>JAJTJO010000776.1:0-9688036 GCA_024550625.1 Dendroctonus valens
CAGGGGCACCATTAGAAGTTAATAGCGTGAAGTTAGCTGAACTAAGGCGATTATGCGTTCCAACTGGAATGCACTTTCATTACATTAGCTTTGGAGGAACAGCCGATTTGACTGGCCATGTTAAGTAGCCTCAGCTTACAAATTGAATCTCACATTTAACTAATTAGTCATCAACTCGAGGATCGGTATGATTACAAAGTCATATATCTTCTGTTCCGTTGCAACTAAATTGTGCACGGTGCAACCAAGGTTATTATTGTGAATCATTAGTCCTCTACATAATTAGAGATCAGTGAGACAAATGAAACAAAAGCTTAAACTTACTGTTGCCCGTAGGGAACCGTTCTCGACAGTCGCCAAAGAAAACGACACTCAAAGAGCTCGAGTAACTAGGCGAATCTTGACACATAGCTTTTTGCATTTCACATTCGTTTGAATATGTCATCATGTTTGATGCACAAACAGGCTCGTCGCCGGAACCATCGCAATTCGTTGGGCACACACATTCCCCAGCTTCACATCGAGCCCCGTATTTACACTCAGCGTTCTTGCATAAATCTGAAATCATTGTTTGATATGTCAACATTATTGCACCTAAAGGATACCTAAAAATTTTATTTGCTTTATACACGGTTAGTTTAATCACGTTTGGCGTTCTGACAATATTCAATGGACCATTTCTTAACTTTGAAAATATTGTCAAGTTGCCTGCAAACTATACGAACCAGCTAACAGGCAGTCAAGAGGAAATAGTTTCCTGTTTTGTAGCAATTAATAGCTATCGCACATAGTTTATGCATGAGTTACCTGTCGTTGACTATTGCATTTATTCTCTCTAGAGAATAGATTCTCCACCATAGTTCAATAAAGCGTTTTCAACAGGTTTTGCACATTAAAATTTTTCATTTTAATGATGCTCATATTTGCTACCACAAATGTAATGAAATTCAAATGATTATTTAGATTGCCGATAGTCCATTCGGTAGAAATAATTAGCACGCCCTTTTTTGCTCCTATCCGGTAATTTTCCAGGTTTGATGGAATTTATGTTTGCATCGAAACTAATAAAATATGCCGAAATGATACTGGCCAGAAGAGCATTTTTGCATTTAATTTTGGTACACATCTACTAATCACTGAGCTTGAAATGCATAATCACTTTCCAAAACTTGATTAAAATTAGATTAGTGGGAACAGCTGTAGTTTTTAATTTTCACTTTTGGAACATTTCCATTGAATTATAAGTATCGGTAACCTTTGCAATACCAAATTTGCCTTTGTTAATGCTGGACATGTAATAAGTCGCCTAAATATTAATAATTATGTGGAAATAATGGCGAATTTTTGAGAAGCGTGTGTTGCACTAGTGTTCACTTCTTTTTTTCATTTTCAATTAAAATTTTTAAGTTGTTGGTGAGTAACTTCTAGTTTTAATTCTGCATTCGCTATTTCATGATCGGTTGCAAAATGTGATAATTATACCAGTTTGGTGAACATAATCTTCCCTCAATTATCACTTTATGGTTTCAAACATTGTATACAGTGAGTCCCAGAGGTAATGTCTAAATTAATTTAAAATTCAGCGGACCGTTTTTTAGAAAAAGCTCGAACCGGTGAATTTTTATTGGAAATTCATTTTTATACCAAATTTATTTTTGCAGGCTGGTTCAAAAATGACTTGACGACCATCAACTTGAATCCCCTGCTTTTATTTCAATTTTACATTTTCCATTGAATTCTAAGTATGATTCAGGTAACATGTGCTGTACCAATCGATGATTAATAGCGACGATTTCTTCAAATTACTGTAGTCCTGAAAAAGACCGATTTATTCAAGAGGCAGATCACCAATCAAATGAATGTCTTCCATTTACCCATTTACGGCTTGATAATATCCAAATCGATCAATAAACTCTTCTTGCATCTTGTTATTTTGGTTAATATATATTGTCCCTGGTAAAATATTCGAGTCATGTGAGTTTAGTCGTGTGTTGAGGGATTAATTAGGTTTAGAGTTCAATAGAGAATTGAAAATTGAATAAAAAAGAGGGTCTTCCGTTTGAAAAAATGAAGTTGATTGTCGTAATGTAGTTTTGGATGACCCTGTGTAAATAAATTTTCTATAAAAAAACATATTAAACATTTAAGAGATTAAAACACGTAGCTGAATTTTAAAACAATTTAGACATGATTTCTGGGACTTACTGTATATTAGCCGTACTTGAATCCCTTATAGTATTAAGTATAACATTTAAAGCCAACCATTTTATTGAAGTCTTTCTAAATCAGCTACACACGGGCCAAAAGAACCGCTAGAAATATTTGAAACGATCGATATGATTTGATAACAATCAAATCCTTGTCTTTTTAAATAGACCACCATAATATCGCATATATAAAAAGGCGCAATTAAATGTTGGCACTACTAATACATTAGAAACATTTTATGACCTTATCTAAATTTTCAGGAACAAAAAAATTATTATTATTATTAGTATTATTATATTAATTGACCTTGTAAAATTCTTTTCTGCCCCACCAATTGTTCTGGAAATTAAGAATATTTTGTTTTACTGCGCACGTAGGCAGAAGCTGTTTTCTGAAAAAGCGGGTAATTAAAGCTGATTTTCAGATTTGGTGTTATACTTTTGATTCGATAGTCAAAAATACCGAAAAAAGAAATCATCATCCACTGAAATAGGGATATACATCAAGAAAACGAACTTTTTACTGCTTATCGGTTGACACTTTTTGGAAACGATGACTTTAAATGAGGCTTACAACAGTTTACATATAGAATATCGCTGAACTTCAAGCGTAACTGTCCAGCCTGTCGGTTAGATATCATCAGTACAATATTGGCACAAACAATTACTTTGTATTTTTAGCAATATTTAGTGTTAGTCATATCAAAAAATACTATCAATAGACTGGATAAGTAAATTCAATAAAAACTAGTGTGGAGAAAGACCACATTATTTCACACTTACCGCAATTCCCTTTAAAAGCTACCTCAACGTGGATCTTGGTGCTGCACGATTTTTTCTGGAGTTCGCATTCATTCACGTAAGTGATTCCATCTGTTCCACAGACTGGTGCCTTCTCGAGCTAAGGGAACAAATGTGTTTAACTATCATCTATGCACTAACCGGAATTATGAGAACCAACCCGGAATATAAATACGAAATTTCAATAAATCCGTACGTGACCCAAATATACATAGTTCAATTGAACACGATTCTTTTTCATTAGTACAATATCTGGCACCTGATGCTGGTCCTAGATATTCGCTTCTCGACTACCTAACGATTTATTCATATGTTTTTTTTAAATACGAATATGCCGATATGGAAATTATCATTTATGGAAAACTGGAAATGGCACATGTTGCGATATAATTCCAAGTTGCCTGTTTTATCAACCAGACAACCAAAAAACATGTATTGCTTCGCTATTGAATATTAAAACCGTTTATGATACAATAACGTAATTGAGTTTTCTATTATTGTTTCCAAAAACAGTGATATTAAGAGGATTTTTATGTGGCTACTGGTTATTTGAATCTGTTCAGAATTTATCACATGGCCACTGAAAATGTTTAACAGATTTTGTATTGTTTTCTATATCTGCAGTGTGATAATTGTACCTCGCTGTACCAATATTTATAAAATGAGGGTTTGTTATTGTAAAATAGAAAATGGTTAAGTAAATAGCAAATATTTCTTCTCTAATATCAGGTCTATTAGGGCAACTTTTTTCCCGAACTTTATTCTCTTGACCTAATCAATTCGATTTAAATTTGTAAAAACATAGTAAAAGTAAACTAAATATTAGTAGTGCAGTCAAATATATCCGAATAACTTTTACTATTGACTAGAATTTCAATTTTATAGTGAAGATATTTTTGGACACCCTGCCAAGGCTTAGCTTGAAATAACACTCTCGACAATACCGGGACTATGCACCTCTGTTTGGCTTTGGTTAAGCTAAACCTGTTTTATTAACCTGTTTCTCTTCCATTCCCCGTTTCTTACTTTCCTTCGTTTGATATCAACTGTTACCGCCCCTAAATGGCTGCAGACACCATGCATAAGAGATTAATTAGAAAAATACTTTTCCATTCGACGTTTTTCCGCAGATATTTAAAAAGTATGAGATTTAAACTATAAAAATGTTCTGCGTGTTTTCGTAATAAAAACCGCATTTCGTTATTTGTTCAAGAAAGATGATGGGATCAGGACAATGAAACGTTCTCTGCCGAATTCACAAAGAGTAGATTGTATTTATCTTACACATAATAAGGGAATCTCGGAGCAAAGAGAAAGAATATTTGATCAAGCAGCGACAAACTATCCAGCCAAGCAATTGTCAAGTTTACTTTTCTCTAATTTGAAATGGCTCCCTCGTTTTAATAGAAAATAGTGTTCCGTTGGCTAACTGTTTTTAAATTACGAATTTCATTGCAGAGCTATGCAATTTTCAATTCAATGCGCTTTTTTATAGGGGAAATGAATTCATGCCGTAATGCAAAGTGGATATTCGTTTTTTTTTTTAATAAAATATTGTTCGATTGCGTTTTTTGGCTGCGACTTCTTGAATTAAAAAAATCTCATGAGAGTCACAGAACATTTTCAAAAAAGTGACACTTAATATGGCGGTGGATAATTTACAATAAAACAATTTAAGACACCATGCAAAAAGTCTCTTCTTTGCACTCAGCGGCCTTTAAAAGCATTCGCTCGTGTTTTAAATCAGACCGTTCGTGCAATAAAGAATGACGTTATACACTTGTATCCTAAGTAACCATAATTAACCGGTTTTTAGCTTAGTGGAAATATGATGCTCAAAATGGTTTAATAGTTGCGGGTAGTTGAAAAACGCATTTGTTTGAAAGCTTCCCTTCATGTACCATAAAGTGACTCGGTATATTAAGAAAAAAAAAAGGATTCTGTATATTATTGAATAAAGTGTCAGCGTTTGTAAATGGGCGTATGAATACGTTGTCTGACTTAACAATTAAATAACTCTTATTTGGAAGGACCAAATATCAATTTCAGGAAAGGTACTATTTAATCTAACTGAGGTTATAAAGTTACTGGAAATGCTCAGTAACAACTTTAATGTTTTTTTCGTAATGAAGACGTGCTTGTTTGCGCTGTCTATATTTTAGTTCAAAGCGGAGTTTGTCAGCGTTGAATTCACCGAAGCGTGTTCTGTTGGTTGGCAATTTTCACGCTAGAAGAGGTAACATAAAATTTTCCATTCGCGTTTATCTCATTAAAAGCGCTATCGTACTCGTAAAAACGCCAAATTGCGATAACCACTTCAATGCCCATTATATATATTATAGAGATCAACAATTATCTTAAAGGTAGTAATAATAAAATCTTACCTTATCAGAGCATTTCTGTGGACAGACACAACGCTCTTCTGCTGCTCGATTGCTTTCGCAAACTGCATAGAAATCGCATTTCATGTTTTCACATCCATCTGAAACTGAAAAACGTTAGCGATTTTATTTCATATATAGCGTTATAAACAGCTTACAGGTCGAAACCTTTTCCGCAAGAGAGATTTAAAGTAAGCTTCTAAACGGTTAAGGGGGACGTCAGTGTAAGTTTACAATGACCTTTAAGAAAGGCACAATTCGAACAATATTGAAAGGCTTAGGTACTTTCTTTTGTTTTACCGTTAACATTTAAAGCGACAATTGAATTTAAAAAAAAATGAGCTTAACTGGAGTTAACGGCTTAAATGCTAAAAGACCGATCAAATAAGATACAAAACAGACAAATCATAGACATATTAAAAATTATAAAAAGTATAATCAATCAAGCCCCGTTTTCGTCATAAACGTTAAATTAAATGGCGCCTTGATGTGAAAAGAGAATTCGGTAAGCAAACCTAAATATTAGTAAATGTTTTATATTTATTAATATAAAGTTTATATTCCAAAAAATGTTGTCGTTTAAAGAAAATAAAACTAGCAGTGTAAAACACATTATGTGTAAATGGTATAAAGTTACCAATTTAATTAACCGATGGTGAAATAATACATTTTTTAAAACTTACGGTGAGACCTTTAGTATAACTAAATACGTGATCATGAGCAACAAAAACAATAAAAGTAATGAAAAATGATGACTAATAACAGATTTTTTCAAGCCGTGCTCGCTTGCTTCCGTAGCTAACCGAGAAAGACATTTTCGGCGATGTGCACAGGAAAGATTAATGAAGGGGTACTGATAAAAAATAATTTGGAAAATGTGAGTTTTGATTAAAGCATATTGTTACTCACTTATATTTTAGTAGTAGTAAACATCTTTATTTCTAAAAAAGGCTATCGACCTATCGGTCGATTGTTTTTTATTTTTATAATTATATTTTATATTATATATTTTATTTTATTTTATATATTATTTTATTTTTTCAATAAAAGGAAATTAGGTTTACATAATATTACAAATTATTTGTGTTTAAAAACAAAATAATAAATTCGTTTGACTTCGATCATAGGTGGTATTTTGGCACAACCGATAAGGAATCCATGAACAACGTTCATTTTCATGAGATTAAGTGAGACTAATTTTCATAAAATTAATAATAAATGTCCGTATTTGTGTTTACATATTTCAGGGTGTCTGCTTTCGAAATCGTACATAAATTGCAATTTACTTTTTCGAAAGTTTCTTAAAGTTTGAAACGTAGTTAATTTGCACTTTACAGCAGGCAAAAAGTGAAACATTTCAGCCTTTAATTTTCCTTAGTTAGGTAGCTGGAATTAATGCCGTCAATACTTACTACAGGGTCCGCCATATAAGATCATTATGTCCCTCCTATGTTTGCAAGCTTCAAGTATAAGTTTACATTTATTTCCATATGAAATACCATCCGAGCCGCAAACTGGATCGAATTCAGAGGAGCAAATAGGACATTCACAATGAGGAGAGCCAGCTATCTCTACGCATGTTGCACCGAATTGACATTCATGTTCACTACATGGACCTTTCTCTCCACACACCCCTGTATAAGTGATCTCAATTTCTGTACGAGATAAACAGGCTGCCCTTTTTAATTCACATTCAGATGTAAAAGTTCGACCATCTTTCGAACACACTGGTCGCATAGTTGGTTCACATTCTGGTGGACACAAACATTCCGCAATGCCAAATTTATTTATTGAACATTCTTGACCTGCTGTACATCGGGCACTCGTGCATGGGTTAATACCTATAAAATACGTACTTGTAATAGTGTATTGAACTTTGTGCTTTGTTCGGAAATAATAGCCGATTAGAATATTGGGAAATATATACATTTTCTGAATGTTTATCTCAACTTTTTAAACAGAAGACACCATTTACGTCTCAGAAATCCCGTTGCATATAAAGCAAACACTTTCGCACTATCTTGAAATTCTACCAGATAATTTTTAACGTTCCGTTCTTAGGTCGCGTGAATAAATTTTGGTATAGAAACAGAAGATTCCAAAAGACATCACTAGAATTCCTTAAAAATCCAGCATTGCATTAACATAACAATTTCACGTAACTCATGGTGTATTACCTTTAACTAAATAGTATTTCTGCCCTTGCTTATGCGAACGATCTGGCTGCAAAATCAGATTGAAAGTTAAAAATGAAAGGACGATTGGTTTTCGTGAAGTAATAAAAATATCGGCGGAAGTTAATTTTTAGTTAATTCAGCCAGAAAATCCGTTAGTACGGCGGAAAATTTAAATTTAAATTGAATTTTGCTTAATCTCAACAATAAGTATTGCTGAAAATGAAAACCAGTTTTTGCTGCTGGCTGAATAATACAAACTAATCAGATTCACGTCTAAAATATACTAATTTTATTCTCAATAAGCCACGGAAACAGTTTACAGTGCTCATTCCACTTCTGGGCTATTTACTTTATTTCCTTTAGGTAATTTTCCTAATATATCCTATTTGTGCTTTCTTAAATACCCTCCAATTACCGCTCCAAATTGTGTGCAATTCTGCGTGAAACTGTGTGGTTTGTAAAAGTCGAGTTGATTACAAGAATTTATCATCAGATTACAATATTAAATTAATATTTGTAGTATATGGAATTTAAATTCTAATTTTACTTTTGTTACTCTTTGCTGAATGCGGAAAACTATTTAAAGCAGTCATTAATTCCAGCTGCGTACATAAATCTCTAAAGTGCTCAGTTTTTATCAAGAATAATCACAACGCTGAAAGTTGCGTTCGCATCGAGATATCACTCTAAACCCTAAACGCTTGAAAATAATGGGCATTGTCAAAATAATTGCATCAGAATGCAAGGCAGAACACTATTAAAGAATAGAGCTAATGCGGCCTAAACAGGTGAAACAGGGGTTTCGCATGTTTTTGAATAAAAAAAATATATTACGAAAACCGCGTGTTGTGGTAAATTGTTCGGTAAACTGAGAAGATCATATTACGAAAACAGTTCAGGTTTGCCTTATATCACTTTTGGCATTTTGATGACGACAGGTATTTTAATATTGATAGAATATACATCACACATCGGTATATGTGAATGAATACACAGCTCATCCTGGGTATATCAGGCATTATACACTATAGATCACATTTAAGCCAAATGACAATGAGGAAATATAGTTGACATTTTTTGCAATCTTGAATTAAGCAGCCATTTCGAAGAGTAAAATCTAATTTTGTTATTTATCTCAACGGCTGGGAACTTGGCGTGTGTATGAATATTACTGAAATGTGCCAGTTAATATTTTCTGGATGTAGAATAAATCATATTCCTTATGACCAACAAGCAGCAAAATGAATTAAATTCTACTTTATGCACGTAATGGTTTCGCATTAATGTTTATTGATTTGAGGCTTTAAGTAGCGCATTATGTAAAAAATGCACTTTATTCTGTACTCTCTAGATATCAATAAAAAATGAGAGCATGCGGTTTTACACCTCCATGTAGAATAGGATTCGGCCTAGCAACCAGATGGTGTGCTTTATGTAAATTGATAAACCAATAAAGCTGTGCATTAGAGCATGAAACAAACAATATAAGATTACTAAGTAAATCCAAAATAAGTGAACAAAATGAAAGCAAAATCAACATTACGTAATTCAACTAAACGCGCAACCACAAATCGTACAAACAGAATAATCCAGTATTCAAGACAATATGCTTTTCCCCAGTATTAGCGAGTAGGCATATCCCAACTAAAACGGAATTAAGAAAATGGACGAAGTGGGTCTTTGACAACTAAATGAAAAACCTACGTCCAACTATTGACCGTCCTTTTAATTTGAAATAAAGACCCTTTGGTTATTTAAGAGCCAGAAACTTTATATTTCAGAGTTGAGGACTGTGTCCCTAAAAAAATAATTATAAGTCGAATCAATATCCGATTTGTCGTGTTTGGCTTTGCCTTAAAAATTAGAACTGGTTTAATTAATTAACCACATTTCAACTGGCTATGAGAGAATTCCCAGCTCCATGCTCTTCTGAAAATGTTCTCTTATCGGAAATTAATAATCCAACTAGGCCAGCACTGTACATTCCTCGATGTTGCCCCAGAATATGTAATGCCAAGATCAACGTTTTTCACTCGACTTTAAAATAGATTATATTTCCAATGGAACTTTTGCCACACTTTATCCCATCCCAAGGATTGAGATTACCGATATCGAACTGGAAAAAGTATGTACCTGTGCTGCATTTTCCTCTGTAAATAATATTGAGGGTTTTTCTGGTTCGGCAAGCCTCTTGTCGTAAAGAACACTCATTCGGATAGGTTTTTCCATCCGAACCGCACACGGGGGTGAATTCTAAAGGGCAAGTATCTCCACATCGACATACGGGAATCCGTTGAGAGTCTAGCTGACATATCTCGGGTTCTCTACATTTCACATCAGTGCAAGGATCTGAAACAAATTACTACCATTTTACTTTCTACAAACAATTAAATTTCTGCCTGACCTCGTTTGCCCCACAAAAAATTTTATACTTTTATTGAATCATATCGTAGTATCATCAATCATGCTTTTATTATTCATACATAGTAAATTGAAAATATTTTTAAAAGCAATAACTAAGCGTCAAAAAGGGAAAGCGGAAGCTATTGCTGAACGGAACTTTGAAAAGGCACATGTTTCAAGACATGCTGGACTTGTAACGAATTGATACACATTCTAAAATTTACTCAAAACATTTCATTTGATGAAATATAAAGTTGTCGGAACGAAAACTTCAATTAAATAGATATGTCTTATGAAGCTTCCGCAATTATCAATAATAGCAAAATCGTTTCTTAATTTCTGTCATTTTCAGTTTAGTGAATATTTTATTAGAAGGAAAAAATAAAAGTTGAAACTTTGAAAAATAATCTACTGTCATCATTTATTAAGAGCTTAAAACTGCTTCGTAGCATTAACAGAGAGAGCTGTTTCTCGTCTTTACTTGAAAAACTATCAATTAAATTTACAAATCTTAATGATCTATGAAACGTTGCATCTACAAAACTATGTGTGCACAAAGAACAAACAACAAACTTAAATGTCAAGTACATTAGATGGAAAACTGTGCAATTATTTAATCGTTTAAACATAGTTCAGGGTATAGATTCGTCAAAAACACTTTTTATGAACTTTATGTTTTGTAAAAGTACTTACATATTTGAGAAATGTGCTTCTTCATGTTCTTGTCCAAAGTCTTCTATTTTAATAATTCATCTGGTATTTACTTGTTCGTTTTAGCAACTACATTTCAAATAATTAGTTTAGCGTTAGCTTTACGGTAGTGAATCTTTAACAAGTGTTTCAACAAATATGTATTGTCATACAGTATGTTTTTACAACAGATCAATTTATTATCTTGATTCTTCCCTTCTGACTTGAGTCTTCTTAAATTCTCACTTCCAATATTTACGATAATCCCAATAAAAAATATAAATGTCGAAAATGATTTTTATTATGACTATTATGAGCGTCGAGTCAACTGCAAAGGAGGGTCGCGGTATCGCCTGAGGAGATTTCTGGAGCAACGTCTATTATTCGGCAAAAAAAGAAAACTGTGGGTTAAGGTCCAAAATATCTTGGCCATGTCACTCAAATTAGGATTAACAATTTTATTCTGCTGAGAACTAGGTATCAGGTGTTCACAAACAATAATGAAAAATTTAAATACATCAAAAGGTTTGGCCGAGATAATAGAAGAATTTGAGCTGGAAGAAGCGAGAATTCACTAGTGATACTTACCACATTTTCCTTGAAATCTAACAGTGATGTTTGTGTTTGATTTGCAAGCGGCCTGCGCCAAATCACACTGATTTTCGTAGTCGACACCATCGGAACCGCATACGGGATGAGAAGTGATGTGGTCTCCATAGTTGGGGCATTTCTCAGGACAAACACAGCTGGCATTTCGTCCATCTGAACTCATGACACAACGAGAGCCGAAGGTGCAGTTTTTCTCCTTGCATAGATCATGTTCAACTGAAAACAAGCGAAAACGTCATGTTGAAAAGTTTAGCTCTAAACGTCTACTCAAATCCACAATTCTTGATATACAACCAAATACATATACAAGGACAAACAAGGACTTATAAGTGGTTCCAATTTAGCAAAAGTATATTTCTTCTCCTGCGCCGTATATGATTTCTAAATACTTGCAGTGGTTCATATTAATGCGTCTTAAATATCTCATAGAAACTTTTGGCGGAATAGTTCTTTAACTAGAGTATTATGAAGTTTTCTGTTTTAATTGAAGCCTATTGATTGGAAGGGAAATATTTCGTGGAATTTATTATGATATGCTTGGTTTCAGTTGAACAGCCAGCTCTTTTGAAAGAATGCTTACTTAATAAAGTTCAAAATGTTTAAAATGTTAATTTTCCAAAAAAACATGCCATTCATATTTTTCTATGTAATTTCCGTTTTCTCTAATTCAATTTATTTGAGGTTAAACGGAATGAGGACAATTTCGATTCGATTCAGTTGAGGCATTTAAGTCGTTTCCTTCCTATGGGAATTTCGTGTGAAATAAGGCAATTTAGTTTAGTTTCATACCCGTAAAAAAATTAAAGCGTTCTCCTGCGCTTAGCAACTCAATAAAAAATCAAACTCTTGCTCAACTAATAATGAACCAAAGTCTGCAAATGGAAAAATTTGAAAAGTGGCTTAAATTGAAATACTTAGTCTATGCGCAACAGAACCGTTTAATTACTGAAATATATATTAAAAATATAATTTTAATAATAATGGACAGGAACATTTATTGATAATATTTTCACATGGATTTATTAAGTTGTTGAATATCGATTATGGAGTAAAAACATTTTAGTGGCAGACCATTAAGATTTGCCGAATCAACCGTACGTATTTAATTTTTTTTTTGCACAGCAATATTTTTCTTGTTCTCAACAACATTGTTGCGTATTTTGACTATTCTTTATAAGTATTGTTGTGACGAATTTTTAGCTCCTTATTAATTATAATGAACAGTTATTTTGGCAAATTGACACGTTACCGTGATTCATCTGAATGATGCGTGTAAACCCAAGCAAAGATTCGTTCATCACAGCTTACGTTCTAAAATTAAACCATTACTGTTAATTGCAGCTATTAGCGAAAATATTTTTTTTTTACAATTTGGACTTTTGCACAGGCAATTTTTAGTTAAACGATCAAAGTTTGTGAAAAATAAATATGTATAGATAGTGCCTCACAAATAGCATCCCTTTCTTACTAAACCGTTCCAAGCTCTTTTAAATATATTTTAAGGTTTACATTCACTGAGGTACGCTCAATTTAAAGATAAACTTTGCATTTTTCACAGGACCCAAAATAGCACTTCTAAGAACACACTAAGAATCGAAATGTGTGCATTTTCAGACTTTGTCCTACGGTAGAGGCACGTTTTTTCTCACTTTTACAGGGTTTTGTTCACTTTTCATTTTTTTGTTAGGCGTTACACTGTGATAAAAACATATTATGCTTTGTAAGTGAATTCAGGTATTATTTACCGTTCTGCGGATTCTCAATATTGATAAAGTGTCAAAACCGAGTTGTGAATACGTGTATTAAGGTAATATTTAAAGTACTTCTAGAAGTTACAAATTGGAACTTCTACGACCAGTATTTAAGAAGTAAAAGGTGGCAGTACTCTACAACATTTGGTTCTTCTAATTTCTAGTTATTCAAAATTTTTGTTAAATTTTGTCACACATGGTAGAGACTCAACCTACATGGTATCACCTTTTACAGGAATAATGTTGAGAACCTATTGTTTTAGAGCGGAACAAACTCAGTTTAAATACAATGTGTGCTTCAAAGCAGGCCAGTCTGATTGTTCAGGACCTCACTCATCATCAACTTATTATTATTCAATCCATGGATTAAATACAAGAATTTCAAGATTCCGGTAGCAAAGGGGTGTCATCGATTTATTTGAGGATATTTGTGGATCCGTGATAAATATCCATTAGGTTAAATATTGCGAACAAATATCGAACGTGAAATGGGAATTCAACAACCACTCGTGCTAGTTTTCGTCCGAAGTTCAAAATATTACGCCCCTATGAGTTAAAAGACGAAACCTTTGAGTTGACGCATCCAGCTTCGGTTTAATTGCGGCAGTTGAAAGAGATGAAATTTTGATGCTTACCTAATCTGCCTTTAGGAAAAATGTTAGCAAGAATGAATAAGTTTGCATAGATGCTTAGCAAGATTAAAAGCACCAGAGCGTGGAACGACATTTTTCTTAGATCAAACTGTGAGATTAAATATGATGACGTTATATCTTGAGCTAGGACTAATGAGCGCCCATGACAAGCTCTTATGATATATAGTCAAGTGTGTGACAAAAAATGTGAATTCCGTTGAAGAAACTGGAGCGAAAAAGGAGGACGCGGACTTGATTAAGCAGTGTGATACAAAAAAGCTAAGAACCAGACACATATATTCTAAATTCCGAGATTGAGAGAGTTTTTGCGATCGATTGCGATATAGTGCGAACGCGCGAACGCCACACTGGTCTAAACGCCACTGAAGTGAACAGAAGGGCCTTTTCGAAACATAACTTGCACCACAGGTTAGCGTGACTCTGCATATATGAAGACAACGCCGAGCAAGCGCCATATTGATTTTAAGTTTGCCAAAACACCACAGATTAGTTTGTCGCAAAGATGACACTGCTTTTTTCCATTGTTTTGCTTCGGTTTGATAAATGGCCATGAGGACCACCTGGGGAGTGGTTTTATCAAACGTCCATTACTGCATCCCTGTATACTTTGTTTTTGGCTTTCTTCCGTAATGACTTGCCTATTCTCTAATTAAATTAGACTGTATGAACTTAATCATTTATAATAACAAAAATCAACTTTCTAATTCCTAGTAAGTAAATACCAATCATACTCAATCAAATTATGGAGATAATCAAAAGCATATTGAAACATCATATTCCATACAGCAGGGGGTTTAACATTGTGCACTCGAAATGTGTGCAATGATGAGATAATTGCAGGTGGATTAGAATCACCGAATTGAATAAAAACATTTAAGTGCAAATGGATATTCAATATTCTGACCGAAAAAACAAGCTTTCAAGTGATTTTTTAAAATAAAAAGCACCCAACTGCAGTAAAATACGGCTTCAGAAAAACCCTCTGGAATTTGCAACCCACAAACTCAAGAACTACGAGTTTAAGTTCTGCAAATGAGTGAAACACATTCGCTGAAGAGCGATCTTTCATAATGCTGTAAAAAGTAAGAGCAAAAACCCTAATTGTGTGGAGTCATTATTGTGGGTATACAGGGCGATTCAGGTTTAGAGGAAGAAAAAATCAGAAGAAAATGTTCATAAAGTGTGCATGTCCCACTTCGATAATTTATGACTAAATGAGTCTGCTTACTACAAATGTCCGAAGTTTTTCATAATTTAATAGAGTATGATATGTATTTGTTTATACTGGATGATTCAGTTATAATTTTGATAACTTCGGAAATCAATAGAACAGGTTAGAAAAATGACCCTAAATGATATAAACATTTTCCCAAAATGGCATTGATTCGGAGGTACGAGAGCGTTAAAGAAAAATGTTTTCACAAGTTTTTCCTTCATACGTTTTGAACACTTCATCCGATTGTAGTGCAATTCAGGGAGCAGACACATGACATTAGGGTTGCTCATTAATCCAATCTCCATGAAAAGACATTTTTTGGGCCACCCCCCTTTATTTTGCATCAAAACGTGAACAACAAAATAATTTTAATAAAACGGCTCCACATAGCTTCCGAGTCACTGATTCAACAGCAGTTTTCAGCAATTTTGCACATTGCATTTTGTTTCAGAGATATTTAGGGAAATTCAGAACAAGTCATCAGCTAAATTTCATTAATTGTTACATCAAGCGATGGAAACTCAATGATTTGTGTCAACTCAGGTTTGTGCAGAACATTGCTACAAGTCTATTTCGAAAGTGTTTTTCGTGCTCTAAAAATCGTTTAAGTTTCAAACATTACTTTAATGGCAACATTTACCTCACACTTTTACGAACTGATTAAAAAATTACAATAATTGCTCAAAGTGCAATTCGCCAGACCCAATACATTTTTGGCATCAACGAACTAGTGTATTAACTGCAGCTGTTATTTGAAGGGAATTATTTCTTATTCTTATTTTATCACCAGCGTTTTCAATCCAGTGAATTAATTCCTCACGGGAAACTCCCAGAGTTTCATAAACGACTGATCTTAGATGTCTCCAAACAAAATAATTCAATGGATTCAGATCGGGTGATCGTGGCGGCCAAGTCACTGGTCCTTCGCAAGGAACACTTTTGAAATAGACTTGTGACAAAATTCTGCACAAACTTTAGTTGACACAAATCAATAAATTCTCATGGTTTGCTGGCGCTTTAATTAAATTTTCTTGATTAGGGTTCATTAAAAAAAAATTCCGAATTTCATTAAATTTTTTAAAAATTAATTTAATTAATTATTAAAAATTAAAATTTTCAAAAAGAAGATAAAATTGTGAAAACATAACAAGAGACAACAAACTTCCGAATCAATCAGTGAATGTAGCCTTGTAGCCGCTGCATTGAAATTACTCCTTTTGTACAATGATACAAAATTAGGAGGGTGGCCCACAAAATGCACTTCCAAGGAGGCTGGCCAGTTTAAACTAAAGGATCATATGAATTATGAACATGACATCATACTATCATCAGAAGTGTTTGTATTCCGAATATCACTATAATCGAATGAAAGATTCAAAACTTATGAAGAAAAATTTAGTAAACATTTTCTCCAATGTTCTGTATCTTCGAAAAGATGCGATTTAAGGAAAATTTTTATATCATTTAGGGACAGTATCATAATCAAGATTAAACCTGAGTCGCTCTGTATAAGTAAATGGATATCGTACTCTATAAAATTATGGATGCACGAAAAAGTCAATAAGTCAGAAAATTTTCTCGGACATTTGTAATAGGTGAACTCATTTAGACTTAAATTACGAAAATAAGCCAAGCAGACGTTATGAAGTTAGAATTAAGTATGAGCAACATCAAATCATTTTAACATTTCTGCTGCATAGTAGTTCTTCGGAAATTTCAAAACCGCGAAAGCAGGCCAGAAAATATCTGTAACCGTATGGAAAGTACTAGTGTTTTTATTAACGAGTAGGTATTCACACCCGTGACGGAAAAGGTGTCGTGCCTTTCTGCTGCTGCGTTTAATATTTAAACAGAAAAGCCCGGCACTCAGCTGCAGAATCAGCATGATTTAAGACTTGCTCCAGATTGCAATTCGCTTATCAAGTATCCCGAAATTCGATAGTGAAGTCACTAAAACATGCATTAACTTTTCAAAAACGATAATTTTAATTTCCCAATAAATAAATGGAAATCGTATTCAATACAATTATGAACTACCTAAGCAAACAGAAATAACCTCATCATAATTTATCCATTTCTATGAAAGTCTCCATTGCATGAAAACGTTCTATGAAAATAAAAGCTTCCATAAGAGTTTTCAAAATAAAAGCTATGCTAAAATGAAATATTTGTGGCGTGCTTACACCTAGTGGATAACACTTTTTAAAAGAAGCTGACATTCAAAACCTCTAAAGGAAGGAAGTTCCGTGGTTTTCCGAAAGTGCTTGTATTATTTAGAAATGAAACTCGACACTCACCTGCAGATCAGAATGTGATTCAGCAAACCGACAATTGGCTTGCCACATCTCAAGCAACAAGAATTGACGTTATAAACTGAGAGAAAACACATGTGCTGAAAACCCTCTAACTGTTCTTGAAAATAATGTGAGAACTTGAGATAATAGAGTAACAAGTAAAAATTTACCGGTATACGACTTGTTCTAAAAGGGTATAGGGGTATGTCAGGTGCTTTACAGTAATGTTGCGACCGATCGCATTTGTGAAAGAGCAAGTAGCAAAAAATCTAATCTACTCAAGTAGTCCCCGCTCGGTATAACTATAATTGTATTTTCCTTAGGACCTTTATAACAAGATAATATTTTTACGAGGTCACACACTGGGCAGTAACTATCCATTTAAGGATCCATATAACTCGGAAAATAGTAGCTGTTTCGTCTCAGGGGAAATGAAACTCTAACACATTTGGTATTATCTGTAGAAAATATGTTCAAAACTTACAAACTGGTTATCAACGGATTTTTTCTGTTCAAATGTATTACGCGATATATAACATTGGCTTTGTTCGAGGCAGTGCAATATTTTATTTTAGTTTTCGTATTGCAGTTTGCAAGCTTCCAAGTTTAGTGTATTTGCTTTTTACTTCAGAACACGTTCACTAATGCTGGCATTTATCAAGTTGATAATATCGCATGTGTCGGATTTTCTTCTTCTTTTGTTTGGTTTGATCCAGAGCTTCTAAATATCTCATCATTTACATTTAAGAAGACTTTTACTAATTAAATTCTGCCCTGATGAACGGCTGTCAATCATTTTCAATTAAGTGGGTCAGAAGGTAAGTGTGCTTTTTTAGCACTAATCCATACCAAAGGATGTTTTCCATTAGTCTTTCATGGAAGATTAATTTACCCAGGAAACGCTCTGTTCCTTGAGCGTTCCTTCAGTCTATCGATTTTGCTTAAAGTTCAAATTGTATATCAATAACCTCAAGTAACATATAGAGCTCTGGTCGAGCTTCTAAATACGCTAACAAAAACGCACCATTATTGTAGACAAGTTCGAGAGCGTTAGGAACAAGGGAATTCAAACGACGTTAAACACTCAGTTTTTTGCCAACGATAGAACGCTTCACATACTATAAGGGAACATTATTTTGCTTTTGAGTACATAACTTCCAGATCAGAATATGCTGTTCACCATAACAATTTGAAATTCTCTTATTTCAAAGGTCGCTTTAATGAAACTATTTTTACCGACAACGCTCTCATTTTCTGCACTCATCTGAAATGCGCTGGGAAAAACAAAACCTGCCTCCAAGAAATTGTCAACCCTTGATAGAAAACATGCTTCGAATAGATTACTTTTACGCATAAAATTTCTTGAATGCACAGGACACCCTTAAGGGCAAACTTTTACTTCAAAACTACCATGCATAAAAAATACATATTTTCCTTTACGGCATCTTTTTGCATCTAAGAAATTGATGTAATTCCAAATGGAGAAAGCGTTTGATAAAAATTCCAATTGAATTACATTTCAAAATCTTGCATGGTTTAATAAACCGAGATTATCTCACATTTGCAGCCAATAGCAAGTAGACATTTTCATAATCATGGCTTAAAAATATTTTGCTGGAAACCATTGAATGAATCGTGTGGTTTTGGAAAGGACAAAATACGAAAAGAAGATCTATATAACATATAGTTTCAAGAAACTAGCAATTATTATAAAACTAATTTTTACTGAGAGATGTATATGTTTCTGTCTTTGCCTGGTAGCGATGAGCTGCATCTTTTGCCATATCATCGTTATACAACAGAAGGTGAACATGTTATGCTTTTCAGTTTGTTAGGAATATGTACCGAAAATTCAATGATCTTTATCAGCAAAATTGAACTCGTCTAAAACTGTCCAAAAATGTTTATAAGCTAATTATAGTTTATTTGTAATTTAGCAAATTATCAAAACACGAGGAACTTAAAACTGCTAAAGGTGGACTTGTTTACCTTTTCTGGTATTCCCACTATATGCCAAAGGAATTTTTGCGGGCTTTTTACTCGATGACATGGTATGAATGAAAAAGCTTCAACCTAACAATTGCAAGCGAAAACCAAAATTTAAATCGCATTTATTGAGCCGAAGTGTACTCGAAAGCACACAGAATTTTCGATGGGAATAAAATGCAACATTCGATACATTTCCAATAATGCATGAAATCTATTTTCCAAAACGCAATGGATATTGGGATGTAACAGAAAAAGTTTATTGTCATATTTAAATACATTTACGGCACCGTGCGGAGTTTGCAGATATACGTTTAGCAAATACTAAATAACGTTTTTTTTTTAATTAAATTAAATTTTATTTAACGCACAAGTGAATTTCCTGGGAATTTGCTATTTAAAATCGGCTGACAAATTTGTGAGTATTGTACAAAACTGGACAAATTTACAATCTTAATAGACTGTATTGCTGAAAGGCTTGCAATTTTCTTACACAAGTATAGACATTCTATGTAACTTGCAACATGTATTTATTGTTAAAATGCAGGAAAAAAAATGTGCTTATAGATCATTAACAAATAAAAAAGAAATATTCTTATTAGTGTTTTTTTATAAATTAGCATAATTCTTTGTGTGAGCGATTGCAAAAGAAATCGGTGGTTTGGAAAACAAAAATAAAACACAGACTTACTAAACAATGACTTTTGTCAAAAGAAAATGCTCAGGGCGAAATAAAGATTGGACATGTCCAGCTTTATCCTTTTATATTAAGGTATTTTGTCGATTGTTAGACTTGCTATTTGCTCGAGAAGGAGAAGCAGTTGAATATAACGAAACGAGATGCGAATTCGTTTTCTACTTTCAATCTGTGTTAATACTAAAATAAGTGCAACAATTTATATCCTACTAATTTTGCTATAAAATTTTTGAAGACCGTATTAGAGCTTCGCTTGCTTGCAATGGTCTAAATGTTTATGAAAAAAAACGTCAAGAAATTAGTTTTGCAAAATTAGTCAAACGATTTTTGAATCTCGAACTATATCTGATATTGCTTTCTTCAAAGAATCATTAGGAAATATAATACTTCCATGATTTAGCTGTTAAAGTACTAATAACCTTGCCGCCTAGATTCGTGCTTAAGGAGACATTTGCAAATTATTCGAAAATCCCTAATGCTTTCTCATAAATAAAGAAGCCGAATGTCCGACTTGTTCCCATTCAAAGTGCATTATTAACTGTACCAATACAGTAGGAAGGCTACTCTGTATGCTCAGTTAAGGTTCCACTATTTAGTGGATATTGCATTTGGATCAGTCTGCAACCAAGCGAAAAATCGAACAGTAAACGTCTTCCATTTCAGAATACGGAATTAATTCCTCCCTAACAATCAGGAGTGAATAAAGGAGAATCAAGCTAATGAAAGCTTTATTAGGTTGGTTAATTACTATACACCAGTTCTAGATTATTACTTACCGCAAGGGCCATCATGTTTAAATCTGGTGTCCTGTCGTTCTCGGCAGGAGGACAGTCTCAGTAAGCATAAACTGTCATATGTTACATCATTCGTTCCACAGACAGGGGCGATCGCGGACGTGCAAGTTTTGAGGCATTGACAAGAAGAACTTCCATCACGAGCGGTTACGCATTGGGCACCCCAAGCGCAATACGTATTCTCGCAAACCTCTGAAAAAATAACTTCAGTCAGAATTGTTTCGAAAGTTGAAATTGCTTGAATAACTGTTGAAATCTCCTCATTAATTAAGATAGATACATTCATGGCTTTTACTTGCACCTTTAGTTCAAATACGTGACTCCCCCTTAATCTCGCTAATCCCAATAATTGTGTTTGAGAAATGCTCCATTGGGAAACTAAAACTCCAGCGGTACATACGGTAAGTCTATAAAAGAACTCCATGCATGTCTAACGGTTGCATAAAGTTTATCGATCGTAATTGTACGTCAAGATGCCAAAGAAGCTGAAAGAATATGCCACTAAATGTGAAAAACTACACGACTTTGTTTGCCAACTAAAATTTTACGCTTTGCTCTCTTAAAGTGACTCTGGTGGTATGGATATTTTAAAAATGTTTTTATATTTAAAATTTAGTTCATGAATTATATAAAACACTGTAAATAGACCTCTTTGCGGTAGCATGTTTACATTTAACAGCACATAATTGAAGACATGTAAATCACAGAAAATGAAAGATATTAAATTTTGATTTGACTTTGCTCCGAACAAAAGCACGTGAGTACGGCATTTGGTTTATTTGACACGTTACAATATATCGTCAATAAAGAACAATAAAAACATTTCTGTGGCAAGCCAACTTGAGAAATTGCAACAATTCTAATGTATTAATTTGAGAATTTTATCAAGGATTAATTAACATGCGTTTATATTTGAGATTATGATTCAGAAAAATATTCGTGTATATATGGCAATTGCAAATCTATAAGGGAAAATATAGAAGCAATTTACCCACATCAGCATGATAAATAGAGGAAAATTTCGAAAACCATTACTTCTTCTACAAGGTCTGTATTTTAAAATAATATGGTAATTAAACGTAGATGACCGAATAGCGAGCGAAAATTCAGAGCACAATCCTTCAAGTCATTAGCTTGTTTTGTACATAAATTCGCTGCTGGGTTTTGTCATCGCAATTATTAATCTCACATAATATGTTAGTATCATCGAGAATGATAATTAATTAAAGCAGAGCAGAGAGGAAATGTGCACCGACGAAAATGCCAACAAATTACAGTGACAGATGAAAATGGAAAAGATGGATTTAATATTGGAGATAAGTTTACTTGCTTCACATTTATATTAGACGGAACCGCCATATTTCAGTTGTTCCAGTGGAGACATGTTTCTGTGTAAGCATCTATCAAAGGAAACATGAATTTCGGAAGAGACAAATATTTCGGAGAAGATAGAGAACCGTGCGCTAACGGGGACGTGATTTTCAAGCCGTGAAACCCATATTTTATCTTACAAATACAGGAAAACTTTGTATAATCTTTGTCACTATCAATAGCCAGAATTGCTTCACAGGGCGACTCAATCTAATAATTCACCAACATTTTTAATTCGACTTGTGAAACATTCCCTTTTCTAACTATTGATTCATTGGAAAAATAGATAACAAAAGCCACTTGTAATTTACATCTACGTTCTCTACACGCAAATCTATCGTACATAGTATATCGTATAGTATTAGATTTGTTTCGAAATCTTGTGAACTGAATTCTTTTAAGTAATCACGAGTCCTATAACAAATTAACGTAATTTGGCTTGGACTCACTATCACACGGGAAGTTATGAGCAAGAAACTGACTTTGAAAGCTAGAAACTATTCAAAATACAACCCTGCATGTTTCAAGCACATCGCAAATTAATGACTTTTATATTCGCCTTCTTCAGTTGCAAGTCGGAAGTTCTGAAAGCGATAAGCTGAATTAAGTCATTGACACTTTAAAATGGCTCGTCCAAATAGTGAATTGGGAGAGTGATGATAGGCTTAAATACTTGTTTTAGTTATCACAGGACCGGACTCACTTGTTGCGCATTTTAATATCCGTATTTTCTTGAGTTTCTGCTTCTTTTTACAATGCTCTGTAGAAATGGTGTTATGAAAATGAACACGATTTCTATATACTGATGCTGCCAAGGGAGAATATTGTCCTCATTCTGACTCTGATTTGATTAACGTCTCCAAGGGAGAATAACGGTTTCAACTTTTTTCCGGTTGCTCCATATCATAAAAACCATGATAATGTTTGAGATACCAGCTCTAGAGCGGTATTTTTGGCAAAGAGAAGTACCATGTTCATCTGGTACTTGTTATGTTTATTGAGCAAATATATTTGAAGCCTCCATGAGTATCTCTGCCGAATCAATCGCTTCAGCTACGGCACTGAAGACGTAAGACCCGCCACTGTATACTGAACATATCGTGCTAAATTAATCAATACAAGGTTTGGAACAAGGAATCTTTTGGAAACATAAGAAGCGCTTTCTATGAAAAATATAATCAACAGTTTTGCTGAGTTGAGTGATTCATGAGCCACAAACTTTTCCTTGAGCAACATCAACTTTAATTGCTAAACTAACAATTTGACTAAAAAAAGTTTACACGGAGCGATAATAAATTTCAAAAAATGTGTACCAAAGCAAATCAAGTCGAAATGATTTGTGAAACTCAATAAACCAAATAAATTACAGTCACGCGTCCTGAAGTAATATTTTCAGCAAAGCCATATCTAATAAATTATTGAAATGGCGCTCAAGTCCTCTCTATCAGCATTCCATATAACTAGACAAAAGGAGTAAAGACAGTGGCAAATTTCCGGAAAATCTATTTTCAGGTAGGTTTTCAATTATATGGTTTTACCTCCGACAGCCTCCTTTCTCATGTAAGCCGACATCTTATGGCTGTCATTCTAAATTTTGCAAACTTTCGACATTTTTACATTTAGACCGTCGGAAATTTCGTTCGTCTGTAAAAATGGGATATCAATTTTAAGGCTTTTAGTACCTACGCGTACAATTATCTTATGCACATTTCACACTTTGATATTCAATGACATTAACTATTTAACACGACAGGGTTTTCAGCTTATATTGTAGCATTTGGCTTAACAGGACGGGAAGATGTGTAACATATTATACTGAGATCAGTGAAATTCTGAATTTGTGGAATTTCGAACATTTCATGATGTTCGAGATAATCCAGCTGTGTCTGCCTATGTCTTGAAAATAACTTTACCTAATATGTGCGTGTGTAAATGGTATTAAATTTAAATGCATCAACATATATAGTCTGTAATTAGCGAATAGCAGTTTTAGAGTAATGTCTGAAACAGCCATAACTAGTGCAACTGTTTCGAATGCTTCAAATTAATGTTAGCAAATCACATGGAGAAATTGACGAAGAATGGTAAAATCTGTACATTTTTTAGACATCAAATAATATAGATTCATAATTTTAAGTGCAATCATTATGAATTTGAAAGTTTTGTAACGGGCAATAAAAGTGAAGAAAGAATTTTAAATTACCATTAAATATTAAACAAATTACTGGTCTTTGCTTATTTGAACACAATTCTCAATCAATATTTATGTTTTGGTCTTAGTAGTAGTAGTAGTAAACATCTTTATTTCTAAAAAAGGATATCGACCTATCGGTCTTTTTGCCCTTGTTTAATACTTGTAGTCTTAATCTAAACAAAAAACAAAGATGAAAATTCTCTTATTCTAGGTTAATAATCTTATTAAATAAACTTTCCAATTCTAATGACAAGAAAAAATTATTTTATTGTCCAGTAGTCAGTTGCGTTTGTAAGTGTTCGAGTAGCGCTGATGTAGGGAAACGGAAGCGGGATTGTCTGGTTGGTCTTGTGAGACAAATGGGATTCAGTATGGTCCAGTTGTAGGGGTTGTTTGTCCATTTTGTCTGTAGATGTATGAGTCTTTCCGAAATCTTTTCCGAAATCTAAACAAACAAATAAAGGTAAAAATTATCTTATTCTAGGTTACTTATTTAATAATTTTAATTCTGGCAAACAGAGATCTTAGATTTATTGTCCAGTTACTGTAGTCAGTTACTATTGTAAGCGTTCGAGTAGCGTTGATGAAGGGAAACGGAAGTGGGATTGTCTGGTTGGTCTTGTAAGACAAAGGGGATTCAGTATGGTCCAGTTGTAGGGGTTGTTTGTCCATTTTGTCTGTAGCTGTATGAGTCTTTCCGAGATCTTTGTCATATTTGTGCGTTCGTATAGTAGTTGGGTGGAAGGGTTGTGTAGTGGGTTTTGGGGGTGTCTTATTCGTGTTATTAGTCTTAGTGCAATTTGTTCTGTTGTTTGTATATAACGTTTTGTCCTTTCTGTTCGTTTTGCTTTTATTAACTTGTCATTTTTATAAGTTTGAAACAGGTAAATATTGAAAACAATGAAAGCAATTAAATACCAGAAAAAGGCATCAAATTTGAAAAGTCCGCAAGAATGAAAAAGGTTTGCTCGTTAAATAAGGATATTTGTTAAATTCACAAAATTGTCTATCATTAAATCATCAAAAATCAATTAGAGTTGTTGATCTTTAATTTAATGATCTGAATAATTCAATGGAATATTCCAGCACTGTAACTGTTGCGACCACAACTATGAAAATGACAAAAAATTCACATTTTTCTTCAAGCTTCAAATCGATATCCTGTTTAATAAGGACCAGGAGGCGTGAGCCCTATGATTTCTGAAAATAACTTAAGCCCGTCTATTGATACATTTGTGTAACATTCCATGACGATCGAACTTGTCCAATTTAGATACACCTAATAATTTATACGAAACATTGCTAGCTGGTAATTTTACGGGTTCACCAAATCATGTGGTAGAAAGTAATTTAGTTTTCTAGTCGCAACACTTTTAGCAGGCACGCAATCTGGGATATTGTTTTAGTTTACTTAACACTTCTATAAACAACGAATAACAGAATAGATTTTTAGTTGCAAAGTGAACTTGGTCAAAAATCACTTGGTTTAACGATTAATTCTATTTGGTTTACAATAGGATAATCCAGGGGTGCGTTGTCTTCGAATTTTTACGGCCTAATTCAAATTTTGTAGCTCAAAGCTGTATAGAGTAAGTCTAATGTAAACGTTTAGGAAACATTTTACATAAAATTCAATAATTTGTGTTATGTGTCGATTAGTAAGCATTAAATTGGAACGTCTTTTATGTTAAGATAAAGGAAGTAAGGATAAAATAACGAGCGCATAATAAGTAAGTGTATGTGACGTTAGTACACTTGAGATAATGACGAATAAGGGAAGGACTTTGCAAAGCGGAATAAATTTGACATTAGCCCTAGAACAGAGATATTTTACTACCTCCCTGTGATGCATTGCGTCACTGACGAAATGGTAACTCTAGATGGTGAAAATTTTACCTGTTCCCGGAAAATTACCAAGATTTATACATATTTAAGTGTGAGGGAGATAAAGGACGAAACTCATCGCTTCATAAATACGGGATAAATTTACTAGAGTGTGACATCAACTCTCTGCGACTGTGTTCTTCGAACTTTAATGAAGCGCCATAAAAAACGATTTGCTGAATAAGTCTTTCCTTAATTATTGTCACGGAGAAATTGCTCACCGGAAATCGCTTTACTTAATCTCATTTAAACGGATCAATGTAGGAAAATTATTCACTATTAAAACACTGGAATGCAAAGTCAACTGGTAATTAAAATAGAAAATTGATAAAAATTAGATTTGTTCCTTTCGTATAAATAACTCTAGTTGGTTTTCTCACTAAGAAATTTTGCGTTAGGAAACTTAAACTAAACAATTTTTGCAGTTTTGAAGACAGTGCGAATGCTTTAAATACATGGTGATTCAAAATTGGCGTCATTTATTTTAAGGGGTTATAAGGACTCACTTGGGGAACACAAGAAAAATATTAAAAACATTTTTTTCGAAAATTTCTTGAATTTATTATCAGTTGAAAATCGAATTTCAACTTTGTTAATAAGTATTATTGTGAAATGGTCCCATGTTTGATTGGTAGCTTATTGAAATACTTAAGCATTTGAAAAGAAAAATTACGATCTTTACTTCAAATTATTTAAAAAAATTATAAAAAAAAACTTTTCTTCAATTTTTTGGTGAATATTCAAAGCGGCTGATGTTGTTTTTTGTAATTATCAAGTAGGTCCAGGTAGATAGCTTTTGTCAAATTGTGACTTAGTTTGAAGCTTTTTTCACAAAATTTCCACCCATATCGAATATGCGGATATGCTATTAGTTATGGGGGAATGCCACAGTAACATAACAGAAGCTGTAGGAACTTATGTCAACAAAGAGCTAGAGACACTTGGCAATTGGCACCAGGAATTGCGGTAGATAGTGGAGGACCAGGCGGTGTTCGGGTTCCAGACATACATGAACAGAGCCTTCCAGGAGTACGCGAAGCATTGCACAACTGACATTTTCCCAGGCACCTATGTACCGGATAATTACCGAGGAAGGGCTACATCCCTACCATGTATGTAAAATACACAGGGCACAATGACACATTAAATATCTGATCTAACAAACCCCGGTACAAATTCAGCACGAGTTAATGAACTAAATACGAGAAGCTGCTCAAATGGGAACTCAATAATGCTGCGAAGAGTGCACAACAGCGTTACACGGATAGAAACATGTTTTGAGTTAAACGAACAGAACTTTGAACACTTCTCGTGAGTTGTCTCCATTTCCATATGGTTCTGTTTAAACCTACAGATTCAAATCTAAGATTTTTTTGCATCACAATCACCAGAATGTTTTTCCTATTTTCAGGGTACTGACTTTCTTCTTCTTCACTTAATTGTAAATAGATCATTTATCCACAACCTTTCATGTTGACCTTAGTTTACTACACTGGTTAGCCTAACCTATGCATTGTATTTCAACCTCCCTTTCTGTGTTTATTTATGGTTACTTGAGATTTTGATATTTAAGAAGCAACATGTATTCACGTAATGTTAATGAAGCAGATTGCCTTGAGAAACATTGTTGCCGTCCTTCTGATCTAGTTTTTTGCAAATACCTCAGTTTTTGATAAGAATTAATTTTTTACTATTTATCCTGTGCGCCCTAAACAGCCCCAGACAAATCACCCTGTAAATCTATCTGTTAGGTATACATCGACACGAATCGAAATGGGCACTAAACCAATCTTGGATTCGATCTAAATACAATTTTACTAGACCCGACCATTGACTTGCCAATAAATGCCGATATTTTAATGTTTTTTTTCGAATAAACCAATTTTACCATAAATCTGTTTTCGTGATATTTCTCCATATAGTAGTGATTTCAGATCCTGTTGAGAAATATAAGCACATTGGCTTCTTTTTGGACTTGAAGAAACGAAATACATGAATAATTCAATCATGAACCCTGGCGGAAATCTTTTAAGTTGTCGGAAGACCCAGTAAGGCTCAGCGATTTATAGATGACAAACTGAAGGTTTTCGTTTCGAAATTAAATAGTATACGACATTTCTATATATTAAATAGTGTGTTTTTTTAAATTTTACCGCAATTATCAAACTGATCGTAGGACACTAATTTTTAAGGTGGAGGGCACATACATAATATAGAATCATAGTACGACAGCGACAGAAACTTACTTTTTAACCATATAGTTTGTGTCAAAATAATTTGCAATTGCCGCTGACAATCAAAGTTTAATCATATAATTATTTTGTGAAATCAGCTATATTGGAAATTCAGGTCTGGCCATGACGTATTGGTGCACCTTTTCGATACAATGGCTAACTACTACTTGTATTTGATGGAGGTGTACTGGAATGCGAGCATATACCGTATTGATTAACTCCGAAATAATAATTTAAATCATGATCCTTCATTAGCTGAATATTGATTATATACAGAAATAGTAATTAGACTAATATCGGTTTAGCGCCAAAGTGACAAGTCAACTCTGCAAAACACAGCTCACCTCTAATTACATCCAAAAGTAGACTTATTTGGAATAGTTTATACAACGCCAATACTATTAGAAAGTTGTAAAAGAATGGCGATAGCAAAATACTATTCAATAACAAATTATAAGCGTTGTTTTATCACTCCGCTATGAAACGATTTAATCAAATGATACAAGCTATACTCAAAAAAGCATGAAGAAGTCCCTTCGACTATAACGTTCTATGAAACTCATCTCGGAGATACAACACATTTCACTTAACAGTGCAGATTAAGACGACAAACTGAAACGAAGCAAGAAACAGTGCAATCCAGACGCCCAGTAATTAGACATAATTCCATACTCCTAAACTGTAGGAGTATTTTTGCATGTTAAAACTTTGCACACTATAGGATACAGGTAGGCGACGAGCTCATGGTCTTGACTACAGACTATCCAATTTTCACGAAGACGTGCATTGAAACATCTCGAAAAGTTATTTACGATACCGAGTAAAACTGTACTATTTAGTTACGAATGCACTAAACTTACGTATACTTCGTTTGACATCTTAATTTATTTGTTTGCTTATTGACTGTGAGCTTCGTTTACTATCGAACTGGTTTTCTAAATACTGAGTCAACTTTACGCTTCAATAAAATATCTATCTAGCAAAAACGTAAATAATTGGTAAGAGGCACTTTCAGGTTTGCACCTTTGGGATCATTCCTAATTATCGGAAATTTTAAATGGGCTTTATGGGCTCATAGGTTATAGATTGTTTATTAGACGGGCCTGGCACTGCATCTAACAATAAAGCATTTATTGATTGGGTTACTGAAGTTTTGATGTCCATTTCATTGATAGCACTCCGATAGAGTGAATATTAACATTAGTCTCTTTAGGTTGGTTAATCCCTCAGGTTAAACAGATGCATTTGTTTATATCTTTCTATAGACTATATGTGGACATTTTGCGGCTCGGTAATCAATTTGATATATTTCAGTGGAATCCACAATAAAATATCAGGAAAACAATAGCCATGAATGTATTTTGTGTTATACTTGTTTAGTTTGAAATTAACGACAAGCAGATGAAATACCACGGCTTTGAATTTTAAAATTGAAAAATTTAAAAGAATTTAAGGTGGCAATTACAAGAAAACAAAATAAAATCTTCAACAAGACAATATCGCAAAGGAGGGGAATATTTGATAGTTAAATTATAGTAAAGGGAAATGGAATTGGACTCGGGAATTCGGCAATTGTTCGTGTTCTTGGTGTAAATAAATGATAATCGTGATATTAAGAAATTGTTACACTTGCTGTAAAAAACCAAATGGTGCGAACTGGTTTAATTTGCAGGAAAGTCGGCCTGAATTTTCATAACCCATGTTGTACATTTATTCCTCAGTGACCAGTAACGTAAGTCATGTTATAGTAGTAGTAAACATCTTTATTTCTAAAAAAGGCTATCGACCTATCGGTCTTTCTGCCCTTGTTTAATACATGTAGTCTTAGTCTAAATAAAAAACAAAGATTAAAATTATCTTATTTTAGGTTAATAATCTTATTAAATAAACAAAGAAATGACAAGAAAAAAATATTTTATTGTCCAGTAGTCAGTTGCGTTTGTAAGTGTTCGAGTAGCGTTGATGTAGGGAAACGGAAGCGGGATTGTCTGGTTGGTCTTGTAAGACAAAGGGGATTCAGTATGGGCCTGTTGTAGGGGTTGTTTGTCCATTTTGTCTGTAGATGTATGAGTCTTTCCGAAATCTTTGTCATGTTTGTGCGTTCGTATAGTAGTTGGGTGGAGGGGTTGTGTAGTGGGTTTTGGGGGTGTCTTATTCGTGTTATTAGTCTTATTGCAATTTGTTCTGTTGTTTGTATATAACGTTTTGTCCTTTCTGTTCCGTTGGTCATGAGTATATGTCAATAGTCAAGCAAGGGTCTACAAATAGCTTTGTATATTTTGGTAGCGGTGTTTGTGCTAATTCCTCTGTCTTTGTAGGTTAGTGATCGGAAGTGTTTTGTTCTCTTTATTGTTTCTGCCGTGATGTTTCGTATGTGTTTAGTGAATTTAAGTTTGTGGTCAATTGTGATTCCAAGGTATTTTACGTCGTTTTTTTTGTTGTGTCGTTTGGCCGTCTGCAGTTATTGTAGGGGAGTCAGCGTTGAGTCTGTGGTTTGTGAGCAGAAGTTGGTTTTTTGACGCGTTTGGTGTTGGTCTCCATTTATAAAACCATGCCATTGTGTTGTTTGTTAGTGTTTGGAGTCTTTGAGCTGCTCTCTCAGTAGTTTTGTCATGTACAATAAGTGCCGTGTCGTCTGCGTATTGTAATATGTATGCCGATCTGTCGATTTGATTTTTGTCTGGTAAGTTGTAATTGTATATGTCATGGCAGTATATATTGTAGAGAAACGGTGAGAGCGGGGATCCTTGAGGGAGGCCTTGTTCAGGGGAGTCATGTTATATATACAAGCCAAGATGCATATTTGATTCCTATTGAATCGTATCTAAATGCCTACAATTATGGAGATTGGAAAATCCAAGAACATTTTATACTTACAAACATTCAATTAATATAAATATTAATTCGCGAACAGGCGAGTGTTTCTCAGATTAATTCTAATGTTTGTAAATATATCGATCGGTCCGATCATATTCATATTATATTCATATAGTCAAATTTTTTTTACATTTATGTCAATGAGCAAATTGAGGACATTAGATCAAAATCAACCAAATTTTATTCTATATTTAACGAAGCTAGAATATTAAAGTACACATAGAGCAACCGTCCTAATTATAAAGGATGTATAGCATATTTTCTATTTAAAAGTTTTCCCAGCGTCGCATAATGACGGTGAGCTCTGTCTGAGCGTGTTAACTGCAAGCTTTTTTCCACTATCCTGACAATATAAACTTTTCTTGCACAAATTTATTAGCTTTGTGAACAAGTTCACTGTACACAGGATTTAATAGTTAGAGCCATTCGTTAAAAGTTAAGACGTTAACAGCTTTATCAACTAACAAAAAAGCGTAACCTGGTTTGAGCAATCAAACCGTGTGTGTGGGATGATGAAAGGTGTGTTCAATATGTTAAAATTGGCTTTTCAGATCCTTCTATAAAATGCCATATTCAGTCGTTCGTAATCAGCTCTCTTTGAAATATGTGCTTTGCGCTAAAATTGTCCGAAACAAAATAAGCATTTTATGTGTGCGCTGAATACAACTGTCGTCCTGATAATACAGATATTGCAAACATTGAGCCACAAATAAGGACAGGATAACCAAGTAAACTTTACTCGGTAACTTTTGTAGGAAGCTTTTCAAGTTTTTAAGCCTGAGTTTAAACAGCAAACTTTTTTTAGGAAACACCGACGTTGTTAAATGTAACTGAATGATCGAATTTCTAAACAAAGTGAAACCAGAAGCGGGCGATTTTCAACGACTTTTACCAAACAACATTAGTTAGTTCACTGTCGCTATAATCAAATGTCAATTCTAGAATGGTTTGAAAGATGCGAAAACTTGGCAACAAAAATTTTATAATTTAACATTTATCAAACAGAATTTAACCTTTAGCCATATTTTTCCCAAAGTGATAAATTTTTAAAATGTTGACGGACCTGGTAAACCCTCAAATATATAAAATCCGGTCATGCACGATGCAAGTATGCTTGACTGTCAAGAGACAATTAAAAAGTAATAACTAATGTTTGCTGTTTCCAAAATCGAGTTTTGAATTTAAATAAAAATTGGATGCTCTGGTGCAATGGGCAATAAATAAAACATACACATCTACCGAATCCGTTTTTAATTTTGCAGTTTTGCGGAAATACGCCCAGTAATGATTGAACAACTGTTAATGGCAGTGCATTCAGTATTTCTCCGAGATTTTAGACATGTAAAAAATAACATCGTATACACAATCATGATTTTTGCGGCTTAGAACGCGGCAACTTTACTGCCTCTTTCATTAATCCGAATAGTCAATGGTGATGGATTTCATTATTAGTCTGTGAAAAAGCCTTGCGAGTAAGGAAAGCAAAATATTGGTGCACTTGGTTACATACGTACACCCAAACATACCTTTAGGTATCCCAGAAGTATGTTTAAGGCAAAATTTCAAGTAAGCCCTTTAACATTTTCGTACGGGGAAAGCTGGGAGTGATTGTTGAAAATGTTATCCGACCGACCGCAATTCTTGACTCTGTACTTAACTTTGGTGCTATTAGTTAGAGAAGAAAATGAGAATTATCGGGTAATTTTTAAGATACTCTACTTTTGGAAAAGTAGCTTTATGCATCTGAGCATCATTAACGTTTTCTTAGTTATTCCGCAGTAACTTTTTTATTCGTAAAGTATAGTAGTAGTAAACATCTTTATTTCTAAAAAGGCTATCGACCTATCGGCCTTTCTGCCCTTGTTTAATACATGTAGTCTTCATCTAAATAAAAAACAAAGATGAAAATTCTCTTATTCTAGGTTAACAATTTGATTAAATAAACTTTCTAATTCTAATGACAAGGAAAAATTATTTTATTGTCCAGTAGTCAGTTGCGTTTGTAAGTGTTCGTGTAGCGTTGATGTAGGGAAACGGAAGCGGGATTGTCTGGTTGGTCTTGTAAGACAAAAGGGATTCAGTATGGTCCAGTTGTAGGGGTTGTTTGTCTATTTTGTCTGTAGATGTATGAGTCTTTCCGAAATCTTTGTCATGTTTGTGCGTTCGTATAGTAGTTGGGTGGAGGGGTTGTGTAGTGGGTTTTGGGGGTGTCTTATTCGTGTTATTAGTCTTAGTGAAATTTGTTCTGTTGTTTGTATATAACGTTTTGTCCTTTCTGTTCCGTTGGTCATGAGTATATGTCCATAGTCTAGCAAGGGTCTACAAATAGCTTTATATATTTTGGTGGCGGTATTTGTGCTAATTCCTCTGTCTTTGGAGGTTAGTGATCGGAAGTGTTTTGTTCTCTTTATTGTTTCTGCCCTGATGTTTGGTATGTGTTTAGTGAATTTAAGTTTGTGGTCAATTGTGATTCCAAGGTATTTTACGTCGTTTTTGGTTGTGTCGTTTGGCCGTCTGCAGTTATTGTAGGGGAGTCAGCGTTGAGTCTGTGGTTTGTGAGCAGAAGTTGGTTTTTTGACGCGTTTGGTGTTAGTCTCCATTTATAAAACCATGTCATTGTGTTGTTTGTTAGTGTTTGGAGTCTTTGAGCTTCTCTCTCAGTAGTTTTGTCATGTACAATAAGTGCCGTGTCGTCTGCGTATTGTAATATGTATGCCGATCTGTCGATTTGATTTTTGTCTGGTAAGTTGTAATTGTATATGTCATGGCAGTATATATTGTAGAGAATCGTAAAGTATATTTATGCGCGAACTATGTAATTCCTTGTTGCATATGTTTGTCTATCTATGGTGTGGCTGATGTCTTCTTTATAGATCCTCCAAAGTCGATTATATTATGCAACAAATGAGCCTCGATTACATAAACTTGTCGAAAGATTTATTTGACCCGATATTAATTATTGATTTTTAAAAATGTAATGGAAACCAATGCAATTGATTTTAATTGAAAACCTATTAGATTTGTCCTATGTAAAGGCAACTGTATCTAATTGTGGGATTCAACATTCAATTTCGAACTTCCGGTATTTGTTAACGAATTATACTTGGTTTTACGACCCTGCCAAATGCTACGAAATAGCCAATTAGTGATGGGCTGAAACGCTATTATCAATAATGCCCGTTGCATTGAAGCTATCAATTGTATCTCCCGCATAAACTACATTTTTGCCCGTAACTCATGGATGAATAAAAGATCTCGTTTAGACACTCGCTTAAATGTTACGAACGGGGCAAGGAGTTAAACACCAAACATGAATCTCCTTAAATCTAGCAGAGCATCTCCTTTTACGGGCATCGTTGATACCTCTGATGCTCATTCAAATAGGATGCATCATTAAGTTTGTAAAGGCAAGTAAAAGAGCAAAATGGCAAAAGCAAAGCCATCTTGTCACAGCTCATTGGCCAATCGAACGCAGTGGCCAATTATCCTGACTGGACGATCAGGCTTTGCTGGACCATACCTGTAAGTCAGTAAACCTCCATTAGCTTTTTACACTAACGCATACATGTTTGTGGGAAGTGCCATTGTATCTCTTCGACAGATCGACATGAAAGAGAAATTGTTTATATAGGGCAGCTGGTTAAATGCCGCGGCAATGACTAAATCAATATTTAATAGTACATCGGACTTTACACATTTTCTGTGCTTATCTCTCTCCACTTGATAAAAAATGTATGATCATCGTTAACGACACCAAAATAATGATACATTTTTGATTGATTCAAATTAATTATACCGTCTAAAGATATTCAAACCATTTGCATTGATCAATGGAATATATTTTCCATTTCTGAGAACAAAACTGGGTTCGATGTTTCTTTTAAGTAGAATGCACATTTTTCAAAAGTTTCGAGCCGTAAATATTTTGATTTCCGCAAAAATCCAGCCGGTTTCTCTGCCGATTTTTCCAGGCTATTTTAAATACACATTTTACGTATACTCAAACAATGTCAATTAACTCGCCGTTATTCTACAAATGTGCATTTTTATTGAGGAAAATAACAATTCAATTCACACAAACTGGCCATTAGCCATTCGGTTCAAAGCAAAAAGTTAGAACCCGCACTAGCGCTTTGTCACAATTGGTCTCTATAGTTTTTTTCTCTGCAAACGTATATCTGGGCTCATATAAATGGAAATCCTAATTATATGCTGCTTACGATTAAACACGGTTTCCGCATTAGCTAGATGTAGCTTCGTACATATTTTAACATTACTATGGCAATTTTGCAATAATTTTCTAAATTAATCTTAAAATATATAGTCTCTTACAATGTGCTGATTTTTTTTGCCAGCTAATTATATGACGAATATTTGAAAGAAGTGTCACCGTGCTTCGAAATTCCGGTACAAACTTTGCAAACGATTTATACTTTCCAGAAAATGTTCAAAATATCACGCAGTTTCGTGCATGTTGATTCGTATTTAAAATCAGCAGAATAATTATGCAGAAAATATGAAAAGTTGAGTCCTGACTTGGAAGAGCTCATAAATTCAGAGCAGAGTGTGTTGAAGTCAGACACACACTTAATGGGAGCTTGTGGATTTCTCTCTTCCAGTGGAGTTACAATGTGCGAACAAAATAATATAACCAAATGCTATTTGAAAAGCTTTCGTTATTCGTTCGGAAAAAAAGAATTGACATTATTTCAAAAATAACTTCAAATACATTTCCAGTGAGTAATTCCCTTGCCTGTTACTTTCTGTACATTCAAATGTATATACGAATATCAGGGTAAGTTATTCATGACCTAGATAATTACATTGTGCTTTTTCATAAATCAAATGAGTCCAAAAATTACTCTAAATCATTACGTTGATTTGTTTGTAATGACAGACGGAAATAATCATGACGCGGAATAATTGGACCTTCGTTTGTTTATTGTAAGGTAATTAACTGAAGTTTGTAAAGAGTTCAATTAATTTAGAATAAAGGGTAATTAGTACTCATAGCAGGATGTACGCTGTAGGAGAATTCATCGTTCTTCCCCATCATCAGTAAAACAAACAACGTGTTTTTTGGTAAATGTAAACTGGATTATATTCTTATTAGTAGTAAACATCTTTATTTCTGAAAAAGGCTATCGACCTATCGGTCTTTCTGCCCTTGTTTAATACATGCAGTCTTAATCTAAATGAAAAACAAATATGAAAATTCTCTTATTCTAGGTTAACAATACTATTAAATAAATAAGATTTCAGTGGCAAGAAGAAATTATTTTATTGTCCACTAGTCCGTAGCGTTTGTAAGTGTTCGAGTAGCGTTAATGTAGGGAAACGGAAGCGGGATTGTCTGGTTGGTCTTGTAAGACAGAGGGGATTCAGTATGGTCCAGTTGTAGGGGTTGTTTGTCCATTTTGTCTGTAGCTGTATGAGTCTTTCCGAGATCTTTGTCATGTTTGTGCGTTCGTACATTAGTTGGGTGGGGGGGTTGTGTAGTGGGTTTTGGGGGTGTCTTATTCGTGTTATTAGTCTTAGTGCAATTTGTTCTGTTGTTTGTGTATAACGTTTTGTCCTTTCTGTTCCGTTGGTCATGAGTATATGTCCAAAGTCTAGCAAGGGTCTACAAATAGCTTTATATATTTTGGTGGCGGTGTTTGTGCTAATTCCTCTGTCTTTGTAGGTTAGTGATCGAAAGTGTTTTGTTCTCTTTATTGTTTCTGCCCTGATGTTTCGTATGTGTTTAGTGAATTTAAGTTTGTGGTCAATTGTGATTCCAAGGTATTTTACGTCGTTTTTTGGTAGTGTCGTTTGGCCGTCTGCAGTTATTGTAGGGGAGTCAGCGTTGAGTCTGTGGTTTGTGAGCAGAAGTTGGTGTTTTGACGCGTTTGTTGTTAGTCTCCATTTATAAAACCATGTCATTGTGTTGTTTGTTAGTGTTTGGAGTCTTTGCGCTGCTCTCTCAGTAGTTTTGTCATGTACAATAAGTGCCGTGTCGTCTGCGTATTGTAATATGTATGCCGATCTGTCGATTTGATTTTTGTCTGGTAAGTTGTAATTGTATATGTCATGGCAGTATATATTGTAGAGAAAGGGTGAGAACTGGGATCCTTGAGGGAGACCTTGTTCAGGGGATAAAGAATGTAAATGTAAACTGGATTATATTCTTATTATTTATTGTAGAAGTCGAAATTTGCAAAACTTTTCTTTTCACTGAACACATTCTTACGCCAATAAGTAGAGTTTCTTAGGGTAGGAAATCAACTACTTTTTCGATGAAAAAGCAGCAAGCACTATTTATGCACCTTCATGTTGACATCGGCTAAATAAAATACATTCAAACAAATTTACGTGTGTCAGTTGACAAATATAATGTAAATGAGACTATATTTGATTAATGTTACCAATTTTCATAAAATGGTCATTATTTATTTAGGTCGAAAATGGTTTCGGTACCGAATGTACATAAAGAATCAATGTTGTGTCTAAGTTAAATTCCCATAAATTAACATTAAAACGCCATGAAACCTTGAACTGCTAAAGGAAAACAAAAAGACTTTCAGCAAAGTAAGGAACTATGAAACAGCATGTATAGACGAAGCATGTTTCAAATAAATTGTCATTTTGTAACTTGATATACTAGTTTGCTACGGATAAAAATACCAATCAGTTATATGGTCTCCAGAGTTGTTTTCTAACTATTGATTTTTAATCGCTTATTGTGTGGCAGATTATTCTCGACAGGCAATAACAATTTACACGATTGCAATCAGCTTTATGGCGAAAGACAATTAAATTGAACGATTTAAGAAATATTTGACAATTTAAAGCCCTTAAGCAGGAGTGATCCAAAAGGGATCTGATGAGCAAACTGGGTTACAAGTTGACACATAGACATTAGAAAGGGGAGGCCAAAAATTAATTATAACATAATTTATCATCAAAATTTATAAGTTTATACGTGAAAGAGGAGACAGGGAAAGCGCGACAACGTACGTCTATTATTTTAGCTGTTTTGAGTATAATATATCCACACGCAGCAGTTAAGTGATAAATACAAATATGAAATATAGATCTGCCAACCTAAATATTAATGGGGCAGATGTGAACTTGCACCCTTAAAATTTATCAATTGAATACTAGCGCTGCCAAAACAGATATGTTCCGATAAATAATTGTCCCGATTTGACCCATTAGCTCTCCGTTTCAAAAGCCAAATGACAATTTTAATTTTTTGCGTTAACGTTGAATATTTTGACTAGTTTATTTGCAAATTGAAACGCAATAATATATCAACGGCATGTAAATGTGCAATCGGCGTGACAACATGGTTATCCCAAATTTTCCCCGATTCGCTATGATCTTTCGGATATCTATGAAACGTTGTTCTATATGCTTTGAACTACCGATTCCATCACAAAGCAAGCATATTGATATGAGCAAAGAAAACGGAAATTTTCATTTTACAGTTTTTGTGGAAAACGTTGAAAATTGACAACGCAAGGAAAGGGGACTCAACGACTGTAAACCCATGAGCCGCAATGTAGATAAGTAGCACTGGACCAAGTCAGGTGGCACACATTTGTTACCAGCTGAAGATCACTAATAAAATTTTAACTTTCAACCATAAAGTTCCTGACGATAATCTTAATACATATGTGAAGTACCGAAGAAAGTTCTTGTGTATCGGCCTCACATTTTCTTCAAGTGATGCTACACTTTTAACGGCATTTTATGGAATTTGCCAAATTAGCATTGAAAAATAAAATTGACGATAAGACACATATTGCATCAAGTAATCATTCCAGACGATGTAGGTATTTCAGGCTTTATATATCCAAGTGTGGTAACTGCTTACTCCGTCCTGCTTCTAAAGCTGTTTGCATAATTAACGGTGTAGACCCGGCTTGAATATTTAAAAATATCTGGCATGCTATCCCTGAACCGTCTGATAGTATATTGTTTCGGTTCCGGTAATATATAGCCTTATCTATGATGAAAAGGAACTCTGGGTTTGTAGAATTGAAGATTTCACTTACTCGTTACTTATCTTAAGAGAAATGCTCGACTGTATTTGTATTTACCTGGAAGTTCCACTCCTGAAAATAAGAAGAACTTTTAAGATGTTACATCAATTGAAAATTTTAAATATTTTGAAAATAAAAAAGGTAAACACACATTCGTCCATCAAATTTTTAGTTTTTTGCAAATTGCAGGTATTTTTTTCTTTCCTGATGAGCTCACCTTGGCTGTTTTTTAACATTCAATATTATTTTTTATATCGAGTTCAAGCTTTTATTAATAATTATTAGAATTCTAAAAATCTGATATTCAATTTTCTGGGAATTATTAAGCCGGTCACTTGTAGAATACTCCCTTCAATATGAAATATAAGCGCAATTTGGTCGTAGAGCTATTTGGAACGATTTCAAAGTTAATAATTGTTTATAATAATTTCCCATCTATCTAATTAACAATTTTCTAATTGCTTCCTTGATTTTTAATTTTGTGACCACCCTAGGTTAAGTTTAATATCTAGATTTAAAAAAATGCTCGGTATTCGTTCCCAGAAGAATTCAAATTGATTGCAACAGTTCGCAATCAAATAACCTATAAAAGCGGAGCGTGATGGAAAACTGAAATTCTCGCAAGTTTTAGATAATACGTTCAATTAAAAGCTGATTAAACGATAAAAATTGCAAATGGCTAGCCGAACATCTATGTATCGCAAAAAGGTATTTTTCCTAAAGGAATTTAATTTCGGGATGAAACAAAATTGAAAAATAAACAGTTGACGTTTCATATTTTAAAAACCTTGGTCGGTAATTGGTTTATTTAGATTTATTATACATAACGTATAATCTCTTGATTCTTGAACTAACGCAGGATATAGAATGTGGTTGCATTTTTTTTCTAAAAATGAAAAATGGCTTTGGACAGTGATAATTTGTAGAAACAGGTATTCTTTTACTGTGATACTTCTCTCAACTGTAAAAATTAATTAACTAGTGAATTATTCACAGATATTTTGCTGTCATTTGAAATAACCGCGCTTCACGAGAGGGCTTGACAAAATATTTGTTCGACTGATTCGCTTAAATAAATTGCAGTATTTTAATGATGGAAATCAAGCTGAAATACGTACATTGTTTATTTCAATCTTGTTAACGAATTTTGGATTTAAAGGTTATTAATACTAAACAGATTTCGATACTTGCAACTGACGGACAATGGAACTGCAAAGTGTTATTCGATCAACTCCACCTGTTATATTCGTAATTTCTTGACTAGTTTGACTAATAACAGGGCGCCTGCTTTTAGTTTGTGTTTTAAGGGAGAAAAAGTACCATATCAGAAATGGAGATTTAATTATTATAAGTTAACAATTAAATTAATATTTATTAATTTCTTGAATTCTTTCAGAGTCATTTTAGCCTCTACATGCAAAACTGTGAAATGATCTTAAAAAAACCGATTCATTTACAAAGTCTCCAGAAAGAAGGCAAGAATGCCTCAGTGTGCCTGACACCTTTCCGACACGAAATGTGCTTTCTCTCTAAAGCATGTAGTTGTGTTCAAACCAATGAACAAGCAGTTTGCATTACGGCAGTAAAGTGTTATTTGCAATAGGTTATAAAAGCGATGCGTGATAACTTTGTGTAATGAAAAACTCACTATTTGAAAGAAAAAGAATATATATTTTAATTAATTCGTAAAACAAAAACCCGCATCGATCAACAAACTACCATTCAATCAACTGAGTAGCGTTCAACAGTAATGAAAAATCACAAAAATAGAATTTGCCCTTTATTAAATCGTAAAAAAGCGTTCCGGTTAAATCCTAATTTATCAATTAAAATTTCAACCAAACAAATACATAAAACTTTCTGCATTAACTGGGCTTTCAATAGAACTTATTTCTCTTTTTCAAACTATAAAGTTTGTTTTCGCGCATTTAGATAGCAACTGAAAACCCGATTTAAAACTATTCTAAATTTCGAACTTTTAAGCAGATCACTTTAAATGCAAAATGGCGTTTAATTATTATTTTTATTAGCGTTGTCTTGATTGAAATTTTAAAGGGCGTGCAATTCAAGCATAATGGCGGCCAGCATTAATAATCGTGGAAAATATTTTACTTAAGGAATTAGAGAGTATTAGGCTGAGTTAGCAGATCTGAATTAAATCAACCAAGTTACTGAAACTGTCTTCTTCGATCGCTGTAATAAACTCAGCGTATTGTTGATCTACGACCTACAGGCAGACTAGGTCTCCAGTAAAACGAAATTTATTTCCAACATGCGGCCACTGTATTTTCGGATCTCGATAAGGTAAGAACTTTCGTTAATATTTCATTTTTAGCCACGACAAACTTGGATTTTACTCCATTCTTTCAGGAATCTATCTAGTCACATAAATAATTTAGAAATATATTTTCAGCTTCCTTTTGTTGAAATAAGAATTTAACACCTGAGTTTCGCAGATAATTTTTATCTTCTTACCCAATGATTTTATGGAAGTTTCAAAAATTCCCATCACTTTATTTGCCTCCACAATCCACTAACTCTATCGTTTATCTCATCTTATCCTGGCTCCCTTCTTTCTGAAAGCACCGGAATTCGTTTCTAAATTGTCCTTAGCCGAGCCTTTCTTTGATATATCTTGACTATTTGTGTGCTTTAAAGTCTTTCTTAGACAGCGGCATCGATTCTGTTTCTGATTACTTACTATGAAAGCCTGCATAATATCACAGGCGGCCCTCCATTCAATCATTGAAAATAATAGAAGGAACGCGATGCTGGATAGTCCTTTTGCTCATATTAATTTTATGCAAATGTTGAATATTTGAATAAGGAAGCTTTGTGAAGATTTATTTAGTTTAATTATGTTATCTAAAATTGAACAAATGCAGAAGCGAGCAGCTTGAATATGATATTTGCAAAATTTAAAGGTACGCTTTATAATGAGTAGTAGTAAACATCTTTATTTCTAAAAAAAGGCTATCGACCTATCGGTCTTTCTGCCCTTGTTTAATACATGCAGTCTTAATCTAGATAAAAAACCAATATGAAAATTCTCCTATTCTAGGTTAACAATAGTAGTAGTAAACATCTTTATTTCTAAAAAAGGCCATCGACCTATCGGTATTTCTGCCCTTGTTTAATACATGCAGTCCCAATCCAGATAAAAAACAAATATTAAAATTCTCCCATTCTAGGTTAACAATGTTATTGAGTAAATAAGGTTTCAGTGGCAAGAAGAAATTGTTTTATTGTCCACTAGTCCGTTGCGTTTGTAAGTGTTCGAGTAGCGTTAATGTAGGGAAACGGAAGCGGGATTGTCTGGTTGGTCTTGTAAGACAAAGGGGATTCAGTATGGTCCAGTTGTAGGGGTTGTTTGTCCATTTTGTCTGTAGCTGTATGAGTCTCTCAGAGATCTTTGTCATGTTTGTGCGTTCGTATAGTAGTTGGGTGGGGGGGTTGTGTAGTGGGTTTTGGGGGTGTCTTATTCGTGTTATTAGTCTTAGTGCAATTTGCTCTGTTGTTTGTGTATAACGTTTTGTCCTTTCTGTTCCGTTGGTCATGAGTACATGTCCAAAGTCTAGCAAGGGTCTACAAATAGCTTTATATATTTTGGTGGCGGTGTTTGTGCTAATTCCTCTGTCTTTGTAGGTTAGTGATCGGAAGTGTTTCGCTCTCTTCATTGTTTCTGCCCTGATGTTTCGCATGTGTTTAGTGAATCTAAGTTTGTGGTCGATTGTGATTCCAAGGTATTTTACGTCGTTTTTTGGTTGTGTCGTTTGGCCGTCTGCTGTTATTGTAGGGGAATCAGCGTTGAGTCTGTGGTTTGTGAGCAGAAGTTGGTTTTTTGACGCGTTTGGTGTTAGTCTCCATTTATAAAACCATGTCATTGTGTTGTTTGTCTTTATAATGATTTAACTCACGTCGTATAATCTGTTTTACTGAAATTTTAGAGACAATTTTCAGAACCGGATATTTACAGCCATTCAATGCATATATTTGAATTATTCAATATCTATTTGGAATGCTTTTTGGGAATTTTTTCAACCATTCAAAAATAATGTAAGCACATAAAGCACAAAGTGTGAATACATTTTTTTTAGCTTGTGACAAGCATTGCCTAGGTTTCCCCGGAAATGAACAAGTGGCTGAGAAGTTAATGGACCTTAATGTTCATGTTATAGCAGAGTTTGATAAAGTTGGAAAGCACCTATTCCACTGACTAAACGTAATTTTCCGCTTTATGCCAAGAAATAAATTTTTTACCAAATGAACAACAGACATTAAACTCAGCTGGGTTTGTTAACTGGCTTAACGCAAGACTTCTTCAATCATATATCAGAGATATCCCTAAATAGGGTCAAATCAAAGAATGTCCATGTAGGTTAAGTGCTAATGTATATTTTATAACTCTGAACCGAAGTTACAAACCCATTCCAATTTTATTCTGCACAGTTTTTGATTCAACTTGACTTGGAAGTCAAGAATTAAATCAAATGCTTCTATATTGCTGCTCGAAAACGTTTTACAACCTTTATATCCTCAAGAATCGGAAACAAACTTTTGAAGCCGATAAACCCAGACAGCAAGCCGAAACCTTTATGTGTATAAAATGTAATAAGTTTAAAATTCTAAATCCGGCCATTATTCACAATGTACGAATTTAGATATATGAGATAAGTTTGAAATATTGTAACGATGCAATTTTGAGGTTTACAGAAAAGTCACCAAAGAAAAGACTGCTGACTAGACGAAAATGGTATTTTCGATGTACTTTACTTTGAGTACAAGATGGTATTTGATCTCCGAGAAAATGCCATCCAACCTCGTTTATTTAAATGGGCGTTACCTATTCATCCATGCTATTGGGGAAAATTTGAATTTTAACGATAAAAAGCCATTTTCTCTTTGAATAATAACAAAATGTTTAGGGTAGGCAGCACTAAAAATATTTCTCGTAAAACCCTTCAAGATTATCCAGCCACAATCAACGAAATGTTATCTCTATGAAGAAAACAGCTCGTAGCTAAACCCTTATCATGACAAATTACAATCAACATTTAATCGTTTTAATTAATTATTTTATCTCTAAAGATACACATGTTAGTGTGAGATCCAGACGAAAGTAAACACAATAAAAAAACTAAATGAATAAGTGATACGTGACTGAAGGAAAACACCTTTAAATAGATGGGTGGGTCGTATGGAAAATATACTGACTTGGGGAAAACAGCTTTTTACAACACCAGGGCGCGGATAAAAGGAAAATTGTATCATTTCTTCTGTTTATTAAAATCCCTGAGGCAGGGGTTCTGCCAAAAACTAGAACGACATATTGCGTTGAAATATATTAATATGTAGAACATGATATACAAAATAAACGTAAAAGCTCAAGCAGGAAGTCGAAAACCTAGCTCCACAAAAATACTGATAAAGTCAGGGCCATAGAGCACTGATTTATGCCGAATACATGCTAAGAAAATCTAATTTACTTGGATAATTTACCGTTAAATTTTCAACGTTCTTGGCTCCGCTTTTGCACTAGGAAATTTAAGGTTCCGAAGCTTATTTTCGGCTTGTGGTGCATTTGAAAAATAATAATAGCGACAAATTGGTTTTTCTCTGCCAGTTAAAAGGATGACTTTTAAATCCAATTTAAACTACACAGGCTGTAGTGTCGCAATTTTCTTATTTTGGAACAGAATCGTTCGTTTTAATATAAAACCAGTTAATGAAAACTTGGGATCCTTCATGGGTGCCTGTAATTACTTCCTATTCACACTTGCGTTAAGTATGCAAACTGGTCATTTCCATTATATACTTTTGAATAAATAGCAAAATATTTTAAACGATTAGGTATAATAACAAACAGTAGTCCGATTCGAAAAGCAACTGTCATAGACACAAAAAAGTGTAGCCACATCTCCATAATTTTCTTTAGTAACTTTTGAACGATTCTTTCAATTACAACGGCATTTTAGGAACTTTGTTTTATCATGTAAAGTTTTCCTAATAAACAAATGTAATATATTGAAACTTTCTATCCACAAATAGGATCTTATAAAGAAAGTAATTATCAACCTGCAATATATACAATGTGATACTGTGGCTTCATTTAAAGTGCTTAATTAGAAAATGATGCTTGAAAAGTTCTGTAATTTCCCGACTTGATAAACTGAGACTTTAAATACTTGCACTTGCACACGTAAATAATTATGTAATGTTCGTTTGTTCTAAAACACATACAAGCATATCAAACTGCACTTGAAATAAATCCGCTTTTGATCCTCACAGAATAATAACTCATCGCGTAATACTTCATCGTTATGATGTGTTAATGATCAACACACATGTTAGGAAGAGATTTTATAAAATGTATTATCAAATTTGTCGTTCACCAGTCCTGAAAGCAGAAATTGGTTCCGTCAGTTTTGAGAAAACAAAGTTACTCTGGTCGATTTGGCTCCTGCATTTTCTCTGAGAAATATAAATCAACGTAATGAAGTTAGAAAACGTTTCCTGGCTTTGTCATGTCTTCAATTAGAATTTTCAGGCGTTGTCCCCTGGCTTTTTAATGGGCTACAAAATTAAGGGATCAAGAGCGTCGCTCACAGCAAATGTATCCAACTCAAATCATGGAAATAACAAAAATGCAAAATTGTTTCTGTTATCAATGGAACTATTGCAGTCTGAAATGACATTCATCAGCACAGGTTTTAAATGATAAATCGAAAATATTTTACTATTACCTACATGAAATACATGGCAAATATTTTGAATAAAAAATTTGACATATCCAATTACTAAACAAATGATTAATTCGAGTGCTCTGAGAGTCGTTGATGTGGTAAATGATAATCATCAATCACTTTTTTTATTAAAATACTTTAAATATCCATGAAATTTAATTTGATTTAAAGCATTTGAAAAATACTGTAAACGAGCACGGCCGTTTCGGTTCATGCAGGCAAAAAAATTGCTTACAATTGCAACAAAGTTTGAAATTGACAATGCATCTCCGACGAAACTCTATTAACCAAATAGACTAAATCGTATCAAAGTTTGTTGTATGTCAGTCGTATTCAAAAGAAATAGTTGTATCGATGGAAAACTAAAATTACTCCAGAAAATGTATCGCTACTGAAAAACTTTTTCGTTCAGTAGAGCCGAAAATAGAAATTACTTTCGAAAGAAAAGTTTCAAGGAAACAGACTTACTTCTGCCGTTTAGCTTATATTTCGTTCTCTCTCTCCTTCTGAAGAATAAATCCGCGTAATGAAGTTAGGAGATGTTGCTTGGCATTGTAATGGCCTCAATTAGAATTTTTAAGTGCCGTCCTTTAACCTAATTCTGATGAAAATTCTAAATTTAGTACATCGGTTTTCTGCAAAGGAATACAAGTTTCAACCTAAATGGCTTCATCATAATGTACCTTTTTAACTGATTGGACTTCATCCGGATTTACTAATTAGGCAGGAATTAATTTATTAATTGACAAAGTCTTTTTTAATATCAAATTTAAACTTCAGAAAATTGCGAGTCAAATAAATCAAATTAGTCCCTTGAAAGTGTTCGGGAGGCTGAACAATGCTATATGCTATGCGGGTGCAAGCATTTTGAAATAATGCGGATAGTTCTAAATGATATCATTCTTAATCAACATCGGTGCTCCTAGTCGTGTGCAAACACGCGATTCCTTTCTTTGTACAATTTCTTATTGATCAATTGAAAGTTAAATGGAAAACGATTTAATTTGGTTTGATGCTCTTGCTGCATCTAAATCTCTTTCTAACATTGTTAAATCAGTAGGACATCGAGCTTTATGCTTTAGTTGTACCTACGAGTGCGTTCAAACACTTGAACCATTGCATTTTTATTCCATATACTTAATTTCCTTTAACTTAAAAAGACTTAAATTAACGCAATTCTGTGTAATTGCCAATTTTCACAAAGCAACACACCTCCCTGCTATGAAAGTTTTAATTATTCGACAACAACTTGCTATGTAATTTATTACGTCTAAAATAGTCTCTATAAAACGATTGATGTTATGAAGCAGATGGAATTATTTGCCGTCAGTTCAATTCATATGGGTGAAAGTGAAGCCTACCTGGTATTACCTGTGATGGACACGTAAAATCCTCACTGCTTGGCCCGTTACGAAAATAAATTAGTAACTATCTTGGCTGTCTCCTTGCGGAAATATCCGATGCTTAAGCCTAAAATGTCGTTCGAAGTAACCACGGCTCAGGGAGGTCCATTGCCGGCCAACCATTAGAGGAATTCAGTATATCCTCAACGGAATAAACATTAGCGCAGTGCAACTGAACCAGCAGAGCTTGCAAATTCAATAACTAACGGCCAAAATCCCATTTATACCGTAAGAAAGCTTTCTAATCACAGTATTAAAGCTGCCCTAGTTCCAGACTGAGAATGCACCAATTTATCGTGGAACAAATTCCATTTAGAATCAAATAAAAACGTATTTTGCGCCATAACGCTACAACTTATGTACAATTTCCTGGTTTCATTCTGGAAAAACCTTTCGTACGCCATTGTTTGAAGAGATGATATAAACTTACGGGTATAAGGGCCTAATGGATGCATTTGTCAGCAAGATTCGAAGCAGTGGGTCGGATGTGAGAATTTCCATTTATTTGCTATTATAAGCTGATTTTTCATCGTACATTATGGTTACCTTTTTGCTAAATCGCTTCACGTTTTCAAATCCCCTTATCTTGTTGCAGCTAAACGCACCAGAAAGGCTGCCTTTGCTTGGTTCAACTCGCATATTGAATTCTTAAGCAACCCTGGTTAAATTTAACCCTTGACTTAGATTTCCTTGGAGAACATTTCGAGTTTTTGCTGTAATTTAATCATTCATTCGCTGCCACTCGTACCGTTATTATTACAACACATTCTTGGGAATGGTAAGCGAAAATAGAAACTTTCAAGATATAGTTTCAGATTGTGCATTTAATTGTTTCTTTAGTACCGCGAAATTTTCATTAGTGTTTTAATTAATGAAATTACTTCGGGTAGGCTTCGTCATCACTTGCAGTAAACCGAATTCATTATTTTGGTTATTCCTATTAAATGCATCTTCTAAATTTACTTTCGCCATTAATTAATGCATGCAAATGAAGCAGCGGCTTGACAAAGTGATTGGAAAGTATATACCTACCTACCAATTTGGTTTCAAACAGCATCACTCGACCGTTCATCCGCTCTTTATTTTGGCCAACAATATACAAACTACCCACCTAACTGACAGAAAGACATCTTGCCTGTTTATGGACATTAACAAGGCTTTTGACAGTGTCTGGCATAGAGGCTTACTATACAAACTATACAAACTACACACACCAACATATCTACTACACACCATAAAGAACTTACTAGAAAACAGACAACTACAAGTACGAATTGACAAAACACTGTCATTTTCTTTTTCCCCTGAACAAGGGCTCCCTCAAGGATCCCCACTCTCACCGTTTCTCTACAATATATACTGCCATGACATATACAATTACAACTTACCAGACAAAAATCAAATCGACAGATCGGCATACATATTACAATACGCAGACGACACGGCACTTATTGTACATGACAAAACTACTGAGAGAGCAGCTCAAAGACTCCAAACACTAACAAACAACACAATGACATGGTTTTATAAATGGAGACTAACACCAAACGCGTCAAAAAACCAACTACTGCTCACAAACCACAGACTCAACGCTGACTCCCCTACAATAACTGCAGACGGCCAAACGACACAACCAAAAAACGACGTAAAATACCTTGGAATTACAATTGACCACAAACTTAAATTCACTAAACACATACGAAACATCAGGGCAGAAACAATAAAGAGAACAAAACACTTCCGATCACTAACCTACAAAGACAGAGGAATTAGCACAAACACCGCCACCAAAATATATAAAGCTATTTGTAGACCCTTGCTAGACTATGGACATATACTCATGACCAACGGAACAGAAAGGACAAAACGTTATACACAAACAACAGAACAAATTGCACTAAGACTAATAACACGAATAAGACACCCCCAAAACCCACTACACAACCCCCCCACCCAACTACTATACGAACGCACAAACATGACAAAGATCTCGGAAAGACTCATACAGCTACAGACAAAATGGACAAACAACCCCTACAACTGGACCATACTGAATCCCCTTTGTCTTACAAGACCAACCAGACAATCCCGCTTTCGTTTCCCTACATTAACGCTACTCGAACACTTACAAACGCTACGGACTAGTGGACAATAAAATAATTCCTTCTTGCCACTGAAATCTTATTTATTTAATAGTATTGTTAACCTAGAATAAGAGAATCTTCATATTTGTTTTCATTTAGATTAAGACTGTATGTATTAAACAAGGGCAGAAAGACCGATAGGTCGATAGCCTTTTTTAGAAATAAAGATATTTACTACTACTACTGCATGCAGGTTTCATATCAAGTTCATTTTAGAACTTGATGCTAAATACATTTTTTCGGTCTTGCTCTTCACTGTTGAGAGTTCCCAATTCCCTGCAAAATAATTTAACAAAACCTGCTTTTATTAATATAACTGTTGATAGTCGAAACAGGTTTGTTTTTTTATCGACATTCAATATTTTATTGAAATTTGTAGCCAATATTTACTCACATTACAGATGCCGATTCAGCAACTTCAATAATTGAAAATATTGTTGCATTCTTAGGAAAACGATTTTCATTTTATTTCAATAAATTATTATGAAAAACATTATCGTGTACTACAACTGTATGAAATTGTTAAATAGCAAGGAAACAGAAATCATTTTTTGCGCAAAAGCATGAATCCTTCAACGTTTAACAAAGAGCCCAGAAATGTTCAGAAAACATCAGTGTATCAACTCAAAAAAATTGGTTGATTCCAGCTTCCAAATAAAAAGTTCTGGTAGTTTTTGTACCAAGACCTCGGTTGCTTCATCAAAACATGAGTCTTACATAGGAGCAAATTAATTCTCCCGATATTTAAAAAAAACATAAATTTTTTGAAGAACTTTGCCCATCAATAGTAGAGGAACCGGACATTTTTTCTTAATAAAAGTTAGGTCATGTAGTCTTCATTTGAGCCAAAGAATGTATCAGTGCCCTTTTGAAACCAGCGGCTTTAATGTGGAATATGCAAACGTATGTTATAACTTAACAAAAGAGAATGCTCCATTAGAGTACTTTGAATAAGTGAAATGAGACCTTTCTCTCGAGAGTGATTGAGTGACTTTGGCCTAGTCTGAGTTAGCTGTAATAACAGAGAAAAGTATTCCAAATCCTAAATTATATTGGAATGTCACTAAAAGTCCAAAGAGAAGGAAGACATTAATGTTACATTCGACATTTACTTCCCTGCTCTCACGCAATTTTTAGGACACAGGGTGAGAACGGTTCATTGGCTTGGTTTAAAAAATTATTCTAATAAACAAATGAAAGCTGGAATGAAATTATTCATATGCATGAAAGCCGCAAAGTCGTTATATTTGGGCAACGAAAAAATTAAAATATCTAAATAATTTCGAAGATTTTAACATGCAAATTATCGAACCTTAGTATGACACATTCAACCTTCAATCGAACAAGATTTAGAAAATTAATTTTCTAATTTACGCCCGGTTCTAACGTAAAATGTATTATATGATTTTGCTCGTTTGAACAATGCATTTCTCCATAAATATTCCTTTCTGGCAGAATCACTCCCTAAGCAGCTTAGTTGTGGCCTAGAAAATATTTAATTACTTAATGTCGAAGAGTAATAAAGAACTTTTTGGCTTCCTATTGGATTTTCGAATTAGGGCTGCCAGAGGTTTCTAAATATAAAACCCGCTTACTGTCAATCCGATTGTTCCTTGTTTTTCAATTTTATTTGTGAACTTGAATAACATCATTAAGTACCGTATTTTTGCAATTTGACTGCTTAAATATTTTGCTAAGTTTTCAAATTTAGCTCTTGAATTATTTTTGCGTTCTTTGAATTATTTTACGTTCTTTGAATTATTTAATATAGGGATTTCTCGCTAGTATATAAATATGGCGAGTTAAAATACATATAGATTAAAAATAGGAAATTTTAGCCGCTAAGTATTTTCTTTTGCGACCAGATTTTCTTTATGGGGTAGTTTAATGTAGTTCGAAGTATTTCGCTATTCCCGAATTGGATTTTGACAAAATTCAGGTATTGTTTACTTCTATATCACCCATGATTTGTTAGTGGCAAATAACTAAATACTATTCATTAATTAATTTAATTTATAGGAAGCGTATATATTGAAATTGATAATTTCACCGATATTGATAAAATAAATTACTGCAAATAGACTTTAGGGTTTGAAATTGCATCACCATCAACAGACAATATTATATAAATGGATTTTTATTCAATACCTGGAATAATTAGTCAACATTTAGCACTATTGAATATATTATATTCCACTGTATCAATACAGACAATAAATCGCATCCATGCAACTGGAAGATGTTTTAGTTAAGCGAATCTACTTAATTATTTAGTGTAAATTTAATTAAAAGTAATCTGTCTGAGCTTTTATTTAAAAAATGCAATGCCATTACTGAAATACATACTAAGAAGCAAAAATATTATGATGGATTTTTGCTGTTAGGTGTGCAGTTAATTGTTTTTGTTATAAACTAAGTTTTCAGAAACTTACTCTACGACTGTAAACACTTGGTGAGTGAGAATCACACACTGATGCGTATTAATATAAAAGACCTAGGCTATATTTATAGACTCAGCTTTTTAATAAGAATTTTCTCTGCAATTCATGCTATATAAAATAGGAACACACCAACATATCTACTACACACCATAAAGAACTTACTAGAAAACAGACAACTACAAGTACGAATTGACAAAACACTGTCATTTTCTTTTTCCCCTGAACAAGGCCTCCCTCAAGGATCCCCGCTCTCACCGTTTCTCTACAATATATACTGCCATGACATATACAATTACAACTAACTTACCAGACAAAAATCAAATCGACAGATCGGCATACATATTACAATACGCAGACGACACGGCACTTATTGTACATGACAAAACTACTCAGAGAGCAGCTCAAAGACTCCAAACACTAACAAACAACACAATGACATGGTTTTATAAATGGAGACTAACACCAAACGCGTCAAAAAACCAACTTCTGCTCACAAACCACAGACTCAACGCTGACTCCCCTACAATAACTGCAGACGGCCAAACGACACAACAAAAATCACGAACGAATCACAATTGACCACAAACTTAAATTCACTAAACACATACGAAACATCAGGGCAGAAACAATAAAGAGAACAAAACACTCCCGATCACTAACCTACAAAGACAGAGGAATTAGCACAAACACCGCCACCAAAATATATAAAGCTATTTGTAGACCCTTGCTAGACTATGGACATATACTCATGACCAACCGAACAGAAAGGACAAAACGTTATATACAAACAACAGAACAAATTGCACTAAGACTAATAACACGAATAAGACACCCCCAAAACCCACTACACAACCCCTCCACCCAACTACTATACGAACGCACAAACATGACAAAGATTTCGGAAAGACTCATACATCTACCGACAAAATGGACAAACAACCCCTACAACTGGACCATACTGAATCCCCTTTGTCTCACAAGACCAACCAGACAATCCCGCTTCCGTTTCTCTACATCAACGCTACTCGAACACTTACAAACGCAACTGACTAGTGGACAATAAAATAATTTCTTCTTGCCACTGAAATTTTATTTAATAATATCGTTAACCTAGAATAAGAGAATTTTCATATTTGTTTTTTATTTAGATTAAGACTACATGTATTAAACAAGGGCAGAAAGTCCGATAGGTCGATAGCCTTTTTTAGAAATAAAGATGTTTACTACTACTAAAATAGGAATAAACTTTCTCTATTCTCTCTTAGCCAAATGGGCGAATCTCAGGTGGACAATATATTAACTGATGAAAAATAGCTAAAAGGCACGTTCACGAGATCTGTTTCATCATTTTAGACACAAACAATATTCCAAATTACTTCTCAAAATTGGGACCCTAAATGGGGCAAACAGTTAAAAGGCACTGATAGGGATGATTTCCGACATCATATAAACCTAAATATCTGGGAAATAAAGGATAATATCTAATAATTCCAACGCGTATGAGAGACTGACACCCACAGTAATTAGAAATAACCTCGGAAATAACCCTTTATTTGCCAGATGTTGAAGACGGCAACCATGTGGCTCTAAACAGTTCGCCTTAGTTTGAACCATATTTTCGAGAGGTGTTTCGAAGGATTTTTGATGTCCGAAATTGAAACAATCGGTAAAACATGGAACATTTTCCACGATTTATTATCACAATATAACTGAAAGTGGGGTTAAATATATTTTAGTGGAATTCAACTTTTTTGATTTTAAGTATACACATCTGAATTTAGCGGTGCCTGTGCACAAAGTAATGGTATTATTCGCAATTGTTGGAATATACCATTTATGGAGTCCTAGATTTTAACGAGTAAAGCATTTTCTTAACCTGTAACTTAATTTTTGATGCTCTCATTGTTGTTTCGCAAACAGATCTGAAAACAGTTTCTTTAAAGAATTCACGTAAAATTTCCTTGACCCATTTCTTTTACTGAACGCTACAAAACGTTTTAATATTAATAATTTCAGTTGGTTCACCAGAGCAGAGCTAACTTTTGCGGTTCGCAGTTCACACATTTCGAATAAAAAGCACTCATTACGGCATATACCCGAGTAACTCTTAACAAAATGTAAAACTTTTTACCGACATGCAACATTAATATTAATTAGCTTTGACATACATTAAAATGCTTTATATTACAACGGAACGAACTCTGTGGGAGCAATTAGAACGATAAATATTAAATAAAATTTAACGGCCTGGAAATATTTTAAAACTCGTTCAATGTAGTTAGTCTGCATTGAACGATTTAACATTGTTTGAGCCGTCGATAAAAATATTTCAAAAAAATTGTTCTATATTGAAGGGAATGTTGGACTAATCTGATGTTCTTAAGTATAAAATGTTCAGAATAAAATTATGGAGACAAACAAAATTTAAAACCTCGTTAACCAAAGGGATTTTTTTAAGGACCTTAAAGGCTTAAATCAAAGCAAAGAGGATTTTGAAAATGTTTCCACGGACACACAAAACCACGTCCTGGTCTTTATCAATTATGATAGCATTGGTGAACTAAGACCACTCAATCGAATTAGGGACGTTGATTTAAATAAAAATGTACGATCAATTTCCAATGAGAATTGGAAAAATTTCTTTAAATCACGATTGTAAATTAATCTTTTATTAAAGAGAAGACTGGAACAATAGAGCTTTCGAATGCTTTATTATTTCTGCTTTGATTTAATGGACGATATGCACAAAAGAGGCTGCTGTTACAATTCAGCTAAACGCAGAGCGTAGTGGCAATTATAGGGAGTCTAAATGCATGGAAATATGAAGATGACGACTATCGATCGGCTGAAGTATTAACTGGAAAGATTTGAATGCAATTATAAAGTTGCCTTTTGTAAATCGACGTTGAGTAACTATTCGCAATATCACTGCTGTTGCAATCAGTGAAAACTTTTGTTTGAAAACTATGTTTTAAGTCAGTTGCCAAAAGCCATGGAGTTCATGTAATATTATTTTAAGAATTTAATAACTTTACATTCTGACAAAATAATAAGTGTTTCTAAATTATAACTTCTGGTATTAGAAATACCGACAAAAATTGTTTGAGGCACGTTAGTCGTTACAATTCAGAACGCCATTTACGGCAATGCTAATGTCGTAACAGATTATGCCCATTTAAATGATGACAAATGCAATTTTGTTATATAATTAGATGCGATTTGTCAAGCTTTTTTCAGACCTGGATGTTGGACTCAAGCTCTGTTTGCTTACTTGCTTTTAGCCGCTTGCTAGATTACTACATTTTTAAAAATGGTGTAATACACTTTAGCATGAATTTGAGTTACGCTACTTTTCTAGGAAACAAATTTAGCATCCAGAGAGTTTTCATAAATACGCGTCACATTCCGCAAACGAAACCGAAGTTAAAAACTCAAGGTATAATGGCAACTAAAGTTTAGAGCGCATTAAAGAAAATTTAAAACGACACTAACTTTTATTCCGGTTATTTTCAAAGAGAGCATGTCTCGAAGTTATTTTTTGTCTTAAGCTCGTACTCACTTACTGCTTTTATATGACTTGGAAAGATCAATGTAGGTAATCGAATGAAAAATGTTGTACTTCGTAAACTTTAAGTTTCGGCTCTTATCCAAAGAGCGCAGCGAAATATAATGCACTTGACGAATTCGTAAACACAAAAGCTGCACCTACTGCTAAAAAGAACTTACCGTATTCATGTCCCTGGAAAGTCCAATAGGTTTCGGGATCTGAAACAAATTGTTAGCTTGAAAGAGCTTCATTTTCAGTGTTACATAAGTTTGATAGTTCGTTTAAAATGTACAAGAAACCTGCAGACGAACGATATATTAATAATTGTTTTTGAGTTTCTTTAAACAGACTACAAATGGCACAGCTCGAGTCCTAGTCCACTTTAAATTACTAATCTGCCACGATTAATGAAGGTCAATTCTTTACTCGCATCAAACGCTATCAGATTTCCGAAATTAGGATGAAGACGATTTAAACAATAATCTGTGGTATTCGTATTCAAGATGATTGATCAATCGCAATTCAAGATAAAACATTGCCTGGAGACCGCAGTAAATTTTTTTACTTTTAGACTAGATATTTCAACCTCCAAAACAGTAATTTTTCTCGAAGTCGATTCGGTGACAAATCCGCAAGTAAATCTGTACATTATCATCCGATATTGAGTTTTGTGTTTAGTATGGTTTGTATTTGTTGTAAAACAAGTGTCGATTACCAGAACGCAACAAAATATCTACGAGCAATATTTATAAATACAGACAGAAATCCTAATGTGAATGTGCATTTTAAACTTTTCTAACAAAATTTACGCAATGATAGAAGTGAAAATAATGAAAATGGAACGCACGAAAGTTTCACTTCTATCCTTAGAATCAAAATGACAGATATGGAATCTCCCCCATTCGCAAAATAAACGGTAAGATATGTAAATCTTAATTTAACTATGAGGGTTTTATTGCTGCAGAGAGTAAATAATTTTCTTATGATATTCGGCAACTGTCCCACATATTCGAAACCTTAAAACTTATCACTTAGCAAAATTACATTGGGGAATTTGAGCAGGGTCGATCTTCCCTTACATAAACTAGAAAATATGGAAATAAATGGTAGAATTTCGCATTTCTATGGTAAATTCATGGAGAGATTAGAGAACGAACTGCAGAATTATAATGAATGCAACATAAACTTTGATATATCACAAACACTGTTCTAACGATGTAGCAAATATGTTTCAAGGAATGATACTACAATAATAATAAGTAACATTACTGTTCCCTTAATTATAAAACTTAATATTTGCATAATGCATATATTTTCTGCATTATTAGACGCCTATTAATATATTATTACTTGTTACGCTAGAAAACAAAGGCAAACTTTGATACTTCTGTAGAAATCACAATAAAATAATGGTTTCATAATCATCTTGTTAAAAATTGTTAATGCCGAACAGTACAAGAATTAAATTAGTTGTCAAAAGTTGAATTCAACTAAAATAGTAAAAACATCGTTTGCAGCAACAAGACGTATAATTTATAGTAGTTGTAGTAGTAAAAAATTCTTTAATTCTTAAGAAAATGCTATCGACCTATCGGTCTTTCTACCCTAAGTATCTTTAATATTTATATAGAATTCGACTATAATAAATTGATAACAAAACTAGAACTTTCTATGTATACCTGCGTAATGTCCCACAATAAACGTGAAATCCAAAGCTATCGAGTTGTGCGGTTCTGATTTATATAAACAATCATTATTATATAACAACAAAGTTGTTTAAGTAAATCTCCTCGTTTTCATATGTAAATTATGTATCCAAGAAAAACAGCTCAATATTGAATTTCTAGCATCTCCCCTGTTAAAGCAAACATAGTTAAGGTTAACAGAATATTAAACCAAACAAGTAGTTTAAGCCCTCGATTGTGAAAGCAAGTTAATAAATAATATAGACATCCTAGTTATCTTACCATTAACCATAGGGCGCTCATATTAGCTAAATAATAAATTATGTTTTATATAATAATTTTGGGTGTGATTACATTGTCCATACATGGTTACCGATATTTGAAAATATTATCTTTCATAATACGGAGAAGGCTACGCCTCTTGTAACTTGATATGAAGAATGGTTCGTCAGCCGTTTTTCCTTCGGATGTACTCAAATGAAAAAAACAATAAACTTCCTTGGAACGACACGTGTTATTCATTAGAACAGATCAAAATACATTGCATGTGCCTGAACTTGGAAATTCAAATAATTACTTCCAACAAATTTCAAATATCTCCTTTAGCAATCTCGTCAAGTGTGTTTCAGGGCATTTAAATAAAATTCGTAATATTATTACTCTCTCTATATAGACGATACTTTAAAGCTTCCGCCTCCAACACGTTTTTTTTCCCGTTCTCGTGACACTCGTGAGTATTAATATCTAAAAAGGCAGTTCATTTTGTTTTTATTTCCTTCATAATACAAGTAACCCAATGCGAAATTCTACCACCGTAAAATGCAGAATAAACTAGAAGTTTATTTAGGAAGTAACGTCTAAATTTTTCATGATAATATCATGAAAGAGTTAGCCGCCGACGGAAAAGTGACGGTATCTGAACGTCTAAGTTTACTTTAAGGGGCTCAAAGAGACTTGCTGTTTATGACTTTACGTTTTTCACAACCTTCCCCCTACCTCAGTTTAGGCAAGCAATGTGAGACATTTTTAGTAACAGTTTAAGATGTATTGCCTGAACAATTTGAACTATCTGAGACCTCCGCCTTAGAATATTTCCAACTTCAATTTAAGATATTAAAAGCCGTGTAAAAATAATAGTCATAAAAAGAAAGAGTGAAATGTGCCTCTCGTAAATAAAGGCCCTCCTAATAGCAGGCTCCCAGGAGTAATTTTACTAAGTGATAAGTTGGAATAGGATACTCAATTTCCAACTCATCATAAAAGCAGGAAGTTTTGACTTTTGACCCATTTCAGGTAAGAAAGAAGGTCAGTAGTGCAAAAGTATAACAACAGTAAATAACTGAACATTGAAAATTGTTATTATTTCGGTTGAAAGCAAACCCTTTAGAAAAGAACCTGTAGTGGACTGGTTATATTTTGTTGCAGTAGTAGTAAACATCTTTATTTCTAAAAAAGGCTATCGACCTATCGGTATTTCTGCCCTTGTTTAATACATGTAGTCTTAATCTAAATAAAAAACAAAAGATGAAAATTCTCTTATTCTAGGTTAATAATCTTATTAAATAAACTTTCCAATTCTAATGACAAGAAAATTTTTTTATTGTCCAGTAGTCAGTTGCGTTTGTAAGTGTTCGAGTAGCGTTGATGTAGGGAAACGGAAGCGGGATTGTCTGGTTGGTCTTGCAAGACAAAGGGGATTCAGTATGGTCCAGTTGTAGGGGTTGTTTGTCCATTTTGTCTGTAGATGTATGAGTCTTTCCGAAATCTTTGTCATGTTTGTGCGTTCGTATAGTAGTTGGGTGGAGGGGTTGTGTTTTTGTTGCATATATTGACGAAAACAACCATTTGATTTGCAAGTTTGGTATATAGTAACAAATAGTAATCACAAGACTCAATTATTACCTTGTCAGATTTGAATATATCTTTAAAAAAATTGGCCATTCTTTGCCAGTTTGATTTTGGCAATTGTTTCAGCCAGTCTGAAATCTCGTTTCCAATTATAATTTTATTTAAATAATTAAGATAAGAACTAGGTTTAATTAGATTTTAACATTTACTGTCCAGAAGTTTATCCAAAAGTGGAACAATTTGTTTAATCTACAAAGCATATTAACTAATTGGCGAGTTAAAACCGATAATCGTCCAATTCAGTTCTAGTATTGATTAGAGATAAATAAATAAGCATACAGAAAAAAAAACACATTATTAAACGTTAATGATTCGTCTATATATGGGGTTTGGTTATCATCGTAGTGCGTGTGTATTAATAAAGCACAATTAAATTAAATCAATCCATCAAAATGTCGTGGTAACAAGTAAAAAATCATACGATGAAATACGTAATAAATTGTGTTTACAAGGCAAGGCAAAATGGAAAATATTACAATAAACCAGGAAAAGCGGAAAAGGTGTTCAGTATTTAAATTCGAATATACGCCATATCGAAAATATCCGATAAACGTCCTGGAACCAAAAATGTGAAATTTATGTTAATGCATGTAACAGCATTTAGGTTGTTTTAACTGCACGTGACTGAAACAGATCGCACAACAGGCGTCGAATTTATTTTAACATAATTTACAAGTTCAATTTTCTCGAAATGAAGCGAAATGATTTCCGCACTAGCATTTAATTTGCAATTTATTCTTCTAAAATAAAATTAACGACCCTAGTTGACCTAAAACTGTTAAAGGATAAAGAAAAAAGCAGATGCTGCGTTATCGATTTTATTCGTAGTGGTACTTTATTACTTTTCCTTTATGCGCTGTGCCAAATTCACACCTCCAAAGTTTGCACTAAAACACCCTTTTATGACATATAAAATATTACAAAAATTTTTGGGAATTGATTTTCACATATTCATAATTAAATATATTAAAGCGTAGCCTAGCACTAGAAGCGCATACATTAAAGCCGTCGCCTTGCACTTTCAAGAGCATTTTTCTTCAAAATACTTTCAAATCATAGCCAACGGGGCTAATATTGGCATAATTATGCATTTGATTTTTACGACATTCAGTCTATTACTTTCCTTAATTATAACTACCAACAGTGCAGTGAAACGTTCCAGGAATAAATAAAAAGCAAAACTGTTTAAAGCATTTTCGTAAAAGTAGATTGAGTTAGTTTGCTTGCATTTGGCAGAGTGCAAAGCGAGTTAAACATTTGATAAACTTTTTTAACTAGTTTGTCTTGCGTCTGAAAATCTGCATTTTCTCAGGGCGTATAGATTGTTTGCTTCGAAATCAGACATATAAAAGCAATCAGACATATTTGCCAAATTTGCAAATTCATATATATTTGTCGCCAGTATAACGGTAATAGCTAGGTCTAAATCACTGCTATGGGTCGACGTATGCATTCTGCACATGATATTCATACAAAAATGTCCAAATTATGGCTGTGGCTTTTGCGCTAAATTGCCTGGAATATCCACATATTTTAATTAATATTCCACTATTAATTTTTTACATAAAAGGCATGTATATATTGTCTGCTACTGTAAATTAGCTAAAATGAATTAAGTTGTTTTGAAGCCGAATATGCAAAAGTAACAGAAGAGCATAAAGACTATAAATAGTACGAGGTAAATTAAATATGAATTAAAGACTCATTTTCACATTAAGCAACGTAAATTAATCAATGATATCCTATGGATGCTATGGCCGGTTGTAAATATCCAACTAACTCTTGAGAGTTATAATAAAAAATAGTTGAACTTTGTCACTATAAAATGGCTTTGCCAATACATTAATGTTCTGCATCATGATTTAGAGCTAACATTTGAAAATAACCTTCCAAAATTTTTCTGAGCGAATGTAATAAATGAACCATTTTATCAAGGAATATTATGTTAGACTGACTTTAAATAACATTATCATTATTTATTCATGTTGATTGTCTGAATATTCTTTATTATTCGATTTAAAGTTGAATTTTTGAGCATCAGCAGTTTTAATGAAGTGGCCCATGCTACATTGTTTTCTCCGACTTCTGTAGACTTTATTAAAATTCATTCATTCGAGCAGCATTTTACCTTAACGCCCAAAAGGCTGAATTTATGCAAAGCAAGCATGCATTTGAGAAGTTTTTCGTTTGTTTTGCTGGATCGAGCAAGGCGTGGCAACAATAGTTTCTTTTGTATCAAAGTGGGTAAAATTGTAAATTTCGGGAAGTTATATGTTGATGGAAGATTGCGTGAAAATGCTATTACTTAGTTGACGATAAGAGAACAAAAGATGTAAAATTAAACCACGGCCCTCGAATTTCCGTTGATATACTGCTGAAATTATATCGCTGTGCAGATGTGACATTTCCCACACCGAGGGGATTTGTGCGAATAATTTCCCTTTTTCTTACCCTGCAATGTCAGTGATTTATTTATTTTACCTTTCGGACTTAAAGATCGTGTTCTCTTGTTTACCTTTCCCGACTGATATCCTTCATATTTTACTGTAAAACTCAACGAACTCAAAACCTTACAATCTCGTTAGTGAAATAATATGTCACCAGGGACAGTAAGGAGGTCAAGCGATTCCAGTTCAAATTTCGCATTTGGATATTTACTATCTTCGTAGCCTATTTCTCTGAATATTAGTAGTAGTAGTAAATATCTTTATTTCTAAAAAAAGGCTATCGACCTTTCGGTCTTTCTGCCCTTGTTTAATACATGTAGTCTTAATCTAAATAAAAAACAAATATGAAAATTCTCTTATTCTAGGTTAACAATCTTATTAAATAAACTTTCCAATTCTAATGACAAGAAAAAATTATTTTATTGTCCAGTAGTCAGTTGCGTTTGTAAGTGTTCGAGTAGCGTTGATGTAGGGAAACGGGAGCGGGTTTGTCTGGTTGGTCTTGTAAGACAAAGGGGATTCAGTATGGTCCTGTTGTAGGGGTTGTTTGTCCATTTTGTCTGTAGATGTATGAGTCTTTCCGAAATCTTTGTCATGTTTGTGCGTTCGTATAGTAGTTGGGTGGAGGGGTTGTGTAGTGGGTTTTGAGGGAGTCTTATTCGTGTTATTAGTCTTAGTGCAATTTGTTCTGTTGTTTGTATATAACGTTTTGTCCTTTCTGTTCCGTTGGTCATGAGTATATGTCCATAGTCTAGCAATTGTCTACAAATAGCTTTATATATTTTGGTGGCGGTGTTTGTGCTAATTCCTCTGTCTTTGTAGGTTAGTGATCGGAAGTGTTTTGTTCTCTTTATTGTTTCTGCCCTGATGTTTCGTATGTGTTTAGTGTATTTTACGTCGTTTTTTGGTTGTGTCGTTTGGCCGTCTGCAGTTATTGTAGGGGAGTCAGCGTTGAGTCTGTGGTTTGTGAGCAGAAGTTGGTTTTTTGACGCGTTTGGTGTTAGTCTCCATTTATAAAACCATGTCATTGTGTTGTTTGTTAGTATTTGGAGTCTTTGAGCCGCTCTCTCAGTAGTAGAGAAACGGTGAGAGCGGGGATCCTTGAGGGAGCCCTTGTTCAGGGGAAAAAGAAAATGACAGTGTTTTGTCAATTCGTACTTGTAGTTGTCTGTTTTCTAGTAAGTTCTTTATGGTGTGTAGTAGCTATCTTGGTGTTTGTAGTTTGTATAGTTTGTATAGTAAGCCTCAATGCCAGACACTATCAAAAGCCCTGTTAATGTCCATAAACAGGCAAGCTGTCTGTCTGTCAGTTAGGTGGGTAGTTTGTATATTGTTGGCCAAAATAAAGAGCGGATGAACAGTCGAGTGATGTTGTTTGAAACCAAATTGGTAGGTAGGTATATATTTTCCAATCACTTTTTTAAGCCGTTGCTTTATTATGTATTCGAAAATTTGAATATTATTTATTTAATAAATTAAATAAACATATGTTTTGTATGTAAATGTTATATAACCGGTTTACATATTTCGATATAATTATTTAAATAAGTAAGTGAGTGCGCTCCATAAACTAAGCATTGTTAAAATTTGATCATTCCCAATTGCAGTTAATTGTGTATAATAGCACGTTATACGACTAGAAATATCCGCATCAATATTTAACCTCCTGTGAATGTAGATTTTATATACACTCATTGCAAATCAGTTGTGGACTCATGCATATCGAACAGTTTTCCATCAATTTAACGCAAATCAGAATATGTGCTTTATTGAAAGTTAACACCATGCTTCCAGAAAGTTAAATTTAATTAAACTGTAAAACTGTAAAGTAAAATATAATTTTCCTTAATAATGATTGTGATTCTTAGGGCGCTGTATAAAATGCGAAACATTGGTTGTAGGACAACTGAATTTTCCCGACGCTCTAGTTTAAAGACAGCAGAACTTAAAGAGGATATTAAAATACGTTTTCGAAGTTTTATCTCATTCACGTAGCGACTTTTCAATAAATTTCCATATTTATTCATAAATATTGATGAGATCATAAATTCGAAGTAAGAAATTTAAGAGAACTGGTTAACTTTGCCTTTGTGATTATCATTTTCACTCTGATGTTGCTGTGTTGTGCTTGAGGGCATTTGTTGCCTAGTTCTCTTCATCATATTTCTAGACACGAAGAGTAACATGATTCGGCTGAACTTTTAAAACTAGATCTTTTGCTTACGAAATCATATAAATTTAATTTAATAAAAAATACATCTTTACCTCATGACCAAGTTCGGCGTAGGTCGAGCAATGGATTTAGGAAGACCATAAGAAGTACTGGGAGAGGATACCGCGACTGCTTGCCACAATCAGTACTGAAGAAAGAATTGCTAGAACTTAGCACTCAACAAATGAAGAGGATTGTCGCGTTTAAAACGGGACGCACCCCATGCTGTAGCATCTGTTTGGGATCAGTGTAGAGAGTGGGAATTAGAGGATGAGCCAACTACTTATAATGTGCTGTGCACGGCATTTGCAAGAAGACGAGTTTTACTGGGAAGTGATAAAATCCTTCCAAATGAAGTCAAGCGTACGCCTTCAAATCCTTTGCGAATTTATTGAATATACAGCATTAACAAAAATAGAACCAACAGAGAATGATCGTAGTGTATGACTGCTTGATACCTTGGAGGTGCAGGAAGGGTTGGAGTGCGTCACAGCCCAGAGCTCGAAATCAGCAGCTTGAGTTAGTAACATTCCCTAAACCCTATCGACAACAAAAAAATGCTAAGCTGTGAAAAAGGAAAGTAGATATACCAACATTAGCAAGTAACCGATTTTCTAAAGCTGCGGGATAAATAAATCACAATTTTTTTAAAATAAAACATATAAATCTGGAAAAACTATAGCCAGGTTGACATTCAGAAAGTTTCGAATTTTTGGAGTAAAGCGAGGAAGAACTGTCGTTGAAAAAGCGTACTTAGCACCTTAATGGTCTAAGTTTACGCAAGTGAAGTGAAAACTTTTTACATTAATCTATTACAACACAAAACTAACTTGAGCTTACATGTACTCACCATTTTACACTGTCAATGAACGAGACGACATTGTTACAAATATAATCGTAAATCAGATCTAGCTTTAAAAGTTCTTGATATCAAGAAATTTGCCAGCAAGCTAAAGCTATGCGATTATAAGGAATTAGTCTAAATACACGCTGAATTGAATTCTGGTGTTTAACATATTTTATAATACATTTTGTCTTAATTGGTGTTTGTAGTTCAATTATCTTAAATATTGAAGTCATTTAAATTTTCAATGCTATATTTTTAAAACGTCGCCATCGCAATTTTTATATTGTGAATTTAGTTTTTGAGTGTAACCCTCACACCGAGAGCAACATTCTGTAGGAAAATACATTTTCACGAAAAAAGCAAATATTTTGACAATTTTCCAATAAAAACATGTACACGTTGCCACAAAAGACATCGCAACTTGCTAAGCAAACATAATTTTGTAGCCAGCCCAAAGTAGGTCGGAATCTCTTTTCGAAATCGAAATATTTATAGAATTTTTGTGGCAGTGAAACTTTGATTTTTAGTAGAATAATGGCTAGATTTTCGTTTCGATATAAACCGCCTTTAATTTGTTAATGTGTATTGACAAAACAGATCGCACCGCATATGTCCCTTGAGTTAACAATTTAGGAATATTTGCCTTTTAATAATGGAGGTTAGTTATTAGGACCGCTCTTAATGTTTATTGTCAAATCTCTAGGGGAAAATACCGCTTCGTAATTCCGCGAGACTACTAAATTTGGTAATGATATTTAGAGTGATATTGGAAGGCATAGACTAGTTTCGTAGTGTGTTTCACTTAGGGCTTTCGACCTCGTCTTAAACTAATTAAACTGTACAACTAATTGAATAACTCGATAATTACGTGGATGTAAAGGACGTTAATTACTTCGAGGTAAAGCTTTCATTTTTGTCACTATGATTAACTGTAACTGGGGGAAATTTAATCCTGGCTTAACGCAACAGTCGACTTTTATTTATTTTATTTTAATTCATGAAATAATTAAGTTAACTTCGTAAGTTATCTACCAATTTTATTTGAAGAAGTGAAAACACTTCGGCCCAGCTGGTAGAATTAAAATACCTTCAAGTTTAAATCAAAACTCAACTGCACAGATGCAACAAGGTCTTTTGAGGAAAGATACTAAACAAACCCGGATACTAGACATGTTATATGTAAATTAGACTGGAAAAAAAATAGAGCATTTGCTTAAAATCCAGATATATTTAGTCCATTAAAATAATCCAAATAACAAAGCCAAATGTTTATTTTCGATGGATATTTGGAAGTGAAGGAATCCTTTAAAATTTTTACACGTTAGCGCATTAGATGCGCAATATATTTTAAAGAAAACCTGGGAACGTCAGCAACATAAAATTCAATTACGTGACCACATCTTTTTATATGACCATAAGCTAGATTTATGTTTTAGTGTACTTTCGTTTAGACAGATAGGTAAAAATAATGTTGTATGATGCTTAATATTGATTTTTTAAGCAGATCAAATTTAATATTTATTTCTGATTTTGAATTAAAGGGCGGTAATTAATTTAATAAAATTCCAATTTGCAACGTGAGGGTAAAAAAACAATCCTCCCGTATTAACCGTGAAGGCAGTTTACTTTTACAATTAAACCTAACTGCATTTAAAAACCGTCGTCTTGTTCAAATAATGGAATTTACGAAGTGACAAGAATAAAAATGCTCCCTTGAAATAAAGAAAATTACTTTTTAATCTTCGTTTAGAAAGATCCTTGCGTTTTAATTAAATAATTTTAGCTCCAACTGCAATATTTCTGAGAAGTTAATTCTCGTGTGCAAACAGATTATGCAAAATGCTTCTATTATGGCTCACACAGTGTTTTATTCACATACAAAATGGATACATATATTTTGTATGTGTTTGAATATTGTTTAATTTCACGTTATAGTTATTGCCAAATAATTTACCTTAAAACGCTTTTCTATACTAAAAGCGCTTGAATAACCAACAATGTATTGATTCATATTTAATTATTTGCAACCTAAAAATAAACATATTAATATAAGTTAATCGGGAAGGAGCATCAGTAATTGGTAAAAATTTACTGTTCATTTCACTACTTTCCAAAGTACACGGTCCATGTATGTTTTAGATAAAACTACAATTTTCTCTGCTATCATAAATTTTAGAATAAAATGGCTTTTAATATGACAAGAAAGCATTAAATTAGGCATAAATGGTGCTACTTGAGTTCCATTTTGTTTACTACTCGGTAATTAAAAATATGAATTATTCCGGGTTGACGCTCTTGGGTCAAGAGCTTTATCCCGAAATGAGAATCCTTAATGAAAATACAAGAGATAAACTAAATAAAATAAAGAACAGCTAGAGAATTCTTCAGAGCGAGGAGAGATTTGAAATCGTCTTAATTAGTTGGTTACATGAAGGAAATTACTAAAGAGAGCACGAAAAATTAAATGCAGCAATCCTAGCAATCGGCAATTTAAATAACTTGAATCTATCAAATAGGGAAATTGCTTGAAGTGCGGCTTGGTTGATTTGGATCTCAAGAGATCAAGCTACCAATCAAAGAAGTTGTAAGAAACAGTGAGAGGGGAAATTCTAATTAATCGCGTAATGCCAAACCTTGGAACATTTTAATGAGTACCTGGGGACCATTTAACGAAATTAAGGGAATCTGAAATGCTTTCAGTGCATTTATTTTGAATACGGTGCATCTGAATAATTCAAGATATAGTCTTCAAGATTGCATTAAAATTTCCTATTAACGTTTCCGGGATAACTTCAAGTTCAAGATATTTGTTCTCGTAAACTTTGGGCCAACAGAGAGCCAATGTTCAGACCTATTTACATAATATTTACACATGCACTGTCTGATAGAACAAAAATATTCAACCGGTTAAACAAGCGAAGCATCGTAATCTTAATTTGACTTTAAACATAAACATCGCTTTAAACATGTTTTATTCTTTTAACCTGATAATACGATACACATAAATGAAACTAAATTTTTCTCTTTATTTTTTTACAAATGTCTTTCTGTTCTTCAACCATCCCATTAAGCGTCAAGGCTTTAATATGCTTATAATATGTGTGTATGTAATTCTCAATTAAAAGTAATTATCTTGAGCAATGGCCGTCAAGTGTCCGACAAGAGTTATACAAAAAAAAACATATATAACAAAATATACTCCTTTTTCTGAACTTTTCGAGCGAAGCTTTGTTTCTTGAGCGATCGAATATGTTGATAGAAGAAAAACTAAACTGAGGGATTAAACATTTAAGATAATATTTTGCTGATTATGGGCCAAATCTGCATATATTGACATTATTAGACCTATGGATTAGTGATATGTCGTTCGAGAACGAGTCGTTCAGTTCGAACCGCTCTTTTGTAAAGAGCGTCTCGTTCAAAGTTCTGTATCTGAAGCGGCGTCCTGTGTTTTGAGTTGCTTTGTGCTGTGGTTTCGTCGTGTAGAATTTGTAAACAACATTCTACTCATAGATTTAAATTTACGAATTGGAACATAAAAGGCAAATAAAGAAATTAAATCGAAGAAGTATATAGTCATATACAATATATAAAACTGTATAGTCAAACTATCCGAAACTCTGCACATCAGGGTTTTGGAAGAAGCAAAACGAAATTTCTGTGGAAGAGCCCGGATATTTTATGAAAAAGTGATTTTTTTCGATATGATAGTTGGTTATCATTTCATGATTATGGATATTAATTACTATCCTCAATATTTCTACTTATCTCCACCTGTAAAGCTGCCTTTAAATGTTCTTATGGGAATTTTTTCTTATAAAATTTCCCTAAATCTAAAATGCTTCGCATTCGCATTCACTAAATAAAAATTGTAGAAATTGAAACTTCAGTAGATTTAGTTCCAAACGAGAGACTTACTGAGACAAATAGGAGTGTAGGAGAAATTTACGGTTGGACATATCAATAGCTAACAGCGACAATTTCTTTCAAAATTCTGGAGACTATTCTGTAAACTTGTTATTTTGCTAAATAATTTTTTTACCTCGCAAATTTCTGAGCGATAGACATACATTCAACTTTGCTCTATTCGTTCTGCGAATGTCGCTTTAGTTGTTACCTGAAATGTTGGCAATTTTACGAATCGAAAGCTTGGTTTAAATGCTTTAAACACTAAAACAGAACGCATATTAAATTTAACATTTATCTGTGCATATTAAAATGACGGTTGCATTATATTCCGTCATCATTATGGGCATTAAATCGTGCTAGATGACGTTTTTCGAATCAATGAATTCATACGAAATTCAAGTATTCGTCTGTCCTGTGGGCGTATGTTTCAGGTAAACAATTGCAATACATTTTACTGTTAGAACGCCTTTGACCTGATGCATATTGTCCCTTTTCGTTGTTATATAGCAGTTTTGTAGGCGTTTGCAGTTTGCACAGTGCAGGCCAATATGGGAAAGTGATTGATATGTTACACAATCCCATGGTGCTACTCCTACAGAAAATCCATTTTCATATAAGAAGCTAAAGAACAAAAACTGTTTTCTTGGAAATTTGTTTGTAGAATTTTTTAGTTGCACGCGTGTTTTTTTTGCAAGACCATTTTCCTAGGTTTCTGTCATTTACACTCTATTGTTCTTTTAATTTTAAATTTTCTACTAATCACTCGAAATGAACTAAAATGAGCAACACCTGCTTATGAGTGCGTAGTTAAATGGAGGTATTAATAAATTCAGACAAGACAATGCACGTTCAATTCGCTAATGGAAATAATACAAACAGCTTAAGAGAACAACGAATCAAACAGACATTGCCAAAAATATCTGTTTTTCTAGTTATTGACTAGAAAGCAAAAAACCCAAATTTATTTAGAAGATTTAGAAGATTATGAATTGGACGGACAAAAATCGGGAGAATAAGGTGCATATTTTCATACCAATTCCAACTTTACTGGGGCAGTAATTATTAAACATGATTTTCGGATGCAAATAGCAAAAGATAACAAGATTACATTGGAAACGTGCAATTCGATTGAAATGAGTTGATTGGCAGTGAAAAACATGAAGCGAAGCTCACGAAGGATTTTGCTTTTGAAGATGAAGCTACCAGCAAATAAGCGTATTAACCATAATTTTTAAACTCATTCCAACGACTGGACAGATGATTCTGGGTTGATGTATTTTCCCAATATAGGAATATGCACCGGGTCGTATATTTACAAACGGTTTAACTAACACGTCGAATCGTATCGGATATATATGTTCCAAATCAATCGTGATTCAAGTCACTAAGCCTTATTGCCCATTCCTGATAACTGCACCTGCCTATTGGACTACAGTGCAGACATTCAAATTTATGACTTTTAGAAATGTCTGTTGCTCTTATTAGTGAGTTGAATGCAATAAGCCTATCAAATTTTGAATTAAAATGATTGCATCTGAGAACGTCAGTTTACTTTATTTGAACACTTAAGTAGTTAGTTATTCACCGATGGATGAACTTGAATTATTTTGTTTCATGCCGACTTCTGCTGGAAATACTAACTTCTTTCTAAGTAGCCATATATTTTAATTGTCTGTTGTTTGAGGTATTATATAAAACTGTATATATTAAACTGTATATGTGAACATTTTGGGTTTCTGCGGTGTGCGTGCACTATTTTAACTTACTGTTTACTGTTTTAATATCTGTTTAAATTTGAACTATTGCCTCTCCTCTATATTCAAAATATTTGAAACCTGCATTTCTTTTATAACAATGGTTGATTTACAAAAACTTAAGTATCAATTTTCTCACTTCACAGACTGATTGTATATTTTATAACTCAGGGAAAATATAAACAGTATGAATTGACTGCGACTGATGATTTATTCAAAGTCAGGAATAACTCCGTATCTGAAATATTAACAAGTAGCGCTGATTCCAGCTGAAAACAGCAAAATGAAACAACTAGAATAATTTTATAGAGTCAACATTTCATATTGAATCCGCATCAATTTTCTGCAGGATTAGCTAATTAAATTCCCCCTTGTTTGAGCTTCCGCTCTATTGCCTTATTAGTTACGAATAAAAGTCCCAAAAACGTCGTTTGTTCATCTCGCTTTTAAAATTTAAGAAGCGTGTTCAATTAATTATCAATTTCATTTGACGGGGCCTGGAAAGATGCAATCAAGCGAGGAATATTGAATTTCGAAAATCAGTTATTGTCCCGCTGTTTTAATATTTGTTTCCGTAATGAGTACCTAAAGGCATTAATGGATATAAATTAAGTAGGAAGCTTTCTATAGGCTGTGCTGACAGCCTAAAAGTGACAAATAAGGAAAAAAAATTTGAGAACTTCAGCCGAAACAGCGTCTGCTCAACAATCAAAATATTTCAGGAGTTATTTCTCGATCAACTTTTTTATATATAAATCTATCTGCGGTGAAAAGTAAAATATATATTTTACTTGAGCTTGAAAATAGCAATGCAAGCCAATTAAACTTCTGAAATTGCTTGTTCAACATCTTGAATACTGGCTTTTAAATAAAATGCCATTCAGGGTATATTATATGAAGAAAATTTGTTTTGGTGAAATGATTATTACAAACCAATCGTCTTTCAAATTAGAATTAATTAAATAATCAAAAAAACCACAAGCCTTAATTAAAAATATATACATTGTTATATGGAAAACAAGTTACAAATTATCACTTATAATACATTTGCCATTTGCTAAAGTCAGTTACAGTAGAAGCAAAATATTCAAAAATTCACACCAAACCGCATATTTGAAAACCCCAAACCGCATTATTTTTGAGCGTTGGGAAAACAGTAATTCGAATTAGTCCTTGAATAATTAACCCGAAAATACATGGAACAATGATGAAGTTTCGGCAGCTCGCAAGTTTATTATTTGTTAGATTTTTCATGCTTTCGAAACTATAGCTGACTTAATTTTCTGTTTTATTATTGCAAATAGACTTTTCTTTTTGACTGATTTTCTAAGTTTCCAAAAAAATCATTCTATAGCCTTTTTCTGAGAAACAACCCCTGCAATGTTAAACTTGTATTAGTTGGGGAAAGTATTCCAAACCCTTCCCAACATTTTCTTCTGAACAGTTTCATCGGGACACCGGGAAAAAGTTTTATCAACATTAAATTAGTGACTAAATTAGTTTAAAAATATAGCACCAGATAAGTCTTTATCAAAGGAGGCTGTCCTCGATGAACTGATTGATATATCTGAAGATAGAACAGCTAGAACTATTATCAAAAATACGTGAAATTTATCTGTAGTTGACTGGAATCCGAACAAAATTGTCACTTAATTGCATATGTTGAATTTCGCGATGGATGGTCAACAATGGAAGAGCTTTCAATTCGTAAACCACTCCAAGAAGGAACGACATCAGATGCATTATTCAATATATTGGATACTTTTATCAATGGCGCAAATATACGTTGGCAAAATGTCGGAAAACCTAGCATTTTCGGTAGCAATTTCACAATTTTCAATTTTAGCTCAGCCAAGCAAGACTACACAATGTGCTCGTCATATTTAAACATAAAGTACAAATTATAAAAAAGCAAAACGTTCAAACTTCAATACAGCGAGTTTTCGCGTAAAAAAAACAAACAGTTTGAATTACTTATAGATATGTATTTGAACTAGTTGTTCCCAAATTACAATTCGCAGAAAAAAGGACATATTTCAGGCCTATTAGCGAGTATCAAACATTACTTAAACATGCTTGCTAAGACCAATTCTGAAGATAAGAGGCTGGGACTATATTTATTTCAATATTGGTATAACTTGTAAATTGAAATTTAATCAGTTAGCAAAAGAAAATAAAATTTGGTAATACACAGCTATTTTCGATCCGGACTGATTCATCATTTTTGGCCCTGAAAGCAAGGGCTTTCTGAATAATCGACCTTTCCTTCACAATGCCTGTGTGAAACGCACTAGAGTAAAGGTAAGACCGGTTCAAGGAGTTCACTGATACATATACAGGGTGTCCATTTGAAAACTTCCCACCCTTAAAATCTCTCTGACAGTTAAAAATATGAAAAATCGGAAAGACACGTCAATTTTATTTGTAACGGGGACACTTCAAATTAATATTTTTAGACTTCTTGTTTCAACCCCCTAGGAGATAGATAGATAGATAAAAGTTATTAAACATGTTACATTACTAAATTCACAAACAAAGTTTAATCAAAAAACATAAGTCAGTAAAATGTCCATGTCTGGCCAGATGTTCGGCCGGTTGCTCTTTGCCCATGATCCAAATAGGCGCGCTAAGTCGTCCATTACCTGGGCAGTGCCCTAACATGGACATTCCGAGCTAGCCATACGCACGACAACGTCAGGAGATAGTCTTGAAGTGGCGGTTTTGGTTTTATTCGAGGGCATTCATTAAGGAAAAAAGGTCTTCCTGAAGGGAAGCCAAAAACCCCCTTTTGCTTCGACCTTTAAGCCTGATACTGTCAGCCGTGGCGTTAACCGCCGGCAGTTTCAACTAGATGACCGAATCCATCCGCCCCCGCCCCGATCGGTGCAAGGACCAGCCAACACCAGTCAGAACGAGGCAGGACGAACCCGTCAAGTCACGTTATGTTGGATTTGTGCGTTTCCAGCCTGCTAGAAACGACTGTCTGCAACTGGCAGGCAATGTTTGTTTGTCGTCACGTACTGTCAGGGACAAAATCCTCATAAAATATGGGAAGTCGCTTATACAGGGGACCATGGGTTGGGCGGTCGTTTGCTCTTACTTGGGTGATATTCGCGTGAGGACTGAGCCTTGCACTCCCGCTATGATAAAATTTTTCAGCGATGGTATCTATATAGTCGGCTATATAGGCCATCCCTGTAGCTTCGTGCATTTCGGTTATTCTGGTGTATCTGTCAGCCGATAGGACGCCTCTTAGGAACCTATTTTGGGTCCTTTGAACACGTCGTCTCGTGGAATCACAGACCGAGTGCCAGAACAGGGGATCCGTAGGTCAGTATGGGCCTTATAGTGGAGGTGTAGAGCAGAAGTTTATTTCGAGGTGATAGGAAAGAATTTGGCGCCAGAAGAGAGTACAACTTTCTTCGGGCCAATGGCAGTCTTTTGTACAGCATAGTCAACATGCTTATTGAAATGGAGTCGGGCGTCTAGTTTGAATCCCAGGTATTTCACCTCTTTTGTTGGTTTGATAGGAGTATTTTGGACCACGAGTGGTGATAAGATTTGTTGTTAGTGAATTTGCGCGAAAAGATAATAAGTTCCGTCTTCCTGGGATTCACTTTAAGTTTCCATTTGTCAAAATACGGCGTCAATAACTCAGGTGATGTGCAATGCGAGATTTCGCAGCCTGAGCATAAAAGACGATGCGTAGATAGCCGTATCATCAGCGTATAGTGCTATTTTTGTAGTGGGAAGTTTTGGAATGTCTGCTGTGTACAATGTATACAGCAGCGGCGAAATCACTGTTCCTTGTGGTACTCCTGCCGCGATGCGTCTTTTGGCAGAAGTGGAATTCTCCACTTTCACCTGGATGGAACGGTTTTTTAGGTAAGACGCTATCAGGGAAACTAGGTAGAGTGGCAGTGAATGCACGGCAACAACTTGTACAGCAGGCCTGTGTGCCAGACTGTGTCAAAGGCCCTTTGCATGTCGAGAAGCAGCATAACCGTACTTTGAAGCTTATTAAATGCTGCATAGGCGTCCGTTGCGATCCTAGCAGTCTGCAGCGTTGTGTTGTGTCTTGTCGGAAGCCAAACTGCTCATCCGGGATTAAACTTCGAAGCTCGGCTGCTGCCTGTAATCTCGAATGGATGACCTTCTCGGTTAATTTGCCGAGGGTGTTCAAGAGGGAAATTGGCCTATAAGAGGCGGGTTCAGTCGGGTTTTTGCCCGGCTTTAAGATGGGGATTATTACAGCGTTTTTCCAGTCCTGTGGGAAGTGCTGCAATTTAAGGACTGCGTTGACTATTTGTACTATTAGCACAATAGTTTTCCGCGGTAAGTTTTTGAGGAGTAGATAAGGGATGCCGTCTGGCCCGGGGGCTTTTCGGCTAGGGAGGCGCCGAAGACACGATTGTATCTCCGACGGGGTTGTTATATAGGAATGCAAAATCGAGGGTGGTATAGGATACTTCCGTTCTACAAAAACAGCGGTCTGTCTTTGATTTCGTTATCCTGAAGGGCTGGTTGGACCTTGTGTACTTCTGCCAAAAAGTCGGCGAGCAGCTCGCACTTGTCACTGGTGGTAATATAACTCCGCCCCTCTTTTTCAAGAGCGGGGACTTGCTCATAGCCTTTTCGCAGACTTCTCGACAGTTTCCACAGGGAATTGTCACGGGGAGTCAAATTTCGCAGTTTCTCCGCCCAGGTATAATTCCTGTATGCGGAGATTTCCCGCTGTATGTCTCGTGCAAGCTCTGCTGCCATTATGCGATCGGCAGGTTGCCTGAATCGCTGCCAACGCTTCCTGATTCGATTTTTCGCCTTAATAAGGTTCAGAATTTCCTCAGGAAGATTGTCGCGCCGCGGTCTGTTCGGGACTTTTTTGGCCAAAGCTTGCTGTGTCCGTTGTATATTCCTGGTCAGACCTTTTACCGCATGCTCTAGAGCTTCGACAGTATCAATCTGGCCGGAATACACGTCAGGTCTTGTAGTCGTTTTCGATATTCGCGAAAATCGAAATTTTCGTATGAATATCGAAAGTCGTTAGTTTGTGTGCGCTTTAAATCCCTAATGTCGAGGTAAATGGGCAAATGGTCACTGCTGAGGGCGTCTATAACCACCATCTCCGTGAGATTGGTGAGTCCTTTGGCAATTCCGAAGTCGAGGTAGGATGGATTCCCTCCACTGTTCGGGTAATGCGTTGGGGATGAAGTGGGCATAACGAGTAGGCCATTGTCGCGAACGTAGTCGGCTAGAAAATTGCCGGCTGCGTTTTTATGTCCAGGGTTATGAATAGTGGATGGCGGGCGTTGAAATCTCCCATTAGCAACACCCTATTGGTGTTTATGAAGAATGGATCGACATCAGCGGCCTGTAAGCGTACGGTGGAGAAATAGCCACAGTAGATCAAAACTCCATCAGGAAGTTCAACGCCGACGTTCTCTATTGCTGACTGCCTGTGTGGCAGTCTCCTGTATGGAATTGACGTTTTGACCGCTATGGCCACCCCTCCCCTTAAACCGGGCCTATCGGCACGTTCGAGCCTGTACCCCCGAATCCTAAGTATATCCCCGGGGCGCAACCATGTTTCGACAATCAACGCCACGTCGATATCCTCGGTCTGAAGGAAGTGCACAAACTCACCGAGACGACTCCGGAGTCCGCATGAGTTCCATTCTCCTATCCTCATAGGGCACATTTGGCAAAATCAGGGCTTAAAAATCGAAGCTGTTAATATCTTCATTGAAGAAACTGCGCTGAGACTAGGAATTTGTCTGTCTTCGAGACGCAACTCCTCAATGCAGCGCTGTAAAATCTTACCGCCTTGATCACCTCCCCCAAGTTGATTTGCGACGACAGCTCGGCGAATTCCCGCTGGACACTGCCCAGCATGGCCACCGCGTTCCCATTTATACCATGGGCCGGGTGGGCGGAGCTCGTCGGGACAGCTTCGTGCTGCCTCAGCGGAGGAAACTCCGCTAATGAAGGCGGTGGCGGGGGCAGCATGGTCCTGTTGGCGTGACCTGGCGCCATGGTCCTGCTGCTTAGGGATGAAGGGTGGATCGGGCCAGGGGCTCGACTTGGTTTGACCCCAGGCTGGCCTCGTTGGAAGAGGAGCAGGGACGAAACGCTGCTTCTCCGCCGGGACTTGCGCCTGTTTGTAAATGTATACTGGGCAAGCCTCGTCAAAGCTACGATGAGGCCCACCGCAGTTAGCGCATTTTAATGTAGCCCCAACGGGGCAGGCCGTGATTTCATGCCCCCCAGCGCATCGGGAGCATTTAAAGTCCCGGCGGCAGTTCCCGGAGACATGACCCCAGCCCTGGCATCGACGACATTGTGTCAGGGTCTTCCGGTTTTTACGGGTTTCCCACGAAACCCTGACACTACACACCACCCTGGCCTCGGCGTTAAGCCTTCGGAGGGTTGCCTTGTCGCTGGTGACGACCAGGTAGAGCGGCCTGTAAAGTGTCTTCATTTTGAAGACACTCTTCACTTCCAGTCCCCGGTCTGCCAGATCCTGCTTTATGGCAGTCGGATCGACATTCCCCTCCAGGCCCCTCAGGACGAACGCGTGGGTTTTTTTCCGACGAAGGGGGCGTACGTATGGAACTGGCTCTTGTCCTCCTCCAGGGATCGTTTCACCGCCGCCCAGTCCATAATGCTGGTGCAGTACACGATCAACGAAGCCTTCGTGTACTTCAGCGTGAAAGGCTGACTGGTGATTCCTTTTATACCACCAATCAGCATTGTGTGATCGCTGGGTTTTCCAGCGATCACAATTGGCGGCGGCTTCTCTGCCTTCTTAGTTTGGCTTGCAGTTGCCGCAGGGCTCTCAGCAACTGCTTCCCGTTCAGTCCCCACGATGTTGTTGGGCAGTGTTGGAGGCTCATCCACGATTGGCGGCTGGATGGGCCGCAAAGCGGTTCCTCAGCGTCGTGGAGGCCTCTGGAGCAACAATCAGCGTGCTCCACGCCACAGTCCTTCGCGGCACTACGAACCCGTCATCCGCTGCGCCCGCTGAAGTCGCCCGCGACACCCCTACAGCCTCCTCCATCGCGATTTTTTCGGAGCCGGGGTTGGTGACGCTGGCGATGTTGGGTCGGACTTGGGCACCCTACCCCTCTTCTTGGTCCTAGGCCTTAGACAGTAGCTCCTTTGGGAGCTCCGGTCCGACTCGGATTCCAGCGAACTTCCGGGATTTCATTCCACTTATCGCGCAAACCCGGTATTTGCCCGATAAGGAATGTTTCCAAACGTTGTCCCAAAAAAACGCACAATACAATAACTAACACAAACACCAATTTCCACTCGATTTCGACTGTAAAATATCGCACGATTTTGCCTCGCAGCACGTCTACACTCTGCAAAGCAACGATGCGAGACTTCCCCCCTAGGAGAGGTAGATGTCACCCTTAGAATCTTAAATGGGAATGGGGGTCAACTGGCACATCGTTTTAAAGGGCCTTCAATTCTCTTTTGAGTGGTGTCCTACTTTCTTGCTTTTTGGTCCAGATGTTTCCGACTAAGATATTAAGGGTGGTAAGTTTCCAAATTGACATCCCGTATCGTGCGGACAGTGTCCAGTATTTTGTAATGGTTTTAATATATTGATGATATACAGGGTGTGATGTAAAATGTGGGCATGCTTTCTGATACCCCGTATATGTGTCGAACGTATTTTGCTTAGATATAACCATTCAAGAATTTGAACATAAGTTTGTAATTTTATGACACGTTTGAATTAGAGCTTTGTTTTCCATTAATTTGCGTGTATATTTTATTTTGCCATTCTTGGTTGTCCTAAATCATTTCCAATTAATACTATGACCTTTTCGAAAGTGGACCACGTTTGCACCTATTAAGACGCCCAACAAAACCGTTTCAATTTTCGAACGTTTTTAATAAAATTTAGATTAAGTTATCATAACTAGCAAATGGGATATTATATACACAATATTTCTGAACCACCCTGTATATTAAACAACTCAATTTGAATCTCCCCAAATTCCAAAATGCAAGTTCCGCTCAAATTAATGAAGAGGCAAAGGCTGCAATGCACATGTTTCTATTAAATTGCATTTCAAACAAAATAAAGGACTAATATGATGCAGATTTAAAGCGAAACTAAATATGAATTGCTCTTTAGAGAGAATTATAATTTTTCTTTCTTTCTGTTACATTCCTGCTATCGCAAAACCTTGATATTGGAATCAAAATTATTTACGTTCTCCTTTCATCTTTACCGGCTGCTTCGACAACATTGCTAACGAAGTTTCCATTAGAACAATCAGGTTTATACTGAGGGATAAAATTTTAGCACAAGATCGATTGATTTGGAAGAGATTTTAGGAATAACACTAAATAATTCGGGCTCTGAAATAATAAAGCTTCAGGCAAGAAATTCCACTTGACGTCTCCATCTTCGGAATCCAATACACTTAAAAAAATCCCAGGCCAAAGGTCTGAAAGAAAATTGTTCGTTCATTCCAGTATTAAATTCGCTACGGTGCCATATCTGATAATCTCGTGGATCTCCCCCTTACTGGCGCACACGCTTACTCCCTTAGAATACAACACCCCTGAGCATAAAGGGTTTTTTTTCCCAGCGATCGTTATCCAAGATTAATAACCTATACAAAACACGTGCTTGCAGTTATTCAGGAAAAATTGACGCAAGTTTTTATGCGAGAAAGTTGACCAATTGCCTTTGGGGATTCAACAATTCAAACCCAGGACTGCAATACGAAATTATATAGGTACGCACTATGCATATCTGTTAGTATGGAGGTACTTAATTTTTACGCCATACATTTACCGATGTTTTGCCATTAGTCTTGGACTCCAAAGTAAAATGAGAATTTTGTGGATTCGGTAATTTAAAAATAAGCCAGTTGATGGAATTAAATTTTTCACCAGCACAAATTTGGTCCGAGATGCTGTTCTGAACCTGTCTGTATCTAACTCAGTAAACGTATTCTTAATTGGAAACTATAGCTCGGCGGCGAAATAGAAAATTTTTAAAGATAAAGAACTATAATTTAGATGAACTGCCTTGGAATGTATTTTAGAAAAGCCTGGTTGAAAAGCAAAATAAATGGATTTCCGTTAAGCTGGAAGATTGGGGAAATATGAAAAATGCGGTGATGGAGATGGATGCAGAGTTCTATTGATTGTACAAGAATTAACTGGGGTTGGGTTATTGAAAAGGAAAATTTTTATTAATCTAGGGAACAGAGTACAAATAGTAAATAGTACCGTAAACGATAACAGATTCAACTTCTTATCTCAAACGCCAGTCAAACACAACTTTAGTCTCTAAAAGTTAGCTTTTGTCTAAAGTCTGAAAGAGTCTGAAGAAAAGTCTAGTTGAACTAATACGCCATCTCAAATTTCAATAGCCGAAAGCTTTTAAGTTGAATTTTACAATACAAGGAATTTTTGTAAATTAGATTTAACGTTTCTGTTCTACATATCTAAATAGTTTTGAGTCAACGTGTGACAAGTATAACTTTATAACTAATGCAAAAACATGTTTCTAATACTGTCAGTACGAGCCCTCAGAACCCGTTTCGAACCTATCAGTTTGTAGTACATTATGCACCCATTCACATACTGTACAGATTCTTGATAGTGTGTTTTACAAACTGAACCCAACTGACGAGAACCAAAAGACTTGAATCCGGCCTTTTTAATTTTTTTGCCAGTAACTTCAGCAAAATATTCAAGTCTTTATGAGTCCTAATTTTTGTTAATCTCGCGAAAATACGATTTAAGGCTTTCAATATATATATATATAATCAATATACGTCTGCAAGACTTCCTACTTGATGGTTTTAGATTTTCATTTTAGACACGATTAAAATTTTTCTAAATTGTGGGGCTTAAACAGTTATGTATGCCCAATTTACTTTAGAATAACAAGACGTCTGACAAAAAATCTATACTTCAGTATTCAAATTAAGCGTGATTTCCCTTCGTTAGTGGCAATCGAAACACAAAGGGTCGATTAGTAAAGGTGTGCGTTTCAGCTTTAAAACATTACCAATCGGGCTAATTAGGTTCAGCGTGGTGTATTAACAACCGTTCAGTTTTAATTAAATAAAATGAATTGCAAAACTGATGAATCGATAGCGTCCTAAAGGCTGCCGAACATTATTTGCACCTTTCTGGCCATGAATTCTATCCAGTTGGACGTGATTAAAACCTATGTATTATTTTCATGTCCCAAAATTAACCAGAAGTTAATTAGTAAAATAATGGACATTTGTTAACCATTTAGACACGTATAATTAGTATTCAATAAATTGATATTTGTTAATGGAAATGTTTTTTAAGTCGCCTAAATAAATCAACGAATATGAAAAGAAACTAGACACAGACAGATCAAACTTCATTTAGCTTTAACTCAAGATTCAACACCAATTGACGGTGTGATTTGTATTAAAGTTCATAGTAGATTGAAATGGTATAAACTTATATTAACCAAGTTGCACATTGTAATCTAATCTTTAATTTAAATTCGCGTTGCTCAATTATAACTTAATTGTTGGAGTACGCTGCTCAATATGCATTTGACTATCTTTTTGTTTGCTATGCAGAAGGATTCTAGGCCATTCAATCTGTAGCTTACTCAACTTTGACATAACGTCGGAGCCTCCAGGGATCAGTTGAAAAGAGCCAGACTAAAGCTATTCCAAATAGCACACTTTGGGACACGGATTTTGTATTTTTTCGCATGTTTTAGAAGTTAGATAAGGGTTTTTTTTTCAATTCTTAACGACGTAACATACAACCTTATATTTATAACTAACGTTGTATATTCCATATCAATTTCAATGGTAAACATATGGATATGAAGGATTCATCAGAGTTCAAGAAATGTGTGTCTTAACCATTAAATGTTATAAAATTTTTTCGTTCTTGTATTTTTTGCCCGTATGCTGCGGCAGCAAGTTTTATTTTTAATTCCCGACACCCAGGCCTTTATTCAACACCTATTTCACATCAATTGTGCTGTATAATAAACCTACTTTATTTATCTTTCCTTATCGAAAGTTCAATATTTTACTAATTGTGAACATTTCTATCAAACAATATTTCGCGTTAACTTAAACTTCATCGAAGTTTGCTGCTGGAAAATGGCAGTTATTTTAGTGGCTCCCGTATTATAACTCCAGTTCTATAATATTTTTATTGCCTTAGATACAGAATTTTCTGAACAGTTGTGTTTTATTTTAACACTAGTCTCTACAATATGCACAAGCTAATGAAACATATGCTATTTTGTAAATCCACGCAGATTTTTGTCTACATTTTTACGTTTATTGCCTTAAAATTCTAATATTAAACTCGAGCACGAACTGGGACACAAAATAGGGTATGTTGCAGCTTTAAATACAGACATTTGGGACTAATGACTAGCATAGCGCTGATTGAATGATAAATTTGCATTATTGTTATTTTTCCATAGATATTTCGGTAGATTAGCTTCGGCGAACGAGGGTTATGGAAATTTTATTCATCGCGCTTAGAAAAATGTGTTTTTTTCTGCGGGATTCCCTCCCAAATATGTCATTTTAATTACATTCCTTGTAGTTTATGTAGATTGTTTTTAGTGACCAGATATTTTTCAGTTTGAAAGATATGTGGTATCTTATAACATCAGATAAAATCACTGATTACATACTGTGCGAAATTCTACGATTTCCAATCATACGTTTTGATCTGAGCGATGTACTGGGAACACTTTTCAAAAATGACTTGTGAAAGTTACGGCCGTTGAATGATTTTCACAAATCCCAATTACCTTTTGCTCGAAACGTTCATTTTCGAACTTTAAGCCGGTCTTTCGCAAACTTTTTCACTTCCGTCTTTAATGGTCTAAGCAGATATTTCCATTTCCAACAAATTTTTTGTGGCATAACTAAAACCATTTATAAATCTCACTAAAAGAACGCTATCAAACATCCAATTAATTAACTACCGATTTTATTTGAACATTGGCAACCTAATTTGGCGAAATCCAATTTGGATACCGCCTTCTTTTCCCGAGGCGGCTTATTGTTTTAATTTCCCGCGATTCCTTTATCTTTTATCCCGAAATAAGGAGTTAATTTTTCGGCTCAGGACTAGAAATGAAATAATTAGGAAAATACTACTTCTGGTTTCTGAAACTAAGGCTCAAACACTGTCTTTCCCTCTAATTTCCTTAGCGAACTGTTTGAAATTTGCAAGAAACCAATTAAGACGTCTTAATTAATGGATAATAATTTCTCCAGCTGGCAATATTGTTAATTGAAAGTTGTCTATTTAATGACTTCAAATTTGTTTTTTTCACGACCTCCGGATTTATTAACGATTTGAATACTTGACGAATTTCTTTTACATTTTTTGTAATAAGAAAATCTCTGACGTTTTGTGGTCCTTCGACTATGATATTTAATCAATGAGTAAATGATTCAGAAAATAAAATAATTATTCGACAGTGTGGTACAAGAGTACGAAATAATCAAAATTTCTCGCAATCCGCCCACCCAATTTCTATGAAATTTTGTGCACTTAGGAACCAAATTAGGTCTGACCCAACTGTGAATATTGCATTATATAATTATTTTTTCTTAATTGAACCCTATTGATTTTATGCGAGTTTTGAATTCCGCTTGAAGTTCTGATTACTTCCTATTAGAAGCATAAATTTTTGTCAAAATTTTCGATCAAAAGTCACTAAACAACAATGCTACCTTAACAGTTAGATCGGGCGTAATTTTTCCATACTTTTGTACCACAATGTCTATAAATTAATGTCTTCTATGTAAAGTTTTGGAATTTAAAGTGCATTTATACATTTTGTTTCCAAACTTCTACATTTCCGTAAATCCTACATTTTACATTTTAGTAACACACGTCCATACGATAGCTGCGATTACTCCGCAATTATTTGAGAAATAAATCGCTTGTCATCGGATGTGATTATTTATACTTGCGGAAATAATATGCAACTTTTTCAAAGGAAAGCAAAGTATCAACAAAGTATTTCAGCTCAGTAATTCCTCGGCAAAGGAAAAAATGTGAAATGAAACAAAAAGTGATAAAACTTTGCTCTTTAATAAAATCACTTAGATATTTCCATTATTTACGTCACTTAAAAGCAAATTATGTTCTTGGGCAGTAGAACTTTCCGTTTAATTTTCTTTTCTCTCTTACTAATAAATATACACCACCGGAATGGCGCTGCACTGAAAACGAATTAAAATTTCTAAACGAAAAAACAAACAGTCAAGACTTTAATGTTTAAAAATAATTTAAAGCGAATTTTAAACCTGTACATAATTTAAGGGTTTTCCGGCGTATCTTTAATTTGGTTATGTCAACCAGTTACTGCTTTATACTTTAGTGAGCGTTGTTTTCCGAAATTTCACACTCTAAACATGCATTTTAATTGCTTTTGGAGCAATATTTTATCAAACATGCGCTAATTGAAAATAAATAGCAAAGAGCGATGGGCAATGAGTTACTTTTTATGAATGCAATTTGCTTCTCTCAAGACTACTATGTTTAATTTTTAATTAAGGCTGTTGAACTACTGAATATGTCAACTATGCGCTTTCTTTTTCCTACCAAACATGTTTTCACTTGATTGTTTTAGTTAGTTCGGAGCCGCAAGTGCAATTAACCCTTAAATTACCCAAACATTGACCTGATCTTGTTTCATGTTGTTTCAGCTCTCCGATATTGTAATAAATGGGACATTTCAGTTAATACTCCGAAGATATATTAAAATGTTAATCGGCGGCCCGAACAGATTGATGATTTATGCAGAGTTATTTAGTGGTTTGAAGGAGCAAATTAACGCATGCATCATGGGGAAATGTACACAAACTAAAATGATCACAATTATGTTCAATAGTTCTTCCAACTATTTACTGAAATATGTGATATATCTGAAACGATCGTAATTGAATTATATAATACATTTCAAGCTTCAAAGTATTTCTAATATGTAACTGTTCCTTGCAGTCAAATTTAATGCAGTATTAGAACGATTGCAATTTGAACTCTAAACCAAAATATGAATGGAAATTTCAACCAAATTTCCATATCAAAATATCCGCTTTTCAAATAACCACATCGAATCAATGCCACATACAAACACAAATTTTTAGGCTTGAATAGAACTTGCTGGGTACATTTAGTTAACACGTTATTCGCACTTATTCGTTTTACAGAAACCCATGGCTTTGATGAATATCTACAAAAAAATCTATTTTCAAATTAACGACCATTTGCCGTGCCCGTGAACTGTTAGGTAGTCATTACATTAGCCACCGTTAAATCAATAGCGCATTGAGTTTGAAATGGAAAAAATACATTTGTATTTACTAAGCTTAAAATGCTCTTACCTGGTGCTTGGTCAATGGCTGGTTTGTTTATAGTTATATCTGAAAATAGCAAAGAACATAATTAGAAACCAATTACTAGAAACTATCACATATTTTACAGTTTATAGTTCAAACGACTGGTTGCAAATACATCTACAAACATCAACATTACAGCTCTCGGTAATAAACGCTGATTCTCTTTTGTATGAAAATTATTCATGATTTTTCTTCGAAAATTATAAGAATATTGATTGTAGAGAGACGAATATTGTAATCAAATTGGGCGAACACCGCCCAAATATAAAATGGAAACTTTTATAGCCTTAATCAACTGAAAAATCAGAAATCGCGAACACAAATTGCGGAAAAATAGATTTTCTCCCTGATTTCCCTCGTTTCAACGCTTCCGTTATTTGCTTCAATCTTAAGAGTTTAAATGAATTGACACATGGCCTATTTATCATTTACGGTGAATAATCTCAATGCCATTAACAGATTACATTTGAAAACTTGAATCCCGTTCTGATCGGGATCAATAAACACATTTTAAGCGAAAAATAAAGCGAGGTATTCAATATTAGCAATCGTTTAATGTTCTACAGAATAATAGATTCAACTGGGAGATCTGGCTAAGCATCCTGAAGCGAAAATCGAAGTTCCAAAATGCATGAAAAAAAATTACCAAAAATTGGTTACTGTGTATAAGATTACTATGCGATGGTTGAATTTAGTCTTAATAAAGCCATCCAGTTAAATTGCTTTCTTTTGATTGGGATAGATTTTACCGATTTTCCTGTGCACACATAATCTTTGTATTTTATTACTCGCCCAATTTAATCAAAAGTTTCCTTAAACAGCCCTATTAATTTTGAAGCGTATAATAATGAAAGGTACACGGAAAAAATATGGTTGAATTAAATGTTAAACAAGACATCCCGATAAAAGCAAATAAAACGACTGAGGCTTTATTTGAGGATCTAATTTTACAAAAATAAATATTGAAGCTATATGAAATTACTATGCTTCCACCAGATCTATTTACCTTGTTAACGAAAGCACACATAGTCTTTGCAAATGGAAAATATGCTTCTTTGACATGTTTACCGCGTCTTATGTTTCCCTTTAGCTAAACTAGGAAATTGCAGTATTCAGCTCGGTGGTACAGCTTGGAAACTAAATCTAGTCACTGCAGCAATGTGGTAATTGTAAAGCATAAATGTTGCCAAAGTTTATTATTAAATTAGGTTCAAAATATTTCTTACACAAGTTACTGTTTCAGCTACCCTTCTTATTAAAACTTGTGAGAATCTTCATCATAATGCTGTTCTCGATAAGCGTACAAAATATGTCAAAAAGTTTGAAATTCAAGCAAAACTGTAATTGATATCATGATAGTCAGATTTAATTAATACCTACAACGAGTTGTTTGTTGAATACAATTTTAAACAAGAGAACATTTCAGCTTGATCTGTTTTAACTCAGGTTCTGGCATGTCTAAAGTTTAAAATTTCCATCAAAATAAATAATTTGTAAGCAAAAATTTTAATTTGACGATTGTCAAGAAAATGTTGTTTCTCGAATAACTGTAATTTAATTATTCAATATGAAATGACGATAAATTAAATATTGACGTGCATAACTTGTGTAGATGTTCGGTTTACTTTAAAATTTCTTCCGTCATGTTTGCTGTTGGTTCAAACAAAGTTCAAATGCATATTCTAGAAACTCGAAGTTTTCAATAGATAAACTTCAGTTAGATAATACGATCGCGCTTCTACTTCTGTGCTTAAATTTCATAGTTTTGGTTTTTTAATAGTAGTAGTAGTAAACATCTTTATTTCTAAAAAAGGCTATCGACCTATTTTTTAATAGTAGTAGTAGTAAACATCTTTATTTTTAAAAAAGGCTATCGACCTATCGGTCTTTCTGCCCTATTTTTTAATATTTTTCGTACAAAATCATATTGTGAACAGCTAACCAAGCCAAAGTACCAAATTTACTGAATGCCAGTTCTTCAGGAAACTTAAGTGCGTTGTAAATTTTATTAAATTGGAAATAGATTTTTATAAGTTCTGTTTTATTTTTCTTCAAGTTTCTTTCTGAAGTACTAGTTTTCCTTAGAGCTTGCACTGCTCGAACATCGCCTATTTCAAGCCCACATTCTCGCTTACAAAACATTAGGTACAGTCTATACGTTCCAACCCTTATATATTCACCACTTCGGCAAGTTTTCTTATCTTGCTTACTTGAGGCACTTCACTCGAGATTAAAGAAAATTTTCGCGTTCTAAAGATTCTCGGTTGCTTTTGCTTCCCTTTGCACCATTTTTCCATTTAGAGAATTCATAAAATTTCAATAAAATCCAGAGGATCTCCCATTGTCCATGTGCATGTCCTAGCATGCTAGCAAGTTATTTTCGATAAACTGAATTGCAGCTTTATTATTATAAGTCAGTATTTCGACGAATGCGGTAATCCAAGGGCTAATAAAATGTTTTTACCGATTTATTAATTGAAATAACGACTCTAACTAATGATACTGTGTTTGTCTTAACTGGAAATGATCCTACTACGGAAGAGGGAATTATAAGAACCAAATTTATGTGTGCTGGGTCTACGCTGCATGTTAAAGGTGAGCTATGCGGCTGCTAGTTTAATATTTCGAGACGTTGCGACAAACTGCTAATAAGTTGAACTTTGAACCAAGCGAATAGTAATTACAGAAGTATGAGCCTTCATAGGTAAACTTCAGAGTAACTCTACTAACATCAAAGAGACATATTTTCCATTTTTCGCAAGTTCCAGAGAGTGTTATAAAAATGCCGTTAATTAGGTTTTTTTGAATTTTCTGTCTGCAAACGGCAACCTGAAAATGTTCACGTAAATCAAAGGCATCCGCAATTGATACGATGATCAAAGCCATTATCTAATCGATTCTGCTGCATGTTTCAAAATAATTACTAAAGACCTATTTTTATGGCTTGATGGCGGATGCAAATCGCTTCGAAAACTGGATAATTACCTGCTTGCCGGTCATTGATCAATTTTTATCGTCAAATCAGGATCTATCTATTAGGTACGTTTGTTATTCATTGCCTCCACTAAAAATTTAACGGCAGGTGTTGCTATTAGTAAAGACAGTAGCTGTGTGCTATCAAACGTGAATCCTAACATTTTCGTTGGATATGCGAAAATAAAAATCAAATCCAACATTTTTTGCCACGCCAACAACAGAACAAATTGCACTAAGACTAATAACACGAATAAGACACCCCCAAAACCCACTACACAACCCCCCCACCCAACTACTATACGAACGCACAAACATGACAAAGATCTCGGAAAGACTCATACATCTACAGACAAAATGGACAAACAACCCCTACAATTGGACCATACTGAATCCCCTTTGTCTTACAAGACCAACCAGACAATCCCGCTTCCGTTTCCCTACATCAACGCTACTCGAACACTTACAAACGCAACTGACTAGTGGACAATAAAATAATTTTTTCTTGTCATTGGAATTTTATTTAATAATATTGTTAACCTAGAATAAGAGAATTTTCATATTTGTTTTTTATTTAGATTAAGACTACATGTATTAAACAAGGGCAGAAAGACCGATAGGTCGATAGCCTTTTTTAGAAATAAAGATGTTTACTACTACTACTATTTCAAGACAATAACATGGTTAAATGGTTTATTCTTTCGGGGACTTCCGGTGGTCTACAGAGATTTTGTTTTCGTCTTTAGGTTGGAGAACTGATTTCAAACGACTGCAGTGGACAACAAGCACATGGCATTCTTATTTCATCGTGTTCCCAACAAACACTGCTAAACTTTCAGTCAATTTGAATTAATATCAAAGAACTTTCTTGCAAAATGTATACAATGTGTACCTTAAGTACGGGTAAACTCTCCAGATCATACTGGACAGGTCAAAATAATACTTCTTTGTTATATAATTTAAAAAAAACGTTTAAAAAATACATAAAAAAAATAAAACGTAAAAATAATTTTCAACTGCTAGGATCCAAAAACTGTTCTCTTCATTTATTTCGATAAATCGACGGGTTTCTAAGAAACATTTATTTTTGTTTAATCAGTTTTAAACACATACCATCAAAATAGCAAAAATACCAGGTACTTAATTAACAGGAATTTATTTTCACATTGTTGCTATGGTAATTAAATTATCAGTAACAAAACTTGTATTTTTAGGATAAAATAACATTAAAAAATGTATGAAGGCTAGAAGAATTTATGCCGAAAAATTTCCACCTCGAACTTTACAACATCAGAGAACTTTTGAAAGGGGTGATCGTAGCGTATGCAATAAATGTTAGGAAGTTTCATGTGGAGGAAATTAGAGGCCATTGCTGATAAACTTTCAATTAGAGTTAGGCAGTCTTCGACACAATGCAACGTCCCCAAGTCAGTTATCCATATACTGGTTGATATCACGACAGGCGTTTTTTATGGCCACCTAGGTCACCTGATTTGAATCCTCTAAATTTTTTTCCATTTAAAGTCGCTAGTTTATGCAACACCTGTAAATTCTAGAGAAAACTGATGGGAGAATGAAGAAGAACTGGTGGGAGAATTCTCGTGGACTGTTATCTGACGTTCCACGAGAAAAGAATGTATCGAAGTGCAGGGGGCTCATATTGAAATTTACCAAAGTAAAAGTATTTCTAACTCCGTGTAGTTGTAGATAATTCTTACATATTATAATCATCTTCAATAATAATTGAGTATTTAGAGCATATAAAATTGATTAAACAAAAATTAAAATTTATCTCTGAAATCGTTCAATTTATCGAAACAAATGAGGAGAACATTTTTGCGTAAAAATGTCCAGAGCCTCCCAGCAATATAATTGCATTTGAATTAAATTACATCTGTTGAAATTTAAATTGATTATACGCTTGGGCCAGTCCGTTTCTGGTTTCTTTTATATCTTTAAGATCGCTTGGTAAATCAGGTTATGGGTCTTTTTCAAAAAAAATATTTTGAGTTTTTGTTTGAGTTGAGAATAATTTTGAGTTTACCTTTTGAGGCCCGATATCTCCGTTAGGGACGTTAACAATTTTTTATACGAACAAACTGTATTATTTTGACCTCCTTGTATGCTCTCGAGATACTGTCACGTACTTAAGGGACACCTTGTATAATATTGAGACACCCTGTTTGCCCTTTCTAATCTGATGTGCCCTCGAGAAAATAAACCTGAATAATGCTAACAGGATGCAAAGCAGAAAATACAGCGATTTTAAGCAGAACATCGAGTGACAAATGAATGCATCCAGAGAAAATGTAAAATAGTCCGTTCAAGCTACTTAGTCAAGTCTAACATAACCGTTGGCAAAAAGTACCGGCAGCTCAGATGCAATGTTAAATAAGGGCAATGAATCATGAAAATCTATGGGTGTTTATACGAAATGCAAACAAAAATCACGCAGAATAGTTTTGGTGAACTGGCCAACTTTGACCCAAATTTCAAATTAGCAAAGCGTATATATCTAATGCATATGGATATGACACACAATTAGTAGATATATACACAAATGTAATTAAATGATAACTCTAACGCTTATATCAAATAGTCGCACAACGGGCGAACGGTTGATTAAAATTCAAAACTGAATATGTCAAGCATCAGAACACAGAGGTGCTTCGAACCCGTTTCTCCCAGAGGAGATAATTTCAAAATAATTTTTAAAAATGCATACAAATATATAAAATAGCAAGCATTAAGGATATACATACAATTGTAGTAAAGCGCGATCCCCGAAGCCAGGATAAATACTGCAGCTATTAGGATCATGACCAGAAGGAATGTTGGCTTGCATGATATTGCCCATACAGTTGTAGATTGTGCATTATCGTTGGATGACGAAGAATTTTTGCTCTGACGACCGTCACAGCAACACAAATTATTTGTAGGCTCCGGTTCTTCGTTTCTAAGTTGAGGCTGCTGATTTGCTTGTGCGGTTTGTACACTCTGCGCACCATTGGCTGTGTTATGCGCAGCAATACTATTATTTGGAATCGCATGGGTGTTGTTCTGATTTACGTATATGTTCGGTGGATTCGCGGACGTCCTAATAACGGAACTATTTCCCGTCGCATTAACGATAACACCGGCGCGAGAAATCTGCGCTCTTTGTGGAATAAATCCGTCATCGTCGGTATAGTGTAACCGCTCTACGTGCAACGGATCAGAATAAGTAATATGGGTGTCTTGGTATTCCGGACCTACACACCTTTCCCGGTAACGATCATTGTGCGGTTCATAAAAATTCACATTATATCTTGGCGGCTCATGGTAACCCCCGTAGGAGTCGACAATTCGTGTTGATGTATGCGCAGGATGATGCGCTTGACCATATGAATGTTGCCTCATTGCCGCCGCAACGTACAGGTCGGTTTCAACTTAAGTTTGCAGGTTGACATGGTGCATAACATCGGTTGTTAGTTTTAACATAATCCTAGTCGATGGTCACATATCACTGTCTGAAAAAAAGACAAAAATACAATAAATCCATAAGCCAGTCATTAACAATTGGAACACCATGCTGATTGCGCAGTTTGAAAATGATGAATTCTTAAATAATTCATAATCGAAGTATTTAATTACGTTAAGCAGGTAAGCACGGTACATCTAAAAACGGGAAAAGGCATTTTGAGGCTGAGCAAATTGACGTGACTTAAAAATATTATAAAACTAATGACAGTAGCAATAATAATAAAATATAGTACAGAAGGTAAAATCGTAATTGAACATGAGATAAGGACAACGTCACTCAACTTTCACTAAATCGCTGACGAATTAAGTACCGATCACTTCTTTAGTAAGGCATTGTTCAAAAACACCTGAATTCTTCTTGGTGGTTCAAATTCATTTTTCTGTTCTTGTCAAGTTTGGCCTAATATAACACTTTTGACTATAGACAATTTTATTCGGGTTTCTGTCACTAATCATACCAACTATATATATCATTTCGTGCATTAAAGTGTGTTAATTAATCTTTAATATATGAATTTAAAGTGTCTTTAAATGACCGGACCTATATTCTTTCTGTTTAAATAGAACTGTTAAACCAGGTTTAAGATATATAATAATATAATAGCAGTGAGAACTGAATATTAAAAGCACCAAATGGTTTTCCTAATATAAAATTTAATGGGGTTTTCCTGTTCAATTGCAACAGTAGATCATGTTCTGTCAATCAACATAAACTCGTGACTATTTAACAGGCAAATAATATAAATTCCAATTTATCGAAATAAAATATTCATTAATTTTTAAAATATTTTATGTGTATCTGTTAAGCATTTGATTAATGACTTTTAAAGCTTTTACCGTTTCTACTGGGTATTACATTAGTTTAACGCTTTGTCTGACAAACGAATTTTTTCCTTCTGTTATAAAACAATTTGTTTAATGTTTAGTAATGCACTGGTGTTTCAAGTTCACTAAATATAAAGTGTGTATCATATCCGCCTAAATTATGCAGAAGGAATTTTTACTTTAAAATTAGCACAACATTCGACGGGAAGTGTTCAATACAAGGTTTCACGGTTATTGCGACCATGCTAAAAGTAAAATAATTTGTTAATAGATTGACCTATTTTTTATGTCTAGGGTCCCCTATTTTAAGCCCAGCAGCCATTTAAATGCCATTTGGGAGTTCGAAAGTGTTTGCCAACAACAAATATTTTGTTTTTCGGAAAGGGTCAGACCCGTTTAAAACGTTTGAGCCCAAAGTTTGCGGTAAGGTGAGTCCAGCCACAGAGTAGTTGAAAAATACAAAGATAAATGATGCGCGACAGAAATAAGATTGATGACCGTTGCTGCCTTGGCGTCTGTAGACTTTCTGTCAAAACGTGCGGATACGCCGACATAGATACATGTGTTGGTTCACAAGGAATAACCTAAGAACTTCTCGTAATAGGATTAGTGCTAATATTTACGGTTGTTTGTTCTCATCTGTCGAGATTTTTCAATGACTAATAAGCATAATCTTGTTAAGCACTGGTATTTTCATGTTTTGTTTCAATATTTTCTTAGATGCTCTCAAACGCAAGAAGATCTCAGTAATTCCAACACTGGGCACCAGTACCTGCATGCATATTTCGTTTCGTTGTTGATGCATTTCTTTGCTCGCTGCCAACTCGGGCTTTAAATTCTCTGGATTTCGAAATTTCGTCACAGGTGAAGGAAATGGTTTTACAACAATGAATTATATTCTCTCAAACTTTTTTGCTTCACAGCATGCAGTCCGGGTTAGAAAATAATACTGCGCTTTTGGTAAAGCGACTTGTTTTTCAAAATGTGATAACAAGCATACATTCACGCAAATATCTTACTAATCACGTTTTCCTCCAGATGTGCTATACAAGAGTTCATTAATGACACAGAAATGCTATACAAGAGTTCAAGCAAGAATCACCTCATAATAAAAAAGACTCGAATAAAAACTACACACGTTATTAATGAATGCATATAAATTGCTGGACAGTTTCAAATTAAAATGGAATTAACAGCAAAAATGGAGTTGATCCAAAAATGCAATGACATTTTCCATTGTTGCCGTCGCCAGTTGATTCCGAATTAACTAATTGTTTGATAATAAATAACCGCTACCATTTAATCAAGCTGCAGCCTATGTAAATGTACCAGTTTTCCGTCGACATATAAACGCCATTGTATAATATATATGTTTGCGTATCTCCATGCCCAAATGCCTAAAATTTGTGAACACGGGAAGTACGAAATAGGCTCTTTCCGGGACGTCATATTCTGAGTATTACCGCATTAGTATATCGAATTTGAACAGGTACAAACAGCGTGAATTACATAATGCCGAATCTCCATAATACTCTAATTGTATAATGCAAATTAGTTGTCGTATAGGCAGTATTATATGATATACTGCTGTTCCCTGCATTTGCAAAATGTTTTATCTATATTTTAGTGCCGATTCCGTTACGGAATTGTATCTGCGAGATAGAAAACTTTTGCTCAATACCGCTACATTCCTTGCGCTCCTTCACAAACTGATATCTCAATGTGAGCCCATCATATCTCCCCCATTGTAAGTACAAGCTCTTCCAATCACAGTAAAACTCTGTTTGGGTTTTTGCCTGCGAGCGCTTTTTGTTTCTGTATATGTTAATGATCTTTAATATATCGACCACAGGAATGTTATATCAAATCAATTGTACAACACCAGTAAAGCACAACAGATATTTGTGAGTAGACGAAGTCTGAAAAGAAGAGAGAAAAGAGGACAGAACAGATGACTACAGAGGTGAAAACGTAAAGAAGACCGCAGAGGAGATAAAACTCTTTCTCAAAATAATTACCTTGCATTCAGCCAGAGGAGCGTGGATATTCCCAGCGTTTGCAAGTGTAATAAGAATATTAAAATTTTTCACAATACATCCGTAGTAGAAAGTAATTTCCTGTTCATATTACCGTATCAATAAAATTGTCAAAAACGTTTTAAAAAATGCTTAAATAATTTTATTTTCCAAAAATATGTGGTTTAGTTTTTTAAATGTTTCCTTCAAACACACTGTATAGATCAATAAAAAGCATGGTCTTCACTTCAATGCCATATAACAAAGCTCCATGTACTAAAGATAAGTCCATAAGATCAGCCTCCACTTTAAAGTTACGATTCGGACCATAAGCTGTTCTGAGTTAAAATTAATTAAGGTTCGCAGAAAATAGCGGCAATATGGAAGAATTAGTAAGAAAGAAAAAGAGAAAAGTTATGATGCGGAAAGGTAAAAAGTTAACAAGATTTTTGCGCGCTTGATCCCGATTAAGTGCTATCGATTTGTTGTAAAAATAGGGGATATTTTCTGCAAAATAGGTTGGCATTTTATACGCTCGCTGGTTTAGCTAATTGTTGTAGCGTGCATATATCGCCCTGCTCTATAAAAAATTACTATTCATTTATATACCATATTTAAATAAACAATGAGAAAAGTAAAGTTATTTGAAATGAAAATTGAATTTTAAAGTGCGTGTGAAGGAAAAATATATGAAGTAGTAAAAATATGAAGCAGTACATATTTGGACAGTTAGCTATAAAACGTGGCAAATAAAAAGTAATTTGCCTTAACAAAATAATGTTATGTGTATAATACTAACTATGCCTTTGAAGAATAAAAATATGCCAATGAAACTCAATTTGCCATGTAATGGTCGAGTACTAAAAAAGCTGCTAAAATAAAAATATTCAAATTTTGAGTTCACATTCTAAAATGATCCAACCATACAAGACAAAGTAATGACATTTAATCTGAAAAAAATTAACGCCATCAAGTTATGCTTCGACTGCCGACGGTGAGACCACTAAATAAGACAGAGTGCTGTTTGATTTTATGACTTCTGTGACACGCAGGAAAAAATCCAATTTAGTGGAAAATAAATCTAATACTGAGAACACTTTTTGGGGCTTTGTTGTGACGTCACCGTGGCGATTAAAGGGCCCTTTTTTCGTCTCGATGCAGAGAGAATTCCTGATTTGGGCATTTGACTTTTGCTGTGGGAAAAATCAAAAACGAATATAAAAAGGGACGACGTAACACTTCAGGATAAATTTGTTTTTAATGTTTTGTGAGGGTGAGATCCGTGAACAGAACGAATATTAAGTTAAAGTTTTTCAATTTCTTTAGAATCCGACATTAGCTCTGGCGCGTTCTATTTTGGAGTTCGAACAATAACAGATTTTTTACTTTGGTTTATTTCATTGATGTATGTTTGCTTTCTAAATTATTATGCATCATAACAACTTCTACTAGAGTTAAATACAGACGAAATCTAAATTTTAAATATTCACAGACAAAAATTAGTTCATTCAATATGTTTTCGTTTCGCTAATTCAATATACGTCCTCAATAATTCATTAATAGCATATTCGGTTTGATTCAGTATCATTGTATTTTGCTATTTGTGCCTCTGTATTTTCATTTTTGAGGATCATCGGAATTGACATGGTTGAACTCGGCTATCAAGCAATATGCTTTATGGGTTCAATTATATTTACATTTCCGATAATGATCGATTGACTGGGAGTCTGATTCAATCCATATTGTAGGGTAATTCGATCTCAAAAAAAGATATTAATACATTCATAATATCAGGCTTGAAATTCAGTCATGGTTTATTGTGAAAAACTTTAAAATGACGTTATAGCTACCTCGATAGATTAATCTACGAAAAGTATATTTATTCAATTGCTCAAGTAGTAGTAAACATCTTTATTTCTAAAAAAGGCTATCGACCTATCGGTCTTTCTGCCCTTGTTTAATACATGTAGTCTTAATCTAAATAAAAAACAAATATGAAAATTCTCTTATTCTAGGTTAACAATATTATTAAATAAAATTCCAATGACAAGAAAAAATATTTTATTGTCCACTAGTCAGTTGCGTTTGTAAGTGTTCGAGTAGCGTTGATGTAGGGAAACGGAAGCGGGATTGTCTGGTTGGTCTTGTAAGACAAAGGAGATTCAGTATGGTCCAATTGTAGGGGTTGTTTGTCCATTTTGTCTGTAGATGTATGAGTCTTTCCGAGATCTTTGTCATGTTTGTGCGTTCGTATAGTAGTTGGTTGGGGAGGTTGTGCAGTGGGTTTTGGGGGTGTCTTATTCGTGTTATTAGTCTTAGTGCAATTTGTTCTCTTGTTTGTGTATAACGTTTTGTGCTTTCTGTTCCGTTGGTCATGAGTATATGTCCAAAGTCTAGCAAGGGTCTACAAATCGCTTTATATATTTTGGTGGCGGTGTTTGTGCTAATTCCTCTGTCTTTGTAGGTTAGTGATCGGAAGTGTTTTGTTCTCTTTATTGTTTCTGCCCTGATGTTTCGTATGTGTTTAGTGAATTTAAGTTTGTGGTCAATTGTGATTCCAAGGTATTTTACGTCGTTTTTTGGTTGTGTCGTTTGGCCGTCTGCAGTTATTGTAGGAGAGTCAGCGTTGAGTCTGTGGTTTGTGAGCAGAAGTTGGTTTTTTGACGCGTTTGGTGTTAGTCTCCATTTATAAAACCATGTCATTGTGTTGTTTGTTAGTGTTTGGAGTCTTTGAGCTGCTCTCTCAGTAGTTTTGTCATGTACAATAATTGCCGTGTCGTCTGCGTATTGTAATATGTATGCCGATCTGTCGATTTGATTTTTGTCTGGTAAGTTGTAATTGTATATGTCATGGCAGTATATATTGTAGAGAAACGGTGAGAGCGGGGATCCTTGAGGGAGCCCTTGTTCAGGGGAAAAAGAAAATGACAGTGTTTTGTCAATTCGTACTTGTAGTTGTCTGTTTTCTAGTAAGTTCTTTATGGTGTGTAGTAGATATGTTGGTGTGTGTAGTTTGTATAGTTTGTATAGTAAGCCTCTATGCCAGACACTATCGAAAGCCTTGTTCAATTGCTCAATTATGGTAGAGAAACAGTATTAAATAAACGAGAGATAGAAAAAATAAAGGCATGTTCAGATAACTTGTTCGCAAAGTAGTTGATGTCCTCCAGATATCCGAAACTTTTCATTTCGGTGTTCACACTGGTAACAATCAAATACCCAGGACAGCCTCAAATATAGCCTAATTGGTGATGAAGCACCAATAGTTGTCTCTATAGGTAGATGACCTCTAATGTGTTAACGTTATTTCCAATGGAAAGTTTATTTAAATGGTTGAATGGATCAATGAGAAAACTTTAAGAATGAGAGACGAAAGAAGCAGTTATTTTATTGCCAGGGGAATGTATTAATCATTTGAACGATTCCAAAATTCCAGGTTTTTTAAATTTAAAACATAATCCCAAGTGAAGTTAAGAACCATGAATTTTTCCAAACGATTCCTATAACGTGTGTTGGCAAATGCATTTACAAATATAAATAGTACATAAAATCAAGCTGTATAATACATTTCCGAAGTTAATGCGGAAGTTTTCGTCGTTTAATAACCTGCAGTTGACTTGCATGAAATACAGGATAGCTCGGCAAAAGTTAATTACAAATAAGTTGCGACTCTAAGCATACATCTAATGTTTGTGAAAGGTTTCATTAAGAAGTCGATAATACGTCAGTGACAGAATGTTGAAAATGTTCAATATTTTTGCACCATTTCGATTCTTTAATTTAGCAGATAATTTCTAAGTAACACCGAAATATATTTCAACAATATGCAATGATATTGGAAAGCCCACAACATTAAAATTCCCTAATTCCTTATATCCTTAAGTTAAAATGTAATGGTCGTAGAACAAGTTAATTCCCCTAAAAATATATGCCAAAGTTTCTCTTCAATATATTGCCTTTAAGATGGGAGTGTTCTCCATATAGCGATTAAATCAAAGGATATTATATTAGGAAAGCAATTTTCTACTCCCAGCCGATATGCCTTTCACCTTGATGAATATTTAAAAAATCGCACACTGCACCTGTTGACTAAACAGATCGGAAATGGTGCATACAACTTCATTCATCATATTGAAAATTGTTCTAGAATAACTGCTGTTAAGTTAGCTTTCTATTTATGTGGAAACTAATCATACAATAACGAGTAATAGTAGAATAATAGCAAGGAGTCCTCTCATATAAGCTAATTAAGCATTCAAACCAGGCGTTAACAATTACCAGTGTTTATTCACAATAGGCAGAGAAGTTACCAATATTCGTGTAGATGAATGGGACTTCTCTGACTAATTCAACATCATAACGCGATTTTCGCCCCTTATTTTCCGCCTTAATGTGCATAAGAGCTCTTGCCTATTCATTTTGAGTCTATTGCTTCTCGGTTCGGGGTTATCTTCGCTGGATATTCTGGGGTTTCTATAAATTTCGAAGCCACGTTTCAGCAACCCGATATGCTCCTTGCCACTTCGCAATAAGTAATATCAGTTTATTAACTGTGGTTATCCATAGTATCGAAGAAAATGGTAAGTCGAATTCTGAGTGCTATTTTAATATTAGACTATTAGAAATATGTGTCATAAACATTTTCAACTCTATTTTATTCGTTTGATTTTCAATTATGTCAACAATGGCGTCGCTTTTACCTCTCTGAATAAATTTTTCAAAACTCACTGGTTTGTTATGAGTGGAATTGAGGAAATCAACCATTTCTAGAGTTCGTCTCATTGTAAAGCAAAATATTTGGGATACGTATTATTCAATTACATTCCTGGAGGCGATGTTCCTTCTATAATAGCAATGCCATTACTACTCGTTAATAGCTAAAGGACATAATTCTAATAATTTTGGTTGTGACTTAAACTGCTCTAATTAAAACCCCTCCAAGCTAGCTAACGACATTAATATTATATCTCAATTAAATTGACTCATAACTCATGTCTGATGAGATGCAGGGATAAATTCTGGATCGCATTTGGTTGGCAAATGAATATGATCTGTGCTGTAACGTTTTATGAATTTAATTCGTAGCTTGGCAGTATCTGTCAGCAATACTTTTTCAAAAAACAGTTTACCATTGTGTCTTGCATGCCTTTACATTTTTTCTATCAGCGTTCTAAAGGTGAACTTTCAATTTTGTTAATTTAATTTGCATTAATTAATTACTTAATTAGTAGTTACATGCAGGATGATTTATTGCAACAGATATACCCCTCCAGTTCAAGCTTGGCGTCGTCCTTTGCAGTTCCTGGCTGCAACATGAAGGAAAATTTGGGCGCGAAAATCGATTTTAATTGTCTTTAATTCCGTATTAGTGGTCAGCCCCATCACGAAATAGCATATGTAAAATGTTGCTTCAGACGTGGATTATTTGCTATGTGCGGCCATTATCACGTTCAGTTTTTATATGGCATGTTCATAGAAGGGATTTCCCTAACTAATTGGAGATTGATGACCAAAGTGTTAATGTCCTAAGCTAGGTAATTTTCTAGCGTGTTGACGTAATTTGAAAGCATCCCAGCAACTGACTATTTTTTGCAGCAATAAATATTCGAATTATTTGTCAATAAATCTCCTCTCTTTTAAATGATTTGTGGGGATCAATCGCTCCCCATTGCGGCAATCGTTACAAATCTAAAACGAAATTAGTGGTATTTCTGTCTGCTCTTCGCTTTAGGAATGCTTAGCATTTTACATATGTCCCCTTCTTGGAATCGGTACCAATGTTCAAACAGATTTCCTTATAATCAAATAACTCGCCCCTGAGGAACCTCTATTGCAGTGAAATATGTGTAAAATTACACAGTTTGTACACTGTTTCTCGATTTCACTACCCAACTGGGTCTTTTCAAGACCACAACATTCTAGTTAATACATTTCAGAATGCATTCATAATATATGCTACCTTATTGATTTTTTAGCTCTTTATATTGAAGCATTAAAAACACAACCGCTATTTTGTTTCATAACTTTCGTTTCGTTTTACTACTTTATAATACTTAGTGTCCCCGAATGGCTCTGACAGCCAAAATGTATAGGCAAATATTAAAATACACAGTCAAGTAATCAAATCATTTTTTAGAAACGATTAAGCAAAAGCCTCTATGCTACAAACCACTTTCCTGACACATAAAATATAAAACTGAATAAAGTTAGAAGCAGATACGTATAAAAATTTGCAGCAGCTTCGCATTGCAGTTTGCTTCAACGTCCTATATAGATCCTGAAAGTTCTTATCTGACGCATTAGGCAGCTCAGCTCGCATAAACTTTAATCACAAGAACCCAGTGAACTGTCATAACAGACCATGTTAGCGTTTTGCTATTCTGCGTAAATTTCGTACCAAGCAGTTTGGTTACAAAGCGTTTCGGAAAAGTTTATGATATATCGTAAAAACTACCAGCTCTTGCGGTTGAGCAAAGTTTGCTTCATATTTTGAAGGCAACCACTTTTTGTTCGGAATTGGAAATTGGACCTTTTCGGAATACAGTAAGATGCTTTTGCTTTTAAATTTGATTGGTAGAATGATCCTAAAGAAAAATTAATTGCAACACTAAAGTACGCCAGACTTTTGATTCAGTAAATAAAACTTCCTAGATGCGCCTGTTGGTAATGAATCGAACATAGAAAGGATTCGGTTAAAATTCGAAGAGCGTTTGACGTAGTGAATACGACAAATACTTCTAGCTTTCAATTTAGCTTTTATTAACGGAGATTCAAAAGAGCTACTACAAAAACTTCAAAGGTATAGAATATTGCCTATCGAATGAAGTGGCCATCTGAACAGTGAGCTGCTCTCAGTAACAGAATAGTAATTTTTCATTCCCTTTTAGTAAAAATTGCCTAAGTAATCGTTCGAAACCTTTTACAATTTTCGACGCGGACCATCGATATTCTCTTTCATTTAGTGTCCAAGTTCTCTGATCTCTTTCTTTGTCGCCATCCTGGTTTCTAATGTATCTAAATAATGAGCATAATAAGGCTGATAATCTCATTTAAGATTAGAGTGATCGTTCGTTAACGAACAGACAAAGCCCGAACGGTAATAATATAATGAAGTATATTTAGTCGAAATCGACTTTTTGCGGTAGAATCAAGAAATCGTGACGAAAGATATTACTTCGTTTAACTTGCAATTTCATGCTTTTTACTTCTAATCTTTTACGCCATTACATTTCCTTAAACTTCCCCTATTTTATTATTGTGCCAAATAACATTCTTGTTTTATGGCCTTGGAATTCCCGTGCCGTTTCAAAACACACATTATATAGGAGGCAAAGATGCGTGAAAGAGACTTGTCTTACAACTTACTTTAGATGGTAATATCTTTATATGTATCGCTAGGATTGACTTATGATCAATTTTTGGTAGAGAAGATTGTTTGTTTGTTATTTTACTGCGGTATTGAGAAATGGAAACTAAATATTTCAATTTCTTTATGAAAATGTGCTTAATGAACTTCAATCTGAAACTTGGACATTTTGAAAAACACCTTAGCACGTTCATAATTTCCGTATCCTTTTATTGCATTTGAACGTTCTATTTCCGATTTAACCAAACTTGATATCAAAACTATAAGAGCCAACTTTATATTGAAAAATAAAAGTGAAACTACAGTCCCATAAATGGCGAGTCTGAGCGTTTTCTAAATATATATATGAAGCCATTCCAAGAAAATTGCTTAAGATTATCTGTTTTTCATAGATGATATAGTGTTGCACATAATACCGAAAGAGAAAATGTAGCGGAGTCCTGCTTTTAAACCTTAAAGTAGAATTTGCCTTTAGCTTCTCAAATGTTTTTTTTGTAAAACACTAAAAGTGTTTTTAAATGGTTAAAAACTGATTACAACGAACACAGTTATTGTTATCCCAGTAGTAAAGAAAAGCATATGTAAATTCGATTTAACACACTTTCTGCATTTTCGAGCCAATAGTTCAAACTGAAGTAAAAATGAGATTCACTGATCAGATGAAACATGGCGCGCCAAAATTGAACAGCGTTAGATATCAAAATAAGAAAAAGAATATAGCGGTGATATAAATTATCCCGGTGTCCGCGAAGTGTCAACATTTTTCTATTCCTTGACGAGCACCTAATCTAAATGATTTATGAACTCCTGAAGTTAGTATTCTGAACTGCGCAAGAAAAATCGTTGGTCCAGTTTACACGAGGGTTGAATATTCTTATTGGAAGAAGATAAGATATTCTTCGGTTATGGCTGAGGATTTCAGCAAGCGTCCAGGTAAATAACTGTCTAAACACACATTATTTTAGTGTTATCTGACTTAGTAGTATTATATTTAAAAACAAAACTGTTTGGAAACTTCATTCATACGAAACTTTATGAAGTTCAAGAACAGCTACGATTATTAGCCGTTCCCTTGCATAACTACATTCCGAATTTATTTTTGTTGGTTTACTTGAGAAGATAAATAATAAATACAAACATTAGGGGGCAGGAGCCAGCCAAGATCTGTTGCCAAATAGTAAAACTACTGTCGGAAATAAAGTTTCGTTTCGATGTCAACGACGCAGTCATTTTACGATCTAACTGCAACTACTAGTTTTATATACTTGCATAGTACGTTTTACTATGTTAAGTTTAAGTGTTTGCCGATCTAATAAGAAGGCCAAAACCGGAGGTTTTGCTTAACTCCCGCAAATTTGACGCAAAATGAGGAATGTTTTTGAATGACCAATTGACCAGACAGAACTCATTTGGAGATCTAAGCACATTTTTATTGAATTTTATATTTAATAAGCAAAAATATATTAGATTTCAAAATTTAGAGCACGGAATAATATCACCGACATTCGATAAAGAAAAACATTTCAACACTCTAATGTGAAAATTTTCTCTGAAGGAACAAAATACTAGTCATGATGGACATCTATATCCAGGGTGTCTCTTAAAGCTAATATTTAAAGGGGTGATAGACGCACCCATTTTACCAAAAAAAATTTTTCGAGATTCAAGATGGTAAAATGTTCGCAAAATTAATATATTTTTTATTAATTCTGTGATATGGTTATAAATGTTGGTACACGCTGACTCCCGTACAATAACTGCAGACGGCCAAACGACACAACCAAAAACGACGTAAAATACCTTGGAATCACAATTGACCACAAACTTAAATTCATTAAACACATACGAACATCAGGGCAGAAAACAATAAAGAGAACAAAACACTTCCGATCGCTAACCTACAAATACAGAGGAATCAGCACAAACACCGCCACCAAAATATATAAAGCTATTTGTAGACCCTTGCTTGACTATGGACACATACTCATGACCAACGGAACAGAAAGGACAAAATGTTATATACAAACAACAGAACAAATTGCACTAAGACTAATAACACGAATAAGACACCCCCAAAACCCACTACACAACCCCTCCACCCAACTACTATACGAACGCACAAACATGACAAAGATTTCGAAGACTCGTACATCCACAGACAAAATGGACAAACAACCCCTACAACTGGACCATACTGAATCCCCTTTGTCTTACAAGACCAACCAGACAATACCGCTTCCGTTTCCCTACATCAACGCTACTCGAACACTTACAAACGCAACTGACTACTGGACAATAAAATAATTTTTTCTTGTCATTAGAATTGGAAAGTTTATTTAATAAGATTATTAACCTAGAATAAGATAATTTTCATCTTTGTTTTTTATTTAGACTAAGACTGCATGTATTATACAAGGGCAGAAAGACCGATAGCTTGATATCCTTTTTTAGAAATAAAGATCTTTACTACTACTGTTGGTACACGTTTTCAATGCTTTTCAGATACATTTTCTGATGAAAAAAAATCTATTATTTTGATTAGTCGCGTACGTACGGTTATAACATTGAATATTTTCTAATTCTTATTAATTTTTGGCAAATTTAATCTCTTGATTAGATAACCAAACATTTTCCATATTTTTAACGCTGAAGGCGAGCAAACTGTAGAAGTAAGTTAGCCGAGCAAAGGTACGTGTAAAGTTTGTACAAATTGTAGTTAATGCTAATTATAATTAGCAAAATTGAAAGAGCTTTATCCATCTTCATTAAGCGAAAGATCCAAACGCAATAACAATTCAATTCGATTTTATTTTCGCCAAATCTAGAAGCACTTCTATTTAAGTAAGTTCCCCGAATTTAATCAGAAGGCCACGTATTAATAGAAATCCTCTCTGGAAAAGTTAAATAGAGTAATAGAACCTAAGAGTTGGAGTCAAAGTTTTCGGCACAAAGAAAAGGAAAACAAGTGAAATACTAAAAAGTATTTATTTTGTACTTAGTAGAACACGCCTGGCACTTTAAAAGATTGTCTTTTTGCTGAAGACTGCTGCCAGAAAAATACTGAGAATTGGAAAGACCCCAGGGAGCAACACACAGCGGGAAGTCAAAAGAATTTAAATATAAATGCATTTTCTTCACTATTCTAATATTGATGTTTATTGTGAAGCTGATGGAATTTCCTGGAAGTCAACTTTAAGCCAATGGTTTTTTATTCGCGAAAATATACGACTCTTATGGAATTGTCATGAAAAAGCTTTTAAAAATATTCAGACATCCTAACCCCCGTGTTCTCAACGTACCATATAATTTTATTGAACTGTTTTTAAATCGGTCGTTGACAAAGTAAATCGCAACTTGTCAGTTCTTTAAAAATTTCTTTTATTCTATAATATGTGAAGGCCTGGAAATATGGAACAACAATGCGACTGAAGGAAAGCTCGGGAAATAAACTTGAATGGCATTCTGGAAATATTGACAAATATGCGGTTGTAAGAATTTATCGAAATATTCCCATTAAAATAGAACGTTTTCAGTGGCGCCAGAGATTTTATATAGGCAGTATATTTAGAGTCAATATTAGTTTATCCCACAAAGCGTCTCTCAAGGAATTTTCATATCATACAGAGTAGAAACCAGGACAAGTTTAGTCTTGCGGATCTTAGAATTGCATGGATGAAATGAACGCTTCTAGCCACTTGGGAACGAACCGTAGTTAGCTCTCCATGAAACCTACCTAAAACTTTAAATATTTATGAATGCTTCACCTGAATTGTATTCTTACTCCATGGTTCAATGTTTGCACTAACTTTCCAATTAAATAATCCAGTGTGATCGGAAAATATAAAAAAGTTCTCACAAATAAAACTGAGACGAGAAAATATTTAAACAATTACATAAACAAAGTCAGTCTAATTGCAGATTCTTAGCCCAACGTTATCAAATTATTGGCGTTCTTGAGAGAATTGCATTAGTTGTAAGTTTTGGAGCTCAACTCAACATACCTACAATTAGTGTTGTGAGATCAGAGAAATTTTTAATCATTCTCAAGAATGATCGTTAAGAATTAACAAAGTCACCAGCAAGAAGCGCATAAATAAAATTATATTTTGAACAATTGGTAAGAACCATATCGTTAAGTAGCATATCGAAGTTGCGTGTAGACTCGCAGATAACAACATCAATCATTAATTGGTTGAAAACTATGAACATGTTTCTTCAACTTCCAGTACGACCTTTAATAGTTCTCTTAGTTTCAAAGATTCTTTAAAGATTATCTCTTGCAGATATTGTTTGACTATCGAATTACTTTTGAAGGGCGCAAAATAAAAACCAATTGCGAAGAAGATATCTACTCTAAATCCAAAGTTTTAACGCCTCCATTCAATGGATCCACTCAAAATATTAATATTCAATTTAGAAAACATTTTCAATCAAAGTTGACGCCCAATGAAAAACAACTATTTGAAAAGCTTGAAACTTTTAAGTGTTCTGCGAGAAATTGAAATTTGATAAAACAAACCGTGGATTTCTCTAATGTTTAAGTTGCACTGTTACATTCCTCTTTCAATATTTCAGACAAAGCGAACAAAAGAGCAAACAAGAGTAAACCGAAAAGATAATGTTTGTACCGAAAATTGAGCAATCACACTAGCAACTTCATTATTGCCTTGTTTTTGAAAACGAAATATTGTGTAATCACTGCCAGTTATGATGGAGCAACAAAGTTAAATTAAACTCTAAACTTTAATTTGCCTTATTTGCGATTTCAACGATTTCTCAAAGAGTAAGCATGATTGGCAAGTTTATAGGTAAACAAGATAAAGCTTCAACTGTGGAGTGGAGTTTATTTGGTCGTTTACCCGATTATGTCGAAATTTATTCAAAATAAGTATTTGCAAATTGAGGTTTAGAAAAGACATAAATAGTAAGATCTATAGAAGACCAAGAAAAAGTAATAATTGAAGTTCGCTTGAAGTCTAGTTTTTACTGTTTTTTTTTCTTTGATTTAAATTATAATGCTCGGCAAATTTGAGTTGTTGTAATTTAATTCTATATTGCGTCGGAATATGTAGAAATGGTAGAACTGAGGAAAAATCTTCAAATATTATTTATGTGCAAGCCGTTCCACGAATAGTTTTTGTTGGAAAAACTTTAATCAGTTTAATCTTCGAAGTAGGTTTACGTCTACCCTTGTCCTGTAAGCAACGAAAAACTTTATTAAAAACTGCTTCCCAGTTTCCTGATACGCTTCACATGAAATTCGCCTCTGTTTAGTCTGATAGGCTTCTGTGAATGATGAATAAAGAGATACGACCAGATTCCTCAAGGAAATATATTAATTTTTATACAAAAAGACAATTTGTACAACATCCAGTAAGCATATTATTAAACATTGACGGGAATAAGGATTATACACAGCTTGGTAATTGGCAAATGTATAATGTGGCGCGAATTTTCCAGTTAAATTATATTTAGGTAGCAAGGCAAATATGTAAATTCACTTTTCTTGTTCACCAAATTGTTGTCTGGGCTTATTCTTGACAAAGATCAATGTGCAGCGAATTTGCCCTTACAGAGTTAAATAATAGCTTTGTGTGCTGAACATTTTCATTTCAATTCTAAAGAACAAGCCGAGGATGAATAACTTCAAAGGATTGCTGCAGGTATTTGCTTGACACCAATTTATTTGGCGACGATGTTATTTAATCAGTAGATTAAGCTAAGATTAATCAAGGATGAAGATAAACTGATTTAAATTTATTTTTCCAACATAAATAAAGTTGCCGATGTGCCAATGTAATCTTCAAGGTACCTCAATAACTTGCCCTAAAATTATTGACAGGAAATTAAATATTAAGTTGCAAAATTCAACCGATTTGATATATCAATTTGTCACCAACAGTCTCCTTTAAATTCATGGTAGCAGTGAGAGTATCCCGTATATCAATTTCCTCCTTCAGTAATTTTTCAGATTTTTTGTTGAACGAGCTTCGAAAACTGATAAGCGATCCAGATTGATTGAAAAATTATTTAAATGGGGTTTACGTTTTTTGCCTGTGTCTCTGTAGACATTAAAAACGCGCGTATTTTTTAAACGCAAATAATATGCGATATTTAGGCACAGAAAAGCTTAATAAGGCGTGCTAAGGGAATAATATCGGGTTTTCACTCGGCAAATATTCACGCTGGATGTTAAATTGGTGTATTTATGAAATCAAATTCATAAAATGGATTAGGCTTTCTGAAAACAACGAACGTAAAGTATATGTGATTTACTGGAAATGTTAGCAATATGCCTAATTACAGTGTGACATGTGTGCAAATAAATATCAGCTTAGCATAAATATGGATCGGCCAGCAGGACTGCCACTCAAATTGGTTCAAAATTACCAGAAGTCCAGATATTATTAAGGACACATTCGTATTTAGACAGCAAAAGAGGACAATTTTCAAATAATGGTTGAAAAGTTTTTCGCGCTTATAAGCCGTTGAAGATTGGAATTGCTTCCTGACGTTTCATTCACATCTGCAGCGACCAGTAGTAGTAAACATCTTTATTTCTAAAAAAAAAGGCGATCGACAGTATCGGTCTTTCTGCCTTTGTTTAATACATGTAGTCTTAATCTGAATAAAAAATAAATATAAAAATTCTCTTATTCTACATTAACAATCTTATTAAAAAACTTTCCAATTCCAATGACAAGAAAAAATTATTTTATTGTCCAGTAGTCAGTTGCGTTTGTAAGTGTTCGAGTAGCGTTGATGTAGGGAGACGGAAGCGGGATTGTCTGGTTGGTCTTGTAAGACAAAGGGGATTCAGTATGGTCCAGTTGTAGGGGTTGTTTGTCCATTTTGTCTGTAGATGTATGAGTCTTTCCGAAATCTTTGTCATGTTTGTGCGTTCGTATAGTAGGTTGGGTAGAGGGGTTGTGTAGTGGGTTTTGGGGGTGTCTTTTAGTCAGCGTTGAGTCTGTGGTTTGTGAGCAGAAGTTGGTTTTTTGACGCGTTTGGTGTTAGTCTCCATTTATAAAACCATGTCATTGTGTTGTTTGTTAGTGTTTGGAGTCTTTGAGCTGCTCTCTCAGTAGAGCGACCATTATTCAGGCGATGAGGCAACGGCAGACGTGGTCTTCCGTGTCTCTTTACCATGACTTGTTCTTCAATTGGTGCTGCTGCTGTATTTATGTTTGGTTACAAACATCTACTTCATTGAAGATAATTTGGTGGCCTTCTATAAGTGCGTGCTTCGCCACATCAGATTTTTTCATTTATTTCAATCCGCAGCTTCTCTTCTTTTACTCTTGTTGGTTTGAAGACGATTTTGATGTGGTACCTTTTTAATTGCCTCTATGTATTATTCAGGGCTATTCAAAATTGACATAATTGCTGTTGAGCAGTTACTGCGGCTTAGTTGCAGAATACAGTAACGAACAAGGCTGTATCGCGTGGGGTTTTTTCGTGTTCGTAGTACCTTCTACGTGAAGGCAATCTACGAACGAAAAAATCGTACAAAACAGGTAAATTCGTTATAATCGGAAAATCATCGGCATAAAAGTAATAATTGACTGTCTGATGATTGTGAAAACATTGTATGTAGCAGAAGCAAATTATCGATATTTCGTCCGAACGATTATCATATAATTATATGCTAACCCAGTGACCGTAACGACATTTTAAAATTATTGCCCATTATCAAGCTTTTAATCAAAAGTTCTGTGTGTTATTAAAGTTTTTTTGATTAAATTTTTACAATAACGAATATTTCCCGATGACAATTTTTCTATTCGGTTCTGTAGCCGAATGAATTATGTTAAAAGTTTTAAATTAATTGCAGAAAATTCGAAAAGGAAGCAGAATGGAATTGCGAAAAGAAATTGTCGATTCACGACATTAGCATTGCTTTGAGAGTGTGCGGAACGACAGAGCAGTAATAGGCACAAACATATTTTTTTCGTTTGGCAATTTCAATTAATAGCAACATCTTGATAGCAAATCTCAGTAGTGATGAGAAATATGAATATATATTTAGCCATAATGAACTACCATTAACTTCAAAAACACATGTTTCAAATAGCGCAGGGTTTGATATTCGAGTAAAAGCCTTGAAAACAATTTGCAACTGAAGTTCCACAAAGCTGAACTAAAATTTAGAAAAATCTCTAAAAGCAAAGAAAAAAATATATTTTTTTCGTGATTTGTAAACTTATGCTCAACTAGGCTGATAATATATAGATTATGTGTAGTGTGTTTAAAGACAAACATCAGCTGAGGCTTAGAATTTTACTCCTATTTCCTGACGATAAACTAATTATCCCGCGGCTTATAAGCAATAGCGATTTATTGAAATAGAGCAGTGGGTCTTTGATAGTAACCCAACATTGGTGAGATCAAAGACGACTCAAGGAAACCCTCGATAGTGCCTTTTACCCTTCAAGCAGTACTAATTAACTTAACACATTTACGCCAATTTCTGCACCCAACCCTAAAACTAAGGTCATTACAGAGTTTCGCTCATGGTAAGAAAAGTACTTTTCTTGTACCGACTTCAGAAACTTCACTCGTCAAATAAAACTATGTTTAAAAGTTGGCAAAAAATATTTTTAAATACATCGAATAAGACCCTGCAAAGTAGGCGGGAAGTTGGCTGGTGTACGTTTAAAGGACCGGCAGAAATGCGGTTGACAGCCCTTTTGCAGCTGGCGCTGAAACCCTGAACTTCTTATTTGATATTCACTGTATGTAGCGACTATATATGCGTCTTGAACACCACTAACCTACCAAATATACTTTTCGGGGGCGCTATTGTTGTTATAACACCTTTTATGCCAGTGTAAACACGAAAAATGAATACTTTCATATATTAAGGGTGAGAAATGTTTATATTTCACTTTTCCTGCATTTCATACACGCATTTAAGTAGCAAATAATTTTCAATTTTTGACCTGTATATGACAACATATTTCCTCAAATTTTTCCTGCTTAAGTTAGCAAAGAATGAATCTATGTAATCGTCAAATAAACTTCCAAAGTTTACATTGGAATTTGAAAATGTAGATGCTGTTTTACGTTCTGTAATATTATTAGTAGTAGTAAACATCTTTATTTCTAAAAAAGGCTATCGACCTATCGGTCTTTCTGCCCTTGTTTAATACAGGTAGTCTTAATCTAAATAAAAAACAAATATGAAAATTCTCTTATTCTAGGTTGACAATCTTATTAAATAAACTTTCCAATTCTAATGACAAGAAAAAATTATTTTATTGTCCAGTAGTCAGTTGCGTTTGTAAGTGTTCGAGTAGCGTTGATGTAGGGAAACGGAAGCGGGATTGTCTGGTTGGTCTTGTAAGACAAAGGGGATTCAGTATGGTCCAGTTGTAGGGGTTGTTTGTCCATTTTGTCTGTATATGTATGAGTCTTTCCGAGATCTTTGTCATGTTTGTGCGTTCGTATAGTAGTTGGGTGGAGGGGTTGTGTAGTGGGTTTTGGGGGTCCAAAACCTTATTAAAAAACACGAAAAGTCTTATTCGTGTTATTAGTCTTAGTGCAATTTGTTCTGTTGTTTATATATAACGTTTTGTTCCTTCTGTTCCGTTGGTCATGAGTATATGTCCATAGTCTAGCAAGGGTCTACAAATAGCTTTATATATTTTGGTGGCGGTGTTTGTGCTAATTCCTCTGTCTTTGTAGGTTAGTGATCGGAAGTGTTTTGTTCTCTTTATTTTTTCTGCCCTGATGTTTCGTATGTGTTTAGTGAATTTAAGTTTGTAGTCAACTATGATTCCAAGGTATTTTACGTCGTTTTTTGGTTGTGTCGTTTGGCCGTCTGCAGTTATTGTAGGGGAGTCAGCGTTGAGTCTGTGGTTGTGAGCAGAAGTTGGTTTTTTTGACGCGTTTGGTGTTAGTCTCCATTTATAAAAACCATGTCATTGTGTTGTTTGGAGTCTTTGAGCTGCTCTCTCAGTAGTTTTGTCATGTACAATAAGTGCCGTGTAGTCTGCGTATTTTAATATGTATGCCGATCTGTCGATTTGATTTTTGTCTGGTAAGTTGTAATTGTATATGTCATGGCAGTATATATTGTAGAGAAACGGTGAGAGCGGGGATCCTTGAGGGAGTCCTTGTTCAGGGGAAAAAGAAAATGACAGTGTTTTGTCAATTCGTACTTGTAGTTTGTCCAATTCGTACTTGTATTTTCTAGTAAGTTCTTTATGGTGTGTAGTAGATATGTTGGTGTGTGTAGTTTGTATAGTCGCTTAAAGTAGATAATTCTAAACCGAATTCAATACTCTACATTCATTAAATATGTCTGTAGTTTTAGCATTTTTTACTTTATTGGAAGCTATGCGAATCTATGGAATTCTGTACCTACAATAAATAATAGAATTTAAACCGAAAATAACTTAACATAAATCAACCTTTTGGATACACGAGTTTGCAGTTTCGATGCAACAACCGATTTAAATAAATTTATTTCCTTCTGGCAAGAAAATGTTATATTAGAGAGTAGTAAAAGTGAACATGGTTTTATCTATCAGTACACTACTTTGCAATATACTCCATAATTCAAAACTGTGATTCATAAAAGCATTTATTTGTGAACTTTTAGAACTTTTTTCCTACTAAAGAGCTAAAAGCTTTTGCCTTATCGTGATTAAGTGATGATTCTGCAACTTAATTAAATCGGCTTCGAGAACAACAATACTAGAAACACTAAACGAAAGTGAAATAAATTGATAAAATTGGTTTGAGTATTGAGTATAAAGCACACTAGTTTACCTTGACTTGTGTGCTTTTTTGGCAATTATGTGCCATCCCAAGTTTAATATTTGGAGCTAATTGTAAAGGTTAAAAATACGACAAAAAATGGCTAGCCAGAAATATAAACAGCACGAAATGAAAATAAATACATTGGCACTGCTGATTTTAGAAGCCAAGTTCTGTGTTATTAGTTTTCATAAAGAAGGCCATTATGTAGTTGATAACCGGTATAAAGGCCGCATTTCTGAAGTTTTGGAGTACCACGCGATATGCATATACTAGTTGAGGCAGATAATTACATGCACATTATATTATTACTTTCAGAAAGCGTTGAGCGAATTTATTTCAATTTTCACATATGTGTTCTTTGGGCAGTTTCATCTAACGATAGTAATTCATGTTTATTCGAGCTAATAATTCACCTTCCTGCAACTAGACTGAAAACTAATGCACCTTCAAATGTTATTTCATATATCATCAGATAATTTGCATAGTAATTTTAAGGTAGGGCATCAAAAACAAATTAAATTTATCATTTAAAAGCCCACATTACTCGACTAAATAAGCAATCTGTTTATTTAGGCAAGACCCCGTTCTAATTTAAATATAAAGGCCCAAACTCTGAAATCTAACTTTTCTTTTAAGGTCCCCTTTTTGACCAGCATTCCGAAGTTCGGTCATTTATATTTGCCAATTGGCAAGAAAAATTTTCAAAGCAGGAGGAAATTGTTCGGGAAATGTTTGTGACCCTTACTACTACCTACTTTCAGCATATTTTGGAATATTTATACTCGCAAGTAATCAGGGGAATGCGCAAAGTATTGTAGTATTAAAAATTACAACGATTATTGATGCAGATCGCTCGGTCAAGCAAAAGGGGTTTTTATATCGGACCGATTATGTATGTGACCGGTAGGCGATTCCTTAAACCGAGGCAGGTAGAACTCAACGCTTCGTAAAGTTATAGGGGTTTCTTCAGTTCATTTCCCAAGCAATATTGCATTCAGGAACAGAACGCAAGTCAACACTAAATTGTTTCGAGCATTTTAGATTTGATTGTTTACTGCATAAACAGAACCAATTTGTATATATTCAATTACCGGCTCAGCCATAATTAACTGATTGTATACAAATTTAGATTATCCACAAATTGCACATTTAAAATAAGTGAAGTGGCAAATTTCTATTGAATTCTAGAAATGGTCGATGATTTTATCTTTAAATATAAATTGCAGCTATAAATAGTTAAAAGCATTTCTAATGTATCACGTTAATTTGATTTCCATAATACAAATACAGATAATCGCATTGTAAAAAATTATTTCAATCGATGTAGAATGCTATTACAATACTCGGATTACGATTCAATATACCAGGCTTCCAAGGCTTCCAATGAGATAATCCTTAGCAATCGCCATTATTCACGTAACATACAGGTAGTCCTGTTGAATTATTATTTAAACAAATCCTATTATAAATCTGGTAATCACAAGAGGGTTACAACGCAGACAACTCAAAAATCCCGAAATAAATTTTGTATGTAATCAAGCTTCCAACTTGAAGTTAAAATTGTTAATTGTATATGTAAATTTTGATGTTATTTAAAATGCATTACAGGTAAATAATGGTTTTTGCACTTTAACCTGTATACCGTTCTTCTGCAATTCAAAATGTTTTAAGCAAACCTTCTAAACTACTGAGTATACGCTCCAAAACTCAATAATCTGTTAGTGAAGGTTTAATTATTTTTAAGGGAAAAAGCAGCAAATTAGCGAAATGTTTTAAATTTACTCGATAATTAATTTCAGAATAAAGTGGCCAGTCAGTGTTATGAAAATATGTTTTTATTATTATTTTACATATTTCATAACTACTACAAGTCTAAATTAGCGAATTGAAAAAACACGAATGGAATGATTCTCTCAATTTGCCGAACATTCCAGTAAATTTAAACAGAAATTTTCAATAAGAAATTTATTTTATTTTTAAGAATTCTCGTTTCAATAAGTGGCGCTTAAAAATAACTTACTCCTCTGGCGCATTAAGTCTGGGATATATTGACATTTTTATGCGCCTTTTATACCTAGATAAAGGATAAGACTCCAATTTAAAGGAAGGTTAACAGTCTCAGCTGTAATGTAGAAGGCTTTGTAACTCCTATCCATTCTATTTTATATATGAAATATTTAAATTTCCGGAGTGAGAAAAATTTACATTCGTTTCATAAAACACTTTAGGGAAGATCAGAGAAAAATTGAGCAGTTTAACCGAAAAGTTTAAACAAAAATTATTCGTCTTTTAGCTAATTCTTCTTGGTATATCAAAATTAGCTTAGGAATTAATACAGATGCCCAAACACATTCAATCAATCCAAAAATTACCACTTGGACTGACATTTATTCAGCTGTATTAGAAACCCATACGTAGCTTATCTTAAGTACTGCCACTCTACATGTCTAGCTAGCTATTCGGAATTACCTAGTGGCTCTCTTATTGAATTACTTATTTTATTACACAACAGGGGTTCCGTAAATTTAATTTACGGCGAAGTTTATCATTTAATTAATTTCTACATGATATTTCCGGTTTTCCCGGGTGGCCAGGCAAGATTTCTATTTCCTGCTAAGTTGCATATAAAATATCTAAGCTACTTTATGCCTTAATCTGGAGACATAAACCTACAGTGAGCACCGTCAAGCAATTTAAGAAAATATAGGCTGTATAATAGGAAAAGGTCGGAAGACATATCTAAAAGGTCCACATTCCTTTCAGCAAAGGTTAATAACGAGTGGTTGTTTGGGGGCAACCTTTCTATGACCCGGCTCTATAGCATTTGTGCTTTGTAAGTTGCAAGATCGGCCTTATATTACTGAGGGCCTATACAATGCTTATCTTAAATACATGTTCACGTCTTGTCGGTTACTTTGATGACGGATGCTGCTTAATCCAATTTAGTTCGAAGCATGAGAATATTTGGAAAATCCAGAGTTTATCTTGCATCCAACAAAATTGATAGAATTTTGTTCGCACCCTTTTTGTAAAGTAAAAATCAAACTTTTCTACATTGGCGAGGAAAAGCACTTTATTAACTTTGCAAAAAACTGCTATTAAATTAGAGATTTTAATTACAATTTCCAAGTACATGATTTGTTCATTTAATTTCGTTTTTTCAATATAACGATTTATATTTTTTATAAAGTCTCCCCAGAAGCTTTCTCCTAAATTTAGAACAAGAATGTGATTTTTAAAAGGGGCACTCTCCAGAAACTTTGCCTTGAAATATAAAAAAGGTATAAAGAATTCAAAGTTGTTGATGAGATTTTACGACGTTCAATTAATCTTGAAATATATTAAATTTTCTCGATAACAGTTGAGGGAAAAGTTGACCATTTGTATAAAAAATTTCGCGTGAAAGAAGTAAAACAGTCACTGAAGTGATAGCAAACCTTGAGAAATCTATGGATGAGATACAGGCAACCTTAACACAAGCCGCAAATCCACAACGCTCCAGCGAATATCGAATTTCGAAACCTTGGACAAACATTGCATTTTCCGAGATATGCGATATTGGATATTAACCATATAATGCAGGCAATATTATAGACTTTGTGACACCCCGATCAAATATGGACGACATTCTTTCCGTTTCCCACTGCTACTTTACTCGATTGAAAATAAAGTTAATTAATTTTTGGAGACTTCTATTATTTAATTTAATACCTATTAGCCTTGTTTCCTAAAGCTCTATAATTCCTTATTGTATCCTAGCTCTCATATTTCTTGCTCCATTCAATGCAATTACGTTTATCTCATTTTAAACCATCTGTATAAAACGATTTTTAAGACGCATTTGCACCAGCTCCTATTTAAACAATCATCATTAGTGCTGAGGTAGAGTTCTCTCACAATCGAACAGCAAAGAATAGTGCTCACATAGCAGCTGTATATTTCAAGTCTAAACATTTAATTTTCATCTTTTAGAGCTAGGCCGGCCTGGTAATCTCTTCCACTCTTCCATAGAAAATGACTGTTTACGTTCTCTCCCAGTTTCAATATGGTTTTTGTTGGCTTCAAAAACAAATGTTAATGGCAAAAATATCGACGTGTGTTAACAGTACTTTCTGGCTGGTCGGAATAATCACACTTGCACCGATGCTGAGGCGGAAAATTATAGAAGTGCAAATTGGATTGAAAAATGTCCGAATGTAATGAGATCTCATAAGCCCATAAATCAAACAATTCCAATTAATAACACCAAACCGTTATATCTTCCTAGGCACGCACACTTATTGATTTCAGTGGTTTTTGTAGAGAAACCAAAAAGAGGACACACAAATGTCAGTTCCGCTTGTAGAAAAACCAGTTGAATTATTAAATCGTTTAAATAGTTAATGGTGTACTTTTGTTGGTCACTCGTTGGAGAAACAGTGACATTAAATTAGGCAAAAATGTGAAATATTTTTTTTGCAAATCACAGATTTGTGGTTACCGTAATAAATATTTAAATATTTTTATATGTATATAAGAAGGAACGTAACGTGACACAGAAGCATAAAATAGCAACAATAAAGTCTTTAAATTTCTAGGTCATCTGGTCACCCTATAAAAATTTCTATAAAATTACAAGCACTTCTAAGAATTTCCATATTAACCCAGAAAGTATATGTGAAGGAAATATTTGCAGAGAAAATGCACTCACATTGGTTTTAAAATTAACTTTTGTAAGTGTATAAAGAAAATGTTTGACCGTCAATTCCCCGTTTTCAAATAAAGCACCACAAAAGCGAGCAGCAGTAAATCCTATCCGTCGTTTATTAAATGGGCGTTTATGTAATTAAGCGTTTCGAAATACATTTAAAATTTTATTTAAGTATACAAATCGGCGAAAATTATCTGAGTGGTGGAATTACACCACTCCAACCAATTCTATCGTAAACCTTTGATGTACAAATTCACTTTGACTATAATTATTGGGTCTTGTCAGCTTAGAAACAAACACCACTCAAACGTATATGAGTTCATGAACATTTTAGTGCTTAGGCCGCAGTACGGAAACGTTTAAAAAAGTTCCAAATTAAAACTACTGACAAACTGATGAAAATGCATTTCAAACCGCAGACATGTATAGTGAAAGCGAAGTTTTCAGGTTTTTTCACCGTCAATTTTAAAGCAATCAGACTATGCTCTGGACTCTAGACAATTACAAATATGGGCATAATAAAGTAGCCGAAAATTTTTTTTTATCTTTACCATGTAACTTTGTAGACATGTGCATTTAAATATTATGAATAGCGACCGATCTTAAACTAATTAAATAATAAAAATACACGACTCCCCTACAATAACTGCAGACGGCCAAACGACACAACCAAAAAACGACGTAAAATACCTTGGAATCACAATTGACCACAAACTTAAATTCACTAAACACATACGAAACATCAGGGCAGAAACAATAAAGAGAACAAAACACTTCCGATCACTAACCTACAAAGACAGAGGAATTAGCACAAACACCGCCACCAAAATATATAAAGCTATTTGTAGACCCTTGCTAGACTATGGACATATACTCATGACCAACGGAACAGAAAGGACAAAACGTTATATACAAACAACAGAACAAATTGCACTTAAGACTAATAACACGAATAAGACACCCCCAAAACCCACTACACAACCCCTCCCCCCCCACCCAAGTACTATACGAACGCACAAACATGACAAAGATTTCGGAAAGACTCATACATCTACAGACAAAATGGACAAACAACCCCTACAACTGGACCATACTGAATCCCCTTTGTCTCACAAGACCAACCAGACAATCCCGCTTCCGTTTCCCTACATCAACGCTACTCGAACACTTACAAACGCAACTGACTACTGGACAATAAAATAATTTTTTTCTTGTCATTAGAATTGGAAAGTTTATTTAATAATATTGTTAACCTAGAATAAGAGAATTTCCATATTTGTTTTTTATTTAGATTAAGACACATGTATTAAACAAGGGCAGAAAGACCGATAGGTCGATAGCCTTTTTTTTTAGAAATAAAGATGTTTACTACTACTACTAAAAATACACTGCTCACTTTTGTAACATGTTTCAGAATATTTGTATTCGGAAAAGTAACTACATTTTAGAATTTAACAATACAAAAATTTTGGCACAATCATTAGGCCTGTTAAATGGAAGACTGTCGGCTTTCAACCAGTATGGCATTAAAAGTGTTTTAAAATGCAAGTGAATTATTCTTTCTTTGCTTTAAATTTGCGATTGATGAAGATCGATGTTGTGGATTCATTATTTAAAAGTGATTGCAAGAAAACCTAGACCCGTGCGAAAATATGTTACATATATAAAAAAAATAAATTATATTAATAATAAAACTTTAACTTTAAATACTACTTGAATTTAAATTTCAAAAACTTAAGTTTGTACTAGCCGAAGCTAACTTGGTGCACAATAAAGTCAACGACAAGAATAAATCCTCCTGTGGATAATAATGAATAAAACATTGCACAACTATTTGAGGCATTTGCAGTTTTCATTTTATTTACCACCGGCAAATAGTTTATAGTAATAACGCTTTTCAGCATTCAACCGATCACTTATATTGAACTCAAACCAATGTTTTTGTGAAACGTTTGATAAAAACAACATTCATCAACAAATACTAAAACAGGACCTGAGTTTCCTTTGATACGTCCATGTGCGGCAGAGAGCAAAATATGATTCAAAAATGGGAAAAAATTCAAAGCTGCCAAACTCACTGCAATTAGCAAATCATAATATTGATTCACTCATTAACGGGTTTATGGGGATTGACGGGGATTGAAGTATTCTGTCAAATTATTAGCTGAGAAGATTTACAACAATTATAAAAATATATAGTTTGTAATTTAATTGTTACGGCGTTCCGAAGCCAGATTTTTTGGAACAAATGTTTATAACAATAAATCGGCTGGGCCAAGCGACACTACATAATTACCTAGGAGAAAATTTTATTAATCTTTACAATAACGCGCAAAATTCAGCTGGTAAATTTTCTTAGTTAATTTAAACCTTAGCTGCCTATATTACCTACACCGCGAATGTCCCAAGTCCCCAAGCCGATAATCTCAATAGCATTAGAATTTAATGAATAAAATTAGTTCACTATAATGGTACCATGAGTATGTAGTATATCCGACTTAGTAGAGACGCAATTAAACTATTCACGCCTGTTAAAACAATTTGTTGATTAAAAAGGTGCTGTTTTCGGGCGCTCAAAACCCCTATTACCCGAAAAAGTGAAGTTTTATATTTATATCTTTCGAGACGGACGTTGAAGATGAACATTTTAATATAAATATTTTGTAGTTTACCCGAAACAAGCCCCAAATGAATCCACGAAACTTCGAAAGACAGAGAACTAGGAGGCAAATCAGAATATATACTACAATATGCAGACGACGCTGCACTTCATCGCCCATGGCAAATCTTCACATTGGATAGTAAACAGAATTTAAGCACTGACAAACAAGACAATTAACATGGTTCTACAAATAGACACCAAAACCAAATCCCTCAAACATTAAACTCCTACTCACACACGACTGCATCAAATTGGACTCTCCGATGGCAGAACAGAAATTAGTAAAAGGGCAAAACACTTTCGATCGCTGAGAATATACAACAGACCACGGAACAAATTACAATAAGACTAACTACAAAAATTAGACATCCTCAAAACCCACTGAAAAATCCTTCAAACCAGAATGACGAAAACATCAGAGAGTACTGATACAGTTACAAAGAAAATGGATAAACAACCCCTAAAGCTGGACGATTATAGAACCCCCTCTGTCTTTATAAGACATAGCAGACAATCCCGCTTGTTTATCCCAATAACAGCTCGATTAGAAGACTTACAAACACAACCGAACGTACTTAGAAAGTACGGATAAGATTTAGATTACAATAAGCTTCGATTAATCGATTGTTTATAATCTTACAACCTCAATATCCGATACAAATGTACATGCAAGAGCAGAAATACCGAGTGAGTTGATAGCATATTCCACAAGAAGTAGATTGTTTAAATATATATGATAAAGAGATCGCTGATTTCAAAAAACCAAATCAATTGATTTTATTCCTTGTAAATTTTCGGTGGGTAAGTAATCAAAAGTAAAAAATGTATTAAGCCACGATCTCGTTCAAATACTTTCGCATGAGAGGCGTAAAACTCTTTCAAAGTATCACTTTAGCAAAATAACGAACAAACTAAGTTCAATAATTTTGTTTTAGGTCAGGAAGAAAAATTCTCAAGGCATACCGACAGCCAAAATCCTCGAATATTTCTCGGCTGCAACTTATATATTCTAGCCCCTTTATTCATTTTCTAATATATTTTTTATTTCAAGAAAACTTTTGGGCAATTTTGAAGTTTAGGCTCCTTTACTTTAAAACAATCTGACGGTTACGTGCCCAAGCTCACCAAATGGTCTTTCGAAAGTATTTTTGATGTTGGGTGGCATATAAAGTTTGAGAATGTGTGAAATGTTATTATATAAAATGCATGTTATCAGACGTACTCTGTTATTAAGAGCGACATAAAAATAATGGGCCCGTTATAGCCACTTTTTTATAAAAGCGTGTGCATTCGTAATAAATAAAAGCCACAGCTACCAATAAGTCAAGTCAGACGATTTTATTTATTTTTGAATAAGGCGCAATATGCCAGAGACAATTTGCTTCTTAATATCCCCACACTCGAGCCCCAACTATTAAAATAAATAAAAATGGGCTAGATGTTAAGGCCCACTAAACTTTGCGTGCCTTGAAAACCATAAGAAAATATCATTACCCAGAAGGTAATTCTATTTTATATTACACATGCCCAATTTGTTCTTGCAGTCGAAAAATATCGTGTTGGTATCTCTAAACATTCTGTTTGGGAGATTTAACACAAGAAAACGGACTCTAATGGAAATAAATATTTCCCTCGAACACGCAATTCTTAAAATTTGTTACCGCTACGTTGTTGCTGGTGTCTCTATTTATACCGAACAGCTTTTATAATTTCACAGCGTAAACAAATTCTCCCCTGCTTTGCATGACGTAATGGTGTTACCTTAAAAATTAAATATCATTATCGCTATCGTGCCGAGCTTTTCTCATTTAGAAGTTTTTTCCCAGAAAATGTCCCATAGCTAAAGCTGAAATTATTCACATTTTTTGCTGCGGATTGAAATGCGGTTATCATTTTCTGCCGGTTTATGAAAATATGAATAACTAATCGTTAGATCCTTACCTTCATGCAAAAAGAAAATTAAGTCATTATTTGCGATTAAGGAATTTATACAAATTACATTTCATGGATTATTAACCAGCAAATTTCGTCTACTTAAAGCTCTTCTGGTATTACGAAAATTAGCCTTTTATGATAAATTAGCTCCAGCCATTTTGTTGCCTTCTAGTAGTTTGTCAACCCATAAATAGGCCACATTTTGCAGGCACTCGAAATAAATCATTGCTTAAGCCTGAGAGAGAAATTAATTAGGTCAGATGCAAAGTCAAACATGCTTCGGTTCAACGCAAAAAATCCACGTAAAAAAAGTTAAAACATCCATGTTTCAAAATTTTCTGCAGATTTCTCACTCTTTCATACCTATAAGTTATTTTACGAAGAGCGAAAACCTATTTACGAGTATCCGCAAGTACCATCGATCACACACCAGTTCGTAATTCAAAAATATACATAGAAACAGAAGAAGTTGTTGAAAAATACAGCTCATAAAACTTTGAAGCACTTCCAATAACATGCGGTAACCAGGGCTTAAAAAGTTTTGATTGATTTTCGCTTTTTTTTTTCGTTTCGAGCACTTTCGTAAGTGCACAATCAGCATGAGCGCTCAACAACCTATCTACAGGTACTCATTTATCAGGAAAGAGGATGAACTCACCTAAATAATTTTTTTAAACATGCGGAAAATTGACGAGATTTAAGGACACTCTCGAGGGCTATTTGATAGAAACGCGCCGGAATAAACACGTGTTTTCGCGCCGAGAACGCAAAAGGATTTGCACCAGGATTGCCGCTCGAGTCCTGCAGGCTTCGTTCAACTGCCGGCTTGCGTTGGACGAAGGACTATGGGAAGTCCTGACAGGAGTAGAGGGGAGCGCATTCACAAGACAGTGTCCTGTTGGTCACTTGGCCTAAATCAGTTGCTCAGCTGCTCCACTAAATGGAAACACATTTTATCACAGAAATGTATATCATTTTATTAAAAAAAACCTGCTTCCTGTGAACCTCAATCAGCTCCATGTTGTATTAGATTGAAAGATGCAAGTAAATTTTACGCCTAAAGCGTCCTACACACACAGCAGTTCAAAAGTAGTCCCCGTAAATTGTTATGTTGCAAGTCACCTTAGGCGTAAAGCGTACATACATTTCATATTTTTCATGGTGAATTAGCAGAGATCTGATTTAAAAGGAAAAATATACACTGGTGCCTATCCAAGTCTGACGATTCACTCGAATTAATTTAGTAAAAGTAATATGATTTTTGTGGAATGAACTATTGGAGAGGCAAACGGGTTTATGCTAGAAAATTAATATTAGGTTGAAAATACTTCCTGGCGTAGAAGCCGTGGACTATTGGAAGGGTTTCTGGACGTTTCGCTCACATCTGCGCTGGACATTATGGAAAGCGATGGGGTCACGGCCGAAGTTATTTGGTTACCGAGTTAAACCAGTTTTAGAGACGGGCACTTTGTGTTGCCCGTCTCCAATACTTTCCGCTACGCAAAATTGCGCTACTTTCCGCTACACAAAACTTATTCTAATTCCGTCACCCTCCGATCTCGTCTTGACTTAACTTTTGTCGTTTGTAGACTTTTCAATAAGTATTCCTGGGTATAAAGGGCGTTTCTTTGAATGCGAAGATGTCGTAACTACTGGTAAAAGTCGGCTTTAAAAGCACGTTAAAAACACGGACACAAAAATGTTAACAAACATCAACAACAAAATAATTTATTCTGGTAAAACACAGAACAAAAACATACAAAAATGAGCATAATCTCTAACAAAATAATACGAAAATATTATAGCAAAAATATGCATGTTAAATGGGCAACAAAAAATCTCTAATCTGAGATTGCGTTGATAGAGAAGTTGAAATAATTTTGCGATATTTGAAGTATTATGTGAGTATTCGAATTAATCTTCAAGTATTTGAAAGGGTTTTGTTTTTTTTTGACAGCTGCCCGTTTGTCCGCTACGTTTTGCGTCATTTTGCGCTACCACCGCTACGCCGCTCTTCAAAAGCATTTCCGCTTCGGTTGGCAAATATGAGCTGCGCATCAGTGACCTGTTACCTCAATGCGCATCAGTGACCCTTTACCTCATCGCGATTGATTATGGTCACTGCAGATGTGAGCGAAACGTCAGGAAGTAATTCCAAATATCCAATGCTTGTAACCCAAAAATAATTTCAGCCAATACTTTGAACGGCCGCGAAAGTGTTCATGGTATGACTTAGGTCAATACTGTTTAAGAAAATTCTCATTGTAGTAATGATACAGCAACCAATAATTAAAATCCGATGTCAAATTTACATCGAAGTTCAGTGAGTACAGCACATTACAGGAAAGTCAATTACTTTCGCTACCGATACATAAAGCAAACTAGAACTATATTGGTTTCCTTTGACAAAAACATCAAATAAGTTCCTGGCCTGAATTGATTGACCTAGAACGAAACGTTGTTAACATGCTTTGAAAAACTTCTAGTGAACTTCAAAAGGAACAAATAATATCTTTTTGGAACCTAGGCATTAATTTTATAGAATTAGCAGCAAAAAAACCAGGAATAACAATTGTGATGGTAATCATTTGTACTGAATAAACTACTCTGTGAACCCAGCCAATTATCAATGATAAATTGAAAGTATTTGGGAATGCAATTACTAATGTGGAAACATCTGAAGAAAACCAAATTGTATGCCCCTATTAATTACGCCAATAAAACGCCCCCATTCGGTGAATAGAAAAACCACAATTCTCTCTATATATTAACGACTTAATTCCAATATGGAATTTCTAATTCAAAATCAAACTAGTTCCGATTGACTTTAATCGTTGTACGATTAGGAATTCGGCATAACGCAGCCTTAGAGTCGAAAACCGAATTCCAGTCAAACAGTGGAAATTCCTTGGCTGGTTTCCACATTAGTCGGTCCCGCTCCGACTCATACAGAGAAATTGGTCAATGTTACCAGAATACGTACTTCATTAAATCGTAACGTAGAGTCAATTAAGTATCAGAAATGGATGTTAGAATGACCGTAAATGCTACATTATTACGAAATTTCATATATAAAATGTAGCCATGTCGGCGTAATTTTATGCAATTATTGAAACATTTAAATTGATGCAAACAAACATTTCAATGACAAAAGTAATCCAGTTGGAAAAAGAAAGAAAGCCAGCAAATACGTTCAATTAATTAATTTATATCGCATAAATATTGGAAAGAACGAAATAAAATGTCTTAATCGCTTTCACAACCGAGGCAACTGAAACAACATGCTTATTTAAAACGACGATTGAAAAAATGTTGCATCAATAAGAAAAGCTTAGTTCAAATCAACTTTAACATTGATCTGGAATCATAACTCCAAATATCATGCCCAGATCCCCGAAATGATCGAACATTTTGAATCCCATTTAATATAATAAAGCCGCAGCTGGAGGGTCGCTTAGCAATCTTGACAAAATAGGATAAAGTATAGAATTGCAAGAGTAACTTGAGCCTATGCGTAAAATGTACAGCATGATTTGATATTGGGACAAACATCAAACAGAAAAACTCGTCTGATCCAAATATATAACCGCTTGCTATGAGTGATGTAGAAAAAGTTGCCCTGGAATCATTTGAAAAATCGTAAGCCGATTATACGAGCTCAAAGCAGACGGAAAGGAAGAAAGATCCATAATTGGCTGATATTCTGTGCCACTACATCCGTTATCAAGTCGTAAAAGTATTCCGATTTGTTGGAAAATATTACCTAAGAATAGAAAAATAAGCTAGATTCTAATTATGCTCAATATAACTACGGAGTTTGAATTAATTGAAAGTAGTTGTCAAATAGCAAAATAGCACTCGACTATTCATCCGCTCTTTATTTTGGCCAACAATATACAAACGACTCACCTGAACTGACAGAAAGTCCGGTGTGTCTATTCATGGACATTAACAAGGCCTTTGACAGTGTCTGGCATATGGGCTTACTCTACAAACTTCACAAACTCCACACACCAACATATCTACTTCACATCATCAAAAACTTACTTGAAAACAGACTACTACAAGTACGAATTGACAACACATTATCTTTTTCTATTTTCCCTGAACAAGGACTCCCGCAAGGATCCCCGGCTCTCACCATTCCTGTATAATATATACTGCCATGATATCTATAAGTACCACTTACCAGACAAAAACCAAATAGACGAATCGGCGTACATATTACTATACGCCGACGATACTGCACTAATAGTACACGACAAAACCACTGAAAAAGCGACCGAAAGATTCCAAACACTAACGAACAATACAATGTCATGGTTCTATAAATGGAGACTAACACCAAACGCGTCAAAAAATCAACTTCTACTCACAAACCACCGACTCACCGCTGACTCCCCTACTATAATTGCAAACGGCCAAACGACAGAACCAAAGAATGACATAAAATACCTAGCAACCACGATTGACCACAAACTTAAATTCACTAAACACATACGAAACATAAGGACAGAAACAATAAAGAGAACAAAACACTTCCGATCACTAACCTACAAAGACGGAGGAATTAGCACAAATACCGCCACCAAAATATATAAAGCTATTTGTAGACCCTTGCTAGACTATGGACATATACTCATGACCAACGGAACAGAAATGACAAAACGTCATATACAAACAACAGAACAAATTGCACTAAGACTAATAACACGAATAAGACACCCCCAAAACCCACTACACAACCCCTCCACCCAACTACTATACGAACGCACAAACATGACAAAGATTTCAGAAAGACTCATACATTTACAGACAAAATGGACAAACACCCCTACAACTGGACCATACTGAATTTCCTTTGTCTTACAAGACCAACCAGACAATCCCGCTTCCGTCTCCCTACATGAACGCTACTCGAACGCTTACAATCGTAACTGACTACTGGACAATAATTTAATTATGAAATTTTTAACCTAGAATAAGATTATTTTTACCTTTGTTTGTTTATTTAGATTAAGACTGCATGTACAAAACAAGGGCAGAAAGACCGATAGGTCGATAGCCTATTTCCATGAGAAATAAAGATGACTTATATATATAGATATATATATATATATATAGATATATATTATATATATATATATATATATATATATATAGATATATATATATATATATAATATATATATAGTATATATATATATACCTATATATATATAATATATATATATATATATATATATATATACTATATATTATCTATATATATATATATATATATATATATATATATATATAGCAAAATATGTAAGCAGTTTTTTTCATAATGTCTTATGCTCGTTTTTCCCCGCAATTGAAAATTACAACTTCCACAAAATACTGACTCAGAGATACATTTAACAAAGGCCACCCATTTTCTAGTAGATTTCCTCTTAAACCAATATAGTAAGATTTTCTTGGAAAGCAGCACAAAACTTTTCAAACCGTTAATGTAAAACTTTTAGCCGGAAAATGTCGGTACGATTTCCCCACAAGCCGGGCTTATTTCCTTAGTTTTGGTATTTCGTGAAAATGCAATTTTCCCGTCCTTATATTAACATAAACCAAGGAGCACCGGTTAAGACCTGCACAAGCGTTATTTGTGTAGCAAAACCTTACGGCATCATTGCTGGCTTGCTGGTGCGCCATTCTATTTAATTTACGATTTAAGCGAGAACATCCATCTTTGAGGCCGCTAAATTTGGTTTCAAGAATTATCAAATTGACCGATTAGCCATTTTTGGGGAAAAGTAATTTTCAGCAGCAGCTGCGTATGGTTGGAAGTTTAGCCGCAGCACTCATAATCAAACGTGTGTCACAATCTTGCTAGTTATGAAATCAATCATTTTTCTATAAACTGTGCAAAACTTTTTCGGCGTGACTTTTTCCTGCTGTAATTACTTAGCTGGACTTCCGTGAATCTCCGTTTTGGAAATACTCAAGCTACAATTTCACGTCGGTCAAATTGATATTTGAAAATATATGTGATTGTACCTTTTAGAAATGAGTTTCGGTTTGTATGCGCACTACTTTTACTAAAAACTTTTTGAAAAAACACTGTACACAATCAAATAATGGATGATTTTCTTCGATGAAATTCAGCCAAACCAACATAATAACATTACAGTCTAATTGACTACCACTTTTTTCTGGAAAACCTCAATTTGCTTAATCGGCCTTGTAATGGCTTAATTTCAATGAGCATTGCTTAATTTGTGTATTCAGATTCCATCCAAAATGAATTCCTTTTAATTACGTCGGTTTGGTCCCATTACTCTATAATGCGTCCAGGGGCGATGAGATGGTATTGTCTGATGCCGGAATTGGTCATAATTGCTATAGAAATTGCCTGTTTTATACAACACTTGACAGGTTTATGATACTTATTCTGAAGGAAATTTATATGGAAAACGATCAAATTAACATTTGGACCCAAATTCAGGAGAATTCCATTGAATGTGAACTGAATTATAAACTAAAATAATATCTTGGCATTGTTCAAAGTTATTCTAAAAAGTTTGCAAGCTATTATTGCACGGAACTAAGTTGAATGCGACTAGAAAACTAGATTGGAATGCATTAGAAAAAATAACTCACCTAATTTGTCCCGAGCGTAGGTCTTCACTTCCAAATTAGGCAACTCCTGCGCTGTAATTAAAAAGGCTCTTATTAGAAACATTAATTATGCAATTTTCCAACAACAATAAAAAGCCTTTAGTATGGTGGTCTAATTGCTAAATAATAACGATAGCATCTCCAACGCAGCACACGAAACTCTATGAAAATATAGTTAGATTTATAACTTGATTAAATTTACTGAAAAAATTAGTTTAAATTATTTATTAGGGTTAATAATTACACGTCATATGAAGATATATTTATCTTTCGCGACACTGTTTTCGTAAATTTTGGGCAAATTCAAGTTCCGCCAGTGCATTTATTGGACCCTAAAGCGAAAGAGGTTCGCAGCGGCAATTTAAGTTAAGCTTTTATTTTCCCAAAAGGGCAAAATAAAACAGAGAATGTTATAATAATAGCAATAAAATGATTAAGATGAATTGGAGCTTGAGTACCAGCGCAAATTTGTGTCGAATATTTAAGCGACATAGAGTTGATAAATTTTACAGCAAGTTTTCCTGATATCTAATATAAGAAGGATATGGATCCAGATATGATAGATGTACTTCGGGTGAAATATATTTACGAAATTTAAGCGGAGTTGTTCGGTATAATGAAATATTGCAAAATGGGAATAATTTAAGATGCAGTCGTTGCAACGTGTTTCGTTTAAAAACTTTTCTAAACGCGGTGATAATGTACATTAGGCAAATTTTCTGATTTATTAATACCACAAGTTAATTTGTTTGAACTGATGTCAATTAAAATGTATAACTCTAACAGGACTTCAACAAATTGACAGTATACAAATCCTGCTGCCATCATCGGCAAACAAAGTACCCTTTTCAGCTGGCTAATTAGGCAAAATGTCACAAAGTTTTGCTCTATTTCAACATTTATATAACTCGTAGCCAAAATCGAGGTAAAGCCTGCAATTACGCGTGCGGAATAAGGCATAAGATTAGTCCTCTACGAATTTCAGCCAGTTTTACTCTTAAGGCAATTTGCATTGTTTTGCTGCGTCAGATCGGGTTTTAAGCGTTTCCTAGTAAATTCCAGAATTGAAATCAACTCCACCGGATTTGTGAAATTTGCCACAAATATCACAAATTAAAATAAACAGGCCGGCGCTTCAGGAAAGTCATTTACCCACCACCGAGGATGCATCAATTAATATAATAAAAACCAACTTTTACAAAGTATTTCTTAATATTATTTAACAGTCAACTTTTCTAGGATTTTCGAACGCTAATTAAATGTATCTGAGTGTATCCAAATACCAATGTAAAGTAAAATAGAAAACCTTTAAAAATTTAAACGTACGGACGAAATTATCGGACTTAACTTCATTATAAAGCAACGTTAAAATGACTGGAACATAACGTGTTTGAAATAGAGCATTAGCATAACATATGTAAACAATCAGTGAAGGAACCATGAACTTGTTAGGTTACATCATAAAGTAGTAAAGTTGTAAGGGGAATTGTGAGGCCTGGAAGTCAATTAGTAAAGTTAGCTGTATGTTTGGGATTACTTAGACTGACTCTAAAAAGGCAACTTTGTGTCAATGCTTTCGGGGAGAATAATAAAATAACTTAAGAACGCACTTAAATGTAAATAATGACTTTTAGCTGTTAACTTCTTGAAGACATTTTCAAAGTAAAAAGTATATTTAATTCATACCATGAAAAGCAAGATTTACTATATGCAAATAACCTCCGAGACGTGAAAATGTAAGGCTTAAATTTTCTGGATTTCTGTTAACAATCTTCAAGAGAAAATGCGAAAATTTTAATCAGATTAAGAAAATACGTTTTGCAAAATTGCCATATAACAGAGAAATCAGGTTTCCTTTAGGACACATTATCAACGACGCCTTTTTCATTGAAGCGACGAAGCATACAAAAACAAAGCAACCCGGCTAATTTTCGCCCAGCTCTAAACAGATGACAGAGGAAAAGTTGTGCAAGGGTGGCAAACAAGCAAAGGAACATATTCGGCGTATTGTCTAAAAGAAGAATGAGAATTTTAATGATATAAAAGGAAAAGTGTAGACCCAGCCAGGCAAATGCAAACAACTTTACGAATTTCAAATAAAATGTAAAATACACTCATAATTGAATACGAGGGTGTGAAATGGAGGTGTTGCTGCCAGATGATCAATCTCGAATCTCCTTGAGAACAGGCCGCTTGAAAGCAGCTGGGAAAATTTACACAGGATTGAAAATCATATCGAACGACATAGGCGGAAAATATTTAATATAACATTCGAGATCCGTATAATATTTTGCCCTGTTAGCATAATATTAAAACTGACTGAACCTAGCCACTCTGATACAGTTCTCGAAATATTTCAATTGAGTTGAATTTATTCGCATATATTAGTACAGTTGATTGAATGTAATGCAAACGGAAGTCAAGTCAGATATTTTTAAGTCCAAATACAGTCGACACTATTTAAGAAGTTTGTGACTCTAAAACGTATAAATCGCATATTTCCTATTCAGGCTTTAAGTGACAAAGTGTGTTAATCAAATTCAAATTAATAAGATTAAAGTTACTTGCATAATTATTCGAAAATACAATCCTTATTGCGAGAGCGATATAATTTATGTTCTGGCGCCTGCAGAAGTTTTTTGTGCCTGCTTTCTCTATATCATTCGAAGCTTTTTTTTGCATAATATTATCTGTGACAGGGACTCGTCAAACCCAAAAACCTAAAAGATAATTTTATAATTTGCATTGAAAACAGATTATTGCTGTTGTCTTTCACAGTGCGCTATTTCCAATTTTCAAAGCTTCCCGTTCGCAATAAAGTCCTGCGATATTTAATATTTGGTCGATATCAAATTGAAAACCGTATAATTATTAAATATCATGAATTTTATTCATATATATGTAAATCACATAAAACCAACAAGTAGCACATTAACCACATTAGTCATCTAAATTAGTAAATTTCTAACTCAACCTTGGCGATATTGGTGAACTCCGGGGTGTCATAATTTAGTTTGCCCACGCTGTGTTTCAGTTTTCCGCAGAATCGAGGTTACTGGATTACCTATAACATAAATTTAGCCCCGTACCTCTCCGGTTTACTCTTATGAAATTATATTGTCTAAAGTATTGATGAACGATGGCCTAGTTGATGCAACAGGTGTTAGTCTTTTATTTTATTTGACGCCTTTATGAGATTCTAACCACATGCTCATGACAAGCATTTACCATTGCAAATTGCACCTTAATTTCAAAATTACACAGTTATTCATTTCCCTTAGGCACCTACATTGAAAAATGAAAATAAAAATCTATAATATTGATCGCTGTATTACTGCTGGTTGCAGTAAAAAATAGTGAAAGGTGCTCATCGAAAATATTAATTGATAAATCGAACGAAATTATCTGCGCTAAAACTACCCACCTAACTGACAGAAAGACAGCTTGCCTGTTTATGGACATTAACAGGGCTTTTGACAGTGTCTGGCATAGAGGCTTACTATACAAACTATACAAACTACACACACCAACATATCTACTATACACCATAAAGAACTTACTAGAAAACAGACAACTACAAGTACGAATTGACAAAACACTGTCATTTTCTTTTTCCCCTGAACAAGGGCTCCCTCAAGGATCCCCGCTCTCACCGTTTCTCTACAATATATACTGCCATGACATATACAATTACAATTTACCAGACAAAAATCAAATCGACAGATCGGCATACATATTACAATACGCAGACGACACGGCACTTATTGTACATGACAAAACTACTGAGAGAGCAGCGCAAAGACTCCAAACACTAACAAACAACACAATGACATGGTTTTATAAATGGAGACTAACACCAAACGCGTCAAAAAACCAACTTCTGCTCACAAACCACAGACTCAACGCTGACTCCCCTACAATAACTGCAGACGGCCAAACGACACAACCAAAAAACGACGTAAAATACCTTGTTATCACAATTGACCACAAACTTAAATTCACTAAACACATACGAAACATCAGGGCAGAAACAATAAAGAGAATAAAACACTTCCGATCACTGACCTACAAAGACAGAGGAATTAGCACAAACACCGCCACCAAAATATATAAACCTATTTGTAGACCCTTGCTAGACTTTGGACATATACTCATGACCAACGGAACAGAAAGGACAAAACGTTATACACAAACAAAAGAACAAATTGCACTAAGACTAATAACACGAATAAGACACCCCCAAAACCCACTACACAACCCCCCCACCCAACTACTATACGAACGCACAAACATGACAAAGATCTCGGAAAGACTCATACAGCTACAGACAAAATGGACAAACAACCCCTACAACTGGACCATACTGAATCCCCTTTGTCTTACAAGACCAACCAGACAATCCCGCTTTCGTTTCCCTACATTAACGCTACTCGAACACTTTCAAACGCAACGGACTAGTGGACAATAAAATAATTTCTTCTTGCCACTGAAATCTTATTTATTTAATAGTATTGTTAACCTAGAATAAGAGAATTTTCATATTTGTTTTTTATTTAGATTAAGACTGCATGTATTAAACAAGGGCAGAAAGACCGATAGATCGATAGCCTTTTTTGGAAATAAAGATGTTTACTACTACTACTACTATCTGCGCTAATTTTTTTTTGATCTCAAAGAAAACTTCCAAATGTCTAAAATGATGTAAATATTTTTTTAGCAAATTCTTATTTAAAATGGATCCACATTAAAGCTGTCCGTTTACCAAAGTCGAATTCCCCTACTTTCAGATTGCTGAAATTTGCTTTCACTTTGAAGCTGCTACTGAATAAGAGGTCGATTAAATTGGTTCAATACTGCTTCAAAAGTTGAAATAATCCTCGAGAAGGAAATGTTTTTGCAACAATGCCAACAGCTTATAATTACGAAACCCGACCATCATTCGACCAATACAATAGGCAAATCACCTCCTGAATCTAATAAGCGCAAATCAATAGTCATTATATGCGATAAAGAGTTTATCGAAAGTTTCGGAAGCCAAATAGTAGTTCTCGCGTCAAACATTGGTCCCCTTTTTGCCAGCCTCAATAATCCCATTTATTTCACTTATTGAGTGTGGATAATTAAGTTTTAAAGACCAGGTCTACATAATGACTTTCAATAAACCAGCGGAAGCAAGGGTCTTACTCAGAGTTATTCTCCAAACTTCGAACAAACTTTGAAAAAATACTTTGTTTTCGAGCGGAAGAAAATTTTTGTACATACAATATTTTGTATCACCTTGTATCGTAGAATCACAAGTTACATTCTCACATATGTATGGATTTAACACACATTTATACTACTCCTGCTTGAAGAAACAGATGTTTCCCTAAAAAATCAAGACGCCGTTCCAAATGCAACTCAATCACAAATCTATTTATTGAAAAGGAGCGTAAATAACTAAAATACAGAGCACCATATCTGGCAGCATCTCCAAAAACATACCGAGTAGAGAGCCCACGAGTATAAATTAACGAGGAAAGGATGGAGACTGTCGGTGAATCGATCGAAAACAAAATATTTGTGCATCGGAAACGACAGAGGTGACCTACACCCAGACGAAGATGAAACAATAGGAGCATGCACCGAATACGTATATCTTGGAACAAAAATTGAGACTGGAGGCCTTACAGAGAAAGAATTAGAACAACGCATCATAAAAGGGAAGAAAGTGATCGGCTGCCTAAACTCCATCTTATGGTCAACATGTATATCCCGAGAAAGGAAACATCTCCTATACAACTCCATATTTAAGAGTATAGTGCTGTATGGATGCGAAACTTGGCAACTTACTACCCACCTAGAGCGGCCGTTGCGTTCTCTGGAGATGGACTTCTGGCGTAGAGCACGTCAAGACAGACATAATAGAAGAAATCCAACGAAGACAGTTGATATGGTACGGGTATGTTGAGCGGATGGATTACAAAAGAATTCCCAAACAAATCCTCAGATGGACACTAACAGAGAGAAGGAAAAGAGGAAGACCCAAGACGACATGGTTGGATGGACTAAAAAAGCCATGTCGGAACGAAACCTACAACCAGGGCAATGGGAAGACAGAAGAGGATGGAAGCGCGGTGTAGGTTTCGTTCCGACATGGCTTTTTTAGTCCATCCATCCATGTCGTCTTGGGTCTTCCTCTTTTCCTTCTCTCTGTTGGTGTCCATCTGAGGATTTGTTTGGGAATTCTTGTGTAATCCATCCGCTCAACATGCCCGTACCATATCAACTGTCTTCGTTGATTTTTCTATTATGTCTGTCTTGACGTTCATGATAACTCTAATTTCGTCATTAGTTATCCTCTCCAACCTTGATTTCCCTGCTGCTCTACGCCAGAAGTCCATCTCCAGAGAACGCAACGCAATATATAAATAACTAAAATGATGCAATTTTCAATCGTTAATAGCTAGCATCTAAAAGTTGTAAAAGTTATGACTTTTGCCTATTTACGCCAAAATTGCAAGGACCAGGCAAGAATTTGGCTTTAAATATTCATCCAACAGCAGCACGATTGTGACAAAAGGTGAACATTATTAATGTAAGGTAAAAGATAGAGTTGTTCCGGACAAGTCGAAGGCGAAGTGGATTTAAATTAATGCTTAGGCAAGTGAAGGCAGACCTTAAAAATATGTATGTTAAAATATTCGGGCACAATTTACTAAATGTTTTTAAATATCCACATAGAAGAATATCTACCTATATTTAATCTGCATATCAGTTTATAATTAATTCTAATTTAATAAGATCAGCAATTGACATCAACTACCTACACATATGGATTGCATAACTGAGACCTCGCTCATCCTATCTTTATTAATTATATTTTTGTGTCAGTATACATTTATTATTTCATTAGTACTATTATATTATATTACATTAACTACAAATTCTACAGTATTCGTAAATGAAGAAACTTGAGTGGCTTTTGCTGAACCTGTTGAGGTATCTAAAAATTAAATTGGGAACTTAATTTGGAGAAGAACCCTCGAAATGTAAAGCTGGATAATATCCGACCCCATCCACTGTACTTGCTTCTACCACTTATTAAAGGTAGTTATTTTAGGGTGCGTAATTAGAAAGCGCACCGCGTTAGAGATTCGTTAATCAATAAAGCAAATAAATTCATCGCAATTTTTATTAGCATTGGAAACTTTGTACAAAATTGTAGGAATTCACATCAAAAGCTTAGGCAAGTTATAAAAATTAATTGGCATGTATTTGTATCCAATTATAACTGACGCCAATGAATTAGTGCTTCAACTCTAGTCTATACCTTTTAATGGACTTAGTTTGCCTTTGGATGGCGGTTAATTCAAGAAGTAAGTAGCTTTCTTTAAGGTTTAATTTGTAAATTTCCTCAAATTTCTAACGGAAATTGCAGTTTATTCAAGCGGCAAAGGATCGAGTGTCCATCAGCAACATACAGCTTTTAAACTTATCATATACTAAGATGATATTGAGAAACATAGGTGCCGTGAAAACCCATCATGTCATAACCACGGTGAGCTGCATGATCGTTGACCAATACGGCCAATTCTATATGGAGTGAGTCTTATTGACACAAATATAGTTTGAAAATATTGAGAAGCATTCATAAAAAAAATTAAAAATTACGTTATATAGGCAACAGTTTCCGCCAACGTCCACGCTCTAAATAAAACGTCTCCAAGTAGAAAAATTCTGAATTTTATCTGGTGGATAGCGAAATATGTAAGAAAATCGTGGTTTTTATCAGCCCCTTTTGCCTTGAAGTTGAAAATGCGGAAAAGTTGTACTGGTGTCGGAAAACATGCCTTTCAAAAATAAAAGCAGAAACGTGAGAAATTCTTGTAAAAAGAGCAAAATAAAGCCAATATTCCTTTCAGACGAAGACGAATTTCCTACAAGACGAAACTATTAACGAGACTTTATAAAAAATACAGAGCCAAAGTAATTTGTAGACTGTTGTTTCCAGAATAGGAAAAAGAAGGAAGGTATCGTCAAACTGTCATTTATTAAGCCAGTCAAACGACTGTTAAAAATTCGATATACGCCATTTCAGTTTCGGTCAATCTTGGGCATTTAGAGCACGCCTTCTTGAAGGATAGCACGACAGACTCGTATAATTGCGTCCGAACGTGATCAGGTTTAATCAGGAATGAGATAAGAATGGGAAACTACGGCTTACAGATACACAACATTGGTTAGATCAGGGGTCTACAATTTAAACTTCAATTTCGATGGAATTTATTAACTTACCTTTGGTTCGGCACTGATTGTCAAATGAATTTTAATGAATTTGAACCTGACATGGAGTATTGTGTAAATTTAACTGATTATTGATGATTATTATTATTATTAACAATTATTTAACAAATTCTTTGAAAGATCCAACTTCGAAACTTAGTTGGTAAAAGAATATTTACTTTCAACCTTCCTACTAGCATCAATATAACAAATTATATGTCACATTATGCGGTAATTTTTTTGTAACTAAGACTGGCTAAAACTTTTTGCAAAAACGTCTCACTGTCCCTTCCAACTGAAATGTTTACATCTATTTACCCGCGTGTTAAATGGATTACTTTAGCTTTGCAAAGGCGGCTTTTTATGTCACTACTAATTAACTTCGATTTGTGGGCAATATCTACCATCTGGCAATTAGGTCTGCAAGCTAATCTTAAAAACTTCCTGTCTCGGTGCACCCGCTCGATGGCACTTTTCTTACCCAGAAAAGTTTTGAAACAATTTACATAACCATAAGTTTGGCCAACAAAACTCATCATTTGTACTGTCGGTCTGCTTCAGTACGTGACTCCGACAGTCAAATTATTTTCACTTTTTAACGATTTAAATTAGTTAAGTTTACTCATTTATCGATTTGGTGAAAATAGGATTAAACGACATACGGGATTAAAAGATTTTTACTTTTTGAACACTATTTTATTGAAACAACGCAAAATGTCCTCCATTTTATTTGGCCGTGTTAAATAAAACCTCAACAGTGAAAGGGTAGTGAACAATATGTTTTACGTCAATGTAGAAGAAACATCGAAAGCTTAATTTTATGAGCAGCTTTATTGAAACTTTATAGCACCAATATGAAACATTCCACAAATGGAACTTCTATTCCAATACTAAATTTTAGATTATTTATATTAGTGCAGATAGAAACTAGGTCCAATACAGTATGTTAGTGCATTGCCTTTTCTTATTCCGTTATTTTAGGTTTCGATAGTCGCGCGTTTCCAATCTTCTTTAAGTGCGCCCGTCCACTTTGATTCGTCAGACTTGAGAATTTTACGGCAAAATCTGACAAAATCCATAAATATGCCCATTCAGAGTTAATAATTTTCATTTTTATCAATAAATATTGAGAAAAAAGGGCTCCCTCAAGGATCCCCGCTCTCACCGTTTCTCTACAATATATACTGCCATGACATATACAATTACAACCCACCAGACAAAAATCAAATCGACAGATCGGCATACATATTACAATACGCAGACGACACGGCACTTATTGTTCATGACAAAACTACTGAAAGAGCAGCTCAAAGACTCCAAACACTAACAAACAACACAATGACATGGTTTTATAAATGGAGACTAACACCAAACGCGTCAAAAAACCAACTTCTGCTCACAAACCACAGACTAAACGCTGACTCCCCTACAATAACTGCAGACGGCCAAACGACACAACCAAAAAACGACGTAAAATATTTTGGAAACACAATTGACCACAAACGTAAATTCACTAAACACATACGAAACATCAGGGCAGAAACAATAAAGAGAACAAAACAGTTCCGATCAATAACCTACAAAGACAGAGAAATTAGCACAAACACCGCCACCAAAATATCTAATGCTATTTGTAGACCCTTGCTAGACTATGGACATATACTCATGACCAACGGAACAGAAAGGACAAAACGTTATATACAAACAACAGAACAAATTGCACTAAGACTAATAACACGAATAAGACACCCCCAAAACCCACTACACAACCCCTCCACCCAACTACTATACGAACGCACAAGCATGACAAAGATTTCGGAAAGACTCGTACATCTACAGACAAAATGGACAAACAACCCCTACAACTGGACCATACTGAATCCCCTTTGTCTTACAAGACCAACCAGACAATCCCGCTTCCGTTTCCCTACATCAACGCTACTCGAACACTTACAAACGCAACTGACTACTGGACAATAAAATCATTTTTTTCCTGTCATTAGAATTGGAAAGTTTATTTAATAAGATTGTTAACCTGGAATAAGAGAATTTTCATATTTGTTTTTTATTTAGATTAAAACTACAAGTATTAAACAAGGGCAGAAAGACCGATAGGTCGATAGCCTTTTTTTTTGGAAATAAAGATGTTTACTACTACTACTATTGAGAAAATAATATCGTAGTAATATCACGCCCAAATAATGTTTATACATCTACAAACCATTCATCCTTTATTTTACAGACAAAAAAGCCAAAATCAAGAAAAACGTGCTTCAACTAATAATAAACTATCAACAAAAGGGCCGAAAATATTGGGAATTGAATGGAGAGAGTTTGAACACGAAAAAAAAACACGGAAGAGTGGCAAACGAATGCTTAACGCGTTTCGCTCAAAAGGTTAAATATAACTTTAATTTCATTCACAAAGGCCGTTTTCGAGAAAGAAAAATACTTGCAGTCAATTTAAAACGGATACACGTAAAACAGCAGCACATTTTTGAAATTAAACTTTATGTTACTTAAAATTAGCTTTTCGTTTATCCAATGTAATATCCTAATAACCAAAAGCTTATGCCCTGTAACATTCGTTCAAAGCATAGTAAGAAACTGGAAAAATGCTGGTATTGTTTTGTCTCAGTTAGACAAAATACTTTGAGCGTTTGAATCATACTGGCATAACTTTAAATAAATTAATCTAACTTACTACCAGGTAAGTAACATAAATATTAGGGAAGAATAGCTCAATCTGAAAGTCACTTGTTCAATGATTTATTGTCCTCGTTTTAGTGTTCAGGCAATGCTCAAGGCGTCTGTTCCACCCTGCAAAGCGCCAGCCATTTTCTATCGATTCCCGGATTTAAAACACTTATTTACTTATTGTTATGCTAAACTTCATAGGTCTACGGCCTTACTACACTCGGTTCCCTACCAATTTAATCACACGACTTCTCTAGGTGTACGATATCAATTTTATTTATTGGCTAAGTTCCCCTATAGTGACTCAAAATTTTTCATTAAACTCATATTAACATTTTAGCTTGTTGAACTTGCCTTGTAACTTTGCGTTAATGAATTTTTAAAGCACCTGAATATTTCTACTGACTAATAAACTTTCCGTTCTGTTTTCAATTCTGTATTCAATTCTTTCTGGTAGCTTTCAGGGCTCGCATTTAAAACCCGAAATGCAAAATTTTAGCATCAGCTTGAGCTTGAGATGCTTAAAAGAATCTCTCCACTGTATATGAACAGTAGGTTCATACTGAATACACAGTAGTAGAAAGGAACTAAAAATATAATAGGTTTGTCAATGAAGAAATTGTAAAACAAAAGTCAACCTATTCGCCAAATTTAAGAGCCATTGCACACCTCGTTCAGTCAGAGATCGAGCCTGGTATTGTTAGTAAATCCAGACAAATGCTAGCGTTTAAGCATCAAAAGCTTTTTCCCAGATTGGGCATTTTATTTTGTTGCGTTTGTCATGAACATATGCCTTTGGTTATGTAAGAGTTTAACTGTAAATAATATTCGCGTACACAAAATAAAATACAAAAGGTTTGCTGCTCGTTACAATTCGCGCTTTAATATTTTGCGTCCATATTCAATAACAATTTTATGTTCCAATAGAGAATTGCAAAAACCAAACACATCTTTAAATTTTGCTTCATGTAAATATATTTTACAATATGTTAGTGGTTGGGATGTTAGAACAAACTATATTTTAAAGTGTAAATAAAATTCCATACCAGACAAAAATCAAATCGGCAGATCGGCATACATATTACAATACGCAGACGACACGGCACTTATTGTGCATGACAAAACCACTGAGAGAGCAGCTCAAAGACTCCAAACACTAACAAACAACACAATGACATGGTTTTATAAATGGAGACTAACACCAAACGCGTCAAAAAACCAACTTCTGCTCACAAACCACAGACTCAACGCTGACTCCCCTACAATAACTGCAGACGGCCAAACGACACAACCAAAAAACGACGTAAAATACCTTGGAATCACAATTGACCACAAACTTAAATTCACTAAACACATACGAAACATCAGGGCAGAAACAATAAAGAGAACAAAACCCTTCCGATCACTAACCTACAAAGACAGAGGAATCAGCACAAATACCGCCACCGAAATATATAAAGCTATTTGTAGACCCTTGCTAGACTATGGACATATACTCATGACCCACGGAACAGAAAGGACAAAACGTTATATACAAACGACAGAACAAATTGCACTAAGACTAATAACACGAATAAGACACCCCCAAAACCCACTACACAACCCCTCCACCCAACTACTATACGAACGCACAAACATGACAAAGATTTCGGAAAGACTCATACATCTACAGACAAAATGGACAAACAACCCCTACAACTGGACCATACTGAATCCCCTTTGTCTTACATGACCAACCAGACAATCCCGCTTCCGTTTCCCTACATCAACGCTACTCGAACACTTACAATAGTAACTGAGTACTGGGCAACAAATCCAAGATCTCTGTTTGCCAAAATTAAAATTATTCAATTAGTAACCTAGAATAAGATAATTTTTACCTTTATTTGTTTGTTTAGATTAAGACTGCATGTACTAAACAAGGGCAGAAAGACCGATAGGTCGATAGCCTTTTTTTAGAAATAAAGATGTTTACTACTACTACTAGATTAATGATGAGCTTATTTAATCCGATCAGGATTCCATTCATAACAGCATGCTTTGCATTGGGCTACTACTAGAAATATGTCAATTTATTTAGCAAAATAAAGGCATATTCGTTGGAATTTGGGTCGCATAAATTCTCCGTAAGCCTACATGAGAAAATAAAAACTAAATAATTCCTTGCTTTCGTCTAATTCAATGGCGCTTCCGGTATTTGTACCTGCATTACTATTATTTGCCTGGCAATCCCGTCTGCCAGAGGATTTCTGCTGAGCCACCACAACTTCTAATTGTCCTAATATTACTGGATATCCCGTCGGCTTAAATCAGCTCACTCTGTCCCAACATAAAACAAAATAAACCTGAACCTACGGCTGTTACTTTTACACAGCTTCATTAGAGATCTATTACAAATGTTTCGAAATAGGCACTTAATTTAAATTTTGAATTTAACAATCGAACGAAAGGGTTGTGTAATAAATATGGCAAGCAAAACGTATACATAACTAATGATTAAGTACAAACTCTTCCACAGGTGGAATAAATAAAACATAAACTACTATTCTCATATCTGCTACTAAAAACAACAGCTCTCAACAGTAATTCTTGTTTCTTGTTATCTCTTGCAACTGCTTCTATACAACTTAACATTATTTAATCCGACATGCAAATCCGCAGGAATCTTCTTCTTAAATTCGGACTTCTTAAATTCGGCAAATCTTAATTAATTACGTCTACTGTTAACCTATTGATTTGTTACGACCGCCTAAACCTTTCACTATCAAATTAAGTTTGGACAGGGTCTCGATAACATCATCCCTGACTGGATAATCCTTAATTAGATATCGGCTTCAAGGAAGGTGCCAAACTGTATAGTTCCATTGCAAAGACTGATGCTCAAAGTCCTCCTAATCTACTTATCGCAACCCACCAATCCTGATTGTTTTGTCGTGTGAGAATTGATTCATGTGGTTGGAAACAAACACACAACTGGAGGTTCTGAACAAGGTAATATAATATAATAATTGGGCTTGACCTATATCAGATCTGAGGTGGCGCACGAAACATTCCCTAATTCCTTATTTTCTAAAATTGATTTTTATAGAATTCGTGTTTCACCGAAGATATAAGGTGTTAATCATTTCGTTACATGAGTCGTTTTCTTTGAAAGTGGTGTGTCCATTTTGACAAAAAAAATAGTTAATGATAAAAATGAATACAATTTACTACGAACTTTTAATTTGTAAACTTTTTCCACAAAAATCTGTACAAATTTTAATTGTTTTAGTTGTTTAAGTTGTTTTAGTACTAGATGACCTAGAAACCCATATTCCGCAACTTCTAGTTTTCAATTTACATTATTTTTAAGAAAATGTACAAACTCATGTGATAAAGCAGTGATTTAAAATATTACGTTAGCTATTTGACGAATGGCTAATAACTAAATTGCTTTTACTGTGCGAACTATAAATTGAAATATGGATTTTCTGCATGTTACATTCAAACCTTATTTCCTTGAACCCACTAGCAATTATCGACTTTCGCAATAAAAATGCATTATTAATGTAAACATTTCCGGAATCCAGACTTTGGTCGAAGTTTACTGGGGATGGAAAAGTTGAAAATATATACTTAAAACATAGTCGAGAACTGGAAACACTGACTTTTTAATACTAATTTGAAAACTTATACTTGGGTAACAATATCTACAAATATATCGTCATAAGTTCTGTCCAGATCGACTTTCTGAGTGCATTAATTTGACATTGCAACGCATATTATCATATTCGGTCACCAAATAGAAATGTTTACACTATTCCATGTCCGATTTCGATTTCTAATTAAGTCTAAATAACTAAAAATTAGCCAAATTGGTTATTTGACCCTGGTAACTTGGAACAGCGTTATTAAATAATTTTGAAAAATATATGAAATACATAACTTATGATTATCGCTTAAGTGAATATGACGATTTGCCACAGCAAATAAAATTTAAAAAGGAGGACAAGCTTCAAGACATTTTAGCTTAATTTATTTGATCTCAACTGAAAATTGGTAAAAATTGACTTCAATCAGTTGAAAACAATCAAATCACTTCAGTTGTAACATCACTATCAACAAATAACCTCGATAAAGCAATAATTTACATTCCAATGCCTTTCAGTCTGAAAAGAACAAAACAATTCTACTTTTGTAAGTTAGCTAAATCAAAAATACACTAAAGCTTGTTGAGCATTAATAACATCCGAACAACATCTAACATAACAAAAAATTATATTCAAATGGGTATAAAACATTTACCTTTGCAAATACACCTACTCTCACATATACAAAAGAAAAACAACATTAATTTCACTTTTTAAATTCACTGATAAATGAGCACCATCATTCTTCTCTTTCAGAAGTAAGAATATTATAATTGGTCACAAAAAGGACATCGTTAATGCCTTCATACAACGTATTTAGTTGTTATCTATATGGTCGCCGGCTACCAAATACATCTTTTTGTTTCATTGGGAAACAAGTTTCTTAAAAATTAATCCTGTCTTGAGATTACGTCGAGTATGGGTGTTCTGCGGATTAAATTATGCCATCATTTGCACGCTGTGTTAAAGTTGGAAAAAATGCGAAAATAATCAGATCGTATTAATTTCGAGCTTATCAGAAATCGAATCAGGACCTAAAAGCTTTCTGCATAAATATCTTATTCTAAACTGTCAGTATTTACTTAATTTGGGCTATTAAGAATACCGTTTATACTAATTTTAAAACTCAGTAATTTTTCCTTGTTCACTTCATCATGATTGACATCAATTTTCGCTATAACAGTCGCTTTTAGGTCAGAAAGCTGCTAATTTTACAAGCCTGTCCGATTGTCCTGTCTCCATACAACATCCGGGATTCTCTCCCCATGAACAGAACTAATTAATTATAAAGTTTTATTAACCGCAAATTTTACCCAGTTTTGCTTACACCGCCGCAATGCCACGCAAGGCTATTTTATATCAGATAACAGCTGGCTCTAACAACATATATTATTACCACTGTTTCAACTTGGAAAATGGTACGGAGTCTCCGAGGGTTGTCGCAACTTTAAAGGAAAAAGTAATGGTGAGTTGTCAACATTTTTATGTTGGAAACGTCTATATCAACGTCAAAAATTCCATTGAAAATTTTAATAACGAATACCATTTTGTTGATATTTAAAGAGCTACTAAGAAATGATTGCGGTATTGAGTAGCACCTGAAAGGCACTTTTATGCATCAAATGCCAAAACATGAATTTTTTATCAGGAACTAACAAATAGTACAGTAAGTAGTGTAGGAATCATAACAAATCAGCACACGTCTTACAGAAAAACATAAAGGCTTAGCCCATCTTAGCTAAGCTACAAATTTAATACTGTCGAAGAGCTGGTTTTCTTGGTAGTGATATTTCTTATTGAACCTCGCCTTTAAAAATGTACCAAATATCGTTCCATCACTGTCCATAAAGACAAATAGATTTCCTGAGAAATTGATATTAGCCTTGACAAAATTAACTAAACACTGTAACAATGAATCAAATATTATTTTCGGATAATTAAGTTTGTTTTACGAAAAAACATACTATTATGCAAGTAGATCAACAAGAATTGAACGCAAATATCAGTAGTCAGTAATTGCAGCCGTCCCAATAAGAATTTAAGTTTATTTAAATAAATTAAATGTAACTAAATATTATTACAGTCTGCGTAATTTAAAAAATTAGAAACAGTGGCTTTTTTACACAAACATTAGAGCACATTAGAGCATCGCTCGAAGCGAACAAAAAAAAACAGCAGATTTTCAAATAAAAGCAAATTTTCACACATTGCAAAATGCATTAGGCGAAGTTTCCCATTTGCTGGAAACAGAGAGCTAACTTCCTCTATTATTACTCGAGTCAGGCGTGCTAATAAAATTTTGAATAGTAGACATTTCCTTTCCAAATTATTGTCCTTCCGGATGCAGTGATAAATGTATTTATTACGTTCCTACTAGACCAACGCCAGTGTGCTTACAAGTGAAATACATGTGAAATTTTGCTGAAACCAGCAAAACCGATTCCACCCTACTGCCATATTTACCTAATCTTTTGAAAGCTCTTCGCATTTTAAGATTTTTATTTTATTCCCTTACCGGTCGATCGGCGAATAAATCTGGTATCTGGTGAAAATATCAACAAGTTTTTCAAGAGGTTTACCTTTTTAGCCAACATATTCTGTTTATATATAAAAGCTTTTTTCCTGGGGATTTATCAACATCTGTCGAACTTGATGAATGGGTTCATTTAATAAAAAGTTACAATCTGTGAAAATAAGTGATGTTGTTCCGGATATTTATTGTCAGGCAATTTCGTTATTTCGCAACGATCAACATGCTGAAGGATCAATTATAAATATCTTAAGTATTGTTTTGCTGTTGGCATATGTAATGTAATAAAAATACGTAAAAATTATCAACTTTGGGTACTAACACATATAATATGTGATGAGCAGATTTCGTCGATTTATTTTTTAATAATAAAAATTTACATACAGCATTGGCACCCATATTTTTGAAGAAATGCTAGCACGATTTGTACTTTTTTAAATGCAGCATCAGCAAGACACCAGGAAAATTCTTGGCACAGATCTAAATAAAATGATGGGAAAAAATATTGTTAAAACCCAGCAGTATAAAATAAAGTAATGTAAATTGACCTCTATGAAGCCAATTTCTTTAAACCCAGACCATATTTAAGCTATATTATTGATTTTTGGCGTTATAGTGGATATACGAATTAGAAAATGATGATTATTTGCACTAAATCGCTTATAATACTGATGAAAAATAATTGACAAGAAGGTGGGTTAAACTTTGAACCGGGCATGGATTCGGAACAGGTGCAGTTGACATCCTTGAAATGCTTGAAGTAATCTCTGGGCAAGAGCGTTCTGCTTTTGAGTATAATACATGTCCGATTCCACTTAAAACCAGCCCTTGATTTCTATCCTGGCTTTTTATATCACCCCTGACATGTCTGTAACACGTCTGACAGCTTATTAATACATCAATAACGCACATTTTCCGCGTAATTAATTGCACAGTTGAAGCTTTTATTAAATTAAATTCTGAACGATACTCTCACGCCAGTTTAGTAATTTCTGTTTACCATGTGCTTAAAAAATGTATGCTTAATTGTGGTGGCCAGATTAATTTATATTCATAATGGATAGAGATCGGGTTCAACCCCACTTTTTTTAACACCAGTGCTTATGATGTCGGTGAAGGATTACGGCAGAGAAAATATTAGGGTGAAAATTGTTTTAGCAGTAAACAAGCCAAATCGTGTTCGATACCTTATTACCAACAATATTTAAAGTCTTCATTGAAACTCAATATTAAGTGGTAAACCAATCCTCAGAATGGGCAGAGAACTAATAAAAACCACGAAAATTGGCAGATTGATGTAATTTATTATGAGAAAAAAAACTTAACTATCGCCTAACAGGAAAATAAAATTTATTGTCAATAATAAGATATGGCTTACTAAACGTCGAATAAAAACCGTGTATCTTCCAAAAATGTATACTTAAAACGACATAAAATATTTCAGATCTAAGACGCCACAAAGAATGTCTACATATCAAGTAATTAAAATATTTTCGAAATTAATGCCGACCGAGTGACAAATAAAAACTTGTTTAAAATGCATTCTGAAAAAATCAGCATACTAATATGGATACAGAGATCAGCGTAGGAGTGAATTCTCGTTTTAAACATCGTCCGAATAAAAAATCGACGTCATAAAAATTAGGAAACATTATTTCTGTCTGCAAAGACAATCAAAATATGATTATTGTTTCACAACGTTAGACGACAATTGAAGTGGGTTTCATTTTGATTCAATTGGTTTTTCACAAAGCAAGAATTAGTTTGAATGAGGACATGAAAGTTCTTATCTAAATTACTCGCTTATGTTATTTTTGACAAAGCTCTTGAAATATTAAATTTACATTTTCTTATATTGCTTCTATTTGCAATTTTCAGTTGTTTGGAAAAAACATAAAGGATTAATTATTGCCTTCCTTGCTTCGATGTAGGCTTAATTGACAACCAACTCATTATTAGTGGGCAAAAGTAACTACAGGACGTTCAAACGCAAATAATTCCACAGTTCGGTAAGATAAAGCCTCACTATCGCTGCCTTATAATTATAAAACACGAAACATTGTTGTTTATAGTTTTTTTTTCAGTTTTTGTTGCAGCGTTTCTTTTATATAGTCGAGCGGATAATAATCAAACTTTTACCATTTTATATTGAAACCTTACGGCTACATTTTCTTGAACGTTAACTCCATTTTTGTTTATTCCACTCTAAATTTGCTCAAAAATACTTACAAAAACCATACTATTTCTAAGAGAAATCCATACTGACTATTTGGGTTAATTTCAATTGTTAAACAGTTTCGTTCATTTTTATGTAGCCCGGCACTCCCAAGAGTAAAGAGGCGTTAAATTTTCAAAATATACATATTAAATATTTAGTTCATCTCACCGTTTCTCTACAATATATACTGCCATGACATATACAATTACAACTTACCAGCCAAAAATCAAATCGACAGATCGGCATACATATTACAATACGCAGACGACACGGCACTTATTATACATGACAAAACTACTGAGAGAGCAGCTCAAAGACTCCAAACACTAACAAACAACACAATGACATGGTTTTATAAATGGAGACTAACACCAAACGCGTCCAAAAACCAACTTCTGCTCACAAACTACAGACTCAACGCTGACTCCCCTACAATAACTGCAGACGGCCAAACAACACAACCAAAAAACGACGTAAAATACCTTGGAATCACAATTCACCACAAACTTAAATTCACTAAACACATACGAAACATCAGGACAGAAACAATAAAGAGAACAAAACACTTCCGATCACTAACCTACGAAGACAGAGGAATTAGCACAAATACCGCCAACAAATTATATAAAGCTATTTGCAAACCCTTTCTAGACTATGGACATATACTCATGACCAACGGAACAGAAAGGACAAAACGTTATATACAAACAACAGAACAAATTGCACTAAGACTAATAACACGAATAAGACACCCCCAAAACCCACTACAGAATCCCTCCACCCAACTACTATACGAACGCACAAACATGACAAAGATTTCGGAATGACTCATACGCCTACAGACAAAATGGACAAACATCCCCTACAACTGGACCATACTGAATCCCTTTTGTCTTACAAGACCAACCAGACAATCCCGGCTTACGTTTCCCTACATCAACGCTACTCGAACGCTTACAATCGTAACTGGCTACTGGGCAATAAATCCAAGATCTCTGTTTGCCAGAATTAAAATTATTCAATTAGTAACCTAGAATAAGATAATTTTTACCTTTATTTGTTTGTTTAGATTAAGACCGCATGTACTAAACAAGGGCAGAAAGACCGATAGGTCGATAGTCCTTTTTTTAGAAATAAAGATGTTTACTACTACTACTATTTAGTTCACATACTCGATGATATCGTCCAAATAGCTCGGAACCGTTATTTTGCATGATAGTGCCGAATAATAATTGTTCAATTTCTTTTCTTTCACATTAAAGGAATTGTTCGAGAAGCAGTGGGATTTGACAAATTACACTTTTATGTTGTCGAATGGTAATTTATTTCAATAGAAATATTCCATTTGTTTCAAGCGAACACCTACATACTTAAATAAATCTTTTCGTTGGACTGGCGCCTGTAACAACGCAGTAACTTATTTATTTTTTACCAACTGATTATTGTTTCGCAAATGACAACTTTAGATTCAATCAGTAATTTGTGTACGGAGAATATCGCTGGCTTTGTATGGAGTTAAATGTAGAAAAACTATGACACTTGACCAGAACAGATGCAAAAGTCTCACAGACATGCTCAAATCATTGGATTAATTTTTTAAATAAACTATTTAATTTAAAAATAGCAGTTTAGAATAATTCGCTTAAATGTGACAATGCCGATAACTTTCAGACAAGCAAGTCGCAAAACAGTTGATTTGAATTAGAAATATTTTGAAAATAAATCTACCAGCAAGCAGCAATCACTCTTTTTCAGTTCTCCACTGTCTAGACATAATTACAAATCTAATTTTCACACCCGTCAACATACAGCGTTTTCAATGCTTGGATGAAATTAAATCATATTAGAGCCTAAATGGCATTTTTTGCTGATTTTCCCGATTTAATCGCTCCGGAAAGTAATTGAATAAAAATGGAACTGGTTCATATGCAAGAAAAGCTGTTAGAGCAAGGTATTTACATCAGTTATTCTCAACTGACATTCGCTTTTTAAGAACCCATTATTTAAATTGTTGGCCGTTTCACAATAATGTTGATCTTCACTTATTATCGCTTATGAGATCTGTATACAAGGTGATTTTATTTACTCTGCTTTAATGGAATTTTCAATTCGAAATAAATCTGGTAGACGATTTATTCATCGACTTTGATCTTGGATGCATTATTACATAAATAAAGTTAGAGTATTAAATCTTTATTAAAATATATTATTAAAATTTAATAAATAAAAAGAGTTAATCAAGTTGATGAACAGCTTCTATTAATTACAACTTCATTCGTAGTTGACAGCTGCGAAAAAATTCTGTCAGAAGCACTGAGCAAATGATTACGTGAAAATATGACAAATAATGACCAAATAAAGCAGCCCAAAAATTATTTATGGTTAATATCGCGAGATTATATTACGACATTTACCGAAATAAATTGAGTGTCATGGCGGTAGATATGGAGTGTTATATATATCAGGCTGTAAGATCTGATGACTTGCAATTTAACCCTTAACAACACTATTATTTTATACTATGGCTCTCCGGCAAGCTCATATAAAATTCAACTGACCCCGTAAAATATGGAAGCTTGACTTGTGATTTAGAGAAGCAATATATTTAAGGTATTTCCCATTGAACTGCTCAAGTAGCATATACAAAGTCAAAGAAGAATGATGAAACAGGTAATTGCCGACTTAAAACATTTCACTCGAAAGTGGTAGATATGATAAATACGAGCTTGTTTAATAAAATGATTATTAATAACCGTGGTTAATCGATTAAGGATATACAGCTCGCAAAGGCCAGAATAATTTAATACATGTCAAATAAATATCGCAATATGCAAATTATGTTTGTACTTAAAGTAATTAGAAAGATGAATTTACTTAAACAACACTTATCCGGTCATTTTGAAATTTAGATCGAAGTTTACATATTATTGATATGGTGTCGTATATAGTACATAAACTATAGTTCTGAATATGTAAATTTTGTTGAAATTGCCGAAGAATTTTTCGAGAATGATAAGCTTGCGTTTCTATTTTAAGTGTCATAGTTTGATCAAATTTAATTGGTTTAAAAAATAGTTTAATCCAAAAAAAATTCCTGGATTTCAGTCAATTTTATTGTTTATTATTTAAAATGTCACAAATACGTTTCGGTGTATTTCTCCACCATCATCAGTTTGTCTGTATGAACTTTGGGATGATAGCTAGATTCTTGCATCTGGTTAGGAAGTTTTTTCTGTTCCTCTCTCTTGCCAATTTTGCTTGCAATCTCCTATATGTCCCCTTCAACCTGGATGAATTTTTTTGGATTAAATTGAAATACAGTCAGGAAAATATACAAAGTAATTGAGATGCTTGGGAGCAAAAGCAAGATAGATCTGATGAATGAAGACAGGTTGAAGGGGACATATAGGAGATTGCAAGCAAAATTGGCAAAGAGAGGAACAGAAAAAACTTCCTAACCAGATGCAAGAATCTAGCTATCATCCCAAAGTTCATACAGACAAACTGATGATGGTGGAAAAATACACCGAAACGTATTTGTGACATTTTAAATAATAAACAATAAAATTGACTGAAACCCAGGAATTTTTTTTGGATTAAACTATTTTTTAAACCAATTAAATTTGATCAAACTATGACACTTAAAATAGAAACGCAAGCTTATCATTCTCGAAAAATTCTTCGAAAAAATTCGATTAAATTGAAATACAGTCAGGAAAATATACACAGTAATTAAAAAATAGTTTTAAACTACAAAAACTTTAATAATAATGTGCTATTAATTAGCAGCATATTGTCCAATGCTTTTATCAAGCTTATGCTTTCAATAATTCCAAATACTCTCTGTAATTGCCTGTACTTATTTAAAAACCTGCAGTCTTTGTGCTTTGGATGGACGTGACAAAATTTTTCGTCAATCTACTGTCTTTTTTTAAAACTACCATATAATATTGTCTGCTAAAATGTAAATTTACATAGCAATAATTCATGCATTCGGAAAGGAAACAATACTATTTATGCAATCACATTAATTAGTCATTTATTTCAACATAATTGCAGGGTTTTCTAAATGAACACATAAAAGCTGCAAACTAAAGGAAGAAGCTAGGTGATAATTAACGGTCGTAAATTATATAAAGTTTCAAATGTGATTTACGAGAAACAGTTGTGAGCAACGTCGTTTGAAAAATCACTAATAAAAGACAACGTTTCAAGCAAGATACTCGTCCGCCCATGTCAAATAATTCTCGGAAGGAAAGTTATATATCTTAATAAGATGAACTGATAAATCGACGATTCTGGATTTAGTTAATATTTTAAATTGGTATAACTTAAATTTTAAAACAGCTTTTCCACCTCCTAGCAGAATACTATTTACAATAATTGATACTTTCTGGAATATATCAACAAAAAATTATTTCAAAGGTAATTGAGCTTATATTAAAAACATTTCTGGGCGAAATACCAAAATAATATTTAATTACACAACAGATGGGTTCTATAAAGGCTCGTTTAAATGTAAAGCATAATTTAGGAAAACGATCCTAGTGAAGATTTTACGGCATAAACCTGGCCTATGAGTAATATCTTCTAAACAAAGGGATTTGTTAAAGGTAGGCGCGTTCGGTATAATGATGAGTCGCTTCTCGATTTGCATAATATAATATTCATCGCATCACTTTAATAAACAAACACCATCTATATTTACAGAGTGTTCATTGAGCTACTTCTCTATCAGAAGTTATAGTTATGGATGTAAAAACTAAGCCATTTTAGGATAATTAATAATCATAACAAAATTTATTTCTTCACATTTTTTCTATCATACCAATATCTTCATCAATATTATATTATAATATCGCATTGGTAGTCACTTGTAACATTCGGACTTATTTTTTAGTTCATTTGCCTGAAACTACCTGAAAAGACTACCTAACATGCCCAAGCCCAGAAAGAGCCAAAATTTTGTATGCAAACTTATACACATGTGTGTTTCCACCATATCATTTTCTATTTAACTATAAATATAAGGGAATACTATAAACGAATCACAATATAGCAGTGTAGGGATAATTCAATAAAATTGTACCTACCGCACTGCTTTGTTTATATTTTTGATAATTTATGATTATTTTGTGTATGGATAATGTTGTCCATCTCCACCCTTGTCCAATGTTAATGCTTTCAAGCTCCTTAATACCCAATTCGTTTTTCTAGGAGCGCCTAAATTAACCAAAATACATAATGAAACTGAGGACACTAAATTTTAATATATAAAGCGGCGTTTCTGTGGGGCTTACTTCTCATAAATTTCTTTCAAATAGGAATTAATTTATAGTGACACTTAGGATTTATATATGGAGCCCGACCTGGAAGAAATCCTTGAAAATTCATGAATGCTTATATTTTTCGGGGCAAATTAAATACAGAAATTTTCAAACTAGAATGTATAAATATTCAATCTTCTGGTAATCTACTTACATGTCATAAAACCAGGGGCAAAAATAGCAAAGCTAAAACAAGTCCTATCAAATATTACAATCTACATTTAAATTCCCCATTTAAAACTTTCTTGACACTGTAACTAAAATGTAGTTCTGTTATAAATGTAAATCGGCATGATTTATCATAGCGCATTCGTTTGAATTTAAAATCAACTAGGTTAAAGCTTTAGCCGTTGCTTCTGATAAACTAATATAAGCATAATGACCCGAGGAATCTTGAATCTGTCATCGAATAACTATATTAAAATAACTTTACATGAAATTTTACTTAATTTGAATATATTTTGTTGACTAAAGTGATTTACTATGTCGGGCTGTTTGTAGATGTTTGTTTAGACGATGTTATTAATGCACTTATCGACAGTGTAGCTGGTGTTTTAACCATTTGTTTTGTAGGAATACGAACATGTTACACTATCAGGCAAATTGTGTTAGCTGTCTTTAAGAAAATTATTAATAATATGCTATGGCATGAATGCTTACAATAAGAATCGAATTACTCTATGGGAAACCAAAATATGTACATTTAACTATTCTTGAAGTGACAATGGGAGTCCACTTTTAAGAATCACTCTTATAAAAATATTCCCTTCGAGTTAGCAAAGAGCAAAATTAGGAAATTTCAGTTTCAGCTATGAAAGGCTTCAAACTTTGTCTTGTCTAAACTTAATTTCAATCATTTATGCTCGTCCATGAAGCTCGTGCATGGAGAATAAGTACCGCATTACAGAAAAAAATATCATGCCATATCGTTCAGAGAGAAATTCAAATAAAAGCAGACAATTTCGTCAAACAAGGAGCAAAATGCGTGAATAAGGTATCATCAATGAGCCAAACAATGTCGATATTATTAATATATTGAAGGAGGGTATTTGTTGTTAGACAAGAGCGGGCGTATTACAGGCCCCTCAACGTTTCTGAATCCAATATATTTCACTTTTCCGTTTCCTAAATCCGATTTGTTATACGACTTATGGCATTTCCGAAGGTATTAAGGTCCAATACTTCAGTTAAAAAAAGATCGTCATAATATGTTATAAGAATATATGATGCAGGATAATGTTTTGCAGAGGTTCAAAAGCAAAAATGGCAAGCCAAAATCTGTTTTTCTCCCGATTTATTTTAAGCTAGATAATATTTGAAACCGGGCAGAAAGACCGATAGGTCGATAGCCTTTTTTAGAAATAAAGATGTCTACTACTACTATTTGAAACCTTTGAGACAATTATGGAAATTGTAATTTAGTTCTGACGCTTCTTATTTGACAATAGAAACCTTAAAATTTGAGGCAACAGCATGCAAAAATCTGTTCGGTTTTAAAAAGGTTATTTTAATAGCAGTATCCTTAAGGCTTGCTTAGACTAATTGACTTTTGTCTTCTCTTCGAAAGAAAATTAAATAATCGGCTTACGTGTTTCGTGTGAATAACTTTGATGGAATTAATTAAAGGCTGTCTAGATTTAGTAGTTATTAAATTCGATTATAATGACGGCTTAGCATTTATGCAATTTTGAAAAGGTGCAGTTTGTATATTAATCAAATCAATTTTTCAATCAAACCTTTTGCTGTGCTCTAACAAATTATAAATAAGTAAAAATATATTCAGATACAGGATTTTTTGACGCATCCAACCTTTGCATTTGAAAGTTTTGTGTTTTTAGAAAACATACATGGGGGTCTTCTGAAATTGTCCTATATGAATCTGATTGGTTTCGAGTTGAATTCGGATCGATTTTAGCCAATCACAAAAAGCAGTAAAGCAGTATTGATCACAATGTCGTTCGCTATGCCGATTGAAGATTTGTAGGATGTCGTAAATAACCGGCTATGCCTCACCTTACGAACTACACTCTATTACCTCAGGTCCTGCAACCCCCAATATAAACCGACGAACCAGCTTTCCTGTAATATATAGCTGAACGTTTACCACTGAATGCATTTTCATTTACTTTTGCTTTCTTTTAGTCACCCCCTTACATACAACGTAGGTAGAGTGGCCGCACCTAGCTTTATTCATGGAATCCTGCATTTATAGCAAGTTAGACCGATAAACCATTTTGCAAGGACTCGCTGAAAAAGGTTTGTTAAATGAATTGGAAAAAAGATCTATAGAGAGAAATGAAAAGGGATTTCTACATATGATGGCGACCCGCTGACAACTTTTATTGAGGGAAATGCAGTCATGGGGGAAGAAAAATTGAACTCTATTGAATAACAATATAAAAGGCTCAAAATAAAGTGTCTAACAGAGTGCAGTATTTTATTATTTAATCGTTCCTATGCAGGGGCAATTATTGACGAACTTTTCACAGCACACACAAATCATCATTTCGATGTCTCGATCAATAAAACCAAACAATTACTAACTTTTAAAGCGCTCTAATGATTTAAGGGCAGTGTTCGCTTTATGTATTTTAAAAAATTTAACAGGCAAACTGAAAACAAATTAATACTTCAATATTGTCCAGTTAAGTTGGCCCTAAAATTATATAAATTATAAATGACGATAAATTCATAAATGTAACCGTAAGAAATATGCTATAGTCCAAAAGACGTAAATATTTCGGTCTTGTCGTACCAGTTTCCCTTTATTTATCGAGCAGGCCCTAATTGAATAACCCTGATTTTCTTAGTTGCTCTTCTCAATTCCCTATTAAATTATTTAAACACTTAGAGTTGCCCTAAATACATTAAAATATCTCGTCGGCCCTCAGTGGCTAGTTTGCGTAGCAGAGGGTTGGCGTAATATGTTCATCTGCTCCAAGTTAAACTACGTACTTAATTAGTTTTCTTTATGCTAAATGGGTTACTAAATTAAATTGTCTTGCGTATTTATATAGAAATAATTTGACTAAATGTTTGCGCTTTGGAAGTCTCGCTTACCCCTTGCAATAGTGCTTATGTAATTTGTGTCAGTTATGATTTACTAATAGAAAATATGACCCAATCAATATACCAACGGATGTCTTTGAATAGTTTTGGCCCAAAGCACATTCAATTTAGCCTTTGCTAGATAAAGGCAATTTGATTTATGTAATAAAATTTTGAACCACTACTGTTCTCAATTAGGTGTTGCAGTCTGAGACCAGCCTAATGTAAAGGTCAATGATAATCGACTCATGATAAATCGCTTTTAAGAATATCTTTTGAAAAATGTCTCCGATCACCCTTACACAGACAAATTAATTGTTATAGGCATAGTATCCGACACATGTCCTTGGAATTTATATAAATTGATACATTGAAACCACATTTTTCCACCAAGGGATATTAGTATGCGCATATAAAATTGGACCCAATTATTTTAAATCGATAAATATTACAGCGTATATAAAGTACAATATTACATGGTCCAAATTTCTAGTTCCTACAATTAACATATCGTGAATGTAAAGACCTGGTAGCAAATTGCATTATTCACAGCTAAGCTAAATTTCACAACGATACAATCAATAGTTCGTTATACTTGGATAAAATCTTACCTTCGAGGTTTAATGCATCGGCAAGTAGCTGTTAAGTTAGTAAAGATGTAGCTTTACCAATTAATTGTCGTGCAATAAGGAAATTCATTAAATAGTTTCAGCTTCGTCTGTGCTATTCCATCAATTAGTGGGATTTCTAGTTGCAACTCTAAATACAGTTCTCGAAATTTCAGATTTGTCTCAATAAAGGATTTCAAATAATCCATGAAATGCGCATCAAATATTGATTATCGTTCGTCTTAATAGGAAAATAAGTTGATTTCCTCAATTAAGCTCACGGTCTTAAGAAGCATTATAGCATACAGTTTCAAAAGCACGACAATTACCGAATACTCTAAATTGGCCGAACATTATTTGAAGCCCCAAAAGTGGTCTACTGCAATTGGTTTCCAGTGTTAATTTTCCATCGGTACACTAGTGGAACTCAAGATACACCGGAAACACTCTGACCCAATTTATCTGCAGGAAGTTGTTATTAGGGCATTGTCACAAGGAGATTCCTGAATTAACCTACTTTTACATAAAATATCTCCAAGTATATCGTTTGTGTAAATGTAGATAATGAACATACATTTTTTAGTGTAAAGTTTTGTGTGTTTTTTTACTTTTTATCCGGTGTCTTTGTTATTTATTTATAGCCGATAGTAGATTATTTGATCTGAAACGAGGCAAAACCTTGCTGGATGCAGAAGACAAAAAGCAATCTCACATCTGAGTTTTGACGAAGGAAAACCTTTTAATAATTCTTGTCCTCCTTTTACTAAGCCCTTTCCAAACCCTCCAGAAGAATACAACAAATTTAGAATTATTCTGTATATTTAATTTTATAGCGATATATGCGGTAATTAGATAAGCAAATTTGGAAATAGGTACGATATTTTATAGGCTCTGAACAAAATATAATGCTTTGTTGCACGCTATCTTTGTGTAGCTGTAAACCGATAAGATAACAGTGTCCGGTTTTTTACCGACTTTTTACGAAGTCTATTAAAAGGGGTCTACAAAAATACCAATTGGCTTATTTCCAGTACATATTTGGAGACTCATTAGGGCATATTGGTGCTAATATTTTTGGAACAATTGAAAAAAACTAAATAAAAGACATAACTTAATATTTATTTATTGGACTTAGTGTCGATAATGTTAAATAATTAACGCCAGTAAACTTTATGTACATATATACATACGTAACTCGCATAAATATAAAATGAATTTTATTGACTATAATAAAAGATTGTTGCACAGCATGATATTGTTGTACCCACGATTTTATGACTTCATGAGAATGAATGAACTACCGTCATATACAAGTCACTTGAAAAAATCAATAACGACTGAAAATCGTAGTCATTTTCGAATTTCGAATATGGAGAAGTGCTTTTAAATAATAGTCGATTATAGGAGAAAGTTTTAATAGTTTCCCATAGAGATGGTTTTGAGACAAATATAATAATTTTCTATAATCAGGATATAACAACAAGAGAATAAAAGCTATGAAGGACAGGAGGAAATAAATGAATTACAGTAATTTACAAATACACCTACTGTGCTTTTTATGTGTGCACTACCCAAGTCCAACGAATAAAATCACTGATGTAAGGCATTAAGTTACCTTTATTAAGGACAACAATGGGTTATATGTCTCTGAAATGAATGGGGTGGTCTAATAAATGGTCCACCTTACACGGGCTGGCTAGTTGCCTTTAAATTCCTTCCTTTTACCACTTTTGTTTATGGCTTCTTGGGCACGAATATAAATTCCTATTAACAATGATTTCAATGTCATACAATTCGACATTGACTAAAAGTTTGCAAAAATGCTACATACAAAATATATATTTTACAATCATATAGTATCATATAGTGCTACATTAATATTGAAAGTTTTTCCAAAATGTCTAACAAACCGAATTATTTTCCTTGCAAAATCACGGATAGAGACTGTGGCAGTATTGCTGCAATTGTATAGAATGGAACGATGACGATGCAATTTGTTGCCAAGCTAACACTATATTTTTCAGTTTTTGAGTGAACTGCCACCTTCTATTTCATGTAAGCTATGTTTCTTTTGACCTTTAACTTCACTGTACTGAACCGCGCAAGACACAGACAAAAACGATTCAAAAAGGCGCATAAAAGAGATCGAAGCTTCATCATCAATTCCACCATTAGTTAAGTATCCAATACTATCAATAGGGACTTTGTCGACATTTTCAGTTTCATTAATTAAAGCTTTACGTTTCATTATTATCTCCATGCGGTGCGTCAGCGATATCAGTAACATAAGCTTGTTTGAAGACTTTTGCTCGATTTTGTGATACAGTGATATATATCGTGAGTATGGAAACCATAAACTGCTTTTTTGTACATTGGCAACTGATCTGCTTAATGAATTATCAAAGAAGTGAAATTAAGGATTATTGTTTATGACCGTTTTGAGGTTCAAAACTTACCTTATATTGACTGAAGCAAGTAGGCTTTTATATGAATTGGTAGACACAAACGTATAATCTATCAATTGCAAAAACCCTAATCTAACGGAAGAAGTTTCGGTACAAGCAAAGCGAAAACACATCCCCAAAATGATACATTTTTTGACGATTGCTAGCACTAATTAATATTGGGTTCAACAGCCGTTCAAAGCAATACATGAGCCATTATATGTGCCATTATATTTATATGGAGATATTTAAGGTTTTGCATTTGAATAATTTAAAAAATATCGATATATGTCATTACAACAGTTTGTTGATTATCGTTACAAATTGATTTAAAATTATAATGTAATTGTTTTTAAAAGGTGAGACTAACAAAAAGACATTCTTTTAACTTAACTTACACCAGTTTCAAAGTCACACAAAAATTTAGAAAATATTAACTACGGCATCTCAATTGAAACAAACCAATATTCTTATTAAAATTTTATTAAATACTTCAACAATAAATAAAGTAAAACATAACAACATCAAAAGGTTTAATTTGAATGAAATTAATTAATTTCATGAAAACACATTTTATATATCCAGGCTTAAAATAGCAAATATACAAAACGAAAATTAGTGATAACATTAAAATCGTGATGCCCCATTACGAGTTTTTTTCATCGGGTATTTTCCGACCGAATATAAAATTTCCTCGACTCGCGTAATTGGTTGGAAATAAAATTCCTTGGTAAATTCAAATCGTGCATGCTCTTATATTGTGTGCTGTGCCCTCAATCAGACACAAGATGTAGATGGTCACCTGGGAGATGTAGTGCTTACGCTCGACGATTCCTATGCAATCTGCTGTTAAAGGGATGCATTTGCTGCCTATTAAGGGTACATTTCCTTGTCGCATGAACGATGAATTTGAACGACTTCCTTGAGATATTTTTCCGGTATCAGGTATTGATTTAAATCGGACACTTTCATCTTGTCTGGTGTAGTTATGTGAAAAATAACCGCGTATCTGGCATAGAATAGTGAGAAATTTACCTTCTTTGGTTTCTATGAAAGCTGGGTGAGAACAATTTAACTACAAATTATAGAGGCGTTCGATACTAAGATGCTAAGTAACGGAGACATTTTAATGAGAAGCAGGCAATTTTAAAATATGCCAGAGAAGGACTTACTTTGCCCAAAGTAAATCTTTGTAAAGTCAAGTAAAAGGCGTTTTGAACTCGTTTTGCAAATCCTGTGTGATAATTCACTTGATAAAAGGGGGTATATTACTACCTTTTGAAGGCATTCGATAACATTAAAATAGTAGTAATAGTAGTAAACATCTTTATTTCTAAAGAAAGGCTATCGACCTATCGGTCTTTCTGCCCTTGTTTAATACATGTAGTCTTAGTGTAAATAAAAACAAAGATGAAAATTTTCTTATTCTAGGTTAATAATCTTGTTAAATAAACTTTCCAATTCTAATGACAAGAAAAAATTATTTTATTGTCCAGTAGTCAGTTGCGTTTGTAAGTGTTCGAGTAGCGTTGATGTAGGGAAACGGAAGCGGGATTGTCTGGTTGGTCTTGTAAGACAAAGGGGATTCAGTATGGTCCAGTTGTAGGGGTTGTTTATCCATTTTATCTGTAGATGTATGAGTCTTTCCGAAATCTTTGTCATGTTTGTGCGTTCGTATAGTAGTTGGGTGGGGGGGTTGTGTAGTGGGTTTTGGGGGTGTCTTATTCGTGTTATTAGTCTTAGTGCAATTTGTTCTGTTGTTTGTATATAACGTTTTGTCCTTTCTGTTCCGTTGGTCATGAGTATATGTCCATAGTCTAGCAAGGGTCTACAAATAGCTTTATATATTTTGTGGCGGTGTTTGTGCTAATTCCTCTGTCTTTGTAGGTTAGTGATCGGAAGTGTTTTGTTCTCTTTATTGTTTCTGCCCTGATGTTTCGTATGTGTTTAGTGAATTTAAGTTTGTGGTCAATTGTGATTCCAAGGTATTTTACGTCGTTTTTTGCTTGTGTCGTTTGGCCGTCTGCAGTTATTGTAGGGGAGTCAGCGTTGAGTCTGTGGTTTGTGAGCAGAAGTTGGTTTTTTGACGCGTTTGGTGTTAGTATCCATTATAAAACCATGTCATTGTGTTCATTAAAATATTTAACACTTATTTTATATATATATATATTTAATTATTATTTTAAAATTCAAAAAATAATTTAATTTTGGTTTTAATTCGAACTGTTAGAGCAATATTAATGGAGTGCTCTTCATTCAAACATGGAGAGGTGTGTAAGTAGTCGTCTAGCAAATAGCGAAAGATGGAAAATAAAATGGATAATGTACTTTAAAATATGAAGGAAAAATAATGAATAATCAGAATGTATGTTCAATTACACTTATGTGTTGTTAGTTGATATTTTTTACTTACTACTAAAACACACAGCCACCTATTCACTAAAAAAATGTACCTGCTATGTCAGTGAGATAATCCTGTATAATTGCTGATTCTTCAAAATATTTCGAAGCTACTGGGAATTCAATAGAACTCTGTTCTCAAATATTTTCGTAAGTTACGATCCAAAATGCATGTTACTTATTGTTTAACTAATATTTTTAGTTTGCCAATGGAATCAATATTTTATGTTCAAATATATGGATTCGTGGGATGCGTGCAATAATATAATATTTCAGATTCAATGTGAAATCAATAATTGCCAGTAAACGTAAACCTCCGCGTCCTCAACGATATTTATATAGCCCTCAGCACTCTACATAAATAAATCAATAACCTTCCAGGCCAACAAAAAAAAATGTTGAAGATAATCAATAACAGCGGATTTCATATTTAGTATAATTGCATGTAGTGTGGCTTTAAATAACAATTGGCCGTCCTTCGAAATAGGCGATTACTATCGAACATGCAGAATTGGTAAATATATGAATCAACGAGTTCTCTAATACAGGTATCAACCCACCCAAGTTTTTCAAATTACTCTCTACGGGCTGAGCGTGTATACAGCAAATGGTAATTGTTAGATACAATGTATTATATTAGCTAATAATGACTATAGGATCCTACACTTTTTCTTGCAAAAGTGCACATCTGATATTCAATTACAACAGCTACAAGTAAAAAGAGCGGATTTTCGAAGCACCCTGACACAGTAAAAAGTGTAAACAACAATATTTACATATACATTAATGTAACATAACGCTCAAATTTACGGTTATTTCGAATTCCTTCTGGTGTTACTTCACTTTGGAAATATTGCCAAGTACGTAGGCATTGAATTTTAAATATTGCCCTTTGAATTCTAACTACTTGGGCTTGGAAACGGTTAATGAAATATTCCATATGTAAATGCAAATTGTACAGTATTATCATAAATATGGCCAGCTACTTGAGTTACAGTTCATACCTTTAAATTTCAACACTACAAAGTCATATTTACCAGCTGTATGCTTCAAAATTTGGAACTGTCCTCTTGGAATAAATATCGATGCTAATTGTCAACCGAATTACTAAGTTAAGCACTTCCAAATATGCATAATGCGCGAAGTTTTAAACAAAACGGCAGTCTTAAGAGACCTACTTCTTAGGCATGAAGGTTCCCATTTAGCAACTTTTTTGCACTTTATTTTACAATTCGCAAAAAAAATTAATACATCCATATACATGGAGGTAAAAGTCATCAGTATTTGACTACACTATTTAGAAAAAATATATGGTTATTTAAACAATTTTTTGAAAAATCTGCAAAGCAATGAAATGATTCCAAAAAAAACAATTAGCTATTGTCTCAATACATTATTTCTTACAAGGGTTTCAAAAGATATGATATAAAATTAAAATAAGTTCACAGAAAAGCACAAAAGCTCACTTAAAACTTCGATATACCAAATATCCTATTTAATCATTACATAATTGACACAAAGATCAAAGCAGTATTATTTGCAAGGAATTATTACAAGATGAGAGAACAAGAGAAATTTTAACTAACTAAAGCAATTAAAAAATTAGACATTTTGCACAACAAAACCTTTGATAGTCTGTTGTGGTGGTCTTTTGTATATGGTATAAACATATATAAGTTTAGGCGTACTCAGTTATCAAGGTGTACAAACTGTTGTGAACAGTTTACGATTATATACATGTATGAGGGGTGTAAGGGGCGAAGGCAAGAAGGGACCAAAGCCTGCCCAAAAGTCAGCCTCACCTGCACGAGTGGTGGTATAGACCATCCGGCACACCCTGCTAGATAACAGACGAGGCTCTGACGACCGAGTCACGGCGGTATAGCCGTTAGAACTGAAATTAAGGAAATGTAATTTCATACCCATGGAGGAAGATAACGGGAAATCACCTCCATTATACTTCTTCTCAAGAGAACCACATGATGACAACATTCAAATTAAAATGTTCCGGAGGTAAAATAAGTTCCCCGATCGGATCTCCGGAGGGAACGGTTTTGAATGAAGCCAATGAAACCAGGATACAAAGACTAAATGGCCGCAAAAATATCAATTTAGGGACCTGCAATTTACAAAGCTTATTCGCAGCGGGAAAGCTAGCAAATCTAACTCAAGAAATTAAAAGACTGGACATAGATATATTGGGAGTCTCAGAAACTTGATGGCCGACCAACGGAATGTGTACTGTCAAGGGAGGCCGCTTCTACTACTCAGGCAATCAAAACAGGAACCACCGAAATGGAGTCAGAATATTTATTACTCCGACAGATTAGCTCTCTTAAAACTCAGCGCCAAACCCGTAAACCTGAATGTTATCCAAACGTATGCCCCTACCGCAGAGTCAACGGAACAGGAGAATGAAACATTTTATGAAGGATGTATATTGATTTTTTATTGGGAATTTGGAGATATTTGATTTTTTTCGAAAACATCGACCTCCGCTTTCATGAAATTAAAAAACGTCAATTAATCAAATTCATGATTGTCACTCGTCAACCAGACATGTTAAGAAACGTGGGACTAACATCGGACGGATCATCAATTGAGCCGGTGAACAAATATAAATCCCTTGGAGTAAGGCTTACTGAAGAATGGACATCTGACCGGAAATAAGATGTCGTATAGAGAGCGCCCGCAACACATTCATGCAATTCAAATCCATCTTCACAAATACGTACTTTGACGAAAGCCTAAAAGTGATATTCATAAAGTGTTACATTTGGTCAGTGTTACTGTATGGAGTGAAGAGCTGGACATTGAAGGTAACCACAATGAATAAAATGGAGGCCTTCGAGATGTGGGTATACCACAGAGTACTGAAAATCCCATAGACGGCCCGAGTAACCAACGAAAATGTCCTACAAAGAATAAAATAAGAACGTGAACTGTTACTAATGATCAAAAAAAGAAAAACTGCATATCTAGGACACATAATGAGAAATACGAAGTACCAGCTCTTACAACTTCGAGGGGAAGATAGAGGGAAAGAGAGGAATGGGAAGGAAGAACATGTCGTGGCTACGTAACATAAGGCAGTGGACCGGCTTACGAACAGTTGAAAGCCTAGTACATACTGCCAGAGACGGAATACAGATGAGACATGTGGTCGCAAACATTCATTAGTGAATATCCATAAGAAGAAGAAGATAAGAACTGAATAGCCGAGCAATGTAGCGAGTCGGAATTAACTTAATGCCAAATATAAACATTATAATTTTTAATAAACTAATGTTATTATTTGCGATTTAAAACACATTAGTTTCGTCATATTTTTTTAGCTATAAAAATCTTTCGAATGCAATAAGAGCTGATAAACGCAGTTGATACGTGAATAGGATATGAAATAAATTTGATAGTTTTTCGGTATATCCTCAGACAAGCAAAGTTTACGTGACTTACCCTGCACCGAAGCGCTGTTCATTTGGTTGCCTGAAACAAAAAATTTCGATAAACCTCATAAAAAGGATAGTAAAATAGTACATAAATCGAGTGGAGTAACAGCCAAATAACAAAGTCATGTATATAAATCCAAGAAGGAACTCACGAACATATAAATTATGTAAGACGTTACCAGACAATAAAAATGAATGTCAATTTGCATCTGTTTAGTGAATTAAGTGTTTAATACAGTTTCCATTTGGCAAGTTTAACTTTTAGGTTGATCCTCTCACACTTTCAATTAATAATGTTTATGAATATTCCACTTGCATACGGCAATGTTCATCACACATAAAATTCACTTTTGAAATGTGACAAAATGGTAATAAATATTTACACTATTTGTTATTTATGCCATCAAAGCATATTTGCCGTGCAGATAATTATACAGTTCCAAATGACTTTCTGTTAATGCCATTCTAAGAATATCAAGGAATCTATAAATCTGTTCCAACACAAAGCGTAGAATAGTGGACAATATTTTCAAGGTCATTACTGTCACTAAAGCATCTTTATTGACACTAAAATGATGCCGAGGTCATTTACATCCATTAAGTGTAAGTCTGCAGTAGAAGAGCTAAGAGCTTTTGCTAATTCTTCTTCTGTGAATGTCTATATTTGCATTTAAAATATGTATAATCAGGTTTCCGTAACATCATCATCTACGTAATAATTTATGTGGTCAAAATTCCTGAAAAATAGTTTAAAAAATGTTTTAAGATACGTTTTATTTAACACAGTTATTTACACCTTATTTTCACCTGATTTTCGAAATGGAAAAATTTGAAAACTAATATGCTCTGATACATTTGTTATGCCTTAATATTTTTCCCCATTTTATTTAATTTTTATACAAAGTGTTTACATTTATGGCCTCTTTCCTTGTTTCAATTGCATTTTTCGAGCGCAGCACAAAACATAATATTATTATCACCAGATTTGATTGAATTTTAACTAGCCAAAAAGGTGTTTTCTAAATAGTTAAAACATTATTTGACATACAAATCGCAACTGTTTTTTAAACACTCATTGGCATGAAGCTGAAGATGTTTTTAATAAAAAAAAAGGCCAGCACTAATACAATTATAACACTATGTCGTTTCTTAACTCGATCTAAGTCTACAAACCATCGAAAGCTTGCAGCTATCGATTCGTATCTTATATTAGTTTAGGACACCCAGGAGGATTTGTCGCCTCGTTTAATCTAGAGGGTTCTCCTAAATAGTTATATAATTTATTGATTGTATTTACTTATTTTTCGACAAACAAAAGTAGTTGAATTACGCGTTATTTTTAAATACCCCGTAATTTTTTCAATTAAACAACTCGTCTATTCTATTGGTCAGCGAGAAGGTACACATTTCAAGAGAGGGTGCAAACGACAAAAAGTTGAAGAACAAATCAGAACAGTTAGATTTTTACGAAGAACTCATATTGGAAACCATTATGGCCTATGACTTATTAAGAACGGATTACACATATAAAAACGATTTCGAATATATTTAAGGATATACACATCAGAAAGCACCCAGAAAATCACATTTTAAGTAAAATTTTACATAATTTTAATACTTTCACAATACTCAACTATTCAAACATTAAAACAATTATTGTGATGTCTCCAGTTACATCAAAACTGACATTAAAATGCCAAATTATTAAGCGAAATGTGCCGCTATTTATATCAATTTAAATGTTGCTCTCACTTGATATTAGGTATTCACAATAGGTCCTCTCAAGAGATCTAAAATTGATGTAATTGTAGTGTCACGTGTCGTGTTAGATTAAAATTAAATCAATGCACAAAATTATTCTCTCCCTGCACGTTTCTAAGCGATCTGTTACCTGGTCTATAAAGCCGTAATTATAAACGGAAGATCAGCTAAAGCAAGCTTTAGTAGACCTGAAAAAACACAGTTTTAAAATTAAGACATCTTATAATATCTTTATGGGGATTACTCTTGTAAACTACATACATACAAATTTCATTCTAAGTGGAAATGCGCTAGGCAGACGCAAAATTAAGTTATTACGCAAAGTTTATTATAATTAATAAGCTTGCAAGTACCTAAAAAAGAAAAGGCACGATCTACTTTAATCAAGAAAAGTAAACATAAATTACAGTTAAATAGCTGCGCTGATATGCCTGAAATATAAAAGTCCTAATAAACTCTGGCAAATCATATGTAAATCGACTGTTAATACTAGCTAATTTAAAGTAAATAAGCCGGTAATATTTAAGTTGACAGGGTTTTTGCAAATGGTTACTTGCCAATAATAGCCGAGTTGGAGTTTGAATAACCAGATTGCCTCAGTGGGGGCAGCTAGTAAAAACACAATATGTAGATAAATCAGATTATAATATTCTGTGTTTAAAATTATACATACAACAATTAGTAATCCGGTTCGTTTAAGCTAAATTACACCACTATTAGGTTAGTTCAAAATTTCTACTAATTTCCTAAGCATTCTATTAATATTTATCATTCAGTAGTAGAAAACATCTTTATTTCTAAAAAAGGCTATCGACCTATCGGTCTTTCTGCCCTTGTTTAATACATGCAGTCTTAATCTAAATAAAAAACAAAAATGAAAATTCTCTTATTCTTGGTTAATAATCTTATTAAATAAACTTTCCAATTCTAATGACAAGAAAAAAATTATTTTATTGTCGTCTTAGTCTTAGTGCAATTTGTTCTGTTGTTTATATATAACGTTTTTTCCTTTCTGTTCCGTTGGTCATGAGTATATGTCCATAGTCTAGCAAGGATCTACAAATAGCTTTATATATTTTGGTGGCGGTGTTTGTGCTAATTCGTCTGTCTTTGTAGGTTAGTGATCGGAAGTGTTTTGTTCTCTTTATTGTTTCTGCCCTGATGTTTCGTATGTGTTTAGTGAATTTAAGTTTGTGGTCAATTGTGATTCCAAGGTATTTTCCGTCGTTTTTTGGTTGTGTCGTTTGGCCGTCTGCAGTTATTGTAGGGGAGTCAGCGTTGAGTCTGTGGTTTGTGAGCAGAAGTTGGTTTTTTGAGCGGTTTGGTGTTAGTCTCCATTTATAAAACCATGTCATTGTGTTGTTTGTTAGTGTTTGGAGTCTTTGAGCATGCTCTCTCAGTAGTTTTGTCATGTACAATAAGTGCCGTGTCGTCTGCGTATTGTAATATGTATGCCGATCTGTCGATTTGATTTTTGTCTGGTAAGTTGTAATTGTATATGTCATGGCAGTATATATTGTAGAGAAACGGTGAGAGCTGGGATCCTTGAGGGAGGCCTTGTTCAGGGGAAAAGAAAATGACAGTGTTTTGTCAATTCGTACTTGTAGTTGTCTGTTTTCTAGTAAGTTCTTTATGGTGTTTAGTAGATATGTTGGTGTGTGTGTAGTTTGTATAGTAAGCCTCTATGCCAGACACTATCAAAAGCTTTGTTAATGTCCATAAACAAGCAAGCTGTCTTTCTGTCAGTTAGGTGGGTTGTTTGTATATTGTTAGTCAGAGTGAAGAGTGGGTGAATAGTCGAGTGCTGATGTTTAAATCCGAACTGATACGATGGTATGTACTTTCCGACCTTTATCATTCAATATTCAAAGAAATTAAAATTACCACAATGGAGAAATAAATAAAGGATTATTACAAAAAGCATTTTCTCAGATTTCTATAGAGCTGGTACCAATTTATTTCGAATGCGGAATAAATTATTTTTATGCTGATCTCACAAATGAAAAACTTCTTTTAAGCTCTCCGCGATCTAAATACTTTAATCTAGGGATGATGTTAGTCGAAGATATAATTCTGGCATTTTAATCCTAGCCCAGTGTTTCAGTCAATTTATGATCGTAAGAATAGGTTTATAAGATAAAGGTAAATTAGAACAGGTAGAAAGAGAATTGAAATCAATAAAAAATAAAGGGTCACTCGAACACCGCTGTGAAACGAAAATTACAAGGTGGCTTCAAGAAAGAAACGGATTAAAAATGACCCTATGGGGTAATCTAGTTTAGTATTTTATGTCTCTTCTGAATAAATTATAGCTCAGTATTTTATAAGATACCCAACAATATTTAATCCCTACACGTTCATGTGTAGCGCCAATAAATATATTCTAGAAAAGCAACGATGATAATTGAATTTTCAAAAGCAAAACTCATCTAAACCCTTGTCTTCTTATAATGCCGCTGTCAGGTTTGCAAGCAGACGAGCTGGGGACAGTATGCTGTTTAGGGGTTAACCAACATTGTTATATTTTATATTGATTTTTCAGCCAACTAAGAAATACAATTAATCTTTTCTATGCTACACGTCCACATGACACCTTTTAAAAACATGTCATCTTCAACAATTTATATACGATATAATGGTTATTAAATTTTTGATTTATTAATAGATAATGTATTCTGCAAATATCAAGAAATTACTAAAATAAATTATGGGGAAGGCATGATGAAAAATTTGTATTTTATTAATAAATACCGAATTAATGTTTCGAGGCCTTTGGTAAAGCAAAGTCTCTGATTTAAGCTGATTATATATACAGTGTGTCGCACTTAAGATGGAAACACCTCTGTATTTTATTTATTTTTAGAAGCAGGGTTTTCAGTTAAGGTTTCCATCTTAAGAGCGACACACTGTAGATGTGCCTGAGATTGCTAGGTGAACGATTCAAAGGTAGGAAACAGCTAATTTAAAACAGGTCTTTTAAAAAATGCGTTCATTATGAAAACTGAAAAAAGCTCCATTCGTTTTGCACAAAAGAGAATTTCAAAAATATTTATGATTAATTGACACATATTTAAAACACATCTGGTTGGCTTGAATATGCAATTATTTCAACGCATTAAAAGAAAATCGACTCATTGTTTTCTGTGTTCCATTTGTCCCAGGAAGTATTACTAGTAACCAGTTTACTTGCGCAAGCTATGCAAATTTCAAACATATTTTTATGATCTGCTTAATGCTCAACTGTATTTGCCAGGCAACGAGTATTTGCATATATTTCTCTGAGACCTATACTTTATTAATACAGTAATGAATTATCTCGTTATTTTATGCACTAATCGTATTAAAAATATAGATTAAATAATTACACGCAGGATAATGTTATTATGACGCCAAGAATTGGCTTGCAATTTCCGTTAAATCTGATAGAACCAGAATTCCTCGTCAACAACCGCTTTATTAATTAGGTAAATTTGTCAACAAAATTAATTTAATTTCGATAATTGCTGTAATAAGCAGTACAGTAAATTAGACATTGGAACGTATATATAAATTGTTATGAGAATAGGCACAGCTTGTTAGAGTGAAATTGATTTGCACATATTTCTTGCTTCTTACATATTGACTAGAAATTGCGCCTACTTAAAACGCAGTGTAAAAAAGGTAAATTTTCAATTTTTAATCTGGTTAAGGAAAAATTTGATTATTTAAATCCTCTCGAAAAATAGCTCGGAGGTTTCCCTTCAGCGTTCATAGAAATTGCATTTATATAACTTATAGAGATGATTAGAAACGCTACAGCTAACCGTTACCTAGAAATATTTTAACTCGTTCAACAAAATAGTGTGTGCTTCGGGCACATCTATGTTCAGAAGGTCGTTAGCAGGATTTTGAACAAATTCTCATTTTTTTCTTTCCTTCTTGTGAATTGCAAATACCTAGAGCAGACTCATAGAGCTTAAAGACCACTTAAAGGTGCATGAATAATAAGCACAATATCTTTATCTAACATCTAATCGCAATCTTAGATAAGTAGTCAGGCAAAAACTAGTCGTCTGGTTATTGCAATAAAATGCATTAAAGCAGTTGCAACATTCATCAATATTAACTTTCTTACTAAATTGGAAACGAGCATGATTAATATGTTAATCCTAACTAAAGTAGTTATAATTGAAACAAAAATGAATAGATTATTTGTCGAAAGTTATTTTAAAAACGTTTTTCGAACGCAGCACCCAGGAAACGCTATGCAATCGGAACGCCAGTTTCTATTTTATTCTTTTTTGGAATTGCTACTTTCTGAAAAAAATGTAAAATTTAATTCCGATGGATAATTTAACTCATCTTCAATGGCTTTGCAAATGTTTCTAGTAAGTAAAATATTATTACCAAAGCCTTCAAAGTTAAATTGGGCTTATTTGATAGGCGTCGTTATTTCAACGAAACTGTTACTATTGCAAATTGCTAGTAGACTTGCAATAGGCGCATTTGCAACGCATTAAACTATGTAAAATTGAAAAACATTAACTTAACCGAAAAGGACTTGAAATATCCAAATACTGATTTTCCTTAGATAATAATGATTCGTAAACATCAAGCTGAAACAGCAATTTAAAGAGATATATTTCACAGCTGTGGAATTTTAAAAGCTAAATGTGAAATGTTGTTAACTAGCATTTGATGTTACAAGTTTCAAATACCTAACTTGAAGCTATATATTTCAACATATTTAAGTTATGGGCTTTTAAATTTAATGGTATCATTAAATTACAACAAGTATTCGGATCGAAATCAGGATTAATTATTTTATCTAATAAGGCACAGAATGAAATGAGTTCTTCATAATATAATATTGCATATATAGTAATATTACATTTTGTGGTGTTTATCTAATCAAAAGGAAATCTTAAAAGCTTGGTTTAGTTGGCAATATGGACCATAAATGCTTTGAATCTAAAATAGGCTTGCTTATTGAATACCAATATTAATATGGCAGCTGCTGAGGAGCTGCTAATATTTTAAGCAAGTGTTGGTTTATATTAATCGCGGTAATTAGTTTGCAACCACATACTTCACGACCTAAAGCCAGCAGGCTAGATAATCAAAAACCTATATCACGTTTCTGCCTGGCCGGTAGCGTTTTTCTCGCATCAAGGGTACACATTTTATGCTCAGGGACATAAACACTAAAATATTCTGTAGTCAAAACCCAAAACGGCATTTTTACAGTGCTACCGAAACAACGGTTGATTTCAGGCTTTGGAAATAATTAGCCGGGCTCAAAGTAATTTCTTAGAAACCGAGATATAGGGAACCTCAGTTGCTTTGTGAACGGTTGAGAATCTTCGGAAATATTACTTGGAAATGCTTCACATTCAATGGCGTTCCTAATTAAAATATACCACGCCACTTATATAGAAATAAAATTCTATGCAATTGGCTATTTAATATTTAAGTATTCAAATCAACATCTCCTACTTCATCCATAAACTTTATAGTTTACAGTGAACTCTGCGGGTAAAATGAAGCGTACTTCATAAGCACTTTCACATGATCACACATATTTTAAAGACCTCATTTTTTTGAGCGCAACTATACAACTAGTTATTGATTAAGCTAACTCTACAGAGAGAACAAGTTGAACTTAGCTCAGCTTGAAAAAGCGCCGGAATCAGACCAAATAACGAATAATAACACTAAACTTCTCCCAAAAGCCAACAACGAAACATCCAGGAAATTAGTGAGCACTCAGAATCAAACAAAGCTTACTTCTTCACTAGTAACTAGAAAGTAAGCTCAAAAGCTTAATAAATTATCCATCTTATCCAAGACTGACATTAAAGTCAACACCTTATAAAACATGTTAATAAAGCAAATTGTTCAAATAATTAGAATTGCTCCGCTAACTTAACCAGAACAGTGAGTTGTTTAGAGCCTAAACTAACTTTGCAAATCACCAATGAGCTTCCAATCAACACTAAAAATAAATACCGCTTAATTAGTAGAATAGAAAGTGCCTACCCACTATTTACTTAATACCATTCTAAATAGTGCAATAAATGTCGTTTTGCTATGGCGCTTGGCATTTAATGATAAAAGTAAAGTTGTTAAATCTACTAGTGGACATACGGCAACAATTAACGAATATTATGAATGGCAAATTACTGACTGAACAGTTTTTGATGCCATGTTTGGAAATTACACAAATTCCTCACATAATTGTTGTTAACCTAGTTAGTGAAATGAAAGCATTTTACCGGATCTAAATTGCAAATCTGCGTCCTTTTCTGATTTAAATGTGACTCGAGTGGAAACCAATTATAAGCCTTAGTTATTTGCAGAATAGTGTAAAGCTATATTCCTATACAATAAAATTATGCAAATTACATATACTCATTTTGGGCTTGAATCGTCTGTGAAAAAAATATTAATGAGTCAGCTGGGTCGCAAGATTATTTAATCTATTAATAATCATTAAATACATTTTTATAAAGTCTAATTGTTTTTGACTGACAGATAAAATAATGTTTCAAACTGAAAATTATTAAGCTACAAATAACTTCCAGGTAAAACCTGATATGCAATATGCCATTCATTATACCGCTATAAGATATTTTCTATTTGCTCAGTTTCCTAAAATGATGAGTTTCACATACATCTAAGAACATGTGAAATCTCACGTATTAAGACTGGAGTAAACATTGCAGCAAGAAGCAATCCATATAGAGCATACCTGAAGAAAGTTAGAATAATTTCCGCCCGAATGAAGTATTTGATATCCACTTTAAAATTAATTGCGTATTAACAATACATATAATGCGGCTGCAACAAAGAAAGCTGATCGCATTCGTTGAACGAAAAATATACATTATGAGAACCTACTTACTTTCTGGGGAACTTTAATCAAGCCTTGACAATTCGCCATAAAAATTTTTATTGGCAGTAAATATGATTTGCAAAGCAGTAAGGAAATCATTCCAAAAGTAACCGATATTTTAAACATATTCTTAAGATAAAATTGCAGAAAACTATTGTCGCATGGCAATATAGTTTTTATGGATTTTATATGGCCGTTTATAGTAAGCTCATATAAGGGACTTCAATGTATTCAATTTTAGTCTTGAGATTATACCATTTTCGTTGGGCTGACAAACTAATTTATCGAGTGGACGAACGACAGTATAAATAAAGATTCGATCCTGTCATTTTCACACGAGTAAACTGAAAAAAAAATCAGTACAATCGAGCCATATTGTAAGAAAATGTAATGAGTTCTTTATATATTGCTTATCAAAAAGAACCCAATGTTCAATCCTCTTAAAGATTAAGCTTCCCAAGAATGCCATTCGTTACCATTGTCCATATGCTTTCAGCCTACACTCGGAAACAAAATATTTGAATAAACGGACTCAAACAAATCATTCACGGGGTGCATAAATGTCTCTACAATTGAATGTAATAAAGATATGTAAAAACGTGACGATTTTGTTTTTGTAATGCTGCTCGGTAACTGCCAACGCAATATACAGCACTAAACATGGTACCTTATGTTAAGAAAAGTTGTCACAGTTGTCTGGGAGTGGTTTTGTGTATATTCTTTAAACCAAACGCACCTAAAAAAGGTTTATACTGTAAATTTTTCCTTTTCCAATATTAGGAATGCAGATAAAAGTACATGGAAATGGTTCTTATTTACTCCAAGTCGTAAAGATTACCAAATAATGATTATACGTAGGCTATAGCGGATATTGGTATATCTGAACTGACCATGAAATTCACCTTTATTGGGATTTTTAACCTTAAAAAGGAACCCATTTACATATCGTGTTATTGTATTTCACTAGGTGGTCTATATGAAAATATATACGCCATTATCACCTCAGAAAACTGAATTGATATGCAATTTCACCATTAACATTTTAATTTTAAATTTTGGACCATTCCATTTAGACTTAACTAAAACTTTTTATTTCATTATAAAGTTTGCAAACGTTTTATTTTGCTTCCCGCTTAGTATTTCTGCTTCATTATATTCCAGCCCGCGGTATGGAAGGGCTTTACTATAGAGCGAAATCTTTTACCCAGTTTAAATAAATTATTCTTAATAACTATTATCCCGGAGATTAATTTCTACAACAATTATTTTGAAAACAATGCATTTTTAAAGCTCTAACCTAGCAAAATGATTTTAAATGAGCGTGTAGATGCTATTAATTTTCATTTTGAATATTCATAGCTCAGCTTTACATTTGCACGGAACAGTAGAATTTTCGATCTTTCTAATGCACAGAGCAATTAAAGCATAATTTAGTTCCCTGATTTTCTCGTATTTTACGGAGTTTTTACGAAGAAAATAAAATAATTTCTACAACAAAACAGTATAAATATTCATCTGGTTACTTCGTTCTTAATTAAAACATTTTTTTATCAATTTTCCGTAAGGCAAAGTTATAAAAGCTTTTTCTATTTCTATTATTTCTACAGATTTTATATGTAGTGTAAGTGGTTCAAATATTATTGAAGTAAATCTGGACTTTGACTTGCGCCCAGAGGTGGTTTATTACAGAAGGAAACATGACTAATTATTGAAATCTGATATGCAGTTTAATACTATATAAAATAAAGCGCAAGTAAATGATTAATTAATATTAGCTGGTAAATTGCAGGGCATATTGTGGGAATATTTTGCACTCATTGTTTTGGGTCACTTTCAATTCGGAAAGTTTATTACATTTTCCGCATAAAAAGGTCTCTAGTTCAGTTATTTCCACCAAATGTGAAACTTCTTTTATAATGACAGCAATGGAGAAAAGCAAAAAACGATAATTTGCAGCTTTGATTTGACCCTAAAAATGTCTTAAATATTTGGAATTGCATTCATATAAATTATACTTAACAATCTGTAGGTAGACGATTTGACGAAAAGTAAAAAGAAAAGTTAAAAATGGACAGCAAATCAGTTTGCCCAAAACTAATCAAAATTCCTTTGGGAGAATATGAAGTTTTCTAGTTCTTTCGAGTAATCAAATCAAGTTTATGATAGTTAACAATAACACGTTCTATAATGCCTCAGGATTGCTATAAAATAGATCACAAATGAGTAATCCGCCACAGGGTCGTTATTTATTAGAGGTTTAAAGAGATTTGACCGCCAAAAATCTCCAGTGTTTTGAATACGTATACACCTTTCAGTAAAATTTATAATATAACAGTATTTTACCTAAAATAATTGCATCTCTATTTACATGTTCTGATGTGTTTTCGAGCATGAATCCATTACAAAAATGTAATGCTCACCCTGACAGCTTCAGGGGGAGTAAAACCAAGGTTTTTTCACTGCTGTTGCGTTAATGGATTCTCGTTTGTTTGAAAATTATTGAAGGTATTGCAGTTTTCCTAGAAAACAAGCTGATATTGATTTACAAAAATTATAGCCATTAAATACATAAAATTTATGAAGTTGTGGGGAATTGAACCGAAAAATTCGCAATTGGCTGAAGTCGTTTAAGTCGGTCAACCACATAAGGTGTTGTAACCAAATAGCAAATAAGGGTATTTGGAAACATTAATGAATTTAGGTTAATAGTCAAAGAAATTAGAGACACCAACCGCAGATGCCAATTATTCCCACATCAAACATAGCTAAAAAGTCGGAATATATGAAAACACTTAAAATTAGTTGCCTGAATGCATCTTAGGTTATTGATACTTCAGTAGTAAAATATGTGATGTATGAACTGTTGAAGTACCTACACATTTAAAGCGTATTTAATACCTAATAACATACCTATATTGATTAAGGTTCCGTAAAGACAATTATTTTAATTTCATAGCAGTCAATTCTGTGCTAAGACGATTTACTAACAATAAAATTTCTGAGACTCACTATGCGTCCCAACTGGCACCCAACACAGTGCCTATTGGCATCACACTTGTCAAACAAAGTTAAAAGTTGATGAAACAATGAGTGTATTTAATATAATTTTCTGGAGTTGTTTTCCATGCAGTTTTTAGTAGTAGTGGTAAACATCTTTATTTCTAAAAAAGGCTATCGACCTATCGGTCTTTCTGCCCTTGTTTAATACATGTAGTCTTAATCTAAATAAAAAACAAAGATGAAAATTCTCTTATTCTAGGTTAATAATCTTATTAAATAAACATTTCCAATTCTAATGACAAGAAAAAATTATTTTATTGTCCAGTAGTCAGTTGCGTTTGTAAGTGTTCGAGTAGCGTTGATGTAGGGAAACGGAAGCGGGATTGTCTGGTTGATCTTGTAAGACAAAGGGGATTCAATATGGTCCAGTTGTAGGGGTTATTTGTCCATTTTGTCTGTAGATGTATGAGTCTTTCCGAAATCTTTGTCATGTTTGTGCGTTCGTATAGTAGTTGGGTGGAGGGATTGTGTAATGGGTCTTATTCGTGTTATTAGTCTTAGTGCAATTTGTTCTGTTGTTTGTATATAACGTTTTATCCTTTCTGTTCCGTTGGTCATGAGTATACATGAGAGATATGTCCATAGTCTAGCAAGGGTCTACAAATAGCTTTATATATTTTGGTGGCGGTGTTTGTGCTAATTCCTTTGTCTTTGTAGGTTAGTGATCGGAAGTGTTTTATTCTCTTTATTGTTTCTGCCCTCATGTTTCATATGTGTTTAGTGAATTTAAGTTTCTGGTCAATCGTGGTTCCTAGGTATTTTATGTCATTCTTTGGTTCTGTCGTTTGGCCGTCTGCAATTATTGTAGGGGAGTCAGCGTTGAGTCGGTGGTTTGTGAGTAGAAGTTAATTTTTTGACGCGTTTGGTGTTAGTCTCCATTTATAGAACCATGACATTGTATTGCTCGTTAGTGTTTGGAGTCTTTCAGTCGCTTTTTCAGTGGTTTTGTCGTGTACTATTAGTGCAGTATCGTCGGCGTATAGTAATATGTACGCTGATTTGTCTATTTGGTTTTTGTCTGGTAAGTGGATAATTATAGATATCATGGCAGTATATATTATATAGGAATGGTGAGAGCGGGGATCCTTGCGGGCGTTCTTGTTCAAGGGAAAAAGAAAAAGATAATGTGTTGTCAAAATGTTCCAAAATTACTTTTGGAAAAAGACTTGTTTGCACTACAGTTCCCAGTTGGTCGTGTAGTTTTTACAGTGTTCAAATTTCCAACTGTTATTTAACGATCTTTTATGTAACATTTGCTTTGTAAAAAATGTATATTTAAATTACGTTCGTTCGAGTGTCAAAAACAATTAACGAGCATTTCAATATCAATATGCTCTATATGAAAGCTCAGCCTACGTGAGTGGTATTTTCTCTAATGCGGTTTATGAATGCGCGACAAATTCGTTGTTTATTGGTGTTACTGTATTGCTTCTAGTACCTTCAGCAGTTACTGTCGGTTCAATAATTTAATCAAGGCTGATTTCTGTTTTAACTTGTAACTTTGACATAGTTGATTTCCAAGAACACTGTTGTGTATTGCAATGGGAAGATTGAAAAACTGATCTTTACAGTAAGAAAGTTTACATGAATTTGAATAATATCTGCAGGTAATTCAGAAGTTCTACTTCATACCTTGTACACATTTATTACCGAACATAACGTAACGATAATAATATCAAATTAGATCTATTTTTTACCGACATTTACAGCACTTGGTTAATTACTTGTATGTAGGTATATATAATGGAAGAGTCCAACAGTTGGTAAGTATATAGATTATCACGTGTATTTAAATGGAATATTACCATACAATGTGCTAAAAATGAAGTCTCATTGTAGAAGTTTGAATATATAGCATGCAAATCGAAATCGGTAAAGAAATTAATAGTTTCCTGTTCTTGCTTCAGGCGCTGCCTTTCTTCGAGAATAAAAATGACCGTAATTTTGCATTCATTATTTAAAAACGCCAGCTTGAATTGCCTCCGATTCTGCGGACAGTTTGGTGTTATTTATCATTACTATTATATCTTTAAACCCACCAGCGCTCTCTATGTCAAAGGATGGGCTACGTGGGACTTTACAGAATACGTTTAAACACAAAGCTAGTAAGGTACAATACTACCACTATTAGCATTGATAAATTTTCCATTGAACGGAATAAATTGCACTTTTCAAAATGAAAATCAATGAAAATGTAGCTAAATGAGTTGTTAAAGAGTTTTTGATGGGCACTATGGTACGATCTAATATAGCAGAAAGTAAACAAATATGATTAATATCGTCGATAACTTGAAAAGTCCAATAATGTGTAACATAATGTTAGGCTGTACATTTAATATTCAGATTTGTTTGGCTTTCACTGATCAGCTATTTACTGTTGTTTGGAAAAGAATCACGTTAATAATATGTTAAGCGAAACTGAATGTTTTTTCACCAAGCATATCTAAATGATGGGGGAAAGAAATACTTTAAGTTTTTCGTCGATTATGCTAATTGACTCCAATTAGGAAGAAAATGCGTATTTACCCATTGGTACGTTTTAATAAAATATCAATCTGTACACAACCAGTGGCGGTGTGGAAGGTTTCCATGTCAAACGTTTCACTTATGTTGAGTAAAACCATCAGCAACTATATAAGAAATAAGCCACTGTTCAACTGGTTCTTCTGTCTATGCTATTAGCAATTGCTCAATGAAGAAGATCGACAGGAGAACAAAACAGGATTGCCTTTCCCAAGTACTATTCTTTACGTGGGTTTTCGGTTTGATGTTCAGGAACACTCGGCTTTTGTGAGCTTTCGTGTTAGTCTGTATTTGAAGAACCATGTTATCGTTTTGTTTGACAGCGCTCGAACTCTGTCTTAGTACCGGGACTAAAGTCTCTGATTTTATGTTGATGTGTTGTTGAATCCATGTCTTTGTATTGAATTATATTTGGATAATAGTTGATTTTATGCACTTGCCTGACTGGCTTTTGATGTGGTGAGAGGGATAGTGAGGGCTTTTCGAAATAGCACTTCCTAAACAAGGGATCATTCTAAATGGTCATGCTGTGTATTAACGTACAAATTCACGTTTTAAGAAAAAGTAATATTTTTCGGTCAAAACAAGTAAGCTATAGATAGATACAAAAAAACTTAGAGCAAAAAGGTCAATTATGTAAGACCAAACTTAGCTGCAGGTTTGTATTCTTAAAAATAAGGCGCCAGTTCTGTTTGAGGATTTGAGAACAGAGAAATCTACATAAAATTCGAATGTATTGTATGTACAGTATTGAATGCGAGCATGTTCTGATTTACGGTTGATCATAGATTGAATTAGAAAACAGATGGCATTATCAGGAAGCCATTTGTGAAATACGTTTAAAGCACCTGTTAGGACGGCACTGTAACAACCACTTTTCTCTTCGTTTGCGGCGGTTCAACTTCTGCCCACACGAGAAATTCAGTGTAGGCTGATTAGTCTTAACATGTAACAGACCGCTATCTCTAGTCTCCTATCGGTGAAGCTCGAATATTCAGACGATTTTTTTCTAAGAAAACTATCGGCGCCAAAATGCCTACTTTGCTGCGAGCACTCCAAGACACAGTTATTCATTACAACAACCTGCTGACACTTTTAGAAAAAATTAATGCATTCATTAAACCCATACTGCGTGTTCTTGGAATACAATGGTCCTACTTTGTAGCTATTTGCTCTGGGAAAATGGCTTGGCAGCCGCTTTAGGTGACTAAATATTTCATTAAAAAATTTAGGCATGTTAAAATACTATGCACTTGTACTCGTTCTTGGAATTAATGGTTTAATTAAATCAGGACTGAATAAATTGGGCCGAAGAAACGAAGTATTGTCGGTCAGATAATATATTTCTTGGAGCTAATTGTTTATGGGATATTTAGGTCTCTCACTAAATATGTCTATTAGTTACTTGAATAGCAGCTTATTATGCAAATCACGTATATTCTTATTAGTATTTAGTGTTTACCTTCTTATGATTCAGACATTGGGGATACATTGTTCCTACAGAGAGTGTTAACAGAATATGTAACAGGAGAATGTATTTTTGGTATTTAGTTTCATTTTTATATATGGCTATATAAAGTAATATTTTTTAAATGGGAGGCCCTTAGTGTCGTTACATTTTATAATTATAGAGAAGGTTTGGTGCCGATACTCAAATTTCAATTTGACAGCGTTTTACTACTAATATTTAAATTCACACCCAACTACTATACGAACGCACAAACATGACAAAGATCTCGGAAAGACTCATACAGCTACAGACAAAATGGACAAACAACCCCTACAACTGGACCATACTGAATCCCCTTTGTCTTACAAGACCAACCAGACAATCCCGCTTCCGTTTCCCTACATTAACGCTACTCGAACACTTACAAACGCTACGGACTAGTGGACAATAAAATAATTTCTTCTTGCCACTGAAATTTTATTTATTTAATAGTATTGTTAACCTAGAATAAGAGAATTTTCATATTTGTTTTTCATTTAGATTAAGACTGCATGTATTAAACAAGGGCAGAAAGACCGATAGGTCGATAGCCTTTTTTAGAAATAAAGATGTTTACTACTACTACTACTATTTAAATTCATTCTGAGTCATATCATAAATAAATTTCAAGGTGTTTTTTTTGTTGAATGGTTTGTTTGTTGAATCTTTCATTTTAATCACCTTCCATTTTAATACCAGAATGTATTTTTCAAGAATCTCATACTATAGCGTTGACTTTATTGTCAATTATTTTAAAAGTTTAGGATTCTGCTTCTTAGTTAACTTTTGAAGATCCTTTTCTTCATATATTCTTGCTTGTCGGATAAAAAAAATTTAAGCCCATCATGCTAAATTAATATTTAAGCAAAGAACGAAAATGGGGAAATTTTTTGAGAGCGGAAGACTATATTGCATATAACATGATTACTTCAAGAATGACGAACGTGTGAGAAATGTGTGTTTTGGCAAACTGTTCCAAACCAAAATTCCAGAGAACATATAAAATAGAGAAAAACATATAAAATAAATAATTTGCTTCTAAAACAATAATAAGTAAACAGTTTTTAATTTTCTTGTACTTAAAATTGTAAATGAAGATTCAACGTGTCATTTAAATTTATTTAGTCACTTTATACAGTCATTTTATATAGTCACTTCTTTCATCTGATTCGAGCTTGAAAACCAAAACTTACGCAATAGACTTTTACGCGAATCGCAAATTGGTGGTTTAACTGACTGAAAACTCAAGGATTTCAAACTATTTTCTTTGCTCTTTCTTCTGCTTTACAAATCAATAAAAACTGCGTTTTTTTGTTCTGTATATCCCATTTTAAATAAAATTTAATTGCAGACAAAAGTTTCATTTTACTATTTTGAAATATAATATTATCATTCATAATCTGAGATAAACTATTCATAATCATTTTATAACTACTAATATTATTTAAATAAATTCAAATAATGTTAATAGCAAATGAAACGGTTGCATGACATCACATACTACTTTATAATACAATTTTATATATGGTATCTCATTCAATAAAAAAAAACAATTTATATCACCTAATATTCTCGAAATCCTATGTGCAATAATTAAAGAAAAGAAAATCTGGCTTTCTAGCAGCAACTTTTTACTTTAACATTTTTATATTGCATCGGTGTTTCATAAAGTCTATTTATCGTAAAAATAAGCTGATACAAAATATATTTGTTTCAAGGAGAATAGATGAAACGGTAGTGGAATAAAATAGATTGATACAATGAGGAAATAGAAGTTTTTCGAACTTTTGACTGAACAATTGATGTCTGTAGCTAAACTTGTTTCTAACAAAAATAAAACTAGTGCTTGCAGGTCTAAATGCTTAAAAAATGTCTAGCCGCCTCCAATCTTTCACCCGTACACGTAATACAGTAAATGCATACCTTAATCCATAAATCGTAAGTGTTTGTAGGATATAAACATATATAATGGTACAGCGAGATTTGATAGATGACGAGCCTAGAGCAACTGGATCTGACATTTTCATGGCTACTATAAGAAACGTATATATTCAAATAAACAAAGGCATTTACCAAGTTAACAAATGACCTATAAGCACTGACCTGACAGTGTTAATGTTATTGTTATGATATTTACGAGAATAAATTCTCATAAATTTGAATGAGAGCGAAAGGATAACTCACGGTGAGCAAGGACAATAACTTACAATTCGAATAAGTGTTTGACTGAAACAGGTAGACGATCAAGATAAAAACACTGTTATTGGAAATAGCAATGCATTTTAATAGGGTGCACCTTCGGATGAATATTTCACTATATATTATAATGAAATTCTGGCACTTAAACGAACAGGTTTTGAAATAAAAGCTGAATTTTAAATCGGCAAAAACATGTTTCCATAAGGTGCATTATTTATAAATTTGCCATGAACCGTTAAAGCTTCGATTTGATATTTAATGCAGCATTTCCAAAAACTGTGCACAAACTGTCTGCTCGTAAAATTTAAACAAAGTTGCAATGAGAACAAGATTTGATAAAGTAATAAACAAAATATTAATAGCTCATAAAATTCTTCCAAACTTTTTTAATATCCAGTTGTTCAGAAACTGGTAGCAAGTCGCTTCCTTTAACTGACAGGCAATAAAACAAAACATAAAATGCCAGTGTAAGATGGATGGTGTTAATGGAAAATACACTTTCCATATATGGTCATAATGATAGAGGAATTATGACCTAAACAAAACAAACAAAGCGCTATCAATGCAGGATTTTATTCGCCCGCTATTTAAACCAAAAAGCAGTCGGGACCAATGTTTATTATGACATATTTTTAAAGCTGTTTGCTCATTCAGCTAGAAAAAAGTATCAAAATACAAAAATAATTGGGGAAATTGAGAATGTAATTATACGCCAATGCAGGTGCCTCCCAAGTTAAACTTCCTAAATTAAGTCGAATTTTCTAATTATGTTGGACCCATTGACTAAATAGAATATTAGTGATACTGTGTTATTTTAAAGCAGTTAGTCCTCCTATAAATTCTCATTATGCTAAAAATTCAATTTTATGAAAACCTAAACGGGAAACAACACCTGTGAAAAATATGATAAGATCTTAAACGTTGCATTCAGTTGCAAAAATATATATCGTCCTGCGAAGTATTATAATACTTTTACCTTATACATGGGTACAATGCACAAAGAGGTATAATTTTGCACTTTATCAAACGACGAAGCTAGAGGCGCTGAGGACGTATATCTGAAGAATTGGGTGTTGTTAGAAGTTATTAACGCGTTTTACTTCACTTTAATCTCTTCACAACATTAATAACAATTTTAGAGGTAATGAGGAGAGTTTACTATCTGATAAGTGTTCTAAAATCAGCGCTGTTCCGTCGTAAGTAGAAGGTCGACAAGGGCAATTATATACTTAAGTAGAAACTATCTATAATTTTACATCTATTTCAATAATTTCTCATATATTCAATATATAGCGCAATCAGTTTTGATCAGCAATTTTATTGAAGACTGTCTCATGCCATGACACTTCACAGACTTTTTATTCGGATTTAGTTTTGGTAATCATTTTTAGCAAGTATAGTTGATAAGCAAGACTAAGTTAATTACAGGAACTTGCATATCAACTGATTTTTAAGCCTCAGAGGATCTGACAAAGAAAAAAAAACAAATTACTGGACAACATTAAACACTAACGAGTAAAAACCTGATTATATGCTGTACTAAACAAGCATTGATCGAATAAATTAATCTGAACTAGTTCGAAAAATGCAGGATAACATCTCAAGGTAGTACTTTGAGGCGTTAAAAAAGTTAATGACCAAAACTAACCACCTTAAGTCAATCGGCCTATGTAAACTTCATGTGGGATGGGTAGCAGGTGATACCGATTTTATCTAAAGAAAACAGTGGCGTAGAACCACCCGTTTTTTTTTTCAAATCCTTATTGATTTTGAGTCGACTTTTATGCTATTTGAATATCCTTGGCTTCAAAATTTAAATTTCTGCGCGACGAAAGGAAGTTTAAGCGTACTAAATCAGCTACTGTTTGGCCAGTTGTGAAGACCTGAGATGATGATTTCACCAAATCCCTGGCAAAACAATTTCACCACGCCCTACAGTGATATTCTCTCTTTTGCAGAATATACTTGCTGAGCCCGGGAAAATTGTCGCCATCTTATGTAACGGTATAATCGCTAAACAAAAAATATCCTCATGATATTTTAACGGAAAGGAGCAGCAGTAAAAAGCCATACAAACAGAATTAAGAAAAGAAAATCGATATAGAGCAGAACAGTTTTTAACTCAAAGCTCACTTTTGTAGATTTGAAAATGATTTTTCAGGCATCAAGCACTTCTCATGGTCGCGAAGCTACCCCATCCAGAAGATTTTAAAAGTAGAAATCTAACAAACTCCTAAACGAACTAGTTTCACTCCGGTTTAAAATTCTTAAAAAATTCAGAAAAATGACTTGTTCAAAAAATGGATTCAAAATTCTTTTATTTCCAATTAAATTTTCGGGTTGAGGGAGCTCATCAAGGTAAAGAAAGTTACGGTCGGATACATCCGAGAAGCTTTGGAATGTGAAATCCAAATAATTAAACTTTAATAATATAATTTAAAATACACTTTTTTCCAAAAATATCGAAATTTTCCACCCCCTCTCCCCTTTTTTAAAGTGAATCTATATTGCAGATGATATTGCAGATTAATTGCATGTTACTATAACTATCATAACAATTGTAAAAGAAATTATCATTATTTTTCCTTCGCAAACTTGTACCTACAACATATTTATTGATCTCGCTCGAGTGCTTTTCAGATCAAATTGGATCAACGATGCAATAAGCCGTTTGTTTCCAGTGTGCTTGCGGAATGTGCCGACTTTTTTCGCTGTGACAATAATTCCAATCAATAAAACACTCTTCCTCCTGTCTGTTGTTATTTTTTTCAATACAGCAGACAAAATACATATTTTTTCTAGCGAACAATTTTTAAATCAATGCGCTGTTTTAACGCGAACACAATATGCAATTTGAAAAATTTCCAAAATATCCTAAAACGCCCATCTGAACTCACATTCCTCTTAAGGTGTTAGATTCATATCCAAACAAAGCGTGTATTTGTACTTTTGTCACATTTTGGCTTGTCCATAGGTGTCAGAGCTAATGAAGAAATATCTAAACGGAATATTGATGATACCCAATAAGATATCGGGTTTGGAACGTGCTGCATATGCATAATGCCTCAATTACTCATATCAAAAATATTTCTGAATTAAATTCCTTTCATTCTTGTGAATATACATTATCTTTCACGCTGACTCTTTGTTGGGAACTACATAAACACCCATATATCCCAATTTAATAGGCATTGTAGCGCTGTTTCAATATGCAACCGCCTCCTTAATTACCTGTTTTATTTTAGCCTTTTTATTCTGATTGGCGTTTTGCTTCAGGTTCATTTCACACTTTCCGTCGAAGGCAATAGATTGCCATTGTGATACGGCCTCTTGTTTATTAAAGCATATTGGAGACCAATTAAGCTAGCGTAGGTGGTAACTCTATGTTAAAGCATCAGTGTTTCATTAAAAAGACCAAAGAGATAATTGGGTTTATCTGATTGTACGATCTGTCCTTTATCAGGGACAATAAAATTCTCGAAATGGCGAGTGAGGATTACATTAAGGAGCAATGCTGCAATGTAGTTTCAAGACGAGATAGATTGAGATCGATTTTTTTGGCAATATAATTCTGTAAATTACCCAGCAGATTAAATTCTTAAAGCAAAATCGTCTCCCCATATCATAAAATTACTTTTAATGGATTAGCGTTGTTGAACAACCGTGTAGTTATAAGGACGATTAGTTATTATAATGATTTTTACGAAAGCTTTTAGCTTGCACAAACAAGCCGGTAACACAAAGTTAGTACATAAGGCGGCGGGCGATATTCAAATGAAAAATACATTTGGGCTAGCTAATGAAATGTTTTAATAAACGAACATGGAAGATTTTAAATTATAGATTCTTCTCAGGAATATCTTGTATCGGGTTTTGGGAATTTTAACAGTTGAAGACTGAGTGATTTAATAATTTCTGACTCAGGAACTGCACTTATCATGCAAAATAAGGGTTATAAATGAATTATGAAACTTAAAATTAATTTATTCCTAACTTTACCTAGTTAGTTACTTAATCGATTAATAACTAAGATTGGGCTCTGGAGAACAGGAAGACTTTTGTCGATACAGCCAGTTTGGGATTGTAAAGTTCCCCAGTTCTGGATATTAGCAATATCTAGAATTGCAATATAGTCGTAAAAAGTGTACTAAGGATAAAACTTTATTGAGAATAGACAATCATCAAATTGGGAATTCTATAAAATTCACACGAAATCCACACATACTCCGTATAGAGAAAATCGCTTTGCGGCAACTATAAACGTGCAAAATAAAACTGAAGGTTATAATTCACCCTGCAGATGCTAAATGAAATAATATACATAAGTTAACACGCACATTCAATGCATGTTAGATTGAGACATTGAAACGAAAGCTTCAAACGTAAGCTGAAAAAGCATGAAGATATTAAACGGAGATTGCATTTGTTTAAACTCGGCATTAAGTGGCGTGCTGTGCGAACTAAAATCCTAAAGAATGGGCTCTGCAATAAATAATATTTATCTTTATTTTAATATAGGAAACCAAAACGTGGTCGAATAAAAGGGAATCTAATTGAAAAAAGTTGAAATTGGTGATTTAGTATTCCAAAGCAAGAAATAATTTGTGATTTCCTGGAAAAATGAACCAGCCCTACATAAACCCTGTTGCCATTAGGGATAATCTCCTGTTATTTTTCGGGATAAATTCGCGGAAAACTGAATTAAAAACAAACTGTTTGCACATTTAATAAAATTTTCAATGGAAACGGAACTACGTTGCCATTAGGAGTAATCGGTCTGGAAATGAAAACTATTTCAGATACCCGAACTTTATAAAGTAGATTAAAGTGACACCAGAAACCAAAAGTATTTTATTCGAAATAGAGCTGTTAACTGAAATCTCGATTAAACTTGATTATAAACTTAACTCGAGGAATTATATATTACGTAGCCTTAATATGGTTGTGCTCTGCAAAATAAACCACATTAATAAGCAAGCCGTTTCGTTTGTTAACGTCGTAAGCTTTATCTATATCCTGTTGCGAACAAACAAACCCAAACTTGCCACGTTGAAGGTGCCATATCTGGTTTAAAAAATAATTATTTTTTCCACCCCCGTAATGTACATTTTGAAAAGGTGAGAGAAATATACAATGGGTATCTATAATGACGTTGAGATAACTGCATGTTGATAAACTACATAATTTTTTATCTTGTTTTCTTGCAGACATACGTGACACTGATATTCTTTTGTGGCATTTTAGCCTTGCCAACTCGTTTGTACTCGTACAGGGGCGGATAAGTGTGTGGGTGGTTGAGTATAAACAAAAAACTGCTGCGAACACCATTACTTTAATGTGACAGGATTTATCGCACCATTATCGTATGATATTATAAATTTGCTTAAAAACTTATACGCAGTGCTTGCCGGTTTATTTGGCTATAACAAGTTAACTTTCGATGCAAATGTTGATCTCCTTCCACTAAGAGGATTAGTTGTTCTCCATATTGCATTTTGCATATACGATTCGATATTATTGATATAATATCAAAAGTAATGATGTCTACCGGATACATCATTAAATCAAGGGTTAAGCTCATATCTATTTTCTGCTAGGGTCATATTTGTTTTATGAATTAGGTTATTCAACTTTGAACTCTTTAAATATCACTATTTATACCAATATGTAGGTATAATTAAAATAAGTAAGCTACGATGCAATTAATATTTTAATATTAATGAATCATTAATAAATTATGAATATGATAATATATATATAATAATACTGATAATTATGAATATGACTTCAAGATCAGACTCGTTAATAGCAATTAAAAATATTCAAATTTATAAAAGAATTTGCGTAGGCCTACATGCGCCCATATAAGCAAATCAAGTACAAATCTATTTCCTAACATATACGCTTAAATCGTCTGTTAAAATTCGGACCTGCTTGCACTTACTCTATTAAAGTGGAAATTTGAAGTGGGTTATGACACCTAGTATATAGGAGATCTACATAAATACAGAGTGTTCCAATGACAAAATAAAGAAAGTTTACGCTTAACAGGTATTATTTGTTTCAAAAATTTCGTCGTCGTATTGTAAAGGTTTAATTATATGGTCACTTATGCCCATTATCCTTTTAAAATCAGACGTAGTATCGTTTGCTTATGCTATGATCAGCATGATTTAAGTATAAAAGAAGCCACAGCAGAAACGATCATTAATCAATAAGATTCCATGTTCGCGTTAAGTCTAAGCTCGACACTAAGATTAGTTTGGTTCTAAAATTGTTAAATTAATTTGTGAAATAAAGTTTTTAAAAACAGACTTTTCCGATCAATCTATAAAATTGTACCAAACGGGCATATTTTAAAATTTTTCACAATTATACAGAGAGTGCCAGAAAAGTTTCAAAGCTTCTGCTCAAATGTTTGCCTTCTATATTACTTTTGTGCATGTTTCAAGCAAATCCGATTAGTCCAATTCGGAACATAAAATTTATTGAATTTCCTTGCAAAAAAAATGATTCTTCCACTTTGATTTTCTGTATATCAAGAATGTTTCCTAAAAATGTTGCTCATGTTATAACCCATATATAAAGCAACAATTCTCTTTAAATACATTTTAAGTTCGACAGATCGGCATACATATTACAATACGCAGACGACACGGCACTTATTGTACGTGACAAAACTACTGAGAGAGCAGCTTAAAGACTCCAAACACTAACAAACAACACAATGACATGGTTTTATAAATGGAGACTAACACCAAACGCGTCAAAAAACAACTTCTGCTCACAAACCACAGACTCAACGCTGACTCCCCTACAATAACTGCAGACGGCCAAACGACACAACCAAAAAACGACGTAAAATACCTTGGAATCACAATTGACCACAAACTTAAATTCACTAAACACATACGAAACATCAGGGCAGAAACAATAAAGAGAACAAAACTCTTCCGATCACTAACCTACAAAGACAGAGGAATTAGCACAAACACCGCCACCAAAATATATAAAGCTATTTGTAGACCCTTGCTAGACTATGGACATATACTCATGACCAACGGAACAGAAAGGACAAAAGGTTATATACAAACAACAGAACAAATTGCACTAAGACTAATAACACGAATAAGACACCCCCAAAACCTACTACACAACCTCTCCGTACTATCCACCCAACTACTATACGAACGCACAAACATGACAAAGATTTCGGAAAGACTCATACATCTACAGACAAAATGGACAAACAACCCCTACAACTGGACCATACTGAATCCCCTTTGTCTTACAAGACCAACCAGACAATCCCACTTCCGTTTCCCTACATCAACGCTACTCGAACACTTACAAACGCAACTGACTACTGGACAATAAAATAATTTTTTCTTGTCATTAGAATTGGAAAGTTTATTGAATAAGATTATTAACCTAGAATAAGAGAATTTTCATCTTTGTTTTTTATTTAGACTAAGACAACATGTATTAAACAAGGGCAGAAAGACCGATAGGTCGATAGCCTTTTTTAGAAATAAAGATGTTTACTACTACTACTACATTTTAAGTCTAGTAGAGAAAGCACAAGCGTATTTAGTCTACATCTCTCGATGCATTTTAAAATTGACAAACTAATAAAAATAGCATTTGGAACGGTACTCCTACCGAGTTAGGATTAACGGTTCTTTGATTTCCTACATCCAGATGTAAAATAAAATTTCCATCGGCCTAATTTTTCAGGTCTGTGTTTTGACAATAAATGTTAATTATAGAATAGAGGGCTTTTTTCGAGATGTCGACTGGCGAGGGTTTAGCTCTGGATTAATAATTGCTTGTTTACATCCGAAGTATCTATTTATTTTTACACACTCAAAGGAAATAATTCTGTTGAAAGTATCCAACGAACTAAAAAATGTAATGAGCAGGAAATATTTTAATTAAGTACTCAAACAGAATAAATAGGGAATGGCGCTAATGCGGAGGTATATATTCATTTTAATAGTGCATTACTTTGCTAAAGTTGGCTTACATGTTTGGCTAGGTTTTGTAAACTAACAAAATTTAGAATGGTGATTGTCAAGAACGCATTTGCACCTCGTCGATGCATTTATGTCATAAAATCCGTCCACGTTTTTTATAAAAGTTAAAACATTTAATCAACTTTTTTATTTGTTGGTCCTAGTGCTGTTAGAAACCTGATCTAGAAGCGGCCGAAATTGTACACTTAAATAAATCGCCGACTAATTACAAAGTAAAAAATTTGATGCACACTAAAGCGACATTGCTGCATTTGACCCCTTAGTTATGATCCTGGAGCAAAGTAGCTCATTAAGACAGCTATTAATATGATGTCAGGTACAAAAAGGAATGCGTAGGAAAGATATGCCAGTGTAGGAAGCTACGGCAATATTTTCTGAAAATATTATAAATGATTATGAAATGTTTCTTTGAACCTTTGATATTTTTTTCGCTCGTTGGAATCTCATCAATCGGCCCAAGTGGGCAATAAGCGACAGCTTTGTATTATGCAATTGACATGTAGAGTACCGCTCTCTTCCCAAATATATACGTACATAATGAAACAAAGAAACCAAAATGATAATTAATTTTGAAAAGTAATAGAATAAAGTAATTCTTTTTCAAATAACCATGTTTACTTTTTATACTATCTTATTATTTTTTTTTCTGTTTAATCTGCCAGCTTGAACTCGTTTGAAAAAATCTTCCTTCAAGTGCCACTTATCGTTTAAAAGTATGTTGTGTACTTAGATTTTAATTTGATCATGACTAATAAAAAAGTTTCAACTACATTTGCATGGCAAAATGTCGTGCAAATTATAATTTTCAAAATCTACCCGGATAGATTAACGTTTACTAAATTTAGGTAATTTTTTGTATTAAAAGTATTCGATTAATTTCCTATTATTTCGCATCGGTGAAGATGAATTGTAACTGTACCAGCTGTCCCTGCTTTTTAGGACGCATATTTTGTTAATTAAAGTGAATGCAATTGTAATCATGAAAATATCTACATGTTTCATGAGTGGGAGAACATAATCCGGTTAGTCATATCTTAGAAAAATAAAGTAAGGCGATGTAGTTAGTTTTAATGACATAAACAAGAAGGTCATGGGTAAAACTGCGCAGTTTTATGTAAATTTTTTTATTTTTAGAATTTTATATTTGCATTGATGTTACTAACAGTGATCAGTTTCAATTCTTTGATTAGGATGGCAATCAAATATCATTTAATAAACACCTCCAGACTTCTTATAGTCGTATCTATGGATAGGTACACAAGAGTCTATAGAAATCGGAACATTTTTTTAAATTAAACACTACTTTTCTGCGTTTGACATCATCTGATGATCAAAAGAATACTTTCTCGGACATCCTCCATGATAAAAATAGTTAATTTAAGCAAAACAGTTTAAAGGAAATCTGGGAACGGAAATTTTCCTAATGCATCTACGAAGTTTGTGCATGTTTGACATGTTAGCTATATTGGGAATATCACACAATCTCACGACTTTTACTCACTTTCCAACTATCTGAAAAAGGATATTATCATTAAAATAACGCGGAACATTTGTATTAACATCTTCCTTTGAAGCAAAGCTAATTTTGCATGAAGTTCTTATCTTAACTATTATGTTAATGGCCGTGTATCGGGTAACCGTATGTTTTAATCTTTCAAAACATAAAGTTAAAGAGTGAAACAACAAAGGTAATACAATAAATAGGTACAAGCAATATAAATAAGAGTACGCTATTCTCAACATCTAAATGGACATATAACTCGGCACGATCGCACTGCAGATTGACATTTAGTACGTACTTGTTCGAATTTTTTTCACAGAAATTTAACACCGTGGCGAAAATTGCACCATTTGCACTGGAAAAAAGCACGGATAGTAAATTGCGTATTCTTTATTGGTTTTATAGCAACAGATGCAAGAGTTTATGTTAGGCGTAATTTACTTGATACACGAAAGTTGAGGAACAAGAAATATTGAAGTTTGAAACATTCAAAAATTATTTATGTGGCTTTATGCTCCAGATTTTAGTTAAACGAGGACATCTGAACAACAATACTCTTTAATAACAATTTACCGAACAATCAATCACCAAAGTCGTAGTGGAGACGACAATTATAGATTAATGTAATTATGTAAAAAAGTCTTGAGAAAGTTCTGAAGGACCTGAAATATTTCGCTGCAATATGAAAAATTCCCATATGCGGTCATATCGTGATATGGCAAAGCACTATTGTGTACATTACTTTATATTAAAATTGTTCTTGGGATTAAATGCAGTGAAAGGAAATAATTAATGCGAAACAACCGGGTAAATACGGAACATAATTTCCATGGTGTTGGTGTGCAATTGTGTAGGTTTTCTTTATTTTGCTTTTATGCGCGATACATTAATATAAATCTTAAAGTTTATGTTCGGTCTACCAATCATCGCTGACAAACGAAATGTCGACCGTCTTCAACAATAATGTTCACCCGCTCTGTTCGGAATCAATTTATTTATCTTCTACGAAACCTCAGATGCAGCCACTCTGTAAAATATTATCCCTTTATAAATAGCAGTTTCAGTTATGGGCTTCGAACTTTAAGTCATTATTTGTATTTTTTATGGTTGACACCCGAGAGCACGTGAAAATCGAATTAGAAGCGTCCAAAGTTAGATAGTACAAGAAAACGCAATGACTTACTAGAAAAGGCAAGAAGAATACAAACAATTCACCACAGTGTTTGCTACGGATCTTTTACTACTTTCGCATACTGAGAAGTTGTATGGTTGTAATTAAAGAACAAATAACAGGCACTTGAGCAGTAAATGGAATTATCAATTGATATAGTATTATTAACAGTGAAATTAATTGTGAAAGCGTTTCCAATTGAGACGTTACAGTAGAATGTGAAGATGGTAAAATATGAGACCGTACCACACAAAGAAGGATCTTGATGGATTTTTTTTGAGAAACACGGTTTCAAAGATTTGTGCTACTTAAATTTCATTTTAAAAGATCAAGTTTCCTCGAAAATAGATATACTCGTATAATTTTAACAATCATAGAAATGTACAGGGTGTCCCATTTTCGACCTTTTTATAGTGTACCTCCGTAATAGTTAGTGCCATCAAGAAACTAGAATAGGTGTCATGTGCTCCTTTTAGGTCAAACTTAAAAAGCAAAAATAAAAATTTGAAAATGTTGCTCACTTAAGAGATCCAGGGGAAAATTAAAAAGTTTCCATTTTTTCTTTGTTAAAAGATATACAGAAAAATGTTTAATGAAAAGTTTCTTTATAATGATGTTGAATAATTGCCAAAAAACCATCTTATAAATTTCGTTAATTAGCATTATTTCCATCATTGCAGATTCAAAGAATTACGTTTCCTCAAACAAGTATTTAAATACTGTAATATTTATCAACTCTGGTAAACTATATCCGATTTAAAGTGATTCTAAGTGAAGTGAAGTGGAAGATCCTCCAATCCCATGCACTAAAAACCAGTAGCACCGCGATAATGCAAATTGAAAAGACGGTTCTTCGCGCTTCTAATTATACACATAGAACAATTTAAATGATTTAATTGCTTGCTAAAATATAAATCACGCATATCAATTCTGTGAAGCCCGTTGTAGAGGAATTCATCGAATTAACAAACTAGTTATGTGGTAAATTCATGTAGGCGGCAAGGCATAATGCTATGTCATCGATCTTGCATGCTGATTTTTATGGAACAATTAATTTCATACGCATATACAAAAGCTCAGGTTTTCAGTAAACACTTTTTTACAAAACATAAATCGGTACTGAAAGAAATATTATGCCACATCGAATTGGCTGAAACTTCTGAGTATATTCTTTCATACATTAATAAAGCCATGTACCAAATTCTTGCGGTCATCAGGATGATAATAGCTTGCAAAACATGACACTGTACGCAGTGGGAAAGGATGATGACACATTTGAATTATGTAAAACTCATCAAACAATACCAATTTTTCGAGAAGCAATTTAATGAAACAAAAAGATGGACCACCAAATGTATATAAAATATACAAAGGACTTCCCACAGTGTTAAAAGTAATTTTATGCAACCACCCAGGTAGGGGCTCTCTTAATTGCGCAATATATGTATTCAGCAAATTTGCAATATGACCAATCCTTCGCCAATATCATTTTTTACAGTTAATAACCATTAATAACCATGTGATTAAATAAGAAACTGACAGTCATAACTGAAGCATCTCTATTATAAAAATATTTTAATATCAAAGTTTTAACTGAACCCCCAACAAGCAAGGAGTTGTTTGAGTTTGAAACGTATTTTTTCGTTACTTTATTAAACGCAAATAAATTGTCTAAATCAAACAATTAAGAACAATTTTTTCAATGATTTATTTGCAAGTCTAGACATTTGCCCAATTTAAAATTTGATCTTCTTTTAACATTCCAAACCATCTAGAAAAACGCTAGCAAATTACTTAATAAAGTCGCTTAAATCCCTATATAACTTTAAAATATGGCCAAAACAAGGAGTTGTGAGTTAACTAAAGTGGAACATCTTGGGTGTATGTAACAGCCTAGTAGGTATGTTGCATGAAAAATTCCAAGCGGTGAATGATCGTGACACTAAATACCTAGGCAAAATCACATACTCGTCCGGGTTTTAATGAATAAGGGATTATTGTAATGATCTAATTAAAATATTAATACACCTGGTGCATAAGCAGTGGGCATTTAAAACCTTAAGTAATTCATTTTGCCGTGCATTTCTAGGTGCGTCAAGTGGAGATTAGCTTCAGCTTCGGTGCATGACATACAAGTTATACACCTACCATGAGCCAGTTCTTTTATTTGTTACACATAACACCAGATTAGACTCTTTATTTACATTGTCCGTTCTACCTCTGTAATTTTATACAATAATTTGCATGACTGTTGAAGTATTTTGATGGACACAGTTCGAACGCTGACAGACAATGTCCAGTTAATATAGATTTAAAAAAGATTACATGTTAACTTGAGTGACTGTTTCGAATTCAGGTGGAATCCAATTTTCTTGGTCTAATTAATGCGCAGCCCACATTTTTATTTACTAACATAATAACTTACCATTCCCTTGAAAATTCATCTACATACGGAAAACTGACAAGATACAGAAAGATAAAGACAGTTAAATTAAACTCAACAAAAAAGCACGATCTAATGTTGCCTTGGATGCATGAAAACTTGAAACTTTTGATTAATTAACATGGTGTCTTATGGTATTTTTCTGAAAGTATGTATACAGGGTAATTCAAAAGTGGCGTCATTCCTCTGGGGGTGTTGTCTGGGGGTGTTTTGGGAGTACAGGAAAAACTAGTAAAAAAAAATAAATTCGTATTAACGAAAAATAAATTAAAACTAGATCAGAATTACGGCAACGATGCTTCGCAAGGTAATAAGCCTAATTAATAAGCCTAATTTCGGAAAATAAATGATAGCGAGACCAAATAATTTTCACTAAATAACAATATTTTTTAAATACGGCGAGGCTTAATAATTTGAAAATTCAATTTGATTTCAATAATATGGAGGTATTAAAATAAAAAGTTATAGCTTAATGAAAACAACCTACGGTAAGTGAAGAACCTATAAAAATTGAAGTCATTAACCTTTAAATACGAAAATAATTTCGGTGCTTGGTGGCTAAAACGAAAATTTAGATATAAATCTGTAGGTTCTGAAAAGTGAGTTGAGCAGCTTCTTGTATTCGTGTAACTAACTCCTGCTCATTTTGTACCGGTGTTCGTGTTCGATAGACAAGAGATTTAATGTGTCCCCAAAGGAAAAAATCCATAGGAGTCAGGTCAGGAGACCTTGATGGCCAGTTGACTGGTCCATTTCGGCCTATCCACTTGTCCGTGTGCTCCTGATTCAGCCAAGCTCTTACCGGAGCAGCGAAATGGGCTGGAGCCCCGTCCATTTGGAGCCACAGATTTTGAACGGAGGCTAGGGGCAGATTCTAAACAAGATTTTCAAACTCCGAATGAAGAAAAAATAAAAAATTTTCACCATTGAGCCGAGATGGCAAAATTACGGGTCCAAGTAGGTAAATACCCAGAATACCTGCCCAAACATTCACACTGAAACGGTTTTGATGATGTTAAAGGTGTCGATGGTATAAACATGAGAATTGCGGGAGTTGAAAAATCCATCTCTACTGAAATTGGCTTCGTCGGTCCATAAAATATGTGATAAAAACTGAGAATTTTGTCGATTTTGCTCCAAAAGCCAATTACAAAAACGCTGCCTTAATGGAAAATCTGAGAGTAAAAGCGCGTGTGTCTTACATTAATGGTAAAGATGAAGCCCTTCCTCGGTGTACAGTTGATTGGGAAAGCGTCATTTGTTGCGCAATACTCCGTGTACTCCTGGAAGGATCTGCTGCAATGATGGAACCCGAGCACCTCTTGGTCGTCCAATATCTACTTCAATTACAGGAGCCAATCGTCCAGTATCTCGGGTAAGTAAGTCACAATTTGACAAATGCTTGTTATTCTTGACACAAGATATCTACCTGTGACTACCTGATAATGACAAAAAACATCATTGCCGCTTTGACTTTTCATCAAAAAATTGAAGAAGAGTACTTTTTTAATATCGAAAATTTTCGTAATTTGTAGTAAAGATGGTAATTTCTCTTTTCGAATGCTTAAGTATTCCAATATGCTACCAATAAAACATGGAACAATTTCAGAATAATGCTTAATAACAAAGTTGAAATTCGATTTTCAACTGTTAATATCTTCTATAAATTTTCGAAAAAATGTTTTCAATATTTTTCCCGTACTCTCCAAGTGAGCCCCTATTACCCTTTAAAAGGAATGACGCCACTTTTGAATCACCCTGTATAGACTATTCAAATTAAATTTAAAAGTTGTTATTCAAAGTAACTCGGCAGGTAAGAGAGCGATAATGCACATATCTATATGCTTTGCATGCTTACTTAAAATTCCATTTTGTCATTACAGGACTAGTTTAGATAAAAAGTTTTCACTTTTAAAATTCTATCGACCACTGACCAGTGACCAGTCTTACGCGTAATGATTTGCATTTGTATAATGAATGTGTACTTGCATTTGCTCTGAAGCAAAAACAAACTGATTGTAGAAATAAATACCACAACAGGACTCGAATGGAAAAGGAGATCATTTATTTAATTTTGCGTATTGACATTCTGTTTTACAAGAAATTTTTAGATACGAATCAATGAATAATGAATATATCGCATCAGCTTATAGAGAATTAAAACGAATGAAACGCGTCGTTAAATATAAACTTGAACTTCTGCTTGAAAATTCTCTATTTAAACACCTACGGACTGACCAATTCTAAACTATATCAGACGAAAAATGAAATATTGAAACGATTATACATTTGCTTTGATTTCAATAAAAAATCGCAGGGCATTGATCAATAGGAAAATATTTTTATTCTGCCCTGCAGACTTCGACATGTGTTGTTCGATTTTCTTGCAAGGCGCACTTTTGACAAAAATTGCTAATGTGTAGCCTATTCTAAGATACAGGACCGGAAATTTATCAGTGTCACAGTGAACAAAATGTTATTTACTTGAAGTTTTGCAAAAATAATTCAGCAAACAAGATGCAAGATAAATTGCTACAAGCCTGTAGAAAACTGGGCAACTTATTACTCGTTTTAAGGTAAGACAACAATTTATTATTTTTAACCACCTCTTCTGAGTTCACGCCCAGATATAACATATGAACAAAATAAGTTACGACAGACTTATCCTGATAGTTTGCAAACCGCCATTATATTTGAAAATGGTAAAATTTTCGAACTGAGAGTTCAGCAGATGTTGAAAGTTGATAATTGTAAATCAGACAAAGTTGCAAGAGATAACAATACTTTATAGCATGCAAAATTGGGTTAACCAAAAAAAATGGCAACGGCTTGCTTAAAAAGTACGTCAAAATAAGAATATTGCAATGAATTATTTATAGGTTGAAATGTATGTGATTATCCAGCATAATGGGTCTCATTTGAGAGCCTATAACAAGATAAATTGTCGACATGATTTTCATAATGGTCTTACTTGAAACAATGCTTCCAAACAAGTGCCCCTCGAAATTGATAATAGGTTTTATCCAGAGGTTTACTGTAATCATTTTTAAAAAAATTTCTCCTGGGTTTCAGTCAATTTTATAGTTTATTATTTACAATGTCACAAATACGTTTCGGTGTCTTTCTCCACCATCATCAGTTTGTGCGTATAGTTGTTTCTACCTTCACATTTGACTGGTCACTGAAGTGACCAGTTCACTGAGTGGAAATGGTTATATATTGGTCACTGAAGTGACCGGTCAAATGTGAAGGTAGGAACAACTATACGCACAAACTGATGATGGTGGAGAAAGACACCGAAACGTATTTGTGACATTGTAAATAATAAACAATAAAATTGACTGAAACCCAGGAGAATTTTTTTTAAATAAATTGAAGTACAGTCAGGAAAATATGCACAACAAATCATTTTTAAAGGCATTTCATTTATAGGTACATGAAATCTGGTAGTGACTGTCTAGCTGTTGGCTTTCCCTTACAGCTAAACTAGAAACCACATAAAAGCACATTTTATCACCGGAAAAGTGTTAAGTTAAAAGATATCTGTGTCAAATAATTGTGAAAAAATCTGCTTAAAATTCACAATGCAGAATTCATTCATTTCAAAATCTTAACTCATTCAAATAAAACGAATAAACCCAACAGGTCATTTGCGTTCAGACCATTTGATGTAACAGGCAGGTATGCAGTCTTGTCACTTTGACGAAAATACCATATATGTACTATTAATTATCATAATGCCCTAAGAATCCTAATGTGTAAATACCAGTTTCGGTGAAGTCGGTAGGTTTGCAGACAGGTAGAGTGTCTAGCACTTGAATAATATGCCCGATGTATGACATCATACATGTACAGTACAATTTATCTTTAGCGTATGAAGTATAAGAGCTTTTGGCTCATTTAGTTAATGCAATGTGGATAAATTATTGATTTTAAATGGTGAACATGGGCATTAACGGAAGATTTGCTAATTTCAATAACTCCGTCTATATTCTTTTAATCAGATGAGATCGTTGCAGTCTTGTTAGTATCTTCATTTTGACCTGCTACTTATAATCCAGTTCGCTTTTGTAAAGTTGCAAAAATTCTAACAAAATAAGCTCACTTTAGAAAAACAGATAACGAAAAATTTACACAGCTATAAATTATTGTAAAGTAATGAATACTAAATAGTTTTTAGCATGAAAAATTTGCAGAAATCTGTTTGAGAAGCCGCATGAAAAACACCAAACCATTGAGTGCCGATTTCCCGCATAGTCATATACGGGGTGTCAATTTGAAAACTTTCCACCCTTAATATCTTTCTTGCAGTTAGAAATATGAAAGTTTGAAAGTCACGTCAATTTTATTTGTAAGAGGGACACTTTAAATAAATATGTTTAGGCTTCTTGCTTCCACCCCCTAGGAGGGGTAGATGTCTCCCTTAGAATCTTAAATGGGAATGGGGGTCAAGTGGCACACCGTTTTAAAGGGCCTTCAATTCTCTTTTCAGTGATATCCTACTTTGTTGCTTTTTGTCCAGAGGTTTCCGACTAATCGCGTTTGAAACTTTCCGAACTCCTCCGTAACATTTCGGAAAACTTCAGCGGGAATTGACCGACATTCTGCTGCAATTTTACCTGCTGCACCTTTTTAGATCATGAATATCAGCAGGTTGTGTCTTATAAACAATGGACTTAGATGTCCCCAAAGAAAGAAGTCTAAGGGTGTTAAGACAAGTGATCTTAGAGGCCATTCAATTAGTCCCTTCTGCCAATCCATCTATTCGGGAATCTCGCGTTTGACCACTGTAGGACCGGAAGAAACTAATGACGTGGAGCACCGTCCTGCTGGAATGTTAACCAATCCTCCTGTAAAACTGAATTACCTTCTGCATCAATTTGAGTTTCTAGCTCATGCGTGATAAGAGGATCAATAATATCTTCAAGCATCTTAATGTACAGATCACCTGTCAAGTTTCCTTCAATAAATAAAGGACCGATAATGGCATTTCCAAGAATACCAGCCCAAACATTAACTTTTTGGGGATATTGTGTATGTCTTTCTCGAAAAATAGACGCGTTTTCGTCACTCCAATATCGACCATTTTGTTTGTAAACATTTCCATTTAGAAAAAATTAACCTTCATCGCTGAAACAGATATTCGGCAGATATATTGGGCATGGCGTTGACTTGACGACTCATGAATACACAGAAGTCTATTCTTCTAACACAATTATCTTCATAAAGTTCTTGAAGTATCTTGAAGAAGAAGAAAAAATCAAAAATATTTATAAATTTCTTGATAGAGTTTAAAGGCTTTTGTGGAATTTCAGCGATAAGACATCGAATGACCGAGTTAATAACAAATTCACGAGGTACTCGTAGTACCATCGAATTGTTATTTTCAAATAAAGTTTGAAACGGTGCCACCAATGGGAGTAGCGAGGAAGAGGCAGGGTAGGGTCATGCAACTGAAAAGAGAATTGCAGGCCCTTTAAGATGATGTGCCACTTGACCCCCATGCCCATTTAAGATTCTAAGTGTGACGAGCTAAAAATATTAATTTCAACTGTCCCCCTTACAAATAAAATTGGCGTGTCTTTCCGATTTTTCAGATTTTTAACTGTAAGAGAGATATTAGGGGCGGGAAGTTTTCAAGTTGACACCCCGTATATGAAGATAACAACTAAAACTATATTATATCAGAAAACTTTGTGCAAAAAAATTAAATGCCAACTTAACTATTTGATTAATTTGATGCCAACTCATTGATTACTCTATGGAGACCTAAAAGCCTCGTCGCAGTCATTCAAAACCTTACTTAGGAACATGATCAGTATATCACTAAAAACCGAACAAAGTTTGGCTTTTTTGCTAAAAAATTTTGCATATCTTTACGATGCAGGTCTAATGCGAAGAAACAGGACAATGTTAGTGTCGGCCAACAGAAGATGCTACTTCTATTATCCGAAAACTTTTAAATCACATATGTATATTAAATGAAGAACTGTTCAAAAACTCTGAATATGAAATATATTGTTACGAGATTATGTCAAATGCAATTAAAAATTCATTCATCTCCACGCTAAACCAGAGTATATAGCCTTTCAATTAGATCTAAATTCATTCATCTTGCTAGACAATAGCTATTTGAATAATCTGATAGGACGTATAAATAGTAGCTATATGGTATAAACAACAGTCATCTTCATCAAACTGACAATTTAATTCAGATAAAAGCGACTCTCATTTGAAAAGTGTTCTTCAGCTCGAAATAAAGTCAAACGAAAAACAGCCATACCTGAATGGAATTAGCTGCAGTTTTTTAATATATGCCGAGTTCAAAATTCTATTTTGCATTTGAAATTAGCCGTGCTTGAAAATTAACCAAACTTGCTTTTACTAAAGAAGTTCTAATGGAAATTAATATGCTGTACTTTGTAATCTCGCTTGTGCCTTAAACATCGGCTTAAATGCACTTAAATTACCACATGTTCGTTGCAAAGTACCTACGGAGTTAGGTGCAATAAAAAGCGTAGTTTTTATTTTACCTGGCTATATACATCGAAGTTAATAGTGTAGTAGTGCACGGTACTTAATCACACTGATTTATATTGTCAGCTCACAACTGTATCACTATTGTTTAAAGCTGACCGGTAGCATAATTATAATGTAGCCACCAAATGTAAACAGTCAATATACTCAGAGCATATTTTCCCTTTATTTATCAACCTTGTTGTTTTAATTTTTAAATGGTAAAATTTGAGAACCCACCCGCCCATTTTGAACATAAAGATAAATATCCTGGTTGTTTTCTCTTGTGTAATTTATCAAAATGTACATTATGTGATGCCGCGAAATGTTTTTGTAAGATTTGAAGGAGTAATACATTAGCACGAAAGGAAGAGTAGTATTTCCCTTAATCTCAAAAACGCGTCATTTTGTTGCTGAACGATGTGTTTATAAAATGATGCCAAGAAAAATTGCACCTATTTCCAGAAATTCAAACGAGTCTACCATTTTCAATCCAGGGAATGCAAATACTATCAGCGCCCTTTACTTATAGCAACTATTTAATTAATAATTAATCGCTTTCAAGTAATTACAAGCTTTATTTACTTTTCGCCTTTGGCGAAACAACGGCAAAAGTAATTATAACTCAGGCAGATTCAAAGTCAAGTTTTTAATTTTGCTGTCTCGACCTTCCATTACGTCTTTAGCTAAGTGATTATTGTCAATTTATGATTTATGCTTATTTGCATATTCAAAATAATCAGCTCACTTACGATATAATTTTATTTTTGATTGGTTATTAAACGTAGCTTGTTTTTATTATTTTATATGTGGTTAAAAATGGTAAATGTAAGTTGTGTCAAGTCATAGTCATTAAATTTAATGAAAGCCTGAATGTTTAAGCTGAAATAAAAAATACATTATTCTGAAATATTAATCCTTTTAAGAACTAAATTCTGTACGATTCCTTCACATACAACATTCCCATGTAAATATTGGAATAAACAGTTTTCTTGCCCTGGTTTATCAGAATTCCACAAGTCTCATCGTAGTATTAGCAAGTTGTCAATTGCTTTCGCATACCAAGACACCATATTTAGTACTGGAGTGGGTGTAACAAGTGTAGTATAATGTTTACAAATATAAATATGACACAAATATAGTATTTTATATTGCCAATTTCGTGAACATTTAGCTATTAATGGACCTTGTCAGTAATCGAGGAAAAGAATTGATATTTTAAATACAAATAATAATGATAAAAATAGACAAGTTAGGAAAGGCGCACAATATAAATAAAAGCAATTATACCACCTCAATATGTTTTGAGAATTCAGTAGACATTCGCTGCAACTGAACAGGACAGAAAAATAAATAATTGGAGGTCAGTTGAAGAATTTATGAAAAATTAGTGACTTTCTAGTGAAAAATAGATCACCACAAACTCATTTTGGATTTTTTTGCAAGGAAAAATCGGAGCAATTAGCATTTTAACTTAAATAGGCACAACTTTCATTTCATGAAAATTACAAGATTGAAGTAGTAGATTTGAGTAAATCTTATGATACACTTAAATAATAAAACGAGACGGTTGCTGATAAACTCGAAACTGATATGACAGGTTATATTTTGGAACATATTTTAAAAGCGTTAAGGAAAATTAAGCTTAAATAATTTTCGGTTTACGAGATGGCCGCTATTGGCTGTACAATATATAACAAGATCACGGTTGGCGTGTAGTTGTAAAATTTGCATTTTTACTTCCTAAGGGTAAACTTTGGCGGCAATATCTCGGCCTTTATTAAGTCCATGACCTTTTCCATTCCGAGCGTAGCCAGAAGATACAAACGCTGTTTTACACACATTTTGTGACACTTTAATTTTCTCAACGTGAAATTAATATGCCAACACGCAAAAATCATTAGTTATCTGCACCCCGGTTAATAAATAGTATTAAAATATATCTTTCCATTTTCGATCACGATATTTTCTACTTACAAGGCTCACTTAATTTTACATGACGTGTAAACACTTAATAGAGGCCGCACTTGCAGCAAGAACATGCTATAATCCGTTATGATCACGAATTACATATGGCAATTAAATTTTATTTGTTAACTTGTTCGACAGATTGACTTATTTTCATTTTTTTTTCTAATAAGTTGAAACGACATTTTCTCATACATATATGTTATTCATGACTTATTTATGCGTTGCATCTGCATTTCTATAGACATCACAAAAATGCTAAAACGGCAAATTAAAGTCAAGTACCCCTTGGGTAGTTAAGACTCTTCAAACATATAAATCTCTATATAAAACCGTCTTTTTGTTCGTTTGGCGGAGACATATTACTACCACTTAAAACCCCATAATAATGCAATATTCTTGTTAAGTCCCATTAATGCAGTACTTATTTTTAGGTTTAATTCATATTTCGAAATACGTAAGCTCTCCCAATTTTACTGAAACTGGTTTATACGGAATAGAAATTATAATATGACTAACAAATATGTACGAAGCCAAAATAATTGTGAACAATTTCACTTTACTAAGTGTCAATTATGCAATTAAAAAAATATTGGCAATTTCTGGTTGTTACTACATTAATGCACATTATTTGCTAATGTCGCAATTTACAAGATACTGAAGGATGATCTGATTTTTTCATGAAATTTTAGGTTTCTAATTAGTAAACTAATACAAAAGTACGACAGGTCAATTGGTATAATTGAAAGAATTGTTTAACGGGTCAATGAAATGGTTAGCAACATTTATTCCTTGAACAATGTGCCGGTAGATTCCTTGTTTTAGGTTTTCAACATCTTGCAAGCGAAAGCTTGAAGCTGAAAAAACCTTGAAGTCTAAATGGGGTTTTATTGCATTATTTTATTACTTACTATTGTCGTTTTGCAAAATCAAATATGCCAATTTGCTACACCAACTGAACCTTATTAATTAATTCATGTTAATGTTTAACCACAAACATCTAAATTATAAAAGTGAACTAACAATATTCCTTTTACGAAATCAATTTCGAAATACGCGATTTAGTCCATGCGGTAAATGAATATTTCACATACCTGTTACCTAATTATTTCGAAAATTGAAATTGACAGTCTGATTTTCAAATTAAATGGATCAAAAGTATTACCGGAATATGTTATTGTTGGATCTAAATTATGACAAAAGTTGAAGTATTTGATACAGACACGCTACGAAATGCTCTCCGCATGTAGTCTCGATTAAATCTGATTTAATAATCGATGATGATGTCGAATTAAAATCATTTCAAATTTTGTAGCTACTATATCACGTTCGGCTGCCTTTAATATTTAAATTTTATTGGTAATTAGTTACGGATCCAGTAATGAATACTCGCGCAATAAATATTTGGAAAACAACTATCTAGATTTAGCAGCGGATTTGCTTTGGAATTTTAAAAATTAAGCAATTTTAACCTAATCAAATAGCAATTATACTTCATTGAAGCGTTGTTCAAATGTTCAAACGCTTGGAATCTATGTTGTGCAATGTAAACTAAAACACACAATTTCCAACGAAACGTATACATTATTTATGTACACAATATCATGAATAAAGTTTAAGCTCATTGTTAAACCGAAATTGTTAGAGCTTAAAGTATATGAAAAGCAAATTTACCCAAGCGATAAAACTGTTTTTGAAGCTTCTATATTCCGCTACAATGCCGACAAAAAAACTTTCAGTTAATATTATTTTAATAAACTAATCATTGGCAAACTAAATGCACCTGCATGATAAATGTTTATAACATCAAATATAAATGCAGACTCTATCAAGTTTTATCACCGTGCGTAGCTTTAATGAAAACAACATTATTCGGAATTCTTTTGTTGGCGATTTTATATGGAACATAAAATGTGCTAAATAAAAAATACTCCAAATTTCCTGTTTATTGATTGAAATACTTCCATTCCTACATTTAAAAATATATACTTTTTATACGCAATGTTGCTCATCGTTTGAAAAATAAATACTCCATCACACTAACCAAAAAGAACGAAATCATTTTATTTCAAAACAGAGTCATCCTAGAGAACGTTTTCATCAGTTTGTTGTTTGAATCGTGTTCTGAAAAACACATAAACTAGAAGGAGTTTTTACCGGCTTGTTACCACTTACCACAAATAGGTGCCCTTTTGGAATTTTCGGAAATAATTTGACTTTTTCCCAAAAACAGCCCTATTTTCACATGTAGAATATCATAGGTCCAAATAGGTAATAATCTACTGGTAAGTTCTCAATAAGAATCCCTAATTTTGCAGTCTCCCAGAATGATCGAACTTGGAGTTTTTTTTTAATTTGTTTGTTTATTCGCTTTCCGCTGATGGCAACCGGAACGATTCTGAGGCATTTGGAGCACTTTAGTTTTTTAATGATTATAGGAAGCTCAAAAAGTTTTTCCCAGAGATAACAATAACAACATTTATGGCCAAATTATCCATCTGATACAAAATCAAACGGTGACACAGTGTTCAGTTTTTACCAAGTAATAAAAAGAAATCCAATTAGCCCAACAAGAGTATTATAAAAAAAACCTAATATTTTATACATAAAGTTCAATTTTTACCATTAGGCTGCTGCTTTCTAATAAATAAGGTAATAAACATGTTAATGTGTTTCACTCCATCTTGAGGCAATTTCAAATAACCGTAGTCTCAATAAAATCCAGCAATAAAATACAGAGTGTTTCAGAAATTATTTTACAGTTTATCGCACTTATGGAAATAAAATGAGACATAATAAAAGATCTATTGTGAATCGATATCGATAATTGAACAGTAAATACGCAAAATTGAATTTGACATTTCAAAAACTCGGATTAGGGAACCACACACACGCAGCAAAAGACAAATTTCTTTCAATGCACAGGAACGAGACATATTCTGCAATTAGTGCAGTAAAAGAAAAAATATATTCAAATATAACAGAGAGTCTTTGTGAAAAGTCAGCAAGCTCTTTGACCAGACTCCGAAGTGAAAGTATAAACTTTTGCTTTCCAGGTTTGAAAATTACTGCCCAAGAGATCAATTATAAACATAAATAGCCGTCTCAAAAACACAAGAAATATTTTCTATAGTCAACTACAATGCACGTTACTAAGTTGATTGTTTCATCAGGACATTCAAGGAAAGTGCAAATTACGATAAAATTTTTGCCAATAATCTGCTACGCTACGATATGTCTTCCAAAGAAATGATGTAAATGAACGGTTTATAACAGGTACGTGGCTCTATAGGGGGCGTCACACAATGCCGCAGTATAAATATTACATCAAGCTGTGTTTATCGCAAATATCACAAAATCTCAGTGTGTGCAAGAATAATAAATACTTCCATACAAATAGTTCCCTTGGTATTTAAGTCTTACACAATTATCGAACAATATAAAGAGTTTATCAAATTTAATGATGTGGTGGGTGTGCAAATTTTCAATTTTGCCAGAAGTCTTAAGATGAAATTACTTTCATATAATCTAAGCATGGATTTTCTTTCATTTATTATTGATTAAAGCAGAATTGTCGGCTTTTGATTAAATTCTAAATTTTATTTTACTTTATTAAATAGTGGTAGCTTTAAGGGACAAAAATTGGAAATGTTGACCATTGAGATTTTACTGATTGTACTTTTTTTACTGCATGGACATAATGTTGGTAGATTTTTCCTCAAGAAGGTTTCGGAATCCCTATTTATATCTGATTATGCATGTTTTAATGTTTGCCGATATGAATTATTAGCAACTACGTAATTTAACTTTTCGTCTAGTACGTGCATTGAATGCATAATGGTTGGTTCCGAACTTTTCCGCTTCTCCCGATATGTAGATAATTCCGAACACAACATCTAATTTACAAGGTTCTTATATTAAGTAGATGCTATTTGCTTAGTAAATCTATAGCATCCATACAATATGGTGGATTATACGGATTTACAGTATGAGCATTAAATATCAGGATTGCATTCAAGAACGCAAAGCTTTATCATAAAAATTTTATAATTTTATAGAATGCAATCGCGTGGTAAACTAACGCTAAACCCCAGCTGAAACATGCATGAAAAACTACTCAACATTTATTAAAAAAATGCGGCTAAAAATGTTACTGTTGCATATGTTCAGGTGTTCATTGCATAATTAAGAAATTATTTACTTTAGCACAATAATTTCATTCGAGATCGATATCAAAGTAAAAATAGAGGTGATTGCAATAATAAATGTGTTTACAGGTAAAAATGCATGTTCAACCAAAAATTAAATAATGTATTTATATAACGCAATTTTTTTTCATTAAAAATTTGTAATATTCCAAATCGTTAAAAATTTGAAATTTGTGGTTTGTTTTTTACTTGGGAGGACTGATAAATATTTGAAGTTTGTCTCATATTTGATTCCACATCAATTCAAATTATTTATTTTTAATAAAAGTGTTTTGGGTCAAAATTGTGTTAGTCTCAGTAGTACTAATGCGATCCTCGTTTAAAAAGCAAATTATTCATCGATATCAGGTTTTTCCAGAAAAATTTTCTTGATTTAATACGCATATGCTTTATTTTCTGAAGAATATATGAAATATTCAAGTCACAAAATCATGGGTACGTAGTCTGGTAGTTCTATATAGTAATTCTAAATTCATTAAATGCCATATGTTAGATAGAATCGTAAAACCATTGGCGATAGCGTCCACGCAGGAGCGAACAAAATCTCTGAAGATGATAGCCCATGATTTTTAAGTACATTTCATGGAAAATTCTTAATTTTTTGCCCATGCCAAGGTGATATTGTGTATATGGACAAAGTGTAGTTTTTCTCTGGCGTCAGACTGTATAATGACCGTACCTTTTACTGCAGCAGAAACTCTATCCAAATTATACAAAGTAACAGGAACAGGCTCGATTTCCAAAAAGATGTCAGCATCTTTTGAATGTTTTAACCTGCGACCGATGAAAATTGCAGTAAATTTGGGTCTTATAGGTTGTCGACACTTAACACCTTCACCCTCGTTTAGCGTTTTAATGATTCGCACTTCCTTTGTCTTTGGATATCTGAGAGCATTTTTAAAATATCGCCTCACTGCCACACTAAATATTATTAAATTATCTTTATAATAAATGTCACCATTCGTAACTTTTCCGGTGAAAACAATATCAGACCTAGAAACTTCCTTCTCGAACTTGTCTGTATTTTCCAGTATTTGATCATTAAATCTACATCGCGGTAAATAAATATGATTCCCATAAAAATTGCGTGAAACATTAGCAAAGGCGCCGGCCGCAAAAAGGAGGAAAAGTAACAGAGATTTAAATCGGAACATTTCGGCGGCCAACACGTGGGTGTCTCTCTCCAAGTCTATTGCCGTGAAAGAAGTAACCGCGTGGAATAACACCGTTTGACTGTTCGGCTCTAGTGTTGAAGTTCTTACCGCAGCTCCTCCTGTGGTATAACATCTTTGAATTTTCTTTAGCACTCGGATCTCATTGGCCACTATGACCACTGCCCACACACTCTGATTTGAAGGCGCAATTAAATCCGATATTCTCATTATTTTGATTTTAACCATATATCAAACCATTGCATATGTATTCTGCTCAGTCTTATGCGCATTGTTTTTCTCGCTAACCAACAAACAACATACTGCAATCGAAATATCCGTAGGTGCAGCTTTTCTAGATATATATCCATAAAACAACCATCATGAACAAGTTTGAAAACAACACTACACTACATCCATAACTTTGAAAGTTTGCAGCAAACTTGGAAAGTTTTTCTTGTTGTTGGTCACTTTTTTTGGTTTCAATGGAATAATTTTTAGGTGTTCGGGCAAGTTCTGTTGGATAATTAGAACTAAATGATTAACGATATACACACTGGACGAACGACAAAACTACAAAATAGTTTAGTAAGGAAGTAGCTTTGTAATACGTAATTTATCGAATTTTCAAAGAAGAAATCTTTTAAAATTTTAACGGCAAATGTGTGATCTTAATTGCAACTGCCAATACTTAATTGCATTTACATTTCGGTACTACTGGAATTAGTTTAATTTGGGAATCGCTCACCAAGTTAATGTCACTTCATTCAGGTGGTAAATCGAACCTTAACCTTCCTAAAATCAACCCCTAAAATCAATTGAAAATGGTCAAACCCTTTTCAAGAAATGTCCGAAATTTTTTTAATTCTTGGAATTGCCAGTAAAATGTTATAAAAAAAACATTTTTACTCAGTAAATTTCATTTCGTTTCACTCCTTGCATATAAAATGTACCCAGAACTTTTATTAGCTTTCATAATATGTCATTTAAACAGGTCTTGCGGACTAGAGTGTAATGATAATGATCAATACTTCATAGTTCAAATTAAACTGATAGTGGCCTTACAAAATCACCCATGGGTGTACCAATATTTACATTTAATGATAGTCGATGGCGCTAATGACATTTATATGAAATAAAATGCGTAGGATATGTATTGGAAATAGATACGTACACTCTTTCATGCTGTTGCTTCATAAATTATATGAAACAATACACAAATGACGATAACAGATTTTCAGTTGACTGGCAGATAATAGTCAATTATGTTTAATATGTATATGCACGGCATTCTTCTATACAACAACATATTTAATATTTCAATAAACTATTTGCATTTTTTAAATTTGGACCAATGATACATCTTATAAGGTTTTTGAATGCATTGTTCTTGATATACCAAGACTCAGTAGACACACAAAATGTAATCGTTTAAATTGTGTTCAGTTCTCGTTAGTTTCCACCGGTTTCAGGATAAGTCTACGATTATAATATTTTTCTCGTCAATTAATTTTTAAGTAGAGGGACAGCTGCAAAAATGTATTGAATTATCGGCATTAGACTTAGTATTAACCTGATCAGTTGTCAGAGGAATAAGGAAAAATTGTTCATTTATATTGGAATTCTCAGGAATTTTAAATAATCAAATGGCATTAATTAAAATCGTCTCCGGATTACGATATCACAGATAAAACTAGTTACCAAAAATTCGGCAGTCGGTGTATAATTCTCAGGAGAATATAAATCATATATGAGGCAGTAAATTTAAGTATGACACCTAAATACCTTTTGGCATCGAAACCTAAAATATAAATAGCTTCCTGTTTTATATCCTAAATCATAATAATCGTCTTAATTAAAATGGTTTCTAAATGTCTATAATTAAGACATTTTTACATGTGCTTCACCAATTTTGAACCGAACTCATGATTTATTCTTACGTCTGTCTATTAATAGGATGAATATTACATTTCCAACGTACGAAAATTATATTGTGACTGGACATTCTTATAAAACTGTCCTGTAACTGAAACATATTGTCATATAAAGAATGGATCACACTTCGGCGTTCACTTATTTATGTATGTCTCAAATATTAACAGGCTACTGCTGAATTTCAGTTGACAAAATAAATTCGTTATAGCAACCCTTGTCATAGTTATGGATCAGAGCTCGATTTCATGCTTGAGCGTCGCTATATCTTTTGTTATGCTCCTGTTTCTTTACACAAACGTTTAGACAAGCAAATTGAGACTATACGTTTAAATCAAAATATCACAGGCGATTGCGTCTTTTAATATACACATAGCTGCCCAGGCTAATTTTAAAATCGCTTTGTTCTATAGACTATAGTCTGACTGAAAATATGTAGTGGAGTTTATCTAGTTTAAATTACGAAGGTACTAAAAATATACATTTTACATACAAAAAGACAAAGGCAAAACATACTAGGCGAAAAATTAAGAAACTAGCACAATACAAAAAAACTAACACTATTGACACAATTGACGAAAACGGAATAGAACGTTACACAGACAAAGAGAAGGCTGACGCGTTCGCCAGACACTATCAAAGGGCCTTCAGCATATCGACAAACCCGAACTTTGACAATGACAACTGGAACTTGATCAACGACTGGTATTTGAACTGTTTCAACAGCTCACCAAACTATACATACAAACTGATCACAAACACAGAATACGATGAAGCCCTAGCGCATATCAGAAACACAGCACCGGGAAAAGACAAAATAAAGGTAAAACTCCTGAAAGGCCTAACTCAGGAAACACACAGACTCATCCTAGCTGAGTTGAACAACTGCATCACAAAAAACAAAATCCCAAAAACATAGAAGAACGGCTTAATAATCCCCATACCGAAAAATGGACTGGACAATACACAACCGAGCAATTACAGACCAATTACATTACTACCAGTACTTAGCAGAGTCTTTGAGTACATAATAAAGCAGCGACTTGAAAAACTGATCGGAAAATATATACCTACCTACCAATTTGGTTTCAAACAACGTCCCTCGACTATTCATCCGCTCTTTATTTTGGCCAACAATATACAAACAACTCACCTAATTGACAGAAAGTCGGCGTGTCTATTCATGGACATTAACAAGGCCTTTGACAGTGTCTGGCATATGGGCTTACTCTACAAACTTCACTCCACACACCAACATATCTACTCCACATCATAAAAAACTTACTCGAAAACAGACTACTACAAGTACGAACTGACAACACATTCTCTTTTTCTTTTTCCCCTGGACAAGGATTCCCGCAAGGTTCCCTGCTCTCACCGTTTCTCTACAATATATACTGCCATGACATATACAATTACATCTTACCAGACAAAAAACAAATCGACATGGTTTTATAAATGGAGACTAACACCAAACCCATCAAAAAACCAACTTCTGCTCACAAACCACAGACTCAACGCTGACTCCCCTACAATAACTGCAGACGGCCAAACGACAAAACCAAAAAACGACGTAAAATACCTTGGAATCACAATTGACCACAAACTTAAATTCACTAAACACATACGAAACATCAGGACAGAAACAATAAAGAGAACAAAACACTTCCGACCACTAACCTACAAAGACAGAGGAATCAGCACAAATACCGCCACCAAAATATATAAAGGTGCAGACCCTTGCTAGACTATGGACATATACTCATGATCAACGGAACAGAAAGGACAAAACGTTATATACAAACAACAGAACAAATTGCACTAAGACTAATAACACGAATAAGACACCCCCAAAACCCACTACACAACCCCTCCACCCAACTACTATACGAACGCACAAACGTGACAAAGATTTCGGAAAGACTCATACATCTACAGACAAAATGAACAAAGAACCCCTACAACTGGACCATACTGAATCCCCTTTGACTTACAAGACCAACCAGACAATCCCGCTTCCGTTTCCCTTCATCAACGCTACTCGAACGCTTACAATAGTAACTGACTACTGGACAATAAATCTAAGATCTCTGTTTGCCAGAATTAAAATTATTAAATTAGTAACCTAGAATAAAATAATTTTTACCTTTATTTGTTTGTTTAGATTAAGACTACATGTACTAAACAAGGGCAGAAAGACTGATAGGTCGATAGCCTTTTTTTAAAATAAAGATGTTTACTACTACTATACATTTTACCAACCAAATGAAACTCACCATGGAAGTTTAGTATTTTTTATCATTCCAACTCCTTTTTACCGTCTGGCATACTATGAAACATTTCATAAATATGGCACTATTCAGATATTGAATTCCTATTGTTGCAAGTTGGCTGAGTCAACCAATAAAATATTATAAAGCATGCTTCTACGATAATTGCATATTGAAACGAAATATTAAATTTCCAAGTTAACAAATACCGTCGTTATGTATGCAAATTTATCTGCAATTAAATGAAGACGTCAGAAACTTAAGATGGTAATGACGTTAGATGATACTTTAAATTTACCTATTCCAACCTCTCAGCCGAATGCACTTAGACATAAACTATAACCATTTTCTTATTGTTCCTTGTAATATTTCACAAAGAGTGTGTCATTCATATGCGGAACTTTACTGTAATACGCCTTTAACAATGTCAAATAACAATTTCACAGCTGCTACGAAAATGTATTAACCATTATTGTATAAAGAGGTAGTCAAGTAAAATTTGCTGCACTGGATTTTCTAAAATAAATCCGCCCAAGTAATAGCACGTCTCTCCATCAGCCACACCTTGCTGAACACACATTTCAAGTAAGTTTTAAATAAAGAGAACCCGGATAAAACGGATTATAAAATATGTCAAAAGTATGTTGATGATATTTGAGAATACTAGTTTTGTTTTCTTTATCTTCCATTCTTGTGTCCATGTTCCATATGTCAGATGAATTTGCATTTGCAAAGATACAGCAATGTTGACGATAAATTATGTGTCAAGTCCAAAAAACGAAAACAGAATTAGACCTTGTACATTGTACTATGTGACTTTTTTATTGATTCTTTGTCAGATCTTAACTATCGTCTGAATTTTGTTAAGATCAATTATTGGTAATGTATAAAGAAGTTTGTTATGCACCATTTTTTTCGAGCAAAATCGCTAACAATTACTTGACTTATTAAAATTGAACGAAAGCACTTTAAAACTGATGGAAATTGTCGTTATAATTTCAGCGCAACCAACTTCAATTCTGAAACTGTCGAGTGTTTCGGGCTTTTAGGCTGTCGTGGGCAAGAATTTCTTTCTGACGTTTTGCAGCACGATTGGTTTGCATCTATAAAATTATTACAAATAATTTTCGATTTAAATCTGGAAGCTGTGCTTACTATACAAATTTCAGGGAAATCTTAACGTTGAATTTCTATGGCCATCAATTGGATGTATGCGTTTAAACACATTAGTTTGTATATCCGTATGCTAAAAAGCATATGTGCTTACAATATAACAAAATAATAACTGCTTTGCTTAAAAATTCCAAATGAATCCAATAACTGTAAACATTTTATCATCTTTGCATAATTCCGAAACGTGGGAATAACATAACAGCCAACATAGTTACTAAAAGCCAAATATGGAAAAGTTATGGCGCTTCATGAATTAATAATATTTGAACCACTAAATTTGCTTTACTATTATATGATTTAATTTACTGCATAGGAAACATCCGATAATGTATTTTTATGAAATATTTTATTGTTGTCAATACCGATTGGTTTCTCTAAGATTGTAGAGTTCGTGTACCCTTCGAGGTAAACAAAATACCTGCTTTAGAATTATAATTAACCAAAATCCGCGGCAGTTCCTAATTAAATGAAATGAAGACATAGCTTTCAGACCTTATTTAAAGGTAGGAGGGCAAGATTAATGAGTTAGGTGGAGTACCAAACTAAAGCTGTTCCAAAAAAGATGTTATATTTTACTCGGTTGACGATGGTGATAGATGATAATGAAATCAACATATTTATGTATACGAGCTTATCTTTGGTCGCTTTCGGTGTTCAACATTGTTGAGTTCTTAGTTCTACCAGAATTAATATTGTTGCTGTCACAAATTTACATAGCATTATATCTATGAATGGATTACACTATGCCGAGAGATTGTCAAAGCTCCTCCTAATTCTTATTGTGCGCAATTCATTTCGCACTAGGAAAAGAACGTTTAGACATTTATTCAATATGAATTGAGACATTAATTATGCACATCCTAATTCAGTGCAATTTATCACATAATTTTCCATTAGCAAAGATATAACTGGAACTCAAACACTCATATTCTAACAATGATTTAATTGACTTTTAAGCTCATATTTGCATATAAATATCAGCTATTCATCAGTAATTTTACATCGTGAGTTAATGGTCACAATATAAATCGAGTGCAACCATTTATCGCCATTTCAAATAATGAAATAATTATTTCGCTCGATAGTAAATTTTGGAAAACAAATTATTTTAATAAATTTTAATTTTTAAATTATGCAACTCAAAAAAATAATCCACCGACCTGAATGATGACCGAATATCATTCGTTCGTATCGGGTTTTAACAAAACCAAAACGATAAAGACTGATGAATTTTTAGTTTTGGGCTTAATATCATTAAAAGGTATTGCAGATTATCGATATCAAATTACACGCGTACAAACTTTACGATCAGGCCAAGGTTTATATAGTTTTATATTGTTTTAACGAGGATATATGCTATTAAGGTATGAGTAAATTATTAATTATTTGCCCAGTACATCTATCGCTGACCATAAATTCAATCATAATATAAGCCGGCCTTTCAACTTATATTCGTAATGTATTTCCAATGATAATAACTGCATGGACCAACTGATCTTCAGGAATACCTATACCTGTCCATGTTCACTAAACAAAACTTATTTACTTTACATAATTTAGTAAGAAAAATATTTCATATGTTTATATATTATCCATAAATTAGTAAAAACGTAGGGAGAAAACGCTTCTGATATGATTTCTGAACCGACCAATAAAGCTATGTGATCATCTTAAGTAATAATATCCTTTCATTATTAACACTTGGCTAATTAAAAGCGAAAGCTGCAATACATCGATATAAAAATAAATCAACAATCCTTCAGCTAAGAGTTAAACACTTTATGGCGTCAGGTAGAGCGCCTGAAACACGACTTGTGCAATGAAGCACACTCATAATCCATTTTCCCTTTATCATTTTCAATCTAAAGATTATTATCGACTCGTAATGCTTCATCACCAACGGTACTTAGCAAAATTAATGTGTTAGCTTCAGAGGTTTTCTTAATGGCATAACTTGCTTTCAGCTTTATTTCGAATTTTCTTAATTCGGTCTTGCAATTGTCATCCAGAAAGTGACAATCATTCATAATGTAGAAGAAGTTTCTTCTGCATGTGCGTTTTCATATATAAGTTCACTGTTATATTACACATAACATGGGTTGACCACTGTCTTCTGCTGGGTTACCTTGCATATAAATTTTGACTGTGAATATTTTGTCAGCAGGTGATCCGATTTGAATATTTTTTTATTGAGTGATAGCACTATTCTTGGGCAAAATTGGATTAATAAGTTTAGCAGCAAAAATGTTGTACAAGGGGTTTAAATACTGGCATGTTTCCTTGGTCGAAGTTTCAATCTTTCTGCGGGCAATATGGGATAGCTCAGGGAGTAAGTCAGTATACGACGTTATAGCTTCATGTGTTCTGAGTAATTTGAATTTTTAATTGTGTGTTTATCCTGAGCCATTCGAGAGATATTCATTTGTTTATGACCGGTCACATTTTCCGTTCAAAATTTATTTAAACGGTTTTTCTTAATTCCGAAAATGGTTGTGCAAACAAAATGTTATTACAAGCTTAGAACTGTCGACCTCTGTTTATTATTTTACGGTTATATACCTTCTTTATAAAAAAAAACAAAACAAAAAACAATTTCCTTGGGCGTAAAAACAAGAATAGCTTGAACAGCGTAATAGACACAGAGAGTGACAAAATAAACAGGGCCATCAATATGTAATGAAATGTTGTTCGCACAGCTTTTTTGCTCGAAGTTTTTTCGCAACTAAAAAAAGGTTTGAGTAAAGTTTGCGCGGAAAATGTTACCGGTCATAAAAAAAGTTATATCTTTCGAATGGCTCAGGATAAGTGGGGCTGAAAGATCCAAATTACTCAGAAGACATGAGGCGAAAACATCGAAAACTTGTTTTCCTGGGCTACCCTGTATCGCACGCAGAAGGATTAAAACTTTGACCAAGAAAGCATGGCAGTATTTAAACACCTTGTACAAGATGGCTATTTAATTTTTTTTATTATCTTGTAACCTAAATTTTGTCCACGAATAGAGCTCAGTTTCGACAAAAATTGATCAAATCAGATTGCCGAGTGAGAAAATATTTCAACAAAGTTTACACTGCAAAAATGTTTTTTTCATTTTTTAAGTATATTTTGCTAATAAATTTTATCGAATAATATTTAAATTTATTACTTCCATTCAAAAGTTCTGATAATGTTCTTAGAGTTTTGCAATTAACAATGTGCAACTTTAAAGTTTAATGCAAGAGTTAAAACATTGAAACGAAATTTACTCCATAAATGATAAAACAGACCAGTGAATGATCTAAAGCGGAATAGGTGTTAATTAACTTAACCGATAAAGCGACGGATTGGGGTAAATATCACAACACCGTTTGTAACTAAAATTGTATAAGTCCTGTAATTAAATTTTAATATTCTAAGACAGGATAACGGACACTCATTAATTCTGGATAACAGAGCGAATTAGGTATTTAGAGCGATCTATCGTATGCCAATTCATAATTTATCGCTCGTAAGCAGGAGAGGGTACGAAAGCTAATAATAGGTTAATCATTCATATGCAAACGTTTAGTAGCCAAAGATAGACGTTTTAGGATCTAATCTCTCGGCTCTTTTCAGATCTAAATAATTGTTAGCATTGCGTTTGCTACCCTCTTTGATACATTTCCAATTGACGTATAAGGGGTCTGGTTAGTTAACAGACAGGGGTAACTTATCCCTTGGCGATTGCGTAATTTGTTAAAGGATATTAATGTATTATTATATTCAATTTATAAATACAACACAAATTCCCATTGAAATGTAATGAAATCGTTGACTTGATTTTAATTAAATAGGCCATATTTCCTTGTTGGTCTTCACCAAGTGACACAGTTTTTAAATGTGTATTTTACATAAAGCAACTGTTCCAGTTGATTTCAAAACAACTTCTGTAATTAGCGCAACAGACGAATAAACTACAAAATTAGCATCAATTAATGACACAAATGAATTGTCTCTGTTTCATGTATTACATTACTTAACACTAGAACGATCCCACCCACTACATTACATCGATCGAATATGACACATGAGGAAATAACGGCGCTTCAATAAGGATGCATCAATCGAATTAATACACTTTTTAAATCGACCATAAACTAAGAATCGAAAACAATCGGCTGTAACATGAAGATGTTTATATTTTTAGTCGCCCATTAGATTTTATTGGGTAATTAAACAGCAAGACGCCTGCCTTCAAGGTCATTCTGACATACTCAAGAACTATCTGCAAGGTGGTTTATGTCTTATGCACACGAAGTTATTCGAGTTCGGTTGGGTTATGGATTTGCAACAAGGTTTTTGTTTGTGCAGATCCCAAATCAATATCAAACTTCAAATCGTCAGGTAGGAGATATTAATAAATGAAGATTTGGTGATGTCAGGGTTTTCAAGAGGACAAGCTCAGGATCTTCTCACCTGTTAAATCAATTTGCTCAAGGCTGTATATTTGATGTCTGAATAAAGTCCATTGCCCGAAGGGTGGAATTGTGAGTGTTGTAATTTCACCATGGCTTAAATGAAAAATTATAGACAACTTTAGATTGAATAAGATTTAGAAACGTTAATAAATGGGTCGTCTGAAAAAGCATCAGCTTATCAACGCTTCCGGTTACACTTGTTTGTTGATTTGGTTTTCCAGATTTTAATAGAACACCCGGTATCTCACAAACCGAAATTTTTGTCACAATGCAGAATCTTTAAATCTGATGATAGAACAATTAAACAATCCGTCGTCATTTTATCTGTATTTATACAGGGTGGTATTTATATAAAAAATTGCGTTTTAGGCAAATTTGTCCTATCCGAAAGTTAATAACTTCCGAGATACAGGGTGTCAAAATGTAAATTAAATTTTCGATATTTGAAAATAAATTTTCTACTAAAAACAAATTTTGTGTTTCGGGGTTTTCTGGATCGAGGAATCCAAATTTCCTATTACTTAGCTTAGCAATCGTCTGGAGCTATTTAAAAAATAAGATTTTTTGGGTTTTGAAATATCGCTATTTTGTTAGAAACACCTTGTTCTCCGACATTTCTTAATCAAAAAATCAATTTTCACATTGAAATATCTAGTGATTTTCTGAAATAACTCAAATTGGATTCTTGATATTATTGTAAATAGGCATTTTTAAAGAGGAATATGGACAAATTTTGTTTTACAGTCAGTTAAGTGCGAAAAGAAATATTCCACCTCCAACTAGTACATTGAATTTACTGAAAATTCCCCGACATAACTTATTGTCGAGTGAAGAAATGCGCCTTACGATTTGTGTTTATGCACAAGAAAAGTTTAAATGCTGCAGGAGACTTCCGAAGGGTTCATAAATGTATTGAAGTCAGAGGTTGAACAATGATAAGAAACTAATGATTTTCAAAGTCTTTACTGAGTTTAAAAAGTAGTTTAAAATATTTCCTAACCTGCATAAATAGATACTACTTAAAGTTTTGTGTTATTGAAAATTTGAGGGAAATATTTTATTTAATTAGAGGTCCAATTTGAGTTATTTAGTTCAAAAAATCATCAGAGGTTTTAATGTGAAATATCCCGAAAACCGTCGACATCGACTTGGAACAAGAACACATTTTTCGTTTGGGAAACATCGGAGAACGAGATACTGTCAACAAAAAAGAGATACTTTAAAACCCGAAAACATTCTGTATTTTAAATAGCTCCAGACTATTGCCGCTGGCGCCGTCTTGAAACTACAACCTAAGAAGGAATAGCGAGTTTGCATTTATCCATATCAAAAACCCGCAAAAACAAATTTTTTGGTAATAGCAAAACTGGTTAAGAATCTATTAAGAATACATTAAAATTTGACTACCACTTTGACACTCTGTAGCTTGGAATCTATTAGCTTTCAAATGAGACAAATTTTCCAGAAACGCAATATTATTGCCTAAACTATGTCAGTAAATTTTTACACTTTAGTTGATTACCAACCTGTATAAAGCGGGATGTCGCCGCGTACTTTGCATAGGCCATAGAGGAAAACATATTTAGTCTTGATTATTTGGAGTTTTTACTTGGTCCAATTACATTATAATCATGGCTAATAGTAATACTTAAGTCAACGAAGCACAGAAATTGGACTCAGCAGCTTAATTTCTTTGAGATTGAAATATATTTTAGAAAATTGAAATAAAGGATTGATTTTTTATTTCAAATTATGGGCGAAATATTAATTAGTTCTAAAATGTTTCTATGTTACCAAATGTTCTTCCAGGAATCTATCTATTTCCAATTTACAATAGGCTTGCGACAGAATCTTCTACGATTTTGGACAATTTCGAAGGAAGAGCACTGTACAAGCTTTAAATGTTTTTTGACCAAAATATGGGTCTCGTAATGTTACAATTCTCCCTACACAAATCCTGCAAATCACTCAAAACCTCACCTTCTACAAATTCATTATTTACATTTCAGACCTTATAATATTTTATAGGTACTAAAAGATAGGTTTTGGTCTCCAGGCAATTAGTGGACACAATTAAAAAAATACAATCGATGCTGCTTTAAGTTTGAGGTAATCAATTATAAAAAATTGAGTGACCTCCTCAGAGGTGTCTTATGTCATGTGCCTTAACCAAAGTGAGTTAGCCACACGCGTTGGCCACCATGGTGATTGTCACTATTTTCAACTATTTCCTGGAAATTAAACTTTAAAAGACTTGAAAGCCGCATAGGAAGCAGTGGGTTTCGAAATTCCCGAATGTTTTCGCCAAGAGAAAAAAATGCATCTATATTTATTTAATTATTAACATATTCATTGTGGAGGAGACTGTGTGTTTGGTGTTTGGTGGCAAGATTCTATAAGAAATCGCGGATTTTCAAAATTGCCCGGGCAAATGCGAAATCAACTTTTGTTCCCTATTTGAGTCAAATATCTTGACAATTCCGGTCTCTAGATGGTGTGAAAGAAACATTGCAGACAAGCGGGCAAAAATGTAGTGAGCCATAACAAATACCCCGCTGCTTTATAACACATAAATGTATTTCATACTCAGGTTTCATGTATGCTTAAAAGACGGCACTTGTGATTGTAACACATAAATATAAAAGGTTATTCAGAATAAACCAATTAGACTAATTTTTTTATTTGTATAAGTAATTGCCAATTAGTATGATATTTAGAATCTCAAAAATTCTGACAAAAAAACATTAACCAAAGTAGAAAGTACACCAAAAGCATTAAATTCCCTTTAGTTGCATCAAAATCTCATTCATGATTCAGGGATGCATGTTTGGTATTCCGATTTCCATCAAACTTGTTCCATTCGAGTCATCAATTATCAATCAACTGATCACATCGAATCAAAGCAAAGCGTTTTTGACGGAACCATTAGGAATGACCAATTCAAATTTATATCGAATTAAACAGATGCACTACCGGTTTGAATAATTAATCTACATTTATTATCCCTTTTCAATTTGCATTTTAAATCGCATCCATGTAAAAATTGGCTGAAATTAAGTTGACATTGGCTGTTTCACGAAGTACATTTGCACTGAATAATATAAAACTGATTTAGACCAAAATTTAATTGAAATTTGTTCCGGATGATCAATATCGGCTTATATTTTGTTTCGGTTCTTATTTACTGCGGTTTTTATCAGTTTCAATATACAATTATATGGTCACTTATGCCGACAATTCTTTTGAAATAAGGTTTAGTATCGTTTCTCTATGATAACCTAGTATATAGGAGATCATACATAAATACAGAGTGTTCCAATGGTAAAATAAAGAAAGTTTACGCTTAACAGGTATTATCAAAAATTTCGTCGTCATATTGTAAAGGTTTAATTATATGGTCACTTATGCCCATTATCCTTTTTAAATCAGACGTAGTATCGTTTCTGCTATGATGAGCATGATTTAAGTATAAAAGAAGCCACAGCAGAAACGAACATTTAGTCAATAAGATTCTATCTTCACGTTAAGTCTAAGGTCCACATTAAAATTAGCTCGGTTCTAAAATTATTATATTAATTTGGGAAATAAAGTTTTTAAAAACAGACTTTTCCAATCAATCTCTAAAATTATACAAAATTATACGTATCGACATGTAGCAGTGATTACATCTTGAATATAAATAGAATTCTACATGTTAATCTCTGAAACATTTAATAGTAGGATTTAAAAATTGAAAAACCAGAAAAAGTTGGATTTTAGCAATATACATGCGACTGATCGATTGGTTTCAGCAGTTGTAAGCAAGATACACATATGCCTTATTCATTTAAGCTGTGAGGAAAATCGTCGGTAATAAATAGAATTGCCATTTATTTTACGATACAGACTATTTATATCCATATAAATTTGTACAACGCAAACGATTAATGTTTAACTATGTATTTTCCGAAGTATAATAAAAAAATCTTCAGTTTTTCAGTTCGCAAAATCAATGTTGTTTAGTCACCTGATAAATATTTAAATCTAAATGAAATTTTAAACATTTTACAATTCGTTCAGGGAATCGAAATGCCGCAGCTGGAAATTTCTAACAAACAAATTGAAATGCGTAAATATATAAATTTGAATGTGGAAACCTTAACAAGTATAGGTGGCCGATGAAATATGAAAACAGTTAAAGTAGGCTGAATCATCGATTTGCATTAATTTTATGGAACCTGAAGGAATCGATAATTATTTCGACTCTGAAATCTCATCCGAATCAATCAGGAATAGTACTTGAAAGACCGTGTTGTCCACATGGGCTTCAAAAATAAGTTGTCTACACGTTAGTGGAACAATGACAAGAATATTATACATATACAAACAAATTGTAAAAATTGAAGGCAACCTTTGTTTCTTCAAAAAATAGGCTCTCCACCTAAGGACTTAGGCTACATTTGTAGAACCATGTTATTATTTTGTTTGTCAGAGAGTAAAATCTGCGCACTGTTTGCTTTGCAATTTTATCATGGGCGGTCAATGCAGTATCGTCTGCATACTGTAGCTGACTTGTATGTTAATGCTCTGCCTTGTTGCTGATGCTTATTTCTGGTTGTCGCGGTTGTCAAGTAGACCCTTGACAATGAATATTAGGTACCTTGGTGTGTATATCAGTTCTTTATACCATACCCTATCAAAAGCTATGTTGCTGTCTATGAAAAAACTTGCTCATTTATGTCTGTTTAGACATATTGCCCTGTACGTTGTTTGTCAAAATGACCAGTCGATGAATTCTCGAGTGCTTCAGTTGGAAGCCAAATTGGTATGTCAGTATGTGTTTTCCTATTATTTCTCGCAGCCTGTTTTTAATTATGTGTTCAAACAGTTGCCCAGTACCGGGAATAAGTAATGGGTTTGTGGTTTGTGTGTTGTCCAATGTATTCTTTGGTATAGGTATTATTATGCTGCTCATCCATATATTTGGGAATTTTTAATGCTACAATTGTTTAGCTGTTTTAATTTGATGTGAGCTTTAGCATTTAAATTTTGATTCGGTATTTTTCCGGCTCTGTGTTAGAACTTCGTCACATTCCATATCTGTGTTTTTTTGTAGTGAGTTGCTAGCGAAATAGTAGTAGTAAACATCTTTATTTCTAAAAAAGTCTATCGACCTATCGGTCTTTCTGCCCTTGTTTAATATATGTAGTCTTAATCTAAATAAAAAACAAAGATGAAAATTCTCTTATTCTAGGTTAACAATTTGATTAAATAAACTTTCACATCGTTTTTTAGTTGTGTCGTTGTCTGTGGGTCTGTGGTTTGTGAGCAGAAGTTGGTTTTTTGACGCGTTTGATGTTAGTCTCCATTTATAAAACCATGTCATTGTGTTGTTTGTTAGTGTTTGGAGTCTTTGAGCTGCTCTCTCAGTAGTTTTGTCATGTACAATAAGTGCCGTGTCGTCTGCGTATTGTAATATGTATGCCGATTTGATTTTTGTTAGTTGGGATTGTTAGTTGAGTTAGTTTGTAGGATTTCAGTTAGGTGGGTTGTTTGTATATAGCGAAATAATTTATTTCGAAATACAAAATTAACGTCTGAACAGAAAAAAGTCTATCATTTTAAAACTCATAGCAGCCTGCTTAAGTTAAAATATTCATACTAATTAATTAAATAACAAATAGAAAACGTAATTTGCGGAATGAAAAATATGGAATTAAATCAAGTTGAATGAACTTAAACTACTGAAAAGAAAATTTGGCGTTTGTATGACTTAACTTTTTTCAAAAACAGATGAAATTTACCTTTGTGACTATAAATATATAGTTGTGTTTGTTAGAGAATGCCCGTTAAGTTCGCTAGTGAATTACTGCGAGAAAACAGGCGCTAGCTAAAGGACTAGTTATGCAGCTTAACAAACTTCAAATGTATTTATTATTGAAATATATTACTGTCATTTAAAGAGAAAATTCCATGTGGCATAAATTTATAGCGCAGTATTTTATTTTGACTACGTGCTGAATACAAGAAACATTGTGCGTACAACTTACATTACGTCGTTATACGGGGACGCCACGTTTTGAACATCAGGAAATATTTTTAGTACGAATTTTCTTAATAAGAGAACGATATGATTTTTCGAAAATCTTGCCATACTTTGGACGCCTTGTTTTGAGAACGCAAACTGTGTAAACCCATGAGACAATTTCAGATTAATGGGAAATGCAACACAGGAAAAAAATAGTATTTTTATATATTTTTGAGAATTTTAATATAATAATAAGACAAAAAATTGTCATCAAAAAGACATTAAGAAAATTAACAGCAACATCGAGCACAATTCAATAAGTACTGATCGGCCTAAAGTTGAGACGGGAAACTTTGAAATTCTTATGTCGAATATAAATTACAGAATGCTTTGATTAAGATGATGATTAAGAAATGCTTTGGCAGAAAACATCAAAGTCCATACTTTCTTTAAGAACTGAAACTGATGACTTTATTGGAAAAGTAATTGGCAAGCCAGTGTAGACCAATTTATGGCTTAAATACACTCGGAAAAAAATCTCTAACAAGAAAGTAAATGTTAGTTTTTTTATTTATTTCAGCATGTTGGTCTCGAGCAGTTAAGATGAGGAAATCACAAATGTAAAAACTGAAATTGTCTAAATCATTCAGCATTACCAGCTAGTTGAGTTAGTGCATATATTGTTAAATCGTTAGATTATTGTAGAGAGCACACGAGAAAGGTACTGCTTAGTGACAAAATGGCACTTATTCTAGTATATAATTTTTTTTGTAATAATCAGGAAAACTTTATTGCATAGTCCGGCTGCTACCTAACTTAACCTGAGTAAATAATATTTCATTTTGTCGTCTTGACACAGATATGTAGACAAGATCCTATAATGAAACGAAAAATTTGCAATATAAACAAATAAAGCATTTTCACACCAAGAGGTGTAAAAAGTAATTCGATTTGGTCCCGGCTCTGCGAAACAGGATTTGATACGATATATGGTCATCCTTAGGCTATTTCAGCAACGAAGGAATTTCAAACTATTAATATATATGGTTATGGTGAGGACCGACTTAAAAATTAGTTTGGCATCAATTTGGGCAATTGGATTTGTCATTTCCATTCTTCAAAAAAATATCAGTGTTTCGGCTTTTGCCACAAAATTGCCAATTTAACCAAAGGATATCAGCTGAGGATTTTAAATTTACGATTTACATTTTTTTAATATTTAAAGAATACTGTGAAGGAAGATTAGCATATGATAAAGTAATAGATCTGCAAAATCTCTACGACACTGAACGGAATAACTGAAATAGTTCGAATTGTTCTCGCGGGTTGCTTAACAAAGATGCTGAAGATTTATAGTTGTTTACTCATTGATTAGCAGGTTCCGTGGTTGAACGCAGGAGTTCCAATGTTTTGATTGACTTTAAAGCGCATTATAATCTGTAGTGGGAATTAGCACATTGGAAAATTCGTTGGCACCACATTTCAGAGGAGACAAATACCTTCACTTTCGATTCTTCCTACGCGACAAATAATTAACCAAGAGAAACGAACGTCGGCGGCGAGTTCTCCACAACGTGTGCAGTCGACCAGTCTTTCTATCTCATGGTTCTTGCTTTGTTATAAAATAAATTGCTGTATTGCCACGATTTCTGATTTATACACATTAAAGATATGGCCCGAGTAAGAAAAAAATATATGCTCATACCAAATCACACGTGATATGTATAATATACGAATAAAATCATCTACGAATTCTCTACAATATATACTGCCATGACATATACTATTACAACTTACCAGACAAAAAGTCAAGTCGACAGACCGGCATACATATTACAATACGCAGACGACACGGCCCTTATTGTACATGACAAAACTACTGAGAGAGCAGCTCAAAGACTCCAAACACTAACAAACAACACAATGACATGGTTTTATAAATGTAGACTAACACCAAACGCGTCGAAAAACCAACTTCTGCTCACAAACCACAGACTCAACGCTGACTCCCCTACAATAACTGCAGACGGCCAAACGACACAACCAAAAAACGACGTAAAATACCTTGGAATCACAATTGACCACAAACTTAAATTCACTGAACTCATACGAAATATCAGGGCAGAAACAATAACGAGAACAAAACACTTCCGATCACTAACCTACAAAGACAGAGGAATTAGCACAAACACCTCCACCAAAATATATAAAGCTATTTGTAGACCCTTGCTAGACTATGGACATATACTCATGACCAACGGAACAGAAAGGACAAAACGTTATATACAAACAACAGAACAAATTGCACTAAAACTAATAACACGAATAAGACACCCCCAAAACCCACTACACAACCCCTCCACCCAACTACTATACGAACGCACAAACATGACAAAGATTTCGGAAAGACTCATACATCTACAGACAAAATGGACAAACAACTCCTACAACTGTACCATACTGAATCCCTTTTGTCTTACAAGACCAACCAGACAATCCTGCTTTCGTTTCCCTACATCAACGCTACTCGAACACTTACAAACGCAACTGACTACTGGACAATAAAATAATTTTTTCTTGTCATTAGAATTGGAAAGTTTATTTAATAAGATTATTAACCTAGAATAAGAGAATTTCTATCTTTGTTTTTTATTTAGATTAAGACTGCATGTATTAAACAAGGGTAGAAAGACCGATAGGTCGATAGCCTTTTTTAGAAATAAAGATGTTTGCTACTACTACTCATCTACGAAAAGGCTGGGAACCATATTTTGGCGGATGGTGGATAATATAGAATGCAATAATGTAGAATAATTAGCAATATGTGAAGAACTCGAAAGAGAAAAGATTTGCTACCATTTATTAAATCTTGTTTCCAATCCGATATCGACTTCTATAATATTATAAAATCTTCAAATATTTCAATTACGGGCACTATAACTGCAACGGAATGAAAGTAATGAGCTTTAAATGCCGCAAAATATTTTTGCTGCAATTTCAACAGTTATTTAGAGCTAACTCAAAAGAATGCTGTAAAAGTATATAGTTTGGAACAGTTGCGCTCGGCTGATAATTCGCTACCATGTGTTATAAAAGCCGCATTTTTCATATAAAAATAATCGGTACTTTTGAAGTTGTTAACCTAATAGTATTTGGAAAATAATACGAAATATCAGCTGTGCCGAGAATGATATGTGTGAATGAATGAATCGTTGAATTGTTTCATATCATTGCATACAAGAAAAACCAGCAGTGAAACAAAATATTATCGCTCTTCAAATTGATTAAAAATTGTAACACTTGTATTATCGTTTGCAAAATCCCAAGTTTATATATAGATAAGACCAAGTACATGCTAATTGAGCGAGTTGTCAAATGTAAGCAAATATACTACAATGAAAGCTTTTATATCTATATATCCATGCATGCGTTACAAATTAAGCAACTCCCATAAGCTCCAGTGTTGCACTGAAGTTGGGAAATGAAATTCTACTGCCCGATAACCAATAACGATTACAATATATACAGGGTGTCTATAAAATGTCTGTACAAAATCCTACCTCAGATTTTTGGGACGAAAACATGATGATTGAATCTAATTTATATAACACAAAAGTGGATGGTTTTTGAAATACAGGGCGTCAAAGTTAGATTAAAAAATCGATGTATCGGGTGGTTTTAGGAGGCGAGAAATTAGAACATTTTCTATGCACATTGTAGAGGGCGCTGTCAGAGATATGTGGATCGTATTTAAAACTGCATTTTTTTGTCGCCCAGTATAACAATTATTTATGACCAAACTTGTGTTTGTACACATGTTTTATAAAAAAAAACGGTCTCTTGATACAAGACTCTACAGGAATTCTATTTGAAAATGCGATTTTATCAAATACATCGTCCACAAATTGAACATTCAGTAGATATTTTAAAAAACGACGAGGAACTGATGGCTGAGTCCATTGTAGCTTTTTACTTCGAATTACTCTTTGTAGAGGTGTTATCGGAAATAATTTCAAACATTTAATGAAAGCAAAAAGTTTTGAAAAATAACAGCTGTTTAAGTGCACGGTTTATTCGTTAAAATTGCATTTTCAAATGGTTAAGGAGGTATTCAACTGTGCGAATAATTACTTCACTAAAGATGCAGTGAACTTTAAACTTCACTTCTATCACGAGACCGTTTTTCCTCAAAACATCTGTATAAACACAAGTCTGGTCATGAATAATTCTTATAGTGAGCGATAAAAAAATATGCCATTTTACACAGGATTTGCATATATCTGACAGCGCCCTTCAATGGGCATAAAAAATGTTAACGGATTCTAATGTCTCGCACCCTAAAACCCCCCGATACGAGATTTCGTTCAGGTAGTAGCATTACAAACAAAATAATTATTCTTCAACCCCCTGTAGTTTGAAAACCGTCCACTTTGGATTAGACAAATTAGGTTCAATCATCATGTTTTCACCCCAGTAATCCGTGCTAGGATTTCGTACTGACATTTTACAGACACCCTGTATAATTCTAGCTCTAGAATGTTTACAGAACAAAGAAAACGAAACAAGCTTATGTTGATGCTCTTGCTTATGATGTTGATATAATTGTTGTTGATGATGGTGATGTTGAAGGAACAGAAAATATAGCTTTTCTATCAAAGACCATCGATTATCGATTATCGATACTGTTTTAGAATCGCATTAACCAAATACTAAATAATTCGCTTAGTAATTTGGTTCTAAAAACAAATGCGCGTGAAAGCAAAATTCCGCATTGAGCCGTGACAACACTGTAACTACTTTAGCCTTAGGCTACCTCGACACTGAAAAAATACAAAACCCTAGTAACCTATCAGCGAAAGGGGTTAAAATTTTTACATGATCTTTGTATTGACTTAACTGATCTATGGAACGATTTGTAAAAAAATCGGCTAGCACAGATCTGAAATATTAAAGCTAAATGTGGACATCTGGTCCTTTTAAAGGCGTCAAAGGAAAGAAATGCAAAAGAGAGACAGCAATAATTTTAGTAGGAGTCACAAATGCATAAGTTTTATGACTTATTGACTGCATAGGTATTAATAAAAGACCCGAACTGAGATGGGGATTATTTGGTAGGTTTGGTTCTCATAACAACAAATATTAATAGTAAATTATCAAGTCTGTGTTACTTAATAGTGAGAATTATTGATGTTTAATGGTTGACATTTTTGTGAGGTCAGATGTATCTTCTGAAAGCCGTTTAACATGGAATGACCCCTATTTTCAAACAATATTGAATTTTGATTACCAACATGCTTAGTAACAATGAAGCCTTTACGGTGATGAGTATTTCAAAAATTCACTTAATAAAACGTACTATATAGGTACACTCATATTAAGTATTCGATCAATCCAATTTCATCAGATTAAATGTTTTGTTTTTGTAAGTTTTATTTCCCAATTCGTACAGAGTGAAATTGCTAAAATTAAAGCTTTGGTCTTTTTAACGAAAGTGATAGAGTTTTCTTTACAAAAGGATTCAGCACGATTCGTCTTCATATTTGTTCGTCAATTGCGAATAAATTTTGTATTCACCATATTTAATTTTAAATCAATAATTCCACCAACTAAAGCGTAAAATTCTCAAACACTTGCGAGGCGTTCAAAAGTAATGAGGTAAACATCCGGCGAGTATGAAAATTAAATTCAGTAAAATTGGCTGAAATGAAGCATGGCCAATCAATAAATACCAATCGAAGTATGCAAGATTAGACACGTTACAAGAAGCAAAAGCTTTCAACGAACACCGAAGTAATTCAGACAGATTTATAAAATTTTAATAATTATAGTAGGTATTTTTGGATGGAAAATTTCTGCCATGAAATATTTAGCATGTAAAAAGCGATTTTATATCATTACTTAGTACATTCTTGATCTAATCTTCGTTGGTGTTATCTGCTTGATATGAAGTGGATCAAGTCTTTTTCACCCGAATATTATGGCAAAAACACATTTTAAAATATGTGGTTATCAAAGATAATCCTCAAAATTAAATATAGTTTGTCTATAGATTTACTAGCTATAGAAAATAACCACGATCTAAAAACGTTGGAAATAAAGCAGAACATACAAATAAATAAATAATAGCGCCTTTAATAGTAATAGTAAATGCGTTGTTCCTTGCTTTAATTAAAAGATTAATCACTTCAAAATATTCCTGGGTTTCAGTCAATTTTATTGTTCATTATTCAAAATGTTACAAATACGTTTCGGTGTCTTTCTCCACCATCATCAGTTTGTGTGTCTAGATGTTTCTACCTTCACATTTGAGATCAATGATTGAGTTCAAATGTGAAGGTAGAAACATCTAGACACACAAACTGATGATGGTGGAGAAAGACACCGAAACGTATTTGTAAGATTTTGAATAATAAACAATAAAATTGACTGAAACCCAGGAATATTTTGAAGTGATTAAAGTACAGTCAGGAAAATATAACCAACGATATTAAAAGAGTAGTAGTAGTAGTAAACATCTTTATTTCTAAAAAAGGCTATCGACCTATCGGTCTTTCTGCCCTTGTTTAATACATGCAGTCTTAATCTAGATAAAAAACAAATATGAAAATTCTCCTATTCTAGGTTAACAATAGTAGTAGTAAACATCTTTATTTCTAAAAAAGGCTACCGACCTATCGGTAGTTCTGCCCTTGTTTAATACATGCAGTCCCAATCTAAATAAAAAACAAATATGAAAATTCTCCCATTCTAGGTTAACAATACTATTAAATAAATAAGATTTCAGTGGCAAGAAGAAATTATTTTATTGTCCACTAGTCCGTTGCGTTTGTAAGTGTTCGAGTAGCGTTAATGTAGGGAAACGGAGGCGGGATTGTCTGGTTGGTCTTGTAAGACAAAGGGGATTCAGTATGGTCCAGTTGTAGGGGTTGTTTGTCCATTTGTCTGTAGCTGTATGAGTCTTTCCGAGATCTTTGTCATGTTTGTGCGTTCGTATAGTAGTTGGGTGGGGGGGTTGTGTAGTGGGTTTTTTAATTTCAGAAATATAAAAATGCTTTAGCTTTGCGGAATGATTTTTCCTCAAACGATTTGTTACACACTCTGTATACTCTAAGCAATTATCTCATAATCATATGTAGATTTTTTGTGATAAGCAAAGAAACTACTGGACTTTGCTTCACTAATAGGAAAGACATGTTTATGAAATGATTATTTCCAATATCTTGCACATTTCTAGTCGCATCGTTAAACAAATTAATCGAAGTGGAATAATTAAATTAATAAACGTGGATTTTTTCAATAATTTTAATATTTAATCCTGAGCATCTCATGATCTGAACGAACATAATTAGTTCAACGCCTTTGCATATAGTTGTCTACTTTAATGGATTGCATTACTTTCACTATACAAGCGGATAGTTTCATTACTGTCCCAGAAGAAAGGTGAGATTAATTAAAATTTAACTATCTAGCTAAGTGGGCTATAATCTAGTTACATCTCCATGTGTAAAAAGTTTTGATGTAGTCTAAATGCAATTCCGTTATAACAATACAGAATTCTAATGGAATCCTGCGATGCATTGATAAGTTGCATGATATGTATTAATATAACAATATTCATTTATGCCTCGTAACCTGTGCCACATTAAACGCACACAATAAGTTTTTGTTGTTTAAAAATCAGAGGAAAATTTAAAAATCCTGCTAGACGAGAACGAAATCCCAAGTAGACATAAGGATAAATTATTTCATAAAAAACCGCGAAAGTGTAAAACAGAAAATAGACTATCGAACCAGGAGCATGTGCTCTAATTCACAAAGTGACGTGCTAAAAATTTAATAACTTTTGAAAGTTATATTAGTTTGGAATAGTTTTAATTGTACACGTATGTGATATTAGCATCAACTGTGCAGCGTCGAGAACTATATAATACTATTCCAACTAATGAAATGTAATAACAGACAATAGGTAGCTGTGTTAAATAAGATTCAGTTGCACTGGTGCAGTTTTAAACTTTAATAAAACAATAAAATTTCGGATCAATTGTTTTCTGTTCGACTTTGTTTCAGCTTTGTGAGCCGCAAATTGAAATGAGTTGCCAAACACCGTATTTATTGTTTGAAAACATTTATATAGGCTGGTAACACATAAATGCAGCATGCAATCCCAAAAAAGGACATCCATCCATGAAATGCGTGTATTAATTTTATGACTTCGTGTAAATACCTGCACCTATATTTTTATTAGCTAAAACATTTCACATTTCGTGGGAATCGGTGAAACAAATACAATATTTACAATTCTTAACTAAAATTTTATACACCATCTTGTGCTAAGTGTCATCCTCGATTTTTGTTTGATTTGAGCAAACAATAATATTGCTTGCTGCCGATTTTGTACTCCTTCTGTATTGCTATTATCATTGGCGTGCATACGTTTAATTGTTGTTGTTTTTTATCAAAAGGAAAATGATTTCTGATTTGTACAAGCAGTACAACTGGTCCACATAAACACACGTTAACCGAAGTTGAAGATTTTTTTTATTATAAATTGTTTTTCGTTGAGTTGCATTGACTGATAATCCATATTTCTACTAGATTAGACTGGACTATATGGAAATTAAAAGCGCCTTTAAAATAACGCTTGATATAATTAAGAAAGTGGTTTGTAACAGTTCATTTATTTTATCTTTAGTGAAACTGGCTTGACATTTTCTCGTAATATGTCTGTTTGGTAATGGAGAATGATTACATGTAGTTTAATAAGATGGGCCACACACAAACAATGTCGGAGTTTCACCTTTAAAAAATATATTTAAGCGAAATATATCTAATGTTCGCTTGTTCAGCATAAGGCAAGTTGTCTCTAAAAGACTCTAGATAAATTACTCAAAACATGGTGAACAACCGTATTCAGAGAGTCCCAATTGTAATGGCAAAAATTTTAACGGACGATTTTGGGGGTCAAAATAATACGATTTAGCACAACTTACATTAGAAGAAACTGCGACGGAAACAGAAATCCATGGGCCAAACCTATTTTTTTAAACGGTTTTTTCGAATAACTCACGAGTAGTAGTAGTAGTAAACATCTTTATTTCTAAAAAAGGCTATCGACCTATCGGTCTTTCTGCCCTTGTTTAATACATGTAGTCTTAATCTAAATAAAAAGCAGATATGAAAGTTCTCTTATTCTAGGCTAGCGATCTTACTAAGTAAAATTTCAGTGGCAAGAAGAGATTATTTTATTGTTCACTAGTCAGTTGCGTTTGTAAGTGTTCGAGTAGCGTTAATGTAGGGAAACGGAAGCGGGATTGTCTGGTTGGTCTTGTAAGACAAAGAGGATTCAGTATGGTCCAGTTGTAGGGGTTGTTTGTCCATTTGGTCTGTAGCTGTATGAGTCTTTCCGAGATCTTTGTCATGTTTGTGCGTTCGTATAGTAGTTGGGTGGGGGGGTTGTGTAGTGGGTTTTGGGGGTGTCTTATTCGTGTTATTAGTCTTAGTGCAATTTGTTCTGTTGTTTGTGTATAACGTTTTGTCCTTTCTGTTCCGTTGGTCATGAGTATATGTCCAAAGTCTAGCAAGGGTCTACAAATAGCTTTATATATTTTGGTGGCGGTGTTTGTGCTGATTCCTCTGTCTTTGTAGGTTAGTGATCGGAAGTGTTTTGTTCTCTTTATTGTTTCTGCCCTGATGTTTCGTATGTGTTTAGAGAATTTAAGTTTGTGGTCAATTCTGATTCCAAGGTATTTTACGTCGTTTTTTGGTTGTGTCGTTTGGCCGTCTGCAGTTATTGTAGGGGAGTCAGCGTTGAGTCTGTGGTTTGTGAGCAGGAGTTGGTTTTTTGACGCGTTTGGTGTTAGTCTCCATTTATAAAAACCATGTCATTGTGTTGTTTGTTAGTGTTTGTAGTCTTTGAGCTGCTCTCTCAGTAGTTTTGTCATGTACAATAAGTGCCGTGTCGTCTGCGTATTGTAATATGTATGCCGATCTGTCGATTTGATTTTGGTCTGGTAAGTTGTAATTGTATATGTCATGGCAGTATATATTGTAGAGAAACGGTGAGAGCGGGGATCCTTGAGGGAGCCCTTGTTCAGGGGAAAAAGAAAATGACAGTGTTTTTGTCAATTCGTACTTATAGTTGTCTGTTTTCTAGTAAGTTCTTTATGGTGTGTAGTAGATATGTTGGTGTGTGTAGTTTGTATAGTTTGTATAGTAAGCCTCTATGCCAAACACTATCAAAAGCTTTGTTAATGTCCATAAACAGGCAAGCTGTCTTTCTGTCAGTTAGGTGGGTTAAATAACTCACGAATAACTTAGTTTTTCAGTTTTAAGGCAGCTCATAGTGGAGGCCATTGGCATCGAATGTTTCCCTTTAAAATTGCCCCAACTATTTTTTGATACTGCTGAGTAACAATTGACACCCGAATGTCTGTTTTCCAATATTTCCTAACCAAAAAAGGAATATCGCAATGCGCGAAATCGGTATCTCTAAACCCAACGGTATTCGAGATATTTGCAATTAAAGTATTTGATGCGGTGCATTTATGAAAAAATTGCCTATTTTTGGACGGAATAGTAGAGAACAATAATAATTTAATGAACAATAACAATTTCATGAACCCAACAATAAATAAACTTAATCATTATAATAAAAAACTGATCATTTAGTGTCCAAAGTTTTTCAAACTGACGTCAATTAACTTCAATCCATTTAATCACACACTTATTAAACCATCTTCTCATTTAACAAAGAAGATATTTATGCCGAAATATATCCAGCGTTCTTCAAACACTAAAATCTAGAGGATTAAAATCCGGATCTCGTGCTGGTCATGGTGTTGGACTTTTTGGTTGGACTGCAACGATTAGGAAAAGTTGCATTTAAGTAATTCCTCACTTACAGTGAGAAATGAGCTGGGGCTCCATCCTGCATAAATATCATATCAATCCTTATGTTTAAAGGTATGTCTTCCAAATAATGAAGCAAATAATTTTTTTAGAAAATCTTCATAGAAATTTCCATTTAAATTGGGTGGTAAAATATGAGGACGAAGACAAGTTATGTCATGACTGTGAGTATCAAACTAATTAGAAATCATCACAGCCTTCTAAGGAATTTTGTTACGTACGTACCTATAAGAATAAATGTCTCGCACTGAATACTTTAATTGCAAATATCTCGAAACCCGTTGGCCTTAGGGATACCAACAAGTATATCTTTTTTGTTTAGAAAATATTCGAAATCAGATTTTTGACTGTTAATTGTCACTTAAAATTATCAAAAAAAAGTTAGGGCGATTTTAAAGCGAATCATTTGCTGCAGGTGGCGACTTCTATAAGCTAGCTTACAGCTGAGTTTCTAATCAAATTTTTCACCTTCGAAAATCTTTGTATACCTAATTTCAGTAGAAAACTCCTAGTTGTTCAGGTGTTATTTGAGAAACTCCAACTTTTCTTCTAAGGCAAGTTTAAGTGTTAAATCGTTTTTACCACAGGAATCCGCCATTATTTTTTTACCATTACTTATGGGACACCCTGTTTATGCAAATGCAAGTGAATTATGTAAGTCAATCACTCAAAATCATTGCCGTTTGTTGAGATAACCTTCTTTGCACACTCAGGAACCAAATGAGGACGAACTATATTTAGGTTGATATTTGCTCGCATCAACAATTTCTATTGTATGAAGAAATTGCGGTTTCAATGACAGCAGTAAACCGCAATACTGCGTGGGCCTTAAAAATTTATTGAAACACGTTAACCCATATACCGTTTTCAATTTAGCATATCACTTTTACAGCAATTACAGTTTCCAGTTCTGTTGTCGCTTAGATTACCATATAGCGATTTTTTCAAAGGTTTTAGGTAAAGAATGGTTGTGAAAGTTCCTGAAAAGTTATATCTAGGAAATTTCAGTTTTTAATGTCATACTAGTTATGTTTGCTCTTCATTTCATCAATATGTGCCACTGTGAATTATTAATTGATTTTTTCAGCATTTAGGAAAATACTGTTCATTTCCATCATTGGGATTTTCACAAATGTTCTTCCACAAATTAAAGTTTTTCTATTGCCCCAATTCTTTGAACAGTCAGCGATACAACTGTGTCAATACCGAGTTCGTTTTCTCCTTATAAGCTAGTAGTTATTGGAAAAAATTAGTTTAGTCAGAAACACATGCACGTATCCACATTGCGCTGTGTCCAGACTGTTTGTCTTCTTCTATGCTTATTGTTACTCAGTCCAGTTAAAATGCATTTAAAATGATTAGCTGAATCGTAAATCATCTATTCTAAACCTGAACACGTGAATATTAAAATAATTGGAGTGTGTCGGTTCCCAAGTAGAATAAGTGAGTAAATAAACTGAAATATCATTAAGGTTTTAAGCATTTGTTGAACAATCTCTGAAGTAAAAATCTCGAGCGAAAAACGAGTTATAATTTACGTCGAATTTTCCCAAGTTTCTACGTATATGTGTGGGTAGAAGGCGCCAATCGGCTCCGTGCAGGTGATAATAAACTGACCGAGAATGGTCGACGAAGCAATCTTTCATATATTATTTTTGCGTAATATATTAACGGGCTTCTTTAGTTGTACCAGGCCTGATTAACAATTAGTAAGTTTTAATCAATCAAAACAAGACATAAAATTTAAATTGCCTTAAACAAAGAGGAAGTAGGACGACACTCGCTATAAGCAGGAAGAAGAGTAAACTATAGACAGGAATTATATAGATAGAAAAAGGGAAATAGAGAAAACAAGTTCTTAACTTGTGATATTTTACGATAACTCTAAAACAGCGTCAACGAAAAGTACGATGTACTGAGAGAAAAGTAAGAATAAGTGTGTGAAAATTAGTAACATATGGACACGAAATTTAAGTTAAAACTAACACTAAACTGCACTTGCACGTCCGAGAGTCATATTTTTACCACAATTGGCTATATCAGATTAATATTTTACATACTTGCAAATGAGTATTCCTCTTAAGATATTTTATAACAAACTCAAGATGAACCTGTCAAGCAATGTTGCTTTTGCTTTATCACCACTTGAATAATGAGAAAGCAGATTCGCTAAGATTGTACTGTATGCGTTAAAATGTGTAAATAACAAGACTTTTCATGATAAATTAATAAATTGTCATTCAAAATGAACTTGCAAATTTTAAATAGGAACTATTCCTGGCAAATTTGCTAGCAATTCTAGTCCTATTTTCTACTTTATTTCAATTATTTATTATATAAAAAAAATTAAAAAACGAATATGTTAAAGTGTGAACTCTTCCCACGCATTTAAAGAATAAAAAGACCACAAACAGGCATTTAAGATTCAGGTAGACCGAATTTACTGTCTCGTTAGATAATAAACGAAGGAATGTTGATCTGCCCCAAAAATCCAGCTCGATTGTTAAAACGTCGAAATTTAATTTATAAAGTCTGAAGAGATAAAAATAATGGTACTACGACAAAGCCATTCCGGTCACCTAAAACCTAAGTATTGGGTGACAGCCGAGCCTTATCTTAGTTATCAACATCGGTGTGGTAAATTAATTAAAGATGCTTGTGACATCATTAGTCACTTAGTGTTGCTTCAGTCTGTCTACGAACAGATAGACTAGCTGATTTACAGTTGTTCATGTGGGGTACAAATTTTACCCTAAAAAGGTCTTACAAGGGTCTTTCCCCAAATTAAATCTGTCAGCTCATATAAAGACAACTACTTGTACCACATTGAGCATTTATTCAGCTTAAGAATATATGCCTAATTATTTCCTTTATATTTATTTACTTTTACTCTATGATTTAACCAATTGTTAGACGCTCAAAATAGTTTGAGAAGAGCTTGAAAAAAGTCAGTGGAAACATCGATTAAAGAAAATTCATAAATATTTATAGAAGTCTTACACCGAATCAAACTAAAATTGTGGGTCGAATTCATTCAAGCAATCCAGAAATTTTTGCAGTCGGTTTTCCAAAATAATGCTCAAAGTTGTCCATGTTCACAGAATGGCCCATTAAGACAAGAAACACCAAACGCCTAGTTTTACAACAGAACACCGAAATTTCCCTGTTAGTTAATTTATTAAGGTGGTAAAGAGCAAGCTCGAAGTCGGCCATAAAGAAAACTTGAGGTAATAGATTGTTCGAAATTTGTGAACCACACAAACTTATTTTATTTATCTCGCTTTGTAAATTACGAATTGAGAAAGGGTCCATTATTTTAGAAAAGATGGATCAATGGCTTGATGCAATGCGACAAACAAATTGTATGAAATTGATCAGTTGTTAAATTGAAAGGGGTCAAGTACAGAAACAATCAAATACATGCATGGCAATAATTGGGAAATTACTCCCTTTTTCGATGAAACATGTAATTGAATCCGAAGAGCCATTAAAAAACTTTCATAATGATGTAAAGTGTACAGCAATTATTCAAAAAACATTGGTACATTTACAATTACAACCATTCTTATGTTGATTTCATTGCATTCAGATATGGGTTGGTTATTCCATTTAAACGCTCATTATAACCAAATACTCTTAATTATCGCATTTTCGGCTTTGGTAGAGTCGAAAAGTATTAAAAAACCGCGCTATCTGAATTTATATGGATGTGATATTATTTCAACATTGGAATATCAATGTTGTGCCAGTATTAACGTTGCTAATAATCTACTTAACGCTTGTAAGTATCGACTGATTCAAACATATGTACAAGTTTGAACCATGGCGTGTAATAAATATTTTAAAGGGTGCACTTTATATTGATATTACATATAAAGGCAGGCAGTAATGATAGTTGAAGGAATAAACAATATTTCTATATGTTGCCATAGTTGACCGAAATGTTTAATATCTTAAATTAATTAAATTTTCCAATCTACAGTGAGCTCGATATATGCTTTCCTCTCTTAGATAATGTTAAATGAACTTTGCGTAACCTTTTTTGTGTAATATTAATTTAGATTTCCTTCAATTTTATCGTTACATTTTCTGAAACTTTGCTTCGTCGGTCTAGTTATTACCACCATAAATATTGTTGTTTTTCAATTTGCAACTGTATGAACGGAATCAGACAGAATAATCTACAAAAATGCTGTTATGTTTTATTCTATAGATTGCTTGAACATCAATGTAGTCCCTAATGAGCTTACTTTGAATATAGAATTAACTGCTGATGGTGAAAGTTTCTATAACGGGAAACTAGGTAAGTTGACAGTTTCCTATGCCATATAAAAGCTTTTTAATATAATTGCATTATTTTTCAGATCCCAGCATTGCTCCGATATGTTTACCAGGATCTCTTCTCTGCCTAGCCATTAATCATGTAAATATTGCTTTAAGTGAAATCTGCACAAAACTCACTTTAGGGCCAGTTACCTTAGTAAAATTTCCTTGTGTTGGTATTGAAGATGGCGAGATTTTTTTCGACGCAAATGCATACTCCAGATAACTTCAAAAGGCAATAAAATAATTTGCAGTAATTAACATACAAATTGTCCGGAGATAAAAAAAAAACGTGAGAAACACACAAGTTTAGACATAATTTATAGCATGCTTTAAACATTCACTTGCTACCGTTTTGTTATGTAAGGAGAACAATGAAAACTTTGTGTTATATAATTTATTTAATGCCGGTGGTTCTGGCAGAAAATATATGCCTAACAACATCAAGTATTTTTTATCAAGGTATGTAAAATAGATTAAACATATGAAGCCGAATATTTATGAAAAACCGTTTACATTTTACCGAGTACTTAAGTTTATATGTAAAATATATTTTACTGTATATTTAAGTATAAAATGAGCCATTATAAAATTTATTTTAATAATGCATTTTTGATAAATACGATATTTATTAGAGTATTTCGTAGTTTTCAATTAATCTGACTTCCTCCATTGTCGAAAGACATAATATTATATAAAACCGAAGCGGAATTTTTGAACGAACTGTTTGGAAACTAGGAAAGCTATTAGGGACCGGTCATTTGGAATATCTTCCATTTTTGAAAGTTTCTTAACAGTTTGGTAACGAACAATTCCACTTTCTTCAATAACAGGTGATTTTCCCACAACTTCTTTTATGTAAAAGCATTGAACTAAGATTGCGTTAAAAATTATCATCTGTTCTGCTCGCAGAGTCAAGAGGAGCAACAGAAGGCTTTTCACTTCACAATTAAGTGTAATTTTGAACGATTTTAAGCCAGTGATTGATCAAAACTTCAATCTCCAGACCCACAAAGCTCTTTTACCGAAACAGAATCCGTTTTCAGAGGAATTATTTAGACCTACATCCGCAACTAGAGTCCTCTTAAAAAGTTGGTTTCAACCTTTTAGTGCAGGCTGTTTCATGTGTTTCCATGTTCTGCGACTAGTGTTTTGTAATTGAAGTTATCTGAAAAGTTTCCAGTTGCGAAATTCCAATTCACACTTTAGGCTTAAGGTGAATGGTTTGAATTAAAATCGGATGGCATAGAAAAGAAGAACTATTGGCCTGCTGCAGATTCCTGCTTATGTATGACCTGCAGATTCCTGCTTATGTATAGCATAAAACGGTTTAAGTTCTCTTGAAAGCTGCCCTGATGATGAGCTAAGCCAAATTCCTCGATCTCATTTTTAAATCAACACACACTCCAATACACGAACCGTCCATTTTTATCTTAAGTGTTTACGCACCTTGGTCAGTTATGTTATTTTCAAATTATACAAATTTTAAAACAACCAATGAAGTTTTTTTTTTATGAAGGACAGTTATTTAGTGAATTGCAATTTTCGACGCAGTGCTTAACTTTGCATCTCAGAAAAAGCATGTTTGTTTAAATAAATAAAGACTTTTTGAGACGATTCACGCATAATCTACTCTATATGACTTTTTCGGTGTTAGGTCGACAAATAGCAGATCTGTTAAATAAAACTTAGCAGTAAAGTCATCCTTTCCCTTAGTTTTACTTTGGCTGCTCGAATAATATATAAGAAGTTTATTATTATAATATTATATAATAAATTCATATTTTTATTAATCGAATTTAATTATAGGGCTAATGTTAATTTGTTTACACTACATATCGCATCTAGCTATGTATTTACCACATTCTAGAAGATGTTATCTTGATTTAGATTATACAGCAGATGAATGGGTCGAAAGTCAAGAGTCCACTTGGGAAAATACGGAGAAGTATGTTTTATTTTATACTTCAAACAGACAGAAGCGGGACCTACAGAGAGTTCTTCTATCTGAAGTTGAAAATATCACAGATGTCTCTTCATTCAACATAAGCCTGAAGACAATTTTTTTAATACACGGATGGCGATCGGTTTATAATTCGACATATAACCTGATGTTAGGAAATACTTATCTTGATGAAAGAGACGTAAATATTGTCTACGTAGACTGGGATGGATGGGCCAAAGTTTCGTACCTGGGGTCTTTGCTTCTTCTTCCACGTGTAGGGAAATATGTAGGACAATTTATCAATGATATTTCAAGCGACATTTAATTATTCCTTGGAAAATATTGAACTAGTTGGACATAGTTTAGGAGCTCATATTTGTGGATTTGTTGGTAAGATGAACAGACATGCAGACCTTTCCAGAAAAAATCAGTATGTAACTTATGGTGGTCAAACAATTAATTTCAGGCGGAGCTACAAATAGTGCAATATCGAGCATTACTGGTCTCGATCCTGCAGATCCAGGTTTTTCTGAAGATGATCCAGAATCTCGACTGAGTCCAGATGATGCCCAATACGTTCAAGTGATCCATACAGCTGGATCTTTCCTAGGTTCAAGCTATACATTAGGTGATGCAGATTTCATTCCTAATGGAGGATGTAGACAACCTGGATGCTGTATGCTAATGCCGATATGTGATCATGATCGATCATATCTCTACTTTATCGAATCAATGCATTCAGACCAATTTATTGCCAAAAAATGTGATAGTTATGATGACTACCTGGCTGGCCAATATAAAAACGATCCTCAGATTGTCATGGGAGGAGCTGTTGTCAACAAAACGTAAGAAGCTGGACGTTTACGACAAAAAAAAATAATCACATGAACATTTTTGAAAAGCATGGTTTTAATAATTGCGTTTTTAGGTTGTTTGGAAAATATTGCCTCAAAACCAACAGCACCTCCCCTTTTGCTCTCGGAGATATAGGGCTTTAATATACATGAATTTATATTAAAAAACTGTGTTCTGTTTTTCACTAATGACCTACTAAGTATGTAGTAAAATATATATTTTATGCAAATATATTCTATTTACTTTTTAGTCAATCAATTAATAATAAATTATAAAAACAGCAAAACTAACGATATCTAATCTGACGTGACGATAAACTCTCAAATATTAAAGCTATTAGAAGGCAAGCGATACTGTGATTCCAATAAAACAGTATATTTGCTGTTGTGGTTTTTGAAACCCAGCCCTTATTACAGCAATGTAATTAAATAGGTTGAAATGGGAGCATTTCTTAGTAAAACATGGATATCTAAACTTTGCTAACCTGATTACAAGTTTCGAAATAGGCTTGCCAAGTTCGAACCTTTTGAAACGACGTTAGGAAATATTACCTGGCTCCTCAAAGGCAATTTGCTTATAATACTTGTAATCTGGAAAGCATTTAAGATAAAAAAAATGTGATAAAGAGCAAATTATTTTCGAGAGTATTGGCTACATAATTAATCAGGTAAAATGACTCGCATTGGATACTCTTGAAATCTGTATATATAAATGAAAATATTTCACCGTCGTTAAGGTTCAGATACCACACAGAGAGTTATGAAGTATTTAGTGTTTGCTGTGGTTTCATTATCGCTGGTACTGGCGACAGTACCATTCGATTTACGGAATGACGAATCTAATAAAGGTATGGTAGAAGAGGTTTTGTTTCCGCAAAATGCAGTTATTATCGATCAAAATGTTTGTCTGTGTCAGATAGATGTGTTTCTTACTTTTTCTAAGTGAACTTTCAATTAATTATTCGCTAATTTGAATTGCATCAAAATTAATTTCGCAAATGTCGCAGATAGATTAATCCTTATTTTTTCTGAACTTTGAAACATTCAATGATACTTTAGCTTCGGATAGATCATTTTGATTAGCTCCTATGAATTATGATCTGAAGTAGATCTTTTGTTCTAATGTTGCGTTTATGGCAACTGTTTTAGCGTAATTTCCACCTTTTTTCACATTTTTCCATTTAATGACTTTTACAAATACAGTAGCAAGAGCTTGAAGCTATATCACTTCTATTCAATGAAATACTGAAATATTAGTTATAGGAAATTTGAGTATGCATCTAACCGTCTACGATCAATTTTCTTTTAGGATATATAGACATAGACCTGCTAGAGGAAATCCTCGAACTTAAAGCTCTATCTGAGGAGAAAGCAGATGTATACCTAGCAACTATCGAAGCATGGCTTCTGCAAATTTCCGAAAAGGATATATCGTTTTATATTTCAAACAACGATAATGTAGAATCTGTGGAAGTCTTCCTTGCAGACGCACAAAATATCACTTCTCTTTCCCAATTTAATTTAGATTTAGAAACTGTTATCACAGTACACGGCTGGCAAAACACCTACAACTCTACATTCAATGATCTAGTAGGATCTGGATATCTGAATACCACCAATGTAAATATTGTAGCTGTAGATTGGGACACTTACGCAAGTCAGCTTTATTTGAAAGCACGCTATTCAGTTCCTTATATCGGAGGATTTGTTGGACAGTTTATCAACAATGTATCTTCAACATACAACTACAGTTTGGAGAACTTTTCAATAGTCGGCCACAGCTTGGGAGCACATATCGCTGGATATGCAGGTAAAATTTAATTTCGAAATCGTAATGCAGGTACCGACTTGATTTGTTATAAAATTGAATACAGTAGAGGTTATAGTTGCTATGACCAAATTGATTTCCACAGAATTAAAATAAAGTTGTGAAATTTGCTTTCAGGTCAACTAACAAATGGTTCCTTGTCCAGCATTACAGGATTAGATCCTGCAGGACCTTTATTTTTCAACAGCAGACCAGCTGAAAGGCTGAGCGAAGGGGATGCTCAATATGTTCAAGCTATTCACACAAATGCTTTAGTGGTGGGAGTAGACTTCGCAGTAGGAAGTGCAGATTTTTGGCCAAATGGGGGCTACTTTCAACCTGGATGTTTAAACACTTCATTGTCATGTAGCCATGGACGTTCCTACTACTACTATTCAGAGGCTTTGAGTACAGATCAATTTGTTGCCAAAAGTTGTGATAGTTACAACGATTATATAGCAGCAGAATGTACACGTGTCCCTGAATCTATAATGGGAGCCGTTAACACGTCGTAAGTATGAAAGCATATGTTCAAAAACCTTTGTAAAAGTGTTTACTTATCATTTCAGATTGTTCGGAGATTACTATCTGAAAACTAGTTCCTCATACCCATATGCACTGGGAGAAACAGACCTTTAATCTAATCCGGATCTTGGAATTCCACTGGCACTGAAGATTTTTTTCTTCTACGTTTTGCACAACAACAAAATATAATTAATGTTTTTTTTTTAATTTGTAACAGGTTTTCTATTGCTTAATGTCAATAATGTATAATAAAGCGTCAACTGAGGGCCGCATATTTTCAGAAGTGAAATACATCATTCATGTAATACATCATTTATTTTTCATTTTTCAAATTGCAAAGAAAAGTTTAAATACTCAAACACAAGCACAATCGCAATGAATTTATACATTCCGAAAGTAATTCATAGTCTGTATTTTAAAAGGAAATTAATTGTCATGTTAACAATGCAACATATTAATAAAAAAGATGTATAATAGAATAACGAAATAAATACCATTTACTTAGTAGTGTTTTTTTGAGAAACTACATAATTTATTTCAAAATTTCCTGGGTTTCAGTAAATTTTATTGTTATATTATTTTAAATGTTACAAATACGTTTCGGTGTCTTTCTCCACCATCATCAGTTTGTCGAATTTTAGATCAGACACAGACAATCTTAGCTCAGTGTATCACACATTAATTAGATGATCGCATGCATGAACTGAATGGACCAGGTAAGTGAAAAGTAAACAGCTGATATTGAGGAATTGCAGAGCAATTCCAAGAATGCAAAGAAAAGGCGAAGGATAAACAGGTTTTCTTCGTTCCCTCGCTCGATATCGAATAAAATAGGGAATTCAATGTCCAATCAAATGTGAAGGTAGAAACATCTAGACATGTAAGTTAAATTTAGATCTCTAAACAATAGATTCTAGTCTTTTCCCGAACATGTTTATCCCGACTCATCACCTGAAAACCAATATCCCAAATTGTACTTTTTAATATGTGTGTGATTTGTATTTTAATATGTGAATTTTGTGAAAGTTTTTTTATTTAAATTGATAGTAGTAGTAAACATCTTTATTCTAAAAAAAGGCTATCGACCTATCGGTCTTTCTGCCCTTAAATTGATAATAAATGTAAAAATGTATATTTTAGACAAACTGATGATGGTGGAGAAAGACACCGAAACGTATTTGTAACATTTTAAATAATAAACAATAAAATTGACTGAAACCCAGGAAATTTTGAAATAAATTGAAGTACAGTCAGGAAAATATACACAACAAACTACATAATATCGTTTCCTCACTATTGTTACATATTCAAAATGATGACTGGTGGTGGTAGCTAAATTGCATACAAATCGCACTGAATTGACTTGAGATAAAAGCAGTGCAGATTTCTCAGATTTTTTCAGACTTGTTTGAAAGTTTGTTTAGAAAAATTGTTGAATTCATCTTTACGGAACAATCCTTAGTTTTGAGGCAAATTTCCCGAAAAGCTGAAATAGTAGTCTCTCTTTCCTGTTAAGTCACGTTTCATAGTATCTTCAATCAGGAGTATCTTATTGGCGAAAAAACGCAGAAAAATTACTTTTTCTACCAGAGACTTGAATTCAATCAAAACTCAATTTTCAATATCGTAAATCTCAAAACATCACGTTGATGTGACAAAACGCACAAAAAGTATTATGGATAGAGACAAAATGTTTGTATAATTAGGCAAGCAGCACAAAGCAATGGTAAATCTTAATAGATGCAATAGAGGATATTTGGAAGAATATTTAAAAATAAAATACCTGGTTGGAAGCTTTTTAATTTTTTAAAGTATTATTTGATCGCATATAAAAACCGAAATTTGATACTATAAAATATAATAACATAGCTTCAATAGCAAAATGTTATCAGACTGTTCTTGAACTCTTTTGCAAAGTTATTCATTGCAAGCAATAAGCAGCTAATTTGTTTCAACTTAATGAGCGCTTTTTCTTATGAAAGACTTAAGAAATTTAAGCTATTTCTTATGAGAAACTTCTTGTGAAAGACTGCAATTACCAATTAATAGTCAGACTGTATTCTGTAACTGTGGACTGGAAAAACATTTCAACGGTAATTTTTAATCTAGTTAGAAAAAAATTTGGAATAATCAGTCTGCCAAAAAACAGAATTTTCCATAGACCTCTTTTAGTTTCAAGTAGAACCCAATTAAAATTGTTTAGTTCCTTAGTTAATCCTAGTTTAACTCTGTAGAGATTAATACGACGAAGCAAACATAACATTCGATAGATACCCAAAATAATCCAATATGCTTGAAAGCCGATGGAAAACTGGATAAAAAACTGGAATTTTCAAAGTAATCCTGAATCTCAAGTCACTAAAAAGAACAAACTCGCAATTAAAGCAATTTCAAAATTTCCTATGCTAGCCGAATCAGGTTTCAACTCTAATTCCATAGTAAACAGTGCTATATGTACGAAAGCCTATTAAGGTTTCAGAAGCCGGTGAAATAGGGATACATTGAAAAAATCAACGTAGCAGTAGATATGGATAGATGTTCAAGCAGATATAATTTTGATGGAAGCAAAAGCAATGCAGACGCATGTTTTTACATTTTTATAGGTGGACGACTTTCACATACTTGGAAACAATATACAAAATTGGGCAGAAAGATCGATTGGGTCGATAATGGATGGACTCACACCAGTAAAAATTACAAATTACAAGTACTTATTTAAAAGTCATTGTTTTTATTTATTCGAGTAAAATGTTATTGAGCGGTCAAGGAGTACCTTTGACTGATACATCGACAAACCATCCAATAGTTAGCTTTGCACAAAATAGATAGTTATAAACTACGGTTGTAATATTTAAACTCGTTAAGTTCTCCCTTAAAAAGTGTTCGAAAACTAGAAATTTTCAATCCCAGGATTGAAAAAATAATGTTCTACAGTTACAAGAAGTTTCCCATAGCAGCATAAGTTTCCCTGCTTAATACTACGGCAAATATTCACCAAACACCCTTACAGAATAATTCGATTTGCAGATATCAGGCACGGAACGCTGATTAGAATCTGTTGGGAAATGTGGTGACAATAAATAATTTTTATACACGAAACAGACATGAACATGTACGGAAACTTTACAATTAAATGTCCAGCTTTAAAAATAAATATAGGTAAAACTAATATTTTTAATGTGGCTTTGAATTTGTTTATAATCAGAAAAATCTCCTTTTTTACGTTAAAAAAATTACACTTAAAAATACTTTTTTACATCAAAACCAATATAGAAAAAGTGTTTAATGCAATATTAATAACAGGCAATAATAATTAATTAGGATATTCGCAAGATCCATATCTATACATCCGTTTCTATACATTAATTTAAATATTTAATGTTATATTACATGATGTTTTTTTAGAAATAGACTCGATAATACATATAAAATATGTATAAATAAAATATATTCTGGAAATACCAATATTGGTACCTTTTTGTAATGTTTAATGAAAGTATTTTTGTGATTTGCTTTTATTTTATTATTTTTATGCTTTTGATATATTATTCCTTTTCTACCTAGTTATATTTACAATTACCTTCGTACTCATTCTCTGTTAAATCTTCAGTTACGCTAAATAAAACTTGTTGTTGAAAAGGACAACGTTTATAATTATGCATTTGTTTTCATTTGCTGTTTTCATGGATTTGTGTTTCTGGTTTTTGCGTGTATTTGTTATTTCTTTAAGTTATGTTTTACTGTTTATTCTTGCCAGTAACTGTTGTGTAAAGTATTTAAATGTATGAACTTTTTAAAACGTTTATATGATTTGATGTCGTTTTATTTATTAAAACATACATTAATTTTAACACATTTTAAGTCAAATGAAGACACAAAAAATAACATTTTCACTGTGACATACTGCCGTAATAATCACCTCGACATGAAGTGACGGAATTGGTGACTTCAACGTACCTAAGCACGTGTTTTTCACGTGATTATCACGTTCAATCAAAACAAACAATAAGGATAAAGGTTATCTGCTTAATTTTGAAGGTTCCATTGTTAATGTTGCCTATTGAATTTTTGGAATTGCTATTTCAACTTCAAATTGTTCGCTGCGCACCAAAATTTGTAATCTTGGTTTGCTTATAAAATCAACTAGAAGAAGATTTTCCTGGAATGTAATTGTAATTGCACTATCTCTTCCATTACCCGACGAGACTTCACCCAATTGATACAATTTTTTTATTTTGTCTGGAAAACTGTTTTGAAAATTTCTGTTTTCTGATAAGAACTGGATCTATTATAAATATCTATCATCTATTGACTGAAACTCTATATGGTTGGTGGTATTTTATGAACAATTGATTATCTAATAAGCTAATGTATTGAAAATATATATTTTATCATTAAACAATCAATTCCAAAATTGGTTTTTGGCGTTAAATGTTGTTACTTCTTACCACGGAAATAATGTGCAATTATTTATCTAAATGGTAAAAGAATCGGCTGATATGTCACACATTCCTCCAATTATCTTTAAATCATCGTCACTGTACATAAAGGAATTTTATAAATACGCAATGATACGAATTGAAAATAAAATAATACGTCCTTAAAATAAGCTTATAGTAATCCTAGATTTAAATCTGATTTGTGTAAATGAGAAATTTGTTATTGATGAATTTTTTGGCATTAATCAGTTAGATATAGAATTATTTAAAGCGTTTTCAATGTTATCACTCGTCCATTCACGTATGATGAAATGGTATAGATTATTGTTATAAATAGTGTATCTCAAGTGTGAAGTATCTAGTGTAGGCTTTGTTTAGTACCCATCGCAGAACTCAAGATGAAGAAGACACTTGTGGTCTTAGCAGCAGTTATTGCCGTTACCTTTGCTAAATCAGGTATTATAAAATGCTGAATTTTACTCAATTTATTCTAAAGATCCTAACTGTTTTTCTGTGCAGTTAGAATTCTATAATTCCAGTAATTGACATTACAAATCCATATTAGGATCACTCGAACACAGAAAACTTTAAAGAGCATTTGCTTAATGTTAACTAATTTGAAAGCTTGCATCTTACGTATTTTATCTCAGTGAAGCATAAGATTTGAATCTTGGCAAATTTGACTTTTAAGTAATTGCGGATGAAATGAACTGTAAAAGATCAGTCAAATTCAAAATACATTTTACGTAAATTTGATACTTGCTAAAGATTACTTAGAAACATTGTTCTGTTGCTACAAGTAAAATAGAACCACTTGAAAGAAATTAAGTTGTTAAATTAGTAACTAGCAACAATTATACGATACTCTCACCGATGTAAATATATTTGGATTTTTAGGAGCAGATAAGCAAGTTCCTTTCATCTATCTTTTTAGAATATTGCATTCTTCTTCAGTCTCCATACATACTTTGAATGGTTGTTCTATGCATCAAAGCTGATTTATAATACATTCAACTGACATTGGCAGTATAACAAAATAGTTTGTTTTGGCTGCTCTGAGTTAATTTGGGTTATATTTGTTATTTTATTGTATCAAAATATAAATTTAATATGTTAAAGTTAGAAAAATTTAATATATTTTATGCACTATTAGATTGGTAATATTTAATTTCAGTTGACCGATTGAGTGAATCCGAGGTTACTAGCGAACTAGTGAACAATCCGAAATATCTAGTGTGGAAAACCGAAGAAGGACTTTTTGAAGTTGAGGACCTAGAAGATGTTGAGTCGGCTGAAGTTACTCTAACCGCCACCGAAGACCAGATCACCTTTCACATCTATACTCCGGAAAATCGCCGGAATGGTGAGCTGTATACCTACTCCCAATAAGGCCCCAAATATTGAACTGAAATAAACGGAAGCCTCTGGATTGTGGAATAGTTTCCATCTAAAACTTCTCCTCCTATATTTTTTTTAATTCAATTTACTATAGATTACATATGAAATATTTCAATGACATGTAAACACAAATAGTCTACGTGGAGATGTAGAAGTGATGCATTGAAAACAAATTGTCTAAAAGTTAGTCATTTGGATCTTAATAGATTGACATAGAATTATTTTAAAGAAACCACTAAACAGTATGTTGGGTTAAACGACCTTTCAATTCTTGGATCGGTTGAATAATTAATTATCGTAATTAATTCAATGTAAAATCGAAAAATAATATTCATCTCATTCAGTCAATTTCAGAGTGATGAACTTCTTATGTTGTTTTAGGTGTGCAAATTACCGAAAGACAATTAAAAGATATTGAAGCGCTAACTGGTTTTAAAGTGAACAGACCAACATTGGTTGTAATTCATGGTTGGAGAAATCACTATGAATCTCCAGTGAATGACAAGATTAAAAATGCTGCCTTGGTCAGCAACAATATCAACGTCATCGTAGCTGATTGGAGCCCTATTGCAAGCAGAAACTACATAAGTGCCCAAGGTTCTGTTTTGGCTGTAGGAAACTACATTGGGGACTTTTTGCTAAAACTAGATGATGAGCTCAACCATAAAATCAAACATATTACTGTGGTGGGACACTCTCTTGGAGCGCATATTGCAGGTAATATAACGCTTCTTTCTGTGCAATTTTTATATGGAAAATGCATTTATATAGGCAATGTTGGAGCTAGAACTAACGGTTTAATTGAGAACATTATTGGTTTGGATCCTGCGGGGCCTCTGTTCAGTAGCAGCAATATTAACAATCGCTTGGACCCCACTGATGGTCAATATGTCCATGTCATTCACACCAATGATAGAGTTCTTGGTTTCGGGATTAAGATGGGAGATGCTGATTATTATCCAAATGGAGGCAGCTCTCAACCTGGATGTGGTATTGACCTGGCTGGTAGCTGCGCTCACAGCAGAGCTTACGTATATTTTGCTGAAAGTTTGAACAGCAATAACTTTATTGCCAAGCAATGCGACACTTACTCAAACTTTGACCGAAATCGCTGCCGTGACAACGTGTCCAGTCGCCAAGGAGGATATCCTGTTGAACGTGCATCGTAAGTTAAATTAAATGGAAATGGAGTGAATTCAATATCATTTCTTCATGGATAAATTATTTTATTTTAGCAGCGATGGAGAGTACTTCCTCAAAACCAACAGAGCTGCCCCCTTCGCTTTAGGATGAAACCTGAAAATATCTTATCATTTCTAGAGTTTTATTAATAGAGATTTAGTCGTTTGAAAACCTGTGTTTTTGTATCCCAGCTAAGCCTTCATGTGTAAAACTGGTTTAGTTACAACAAGACAACATAAAGTAGAATGAAGTAAGAGAAAACTGAGTCCTGTTGTCTCTTGAGGGGAGGGGTTTCTATGCGCTGGGATATGCGGATTACATCTCCATTGTTGCAGGAAAAGTTTGGAGACACTGTGTCATCACTGATGCAGCAGGCGCTAAACATCACCGAACAATGGTGTAACACGGAAGGGCTGAAAATCAGCCCGTCCAAAACATCTATTAGCGCTTTCACAAAAAGGGAGACCTTAGAGCCCTTAGACTAACGTCTATACCAATATATTCCTGGGTTTTCAGTCAATTTTATTGTCACTAATTATGGTGTTATGTGATGAGCCCTGCGTTTCGTCCCGGGTCTACCCATTGGACTCGTCAGTAAGGCTTTAGGTAGACCCTGCCTTATACGCCAGACATCGGTTCTACGTGTTCGGACGTAAATGAACCGTGCCGGTATAGATCTTCTGCGGTGAGATATTGGCAACCCGTGTTGCCGATTAGCATTAGATTGAAAACCACTCGTTCCATTCTGCTTTTTTTCTCCCAAGCATCTATATCTTTTTCGTATATTTCTTTTTCCTGACTGTACTTTTAATTTATTCCAATATATTCCTGGGTTTTTCAGTCAATTTTATTGAGTGAAACGCAGGACGACCCGGGACGAAACGCAGGGCTCATCACATAACACCATAATTAGTGACAATAAAATTGACTGAAAAACCCAGGAATATATTGGAATAAATTAAAAGTACAGTCAGGAAACATAAAATTGACTGAAAAACCCAGGAATATATGGAATAAATAAAAGTACAGTCAGGAAAAAGAAATATACGAAAAACTAACGTCTATATATGGGAATACAATACATATGTCCGACACTTTACACATTTGTAATAGGGTCGGCGTTATTCTCAACGTTATTTTCAAACTTATTTTTTTAACACTTTGTATTAATAGTTATGAAAATTTTGTAGAAATTCCATTAAAGTAAGTCCTTCTCAAAAGGAAATGCGACTCAAATTAAGTAGTACATATTTCCTTATAGGAAAAATGAATGATTATTCGAGGGGCTGCAACTGTAATTTTTTATATAAAATTTCAAATATACCAAAAACAGTTTGGCTTAGGTATATGATATTGTACATGAAATATGTTTATAGTAGCAGTAAACATCTTTATTTCTAAAAAAGGCTATCGACCTATCGGTCTTTCTGCCCTTGTTTAATACATGCAGTCTTAATCTAAATAAAAAACAAATATGAAAATTCTCTTATTCTAGGTTAACAATACTATTAAATAAATAAGATTTCAGTGGCAAGAAGAAATTATTTTATTGTCCACTAGTCCGTTGCGTTTGTAAGTGTTCGAGTAGCGTTAATGTAGGGAAACGGAAGCGGGATTGTCTGGTTGGTCTTGTAAGACAAAGGGGATTCAGTATGGTCCAGTTGTAGGGGTTGTTTGTCCATTTTGTCTGTAGCTGTATGAGTCTTTCCGAGATCTTTGTCATGTTTGTGCGTTCGTATAGTAGTTGGGTGGGGGGGTTGTGTAGTGGGTTTTGGGGGTGTCTTATTCGTGTTATTAGTCTTAGTGCAATTTGTTCTGTTGTTTGTGTATAACGTTTTGTCCTTTCTGTTCCGTTGGTCATGAGTATATGTCCAAAGTCTAGCAAGGGTCTACAAATAGCTTTATATATTTTGGTGGCGGTGTTTGTGCTAATTCCTCTGTCTTTGTAGGTTAGTGATCGGAAGTGTTTTGTTCCCTTTATTGTTTCTGCCCTGATGTTTCGTATGTGTTTAGTGAATTTAAGTTTGTGGTCAATTGTGATTCCAAGGTATTTTACGTCGTTTTTTGGTTGTGTCGTTTGGCCGTCTGCAGTTATTGTAGGGGAGTCAGCGTTGAGTCTGTGGTTTGTGAGCAGAAGTTGGTTTTTTTGACGCGTTTGGTGTTAGTCTCCATTTATAAAACCATGTCATTGTGTTGTTTGTTAGTGTTTGGAGTCTTTGCGCTGTTCTCTCAGTAGTTTTGTCATGTACAATAAGTGCCGTGTCGTCTGCGTATTGTAATATGTATGCCGATCTGTCGATTTGATTTTTGTCTGGTAAGTTGTAATTGTATATGTCATGGCAGTATATATTGTAGAGAAACGGTGAGAGCGGGGATCCTTGAGGGAGCCCTTGTTCAGGGGAAAAAGAAAATGACAGTGTTTTGTCAATTCGTACTTGTAGTTGTCTGTTTTCTAGTAAGTTCTTTATGGTGTGTAGTAGATATGTTGGTGTGTGTAGTTTGTATAGTTTGTATAGTAAGCCTCTATGCCAGACACTGTCAAAAGCCTTGTTAATGTCCATAAACAGGCAAGCTGTCTTTCTGTCAGTTAGGTGGGTAGTTTGTACATTGTTGGCCAAAATAAAGAGCGGATGAACAGTCGAGTGATGCTGTTTGAAACCAAATTGGTAGGTAGGTATATACTTTCCAATCACTTTTTCAAGCCGCTGCTTCATTATGCATTCAAAAATCTTGCCCAGTACTGGAAGCAGTGTAATTGGTCTGTAGTTGCTCGGTTGTGTATTGTCCAGTTATGTTTATAATTTGGAGTAGAATTCCAAAAATCGTATACTGTCCAATTTTCAAATTTCTCCTAATTATAGTTTGCCAGATATCGATCGCGGCGGTTCCCGGTGGGACACCCTGTATATACATAGTATAATGTTGCTGTAAGGATGAATAAAGATATGATATGGATAGCTGTGTTATCCAATATCATATCTCTTTCTAGATTAAATTTGATTAAAGTCAGCAAAACAATTTATTTAATTCTGTTTCCTCGATCCACATTTCCAAGTTATTAAAAACAATTGATACAAAAGACACTAAGAACTCAATCAAAGATAAGCATGTGCCGACGAAGGGTTTGTTAACGTGGAAGGGTCGCAAAGATTTCCAATTATGATTATTAATAGACAAGAACTTAGTTCTCCTTCTGTCTTTACCTTCTTTCGAAAGCGAAGAGTCACTACTATATGTACCTAATTAAATTTCAAATTAGATATTTGGAAATACTTCTGAAGGCGTATTTATATAATCTTGTAACTTTTACAGGAAAAAGTAATGATGACAATATATTAAATGATCACTTTGCAAGTGTGTAACAAAACTGTATCACACTGATTGTTAGTGGAAATTTTTTACTATGAATAAAAATTTCGCTTGGGCCCGCTTGAAAGTAATTAGTTTGATGATAAGGTCAAGCTTTCTGTCCACGAAAATTCCTGAACACTCAATTTGATTCGATTAACTCCCGCAGAAGTAACATTTGGAAAAGATGGTAGCAAATTGCTTTTATAAAGCTAAAGCAATGCTCACTTAAAAAGAGGAACGGCAAAATTTCGATGTTCAAAACCGAAGAAGACCGACGGCCATCCCTTACTCATTCCACACGCATTTTCTGCACGCTTCGTAATCGTGCTTGCGTGAGCCCTGGATCGCTCAAGGGAACATTCCAAAGCATTATCAATCACTAGATGTTTTATATTGATGTCTAGTATATACACGTCGTATCCATTAACTAATCTTATAATAAATTCGGATACGGTTCAAATTCCATTAACCGGCTGGATCTAGAAAATGGCCTCTAAAAAGTCTATAGTATTTTATTTTAAATAAATAATTCTGAGGAAAATTGCTGACATCAATGAAATATATAATGTAGGAAAGAGGTGGAAAGTTTGAGGCTGAATCAGACAAATAAAGTCAATGGGTAAAACATACTAAAGTCAGCAAGAGTGTGCAGACAATTGTAGACCAGGTAAAGATCAACATGGTCTCATCAGTACTCAGCAGTAGCAAGCTTTGAGGGAAAAACTGCCCAAATACTACCCAATGGTCATTCTTAGATATCCAGTTCTATATCCATGACGTTATTAATATACTAATGGTTTAGTTACTCATACTGTATACAAGTACATCGCTAAATAAATCTGGTCTCTGCCAATATCTCTGCATATATAATGGATGAGGTACTCGAATTAAACAGATGGTTGACAAATATCCACTTTGCAGATTTTTCAACTATCGCTTGTTTTTTATTTATCAAGTGCTTCGAAAATCATCCGACCGATTTGTCGCAAATAAAGTTTTTGTCATAGTTATCCATTTAAAAATAAAGTGATTTGATTTAAAAGATAACGTTATCGAAAAGTGAAGTTTTGCAACAACTTAATATAAATATCCAAGAATAAATTAAAGCTGTAGTTGTTTGAACTGTTCGCCATCAGAAAACGCCGCAATATGAAAAGGCTTCTGCTTTTGGCAGCAGTTGTTGCCTTTGCTTCAGCTAAGTCAGGTAAGTTTAAATATATTCAGCGACATGTAAAAACCGGAATACATGCAAGTCGTAGATTTTTACAGAAAAAAAGTTTGTTCAAAATGAAAATATCCATATATGATCTATAGGAGCGTCATCTAGTGTTGAGGAAGGCCATATGGTAACATTATTGACTTCCAGAAAAGTTTGTCGTTTTCATCGTTTAATGCCTGATTTTTTGTCAAAAGTAAACAATTTTTTAACAGGGCGACACAGTTCCTATAAAGGCATGAGCCTAAGAATTAGACAGCAGATGGTGTCGTTCAGAGTTCAATTTTGAACATTTTTACTCTTGTATGATGCATATATTGGATTGTTTCAGGTGACTTTTCCGAATTTTTAGCAGATTTCCTTACACCTTTGCGTACAACCTTGTGTGTATTAATAATTATCAAGATAAGAAGAAATAACACAATATGGGTCGGAAAAGACACACTTTTTAAAAACTGAAAGATAAAATGTTAGTGTTCAAGCTTAGAAGATTTATAGCTGATGGAGGCCTAGTAGCTTTTCGATGGCTTTTCTCGTATGCTGTCAATTTCATTAACACTTGAAAAATAAAAAATTATAAAATAAAAAACAGCTAACTTTAACAAACGCAATAAGATGATTCATAATTATTGAACAAAAGTAAGTCTTAACATCAATAACAGACTACTACTTTTATTTGGTGCCAGTCATATTAATTTCATTGACTTTTTAATAAATAACTTACATTTAAACTACTTGTAAATGTTATATATCATTTTATTCATATTACTTGACGTATCTAATCCGCTAAGCTTACAATCGTATCGAGCCTTTCAATCAAATGGTGAATTTATTAGATAAATATTTGTTATTATTAAATATATTTTTATTATTGATAATTGCATATCAAAGGCTATTCAGCCATCATTAAGTAAAGCCAATAAAGTGTGGAATTTTAAAAAAGTTAATGTATGATTCAGAGTCTGTACATGTAAAAAGGGATATTCCCATGATAGTCCCGCAAAATTAGAAATTAAATAAGAACCGTTCAGAATCTCAAAAATAAAATAAGTATATGTATTTTTAGAGTAGAACGTATCAAATGACGTTAACTAAAATATGTTATTGGTCCAAAGTTGCCACAAAATTTATATTTTATATTTATCCAAGAAAGTGAGCAAATTTTGCAATTTAACTTGCTTATGTCGGATTTCAAGAATTTAGGATTTGAAACTTTCGGAAATATTTTTTTTAGTTATAGGATTACTCTTGAATTGTTTAATTAATGCGTTTTAATGAAAAATCAATTTTTATTTGCACCTTTTTTGGAGACTACATGTGCAAAATAACCATCTCTAGTAAGTATTCCTTTGGCACACACTGTATTCTACTGTTTCTGTCTCTGTATTCTTCAGATGTGTAAAGTTTGTCGGTTGTAGCATATTTGATGATTTGTGTTTTAATCATTTAAATCTCATATTAAGTTATAGCGCTCCAGCTTCTTGAAATAAAAACTTTTCAAATTTTAGGATTGTTTGCATTCGGAAAAATGTAATCGCCAAATGGCTTACAAAATATACCATACAAAGCATAGTGCATTATTATTAAAATGTAACTTTTAAGCAGGAAATGATAAATTAATCCTTTCCATATGATACGCGATGTCTTGGTTCTTATCAACAAATATTTCATTAATACGCCCGTCGACTTCCAAATTATATATATTTTTTTAATTCCAATGTAAAGAAGTCAGTCTAAAGATTTCAAAACGCCCGCTTTAAATGAAACAACAACATTTAAACATATATTTATAGAAACCGCATTTGAAGATGAACGATTTCAGGCCAAATTTACTTAAGTAATAATCAATTATTAATATACACTTCAAAGTATATTTTACATAAAAAAACTCACAGCTCTAGAATTAGAAAATTAAAAATTTACTGCATGTTTTATAAAAAGTTGCTATCGATATTATGCGTGCCACGTTTCACGCAATTTAAGTTCTTCACATAAGAACTCGACGCAAAGAGAAACAAAAACTTTAATATCCAAGCAGTTTTCCTAGAAATTGATCCCTTAATTTTTAACGAATTTATGCGGGATTTTCGTATCACACTAAAGCACTTCGTAAAAACATCTGCAACGTCCTTTTGCAGATAAATTGGCAATGAGACCGACATCATATCTTGTGATTTAGTTGTTTACGCTTCAAAGCATACTATTTTGCTTCATTTAGAATATTTTTTTATATTTCATTTCTGATTAATGTTATCCAGCAAAAAAGTATAATCAATGTTTCATGTACGTAGTTACCCTCTTGAAGAGCGAAGAGATCACTAATAATCTGAAGAACACTTCAAGGTATTTGCTATATGAGAGGGAGGATGGATTATTTGAGGTCGAGGATTTTGAAAAAGAACACGTCAACCCTGAGCTGTTCGTTAGTGATGAGTCAGTAACGTTCTACGTGTATACCCCTCAGAATCGTGCTGGTAAGTTGAAACTTAAATCACCTGGTATAAAATCAACATGTTCAACCTTTGATATTTCACGTTTTTCAGGAACCCAAATAAGAGCCAGTGACGCCAGAAACATTGTTAGATTAACTGGATTCGCTGCTAACAGAGACACTGTTGTACTTATTCATGGTTGGAGAAATCATTACTTATCACCAATAAATGTTGAAATTAGACCAGCACTTCTCCTCAGTAAAGACGTAAATGTTATTGTTGTCGACTGGAGCCCAATTGCATCAGGAAGTTATTTAACTGCACAAGGTTCCGTACTGGCCATTGGAAACTTTATCGGCGACTTTCTAATCCGATTGAACAACGAAGTGGCTCATTCTCTATCCAGCGTCACTCTTGTAGGATTTTCACTTGGAGCTCACATTGCAGGTAAATTTTTATACCTATTTTATCATTTCAGTGAAGGACTAATTACTCTCACTTAAACTCAGGTAATACTGGTGCTAGAACTAGAGGACTGGTAGGTACAATTGTTGGACTAGACCCTGCTGGCCCGCTATTCACTGTAAACAACATTAACAATCGCCTGGATCCAACTGATGCTCAGTATGTCCATGTTATCCACACAAATGATGGCGTAATGGGTTTTGGAATTCCAATGGGAGATGTTGATTATTATCCTAATGGAGGTTCCACTCAATCAGGATGCGGCATTGACTTAGCCGGAAGCTGTGCCCACAGCAGATCATATTTCTACTACGCCGAAAGTGTTAATGACAACAGATATTTATCCAGATTATGCACAAATTTCTCCATATTCCAGAACAACCAATGTAACGTAAATGCTGCTAGTTTCTTAGGAAGCTGGCCTATTGCGAGAGCAACGTAAGAAAATCTTTAATTCCATACATTCAATATGAGTTTAATATTGTTTTTTTTTAGGCAAGGAGGAGGATACTTCCTTTTAACTAATAGCCAGTCGCCATTTGCCAGAGGTTAACAAACCACTTGTTCCTTTTCAGCACGCCAATTAAAATGTATAAATAAAAAAATTTCGCATTTCAATTTTAGTTTAATTTAAGTTCCAAAGTAGATAAAAGTCGGGCAGGACTTAATTAAATCTGTGGAATTAAGAGTTGGGTTTTTTAACAACTGTGGATATCACAAACAGCTGCGAAGACAATATATTAAAATCATTTATTGATTTGCTTTTGTAAAATAAAGGTACCAACAAACAATTATTAATGTTTTAGAACAAATTCGCTCTTCTACTACAAAACCTATAAACATTTCTATATTTTTTAAAACTGTTTTACGAAACTATTATACAATTTTATGAAATTCAAATAATTCACCTATGCACGCCCAAATGGAGAGTTGTTGTTAGTTTCCAAGTAGTACAATCCTTTAGCACTGTAACATTTAAAAAATTAATAAAAAGAAACAACAGTTGGAAGCCAAAGACCTTCTGTCTAATCCGGCCAATCCACCCATGTGTTTGGTTTTCCCAGGACAGTTTGTAGCTCGAAGGTCTTCGAAGGTAGCACAACGGGAAGCAACAAATCTGTTATTTGTGACCGATTCAGCGAAAAGTTGCCAAGCTCTATTATGCGCACAGGTTCCAATTATATCTATTCCACATCCAGGCTGTCTAGAGCCTCCATTTGGATAAAAATCAGAGTGACCAACTGGCTCGATCATGCCTAAGGTGCCTCCGTTTGTATGAACTCCCTAAATCAGATCCAAGTTAATAAAGGTGCAACATTTGATGCCACCTTCATATAAGTACCTGCACATATTTAGCATCAGTTGGATACACGCTGAAGCTGGAATCAGTAGAACTAATAAAAGGACCGGCAGGATCCAAAGCTATGATAAGTCCAATTTCGCCGTTCAAAGCTTTGCCAATATTGCCGGCAATGTGAGCCCCCAAGGAGAAACCAACCAGAGTAAAATCAATTAAAGGATATTTAAACGCTGTAGATAATCGTTGAATGAAAGTGGCAGCTTCTTTCCCTACTGGTGGCACTGAATCTCGGGCAGCAAGGTATCTGAAATTTACTAAATAGCTTTAGTAAATTCCAGTTTTAATGTAGTGGTTTCTGAGTCTTTTGGCGTGTGAATATACATCTGAATGGATTTTTAGTTTTTTGTAAATACATGATGGAAGTTCCCAGCTTCAATTCACTTGGCTTTTTATAAATAGTTGGGAGTATTTTCGGCAACTTGCTTGTCTCGTAAGTTCACAATTCTTAAGCTACTAAATGAATAAAACTTGATAATGACGAGCTACGGTCTAGATTATTATATTATATTATATTATATTTTGCGGTTTTAAGACAATCGAAAAGAAAATATTTCAAAATCACTTACCCTAGTCTAGATAATGGACTCCAGTCTACTTTGAAAATATTAGCGTTGGTTTTGGAGAAAATAGCGTCCCTTACGTAAGTATTGGAATTTGATTCATAATCATCCTGCCAACCATGAATTAAAACAACGGTTGGAAGTGTTGGGTCAAAAATTCGTAGAAGCTCATTTATGTTAGGATCTTCATTAGATTTGATGAGAAAACCATCCGAGAGTTCTCGAGTGTAGAAGACGTAACTTACATCGTCAGGATTGATAGCTTGCGCTGAAATGTTTTTTTTATTAAGTGTATTTGTTCGACCGGATGAAATTTCGACTTTAAATTATTAATGAAACGGACCCTATTTTATATTATTTCAGTTGAATAAGATAATAAAAAAATAATGCAGCTTATGAAATGATAAACAGAGTGTTGTCGCTTTTTGGTTTCGTAGCATTATATTTGCAATTTACGTTTACGCACTAATTATTACATATAAATTGAAGTATATGAGGCCCCAAATTATTCTAAAAATACTTTTTCAACAGTTTATATAAGTATATATAAATCCGGTGTATTTGCAGTTATTGGTTGTAAAATTTCGATTTACTTTCATGTTATTTCATCTTGTCATTCTCACACATAATCTGTGGTAGGTATAAATAATGAAGGCGATCTGCTGAATTGGTCGAGGCTTGTTTGAACTATTTATCTCACCAACAAGAGCATTTTATTCACGTTTATTAACAATTCGTAGTTTTAAACTGGACACTCAACACTGAAAGTGTGTTTCCTTGATCTTAAATACCCATCGGACTCACCTGCAGCTAGTAAGCAGGCTGACACCAAACTAAAATACAACGCGTACTTCATTTTTGAGCTTTCCTTTTTACTGACTAAAGAATATAAAGCAAAACCATATAATTTATAGTAGTAGCTACTATTTACGACCATTCAAAATTTAATCTGATGTCGGTGATAGGATTATCTTACGAGACGAAATGTATACATTTTTGTCTATAAAGACTACCAATCAATAATTGTAAATGTGATAAACCTAATCCAGCATTTCTACGTTTTAACCCCAACGACTGCTTCAGACGGAAATGTTCTTGAAGGAATATAATTTATATTGTCTTCTAATCAGAAGTGATAACCGAACAGTAGCTGAATTACTTAAAATTGAATAATGTGTATTTCAATTCATTCATTTTTATCATTGTATAATCAAAATAAACATTAAAAAAAGATAATACGTTCGTTAAATGAAACACTGCAAGTTTCAATTCTAATTCAATCGAAATAAAATAGTGTGCGCTTCAACAAATTAATAATTCCGAATATATCCAATAACACTAAATTATGTGCTGCTGTGGTTCGGTATTACACACACTAAAACTAATTTATGGAAATCACTTGAAAGGCAGCATTTGAGAACATGATTATTCTGTTTTACATAGAATAGCCTCATTAATTTAAAAGCGAAATTGTTAACGAAACAACATAGGATCATTCCATATAGCACGGCCTGTTTGAATAAATAAATCATTTATCACATAAAAGAGCGAATATTAGAGAACGGGAAAGCTTAAAACATAATCTAACAAAAATGCGAATAGAAATGCATAGGACACATTCCGTAGGTTTTGCTCAGTGACAAATCTATTTAAAAAATCCATCATCAGGCTGCATTAAATTTTCAATAAAACTTCGAAAGGTATGCAGTACCTACCTTGATTTGAAAAACACTAACCTGAAGGAACAATAAAGATTTTTGATTAAAAAATTGTTGGAAACAGGATTTATTAAATCAAAAATAAAACATCTAGACAAACGTGTAAAAGTCTTTATTGGTATATCCACAATACAGTAAACCAGTTTTATAAATTCATATTCTGGCAAAAAATTTAATGAAATTTCACTACTTTCCCAATGACAATTAAATTATCGAAATTATATTCGAAAACTATATAGTATATATTTGATAAGATGACTAACTCGCAACAAATTTTGCTTCAATAAATATTACAACTAAAAAAATTGTATATAATGGTAAAATTTAGATAATAAAAAGATAAAAATTTTAATACCTGCATGAATAGCAATAAACATAATTTAAGCAAATTTGTATACAATAAATAATAGCAGACCAAAGTCTAGGTCTAGTCTATACTTTGTTCAATGGATTTTCAGGAGATTTTTGCCACTCTTTGAAGATCATTTGCTTAATCTGTGACAATCTAAGCGACGGATGTTCCAATTTCAATTCTTTCAGTCGCCTTTCTTCAAAGGCATTGTAGGCGGCTTTCATTCTCTTCTCAGGATGTTTATCATAATCGTCAGTAAGGCCGCTACAATGTCCAAACCTTACAACTTTGCCCAATAATGTTTCTCAACATTCACTCACCCTAAAATTTCAATAGCTTCTTCTATAGTTCGAGCCTGTTCGCCGTCAATTTGCACTCGATTTAAGTTTTCTAGTAATGGGGCATCTAAATGGGTTTCAGTCGTTTTTGCAACTTCCTTCGGCTTCGGAGGTTCTTCCTTCTTAGACTGGATTTGAGCTCTAGTAACTTTAACAGGTGGAGGCGGCTTGGGCGCTTTGATAGAACCCATTTCTTTCTCCAGAAGAGCTTTTGCTTCAGCCTTTCGCTGCAGCAGCTCTTGGCGTTTCCTCTCGTCAGCTTCCTATCAGATTCAATAAGTTCGTGCGAATCTAACAATATTTATTCTCCAACATATACAATCTATGCACATGACAATTGCGCTCTAAGTGAACATGTACAATAATGCTTAAGTAACATTATTTAATTTAAGTATATTTAATTAACATTATAGTGATTTTAGTGCTTTCATTCTCTTGAGTATGAGCCTAAATGATGGACTTTTCAAGAGAAATGGCGAGTTAGCATGTGGCAATTCACATTGAAAGTTCACGTGTTGTACAAAAACTGCTCATATTTCGCAAATGATGCATCATTGGATAAATAAGTTATTTCATAGTGATATAAACACGAGCTTACCGTTTTTTATCCATTGGCGTAAACACATTTTTGGAAAAAACAACTAATCATTTCTGTCGGAGCGTTTTCCGTTATATTACTAAGGGACGTATGGATTGAGCGGCTTCAGAGCAGTAAAATACCGGGGAAAATATACATTATCTGTTTTTTATCCCAGAAAAATTTGCTGCTGTATTGCTAATAATTCGAAACGGCTGTTATACATAATATTATCATTAAACGGTAACAGTTATACGTTCAGACTGCCTTGGGACAAGTAATTAATTCCAAAAAATTGATAAATTCGTGGTGAGTGCATAAGCGATCTCGGCCTATAGTTCCATGTGTTACCCTTGAATATGAGGACTGGTTTGGCGTTTTAATATATTTTTCAGAATGCCCAGCATTTCAGACTCTAGTAATATACATGTTAGAGGGCTCAGAAATGTCGCCGAGTAATCAGGTGCGAGGAAATAGACCACGGTCTGAGCCTTTTGACATCATGGTTCTTCAATTGGTTTTGATATGGGAATGTCTTGCGAGATAATTGAGATACCATTAATTAGTTGAGCATAGTGATAGCAGCAATAGAAATGTGAGAAGCATTCAACTACAAACCTTTCTTTGCTGTTTTTTAAGGATTTGCTTATCGTCATCTATCCATTTGGCGTCCTCCAACTCTTTTCGCCGCTTGGAGGATTCCTGGTCCTTTGCGACTTTCTTGCGTTCTCTCGCTGCTACAGCTTTCGAATTTTCGCTGGGAAACTTTTTTGGCATTGTTTAAAATTGAGTAATTTCTATAGAAAAACTCAAAGTTGACCTCATTTCTTTTGATGTGAATGTTTCTAGAATCTGCAGAGCAAGGTTATAGTTAAAGAGTAAAGAGATGGCCTCTAAGAGCCACAGAATTGGCATCATTGTAAAGGCGATCCAAATTATAATTATAGAAACTATTTAAAGTACTACAATAAATTAGCTTCAATATTAATTTTTCATTAAGTGCAGATTTATTGAGATTCTGCTAAAAATTGCCGCACTTTTATCAAAATTAGGAACTAGTTGAAAAAAAATGCTGGGGCCTCAAGTTCTTCATCGTGACATCACTGTACAGAACGTGCACTTAACCCCATAGCATGCTTGTTTAACCTTTAAAAGTAAACTTTTCATTGTTTATATTTTTATTTTCAATATTCATCCGTTCCATTGACCATAGGCTAGAGATGATTGAAATCCGTTGAATGAACTTATTTTGCAAACCATATCGAATGTGTAACATCAGTTACATGTATAAATTTATATATAATATTTAAAGTAAGGCCCCAATGAGACCATAAACAATTCAAGACAGACTAAGATGTACTAAATGCTGAGAAATACTTTGATACGCATAAAATTTATTAGCAATCCATTTCACAATATGCCGAAGAAATCCAAAAACAAAGTCAGCAAGGGATCTAGTTCTTCAACCAAGGATGCCCCAACCATTAAACCAGTAAGCATTTTTCTGGAAAAGCACCCCCTAAACACCGTTATGCGTTCAATATGCTTACATGTTCTTAAATTAAATTACTTTGATATATCAGACATTTGTTAACTTAAAACCAAATCACCTTGGTACTGGCTGAGCTCATATGTAGATTTTCAGTATCGGAAACTAATACAATTCTACCGTCATAGGTACAAGGCCCTATCAAAACTGATGCAGACAACAACATCCTTATTGAAGTACATGCGAAACCAGGAGCGAAACAAAACGCCATTACAAGTATTATAACTACTCAAATTGAACAAATTCAGATCTTAGTCTAAACATTTTTTTAATTTTCAGATGTTGATGATCAAGGTGTTAACATCCAGATCAATGCTCCGCCAGTTGAAGGCTCCGCCAATGTTGAATTAGTTAAATATATGGCATCACTTTTGGGGCTAAAAAGCAGCAATGTGTCTCTTGAAAGGGTAATATATGTAAATATTTACTTACAAACAACAATATTACGACACTTATTTGCGGTCTTATTAAATGATTTTACAAGTGCTTTTACTAATGTATATTGGACAGGATGGTGAAGTTTCATAATAGCTTGGCTATGTCAAGAATACAAGATAATCAAATAACTAATAAGAATAATATATTTGAAATCGTTATAATGCAGCCTTCGTTTTAAAATATCCAGCAGTATTTCAATAGTTTTGCCATTCCTAATGATGTATTAGGAGTACGACTCACATGACATGGATCATTAACAGTAATATCTCTTGTTGTCCAAAATTTGTATTTTACCAGAATACGGGTTTTCAGAGAATCTGGCAAATTAATGAATATTTTCGAACCACTCTGATATGTTTCAGTGATATTAAATAACATTGGTCTTTGGTTATAGTTTCCACCGTCTGCCGACCTAATATATTAATTTTTCAGGGCCATAAATCCAGAAACAAAGTGTTGAAGATATCAGCAAACATCACTCTGGATGAAGTAACTAAGAAAATTAATGAAAACTTGCCCGCGGACACAAAGTGACTCCTTCTAGTGACAGGTAATTATTATAGTTATTAATATGCATTGTAAACTGATTGAAGCACGCTAAGTAATGATAATGATAGGTTGTGCGGCTCATAAAAGATTAAGCGATACATACTTTCATTTTTCAAACTTATACAGTGACAAACCCACAAGATAATCGCGTTGGCAACTGCATAGAATTTTCTTAGAATAGTGCGGATCTTAAGGTATCAATGATCAGTTATGAGGGATCTGAACACCAAATAATCTTGCTCTGTACCAGTACGTTAATTTTTTGTATTTTCAGTCTCAACTGCTATTCAATCTGCAGCAGCCCCTTCTTGACAGATATCTGAAGGTTTTACAACATTCTTTGTAAATGTCGACTGTTTATTTTATCATCTCTGATTATTCATGGTGTCTTTTGCTTGGGAATTTTCATTTCTTATTAAGCAAATGATATAAAAATACATTGAACGTGAAAAACTTTAATTTATGTGATAAATGTTACTGGTATGTGGTTAATGAAAATCGTAGTTTATAGATGACATGGTTTTATTGCTTTCAATAACTAAACATCGTTTTCCTTCAAAGTAGATTAATTACCTTTTCCCAACTATGCTATTCTACATCCCCAAGGTGCCAATTTACTCTCAATTGAGAATATCTGAACTGCAAAAGATGAAGTTCTTCAATATAATCTGGCGATTCAAGCGCTTAATTGGTGCTGAAGGAACCGCTGAATTGAACACCTGAACAATGCTCATGTGAATCAATAAAACTACGCCCAAAATTTATTGGGAATATAAATTATTTTTTAATTAAAAATCTGCGTGCTTATAAGAAATAAACCAAATATAAAAATGCATTATCAAATCTCTACTAATCCTCAATTTGCCGATAATGCTGCCTTTGGGACCGTTTATTGCTTCGCTGGAGGAATCCTGACCGGTAAAGGTGGAGGAGGAACATCCGGAATTTCAGGGTTTCTTTTAAGATTAGCGATGACTTTCTTTGGATCATTCTCCGTTTGTCCCAATGCCGAGTAGCCGCCTTGTACGGCAGAACCTTTTCCCCCACCATTTCGAAGGTATTCACTATAGTTTAGTGGGTGAGGGCTTTCATCATTTTGTCCCTGGTTTTGCCCATCGTTTGTCCTCTTTGAGCTCAGAATCCTTTTTAAACAAAGCGTGTTTTAAGCATGATTATTTCCTAATTTATGGATGTACTCACTGCAGACAAAGGCACTGGAAAGAGGCCATTTTGAGAAGCGACATTTTTCTCTTCGATTAGTGGAGCATCAAGTTTTCTATACCCAGAATAGTCGGGATTGATCTAGAATATACACACAGTAAAAATATGTGTTATTTACCGGTAGTGTTTACCCACACCAGAATTTCTTCATGATAAAAAAGTCAACAATTCACGCTATTATCACTACTTACATAGCTGCTACTATAAGATGGTACGAATGGGTTCTGGTAGAGCCAAGATGGAAATGCATATCCTATTGAAGTCGTTCTGAGCACAGGTTCATAAACAGGTTGAGCGTGACTAGGTGACAAATTCTTGTTAGAAGTTATGAGTACATTATAAATCCTCGGAGATCTGGGATCAGCTTTACAACTTACGAATAATACTGCTAGGATTATCAGTCTAAACATGGTTCTGAAACAATGTGCTCAATTTTAGCAACAAGATGAATAGCTGATAAAGATTCTAAATACTGCACAAATTAAAAAATCTATAAATTATTACAGATGTTATACATATTTTGGCAAGTAGATTAGATCAAATATGCGTTTTTAATTTAACACATTGTTGTTATTTATGAGCTCAGTTGCATATAAAAAATACCTACTTATAACTAATATCATTCAAAACAACTATAATGTTTACCAGGGGTTACGAAACTTTGCAAACAAGTGCACAATAATTTATCTTCACTGATCACGATCTTCCGCAAAACTGGAAGTAAAAGGTCAATATAACTTAACGTGGAAGGAAAAGGCTAATCAATTAAAAGTACCCGCTGATTGCCGACAAGTGAATTAAATAAAGCATGAGTTAGCTCTGTGTGACCTTCACCTTTCAGCAAAAGATACAAACATGTTCATTTTTTTCATATACCAAAGTTCTGTAGCAATTGCAAACCGCTTAAAGAAAACCTTACTGATATATTGTATGTAGAGCCAACGATTTCCTTTTTCAACCTTGGAAAATTTACAGACATATTTTAAGATCTGATAATAAACACATATCTTCAGGGTAATTATTTTATTGGTTTGTTTCCCAGTATCTAACGTTTGACTCTCTCTGAAAGTATTAAAATTGATTCAAGAGTCCAAGTACATTTGAAATTACGAAATTTACGTTGATGTATATAAGTACACTATTACTCTTAGAACCTTGTTCATCCATAAATCCATCAGTATTTGATGCTATTAAAAATTACATAATATATATTTAAAAGTGTAGAGTAAAGTTGCTTAACAAATATCGGCATTTTTAGTTAATTGCTTTTGTAATTGTATGAACTAAACCCCTAATTCAGCCGCGTTTTAGAATCTAAACGAATTAGCAAAATTAATTTAAAACTCGGCAAAACAAAAAAATAAACAATCTAAAAGTGTCTTTCCGTTTTCAAATAAATTCAAGAGTTCAAATTCACATTTTTGAAAATATAAAATTTTGAATTGAAAAATTGAATCTTTAATCGTCTGAATTTGAATAAGAAATTTGTAGCTCTAATAATTGTGATTACTTTCAACATTAATAAAAAACTCAATATTAATTTCTCATCTGGAGTCAAGAGTCCAAGTAGGTACATTTAAAATGAAATGTGCAGTGTTTGTAAAGTACAATATTAATCATAACCATTGTGCACCCATAAAGTTATCATTATTAAATGCTATTAAAAATTGCATAATACCTATTCAAAGCTACAGAGTAATTATACTTAAGAAATATTCCATTTTTATCAGAAGAGATAGGATTTCGCGGCCATTTCTTGAAATTGGTGAGTTTTTCGTGTTTTTGTCGTGAATTAGAATGTCTTCCTTACAGTGTATGGAGGCAGTTTTCGAGTAACTACCTCTGAAGATGCAAGTCATTTGTGCTTGCAAAACTTCAGGAAGACATTTTAATTTACGCTAATTGCTTTACTTTACATTAATTGCTTCTGTAATTGTATGAAGTAATATAATTTTTTTGAAACTACATGTAGAAAAATAAGTTTCAACACTATTGAAAAACCCAGCAAAATCGAATATAAATTTTTCTTCAAAGTAAAATTAACAACCTGAATATTTCTTGCAATTTGTGCTTCTCCTTGCCAATTTTTCAAACAGATTCAAGCATTCAATAGGTGTAAATTTATATGATCAAATTTGACTTGCATTCGTAGAACTGAACAAATTTAACTAGCATTAGTGGAAGCAATTTTGAATTGTACGAATTAAATTATAAATTAAAATAATAATTTAGCTGCATTTAGCAAATCAAATTCCAACATAAATGAAAAACTCCGCAATTCCGAATAAGAACCTTTTGAATGAAGCAAATGAATAGCCTTAATCTGAAAAATAATCAAATATATTTTTTTATTTAAAATTTAAAATTTAGAAAATGTATATAGTATATATAGAAATGTAGCACTCTTTGCTTTCACTAGAATTATACAATTTTAATAAGCAACCGCCACAATTGTAATTCTAAGCGTACATACCTGAGCTTGGTATTAAGTTACCAGTAATTGGGATATTACATTACATACTAAAAATATATATTCATGGGCCACGGTAAGTAATATTATAACTGATTGCAATCAAAGACACTCCCACCTTTAGTGTAGGAAACTAACAAGTGTAGGCAAAGTAAGAATAATAATCAGAATCATTTCCGCTGACAATTTTGGTAATTTCAATAAGCACCTGAGTGAACTTTCGCACAATAAATTCGATTATTCCAAAGTAAAATGTGTTAAGCGCACCTTAACTCAACTGAAGGGTATTATTTTGTAAAAGCATTTCACCTAGACAATCACCACCAAAAATTGCACTTTTTACATACTTTTTAATTATTAATAGTCTACCTTGACGCCAGGTCAATTTGCATTCGGAATTTAATTGGTTGAATTGAATCGGACGCAAATTCTCTTTCAAACTAACCAGCGCGTTTCACGGTTCACTAAATTCACCACAGCAACTTCACACAAAATAACAATTGGCGCTATACTGTGCGAAAAAAATATATCGTTTACCTTGTATACATTATTGGTGTCGAGTCGCAACGTTAAATAATCGCCTTGATAGAAATAAGATATATATCCACCAGGCTCCTTGCATTTAATGTACTTCTTAAATTTACTGTCTAGAACATGCCCATAATTAGTTGCAAATCTATGTCTCATTCCTTCTTTTAGTTATAAAATGTACAACTTGCTTTATATATCAACCAGTGGCGACGCTTGAAGAGAATCAGGTAGTAGCTATGTACCATTAGTATGATCTTGGCATTTATAAATTTCTATAAGACACTATATCTCTGCTAGATCGATAATCAAAGATTCATACCATCCAAGAAAAAATGAAGTTACATTTTAAAAAAGTCATATTTTTACTTTTCATTCCAATCGAAACCAGTAGCTTGCTCAAGGACCCGACAAACTTGACCTATTTTATTTTATGTGACTGCATCTAGAATTTCATAAACTGTATTACTATACCCAATACAAAGAGAAATCCCTTCATCTTTTACCTGCCAAAACCTTGCTCATGAGCAAGGTACGGGCAATTAAAATTATATTATGTTACCATACAAATGCAAAACAGTTAAAGTAATGTTCAGGAATGCTCTTACACGCATGTTCTGAATATTTTCTTCATTGCTCATGTTATTTACTTATATTGTCATTAATTAGCTTGTAATATGCTTGCATACGCATTGATTGTTGATTGTGATTATACAGTCAAAGAATAATATAATCGTATCTGTTTAAAATACTTGAAACGCTCGCATCGATTTTAACTTAACAATTACTTTTATGCAAAATATATGCTAATTTTTTATGAGTGTTTAAATGCCCAGAGCATTTTAATACAAGGAGGAAACATTTAACTTCGGTATTAAGAAATGCATTTCTGTTACATACAGAACGTTTAGCAAATACACAGTTAAAAATCGAATGTTCTCCAAAAGTACCAATCCCTGTAAACAAACTCCGGTTGCTAATTATATTTTTTTAAATTTATAATATTTTTATTGTACATGCTTTTCATAATTTAGGATATTAAAATACGGGTTCGAAAATTTTTGCAGCAAAACGTGTAGGTGGAAACAGAAAGAGTTTTCCGATATTTCAATAATGAACTAGAAATCAATCAATGTAATAATTAACTAAAAAAAATTAACGATAAATCAATAAAAAATGTAATGCAATACAAGCTGCTAACCACTTGCATGGTTATCGAGTGTTTTTGTTATCGAATGTTGAATTTGGAATTTGGTGTCCCTGATATTAGAAAAAAATTTCCGATACGAAAAAGTATTTTTAAACTAGGCTTGGAAATGTATTGTTCAGAAAGATTGACGTTATAACTGCTTTCTTTTATCCCATCTATTCTGTGGCCAATACTAACAGGTACATGTTTAGGTACTACTAAGAATCTTAACAAGAAGAACTTGTCTATTTTCTGCCAGTAAGCATTTTCACTCATATCGGGAGAATTGCCCAATACAATGATACAATTACGAAATTGCGAAAATTTCCATAAATAGTAGCATACATGTACCAAATACAGTGGGTGGTATATCAGTGTCAATCTATGAGAACATGTTTTCTTGCTGCACCAATATATCTGTTGGGCCCTGAATAAATACAAATAATAATCACCGTGTTTAATGAAACTTTAAAAACCTTTCTGAACTCATCTAAACCCCTATTATTTTATTCTTCTCGTTTCCAAGCATGAATGTTTCTGGCATTTGCCTACAATTTTTAGAGTAGTTATTTACTGGTGATTGCTATGCCATTTTTTGTTACAATACGATTAAGTAATAAACGTATTTCAACTTTATTCAACAAGCAAGAAGTTGCTAGTTAGTTTGCGAAAATATTTAAAATTTTAAAGTTGTAAGAGCCTATAAACTAAATATAATAAAAAGACTTAAAAAAACGATACAAAAGTCGGTAAAAAATGTGGCCAAAAAGTAAGACTTACCTAGAATCGTATTGGAAATTTTCCCAAATTCTATTGTTTCTTGCACACCACTCTCTTCAGACGCTCCTTTCTCAGTCGCAAATCAATACACAAGAATGATCAAACTAAATTTTAAGCACAGCACTTTCAAACAAATCTCAACACTATTGATGTTAAATCGCAAAATATTGATTGATATCGATCTATGTTGTTCTATGGAAGAGTGATATTGTTTTAGGAGAAAAATCAATAATTTGTCAGCAAAACGCCATAGGAAGTTCTTCAACAACCAATAAAGTCCAAAACAAATGTGGCCAACTTGGTCTTATTTCATTTATTTCTGCCCGAAATACACTTTACTTGTTACATATGTACAAGTTTGCATTTGCATATTTGGACTAGTTTCTTCCTTTTGAAGAAAAATTGCGGGTTTGCACCATTTGGCGAATTATTGCTTTAAAGGTGAATGAAAATTCGCATAACTGAATAATAGTAATCTTACACAATATTGATTGTACACACCTTCTTCTTCTAAATTAAGGTGAATGAGAGGCGATTAAGAATATTTTTTACTGTGGTTAATCAAATAATGATTCATTAAAAGTTGCGATAGGTGAATACTTACTCGTACTGAAAATTGGCTAATCTCAATTGCCCCAATTTTATTTGGCTATACTTGAAAGAGCTTGTTAAGTACCTACAGTATCGATCAAATCGATCATCTGCAGAATTCTATTTGATCTAGTAACTAGGGTGGAAAAGATAAAAACGCAAAATAATCGTATTATTTATATTAGAAAACACTCTTAAATAATTTGTCTTTTGAGAAAGAAAGGAACATAAATAGTGTGTACAAAAACGTACATAATACTGATTTTGAATTTAAAAATATGCCCTAACTTAACTAGGAAATAAATATTTTCTTAGCCACTAATATTTCGGATCTGCCTACTTAAAAGTAAATAAATAAATAAATAATATTTACAAGCTTAAAGCACATAGTTTACACGATAAATAATATAGATGTAATGTCGTACACGCCATGGTAAAAACATTTCCCATTGCAATCGACATATGAACTTTTCTAAAAGCCTGGTGAATTTTTACATAGTGCGGGCACTTCAGAAGTTTTCCAGGTTCAAGTTTTCCTACTTCTAAACCGATTCCTGCTTCTTTTTCGATCGCAATTTTGGTAGACATTAGGGCAAGTAGCGGCGGAGTCAAGTAGAGGAAAATCACCAATTCAGTAAGAAAGCAAAGCGTCATTGCAAACGCCTGTAACAACAAAAATTACATTAAATCAAGAAAGTTTCCAATAATTCTCTATTCATAAATAATGTATTCAAATTAAAAACGGCATGGATATGGGCGAATATATTTACCTGAACTCCAATTTCCATAGTGTTAAGTTCATTTTTCTTGACTCTCAAGAAGACCGCCAAAGTTATGAGACTGAGGAGAGCATTCAGCAAAAAATACTTTGGAAAAAGTACTTTCTGGACACTGCCAAAGGTATGTCGAGGCAAGGAGAAATAAAGAGCCAATCCAGACACAAAAGTCATCCAAATTTGGGCACCAAAGTGCGCACTGAAGGAGCCTAAATATACAAGGGTCCATAACGGCGACAAAGTTGCAACTGTTGATTTATTGGATAGGCAAAGAAATGCTACGTAAAGCACTGCCAGAGACGTGACTAAATGGGCTGGCTGGGTGGTATGGCACAAAATTCTGAAACAATTAAAGGGTAATGTGAAACGTGCAGTTTATCATGTTGTTCGTTATCTCTGACTTGAAAAATCAAATTATTTAAGCTTATAGTCTATTAGTTCCATTGATCATCGGGATTAAAGTGCAAATTTTTAGTTAATCCAAAGATCAACGATTATTATAAAAGCAGCTTTAAAAACGATGTACTTTTTATTTGAACATTTATATGAATACATTTTTTGCGTATTTTATTAGACTTCAAACATTTCTTGAAAATAATTTGTTGCCACCAGTAACATATTTATAGTTAGCTGTATAAATTAATATTGACGTCAATTAAAGACCCCTTTATTGCTTATGCATATTAATTGTTTTTTGGTTTGTGTAGCAACCAGTTTGTTTTTAGTACTTTGCATCGTCTAATTTTTGCAAGGTAAATAGTATGTTGAAACATTTACGATTAGTTGTGGGTTATAGAATATTTTTTATTTGTCGATCAGTGTTAGAAGTAATATTTTACCTATATGCCGTGGTATCACTAAGAGACTTAACGTAATCACTCAAAGTAAAAAGCGCTTCTTTGGTCCAAATAGTCATCAAAGCTAACGCGTCCTGAGATAACACAGCATCTTCTTTTAAAGTATTTCCGTTTTTTTGCGGAAATACCTTTTCAATTACAGTTGGCACTTGAATTGAATTTTCTACTTTCAACATCGTTGGATACTTTTCAACCTCAGTTTCACTATTCGGCACTCTTCCAACACACATTTTTTGAAATTGTTTGGTAATATTGAAAAGTCGTAATCGCTCACTTAAGTCAAATTTGCGCACGACAAAAAGCTTTTATTCTACCTGTACACACAGATACGTAACAACTCGTGTTCGATTTTAGTTTTATCTGTTTTATATTCGAAATTTCCCCTACTCTTTTGCCAATAGGCAGGAGAGCTTGCATCGATATAGGATCCTTTTTAAGTGCCACAGAAACAGTAATTTATTATAAATTATATTCAACAATATATATTGTCTGAATTGAAATGTTTCTTAGTTTTTTTAAATGTATAAATTTCTTCTTAAGATTTTTCTACTTCGTATACACCTCTCTGATAAATTGCAATAAAGCAGTATTTATTCTTCCGCGTATTTTCTACAGCCTGTATGGAGGTTGTATGCTTGGTGTATAAAAAAGGTGTGTTCCCAAAATAACTAGTTAATTTATGGTAAAAAGGGCACGATGAGGAGCAAACATTTGTTTGCTTTATTTTTATCTCTAAACTTCAAATATGAAATTATCAAAATTTGTGCCAAAATACATAAATGGTTTTCATGATCATTTCATAAATGATTGTTAAGGACGCATGAAATGGAAATTCAGCAGTAAGCTCATGTGTATAAATATTTAAATTTATTTTACTCGAAAATAATGCCTTTTATCCGTTTTCAGCAAAATATAATTTTGCGTATCAATAGGCAGATTTTCCTAAATTTAATTTAAAAAGTACATAAGATTTACAGCGAAATCTTCTTTGCAGGTCCCCAAAAAATGTACACGTACATTATTTTATTTTTGATGATTCGTTAAATAAACAAATGAAAACTTTTTTTACAAACATTGCATTAATATTTTTTTACGGACACCGTATATATTTTTAAGGCAGTGTTATGTATTCTCACATCCCATTTTAGCTGTACTTGAAGTCACTCTTCTGGTGTCTCGCCTTCAATGGCTTGGAAGCAAGAATTAGCTCACTTTCCTTATTACAAATCGATTGATATTCCGTTTTACTTTCGGAAAAGTGATTAAGCGTTAATGCACATGTTAAGGTTAAATTAATTATTTAGTCTTTATAGAGTTATTATTATAATTCCGCTCTTATGCGTAGTAAATATAAGTGGAAGAATCATAACTGCTTAAAACGGATGAAAGACTACTCAAGTTTTCGCCAATCAAGATCTATTGACATAAATAATCATTAGTTTAAGAAAAAAATATAACTGTGGCATAACATTTACGTGCATAAAAATAATTTAGTGAGAATGAAAGCAAACGTTTCGAGTTAAAAGTGGACATTTCGATGCACGAAGTCGCTGGCTCATCTCTACTCAAATGTTGATTGAAAACGTAGTATAATTTTACGCAAATTTTTTTAACACTTTACCAAATGCACGAGGTCTTAGGCATGATGACACTTTATCAGCGTCATGATGTTTTCGAAAGTGAATGAATATCATGAGTTGTTATTGGATTTTCTCCAAATTGCCAGACCCATTTTTTATAGCTTTTGCAAAATGAAATGATTTTTTTACAATCTGGCTCATGCAAAACTGTTAATATTCCGCCAATCATATTAACGCAATATTTTGCACAAGCAAATAGTTTGGTCCATATATGGCAATTGGGCCAAAGTAATAAAAATTGGATACGACTTTCCTAAATTGCCAGTGCGCACACATAGATGTTCAAATGCGTAAGAGCTTAGTCAAATATTTCCTGATGCTTCCATGGAATTTTTAAAGTAATTGCATACTATGACGCAAATTAAGTCAAAAACAAAGCACAATATCATATTTGTTTTTCGGGTCTGGAAAAATCGAATATCGGAGCTCTCCATTCAATTTGATAAAACGTTCGTCACTGATTTTTAGATATATCTATTCGATTAATAAACGATTGAAGTCGCCAAATTTTTCCAATACGTCACCATTTAGGAAAATTGCAGCACGTAAGGATATTTTGCGTATGCACTGCATACGTTTGTTCTAACCAAGTAATCCGACACAGCACGAAAACATCAAAACATAAAAGATGAAATTCAAAATCAATAAGTTTGCGTCATATAATGACCGCAGCGATTGTCCAATTTCCGCCAGGAAATTTATATTCATTCCCAGAATTTATTTGAGAAAATCATACTGCCATATTCGGGTTTACCGAAATCCATCAGTAGCCATCAAAAAACCTATTAGCAAGCAGAAAAAACCAAAAATATATAAAAATTCAGTTGCTCACTGCTTTAAACGAAATGTAGTTAAGTTTTTAATTATTTGAAAATGTTTTCCAATTTTAAATTTTGATTATCAAATTTTTGTTGTGTGCCCTTTTAAATAGTTTTTTTTATAAAAACAGATTCTTTTTGAAAGTTATTTGATTAAAACTTGATTTAATTGAAATAATTCAGCATGTTTCGTTTAATATCTAACGATCCTCAAGCAAGACTAAATTGGTATTTCAAACATACTTCATTAATAATATATTTAAAAATAAATCCTCGTTAAACACCTACACATTTAGACATTCCTATAAAATTGTAGTTGTAGCCGTGGTTCCATTTAAAGTACCAATTAACTATTACGGAAAAATCAATACGTCTGTGTAAATGTGGAATCGAAGTGACCTTTAGCAAATAGCTGTAAAATAAAATACATACGTCATATTTGCAAAAACCCTGCTTTTTTGTCGATCAGACGGATATAAACTAATCAGAAATTTCCCAATCCTGAAATAATTACATTTTGCACGTACGCCAATGTAATAGTGCTAAAGACAAATATCCGTGATTCTACGTAACAAATCCACTCATTAATTTATTATATTGACGCCTAATTAACTGATTAAACCTTAAAGTTATTATTGAAGTTTTTTAGGATATGCTCTTTATCGCCACAAAAAACTTCTGTGTGGAGGCAACTATTAGCTTTATAATGCTTTTAGAAATGTATGTTATTTATATAAGTAATAAGAGGCATGCAATAATCCACCTAAATATTAATCTTGACAATTATAACTGACTGAAACTATCTACTATTATGTGTATATATAATTCCAAGGAGCTGAAAGTATACTCTTGAATGTAAAATATACATACATAGTATTATTTTAGCATAGTAGTAGTAGTAAACATCTTTATTTCTAAATATACATACATAGTATTATTTTAGCATAATTTAATTAATTTACTTTAATTATATTACTTTACTTACTTTAATTAACTTACTTAGTAATACTAATTACTAATTACTTTACTACTTACTTTACTTAATATTTATCAAAATGTATAATGCTGCGTTTTCTTTACAAAGCTGACCTGCAACTTAATGTTTTGAGACGAATTTTAACTGTTTTACTCGGTTTGAATGTGGAAATGCAATATTTTTCAAGCTCTTGGAATTATATACAGACATAATAATAAATAGTTTCTAGTTTTATTCAGTGTGTAAACACCTACTTCCTCCTGTTTTTACTCCAATTTTCATGAATTTACAATATAACATTGAAACAAAAAAATTTTGCACTTCAGCTCAAAAAGATCAGGATTTTACTATTTTCATAAATGATGCAATAAAGTTTCTATTAAATATCGTAATTCACAGTTCATAAAAAGAAATTGATTATTTAGTAGTCGCCTAAAGCGCTTCTGCAATTTCTAAAGCTGTTTAATTTAATAATAAAATTCGAAAACCGACATTGCAAAATAACCTACTGGCTACTGGTTGATTAGAAATAATAGTTAAAAAAGTGTTTAATTTTAGAAATCATTATTACTTAGGCGTTTTCCCTTGTTTACTGTATCTTCGCAGTGATTTGCGCTTGTTACTATGAATAGCTACAAGAAAACCGCGTTGGTTATTTTTTATATTACTATTTTAAATGAGTAAAGTCAGTCAACCTTAGTATCTTGTGGGCTTTTAAAACCACCCAAATATTTCTTAGTCTCTACATTTATTAACTTTTATAGACTACTACTGTTTATAAAATGTTCAATATTTTCATCATAGATTTTTCTTTTTTTGCGTTTTGCATCGAAATAACTATGGACCGTTTAAAAAACTAATTAATGACCGGCTGCATTTATCGACGGTTTTTACCCGTCTGGGTTTTACGTATATGGTGGTCGAATGGCCATCGAACTGCACATTTTCAGTTTGGATGGCTGAATGCAGACTCGCCTTATGAATTTAACGGTATTATTAAAATATGATAGATAATCAATATTTATTTCTTCTTCTGTCCTTATTAATATGTATTATATTAATGTTGTGTTATATTCATAGCATTTGAAAATAATTAACTAAGCCAAACAGTGAATTAATTTATATCAAAGTATATATTGAAGCTTTACATTTTGGCCAAATTGTTAACAAGATTTTTCATTCAAAGAGTGACATAAATTATGGATTAATTAATACTTAAATTGTGTTAGTAGTTAGAGAGGTCACGTCAGTTCATTCTGTCTTCAATCGTTATTGTTAATTATATTTATTTATGAGTAGTCTGACTAAGAGGATTTACATCGGCACTGAACATTAAGTTTCAATATTTGTTTATTACGTATATATCGAATTCCGTTCGTTGGTTTTGTGCAAAAATATATTGACCACCACGATATCACTTACAAATCTACGAAAGCTTGAATAGGCGTATTGAATAGGTTCCATTTATACTTTGATTTGCCATCAATTTAAAATTGATTTCTAATTATTATCTTGTCCAAATATGGATCCTTGTAATTATATGTTAAATTAATAAAACAGTAATTAATGAAATGGATACCAATCAGAAAGGAAGGTAGCGCTAACAATAGAGAATTGACATATAAATTGGGGGTATTAGCATGCAGGACATATGTTAAACTAGGTTTATATTTAAATTAAAGTCGTTATATATTCAGTTTCATCTACTAATTTATCTTGGTATGTTGAAATCAACAGCATTATTGTTTAGGTTTTAATATTTTGAATGCAATTGTTTTAAGTACCCACATCCTAAATGAAAAGAGTAAACTAGAAAATGACTGTGGAACATATTGCCAATTTGTATCATTATGTAGTTAACAATGCTATTTTTAAAATAAGGGAAATATTAAATAATGTTCTCGTGCTTTGGCCTAATTATAGCTTCTAAATTAATTAGACATGAGGTCTGTTGTGAAAGATGGCTCAACATTGGTCGAATCACGTTTGGTCACGTAGCTCCATTTTCGTCAGATTTATTTTGTTCCGAATATCATAGCAGGTGACCCATGAGTAAGAATTTTGGAATTTATAATCTGAATATTTGGCAATTGTATTAATCTTTTTTTTTCTGAAAAGTGAGCGTTGAACAGCAAACGTTTCCTTTCTCAGAACAATAATATCTATTGACAATTGGTAGGTCGGGAATTTTATACGCATTATTCAATAAACAGAACACGTAATATCTCATAAATATTGTATAAAATTGATCGATTACGTTAATCTGGTTTTTTCTTCAAATGCCTGACCATCTACAATCACGAGTACGTACTCGTACACGTACACGTTTAAGATAAGTACCAATATTTTTCTACATTAGTTCAAATTACGATTACTTTTGACTCAACTAATTTTATCGCCTTCGCGACAACACAATCATAAATTTATAATTGTGAGCATTTGTTTTACAATAGAAAAGTGTGTGCGTTTTGCAGGCCCTTCTTGAAGTTCATATCTTTGCTTTTTTGTGCTTAAAAAATTATTTTCTATTTTATAACGTTCCTAATTAACACACTCTCAACTTTTATTAAGTATTTAAAACCTGTTTCATTGCAACTTTGTGGCATTATTAGTATTATTTGTTTGTCATTTATTGATAAATATAAATGTTCTTATATCTGCAGAACAATGCACTAATATCTGCCAGACTAGAAGATTAACTTAATTTATGAAAGCAGTCCATTATAAAGATCATTGAGTGAATTATAAGATCATATTGAAATGTTGGCTGGTTATTGCTAGGATAATAATGCAAAGATTATTTACTACCGGTGTATAATTTCCTATATTAATAATTCACAAGTGTTTTCATACAGAGGAACTGTTATGTATTTACGAAGTATTATTAATGTGTATAATAAATTTAGGGGTGCTTTTCTATCGATAATGCTTAACTTAATAGTTTTTAATAGTCACGAAATTACATATCACATTTTATAGCAAGAATGCTTAAGTATTTGGTCTCTTAAGAAGTCGATAACTTAAAGTAAACGGAGACACTTAATATTATAATAATCTATAAAGTGGATTCATAACATGAAAGTAATGTATTTCTTGGAGTGCTGTTTTTGCTGTTTATGTATAAGATGACATTTTTATTTATTGAGCCTCAGTTAATGTGAAAAGTTTCCTAGCCACATTGGGATGCGATCGGTTATCGACTTATAAACTTTAACCGATCTGGTAATTCGCGAAAAACATTGGCAATATTTGCACACATGAATCATTATCGCATCACACAGAATTTCCGACGCACTTCTGGAAATCCATACTTTAAATCAAAGTTGATTTCTTAAATATTTTGTCTTGATCGAGTTGATATCAGACACTCAAAAACATTACAGTTTAAATACGTGCGAAATTAACATATCATCAATTAAGTGTATTTCCTTCCGCCAACTATATTCCAAACTAATATAGAGAGTAATATAGATATGAAACTTACTACGTGTGCATTAGCAAGTTCAATGTCGGGCGATATTAATTCCAACTCTGAAATTTATCTTGAAGAATTTTTCTTGTTGATTCACACTCTATGGCATACGTGTTAAACCATCATTCATCAGAAAAAGACTTTGATAGTCGTAGCTATAAATATAATTCTATTGTAATTAGTTTTGTAGTCACATTCGTTGCCTTAAAGTTCTTTTCTTAATCCAATTTATTGTCTTTTGTATATAGGCTCTGGAGTCGCAATTTACATTTTTATAAAATATTTTGAAAATAAATTATCTATTATCTTCAATTTCATTTCTTATTCTTATTCTATTACCACCACAAAAGTTTCGAATTGATAATAAAACTCGACTAACTTGAAGTATTTAGATCGGTGGTATAATCACCGTTTTTTATTTGTTTAATTAATATTTTATAGGAAGCAAAAATAAACATCATCATTCAGTTGATATTTACCTATACGCAAGTATTGACTGATTCAGTTACGTCTTCAAAATCTTATCTTGGCACGGGTTTTCTAATAATGATGAAGACACAGAGAGATTTGGGGCACGTGTGAGGACAATCGTCAATATTATAGGACAGGCTTTAATGAATTAACAAAACCGTAAATTGCACAACATTGCAAAAACAATTTTATGATGGATTATGTTTTTCTCGTTTCAGATCTGAGTTGACGTAGTGACTAGGCACCCGTTCTACTAACTATTCCATCAAATAACGCATTTACCTCCTACTTATGGCGTTTCAATAATAATTCAATTACAGTGTCAGTTATTATATCCTTTTTGTCATAAATCTGTTATATTGACCTTACATTTTGCACTTATCAATTACAAAAAAGGTTTTCGCGGTATCGCATATTAATTCGCAGAAGTCGATGAAAAATTGTTTTCAAATGTGTCAAAAAAATATATATCCAGTTTAGAATCGATGCAATGAATCTTTACGATTCAGTATTTTAAAATGTGTGCATTTTCATTTACCGACTTTGTTTCGATGAATAATTTTTAAGCAAACAATTGAATGGATGTGATATGGTGACTTTAGGAAGTAGATGATAATATATGCTGTGAAAATCATTCTAAACAGTCCTGGTTTGACCTGTAAAAATCAATTACACTCAGAACTTTATAAAAAATACAATTTCTAAAACATTTTATTACTACACCGAGACCACTGAGACCGGTTGGTTTCAAATAATTGTCTTCATTTCAAAATCTTCCTTTTGAATAATTTTTTAAATTAAGAAGTTGAGTCGTACCTATTTCCATATTTTAGATTAAAATCACGTAATAATACATTTTATTGGATGTATCAGGCCATATGAATTGCAAATAAGACGCTTGGTTTATAATCAACAGCTAAAATAGGTCAAAAGAAAACTTGATGCGATTATAAATTCAATGCAATTTGAGATAACTTAAATAAATGCTCAAAACAAATACTCCTCCATTAAGTGCTGATAATGTGATTTTCCTCCTTTGACTCGCAGCTGTAAGTCCATCTGTTATCAAATGGGATTTAAACCAAACTGTTTGTTGCAAATTAAAAATAATTTGCCATAATTTGTTAACAAGAATTGCAAACTAGGCCCCTATTTGCCAAATGACCGTTCCACCAATAAAAAGTGAGGACAGTGCCAAATGATATTAAGCGGATGGTCGTTTTTACAAGATGATATTTATTTCATTGAACTAAATACTTCACAGTTTGAATTTTGCACGTATGCAACTTGCTGATGCGTTTAACTTTATCTTTGCAGATTTGCACTCACAACAGCTTTATTCATGCGATCACTAAGCGTTATTTCTCCAGTTTGCTGTTTTGATTTACATTACTCATAAAATTATTTAAGATATCTCCAACAATTTCAGTTATTAACAGTTTCATAAATTATTTTCTCTACATTATTCAAATGTACATGGTTTGATATGCCATTGATATAAACCATGAAAAGAGTCTGTAGCTAAGAAGTAAGTTGCTGTTAAATTTAGACTATAAAAAGTTTGAGACAAATTTTCTCAAAAATTCGAAGGCTTTGTAAAGAAATAATAGAGCAAATGAAAACGAAAAATATTTTCAATTGAGCATTAATTAATCAGCCACTTAACTGCTTTGAAAAACAAATAAACATGAAATATTTTTTGCAATTAGAATAATTATTTACTCTACACTATTCAAATGTATTATGGTTTGATATAATTGACAAATTGAAGTAAAATTCATTTAAATACAAGTAGAAGTTATGCCATTGCTAGAAACCATGAAACTTGAACCAACTTTGAAACAAACATCAGAGGTTTTTTGCAATTACAACAATTTGGAGATTTTTTTTTTTGGTCTGGTTAGGGATTTGTCTATCATCTTTTGGGTATGAGATTTTAAACCCCCCAACATATTTAATTAAGTTCGAATACGTTTAAGGAAAGGAAGTTCCTTCTTGTCTACTTTATTTGAAAGTAATTTGACCTGAGTTGCTTGCTTTCAAACATAATTCTTGGTAGACAACATGATGTAAGTTTCTAGTATGTTGTCCACGTGCGTAATACGGATGTTACAGCTCGTGTCAAATTCTTGAAACCCTATCATAAACAATGTTTCTACATTTTCCCGGAAAGAATGGTTTTTCGCCACCATGGCGTACCGCAAGGTACCGAATTATGCCAAGCAGAGGGTTTTTGTCCGTTTGTAGGTACTATTTTGAAATGTCACCATCTATGAATTAAAAATTCATTCTTCATGCATGTGCAATGCATGTTCTTTCAATTGATATGTTGTTTTGCAATAACACCATAACATTACTGGGATCAATTTTTTCGCCACGCAATCGTACTATTTGTATTAAATGCATAGCAACGATTTGGAGAAGAGAACATGAACATATAAGATGTTGGAGTACATTTTAATTAATTTATTAAATCATCAGATCACGAGTTACAGACTGAGCCAATTCATCCTTGACACTTGACATGGCAAATTTTGTATCAAATTATATTTTTTTCGGTAATATGTTTTCGGCTTTTTAACGTTGATGACGAACAATCAACCTGAATTATTTCGACCCACCAGAATTTGAAAAAAAATCCGTTTTATTTTGGATACGGGATGACGACAATTTTATTGGCAATATAAGTGTTTTCGGCCAGCAACAGTATCGAACTGGCAAACTTGTAATTTTTTAAAATATCAAACATCTGATTAAGTGAAGTGGTATTTTTAGGATAATAATATACCTGATGCTGTAACATTGTAATTCGATATAATTTATTGCATGCACAAGTTTGCCGGTAATTCGTTTATCCCATTTGTTAATTATTTATAATAAAAGAAAAAACTGACATTTAAAAGCATTTTTTTCCAAAAACTCGCTAGGTAGGACAAGAAATGTAATTTTTATTTGCGTTCTTATTCCGCTACTACGCCTAAATTTTTTAGTAAATACGCAACAAATTCGCACCCGTGTACTAATAAATCCAGTGGATTGAACATTACCTACATTACTAGTCTAAAATCCTGACCTTTTCAACAAATTTGGTTGCTGTATTTAACGTAACATGCAATTTCTATATTTAAAAAAATCTTTTTTTTTCTTTAATTTATTATAATTGAATGAAATAATCAAAAATCAAATAGCAGCTTTTCTGAACTGCATTTTATAGGTAAAATGCCAGGGTTGTAATTAAGGTCATGGAACTTTACGGTTAATTTGAATTGTTTCATTGTATTTTGGGGTGAAGTTTTCAATTTTATTATTGGGCAAAATTTCTTTTAATTTGAAAGGTTGTAAATAATTAGTTTGTGTGTTCCCTAATCCAGCAACCGATTTGCTATAAATCCAATTTCTAAAATTGGTTGTTTCGAAATGCTGTATTAAACATGTTTAGTATAAGGTTTCTGGAAAGATTTGGGTCATATTGGGTACGGCATTAACTTGTAAATTTCGGATTAGAAAAGTTTCCCAAATATTCTTAGAAGAATTATCGAAGTGTACAGAGAAATTATAGGGCTATATAATTTAATTTATTGGCCTGTCGGCTTCATCTAGACAGTAGCAAATTAGGAAACTCCTAGGAATGGAATGTGCTTTTATACCAAGGAAGATAAAGCAAAGAATTTGAAACAGGTTTGCCGGCATCTGTTTTTGCAATTAAATTTAGTAGGGTGTCAGCAAATGCGTTAGTCTCGGACTCTGTTATCTAACTAACTGGTTGAGCAAATAAATCTATTTCAGATGTACGTACATATGTATTTAGAACGCCAATGTAGTTCATTGCACTCTACCTATAGCCCCAATTTATAAATTATCCATGATTTAGCACACAATTTACTCTTCTTCATTGTGCCAATTACATCGATTTATCTTTGTTTTTCAGCGGTACCTTGCAAAATATTTTGGAATTTATTCCACATCGATACATTAAGTTTAATGTCTTTTTACACGCCAGTTTTAGCTTGAGGCTGAACCAGTTCACTGGTGGCTTTTAAAAGAATGTTCCATCGGATTTTTACCAATTTACAAATACATATTTTAAAACGTTACTCTAACGACCATACCTTGTAAATTTTTTTACGTTGTTATTTGGAAGCACGTATATGAATTAATATGTGAATTTATTAGACTAAAATGCAGTAAATTTTCGATAATTGCATTCTCAAAAAAATTAAATACAGGAATATTTACTATTAAGATGGTGAGAAAAGTCATTTAACTCCGACGTAAATCATTTTTTCATGTCGGTTTACAATTTAACTTAATCCAAAAAAAATTCCTGGGTTTCAGTTAATTTTATTGTTTATTATTTAAAATGTACACAAATACGTTTCGGTGTCTTTCTCCACCATCATCAGTTTGTATGTATAGCTGTTTCTACTTTCACATTTGACTGACACGTGTCTTTCACAGTCAAATGTGAAGGTAGAAACAGCTATACATACAAACTGATGATGGTGGAGAAAGACACCGAAACGTATTTGTGACATTTTAAATTGACTGAAAACCAGGAAATTTTTTTTGGATTAAATTGAAATACAGTCAGGAAAATATACACAGTAAATTACAATTTAACATAAATGTTAACCCCGCAAACAAATATTTACCATGAATCGGTTACTATCAATGAAAATGAATGAATTGGAAAACGAATATATGAAGGAAAGGAAGTAGGGAAATCAAATTTCGCCACCAGCTAGACCACCCGCAACAACGCTCTGGAAAAGTATTAAATTGGAATACGTTTCCTCTGTATAAATTACAAATCCTTCAAGAGCTTCCTGACGATGACCCGTGTGAATTTATGACGTAGGAAATTGTTGGTGAACATCGACTTGCGAAAAAAAGAATTGTTTTAATTATGATTGTTCTTTTTATTTAAATGGTAAAGTTAATAAACAAAACTGCCATTATTTTACGCAATACTCTGAAATGGACCATAACTTATAGCGAAAAACTTAATTGGTGAAGTTTAGGCCGACATGCTCGGATAGAGCCTTTAGTTATTCACGAAGCAGAAAACTAGACAGACCGTCAAGAAAAACTGTTTCCAAACGAGTTTACTATATTTTCAAAACAAGGCGATGCCCAGCCTCATGATGTACTTCCAATATAGCAATGGTTCATGATAATTATCCAAATAAATGTATTCGGAGATGAGACCCTTTGTATGACCTCCAAGATCTCCAGACCCAACGCTATTTGATTTTGTCTAGAATCTGTTGTCTTTAAAATTCAGCCTGACTCAATTGAGCCATTACAGAAGAATTTGAAGATAAGAAGAGACGGAGAAGAATTGTAGTGGGTTTTCATTTAAAATTCTAGAGTTGGGATGGCTGGTGGCAAGAGGGTTAGTGCAGGTAGATTATTTCGTGCATAAAATTGGATCCACCTACTTATTAGTTGCTAGATCAATGGTTCTGAAGAATGTTTCTATCGTTTTTCGTTCCTCACAATTGCAAGTTTTCAATTTGCCACCCTGTATATAATAATAAAGCAACTCCAATATGGGTTTACTGATTTGCAATATATTGCTACAGACTTCGGTGTTTAAAACGGACGACTCTCATAAAATTTATATCCAAATCTAGACATAACATTGAGTAATTGAAGAAATTAGCAAATGAAAACTATGAAATCATACCTTCGTTCTGCCTTGAGCAACGTGTCTTTTCTCAAACATACGTGTCTTTAATGTCAATCGAAATGAATGTACAGGGTGTCCCGTAAGCACGTGATCAAAAGGGTACTGAGACATTCTTTATATTAAAAAACACGATCTGACCTAACTTTTATTAAGAAATAATGTCTGGCTCATCTGCCATTGATGGTCAAAGTTCTTCCAAAAGAATATGGTTTTTAAAATGTCGGTAGAATGATACGATGGATTTTAATGAAACTCGCTGTGAATTTGTTCTTGTGTACGGCGCATATTTTGGTAAAGCCAGCGAATTTATCCGCTTTGGGCAAGTGGTAAATTATTGACTGTCTTGGTACAAAACCTACCAGAATATTTTATTTTATCACTGTATTCAACTGATTTTTTTTGAGTTGATGGCTAGACATTTTTGTGCTCTTTATAAAATCTTGTAAGACTCATATTTTTTGCGCAAAAACATATTTTTCTTTTCTTACCAATTAACAATTTTTAATTAATTTACACTTTAATTAATTTTTCGAATTAACAAAACTTAAATTTAGTATTTTTTTATTATGGGAAGAGTGATCATATGAATTTTAATAAAACTTGCTGTAGATTTGTTCCTACAAAACCCATATTTTCATGAAGGTACCGCGTTCAGCCCAAAAGCTCGCTTTTTTCGTCGATTTTCTGAGGAACACAATTCAGACGAAAGCGCTTGCAAAAATCGACCGGCCTGACTTCACCTCTTGTCGAAAGCGGACGAACTCGGTTTCATTATAGTCAATCGTTTCCTTCTCCCGATATTTCAAAAAATATAATTTTTTTAAACCTTTGACCATAATTTAAACAGAGGAACCAACTGTTTTTTTTTTAACAAAAGTTAGTTCAGATCTTCTTCTTTTGAGCCAACGAATGTCGCAGTACCCTTTTGATCATGTGCTTACGGGACCCCCTGTATAATGTATGTATAATAGATGATTTTTAAAGCGAGAAAAAACTTTATTTTATCATATAGATATGTTAAGTTTCGTTGTTTTTTTTCAAAATGTTGTGCTTGCAAAGTTATTAGAACTAAAACGATTAAATATATGTTAAGTTCACGGATTAGTAGTTAAGAAATGAGAAACAGACGAAAGTTGTGTTATTATTTTTTTTTTAGACTTCTAGTTTAACATGGCAATGAAATGACTATTTAAATTTGTATAAATTATTAAGTTTATGTCAACGGATGCATTCTAGCAAATTTTCCTGCACTTCGGAAAATTTGGCTGGCTATTTTGTATGACTACAGTCGAAGGATATGATTTCCGGAAAAAAAATTCCCGCAAAATGTCAAGTTTTTCCATAGATGACTTCATCTGTTCCTTCTGAGGAATTTTGTTTTCTGCGAAACATCCATATTAAATTATTTTTGATAAACATCTAGTTTTATAATATAATAATCTTAGTACTAATGGATTACTAGGGGATATTTTAGAGGTTGAACTAAGTTTTATAAACGTACGCTTTTAGCAAAATTGCGCGTTATTCTGCCGACGGTCACAAATATCAAATTATTGACAAAATAATTCGCAAAAGATACGTATGGAGAAGTTTATTGAAGCTGGGACTAAAACATCGCACCTAATCTGATTAAGCTATCAAATAATCATTTGAATGCGCATAGTGAGTGTTCAATATGAGTATTTTTCAACAACATATTATTAAGTTGAAAATAGTTTGAGGAAATTTGGCGTCTAATTTGGTGCGCAAATTATTGCTACTAGAGAATGTCCTCTCGTTCAATTCGTTTAAAATTTTATTTATGATTGTCCTTAATTATATTCTGCTTATTCTAAAATGGAACTATAGCGAATAGCAAAAATCCCCTTTTCACGTAATATAACACATGTTAGTTACAGCAAAAAATATGAATATTCATTTAAGACAAACCGATTTGATTTCCCATTTATTGGACGGCCGATCTGTATGGGTTCCTACCAGACAAAACAAAAGCCATATAAGTTTACCGAGGCATTTTAAACTGATTATTTAATGTTGTAGATAAAAGGTATGCATGTCATGGATTTATTCAATTGCATACCAAAGTCCAAAGTATTGGCAAATATATTTTTTTATATGAGTTTTCGAGAAAATTGGCTAAGTTAATTTTCCACAAGTACATTTTTTATTTTGATAGGCACAAAATAAAAATATGAAATCAGTAATGATAAAAGATCAGTGTTTAAAGTTCTAAGTGCAGGTGATTAGAGATTTTTCATATTTGTCTAGATTCGTATGCGTGTTTGTGATTATCACTTCATAAATGACTAACGTTTTTTTACGATGAGCCTTTTGCTTGTTTTCGACTGAATGGTGCTGGGTAATACAACGGAATGGAAACAATGCAATTCGACAAGAATAATTTGTTTTATTTGTGGAGCTTATTGTGCATTTCGAATAAATGTATTATTAATGGTTATAATTCGGCTGCTGAAGCTTAACAAAATAGTAAATCGTTTTGAGTGGCAAATTTCCTGTAGTAATAAAAATGCATGCTTTAATCTTAAGATTGGGTACAAGTTCACTTTGCTGCATTATCCGGCAAATGAAAGTTATGTAATACCAGAACGATCTAGTTGTTGCAGAGATTGCTTTAAATTGTTAGGAATATCTAGGCATATAAATGCAGTCGGCAGCAATTGTTTCTATCAATCAACCGAATCCGCGACATTTGTTTAACCTCGCGTGAGAATCAAGTTCATCATGTTGCTGGGGCTATTTGAACCACTTGTGTTAGTTGTTACATCATTATCCATCTACTGCATTAAGCGGTAATGCAAAAAGAGACTTAAGAGTCTGCAAGTTTAGAAGTGGTAGGGTAGCTTTCTTCTTGGCGTACGTGATATTTAACGCGTAGCCTCTCTGACGATAGCATGTTTAATAAGGTTGCAAATCAATGCCAATACTCGCATCAATAACCTCGTTATCAATGTATGAAATTTAAAGTTTATATCATTACTCACGACAATAGTATAGATATTTTATGAGAAGCCGGCGCCAGCTCGTCTAGCAGATTAGCGAATCATCCAGCAACCTCCAACATCAACATCTTACCAGTACCACTCGTATTGATTTAAGAGAAAAGAACCGTATCCCGTACTGTCCATTCATAAAACAAACTTGTCCGAAATCTGGTGGGGCAATTAAGTGATTTTTTCGCATTAGTGGTACCAAAACAGTTCAATGCTGTTCAATTCACCACACCACAACCAAAGCACTATTTTTTGAGACGGTCATGTCGACTATTAATAATATGATCCTTAAATTCAATATTCTAGCTAAAATCGCAAATATCAATACAGATAAATTGCCAAGAAGCATCTGCTATTCCTCCTCTCTTCTCTAATTCGGGTAGAGTTAATTGGTACTAGACAGATCTAAATTTTGTAATTGTCTCTAAATCATTACGTAACAGCCAATGCAATAAACTTAAAAAACATTTATATATTTCTTGCAACAGAATTTTCAAGTGGCTACTCTCAATTTTCGATAGCAATTTTTTTCCTTGTTTATTTTAGTGATATACTGTGATAATATAGCAAATGTTATACTAGTTTTTAGTTTTTTTGACTGTAAACTCTCACCATTTCATTTTATACTTTACAGTGGAACTTTGAAATAAAGCAAGATTATTATGATATCTAGGTATATAACTTTTGTGTTCCTTCTTGGTTTATTGAAAAATGTTCTGTTGTATTTTATTTGATGCTTATGTTTAATTATAAAATTATAGATTAATAATTAAAGAGGAAGCACTTTAGGGTGACATAACGCAAACTTAACCAAAAGAAAAATACATTTATTGCATATTTTTCACATATATTTCCAAAATTAATCGTTTTTTTTTTGCAATGTAATTCTACCAAAGCTTAATTGAATACAATAATTCAGAATATCTATAATATATGTACTGTGCAATAAAATTTATTGGTTTATTATTTAATAATAAGCCAATTTTCATACTGGCTTAATTTTTTAGTTCAAATTTGATCAAAGCAAACCCTTCCAAAGTCTGTTCTAATCAAAAAGTATTATCAACGGCCTTATAAAGTCGTTGACTAATATTTGATTGCTCATTACTTCTGAAAATTCTAAATTAACGGTCATTGCCGCCTTCAGTTAATTTATGGAACTGAATGGAATTTGCCATGTTTCTTTTGTATGGTGATAATTGAAAAAAACATTACTACTTATCTAGACTAAAGGCTCCTGATTTTCGACCTTAATTTACTTTAAACGACGCTGATTCAAACTATTCGTTTTTTTTTTGCGTTTAAAAACGCAAGTTTTTAAACTTGATTATGATTCTATATTTTTTTGCATTTTCAAATTTATATACATATTAAAGGAAGGTATATATATTAAACACTTATATACATATTAAACAAGGGCAGAAAGACCGATAGGTCGATAGCCTTTTGTAGAAATAAAGATGTTTACTACTACTAAAGGATATTAAAGCTTACCATTTTCTAACACAAATTTCTGTAACATATTTTCAGTTCGAAGAGGAATCTTTTTCTGCAGCAAAAAAGCTTTTCTAATAAAACATACTTTTATTTTAATTTTACAATAGCCGCTTTGCTCATTTGTAATTATACGTGCTAAACGAAACATTAAAAGAAAATCTCATTAGCTGCGCATTATGGTTCCGTGGTTTCTCGTTCGTCAATAATATAAAATATGTACCCAAATGACCTGATCTCAAAACATTAGTCTGTGGAGTATTTAACCCATTGTCAGAGGCCTTCATAGTAAATATCGAACTTAAAAAACATTATTTTGCTAGTCTCAGCATTATTATTTCAAGGTTTTTATGAACTGTTAAGTAACGGTTTTGCGAAACGGATTTTTTTGCTAATCCCTTTTACAATTAATTGTATCTATTAGAAAATAAGATTTTACATTTTAACGGGTGTTCCTAAATAGGGAAGCAAAATTCCAAGTCATATAAGAATTTTTAGATGAAAAATTATGTCAACATGTTCAATCGTGTTTCGAATGTTTGGATGATTACTGAATGTCGGGTTATTTTTCGTGTTTTCTAGATTTCACGCCCTACTTTTCCAAATTTTAATTAAAAACGCTTTCGAAATCCACTTCTTTCGTTTAGATTTACTCTCCTGATTGAAGCTTTTCACTTAAATTTAAGGGGCGTAAAAAACTTTCTAAAATATATTTTTTAAAATTTTGTAATACATATATATAATTTAATAAATAGTAATAAATAAAATTGCTTGTTAAAAGGTTATCTGGAACTTGTTGCCCACAATGCGTTGTTTTCGATTTAATAAAAAAAAAGGATTTACCATAAAATTAAAAATTTATTATTAGTCAAATGTATGTCTTTATGTTTTTATATTTATTGTCTGAAAAGAAAAAAAAAACGCTGTACAAAATTAACTCGTCGAGAACTTCTATGAAAAATGCGATTTTTTTAGAAGGTGTAATTCATTTAGAATGCTATGAAACGTTCAGTCATTTTATCAGTAAAATCTTTTAAACTTAAATTCACTTCCTCCGAAACCGCCCAAATTTATAAAATAGTGGTCGGTTGAATACATAATAATTAAAAGATTATCTTTCAGGTCAGAGGGATGCTTTCTGGTTTTAAAATATGACGAATAGGTAAGGGTAAAGCTCGTTGTATTCGAAACCCTTATCAAACTTTCAGTAATATGTGAAGAACTTAAAAGGGGGTATGGAAAGAATAGTAATCGGGGAAATAAAGGTCATTGTTCGAAGACTAATAGGGCATCTACGTCCAAAGTGTCACGTTTCACATCCATTTGCATCCTTACAGAATAATTGCTAGGAAGAGTCGATTTATCTACCATGTAAATGGTTGAAGAAGAGCGAGAAGTTTAAAATATCAATTGTTTATCAACATTGTCGCTGGTAAAAAATATAGTACTTTTGATTGTTCATCTGTCGATTTTTTAATTAGTCGTAGATACGTTTAAATTGAATAAAGAATCTAAAATATTGTGACTATTTTTTTTAAGTTTTCGTATATTAAAGAATCTTAATGTCGTAAATAAACAAACAAACAAACATTGAAACGAAATAAAACAAATGGAAAAATATTTTGCCGAGTGGTGGAATTCTTCACAAAAATATGGACGAAAAGTTGCGTTTTTACTTTGCGTTCTAGGTATAAAACGGGTGTCGTAATATCCCGCAGAAAAAGGATGAATAAATCTTGAAAAACTGTATATTTTCAAGACATTTTTATAATTATTCCATTTGAAATTTGTTGCATCTTCATGTGCCTTATTCAATTAAATAATCTACTTAATAACGTTCACCAGTCGCACTTAGGACGCTACAACTTGACTAAATGGCGAAGAAACTTTGTATTAGATGAAGTAAACTCATTAGTTTAGATGAAGATGAGAATTTAGTCTATAGAAATATTTTAGAAGCTTTAAAATTGAATTAAAAGTCGGTTAATGTCTTTTCGAGAATTTTATGGGCGATCAAGGATTTTTTCTTATTGAAATTGCTATCAAGTGAAGTTGAGTTAATAAATCAACACACTAAAAATTCGTTAATTTGTTCGAAGGCGTTGTTATCTTTTGAAGATCGTTAGAAATGCATTTGGACATTACAACATTTTTAAAGATATAAATAATATTAATAAACTTAACATGCCCACATGCGCCTTTTCTCCCGACTGGTATAAGTTGAGCCAACCTATGTGACATACAGACCTTTCAGGACCTCTCTGTCTATCAAGTACGTTAACGGAGGATCGAATCATAGTCCGCATTAAAGAGCCCTGCTAACCTTAAAACTGGAGGAATCGTGTGCTGTCATGAAATTCCCCTAATAAAAATTAAAGTAACTAGTAAGAGTTTGACGGAACAGGGTAGTTGCCATGTACAAGAAAATCCTATTAAGATTTTTATTAATTTTATGATAACAACAAAAGTTTCTACTGTGTATCGAGTGTTAGGTGTACATTACGCTTTCTTCCGGTGATTGTGCTTTGATAATTTATAAACAATGGCGGAGAAACTAAAGGTTAGTGAGCATTTCGGCATTTACCGATCATGGTGTTGACTTGATCTTGTAAACAGGGCATCCCAGAGGAAAAGTTAAAAGCGTTCTCAATTGGCACTATGGGGAAAAGAGGCCTATCCAAACGAGAACTCGAAGAACAGCGAAAACGAGAGGAAGAAAGAGCTGCAGCTCATGTATGTTGCTTTATTGCTATATTTTTTGGTCACCTTGCTTTATCATAAATTTATGTAATGTGGTGTTTATCAATGTATAATCCTCTTTGCAGGTCTTTCAAGAATTTGTAGAAACATTTCAAGAAGCCCCTTTAAATGGTACTAAAGTGTGGGTCAAAGCTGGTACTTACGATGCTGGTGCCAGAAGTAAGTGAATGTTTAACAGTTGTTGGTTCTTTGGCAATTTACCTCGAAATAATGGTTACAGAGGAAGATACTAAAGATAAAGGTAAACTGTATAAACCGATATCAAAAATTCAGCCCAAAGAAGATGCAATGACGTCTGCTGAAAGAGCACAAGCCTGTGCAAAGTTATTCAGTTCTGATAGAAAACCCGATAGGTTAGGGAAAATGAGGAAAGGTGGGAAAAGCAATCTAGAAGCCTTTATGGAGGAATTGAAGCAGTAAGTAGATATAGATGATTTATCACGAAAGTATAGTCTATCCCAAGCTTTTTAGCAGAGACGCAATAATTGTCGTTTATTTTTCCTCATTTCAATTTCTCATCCATTTTCCATATCTGTATGTGTGTGTATGTGTGTTATTTGCTATTTTTGGGTACCGAAATTGCTTATAAGTAATAGAGGAAGGGAGAACAACGGCTCATTTCACTCATAATTTCGCCATCATTCCTTAGATCTTGAATGTTTATCTTTTACTTCCTTCATGTGACTGCAGGTTTACCACTAAGAAAATAACACACAGTCACAGTTAATGCCAAATAATGTACGCACATTTGAGACAAATTAATAGCGAAACTGAAACCAGTGATTTATTTTTCCAATTTATTATTACAGATAAGTAGCCATACAAGATGCTTGTTTCCCAAGAGCAGTCACTAGCTTAACGCTATTTTAATCACACGTCCCGGTTAAATATCTGCGCAATCTTGTGACAACTAAAATGTTGGGTCACTTTCCACAAAATCTGGAGAATTTCGTTTTCTTTATTAAGCTCTCGACATGTTTTTTGAGAAAAAATCATTATGTTTGGGACTGTCCAGGTTCACATAGAACCATCAATAAACCCGTCCACGTAGCACGAAATACCATGGATCTATGAACCTCTTTGGCACGGTGCATGTCATACCGCGTGCAGACTACATGCCGCGTCCAAACCTTACGCGACGCATTTGCGATATACCAAATTCTCAAATGTGAACGTGGTACACGGTAGGTGCGCAAGTTTGTGAAATTCCTACCATGATCGGTGTTTCGATAGCAGATCAATGGGGATCGCAGAGTGGACAGTTTACTTTTTCGTACACAAAAACATGCATTATTGAGATTCGGTGGTATTTATTGGAAACAACGTTCGAGTCAGTTTTCGTGAGAGGTGTGTTGCTGTCGCGTTATTACTGGATGCAGCGTAATGCGACGCGTTTGCGATACTCGGTAGGCGCGCTAGAGGTTTGTCGCTATCCATCTATGGTGGGTTTTTCTACGGTAGATCAATGGGAATCGTGGGGCAATTTAAACGTTGTTTTTGCATTAATTGGAATTATATCGTAGTCAATACCCGCTAGATGAGAGTTTCTCTCACTGCGGTTTCGTCGCGTTAAGACTGAACGCGGCCTATGCATAATTATTAGTAGCGGCGTGCTCATTCCGGTATTTTGCTTAAGGTGGTTTTATAGGTAGTGCAATTAACTAGAACTGTTTAGGCCTCAATCTCGGCCGATTTTACATATAGCTGTATAGGACCATGATGTAATTCGACGTCATGTCCATTTTTACAATTTACAAGCCATTATAAGCGTACTAGTTACACATAAATTCATGACAATACATTACATTACAAAAAAAATTGTAATCGTTTTAGGATCCAAGAAGAAAGAGAAGAAAGACATAAATATAAGGCACATATTAAGACTCCAATTGAAAATGAACTGGATATGTTTATGCGTGGAGATATAGGGTCATTTGATAACGGAGATCCAAATACGACGAATATTTATTTAGGAAATTTGAATCCAAAAGTAGGTTTGTAGTGGATGTGTGGTAATTTTATATTACGGAAATCTCCTAAGAAACATTTCTTTTTTTTTCTTATGTATTCGTAAGCTCTGATATGAGACAGGTAAACAGCTAAGACTTCAAATGCATATTTTCCTAGCTGACTGAACCTCAACTAATGGAAATATTCGGAAGATATGGACCATTGGCTAGTATCAAAATTATGTGGCCTAGATCGGATGAAGAAAAGGCTCGAGGAAGAAATTGTGGCTTTGTCGCCTATATGGCTCGCAAAGATGGCGAAAGAGCTTTGAGAAATTTGAATGGAAAAGATGTTTTTGGTTATGAAATGAAACTGGGTTGGGGAAAAGCTGTTATAATACCTCCTCATCCCATTTATATTCCTTCAGTCCTTATGGAAGTTAGCCAACCGCCTCCCCCATCAGGTTAAGGTTTTACAATCGTTTTTAAGAGCTTTTAACATTATCTTTAATCATTAGGACTACCATTTAACGCACAACCAGTGTTAGAAGATCGCGAAATATTACCAAAATCTGATGAAGAATTAGAAGGAATATTAAGAAGAGCTGTTGTAAAAGTTGTAATACCTAATGATAAAAACCTTATTATGCTCATTCATAGAATGGTGGAGTTTGTAGTTAGAGAAGGGCCGATGTTTGAGGCTATGATCATGAATAGGGAGCTCCACAATCCCCAATTCAGGTAACTTGGTTTTGCCAAGTTGATGTCCACTGTTCACATACATATATTATTGCTCATTTCAGATTCCTATTTGAAAATCAAAGTCCGGCACACATTTACTACAGATGGAAAGTATTTTCGGTATTGCATGGAGACGCCCAAAAAGAATGGAAAACGAAAGAATTTCGCATGTTTAACTGTTAGTATATTTTTCTATTGTAAAGCTTCAGGTTGCACTTTATATTTTTTATTATCAGGTGGATCAATTTGGCGACCACCAGTAATGCACACATATACAGCGGGAATGCCAGATGATTTAGTCATGGATGATGACATTCTGAAGGAATCGTCTAAAGGAGCGTTGTCTAAGGGGTAGGTTAAATATGTACCCATTCTCCCATTAAATTTATTTAACTGAGGCTACACTAACGGTAATTTGTGCTCACCATACAAAATAGTTTTCTACTGAAATTGCTTCCAACGCTAACAATATTTTACATGTAATTTAGCCAAAGAGATAGGCTGGAGGATTTGCTGCGTAACTTAACTCCCGAGAAAAAAAGAATCGGAGAATTAATGGTTTACTGCATAGATCATGCTGAAGCTGCTGAAGAAATTGGAGAATGCATAACCGAGTCACTTTCGAATGACAGTACTTTAATCACCAAGAGAATATCTCGACTTTACCTCGTGTCCGATATTTTGAATAATTGTGGAGTTAAAGTGCACAAAGCGTCAAATTACCGAAAGGTGTTTCAAAATAAACTAATCGAAATAATCCAGGCAATCAAGTTGGCTTTTGATTGTCTGGAAAGTAGAATTCAAGCAGAAGGCTTTAAAGTACGAGTGCTGAGAGTACTGAAATCTTGGGAGGACACCGGAATTTACACATCAGACTTCATGACCAAGCTACATAATCTATTTTTGGGACTAGAGGACGTAAGTTTATGAAAATAACTGCTTACGAATACTATAGCAACTGTTTAGGTCCAGCATGTTCCGGAAAGGGAAGAGGATATTGATGGAAACCCTCTTGATAAAACCTCTGACGACGAGGATCCCGTAGATGGTGCTGCTCTTTTAAAAAGTGCAATGAGCCACTATAATAGTTCGCCTGAAGACGAAGAAGATATTGACGGTGAACACTCACTATTGATGAATTGAGAAGTTAAGTCTATGATTGTTACCAATTTTTAGGAGAAGAAATAAAGGATGATTCTCTAATTGATATAAAGTCCCTGACGAATTCTGGCTTTATCAAGTCAAAGTGGGAAACTGTGGATCCAGATCAAGTTGAGGCTCAAGCTATGACAACTAGTAAATGGGATTTGTTGGAAGCCAGTCAAGATAATAGTCAGAGTAGTAGTTTAAATGCTAACGACCAGGATTCATCTGTCGATTATTCTGATACTAGGTAATACAGTTAATGATGTATTAGTAAAACATTAACATTTTTCGCCATTTCGGAATATTTGTATATATCAATGTTACGTTCTTCAGAAATATGTCTGAAGAAAAACGACTGAAGCTTAGAGAAATTGAAGTGAAAGCGGTTCAATATCAAGACGAATTAGAATCCGGACAGCGGACATTGAAAAGTGGGTGGTCAGTGACACAGCAAGTGGAACATTATCGCCGAAAGTTGTTGCGGAAATCTGAAAAGGAATCTAAGAAAGATGGAAAAGGGGACAGAACACCGAAATCGGAAAAACATAAAAAGGACTACGATAAAAGTGAACGAATAGGAGAGGACATATCTGATGACGAATTCTACAAGGAACAGTAAGTAGACTGTGATAAAAAAAAATTCTATTGAAATATCCAGCATTTCACCAAAGAAAAAATAGTTCCCACAGTGATACTTTTTGTTGATTGTTATTGTTTCTGTTTCTGTTTGTTACATTTATGGTTGGTTATCTGCGACATTCACTCACCTATTTTTACAAAACATTTGATTCTGGTTATAAATGGCATTTGAGATAATAAGTTTTATTTACTGTTGTAGTTATTTATATTAAGCTCATGATTTACTGATTTTTATAGTACCTCTAGAAAAAGTAAAAAACATGCTCGCAGCTCGTCAAGTGGTTCTACATCGAGACACAGGTAACCTTCTAGATTAAGTAATATTTTTCAATTAGATTCTCACGTTTTCTATTCGCTCTGACATGTAAGTGAGTAATGCGCCAAATTTTAAATACAAGTGCAGCGGTTTTTCTTGGAAATTCAAATTATTGTGTCTGAATGTTTGGTTATTCAGTTTTGGTTTATTATTATCAGTTGGTTTTGGTACCCTTTGTTGCATGAACCGATACTTTTTTGAAAACTATCGTGATGCAACTGCAAAAGCGCAGCGAGTATATTTTTCAAGCTTTATAATGTCATTTCTACTAAGCTTTCCCAAGCTAAGCTCGTTCGCAACGCAAACTACACGAGCTCGGGAATGTCTGGTGTGATTTTTTTTTGATGATCGGCTACTATTTTATACATCGTTTAAAATCGAAGTAAATGTGGAATTGAAGATCTTCGTGAGTGTAATAAAAGGTATCATCGTGGCAGACTGGATTTTCCAGGGGCCCTACGAAAACACTGAAAAAATCACAGCTTAACAATTAAGAAGTTTTAATAAAGTTTGTAATTCACCCGCGGCTGTTCAGATGGTCAGTGAACAGATGCATTCACTGGATGAAACCAACATTTGTGTGCGGTGTTTTTTTTTTTGGTGCTTGTCCTCTTCAAAGAGAACACCTTGGGTGAAACTCATTCACTTAACTTAAGAAATTACAGCTTCCGACAATGCGAGCGGACCGGAATTCATGTGCAATTGATTTTTTGTCATGCCGCGTTTATACCTAAGGCGAAGCAAGCGAGACACAAACGCGACATCTTTAAACGTGCCACGGAAATCGTGGCACATTTCCTTTGATCGGCTATTTATCTAAAAACCGATTATGGATGGATCGCGACGAACTTTCAGCGCGCCTTCTGTGTCTCATCCGTGTACTAGTGCTCGCGTCGCGGTTATGCCGCTTTTAGTTTGGTCGCGGGATAACAGTTTCGCTATTTTTGTTTTCATCTTTAGAGTTTGTTGCAAACGACGTTAGTAAACGTTAGTTCAGTGAAATATTACTGCGGAAGATTTAGCTAGCAGTGCATTATGGTGTACAGTTCGTTAACTTCAAACTTTAGATTTTTAATATTAAAATGTTATGTGGATAATAATAAACCAAAAATTATTCTCAATATATGTTGATTTATAACTGTTTATATCCAAATAGTGCTTACTTGAATTTAGAATTTTATGTGGGCTGAACACGTGGCATAAATTTATTTGGCGATTTCCAACGGGCGTTGTTCAATGGTGGTGAATCTGTTCTTATCGGTGTTTTTATTCAGTAATAATTTCAGTTTTTAAGCATTAGTTCGTTTTATCTGGTAAATTCTAAAGGTTGGTTATTAATTAAAAGCGAGGATTTGCTAAAAGTTGCAGTATTTAAAATTTAAGAAAACAATGCACCTGAGTCGTTATTATCGAAAGCAATTTTAACAGTTCATTGAATTATGTCTGGTTATCTTGTCATCGGAGATTTTTTTCGCTAAAACATTTGGTACAAAAGATATTATGACCATTTTCTACCAAAACAAAATAGGTCAAAAAGCCGGACTCCTACGAAGAAACGACCTACAAGGCAGGGAAATTCCCCCAGTCCCTCTCATTCCCGTCGTCAATCACCCCCATCTTCTCGTTCCTCTCGTAGACGGCGAGATTCTAACTCTCCCATAAGTTCCACCAGCAAATATTCCCCTCCACATAGTACAAGTCGACATAGGTATTCTCCATCTCCCGTCCGAATCGTCAAACATGGTAGAGGCAAATCACCGTCCCCGAAGAGAAGAAGTAGAAGCACATCTAAGACGAGATACTATTCGCCGGACTCAACCAGTAATAATGCAAGGAAACACAGACACAAGCATAAGTATTAGCTGTAAAATTAATTTAGTGAACATTTTCAAAAAACACAATTTGAAACAGATTTTAAGACCCATTTGAAAAATTGTTCAATCGGTTTGTTTTATTATGTCTGTTTCCAATCTTAAGAATTAGTGCTTACTTATTGACTTAAGAGCGTAATTATGTGATGCTCATAATTAGTAATATCCGTTGAAACTGAACTAACAGTAGAAATCAGTTTCAACGAATATTGTCTTTTAGTACTCTATTATGATTTTTAGTAATTTAGAAACATACATATTATGATCTTTAATAATTTTACATTAAATTCATGTTTTCATTGCTTTTTTTGTCTACAAGTTCTTTTTACAGTTACTGTTACAATCGCTAGTTTAATTTAATAATCAAGAACACATCGCAGTATTATGTGAGATGAAAAAATTAATTATATGGATGCAAATACTGCTATTTCCATTACTGCATTATATAACTTTTTTTCTGTAGTTTCTACATTGCAATGTAATTGATTTTTGGGATCGAGAAGCATATTATGTATTGCTTTAATTTACGTAAACCGCATCGAAAGCCACTAAAATTTAATTTAGTTTACAAGGTCACAGAGAAAATGTTGCTCTGTATATATCGGGGTTTAAGTAAGCATTAGCTTTTAACTCTTAAATTCTTTGGTTCCGACTTTGTTAATAAAAACAATTTTGAATTACACACTAATTCTTTTTGGGCCCAGTTTCTTCCAACATTTCACATCCTAGCTTTCGACAGAACAAAATCGTTTTCTACTGAAATTGCTTCCAACTTAATATATAAGGAAAAATTGCATATAAATTGTAGAATTTTTGAAGTATTACATAAATTTTTTTTGTTTCTAAAATGGTCTTTTTGATTGACCCTTTCCTTACACTTCGCCTCCTAAAAAAGAAAATAAAGGCAATAATATATAGTCAACAATAATGCAAACAGTGCAGTCTCGTGTCCGCAGGATTTGCTAATAGTTTTGCGCAAACTAACGGCAGCAGAAGACAAGAGCTTGAGGATACCACAGCATTCCGAGAAAAAAGCAAGTTATGTTGCCAAGTTGTCCAAAAAGTAGTAATGTGTTTAGTATTATCAGGCAGACACAAGGATAGACTATCCGTTATCACATATGCAATATTCTCTCTTTCACTACGCGCCAGATTTAAATTCAAATTTTGCTAATAGAGAGCTACTAGACCCCCGTAAAAAACAACGCAACGTTAAACTCCTGCTCATAATATCTGCTCGCTACCTCCTTAAACATGCTGCTGTCCTGATACAATTAAAGATTTCGTTATGCCATTCAAATTTTACTAATAGAGAGCTACTAGACCCACGTAAAAAATAACGATTCGTTAAGCTCCTGATATCTGCTCGCTACCTCCTTAAACATGCTGCTGCCCTAATAAAAAGAAAAAAATCGTTTTGCCATTCAAATTTTGCTAATAGAGAGCACTAGATCTATATAAAAAATAACGTAACGTTAAACTCCTGCTCTTGATATCTGCTCGCTACCTCCATAAACATGCTGCTGCCCTGATACAAATAAAATTTAGTTTTGCCATTCAAAATTTGCTAATAGAGAGCTACTAGATCCACATAAAAAATAACGTAACGTTAAACTCCTGCTCCCGATATCTGCTCGCTACCTCCTTAAACATGCTGCTGCCCTGGTACAATTAAATTTTTCATTTTGCCATTCAATTTTTACTAATAGAGAGCTACTAGATCCACACAAAAAATAACGGAACGCTAAACTCCTGCTCTTGATATCTTCTGGCTAGCTCCTTGAATATTCTGCTCTCCAGATGCAAACCGGATTTTTCGCAAAATAGGTTCTTTCGCTACTTTCTTGAAAGTGTGCGGTTTTATCAGCAAGGTTTCGAGAATAATGTCCCACTAATCGACAAAGGAAATAACCGAACAAAGAAAAAACGTGTGTCATTTATAATTTATTATTTTCAACAATTGATTCACATGCTTTCTGCTCTTTACTATGTTTGCTAACTTAACATTAACCGATCCTAAGCGCGTTAGTCTTCAGGTGGGGCTTGGAAGGCATCATTTTGTTAGAATCCATCCAGCTTTGCGATCATTCACAAGAGAATCACTCTTGAACCAAAGGCTTACTGCAGACGCTAGAAGACAATGTAAATGACAACGTTGTATTTAAGCCGAGATGTAGGATCCTTAAGCTCTTGTCAGCAGAAGTAAGTAGTAAAGTCTCGGATAAGGCTGCCACAGAGCTGCCAGTTGTATAGCTAATTACAGTGTACAACATACTACTACTAGTAGTAGTATCGAGTCAGTATGAATAATATAAGAAAATAAACACTTCAGCTCAGATATAGGACAGTAGACAGTCTCCTACTGTTTGCAACTTTAACATAATAAGTTTTTATGTTTAACAGTTTGTAAACGAAGAATCTTCCTTCGGGCCGATATAAATGGGGACCGGATTAATTTCAACATTTATGTATTCAAATAGGGCGTTGTGTTATTGCAACACAGTTATTTCAAAGAAGACGGAAGCACATTGAATACGAAATTAAAAAAATATATTTCATTGGCACCATCCCATCACATATAATATTTAAATAAATGCAGTCGAACTAGCAGCTATAGCATTGCCATAAGCAACGCCGTTTGCATGATCTTCCTAGCCTTGCGATCTACTTGAACTAACTGCGGAAGCTGATGATGTAGAAAAACCAATTCCACTAAAGCTATGGCTTTGAGCACGTGCATCAGCTTGACTTCCACCAACACCACCTGGAAGAGGACATAACTTTATTAGTTGATAGTTGGACATTTTTTTCATGTATTTACCTCTAAGTGCAGGTCCGCCTGTTAGGAATAGAGGTCCTCCAATGCTTCCTGATTCGGCAGAAGCAGTGGCACCAGCGAGAGCTTTCAGTAACGTACAGAAAAAAAGTAATTAAATTATGCCACATTGATTCAGTATAGAAAAAAATATATATTTACCTGCGCCAAGTACAGGTCCGCCCGTTAGGAATGGAACTGTTCTCACTACTCTTGAACTTGCATCCGCGTGGGCTTGTGCCAAACCTACAAAAGAAAAAAAACCACATTTTATTGAAATGGGATACAACAATTCGGTGTGGAATTATCCGGTCCCTATTGAGCCAGGAGAAGCGTTAGCATCAGCATTAGCTTGCGCTTTAGGGATAAAATAGTTCATTAAAACAAAATCAAATATATCTTTACCTGCTAAAGGCCCGTCTGTTAGGAATGGATAGCCTCCAACCCCTCTTGTTCCAGCTGACGCACTGGCATCAGCGTTGGCATGTGCTAAACATCCAAGATAAAGACGAGTTTTATTAAAATATGCCATTTCGATTCAATATGAAACAGTCAGGACGATATATTTACCTGCTGAAGATCCGCCTGTTAGGAATGGATATCCTCCAACTCTTGTTCCAGTAGAAGCACTGGCATCAGCGTTAGCGTGCGCTAAACATTTAAGAGAAAGACGAGTTTTACTAAAATACACCACATCGATTCAATATGAAAGAAAAAAAAACAATATATTTACCTCCTGAAGATCCCTCTGTCAGAAATGGATATCCTCCAATTCCTCTTGTTCCAGTAGAAGCAGTGGCATCAGCGTTGGCGTGCGCTAAACATTTAAGAGAAAGACGAGTTTTATTAAAATACGCCACATCTATTCAATATATCAGAGACGAAACAATATATTTACCTGCTGAAGATCCCTCTGTTAGGAATGGATATCCTCCAATTCCTCTTGTTCCAGTAGAAGCACTGGCATCAGCGTTCGCATGCGCTGAACGTCCAAGAGAAAGGCGAGTTTTATTAAAATATGCCACATCGATTCAATATGAAAGAGAAAAAACAATATATTTACCTCCTGAAGATCCCTCGGTTAGGAATGGATATCCTCCAATTCCTCTTGTTCCAGTAGAAGCAGTGGCATCAGCGTTGGCGTGCGCTAAACATTTAAAAGAAAGCTGAGTTTCACATAAATACGCCGCATCTATTCAATATAGAAGAGACGAAGCAATATATTTACCTGCTGAAGATCCGTCTGTTAGGTATGGATATAGGCCATTTCCTCTTGTTACAGTAGAAGCAGTGGCATCAGCTTTGGCGTGCGCTAAACATCCAAGAGAAAGACGAGTTTCATTAAAATACGCCACATCTATTCAATATAGAAGAGACGAAACAATATATTTACCTGCTGAAGGTCCGTCTGTTAAGTATGGATATCCGCCAATTCCTCTTGTTCCCGTAGAAGCAGTGGCATCAGCGTTGGCGTGCGCTAAACATTTAAGAGAAAGACGAGTTTTTCTAAAATACACCACATCGATTCAATATGAAAGAGACAAAACAATATATTTACCGCCTGAAGAACCCTCTGTTAGGAATGGATATCCTCCAATTCCTCTTGTTCCAGTGGAAGCAGTGGCATCAGCGTTCGCATGCGCTAAACATCCAAGAGAAAGGCGAGTTTTATTAAAATATGCCACATGGATTCAATATGAAAGAGAGAAAGCAATATATTTACCTCCTGAAGATCCCTCTGTTAGGAATGGATATCCTCCAATTCCTCTTGTTCCAGTAGAAGCAGTGGCATCAGCGTTCGCATGAGCTAAACATCCAAGAGAAAGGGGAGTTTTATTAAAATATGCCACATGGATTCAATATGAAAGAGAGAAAGCAGTATATTTACCTCCTGAAGATCCCTCGGTTAGGAATGGATATCCTCCAATTCCTCTTGTTCCAGTAGAAGCAGTGGCATCAGCGTTCGCATGAGCTAAACATCCAAGAGAAAGGCGAGTTTTATTAAAATATGCCACATGGATTCAATATGAAAGAGACAAAACAATATATTTACCTCCTGAAGATCCCTCTGTTAGGAATGGATATCCTCCAATTCCTCTTGTTCCAGTAGAAGCAGTGGCATCAGCGTTGGCGTGCGCTAAACATTTAAGAGAAAGACGAGTTTCATTAAAATACGCCACATCTATTCAATATATAAGAGACGAAACAATATATTTACCTGCTGAAGATCCCTCTGTTAGGAATGGATATCCTCCAATTCCTCTTGTTCCACTAGAAGCACTGGCATCAGCGTTCGCATGCGCTAAACGTCCAAGAGAAAGGCGAGTTTTATTAAAATATGCCACATCGATTCAATATGAAAGAAAAAAAAACAATATATTTACCTCCTGAAGATCCCTCTGTCAGGAATGGATATCCTCCAATTCCTCTTGTTCCAGTAGAAGCAGTGGCATCAGCGTTGGCGTGCGCTAAACATTTAAGAGAAAGCCGTGTTTCACTAAAATATGCCACATCTATTTAATATAGAAGAGACGAAACAATATATTAACCTGCTGAAGATCCGCCTGTTAGGTATGGATATCCGCCAATTCCTCTTGTTCCAGTAGAAGCAGTGGCATCAGCGTTGGCGTGCGCTAAACATTTAGGAGAAAGACGAGTTTCAATAAAACACGCTACATTTGCTCAATATAGAAGAGACGAAACAGTATATTTACCTCCTGAAGATCCGTCTGTTAAGTGTGGATATCCGCCAATTCCTCTTGTTCCGGTAGAAGCAGTGGCATCAGCGTTGGCGTGCGCTATACATTTAAGAGCAAGACGAGTTTCATTAAGATTCGCCACATCTATTCAATATAGAAGAGACGAAACAATATATTTACCTGCTGAAGATCCGTCTGTTAGATGTGGATATCCTCCGATTCCTCTTGTTCCAGTAGAAGCTCTGGCATCAGCGTTGGCGTGCGCTAAACATTGACAGCAAGACGAGTTTCATTAAAATACGCCACATCTAATCAATATAGAAGAGACGAAACAATATATTTACCTGCTGAAGATCCGTCTGTTAGGTGTGGATATCCTCCAATTCCTCTTGTTCCAGTAGAAGCACTGGCATCAGCGTTGGCGTGCGCTAAACATTGAGAGCAAGACGAGTTTCATTAAAATACGCCACATCTAATCAATATAGAAGAGACGAAACAATATATTTACCTGCTGAAGATCCGTCTGTTAGGTGTGGATATCCTCCAATTCCTCTTGTTCCAGTAGAAGCACTGGCATCAGCGTTGGCGTGCGCTAAACATTGAGAGCAAGACGAGTTTCATTAAACTACGCCACATCGATTCAATATGAAAGGGACAAAACAATATATTTACCTGCTGAAGATCCGCCTGGTAGAACTGGATATCTTCCAAATCCTCCTGATCCAGCAGAAGCAGTTGCATCAGCGTTGGCTTGCGCTACACATCCGAAAGAAATATTTTATTACCATATCCCGCATCGATTCAATATTAAAGAGACAAAATAATGTTTACCGGCTGAAGATCCGCCTGTTTGGAATGGATATCCTTCCACCTCCGCTTGATCCAGCAGAAGCAGTGGCATCAGCGTTAGCTTGCGCTAAAACGCAAATTTTATGATAATGGGTCGCAACAATTGTTGCGACAAAGAAAAAGAAATTATTTACCTATTGAAGACCCGCCATATAATGGATATCCTCCACCTGCTATTGATCCAGCAGAAGCGCTAGCATCAGCATTAGATTGTGCTATACGGATAAAATAGTTTACTAAGTACAAAATTTAAGCGAACCGCTGCCTTTACTGCATCATTTTATATGGAAAAGTTTCAGATGATTAGTTTTCCTTGAAGTCGAATGAAATTAACTTGCAACTTCAACATACTTAATATGTAACGCACACAACTAATGATCAAAAATGGTATTCTTGGATTGTGTTGCTGAGGTTTATTTTCAAAAAATGTATTTACCATATCCAGCTCCAGATCCACCGAATGGAGGAGGTGGTGGCGGATGTCCATCACGTGTCCCTTCAAATCCTACAGAAAACCCAATCTTTCCTGGGAAAAGTATACCACCTAAAAACAAATATTTGATTTGAACCTCACAGTTAGCGTTACCAATCATCTTATACATTCTACCTTGTGCTGAAGCACCAACATTAGCTTTGGTGACCGAGCTACCGGTCAATCCTCCAACTAAGGTTGCAACATTGGCATTTGCGTTGGATATTGCTCCAGCAAGTCTCGAAAAAGGTAATGTCGTTCGATAAACTCTAGGGTTGTGGTGAACTGGACCGAATTCAAGCAAGATTTCTCCATCGTGCTCTAGTTCAGGATCGCCTAAAATTGTTTTTATATTTCTTTTTTATATATGGAGAGCTGTTAAGTATCGACTTATATAGTAATATATGCGTTTATATTTTTACATTTTTATCATACATTGTTAATATGAACGGGCAAAGGCAAAATAATAAAATCGCATGATGTTTTAAAATAACTAACGGTTGACTTTACTCCTCTCCACTCTACTGGTGGAGTTGAGTAAAGCATTTTCAACTTAACATGTGTATTTTTCTTACTTAAGTCATAGTTTCAGGTCCCTAATTTAATGTCCTGAAACTATGCACAGTATCTTCGATTCAATATTTAAGTTCCTCCAAGCCCTACAGTCGGTTCAGAAGGCCATTGATTCTTTGTATGTTTATACTCAAGTTAATCTTAATTACGAATTTAATCCTATTTTTCGAGACTTGGATGTCGTCCAAGTCGGATAATCAATTGGATTAGTTTTAAATTTAGGGAAATATATTTTCTCGTAATCCTATTAGAAAACTTTTGCTTGAGGTAGATTTACCAAGTACTGTTTTAATTATTTTCAAGTGATCACCTTGATCGACTGTATTATATTGCTTCAGCTCGTACATCAGTTTATACATTTCAGCTTATAGTAGCCTTGATTATTTGTTTTTTATATGTATATATCTTTATATGTTTTAATTGCACTGGAGTATCCGTTACTTTTACATCTTTTTCATTCAGAAATGCGTTTTTCTGTGCTATCCGAAACAACCTCGTAGCTCTGAATGTATTATTAGTTTAATTTTTTCTAACATTCCCACTAAACACGGAAATATAGAGATGGGACGCAGATTTTGCTATTTTGATTTCCTTCGACAACTATTTCCAACCCACTAAGTAAGTTGAACCGTTTTAAAAGGTATTTTAATGTTTCCGCGCAAACTTGAGTCATTAAATTTGACTAATTCATTATGACAATTTACTCTGGCCTGGCGAAAGGACTCCAAGTGTTTTGTATGAGTTTTGTTAAATGTTTGCCTTCCTTATTACTGTATATTTCTTCGAGACCTGAATGATTACCTAAGTACCAAAGCTGCCGAATCATTTTTGATTGCAATTAACATCCAGTATACGGATTTAACAATAATTATCATGAAATATTGCTCTAAATACCTTAAAAGCGATTGCCTATTTACAAGGCAAGTTACTTTAGAAAGAGCGCCTAGTAGAAATATATTTCAATGCTCTGCATAATGAGGTGTAAGCGAATATGCTTGTTTCTTGCATTCTATGTAAAAACTTTCGAGCGCTGAACCGATTAAGGAATACATACTTTAACATTTAATTTAAGTAACTAAATGTATTCTCGCAATATAAAAATTACATGTTAAATAATTTTTTGATTTTCGCGATAAACTTTTTGAAAATATTGTACTCACTCTCATAAGTACTCGCACTGCATAGATATAATACAGCACAGAAAACCACACAAACAATTTGATGAAACATTGTTTAACTTATAATAATACATGCATTTAACACTTATAATATATACCGAAACCTTAAGTAGATATTATCCCCTCTACTAAAAGAAGAGCATGTTTATTTTGGCTATTAAATCGTAGGGAAGTACCAAAAATGTACAACTAAGTTTATATGACGAAAAAACATTAAACAAGCAAAAACCTGACTGATGACAAGGTGCATGACACCATCGTTTTTACACGTTAATGATATGTTGGTTTGGTAAATTTTTGGAATTAACAGCTTATCTAGGACTTCTTATGGGATACCTGTATAAGTTGACTTTTATCGTTAGCCACTGCAGTTAGTTAATATGGCAATTATGAAGGAAATGTACTAGAATAGTAAGTTCTCTTTGCCTAAAATGTTTTTAATACGAATTAAATTACTTATTAATGTCAAATTGTATCAAAGTTGAAGGTAAAACAAATTCAAGATGACTACTCTACTGAAATGATAATTTAAAAATTAAATATTCGTTTATTTGAGAAACGCCGCAATAATTATAGAACTACAAAATATTCAGTAATTCCACAGTAACAGTACTTGTATAAAAATGTGTATAGCAGAAGAAATAATTTTTAATTTCGTATTAAGTTTTCGTTCAACGGAAACGTCTGAAAACCGTAAATCTTATATTATACCATTTATTAATGGGAAATACCAGTTTATCTGGTAGAAACAGGTAGCGTCTCATATTTTATATATTGGTCTTTCCAATAATACGGAATTTTATTTACAGAAGATGATAATTCATTTCGATTCGCGTATATTATTTGGAAAATCCTCTCAGCAGCTGTGTGAAACCCAATAAGTATCATATCAATAAAAATCTGAATATGAAAAATGCTGAGGCATTTCCATTTCTTCCAAATTACATTTATTTACTTTTACGATCAAAGGAACAATTAGACTCAAAGGAGACTCTTTCAGATAGACTCAAAGGAAGGCTAAAAAATTACCTGATGTAAAATTTTAATCGTTTCGTATATTTTCCTGACTGTACTTTAATTCATTCCAATGTATTCCTGGGTTTCAGTCAATTTTATTGTTTATTATTTAAAATGTTACAAATACGTTTCGGTGTCTTTATCCACCATCATCAGTTTGTCTTAAATATATATTTACAGTTATCATCAATTTAAATAGAAAACTTTCACCAAAATTCACATATTAAAATAGAAATCACACACATATTAAAAAGTACATCCAGAACATTGGTTTTCAGGTGATGAGTCAGGACAAACATGTCTGGGAACAGACTAGAATCTATTGTTTAGAGATCTAAATTTAACTACGTATATAGTTGCTTCCATCTTCACATTTGACTGGTCACTGAATTTTCCATATTTTATTCGATATCAAGCGAGCGAAACAAAAAAACTGTTTATCTTTCGTCTTTTCTTTGCATTCTAGAAATTGCTTGGCAATTCTTCAATATCAGATGTTTACATTTCATTTACCTGGTCCAATCAGTTCATGCATGCGATCATCTAATTAGCGTATGATACACAGAGCTAAGATTGTCTGTATCTGATCTGAAATTTATTGCATTCTGATGTTTCTTAATTTGTATCATTTCATGGATTCTTCCCTTATTATAGTTGCCCTCATTGATCAATATTTGTGTGTTATCGAAATCAAAATCATGCAACTTTTGTTGTGCATGTTGTGCTAATGCTGTTGCATTTTCGTTAACCTTTCTTAAGCTATACTTATGATCGTATATTCTTTTCTTTAAATATTGCCCTGTTTGTCCTATGTATGTGTTGTCACAGTTCAAACAGGAGGACAAAAACAGATCATTAAACTTTTTGGATATGACGGTTATGTATGACGATAATGGGGAATTAAAAACAAACTGGTACACAAAGGATGTGTGGTCTGGTAGATACTTGAATTACCAATCATATGCACCTATACAATATAAAAAAGTATGGTAACAGCTCTTACTGATAGAGCGATAAAATTAGCACATTGTGGATACAGACAAAAAAATCTTGAAAAAATAAAAAAGGTACTAATAATGAACAACTATCCCAAAGAATTCTTCGAACCAATTATAAAACAAAGAATTAATAAAATATACAATGCAAATAAATGGAACAACATAAATAATATAAAAAAGAAAAAAGAGGGTGAAATCAAGTATGTATCATTACCACACATACCAGAAATCAACACAGAAATAAAAAATGTTTTAAAACCGCATAATATTACTATAGCGGAAAAAACTAAAAACAACTTGGCAAAAGAATGTTTTACAAAATTTAAGCCTAGAAGCGATAAGTTGGACACACCTAACGTAATATACAAGATTGACTGTTTGAACTGTGACTACAGGACAAACAGGACAATATTTAAAGAAAAGAATATACGAACATAAGTATAGCTTAAGAAAGGTTAACGAAAATGCAACAGCATTAGCACAACATGCACAACAAAAGTTGCATGCTTTTGATTTCGATAACACACAAATATTGATCAATGAGGACAACTATAATAAGAGAAGAATCCATTAAATGATACAAATTAAGAAACATCAGAATGCAATAAATTTCAGATCAGATACAGACAATCTTAGCTCTGTGTATCATACGCTAATTAGATGATCGCATGCATGAACTGATTGGACCAGGTAAATGAAATGTAAACATCTGATATTGAAGAATTGCCAAGTAATTCCTAGAATGCAAAGAAAAGACGAAAGATAAACAGTTTTTTTGTTTCGCTCGCTTGATATCGAATAAAATATGGAAAATTCAGTGACCAGTCAAATGTGAAGTTGGAAGCAACTATATACGTAAGTTAAATTTAGATCTCTAAACAATAGATTCTAGTCTTTTCCCAGACATGTTTGTCCTGACTCATCACCTGAAAACCAATGTTCTGGATGTACTTTTTAATATGTGTGTGATTTCTATTTTAATATGTGAATTTTGGTGAAAGTTTTCTATTTAAATTGATGATAACTGTAAATATATATTTAAGACAAACTGATGATGGTGGATAAAGACACCGAAACGTATTTGTAACATTTTAAATAATAAACAATAAAATTGACTGAAACCCAGGAATACATTGGAATGAAGTAAAATTTTAAATGAATGCCCTGCATAATTTTTTTTGTTAACACGCGAACTATGAATGTTTTATAGTTAATATTACTTTAAAAATGGGTTGAGGGTGTTTCTCATTTACTTCAATGCATACAAGCCCATTTATTATTCTCTATTCATTTTCATTAAAATTATGTCCAGTAAAGTTTGAAGAGATTTGTTCCTATTATGCTAAACGCCCTGTATAATTCTATTTAAATCATTACCACATCGCCTATTACATCTAACGAAAAACCAAAATCGAACTATATGTAAATATAGTAGGTTATACTGACCATTTACCATTATACGGCCAATGTCAAGTTTAATCTGCACGGTGCTCACGTATTTTACTTTCGTCTGGTATAGTTTTTCCCTCAACTTCGTTGAAAAGTTACCTTGTAACATATACATCATGGGTAACTTTTCTTTTCTTTTGATCTGATTAATCTCATTTAAGGTCGAGTATGGCTCGAACCGAAAAATTGGTCCAGCCAAGGTTTTACCTGAACATATATGTAAACCTGATTGATTAATGTTATTCCTATAATTATGAATAATGTTCTTATTTAATACTTATTCAACTATAAAATGTATACTAAAGTTGAAATGTTTTCGGTTAAGTCGGCTACAAACAGGATGATAAAATCAACCGGATATCGGAGATGATTTTATATTAACATATGAATGATGTATTATAAACTTGTCACCAGGTGTGCCGCCAAAAACCATACAAATATAAATTGATGATTTCAGAACTTGTTACCTAACTTTTCTTAATTGGGTTCCCATTTCCTAGGTTTTACCTGATTAAAAAAACCAAATGAATTTAATTTATTCTAAAGGACATAAAACTGTGTTTATATTTTATTTTTAATGTTTGCTTTTATGTCATATGAACACATTTATATTTTGCCCACAACGCATGTTTATAAATTACGCAATTTATATAGAATACTCTTTATATCTATATCTTCTCTCATTTATCTACAAAACATTTTAGAGTCTTTATTCGAATACTTTATCTTTCATGAGATAAATAAAACTTTCTTCATCTAAGGAATATTTTTATCTTAAGGAAACCCATTGAGGAAAACTTAAATGGAATGAAACAAGTGGGTTTTTCGCGTTTTTAGGCCGTCGTTCGGTAGAATTTCTTCTTGACGTTTCGCAAGCACGTGCGGCTTGCATCTTCAGAAGTGGTTTGCTTGAACGCTTACACTGTTCTGATGAACCAACTTCTGAAGATGCAAGCCGCACTAATGAAGCGTTCAAGCAAACCACTCTGAAGAAGCGCAAGCCGCACGTGCTTGCGAAACGTCAAGAAGAAATTCTACCGAACGACGGCCTAAAAACCCGAAAAACCCACTTGTTTCAAGGAATGGCCTCAAAAGTCTATCTCTTTTGTTAAATGGAATGAGAACAACTAGAGTCTTTGAAATGTAAACAATTCAATTCGTTAGTAGATGAATTCATAAACAATTAAAATTATTATATTTAACACTAAATACGTCAAAAAATCACAATTGAATTCGAGTACGAAAAATCAAATTTGAAAGATTGAAGCTATTCAAAAATTCTTTCAATCAAAAAAATAGATTCAATCTAATTTACTTAAATCTAAATTACCCAGAACCTGTTTTTAATATGTTTTTGACCTTTTCGTTAATTTTGAATGTAGTTTAATATTGGGAATTGGATCGAAATAATATGCCGCCAGGTATAAGACCTATCAACGTTTCGGAGATGTATTTCATCACCATTTGATATATGGCTAACGTTCTATTAAGTATTCGAGCTTACACACAAATAAATGAAAAATGAAATTTAGCAAAAAGTTAATATTTGATGGGCAAAATATAAAATAAAAAAATTTACGCAAACTTTCACACATAGGAATAGTCACGTTGTATCTATGAAATTGGAGCAATTTCATCGAGCTAGAACAGATCAGTTTTATGCAGATTATCGATTAATTGTTTTTAATTAGCACCACTTTGTAAGGAAAATATAAATACAATTTAAAATAATAATAATTTACTGAAGAAGAAGACGTTTTCTATACACGAAACACCTGTAAAGTTTTTTCTTGCATTAAAATTTTTTTTTTAACAATCCTTACCAAGCAATACTTTAAAAAAAAATTAATTATAGCTGTTTATTAACTTGGCATGCTTACCATATGATTTGAAAAAACTGCACACGGACTTATTTATTCAAGTTTGAAAACAGGGATTCAAGTTTGAATAAATTCGATAAAATAATAAATTAAGGAGAAAATATATGAGAATATATATGTTGCCGGTTTTAGATGTTATATTTTAGGACCTTTACTTACACTACCGTTCCATTTTTAAAATAATATGATGACTTGGTTTAATTCAAATTCGCACGAACAACTAATTTACACCATAGAATCGGCAAATTCTACCCGGAACTAACTGAAACTTCAAAAAATAAATCCACACGATTCATGGAAATAAATATTAATTCCTTGAACGGCCAGTGATAATTCGCAAAACAAGGTCCAAAGGTCAAAACTCATAACCGTTAATTTTAGTTTCAAATCTAAAGATGTTTTTGTGTCGACTTGAATATCAATTCGATTAATTAATCCTAAAAGTGTCTACCTGATGGCCAACATGTCTCGGTGTCTTTTTTTGGTTTTTTGATTTTTCGAATCAGACGCATATGTTTAAAATCTCGATTTTGTCTTGAAAATTATAAGTTAAGTTTTGAAAAAAAGTAAGAAAAAGGAATATACGAAGCAAAGAAAATGGACTTTAAATGGAAATATTTTGAGAATAAAAATAAATACAGTCCTGAGATTCACAGTTTCTTAGGGAAAAAACGATTCAATTTATAATACAAGAAAGGTATAAAATGCGAATCGATTTTTGTTGATCGTATTTGTGAATATTTTATCATAAAAAATTGTTAGTTCTAATGATTTCACTTGTTTTTTTTTAATGAGATTAATTGTGCGAAATACTAGGGTACCTTGTATGGGGCAATCGCTACAATTTATTAAGTATTATTTGATTTCCTTGAACTAGAACATTTTTTGAGCGAAAAATGCTTGTTATTGAACTTCAAAATGCCAACGCACTAATGATATAGTAATTTACATGAACATTAGTCACTTATCCACCACTGTTTTTTTCAAGAAAAATCGTGTTTTGGGCGAGCACACTCTAGTTTTTTCTTTCCGAAAATATTCTCAATTCGAAGATAAGTATTTAACTCAAAAATTAAGGGTGCAAAATTATAAAATAAACTTGTATAATTATCCGAACCGATCTGGTGAATTGTTTATGCTCAGTTTTATTTATACTTAAAACATATATATTTAGGCAATTTAGTTATTTATTATTATTTTATTTTTGATATTTTTCAGCATATAGTTGAATGTAAAGGCAATAGTGGCAGACAAAAGAGATTAAGTTCTTAAAAAATATAATTTTTTGAACTTATTTGACACTTATTTGAAGTTTTATAGTAAAGAAGGGTATTTGTAAATAAATTTTCCCTATAATTAAGCCTTAGCTCATCGAAACTAACCCAATATTTAAAAATAAAATTCCAATGTTGTCTTTAAAAAGGTGTATTTCATAATAATATAAGATTATGTATGATAGCTCTGTTATTACAATTTCCAGACATAACTAAACATGTAACAATATTTTTTTCGGTTCCGAATCATGAAAGGAGTAGAATTTTTTCCTTTATTCCAAATAGTCATTGGTGGTTCTCGTCAAAAATTCGTTATAAACTGGTATAAGCCTTGAAAATGGTAGAGCCATCAATTAGACAGTTGAATTTACTAATTCCACATTGTTCCCAAGAGCAATTTGCGATTATTGTATTTGTGAGGCAAAAGTGAAACCCAAATCTATGAAACTTCTCAAAAAAATTTAGTTTTAGGTGTATAAATTTTGATAATGGCAGCAATTTCCTTCGATAGTCGAATTTACTTATTCTCCTTTGTTCTAAAGATCCTTAACGGCTATTACAATTTCCGGAAAAATCAGATGCAAAATCTAATAAAATTGTTGGAAATCTTAAGTTTAAATACTGAAAACCTTGAAAATGTCAGCAATTTCACATGGTTATTTGTGTTTTTTAATTATGTTTTTCCACAAACTCTCGGAAACTGTGGTTTCTCGCACAGAATAAAGGTCTATTCAAGTGAAAATGTGTGTCTTAAAAAATGTAAGTAGTAGTCCCTATAAGTCTTGAAAATAGTAGCGAATTTTCAGTAATTTCTCTTAGACAGTCGCATTTAATAATGCCATGATATCCCAGTCATTAACAGTTGTTGTAGTTTTAGCGACATTTAGTAGATCAAAAATTTTCTAAACAGTAATTAATATCGTAGTTCTTGGGAAAAATATAGTGGTCATATTTAGCCAAAGTTTTTCTAAAAATAAAGTCTTAATGATGTAGCTTGTGATGTAAGCGTTGAAAATGGTAGCAATTTTTCTTAAGGCGTCGTATTTACCAATTGTAATTATTCCAAATAGCTGTTTACGGCGATTGCACTTTTCTGCAAAAACCAAAGTTAAACCTAGTGAAATTTCTGAAAAAATCAGTTTTAGACTTACCTGATGTATTAAAATACACTAATTCCGCTTTGCTCTATCCATTAGCGTTATTGTAGTTTTCGGCAAAAACCCAAAGGAAAAATGTTTGAAAATAATAAGGACGTATTCATTCAAAATTAAATATGACAACTTTTTAATGTCCGAAAAGTTGTCAATTTGCTTAATGGTTAGTTGCAAAAAAATGCTTTGAACCGATTTGGCTGATTCTAACTTTCATTACTTTTTCTTCAATTCTAAATAAGATTAGATAAAAATGATTGTCTATTTCACCTAATCGAATTTGAACAAATGAAAAAATGTATCTTATTGTTTATTTGCAAATCGCACGTATATACGTTTACTATACGATAAATATTTTGAAACATTACCTACTCTAATCACAGCACGACTTTCTCAATGAAAGCCTAGACACCAATAATTAAAAAAAAAGCCAAATCATTGAGAAAAATATGTTAAATCATATAGATCCAACAACTATGTTAATTAAGACAACCTTCAGATGACAGGTTGTTTGGAGCTATTTCTCGCAGATTTCTTGCAGACTATAAAAGGTCCAGCGTCTTGCCCAGCAAAATCAGTGTTGATTCACGATTTAACCCAAGCGAATTATTAAATAATCAAAATGAAAATTACGTGGCTAGTTGCCTTTGCTTGTGCCATCTACGTTGCCAATGCTGCCTCAGTGTACGTACCTGAACATGTTCGTGAAAAACGAAGCCCCGTTGTAGGAGCTGCCGCATTAGGATTTGGAGGAGCTGGGCTTTTAGGCGCCGGAGCTTTAGGAGCGGGACTTATTGGGGCTGGAGCTTTAGGAGCTGGAGCTCTTGGAGCTGGCGCCCTAGGAGTTGGTGTTGCTAAGGGTGCTGTTCTTGGAGGAGTTATTGGACGAAGCTAGTAAGTTTTTCAGTTTCGAAATTAATTAATTAATTTGACAAAATTGATTGATAGAAAAACTGTGCGAATCTAGTGCTCTTAAGAAATTGCGCGAATTGACTGGACTATCGATTTAAATTTTCATTGTCAAGTTCAATACTCTCATTCATTTCACAATATCGGTTTCGTTAATTTGATCTGTAAACTGTAATTTAGTGGACCACATTTATAAAAGGCAATTTAATGTAATTAATTGTTACAGTGGAGGCTACGGTGGTGGATATGGATACAGCAGTCCAAGTGTGCATGTAGTTCATGTCCATGACCATTACGGGGGTGGTTACGGCGGCGGGTACGGCGGCGGTTACGGCGGATATGGATACGGTGGTGGTTACGGATATGGAGGAGGATACTATTCCAACTGGTAAAAGTACGTATTCTTGCAACTTACCTTCTGACAGTGTAAAACATCGTTGATTAACTTTCAGCATGACGTTAGAAGCCTGCATCGAGCCAGTACAACTGTATTCCCGTTAAATAGTATAATAAATTATTGTTAACTTGATGAAGGTTTCCATTTTTTTATCCTTCCTCAAACGGGTATCCAGTGGGGGTGAATAAAAGTCATTGCCTTTGTTCTAGAATTTTATTATGTATTGTTAGTCAAAATTTCACAATTCTTAAAGAAACAGCTACAAATATCAAAGTTTCTTAATAAAAAGTTATTCTATTATTCCCTATAAGGAAGGTATTTACAAACATAAAAGCGATTTTGAGAAATATTTCCTAGAATTTCATCGACATCGAACGTACAAACACCCGAAACATTTCACTTTACATTTCGCGTCTAGTAAAACAGTGAACGATTTTGCCACCCTGTATTAGGTCAGTGACGTACTTCGCTAGTAATACATAAATCAAATACTGCTTGGTGATATCAGTAAAGAATTATATTACTATTCATACGTAGGTCTAGGTACTAAATTTTGAATCAAATGTGTCACATAAAGCGTATGCATATAAGGTAAGTTCAATTTAACGTGTTATAGATAAGGCTGCCATCTTTTGGGATTTGTGCTGTGATTATATCAGATAATATATATTAATATATTATTGAACCTGTTGAGTTTTTCGGGTCTTTAGGCTCGTGGAAAAAAATATTCCCGATATCCGGTAAACACGGATAGCTGCGAAACGTTAGAAAAAATATTTTCCCCAATTGCCTAAAAACTTACCGGTCCGAGAATATATCACGACAATCATTATTTTTCTATGCAATTTATCCACGAGTTATTCAAGATTTGTTTGAAAACACTGCACTTGAAACTAAGCTTTCTCACTAATTTTTGTCATTGCGATACAAAGAAGAAAGGTGATATACACTTTCGAAATAAAAATTATGCCACATTAAGTACTATGTTTATTAAAACATATTTTTGAAGCAACTAGAAATATAATATTTTGTTCATTCTATTAACGCGCTATTTTTGTAATTTGAATTAAAACAATTACAGGAGAAAACATATTTTTTTAAACTTCGCATTACTATATTTTCATCCACAGTGCAGTAGGGAATAGTGGTAATTTCCGCTCATTATTCCCCTGGGATTAATAAGAGTCATTACTTTTAACTCGCCACATTCCTAATAAGTCTAATATTGAATAGTCGTGGATAAACAGTTTAAAATGAATTGATTTAAAGTGAACAACATTTTTCACACGTTACTTAATTCGATGACATTTAAAATATAATTGTGAAGATCTACTGCCTAATGTGTTTTAAATGGTACAAAATTAACGACGAAAATATACTGGCATAACTGTTAAAGAGAAAAAGTATAGTAGCTGTTCGAAATTAAACCTGCAATATCCGGAAGGTTGAAATGAGAAACAGTTTAGATTTTCGCTCTAATTGCGACCGCAAAATCAGAGAATCAACGCGTTTACGAAAGTCAGCAAAAAATACGTCTTTCAACGCGATAACTTGCATAGTATTCGGCAACTTTGGAGTATACTTTTTGTTAAATTGACAGGTGCTCGTTAGATTTAAATTAGTAGAATAAAAGTGAATGCAGTGTTAAAATTAGGCAAGTAGGAGTTGAATGTTTAACATGTTTTAGCTCATGTTTCACTCTCACTATATCACGACTTTAGGATTACATCCAAAAGTGAATGCATATGGGTTAAAAAAACAAGCAGAAATATGAGCTTAAAGAAACTGCCAATTTTTTAAATTTGATTTCATCTGACTATGCATTAAGACTTCGTTATGAAGAAATACATTATGATTTTGTTTATATTATATTTTTTGGAAATGGTTTCTGAGGCTTAAATATCTTCCGTTTACAAATTAGGAAAATCGTAATCATTGTTTCACATTTCAATCCATATGGAATCTATGTGGAATAAATAAGTTATTAATGCTGATAACAACTCGATTAGGTTTCAGTTATGGGAAACATTCTAATAAGTTAGGAGATTTTTTATTATTTTTTAAGAAGGCCGTTTTTTATTTACAAAATATTTACAAGTTTCACATAACGCCTTTTCCTTGTAGTCTATCAAATTAACTATTTTAAAACAGATAGCCAACTAAATATTAAGAAAATAAACTAAAAAATTACTCACACAACATTCTAGATGTTGGGAGCAAGTAATTATGAGGTAATCGAAACACGTCATTTTGGAGCTTAGATTGATAATTTCTTCAAGAGGAGAATTAGTACGGGCTCCCACTATAGACTCAAAATTGAAATTTGGTAACGTTTGATCCGACTTGCAAAAATTGATCTTTTTATAAGGGAATTTTATTTCATAACAAATTTCATAGAGCTTTTCTTGTGAATTTGAGTGGAAATTTGTTAATAAAATAAAAACAAACGACATTTTTCAATGATGCGGATCAACGCGATCATGCGGTTTTAAGAGTTTTTGGGCTATAATCTACAATATCCCCAAAATTTGATGTTTAAAAATAAATACAAATATTTTTGCAGCAGATTCTTCAAAATCATTGAACCTTTCCTATTGTAGTAATTAAAAGATGAAACCGTTTAAAAAATGTATAGTCTTTACAATGATTTTGATTTGTTTGTTTCACCCCTAGAAGATGACAGCCTAAGTTGTGCATTAAAAAATGTTTATGCGTTTTTGTATTTGAGCATTATAAAATTTATCAGTTAGCTTATACGCATCGACCTTCATTATTCCGATCAAATTAATTGAAAATTGCAACAAGTATATTACGTACCGATAATTTATTCTAAATACCCTAAACCGTTCTTCGAGATAATATATTTTAACAATCTTCTTACGTTCTGCTACGCTGTATAAAAATTCACTATTATCGTCTAATTTACGATTTTCAAGCGTTCTTTATCGTTTCTTTAAACTAAAAAATATAGATTTAAATAAAAACATTCATCATTAACAAGACACAAACGAATACAGAAAGAGAAGCATTTATAATAGGTCAATTAACATTATTTCGACACGTTAATCAATGGCTGTATTTGGTAAATTTTAAATTATTTCGAAACTAAATCAATAAACAATTTTATAGTACAACATTTCATGTTATATGCCTTATATTCTTTCTTTCGAAAGGTAGCATAGTGACATTCGGCTCTGTCAGTTATCAGTATCAACATCAATCAAATTTCTTGATAAACAAATAAATTGTTATTAAATGTAATTTAAAAAGTCACATTGCTATCGCAAAACTATACCTACAGCATTAAAATATAAACATACACCTTTAGAATACACACATATCACTTTACTAATATAATATGAAGTTTTTACGGGAATTTCATACGATAGTAAGTCTCGTAAATGTATGAGATGTAAGAATCCCCGATTTTTAACAGTCACATTTTAGTATGTTACGCTATTTAATTTTTCTTGGTTTAATTTTTGTAAATAGCAAATTTATACTATCTAGTTGAAAGAATTGGTGATACAACACTGATAGTGTTTTAAAATGCTAGGGAAACTGTTGCCGTTTAGCGAAAGACACATGAAACATTTAAATATTGAATAGTTTCATATTTGTGGGATATATGATGTGTAGATCAAAACACAGGGATTGATTAATGTTTTCCAAAAGTTGCATACTACAGATTATTTTTTGTTAACCATCACTATAAATATATCACATTTTGGAATGTTTCACTCTAATAGTTAAGGTCATAGGCCCATATAATGTCTAATATTTTTATCAATTTTAACAAACATGACACCACTACCATTATAAAAGTATTCGAAAACTGCTTTTAGTCGAAAGGAAACTTCAAGTATTTAAAATTGCCATGATTGTTAAAATCGTGCCATACGTTTATTCGCCTATAAGGATTATATTAATATGTTATTAATACAGATAGGAGTTTTTATACAACCAATATTTCTATTCTAAGTGAACAGACTGTCCTAATACCTACTGTCGTCGATATACTTTTTATTTTGAGCGAACCATTCATTGCTCTGCAACTGCAGAAAAAACTATACACGAACCGTACTAGACTCTACTACTTTGTGTCGCTATACTGAATGTTAGGTGGGAAATCTGAGGTAATAATTACGTTAATTCGTCCCAAGAAAACAAAATTATTTGAAGAGTGGCAAATTTAACTATCTATATACATTAATACTTACAAATAAATTATAATTTATTTTCATCTGGATCCGATCCATTATCTTTTTGGATTGTTGTTATATGCACTCCGATAGACATATTTTATTTGTAGAACGTACAACCAAAGTTATACTTAAGCAAAGTGCTGTGTTTTTAAGAAATTGTTGTTTATTGTTACGATTTTCTTTCGAAGATAATTACTTTTGCAAAATTTTACGCTAAGCCCTTCGAGTGGAAGTTTGCAGCCGATTTTAATTAAAATATCAAGCGGATTTGGATGTGAAAAGTATCCAAAACTAGACCCAAATAATAAGTTTGCGAATTCGGCACGGTGATTAAATTGTTAGCGAATTATAAAGAACATTGAATTCAATTAATTTTGTTTTCTGCACAATATAAGCACATAAATAATGTTTAGTTGAATTAATTATTTAACTAATTTTATCTGTGTAGCTTTATCACTGTAAAGTAATTATACGGGAACTAAAAGCTGTTAATACTTTTATATTGCTGAATAAAAATTATATTACCCCATATCTTCCTTCGACTCGCCGTTAATTTACCGTTCTCATGATTATTTACAAATGATTACTTATTATAATTTTACGTTATCTACGTTGAATCAGGAAAAGTAATTAATTTTGGCACTGCATTTTCACTTGTGACAAAAATAATTACTTTGTCGTGAACGGAAAAACTGCATTTCATAGAAATACAATGTTCGGAAGTTTTTTCACTGGTATAATAAATACTTTGCACATTCACCAGACATCGACGATAAAAAAGTTGATCGAATTTTTAAGTTGAACGAAGGAAAAGATATTCTTAAATAAAATTAACAATAAGTTAGTGGGTGAGAAAACAAACATTTATTGCCGGATTCGTCCTATAGGTAAGTCACTGTTATTCAAATATTCTATATCATTTAGCGTTAAAAACGCTGCCTGCTCCAACTAGTAATAACTAGTGCGTTTATAAAGGGTGTTCCAATAAGAACGAGGGTTATAATTGCACGCCATTTGTAGTGCCATGATTTGACATTAAAAAAAAGGCCGTTCGTTAGTAGACAGCAGGAGGTTAAGTTAAATGGAGCGGTTCAATACACAACAACGAATTCTCATTGTGAAAGATTATTATCAAAGTGGTGGAAGTTTTTCAGCCACAGTTCGCAAAATGCGTGCAATTATGGGCGATTGGAATGTTCCAACTCAAGCGACTGTGAGAAAATTAATTAAGAAATTTCAGCAAACTGGGTCTGTTAATGAAGTGAAAACAGAAACACGCGTTCGTTCCGGTCGCTCGACTGAAAATATCACAGCAGTACGTGCAAATGTTGAGGAAAGAGCTCAGGAAATTGGTTTTTCCACAATTACTATGCATCGAATTTTAACAAAAGATTTGAAGCTTTATGCGTACAAAGTTGAATTGGCTCAAGAGCTAAATGCTGAAGACCATGGGTAACGTAGAGCCTTTGTTGTTTGGATTTTGGAACAACGACAATTGGACTATGATTTTTCAACGAACATCATCTTTAGTGACGAGGCCCATTTTCATCCTGATGGCTTCGTTAATCGACAAAATTGTCGCATTTGGAGTTCCGAAAATCCACGAGATCATCAGAAATAGTTGCATCCAAAAAGAGTAACTATTTGGTGTGCATTGTGGGCTGGAGGCAACGTCGGACCATTTTTCTTCGAAAATGCAGTTGGTCAAGCTTTAACCTAGAGTGTTGTTCGTTATCGTGAAATGTAGTAGTAGTAGTAGTAAACATCTTTATTAGTAATAAAAGGCTATCGACCTATCGGTCTTTCTGCCCTTTTCGTGAAATGTTAAATGCAAAATTGCAAAACATGGATCTCAACAGCATGTGGTGTCAACAGGACGGTGCAACATGCCATACAGCCAGAGAAACTGTTGAATTACTGCACGAGTCATTTCCAGGTCGTGTTATTTCTCGTTTTGGAGATCGGCATTGGCCGTCCAGATCATGCGATTTAACACCTTTGAACTTTTTTCATTGGGTTTTTTTAAAGTCACAAGTTGATGAGAACAAACCAACAACGATTGAAGCCTTAAAATATGAAATTCAACGCTGTATCTCTGAAATACCGTAAAATTTATGCGCAACAGTCCTTGAAAATTTCATGAAAAAAGCACGTCTGTGCCAGCAAAGCCGAGGCGGTCATTTGTCCGATGTCTTATTCCATTCATAACCTCATGATGTGTACTGCATTTTTCAATAAATGTTTCAAACTTATGCCACAAATATATATGTTTTATTTAAAATTTAAATCCGTCGTTCTTATTGGAACACCCTTTAGTTCTAAGGGTACTATTTTGGAAGAAATGCTAATAATTTCATTGTTTTTAATTATATTTATACGGCAACTAATTTTATTCATGTTTGCTATAAATTAAAACGATGTATAGCATTTTTAAAAATCTCTATTTTCTCAATGAGAAGCTCTGTACGGTTTTGTGACCTGGTGAATGCACAATTATTTACACGGTACCAATTATTATAAGCCAGACAGTTTATACGCAGTCGCTGTGTGAAATGTATTTTCGAGTAATGACGAAGTTACTATCGCAGCCTTAGAGCAATCCGAGATGATACTTACTAAGAATCACAGTCTAAAACAGGAAAATAAGTTTTGCGAAGAACAATTAATTGAGATGGTTTTCATCTTCTTCAATACGATGACCATTAATTATTTGAAGGAAGAAGCACCAAACCTTGTATTTCCACATTGGGTAAAAATATCTTATTGCAAATGATTGGGGTAGAATATTGAAAATTTGAGCAAGATTAAACAACCGAGCGATTATTGCTTAGACCTACCGTCCAAAATCAGCAACAGACATTGAACAATAACCCTGTTGGTTAACAATTCAGAAAATTATGCAACTTTTAAAAATAGCATTTACACCACACTGGGACTGTTGGAGTAAGCCTAAGAACTTTGAGGGATATCTAGGAAGTTTAGGACTCCTCTGCTTCCTCTCTAAAAAGGTACGTGGACCAATAAATAACGTTGAATAATGCAAAAACCAAAGGAAATGTTATTCTGGAAATGACATCAATGCGTTTAGACCTAGTCGGGAATTTAGATAACCAAGACCGACAACAGTTTGGTCTTGGTTGCATATGAACCTCACAATGAGCTTTCTCTAATCTCATGGAGTCACCCTGTGCGCGCACTAAAGGTTTCTGAAGCAAAGGAGAAGGATTGTTAGCATCTATGTGATTGTGCAGAGCTCGGTTTCTTACCATTGCAAAAGTGGCATTACTATCAGTATCAATCACATCAGAAGCACCGTCTAATGATTGTGCGTGTTCTAATTCAACCTGTCTGCGCTGTTTCTTCATATTTTCGCGATGCATATCTGAACGTGATGCATAGTTAACTAGCGCAAACTCCAACAGTGCGCCAAACACGAATGTTAAACATACTCCGGTCCATACATCGATTGCCTTAGTGTAAGACACTGGCGGTAAAGACGCATTGATACCTGATGTCTGCGTTGCCATTGTCAGCAAAGTAGTAACTCCTATAAAGTGATATATATCTTTATCTATACTGTGATATAAAAATATATAACCTGGAAATGCTTATTTGGTGTTCACATTTTCAGAAGCATACATATTGCTCTACTCTATGACTAGATAACTAAACTAGAAGCTGAAGCCGAAGTTTTCAAATCATGTCTTCATAATCTACTAGAAATCTGTATTTCGATATCAACTGAATAATTTATTTTCTGAATTTTATTTATTCAGTTATTTTATTTGGGGCCAATAAAAGTATAATTGGAATTTGTCTGATTGGGCTGGAGATCCAATCTGATGGACATCACATATTCATTACAGAATTATTCAAAATTATTATCATTCCTATGGACATATCATTTCAGATCAGACATTATCGAGGTCTCGTAATTGGAATATCTATTTTACATTTCAATAAAAATTAGACCTCAGGAGCTTTTGGTAGGTTATTAATGGGGATTTTGTCCGAATATTTAGAAAATCTGCAAAGATGATTGCTTTCCAGGATATATAAAAGGAACTATTTCGTCTGTTTTCTCGTTAGTCTTCCGTTCAGTAGGATGCGTCTTTTGCACTAAAAACCGTGAAACGCACTTTAATTGCATTTTGTTTTTTAATTGCTTTTGCAGAGTTGTTTTTTAGGATTTTTTTTTGATAACTAAATCATTTTGTTAAAAAATTGTAACTCCTTTCAGAGTTGACGTATGATCATGAATCAAAAACAGAAATTTTAAGTGAATATGAAGCTTAAGAATCGCATGAAGTTATATGGCATTGCAGTTTTATTTTCTCCCACAGGGTGCTGATAAATTTAGGTAAAAGACAACTGTTAGTTTCACCCTGTATACTAACACACCAGTTCAAAGTTTTACTAAATTTATATTGGTTAATAGTTGAGATAAAAATGTCCAGAATCGTAAAAATTTTTTATCAAAATCGATTCAAAACTAAAAAAGGAGTGTCCAGAAGTGTATTACTCCATAATACTGATTTTAAAATGCGTTTTTTAATTTGCACTTTAAACTCGTTATCCTTATCATCCTGTATATTTCACATGAGACAGTTTTTTTAATAATGTTCTTCTTTAATGTTTTGGAAACTTCTAAAGTGCATCGAATGGCAGTTTGCCATTGTAAGCCAAAGCTGAAACTTCCAGGATGAGAAATACAGTCACGCAATGAAACTTTGTCTTGACATTTCACAATTAGCTGAAGTTAATTGTATTAATTTATTATAATTAAGCTTTCAGAAAGTTCCCTGAATTTGTGGTAAAACAACTGTTGAAACAAACCTATGCGTACGAAAACAAACACTTCTGTTCAGACCTTCGAATAATTTGAAATGATAATTAAAATTTAACTGAACAACAAGTTTTGTGGAAATATACTGTGCCATAACTTGGTAACACACACTCCCAACGCTTTTATTGACATATCTTTGAGAAATTGAGACAACCTTAGAGCGAGTTATTATTAGAGTTAAATGCGGTTCCAACTCCTCTCATGCTTCAGAACCGTAACTTAATTATAAGTTATGTACATAAAGGAGAGCTAGAGCGTTACGCTCGTATTATTAAAAATGTATTTAATCTAACTGGAAATTTGGCTGGTTTGGCGCGTATGTAAATGTGCACTTTGTTATTTGATAAATAACACATTTGATATGTTAATTAAATTTGCCCGCTCCATTCGTTTCAATTCGCTTGTGTGAGAGATACTCACGTTAATATTTAGATCAATGTCCATAGAAACAATCTGATTATTTAGCAGTCATTATGCCTTTGTAAAACATTTATACCCAACTCGATAAATGTATCGCAAGTAGCTACAAGCAAATAACCCAAATAACCAATATTGACCTCATTTCCCCGACCTCCAAAATATAAACCCCTAATTGGAAATGTCGTTCAAACTTGATCCAAAACTATTATCCGAGGCAGAAAGGAAATCCCCAATGCAAATTCAGGAAAATAAATATTTTCTCAGCCTTTCTGTGTAGCTGAACAAAATGTGCGTGTAGGGGTACACATGTTGGCTAATCTATAATTTGATTTTCTCGCCATTATTTACTCGATCGACTTTCCGTCGGGTTGTATTGCGTTTAACGTCCCAGAGTATACGATGTGTAATTTCTGAGTTATCTCTCAATGGGATGAATGAATCATTCTTATATTTCAAAGAACCATTTATATAATTATTTTTTTAAATGATCACTTGGAAAAAATCAATTTTGTATAATTCAATTAAGTTGAATGATGCAGCAAGTCCCTTTTGTGCGTCCCAAGCCAAGCTCTCATAATTAAGTTATAGTAACCCACCATTAATTAATTGGCTAGTTTTCTATTTAATACACTAATTTACTACCATTTTGTATAGAGTCGTCTTTTGTGCCATAATTATAAAAAATTAAAATTTAATCAAGCAAGAAGAAAAGGAAAAATAATGGTTGGTAGAAGAATTGTCAGCCATTCCAGTGATTCAAGATTGATGGAACTATTGAAGTGAAAGATTTTAGAGTCAGGGCGTGATAGGTTTTCAATAGTTTCATCACTCACTGAAGTGATGAATGGAAAAGACGAACGATTGACAAAATTCGTGAACCGTTTGAAATCCGCCCGCTTTACCGTAAAATAAATTATATAGAACGAGAGCTGGTTATAGAATCGAAATATACCCAACTCCAACTAAAGGTTCCAGCGTTTCTTTGCAAACCGATTCTATATGAAGGCAATGAATGTCCGATCAGATTTGTCACTTTGGAACAAGATTTATTTTAGTGGATCAAATGCTCTAAATATCCGTTATTTCAGATTGAGCGTTGTCGAATCGAATTCCATCAATTATTAGTGAAGATTATATCAAATAAAGTAGTAAGAAAAGTTTAGCACAAATCAGAAATATTGATGGACATAAATCTGAACAGCTAAACCGTCTAGTCGTATTATCATCATTATTAAGTGATTGGAATTAATGAGGAACCAATTTTTTTCTGTGCGAAACATGCCGTCTTTATTACTTAATCTTTTGTAATTTTCCATGTTTCAATTTAATAAAATTGAAGTAAAGTTAATGTGAGTAGTCTAAATATATCACAGTTATACCGACTAAATTTTCTCACATAATTTATGCACTGCATTGCATTGTTGTTTGTTAATCTCGTGTTATTTTCATTTCTGAGTTGGAAGTAATATAAAAATAATTGAGAGTCTCAATTATTTTCAATATAAAGAATAGCAGCAAGTGTGCTTATTGAAGTTTATTAACGGCCTACTCACTGTTGCCCTAAATGGAAAATATGTGACTGACTGTAAAGGAAATAATCAACATTTTTATTTGATTCACGACGAACTAAATAATGAATATACAGAAAAACTCAGAAGCACTACATCAATTGAATTCTTATGGCTGAAATTAGTAGAAAATACGGAATTAAATGTCGTCAGACTTACCCAAAGATACTCGTGCTGGTACAGCTCCTTGGTCCAACCAGAATGAAACCCAGGATACGATTACTAACATGCAGCAAGGAATGTAAATCTGGATAAGGTAGTAGCTGAATTCTCTCTTGAAAAGTAGATCCACTTTCAGACAACTGTACTCGCCTGGAATTGAAAAAAGAACGATCTTAACGGTGAGAAGAGCTCTTTGGTATTAGGTCTGTTATCATTTCTTGGCATGAGCCAGTCAAATTGGAGATTTACAAAAGAGCCAAGCGTTTTAGCTTCGAGCTTTAACAGGTAGTAGTGGGAATCCCTTTTTTATGGGATTTTTATTTTCTTGTAGCTGCAGGAGGGCGATTTGGTCTACATTTTTGTATTTTTCCTCAATAAAAGGATACATTTATTGAATGAATTTTTCGGACTTTTATGCTGACGTGAAAAATAATTTTCTTCTGAAGTTTCGCTAGCACGAGTGGCTTGCATCCTCAGAGGTGTGCTAAGCACCTTAAAAACGTGTTAAAAGCCCCAAAAAAATAGTCACCAGTTTCAAGCAATCGCCACAAAGGCCGACTTGTTTGATAAAATACTAGTTATTCACCTGTATTTGTTTTGCTGTTGCAGTAGTCTGTCAGAAATTTCTCCAAAGTAAATCGAGGAAGATGAAGATTCTTGACTACTTGCACTGGATCGCCGTCTTTCCATAAGAAGACTAAATCATCCGTAGTCCAGCCATCTGGAGTCAACAAAAGTGCATTTTTAGCCAGGGAAAAAAATCCGCAAATTTCCAATATACCATTTAAATAGGAAAAAGTATCATTAAAAATATTTACATAACACATTGAATACATTTTTTTGGAATACTTACAACTGGCCATTCGAAGTGAACAAATCTGCCTATCTAGAGGATATAACTTCAAGTTCATGGGACATGATAGTGTGAGCGAGATCCTGAAAAGAGGTTCTATTAGTAGCAAAAATCCAATTATGGATGCTGCTTTGCCTTAAAAATTGAGCCATGAAGGGGTTGTGAAAAGTTGAAATAAGCAAGGATAATTAATGGTAAAAGTAGTGTGCTCTAGAAAAAAATATTAAATTAATGATCACGGAGTTATTCAGCGTGAAATTGGCCTATTCAACGATTATACGCCTGAATGTCTTAATTTACATTGAAAAATATGGCTTACCTAATACTGTACAATACTGATCCGTAAGGGAAAATTCTAATATAGACATTAGGCATAATAATGTTATGCGTGTGGCCTTCCTTCTCGTTGGAGAAGAAAAGATCCGGCATCCATACCCTGTTTGCTTCAGTAAGTGTTAAGTACTTTAACTTTCCATGAAAGTCATTAAATTTTAGCCGTTCATCCATCCACTGTTCCCGAAAAGTCAGTTGTACTGAATATTCCTAGAAACAGTTTAGGATTAAACCTAAGACCTGTAAACTAACTAGCATCTACTCCTTTTAAATGTTCAATAGAAAACCCACTGATTTTTAAAATGCGAATTACATGAGTAGATTTCTAAAAATTCTTAGTTTGATTCTATCAGTAGTGTGGTTATTTTTCTAAAATAGAATAGAAAAAAAAAGGAAAATGAAAAAATGTATGAATCTTTAGAAACCACTAGTATAAACCGAATTATAACTTTTCAACTTTAGAGGCAAATATTTCCATCAAACATTTTCAAGCAGTGGCAAGTGCTTTTGAATCAATTACTTTGATCTTCAACCCTGAATCAAAGCAAAAGGAAAAGAGACCTTTAAGTCACGCTGTTGGTTTTATTCATATTATATAATGAAACACCTTCGCGTAAATCACCATTCATGTACAAAATAAACCCAATTATTAATTGAGTAGAATTTACAGCTAAATATGTACAGACGAGACACTATCACGTTAATTTTCTACGGTTAATAATTATGTCTCAAGCTTAAAGGGGAGCTTAATTATAGTCTGAGTATTTCTAAACATAGATTGTATTTTGCTAGACATCTGATAGACGGAGGGATTTTAAACTGGGATTTTCCGGTAATTAATCCCTACCAATTTTACGGCATTTATTTCGATCACAATGGGAGTTGGAGTATGTAGGTTACATTCCCAGGTGCCTGTTTTTATTTTAAAATATTCCAATTGAGAAGGGGATTTATGAAATTTGACCGAAATAAATTAGAATTTAATAAAAATCAGACACCGCAAGCATTTCACTTATTTGAATTCTTGTTTGAAAGTTTCAATTACTGACTAGCGTTTATTATTTTTTTCTTCACATAGTGTCTATTTACCAATATATGTCCAGATGTTCTGTGTTTCACACACCAACAATTGCTAAAATTTACATTTTTCTTTTAATTATTTTATAAGAGAGATGTCCAGTTTTATGAAAGATCTTGAAGATTTTATCACAATTAACAATTAATTCATAACACCTAGACCCTTCTTGAATGTATTTGAAATATTCTGCCATAATTCCTGACCTGTTGAAAGAATGCGAATTATTTGTGGCTTAAAGAAGTAGTCAAGGTTAATTAAAAGTTTTCCTGAATAGGCTGGGAAGCAACTTTTCAGACTTTAACTCAATTTAAAGTTACTGTTGCAGCAAAAACATCTTTCCATAAACACCTTTTATCTTATTTTTCAACCAAAACTAAATCGAAAAATCGTAATGTTTACTTATTTACTTTTCGCTACTTTCTGGTGTGAAATGTATAACAGCAGGAATATAATTAATAAAGAATAGTAATATTCGTTTGACAAATTGCTATTCCTTTTAGCGTATTCATAGAAAGTTCTTATTCAAATCCCAATTCGTCTTTCCAGATTTTCAAGATTATGAAATTATGGCCGGATTCATGCTGAATAGATGGTTTGAACGAAATGTTTGTGTCCAATAAATACGATTTGAAAGAGCTGAAACATGTATAGAATTTATTCGAATGGTTGAAATATTCTTTCATGCTGTTCTGTTAGCTGTGATACTGTGAATGCAACTGATTCTTGTAGTCGGCTATCCATAATGGACCATACGGCAATACTAGATTCCTTATATACAAATATAACAATTTAGTCGCAATTTACTTCGCACAAAAATTTAAACTAGCAAAAAAAGAATCAAATCTGAATTGAAATAACATTTTTTATATCTTCTGTCTTAATACTTCGAAGTTTGCTTAAAATTCTCAAGCTTTATTTTAACTAATTTAAGGAGATATTTAATATAACGATGGATTAATGTACATAGGATTATCGACTTAGGATGACGTGAGGATCGTTTATGAAAGTCTTAATTAAAATGTGGAACTTTTCGGTTAAAAAAAATCAAAATGTTTTAAGATACTAACTTATATTAGGCTGCTGGGATGGGGGTGTTTTTTTAACAAATAATTATCTGTGTTAAGTTTTTTAGAGAAGTTAAAAAAATGTTCTGGTTAAAAAAGTAAACATTTAACTAACTTAAAAAGTAGTATATTAGTATTATATTTTTAAATATTAGCGTTAATGTTCAAGGTAATAATACTACGTAAATCAATTGCTTCGGTGAAAAAGTTAAACAACTTCCTTTCCAGGCGATTGGAATTAACTCTCCCGCAAGTCAATCGAGAAGTAATTTATAGTTGAAATTGAGTAATCATTCGGTGTCTCGTCTGTATCATAACATTTCAGAGTCCTGATTGTATAGATGCAATATTTTGTAAGAGAATCGAACGGAAAATATAAGCGTAGGTGTTTTTATTAGAGTCGAGTCACAATTATATGACTTGAAGCGCTTCCAATATTAATAGGTAACCCACTTGAATTCGAATCGAAAACTCGTATTCAAAGAAATATTTCCTTTTGCGTCATATTCTTTTGTTCAATGTTGAGATCAAAGCGCACGTATGGATGTATAGAAAGAATATCATGCGACATGCTTTTACATAACCAATGAGCGAAATCAAAAAAATTCAATTAAAAAGCACCAATCCCATATTTTATCAATGCAATTTGAATTGCAATACTATGAATTTTAAAACTCTTGGAATTTAAATGATTTTGATTCAAATACAGCATATCAAACGCAGTTTGTCAACAAAATGCTGAATTTTTTACTGCATTTTTATTGATATATAAATGATTCATAAGCAAGGTACTGCAATAACTAAAACTGATGAAATTAAATAGGCAGCCCTCAGAATCCTATATACTGAAGCTTTGCATGTCAAGATCATTTTTTTATACTTACTCAACAACCAAAAATATTGTTACAGGTATATACTGAAAATGTTTTTTTTATTTAATGTTCGTGCCCATATTATCAAGAGTTACTTAGCAGACTTCTTAAAATTGCATAAAAAAGTCAATAATCATCATCAACATGGCCACTATAAGATATCACCTGAGCGTTAACAACTTCAAAATATCCTTTCCAATTCTATGAACAATCAGAATGTTGCTCAATTTATCTCAAAATAACTGTCGAAATTTATCGTTCAACAGCCAACTCATTATTCCATATACAGATCTCATTATCGACCCACTTTAAAATTAATATGCATTCCATATTTAAATAACGAAATTTCCTTTATACAGATTATTAGATTCGTTATCGTACAAAGGGCATAGTGTTTATTTGGTATAATAAAATATTTAATAAATAACATTTATAAATGACCTTACGAACCTTCCATAACGATACAGAATTTTAAATATATCGAGCAATTTCAAATTTAACGCGAGTCGGAACAGAATTATAAAATAGTTGATCAATTTATATTTATCTGCAATATTAAGAGCTCAATTGACAATGTTTGTTCGATAAAGCACGTTCACTTATTTATTAATATGTTTTCCGTTTGAATATTTAATCTAAAAACGTCGACTGTATTTACTTTCAAAAAAGATTAACTGTTGATTAAATAACGTCGAGTTGGAAGACCCATCATCAAAATAAATGTGATTTACCTTGCAAATGCTGAAAGAGCATTATATTTTAAGTTGAAGTTATTTAATATACGTTTTGCTATATAAAATTAAATCGCTATACAGTTATCAAAGTGGATTTGTTGTACGATGGAACTTTGTAAAATAGTATGAGCATTTCCACCAATAAACTAAAACAAATAATCTAAAAAACAAACAATGACAATACAAGGTTTTAAGAAAATTAATTGGGTCTTTTGAGATATCATTAAACAAATTGACGCAGTTTTTAATATTAAAGTAGTAAGTCACCAATACCGCTGTAATAACCATTTATTACTGAAAGGAATGTTAAAATGCAAACATAAAATATCAGGAAACGTTCATTATATTCTGGTAAATATTTAGTTAGAAAACAGGCAATTAATATTTCGCTTCATTCAATTTCAAAGTAAAATGTTATTCCGTTTATACTTTCAAGCCCAAAAGATCGGCTTTCTAATTAACCCTAACAAATATTTAAAAATTTACTTTGCCGTTATTGCATTTTCATCTTACTCTATTTGCGTTCGGAAGAGCTCAAAACGGATTTTTTAAATTTTAATTATAAAATGTGGACTCATAAAGGTATACGAGATTAATAACGTTCGGTAACAAAATTTCCCTAAAATAAATCAGTTTTTGAATAAATATTGTATGTAATAGTATTAAAATAATAGAGTGGAATTTAGTGGTAATGACCAGATTTTGAAATTGGGCTGAATTATAGATTATTTACATATACAGGTGTAGTCATAAATGCGTAGTACTTTAAAAGGTTTGAATGAATTCATTCAAGAAAATAAATGCAATATCGTACTGGTATAAAGCAAACCCAACCTTATGATATTTGGTTGGTTGATTGTAGGTATTTATGACTTAAAATGACTTAATATTTGTTTAGCAGACGCTTGTATTTTCGCAATGATTTTGAGATTTAAACAAAGTCAACATTAGAATTTAAAAACTCAATCAAGCCATGTGTGAACGTAGTAATGAACTTACTTTGTAATTTTTATAAAAAACCATTGACTTTTTTTTAAGTAGGTGCAGTTAATATTTGTAATAAAATAAGCATTTAATCGATAAGGTTGAAAGTTATAAAGCTTTTATACTTTTTTGAAGTATGCCAATATGTTAGGGCGCAATAAAATAAATCGAAATATATTCCGCTCATTTTGGCTGATGTCTAGTACCTATTGTAAAGTGATTTATTTAGGAACTGTTCGAGTTCAATGTTAGCCAATCAAAAACATCAAAGTTCATGATATATTATTGAGCGGACCCTAGACCTTTTTGTTTCTAAACTTTCCATGTTACCTTAAATAAGTGCTGAGCAAATAACCTTTCATTGGAGAAAATAAAGACTCGCAATGCCTCACTCTAAAACTTGGCTAACATCAATTAAATGAAATGTTTCTGAATTGCGGAAATTTAAAATTCGATTGTTTAATTTCGACATAAATTAAAACTTCTAAATTAAATTTTGCCGAAAGTTTAATTCAAAGGAATAAACTTTAAATTAATTGTGCATTCAAAATAATATTTCCTATCTCGAACTGAATACGGAAATAAATATATTTATAAAACAGCTCTATTAAAATCAAACAAATCAACGTCTATGCGATCCATTGTATATCATTAACGTGATTTATGTCTTAAATGTATTATGGAACAGGTAAGGCAATTATCCAAAATTGATGATATGCTATACAAAGAGCGCTCAGTGAGATAATTAATGAACATATTTATTATTGCAAAACTATTATTTTTGGTTTTAGTTATACTTGTGGGTAATTTATTTTCTATTTTTAAAAATATTTCAAAACAGTAGATTATTAAAATTAAACATAGCGCTGAAAAATAAAAGCCATATGTACAAGAGAAGGATTAACATTATCGGAAGGAAGTAGACAGACGAGAATTTATAGGCGAACACAGATCATGCGGAGGAGCCCACAGAGTTACAACACAAAAACACATATCAGTAAGAAAGGCTGTTACAAGACAATCAACAGAGCAAAGAGACGATTGCAATAGTAGTACCAATTGCCAGCACTTCAAAATTTTAATATATTTAGCCAAACTTATTCTAATTTAATTTTAGCAGGCAAATTTGGAAGTGCTGCGAAAGTAATTTGTCTGAGTGGATGTGCTAGTATATACAGGGTGTTCCAACGAAAACTGAACCTGAAAATGCTTAGAATATTTCATCGATTTGTTCCACGTTTTGTTATAAAATTATCTCCATATTTTATTACCTAACTTTACTATAACTATTTTAACAGTAAATTCCAAGACGTATCAAATAGTTACTATTACTACCTTTTAACTATATCTAAAATTGAAAAAATTGCATTTTTATGGCGTCTGCTCTATTTTATAATGTATTTCCAAGATTGATACTGAACTAAATTGTGATTGTTCTTATGTCTAACTATATGCCGCCAGTTGATTTTCTTGTCTTGAAGAAAAACTGATATTTTTGTTGGGACAACCTAAGGAAAAGCATGCAAGAAAACTAAACGTCAATAAGTTAAGTTAAGTATGCATATTAGCGTGTTAAATCCGGCGCAGCACATGCTTGCGATGGTGCCTGGTGCCTTCACCATTCACCATTGTTCGGCCCTGTGCAGAAAATGCAAGATGGTTTCCGAACACCACAGTACATCTTAAATAAAATACTTATTTACAGTCACATTGTTAATGTACACCCATCAAAACCACTTCAAAAGAGCAGATAAATATACCAGACTCATTTCCACTTTTATAATGTCTATAATGCGTTTTCTCAGTGTAGTAAATATTTTCTGGAATGCTTAATTTTGCCTCATATTTTCGGTCTAATTTTATTCTTAGTAAATTTTGTGTGTTAGTCAAAAGTATGCGGGAACGTAAACAGGTCACTAGTTGTAAAATATGGCTTTTAAACAGTTTCTATTTCTGAATGGAGTAAACTGTAATATTAAGGTGTTTTGGAAATTTCAGTGGACAATTGCACAAATTCTAATGAGAATGCGTGAAAACAGCCATTAGTTTGAGTAAAAACATTTTTTTTTGCCAAATTATTCATCATTCATCATAATTTCCATTGCGAACAACTGTCTGGAGGTGTAAAATCAAACCTAGCAGGAAAACTTGCCAAAAGGAACATATCCAAATTACAAACAGAACTGAAGAGCCAATAATCAATCTCGTAAATTCTACGTTTGGATCGCAATTCTTTTGCCTGTTCTACCCACACTAACAACTTGGAACTTCGAGACATTAATTAAATTGGAAAAAGCGGATTGGCGATGAGAGGATAATATGACTTTCAAACTGCACTCTTCAAAACCTCCGTTTAACATTAAGCTAACATTTTATATAGAATGCTACGGAACTTGCATTTTAAAGCAGCTTTTCACAGATGGTTGGGAGTATACATTACAGATAAACATATAATGGGTTATATATAATATATACAGGATACACACAGAAAATAATCCACGTTTCGTTGTTTAATAAGCTTGTTTAATAGTCACAGGGAATAGATGTTATGCGTTTACAATACATAAATACACGGAGAATGGAGGTTTTAATTTTTATGGTAGAATAATTTGCAACTAGAGTAAGTTCACTCCTTTGGCGCCTGTAATAGAGCGAGAAGAATGCTCAAATGAATAGTTTCATGTTGGAGGCGGAGGTGTTAGAATAGCGTCATTTTCTAAATGTTTTTTTCAGAAAGTCCAAATAATTTTATTGAACTGGTATGTTTGAAAAACAAAAACGTCATGGTTAAATTTGTACTTTCACTTTAGAACTTTCACTTCACTTTTTCAATTATTAGGAATGAAACTTAAAGTAAAATGATGGTAGATGCACTCGCCTTTGCAAAATAAGCCATTCATTGATTTTATTTCTATAACCGAGAGAATTGTCGTTTAATTGACCAAATTTTCTTAAATATTTTCAAACAGTTAGTAGAAAAGTGTCTGTAGACTCAAGTTAGAGAACTGAAACTGTATTAAAGAGTATTAAAAGTAACGGCAATTTCTGAAATTTCTGAAAAAGTAAAAAACGATTTAATATAATTTATTCTAGTAACATAAAACGTAATAAAATTATGTAGGACTATTCTATTTGAAATTAACCTAATATGAAGGGGGGTTCTTAATATCTCGACCGAACTAAAAAGTAGGGAGTAACAAAAAAGACAATCATATTTGGTCAAAAAATAAGCCATTGTGTCCATTATCCCTTTTGTCCTAAAGCTCCTAATCCATTCCGGTTCGCACTAAAACTTTGGACAACTGGATAAATGTTTTCCAAATTTAGTCAGTAACTGTGCTCCTTGGGCAATGAAAAGAAGCAAACAATTGAGAATCTCAAGCTGATTTTGAAACGATATAATTTTACTTACTTAAAAAGTTTTGAGAAAAAGTTTTTAAAAATGTAGAAAAGCCAGAAAGGGCTGACGATTTTGCAAGTTGGTTAAAGTTTCCACTTCAATTCATCCATCATCTCTGAAATGTCTTCAGGTATATCAGAAACGCCTTTTTATATGAAACACATATTGACTTACGTTCCAAAATATTTAAATAAAACTGGAGAAAAACTGTAGTTGGTCTGCTACTGTAATATTTTGAATGAAGGCATGATAAATTGAATTAATGTTATTCCAGGAATTCACCACTCCAGGAATTTATGCAGACACAATTTTACTTAATAAGTGTTTAACTGATTCAGTCTTTTCAATTATAACAGGAATTTAAATAAACTTTTCAGTGAAATATCCAATGTTTGTATTTTATTAAAACGTGCATATTAATGGTTCGGACGAGAATTGAAACGAATTAAATTACAATTTGTGAATTTAACATGCATCGGTAAAGTTTCAACGAAATCGCAGTTATTAACAGCAATTTTGTTTTAAACGTCGAATACTAAGGTGTAATTACGAGAATGCTGAACAAATTTTATGTACTTAATTTTAAAGTTTAATTCCGTGCGAGGATCTAAAGCAGTTTGATCTCAATTTGCTGTTGTGACTAAGAAAATTGGATAGCCTCAGTTATAATTGGCATAAATAAAAGCTTTAAGTGAACATACATTTTTCTGTATCTGCTAAAATAGTGTAGGTAAGGTGCAGTGAGCAATTCTTGGTTGTAATTGAAGCTGCGCTTCATTCACGAAATAAATACCTGTCGTGGAACCTAATTTTGAAACAAGACAACACCAACGAAACATTGATTTATACACAAATTGTTGCATATGTGCTTTGCAAAATACATATAATTGTATTTTAAGTGTGGGCATTATATACAAAGCCGAATGTCCAATTGGTATACTTATCTGCTCTTTGATCATCAATACTTGATATGACTGGCAGACCGCGAACTCACCATTTTATAATCGTCAATTTTGCTGATAGACCGCAAGAAGATGTTGATGCGTACGACCGTGGGACCATCTCCTTCAACTGGGTTCGAAAACAAAATATTCCGATTACTGTTAATTCTTAGTCCAGTTAATAGACAAAAAATTATAGAAAATATCACAAAATCTCTAAGCAACTTACAAACTGAAAAAATAATCATTTGTTACTCGAGTGCATAATTTAGCAGCCTCCAGTTGTTGCAATGTCGGTGCCGGCCAGCTGCATTAACTTTAATTATTTACTTCTTTACTCATTTGGCGAATACATGTAATTTGAAATCCATAACAAAGACTATCAGAATGAATTAACTACCCAGATTGCAATGTTGTCAGCATACATTGCAATTGTAACTGATGATGAGCAGACATTAACACTACGATGATTATGATGAATCGGTTATGGGAAGTGTGTATGTTAATGCATGGTGCGAATGAATAAATGTCTCAGCTATGGATTTAAATTTCTCATATCATATCACTTCTTATGTCTAGACCCATTACCAGATTGATTGTTTTTTAACTTTTTTTGTGATTTTTTCCTAAAATGGTCTATTGAATGGACTAAAATAGTCACAGTCGATGACGTAGGGCTACGGCCATGCCAATCACATCTCGCATTGGTTATGCAAGCGTGGCTAGGCCTGGTGATTACGTCGATTCACGCAGCCCTTAATTAATGTCTTCAGTATCCCGAGCAATTCAACACCAACATCTTTAAAACTTCATTTTTGCTGAAAATTGGCCACCAATGCATCAAAACTTATCTGAAAAATCTCAGAGCAAGAACAATGCGCTATTCGAAAATTATGGTAATTTCCCACTGAAAACAGTCAAGTCTTTACGATCAAGTTACTGTGAATGATGATTCAAAGCGGTTTTAATCCCGAGAAATCGAGCCCCATCGCTTTTTCATAATTATCACGTGCTCCTTTATCGGCATTTATTAGAGTCTCTTTCCTCTCGATACGAACTGAAAAGGTTGCGACTGATGAAACTTATTTTAAAACATGACCTTTTCTTTGGAGCGACACTGAATTTAGAAATTTCAGCATTGCAGCATCCGATACGGATTTTTAAAACGGTAAAATGTACAGGTTGATTTATAATAACGTGCCCAAAATTTTAAAATATAATTTACAATTCGTTAAATATGCCCTGAAACTGTATGTTTTCGGTGGCTTTTTCATTGAAAATCAAGAGGATTAAAATCTGGGGAAATTGTTGGTGAAAGTCTGAACGTGACTTTATTTCTCTAGAAACGACTCGGAAATCTCTAGATTTTGAATACACACACAAAGTAGCTAACTTGGAACTCGCACATATAAGCAACAATCCCTAACACTTTCAAAATGACCTCAAATTTAAAAATCCTGAAATTGGTCATTGCTGTCATGGCTGGTCATTGAAAAAATTTATAATGTAAACTTAACATTTATAATGTAAATTTATAATGTAAAATTTATAATGTAAAAGAAATAATTTTGGAAGAAAAAGCTTGCAGTCGAAAAAACTCTTCGCAAAAACTACTCCAAACTGTTCTAAGATTTTCTAATATGTCTGCAGAACCAATTAATGTACAAGTTTTTAACAAATGTTTGGAGTGAAAGCATAGAAGTTGGAGCTGAAAATTGAATAGTAGAAAGTTAAAAAGAAGATAAACAAATCAACAATCCACATTAAGTTTCTGTCTTGTTTCTAGTTTGGGTAGTCTTTAGCTGAAAGCGTCGGTGAATAATAATGAAAAATCGGTTTTCTTTTATCCAACCTTATGAGTACATAAAGTAGGGCATATTCTCCACCTAAAAGCCAATTCGAAAGTACTTAAATATTGCATGTGACGCGGAATTCAGGAAACATAAATCCCATATACAACACATTGTGCGGCGAATACTAACGAGATACGCTACGCTATCCCATTAAAATGACACTTTGCTGGGTTTTTAAATTCGTAGTCAACGACTGCCCCAAATTGATCTTCATAGCTTCGGGTTTTAAAAATAGTTCATTGTCAAGAGTTTTTGGGGAAACTGTTTGAATCACTGGTAACATTCACCTAGATTTGATACTTTCACTTGTAAGCTGTGGAAAAATGATTTGTTCAAAGGAGGTGATTTGATATTTTTTTTAGAAAAGTAGGGAAGCGATCCGATCACACAGGCTTTAAAAAGGCACGAAAAACGTTCTGAATTTTCAATATTCAACTAAAATATTTAAATGCTTTGTGGTATGGGTGCGCTTTTATTAGGACTTAAAAATGTGTTAGATCTTAGTATTAGTTTTATAGCATCAGCGGACTAAATTGCATCCAAAACGGGAATGCAATAACAAATATATCTGACCCAAGAATATCAGTAAATGTAAATTCAATTCTTACTTTTGAAACAGAAATAACTTCTTCAGATCACATGTGAGATGTATTCCTTCCCTTCAGCAATTTAAGGCAGCGGTTTTTAGAGTAATAAAATCTTATAGATATTACCAGTTTTTTAAAACAAAATTTTAGTACTTCATTCTCGGTCGATGAGAACGTTCTAACTTCCAACTCAGAGACGGTTTTCAGTGAACCCATTTTGAGTATTTTCAGAAATGTCTATGCAACTTGATCTAAATCATTAATGAAAATAAAATGTGCATGGAAACATTTAAGTTTTTTAAATTCGCAATAAAAGCTAATCTGTGGATTACATTTCTTCGTCTCATTCGTCTAATGCGACTGAGATGACAAGCTTGAAAAGTGTAATTTAATATAATGGAATATTTTATGCAGCATACTTTAGTTCTTTTCAAATCGCGAACATTCTCTCTACGTTCGTCAGACATTGATACAGTTTTTTTAAGCTTTGGCTGCTGAATATTAAATTCCGTAGTTGCTTCGCGAGCTGTTCGGGTATTTTCACCAACCAATCTAATTCATGTTTACTCAAACCTGAAAGAAATGTAAAACTCTAATATAGCTTGATGAAATACAAAAAAATTATTGTGAATCCGCCGTGAAATAATTTACAAGGACCGGATCGACAAAATATTACCTTAACAACATTTCTACTTAGATTTGTGAGTCAAATTTAATGTTAACTACAGTTAATTTTGAACTAAAAGTGAGAGATATTAAATCCGCACTTTCAAATGTCAAAAACGTTCCATTATATTAAAAGAGTTAGGCTTTCGCTGCCACTGCTTGAAACTGGTAAGTTTCTCGAGTTTTTAGGCCGTCATGGAAAAGAATTGTTTCTCGACGTTTTGCAAGCACGAGCAGTTTCCATCCTCAGAATTAATTCTCTCGAACGTTTACACTTACACTGCAGTATAAGATTTTCTGGAAAACATCACTGAAGATGCAAGCCACTCGTGCTTGTGCAACGTCAGGAAGAAAATCGTTTCTACCCCGGCTTAAATTGCAAAACATTCACCCAATTCCAAGCTGTGTCACCCATATAAACAGCTGTTTTGAATTGCTGAACAAGAATTAATCTTTACGTGTTAATCAGTGTCCCAGCTCCTGCATCAAGTGGGTGAAGGGGCAATTTATTTCTATGCTTAACAGTGGTATTTTTTCAGCCATCAATACTTTCTCAATTATGAAAAAAGTCAGTTTGGACATAATATCCGGCACTACTTAAATTAATAAACGCGTTTAGAAAATCAAATGAATCGCTCAAAGCATAAAGCTGAAATAAAACAAAAAAATATGCGTGAAATGCTTTTAAAATTCCGTATGGAATATCAGAATACACAAGAGAACGGTTTGCCGTCTTTCTGGATTTCTAAATGTAATTTTGGTAGCAAAATAACGTAAGCGAATGAAAAAATATCATTGATGCTAAAAGTTGAAATTCGATCGCAAAATGAGAACGAACACATAAAACCAGTGTTAAGGCAGTACGTATTTACTAATGCATAATATTTGAAATAAAAAGTAAACAGTTTTCCATAAACAGCGATCATAACAATAGAAATGTTTGCTCATTTGCCACATTTGAATCAAATATCTCTGAAGCAAATAGGTTCGTACGTGATGAATGTTATTTATGCGGAATTAACAATATTAATGTTCAGCATCGAGGTGGAGGCTAAACATTGTGGGAGGTGTACGCAAGACTTGACTGTATTCAGTGGGTAAAACCAATGGTAAAAATGGATGTGTCCTCCTCGTTTGCAGGTAATCACGAGCAAAACTATCAAAGAGGCAAATAGTGTTAAGCAAAGACCTTCATGGTAATGATATGCCTAACTTAAATGGTAACGAAAATGATGCACAACTGACTCTATACAAACATCCAGAATAAAGTTTGCCAGCCATTCGTGCCAGTCACAACTAACTAAGACAAATACAGTAACTTCCAAATTGGTATGGCTTTTCAAGTTTGAAGTACGTCAAAAGTACTTTAGTAAACAGCAATACATGCCATACTACCTCTTTAGCATACCTTACATACAAATTTACGTAAATTTAAGCTCAAACACTACATAAATGATGTCTCATGTGTTTTAACTTTTCTTAAACCTATTTCTAACTACAATTAATGGTGTAGGGATATAAAGTATTGTTTCATTTTGTATTCCCCCGAAACAGAAGCAGAACTAGCACATCCAACTCAATTTCCAAAATAAATTGGAACTGACAGACAACACAAACAACTTTAAAGAGTAGCATTGTTGAATGCACTGGCCGGAATTTGCAGGCAATATTCGCTTTTGCATTCACAGTTAATTTTAAGCACCTTGAGTTCAATCAATGAAGAATGCTTCATTATCCACTAGTTTCGAGTTAGTCGTCAACTGACACGAATTTTATCAATGACAATTTTCATTATTTTTGGCAATACTGAATTTTCTTTCTGTTTATTTCTATAACAAAAGCATTTTAAAACTAAGTGGAACTGAAATGATTAGTATTTAGATCAGGTATTACCAAAAATACGTAAAAGTAAGCAAATCCATGACTGAAATGCGCTAAGAATCAGTTGTGGAAGAAAATGCGTCATAACATGGCAAGATCCGGTAAAATGATCATCAGCATAGAATGAACTAGACTACCATCCACAACTACACAATTAGAGATAGTCAGTACCATTTTCTGGTCCCTTGGGCACTTACCATGGTAACGTCATCTATCTTTGAGATACTTCTCACAAATATGTTGACACGAACAATAGCCGGCCCATCTGACGATTTAGGAAAAAAACGGAAACAATTATTAAGTTGGTTCACGCGGAAGATCTTTGGTCTTTAAACCTACTCCCTGTATTTATCTTAAATTAACACCTTGTTGCTTGATAGATTACATTTTCATCAAACTTTTAACAAATGACACGTTTTCCTTAGTTCTATTTTCTTCAAATACCACAGCTCTGTTGCAGGATTATTCAAGACACGTCATCCAGAGTACAAGCACTGAAGATCTGGATCTATTGTAATTAAAAATGACAACTCAATTTAAATCGCATTCCTGATAAATGTGAAAATTAGTTTGCAGTAGTCCTTTCAAATATCTTAATATATTTAGCAAAAGTACCAGAAATAATAATTTGTCTTTCCTTGCGTTTCGCCTGTGGATGACACATATCGCTTTTATGTCCTCGGCGTGTATTTTAAAGCTGTCTGAGCGAATCAAATCTAAAAACCCAAGGCACGAAATATTTACGCCCTAAAAATAAACTGGATTTTTTTCACGGTTATTATTGAGTTATTCTTCCTTGAATTCCATATCTAATTTCGAGTCTTTTTTTCGAACACCGTAGACCCGTTGGCGTTCATTTTTCCGATACGCGTAATATTGGCAAAGTTTATGGCAATAAGGCACCGGCACCAAAAAAATCTAGAACCTATGAAATTCCTAGCTTGGTTCTATCCATAAAAACCCATATACTGAATTACATCCCTATTGTCGATTTGTGACTTAATTGGTATACACTTTGTTGCAGAGAACAATGCAAATAGCACCCCATTAATCGAATATTTTTGGCGACTAATTTGACAGTACAAAGGTTTCTATGGAATTGAAATAAAAGACTCTACCCTCAAATCCCCCATAAACAGCATTCTCAGCAATCAAACGCGACTAGTCTGCAAACTGCTACCCTACAAGCTAATGGGGGCGGTAACATCCCTTGCTCGTGAGTACCCCTAAATTGCACGATCGCCTTGAGTTTGTCATTATCCACAAAGAAAGTGTAAAATTATGTGTTATTATGTATTAAATATTTAGCAGTAATAGAGCTGGTGTGTGGGCAGAATTTTATTACTAAATTATATCCTTTTTGGGCTATTCTCGTAGGCAGGTGAGCACAGTTTTAACTAAAAATATCCCAGACTGCTGACTAAAAGAGCGCCACTTCAATGTATCTCTCTTAAAATAGGTTGCGAAACTAAGCTCTTTTCGTACAATCTGTTGCATTTCTGCCAGACGATCTACCTATAAAAATTCAAGATCCAACATAACGTTTTTGAATCAGCGGGAAAACACTGAAAACATCATTCCATCGCCAGCTCTTTTGTTTCAAGAGGTAGGAAAAAAATATTTTGATGAAATTTCACGGAAAATACGTTATTTTCTGCCACGAATGGAAATATCCAACTCTATTGAAGTAGAAATGATCTAATCGGACTGCTGTCTCTGCGAAAAATGGAAGTCCATTATAGAATTTTACTTCAATATTGTATACATTCTTTCCATAGTCAAATGCATGATTTTTCTTTTAAATAAATCCAACACTATTCCTATAATAATCATGAACGTGGGAAGTTGGCTATGCAATTGAACATTAGTTTAACTGTTGCTTTTCTCGAAAATATCAGGTTTTCACTCCTCGTTGCGATAAACTAACTCGCAAAACTAATACTTTTTCTGGCTCTTTTACGCACATTCAAAAATGCATTGGAAGTCTTTCAAAAAACCCAATGAATAAGTGAAAAATGTCTCTCTATACTCCAAAAACGCTACTTGAATTTTGTTAACTTCAGACGAATTTACTTTCAAATTAAAAAACATATATCATAAACAACGCCTCTTCTGTGTTAATTCAAGTTCTGTGTTATTTTACGTATTAAAACGTTAACGCCCCGGAATTTTATATAGATCATTTGGGGACATTTGTAATATTGGCAAGTTGCATATGTAATAATCTTAACATTTATAATATTTTATTCTTGTATCTTTTATGTTCTAGTCTTTGTTTCCAAATTGAATATCCCTTTTATGTTGCTGCTTAATCATTAATTAACGTATCAACGCTATTCAATAGACGGCAATCGTAAAACTTCCTTCCAAGGTGGATAAACGAAATTGCAATTCACCTACTTCACTAATTAAGCAATAGTTTTCATCGTTAGTTTGTAACTGTATATTACATATGGTTTGCAGTGAACTATTTCAATAACGCTGAAAATCAACGATGTGAAACTCCCAAGTACACATATTGAATAAAACGAATATGCTATACAACGGTTAACCCGAATATGTAGATGAGAAGTAATTCCGCACTACAGAGTCAATGGCAATCTAAAAGTCGATTTGAAGTTGAATTGAAACGTAGCTACTAGCTACTGTTTTATAATGAAATCACCAATAGGTAAAACTAAAAAATGTAAGTTTTCAGACTAGTAAAAACGACATTTTCCTAGTTTGTGTATCAAAAATTTTATTTAAAATATGTGTTATTTAAATAAATAAAAATTTAATGTCACAGCCACACCAAAGGAAAAATTGAATCATATCAAGAAGTTTTATGAAATAATTTACAGTTTATCACGCAACTCAACAGATCCCATTTAAATGTAAGGTCGTTTCTTTTGTAGAATTTTTAACAAAACCCGAGTTTATATTTATCAGGGTTTGGAATTTTAATTACCTTAATGGGTGCCCACAACAATCGGTGGAATAATAACATTTTGCAGATATTGTTTCTTCCAGAAACATAATTCATTCTGGAAATGAATATTTGAATGGGAAAAAATTAATTCATTACGAAATGAATGGAAACCAACATTTTAAATTTCACTTATCGACTAATGAGTTCTGCAATAAGTAACGGACCTGACGTGAAACCAAGAAAATCGTATCTTAGAAAATGTAAATTTCTTTTTCAGTGGAAAAAGTCTACATTCGGGCAAGTGCTGTTTTGTTTTCTAGTAGTAGTAGTAGTAGTAGTAAACATCTTTATTTCCAAAAAAGGCTATCGACCTATCGGTCTTTCTGCCCTTGTTTAATACATGTAGTCTTAATCTAAATAAAAAACAAATATGAAAATTCTCTTATTCTAGGTTAATAATCTTATTAAATAAACTTTCCAATTCTAATGACAAGAAAATATTATTTTATTGTCCAGTAGTCAGTTGCGTTTGTAAGTGTTCGAGTAGCGTTGATGTAGGGAAACGGAAGCGGGATTGTCTGGTTGGTCTTGTAAACAAAGGGGATTCAGTATGGTCCAGTTGTAGGGGTTGTTTGTCCATTTTGTCTGTAAATGTATGAGTCTTTCCGAAATCTTTGTCATGTTTGTGCGTTCGTATAGTAGTTGGGTGGAGCGGTTGTGTAGTGCGTTTTGAGGGTGTCTTATTCGTGTTATTAGTCTTAGTGCAATTTGTTCTGTTGTTTGTATATAACGTTTTGTCCTTTCTGTTCCGTTGGTCATGAGTATATGTCCATAGTCTAGCAAGGGTCTACAAATAGCTTTATATATTTTGGTGGCGGTGTTTGTGCTAATTCCTCTGTCTTTGTAGGTTAGTGATCGGAAGTGTTTTGTTCTCTTTATTGTTTTTGCCCTGATGTTTCGAATGTGTTTAGTGAATTTAAGTTTGTGGTCAATTGTGATTCCAAGGTATTTTACGTCGTTTTTTGGTTGTGTCGTTTGGCCGTCTGCAGTTATTGTAGGAGAGTCAGCGTTGAGTCTGTGGTTTGTGAGCAGAAGTTGGTTTTTTGACGCGTTTGGTGTTAGTCTCCATTTATAAAACCATGTCATTGTGTTGTTTGTTAGTGTTTGGAGTCTTTGAGCTGCTCTCTCAGTAGTTTTGCCATCTACAATAAGTGCCTTGTCGTCTGCGTATTGTAATATGTATGCCGATCTGTTGATTTGATTTTTGTCTGGTAAGTTGTAATTGTATATGTCATGGCAGTATATATTGTAGAGAAACGGTGAGAGCGGGGATCCTTGAGGGAGCCCTTGTTCAGGGGAAAAATAAAATGACAGTGTTTTGTCAATTCGTACTTGTAGTTGTCTGTTTTCTAGTAAGTTCTTTATGGTGTGTAGTAGATATGTTGGTGTGTGTAGTTTGTATAGTTTGTATAGTAAGCCTCTATGCCAGACACTATCAAAAGCCTTGTTAATGTCCATAAACAGGCAAGCTGTCTTTCTGTCAGTTAGGTGGGTTGTTTGTATATCGTTAGTCAGAGTGAAGAGTGGGTGAATAGTCGAGTGCTGATGTTTGAATCCGAACTGATACGATGGTATGTACTTTCCGACCAGTTTTCCCAGTCGCTGCCTTATTATGTACTCAAAAACCTTGCTAAGTACTGGTAGCAATGGAATTGGTCTGTAATTGCTCGGTTGTGTATTGTCCATTTGTTTTCTATTTGTTCCAGAAACAAAATTTATTATTGAACTGAATATTTGAATGGGAAGAAGTTTACATAAAATGAGAGAAAACCAACATTTTAAATTTCAGTTATCTACTGATGAGTTCGTTAAAGAAGTAACGGATCTCATGTGAAACCAGGAAAAATCTACTAGCCTAAAAAATGCAAAATTCTTTTTTAGCGGAAAAAGTCCACATTCAGGCAAGTTATTATTTATAAACATTCTGTTGAAGTCGCATTGCTTCTAACCGGCTAATTTGGAATCAAATGTTTCTCTCAACCTCAAAAACACAAAAAAGTTCCATTGCAAACCAATTTAAAAAAATAGGTAAACATACATGTTTACTATCAGTGTTAAAAATGTTCTAAGGATCACAAACATGAATAAAAGCAGATAATAAAGGAACAGTTTCCATGAAAATGTGAGTTTAATTTTAGATGAATTTGCTGGCAGTTTTGCAGAGCTCTTATTATCAAACGGTAATTTAAATCGCATTATTCCAAATTCTGGTCAGAATGATATATTTTCATCGAAATCACAATCGTACAGAAATTGATTCGGATATTTACATTGTACGTTAAACTAATATGAGCATTTCCGCGCTAAAACATGGATACAAATGCTCATATCAGAAATAGTGTTGTTGTGTGCAAAGAAAAACAGAATCCATTTCCCAGTGTAAACTATGTCAAAGGAGAAAGCTTTTATATACATTTCAGTCAAGATTTTCTAGGGCTAAAGCAAGAACGAACGATAAGGTAGCTTTTAAAACGTCTGTCTATATCTGAGGCAAGACCGCTCCCACAAGATTGAAGGTGGATATTTTTAGCTGATTTTTAAAACATCCATTAAGTTCCTTTGCTGAGTCAAAAAGAGCGCCTAACCGCTGCAGGATACATTTTTATTGCGATTTTTTATTGCCTACGCATTTCCAACAAGTGCTCGGATGTTCCCTCCGGAAATTTATTAACCAAGTTGATGGTTGATGAGCACTTGAAAATGTTTTAGTAGCTTCTTGCTTAGGTAGACCTAAAACCTCTTGTTCCTAAAATGTTTATATAAAAAATTGATGGATTTATTAGTTTCAATTAATATTCAGTGCTAACATGGTATTGCTGCACACCTCGCTCTTGTAAAAAATAAAAGTTGAAAACCCGTTGCGGTTGTAAAATGTTGCGGTCGAAACAGTTTTCGTTAATTAGTTTGCTTTTTGTATCAATACTTTAATGGTGGTAAATATGTATTAATACGGCTTTTCATTTCGCAAATTACAATAATAAATATTGCATTTGATTTATGAGTATTTAGCGAGCTGTTAACATTATGTGCAAGGTGTTCAATTATGTGATTCATGTCAAGCAAGAAATGTTCATTTTTCCAAAATTTTTCAACGGTTCATTGAATATCCGGGTTTCATTTATTGTATTCGAATGAAGAATACGCAGGCATGATTTTTTTGTATGAATATTGCAACGATAGTACACCGCTTCACTTAGTAAATATCAATCGCCATCTTCCAGACAATCAAGCGTTCAGTGTAACCTTCACGGCTCTCATTATTTCTTAGAGCTTATTATTAGCTCTAAGAAATAATGCTGCAAAAGCCTTGAGCTCGTTTGAACATAATTCTGATACTGATACAATAAGAATTTCTGCTCTTAATGGAAAAAGGAAGGAGTATGGCGTAAAAAAGACTGCACTCTTATCATTACAAATCGGTACAAAAACTGCTCCCACCGGACGTTCCCTAAAGAAAACGTTTACAAGAGATGGAATCAACAATTTTCACAATGATGTACGGTCAATCGAAAACTCTCTAGCACTTCGAAGCTCATTCTTATAGAAGATTCTCCGTAAAAATATGGGCTCGAGTAACTAAAAATGTATTTATTGAACCACATTTATTGATAGGAATTTGAACCGTGGGATGTATAATACCCAAGCGTTTATGGAGAACGCTTTACATCCACTTGAGAACATTCTGCTTTATATCATAAACACAATGTTATTTTCACATGGAGGTATTCCGGCTTGTTTGGGAAGAATTTACACAAATTTTCTCAATGAAAATTATCCAAATAGATGGATAGGTGGTGGTGGTGGTCCCATTGCTTGGTCACTAAGATCTCTAGACCTCAACCCGTTGAACTTTTTTATGTAAAAATACTTATTCAATGGGAAAGTCTAATTGCAAGAACCAACTCATCGGAATAATTCGTGCAGGGTTAGATGAAGTAAAAAAGCAATACGGAAAACTAAAACTGGAAACGAATCCGGTAGTCACATGGAGCAGCTTTAGTAATAATTATGTACACTGTCATTGCGATTTAATTTTTTTGTTATTTAATTTCGGATAGGACCTAAATTCATACCCCTCAGATTATATGAACCATCAAGAATTCAGAAACAGTGGAAAAAAATCAAATAACAAGTATCTCGAATTTGCTCTGTATTTTGCAATGAACACTTTGTATATCCTTAGAAAGAAATAGTCGACTTATACTAAATTCAAGTTACAAAGAAGCGAAATCCTAAACCGGAAACTTGTAATTTTCTGTCTCAAAAAAGCCTTCAAGCTCAGTTATTGTGAACGGAAAGTTTCTAGGTTTCAGTAAACAAGCATATTAAAGAAGGGCTATTTTCATATCCAGACATATTGCCCGCAGCAGAGCCAGCACAAAGAAAATTAAACGTGGTACGATTAAAATGAAATTAGCAATATGGCAAGAAATCAAAGCTAATACCCCGTTATTGTAAACTGAAAAGCTCTAATACTTTCCCAAAGACAAAACATTCATTTTACATTGTATGGGTCGGCTTATTTCTGTTTGAAAATACGCACCGGCTTTGTAGCGTTGCCTTGCCATTATAATACAGAAAATTCTTTAAGATATTTTTTCCTGAAAGCGTGCCGAAGTGTATTTATTTTTGATAAACGGTGCTGGGTAAATATTTATTGCTTTATGACTTAATTACACTCGAAGAAAGGTAAGAAAAATATTCAATAATAAGGTATTTAACTGGAGGAAATGCTACTTAAATAACAGAAAAATATCTAATTCTCAAAGTTAAAAACTTTGAGATTTTCGCAAGCCTCAGTAACATCTTGCGAGAGAAAAGAAAAGAACTCGAACATTTTCCAGTTTTCAACTTTATTTCGTATGTAAAGGGTGTTCCAATAAGAACGACGGATTTAAATTTTAAATAAAACATATATATTTGTGGTATAAGTTTGAAACATTTATTGAAAAATGCAGTACACATCATGAGGTTATGAATGGAATAAGACATCGGACAAATGACCGCCTCGCTTTGCTGGCACAGACGTGCTCTTTTCATGAAATTTTCAAGGACTGTTGCGCATAAATTTTGCGGTATTTCAGAGATACAGGGTTGAATTTCATCTTTTAAGACTTCAATCGTTGTTGGTTTGTTCACATCAACTTGCTGACTTTAAAAAACCCCAAAGAAAAAAGTCCAAAGGCGTTAAATCGCATAGTCTGGGCGGCCAATGCCGATCTCCAAAACGAGAAATAACACGACCAGGAAATGACTCGTGCAGTAATTCAACAGTTTCTCTAGCTGTATGGCTGTACATGCTGTTGAGATCCATATTTTGCAATTTTGGCACAAAAAATTTAGTTAACATTTGACGATAACGAACACCATTCACGGTTAATGCTTGACCAACTGCGTTTTCGAAGAAAAATGATCCGATGATGCCTCCCGCCCACAATGCACACCAAACAGTGACTCTTTTTGGATGCATCTGTTTCTGAACCATCACTCGTGGTTTTTCGGAACCCCAAATGCGACAATTTTGTCGATTAACGAATCCATCAAGATGAAAATGGGCCTCGTCACTAAAGATGATTTTCGTTGAAAAATCACCGCCCAATTGTCGTTGTTCCAGAATCCAATCCACAAAGGCTCTTCGTTGCCCATGGTCTTCCGGCTTTAGCTCTTGAGCCAATTCAACTTTGTACGCATGAAGCTTCAAATCTTTTGTTAAAATTCGATGCATAGTGGTTGTGGAAACACGAACTTTCTGAGCTCTATGCCGAATTGATGTGTTTGGGCTTTCCTCGACATTTGCACGTACTGCTGCGATATTTTCAGTCGAGCGACCAGGACGAACGCGTGTTTCTGTTTTAACTTCATTAACAGACCCAGTTTGCTGAAATTTCCTCATTAATTTTCTTACAGTGGCTTCAGTTGGAGCATTCCGATGGCCCATAATTGTACGCATTTTGCGAACTGTGGCTGCAAAACTTCCACCACATTGATAATAATTTTTCACAATGAGAATTCGTTGTTGGGTATTGAACCGCTCCATTTTACTTAACCTCCTGCTGTCTACTAACGAACGGCCTTTTTTTGTTAATGTCAAATCATGACACTACAAATGGCGCGCAATTCAAAACCGTCGTTCTTTTTGGAACACCCTTTATATTTAACTCTTCCAAAATTCGAATTAATAAGTAATAACGATGTTTAAACAATGAAGATATTGTTTAAATTTACTTGGTACAACTATGTAGAAATAAAAATTAATATCAGCACTATTATCCGGCATTACAAGGCAACTATTATAAGGCAACTACGTAACTGAAATTCAAATAACCCTTAATTCACCTAACAGTTAGGGTCTTGTAATTTACTTGAATGGATACTTAATTTATCCCAGTTGCGTCTTTATGTAATTCCAAGAATTCGCTTTGTAACTTATTATTTGACCTCTTAAATCGGATTCTGAATTCCAGAATTATGATTTTCTGGATTTATATAAATTACCATTCCCTTGCATGCAACGACCTCTCAGTTTATTTTTTTTTGCTGAAAACCACGCATGGCATTAATTATTCAAATAACTCAATATGCTTTAATACTAATCTATGTGAATATCGAAACTGCCAGCAAAACCAGTACAGTTTGCGTGGTTACTATCACGAATTTCACAAACGTTCGACATGCTGCATTTATTGCATCTGCATTGATTTGCACATAATTTGAGTTTCAAAATGCAATCGGGCTGAAAGTAAGTTACTTAAATGCATTATGCAGGAAACGGGCAAATGTGTTTCATTCACACTTTTCGATAGCGGAAAATCAGTGACATTTTTAAACATGGGAATCTATCATTCAAACATTTTAGATTTTGTATACTTATACATAATAATAATGAAATATAATAATATGTAGATTTGGCCAAGTAAAACGGAACTAATCAGTTTTTATATGAAGAAAAAAGAAATTGACTCTTCCGGCTTTCTTCTTTTTTATTTATTTTTAAATTAGCTTTAACTCTAGAAACACTACAAATGCATGGTAATTACTTGCAAGGAAGTTCACTGTTAAAACAGGCTGTACAATGTAGATTAAAACAGGCCAATTAATTAATGCAACAAAGCGTTGCATAGAAAAATTGAAGGAAAAACAAATTGAGTTCTGCACATTCAACTTTCTGCTAAAGGTTAGTTTGATCTCTATAATTTGAAAAAATGTGGGTGCAGTAAAACACAATTCTCAAAGAATTAATCTATTTTCTCTGGAATCCAGTTTTCTCATACGTAAAGAGAGTATATACGTGTATCTTGTTAATTAAATGATTGCTGACATTTTAATTGAGATTTGCATATATTAAGTATTGAATATAACGGGCAGGTAATAATAATATTTACTATTATCCACTACAAATTTCTCCATCATTTCCCATCTCCAAATTTCCCGACATGTATACGAAAGTAACATAAAGCAGTAAATATTTAGGTTTTACTGAGAGGAAAACATTGGCAAAAGATGATATGTGAGAAAGGTTCTGTGATAGACAGTCAGCAAATTCAATATTGCCGGTGTTAAGGTCTCAGACACCTGGAAAATATTATTGACGAACAAAATCTGTAAATACTTTTACTGTGTTACATTTTCCGGCGACAGAGAAGGAGCAGCAAGAGGATTACCATAAATGACTGAACATCTATTTAGGTTTCAAAAAGGATGGGTAAAGAATACATATGCCCAATTGCGACAATTGTGAAGAAAAGTGGCGTTTGCCAGACACGTAAATCGATATGATGCATTTGAATTTTTTAAAACCTTTAAGTATGTACCGAATGTGTTGTTGTCAACATCATAGTCGTTTGCATAAATCGACATTGGCATGACCCAAAACAGCAATTGCCTCATTTGCTCTATTCGAACAACTTTAGATGACGTCAATACCTTCTACCAAAATATTTACTAACTTCTCGTTGAATTACCTTATTCACTGAACCTGCTCGGTAAATTTCATGAAAGTCTGATGAGACAAATTATTTATTAATGCAAATAAACTTCCACAAAAATAATACAACTTCCAACCAACTCCCCTTCTTTCCAACTTTTCTTTGTCCCCATTAAAGAGGAAATCAAACAATGCCTCTGGTATTTTTACTTGATAACAACCCAAATTTAGGGAAACACCTCATGGAGCTAAAGAATTCAGGAAATGCCTCTTAATAAATATTTTCATTAATTTAGACAATGTTGACAAAAGGAAGTTCGGAAGGTAATTAGATGATGACAGTGATCCTTTTCTTTGTGAAAATGAAGTACTTGGAATCGTTAAAGACACGCCAGAGAAAAACCGACGGGAAAAAACTGGCGTTGGCCTAATTGGAAATCTTTACAGCTGAAGTCTATTTTTGCCTAAAGCAAAGTTGTAAGAATATATTAATCATGTTGGGAACAGCAGAAAGTAGTCTACATCAAATTTCAGGAAATTTCCGCCAGCGTATGCCTTGAGAAACAGTTAGACAAATTTGCTTCATACGTGTTAAGGCCATTTGGTGCAGTTCTTTTTTGTATTTAAGTTGAAGAATAATAAAAACAGACAGTTCTTGTTTTTAAACGTACATGTCTATTTTATTTTTACTATCGGGTTTGTTGAAATGTCTTGTAAGAGTTCGCCTTCCGTTTTTTCTTGTAAAATTTCAAGTTAGATTGTTTTCTAGTTAAACGCGTAACATTTAGTCTGGAAAGAAACCGTCAATATTTTGAAGCGTTAAAAACCTAATCATGACAAATGTATGAAGACAGATTTTATAAATACAGTAGGAAACATGTTTTTATTTTCCGAATAGTATAGAGCTTCAATGTTGGGCCATTTCGAACAATGGAATTGTTTGGTGCCATTTTAAACAGTACAAAAATAAATATTAATGTGGTTTTCATTTATTTATAAACTGTGGGTAATTTTGATTTGAAACCCGATATAGAAGCAAGAAAATAACAGATTTTTCTGCGAGTTTTCACAAAATATTGTCCGTTGAATAGATGTTATTGTTTCACAAAATAAATTAGTTCTATTGTTTTTAAAAAGAAATCAGACAAAGCGTTTGAAATACTGAGGATTTAGTTGACAGGTTCCGAGAAACGTTTATATAAGCATCCAATTGTGTGACTAAATATAATTATTATTTTCCCTGTTTCTTTTTCATCGACGGTGTAAATGGTCAACGGAGCGTAAAAAAGATAGGGCTCTGAAATGTCAAGAGGGTTGATATCTATTGATTGTACTTGATTGAGCGTCGTTTGCTCATCAAACTTCTTCTTATCGGTAAAATGTTCAGTAATAATTATCGTCAGTTTGAAAATGAATACTGGCGTTTATACGTGAAAAATTCATATAAACCACGATTCGTTTCTAATAGCATTCTTTCGTGCTTAATTAAGTACATTATAATCCGTTAAATGCAATTTGAGAAATGTTTTTGTTTGAATAAATGTTGTCTAGACTAACTAAGAAAATTGTGTAAAATAGTGTGACAGGCATCAGGCGATCGTGCTTTTAAAGGAGTAATAGCAAGGGCCCCATAATGGCCTGTTGTAGCAAATGTGGAGCACCTCTAAGCTATCTACAAGAACGGGGTGACCTCCACTTACCATTTTATTGTCGCTTATGGTGGTAATGCTTCGAACAAACAGGTTAACTCGGACAATCGCAGGTCCATCTACAGATATGAGGGGTTTATACGTTCATCCTCCATGAAATCTCGACTTATAGAATTTAAATATTGTGCCGAGTACTCAGAGATTTCGTCCGCAATATCCGAAATATTTATATTAGACATCAGGAACTTGATGAAATGTTTAACTTGTGGGTAATAGAGATATACTTCTTGACTACTTTTTGCTACTGTACCTGAATTAATTATCACTCATCAGGTAATGTACAAGAACAACAGTATGAGGACATGATTATGAGTGTTCTGCATTGCTCTCTCGCTTTCTCATTGCTGCTCTCTATATGTTCAAATAGGGAAATTAGCACTCACCTGTCCCATTAACACCTGAAGGTCTTATCCTAGCGTCGTATCGTCCTGGTCCCAGAATCTGATCCAACACTTCCTTCTCCTTCTCGCGAAAGTTGATTTTCGCATTGGAGCCCGAACATCTGCGACAAATTTAATTATCGAGCTAGCTTTTTACATTTTTATAACGATAATCCATCATAGCATCCTCGTGCTTAATAATTGACATTTAGCCTAAAAACAGTCCATTGTTTATGAAAACAGGGGTATGGAGGTCTTTGCTCCCTTTGTAGATTATGGAAAGCATTTTTCAATCGGTGACCTAAATATGACAAGAGGGATTTTGTGTCGTCATCTAGTGGTAGTATTTTTACATGGAATCGCATTCTTCATCTATTTTAAACTGGAATTATCCCTTCGTATCATCCATTAAAATGCCTCCTCGATCTTTATCGTTCCGTCGAAGCCCTTGCCAGCATAAACTATACCTCAGGTATTATTATTTGAAGTGAAATAAACGTATTTTGTTTGTTGGTTTCAGCGTCAACTTTTGTAACTTTTGAATCTATAAGTATTGGTATTTGAATATTCAAGAACTAGTTCAGTTTAAGCTTCATTCTCGCACAGCTTAAAAAAATACTTTCTTAAACCATAAATTCTGAATACGTTCAATAATGTTACACCTAAACAATCTGAAACATTACAACTATCTAACGAATAAGAGTGATTAAATTTTTTAATTAAGTTACTTTCCTGGTTTCACTTAAAAGAATTACAAAATTTCCAAAATAAACGTTTTGCTTTTCATCGCAATAATTTATCTTCCTTTGAGTGACTCCAAGAGTTTAGTTAGCAAATGGAAAACTGTTATTGATCTTTCCAGATACGGATTTCATTACTGCTGAGAAATAGCAGAATAACTCCTGTTCAGTCTTGGTGGTTTTGAAATTAATCGGATCTGTAATAATGTACACGATAGGAAATACGCAATTTTCCATTCCACTCTAAATTATCTGGAGCACATAATACAAAATAAGAACTAAATCCGCAATCCAAAAGCAAATTATTTGGCAGGAGCTGACAAGCAAATTACGAAATAAATTATTCAAAAGAATAATCAGTTTAGCTTGTAATTATCGTTTTGATAATTAGAATCCACGTCTATTCCTAGAAGTTGCCAAGCCAATAAACGGTTCGGAAATACATCGTCTTTTACGATACTACAAGAGAAAATTTAAGGTGCGTCCCTAATACATCCTAATTAGGGACATGAAAGGAAAGATGATTACTACTGTTTCCTTTCCATAAACTGAGAACTACCCATGCTAAATTTCCGTTAGATATTGCAATATATAATGGTTTTAATAGTTCGATTTGATTAACTTGGGGTTGATATACACGGTGGGTGATTTTAATGTAATTTCAAAACGTTTACATAAATAAACTTAAGTAAAAAAATGTTTGAAAACAAATTTAAACCGATTATTCTTCAATAAGATGCAAAAAATATTTCACCATTCCAGGAAAGTCGCTATGTAATTCCTATAAAATGTTAAATAGGTTTGGACGCGCTTTTGTTAGTCATTTTAAAGTATCCTAATTTGTAAAACTATATTAGAAATAACGCGAATAATCCCAAAGAATGGAAAGGGAACCGTTCCCGTTTTTGCCAGTTGAGCGTTTTCAAGATATGGAAAAATTTTCTAAAAAGTTTACATTATTGAAGGTCTTTACCCACATTGAAATTTCTACTACTATAAATTGATACGTCCTGTATAAGATCTGTGCAAATATTTTCTGACCAATACTAATTAAATAAATAACAGCTCTAAAGATCGCACGGTTTTTAAAACCCACTAGAGCGGACTGGACACCACTAAGTTTTTTAGCAAGAAAATAATCAAATTTTAATTTCAACTTTCAAACAATTTTAGCTTCAACAACAGGCTTTCAAACAATAATAACGTATAAATGCAAAATAGAGATATTTGCGACACAAATCCACAGACTCAACGCTGACTCCCCTACGATAACTGCCGACGGCCAATACGACACAACCGAAAAAACGACAGTAAAATACCTTGGAATCACAATTGACCACAAACTTAAATTCACTAAACACATACGAAACATCAGGGCAGAAACAATAAAGAGAACAAAACACTTCCGATCACTAACTTACAAAGACAGAGGAATTAGCACAAACACCGCCACCAAAATATATAAAGCTATCTGTAGACCCTTGCTAGACTATGGACATATACTCATGATCAACGGAACAGAAAGGACAAAACGTTATATACAAACAACAGAACAAATTGCACTAAGACTAATAACACGAATAAGACACCCCCAAAACCCACTACACAACCCCTCCACCCAACTACTATACGAACGCACAAACATGACAAAGATTTCGGAAAGACTCATAAATCTACAGACAAAATGGACAAACAACCCCTACAACTGGACCATACTGAATCCCCTTTGTCTTACAAGACCAACCAGACAATCCCGCTTCCGTTTCCCTACATCAACGCTACTCGAACACTTACAAACGCAACTGACTACTGGACAATAAAATAATTTTTTCTTGTCATTGGAATTGGAAAGTTTATTAATAAAATTGTTAACGTAGAATAAGAGAATTTTCATATTTATTTTTTATTCAGATTAAGACTACATGTATTAAACAAAGGCAGAAAGACCGATAGGTCGATAGCCTTTTTTTAGAAATAAAGATGTTTACTACTACTAACACTACTAAAGAAAAAAAATTGTAATGTTAAAATTTATCCGACGCTTATTATCGTATAGAAATCTGCAAATTTCCGACCGATTACATTAGAACACTACATATTTGCAGTTTGTGTTGCTTAGCCGGAACCGCTATGTAAAACACAAATTCTCATAACATATTGACTCTATTCGGATTAAAAAGTAACCATAGCTGGACTATAAAACATGGATGCAATCTATAGTTTTACACGACCTATTATGAGCGGCTCTAGCACTCAGCTACTGCAAAATACACAATCCCAAAAATCGAGAAAAAGCAGACAGATTTTCAACGATCCGAGTATAGAAGAAAGACAAATATGATTAAAGCGAGTTAAATGTTTTTGCGATGAATTACGTTACTAACTCAATCCTTCAAAAAGCTAAATTCCGAAACTTCAGTAAAAAAAAACAAGTCTAAAACATAACGGTTTTCTATTCATATATTCAAAAAATTAGTTTGCAATCAACTCCTCTGCAGTATTCTAATACGCAACGAGATTCCTAACTTCGCAAATTTACGCGCGTTATTTTTTCAAACAAAAATAAGTTTAAGAATTTTTAAAACTATGAGAAAAGTACGCTCTAGCAACATTAGTTGCAACATAAACGTTCGCATATTTACAACTGACATGTGCCAGGAAAATTAAACTACTATACAACACAAACAGTAAAATAGTTGTTTACTTACGGATAGTAACAAACAGCATGAAGAAAAAGTGCAATAGAAATAGTCAAAACCAACTCGTTAATCATTGCACAGGGCCCACAAAATCGAACAATGCGTAAAAATATTTAATTATGTTTTATCATTTTCGAGTCTAAGAAAAATAATCAGCGATGTCACAAGCGGACATTCAGCTGCAAATAACAGCAACTGCTTTCCACCTCAACTGAACCTAGTCTGATTTTGAGGATAGAGGTGGGACGGTCAGAGTTTATATTGATCGTCTAGCAGCGGCGCTGTATTTTCCTCTACAACGCTCTCTCAAATTTTCAGCGAAAATGAAAATTCTCTCTCATTTTCCCCTGGTTTTATACCTTCGGTATAGCCGTGGATGCATATGTGCAACTGTAAGTTATTTTATTGCTTTGCTTCACAACAGAAACGATTCCCGAAGACCGGAAATTGGGTTTCCAAAAACTTTTCACTCTAAAACCGCTCGCCAATTATAAGTTAGAATCAGCATGGCTATGACGTCACATCCGACCCGTTTTCGTATTTATGTCGTCACTTGGTGTGTTATCTATCTTGCTGGATAGAAATCGTATTTGCATTTATTCGGCCAACTAGGCTAAGGAGCGAAAACAATTAAACTGCAGCGCATCCTGTGGAAACATTTATTTAGGAAACATTTTGCTATTTGACAATTTTCATCGTTTCAATCATGAAATACAATATTTGCATTATTGCAGATTTGAATTAAAAACCGTAATGTAAGGAAAATAAACCTTTAGAGCTTTTCACTCCGTTCAATTGCGAGGAAAGTTTGAAACTTTCGCGACTTCTGAAAATGCCCCGCATAGGCTGAAATATAACGGGATCGTTCGTTTTCTTAAAATATACAATTGCAGTTCTTTGGCACAAAGTGATTGTATAAATACGTCTAAAAAAGTTTATAAAAGGAATAATTTGTTGCTGTTTACTGATTTTGAATAAATGAATTTGAATGGTAAAATTCCGTCTGGGAGATAAAGTTCTTCTAACAGATCTTGATAATAAAAAAATCACGAATAACTAACAAAATGCGCACATTTCTTCAGTAAAATTTTTTTGCTTCAACACATTGCTTAAATCTATATTTGTCCTTAGAAGAAGCAATTTCAATTTCTCCATGCTCAACCAAACACCGACACATTTTTTTCTGGTTATTCGCCTGCCAGATTTCTTAAGTGATACAAAACACGTCCAAAATCAGGCGACAAAATATAGATTTCTGTAGTATTTATAGCATTAGGACAATTATAAAAAAACCATTAAAATATTCACTGTTACATTCACTACTTCCATCGACCATGTTGGCGTGTTGCAAAGCAGTAATACTTTTCCTAGGCCCTTGTTACTTAATTTATAAATAAATCGATTGCTTTTTTATAATTTTATTGATGGAAATTTACGCTTATACTCATGCACATACCATTTAAACAGCTTATATTACTTCATACTTTACAGAGAAAAAGTGGTAATCCATGTGAAGTTTCATATTCGAGTCGTCATTTAAGGCAAGCTCTTATACTCTGTTATAATTCTACCATCATTTAGCTATTGTTCGAAAGACTCACATTAATTTAATTCCCCATTGTACTAGTTTTGATCCCCAAATAGGGGTTTCCACAACAGAGTTTAGGACCAAATTAAAATATATGTCGGCTAAATGTTCGTGATCTGAATAGCAAAGTTCGCAAGTTACATCGAAATAAAAAACTGCAAATTAAGATTAAATTAATGAAATTATTAGTAGTAGTAAACATCTTTATTTCTAAAAAAGGCTATCGACCTTATAGGTCTTTCTTACCTTGTTTAATACATGTAGTCTTAATCTAAATAAAAAACAAAGATGAAAATTCTCTTATTCTAGATTAATAATCTTATTAAATAAACTTTCCAATTCTAATGACAAGAAAAAATTATTTTATTGACCAGTAGTCAGTTGCGTTTGTAAGTGTTCGAGTAGCGTTGATGTAGGGAATCGGAAGCGGGATTGTCTGGTTGGTCTTGTAAGACAAAGGGGATTCAGTATGGTCCAGTTGTAAGGGTTATTTGTCCATTTTGTCTGTAGATGTATGAGTCTTCCGAATCTTGTCATGTTTGTGCCGTTCGTATAGTAGTTGGGTGGAGGGGTTGTGTAGTGGGTTTTGGGGGTGTCTTATTCGTGTTATTAGTCTTAGTGCAATTTGTTCTGTTTGTATATAACGTTTTGTCCTTTCTGTTCCGTTGGTCATGAGTATATGTCCATAGTCTAGCAAGGGTCTACAAATAGCTTTATATATTTTGGTGGCGGTGTTCGTGCTAATTCCTCTGTCTTTGTAGGTTAGTGATCGGAAGTGTTTTGATCTCTTTATTGTTTCTGCCCTGATGTTTCTAGGTATTTTATGTTCATTCTTTGGTTCTGTCGTTTGGCCGTCTGAAAATTATTGTAGGGGGAGTCCGCGTTGAGTCTGTGGTTTGTGAGTAGAAGTTGATTTTTTTGACGCGTTTGGTGTTAGTCTCCATTTATAGAACCATGACATTGTATGTTCGTTAGTGTTTGGAATCTTTCGGTCGCTTTTTCAGTGGTTTTGTCGTGTACTATTAGTGCAGTATCGTCGGCGTATAGTAATATGTACGCTGATTTGTCTATTTGGTTTTGTCTGGTAAGTGGTAATTATAGATATCATGGCAGTATATATTATATAGGAATGGGTTAGAGCGGGGATCCTGGCGGGAGTCCTTGTTCAGGGGAAAAAGAAAAAGATAATGTGTTGTCAATTCGTACTTGTAGTAGTCTGTTTTCAAGTAAGTTTTTTATGATGTGAAGTAGATATGTTATGCCAAGACACTGTCAAAGGCCTTGTTAATGTCCATGAATAGACGCGCCGACTTTCTGTCAGTTAGGTGAGTCGTTTGTATATTGTTGGCCAAAATAAAGAGCGGCTGAATAGTCGAGTGATGTTGTTTGAAACCAAATTGGTAGGTAGGTACATATTTTCCAATCACTTTTTCAAGCCGCTGCTTTATTATGTATTCAAAAACTTTGCTTAGTACTGGAAGTAGTGTAATTGGTCTGTAGTTGCTCGGTTGTGTATTGTCCAGTCCATTTTTGGTGAAATTATTAATATGGCTCAGTTTGAAATTTGGGCGAGTAAATAATGCATTGAAGTTATCATCAGATCTTTTCAGAAAATATACCTGGTAGCCAGTTATACATATTTTCATAGCAATGAAACTGAACATGTGCTGTGAATTTGTGCAATTTTATTCAATAGAACAATAGTAACGGAAAATGTATTAACCAGATTTAAGTGAAAGCAGTCCAGTACTTTCAGAATTTGAACTTGTCAAAACCCAAAACCGTCTTTCAATTCGAAATTAGTATTAAAATGAAAAAAAAAAACTCTCCTACAATAACTGCAGACGGCCAAACGACACAACCAAAAAACGACGTAAAATACCTTGGAATCACAATTGACCACAAACTTAAATTCACTAAACACATACGAAACATCAGGGCAGAAACAATAAAGAGAACAAAACACTTCCGATCACTAACCTACAAAGACAGAGGAATTAGCACAAACACCGCCACCAAAATATATAAAGCTATTTGTAGACCCTTGCTATCCTTTGGACATATACTCATGACCAACGGAACAGAAAGGACAAAACGTTATACACAAACAACAGAACAAATTGCACTAAGACTAATAAACGAATAAGACACCCCCAAAACCCACTACACAACCCCCCCACCCAAGTACTATACGAACGCACAAACATGACAAAGATCTCGGAAAGACTCATACATCTACAGACAAAATGGACAAACAACCCCTACACTGGACCATACTGAATCCCCTTTGTCTTACAAGACCAACCAGACAATCCCGCTTCCGTTTCCCTACATCAACGCTACTCGAACACTTACAAACGCAACTGACTAGTGGCCAATAAAATAATTTTTTCTTGTCATTGGAATTTTATTTAATAATATTGTTAACCTAGAATAAGAGAATTTTCATATTTGTTTTTTATTTAGATTAAGACTACATGTATTAAACAAGGGCAGAAAGACCGATAGGTCGATAGCCTTTTTTAGAAATAAAGATGTTTGCTACTACTGAAAAAAAAATTAGAATAAAAGCTAGCATTGAATGCCTTCTATTGTTTTAAATTTGATCCCATAGTTCTGAAGTACCCTGTATATTTTTCTTCATTGGTGTTGAGCATATACAGTGTGCTAAACAAAGATTGTTCGCCAATGTATGAGGGAAACAACAATTCAATTCCATGTAGCAGAGAAGATAAAAAGCGCAAAAATAACAGTGCACTTTAATTGTTTCTATTTAGAATGCAAGATTCTGAGATAAAAGAAAGTAAAATGATCTATGAACACAAACATTTATGGTTCTGTCTCGCTCACTCCATGAACAAATCCCAAATGGCTCTATTTCTACACAAACTTTCCGAAAAAATCTTAAACAAAAACATTTCTTTTTTCCAATTTCACAGTACAATCTAAAAATAAATTTAAAATTAATAGGCATCAAACACTTAATGACTCGAAAAGCACTTTGCAAAAAGGAGAATATTGAAAACTTTCCGAAAACACGTGTGATAATCCCTTACCGGCGTTTTCTTTACACAATTTTAATACCTTGTTTGTCAATGAAAACATAACAAATTCACATCAAAACGTTAAGCGGATTTAATGGAAAAGTGATAATATTTATTCAATAGAATCGTTCGTGTTGCCAACACTTGAAAGCTAAAAATATATTAATTAATATTAAATACTCGGGAAAATTTTAGGTTTGAGCAAAAAAATAAAAAGTATTCTATAAGACAGTAATGAGCTGAATGTTTAAATTAGAGAATAAACCCTTTGAAATTGATATTTATTAATTATTTAGGATTAAACTCCGATCAAGGTTAATATTACGAACATGTGTTTCTTTGGAAAAGTATTTTAGAAAAGTTATTTTGACATTGTCAACATAACTAATAAAAAGCTCAAAGAACCTGCAAAGTCTCTAAAATATAAATGAACTTGATAACTTCACTCATGATAACTATACTTCCAAAAGTGCAAATTGATTGTGTTCAAATTGTTCAAATCTGTATTATCGAAGCTCTTTGATATTGCATATTTTGTTTTTTCTTAGTTTTCAGCCTCTTGGGCACCCTCGTTCTTTAAAGGCGAATAGCTGACGCCAACTTCAGTGTCAGCTCCTCGATGTTATTAAACTTTTACTTTCAATTCTTTTCAATTTTGCATGAATGGCTTTCTTATATTCTAAACATGTAAACAACCTGCTTATAAAAATGTGAAGATGTGCAATTGATGTTCCTTTGAACTTTGAATATAGACAATAAAGCAAATTTATCGTTTATATTAAATCATATCTGGCTTATATTATTTTATGGAAATTTTGTGTTTGTATTATAATGTTGTTTATTTTATTGTAACTTTTGGAAGCTTTTCTTTGAGCAATCAGATTTTCTTTAGTTTGCTTTATTATTTTGAAAAATCCTCTGCAAACTCACCATAACTAATGATTAGAGCAATGTCTGAAGATAATGTTTCCTTAGTAAAAAATACGAATAAAGGGGTCAATTCATTTTTGGTCAAAAATATGTAATGCTTACTGTTAATTAATACTTTTTTTTCGGGTGAGGTTTGGGAAATTAATACTTACCTGTCATACTTATATTTTGGTTGCCTTTTCTTATAATAAATAAATTTTGTTGTTAAAATCCCGTTTTATATTACAAGAAAATATATTTTTACCGCTGAACGACCCATTAATTCAAAATATTGGAAATATGAAAGCATATCCCCTTCGCTATTAATTCTTCTTCCCGAATCTGGGTGAAGGTTCCGCAAAAATAGTGGTGTAATTTGATATACCCATTAAAAGTTTGTCAGCATCCCTAATGGGCCTACATGTTTTGCAGTTTGGATTTACGCTTTGAGTCTACTAAAATACAAATGCTTTTTGTTGTTATTGTCAATATTTACTGATTATTAATTTATGGCATCGTTTTCCGTTAAAATTAGAAGCTCCATTAATTCCAAACTGTTAACAGTTACACTGGTGTACAGGGTGTTAGGCGATCGATGTCTTGGACTTGATGATTTGAATATTTATTGAAACTTGTACGTATTTTATTTCCTTGTAGATTATATTACTAATGAATAAATATTGATGGCGCTAGATATGCATCAAAAGAAAAAAATTAAGTTCAAAATAATGAAATAAGGAAATTTCAAGTGGATCAAAAACACCAAACTTAATGACCGTTTTGCTTTCCTAAAAATAAGGGAAAAATAAATGTTTAAACGCCTCTGACGCTTAAGACGCATTACCCGCGTCATAGGTTTAATTAAGTTTTTTTTTAATATAACCAATTACTCCCAATATGGGACAAGCTCTATCCCAATACTCTGTATAGGATAATGTGTGGTCTTGCAGGATTTTGTAGACCGAGGACTATTCAACGAGAGTTTCTTATATTTCTGCAAACTGACGTTATAAATCATTAAACCGATAACCAGGAAAACAGGTTGCGCAAAGAAGTTACTTCTCGAAAAGTTGAGCCAATATGAACAATGTTTCAACGAGAGATTATTAATCTGAAGCCGGGAATTCGATAATGTCGAATCGAGGAATTAACTCTAAGACCCATATAAGTCGGTTTTCATGCTTGAAGAAATTCGTTGAAGGAGAAAAGATTAAGACATGGTTTTTGATAAAAACTACTAAGGGTCCAAAACAAAATCTAATGCCAAACAGTTTTCCTGTCTGTTTTAACAAGCACTGTGAGTTAATCCCTATGTATCGACAAATGTCACAAAGTTCATATTTCCTTTGAGTCTGTTCAAATTATAATTAAAGTAAAGCTGAGATTTGATATGCAATTATCAACCTGATTTGAATAGATTTATTGAAATATGCACACGTAAATATCCATGACAAATGATCTCATATAATTGCAGATCGTGGAATTTCGTCAATTGATAGATATTGTTTAAAAACCAGACTAGTTAATAATACGCCTTTCGAAAATGTAATTTATTATTCATATATGATCATTCTTCCATCAATGCTAATGATAGAAATTCGAGTGTTTTTGCTGAATTTTGCAGCGCACAAAAATCTTGCGAAATAGAACCGAAATCGATAATAATACTGCTTAATATTTATACTTTCAAACAACAGCAAAATACAGCAAAACACTTTGGCTGTATTATCGAAGCTTTTTGAGATTGCATTCTGTTGTTTTTGTGTCCCTCGGGAGCCCTCATCCTTTAAAAGCGAATATTTGACATCAATTTTCCTGTCAGCGTCTCGTTGATATTAAAGTTTTACTTAATTTCGTTCCAATTTTGGGAGAATGGCTTATATTCAAAACATGTAAACAACCTACTCGCAAAAAATGGAGATGTACAATTGGTATTGTTATACTCATCTTGAAATGTGGGCAAAATTGGAATTTAGTAATCCTTGAGCTGAGAGCGCTAGGGTGACAACAAAGAAAAAAAAAATCGAATAGAGCCAAGGGAAAATTTATGGAAAAAGTTCGTCGCCAACAAAAACCCGCGGGTTCATTTCCTATAAAAATGCAGCAAAAAAAATATGAATTAATTCTTGAAGTCGTATCAGGCCAAGCAGCAACGAAGAAAATTAAAACAGTATTAGTAGTAGTAGTAGTAGTAGTAAACATCTTTATTTCTTCATAGAAAAGGCTATCGACCGTTTTTTGTTTTGTATGGAAAATTAATAACTTATGTATATAATGTAATTAATAAATATACATATAATTTATGTCTGGAAATGCTCCAATAGGGTTGCGGTTGGGACGAGGAAACGCGTTTGTCTGGTCTGTCTTGTTAAATAGAGTGAGTCCAGGAAGGTCAGATTGTGAGGGTTGTGTTTCCATCTTGATTGTAAGACGAGTAGTATTTCCGTAATCCTTGTCAAGTTTGTGCGTTCGTAGAGTAGTCGGTTTGGTGGATTGTGTAATGGGTTTGCTGGGTGTCGGATTTTCGTTATCAGTCTCAGTGCTATCTGTTCTGTTGTCTGTATATGTCGTTTAATTTTGTCAGTAGCATTGGCGATTAAAATATGAGCGTAGTCTATTAGAGGTCTGCAGATCGCTTTATATATGATAGTTGCTGTCTTGGTGCTGATACCCTTGTTTTTGTAAGTAAGTGTGCGGAAGTGTTTTGCTCTCTTAGTTAGATCTGTTCTGATGTTTTTTACGTGTTTTGTAAATTTTAGTTTATTTTCCACTGTTATTCCTAGGTATTTCACATTGTCGATGGGTTATTTGAGCGTCCGTGGTGATAGTTGGAGAGCCTGGCTTAATTCGGTGGTTTGAGAGGAGCAGTCGGTTTTTGATGCATTTGGTGTGAGTCTCCTTTTGTAGAACCATGCTGTTATTGTCTCTGTTAGTATCTAGAGTTTGTCCACTGCTCTGGCGGTCGTGTTGTCGTGCGCGATAAGGGAGGTGTCGTCAGCGTATTGCAGCAAGTAAGCGTTTTGGTCTATACGTTCATTGTCTTGTCTGTTGTGATTGTATATGTTGTAAAGCAAGGGTGAGAGTGGTGAACCCTGGGGTAAGCCCTGCTCAGGTGAAAAGGGGATAGAGTAGTCGTCGTTGATTCCTACCTCCAGTTGTCTATCTTTGAGTAGTTGTTTAATAATGTGTATTAGGGTAGTTTGGAATGCTAAGTTCGTGTAATTTGTACAGTAAGCCCTGGATCCGAACACTGGCAAAGGCCTTATTTATGTCTAAAAACAGGCTGGCAGTTTTTCCTCTGCTCAAGTGTGTCGTTGGTATGTTATTAGTAAGGATAAATAGTGAATGTATGCTGGAATTTTGGGCCTTAAAGCCAAACGGATATTTTGGAATATGATGTCCTATTAAATTCTGTAGTCTGTTTTTATTATATGTGCAAACAGTTTGCTCAACACCGGGAGTACCATGATGTGCTTGTAGTTTTTTGTCAGTGTGTTATCTAGTCTATTCTTTAAAATAGGTGTTCTTATTCCGTTCTTCCATAACTTGGGTATTTTGTTAGTAGTGATGCATTCGTTCAGTTTTCTTAATATGTATTCGCCTTCAATTTGAAAGCATTTTTAGGCGGAAAATATTTTTAAATACACTCCATTTTTTCAGCTGCGAAAGTCTAAATCATCAGATTGAAATGCTAAATAAATGTATATTTCAATGTAATGTTTTTTCAAAACATCTGTTAATCATGGGAAAGAGGAAGAAAAATAAAAAAATAACAACTTCTTCTTGTACCTACTTTATTTTATATGTTCTCACATCTACATTTAACAAATAACGAAAAACAACACTAGCACTTATTATAACAGTTGCATAATGAATTCTATACATGATTCCTAGAAAATAATTTAAACAAACAATGCCGGTTAATGGCAATTTCTGGCGAATACCGCTAAGTTCATACAAAAGTTGCATCTGCTCCTAAGTAATTAATTACCCAAAAGTTGAATTATAATGTGCAATTTAGCGACTAGCTTTGAATAGAATTATTGAATTATACACACACAAATAACTGGGAAATTTTCCCTTATTTAATTGCATAAACGTGGAATTTAGTCAATATGTAGATATATGAGAAACTAGCCTAGTTCGAATTCCTCCTCTCATTTAAAGTAGCTTTCAACTCCATGGCAAGTTTGTAACCCAATTCCGGTCTGCGGTCTCTACCTTCCACCATCGCTTTGACTTGGGAAGAATTTACTATAACTCCATTATTTGTAATTACGGTATTTTTAGTTTTTTCTATATCAGCTAGATCCACGCCTCTGCTGCAATCATCTAAGAGGATTGTTCGATATCCTATTGCCAGAGCATCTACAGCGGTAGCTCCTGAAAATTGAACAATAGCACTCTCGGTCAGTTTTTCACTTAACTGACCTACCTACACATACATCGTAGGCCAAACCACAAATGTAAATATCAGTTGCATTCTGCATGCGCAGTTGTGCACATAAACTAGTATCAGTCATCTTCTTATTATCCCAGAATACTGAATAAGAGTCCACATCTGAATTCGTACCCTTGTAGACTTTCGTAGCATTATCGACAACCTGATTGGAAAACCCAGACATTTCAATCAAACATTCCAGACACAACAAAAACTTTATCAACGAGATTCTTAAAGATTTATGTCTTATATTTATTTTCTTTTCAAAGCCTTAATAAGAGAACTTCAAACTCAGGCAATTTTAAAGGACATGCTAACGGAAAATTTCTCCATCCAGACTGAACAGATAAGCAATTATTTAAAATATCAAGGCAACTTTTCTTATACGCCTTTTATAAGGAGCTTTCCATAGTGCATATATCTAGGATGCTTATAGCTCAGTTTGTTCAGATCGAGCGATTTGGAAAGTCAATAGCATTAGTACTTCAACCAATATTTACTTCAAAGCAAGTCTAAAAGCTGTTCTAAGGACATTAAACCGCTTGTCAAGAATGCAGTTTTTAAAATAAATTACTAGCAACGTTACTACGGAATTTGAAAATGGCTTTGAGGTAAACTTCTGGAGTTCATGTTTTTTACAGGCAAACATTGAAAAATTGGTTCTCTCAGCTTATTACACATTGATATAAGAATGTGTTTGATCTTCTGCAAAGAAACCTTATAAAGCACTATACCGATATCCAGGAAGGCAGGTTGCGCAAATAAATTATTTCTGGAAACCGGAGCCAATATCCACATTGCTCCAAAAGAGCGTATTAATGACAATAATTCCGTTATGTATCTAGAACTTGAACCTAGAAAATTTGTAAAGTGAAAAAATAATATTGTTCTTATTAAAAAATTACTGAAACTGCAAAACATGAGCAAACACTTTGATATATTTGCCCTATAAGATCGTTAGTCTCATGTGGATAAAATAACTTCATTAGAGGGCATAACTTTGCCAAACACAGTCCTAGCAGAGCGGTAGATAATTAGTTTATAAATCACACTATTCTATTTAATTTGAGTTGATTTTCAACTGGCAAATATTTTTAAGGAGTTACATTTCACTTTTTCAGTCTACCAAAACCCAAAACCGTCAAAACCATGAGCACCGATTTCCAAATCCTAATAGTTTGGTTTATTCAATATTAATATTCGGAAATGTTTTTGTTCTAGGTAAAAAAAGACCTTTAAATCCTTGTGCAGTTCAGATCCCCATGTATCCTGTACACAATGTCTTGGCCACAGTCTCTGCTTCTGAGGAGGTGAGCCACAAAAAATCACGGTGTCATAAGTCTGGGCATTTTCTGCCGTCACTGGACTGCTTGGATCTAACTCTCTTTCTCCGATATTTTCAATAAACGATACATGATCACTCGGATGCCAATCCAAGGAATAGAAAACTGCGTCAAATTTGACTGTGTCCAAAAGCTTGTTGATTGGCTCGATGACGTCCAATCCTAGCGATGGTAAATGCTTCTTAGTTCTCGCAATACATAAAAAAGCATCGGTATTTACCGTTTTGCTGTGCAGAACAGTTGCTGATATTTAAAGTACCCGAGATGAAGTCATTTTGAACATCTACTATCAGAAAAGCAGCTATTGGTCGAACAATCTGCAATAATAAGATTTGAAAACTTTCCCATTGCATAACAAAAATTTTAGTAGTAGTAGTAAACATCTTTATTTCTAAAAAAGGCTATCGACCTATCGGTCTTTCTGCCCTTGTTTAATATATGTAGTCTTAATCTAAATAAAAAACAAGATGAAAATTCTCTTATTCTAGGTTAATAATCTTATTAAATAAACTTTCCAATTCTAATGACAAGAAAAAAATATTTTATTGTCCAGTAGTCAGTTGCGTTTGTAAGTGTTCGAGTAGCGTTGATGTAGGGAAACGGAAGCGGGATTGTCTGGTTGGTCTTGTAAGACAAAGGGGATTCAGTATGGTCCAGTTGTAGGCGTTGTTTGTCCATTTTGTCTGTAGATGTATGAGTCTTTCCGAAATCTTTGTCATGTTTGCGCGTTCGTATAGTAGTTGGGTGGAGGGGTTGTGTAGTGGGCTTTGTGGGTGTCTTATTCGTGTTATTAGTCTTAGTGCAATTTGTTCTGTTGTTTGTATATAAAGTTTTGTCCTTTCTGTTCCGTTAGTCATGAGTATATGTCCATAGTCTAGCGAGGGCCTACAAATAGCTTTATATATTTTGGTGGCGGTGTTTGTGCTAATTCCTCTGTCTTTGTAGGTTAGTGATCGGAAGTGTTTTGTTGTCTTTATTGTTTCTGCCCTGATGTTTCGTATGTGTTTAGTGAATTTAAGTTTGTGGTCAATTGTGATTCCAAGGTATTTTACGTCGTTTTTTGGTTGTGTCGTTTGGCCGTCTGCAGTTATTGTAGGGGAGTCAGCGTTGAGTCTGTGGTTTGTGAGCAGAAGTTGTTTTTTTGACGCGTTTGGTGTTAGTCTCCATTTATAAAACCATGTCATTGTGTTGTTTGTTAGTGTTTGGAGTCTTTGAGCTGCTCTCTCAGTAGTTTTGTCATGTACAATAAGTGCCGTGTCGTCTGCGTATTGTAATATGTATGCCGATCTGTCGATTTGATTTTGGTCTGGTAAGTTGTAATTGTATATGTCATGGCAGTATATATTGTAGAGAAACGGTGAGAGCGGGGATCCTTGAGGGAGCCCTTGTTCAGGGGAAAAAGAAAAGGACGGTGTTTTGTCAATTCGTACTTGTAGTTGTCTGTTTTCTAGTAAGTTCTTTATCTAAAATTTTAATATGTGGATACTTTTGAGTTGAATGAGCCTTTTGTATTTTTTATATATTTTTTAAATCACCTATTAGATATCTATAGAGACTTCTATATTTCTATGTAAAATCAACTTTCTATATTAATTATAACATCAGATCATGACAAAAATATTCCGGAAGCTTTTTCCTTCCAAGATCCAAGCCAATTAGTACCGCACTGCTCAAAGTAAAAATTAAATTATTATCGGATGATTAGAGACACCATTAAATCATTTCAAAAACCTTGAGCATTTCTAGAAGACATTAATGAAATTTAATTAAATAATCAGACTGAATCACAATTAAATAATGGTATAATGTATATTTATCAAGCTTGAATGTGGCGAACTTATTCACAATATTAAGGCACAAATATACCCCCTATATTTACACTACAAGGATATAACAAGGAAAGCTATTCTAAATATATAATAGGCAAAAGTTTGAATCCATGTACTTACTTTGTACCTACTATAAACATATTACGATTTACATATTGTAATTTGATACTGAACGTGAAACTATATAACTAGCGCTGGTTCTGCCGTGAAATCAGACTCCAGTTTAGTGTTTAAGGTAGCGCTGGAGTTCAGACTAGTTCTGCATTAATTACTGCTATCAAAATAAATGCGAAGAATATCGTTTCAACAACTCGGGTTAAATTAATATTCTAATAAAATATTAAATAATACTCAAATTTACTGTCCAGCTACTTTCGATAAAAGAAACATACAATTTTAATCCAATGGTTCCAGCAGAAAGCAAATTCCTCCTTATCAATATGGTGGTCTCCATTTAAATCAAATACATTAAAAGTGTCTTTTAATTGTTGATCTTCAAGCCGGTAGATTTTGCCGGTATCATTTCTGAACAATGCTCGTGTCAACAATCTGAATTCTTCAATATTTAAAAAACCATCCCTAAAAACATCAACTAGTTTTAGTCTCTTCCTCAGCTAGATATATATTTCCTTAACTTAAAAAAATTGTATAAAGGCAAACGTGAATATGTAGATAAAATATCTTAACTACAAAATAATGTTCGACCTATATAATGTATTGTTTCCCCGGTTTAGTTGAAATATATTCCCAAAAATGTTTAAAACGTTAGTTTAGCTAACTAATTTGCATTTATCTGATGATTAAATAATACTCTTTGCACGATAAGTTGAAAATGATATATAATGACCAATTTATCTTGTTTTTGTGCGAAGATTTGTCTAGAGTATTTAAAAAGCAATATGTTCCTTAAAAAAATTGTTTTAAAGAATTTTTACATCACCGTCGAGATTCTGGAAAATGTGCATTAAGCATTATTTTATTGATATTTATACAAAGATTTTTTCGAACATATGCCCATGTAAGTGATCTACGCCTATTGCACTAGCAACAATGGAAGACAACAAACTTCTATTAGCTTTAGAGAATAAAGTCTTAGGAAAGTGAAACAGTCCTATCCGAAAATCGAAAGATTAAAATATTGTTAAAGGCAGGTTGATCGGGGTTTTTAGTTTAGTATTACCATCTTCGGCAACAGGACTTCAGTCGGTAGAATCTTTAAAGTTAATTGAAAGATTCTTATATGCATTAGATGATCAACAAAGTTTTCGAAGTTCCTGCCAGTTCAAATTATGCTTATAATATACCTGCTTATTTTTAATATTTAGAATTTATGTGGCTCAATAAAATCTCAAGTAAGTTTAAATCGATTTGAATTGTATTATAAATACCCCACGTATTGGTTATTCTGCTTAAATGTGTTTCTCCCATTGACAATTTAGATTGCTTTGAAATCCCGTAGAATCGCAAGAAAAGGTAATCTTGTTGAAGAACCGCTCAAGTTCAAGAAAAATAATTGAAGCCATGTGAAAATGAGATTGCACCAAGCGATATAAATCCGAATTTCTCTAAAACGACCTGGGGCGGCATTTCAAAATGCAATTATATTACATAAAATAAAATGAGAAATTCCATTTTTTACTTGAAGGGGCACTAATTATACTGAGAAAATTGTATCATCAATTTAATCAGCGCATAATACGCCACTCTGTGGTTATACTATTAAAGTCCTGCAACAAAAATTGCACTCTGTCCATAAAAGCCATCTAAATGTAGTTACATATATATACTCTAATAAACACTCTGAATGCGTTAAAAACGCTGACTTCGTACTTACTGTACCCCAGTAAAGATCTTCTGGTGAATCTTCACAGTAAAGTAACGATTCAACAATACAAAAGTTATAAGTATAAATATACTTATAAGTAGTATAAATTTAAATAAATTTCAGCTAATGGTTAACAATAATATAATTAAAGTAACATACCCATCTTTATCGAAAGCCTGATAACAAGCATCCATACCGATTACTTACGGTTTCACTTAAATTAAAGGAAAATACTTTTACTGGAATCAGTGGAAAGTAACAACTCGGGGCGAATTCCTACATGACGAAACGACCTAGATAGTGTGGATTCCAGAGCGCAATATTTCATGAAACGACAGAAATCCTACGAAAATTCATGTGTAGGGTGGCACGAACTAGCACCAATTTCAATGTAATAAGATTAGAAACTATATTCCACTATGGAAGAGTTTTAGAGGGTATCGCTTTACTCCTCCTATTTTAAATTAGAATTTCACTATAAGTTTATTGTTATTATCTGATGGAAAGAAAACCGTCCATTATTCCTACGTACTAATATATTTTTTAATTTAATCCTTTGTCTACGGCAATGATGGTGTCTGTTAACAATACTCATTACATAACTGAAATAACTTTTAAAATTAATGAGGTTTAATGTAGTGCCTGACTAAATTATGGTATAGTCAGGCAGCTTCCATGTGCTGGTTTTTTGGATGTGCTTTGCATATTTTAGTTTAGGGTGTTTTTATGAGAGGGCAGTATTATTCGCGAATAAGGAAATATATTTCATTGAGTTTCCTAATCAATATTTGCCAGGCTATAGAGCAGATTATCGCAAACGGCAGAAAGTCTTGATGTTCCGCAATTTTTCTCGAATCCTGAGAAGCAACTTCGAACAAGTTTCCGCCCTCGAGCTAGGAGGATGGAGTTACATTAGTAACAAGGGCCAAAATAAACTTCTTGCGGACTTCCTGAAAGAAATACAAAGAGTGCGACCAGCCAACAACTAAATTGAAAGGCCGGCCGCGGTTTTTCTAGGAGCCAGGCCGGGAAGGAAACCAGCTACTAAGTATTCTGGTCGAGAACTACTGTTAAGGACAGTACTTGCCTGGCTTGTCAGAAACTCGCAAATATAGAAGGATTCGCAATGGGAAACAGCCAGAAACTTCATAAAGAACTAAGCAGCCCAAGCCTGCGATGGAACATTCTAACGAAGAGCTATATGGTATCCCGTCAAATACAACCCAGAAGGAAATGGACCAAAGCGAAATAGGCCAAGACACCAAATGGGCTGAAAATAGCCACCAAGTGCAAGAAACAGAAAAAATAATCCAAAGGGCCCAACCAACAGTAACAGCAAAGGAAACCACAGAGACACAGCAACAAGATGTTAAAACACCTTTCGACGAAAGGAATAGCCTCAATTACCAACATAATCAACGCTATTTTTAGGACAGGGCATTTCCCGAGCATCTGGAAGCACGCCGAAGTTATCATGCTACCCAAAGCAGGCAAAAACAAGAGCTGCCCCCAAAATTACCGCCCGATCAGTCTGCTCCCAGCCATTAGAAAGATAGCTGAAAGAGCCATCTTACGAAGACTGCGGGACGAAGCATACGAACTAGATGTGATACCACCAGAGCAGTTCGGGTTCAGAGGGAAACACTCCACTGAACTGCAACTGCTAAGGATTGTGGAAAGATATTCCAGGGAAATGAACCAGGTGAAGTCCACTGGGATCCTGATGCTGGACGTCGAAAGGGCCTTTGACAGAGTCTGGCATGACGGGCTGGTCTATAAACTACGGACAAATGGTATCAGTGTTAAGCTGTGCCAATTAGTTGATGATTTTGTTCGCGGAAGAACCTTTAGCGTCCAAACTGAAGAAAGCAGGTCGACTAGTAGGAGCACGAAAGCATGGTGTCCCGCAGGGGGCGGTGCTCTCTACAATGCTCTTCAATCTCTTCACTAGCGACATTCCTCGGACTACTAATACGACCCTGGCACTATTTGCCGATGACACAGCCCTCCTTGCGTCATCGAGGAGCAAGGAATGCGTAAGGCGGAGACTTCAGCTCGCAGTTGATGAACTACACGAGTGGTTTACTAAGTGGAAGGAAAAAATTCACCCAGGCAAAAGTCAAGCCCTCCTCATTGGTAGGAGGCGGGACAGCGTTGATGGAAATATCAACATCGATGGAACATCGTCGAGTGGAAACAAGAGGCGAAGTACCTAGGCATCACCTTGGATAAGCAGCTTACCTGGAAGAAGCAGGTTCAAACATCTATTAATAAGGCCAAAGCTGTGACCAGCAAGCTCTACCCACTCCTCAACCGCCAAAGTCATATGAGCATTAGGAACAAGCTCCTGCTGATCAAAACAATTATCAGGCCCGCAGTGGCGTATGGCTCTACGTCGTGGGGCTATGCGAGCGAATGCCACTTAAAAAGACTACAAGCCACGGAAAACAAAATTCTGCGAATGGCAGTTGACGCGCCTTGCTTCATACGCAACAGCCAGATTTACAGAGATCTAAAATGGGAACCACTCCGCGACTTCATATCCCGAAAAGCAGGAGCTGACTTCCAGAAAGCGGAAAACCACTGCAATGAAGATCTTCGCAACGCGGTAAGTTATGAACCAATGGATATGGGTCCTAGGAAAAAAAGGCCCAGGCACCAGCTGACCCCGCAGGGCAACAGGCAAACGGTGCAAACCGTAGCCTACAACCATCAAGCAGTTCAGCTTAATCAGCGTATTTAAGTTAGCAAGATGCCCACACCAGGCATGAAGCCTATGTGGAGAGAGTGAGATGCAACGGCATACGGGTGCCAGAGCCGACACAAACTTTAGACGACTGCATGTTTTAAAGGATTTCCTGGAAACTTCAGAGCAAATGGGGGTTTTTAGTTGGTAAAAATCCAACACTACCCGGTATTTCGGGATACCGGGTGTCTTCGCGAAGATTTTTATCCTCCAGCGGCCGGGCAAACAAAAAAAAAACAGAGACAATAAAACGCAATCAACAGACGCCAAACAGTCAGGAAAAGTGTTGGAGTTTAGTGAGACTGAATCTCACATACTCTATGTTCTCAAATCTGCAACTGGTTTGTTTTATATCGATCTGCAGCGAGCTTTTTATTATTGATCCATTAAAATCCATACATTAATGTGTCGTCTAACACAAATTTCTCCTTATTGTTCTCCAGTTTTCATTAATTTTTGAGCTTTCTTTTCTTGAGTATAAATCGAAGTCTTAGACACATTTATGCCTAAGTAGGTTTAGACTATTAAGCTCCAGATGGCGGCCTACAGATGTCGATATAATAAATAGACTCCAATATATTCCTGGGTTTCAGTCAATTTTATTGTTTATTATTTAAAATGTTACAAATACGTTTCGGTGTCTTTCTCCACCATCATCAGTTTGTCTAAAATATACATTTACAGTTATTATTAATTTATATAAAATTTTCCATCAAAATTCACACATTAAAATACAAATCACACATATTAAAAAGTACATCAAGAACATTGGTTTTCAGGTGATGAGTCAGGACAAACATATCTGGGAAAACACTAGAATCTATTGTTTAGAGATTTAAATTTAATTTTAACTTACGCGTATAGTTGTTTCTACCTTAACATTCAACTGGTCACTGAATTTTCCATTTTTACTGGATATCAAGCGAGCGAAACAAAAAAACTGTTTATCTTTCACCTTTTCTTTGCATTCTAGGAATTGCTTGGCAATTCCTCAATATCAGGTGTATTTACTTCATTTACTTGGTCCAATCAGTTCATGCATGCGATCATTTAATTAGTGTATGATACACAGAGCTAAGATTGTCTGTGTCTGATTTGAAATTCATTGCATTCGGATGTTTTTAATTTGTATCATTTCATGGATTCTTCTCTTATTATAGTTGTTTTCATTGATTAATATTTGTGTGTTATCGAAATCAAAATCATGCAACTTTTGTTGTGCATGTTGTGCTAATGCCGTTCCATTTTCGTTAACCCTTCTAAGCTATATTATGTTCGTATATTCTTTTCTTTAAATATTGCCCTGTTTGTCCTATGTATGTGTTGTCACAGTTCAAACAGTCAATCTTGTATATTACGTTAGGTGTGTCCAACTTATCGCTTCTAGGTTTAAATTTTGTAAAACATTCTTTTGCCAAGTTGTTATTAGTTTTTTCCGCTATAGTAATATTATGTGGTTTTAAAACATTTTTTATTTTTGTGTTGATTTCTGGCATGTAAGGTAATGATACATACTTGATTTCACCTTCTTTTTTCTTTTTTATATTATTTATGTTGTTCCATTTATTTGCATTGTAGATTTTATTAATTCTTCGTTTTATAATTGGTTCGAAGAAAGCTTTGGGATAGTTGTTCATTATTAGTATCTTTTTTATTTTTTCAAGATTTTTTGTTCTGTATCTATAATGTGCTAATTTTATCGCTCTATCAGTAAGAGCTGTTACAACACTTTTTTTATATTGTATAGGTGCATATGATTGGTAATTCAAGTATCTACCAGACCACACATCCTTTGTGTACCAGTTTGTTTTTATTTCCCCATTATCGTCATATATAACCGTCATATCCAAAAAGTTTATTGATCTGTTTTTGTCTTCCTCAATGATGAATTTAATGGTCTCATGGAACGCATTAAACTTATCCAGTGTGTATTGAACTTTTTGGTTTGGCAGGCACATTATGCAGTCATGCATAGTTGAATGTTAAGGTAGAAACAACTATACGCGTAAGTTAAAATTAAATTTAAATCTCTAAACAATAGATTCTAGTCTTTTCCCAGATATGTTTGTCCTGACTCATCACCTGAAAACCAATGTTCTTGATGTACTTTTTAATATGTGTGTGATTTGTATTTTAATGTGTGAATTTTGATGGAAAATTTTATATAAATTAATAACTGTAAATGTAGATTTTAGACAAACTGATGATGGTGGAGAAAGACACCGAAACTTATTTGTAGCATTTTAAATAATAAACAATAAAACTGACTGAAACCCAGGAATATATTGGAGTGAATTGAAGTAGTCAGGAAAATATACGAAACGATAATAAATAGATAAAACTGGTGTAATTTTCCGCTAATTTACATGAATAACAACGAATAAATTGCATTATTTTGAGCATGGATGACTGTAAATGAACTAAAGCCAACAAATAAAGAAACCCGATTCAAGATTAGGCTCCTTATTTATTCCGAAAGTAAAAAACAGTCTTAATTTACTCCTATTTAGGTTGATGAGTATTGCGATTTGTAAGCATGAATGAGTGATAATTATCACATAAACAAAAGCTGCTGACATAGATAAATATAAATGTAATTGAACCGTTAACTTTGAAGGTGGATGACGGCATCAATATATTTATGAAATTTCTGAAGGTTACCGTTTTAAGCTTTACCTGCGTTACATGTCAAACGTTTCAGTATCTAGAGAATGTTTTGTGGATATTTAAACAATTAGCGTCAATTCCCTGTTGTGAATTTTTAACAATAATTATAAATATTTAAATAATTTATCAGAAAGATTCAAAACTGACCCAATTTATCCCATCCGCTTGATCTGAAATTAACAATAGTTTTTAATATTTTTTACGCTCAAACAAATCCCAAACAAAAAAACAAAGCAATTAAAAAAAATTCAAATAAAAAATGTTAACCGCAGTAGTTTTAACAGTCTGCTCGAAGTATCCATTAGGGATTCTCTAGACACTACCGGTCATTCCCGATGATGCATTGTATTCTCTGCCATCTGTGAGAGATTTCCCAAAATCGGTGAGTCACTTGTCAGGCGTCAAATGAAATGTTCGGTTTCGATGTGATATGTCGTTGGTTGAATAGTGAGTAGTGTTAGTGGTGCCAAAATGGCAGAAAATGTACGAGAAATCCCAGAACAACCTAAGAATTCAGGTTAGACCGGTACTTTAATAAACCTTCTATATATTCCATGTACTTGGCATTGATTGTGGCCCCTCGGGTGGCCGTACTGAGGGTGGTAAATTCGCTCATTATATAAGGTGAAAAAATCACCATCTGTGGGTCTCTTCGGTATTTTTTTTGCTAAAACAACTAATAATCGATTTGTTTCTATTCTCGCTATAGGGCTGAAAAGGCTAGAGGTCTACGGACAGAAGGTAGCCTCGGTTTCTATATAAACTGACAACCAGGCAATATTTTTTTGACACCCATTCATTTACAGTAGTTGCCTCTCCTTCAAAAACATTTTTCCAACGTATATTGTTTTGATTTGGAATTCGATTCAAACGCGAACTGAAACATTAAAATTCTTTAATTGAAACCTTGAATGTAATTGGAAATTACCTACATAAAATCAATTGCAATCAAGCATTTTATTCATCTCATCTCTGTGCAAACTAATGAATTCATAAACTTAGATGCCTGTTATGGCAATATAACATATCGCCTTATCTGCCATTTATTATTATAATAAAACATCTGCAGTTCTGATACAATCTAATTCTTAAAGCTCGAATGTTATTGTCCTGGGGGTTGAACGTGCTTTTTACACATTAAAGTAATAATTTGACTTGCGAGGTGTTTAGCAAATATTCTAATCTGCATAGTATAAATAGATCCTGACACAAGTAGGCTATGCAAAACCTTTAAAGAGTAATATCTGCCTTTTATCTTATCAATGTTCCTATGCGAAATCTCATATTCCAGGATAAATTTAGCAGGTATTAGGCGAACCTACTACGCATAATATTTACATATTTTTCAAATAATATTATATACGGGAAATGTTAACCAACTTTAATGTATGCAGGTGACTAACCCACAAGGAAAAGGAATTTTTAATGGAATGTCCTACTTGGAGTTTAATATACAGGATGAAATAGCGGTATTCTAGAAAAGCCAGGACAACAAACGAAATACCAAATTACGCATCTTCGTTTTCAATTGAGCTACCACCAACTGTTTTCAATACGTGTTTCAACTTGATGCCCATTTGAAATTTCTAATCTAAAATAAAATTCACTTGCAGACTGTGTTATGTTATCTGAGGATTTCTTATATTTTTCGTTAACGTACAATTTTTGTCTATTAAAAGCGCATAATGCTCCAAAACCTCTCGCTCTAAATAATGTATTATCATTTTGTTGTTATTTTAGTACAGTGATTCCCAACCTCTTGGCTCACGGACCCCAGAATACGGAATAATACGTAACCATGCCTGCATCTTGTCGTGTAACCTTTTCGAAAAATATTCGCTGTAACTCTTCCCTCTTTAACTCTCTCAAATTGCGAAGTGTTTTCTAAGCAATCAATGTCAGATGCGCTCAAATAAAAAATCGTTCCGTCGAATTCAACGTAGTCTCATTGTCTAACCATCATAACATTGGGATGAAGATCCATATTTTTGGAATTCGAGATCTCTCTCAATACTAATCCTTATCGAACATGACGTTGCAAAATATTTGTTGATAATTTATGCATTTTCAACTCACCAGGCAGGTTGGAAAGATATTGAATAATAGATAAGAAAAACACCTTTAGGATCGGTCGGCAATGATCATCAAGTCATTTGGATTGTTGCGACGAATTAAGAAGACACTCACACTCTTTGCTAATGTAATTGTCATTTTATTATTATTTTATATAGTAGGCGGAATTTATTCAATTTTACTTATTTCCTTTCTGTTTTGTGGGTATACCTGTTTTGCATTACAACATCCAATCAGAAGTCAGGTACTGGGTTCTGCATTGATGGTACTTTCCATTGATTTTGCTTATTTCAAGCACATTAGTTTTGTTGTTTGTTTTAAAGAGTACTAGTTTGTTTTTCCTGCAAGTTTTTTGCTTTCCCCTTCAATAGAAATTATCTTGGTTGTTTGTCAAACTTTATAAATCGATTCAGTAGTAGTAGACATCTTTATTTCTAAAAAAAGGCTATCGACCTATTGGTCTTTCTGCCCTTGTTTAGTACATGCAGTCTTAATCTAAACAAACAAATAAAGGTAAAAATTATCTTATTCTGGGTTACTAATTGAATAATTTTAATTCTGGCAAACAGAGATCTTGGATTTATTGCCCAGTGGTCAGTTACTATTGTAAGCGTTCGAGTAGCGTTGATGTTGGGAAATCGATTCATAAAATTTAAAGCCCACATTTATCGCAAAAGGTCCAATTAACATGGAAGAACATGTTGCCAAACAATGCTACTGTTGATGGTCGTAACTAATTTTTGAATCCACCCTGTATAAATAAATTTGGTGTAAAAAATCGCATATACCAAGAAGAATTGACGGGTCCAAGCTTTTTTTCAAAAAAACAGTCCGCCGAATTTTAAATGAATTTAGAAATTACTTCTGGGACTCACTGTATACAGAGTTAATGAGTTACACAGTTGTAAATTGACCATCGTACTCACATAGTCCTGTATAATATCAGTTATTCAAGTAACAATCAAAAACGATTTCCATAGGAACCTACACACGATTGGTCAAATTATTTGCAATTAGTTTTCAATAATGTTTCATTATGTTAGTTAAGGAAATTATTGAACCAATGCTCGCTTCATTGTTATTTTAAATTACTTTATCTAGTAATTACATTATATTGTATATATTTTTCAACTAGAACCTGCGTCAATTCGTTGATCTGATACTAAATTCAAAAATGATTCTAAGTGAAAGTCGTGTCGATTTAAGTCACTCCTATAAATAGAAGGCTTGTAAACTTCAACTATTTCCTTTACAAAAATAATCGTTTGCATATCTGGAGCTTTTGCTTTTTAGATATATATTTTTAGACTAATAGAGGAGCTGTCCACATCATCAATCTCTAATCTGTATGACTGCATCTCCATTTTGGCCATTTTAAAGCAACCTGTCTGAATATACAATTTTAAAGGGGTTTTTGAACTGCAAAAACACTAATTATCCAAACTTCACTAACAGTGTTAATTTGAAATTCAATGTCTGTAACCAATGTGTGGTTTTTATGGTCTGGAGATCCTTGTATGGCTTTCGTTGAATATTTATCAATTTATTGAATACAGCAATTCAGGAGGAATCATAAAACTAACTCATAATTATGATATATCTGCGGCTGTCTGGGTTTTTCTATTATTTTTCTAGTATTCTCTCTCAGGCCGTTATACTGATGCAATTTCCATCGACCCCTGGGAATTCAAAGTATTTGACGCGAGTTATTTCTGTTTTATATTCTATATTGAGATTCTGTGCTATATATATTTAAAATTGTCTTAGATGCCGTATGGCATAGAAGTCTTTATTTTCGTATCAGAATTTCTCTTACACCTTCCTTAGATTGTTCTTTAGTTACGCATTCGAAATGTTTAATGTCGTAATTATTTGCAAATGCCAATTTGTTTCAAGAAAGGAATATAAGTACGGACTCGCCAGCATACTAAGTAATACGTAGTGTTAGTCAACTTTTTATTGAAATCCAATAAGCAATCGTTTTATTTCAGACACTTATACGGTTACTGTATATATTTAATGCTGTATCCTTATGATATGTTTTTATACTTTTAATTTGATTTCAGATTGTCATCCACTACATTTTTCTAGTTTTAACATTGAACAAGATGGTGAGGACATTATTTTTATGATTGCTTTACAGTTAACACAATAACAACTAACAGAAAATCTATATTAATTTTTTTCTGTATTATTTGATCCCAACCTAATCATTCAACCATTAATAGATTATAAATTTGACGGAATTCATTGAAATATAGTTATTGTTGTGCTGCTGTGTAATTAGAACTAAAAAAGGACCAGCTAGTATTAACATTCCCGTCTAATTTCCAAGAAATCGGATGTTTTGAATTTATCATTGTTTATTTAATTTTAACATAATTAAGAAGTGTATGTTATTTTCGAATCACTCACATCGATGAATTTTCAGTTGCAATTAATGTGATTTTAATTGATTTAATTACAACTAATTATACGAGAGTCGATTCCATATACCTCAATAAAAAATTACACTATCATTAATTTTTTGTAGAACCGACATAATATTCCGCCATTTGCTAGTAGTAACATAATTGTAGTGTATTTTGACTTGTCTGAGTATGCTAGCTAACGTTTTTGTGCCAATGTCTGTATATAATTTTTATTGAACATACAATGGATACGTAGTTAATAATAACAACGTTTGAACAGTCCAAATTAAACAAAAGTTTATGGAAAGTATGAAAACAATAATTAATAAAAGAATTCACATTATTATAGTAAGTTTTTCAAACACACTTATTAAAAGTTCATGAATAAATGTGTTGCTTTAATACATCTAGTCAATTATTATGGTTTTGGGTGGATCTAGCAACACATCGGCCTAAATATTTTACTAATGGTAATTTTCCGCCGCGGAATAAGTGCTTTCCACAAATAGAAAACGAATAACGCGGAATATCTGCGAGTTCTATAAAACTCCATGGGCTGAGTATTAATTAAATGCCTCACCCATGCATGATAGATTGCCTTTGTATTATATTGCCATGTTTAGTAGGAAAATACGTTGTTTTTGAATTGTGAGTTAACTGTGTTAAGATATTTATATAATGTCCGTTTTAATTATTTTTTCAATTAGTTAACTACAGCTAATATCGAGGAATCGTACTTAAGGGTTAAAATTGAACCATATTAAGAAGTTTATATTAGGGACTATTTTCAGTAGTATGACGTGATCACTTTTCATATTACCACGTAACATGCAAAACTCACAATTTTTCTCTCGACTTTAATAATATTGAATGCTTGAAATAGTTACCTTGGAAGGCTGACCTTGCTAGAAATGTTGAGGCCACACCATTTATTTTCGAAGCTCTTATAGATTCTAATGGTCGGTTCTTTTCCTGCCATTTTGTTTTGACCCAATCCTAATTGGTTACGTAGATGGTAAAATTAAGAAATGACTGTAACACCATTCAGGTGTTTTTGGTCAGGTGCAAACCGTGTATCCACAGGAAATTTGACGATTCGGAAGTTCACTTAATCAGAAAGTATTTATGTTATGTTTTGAACTTTCAAGATTTAGGATCAGTTATTTCAAAATCATGGATCAAAAATTGAACATACCGAATTTGATGGTTTTCGAACTTCATCCGGTGCATAATCTCAGTAAAGATAAGTGTACCTATATAAAACTGCTGTCTTGATTTTATGATGTATGGGAGTCTACACGGTGAACCTGATCTTGCAAATAAGACATATTTTGCTGATAAATCTACTTTTGCAACAGAGTTAGAATCGCTACCTTGGAAAGGGAGTTATTAAAACAAATTTATTTTACTTTCGATTGATATGGATTCAGCTTCAAGATACAACTGCCTGTTTATTACAGATTTGTTCGAATTTATATTATTTAAGTGCTGAGGTGTTACATACCATCAGTGAAACTACAGAACAATATTTATAACGTAAGAGTAATTAGATACTTCCTTACGCTGAGTACGTGAAATAAGATATCAAACTGTACGTGAAATGAGATATCATAACACCTCCGGCCTTAGATGAAATTATATCCTCAAAGTAATGTAATTTCATTTGAAAATTGAAGTTTCGAGAATTTCTCTTTTTTTTTTTCGACTTGTTCTTAAGTTTCTTACAAATCAATTTATATATTATATAGCAGATAAATGCAAATAGGACGATGTATAATAGTATGGTCCATATGCTAGTACGGTTAACATATAGGGGTGTCTGCATCCCTTGGAGTTGGACTGCTTGGCTCTTTAACTGAGCTTGGATGTCTTCTGCTGATTTCTGGTTCATGGTATTCAATTTAAGGGTAGGTGGATTGAATACTGCTTGACATGCTCTGGTAGAGGTCCAGGTCAGATTGGGTAGGTTGATTTCTTGAAATTGTAGTTGCTTTAACTCAAAATTTTCAAATATTAATGAATGGCGTCTTGACGGCCTTGGCAGTTTGATTTGCCAATCACTTCTTCAGGTGCTGTGATTAACCATTTCCCATCGGCTACTTTGGTCGATTGGATTTCTTCAAGTTTAACTTAGAATGGGTGCCAAGTTGTGACATTTGATTAGAATTTGATCAGTTGGACACTGCAAGGTGGATGATTTTCTATCATCTGGCTGACTGTTCGTTTGCAAAGAAATTCATTATTTTGTATTTCTAGACATTTTTCATTGTCAAATGAGCACTTTTTCTCACTTAGGGCCAGGTATGGTTTGAAGGGCTTGTTGACTAGAAAGGAATTGTTTTTGGGAATTTGAGAAGGAAACAATTTGTAATATTGGTATGTTTCCGCCTCGACTAATGGAAGTTTTAAAATAAAAATTACTTCAAATTCCTTTATGAAACTTTTAACTTTTATTAAGTTTTCTAGATTTGTTATTTGTTGAGAGTTGATATCAATTGGTAACTTGTCATTGTGTAGTTGGGGATGTAGTTGGTTGATTTCTCTTAGAAGTTCGGTTGGACTAATTATTGAATTATGAAGAATATTAATTTTTGAGAACGTTATGGCTACCTCTATTTTTGCTAAAGCATCATAGATTGATTGATACAGTAATGTGATTTATTATGAAAATTCGATAGTATTCCTGAACTTCGATTGTTTTTAGTTCTGTTCTTCTAATTGTAGCTTCAATCTGGAGAATTCTAGACTTTAAGATGACTTGATTGTGTGTGATGTTGGATACTATTCCTTTAAAATGTTCGATTGTTTGATCGAGTAAGGAAATTCGGTTTATCGCATCTATTTTTAGTTGGTTGAGACGATGTTCCAGGTAGGCCCATCTGCAAAAACGGGGATTATTTTACATTCGTTTTTGTGAATGATTTCTCGCTTTTTTTTTCGAGTTTTCTATTTCGATTTTTCCGTTTTCGAGAATGTTTGTTATTGTAAATGGTCCTAAAAATTTCTTCTTTAATTTTCCTGATCTAAGATCTGACTTTTTATATGCTTGAAATCCTATTTGGATGTCTTGTGGGGATTTCTTTTCGTTTATTTTTTCTATTATTTTTTCTTTCTTTTCCTTAGAATCAGCTGTTATTTTGTCAAAAAGGATTTGCGTTTTATTTTTGTGAGAATCTAAATATTCAGTGAAGACGTGAGAAGCGACCATATTCATTGGATCTCTGTATGACCGTGAACAAGTTCAAATGGGGTGAAATTTGTTGAAGAATGTATCGTACTGTTGTACGCGATTAAGGCGTAAGGCATTAGATTAGAAACTTCACTATCTGGATCTGTATCTCGTAAAAGACGTAAATGTTCAATTAGAGTGGAGTGAAAACGTTCCACAGGTGAATTTGATTCGTGGTGATAAGGGGTAGTAAAATGTACTTTGATGTTATGACTTATTAAAAGTTCTTGTACTACTTCATTTTTGAATTCTGAGCCGTTGTCCGAAATGAGGCTTCTTGGGACTCCGAAGAATGAAAAGAATTTGAGAAGTTGTTCACAACAAGATACTGCGTTGCCATGGTAAGGAAGAGCTTGTCCAAATTTAGAAAATTTGTCAAATAATGTTAGGAATTTTTGATTTCCTGCAATGAAAGTATCTACGTGAACTATTTCAAATGGTTTACTAGGTGTTTCAGTAAGTGCTAGGGGTTCATTTGGAGGGCTTCGATCATATTTGGACCGTTGACATTTTTCACAGTTCTTAATGTAATTCGAGACGTCAGTTTTTAGAGATTTCCAGTAATAATTGGATTTTAGAAATTTTGTTGTTTCTTCTATTCCACGGTGGTTTGTCTTACCTTCGTGCCTGTGCTTGATTAATAGAATCCTTTCGTCTTCTTTGACATTATTGATGAGTTTTGTACATTCTATTAATTTGCAATTTCGAAAGTTGTTTGTCATGACTTGTTGAAAATATTTTCTTAGTTCTTTTGAAAAAAAGTAAACATACATAGTAGGAGATGTTAAATACTCTTTTAGAAAGTCACAAATTTTTTGAATGTTTAAAGGTAATGTTGCATGAATAATTTTGTTTCCATCGAATAATTCTTGAGATGTTTTGGTATATGAATCGTAAGGCGATTTTTTCAAGATCAATTGCCTGGGTTTATTATTAATGATTTCATCTAGAAGGGTCATTTCCGAGTAGTTTTGATCTGCATTAACGCTGTGAATAGTGTTGTCACTTGAGATAATTTGGGGTTTTGTGTTATGTTCCGACAGAGAAGGTCTTAGTTGAACATTAGAAATTATGTTGATGCCTTTGGGATTTTCAATTTCTTTTAGCCTTGATGCTACAAGTTCATCTAGAAATGTTTCAATATCTTGATCAATGTTTCCAGGTGAATTTATTAAAGATTCGGATTCTAGTGCGTTTAGTTGAATTCGTGATAGAGCATCCGCATTTGTATTTTGTTTTCCTTTCTTATAACATATTTTATAATCGTATTCCTCTAATTTGAGTCGCCAACGTACTAATTTACTATTGGGTTCTTTTAGATTAAATAGCCATACTAAAGGTCTATGATCCGTATAGATTTTAAACTTTTTGCCGTATAAATAGGGTCGAAAATATTTGCATGCCCAGACTATGCCTAGAAGTTCTTTTTCAATGGTTGAATACTTTTGTTCAGTTTCATTTAGTGTTCGAGACGCGTATGCAATTGGGTGATCATTTGGGGGTGTGCCTTGGGAAAGTACTGCTCCTAGTGCAATGTTTGAAGCGTCAGTTGTTAAGACAAATGGTTGATTGAAGTCTGGATATTTTAATATTGGGGCATTAATTAAAAGATTCTTCAAATGATTGAATGATTTTAGAAATTCGGGTGAATGTGTGACTTTAGCTCCTTTTTGAGACAAATTGTTAACGGTTTGGTGATTTTTGCAAAGTCTTTAATAAATTTGCGGTAGTAACCAGCTAAACCTAAAAATGATTTTATTTCTTTCTGTGTTTGGGTATTGGAAAGTGTTTTACTGCATTAATTTTATCTGGATTAGGACTAACTCCTTTATTTGTTATTTTGTGACCTAAGTAAGCAACTTCATGGTGTAAGAATTCACTTTTGTCAAGTTGGACTTTGAAATTTGACTGTCTTAACCTTTCAAAAACAGATTTTAGTCTCTCGATATGTTCTTGTAAAGAGGTAGAGAAAATTATTATGTCGTCTAATGGGGGAATGTTATCTGCTTGATATTTGATCAAAACAAAATTAGGGTGTTCCATTGTCTTATTTTTTTTTATTTTTTATTTTTTTTCTTAAATTAGACTTAAAATTATGTTGAGCGAAAGAATGTTTTGCTGCTTGTGCAAACAAAAGCGGAAAAATTCGCAATATTCGAATTGTTCAAAAAAATGGAAATTGGAAAAGTGGACTTACAGTGATAGAAGTACCAATTTTGTTTTCATTTCTTTGATTCTTGTTTCTTCCTTAGTTGCTAGGGTCCAATAGGAAGGGCGATGCTTGTCTCTTCCCTGGCTAATCTATGAGAGGTGGGACGATGCTTGTTCCCTTCTTCTCGCACCAAAGTTGATCGGACGATGCTTGTTCCTCACGTTCTGGCCTTGAGTTGCCCTGTCGCTGCCAATCAATGAAATGTTCGGGTTTGTCGCAAATCGTTGAAACGAACCGAATTTATCACGCACGATGCGGGATGACCGTTTTGAAAGTTCTTCCACGATGCTTACACGATGATCGTTTTTGATACTCACACGACGATCGTTTTGAAGAATTTCTTACGACTTTTCGTTGACAAATCTTACCGACTGTGCCAGTTAGAATCGCTACCTTGGAAAGGGAGTTATTAAAACAAATTTATTTTACTTTCGATTGATATGGATTCAGCTTCAAGATACAACTGCCTGTTTATTACAGATTTGTTCGAATTTATATTATTTAAGTGCTGAGGTGTTACATACCATCAGTGAAACTACAGAACAATATTTATAACGTAAGAGTAATTAGATACTTCCTTACGCTGAGTACGTGAAATAAGATATCAAACTGTACGTGAAATGAGATATCATAACAACAGCAGGAATTTTTATCGAAGCAAATAAAACGCAATAACCCAGATTCAGCGTTAAATAAAATATTCCGAATTTCAATGCTCCAGGCATCTTATTATGGGATTATCTAAAAAATGTAATTCAATCAAGTTAACAGCATCGAAATATATACGAGAAAAGCCGCATCGGGAAGTTTGACGCCTTAACATAAATCATCGAGGTTTTATGTTTAATACCATTAAAGGAAGCCAACAAAACTATTAAGTTTGTTTAGATAATGGGGGTAGTTGAGTATCTAATTCAATGCGATCTGGATCAATTTCGCAATTTTTTTTCAAATTTATGATGATGTTTGTTTTCATTAATTAAATGTCTTACTCGTTAAATCAAATTTTATGAATGAAATAATGTTATTTTGTGATATGTGTATCCAAGATTTGTTAATAATTACAGCAGCATATATTGCAAAGAAATAGTACTAAATTCATTCCTGTAATATCAGTCAAAAGTTATCTTTTCTTTTCCTAGTTGTTTTAATCTTTATTTGGTACATTTACTTATTATCTAACAAACAATTCACTCTCTGGTGCTGTTTAATTAATATTTTCGTTCCATTTAGGAACAGTCAGGAAAATATACGAAACGATAGTTCCATTTAGGGCAACAGTTTCAGTCTTCATTTCAAAGCTCAATTTATTAAATAAAAATTTTAAAGGTTTATTAGGAGATTTAAATACGATGCTTATTGAACAATTTCTATTATAATAATTTTGCTGGAAACTTGGTAAAATGATGTCCGTGTATTAGGGCGAGCCTATCCCCTTAGCTAAAAGCATTCTGTATTTGGGCGTTATTTAGAAACTTCGTCACACTAATTACTAGTCAATAACATTATAAGCTTGGTAATTTTTAATATAATTAACCGTAGATTTATTTATTTTATTTCGTCCTAATGCTATTCACTGTTCGTCCTGTAATTAAAAATCGTAAAATGCAAATATGCATGTGGTGGAAAACTAACATGGCGAGACTACTGTAGGGTGGAGCATTTTTGCTCTTTTGATATTTATCAGTTTGAAATTAGATAATCATTTCAATGTCGATTCTTCCAGATGGTAGCAAAGCGGTCACTGGAAATAATATAATAATGTCTTGACATTTAGGTGAATTTGATATTAAAAATTCTCAATAATTTTCTGCAGAAGTATTTGTTTAGTGTGGACATTTTAGTGTTAGTATTATAACAAATATATAAATTTTCAGGTATTTGATGTTTTTAGATTTATCTTGATAGTCTTACGAGACTATCAAAAGTATAAGAGAGACTACTTAGAGATACGTGCATATTTTTAGTATATGTGTACATAAACTAATCCAAGCACGCATATACACATTCATCTTGTTGAAAAAGTTCTTAAAAATAATAAATTGATCAACTCTGATTGACTGATTTGATTGACTTTAAAAATGATTTTGACTGATTACTGAGTCATATATACGTGGTACAAGCACCAGTTTTTAGTTGTCACTTATTTTAGTGTAATGAGGAATAATAGGTCCGAAACCGGTCCTAGGAGTGCTTGCTTGTAACAAAGCTAAAATGTGTGCTTCTGACTCTGACTAGTTACTCAACCAGTCAATTTGAAAGTTGAAGCGCTCTGTATAGAAACTTGTGATTCAGCAAATAAGATCAGCTTAATTATTAAAGGTAATTGGCTTGACGTGCGCTCAAACATACATTATATACTGGAAAAACAATTTAAATCCCTTATAATCCTTGTCTTATCTCTCTGTCTTATAGCAAATTTTATCATTTTATAATGCATTCTAAGAATGATTTGTTTCAGGCGGAAATTCGCTTTGATACACCCGTTCACCCTTGTTTAACTTGACGCGTTTTGTTAATCACTTAATAAATCATCAGTATATACGATGCGATTATACCCCTGAAGAGGGCAATATAACTAATTTACCGCATGCAATCAGTGACCAAGACCTAAGTAATGTAAAATAATGTATTCAAGAATCTGTAAGGTGTATGACAACCTGACTCATACCGCACCTATTTGATGCTAATTGCAGCTGAAACTCATTAGTTGGGTAATTTTGGGCGGTGCAAGGTGCGCGAAAATCGGAAATCGTCAAAGAAAATGTAGATGACCACCAGGGTCAAATACAAGTCATTCCACAACAATAAAATATAAGCGCGCAGGTTTGTTGTAATGTTTTGATCGTGTTTTATCTATGAACCGCAACCTACCAGGCTGTCGTCGATAAACAAAATGTTTCAGTCGTGTTGGGTAATTGTGAGAACGGATGTCGGAACACTCAGTATTCTGTCGGGCTGCCGAAATCTTTCGAGTATCTTGATGAGGGATGATGAAGTATCAGAATGAAAGTTTTAGTGAACATCTTAATTGTATCCGGAGTATATTAGTTAGAACTCTTTCGCAGGAAAATGTCTCCCAAAGTGACGTGCTCAAAGTCAAGCAATATGATAGGGGAAGTTGTAAAAAAAACAATAATGTAGGTATGTGAGAGTATGTATATTTACATATTATACAGTAATATATTTTGTATTAAGTATTATACTACTTTTAATAAGACAACTTCAGGTCTCTTAATTGGTTTTTTGTCATTTGGCTGGTATTCAGAGCATTAAGATATCGCGCACCGTTAGTTACTTATTAATTTCTTATGTACATACTTTTTCAGACTAGTTATTATTTAGGAGAAATGTATCTTTTTATTCACCGGAATGATTTTGTAACACTCTCATTACTTATTCAAATATTCCAAATTCCTACCTATTTTTCAACTGCAATGATTCAAATATATGTCAAAACAATGTAAGGGGTGAAAATGCGTAAATGAAAGTAAATGCTGTAACATCGCCCTACAAATCTATATAAAAAAGAAATTGTATAAATTCAAACGGGTTTTATTATTGTAATATACATACATATGTTAAAAGTGCATGCAAAGTGTAAATGTTTCAACTGAAAATTTAAATCACAATTAATAGAGTATGTTTTTACGACGCAAATCTGCTTTATTAGTCATGACGTTGTGATGAAATGTATGCAATTATTATACTTTATCCTCGGAATTTTCTCGCTTATGCATGTACAGGATGTTTGAACTAGTTCGGTTAACGACAGGGCTTTTAAACTTTCCTTTTGGCATTGAGAGTGAAATTAAAGTGACTATCTGGTAATTAAATCAGATTTCAGGTGCATATATATCTTTTTTATGGAAATTGACTTTTAATTTATATTTACTCCTTAAGTTCTGCATAATTATCTATGCCAATAAAAATAAATTGAGACTAAAGGCAGATTGTTATACGAGCCTTATTATAATTAACAAGCTCATCGAATGCGCCTACACGTTATTTGTTAAATATTCTTGTTGAGTTAATTTTTATTTCAGTAAATGCAACGCTATTATTTCCAGTTAATTTGTACGTAAATGGGTTTCGTTATTTACAATTTACTTTTTCATTGTTAATAGCACTGTTGTAGTTTTATTAATAGAACGTTATTGATAAAAATACGGTGTTTTTTATAAAAGTTAGCGGCGAATAGATTTATAAAGATCGGCAATAATGTAAAAATTAACCCTCTCACTGTCGTCAATTTTAAAAATCAAGTAAATATTGAACTGGAAGTTGAGCTCGACGAACATTCCTCGCTTAATAATCTTCAAATGTTTTTGCTATTTACGGAATACAGTTTTTGCAATAAATCTTATATAAGAAATTGCTCAATAACTGGTTCATTTGGGCAATTAAATAATTTAAATAATGGCAAAATATTGTTCATTTTGTTTTGTCATATCGAATTTTTGCGCGAATTCCAAGCTGGACAGACAAACCTCATCAGCCAGTCAGTTTGGTCATTGCCTATTAATGAACCTCATCTTATTCATATTTCTACACCTTGCATGAAAGATTCTCCTGCCCATATTGATTTTACAATAAACAGATAATGAATTCAAATTCTCTTGTCATGCCTATATATAGACATGGTTATTTAAATAATTTTTTTCGCTCAATCACTGTATTGAAATGAGATATTTGTGAAAGACTTGTGTGTGGATATCTCATCGACAATGTTTCTGTTCTTTATTAATTGCTTAAGTCGGTTTTGCAATATGATTACTCTAAAAGTCAACAGCTCACTAGTAATCCTTTGATAAAAGCGTATGACGAATATGTTTGTACGTTGGCTTTGCTGTGTTGAGAATTACACATAATTGGTTGTATTGTTCAAAGAGTTTGTGGTCACATTGTTTTTTAAGACTGTTTAAGAAGTAAATTACATTATATTAAATAGTTCATTTAGAACTACGAACTACTATGAAGCTTGATGATGTTCTTTTCAGTGCTCAAATGCATTGACGTATTTATTGCATGCATATTTATATTTTATATGAAAATGTCTTAAGGCACGACGTTTCTAAGTAAGCCAAGTAAAGTTAATATTTTTTATATTGCTTAAAATAGATTAAAAAAAAAGGAAAAGTAATCAGAACCGGCGGCCTTAAAATGATCGCCAAAAATAAATCTACCCTTGAATTGCTTGAGTGTTGAAAAGGAAGGTTTTGGCCTTGAACTTCTAACTGATATTTACTAATATTTTGGCAACTGTAAAAAAATGTAAATTTTGGCAATTTACCAATTAACGTACTATTTGCATTTGGTTTAGACTAGATGCTTTTAAAAGCAACAAAAAATAAGGCTACGCTTCTAGTGAATGGACAGACCAGGTGACGGGGAAAATGTACATTCTTAACGTTTTATCGCGTTATTTCAAAATAATCAAACATTCTGTAATAGTAACAAATCAGCTTCTTTGTTTTTCATACCCAATTTGAATGTGAAACCCAATCGAAAATGATTACGACATGCTGCTTCACAATAACCTGTACTTCCATCTATTGAAAATGCAATTTTACAGAAACGACGTTTTTAGCTGTGCATAGTGAAACTTTGTTACGGTTCAACAATAGTAATTTGTCACAGTTGCTACTTAAAATACCTAGAAAATACTTCGATTGGTGCAACAATTTGGTGGCTTTGGGCATGTTAAAACAACGCTTATATGAAGGGAGTGATTAGCAATTATTTTTCACAACCGTTACCGAGTTTGGTATTGATTGCATGTTGAATTAAATAACTATTTTAATATCTCTCAGAACCCCGACTAATACTTACACCAACGGTTTTTTTCCTTTTATCTTCCGCCATGAATTATGACGAGTTTAAATTATTTTTAGCCGTTTTGTTGTCTAATTCAAACACTCATGGCTGTTTAATTACACAGTTGCTCATACAAACGTCGGATCATAATTCCCTTGTAACGTTCAATGTCATTGGAAAATTGCGATGCATAAGAAACTAGTCGTGATACTCCATGCACGTGAATACATTTGCATTCTTATGGCTTTTTGTTCATTAGTATTTCTTTGAAGCTGTGAATTGTTTGTTTTGGTAATACCTTCATGTCGCTTGTTTGTTTTTTTGTCAATGGCAAACTGTTTCACAGTTGCATTTATTCTTGTCCATCTCGCTACCGACAGGATATATATGTATATATAGGGTGTTTAGCAATAACACAGGTATATGACCAGAAAACATCCGAGAGATCAGATTTCGTCGGCTGATTTTTTTGAATGCTCTCTTCGTGTTCTAACCCTTTGGGTTGTGAGGGACCTCCAACCAGTACTTACAGCATCTGCATACCACTTACATATAAAAAATTCGAGAATTGATTGCTCGCTGTTTATGTTGCAACAGCAAATCAAACGACGTTTTCCTAAAATAAAGTCGATGCGAAAAAGTTAAGTGATTATCAAAAAATCTAGTCTTAATATAAGAAATAATTCAAATGTTAATATAGAAAATTAATTTTCTGTTGCACTTTTTCCGATATTGCTAAATGGAATGCGAAAGGAAATGTTAGATAAAATCCACAATTTTACATTGCATATTGGTTAGGTAATTGCTAATTGTATGTTTCCGCATTTTTTTCATGTTTAAACTGGTTTGCTCTCATAACTGCGGCAACATTTGACAAATAGTTCAAGGGTTTTTCAACAATTATCGATCAAATAATAGCAAAGTCGGTATAATCAAAGAAAGTTAATAGAAAAGTCATCATTTGCTAGATTTTTTCTCAATATTCCCTGTTGACCTTTATATTGGAATGCCAAAGTAAAGCCGACAATTTTATCATGTATATTGCAGTAACATATCCAATTGATTTATATTGTATATGAACGTACCTACGAGGCATTCATGATGCACCCGTATAAGGAGTTTCTTTGCTGTTATTCTTTGTTCTGTTAGTCAGTAGTGGTGCTGAATTGCTTCCACTTCCTTTTAAAAAAACCGTTTCTCAACATATCATTTAAAGTGTTATTTATGTATTGTGTTTTATCGACTCAAGAAACTGAACAATTTAGATCTAAATCTTACACTGGAATTCAAACAATTTCCTTATTTCTGCCATGTTATTTACGACTATATCTTTATTGCAAAACCTGAGTGCATATCTGTATCTGTATGTACATGAGAATATAGTTTATAATTTTACTAGTGATTAATGTTGAATTTTTCACGCCACTGAATCTTATGGCTTTTGCCTATAAGTGCCACAGATCTTTTGTTAAATACATTCCAATATGTTGATAGTTTATCACCTGTCTTGCTGAATAAATAAGCATTAGGTTCTGTTTGAATTTATTGAGCTTTAAGCTTTACTTTATTACCTTTGGGTGTTATTTTTTGTCGGAATAAGCACTTATCTCGCCTTTTTACTGAAAACGGTTGACACATTTCGTTTCAACCCACACAATCACCGTATGTTATTTGTTATTTACTATTTAACTTTTTTTAGTATCTAACCCAAACAGTGCAGGCTCATTTGTAAGCGCGAAATATAATGCACATCAAACGCAACAAAATAAGATCTAGTTGAAAAGTGATAATTGCAAAATAGGTATTTGTAATATTATCGCAATTTACGGATTATTTCGCTAAATTCGTATTGACACAAGATTTATTATTAGAGCAGTCAACTAAGTAATTATCCATATTCCAACACCGCATATGACTTCAAAATACTTGTAATTTACCAAGGGATTATCCGAGTCTAATAATAGTTTTAGTGTGACCTAAAAACTGAAGTTTCAGTATTTAAAATGTTCGTTAAAGCAATTTTTATATTTCGACATTATAATTTAATTAAAAACAACATCAAATTTCGTGTTTAAGTCTGACATTCCATTTAGTAGTCAAAAACTAACAAGTTTTCAAAAGAGATAATTGCAAAACAAACAAATAAAGAAATATGAGTTTTTTTGGAAACGTTTTGGCGGTGTGAATCTTAGCTAAAATACTACATACAAGCTGATAGAACCTTTTCAAATAAATTATGCACAGCAAACAAACTTAAATTAATCTAACAAACTTAACGGATATCAAAAACGAACATACTTAAATGTAGAATTTCCAATTAAAATTTGTCAAAAAATGTTCCACTTTTTAAATGTCGCTAGACACTATCTCAAAATCGACAATCATTCCTGATGCAGGCAGAAAACTAATTGGGGATAAGAACACTCCCGAAGGAGTAGGACATTCAATTTCCGGAAAACTGTATGCCAGTCTGCCCTGAACCCAGTGCGGAGCGGAAAGCAATTAAAAGGAAATGTGTCTCAGTTTCGTGTTTATTTTTGTTAAAAATAGGAATCACATTACTGTTTGATGCCGGTGTGCAGTTCAATAAACTTAGTAGTGGCTTTGTTTTGTGTCTCGTTAATAAATACACATTTTTGCTTTAACCTGTCGATATGTTTTTTTGTTTGTCTCTCACAACCAATATTAGTATGTGATTCATTATGCATTAACTGCGCTCTTGTAATGTTGTTTGTTGTTGTTTCTTTATAGTTGACAAAGAAGTGAGACTACGCTTCCTTAAAGAAAGGCAAAATGAAGAACGGCAAAAGAAATTGGAAGAAATTAAAGCACAAGCTCTGGCTGCACAAAGGTTTAAGGAGCAGAAAGAACATGAACGAAGGAGGCGTTTGGAAGAAATGAGACTAAAGGATGACACTAAAAGACATCAGGTTGAAGAAGAGGAAACGAGCTATTAACGATGCTGAAAGAGATAGATTAGAATCGATTCTTCGAAGAAATCAAGAACGAGAGGCTAGAATAGAATCAAAGAAACGAAACGAACGAAGCAATTTAGTTTTTGCCTTTGGATCTTCTACACCTCGCATGTTGGATCCTACGGATTTAAGTGTTTCTTTTTGGGGGCATCGTAGAGCCACTTCAACCCAGAATATTACATCTACCTCAACTGGAAGCTCTTTGACTAGAAGGCAGAGTGAAAGAGATTTGGATGCTGGCAGCAAGAAAAGAGCAATTTCTGCTGGAGGACTGGAGAGAGCCGCTGAAGGTATGTACAGCTTGATTTTTTAATGAGTTAATAAAAGCTCATATTCCAAATCGCGGTTATGGATTTGGGAACAGGCCAAGCAAGAGAATATATATTTATATATAGATGTCTTTAAAATTTTGTTTATGGAAAGCATTTTAATTTGCCATTGAAAGATTATTTCTACATTTTTTATAATGTTTGTTTTTAATTGGAAAAACAGCATGCGTTTGACTTTGTTGTGTTTTGTTTAGTAGATAGTTGTCTTTGATGGTTTAACGTTAAAAAAATGTATAAAGCAATTAAGAGAACTGATGGAAAATCCCTAATTACTATAAATTAATTAGGATTTGGTTCCCTATAAATAAGAGTGGATTTGATATACTCTGATTAAATAAGCAAAATACTACGTTACAATGTAGTAGTTATATGTGATAGGTGTGTTCATTTAGCTGCTCCACTAGAATGTACTTTTTTATTTACTTTAGCATGCACATACACATTCACGGCTGCACATATGGTCAGCAAATCACGAACTTTATTGGTATTATTTCTTTTAAAAGCTCCACAAATGCGTTTGTAATTATTAGCGTATACAGGTTATTATTAGCGTATACAGGTTGATTTCTTAATAATGCGAATAAAAAAAGTTTCTTTGCATAATAATAAGGGTAAAGTATGTGTGAAAACTGTGAGATATAGGGTGTTGAGATATAACTTACTCCCCGAAAAGCCTTGCTTGGGATTTAGCGAAAAGTTGGTGTTTATGAAAATATGAGACACCTTCGGCCGTAGTTTAAGCTATTTTATCTATTCCAATATCTTTGTACTGGCTTTTATGTTTATAGAGTTCAATAAACGTGACGTTCCGCTATTTACTTTCATTTTCTTTTTCTAATTTTGGTTTTGAACCTCTGGTAAAAATCAGTGAAGGAAATAATCGAGATATTCCTAATATCTCGTACTTAATAATCGAAATAGCTTATTCGAATTATTTCGATAAAATTACCCTGCCAGAATCCAGATATGTAAATGTGTGCCTTTAATTAGCCAATTACATTTCCTTTGATCCAAGTTTTTGTCAATACCGTGAGAACAGAACAACAATTAATTATTTAAAATTAACTATATCTTTGACGGGTGTTTCTTCTAAAATTTCTTGTATTAATATCAGTCCTCTCTTTCATATCATTCTCCCTATTATACTTTAATATACTTTTCTTTCTCGTCTAATGAATTGCTTTGTCTCAAAAATATGCCTCGTATAACGTGTCTTTTTGGTGATATTGCTTCGAAGTCATCGAATTAGTGCGATTCTTTCCATAATGGTACAATTCGCATTATTAAATTGGCTTCTTCTTATCACTACTAAAATTATGTGTTTGTTTCCATCTTGTTATCCAACGAAACTCAATTTTATTTTGGTCGCAAAATTAATGAAGCTACCTGTATAATTCTAAATTTCCCTGTAAATACACTTGTTAATATTATATAAAGCATTAATGCGACAATTTGATAATAAATATCGTTTGTATAGATAAACCTGAAATCGGATCGTGATCATTGGTACCTAAATCATGTTAATAGCATTTCATTACTATGATGCTAAAAATGCTTCTCATGCAGGGTATCCCATAATAATTAAGCGTAACACTTTCTCCATTAAACTATTTGATTTATGCTGTTAAGGGAAACTTTTGAAGTTATTCTTATGCGTTTAACCATGTATAACTGGGTTATTTCCTTATTTAGAAATCCGAAACTTTTACCTAAAACGATAAGTTTCTCAAGTACCCTATAAGATATAAAGACCCCAGATGCAAGTAGGCAATGGTGACAACCATAGAGAACAATTTTTAGGTTTGACAAGCCCTACCACTCCAGCGGGGTGTGCAAGCGGCTACTTGGGAAGGCGTAGAACCGACTTGGTGCCAACGATACCTTCGAGGGACTCCTCGTTCCATTCCTCCACATCTCGCAAGTCTCTCAACCATTCTCCAGGTACTGCTAAGCTCATTCTTAGACTTTTACTGACTGGATTGATTGATTAATTAACCGAATGCATATTTCTTTTAGTTGACTTTTGATATTTTAATCGACTGGATAGTTAAGTTACTGGAATGCGTATGAAAGCGATAAAACTTTAATATATTGATTTGCTCTAGGTAATTTTTGGCGATAACAGATTAAAGCGGTTTGATGTTAACTATAATGTAGCATTTCCCTATACTTTCTTTATTGCAATAATAAATAGTAAACAGTTCTAACGCATTAATTTACAATTTTCCTCGGCTAATCCTGATTTAAGTGCAGGCTTTTAAATGTTATGCTTTGGTTGCGTCGCGATCAATTATAAATCTGATTGAATAATTAATTTTGCATTAATATGAACATCTGTAAAAAGATTTAATGGTATATTTATGAAAATGCGTCAAACCGCTTCCTATATGCGAAATTACCAGTATTTCCATTTTCCCTCTGCAGTTTTTTACGTTAGTTTATAAAAACGTTCGGAATTCGGTAGATTAATTTTAACTCTGCTGTTACGTAGCCAGATCCAAATAGCTCAATACATAGACGTAATGTGCAAAACAATTTAGGTAGGGCGTATTCAATGTCGCGCTTAGACCAGCTTGCTAAACCGAGGAAACCTATATTGCCAGCCCTTAACGAATCCAGCATGGCTCCTAAGAGTTCAGTAACTCGTAGTATGAGCCATCTGGCGCACGTGGGTACCAAATTGAGTCCCAGGCAACCTCTGAGCAAAGCGGACAGTCGCAGTTTGCATCACCTTAGTCCAGATAGGCCTGTGGCACCTCCAAGAGTTAACAGAGCCACTCAGTTGAGACAACAGAAGTTGCAAATGGCTCTACAATCTGGCAGTACCAGTGAGGGTACGAGTAACTTGCTTCGTATTGTCATTTATTCTAGGCATTGGGTCTAGTGTCTTATTAACTCAACTCTTGGGCCAGGATTTAGTTGGTTTCGGTCTAATTTTATTAGAAGGTCTTGCAGATTATAAAATATTTCACTTCTTTTCCTATCTGATTAACATACAGTCGTAATACATCTGGACTTTATCTGCAATTCCTTCAATAAATGCCTTCGTTGCGTATGGCTCTAGGTTTCATGTCTTCTGAGTCTCATTTCGCTATCAACACGTGAAGTATCTATCTAGGTGATAGGGGTGTATATATTTTCATGTACTGTCAATCCTCCATTTAAATCGCTGATCGATCTAATACCCATTTGAAACTTGAGTCTTAACAAGCATCACTGTTGCTGTTTAAAACCTTGCATTTTAAAATTTGTGAAGCTTTTAATATTTTATTTATTTCCTTTTTGTGGTGGTGGGTGTGAACTGGTTTAAAATTGTCAAGCTGGCCAGTTTTAGACTGGTTTACACGTTTGCGTATACAGAAAACTTAGTTGGTTATCGCAACAGTAATTACACAGCACTTTGCACAGTTCCAGGCACTTTAGCATAGCATTTTTAGAAATAGAATTGCGAGCAAATATTTACTTGGGCGAGTATAGATTACTGGGTAGTATGTCAGGGTGCAATTTAATGCGAAACTAGCTTGAGTAAACTACAAGAGTATTTAGAAAATTCAAGTATACTTAATATGTATTTCTTTGTAAACATTGTATATAACCCTCATCTATCTGAGGAAACGATGCATATGAATGCTAATTAAAGTATTCCATTAACATTTTATTTAAAAAAAGTTTTCAGTTATCGGATCTTTAATTACATTCTTGGTTACAACATATGCGGATATTTCCAAAATAGCACTAACACTTGTCTATCATTGTGTTTAACTTGGTCAAATCAATTTATCTGAAATGTTTACTAATTAACCTTAATTATTAATTCAATAACAGTTTGAATTAATGTCTATATATAGCTTCATCTAGACCGAGTAGCTCTATGAGTCAACAGAGCACGAACAGCATCACTAGTTCTGTTAACGTCCGACATCGTATTTCCGGTGCTCCACGCAGACCTCGCCCCGCTAGCATTGCAGTTACCGGGGTTTCTCACGAAATCAGGAGTAGTTTCGATAGAGGTGATCATAAACCTCCACTTCCCAAGGCCCGGAAGTCTTTATCCAAAACAAATACCCCTGAAAGAATTGAAAAGGGTCCTTCTAAAAGTAAGCCAGTTAAATCTCCTGCTGAAGAGACGGCACCCAAAATCGTTGCAGTAGATAAAAAGGAAGTGACACAAGAGAAAAAGTCCGAGGAAAAGGTGTCAAAGCCTATAGAACCGCCTGCAAAACCTCTAGAGCCGATTCAGAGTAAGGAATCAACGCCTACACCTTTAGCTTCAGAAGTAAAGTAAGTAATAGAATATATCCTGCTGCAGTGGATCATATGGTATTTATAGATGAGAATACTCAATTTTTGTTTCGAAATAGGGAAGCCCCTGTATATGAGGTACAAGAAGTAGATGGGCCTAAATCTGAGCAAGCGACCATTCTTGAAGTTCCACCGCAAGAGCCGCCTCAGCCGCAACCAGCTACTCGCGAAGATAACGTAATTCAAGAATTCATCAACAATGAGAGAAGTGCATCTGAAGATGTATCCAACACACAACAAATTGAAACCTCGGTGCATTCTCAAACAGTAACAATGACGGTGCCCGGTCCAGCTGCAATAGTTACAGAAACGAAAGAACTAAAACCAGACTCTAACGAGTCAAGTGAAATGACAACCTCTGTATCGAAGCCACGAATCACAACTGAGGAAGAAGCCAAAGCTGCTTTGGCTGAGAGAAGGAGGTTGATCCGTGAAGAAGCGGAAAGACAAGCTGAATTGGAACGGCAAAGGATTGAAGCGGAACAGAAGGCTGAATATGAGAGGCAACTTAAAGAAGAAGAACAAGCTAGACTCCTTGCTGAGATGCAACGGCAATCTGAGCAAGAAAGACTACAAGAGGTTGGAGTTTATTTCTTTACATGTTGAATATTTGCATCAATTTTCCGTTTATTTAGGCCATAAGGGAAACACAGAGACGTGAGGAAGAGGAACGGTTAAGACGGGAAGAAGAACAGAGACAAAAACTGCTGAAAGAGGAAGCCGATAAAAAGGCCAAGGAGGAAGCAGAGAAGCAGAAGGTTGAACTTCAGAAGAAACTGGAAAATGAAGAGAAGGAACGAGAAGAGCGCCGCAGAAGAGTTGAAATGATTATGTCCAGGACCAGAGGCAAGAATTCTAATATAGCGTCACAACAGGTAAATTATTACTTCTTCTTTTAGTAGAGTTATTATACCTACTTAGTTTTATTTGCTTTTTTATTCGACTTACTGCTGTTTCATGAAAGGTCCTTTTTTTCAGAATTCGCAAGATAAAAATGAGAACTCTTCCGAGAACAAACAGCAGATGGATGAAAATCAGCTGAATGAAGTGAATCAAGTAAATGAAAACAAGTTGAATGGAACGAAACAAGAGAATGGTACTACAGATAGTTCTACCACCAAGAACGGCAAAGATGTGGATGTTGGAATTGTTGACAATATGTATGTATCCTTGAGTAGTTAATACTAAAATGTTAAACAATATATTTTAGTAAATGTCTAGAGTTATTAGTTTCCAGACCTTTGCAACTAAACTAAACTTTTTTAGAAACTAGTTATTAAGTGAATTTCTATAATTGTCGACCAAGACTAGGAGATATGAAAATGTTTGTTTAGAAATGTTGACTTTTAGGTAACGGTAAATACGAAATTATAAGGAAGCGTTAACAATTAATTGGGAGATCGTTATTTAATTATATTTTAAACTAGGTGCAAACTTAACGTTCGGCCGAAACGCAAATTCGACTTATTAATCCGCCCATATTAGCTGAACCTTTAAATCCCACTTATATGTGATAAATTAGTTTTTAGGATTTATAAAGTTGCAAAGGTTTTGATAACAGTATCTGAAAAATTTCATTGTCTATTAAACTTAAATCAATATCGGCAAAATGGTTTGTAGTCCATTCTTTAATATTGTGTCAACCGTGCGTGTTTCTTTGTTTATTTTTAACAGGGTGAGTTAATAGTAAGATTAGGCTTTGTGGTGAAGTGTTGTTGAGGCAGTAGATTTGTCCTAATATATGGTGACCAATATTGCACATTTTGCTCATAGTTAAACGTTTGAGCAGCAAAGTGTATTTTCATTGTTTCTCAGTTTCCTTGTGATTGTTTTTCTATTATTGAATCTATAGTCAGATGCAAACGTACTACGCAATGCAGCTTATGAGTAAAGTAGACGATATATTAGCTGGCTTATTCATGTAGTATTAAAAGACCATCAAGTTATTTCAAGATTGTTTTGAATTCTCTGAAGTCTCTTTATTTTGTTAATCTCATGGAATATTTGGAGATACTTAGTTAAATGATTCAACATTGCAATTAATTATGTTTATTACAATAAGTTTTTGGTCCTTTATCATCTACATGAGTATCTGTATACCTTATTCAAAGAGATTCCGAAATCAAATGAAATGCCCACTTATTGTAGGGAATTGAAAATATATATACCTTTCCTTCGATCTTGTGCATTATAGCTGTGACCCAATCAATGTATGAAAACATCACGCTTAAAGAAATAAAGCATTTACAGGAAAATTTAACTTTCACTCGTTATTTCTGTCTTTTACTCACTTACTTTTTAATTTGGTAAGTACAGAGGCGAGTTTGGCGGTTCCGAACTGATGGTGTTTTTTTTTAACCCAAAACCTTTAGGAGTTAAAGACATTAAGTAATGAAATTGAACAAGCTTGTTTTTAATGCTGCTAACAAAAAAAACGTTATTCTTATGTTCTGTTATGGAAAATTATTGACAAAATTCAATTGTTATAAAAAAAGTCGTAAAAGTGGAAAAAAGTACGAGAAGATGTGCAGTTGAAAACCATATGTCAAGGTATATTTTTTTATCGATCAGGAAGCAGCAGTTCACTTTGCCAAATGTTAATTTATAATATATAATATGTTTTATAATTTTAAACGTTTGCAAATGATACAATAAGAAGCTGTAATGCAGTGTCTCTTTTATTTTCGTTATATTGACAATGAAGTTTTCTTTAGTTCTATAGCATTTTAAGAGAGATGTTAAATTAGAAATTTGTAGAATTCCAGATGAAAGTGTAAAGAATGCCAACACAGTAGCTGATACAATTAATGCAGATTCATTAAACTCGAACAGCGCTTGGCAGGCCTCGAGTCAGCAGTACGGTAACCTAGTATGCAATAATAATAGTAAAAAATTGACTTAATGTGTTTTCAGATTCTTAGATGTGAGCTGAACATTGGAATGTGACACGTAAGATTATTTGCTAGATGTAGCCCTTGTCCTAACATTTTACGTAATTTATTTATACCCCTGGCATAACAATACAGAAAATAGCCAACGGAATCAAGTTTTGAATAGTATACTATCAAAAATAATCTACTTAATTCTGTGAGCAGTTTAGTTGGACTATTTTGTATTTGTATGCTGTTATACATTGATAATGGAGACGGTTGTATATTCAAGTGATAGAGTTAATATTTATAAAAATGCATCTCGTTTATATCTTTAATATATTAAATTGGTTAGGCTTGACTGAGGGGAGGACAAGGTTCGTTCTGGTTGAAACCAGCTGGTCTTTTTGAAATTTAACATCATTTCCCCAAATGATTACATTGATTAAAGCTTTTTCAATTAACACAAAATATCTAATTAATATGCGCTTTGAAAATTACGGTTGCCACATTTCATCAGAAATACAATTTAAAATTATAAAAGATCACTGCTTGGTAATGAAAAACAATGGCTAAATGTTAAAAGATGAAAATCAGCTTTCGATTTAACCAGAATATTAGCTTCAAAATTTTTAATTAGCAGCTCGGTCTATACTAGTCATCTTGTATGTTAAAATTGTTGTATAATGTTATCTAATATACTGTCCTACGTGACAGTGTAGTAACCGAACGATACATTTTTATTATCTATTATGCGGTTTTGCATTTTATTAGATTTTCTATACTGAATTGCTGATATGTTACATAGTCGTTTGAGTCATAAACGTGTTATTTGCGGGAAAGGTAATTTTTTTTGTAGTACCCCTTATATTTTTGCCTCTAGTTTCCTTTGCGAATTAAGCAAGTGGTGAAGGTGTTCAACAACGTTTGTATCGCGAACAAATTTTATTGCAAAAACAGCCAGACCTTCTAATGCGGTTTTAATATCGAACTGAAATACTGACTTGTTTCTCCAAGTTTTAAGCTTTTATTAAAACTTGATAGTACGTGTGATAGGAGTATACACTTGCGTAATATTGTGAGTTTTTAGGAAAAGTTAGCCTCTTACATGAACGGTTACTGATAGTCTAAAATCAATTTCCTGTATCGTCATATTTATCTTATAATACTAAATAATTAATAAAATTTCGTGAGGCAATTATAGGTTCATATCTTCTTAAATTGTAACCTTAACTATACGTCAAATTTACAGTCGTTTACAATGCTTGTTAAAAAGTGCTTAATAAATGTAAAATTTATTTATGACTTGTAATGTTGTTGTGTTTTGTTTTTTTCATTATATTCATCCTTTTCAGCAGCACCTCTTCATTTTTTTTGTCTTGTAAGGTTGTTAGTTCGATGCAAATATGGGATATACGAGACAAAACCTGAGTAAGAATAAGGGAAAGGAACGAAGCGTAAGTAAAAATCGCCAAGTTTAAAGATTATGTAAATTTAGCCATTGTTTACATACCTAATAAAAAGCTCGAGGTTTCGGAATTTGGAAAACAGGTAAGTCGAAATGCAATTTGAACAAGAGTATGTACGAGTTTCTGTTATTTTCTTTATAACTATCTTGGTTCCAACCGAACACCTAGCATATTATTGTAAATTTTGAATTAAGCAAGTTTCCAGTTGTTCGATGTCCTATACCTAAATATTACCGTTACTGAATTACTACGTTATATACTATACTATTAAGGGGCATTCATTCCGTAAAAAAAATCGTCAAAAACGCAAAGAATCTGCTCGTTTTTAACATTAAATAATATCCAGAGTAATGAACCGTATGGTGCAGTCGCACCTCATTAAAGAACAATATAGGACGCAATTTATTTTTTATTATGTTTGTAAAGATACTTTGGATAATTCTTAAGTACGATCAAATTAGATCAGCTTTCGAGGCCGTGGCTTGAAACTGGTGAGTTTTTCGGGCTTTCAGGTCGTGGAAACGAATTTATTTCTGACGTTTTGCAAGCACGAGTGGCTTACATTTTCAGAGATGGTTGCAGCTCCCAGTCCACCAACGGCGGCCTCAAAGGTCGAAAAACTCACCAGTTTCAATTAAGTATTAGCTAAATTTTTCTGCCTAGCGAGTAAATCGATTGAAAGCAAAAACGTATTTGTAAGTTTTTATAATGTTCTTAATAGGCTCCAAATTTGCAAAGTACCTATACTACCCAAAGGACAACCCTGGCTGCCATCTACTTCTACAAAATAAATCGCTGTCCGGATCCATATCGCTGAAATTACTTAAAACCCCGATTTTTCCTCAAAAAACTATGCCGTTTAGTGGCTTAAATTTAGGACAACAGGCGCAAGTGTGGTTATAATATTGATCTGGACCGCTCACAGCCTAGGAAGGTGCTGGACAGCAAAAAAAACGGGAATAAGCGGACGGATCCAGGCGGCTGAAAATCCCTAACGCGAATGTTTGTGAAAAATAATTTATTTAGTGCGTGAAATTTAGAAAACAGCGCGAAATATAAATTAAGGGGCCAGGACCACTCGCAGCCTCTTACGGCACTATCCGCTAGACCAACACAAAGTAATAAAAAACATTCACCTACCTTTAGGCACTTTGGTCTGGATTCTGGGGTATTATTATATTTCGAAACAGCAGAAACTTGAATTTTAACACCGATAATTGATATCTTTGCTTTGCAGAAAATTGAAAATGTGTTAGCAGCAGAACACCCCTATTTTACATATTAAGGCAGTCTACTGTGGAAAATATTTAAAAGACTCATATAAAAACTGCCGACAGTAGAAAACCTGGCTAGTTAATGTTGAAAAACTGAGTGAAAATTATTTTGAATTTAAAAAATCAAGCCGAATTATTAATCATTCAAAAACCGTTTTAATTATGATGTACATTACAGAGGGAAGCCGATAAAAAATAACAAAAATTACCTAATGCGACAAAAAAATTGCAAGAATTCATTTAAAAACAGAAAGTCTCTTGCAGCAAACCTCATTCGTTAACGTATAAAATGTGACTTAAAATTTGAAATGAAAAAACCCTAGCCAGAATCCAGAATCGCCCTCGTCGTTCCTCGTCGAATAAAAATATGTAACAAAATCATAAAATACATATGGGAATAAAAGTTCTACATCTACATGGCAGCCAGGGGCAAAGTAATGCCAAACTTACCGAACGCTGCATCGTGCCACCTGAAAAAAAAAAAAGAAAATGTGTTTAGTACTGCAGGAAATATGTCTCAAACCATTAAGAACAAGAAATTTAAAAATGCATAGAACTTCAGTTGCTTTTCGAATAATTAAACTCAGTTAAAACTAAATAATTTATAGATTAGAAAAAATCCTTACCAGCTTTCTGTAAAGCTGGCGCTCCATCCCTCATTTTCATCCCATTAAACATCAAAAGTCCACACTGCACTTAAACACACAATGAAAGTCCACTCCGAATAGAAAACTTTAATCCTGCAGTATGCAGACAGAATATAATACCGTACTTCTATTTAGACTATTAACACTATACTTTTTATCTAAGAACGCGATTCGCACGACACAAAGAACACGCGCCCTGTTGGAAAGCTGTAAGGAAACTCGAATTAATAAAAAGAGACATTTAAAAAAATTGACTTGGTATATCTGAAAAATAGCATGTTAACGTATCTAGGAAAGAGAATAATACTGGAAGAAACAATAAATATCTTGAAACATGAACGGTTCAAATCTATAAGAAAAACTGTTATTAGTAAATAGAAACATTTAAAAAGCTAGCTGTTTTACCTGAAAACAATTTTATGTTAATAAAGTGATAATATAATGATGATGTAATGATATAATAAAATATTAATAGTTCAAAGCTGCACTCAAGAAACGAAAATAAGTGGGCAGCCGTTTAAAAAAATCCGCAAAAAGCCAATAAATTAAAGAATCATTAAGTATCAAAGAAATCTGCAACCCTGGTTGCCATCGACTTCTACAAAATAAGACGCTGTCGGGATCCAGATCGCTGAAATTCCCTACAACTCAGATTTTTCAGAACTCAGAAATCTAAATGATTGGCCAGGATCACTCACAGCCTCTTAAGGTGCTGTCCGCCGGGGGGAAACTAATGCTAAACTTACCTGTAGCTGCATCGTGACACCTGGATAAAAAGAAAATAACATTCTGTATTATTACATAAACTTAGTATAGAACCTAGTTATTTGATTGGAAAGAAAACGAAATAAATAACTCAATAAAACTTTAGTTAGAAAACCATACTCAGTTCTAGCTAAGGATTAATAGATTAATAATCCTTCTTACCAGCTTTCTGCAAGCTGGCGCCCGATCCTTCATTGACTACAATAAACTTGAACACACGGATGAATACCCATTATCCACACAAAGTTGAAAATACATGTGGATTAAAGTCAGTAGTTAACAAGGAAGATGATCGACCGCATTTGCCTAAATGGCACCAAATTGGTACATTTATCCCGATTATGAACAAAGGACCGACGACCAACTTCGTCCGTTGCCCACAATAAATTGAACTAAATTTCAGCTTTTCGAAAAAAAGTTCGTACAGAACTTACTAATCATATAATCGTTTGCTTGGTGGCCCTTCGGATGACTCATTGCCTTTTCCTTGTTTGCTCGATTTCAGTTTGTTTATTCTTGACATTTTGTAGAAAGTGCCTGCTCGCATGGCAATATTTCCATAGACAATTTCGCGTTCCAACGTAACGAAAGTAATCCACAGCTAAACGGAAAACGCTCCAACCTCCGATCTATCACTAATTTCATTTTAAATTTAGAGCCATTTATATTTGTCTGAATTTCATTCAGCTGCAGTGGTTAATGCACAACGCCAAAACAGAAATTTTCTTGTTGACGATTTTGTAGAAACTTCCAGTTCTCGAACCAGCTAGTTTGGATTTTTCCGGTAAACAAAGTTGCTTTCTCGGCCAAGATAAAACAAACATATACTAAGTAAATAATATACATAAAAGTAACTCGCTTTCCGATCAATCTTTTGCTCAATTTTCATAAAACTTGAAAGTTTTTGCAGCTGATCTGTAGTCAGAGGCTGCACAATTTCTAGCCGATACAACAAAATCAAAGGAAAGCATTCACAAAATATGCCATAATTTGTGAATGCTTCACTTTCATTGCGCTTTAAAAGCTGTTGAAACAAATGTTCGTCCTAAATTGGAGAAATAAAATCTTGCCAATTCTGATAAGACCCGCGCGTCTCTAATAGGAATTATATTCAGAGTAAGCGATGGAATTGTACTATCGTGATTCATTAAATACAACATATGAAGCATTTTAAAAATATATTCGTAATATATTTCGATAATTAAGTAAGATCATTATTTTTTGCGAACCATTGCATCGAATTGGTGAGTTTTGCGGGCTTTCAGGGGCAATCGTGGAAGAGCTCAGCGGCCGGCAAACCACCTCTGAAGATGTCAAGCACTCGTGCTTGCAAAACGCCAGGAAAAAATTCTTATTTTTTTTTATCAGTTTCAATTTAGTATTAGTTGATTTTTTCTGCGCAGTAAGTAATTAGATTTAGGGTGAGAATAATATTTTTGCGCCTCTAATAATTCAGGGTGTGAAAAATTGGTCTCATTGTGTTGAAACTAGTCCGAACTTGGCAAGGTAAAAATGGTCATTTTTTTAAAGAACAATGAAAGAAGAATGAGCGCCTGTATTTCTGTACAAAGATGCATAAGAAAAAACTAATAGGAATTTGTCAGAACATTCGCGGGGTTCGATCCAATTCAAAGACACAGTGGATTCATTCTGGGACTCTTTTTCTATATTATTATATTTTTTATATAAAGTAAATCTTCATTTTCAGTCGTTTCTGTGTAAATAAATGCATAACACACACAGGCCTACATAAGCAAGAACAAAATTATGTGACAAATAAAAAAAATTGAGAGTAATAGCCTGATGACTCAAAGTCTATTACTACTCAAACTTTATTTTATATACCCAGTTATTTGATTGGAAAGAAAACGAAATAAATAACTCAATAAAACTTTAGTTAGAAAACCATACTCAGTTCTAGCTAAGGATTAATAGATTAATAATCCTTCTTACCAGCTTTCTGCAAGCTGGCGCCCGATCCTTCATTGACTACAATAAACTTGAACACACGGATGAATACCCATTATCCACACAAAGTTGAAAATACATGTGGATTAAAGTCAGTAGTTAACAAGGAAGATGATCGACCGCATTTGCCTAAATGGCACCAAATTGGTACATTTATCCCGATTATGAACAAAGGACCGACGACCAACTTCGTCCGTTGCCCACAATAAACTGAACTAAATTTCAGCTTTTCGAAAAAAAGTTCGTACAGAACTTACATAATCATATAATCGTTTGCTTGGTGGCCCTTCGGATGACTCATTGCCTTTTCCTTTGTTGCTCGATTTCAGTTTGTTTATTCTTGACATTTTTGTCGAAAGTGCCTGCTCGCATGGCAATATTTCCATAGACAAATTTCGCGTTCCAACGTAACGAAAGTAATCCACAGCTAAACGGAAAACGCTCCAACCTCCGATCTATCACTAATTTCATTTTAAATTTAGGGCCATTTATATTTGTCTGAATTTCATTCAGCTGCAGTGGTTAATGCACAACGCCAAAACTAAAATTTTTCTTGTTGACGATTTTGTAGAAATTTCCAGTTCTCGAACCAACTAGTTTGGATATTTGCGGTAAACAAAGTAACTTTTTCGGCCAAAGATAAACAAATATAGCCGTTCATGCGACGACTTTTGTATGCTAAATCAAATACTCGCTTTCCGATCAATCTTTTGCTCAATTTTCATAAAACTTGAGAGTTTTTTCAGCTTGATCTGTAGTCAGACGCTGCACAATTTCTAGCCGATACAACAAAATCAAAGGAAAGCATTCACAAAATATGACATAATTTGTGAATGCTTCACTTTCATTGCGCTTTAAAGGTGTTGAAACAAATGTTCTTCCTAAATTGGAGAAATAAAATCTTGCCAATTCTGATAAGACGCGCGCGTTTCTAACAGTAATTAATATTCAGAGTAATCGATGGAATTGTACTATCGGGATTCAGTAAAATACAACATATGACGCATTTTAAAAATATATTTCGTAATATATTTCGATAATTAAGTAAGATCAATTATTTTTTGCGACCATTGCATCGAATTGGTGAGTTTTGCGGGCTTTCAGGGCATCGTGGAAAGAGCTTCAGCTGGCGGGCAAACCACCTCTGAAGATGCCAAGCACTCGTGCTTGCAAAACGCCAGGAAAAAATTCTTATTTTTTTTTATCAGTTTCAATTTAGTATTAGTTGATTTTTTCTGCGCAGTAAGTAATTAGATTTAGGGTGAGAATAATATTTTTGCGCCTCTAATAATTCAGGGTGTGAAAAATTGGTCTCATTGTGTTGAAACTAGTCCGAACTTGGCAAGGTAAAAATGGTCATTTTTTTAAAGAACAATGAAAGAAGAATGAGCGCCTGTATTTCTGTACAAAGATGCATAAGAAAAAAATAATAGGAATTGGTCATAACATTCGCGGGGTTTGATCCAATTCAAAGACACAGTATATTCATTCTGGGACTCTTTTTCTATATTATTATATTTTTGATATAAAGTAAATCTTCATTTTCACTGGTTTCTGTGTAAATAAATGCATAACACACAGGCCTACATAAGCAAGAACAAAATTATGTGACAAATAAAAAAATTCAGAGTAATAGCCTGATGACTCAAATGTATTACTACTCAAACTTAATCGCAAATAAAAAATCTTGAAAAGTCATTTCGCCTACAAAATACGCTTGAAAGTGAAATTCCAGCGTCACTAGTTTCTCAGAAAAAAATGCGAAAGTTTGGCCTGCATATACAACTACAAAATTATGTGGCAAATTAAAAAATCTTGACAATAGCCTGATGATGACTCAAAATCGAAACTTCTACTACTTACAAAACAGATGATGGTCAACAAAATTCATAAAAAGTCACTGTCTAGCTTGCCTGCATAGACATAAAATACAATTTATTATTTATATTGTTATATATTTGATGACGAATTATGTTTTACGTTAAATTGCGCGTAGAAAAGAAGCTATAGCCGTCGCATATATTCTCTCTCTTTCCAGCTCCTCGCTTAACAAAAAAATGTATCAATGTGTACGACTCGGTAAACACTATTTGACGTAAAGGCGCATCGAAAGCGTCAATTCGCATTGGATAAAATGTCAGTTTAATCATTACGGTCTGGGTCGGCAACAAAAGAAATGTGTGAATAAGGAGTGTGTAATCAGTAGAAGTTCCTTTGCACTTCGAAAATTTATTATCTAAACAACGCATCTTTAGATAATAAGTTGTGGTGGCTGATCCATATAATAAAATGGATTCTGAAGAAGAAACTTACGATGACGTTGATTCTGGAAACGAATCTAGTGGTGACGATGTTGATTTCCCTATGGAGGTTGAAGTTACAGGACATCGAGAAAAGCAAACGGATTCAGATGATTATCCTTTCGAAGTTCTGAGTACAGAGGAGATCGTCCAACACATGGTGGACTCAATTAAGGATGTCAACTCTGTTGTTGAGGTATCATTCAGAATTTTCCTTTCAGGGTCATTTTATGTCAATAAATATAAATATATACCTATATAATAGTTTCTTAAAATTTTCCAATAAACCGTCATAATTTAGTTTCGCTCAAATAAAACTGTGAATTTATTTACTAATCTCATTTTTATAACTAGCTAACTATTCATATTATATAATCAGTCAGAAGTATTTTGTAAGTGGTAAAAGTCTTAAGCCAGCAACAGCTATACCTTTCAAATCAAGGATACCAAATTGTAATCAGTTAATGATAGAAGACAAACCAATGTGGATCTACATTGTAGATACCAGCAACAACAACGCGAATTTTATTGAATCACTTTCGCTGGGACAAAGAAAAGCTCATGGAGAGATTCTATGATGGAGATCAAGATCAGCTATTTAGTGAAGCAAGAGTGATCAACCCATTTAAGAAGCTCAATATCGCCACAACAAAAAGCAAGGTATTTGCGTTAATTTTTACGCAAGCCAAAAATACATTGCTGATGCACTTTTCAGCCAACAAAGAAAATTGCTAATGGCACAGAGGAGTGCGAAATTTGCTTCATGATCTTACCGGCATCTGTACGTATTATTTCCGTACAAACTGTATCAGTACTTTAATATACTCTGGCTTCCAGCACATGACGGGATTGGAATGTGGTCATAGATTTTGCGTTCACTGTTGGTGTGAATATTTGACTACCAAAATAATTGAGGAAGGAGTGGGTCAAACTATAGCTTGTGCTGCCCATGGATGTGACATATTAGTTGATGATGCCAGTGTTATGAGGTTGGTTCGTGATTCGAAAGTGAGACTCAAGTATCAGCATCTGATAACCAACAGTTTCGTGGAGGTTCGCAGCGAACGGTATTACTTGAAATTTTTATTGATGTTCACTGAATTTACAGTGCAATCGACTACTGAGATGGTGTCCGTCTCCAGACTGTAGCAACGCTATAAAAGTGCAATACGTGGAGCCGCATCGTGTAACGTGCAAGTGCAACCACACTTTCTGTTTTTCATGTGGAGAAAACTGGCACGATCCGGTGAAATGTCACTTGCTGAAAAAATGGATTAAAAAATGCGATGATGATTCAGAAACCAGCAATTGGATTGCAGCAAACACAAAAGAGTGTCCAAGATGCAACGTAACTATAGAGAAAGATGGGGGATGCAACCATATGGTGTGCAAGAACCAAAACTGTAAATCGGATTTTTGTTGGGTTTGCTTGGGACCTTGGGAGCCTCATGGTAGTTCTTGGTATAACTGCAATAGGTAAGTACTCAACACATTGATTTCTAGCTTTTACAGGAATTTTGCACTAAACGCGGTATCCTGTAAATAGCCATGTAAAAAAGTGGCTTTTTTGCTTTTGACCGAAACTCATTGCTATTTTTATAGGAAACGTGAATGTACATTTTGTGCCGCAAATAAAACGAATAAAGTACGACTTGATTATTTCAGTTTGGTCATTATTTACGAGCTTTGTTTAAAGCTTATTTATTTCCTATAAATAGGCAGGATGTCACTCAGGTTCGGATAGAACTAAAAAAAAATGTATGAGGCGTTTGTAGAAATTTCTTTTTGCAGGCTCTAAAAATCGTGTTTTTCAATAGCTTTAAAAATTATTGGTAATTAAAATGTGTTTTTTATAATATTTGAAGTTTGCTTTATTTACTAAACTAACCCACCCTGGATCAACGGATGACTGGTAGAGGGTGAATTATTTTCGGAAATAAAATTGTCGTGTCTAAACGTTTTTTTATAATAATAATTGTTTATAATAAATTATTAATTATAAAAAGTGCCCGAAATGAGTGTTGTTTCGTTTTCGATTATCCATCATGCAACGGAAAAATTAATTTTACATTTGTCGTATTGGTCAGTCACGAAATTTAGTGATTACATTTCTCTATATTCCAATGTTATACACGAATAAAATAATCTAGGTGACGTATTAAAAATTCATTTATTACCGGAAAAATCAATTCATCAAACTCCCTTTTTATGTGTTTGCATGTTTCTATGAATATCGATAAAAAACATTCAATGCAAATTGGAATAATGACAAGTTGTTTTCATTGTGACTTCGTTTTTCTATGTATTTTTCGTATGATTGAAGCAATTTGCCACTTTCTCTTATAGGAATGATTCGAGCAAGATTTTAAGTGTATTTATATACAGGAGGTATTTCTTGAAGTGATTCAAATTTAAGACGCATTCAAAACATTAGGAACAGCAGCGCAAATCGGGTTACTGTGACGATTTCCGTGTGGTCAAAATTTGCAGTTCAATAAATTCTAGCAGCACGAAAGTGCTCTCTATCTGGTCTACCTTAACCTGTGGTTCACCGTGTCATGCATAAATCTGATAAATCTTTATGCATGATACGGTAGATCAGGAGTTAAAAGCCAGTGAATATATACATTATATTGTAAATCTGTTTTGTTTATTTATTTATATCGAATTTAGATCGAATTCCCTGTAATAACATTAATCAAACAATTCGACGAAACATGCTTAAGTTTAAATTGGTTATTTAAAACGCACAAAAAATAATAATATCGGATAATAATTGAAGATAATTTGCAATAGTTTATCTCATTTCTTAGCTGGGGTTTTACCAATTGTAATAATTTTTTGTAAAAATGGTTCCAAAAACACCATGTTAAGGTAAAACAAACTTGCGTTGACCTTCAAGTTTATCTGATAATATTTATTTTTCTGATGTGCAGGAAAAAATAATAAAGCATGTTTAGAATGTCTAGAGTTTGTCATAGGATTAATCTAAATATAGGAAATTCCATTAAGATAATATCGTTTTATTGTTCATCACATTATGATGAGTGAAAGTATTCTCGAGCAAATTCCAGCTCGAAGATTTCTACCATAGCACGTGCAGATATGTGGAGATCCAATATTTTTAATGAATTACAGAATTACGTCAATTCTGTACGGAAATATTTACCGTGACTTTATATATAAAATCGAGATTTTATGTTTGAAAAGTAACTCATGTATGCTCTATTAAAGTAGCAGTTTCTGATGCATTGTTTTGTTAACTTACTTTTTCAATAAATGTTGCAGTCCCCAGGTAGCCCGGCATAAGGCTTTCGGCTTGATTAGGAATGATTGAATTGTTTTCTTCAAAATGTTCCCTCCTAGAAATTAAATATAACATGATCTCCATATCTGTGGAAAGTTTCAAGTTGTTATTACCTTTGCTCAAAGATTGGAAATAATAATAAATAACATAATTAATAATAACAATAATAGAGTATTAAAAAACAAGTAATTTGAGTAAATAAACGTTATTTTTCATAAAAAAACTTACTCGAAAACAGACTACTACAAGTACGAATTGACAACACATTCTCTTCTTCTTTTTCCCCTGGACAAGGCCTCCCGCCAGGTTCTCCGCTCTCACCGTTTCTCTACAATATATACTGCCATGACATACAATTACAACTTACCAGACAAAAATGAAAGCGACAGATCGGCATACATATTACAATACGCAGACGACACGGCACTTATTGTACATGACAAAACTACTGAGAGAGCAGCTCAAAGACTCCAAACACTAACAAACAACACAATGACATGGTTTTATAAATGGAGACTAACACCAAACGCGTCAAAAAACCAACTTCTGCTCACAAACCACAGACTCAACGCTGACTCCCCTACAATAACTGCAGACGGCCAAACGGCACAACCAAAAAACGACGTAAAATACCTAGGAATCACAATTGACCACAAACTTAAATTCACTAAACACATACGAAACATCAGGGCAGAAACAATGAAGAGAATAAAACACTTCCGATCACTAACCTACAAAGCCAGGAATCAGCACAAATACCGCCACCAAAATATATAAAGCTATTTGTAGACCCTTGCTAGACTATGGACATATACTCATGACCAACGGAACAGAAAGGACAAAACGTTATATACAAACAACAGAATAAATTGCACTAACACTAATAACACGAATAAGACACCCACAAAACCCACTACACAGCCCCTCCGGGTTTTCGAAAAGACTCATGCATCTACAGACAAAATGGACAAACAACCCCTACAACTGGACCATACTGAATCCCCTTTGTCTTACAAGACCAACCAGACAATCCCGCTTCCGTTTCCCTACATCAACGCTACTCGAACGCTTACAATAGTAATTGACTACTGGACAATAAATCCAAGATCTCTGTTTGCCAGAATTAAAATTATTAAATTAGTAACCTAAAATAAGATAATGTTTACCTTTATTTGTTTGTTTATATTAAGACTGCATGTACTAAACAAGGGCAGAAAGACCGATAGGTCGATAGCCTTTTTTTTTAGAAATAAAGATGTTAACTACTACTACCACCTTATTTTTGAATCGATTCAGATATGACGAAGATGAAGCAAAAGCAGCTCGTGATGCCCAAGAGAAATCCCGTTCAGCCCTGCAGCGTTATCTGTTTTATTGCAACAGATATATGAATCACATGGCATCGCTAAAATTCGAGAACAAACTGTATGCCTCCGTAAAGGAGAAGATGGAAGAAATGCAACAGCATAATATGAGCTGGATTGAAGTACAGTTCTTGAAACGAGCGGTTGACATATTATGCCAGTGCAGACAAACACTTATGTATACATATGTGTTTGCTTATTATCTACAGAAAAATAACCAATCTGTGATCTTTGAAGATAACCAAAAAGACCTAGAGAGCGCCACGGAAACATTGTCGGAGTATTTGGAGAGGGATATTACGTCTGAAAATTTAGCAGATATTAAGCAAAAAGTTCAGGATAAATACAGGTACTTGATACGGACAATTAATTATTATTAAATTGACTAATATACATTTTATTATCCAGATACTGTGATAGTCGAAGGAAAGTACTTCTGGAACACGTTCATGAAGGGTATGAGAAGGAGTGGTGGGATTATAACGAGTAAAGGCAACAAATAAGCGTTCCGTAAAGTAATTGTATTGTAGCTACAATCTATAGATTATCAAAAGAGTTGGGCAGTTGCTGATCATTGCTTGATACTTGTTAGATTTTTGGGCTTTTAGGCCGTCGTGGAAAATTATTTCTTCTTGACTTTTCGCTAGCAGGAGGGTTTGTTCTATCCGCTCGTGTTCGCGGAACGTCAGTAAGAAATTCACTTGTACGACAACCCAAAAGCCTGCAAAACTCACATATTCAATCTATAGATTCTTTGATACCTAGTTACCTCAAGCCAACGGATCCTAGTTTTGTTAATGAAAAACACTCAAATAATATTAATCTCAAAGACATGACTATTAATCACAATAACTATTATTTAATTATAATAATGCATTTCATTTTTTATGATTTCCCTCCCTCAAGAAAAATATACTTAACCAATATTTCATTGCAATTTATGGTCACTGATAATAATTAATTACTCTACTATTTTTTCAACGAATTGCTTAGAAGCAAAATTAGGGCCGTCTTGCGTGGTTTAACGGTAATGTTTTGCTTAGGGATACCTAAGAAAATTAAAAATTTTTAAAGTAAATCACTGTTGTTTAGAATTTAGATCGTATGAAAGGTTTTAATGTTCACTAATTGGTATTTTCAACAGTGTATAATTATGTCGAAAAGCTTATCTGATAGTGTTTATCCCACAAAGAGATTGAAAGGAATCTCGGAACACAATGCCAAATGTAAAAAGTACGAAATGTTCTTGTTAAGCACATAGAAGTTTAAAACCGCTTTATGAAAAATTTGAAATGTTGATTCCCAAAAATATTTACGTAACATTTTGCCATTTGAAACATTGATGTTGAACAGTCGTATTTTACGTAAATAAGCTAACTTTAGTTCCTATAGAGATCTACTTTGTAAACGTTATATAAGTGGTTTTGAATCATCAATATGGATTTTATGATCTGTTTAGATATTAGAGAAAATCATTTAAATACTTAGATGAGTGACAGAATAGCATGTACTTTAGAGGTTACAAGTTAATTCTTTTATTACGAGGATAGTGTGCCGACTATTCCCGTAATTAGAGAAGCATAACCACAGTGGTGTGTTTTTATCAAGGTTTAAACACATTACATGCAGTAATTATGGTATATTGTGTCTGTTAGCATTTTGATCCATGTAAGAATCTTTAGTCGAAAAAGATGAGCATTTCAATTTGATCTATAATAGTTGTTACCTTGTAAAGCTTACGTTCAAAAACGTATTTCAAATGACCAACTAATCATTGTTTTTACCTTGCCACTTTTAAATAATGTAGTTAAAAGTTGCTTATTCATGGTTTAATCTCGGAACTCAGTAAATTTCTAAACATAATATTAACAAAATAGTATAGTTCATTAACAAAAAGAGAAAAACCGTGAAACCCTAATTCGACTACTTGTAATTCTACGTTCATGTAAATGGTGTTGTTTTTAGCTATTTAAACAAATGCGAAGATATTTTATTTCCTATTGTACTTGATGGTTTTTCTTTTTTAGTAAATTTTGCAATAGCGCAACATTACATTTTTTAGGTAAGTTGTATTTATGAGCAGTTTTCTTTTTATTTAAGCGGGGATTACATTGTAATGAATCGGGATTGTTTTATTATTTGTGCTTTAAAGATGCTCTGATTGAAAATTAATTGTTTTTATTTTATAATTGTCATTTCGGTTATCGTGTAAAATGTTATCTGAATAAGTCGATTTAATACCAACATTTTTGTTGATTTTATATAAAGACCGTATTGTAATTAAAATTAGCCGAATTAATTGTTTCCTATTGACGTAAAAATCATGATAACCTTCCTGTGAATATTTGTTAGTCTCATATCGATACTGAATGAATTCTTGTTTGAATGTGACTGTATAAATAAATGAGTCTATTAATTAATTTAATGGTATGTGATGTACAGTATTTTATGTACAGTTGTGTGTGTTTTGTATTTGACAAAAATTCATAAAAATACAAAACCTATTGTTTTTCATATAAAGAATAGTTTAAAATAGTTGAGAAATTTGATAATTTATTATTAAGTTTTTCTGCGAAGTCTTAAATGATCTCGCAGAAAGTTTGTAAATTTATATTATGATTTTAAGCTTATTCAAATACCTAGAAGAAAATGTAAATATTGCACTTTGAAATCTAGTTTATTACTGCTCTAGGTGAATAAAATCTTTAAACGTGTAAATGTATAACCATGTGTTTTATTTCAATCAACAATCGTTGCCCTAATTGAATAATATTCTTTTAACTAAAATAAAATTACACTGTGATACAATGGTGTGTTGGACCTAGCGTACTTTGCTTAAAGTTTAATCAGAGCCTTCATTGCCACTTCATAATCAATGAATGTTTAAAATTTGTCCAAAATATTGCAAAACGAGCTGGTTTCTAAGCATTGGTTTATCCGTTTGTTAACACTTATGTTATTAACAGCAAAATTTAATATGTTCAGTAATTATTTGCCTCAAGATTACATTTCAAAGCAGCACTACATACTTTCATCGCCAGAGCTTAATTAATAGTGTATATTATTTCGCCCACCCTGTACCGTATGTATAAATCATTATTTAGAGGAAGCTGGAACACGAACGCCTCTGATATTGGCATCCCGACGCCGACGCCGACGCATGGTAAATGACGCGGTGCATCATTGACGCCATGCCTTGATGTTTTTTTATGCCAATAAATGAAGCGTCCGCGAAATATTTTCCGAAATCGGCCCTTACCATTGACTGATATTACCTATTATGCGTCAAAAGTTGCAGCATATTTTATCAATACGCACAGTGAGGAGTGGTTGTCGCAATGCCCGAAAATTTAATCATTCCTACTTGTAAAGTAAGTATTCATAAACATCGGCATCCAGGAATTCTGGAAATTAATTATAAACTAGAGCAAATATTGTATGTGATTCTCGGCGCTGAGAGTTCTTTTTCTTGCATGTTGGTGATTTTGGATTGATTAGTATTAGTGTCTTGTTTAATTTCTTAAAATATACTTTAATGTGGAATTAAATTTGTGATTTAGTGTTCCATGAAAAATGGACCGTGTGCTGTGAATATACATGAGGTCCTTGGATAACATGGGCTGTTGTCATTAGTTGGATTTTTCTTGTAAGGCCAAACTCTTAGCGGTCCCATTTCTGAATTAAAAGCGCCATAAGTGGCGTTTTTAATTCAGCTGAAAGTTAATTTATCAAGAGCTTAAAGAAACTAAAATATTTACTAAATACAATTGAGGGTAACTGCATGGCAAACGCTTTAAATAGTAATGATGAAAACCACCAATTTTGATAACTTGGCGAGATACGGACTAGGAACCCGTAGGATGCGGGTTCGAATCCGAGCCGCATTTATAACAATTGAATTTAACTTTCCTTCTGAAAGTGAAGAATGAAGGAATTGTTGTAAAACATGCATCGGTGAGTCCTTGCCAATACCTTGCCCAAACTTACTAGTACAAGTGAGGTAAACTTTTTTTCTTAAAATTGTCTATGTGTGAAAGTAAGTTGAACTTCCTCGTATTTCCAGACGAGCTGAAGCCACGAAATCTGGGATAATTATCAAGCTCATAGAACCGTGACATAATTGTACTTTCGTAGAATTGTACTTAAATTAATTTAGCAGAAATAGAGTTTGGAAATAAAAAAACCCAGTTCATAAATTTCAAGCCTATGTGAGACTAAAAGCGATGTACCAGGGACAAAGTAATATCAAACTTACCGAGAGCTGCATCGTACCACCTGAAAAAAAATGAAAACATTCTTTAGTATAAGAAAAACTCAGAAAAACAAAGCCCATTTATTTGAAATTAGCGCAGGCAAGGAAGAGAAATAGAGAATGTCACTAAAGTTCAGTTGATTCTCGAAAAACCAAACTCACTTCAAGTGAAACGATTTATGAATAGAGATCCTTCTTACCAACTTTCTGGTGAAGCTGGTGCTTCATCCATTATTTTTTCTGCATTAATCCTCAAAAACCTGACACTATACACATTGGGCACACAATGAAGATCGACTTCAAATCAAAAAGTTAGCTTTGCAATTAACAGGCAAGATGCTCTACCGCACTTGCCTTAGTGGCACGAAATCACTCTATATATCCCGTCTATAACACAAACGACCCATTTCGATCGTTGTCTGTAGAAAACTGAATATTTAGCCAGGCTTTTCGAAAAACCTTCATGCGATAAGGCGGTTTTTACCACTTTCCGAACGAACCGAGCTACAAAACTAGACATTATGATATAATCGTTTGCTTGATCGTTTTTTGGATACCTATCGCTTTACCCTGCAGTTCGATTTAGCATTTTTTGTTGTTTACAATGGACAAAATAACAATTCATACGGCAATATTGTCAAATGCAAGTTTCACGTACCAACTCGTTTGGACGATTGGCGTAAACAAAACAGCTTTTTTAGCCAAAAGTAAACATAGGGCGCATTAGACGTTTTTATGCTAAATCAAATACTAGCTATCGGCTCAGATTTTTGCTCGATTCTTATGAGCTTTTTCAGCTTGTTATATGTGCCCCTATGGCACATTCAGATTTAAACTCTGCCATGATTTATCAATGCTTCTCTTTGCCCCGCACCATTAAGAGCGAATCAATCCGAAACTTTATTTTCACACAAGCTCCAAGATTAGCCTCTCTGCTCAATTTTATGAAACTTTGAATCGTGAGCTTGACATGTTGTGCAACTGCGACCTAAAGGGGCAGATCCACCTTCAAACTTGCCATGCTTTAGCAATGTTTCTCTTTTCTTGCACCATCAGATCGACTGAATTCGAAACTTCATTTTCTCACGAGCCTCTCAGATTAGCCTCTTTGCTCAATTTTATGAAACTTTGAATTCGTGCAGCTTGACATGTTGTGCAACTACGACCTAACAGGCAGATCCACCTTCAATAACTATGGCATGATTTATCAATGTTTCTCTTTCTTGCACCATCAAGATCGACTAAATCCGAAACTTCATTTTCTCACGAGCTCTCAGATTAGCCTCTTGCTCAATTTTATGAAACTTTGAATTCGTGCAGCTTGACATGTTGTGCAAACTGCGACCTAACAGGCAGATCCACCTTCAAACTATGGCATGATTTATCAATGTTTCTCTTTTCTTGCACCATCAAGATCGACTGAATCCGAAACTTCATTTTCTCACGATCTCTCAGATTAGCCTCTTTGCTCAATTTATGAAACTTTGAATTCGTGCAGGCTTGACATGTTGTGCAAACTGCGACCTAAAGGGCAGATCCACCTTCAAACTTGCCATGCTTTAGCAATGTTTCTCTTTTCTTGCACCATCAAGATCGACTGAATCCGAAACTTCATTTTCTCACGAGCTCTCAGATTAGCCCCTTTGCCCAATTTTATGAAACTTTGAATTCGTGCAGCTTGACATGTTGTGCAACTGCTACCTAAAGGGCAGATCCACCTTCAAAATATGCCATGATTTATCAATGATTTTCTTTTCTTGCACCATCAAGATCGACTGAATCCGAAACTTCATTTTCTCACGAGCACTCAGGTTAGCCTCTTTGCTCAATTTTATGAAACTTTGAATACGTGCAGCTTGACATGTTGTGCAAATGCGACCTAAAGGGCAGATCCCCCTTCAAACCATGCCATGATTCATAACTGTTTCTCTTATCTTGCACCATAAAGAGCGACTGAATCAGAAACTTCATTTTCTCACGAGCTCTCAGATTAGCCTCTTTGCTCAATTTTATGAAACTTTGAATTCGTGCAGCTTGACAGTTGTGCAAATGCGACCTAAAGGGCAGATCCACCTTCAAACCATGCCATAATTCATCATTGTTTTCTCTTATCTTGCACCATTAAGAGCGACTGAATCAGAAACTTCATTTTCTCGAGAGCTCTCAGATTAGCCTCTTTGCCCAATTTTATGAAACTTTGAATTTGTGCAGCTTGACATGTTGTGCAACTGCGACCTAAAGGGCAGATCCCCCTTCAAACCATGCCATGATTCATAACTGTTTCTCTTATCTTGCACCATAAAGAGCGACTGAATCAGAAAACTTCATTTTCTCACGAGCTCTCAGATCAGCCTATTGTTCATTTTTTATGAAACTTTGAGTCAAGCGGCTTCATTGATTGGCAGCTACACGTTGAAATCATGCCATGATTTGTGAAAGATTTCTGTGCTGCATCATTAATACACAGCATCCTACTGCTTTATTTTATATGAAACTTTGGATTTTTACAGCTTAATATATTGTGTAAAGGCTGAAAATACGAAATTAAAAACTCTTGAGAATAAAATTAAATTATTGTCGCAGACTAGTGAGATAGATTTAGGATCTTGTTATGTAATTTTTATTAATTGGTTGGGATTTTAATGTAGGTGTTTTTTTACTCTCTTTTAAGGTAGAAGTTTCGGGGATATTCATATTTGGAAAGGTCTAATTAAAATAGGTTTTATTGGTTTATTTCAACCTATTAGAGATGCAATTAAATTATTTTCTTTAATTTATAATCGAAACTTGCTTAAAAGTAATATAACTCATACTAGCGCTGCCACAATGGGAAATAAACCCGGAAATAAAGCCGAAAACAAGCGCTTGGGCCTTGTTATTAACGCTCATTTGGAAAAAACTAAAAAGCGACACTTTAAAAAATCAATAGAGTACATTTACAACTATTTATTGAATATATTACAAACTTGGCTCCAGTTCACCGCATATATTATTAAAATAAAAATTACGTACATTTTATTACCTATAAAAAAATGAAATTAAATTAAAATTACGTATATATTATTCAAAAAGCTTACACTAAATCTCGAATTCTAATCCATCAAACTTAAAACGCTGTTGAAATTTCATAAAAGGTGCATTTTCCGGTGTAAAATTTTGTGCGCCACAATACGGTCTTTAAAAACCATTGAAAAAATTAATCACTTAACAATTGAAACCCAGCACTGTGTAGCAAAAAGCAAAATTTTTTTTTTTGCTCAATTTTAAGTTCATGGCTTATAATACGAAAGTAAGCCTATCGTTTTTGAAGCATTCTCTATCTGTTAATATTTTTATAGTATATATAGTTATGTTATATATTTTTAAGTAATTTTTATTTTTACAGCAAAATAATAATGCAATTAGACACTTTTTCTCCCTATTGCATTTTTGTTCACTGGTTTCAATCGATTTATGTTTAGCAACATTTCGAAGATGTTCGGCAGTAAGTTACGAGCCTGGATGGAGGCAGTCCGGCCTAAAAAGAAACAGCATCGAAAAGAGAAGCAAGGAAAGAATGCACCACCCACAAATAACAGGCCTAATACTAGTACACACTCTGTAACTTGGAAAAATAGTTGCTTACTAGATAGTGAACCAAAGGCAAGATTCTGCGGTTTTTCGTCAGCTTAGTTAATAATTTACTGGCGTATTTCCAGGGGGTAAACAGAGAACCACAAAATAGTAGAAGCGACAAAACTAAAGAAAAACATAATGGAGTAGAATCACAAGTATCCAGATACTCGGCCAACAATTTGTCGTCTCCAGAATCCGCCTATTCTACTGGCTACAGTACGGATGGTACTTCCCCAGGAGGAGCACCACCAAACTATTCCATTACTGATAAAAAATTGACAGGTACCAAAAGAGTAACTAGATCATGAACAAGGGGAAGCTAAACTGATAATATATGAATGGTTTCCAGAAAGTTCCTTGAAAACTAGACTGAGTCCAGAGTTAAATAAGCAGGCACCTTCTTCATCAAAGGTCATATATCAAAGCCCGCCCGATCAAGCACCAGCATTATCATCAGTATCCATACAAGGGAAATTAATAGTAAGTTAATGCTTTCTTTCCATTTGACTTTCACCATATTCTTATTTTCTGGAATATTTATATTTAAAATAAAAGTTCTGATTAGAGAGCTACATTTGGATTTATTGATGAACCGGAAACCAAAATAAAATTTCTAATTTCAACACCCTGTATCTCGTTTGCAGAAATACGTTAATAAGAACTTTTCTAGTAATTATGTGAGTCTCATCCCTTCTTAAATTCCCAATTCAAACCGGAAAATTGAATCATCCTGTGTAGTTTCATATCGCTAAACTCTTTGAAGGATCGGCCAAGCTTAGAAGAAAAGGCACCATGTAGCAATGCGGCTACATCGCCAGCCCTTTTTGGAAAACTTCCCGAACCAGCTGGCTTAGTTTCACCAAGACAAAGAAATAGAATTAGAACAAATCCTTGGCTTCCAGGTGGTTCAGCTAGTACTGTGGCCAGCCCCATTCCAGCCAGACAAGAAGTAAAAGGCACTCCAATAGGTTTCCGAAAAAGTAGAAATAGTCCGTAAGTCACTTTCGTCAACAGCATTGCATAAAAAACCGATAACGCATTTTTAATAGTATTCAATACCGATACTTGAGCCCTGCCTTGCAAAGAAGATCTCTGTCTTCATCTTCATGTTCTTCAATAGTGCAGGTCCAAATCACTCTTTTGAACATCGAGTGCCCAAATCACTAAGTGATGAAGATGACTGCACATTAAATGAAATGATGGGCAAGTACGATGAAAGTTACATTTATGAAAAGGAAACAGATATACTTAGTGATAGCGACCCTACAGATTGCGAAAGCGACATCGACACAGGGCAAGATGGAGGCGATGAAGAAGATAATGGGGAAGAAGAATTGGATTTTATTGACAATGGTAACATTGATTTTGCTTGTATTTACTCGAACTCAGTGATTAAAGGATTGAAATATCAGGTTCCTATGTAGAAATAGAAAGTAAATCGGATAATACAGGACATTGCATGTATATCATTCCACCCGACATGCAAAGAAAGAGGTCCTCTAGAAGGCGAGCTACAAGAAGGGGTAAAGAAGTTACTGATCGTCGACGCAAATTAGCCTCAAGTAAGAAGAATTGTAAACAATTGTTGGGAAAAAACAGGTAAGTCCGACGAAGTTTATTCGATTCGATCATCTGGCAATGCAAAACTCATTATGTTTCTGGGTCATTAGCAACTTATTTTACTTCATTAAATGGTACGATGTGGTAATTTTCGTCTAGGCATTCAAGTTTTCATCAAGACGGATCTAAAAGTGCTGGAGCAACACCAATATCAATACGTAAGTCCAATCCCGGATCAAACCAACCCAAGAGTCACAATGATTCGTTAAAAAAGCGATCAAATTCAGTTTGCCTCCAACGAGATGTAAATGTTTTAATTGAAAAACGAGATAGGGAAGCTGATATGAAATATCAAGAGTTAATTGGCCAAGCTGAGCAAATAATTCGAACAATGAATATCAATGGCCTCTCACCCAGAAGACTTCCAGGGCCTACAAATAAAAGAGTAGAATTGTTAAGAACAGCGGAATGTGCCAAACCAGAAGTGCTTTTTATGGGCAAACCTAACGAGGAGCCTTCAATAACATGTTCTAATATTTCTCCGTCCACGGTAATTTTTAAAAATACTCGATTTAGTCCTAAGAAAAACCATATTACAAACTTCATCATAAATAATTCTCCTGTGTTGGTACGAAAGGAAATGCAAGGGCAATCACCCATTTCTGTTAGAAGAACCCTGACAGGTAACTATCTACTTTGAAAGATTTTCAGACTCAATAATGAATATTTATTTAGATTATGGGCATTATTCACCTTTAGTGATACGGAAAGAGGCAAATCAATTGAACGAAGATGTCTATAAACACAATCAAATGTTAGGAAATAATCCGACTGTACCTGTAAATGTGCCAACAAAGCCCGCAAAAGAACATCACGAGGTTACTTTCGGATCTCCTATTAGTTCCAGAAAGAGCCATAAAATAAAAAGTATTTTACATAAAAATGACCCAGCTTCAATCTTGTCTAGTCCTAGGTAAGGCACAAAAATCGGTTAATTTTATAGCTGACCAAAATTCGTTTAGACATCGAAGGGAGACCGAATGCCCGATTGCGAGCAGTAGCTCAGAAGATGAAAGTCTACAAAAGTATAAAAAAAAGTTATCCAAAAGTTGCCCCCAAAGTGAGCCGATGCGACGGAAAGTTTACTTTGGTCGGAACACTATTAATATAACTAAAAGTCATGGTAAGTATTTGCTTTCGTTGTCTGTTATATTCTAAAAATGTTTACAGGTGTGAAGAAATGAAAATTTTCACTCTAAATACTCAAGCAGTAATGTGTCATCTTCATTGATTTTTTGGGAGAATGTGAAGAAATGTTCTTCAATTTTACAGTGTTCGTAAAATTAAAATATTTATTTCTCGTCAAATACCTGAAAATGATCGATCAATTGATTGATTCATCTACAGTTTCTATTATGTCCGAATTTCGGGTTTCGATATCTTTTTTGCTTCATTTATGCAAGCTTACCTGCGAGTTGGGTGATGTTGCAAGAAAAACTGATGGACAAGGAAAGGCAGGAACAGGCTATTCCTCTGTTTTGAATTTTTAACAAATTGGCAGAGTTTTCGCTGTTTCAAATTGCATTAAAATATTCAAAACTATTGGTCAAAGCTGCTTAAAAGCTTAGCCGTCTTCAAATCGAAATTTTTTATCTGGTTATATTTTGATATGGCTGGTAAATGGCTGGAAATATCACATTCTATATAAGGACCATTTCAATCGAACATTTCCTTGATTCTACATTGGTATAAAATACCTGCGATTCCAAAAAGCATGAAGCTTAAAACCGTGGCATTTCCGAAGCGCTGAAAATATCGAATCAGTCGAAACGACCAAATTGATCGTCCATCTCATGTTCTGCCTTTTTTGCAATGAGCTTTCATCAGAAGTTTCTAGCATTTAAGATGTAGAAGATAAAATATCAGAATTCAAGGGGCTGCCCAAGTTAAGAACAGCTTATATCTCAGAAGCAGTTGTAAATATTCAATTAGCGGCTATGCCCTTTTCATTTCCCGTCCCAAAATGTCTTTGAAATTAGAAATGGAAAAACTTTAAAAGCTTGAAGCAAAAAAGTGAAAGTTTGGGAGCTTTTCGATAGAACGTCTCAAGAATAGTATTATTTTCTGTATAATGCTCTTATTCGGTATATGATTATGATAGGGCAATTTCCTAGAGTGCTTGATATATAATATATCTTTTATCGAAAGGGATAGGCTTTCGCAACCATTCCTTAATACTGGTGAATTTTTATGGAAGAATAAATGACTTTCTTCCTAAAGAAAGGACGGAATTCTAATTTACGTCGGCCTAAAATCCCACAAAGCCCACCAGTTTCATCTCTGGACAACTGGTTATTCGAAGTCATGCTCTCAGCTTAACAAGAATCTGCCGATATTAAATTTCGCAGAATTTAACAAAATGCAGCTCCACCTTGCGGTTTCTTAAAGTTGTATTATCCTACTCTAAATAATAAAATTAAAAAAAAATGCAGCAGAATATATTAAATAAGCACCGACTTGGGACAGAACGGTTTCGTTTCGAATGCTTTCCAGCCCAATTTCTTTTTCAGGCAGTTCGTCATTGAGAAATGATTACTTATAAAAGCTGTTATCATTTATAGGTAAAACTGTAGCTTTTAATTTAAGCAAACATGTGCCAAATGCAGCATTTGAAGAAAAAGTTCTAAGTTCAGAGAATTTAAGACATCAAGTTTTACTCAATACCATTCAGAGCTTAAAGAGGAATTTGGAGGATCACTCGGCATCTCTTCAGCAAACTTACCGAAGCACTCAGAACATGTATAAATATTAATTCAGCCGTGAACGCTATGTATACTTAATATCCACAAATGTACCTATAGTAATTCATATTATAGCGAATATATTTTTGTGTTTAACTCGTTGAAGAGTGGTTTTACATTGGCATTTAAAAATGATTGAAACCCATGGATGTCTCGGACTTCTGCTATTGAAACGTTGAGCGACTAAAAAATATTTAACTCGAGTTTAGTCAGTTCAACAACTGAATTGTTGTTGAGCGATTTTATCTAATAAGATCGATACGAGGGCCTTGAGTATCGTAAAAAATGCAAAGCATTCGCCCAGTAGTCTTCCTACTCAGAAAAAAAAACTATTAAATTCCCTAGACTTTTGTTTCTAGAAAATATCGTCCAGTTGTTTTCTACAAGCTAATTATACTCATGATAATGATCAACATATTTATAAAAAACATTTAGACATTATTTGTAGTACTATAATCCCTCCGTAGAATTCTTTAGTCTAGTAGTGCATCTGAAAATCTTAGACGTAGTCATCATAAAATGCCCAATATCGGAAAGATAGTTTTATATAATTATTAGACGTTAGATGATGTATTAAAAGTTGATGTTTTGGTATCGTTACACGACAAGTGTTTGTTATTCGATGTTTTTGTTTCCACGCTATTGTTTAGTGTAGGAATGGTTAGAGCAATTTGGCAGGGAAACGATGAGATTAACCCGAGCCGAATGGAAATGAAGGAGCAATACTTGAAAGCCATAGGCTTATTCTAATCACTGAATTATTTACAAATTCAAGTCTCGTTATTCTGTCGTTTTTTTGTTAGTGTCCGTTGTTATTTTAGAATATAGCATAGTAGAGAATTTAGATTAAGAAATAATGTCTGAAAACGTAGGTACTGCTGATGGATACAATAAGTCCATTTCAAATGTGTTGTAATATTAATGTCTCAAACACTTAACTAGAATTTCCCTTTGAATTGGGGCGATTTCTTCTGAAGATATTTCGTCGGAAATGTCTAGCTAGAGCGCAATTGAGTGGAAATTGCCCCGCTGGAATTAATTTCATTCTAACAATTGAAAGTGTATACATTTGGAAACAATCACTCGAAAACTAGTGTACCTGTTTGTTATAAAAATCGCTTCAAAATATTGATATTGTTGAAACGCATATATAAGTAAATGTGCGAATTATCTAAAACACTAACTGTTTGATCTGTACTTGTAACCGCAAGCAAAACCAAAGTAATCACTTTGTTTGCTAAATTATTAATAACTAAAAAGTGTCTTTGGTTGTTTAATGCAGGGGACATTTTGCGACATTTTTTCAGTAGTTGATACACTTCCCATGTGCATTTAGAATACGTTTTTTAGTGATTTATTTCTGTAACATTTATTTAACTCTTCCTACTTCGACATAAGTACCTATGAAGATAATGAACAAAATAAGTGCATTTATATAATTTCATTTAACAATCTGTGTCTTCCACTATTTTTTCAAACGTACTTAAGTTAGCTTAATAAATATCCTTTTTTAGCCTTCAAAGACTATCAGCAACGCAAAGTATTCCCCGCATTTTGTTAACTCATTACTAAAACCTGAGGTAGATTTACTTTATCAGAAAATTCTTAATTAACCACACAAGAAGCTTGTTGTAACTATAGTTTTAGAACTTGGATACATCGGCTGTTTAAAATATCAATATTACCAACTCTAGTCATTTTCTTAGTGTTTAAGTTTGTTACTTATAAACTTTTACAAAGCCATTTCGAAATTTGTTGTTTTTTACTTTTTTTATAGATGAATAAAATTTGTAAATACTTGCGTTGGACTTTTAATGCGTAATTTCAATTTAATCTGTAATACAGATAATCCTAAGTAATTCCAATACCCACCCATCTAGACGTAGTTTTTGTGATTTTGGGAAAGTATGTTGTTCTTAGATACTTTAGATAGTCTAGTCGTTGATTTTTACATTACAATTTTCTATGAAGGTACTGGATGAAAATAAAATTAATAACAAAATTAAATCCTTTATTAATCATGAAAATATAAGAAGAATGAAGGAAAAATATGTTTGGTATTTATTGGAAGGCAATTATTTCTTCAGAGTTATTCTCGTACATTTTCTCGCTCATGGAGAAAGACCGCATTTTTTGCGCATGATGGCTTCCCACTATGTCTAGCATTGACTTGAAGAATGTTACGCTACAAGACAAAGTCCCATCTCCAATTCTCTTAAATCCCTTGCCTAGAAAATATCAATAATATGAAATAATTTAAACTATACAATTTAGTGAATACTCGCCAGATGGAATGGGAGCAGAATTAATATTCACAGTGTGCTTGGATAGCGAAGCTAAGAATCGTTTCAGCACATCGTCTATATATTCTTGTCGTCCTGTGATCAGCTTTGATATGAATTTCAGAACATATTCAATTAAATAAGCTTCTTCCTAAAATACTTTGAATTTATAAAACGATACAAAGAAAACGGCACTTTCGGGTGGTCACCATTTCAAATTTCCGAAAACATTCTTCAGGCTGCTTATATAAAATCACAATATCCTCAAAGTTCTTAACTTGCAAAATTGGAGTTTTAAGTCCTTCAAACCATTCGAAAAGCAGACTCGTTAGAATATTTAAATTGCTTTCAACTGATAATCTCAGCCATCCTACTTTGGAAGAGTTGATTTCGTCCATATACTGGCGAACCATTTGTCTGGTCTCAGCATTTAGGGTTTGGAAATCTGTTAAGAGAGCTGAAAGAACATCTTCAGTATCTTGAACTATTAAGTCGTCTTGTGGATGATCTTGGGAGAAGGTTTTTTGAGTTTCCAGTTCTTGAAAACACCTGTTTTCGAATAAAAGATCTTCGCTTAGTTCATCACCATCCAGAGTGCTTATTTCAGAAAAATTATCGCTGCTATCACCATTTTCTGATGGGTTTGGGCTGCATCCTCGAGAAGAATCCCCGGGAGGGTTTAGACATATACCTAAAAAATATAAATTGAAATTAATTGCGAATAAAGCTTCTTAGCTCAAAGTTACTTTCGGGATTTAAGCTAATGATGCTCGATATACTGTAACTGCTTTCGTGTCTTCTGATTTCTCCATATAATTTCTCAGTTAAAAAATCAGTCGTGAACGAGACATTGAGCTGATTTTCATCATCATCGTTAGAGCCGCAAAGTTTCAAAATCCTTTCGCAAAGAACATGCACAATTTTCGGAAGATATTTAAAGTTTCTTTCGTCGTACCCATGGAGGACTACCCTTTGCCGCTTTAGGTATCGATTTAGTGTAAATTCATTCATATATTTATCTTTCGAGACATTCTCTCTGGAATGAAAGTATTCCCTTTTTTTGAAAGAAGCCTTTAATAGATTGAAGAAAAGTTATGGCTTACTTGAGGTAAAAAGTTATAGTTTGTGGAAGAATAAATTGTGCAAAGTGCCTAACACATAAAATTTGTCCTCTGGTTTGGACGGAACCGGGACGTTTCAACCTCACATATTTTATGGCATCGTTAGCGGTCACTCTTAAGGAAAACACTAGGTAACATGCAATCAAAACTCCTGTTCTACCTAAGCCTGAAAAAAGTCATATTACAAAATGCAGAGTTATCTAGGCGGTTTCCGAATTGGTCAAATGATTGCAAAGTTCCTTGAAAATCAAAAAAGGTTTATGGTTATTTATTTAAATTAAATGTATGTATAGATTTAAGTTCAGTTAATGATCGCTTAAATACAATTTTACCTGCATGGCAATGAACAGCAACACGACCCTCGGTTAGAGCAAATGCTATAACTTTGACCATGTTGAGTAAACCTTCCAATGTGGCGTCTCCATAATCTTTCCATGCAAAATTATAATAATATACTGAAAATTAAATAGACGAATACATTACAAACTTGCAAAACTTGCAAATTTATACGTAAACTCAGTGCTTGTGTGAGCGAACTTTCAGCTGACAATTGGTGATGTATTTTCTTTTATAATTTAAATATAAAGGATAATCAACAACGTTCTTTAATTTAACAAAGTAAAAAGAAGTGCATTGCATTAATTTTTAGCTGAAAAGGAAACTTACTACTTATATTATTCAATACGCTTATTACAGAAATAATTTGTGTCTTCAACTGCTAATTGTTATTTTTTACTTGAAATACATAGTTCTTTCTTCTTCTTTTATTTATTACTTGAAATACGGTATTCCAGGCAAAAATTAAAAAAGCCTAAGGGAGGGTCCGTTCAGCAAAACATGAATAAAATCCGTATAAACTTCAGTCCGCATGTGCTTCATTTTCATATTCAGGGTGTAACGTTTTTATTTTCTCGAATTAAAACATTTCGGTGTATTGAAATAATAATTATTCATCTGCCGGACTAATAAGAATTCCCAAAACAGTTTCATGTGCCTCCCAGGGAGAAAATCGGTTGGTCTTCTATAAAAGAAATGACTGCCGAATACATTTTATGAACTATGCAGCTAAACCAGCCAAATTATTACATTTTGGTCCCTTTTTGGACTGTTTCTGGTGCCTCGTTTCGTTTTCATGAAAAACTACCATACGGGAATACGGAACACCACGAGGAAAGCTAATTATGCTTAGGAATGTATCCGAGAAAGTGCCAATAGACAAAACCAATATATGACCATATACACAAACAAATGTATATGTAATTTTCCTACGACGCAAAATATATTATCGGCAATCATATTTTTTTAAATTAATTAATTAATTAAATGCAACAGACCAAACGGTAAACGATACAGGGTGATGTTTTTGCAAAAACAACCGATTCTCTCGCTGGGTTGACATCTCGAAATTTTCATAAAGAAAAGTCAAATCATACTGTAAAAAATTGGTCCCAACTCAACAACACGTTTTTAAAAGCTCTAAATAAAAAATTGTTTTTTTTTAAAGCTGATCACAGAGCATGTTTCATCTATGAAACACTCTGTATATTCACAAATTCACGTTCAGTGTTTGCATGAGTGAAATGAGAGGAGAAGTATGCTATGTCATTCTATATTTTCTTCTCTTTTCCTTTCTACTGATGTTACAATTTATTACCTCAAATTGTAGACTTGTTGTTTTCAAAGAATAAAAAAATTTGCATTTGATTTCCTGCAATTGACAAAAAAAACTGAAAGACAATTGATAATAAAATCGTGGAAATTTGCCAGTATTTATTAATAAACCCCGAGTTGCATAATCATGAGAATAACATAATCTAAGCCTAATGTAAAAAAAAATCAGCATGTTAAGTTTTGGGAAAAATCTATCAGACCTTAAGCAACTGCAACAAGGATATTGAATGTATGGTAAGATATACTTTCTCACAGCATATATCATTGGAAAAAATCCCTGACTTAAACTATTTTTTTTATGGCGTATAAGAAACCTAGTTAGCCAATATCTGAATCCTCACTGTTCAATATATGAATAATAAATAAGTAAAAAGCGTTAAAAAGATTCGCTTAGAACGCAAAAATGGGCTTCTATTGATTTTAGACGCTAACGCGGAATGTGTTCATCGCTTTATATTTTTACCCTAATGACTGTCTATTGTAGGTATACAATTAATAAGAGTTTTTCGATTTACTTGTTAGTAAAGGTTTACTTTCACGATACGCTGATAATTCCGTACAAAAAACTGTTAATTTATATTGTTCTAATTACACAAAGTCCTTTACAAAAACTAAAACTCAAAGACAAAATAAAAATAAAATAATAGACACTAAACGTGAATAAAGCTAGTTTGCTGTATAAACAGTAGCCCAACAAAGCTTCTTTTGGGAATTATTGCGTATTGAAGTGTTATTAAAAAAACGATTCTCAGGTGGCTCCTTTAGAGGCCTGTATCTCCGTAGGAGGGCCCCCAGGATTTTTTTTATAGAAACTTGTTATATATATATATATATATATATATATGATATAAACTATATATATATATATATATTATATATTCTAGATATATATAGATATATATATATTATATATATATATATCTATATATATATAATAATATATTGTATATATCTGCTGTTTATTTTCATATTTATACATATATATAGTAGATTTCCTTAATGGTTATTTTTAACATGGAAACTATTAACGAATTAGTTGAATATGCCCCGTGCTCTATATAAAATTGTGCTCAGGCCACATATCCATTAAAAAAGAAAATACATTAATATTCCATGAAAGCCCTATCGTTCCATTATAAACCAGTTTAATTTATGCTGTTAATTGAAAATTGTAATTTGTGCTATTTTTAGTACAATTCTGAAATATTTATTGTGTTGTTGATTACCCTCATATTAAAAAAATCGATGTCCTATTTTTATACCACTGCAGTGTTAATATAGGACATCATACTATATTGGCTGATCCAGTTATAAAGGGGAATATGTTTTAGTAATTATTTGTTTTTTTTTATTTGATTTTTATTACCATATTCATATGGTTATACATTATGAGCTGTTTTGCTTAATTCAAGATGCTGCTGTTTGATCTAATTTAATTTGTCTCAATTATGTAAATGTTTACAATTAACTTAATTTTTCTTACAAATCCCACTGGAAATAGGCAAATTTGTCTGGGATTGAAGCTGCGCCATAATTAACAGTGATGGTTTTTTTAATTAATATAAAAAATAAAATGCCTTCGAAATGTATTCTTATTCCGCATTTTATCTGAACGACTATGTAATGTTAATGAATCAAGCATAATTAATTGAGATCACACTAAATAGCCGACGTTTTCTGGAAATATGTTTAGGACAAGGTTAATCGAGTTTTCCCAATAATCTATAACCTGGTAACTTACTGTTCTGTTCCATAAAAACACTTGGATCATACGAAAATCCTGAATTTTCCAAAGGTTGACCACAGCTTGAATGTTCTTTGGGACATTGTAGGTTTATAATCGATTTAATCCCCAAGCTGAAAAAGTCAGATTAATGTCGATTTTACATATTAAGTGATATTGATAGATAAGCATAACAACAAATAAAGAGCAACTTGTGATCAAAAGTTTCCAGAATTAAACGAGATTCTGTGTAATTTACACGTGTTAGAAGTTTACAAATCTTATTAATCTGTTCGTTCAACAATAACAATAACTTCGTTCAACAACCATTACATGTGGCAAAAAACGATAGTCGCAATTACCTTTCGAATTGCTGTATGATATTTTTCTTAATTATCACCATCGTGCTCGGTCTGGCCATTGCCAATATATCATCGGTAACCCTGGAAAACAATTTATTACACTTAAAAATTATTAATCAAAATAACAATAAACATTGATGGCGATATTAAAATTACCATCAAAAAGTTTAAGGTGCTTTATTATTCAGATTCCACATGAAAGTCTGACAATTTTCAGAAGTATCTTTTGCAGATATTTTATATTTATACAAAAACTAATGATGAAACTGGTGAGTTTTGGCGAATTTATTCTGTCGAGTAAAATAATTTTTTCCTGGGGTATCGCAAACCGCTTGCCTCCTCAGATATGTTTTTGAAACACGTTTGAAGAACGTGTGAAGAAAGCCACTCGTGCTGGCGAAACGTCAGGCAGAAACTATTTTACACGACGGAATAAAGTCCTGAGTCTCATCAGATTCAAGCAACAATCTTGAAACTCTTTTCATAAAAATTTATTTTAAATTATAAGTATTTAGTATAAATCCTGCTATAAAATATACTTCAAAATTCAGTTCACATTATTTAGCAAGAAATAGTAATATTGTGTTTAGACCATTTTAACATTTATTACCATTTTGGGATTGATAGAAATAGATAATGTTCCGCATTCTCTACTTAAAATTGATAAAGAGTTATATTTATATCCCAATATAGAATACGGAACAAAAATTATTTCAATGAAATTAAAATCACTACATAGTGGTCTTTACTTAATTAAATGTAAATTTATATGCAATCGTATGAACTGCCACTTTTACAAAATTTATCACTTTCGACAGTCAGTATAATATTTTGTAGGGAAACGGAAGCGGGATTGTCTGGTTGGTCTTGTAAGACAAAGGGGATTCAGTATGGTCCAGTTGTAGGGGTTGTTTGTCCATTTTGTCTGTAGCTGTATGAGTCTTTCCGAGATCTTTGTGATGTTTGTGCGTTCGTATAGTAGTTGGGTGGGGGGGGTTGTGTAGTAGCTTTTGGGGGTGTCTTATTCGTGTTATTAGTCTTAGTGCAATTTGTTCTGTTGTTTGTGTATAACGTTTTGTCCTTTCTGTTCCGTTGGTCATGAGTATATGTCCAAAGTCTAGCAAGGGTCTACAAATAGCTTTATATATTTTGGTGGCGGTGTTTGTGCTAATTCCTCTGTCTTTGTAGGTTAGTGATCGGAAGTGTTTTGTTCTCTTTATTGTTTCTGCCCTGATGTTTCGTATGTGTTTAGTGAATTTAAGTTTGTGGTCAATTGTGTCGCTAAGTACATTTTGTTATAGAAATAGAAAAAAATAGGTTTTAAGTTAATTATTAAATCTATTACGGTCACGTTTAAGATGGTTACGATTCGGGATCAAAAGTTTTTGTAATTGAAAAGAGCATTTAACTAACAGTCCAAGTCCCAAAATCACGAATCCAAGAAAAACCACAAAACTGTTCCACTAAAAGTCGGCAAGTGGTAACCCAAATTATAATGCTGTTGCCCTTAACAAGTTCTTCCCAAAAATCTGCTCAGATCGAGGTAAGTATTTCATTTCCTTTTGTACTTCTTCTTTATTAAATCATCAAGCTTTTCCATCTTTGTCAGCTTTTGAGCTTTCCTATATACATCCCCATCTCCTTTTGGTACTTTATAGTAAACCGTATTTGTTTTCCTAATGTTCTTACGACCTACGCCTCGTTTCTTTGATGACTTAAACATACATAGATTCCATTTTTTCACTTTTTCATGTGTCTTCAATACCTCGTCAAGTCACGTATGCTTTACTATGATTTCTTCTTTGCCTCCTTTCTTCAATTCAATGTTGACATAAAATTCAAAAAACGTTGTTCAACATGTTTGTGTATGAAGTCCATCTTAAGGTTAGAAGCACATTTATAACAAAACTTACAAACGATGGCTTCCAGTAGTGACGAACCTGAGGCCTAAATGAAGCCATTTTAAATGATTAACTCGAATCGATACGTTTTGGCACTTAACTTGTTATTTGATTGCAGTCAAGTTATTCTTTTTACTGTCGAATAACATCGATTTTACATTATTTTAGCTGTATTACAGGCGTTTTATATTACCATGTTGGCCCATATGAAAGGAAACGTTGAAAAGTAAATTGTAGAGCTTCTCGTGTTATGATCTATTAGTCAGGGTTGGTACTTTGTGGTCGATTCCTTTCAAGGTTCATTTATTTTGCGTAAAGGTTCCCATTGCGACTTTTACCCATATATTATAAGTACTGAGCGTTATTGCCTATGACTCAATCTACGGGAATAACAGCTTAATTTGATCCAATTTGATCTTTGGATTTGTTTCTTCCACATTCCATTGTTTTAGTGCGTTAAATGGGTAAACAGGGTAATATAAAATTCAATTATTTCTCTTTCAGCTATTTTAATGTAAATTTGATATTGTATTGAAATTGCAAAAAATATTACATCAATAGTCACTTAATTATAAAAATACGTTTATTGGTGCATTATACTTTTAAAAATGTACAACTAGTACTTAAAATGCATGAGTTTTTGATGAGTATTGCAATAACAATTCGAATAATCTATCAGTGTGTAATTTATCCCGGATTAAGATGTTTTAACCCGGATTAAGAAAATGTTAATTATAAATTGTCCATGATAGTAGTTAGAATTTCACTTAATTCGTTCCAACCGCACGCAATAAATATTTGTTTAAAAAGGCAAATTTAGAATAAACTTATTTGCTAAGTATAATGGTTCACGAAGTGGTGATTTACCTGTTGAGGTATTTGCGTGCAAACACTTGAAACGGATGTAGCCCTAATGAAATCGGATTATATCTTACCAATGGGAATATATTCCATGAATGGCAAGACTATCGGGTTTCCAATTTTCCGGATTTTCATATTTACAGTTGAGGCCTCCGCAAAAAACGCTGCACTGTATCCCATGAGGAGTCAGTCTTCGGACATGATCCGAAAGTTTGTTATAATTGGCTTGTACGGTTTCGCCGCTACTGCAATTTTTCAAATCCGTCAAACTCATGTTGGTGACAAAAAACACTTTTCCACCGCAAGACGCATTTGGAAGGTTTGCCTTTGCCGTCCGCAAAATTATTCAAACTACCCCAAAATACGCACTGGAGCGTGGAATATCATAATTGAATCCGGCGCATGCTTCTATTTGTTCGATAATATTTAAACGATACCAAGTGAACGTCTATTTGCCATGAGATGCAGATATAGGCCCTAAGTACATTATGCAAAAATCAGTAAAAGTTGTCTGGTAAGTGAATCGAATGGAGAAGTGAAACTTGGACGGCCTCTGTGGAAATATCCCATAGGACCTTTCGAATTGCTTTCGAATTTTTTCGAATTCCAAAATATTCCTTTGAATATTATACAAATTCATTCAAAAACTTTTGGACAAGTGGAAGTCAGGTTGGTTAAGGAAAAAGGGAAAAAGTTGCAAATGAAACGCTCTTATTAGAGTATTTTATAAAACATATACAACTTTAACAACCATGAGATATTAGGACATTCAGTAGATGTTTGAAAGGAAAATGTCTCGGAAAAATGTTTTCGATTATGTTTTCTCAAGCACTAGCCAGCTTTTTCCGCGATTTTTTGCTATTTCTAGCTTATCGACTGCCTTAGATACATTTTGCTGGTATTATCTACTTATGTGTAAATTTGTTTTAAATTACAGCTTTTTATCAAACACTATGTATGTTATAACATTTGTGAATTCAACAGATTATCTTAAATAATTGTTGATAGCGGAAATGGCATTTCCAAGGCTCGGTATTACAATGGAAGCTTAAGCTTGCTTAGGTTCAACTGAACTCAACCTGAGCCTGAACTCAAACTGAATTTAGCCCTCGGGTGCTATTGCACGATACAAACCAAATGCTTTAACATTGCACGAATTTACCACGTACAACCCAAAGTTTTACTTAAACCTGTCTTGAATTCCAGTTGAACTTGAACAGGGATTGAATTCATTTCGTACCACCAGTCCTAAGTTCAGTCCGAGTTCAGGCTCAGGAGTTCAGTTGAGCCTAAGCTTAGGCTTCCTTTGTACAACTTGGCCTAACTGTTTTCCGGATCATAAACTTGAATTAAAAAATTGGTCTTTTGTGTAAAATCGGCTTAAAATAACACATTTTTTCTTGTGTTTATTGAAGATAAGTGCCTACACTAGAAAATACCTAGAAGTTGTAATTACGTACAGAGAATGATCAGAATTGCTCTTTTCCGGGAAATGATCACAAAAAAAGAAAGCTTTAAGTGAAAATCTACCTATTACAACATAAGCGGCATTCAGACATTTTTTTTAGTTACTTCTATTATTAACTTGATTTCTTTTCAAAATATTTCAACTGTTTATCGAAATGGTTCGCAACTGAATTCATTCAAGTTGAACATGATAAATATAAAAAGAACCTGTCAACACAAGGTAAATCAAAATGTAATAAGATTCCAGTAAAGTCAGCGAAAAAGGGTAAATTAGTAAGTCACGCAATGGAAACGCGCCTTAAATTTGAATTATACACTTTTTTATTAATATTTTTTTCTATAGGAAATGGAAATTTTTCCTTCAAGTCAAAACTTCAAGAACTATAGAAATGAATGAATGGACAAACAACTCTAAATTGAGTTATAATTATCAATCATTAAATGGAAATAAAAATTAGTTTAAACTAGTTAAATTTTCTATTACATTCCATGTGATTAATCTGAAAATGGCGCCGATATTTAGCGTTTGTTGCAACTTAAAAAAAAAGAAAGTACGAATTATTATTGAACGTCTTAAAGTAGTCCAATAATTATTGAAAACATATGATTTGATGCTTTTTCCAGCTCAACATCGGAAAATAACACCAGTATTCTTCCAGTTTTAACTCGTTTGAATAAAGCTGTTCAAGCAAGTAACTGGCTTGTATGGAAAAACCTGAACAGCTCGAATAACATCAGTGAATAATTAAATGGGTTTATTTGTATGCCGTGTCGCAGGAAAAACTAAAATTGAACCGAATTTACTTACAACTACATGACAAAGTAAATAATATATACGTTGTACACATTCAACTTTTTGTAGCCGACATGCCGTTAAATAAATGTTTTAGATAATAACTCACAACTGAACATGAATGTTCGACTATTCGAGTAATCGCTGGAAATATATGCCGGGGTTGCAACCAACAAGATTATTGCAGAAGTTGAGGTTCATATTATCTTCTACACAGTCATTTGCGCTTTATTGAAAAATGAACAATACACTCAATCGAAAGCACTTTTGATAGTTACCAAATAGAGCAACGTAGTGAATTAGGTCCAATTCTTCGGGTGCTTTCTGTAGGCGACTTGTACTCAGTAGCAGATGAAACTTGGCAAACTAGTATCATTATGCTGATGAGTCCAACTTATTGATCACAATGTATTTATACTTCGGCTAGTAACCGGTAATCAAAACTTTACGTCAAAGGTTACATGATATCTTTTCCCTCAAGTGACTAGAAAGTTTCGAAAAATTACATTTAACCACTCTAAAGTTAAACATATTTTTAATCACTTTATAAATTTTGGCCTCATCGTCAAGGAGTTTGTCGGATATTAATTTAACAAAGTTGACTTCTCGGTCATCCATAAATTAAACTCCTTCCGTCCTATGCTCGAAGTTTCTTGGTGAAAATGAAACAATTTCCGCAATGCGTCATTTTGTGTCGGCTTATAAGTCTTGGCTTTCCGCAGCTCCAATGTTAATTGTTAATAAATCCAAGGAATTCCCATAGATTTAATCGTAAAATACCTTTCTGAATGTGTTACAGCAAACATATAGTGTTGATTTTAGTTTATTAATGAAAAACTTTATTTACCTTTATATTTATATAAAACTAAGGATATAGAGTATATACCTGCTTTTATAGATATAGGAATTATAAATGTTGCGGTTTGCAACGTTATATAATAAATATGTAATTATTGTGGAATGTAATTTCCTAATAGAATTGATTGTATGCACATAGTAATCAGTGGCGAATCCAAGTGGGGCTATGGGGCTGCAGCCCCCCCAGACACAGTACAATACTTAATTTTTCATTGTCACGACTCTGAATGTACTTTAATAATATTAATAAACTTAATAATATTCTGTAACTTTATAAATAAAATATTTCAAAAACACGTTAATTCCTTCCAGAAGAACTTGGAAGTTTCGATACGTCGAAACAACGATGTATCTTTTTTATGACTCAGCCCCCCAGACCAAAATCCTGGAAATTTTGGAAGACTCTGAATGTACCTTAATAATAACTTAATAATATTCTGTAAATTTATAAATAAAATATTTCAAAAACACGTTAATTCCTTCCAAAAGAACTTGGAAGCTTCGATACGTCGATACAACGATGTATCTTTTTTATGACTCAGCCCCCCAGACCAAAATCCTGGAAATTCTGGAAGACTCTGAATGTACCTTAATAATAACTTAATAATATTCTGTAAATTTATAAATAAAATATTTCAAAAACACGTTAATTCCTTCCAAAAGAACTTGGAAGCTTCGATACGTTGATACAACGATGTATCTTTTTTATGACTCAGCCCCCAGACCAAAATCATGGATTCGCCAGTCATCGATTTTGTGTAATATTGGGAAGAAATAAGGCGGAACCCTTCCATAGATATAAATCACCTGTTTACGAGAAATTCGAAATAAAATTCATATTTTAACCGTCGTGGTAGCACAAATCGGAACTAGCAAAAAGTCGTGAAGGAATTTTGTTGACTCAAAAGGAACTCCTCCCTTTTCTTCCGCCCACAAGGTAAAAGTCGAAAGTTCGCAAGATAATCCGGATTCTTCAGGTCAGGTGATCGAGGTGGCCCAGCCATCGCTCCGCCTTCTCCAATTGATCGATTTTATGTAAGATTGGGAAGAAATGAGGCGGAGCCCTTCCATGGATATAAATCACCTGTTTACGAGAAATTCGTAATAAAATTCAGCTTCTAGCCGTCGTGGCAGCACAAATCGGAACTAGCAAAAAGTCCTGAAGGAATTTTGTTGACTCAAAAGGAACTCCTCACTTTTCTTCCGCCCACGAGGTAAAAGTCGAAAGTTCGCAAAATAATCCGGATTCTTCAGGTCAGATGATTGAGGTGGCCCATCCATTGCTCCGCCTTCTCCAATTGATCGATTTCAGTGAATACAGTACAATATTTTCTATTTCATCGTCACGACTCTGAATGTACTTTAATAATAATGTAATAATATTTTATAATTCTGTAACTTTATAAATAAAATATTTCAAAAACACGTTAATTCCTTCGAAACGATGTAACTTTTTTATGACCTCAGCCCCCCGCCCCCCCCCCCCCCCCAGATCCTAATCCTGGATTGGCCACTGATAGTAATGGGTATTCGAATGAAAATATTTCTGATGAGCTCAAAGAAGCTTAATATTTATTTCGCGGTAATATTAAATATGTAGTCCGGGGTGTGTCTTCGCTTTCCGTCGGCTTTGACTCTCTTCAAAAATGCCTCTTACTAGCCATTCGTTCACTAGTCCTGTATATTCAAATAAGAAGAAGAAGGTCTAAGTTGAATTAAACGACATTAGCATATATAAATCACCTAATTTAATGAGTTGTGGTGTGTTTGGTGTAGTGGCAGTTGCACGTTAGACTGGACGAGGTTCAAATCTGGGCATATTTTTCAATATATCATACATCTTGTCACCAGGACATAATGTAGATGATACTTGACGATGACCGATTAATGTATAATTCCTGTGAATTTTTCCAATGCCCACTCCACATGCAATCAAGGCTTTTAAGGAGCTTAGTTGTACTTCACTAGGACTGTTGCCTAAAGTAAAAAATTAATGAAATCTCGCATTTTAAATTGCAACATTTTAAATGATTAAAATACAGTAGTAGTTACCGACCTTGTAAGTTACCTATGAGGCAAACGCCAATACTATTATTATTGAATCCCTGAGCATGAGCGCCTATTAACCCCCAGCCTCGACCTTCGTAAATTGTACCTTCACTTCCAATCTAGATATGAAATTAAGCTGATATATTTATTTCGATATTGATGTCTGTCTAACAATTATTTTTATTTATTTTTTATTATCGAATTTGTTAGTTTTCTCATTAGTATGTACACTGATCGAAATTTGTATTGTGTCATCCAAAAAAGGACGAATTACATGTGTTTCTAAGAAGTAGGAGAAGCATGATCGCACTGGACGCTTAAGACGTGAGAAATTATAATCAGTGGGTCCTTCCTTAGTATTCTGCAATATTCTTTGACATTAAGCACAACTTCAGCACTTTGGAAAAAATTCAAAACTTATCAAGACCATCCTCAATCGAATAGTATAAAAGTAGAGATAAAATTATACGATAATTGAGATTCAAGTCGTTCAATTCATTTAGTTACCAAAAAATTATATCCAATGTCGAGCCATCCGTTAGTAGAAATGTGATAATGTTGAATAGATGCGACTTGTTTTTTGCAAGCATCTTGACTAGTACAGCTTCTGGTATCTGAATGGTGAACAATAACCACTGGTGGAGGATTTTGCACCAACTTGGTCTGCCCTTTTGCTTTCACCGCTCCCCATGAATCTCGTTTTTTAATTTCCGAACATCCATCAGCTTTTCCTGCAAAAAAAGGTTTTTGGACTGAAATGAAATTTCCCTCACGTGGACTTCTTTAGCAGCAGCCATTTGCAATTATATTAAATTAAGTGTGACCAGCTTAGGAAAGCGCCCGATAAATTGGATACAAAAATATTACAAATTATAACTTGAAGCATAAATAAAAATAAGAATTAATCGGCAACAACTCGAGCAAAAGTGAAAATTTCCGCTTCAAAACAAAAAGACAAGAGAGAAGTTGCAATTGATTTTAGGTGCGCTTTCAACATCACATTTTATAAAAAAATATATTGTATGTAGGTAATAGGTAGTTTTATTGTAAGTTATATTTGTACTCTATGACAGAAAAGTGTATAAAATTGTTACTGCATTTTGGAGTGCTTATAAAAGTTAGACACGTGCTGTTTAAATTCAAACAGTTTGAAAAAGCTGATTATAGACCCTTCGTGTTAACAGTCATAAGCATTAACTTTTCATGTCGCTGTGCTATAAATTACGGGTATGGAATGCGTCATGCAGTACAAATACTTCATTCCAGTAATTTGTAATTTATTCGGATCTAAAGTAAATGTGACATGAAACGCTTAAATTCCTAAATAATTTTCAGAAGCTTAAACAGCTAAGGTTAAAGATGAGGAGCAAACCAAGGGGCTGAAAATGTATTACTTATATTTACTAAAGTAAAAAATTAAACTCACTGCTAAACACACAAATTGACACTAAGAGAAACACAAATATTTGAGGCCAAGTCATTCTTACGAGCAGATATGAAGCATTGAAGCAAATAAGTAGGCGGAAAACATTTATGAAGTGATGTACTTTACTTTATTATCTACTTTATATTATTAATGTACCGGAACAATTTATCTATGTTGCGATTGTGTTCGTGAAATCAATATTTCCCCTTATGTAAATTACTAAATGAAGTTGGTGATAACCTTTGACTTCACAGTGTTTAACGAGAAATTGAAGACGTACAAGCAAAAATGGTTTTCTCCACTGATGATCTTTCTTCAAACAAATTGCATGAAAGGATTGCAAAAGGAATTAAGCAAAAAGTGGATATATTAATGCTGCCAGGAGAAAAGTTAGGCTTTCGTGGCCATTGCAACAAGCTGGTGGGTTTCTCTGGCTTTTAGATCGTCGTGGAATATAATTTGATCCCGATGTTTCGCAAGCACGAGTGACTTGCATCTTCAGAAGTAGTTTGCTCGAAAGTAGTTGCATCAGTTCAATATGAGAGTGATGCACCATCTGAGAGCCAGAACCTTATCGATAAAAAAAATCGATCGCAGAAGCAAAAGTGGATAACATTATAGAAACATTAATAAATAGTGGATTAAAACCGCAGCAAAATGTAATACTGCGAAAGAGAAGATAAGGGAGTACAAATAATTCCATCGGCTAATAAAAAGCAGAAATATTTTTACAAATATATGTTTACGTCCATACATAAGCCGCGATTCTCATTATGTGAAACTAAGACATTTTCGACGATCCATAAAAAAAGTGAAATTAACAAAATCATAATAATCGATAATAGCATTACATAAAAAATTCAAATTCGTTAATTATTTGGAAAAATCGTAATTAACTACTTTTATGTTCAATTCTTGACCAGTAAGGCGAGGTCCTTTCAGTCAAGCGTGAACGAAATTGTGAAATACTAAGTTCGGTGCCCCAGTTATAATAAAAACTAGTTCCATGTTATGCAACCGGTCTTTGGACCTGCATATTGAACCTGCTGCTAATAAATCGACTTTTTTCCTTTTATTCTTCAATGAATCGGAAAATATTAGGTGCTTACCGATATTTAGTTTTTCATTTCATTTTAAACGCACCACAATCTCTCTCGTAATTATTTTCCTTAACTTTGTACAGTATTTATTCGCTTCGGCACCTTTTCGTCCAAATAATATCGATCTAGTACTGAGCAGAGAAATTAACAGTTTTTCAAATAACTAAACGTCTATTCAAATCTGTCCTAGTAGGTACCTAATAACTTAAAAATCAGAAATATCTTAGAGGAAAATCGAGCGCAAATGAGTACACTGTTTAAAGGTGTTTTTTTCTAAAAGGTTTTTTCTGCTTGCTGGTTTCGGAAAAAAAAAAAATTTTGATTATTGATACATTGATTAGGTTTTCCTAACTGAAATGTACCATTTTTTATAAAAAAAGCTCCTGAATGTTTAGGTTTGCGTGAATGAATGGAAAGATACCTACATTTAAATGTAATGCGTTAATTAAAAATCCTATAAAACAAAATATTTTCGTATTTTCAGAAAATAAATTACTTACATACTGTCTTAATAAAAAAAGTTAAAACGCGCATTATTAAACATAATTAGTATTTTCGGTATGCTGCCAACAGCTTTGCCATTATCAGTATGTTACATCGGTATTTCACAGAATAAGAAATATTTAAAATGAAATGGATCATAGAACCTCTTCTTCTTGTTCATTAATTTTATTTGCGATCTCTTCAAAGCTCTCAAAAAAGCACCTTATTTTCCGCCTATGGAAAGAATGCGCAAAGATAATTACGTGAGCTGAATTAAAAATTCATTGTCTAAAATTGGCAAGCAAATAAGTGGTAAGTAGAAATAGTTCTTATAAAGCGAGTTACAAATACCAGCAAATTACATATGTAGCAGGTATATTATATTGCACAATCTGATTTTTCGTATTTGTTAGCGAAAGTTGCCTTAAATGTTGAATACTTTTCGATCTTAAATCGGTAGACTACTTCGTTATTTGAGCCTGTACTGTTCGGTGGTACTCTACTAGTATCCGATTAGACTGGTAATTGATTCAATATTTCCAGAATGCATTTTATTGTGAGTTTAGTGGGTTTGTCTTTAGTGGTTGCCATCACCGGTCTTACCATTGTAAGTGTTTTATATTTTTAGTCACATTTCTTTGCACTTTTTGTCGAATTTCATTAAATTTCTCTTGTTCTATTTACGAGGTATTTATATTTCAATTTCTCGCATACGAATGTTTATAATTAATTATATAATATAATTTGCCACTAGGTCAGATGTTATTGAAATTTTGCTGCTAATTTCACTTTTCTCATTTCATTACCATAAATAATTTCAGAATGCGGGTTACGATAACTACAATGCCCCGTACAATACGTATTTAGTCGCGGAGCCAGCGCATAAAAGAGAAGATAAAAAGGATAAACAAGACTTTTCAAAAATTCCGGGCATTCCCGGACATGATTACCCCATTTACCATAGCGTACCAGAAACCAGCTTTTCATGTAAACATGTTCCTGCCTTACCAGGAATGTACGCAAATGTTGAAACTGGATGCCAGGTACTGACCAGTTCAATGAATCTCAGCTTGTATTTGAAATGACCTGCTTAATATATAAAATGTATTATGATTATTATAGGCTTATCATGTTTGCTATGATGGGAGGGAAGGGGAACAAGGTTCCAAATTTTTGTGCACCAATGGAACCCTGTTTAATCAAAAGGAATTTACTTGTGATTGGTGGTACAACGTAGACTGCAAGGCAGCGCAAAGCTTATATAGTTTAAATCTGGATCCTAAGAAAAATCCATACTTTCAAAAACCGAAAGACGGTGTGAAGCATGAGCTGGCGGACGCAGACGTAGAGCAATACATAAAAATTCTCATTTAATTTATTTTTGTTTGATTTTTAATAAATTTGTACTTTTGGTATTCGTCCATGTTTTCGTAAAGTTTTTTTCAACCCGACTGAAAAACCTTGTTTATCCACAGGCCTCTAAATAAGAGATGGAAAGGAAATTACCAATAATATCAGAAGCTTTTAGTGTGTTATACCTTAAGGTTAAGTGTTTATACCTGAAGGATCAAGTGTTTTTGAATTAATACAATTTTGAGATTTTTATATATTTCCCACTTTAAAATGTTTGCACAAACAAGGCGTGCCAGATACGTATGTTGCTTAGTGTGAAAACTTTCAGAATTAGAGATGAAAAATGCTGAATAAAAGTGAAACAAATGGTGAACGTGAGGTTTCACCCATTTTTTGAAGATACTCCAACAGCACAATAGGACGACTTTGCAAGTTATATACTTGTAAATGTAACTAAGAATACCTTAAAATTTGCTGATTTAAATGCTTGCTGATATATACTCTTTAAATTTTGTAATAATTCGGTTATTTCCATTTTAACATTTTAATGTTGTCATATCATAACTTGGCCCAATTATTATTATTGTTATTGCTGTTTTCTTAATTTGTTTTTACTAGTCATGCCACTCATTTATTATTTCCGTGCCATGTGTTATTGTCGTAGTATTACCACATGGTATTACTAGAAAGTAAATTTGTTTCATGCTCAAGTTTCACTCCGTACGATCTTTATAATCATCAATTAATTTGTTTGTTAAACCTGAAGAAAATGTAAATTTTTGTACAAACTGACTGCTAATTCATGTCTGGTGGTTCTTCATAGGTCTGGTGCTTATTCAACTGCAGGTTTAGGCAGATTTTCAACATACGTGTTATCTCTGTTGGACATTTTGGCCTTTTGGTTCAAACTCTCTCAGTGCTTATTGCGAATCGTTTTCAAAGTACGTCAGAAATAAATTCTTGTTCACCACGGCCTAAAAGCCCAAAAAAACTCACCAGTTTCAAACAATGGCACAAAAGTTTAGCTCTTTTGACTTACTAAAACTTTTTTTGGCATAAGGCGAAGCAAGCGTTATAACATTCTCCGACGACGAAAAAGCACGAGAAAGTTACCAGTTTCGAATTCAATAACGTTTGTTGAAAATGCAGAATTACATCAAATAAATATTACGCAGTGATTAATTTCAGCTTGCAGTAAAATATCTATTTTACAGAATATGGTACATTTAAAAAAATAAAACGAAAATTTGATTTTTTCATCTCTCTTCCATTGGTCTAAATTCCGGACTGATGGATCGACCAGTCACTGCCAGTATGTCGGGAATTTGCTTCATAATATCAAAATATTGTCTAAAATTGTACAAAAATAAACAGAAGGATTTTTCAAATACTGCCTGGCTTAATACCTTTCATTTAACACAGGCACTTCTGGCAACGAAAATCGCTCCCGAGGTCTGGAAAAATGGTACCTGCTAGTACTGGTTTTAGTTTGTCTAGGAATCATTACTGATGATGACATAGACAGCACTGATCCTTCTCCCTGCAATATAAGAGATTTTATTTAGAAACCTCAAGTTACGACCATTTGTGTATCACAATTACCTTTCGCGTTCTTCGAGTATTTTTAATTTTTGGCAAATTATCATAATTTCGGGGCTTTTCTGAAAGCAAAAAATATCAATGACAGTTTAAACTAAATTGACTCAAAGAAATTGGTAAGTAACACGTAAATACGTTATACAACGGACTAAAGACTCAACGGAAACTAACTTTAGTAGCAAATTTGCATACTAACTTTTTTATAGTTTTGCATTGAAACATCAAGACGCAAAGTTCCCTATCAGAAGGAAAACATCAGAGTAATAAAAATATGTTTTAGAACCCAATGCGTTATTTAATAATATAATTTAATATAAGCACGTTTGGCCATTATTTATTTATAGAAATGTCTAAACCAAAAATTAAACATATATTAAGGCAATAAAAATCTGCCAGTCATGGGCACAGGCTACTGTAGATGTTTGAATTTTGAAACCAAGTAAACGAACGCATATCTTTCACCATCTGAAAAAGTTATTGGTCCTTGGTTTAATTGAGCTCACAAATTTTACAAAAATTAAGTAACAAACAAATTACAATATAAATCATACGTAACTACTTTATTTCATTTTATTGACCATGAACAATCAGTGTCGGTAATAGTCAGTTGGAAATTTAGATTTATTTGAAAGTATTGAGCCGGCTATTAACTGTACGTATTTATTTTAAGAAGAAATTCAAGTGAAAGTCCTTAAAAAATCAGCTGTAGAAGAGATCTTTTGACTAGTTACTGCAACAAGCGTTTATTGGAACTTCTTGCATAAAAAATGGAAAAATATATTATTTTTAGTAGTAGTAAACATCTTTATTTCTAAAAAAGGCTATCGACTTATCGGTCTTTCTGCCCTTGTTTAATACATGTAGTCTTAATCTAAATAAAAAACAAATATGAAAATTCTCTTATTCTAGGTTAACAATATTATTAAATAAAATTTCAGTGGCAAGAAGAAATTATTTTATTGTCCACTAGTCAGTTGCGTTTGTAAGTGTTCGAATAGCGTTAATGTAGGGAAACGGAAGCGGGATTGTCTGGTTGGTCTTGTAAGACAAAGGAGATTCAGTATGGTCCAGTTGTAGGGGTTGTTTGTCCATTTTGGCTGTAGCTGTATGAGTCTTTCCGAGATCTTCGTCATGTTTGTGCGTTCGTATAGTAGTTGGGTGGGGGGGTTGTGTAGTGGGTTTTGGGGGTGTCTTATTCGTGTTATTAGTCTTAGTGCAATTTATTCTGTTGTTTGTGTATAACGTTTTGTCCTTTCTGTTCCGTTGGTCATGAGTATATGTCCATAGTCTAGCAAGGGTCTACAAATAGCTTTATATATTTTGGTGGCGGTGTTTGTGCTAATTCCTCTGTCTTTGTAGGTTAGTGATCGGAAGTGTTTTGTTCTCTTTATTGTTTCTGCCCTGATGTTTCGTATGTTATTATTTTTATTTTATTAGTATTAGGGCAATGATAATGATATATGGATGTTGATAAAACGACCCGACGAATGTAATGCGACTGGCAAAATTTATAATAAGCTTTTTTCGACAGGTTTATAAACAATTTTTTTTAATTTCTTAGTTAATTAAGAAAAGTTACCTTTTTGGAATTGCCTTTCACAATTTAATTTTGTTGCCTCAGAATCAATTTTCGGAAATCTACAATGGCTGTTTTGGTTATTCTCCTTCTCGAAGCTCGAATATGAATTCGTTCGATGCTTTTTCGGGAACTTAAGCCTCATCTCCACGTCTGGAGCAGCCTGTCCGTAGGTATTCGTTCCGCTTATTGTTACTGACCATTCTCCTGTAAGTAAATTGCAGTGTGCAATTTTATACTGAATTTGAAAGTAAAACTGTCGCCGCATTATTACCTTAGCATACTTTATGCAAAGTCAATTGAGAAAATATACAAACGCCAGCAGTTACCAGTCGGCGCAGTTTATTATACCGTCTCAATTGACTTTGCATAGACTTTACCTAAAGATGTTTTTCCTTGTTGACTGTCTCTCCTAGTCGAATTCCTAGGGCTCTCAAATTTGTTTAAATAATTCATATCTAAGGAAGTTTCTGCAGTAGGTTTTTCGTGTCGATTCGAAGGTATAAAACTATTTTTTGGATAATCACAATTTTCGTCACAAGGGACGGTTTTCTCATAATATTGCCGCTCTCGTACATTATCCGCAGCTCCACTTGTAGCCATCAAATATTTCTTTCCTAAATAAAACCACGCGTATAATCTTGACCATACAGATTCTCTACTATAATACGTAATTTGCGGTGTACGGGGCTAATATAAGTGACTTTTAATGCTTTTGAAATTTTGCAGAAAGATTTATACCTTCGTCTGAAGTGCTTTCGGGCGATTCCAGGTCCTTACGCACTGTATAAACTGTCACCCATCCTTTCGGAACAGAGGAATTATTGTTTTTCGATGAGTTTCCATTTAGTTCACGTGGTGCATTATTGTTATTGCTTAAAGTGTTGCTTTTCATTGTGACTAGTTGCTTTGTACTTTCGTCAGGTAGTGAATGTCGAGGACGTGTATTGACAATATTTCCATTGGAATTATCTTTAGGATGGTTCGAGCTATTTCCCTCGTTGGAGCTACCAATTACTGTGTTGTGATTGAGGAGAGTCTATTAAAATATTAGCGATTAACTGGTCGACTTTGGGATCTGAGGCGTAATTGTCAAAATCTAAATAAGAAGGTTTGTCAAAATGCACCTTTCTTGAGCTCGAGCAGCTGCAAACAGGAATAGGGATTTTTGATTTCCTGCTTCTATCGGGAGACAGCTCAGCGCTTTCTGTTACTTGTAGAATTTCAACTCTTTTTCCTCTTGCAGTTGTAAGGTCGTTCTTACTGACCTCGGCGCTTGTTTCCTTTGCTTGTGCCCTAGATCTGCCATCATTCCTACTTCTGGTCATCTCAGCGTTCTTCCTTCTTGACTGGTGCTCATTTTTCTTCTCCTTTATAGAGGCCTTTTTCAACGACGCTATGCTAGGGAGAATTGGCTTCACCTTCTTCTTTGGCAAGTGATTTGAGAAGTGTAAAGTATTCTTTATTATGCTAACATTGCTAGTGGTCGACTGGCTACTGTCCCTGTATTGCTTCAACTTCTCTTCTCTTTTTTGCTGTCTTTCATTTAGTCGTTCTCTTACCTTATTTGGAAGTAGTTCCGAAACACTTTTATCAGCGTTATCAGTTTTAACTTGTATTGGAATAAAAAACGTGGAAGACTGTTTTGAGGACACATCATTTTTACCCTCGGGTAATAATTGAACAACATCTGAGAAACTTGTACAGCTATTGGATATAGACCTAGGAGAAGTAAAATCTTCAAGACTGTCCACAAAACTGAGAGTTTCGGAGTCTTCTTTATCTTCTTCACTAGTATTAACTTCCATGGAGGAAGTGCGAGGAAATGCGGAAAATCTCGGAACCAATGGCTGATTGAGTTCTGCGGGTTTTGAGTAGGGACTTCCTGTTCGGACTTTACCAATTATAAATTTTTCTAAATCACCACTGGTATTAAAATTTACATCCGAAGTTGCGTCAATAAAAAATCTAGGCGAGTTATCATTGTTTAAAACAGGCTCTTGGTCCGAAGTAACAGCAGCAGTATTAATATTAATATTCCCAGCAGGCACTCTTCCCACGTCTTTCATAACTTCTTTAAATATTACATCTAAAGTTGACTGACTGAGACTAATGTTTGAAATAACGTTTAAGTTAGTCACATCACGAGTTTGGACACCACTTTCCCTCACCAAGCGCTTACTTTCTTTGCATCTGTTACTATTTTCATCTGATTGAATTCCTTTACTATTAGATCTTGAGCTTGCAGATTCTGTGAAATGTGAAATGCTATTCGAATATGCCGAATCAGAATTTGTGTCTGACATATTGGTAAAACTGGATCCCGTATATTTGATAGTAGTTTCTCGAGATTGTGATGTTCTGGAAGTCTTCTGAAGAACAGGCAGTTTTCTTTTAGGCGACAGCGCAATATTTGGATCTTCAGTAAATTTACTAGATAATTTACTAGGACTTGAACTGAATTTTCTATGTGGTGAAGATCGATCGAATCTTCTCGGTAAATGTTCTGGACTAGAATTATTGGAATTGAGAGATTGCGTTGAAGATAGCTTTCTGTTCGAGTGTTGCCATTCGTGAAAACTTCCATATAACTTTGACTTGGAATTATCGCTCCAAAGTCGCCTCAGCAGGGTGGACTTCCTTATTACATTAGAATCCTTTTTCCTGTTCAGATTTGGGTCACTCCAAGATTCCGCTTCTTTGTCCCAGGAAAAGTGTTTAGTTTGAGAAACGCTGGATCGTTCCAGCGCCAAGTTATGTCTGAAACAATGAAGAATTAATTTTTACAGAATGACAAAAAGTCAAAGCTCGGATAATTTAAACTGATTTTTTAAGTTTCAGTTTTTATTGAATTCTCCATTTTGGACAGCAGTAAAATTCACTAAAGCTCCTGAAATGAGATTAAAGCTAATGAAAATATAAATGCCATCAATGGGTTATTATTACACAAAGGTAAAAGTACTTTATGTTGAAACAATACAAAAAATAAGAAAATTATAATAAATTTAAACTTTATTGATTCGTATAGTTAATATCAACGAAGATGTACAAACAAACTTTTATGAGTAAATAAATTCAAAGTGCGAAACTTTGTGACAATGGTTTTGAGCAATTTGTTATCTTTAGCAACTTTTTAATGGTTCATTGAAACATTCAGAAAATAATTGAGATAAAGCTGATAAAGGTGCGATAAATTTCGTTGTAAAACGTATTTTCGTGACAGGGCTCGTATCATATACATAGGAAATTTACTTTGGACTAAAATAAGTACTTTTGACTTGAGAAAATATCTAGATGAGCAGTTTTTCCAAATTCATGAAAATAGATCTGAAAGTTCCATTGTTATATATTTAAAAGTTAACACCGTCACTTACTTTCTCATTACTGTTTCTGGAACACTAAGTCTTCTCCTTTGCGTAATCGGCGAACGAGTTTCTGAAGAAGAAGCCTGGTTTTCCATGTCACTCTGTAAGTTGCAGTATCTGAAAGGTTTTCATATTCGAACAAGTTTTTTATATAAAACAAGGAGCATTTGGCATTAAAAGGATTTTTTCTGAGCTAACGGCCTTTGTATGTTATTAATAGCTTAATTTGCAGCAATAAAGCAGTTTATACTCTTAAAGTATGACGTAATTGAAAAACTGATGCTGAAATTAGTAAGGTCATATTTAAAAATAAGCCCGGTAAATACATAGTTCTATTGAAAATGAGAATGGTGCAATAAATAATATTTGAGCTCAGATTAACCACACGCTGATTTACAATGGTATATAGAAAATTGACGCAATTAACCAGCAAATATTTATTTGAATTAAGAAAGTTTCTGTTTCAAAAAACTTACCGTAAATCGTCAGCTTCCGGGCCTTTCCAGACGTTCTGAACGGTGGATAAGATTTCCTCCAAACTCAAATGCTTTCTCGCCTTGAATGTGCTGAATAATTCTAAGAGAGAAAATTATTTGTACTCTAGAATAGCATTTTCTAAACAGAGGAATAAACGTAAATAAGTTCATCGAAAATGAAACGTTTCGTGATAGAGTAAGAACGAACTGATTAGGTGGTCGATATTTTGCCTAGCAAGCTGATCCATATTTTACCCAGTGGTAGAGGTATAGTTATTTGGAAACAATATCTACGTTTTGCTATAAACTTTATATATTACTGATGAATGAGCTTATACACAATTTTTGGATAATTGGATTACCTTTTCGGAAATTTAAGTGCTACATGAAACAGTTCTCGCAGCCCCAATTAGAGTAGATTTTTGGCATAGTTATTTAATTTAGAGCGTCATGAGAAAGGAGTCAATAATCAAATGCAATTTCTAATAGTGTAAAAGTAACGTGTATTTTCAAACAATTTTTAAACTATTCTAGTTGCGACGCTGGGTTTCCAAAGAACGCGAAAGTGCTTTCCTCATGGTGAACGACACCTATTTATGCTCCGTCTTCGTTCATGCAATGAAAAATCGCTTTTACAACGTGTTTTTAACTCCCCTCTCACCACAACCATGTGGAGAAATTGATTTTTTCGCCAATTTTTTTCAATCACGAATAACAATCTCAGCTTACACGCCCTTAAAGTTTTTCTAGAATAAAAGTTTTCATTCAGCGGCAATCTCAAGAATGGATTGTTATCTAATGCAATTTTTAAAAGAGCCGATAGCATTAATAGAGCATGGTGTCAATTTATTTTGCTTTTTACTTTATAACTTTATGAAACAGTCCAAAAGTAAAAATTTGTGAGTTTTTCGAGCTTCCAGGCCGTCGTGAAATTGAATTTGTTCTGAAAAAGAGATTCTATTCCACGGCGACCTAAAAACACGAAAAACTCGCTAGTTTTAAGCAATGCCCGCAAAAGCCTAATTCTTTTGAAAATACGAAACTTTTTTTAGAATTCGGATTGCGAATTGAATTAAATTCAGTCAAGGTTTTACTCTTGCGTCATTCTATGGATTAAAGAACCTCAAAATGTAGCAGGTAAACTGAAAAAGCCCTGTATATCTGTATAAACAACTTTTTGTATAACAACTTTTAAAAATGGTCTAAAATCCCTCAATCCGGAAAATTATAAGTTCGTCAAATGAAGCAAAAATTAATATTTTCCTGACTCTATGCGTTGAAATGGTACAAATAAGATAGATAAACTAGATAAACGTTAGCAAGCCAGTAGATCTCTGAAATTTACTTATTTGCGAAAAGTTCAAAGCTACAGCGACACTTTTTCTTTTGATTTTTTTTTCTGTACGTGTTAGGTATATGCGAATTAACAGCTATTAAATTTTGGAGAATCAGTCACTTAGTCTGGGATATTTTGTCATTTTGTATATAATTTTTAATATTTTTTATACCTTTTTGTTGTTTTTATAATGTTCTAGAATAAATGCAACCAGTTTTGGAGAGAAATATTTTAAAAACTTTGACGCTTATTTAAATTTTACTAATTGGCCTCTTATATTTACGACCACTAAATTTTGACCGCGTTTTTGACTTTATTAGTTTATAATTTATTGTTTTATCAGAAAAAGTCTAGGTTTCGTAGGAACGTACGTCTTGGTGGTAAAATTTATTTTTTTACCGATTTTTTGTTCTTAATGATTACTTTCAGATGGCTGTTACCTTAAAAGGGCCATGTGAAAAATACAGAGAAAGCAGCTCTTCTAGTTCGATTTCAAGAATCTGTGGACACTGTGAATATTTTGTATAGTATGCAAAATATATAAAAAAACTGCAGTTTTCGAATCTAACTTGAATATTATTAGCAGTAGAATAAAATGCGAAAACCCATAAAAAATTTTCGGGATATACAAATTAGTGTAGCGTAGCGTGTAACAAACTATCCAGATTTGCAAGCTCAATGACATGCTAGGGTGTTAAGGCCAGAAACGTTCAAAGCAGTGTTTTGTATTTTAGATTTGATATTTATTATATTTTCATTATAATAAAATGAGGCAAAATAAAAGATTAAAAGGCAAAGCGATTTAATATGTTCAAGCATTGGTGCTTCAATACGGAATTAAAAATTCCTCTCTTCCAAACTAGGAGAGATAAAAGCGCGCTTTTTTGCCTCAACATGAGGAAGAGTCTAATTAAGATTCTCGGTTTGTTTGGTTTCAATCGTGCCACTAACAGATTTTGGAGGCATTTTCAAATTTCCAAATTCTGTTTTTTGTGCTTCAGTCCGGAATTCAAAAATTTGTTGCTCCCAAACTAGAAGAGATAGAAGCACGCTTTTTTGCCTCGACATGAGGAAGAGTCTAGTTAAGATTCTCGGTTTATTAGGTTTCAATCGGTGCACTAACAGTTTTTGGAGGAATTTTTAAATTTCGAAATTCCGTTTTTTGTGCCTCAGTCCGAAATTCAAAAATTGTCGCTTCCAAACTAGGAGATATAAAAGCGCACTTCTTTGTGTCGACATGAAAAAGAGTCTTATTAAGATGCTCGGCGAGTTTAGTCTAAATTGAACCACTAGGAAGCTTTTGAGAAACATTTTTGAAAAACCATCAATTGGAAGAGGTGAACAATGGAGACTTAAAACAAACAGTTCCGATTTGTGCTGCCACGAACTAAAAAAGCAGCGTTTTATTCAGAATATCTCCTAAACAATTGGAAACATGCCCATGAAAGGGTTCCACTTCATTTCAGAGGAATATTACATAAAACCATAGAAAACTGACCAATTGGATGAGGTGGAGCAATGGGTTAGGCCACCTCGATCACCTGACCTGAACAATCGGAACTTTTATCTTGTGGGCAGACGAATAGGGAGGAGTCCCTTTTTCCGCAAGGATATCCAGTTCCGATTTGTGCTGCCACGACGCTTAAAAGCGGAAATTTATTTAGAATCTATCGCAAACAAGTGATTCAAGGCCGCTTCATTCCTACCAAATATTACATAAAACGATTGGAAAAGGTGGAGCAATCGGGACTTTTTTGAGCACTTTCGATCTTTAGTAACGCAAAACGAGGGTGTTGCAAAAGCCTAACTCTTTTGAAAATACAAAGCTTTGTTTAGAATTCGAATTGCGAATTGAATTAAATTTAGTCAAGGTTTTACTCTTGCGTCATTCTGTAAATTAAAGAAGCTCAAAATGTAGCAGATAAACTGAAAAAGCCCTTTTTATCTGTATAATACACAACTTTTAAAAATGGTCTTCAATCCGGCAATCTATAATTTCGTCAAATGAAGCAAAATTTAATATTTTCCTGACTCTATGCGTTGAAACGGTACAAATAAGATAGATAAACTAGATAAACGTTAGCAAGCCAGTAGATCTCTGAAATTTACTTATTTCCGAAAAGTTCAAAGCTACAGCGATACTTTTTCATTTCATTTTTTTTTGTACCTGTTATATGCGAATTAACAGCTATTAAATTTTGGAGAAAGGTCACAGCTTGGGATATTTTGTTACATTGCATATATTTTTGATATCTTTTTGTTGTTTTATAACGTTCTAGAATAAATGCAACCAGTTTCGGATTATTGCGCGGTATAGCACGCAAAATTTTGGAAAACTGCAGTTTTGGTGTAGTATGACTGTGAAAGGCATACTAATTTGAAACACAGAAAAATTGGCGCTTTATAGCTATACATGAATATTCTTAGCAGTAGAATAAAATGCAAAAACCCATAAGAAATTTTCACCCTTGGGATATATAAATTAGTGTAGCGTAGCGTGTAGAAAACTATCAAGATTTGCAAGCTCAATGACATGCTAGGGTGTTAAGGTCAGCAACGTTCAAAGTGTTCAGTGTTTTTTATTTCAGATTTGTTATTTATTATATTTTCATTATAATAAAATGAGGCAAAATAAAAGATTAAAATGCAAAGCGATTTAATATGTTCAAGCATTAATTATCAAAGGAGTAGCTGTATATTAATATTCCACAAGTAACTTTACCTGAAATATTTTGAAGTAAATTCACATAAGACTTGTATCTATTAATACGGCCTAAGCGGAGGCCAGAATAGGAAGGAATGGAAACACTAAAGTGTCGTCCAGACGGCGCCGCTTGGGTCTTTCCAGCTGTAGTCACCCCACGAATGAAAAAGGCTGCTGATAAACAAAAAGCACAAAGTGGCTCCTCGCAATACTGAAACACCACGCAAATTGTCCGAAAAAATTTTAACATAAAAACATTTTAAAAATTGCTGATAAAATTTGATTAAAGAAAGCACTTTTTTATCCTGCCTGCTTACTTTTTATTAGAAAGAGCGGGGGAGTAAAAGTTAGAATAAAATGTTGTAGCATTTCTAAATGGTTAAGTCAGAGAATTGTTCTTGAATCTATCATTTTAATTGGGTATTTATTGATCATTTAAATAATTTATTTATTAACTTTTCAATGAAACAGGGCACTACAAATTAAGACTCTGTGAATTAAGTGTTATGTTTTATTACAAAGAATGGCGTTTCTGTATCTCCTGTAATGTTCTTCTTAGCCAAGTGTTATTTACTGCAGTTGCTAAACAAATGTGAACGAAAAATGACGTCCTTGGACATTGCTTGATGAATTCAAAACTGCCTTAGGATTCAACCTTTTAATAATTGTATCTGGTAATTAATAACACGTTATATTATGCAATACAGGAATCAATTGAATTCCACTGTGAAAATCATCTCGTTTTTAGACTTTTTAACAACTGATGATCTGATTGGAAATTAGGGACTTAATGGGACGAGAATTCAAGCGCACACATTGGTTCCTATAGAGATAAATTATATAAGTTATATAGAGTAGTAGTAGTAGTATAAATTATAGAGAGATAATAAACAATTAAATGAAAAATGTATAGAGCAAAGTTGCTTTATATGTGCCGACAAACCTCAGATGAACCATGTTTGGAACCGAAGGTTCCGAAAAAAAATGACTATTGATTAGAAATGTAATCCGCATATGAAAATATTTCTATAAAACCAAAAGTATATAACTTATTTTATTTATGACTTGGAAGGAATAAGATTATCTAAAGTAGGAAAACTATTTTAAAATATGTAGTAAAATATTCGAATTGACTACCTCAGCAATGCTTTCTTTCATTTTCCAAAAGCACTTGAACAAACTTTGAAACTGTGCATCACTTTTCACTGGAATAGCCGATGTAAAGCGACCATGTTTATCGCCTTATATATTTTGAAGTTTGCAAACTGAAGTTGAAATAATAGTATCACTCCGTGCGCGTCCCAATTTTTCGTTATTTTCCTCAAAGTATAATCAATATCCTACGGTTTTACTATTGTGTCACATTGATGTACAATGCAACTTTCATTTATCAAGCTTTCCTCAAAATGAGGTTTCTCGTTTAGTTATTAAATTTGCAAATTTTATTGGAAAGGTTTTAACTAATATGATAATGCCACAAAATAAAATGACATCAGGCGAATGAAACACATTTATCAAGAAAATAAAATGTATTTTTGCTCTTACATAATAGTCAGCTAGTTTATCTCCAAGAAAAGTCTGGTTAATAAACACGCATCCCTGATAATATAAGTTAAAAGGAAAACTTAATTAAACTAACAAAATGGAATACTAAAATAACTTTAATACTATGAGAATACAAATATTTATCTACACGATGGTACACTTAAACGGAATAGGAATAACATCAAACAAATAATATATATTTTTCAAATATCCAATTATTTATCTGGAATTTGTTTCGTTAAACTTTAAAAGATTCGTAATAATTTAACAATGCTTAGTGAAGAGGTTCACGAGTGGTATTTGGTAAGAAAAGACATAGCAAACCGCCACAAATTAACAAAGCTGCTACAATAAATGTGGGAGCTGGACAATACATGTCTAGCAATGTAGCTATTACGATGTTTCCGATGATTCCTCCCAATCTAGCAGCGACCATAGATATAGCAATACCAGTGGCTCTGAAAAAAAAGGTGCTTTATAATACCACAAGAAAAAACAAAAGCCATCAACCTAATTTTCATTCATATTTATACAGATGCTGTTCAAATCAGATGCGGATAATTATACATAAACATTACGTATGAATGCCTAGTAAAGGATTTGCAATTGTCATTGAAAACTGTTGTAGTTTATTAAAACATAGATGTAAAATGTTAATTTATTGCGTAGTGAAAAAAAATTATACTGACGTTTTACTAGATTTATGCTAATATTTATTATACAATTCTGTAACAACAGATTCGATCATTCCATGTGTTTTCATACGCTTGCATAAAGAACCTTCAAAGGCATTTTAAGCGACATGCGAAGTTGCTCTCCTTAATGCGGTTGAATGCATTTTAGTTTTGAGAATAATCCTCCATTATTGCTATTAAATATTCATTATAGTGCATGCACAGAGATGCTATTTATTTGAATGGAATTTTTTAAAAGTGTGTTTATAAATCATCTCTAAATCTGTCTCTATTATCCAATTGTTGCATTTACAGCTTATAATTTGTTGTCACTTTTCCTTAATGCAAACCAGCAGTTATCAGCTGGAAAAATCTCCAGACAACAGCTTAGACTATTGAATCATTTGAGTAAAACTGTTTCAACTTCCGCATATAACGGATTAAAAAAATTAATGTGCAAATAAATAGCTTCTTTTTAAATTTCGCTAAAAATATTCAACACCTAAACGAGACTTCACGACAACATTCCCATACGAGTATAAATAAGTACAGTATTTTCGGTGCGCTTTAAATATATATGTATATGAATCAAAATCTGCTAGCAAATGTCGAGAGTAAAGCGAGCAATTCAATTTCTGAATTATATTTAGATACGTCTCACAGTAAAAAAATATTCGTAATTTTTAAACTGATCACATCATTTTAATTAAAAATAAGTCCCTGATCATGCTTTTGCCGTGGGAATAATTCAGAGATCAGCAAAATTAACTCTTCAAAAAAACCACTTTTCGTGTAACAATCTTACTATGCACAAGAAAATAAATATATATATAAATAAAATATGTTTACTCATAAATGAGTATACAGGGTGGCTCACCATTGATGACACGTTAGACCTATAGGGAAAACGCGACAATCAAGCGTTTGATTTGGTTACTTTGTCCACGAAGATACAGTTGCATCAAAACTTCATTCAATAGTTTTTCCTTTCTATTACAATTATTTTAGATTAGCTTAGTATTTTAATGCTCATACATTGATTTTCGTTTTATTGATTGAAAACTATTATTGTTATCTATAAAAAAATTCGTATTTTAAGGAAATCTTCGGTACCTTACTATATAGCCTTTCAGGTTATTCAATTATACAAAGGGTGTCCTTATTTAAAAAAATCGACTTTGACAATTTTGAAATCTATTTGTAAAACCACTAAGTTTTGACCGAAAAAATCGGAAAATAATTAATTACTCGAACACCTTTAGAGATGGGTATAGGAAAGTATTGGCGAAAATGTGAGGAAAGTAATTCCGAATTCACAGTGTTATTTACAGGAAGTCTCATTTGAAATAGCAAAATTGATGATACTTTTAGGTATAAGCGCCAACGCTGCATCGTTAAGTATATTCTAAATAGTTATATCACGTGATTATAGAAGCAGCCAAATTTTCAGAATGCTCCAAAATCTTGTTTTCCGCACATGTCCACTGTACCAACAACCGTGAGCCACCTCATATGTTCATAAAAGAGCTTCGGAATCATCAAATAAAGAAAAACATATGGAAAGTGATCAGAACACAAAAAAGTACGGCGCAGGACGTAATTAAAGGACAAATCAAAGAAGTTCTGAAAGGTCCAAATTATAGACAACTTAAATTGAAGAAGCTCTAGGTGCAAGCAAAAAACTATTTGGAAATGAATGAATCCGAACCTTAATCAAATAAGAAAAACGTTTGGGTTTTAGCACACCATGAGACTTAAATTGAATGTAAAAAATAGTCCAGATTATTAAAACGCAGTTGTTTTCTTGGTACCAGATATATTTCAGCCTGGACTAAACTAAAATGATGTAATCGCTATATGTAGTTTCGTTCCGATTTAACAAAAACAATAACAATCTGACTTCACCATTACGATGTTAAATGAAGCAAAATTAGTGTCTTCTTTGTGGGCTGTTTTACTTTATTATTTAAGTTTAGTGCTCTAAAATCGTTAATTAATTTATTGTCTTGGAATTTCTTTGTTTTTCACCTATCATCCTCCGCTTTTTGCAACATGTGAATGAATTTACCAATGTTTATATTGCCTCTATATTAATATATAAATTTGTCCAAATTCATTCTAGCGCTTTGAAAACTTCCCACTTCCTTGAACCTAAATTAGGTGGTAATTTATTTAACACTTGGTAATTGTAAAATTGTCTATTGCCAGTCAGCAGATAATAAGTCTATTGTTTTCCATAAAATAAAGTTTCAATTTCTTAGAAAATTTCTGCTGCATTTCTTCATTTCGATCGGCAGAAATTTCAAATAAAATTCATTGATCTAATATGAAATCTTCAAAAAATATTTATGGTGAACATGTCCTGGGCGAATGCGACGGAATTGCATTCGATTCATTATAATAGCAGCTTTATCAAGGCAAGCTGCGTAATTAAGATTTAAATAAAAATTAACATTCGACTTAGTCGTTTTAGTCATCAAGTAAACACTTACTAGATATTTAATGCTGAAAAGTGGTTTTCGGAAAGTACAGTCACCAATTAATGAATTTTCAATAGTTTTTCATCCAGTTAATTGACATTTCAAGCTATTAATTTCGAAAATGCATAAATATGTCGCCATTGAATATTTGGTAACGTAAAGGACGTGTAACAGAAATAATCTGTAACCACTTACCTAAGATTGGTAGGGAAAATCTCTGTAATCAAGCAATCTAATGCAGCATTCCCACAAGAGATCACACTGCTGAAAGTGGCTGATAGGGCGAGGTTTTGAGTTTTGTTCCGTACAAAATACATGGAAGCTGCACATCCGCCAGATGCCAAAGTACTGAAAACTAGGAAGAACTTTCTTCCAAGTCTGTCCATTCCCAAAACAGCAAATAGGTTGCTTGGAAGTGCTGCAGCAACGGTGATCAAAGATTCCATAAAAACAGACTGGCTGATGTTCTCGTTGCATACAGCGCCATGCTGTTGACTTCCAGAATTGACTACGAAATGAGTCACTTCACACACCGAAGTTGTTTCATTTGGTCTTAGTCGAGTGTATTCATCAAATCGATTGAATAGTTCGGGAAACCACATCATCAGCCCGTAGTAGCTGAAACAACACATATTCATTATGCACGAAACTTGCAACTCTCTTCAATTTCTTACCCAATGTGGAAAGTGAAGTTAATACTGATGGAAATCACAGTGAACTTGAGAATTGGCGAGACAAATAGCTGTCGGCTGTTATCAACGATGTTAGACAACATTTTCATAATTTTTCCTCTCTTAACCTGCATAGATTCATCGTCCAAAGCTTTCTGGTATTCTTCTTCCAAAATAAGATGTTTAACTGGATATTCTTCAGCATCGTTACCAGTATTCACATGGTAAATGTGCTTGAAGATAGCCATAGCTTCATCGGTTTTGCCGGTTGTTAACAGAAACTTTGGACTTTCTGGCAAGAAGCACAGAAGAATGGCAACAACGAACGATGGTAATGCCATTACGATGAGGAAAATCCTCCAAGAGTTGTATACGAAATATGGAGTTGATACTCCAATTTCCGCTGGGATTATCAACCAAGCTAATCCAGCGACGAAAAGATTCCCAAGAGTCCAAAAAGCTGCCATGAAACTGAGCATGGATCCCCTTTTGGACTTGGGTTGAAATTCTGCGAAATATGGCCAGATTACTGGACCGCTCCCCCCTAATCTGAAATTACAAAAATATATATTAAAAGGCTTCACCACTCTCTGCTTGCAAAGTGTTGATAAACTCAGTTAAAAGTGTAAACTCAATTAGCGGTGCTATTAAACAAGATATTGTGGAATATCCCAAAATTATTAAAAACAAATAAATCCCTGCGAATATTTGAATTGTTAATGTCGAAATATAACTTTCGTCTTCGCCATACAAATAGTATCCATCACTTCGGCGTCTATACAAATTTGCTAGAATTACTAACCCGACGATAACTATAAGTGCAAATTAACTCGAAATCTGAATAAACTGACTCACGGACAAATATCATGAAATTGTATGCATAATCTTATTGCTATGATTGGACAGCAATTTGCAAAATAGATCATGATCTACATTTATATTCAATTGCTGTATCTGTCTGTTGGATTAATTAGTTTGATAATACTGAAATACTTACGCCGCCCCATTTAGAAATCTGAAAAGCATGAACCACGCATATGACTGGCTAAAACTAGAAGCCACGATACATAGAGCGTTCATGAAGCTGCTGGCAATAAGCACTTTTTTGCGCCCAATTGAATCTGCCACTGATCCCCAAGTGTAAGCACCTGCCATCATCCCTGAAATTGAAAAAAATCATCATAATTTTACATGTCCTTTCCTCGATAAGGCGACATACCAATGAAGATGATGGAGTTGAGCCATCCTTTGGATTGAGTGTTCAGGTCCAGATCGCATTGAGCGGAAGGAAGAATGAATGACATCGAGATGACATCCATCTCTTCCGAAGTACTTACGAAGCCACATATTGCTAGTAGTAGATAATGAAATTTGCCATATTCAGTAAGTTCGATGGCTCTCTCAAAATCAGCTTTGTCGCTGCTGCCTTTTTCTACATCGGTAGGAGCCTACAATCAACAATCTCCCCATTAGTTTTCTATTTATTTCAAAAAAAATCCTGGGTTTCAGTCAATTTTCTTGTTTATTATTTAAAATGTTACAAATACATTTCAGTATCTTTCTCCACCATCATCAGTTTGTGTGTATAGCTGTTTCTACTTTCACATTTGACTGACACGTGTCTTTCACAGTCAAATGTGAAGGTAGAAACAGCTATACATACAAACTGATGATGGTGGAGAAAGACACCGAAACGTATTTGTGACATTTTGCATTGCAATACAATACAATAAAATTGACTGAAACCCAGGATTTTTTTTTAAATAAATTGAAGTACAGTCAGGAAAATATACACAACAATAATTAGTTTTCTATGTCAATGACAACTCTTTAACCTTCTTCTGCACATACCTTTGGTTGGTCAGTCTTGACTACAGTCTGATGATTGGTTAGCTCAAGATCTCTGGATCCACAGCCGTTTAAGGGGCGCCTCTCATTTACATCACAGTTTTCTTTGGGTTTTATAGGTGGTTCACTTTCTACCATTCTATGTAGCAGGCGATTGGAATTTAACTTTGCGCAGCAGCAGGCGTTGACTTCTTGGATGGTTGGGGTTGTTGTTGAGGGCGGCACTCAGTGGGGGTTGCGGTCGGTTGTTCTAATGAAAGCTCTGAAAAGTTTAATATGCGCTGCTGAATTGATCATAATTTTACAGCGATTTACAGTTATCATTTTTGCTTAGTATAACATTTAAAATGATTGTCCCATTTCAATCAGAGACAAGTAAATATTTTATTGTTCGCACGAGTAATCCTCATAATCATTTTGTACTTGTTTATGCCATTAGCCCATTAGACTTAATTAATGAGAAAAATGCAAAGCAAATTTATAGTAGTGTGATTCCTTTTATTAGCGATTCAATTTATTAAAGGTTGATTCGATATATGATGTACATACATGCCGTTACACGTTAGTCGGATTGTTTGTATTAAAATCTAATTAATTACTGTTATTTCCACAAATAATGTTAATATATTGGGCTAACGATAATAAATATGTGGTGTAAAAGTTAATTAAAACATTAATCTTTTGGACACATTTCAAGTTTTGCACTGTTTGATGCAATTGCAGGGCAACACTTGATATAATTGGAGAAATTATGCTGTAATAAGTATTTGCCTGTTATGTATAGTAAAACACCTAAATGTTATGGCTGCGATTATATACTGTACTCCGCAAAAATATTACTCAGTGGCATTTAATTATCATTGCCGATATGTTTGATTGCCGATAGGCAATATCAGTCTTCCTATATTAATTGTTGATTCTATTTTCAGAATTAATGGTTTTAAGAAAGCCAATTCGGCTACGTGCAGATAGAATTAATATTTAAATCGCGTATACACCTAGCATTATCTTCAACTAATTATTATAGGCAAGTTTTAAAATACAGCACCGCACAACTTCTTGGTCAACAATCTTGGCCAAACTATACTGCTTGACATGTTAAAAGCTTATAATTTAATTCAAATAATACTCATTGAACTTTCGAACTTCTTATGGAAGGTTAGACTGAATAATCTCTCTCCATAAGCCAAGGAGCTCGCTTACGATTTATTTTACTCACCGATTTATTATGTCAATTGAACTAAATAACAACCAGCTTAATTAATTTGTAATTGAAAACAATTTGGTTGATGGAAGTCATTGTCAGAGTTTTTCTCCTTTAAATGTATGTCCAACGATGGCGCATTGCTTTATTTTGTCTGTTTAAGGAAATATTCAGCGCAGTTTTTAATTGGCTGTAAATTTACGACAATTAACAAAATATGTCAATTAATTTTCTGTTTTGAAAGTAATTATACTGATGTGTTGTTTGTCTAGTTTAGCCAAACTTGAACTAAAATCTAATTCGATTAAAGGCTACAGACTAAAAGCGTGACCTTTTCTTCCTGTTAAATATTTCACAGTTCATAGAGTTGCACTTGCAGATCATTTATAGACTTATAATATTTAATTGTAGCATAAGATTGCTCAAATAGCAACGCTGCTATGAAGTTAATATTTCCTGCTGCAAAAATAGTGTGAGAATTTCTGAAGATGCTGCGTAGGAACTAATTGTTGTAACGCTAAGCTGCAATATAAAGCACACCGAAAATATTCAATGCCAATAGCAAGCATAAGGAAATTCGCTCAAGTTTCAAATGGATTATCCTTACTTGTATATCACAAGGCGATTGTCAAGTTTCATGCACTTATTTCATTGAGAATACGTATTCAATTATATGAGGAAAATGTTTCAATAATGCCATGTAAGGATTAGCAAATCAACTATATCAAGAAGAAGAATGTGGAAAAAACTGTAATTTGGTAAATAACAACTTCGACATTGATTGGGATGAGAGATGTAAATTCGAATAGTCCATTTCACCCTGCCGATAATAACAGCACCAATTATGTGGCAAATATAATTTTAGCTACACTTTAATGTGTTGAAACAGTAAACAGGATTAATTAATGTTCATTAAAAATATGTGAATCCAAAATATCCACAAATTATTAGATCGGTATTAAAAAAGTTAGGTTTTTCTGCTTGAAACTGAAGATTTTTTCTGGCGTTTCGCAAGCATAAGCGATTTAAATCTTCAGAGCTGACCAGCAAACCACGACGGCCTAAAAGCCCGCTTAGTTTTGATTTGGCGGGTGTTTGAAATATTAGCAGTTCAGATCCAGAACGGTCTACCATTCCTTACTTGCAAAAAATAGATATAAAGTATAAGACATGCATCCTGTATTGTTTATAACAATGTTTAGTTATTAATTATCAGCAATCAGGTAAAATATTAACAATAAGACGGCTAGTTTTCAGTTCCTTGAAATTAATAGGCAAATTAAATGCAATTGATTATTCGCAGATATTTTATTAACGCAAAGTTTATACGTTCGATAATAGTGAACAATTGGCTGTTAATATCAATAAATCAGCAAAATCAACAGATAAAGTGGTGGCTGAAAGACTAGACTTTGGTAATAATACAAAACCAATAATGTGAAATAATGAAGAACTGAGTCAATCTCAACTCATGCAAAGACTCTAACTCTAAAACAATAAAAAATACGATGCAAACTCGAAGAAAATCGTTTACCTAGTTTTCGGCTTAAAATTTTGATGTGTTTTTATAGTTTACCAACAGCAACAATTCAGCGATATTTATGAGTTGATGTGGTTACTGATCAACAATATAGGAAGGTCCTTTATATTAAAAACAATTTTCTGGTTGCATAAAACCCAAACACTGATGTTTGGAAGCTACTTTAAAAAATTAGTTAATTATGAGTGTCAGCCAAATATAACGGAACTAATGATATGAAGAACATGCTATTATTTTCTTCTGTTATTATGTTCTTAAATGCAGTGAAAACTGTTTTTTGGGGGGATTAGATGATATCCCGATTCACATTGGAGGAATTAATGAAATATAAAATATTTTACACTAGACAATCCTTCAACTTACGAATTTCAAAAGTTTGTCCGGTTTTCGCTCTGTCACAGAACTTCATTTACAAGAACGTGTAAGTAGGTTTTGGAAACCAGAAACATTTCAAAAATACAATAAAAATGAAGATTTGACCACTTTAAATAATTTTGGCTAATTAAAAAAGATTTTTTTAAATAATAATTGAACGAACCGAACTAGAAGAACGCGGTACGGTACAACTACTGGTCACTTCGACGGTACAATCTTCAACGCAATGATTTGAATGGACGACCCGAACCGTTGGTACACCTGAATTAACTGATTATCAGTACCTTTACAAACTGGTGAATCGGTAATATGGTGGGATTATAAATGATTTTGCTTATCACATCAATCGTGTTAATATGTGGAAAAGAAGGGAAACGGATTACTCACTAATTATTAAGAAAGTTGAGATCTGAATAAACCACTTTGGAGCTGTAGATGATCAATAGTCAGTTAGCACTTTTCGTTATTCAGTGATCCCGTGAAACATGTTTTTATTATTTAAAAAGTAAATAGATTTTTGCAAACTAACGTTTAAGAAAACGTGCTACTAATGGGGAAAAATCGCACGTGCAACAATTTTAACATCTGACTAAATATTTCAAAAATTAACATTTTTTTTCGACAAAACAGGCCAATTAATTCATGTATAGGTATTTCCACGTTTCAATAAAAAATCCTTAGAACGCCTTCCAACAAAATAATTGTATCAAAGATATTTCCACGACTCCGGTGATTTTTAACTGTAATTTTATATTATTTTGCTAGCTTTTCTTAGACGACAAAACATTATTAGATAATTTTGCTACTTCGAATGGTAACGAGTGAAGCATTTATTCAGTTTTTGGTTCTTCCGATATGCGCGCGTAATTGCCATTTTTATAAATTAATTTTTATATAATAAAACCAAATATGTATATATACAAATATATTCCCCTCTTTGGAAGATTCATCAAACTTCTTAATACTAAACGTTAAATATCAAGCCATTTAAAATGTGGTACTGTTAATGTGCACTATAAATTTTAGATATATAATGCTAACTTCGATGCTGCATCTGATGTACAGAGTTAAAAATAAGAGGCAATCGACTAAAAAACACAATAATCCACTGAAAAAATGGGAAAATTTATATTTCACTATTTTTGGGTATCTAAATATTTCCTCCCAAGTACTTCAGAGTTTCGAAAATAAAACTAATATATCAGATTGTTTGCAACTCTCGCGGCCAAAGTTTCAAGATTAAAACTCAATATTGCGAATTTGGCTCTAAAATTATTGCAATCCTTCGCATAGTGCCTTTTTGGTTTGATCCTAGTTATCAACTTCACTGGCAAATGGTTAATACAATCTCAAAAATAAATTAAATAAATAAAAATGCATCACAAAAGGATCCATAAATAAAAGAAGGGAAGATCTCATTTGTTGTAGTGTGTATTGTGTTTCAAAAGTTTCAAAAAGTTTATCTGACGCATTACATACGAAAATAGCACATTATATTTGTGTTTATTCAAAATAATGATAAATATGTACTTGAAAAATAACCGAATTTTCATTGTTTTCTAATGAGAGTTTCCAATTGAAACTAGAACTTCATTTTCAAGCGTAAATATTAATGAATTGATACTATTGGAGCCCAATTTGCTCTTCTTCAGAGCCATGAAGTTTTAAGCTTTCCCTGTTTTTGTGCTCTGAATATTACGTTGAGTACAAATCGATTTGCACGTTTCTTCTTAACTTTTCAGCTTCTTTCAGTACAATTTTTTGTGTTAGCAAATGTTTACATTTGCAATTGATATTTCAGAAATGCAAAAGATATACACCAAATCCCCAGCCGTTCCAAGTCTGCACTTGAAATTTCTAATTTAAAAGTTATTTAAAAAAATCCATTCCCGCGTTAACTAACATTACATATTCTTAGAACTTCTGAACTTCAGTAGCTGAATGAAGCTCTATTTCGTTGTAACATTTGTTAATTAAAATTCACAAAAAAATATGGCGCTGAGTTAATTGCAAATTGAACATTACAAAATCGTAATGAAAATGCATTCATCTGAACTAACTCGAAGTAAATACATACTGAAATTTTGAAGGATTTGCATTAGAAAGCAAATATAGTATGCGGAAAAGGCAAAAATATAGGCAACGAAATAACACAAAACTGACATTAAGTCTCAAATTAATTACATTTTGCAAATTTAGCTCTAAAATGATTGGAATCTTTCGCATAGTGTCTTTTTGGGTTGCTTATATTCTAATTATTAACATCAGTAGCAAGTTGTTAAGAGATTCTCAAAAATAAGGAAAATAAATAATAATGCACGGCAAAACCATTAATAAAGCAAAGCCGGTAAGATTTCATTTTTCGGAGCGTGCATTGTGTTCTTCGTCAAAAAGTTTCTCTGACGCATTACATACGCAAGTGGCACATTATATTTGTGTATATTCATATTAATGATAAAGATAAACTTAATCATTATATCATTAAAATAAATTCGTATTCTAAATAACATAAAGTAAGAGATATTCCGAGAAAACACAGCATATCACGAGATCGTCAATGATTACAGTTTCGACCTCAAGAATGGCAATTCGTGTAAGATCTATTTAAATTATATTTACATTGACTTTAGCAATTAACGCATTTCGAACATTATCTGGGATTAGATTCATTTTTTTTATTTATCACATCCCATCTTCTAGCCATTAGAGGCTTAAAAAGCGTCAAGCTGCAGCTTCCGGTAAATTGACCAAATCAGTCGCAAATCTCAAAATGGCTTTTAAAATTGTAAAAAAGCAGTGAAAAAACACCAACTATTGAGCCAAGCATAATGCACATGACTCAAAAATTCAAGGAATAATTATCGATAACTTTCCTTTGTAATAGAAAGAAATCATTTGCGAAAGCAGGAATGTTTCAATCGTCATTGTTAATTCTTCTAGTAATTGATAAAATGGGCCATTGTTTTAACATCACTCATTCGGCTCCAAACTGATAACTTTCCTCACGATAAAACTCTTTTGTCATATTGGCCAAAAGTAAAAAAATATAACTTAATTTCCGTCGCATTAATACAGGAAAGAAAAATATGTTGCATCCTGTATACACTTCAATATTTTCATGCTTAATTAAACTTTTTATTAGATCTGGTTTCAACAAGAATACACATGACGCTTGTGTCCATATTAACGAAGATTTAGCAGCTTGAATATTTCAGTTTCATTTGAAAATGATATATTTTAACTTAAAATAATCTAAGTTTAGATATCAATTCAGAAATGTGCGTGATTTAGATGTTCCCAATTTGTTTCACTTTTTATTATTTTCGAAAATAATCTTTAACGTGACCTTAAAAAGATCTCGCATGTAGTTGTTTATGCAAAATTACCAAAACTTGACACACTTTCCTACCAATTCCCGTAAATACTCATGGTGTTAAATAATAAATTCATTATCAATTTGCTGCTAATGCTGCTGATTCGAACCTGTTCTTTCATCTATCTTTCTCAATCCTTTAAAATCTATTATCATCGTTAATGCAGCAGGCGGTAATTAATGGGTGTTAAGTAAAACCCCAAAAACGTCATGTCAAAATTAATTAACAAACCTGCTTAAAAAACCACTATTCTTGAATGAAAATTCCCTGATTTTAAGAAAAACCATTTAAATATTTTCTTGAATTAATATTTTGCTAAGTGCTTAAACTAATTGCTCAAACATATTATTGATGTGCGTAACAAAATCTAAAGCCTCTAAATATGAATAAAGTATTTTTCAACTGGCTATATTCCTTATAGAATATGGCTAATAGATTTTGTTTTCTGATTTCCCTTTTATTTTTGAAATTAACTAATGTGTCATCGCATCCTTTCAGAATTGAGTCACAGTCAGAACTATTCTATTGTTAATTTAACTATCATTTATTACTAACGTGTTAACTTGCACTTTGGCTTCTCGCCGGCTTAAAAATAAACTAGTCTAAAAATTAATGTAATTCATTTTACTAAAAATCAGGTTTTCGCATAATAAAAATGTATTTAAAATTGCTTATTAGTTATCCTTTTTTGTTAGCAGAGAGTAATGTTTAGTAGCAGAGAACGAGTTTTTCTCGAAATAATCTTTTACTAAATTATGTATAAAAAATAAAGTATCATCGAAAATAAAACTAGCGTATGCAGCATATATTGAGATTCTAACAATACAACTTAAAATGGGCTCTAGACAAAATAAAGCCTTAGAAAAACCAGCAGTTTAACATTTTTTTATTGTTATCAGTTTCTGCGTTCTCTTTGTTCTTCTCAGTTTCTGTGGAATATTCAACTAAAGAATCAAATTTTTAGTTTTAGTTTGGGTTATAAAAGAGCAACTTTTGTATTTTACACAAAGGGCAAGCTCCTTTGGTTGATTAGATGTATCGTAAGAAAAGTAATAAAATGTTACTTGATAATTTTTCAAAAATGCGATTTTTTCAGCACAAGAAGTGGTGTTACTCTAAATTACTAATAATACTCTAAATTTACTCTAAATTATACTAATATTACTCTAAATAAAACGAAGCATTGTCTGATTATATTTAATTTTTGTCAAAGTTAAACTTGTTGTCTGTAATGAAACCCTATCTGTTTAAGGCTTTAAGATTCGACAAAGAACTAAATTTTGTGAGCATTTTGCATTTTTACTGTTATGGTTGATCATAAGCAACGGCGAAAAAATTGTATAGTTAAATAATAAGTGTTGCGACTTGACTTGAGTATGAAAAAAGCTAAAATAAAAAGTTAAAATAAAAACATATATTTTTCAATAGCCTGAAGAAAAATGATCGATAGGGTTTGGTTGCTATACAGATATTTTCCTCGTATTACTTAGAAGAATATAATTCTCTAAAACTTCGTATTACTTTACGTTCTTCTTACAAAATTGTATATTTAGTGGCAGTTTTGAAACTATGAAAAATACAGTTAGTTTGGAGTAAAAGTAGCTTTTAGAGCTCAAGCAAAAAACGTTTTAATTCATGCAAAAATAAATTAGCAAGCGTTCGGGCTGTTTTTTCTTTGCGCATTGAGTCGATTAGATTTGTTGGTATGTTTTCAAAATGACAACTAACTCGACTAAAAAATTCAGATGTTACAAATTAAAACAGTTTGGAGAATACTACAAGAAATTGAATAAATTTTGCATTAACTATTAACAGGTAAAAGCTCACTATCAGAACATTTGATTATTATTGAATAAAAGTTGCGAGGTTAATAAAGTTTACGAATTCACACATTTTTTAGCAATGAAGTAAATGTCGCACTAATATAATATTTACAGTTCGACACTGTGATGATCCGAAAAGTTTACAGACCAAATGGAATATTCCAGACAGCCCGATTTTACCTATCGCGCACTTAATAATAAAAAAGTTTCTAAACTTTAGTACTTACTAGTAGTTCTCAGTAGAAAACGATTTCAAAATGCGACTGCAGGGCTAGGCCTCCGCAGTTAAGACTGAAGTTTCAAAATCATGGCAAAACTTTATATACTAGCAGATCAAACAATGTGTTGTGATCGCTAAGTAAACACACATGTATGTTCTGAAAATGCTGCCTCTAAATTAATTATCATTTAACAACAATTACACTAAATTGAAATGTGTATCATATCTTGGCTTGAAGTTAATTTCCTCTCATTTGAAAAATGCAGAGCGGCAAATGATTGATTTTAACTAGTGTGTTAATAAGAAAAATATACCTTGATACATTTTACTTATGTACTTTAACATGACGGACCAATACATTCACATCTATCGATATTTTTTTAAATGATAATCCAAATTTTACAACTATTCTTAAAGTTGAATGTGAGTCTAATTAAGTTACATGTATGAGTACCAAGTATTAAATTTTTATATCTGGTTGTTTAAAAGATATTTAACAAACAAAAGGAAATTGCAATGGAACAGGATACTTAGAATTTTTACAGGAATAACTAGTTTCAAATTTGGCTACTTTGTTTTCTGATCAGAATGAAGCTGATGTCTCAAAAAGGAACATCTGGTTTCAACAAGACCAACAAGGTCTCCGGATTTAGAACCTATGGACTATTCTTATGGGTTCATAACATTTCAGTTCCGTTTACGACATTCCCAGTTAAGGGGACAACACTGTCGCCATTTATTGAAGAAACTTTATTGGGTTGAATCGAATTTCTTCATTTCTCGAATTGAGCTGATGTTTGTCTGACATCAAAATGAGCGCAATTTAAAATACTAATTGACGTGTCTGAGCATATTTTCAAAAGAAAACCTGCCTTTGATTTACTGAATTTATTCCAAGTTAGAGACTTGCACTGTATGTACTTAGCTATTTTTACTAGATTTAATTAATCTTCTATTTAATAAACTACCGGAGTGATTATTTAAATACGCCCCTATATCACTTACATTTACTTGAATCCTTTTGAACATTTCAAAATACATTATCTACATCGATTTAAATGTAATGAAACAAATATGCAGAATGTCGCATTTGCCTAAATCCTAAAACTCGTTTTTGGAAATGTATTTGACAATTATTATATAAAAAAACCCAAAACAGGCGTAATAGGGATTTACACATATTTAAATGATTATTGTCTGCAAATATTTTAGGAAAATCCAGTTCTAGTTTTAAATCTGGAGTAGTTCAAGCTATAGTCAATTAAAGTCTTACAGGAATCGCTTACGCTTTGTCAATTATTCTCTCTTACTCTCTTATCAATTTCAAGAACATGCATGAGTCATGGTCCCTCTGAACGCATTAATTGGTGTAATTATTAGAGCATATTTGTCAATTTTGTGCAACGTGGATATCGTAATAACATTATATTTATACAAATGCAAATTATTGCATTATAAATAATGTATCGGTAATGATTAAAAAAGATGAAGGGCTTATTCTGGCTGATTTCCGAACTTTTCGCCAGGTAAATTTTCAGTGTATGGAACCTATGCTACGCAATTCACATCCTTTTGCTAAAGTACACAAAGTATTTGCCTAAAGCTAGTTGAAGCTTAGCAATCGCTTCTATATGGATTAATACAAATCCTTTGAAAATAGTACCTTGTCATGGAATAAATCAAAAAACGCACTAAACGAAAATAAATCATTTTTAAAACGTTTATTAGAGTAACACAATGTGTGTTTATATAAATCATTATGAATATAAAAGCTAAAACAAACAAAACCAATTTAGTAATAAATTTTATCTTTGAAAATGCACCTGTTAAATAGCTCGTTATCTATGTATTATAGCAATTGTTGAAAACGTTTGATTTAATTTGATTTTAATTTGCTTTAATGTCTCGCAAATATTTTACACATTTTTCGAAAACCGTGTTAATAAATCCTTGGTAATTTCGGTCAAAATAACTTTATTCTATTGCGACATAATTTTTCTGATACGATAATCTGCATTCTAAAAATACAGGGTATTCACCTCAAGGTAAATAACTATTAGTGTCCAAATATATCATTATCACTTAATGGTTACATTATGAACTTCCGATCTTATCATAATTTACAGCAGTCACATATTGGCTGGCATTTTATTTTTATTTAAAACTGAGATACATTCATATGTGGTCACAGCGACCTATCGCGAAAAATTATTCACAAATGAAAATTTCTATTTTTTCACTTACCTCATTACGATTAAGTTTTCACAATTATTTTCCATGTAAATATTCCACGTCGATTTATTTATACAACGACGAAGTCAAAAACTACCAGCGAAGAGCATTTTGATTACAAACGATAAAGAAAATACGATTGTACGGCCGCACGGCTAGTAAGTTACTTGAAATCATTATAATGGACAGTGACAATAACATTTACTCTATTTGTTAACAAGTCTTAACGCAAGGTCTTTATAATACGAACCCTATTCTTTGTATTAGCTACTTTACTGAGGACGATTTGTCATTCGCTCAAGTAAGCAACATCTGAAGTGAACTTTCTTTTTTTTATTTCAAATTGCTCTGAAATATTTCAATGAGAAGTCTGGTTTTCCTAGATCCTTGAAGTATTTGAATCCAAAACAAATAACTAGTAATAACTTGCTTTAGTATTAGGTCAAGTTAATGGGCAAGAAATCCGAATTATAACGTTTTTACTTAAAATATCCAGCAATCTGCTTTGTTACAAGACTTTTTACTCAAAGCCCCATTTTCAGTGGCATTTTAGCTAAAAACCCAATCTCAAAAACAAAACAATATATTCTGCCATTTCATTGGGTTCTTAGTGTATTATTTCGTGTAGGTATATAATGCGGCTGTAAAAGTTTAATTTGCTATTTCGGCTTGGTAATGTGCGTGTGTATATGCCCGCTCTAAAAACCGCCTATTTTTCTCATTAAATTTAAACGATTTAACTGCAAAATAAACATTTTGAAAGGAAATGTCAATTGCACACTAGCACTGAAGAAGTAGGATATTTTTTCCTTTAATATTCTTTAACCACTTTAGCTCCACATGCGTCTTAAATAATATCGCTGCGATTTTTCTCAGCTCCCAAATTATCATTTAATTCTTTTAATGTGCTCAATTACATGGCGTCCTTTGGGAAGTTTGGGTTCAGCAAAATACCAATTTTTTCATTAGAACATACGTGTATAATTTAATAAAACTCACTCAAAAACATTTCAGCTACAGAATATGAAATTCAGAGCCGTATTGTCACAACTTACACCAATCGACAGTCCGTGGATTTCAAAAAATATAACACAAAAAACGAAAAATGCTTTTAGGGTCCTAAACATTATATTTTTAAGTTAACAATATTCTTTTAAGGTGCATAATCGGTCGGATACAACGTTCTACAACTTTATGTACATATGAAATTTCTAAGTGTAAAGAAAAATACTCCATATTCCAGACATCTTCGACTTCCAGACTTTAAAGAAGTGGAGAAACCGACCCACAGCTCCTCAAGTAACCCATATTTTAAATGAATTTGCTTTGTCTTTTGTGGACAACAAATACATTCTGCATCATATTCCCACTGTTCGACAAAATGATGCGTTATCGCACAATTGATTCTAAATTAGCAAAGTATGCTACTCTCAAGGAATTCTTAAACATGTATTTACTGATAACCGTATATAATATCTACGTGTACGAGAAAAAATCAGAGGCAGCAGTAGCAAACTTCAGATACTAACAAACAATATAAAAACACGTTTTAAATGGAAATGAACACCAAATGCAAGAAAGAACCAAAACACAAATTTCGGAAACACGCATTAAATATCAGAACTGAAATATTTGAAGGAACAAAATTCTTTTGATCGCTGATGACTCTTTTGATTTCGAGAAAAATTACATCTGGGCTCTTTTTCTTTAAATAATTTAGTTTTCATATTTACATCGCTATTTGTTATTTCTTTTGCGCTTTCTAGTTGCATTGCCAGAAAATACGAATACGAGTACGAATGTATCCTTAAAAAGTCCCCAAAGCGGCGATTGGGGATGTTTTACGGATTCATATAATAATTATGATTATTATAAATTTATATTATTTACGTATTCACTATATTTTGTATTATTTTATACCAATTTATCTGACAAAGTATTGATATTTGTTTACAGAATATAGTGAGATACTCATAGAAATTTTGCAACAAGGAAATGTTTAAACTACATAATGAATTATATCACAATGGATAACGTTTTCAGACATCTTATTTACGTTACATAAACCTCTACCCATTTGATATGAATATATTTATGAGAATTAAAAAATGTTACGTTTGCGTTACATAAGCAGTTACAATATTAGGTACCATTTTCAAAAGCTCAACCCACATTAGACATACTTCTGAGTCCCTGACGAGCGATAATTATTTATGCACATTATCACATCATCCCAAATTAATTACGCTGTTAATATCTGCGTGTAGCTGCTACTTTGCAGGAATCCCAAAATATTATATACATAAAAGTATCTGTATTAAAACTGCACGCATGAAGATTTTGAATATATAAAAATGAAAAATGATTTCGGTTTGATGACTTCCTATTGCATAACAAATTGATACTGAATGCAGTAAATACCAACAGTCAAGCTCTGCAAGGAAAAATTCACCCAATAAAATATATCCTAGAATTGCAGCAAAGTGGACAAATGTAAAATAGTGCATAATAACTTGAGATTGGAAGCAGAAATTGACTAGTAATAATTACCTAAAAAAGCAATGGGAAAACTGAACATTATTTTGCATTAAATGAACGGACCAAAACTGAATAAAAAACAAGTTGGAAAGATCGAAGAAAGTTTGCATCTTAAAATAAAATTACTTAAACTTAATAACCAGTTAACATTAAGTATTTAAATAGTTGGAACAACGAAACATAATGCCTTTATGACATGAATCTTAACTCTATAAAGATAAATTATAGATATTCGTTTTATATCTGTGGAATTTTGACTCTGTAGATTTTAAAATTTCATCCTTTTCGGTGCTTACAATAACATTCAAAATTGTCGTCAGTTATTTTTTTCTTTGATAGATACTAATTAGATAAATATTAATTTAATTGAACTACAAAAACTGTCAGAGACCTAAAAGATAATTAATTATTCGGCGATTCAGTTAACGTAAGGATAAAGTCGTCGATGGAGTACATTCGCCAAATTGCAAATTGTTAAAAACTTTTTTTAGTTTAGTTACTTTTTCTACCCCCGATAAACTGTTCCAATTGATTGATCACATAGCTCCCTTTTTATCACTTAAGCTTCTAGAGCTAGCTCTACTTAGAGCGATGCTATACATTTATTTATCTCGCATTTATGCGCAGTGGTGTTTCCCAAAATTAACATTATCTGTTCTGGTAGCGGGTTTGGGACTGGAAAGAAACTCGGTTATAAACGATGACCCTTTATTTAGTCTTTTTGAGGTAATCACGCCAATCACGATTAAGTTTTCCTTTATTGTCCATTGCTTTCACTTTTACTTGATACGCAATTAATATTGTGTTAGTAGAAGAATTAATTCAAAATAAAATTCCTGAGTTTCAGTCAATTATGTTGTTTGTTATTCCATTACAAAAACGTTTCGGTATCTTTCTGCACCATCATCAGTTTACATGCATGGCTGTTTCTACCTTCAACTTTGGCAAGCAATTCACTCGTATTCAAGTCAGGAAAGTATACACAATGAATTGAAATGCTTGGGAATAATGGCATGATGAATCGGATGGAGAAAGAACAATGAATGTCATGGATACATTAAAGTAAAAAAATACAACACGTTTGAATAAGTATCTTTATTTGATTGTACAATTGTCATAGATACGAATTACAATTCGATGATAAAATCCCTGTATATCAAACTATATTCAATATAAAAAATGTAATTTAAGAATGTCTTTATATAAACAGATAAGACTGGTAAGATACAAAAAATCTGAACCTAAAATAAACCAACATTTTATAAATACGAAGAACAACTAGTTAACAGTAAATATTTAAATATTTGATGTATTAACAACAATCTCTTGATCACAGTTGCGTTGTCTGAATCAGGATGCAAATTTGACTTTTCGTTTTTTAACAGTAGGATTCTGCTTAATCAATAGCAATCGATAGATTGAATAGTAAAGCATGTACTATGTTTTCCTCAAAAAACGAGGTCTTGAGGTCCATCATCCCTTGCACCAGGAGGAGTGGTAGATTTCATTCCTGCAGCCAACATTTGTCTTTGAGTGTTTGGGGAAGGTGGGGGTCTTACAATGGTCATGGTTTGTTGAGGAATTTTATCGTCGGTTTGGATTTTCAAAGACGAGTAAATCTCTTTGATAATCATTAAGATGCTGTCTTCAGACCTCCAGTAACACACGTGACTGCTGATAGCAGATAAGTAATCAATCACGATCTCCAACGGGGCTTCTTGCAGGACATAGTCAACCCGTCTACCATTATTTAGCTGCCCCATATTAAAGTCAGCCACTTCAGGTTCAGGTTCGGGCTCTACCCCATCTCCCTCGTCCGGTATAGATTCGACTGAAACGGGTGTCCCTTCATTTGATTTCTCTTCTGCTGCAGCTTCTTCTCTTTGGAACAAGGAAAATTGATAGAATGGGTTCCATCTACTTTTCATAGAGTCGACGACTTTTTGCTTTAGATCAGCACCCACTCTAGCCATTGTTTCCTTTAATTCTGGAAAATCTTGTCAGAACACATTTCATTTTCACTTACTGAAGACTTACCTAAATGCATCCTTTTCCTGCCCTTATGATGAGGAATAAGCACAGGTTTTAGTTTGGCCAATTCTGGATTGATCAGAGCTTCAATTCGATATGCCACAGGATCATATGGGTGGAATATATTAAAGAAAGATGGGCATGTGGGAAGACAAAAGTTTTCTCCAAGTTGAGCAAGACCTCTGACTGTCACGAACATACCTGCAAATATCAAGTTGTATAGAAGTGATGTGAATCACTTTGATACTAGGCTCATCTTACCAATGGGACTTCCCAGAGCAAAAAAGGTCTGTGGTTTGAAATTGAGATGAGGGTAGATTATTTTTGGCTGGTTTGCATCAACTGTGCCCATCATGTAACTAATTCTCCTACAAAGTGTTTTGTTGCCCCCGGAAGTAGCTGTAAAAACTGCGTTTTACGAAAAAAGATCAAATGTTGTAAAATAAACTAAAACCTTCTTTTGGGATTTCTTCCCCAGTTGCTTCATCACTTGTCTCGTCTGGATGTTGATGTGCAAGCAGGTCAAAAATAATTAAAGATCCCAAACTGTGGCCTCCAATAGATACTCCTCCCCGAAAAGAAGGATTTCTTTCTTTAAATAAGTTGTAAACTCTATTCAGTTCCTCTCCAACGGTGGAAATAATAGTCTGGCAGTACATGGGACTTGTGTAGAATAGTACATCCAGAATGGTTCCATTAGTGAATTCTCGAAGTTTTGGAATGCTTGGCAGAGTAATTTTCTTTAATTGATCATCTACTCCGGTTTCATTCGAATGAAGTCTTTCATGCCAATTAATAGGTAAAATCTCAACTCTGTTAATAACTCCTTGCTCACATGCAGATCGGTAGTGAGCCTGTGTCAGCTGTAGAGCAATATCACGAAATTCGTCAACTAAAACAAATCATGGACACGGAATATTGCGGATAAGCGAGAAAAAAACTAGCAAATATTACCCGATTCCTCGACAGTTCTAAATCTAAGGTCGCAGAATTTACCGATTCCATGAACCATTAATAAAAGATGATCGACTTCCGCCGATTCCCCATCGTCAATATCAAATTCATCCATGCCTCGCTTGACAATCTTAGGCTTTACTGGCATCTAGACAGCACGGAATGTTACCTAATATGCTTATAAGTTTTGACAATCACACAGATTACCTGTGAGGCTGCATCAGTCGTTGGTTGAGGAGGAAGCAACACTAAATCATCCGATGCACGGAATTCGACCGTTTCTCCGCTTGCCAATTTCACTTTTCGATGCCACTGATTCAATTCAAAAGCAATTTTAAACTCTCCTTCCAACGTTGTTGCTATATTTTCATCATATGGCACATAACGTCTATCGATATCATTTTTGTAAAACCAAGAACAACGCCTGACCTCTGAAATCGCTCCTTTCCAATATACTGGGCTTTTTTGCCTTCGTAAAATATTCACGTCATAACGACCACCATCTGTCGCTATAACTTTGTCAGGATCCAAATCATCTAAAGTTGCAAAAATCGTAATTTCTCAAAAATATGTGCACCTTAGTATTATTTACTTGAGGTAAACGCATCCTCTAATGCAAGAGAATCCACCGTAGAAAATGGCGTCCATGAGCTCTTTTCTTCTTCGCTATTCTTATAGAACCAATGATGGTAAACAGACCTGTAGGTCTTGCTTGTCTGTACCTAAAAGGTCTCTCTGAACTCCTAGCTGATAACACTCGATATGAACTTACAATATTTGCAGCTAATGTAGAATTATTATCAGTTTCTGTTGGTGGACGGTGCAAAGCTTCATTAGCAGGAATGGCATCCATTACTGGGCCTAAATTGATACTATGCGTGGAATGTTGAGGTTGAGGAATATTTGGTTTAACAGCCGGAAAAGATGGTGGTTGAGGATTAATAGGCTTAAACTGACTATTAAGAGCGAATGTAACGTCCTGAATCGAGGAAGTGGAGCTAGCAGGAGATAAAGAAGGTTGAGGCACAAGCGGAGGAAAAATTGACGACACGACTTGTGGAGGAATTGCAGGGGGGAAATAACTTGGAGCTATATTTCCAGCAGGCAAGGAGTTACTACTTGTACTACCGGAAAGACCAGGAACTTTTGCGTACGTGGGACGTTTAAGTTCTGAACGACGAAATGAATTAACAGGGCCTGGAATAAAGTTGAACATTCTCATGCTCCAATTTGACATATTCATCCGATATATTTACCTACCTGAAATTACCGGAGGTGGAATTGATACTTGACTTGGTTGCAGCAATGGAGCTGTTGGATCGAACAATGGTACAGGCGGGGCGTTACTGGTATTCTGATTAATAAAACTATCTAAAAGAGCTGGAGCAGGTGCAGTATATGCGTCCGAATCTACACTTTCCTTCTGACGGTTACTACTGCCAAATTTCAAGTAGTTTGAAAAAGATGATAATACAGAAGTTAAATTAGAAGCGGATTGTTGGGAAGTATTTTGATATGGTTGCCCGGGGGTTTCCACGTTAAGTCCTTGGGTTTCCGGTTGAAGAAATGAGCCGGCAGAAGGTTGTGGATGGAAAGTAAACGATTCAACTGGAGTTAATACTGCTGGAGCTGTATATTGCTCAGTCGAAGCCAAATTTTGTACAACTTGATCTAGAATTAAAATTCCAGAATTATTTCTACGGATATACTGGCCTATGTGCTAATGGTAGTATTGTTGGTATAATTCACTAAGAGGAGAAAATATTTTCTATACTTATATTCTTTTCAATCAATGTTTTTTGTATTCTTATTATGTTTGTGTTTTTTATTGCTATATAAATTGCGCTGGAGAGTTTTGCGTATGTTATAGCCAGATAAATTACAAACTGTAGTGTTACAATACGCAGAGAAATGATCAAACAGGCTGACTTTGGTTATAATATTTAATTAGAGAAAGTTACAATAACAATGCTGATATTTTTTTCTCACACTTCACTCTTTATCTTTGATAGTTTCTTAGGGAATTCGATTCCGTTATTCACGTCCAGCAGATTATTCTGTAATCGCATTAGTAGCTGGATTTCATGCTTGTTTTTGTCGTTATAGGGCTTAATTATTTCAGTATAAAAAAATTAAAATTGGATATTGCAAGTTATACGCTACATTTTTTTTCTTTCTGAGAATACCTATTTGCAAAAAACTCCTCATGTTATTTTATCTGTCTTATATTGTTTTGAACAAATCGAAAAAATATAAACAGAAATAAGAAACTACGGCCAGGAGTTGGAAGGAGAGGAATCAACAAATTCAACCAATACAAAAGCTTCTACGATTCGTGCTAAATATTACCGGTTTTCTGTAAAAGAGCTTTCAGCTTTTTCTTTCCTGGGGTGAAAAAAAAATTTTTAATTTGAATAGATTCGAGGTAAAAAATGTCGGAGCTTTCAAAGCTTATTTTAGCGCAATTTGTTCGGTTCAGAACTGTCCATTGAATTTAGAAAATCGGTCGAAAAATACCCAGAGAAACCATATTTTTGCGGAATGTAGTAGTAAGACATCAATGACACAATGAGCGATCAGGAAAATTTACGCGGTTTCTTCAAACGAGTTTGAACCTTTTTCTTTACTAGGATTGGACAAACTGATTTATATTTTTCAATGTGAATAGATTAAAGATAAGAAATGTTCGGATCTTTTAAAGCCTATTTTAGGCTCAATTTGTTCCTTTCGAAACTGTCCACAAAATTTACCAAGAAAAATAATAATTTTTCGAGCGATCAGAAAAAATTAAGGTTTTTTCAAAAGTGCTTTAGCTTTTCCTATCCTAGAATTAGATAAACTGATATAATTTTTCCAATCTGAATAGATTATAGATAAGTAATTTTTCGAGCTTTTAAAGCTTATTTTAGGCGCTATTTGTTCCTTTCGAAAATGTCCAAATTATCTAAAAAATTGAAAAGATTGAAAATAAACAATGAAACTTTGCACACATTTAGCGACAGGTCGATTTTAATGATAAATCAGCTAGGTTAAGCTACTAAAATGTTATTTTCTAGTTCGAAAACAATGTTATAATTTCGTTATCGATTTATTCTTCGTAAATAAATCGTACAGCCTAAACCTGTTTTTATATTGTCTCTGCATCTGTACTATAAAGCTTCAATTTGTAATTTGTTTGCTTACCAAACCAATCCGGTGCTAGGCATCAAAGCAAATAGCAATTTTTGCAACAATTAACTCTAACTAGAAAATAGACCGGATTATCCTTCGAACTACAAACTACTTCTAATATGAGTTATGAATACACTCCACATTGGTAGAAATATAATGCGGCAAGCAATATTTTGTTATTTCACTTTTTGAACAACTTGCAGCTGGACTGGCTTAGCCGATGAGGACTAAAAGTCTGAAAGCAATGTTAATATCGCCAGTTGTTTTTTCCAAAAAAAGTAATTATACTCTGTTGATGAGCTTTTTGGTGCCAATGCTGATTAATCTACGATAACCTTTGCCTATGAACCTGAGCTAATCAAATCGTTGATGGCTGTTTTTGTTTGCAAACATCCGACCAATCCCACATGCCATATTTTCCTACAAAAACCGCGTACATTTTCGAACCCTATCAGTTGGTCATTGGAAATTAACTAAAACATGTGTCGCATATACAGTTTAGTGATTGTGTTGTTTTTTTCTTACGGTGCAGCGAGAAGTGATGAATTATCATATAAATACGAATTACTCGATGATGTGAATTTAGTCGATGATATTGATATTGGTGCCAAATATATAGCTTTATTAGTTGAAAATTCCCCTATCAATTTTGAAAATGCCCTGAATTTTCTAAAAGGCGTTCCAAATATGAATAAAGCAAGTGGGTACAGCAGAACGGATTTTTGGCTCATAACGTTTAACTCATCAGGTTCGTATTTGGATAGTTTATATTTAGATTAATTGGAATAAGATTTATTTAAGGTGTTTCGACTGTTTTGGCAAATAGTTTAGACAACAAACATAGCTTTTATGATAGCTTGGAATATTTAGAGACGCAAAGCAATCCAGAAATTGACTTAATTTCAAATCAATCATTGCCTTTATTCGCCATAATTCACACTGCCCGAATTCTGCCAAACAATGGAGCGATTATAGTTTTTAGCGACTTTGTTATAAATAAAGATAAATATCTAGAACAAATTGCTTTGGAAAGTATCTTAAGTAAGAATATAACCGTAAGTATTCTCTTAACAATTCAACAACCCTCCTTATAAGGTTTTTTTGGAAAGGCGGGTGTAAAATGCATAATTTGGCTCGAAATTAAATTTGGTTTTAGATTTATGCTATAAACAATGAAGAAAATATAACTAGTAACGTGCTAAGTAATCTTCTCGAATCATCTGGTGGCAGAAAACTAAATATTACTCCACCTTACCGAAATGAAAACTACAAATACACCACAGATATAAAGCTCAGTAAAATATCACCTATTTTTTCAATGAAAAATTTAACTAATTTACTAGAGTTGCCGTTGGTTATAGACTATAACGTTACAGCTATTCATATAACAATAAGTCGTAGAACTACATACGGATGTCTAATATCTCCAAAGGGTAAGAACCAGTAAATCGCTATTAATTGCAGCTGAAATTTCAAACCAATCGTTTCAGGTCACAAGTATTTGTTTTCTAATTATTTTAATGAAATAAACTACTTACAAGGATCGAAATTTGAAAAAGACAGTTGGGGGTTTCAACTGTATTTGAACTGTTCCATGTTTAATCAATCTGACTTGGGAACATGGATGCTGAAAATCGAAAACCTAGTGGAACCTTATAATGCTAGTGTATTTGCTTTGACGACTTCGGATTTGCAGAGAAGTGATCCTAAGAAGGGTGAGTGCAGTGTCAATTCATATATGTAATAATAAATTTGTGCATGACTGGCTTCATTGCTATTGATGGTCAAAGTTGATGAAGTTTGAAGTGGATTTGTTCCTATGTAATAATACAACATCATGTTTTGATGAACCTGATTTTTCACGATTTTTCGAGATTTTTGTGGTCTTTCTTCTGTAGTAAAATTGTGTAGTATTCATAGTTTATGCACAAAAAATGTTTAGGTTTTCTTGCCATTTAGCAACTTTTTATGTATCAGAAAACATCTACGACGTATTGAACATGATTTTATTTGATTAAATAATTTTGATTAACGCGCTAAGAATGTAAAAACGTTCTCAAGAAAGACATAATTCTCCATCGAAACTCGATGAAAGTTTCTCATAAACGCAAATTACTATTAACGACCCAAACTTCAATTCAAACTGAATTGAGTGCTACTCAACATTTCTGTATGATTCCGCATTACATTCATCCCGTTTTGAGTCCTACGTAATAATTCGTCTTGGGAATCTACAAGAGTGGAGTAAAGGCTTTACTTTTTAAGACTCCCTTAAAAAAAATGGACAGGAACATCTCTTTCACGATCCACTTGTGTGGAAAAGTATTACTTAAATGGAGAGTTATAGCAGCACTAAAGTGCGAATCGAGAAACAAATATTCCGTTAGAACCGAAAAGTGTTAATCAAAAAATTTTCATAGCTTTCAAGCGATCCCACACAAGGACTAAGAAGGACATCATCAATGATGCCGGTCAAAACATTTATCCGAAATTCTTCTGCGCATTAATATAAATTATGGGAATTAAAACCAGAATTTCTAGTAAAATCCGTTTATCAGTGAATAAAACTCTACTAGTGGACTTTGGCCCACGGGCTCTTGCATTTTGAATAAAGCGGCAAAATTGAAGTCTTTTATGAAAATTGAGTGGTGGAAACCCCAAGACTTAACCATGTCGGTCATTCCTTCATCAGAAAGCGCGTAACAATACAGGTTTGACAATTGATTTATTATAAAAATGCATCATCTCTTCCTACGACATTTGCCGTTAATGTCTGAAATTGCGAAACAGAAAATATGTTTGTGCAAAAACTATGAATGCTACCAGATTTTACTAAGCGCACAAAAATGTCGGGAAATGATGAATGTTTAATCGAAGCAAAAAGTGAATTGAATCAACCTACCAAGGAAAAAGTTCTGCAAGTTTTTGTCCGCAGACACTCAAGAATTTACCACTTGCTCAATGCGGATGAGCGGGGCAGCTTCATCAAAATATGAGCCTTACATAGGAACAAATCCACAGGAAGTTTAATTAAAATCTTTCTTAGCACTCTCCCAATATTCTGAAAAATATATATATTTTTTGAAGAACTTTGACCATCAATAGCAGTGGAGTCAGACATTTTTTTCTAATAAAAGTTAGGCCAGATGGTTTTATTTTAAACCAAAAAATATCGTAGTATCATTTTGATCATGTGCTTATGGGACACCCTGTGTATATAAAACTAGTTGATTTTTGTGGACCTAAAATGATTTCTTATTATGGGACACAAATTAGTAATTAGATCAAACAAATACTTTTCGAGGATATACACGTTTTGAGTAAAAGATCTAAACATTTTAATTCAAGCAGAAGTGTGCAAATTACCTAGGCAAGAATTTTGGTCTCTTGAACCATCCTGAAAGCTCCCAATTCGTTCAGTATTGAAATTGTGCAAATTCCCTAAAACGTTCTGGACCACGTAATGCAAAACTAATAATTGCGAATGAATATAATAATGGTTTGAAAAACCGAGTGCTTGTAAGATGTAACTAAATAATAAAGAAAAAAAATGAAAAGTTTACATCGCTATGATCATGAAATTTAAGATCACGTTTTCTTTGCAATTTTAGGAATTAAGAATTACATGTAAAAATTGGCAATTGAGATTAATTACATTATTAGTATAAAATTAAATAAAGTATATACAATTTGTCAGCCTACCTTAAAACCAGCAGCAGAGAAATTAAGTAGAGATCAGAATCACTTTAGTGCTGGTGTACAACTTGACACACACAACTTGTTTAGCAGCGCAGCTTTCGCAAAGAGAGATTTTAGTAAACTATCAATTTTTAATTATTATTTTTATTATAAACATATTTAAACAGACTTTGAACAAGGCAGACAGCGAGATAGATAATAGATGCGTCATTAAACATATGATGTAAGCTGCGAAAGAAAAAAATATATTTGACCTTGCTGCTCTTTGTGTTAACGTATTTCTTTACACAAACTTCTCAATCTGCGTTGAAGCTGTATATTTACCACTACTTACAATTTCAAATCAGAGTTGTTATCAATATATTCGCCCAACTGAACTCAAGTAAATACTATTTCACAACTAATCCCGGATATACAAGCGGGTACGAAAATCTAATGAATTTGTGAACGGTATTAATAGATTTTATGCATTGTCCGCACTGTCATTGAAAGAAAATTGATCGTGAAAATGTAATGTTTGTATTTTTGCCACTGGGAAACCTTCAAAACTACTGAATTTAATAGGGACTAATTTTATCAAAGTATCTGTTTGTAGAAATAAAAAACTTTTTATAAACGGGCTAACTGTCGATCCAATATTGGCTTTAAAACTGGAGAACTTCAATTTCGCAGCTTGAGTGAATGTTTCAAATACTCATAGCTTTGTAATTGTTAACGTAAAAAACACAATTTAATCGTCATTATTCCATTTCAGTCGAGGGCATTTATTTTTTCCGTTATTCAACAGTAACAATTATATTAAATTGCCGCCATCTAATACTTTCCAACTACTCAATCAATTTAAAACGATTGCTAAATGCGTATTCCAACGGTAATATCAACCCGGTTACATTATCACAGACATTAATAAAACACTCTGTATATATAGACAAATGTATTTGACGCCATTCTGTAGCGTGAGCGTTCAGATGTCCAAGAACATTCAGAATTTTTCAGATTATTAATTTGTTGTATGTTTTACTCCAACTCGTTAACGTTTAAGTTTCAAACCTTGCAATCATGACTAACAATAATTCAAAGGGAAAACATCAATACATGGGTTTTCAAAGGATATGTTGAAATGAGGCGGAACCGACAGAATAAGTCATAGAATTGATAACTATTAAGATAACTTTGTTCAGACACTATTGGGCAATATGTGTAACAAATTTAACAACGGCAAGCCAAAGTATGTCACAGAAAACACTGATAGTATCCATCATCACATGTACATTAAATAAAGATACGAAATGACACACATTAGCAACTAAACACATATTAAATATATGTATGCGTGTCGTTTGTAAAGAACTAACCCGGAACATATATACTTTTACACCATAATAGTTAACATTAACATAAAAAAAATTACACATTAACTAGGCGAAAAAATAGCGAGAAAAATTAACTGCGATAGCAATTAACAATCACAGACAAAACAATCCAAATAGGTTGGATTTTGTAGACGAGAGTTTCGTCTTTAAGATGATCAATCAAATCAGACGGTTTACCCAAGTTTATTTCGATTTAAGGAAAGGCGATTGAGATCATTCAATTGTTGTAGCGTACAAATAACATAAAATCTGTGGCTCCAAAAGTTCCTGTTTAACATTTTATTGGACCCCGAACTTTCATATAGACAGGAAAATCATTCGCTTTATAACATCGAAAACTTGATTTATGAGCATTTGAAATGTAACGAAGATAAATTAAACTGCTGTTTAGATTATGGTTTGGCCAAACAAAGATATACCAGCCTTGGTAAAAGCGACTTATATCCAACTCAAACCATTACGGTAGAAGTAGGATTGGGCTCAGAACTAATCTTAGCTGCTGGAAAAAGTGGTGAAATATATTTCGAAGTAACTAATTGGGGGACTAGTACAGAGCTCGTTACATTTTCTTGTAGCGATTTAAAATACCTTTTACGTAAACTATCAATATACAAGTAAGTGTGAGTGTGTTTTAGGATATTTCGATCGTATTGCAAAATTGTTAATTCACTGTTTCAGAAGATACCTTGAGCCTCAAGAAAGTACTATAGTAACACTGTATATAGACGGAAGTAACGGCCCATATCAGGATCAAATTACGTTTTCGGTGACTTCTCAGTTTCAAATTGTTCAAAAGAAAATTATTTTGGATGTTGGATTGACCCAGCCCGTGGACATGATTGCTCCAGAGATAGAGTATTCATATAAAAGTGACTGTACTGAAATTTGGTTCTTTTCGTGTAGTAAAGGCACCTGGACTTTAGAGATCACTGCTAAAGATGTGGATTCGGGTAAAATGAATGAAACGTAGAAAACGTCATGTTTTGTACTAATGCCATTACATAAATTCAAAATCAGCATCACAGTTTCAATTAATCTGTTATATTCTAGGCTTGTTACAAATAAGTACTGAACCCAAAGGATTGCAAATTCCAAAGGGATATACTTCTGGCACTAAAGACTCTGTAATCGGACACTACAGTGGTTCATGCTGCGATCCTGAACTAGAGATTTCCGTAGTAGATAGAATAAATAATAAAAGAAGTTTCACGGTTAACGCATATCGTAAGTGAAACATTCAGGTAGCTGGTAAATATTAATAAAGTTTATTTGCAGGTGCAAGATTAAGTATTGGGGCTATTTCTGCTATAGTGTTAAGCATATTTCTTTTTATAATTGTGGTTGTTATCATTATTGTAGTTGTTCTAAAATGGAGGACTAAGGAATCGTATGACCTGCCAACTTATAGGGGAGGTAATATTTGACAATTAATACAGGGGATTATCAGAGAGCAAAACCAAGCAAATTTATGGAACACCTTAGCTCTCAAATATAGCAGTAGTTGCAATAGTGATAGCACATCTACCACACAAAGATCTTCCGCCTAGAATACGTTTTTCACATTGTTCCATAATATATTCAAGTTAATAATTTTATGAAATGTAGCATTATGTTGATTAAGGAGCCCCAGTAGCAGTCAATGAACTATGTGAATTTAATTGGGAATAAATTCAAAACCTAGTGTGGTAATATAATAAATTGATGGTGAACGTGTTCGTTTGAGGACCTCCGAATTTTTAGTTTTTTCTTGTTTTACCTTAAAGAACACTTTAAGTAAAGCACTTTCAAAGAAAAATTTCTTGGATGGTCCCTAAATTAAGCCAAAAAACAGTCAATTTTGAAATTCACTTTCCCAAAAGCACTTATTTATGCATGAAAATAAGATTGCTCGGTGCTATTTGCTGCTAAATCGTGCTTTAGGTATCAACAATTCATAACTACATATGCAAAATTGTCGCTAAGATGAATAATAATTGTGTTTTTCGCAAAAGTTTGAGCATCTTTTCTACCGTCGCCCATTGAATGAGGTTATCTAGCGGATCGATAGTCAGATGACGGATTATTTGTCTCTTCGGAAATTCAACAAAATGCAGTGTTGCCACGTATTTTAGAGTTGTTTTCCTTCCGGTTACTTTTGAGCAGTGATGGGCGTTTACATGTAGGTAATGATAGTCTACGTTACTATGTAGATAATGCGTAGAAAATACGTAGACAATAGATTTATGTAGAGAATAATGTGGAAAATGTACATATGAACATGTAATAATCATATCGCCAATTTATTGGCAAAAAGCGTTCTAAACAAGGAATGTACAGACAAAATTATTAGCATTTTAAAAGAATTCAAACAAACTGATTTAGAAAAACCGGTTGTAAAAAAAGGAGGCCACAGACTAAAATTACCGTGTGAAACGCGTTGGTGTTCGTATAGAGATGCTTATTTTTCTTTTTTGGAAAATTTAAAGTTTATGAAACTTGTTGCAGCAGATGATACAATAACAAAGAAAATAAAAACAACTCATCTTCTATACGATGAAGAACTTGTTGAGCAAGTTAGAAATAGTATTGAACTCTTTGATCCCATTTGCAAGTTGATTAACACTAGCCAGAGTTCCACATGTTCAGTTGCCGATGCAGTTGAGCAGTGGCTTAATTTAGAAACAGAACTTCCCGAAAATTTTAGAAACCAGTTCAAATCACAATTGGTGCTAAGGAAAAATATGACTTTAAATAAATATGCCTTAACTGCGTACTTCCTACATCCTGCCTACGTTAACGGAAAGCTATCAAAAGATCATAAAGCTGTCATTAACAAATGTTTAATTAAAGCGCTTGACGCTGATGGAATTGAAAGCTTAGACGATTTTAAATGCCACAAAGGAATATTTCATACACTTTATGAAAAAAACGTGCTTAAACCGCTGGTATTTTGGAATACTTGTGATTTGGATCATCCATGTTTGGCGAGCGTCGCTAAAAGATTAGTGCTAATCCCAGCTTCATCAGCCCAACTTGAGAGAGTATTCTCAACTTGGTCATTGATTCACACGCCCATTAGAAATCGCCTAACATTTGAGAGATCAAAGAAGCTAATGCATGTGTATTATACACTGCGTATTCAAGATAATGGCTTGAAGAATATAAACATCGATGATCTTCAAGAAGGCGAAAAAAATTGTTGATGAAATATGTAGTTAGATATTAGTTTATGTGATTGAGCTTTTTTGAAAAAAAAAATATTTTGAAAAGTTTATAATTGATTATCATGTTATCCGATTATTAAATAATTGATATGAATTTAGAATGATTATAGTACTGGAGAACACATTTGTAAAACTAATGTATCTGCATTTTCTGGATTATCTACATAGTTTCATTATCTACATGACTTTGGCCATGTAGATAATTGCAATTGTCTACGTGTAGATAATGGTGTATTATACATGGTGTAAATTACGCGCCCATCACCGCTTTTGAGTTAGTTTGTTTGTGTTAGCTTGGTTGAGGTGATTTTTTTAAGAAAACTAAAAAAATGTCCAAAAAGTAAAAATTAATAACATGAAAAGACCTAAATAATCTAAACCGACCCAAATTGAATGAATCTAAATGATAGGTGTCCAATGAAACAATTTTCATTTACTTAAAACGTTTTGCGCAGTTTGGCAACACCGCTCAAAATGTAACCTGAAAATGCAGATTTTTCACAAACTTTGTGAGTGTTTTTTTGGCTTAATTTATTGACCATCCAAGAAAGTTTTTCGCTAAAAGTGCTTTATTCAATGTGATCTTTACGGTAAAAGAAGAAAAAACTAGAAATTCGGAGGTACTCAAACGACACGTTCACCTAAATTGATAATATGAAGGTAAAATTTACAAGTATTAGAGACTTATATATGCTTTGAGACCATGGATAGGGAGGAATACAAATAGGTGACTTACCTGTTGTGATATCCACTACAGGTTGAGGCGGTTTCTCCATAGCTGGAAACAGCACAGCATGCTGAGAAAACTCCTCATACGTACTTCCAGTTACGGACGGGTTAAAGAGGGTGTTTTTCACAAGTTTTTTAGGGTCCGTCATCCTTACTAAAGTGAAAATTTAGAGAAATTTTATTTATTTTGAGTTAACAGCTGTTCCAAACATTAAACCTTGAAATTCGAGTTGTCGATGTCGATCACAGATCGCAGTTGTGATCACACTCTGTGATCTGTGATGTTAATTAAGTCGTCTTATTATTGCCTCGTGACGCAGATAACTGTATTATCAATGATTTTTAAAAGGTTATAAAACCTACACACAATCGTTATGGAAATAATTAGTTTTAAGACAGTAAAGTAATATATTATATTGACCATTATTTATGTTATTATCATATATGCCAGCTAAAATAGTAACCTAATCTGACTAGTTTCTGGTTCCGCCATTAGATGGCCGCATCTGCAAGTAGCTGACTAAATTTTAGCGTTTGGGTGGGTTTACATCGGTTAAAATCGCGTCTACATGTTGGGCCGGAGCTTTAAAGTTACAGTCGATGGTGGATTTTACATCAATTTCAAATATTGTTAAATATATATTGATTTAAAAAACCTGCAAACTTGACTTAAGAGATAGACAGAGGCAGAGAGATTTTATAAATAAAATATTTTCTACGCTCCCCGAAAATTTCGGTTAAAAACATGATTTTATTAAAAACTATGACTGTTGACTAAATTGGATTTCCTGGTATATAAAACCATATTTAGGATACTATATCTATAAACTGATAATAATATCAATTACGAAGTGTAGCAATAATATTATATTAAATCATGGAATCGTAGTAAGGATATATACACTGCTTGTGGCTTTAGAAAAGGTAAAGCATATCCTCCCCTAAACTACAACCAGCGACTTCCTAATTTACCCGAAAACCTATTTCAATTAAAGAGTTTCATGGGAAATTTAAACCATCGGTATCAATAGGAACACTTTTATTAATCAAATTTTGCGACTTATTTGAAGGTATTCTCGCCTCAGTGAGAGCATAATTTGGTAATAGAATAAAATCAAAAGAGACTAGAAAAATATTTAAAAAATATTACGAAAATTTGCAAAATATCGCCAACAGTTCTCTAAAATGATGATCTAGGGACTTAAATAAACATTATATGTACTAAAGAAGCAGGAAAGTACGCAAGAAGTACAGGAAACAGAAAAGTACGTAAGCGTACAAATGTTCTAAAAATTCAACAATTTTTTTAAATTTTGAGTCTGTCGCTTTACAGGTACGAATTTCTTATTCGGCTTAATTATACAATTGTTGGGAGGCTCTATCGAAAAAGTCCTAATGATTATTCGGATATTTTTAATCATTTTGGAGTTAAAAGATGTTCGGCATAAAAGAGGTTGGGAATTTATCAGAAAACATAATTAGTGAACGACAGTCAAGTCAATAAATCACTCAAACATTCATCAATAAATTAATAAAACACATTTCGGATCTAGATCTTTTGAGAATAGAATTTTGTTTTGACCCTAATAAGATGAAAGATTCTCTGGTAACGTTTTATCGAAACAAGAATAGTTGGATATTAAGTGGATATAAGTATTCTTGGTCGCTTCGGCCTTATAGGCTCTTTTAAACTTGAATGTTTTCTTATTTTTGCTTCTATTTTTTTAGAGGTTAGGAAATTTTGTGGCATATATGAGTGAAAAACGGTTTGTTTTCAGGCTATCGAAAATCTCACAAGGAAAAGGTTATAATTTCAATATTTACTAAGATAAAGACAGTTTTAAACTCCAGGGGCCGAAAGTTAAAAACATTTTTGCTTCCATCGCCTTGGAGGTTAGGAATTTCGGATCAAATCTAATTGGGGAAAGACAGCTCTTGAGTCAGGCTATCGAAAAGGTAATTAGGACTGAACCGGAATTTTTAACCGTTTTGAAGGTATAACGTTTTCAGACTTCAGGCTCCAGAATGAGTGCGAAGCCCTACTTTTATTTTTTTAATTATCCGGAAATATAGCTGAGAAATCGTACTTTTCAAAATATCTTTTAGACTGATTATCTATTTCCTTGTCTAGAAATAGGACGCAAAAATGTGTATAAATTGCTTCGTACCATATTGAAAAACTTTAAATTAGATTTTCCACGTTTCCATTTTTAAGTTTTATTGTTTTTCTTTTATTTATATGTTTTCAATATTATTTCATATCTGAATGCTTCTTAGTGTGATACGTATCCATTTTTTTCTTTATTATTGTGGCCAGACATGCCTATTATTCGTTATTTTTCTTGTTTCCCTTAAAAGAGTACCTGACACTTTTGATTAAATATTATTCATAATACACTGCGCCGCAAATTTACCGCATAGCTCAAATTTGTCTTAAGTTTTGACTGTGAAGATTTTACTAGTCGGTTATTCAATTTGAATATTTTTTTATCGAATAATAGATCTATTTTTGGACAACATTTATGTTACAAAATAAGCGAAAAAAAAAAACTTATTGTACCGGGTGGTTAAACACAGTCATGTTTACTTTGTCAAAGTTCAAATATTTCTGCCGGCAATATGGAGCAGCTCAGAGAGAAAAAAGTATACGATGTTATAGCCTTATGTCTTCTGAGTAATTTGGATGTTTAGCCGGCTGTTTTTCTTGAGCTGTTTGAGAGATGTTATTTTTTATAACCGGTCACATTTTCCGCGCGAAAGTTACTTATACTTTTTTTTATTTGCGAAAAGACTTTCAGGCGAAAAAAGTGGACGAAAACATTTCATAACAAGTTGATAGCTGTGTTTATTTTGTCACTCTTTGTGCTCTGTCAATCATGTTGTTAAAGTTTTTATTTAGTCTTAATTATTTTACTCAGGTATTCTTATTTTCACGTTTACGAATATTGTTTTTGTATTCGTTGGCTTCCTCATGAAGGTACACGCGTTACAAAATACAAAACAGGGGTTTACAGCTCTAAGCTTGTAATGAAATTTTGTTTGCACAGCTTTCTTTGAAATTTAAAAAAAGTTTAAATAAATTTCGTTCGGAAAATTTGTATATTTGATATAAACACACGATTCAATATCCGAATTACTCAGAAGACATGAGGTTTATAACACCGCATACCTTTTTTCTCTCCGAGCAAAAATTTACCAAACAATTTCTGTTGAAATGAAAATTCGAATCCTGAAGATTTTGATTTAATAAATCGGTTTATAATACAAACACTGATAAACATTTGATAGCATATACAAAAAAAATAATCAGCAATCATATTCCATCCAGGAAGATTCTCTTAAATTAACTTCTCGGGGACAAAAGTAGTTTTGAATGGATGTGGTGGCAGGTAGGGCGATAATCCTAAGATCACCTGCAGGATTAATTTGCAAAGCATTGTAGAGTGGAACAGAAGTTACTTGATTTCCGTAAAAGCCATATCTAATGTTAGTTAAACGATTTGTCTGAGACTGTCCGGTGATTGGATTAATGTTGGCACATCGTGCGGTAGCTAAGACGCAAGAAGTGATGTTCTTGTAAAGAACTACTTGGTCTCCTTGTTCTTCGGCAGGATTATCCTGACTTGCCATCGCATAACACTCAGCTATCTAGAAAATGCTTTGTTTCAAATAGAACGTTTGCATTTAAGTGATGTAATAATCAAAAATGATAAATAGTGCGCAATTTAACTAGGAGATTTCAACATAATCACATTCATGTAAGCAGAAGTTATATCAGTAACAAATAAAAGTAAAAAATATTGTTATCAATTATTTAGATTTTTCGTGTCAGCGAGCTCACGTTTTATGTTGTTTTTAACAATTAGCAATTAAATAAGCAGAAAGAGATTATCTAAATATGTCAATCTTTTTATTATAGATAGACCAGAGTAAAGAGTTGCGAAATTTGCGATTATGTAATGTAGTCATGTTTTGATAAAGCGAATTTCTAGGCCATCAATGTAGAATACTCTGATATAGTGGCCTCATTTAATTAACTTCTTGGTAACGAATGGCACATTTTGCAAAAGCTGACTTCTGACTTTATAATGCCACTGGCAAATTTCAAGATCTGATTGAAGCGAATATTAGTAATAATAATGCAAAAATCTGACCAATATTTCCGAATTAGTTCTTCTGATGCACCTGACGAAGTCGCAATATCCATCAGCACAAATTCCATTGCTTGTACTTGTCGCTCCCTATAATCCGAATAACAAAAATATAATAAAAAGACAACAACACAACAATAACGTACATCAATAATATCAATACAATTACTGTATTGCGTGTCTGAAAAAAACCTACTGCTATATAGAGCCAATAGAGGAATGGAGGGTTGATTACGGTTAGCTCTCACAGCTTGCAAAAATCCAGCTGAACAAGCTGCCGAATCAGCAACGTTTCGGCAAGCGTAAGTGAGCAAATTACCTAATTGGCGACTAAAAATAAAACCATAAAATATACATTTATTCAGGGTGATCCAATTTTCAGAGAAGAAACTTCAGGAAGCGATGGAGAATCGATTAACAATATAAGTATGCATGATAAACCATATTCGAGAGACGCTTCATTAGGGAAATACAGGCGAACGAGGGAGCACATTTTGTAAAAAAACGAAAATCTTTGTTCGTCAGTGGCGTGCTTACTAATACGTTACTGGATGTTTTTAAAGAAAAAAATTATACGCCATTTCCTTTTGAAAGCATAAAAATAACTTTTGAAACCTTCATGCGTCTGAAAGACAAAAGTTTCCTTTCAATTTATCTGTGTACAACTCAGCGTTTTCAAATATAAAATAAAAAATAATTTATAAGAAAAACGTGTTAGTACCGACGTCACTGACAAAACAAAAAGTGTGTTTTTATTGCAAAATGTACTTCCTCGTTGGCAGTTACTGCCTGCAAAATTTCGGTTCAATATCCACAGCGGTTTGGCAAAAATTAATAAATTTGATTTTTTCAAGCCAAACTTAAACACCCGGTATTTCCATAACGAAGCATTTCTCGAATTAGTTTATAATGCAAACTCGTATTGTTTTCAGATTCTCCATCGTTCCCAAAAGTTTTCCGTCTGAAAAAAACTGGACCACCCTGTACATAAATAAGCCTTGTTCCTAAACAAACAGGCCATCAACCCAATAGGTCTCCTGTACTAATAATAATAAGAATATTTATTCTGATATACATAAATTTTAACTGTCTTTTTATCACACAACAAAAAAAATTAAAAGAAGTATTCCAATTTAAAACATAGTTCTTAAGTTATGTAAACATTGGACATCTAAGCGTGATGTTCGTATGTGTCCCGTTTTGAGACAATTGGATTTGAATTGTAGTTTTAAACAATACCCGCTCCACACAACTTCACTTCCCATCCCAGACAGGTCACTTAAATTTTCAGTCTATCCCGATGAGCCTGCAAAAGGCTCAACAAGAGATCCAAGTTTTGTTCAACAAACAATCTTACTTTTTTTTGAATATATATTCTTCTGTTATTTTTTTTATATCTGTTAGTAAGGCATTAAACAGTTTTGCACCAGTATAACTTATGCATTTTTTGCCTAAGTTTTTGTATACTTTGGGAAAACTCAGGTCAAACTTGTTTAAGCTTCTTTTTGAATGATGATTCACATATAAAAAGTTGTAAGCCCAAGTTTTGTGCCATAAAGCCTCGGCATTTTAAAAAAAGTTTTAAGTAAAAAGTTTTTAGCGACTCTATATTTGTTTGATACGTTGATTCCCAAAACTTTATCTCGGATTTTAGAATTGATTCGGATAAAGATTAATCTACCATTATTTTGTTCTTAAAGACAAGATATCTCGCAACTGGTAGAAAAAGTAGTTTAATTTACGTATTTTTTAGTTTAAGGGATTGATATGCACATTCCATTTTAAATTATTGTAAGGTTACAAACTAATATAAGCGTATTATAATTTTTCAATTTTCAATGCTTATTATAATTTTTCAAATTATTTATTACAGATATTTTTTTTCGTCTTCTTTGTAAGTGTTCGAGGACAATTGTTGGGAGAAAAAGAAGAGGGAAAAAAAGAATTGTACTCTGTCTTTTAAGACAAGGCGGTTTAGAATGGTGTTTATTTCATTTCGCATCTCAAGCTTATTTTCGATTTTTCGGTTATCCTCCTTATTATCTTATTGCAATCTGTTCTGTTGCTTGTATGTGTTGTTGAATTTTATTGGATGCATATTATAGATTTCGTGCTTATTTCTTTGTCTCTGTAAGTTAACGATTGGAAGTGTTTTGCGTTTTGAATTCCTTTCATTCTCATTCAAGTTTTGTGCGTCTTTTCGCACTAGGTTCTGTTCCCGTCTGTTATTACTGTCGAGCAATTGGTTTTCATTTGGTGGTTCGGTAAGAGTAGCTGGTTTTCCCCGCGTTTAGTGTAAGTTTTCATTTATAGAACCATGTCTTGTTTCGTCTGTTAATGTTTGAAAATCCTCTACAGCTTTGGTTATCGTTTTATCGTTCACCAACAGTTCAGTGTCATCAGCGGATTGTAGTATGTAGGAACAAAAATAAAATTCTTTTAAGTAGTCTACGAAAATATCTAATTCAGTTGAGCCATTTGCATTGCAAGGGGATTAAAACGATTATATCAATTGCACCGTCAATAATTCGATCCTACATAGTCCTACCACCTTGAAGCAAGCAATTTATTTTGTTTAACGTACACTAGGAAATTGTCTTACTTGTTTTGTTCGCAGTTTTGCGTAGCTCGGTTTGCAGTACCCAAAAGGTCACCGATCTGAAAAATAAATATGTTGAGTTGACCGCAGTTGTGAAATATTTAAACATTTTAGATCATTGAACTAGGATTCATATTATAGATAGGCAACATTCTTGATATGTTATGATCATGTAATGTAGTCATATATCCTTCTCTATTGGTTCCTGACCCCAAACTTTTTTATAGTAATCTTTTAGAGCAGAAAATTGCAAAAAAAGTACTTTCATTAAGACACTTAGTAGCTATTTCAGCCCGTTAACACTAATTTTTTTAACTAAAAGTTCCCAGTATGTAAAACATATGACTTTTAAGTACCTGCTTAAAAACAAGTGCATATTACTGTAGCCTTGTCGCGTTCCTCTAGCGATTGGCCTCTAAAAATTATAAATCCCACTTATCACAAATATTCTTATCATTGCTTATGTTGCTCTTTTTATGTTCTTCTTTTAACAGTCGCAACATTTTTTCAGTTACATATTTTTGACGAGATTCAGTTTAGCAAGCAGGATTTTCGAAATACATCAAATACTTATTTCTGGAATAAATATACGGTGCAATGCTTAATTTATTGCGAAGCAAAATCATTAGTTGATAAACAAACAGCATGTTGCGCTGTACAGTCCAAATATGCATAGTAGCTTAGTTTTTGATCGTCACACAAATTGAAAATTAGTCTAAAACTATCATATGTACCTGAATTATAAATAGACTGAAAATAATGCACGTCTCTTTAAACATTTCAACTTGATAAAAGGAATGCAATAATGCACGTTGTCAGCTATGGGGACCATTAGAACTTGTGAGACTTTTACGCAAATCCGTTATTTTTTAAACAATATATTACCTAACATGTTGTTTGAAGCTAACAACATGTTGCAAAACTTCCGCTCATTACTATGTTACAGAGCTTATAATTATTAAATTAAAATATTCGTTAAATTTGAAATTTAACAATAGCGAACAATTTTTTATATGTTATGTACAGGGTTTCTGTTGGCATGAATCCATCAACTTAATGGGACAGATCGAAAAATAATATTTAAACAATAGGGGATCATGCATTATGTTCATGGAGGAATTAAATTTAAAAAATATATAAAATGTACTTATAGTCGATGAAATTGTTTTTTAACCTACATTTAGTTATCATTAAATAATCAATGCCGACACAGGAACGTGGTTTCAATTAAGAAAAGTGGGGCATTTTCGTAAAATAACTAATTTTCAAACGTCAAATATTTCAAAACTATAGTACTTGCGATAAATGGCAATTTTGATAATCTACAAACCTAGTTTAATTACCTAATTAATAATAATTAAATCACCACAAAACGTTTTTAACGGAAACTATGTAGTTATCAGTTTGCTGACGGTTTTGCGAAATTGACCCCATATTATGAATGTGCAAATTACACTTGAAGAACGTGAACTAATAAAGACGCCTTCTCATTTTACCATAAAACTGATTAGGATTTTTCAAGAATTTTCACCGTTGATAATAAAATAAATATTTGTGACATTTTATCACAATGTGAAGAACGAAGAACGAATCACATATCACAATGCGAGGAGCTATTTACTTTTTAGCTTACATTGTCTTTATTCCTACCTTTTAAATTGTATTATACAGGGTGACCAGAAATGAGGCGGAAAACATTCAGCGCGTTATTTTACATGAAAAACTTATGTCTCAAGTTCATATAGTAAAAGCATTATATTATTATTATTATTAAACACTTTATCGAACTTGCAAAAATAACGGAGCTTTAAAAATGAAGTTATTAAATATTTTCTTTGCTTTCACTATGAATTATACAAATTTAACATTTACCCCTTAATCTCGAAGGGCCAAAGTCACACTGGTGTGAAGTAAAATGCTATAACTTTCTGTTTTTTACAAACAATGCATAAAACCTATAGAAACACGCAAAAGCACAATAATCTGAATATACCCTAATAAAACTTCTTATTTCTTGGTTATTTCAGTGTCATTTTTCCACTATCAGCGGAAATTAGAGTTTATTGTAACACTCTATAAAAATGAACTGAAATGATCGGCATACATATTACAATACGCAGACGACACGGCACTTATTGTGCATGACAAAACCACTGAGAGAGCAGCTCAAAGACTCCAATCACTAACAAGCAACACAATGACATGGTTTTATAAATGGAGACTAACACCAAACGCGTCAAAAAACCAACTACTGCTCACAAGCCACAGACTCAACGCTGACTCCCCTACAATAACTGCAGACGGCCAAACGACACAACCAAAAAACGACGTAAAATACCTTGGAATCACAATTGACCACAAACTTGAATTCACTAAACACATACGAAACATCAGGGCAGAATCAATAAAGAGAACAAAACACTTCCGATCACTAACCTACAAAGACAGAGGAATTAGCACAAACACCGCCACCAAAATATATAAAGCGATTTGTAGACCCTTGCTAGACTATGGACATATACTCATGACCAACGGAACAGAAAGGACAAAACGTTATATACAAACAACAGAACAAATTGCACTAAGACTAATAACACGAATAAGACACCCCCAAAACCCACTACACAACCCCCCCCACCCAACTACTATACGAACGCAGAAACATGACAAAGATTTCGGAAAGACTCATACATCTACAGACAAAATGGACAAACAACCCCTACAACTGGACCATACTGAATCCCCTTTGTCTCACAAGACCAACCAGACAATCCCGCTTCCGTTTCCCTACATCAACGCTACTGGAACACTTACAAACGCAACTGACTACTGGACAATAAAATATTTTTTTCTTGTCATTAGAATTGGAAAGTTTATTTAATAATCTTGTTAACCTAGAATAAGAGAATTTTCATATTTGTTTTTTATTTAGATTAAGACTACATGTATTAAACAAGGGCAGAAAGACCGATAGGTCGATAGTCTTTTTTAGAAATAAAGATGTTTACTACTACTGAACTGAAAGAATTCACTACAAGATATTTTTCAAATACTTTTTTCTCGACAATTCGTTGTTTTGGGATATAGAACAAGTACACCTTTTTTATGCATTTTTCTGAATTCTCTGATTTTGTGCATTCTTAGATAGTAAAAACAACGAATAAAAAATGTATAGCTTTTTTACTTGACACTAATGTTGATTTTGGTTCTTGGGGATTAAGAGGCGAATATGAAATTTTGATCTTTGATACTGAGTAAGATTTGCAGGAAACGTGCCAAATCTGAAAATAAGCAAAGAAAATATTTAATAAAAATTACTTTTAAAGGTAGAGAAAGACACCGAAACGTATTTGTAAAGATTTTAAATAATAAACACTAATATTGACTGAAACCCAGGAATTTCTTTTGGATTAAATTGAAATACAGTCAGGAAAATATAAATCTAAATTCAGGTCCCTACAGTTTCATTAATGTTTAGATTTCAGAAAACTGCTGTATGAACTTAAGACGTTAATCTTTAATTTAGAATCACCCATTGAATTGGTTGCTCCTCATTTCCGGACACCCTCTATATACCAATTATTGAACTTGTGAATTTAAATCTTCAATTAAAGTTTCCCAAGTCAGCTCGAAGGCTTTCCCATATTACAAAGCAGGAATTTACACCGACATTGAATCATTTAATACACCACTTAGCCATAAGTAATATATTTTAGAAAATTCCAGTCATCATACATAGTAAACAGACTGTAATAACTGAACTATTAAGTCACGGTAAAAAACGTACGCAGTTCTAATTTTAATAATCCGAAATCAAATAGCAGATTTCACTCTTAATTTTTTTTATATTGAAGAAAATTATATTATTAAATATATACTTTGTAGCATTGCAAGCATAAAATATAAATGTAATTTAAATGCAACGCATCTAGAATTGGAAGTCTTTGTAGCTCCAATAATAGTATTTCGATCATAAATACTGCGAATAAGTAAATTTTAGCCAATTTATAACATGCAATGATTCAGGTCAGGTCACAATAATACACGTGGCTTATTCCGATTCAAAAAACGTGGAGTTCAAAACCTAAAACACTCAGGTTGTGCCATACATAAATATTGCGTATTGCGCCATGCATATCACTATTTATTTTTGGCCTTTAAGTTTAAATATATCGCGATTCTAAATTTAAAACAAATAATTTTCAGAAAAACTTTTTGAATCTTTTGATCTTTGTAATTAATTTTTAATTGTTGATTTAAAGTTTGATTCGGTGCGCGTAACGACATGCATCTGCAATACTTTCCAAGTGCCCAATTATTCATGCACTAATCAACAATATTTTTACGTCTCGTAGAGAAGAGTACCCATAGAGGTAGAGTAGAACCCATAGAGGTTTTCCATCACAAAAGATGACAAATGCATGCTCCAAAGTGAATAAATACGATTAAAATCAAATTCAATAAAATTTTGTGTATAAGTTATTCATAACTGCTGAAGTAAGCCAGTGAGTGATATTTAAGAAACCCATTTATTTATGAAAATCTGAGAGAATTGAATAAATAAAATATAGAAAGTGTCATTGAAGTACAGGAGCGATGATTTGCAAATTAAGCATTGCTTCGAAATCAGCGCAATTGTTAAGAAAATTAAAATAAAATGAAAATGTCTAAGAATTAAAAGAACACATAGAAACTCCTAGCCAATCTACTATTATATTTTAAGTTGTTTACATGAAAGGTGTGTAAAATCATCATTGATTTCAAAATGTAATAATTTTCGGTGTGTTTCATGTTCAATGAATATGTTGAAAAACTTATGTGTCTGATCGTTTTTGCCCCAGCTGGTTCATTTACCTAAAAATAATACTTTTACATACTTTATAGGCCGATTGTAAATGAATAATGCGATTTCATTAGACGGAGTCATAGAGAGAAGCAAATCTTACATGAAACAGCAGAATTGTGTTATGTTTACGTTTAAAACATATCGGCCATAAAGGAACATTCTGATTGTTTCAAATTAACAAAATATTACTTTAAATATTATTTTTCATATTTCGCAGGCAATTTTATGGTTTTGAGACAATAATTTTTCGTGCAGAATCACCCCCTGAATTTTAAGCGCCTCATTTCCGGACACCCTATATTTTTTGTGCTTGTGTAAGCTAAACACTGAAATATATCTGGAACCATGAGATTCATTTAGCGATAATCTTGAACGGATGTTTTTATTAAAAGTTGGCTATTAACTAGATTATAATAAATTCGATCGTAGAACTTTAAACTGCAAACTGCTGCCGAATAAATTTACATATTGCGCGTTATGCATTTCAATGTAAACAATTATTTTTGCATATTACTCCGTAGAAGTCAATAGAAAAACACTCTAAAATATCCGTTGATAGGTCAAATCATTCTACGCTTTCCCTTATTTTTTTTTATTACGTAGATGCTTGTTTTCAATAAACACCTCTAATCAACTAGATGCCAACGTTGCCAGACAATGTAATGAATGTTTCAAACAAATTACAATTTTTAACCATGACGTGTTCACACACATAAATAAGTGAATTTGACTTATTTTGCCTCAATTTGCATAATTATTTGGCGATATTTAAATAAAAGTGACATGGACCAAGTGAAATCAGCTAGATTTTTTCACATCCTGACTAAATTCAATTTTTTATATTATTTATCGATAATTTAATCAACTTGATCCAAAATCTTTATAAACAAATTGTTATAAATCTTTAAGCCGCACAAGGCATTATAAAAGGAAGAAGTACATGGGATATTAATATAAGTCAATGTTAAAAGCTAAGGGCTAAAATCTAATGTGCCCGTTTTGGAGGGTGGATTATTTCAAATTTAAACACCACATTTAAGAATAAAATTGGGAAATTTGCAATTAAAATTCATTCAACAGAATGACAACAGAAACATTAAAGCGTTTCATTCGGTATTATAAATAAAAAACGAACAACAGAAAACACATTTGGAAAACTTTTATCTGCTTGTTTTGTTAATCATATAACTGATTGATCATGAACGTTTGTAAAACGATTATGTATGATCATATCTTTTGCAATTAGCAACTATTATTAATAGTATTTGCAAAATTTAGAGGAATGGAGATGTTTAAGATTAGCAGAAGTACACCATTTCCTTTAACTTCTTATGATTCTTTATCAAACCAAGCTGTTTTTAATAAAAATGGCTGGAAAACTTTCATTCAATGAGCAAGTTGATATGCTATTAGTATTGGGGTTTTGTAAGAGTAACTGCCGAAGAAGTGTGGTGGAGTATGGAAGATTTCCAAATCGTGTGATTCCAAATTGACAAACGATTGCTAATGTTGAACGGAATGCTCGGCATACGGGCTCTCTTTGTCAACGCAATAACGGCGGTCGCATTTACGCAGTGAACGCAAGAAATGGGGCGCAAATTTTACGCCACATTGGAAATGAACCCCAAATCAGTACCCGAACACACAAACTGATCCTAACTGAATTGAACAACTGCATCACAAATGGCAGAATCCCAGAAACATGGAAAAACGGCTTAATAATCCCTATACCCAAAAATGGACTGGACAATACACAACCGAGCAACTACAGACCAATTACACTACTTCCAGTACTAGCCAAGATTTTTGAATGCATAATGAAGCAGCGGCTTGACAAAGTGATTGGAAAGTATATACCTACCTACCAATTTGGTTTCAAACAGCATCACTCGATCGTTCATCCGCTCTTTATTTTGGCCAACAATATACAAACTACCCACCTAACTGACAGAAGACATCTTGCCTGTTTATGGACATTAACAAGGCTTTTGACAGTGTCTGGCATAGAGGCTTACTATACAAACTATACAAACTACACACACCAACATATCTACTACACACCATAAAGAACTTACTAGAAACAGACAACTACAAGTACGAATTGACAAAACACTGTCATTTTCTTTTTCCCCTGAACAAGGGCTCCCTCAAGGATCCCCGCTCTCACCGTTTCTCTACAATATATACTGCCATGACATATACAATTACAACTTACCAGACAAAAATCAAATCGACAGATCGGCATACATATTACAATACGCAGACGACACGGCACTTATTGTACATGACAAAACTACTGAGAGAGCAGCTCAAGACTCCAAACACTAACAAACAACACAATGACATGGTTTTATAAATGGAGACTAACACCAAACGCGTCAAAAAACCAACTTCTGCTCACAAACCACAGACTCAACGCTGACTCCCCTACAATAACTGCAGACGGCCAAACGACACAACCAAAAAACGACGTAAAATACCTTGGAATCACAATTGACCACAAACTTAAATTCACTAAACACATACGAAACATCAGGGCAGAAACAGCAAAGAGAACAAAACACTTCCGATCACTAACCTACAAAGACAGAGGAATTAGCACAAACACCGCCACCAAAATATATAAAGCTATTTGTAGACCCTTGCTAGACTATGGACATATACTCATGACCAACGGAACAGAAAGGACAAAACGTTATATACAAACAACAGAACAAATTGCACTAAGACTAATAACACGAATAAGACACCCCCAAAACCCACTACACAACCCCCCCCACCCAACTACTATACGAACGCACAAACATGACAAAGATCTCGGAAAGACTCATACAGCTACAGACAAAATGGACAAACAACCCCTACAACTGGACCATACTGATCCCCTTTGTCTTACAAGACCAACCAGACAATCCCGCTTTCGTTTCCCTACACTAACGCCACTCGAACACTTACAAACGCTACGGACTAGTGGACAATAAAATAATTCCTTCTTGCCACTGAAATCTTATTTATTTAATAGTATTGTTAACCTAGAATAAGAGAATTTTCATATTTGTTTTCATTTAGATTAAGACTATATGTATTAACAAGGGCAGAAAGACCGATAGGTCGATAGCCTTTTTAGAAATAAAGATATTTACTACTACTCAGTACCCGAAGAATATCCAGGCAATTCAACATACCACAGCCCCCGGTCCATCGGGTTATACGCCGTAATATGCTGCATCCATATCAGTTTCAAAAAGTTCAAGAACTGTTGCCACAAGATTTCGAGCCAAGGATGATTTTTTGTAATCTCGTTTTAAATCAGAACGTTTATTTTCACAGAAGTATCATTTTCACTGATGAAGCCTGCTTTACCCGGAGGGGAATCACAAATATGCACAACAGCCAGGGATATGGATCCGATCAAAATCCACATTTACAATAACCCATCATTACCAAAGATAATTTAAAATTAATGTATGGGCCGGAATCATTGGGCGATATTTGGTTGGGCCAGTTATTTTACCTAATCGTTTGAACGGTGCAAGTTATTTGCTTTTCCTACAAAACACTATTCCAGAGCTTCTTGAAGATTTACAATTGCGACTTGACATGTGGTATATGCACGATGGTGCGCCTCCGCATTTCTCTATGAACCTTCATGAATTTTTGAACCTATAGTTTCGAAATCGATGGATAGGTCGCGAAAATATTTGCTCGCAAGGCTGGCCACCGCGATCGCCAGATTTGAAGAATTATGATTTTTTCTGTGTGAAACTTTAAAAGAATTTGTATATCCAACGCCTGTTGAATTATGGAATCGTATCAGTAATAAATGTACCATTATAAAAAATGACATTCAATTATTGGATAAAGTTGACTTTTTCGGCGAAGGGTCCATTTATGCTTAAGAGAAAACGGAGGCCATTTTGAACAGCACCTTTAATTTATTAAATTAAAATGAAATAATTTAAACTGATTAAGTTTTATGAAATTAATTTCATAATAAATAGAAATATTCGTAACATTTTTGTGAATTTTTATTTGGATCAGCTTACAGCCGATAAGCCTCAATCGTAAATTTAATTAAAGTAAAAAAAATAACTTTAAAGTTAACTCGTCAGCCATCCCTATTTTAACTTTTACTCACAAAAAAATTCGAACAGAAACACAACAAAAATCACCCAGAAACCCCACATGGACTTATGTTTGTGTAAATAACTCCGAAAATGAAGGCATATACGAAAGAACTTAAATTGAACAACAAATTCAAAACAAACAAAAAAAAAGTTCGAGGGGTAAAACGGGGGTATACCTTTAGAAAAAAAAAAACACCCCGTAGATTTTCGCAACCAGTTGGCTTACCTACGAGTAAAGGATCTAAACAGTAGCCTGCGTTCAAAAGTTGAGCAATATACTCATAACCTGTAGGAGTTAAAGCGAAAATACCCTGTATCTCGTTAACCATGGGCCTGAAAAAAAACTTACATGAAAACTCGACTTGTTTTGAGGTCCTCTGCACACCCCTGATCTGTGTCCATAAGGTTGTGAATCACCCTGTATAATACTAAATAGTTTAATTGAATATTATTTTTATGAAATGAAAATTATTCGGTGAGGTTTAACGTAGTACATTATCAGTAAAATTTTCTCTAATATAGATTGAAAATTACAAAATCGCTCAATAAACCATAGCACGTGTTTTGTGTTTGGAGGTAGTTTTTAACCTATTTTTTCTGTCCCCTATTCAACAGCAATTTGTCTTTTAAAGGCGGCACTTCACTTAAAAGTTTACTAAATTTTGACAATTTTTCTCAAACATTTCTGTGTTTGCTCATTTTGTGAGTATTCGAAATATTTTCCTTTTTTCCAATTCCTGGAAAAATAATTTCTTAATCGGAAAAATTTATGATTGAAAATTTACCTGTGTGTAATCGTATCGATAATTGAAAAAAATTTACAACGTAATAAATCATAATATGTGCGTCAAGATTGAATTGAGAATAAAATCAGCTTTCAAAATATGTTATTTCAAAATCATGAAATTATTTTCTATTAAAAAAATTGATTGATTATTATTGCAGCAATGATAACGCTGGGAAAAGAACATTATTAAATAAAATAAATTGAAACATAAAATTCACACCGATATTAAAATTGTACACGATTTTTTTATCGGTCTAACCGATCGCTCACACATAAACATTATTAATAAGCCAATCAAATAATAAGAAATAATTCGATTGCCTCTTAAAAAAATTAAAAACAATGTTAGTGAATTAAAATATTTGAATTTTGCTAATTTGCAAAAAATACAGCCGAACAATAACTCCGAAGCAAGCAGAAGGCAGCACATTTCCACAATTTCCAATTATTTCAACATAGGCAGATCTCGAAATAAAGGAAACATGGTGTTTTCGCTTTTTCTCTAACCGTTCAGACGCAATACAATTGTTAAATACCAATGGGACAGTCGAGAGATTTTGAGTAGATCTTTAAAATAAAAAAGTTTGCAATTTTAACAAATACGCGACATTGCAAACATAAAAAATATTGCTTTAAAGAAAAGGAAAATAGAATAATTACTGTGAAATATGTGTGACAAAACTTACAAAATTTTTCCTTCGTTGCTTGACACACATTATTACTTCTGTACACAGATATGACCTTTGAAAATTGATTAATAAGCAATTTGTTTACTTAATTAATTGGTTTTTATTATCCTTTGTAGACCATCATTAATACTAATTACATCAATGTCTTGCGATTAGGCTAATTTCTTAAGCCGTTGAAGTTTTCATCGATTATATAACGAAACACTATTAATGAAAATTTCTGTTCAGAGTTCCCTGTAGAGAGAACCCAGGTACAAACCTGGTAAAATTAAGCTCTGCTATTATTTAAGAGAATTTAATGTGTGGATTTTCCCATACAAAAGGTATATTGATGGTTGTTGATATGCCAGACCATCTTGCCCCCTAGAAAGTGATACCAAACCAAAACTACTATAATAGAAAAACTATTAAGCAACAAATTACAAATATTTTTCAAAGGCGTTGACGTTTTGTTAAAAATCCAGCTGCTGCATTCACATGCATTTTAGCTTGAGGGCAAATCCTAACATTTATCAGACAATTTACAATACAATAAAATCCTAAGGGCTCAATTGATTTTTTTAAAGCTCAGAACTTTCTAAAATATCAAAAGGAAGCATATAAATTTGTTTTCCATTCCATCATTTCACTTTTGTGTACCTGCTATGACTATGGAGAACAGTTTCACAGCCGTAAATATTATTTCTCGTACATTACGATTTCCTTCGTTTACAATTCTAGAAAATTCTAGAAAAGTGAGTTTGCGGCAGCAGTTTTTATACATTTTGAAAGAGAAGAACATTATTTTTCTTATAAATGATTCAAATTGATTTTGAAGTATTTAAAGAAGTTTTAAATAACTATAGAGGATAGTTTCGTAATAAAACGGTGTATTGATATTAGAATGTAATAAAATTTGTGAAAAATTATTGATATCTAGTCAAATATGTACGTGTTCTAAGGTTCAAAATAATAATATATGTGTTCATTCTACAAAATGTTATCTTCATTTTGCAATTTTCTTGAAACTTTGAAAACAGCTAACGTTTTCAGTTCATGCAGTGATTAGAAATGTAAACCAACTCTCTGAGATTTTACACAATTAATTAGTATTAAAACGTAATTGTCACAATAATTGTCGATGGTCCGAGAAAGACTTCCATGTCATGCAAGTTAATACACAACGTCCGTTTAGTATAATGTGGCATTCTAAATGATCAGTTGATCGGTCCTTAATTAGGATGATCAGTTATATTTTTTAGAAGAAATTCGAAGTTTCTTTGGATAATCATCCACATCAAGTTAAACCTAACAAAGACTGACATAGACAAAGTGAAACAACATATACATGACTACATTCAATCGCAAGCACAGCCCATTTCAATAGAAACCATCCAACAACAAATTTCACTAGCCATAGGAAAATTTTGCCCGGAAATAAAAAATGCTTTCTACCGACATACACTACCCAAATTCATACTGATACTCATAAAACAAATGAAAGAACTGTACAGACTACATACAAACACTCAAAATAACGACCTAAAAAAGACACTGAACCAACTCAACAGAAACATTAAAACCTTGATTGGACAATACCGACAAGACAAATGGCTAGAAACATGTAAAGAAATACAAAAAGACAACGGCAAAACATACTGGCGAAAAATTAAGAAACTAGCGCAATACAAAAAACTAACACTACGCAATTGACGAAAACGGAATAGAACGGTACACAGACAAAGAGAAAGCTGACGCGTTCGCCAGACACTATCAAAAGGCCTTCAGCATATCGACAAACCCTAACTTCGACAATGACAACTGGAACTTGATCAACTACTGCTACTTGAACTATTTCAACAGCTCACCAAACTATACATACAAACTGATCACAGACACAGAGTACGATGAAGCCCTAGCTCATCTCAAAATCACAGCACCGGGAAAAAATAAAATAAAGGCAAAACTCCTGAAAATCCTAACTCAAGAAACACACAAACTGATCCTAACTGAATTGAACAACTGCGTCAGAAATAACAAATTACAAAAACATGGAAAAACGGCTTAATAATCCCTATACCCAAAAATGGACTGGACAATACACAACCGAGCAACTACAGACCAATTACACTACTTCCAGTACTAAGCAAAATTTTTGAATACATAATGAAGCAGCGGCTTGAAAAAGTGATTGGAAAATATATACCTACCTACCAATTTGGTTTCAAACAGCATCACTCGACTGTTCATCCGCTCTTTATTTTGGCCAACAATATACAAACTACCCACCTAACTGACAGAAAGACAGCTTGCCTGTTTATGGACATTAACAAGGCTTTTGATAGTGTCTGGCATGGAGGCTTACTATACAAACTATACAAACTACACACACCAACATATCTACTACACACCATAAAGAACTTACTAGAAAACAGACAACTACAAGTACGAATTGACAAAACACTGTCATTTTCTTTTTCCCCTGAACAAGGGCTCCCTCAAGGATCCCCGCTCTCACCTTTTCTCTACAATATATACTGCCATGATATATACAATTACAACTTACCAGACAAAAATCAAATCGACAGATCGGCATACATATTACAATACGCAGACGACACGGCACTTATTGTACATGACAAAACTACTGAGAGAGCAGCTCAAAGACTCCAAACACTAACAAACCACACAATGACATGGTTTTATAAATGGAGACTAACACCAAACGCGTCAAAAAACCAACTTCTGCTCACAAACCACAGACTCAGCTCTGACTCTCCTACAATAACTGCAGACGGCCAAACGACACAACCAAAAAACGACGTAAAATACCTTGGAATCACAATCGACCAGAAACTTAAATTTACTAAACACATACGAAACATCAGAACAGAAACGAGAAAAAGAACAAAACAGTTTCGCTCACTAACATACAAAGACAAAGGAATTAGTACAAATACCGCGACAAAAATATACAATGCGATCTGCAGACCCCTCTTGGACTATGGACATATACTCATGACCAAGGGAACAGAAAGGACAAAACGTTATATACAAACAACAGAACAAATTGCACTAAGACTAATAACACGAATAAGACACCTCCAAAACCCACTCCACAACCCCCCCACCCAACTACTATACTAACTCACAAACATGACAAATATTTCGGAAAGACTCATACATCTACAGACAAAATTGACAAACAACCCCTACAACTGGGCCATACTGAATCCCCTTTGTCTTACAAGACCAACCAGACAATCCCGCTTCCGTTTCCCCACATCAACGCTACTCGAACACTAACGAACGCAACTGACTATAACATAATTTTTTCTTGTCATTAGAATGAAATAAAATTTCTAATTTTATTGAATTAAATTGTTAACCCAGAATAAGAGAATTTTTATCTTTGTTTTTTATTTAGATTAAGACTACATGTATTAAACAAGGGCAGAAAGACCGATAGGTCGATAGCCTTTTTTAGAAATAAAGATGTTTACTACTACTCATCCACATCCAAGCGCCTCTTCCAGGCCAATCGCTAGATTGGCAAAGGCCATCGATATTACTGGATCTCACGCCCCTAAATTTTTATATTTGGGGATCGATGAAGTCGTTGGTTACGCCGTCGTTGAATGGGAACGAAAACGGACACAAGAAATGTGCTATTAGTTGGCATTTTTTAATGCGTGTTCATCGTTCGCGAAAACTCGCTGTAAGACCAATTTATAAACGCGCAAATAAGTGTATCAAAGTGGGAGGTGATGTTTCCGACAATTTGCGATCAATGAATGCTATTTGTTTATAATTATATGTTTTCTAATAATGTTTTGTGAGTTTTTAAATTAAAATTACTCAAAGCATGTCCGAAACAATTTTAAACCGGACGTGAACATATGAGCGTATTTAGTTTATTTTCACTTCCTACAGGTATCCTTAAAATATTGATAGAAAATCCTGAATCATTCTGTACAAATAAACCAGTCTTTATATTCCACATATTTTGAACGATAAGGCAACATGGTGTAGATAGATATACGTTTGATTTTCCACGCGCCACGACCATGACCATCTCAATGTTACACAATATTTGAATTTAATTTTCTAGAGAGAAGTAAATTATCACGTTGCATTTAGGATGTTTTAGAAGTCGCATTTGAAGTTCAATTTTTCGGTGGAAACGAATTTTTATTCAAACGATCATATTTTCATTCCTTGGAAGTCCAGTACCAAATCTGTTTTATACATGAATTTGGTGATCATTTGTTTGAAAAATCTTATTGAGCTACATATTAAAAAATCATTATTAAAATGTTAAACGAAATAGTTTAGATCCAAAACTGGAATTGGATTTTAAGTTTATTTAAACAATAGTTACTTGAAATAGTTACAAAGGAATTATAATGTAATCTGCCTTAGATAGTAGCCAGCAGTTAAAGAATGTTTCCGCAATCATGTAATGAGTCAGACCATTAATGGATTTCAGATCAGTACCTAAATTCGAACCGCTTAAAACGATCATTAAGCATAAGCCGTATATTTCACATTTCCTCACATGAACTTGCCATTCAAAATAATTACATGAAATTATCATTTTTGGGAGTCCCCAACTTATAATCGAATTTTTCCTAATGAAATCACAAAAATGACTCATACAAACCATTATTGTGCAATATAGAATATTATTCCCCATCATCAAAAGCTTTGCGGTTTTTTACCTCCCAAAATTTTGTGGGTACCGAAATAGTATGAGTCAATTTATAACCAAGGTTCAGAAGGTTTTTGTGAAATTATTCTGCGACGAACTTTCTTGGAAGTTGCGATCCAACCAAATAACTAGTCATTCAAATCCCAAAGTACAGCCAAATCATCCGATATACAAAATAATAACTGTTTTTCTTTTTTTATATACATATATAAATATTTTTTATTTCCATGAAGTCATTAATTTTCACATATTTTCAGTATAATCCAGCTGTATGTATTGTCCTTTCACGTTTCCTCGATTTGTGGTAGTCTTCCAGTTATGCTAGTCATTTGCGTGTTTTTGTATGGAAGTTCGGTGGATGGATTATATATTGGGTTCTCAGGCTGTCTTATTTTTGTCTGTTATGTTTTCTCGGCAGCGTTTACTTTTAGCATAGTCTAGCATTGGTCTTCACCTCGCATTGTACATTTTTGTCACATGTTTTCTGAGATCTGAACTTTTTGGTTCGATTCTTATAATTTCTGCCCAAGTATTTCGTAAATTTCATATTTATATCGATTATTATCCCCAAATATTTTATGTTTTTTTCTCTCAGTTCAGTTGTGTGTGTTCATGAGCCATTATTTTTGGGAGTTTTATGTAATTTTATCATTAGAAAGCAAAAGTTTATTTATCTTAGTTTGCATTTGAAGTTTTTCTTCCGATTTCGCAGTAGCTATATCGTATGTTATAAGCGCAGTGTCGTCCGCATATTGAAATATGTATGATGTTTATTTTGTAATATGTGGTGGTATATGCGATGGCAAAACATAATTTTGTAAAGAAAAGAGAAAAGTGACGATCTTTAAGGGAGGCTTTGCTCGGGGGAAGAGGAAAAATAAAATGTGTTGTCAATGCGAGCTTCAAATTCTCTGTTTTAAAGGTATGAGGTGAACTGAGTATTTTTGTGGTGTTTTCAGTTCGCAAAGTTTAGGTCCTATGTGCCGGACACTATCAAAGACCTTATTGACGTCCATAAATAAACTCGCTGTTTTCCTTCCGTACAAATGCGTTGTTTGTATGTTGTTTGTCAGAACGAAGAGATGGCGTTTAGTCGAGTATGTTTTCCAATGAATTCTTGCTTATAATATGTTCGAGCACTTTACTCAGCAGAATGAGTAATAGAAAAGTTCTATAGCTTTGTACTTGGGTGTTGTATAGTCCATTTTTTGGTATGGGAACGACTATACCTTTATTCCACTATTCTTTGAATCTGTTATTTCGTGGCTGCTTGAGGTTAGATTTTTGAGAAGATTACTTTGTATGTTGTCTCCCATTTTAATATTAATGAAAACCATATATTTACAACACGTCAGAAAATACGTTCAATATGGTTGAAGCCGGTTTATTCTCTTAATCCCTCTTATTTTGGGTACCTATAAGCTTTAGAGCTTCGGGCAGTTGAAAAAATAAAAGTGCCTCACGTTTATTAATCATAAATCGATAACAAATCATATTACTTATTAAAAAACGAATATTTTTGTGAATGCATGTTCCGTTCTCTAAAAAATTCGATTAAATGAAACTAAACATATATAAACAAGTATGTACATTGTCGATGTTTTTCCCTCTGTAATTAATGGATTAAGAACATCAAATTTTTGTTGAATATGTTTCAAAATTATCCATAGAATATTATATAAAATGATGATTGGGGAAATCTAATGGCCAGTTTTAATTATTAGGCATTAACCATATGTTATTGCAAATGCAAAAGAGGTTATTTCCAAAAGTTTACACCGGTTTCCATAAAAACCTCGTTTTATTGAATCAAGATAACGTGCAGTCTGGAATTCAGTTAATCTAAGGACATAAAAGTAAAGTACAAATTTTATTAAACATTGTTATTTAACTCAAAGCAAGAAAACCCGAATATCATTTTCCATACTTGCATTCGAGAGTTAAATATTTTATTTAACATTTTACTAAAATGTGTTTTACAGGTATAAATTTTTTTGAAAATCTCTAGGTTAAGGCAATTTTAAGGTAGCAATTCCCAAACAAAAAAAACATTGTGTTTTGATTGAGTTTTTTAAATAAGAAAATACCTATACTTAAATCATTCATAATAAAGGCTGTGAGGCAATCTTGTTTCAAATAAAGTAAACTGATCAAGAATTTTAAGTACGGCTTAAACCTTTTTATGCTGAAAGCTTTAACTATTTTGAGACTCTGCTCAATAAGTGGGTGGCTCAATTTCCTTCTGCGAATGTTTTTAACGCTGTTCTGTTGTTCTTTCGAAAAACGAAAAGCAGTGTTTTTGCACAGGTAAAAACACTGAATGTAATTGAAACCAAGATGAGCGGTAATTTTTCAATTTGTAAGCACCGCGTAATAAAGAATTTATTCAATGCGACACGTGTACTTTGAGCGATAACCACGACGTTTAAATTTGATGTGAAATTTATAATTGAATAACTTTGCAAATTTTAAAACAATGAGCTGTAGTCGTTTTATCACGTTTGAAGCGAAATTTCAAAGTTCCCGTGCACGTTTGCTTATCTTAATTCAATTTATTATTGAATAAAATTGCTTCCGTACTGAATAATAGATAAAAATAAATTTAGTGCAAGTATTTTACCATAAAACGCCCATGGCTTTTTTTCATTGATTTTAATAATTACGCAATTGATATAAAAACAATAAATATTGTTGCAAGTTTATAGATTGCTTTGTTTTTCACGAATTTCAAAGAATTGTGTATTAATGATTGAATCACTGATAGTAGCGGGAATGAGTAATAACAATTCTACAGATTATGAAATGAAACAACTAGGATTTTGAAAAACGATGCAAATATTTATTTAAATATAATTAGGATACATTAAACGGTAATATGAAAATATATCGATATTTTCTTTAAATAATGGGTGAATATCAATTGCCGCACTAAAACGTTATAATAAGTTTTTGAATAGTCAAACCTGCAAAATGGTCCAATGCTATTGGTTGAATTTATATAATAATGAGATAACTTAGATGGCCAGAAACACTGGCAAGTAACAAAAATACATACATTTTATACATAAATAATCTATAGGATAAATAGTTACAAAAATCACACATACTTACATCAGCTAGTTACATAAGGTACATTAATTCTCTACCATAACAATAATAGATAGATAACGGGGTAAAATCAGATGTGATGATATACAACAGTACACATTATATAAACGTGGGCAATAATAAAATTGATAACAGTAGAATGCGGTCATATTAAATAATGAAACGAATTAATACATAACAATGCAAATTTCCTTGCATAAAATAAAATATTTCGCTATAAAACTACAAAATTAAACGCTTGCTTCTGATGAATAAAAATTAAAATAATTCGTATAAAACTACAAAAAAAATTCGCTCAAATCTGACGAGTAATAATAGGGGAACAAAATAGAAATATGCGGATAAAAAATAGGAAACCTACACTGGCAATTTCAGCTAAAAACATAGCAAAAACTAGAAGCGCCCTGCTAAATATGTTTGTGCAAGTCCGTCACTCAAGAGACTCTTATCTAACAAATAAATTAACTATTTCTAAAATAAATAGCCCCTCGGGGAGCAATCACAGCACTTAGTGGCGGCGCGCCTCTTTTTCCTTCATTAAAGATTTTAACTGTTCCACTTCCGTTGTTAACCTGACGATCTCCGAGTGAAGGGGATGGTGTGTTTTAGTTTCTTGGGGATTTTGAGTACCTTTCTGAAGAGACTGTAAAGTAGCCGCAGCCTGTGTTGCGGTCCATTCTCCACCTAGTGAAATGCCAGAGTCCCGTTCATCTGAAGAACCTTCTCCATCCCATGGGGGACTAGCCCGAGAAGGTTCTTGTTTGATGTTGTGAAGGGCTAAAAGGGCTGTTGCAGCATCTTTATCACCTAGGTGTGATTTGTGGCGAAGTTTCAGCGGTAGACTATTGTTAGGTTCAGCAGGAGCAGGCTGAATTGGCGGTCCTTCATCGCCAGAAGTGCTGGATAGCTCGAATGGAGACGGAGAACTTCTGGGTCTCCTAGCAGACAGATTCAAAGCGCCAGGCGAAGGGTGCCTATATGGCATTTGGTAGGAGGGATGGTATTCTTGATGTTCTCTGTACGCTGGTTCTAGGGGTACTGGTATGGGAGCATGCGTCATGGGCTGAGATGATAAGGGCTGATGAATAACTGGAGTGGGCACCGGGCTCTGAGGAGCATAAAGAGCTGGAGAGCTGCCAGGGTGGCCAAGTTTCTGCCGTTTAGTTAGACTGAGGACTTGTTCGCTTGTTGGGAGACTGGCCAAAACCTTTTCCACGCAAACCACATTTTCACCACAAATTCCGTATTCTTCTCTAATTGCTTCTAGTTGGGCTTTAAGAATTGCGTTTTCTTTGGTAAGCTCCACCACTCTTTGTTCCAATACCATGTCATTAAATCGGCGTTTTTCACGAGATCTTTTAGCCGCCTCATTGTTTCTTCTTCGCCTGTCCCAATAATTATCATCTTTCTTGTTGTCAGGAGTGAATTCCCTCTGTTTGCGTTGAGAAAATAATTCCTTATGTTTTACTGATTGCATGGGATAGTGTTCAGCCCCTGGGCTGCTACTATTAGAAAGCATTTCTCTGCCGTGCCCGTTCGGAAGTCCAGAATTTAACTGAGGCACTTCTCCGTTGACTGGTGAACCACTTTGGCCACGTCCCACAAATTCGGCAACCATTATATGTTGCTTTAGCACATCTGAAACAAAGAAACCATCTATTAAAATTCGATTCAACTAAATTAACAATAAGGAAACATTCAGTGAAAATTGGCTTTTTGCGTATTACTACTAAAAAAAGAGCGGTGATGTAATTTTGCGGGTCAATAAACATCACACCGAACCTAAACCTCTTTGGACTACTGTTAATTCAAATACGAATAATAAAAAGCCGTTAGCAAGAATTTGTTAAAGTTTTATTTTCTCTGCCCACGAGTTGGTGCATGTATGTATGTATATGTATACATTTTTGACCTACTTGCCAGGAAACTCGGATCGTTCGAAATAAAGATAACTGCGAAGTACAGCTCTCGTCATGCGACATGACAATGCTACTAGGGAAACCCAGTAACCGAGGTAGATAAACCTAACTAAACGTGATTATCCAATATCTATTTGTCTGGCTGGCTATTATCTCATTAATAAACTAAAAAAAGACAACAGCAACGTGATTTGGAGCACGTGGCACTATTTAATGGCCACGTTTCACTTCTAGAAAATGGTTGTCTTGATGTGTCTTTTACTGAGTTATTGTGTTGTTAAATATTTCAGTAGATATAATACGCATTAGGTTTTTTTCGGATTAAAAATAGATTTCTCCGAATTAAACCCACCTCGTTCTAAAGGCTTCATTTCGATGAAAAGTAAATGTTTCGGAAGTAAGCACTTTCAGTGAAAATTATTATGAGACCGGCCAAATACGACGTAACACGTTCATCACTTTTCTAAACTAAAACCGCCTGGTGCAGATTCATTCGTTTCGTTATTAATCACGCCTAGGTCAACGCGTACGTTGATTGAATTTTATTTTAAGCATATTTGTCGATTACCTCATTATATATTATTTGCCCAGCAAATACACAATGAACATGAAAAAGTCGTTACTTCAAAGATTATTATTACCGTCTTGGAGGTTGATTTCTAGGTCAGATTTGCGTTGAATTCGCCAGATAGATAATACATACAACAAAAAGAAGCGTGAATAATCGAGTGGGTATTAGCTATTACGGCATCGTCGAACGCGAGCTAAAAAACCATTTAAACGTTGAAATGGTGTCAAAGCCTCGCTTATGTCATATTATAACGGACAATCGATATACGAACTGGTCCCTAAAATATTTCTGTACGATATTATGTGGTTAACTGTTTCTTAATCAATATGTTGACATTGGTACTACATTGATTCAAATCGGTTAACTGCGGCTATGCAATTGGCAATCAACCGATAGCCCTTTGGAAGATGATATTAGTCACAATGACGTGTTCCTTTATAAATATGAAAACAACCAGCGAAATTAGATTACGTCCTACGATTGAACCGCATACCGAATGAGATACAGGCAATATTACCCAATATGTTCATGTTTATACTTGAATTTCAATATTACGCAACTTTGCAGTTCCGCAACAACAAACCGACAACCGACAACGTACACTTCGGAAAGGTTGCTGATTACGTTAATTACTATTGTTACATATATAGAAATAAAATTGGAACAAGAACATTGACGCCGCTGAAACGGTATTTTCCGATGAATCAGAGTGATTCATTGTTTTCACAGAAGCGACAATAGGAAACTAAAGATGATGCATGAAAAATCGCCATTACATAAGTAATCTGGTTATTGAAAGGACTTTTATGAATGGGAAAAGCTACTTCTGAGGAAATTGATTTACAACCGTTGTGCTATCAATTGCTGATTCAATGGCAAAAAGTATGGCAATTAATTGTACACGTAGTGGTTAATGACATTGAATACAGTGGCATTGAAAATTAGCATGCAGCCAAAATTTAGCGTCCACGTGTCTTAAGGGCATACATCGATTCCTAGAAACCGCAGCCGATAACAAAATTGTAACACTTTACCGACTCAATCAGAATTCCTGACAAAGTACCTAAGTAGTAAAAATAAACAGATATCCTCGTTTCATATATTTAAGAATCTAGGCTAGTAGAACACAGCGCGTCGTATGACCTACAATAGAAAAGCGCGGTTATAGATCAGCAAGAACCGATAGGACGGATTACATAATGGAATAATAATCCTAAATAGTGCGCAACAATTATGTTTTAGTCTAGCAAAATCGAGTGAAAATACGCAGTCCTCTGTTTTCGAGACCCAGCCAGCAATATGATTCTCGAAAAACACAGAACAAACAAAAACAACACGTGACATAAAAATAAGCGTATTAGACTGCAATTATGAATCAAGCTACGTACATAAATCCTCAATAAAAAAATATGTTTTGTATAAACTAAATATATTATCATATCTATAATAAATGCTAGGCGAAAACAAGCTTCAATCTAAGGTTTCAAAGATTAGTCATTATCATTAACTGTAAATGATGGTTCATACAATGCTAATTTATTAATATGAAATTCATCTGCATTGCATCATCTATCTTGCTCATCATTGGCAATAATAATTCTCTTTCTTACCCAATTATATAGAAAAAAATCCAAGATCATGACTGGTTAAGTGGAACGCAACCGGCGTTAACATGACACTCGTTTAAGCTCTAATAATTATTATTACATGTGAAAACTGGCGAATTTATAATAGCAAATAGATAACGGTTAGCTTTCTTACTAGAGCGTGTCAATTGTAACAATAGTTGACATGGCTCCAAAACCCCCCAAAATTTTAACGAAAAAATTTCCCCAAAACAATCCAAAGGATAAAATTCTCCACTCACCAATTGTATAAGCTGGTAATGTTGGGCGGGTATTTCCGCTAATTGAAAAGTTCGGAAAAGTCACTGTGGAAACTAGTTTCAAATTCAAAGTAACGAACAAAAACAAAGGTTTAGCGACTTCTGCGCGGTTGAAATATTCGTAGGCACTTTCACGTCTGTTCCCTATGAGAATTTCAAGTAGACTGACTGAAATAGCGTTTGCGGATCATTTGAATCGGTATTCGCAGTTTCAACGTAAAATAGTGGGTTTTTGCTGTGTTGTCAAGTCGTTGCGCTAGCGTCGCGTCGCTTTGCGTCCATACTTTATAATATGGGCGCGTGTTTGTTGTTATTCCATGCACTTCAGTGATTTGTTTGTCAAATCCTGACGCGCTGCATGAAATATATTTATTCGTTCAGACAAAGACGCTATTTAAATTAGATCATTTTTGAGATGTCTGGATTGTTTGGATCCCACCCCTGATGATACAGCAAATATTTGATCATTCTCTACGCATATCACATAACACAATTTCCATAAACATGTTGTTGATTGGCTAGTAAACACTTTTTCGTCTCACGTATTGACAACAACCGTTATGCGTTTTACCAATAACACGCCACTGCGCCCTACCTCAAGAAAAATAAAACTTGCAAAATGTTCACATATAGAAAAAAAACTAGCATTTAAATACAGTACAACCTCTGTAATCCGGACTAATTATTGCAAGGGCAAATTCCGGATTTTCAAATTGTTCGGATTAACGATTTTTTTTATGTTACTGTAATTAAGTATTTTTACTGCAAATTTTATTAGCTAAATTGAGATTTTTGTAGGTAAAAGATGTGCGTATGTACAAAATCCGGCAATCTGCAAATTGACTACGGTTTTTTAGGCAATCTGGTTGTTTTAAATGTTTCTGTATATTTACAAAAACATGCTCAGTTGCTCATATTGTTGGTTACTTCATATTCTCTTTGATTTCTCAACGGTAGAAATTCCGTATTATTTTTAAACTGCATTATAAACCTGAATACCAAACTGCTTCCAAAGCAACCAATTTCCACAAGACGCTATTAGGAAACAGAAACAGAAAAACAGCAAAGTTCGCTGGTAAAAAAACTAAACAGCAAATTTCAACAAAGCTTCGCAGCAACATATATTAAGCCCACTGTCTAGTTAATGTGACGATTAAACATATCTAAGACTCAGATTGACTATCGCTTACGGCATTCTGCAGATTGCCTAAAATACCGTAGTCAATTTGCAGATTACCCAAAGTAGTAGCGATTCTGCCTGGCTAGTTGGTCAGTTTGCAGACTGCCAGATTTCGTACATTGCCAGTAACACATGCATTTTCTCGCCTCTGCTGTGGAGCCTGGTGGTGGACCGGCTCCTGTTGCCTCTTGAGGGGAGGGGTTTCTATGCGCTGGGATAGATATGCAAGCTGATCGAATTAAAACTCTAAGCATTTCGGTACCTTTCAGAACTTATGTTCTGGATGCTGGGCGAGATGGTGGAGCGATTCCATCAGCAATCACAGGGAACTCCGTATGGTATACGGAAGGCACAAAAACAGCATCAGGCACAGGCGCTGGTATAGTCGAAAGAGGAAGAACCGGGGAAAGGATTACCTTGAACCTGGGTATAATCACGACCGCTTTTCAGGCAAGTATACGAGCGATAACAAATTGCGCCCGAAAAATGAGGGAAAGGGCCTACACACTGTAAGCATATTACCATCGTAACCGCAGATGAAGCCACAATAAAGGCACTTGAATCGTACACAATTCAGGTCACGAATGTGTGCTAGATTGTGTAAAAGAACTTACGACCTTGGCTGGGAACTCAACAGAGTAAAACTCACTTGGGCAACTGGGGACAAACAGGAGCAAAGGAAACGAGATTGCTGCGGAACTTGCTAAGGCAAGGGCCGAGCAACCACTGACCAACCAAGAACCTGCTTGTGGTATATATCATGCCCAAGTTAGGGCGGGAGTTGGGCAATGGATCTTGGAAGAACATAGAAAGTACTGGGAGGAGACAGCGCGACTCCTTATAGCAAGGCAGTTGGTGGGACCTTCACAACCAGTGCGCAAAAACGAACTGCTAAATCTCAGCAGGCAAAAAATAAGGAGGATAGTGGCCTTTTTAACAGGACACTTACCCTGCAAAAAACACCTCTTCAGGATGGGACTGAGCGATCAACCGACCTACAGGGGGTGCGAATTAGAAGACGACACTACTCTACATATTATGTGTCACTGCACGTCATATGCAACAGGTAGACGACGAAGACTCCTGGGAGGGGATGAAGTTCTACCAGACCTAGGTCATGTGTACCACCCCCCCCCCCAAGATTCTTCTGAAATTCATTGAATACACAGGGATAATGAGGGAATAAAATACGAAGGCACAATAGGACAGAAATGACCGCGGTGCTAGGCCAAACACCACTTCGGAGGTGAGGTAAAACAGCTAAGCTGGAGTCCCACACAGCCCAGAGCGCCAGAACATCAGCTCTCGGTCTGCGTAAGAGAACATTTCCCAAACCTCACCGAAAAAAAACTTATGTATTAAAAGAATAATTGTGCACATAAAATGGCTTAATTTTTTTACAGTTTAGATTACAAATTTTAATTTTTTTGAGACAACTCTGGAAATAAACGAGATGGGCGAAAAATTCTAAAACTTTTTTTAAGATATGAGCCCTATTTTATTGCATACGATATTGAAATACAAAAAAAAACGTATTTTTGTCCAACTGAGAACACGTGGATCTCTCACCAATTTTGCATTGTTTCATTTGCCACCCTGTGGAATCTGGATCTGAAGCAGTAATTTTTTTGCAAAAACACGCACTAAAGCGAAATAGAATTGCACTGAATAACGCTTCACACAGAAATAGAATCGCTTGCAGCAATCAGAATTTATCCAGTTCCAAAGTTGGTCCAAATTTGTCAGTCTAACGTTGATTTTGTTGAGCAGTTTAATAGGATTTAACTAAACATGCATTAGTAAAATATTGCTCTATTACGGACATGCAGAGGGCGTTAAAGTTCCTATTTCAATTTCAAATTAATTCCATAATTTCTATAATTTTAATTGAAATTTCGCAAAAAGTTGGAATAGTGAGTCTTTCTTGGTGGAAAATTCGAATTTAAACTTAGTTTTGAGATATATGCTAAAGAACGCTGTGCACGCTATGCATGTTCCATTATGCTTCCTCAAAACTTTTTAATGAATGACCAATTCAATTTGACTCAGTTTAAAGATTCACTAAAGATTTCAATGTGAAAAATCTCGAAAACTCTGAGATGTTGACTTGAAGCCCTTGTTGCCCTCAAGGAACTACAAGCTAAGTAATAAGAAATTTGGATTCTCAATTTAAAAAACCCCAAAATACTTTTTTAGCAGTGGTAAAACTAGTTAGAAATCTATTAGGAAAAACGAAAATTTTATTTACACTTTGACACCCTGTACCTCGGAAACTATTTTTTTTTTGCGTTAACAATATGTGAGTGAATTTTGTCACATTAGTTGAGGACCACCCGGTCTATAACTAATCTAGAAATAATTTTAAATAATTCAATAATGATCCATAAATAAACCGCACATTAAAACACAAACCCACAAAAAAGGGGCAAACAATAAAAAATTAATACCGTATTGTTCGGCTATCAGGACCATTAAAAAATTCACTAATACTATAAAAGGCCTTGCCGAGCAGATATTTTTTAAAACGAATTTACATTTATTCTTTGGTAACGTTCTAATTCTATCTGAGAAGCAATTAAAATTTTTTATTACACTGTATTTGACAATTTTTTTACAGGAATTTTCCATAGCGATTTTAAGTAACGCCTTTGCGATACTGACTGTTTTAATGTAAAATAATATCTGCTTGTTATTGAGAAACCAGCGTTTTCGAAATACATATTGCCTATTTAGGCAATCAATGAACCTTGGCCCCTATTTATTTCGCGAATTTTAAAATTGAGCTGTACAAATTGCTAGCTCGCCTAAATGATTAAAATCACTTACAATTTTTGAAAAACGGTTTTCCAGACTTAACAGATGATATTCCACTAGATATTTTTTTGGTAATCACTTAAAAGACCCGTTTTTGAGGAGGAAACTGAGAAACTGAGCGGGAACCTTCTAGAAAAAATGCACGCCAACAAGGTATTTTATTTCGAATAATACAATGCTTAAATAAATAAATAAGAAAAGATCAAGTAGAACTTGTTTAGACTAACTGCTCAACGGAATGAGCGGATTTATATTATTTTTCCGCCAAATACAGTTTTGGAGGAAGGCCACTAAGCCATATATAACGGAAAATCGGTGGTTTAATGCGAGCTTAAATCCTAACAATTGCAATTTTCCTTAAAAATTCGCAAACGACTTTTATTATGGTTTCCCACCATTTCTGCTACAAAGGCAATTACTCAATAATACTGCCCCCATAAACGTTCATTTCTCACTTATCAACCTTTAGCACATTCATCACCGATTCGAAAATAAAAACCATTTTCTTTGATATGTTTTATGGCAGTCTTGGTTGCTTCATGGGAAATTAAGGCTTGCAAAATTTTCTCATAAAGAAAAAACGGCTACAATTAAATATCAATTTTTAAAAGCTTTTGTCGCGTTATATAAAACAAATATTTTAGGATAAATATTAAATTTTATAGTGCTCTTAATAGACTTAGACTAATAAAAACTAAACTTACATAATAAACAATATGTCACGCAATCTCAATGGTGTGCAGTGTGCAGTTAATGAGGAAAGTTGAACATTTTATACGTTCCTTATCAGAGGGTCTTAAAAATGTAAAGTATTTAATTTTATAGTGTGTCTGGAAATTGGACTGCAAACGGAAAATAAATTTGCTTTTTCTCGTCTAAAAAAAAGTTTGTCAAATGCTTGGCTCATCACTTCAAGTCCTTTTATGTAAATGTGAATGGGAAACATCATGTTTTGAAAAAATGTGTACATAAAAGCCACGCTTATGGGAGAACAATATGTTTCAATTTCCCACATAATACGTAGTTAAAGTATTTCCCACCCTGTATAAGAGTAAATTGACTCAATCTAAATTAAATGGTGTCCATATTGTTGCATTAGCATTTGAATCGAACCAAATTCATTTTTTATAGAAAAGAAACCTGCGAAAAGTTTGTTTAAAATTCCTCAGCTTGGCAGTAAAATTCAGAAAGAAGAATTTCAAAACCTCGGTTTTTGCTACAATCTCTCCAGCAGTCAGGAAAAGACCGAAGCTCGGAAAGAAAAAACTTGCCCTTTGAGAAAATCAGCAATTTTCCGTACAAATTAGGAGAATTCTGAATTTTTTTTTAAATTTCTCAATCTGAATTTAGTTTTTATGCACTCCAATTAAATGACTAATTTGAGGAAATCGGTCGAAAATTGAGATGCCTTTGACAGCTTATAACTCATTAATAATAGCGAATGAAATATATGTTTATAAGACGGTTGTTACCCAAAACGCGCAACTTGATCCTTTTTGATGTCTAAAAAAGGTTTTTTTTTTGTATTTTGTTTTCAATACCATTTCGTCGTCATTCCAAGCATTGATTGGAAGATCCAGAATTTAAAGGTTTATACAAAAAAGTTCGTTTTTTTTCTGCGACTTCAATAGCTGCTGAAACAAAACTAAGAAAAAACGAACGTTTTAAGAAGAAATGTAAATTTCCATCTATCAGATATTTTATGCGTTTCTGTTATTATTAAATAAAATGTATTTTTTAAAGACCTTACAACCTATAATCTTATTTTGAGCCACCTATCATCAAGTTGACCATAAAGTAATCCGCATTGACTATTGACGAACGAACTGAGTGTTTTCTTTCAGAATTTTTTCATTTCTAGATGTTTATTTTAACATTAGTTTCAGACTTTTATAAAAACTTGCCCGATTTGCTGATTTTGATTACCAGAATGATCTGAACCGATAAAACAGAAACAACAACTAAATTTTAACGTTTTCGCTTAATAAAAATTAAATTAATGAACGTAACATGTAATTAGTCATAGTATCGCTAATTTGTTTAATGTCAGCAAAGCGCATATCTGAGTCACAAAGTAAAAAAATCGCCTGAGACTGAAAAACAAATATTATAAGAAAATGCTGTCGTAGTCACTTTCTATACCTGTGAAATATGCTGACTGGCAAGTCAGCATAACTGGCCCAAGAAAACCAAGCTGATTTTCTGTATCTTTGCTCTGGTTGACCCCAGATCCATTTCGAGTAGTTTGCACCTCATTGCTGACTTGAAGTACCATATTACTGATTGCAGCCAATCTCAAGTTGGAATTATTTATAAAATTAGAAATGTAAATCATTTTTTCTTTAATTTAACACTAATAAATTCCGAAGACAAGTTGCTAGATCCGACTTCACCTGGTTACTGAGAGAAAATAAATGAAAAACCCAAAAAGGGTTGATCTTGTGCCCAGCTTCCTCGCGGTAATTAACAAAAGGAGCAAAAAGGATCAAAAGTTTAAAAGCTTAAATGTTTGCTTCGAAATTGTTCGGAAAGTATTTACTGGAGTAACCAGATTGCCTGAGGGCAAAAATTTTGCTTTAAACAGTTGTTTACGTGGTTTATAAATGAATTTTTCAAACTAATTTATCAGTTTAACCCTCTTCAATGATGTGTCAAGTTTTTTCGTTTAATCCATCCCCGGTGAGTGATGTTTAATTTCTGGCTGATGCTTTTGGATGGAATTAGATTAAAACTCTTCATGAAAGAGAACTTGAATATCCACTGTTTTGTATTCAAATACATGAGTATGTGAACTGTGAAGTGACTATAATGCCACGCTTTGCCATTTTCATGCCAAGTAATTTCTACGTCCACACATTTATTAAACGCCACATGGAAATTCCTCTCGATTAACAATTAAAATAAAATCGGCGTTAGTTGAAAACAAAGTTGCGCTTTGCTAAAATTAAGTGCGTATTCAAAAAAATCAACATTGTTCGAACGAAATTCCATAGATGCTTTCCGGATAGACACACGTTGACACTTTGCCAAATTTTAACAATAAAATCAGTCTTAGCTGTATAAACTTCTGTTATGTAAGATCTTTAGCTAAGAATACAATTCATGTAGGCATTGACCCACATTTAACGCTGCAATTTGTATAAAGTTACGACTAGTATTAGGTAATTTTTGCCGTTGCGAGGAAATGCAATACTTCGGTTTGTTTATAATTATTAAATTTGTAATACTGCAATTTCCCATTGTTTCTGGGTTATTTCGCTCTAGATTAATACCCTAAAATCCACATATTACTTCATTTAATCAAACATGTTGCCTCTGTTTATCCTGAAGAATATCTGTGCCCATACAATTGAAGTCAAAATCAATTTTTCCTTTTACAAAATACACTTGAAAAATAAGCTAGTGCGGAGGTTCTGTTTTTATTTTTATTTATTGTAAATATAACAATTATTTTAAAAAGTGTGTCAAACAATGAAACAACTAAACAGCTTTTAGAACAGTTGCAAAATAATTTAAAAACCTTCATATTGATAAATGAGTTAAACCTGGCGAAATTTTAATTTCTATTCCAAAATGGAAAGCATGATAAAAACAAAAGCATTAAAAACTACTCTTGAGATTTTTAAAAATTAACTTAACCAAAAAATACGCTCACGTATTCAAGAATATAAATTTCTCCAAAACCAATGGAAGCCGAAATTCGCATATTTGGCAATTAATAGAAGAAATGTCATACATCTACAGACAAAATGGACAAACAACCCCTACAACTGGACCATACTGAATCCCCTTTGTCTTACAAGACCAACCAGACAATCCAGCTTCCGTTTCCTTACATCAACGCTACTCGAACACTTACAAACGCAACTGACTACTGGACAATAAAATAATTTTTTCTTGTCATTAGAATTGGAAAGTTTATTTAATACGATTGTTGACCTAGAATAAGAGAATTTTCATATTTGTTTTTTATTTACATTAAGACTACATGTATTAAACAAGGGCAGAAAGACCGATAGGTCGATAGCCTTTTTTTAGAAATAAAGATGTTTACTACTACTAGAAGAAATGTTTATCTAAAAAGCGTGAAAGTTTCAGTTCAAATAATTCATCAGAAAAATTAAATAAATAATTCTCAAGTCAGAATGAGGTGCTAGTGTCTTTAAAATAATATAATTCTATTAAACCCACACAGCAATAAAATTATGATTTCTTGCAATAAATACAGATAGAGTCGTTCCAAAAAGTATTCTAAAGTTGAGCTTCAACCGCTTTGTCGAGATTTTTTTTAATTATTTTCAAACCGCAGTTTCAAAAAATACGCTCACCTCTTCAAGAATATAAATATCTCCAAAACCGATAGAGGCAGAAATTCTCGTTTTTTGCAATAAATCGAAAAAACTAATCTAAAAATCACAAAAATTGAAAACAATTCTCGATTTCTGGAAAATGAAGTGCAAGTGTCTCTAAAATAAAATAATTCTCTCAAATCGATACAGAAAAAATTACCTTGAAAACGACTTAAACGTTTACCTTGGAGCTCTTTTACTTTATTTTTTAAAGAACTAACCGCAGTTTCTTCGATTTTTGCAAACTTCTTCAAAAAAATTTATTTCTTCAATACCATTACAGCAAAGAAGTCGCTTTTTTGCAATAAATAAAGCAAATATCCGGCAAAAAACTGTGGTAGTTTTGTCTCAAATAATTAATTAGGAATTAAAACTAAAATTTGTATTGACTAATATTTTTATTTATGTTTATGTGTTTGTATGTAAAATAAAAATGTCTATCCAACACCAAAATTCTCTCGATTAAACACAGAAAAAATATTTCTGCAATAAACAGAAAAACATGTTTCTACAAACCACCAAAATTTATATCACAAGCAATAAAAAAATCACAAGCAGTTTTAGCTGATTTTTTCCAAAAATTTTTCAGGACCATCAGCTATCTCCCACTTTATTAGCTTATGTATTTGTAGGTCACAATCTACATTTTATACAGAGTGTTTGAAATAAAGCGTGCACTATGGTTAACTAAGCAAAATCATCAGGTTGAAAAATTAACAAAACGATTGGAAATAGCAAAACCATGTAAAGAGCATTTTTTCAAGCCCTTTTTAGCATCTATTTTGGCCAGAAGGTTAAATTAAAAATAAAACAGAAAAGGAGCTTCGCCCCCTATCAAAACCTTTGTTGAAAAAAGTTTCAAAACCTTGAAGTTTTATCAGCAGAAATATTTGACTGTGGCTATATTATAAATGATAACTAAATTAATTTTATGATATTGGCCGAATTATAAGGGAAACTGCCTATATTTAAATAAAACAGATCATACTCGCCGATAAACTATAAACTAGCAACAAAAGGACAAAACGCACGCAATCGTTCACTATTATGAAGAAGTTTATCTGAATCATTGTAACTAATGACGCGCGTTAAGAAAATATTACGGAATTAAGATTAAACAAACAATTAGTTAATACCGTACTTATTACCATTAACAAATGTCATTAAGGCAAGAAAGAATATTGTTTGGGACAAATCAACACCAATCTAAATAATCGAGTCCATCTATGGCTTCCAATTGTTATAAGATGAACCTCCAATGGAATATACACATGATATAGGATTTTATCTACTTCGACAATCGAAAATATATTATATAATAAACATACAAACCGTTTAGGTAACCCGAAAACTCTCCCATGAACTTTGGCATTCTTTTCCAAATATTTGCTGGAACGAGTAGACGCAACTGTCCAGAAAGCAATGGGACCAAACAGGACTGTTTTAAACAGCAGGAAAAATTGCGAAAAATCAGGGAAACCGTAGAAGGTAACGAAACACTAAAGATGACTAAACCCTTGTGTTTGTGTGTGAAGTACCGAAAGGAGAACTGTTGATTTGCAGCAAGTTAAGCCCAGGTTTTATTTAAAACTATGCTTGATTTATGTTTATATATGATTTAATTCATTCCAATGTATTCCTGGGTTTCAGTCAATTTTATTGTTTATTATTTAAAATGTTACAAATACGTTTCGGTAGTCTTTATCCACCATCATCAGTTTGTCTGGTCTAATCAGTTCATACATGCGATCATCTAATTAGCGTATGATACACAGAGCTAAGATTGTCTGTATCTGATCTGAAATTTATTGCATTCTGATGTTTCTTAATTTGTATCATTTCATGGATTCTTCTCTTATTATAGTTGTCCTCATTGATCAATATTTGTGTGTTATCGAAATCAATGAACAGCTGACAGGTATTTAGACAATTGGTAAGTTTGTTTTACAAAATTTAAGCCTAGAAGCGATAAGTTGGACACACCTAACGTAATATACAAGATTGACTGTTTGAACTGTGACAACACATACATAGGACAAACAGGGCAATATTTAAAGAAAAGAATATACGAACATAAGTATAGCTTAAGAAAGGTTAACGAAAATGCAACAGCATTAGCACAACATGCACAATAAAAGTTGCATGATTTTGATTTCGATAACACACAAATATTGATCAATGAGGACAACTATAATAAGAGAAGAATCCATGAAATGATACAAATTAAGAAACATCAGAATGCAATAAATTTCAGATCAGATACAGACAATTTTAGCTCTGTGTATCATACGCTAATTAGATGATCGCATGTATGAACTGATTAGACCAGACAAACTGATGATGGTGGATAAAGACTCCGAAACGTATTTGTAACATTTTAAATAATAAACAATAAAATTGACTGAAACCCAGGAATACATTGGAATGAATTAAAGTACAGTCAGGAAAATATACAAAACGAATATGATTTAATAAAATTTCAAACAAATCTCTGATGTTTTTCGATGCATGGCACCGTCGCGACGACGTTGTGTTGATTCTCGCGATTTAACGAGGAAAATTGCAGGAATAGAGGACAACACCCTCAGTGACTCACTAATGGGACCAATGACAAGTCACCTTGCCAAAGTCTTTGTTATGTAAGGCCCTTGCCTTGTTACGGACCTGTCTGGCCGTCTAGCCACCGATCCCTTTATTTTTTCGCTCGAATTTAAATTAAATCATTTAATTAAGGGGAAAAGTTGTCGTTAAGAGTCATTCTCCTTTATTGTTTGTTATTGATCTCGTCTGTTGATTCCGTTGATAATGTTGGCTGTGTGTTTTTATTATTCTTAAACTCTCCTTCAAAAAGAAGCAACAGGAATGCAAATCTTTTAAATGAAACCAATAAAACTAATACAATCTTTCGTCAATCAAAAGGAACAACATTGTCTGTTGCAAAAATTGTTGAACAACAATCGGGCATCTTTACAACGTATTAAACTCTGGAACGCAGTTTCCGAGCTGCTTAAGTTGTCCCTTTCCTGGAAAAACATGCCGACGTTTGCTGGAAAATATTTATTTGTCATACAGGTTGCCAATTAGGTGAATCAATGCTTGGAAAAGAGCCACGTCAATAGGATGCCTGTTTCCAGAAAGTGCAATTTATTAAAACCTAGCACTGAGAAATGGCTATTCTGAGTCGAGCTAGCCGCACATTGTAAGGATTTTCCCTTAATACTTCTCATAGTTGTTTTGATCTCTCCTGTTTGTTCCTCGTAATTGCTTATTTTATATTATTACATGCTTGTAGTTTTTTCCCCGAAAATGTTCGGATTCTTTGATGACAGTTTTTTAAAACCGGCGAAAGTCGAGAACCGATATAAATAGCGTATTACATTAATGTTTGACCGACCTATTTTTTTTATTTTTGGCAAAGGTCGATTTTTTTGCTGGTTTTGGGTCTTTGTCCTATATTTCTGCTCACAAGTGTTTTGGCTTGAAGCCCGTATTTCCATCCACAAGTTGCGCAGTAAATAAACCTGCTTTTGTATAACTAATTACTTGACAATGTGTTGACCAAAATAAAATGTTCACATTGCTAGAACGCATTTTTGCCAAAACGGTCATACCAATATTTTACCATCATTTCTAAGAGACGATTTAATAATTTAGCAGATTTATTGTACCATTCAAAATAAGTTTACATTGTTGGCAGGCAATTTCTAGTCGTAAAATCCCATCTATCTTTAACGTTTAACAATTTTTAATAGTTATGAGCAATCTTTAAAATTAAATGCAAAAACTATTAATCGATTGGCTCAAAACCAAATTGCTGTTACCATGAATTATTATCATTCATTCAATAGTTATCATGTTTAAGATCTTTGAATTTGCTCTAGTGCTACTTCACCGTTAAATATACTAAATATCTGTTCAGACCAAAATAAAAAAGAATTTGTGAAGAAAAGTCGGGATCATTTGCATGGATAATAAAAAAGCAGACAATGAAGACGACGAAATCCGTCCAAGTATTTATGAATATTTTTTTGACAACCGATATAAATTCAACTGATGTGATACTAGCGAGAGAGCATGACTTAGAAATAATAAATTTTAAGCAGATGAAGGAAGTGTACATTTCGTCCGAGTACATAAAAAAAAGTAAATACTCTAAAAATTTATTTTTCTCTTTTCAATGGGCTTAACATCAGCATTCGAGACGTGTAAGAAAAATTGTATAGTAAAATATAAATTAAAGAAACATCGAGTTTTACAACGAAAATATAAACATATCTGCAGTGGAGCCAGTAAATTTTGAGAGACAGTTTGAATAATTCAGTTGTTTAATACAAGGAGAGTTAGGGCTTCTTCTTTCTTGGCACGACATATTATTTTATACGACGAAACAACGTTCACATTTATTAGAACTGTAAATTCTGAAAATTGTCGTTGCAAGAGTGACGTTAATCCAGATTTCATTTGAATCCAGCTTCGAAATCAACACTCAAAGCAAATAAGTGAAAAATATAAAAAAATTCAAAAAATTACTTAATTGTTTCCAATAAACGAATGTTTGAAAGATGTGGGGGCATTAAAGCTTAGGGGCGCAGCAGAAATTAAGAAAATAAATATCTCCCTGTAGCTGAGGATATAATGGGCCCTTACGTAGAGAAGTATTTTTAAATAAATGTAGAGCAAACATTATCAGAAATATTTCATAACGCATAAACGAAGATTTTAATGGAAATTAAACAGATCGATATTTTGATATTGTTAGACAATAGATTGTCCCCGAGTTAAGTTAATTAGATTATTTAAAAGCGAAAGTACACGCAACAAAGGTCAGTTCAATAACTGAATTATTTATTATTTGGAGGCAGATAATTGGGGTGACAAAATCAAATACAATTCCTATGACCATTAGATCTCAACCAATAGTTGGGAACATTTCATTTGTAAAGATTTTTTAAATTATGCGGTTTTTTGTATTTATCTAAATATATAAACGCTTATTTGATAGAGGTTATCGATGACTACTTAAATAAGTCACAATATTCCTGCAAAATTGCAGATAAAATGCAAAGTCACGTTTAAACTAAAAACACTGATAAATGTTTATTAGCTTGAGCTGTTTTATAAATACATAATTTAGATTTTTAAATATATAAGTTCGTTGCTTTCTGCAAACGTTGGGTGATGGTGAATCTAACATTAGATCCAGCTTTCTGTTTTATTAATATTTTACTATAAAACTTTAGAAACGTTCTTTATTATTATATAGAAATGCGGTTTATTTTAGGAAATTACTTGGAATGGAAACTGGTTTTTTGATCATTATAACAGAAAGTTTTCTCATCCAAGCACCCGAACTCTATAATTGAAATACTCTATTTAGAGTATTAAATTGCTGCTGATGTGATTCTCAAAATAAAGAAACATTTGCAATGGCATAAGATCGTCTAGCTTGAGAGCGGTCCAGATACATTACAACATAAATTATGCCGATGCAATCCCCCCGAGCTGATAGTTTCTTCCCGATAATATTGTCAGCCAGATTAATTAACATTATTGCTCAATTCACATATATAACTATTATCCTGTCTAGCCCTGATTGATAAAATATGTTTGCGTCTCAAATATGTATGTGGGTTTTCGTAATCAGAAGAATTATAACAAGTAAATATTTAGTTATATTAAAATTGAAAAAATATTTACAATTTAATATTTATTTGTCCCCTCTGCAATATATGCTGTTATGATATACGGGGTGTCAATTTGAAAACTTCCAACCCTTAATATCTTTCTTGCAGCTAGAAATTTGAAAAATCCGAATGACACGTCAATTTTATTTGTTAGAGGGATACTTTAAATAAATATTTTTAACCTTGTTTCAACCCTCCAGGACGGGTAGATGTCACCCTTAGAATCTTAAATGAGAATGGGGGTCAAGTGGAACACGTTTTAGAGGGCCTTCAATTCTCTTTTCAGTGGTATCCTACTTTGTTGCTTTTTGTCCAAAAACAATTGCACTTTCCCTCATTGAGACGTTGGTTTCCAGGTTAGTGGTTACACAAAAATTATTGCATTGGCTCTCCTTGCAGTACAAATGATTAGAAGAGTGGGCGACACCGTTAAAATCGTTGAATAACAGAAAGAAAATCTAATTTAAACAATTGATACCTCATTTATTGATTATTTTACTTCGACAAAAATAACTTTTTATTTGCGGAAGAGAAATTTCAACAATAAAACACATGGGATCTATTTACGCACTATCTTATCAGTTGTTCAAAATCTTGTCGATTTTCCTGTAAACAATAATAAAGTCTGTTTTCGAACTCCTTCCTATCATTTCGGAAAACTTCACCGAGAATTGTCATCAATATCAGCAGGTTGTGTCTTATAAACAATGGACTTTAGATGTCCCCAAAGAAAGAAGTCTAAGGGTGTTAACTTTTGAGGATATTGGGTTAGTTTGGTTTAGTCCTCCTCAAAAAGTATGTGGGTTTTCGGAAACATTTTCATTCAGAAAAAAGAACTTTCATCGCTGAAACAGATATTCGGCAGAATATTGGGGATGGCATTGACTTGACGACTCATGAATTCACAGAACTTTATTCTTCTATCAAAATAATCGTCATAAAGTTCTTGAAGTATCTGCATTTTATATGGATGGACTTGATGCATTTTCAGTGCTTTTCTTACAGTGTCGTGTGATATTCCTGTCTGTTCTGCTACTGTTCGCAAGGCGTTGGTGGGCTCTGCAGCAAATAACCCCAAAACCTCATTTTGAGCTCCTTCATTCATCACTCGTGGGTTGTTTATTTTTCTATTACTCACCGAACCAGTTTCAGAGAACTTTTTAACCAAATCCAGCACATATCTGTGACTTACTTCATGATTCCGATTTCTTTCATTGAAAACCAATGCCGTCTTTCGTGCGCACTTTCTGACCTCTCCATAAATGAAAATAATTTCAGTTCTATTCTGAAGAGAATAAACCTTTCTCACACTTTATGCACTTAATAAAAGTTATCACTGAACAGCCCAAGAAGCAAAAGCGAATTAAAAATAATAATCCTATTTTGGCTACATCTTCAAAATTTTCTGACCGTGTTTTTTGGTTAAAAAAACAACGTATTTTTAGAATTTCTTGATAGAATTTAAATGCTTTTGTGGAATTTCAGCGATAAGACACTGAATGATCGCAAATTAACGAGGTACTCGTAGTACCATCGAAATGTTTACAAATAAAGTTTGAAACGGTGCCACCCATGGGCGAAGCGAGGAAGAAGCAGGGGAGGTTCATGCCACTGAAAAGAGAATCGAACGCCTTTTAAAACGATGTGCCACTTGACCCCCATTCCCATTTATGGTTCTAAGTGTGACATCTACACCTCTTAGGGGGTTGAAACAAGAAGGCTAAAAATATTAATTTAAATTGCCCCCTTACAAATAAAATTGACGTGTCTCCGATTTTTCATATTTTTAACTATAAGAAAGATATTTAGGTGGGAAGTTTTCAAATTGACACTTCATAATCATCGAACGACGACAAATTAAATGGACAAATCCACCTACATACGCTGACGACTCTGCACTGATCGTGCACGATTACCTAAACGACAACAAAGCTGTATCGCAAATTCCAACTAATTTTACCAAACCACTAAGTGAAAAACAACCGTTAATAACACTGGTAACGAGAAAGAAATAAGCACACAAAAAGCACTATGTGGACCTCTGTTGGTAATAAAAATACATCGAATAAAACTAGACAACACATACAAACAACAGCACAGATTGGACTAAAATCAATAACGAGTAATAAGACCTCAAAACCCACTATGCAATCCATCAAACCAACTGTTGTATGAATGCACAAATATGACAAAAATAATCGAAAGACTGCGCCAAATACAAAGAAAATGCAATAATAACTACCATAACTGGACCTTACTGAATTTCCTTTCTCTTACAAGAGTGCAGACAATTCCGGTTGCTACTAGAACACTTACAAACACAACCGAAATAGCCAGGAAAGTAATAAAAAATATATAAAATCAGTTTTTAAATTTAATATGTCATGATCCCCATCTAAGGGATGAATCAAATGAAGCAAATCCTAATATCCTGCATGGAATGAATTGTCAAAACCATTGAGAGTTCTGCAATGCAAGCAAAGAGAAATTAATAACGTATTCAATTTCACATGGACAATTGACGTTGACTTTGACCATTGCGATTGTTACATCATTTATTTGGAAAACAGTCGTTCTCGATTTGTCCGAAACAATGTGGAATATTTTACACTAAACAAAAAATCAATGACCGAAGACTTCCGCTTCTGCGGACAATGACATTAACTTTCTTTCGACAAAGTGGGACGTCTATACGTACAACAATTTTGCATATTATTTATTATCATTATCACCTTTCTTCTTCAATGTTTTATAAGAGGTTACATATAGTTTCATATTTGTTTGATAATGGATTGCTCGGATAGGCCGTATTTAATTACAAATGTTTTGTGCATTAACGGCCCCTGATGCTATTACTGCAAAAGAAACAAATAATGAAAATGAAGCTGCAATGTAATACTTTAATATTTTTAAGTTATTAGTGAAGTTGAATCATGATCAGTCAAAAGGGTTAGCGGATATGAAACGCAAATTACACTCAAACAGAAAGTTGTGCCAATTTTAGCATATATAATTTAAATGAGCGACGATTCTCAACGACCAGATGTTTGAATGGCGTATAGAAAGAAACCTACTTTTCGAGCGACTTTGAAAATAATACCTCGTTCATTCTGTATGTAGTACGGAGAAAGCGTATGAAAGTTTGTTTATGCCGTCACTAAAATAATTAGTAGTAAAATTAGTAGAAACTTTTAAGGATTCGTCGCCAGTACGTTTATTGGTTAGACTGTAGAAATTTGCTCGTAATATGCCGTTATAGATCTACTAATTATATCAATACATTATCACACAAACGGATGTGGAATATTAAGAATCTCCCGATGGGTGAAACGGGGGTTAACGATATTTCTTTCTTGTATGTATGCAGGAATACATAACGAAACAATTTTACAAACGTTTATTTATGTAAGTGAGGAAAACTGGCTGGCAATTCATGGCGTTTACATAGTTCTATTAGCAAATGCGAATATTTTTAAATTCCTAAAACCACTATTTTGAGAAATAAACAGGCATAGTTTGACAATGTCTAAAACAATTAATTCGCAACTTGAATAGTCATTGCTTATCTTACCAAGTTAAAAGTGTTTTAAGTTATAATCTGTTCAAAAGTTTCAAATCGCAATAATAACCCACTTTATAATATGTAAAACCATGTTTTAATTAAAAGGAATTATACAAAATTCATCAACTATCCGCGTAAAATTTACATAGTTCGTTTTGATGCGAACATTTTTGAAAAACCAGCCAAAACTAATTTGATTGCCCTTTAAAACAAAGCGAGGTTATCAACCGAGAATTTGAATTACAAAAATGAAATCTTAATTATATTTTCAATGTTACATATTTGAACTTTTAATCATAAATATATATCTGCTAATTCTGATGGAGTATCATTAATCAATAATGTCTGTCATTGGCAAAGGAAAAATGAAAATAAAGTGTCGCCAAGTGCACTTAATTGTCGTCTTATCAGCGTATTGTTAATGAAAAAAATGCTCTTATTGGATTAAGGACTTAAAAAAAATAAATTGCGCATTGATAAAGGGGCTCAGATGTAACATGTTGACATAGGTTCGGGAATAAAGTCTAGAAGTATTGCGCTTATTATAAATTTTATGAGATTATTAAGTACAGAACATACGTTGGATAAGAAATGTTTATTTGCTCAACTAATTAAACAACATATCTTCCATGAAAGCAAATAAAATGAGCTTGGTTCCATGATTGCACGATAACTTTTTAGACGGTTTCTTGATAAATAAATATTCCACTCTTATGACCAATGTACTATGTAAGAATGTAGTAATATGAAAAATGAAAAGACCCAACTGTATACCTACTTGGTTATCCACATACGTAAAATAATTCCCAAAGTGTAACACGCTCGACAGCAGGCTGGTAATGAAAAGAAAGTGGTACCCGCAAACTTGGACTTGGCCTACTTTTCTTTCACATTCGAGATTATGTCAGTTAGTTAGCTTGAGGGTATCCGTTATATGGGCATTGGAGCACCTGTAATACCTTTTTTGGTAATGAAGGCCATTAGTGGGATAAAATTCCTTCATATTTCATTAACACGATTTTTGACCATCACACAGAATCTTGACTTATTCAAAAAAATTATTACCTGACACAGATCGGTACTTATACTTATATTTGATATATTTTTTGCATCAAAAACGTATTTTTGTAATCTAATTTTCTTTGCCATCATCCGTTATAAGTTACACCTAAACCGAAGCAGGTGCAATAAAGAGCAAAACCTCTGCTTGGAATGGAAACATGTTTAAAATTTTACCTAGACCTAAATAGTCTATTATTTTTTATAGATTGCAAAAATCTTATAATTACGGATAAGTTTCACAAATAAAACAAATTAAAAAGAACTAGCAAAAGCAACAATTTCTATGTTGATTATTTTGTGACAAGCTTCTCTCCAAACTGATGAGTTTTCCGCCTTGTTTAACTTAAATCTTAACTTCTTCTTGACGTTCTGCAAACACGAGAGGTGTTTTCGAGCGAAACACGTCTGAGGATGCAACTCACTCGTGCTGACGAAACGTCAGGAATAAATTATTTTTCTGCGACAGCCAAAAAGCTCGTAGAACTGACCAGCTTGCAATGGCATCGAAAAATTAACTCATGAAACCCTTCTATTTTACTTGATTTTCCCGTTGATTTTTTTAGTTAATTCAGTTGTTGAGACAGATATGCGAATTTTGTTCAAATGTCATGTAATAATCAATAAAATCTTATAAATATTACCTCAAATTCTAATAGATGAAAGAAAATGATAAAGGAGTTGTGCGAGTTGTAAAGTAAAAGTGTAAGTTTATTCCAAAATTCCATTCGACTTGTGCAGAGAGTTTACGTAATTTCGCAAAAACCAAAAACACCCATCTGTTTAAATGTAAATTGGCAATAATAAAAATAACTACCAAAAGTTGTATGTCTGCCTCATAGTAAAAAAGTTCTTTCAAATTTTATACTAATTATTTCATTCATTAAACAATATTATGATACATTCTTAATTCAAGTTTTTTCTTCCCAAAAATTAATATTCGAGGAACTCGAAGCTTCCTGAATGAATGTAATATGCTTGCTGTAACCGCTACCGTTTAACGGCCAGACGAATTTTAACTGTTTTGTTATTTTTAAACCAATTTTGCTGGTAATTTCCCTAGTGATTTCGTTTCTTCCGTTTATGTCGCAATAATTGAAACCCAAACATCTCAGTTCAGCAATTGCTGTTTTTTAATTCCATTATAAGTCTCAGTAACAAAGTGTATTAATACAGTGCAGAATGCCGCCAGTATCGTTGATTTTTAATTAATTATTCTATGGTCTTTACTGGACGAAACGTACTTTTTCAATTTCTTGTAGTTCCTGTCCAGATTCATTTTGCTGCAAAATGTTCTTATTGACCATCCAAAAGGTATTTTTTAAACTCTTTAATAAAATTTCAGTTATTAAAGTTTCAGAAAGTAGAAGAGTAGATTTGCAACATCGATCAAATTGCAATCAATGTAAGTAGACGGTGAGAAAATATGGCTCTAAAGCAATATAACTGCTAAAAATAAACCAGATGTCATTGTACAGAATAAAAATTGCATAACTTTGAGTTTGAAGCCTTCATTGAAAATTCATTAAAATGCGCATGTATTTTTTGCTCTTTTAGGTATTAAAAAAGTGTACACGTCGACCTCAGAAACAAGGTTTTCAGAGTATGACCTTTATTCCGTTTAGGTTGAAGTACTTCCGGCAACGATACCTTACTACAAATGGATTTTACAAAAGCTGCGACCTTCAGCTTACCAATGTATCTTTCAGTGATCAAAGTAGGTATATTACGAAATATATTTATTCTTTTATAGCCAGTCGGATGTAACCTTCCGAATTTCAAATACGTTTTTTTATATTATGTCATACTATGGCAATTTGCGTAATGTTCAGTTTGAACTTGAATGTTTTGGGCATGGAACTTGATTCAGTATTTGATTCGCCATTCGTTTTAATTAATTAGTTCAGACGTAATTATACACTTCTGAAATATGAAGGCAGTGTATTTTATAAATATTTATATTGAGGGCAAAAATTAAATCAAAGAGAAAAATTAGCACACATGCATGAATTGAAATGTATGAACCACATGTAGAACCCTCTATAAAAACTAAGAAAAATTTCATTGAAATAATAGTGCCGTCGTTATATAGACATCTGCATATGCGCATTTGATTTTTAGTGGGGCCTGCCACTAATCAGGATTGTGCCTGACTTTATTTGTGCACTCTTGGCACAATTTGATTTTTGTGTTACTTTGGTTGATTGCGCGACATCTTCGTATATCCACGCGTTCTCAAACATATGAGTGAGTAACCTCATATCCATGGATTAAGCACTTTTAAAATAAAATATATCCGAGATACAATTTTAAATGATTCATTTAACACCGGCAAAGAAATGCTAGATGGATAAACAGTGCCAACATTTTATAGACTTCAAATAAAAATTAATTCCCAACCACGCTTTATTTTGCTGGATTCCATAACACTGAAGAGAATTGTGCCTGGTATTATTAGTGAACGGGCACTAATAATGTTTCTTCCATATCTTTCTACTTAATATTAAGTCGACATATACATGTGTAATTTAAACACAATATGTTGATTCGAACGATAACTCAACACTATAGAAGGAAAACGTGTCTGCCTAGAATAGTTTTCAGTGTATGTTTATGGATAAAAAATAATCAGCTAAATACACGCTGCTGCTGCATGACTGCAACCGTAATGTTGGCATAAGTCATATCCAAATGCTTTCTCAAATATTAGATTTAAATCAATCTATTTATATATCAGAGTAATGTATTAGGACTGTGGCATGGTTTCTTCCCAAATAAATTGCCCAAGAAAGGATATATAACTAACTGAATTTTTATGTGAATTACCTATCAAAGTAATCTATTCTCTGAATTTGCTAATGTAATATTGTAAACATGGATTAACTGATATTAAACAAAGTTCCAAGTAATTGTTTGAACCACTTGTCTGAATGCTGCAATATTATGGAATATCAAATTTTACTATCTCTAAAACTATGTCGAGCAAAGATAAAGCCAAGACAATGAAATTTATTTTCAAACATTCTCATGTAAGCTGGGTTCGTTCAATTTATCTACGCAGACAAAATGTCTCTCACAAGAATTTAAATGGACATTTTGGAAATTCCAATTTTTTGATATGCGATAACGTTTATCTCTATTATTGTTGTCGCTATTGGCACTTTCTTACGATCCACAACGTATTGATTGCTATTACATCATATCACATAATGTGTCAGATGTTTTTAATACAAAATAAACAATTAACTTATATTGCTGAAAAACAAGATACTTCGACTATTTGTTTATATGAGAATCGCGGTTCAATCGTAATTCTCTATACTGTTAAATCGTTGTTTATACGTATAATTGTTACGTGCAAATTTCGGGTTTGATGCTCATAATTTGCATATTATTGTTCATAATTTAGTGTTTTTTATTTTCCTATAATAATTGGTTTTTCCCCAAGAGCATAATTTTTGATACTTTTGTCTGGCGATCAATTTAGTTTCAACCGATTGTTTACCAAAGAAACTAATAGAATATGTGGATTAAAATCATCATCAAAATATGGATTAATTATATATATAAATATGGATTAAAATCATCATAATATGGATTATGATCGTAACAATTTTTTAAATAGTTGGAAAGTATCCGAATCAGTTTAAGGACTGATTGCAGTCGCATTGTTATACTAAATAGTTTATTGTCTCAACATAGTGCAAAGGTCCAACATTTGAGATTATATTATTTAGTTACTGCTTCTTTATCTCTCGCTCAGCCGCAGGTGCTATTTGCTAAGAGAAATGTTTAGATAAACTATTTAACCAGCTTCCGAATATGAAATTTCTGCGGGATAAGAAGGTCAAAAAAAAAGACTATATGAACACTGATTAACTGATCTGTCGCCCTAGTGTAATGGAATAGGTTTTATGTTCTCATCTGTTTAGTAGAAGTCGACTGACTTCCTCCCATTCCTGCTATACAGGGTGATTCAAAATTGGCGTCATTCCTCTAGGGGTGTTGTCTGGGGGTGTTTTAGGAGTACAGGAAAATTAGTAAAAAATAATAATTGTTATTAAAAACTGAGATATTTGCAAAAAGCTAGATTAGAAGGATGGCAACAATGTTTTTCAAGGAAATCTGTCTTATTAACATTACGTAAATACCTTTAGCTCTGAATTATTAAAAACTCTAGTAACCATGGAAAAATACAGAAAGTGATATTAAAATAGGTTAGGCTAAACGGTAAAGTCAACAGGATTTGTAAAATGTAGGCACGTACTTTTTCGAAATGTCAATATTGTCAACGACTTTGACATTGTTGACAAACTTTGAATATAAAACAAACATACATTTCTGTGTTGAACTCCTAACAAGTTTCTGTCCGTTTAATCATCTTATTGTTATTGTGTATTCTTCTCGAGCAGCTTCTCCTATTCGGTTATTTAACTTGTGCTCAATTTATACCCGTGTTCGGTAAACTGGAGATTTAATGTCTCCTTGTGTTCTGTGTATCTTACATACGTGGGAGTAATGTAGCCCTTCCTCGGTAATTATCCTCTTTCTGGGAAAGTGTCAGTTGTTGTGCAATGCTCCAAGTACTCCTGGAAGGATCTGCTGCATTATCTCCAATGCCTCTTGTCGAGTACCACTATCTTCCTGGAGCCAATCTTCCAGTGTCTCTAGCTCTTTGTTGGCGTAAGTTCCAACAGCTTTTACCATGTTACTAATAGCATGTCCGCAAATTCGATGTTGATGTAAATTTTGTGAAAGGAGCTTCAAACTTTCTCGTACTCTCCAAGTGAGCCCCTACTACCCCTTAAAAGGATTGACGCCCGTTTTGAATCACCCTGTATAATCAGAAAAACCTTTCAGAGGGCGTGGTGAGAACTAGTAAATAATGATTTTATATGGACTGGTTTTCAGATATTTCCGATTTTTGACTGTTAAACTCATAAGGTTTTGATGATGCAATGTGAAGACCAAATAAAATAAGAAGAAAACAATAGGCAGAAAACTATTCTTCGAAGATTTTCACGAATCTCAACAGTAGATAATTCTTGAACTATGCAATTTGCAAATTGCCTGATTTTAATCGCGAAGACAGTCTTCACTGCTTTTGAGAAAACGACCGAAAATGTTATTGATCGCATGTTTTTTGCATACAGTTTGTTCAGTATGAACAGTTTAGAGAAAATCTATTTCGCCCGCGGTTTCAAATCGAGCGCGCAAATGTAACCCTGGCATTTGACAGTCATATTTAGACAAATTGAACACGTGTACTGAACGTAACCAACAAAAAAGTCGGCTACGATAATTTGTTTATGAAAAAATACTTTTAAATTTAGTTGAAGAATCCTGCAAAGAAAGTTTCAAATAATGACGGCGAGAGGAGAACTTTCCATGATATATTTTTAAGTCCTCTAATTTTAATTCTCATGTTGTTCATTATAATAAAATGCCAATTAGAAATTGCTCATTTGAAGATTAAATTAATTCCAAGTATAGCTTATATCGCTGATGGTGGTACTTATATAAGTGGGCTTAGTAATGACCTAAGTACTTCGTAGTTATCTAATAGATAAAATGGATTAAAAATTAGTTTTCGTCTATAAATAGTCAACTTGGCAATTATCACAGTTCGCCTTTAGCTGTTAATTATTTTTGTATGATATATTTTGCTCATAAGAATAAACTGTGTTTGATAAATAAAAAATAATAAACCGACTTTGGTGCGAACATCCTTGTCTAGGTTGTCAGTTAGTTAAAAAATAGTACAAATTGAAAAATTATATTAGACAGGTACTTGCAATTCGGCTAAAGCTGGTAGACTTTATTTCAAGAGCAGTTTACTCTTGAAATTTGAAATGTAAATACAATCCTTTGCTTCCAGTGCTCAAGTAGCTTTTAACAGTAGCCAGAAATCATATTACATAAATTACTAGAAGAGCTGGCTGAGTTCTGATGAATTGCCTTTGCATTCTAAGCAGCAATCCTTTCAGTCAAGAGCTAATTTGCTCAAAAATCATTTACAGAAACTTATAAAATACACTGGTATGATAATTAAAGTAAATTACAAACAAACAGTTTGATTTAAACATGTTTTCTTCGATGCTTTAATAGTTGGTCATGTTTCATGATACTATGAAGTCGCAGGCAGATTTTATGAATAAATAAAAGAAGTATAACTAACCTGGGGGTTGGGAAAAAATTAATCCGTTTTCTGAATGCATAGTCGGCATCATAAAAGGTCCAGGACCAGAAGGCCTGTGGTGCGAATGGTGCAAAGACGCAATGGTGAAGCCTTTGGTCACTGTTCACAAAACAAAACAACCGGCCAAATACGCGAAAAGTGTCAAGTGCGAGCGCAAACGAAGAACTAAGTTCTTTCGTCGCGAGCAGAAGGAAAAATACAGCGGTGTCGACGCTGCTCAAAGTGTGCAATGTCAAGTTGTACTGTGAACCAGATACAGGCCGTGAATAAAGGATGTAAAAGTATGAGATAGTGACCTAGATGTTCGCGAAGTAGTGGCGAAGAAAGCAATTGGAGAAAGGGAGACCGAGGAAATGCGGCCAGATAGAACGATGGAGTTACGTGAGATTACCGCCATGCATAATACGGTTCTAACTGGCCCCGTTTTACCGGTACGCTCGGTACTTTCTGCATGGTTTTGCTCTCCTATACCGCATTCTCCAATGAAAAACGAAACTTTTGTTTGAACTTTAGCCTCTTCTAACTCTTCTTCACTTTTTTTACCAGCTTATTTCCAACCAATCAAGTATTTCACGCAATTTTTAAAAATTTAATTTTCTTTAAGATCTAACAGTATTTTTAAATACTTTTCATTTTTTAAAGCCTGCAGTCCTATCAAATAAAAATGTTTACATCAGTATTATGTAATATAATTTTCTTAAAGCGAATCAAGCCCCAAAATACACAAATTTATGTTTTTATTAGACATTATCTAGAAAAAGTCTCTATGATTATTCTGTGAGTATTCACGTGCTGTATTTCGAAAATGCTTGATAACTTGCAATGTTCTCGATTATGTTAATGTTTACTTTCCAGGCGAATGAATATGCAATAATAATGGATTTAGGGATATCATTTTCTCAAAGTCCTGCCAAAAAAGTGGCATTTTATCAATAAGGGTTTGGATAATTTTCTGTGAGAATAATTTAAGCGATAAATGCCTTTCGTAAAACTTTTTTTCCAGCTCCAATGTAAATTATTTTACTTTCCAGCTAGGGATTGAAAATCAAATAAAATATATTAAAATATTAGCTTCTGCAAGTTGAAAGTCACATAATAGGCGAATACACGTTAAAAATAGTTGAAAACACGTTAAAAAGTTAAAATTAAAATGCGAAACAAACTTTAAAAACACTGTATATTGTAAAAGTGTGATCACTCATTGTCGGCCCGAAAAATAAATCCAACTGAACGGAAAATGAAAGATAACATAAGAGGATAAAACTAATGTAAACAGTAGTATAATGCGACGGAACTACTTTACGATAAATATTCCTGCATATGCAATTAACTTCAAGTGCGCTTTACCTCAAATTAGTCACCAAACTTAAATGCAGAATTAAAAACGCACATTTTTCGTTTTCAAATACCGGAATTAAGCAAATTTAAGACGGAAAAGCGCTTTCAACGGATGGCTTTGTTTGTGTGAAAAGTTTAAGAATGAACAACTTCAAGCTAATAGAATGAACATTCAATTATATTAAACCGACGTGAAGCAGATTCTGCAAAAAAATGGTTAATGAATCAAACATTTGAAATTATTTCCTTTTCCAATATCAACTGATTGAAATTCCACCTTTTATTCCTAATTTGGATCACTCCCCTCAAATCATTACGCATTTTGGGATCTTCCCACGTAATTTTGTAGAAATATTTTACATTTTTGTACGCTATTATTCTACCGTTTGCCTTTCATCAGGATAATTGAATGCAAATTCAGACAAATTTCTATATATTAAATTATAAGATCAATTTGAAAGTTTATTTATTGTGAAGGCCTGAGCGTACAAGTTATTCATATTCCAGTCAAATTCAAAACAGACAATATTCTCGAAAAGATCGGTTCTAAATAGCTTCAATTTTGCAATGTAAAGTGGGCGTGAATTTCTTACGAATATTCAGGGTGTATGGGGCACCCCCAAAACTCTGCCTTGTAAAAACAGCAAGTTGCTAGGACTTTAATAATTTCGGTCATTTCTTCTTTAGAAAATGACATTTGAAGTGAATTCGTCAGATTGTCTGCCAATATCAAAGGTTCATGAACGAATTTATTTAAAAAAAAGACATCATCGCTTGCTACGACAATCACAACTAAGGCCTGAAGTTGTTAAATAGCAAAGAAACAGACAAGATTCAAAAGTTGCATGGAAGAAGATCAATAATATAATTATCAGCGTATTGGAAGTCATTTTAATCCTCCTGCGGCCGACAATATCAAATGCTGTTTTTTTCTCTATTCTTTATCAGATTGCATCAGCAATCATGGCGTTGTTGAGTTGTTTCTGTTGTACTTCACTTCATGGAATCATGTTTCGTTTTTACGCTTATGAGGGCGATTTTTATTTGTAAAAGGAAAATCGTAATCGAACATTTTATAACATATAAAAGTTATAATATTAATCTCATGCAGCTGCGCCGCTGAATTAATATGCAGCACATGATATTTTCAAGATGCAGCATTTTTTTAATGTTTTCACCGAAAGTGAGGCTGCTGCAACGTTATTTTTAGCCATGGCGGTCGATTTGCAAAGTTATTTTTTATTTTTCGGGCTACTTAATTTGAGTTTGGTAAAACAAGGGCATCGCCCCCCTCGGTGCGCCTAAAGGTTACAATGCGGCTGCTAATGCGATGAATACTTAAAACAATAAAGATAACAGTGCCACCAGACAAACGGCGCAGTTTTCGTCGAATTTTAAAATCGTACTTTGGTTTTTCTCTCATCGTTATTGCACAGCAAATGATTGCTTTGCGAGCAAATCCTTAACGCTCTCAATGTTCGAAAGTCTTTGTTGCATGCAACAAAGGTGGAACGTACGCAGCAGCACATATTTTTGGTAAACAAATATTAACCTGCATTATCAAAATGGTCTCCTCGAATAACAAGTCACATCTACATAATATGAAATAAAAATATTATATGCACTTATATAAATTACACGTAATTTAAATACACAACTAAGTATTAATGCAGATAAGAAGTGTTACTGGCAGCGCATTGAACAGTAGGCTTGGACAATGACATTACACATAATATTTGTGGTTGCCAATACAAACGCTGATTACAAAAATGTATTTCAATATCGAATTACAGAATTGTGGAAAGCGCCCGCTCTTTCCAACATTTGAACAGACAACAGAAGCAAATTTAAGAATACCCTCGCAGATTTTTTATATTCACATACCCTCTAGCTGTTTGGACATAACATCAGTGCATAGATAATAATTTTTATTTCAATTTACTCTTGAAATTATGCAAATTAGCTGAATGTTACATACCGTGCTTTGTAATATTTTACTAGACATCAAATAACTGCAAAGAAATTTAGTTAAATGCTTAGTGAAAACACTGCTTTTCCTCATACGTGAAACAGTAAAATAATATTTGATATTATTATTTGGGTCGGATATTTGGAGTAAATTTTATTTTTGAAATTAAATTTTTGTTAATTACTATGTTTTACAACATGAATCAGCTTGCCCACTTTAGACTTTCCTTTGATGAAGACAAAGGAATGGGAATCATGTATGAAGTTGCGTCATTATATAACAAACATGTGAGTCAAGGCGGATTATATACTGATAACGACATATACTAAGCTGTTTTTTCATAATAAATGTTGTTCTCTGAATGATGAGTTGAGTAATTTTGCTAATGAATAATGAAAATTAATCAAATTTGGATTTAGATCGTACAGCGGAACACCCATATAAGTTTACGGAATTTCACTCGCTTGTTACATCCCGGATTTTATTCACATGAACTTAAACCCAAATACATAATAATTAACATGAATTATTTCGACTGTTCTATTTTAATTTAGTTTGCGGTCAAAACAACATATTTTGTTATCGCTTAGGCATTCACGTGCTCATAAAGTTATTGTTAAAAGTATTAGCAAACTGGACGCCAAAGCCAGAAATATCTGATTTAAATAGACATAGTAAAGAAATCTAAAAAAGCCCAAGAAATTCCTTACATATATGTCTTCTATTTTTAGATCTAAAATTACCCAAATACCGACAAGTTTCCTTCGATATGCAATCTCGTTACTGAACGAAGTTAGGCAAACGCCACTTTAAATTTAAATATATAGAACAAAGCAAATCGTACTGATGTTAATACACAAACTAAACATCAGTTAAGTTTCACAACTTATAAAGGTAAAGTTGATTAGTCATGTTGATACATAATTACAAATATACAAGAGCTATGGCGAAAGAACACGACAAAAAAATAAAGTTTATCAATTTAACGAATTAATTTAATCGGAACTTGAAAAGCTCAGAAGGCACATAAGTGGGCAAAGCATAAAGTATGGAACATTATTTTCTAAACTTCATGCCTATAAGTGAGAGCTATTTTTGAAAAAAAAAACCTAATCGTAAAGAACGAAAACAGTTTTGAAATCTGAATGTACTAGTCAAATATGGGAGTTTTGCAGGATTTTCCACTTACAAAACTTACCGGTAGATACGAGAAGAATGTGTCTGATATCATCATGTCATTAGCTTCTACATGTCCATTAACACAAAGTTCACGTACTAGCTAAAGTCTAGTGGACAGTAGTATATTTAAAAATATGTTTCGATTTGTTCCAATTGCACCTTTGACAATTTCTTCGATTCTGATCTCATTGAAAATTCCATAAAAAATTAAGAAATCCTGGGGACAGTTTGGTACAGTAATAGGTGCATCCTGATTGCACTGGGTACGTAAAGATAGACTTGTGTATCTTCAAAAAAATCTAAAAAGATCGCTAGTAAGTCCGGTTCTGAGGTCCATGTCCACGACAACGTGTTTAACATTCGATTTAACCTTGCGTTTCAGACAATGTATCATATTTGTTAACATTTTCGGTCACCCGTCGTAATAAGAGGTGCATCGACTTTTTTATCGAACGTAGACATTTCATATGAACTAACAATGAAGTAACCTTGCTTTGCAGTTGCTCGGGTTCACGGCTTATCACTGATCATTGCCGTAACATCACTTTGTTACTAGGAGGACTGCACCTAATGTGCTCCTGGAAACGTTTCATGCAATCCATATAATTCACCAACTGCATATAATTTTTATTCTATTAGAGATTTTGATGTAGATAATATTATTGATTATAATGAACATATTAGGTAAAAAGTCGATAAAACAAAACGACTTTCAACCTTGCCTCTAACGATAAAATCGTTACTTCAGTACAGCCAACAAAAACAGTTTTATCTGCCTTTACGTGCAAAATGTTTTCCGAATGCAGGTTATAGACCTGCCTGACTTGTTTTTGTTTGAATAATCGCTTTTCGGTTATATATCTGTTCAAACTTTGACCTCTACTGATCATACAAAAATAAACCGGTTAGGATAGGTTATATAGTGCGTTTCCATCTTGACATTTGCGTCAGCAAATTTTTGTGTTGCGATTTTAATCTAGCTTTTCCATAATTACGCCATAAATTGCACTAAGCTTCTACGATCAGATTTTTGCTGTACCATATAATTGTTATAACTAACTAAATTTACTATTTAAATTGCTTGACTAATTTATCAGCCATGATGACAGTGGCTTTGATTAACAACCACCTTCTACGCATAATATATATATCACAGCACAAGTTGCACTCTTCTTATGACTCTAGATGGCTAAAGGTAATGGCAAAATTTACCTTGCTAGACGAGTTATCTTAGTGCCTCTAAGGTCTATATTTTGCCTTTTTGCTGCTGGTTTACCTTGGTTCGGCTATAACACCTTAAGAGTACCAACAAGTCTAGAGTGTGCTTTTAATACCTCGTTGGAATGTTAATAATTGATAGCAGTAACGACCCTGCAACTCTGCAGTCTCTGCTATTGGCAAATTTAATTGTACAAAGGCATACATGCTGCTGAAGTCTGATAATAAGCATCAACCAGTACCGGATTTTCTTACCACAGAGATTTTCAAACCGAGACACTTTTCTTCAGCAACTTCATTTGATAAAACCTGTTTTACTAGTTAAACATCCAAGACGCTCTTTTCAATTACATCTTCTAAAGCTCAAACATCTGAAACTACGACAAGTCATTCTTTAGATCATTTTAGTAGTAGTAAACATCTTTATTTCTAAAAAAGGCTATCGACCTATCGGTCTTTCTGCCCTTGTTTAAGTCTTACCCTGTAAGTCTTACCTTGTTAAGTCTCCCCCTGTAGTCTTAATCTAAACAAAAAACAAACATGAAAATTCTCTCATTCTAGGTTAACAATATTATTAAATAAAATTTCAGTGGCAAGAAAAAATTATTTTATTGTCCACTAGTCAGTTGCGTTTGTAAGTGTTCGAGTAGCGTTGATGTAGGGAAACGGAAGCGGGATTGTCTGGTTGGTCTTGTAAGACAAAGGGGATTCAGTATGGTCCAGTTGTAGGGGTTGTTTGTCCATTTTGTCTGTAGCTGTATGAGTCTTTCCGAGATCTTTGTCATGTTTGTGCGTTCGTATAGTAGTTGGGTAGGGGGGTTGTGTAGTGGATTTTGGGGATCATTTTAATTTGTTTAGAGAATAACTTAAATACCATTAAGCACTTTTTGGGGACAATTTTGAAGAATCTCTGCTTTTGAGTCTCCACAGTTCTCCTGTCCCCAACTGATCGTCACTAACAGCAACAAAAAAGACTAAAAGAACTTTGCTTAAGAACTGAAAAAATCAAGTGTGTAACATTATAAATAAATAGCCGAAAACAGTTTCAAAACCCTGTATCTCACTAACTAACGAGAGATGTCTTACCTTTTCTGAAACACCATGTACATTAGTTGAAAGTCTAGTAAAACTGTTGCTAAATAAACAAAAATAATGTTTTGCAATTAACTTGGAAACAGTAAGATTTCACAATAATAATTTGAAAAATATATTTTAAAAATAGGATTTGCAGCCAATAATATTACTGGGAACAATATCAATGGGCAAAAAATCCTTAACATGCTTCAATTGGGACTCTAAATCCTGAAAAATAATATGAATACAACATATTTTACGTCGCTTCAACCTATTAAATTAACAACTAGATTTTTATTTTGTATTTCTTTAATTTGTATCCTTTATTTTAATCCATACATCAGCTGCAAATTTTCGAATTATTCGCCAATTTGATGTTTCACCTTTTAAGTATTTTTTCTTGGGGAGAGAGCCAAAAATGGAAAGGAAAGATAGTTAAAAAATCATACACCAAATTGGCGAATAACTTGAAAATTTTTAAAAAGACAGAATGGTGTAAATGAAGATCTGCAATGAAGAAAAAGTTATCGAATGAAATAAGAACAAATTTTAAGAATCTTTATACAAAAATGTGCATTTTCTTCTACATGGAAAATTGAAAAATGTCTTCATTTAAAAACATCACATGTTTAAAAACCTTAAAGTATAAGTTTTTATACGTATTTAAGTATTTAGTTGGAGTACGGTTCACGTAGTAGTACTATAAATATCTATAATAAAAAATTCATCACAAAATTAGGTAAAACAGCGAAAAACTTATAGATAATACCCTATTTGTTTTTAAATAGTTTCGTTTCTTTCTTTTAAATTATTATACAGAGTGTTCCATAAATGTACCTACAAACTTCTAGGGCTGGTAGGGACTATCAAGACAAAAGTTTCTGCTTTCTACGCACATGTAAAAAAAATCGTTTGCGATATACAGGGTGTTAAATTTTGCGCAATAAAACGTTCTTGTATTAATGTGTAAAAGATCTTTCAGGGGATTTAAATAAAATGGTTATAGCTTTTTGCTGACAAGACTAGGCACCTTTTGAATCAATTACAATTGGTTCTGTATTTCCCCTGGTTAGTTCATTGCAAAAAAAACACTTTCTGCATGTTTTTACGTTTTTAAATAAAGCACTAAAATTCCACATTTTGCAACATTACTCTTTCCGCATCAGGTTTTGTTTGCGGTGAAAAAAATTATCGATGGAATAAATTAGTATGTAGATTTTTTAATACAGTGCAATAAGTCGTCAGAATGTTGACAATATGCAATATTTTAAATAAAACAACAAGAAAATGCTGATTCGTTAGTTTAACCAGTTTACAGAGGCAACTCGTTAGCTTATTGCATATAAAAAATGAAATTTGATAGTCCTTTTTCAATTTTCATAGGGTTGCAAATTAATGAGCCTTCAATAAACCAGCGTATCAAAAGTGAGTTATGTCACCCTTAAATGCTGACTTTTATAGAGTATCATTTTTTGTGTCGAGATTAGTATGAGTTATGTCACCCTTACCATTAAGTGCTGACCCTTACACAATATCATATTTGTGTTCGTATAATAAATTCATCACAGTTTTTTTTCAGTTAATTAAATCTGAGTTATGTTACGTTTAAGGGCTGACTCGTATTAATAATTTATTTTTAGGCATATAGATGCACTTGTTCTAGCTAGTCGAGTCCAGCAGCTGGTAACCACGAAAGAGTATTCATTAGTTTTTGCTAACAGTCAACTTTGAAATAATATAAATAAAATATTTTTAAAAGCAAAGTTCTCGACCATTGATTATTAACTAGTGCCATAAAAAAGATATTTAAATTGTTATTTTTTCACAGGAGCACCCAACCAGTTGCTCCTAAATTTTCTCATTGCATTTCGAACAATAGTCTAGAGGCAGTTTTAAACAAATCCAGGACAGACATAAAGTAACATTTTTAAAATTGGAGCATCGCTTTAAGGTTTGCGTTGTCTTTTAAAGCGATCCCCATAACAGTAACCAAACAAGCACCACATTGATCTTCAAAATTGAAATATAATTTCCTTAACGTAGATGTGTTAATCAGTGTTCAAACAAAATGTCGCAAAAAAACGTAATATCGCTGAATATCTCATGACTAAGCCTGTAATATGCGATTTCAAATATCAACACCTATTTTAATTTGACCTTGTCGTGATCTATGGTTTTGGGTTATTATACCCTGCAAAGTTATGAATGTTATCATATCAACTGATATACGTGTACATACATTTTCTAATGCAAAATTACAAAGGTAGCTGCCAAGTGTTTAGCCCCTCGGAACCCTTTATCGCAAGTGTTTGCCCGATAAAATCTAAAAATAATTTATTAAGGATCTCAATCTATGTAAGAACAATCAGCTACGCAGCATGGATTTCGTAAATTGAAAAATAACACGTAGGTCATGGATATGAGAAGTGCGGACTATTTTTTTATAGTTGTTTTGACCGTGACTCCATAATTTTAACATCGCTGTCTGGGCCAATGCACCCAGAGAGCGATTATAAATTTAAAAGTGAAAAACAACTTTTTGATTGCAAGCGCGTCCAATTCATAATCTTTGTTTGTTTTATGCCGTTATAAGCATACTTATTTTTAAACGAAGAACAATCGCAATTGCAACACATCATTTTGCATATTATATATGTACTTGTTAATCATTTTTATTATACAATATAGTTTTATGCATAAATGTTGCTCACGAGCAAATAACAGAACAATATTTTTACAATCGCCAGTTATTTGAAATAAAATAGGTGTTTGCTATTTTGCGTCTCAATTCAGACTTGGTTACACAAGAAAAGCCATAAATTTGTGAAATTTTATATTGGTAGATATAAATAGATTTGCCCATGTGTTTGATAAAGTGATAAACAACATGTACATTTTTTTCACTTGAAGTGAATACGCTTTTTGGATCAATTGGCTTCAAGCTATGCTAATCAAATGAATAAGAAATTTAACAAAACTCCCACTCACCACACCATTAAGACTGTTTTCGTAAAAATATTTTCCGTTCATTTTGAAGGTCTCTATAATTATGTCATGTAAAATGTTTAAAAAAATGCGATATAGAACAGCCTTGGTACTGCATTGCTTTACCCAGCAACTAAAAGTGTCTGCCAACTCAAACTGTATTTCATGGATAATTTTATGAAACAACTGTGGATATAAAACTTGGTCACATTATTTAATCAGTGCATAATTTTCTTTGCTTGCACATCTTGGAAGAAACAAGATTTCCGTTCAATAAATGAATGGATTCTGTATGGCGTAATTTAAAAAAATCGACATATGAAGCAATTTTTAAAACACGTGTTCCAATTAGTTTTTTTCAAGAATGCAAGAAAGCATAAGAATCCCATTCTAGAGTGAAGCTCAAAGAAAGCTATAGGATGAAATAAAAATCATAGCAAAATCAGAATGTATAATAAATCAAAAAACACAGTAATAATTAAATTTAAAGCATTTGCTTCCGATTCAGATGCTGTTGAAACCCGCAAGTTTTTCATATTTTTTACTAACTTTTTTTTAAGCTTTTATATTTCTGTTTGTCATTGTTTTAAATATTTGACTCTCCTTTAATGGTTAAATTTCTTGACTGGAACCCAGATATTTTTTGTGGATTTAATTGAAATACAGTCAGGAAAATATACACAGTGTTTAATTATTGGGTAATTCAAAATTTTAGACCCGTAATTTTTCTTTGTCTATTAAGATCTAGAAGATCTTCATCCAGAGAAATCGAATATATTTTCAAGTAGTGTAATTTACATATTCTAACGAAAGTACAACCACATTGAAATATCTACAGTAAGATGTAGATATTTTATAATAATAATAATAATGTTAATTGAGCTTATATAATTTTACTGATGGAAAACAAATTAATTATTAAGAATGCGCATGATTCGTCGCAAGGTTAATCTATAATTTATGAGCTTTTTTAGGAGTTTCTGTTAAGACGTAACGTCACCCAATAGGCAAAGTCACAGTTCGAGGGGTTCGGTCTATTCTCTAGAAACATAGCCCGTAAATAAAGCCACCACCAGGGATCTGCCAAGACAACATATCCATTGTAAGGATGTTTAATGGTGTACTCTAGTACCTGTATGAGATTTATGTTACTCCAGTAACATTGCTTTAATCCAAGGTCTTGCTTTAATCCAAGGCCAAGACCAAGGCTCCAAGACCAAGATCAGTCTCGCTCATCACTAGTAGTTTTCAAATAGAATCTGGAAGTTTAAAGATACTGTTCCGTTGGTCATGAGTATATGTCCATAGCCAAGAGGGGTCTGCAGATCGCTTTGTATATTTTTGTCGCGGTATTTATACTAATTCCTTTGTCTTTGTATGTTAGTGAGCGAAAGTGTTTTGTTCTTTTTATCGTTTCTGTTCTGATGTTTCGTATGTGTTTAGTAAATTTAAGTTTCTGGTCAATTGTGATTCCATGGTATTTTACGTCGTTTTTTGGTTGTGTCGTTTGGCCGTCTGCAGTTATTGTAGGGGAGTCAGCGGTTTTGAGAATATTTATTACTAAAATTTTCTTCTTGCAAAATTTTGCTCTCAATTATTGACTACGATTGACTTTCTACGTAGGATGAGGGCCTTAAATAGTCGTACATCGTTAAGAAATATCCTACACCAGAATAAAAATCGATCAAAACGTCACTCATTTAAAAGTATCAATTGAAATGTAGCAATAAACTACTCCTAAGCACAAATTGGATATTGGATTGGATAAAATTTCTGTAGCTCATTATTTAATAGTTTCTAACTAAGTCTACTTGATGAACTGGAAATTTTCAACATCTTTCTTTATTTTAGTTATTTTTGTATAATTGTTTATATTTCGGTTGAATTTCATCTGTTTTAACTGCCCTTTGAAAAAACCAAAAACGCTAAAAAAAATTTCAAAAAATGTTTGTTCTGCTTTATATTTAAATCGGCGTTTGAGGAAGCCTGTTCTACTTTTTATGTCCGTTTTGATCAGCATTTATTAATATTTTCCTTTTAACATTTTAAAATTTTTCTAAGGTGATATCTTACAATTTCTTAGTAGTCGAAAGATTTCGTTAATGTATTTTATTGCAATATTTTTGCATTTACTCAAGGTAAAGTAATAAAAAATGAAAGTTATATTATCAAATGTTTTATGCTCATTAGTGTTTTAATAAGAACAGTTATTTAGCAATTACCTCAAAATCAACAATAGGGTTATAACAGTACCGCAGTAGCAAAGTCAATTCCTGAATTGCATCAACAAAAATACTGCTATTCGGCGTTCCTGTTTATATCTTAATGCATCAATGCATTTAGTCCATGGCAAATTTTGATACGGTTGTTATGTGGGTAATGCCAAAATATTAACTGTAAATTTAAGTAACATATTTAATATTTCAATTCGGTATTGCAATTGTTTAGGGTTTGCTGCATAATTATGTATTGGTCATTTTTTCGACCGGTAACTTGAAACAGTTAACTTTTGCATTCGAAATATTACAAAATATTTTATTACGAGCTTTCAAGGTTTCTAACTGGCACGCCAATTCTAATTTACAAGAAACAAAGAAATAATTATGAAAAAAAAATTATTTTGGTTCTTGATTAAATAGAAACTTGTGCTTTTGTTTTTGTCCTTTTTTTACCTTTCCGTAAACAAGGAACTCGTTAACATAACTGTTTCGGTTCGTATTTTGCACTAGAAAATGTCATGTAATGTTTCGGTATTTAATTCGTTTGTAACGAATTATAATATTTAATTAAAATTTTAATAATCTGCTGTAGCATTTTGCCGGACGTTTCCAGCAGGATTCAAGATAGAAGTGAAACTCTTCAACAATCTTGAAAATAATTATAAACTACTTAAGAAAAAAATCCACCTGACCAAATCACCACACGAAGGTGTGGGCAGTTGTTATAGATTCCTCGCATGATTTCAGCGCTCAGCCTATTTTGCGTGAAAATGTGGACGCAAATTTTTATCGAGTTGGGCTGTAGAACTTACATTCTACTCCTAGTTGCTACTCATCTCATTTATTAATACAGAACAGCACTATCCGTTTTCATAATCCAAAGTATGAGGCAACGCATTAATTATGACCTGACAAATAATCTAACCGTTTGTCAACAAGAAAAAAAAATGTTCACTGTTCTATTTGTCTTATATTTACTAAAGCAGTGTTCAAGGACTCCATGGCGCTCGCTAGATGGATCCTAGGTCATGGTTTCCAAACAGTTAAGTCGTTGAAACGCAAAAATAGATCGCGTTAGACGGTCAATAATTAAAATTCAAAGAGTTTCGTAGATACCGGGACGAAACGTAACCCAACGGGCTTAACTAATGCACCAAGTGCCCTGACCATCGCACTGACTGTGTCCTTGATGTCTGCCGTATGTGGTTCTGGTTCTGCATTGCTTTGGCGTGATTATTTTTTTAACTACCAGTAGGTACTCGTCAATGTTACGCTTTTATGTTAAATATATGCTATGCCATAACATGACATCACGATTATGAGCTGAAGTAATACCTTTAGTTAGACAGTACCGTTATTTCTTCTCCTAACTTAAAATGCGAATTAGTTACAAAATATGTCTGGATGCTATATCTTTTTGATTAAGGTATCTGCTTTAGTTCTATCTTCATTTCTTCTATTGTTTTATTTTTTTATTACATGTACAGTTGAGACAGAGGGACATGTGGCGTGATCCACTAACCTGGACACCTCGATCGCCAGATCTTAATCATCTTTATTCTTCTTCTGGGTGATACTTGTATATAAGTGAAGAAGCTTTTTGAAAAATAACAAAATTTCAATTCATAAAAAAGATAAAGCGTTTAGATTTAAAGAAGCAAAAAATGCATTATCAACGACATCGAAATCATAAAATGCGCTATTGTATATTTTTATATACAAATTATAAATTTCTCCTGTTAGTTCATCAACAAACACAATCTAGTTTTGAACAATGAGAGTTGTCCTTATTTTTATTCAATGATCATCTGCTACTAAAGGTAATGATTATACGTGTTAATAATGTGCTTCGTCCTGCAAGTTTACAGCCTGTTTTTTTGCCAAAACAGTGTTTTTGATGAAAATATAAAGTTAAATGAATCCAAACTACTCAACATCAAAATTTGCCTTTACAAAATCATCTTCAGGAAAGTTAAAGCATTTATTTTATAAGCCGTAAAGTTGTTTTTTCCAACTGTTTACTATTCCACAAATTTCAAGTTTTTTCACTTTATAGGTTTTTCAAACCTGCAGAAAACTTTTTCTACCAAGTTTAGTAAGTTTTTTTCATAAACTACTAATAAACGGTTTAATTGAACTACTAATAAATCGTCTAAAACAACTATTTTGGTCTTAACAGAGTTTTCAGTATCACTCTTTTTAAATTTGGACAAAAAAGACGTCAGCCTACATGGAAAATTAAAAGTAGTTTCGTTAAGAAAATACAAGTAAAAAAGAATTTTTGACTCTGAGGTTCATCGTGTTCTATACCAAAAACTTCTCTGTTTTTTAACAAGTTAATGAAAAAATAATCAGTTTGCTCATTGGCATCTAACAAGGAAAAAAACCAACAACATTGACACCATACATTAATAAAAACACATACAAACTGTGCTTGCAATTACAAAAATATGTTTTCTTTATGTTCGTTACAGAACCGTTTATATGAAAAACACCTTTAAATATTTGCATATCATTTACGATAATCTTGTATATGCAATTTGAAATAATCGTTAAAAATTGTTTTGGTTTCGATAAATTAAAACATTGACAAGTTTGAACAATTTGGTTTAGCATTAAAAGGAAAATTTGTGAATTTTTAAATATATCTATATAAATCCGTGGAAGTCCGAACATCTAGCATAATTGTAAATTTAAATCAAAAACATCATCAAAACGTATTTAGCATCTAAAGTCGTTTGCAATCGCAATAACCCTCTGAGCAAAAAACAGACGAAATTTGTATGAAGCTAAATAATGTCTTTTCATTGTTACCTGCATTCACAATTTTTTCTTCTTTATTTCCGCATTTTCAGAATGTTTAACGCTGAAGCCTTAATTTTTTTTGCATACCATCCAAGTATCTTCCTTCTCAAAAGGTCCTTATCATTGCTTCCGCTAATGACATTCAAGCATTATGTTGTGGTTTATTAGTGACCATGATGGTAATGGTTAAAAGCAGGCAAATGCCAGTTTAGGTTCTTGGATTTATCGGTCAATAGATAGTGGCAGAAAATGTAGACACATTTTTTCTTGGGTCAACGTTTCAGCTAGATTTAAGCCATCTTCAGGGCTCGAAGTGGGAAAACAGAATCGTTTTTGGTCTAAAATCAAAATTTATTATTGCGTCTCTCTCCCAAACCAAGGACTATTATTTATGTCATTGTTTGTTAATTAGGATTTTTTCCAATTCGCTGTTAAACAACATCGCTTTGTTCTTTGTCTTTTATATTTTTTATTATATATGAATCAATTTATATTGTTGATCACTTTAATTACTATTTATGATTTTTGTTAACTATGTTTTTTAAATTACCGTTAAATATTATTACTTTTGTCCTTATTGCACATATGTGAAATATTATTATATTTCATTTTACTGTTATGCTGGTTTATCTTTTCTTTTGTTTAATATTTAATATTGGCAACTATGTGATGAATTTTATTATTTTTAGAACTAAAACTACTTTGTTTTTTCTTTTAGAGCTTTGAAGATGGCTTAAATATAGCCGAAACGTTGGCGAAAGAAAAAAAGGGTTTTTATGGATCGATAAACTCAAGAACCTAAATAAGCATTTTTTACCAATTCAGATATTATGTTAAAATAGATTTCAACTAGTATAAACGAAAAATTAACCATGAATTGATTGATTTAAAAATGCATAAAACTAAAAATGGATTAAATATTAATGAATATTTTAACCAGGAGCTTTTAACCGGTGAACATATAAACTCTTATTTTTATAGGGATTTGTCTTGCAACTTATTACAACGTTTTAATAAGGATTCGGATAAATGCGTCAAAAAGCAAATAAAGAATATACCAAACTTTAACTTGTTTGAGTTTTTGTTCCTTAAAGTTAGATTTTTTGTTAAATCTTATATTGTCAAAAGACCTACCATTTGAAAAACTTGTCTTGCATCGTTAATCTAACGACGTTCTATAGATCGGCTATCATTAACGATATGATCACGACTTAACGACAACGTTACAAAAAGTATTTTAATAAAACGCTTATTAATGTTTGTATCATTTACCTAACATATATGGCGTGCTGTAGACGGATATTCATCGATGCAATTCCTGATATGGTCGAATATTGATGTTTCATGCTTGTATCATTTATTGTTGAAAATTATTCTGTATTGAAGTAGAGTAGGCGTTTATTTTAATGGTCAATATGCAAGTTAATAAACTTACTTTGCTGAGTTGAAACATGTTTAAGTAGATAAGTTGCAAATACCCCAATGAAATTGAGCAGTATCGGTACATTAGATTCTAAGTCAGACATCTTTGTTACAAAAATGCAGCTATAGAGTGGACGAACTGAATATATCTAGGAAAACTTAAAAGCTATAAAAAAGTGTCGTTCGCCTACAAAATGATTGTCTAAATGTCATTGTAACTGGGACTTTAGCAATATCTGGTAACGTCTTTTAAAAAAGTACTTAAGATATAGCATAGAATAGAATTCATTTCAAGAAGAAAATAAGTTGTCTCGAGTAGGTGAGGCGCTTGGACGAGATTGAAAGTAGCAAGTTCGTGAAGAACAATATGTTAAATTAAAGAGGATTAATTTCCAAAGACACGGCAGTAAGTCTTTTTGAGGTGCTGACTAAGCAGGTAGACATTGGAAGCATAAGTTATTTGAGCCGAAAGTTTCGTCTCGCTTAGCCATCGTCAGTTAGATCCGGTAGCCATGCAGACAGTCAATGTCACGATTGACAGGTGCATGCACTAATTTATCGTAAAAATAGCGAATGAATCGGTTGTTGATCTGGCAACGGTGTCGCCAGACGATCATGTTTGTTCATTTCGCGTCCCGACCTTCGCGAAAGTGCATCGCTCGATTTCAGGGTCTCTTTCTATTTGATTTTGATTTTCATTCGCGTCTTTGTTCGCAGTAGCCCAATGGCGGCGCGCCTATAGCAACTGCAAAAACATGTTTTTCATCGGCGTACATTTTTTTCCATCCCTCATCCCGCGATCTTGACCTTTGCCTTGAAATAGACAGGAATTTTGGATTTTTCCAAATGTTTTTCACTTGGGATTAGCGAGCGTATGGGCTCATTATGAGGACCTGATTGAGGTATTTCGGCTTTCAAGAGTCTGAAATTTTCCTGGCTAACCAACAGCTCAATAAAAACCGAAAGCATTTAATGAACATTTTTACGGAAAATTGCTCACTATCTTTGCTTACTCCAGAATTTAGCCAATGAAACAAAAATACTAAATGAACCAATAAGATTTTTTTATTTATTATAAATATATTATATTGAAGTAACAGCATGTGACAATGGAACTTCTTAAAACTAGGAGGAAAGTTGTTTTTAAATTTCGCTGTAAATGTTCATATATCATTGAAGACAAAAAATTAATTAGCTCAGTATAGTAGAAGTAGTAAACATCTTTATTTCTAAAAAAAGGATATCGACCTATCGGTCTTTTTGCCCTTGTTTAATACATGTAGTCTTAGTCTAAATAAAAAACAAAGATGAAAATTCTCTTATTCTAGGTTAATAATCTTATTAAATAAACTTTTCAATTCTAATGACAAGAAAAAATTATTTTATTGTCCAGTAGTCAGTTGCGTTTGTAAGTGTTCGAGTAGCGTTGATGTAGGGAAACGGAAGCGGGATTGTCTGGTTGGTCTTGTAAGACAAAGGGGATTCAGTATGGTCCAGTTGTAGGGGTTGTTTGTCCATTTTGTCTGTAGATGTATGAGTCTTTCCGAACTCTTTGTCATGTTTGTGCGTTCGTATAGTAGTTGGGTGGAGGGGTTGTGTAGTGGGTTTTGGGGGTGTCTTATTCGTGTTATTAGTCTTAGTGCAATTTGTTCTGTTGTTTGTATATAACGTTTTGTCCTTTCTGTTCCGTTGGCCATGAGTATATGTCGGTAGTCTAGCAAGGGTCTACAAATAGCTTTATATATTTTGGTGGCGGTGTTTGTAGCTCAGTATAATTAATTTTATATAACGTTTTGTATATTCTTTTCCTGACTGTACTTTAATTCATTCCAATGTATTCCTGGGTTTCAGTCAATTTTATTGTTTATTATTTAAAATGTTACAAATACGTTTCGGTGTCTTTATCCACCATCATCAGTTTGTCTAAAATATATATTTACAGTTATCATCAAATTAAATAGAAAACTTTCACCAAAATTCACATATTAAAATACAAATCACACACATATTAAAAAGTACATCCAGAACATTGGTTTTCAGGTGATGAGTCAGGACAAACATGTCTGGGAAAAGACTAGAATCTATTGTTTTAGAGATCTAAATTCAACTTACGTATATAGTTGCTACCAACTTCACATTTGACTGGTCACTGAATTTTCCATATTATATTCGATATCAAGCGAGCAAAAGAAAAAACTGTTTATCTTTCGTCTTTTCTTTGCATTCTAGGAATGCTTGGCAATTCTTCAATATCAGATGTTTACATTTCATTTACCTGGTCCAATCAGTTCATTCATGCGATCATCTAATTAGCGTATGATACACAGAGCTAAGATTGTCTGTATCTGATCTGAAATTTATTGCATTCTGATGTTTCTTAATTTGTATCATTTCATGGATTCTTCTCTTATTATAGTTGTCCTCATTGATCAATATTTGTGTGTTATCGAAATCAAAATCATGCAACTTTTGTTGTGCATGTTGTGCTAATGCTGTTGCATTTTCGTTAACCTTTCTTAAGCTATACTTATGTTCGTATATTCTTTTCTTTAAATATTGCCCTGTTTGTCCTAAGTATGTGCTGTCACAGTTCAAACAGTCAATCTTGTATATTACGTTAGGTGTGTCCAACTTATCGCTTCTAAGCTTAAATTTTGTAAAACACTTTTTTGCCAAGTTGTTTTTAGTTTTTTCCGCTATAGTAATATTATGCGGTTTTAAAACATTTTTTATTTTTGTGTTGATTTCTGGTATGTGCGGTAATGATACATACCTGACTTCACCCTCTTTTTCTTTTTTATATTATTTATGTTGTTCCATTTATTTGCATTGTATATTTTTTTCGTATATTTCTTTTTCCTGACTGTACTTTTAATTCATTCCAATATATTCCTGGGTTTTTCAGTCAATTTTATTGTCACAATTATGGTGTTATGTGATGAGCCCTGCGTTTCGTCCCGGGTCTACCTATTGGACTCGTCAGTAAGGCTTAGGTAGACCCTGCCTTATACGCCAGACATCGGTTCTACGTGTTCGGACGTAAATGAACCGAGCCGGTATAGATCTTCTGCGGTGAGATATTGGCAACCCGTGTTGCCGATTAGCATTAGATTGAAAACCACTCGTTCCAAAGATATAGATGCTTGGGAGAAAAAAAGCAGAATGGAACGAGTGGTTTTCAATCTAATGCTAATCGGCAACACGGGTTGCCAATATCTCACCGCAGAAGATCTATACCGGCTCGGTTCATTTACGTCCGAACACGTAGAACCGATGTCTGGCGTATAAGGCAGGGTCTACCTAAGCCTTACTGACGAGTCCAATAGGTAGACCCGGGACGAAACGCAGGGCTCATCACATAACACCATAATTGTGGCAATAAAATTGACTGAAAAACCCAGGAATATATTGGAATGAATTGTATATTTTATTGATTCTTTGTTTTATAATTGGTTCGAAGAATTCTTTGGGATAGTTGTTCATTATTAGTACCTTTTCTATTTTTTCCAGATTTTTTTGTCTGTATCCACAATGTGCCAATTTTATCGCTCTATCAGTAAGAGCTGTTACCACACTTTTTTATACTGTATAGGTGCATATGATTGGTAATTCAAGTATCTACCAACCACACATCCTTTGTGTACCAGTTTGTTTTTATTTCCCCATTATTGTCATACATAACCGTCATATCCAAAAAGTTTAATGATTTGTTTTTGTCCTCCTCAATGGTGAATTTAATGGTTTCATGGAATGCATTAAACTTATCTAGTGTGTATTGAACTTTTTGGTTTGGCAGGCACATTATGCAGTATCTTTTAAATCCACGTATCTTTTAAAAAATCGACATTTAAAGTCTAAATCAGGGTATTAGTTTTTCTTCCAGACTTTCCATTACAAGGTTTGCAATTGTTGCAGCTATGGGGGACCCCATAGCTACTCCATATATTTGCGAATAGAAATTGTCCTCGTACCGGAAGTACGTGGACTTAAGGCACAGCTCTACCGCCCCAATAAATTCACCTTCGGGCAATGATGTATATTCTCTAATTTCACACCATTTATTTCTTATGCATTGTATTGAGTAATCTACCGGGACGTTTGTGTATAGTGATATCACATCAAGCGATATTAGGCGATGGTTCTCAGGTATCTTCTGTTTTTTTATAAATTCGCAGAAGCTCCATGAGTCTCTAATGTGATATTGTGAACTTCCCAATATATTACTCAACACAGCTGACAGGTATTTAGACAACTGGTAAGTTGGGGCATTTATGTTGCTAACTATCGGTCTTAATGGGTGGCCTGCTTTGTGAAGCTTTGGCAGGCCATATATAAATGGTGCTCGGCCGTTGTTGCAAGACAGTGTTCGTTTTAAATTATCTGTTATGAATTTATTTTTATGCCATGAATTTATTATTTTATTTAGTTTTGTTTGAATATTTGTAGTAAGATCTTTTTTGTCCGGTTTATATGTTTTTACATCATTTATTAATGCTAGCATTTTTGTTCTATATTCACTTTTCATCATAACAACTGTCTTGCTACATTTGTCAGCCGTTAACACGCAGATATTTGTGTGTTCCTTTAAGAAAGTTTTGGTTTCACATATAAGCCTATTGATATCATTGGGCACACCTTTGTTCGACGTTCTATTCTTGAAATTTGTTCCAGAAATCAACACAAAAATAAAAAATGTTTTAAAACCGCATAATATTACTATAGCGGAAAAAACTAAAAACAACTTGGCAAAAGAGTGTTTTACAAAATTTAAGCCTAGAAGCGATAAGTTGGACACACCTAACGTAATATACAAGATTGACTGTTTGAACTGTGACAAGCACATACTTAGGACAAACAGGGCAATATTTAAAGAAAAGAATATACGAACATAAGTATAGCTTAAGAAAGGTTAACGAAAATGCAACAGCATTAGCACAACATGCACAACAAAAGTTGCATGATTTTGATTTCGATAACACACAAATATTGATCAATGAGGACAACTATAATAAGAGAAGAATCCATGAAATGATACAAATTAAGAAACGTCAGAATGCAATAAATTTCAGATCAGATACAGACAATCTTAGCTCTGTGTATCATACGCTAATTAGATGATCGCATGAATGAACTGATTGGACCAGGTAAATGAAATGTAAACATCTGATATTGAAGAATTGCCAAGCAATTCCTAGAATGCAAAGAAAAGACGAAAGATAAACAGTTTTTTTGTTTCGCTCGCTTGATATCGAATAAAATATGGAAAATTCAGTGACCAGTCAAATGTGAAGTTGGTAGCAACTATATACGTAAGTTGAATTTAGATCTCTAAAACAATAGATTCTAGTCTTTTCCCAGACATGTTTGTCCTGACTCATCACCTGAAAACCAATGTTCTGGATGTACTTTTTAATATGTGTGTGATTTGTATTTTAATATGTGAATTTTGGTGAAAGTTTTCTATTTAATTTGATGATAAATGTAAATATATATTTTAGACAAACTGATGATGGTGGATAAAGTACACCGAAACGTATTTGTAACATTTTAAATAATAAACAATAAAATTGACTGAAACCCAGGAATACATTGGAATTTTATATAACGCAATTGGACTTTTCATTTCATGTATTAGTATGAAAAGCAAATTTATTTTTATGAGAAAATCATCACAATTCGATTCCACAATTTTAGTTTTATCTTGACCCAAGACCATTATAGTTTAATTATAATAAATTTAATATAATTTTAGTAAGTAAAATGTACCGAAGTTATTATTGGCAAATGCTAATTGGATCAAAATGTGAATGTTTCGAAGGGCTGTTTTTTTTGCTTCCTAATCATACCTATTTGAATTCAGTAGGATAGATATAAATTAATAAATTCAAGTCTATAATTTTTCTGTTTTCAAATACTACAAATATAGGGTGTTAATTTATACTTGCTACAAATAAACATCGACTACTTTGAAAAACAAATAATAACACTTACAGCAGGTTGTCAATTTATCAGGTCGATCAAAATAATACATCTGAAAATAACTTAGAAAACGTAATTGAGTAATCAATTCAACAAGAAATAGATATAATTAATGAATACAAGACTTTGTAAATATGTCACACTGAGCTACACTCATTAAACGTGTCTCAACAAGATATGACTCAATCCAGAGTCCTCACTTGGAGTCCACAGTTATTTACCTATAACCCTGATCCAAACTTCAATTGATGATACCTTTCACTATCTCCTATCTCTGAACCCAGAAAACTACAACCGAAGATGCATCTTACCACTGTTAATCCGGAGTTGTTAAGAGGTATTAAAGGAGCAGCGCGCGAAATATCTCCCTAGGAACAGCTGTATTAGTCATCGGCGTTTATCGTGATAAATAGTCTCAACATTGGCCATACTAAGTACTGCGGGAAAACCACAGTCAGTGCCCGTTCCTAACATAATTTTTTAACCAGTTTAATATAAAGAAAAACAAAATAGATATTATAGAAAATGAGTATTTAACTATAGTCGAAGAGGTTGCTCTGTGAGATACACTCACTAATTAACATTATCCTTAATGTTGAACCAATAATAAATATGTCGAACAGCCTAGTCTGTCAAAAACACTCACCTGATAAAAAATTAATCAGACACTAGCACGCAGTAACACTAACTGATGATGATGATGCTCAATTTAAACAGGAACTAATAACCACACACACATATACTCATGACATATACTCATGACATATACTCATGACCATATGATGTATATGACAGACATATACTCATGACCAACGGAACAGAAAGGACAAAACGTTATATACAAACAATAGAACAAGTTGCACCAAGACTAATAACACGAATAGGACACCCCCAAAACCCACTACACAACCCCTCCACCCAACTACTATACGAACGCACAAACATGACAAAGATTTCGTCTCATACGGACGGAAAGACTCATACATCTACAGACAAAATGGACAAACAACCCCTACTGAATCCCCTTTGTCTTACAATCCCGCTTCCGTTTCCCTACATCAACGCTACTCGAACGCTTACAATAGTAACTGACTACTGGACAATAAATCCAAGATCTCTGTTTGCCAGAATTAAAATTATTAAATTTGTAACCTAGAATAAAATAATTTTTACGTTTATTTGTTTGTTTAGATTAAGACTGCATGTACTAAACAAGGGCAGAAAGACCGATAGGTCGATAGCCTTTTTTTTTTAGGAATAAAGATGTTTACTATTACTACTCAAACCCCAGATTCTAGTATTGAGAGGGAATTGGGTCAAGTTTGCCCTCGGATCCAAGGTTACCAAAACACTTCTCGAAATGACACAATACAACTCCTGCCCTTGAAATTCCATGGCACCGGGGGTGGTGACTATTAAAAGCTCTTCAATGGTTTGTATAATTTCACACTGACGATTATCTAGGTTGCTAGAGAAAAGACCGAACCTACTTAATGTAGGTACCATTAATACCTGTTGGGTGGACTTGAAGCTTTTGTTGGATTCAATATTTATTAACGTCTGACACAAATCGAACTTTGTCTTCTAACTAAGGCCTTCAAAAACTGAAATCAAATGGAACATTAAAAAATTTAATTGTGCATTTACACTAGCTAATAATCAAAACTCCAGTTTACTTTCAAAGTATATTTTAGGATTCAAATCCTTTATACCTAATAATAGCAGAATTTTTTTAAATTTATTCTCGTTAAGGCTCATTGTCATTAAGACCCTAGATGGAATTTAAAACAGATTCATTTACATCTATACGTACTCACGGAGGCAAAAATACGTATAATTTTGTAACATTTTCAATTAATTTTTTGTTCATTCTTTTTAATCCTTCACTTTTACTGGAAATACTATTGCGAAATTAAAACCATTGTTGTCTATTGTGCAAGTATACGTCTAAATGTTGTTAATCTCCAACTAATATAATCCCCGTACACTGGATGAAACATATCTATGCGTCATTTTTAACTAAACAGTTTAACTAATTTTTATTTTGTATATTTTGATTTGTGTATGTTATTGGAATGAACTAATTTTATGTTACGAAATTGGCAATATTCAATCTTATTCCATTGTGATCAGTTGAGATCTAGGTAGCCCTTTGGCTTTATTTAAAGTGTTTCCATCAAAATCCAGCAGAGCATCACGGTAGCAAAGCTCCTCTAGAATACCATAGCCTTTTAAGCTATTAAATGAAAAACGATACTATCTAAACTCATTCAGAAATCTTTTCTAAATATATCTTTACAAATTATGATGTGATATATGCTCACCACGGGCGCTCTTAACTAATATCCGAATATTTTACGAGCTCTGCACAGGGGTTTCCTGAAGACTCTCGAAAGGCAAACGAACCTATTTTATGCATATCAATTTTTCAAAGTTTGATTGTTGTCACAATAACTAGAGGTGAATTTTATGGGCAATCAGGTCAGTGGCTTCCAAACTACACATTATCTTTGGAAAACTTTTGCGGAAGTGCCATTATTTCAATCGAAAAAGTTTTTCTATTAATCATTAAAGACATACTTCTCGGAATCCAATAAAATTAGTGTAAAGAAAATTCTCCTCGTAACAAAGGGACTTAAGCTATTAATAAAAATTGCAATAAAAGTTGCAAATATTGCCATTAACTATGCTAGGTATCTTTTCGACAGGGGATTCCCGATTGATTAGATTAGAATACAGCCATAAAAAAATTCGTCATAGTCGATAGTTTGATCAAAGTGAACTATTCGAAGGTGCATTTTCAAAATGTATACTTTCCTAGTCTAGATCTCTTTGGCGAACTGAACTATCAATAGGTTTTTTATATTGCTTTGTTTTTTTGTTTTTTTATATTGTATCTAACACTTTCAGTACTTTTCTGCAGATGTAAATAAACATGATTTTTCCTATTTAAAAGATTGTGCCCTCCGCTGTTCTAGTCCTTTATTACCCCAGTACATTCAATTAATTGCGGAAGAAATTTGAAAGGAGGCATGACTTCATTTGGGAGGACTTCATCAGTTCTCTGTAGACTTCGCCTATTTCATATGCCGTCGCATATTATATGTAGAGTTGCTTCATCCTCTAAATCGCACGCTCTACAGGTGGTCTGATATAGCAAATCCATCTCTTCCTTTTTATTTTTAGGATCAATTTAAGCGTGTTCTATATACATATATAGGATAATTAAACCATCCTCTTATACTTCTCTATCTGTATTTGTGTGTCTTGTTCAGAATATTTGTCTGGATATTCGTTTAAGTGATTTTTTATTACCAAATTATGTTGATTCTGTTTTTAAAAAGTTCCATCCGAGTTGCTGTCATTAACAATTTGCTAAGAAAATTACAATATGATTAGGTACTTCTAAGTGTTTGCTAACACTTAGATCTCAAACTTGACCTTTGATCATTTTGAGTAGGGCGTGATAGATGCACACACATCCATGACAATGACACAATTACGGAAAAATTCAAGTTTTTTCATCACTTTTAGATAATCATCGCTTGTAGATTAGTAAGTAAACACAAGTATCCTCTATTAACCTTTGAAGGTTATAGCAAATTTTACGATGTGCACTTCGTGTTTTATAGTTTATCAAAAGGTGTGTCTGAAAAAATTTCCAGAAACTTATTGGCAGCCTCAGATTTTTATTGAACCCAACTGTGTAAATGTTTTCCTTCTGCAGCCGCCTTGGCTTTTGATACATCCAGTTTCAAGAGCAGAAACTTTAGAAATCATTAAAAATTGGAAAAAGTTTGTTTTGTACACTATGTGCAGTGTGTTGAAGTTTGATAAAAAAATCAAATTTTCCAGTGCTTTTCTATAAAGTCGAAATCAGTTTTGGAATCTCCATTCAATTTTTGGCAAATTAGGCGGCATATAACAGTTAAGGCGGTAAAAATATCGCAGAATACGCAAAATATTCATTGCTACCAAAAAGAATTTTTCAAAATAAAGTTTAGAACACTAAAAATGAAGATGAAAATAATCACAAATCAATTGACTAGAGAGCTAAGTAAATCTGAGTTGGTCTGCTTCAGTTTTTAATGATAAATTTATTGTTGTACTTATGTTGAAGTGATTTTTGGCAATCATTTAATTTTTTCATACGCAAAGCTGAAAAATGGTCGCGCTGAAAAATTCAAAACGAGCTTTTTCATTCCAAAATGAGTGAAGAATCCAAAAACTATATTATTTTATGGAAAGTCATGGCGAGTCTACAAAATGTCTTCAAATATCTACATTATACATACGAGTACATGTATAATTCCTTAATAAAGCATTTTTCAAATATAGCAAAATAATAGTATAAAGCAAACTCATAAGATTTTTCGGTCCACCATTGATTTTTCAGTTTTTAGTTTCAATTTTTATTTAAAATTCTCTGTTTAGGCACAAACTTCCAAAAACGAACCGACATCTCATCTCTTTCAGCGGCCTTGTTGTTTCTCATGCTCTCAATGACGTCCCGGAGCTCCTCCTCAGACAAGGCCTCACATACCTGCCGCCTACTCCTCCAATATTCATCCATGATATTTTTGGAAGGATACACTCCTTTCATCCTCGTCGTCTTTATTTTGGATGTGTCTAGCCACTCCTCTCCCCATCAAGATCCTCCAGACCTTATCCCGCGGATTGACCTCACACATACTATCAATTTCATTCTCCACCCATTCACTCCTCTTCTCCTTTATGAGGTTCTTGTATGTTCATCTCTCCGCCCTATATGCGTCGAGACGCACCTATACAGTCTCCTCACAAAGTAGCGCTTTTGGATCGTTGCCAAAGCTCCCTGGCCCTATTGGCGCCTGAAGATCACAGTATCACCATTAATTCCTCGCATCCTGAGCCACTCTCACACGTTTGACATACCGACGACCCACCCTGCGAACATCCCACAGGAACCATTCAATCTCGGCCTCCAGTCGGGCTGGATACTCCAGCTCTTCAAAGAAAGGTCATCAACTCCCGCTCAAGCCCTATCTTGTGCGTGTTGCCGAAGTTGTCGACCTCACGAGGAATCCTCGACTTTAATATAACACTCATCACATCGAAACTAGCATACCGGTGGTCACTAAAGGTCTCGTCATCCATAACACACCATCCGACCACCTCCAGACCGAACGTGATCTTCAGGTCCACCCAACTAACCCCCCTAGTGGACTGAAAGGTTCACGGTCCTCTTTCGTTCTCGATCCTGAACCCTCTCACTCACAGCCCACTTCAGCAGACTAATACCTCTAGCATCAGACTCCCATACCTCATGCTTCGCATTGAAATCACCTCGACCTCCCTTTCACTCCCTCCAAATTCACATTCCTGCTGCCGCCATGATTCATCATACACCCCGACAATGCGTGAGTCTGACGAGTAGCAGTCCTGGGCTAGTGATGAGCAAATCAAGTCTTGCAAGAGGTCTTGCAAACCAGTAGACGGTCTCGGTCTTGGTATTGGTCTTGCTATTAAGTCTTGGTCTTGGTTTTGATATTGCAGCAAGTCTCATGAAAGTCTTGCTTTTATATAAGTTCGTGAAAATTAGACAAAATTCATTCAATAATAACAATAATAAGTAAGTTAAAAGATAATAATAATCAATACGAAACAGTAAAAAAATTCGTAGACTATTGCAATATGGAAATAGTATAGAGTCTTGGAAGACTCTCGCAAGACTCTTGCAAAAGTCTTAGTCTTGCAGGACATGATCTTGGTCTTGCATACATAGTCTTGGTCTTGGTCTTGCATTTTTTGCAAAACCAAGACCAGTCTCGCTCATCACTAGACTCGGCGGACCGACCCCCTAAATATCCATGCTGGAATGGACTGAATTCATCAAATATTTATCAAATATGCAACCAATCTATCAGTCATTGCCAATTTGAAAATTTTAGAAAAACGCGAGTTAAGAAGACTGAAACGGTTCAAGAATAATGTTTGACGATTTACAGTATTTTTGACGAAGTCTTGCTAGCCCCAACGATTTAATCAGCAAGTGCGATAAGCTGTACCCGCAAGAACTGTCTGGAAATTCCAATATTTGCCTTGGTAAGATACTCATGATGGTTCGTTCAATTTGAGGTCGAGTTTAAGCAATAATGATTTTTCATATGTGAAGGTTAAGGACGAATCGGAAGGGTTTAGGCAGTGTTTCATAATAAGGCACGCGTTCTGTAACCGTTACGTCATTGCTGGAGCGCAATTGAGAATGGGGGACAGGCCGAAGTAGCCGGCGGGGCTTCAGTTCGGCCTGAAGGTGAGGGTCATGAGAGGCAACAAAAAGGGCATCAGACGAACGCCACCTCCCCGCCGCCCCAACGAGCGTCTCCGGTGAATGGCCGAAAATTCTCGGGCGGCGCGAGGCGGCAAGGCCAGACGAACATACACCACATATACGGGCCGATGCACCATATCTAACGCTAATTCCATGCGAATCATTAATTATTGCTTTACGTGCCTCCGTTTTTTGTCAATCGCAGAGCAACTTTAAACGTTTGTAACCTCGTTAGCGAGAAACGTTATGTTACAAAGCTATGTAATTGAGATTATTGAAAACGTTGCATTAAACAGATTACCACATTTCTAACAGCAACGTTACCGTATGAACCATACAGGGTGATTCAAAATTGGCGTCATTCCTCTGGGGGTCTTTAGGGAAGTACAGGAAAAAAAGAAAAACAAATAAATCCTTATCAAAACTGAGAAATTTGCAAAAAACCAGATCAGAAGGTCGGCAACAATGTTTTTTACTTGTGTATGTGTTTCTTGAGGACTAGGAAAGATGCAGCCATTGCTTGTTGCTGGAGTAAAAAGGAAAACATTAATGTAAATGTCCTGAAAGTTTTACTTTTATAAAAAAATCTGGGAAATATTGGCAGGCATATTTACAGTTGTGTAAGTGTTTTTGCAGAAATTGATTCTACAGAAACTGGGCCAGATGAAGCGTTCGCTATCACTCCACTCAAAAGACAAAACGTCACTTTAACGCTCTGTAATTTTTGTTTTTACCAAAAACATTGAAATTCTTGAGGAAAGTCGCATGACATGCTCAACGCCTTTCCATTTGTGTAGGCCTTTACACAAAAATTAATTATACAAAAACTGGGCCAGGTGAATAGTGGCTTGTCACTCCGTTGAAAAGGCAAAACTTCTTACCCTTGTATTTTATGGTGAATTTTACATGTAAGCAACACATTTTACGGTAATGTCAGAAAAATCCTGGACAGGTAAAAAGTTTACGCTCCCCCTATTACATAATAGATACTATTTTACGTGGAAAAAGGTCGTATGGAGCGTAATGGAACTTGAGGTTTGAGACATGGAAAATGTATGTAAAACGTGGATGGACAGCAGTTGTGTCCGTATACTTGCAGGTTTGATCAAAATTATCACATTTCTATCCCTAGTGTACTTTGTCAATTGATTTTTATATTTTCGCTTCTTGGTTTTCTTAATGTGTTTTTTTAATTAAAATGCAAATAAAAATAAAACCTACAAAGGTAGTGACTAGTCGAATTGCTTTCTGGATTCGGACACACTATGACCAACTGTGGGGCAAAATCTACCTGTCACAAATGTGCCCAGGGGTACTTCTATGCCGAGTGCAAAAAGCCTCGGGATATCCCGGCCAAATGCATCAACTGCAATGGCCCCCACCCGGCAAGTTACTTCTCTTGCCCAAATAACCCAAGTTATTATTTAGTTGACATATTTGGGCATCTTTGATGAAATCGGTATGAGTCACAGTCTTTATATTCCCGTATACCTGCCGTTATATTGAGGTTCAAACAAAGAATCCATCGTTAGTAAATGTCATCATTTCTGTCCGTAATTTATTGCGTTGAAAAAATCAATTGTATAGATGGAATAGACACTGGTCGTCAAGTGTCCTTTGTGGCTAGTTAAATACTCCAACTCCACCCTCAGGTCCTCAACCTCTAATCGGAATACGATCATTTACCTGTATCGGTCCGAAAATAAAAGTCGAGTTATTGAAAACAATTTTTTTCGGGAAGTTGGTTGAACCTTCAGTATTATGCAGCAAGCAACCGCACTCAAGACAGAACAGTCTAAATGGACATTAGTCATATATTAAAGATTAGAGTCCATGATACATACAAAGAGAGAAGGTATGATAATAATAAATGTGTTTTTGATTCGTGCAATGTCCTTCGCGTTGGACAGACCGTTTTAGCATCAACTGCAATTAGTCAACTTTTGGCCTTGGCGGATCCGTTCGGGTCATTTTGGGGTTACTAAACTAAAGAATGTTAATGTGGGTGGCGCGAATAACAAAATGCAACGTGCAGACAACGCATCACATCCGCCGCGCCACGACCTTACATTTTATTTATAGTTCTTTGTTTATCGTCGGGTATCATTTTGCAGCTTTACTACACCAGAGCGGAGATGTTATAACAGATCAGCACGCTTTAATCCTAACAAAGCATGTCTTCATCAATCCATTTAACAGTAAGTTAAGTGACAACCAGGCTCTTCCACGCCTTCAGTTCTCCTAGTCCCTACTATGACCATCCAAATAAAATTCAACTTCATTCCAGTTTCAATTCCAATTGAAAATTCAGTGCTTCATGCTCTTAAATCTCTTAACATGCTCGCCAAAAATATCGTTGAAACTGGTCAAAACTTTCATCCCACAAGTACTTAGTCGCCCCAACAAGTCCTCAACTACCCACTTTGGAATGTAAATTATCATATTCCTTGATAAGATAGATATGTGCTATGTTGGGTATTTTACCATTGTATTGTCGGTACACATAGAGTTTCCAACTTCGTGTTAGGCATTTAAAGCAAACAATAAGAAAACAATTACTTCAAAAACGTGTACAGTTTAGACTTTAGAAATGACGTGTTTATAATACATGGCTGATATTTCACAAATACATAAATTCTTTTGCAAGATAAACGGGAAATTCAGGTCGCATCCTCAATTCCAAATTACCAAGTTAAAATGTTGTTCAACTCTGTTAAACCGACGTCAGTTTGCTTCCAAATCATAATGGAAGCTAAGGATGAAGCAAAATTTTAATAAAACATCAAGATTCATTATAAAGGGTATTTCAAAATTGGAGGAATTCCTATGGGGATGTTTAGGAAGTACAGAAAAAATAAATAAAAAATAATTCTTATTGAAAACTGAGATATTTGCAAAAAACTAGATCAGACGGACGGAACCATGCTTTTTAAGGTAATCTGCCTCATTAACACTACGTAAATACCGATTGCTTCTTAAATATAAAAAGCTGAAGTAACCATAGATCAACACAGAAAGTGAGGTTGAAATGTCATGAAATAGGTTAGGACAACGCTGTAAATGAATGTCTATAAATGGAAACTGAAATGGAATCAATGATCTATTTACAGTTAAGTGAACAATAAGAAATGCAGTAACCTACAAATAGGAAAAACATTCTGGTGATAGTGGTGAAAATTGCCGCCTAGATTTATCTTAATTAATATATGGAAAAAAGAAATTTGGTTGTTTTGTTCTGTTTCAATTGTGAATTAAATTTTTGATTCTTCATTTGTTGGTCATGATAATTCCTGGATGAATTAAGTAGTTTTGGTGTTTGCAGTTGGTGTAGTAGCTGTGCCATACTCTGTCGAAAGCCTTGTTAATGTCTATGAAGAGACTTGCAGATTTCGTTTGTGTTTCGGCTTTATTTAAATGTTTTTAAAAATAAATGTATTGGCAAAACATTTTCTTATCAAATTGTTTTATGATTTTTTTGTACTAATTTTAATATGCGAATAATTAGGTATTTTGTTAAATAATTTATAAGCAGTTTTCAATAACAGAGTTCAGTTTGAGTTTATATTTGAATTCTACAGCTATCTTTAATGTCACTTTTCTGAGGTGATAGAGTGATGCAGAGTGAACACACACTCTACACTGAAATAACTAGTATTGAGTTTTAAAAATTTTTAATGGAATGATGTAATGCAATTTCTTTTTCTTTTGGAATATAATAGTAAATTGTATTATGGGCGCATATCAAATTGAGGCACTTAAACACACATTTAAATTAATTAACTTTTGCGGATTTCCTGGAGTTATTTTAGGCGATATTTGGTAGGTGGTGCCAGTTAATAAACGCGTATATTTCTAAATGAAATGCAATTTTTAGCTTTAGCAATGACGCGCGTACGAGCATTGACTTTCATACATTTAAAGAAAAAGGAAGGTACATGAATTTTTTTCCAAATTAAAAGTATTTTTAAGATCTATAGTCTGTTTGAAATATAACAGCTTTTTGGAAAGTAACCTGTAAAAAGCTAACTGTAAAACTTGTAAAATACTGTATTTTCCGGAAAAAATAACTGGATAAATATTTTTTCTTCAAAACGATCAAATAGCACTCCACTGCCTAAATATGCCCGTATTAAAGGGATTTAAAAATATTAATTAATTTAATTTAAAAATTGATAATTGACACTTGAATAGTCGGATAGGATTATATTTGCAATACTAACGTGAACAGTTGAAAGAGGAAAGTAGTTGTCTTACCAGGTAACGAAGCAGAAAGTACTTATGACTTTTTTACATAAAGTATTAATTTTTTGAGACGTTTAAATCTTTTAATAATAAAGTTCTCATCCTTCATGCTTTCCAAGCATTTCATTAATGACATCATTTGGCAACTTCACTCTTTCCTTGCCATAAAATCCATAATCTGGAAAAACTACTCATGAAACGGGGGTTTCCTCATGATAGCATATTTCTTAGTTCTGGTGAAATAGCGCTATAAACATTTTTGTTTCCAAATCTTGCAAAGCAAACAACCATAAACAGTTAATTTTTCTCTAATGACAATTATATTGTTTGCTGAATACAAAACTTAATAGCTATTGAGTATGCACCGTTATTGTAATGTAATCTATATATTTTCCAAGATAACATCTGAATAACCGTGTGTATTTGGAATGGTAGACATAAAACGGTGAAAGTAAGAGGGTTTCAATTTGGTGCATTAGTATGGTCTTAATAATAGATGTTGAATATTCGGGTTTTTGGACACACCCTGTAAGGGTTTTGACATTAGACGGCTGCGGACATTAGAGCATTGGCATCGCGATTTTTAATGCAGGTGCCCAAAGGGGCCAACGCCCGAATCGGGCCAGACAAGGGGCGGGGGCACTCGGCCAGCAGGCCAAAGGCCCCAAAATCGATCTGGACAGGAGACAAACCTGCCTTTGTTTGAAACTTGGTTTTACACATTTTCTTTCCAAATTTCTACAACTTTATGATCATTACAAAATTATTTTTGTTCGCATATACTCCACGTATTGTTTTGTTCTTAGGACACGCAAATTTCTAAAGTACGGAAGCCTCCTTTTGCTAGGCACAGTGATGTAACGACATTCATAAAGGGCCACGAAGGAAAATGTTAGATAGTTAAAAGTTATTTATATATATTATTTAGACATCCTCAGAGTCTATGCCCTGAGGATGCCAAAATAAATATGCCAAAACGTCGGCAATTTTAAAACATTTAACAATCTTACATCTCGCCCATTGGCATTATATTATGTATGTCGTTATTATTATTTTTTATTTATTATATATTTTAACAGGAAATTATGCAAAATTTAACAGAAAACGAATATAGTAAATTTGTATACTAATATTACATAATAATCATCAGAAATATTTAGTGCGGTAGCGTTATATTAGACGAACAATCTAAACTTTAAAAGTTAGTTTTATTCCAAATTGCATAACAAATTATTAACTGAAAACTCAACATTTCTGAAGTGGACAATAATATTTCTCGAAAAATTCCGGTGAAAAAGTAAATAAAATATTGCGCATATAAATTTTTAAAAAATGCGCCTTTTTACAACAAAGGATGGTTTATTAGGTTTATTTATCAATTTTTGATTTGGGTTGATATTAATATCAACAAAATTAGGAAAAGTTAACGAAATTCTTGAAACCAACGCAAGTTAAGGTGTGTCGAACAATAATTAATCATAAACGCAACTCGAAAGCTGATAGTATATTTTACACTGTATTATAATGAATTACAATGTCAATAAAATATAATAATAAAACGCAAAGCGGATAAAAGATGAAATTTTAGATGCAGTGCTTGTCCTTGTAAAGTCCATTGCATCCTCGATTTAATCTGGCACTTGTTTTTTTCTTATTAGTTTATGAAGTCGTAAACTGCATTGAAACGTTATTTTGTAAATGAGATTACTTGAAACTGCATAACAAAAACAACGTTATTGTTGTATAATATAATGATTTATTTATAACTATCTTATCGTGGCCGTATTTGTCGCAATGTCATACATCAATTACATGTTTGTGCTGGTCTTCTTTACCCGGAATCAATAAAGAAAGAAATATTAATCTGTTGACCAAACCAATATGGGAAATTATAATTGTTACAGGAGGTGCACACCTTATTATTTGCCTATCCGGATATTTTTTTAAGGGTTGATTCTTGATTAAATACAAAAGTATCTTCTTTTGTTTGAAAGGTATTTGAAGGGCATATCAAGTTACGTATGCGTACTAAGCATCAACTTTTTATTTCTTGTTGGTTTAAGAAACATCAATTGGAAAAATGAAGAAATCTGATTGAACTCAATAATGTTTCCTCAAAAACTGCTCAAAATTTCCATTAACTAACTGACAATATCTCAAACGGAACTGAAACTCTTTTTCAACATTTCCAATTACTTCGGTAGAAATTAGCATACACTCTTGTTGTATTTGTTCTTGCAACTCATTGTATTCCGGTTTGGATTTCAAAAACATTGCCCTTCAGAGAGGGCTGAGACTTGGAAGGCCATTCAGAAGGTCCACTTCTATTAATCCATCTACCTGGAAATACATCATCTAGATGTGCACGGAGAGGTAGAAATTGCAGAAGTAAATTGTTAAATCTGGATCTTCAGGACCTCGGCTTCATCCGCATCAGAAAATCCAAATTCGAACCCTCCTGCAAGAATCGGATCGGATAGTCGGTACTATCATTCGATCAGCAACAAGCCATTTCCAAACATTCATTTTTCCTGGGTGTTGAATGTGATCTTCGCTCATCCAATGTGGGATTTTGTCTTCGCAATAACTCCAAATTTAACTATTTGCTAACTAACCCAAACTAATACAAACGTTGATTGGTCAAAAAACAGTACGTTTTCAATGTTTACAATATGTCTGTCTAACAGATTCATCATTTGTTCGCAAAACTGGATTCTTCTATCCGGATCACCATCGATGAGGTGCTGGTAATGATGGTAAGATGGTTATTTAATAAGAATGTAATTTTTGGGTTTAAGAATTATCGCAACTGAAACCGGGCTAATTTCGAGTCCCCTAGAATCTGCCTTATGGGGACATGATGATTTTCTTGGACAGAGAGAAATACATTAAAATAAATCTTATATAATATCTTTATTGGTTTTTTTTCCAGCTTCAGATCAATTTTTCTTAAATGGACCATTATTCCGAAACTTTTGCTCGGTGTTTCTTATGGTACTTTGCTACAGTCGGTGCTAAATCAGCATACTTACTCTCTGAATAAATGGATATCTTCAAATTGTGTTTTCGTCCTATCACCGTAGCCAATCATTGTCGAAATTTCAATCTTGAGGGCCGCAGATAAGTTCGGCATTCTCGTTTGATCGATTTTTCAAAATACATAATCACAAACTGATAAACGAATAAATATTGTCATTTAATAATACGCTGATACTCTTCTTACTTGTTGTTTAAACTTATTTCTTTAATATTGCCATCAACCCAGTTTTTTTTTAATGATAAGCAAATATCTTCTATTCTCCATTTTTTTCCACTTCAAATAAAGCAAGGCGTCTGTCTCTAACCACTGCTAAATTTTTAGTTCCTTTACAGGTCAGAGTAAACAAATAAAAAAAGGTGATATTTCCTCCCTGTTTATTTATTTTTTAAAATCGTTTTCTCGCTTTCTGGGTGGTTGTAATGTATCCTCAGGCACTGGCATAATGCATGTCCTCTGGTGCCCTTGATTTCAATTTAATGAACTTATTATTATTATTTTGCATAGATTATTTCCAATAAATAGATTAAAATGTTTATTGGAACATTAATAAAGTGGCCATTACGTCAAAATATCTGATCAAGTAATGTAAATACAGTCATTAATATTTCAGAGATAGGAATAAAAAGTTAAAAATATATTTCTATTAGTCAACAGAAGGCATATTTTATCTTAATTGCAGATTACATTTATAAGACTCTCCAAATCGTATTGTGCAGGTTAGTGACGAATTTTGAAAAGTTCATTGTCAATTTTTATCCACTATCATTTTCATGGTCCAAAATTGTACTTTTGACTTTGTAAAATCAGTCTCGGCTTTACAATTGATAAAAAGTTTACAATCAACAAATTAATATAATTTTCTGTAAATATTTTGCATCAAAGTCTAAAAGATATAATAGTTTTTGAACTTGTTGTTTGCACATTTTCTGTGCTCAAATATTAGTGGCTATTTTCCTATAGGCACAGTCTCTTTGCGAAAAATTTCTAAAGTAAAATTGTTTTTTTGCACTTAGAGATTGTTCTATATCTGTTATGTATGCTATCTGATATGTATTTCAATAATCCTCCTTTAAAGCAAATATTTCGTTTACAACCAACATGCAAAAGCCTCTTTGTGTTTTGTCATCAAACCAAAATTATTCACAATAAGACCATCTAATTGAAAATTTTGTCTCTAACATATTCCGAGAATAACGCTACTTAAGAAGATCCAAGCCTGCAAATCTAGTATCTATCTTTAAAAACAGTTTTCTGTGTGTATTGCAGATTTAGTTTCAAGTCTTTCAAGGGAAACATGAAAAGGTTTTCAGTTGGAATATTTTCCAGTATTTAATAAAATCCATTGTAAACAAAACTGTCTAAAAAAGCCAGGCAAATATTTAACAAAATGTGGTGATTATAGATTTAATCTAAAAAAAAATAGATGGCCACAGCAGATTGTTTCATTTAAATCCGTTTAAAATTCAGGCTTTTGGCAGGGTAATTTGCAAACTGAACCAAGCTGACACGGATAGCAGGTCCCAAACCGGTTTGGGGGCTGTTATTGACACGCGAAAAGGTCAGATCAGGAAATATTAGGAATTAATATAACTGACTTTTAAAAAAGTCTTTAAATTACATTTAAAAGTTATAATTTTCATTGGTCAGTTATGTTAGCTGCAAAAATAAATACAGAAAAGGGCATTTAATTATTTATGTAATGTAATTGATGATCGGTAACATTTCACAGAATTTACAGCAATTAATAAGTGCAATTAGATCATTTTTTCAAGTACTTATGAAGACACATCAACCTATGCTTCTGAAACATATTTTAGAAGACATTCAGGCCTTGAGGAGTGCCTTAACTTCAAGCTTATATAACGTAGGTTCGCAAGCTATAAAATCCTTAAGAGAATAGGAACATCTATTAGAGAAAGCCTGGCAGTCATCGAATACCAAAGAAAAAAGACATAAGATGTGTTTTGCAGTTTTAATCTGAAGCAGTACAGGAATAACGTCATTCCCGGCCTTGACTAAATAGTAATTTGTCAATCAGACATTGACCCTGTTTATTACGTTCGCAGACTGCAGTCGGCAAGCATTAGCATACTAAACACCAGATGGTTTATCAATTTTGTAAGCAAACAGGAATATTATTCTTAAATAATATCAGCGAACTTCCATTGTCTTATAAGTTAATTTAACTCCCAACGTTTCAGTCGCTGCCATCTTCAAGCGTTTTCAAGTGTGCACTTCTGAAGCGTTCTGAAGCCATCTACAAACAAACTTAGTTCATCTCCACAATATTTTATATTCCAAAAAACATATATTAGAGACGAAAAAGTTTGTCATAAGTTTGAACTGATGCAGCTTTCTAATATAATGGTTTCATTTAGGAAGCGTCTTGAATGAGAAAAAAACTACAAAAGTCACAGAAACAGCATTTGACTGGAGAAGCTTTGAGGTGTTGGGTAAAAGTTGAATAAAGCTTCGCACTCGAGAAGTTCTCCCACCGGACTTCGCCTTTGTGAAGGGCGGTCATTACGTTTTTGGAAAGGCATTACAAGAACCTTTTTCTGTCTGGAACCTCTCATACTATTATTGCAATATAAGTAAATGTTTGAGGTGGAACAATTAGTAAAGACGTTCATCTTCAAATCACAAGAACGGTGTTCTTTTACAAACAGGGACCCTGTAGAATGCATTCTTAAAATGTTTTTTTACATTAAATTAAATTAAACACATCCTATTATACCCTGAGGACAATTTGAAATAGGATAGAATCCAATTTTTCGTCCGAAAACACCTGATAATATAAAATGTTTGTAAGATTTAAATAATCTGTGATACTTTATACGAATCGATCCAATAAAGCTTATTTATAGCCTTAGCGATATGGAATTTCTATTTTGAAATTGCTGTATTCTATATTGGTATTATGTTATTTAATAAAACGTATGAAAAATGCAAAATTATCAGTATACGAATATTTCAGAAATATTATATTGTTGCAGTTATCAGATATTTGTTTGAATTCCTGCAAAATTACGCCCCAAAATACAGCCCTAGAAATCAAGCTCAGTTGAAAACGAATTAATTAAGTTTTCACGTAATCAAGTCAATTAAATAATATCGATAGCTGGTTATTTGAAATTCTGATCAATTCACCAAATATGAAGCAACAGTAAATAATTATTATTAGATATAAATCACTGCTAGTTGGTATTCAAACAAGCTCGCCTTCATTACAATATCCTATCATGTGCAGTAAATCAGTAGCAAATGATGGCAGATTATTGACTTAGTAAATCTTGGATCGTTTGCACGATATTACCCAAAATAACAAACACTTTTTTTAGCATTCTTGGAAACACTGCGGGAGCCAACCTATTTATCAAATTTCTATTTTTTACCGAAAAATACAAAGAAGTGGCCCCTATAGATGTCCAATAGCACTAAGCGATGCAACTGAAACGCAACATCATTCTTAATTCAGAGAACGAGTTAAAAATGAAATTTAAGCATTGGCCAGTGTCCAAAAAAATAGCTTTCGGTTACCTCTGAATGCCGCGCTTATACAAGGTGCATCCTTAGGGTCATTGTTTTTGAAAATGTATTGGATCGTTTAGAGATGGACATCAACAAACTGTCCTGGGCATTTAAATTGTTAAAAAGAAGGGACAAATTTTAATTTTCGGTTAAAACCACAATACTATTTTTAAACAAACCCCAAAATGTTTAGTACATATTGGAAAAACTGTTTGAATATCAAGAAGAAGACAGTGAGTTAAAGTAATGAAACTAGAACAAGCCCAGTTTTTATTCCTGCATACATTTGAAAATTCAATTGAGGTTTTTGTAAATGTTTGATCAATCAGCATTTTTTTTCTTAACATCGGGCTATATTTGGTCTAATTTTTATGCCATTGTCACAACTTGTTCCTCAGCTAAATAATCACTGAGGCTGAAATACTTAAAATGGGATTAGTAGTAGTAAACATCTTTATTTCTAAAAAAAGGCTATCGACCTATCGGTCTTTCTGCCCTATGGGATTATTTTTCATACATCACGCAAAGCATCTATTCCAGAAGTTCATTTAATATTGGAAAAAAACAATGTGGGAGCTTGGAGGGATGGTGCTTTAAGCAAATCAATTGCGACTGGATTTCTATTAGTTGCAATAAATTTGACAAATTGAATTTTCAACCGATTCTATGATTAAAGTGCATGGTTGACAATAGAATAAAGCCCTGATAATTAATGAAATTAAAGTTCGAATAATTTAGGACTCAAGCCGCTAATTTCCCCCAAAATTTTGTGGACTTAAATTAAATACCAACAATCAATACTAATGTGTACCTTTAAATGCTATCTCAAAGTATTATATCCAACATTGTTCCTAATCAAACAGTCCTCATTAGGAAGTTTGAGGTTTGGGGAGAGTTTTTTTCTTGTAAATTATCAGGAAATCTGTCCGGATTTAATTTTACTTAATGATGGATGGTGGTTTTGAAAAGTTCTCGGTCAACAAAACTATGTGTTTATTGTAATTAATAGTTGGCGGTTTTGTGGAATGTTAGAACTGATTCTGAATGCATTTGATCGGAAGAATATTGTAGTAGAATTGAGTAGTGCCCCAATCCGCCGAGATTTTGCAAATTACGATGCTGAAACAGAAATAACGTTCAAGGTGACTTCGGAGAGCTCGATATAATTATTATGCTCACTCGAGTTGTTTGTCCTATCGTGGTCTTGGACAATTATTGTTAATATCATTATCCTTGTTACATTTTTTTAACTTTGAAGTTGCACTGAAAAACAATGTACGCAAGGCGATCTCTTTGTCATGTGGTATTAGACGTTTCATGGAGTTTCCTGCTTTCCGTACATTTTCCCGTACTAATTTTTTCGAACACCTCATATATCTTGTAGCAAAATGTCAAGACAAGTTCGACCGATAAGTGTTTCCTCCTGGTCAATACATTCCCTTTCCGTGATGGGACTCTCAATATCTTTTTATTTTTATCTCTCTGGCATTTTAATACTGCTGCCATTCCTCCTTAGTCTTTAGTAAAAAATAAATTCCTGCCAAGAACAACAATCTAGTTGGTCTTTATTAATTACTGGTTAAACCACGTTGCTTTGCAACGTGCTGAATTCAATGTTGTCTCTGTATCGTGTGCATTCCGACCAAAATAATGTGAATGGTCGTGTGCACTCAGATGGTTACATAAAACTGCCTATAATCCGATTTGCAACTTGAATTTCAATGACAAAGGTTAAGTTAACATTTTTCTTCAAGCCACTGACATCGGTTTTATAGGCATTATCCATTTGGAATATTGTATCCAAGAGAAGAATGCGAAAAAGCAAATACGATAATTAACAACGACTTGTAAAAGCATTGAAGATGACGGAACGAAATTAGAAAAATTCAAACTTAACATTCTCTGAATATAATAAATGATACATGTTCCTAAGGAAGTTCCGACATTGGAAATTAACAATATTTTCGTAAGCAAACTAAGGAATATTTTTGAAAGATGTGATAATCCGACGTTTAGTTTCTTAGCGTGCTTCTTTCATTCAAATGTTTCCACTTTCTTCATTAGCTTTTGTATATAACTTATCTGAAATGATGGCAGGTTGAGCTTTAAACAGTGAGTTATTTTATTCTTAATTCACTTCCAATCCACTGTTGGAGAAGGTTCTTTTTTCATTTGCACCTTAAATATTTCAAATTTTTCCCAGTTTTACCATTAAAAGATTCGAAAAAATATACCAAATTGACATTTTGCGATAACTTTCCTTTCTCAACTCCATTGATAAAAGCCACAATCTCCGTTTGCTGTTAACATATGTCGAAATCTGTACCTACTTGCACCAGAAACATTTGATGGCTCTGATGATGGCAAAAGTTTCGTTGTTTTTTATGAAGAAAAATATTTCAAACCCATGTAGTTATGAATAATTCCTATGGGCAATCTTCCTCACCTATTTCTAACAGTTTAACGGAAATAAATACATATTTTATTTTACATTTAATCTGCCTTAAGCTAGCGGATATTTGAGTCACTGAGCACAGTTATAATTGGTATTAAATTGATAATAATAACACGCATATTCGTATTCGATTTTGTTGAAAAGCGTTGATTTGTTGATCGTTTGTAAATCAATTGATCTATTTATGTTATTTAGCTCATGAGTATCAACAAAAGTATGAAAAAAAAAACAAGTATATGTGAACCTAAATTTACGAGCAAAAAATAACTTTCATTTTCTTGCGCGATTTCTAAATTAATATGTTTGATTTGTATAAGCATCAATTGTAATATTATTATTATGCGTAGGTGAAGTGTGCTAGAGAGAGTTTCAAAGGCGGCTGGTATGAAATGAGCGTTGATAAACCGGTAAAAAATTGAGTATTATTTAAGAAGAAAGTAATAGGTAAATAAATTTATAATACACAACTATGGCAACATAGGAGTAAAACACCGTTGACGAGCAGCTTTCCTATCCATACATCCACGAGCATGACTGTGACCCAGTTCCTATCCAGGTCACAATTTCTTCTTGCTTCGTTTGGTTACAACGATTTGTCCCAGAAAATTTAGTAACTTTTTTAAATAATACATAATTTCGTTACGTTCTCGAACTATAACGCGCTGTTTTTGGTTACTGGCTGAGGTTTTTCTCTGACAATGATTCTGCAGATAAACCATCAAGTTGATGGTCTTAGTCAATATAACTGGTTGTCATGAGAAAGTAGTTCATCACCTCGAATGGAAATTTTAGATATGTTTTATCGCTTATTAACATGCGTAAGTTTGCTCATTTGAAAAAGCGGGTAAGCGAAATTTCCTGTAAAACGTCATTTAATATCACATCAAAGTTATTTTGCATCGACCAAATACGTGATTTAAACACAAATTGCACGTCAACGCGTTGTTAAACATTATTATTGAAAATGATTTAAACAATAACTGCTGCCGGGTTAAACGACATTCAGGTAATAAATTTCCACAAATACATGTGGAGTAAAAAAATTACCAACACAAGGCAAAGCTAAATATATTAAACGTGATAAGTGAATTAAATTATTACTTTTTCCTCCTCTTAAGTTCAAGTGGAAACTTTGTGAATACGCAGTATTTTAAAGCTATTGCCAAGCCAATAATATCATTTAAAAAATCAGTACAACATCGGCAAATGTAATTTTCAATTGGCAAGTAAATTTCAGAACATTTTCCTCTTAAGACACGTACATTTCTATACATTTTTAATAATGAAAATGAACTGCAGTGGCGGATTGAGGCAGATATTTAAATATTTCAACATAATGTAAACTTCTTTAACTAGTTTAGTTTGCATTTTGCAATTCGTTCGAACATTCGAACATGTGGGACAATGTCGAATCAGTAGGCGCTGCAAGCAAACTTTTTGTAAATTCTACACTATTCACATGCGGAGTTATGGATCAACATCGAAAAAACTCAAAAAATTTCATATTTTAATGTCAGACAAAATGTCATCTTATGGCCCCGTGAATTTGATTGAAACCAGGAAAAATTAAAGAACATTAAAAAATTCACTCTCATTGGTAATAACCTCTGGAATGATTTGGAAATTCTTTCGAAATTCAAGGATTATTATTGTGAATTTAGATATGAATCTTCACGTATTTATGTAAATTAAGTGACCGATAGTTTTAGTTATTTTGCAAATATCTCAGTTTTACAATAGACGATTTTTCCTTCTGTACTCCCTAATGAAACATGGACGTCTAGACAAGAGAAAACGTCTGTGCATGACACACAAAGACTCCGTCTTTGTGAATCGTGAAACGATCATATGAAACGTTTTTGAAGAACTTATTTTCTGCAGCAAAACTGCATTTGCAAGATGGAATCAACAATTTCCACAATGATCATGTCTAGTCAATCGAAAACCCTCATGTCATTTGAGAAACCCATTTCCTGAGAAGATTCTCCGTAAATCTTTGGGCTGGAATAACTCGAGCGTTTCTGGAAAATGCGTTATCTCTACTACTTGAGGACATTCCTCTTCAAATCTGAGGAGGATATTATTTTCACATGATTTCCTATTTTTGGTAAAGATCTCACTAAGTTTCTCAATGAAAATTATCCAAATCGTTGTTAATTAAAATTGCTAAAATAAATTATCCAAAAAGTCGTGGGGTCTCATTGCTTGGCCATCGCGAACTTCAGACTCTTATTCACTGGAAAAGCCTAATTCCAGGTACCAACTGACCGGAAGAATTCGCCGATTGATAAGGTGAAAACGATACGGATTTTTTTAAATTTCTAGCTGCTACTACAAACTGCTTGATAAATTCAAACCCCCGATATTTCCTGAACCGTTGAGAATTCAGGAAAAGTGAAAAGAATAATTCTTGCTTAAAATTAGTCATAGAATTCCAAGACAATTTTTGTCTCAAATACATCCGCGGACACTCTGTAAATATACAATCCAGTCCAGTTAATACAGTAGTAGTAGTAAACATCTTTATTTCTAAAAAAGGCTATCGACCTATCGGTCTTTCTGCCCTTGTTTAATACATGCAGTCTTAATCTAAATAAAAAACAAATATGAAAATTCTCCTATTCTAGGTTAACAATAGTAGTAGTAAACATCTTTATTTCTAAAAAGTATATCGACCTATCGGTATTTCTGCCCTTATTTAATACATGCAGTCTTAATCTAAATAAAAAACAAATATGAAAATTCTCCCATTCTAGGTTAACAATATTATTAAATAAATAAGATTTCAGTGGCAAGAAGAAATTATTTTATTGTCCACTAGTCCGTTGCGTTTGTAAGTGTTCGAGTAGCGTTAATGTAGGGAAACGGAAGCGGGATTGTCTGGTTGGTCTTGTAAGACAAAGGGGATTCAGTATGGTCCAGTTGTAGGGGTTGTTTGTCCATTTTGTCTGTAGCTGTATGAGTCTTTCCGAGATCTTTGTCATGTTTGTACGTTCGTATAGTAGTTGGGTGGGGGGGTTGTGTAGTGGGTTTTGGGGGTTGTCTTATTCGTGTTATCAGTCTTAGTGCAATTTGTTCTGTTGTTTGTGTATAACGTTTTGTCCTTTCTGTTCCGTTGATCATGAGTACATGTCCAAAGTCTAGCAAGGGTCTACAAATAGCTTTATATATTTTGGTGGCGGTGTTTGTGCTAATTCCTCTGTCTTTGTAGGTTAGTGATCGGAAGTGTTTTGTTCTCTTTATTGTTTCTGCCCTGATGTTTCGTATGTGTTTAGTGAATTTAAGTTTGTGGTCGATTGTGATTCCAAGGTATTTTACGTCGTTTTTTGGTTGTGTCGTTTGGCCGTCTGCAGTTATTGTAGGGCAGTTAATACATTTTAGTTCGAAGTAGCAATATTCCTGTGAGTTACACGAGAGTTTATCCTTGCTTCTCTGCACGTTAACTACTATAAAAATTTTAATTCACATTTTCAGTAGCATTAGTGCTAATTGCATCAACATAAAAACATAAAAAAGTATATATTTTCTCATTTTTAAAAGTTTTATGCTGCGCTTAATAGTCAAATAGTGCATTGGGAAATTTGTAATCTTATTTGAATACGTTTTGTAGCCCCTTGTATAATATGAACAGTGGTAATTGACGCAACAATTAATACGTTTTATCAGTGATAGTTTAAATAATAATAATTTTTAAAATAACAAAACAACTGGCTAGGTAATGAACCATCGGACATCACACTTATGACCATGACTTTGACCGATGGCCATATCTTGAGAAATTGTGTGCCTAATTTTATGACTGCCAGCAGTTCTTTCGCAATGGAATTTAAATAAACCAGTTACGTTGTAAGAAACAACAGTACGTTGTTTTTGTCACCCACACGTAAAACGTTATAGATATAATTGCGTTAAAATGTCCGTTAATTGTACAGAGAAAGAGAAAACAGTGAAAGAACCGCAAATATGTAGGTTCTGCTACTAATTATAAATTCTCATACTTTTTATTTTATAATTATGGACACCTTGTTATTTCACACCACATCAATAATAACTCGTAATTACTAATCAGATAATTGCCACTAGGCCATATTATTGCTAATTAATTGTCGATGATGGCTAGCGGTGTTGGTTAGTCCAAAATAACAAATAGGTTTAGGTAATAATACGATTTTCATTCCATCATTCGCATTTTGTAAAATATTGATTTCAATATTCTTAATATACAATATTTAGGTGATATACAGAATCGTTTCATATTTTCATGGATTTAAACCCAATAATATATTAATAAAAAAAGAGCCAAAAAACACAAGAATAAACCAATTAATCTCATGTTTAGACAATAGATTTCATGTCCTATGGCTAACAATGAAAGTCTCAAACAAATTAAAGTACATTTAAAAATGATTATTTAAAAAACTTCAACAAATTTTGCGTTTTACTAACTCCAGCAGATCTTAAGTAACGTTTTTTTGTTGTAAAATCATTAAAATTAAATCTACACGATTTATTCCTTCCGACTGGGAATTATATTTAATAAGTTATAAAAAAGAGGGATTCGCTTTCTTGAAATTGTCCGCAACAGATGGTTGGTCGATTTAAACTGCATCAGCAAGACATCAAATGTTATAACACGAAAATGTGCCGTATGCTTGATTTTGCAAGAGGCGACATAAAAATGTTTAATTTAATTTGCAGAAAATTCCCATAACTATGTCTTTAATATTACAGTTTTAAGTTCGTTCCAGACAATGGAGTGGCAGCGGTGTGTAAAAATAGTGCTCAATTATCAGAATTTCCCACAAATAAATTATCAAAAAACTTAATGCTTCGAAGTGAAAAATTATACAATATCTAGTGATGGCATAGTTTCAACACAACGCAATTGCAAAAAACCATATTTAATAATCAAATACTTCTGATGGAGCTCTTGGTTACATTTTTCTGATAACCCCATTCTCGTCAACTATGCTAAAGTGACTTTGCGCGGCCTCAAAAATAGGCTTAGAAAAAATATTGCTTACATATACATCCTGTTTTGTTAACAAATATTTGTCAAAACATCCTGTTTCGAGATACAGGTAAAATAATTAGCGAAATAACTCAGCAAAAAAACGTTAAAAATTTTAACGTTTAGACAAGCAGTTTATATACGGGGTGTCAATTTGAAAACTTGCCACCCTTAATATCTCTCGTACAGTTAAAAATACGAAAAATCGGAAAGACACGTCAATTTTATTTGTAAGGGGGACACTTTATACGGGATTTTTCATATTTTAACTGCAAGAAATATATTAATGGGTGGGAAGTTTTCAAAGTGACACCCCGTATCTCTAAACTGTTCACATGTGATCAAACTTTTCGTATGGCAAAAGAGCGACTCAAAGTAAATGTAGCTTAAGAAATTTCAGATTTTTTTGTTGAATTTCAGTTGAAAATTTAGTGTATCAAAAGGATAACAGTGCTTCAATTAAGTCTTAATTAATTTAATGCACATTTTCATCTTGCAATTGAATTTCATTTATTTTCAGTTAACCATATCTATCTCAATAGGAAACAAATATTCACTATTCTGCGAACGCTGGTATATATTCTGCATGATTCTATAGGTTCAGTTTGGGTGTATGTAACATCCAAACTGGTTATTTTTTGGGCTGTTGGATTAGTGTTTTTGAATATGTATCCACTATTGCACACGTGGATACTTATTGGATTTGATTAACAATCAAATTGTTTATTTTGTCGGCATCATTGTCTATATTGAATTAAAATCTGCTTACTGTAGAATTTCTACCGAGTGTGCAAATAATATTAAAATGAAGTACTCAACTGTACAACAAGCATGTATTATCGGAAGTATTCGACAGCCACCTAATTTAATTGACTGAGTTAAAAATGATGGCATCGTAACACTTTTCTAAACGAGTGTAATAAAGTAACGGTAACTTTTCGGTGATATAATTCGTTAAATATTAACAAAAGATAATAGCTTTGTAATCGAAAAGGATACCTAACGAGCCGTTCAACATTTTCACTTGAAAACAGCGTAGAAAAGATAAACAACTAGTATAATCGCTAATTTCTCCTCAAATCTAGGCCAAAGAAAGAAGTGCAGACGAGGACAGAGCTATCGAACAGAAGTTAAAGGATAAAGATAAAACGGTGAAATGTATGTCAGAAATTGAGGTCGTACTTTCTCGATCTCGCATATTTTTTCCCGTCGTCCGTGTTGTACGCCTGTTACTTCTTAATGTTTAATGTAATCGTTTCATTCGTAAATAAGGTCCACGTAATATTTATACACTACTGGAACTAGGTCATTTAAAATTACTTTTTTTACCATTCATAATTTTCCAAATGTCAGTAATATATACGAATGGTTTAGTCATTTCCAAAATTATTTTTACAAGCTTACATAAAATATGAAACAAACTAATTATCCCGCTCATAAAAGTATTTTTCGAAAAATCCTTTCACATTATCGACTTTTTCTTCCTCAGACACCGAAATAATTTTTGTTAAATACTTCTAATCTCAATAATTTTGTCAATTAAATAACCAGTTGGATTATATGATAATCAGAATCTTAGTGCAACAGTGTTTAATCATTGTTTTGCAGACATCCTGCTATCTTTTGATATGGTGGGTTTAATTATATGTACAGGGTGTGCGCAAATAATTCAGGGATAAGACTCTAGATGAAAAATTCAAAATTAATGTATCAGGTTTACACAGCAGTTTTTCGAAATCTCAGAATATACCGAGCTGCAGGGCTTTGCTTATTAATATAGTAATAATCTTGATTAAATATTTCCTTTGCCCCACCTAACTGACAGAAAGACAGCTTGCCTGTTTATGGACATTAACAAAGCTTTTGATAGTGTCTGGCATAGAGGCTTACTATACAAACTACACACACCAACATATCTACTACACACCATAAAGAACTTACTAAAAAACAGACAACTACAAGTACGAATTGGCAAAACACTGTCATTTTCTTTTTCCCCTGAACAAGGGCTCCCTCAAGGATCCCCGCTCTCACCGTTTCTCTACAATATATACTGCCATGACATATACAATTACAACTTACCAGACAAAAATCAAATCGACAGATCGGCATACATATTACAATACGCAGACGACACGGCACTTATTGTACATGACAAAACTACTGAGAGAGCAGCTCAAAGACTCCAAACACTAACAAACAACACAATGACATGGTTTTATAAATGGAGACTAACACCAAACGCGTCAAAAAACCAACTTCTGCTCACAAACCACAGACTCAACGCTGACTCCCCTACAATAACTGCAGACGGCCAAACGACACAACCAAAAAACGACGTAAAATACCTTGGAATCACAATTGACCACAAACTTAAATTCACTAAACACATACGAAACATCAGGGCAGAAACAATAAAGAGAACAAAACACTTCCGATTACTAACCTACAAAGACAGAGGAATCAGCACAAACACCGCCACCAAAATATATAAAGCTATTTGTAGACCCTTGCTAGACTTTGGACATATACTCATGACCAACGGAACAGAAAGGACAAAACGTTATACACAAACAACAGAACAAATTGCACTAAGACTAATAACACGAATAAGACACCCCCCAAACCCACTACACAACCCCCCCACCCAACTACTATACGAACGCACAAACATGACAAAGATCTCGGAAAGACTCATACAGCTACAGACAAAATGGACAAACAACCCCTACAACTGGACCATACTGAATCCCCTTTGTCTTACAAGACCAATCAGACAATCCCGCTTCCGTTTCCCTACATCAACGCTACTCGAACACTTACAAACGCAACTGACTACTGGACAATAAAATAATTTTTCTTGTCATTAGAAATGGAAAGTTTATTTAATAATATTGTTAACCTAGAATAAGAGAATTTTCATATTTGTTTTTATTTAGATTTAGACTACATGTATTAAACAAGGGCAGAAAGACCGATAGGTCGATAGCCTTTTTTAGAAATAAAGATGTTTACTACTACTATTTCCTTTGCTTGTTCATCGATTGTTTTCAAATTTGGCATACCATTTGACATTCACTCATTAATTCGCAAACGGCGAAATAAGGATTGGTGTAAAGGAAAAAACTCTAACTTTTTAATTTTTTATTTACTACTCATTTTAATGCTCAAAACCCAAGAAACTATAAAACACACAAAAAAGTGTACACCTTCCATCTCTCAAAAATGAACCATTTCCCCGAAAAACGCAATTTCTAAAAAATTTTAAATTATAAAAACAGTTAAAATGTCACTTAATCGAGTAAGTGAATGTACCAGCAAAAATAATAAAGCACAACGCTCCAAATCGTCATAATTTATCAAACGTTTTAGATCCATTGTGAGTAAATTATGAAACATACAGAATTATAAAATACAAACCTACGAAAAGCCAACCCACGTTAAAATACTGCATATTGGTTAAAATAACATAACTACAGATTGCATTATTGGCAATTTATTGAAAACTATTTCCCTTGAAACAGAAATTTATTGCAATTAAAATTGTTTTGAAATTTCGCAAATAGAATCAGAATAGGGGAATTATAGTCATTGTCAAGTTAAACCAGTGTTTTAAAAAAATCACTACATTTCCTGTTCTTATGGTGCGTTGGACGTTTAATGTTTTTTTGTGAAAATTTTGTTTTTTTACCATTCTTATGAACCAGTCTTAGGACAGCCACCATCGGTTATTCATTTTTGGTTCATTGTTAAGTTTTACATCGTCAAATTTTCAACAAAACTACACAGAGGCGATTTTTATTAAACTTAATATTAACTAGTAATTATCATAAATCCATTAACAACAATAAATACATTTTTGCCTATGCAAGCATAGTTTTCAGTTAGGGTTCGTTTCAATTTTAAACCAATTTAATATTGATTAGATTTGTTTCTTGTTACAAAGTTATATATGGTTATATCTGGAGTTAAGATCAAGATGAAATCGTTATGTAATTTTCAATTATTTCCAAGTATTAGTTTTAATTTTTGTTCCGGTTAATTTTTACTGATATTTCTGTTGAATTTCCAAAATCGAATAATTTGTCATTTATATTCTTTTTCATCCCTTTTGAATCTGATTTTGGCATTTGTTACCCTTCTATTTCAGCACCTAATTTTGTAATATTGATATTCCCCTTAGTTCTAAATTATCTCTATTCTTACTAGTAATTTATCGAGTTTATCCCAAATACCACTGGCGATATTTCGTGACCATTTATATCATTTTGCTAGCAATCAAGTGGTTATTATTATTTTTATTACTATTACTAAGCCACGGAAAACGACTGTAATTGCATGTATAAGTAGTTCAGTAAGCGCATAAAAACTAACGATATTACGAACTGTACTGTCTGTAAAAAGAATATCTCTAGTTCTTCTATTCTTCACTGCCATTAATAAAATATGAGTGCAGATCATTTAGGTTAGATGTTTTATGAAATGAAGATTACAAGGAGCAAATGAGAAAGTAATAAAGGCAGATAGCGAGATTCATGTGTGCTGACCTAGAAATGATTTCTGGGACAGAGGAATACTTCTGTAACGACTAAAACCACGAGCGCTTATGTCTTGTTACAAACCTGTATTTTTGATGTTGCACAATTTTGAATATTCGCATAACTTTGAATATCTAAGGTCTAGATCAACTTAGTGAAAATATTCAGAAGCGATTGTGCAGTAATTTGAAAATGTGAACATAATTATGGGAAGCTGGTCCTAATTAAATACCTCCAACCACAAGGTCCGGGTTTCAGTAATTATCGAAAAGTATCCAGGATAAATTAGCATTTATAAATGTGCAATAGATATTGGAATACCGTGTGTAAACAATGGCTTTAGATAATATTTTAATACCTAAATACATATGGGTCAATCACCAGGCACAAAAGTGCTAAAACAAATATTGCCATTTAACGTAAAACTTATAAGTTATCACATAAGAAATCAATGTTGGTATTACCGTCGGTCTTTGAACTTCGTATTTACATATTCGAATTCCTTTTCTCGTCAAATCATTGCCACATTTTTAACTGGTATTTATTTTTCTTGTAATTTCGTGGTGCAATGCCGGACAATGACTTGTAGCAGGTTTTCAAGTACAATCTCTCTGTTTGCAGGCACGTTTCCGCTTTTTCTGACCTTAACCCCTACGATAATGAACTTCTCCACTTCAAAATTGAAAAACATATGTTAATAAATACATAAACGGCAAACAAAATTCAATAAATTCATAACTTGTACATTGAATGCAATAATCTAAAAACAAATAAAAACAATAATTTCTCATTGTCTGCTATTGAGTCGGTTATCGTATAATCCAGATGCTATCAATTTTGTACATATGGATTCAGATATTTTCTATTGAATTTAAATCTGCACTCTGCGCCCAACTAATGTATCATATTGATTAGGAAATGTTCCAAAACTGCACTTTTAATCAATAAACTTTAATTCCCTCGAATAATTGTTGCAATAATATCCTTTGATGTTTGTATTGTATTAGTCATCCAATTTTACGATTATCGTATAGTTTAGATTTTTTCTAGTTGTTAAAAAATGTAGTAATTTCTCAATATGTACAATTGAAACTAGGTTTGTGGTTTCAAAACTGATTACTTGCGAATTAAGCTGAAAATTTGAAATTAAAGCTTACTTAGGAATTAGAAAATCAACAATTACTTTCACTAGAAATATTTTCAAATCGACATCAACCTTAAATACATTAAAAGTAACACATATATCCATACACACGAAAACCTTTAGAACACGTTCCAATAAAAAAAATTCAACCGATCCGTTCTACCAAAATTAGACCCTTAAAAATAGCAGTTAAAAATCAGTTTTTATTAAATAACTTTTAAAGTACCGTTACTTTAATTTTGATAGTTTAGTAGTAGTAAACATCTTATTTCTAAAAAAGGCTATCGACCTATCGGTCTTTCTGCCTTTGTTTAATACATGCAGTCTTAATCTAAATAAAAAACAAATATGAAAATTCTCTTATTCTAGGTTAACAATACTATTAAATAAATAAGATTTCAGTGGCAAGAAGAAATTATTTTATTGTCCACTGGTCCGTTGCGTTTGTAAGTGTTCGAGTAGCGTTAATGTAGGGAAACGGAAGCGGGATTGTCTGGTTGGTCTTGTAAGACAAGGGGATTCAGTATGGTCCAGTTGTAGGGGTTGTTTGTCCATTTTGTCTGTAGCTGTATGAGTCTTTCCGAGATCTTTGTCATGTTTGTGCGTTCGTATAGTAGTTGGGTGGGGGGTTGTGTAGTGGGTTTTGGGGGTGTCTTATTCGTGTTATTAGTCTTAGTGCAATTTGTTCTGTTGTTTGTGTATAACGTTTGTCCTTTCTGTTCCGTTGGTCATGAGTATATGTCCAAAGTCTAGCAAGGGTCTACAAATAGCTTTATATATTTTGGTGGCGGTGTTTGTGCTAATTCCTCTGTCTTTGTAGGTTAGTGATCGGAAGTGTTTTGTTCTCTTTATTGTTTCTGCCCTGATGTTTCGTATGTGTTTAGTGAATTTAAGTTTGTGGTCGATTGTGATTCCAAGGTATTTTACGTCGTTTTTTGGTTGTGTCGTTTGGCCGTCTGCAGTTATTGTAGGGGAGTCAGCGTTGAGTCTGTGGTTTGTGAGCAGAAGTTGGTTTTTTGACGCGTTTGGTGTTAGTCTCCATTTATAAAACCATGTCATTGTGTTGTTTGTTAGTGTTTGGAGTCTTTGCGCTGCTCTCTCAGTAGTTTTGTCATGTACAATAAGTGCCGTGTCGTCTGCGTATTGTTTTGATAGTTTATTATCTAAGCCATCATGAAATAGTGTCTTTGAGACGCAACTTGTGCTTTGAATTCGCAAGGAACCGACCACCTTTTACACATTAATGATCATATTTTTAACACCCTGTATGATAAAGACACCAGAAAACTGAAAAGCTTGAGGCTCAAACCCCAAAAAATATACTCCTAATTGACCTCAATAAAATTAGCATAACACACACAACATAAGCAGGAAAATATAATTCAAATCATAAAAGTTAATACAGCACCCCTGTGGTTGACTCCATATCCTTACCGTAAACAATATTTATTTATGTTAATTTTTAAATCTTACTGAATTTAGGTTTGTTTGAATTTTAAATTAATATTAAAATTACTCCTAATAAAAATGCATTTTCAAATTTTTGTAATCGCAAAAGAAAATATTACTTTGTAATTTGCTTCACATGTTGCATTAATCATGTTCTAAACATGTACTTATTAAATGCATTATATAACATTGTTTACTATCAACAAATTAAAAAGTCCACGTTTCTCATTTTCGATGGTTCAAATGGAAAATAATTATCATCGCATTACCAAGCATTGCAATTCGGTTAATTGCTTATAAATGGTTTTAACCTACGCAAACAAAATATCTTATCGCCAAAAAAGGTCAAGCGCTAATAGATTTTTTAATGAAGAAGTGAAACTTTTGCAAAAAACACTAGTTTAAAGTCCAAAACATTTTCTTGCAAAATTCTATTAACCTGAATATAATTTTTTGGAATTGAACTGTTCCTTTGAAGGTATAATAAGGGAATATACAAAGCAAAAGCTTAGATTGTTTGTTTCGTCTTTTAAAGCAAACTAGGAAGAAATATAAAACAAAAATTTCTTGGACTATGACAATTTTTGCATAAAATGCCTAACAAAATTAAAAAAAAAACAATAAACACAACTTACAAGTAGAATTGATAAAATCAGCCTGAGCGTAACTTCGGAACGGTTACTTGAACAGAGCTGAATTTAATTTTTGTCGACGCCGCCACTGGTGAGTTTTGTGAAAATGGAAACTTATAAGTAAGAAAAGAGAAGTTTTATGATAGAATTAGGACTTTTATATCATATTTTTATTGGTATTTAAATTTTCAATTTTAATAGCGAGATCATAAAAATTTTTGCGATTTATCTGAAATGTATGTCTAGCTTGTTTCATACTTTATACTTTAGGGAACGCTTTATATGAAACTCATTTTTGATCGGAAAGGTTATAACTTTCTCCTCAGCATAATCAACTACCTTTTTAAAGAAAACTCTTCAGGACAAAATCCGTTTATAAATATTTAAATTTTCACATTTGAAACTTAAGATAGTAGATATTTAGCAGGCGAAGCAAAAAAATAAAACTAACTTTTCGAATTAGCGAATGCCAAATGCAATTAAGTGCGGGAAAACTAAGCCTATTTTCAAATGAGGATTTTTTATTGTTTTTTTGATAGAAAAAGTAGGCGATCCTAATGAAATTAAAAGGAAGAAACTTTGATAAATTAGTGCTTCCAGATTAGTGCACTAGACACACACATCTGGTTAGAAGATACCCATAAATATAATAATTCAGAAAGTAAAAAAGCAAAAAAAATGTCCCACAAACAAAAAACCAACAACTTGACCAAGAATCAAAATCATTTTTCATCTATCTATTTTCCAAGTGGGTTTCTGCAAGATATTGCATGATAATATTTCACGATTGTCTAAGTTGAGAACAATAAAGCAGCAGAAATGTGTGCCGATTACCGCTATTCGTAATTATAATAAATAAATCCGGTAAAGAAATCTAACATCACAATGTCAATATCAAAACAGTTACCTAGTTACCAACGATCTTTTTTTTTCGCTAAAGTTTCTCTTTTACTAATGGCAACCGTAACAAGGTTACGAGGAACCGGCCAATCAATGCATCATTATTAGACTTTCTCCACTCAAATTGCTGATTTGCGCGCTTGCATTTGCACACCATGCATGCAATGCTTTATTCTTCGAATTTTATTCCCACAAATTAAATTAGATCGAGTCTACGAATAGAAAAATAAAACGCACAACACAATAATCATTAAATAAAAGTAGCGGCCTAGAAAAGATTCGGCTTTACATATCAGAAGCCAATCTGAAGAATAAAACATTCATTGAACTACTTAAAAGCCATGACGCAATTATATCAATATGTTGCGGATTGAAGCACAAAAAAACTTAAAAATTGATGAGAATGGAGCTCTTATAAAACATTATTAATTATTTCAAAGTTTTTTAAAAACCGCATATAATTGCTTGTAGGATTTTTAACGTTAATTTTTCATACAGCATTATACGTTTTTGTCGCACGATTTTACGTATTTTGAACGAAGTTACTGTTCAAATTTTGGTTATATACCAACCCCTTACTTCTCAGTTACATCAGCTTCTTCAGCTTCGACCTGAATCGTTTGGAATCTATAAAAAGTCCAAAAAAAATTCCTGGGTTTCAGTCAATTTTATTGTTTATTATTTAAATGTCACAAATACGTTTCGGTGTCTTTCTCCACCATCATCAGTTTGTGTGTCTAGATGTTTCTACCTTCACATTTGACTGGACATTCTGTCTGGACTGGAAATGTCCAGTTCAAATGTGAAGGTAGAAACATCTTGACACACAAACTGATGATGGTGGAGAAAGACACCGAAACGTATTTGTAACATTTTGAATAATAAACAATAAAATTGACTGAAATCCAGGAATATTTTGAAGTGAATTATCAGATAATATACAGGGAAGCAAATATCTTGCAAATGTAATCTTCGAATATTTTTCTGTGTTCACCTTGGGCATCATCTGAAACTAAAATGATTTTACATCTTCACCTGCGTTAATAACCACTGAATGCAATCGGTTTTGAAAGCTTGATGATGAATAACTCCAGAACAACCCGTAGCCGAAAAAAAATCGAACACAGTTTAAGAATCCACGTTCCAAAACGTCCGGATCTAGGAAATCTGCTTCCTTGGAAAAATTTAATGCAATCTGCGTCTGAAATATTGTCCACATAATCTGGAACCATATATTACGCAACGGGTTATTGAAAACGTTTCATTTCATTTAGTATAATTGTTGATTACAAATTAAAGCAGCACATGTTATTCACGCAATTTCCAGCGACTACAACTACAACAACAAGCCGTCCAAGTCCACCATGGCTGATAACATCTCATCCACTCATGTGGAGTACAATTAAAACTCAACCACCTCGTCCTTCGACCACAAAGGTTACCATAAGTCCCCCGTCTCCCATTCCGGGCCAATTCCTTCCTCAACTTCTGTCAATGTGCCCACATCTACCTCAAAAGGCTACCAAGACCCCCCTATTGATAACAGTGGTGGTGCGAAAGACCATGATGTTTGGAGTTGGGAACCGAAAGAACCCAATAAGTTCGACAGTACTACGTTGCCTCTGGCAACAATAACTCCCAATGAGAATTCCAGTAAAAGACTAGCGACATGTGAGTGTTAAGTGTGAAAACCCACCCGGATGCTTATGTAAGTTATGTGTTTCTGGTTCTTTTAGCCGATGCCACGTCTACATTTACATACTCACCGTCGATTCCCAGTATTTATTCCTGGCCAAAAGACTCCGATTATCTTCCTTACCATTGTAATTCAACAACAGTTAGAAATATCTTTTGGAAAAGTACCTATGCGAATGAGACAGCGATTCAGCCTTGTCCGCCAGGTACCACTGGGTTTGCCAAGTGGCATTGCTCGGATGTGGCGTCTTCTAACTACCCAGAATGGGTTCCAATTAATCCAGACTTGAGCGAATGTCGATCAGTCTGGCTTACCAGCCTCGAGCAAAGACTCGTCTTAGGCAAAGACTTGTTAATGTCAATCATCCGAGACTTGTCTACAGTAACTGGTAGCAAGACACTCTACGGTGGCGACATGGCTATTACGACTAAGATTATACAAAAAATGACTGAAAAGATGTCCCAAAACATCCAAACGTTTCCCGACACCCGACAAAGGGAATAAATAGTGACGGAAATGTTAGGATACGTAACAAAGACAAGTAATAATCTCTTAGATGCTACGCAGTATTCTTCATGGAGGGATTTAAGCTATAAGGAACAAATGGGCGTAGCTACGTCGCTGCTCAAAGGACTGGAGGAAAACGCTTTTTTGTTAACTGATACTGTAACTAGTCAGAAAACTGTAAATAGAAAGGAGAAAAATATATGTAAGTGATAAAATCGAAATAACATTATCGACTGGGGGAAATCTCACGGTTTTCCTGCGATAAACGTCAGTTTGTAAATGTTGAAATTATGGTTGTTATCAGTGCTTTCTGTGAGAGTTTTGGATACGAAATTTTTGTCCGACTTCACACCAGTTGTGACTTTGGCCCTTGGAGATTAAGGGGTGAATGTTAAATTTGTATAATTCATAGTTCAAAAAAAAATCCTGGGTTTCAGTCAATTTTATTGTTTATTATTTAAAATGTCACAAATACGTTTCGGTGTCTTTCTCCACCATCATCAGTTTGTATGTATAGCTGTTTCTACCTTCACATTTGACTTGCTATTGAAATCCCCTCTCAGGAAAATATACACAGTAATAGTCTATAAAAAGGTCTTAAAAAAACTTTATTTTTTAAGCTTAATATTTTAAAAGCTGTGTTTTTTTTTAATCAAAAAAACTGTTTAAATTTCAACACCCCGTTGATCAGAAATAAATCATTTAGAGGCATTTGGGAATACGCTGTATACTGAAACTTTTTACAGACCTTTGCATAAACTTTACACTAATAATTAATCGGATCGAGCGAACTAATAATTAATGTCTATATTGGCTTCTTCCAAAGCTTTGTAGAAGGTTTTGTGTGGTTTTTTGTGTCTTGTTTATATTTTTAGAATTCGATCACCGATTGTAAATATTTGTTGTTGTTATCGATTGTTGTTCTTTGTAGAAATATTAGTAGATAATTGTAGTTCTCATTGTCACGTGAATTTGAAACCGAAGAGAAACTAGACAAGTTCAATTGCAAGACATATTCTTATATGCTTCCTTTATATTTTAATAGTAAAAATTTCCAATTTATGAATTTTCCATTTCGATTTTTCTTATTTAGCTTTTCTAGTGAAGTACTAGACCATTTTTGAACTCACGCTCATGACATGGACAATACCGCTTCTCCTGGTGTCTTTGAAATATTGCGTTTGTTTTACCAATTTAGGGCTCTAAATGAATTAAATGTTAATTAACGTGAATTTGTACAGACGAACTAAACAGCGAAACAAAATTACTTGAAGTACCTACTGATCCATTTCTTCAATATCAGTGAGTTTTAGTCATTTGCAAAATTTTTTAGTTATTAATGGAAAGACCACATAACTTTGTCTGTTTCAGACAATAGAAACCTTGTGATGTATACGTGATAAGTAAACAATTTTCTTCCCTTAGTCACTTTAATCATCAATTTGGTCATCATAGCAGCTGTAAAGTATTGTTTGCTAATATTCACGCAAATCATAGATTTCATGTGAGACTCGCTCGAGTCGCCAAAGGATATGATAAAATATTATTCATACTGACTCTGTCAAAATAATTTTGTACAAAATAAAGCAGTGAGATGTAAATCGAGGACGCAATCATAAAATATATTAAACATTGCAGCGCCAGTTAGGGAGACCTCGATATACAAGGTTGCGTTACGCATAGTAATAAGGAACTGCAACCACGCTTGACATTGAAAAAATGCATTTCTATAAGGGTCCCCAGCCCAAATTTAGACTTGTGGTAATACATACATATTTAGAACCTGTTTAAACACTGGAGGTTTTTTTACGGCTATTATTTGCCTAAAACTATCCAAGTTACTTCATGTCAATTTTGTTACTTAATAAACATTCAATAACAATGCGCTATAACGTGTAACGCACTATTAACTAACTCTCACGTTTTATTGCACTTTAGTATAAGTTTTTGCATAATATGTGGCTCGCGTTTTTTACTTAATTCTAATTCTAATTTATTAGTTTGCATACATTTTGAGAGCGAAATTTACAAGACGTTTTATGTATGCTTTTTATAGATATTTGCATATTTTCATTATTAAGTTGAAAGCAATTGTTTGAAAGTATTCGGCGTTGGACCCGAAAGCATTTATGTCTTCAAATTTTGACTTTCTTTGAGGTTCTATGATTTTATTATAAACTTTTTGTTTTTATCGCATTCGTTTCATTTATTAATAAAATGCTGTTCCGTTTTAATTACTTATTAGTTGTCTTGATAATTTTATATTTTCAATGGCAATTGAACAAAAAATTGAACACTGGACTTTTGTGTAGTCTTTGGAGCAAGACACCTCTGAAGATGCAAGCCACTCCTGCTTGCGAAACTTCAGGAAGACATTCTTTTCCAATAAGTTAAAGTAAAAGAATTTGCCGCTGTTTGTACCATTTTCAGAACAGAGCAATTATCGCCGCTTTTCGGATCTTCAAAGGTGTTTTGCTCTACAGCTTACTCTGGACTGGTGATTTTTATCCAGGATGCCCTAAAAACCCGAAAAATTACCCTTTTGATATGAGTTATGTCACCCTTAACATGGTCACCACGTGTCGACGCTTGAAAATATTAATTTGAGTTCGCATAATGAATTATCAGAGACTGAACAGTTGGTCTAGCAATAAAATATTAATTGCTAGTAACAAAATATTATTGGCCTGTAAACAGGTGTATTTTTTAGTTAATTAAGTCTCAGTTTCTGTTACATTTAATGGTTTTATTAATCAATTTTTAGGCACATAAACGCGGGTTGCTCTAGCTAGTCGAGTCAGTCAGCTGGTAACCACGAAAGAGCAATCATAAGTTAAGTTTTTTTTGTTAACAGTCAACTTTGTTGTATTTAAATAAAGTATTTTTAAAAACAAAGTTCTCGGCTATTGATTGTTAACTTATGGCAACTAGTTAGTTTTTTGAGCAGAGAGAAGATTCCTTCCAGTGTAAGCTTTCGAGCGAAACCTCTGAAAATGCAAGCAATTCGTGCTGGCAAAAAGTCAGCAAAAAAAAAATTTCTACTGCTAAATACCCGAAAAACTCGCTAGTTTGAATATTTATATTGTTAAAGTCAAAGAGTTTAGTGTTGTTCGTTCTATTTATAAAATAGTGGAATTATTGCCGCCTTTGACCGAACTGATCTTGTTTGAATAACTTAAAGTTCTTTAAATTGATAACATATCGAAACAAATTTTTCTAAAATCGTGCCCAAAATACAAAACATTATTGGCTCAGTTTTGCCCGTCGTAACAAACTTAATACCCAATCGGGAAAAAACAAACGATATTGATAATAAATCATTCTAAATATCTGCTGATTACTGTTTCATAAAAGCGCTTGAAGCTCTGTCCTTATTTACTGCATGTAAAGCAAAACCGTGCATAAATACGCCTGAACTGTTGACCATTTTATAGTTCTAAACGTAACAATGAAATTTAATAGTCATAAAAAGTCTTATTTTTCCACTAATAAATAACTTTCTGACCCGCTCTCGTATTTCGTATAATTGAAACCCAGATAGGGTGGTTTCCATGGCGATTGATAAGTTGTTCTCATTTATGTGCATCTGAATCGGATGGTTGTAATGTATCAGCAATATTACGAGGGATAGTTTAAAATGAATTGCAAATAAAACTACTTTTTAACAAAAGTCATTAACATTAACAACTAGTTAACAACTAACTAGTTGCATGGCAGAAAATTATGGACAAATCGTTTTGTTTACTTTCTATTATAAACACTCCAATATATTCCTGGGTTTTTCAGTCAATTTTATTGTCACTAATTATGGTGTTATGTGATGAGCCCTGCGTTTCGTCCCGGGTCTACCTATTGGACTCGTCAGTAAGGCTTTAGGTAGACCCTGCCTTATACGCCAGACATCGGTTCTACGTGTTCGGACGTAAATGAACCGAGCCAGTAATTTTACGTCCGAACACGTAGAACCGATGTCTGGCGTATAAGGCAGGGTCTACCTAAAGCCTTACTGACGAGTCCAATAGGTAGACCCGGGACGAAACGCAGGGCTCATCACATAACACCATAATTAGTGACAATAAAATTGACTGAAAAACCCAGGAATATATTGGAATGAATTAAAAGTACAGTCAGGAAAAAGAAATATACGAATAATTATAAACACTCAAAAGTCAACGATTTTTCAACGACATATGCACTTGGAATGGCATCCGAGCAGCAAAAAAGAGAAAAATATCCTCGGAACTGTTTTAAACTGCCCGCACCAACCCTCAGCCTTTCATCAATATGGATCATCATCAGGCATCATAGCCTTTCAATCAATACGTTTCGGTATTTTCTACAAACATGCAAATTATGCAATTTATGAAAAAAAAATTATGAATGAGGACATTCAATAAAAAGTGAAAATGAAAAAAATTCAAAATTGTTTCAATGCGTGGACTAAAATACATTACAAGACGGGGTGCATTTCTATTTTAATTTATATTTATCTATCACGAAGAGTTGAAGGTTTCCTCAATCCATTGCTCTAACATTACTCAAGCGCTCTTTATGCTTTGAAATGCCAATAAGGAAATGCATATTTTGATACATGATTATTGCTTGATGTGTTTGGTGAAAATCATCCTCCTTTTTATTGAGTCTACAGATGATAATTTAAATCAAAGTTCACGCAGTGACAATTCTAACAAATCAAGTATATTATTGCACATCATTACATTCCTAATAAGTAAAAAATATGCAATTCAATAAATTAAAAACATATAGTTAATTACAATAATGAGTCACTGCCATTAAATAATCATAATCTTTAAGCCTGAATTCTTTATGGTTCGCATACTGGATGTAAATCGTACTTTTTCATGTTTCCTGTTTTTCAGTTATACCAAGAACTGCTATAAACTATCACGTTTTCCAGAAAATTAAACATATGTCTTTAATAAACGATAATAAACTTTCGTTTTATAAAAGTTAAATTTTGATGACGATTTGATACGAGTTAACAATCAATGGCCGAGAACTTTGTTTTTAAAAATACTTTATTTAAATACAAGAAAGTTGACTGTTAACAAAAAAAACTTAACTTATAATTTCTCTTTCGTGGTTACCAGCTGACTGAATCGACTAGCTAGAGCAACAGCATTTATGTGACTCAAATAGAATAAGAATCAAAATAACGACCTAAAAAAGACACTGAACCAACTTAACAGAAACATTAAAACTCTGATTGCACAATACCGACAAGACAAATGGCTAGAAACATGTAAAGAAATACAGAAGGACAAAGGCAAAACATACTGGCGAAAAATTAAGAAACTGGCGCAATACAGGAAGACTGGCACTACTGACACAATTGACGAAAACGGAATAGACGCTACACAGACAAAGATAAAGAGGACGCATTCGCCAGACACTATCAAAGGGCCTTCAGCATATCGACAAACCTTAACTTCGACAATGACAACTGGAACTTGATCAACGACTGGTACTTGAACTATTTTAACAGCTCACCAAACTACACCTACAAACTGATCACAGACACCGAGTACGATGAAGCCCTAGCCCACATCAAAAACACTGCACCGGGGAAAGATAAAATTAAGGCAAAACTCTTGAAAAGCCTAACTCAAGAAACACACAAACTGATCCTAACTGAATTGAACAACTGCATCACAAATGGCAGAAATATATAAAGCTATTTGTAGACCCTTGCTAGACTTTGGACATATACTCATGACCAACGGAACAGAAAGGACAAAACGTTATACACAAACAACAGAACAAATAGCACTAACACTAATAACACGAATAAGACACCCCCAAAACCCACTACACAACCCCCCACCCAACTACTATACGAACGCACAAACATGACAAAGATCTCGGAAAGACTCATACATCTACAGACAAAATGGACAAACAACCCCTACAACTGGACCATACTGAATCCCCTTTGTCTTACAAGACCAACCAGACAATCCCGCTTCCGTTTCCCTACATCAACGCTACTCGAACACTTACAAACGCAACTGACTAGTGGACAATAAAATAATTTTTTCTTGTCATTGGAATTTTATTTAATAATATTATTAACCTAGAATAAGAGAATTTTCATATTTCTTTTTTATTTAGATTAAGACTACATGTATTAAACAAGGGCAGAAAGACCGATAGGTCGATAGCCTTTTTTAGAAATAAAGATGTTTACTACTACTAGAATAAGAATACTATACTTTTGGAAAAACTCAAATCGTCCTAAGTTTCTTAAATTATACAATATTTTCATCGGAAGGAAGTGCGAAACGCATCCAGCACTCGAATCAATCTGCTAGAGGGCTGTAAACCGAATTACTGCAAAAAACAGACCAGTTTTGAGCGGTTTTTAAAATTGCTGATCGCCAATAGTCTCTAGCTGCTCTAATATGCTCTCCACCTGCTCGCATTTTTTTATAAATATAATAATTATACTAATGAAATTTATAGAAGTAAAGTAAATGTTGCATTATTAAGTACTCTCTAATGGATGGAAAATTAATCTTCTGTTTAGATTTTCGATGATTGAAAAGAGCGATCCGATTTATTGAAGTATTCAATATAATTATTATAGAAAGGATAATGGTTATATTGTTTTTAATCCTTGTAACAAGGTTTGATAAAAAAACATAATTGTTCTTTTCCGTTAACGAAAACGTAATTTTAGGACATCGCATTATTTGATTGGTCCTTGCACTATAAATTAAAAATCTTATTAAAATGTTGTAATCTATTTATTATAATGATATTACAAGATGTTTTTTAATCAACAACGACCACTTGCGGTAGGTTATGATTCAAGTTGTTCACGGCTACTTTTTTGCAATTGGTAGTACAACAATGGAAACCTTCAATGACTGCTTTTGGTAAAGGACGGGTAGTAATTATGTAAATGGAAAAAAACTAAGTACTTCCATGTTCTAGTTAAGCAAAATCGATTTTCAAACGATTTCTGTTAATATCAGACCTTTTAATTTGTTCCAGCATGGAGATAATTTAAAATCTAATCAATTTCCTTAAAATTATCATTTTAACGCCAATAGCATTTCAAATTGAATCTGCAGCCTCGGACATCTGACCCTGTAATTTTTGATTGTGTCCTTTTATCTATTGACGCTCCTGGGCAGGGGTTTTATTTTCGTCAAGTAATTATCATTAGAGTAATGAAGCGATGTCATTTTCATATTAAAACAAGTGAATCGTGCAATAACATTAATTTTTTTCCCGCTACATTTCACAATCTACGAATTCATCCGGAAATTAAGAAGGTCTCGATGAAAAATAAAAGCAAAAAATACAATTGCAGCTTTTGTAACAGCCAGACATTGCGAGATTGCTTGTATCAATATCACTGTTAACTATTGGAAATTTCTCAATAAATTGCAATGACTTAACATTTGAAATATGTCCACTTAGTATTACGAAAAATATCATTTGTAATGTTATTATTATTTCGCCGTTACGCCTGTACAATGTTAGTGCACGTGTATCTTGGTAGATTGATAACGGTTTAATGGGAATTTGCGTTATAGTAATGTTAAATGTGAATAGGATCGCATTATATTAAATGCAACATTTTGTAGGTGTAGTGGGTAATGAAAATAATTATTCTTCACGTTGCAGTTACGCAAGAGACTGGCCGACGTACGCTCCAAACATGTGCCCCTTCGCATTTCACACGTGAGCTTGAAATTCTCCTTTAGAATCTATTATACAATTCTATTTTCTTCGGGTTTTCACCGTTTCATTCGCGTCATTACCTTGAGGATGATGATTATTTCGGCCAAGCAACGAAAACCGTTTATGGATAGTTGACAAAAGAACATAACATAAAATACAAAAAATACTTTAAAAAGCTGTATTATTGATTGTAATTTATTCTAACTTTGCAAAGGTTAGCAATTTCAATTCAAACCTAATGAGACAAAGCCGACAAAGAAAACGGTTCAAATGATAAATGTTGAAATATTTCCAGCTGTTTCCGAGATAGAAGCTCCTCAACTTGTACGACTCTGAAAATTGAAAGTGTCGCTTCTATTTTTATAAAAGTTAGTAAATTTTAATAAATCCAATTAAGAATAAACAGTTCTGAAAAAAAATTTTCAAAAATATTTTAGCCACTTGATCAGAGACTTCTTGAGCTTTGGAATTTCCACTTCTAATGTGTAAATTTTAGGAATGTAATCCATGTTCATTGCGTTTAGACTCCATCGAGAAGCTTGCGAATAAACAGTAGTAGTAGTAAACATCTTTATTTCTAAAAAAAAGGCTATCGACCTGTCGGTCTTTCTGCCTTTGTTTAATACATGTAGTCTTAATCTGAATAAAAAATAAATATGAAAATTCTCTTATTCTACGTTAACAATCTTATTAATAAACTTTCCAATTCCAATTAAGAAAAAATCCAAAGAAAAAAAAGAAAAAATTATTTTATTGTCCAGTAGTCAGTTGCTCTTGTAAGTGTTCGAGTAGCGTTGATGTAGGGAAACGGAAGCGGGATTGTCTGGTTGGTCTTGTAAGGCAAAGGGGATTCAGTATGGTCCAGTTCAGTAGGGGTTGTTTGTCCATTTTATCTGTAGATGTATGAGTCTTTCCGAGATCTTTGTCATGTTTGTGCGTTCGTATAGTAGTTGGTTGGGGAGGTTGTGCAGTGGGTTTTGGGGGTGTCTTATTCGTGTTATTAGTCTTAGTGCAATTTGTTCTGTTGTTTGTATATAACGTTTTGTCCTTTCTGTTCCGTTGGTCATGAGTATATGTCCATAGTCTAGCAAGGGTCTACAAATAGCTTTATATATTTTGGTGGCGGTGTTTGTGCTAATTCCTCTGTCTTTGTAGGTTAGTGATCGGAAGTGTTTTGTTCTCTTTATTGTTTCTGCCCTGATGTTTCGTATGTGTTTAGTGAATTTAAGTTTGTGGTCAATTGTGATTCCAAGGTATTTTACGTCGTTTTTTGGTTGTGTCGTTTGGCCGACTGCAGTTATTGTAGGGGAGTCAGCGTTGAGTCTGTGGTTTGTGAGCAGAAGTTGTTTTTTTAACGCGTTTGGTGTTAGTCTCCATTTATAAAACCATGTCATTGTGTTGTTTGTTAGTGTTTGGAGTCTTTGAGCTGGTCTCTCAGTAGTGTTGTCATGTACAATAAGTGCCGTGTCGTCTGCGTATTGTAATATGTATGCCGATCTGTCGATTTGATTTTTGTCTGGTAAGTTGTAATTGTATATGTCATGGCAGTATATATTGTAGAGAAACGGTGAGAGCGGGGATCCTTGAGGGAGCCCTTGTTCAGGAGAAAAAGAAAATGACAGTGTTTTGTCAATTCGTACTTGTAGTTGTCTGTTTTCTAGTAAGTTCTTTATGGTGTGTAGTAGATATGTTGGTGTGTGTAGTTTGTATAGTTTGTATAGTAAGCCTCTATGCCAGACACTATCAAAAGCCTTGTTAATGTCCATAAACAGGCAAGCTGTCTTTCTGTCAGTTAGGTGGGTAGTTTGTATATTGTTGGCCAAAATAATGAGCGGATGAACAGTCGAGTGATGTTTGAAACCAAATTGGTAGGTAGGTATATATTTTCCAATCACTTTTTCAAGCCGCTGCTTTATTATGTATTCAAAAATTTTGCTTAGTACTGGAAGTAGTGTAAGCGAAACAAATATTTTCAACAATTTCCAAGATATAAAATTTCAAACATCGAGGGTTGCTTAAATGTTAGCCTATTTGCTTGTATCTTTTAGAGATTGAAATCTACAAAATCACAAATTTAACAACAAATTCGATCTTCTGTAAAAAACAAAACGTTACTCCATAATATGTGTAACTTTGTATATTTTCTACACTCTTCGACTATTTCGGATGCCTAATGTCCCTAAAAAGTGTTTTACATTTAAGATAAACATCTCAAAAACGTGAAATACTCTAAAGCTTCGAACCTTCGAAACCTGAATGTTCCCAAACCCATGTTTATGTGAGGAATTTTTTGTCTCATATATTATTAAACACTCTTTGGACGAAATATCAGCATTATTTGTGCTTCAAGTAAAAAGCTTAGAAAATGTCGTAACTAAAAGCAAGTAGGACACATTGAAAGTATTCGAATAGGAAAACACATAACAGTGCTTAAGAACCTCAAAATAAATATAATTATTGAACTTATTTGACTTGTACATAGAGTTGGACTTTCGAGGCCATTCCTTGAAGCTGATGAGTTTTTCAGCTTTTTAGGTCGTCGTAGAATAGAATTTCTTCCTGACGTTTCGCAAGCGCGAGTGGCTGGCATCTTCAGAGGTGGTTTGCTTGAGACCTTGCACTGTACTGATGAGCTCGTGCTTGCGAAACGTCAGGAAGAAATTTTATTCTACGTCGGCCTAAAAACCCGAAACTCACCAGTTTTATTTGACTTGATTCGTTTTTATTGCAGAGTTTAATAGACAATTGCAATCATCTTCAAACCATCAAAAAAACTGATGAAGGATCCTGCCCAATTTCAATACGATTTTTCTTTATTCGCTCTTAACTCAGTGTTATGTGCGTCAAATCAGCTTGTCGCCGATAATTAAAAATAAACTGTAAAATCCGAAAAGCATTTTACGTCAACTGTCCTTAACTCTGTTATTTCTGAATGTGGTAAAACAAAAATTCGCTTTTAAAACAATCACGAGGCTGGAATTATTGAATAACCTACACCGCTTAATCGCACTTAATCCTTATAAGTTCGTAATAATTTCGTACACAAGTACATAACAAGGCAAGATGGTTGTTGATCAGACAGTGACTCAATCAGGAAACTAAATGCAAAGATTAAGTCAAAGCTGAATTGCACTTGAGCGGTTCTTTCTGTAAGAAGATGGAGGAAGCGGGCGGGCGGCCCAAGGTGATGCGGTTAAAAAATTCTCAATAATTTCCCGAGGTTAATTCGTTCGAAGTTTTATTTTATAAAGGATATCTACTGCTGTTTGGTATCCGATAAAAATGCATGCACTATTCAATGTTGCAGTGACATTATTTGCGTGTTCGTAAAATTGACGCGACATTCAAACCTGAAATACAAATTTTCTTTCTAGGGATGAAATAAAAAATACAATTTGAAATGTAAATCTTTATTTGTTGATACCATTTCTTACAGATTTTAATGTATTCGTACAAGTTACAGCTTATGTAGTATTATAAAAAATAATGTAAACAAACACGAATTTAAATCACAAAGAAGAAGAACAAATCTTCGGATTGATACAACAGAAAATTATTTTTTTTTAACTAATACTAAAGAATACTAAAACTCCGGTAATTACAATATTTAGAAGATAATCTGACTAAACGAAATCAGTATCACACTCGAACTGCCTTATGGGCCCTTTACAGTTACATTTGCAACCATAGTGAGAAATATACAATTAATACAATAAACTACAATAAACATGTTACGCTAAACACAGAATTATAAACCGAAAAAGTTAATATCCACTTTACATTCTCTGTACATTTAACATTATAGTTAGCATAGTTATCTTCCTAGGATGCACCAAGTAGGGCAATCTTTAGATAGCGTTTATGTACACATCAAGACTATACTAGAGAATGATATATGTATAAACAATCTAACAGATCAGTCTTAAATAACATTAAAGGTTTATTTAAGCGAAGCCAAAACCCTCGGAACATTCATGGATAGCTTTCAGCAGATAGGCCCTCAATTTGTCGTATGTCTCGTATACTGGTAGATCTAATTGGTTAAAACTACAACAAATGATCGAATTAGGCATCATGAAATAACTTCTTTCTTGGCAAGTACAATTTGATTTTGATTGCGCAGAAGGGACATAATTAGAATTTTTAAACAAATCTCTATAAACTAAAAAATTGCCGAAGAATTCACTAAATTTGTTATTATTATAAAACAAAAGCTTACCAAGTATGAGCGGAAGGTAACCGATCTGTAGACCGATCATCTCGATGAATCTGGAATTTTTGGACACCGTTCATACCCTCAAGAGCACCAAACCCTTGTAAAGGTACTTTCGATGTTCCTGTGACAAATTGAAGGAATTTCGCTCTGTCAGCTTGATCAAAAGATCTTAGAGCGCGCCAGAACCACTGAATCTGAAATAGTTAAAGAAAAGGTATAGTTATTTGTAGATCAGTAAGACATATGATTTTCTTACCTGTAACGAGTTAGACTGATACTTGTGATATTCGGTATTGGCTTTCAGATCGTCGATATCTACATTTGGTAAACCAGAAATAAGCAATTCCAGCTCTTGCTCATTAAATATTGAAATCAAACGCATTGGAATAATATCATAAAACCCTTCTAAGAAAGCCGTTAATCTGCAAAAAAATTATTGGGCAATAATGAAAAAAATTAGCTAGAAAACCTCCAACTTACTGTTGCTTAATAGCTCCAGTCATCTTCATTTGACAGACCAGTCGAACGTATTCCATTTTATTTTCTTCACTGACCGGAATATGTCTGCCATTTGGAATTAGGTCCCTTGTTTCGGTGACTCCAAATTCACTAATTTCGGTACTAAATGTTAAATCTAGACCCAAGTGATTAATGTTATTTTCCATCAGATATACAAGACCTCTGTAAAAACTGTAATCTTCACTCTCCATATCTGTATATTTGACTGGTATTCCCAAAATGTGCTTATAGAATGATCTAGTAAAGTAGCACTCTAGTAATTTATTATCGTATATCGCTTTAGCTAAAACATATTTTTGTTAGTATCTAGTGTATTGAAAAAAATAATTTTAAAACTCACCAATCACTCGGCCAACAAACTTGTAGTAACATAGATGATTAGAATTATAGTGACTGGCAGAATTTATCATGTATGTGACTCTATCTCCTGGCGAGACCGTGAACAACGCGTACATTGGGTTAAATATGTCTCTGGAAATAATAACATACCATTCCCTTAAAAGCCCGCCTGCATCTTGACCTTCCTCGTCTGAAAAAAATAAAAGTTTGTAAATTTAATAAAATTATACTGGGCAGAAAGACCGATAGGTCGATAGCCTTTTTTAGAAATAAAGATGTTTACTAACTACTAAAATTATACTCAAGATTTTGTCACCTTCAAATACAATATAGAATCTATTTTTCCATTCTTCTGGTACTCTTCTAAATAATTCTCTAAAGGAATCTTCAAAAACATTACTACGACGAACGTGGACAGCAGTTTCCTCTCTGCGAATTCCATGATCCATTCGCTCCAGTTCAGTACGGAAGTAGCGGCGCTTGATATCAAAGTCCAAAATTCGTGTATGATCAACCAATACAGCAAACGGCCCATCTGCCAAATGGGCTGTACTTTGCCTAAGTATCTGATTGAGTACCGTCCGATGTTTCTCAGCGAATGCAAGAAACTTTTGCTGTTCAGGTGTAACCACACGCTGTTCGATTTGCCGATGTTCAAAATCAAAACTAGTTCGAGATGATTCATCCTGAACGGGCTAAATAATAAAAATGTCTTGTTAAATATATTAACAAATAGCAAACAGTACTGAAAATGTCAGGTTTAGATGATACAGATATAATTGATGTAAAGACGAAGAAATAAAATGAGAAAAAATATATTGGACGAACTAAATGCAGTTCTTTTTCTTCAGAACGGACATTCAGAGTACATACTGTCACTCAAGATTGATGTAATTCTGTAGCAAGCAGTACATTCTACGAGAAATATTTTCAAATTTTAACTTCCTAAAAGGTGCTTTTAATTATTTATTGACACAATTCTCAAGTCAATTTTTTTTCTGTAGATTTAGTATCTATTGACTTATAAAAACCAGTTTTAAATGATGGACAAACAAATCTATAATTATACGGAAATTGTGCAACCCCAAAATAGTCCATTCGTTTCAGAAAATATTATGTAATATTAAAACTGACATCATGCAACAGATAAAACCTTATTTCATGCTTTAAATTATATCTGTGATTTTTCATAGTGATGGCAAGAATTTATTCAATAAAAAGACCTAAACAGTAAATGCTCTCTTAAATCTATATTGTAAAAGATTTTTTCGACTTTTATAGTTCATATTTCTGAATAGATTAATGCTGACTCTTAACATACTTTAAAATGTCTTTGTACGTCAAACAAATGCAAAGGAAAGCGCCCCTACCCAAAAGGAACTTTAAGAAAACGCCGATATTGAAGCCGCTCTGATATTTTCCGCGGTGACTTAGACGACATACGATATTTATAAGATTATTCCCATAAATAATGTTGCCTCGTTTGCTCAAAAAACAACCTGTTTATCAATAATAATGTACCAAAATCTTGACATATGAATAAACTTACCGACGTTATTACTTCGGCAAGATTAAACCAGAGCCTTTCACCTAATCGATCACCACTTGCAGCAGGTGCGGGCACAGTTTCTGGTGGATTTTGCTGTTCTCCAACTTCGGCAGTAGCGTTTGGTGCCTCTTTCTCTGCTCCCTTGTAAGCAACAGATCCTTGTTGTGGCGAATGGACCAAAAAGAATGCTTCGACAGCCGGTTGCAACACCAATACCGCATGATGATCTGGAGCGTGTTCCAGCTCCAAAAGACAAAGACTTAACGTCTCCCATAAGCTCTCTAATCGACAAAGTTGATCACTAAGAGCCGGAAGTCCTCCTTCTAGATTATCTTGGAAAAAACAAACAAAATTATAATGAATATATGTGAATTTAATAACGGATACTCACTGCGTTTTAAACTGTGCTTGATTGAGTTTCGAATTTGCACAATAACTCTGAGAACTCGCAAAAAGAACAGCTGGCTCGACGATTTTGACGTTAATGGAACCATTGAAGGTAACTGAAGTTCACAAGCGGCTTTAACTTTCGTTGATGCAGTTACTATCACCTGCTCATTAGTAAATCTGTTATGTAAGACCCCTTTTGATGTTGACGGTCCACTGTCTTTATCTTTATCATCACTTTTCTTCTTTAACAAGGTTTTCAGATCTTGCAGATCGACGAGCATGCTTTGTATTTGAGTTTCTACAATTAATCCGATTTCAATAGCTCCATTCAGTAAAAGCCTAAGGATCAAATAGCTCATTTCTTGCGATGAGCTGGCCAGATTTAACAACAGATTAGTAATAAACTCTAGGCCTTCTTCTGAGCAGTTTTTATAAGTTATTACATTAACTGCAAGGGTCAAGGCATTTATAGGAGGCTGGCTGGTCAAAATCACACTTGGGTCGCTGCTACTTTGTTTCTTTAGTCTGTGTGGTTTAACCAATTCCGGCATTCCAGAAGTGGTGACAGAAAGTAACTTCAGTAAATTGTCTGTGAGTTGAGTATTTCTATTAACCACTGGTGAACCTAACATGTTCAATAATCGTCCAAACACAGTGTTATCGAAAGAAATACTCTCGGTTTCAGTAGCAGTTGAACCCATTGTCGACTTTGCAATGCTCTTTCCCTTTTTGGCGCCCGCAGAATCCAACTTAAGCAAAATGTCCCAAAAATCGGGCTGACCAGGGGCATTCAACTTTACCGGTGAAATTGCACTGCGATCTAGTGTATCTTCTCTAAACAGCCTGATGGGAAGAAGGCATGATGGAAAAGCTTTTGCTAATGCTGTAAATAAATCTAGCGTATTGCGACACACTACAGGCGCGGCTTGGGGATGAATTCCTATAGCCTGGCTGCCACTGAGCCTATCCGCTTTTTTACCAGGACCCTTGTTTACTAAAAACACATTAGCAGCACAACCAAGCGCTGCTTCCATTCGAATAGTCAGCCAATGTCCTCCAGTGTTTAAATGACGAGTATCTGTTAGAAGTTTGCTGGTAAGAGGACCTGCACGGGGTACCTGAAAGCATCAATCTGCATAGGTATTTGTAAACCACCTCTATACCAGTCAATCGCGGCAGCTTTTCAACTCAATGAGTATTACATTAATTTATTTAGTAATGCAAATTAAAAGTATTTGACGAAAGATGTACCACTTTTCTGTCCTAACATTAGACAAATTTAGTTGTGTGATTGTGAATTGACTAAACAACCCAATATTTTCCAAAAGCATATTGCAAAATTTTACTTTCAAATTAAATTAATTTAGAATCTTACCTTTCTTGAAGGTCTAGTCGATGTTTCGTCTGGTTTTGTATGTACACTCTTATCAATAACCGCAAGTAAAGCATTGATTATCCATTCTCTCGTAGGAGCATGATAACACAAATTCCGTATAACTCTATGTAGTCGTAATTTATTGAGATGAGGATCATCGGTAAATAACAGAACGAGCAAACAGGAGATTCCCTCGTGGTCTAACAATTGCCGACCTCTTATTCTCATCTAAATATGAACAAATGCCTTGAATATGTACTGTTAGAGCGAATAAATAAGCATTCCTTACCTGACTATTGGTGCTACGAACTGATGTGCTAGATATAAACTCTCTGCTCCATTGACTCCAGCCTCCCCTTTGAAAAGTGATTGGTCTGTGACTTTGACGGCCTCCCCTGCTATGCCTAATAATAGTTGGCAGGTTACTTTGCAGGAATCGTTCTTGAGCAATTTGCCTATTTCTAGCATACCAATCACGCCGTAAGTTTTGAGCTTCAGCTGCCAGCTCGGGAGGTAAAGCTGACATCTGCGAGTCCTCCATATCAGAGAGAATCTATAGGCAAACAAATTATAATTATCACCAATAAACTTGTAATTATAAGTTAATTACCATGGTGCGAAGTGATGGCGGTAACGTTTGGAAAAATGACTGTGCATCGAACGGTTCATTGGGTGGAGCCCTAGCGGCAGCTTGTCTTTGTTGCTCTAATCTTTGTTGTGTTAATACTTCTTCTTGAAGAGCCGGAGGTAAAGCTGCTAAAAACTCAGGGCTCACTTCTTGAGGAACTTCATTCGAATTTGATGCTTCCGCACTAGCAGCGGCGGCATTAGTAGTTTCTGCTGATCTAGTTGCAAGACGCTGTTGAAGGCATAGGATCCTGTGCTGTTCAAGTACTTCTCGTCTGATCTCTGGAGGAAGAGCTTCTAAGAATGATGGATCCACTCCTTCGGGGATATCATCTTCTTCAGTGGCATTACTGGGGCCTGCATTTGTAGGTCCTGCAACTGGCTCAGGTTCGGAAACGCCTTCGACCGATTCTCTACCTTCAACTAATCGAATAGATTTTGTTTATTATACAAATTATGAAACGGTAAACTATCAAATTAGTGTACCTTGCGAGGTATTTGTAGAGATAGAGGCGTCATTGGTAATTCGTGCCTCTTCGGATTGGCTTTGTAGTTCAGAAGAACTGCCACTTGAAGCAATTTCGACTGGTACTACATCTCGATCCCTATTTGAAGCATAATCTTCGATATGCTGATTAATTGCTTCCTCAAAAATAGCTTGCAAAGAACCAGGACTTCGGCGAAATCTCGAAGTTTCATCTGATTCTTGATCGTCACCCTCTCTTGGAAATCCAACACGTCTAGATGTGTTAAATTCACCTATCCTTGGGTTGGGGAAGAATGCTGACAATGACATTTCACTTGGAAAATAGTCACTTTCACTATATCACAAAAACACAAAAATTAGACTAAGAATGAATATTAAATTAATAAAACTTACCTGTTTTCCGAATCAGCTCTACTATTGCTGTCGTCGGCTCTTTCAATGGCATCTACTGATGTGGTCTGCGTTTGTGCTGTAGCAATATTTTGACTTGATTCACTAAGATTGGATTGACTTTCTGCACTTGATTCACTTCTGAAGTTAATTCTCAAAGGAGAAATCACCATCTCACTTTGACTATTTCCTCCAGGGATAATTGAATTGGAACCATTCGGAGAATCTGAAGTATAAATATACTCAATTATTTAGAAGAACTATGACAAAAACACCAGTCAAAAATTATAAAAAGGCACATAACTACTAAAGTCAAAATTGCGTATCTTCTGGACCATTGATATGGCGTGGGCTATTAATCTATGAATAAAAAGGTACAACTGTTGGAGATCACAATTCCTGTCTAAAATTAAATACTTCATTCGACTCGAAAACCCCACATTTTAGTGAAAATGTTCTTTATACCAACAAAAATACAACTTTTCGTAAATTTTTAAATATGTATATTTTTGGGATCCTCATATACCAACTACGATCAATATTGGTAATCACTTCCATCATTTATTCAGAAGGTAGCTTAGTATAGCTACACGAAAAGCTCAAAAAAACGTTATCAAATCTAATTATCTTAGAGCGAAAATGCATAAAAAGAAAATAAAAGCACAAAAACAACTACACAAGTATTTCCCATTAAGTAGATGGAGCGAAGAACATTGCTTAACGGTTTGCTACCAAAATAGTCAGCTAGTTCCTTGAATGAGGGATTTGTGAGTGAAAAACATTTTGCAAAACCCAATCGACCTCAAAAATTACAAATAACTGTTACTTTGGATTCTTATTAGAAAAATCAATACGCTCAAATAATACTCGCAGCATGCGCTTCCGGATTTACAATCGACCAGGTGCAATTACCAACTTTGCGACACAAGACGAAAGAATAGTGACGATTCTGTTCGACCCTTTTGCAGCATGCTCCACCTATCAATGCGATTCGGCCGGACAGAAGATCCCGCAGATAAAACGGTTGCTTTTTCTGAATCATCCTTATACAGCAACAAATCAAATGACATCAAGTCTACACATTGATCCAAATTAAAAAAATCCTAACCAGCCCCTTATTTAACTGCACTGAAAAGACTTTGAGTCGAACTACTCGCAAGGCATGAAGCTACAGCGCCAATATCGACATTGATATCGTCATACGAATCTAATATCAGCCGAAACAAAAATTACGTTAATTATGCCTACTTAAGCTTAGCATATCTGCAGTTTACCTTACAACGAACAAAAGCCTATAAAGTTGCTATTAGGTGTGCAAAACTTGCAAGTAAAAATATTTATCGAATATCAATATCAGTTTCATCGTCTGAACTTGGCTTAACTATAAGTATTGACTAACGCAGAGATAAGAAATATATAAATAATACAGGGTTAGTTACCTTCTCTGCTGTGTTCCACCAAAACATCAGTAACGTCTACACGAACATCTGGCTGCGAGTCAGCACCTCCTTCAACATCGTCTTAAAAGTCAGTTTAGCATTAACAACGTTATTTACAAAGTAGTTTGTTCGTACAGTCTATATTGGCATTTTTAATTGTGAAATCAACGATTTTATTAGTGGAACTTAGTACATTATCATACTCAACTGAATCATCATCTCAACTGTGCTTTTGCAACAAAATACTTTACAAAAGGGCAGAAAGACCGATAGGTCGATAGCCTTTTTTAGAAATAAAGATGTTTACTACTTCTACTACTACTTTACAAATACAACAGGAAATACTGGTTAATTCGTATTAGGAATAAGTTCATGTATGCTTTGCTTTCCACGCACTGAGCTATAATTACTTCACATTTGATTTAATATCATATTGAAAAATGATGAAATGAACAAATGAAAACAGCTTTTTTTGTTTTTATACACAAACAAAAACTTGAAGGAATATGTAAATAGAATGTATGTTATTTACCTCTATTGGACGAATCGCCTGAACTGGAATCACTGGGATAGTTTATAACTAGAGTCGTTCTTTGTGATGGCACACCGATGACTACAATCGAATCTCTATCTGGCGGTACATTTTCTTGCCCACTGGATAACGCTGTCTCTTGATTAGTTTCTCCGCTATCCATTCTCTCTGAAATTATTTTTTCCAAATATGTTATTACATTGATCACATGTAAGTTTTAGTTTTATTTACCTCTGATGTTTTGATCAATTTCACCGTCGTGTGTATAATTAAACAACATAAGCTGATGGTCGTCAGGATCAAGGGGATCTGATCTGTCTGGTAATAAATGCCATTTAGCGTCTTTCGCATCATTTAAAGGTTTAAGTATGTCAGTTTTTCCTTTTCGCTTTTTGGCCCTTTCTTCCTCCTCTTTAGCTTTCTTCACTTTTATATCCTCATTCCTATGTTTTAGCAAATTTGGCATCAAAAGATTACAAATCCATGAAGTGCAATCGAAGACTGATTCTAAATCAAGAAGCTTTGATTCCATATTCCACCAGTGCACTACTGGTGGTACGTGACTGAGTGTTGCAGCTAATCCGGGTCCAAAAAGATAACCAGACTGATCAACAAAATCAATTTGTTCTTCGTTTGATGGCAGGATTCCAAAATTATCCATAATAACCACCCGGGCTTGTTCCCGAGCAATATCTGCAGGTGCAGCAAGTATGTTATTTGCAGTCATCATGTTTGCCATCGCATGAGGATCATGAGTACCCAGTAACCTGTTAAAAAAAACTTAGCTTCGCCTACTTTAAATGCGAAAGCACATACCTTTGCAGGATTACAGGCGGATTCGGATTTCTCGGATTTAGCAAATATTGATAACGTCGAGGTCGATTGGTACGTTGTGTCCTAGATACGGTGTTTGTGTTAGTCTCACCCCCATTTCTTGATAATAAAAGAGGATGAATAATGGCTGAAAAAGCAAAAACATTTTAAAATAACTTAAAAACATAGGCAATGAAAATAACTCACCATGGTCACCGGAATTGTCATCCAACATTGGAACCGCATAACCATTTTCATTCCATCTAATCATTCTAGGTAATGCCGCCTCATTTTCGCCGTCATAATGAATCATGAGTACATCTTCTTCTCTATCATTGGTTGCTACTCTAAACAAACCGGAAGATTCTTCTAGTAGCTCGGAATCTGCAAGAGAAACGTTCTGTACCTTTTTACTTTTCAATATAAGTACCAAAGTTTCTTCAAGATGTATAATATGGGTTCATATCATCAAACGAGCAGTCAGTCAGCAACATAAACAAACAATATTTTGTGATTTGAATCTATCAACTGTTACTTTCCTATAGCACAATTTCAAAAATCTAGTGTAGTTTCTAGTCATGGAAGGCAAACATCTAATAAAATGTACAAGTGTAACGCCTCGATGAGAGTAAACAAAAAAAGATTATGAAAACGGAACAAAAGTGAAAGAACTAGTTAATTTCGTATATAACAATATAGGAAATGAACAAACCTCTCAATCGTCCTAGCAGCAGTGAAGCAAAAACACAATTAGCTGATGTTTAAATATGAAAAACTTCACTTACCTCTTCCTCTTCGGTCTCCTTCATTATTATCGTCGTCATCGTAATTATTATCATCGTTATCATCATTGTCGTCCATATCAACGTCAACTCCATCATCATCATCATTATTTCCATCTTCATCATTATCATCTGATGGATTAGAATCAGATTCACCTGAATCAGTACTCATTAGTTCTTCCTGAAATAATAACAAAAATTTTATATTAAAATGTAACCTTCTTGCATTTGGTCATTATATGACGAAAAAATACACAATTTAAAGAAACTTGATTAATACCGTAGGATCTCTCTCTGGGTCGTAGCCCAAAGGTCCCACGTCATCGATTTCCATTGTTGAACTGCGCACTCTTTCAGTTGCTCCATCTAAAATCTGTTCCATGATTTCTTCTAATCTATGACGCTCGCCTTCAGCCTCGTTTCTTTCAGCGTTGGTTTCAGACTGAGCATCTTCAACATTCTCTGAGTCCTCCTCTTCCAGTCTATTAGATTGTTCTGTTTGGACACTTGATCCAGTTGATGCATCTCCTGGTGCTGTCGTGCTAGGCTAAAATGAAATAAATAATATTCATTATATAAACTTCTAATTTTATATAACCCAAAAAATATAATTACACCTAATTTGGAAATTACCTTTCTTCCTTTGGCGACGGTTGTGTTGGGACCAGGCTGATTAATTGTTCTGGAGAGTGACTCTAAAGGTTTTAAAGCCGCGTTGGCCGTAAAAGAAGTATATGGCGAAGATAGATCAAGATAATGTGTTATTTTCGCTAAATCATTAAATAGTCCTCGTCGAATCAAAATCTGAAAAATCAGTTTTGCGCCATTAACAACGAGGAATTAAAATCAAATCACAAAACATTACCTTGATGATATTGTTGAGGGAACTCACATTATTCACACTTCTAGGCGGCATAGGACAATTATCGATCATAGTAGAAATAATTCCACAAATATGTTGAATCTGACTGTGCTTCTCTGAAGATTCTGGTAAAGCCACAGCCCTACTTAAAGCGGCTTTTACTTCACTGACAAGGAGCAGTTGAGCGTCTGGAGAATGGTTAGCTGAAGCTAACGCAGCAATTAGCATTCGACACATTGTAGCGCACTCAGAATCAGAAATGTTTTCTGTTTCTGGAAGGATTTTATCAAAAATAAAAGCTAATGCCGAGGTATCCTCTTTAATCATTTCGACGCAGTTTGCTTTATAGTTGTATTCCGTTACCAATTTAGCGATTGGTCCATATGAAACAATAGCGTCAGCCAAAATTTTCAAGATAACAGACTTGGGAAGCATCGGTTTGACAACAGTCTTATCGTCTTTTTTATCAGTTGTTGGCGCTGTAGTCTTGGCTCCTTCCTTTTTACCCTCAGTGTTGGCAGTTGAAGTACTAGGCATATTGAAAGCTGAAAGGCTTTCGGCTCCAGCCGTAGCGTCTACGTAACATTTCTTAAGTTCTTTCCGATCTATATCGTTATCTTCTTTTGTTTTGTCTACAAGCGGGTTTAAAAGAGCATCCAATAGATCGTATACTACTTGAATAGAATATGGATCTTCTAAAGGAGGAGCTTTAGTTCGTGTTGGTACTTCGGCTTTTAGCGGAAAAGCAGCATCTAGGCTATCTCCAGGTTTAGAGACAGAAACATCGACTCTCAAAACATTATTCGCCACTTGGAAAAATGCATTAGGATCTCGAGTTACTGCCGCCCCCAGTTGTCTAGATAGATATAGCAGGTCTCTGTAAGGAGGGGGAATAGCGCACAAAGCTCTTCCCCTAATTACCTTCTCCAGGGCATATGCTAAAGTATTGGGCTCTTCCAATGCATGCCGGATTAAAATAGTAGCGATCACTCCAAATCCGCCAAAATCTGGAATGTGCCTAAGCTGTAGCAGGCACTTAATACCTCCGGCACCCACAAATACTTTTGCCATTTCAAAATCCCTGGTAAACCTTACGCAAACTTGTAAAATCGAATGTAATAAATCACGTCCCAATGGCATATGCAACAAGCTTACGCAACACTTCAGCACTGTTTTGATTTGAGCTTTAGATAAAGGAGGTACCGGAATACATCGCGCTCTCTCCTTACTAGTAAGTTCTACAAATAGAGGATCTTCAGGAGGTTCTTCATTAATATTAGTACAGCTTGGATGCGTTACCGATAACAATGTCATTGCTATTGGTCTATTATTTCCAGTTTCATCGTTCATTTGCAGCATATTCGGGAACGTAATTGTGTACCGCTTTCTTAAACATGTAACTCTCACACTTTGTTCTCCTGCCCAATATGCATCATTAATAATTTTATTATTTTCTGCCGAATAGTGCGTCCATCTACCAGTGACCAGATCATACCATCGCCAGACTCTATTTGTGCTAATATGCATTTTGCATTTTCGATCTGTACGATTAGCTACTTTGGAATATGCATCAATAAGTAATAAGCAAGATGCTAACCATTTCGGCTCAGGGAATTCTTTTGAATCGTTCAGCAATACCTCTCTCCTTAAACATTCGGCTTGTTGAATTAACTGTATCACTAGATCTACTAAAGGAGTTCCATATATGGCCATAAACGGCAATCTCATTTCATAATAGGAAGCTACTTCGTAAAATAAAATAAACAGGTGAGTGTAATTAGCCAAACGCTTTGAAGCCTCAGTGTCAACGACGATGTTGTACAAAGGTTTATTTACTGGCGCCTGAAGAGTGATGTTAGCAATTATGTTGGCATTTTCAAGAATGTTTGTTACTATTTTCTCGAGCAGGCCATCTCTGTATACTTTTCCATTGCGTTTCATAATTGTTACCAACAATTCACAAGTTTTATGAACCAACTCCGGCATTTTGTTAAGAAGCTCAAGACACATATTCAGTGCAGTTTCTGCAAAATCATCCAATAACGTTTTTAATTCTTCAACAATTGCATGGTGGCTATCGATAGCACTATTGCTATCAAGAGATATTGCCACAGCTTGCATTACTTGATCATCTTCTGCCGTTTCGACATCCATATTAGTAGTTGCTCGGGATTGTAACGGAATTGTTAGCAGATAATCTGTAGCTTGTTCTAAAGTGGTCGAATGCAAGAGTGCCTCTACCACATGGTCTCTGGTAAATCCCATATCAATCAATTGTCGTAGATTGTCATCATCGTCACGAAATGTAACTGGCCCAGTGCCGGACGATGCCGCTTGGTCGTTCCTCAAATTTTCCTGTTTCAATTTTTCTTTAATTACTTTCTCGCCCCAGTAAATGTGCTTGAGAATAGTTAATATCGTTTCAGTAATACGACTGCCATATGAAGTAATGGGTGTATTTGCCCACAATCGGTCGATGCTGTAAAAGGCAAGTCGATGGATCTGTATCAAATATTTCAAAGGATCAAAGTTAAATGGTGCATCTGATCTATTAGAAATTAGATGAGGACTTTCCAAAATTGCTTTTGGGTTGACCATTTTTTCTAGTAACGTTAGCCAAGCATCAAAAAATCCTAATGTACCGTCTGGTAAAGAATTTACATCTCTGGGGATCTTTCCATCGCCTTGCAATGCCCATCGAAATGTCTTGAAAAACGTAGCTTGACCTCCCATACTAACAAACTTTTTCAGCATCAAATAATAGGGGTAACGTCGCTCATCAAATAACATAGGACTTGTAAAGCCTACACTACAAATTAGAAATGTCAGACGACATTTCGGTGTTGGGCAAAGCGGGAGAGTATCACAGTCTAATCCTTTTGCAAGAAGCGCATTTAGAACAAGTGCCACCTAGAATAAAAAGAGCGCACTGTTATAACAAACCGTCATGGTTTGCTTAATTTAAATCAAGCATCCTTTAATCAGACGTAAGAGTTCATTTTATATGCAATATTTTTCGTTACATTAGATTTAGTCGAGTACAAAAAGTCGTCTTGAAATGTCTCTAATATATTCAGGGTGAGTTTTTTTGGATGGCCAGTACAGGGATCTTCGAAACTAGAGCAGTTACGAAGAAGGTCAAATGGACAAAGAATTGTAGTTTTGCAAGCTCTACTCGAAACCAATTTTATTTTTCTAAAATTTGACAGCTGTCAACAGATATTTGGGAAAAACTTATTTATGGTAAATTTTTAAATTCCTCCTAGTTCCGTTGATATTAATTTGACAGGAAAACATTAAATAGAAAAGTTGTAGGAAATTGAATTTCAAACAAAATGGCATAAGACATTTCTCCAAAATAACTGTCATCTTTGACATATGACACAAATTTGAGTTTTTTTAAATGGCAACCATACTTGATTATTACTTTACCGAATAGATAATTTTATTACGATTTCTGTGATATATCACATAGGTTTTTTCGAAAATAAAGTGTCTGCGAACAATTTATACTTTTTCAAATTAATTGATCGAAGTTAGCTATGGAAAATAGTATAAGACATACAGCATTGTTTCCATAGTAACAAATAATAACAGTAAGCTTCAGTATTTATTTTGACAACTACGTTAAAGTTGTCAATAACTATTATAATTAAGACGGCTGCTCATTTAAAGTGTTTATTATAAAAATCAAATCATACCAATAATAATTAAAATTTAACTCTAGAAACTTTAATTTTTATTGTAAAACATTTTCAAAAAGTCCATCATTATTATCAATGCAAACATTGCAACGCTTTAAAACTGAATAAGTTGCTTTTCTTGCGGAGCGACCATCAATATTTTGAAATGCTCTAACAACAGCTTCTTTAAGTTCATTTAAATTGGAATATTTGGTTTTGTAAACTGTGTTTTTTACGGCTCCCCACTAAAAGAAATTCAAAGGGAAAGATCCGGTGATCGAGGTGGCCATAAAACAGGGCCGTTTCGTTCAATTCAAGCCCCGGGAAAAATTACGTCCAGGTGATTTCGCACCTTGGGAAAAATTATGCGGAGGAGCGCCATCATGTTGAAATCATCGCACATTACGCCATGTTTCTAAATCTAAGTCGTCCACCTTAAATCCAGGTTAATCCGAAGGAATTGAAGATACCGACTTGAAGATACCATTTAACGTGCCTTCAAAAATAAATGGTCCAAGAATTTTTGAACCCACCATTCCGCTCCAAACGTTAAACCGAAATTTAATTTGTGGTCTCCTTTGCTCAACGTGGTGGGGATTTGTTTGATTCCAAAGATGTTCATTGTGTCGATTAAACATACGACAATTTGTAAATCGAGTTTCATCGGTCCACAATATTTCATAAGGGAATTGGATGTCTTGTTAGCATTTGTTTCGGAATCATGTACAAAAATTCACACGCAGCTCCTCATCTCTGGATGTAAGGTTTGGGATACTGATAATTTATACGGATGGAACTTGTGTTTTTTTAAAACTCTCATCACGGTGGTTTGGGAAGTCCCGGATTCTGGTGCGATATCTCTGGTTGAAGTCTGTGGATTCTGGCTTACAATGGCCAAGGCATTAACCTCCACAGCTTCATTTATTACTTTATCTTCATTTCTTGGCTGCGTAAAACTTCCATAAGTGCCCAAATTTTCGTATAATCGCTTGAATAATCGCATTTTTATCACATCTAATGTAGCTTTCAATCATGTCGCACTTTTCTTGATTGGAATAATTCATTTTTTCAATAAAACTAACTTCGATTTCTAAGCTGAATTTAAACTTGGCTATCAAAAATTGAAAGGTGATGTTATTATCTGTTGCTATGGAAACAATGCTATGTCTTATACTATTTTCCATGGCTAACTTCGATCAACTAAACAGAAAAAGTATAAATGGTTCGCAGACACTTTATTTTCGAAAAAAATCTAACGATGTGATATATCACAGAAATCGTAATAAAATGCTCTATTCGGTAAAGTAATAATCAAGTATGGTTGCAATTTAAAAAAACTCAAATTTGTGTCATATGTCAAAAATGATAGTTATTTTGGAGAATTGTCTTATGTCATTTTCCTTGAAATTTAATTTCCTACAAGTTTTCTATTAATTGTTTTCCTGTCAAATTAATATCAACGGAACTAGGAGTAATTTAAAAATTTACCATAAATAAGTTTTTCTCAAATATCTCTTGACAGCTGTCAAATTTTAGAAAAATAAAATTGGTTTAGAGTAGAGCATGCAAAACTACAATTCACAGGTCAACTAGGTCACAACAAAGAATTTCAGACCTAGATCTTCAGGTTTTGTCGAGTAATAAAATCTTGAAAATTGTATAACACAGTGATAAATTCACGGCAAAAGTCAATCCTAATTCAATATCACTTACCTTTCTCGCATGGACGGAGGGTGAAGGATGTGCAGCTGCATTGTTTTGACCCCGGCGTTGTCTAACTGGAGATCCTACACATAATTTAACTAGGAGTCCAAACAACTCTGCTAATGTCCGGCCTAATCTTGATGATGCCCCCAAAAGCGGTTTTATGTATTTTAGGTTTCTGACGTCTGGCTTAGACACTTCACTTCCATCAACTTCCATTGGTGCATTTCCTGTACTCAGCGAATCTATTGAAGAAGGATGATTACATGCGTCTGATGCAACGCCTTGTGTTGTCTCGCACTGCAAAAAAAGAATTGCAATAGGACCAAATTAGTATTTACCTTTTACAATTTAAACTTTCAAAATTGAAAGTGATTAATCAAGCAAGAGCAAAAAAATACCGAAAGTCGCTTTTTACAGTCACGAGATCTTCCTATTCTATTTACTATTGATTTTTGCACTAAACAAGTGCAAGCTAAAATACGTTTATGGTGATTGTTACGTTTTTTTTATAGAGCAGTCTGATTTTATTTATACAGGGCGGCTTACAATTGATGACTTGTTAGACGTATACGGAAAACGCGACTTTGGATTGTTCTGAAAATTTGGCATGAAAATTGCAGCATTGTTAATTATACGTTTTGGTATAAGTGATAACGCCGCATTGCTGAAAATATTTGAAATCGCTAGATCACAAGTGATTATGGAAGTAGTCAAATTTTCAGAACATTTCCAAGTCTCGTTTTCCCTATACGTTTAACGTGCCATCAACCGTGAGCCACCCTGTATATACATGTGCCTAAGTATCAACTAAATATTTAATCGTCCATTCAACAATAGTATAGACAATAATCTTTCCTGTGATTTAAACACAACCCACTATATTATATAAATTACATTTGACACAATCATACTTACTCTATCGAAGAACTGATTAAGTTTCTCTATGCTCTCACGCGTGAAGTCGCATTCTGAAGGTATCAAATCATCACTACAGTAAGCTAAAAGAAGGGTGCTCTCCCAGACTAAAGCCGTATACAGTTCGGCGAGACCTATAACAACATAAACAATAACAAATTGCTTATAAATAAAAACAAAACAATTTCCAAATGGTACCTTTCAAAACTTTCGCTCCGTCTTTTCTTCCCCAGTGCTGCAGAGACAAGCTTCGAATTTCTTGCTGACCTGTACGGCAAACATGTACAAACATTAGCACGTAACCATGTGCGGCGCCCATCGCATGTAATAAGGGCGTTGCCTGTGCTGAACTAAAGGCGGCAGTCGGATCAGGTGCGCTTGCCAGTTCCATTAAAAGTCTAGAACTGCCCAATGTGGTCTTACTCTCATCTGTTGGTGCGCACAGGGGTTTCAAACGATCCAAAACTTCGCCGAGTTGTTGCAAGCCCTCTTGGAACAGAAATGGTTCGTGCGCTAAGTTTAATATACTTTTGCACACTGTAGCGATAGATTGCGCTGGATTTGTGACTGGGCAGTCAGCAGGCAAATTGGACAATCCTAGTAGACGAAGAAGAGGCTTCAACCCGCCTTTCTGTACAAATTCTCGACAATGATCGTCTGTCGAGTTGTTACTCAATATGGCATCAATAAACTTCATAGCATTCAACACGTAATCTATTAAAGCAATTGGTTGTCTTTCCGTGCCAACAGGAGCCTGAGAAGTACTAGCTCCACTTTCAGTTTGAGCTTGTGCATTAGCATTTTGAGAGCTAGTTGATGTCTCATCCTCTTCTTCCTCTTCCTCGTCTGATGAACCTTCAGTAGGAGCAGTTCTGCCTAGTCTTATTGCAACTGGTTCCGTACGTGTGTGTGGTCTCCAGCATACATATTTCGGGTCAGTCCCTTCATAAACTAGTTCTTCTAATAAGCTAATGATCGCTAAGGTTGCGTCTTGCCTTAAACTAGGCTGATGCCTCATTAACTCGTCCATAGCATTTCCCAAATTAGTAGCTGTGTCTGTAGCTGCTTCTGAACTTCGTCTCCTGCGCATAGCTGGCAAGTAAGCAGGCGACAGAAGAATGTAGAAAAGTTTTTCAAACGGTTTGTGTTTGGCAAAGGATTCCAAGCCACGCGCATTCAAACAGAGAGCACTAAATACATTAGGTAGTGATCCTAGTACCTCCCTAGTTGCTGGTACCTGACGAAAAAATGTCAATAATAAGTCCGGACAAAAAAATTTATTCTGATATTTCGCCTCAACTTAAGGGTCTTTGAGAAGAACGAATTTCTTAATGAAAAAAGAGCACTCGTTATCAATTCATAAATTGATATTTATGAATGAATGACAATTAATAAAGGATGCAATGAAATTCGGTATTTTCAAATACTCGAATTTGAGGCAAAATACCCTAATAAAAAGTTTTGTCAATGACAATAAATTTGTGAGTTTTGTCATTGTGTTTTGGTCAATTATTTTTAATGTTGGAAAATTTCAGCACTGCTTTTTAAGGCAACAAGTTTGACATTTTAAAATTACCTCTTTCACGAGTAAAGCATGAAGAACTACATTTGTCAGTCCATTGTCTTGAAGAGCCGATAATAAGGCAGGTTCCTGATACACATAAACAGTTACGACGTCCGTTGCTAATAGAAATAACGATGGACCATAATATTCTGCGTTTGCAATTATGTTTTTTAGTGCTGAAGGAAGGGGCCCTTCCATTAAATGTCGAATGCTTTCTGCAAATGCGGAGTCCTGAAAAAACGATTAGTTAGTCAATAACTAGCCGAAATCGCCGAAAATGAGTATCCGGTTTTTAAAACCAATTTGAGACTCACTTGGAACGCTTTCTTTAAAAAGTTTAACAAAGATTTTAATAATGCAGCTCTTTGAGGTAGGCAAGTTTTTCCTGAATTTTCAGCAACAGATTCTAATTCGACCGTTGTTGTAGGTTCTTCTGATGTCCCTTGAGTGTTTATATCCTCAAAATTCTGCTCTACGAGATTTGCTTTAACAACATACATCTGTTCTTTCTTGCAGAAGTTAACTTCGACTTCCAATCGGTTAATAAAACTATTTAAGCCTCCATGAGCTTGAAAAGCTTGCATGTCTATATTAGTAATAAGGTCGATAACTCTGACGGCTCTTGTAACAAACTGTAAAAAAATTCATAATAAACTATAGCATAGCGGAAACAAAGACTTACTACCGTAATATGGTCAAGTTCATAACCCTGCCAGTTGATCACTTGCAAAAGTGATTCCATCATTCCACAAGACACTAAGGCTTCGCCGCCCACGTCATAACTTGCAAGATGATATAAAAATGAGAACAATGCAGTTGTTAAGCTCACTGGGAACTTATTCGGTTCTGTGCTGATAATTTGATCAAGTGTAGGAGGGTCACTTGATGCGATGTCCATTCCAAAAGAAGCTCCTGTATTTGGTATCAAAATTGGAGAAATGTTCGGCATTTCGACATCGGTAGTAGTTTCGCTTGAACCAGGTTCATCTTGAAGTTTCATATTTTTGAAAGCCGCCTGACCAAAATCCTGCTGACTAGTTAATGAAGCTATACAATTTCTCACCAAAGTTGGCAAGAAACCGTGATATTGACTAGCCCCAGTTACGTCAATAATGCTGTTCAATCTAGCACCTGGTCTTCTGTTGTGAGGAAACTGGGGATTTCTGTCTAGATGAATAATAGCTGTTAGAGTTCTTAAAGCTGCGCATCTGATGTCCGTTAATTGAGGATCTTGTAATTCCACCACTTCCACTAACTCTTCTAATATTCCATTATAAAGTAAGTTCGAAGGAGACTCTTGTAAGGTACTTGAATAAACCAAAACAGAAAGAGCCTGAAGTCTGGCCTGAACGCATTTAAGTCTTTTCTCATAGTTAGCAAAATGAGTGGCCAATCTAACATGTGTGTACAGCCACATCTCTTTTCAGGAGGCACGTAATACATACTTATCAAAGACTTCATTATTTCCGCTGGAGTTTTGTTAAGTTTGTCTATATGCTCTATGTGAATAATGTGTAAGTTTGGTTTACTTCCTCCTTTGGTTGTACTTTCAGCTGAGTCTCGCTTGGGCGATTTCGTTGAATCTTCTTTATGAAATTCGACATGTAGAGTAGTAGCAGAATTAGGAATTTCTTTCTTTGGATCACAGCAGCCCGCTAGGCCAAAACCATTTTCTTTACCTCCCCAATGCTAAAATGTACTCATTAAATATACTTCAAATTTCGATTTTAAACAATGTATACCTCTGCTAAATGTAGCAATCGAGATAAAAGACATTCTTTCTCTTCAGTCTTAAGACGGCTAATAAAATTACTGCGTTTGGAAAACATATACAATAGATTTAAGACTTCTAACACAACATTCATCTCGTTAGACATTAACAACACCAGTAAGTGCTCCATTGAGTTGTACAGATGTCGTGAAAATGAATGCTCTATCAACAAGCTGGTAAATCTCAGTATGCATATTAGCAACAATTTGTCCTAAAAACAATCAAAAAATACTCATCAAAATGCTGTAATTAATCATTGAGTCAACTAAATCTTCTTTTAAGCCATAAGCTAAACATGTTCATTCAAATGGGTGCTAAACACATTTTACATTAAGTACGATATTTACTCAGCACTGGAAAATTTAATTATACTCTTTCCAGTAATACACTGCAAAAACTTGTACTAGTATACAATTTATTTAAAAAAAAATTTCTCCTGGGTTTCAGTCAATTTTATTGTTTATTATTTACAATGTCACAAATACGTTTCGATGTCTTTCTCCACCATCATCAGTTTGTGCGTAAAGTTGTTTCTACCTTCACATTTGACTGGTCACTCTTGACCAGTCAAATGAGTGTCCAGTCAAATGTGAAGGTAGAAACAACTTTACGCACAAACTGATGATGGTGGAGAAAGACACCGAAACGTATTTGTGACATTGTAAATAATAAACAATAAAATTGACTGAAACCCAGGAGAATTTTTTTTTAAATAAATTGAAGTACAGTCAGGAAAATATACACAACTAGTATACAATACGTGTTAAAACGTTTGATACGAATTTTCGTTGCTGATTTAACTGAAAAAAAAAACCGAAATTTAAAAATGTTATCTATATTATTTTTTGGCGCCAGTATAAAAGCCGAAGCAAATCCGGCTTCACTTTCCGGTAGAAACTGTACGTCTCATAAAGACCACATAATCAACCACTTTTTAATACGCCCCTGTTTGTTCATTACCAAATTCTAAAACCTCTTTCCGTTCTGGATTCAACTGTGGAAAACATTTTATTACATACTTATGTATCGATAAGTTTTTAAATTAATATTTACCTTGGTACTCAATAAATAGATAACAATTTTGATCATTGGTTATACATTTAAATTCTATTAAATTGTTTTTTGCATTTGTTATTGTAGAAGTTCTTAGTTAAGTCTTAGATTTAAAGTGTTGTTAATATTCTCAAGTAGATAAGACTCCAGTTAATTAGTAAATATTTAACAATTTTAACTGAAGATTTATCAAGAAACTGATCAAAGCATAACTAAATGTTAAAATGTTATACATTGTTGGATTCAGAGTGAAAATAGCTACTCGATTTCGCTAATAATGCCGCGATTAAAAAAAAAACAAAGTTGATAATAGTTTTTTGAAAACGAAACGTCGAGTTGTTAGAGTTGCTTTGAGAAGTGGAGTCGGTTTTGCACCAGCTTAGATAATGAAGCAGACATTTTATTATATTGAGATTCGAAAATTTCGGTGCTTTTTAAATGTAAAATGTTTCCTTTTAGCAACCAGTTTCAATTTACGATATTCGGATACCGGGCCTTCACACTGGACACAGTGTATACTTGCACAAATTTCCAACATCCAAAAACTTGTTTTCTATAATATGTATGCGGAAATAGAATTTATTTTTTATTAAATGATTTTCAAATAATTTTCCGTTTGTTTTCAATGTATTTATCAAGCTTTATAATTGTAGGCTGGACATTCGTACGTCTAAAATATGTAAAACACATGACAATTACTGCGACCTTTAAATAAATCTAACATTATGACTGCTTTCATGAATCAAAAATGTTTTACCAGTGCACGTTTTTTGTTCGAACATGTTTTTTAAATTGGACAAAGTTTAAACTGTCTTGACAAAACGTTAGAGATATTTCAAACACGCAATTTCAACACAATCACGGCTTGAATTCACAACGTTTACGCTTTAAAACACAATGAACTCCAAGTTAAATCGGTGAAATATCATTGCGTGTGGCAGTTGCATGTAAAAGATGTCATTCGAGGATCAGTAGGAAAAGTAACTAAAATAAATACTGCAAAAATGTACTTTTTATTTCAAAAATTTATTGGAAAATCTAATACATTGCATTAATTACCCAAAAAAACATGTTGAGACGCTCTAGCGGCTGTTCCAAATAGAATGCTTTCGCAAATTTTTCAGCTATCTAAACAACAATGTTGGTTTCCAACTAATCCAATGTTGCGGGTTTATTGGCAAAATCGAGGATCTGTTTCACGACATGTGAAGGCTTCGAATCGCAAAAAAGGTGTGGCCGCATAGCAGGTTAATTCAAATCAATAGTATCTCTCGTAATATAACCGTCCAACGCCATTCTATCGGATTCATATCTCGTTCGAATCAATTTCATCCACCGTTCGGAAGACGTTCCTCGCTGACCGCAATGTTAACTCGAGCCTCACTTTGTAAGGAATTGCACAATCCCTTCTGAATGTCACCCCATATACTCGTCGAATTTTCTTATTAATAATCTCGTTGGATCAAAACTGATTCACCAAATACACATTGCATAGATTGAATCAGCAGCGAGCGACGCTCGCCAGATCTTTTTGCGGCAAGCGACACAATTTTTCATTTCATCAATTCGTTCCTGCTCTGAAGCCGAATTCGGCTATTTTTAACTTTTTACTCTTACTATATTATTTTAAATCGTCACAATCGGTCAAAGATCCACGCACTTCCATGAGCCAGGAATCGCGAACAGCGAAAGAACTAAGCTACATAAATCTTCAGTTATAGAGAAGTTGAAATCAAACAATATAGCAACATTATGTACTAGAAAGAAACAAAAAAAAATGAGTGCAGTAAAATATTTTCGGTATCAAGATTCTACGGAATGTACATTATGATATAGCTAAGCTTTAAAAAAAAAGGACTTCAGATATGGATAGAAAAACGCATTTTAAGATATGTTAGTCATAGAGGTCCCCGGAAATGATTCTTTTTCAATATACTGAATTGGAAAAAACGGTTTTTTCGTAAATAATAAATAATGTTGAAATTTAGCAGTGGTATTTACAGCAGTAAGGGACTATGCTAAAAAGTATTATATAAAAAGCAGTCGCGTCCCGAGGTACAAACTGGCGAATATTATTGAAAACAAAACTAGCGCCACCGACTTTTTTTTAAGTTTAATTTTTTGGTCGGATTAAGGAACATGCAATACAAATTTTTGGTATCTTGAGTTTTTCTCGTATCCCGCTTAGTATTCGAGAGAATAAAAACCGCGTTGTTCAATATCTCTGGTACAACATAATAAATAATTAAAAATACCAGACTATTCAGCGGTTAAAGTTACACGAGTCAAATATCTGTTGATGTTTTTCGCACAGATTTAAAACTTTAGATAAAATAAATAACCATATAAATATTGTATAACTTTATTATTTAGCACCCTGTAATTCGCTAAATAATATATAATTATTATTAAATACTGAGGCTTTACGTGTAAAATACCGCGTACATACTCAAGGTCTACAGCAAGAAAATACTCATGTGCAAATCGATTTTAAGTCGAATTCAAATTTTAAAAACAAAGTTGTTCGTTCATCACATAGAAATAGTGCCTCTAAACTTGGGCGACAAATCACTACGCTAGTAGAAGTTATTTTTTTACTGCAAAAACGCAATCTATAGAACAACTACTAATAGATTTCCGTATTTTTAAATTTGAAAGTATATCTTGGTGTTGTTTTCCTTTGTAGAAGTACAAACAATAGTTTAGACGTTGATCAAACCGCAAAAGCAATTGCCTTGGAATTTGGAAACAAAAATGTTGGAAATAATCAATTTCTTGTTATTAAGTACTTAAATTTTTTTCTTATACAACTTTCGAAACATAACATAGGTTTAAAGCGAAAATATGCAATATTACAAATTTGGAATATGTAGATAATCAGTATAGACAAGGACAAAAGGATTACAACATAACTGCTACGAATTCCTTAATAATGTAATATAACTTATTTATAAATCGATTCAATAAAAAACTACTTGTTTCACTGTTACTTTTGATACTACGCCAGAAACTGATTTGCAGTTAGTTGAATTGCAAATTTAATTTCTTGTCACAGGCGAAAAGCCAAAACCGTACAAAATATATTTTTAAAAATCGTCACCTAAGTAAAAAGCTACGAAGTAAAGAGATACCAAAAGAATGGAAATTCCTGCAGCAAAATATTCAAGTTCACGATAAATGTAATTTCATATAGTGAGTCTAACAGGGAGTTTGCAGTGCGAATTCTGAAAGTCAAATATTAGTGCCACTTACCTTGCCACTAAAACTATCACACTTTAGAGCCCATTTATTGTCTTCATTTCTTTCAGCAGCATTTAGCAAAATGCGATCAAAAATGTCCAAAACTTGTGCCCAATGAAGTAGTTCACACTTGCCGAATGTCCATGAGTGAATCTTCGAAAGTTCTTCCAGCAATTCGGTACGAGAACATTGCTGAAGTCTGTAAATCAGCTGCAAGCATTCAGTAGGCACGTCCGAAGTGCTTTTTCGCACCCGTGACCTGTCAATCTTCATGTTGGTTGTTCTTACTTGGGCATTTTCCTCTATAAGCAGAAAAAAGGGCTAATAATACTGGTGAACTTAATCACATACTTAGCATACATGGAATATTGTTTGAATGGTTCCACTGTATATACCTAAACGTTAAGTCATATTGCGATTGGTAACAAATAATAAAGCATTCTTTTGGAGAGCTTAAAGTTACTTTTTTCAGCAGATAAAATATTTCAGAAGTGGAACCTGGAACCCTTAATGCTAACCACAAAGGCGCGTATTATTATTTATTGTGTTAACTTAATATTATATATGATTATGTTGGAACTGAATAGAACTTACTCAGCTCGTTCGGTTATATTTATTATTACTTCAAACACTCCAAAATACTTCTTTACCGTTAAAATGTATGTAAAATTGCCATTGTACATTCCAATGAGGAAATTGCACAATTAGACGTACGCTCTATCGGCCATATTGAAATGGAATGACAAAACAAAAATATCGAATCACCAAAACAAGTTCACAAACATTGATATTGGAACTTGAACTTAACATTAGACATCAACTAAATCAGTTTTTTGAAAAATACCTTTTTAACTCTAAGTGGAAAACCGAAAAAAAAATTGCCAACTACTCCTTCATAAACAATGCTTTTGTGAACTCAGACAGCCACCAACGATTACTGTTTTATGTAACTCCAAAAAACACTTTGCCAAACCACACAAACTATTTCACAAAATTCGAAAATCTGACGCTAAACAATATGCGAAACTACTTTAAAACTATTAGGATTGAATATTCCTTTTTTGCTTAAATTTTGATAGACAAAAAATATAAAATGACATTCCTACAGACACATGGGTCGTCACAGTGTCACACTCGTCAGATATCATCGGGTGCCTTGACTATTGACATTTGTAGTGTGTTCCGTTAGTTACAATGTTGCGGGCAAAATAAGTGATAATTCTGAGAAAATATTATTTTAATACATTTATTTTATTCAAAAATGTTATCGTTATTTTTTATGTATAATAAATGTTAATGGATAAAAAGCCCATTTGCATTTCTACGTATTCCAAGTTGGATTAATTCCTTGCTTTTCTAGACTCTCCTTTTGTCATTCTTTCTAATGATTTTGTTGTGAGTAAAAAATTGTTGTTATTTTAATTTTTATTTCCTGTACATTTATTTTAGATATTATTAAAAGCATTTAAAAAATAAAAAACATTTAGGTAAGATATGAAATGTCCTTTTTTTTTCTCTAATGGAGTCGGAGTAAACTTCTGTCCATTAACAAGAAATGTCCTTTCAAAAGTACTAATTTAAATAAATTATAAGTTCAAAAAAAATTCCTGGGTTCCAGTCAATTTTATTGTTGATTATTTATAATGTTACAAATACGTTTCGGTGTCTTTCGCTACCATTATCAGTTTGTATGTATGACTGTTTCTACCTTCACCTTTGGCAAGCAATTGACTGGAACCCAGGAATTTCTTTTGAATTAAGTTGAAATACAGTTAGGAAAATAAACACAATAATAAATTATAAACTTAAATTTTAAATTTTATAACGGAGGCTAATTTAAACAATTAATAAGTTTATAGTTAAAAAATAAAATGGCACGATAAAATTGTGCTTTATTAATAACTGAATATTCGATACCAAATTTTATTGAGAAATATCATTTTCAAATGACATGAAACCTAGATTAAAAAATAATTGTTTGGTCCACTCGTTTATGACGTTTTTGTAAAATTTGTGGCACATTTTGAAACCTTTGATAAATAAAAAATAAAATTATACAAAACTACCTAAATATTCGACTTTCTGAAGAACGATGTCACAGTAATAAGCCAATATATACCATATTTCTTTCACAAAACGATTTACAACACTCACTTTATCGTTACCACTCTTGTCACTTCTATTGTGACTGTCACAAGGCCGCCAACACACTTTGATTCGTCAAACGTTATAGAATTGAAAAACCAAAAATCCCCAAAAAGTAATTAATGTGAAATGTAAATAGATGTTTGTCATAAAGCGTCATGTAACAAGTATGTTAAAAATAATACATTTTTCATCATTTACTAAGGAAATGATAATGAATTGCGAGTTTTGATGGGTTTGACTATACGAAAAGTAATGAAAAATACGAGAAAATGCCTCGGTCTCGGCATCCGAACGATGCAAAGTAGCGAACTATGATTTATAATTGTGTTTCTCCAAAATGGTGGGTGTTTGTTTTTGGGTTTCATATATGGTTTTATTGTCTAGTTCAATGAGTTTCGCAAAGTCAATGTGTGTGCAGGACTGTCGTTGTTTAGATACGTATGTAGACTGCGACTCTCGAGGGTTAAAAGTTGTTCCCAAACACATCCCACAATGGACACATCACCTGTAAGTAATATTATTAATATCCTATAGTTTCTCATTATCGGTGTCTTTTGTGAGACACTCTATCGCCTCAATAATGTCTTATTTTATGTACTCAAATGATCATTAATTAGGAATAGAGCCCCATGATAGAAATTGACATTTTTTTCCTAAGCACGTATAATAAATCTAAACCTAAATAAAGCAGGTGAAGCTATAAAAATATAATACAAGATACAATGGATCAATTTCTTCGATAAGCTGATAAGCATTCCAGTTGTCATACAATGTGTATTATTTTTTGTGTGGAATCGCCGATGTATCATTAATTTTGTTTATGCAGCGTGATACCAAAAGAACGTTAAAATGTGATTAATCAAATTAAAGCAAGATTTATTGAATCATTATAAATAAATTCACATTGATGAGTACTTACTATTATGTAGTTTCAGAAAAGATGAACATTATTTTGTTAAAACAAAGTAATTCATTTAAGAACTGTATTTTGTTTATGTTAAGGAAACCTAAAAGTAGTAAAAACTTGGCACAGTTAATAAATTAGTTCTTGTTTTATCTTAATAAGTGCATGTTTATCTGAAAGAAACCAAGCGGCATTTTTATATAAAGTTAATAATGATAACAAATGACGCAAGCAGTTTGATGGAATATTATTCAGGAAAGTTCCAAATGCAGCTTTTCATTTACGTTAAAAAAATACAGATGAACCGACAACTATACCGGCAATATAGCATTTGTTATTAATCTGAAAGGCACTCTGAAATATAATGAACAATTGAAGACGAAAAAAGTCACTAATTGGAATAGAAATGAACCCAGATCATTATTATTCAATAGCAAACAGAAACGTATTGTCAAGATCAAGATTAGTTGGTTACAAACCAGGGAGGATAAGCCATTTTTGATGAAAACGACGACCAGTTTAGTGAACGGCAAGTTCTCTCTGGCTTTAAAAGCGATAGAGATCTTTTCCCAAACAAAAGTTTCTTAGACCCCTTAAAAATAGAGCTTTCTACGATTATGGTGAAGACATAGACGACATACCTAGAGCACTATATAGTAGAACAGCTTCAGTTTCAGCCGCGGGTTCGCCTTTGAGGCCCTGTGGACAAGGAAGCACAATCGAGAATCCAAAAGGATTTTTTGTTATTCAATAGATGCATTGTTAAATTATTAATACCACTCAAGTTATCGTACATTGTATCGTCACAACTGTTAATGTTTCACTTACGTGTGTTTTTTATTGTTTGTTTAACTTTTTAATAGTTTGTAAAGTAATAATAACGACGACGTATATTCTACACGACCAAAAAAACTTATTTGATTATTGCATTAAGTACCTAAGTACACCTAGCCTATTATGTTTTAGTTTTAGTTACCTACCTGTGTTGATTTTTGTTAAATGTTCATGTTTGATTTATTTGTATTAAACTTTAATAGTCTTTGATTTTTAAAATGTTCCAAAGCAATATTAAAATATGTACGTCCATAGTCGTGTATGAGAATGATATTATTTTACGATCATTTAGGGAATCGTTATATATAAATTAATCGTCTGCTGAACGAGGAGGTAGGAGCTCAGAAAAAAATCCGCTCTAGGCTCCATAGTGTCTAAAACTGGATCTGTTCAGTTTACTTTATCCTATAAATATGTATATGTACATATAATTGTTGAGGAATTATGAGTAATATTAATTTTACGACAGCATGAAGAATAAAGTAAAGAGCATGCTGAATAATGTAGTGTTTTATTACTAACACAAGTTTTAAGTTTTGCTTTAAAATGTTTCCTCGCTGCCTCACGGCTCTTCTACTAGCTGAGGACGTAACTCTCCGAAGAGTATCTGATTCGTGTCGTATGGATGGCGCTGCAGTTATAATTTTTTGGAATGGCTCATCTCTGGTTTGTGGTTTATTTAAGTAAACTATTCTTTTTATTTTTGCCCAAGGATTCTAGTCGAGAGGTTAAATCTGGTAATATCGGAGGCCAGAGAACTGGATCTGCTCTTTCAATCCATCGGATAGCAACGTTGTCATTTAGATCTGTTGTTACATTTAATCCACAATGTGGAGGTGCGCCATCATGCTGAAACTACATGATAATTTTGTTCTGAAGTGGAACATTCTCCTTTTATTCTGGCAACGCTTATTGTCGAAACATTAGATAATGCTCGAATGTTTTAAGTTCATGAAATACGAATGGCCCAAGAATATTATTAAGAAAACGACATCAAAAAGCGGTTGAAAAAAGTGAATTTCTGGTATTCGTAATACCATCTCTGGTAAATGTGGCTTCATCCGTAAACAGAATTTGTTCACAAAGCTGTTGGTGTACAATTAACCAACGAGAAAAGCCGACACGTGCAGCATGGTCCGCAGGTTGTAATTTTGAACAGATTGCATGTGATATGGGTTGAAGTCAAATTGTATAATGTTCTCCACTAACATGAACATGATTAGATATTCTTCATACGCTAGTAGATGGGCTATTTTCGATGATGTTAAGAATCGCTTCATGTTCATCAAGTTCTTGCTGTATGGGGACGTTTTGCAGTAGCTTTGACGATGTACATTGATGAATACTTTTTTATTAAATATTCCTCAAGCAGAAATCCTCCGCTGATATTCCCGCATTGACGCTCTTGCATTTCCGTCACAGTATCCATAAATAAAATGAATATCGACATACTCTCGATTTGAAAATGCAGCCATATCAAATTCATATTTAAAATATATGCAATTTTACAGGATTAGTTAAACTAATTGATAAATAATGAACTTTTTACTTTTCAGAAAATGTTGGGCTATTTTCCTATGTAGTGCATAATCCCACTATGATTAATATGATCGAAAATAAGAATCCAAATTGTGATTGTTGATACAAAACTAAATAGTGAAATAATTAAATACGTTTAAATTTTACCGGGTGTGCAAATGCACACAACCTATTGCTGAACTTCTAAATAAATAGGACAACATTTAAAATAAACACACCTTCTTTGTTAAGAAAACAATCTTTACAATAGATACTAAAGTAAAATTCGGCATATTTCAGTATATCTTACTACCTGCGACTTTTGAGAGACAATGTAATTCATGTTTTGTGTATGTGTTTGTAAAAAAACTAATTGCGATAAAATTTTCGGATGAATTCTTAAGCATAGGTTTATTCTTTCTGGAGTTAATAGATCTACCGATTTATGATTTTGTAATTTTTTCTCAAACGCAGCCAGATTTGAAAAATAACCCGCGGATAAAAAAAATTAGATTTTTAGTGGGTTTATCTGAATAAATAAACTCCAAAAAATCAACTGCACCTTCAATAAACCGAGAAAATTTCAATCAAATCGGCAGAAGCATTTTAAACATGAAAACTTTACGCCCACCCTGTCTCTCGAAAACGGCACTTGCGGACCCATGTTTGTATGACCTTTTTCGATGTTTTGCTAAGGGAAATCGCCCCTACGCTTTTGCCACTTCAACTCTCAAGCACCCTATATATAGCATTTACTAGGAATTAAATAATAAATACGTTTTAGGAAAATGTCTTCTCTGAAACAGTTTCGAACTACCAAATTAGCAGACAAAGGAAAAACCGGAACATGCTTATAGATATGTTTAATTGAAGAAACAATCTTGATTAATGTGATTTATGAGGTTTCGCAAAAATAGTCCTTGTATGGCCATTAGGCAATGTTCCTAATGCTTGAATAAATCTAATTTATTTACGTTCAGTTAAAATTTATTTTACGATTTTTTACTATTTAACAATAAAAAACGAGAAGTTGAAACATTATTGAGGGGTTGAAACAGATCTTGTGTTACGTATTCTTAGTGCTTCGAAATAACGAGAAATTTACAGGGAAATCAACCGAAACAACCTTACACAAATAGAAGCTTTGACATTTCAACATTTAAAAAATCTACGAGTCTTAAACCTGAAAAAAAATGAAATCGACACTCTCAAAGATGGAGCTTTCTATGGCTTAAAACGAATTGAAAAACTGTAAGTATTCTTATATATTATTTGTGTTAGGAATGTTACTTATTAATACGGAACTCGTCGATAACATTATTTGTCAGTGCATGATGAACTAAGGGATTAATGTTTGCTTTTTATCAGATAATATATATTTTATTACTTGATCATAAAATGATTATGTTATTGATAAGGATTACAATACTAATTCAAAAACATTGGCCTATAATATATATTGAATAAGCTCAAACAGCAATATTAAATAGGGTGGGGGTTTTAAATGTTAATTCATTACACATATTTTCCGTCATTTTCATATTAATTATTTTTTTTACCATTCCGCTTAATAAAGTGTTTGTATAATCAGTTTTATCACAATGCTGTTTGAGTAATATTCATTAACATATTTTTTGTTTGACTGTCTTTTTTCATTCAATATTCAAATATTTTTTTCCTGTTAAAACTACAATGTAAATGTTATTAAACATGAATCTCAAGTTTGGCTATCTGTTTCACAGAATGTTGGATAAGAATCATATTAGTGTTATCACAAAAGGATGGCTTTATGGATTGGAGTCCTTAAAAGAGTTATCTTTAAGTCACAATAGAATTAGTCAAATACATGACGATGCTTGGGAGTTTTGCAGCACATTGACTAATTTGTAAGTCACAGTAGTTTTTTACTCAAACTTGATTTTAATTTTACGCGGTTATTTCTTTTAGGGATCTGTCGTATAATAAATTGAATTCAATTAAAGAGTACACGTTTAAAAGCTTAAGTAGCTTACAAAAACTTGTTTTAAGTAACAATGACATCGCTATTATAATGGATCACGCATTTCTACAACTTCCAAAGTTAAGAATATTGTAAGTATATGCTAAATGCATATTAGTTAGAGATTGAGAAATTCGCAATATTTCCAGGCATTTTAATTACAATAAAATATCATGGACTATTGAAGATGCCAAAGGAGTATTTCAAGGCCTAGGAGAATTGGTTAAATTCCATCTAGTAGGAAATAACATTAAATCGATAAACTCTGATGCCTTTTTGGGATTGAAGAATGTCAGTCTCATTAATCTAGATAGAAACAATATTACATCGATCCATAATAATACTTTCAGCAAAGTTCCTGCCTTGAAGGTAACTAACTTGGGAAAATTGCAATTGCGTTGGAATAAAACATCTGATTGGTTTTTCGATGTGTCTTTACGTGTATACATACAATTTTAGCAATTGACAATAAATACGCAAAGCATGTTATGCGACTGCAATTTGATATGGTTTCTTGAATGGCTTAGTGGGAAAAAGTTGGAAGTTAAAGCGTTTTGTGCCTATCCACAATGGCTCCATGGTCAATCTATAACCAATATATCGATGAGCAATTTAACATGTGGTTAGTATGATTCTTTCGTAGTTTCCTAACGTAATAACAATGTTTTTTCCTTTCGATCAGATGAGGTTCTAAAGCCTAGGTTGACTGAAGAGCCCGCATTGGAAATAATGGCACTAAAGGGCGAAAGTGTAACATTAAATTGTAAAGCTAGATCAAATTCAAATAGCAATTTGACCTTTATCTGGAAAAAAGACAATGTTGAGCTTGTGAACTCCAATGTCATTGTTAAATCCAATATAGATCAAGATGGAAAATCGGTTGAAACTGTGTCTGAATTAAAGTTGTTTTCTGTTGAGCATTCGCATGCTGGGAAGTACCAGTGTGTAGTGAGCAATAGTTATGGGATTACCTACTCCCAACAGTCAACGATTTCAGTACTCGTCTATCCAACTTTTATCAAGACCCCTAAGAATGTAGAGGTTGAAGCAGGACAAACTGTTAAATTAGAATGTGCAGCTACAGGAGAACCTCCTCCTGAGGTAGCTTGGCATAAAGATGGAGGCAATGACTTTCCAGCAGCTAGAGAAAGACGCATGCATGTATTACTGGGAGATGATGTATTTTTTATTAGAGATGCTCGACCTAGTGATGCCGGTGTATATAGTTGTACAGCCCATAACACAGCTGGGATTGCATCAGCTAATGCCAGTTTAAAGGTAGTTTGTTCAAAACTTAACGATTTGTTTATACATTTTAATTTATTAAAGGTACTGCAACGGCCCCAACTGATCCATGGGCCAGAAGACCGAGAATTACCTGCTGGCGAACCCATAGTGCTTCAATGTATGGCGCAAGGAGTTCCTAAGCCCACGGTAACTTGGATCAAGGTAATACTTGAAGTTTTTTAACTTTGAAATATTAGTAAATGATCTCGAAACATTTTTAAAGGATGGAGAGTTGATTGTGGCAACAGAGAGACACTTCTTTATAGCTGAAAACCAGCTTATAATTATTGTGGATTCAGTACACAATGATTCCGGAATTTACGAATGTCATCTAAATAATTCTCAAGGGGAGGAAATTGGTAGAAGCAGAGTTGTTGTAAAGCCAAGTAAGATATTTTTTATATATAAGACACAGTAGGAGTTACAGTATTTATCACGCATTTGGGTCAGTTAGTGAACGTACCGAAATTACACAAAATTTAAAAAATGGACGCAACTAGATCTTCCAAATCTACATAATATGACTTATCATTTAGTATAAACAAGTGCCTTATTTCCGTTTTTTGAAATAAATAGTGATGGGAAGAATCGAGTTAAGTAATTCGAAAAAAATTATAAATTAATTCAATAAACTTTTTAAAATGTCCCGAATTAGTCTTACCATAGTTTTCGCATTCGGGTAGAAAAGTGGATAAGAAGGAAGAGAATGTGATCGTTTGATTAATATGCATCATTTCGATTTACGAAAGGCTCGGGTGACTAGAAGGAGGTATAGACACAACTATTCAAAATTTACTGATATCAAGATTGACGGGATAGAAGAACAGTTCGATTTAAAGAAAGAGATTTGAGAAGTTAAGTAGGATTTTACCGGTATCACGCCGCTATTCAAGCCACTCCTTTGATCTTTATCGCGGCAAATTCGACTTATTATTTCGATTATGCAATACGATTATTCCCATAACTACTTAGAACATCCCATCATTATGCATGCCGAAAACTCACCCCGTATATCTTATGTGCGGCAAATATAACAATTGGTGAACTTTATTGGATCTATATAAAAATATAATATTTTCCTCTAAACCTCGTTCAGCATAAAGTCAGTCCCAAATTGTGTTCTATTAAATAAAAGGAACATTTGCATTGAAAGTATCAAGCCGTAAATGCATTAATTCGTGTTTTGTTCGTATTATCTAATTATTAATCTTTTTCCTTTAGGTGTATTAGATACAAGCAACATGATGGGCATTATAATAATTACTGTAGTATGTTGCGCAGTATTCACTTCAATTGTATGGGTAGCTATAATATACCAAACGAGAAAATCAGGAACACCCAAAGAGCCGGTAATGTTTCCGGGCACAGAGCTAACAGAATTGCACGTAGACTGTGCATCGGAAAGATCATCATGCAAGGATAGCGGAACAGGTGATTCTGCTAAAAGGTCCAGCGATGATTTAGCCGAATTTTCTATCCTGCTACATTGTGCCAGATCAGATCATGATCGGGGCATCCAAGTTGATTCCGTGGAAACCGGAGACTGAGATAACTTCTGAAACTCTGACTGCTTCTGGTATGCTTTAAACTTTTACTGTAGGTTTTGCCTGAAGTATTTCAAAAATAATTTTTATTTTAATCCTGATTATTTTGTGATAAAACTCGTAAATTTACTTTTTGAAGAAACAGAATGCAATGCTTCTTCATTATTACCTAGCTAGTTACAGTTTTCCTGATGTTACTTGCCAAATAAAACTAGTTTCTTTCTTAGGGGTTTTACGATAATCATTTTACACGCTACGGTCCGCGTTTTTTACGTTTCTCAGGTGAGTTACAAAGCTTACTTTCAGAAATTACCTTACATTAGCAGCTGCGGACTTACGTACAAATTGTGCTTTCTGTTTGTAAGTTTTGCCTCAATTTTCCAAGACTGATATATGTACATTAAGAAAAAGCTTTATTACTATTAATTAATAAAAAAAGGAAAGGAAGCTGATAGTTTTTACAGTTTTTAATATTATTCGAACCCCGCTTAGAAAATTGATAGGTTTATCAAAGTCATTTTTTTAATCATAATGAATTTGAATATTGTTTTATTCGAAAAAAATGCTGATATATTATATATTTAATTATGTTTGTCCTTATTTAAATTCAATTTAAATAATTACTATAATCTGTATTCCCGTCCCACATAGAAGTTTTTATCCATGTGGTGATTCAAGAAAGTTGATAATATCAATAGCTTACAAAATTAATAGTTTATTGTGCCATTGCTGCTTGAAACTAATTTTGCCTTAAAACAATGTTTGACTTTGGCCAAGACAAAAAAATTACTATATCGTAAAACCCGCCCCTCTAATCCTGGCATGCTTTTATTAATTTGGGATATTACACAACTGAATACACTATACAGGGTAAAGCTAATGACTTTTCGGTGTACATCTATTACAAAAATAGTTACTTGAAACTTTTAAGGGATATGTAAGTCCAGGAAGAGGATACTGACCCATTCTCTTATTAGTAGGTGGCTATGTAAATAATCGTTTTTATTCTTGGTTCCTGTGTTAAGTTTTTAACCTGTTAGAGGGCGTGTAATACTTTAAGTTTTGTACCTTGTGATATTATTTAAAGAGGTATTATATTTTGTTTTGTCTCTGTCTTTTTTGTAGATTAGTAGGAGGAACTTTGTTCCGTACATTTTTGTTTTAAATGTAGACTGTGTTTATGTTGTATATATATTATATTTAGATTGCCATTTAGTGTAGTGTGGAGCATTATCATGAAAATGTTGCAAACGTGAAATTTAATGTTTAATATAACATTTAACAAAATATCATTTCTATTACGTATAACAATAGAACGTGCGATCCAGTTTATATATTCTATATTTCAAAAACAAATTTTAGTAGTACTTAAAAGATTGTCATCGGAGGTAAATAAGAAGGTTGTTCCTCGAGTATCCACTTATTTTATCTTAAATGACTAAAGACATATTTCGGTGATCTTGATAATTAGTAGGCTTGAAATTGGAAACATCGGGTTGAACCAATACGTAGTTACAATTTTTTTTTTTGTTAATTTAATATGGGTTCCCATAAATGGTAGCGTGGTATTTATATTCAGATAATGTGATGGCCATGTAGGACGTTGATGGAAATTAGCAAATAATTTTCAGTCAAAGAAACGAGAACAGAGCATGCTCTAGCAATATTAGGAAAGGTTCTTATTGAACTTCGCGTTTCTTAACTTATATTGGATTTAATTCTAATAGATGGAGTCTACATTTAATGCTACTTATTGGACCAGTTTTATTTGTCTTACTGATAAGTATTATTTTCCTTTATGTATCTAGCCGTTATAAAGCGTGTAGCAGAGCCAAAAGGTAACATGTATGTATTTTAAAGGATAGAGTAATCCGGTATAATATACATATGTTGCCTTAAAATTGGACACACGTCTGTAGAAGATCGTACAAGTCTATTTTAATTCCTTTTAGTTTAGTTGACTAATGAATGTGCTCTATTTATTTAAAAACGTACGCATGTCAATGTGGATTGAATGTATATTAGTGAGTAAGTACCTATGATTATTGTTTGAAATTACAGAAACAACCGTACCTTCATAGTCGCTAAGGAAAGTTTGTGTGTACTAAATGTATCCTCACTAATACTAAAATTAATCTAAAATGTTTTATTACTACCATTACTATTTTAACATTATTCTAAAATCACCTTAATCTTAAGGTAATAAGTTTATTCACACTTACCACACAATCTTTCTTTAGTTGCACATCCAACAATATTAGTTTCAAAAGTTAAGTATTGTTATCTATTATTTTCACACACACTCCGATTTCATAGTATTATCATTGTGATGAACGTATATTTTTGTCTCAATAAACAACTACTCAATATTGTTTCGTTTCAAACCTTTTTTTATGTTCCACAAAATACACGCCATAACACTTTTGCATGCTGCAAAATGTGCAACATTTTACTCTAGAATTGCATGATGAAATCAAAGTTTATTTTGAATGATTTATGTAGATGTATTGACATTAATCCAATAATAATTTGGTTTTGATCATTTCGTCCGAGAAAAAAAAGAATTCCGTAGAGTGTGTCGCGACTACGAAAATCTGAAGCGCGAAATATTTCCCCAAAACTGCATGAAATTTGGCTACTAGCGTAATGCAAAATATTTTGTAGTCAAATTATAATTATACTAAAACAATTATATAAAATACGAAAAAAAAAGCATGACAGAGTATAAATATTCTTTTTTCGGCTTCTGTGAAACGAGGGGCCAGCAAGATCTCCAGACTTCACCTCACTCGACTTATCCTGTGGTAATTTGCAGCTCTCTTCATTTAATGAAACTGCCACAGGAAGCAATTCAAGGGTATTCAAACGTATTACCGGGAATGAATTTGGTAAAATGAAAAAATGAATGCTTTTAGCAGCATAAGTATTGCCAAGATAACGGTTCTTCTCAAATAGCTGGTTCTGGTCCATTTGTTTCACTTTCTTAAGAAACCGTTTTAGTCAGTGGTTATAAAAATCTATATTTATAATTTTTATGAAGAGACAAATATTTCATAATAACTAACATGAATTTCTATAAAATCTATATGTAGAGTGGGCCTAAATAGCTATTGACTGAATGGCGCTATATGTCTTGAGCGTTTCATTTCAAATATACAGAGTGATCAAGTTAGCATTTTTGCGTGTATTTGGTTTAACTTGGTAAGAATCAATTTTTTGTTCTATTAATTGCCATTCATATTTTTTAAATAATATTTTCATTTAAGCCGCCATTTAAACATATACAGCATACTAAGTTTGGTGACATTATCTGAAAGTTTTGAGCACTTGTTTGTTGGCAAAAGTTTCAAAAGTAAGAAAGTCTTTCAAGGTCCAAGGTTTAGAAAACAATGTTCTCGAATTTTTCAATTAGGCATCCATATACATTTTCCACAGTAACTTAGGAAGTCAGGAATTTTGCACAGCTCGTCTTTAATCACCCATTTTAAATAATTGATAGTTGAAGTTTTTTGCAAATCATGTTATTATTATTTACCTAAGCTATTATAAGTTTCGGCCATATAATCTCGATTGCATTGAATTTTTGTTACCGTTCGTTCTTTATCAGCATTGGAACCCGCTCCATATGTAGCTACTGCTAGTAGATTTACTACCAAGTCGAATTTTGCTGTATAATTCTGAAAGGCGTCATATTTCGGTTGAGTAGTACTTAAACTTTTATCGCGAAATGTGCGAAAAGGTATGATAATGAAATCGCCTCATACCTGTTTGTGGTTTCTTTAGATTCTAAGTCTGACGCTCAGCAGCTTCAATTCATCAGAAATTTAAAAATATTTTTGTGATTCTATAATTGACTAGTTGTAGAAATATATTGCATCATCTATTCGAAGAAAACATTGTTAAAATGTCCAACCAAGAGCCGGTCTCAAGTAAGTAGTTTAAATAAGTACTTAATCACGCAAAACTGATGACTTAAGTTATTAGTTAAAAATTGATAAAATAAGTCTTGAAAAACTGCTACCTATTTTCTTAAAATTTAGCTAAAACCTTCCAACATTAGAATTATGGGGATTTTCGATTACAGGATTTTTGTTTATCATTTTGAAAATCATGCGAAACTTTTCCTCAACTTAGTTGAACATTTGGAGAAACATCACATATATGTATACGTATATCAATAGAAATAATCCAAGATTAAATTCACAAAACACCCAGTAACGATATAAAGATGGCATACATTCGCCTTATCTGATATTCCCGAACTGCATAAATAGCATTTTCACTATATATTTGCTATCGCCATATAAGTTATTAATAAAATATCGTAGATTTGTTCCTCGTTAATTTTCTCAAATTAAACATGTTTTTGAACACGTTTCTTTTATTCAAGTAATTATTTCCTGTATAATTACGAAATTTATAATTCTAACTTATCGGGTTTAAATCTCCTTCTACCGATACAAATTATATACACAACAGAAAATTTGTGGCACAAAAAACACGACGTATGTTGTTCTATGATGATAGAAAGTATATAAAATGTGATATTCAAGTTCTCGCATTTCTCTCTCAACCGTATTACCAAATGGGCAAGGGATTTTGAGAAAAAATTGATTTTACGCTTTTGGAAAAAAAAAAGAATTAAAAAAACATTAATTATTTACATTACTGTTACAAAAAATTGGAAAAATCATCATGGAAAGTTAGTGGGAAACTTACTTTAGTCATTATAGAAAAATGAAGTATTTTAACTAAAACATATAATTTAAAATCTTGAACGGATGAACAGAATGCGTTAATTTTGAAATTGAAAAAAATACAAATATAAAAAAATATATAAATATTCAACAAATATCAATGATGACTTCATAGCTGCTCTCATCTGCATACGTTGTTGTAGAAAAAAATAATCGATATTATTTTTAAGAGTTGCAAATCATTGGCAATGACTTGCAAATTACTACCTGAAAAAAAAGGAACCCACACTAAATAATTGCGTGTATTACTTAAACCGACTTGATAAGAATTATTTCAAAATAAATCATTATACGTAATGTAATTTTACCTACGTAACAACACGCTAAAATTCCTCGCAGCTTGAAATAAATTACGTCTTTTTTTTACGTAAAAACTGTTTGAAAAAAACAAGCTATAATTTGCTTCATGCTTCTAAACTTAATATATTAATAATTTGGTTGGTGAAGACACAACCTATTATGTAATGAAATATTATGAAACCGTGTAATGTTTTCTTTTTCTTTACGGGGATTTCCTGAGCGCTACTCTAAATCTACTCTCTACTACTACTACTACTCTACTAAGAAATTAATTCTCACATAGGTCTGGAAATTTTTAAGTTTCAACTCACCCTCATAATTTTTTTTTCGTTTACTTCTTGAAAATACTAACACTTTGGGGCAAATATTTCAATTAGTAGGTTATTAATAGATTTAAAATTGTTAATAAAAAAGTCGAATTTTTTCTTATCAAAAGAATTGGTTTAATGAATTTTTGTTAAAAAATCTGGTATTTATACTTATTAAATTATTGTTTTGGAGATTTTAATTAGAAACGTGTTAAATTTTAAAATATGCAAACTGCTGATCAATAACATGACTTAGATGCATTCATTTCGCATTTGTAAATTTTACAACGCATCTTTTATATTATCTACCAGCCTATCGTCTCTCTGATCCCTTCTTGTGCGTGAGTTGCATTTGATTATACTTTCTTGGTTCGTAGTGCGGATTCGTTCAGAACAAGAGATGATTTACGCATTCGGTACTTATATTTGATTAATTTTAAGTTTGTTTAAAAAAAAAACAGTGTAAACTTACAGAGTACCTTGGTACATCAAGAGACCCTCTCTTCAGTACCTAACGTAAGGAACGGTCTTTTAACCAGGTATCAAAGAGGCTCTTTTTCCTTTATCAGTTTTAGAGCATTTTTTCTGAATTCGACTCCTCTCCGTTCTTACCAGAAAAATGACGTCTAAATTTTGAACAATCCCTTGTAAAATATGTTCAGAAATGTACATTCTGTAGAGTATTGTAGGTTTGTAACGAAAAGTTTGTGGGCCTATATGGAAACGTATAAATGAATTTAATTCTTTTTAATATTATGGTATATTTATGATAAAAACATGCCGTTTATGTGTTCAAATGAACAATACGAGGACATGATTTTCGTTTATGGATATTGCAACGGTAGTACCAGATGAGCAAACCTGCAGTAGAACCTTCACAACTCTTCTATTAATAGGGAACTTTCCTTAAACTGACTTCACGACACACTGACACTCGTTGAGAATAATCCTGGTACTAGCTACAGCATTACTGAAAGAATGTCTGCAGTTGGTGGACAAAATAAGACGTCTATGCACGACACGTTGCAAGAAAAAGACTTCTTCTATCGGATCTTCTCCAAATAGTCGTCTTTGTGAATGGAGGAACGATCATATGAATAGTCAAAGCTTGAGCTTTTGAGCACTTTTTTATGACAAAACTACATTTACAAGAAATGGAATTAACGATTTCCACTTTGATCATGTGTGGTCAAGGAACCCACTTTCAGAAAAACGTTCGGACTGCAATAATTAACGATGAAGATATTGGACCACATTTTAATGAAGGGAATTTGAACATTGAGATGTACCGAACGTTTTTGAAGAACGTTTAGCTCTACTACTTCAGGACATTCCTCTTCAAGTCAAAAGGACGATATTCTTTTTAGATGATGTTGCTCCGGCCGTGGGCGTGGCCACCGCGATCTCCAGACCTCAATCCGTCGGACTTTCTTATGTGGGAACATGTGAAAACACAAACTTATTCAATGAGACCAACTCATCGGAAGAATTTACACAGCGTTTGATATGGCGAAAGCAATACGGAATCTGCTCATATGCAGGATCAAGAAGCTTTTATTAAAATCATTTTTGTCTAAGCTACTAATACGACGTGGTAAATTCAGACACCCGATATTTCATGAACTGTTCAGAATTCAGTCATAGTGAAAAGAGTAACTTTTGCTTAAAGCTAGAAATATAATTCATATACGAAGTGTCTCGAATACCTCGGAATAAACAAATTGAGAAACACCGTACTATGAGCAAGCAGAATAATAAAGAAATCGCACGAATAGCATTAAAAATTTGTAAAAAAGAGGATGTTTTTTTTGATACATTTGAGGATTTCGATATGAAAATCACGTCCGAGGACAGCTGCTCCCGGACTATGGAATCCTTAAATAGAAATTCTCAGTATACGCTGCATGTTTAGTTGCCTACGAAGTTGTGTTTTTTTAGAAGAGAATGAGCATGGTACGGTCTAATGGTTCCTAAGGTACCAAAATTTCACAATTCTTTAGTTGAATATCTAGTACTATGACCGATAAGTGCGAAATTTGTTTTTCACCGGATAGGAGAAATTGTGGTAAGGATTTTTCTATCATTCAAGTTTTCAACAAAAACCGGCGCGAAATTTTAAATATTTATGTATAATCTGGTACTACCTAACCTTGAACTAATCAAACTTGTAATTTAAACGTGTTGCATGTTATTGAAAACAGAATGAAAGTCATCTGATTATTTAGTCTTAGAACCTTTTTCGCTACATTCCGGTAACAGCAACAATCATTCCTTCTTTACCATTCCCATAAGCTATCAAAATGTCTTCGCGAACTATTATTGGAGTGCAACGATGGTACTGATTTAGTTAAACCTCCATTTCTTTAGTGTATTGGACGGTTTCACATCGGTGTATTTGTTTGACGCTAAATTTTCTATTGCAGACAACTCAGAAGTATGTCTGGCCTTATACAGAAAATCTTTGAAATCCAAAGATATGGATCACGAAGGAACCCACTTCGATGGTCAATATCCACATATCTTTGTTACATTGGGAGCTTCGGTAAGTGAAAGTTAATCTCTAAGAATCTCTCCTGGAAACTTTTAGTTTCATTATTTAAACAACGTTTTTACTCTTTTACAAAAACCTTCTTACTACACGCCGGTACCATTGAAAAATGTTGCCAGAAAAGAGTTAAAAAGAAAAACGTTGAATTAATGAAAAGTTAACAAATTTTCATTAATTTCACATCTAAACACCGAGGTTGTAAGTGTTGTAAGTAACGGGGTTAGTTTTTATAGTGCTCCCTTTATGCCATCAAGTACCAAATCGACCTTAGCAAAGGTCATCTTCATGGTTTTTTAAACAAACGATTCACAAGGTCACGTTAAGAATAGCAATTTCTAGTGATTAGCTTAATTTGAAATCATGCCACCAAACGCTTTAATTCATCGTCAATAGGTGTACCTATATAATTGTAACACTATGTACTAAGGGAATAGAACTGGCAAAGTGCCAATAGATGCAAGGAAATTTAAACTGGATGCAATGAAGCACAATTTATGGCAGCCCATTAATTTACGTTTTACTGCTTCGAGCATTCAAAGAGAAAAAAAACAATTTAGAATGTAGTGAACAACATTTTAGAAAATCGTATGCACTCGTCGATTAGTATTTCTAAATATGCATATTTAACAAATTAAAAAGTGTCTTAGCGAAGAAAAAGTGAGATGGGTGCCTACATTTTTAAACGGAAGACCCTGAATATTACAACAAACCATCGCTTCTTTCTGCTATTTAACATTACTTCAAAAATGTCTTGAGTTACAATAATGAGAACAAAACCTACAAAGACAGAGGAATTAGCACAAACACCGCTACCAAAATATATAAAGCTATTTGTAGACCCTTGCTAGACTATGGACATATACTCATGACCAATGGAACAGAAAGGACAAAACGTTATATAACAAACAACAGAACAAATTGCACTAAGACTAATAACACGAATAAGACACCCCCAAAACCCACTACACAACCCCCCCCACCCAAATACTATACTAACGCACAAACATGACAAAGATTTCGGAAAGACTCATACATCTACAGACAAAATAGGACAAACAACCCCTACAACTGGACCATACTGAATCCCCTTTGTCTCACAAGACCAACCAGACAATCCCGCTTCCGTTTCCCTACATCAACGCCACTCGAACACTTACAAACGCAACTGACTACTGGACAATAAAATAATTTTTTCTTGTCATTAGAATTGGAAAGTTTATTTAATAAGATTATTAACCTAGAATAAGAGAATTTTCATATTTGTTTTTTTATTTAGATTAAGACTACATGTATTAAACAAGGGCAGAAAGACCAATAGGTCGATAGCCTTTTTTTAGAAATAAAGATGTTTACTACTACTGTCTTGAGTTGCCAATTTACACTAATACATTTTCGAAGTCGATAAATTATTTCCGTTTGAACATGTTCAACTAGCTCTGAAAACTTCACTTTAGTAGTAGTAGTAAACATCTTTATTTCTAAAAAAGGCCTATCGACCTATCGGTCTTTCTGCCCTTGTTTAGTACATATAGTCTTAATCTCAATAAAAAAACCAAAGATAAAAATTCTCTTATTCTGGGTTAACAATTTAATTCAATAAACTTTCTAATTCTAATGACAAGAAAAAATTATTTTATTGTCCAGTAGTCAGTTGCGTTTGTAAGTGTTCGAGTAGCGTTGATGTAGGGAAACGGAAGCGGGATTGTCTGGTTGGTCTTGTAAGACAAAGGGGATTCAGTATGGTCCAGTTGTAGGGGTTGTTTGTCCATTTTGCCTGTAGATGTATGAGTCTTTCCGAAACCTTTGTCATGTTTGTACGTTCGTATAGTAGTTGGGTGGAGGGGTTGTGTAGTGGGTTTTGGGGGTGTCTTATTCCTGTTATTAGTCTTAGTGCAATTTGTTCTGTTGTTTGTATATAACGTTTTGTCCTTTCTGTTCCGTTGGTCATGAGTATACGTCCATAGTCCAAGAGGGGTCTGCAGATCGCTTTGTATATTTTTGTCGCTGTATATTTTCACTTTATTATCTAGTCTATTCACATAAACGCGAAATTTCAAATAAACCGACAATAAAAGTTCAAACGCGGTGCTATCGGGTGATCTAAGAGGGCCACTCAATTGAACGCCCTTCTTCCAATCTATTTATTACAATTGTTTTGTTGGAAGCCTATTATGAGTTAATCTCCGTTTTAAATAGGTATATTTAAAAAATACTCTTCTGTGTGTGTTGCATGATGATACATTACAACTGTAGCTCTATATCTAGGTTCTGACTGTTGATATGGCTCTTTAACACAAGGCGTCGTTTTTATTGTATCGTCTAATAGATAAATATTGAGACGTTGGAATGGTTTTTGATAAAAATCTGCGAAATTCACCACTTATCGCATGTTTCGCTGGGAGCATTACTTATTATGTATCAAAAGCTGGATTTTTGTGAATTTATTCAATAGTGTTTTAAAATTTGCATATGTACATCGCTTTAGAGGTTGGAGATATCAGACAAAGCGTAATAAATCGGTTGTGAATCGTTTTCGAGATATCAGCTCTAAATCTCAACGACCCCTTAAAATTTGATCATTTTCCTTCTATTCCTAGTTATGATTCCAATGGCGACGTGAGGATTATTGTGCGTTTAGAGCAAAACCGTAAGATTTGTTTCTTGAGATAATTGTTTTAGAAAAACCTTTCTATCAAAATAATACGTTTAAGGAAAATATGATACACCTAATAAATAGCATTAACAAATTAGGCAAAAAAATTAAAAACTGTTATGACGAGAACAGTATTAATCGTAGATTCTCAAAAGGGCTCAATCTTCAATTTAAAACAAATACATAAACTTTTATTTTTAGTAAATGCGCAATTAGAAATACTAGCAGGCGTGTCCTAGCGTTTTTCCAAAAAGTTGTCGGCTACATCTGGAATAAATCTGTTCTTTACATCGTGAAACCCATTGTATATTAATAATTCGCTATCAGCACTAATATTCAATTACTCACCCCAAAAAAATTCCTTTAATGACGATATAGAGCAATATGAAGAATATATAAAAATAAAAGAATTATTTCGGTAATTTTCAAACATTTTTTTAGGGTGATCTAGCACGTAAAAAAATCTACCCAACACTATGGTGGCTGTACAGGGATAACTTACTACCATCTAACACTCACTTTTTTGGATATGCCAGGAGTAACACGACGATTGAGGAAATAAGGGCAAAATGTGAGCCATACATGAAAGTAAAAAAAACAGAAGAGAAATTGTATGAAGAATTTTGGAAGTTAAATTATTACATATCGGGAAAATATAACGTTCGGAGCGATTTTGAAAAACTGAATCAAGCAATATCGCAATACGAAAAAGGGGCTGTTGCGAATCGGTTGTTTTACTTGGCTTTGCCCCCTTCAGTGTTTGAAGATGCTACTGTTCTAATCAAGAATACTTGTATGGGGGAAAAGTAAGTTAAGTCGATTTTTTTGCCGAACAAAAGTTCATTTTAATGAGTATTTTAGGGGCTGGACAAGAATTATAATTGAAAAACCCTTTGGACGAGACTCGGCTAGTTCGCAAAAACTATCTGATCATTTAGGTAGCTTATTTGAAGAACATCAACTCTATCGTATTGATCATTACTTAGGAAAAGAAATGGTTCAAAACCTTATGACTCTTAGATTCGGAAATAGGATTTTTGGCCCGACATGGAACAGAGATAATATAGCATCTATCCAAATCACTTTTAAGGAACCTTTTGGAACTCAAGGAAGGGGAGGATATTTTGATGAATTCGGCATAATTAGAGATGTTATGCAGAATCATTTATTACAAATTTTAACTTTAGTAGCGATGGAAAAGCCGGCTACTGTACACCCAGATGACATTAGAAATGAAAAGGTTTTTACTCAAATGAACAAAAAATTAATTCTAGTGAACAACTCTAAATTTTCAGGTAAAAGTTCTAAAATGTGTAAACACTTTACATCTTAGCGATGTGGTTTTGGGTCAATATGTGGCTGATCCCAATGGAGATGGAGAAGCACTAACTGGATATCTTGATGATTCAACAGTTCCTGAAGGCTCAATCACTCCTACTTACGCAGCTGCTGTACTAAGAATAAACAACGAGAGATGGGATGGAGTTCCGTTTATTCTTAAATGTGGCAAAGGTATGTTGTTTTATTATTCAATGTCCATTCAAATAACTCGCTAATATTTTTAGCACTGAATGAAAGGAAAGCAGAAGTAAGAATTCAGTTTGAGGATGTTCCGGGGGACATTTTCGACGGAAAACCAAAGAGAAATGAATTGGTGATTAGAGTTCAACCAGGCGAGGCTTTATATTGTAAACTAATGGTGAAAACTCCGGGTATGGCCTTCGATATGGAGGAAACTGAACTTGATCTTACCTATGTGCATAGATATGAAGTAATTTGAATGGAAATATCGTGGACTTTATTATAAACTTGTACATTTACAGAATGTAAAATTGCCAGACGCCTACGAGAGGTTAATTCTAGATGTGTTTTGTGGCTCGCAAATGCATTTTGTTAGATCCGATGAACTTAGCGAAGCTTGGAGAATATTTACACCCTTGCTACATCAGATAGAAAGTGAAAGAATCGCACCTACGCCATATAAATTTGGAAGCAGAGGTCCCAAAGAAGCTGATGAATTGCTTAAGAAGAACAACTATACGTATTCTGGTTCATACAAGTGGTACAAATCTAATATTTAATTTGGGGGAGTAAACAGGTTGAATATTTGCATTCCATTTTAAATTGTTTTTGAATGCATTTATTGTTATTTATAACTTCTGGTTTTGGTTTTATACTTGAAAATTTTAATCTATGTTGAATATACAAGTGGATTGTTTTATTTGAGTGTTTTAAAACAAACCCAACTCGATTTGGTTAGATACAATCCTAACTTCCGTTAGGACTATAAATGAGACCAATACCCAAACATTGCTGGTTGGTTTGGTTGGTTGCCGGGAATAAATACAACACCAAACAAAATTGTTAAATCCACGTTTTGGTTCATTGTTGTTCTGCGGATGTCTAATCGGGTAAATTATGGCGTTCTTCATGACTAGTTTAATATGGGACGATGACGACGATATAGATGAATTGGAGATAATTGAATTTGGTGTGCCAAGGCGGATTAACAATCGTGCAAATCATTTCCATGATTTGGATAATTATACATTTTTTAATACTTCATTTGGACAAGACGCGATGAAATCTGCAGTGATTTTACTCCAAGCTTTGTCCTTATGCTTCCACATGCACAAGTCCGTTTTTTTATTTTCAATGATCGCTTTATGCTCTCGACAAATTTCAATTAACCGATATTTCTGTTCGAAGAGGCTGCGAGTGGTCCTGGCCTCCTAATGTAGATTTCGCGCAATTTTTCGAAATTTCACAATTAAACAAGTAATTTTTTACAAACATTCGTGCTAGGGATTTTCAGCGGTCAGGATCCGTCCGATTATTTCCGTTTTTTACTGTCCAGCAGCTTCCTAGGCTGTAAGTGGTCCAGATCAAGGTTATTACCACACTTGCACCTGTTATTCCTAAATTTAAGCCATGAAATGGCATTGAGTTTTTTAAGGAAAAAACTGAGTTTTAGGGAATTTCAGCGATCTGGATCCGGACGGCGTTTAATTTTGTAGATGTAGAAGGCAATCAGGGTTGTAGTTTTTCTTTGATACTTGATTATTTGATTTTCTGGGCTTTTACTAATTTTACATTGCGTTTTTTTTTAAATGACTGCCAACCATTTACATTTCGGATTGTTTTTTCAAATTTAAAGATTTAAACAATGTCTTTTTTTTACAATTCCAGATAGGGATTTTCAGGGGCTAGGATCCGTCCGAATAATTGCATTTTAATTGTTTATTGCTATTTATTGTTTATTGCATTATTGGAGGATTGCACGTTAAAACGTTGCGTGTGATTCTGGCCAAACCCTTTAGATTTCGCGCTGTTTTTTTTTCAAATTAAAAAATTTACGTCATTTGCGATGAATGTCTATTTCTGCTCCTGATGTGTGCTTGTCGCCAGGTCCTTAAACATGCTGCTGCCCTGATAAAAAGAAAAATTTCGTTTCGCCATTCAAATTTTGCTAATAGAGAGCTACTAGATCCACACAAAAAATAACGGAACGCTAAACTCCTGCTCCTGATATCTTCTCGCTACCTCCTTAAACTTGCTGCTGCCCTAATACAAATGAAAATTTAGTTTTGCCATTCAAATCTTACTAATGGAAAGCTACTAGATCCACACAAAAAATAACGGAACGCTAAACTCCTGCTCTTGATATCTGCTCGCTACCTCCTTAAACCTTGCTGCTGCCCTTGATACATATAGAAAGTCGTTTTTGCCATTCAATCTTACTAATAGAGAGCTACCTAGACCCCACACACAATAACGGAACGCTAACTCCTGCTCCCTGACATCTGCTCGCTACCTGCTTAAACATGATGCTGCCTGCCCTGATACATATAGAAAGTTCGTCTTTGCCATTCAATCTACTAATAGAGAGCTACTAGACCCACACATAAAATAACGGAACGCTAAACTCCTGCTCCTGATATCTGCTCGCTACCTCCTTACACATGATGCTGCCCTGATACATATAGAAAGTTCGTTTTGCCATTCAAATCTTACTAATAGAGAGCTACTAGACCCACACATAAAATAACGGAACTCTAAACTCCTGCTCCTGATATCTGCTCGTTAGCTCCTTGAATATTCTGCTCTCCTGATGCAAACCGGATTTTTCGCAAAACAGGTTCTTTCGCTACTTTCTTCAAAGTGTGCGGTTTTATCAGCAAGGTTTCGAGAATAGTGTCACACTAATCGACAAAGGAAATAACGGAACAAAGAAAAAACGTATGCCATTTATAATTTTTTATTTTCAACAATTGATTCCACATGCTTTCTGCTCTTTGCTGTTTGCTAACTTAACATTAACCGATCCTAAGCGCATTAGTCTTCACGTAGGGCTTGGAAGGCCTCATTTTGTTAGAATCCATCCAGCTTTGCGATCATCCACTGGGCGTTGTCCAATAACGATCCTGGTAAATTAAAATTCGAATTAGAGAAAAGTTGTGAAACTGATCTCCATGAAATTGATGAAATAAATTGCAAGATTTCACTCAATACCAGATCGTTTACTGCAGACGCGAGAAGACAATGTAAATGGTAACGTTGTATTTAAGCCGAGATGTAGGATCCTTAAGTTCCTCTTAAGCTACCGCCCATCCCTATTGTGGAGATGCTAAACTGAAGTCAAATCTCCCGCCAAAATTTTGGAATAAGACAATCGGTAAAGAAGTTTCCGCATGTAAGAGATGTAGATTTTAGGGATGTTCAGCTAGTTCCCATTGCGCCTACTAGAAGCAGCGGTAAACGGTCTGGTGTTTGTGTGGGCGAATCGCTAATTTTATTTTCGGAACCACCACCACTGTTTGCTGGTAGTAAAACACGAGTATAACACAATTAATTATATCTTCAATTTTCGTTGATGCAAAATGCGTTGCCGGCTTAGTCGGTTGGTAGAACTATATGAGTGAGTGAGGCGTTGGGCGTCCGGTCTTTTTATATCTCCCCGGAGAGTCAATTGCGGTGTAGTCAGGCAGCGTTGCAAACTTGTAGTGCCTGAAGTCACCACAACGGGCGTAAATGTCAGATTCCAATCAATAGTCTGTATGATTTCTGATGGAAAGCTAAGTAAGTACAATGTTTCTTGCTAAATATTGAAATAAGAAACTAACTAAACACTGCTTATTATTTTAGTTTGTTTCTAGTGAAAAGACTTAGTAAGTGGTGAAAGTGTACTTTTGGACTTCTGTGTTAAATCAGTCTAATTCACAACTGGTTAATACAAGTGCTAGTCTGTTTATACTTAAACAATCAAAATGAATTTTGTTGAAACGTTCCGGCAGTACCACAGCAAATTGGTGGATCCGTCAATTGTTACCAAAATTTGGAAGGAAATTTTAATTGGCAAAAGGTCTCTGATTTCTATTGATACTGTGATTGAATACAGCTTTCACTATCCTGTTGATACTGAACGTTACCTGGAAGAGCTGCTCAAAAAATTTGAGAGCTCTGTAAAAGAGGACCTGAGAACTATTGAAGGAAATCTCAAGGCATATATCCAAACTTTTATCTATTACTGCTTGGGATCTGCTGACAGAATTCCTATCAGAACATCCTTACTTAGTGCAGAGTTATACTTGAAAATCCTTCTACTGCCTACAGAAGTCGCAAAGTTATATTACGAAAAGAACATCTTTGTCATGGTGTTGTATCTATGTACCAAGTGTATAAGTAAGCAGAATATTCCAACAGAACAAATAACCAAAGTGTTAGAGCTTATTTTTAAATATGTGTCTGAACGTCCAGTGTCGTTTATAATGATCCAAGGCACTGCAAACCTGTATGCCTATGTTCTAAAATATCGGTCCATAGAAGGAGATATCAAGAAATGTAAGTATTTCAAATTCCTTTTCTAATCGTGCATTTTACATGTGTTTTTGAAAATCCTAGGGGTAAATATTATGATAAGTATTAGATCATCATGTATGCTAGTCTTTCAATAATACAGCGTGATTCAGAACTGCGGGATCAAATCAAAGTCAAATTCAAAGTGGCAGTCATTGTGGAATTCAAATAAACTTTTTATACCCAGGAAGTTGCCTTGCAAAAAGCGTCCTTGATAAAGCCGTGCAGCAGCTTTGGCAAATACATATTTGCTAGTTCTTGATTGGTGTAGTTCTCCAGAAAGATCGGTTATACAGGGTGGTCCTTAACTAATGTGACAAAATTTACTGACATTGTTTAGGAAAAACAATTTCGTTTCAGGCAACTTTGTTTTATCCCAAAGTTAATAGATTCCGAGGTACAAGGTGTAAAAGTGTAAATTAAATGTTCGTTTATTTTTAATAGATTCTTGACCAGTTTTACTATTATCAAGAAAATTTGTGTTTGGGGGTGTTTCACATCGACAAATCCAAATTTACTGTTATCTAAAGGGCATTTTTTGGATTTAAAAAATCTCTTTTTGTTGGCAATATCTTGTTATTCGTATTTCGTATAGATTTTCTATAGAGGCACCTAACAAAAAATGTGTACTTGTTCCAACTCGTTATCTCTTACCGTTTTCGAGATATTTCACATTTAAACTTCTAGTTGTTTTTTAAACTAGGTAACTCCAATTGGATCTCTCAGCTCAAATTTTCAACAAAACAAAACTTAACAAATATTAAACAGTAGGTATTTAAGCACGTTAAGAACTATTTTTAACTACTTTTTAAACTCACTAAAGTCTTGAAAATTATTATTTTATAATAATTGTTCCCCTTGAATATTCCTCCGATTTCAATACATTTATTACCCCTTTTAATAAATGTCGCATTAAAAAATAAATTGTTATTTCGGAAATTTTCTGCAGCATTTAAAAATTTCTGGAGCATACCTCCCTAGCCGAAAAACCCCCGGGCCAGACGGCATCCCTTATTTATTCCTCAAAAACTTACCGCGGAAAACTATAGTGCTAATAGTACAAATAGTCAACGCAGTCCTTAAATTGCAGCACTTCCCACAGGACTGGAAAAACGCTGTAATAATTCCTATCTTAAAGCCGGGCAAAAACCCGACTGATCCCGCCTCTTATAGGCCAATTTCCCTCCTAAACTCCCTCGGCAAATTAACCGAGAAGGTTATCCTATCGAGACTACAGGCAGCAGCCGAGCTTCGAAGTTTAATCCCGGATGAGCAGTTTGGCTTTCGAGCAAGACACAACACAACGCTGCAGACTGCTAGGATCGCAACGGATGCCTATGAAGCATTTAATAAGCTTCAAAGTACGGTAATGCTGCTTCTCGATATGGAAAGGGCCTTCGACACAGTTTGGCACACAGGCCTGCTGTATAAGTTGTTTGCCGTACATTCACTGCCACTCTACCTAGTTTCCCTTATAGCGTGCCAAAAGACGCATCGCGGCAGGAGTACCACAAGGTACAGTGATTTCGCCGTTGTTGTATACAGCAGACATTCCAAAACTTCCCACTACAAAAATAGCACAATACGCGGATGATACGGCTATCTACACATCGTCTTTCTATGCTCAGGCTGCGAAATCTCGCATTGCGCATCACCTGAGTTTATTGACGCCGTATTTCGATAAATGGAAACTTAAAGTGAATCCCAGGAAGACTGAACTTATTATCTTCTCGCGCAAATTTACTAACAATAAAATCCTATCGCCACTCATGGTGCAAAATACTCCAATCCAGCCAGTAAAAGAGGTGAAATACCTGGGATTCAAACTAGACGCCCGACTTCACTTCAACAAGCATGTTGACTATGCTGTACAAAAGACTTTCATGGCCCGAAGAAAGTTGTACTCTCTTCTGGCGCCAAATTCATTTCTGTCACCTCAAAACAAACTTCTGCTCTACACCTCCACCATAAGGCCCATACTGACCTACGGCTCCCCTGTCTGGCACTCTGTCTGTGATTCCACGAGACGACGTGTTCAAAAGACCCAAAATAGGTTCCTAAGAGGCGTCCTATCGGCTGACAGATACACCAGAATAACCGAAATGCACGAAGCTAACAGGGATGGCCTATATAGCCGACTATATAGATACCATCGCTGAAAATTTTTATCATAGCGGAGTGCAAGGCTCAGTCCTTACGCGAAATATCACCGAAGTAAGAGCAAACGATCGCCCAACCCATGGTCCCCTGTATAAGCGACTTCCCATATTTCATGAGGATTTTGTCCCTGACAGTACGTGACGACAAACAAACATTGCCTGCCAGTTGCAGACAGTCGTTTCTAGCAGGATGGAAACGCACAAATCCAACATAACGTGACTTGACGGGTTCGTCCTGCCTCGTTCTGGCTGGTGTTGGCTGGTCCTTTCACCGATCGGGGCGGGGGCGGATGGATTTGGTCATCTAGTTGAAACTGCCGGCGGTTAACGCCACGGCTGACAGTATCAAACTTAAAGGTCGAAGCAAAAGGGGTTTTTGCCTTCCCTTCAGGAAGACCTTTTTTCCTTAATGAATGCCCCTCGAATAAAACCAAAACCGCCACTTCAAGACTATCTCCTGGCGTTGTCGTGCGTATGGCTAGCTCGGGAATGTCCATGTTAGGGCACTGCCCAGGTAATGGACGACTTAGCGCGCCTATTTAGATCATGGGCAAAGAGCAACCGGCCGAACATCTGGCTAGACATGGGAGTTATGTTTGTTAACTTTGTTTGTGAATTTTATTAATGGGAATGTTCAATAAATTTTTATCTATCTATCTATCTGGAGCATAAATTAAACACAAACCATTTCTGCATTCGAAAATAAGGCGGATGGGGGCATTTTCAATATATTCAATGTAATAGAAGTTAAAATATTTTCCACCAATCAGTTAAAAAACCTAACTTATTGAAGGAATTTTGCCCATCAATAGCTGATGACCCAGAAATTTTTTCTTAGTAAAAGTCCAGTCAGATCGTCTTCCTTTGGGGCAAAAGATGTCGTAGTAGCATTTTAATTATGTACTTGTGGGACCTGTACCCTGTAAATATTAAAACAATTAAATTTTCACTGAGATCCAATGATAAAAAATTCTTCCATAAATCGACGAATTTTAAAAAGATTACATGCTGCTTCTTCCTTAACAGGTGATGATCCTTTGGCGATGGTTTGCTTGAATTGTTTAAAAAACCTTATGCTAACAAAGGAGCATCCAATAGAAGTCAAGTATATAATGGAAAGTATGTTAAGATGTATGAGAACGGATATCAGCAAAACAATATCACCAGGACAACGAAAGATCGCCATATGTCTTTCAAAGAAATTTATTAAAAATGTTATATTTGTTGAAATTAAAGATAGAAACAAATTGCAATATTTTCTCGATGCTTTGTTTAATATAATTGGCACATCAGATTTTGAATATTTTGAGGTAAGCAAAAGTTAATCGTCAAAGTGTGCGTCGTTTAAAAGACATTATTTCAGGACTGTTGTGATATTATTAACATGCTGGATGAACAACTATATAAAGAGTTTTTGCAACGTGTTCCAAACTATCTGGAATCAAGAAACCACGAAAAGTATTATGTAAATTTAATGTGTCTTTTGTATTACATGTTGAGTCAGCCTCATCCAGGAAATTTTCGGAAGTTAGATGTATTATATTCAGTTTGTATGAAAGAGATAGTGATAAAATTATTACACAGGAAGAAAAGCATTCAATATAGGAGCATAGAGATTTTTGCAAAAATTTGCTTGTTACGAAATAATGCTATATTAGATTGTGTTTTTAAGGTGAATATTTCATTATTTCTGGATTTTTCCATTTCCTTAAATTATTCTCATTTTAGTCGATAAACATCACAGGCAATTTGGCAACTATTCGTGTACCCAGTATTTTGAGAGCTTTAGTGCGAATTTTGGATGATCAATATGCTGGAAACCCCGTGAGGAGTAAACAAATTCTTCATATAGTTTCAAAGTTTCTGATTGCCATAGATAAAGTGGATGCAGATTTATCGTCGCAGGTTCTGTTTCTCGTGTGTAAAGACGGAACTCCTTATAGCGTTAAAAATGTGCTTCCAGAGCTACATAGTTTATATTTGCAACTCTCTCAGAAAGTATCTTGTGGTGCTCGTTTGGCCATTATGAGAATATTTTTCAAAATGGCCATGCATGCGGATCCTTCAGCTTCAATATTCATAGAGGTGGGTATGAAAATTAACTACTGACGTAAAAAAAGTGATAAATTTTTCCTTCTAGCATCTCTATAATTCCATGATTTACTCATCTACAATCTTTGGCGTAGTTATATGGCCCAGAACAATATTCAAACCTGTTATTGTCGGAGGAATTTGATTACGATCTGCTTTTGCCTAAATGTAGGCATTTAATCAGGTGAGTTGTTATTCAAACTATGAAGGCTTTCATGGACTGTCTTCTGAGCCGAGGAGCATTGGAATTGCTCCTTGGCGCTTTGTTCACACCTGCGGTGAACATAATCTGCTCCCACCACCGTTCCCCATGCACAGGATATTATAAATACAGCCGCAGCAGTTGAATAACCAATCGGAGAAAGTTACTTTATTGCCTTCGATGCGGTGAAATGTGAACGAAACGTCAGGAAGCAATTCCAATGCTCAACGGCTTATTAGACCGGACATTTTTTAAAATGATTTAAATAAGTTTTTGTTATTAATTTTATATTGGTATTGTTAATGTTTAAGGTACGACCATGTGCGTCATATAATATCGAACTTCAAGTGCAAAGAACCAGGATATTGCATTCTGTTAAACAACTTATTAGATTACGTGAAATACAAGGAATATAATATTTTAACCGACTATGTAATTGCCAATTTTAATGATGTAAGTAGCAATTATAAGCTCTTGAATGAGTAAACCACAAGTTCTCCATTCTAGGTTTGTTGTGCAGAAGCAGGTGGGCATCTCCTGAACGGATATAGAAGAATTCTAGTGAATAAAGGTGTCTATAATGTATCAGACAATCCCAAGTTTAATATTATTCATGGATGCTTGTGGGGGTGCTTGTTCAAGCAAGTATGCGGCATTACTAGTATAAAGGCTAGTTTCGACCTTATAGATAAGCTGAAGGAAATTTTACATTTGCCGGATGATGAAGAGCAAAAAGTAATTTTGTTAACTTTGATAAGTGAATGTGCCTATCGGGATCTGAAACAAAACAATTTTATCGCGGGCTCAGTGATGACTTTAACAGAAGTTTGTATCGCGTTGAAAAGACCACCAAGAAATGAAATCTTAGTTATTTTTGAGAACATAATGGATGACCCGAGAACTATGTTACGTAAGTTTTTTAACTTCCGTTTCTGATCAATTGAGCAAAAATAGTGTCTAATTTCAGTGCTGCAAACCAGCTTGAAGGATACCTTAGTTCAGCTAATATCTTTCTTCGGTACTATGGCTATGATGGATCGTCCGAAAATACCCACAGCTTCTAAAATGTTCAAAAAAGCATTAGAAGTTCCTGATCCTCTTGTTCAAATAGGTGCAATCAAGATGTACTATACTCTTTCTACAGAGTAAGTAATTTGATAGGGTACGTCTACATGCTACTAATAAAATATATTATTTTTCCAGACTAAGCCACGAGTTTGAAGATATAATCAAATTTTGTTTTCAAAATGTGACTTCCGACCATACAGTGTTGAGTAGAGTATGTCTCACTATTTTAGAAGAGCTTATTTATGATAGTCATATACTACTGGATTCTGAAAATTATATGAGATTTATACACAGGCTGGCTTCCTACAGTTTATGTGATTTTATGAGACATATGTTAAATGATAGGTTCTTGGTGTCCAGTAAGCATGATGTAGGCCGATTTTACATGACTACTTTAGTTTACATGAGTGGACATACGAAGGTAACATCTGAAAATCTAATACAATGTTTTGGTTTTACGTGAGTTATTTCCATTGCAGTTGGAGGACTATCCAATTAGAGAGGTTTTCCGTAAAGATTTGGTTGAAATGAGAAATCTTCTGGATATTCCAAATGACCTAATTAGATTCTTGTTTACCTCCATTCAGCCTAAAACAAGGTTTAGCATTCTAAACGAGATCTGCTTGATATTCGGTCAGTTTTTTTATAGTTCATGGAAAATTGCCTTAATAAATTCTATCATTTCCAGATTTATTAGTAGCAGGAAAATGTAAGATAGACGATAGCTTTTTCATTTTATTCAATTACTCGTTGTACACGTTTAAAGTTATGACCGGTAAAACAGATTTTAAATATCGGATTACTTTTTATGGCAAAGTCTGTCGATCGATAAATACGCAAATTTTTAATAAAGATGGTAAATGTAAAGATATACCATTATATGGGGTAAGTACATCTATATTCAAGGCTTTCTATTGCTACTAAGTTCGTGTGAAAGGCCTATCCTGCTTGAGATTTTAATTTAGTTAAATCGTAAATTGCAGATCGTTTGCTTCATTAGGTCGGTTTCTATTTTTACATAACTAGTCGCAGGTAAAGATTACTTCGTTCATAGGCTGATCAATTCTGGTTTCAGGAATTTGAATCTCAAGTAAGGCAGTGTACTACTTCGCTATTGCAACTGCTATATTTCATTCAAAATGAAGATCGTCTTAATGAGTATCTCTGTCCCGTGTTTGACGCACTTGCTTGTTGGCTCGATAATGTGAAACCTGAGGTACTATATGAAATTATTTAAATTACACTTACATAGTAAAATGTTATTTTCAGCTGATACACTACATACAGTTTGAAAACGGCAAAGAGTTTGACCATTCCTTGAAAAGATTGGTTCACTTTTATAAAAGTAATAAACTACGATTGGAGAATTACATTAATAATCAAGAGAGGTGAGTTTGCAAGATTGTTTGAATCCATAGGATTCGTTTAAACCAATATTCAGGTGGTATTTAAACCGCATATTTCACTTTGTGTTTCACACGTGTTTCGTAACAATTCATCAGTGGTTTTGTGATTGCTTTATAATTTCTGCATGGCTAAACGAATGCTGCATGTTGCCTGGTATTAAATTTATGGCTTTATCGGTATGTTGGTTTGCTAATAAGATTTATTTTTTTATAGTGGGCCTAGCGTCATTGTATCAGGATAGCTTCATTATTTATTTCCCTGATTTTTTTTTATATTTGATACGTTGTGCACGAATCGTTGGGATTTTATATTGTTGCATAAAGTAGCATTTTTTTTTCTTTAAAGTTAAATTGCACAGTTTCTCCAAACGTATATTAGATTGTTATTCTATTATATGCGTATAATATGTTACTAAAAATTTCAATCGTTATTTTTAGACGTTTTAGATGACAGCAGTATGATACAAATCATTGCAGTTTTATAACATTTGGCGTTAGACATTTGTCAAGGTTCTAAATATTAGCCACAACTTAACTAAAATACATCATTTATTTATTAAGGTGGCTAGAAAGCTTTTTGGTGTCAAGCGATTGGGACTCACTTTTCGCTCTCAACGGTTTTTTATGGATTACTCTATATGAATGTTTTTTGTGCATTGTAGTGATACATTTTTGAAATTGGACTTTGGTGTTTAGTGTTAAATATCTCGCAACCCAATACTGGTTTCGTAATGTCAAATATATAAATAGTTAGTTTTGAATGTTTCTGTTCTAATACAAGAATTTGTAACATTGTTTTTTTAATCACATCTATTTGTTCCTCGTTTATTATTTATTATTCAATGTATTCACCGAGAATTGTTTTTATTTTATTTTTCTATTAATAGTTTTAAAGTAATATTTGTTATGGTTTATAGAAACCGATCACTGGTCTCGATCTATAATTTTTTCTGTTCATGGGGGCTTTGGTAAATTGTATTTATTCTGCTGAAAAGTTCTAGTAATGATTAAAAAACACTTAAAAACTGGTGACGGTTCCAGCCAAGTTTGGCTTTCCAAACTGGCGTGATTTGTACAAATTTTTCAATTTGCACACTTTCCAGTTGCAATCCAGTTAATACCATATGCAGTTAGGAATGTATCTAGAAGAGAAGCTCTATTTAATATTATACTTTTGATTTCTACATTATTGCGATTGCATAATAGATCTAGATTAGATTAAGGATTACACATTACACAAAACCTTCACACATGTGTCATCATTTTATTTTTAATGAATTCTGTGATCATAATATGATGTACAAATACTACTAAAATGTGGTTTATATACATGCTATTAATAAAATAAAATGTGCGTAATAATTGTCATTATGTAAGAGATCATGAAATGCTACTACTTTATGATAGCAGACGGGTTGGTACCTAATTTGTTAAAATTATACTATATAATAAAAACCAATTTAAGCTATAAGTTAATCTTAAAGAAATCCGTTTTAGAAACACAACCAATATTTGAATATATTCTCATCTAATTTAAAAGCGAATGTTAGTCACATCACTTCGAAATAACGAACTTCACTATTAACCTAATTAATAGTGAATTAATTTCGTTAATTCTTTATAAATCATTTAAGACATCAGTTTAAAATAAAGAATTTATTAAATCGGTTGATTTTTAGGCGTGACGGAAGGTGTTCTAAAATAATTGTAATCAATATTCCTTTATATAAAAATGATCATTTTGTGCTAATCTCGAATAGTAATAGATTTGATAGATAGAACTTTAATAAGCAAGTTTGTAGTTTATTATCATAGTAATAATCACAAAATGATCATTTTTAAATAAAACTATCGTACACATAAGAGGCAAATCCATAATCCAATTTATGTATATGTATGTAAATGTTATATGAATAAATTGATGTTCAAAATTGTTTTTATTTTCATTAATGAAAGGTACCTGTCTTCATTATCTGTATTTAAAAAAGTGTGAAAATATTAATATTATATAAAATTGGTATCATTGGAAATCACTCCCGTTCAATCGTGAACTGCATACTATGAAAATATAATTCGTAAATTTTATTTCACTCTTTAAAATTTACAATGCACAATACATTGCAACGTTTTGATGATATTTTAGACAATTTGGTTTTTTAAGTAGCATATTCTGTCGGTTTTCTTGATGGCGTCTGCTAGTTAATACCTTAGAATAATGGACTGAATAAAATAACTATGTAAATTGCTACATTTGGATTGGATTTAATTTAGAATTTTATTTAAGAATATAAGACAAGACGTGGGGATAAAAAAGATATATTTTCAGTCGAATTTATCGTATCGAAGCCACTTCCAAACCGCGATCATCAGACATCTTGAGAATAACATGAATCGAAAATGTAAGTCCAAACACGCTCATTCAGTTATAAAATTTTGTTTTTGATGCTCGAAACCATCAGAAAAGTACAATTGTACAATTAATTGTATGCCTAGAATGAATCATACAATAATGGGCTGAACAGTCTCTGCCTCGTATGCGTTGCGACTTCAATTTGAAAAAATAGATACTACTTAATGTAAACTAGATATAGCAACAATGAATAATAGTTACGAGTTATTGCGAATAAATTTAACAGCTTCTTAAGTATAATCACAAATGTCAACATATTACATTTCTTACATATTATAAATATAAGGGTCTATTTTTATTGCACCGTGCATAAAAATTAAGACATTGATAAAATCACTTACTGTAAATTGTCTACTGCTGGCACAAAACTTGTATTTTAATATTATAGTTAAAATAAAACTAGGAGCACCTTTAAACAAAAACTGTCAATGGGATTTTAATTTGCCAAACGATGTTGTGGATTTTCATAATTGATTATACGGGGTGCTTTCTAACATATTAGATAGGTTTTTAGCAATGTATGGGGAGATCGAAACTATATAAGGGTTCTATGGCTTACACTTGATATATTTGTTATTTTCTCTATACAATCTCGGACCTATAGCGATGGCTAAATATGTTAAAATTCTATTCCTCTAACAACTTGCGCTTGCAAAATTGCTTGTGTTTAAAAAAATCGACATGGGATTTTTAATTGCTCTTGTAGATAAATCAGATATTCTGAGTTTTCACTTTCTGGGAGCATATATTAGAAACACCCTATATGTATATATATATATACACAAAATAGATTAAATAACTATAATTTTTACTTGGACATTTTCAGGGAATCCATTCCCTGGATATGCCATGGATTCGTCATTGTAACTTTGGGTTAGGTCCCAGGCCAAAGTTACAATGGCAAATAAAATTTCATAAAACATTTAGACTTGGCACTTTTACTTGTGTCACAACAATAGGCTCTAGAGCCTTGAAACAATTGTGAAAATACAAATAAATTTAACTGATTTAAAGTACTTTCTTTGAACAATGCAGACCATTAAGCTTTAACAAAGTGGGTTGCTTACGCTAGTCTATGGTACCCAGAACGAGGGCAAAATACTACATCTAATATTGCAAATTTTGAGCCTTACCCAAAATACACCCAAACATAGCAATGATACAGTAACCAAACGCAATAGCATGCCCTCATCTGACAATTTAGCTAAACAATTCATTTAAATCTTTAAGCATAATTTTCATTAATATATCACTTTTATACAAAAAATAAACGAAAATAAATGGTAAACATTGTTCTCCACATGTTACTGAATTCATTTTGGTAAGTATCAATAGTTTAAAATATTAAAATTTTACCACTAGAGTGGACACGCAAAAACATCAACTGTAGAAAATAATAATTTTTTTTCCTTGGATTTTCCAATTATTGAAATATTAGGAGAATGTCATGATACGTAAAAGTACGTATCACGTACGTACGTTACGTAAGTAAATTTTCAACAGGCTCTTAATGGCAGCTTGCGTTTTTATTGTCTGTAACCCTATCCATCAAACTACAACTACCCTATTATTATTAATGTTTTATAGGATTTAATTACCTTACCCCTGACGATGTACCTTTTGGGTAAGCCTTAAAATTCTGGCATCGCCGATAACGTACTTATAATGAACTTCGCATTAAAAACAGTGCGAAGGAAGACGAAATTAGATCAAATGATTTAGCCGGCTAGCTGTTGGATGATACCTTTAATGGTTCATGAGGACCAGCTGATTGTGGTCCGGGGCTGGGAGTAAGTGGTGTTAATTGATTGTTTTGTGCCATTAGCTTCTGCCGTACCTCACGTATCTGCAAATAAACAATAAATTACCATTAAGTACTCTTGAGAGCAGTTCTAGTAAAAGCTACATAATAATCCAAAATAAAATTACAAAAAATCAACATACCTTAAGTTGTAAAGTGCCTCTTGTTGGAAAAATATCAGAATGTTCCGTTTGGAACGTGGAAGTAGCTTTAGACGACGGAAAGATCGAATGATCTTTAAACAATTGCATCACTAATTGACGCCTTTGTTCTAATGTTCTTCTATGACCTTTATCAGGGTCCTTAGTTCCAGGTGTGCGCGGAGTACGAGGCGAAGGGGAAGCCCCTTCATCTGCCTCCTGCAATTCCCTAATGTTCTCCAAAGAAAAATCGGGCCCGAAGAAATGCGTACCTGCCACGGGATGAGCAGAAGGCAAAGATAAAGGAGCTTCAGTTGTAGAACTAAGATCCTCTTCGGGGCCTCTTGCAGGTGCCGTTAAAGGCGGCCCCCTTCGTCTTAAGTTTCCGCAATTAAACAATGAAGGACTTGGAATGGAAATGGCGCTTGGTGATTGGCCATCACACGGTTGGAATCGAGGAAGGGACGAAAATTTGGCTTCGAAATTTACGGTCTCCAACACTCTGTGGAAGAGGATACTTGGATAGTGTCAATTTCGATGTAATTATTAAACTGACTGCTAAATTCTAGTAACTCCCTATACTAAATTAATTCTTCATATATTTTGACGATAATTTTGATATCGAATGAGAAACGTTAAGGCCTTCAAACTAGTGACGCGTAATCATTAATTCTTATTTATTCTACATTGATTCAGTGGCGGCTCGTCACGAACATAGTCTCCACTTAAAACGGGGACATCCTAATAAATTATATAATAATCCTTATAAATTCTTACCACATTGTGATTTTAATTGCGCAAAACTTTACCACATTGCATTAATTGTGCTAAATAATTTGAGCCCTTCCACGCTATAATTAAATCATTTGATACATATTCTAGGCATGAGGAGATAAAGCGACAAATTAGTACAAAAAAAAGTCGAAAAACGTACTAATAGCAGTTAAAAACGAGCCACATACTACTTAAAACAATTAAACTATTTTCAAGGGGGTTTGAAAACCATATAATTATAAGAATATCCGAAACTGTGATTTCAATTTGGCATAATGAATTTGTACAATTTAAAAAGATTAATTAAATAACAAAATTAAAATTATGTAAAAAACAAAAAAAGTAGTAAATAAGTATGATCTGCTGATTTTAAAATCGTAATAAAGAAGCTGACAAGGGTATCAAATTGTTTATTTAACTGAAAACCCTAGGAGTTTGAAACAATTTTAAACTGAAAAACTGCAAGGAAAAAAGGGTTTTCAAATTTTAAAATTAATAAAAAGTATTTATTGATCTCAAACAAAATTTAAAAGAAATTCCTGGGTTCCAGTCAATTTTATTGTTTATTATTTAAAATGTCACAAATACGTTTCGGTGTCTTTCTCCACCATCATCAGTTTGTCTAAAATATACATTCACAAATTGTGATTAATTTAAAAACAAGAACTCTGTTAAAATATACATACTAAAATACAAATTACAAACATATTAAAATCGTTTGAATCTCTTGGGATCACAGGTGATGAGTCAGAACGATTAGGTTCGGGAAAAGACTAGAATTTATTGTTCAGAGCTTTAAAATTTACTTACATGTATGGCTGTTTCCACCTTCACCTTTGGCAAGCCATTGAAAAATTTTACTTTGTCCAACATCGAGCGAGAGAATAAAAAAACTGTTTATAATATTTGGCATTTTTCTTCGCATTCTGAGGATATCACTTTTGGTCTGCATTTCTTCAATATACCAGGTGTTCATATTTTATGTTTTCATTTAATTATTGTATGATATACAGAGCTAAGATTGTCTGTGTCTGATCTAAAATTCATTGCATTCTGATGGTTTTTAATTTGTATCATTTCATGGACTGTTCTCTTATTACAATTGTCTTATTGATTAATATTTTTGTGTGATCAAAATCAAAATTATGTAACATTTGTTATGCATGTTGTGCTAATGCTGTTCCATTTTCGTTAACCTTTCTTAAGCTATATTTATGTTCGTATATTCTTTTCTTTAAATATTGTCCTGTTTGACCTATGTATCTGTTGTCACAGTTCAAACAGTCAATCTTGTATATTACATTAGGTGTGTTTAACTTATCACTCTAGGCTTAAATTTTGCGAAACATTCCTTTGCTAAGTTGTTTTTTGTTTTTTCTGCTATAGTAATATTATGTGGTTTGAAATTTTTTTTATTTTTGTGTTAATTTCCGGAATATATGATAATGATATATACTTGATCTCACCTTCTTTTTTTTATTATTATTATTTATGTTGTTCCATTTATTTGAATTGTAAATTTTATTTATTCTTCGTTTTATGATCGGTTCGAAGAATGATTTGGGAGATGGGGGATTGATAGTGGAGAAAGACACCGAAACGTATTTGTAACATTTAAAATAATAAACAATAAAATTGACTGGAACCCAGGAATTTCTCTTGAATTGAGTTGAAATACAGTCAGGAAAATATACACTCAAACAAAATTTACTAAAAATCCGGTATAATGTGTTTCTAGGAAGCATTTTTCTAATAATGGTTCAACCGAAACGTGCGATTTGAAATTTCCGATTTACTTGATTGAATTTACCGCAATTGCGAACAAAATTACATTTCATGTAGCAATATGAAAACTGGATAATTTAAACAGTAAAGTTTCGGTCATTTAAATAACAAGTAACATTGATTTAAATAACACAATAGGACAGGAAATGAGAAACCGAGATTATTTGTTAGCTTAAAAATTCGATGAAGTAAAAGCAATTCATAGAATCGTTTTTTAGTATTGTTAAATTACAAAAATTAAAGAAGCAATTATTTTCAATAGCAAGAACCATTCTGTTTAAAAAATTATATCCATTCATAGATGCGCAAGCAGCTAAGCAAAAAACCCAGTATTTTTCAATTTTAAAGTAAATTGTACAAATTGCTTTGCTTAATCTACAATCTGTTAGTCCTTTCGGGCAAAGGATATTTGTTATGCATCGCATAGTTTAAGTAAGCCACACTGTACAGGGTGGGCCACTAAGAGAGGTCCTCGGCCGTATCTCACAAACCATTAGTCGTACCGATTTCAGGTAAAAAATAATATGAATAAAGAGACCACGGGAAATTGCTAGAAATTACTTTCCAGTTCGCAAAATGGCCGCTAGAGGGCGAAATTGCAACAGTAAATTTTAAATACGGATTTTTTGAGGTTTCAGATAAGCTAAGGTATGTTGAAAATACTTTAGTCCTATTCCTGAGAGAATTTGACTGATTTTTTATTGGAGTCTCATTGTTCTAGCTAGTCAAATAAAGTGGTGGGGGAAGGCCAAATAATGGTTCAAAAAGTTATTGATAGCTCCGTGTTGGCTTAAACAAAATTCAACGCTTAAATTTCAGTTGAAAAGCTCTTTATTTACCTTAACACTTGCTGTAAAATATTCGACCATATGATTGCTACTTTGGCCGCCAGAGGGCTTGTTATAAAAGGTCGTCAAACTTTTTCGTTTTTCTTAAATTTTTTAAATGGAATGATATATAATATTTTAGCTGCTTGGAAAGAGGATAAAAAATGAAGCAAAATAGTGAAAACCGAACACCGATATATTTATTGCAACCGAAGATATAAACAATTTGACAATAAGAATGATATTATAATAATACCTGGCAATTATTGGTCCTGATAAGAACCGATTGCTATATTTCACGCATTATGAGTATTCCTGCGGATGAAATACACCCTTGGGATTTAAACCTGCTTAGATGCTCAAAATGTTTTCGGTCATTTCAAGCAATACATTGCTCAAGCCTGTTTCTCGTAGATAAAACAGCACTCTCTACTTCTGCGACAAGAATGTGATGAATTGCACCCTTAATTTTGCTTATTCGGTCCTGTTCGGAAGATGGTCTGGTTTGGAAAACAATCTTTTATTCTCCCCCACAAATAAAAGTCCATACACGTAAGATCGGGTGACCTAGCTGGCCACGGAATAAACTGCCTCGTCCGATCCATCTATCGCGATAAGCGTTGCCTAAAAATTGACGGACATTTACCGAGAAATGAGCAAGGCCCCGTGTTGTTGAATAAACATGTTCACTGGCTTTCGCAACGGTATGTCTTCTAAAAGTAATGGTAGTTAGTTTTGTAAGAAGTCTAAATAAATATTTCCATTTAGCTTCTGTTCAAATATAAATGGACCAATAATTTGTCCCCCAATTATGCCGCATCAGACATTGACACTAAATCGACCTTGATGATCAACTTCCTGCTGAAGATTGTCAAACAAATTCATTTGTTATTACGAATACTTGACGTTAAAACGGTATAAACTGTATTCGCTATAAAATTAGCTATATCTTCGGTGGCAAAAAATTTATCGATATGGGGTTTTCACTATTTTGTTTCATTTGTCGTTCTCTTTCTAAGCAGCTTAAATATTATATATCATTACATTTAAAAAATTAAAGGTAAACGACAAAGTTTGACGACCTTTGATAACGCGCACTCTCGCGGCCAAAGAGGCAATCATGAGGGCGAATATTTTATAGCATGAGTTAATGTAAATAAAGAGCTTTTTAACTAGAAATAAAATTTTGAATTTGGTTAAGCCAATACGGAGCTATCCATAACGTTTTTAACAAATATTTGACTTTCCCTCACCACTTTATTTGACTGGCTAGAACAATAACACTCCCACAAAAAATAAGTGAAATTCTGTCAAGAACAGAATGAAAGTATTTCCAACCTACCTTAGCCTGTCCTAAACCGCTTAAAATCAGTATTTGAAATTTACCGGTGCAATTTCGTCCTCTAGCGGCCATTTTGCGAACTTGAAAGTAATTTCCAGCAATTTCCCTTGGTCACTTTACTCATATATTTTTTTACCCGAAATCGATACGACTAATAGTTTGTGAGATACGGCCGACCACCTCTCTTAGTGGCCCACCCTGTACATGTTGGAATGCTCAACGAAAAGTAACTGATAATAAAAAAAAGTATGCAAACCGCAAATTATCGAAAAAATTCAATGCAAATTGAATTGTATATTGTATATACTTTTTACAAAAAAACAATGTCGATGTCACCTCGAAGGCCTGCACGATTTTTTTCTTACTTTCCTTTTAGTCGGCAATTCCGTGACAAACGACGCGAATCTAATTTCAACTGCTTACTGTTAAGGGGCTGCAATTATCCATGTTTACGTTTGCAGCAAAGCATGTAACACATCACCGTATAGGGAGTTTAGTACACTCGGTGACACATTCATTTTATATATCCACTTAATTTGTATGTTGAAAAAAATTACACACATTTAATTTATTATTAAATTCGTGGTTTTGTCTGATGGTTAAATGGTTTTAGCTACCTGTACAGTACATACGAATATTTTTGGAGTAGCTTTAAACTATAGAATGTGACTTTATAAAGATTTAACCATTTGTAATTAATTTTGCTCGCTTTGACTGACAATCCGCCTCTGCATCAAGTAGATGAAAGCACTGCAATCACTCGTCTATTGGCCTGTGATTGATAGAATACGCTAAATTTGGACAATTATTCTAGTTTAAATGCATTCCACGCTGAATGTATCCAACAGTCTCTTTAGCTTATCAAGCTCTAAATCGCGAATTAAACGGATTAATAATTTGAAAATGTTTCAAATGTATGGGAAAATGTTATACAACTTACTTGTCCATTCCGTCTTCAATGTTTCGCTTGAAGAAACTTTTCTTGGCACAAGGTGACTGCAGGTCCGGGCTTCCCTCAGCACTTCCTTGTGAAGATATACTAACTGCCATGGATTGACGTCTTTGCAAAGGTGCTCGGCCAAGTTGGGCTGGGGTGGGAGCCAATTTGAATTCACCACCGCCATCGTCTTGGGCGTTTGTATCGTCTTCTAAAGGCGAACATTTCACTTTAGATTTCTGGTAGAACAGCGCTGAAAATTTGAAATGTTTCTGTAGGAACACGTTTGTTCGCCGGAAGTTTTTAAAGACATACGTTCTCTTTTGGGCACATCGGGTGCGGAAACAACTCTGGCGGGTTGGCTCACGATTACTGAATGTGGTGGAGCACTAGAGGCCGTGACTTTAGGCATTAGTTGTAGTGATAAACGAGATGGATCGTAAGTTGGCGGTTGAACATAAACACACTGTAAGGGAATATCTGAAGAAGCCGAGGAAGAAACTTGCATGACAAATGGTTGTCTATCTGAAGATGCTTCACTGATGCATAAGTTCGTACCATTCCCTATTAGAACTGTTAACGGCGATTGATAATTATCCGACGTAGCCTTAGCTGACATTGCTGGTTTTAAAATGGCAAGTGATGATCCATTTCCAACTAAAACATTAAACACTTGTAAACTGTTTTTCTCGTGAATGTACTATCTTACCGGTTGAGAAAGCTGTTGTTGGTGTACCTGGTTGTGAGGATTGTATGTCTTCAGTTTTAATTGGCTGAGGAGAATAAGGTACTGTTTTAAAATGGCTTCCTCGTTGTTGAAAATACGACAAATGGTTCGACAAAGCAGTGGCAGAAGCTATATTGAAACCCCCGCTTGACTGTGGAGGACCTTCAGCTTCATAATGAGACTCAGAGTCTGAATCAGTAACTTTCTCTTTACATTTCAAGTCAATTTCTAGGCTCAGGGGATCGGCAATAACCAAGTGATCATCGTCCTCATCATCAACTTGCCTTTCAGTCTGACCAGGGCTAACTGGAATATCGCATTCTCCTGTTGAACTCAATTTGCTCCTTCCGGATCCTGTAGATGATTTCCTTCTATCTTTATTACACCTAAATTAAATTACGGATACAATCACACTAAAAAACAGTTATGATGACCAGGAACTCACCATTTCCATTCCGGATGCGCCCTAAAGTGTGCTTCTTTAACTTCAGTGGCCAGTTCATGATATTTTTTCTTTTCCACTGGACCCAAAGCGTACCACCATTCACCTAAGATTTTTGACACGGTGCGATTGTCTTGATTGGGATGTCGTTGATGAACTAATCCCCTATGACGCTTGGAGAAAATCATAAAGGCATTCATAGGTCTTCGTATCCTCTCCTTATTGTTCTGAAATGAAAACATCTCATATCACATGATGAATCACAACACTCATGATGAATATATCATCATATGCAAGGTGATTTTTATCCTTTTATCAGAGATAGAGCTCAAAAAGTTAAGCGTTAAATTACAAGGAAGTATTTGGTTACAGGTTACAATTTGGCCCCCATCCCTTTCAATGCAACTATATAGTCCGGTGATTAATGAACTTTTCGGAGCTTTACAGGGCATTGAATAGAATTTATTTCTGACGATTCACAAGCACGACGGGATTGCATCAGGGTTCGCTAGAAAGCTTAGGGCACACACATAAGGGAAGCAGGTTTTCCAGCGTCTAGTTTCCGACACGGAATATTAGCCAGATCTAGACTATTTTGGTACGACCGAATAGAACACTGTATATTAATATTTTCGTTTCTGGAGTCTTCGGCCGCCACCGGGAACCAGACACCAACAATTAAAAATATACTCCAGTAAAATAGCGGACTCCGGTTGCCTCACTAGAAACAAGTTCCGACACCCTTTTTTATGTGTACTGTCATTTAAAAGTTAAGAAAATTATCGGAGCTCATAAGTGACGGATTCCAGCAAGCAGATAACCTGCTTCCTTTTGGTGCGTACACTTACACTGAACTGATGCTGCCAAGTGAACTGCTTTCATTGTTGTTGCTTGTAAGACTACTGTGTTTTTTACACAGTTTTATCTCACCCTGAACAACAAAAAAGATATATAATTTTTACCTTAGCATCTCTGCCATGTAATGCGCTCATAGATTGCGTTCTCCGCTGCGGTGTTGTTGAAGTCCTTCCGATTTCCATACCTCCTGAACTATCACCGCTTTCAGATTCAAATACATCATCATCATCCTCGTCGTCGGGAGGAGTTGGAACCACCTCATGATCAGCAATATCATTCTCAGATATATCATTGCTATTAGGAGAGATAGTTCCACCGTGTATTCCACTGCCGCCGGACAATATTGGAACTATTGTGTGCCAGGGCACTGCAAAAGCAGACGCGGGACTACCGACTTGAGAATGCTGAATCAGATTGGAAGTGGGTTGCTGAGGAGGTGACGACTCGATGGCTTGTTCGGGGGTAACAATTACACCAGCAGGTACTGATCTGGATTGAGGAGCCGCTGGCAGAATTGGAACAAGCTGAGTCGGATGAACAATGACTGCCGGCTGGGTGCTTCGCATGTGATCACTCTGTATCACCTTTATTAAAACGGCAATGTTGTAAAAGAGCAAACATGGTTTACGATGTTGCAACTCACTCGTCTTTGTGGAGATTTAGCTTCGTCTATTCTGCCATTCATCACATTCTTAATAACAATCAAATTCTTTTGGTCTTGATGTTGAGGGACTATGTACAGTGACCCTACCAATAGTAAGCGGATAAGTGACATCACTAAATATCTTAGAGTAATTTATTATTAATTAGCGGGTACCCTCAGGAATAAATGGGGATTCGTATTTTCGGAAAATATTAGTTGTCTTGGCAGTGGTAAGAAGTTAGAAACGCTTTTCAGCTAGCAAGCTGCGCACCGGTAATAATCTGAACAACAGAATCACACAACATAAAAGTGATTGTCTACTCGGAAAAAAAGTAGTGCATTTGCACAGCATTGCATTGAATCAGGGCACATAATTAATTTCATCAGTGTGAAGGTGTGAGACGTGAAACCAAACTATCACAAAACACATTTTCTAGAGTTGATAGAGATAGCCACGGATGACAAATCTATCAACAAAAACCGACATAGAAGATCTTAGCTCCATACATGCAAATCTCTTGGGTAATTACAAAACAAAACACATTAGTAACATTTTCACAAACATACTCAACAAAATAAATCAATTTTCCATTAAATTCAAGATGAAAACAATAAATAAATTATTTATCAAACATTGCAGGACAACCATTCCAAAAAATTTAAGGATAAAAAAACAAAAATTCTAACCGATAGCATTTCAAATTACCTAGAAAATACTTAAAAATAAATTTTTGTAAATGTAGGCCATCAGCCCGTTTTAGGATAATAATTTCAATGTTGTCGTGTTTAGTACATCGTTTTTCTGCAGAAGCAAAAGATAAATTGCCAAAAAGCTTGGTAGCTAAAAAGCGTTTCTATTTTCTTACCACTGTCCGGACCCAATCCCCAAGACAACTTAACGACAAGTTCTTGTATCGGACAAGTAATTATTTCCGTTATTTCGTTGGAAAAACTGGACTGTGGTAATAAAAAAAACTTCAATTTGAGACCCAACGTATGTTGTATTATTTAGGGACTATGCCCCAAAACATTTCGAATTCAATTTCTGTCAATATTGACAATATGTTAAATGTATATTTTAGTCAAACTGATGATGGTGCAAAAAGACACCGAAACGTTTTTAAGATAGAATAGTAAACGAATATTTGACTGAAACCAAGGAATTTCATTTTGAATTAGAATGCAGTCAGGAAATTATACACTCATGTATAATGTCAGAAAATAAAGATGTAACTAACCTGAAGTATGTGGAGCTAATGTAACAACCCTCTCCTCAACAGGCGAATTGTGTTGTAAAGCCTGCGCATTTTCCATTGAGTTAATGTTGCCCCACGGTCTCGGTCTGGGAGACACTCGAATAACGCTCTGAGCAGTTTGAACTGGTCGGACTAATTCAGGTCTTATTACTGGTTGATGGTAAGGCGGATATGCCGGCGCCCCACCGCCAATCGGTAAAAACACATTCTGCCGTGGACCTACAGTAACAGGAGATGGCACACCCCCAAGCCGAGCAATTGGAGATCCAACCGTACCAGGGGAAAATGCAGCAGGAGTTGCGGACCGTGAGCTTCCTAATGATACTGGAGAAAAACATATTTAGCAACACCATGCAAATTGCAGATAAACAATGTAAAATAACTTACCTAGCATATTTGCAACATCAGTTTCTTCTTGATCAAATCGTCCAGTTACTCGTCGTTCTTGAGCATTCGGAGATGTTTCAGAATCTCTGGAAGTGTCCTCACCGTCTTGCTTACTCCCAGCTCTAGGAAATGTTCCTCTAAGCCCATTCCCTTTCTGGCTCAAATGACGAGAACAATAGCCTCGTCTCTGGCTCTCCTTATTGCAATTTGGCTTGGAACACAATCTACGCCACTGCTTTCCATTATACTTTTTCCGAATACCGTTTGGATTAGAAACAACATCTCCCTGACAGAATAAATTTAATTAACCTCTTGGTTAGAACGGGACTGTCAAGAATTTGATGATTAAAAATGAAGAGAGATATTTTTACTTTCCCAACGTAAACGGTCTAATGAAAATGTTTATATACAGGATGTTCCTTAATATCGCGTACAGGGTGACCGACCTTATTCGAGACCATCTTACCAGGAAACGAAGGTAAAATCAATCGTTTTTCAGATAATTGGAATTAAACGATGAAATCCTTGACTGTATCTGAATTGAGTCTTGGTTCAAAGAGATAGAGTGCTCTATTTAAAATAACAAACATTTTGCTATGCAATTTTTGAGGCACCCTGTGTAGTTGAATCTCATTATAAACTGATGAATAATTCTAAAAAACATCCCTAAAAATTGGACTTGACATTCCTATTTGTTTAATCGTGAAGTAAAGTCTAGAATAAAACGGGCCACCCTGTACATACGGAAGGGAGTCATTATTTAGCTTATTTTACGATAAAAAATTAGTATAAAAATAAGGTCTGCAAGTAGTTCGCTTCAGATCTACAAGATGTTAACATTTTAAAATTTGAGAGATATATATATATAGAATCTAAAGAGTTCATTAAAGTTCGCCGTTGGTAGATACATAAAATATATAATTAATTCTGCGATATGTTACAAACTTTCAATTTTTTAAATGGTTTTTAGCAATTTAAAGCAATGTAGGCAATTACTTTATTCGATAACGGCTAGAAAATAGATTTGAAAAAGGTACAAGTAACCCAAACGGAAAACTGATTTTGTATGTTTTTCGTATTAAATATTCAGTTGTCAAGTGATTTTCAATTTCCAATACATGTGCATGACCAAATCAACCGTGCAACTAATTTTACTCATCGATTGCCGGTTATAATTCCCTCGCTAGGGGGGCTAGCTTATGAGCGATAATAATTAGTTGGATGCAGTTTTCGCAGTTTACTGACCTTCTTTTAACGTTTCTAAATAATTACTTCGGTCGGTAACTCCGCTAGGTAGTACTTTTTGACTTAGCATATAGAATATTTCCCAAAATCTCGCAGAATAAATTTATTACGCCTACTGGGCCTTAAAATCGCTCGACAACTACTGACTTTTCCAAATCGAAAGAGCAATTCACTTAAAAACCATGCCATTTCAGGAAAATTATCCATAGAAACCTTAAAGTTACCGTATTAACACCTTCAGCCTGCCAAAATTTTTGAGCATCCGCAGTATCTCTCCAAGCAAATTTTCAAAATGGGTTGTGTCTAGGTTTAATACGCCTGTGAGCGTTAACAAGCACACCCCAATTTAATCCTTTGTTAAATATGTAGAACACCCTGTATATTATATTTGACTCCTTAGTAATAAAATAAACTAAATCATGATCCCATACGGTTTGTACCGGATATTTAGCAACACCCTGTATATTGCTTAAATAATGAATAATTAAGTATGAAATAAAACACACAAACCAAACAAATTCGCACATGTTAAATACACACCTTTTTGTATTTATGTGGAGTGGCCGGTTGACTTGGAGTAACACTACTAGAGGATGACCCTCTACTGTGCATGCTACTTCTTTTGCTTCCTCCCGAAAGTTTTGCTTCTTCAGTGCTAAAACCTTCTTGTTTTAACTCATCTTCACTTTCACAAAACTCATCGTACATCCTTCCATTAGACAATGGAGTACATGCACTAACAGGGGTATGAAGAGTAGTTGTTGAGGACCGACCAAAGTCGTTTTGTTGATTTGTGGATAATTCTAAGTGTTCGAGTTCATCCCACCATGGGGGTCGCAATAGACGTAAATCCGCTCTTTTAACAGTTAGTTCATCAGACTTCTCACCTATGCAAAAATAATATTCGTACTTTATGTGATTGGCTATTAAATCCGATGTATGTCTATCTTATAATACTTTTAATATTAACATAATTTTTTTAGAGTCGTGTCATTAAGTGAGATTAATGCTTTCTCAGCGCCACGAATGCAATCTTTTTTAGTCACTGTAGACGAGACTTGGACTTTGTATTAAAATGTTCATCGAAAACGCACTTATAAGAAAACTAGACGTTAAATTGTTGCGAGACCAACAGAACCTAATATAAAGATAGTTTTTTTGTGCTATTGGTGTGGCTGGAAAAATATAGTATGCTACGAGCTTCTTCCTCAACGTGAAACAATAATTCCGGGAAAAATTGCAATGAATTCCATTCATTCAAAGACGAATTTATTGAATTAAATAATTCGATGATGTAAACAATCGAATTAATTCTATCTTGAATCAATCATACAACACATTAGTGAATTCCACATTCGCGTAGAAGGAGAAGTGATAAAAGTGTTTATTGATATCAAAAGCAGATGTAGTACAAAGCATGCTTTGAAACAAAGCAATGCGAACCAGAAACGAGTCAGGAAGATATAAACGTTAAATAGGATTTTATTAATATCAAACGGTCATGCAATACGAGAAACTTTTCGGCAAGAAATATTCGAATTTTAGTGTTTTACTGGAGACAAATGAGTATTTGAAAATATAAAAGGGTGATGTAATACAAGGCATGCTTTTGAGCCAAACAATTCAATTGAAAAAGGCAAACGAAAGGCTCACCGAAAAGTAGCAAATTACTGTTTTTTTTACTATTATTTTATAAAGATTGCTTTGCTTTGCAAAAACGCATTCGACTGTTGTAAAATTCAAAAAATTGTACATTTCAATTTAATGTTGAAAAATTGAACTTAGAAGACTTTTATCGCTACTGTAGGCGGTTACAGGCGGTAGAAAAAAGTTAAAACTGGCAGTTGTGGTCCTTGTGTGAATTTTCGAGCAATTAGTTCTTCGATCTCAATAGTGGCTATGATAGAGTTATGGATTTTATGAGTATTTTTGTGGTATTCAATATGGATACGTTGGGGGCAGATCTACTCAAACAAATCTCTTTGACTTTATTGACTGTGATCGATATGACTGTGTGTGCGATCGCTGGATTATTAATTTGAATACACTTAAAGCCCAAGCAGCTTGTTCATTTTGTAAGTTTAATTGAAATTTAGCAAGTACAGTAAAAATTGAACACGTAATCTAAAAGGGCTCCGCTTTATTATTCCTATGACTTCATCCATTTATTTACAAAATGGAAAAAATATACGTAAACCACGTGTTAGACCGCTAAAATCACCTTCCGTTGACCTGATCAGTACGAAATGATGAAACAATAATCTTGGCAAAGATGAAATAGGTAAACACATATTATAGAGGTGAAAATGAAGGGAAAATTTCTAAAATTATTCCAAAATTGCGAGGAAGTATGGGGAAGAACACAGAAGTATGGAGAATTATGAGGAAGGATTACCTAATATTTTCCCCAAAGGGAAATAGGAATCAGAAATCAAGGGGGTAGTTTTCCCCTCGCTGACATACCTGTAAATCGTCTTCTTTTTTGGCAAAATTTATCAGTTGCAAACAATACACCCAAAGAAGAACCAAAAGAATTTTTTATTTGTCGGGTTTTTACAAAATTACATGTAACAAATTTTTACGACACTCACATACTAATTTTTAAACTATAGGATTTCAAATTGTTGTTCAAAACGTGATTTTGAAATAAGACATGCGCGTCCGAATGTTAGTATTAATTGTTGGTTTGCCCTTAATTTTGAGATAACAATTACTAAGAAAAGAAAAGTCCCATCTGCTTTAAAATCAAAGTTCTTTTATTAGTTAAAATTTTGAATACCCAAGTTACTTAATACCTATGAAATGTTTATATCTGCATGTCTAATTTGAACACACTAATTAAAAGCCAGGATAGGCATATAGAAATATATAAAAGTGCAAAAATCTCTAAAAACTAGTTTTTTTTTGCAGTTGGGACCTTTTTCCTTACGACGGCAGTATTGGTGGGTAACCCTTCTCGGTAATGCTATATTGTAACTTCTGCTTACCAATTACTGCGACCACAAACCGTATTGGCTGCCCATCCAGAATTGTGCAAACAATGCCTTCAACAAATATACTCTGGTTCTGCCGGACGCAAACTCTGGTGCCCAAAGATATTTGTTTTACTGAGGGGCTGGCATCACCAATAACATTGTAGCAATCACTGTCAAACACATTTTCATATCGTTTTTGCTCCCCTTTATCATCGAGAACTACTGTAATCTAAAGGAAAATTGATTTAAAAAAGGTGGGTTGTAGTATGAGAGTAAATACTACTTACGGAATCTACTCCTGCGTATCTAATTACGCCGGGAAGATACCAATCACCTTGCTTAGCTAAGACTCTATGATCGCACCATTCACTAAGGTCAACAGGCTGAGGTGCAGGGGGTAATTTTTGTTGATTATAGGGGTACTCAGTAGTAGTAGCACTTGGTAATGTTTGAACTACTGAGACTGCTATGCAACTACTGTGTTGTCCACCTTCATCTAATTCCGAAGGATCAAATTTTCGCTTTTTGGGCAGTTTACGAACCCCCATGTCCATTTTGGGATCTCTCCTGTTGCTAGTGCAATACTTTAAGAATAGGTTCTAAAAGGTTTTTGTGCAGAATGATGCATCATCTCTCTCAGCCACACAATTCTTGCAGTGCAATTAATCGCATGATTGGGATACAAATCCCATTTCACCTGGTCGTGATTGACATTAGGAGATTGCTGAGTTCTCCGATGGCAACAAAAATATCTTGGTAGTACTTTATGAATGAATTGTTATTATAGTGAAATAGTAAATAAACAACCAGGATCCTAATTTCCAGAGGTTTTCATATTAACGATGGAACGCATCGGGGAATCAGCTGCCGATTTTTCGGGCTACACAACGCTTGAACTTCCAGAGATGCAAACACTATTTCGTCAAACCTATCACAATTTTTTCACAACACCCACAAAACAAGGAACCTAATATTCCATGAATCAAATAATTGACGAGTTGACATTGTACTCGCATTGTTGCCATATAATCCAAACTTTTCTCACGTATCTCAAACTTCTCTAATATATCCGTTCATAGTTGGAATTTTTTTATATCTTTATTTATTTATATAATTCTGAACCTAATTCAAAAGAAATTCCTGGGTTCCAGTCAATTTTATTGTTTATTATTTAAATGTTACAAATATGTTTCGGTGTCACCGAAAGACACCGAAACGTATTTGTAACATTTAAATAATAAACAATAAAATTGACTGGAACCCAGGAATTTCTTTTGAATTAGGTTGAAATACAGTCAGGAAAATATACACATAATTCTGAACATTTTGTATATCACTTGTGCCCGAGAATCCTGCCTAATCAAACCTGGTGTCCTAAAAAATGTAATAATTTTTTAATGTAGAATGTAACATTCATGTAATAGACAATTTTCAACCTTTGCCAAACTTTTCTAAAGCTATATAAAAAAAATTCAATAAAATACACACAACTATTGAGATAACTCTACTAAGAATTAGGTATAGTTGGTTTTTCAATGGGCCACCGAACTTTCAGCTGTATGTTATTTGGGTCTATATTATATATTATTTATTTTTTTTATAACACTACATATTTTCTTCCCCTTTCTGTACAATATCATATACAGCTCTTGTGTTTGTGCGAAAAAATCTACGTAATTCCATATTAAGTCGACTGGTCAATGACGTCACGCTCGTGTACCATTATTACTATTCAGCCTGTCCTTCGGTATTTAGCCAGTGCCACCATCAAATGAATCCTTAAATTTAAAGATTGTTCTTCTTTGGAAATTGTTTAATCCATTAGCGCAGTGAGAGTGAAATAAATGGCTTTAATCATTTAATTTTTAAATAATTTTGTATTAATATAATCAACCACTGAAAAATGAAGAGTAGCAGGCCATGATAACAATGCGATCGTCAATTGTTTCGTAGGCTTTATATATGCAGGCGCGAAGACAGATTCGTTACTTGGTGACAAGTTCAGTTAGTTCAGAGTTCAGGTCTTACATGGTGCAGACTCCCGCTGAAAAAAACTAGACGATTGTTACTGACGCAGAATCCCTAATTTGAGTAAGAGAATAAGCACATTTTTATAGCATAATACATTTATCTGCATCGAGAATCCAACTTTGAATCGGCGCGCTTTTGACAGTTTTTGTCATATAACCTTATACCTTTTTATTTTGCCCGTAATCATGGGGTGGAAACTCGATCAAAATAGCAGAACTCATTAAATCATTTGCGAAAAACTACCTGTTAATATACCTACATAATAATGCAGGCCGAGAATTAAACTGTGATGATCGGTTTTGTGAAATACCATTATGTACCACATACCAGTGTTTCCAAGCGTTTTTCCTATAAACTGTGTAATTTGCAATTTATTAAATATCAGCATGCAGAAATAATAAAATACATCGTGCTTTTCGTACACCCTGTATATCCAAAGAGCTGCGCATGCTGGCATTTCTTTGCGAAGCAAAAGTGCTTGTTTTTATGTCCGTTAGCATCTCTAAAAGTTTGTCGGAATATTTATGGAACACCCTATATACAAATTAACACTCTAATTATTATTAGGAGTTGATCAATGTGTTAAATTTGACACAAATAATTTCCATTAAAGTAGTACGTTGTACTAGGAAATTCCGAAATACGAATTTGCTACAAATTCCGAAATATTTTTTATCTTAATCCTGCTTTCTCACCAATGCTGAAAAATCATTCGTTCTCTAAAATTGCAATTGATATTGCTTGTAAAATTATTGGAATAATTTGCAATTCATTATGATTTCAACCAGGATTTGTAGGGCTTTGTTTGGTTATATTCCCCGGTTGTTGGAAGGGAAATTGGTTCTTGTCAAATGTCACACTTAAACCACGACATACGTCCGACCGTTTTCTTCTGTCACTCTTAACAATTCAACAAAAGAATAAACAGATTAATTAGTGTGATTCAAACAATATGCAATATATTTAATGAAGTTGAATGTTGTGAATATTGCTGGTTTTCTTAACCATCTGATTTGTGAGCTAAATATACCATGTCCATTTTCAACAAGTGCCAGAGAATCATAGTGAGATAGTTAAGTTATAGTGAACACTCTGCTTTAGTTAGAACTGGTATTTCCATGTCAAGTTGAAAGTCAGGTCTGTTCTGAAGAAAATAATCTTAAGAATGAGTGATACAACAAATCGTAGACCAAATTTTTCCAATGTGCCGGAAAATGTCAACAATAGAAACCACAATGCGCTTAACATTAAACCCACAGCAGCTAAGAAGTTGGTCATAAAAAATCTAAAAAGTAAGTCTGAAAGCTACCGACCTACTAACCGTCACATTTAGGGGCTTTTGGCAAGTTCACTCATAACAAATTCAATTTAAGGTGAGCCCAAGTTGCCTGAAGATTACAGAGAGCAAACATGGAAAAAGCTCAAAAGTGCCGTACTGGCTATTCAACAATCCAAACCCAATGAATATTCACTGGAAGAACTGTATCAAGCTGTAGAGAATATGTGCAATCATAAGATGGCTTTTTTATTGTATCAGAAACTCTATAGCCTCACTGAAGAGTATGTTGCCCATAACATTGAACAGTTTTTGGCTGACTCAATGGATCGTTATTTGTTTCTAAAGAAAATGAGTGATACTTGGCAAGCTCACTGCAATCAAATGATCATGGTTCGCAGCATATTTTTGTATCTAGACAGAACCTATATTCTTCAGAATCACATTTCTTCAATTTGGGATATGGGCCTAGAACTCTTTAGCAAATATATTCTTCTCAATACTTTAGTTCAAACTCGTGTTGTTGAAGGTCTTTTAATGCTCATCGAAAAGGAACGACAAGGAGATCAGGTAATAAATCAAGACAGAAAGAAAAGGAATTTATTTTCATTTGTTGATGTTATCTTTTAGGTTGATCGCACTCTATTAAAATCCTTACTCAGAATGTTAACTGATCTTCAAATTTACGATAAAGCTTTTGAGCATAAATTTTTGCAAGCTACAGAAAGGCTTTATGCAGCTGAAGGACAACGTCTAATGCAAGAACTAGACGTGCCAGATTATCTAGCGCATGTAGACAAACGTATTGCTGAAGAAAGTGACAGAGTTATCCATTACTTGGATCCTGCCACGAAATATCAGTTAATACATACAGTGGAAAAGCAATTATTACGAGAGCATGTAACTCTAATTTTACAAAAAGGGCTCGATCAGCTTTTATGTGAATTTAGATTTGAAGATTTGTCTCTTTTATATAATCTTCTAAGTCGTGTCAAAAACGGCTTAGTTGATTTATGTTCGTCATTCAATGCCTACATTAAGAAGAAAGGAAGAACTATAGTCATTGATCCGGAAAAGGATAAAACAATGGTTCAAGAGCTTTTGGATTTCAAGGATTCCATGGATAATGTAGTGAATAATTGTTTCCATAAACATGAACGATTTGGAAATTCTTTAAAGGAAGCCTTTGAGAATTTCGTCAATCAACGAACTAACAAGCCAGCTGAACTAATCGGTAAGTCTATTACATCATATATAAATATATACAGAGTGACCCTACTAGTAGCAGCAAAAATTTGTTAGTTGGAAGCATAATATGCGTTTCAGTTGATAAAACGGGACCATTTTTCCGAGTTGCTTAAAATTCAAGTGTCGCTATAATTTTAGTATACGTGCGTGTTTTTAACGCCAAACATACGATTTTACGTCTGGGGATTAAACATTCCTCCATTGAACCGCGTTGTATCAGATTCATACCTATGAACCGTGGTTAAAACGTGGCATCGACGTTGACAATAATGCCTAAAAAGTATAATTTATTTTCTAAGAATGTGTGCCTTCTTTCACTCCTAGTAGCTATTTAATCTGGAGAAAAAAAGACGTATTTTTTAAATTAATTGGTTGCAGTCACCTGCCTTTTGACGCGATAGTTCAGACTTCTCCTGAAAGATATCTGGACTCTGCGCTGGCCTTTTAAAAGGCCTCAAACATTCAATTCACTTTTCCGTAAATGTGTTCTCTGGAAATGTATCCACAAACTGTGGGCTGTGGGCTACAGCTCGATGATGTTGAAAACTTAGTTCTCTTTATGTCCAATGCTTCAAAAACGAGACTCACTTTGAAGTTATAAGCGGGTCTTATAAAAATTGAACTTAAAAATTCATGGTTGTTGAGACTCGAAACCGCTTTTCATATAAAGTAGTTTTGCAACTGGTGTTTAATGGAAAATATACAAAAGTTAAAGGAGTTATGTAGCAAAGAAAAATGGAGAAAATGCTTTGAACATGGACCCGAAAGGGCATAGCTATGGAAAACAGGGCGTTGAAAACTTAAAATAAAACACAAAATTTCAATTATCTGAATAACTGTTGTAAGCTGTAACTTGCTGGTTACGGTCAATTTATTTTTAGCATTTCTACGCTAATAAATTATTTCTTAATTAATTAAATGCTCTCAGGTAGGGTGTTCTTGTGAAATACCATACAATATTTTTTTAAATTGTCGCCCAATTATTATAAGACTCATTGTATAAGCAAATTTTGAAAAAAACGCCTATGCATAGCACGATACTTCATTCTCTTTGAAGACACCTTTCATTTCCTTGCTGGGCATTATTTACCTGCACCGTATTTACCTGCACATATTTTAACTGGCACCGGAATTTGAGCTTTCCTAGCGGTGAAACCAAAATACTAGATTTCCATAACTATCCATTTCACGACCCACGATCCTACGATGTTTTCAAAAGTTACTGACTTGAGACCCTTCAAGATGTTTCTCAAATTTCTGGAAGTTTCGAAGTTTTGCTTCTAGACGCCCTGTATATTTTATAAGACCAAAATAAATGAATCCTAATTGTCTTATTACACTTTAGCCAAATTTGTCGACTTAAAACTACGGGCAGGTAATAAAGAGGCCACTGAAGAAGAACTGGAACGTTTATTAGATAAAATAATGGTTCTATTTAGATTTATACACGGAAAAGATGTTTTTGAAGCATTTTATAAAAAGGTATTTTGTTTAATGTGTTAAATGAAAGATGTGCTATTATTTGATGCATTTATTTCAGGATCTTGCTAAACGTTTATTAGTTGGTAAGTCAGCCAGTGTTGATGCAGAAAAAAGTATGCTAAGTAAACTAAAACAAGAATGTGGAGGTGGATTTACATCTAAGTTGGAGGGAATGTTTAAAGACATGGAACTGAGTAAAGACATAAATCAGGCATTTAAGCAACATCTAACTGTTAACAGCAAAGATCTACCGCAAATTGAAATGACGGTTAGCATTTTAACAATGGGATATTGGCCAACTTATCAACCTATGGAGGTGACTTTGCCTGATCAAATGGTTAGACTACAGGATGTGTTTAAGGTAAAATCGAACTGTTTTTTTTTCTGTATTAATTAATTTCAAACCTCTTTCTTTGATAGGATTTTTATCTCAGTAAACACAGTGGTCGCAAGTTACAATGGCAACCAACATTGGGCCATTGCGTTCTCAAAGCCTCTTTTAAACTGGGGCCCAAAGAGTTAGTTGTTTCTCTTTTCCAAACTTTAGTTCTTGTTTTATTTAATGACTGCTTCGAATTAGCCTTCGACTATATCAAAGAAGTAACAAATATAGAAGACGGCGAACTGAGAAGAACTCTTCAATCTTTAGCTTGTGGAAAGGTTAGCTATGACTTGTTATTTCGCTGTATCTTATTACTCATTAAAGTGGTAGTTTTTTGGTCAACGGATTCTGGTGAATTTATTCGTTGCTCGAATGAGACTAATGAATATATTGCTTCTCTAGTTATCCGGGAAAATTCTTGCACATTTTGCAGTTTTCAGCTTTTAATATTGATATTTATGTAAATGTTTTACATTGTTGCAAAGACAATTGATACTTTTTTAGGCCAGGGTGTTAATAAAGATGCCGAAAGGAAGGGAAGTGCAAGATGATGATCGTTTTCGCTTTAATGACGAATTTACTAACAAATTATTCCGAATCAAAATCAATCAGATTCAAATGAAAGAAACGGTAAGTTGATTTTACCTTGCATGAAAATGAGAGAATAAGAAGTTTTTTCCAGACTGAAGAACAAAAAGCTACCGAGGAGAGAGTGTTCCAGGATAGGCAATACCAAATTGATGCTGCTATAGTGAGAATAATGAAGATGAGAAAAACTCTTAGCCATAATTTACTGATCAGTGAGCTTTATATCCAGTTAAAGTTTCCCGTTAAGGTAATACTATTTGGTGAAGGAGATTTAAACAAATAAACTGTGGTTTTCCCTATTTCTTTTAAAGCCTGCTGATCTGAAAAAGCGCATCGAATCCTTGATCGACCGTGATTACATGGAAAGGGACAAGGACAACCCTATCCAATACAACTACGTTGCCTAAAGCTGTCTTGAGGTTTTAATTATAGTTAATATTTGGTTCGTTATATTTATTCACTACTTTCACTAGCATCTAAGGAACATCTAGTCTGATAAGATGTGACTATATTTTATTTGACTGTATATAGTTGATCGTGAGCATGTTCCTGGAAGCTTATCTTTGTCTGTTCTGGATGTAATATAGATCAATTGAAATTATTTTTTAAAACATTTTGGTAACCTTTCAAATTTCCGAATCTTTTAAATGTCCTTGGCCCAGTTTGTTTGTTAGTAAAGTTTCATAATAAAATATTCTTTCATATCCACGACTTTTCTTTCATAGATAATTGTATTTTCAACCAACAGTTTTTGGCATTTTAGGGACCGTCTAATTGAGACACAACTCAAAACGTAAATCGTTTATTGAACATATTACATATATTAAAGCTTAGTCTAGCTTTGCTTAATATTTACACAATAAATACATATTTTAACTTGAAAAAGAGATGAACCTTAATAAGAGATTTCGTAGACAGATTCTCTGTAAAAGAAAAGAAAAAATAGTAAGTATTCCAACCAACTAGTTTGAATAATACTGTTAAGGAAAAGATAAATAGCAAGTTATGAGACACAACTGAAATGCATTTGTTAGAGCAATTCCATGTCACACTGAAACATTAGTGATTGGTGAAGTTCGATAGGTAAAATGAGTGTGAGTAAGTGGCAAGTTAGTCAGAGTCATGCCATCACCACAATCAAAAAATTACCATGGCCGGATGTCGGCTTGCAATATGTGATCAATAATTTTTTGGACTATCTCAGTACTACTTGCACTTCCTCCTAAATCTGAAAACATTAAATAATTAATACGTGGTAGACAATTGTAGGGCGTAAGTTCAATTACCAGGGGTAAGTAAGTGATCCTCAGATACAGTTTTGAGCATAGCGTTCATAATTAAATCTGCATGTTCTTTGTGGCCCAAATGATTCAACATATCTACTGAAGCATTCAGCATTGCCAAAGGATTGGCAATGTTTTTGCCAGCGATAGCTGTGCCAGTATTACGGGTTCCAGGTTCAAAAATAGCATACTGAAATTGAAAATATCGACAGTATATAACACTGACGATAATTTTAAAAAAGTGCTTACATGGTCTCCATAATTTCTTCCAGATAAAATACCTGCGCCTCCAATGAGTCCACACAGGACATTGGAAACAATACTTCCGTATAAATTAGTCATAATCATTACATCAAACTGATGCGGTTTTGATACCAACTGCATACAGCAGTTGTCTATGATCATGTCATTATGTTCAATTTCAGGGTATTCTTTAGCAATTTTCTTTGAAGTTTCCAGGAAAAGTCCATCTGATAATTTCCTATGGATTAATAATTTTTTTTTCATAAAATAAACCAGAGAAGTGTAACCAGGGTTGGACATAAGATTACACATCTAAACCTTTAAAGTCCAAAGGTGTTAATACAGTCTATCAATTCACATCACGCTTTTACTTACGGTTCAGGAATATTCTTTCGACGAAGTTTGCTTGCTTAAAAATAAAACTTACATGATATTGGCTTTGTGTATGGTGGTGATCTTCTTTCTTCCAGTTCGCTTGGCAAATTCGAAGGCATATCTTGCTACTCTATCAGAGTTAGATTCTGTAACAATCTTCATGCTTTCTACCACGCCATCAACACTCTAGAACATGTTCAAGCACATGGATTCAACATAATTAAAATATTTCACATTAGGCTCATATCGGCGCCAACTTTAATAAATTTCAATTTCACCTCGTGTTCTAGCATTGCATATTCTCCTTCAGTGTTTTGCCGGATAATAACAATATCAATATCCTTCTGCCTAGCTGGTACACCAGGGAATGATTTACAATGAAGTATATTAACAAACAAATCCAGTTCATTTCTCAAAGCGACATTTCTAGATGTGATTGCCGCACTATCGCTCTTAGTTTCGATATTTCCTATAAAAAAATGTCCATGTTATTGGTCGAAATTGTGTGCTCCTCATAAATTAGCACCCTTAATTCCAACTCCGTTTCGTTTAATAGATGTGATAGCATAGTCAAAAGCATCACTTTCTTCTGTACGGGGGTCGATATCAATCACCTCAAAGTCCACAGGAGCGCCAGCATATTTGAACACTTCACGAACATATTCCATTAATTCTGGCCCTATTCCGCCACCAGGCAGCATTGTTACTGCATGTCTACCCCCATACATAGCAATAGGGATGGGGCTTTGTTTTTTAATTAAGGGGGTCTTGTGTTGTATCTCAAAAGCTGAGAGAGTAGACTGAGCCTAGAATCAAATTATATCATAACTTGCCAAATCAATTACCAAAATCTCTGGTTTTTGGACGGATTATTAAGTTTTCTTTGATAAACTCTGGTCATGAAATATTGTATTAATCAAACAAACAAAGGTTTTCTTCGGTTTAAAAACCACCGTACCCATCAGCTACAGCCAGATTTTGCAGCGAAAGTTGGTTTTTAAGAGGCTCGCAACGAAGCGCATATTTAGAGCTTTCGAACTGCAGGTTTCAGATGTCGGAAATTCCTAACGATGCTAAAACTACAGCCGGTTTTTTTTCTGGAAAAGTTCGTTTATAGACACCCTCCACACTTTTCACCTCAAAACGAGCCAAATTAACGGCAAATTTTGATATTTCAGATGAACAAGGCGGATATTTCGACGCCCCTCACGTTTTTCACCTAAAAACGAGCCCAATTCACGAATTAACGGATTTAAAAATTGTAACTGAAGAAAACGGAGATATCGAGCATTCGAATAGCAATTATAATATATATAATATAGCAATTATTATATAATTGTAATCTTTTCGTGTTGTTTACATTCATTAATGAAAGGAGACTCTGGGGTGCAATTTAAAAAAGTGGCAAAGCAGCAGAGCTTTGTTTCTTGCGTAGAAACAATGCATAGGTACGTCGAGCGTTTATTTAGTGTAAAGGGCAACTTATGGGACGACGAAGGAAATAGGTTGTCGCCCTCACAACGTGAAATCATATGTCCATTTTCCCTTTCAAATAGACCGCTTAAAATTTTGACAAAATGTTGCGACTATCTCCAAATACCCGTGATTTGTTAAATAGCGCAAAGGGTCCCAAAAAGTACCAATTTGTTTGTTGTTAATTTGATAACTTCGCTTATTTTACTTTAATTACTAACCCTGGCCAGCTTGCTTGCCCATTTCATGGGACATTGTTGAACGAAACGTAAAGCCATGTTTCAATGGGTGACAATACAGGTGCTGAAGCAAAAAAAAATCGGAAAATTCGTACAAAATACATATAACTTAAAAAAGGTGTATCATTTACCTTATAACAGTGGTGACATAACAAAAGGTTTTAGGTTAGATTTTCCAACTTCCACGCTGACAAGGATGGATGATGTTGGACGTGTAACTATTCATACATATTTAACTTTTTTTCCAAGTCAATGTAACTATTAATATTAATTGAGGTGCTTGTTATAGAACGTTCATGTTGGCATGGACTGCTCAATTAATAATTTAGGTCAAAAAGGCGGCAGTAAATTTTCAAAGCTCTTAAATTCCCTATTATTATAGAATTTTATAATTTTAATTGATTATTCATCAGTTAAGTCAAAGCACAAAACTGCAAAATCATCGAGGCGAATATTAGCAAGTAAAATATTGGAAGTATTTCAAATATTTTCAAGTATTGATATTACTTTATATTATTCATAATGCTATCTCATTCTAATGCACGAAAAAAATGCACACTAGACTGTGTATTTTAGTTCACCGATAGGGGATTCTTACATACGTTATTCATCAGGTCATGTGCTAAAAAAGTGATAAGAGTTATGAAGCTTGTCGTTACTAGACTCATCACCTAACGAAACAAAGGGTAAGTTTTGGCCGGCTCGATGCAATTATTAATAGAATGTGAAAAATCTTTGCTTCTAGAAATACAATTTCCCTGCATCAGGTTTATATTAAAATATTATGCATAGTAACTACCTACCGACATGGAACATAAAATTTACTTAGTTTTTACGTTACGCTAGACATCGGGAAACGGAGCAAGAGACAGTCTTTAATTAAATCCCAAATTTATAGAAGTAAATAATCGGTGTAAATAGCGTTCGGCTTTTATTTAAAGAAAAGTTAAATAAGTAATTTGAGAACGTATTTTACAATATTTCCATTGTTTAGTAAATTAATAGTGAATTATCATTGCTTGCTTGTTTGTGCCGTCCGGCGATGATTTGACAGCTCGATTTCGTTCCTGTTAATGCTAAGGGCAGTTGTGGTGTTCAGTCACATCTGCATTATTTTTAAGAACTTTGTTTTTGTATAAAGGAAAGTGCACTCATAAAACCGAACTGCAGTTGAAGATTATATTCATAAGATGTCTGACGACGATTTTATGTGTGATGATGAAGAAGATTACGGCTTGGTAAGTAAATTACCTCAGGGACCAAAAAAATCAATCTAACCTAACTTTTATTGACCAGATATACCATTTGTAAATAATTGATTGATCCTTACAGGAGTACTCAGAAGACAGTAACTCTGAACCCGATGTTGATCTGGAGAATCAGTACTATAACAGCAAAGCTCTCAAAGAAGAGGAACCGAGAGCTGCTTTAACATCGTTTCAGAAAGTATTAGATCTAGAGGGTGGAGAAAAGGGCGAATGGGGTTTCAAAGCTCTGAAGCAAATGATTAAGATCAACTTTCGTTTGTCAAATTATGACGAAATGATGAGACGTTACAAACAACTCTTAACGTACATCAAAAGTGCAGTAACCAGAAATCATAGTGAAAAGTCTATCAACTCCATTTTGGACTACATTTCAACTTCCAGAAATGTAAGTGGTTTGCTGATCTACTACATTAAATAGTGTTTTTATGGCTTTCTTATTTGCTTCCAGATGGAATTGCTGCAGAATTTCTATGAGACAACATTAGAAGCTCTAAAAGATGCTAAAAATGATAGGCTATGGTTTAAAACTAACACTAAACTTGGAAAGCTATATTATGATAGAGTAGACTTTAACAAATTGACTAAAATACTTAAGCAGTTACACCAATCTTGTCAAACCGATGATGGAGAAGACGACTTGAAGAAAGGCACCCAACTCTTAGAAATTTACGCTTTGGAAATTCAAATGTATACTGTTCAGAAAAACAACAAGAAGCTGAAAACTTTGTATGAACAATCTTTGCACATTAAGTCGGCAATTCCTCATCCGTTGATTATGGGTGTCATTAGAGGTAAGCAGAGCAATGTGGTTTGCTAGAATCATGCTTAATGCTGATTTTTTCGTTTATAAAAGAATGTGGCGGCAAAATGCACCTGAGAGAAGGGGAATTTGAAAAAGCTCATACCGACTTTTTTGAAGCATTTAAAAACTATGATGAGTCAGGGAGCCCTAGGCGAACAACCTGCCTGAAATATCTAGTCTTAGCAAATATGTAAGTAGAGAATTCTTTATTTTTGTATACTTTCTAAACTTAATAAGAAGGTTATTCGGAATTCACGTACATGGCCCCTCCAGACGTATATTCTGTTCCAAGCTTTTTGGAAGTGACGCAATAATTGTCCTTTTTCTATTACTTGTCAACCGAACGAGACGGAAATTTAATACTATTAACGTGTGTCTTTCATCAAATTGTTACAATTCTTTTAAGTATGGAAAACTTCAGTGTAATATGGAACGTTCCAAGGCTAATTAGTTAAGTGATCGTGAAACTTTAATAGAAAAAAATTGGAAGGTATTTCATATTTTGCCAATCATTTATTACAACGACTCTATGATTCTACATGGAAAACTTTTGATGATAATGCCAAGAACTTATATATAGTGAGTTCAATGTGGTTTGTACAAGCAACATTATTATTTTCCCGCTCATTTACTCCCCTATATGTAGGTCTCTATAATTACCGGATCCCCGAATGTTAGTGGCCACGTATTTTATTGTAATTGCAGCCTTTGTACGGCAAGATTAGATGAAATCCAACCGTTTCCATGAATATACTTTCAGAAGCGGTATTCGCTCAAAACTACTTAATCTAATAAGGAACACCTGATAAAAATCTAGAATCTATAGAATCAATTAAGTTTGCAAACGTTGCTTAACGGTTGAAAATAAGAACTGTTTTCCGTGAGCAGCTGGGATTTTGCAACTTAGAAATCGATGCCGTTAATTAATCATTACCACGTTTTATGAGAAACTCAGGATAAATTAGAGTAATAGTTTCAGCTTCGTTAGATTAAGAATTGAATTATCCGAAAGAAAAGAATGTTGTTTAGTTCCTTCAAATTCCGTTTTAATTCCTGTCAACCAGGGAAAATAAAATGCTTTGAGGGACTAAATATCCGGATAATTGTTTTTTTCTATTAGTCAAATTCCAATTTACTGCATCCTATTTACACCTCATGAGTTATAGGGTTTTTATTTAAAAAAACTGATAAGCGTTTTTGAGTTGTAAAATCACCATTTTTTTGTATTTTGGGGAAAATTTTTGGATGTTTTCGCGTAACATTACGTGCTTTTCTCAATATTTTTGCAACTATTCAAATGCAGCTCAAGATGTTCTAACTTAAAATCTTTAACTGCCTTCATTCCAATTTTATAGTATTTGTAGTTTTTGCACACAAAATGTTCTCCTTTTCATTCCTATTTAACAACTCTAAACATCAACTGCGAATCTCAACAATAATGGTATAGAATGTTAATTCACTGAAAAGAAATTAAAATAAGGGCGACATCAACTAGTACTACAAACATGTACTGTTAAAAATTGAAAAAACGCATTAAAATTAAAAAAGCAATAACAATACGATGTTATTAAATGACACTCGAAAAGTTTGAATTTTAAAGTCGCAGTCGCAAATGATTGAATGAATGGCACCAAACAATATAGAAATTGTCTTTTTTAATTAAAAATAGGGTTTTCAATTTTAACCCTATGTGCTTGTAGTGCTGAGTGGTTAATTTTATTTTCTTTTCATTGAATAACTATTCTAGACGACTTTAACACTTCTCTCTACATGCATTCTCATCCAAAGCTCTGATTATATCTAAAATACAGCTAGAATGTTGAGTTAAGGAAAAAACTTACTAGTAATACAGTACTTACTGACTAACTGCTGAATCACGAAAGTGTAAAGCACGCAGCAAACAAATGCTCTAAGTTCTGGTGGCTTTTGTAAAAAGCGAGGGAACAAATCCACGGCGAGTTTCATTAAATGCCATATTAAAAAAAAAATAACAGAATGCTGCGCTGAATTTAAGTGAGTACCTCGTACTAAGCGTCGTGATCTTTTCTGTATAAAAAACTTGTTTATCCAGATAAAAGCTTTTTTTTCATTGTACTTTTCAGGTTAATGAAATCGGGAATTAATCCATTTGACTCTCAGGAAGCCAAACCCTACAAAAATGATCCAGAGATATTAGCAATGACTAATCTCGTCACGGCTTATCAAAATAATGATATTAGTGATTTCGAGTATATCTTAAAACAAAATAGGCAGAATATTATGGATGATCCTTTCATTCGTGAACATATCGAAGGTATTTTTATGTATTGATTTATTAGTTTTTTTCTCAAGGGGACGATGTACCTATTTGTTAATTTGGAATCAATTTAAATATGCTTCCAGATCTGTTAAGAAACATCAGAACGCAAGTTCTGATTAAATTAATCAAACCCTACACTCGGATACAGATTCCGTTTATTTCTACTGAACTTAATATTGATGTTCTAGAAGTGGAAAGTTTGCTGGTTGCCTGTATATTAGATAAGTAAGTGTATTTAATGAGTTGGGATAGAAGGAACATGTTTTAACAAATTTATTCTTTCAGTACAATTCAAGGAAGAATTGATCAAGTGCATCAAGTCCTGTTTTTGGAAAAAAACACAGTAAATACAGCCAGGTAAGGGATTTTGGTATGTGTTGGTGAGAACATTATTTGAGTGCTGTTATTGTTTATTTTTAAGATATAATGCTTTGGACAAGTGGGCAAACCAGTTAAGTACATTACACTGCATCGATTGTAAATAAGATGGCCTGATACCAAGGAGCGAGATTTAAGAAAGAGGTTGAAGTGATAGCGCATAGCGCCTTTTTTCTGTTTGATTATGCCACTAATTTGCAGGGGTGCAGAACACTTAAACACAGTTATATTAGTATATCTTTCATACAGTGTTGAGGTAACGCAATATTCTGATTGAACCTGTGTATATTGAATATAATAATCAGTTAATTAATTAACTGCTTATATCAGTAGAAGTTAATGTCAGAGGATTGTTATTAATCAATTGGTCATCCGTTATTCATGTTGAATTAAGAATATACCAAGATTTTTGCTTTCTAAAAACAGATTTATGTTACTAAGTGTAATTTTCTTGTATATAGTTCACGAAATCCTTTTTCAATATGCTTAACTCCTCTGCAATTAATTTCATTCTCTTTAGTGTATGTTAAATGATCTACCAATCTTTTGTAGGCATTATGTTGTTTTAAAATTTATCTTCTCATTATTTTGTGCATAATATGTGTTCCATATTGTTGAAATTTTCTAATAAATTGGAATTTATTAACCTCGTATTTCAAAGCGTGCTTATTCATTTCCGTTTGCATTTTTAATATATACACTTATTTTGGTTGGACATTAGTGGACTTATTTGAAGAAACGATTTCGGGATTCTATTGAGCCATGCAAGAATTCTTATGTAGTTAACTGACGTACCGCTCGCTGGATCTATTAATAAACATTTTTTCTTTTCGATCATTTTTTATTTTGAACGCCCTCAACATCTCGTTTGCTGGTATACAGCAGGCACCCTTAAAGGATAAAGAGTGGTACGACCGGTGAAATCCCGAAGAAAAGCTGACCCTTAAGCGGCACTAAGATAATCGGTGCCAGAAATCAATGCCAAACGCCCCTTTTCTGGCGCGCGATGTTTTCTTTGGGTACTTTTACTTGGGAAGGAAGGGACAATAAATCAAGTGAAATGTATATAGCTAGGACTAGTGTAGTGCTACCCTAAAATAGTGCCGGGCATCCAACAACCTGTCTAGTATGCTGCGACAGGGGCGTAATTCTAATTCCGAGAGGGAATTATCGTCTGTTTGTAATTCGAGCAAATGCAGGGGGGATCTACGTCACATCGCAGCTCTGGTGACCTCCAAACTGCCCGGATCCTCCAGCGTTCAGCTTTGAAACCAAACTCGAAGATGAGTTTGATGAGATGGTTGGAATGCTATAAATGTGAGTGATAGCTAATGCAACATTGGGGGGCAATGCTCTTTATTATTATTTTAATTAGATCGTCGGAAGATTTAATTTTAATAAAAAAATTATTTAGGAAATTTTGCTTTAGCAACATCGGGAGATAATGATATAGCACAGAATCAGTGTCTAAAAAAATTTGTGATCTGTTGATAATACCGTGTTGCTAATAATTCCTACAGCTGAAGTCCCGTGCATCCGATTTTCGAATCATATTCGAGTTTTTATACATACGTCCGAAGGCGTGTAAAGTTAAAAACTGTAATTTTTTTTTATTTATTAAGCTGGTAAAAATCAGTATTCTGGGCATTTTTTCTGAAACTTTCAGCATCTTTAGAGCGAAATGCCTTCTAAAAGTGGCGAAAAATATATATTGTTACTTGTATCTGTTAGCGACTTGCATTAGTTTCGAAAAATGCGAATTTTTCAATGATAGAGCGCATTTGAGTAAAACATCCATCCTGAGGGCGGTGAGCAAGCAAAGAAAATATTAAATAAACAATATTTTACAAAATTTAAATTCTAGGCGCTGCTGCTGCAGTACTTTTGAGATTTTGAAAACTGTTATATGAACTTGAAGAAAGAGCTCTTCTTAGTAAATAGATACATTTTAAAGTGTTACCTTGTAAACCTGAAAACAAAATTTTATCTGAAATTTGGCCTCGCATAGCTTTAATCCGCCTCTGCCTACACTATTTTGTTCACAGAAAAAATGTATGTGAAAAAAAGTCTGTTCAATTTCTGCATACGACTACTGCGTTCGACTTTTATTAAGCAAATTAATACTGATCTCATCTTTAAAAACAGTTCATCACTAATCGTAATACCCAAAATATAAATGTTTTTTGAAAGTAAAAATATAAGAAATTAATTATAAATTATGAAAATATTATTATAATCCATGATTTTCTTCTTTAATATTAGATGTTAGAATCGCCAGTATTCCTAGTATTTTCTGCCCCCTTTAAATAATAAACTAAATACTATTTAATATTAATCGTTGCATATATTTTCCTGACTGTACTTTAATTCACTTCAAAATATTCCTGGGTTTCAGTCAATTTTATTGTTTATTATTGAAAATGTTACAAATTTTATTTTTTTTTTCAAATTTTAATTTGTAACATTTTAAATAATAAACAATAAAATTGACTGAAACCCAGGAATATTTTGAAAGTTTAATATTAATATATTATAATAATGAAATTAATATCGGAGCAACAAACGACATCTTTGATCTCTCTTGTTGTTTTCTTACCTCTTCTAACTCAGTGTTTATGAGATATTTTTTTGAACACTTCACCTTATTATAGGTTATGTTATTTTCGACAATTTCAAAGTTAAATTTTACTTTTGAATCTCTATAGAAAAACTCTCTTGAAAATGAGTGAATTGACCCCTTTAGAGTACTTCATATGTGGAGGATTTGGGGGTATTAGCACTATATTAGTTGGCCACCCACTGGACACTATCAAAGTAATTTATATTTTTATCAATATTTGAAATAATATAGCTGTAAAATGTATTGAAGCTAAACATAATTAACTGCGGCTAAAGAACAAATGCTCTATTTATTAACTTTTTGAATCTGGAAGGTTTTATCGAGTTTAATTCAGATAGTCATTGGTTTTGCATGTTTTCTTCTTGTGTAATGTAATTTGAGGGTACTGTTCCCAATGTCACCACATCCCATTTTTTTAGAACTCTTAACTAAGAATTAAGCTATCTAAAGAAATATATTTCAAGTAAAATACTGCCCAAATAAATCCTCGCAAAGTTCTAGATATGGTATACCACTCGTGCTTAAGTTATAACTGTAATCTGTTATATTATTTGAATATATATGTATAATGAATACATTTGTAGGTGAGATTACAAACAATGCCAGTGCCGAAAAAAGGGGAATTGCCTCATTATACAAGTACATTAGACTGTCTTAAAAAGACGATCAAATATGAAGGACCAAAGGGTCTATATAAAGGCATGGGGGTACCCTTGCTGGGCGTGTCTCCAATATTTGCCCTTTCTTTCATGGGGTTTGGTGTTGGAAAAACAATATTTTGTCCTGCTGATACATCACAACATACCTACTTTCAATATTTTATGGCTGGTGCATTTTCTGGCATTTGTACTACAGCGATTATGGCTCCAGGAGAACGAATTAAGTGTTTACTTCAGATCCAAGAGGGTGTAGCAGCTAATAAGCAATATAATGGACCTCTAGATGTAGTTAAAAAAATATATAAACAGGGTGGAATTGCTGCTTTATTTAGAGGGGGCGGAGCAACACTGCTTCAGAGGTAAGCGCATTTTAATATCCAATAATACAATTGATTCATGTAATTACAAGCCGTTCCGTATTGATATGCGAATATTTAGGAATGTGGGTCCACATGAAAAATGAAATCGTTTAATTTACTTACTCAAGTACTTTATATATATATTTCTTTACGGTAATATACTTTAAACACGTTTAGCTTTTGAGCTACATGGGATTAAAAAAATATGCTCATTCAAGACTTAAAAGTACGTAGAAATTTAAGTTATTCTAAGTTATAATTCAATCTCGACTATGTTATGCAAGAAATAAAGCATTTTTTTTTCAAAAACAGTTGGGCGGTAAGCAAAAATCAATTTTATTCTAGGGAAAATCATTTATTATATAATACATTTTATTTAAAGTTAGTCCACGCCACTGGAAAATATGAAAACAATTTTTTTATCACAAAAAAGGATTATCAGCTCTCCAAGCTTGGAAATTGCATAAATAGTAGTAGTAGTAAACATCTTTATTTCTTTATAGAAAAGGCTATCGACCTGTGTGGTCTACATAAATAAATATTCATAAATTTGATTTTTTTGAAGACAATATTTATCAATTTTATAGTTTTGATCAATATTATAACCATTTTTATTAATTTAATAGTAAAAGAAACAAGGAGCACTTAATTGAACTAAGTAAAATAGGATAATAGTTTATGAAAACCTTTAATTTGCATTGAAAGAATATATTTTTGATTTATTTTAGTAAGTAGCAATATATGCTAAAAATATGTCGAAAAATATATTTTCTTTAGTTCCTTCACTGTTAATGATATATGATATATTCTAACCCAAGGCCAAAGTATAAAAAAACATCTAACTTTTGTTTTAAGAGGAGAATTGTGTTTATCTGATTTATATAGTTTTTCGAGACATTACATTTGAAAAATAAAATAATATTAATTATATTATAAACATTTAAGACGGAAAATATGCATTATAATCAACAAGGAGTTTCATGAAGAAGGGGCACGCGTTTTACTTCCAAAAATATCCCTAAATTGCGAAAATACCCCAATAATGTTTACTTTCGGATTTACAGGGCGTAGAAATTTAATTCAAAAAAAGGCAAATTATTTTAATTTTGGCCAGTGGCTTACATATCCACATATCTTTTATTTTGTAAATAAAAAGTAATATGCCACTTTATTTTTAAATAATTAAAATTGATTAAAAATTATTCTCATATTTCACATAAAAATAATATCTTGTATTTTTTGCTGCGACATTCAATTTGAACTCTAAAGCCGCGTTCCCACCCGGTTTGGCATTGCCGTTCGGCACTTAGGGGCCAACTTGTAATTGCAATTATGCAGGGAAAACACCCTGTATAATGCAATAGTTTGATATCAAATGGCAAATATTTCAGTGATATTTCTGTGCCGATGAAACGAGTAAAAATTGATTGAATTTTTGCCTTTTCACACAAATATAATTTATAATACAACATTATTAAGCTACTCTTTGCAGGTTGGTTTTAAATTATGTTCAACATTAATATGTTTGGTCGAAAAAAACATTTTTGTATGAATACCAAAATTTCCGTACAAATATTTATAAATCTACTGAGGGGAATATTTAAGAAACGTGAAGAAAAAAGTGTAATAAAAAGTTGGCTGAGAAATATACATCATCTATTTTGTGAAAAAATCAAAGTTTGGTGTTTACAAAACTATACAAAAAAGTATTTACAAAATAGTCTACTAAATTACCTAACTAGAGCACAAGACCTTTAATATTAAGCAATTTTACATTTAGAGAATTATATCAGATAACAAATATGACAACTTGATTTATTATACCTTTGTTTGTTACAATAAATGCATTTGTCAATAGAGTTAGGTTTTCGAGGTCATTCCGGACGTTTTGGAAGCACGAGTGGCTTGCTTCCTCAGAGGTGTTGACTCGAAAGCTTACACTGAGTTTCAAATGAGATTAAATACTTTTCTTGTGATGTTTCCTTTGAGTTCCAATATGCAATTGATTTGTGAGTAGATAAGTTGATTCCTCTGAATTCATTTTTATATTGCTTAACTCGTTGTCTAAATCATGCGGAATTAAAACGTTTTCCAAGCCAGTGCCTTTGTTCTTGATTTGGCTAGCCAAAAGTGCCTGCTTTTTCAGTTTGTAGTTAAGGTACTTAGTTTTCCTCAATTTGGCTTTGAGTCGTCGGCTTTTAAGTTTCAAAATGTTTGAAGCAGTAGTTGTATTTTGCATGTCATTTATAACGGCACTGCTGGAATTTGAAATGTTTGTTTTATTTTTGTAGTAAATTTGTGGTTTCAATTTTGGTTTGTAGTCTGGACACTTGAAGATCTTCCTCATAGCGTGAAAAACGCTCCACTGCTTATATTGTTCCGGTTCCGCGCACTTGGGTGATACTCTGTTATCATATATATATTTATATTCAAATCTGCTTCCCATGCCAGCACATCCTATTCCCTTATCGTCAATGAATTCACAATTTTTTAAATATTTTTGCTTAATTCTGCTCGCTATTATCGGCTTCCATTCACTCATTTCACAAGTACAGTGCCACGGATTTTCATTAATTCGCAACAGCTTTGGGTGTATTCTTGAAAATATGTCCCTTGGAAGAGTTTTAAATTTATTATCGTTGAGGTAGATCTCTCGGATATTGATTAAATCATCGAAAACTCCGGTGGGAATGTATTCTAGCTCGTTTTTTGAGAGATCCAAATATTTCAACTTTCTGAGTCCCAGAAATCCATCCATTGAAATGTTGTATATCCTACAATTTCTCAGAATAAGCGTTTCTAGGTTTAAAACTTCCTGGAATGCGTCAAATTCGATTTTGCTTATATTTCCAGTCAGAACTAGCTCTATTAGTTGTGACAGTCCTGCAAAAAAGTCTCGTTTAAGCAGTTGCACGTTCACATTATAAAGAGTCAGCGTTTTAAGCATCCCAAGTCCAGCAAATGAATTCGGCAGCAAAGTTAATGGAAAATCTTCACCGCCTATTATAAGCGAATCAGTGGTATTCATCACTTCAAATGTATTAGGAAAAATGATGCCAATAGGATTGTTGGCAAAGTTGGCCAATTTGAGTTTCGGAAATGGAGGAAAAGATAGTTCAGATAATTGCGTGAAGTTGTTGTAGGTCAAATCTAAGTATTCCAATTGCAAGAGTCCGGCTAGGTCAGTAATCTCAATATCTAGAAGTTTGTTATGGGCAAGAGAAAGCCTCTTTATGCTAGGAGTACCATAGAATGCGAATGATGGAATGTAAGATAAATTGTTGCGTTCAAGAATGAGCGATTGCAACTCATTAAGACCATCAAACATTTCCCAATGAATGTTATTCAGTTCACAATTTGCAATTCTCAGTAGTGATAGTTTTTTAAAGCCACTAAAAAGTGGAATTTCTCCACTGGTCTTCCGTTGTTCCTTGAATACTTCATAGGGCAAAACTTCTTCATTTTCTGCAGAGCCTTTCCGAATTATTGTTAAAGGATGGAAGTTTCCATCGACTTTTTGCACATACTCGAATGTAATGTTTTCACTTTCTTTCATGACTTCCAAGAACGATTGGATTTGTTCTTTAGAGTTTTGCACAAGCACTCTCTCCAAGTTCAAATAGTTCAAATTCTCTAAAGCGTAATCCATCTGACATAGCAAATGATTATCCACGTCTTTCCGAAATATGGTTGGACCAATAAGTTCAAGACTTATAAGTTTTTCAAATTTACTTAGCCAGCTGAACTTGATTGTTTTATTCCCTGATTTGTACGCTTGGATGAAAGTAAGACTTTCGAAGTTGGGTGATAGGGAATCTATCAGCTCCATAGGGTCGGTTTCGGTTTGTAGAATACATGTTGCGGACTTCACTACTATGTTGCGACGATTTTTTTCCAGAAGTTCAATGGCATCTAGAGGTTCGTCATAGATTACCTAGAAATAAATAAATCTGTTCTAGTTAGGTTTCACTCTGTGGTAATTAATTTCATTATTTGACAACATCAAGTAAATAAATAGACAGAAAATATTCGCTGAAAACTAAAGTGCTTTTCAATCATCAAAAAAATACCATGGTGGGCTTACCCAGTTACATAATTATTTGGTGGAGCTCGAATTCCATATGGGTTCACGCACACATTTTCTGACATTAATTCCTCGAATTCTGTTTACACGGTTTTAATTTTGTCGAAAATCGGCTTTATTGAGTGGTATCAAACATAAATTAGCTGTATAGAATTATGATCTGCTTCTGCTTTTCTTCACAACGTTTTAAACCTTGATAGTCCTCTTTTGATTTGAGCCCGTTATTTTTAATGTTTCAACGCAACTTCAGGATGTTTCCAATTCTGGAATTGATCGCCTGAACGTGACATTTTTCGGTATTACCTAGAGAGGTAAACGTGTACGTTATTCCATTAATGGAGGCGATAATTCGGTAAAAAATTATTAGAGGTTTGTGAACGCGGGAAAACGAGTTATCAATATAATATATATGAGTTTACGATGAATGGTAAATAATGTTACACTCTAACCGAGTGGAAATGAGACTACAGTACTTCGAAAACTCCTTAATATAAATAGATTTAAAAAATCCTGACTTTCGCGCTTTTCCATCCGGCTCGAAGGACCATGTTTAGTTGCGAGCTCCATTAAAAAGTAGCATGGTGCCCTTACATAACTAAATAATATTTTTGGTGGAACTCGCAACTAAACACTCATAACTAAATTCAGAAATACACGCTTCATATATTTCGAATATAATATAGATTTTTTACTTCAGGTGTTTGAATTTCTTACCTCGTTGTTTTCCACAAACCCTGCCTCTCCAAGGTTTGATTTGCTTTTCTCCTGTAGAAATCTGTAAATCGCTGTCTCTGATATGTGTTGAAAGTTGCAAGTACAAATTAAGGGACATGCCGATTCTCTTTCCCATCCATAACTCTATAAAGAAGTCTATTAGATGCATACAATATGAACTGATTAATCAGTAGCATATTTATTGAAAATCATTGTGCATTTAAATGCAATGCGGCCTTGCATTTTGGGCTGTAAGTTTTTTGTACAATTTTTTAAAATTTATTTTGGCTTCTAATGGTTTTTAAAATTTAAGTAAACGAATGGTTAGTTTTTACGCTACCGCCATGAAAGGAGGAGGTAATTGACCTATGCTGATATTATCTGCTTTTAAAGATATTGAAAAATAAAATCAATGTTGACTTACTGGTCTAAACAATGGGCTTTAAATAGTTTCATCAGGCTATTAAACTGAGCATATGGTTGCCAAATTAAAATTCTATCATCGGAAACTGGAAAGCCCCATAGTTTAGGTTTTGTGCATCGCACTGTTTTTGAGAATAAAAGGAGAGAGTATGAGGATAAATTTTCGTTTTTTTATTAAGTAACATTTTTTAAAATAACGTATCCTGCTTAAAATTGCTCACTTTTTTTACTAAACACCAAATTCATATAACACTACGCCACATTAAGCAAATCTATTAACACTTACTGCAACATTGCAAAAAAACCATTAGAATCGCCAGTTTCTTATAAAATTCCATCTCTGCATTCGTAATTTATTTCACTGCACTGATGAGGGAGTATTCAGAGACTAGATTTCTGTGTCATATTTTACAGGATATAAACACCCACATATTTCCGTAAAAGCCGAAATAAAATTTAAGATAATCAATTTTTATCGGTTTAAAGTAATGCCATTTCATATAATAGGACATTCTTGGATGAAATAGTGTTTGGAATATGAATAAATTAGGTACGTACCTGACATCATATTACATTTGTTAAATTTTAGTTTATATTTGAACTTTTCATTATTCTTTTACAAGAATTTTGGAACTTTTCCTGTTTAAAATACGGATATAGAAGTTATTGATAATTAAATAAAATGTCGAATATAAACATATTTTAAGTTTAATAGTACTGTAAATTTTGAATATCATTTGAAAATAAACTTGATTTCAAATCTGAATATGCGTAACTTATACTGAGCGCATTTAGTTATTATCCAGTTGTGAAAATCATAATTGGAGGAAAGCTATTGGAAAAGATCATAAGATATAATATAATGGTTTAAATAAAATTTAACCGTTTCGTATATTTTCCTGACTGTACTTTAATTCACTTCAATATATTCCTGGGTTTCAGTCAGTTTTATTGTTTATTATTTAAAATGTTACAAATACGTTTCGGTGTCTTTCTCCACCATCATCAGTTTGTCTAAAATATATATTTTTACATTTATTATCAATTTAAATAAAAAAAACTTTCACAAAATTCACACATTAAAATACAAATCACACACATATTAAAAAGTACAATTAGGGACATTGGTTTTCAGGTGATGAGTCGGGATAAACATGTTCGGGAAAAGACTAGAATCTATTGTTTAGAGATCTAAATTTAACTTACATGTTTAGATGTTTCTGCCTTCACATTTTATTGGACATTGAGGAATTGCAGAGCAATTCCAAGAATGCAAAGAAAAGGCGAAGTATAAACATGTATTTTTTCGTTCCCTCGCTCGATATCGAATAAAATAGGGATTTCAAGGTCCAATCAAATGTGAAGGCAGAAACATCTAAACATGTAAGTTAAATTTAGATCTCTAAACAATAGATTCTAGTCTTTTCCCGAACATGTTTATCCCGACTCATCACCTGAAAACCAATGTCCCTAATTGTACTTTTTAATATGTGTGATTTGTATTTTAATGTGTGAATTTTGTGAAAGTTTTTTTATTTAAATTGATAATAACTGTAAAAATGTATATTTTAGACAAACTGATGATGGTGGAGAAAGACACCGAAACGTATTTGTAACATTTTAAATAATAAACAATAAAATTGACTGAAACCCAGGAATATATTGGAATGAATAAAATTGAACATTAGAATTCGTTGAGCATTCATGCACTTTCTGATTGAAATGAAGCTATTTTTTTTTCGCTTTGTAATTACATGATGGTCTGTTTTTCTAAAATAATAGTTTTTTATGATACAAGTTTTAAAACTTCAATGTAAACCAATCTATAAACAATTATTTTTTCCAGGTTTATTTAATAATTATCAAATATCATGCAATATCATCAATGCAATATGATCAATTTGCATGCAATTAATCAAATTTTGTTATCTGGATTTTTGCGCTTGCACTTAAGTGAAATACATGTTTCCAGCAAGTTCCGAATTTACTTTTACTTATTATAGATTGTTGGCAAGAAGGTTTTTACAGCTATTTTAAACCTACACTTAAGGCTTGCGAATTCTTTGTATTTATTTTACCAGTTCTCTAAGTTTTGTGCATTGTACTTGATGAAGGCCGTTTTTAAATGCGTTTTTGGTATTTTAAATAATTTTGCGTTTTTTTTATATTCTGTATAATATTTTGCTTTACTTGTATGCCAATTACTACGTAGTTATTAGCAAATCAAGCTAAAACAAGGTAAACTGCACTGATCGAGTCAAATTCTCACAATTAATCTATACAGGGTGAGTCAGCGAAGCTAGACTTTTTAGATTGTACAGAAATAGCAACCGAAAAAAAACGTGATGAAGAAAAATCTAAAAGTGTTGTGGTTCTCTCCAAATTATTTGTTTCTAATAGTTTTAAGTATACAGGGTGGCTCAAAATAAAGTTTGAGTCTAAATAATGACAGTCAAATAATGACAGTCAAGTTTATTTTTTTAAAAGGAATAGCCTTCTTTTTAATCCAGATTCAGGTTTTACATTGAATTCAAAACATTTTTTGTATAACATACTATGTGACTAAAGTCAATAGTTTTGGACCTAACGACATTTGAATATGGGAACGCAACAAAAGCAAACCATATTATTATTTTTTTTACTAAAATAAACGATATAGTAGTAGTAGTAAACATCTTTATTTCTAAAAAAAAAAGGCTATCGACCTATCGGTCTTTCTGCCTTTGTTTAATACATGTAGTCTTAATTTGAATAAAAAATAAATATGAAAATTCTCTTATTCTACGTTAACAATCTTATTAATAAACTTTTCAATTCCAATGACAAGAAAAAATTATTTTATTGTCCAGTAGTCAGTTGCGTTTGTAAGTGTTCGAGTAGCGTTGATGTAAGGGAAACGGAAGCGGGATTGTCTGGTTGGTCTTGTAAGACAAAGGGGATTCAGTATGGTCCAGTTGTAGGGGTTGTTTGTCCATTTTGTCTGTAGATGTATGAGTCTTTCCGAAATCTTTGTCATGTTTGTGCGTTCGTATAGTAGTTGGGTGGAGGGGTTGTGTAGTGGGTTTTGGGGGTTAAACCGATATAATTTTTCAGGAATATGAAAACAAGTGTTCTGTTTTTTTTTGTTTTGTTCCATTTCCGTTTATTCCGTTTATTTTAGTAAAAAAAATAACAATAAGGTTTACTTTTGTTGCGTTCCCATATTCAAATTTCGTTAGAACCTGAATCTGGAAGAAAAAAAGTAGGCTATTCAATTAAAAAAAGAACTGACCACAACACTTTTATATGAACGTTTCTTTTCAGTCGCTATTTCTGTACGATCTAATAGGGGCGGTCTCGCTTCGCTGACTCACCCTGTATATATATATATATTTCAAAAGTTAAGTATTGAAAATATACTACAGATCTTATCGAATTTACATTGATATTTGAAGAAAAAGGGCAATTAACAAATTATTTTCAGATGTGCCAGCAAGTGGGCTTTATTTCCTAACGTACGATGCTGTACAGTATTATATAACGGAAAACGGGAAACATCAACCAAGTATAATAGGAACAAGTTTAAGTGGAGGTGCAGCTGGCATTGCCAACTGGTTGATTGGAATGCCAGCCGATGTTCTCAAAAGCCGATTGCAAACTGGTAGGTATCATCCGCCAGTAGATAACTGTTTAGAACTGCAAGCGTTTTTAGCACCGGAGGGAACATATCCCAATGGAGTAAGAGATGCATTTAAAGCCTTAATTAAGACAGAAGGTCCACTAGCTCTCTATAAAGGGATAACTCCAGTTCTCCTAAGGGCATTTCCAGCAAATGCAGCTTGCTTTTTAGGATTCGAGCTAGGGAAAAAAATTCTGAATCACTTTAAGGTTCAAAAAAACGACCAGCGGACTGATTTAGAGCAAGTAACATAGTTCATTATATAAATGTTTAGACAATTTTTGTTTCTTAATTGTTAATATTTTTATAAATGTTTTTTTGCTATGCGAATGATTTTTATTAAAATCCTTTCCTGCACAGCGACAGTAAAGTTCCCAATGCTTTATATTGTTTGTTGCCCATTAAGTGCTTAGTAGAAAAGATAGTAATAAGCACAATTCCACTTATAATCGGCTGCTTATCTATATATGCCGGGTTTTAAAAATATTAATTAACATTTTGAGCTAGAGATGATAATATTGAGGTGAGGCAGGTGAGGCTCTTCTAAGGAGGCGCGAATTACTGTTTAGTAGTTGTTGCGTTTATTTAAGGTAAACTCTTTATTTATGGTTTTACTACTACAGGGTGTAACATAAAGGTTGGAAATAAATGAAACAGTGAATTCTTTACGAAAATTTTTATTTTTTGTTAATTCTCTAGTTTCGACCCCCTTTGTCTTTGACGTTAAAAATATGCTTACCTAGTAGATGCTCATTTACTAATAATTTTGAATTTAATTGAAGCACCTTGTACATATTTAAAAACCACGGAAAACTCTTGTTATCTTCTCACACACAAATAAAGCATTTGACCGTTGCATGGTCTTTGTTGCTGCGTGAAACGCAGTTTATATCTGACCGTTTTACGCGCCTGACGCGCACTTGTGTCTTTTTGCGAACCCTGATGAAGGCCGCAATGTCGAAAGCGCTATTAATTTCTATAAAATTCGCTTTTCTTCACTTGCATTACTGCATGGGATAGGTGGCAAGGGAATGTGTCAATTTAAGCGAAAAATTAGCTAAACGGATTCTATTCAGACCGCATCGGACTTTGGTCCCGTTCTTTGCCCCGTGGTTTTACGTATAAAGCAAAACGTTTGAGATTTACTTACAAATATATTTTAGCTAAGCCATTTTCTAGAAGAATCACTATTTCGTTTCAACATAGTCAATGAAACATATACTTTAATAGCACTTATACAAGCGGACGTTGCAGGGTTACTACAGGAAGGTGAAATAAAAAACCATTTGTAGTTGCCATTTTATTTAAATATTTACAAAACCGTGCTAGCTAAGTCTTAACTTAAACAGCACTACTAAATAAAACAGACTAATTTTATTTACAAATAAATAAAGAAAATGATTTCCCGCTAAAATTAGATTATGTAAAAATTTGGATTGCTTTTGTTCAAGGACCTATAATACCAACAATATTAATTAACTGCGATTAAATTAAATATGCCATTATATAGGGTGTTCATGTTACATTTAGTCAATGCTCGAGTAGGGTAACAGGTAAGACATCAAAGCTCGGCAGGTACATTAACAACATGAATAAATCAATTATTATTTTTCATTTCTATTTTAACATTGCTGTGGATCAGATAGTCGATGTTAACACACCTGGAATTTCTCATCCGCTTTTCTACTGCTTAAATTGTCAACACTGAAAATTTACACTTTATAAATTGACAATCAAATATTACTCATTAAGGGAGAGTACTATTACAGGTGCATTGATTAGGTCCCTATTAGTAACAAATTTTTAAGTTACATTAATTTTACATACTTTACGGAAACTATATATGTATATGGGCTTGCTCAGCCCTACGATTATATAAACAAGAAACTTATTGCAACGAGTCGTTTCTTTTGGAACAGCAGGTGTTGCTTAGGCAAAACAAATTTTTTTATTTAGCAACTATTTATTCATGGATTTATAGAGGTCACAGACCAAAGTAACCCACATATGAGTTGCGGTAGTAAAGCAAAATGTTTGTGTTAAAGCTTGTTAGATTATAACATAATAACAATGCTTTATCCTTAGCAACACCATTGTCATTTATACCTAGAGAATCACGAAATAACCTAACAGGCTGACTGGAATAACTCATACCTACTAGTTCTTTTTTATAAAATACTTGATTATTATAAAATTATCACTTTCTTTCATTCAAGCTGAGCCTTACTAACAAAATTATTAATTAATATGACCAAACAGTCTGATCATGCGATAATCACAGATAATTACTTGCGAATGGCAGTTTCTAACTTTCACTATAAGGAGGAAGGTGGGATAAAGTTCGAGACACGTAAGTAACATCTAAATGTTGATGAGGATACATCTCCTGAGGCTCTAAGTGACACACTACAGTCTCCCCATCTAGCACAGCTGCCAATGACCTCACTGAAGCATCTTGGGGTGTATGATACGGAAGTCCCACGTTGTTGCATCGTAGTCGATAAGCATTTTCCAGCTCTTTATTGTTGCTCAAAACCTCTAGAAAGCTACGTTCCGCCCCTGGGCTATATGGAATCAATGGTCTATGATCTCCGTAGGATCTAGAGCTTTGTCTACTCATGTCGCTTTGCCTTTTAGCGTCTTCATCGCTCATATCGCTCACTTGGATTTCATTTCGATCAATCTCCTCGTAAACAGGATCATCTTCCGCTGTTAACAATCCTCTCGGATTCTGTCCGTCATATATTTCAGTATATGTGTGGTGACCCCAGTGATGAGGTTTAGCCGAATTCAGCTTCTTTCTTCCTGTAGCAACGCAGTGGGCCTGTTGTGAAACTTGTCGCATTCCATAATCCGAAAAACCACCCTGTTGACTATTTGGGACTTGTCGTGGTGCTTCCTTAGCTAGCGCAGATGAGTGACGATGTGCTTCTGCTATAATCATATGTGACCTAGGGGATTCTTCCTGCTCCGACCCTCCATGTCCAGAATCACGGCTGTACGACTTAAAAGAAATGTTCTGCAAAACAAAAATTCATTATTTAAAATTATTGTTCATTCATTATCAGGTCACTAAATTTTATTAAAATAGAGTCATTAAAATATATCTGAAATCTATTATGAATATCCGGGAAACTAGTTTTGTTTGGACAGACATCATGGAAATAGGTACGAAACGACTCTCCTGGAATTGTGTAACGGATAATCGGAAAATGCTCAAATCCTTTATAAAGACCTACGTTTAACTTGTAACTTCCTTTCTATAATTAAACTCATGTCTAGTATGTGTTTGAGAAAAAGTAATTAAACTCAGATTTTTTTCCATTAGCAGGACGACTTATTTAAGCCATGTAACATCTTTTGATACTTTGCATCAAGATCAATACACCTAGAAGTACATGAGCGGATTTTAGCTCATTTCAATCGGCCTAGTTTCATAATGCTGTCCGTATGTTTTGGGCAAAAAATAAAAGACAACTACGTGAATTCAAGGTGTATCAAAGTAAGTGTAACTCCTTTATTATTGTAGATTTAAGTCGAGTCAAGTAATACACTTGCAGGTTTTGTTGCGCTAAGTTAAACAACTTAACATCGACTTTGAATGATTAGGAAATTGTTGTTTTTCTCTAACAAAATCGAAATGAACTTAAACGCAAAAAATTATTTGATTTTTGAGAAATTGAGCAACCAATCAGCATACAGCATAGAAAAGAAACCCGAAATATGCGTCTATCGTAATTCTCTAAAAGGACCGTATTCGACAAAAAGCTGTTGCATTTTCTAAGCTAGGAGTTGTTCAGGTTGAAACTAAATAATAAAATATTGAATGATATAGCAAGATATTTGTATGATAAACGGTTTGCGAGCAGGATTCCACAATTGCAAATATTCAGAGCAATTCATAATAGGCTGGGAGCATTTGAAGCACTCGAAGCATTGAAGTTCAAGCTCGACTATTAAGTAATTAAGATAAACTATATGGAATATTAATTTCTGTCAATTAAAACATTTCAAAACGTTCAGTAGACGAGTTTTTAAACTAATAATTTATTATTCCGTTCTTGCACAGAATGGGTTACTACAAACTATAAGACAATGCAATTAATTCCATGACACTTGGTCATGTTCACATGTTGTAACATTCATGGTTCAAATGCAGTGTCTTGTGGAGTTATATGAAAATAAATTTGTCGAATAATTCACTAAAGAACAATATAAGCAGGTACAAAGGGCCGTTAAGTCTTGAGTACAATGCATGTATAACAAAATGTGCGTTGCAACTCATTCGTTTTTGTGTGTTTATCAGCGCAAAAATCTTACAAGTTTGATAATGTCAAGAAGTGGATACTGAGAGACACTTGATTTGATGCACCTTGAATGATTATTTCAAAAACAACATATTCGAGGCTTTTTCTACTTCACTGCTTATATTTTTTGATATAATGAGTGAATTTTATGTGGACTCCACTCCTCATGTATTAATAAGGATAAAAATAGTGTGTGGAAGCGGTTGTTATGTAGATAGAATAGTTTTAGCTTTCATGCATTTAATAGAAAAAATCTACAAAGCAGAGTTAACATTACGAACCTTCCAGTGTAAGGGTTTGTGCAGGGGACCCCAAGTTGAGACCGATTTAGGGATGTTAGGATTAACAGTGGAGTTTTTATAGAAGTTGCGAATGTAGGGAAGCGTGGAAGTGTTAGGGGCTTCTAGGTCGGGAGATGGAACGGAATCTGTGAGACGAGGGGGGCGACAAAGAGTAGCAGCCATGTTGGCCGACGTAGATGTGGGTACAGGCGTGCGACATGCCCGATTGACGTTCGTACAGCTCTGGGAGTTCCAACCTCGTTGCAACTGAAAAGTAAAATCGAACCGTCACCATCTGTTATCCCCTTTATCAAAAGTCGCCTTTCTGCAATTTTGCATGCTGCATTTGGAGCTTGGTATACATCACATTAACTCGTATTCTCATTAGCTCCTCGGCAAGATCAGTCGCAATTAACATCCTTTCCAAGTATCCTTAGCTTTCTTGCTTAAAGCTTTGAAAATATTTTAATGGCAATGTAATTGCCGGAAAACATTTCCCTCTGGTAATTATGTATTATTAATATGGTTTATAAGTATGCGACGAGTACTGATGCATTTTGCAAGGCACATGGTCGTTGTTTGTGTCTTTATTTCATCTATGTAACCCTCGTGATACATAAATATCTGGTGAACTGTATGAATATTACCTTTATCTGCATGAAATGAGGATGAGGTATGAGGGATGAACCTCGAACCACAGAGCGAAAACACAAAATTGCAGATTATTGATCTTTTGACATACGGCATATTAGAGAAAGCGAAAGCGTTAGTACAGTTCCACAACATTGGGTACCACCTAAAGAGTCATGCTGGAGAAAGAATGCAACAATGCGGGCACCACCATAGCACTCCACAGTTAGTAAAAGCTTGAACGCGTTTCAGTTTTCAAAGACTTTTCTTCGGTCCTACAATTCGGTGGTTGAATGTTGAACGGAAAATTCCCATTGGGCGTAAGCCGATTCCTTTTGTGTAGTAAGATTCAAAATTTATGATGTATTTTGTCTGAATCGGCGATTTTACCGACAGTGGGACAGCCCATCACTTTTATGCACATGAAAGTAGTTGATGTGATCAACCCCAGAATGCATCATGAAACGTGTTAGCTAATTTAGTGATTTGTTCCACGATACATGCTCGATTGATATGGCAAGCAGTCGTACCTGACTCTACATGAAGACATAAAGAGGATACTAAATCACATCTATGTTTTTCTACTTGTGCCATTAATGCAACACCGGAAGAGGATGAAGCTAATTTGTCCCCAAAAGGAAAGTTTATTTATCACTCTCAACAATTGAAAATAAACACGATTACGAACTAGATGTGAAAATGCCAATCATTCGAAAATAATATATAATCAACGAGCGAAAAAGTCCATTTAAAGTGCGTTTAACTGGAGCAGAAATGTTCACGCGCGAAAGCATTACGTGCTGGGTTAAGCTCAAATAATTTGTTATATAAAAGTTTGCATCAACATTTTATACGCTGATAAATTATGTTAACTTTGAAACAGATTAGTGGTTTGAAAACCGGCAAAGAAAATTTATGGCATATGTTTAGTTGTAAATCAAAACTTTCCCATTGAGCTGCGTGCTATATTGCTAGTGTGATGTAGTGTATTAAAAGAAGTAATACAAACAAGGAAGTAGATATTTGAAGTACACAAATTGAACGTAAAACTGTAACTTGCACGACAGTTAAATAGAAAAGCAACTCAAAACTATGAAGAAGACGCAAAACAATGAATTGTATGAAGATGCGTATATACCAGACGAACTAAGCTTGTAATATAACTTATTTTTAACAAGTATTACGTTAACATGAACCGTACCAGAAATAGGTTGCAGATGCTTTACAAAACAATGTGAACACTAGAGAGTGTCTAATAAAATGGAATAAGTCGTGCGTCGCATTTATGCCATTATGGGAATCATGGATGGACTCATTTTACATTAAAATTCTTCTCAGTTCAAAAACTTGTTGGAGTTTCTCTGAAAACTTTATTTCTCGGATTTTTTCATTAAAACTGAGATATTTATATCGTAAAAAATCCTTTCTACATCAGGCTTATTCCAACTGTTTTTCTAAAAAAGCGTCTAGTTGTGTGAAGCGCATAAAGAATTGTTGAGATAATGATTGTTAGATTACAAGCTTGGCTCGTCTAGTTTATACGCACCTTTAGACATCATTTGTACCTTGTTGGGACACGTTATGCTGTCGATTGTGGTTGGTCATGGTGGTACTAGCATTGTTCAGATCGGTTCTAGACAAAATCTGCACTAGTGCCGTAGGGCGCGCGTTATTTAGATTATTCGAGATCACTATACTGTTGTTGCTATTGGTACCCACACTTGTTCCGTGAGGAGTTAACACGGAATTGTCCGTTATATGTGTGTTAGCTCCTCCCGATGGGTTCCCGTTGGAACCATACAGGCTGGGTCTCCTCTCTTTGCCAGCGCCGCCTGAAGTCGTGCAGCTGCCACTGTTTCCACTGCTGCTACCACCAGGTCCGCTGCTCGACTTCGAACATCTAAGACACTTTGGCAGCCAGGAATGCTTTCGAATAAATTTGCGATACTCTTTTCGCACCTGCAACGATAAATACATTGGCGATTAGTAAATGATTACGAAGTTCTAAATCAAAAGATTTTCATTTGAACCTCAAGCTCAACTTACCTTTTCATTCTGAACGCAATGGAACACGAATATAAAGAAGCCTTGGAAGGAATTGAAAGTGGCAAACAAATACGCCATCGCAACTGATTCCTGGTTAACGTATAAAAATCCGAAAATCCAAGTCAATCCTAGTAGGAAAACTAGAACGAAAGCTCCTTTCAACCATGCCCTAAAATGTTTACTCAAGTTACGGATCCTGCTCTTATTGAACTTGGAAATGTTTGTTTTTGCTAAAACCTACTTATGAGACAGAATGTCTGCATGCTTTTTAATAACATGCCATGTTTGTCTTAAAGCTTGCTCATCTAAAGATGCTCTCATAAAACCTGCCAATGATGAGAAAAAAATTATATTTCAGTCGATAGGTATGTACAAAGAAAATGGAAAAACATGCTAAAACAGCATCTTACACTATCTTAGGCTGCCATCCGAATATGGTTAAAACTTGAACGAAATTTTTCGTTTATGATATATTACGCGTGCATAGTAAACAAATCGATTGTATTAGAATAATTACGAGAATATTTTTTTCCCAAGTAAAACCCCTGTATATTAAATGGTATCAAGAGGCGGATGATTCACATCTTTAAAAACATGTTTTTATTTACTTTCTAGTTTTTCAATTCTTTATTTATCGAGCTTTTTATATGATATGCGGTTGTGCTTTACATTATTTAATTACGACTTAATACGAAATTCGAGTGTATTTTATTTTATTTTCGCGATTTTTTCAGTCAACTTACAATAGAATAAAAGCACAAAGGTAATAGGAACTCTTACCGACCCCAAACCGAAACAAATTACCTGAAAAAAAGTACTGAAAAGTAATAATACTGAGCTAAATGAGTTTTGAAATTTTCAAGTAAGTTATTCACATTAAATTAATTTAAATCATGTTAACTGCAAATAAAATTTCTCTGTAAAAAAATAGACATTAGAATATGAAAATATACTTTTCCATATTTATTTTACTTCTAGAATCAAGTTATTAGAAATAGAAGTCAGTTTATTAACAATTGACTAACAAAAAAATTATTTTCGACGAAGTTGTTACACGGGCATGCCTTGAAGACGCCTTAATGTTAAACATACATTTATTTTCAGTATTTTTTGTATTAATTCATCGGCATTTTAAGATGTGATGTCTTTTCGACAATTTTTTAAAAAATTCTGTTTGCGTCTTTTTAAATGTTTAAATTAGTCTAATTTTTACTGTATAGATGACTAATTGACTCTTTGTGGATATTGCCGCAAAAAAGCAGATACTATTATTTGAAATTCTCAAAAGCAACTTTTCAGTAAGCTTTTCAATACCAAATCAAGGAAATGCAAATTTAAACAACCAAAAAAAAAACCATCCAGCATATTGGAAGTGCGTTTATACTAACAAATAATAGTTAATTTTCAATAAAATTTTATTTCGGGATTTTTCCATCAACAATTTATATTCTGGGATTTAATCACCTTTACTGAATCCTATATTATTTAGGTACTATTATAAAATTTTGAATCCTGTGCTGTTTTTTTCACCTCTTTATTTTTGTCTTCAACCATCGCCGTTCGACTAATAATAATTAAGTAATGGAAAGTTTATTTCAAACAAAACATTTTAGTAGTAAACATCTTTATTACTAAGAAAAGGCTATCGACCTATCGGTCTTTCTGCCCAATATGTTTCTATTTTTCCATCATTTTCCTTTTTGACGAAGTTAAAGAATTCCATATTATGGACATTCTATAGGTTTAAACTCGTAACACGGTTCAATCGTTTTGGTAATCAATATTTTCATTATGTAAATTTTCTATTGTATTGAATGGCTTAACACTTTTCGTTTTTCAAATATGCAAATATCACACTTAATTAAAATTATTGCAGGTAAATAGAACAGATGCAAAGCATGTTTTTTTTTATTTATTAAGGAAAATCAAGCTGCAACGTAACAATGTTTTGCAACTGGTCACGTTGCATATGTTTAACTGACTTTGGAAAGACTATGGCTAGCATCAATTTTAATTAATTTGTTATGAGTTACTAAGGCCAATATTAATTCAATTAGAACAAACTACAATTTTAAACTGATTAAACATTGACTGGACACGGTAATATATATTATTAAGTTATAATAGAAACCGTAAATATATTATATGTAAACACGTTTACTACGAAATAGAATACAAAATGGTGAAATAAACAAAGACAATGTTTGCCTATTTAATCTATTTAATTAATTGCTAGTTTATATTAGCATGTTATCCATTCAGACGTGGCAGCCCTATGTGTATTGTGTAATTTTTCAATCATCATTATCAGGTGTAATAATTAGTATATGTTAGAAAAAGTGATCTTACAAGTCAAATCTCATTCGAAGTGCACTTTCTTCCTTTCCACTACCAATGTAAGATTGCCATGCAAGAAAAATAATATATTAGAAAAATATTTACACCAGGTAGAGTATAAAGTTTTTCTGCATTCAACGATCAACAAACACCACCCTCTAAATTAACCCATTTTTTCAACAGCTACAACAATTAAAGCCTTAATACTTATAATTAGACCTATTAATGATATTTGTCGCACATTAATCAGCATAATTAGCCAATCAAGATGGATATTACTACGGCGGAGAAATTCCTTTAGAATTCTAAGCATTTAAACGCCGCCCCTAGGGAGTGCTTTTAAATCGCTTTACCGTTCTCAATGCTTTATGATTGAAATTGAAGAGTATGGATTTCTCCGTAATGATATTATTTATAACCCTCCAAGTGAAAGTTTTTAATAGCGCAAAAAATCTAATTTCGAACTAGTTTCTATTTAATGATCGTCTTTGATTTCAACAAACTGTTATAAAAGCAATTATATATAACACCGCGTCAATCAAGAGAACAGTTTCAATGCATGGTCCCAAAACCATTATATATGCACATTACATAACAAAAATTAGTTAACTTAAATTCAAACTTCGAACAATGAAGGCAGCAAAGAATTCTATTCGTTAAAAGGTTACCTATCACAAAAGAAAACGATTTTTTAATATTCCCTAAAGGTGAAACTGGTTTTGTTTGTGAATGTGTGGGTATCTAAGTTTTGTCATTTATTCTTTGATTCGATGGTGTTACTATTGATTACAAATTGCTAAAAGTGAAAGCGGCTGCAGTGAATCAATGTTAATTAAAATGAGTAAATTAGTTTTTTTTATATGCGAATCCGGTTTCAGTTGAAGCAATTTGAATGAAAACTGTTACAAATAGTGTGTGGTAACCATACTACGAACAATTATAGTTAATAAGTTAACATGCGGTAGATGCAACATTCATTATTAAGATTTGAGGAAAGTACTCCATTAGGCAATTTTTCCTAGTGGAGTTCAAATGTTTGAACCAGTTAACTGCTACGTTTTAAAATTATGTTACTTTCACACCCAAACTAACACCAAAATTGAAACGTTGATATAAAAGCAAACAACGTAAATTTGCCACATATGTGTAAATAATTACCTCGTGCTAGCAAGGCGGGATTGTTCTTTATTTTTCATGGACACAGAAGCGCTTGCATGCCTGCACATCATTACTATTGCCATTGTCAAAAATATGACATTCAGCTGAAAACAAAGTTGAGAAATCTTCAGTATGCCATATACATATTATGAATAAATGCGCTTAAACATTTTCAAAATGAAAATAATCCTACTTAGCACAACTCTCAATGAAGGCGATTTCAAAGTAATAAAAGCTGATTAAAGTTCTTTCAAATAGTAGTTAAAGTCGAAGAAACTTGTGCATTGTACAAAGGGGTTCACTTACCATCATTACTAGAAAGACAGGCCCTACAAAGGTATAGATGAAGTAATTGTCGGTTCTTAGCCAACAATGTCCTCATTGTACCGTAGCCCTGAGGATATATTGTTGCTGATGCAAACACTATTAAAAATGGCAGGCCATACGCAAATATATAGTACCAACGTAGTCTCGATTTTTCCACCTCAAATACCTCAATTAACATCACGTATAATTGAAAACCTGAAATGTACAAAAGTTATTAACATCACAAAATTTCAATTTTCACAGCTCGCAAATTCGCTGGAAATCCCGAGGTTTTACTACTGCGGCATTGCATTTGAAAATAGCGGCCTCAACTGCGAGGAAAACGACCGACAAGTCCAGAAAACGGATTTCCAAACGGCCTCACAAACTTCGTTTTTCTACCCGTGAACGAACACTGAAAAGGAACAGAACCCGGTACTCTGAAAAACGCTTACTAAAACGAAAGCAGTACTTTCACATCAATTTACTAAATTGACTTAAAAACTGTGCAGGGTGACCCATTTTCGACTATTTTATGGAGTATCTGACCTTTTCTGCAGGGGATAATAAAAAAATTGTCAATTTCAAAACCTATATTTTATTAGTTAAAAGAGATACACAAAAATGTTTTATGTAAAGGTTTCTTTATACTGATTGTTGAATAATCTCGTCGTTTTCGGATAAGTGTACGGGGTCAGGTTAAAAAGTTTCTGTATATTTTAATCTGAAAAGATATAATTCTCAACTCTCTTTTCAATAATACAACATACGATGGATGATATTGGTTTCCTGGGCAATTTATTTAAACTTTATTAATTTAAGTGACATATTATAGTTGTAAAGACATCACACAATAAATTTTAACAGACAAATAGTAGAAGAAATAGCTGGTACAAGAAAGTCAATGAAAAAATTATAAAAACTTTGAAATGAAATAAACCATTCAGATTAAGGATTAAAATAACTGCAATAATTGTAAATGTTCGAAAACTCCTCTGTGGTTTTCAATGCATTCTTGACGTTTTTTTCGAACGAATTTTAAGACCTTCATTTAAGGCAAAAGCCTCATGAATTCTCTGATCAAGTTGTTCTCGGGTTAAAATGACTTGTTTATAAATTGTATTTTGTAACATTCCCATATGAAAAAAATCTGGAGGTTTTAGATCCCGTGATCGTGATGGCCACTTTATAGGTCCAAGTGGTCCTACCCACGGTTTCTAAAGTGTATCTTGTTGAAATTAAATCTCTATTACTTCATTTAAAGGATAATCATCAAGGATGTCGAAAAGGTTTGATTGCAGTATGTCCGGATATCTATCTGCATTTAAATTTTATTCAAAACAGCAATACACTAGTTTAGTTTTAAAGAAAAAATCCCCATCTGGGGATTTGCAGAGTTCCAATGTATTTCATTAATTCGATTAAGAAGACCGCAACTTGTAACTCAACGTTCATCAGACCAAATTTTTTTTCGTGCAAAGAACTACCCTTGCTAGATTTATTTAAAAACCAGTGACAAACTTCCACTCGTCTCACATCATCCCTAGGGTGCAAATATATTCGTAAGCAGATTTTATTCCTAAAATTGTTTCACGGCATACTGTGGTTTAAAGTAATAAGGTTTGAATAAATCACCGAGGAAACCAAGAAAATGAGTTTAGGTCCGATAACTTTTTTACCTGACCCCGTATACTTATTCTGAAATTGGCAAACTATTCAACAATCGTTATAAAGAAACTTTTGCATTAAACAGTTATCTGAATCTCTTTTAACGACGAAAATATAGAAAATGACAATTTTTTGTATCTTTGCATCTCTCGAGCAAAAATTTTCAAATTTAGATTTTTATCATTTTAAGTTTGACTAAAAACAGCACATGATACTAATACTGCTTTTTTAATAGCACTAACAATTACGGAAACATCCTATAAAATGGGACACCCTGTACGTGCACTGTTATGCAATGAGCAGGTGAAACTGTACGGGTAAAATATCTATTCGTGATAGATTTTGAATGTTCTGGAACCCTGTGGTTGTGGCATGGAGTGGCAAAACATCCCAAATATTTTCCACTTTTTATAGTGGGAATCAGTGCGGGCGGTAGTTAAGCGAAAACCTGCTTACTAAAATGTAAGCAGTACTTCCACTTTAATTTGCCAAACACACTTCCTTCGAATCCAGGAGACTGGCATAACTCTTTGCGGTTGGAAGAAGAAATGTACTTAAAACTTTCAGCTAGTCGTTCTGGAATGAACAGCTTGAGCCGTACGGGTAAAGAATCTGTTCGCGATAGATTTTGAACGTTCGAAAATAACTGGAACGAACATGCAGCACACACTATCGATTTTCTACGCACACCATACGTGCTTGTTCCCAATTATTTTTCACCATTTTAATCGTATGAATTAATGAGGGAGGTAGTTAACAAATCGTTACTAAAGCTAAAAACTGGTTGATAAAGCGCGAGTAACACTCCCACCTTAATTTACTAAAAAGTTCGTTCGGAAACCAGACATCTAGATATCTGGCATAACAAGTCACGGATGGAAGAAGAAACGTACTTTTAGAGAAAGAGCTTTTAGCTTTGATTGAGCAGACTACTCTTTTGAGAGACTCAATTTCACCACATAAACCGATTATAAACCTCGACCTTACGTTTTTTTGACAAGAGGAAGCAGTGAAGATTTTGAGTTTTTATTTTGACAATTAAAAGTAAATCCATCAGACCTCCGAAAACCTGCAATCGCTGCTGGATAGAAAAAAAACTGTACGTTTATTGCCTACAGACGTTCTGGAACGTTCGAAAAGAACTGGAACGAACGCACGCACGTGTAAGAAAAACGAAGTCTGTGCAAGCAACTTGGTTGTGTTGCAGCCTTTGATATATAGTAGTTAGTACCTTCAAAGAACATCCAGACGAATGCACATAGGAAGAAATACTGTAAAACCCCAGCAATGATCCCACAACATATTCTATTTTCGGTTTGGTTTATTCCAACCAAAAATACGAATTCGGCTATGAGGAGGCATGTACATAGGTTACAGTGTATCGTTGTTCTGTCGCTCTAAAATACAGTTGTAAAATTAGACCAATCTAAATAATTCAATATCAAGAAATAACTACCTTGAGCCCGCGAAATAACTGAAACGTGACAATCGCAAGTATTAGACAAATAATAGATATGATACATCCCACGTAGGTAATCACTTGAAGAGCAATTTCATGAGATATTGGCAGGTAAATATCATGAACGTCCATCAGAATTGCAAAGTTAGTCAGATGATCGCAATAACATACAGTGTGGGTATAATTCGAATCTGACGTGTCCACGTGGCAGCCTTCTTCTGACCAAGAATTCATAGTGTAATCCCAAAAAACACATTTTGGGTTACTGACATTCTCTATCTTTATATGCTTCAAGGTCAGTCGTACAGGCTCTTTCAGCTGAATGTGCCGGCCTTTTCCAAGGCTTGCTGATATTACTTTACTATTCAGTATTTTGGTAATATTATTTCCATGATCAGCACTGTCTGGTTGCCACTGCAGAATCTCTTCCAGTCTGTCGAATGCGACGAAAACAAGCCTAACCAGATTACCATCGCTGTTTTCCAATAAAGCTTCTTTGGGCAATTCTATTGAATCGCTGCTGGCATTCCAGATACTAGTTCTGTCCTCAGAAGGAAATGTTTCGTCGGATAAAAATTTCGTATCCAAAACTCTCACAGAAAGCACTGAAAACAACCATAATTTGAACATTTACAAACTGACGTTTATCGCAGGAAAACCGTGAGATTTCCCCCAGTCGATAATGTTAGTTCGATTTTATCACTTACATATATTTTTCTCCTTTCTATTTACAGTTTTCTGACTAGTTACAGTATCAGCTAACAAAAAAGCGTTTTCCTCCAGTCCAATGAGCAGCGACGTAGCTACGCCCATTTGTTCCTTATAGCTTAAATCCCTCCATGAAGAATACTGCGTAGCATCTAAGAGATTACTACTTGTCTTTGTTACGTATCCTAACATTTCCGTCACTATTTCTTCCCTTTGTCGGGTGTCGGGAAACGTTTGGATGTCTTGGGACATCTTTTCAGTCATTTTTTGTATAATCTTAGTCGTAATAGCCATGTCGCCACCGTAGAGTGTCTTGCTACCAGTTACTGTAGACAAGTCTCGGATGATTGACATTAACAAGTCTTTGCCTAAGACGAGTCTTTGCTCGAGGCTGGTAAGCCAGACTGATCGACATTCGCTCAAGTCTGGATTAATTGGAACCCATTCTGGGTAGTTAGAAGACGCCACATCCGAGCAATGCCACTTGGCAAACCCAGTGGTACCTGGCGGACAAGGCTGAATCGCTGTCTCATTCGCATGGGTACTTTTCCAAAAGATATTTCTAACTGTTGTTGAATTACAATGGTAAGGAAGATACTCGGAGTCTTTTGGCCAGGAATAAATACTGGGAATCGACGGTGAGTATGTAAATGTAGACGTGGCATCGGCTAAAAGAACCAGAAACACATAACTTACATAAGCATCCGGGTGGGTTTTCACACTTAACACTCACATGTCGCTAGTCTTTTACTGGAATTCTCATTGGGAGTTATTGTTGCCAGAGGCAACGTAGTACTGTCGAACTTATTGGGTTCTTTCGGTTCCCAACTCCAAACATCATGGTCTTTCGCACCACCACTGTTATCAACAGGGGGGTCTTGGTAGCCTTTTGAGGTAGATGTGGGCACATTGACAGAAGTTGAGGAAGGAATTGGCCCGGGAATGGGAGACGGGGGACTTATGGTAACCTTTGTGGTCGAAGGACGAGGTGGTTGAGTTTTAATTGTACTCCACATGGGTGGCTGAGATGTTATCAGCCATGGTGGACTTGGACGGCTTGTTGTTGTAGTTGTAGTCGCTGGAAATTGCGTGAATAACATGTGCTGCTTTAATTTGTAATCAACAATTATACTAAATGAAATGAAACGTTTACAATAACCCGTTGCATAATATACGGTGTTCAGATTATGTGGACAATATTTCAGACGCAGATTGCATTAAATTTTTCCAAGGAAGCAGATTTCCTAGATCCGGACGTTTTGGAACGTGGATTCTTAAACTGTGTTCGATTTTTTTCGGCTGCGGGTTGCTCTGGAGTTATTCATCATCAAGCTTTTAAAACCGATTGCATTCAGTGGTTTCCGTTATTAACGCAGGTGAAGATGTAAAATCATTTTAGTTTCAGATGATGCCCAAGGTGAACACAGAAAAATATTCGAATATTACATTTGCAAGATACTTTCTTCCCTGTATATTATCTGATAATGTCATGAATGCGTTGTTGTTGTTTTCATAATAAGAGCCAAAATATAATATTGTCTCCAATGGACCATCTTAACTAGCTATACATTGATGTTCCTATATACATAATAATATATTATATACATTATTTATGTACATATATTGTACAGAATGGACAGATGATTCAAAATTGGCGTCATTCCTCTGGACGTGTTGTATGGGGCTATTTAGATAGTACAGGTGATATAGTAAAAATAATAATAATTCCCCCTTAATAACAACAACGTTTTTTTATCCGCAAAGACAAATTACCTTCTTTTCATTAACATTACTTAAATACCTGTAGCTGTACGCGTAAAGTAAGTTTGAATTATTAGATATATAACGTAGTAAAATTTATGTAGCGTAATATTTTTGAGTTCAGAACAGTGTAGACTTTAAAAGTTACATTTTAAATTTCAACTCTTCTATCCATCTAAAATCTCCCAATGATCAATCAAATTAATCAAATTTGGTATAATAAAGAATCTAGTTTATTATAACATTTATTTGGGTTTTAATAGGCCAGAACAGAGTTATAAAACGACCGATTCTACTATTCGAATCAATTTTTTGTCCTCTTTCCAACCATCGAATCAGAGACGTGCCATTCCATTTGAAATTCCTGAGAAAATCGGCTTAATTTATCGGTATTCGAAAAAGCGCCCTGTTGCGATCGGCTGTAAAACCATGTAAACGTAAATTTTAAATCAAACGATAGAGGTGAAAATGCTCTTTTTAACTAAATGATTTAAACTCGGTTGATTTGAATGATCCAAACTGGAAATGTACGCTTTTGTTCAGCAACATTTGACTTTTTGCTTTATTTCGTTAGATTTTCAGAAACATTGCCTCAAATAAATGTTTTTCTAATTCATTGTTCCCGTAATTCTTTGACTAGATTTTTATATTTTTCTTTAATTTATTGCTTCAATTCTTCACTTTTACGGCCATTTGTAAATATGAATAAACCTAGCCATCATCTAAAGATCTGGATCTGAAACAACTATTACAAGTAGGTCCAAAAGCATCTACGGGTAACCCTCGTATAACATTAGAGTTATGTTTGCAAAAAAATGCCGTTATGCGAATCCGTGCTAACACTAAGCACCAGTAACCACGGGCGTTTTCTGTTTGGCAAGAAATCCTCATTTCCGATTATTTATCTGCACTTCAGATCCATGCGTGAAAATCTGTTATTTTTTATTGCTTGCTTTTAGTTAGAAGATATTTATAAAATTCCTTAACTTTTTCTAAGCATTAGCAAAATTCTCAGTCAAATTTTATGCTCTTTTCATTTGAACACTCTTCAAGAACTGTGACTAACTGTGCAGTTAATTCTATATCTTTTTTTAATGTTATGTAGAACAAATCGTTTAATTGCGGATTTATCTAACCCTTGATTTATCAAGATTCGATATATTTTTGCTACCAAATCTGCTGCTATCAAATCACCAGTAATTCTTGGATATCTAGTGCGGTCATACTGTTAAAACTCTCCTTTCTTAGAGACTTAGATACTCTTCTACAGCATCCAATCTCCATCAATTGACTCTAGCGATGTTTTATTCCAACAACTATTTAATGTCGTTGGTTTTGCTTCTCTGATAGATGAGTTTATTACAGTAATGCATTCCAAAAAAGTCTCCTTGTAGATTTATCATCGATTTTGTTCGAACACCATTGCAGTGATCTTATGAAATTGGTTTTAAATGCAATTAACATTCCTTGATCTATCAGTTGAAGAAACGCAGTTGTACTTGGAGATAAAACATTTAGTATAATATTTGGGATATTTATATCGTGCTGATGGTTGGGAGAATTATTTAATATAAGTTGAAGAACATTTCTTACATGATAAAGTCGTCCCCTAAGCTGTTTCGGTTGCCCCGCAGGGTATCGGTAAATTACCTCTAGTTAACTTTTCCAATGCAGCACGATTGCGATATTTATATATCAAAAAAGGATTGACCATGTTTTTTTTCAAGCCATTGGATATATTTTGGCTGATTTTTTAGCACCTGCCTTCTATTGCTGGCTACAAAATATGGTTAAGTACCTATTTCTCCACCTTCCCTTCATAATTTTTCAAAGCTTTGTGCTTTATCACATTTGTGCTCAGTGAAATCACTTTGTTCAGTCTTCAATTCATGTGCTAATGACTTTTCCCATCGAGCGACTTTATTCTCTGATTCTTTGTGCGTTTTTCCTTATCGCACATTTTGTCGCTTCATTTGTCTTTTCATTCATTAACGACGAATATCGATCCTACCTAAAGCTTGTAGCTGATTTGCATGGAGGTGGATCTTAAAAACCCAATAATTATTGCTATTTCTTTATTGACGATTTAAATACTACTGATTTGAATATGTTTAATCCACATAGCTGAAGGAGACACACGGTTTGAGTATTAATATTTAACGAACATTCCGCAGAATAATCTGGCAGTACGTAGGCGTTTGAATAAAAAATGTGCATTGAGGTATCTTTTGCACGTAACAGCGAATCACGTTTATTGAGCGGCTCTACGGAAATTTCCCTAATTTCCACTTAAATAAACGGTAGTTTTGCACAAATCTCAAAAGGGTTCTTGCAGTTGGCAAGCAACGCTTGATGCTGAATAACTCATCTCGTAGCTTATCCGACAACATTGGGTACATATCTGGTACATATTGGTTCATTAGAATTATTTAAAAATCTAGAATCGAGATTAAACTTTAGTTTTTCTGCTTCTTCGTAATTAATCTGAGTATCAGAAACTGTCCACATAATCTCTTACTCTCTCTGTATAATAGCACTTAAATTACCGTCTTCCTAAGGGAATGGCTTAAATACCTATATTAAAACCTGCACCAACCGTTGGAGAGGTGTAAGACATGGTATCCAGAGGGACCATTATTCGCGCTTTTATATCCAACCCTGGCAACTTTGCTTGACGTAATTTGAAAAGTTTTATGAAAGTTATTGTGCTACATAATTTCTAACTCTCATTTAAAAGAGAAAGAGCAATGTAATATTAAGTACATGCAAACATGTAAATTCTGCTACTGGTATAAGTAAACGATTAACGTAAAATATAATACTTTTTAAACAAGTTAGGTACTCTAGAAGTCGTCGTAGCGTGGGCGTTAGATAGGCGACAAAGTATTGCTAGAAATCGAGGAAGTATTTAAATTAAGTACAGGTTTAATTAACTTACCGGGTAGACACTGATAATGAGCTTCTAAATATTTATGTGTCCCAGGACAGGGGTCTCCGAACATGCTTGTAATCGCTGGTATACTGCAGTTTTGATAATGCGTACACCTAAACGATAATATTGCCTTGTTAAGTCCGAGTATCCATACATATCCCGATCTCGTTGGTATCCAGGATGAGAAAGGCCAAATTGAATTTTCCACAATAGAACATTTTTCTGTTTTTTTTTGGGTTGAGATTTATACATATATTACGGAATTGTTAGCACAAAGGGCAACGCTTTGGCTTTATTCGAATTAAGTTTTTTTCGGGAAAGCGCTGATGTGTATGGCAAACAGGTTTTTCATGTCTGTGTACCAGCAAAAAGGGAAACAGATGTTATCTTTTTCAGTTTGAATTAGTAGTGAAATTCTCATAATGTTTGCAAACAGGCGGCTGGTCGAGTCTTGAAAATGAAAGCGTAACACGTGACTTCGCGAACCTTTTTTTGAACAAATTTTACAGCCGGAAGATTTAATTGAAAATTATACGGGTCATACCATGCTTTATATAAAATGTTTGAATTGAAACCCTTCCGGTTTTTCCGGGTTAAATAATCAGATCTTAAATAAAGGTTGTGTATTTTGGAGAGTTGCTCTTGAGTTTATTTGAAGCAAACACATGAAATCATTAAAAGGGATATACTGGGTGATATTAGGGTCTGCATATTTCGGACAATTTCTATAGGTTTAGGTCTAGTTTAGCCGCCCAAACACTTTTGTGGAGCAACACTGATATTTTATTCTAAAAATGTTCAAGTCTCTATTTAATTTGGAAATTATTTCGCTTTGATGGAGAATATTGCGAACGCAAAAAGGACTTATAACAGAATAACGAAACATTTCAACCATAAACTAAACCCAATTCATAATTAACATGAATTCAAATAAAACCTGGTTAAATGAGTATTGTTATAGTTAGTTATATAGTTGTTTGTATGAACTGTTTCCTTATTTTTGCTTGTAGAATATGGAGTTAAAAATATGCAACCTAATTTCGGATCACCCTGTATATCAGGATGTGTCTTGAGTAATAAATACACGATTCCTCAGTTTGCTAAAACGTCCTGTTAAAGCCCCAGAAGTCACAGAAATTTGCATTGCATTTACATCACTAAAATGTGCAATTTTATTTTCACTCTTAACCAGCTTTAACCAATGCATCGAATTTGTAACACCCTGTAGACAACCTTAATAAACATAAATTGTACACTAGCATAAAATGTAGTTAACAGAATATATTAAAAAAATTTATTGTCTGTGCAAAAATCGGCAACATAAGTTTTTTTTATTAAACAGCTTGTATCTTAACAAAGTGCTAGATTGATCTGGTCATCAAGTGATTTAGGGATTATTTTTTCGCTTTACCTTGTACTTTATTCAATTGCTCGCATCAGCATTTTTTGACGAGTTTCGGAAATTTTTAGAAAAATCATTCATGGCCCCGATAGCGAATTTTTCCCAGTGAAAGTCATCATGTATATCAATAAAATGTAGATACTGAGGGCGAAGCACTGTTTTGCATTAAAAAAGCTGATATAATAGCCACTTTCAAACCGACCATTTATTTTCAATTAAAATCCCCTACGCATCGTAATGGGCATGAATAATTTTTTCTCGAGAATGGGAGAATTTCGAGTGCATGAGAAACTCAATTGGGGTTTTCCAGACAAAATATCTTTTTCCACAATGCGTTTTGGAGAAATTTGCATGTTTCAATATTCTTAATTTCTCTATGGCTCAACCAAGCGTTTTTGGAACGAGGCTCATGAAACCAATTAGTATTATTTTCCATAGTTATTTCCAAGTAGATTGCGTGACATTTTTCGCCATCATTGTAAATCACGCTGTATATAAACTTTCAGCATATGTTAAAAATACGCCGACTTTTATGGGACAAGTTAAACAAAGAAGTTAATATATTAGTGGGGCTAAAAGGAGTTTAAGCGGGTCAGCCAAATTTTGGGATGATATGTTTCGTGACATAATTAATTCTAATGGGCTCTGGGTAGACGAATGGTCAAGAGAATACTGGAGTAGGGCCAAGCAGCAGACAATGCGAAATTGATGTTTGAAAGTTTGCTATGGAGACAATCGATATGCCCAAATATACTTAGTAAGAACGCTTTGTCCGGTATCGGAAACAAGCTGTGTATAAGTAGATCTTTAAACGAGATTTTAAAATTCTACGGCTTCTCGAGGATAACATTTTTTCGCAAATGAAGAGGATTAACAAAAAGGACTTTTTCTATTTGTTTCGTTTTTATTTCTTTATAAAATTATATGCGGAACAAGGTTGTGATTCTGGCCGTGATAGAAATTAACGTGCTTCACAGTGCGAACCTAATAATTGGATTTCATTGTATTAATTTCGGCAAAAACTCCATAACTTTTTGGTTGATGTTTCTATTTCCAACTACCAAGAAACGGAATAATAACCTTTGACTAATCATGTTAATTGAATGTTAACAAACGCTAAAAAAAACTAATAAAATTTACTTGCAATTCAATATTTCTTTTAAATATTCATAGTTTGGGTCAACTGATTAACAATGTATTCTGTTTGTATTCAAGGATTGTGTGCTTAATGCAATGAAGAATCCCGGGTTTTTTGTAAGTGAAATGTAAGTACATCTGGTTATGAAATAAAAATATTTAAGAAATAATGAGTAATTAGCACTTTATCTACACTGTGTGCCCTTTGTATGTGTCCAAGTCAGCCTTGTTGTTCGAGAAAGAATGAAATGCATTTTATTCAGCAAGACGACTCGTAATTAACGTAGGTACTTATACAAAGTTAGTTATCATATGTCCAATCGTTTACGGGTTATTTATAAGTTACGTGCAGGTTTGTTTTGAAAGAACCAATGAAATTGACGGCAGCTGCTGAATCAGAACTGCTATTTTCCACACTCTCGATACAGGCAATATCTTTTTGAGGTCATTAATTTTTCCACAAGAAACTAAACGTCGATTCGGACACTATGTTGAATAACAAAAAGCGACATTTCTTGCTCTCTGGCCGGTTTTCCGGATTTTCTTTTCCCGTCTTGTCTAAATCAGTTTTTGCCGTCTTGTTCGTGACAGCGACGTTTTCCGACGTGACTGTTGAGATCGCGTTCTGTGCAACGCTCATCAACTATATTTAACTCCTTTTTAAATGCTGCGAATCGCTAATGGTTCTTCGGAAAACTTAGACCGGGTTTTCCTTCATAAATTACAAGTACTTTTACGTAATTCTTTAGAAAAATTCCCAGCTTAGTTCAAGTGAGCGTAGTCGGTCTGAAGGGTGGACAAATTTCAATGTTTTTATTAGTGATGAAAATCTAGGGATTTTTGGGACGCTTTCCTATGCATGAAAATACGAAACGTTTCAAATTTAAAAAGCTTTTAGCCTAACCATTGCGGAATATCATTGCATTAAGGGTACAGAAAGAAGATGGAACGAATTTCAACTATATTTTGTTACCCATTTTTGCCACTGAGTGAAATAGTATTTTCACTCACAGTCACTTTAACCGACTCTGTAAGGCTCGACATTGAACCATCCTGTACGTGTCAATCATTTCTCGTCATTAAAATTACACATTTCGCTAAATTGCACTTAGTTCTTTGATTGATGTGAAATTTGAACTTTAAACGTGGATTAAAGCAGAGCTGTAGAAATTAATCACGAAAAGCCAATTAAAGGCTACAAAATTAACAATTGGAAACACCCATAATTAAATTCCGGTAATGAACAAAAAGTGTATAATATTAAGTAGTTGCCACCGGAACACTTGTCGCTCTTAAAGACTTCACACAAATTGAAATTATGAAATATCTGTAGTTAATTGCTCTTTATGTAAATTTGCTATTCCGGTTTGAGGGCAGATAATGTAAGCTAAATCGTTTCACAAATTTACTTCAGTTACTATCTGTGGTTAATTACTATTTTTCCAAATTTGCAATTCCGGTTGGAGGGCATATATGTAACTTTCCAAGAGCTTATCTCGGTATAGAGGCAAGTTGCAGCAAATAATTACATTATGGTCATTATGCCCCTTGATGCTGGCCCGGTGGGCCTCTTATGCGAACCACATTGGTACATTTCAAAATAAAAACATCGAGATTTGCCCGTTTTGTACCCACTAAAATATCCACAGTATTTCATAATTCAGCGAGTGCTGAGTTGCCCAATAAATTTTCTTCTGTCAGCACATTCTAAAAGCAGCCATCTTATCTAATATTTCTTTGTCTGAACCAAAACTTGCGTTTGAGCATTAACATGAAAACTACGAAAATGTTACTTTCACGACGTATAGTCCCCGTTGCATAATTCATCTTAATATTGCTTGTTTTTAGTTATACTAGTGATCCATCCGAATTCAAAAGAAAACAGGGTTTACATTAATACGGATGTGGCGGTTCATCCGTTATAAGTTAAAGGAAAATCCATCCAACCTTTCTCATCCTGCAATAAATAATAAACATTAAAACATTAGGCTGGTCAATTTGATAAAATATTGGGCAATTCCTACATGATTTAGGACGGAAAAAATAGAGCTTTACAACAAGGGCTCCATTTGAATCGACGCGATATTCCACATAAGCGGTTTAAAATGTAGCGATCCCTTTGGATGCGAGCCAGAAAATTTATTTTATCAATAAAGCGCAATTAGGTACAAAACGATACTTCCTCGTTCCTGACAATATTGTATGTTATATTTTCCACTTGAATTATTTGTAATGCCGATAAGTTAAATTGCCGATAAAAGCATTTTTCTTGGATCAGTTAAATCGCGTTTGCTTTTGCGAAAACCCATATTTTTGTTTACCGTAGCACAACTATTGTGCCTCGAGTAACAAGGATTCTATTTATTATGTGATAAAATGTGGGTTAGTAGTACAAACGGTCCGCTGCAAACAGAACTATCTATATCCATTTTAGAGGCAGGACGGTTTATTTGCAGTTTATCCAAAATCCAATTTATCTGCAGCTGGTTCAATACCCACGTTTTTTTTTGCTAACCAATCAGCAGATAAGAATAGCCTAAAAACTCTGAAAACCGATATTTATTCAGGTATTCACCCTGCAAATAGAATGCCTTTCATAACGATAATCAGTGTATCATTTGGTTTGTCCCACTTTTACAGCCTGCAGTTTCTTGGGTTTAAATTACTTTCTTGAATATAATTTTAGAAAACAAGTTAAATCTGTAACCAGCGTCTTTAGTCAACTAATAATTATATGTGAGTATTATATGGATAAAAAGCCTCAAAATAAAGTGCTCAACAAAATGAACGTTACATTTTGCTACGCGAAATTTTCCCTAACTTTGGAACTGGATAAGCTCTGATTGCTTAGAGCGATTTGGTTTCTGTTTGAAGCGTTATTGAGCCCCATTTGTGTTATGTTAGTCAATGTTTTGCTAAAAATTAAGTTCCTCAGATAAATTTTCTACAGGATGGAAAATGAAAAAATGCAAAATTTTGAAAAGTTCGGCATGCTCCTAGTTGAATGAATTTTTTTTTTGGATCTCGGCACAAAAAGTTTAAAGATAAACGGTTTTGCAATTTTTAAGCCCAGTTATATTTGCAGGGTCGTCTCAAAAATCAACTTTTGGTCTTGCAGCGATAACTTTTCGGCTCTTGGACCGATTTTCACGATCTTGAGCTCATGTTGAAGATGAAACTTCATAGACAATTTCAGACGAAAATTAGTTTACTAAGTTTACTTTCAAATATTTCGTTCCTTCATGCAACCAGGTATTTGATTTTTTTTTTCTGAAGTCGACTGCAAAGTTTTAGCTTCAGCATCAGCTTTATATTTTGATAATCGGTTTAAAACAAAAAAAATATTACAGCAATGCCAAAAAGTTGATTTTTTTAGACCACTATGTAAATACATGAGATGATCTAAAAATTAAAAAACGTTTTTTCGACATAAGAGGTCTCTTAGTAGTAGTAGTAAACATCTTTATTTCTAAAAAAAGGCTATCGACCTATCGGTCTTTCTGCCCTTGTTTAATACATGTAGTCTTAATCTAAATAAAAACAAATATGAAAATTCTCTTGTTCTAGGTTAACAATCTTTCTTAAATAAACTTTCCAATTCTAATGACAAGAAAAAATTAATTTATTGTCCAGTAGTCAGTTGCGTTTGTAAGTGTTCGAGTAAGCGTTGATGTAGGGAAACGGAAGCGGGATTGTCTGGTTGGTCTTGTGACGACAAAGGGGATTCAGTATGGTCCAGTTGTAGGGTTGTTTGTCCATTTTGTCTGTAAATGTATGAGTCTTTCCGAAATCTTTGTCATGTTTGTGCGTTCGTATAGTAGTTGGGTGGAGGGGTTGTGTAGTGGGTTTTGGGGGTGTCTTATTCGTGTTATTAGTCTTAGTGCAATTTGTTCTGTTGTTTGTATATGACGCGTTTGTCCTTTCTGTTCCGTTGGTCATGAGTATATGTCCATAGTCTAGCAAGGGTCTACAAATAGCTTCATATATTTTGGTGGCGGTGTTTGTGCTAATTCCTCTGTCTTTGTAGGTTAGTGATCGGAAGTGTTTTGTTCTCTTTATTGTTTCTGCCCTGATGTTTCGTATGTGTTTAGTGAATTTAAGTTTGTGGTCAATTGTGATTCCTAAGGTATTTTACGTCGTTTTTTGGTTGTGTCGTTTGGCCGTCTGCAGTTATTGTAGGGGAGTCAGCGTTGAGTCTGTGGTTTGTGAGCAGAAGTTGATTTTTTTGACGCGTTTGGTGTTAGTCTCCATTTATAAAACCATGTCATTGTGTTGTTTGTTAGTGTTTGGAGTCTTTGAGCTGCTCTCTCAGTAGTTTTGTCATGTACAATAAGTGCCGTGTCGTCTGCGTATTGTAATATGTATGCCGATCTGTCGATTTGATTTTTGTCTGGTAAGTTGTAATTGTATATGTCATGGCAGTATATATTGTAGAGAAACGGTGAGAGCGGGGATCCTTGAGGGGAGGTCTCTTATGACCTCTATATTATGATAATCTTAATGCCTGTGGGGTTGAAATTCAGAAAAGCGTTTTTGTCCAACTGAGAACACACCCTGTAGAAAATTTATCTGAAGCATTCATTTGTTGGAAAAAACACGCACTAACCGAAAAATAATTGCACTAAAACGCTTCAAACAAAAATAGAATCGCTAGCAGCAATCAGAATTTATCCAGTTCCAAAGTTGGTTCAAATTTGTCAGTGTAACGTTGATTTTGTTGAGCAGTTTAGTTATGCAATGGATGAACAAATGAGACAAAATATTCGGGAAACTTCATATAAGTACATATGAATTGTATGGCCAATTTTAAGCAAAAATGATTGTGTTCACTTTTCCTCAATAGGAAGAGAGGCAAGGCGTTCCAAAAACGCTCGGTACAACTGTTCGAATTCCCGTCGAAGAAATGTGGTCCAAAAACTTCATTATTAATTAATCCCGCCCAAGCGTTTATGGAGAATCTTTCTATTAAATCAGCAAGTCTTTTGGTGCCAAAAATGTAATTCACTCTTTAGCAATTTCTCGTACCTCGATATTTCAAAACCGTTGCGAGTTCAGGTCAAATGAAAAGAGTAAGTTTTGCTTAAAATTGGTCAGATAATTCAAATACGAAGTATCTCGGATACTTGTGAAGCAAATAAACACATTTTCTGAAAAAATAATAAAAATAATTCTCGCCTTCAATTTCAAACGTATTTAGTATTCAATAGAATGTTTAGTTTAATAAAGAACAAGAATAGTATAAATAATAAACACATACAAATGAAACCAGTAACGTCTTGTTGATGTTGTTCAATTGCATATTTTCTACTCACATTTATGAGAATTTAATTTGAAAAAATTAATTTATTTTACGTATAATTTCTATTCCAATATTTTTTTAATAATGTCGAAAAAATCGCTAAGCTTTTGTATAAAAATTAAATGCAAATGCTTTAAGGTTACTCACTGGCTCCTAAACGTGATATAAACTCAAATGATAACACTATACCGTAGTCAAATTCAGGGAAGAATACTTTTTTAAGAGCATAATTCCGTTATAAACTTTGCGGGGAAATACGTTGAAATCTGCCAATAAAACCGCAGCCCTTATTTGTCCCTGGAGGGTTATTGTAATATCCCAACTCAAATAAACAAGCCCTCAACTTGGTATGGCCGTAAGCAACTTTAATTAACTTCGCCGATTATTGAATTTGAGGGATTTTATAGGTATATTAAGACGTTTGAGTATGAAACATAAAACAATGGTTATTTCAGAAATAAAAGTAAACCTAATTCGATATTAACCAAGACTCCATTAATCCCTGGTTTATTGCCGATTTTATGAGAAAAATATGCGTTTTTCTTGCAAAATATTTCAATTGACCGCTATTTTATTAGATCCAAGAGCATCTGTTTTATTGGCATTAAATGATGAGGTTTTTACCATTTTCGCAAACGTATTGCGCCTCAATATATTTGTTTGTTCCTAAGCAAGGGTCTCCAAAAACGGCGTTGCTCACTTCAATTGAACACTGAGATTTGAAAGAACATCTGAAAAGACAAAACCCGCCCTTTATTTTATTTTGCCCGCATTACTCGGTTTAAAGCACACACAAACCAAAAACACAAAAAGCCCTGTCGGAAAGTCATGGAAAAGCTTTGGTTAAAATGCCGAGTTTGTATTCGGCATCTCTTTTTCAGTATATTTTCCTTTTCAAATGCAATAGAGACAAATATGCCGATGATTCGTTTTCCGTAGTTTTGTAATTCAATTTAGATGCAAAGCGGAAAGTATTGTATTTGGAAGAGCAAGCCTGTTCTTCCAAGAACTGGAGTCATTTACTTTTTAATGAATGTTTTTAATCAACTAATGAAGTGCAAAGACTGTCCTAACTCCGGCATTTGTTGTTTTTAATTACCGAAAGCTGGATTATCACTCTGAGAGATGATTAAAAAGCAGGGTGATTGATGTTTGTTCAAGCTCAGTTGAAATGATTAAAGAAAATGAATGAGAAACACAAGCAACTTTGTAAAGTGATTTTACCCAGATCGATCGATTATTGAGTTTAGCACATTTGGTAAAGAACAAAACAATGCGTCAATTCGTAATTGTCCGGCAAATGACTTAATTTCGATCATTATTTGTTTAATTGGCCAAACAAGCAGGACTTTTGAAACGTCATGCTGTTAACAAAAAAACTGAGAGTGAAGGTAAACACTTGAAAACTGGACAGGACAGGCGGCGTTATTAATGAGTGAAAAACAAAGGGAGGCACACTGTTTTTATTTAGAATTAAGCGACGAGTAACCCCAATATGCAGTCGGATTTTTCAACAGCAATATAACATACAATACTGACAGTAACAAAAAGCATTAAATTACAACATGCCATCTCTGTAAGTGATTTTTTACGGTTTTAAAACACTACAAAATATGCATTGGTTAAAGTGTTATTGGATTTCCGGGATTTTCATGATTGAATACCCGCTCAGTACTCAAATCGTTACATTTAATACTAAATATTGAAAAATTCATTTTCGTATGTAATTGTGGAATACTTGTAACCTTGGCGAATTAATTGCAAGTGAAATAAAAATTACCTCCGCACAAAAACAGGTAGACTTTAAAAGGTTAGAGGCACGAAGTTGTATTAAGCCACCTTTAAACATTGACTTGATACCCAAGCTAACGCCTTTTTAATAGCCCTCTACCAACATTTACGCCTTAGATGGTACTTAATCTTTTCAATTACATAAACTTGTCAAACAAAAAATATTTTATGATTTATCTTCCAGTACCCGAGAATTAGTATACTTAATTATAAAGGGCTCAGATAATTATTGCTGAGTCTATGACTGTCCTTCATTCGGCTTGGTTTAACAGTCAAGTAATTCAAAAGCGATTAGAAATATCCCATACGCATACTAAAAGTCACAGAAATGAAATTTAGATTAAATCAACGTCTACATATGGAATAACTTGCATGCACCGTAGGTGCAACCTGCATGTAAATAATGGATTACTTCGTAGCGACATGTGATATCGGTTTCATTTGAAAAAAAAGTTCTAACCAATCGTACTGTACAAACAAGTCGATTGGCCGGAGATAATTTTTAAAGTTTCCACTTTTCTGTGGATCGAGCCAACAGCTTTTATTCTTCTTTTGCACTTTGAAATACTATGAAAATAGTTTCGTAGATTTTACTTGGTCTTTCCTCGATAACACTTAATGATCCTAAAGAGGTTTTCAATATTTCCAACCAACCAAACACCCTTAAAGTTCAATTAACAATTTGAAATCTCAAAGAACTTATTTTATTTAACCGCTCTAATGTTTTTCCTTGAGTGCGTGCTTGACGAAAAATGGTTTTTAGTTGTAAATTTATGGAATGTACATTTTAGCTGTATTATGATTAAAACGTTTCATCTCTACATAGATTTTGCCAATTTCTGTGCATTATGGCACCTTTAGTAAATCTAAAGCTTTTAAAATTTAGTTCATGTTTCTCTTTTTTATTTCAACGCTTTTCCTGATTTACACAGTGAGATTTTCTGATAGCTTTTAGGAAATCTCTACCAATAGAGAATTGAATATTACACAGAACGGCTTAAAATTAATTATACAACAATAACAACAATCTTGATTTCTTCGAATTGCGGCAAAAAGACACAGATACTTAATAACAGATAATTCCAAGAAATAAACCCTGATTTACGGCAAACAAACGCCAGCAAATCGGTACGAATGAAAAAAACATTTTATTTATTTTGATTATTTTCTTTTTCATACATTCGCACAAGTATCCAAAGCTTTACAAATATAAAAATATCTTTTGTTGAGTAGGAATATAATTTTGTTTTATAATTTTTTAAAACTACCGGTAATAAAGCCAACTTCATTAAAGCAGACAGTAGAAAAAATATTATGTTTTCCCGATGGAAACCTTAAATACTTTAGTGGATCCAACCGGAGATATAACATCTTTCAAGCCACGACTTTCGATGATCCCAGTCGCTTCTCTTGGAGAAACGTTTATTTTAGAAAAAAAGATGTCAGGCTCATTTGAGACAGTTAAAAAAAACAGACCTTTAAAAGTGTTATTCAGCATTTTTTAGGTATAGAAAAAAATAATCTATTTCAAAAATTTCAATTTAAAAATAATTTTCATTTTGATTGTTGTAAAACAACTTCATTGCAGCTTTGCCTGCGGAATAACATGTTGGATTTGGTGGAAAGCTCAAGTAAAATTTTATAGTGCGTATTTATAAGTACTGTTTTACTACTCAATGTCCAATATTAGCTTGTTGTATAAAGATAAACGGAATGTAGCGTTCCAGTTGTACGCAACGATTAAACCCATTTTGTTTGACAATTTTATATATTTAAATTGTTTTTAATAGACACTCAGATGTGTGGTTAATGTGTGATATAATGTTAAATAAACACTCATGATCGAATTCACTACCGTACAAGAGTCACATATTACCGTACTAGACCTAATAAATAATAAACATAAATCTTCAAAATGTATGATATGAACATACCGAAACTTTTGTGATCGCGTTTCTTAAATTTTATTTAACTTTAAGTATATCAAAATAATGAAAAGCGAAAACATTCACTAACCTCCTGAGTAAATAGAAGTAGCAGTTTGATTGGGGATATGTGTATATAAAAGAAAAACTTTATTTTACTGTGCCTGCCGGACAGGATGGAGTTATTGCCCGGGTTCCCACCAAGGAATAGCGAAAACAAATCTATAGCTTGAAACTTGAAAGTGCAGACAAATGTTTATTGGCAAAATTGGTGAGTTCTTTTGGGTTTGTGTAGGCCCTCGAGAAGCTTTATTTCAAAAGTTTATTTGTATTTTTTCAGCCGGATGCTGAATTATACCTTAAAGCATTTTTAAACAATGACGACTTTAAATAAAAACATACTTAATTAAATTTTATCTAAAATAAATAACAAAATGAAAGATTCAGCACAAATTGCTTCCTCCAATAAAAGTATTGTAGCCAACAATTGATAGCGAATTAATATATTATTTAAATGAAAGGTGGAAACGCACACATACATACGTAAATAAATAAATGCTTACGATAGCTTCAATTAAAACGTGGCCGGAGAACAAAATATGTTATTAGTTTATTCGTTGTTAGCGTATGCCAATGTACATACATATATATGTAGATTTTTAAATCAGTTTTATTTTGCAAAATGTATTTTACTCTATTTGCAACGAAAATTGAAAATAACAATACAATTCTACATCATTTTAAGCGAAACTTTGATAACCAATATATTTATAGACAGTCACATTTCCTTTTCATGTTTAACCCAGGGATTTATATTGTTTAATAAAATAACATTTTGGAAATACAGCGTGTTTCGGTTTTGATTGCGTAGACGAACATTGTTGGTTTTAGCACTTATAAAACTCCTTACGATCTTAGTCACCGATGTACCACTTTTTTGTAACAAGCTTCCATAGGAACGCCCCTGATTAAAATGAATTACTACCATTTTAGTAAAAATATACGTAATTAACGTCATTTTCATCATTTTAGAGAGTTCTATTGGTTTGAAATATTTTGCATCTAAACGCTTAGAGATAGAGAAAAAGAAAAATACCGTGATTCTTTAATTGGGCGATCTGTATATATACAGACATATAAAGCACTAAAATTAGTTTTTAATAGTACACCAAACTTTTCACGTCATTTCTGAAATCTGCATTACAGTTGCGATTATTTGATCCGTGTGCTCCAGCAATAAAAAATTAGTTTTTCGAAACTGATCGAGTGCAATGGGTATTTTGAAAATTAATTTCCCAGAAACGGTAAGAGATAGCAACTTGCTTCTTTCTTTAACTTTTAGAGCAAGAAATAGACTTTCCTTTTCTTAATTCAAAGTTCTGATAGCAGCTGAGATGCATTTTCTACAAATTATAATATTTGAACTTTGATAATTTATAGAAAATGCACCTGAACAGTTGAAGAAAGAAACGGTCGACTATGGACCACCAAATAATTGCAAATTTAATACAGAATTCAGAAACGAAGACAATTTGGGTGTAATATAAAAAAAAACACAGTTAATGTTCGTAGTGTTTTTGATAAATACCCCCCTGTACACTTGAAAGTAATTTTAGTACCGCAAAATACGGTATTTTTATTTTTTGCATATTTCTAACCGTTTAGCCGCATGCAAACTATTTGAAACTAATGAGACTTTGCTTAGGGAAGAAATTGAGAACAATGATATACCCTTCAATTATTTTTTCGAAATCCGGATTCTGTGCTTGGGGAACAAAATTAAATCCTCTCGGGATCGGAACAGTTGAGCTTAAATTGAGACATCTGGCCACCCTAGAAATGGTCCCCTTGCTATTTGAACGGTATTCAAAATGGTTCAGTGTGGACACATTCATCATTCCTCAATATGTGAAAAGGAAATTTTTCAATGTCCCATTCAGATAGCCGAATTTCGGTAAATCTATCGAAATGAATAAACAATAATATTTCGCATTCCATCGCGATATACCAGTAAATTCCATTGTAAACAAACAAGGAAAAAATGAATAAAACCTGAATCAAATACCGATAAACTGTGCATCGCGCGACATCGTATGGTGTCGAGTTTCTAGTTTACATGTTTCTGCAAAATATGGCTGGACATTGTTCTCACTTTCGGCCGTTATGGCTATTTACTCAAGTTACATTACAGTATTTGCGGGCACGGTTTTAAAATACGTAAAAGTGCCTTAATGACTGTTTTTTCCATTATCGTTATGTTTGAGGTGTTTTGGATATGGCGCTACTACATGAGATTTCATGGTAAGTGTCGGCTTACCGTAAAACATAAAAGTGGAAAATCAATTGCATTCTTTACCTATAAAATTTGCATATAGGGACTGCATCTAAAAGTGACTAAATATGCGTGAAATTTACAAAAAGCGACTTAATTGTTAAATATAGTAGGAACTGTAAGAAATCTGGTGCAATAATATTCCCAAAATCATATGGAACGGCCGTTAACAAAAAACAATTCTGGATAAGAGCATTAATAGTAATAATAGGAGATCCCGTATGAACTTGCTATAAATATGAAATATTCTTTGAATTTATTTCTTCGTATAAATATTTAACTCTGCCTTAGAACATGTTAATTTAGCTAAATTAATTTAATTCTTAGTACATTTCTTCGATTGCGTCTTTATTTATGACAGTAATAGACACCTTTGGAGTAAATGTTTGTTTGCTTCATGTTAATATTAATGCTCATTAAATACATTTGTGTACCTTAAATAACCGAAACTAACGTAAGTTACATAAAAGAATAGTCGCAATTAGAGGTTTTCCAATATCAGTGGAAAGAAAACTCAGCATATCACGCGGCTCTTATTAAGCCATAGACATCCTTACGACTTCGATTTAGTATTTTATTGCGTTTAGTAAACAAACCGGGATTTTCAGGTAGTGGAACTTTTAAATAATCGCGTCGATAGACATGAATTTAAAAATGTTATAATCCATTCAATAACATAAACAAACTTGACACTCTCTCCCCGAAGATTCTAATTTTTTTTGAACAAAAGTTCCATATTTCCATTCGGCTACTGAAGCGACGCCGAAGTATTCTAATTGCATTTAAATATTCATACCATATCAGAAGATAGAACTGTTCATACCCTCATTTGCAACCTCCGGCTTTTAGTTGAACTTCTCGAATTGATTTCTTAGATTTGAGTAAACGTTTTATGCGTTTATCCGGACTTAGACATTCAATATAGAGTTCAGTTGCTTTTTGAAAGAAATTTTCATAAATTTGACACTTGAATAGCAAACGGTTTTATTTAAAAAAAAACGTCCCTTGTCAATGGAGGTTTGCTTTTTTTTTGGTTTCCTTGATAATATTTAATGTATTGGTGGCCAGATAAGAATGCTTCTTTCGAAGAATATGAAGAAGTAGCGACTTCTGTTGAAATTTAGCTTTGTAACTCGATAACACTCTTTAGGATATTTTAGAGGTGCCAAGTTACATTTGGAATAGAAATATCAAATATCACACAATTGCCTTGCAACATATTGGAACAATTATAACTTTGTGTAAATGACTTTCACCTAATAGGATACTCGAAATTACTTAATATGGGTTAGATGGCGCAACATTTTCTCGGCATGATTGTGATCGTTTAAGTGAAGATTTCTACTAAATTAAGGCTAGTGACGATATATGTGAACAAGTAGTGAATTCGATAAACGGGCGCCATGAAATGAAATCACAGGAAATATCCAAGCAATAGATAAAATGAAAAACTTGCCTGGCATGAAGTACCCTTAATGACTTTGGAGACATGCAGTTTACGCTCCAATCCGTGTTGCCGTGGTCGTTGCAAATTGTTATCGAAAATCTCCCATAATTGGCTCTAATCAGCTTAATCAGTTCACCATCCTTGCATTCAATTTTCAATGTTTTCCCTTCACACGCGTATGCTGTTTCATACCGGTATTGTTCTGTAACAAAAATCATTGTTAAATAAATGTTATTACCTTGGTAATATCTACTAAGTATGCCGCATGCTCTATGATCATTGTATAAGATTGTTCCACTTGTTCTGTAATAGATTCCTTAAGTCTTGAAGGTTGAACATCGATGATGTTAACCGACCAGCCAGTAGTGTATAATATGTTTTTAAGAAATAATAATTTGCCATAGATTTTTGAATGCATAATGAAACAGCGGCTTGACAAAGTGATTGGAAAGTATATACCTACATACCAATTTGGTTTCAAACAGCATCACTCGACCGTTCATCCGCTCTTTATTTTGGCCAACAATATACAAACTACCCACCTAACTGACAGAAAGACATCTTGCCTGTTTATGGACATTAACAAGGCTTTTGACAGTGTCTGGCATAGAGGCTTACTATACAAACTATACAAACTACACACACCAACATATCTACTACACACCATAAAGAACTTACTAGAAAACAGACAACTACAAGTACGAATTGACAAAACACTGTCATTTTCTTTTTCCCCTGAACAAGGGCTCCCTCAAGGATCCCCGCTCTCACCGTTTCTCTACAATATATACTGCCATGACATATACAATTACAACTTACCAGACAAAAATCAAATCGACAGATCGGCATACATATTACAATACGCAGACGACACGGCACTTATTGTACATGACAAAACTACTGAGAGAGCAGCTCAAAGACTCCAACACTAACAAACAACACAATGACATGGTTTTATAAATGGAGACTAACACCAAACGCGTCAAAAAACCAACTTCTGCTCACAAACCACAGACTCAACGCTGACTCCCCTACAATAACTGCAGACGGCCAAACGACACAACCAAAAAACGACGTAAAATACCTTGGAATTACAATTGACCACAAACTTAAATTCACTAAACACATACGAAACATCAGGGCAGAAACAATAAAGAGAACAAAACACTTCCGATCACTAACCTACAAAGACAGAGGAATTAGCACAAACACCGCCACCAAAATATATAAAGCTATTTGTAGACCCTTGCTAGACTATGGACATATACTCATGACCAACGGAACAGAAAGGACAAAACGTTATATACAAACAACAGAACAAATTGCACTAAGACTAATAACACGAATAAGACACCCCCAAAACCCACTACACAACCCCCCCACCCAACTACTATACGAACGCACAAACATGACAAAGATCTCGGAAAGACTCATACAGCTACAGACAAAATGGACAAACAACCCCTACAACTGGACCATACTGAATCCCCTTTGTCTTACAAGACCAACCAGACAATCCCGCTTTCGTGTCCCTACATTAACGCTACTCGAACACTTACAAACGCTACGGACTAGTGGACAATAAAATAATTCCTTCTTGCCACTGAAGTCTTATTTATTTAATAGTATTGTTAACCTAGAATAAGAGAATTTTCATATTTGTTTTCATTTAGACTAAGACTGTATGTATTAAACAAGGGCAGAAAGACCGATAGGTCGATAGCCTTTTTTGGAAATAAAGATATTTACTACTACTAATTTGCCATTCCACATATTTCAGTTAATGTAACAGAAAGGTAAGGAAAGAAGCCGATGTGTTATTTGAACCGTGTTCCATTTCCAATAAGTGAAAACCATAAACATCAAGGAATAATCTGTGATAAAATCCTGAAATATATTTTGTTAATCCTTGGAAGTTAAATAGTACTCAGCCCGTTCATCGCTAAGCCTTAAAAGGATGTGCATTAAAAGTATGAGCTTTTTTCTAATAATTATGAGGCTCGGTAAAGCTCGAAATAAAATACAAACGACCTACTTAATTAAAACGATTAAAGCATAAAAAACATTATTTTAACAAATCAGAGACAGACAGAACCCGTAGTAAATATTCAAAAAGAATGCCTTTTGGTATGCGTAGTTATTCCACAGACTCAAAAAAACTCTTAACCACCTATTTGTTTTCAATGCATTAGTTTTCCAAACAGGTATACCGAATGCCCTGATTAGCAGTACCTGTTCTCTGTTCTTCGATGGTTGTCGATTTCATTTTGGCCGTACTTTCATGGTCGGTACTCGGTCCGATATGCGACTTTGTCTCTCGTGTCAGTTTTCTTCTTGAACCGGTCTACACGCAAAACGCCAACTGTTTCTTCTTTCAATGTTGCCGGGTTGCATTGCATAGTACCCAGGTCAAATAATTTAAGTACCACAACATATTTTCTCGAAAAAAACTATATCCTGCTATTAAGACGGACCGTCATTATTTAACCACCCTTGTCTCGGGGGATACAACAAGTAATGCCATTGTTTGTTTGATGAGGGAAAGCCTATTTTCAATTCAAGTTTAATAAATTAGAGAGGCAGATTCATCACAGACATTCGACTAATTAATTTGGACTTCCGAGATTTGACTTGTCTAAAAGGAGCATTTGGAATAGATGCGAATGTTGGTTTTGAAGATATTGTTTATATCCCGTTATATTTCACAGAGCTGACCCTTATTTGTCTTAGAACTGAACTGAACTGAAACACCTTATGCCATGGTATTCGAAATTAATGTCTTCATTTGATATTGTCTCGGATAGTTAAATGGGATTAGTTCTGTCTGGTACATGATTGCAATCACAGCTGTTTTAAGACGGACAATTTTCTCTCCTCTTTTTAATTAGTAATAGCAAATGTAGTCGCTTTTTCACATTCAACTTCAAATCCATACATGCAATAACGACTCAAATACACCACACCAGTTACATTCCAAATTTCATAATCAACTAACTAAAGCCATAATAGAAGTCACATAGAACTTTTTGAAAGTCAGCCACTCAATTTCATGGAACAGTTGTGGAGTAGTTAAGCCCATCTACATTATGAAAAAGCGCGATAAGATTTTGAAGATAAACGTAAAAGTTTCAGTCCGTTGGATAACTTCGTGTAATTAGGAATAATTTTATTACACTTAAAAACGGGAACTTCAGCAACATTCCGAGCGTTACCGATGTTTCCGTCTGAACTACACCGGTCACACGTTGCCAATTCTCGAAACTGTTTCATTTTTATATGTTGAAACATTAATTATGGATCATCTAATTTATTCAGTTTACAAGCTTTTCCTTCTTCAATAAACGCAATATTATTTTTCCCATTCGGATTTGTTAAGGAAACCCCATTAGCTAAAGCTAATGCGGTTTCAATAAAAAGGTACACAAAAATAGCCATTTTATTTATTAAAACATGAAAATTTTAGCTTTTAATGAAAAACGCTGAACTGAATTGTCGTCGAAAAGTGTGATGATCATCAAAGATTTAAAAATCTCAAAAGTTCTAATCCGTAAGAATTACATCGGCCTGGCGTTGAAAAGTTGACATGAAAGTGCGCAAAAAACCGTTAATGAAAATTGTTCTGAACTTAAAGCGAATCAATACAAAACTTTTTAAGAAAGCAAACTTTAAAGTCGTTTGACTTTGTTATTTAAGTTACACCGTTTTCCTTTCGATTAATTTAAAATTCTTTATTTCTGACTTAGAGAAGACACTGAAAAGAGTGTTTTGTGACCCCTTGCACGTTACAAGAATAAGTTTGCTATATAAAAGCCTCAAATCCGCTGAATTAGTTTATAATACATTTTAAAAAATTCCCCATGATGGTCTGAATGGGAGGGTGAATCACCATATACATACTATTCAGCTTTCTTTCTTTCAAACGGATGAGAATAAAAATGCCCTTAATTCACATCGTTACGCGTGGACAAAAAAACAATTCTCAATGTTGCTTTGGTTCATTTTTGGAATTCTCGGTGATTTCTAAATGAATTATAAATAACGATATAATTTTTACATTAGACATAAAATAATATACATAGATAATAGAATAATATCGGACGCATTTGCCAGACATTTTCAACATGCCTTCACAACCTCCACTAACCCTAACTTTGACGACCAAAACTTTAACACATTAAATGATTGGTACGAGACCTACTTCACAAACGAAACAAACAACGCACATCAACTAATTACTGAAGAAGAATACGACGAAGCACTCGCACACATTAAAAACACGGCGCCGGGAAAAGACAATATAAAAGGTAAACTACTGAAAAATCTTACTCCACAAACACACACACACACACATACTGAACCTATTCAACAACTGTATTGAAACTAGCACGATACCAGATACCTGGAATACAGAAATAAAAATACCAATTCCTATAACCGGACTAGACAATACACAAACACACAACTACAGACCTATCACACTACTCCCTGTACTGAGTAAAATTTTTGAAACTATAATAAAAAATAGATTGCAACAATCAGTTGGACAACACATACCTCAATACCAATTCGGATTTAAACCTAAACACTCAACTGTTCACCCACTGTTTATACTAACCAACAACATACAAACAACTCACCTCACGAACAAGAAAACAGCATGTCTCTTCAAGGACATCAATAAGGCCTTTGACAGTGTCTGGCACAAAGGACTTTTATATAAACTTTACCAGCTTAAAACCCCCAAGTACAAAATTCACGCAATCAGAAACCTACTCACAAACAGACACCTAGAAGTACGCATAGATAACACCCTCTCCTTTGCGTTCTCTCCTGAACAAGGACTCCCACAAGGATCCCCGCTAACACCCCTTCTTTACAATATATACTGCCACGACATATACAATCACAGTCTCCACGACAAAAGACACATTGACAAATCTGCTTACATACTACAATACGCCGACGACACTGCATTTATCGTGCACGACAAAACTTCAGTAAAAGCAGTACAAAAACTTCAAACACTAACAGACAATACAATTGCTTGGTTCTACAAATGGAGACTTACACCAAACGCCACGAAAAACCAACTACTGTTACCAAACCACCAAATTAAAGACGACTCTCCATCAATAACAACAGACGGAAACAGAATTAGACCAAAACAAGAGGCAAAATATCTAGGAATGACACTGGACCAAAAACTAAAATTTACAAAATACGCACAGAACGTAAGAACAAAAATCATTCAACGGACAAAACACTTCCGATCACTGACGTACATAGACAAAGGAATCAGTACAAAGACCGCTACAAAAATTTACCAATCAATATGTAGACCTCTGCTTGACTACGGACATATACTGACAGCGAATGTATCTGGGAAAACTAAACAACACATTCAAACAACAGAACAGATTGCCCTGAGATCAATAACGAAAATAAGACATCCTCAAAATCAACTACACAACCCCTCAAACCAACTACTCTACGAACGAACAAAAATAACGCGAATAACAGAAAGACAAATCCAATGGCAAACGAAATGGAAAAACAATCCCTACAACTGGACCCTACTGAATCCCCTTTGCCTCACGAGACAAACGAGACAATCCCGCTTCCGCTTCCCAACAACAACACTACTTGAACACTTTCAACACGACTGAAACAACCTGCTAGACGATGAAAAGACATGACAGAAAAGAGATTTTTTTTGCTTTGTAATAATTTTAAGTTTACAGTTAAGATAGTTAAAGTTAGAAAATTAATCCAATACATGTATATATGCAAGGGCAGAAAGACCGAGGGCCGATAGCCTATTGGGAAATAAAGATTATATATATATAGAATAATATATCGATACCCTCATGCTGATAGGTCGAAAGTCAATTTCATACATTTTTACAAGGGACACAAAAAACTGCAAAGTATGCCAATAAATGCTTGCTCGTGTAATGTTTTTTTAAATGTTTATCTGTTGTTTATTTCTGTAATTTTTATTATTTCTTATCTATGCTGCTAATGCATATAGTAATCAATGATTTTGTGTCTTTGAGGCAAAAATATAATTTCAAATTTTTTTGTGGGTTAATAGAAAAGTAGTACAATAAATAATATATCGGGATATGAGAATATATGTGTAGGCACCTGATGTACAAATTACATTTTCATTTCATCCTGTTTTCATATCAGTAGCTATTTAGACATCGGCAGATCAAACAGCCATCAGTCTCTAGTTTCGTGTAGATTTAATGTTAAATGACAAGCTTCATTTTTCTTCTCACCTACATGGCTCGTTCTTGACCCTATGTAGATGCTTTTATCGCAATATTTTTTCCGTTGAATTATCTTTGTGGTAAGTCCTTGGCAAGACTTTAAGAATAGGGATTTTCTCAGTGTGAAAGATTCAAAGACACAATACAATAAAGATGTTATTGAATTGCCTTCGCGACAGTCGTCGAGACCTAATGGGATTCCTAAATTCCAATGTCAGTTTGTTTCAACACGTTCAATACACCACCTGTTGAAATGGCTGATATTCGTTCGAAAAATCACCCGATTGACATGTTTATTTTTAATTGCAACCGTTCTCTAGAAACGACAAACACTATACACCCTATAGTGGACTTGGAACTCACTTAGCTAAGTTGAAAGAGCTCTTCGAAGTGGTATTACTTCGTTCAAATTCGATACGTTGCGAAGTTTGTTAAACTCATCAAATGGCTTTATTACATTTACTAAGCTGTTTGCCATTACTCATTAGTTAAGTGTCAGCGAGACACTATTAAATAGAAAACCCTCATCCATCATCAATAAATCTAAAGTTTTTGTGGTTGATCCAGCGCGTAATGTATTGCAAGTTTCATTGTGCTGACTGGAAGTACATTTAAAATAAAAATATTTTTTATTCTACTCCCGCAAATTAATTCGCGGGGCGGTTTAGGCAATTAGTCAAATGACTCAAAAGGATAACTTATTACGGCTGCAGAAAGCAATTTTTGGGCTTGATATTTCGCAATTAGGCGTTAATAGTTTTTTTTAAGCAAAAAGGAGAGTAACAGACCATCTGGTTAGCACAACCAAATTTTTTTCAACGTTTTTATGATAAATCATGAAGGTCCAAACATTAGGCGTTCGGAAGGCAAACGTGCTGTAACCGAGAACCCATTAGAAGGCAGTGTAAGCCTAAAATTAACGTTGAAATTTCCATAAATACATTAGTAGCTGCCTATATACAACGTTCGCAATTTCATACCCCGAGATTCAGCAAGCGATAGCGCCTCTAAAAGTAATAAGCCGGATTAAAAAATATTAATCATGGGAAAAATTATGGAGGAACACTACTTTTGTCATAAAGGACTTTTAGAAAATTCTCTCACTTATTAAATTTGGATGTGTACTGAACCTGCCTTAATCTCATTGGTTTTGAGCGTAAAAAATATATAAAATAAACCGAAAAGGCAAAGATAAACGCGCAAAGCGCAACATCGCTGATCAAAGCTAATTAGGCGTTTTATTTGATTTTGATGCCTTGAGGACACCACTGGGAAACACCATTTAATTATGAAAACATTATTTACCCTACATAATGCTGTAGGCTTCTTTCAAACAAATAATTATTTTAGGGAAAACTCCATTTCTCAGCCATTGAGTCCTGAATAAATTAATTCTCGACAACCAACTTCCTTTAAGTGAAAAGTTTATTCGAGCGATTCGTCCTCTATCTGCTTAAAAATTATTCATCCGCTCGAAGCAAAGCTAAACTTTTTTCATATTTTATGTCACCTTTTGTTAAAGTTGGAACTGGCAGCCAACCGAAATCCGCTTTACACAGAACACTATCCCCTTATAAATCTCATCGAAAATTACTTAAAAGTCGGTTGTCGAAAACAGATAAGACAACAATCAGGCTGTTGACCATTTAACAGGGAACACTTTTGAGCATTGGATTAATAATTCCCAATACGAAACACTACACAAATTACTACTTGTAAGTTTTCAGCATACCAACTCTGTACGTTCAACTGATCTTTATGCAGCTCATGCAGAAAGCTTATTATAACCCACGATGTATTGAATAATAATGCATTATGAAGATATATTAATTTAAATCAAGCAAAAGCGAGTCCAATGTAGATATCAAGTAAACATGTTGAGGGACACGCCATGTAAAAATTTAGAAAGTAACAATGAAGAACGTTTTTGGAGTAGAGAATGTAGAAAACCAATCGGAAACAACTGCGCGCCAGGAAATGAGGAGAACAGCCTACACAATCAAGGCAAATCGTGCACAATCAGATCACTGCGTGCCAAACTGCGAGAAGAACTAAAGGCCCTGTCCAGGAACTCAAATAGGGTAAAACTCACTAGGGTGATTTAAGGATGAATGCCGGAAGAACAGAGGAAGTACTGGGAGGAGATTCTGCGGCAACTTTTAGCAAAGCAGCTGAAGAAAGAATTGCTGGAACTCAGCAGACAAAAAATGAGGAGTATTATGGCCTTTACAACCGGACTCGCCCCCAGCAGAAAACATTTTTTCAGGAGGGGTCTGTCCGATCAGCCCACCTGTAGAGACTGCGAATTAGAGTATGAAACAAACCTCCTACTGTGTGCTACTATAAAGACTACTTGGAAGTGATGCTATATGTAGAACAGACGAGGGCATATTAGAACAAAAATCGTGAGGAAAAGGTTTTAGTAGGGAAACATTTGGAGTCTCACACTCTCAGATTAAACAGATGAATTTCTTTATATGTTTCTATAGGAGCAACAATGTGTTTGTGTTATACTTGTTTTTTTAGTTTGTAATAAACGGCAAGCAAATGTCACTGAATTAAACTTTAACAAATTATAGGGAAATAAGGTGGTAAGTACAAAAAAACGAATATTCAACATTACAACACCACAAATGAGGGAAATACTTGATTGTAAAATGACAGTAAGGGAAAATGCACTCTGGAAAATGCAGTGAAAATCGTGATATTAATACACTGCTACACTTAGAAGAAATGGTGCAAAGTTGTTTCATTTCCAGGAAAAACAACGTGAATCTTCCTAACCTACATTCCTTTTGTACATTTACAAACATTGGCCAGTGGCGAAAGTTATGGTAAATATACAAGTCTCCCCATGTGACTGCCAAACAAATCGGGATTTATGAATGACTAGTTTCGTCTATCTATTAATGAGATCCAGGGCGCCAAAACACCAGCTTTGGACGATACATAAGAGAGAGCATTTAACAAACATCATCCATAACAAAGATAAAGAAAACCATTGGGAGTAAAAACAACTATGCCGTGTGCTGATCCACTTCAATTGAAACTATTTGCGTGATCAATAACCCTAAATGATCATTCCTAGCTATAACTGGACACGTATGTTCTATATTGGGACTGACATTTTTTTCAGTTTTTCTCTCGAGTTTAATAGCATTTACATGTTCGGGATTTATTTGTAAATTCATAAAAAAATTTCCCTGAAAATAGTCCAGGAAACATTTTGATTGGTGGGCAGACCTTTGACTCGTGCAAAATATATATTTTTAATAACGACATTGCAAAATGTGCGACGGAAAGTGGATTTTGATTATGTAAATTCAATGTGTATAATATAATCATACATTGTGGCATTCAATGAAATATCAACAAACTACGAATATATAATAGTTCGAATTATTGGTTTTTGCATTATTAGCGCAAATCTTTTTTAAATAACTTGTATTGTTTGGGAAGTAGAAATAGTTGGATTGCATTCAGCGCTCATGATTAAATGAGTAATTTTTTGCAAAATATCTCAATCTGATACAAATGTAATTTAAAAACCACTATGCTATGGGAACTGCTTACATTTACTTTTGCAAAAAATGAAATTGTTTAGAAAATTAATGGTTGATCTCGCATATTTAATTTTTGTAAAATCCACTGAAATTCTTTAGTCCTCTTCGGGAAAGGGCCCTCGCTTCAAGTTAGAGAGGTCCATTGAACGATTTCCTTTTTAAGGCCAGATGGAGAATCTTTCACATAAAAGTAACCGTTTGAAGCACTGAATTGAAATAACAGAACAAAGCCGGCGAAAATAGGCTTCCATCTAAATCTTAGTTCAGTCACTTTACTATTGGAGTGAAGCAATGCGTTTTGTTACCGTGAAATCCCAGACCGTCGGAATAAGAAAACTTAATTTTGAGGCAGATCGGTGTTGAGAATATCCCGGCATTTTACCAGATTCCATTATCCTACTTTCGCTATGCTACTGATTTTTAATATGGCTTTATGAAATTAGCATCTTCGATGATTCAGCTATAGCAAGCAAGAAATCAAGCTGTTGATTTTGTAATAAAACATAATTTATTAAAATCCATCAGCATTCAATATTATATATAAAAAATGTCAATGAACCTAGAAAGTCCTGTAGAAGGTATATTAGGATTAATGTCAAGCATTTTTCAATAGTTTTTAGTTGATGTTTTGCTCGAAATATAGGCTGTTAATTAATCAAGAAAACCAGTTTTATGCTCGGAATCGTTGACTCTTTGAAAGGCAAAAAGTTAACTTGTCTCGCAGCTTCTTCGATATTTTGATACAGGATGTATGAAAATACAATATATTTTCAATACTTTCTTATCTTCTGCGCAATCACTCATTACCACATGCTTAATATTTAAATAACAAATATGTTAAATAGCTTTTATAAAATGCTTTGCCTTAAATATTACCCAAATCCTAGCTAGTTGGATTGTTATATTTCATTTCGGTGCTTCAAATATCCAGTCATTGACTTGGCAAAAACTCATTCTGCCAGGATAAATAAGATTAGTCCATCAATGTAAGATGGCTTTTAGAAGTAATTAGTTGCAGGAAAAGTGTTTGTTTGAAAAACTTTCCAAATGTCCGCAGAGTGTATTTTGTGAATCCAACTAGTTCTACAGCTTATCAGAAGTCCGCAGTTCGCTATCCCTCAACTCTGTTCGAACTTTAAGTAGATGCAGACCACAAACTAGTTTTAGAGCTGTTTCAAACTACACTAATTCTCAATAACTAAATATATTGCTTTTAACGACCAAAGAGCATCGCTCTGTATTTTAAAAAGGTAACTTGTGCGCGAGCTATTTTTTCATTGAAACTACTCGTATATTTCAGGCAAATTTCGAAACGCATTTTTTCTCTTTCAAACGTCGTATGAAAGTTAACCTCTTTTATTACCCAACTCATTTTTTATTTATTTGATAGACATCAACATTCTAAACCTCGAAATTCCTACGTTGAAAAGACACCCTCCCTTAAACGCGATTAGGTAAATAATCACGTGCAAGCGTAATTAATGAATTAAATACAATTCAGAGCTAAATATAGCATTAACAGCAGTTAATCCAACTCTGCTTACTAATAAATTATTCAAATATTTGTTTCTGATGATTTACGTGGAACGGAATGCCGTTTCTGTTGAGATTGAACATTTAATTTACCTCGATTTCGTATGAATTGTGCTACGAAGTTTCGTAAATTTTTTTTAGTGGGTTACGGTATTTGAGCGACATGTGTGAACATGCATAAATCCCTACTGGAACTTACTGTAGAGTTTTTCGTTTATATTTTATTTCGGGCGCTTTTAGATTTGTTTGCTTGTTGAAAAAGTATAATAGCTGTTGGCAGCATTGTCCATAGGAATGTTGCTGGAATTTAAACTAACTAATCAACGAAGCTTAATTCATTTTATCCAGCATTGTTTACAAGAGTACTAGTTAAAACACTGGCAATTTTATTACAACATTCAGAGATTGTTTTCTCATAGATGTATTTTATTAGAAATAAAATAACAGTGGCATATGGTGCAAGAGGGGAGTAGTTAATAATGGAGTTTAAGGAAGCATTAGAGTTCTAAACTATTCAGGGCCCCGGCGTCAAAATAGTAATCCCAGAAATATGGCATAATGTGTAAATAGGTAGTTGGAAATAATATACTTTGCAGCGTTAGAAATGTGGCCACTAGAGTGAACAGCGTTATGTGATAATGAAGTAATTAAAGCAAAATTATGTTTATTTATTAAAGCACCCTACTGTGGATCTCTCTGTATTGGTGTTCAGAAAAAAGCTTCAACATTTTTTGCGAGCTACTTCTTTTGATTTGTAACTGGAAAAACAGTGGTGGCATTATGTGCAGGCAGAAGAAGCAGGTTGATAAAAAGCTCGTAGGTTCTTTTTTAAGAAAGTTGTTAAAGAAAACCACAAAGAGTTCAGTCAAGACTACTATTCCAATTTTATGAGTACAAAGCTAGCTAAGTCCAAAAAAAGGCAACTGTAGTAGCTTTTAATTATGTAGCTATACAGAAACTGATTTACAGGGTTAATTGAAAAATTGTATGTTTGGAGAGCAACAGTAAGCTCGAAGAGAATGGAAATAATGCATATTTTATGAATCTACATCCGCTAACATGTTGGGTAGATTCATGGCAAAAGCAAAGCTTTTCATTCACTGATTTACTAGAATTTGATATGGATGTTCAGGAAAACTTCAGCCAATATTTGAAATATCCAGCTCCAGTTGGAGATGCGTCCGGTTTTAAACAAATAAGAGATATTGTAATTGAATAAAAAAATAATTTAAACTGGTAAGCATTAAGGACAAAATATTCAGAATGCCTATGGGATGGTTTGAGCTAGCTGCTAAATCGATTGATATAAACTAAGGTTAACTAACGTAATAGGCTACCCGAGATTCTTTACGTTTTCAACATTCAACACACAATGAACAGATAGATACATTGTGCAACGTAACCCGATAAATTGTCAAGATTTTTTCGAAAGGTCGCCGCCATTCAATTAGTCACTGTGGATTTGTTAGCTCCAAAGGCCTTGGCATAATATATCTAATAATTCCATGGGTATCGATTTGCTACATACTGAGAATAAACAATGGATAGTTATTCTTTTAATATTTAATATGTTGGAGGAATTTTACAGCCCATCATTGATGATGGCACATATTTAAATAAATATTTGTTTCATTAAGTATGAGATCATGCGTTCGTTATGCCAAAGCTATTTTTAACGAAGAATAATAAGTGCTAATTATTAGTAACAATCGTAAACTTTTTCCAGTGCGTTTTCATGCTCACACAATGCCAAAGAACCAGTGTAATTATATAAAGCAATGCGTAATTTGGCCTAAGTCACCATTCCTTTTCCAGTATTTTTCTAAAACTCGCAATTCAATGAATCTGGATGAATTGATGAAGAGATCGCCTACCCGATCGAAAGTTAATTAATAAAACTTGACGCTTGAAAAAAGTCGCTTGAATTAGGGTTGAAATTTTCACCATAAACCTGTAATTAGCTGCAACCGTAAATCTGATAAATGTTCGGAATTTCCTTTTTGTCAGTCTGCTTTTACAAATTTTATCAAAACTTTCCAGCCTTCAAAAGCTGCCAGACACAAATTCAAATATTTTACTAACAAGAGGATTTGCACAAAATCGTTTTCAAAGGTACATATTTAAACTGAATTTCCTCTCATGCTAAAAAAACTGATATTGAACTCATCGAGTTCGAGAATTTTTTTTTTCGTGTGCCTTGAATTAGTTAAAATTTCATGTGCCTTGCAGAAACTGCAGGTTAACAAGAATATTTAAAAATTCACCAAAAGGGTATAAAATCACTAATGAAATTAGGTTTCCGGTTTTTAGCATGAACCAAAGTTCCACTGTTTAAACGGCAACTAGTAGTAAAGCGTTTGTTCACATTTTATACAAAATCCGATTAATTCATTTCAGAATAAATAAAGTACTATCAATTTTCTGGCTGATTTCGAAGGGCTATAACTTGAAATGCTCCGAATTTAATTTAATAAATTCATATGCTTTTTATTCTTTATTGTTCCAAGCGTAAACTACAAAAAAAATGAAACAAATCCTGAATTAGCAATTATCAGTAGAAAAATACTAATCGGAGAATGTATCAAGTTCAACATATCAAATTTCAGCTTCGACAAATCAGTTCACTACTGATCATGTTATGTATTATTATACACAAATCGCTTTTCTTGTAACGAAATGTTTAATCTAGAGCAGGATGAAGTAAGTAATAACAATTAGCTTGATCTGAACACCTGAAGGTCGGAGGAAAAATTTGTAAGCGTTTTATGTAGTTTGTCTGTCTGATGTTGGTTGATATGAACTTTTCTACTCATTTTAAACTTCACAACACGCTTCTGAATTTCCTACTCGTATCTAAGAAACACCATACATATACGTATGTATAACTTGCAAAATAATATTTGAAGCTTGTATTTTGTAATTTCAAGTAAGCTTGAAATTTAATTTCGAAAGTTATTTAATATTACAACTTTTCAAGCTTACGTTCGACTACTTTGTCATAAGTTGAACTCGGGCTGGTTTATCTCTGAAAGTTCATCAGTAATAATTTTGTTCCAATTTATTTATTATCTGTTGTCGGGATCATTAAAGCAAAGAACCGACAAATTCCCTTATTTTTCCGCATTCTATTCATATCCGCATCGGTTTGGAATTTGTAAAATTAAATCTAACGCAACTGATATCCACATAGCATCAATTAAATTAATTATTTAAAAAGCAAGAAAAAAACATCAATAATTTATTCAGTTAGGCGTCGTTGCTGAGCACTTTATTTCCTTTTGGCTTTATTGGTAACTGAAGAAAGCTCTTTGAATCAAAGCGATGAAAAATTTGTACTTGAATATATCATCGTTTTACATAATCATCAGTTACATCCGTGGAATGTCAAAATCTGTAATTTTAGAATCAAAGCCATCAAACAGCAATAAAATCAAGATTCTTTTGGCTCACAATTCGATCCCATGAATTAAACATCCGGGAGGTCAATAAAAAATCGTACTTGCTTCAAACTGTTGTGAATCATGACCATTCAAACATCTGGTTGAACGTAATAAATGAAATGCATTTAATGAGCTTTTACCGATATCAATTGGACTATGTTAGAGAAAACCACTAAGTTTCTTCGATTCATCTTTCTTCATCATCATTCCCCGTTTTTCTTCAATTCTTTATCAATTGGATGTGGGATCTTACGACTTCAAGCGATTGAAGTTTCTATCATATTACTTATTGACAAGTGTAACCACCGTAACGAAACCAACCGTGATTAATTAACTAACATAAGTCATAACAATAATTTCCAAGTCAAGTCCAAGTTATAGTTAGAACCTGTGCCTTCGGCAAACACATCAAGTGTCTCCTTTAGTTAACACGGAAGTTCCAAGTTCTATATTGGTGACTGAATATTCTTGTTGTTTAGAAAACAAGGCGATAATTTCAGAATTTTGAAAATTTTTTCGCAAGGTTAAATGACGATTTTCACTTCTACAGTAGGTATTGACAAAGGTAAAAGATATTTTTTACTGATCGACCTATAAAGTCGTCACCTTAATCAGTTGGAAAGGAAGTGGAAAATTGTGTTAAACCTTTCCCCTGGACTCTCCAAATAAGCTCTCCTAATCCCTTAAAATGAATCAAATTTCAATCACCTTGTAGATTGGGGTTGTTAAAAGATGGATATCAATTTTATTTGTATTAAATGGCACACAAACTAATATTAAATTTGGTAACATGTATACTTAAGCCATAAAACTGTGACATTTATCTTGATAAACACAATAATTTACCTTCGCCGGCCAAAAATAACCATTTATGTGTGGCAGGGAGACTATAAAAATTATCCGTTTTAGATAGTTTGCAAGATTATGTCTTGGATCCGACAGTCCTCATAACTTTTTAAGCTGCTTCATTGTCACTATATATGAAATATTAACAATAAATGAGTTTATTTCCCACATTTCGCTAACGCTTTTGCAATTCTAGAATGCGATAATTGATTTTTCCCTTTTATTCAGCAACGAGCAACCCCTATCGGAAATGACGCTTATCGGCACCAAACAATTGATACTATATTACATTGAAAATCCATTTACATTTTCACTGGCCACGTGTAAGAGGCTGTCACCGATAGTTAATACTGGAATAATCCAATGTAGGTATGTTGGCGAAATCCAGAATTGTGGATATTTCAAATGACGAAATAATTTCCGTCTCCTTCGGAATGCCTCAGGACGATCCAAGCTGTTTTAAATGCATTCTTCGGAGTTCAAGTATGAGCGTTTATGTGAGATGGAATTCAGGGAATGAGCAAACCTGTTTAAATGTTGTTTATTCTAAATATATCTAACAAGATAATCCTTTTACACGATCTGTCTGTGCGGTAGAAACAATGTTTGCTGCGGATTTCTAATTGCAAAATTTTAAACTGGTAAAAAGTAAATACAATTTAAAAATATACATTTATTGTTTTTTCAAAATTGTCGCCTTAAACGCACACAGAATGATGGTTATTCGATTTAACTATGTTTATATATATATTATGTGCATACAGTGTACAGGGTGTAAGTTTACGCTTATCTGGAATTTTGTTTCAAAATTCTCATCGTCATATTGCAAGCGTACTAAACGCGCAAATTTTCAAAAATATTTGCAATCATACAAAGTGCGTTAAAAAAGTTTCAGTGCAGCCAATGTTTTATTTTGTTTTGAATTCCTATGTAAATTTCAATTACTTTTTGTCAATTAAAATAAGAACGAAAATTGGATAGTTTTTTGGCTTTAACGATGAAAATTCGCATTTCATGGTGTTGATAAATCGAAAAGTTCTCCGTCGTCTTTCTACACAAAATTTCCAAATTGGACAGGAGAAAGGACTAGAAGAGAAATACTATATTAATATTCGGATTGCAAAATATTGGTCTTTGAAACTAGAGGGCTAAAATATAGAATGTTCCATGAGAAAAAAGTGGTATTCTGCGATGCAACTTTTCAGACGCACTCTGCATAACTGACGATGAGAATTTTTAAACAAATAATACCGGTCAAGCGTAAACTTACTTTACTCTATCGTTGGGACACCCTGTACAAGATATCTTAACAACTAGCTTAAGACCAAAAATACGTCAAAAAAAAGTTTTTTTGAACTCTCTGGAGCATTTAATTAAAGCTCCCAGAGCACTGGTTTAGTGTACTATAGTTTCGGTTAGTTTAGGTTCGATTGTTTTTGTTGTTGGTTTATCACGAAATACTTTGTTTAAAACTGCTCAAACCTACTTCTACCAAGTATGCCTTGTTTAGGCACAAACATTGAAGAACAAGAAATTTTAATCGAAACAAAGATACAGCGCGGCTCAAAAAAAGTATTCCGATATAAATGTGTGCAAAGTACCGCAGGTGTCGTTCTGTACATTTTATGATTAACTTGGAAGCAGATTTTAATTTTTCACCCTAAAAAGCGGCCTTAACCGAATATTATAATGATACACTAATTTCTAAATCCACTACTTATGAACAACTTAAAACCAAATTGATCTTTTCACTCTCGGTATCGCCGAAATAATTCAGTTTTGGACTGAAGTAAGTTGACTTCGGAAATTTCACAATGTTTAATTAATTTTATAATTTTTTTCGCACCGTTTAGAAAGACATTTTGCGATCCTGTGTTAGTGATAGTGAAAACGTAGTTCTGTCGTTGAATATATGCAAGCATTAGCATATAAAGAACGTAACAAACCAACAATGAATATGGCACATCAGGCCGCAAATATTTTAATTTGAAATTCAAAAGCTTGGCACTGATTCCCGGTAAAATATGACCAACTGGGGCTTCAAATTTCCATCCCTAATTATATTTCCTTCCTTCGCCTAGATTTCAATTAGTTGTGACAATAAAAAAGCTCTTATATAAGAGGACTTGATTCACAAATTGATAGCGGAATAAAAAAGACTATTGTTAAATAACCAATTTTTTGCAACCAAAATCAATTTATTGTTCAATCGAGAGTCATTCTCAGATACTACTCTTGATATATAAGTTGCTCAAGGTGAAAAATTTCATGATGATGGTTTTAATAGATACTAACTAAGAGTACTGTGAATAAAAAGGATAAATTGTCAAGATGTAAACGTTTTTCTTACGTGCAGTATCAAACAAAGTAGTATTTTGAACCCTAAACCATAAAAATCGCGTTTTATTCACCAAATAATTTTTCTGTAGCTCGTCGACAGTTTTATCATAGTATTTCCGAGTCGGAATATGAAACGGCTATTACGATAACCTAATGTCTAAAATCGTCTTTGTGTCCATTAACACTAAAAGCTTACATATAAAATGCACAATAAAATGCTGAAAAGACGAATGCAAGAAATTTACATCTTTTAACGAGATAAAATATGTCCGATTGCAGCCAGCATTTATTTACAATAATTTTTGTCGCTACAAATAAAAGGTAACCATATATAAATAAAATTGGATTCTTAATAAGCCACCATATGTAAATATATTGAATATAGTGTTTCTGAATTACCATAAGGAAAAAGATTGGACTTTTTCAGTCGGATCTCCATAACAGGAGCAATATACAATTGATTTTCTTGTTTCTTCAATTCGTCAATTCAGGAATAACATTTGAATTCATTTTGTGTTTGACTATTTTGTTTAAATTCCATTTCAAAGAATACCGACTTTTCCAATCATGTTTTATTTATTAAGATGATATTCAAATGGATTGTGTCAACTTGAGGCTTTTGAGGTGAACCATAAACTGCGCCAGTTGAATAATATTCGCTCCTCGTAAATCCGAATTTATCAGAGGTATAATTTTCTAACTTCGTGACAGTTTTTATAGGAATTTCTTCGCCTTGAAAAAGCGTCGTCGATTACCGCCTAATAAAATGCGGAACGTTCCTAAAACTCAAGATTTATCTAAATCGCAAGACCAGAGCACCCTTCAAAATTAATATAAAACTATCTGGGATTAAAATTTCGAACGAACGGGGGTCGATTAATGTATTCATGGAAATTTCAATGCTAATTCCCCCTTGGATATTGCTCTTAATGGATATAAAGTCGATCGGATTTGGAGAAAATCTTCGGAAAGTCGTTTGCTTGGCTGCACAAATTACCAAAGTTTTTAAAAGAAAGTCTTACGTTATCTATCGAATAGCAAGTTATTACCTTACTATTTCTTCTGATATCAGCCACGACTTTTATTACCGAATAAAATGCTTTTGGGATGATCAAGCTCTTAAAAGCAGTTTAAGAATGAATCGATCTTCTCTTGGATTTCTTTGAGGCATGTTTTATAGTCTATATGCTATTCTGAGTGCGACTGGAAATTTGAATTCAAAAACATCTTAGCAATAAGTAATAAAACAAACATAATACAGATATGATTATATTAGCCCAATCCCACACAACTGGGACATAAAACGAAAAATTCAGAGAACCACAATAAAAACACACCAAAACAAACTTGCCGTATTTCGATGCTATATTTTCTACAGTTCAAGTAACCATTCAAGGCTAGGATTCGCTGGTGTTGAAACTTGAGTCAATTTGCTTCTATCTGAATATTTTCCATTCTTTTGAGAATACCTTCCTGCATATCTCAAACCAATTTTTCACAGTTCACATGGTAAACCGCGAACAAACAAACAGCACCAATGAAATTGTCACATAAGTCTCACATACTCATTTGAATGGCATTACAGAACGAAATATTCCTCCAATTCAGAACTGCAGATAAACTAAGAATATGATTTCCCAAAAGGCTGAGCTGATGTGATAGGCAGACATGCCCCAATTAAATCTAACGTCATGGAATTCGTCTCATTTTGATGAAAGCTATATGTTCCGGATAAATGAAACCTGATCCTGACATGGAAAATAAATTCGTACTTAAATTGACTGATTTCACATATACACAAATCTACAAAAACAACGAAAACTAACTTATTTAAGCTAGGAGAAATATCTGAAAACCATATAATACTGCTACCCATAAAATGATTTTCGGTCTAATAAAACGCTTTTACTTCTAAATCGTGTTCGCTTCAGGCTGAAGCAAGAGCAGCTTAAAATAAATCATGCACACGCAATCAAATTAAAGCAAAAGAAAAAATAGAATTTTAACAATAAAAACAACGCACATTCAACGCAGAACTGTCGGAAATTATAACTTATATCTAGGAATATTCCTGCAGTCCACGAGTTTTTGAAGTGGTTTTCCCGAAACTGCAATACTGCAATGTTTTAAAGTTATTATTTGACGCTCGGAAATTGGATGAGGTTTTGATCAAAACAATTAAATATTCTATTTTGTTGCCAAAACAACCATGTGAGCAACATTATATTTCTCCTTTAAATTAAGTTGTTGCGGTTATGAATAGTGAAACCGACATATAATCACAATGATACACATATTCTCTAGTTTTTCTTAAATTGGCATTTAATTAGAACAACAGCACCTGCTCGCAGTGCAACATCAAGCCCGCACTTTCCAAGTTTTCTGATATCGAGTCATATTTAAGCTAAAATGAACAGATTTGGTCTTGATGGAATCTTTGCTATAATTTAGTTGATATGCTATATAAATATGGTTTGTCTATACGGATAGAGGCACAAAGGAGAGCTGATATAGAGCAGCCAAAGCTCTCCAGGAGATAACACTTTCCGAAGCAAACTCAGCATAAACTTTGGCGTATGTATATGATGCACTTTGTAAATTAGACATAAATTAAATCAGCGACACACACGTAATTGGTGTGAAAGTGTCCACAGATCCGTATAATTCTGGATGCATTATCCGATTATAATGCTTAAATGCTTACTCAATGCTTTTATAAGCGTTTTGTCCTATATCTCGCGTCTGTGTCGGTCGGATTATACGCTCATTCTATTCATTTACACCCTTTCAATAAGCTTACCATTATTGTGAAAATTGGAGCAGAAATGCCAATTTCTATAGGTTGTTGGGCGATAGGTGGGAAACAAAAGTCATTATTCGGCTTTTTAGGAACAATGATTTTGGCTCAGTTGAGAAATCAGTAATGCCAAAGCTTGATTTATCGCATTCCAATTTTGAATTTGGTATTATGCCATTTTTGCCCCTTCATGATAAAACCTTCCATTCTGATTCAAACTAGATTACGAAAGATGATGAGCGAAATCGAGTGACGAATAACAATTATAAATTTACGCTTTTAGCAGCAACCATCCCTATACGAGGAAGAACGATTTTCCTTTTTTTGTCTTCACAATATCTTAAACGATTCACGAATTCTTTTGGATAATGTTATCTGGTTTAGGTCTAATTAAGCGAATTTCTTCACGTCTTCTGTTAATTGGTTGTGCTTTAAAGGCCTAGTTTAAAGATAATACGATTTAAAAAATCAGGGGGTTTCAAATCTGTTGATCTCGACGGCCAATGAATGGCCGCTCCATCTAATCCATCAGCTTCTTCAGACATTATTTAAGGAATCTCGACCTTCTGTAGTCTAATGAGGAGGAGCGCTCCCTCCGTCTTGTGGAAAGCAAATAGTTTGGTCCGGTAAATGTTGTCGGGCAGGAAGTAATGTTTATATACGGAAAGATCTTGGACAAATGAAAACTGATTCTATTAAAGACTTGTGTTGCATTAAGCAGAAAAGCCACACTTTACGGCTAATATTTTTTAATCTTTATTTATTGCTAGTTTAATGGTAATTTGCTGCAATATTAATGCAGGAGTGGTTTTAATTAATATTTCAGTTTATATTCTAAGACTACATCAGGCAAATGATCGATTTTAGATCAAATCTTTCGCAGTTTGGTTACGAAAAGTGCAACGCATTGTGGTGCAGTGGGCATATTTATCAGGTTTTCAGTTAAAGTTACTTATATAATAATTGAGCTTTTCTCGAAACATTTGCAATATCTGCGAAGGCAAATGTAATTAAATGTGAAACGGCTTTTTAGTTTTCAAGTTTTGCTGCGCTTGCCAGTTTACTGCGAATAATTGTAATTTTGATATACTTTTGCAAATTTCGGAAATTCGTAAAATTAACAATCGTTGATGTAAAATTGGGCAAATAATTGCTAGTTGCGTGAGAATTTCCTGATATATTATTATGGTTCAGTATTAAATGTAAAAATGGACAGGAACTCAATGTAATTTATGGGTTTTCTGCCACACAAGGACATAGGATTTAGGGTTTATAATTTTCAGATTTGCAAAGAAAAGCGCAAAAAAGATGAGTAAGTGTAAATATTTGTCAATTTAACGGTGAAAACCGCAAGCAAATGAGTTTGTCCTTAATGGCAAATGTATCCAAGTTTAAACTTCATGACTAAGTTTCAAGTTTTGTATATTTTATGTGTTTTGGACATCTTTCATAATTTATTTGTGTACACAAAATTTTACGATAATTCACCTGAATATTGTTCATAGAGTGCAAATTAATGTGAATTTCTTTAAAATTACTGTTAATATTGATACTGCAGTAATACAGTTAAGTTTATATTTAAACAGAATAGCCGCACTTTCAGGCATGGAACTTTGACAGTTACGTAACGATTAAAGTTTCTATAAATTTCAACCGTCACGCTCTGCTATAAAGTGTGCTGAATTACTCTTTATATGAAATTAGTATTTTAAAATAAATCCGTAACATTTGCCGGAGGCAAGTGATGTAAATAATGTTACACGTTCTAACTAAATCGCTCATAAAATAGAATTACTGTTAATTAGAACGTTTACTGACTTGTTTGTTTCTTAGACTTACGAACGCTCTGCAAAGATAACTCAGTTTTCAATGTATGTCGATTGTAGTTAAAGATAGATGCCTGCCGTTATTACAAGCTTGTGCCACTTTTCAAGCAGTTGATAAGAAAATTAAACGTTTCGTGACTTTTTCAGTTTTTGGGCTTTTTTCGTTTAGACATGTTTCGCATCTTCGTTATTGGTTCACTTAACGAAATCGCTAAGAAACATATAGTAATTGTGGCGCTATTAGTGTCTCACAAAACGAGCAGATACTTATGACTACAGCATCCCTATCTTTAAAGGTAGTCAGGATTCCATGAAAACCATCGAAAAATTCGCGTAAAAATAGCTTTTCTAAAATCGAACAGCAATAATTAATGCCAAAATATGCTGTGAGTTGTTATATCAATAACTTGGAGAATTTTAATAATCATATTTTCGATGTTAAAATAGTTGTTTTTCCAAATTTAACCACTTCCAGTAAACAACGACACCGAAAGATTTTTTAAAAGCTTGCGCGTGTTCAAAGTAAATGCTTTCATCAGCCATCTAAAGCATCCAAATTAATTCAGCGTTGTTGTTTTTGTTTGCGATCGTGACAGAAAAAATAATTAATTAAAACGGAAACCTGTCCAAATAAGTAAATAATGGTGGTGCGAAGTACTCAATCGATAATCGTATTATACGGAGAAATGAGAACAGCATAACCACTTGAGATGGCTACCTGGATTATTCAGAAGCTTCCAGATGGATGAGCTACTATATGATTCAACTGCTGTATCGTATAATTCCGTGGTGAGTTGATGATGAGCAAGTGAGGACATTGAAATCGGTGTAGGCATTAAATATATTCTAGACTGACTGAATAAATGCAAAATCGATTACATATATAGGGTGTCCATTTAGGATCTCGAGCCTTTTTGGTGCAGCATATGAAGGGTGTCCCATTAGTAATGGGAACAAATTTAATGTCGGATTTCTGTGGTAAAAATTAGACGATTTTGCCTTAGAAGAAAAGTCATCGGAAACAGAAATACTGGAGGAAGTTATTTTTTTTAATGGTCTCTTTCAAATAATTCACAAACAACTTGGGAGTTTTTTTTTTTGAATAAACGTGTGATTAAATGTATTGAAGTTAATGGACGTTATTTTGAACAACTTTTGTCAAAAGCTGATCAGTTTTTTATTAGAATCACTAAGTTTATTTATTGTAGTTTTTATAAAATATTTATTGTTCATTACACCATTATTGTCCTCTATTTTTCCATCCATAAATAGGAAGTTCTTCTTCAAAAATGCATGCTATAATTGCAAATATTTCTAAAACCGTCGATCTCAGATATACCAAATTGGCATGTCTTTTTTGTTTAACAAATATTGAATGACAGATATTCGGGTGTCACTTATCACTTGGCAAAATCCAAAAAACGAAAAATTCGAATTTGTTCGTGTTATTTAACACGAAACAACGAACCTCTGTATTTCTGTTCCCGATGACTTTCCTTCTAAGGTAAAATGTGCTAAATCGTACTATTTTCAACTCAGAAAACCACGGTTAAATATTTTACCATAACTTATGAGACACCCTTGTAAATGACCAGTAGTTTCTTCGTAACCTGCAACTATTCTATGTTGACTTTTTCTCAAGTTATACATTAAGACCATGCTTGGTCCATATGAGATTCGATGCTTCTTCATTCCAAAAACTTATCTTCAGTTCTTCAGCATTTGGTGATGACAAGGTTGAAAAACCATGAAGTTCTTCCGATAGTAATTTCGTTTTTCTTCATAAAAAGTTGTATATGTATACATTTTCTCCATGTTTCTGGCAGTTGCATAAATCTGCGCTTATAAAATGTTTGGTTTTTGCTTGTCAGCATGATTATTGACCTTATCTTTTGTAGTAAAGGTTTCACAGTCTAAAAAAATTGTAGAAACGGGAACAAGAGGAAGAAGAATTAGAAGGTGCTAGATCTGAAGAACGTGGCGAAAGTGTATGAGATTTAGCGTTATTTTGGTGTTATCAATTCTGGTCCCTTCCGTTTAAGTGAATTGAATGCTGTTGTGTGTCAGTTCAGATAGGAACTTTATTTTAGACAATTAGGTTTGTTGATGAATGTCGGGTTTCCAAATCATCTGAGTCGGTTAATTTTTTCTCCGTAACTCGTGCGTATAACAATGTTGCAGACAATCCTTTTCTTCCCCCCGTGATGATGCTTCAGAAATTGATCATCACCGTAAGAACCCGGGGAACCCATCTGTCGCGCTTTGAGATAAACTAGATTTTTCAAATAATCTTAAACAGTAGGGTCCGGTAAATTAGCGACCTTATTGTGTTTTCACCAGCTTTAAGTGGCTTTCCAGAACGTCGTGTATCTTCAAAATCGAAAATTCGCAATCCAGTTTTGGCACTATGATTCTGTCAATCTAGCTTCTCTATGCATAACGGATCATTTTTTCTTGGTTGAACAGCACCTGTACTTTTCACTTTCCATGTTTGAAAGAACACCAACAGAAAACTGCTGGGTGGAATCAGTCGAACTTTTCCATAAGTAAGCCTCGGTATGAGCTCTCAAAATGTAAAATTATCATGCGGTTGTCTGTGCAAAAAGACATTATTCTCCAACCCAATATAAATATTCAAAGTGTTTTTTTGCATAGAGAAATGTTCATTAATGAGCTGAAAATTTCACGGCTGCATAGTTGTAAAGTATGAGTTGATGAGCCTTTATAGACCATCCTGTTTTTAAAATATTCTTCCAGTCTCAGTTAAAGATCGAGGAACATCCTGTATGCCTACGAATCAAGTAGCTGTGGGATCGTAGTATTGGAAGCATTGATACCGAAGAAATCCAGGTAGAAAATAAGGTCTTCCTGGACCATTATATGAAAAACCATTTCTCGTGATAAATCGAGCACCCTATGTGTATGGGTTATATTTATTGGAAAAATTTCCTGTAGTCGAAATCTCACAAAGGAGTTTCTACAAAGAGCACGTTCGTAATAACCCAGGGTTATTTAAAAATATGTTCGATTTTATATATTGACTGCTGGGGTATCAGTATATTGAATGTGGTAAACGGAATTTCTTTGACGCCGAGGATGCCTTGTGTAAGCAGTAAAGCAAAAAAAGTTGGGAAATGTAAATAATTGAAACGCGTTGATTCGGTTATTGCGTTTTTCTGTCAATAGATTAAGAAACGCTTACTTATCTAGAGGTAAGGAATTGCGAGTAAGGTTTGCACTAAGTTGCAAAACGGCAACTTTATTTGATATTAATTTATTTGGATAGTCACAGTGGTTTGGTAAATTCATAGATATCAAATTATCGTCATGTGTCACTGATTTGAAAATATTTCGACAACCTCCTGTAACAAGGTGTAGTTAAAATGTTTAAAAAAAGAATATTCATGGTAAATAAAAATTCTATTGAGTAATTAGGTGAATTTAGTAAATCTTTCTTAGCGGATCTGGTTAAAGTTGTGTAGGACGCAGCGTGTCACTCACGCATTTGCAATCAATGTAGCGCAGCTCTTTAGAAGAACAGAATAAATAGTAGCAGGGAATAAACCTTTCGTGTCTTTAGGAAATAAAATTACATGCCGGACGGAAAAAAGGAACAAAACGGGGTAGAGTCACATTTTCATACAGGCGAAGGAACGGCCTCAACGGCGGCAAATGACCAGATTAACACATGTTCGTGCTTTAAAATTGCTCCAATTTTTGTTTTTGATCGGGCTATTCTCGCTAGCCACTACTTCAGACGTCCGTCCGGTTTTCAGAATTTTGCCCGAGGCCACCGGCTACCTCACACTCTGCCGGTTGTATCATTATATTCGTATTGCTCTTTTTACTCTTTTTCTTTACTTCTCGGAAAATAGAACAACCGATAAGTCTAATAATATTCGAGCTTATTCAACTTTGCGCAATTCAACGAACTTCTTGCATCTCAATAAACTTGATTAAATTCTTTACTTTGGCTCATAAAAAAGTTATTTTTCTCACCACCGTCATGCTATGCGACGGTTATTATCTGGGAAAACAAAATATTTCTCGAACTTCACACATTTTAAGTCAAAGAAACGGCGCTTTATTTGATAAACGGAGAAAGCCAAACCAACAGAAAACAGTAAGAAATATCTGATGCTCTTAAAGTCACGTTTTGTCCTTCATGCGAAAAGCAAAACAATCCAATTGTGTTACAGTACGTGATATTTTCCACAGGGTAGTTCCGAGAAACAAAAATTTTCTACGCATTCTTATTTGCATTTACCAACATATTTTGGATAAATAAATCCGAATTTAGTGCCATTTGATACTTATTTCGAAACCGCCCACACGATTTGATTGCCTTTGAATTCAGGAGATTAAAAAAGTTTGCCATGCATTGCTAGCCCTAACAACATGTTGAAACAGATAATTAAACGGGAAATAACAGGTCATGTACAGAGTGGACCAAGTCTTTAATCCCAAACGGGATTTCCCCGTCAATTTCTTTAAAAAAGCTTTAATAGTTTGCTTTTGTTTTTACTGTGGCTCCACCGAGAGCACTTGAATGGAACTTTGCGATAAAGTAAAAAAATATATATTTTTCATATTTTAAGGTGTGGTTTCGTTCGGAAAGAAAAACAATGGTTTGATATCTTTGCGTAAAATACCCCGTTTGCTAATAGCTTTTCCGAAATAAAACACTGGGCATCTTCGAGAACACCGTTTTAATGTTTCCATTCACTTTTTATTATTTTATTGGACTTGAAATTTTCAAAGCGGTGGAAATAATGAAGCAGTCTGCCAGAACCTTCATTGTCTTAATAAGGATGTTTCTTATTTACAACCTCTCGGTTAGCATAAATCTCCTATCGCTTCTAAGTGCACAATTATCCTGAAATCAATAAAAACTGTTGCAAGATTATTGGTTTTTAAGTAAGATATAGTTTTATTATTGCGAATTGAATCTAATTAAGACATCGTTAGCCATTTCACCTGCCTAAGTTTCGTAGATTTATTTCTACATCCTCAGGCCCTGGCAATTAATAAACTACATAATTGTATACTTTTGTTATTTGACTACCAATCTCAGTGATTGTTTTTCGTTGCAAGCATGGAAAATATCATAAGTATGTACATAAACACACTTAAAACTATGCACATTAGCTAAATAATTTAAAAACTAAATGTATACACAAAGTATACAGGGTGTCCGGAAATGAGCGTGCGTTACTATAACTGCATATTCTACATGCACACACACTTTCGGTTGCCGATGTAATTTATTATACTTTTACGCAAAAAATAACATGCAAGAGAACCGCCATGTTTCGATGGAGGTTTCGATTTTCTTACATACTGCCGATATCTCGAAATCATAAAAAATGTCGGTATACAAGGAGGCAAAATAGGCTACTTTAATCTAAACATAGTCCACCATTATTTAGGGTAAATTCTATGCCAATGTAGAAACCTGTTTGGACGATTTGCCAAAACGCAGAAAAAATACATTGCTTAAACACATTGTATATCAAAAACTAACAATTTGCGAACTTATTCTAATGTGAGAAAAAAATTGGCTTTAGAAAATTGAGTTTTATATACGGACATACTGTACACGGTGTCCTGTAAGCACATGATGAAAAGGGCACTGAGACACTCTTCGGCTCAAAAGAAGACGATCACACCTAACATTTATTCAGAAAAAATGGTACAAAGAAGAATGGTACAATGGATTTGAATGAAACTAGCTGTGAATTTGTTCCTATGTAAGACTCAGGTTTTGTTGAAGCAGCGGGGTTCATCCGCTTTAGGCAAGTGAAGAATTCTTGAGTGTCGTGGCACAAAACTACCAGAACTTTGTATTTGGTAATTGGAACCAACTGATTTTTTTTCAGTTAATGCACTAATCGATTTTGAACATTTTTGGGCTAAACTTTTGTAGCATCCATGGTTTTTCCGCAAAAAAAATTCTGTTTGTTTGCTATTTAACAATTTCAGACATAATAAATTAATTGTCAAGCGTTTTATAATTTTCAACTGACCGACATCACTCGACACTCACGAAAAGAAGAAGCGAGTTTTTAGCACAATATGACTCTGACGTAGGAACAGATCCATAGCAAGTTTCACTAAAATCCATATGAGCCCATTCCCGATATTTCAAAAAACTTAATTTCAGTTTTGTTAATGTAAAAAGTTAATGAATGTTTAAAATTGTCAGTTGACAATTGCCTTGCTAAAACTTATTTCTGTTGTCTTGAGAACACGAATATTTTTTTGCGCATAAACAATGAATGCTACAAGATTTCTAAGAGGACTAAAATATCAAAAGAGGATTAGTGCTTCAACTCAAGAAAAATCAGTTCATTCCAGCTACCAAATGAAAAGTTCTAGGAGTTTTTGTAGTTTGTACACTTTGTACACTTGTCCAAAGCGGATGAACTCGGTTGCTTCATCAAAACATGAGTCTTACATAGGAGCAAATTCACAGGAAGTTTCATTAAAGCTCGTTCTCCCGACATTTCAAAAAAGATAATTTTTTTGCCCATTTGCCCATCAATAACAGAGGAGCCAGAAATATTTTCTTAGTAAAAGTTAGGTCAGATCGCCATCTTTTGATCTAAAGAATATTGCAGTGCTTTTGATCATGTGCTTACGGGACACCCTGTATATAAAACTTAAACTAAGATGTTTATAGTACATTTAAAATTAAAGCGGAATATAGAAAAAACGAGAGTTTTCATTAGTATTTTAATCGTGGCAAACATTGATGTTTTAATTTGGTGGCTTTATCCATTACTTATCAATGTTTCGTGTTTTAGTGTTTCCGTTTCCGTTGGTACTTTGTTGTGTTCTCTATTGATTCACAGTTTTGAATTTTTTATTTCGATCGATGGGAATTACACAAATTCAAAATTGAACTATTTTATATTTTGCTCTAGTTGTTCCTTAATTAATGTTTAAACTTTTATTTTTTGTTTCAAGTCTTACAATATGAATCTGTTTCATTTGAAAAACTTTTTTATTATCAATACATTTAATAGAGGTGTTCTGTTTCTTTTACTGGTTGTAAATTTTAGCTTTCAGTAGACATTGAATTAATGTTTTATTTAAATCCCACTCACAATAAGAAAATCCGATGTTATTTAATAAGCTGGTGAAGACAAATTACAATTACGTTTTAATGCTAACGGGTAGCACACTAATCATACGTAACGTAAATGCTAAAGCTCCAATATTGCTGTTGCGGTTTATCCAACAAACATTCATTTGTTCAGTTTATTTTCATACAAGAATATTCTTTTACCAGAAATAGAGAAAGTAACTTTCACAATTCGCAGGTTTACTCGAACGAAAATCGTATTCAACAAACAAGTAACACATTTTCAGCATCAGTATGAGATTAGCATTCAGGCAGAAATTGTTGAAAGTTTTGTGGGCAACCCCTGACTTTCCCACCCCAATTAAATGCAGTCGATAAACGGAATTTTTCAATAGAACGAAGACAGAATTAGCTTCGCCATTTATTCTACTCTAAACGTTGGAGACTATTTATTTAAGCCATTCTTTCAGAAGCAAACGGATTAGCAGAGGAAATGATCCTCTGTTGACAATGGCCACTGCACTCGCCGGATCTGAGGCTTTTAGATTATGTTTTATAGGGGAGAAATCTATTGTATTATTCTGGCCCATACCCGCTGAAGAGGATTTATGACGACTAAAAAGAAGGCAAAAGTGCTGCTTATAAATATAACCACTAGTAATTAGAAAGGACACATAAAAAAAGCAAAAACGATAATACATTCATCGAGAAGAAAAGGCTTCTGGTGTTTTTATCTGGTAGAATCTCCTGAATTTTCTGAATGAATTGTCGAGATCGCGAGAAAAATGCGAAACTGTAATTTCGAATAATAATTTTGCATCTATTCAAGAGCATCAAAATCACGGTTGGAATCGAAAATACAATCAAATGAAAGTAATAAAACGTTTCAATGTGTTGTAATTTCTACGGTCTGGTAAAGGAATTATTGTAATCGTTTCAACATTCCACTGTTAATAACATAAAACATAGCGGATTATCGGTAAGTAAATCGGTAATCAAGTTAAAGATTAGTGCATTTGAACGTTAAATCAAGCAACAGTGCAATTTTGGTTTGGGATATAGATATTTTAATGAGAACATGTAACTTCGATCTGCATAACTGATATGTGATGTTTCTCCCAGATGGAAACAATTTCATGAGTCATGGGATAATTGTGGAATACAAATTATTGCTGCAGAACCATCAGAAATTCGGTAATTAAAATCAATCGACAACCCGGTCCACCTGAAGCAAACTTTACAAATACTTTATTTTCCAGACTATTTAAAATAATTTGCTTCTAACTTTAGTTCCAGAAGCAAAATTAGTTTTGCTTCTCGTGCTCAAGAATTTATTAGGAAGCTGCTTCCAATTAAGTTTTTACCGGCTTTTTTCGTACTCGATTGACAAATCGATTTTGAATAGACATGTAAGCATAATGAATATTTTCCGGTCCACAGGGTCACACATGGATATCGGATTACATGCTTCACTAGTTCAGATTCGCATTATAACTTAAAAAATTAAAACCTGCCAAAACAGTGGGTACCTAGTTGGGGAATTATTCGTTCCAGAGAGTAATTAGAACGGTTTTTGTTGATTAAGTTCAACATTTTTGGTAAAATAAAATATTGGAACATTGAAAACTGAAGCTGTTAGCCTTGCTTTTTATACAACGTTGTTGTATACATACAATACTTTATACGAAAACTGCTGAAGATATTCTTATTATCAACTTTATTAATACTTGGATAATCCTGGAAAAGCCGTAATTTTCAAAGTTCTTCCTATATAGTCTAAGAGACGAAAGCTTCAATCAATTGCAGCATCAATTCTGAGGCAATTTTTAGATCGAAACTCCGTTTTACTCGTTTGGATCTTTTCCGTTCAGCTAGATATTTTAATATTGAAAAATCCTCTTCTGTTCTGTACTTTAAACAAAAAAATATTGAGCTTGGCATTATTATTCACGATTTAATGAAGCATTCAATCTAGGATTAAAACTGCAGACCTACGCGGGAGATTAATGTATTCATGGAAATTTCAATGCTAATTCCCTTTAGATATTGCGGCTGCAGGATATAGTCGACCAGCTTCGTGAATTTTTGACGAAAAGTTCTTTTGCCGGGCGCACTGATAAATTAGAAAAGTTTCAAAAACGTAATCGGCCGCTCCCATAGGGCAGAACAAAAATAAATGTTTTCCGAACCGCAACAATTACAAGGATGACATATTGAGATAGAAGAACCGCTCATGAGTTTGGACAATTCGCATCAATATCTGATATAGCAGTAGCCGACTGTCCATACTAAAGGCTGTTTTTTACCTTAATTAACTGGAACAAAGATGGCCATATTATTAAAATACCCGTTTCTTAATGACTGCCTTACGAAGACTGTTAGGTATATCAAATTACTGAAAAAGCTCGGATAAACCCGACAGGTGCTAATGCTGCTGCTAAAAATACTCAAGCCTATATATTTCCTTAACTAAATGTTCGTGTGAACCAATGCCACCAAACGCAATGTGAAATTGGTACTTTTATACCAAAATACATGTTTCCTAAATGAAATTTGCACTCCTCAACCGGCTTTACAATTCTCGATGAAAGCAAACAATTTAGCAGCAAAACTAACATATTCAACACTTTAGCATAGAAACCGACTAGTCAATCAATCTAACGGCAACTAAAAATAGACCACAATAGATTCAAAAACTTGAATCGAAACGAAAATCGACTTTCAATTTCTATGCATAACATAATACCTAGATGTCCGAATATTTCCTTTGAAGATATATGGTTCCTCGAAAAGAAAATAAATTCTACATCTGAGGTCCAATCTATCAAAAATTTACATTATATTTGGTTTTTCATCAAAACAAGTAAAATGCACCAACTTTGATACGATGCCGACAAATTAACCTCATGAATTTTGGAATGACAAATGTAAATCGCACTTTGAACAATTCTGAACCATATTTCATTAACGACATGGAATAAAACCGAGATCTTTGATTTAAAGCTACTTATTTTTTTCTTCCGAATCAGAACTAAACTAATTAAAAATTTTTTGTTATTCATAACTCTAATCAATTTTGGATTCCTTAACGCCAGCTTAAGTTTCAAAATAATAATTAAAAACTCTGTTAAGAATGATGGAAAATTTAAGGAATCACTATTTAATGTTTCTCTTAAAGGGGGAAATTTAATAACAACCCTTTTATTAATTAAAATCATTAATTAGGCCTTACAAAACATTGTAACGTTGCCTGAAAAGGATAATCATTTAAACTTTAGAATTTTTCGAGGCAACTTTAAAACATTTTAGCAGAACACAATATCGCTCCATTTTCCGCCAGATTTAGACTTTAATTTATTTTCGCAAATCGTAGTCCAATATTTATACGGAAAATTCTATTTTATAAAATTGACTCTTTCGCCAAGTTTAAAGAGGAAATCGTTTTCAACAGTGTAATACAATTTCCTTAAGTTGAAAAATATGGTCTAATGAAATGTCTGACTTATTTGTTTTTCATCCAAGAAGTGTTGAGTAATTGTTTTATTTGCTTTCCTCGCTGAAATATTGGAAACAGAGTTGCAACTTTTCGCTTTTTTTGGCAAGCGGATAAAATATTTGTTTTCAGTTGGAGAAAGACGGTTAGGTGGTTTCTAAAAAATTCTTCACATTTTCAGATTAAATTAAGTCTATATAAATGAGAGAAACAAAAATCTCTTGAACAAGTCAATTAAAAAAAAAGTAGTTATTTTCTTCTAGCGAATACGTTGTTTTACTATTGTGATAAATACAGGCTATGATTTGTAATGTATATTTATTTCGACAGCAAACTTAAAATTAAAAAAATACAAAAAAAGGAAAAATCTGAAATCAGTCGATAAGCAAAGCGATTTTCAAACTCGTTAGTAACCTTGCTAACACTTAAGGAATTCGGATGATTTCTTGCATTATTCTAATCGGATGGCTTCAATGCTATTTGGTCGCTTGATGTTTAAACTCACAAAAATCATTCAAAAGGAGTTAGGTCGGACGATCTGTCAGGCTGTCCATTTGGGACAATAATATTTAAATAATTTCAAACAACTTGTGAATCCCTGTCCTGGTGAGCCACAGTACTGTCTAGCCATTCCAGGTATTAAATTTTCTTGAAGTAATTGTAAGTAATTAGCTCCATTTAGTGTACATTTAATGAAAACCGAACCGCTGACTGATGTCTCGATGATTTTCTGCAGTCGTTGCATATGCACTTCCATCATTCAGTGTGAATTTTCAGGTGCCAAATAAATCTGCAGTTCTGCCTATTGACAGAACCATCTAAACAAAAGCTGCTTCATTCAACATGAAAATTTCAGCTCGTTGTAACATCAGTGTTTCCAAACTTCTACCCTTCTCTAAAATCGCCCTGATTAAGTTGTTGTGCTAAATGAACTTTGTGTGGATGCCATTTGTTCTGGTTTAGGAATTTTAAAACCGAACATTGGCTCATCCCCTGCCGCATTACGATCTGGCGGCTTGATAAAAAGGATTTGCTTTTTTTCTTCCAACTTTTGTTCTTCTGAGACTGCAGGACGCCCTGTTTTCACTGATCTCTTACATGACCCAAGTTCCTAGATTTTTTCTGTATCTTTGAGATGGTGAATCTCCTAATAGGCCTAGGGGTATTTATCGTTACACAATTCACACACTTCTTCGTGTGTCCGGGTCTTATCTCCACAACCGATCATAATTAGGATTTCGTTTCTTTGAGTTTCAGTTGAACGGGCCATTTTAGTTTGAAATGCAATAAAAATACAACTAAAGCCTTTCAACTGCTTACTTGGTATTTATTACGATAGTAACATAATGTTTACTCTACGTTAGAAGACAAAAACAGGTTTTAAATATAAAAAATATCAAAAACAGAAAAACAGTTTTTTCTAAAGAAAATTGTTATGTAAGCTACGGGAAATTTAGTCGTTCTGTTTGCAGAATCAATCGATCTTTCAAATGGCAGTAACAAAAACTAAGGGTGACATAAAAAACACCAAGTTAAATTTGACATGTCCGAACATTTTTTTGAATTTAATTTGTACGGTCTTAATGTACTTAATATGTTATATACTTATACTTATACCGTTCACAGTGTATAATGCACCTACTTAAATAAATCTGCACAAAGAAGCGTGATGGAAATTTAATAAAAATAAATGGTTAATGAGGCCGCACTTCCGTATTAGTGGTCGACGTACTTGATTAGCACCTTGTGTGAGTGTTAGATTAAAAAAAAGCAATTTCACGATTAACGATCAAGCGAATCCTGAAATTAAAGGTGTTTTGAGCTGGCGTTGTACCTTCAGCTTTTCCAATAAAATGAATGGTTTTTATTTGTTTCACGCCAATCCGGAGCAGTCGATCGAACAACAGCTTGTTTAATGCGGCATTAAATCGGCCAAATGCATTTTTAATTGAACAAATATTTAATACGTTCATTAGTGTTTTGGTGGGATTTGCAAAATCTGAACTCTTTTAATTGGAATATAATTTAATGGTGGTTTGTACTACGCCAATAGCGGCTTTAGTCACTTTTGAACAATGGAAAACACCTGATAATGAATCATGGCCATAAATTTAGATAACGAACCAGAAAGTCATCATTTGCAATCATGGCTAAACCAGCTGAATTAAGTGACTTGTAAACAAATCAAACAATGGTCGACATGAATGTGATCAAACCAACAGTTAATCATCGATTTCCAAAAATACGAAGACAATATGACATAAAGAATACAACAAAAAAGAGATAACACGATGAAATATTGTCGCATGGAAAACAATCCCTTTATCTTGAAGGAAATTGTCTAAGAAATGAATAGAAAAAGTGACGCGTGGCAAAGATATATGAAAGAAAAATCCACAAATTTATACAGGCAACAGATGGAAAAGGTAGACGAATATATTATTTACTCAAGACAGCGCATTAAATAAACAATAATGAATCGCAAGAAAACAATAGTGAAATGTCGGCTTTAAAAGAAGTTACACCGTTCGCCGTGAAAGTTGTACGTGTTTTGAAGCCGCAATTAGAGGCAGTTGTAATATATAATATTCACTTTCGTTTTACACGAGATTTATACAAAATTACATACCTAATATGGCATTTGTTGGAGCTTATACATTGTTTATTATTATTTAAATCACACACCCTTGACAAAACGCGAGCCGTGCATGCAATCAATATTTTGCCGATTTATTTTACTTTGTGCTTAACCATTATAGCCGGTAATGTCTTTATCCACATACTTTTTATATTTATCGTTATTTTATACCATGAACAAAACACCGTCTTTCTATGCCTCAGTGTCCTAGATTGAGATTAATTATGTTTTTGTCGCTTTTTGTTCATAATTTGTGCATCAAATCTACGTACATTTACTGGATACTATTGCAAACACCCAGAACCATGTACAGGGTGTTAATTTTTCTGAAGTCATGACTCATTAAAACATCTGAACTTTTACCACGCTTCTGACCTTTTCTAATTAAAACTACCATGCTTATTGTGTATTTTATTGTTTGTTACAAAACATGATTAATCTTCGATGTTTTAGCTTCATTTGCTCATTTAATCGTTATTTATAGGACGGCTCATTAAATCGTGCAATTTTGTGGTTGTTGCTTAGTAGTACATAAAACCTGAGAATTACACTATACCATCGGTATTTTACTAAATATCTCCCGAATGAGGATTAAAGAGAAAAACCAAAGGTAGTTTCTGATTTCAAAATAAAGACATTTTTAGAGATAAATAATACAGGAATCTTAGCCTTACGGAATTAAAAATGGACAATTAATTATGAAATATCTACAATTAATTAAGAAGACGCAACTTGTTAAAACCTTCATAATATTTACGGTTCGTTCGATAAACATTAATAAAAACGCCCACAAAATTTTATCGAATGTCTCCAGTCGCTTGACAACAATTAATATTTTTCTTACTAAATTGTTTTGAAAGCACGCTGTAAAAAGCTGTAAAACGAAAGAGTTTTCGAATATAGTTTATAGAGAAAACTCTTATTTTGCCAATCTTCCTTGGTCTAGAAGGTTTCTGCTCTGGAAATTTCGTCACCCTGTATATGCGAACTATATTCCAAAAGGTTTACTGATTCTATGATTGTCGATACAAGTTCGATTCTATTACAAACTTGTAAATGCACCCGAGACACTCTGAGTTTTCTTTAGAAAATCGTAACCTTTTATTAAAATTTAGCGATTTAATTAATTAAAATTATACATTCGAGCGAAAAATTGACATCTTGAAATAAAGAGTTCACAGTTGGGGGGTTTTGGGACAAGCATTGGTTTTTGAATAAAACCCCTTTGCTTGTTGTGATAATGTGTTAATAAATTATTATTCTAGTAGTTTGTCTAAGCAGCTGGTTGTAATTCCGTAAAATCGGCCAAAATGTATTGATTAATTATTAAACAACAATAATTGTTAAAACATCCTTAACAAAAGTTCCAAATGATGGAAGCCTTTCTGAGTGACCGTATATGATAAAATGATTGGAAATTTATATGTAAAACTATAAGTACTCAATTTCGCGTGGGATTTTCGTATGTATTTATTTTATAATTGACATTTGCGCTGAAAAACGTGCATGTTTTTTTTAATGTGTTGTTGGGCTCTATAAAGTGTAGAGCATACTTGATAACATGTTTTGGAACTGCTTTCCCTAAAATGGGATAAACCTTAGCGATACACCAAACCTGTTTTTATGTATTATTATACCAACAAGTTGAGGCTTAATAAAATAGTAGTTATCTAAAACCAAAATTAAAATTTGTATAGACACAATTTTCCAAACTCAAAAATGCTTAGGCTAGCGATTCGTTTTCGTAATATAGAACGTAATTATCCGCATTTAGCAAGAAATTATAATTGCAGCTGTTTTGTTTTTATAGGCTGTTAAACAGCTCACAATTCATTTAATATGGTTCGTTAGTGCCAGCATAAACATCTCAATATTGAATTGGATGCAATTTGCTCTGAAGTCAGTAATGAAGTATTTATTTTATCAATTTAAGAGTCTGAAATAAAAGCATGTTCAGACCGAAAACAGTTGATGGTTGAGTACAATTAGTCGGATAGAGGTCGGAATATGCAAAAAATAAAGGGATGGAAATAAATTTCAGCTACCCTCGTAGAACTTAGTATGAACGGGTGTGGGTAAGCCACTTTGCACAAAACGGGGGCTATATTGATTTTCTAACGACCAAAAGCGTGGCGGCACACGTAAAGAGCTCTCATACCTCCCCCAAAAGCTCTGCCGTTTGGACCAACCACTTATTCTTGAAAAGGGACAAAAACTCGCTCTAGACAATGCTATCAGGGTCCTAGCTAGAATTTCGCCAAGTTTTAGAGGATCCACACCAATCCGATTGGATTTTTTATCTCGAAATTCAGCTGAACAAAGAATTAAGGGTATACGTGTATTGTTCCTTTGTATGTGGGACCCTAATCTAGTTACTTACAGGCAATATTGAAATTATTCTTTCAATTTCAAGCGAGAAACTGGAGTTTAAAAAGAATGGGAAATAAAGGGAAATGTAAAAATTATTCATGACAGTTTACTAGGTTTGATCAACGATTTCCAGATGAACTGTACTTAACTTTGTGAGAATGCATAGAGAAGTAATATTGCAAATTAAATAATACCGAAGGAAGCAATTTATAATTTTTTATTATTACAATTTAGTTTGACTGATGAACGAAAACATTTTAAAGGCAGGTTTTTTGTCCTAAAAGCCGGATGTTCTAAAAGATAACTTGTCTAGAGCTGTAACACAACGCAAATGGAACTTTATAGCAACAACCGTAAACATCAATTTTCCATTAAATCACTATATGTAACAGGGCAAAAAATACCAAAACTCTATCGCATGTTCGAAATAAAATCCGATGCACGTCATCAATCATGCCACATATATATTGCCTCCACACTTCTGAGGTCTTCAGTCTTTTCACACACTATTTGTTACGAAATAGGAATAGAATGTACGTAAGAAACCCATTCTCAAATATTGAAAATAAAAACCGAACAAATATTTACTATAAGTTTACAAAGCATAACAGCACGAGCTAAATTAAAGAATTACATTATATTAAGTAACAATACAAGCAACTTTTGCTAAAATTTTATAATTATAATTAAACCTGAAATATATTCGTACTGAACATATATGTTTGAAAGCAAGTAGTCACCACTTTTGTGGCTTTTGCAGGACGATATTATTAAAGAGAGGATTTTTTAAACAAGCCTTTGGTTATTTTATGTTGCATCAACTCGGTTTTAGTTAGGCACTTTCAGGATACCGTGAAAACATGTTTAATTATTTATGCAAATTGGCTCTCGAAAATACGGACCCAAACAACGCAAGCTATTGATGAAGGGTGAATAATTATTTATGTTCTATCTTATCATTGACCTGGAAAAACACATGGAAATTATACGAAATATTTCTGCAGTTCGGGATAGAATCGTGGATTGAGTTGAGAACAGTATTCATTTAATAAACAGCTAATTTTAGAAACCTTATCGTGTGTTAGATACTTAAAAATGAAAGAACTAGTCTTCATTTCAAGAACTTTAATGCCATGGTCGTCCATCAGCATTTTGCACGTTTGATAATTCCATCGTTAGTTCCATCCTATTACTATAATAGCTATTTTAGTAGTTTTCCTAATATTTGAAACCATCAATATATTCCCGGAGTTAAAAAAAATATTAATCAATTAATTGGTTAATAAAATATAGGACATAAATAGCTGTATTCTTATTGGGATTTGCTGAACCGAAGCAAAAAGCGGTTTAATTTCGTTTTCAAATTGAAGCTCTAGTATTTTCTTCATAAATATTGTGTTACAATTTTCAGAATTTAGGAAAAACTATCGGTGATCAGCTCGACAAAAGCTTAGAATTGAGTTAGTCAGCAGTTAGCGTATTGAATGGATTTTAATTTCTCCCGATGAATACAAGAATTTTACAAGAATTGAAATTTCCGCTATTTCTCAGCAATTTATTTTCAGTGTCGACAACAACCATAACGGATATTCGCGATCGTCTTCATTTCACATCATATTTGAACAAGTTTGAAGTAACACAATGGTTTTATTATACGAAAATCTTAAATCCGTAATTAAAATATTTACTGATTACGTAGTTATACGTTCAATAATGCGGTATTTACCCACTACCAGTGAAACATGCATTGATATTTTCCATAACAAGTTTAGCTTTATATGAAAGAGAAAGGATCAAAGACTTGAACATGTAACTTCTTCAGACATTGCATTGAACATTATTTAATTAAGGCGCACATGCTGATATCGAAAAGACCTTTACTGGCTGGGGGTTTGAGAAAATAAAGTCGCAAGATCACACTAAAATGATACGAAATCTAGACTATCCACTAAAGCTCACTCGAAATATATATTTTATTTCTAAACCGTATTTTGAATAGTTGATCATTTCAATTTTGCAACTCAGAGCTGAGGTAACAACGTACGTATATCAGTTCGCTTTATCCAATATGAGTTCAGGCAAATATCAATCGACTGTCAATTACCATACATACGAAAACATTCATATGCACATATATTTTCGTTCCAAGAATAAATTTTCTCGGGAAAAAACAAATGCGATCTCTGAGGTCTAATCCCTCAAAAATTTACCGTATAGCCGGTTTTCCTTATCAAGAAAACGTAAAATAAACATCTCTGAGAAGTTCCTGGATAAAAAGCTCATGAATCTTGGGATGACACATGTAAGTAAAACTTTGAAAAACATCGCCCTGACTTTGATGAATCCTTTGGCAAATCAGTTGATATATCGAATAGCTGTTTGAGAAAATATATTTGCTTGCTTACCAAAGCAAGGAATATTCCCGGTATTTTTGTATCTTTTTCATAAGTTGTTGTTTTATTGAACGTCGTCAAAGCCAGTCCAGTCAAAGAGAAGGTTTTTGCATTTATTTAGTTTATTGATCAAACAAATAAACATAAATATAAGGCGACTGCATGATTTGTTAACACAAAAATACTATATTTTACTGTTTAAAGGTAAATCGATTGCAGTACTCGGAGAAAGGCAACATATTCAATATATATGATTTTAAAATGAAAAGTAATAGCGAAAGATCGGCACGGCAAAATCGAAAGCGTCTCGCTAAATGCAATTTTCAGCTTATCGATAAAAATTTGATAAAACAGGAAGTCGAACTGAGTTATGTAGGGCGATGATTGTAGGAAATGTCGATGAGTGGAAGGAAGATTTTATATTTCCAGAAAGCATACAAAAATGGTAAATGCGATGTGTATTTATAAAATTTACATTTCACTTTTTCGACTTTTCACGCACGGCTGACTGTTTGCTAAAATAATATATACCGAAAAAACAAGAAGTGACTGTCTTAAAAGCTAAAGAAAAATGCATCACATTGATTTATCATTCAGAAATATCTGCGGAAATATGTTCTAACAACGTGCTAATGCATTATTAATACATATATGAGCAATTAGTTGCTATTTAAGTAATCTGCAGTTAGCTAGAATAACCGCACCAAGGAAAAATAGTGAGTTAATTAATATAAATACTAATACCGTAATAATGTTGCTATAATAATTTTTTATGAACGCTTTCTACCTAATTGCAGTGACTAATGAAGAGTATCAATTATTCACGCTTGTCGACAAATTACTGTATTTGTTATTGCCAGTATTGAGATGTCGAAACTACAGGATCTTGAGCTATTTACTCTTGGGCTTAGTTGGAGTTTGTTGCGTTATTTACTAAACATACCCGGTTTGCGATTTCATAGAACTTCGTGAAACAATTATCATCAGCAACATAGTGGAAATTAAAATAAATTATACATATCACTCCGTATTTTTTAAGTTTTCTTGAAGTTGAGTATTTAAGCATAAAAACTTTCGATTTTAAGGCGGATTTAAGCAGATTAAGATTTTCAGCAGTTGAGTATTATTATTCCTATTTTTAAATTTAATACAATCATTTTATTTACACTTTACGATCAGTTGATGGGTTTTAAAGAGAATATGTGGAAAATATGGCAAATTGTAAGCGCTAAATACTGCAAATCACATTAAATTAGGATAAGTCGAGTTAGGATCCTGTAGCACGTATAATCTGTCCCAAACTTTTTGGCAGTGACGCAATAATTGTCGTGCTTTTTCTATTACTAGTCCACCGAGCGAGTCGCAAATTTGATGTCAATTTCATCAAATTGTTACAATTCGCGGAAGTATCGAAGAATATTAAATATATCGATTTGATTTCTTGGCGAGTGTTGGCAGTTGCTGTGAATTTTTCTAGTTTATCAACTCAATTTATTATCTCTTTGTGTGCGTGTGTTAGTTTGGGTTAGTTTTTATCTTCCATTTTCTTCATAATTTGACTGCAGGTTTGCCACCACGAAAATAACACCTTAAACGCTCACAGTTAACGCTAAGTACTGTACAAAAGAGGTAAATTAATATCGAAACGGGAGAAAGTGATTTATTTTCCCAATTAATTGTTTACATTCTGCAAATTTAACATCACTTTTGCAACTTCAACTAATTTGAATGCCCTTTTGTCGACGGCGCTCGTAAAAAGTGAACTGGTATTTTAAATAGACAAATTAATTTCTACACTTACAACAAGCAATACTAATTACCAATGTTTGAATTTATCAACAATAAAAAAAAAGATAGTTCTTAAAACTTCTATAAAACCGTGCTATGACAATCGTATGTTTTCACAAAAATAAATCTTTTGAAATCACCAACGAACAAACGCTCAAATGGGCAACCACGCAATATGAAAGACAATCTTTTGAACCAATCACGGACGTGAGTAAAATTTAGTATGCCGTCTCAGATAATGACGTCACTGCCAAACAACTTGGGATAGGCTATACCTTACATACTCTCTTGAAATTTCTTTTCATTTAACTCATAATTCGCCGCTTTGCCAAACCTTAAGATATAAAAAGATTAATCAAGGATAGACGAAACAAACGACACAAAAGAATATAATATTGATAAATCAGGTTATCTATGTTTTATGATAATTGCTGCTAAAGTAATACCTGCAAGAAGTTTTTATATCAGACAATACTTAATAAGTTTCAAATTATCAATGATGATAATGGAACTTAACGGTAATCAAGCACGCAAATACTTCATTTTGTTCTTTTAATGACTTATTCTGACTATATACTGAATACTAACTTTTTATATTCTTGACAATTTTCAATCAATTAAATTAAAATCAGTCAATTGAGTATACATTATCATTATTATTTACCGACTAACGTGTCTGTGAAATGTTTCAAATAGAGAAAAATAATTACGAATTATTTTACCCCAGTTAGTGTGGATTTGATTGAAATCACCTACTTAAGACGCCTATTAGAAATTACAGAAAGTAATTGAACATAAAAAAGGAGTTCCAAGCGGCCTTCCTTAACAATTATTCCCCATTTACGAATCCCCGAACCATTTGTAATGATTCAGTTCGTTTAGAATTTCAGCACAATTTACTCAATATTTGAATACTCTTATTCTTCTTACTCCTTTGTTAACAAACAAGATGCAAATTTCTGTTTTAGTTTTTATATGGGGTTAATTGAGCCAGTGTCTAAACGGCCCATGTAAGCAACGCTTAGTTAATTGACATTGCTTTAGCGTTCCTAGAAGTCGGCCAAAACATGTGAGACCAGTTTCGACATGTTTTATTAAACATTACGGACATTAGACTAATGTTTAATAGCGCTTTCCACATGAACTTTTTTTTATTTTGATATTTCTTCGTCAAGGGCTACTCAAAGCATAGTTAAATGTTTACGAGTAAGTTGCAAAGCCTCTTGAAGAGACATAATCATTTACATATCGCTAACGTTGATCACCGAATGTTTGTGACTAGTTATTAAAGGAAGTTGTAGTTGCCGTCACTTTCGAGCAAGTTTTGTTTTCTTACACTAAAGCAGTGTTCATTAACTTCTCACTGCTGTTTATATATGCCGTTTTATCGTCAATAATACCACTTTAATTCACACAAACTGACCGTTAAACAATCGAGTCACTCACAGGATAAGGAAAACACAAACATACAGCCCTCTTATCACAGAATGGGAAAAACAAACTCTGCACTTGTTTACGACAGTTTTGTCAAACACTAGTTATCGTGTTTTCGGGGAAACCTTTATTAAATAGTAAATACCTTATTATAAGCTTTAGTAATATTTGTATAATTTTCGGAGTTAGTCGGATGGAGCTAAAATTTGTCCTATAAGCTGTGAAAAAGTATATCATTGCAAAATATTAATACTTATTATACAGTGAGAGTTTTTAATTTGAAATTAATTAAGTAAATCAAAACCAGTTTTCTGAAAATATGCTCAGGCACGTTAATTAGAATTTTAAATTACGATCTTTTTAATATATGGAAAATGTGTATAAGCGTGTTCCACATTTGAGATATGACGTTATCGAGATTTTTTTAAAATGAAAATCGAATTTTTTATGACTATTCTTAAAAGGTATGTCAATTTACCCGAGTGTAGTAAATATCAATTTTTTATTTTTGTTGCTTAAAATATCTTTAACAAACATCAATTCATTCGAAAAAAAATTAGTATACTTTCTTTTATATAAAAATAAGCGCAGTTTAAAATTCCTTTGAGCTGATCTGAATAAAACTCTGCCTTTGATTTACCGGCTTTATTCCAAGAGACTCGCATTATAAACAGGTAGAAAGCATTATACTGCTATTATTATCGCAGGAATAAACAAGGTAAAAAATATTTACAAAATTAGTGTATCGCTAAATATACAAAGAGAATTAGATTTTGCATGTAAGATTTAGGAGAAAATTACATTTATTGCGTTTCAATAAACCAGTACACATTATGGGAAATAACAAATAGTGAAGAAGTTCAAATGTCGTTTTTTGGAAAAATTTTCAAAGTGTTTAAAGTCCAACACTGTTAAGCCTGTTACCAAACAACTAATGGAAAAAAATATTTCAATTATCTATATAAAAATGCTATAAAAATAGCAGAAGTACTTAAGTAATTTACTTTCGGCAACCAGCGAACTCGAAAATATTCAAAATCTCTTTGTTGGATATTTCGCTTCAAACTTTTTGTCTTTTGAAAAATATAATATAGATAAACTGAAATAAAGCACTATTTATCAATATGTAATAAAAAACGTGAGGAATAACTGTCCTTTTTTTTGAGAAAAGGCAAAATTTTTGAGGCGAAAATCCAACAAGAACTTGAAAACTTGAAACGTTGGCATTGAAAACATGAATCCGCCTCAACCATATAAAACTTACCTACAACAGAAGTCGAACTTGTCATAAACAATGGGTAGTTTCGATTTTAAACAGAATCTATATATAAAAATTTGATTAGACAATTTGAGTGGATTTATGATATCTTGTGCCCTATTAAGAGGATAATTTAAATGCCTGAAAACAATAAAATAATCCAAAGACATAAACATTTGTTAAGCGATTAGTAAAATTTCAACAATTAATTGTATACAGTTCTGGCATGTGAAGTGTTGACTTAACTTTGCCTATTTCTTCTTTTAAGCGGCCACATACACAACATTCTAATGGTGTGAGGTCTAAGGTTGTATTATCTTTGTCGAGTCGAAGGTTAGAATTAAAAATAATGTTTGAGGAATTTTGTTATAAAGCTTCGGTGCGGTCCGTCTGTGTTTATGTTGCATATAACCCCGTTATTGTGTGGTCGGTTTATTAATTGCAAAGATTATTATTTAATTGCAGGGTTCAAATAGGTCGAGCTTCTTTTAAATTGCCACAATTAATTTATTTAAATTTATTTGTTGGAGAAAAATGCTGCCGCTATTAGATCTTAGAGGTAAATTTGGATTTTAACAGACTAAGACACTAGAGCGGAAAAATGTTGGAATTGGTTGCACCTGATAAATTGCAAGGTTTTCGTCCTTTCCATCGGATGAATTGTGATTTGTATTGTTTGAAAATCGGTGGTGACAGAAATTGAATCCTTGACAACGCCTTAAAATCTTAAACAAAACATTGTAGTCGAAGTTGTAAACTTTGACAATTTAATTAACAGTTAATACGTTCAATGTTAGTGATATTGCTGAATTTAAATGATTTCCTGCTATTATTTATAGAAGCGATCGGGGAACTCCGCAATGCATATCCATCTAAGCACGCTTCTAACCATAACTTTATTTTGGATATTTGATGAAATCCTCGTATGTGTATGCGTAATTTAGGAGTCGGTCAAAATGGATTTGAACATTTCAATCCATAATTATATCCTTTAGTCGGCTTACATGCATGAAATTGTGGATAATGTTTCCCCAATAATGATCAAATCATGAGAATTGGCAAACTAAAACGTATCAAATTCCCTAATTTAACTAGCAATATGAAATATGCAATATCGAAATATTAAACGTGTTTCCTGTAGTGCAAACTCTGATTCCCTATAGAACTGTTAATTGATTCATTCAGAACGTTGAACTTTATTCAAAAGCATGCTATTTATAAAAATGTGGAATATAATATAGTGACATATTTTTAGTTTTTATGCAATAGGGACAAAAAGAAAAGAATCTTCCTTGAATAGACAGTCATAAATCTCGGAATGACATCAGCATAACGTTGAAAAGTATCGTTTGTTCGAATACATTTATACTTTCTATTTTAGAATGGAGTTCGCCTTGTTTCTAAAGGCCCATGTAGCGGAAATTGTGTATTTGAGGGGAGAAGATTTACAGAGGTAATCACCCTAGGTTTACGATGTGTTTCACCCCTGTAGTTAAAGTTTTGATGTATTTACCGATTAATCTTGGCTAACACGAGAATATATCAAGCTACTTGTTGTATTAATTCCACTAGTAGAAGTGCTTTCCCAATAAATTGGGGTATTATAATGTTTATGTGATTAAATGCTTCACATCCTACTAGACAATTCCATTTCCGTAATCCTGCAATTTTCAAATAAATCAAATTTTAATCTTTCAAAATAGGAATGCAACGCAAGCTGTTAAATAAAAAAAAGCGGTTTTGGTTGGTGGCTTCGTCGGCGTAAAAAATTCAGTTGTTAATGGGCACAATAATTACATCCTGAAACACTAGGTCAAATGAACACTCCTAGCATCGTCAAATGTCCCTTATAATTTATGAACTACTGGGACTATCACGCTACTGATTTTGCGACATATGTAGCATGGCCAGATAGCGTTAAAGAGGATTCACTAGGGCCATATGGTAGGCCATGTCAAAATATAAAACACATGTATCCACAAAAAGCCGGTTTTGTCAGTGTTCCGGATAAAATCAACCTCTTTCGGCGGCTGTTTGTTTAAGGTTTTCCGTCACTAAACGAAATTTATGTCAAACTAGATACTTCTTTTGGAGTGCGCCTCTTGTGATTCATTAAAAGGCCCTAAAGTCTGGTCTCGACCTTCTGAACCCTTACGATTTCCGTAAGGACTCAGGCTCACAAAAAAGTAAATAGTTCAGCACTTGAATCCGCTGCAAAACCCATCAGCCCCTTAAGAGTATATAAGAAAAACGGTCAGTTTGAGTCAGTTCAAATGAGAAAACGTGTGGGCAAAATACAATTTCCATCACGCTTCTGTTTTACTACTTTTCAAGATCCCCGCCAAAAAATTAAAAGGGAACCTGTAAAAGAACTCTAAAACTCATCTCATCAAACCATTTAAAATTAACATGCAATGACGGATCCAATCTAATGTATTTTCGAATATGTTTCAAATCAACCCGCATGTGTCCAAAAGTTTCGCTTTCAAACACCAGTCAAAAAATTACTTAACACAAGCTTTTTATACTTGGTGGATTTCCAAAATTTAGGAATTTCTGATTATTGGATGTCGTCAAATTAAGAATTTCAGTAAAAATCAAAACAGACATTCACATCGTCCAAATAGGTTAATGCCATACGAAAAGTAATATTAATGATATAAGGAAACAAAGCCTTTTTGGACCACACGGTTGAATAATTACTTAATGAAATGTTAGCAAGGCCATACCATTTTACATTTATATTAACGACCGTTTAAAAAAAAACGACCTCGAGTGAGGCTATGGAAATTTAAAAGTATGTCTTTGATAGCTTCAGGCTGTAATATCAACGATGGCGTAACAAATGCAAACAAACACATTTCAAATTAACGACTGTTTCATCCAAGAATGTAGGCTGTTTGTTTATATTTTTCGTGTCATCATTGGCATTGCAGTCTGAAGCTATGAAAGAAATGGGTAATTTAAAAGTCTCTTCTGCGAAGTGGTTTTTTAATTAACGTTCGTTATTTATTTGCATTTTGTGCCACCTAGTAGACCGACTGTGTACTATGGTTAATCACGAACTATTAAAATTTGGGAAATGGTTAAGTTTGAACCCAATCTCTACTCTCATAATAGAGCATTAAAATATTTCCAAGTCGGTTACACATTCTAAGTGTTACAGTATAACCAAGTCAGATCACTTCCAATCGAACAGCTTAATCATATGTTATATGCCAAGTATGTGAAGACTTCTACAGATTTGGAAACCAAGTAAATGAATCGTATGAATCGGCGAAATAATGTTTTTACAAAACCAATTTACAGAGTGGTCTGAAAAGTTGGCTACAAATTACGCTTTATTTCCCAGTAAATTTTGTTGTTCAGGAAAATAACATAATTTATTGGATTAACAGATACAAAACGAAATTACACAAACGATCTTGTTCATAGATCTTGCATCTTGTTTTTCCGGTAATTTCAAAACCCGAAAAACGTTCCATTCTATAAAATGTGTAGTTGTTGAACAAAAAATAAAACTTTTTGGGAAATAAATCAGTGAAATGGTTAGTTTTATTTTTATTATACTCAAAATAGTTTTAGAATTTTTCTACAGGTTAAAGGACAGTCGTGCGTGAAAATAATGAGCAAATAAATGAAAAAAACATATCTAGAAAAAAATGGCACAATTTTCCTTACCGCTAATTGCTAAAGGGATATTAAATCATTCGCAAATGCATGGCTGAAGTACAGGTTTTTACCCAAGTCACATATCACAACATGAGGTGTTGACAAATTTCAACAAAGAGCTTGAATGGTAATCACTTATTGCTCACTATTTGCAGTCACTGTATTAACAAATTAACTCAAGCCCATAATATAAAAAAAAATTCTACATAATAAGTGCATATCCATATCATAAAAAGATAAAATGTTTCGCCTTTTTCGCTACTCAAACAATTAAAATTACTTTAGGATTGTTAATCCGTTAAATACATTTTATAACTATATTTCGCTTCGTATTTCGGAACTAACGCATAAATTGTATTACTTTTGCGTTTATTCTATCTGGCGCCGTAAATTTTATGGTAAATTTACTATGATTTGTCGCAATGCTTTTTTGATGTACTCGTAAAACCTTCTATTAAAATTAAATGTTTTTTATTGCTCATCGGATTTTTACCGTTAAAAAGTACATAGAAAGTATTTTATATTAAATTTATAATTATGTTGGGTATAGGTCACATAAAGCAACTAATTGCTTGCGGTATGAATAGAGCTTTGTTCGTGTTAAAACTGGTTTGTTGACAAAGTTAAACCAAGTTGTTAAACCAAAAATTATAAAGTCGAGACGAGGTGAACTAAGAGCTTCTGGCTTGAGAACATTGCTTTAAGAAATTCAAACCGAACAGAATAGTTAATTAAATTTATTTTTATCAGATTGGTTGTTCTCGACATAAAACAAGTATAAAATATAAATAAAGTTTCAAGTCAGAGCTAGCAAGAAGCATCGCAGATTAAGTTTAAGGTCATTTTGGTTAAAGATAGAGACATAAAGCAGCCAATCGCCGTCAGTCTTATTAAAGCTTCGCTCTTGTTAAAACATTACACCTATGGATAGATGAAACATTTCATTCCACCACGACTCTAGAATGAAATACACCATTATTTGAGCGGTAGGTGGTCCAAAAAACACAATTTTGTACCGGATTAGGAAGCTGTTTAATCAATATAATATCACTAAATGAATAGGCAAAAATAAAAACTTTTTAAAATATGTTTTCCAGCTTTATACAGGAAAGCAAAAAACAGCTTTATTACAATCGAAAATTAGGAAGTAGGCCAATTAAATTGTTTCCGCGTTGCTAGCTTATAGACACCAATAGCTTCTTTACACAAAAGGGGTGAATATCAATGTTTTGTGAGAGGACAGCCTCTGTAATTAATTTCGTTGGATTATTGCGTCGACCAAAGCATATAGAGACACTGGGCGAGATGTAGGTTTGTTTGCTCAGCTTTAATTCTCTATCCCTAATTTGAACACGTATATACTGTGTTTGTGGATTATACATAACGGATGAACCATTTTACTTCATTGAGCAATTCTGTCACAACCTTGGTCAATTTTGTTTACATTTATATTGAAAAATTCTATCATGATTCAATTTTATAAACAATAACGACACGGATATGGAGCAATTATACATAGTAATTGAATTACGGTCGAATGTAAAGCATTTAATAAATTGAATATTTCGTTATGCGCCGCTCTGTTTTTTATTTTTAATTTAATATTTTTCCACTGGTAATGTATTATCCCGGCAAAAAATGCCGAAGCAGACAGTTTGAATGATCGATATATAAAAGGATTACATTAAAAATTGGGTTGGATCAGCAACCTCCAAGGGTTTATATGGGAAAAACTTATTCCATCTCGAAAAGATAGATAGCACGTGCAGTTGGAAACTTTCAGTATATAAATATTATATGATGTAATTGCCGTTCTGCATGTGAAAAAGAAACAACGGAAAGCTATGAAAATTGATCGACTGATAACGGTCTGGCTTGTGATTAATATTAGAGAATCACACAATTTTACAATCAGTTAAAACATGTTTAAATTAATAGCCCTGAGCCAAAAATATGGCACTGATTAGCCTTCCTACTCCTGCATAAATACTTTGAAACTTATTCTGCACTATTACATGTATGCATGATAAATATTTTGTCCACATATCTTTGACAAAGTTTGAATACTTGTTTTAAGATATTCTCTAGGCATTCGCATCGACAACTAAAACTTCTACTTTCGTATGTGGTTAAAGTCTATTATTTTATGCATGAAATTATGAAACTTTGTAAGCTCAATATCCATTATTAAATCCTTCAAACGGTCCAACTTTTCGTTCGAAATATACTTAAAACGATTTATAATTATTTGCTGAGCAACTTGCAAATATAGCCGGGAATATATATTTTATTGAGATTACTAAGTAGCAAGAAAGTAAATAAAGGGGGAGCAGCGTGAACTGTAGGTCAAAACTTCGAACTTAGGGTGAATGTTTCAGCAATTACTCCTTAGTCAAGCAAATAAACTTGACTAATTTATAATGATACCGAAAAACAATTAAGAAAAAACAATCTTATTATCTAAGCTGTACAAGTTATACAATGTAGTACGTAATTTTACTCTTCAAGACGAAAAATGAGAAATAACAATGGAATTGTTTTAGAGGCAGAAAATTGAACATGAGAGAATGATTAAGAAACCGGCATTTTACGAAGTCGGCAAATGTGAAAGAAATATAATGAAAATATTGAAGATTGACTAATGTACCACCTTTTGCATGTCTTCTTGGAATAATAAAATCCCCGTAAAAACTTTCAAGAACCGAGGCAGTAAAATATGTCATTATGTTTATTTGTTGGTGCTGTCAAATACCACATCGGTTAAGTGTACCAACCACCATTAACAGGTAAATAATCTTAAGAAATACACTTTGTGTCATTTTTAAATATCGAATACATCAGAATTTTGATTACCTTGCAGAAAATCTCCGCACAACCAATTTGTATTAAGTGTTGTTAAGTTATCTTTCATAACACTCTTACTGTTAAAAATTATACTTTTTTAGTCATCAGCTTTTGCGGAAATGTCGCCGAAGCTTATAAAACCTTTATAGCAGTCAACAATGAATTTCTTACTTTTGATGATTGATGTTTTAGTGATTAAAAATAGGCAGAATAATTTCCATAACGCTGAAGCTGACTATCCATAAAATATATACTGTTGAATAGTTGGGATTTATGTAATTAAAAGCTAGTTTAATAGGAAATTTTATTAGGTACTTACCCAAAGCTTTTGCCGTCGCCTCCGATATAACAACGAACGAAAAAAGCAAAAGTAATAAACCAGGCCTAATTTTTCCATGCCAGGCCATGACACCGTCACCCTGAAATTAGAGATATCAATTAATTTATGAGTACTTTACGACACTACCATGTGTATAAAATTTCGAATTTATTCGATGATGTAAAATCAATACTGATTTTTCAACCGAAATAATCGATTTGTTCGAAGTACCTATTTGCGGGATTTGGAACAGAAAAATTTACACATAATGATCAGAGTAAACAGTCAAACTGCTAAGTCTGCACCGAAAAAAATGAGCTGTTTTCCTTTTACTTTCGCACCCAACACCGCTTCCTTCGTTAGCTGAATGTAGGCAGGAGACGGTGTAATTGGAGGATGAATTAGTTAAGGAAAAAAATTGCTTATGATCATGTTACTGAGCATCTGGTACATTTGGTATCGTACATCCGAGCTGTTTCACCTAATAAAATAACGGAAATGTATACATGTGACTTCATACAGCTTATAGAGATAACTTAGCTAATAGGGATCGATTTAAATACCAAACAAGGACTTTAGAACGATTGCACCCAACTCATAGACTTGCTCTAACAGAAAGTCTAATCCAATTCGTTTTCCGTCAGTAACTGTTTTCGGAAAAAAATTAGTACTGCAGATTAAGTTCCTACAGGGTGTTTTTTACAATTTCTACAATTTGGAAGTTTTTTTTTCGGATTTCAAGATAAATGGCTTAAAGATAGACCTCGTAGCTCGAAACGATTTTTTAATTTTTCGCGTATATCTTTTACCTACAGGTTGAGCTCAAAAAATCAACTTTTTGGTCTTGCAGTAATAAATTTTTTCAGATTGGACCGATTTTCAAAAGATCGACCTTATGTTGAAACTAAAACTTCATAGTTGACTTGTATATTGATTGACAACCCTGTATATTGAATTTTTATCTTCAGTCGACTATGTTTTAGCTTCAACATGGGTTCTATGGTTTGAAAATCGGCCCGAGGGGAAAAATGTTGTCAGAGCAAGACAAAAAGTTCATTTTTTTGCTCACCCTGTAGATACAAGAGTTAGGCGAAAAATTCAAAAACCGTTTCGAGATATAAGTTCTTTCTTTATGCCATTGGTGTCGAATTCCATAAAAAAAAATTGTGCAACTGGGAGCATGTCAAACTTTCAGCAAGTTGGCATTATTTTATTTCCCACTCTGTAGGAATTTTATCTGAAGCACTAAATTTTCGCAGATACATTTACTGACAGAAAAACAATTGGACTAGATAACGCTTCAAACAGAAACCAAATCGCTCACAACAATCAGAATTTATCCAGTTCCAAAGTTAGGGCAAATTTGGCTGCGTAACATTTATTTTGCTGAGCAGTTTAGTTTAAAAGTTCGTTTCAGTCTATAGGAAATGATGGGGATTTATACTTGGTTTCACTGTTTTGTTGTGTCTTGACGCTATTCCACTGTGGGTTTCATGAAATCATAATTTTGAAATAACTGGAGTAATTATTATTATGTGCTCGCATTGTTATTCAATTATCAAGAAACTCGAAAACGATGCAGATACAAAAACAATGCTAACCGCAAAAACGTTTTCAAAGTAAATAAGTAAGCTATAATTTCAAGGTTGAGGCAAATATTTTAGAAGCGCTAAAAGCTAAAGAGAAAAACTAAAACAAAAACTTTTGACTCCCAGTACCTCGTAAACAAAGCGATTGCGGACGAACATTAAAATAATTTTTTTTAGAAGAAAATAGACCATTTTGAAGACAAACTGCACTTGGTTTGAGTGAAAAATAAAATATCCTTTGCGTTAAACCCAAAAATGAAATGTCATCAAGAAGTATCAGAACATGTAGACTGTTTCCGAATATTTGAAATGATAAATGTTCGGCAAAACTCTGTTCCAATTAAAGCGAGCAGGCTTGCTGGTAACAATTCGCCATCCGAAACCCAAAATCCAGTTGTATATTTTTTTCTCGGATAGGTCAAAAGTTTTTTTCTGTAAACCGATCAACGGCTTTTGCATATTTTCAAAACAAATGAAATTCCTACGGTGAGACAAGCTGGCGCCAGGATATTTGATTCAGCAAATTGAAAACCGATTGGAAGTAAATACAGCAGAAAAACAAACCAACGATTTAGCTCTGAATGCCTGTCTGGGAATTAACCGTATTTTTTTCCATAAAAGCGAAATATACTTGTCAGTTGAATAAAAGGCTATATCAAATGTTCCACCCCTGACTTACATCTTGTAATCCCAAACCATTAAAGCATTTTCACGATAAACATAACAAAAGAGAGAGTTGTACCATTATCACGCAAAACATTGTAATTTTGCGATCTGCAGGAAAAACCTTTCGTTTGGAATAAAAAAAGTTTTATATCAAAAACGCAAAACCGACTCTAGAACTATATTAGGGTAGAGGAGCCGAATAAAGTACAGGAAAAAAGCGGCATTTTATAAATTTGATTAATATGAGTCAAGCACGCGAGGAAAGTTGTGAAAATCGCTTATGGAACATAGAAACTAGCACTATAGTTGGGACCTGCAATTTGGCATGAATACAAGACCCATGTTTCTTTCAAAGAGGCTTTAGATTTATACATTAACGTTAAGAATAGATGCAGTTAAGGATTTTCCAACTTTTAACTGCTTTCTTTCTTCGACTACCATTCATCAGAGCACGCTTAAAAATAAAATAATTATCACACTAAAATGTTTACTCTCTTCGCTCCAGTTACTTTATATAAATTTTCCATTATTTGAAAAAGTTGTAACTGCCGAATCCTTTGATTATTGACATTCATTTGTATTTGTCGAATGAGAAATCAACAATTACATTAATAACTCAAGAAATCAAATTATTGATAAACTGGTGATTTCTAGACCTGGAATACATATAATTAAAGGCCTCATTAAATACAATGCATTCGTCTATACTATTGATTTGCTTCGCCCTTAAAAAGCTCGAAATGGACTTTTTAATATCATAAGTGTTTTATTATTAAAGGTTTTGAGTTGACTGATGGGGCGGACATTTAAAAAAAGCTTTACTATTCACGGATCGGATCGCTGCTTCGTGCTATGCTATTTATTAATGATATTGAAAGGTCTCATAAGCGATTTTTTTCCGAAAGAGACCTTTTTCAACCCATTTCGAGATTAATTATTTGATGGAAGCTATGGAACATATCGATTATTTTTGAAAAACTCAGTTTGACGTTTCTTCTTGTGAACATCAATTATATGTTCCGTTTCGGATTGTGAATGACATGGCATTGACTAATAAATCGATAACTTTTCACCATATATAATTAATTAACTCAAAACTGTTTTGCAATATACGCTTTCCAAGTGTTACTTAACAAATTAATGGTTTGCTAATTATTGGTCGAATTAAACAAATCAAGAGCTTAGCTTTTAACATGCCGTCCAATATTTTACTAATTGTAAACTGAGGATTTTGCTAATACTACAGAATTATAAATGTGCAAATTATTCAGGACTAGTACAATGGTTGGTATGTTTAAAGAAAACTAATTTGAGGGAAAATATTGCCTGGACAGGGGACCTATTTTCCACATCGTTGAATTTTCACAACTTTAAACAGAAACCGTTACCGTTTCACAACAGAAACCGTTACATTGGCAAAGTGTCTGTTGTTTTTTTGGAATTTTCACGCAATTTTACAAAAGGAAAATCATACATTTGTCTTGTTTTTGGTAAATCAAACTGAATATGACAACAAGTGCAGTTTTACTGGATTATTCGCGAATTTTCCAGGATATTTGAGTAGTAGTAAACATCTTTATTTCTAAAAAAGGCTATCGACCTATCGGTCTTTCTGCCCTTGTTTAATACATGAAGTCTTAATCTAAATAAAAAACAAAGATGAAAATTCTCTTATTCTAGGTTAATAATCTTATTAAATAAACTTTCCAATTCTAATGACAAGAAAAAATTATTTTATTGTCCAGTAGTCAGTTGCGTTTGTAAGTGTTCGAGTGGCGTTGATGTAGGGAAACGGAAGCGGGATTGTCTGGTTGGTCTTGTAAGACAAAGGGGATTCAGTATGGTCCAGTTGTAGGGGTTGTTTGTCCATTTTGTCTGTAGATGTATGAGTCTTTCCGAAATCTTTGTCATGTTTGTGCGTTCGTATAGTAGTTGGGTGGAGGGGTTGTGTAGTGGGTTTTGGGGGTGTCTTATTCGTGTTATTAGTCTTAGTGCAATTTGTTCTGTTGTTTGTATATAACGTTTTGTCCTTTCTGTTCCGTTGGTCATGAGTATATGTCAATAGTCAAGCAAGGGTCTACATATTTGATAGGGATATTTGATTTGATATATATTATTTCTTTAAAAAAATGGCGAAAAGTGGTAAATACAGAAGTTTTTTCTTGTAAAAGTATTTCTTGTAAGTATTTCTGTAAAAGTTTCTTCTTGTTCTCTTTTCACCTTCATTAGCAAATATTCTCTTTTTTCTTTTAATAGTTTGCTGTTCTGAAAACCGTTTTTTTACATTCTTAAATGTGTTTGGAGATGAAACACGTCTCTGGAGATACAACGCATTATATTCCATTCTCGCGCCCGATGCATTTCCTTTATTTCGGTCGAATAAACACAGAATATCGCATTGTTCATTTTAAGAATAAGACATATTTGCTTATATTGTAATTTCAATCGAGTATTGGCCACTGATATTGTTGCTATTTATAATTTTCAAAGCGCAATTTAAAAAAAACGGGTAAAAAAATATAGGCAATATACAGGGTGTGCGTAAATGTCGGAACAACATCCTATCACAGGTTTCTGGGGTGAAAATATGATGATTTAACCTAATTTGCCTAAATCCAAAAGTGGACGGTTTTCGAAACACAGGACGTCAAAGTTAATGTTAAAAAATCGAAAAAAAAATTATTTTGTTTGTAGTGCTACTATCTGAATGAAATCTTGTATCGGGGGGTTTTAGGTGACGAGAAATTAGAATCAGCATTTTTTATGCAGATTGAGGAGGCCGCTGTCAGACATATGCGAATACTATTTAAAATCGCATATTTTTTGACCGCCCAGTATCACAATTATTTATGACTAGACGTGTGTTTGTACACATATTTTATGACAAAATAGTCTCCGAGTAGAAGTCTTTAGAGGCGTTCCTTTTTGAGATATTTGAAGTTTAAAGTTCACCGCATCTCTAGTGAAGTAATTATTCGTACAGTTGAATTAAACCTCGATAATGATTTGAAAATGAAATTTTAACTAATAAATCGTACATTTAATAAATAGCTGTATTTTTTTCAACTGTTGGCTTTTATTCGACAGTAAAATATAAAATAGAGCCAGTTCCTTGTTGTTTCTTAAAATATCCGCTGATTTTTCGATTCGTCTCCACAAATCAAGAAGTGGAGTCAAATCCGGTAAACTTGCAAATTTGTCAAGAAGGAATGTCTTTGGACACTCCTATCGAACAAATATTTTTCTTTTTCGATTTTTTAATAAGTATTTCGAAAACCGTCCACTTTTGGTTTAGATAAATTACGTTAAATCATTATGTTTTCACACCAGAAATGATGTGGTAGAATTTTGTACACACTCTATATATTGTTGAAATCAGGAAAACAAGTCCTATCGATGTGTCTAAAATATATAGGGCGTTCCATTAAAGAACATTACTTTATGCGAAATTTTCACACTTATGTCTCAATTTTTTATTTTGACTTCCGATTTAAAAACATTGACTAATAATGAACAAGTTTAGTATTTACCACTTTGCACAATTTTTTTTAATAAATGATCTAGGGGGAACTTAGAAAACGTTGGCTAAAGCGTCGAAAAATTGTATTTTATTTCTGATTGTAAAGAGATAGATATTTACAAGATTTGCGATAACTAAATAAAAGCTTTCAAAAACCTTTTCACAATGAAAAGATCGTGATAAATGCCACTTCGCTCAAACATTTTTGCTCAATATGTTATAAATAGAATGCTGTATGACGAATGGGAACAGTTCGGGAAATAAAGCTAGAATTGAACTTCATCTAGCAATTTGCTGAAAATATAAAAACGTGCCGTTATAACGCTAAAAATATTGCGGAGGTTGTTTGGAAATTCGCAAAATGTGGTGCCAAGCCAGGCCAGGTGATACATGCGATGGATACTATTGCCATGTTTTTAATTGTTGATTGATGTTGAAACGATGCGGAAACCCGGAAATCGGAAATTGAGAATTGATGGACGTAGTCGGTTCGGGTTTCTCTATTTATCAATAGTATTGAAAACGTCGCTGTAACGCATTAATTCAACTTTTTAGATAAATATGATCGGCAAACAGATCGCTGTTGTGGCTCAAAAGTTACACCGCCGGCAAAAAGCTAATATTAACTTTGAACCAACTTTCTGTTTCCAAAAGAAAGAATATACACAATCTAAATACATTTCGGTTAGGTCAACTGAGTTCGGCTTAACATGTATCGACGTGATAATACAGAACCTTTCTTTCGAACAGGTAGTTTTCAGTCGCCCTAAACCAGATGTCATACCCGAAATATAATAGAATTCCATTCTTACCATGGTACGGGGGATTTTAACTCATAATGAGAGCTATGCGCTTTAACACATTCATAAAAGGCTTTTATTGCTGGGAGGGCTTGTTTGTTTGCACCTACAAACGCCGATTGTTTTATTCTTTCAACTAGCGTGAAAAGGAAGCAATAGACCAGCAAAGTGAAATCTATTGAGATGCTATTACACAGTGCCTGTTGCAACATGTTGGCTCGCTCACTAATAAAAAAGGGGCAAATGTCTCGTTTTACCTATCATTGACATTTTTAACGCCTTTGTAGATGCCGTTTTTTTTATTACGAGGCATGTTTTCGATTCGAATGTTTCAAGTATTTCATTAAATAAGAAGCATTTTATACTTCACACATCGGTTCCAAGTCAGGAAGTTTGGGCCTTGAGTTTTTGTTATTTATTGTTGGCTCGCTTATCCAGGTGCTTCTTTAGGTTCTAAATGCACAAATTTGTACTCAGCCACAACCAGTTGGTTGGTTGTTCTTCCGGTCGTTTAACATTCGAAATGGAACCCGTCACTTTTCAACTTTACAAACTACTCCCGGAAACCACTTGAAATTAGCTTTTTGTGCATATAATTTCACTTAATATTGATAATTGAAAATTTCGTGTTACTGACTTCAAAGGGCCGTGATTAAGCTGCAAATGGGTGTGTAAATGATAAAGCATGATCCGTCGGATTTGCATCGAAAACATTTAAAGTGTGTATAGTATTTATCGGTAGTCAAGATGAGCATTGAAAATTGCAAGCCAGTCACGACTGAAACCAAATTAAGTTATTTAAAATGTACGCAATGTCATTTAAATAAATATAAGCAAACTGCGCTAGAAATACAAATTACACTCTTTGTTAATTGAACTACACTTTAAAATCCACTAGTAGATTTTAATTTCAGTCAGTTTTAAAATGGTGCCTACTTCCAGGTCTGAGTAACAATAAACCCATATATTTTTGTTTCCTTGCTTTTAAGACATATTTATAGCTCTATTAAATCAAATAGCGATAAATCATATGTGAAGTCGTAACACGTATTTCTGTTAAAGTTCTGTTGAACTGTAATAAAAAAAACTACTTTTAATTGCTCCATTTTCTATACAACTATATGCACTGGTCGTGGCAAGCAGTGGAAAAAATATTTCGATGAAGTCTAAGTGAGACTAGTAAAGAAGGATATCGCTAATATAAAGAAAAAAATAAGGCATTAGCTAAATAATTATTTTAAATAGTTGAATTCAATTTAATTGACTTGATTATTAAATGACTTCTAATAGTCACTGCTTAAGAATATTCCTAGTTTATATTAATTAGGAGAGTCTCTGGAGGTGTAATTATTCCCTTTCGAAGCATATTTAACCATTTCGAAGACACACAGAACTCTATGCTTTAAATAAATATGAATTATTTGCATTACCCACTAATATCATCTTGAAATCAAACTGCTATCAACATATTTGATCAAAGCCAGCTATTAGCAGTTTTAGATGTAATTTTCTGTTCCGAACAATGTACGGTATACACGATTTTGCCAAATTATTAAGCATTTCCTTTATGTATGTCAATGAAAAATTTTAAATAAAATGGAATTCATACATTAAATTACTGCACAGAGACACGGAAAAAATCGGTCTGCTTATGGACGTTAGACCGGTTTTTAACCCAAATAAGATTTATCCTCTTATATTTCTCACACTACGTTGGAATGTGATTCGATTCAAGGCCAGTCCATAGTAGTAAGTTCTAATCTTGATAAAAACTGGGTGGAAACAAAATCAATTAAACGAAAAACTTGTTTCCAAATTAGAGTTTACAAAAGTACAGGGCATTTAAAAAACATGGGAATCTTACAAGCTTTAGTGACTGTATCAGTGCGTGTTAGTTGAGAATTGATGTTTTGAAACAATCTAGGCGATTCATCTGGACTGCATCGATGATTTTTTAGTGATTAATTGGAGTCAGTGCCTGATAGCACATTTGAATTTAAATTATTAACAGGATGGTTGCCTAAGAATAAATGAAAAAGGATTATTCAGCTGAGAAAATTAACGAAGAAAATTCTGTCTAATATTCTACCTACTATTATTGACGAAAAAAATGTAATTATCATTTGGTCGTAGATCCACTGGAGCCATGATTAGTTGATAAAATTAAAATGTTAAACACGTTTGTAATTAAGCAATCAATTATCAATTAATGCCAAAAAGCATATTTTCAGATAATACAAATTTGGAGTTTGATATGCATTGTAACTATTTGCATAATTTTAATTAATATATTTATTAATTATACGCGTTTTGGAAACGGTGGTAGAATGGTGACTGTAAATAGTTATATTAACATTTATGTATATGTAATCATACAGGGTGATTCAAAAGTGGCGTCATTCCTCTGGGGGTGTTTTGGGAGTACAGAAAAATAGTAAAAAAATTAATTCGTATCAAAAACTGAAATATTTGAAAAAAACTAGATCAGAATTACGGCAACGATGCTTCGCAAGGTCAGAAGCCTAATTAACATTACATAAATACCTGTTGCTTATTAATGATCCAGAACTCGGGTAACCATAACTAAACATTGAAGTGAAAGTCAGAAATGTCACAATGAAACTGAAAATTATATTTGATTGGGGTTAGGACAACCCTGTAAAGAGTTTTCCCTATCTGTCAATTGGTCTGTTCGGAAATTAATATTTTATACCAGTGATGACGTCATTTGCGAGTACTAATTTGCTAGTACCTTTTGGTATTTAACTAATGTTTCAATGCAATTCCAGATTTCGGAAAATAAATGATGCGAAACAAAATAATTTTCATTAAATAAGAATATTTTTTAAATACGGCGCGGCTTAATAATTTGAAAATTGAATTTGATTTCAATAATACCTCCAATAAAAAGTTATAACTTAATGAAACCAACCTACGGTAAGTGAACAAGCTATAAAATTGAGTCATTAACCTTTATATACGAAAATCATTTCGGTGCTTGGTGGTAAAACGAAAATCTTAGATATAAATCTGTAGTTCTGAAAAGTGAGTTGAGCTCTTCTTGTATTCGTGTAACTAACTCCTGCTCATTTTGTACCGGTGTTCGATAGACAAGAGATTTAATGTGTCCCCAAAGGAAAAAATCCATAGGAGTCAGGTCAGGAGACCTTGGTGGCCAGTTTACTGGTCCATTTCGGCCTATCCACTTGTCCGTGTGCTCCTGATTCAGCCAAGCTCTTACCGGAGCAGCGAAATGGGCTGGAGCCCCGTCCATTTGGAGCCACAGATTTTGAACGGAGGCTAGGGGCAGATTGTCAACAAGATTTTCAAACTCCGAATGAAGAAAAAATTAAAAAATTTCACCATTGAGCCGAGATGGCAAAATTACGGGTCCCAGTAGGTGAATACCCAGAATACATGCCCAAACATTCACACTAAAACGGTTTTGATGATGCTGCGAAATGGAAGCATGAGGGTTGTCGGTGGCATAAACATGAGAATTGCGGGAGTTTTCAACTGTTAATATCTTCTATAAATTTTCGAAAAAAATGTTTTCAATATTTTTCCCGTACTCTCCAAGTGAGCCCCTATTACCCCTTAAAAGGAATGACGCCACTTTTGAATCACCCTGTATATAAGCTATTCTCAATTTTGTAGTTTTCTACAGCTTCTACATCTTGTAGAGATCTAATCGGTCATCTGCATGTGCATAAAGTCTTAGAAGTAAATTGGCTACAGACAGTACTAATTAAGGGTAAAAAATTAATTGCTGGAAAAAACTCATCAGGATCTATAAATAAGTGGCGAGATTTCCCAGATAAAGCAGGAAGAATGCATATTTGCATGCCTCCAATTAAATGAAGTGCTCTATTGTTATCAATTGTGGTATTTTACGAGCTTTACAAACGAATAATAAAAAAAAAACCTTTCGTCACAGATTTATGTTGCTTGACTTCCCTATTCTTTGCGCCGAGTTTCCAAAATTTATGGATGTATAGATCTTGTTGATAACGACATCTTATGTAACGACATATTAGTTATGGCGGCGGAATTTTAAAATCCCGGCTGGAAAGTATACTTTTATACGTGAAACTCATCGTTTATAACGACATCGGGTATTATGTCGAAACTAATATATTGACGGAAACTGTGGCAACATTTCAGAGAATGATTATATTTCGCAAGTAGGGGAGGGAATAAATGAAAGTGAGCAACAAGAGTCATTAATACAAACTGAAGCGGACATAAAAAAAATAACAGTGGACGGACAGAAACACTCCAGAAGGAGACTGATGAATTCCTAGTTTAATAAATGAAGTCGCTATATAATAGTATATTAGATAGCTATAAAAGAGCGCAATGCGGTGCGAGAATTGCAATCAAATCGGCAGCTTTTAGATTTTTTGTCAATTTCAGAATTCACTGACTACTAAGACCAAAGTGTAAAAATAAGTAAATTGCTGCCATCGGCCTCATGATGCATAACTCTAAAAGTAATTTCAGATTTGCAATCTCCGCATAAACCTGTATCAGGAAGCCAAAGAGGAAAAATTGAGATCGCAAAGGAAACTGAATAATTAGAGAAAAACGGACTCGACTCTTTCAGCGAGCTGCATTTGAATTAAATTTTCCTTTTGCTGTTTTCATCAACTAGCGCCTATCATCACCAAAGCTGATTTGACCACGCTACTCAGTTAAACCACTTGACTTCGGAATTTATTGTTTTTGCTCGCTTATAAACAATACATAAATTTAATGTTTTTGCTCGAAGCTTTAACAGTGATTTATGGGAAAATGTTTTCGCGAGTGAAGGACCACCCACCCCATAGGCGATTGAAAGAGCAAGAAGGCTAAAAAGGCGTGAAATCTAAACTTAAGTGTAACACCAAGACACTGCACGAATCCCATAAAATTCAATAGAAGTAAATTATAGAGTAATTGATCAATAATTGCAAATTGTTTTTCTGTAAATTATCTCCAATAAATGTTTTTGCTGCGTTGCACCATTACAGTAACCGTCATTAGTCTAAAAATAAACTTAAGACTTTCATCATTTAATTGCTCGTAGATAATTTAAAAAACGACGAAGATAAATCATTTTGGCTTCTATAAATTTAATTGTGTCCATGTACAATGGTAATTTATGGAGTATATTCAAATTAACAGATGTCCAGTGGTGGAAATAGACATCGAAGATATTCTATCATCAAGCAGAGATTCCGTTGGCATCGCCGGTAGCCGGTTTGAACTTTTTTCCAATGTACAAAGTATAAATCTTGAGAGTAGACATTCCAGCTTCGCGCTGAAAAAAAGCAACAGAGAAAATACGACTTACTCTTATTAACATAATAGTAATCCATCGTTGAATAACAATACCCGTTCACTTTTCACTGCACAATCGATCGTCAAAACCGATAAACGGCCGTGTCATGTATAATAGCAGATTTAAAATCTCGGTTTTGTGTAAGCGAAAATACCGAAAGTGATGGGAACTAAAAAGGGCATTAATTTTCGAAAAGCGACATTCGAAGAAGCGCAGAGATGAGCCACCAGTGCTGAACTCGCTCCAAATACTGTGACGTCCAACTGAAAACTGAAAGCTCGAATCGAAAGCTCGAAAGCTCGAAACCTGAAAGGCAGTGTCGGTAGGGACTGTTCGAATATTCAGGTCAGGACTTCCAGCACGAGTCAATTCCTTTCCCAAAACTTTACAGGGTTTTTATCAGCATTTCTCAAATCTTTATTTCCTTGGGACAAAAACAATAATTTGTCTTTTGCAGCAGATTAAAGTTTTATAATATTCCCCTTTCTATCCCTCGAAATTTGCCGCATATAATAATTGGAAAACTACACAATCAATACCACATTTTGCCTATATCATTATGCTATAAATAATATTTAGATCCTAGGTTAAACCATACATTTTTAAATATCTGCCTGTATTGGAAGAACTAAGTTATTCAGTATGGCAAAGCCAAATGGAATAAATATGACCCGTTTACAACAAACCACTGCTAGAAAATTAATCACAATCAGAACCTTCGCAATACGGAAAATTTTAATATCCATAATAGCTGGAAACCAAACAAGAATCAATATATTCTGCAGGCGAGAAGGAAAAAGTGGTCAAATTCGATAACAACTTTTATAGCTTTATGTTCCATATATTATTATTTTACTTATAGCCTTAATAAAAATGATGTAATTTTTTTCCTCCCAAAAGAGCTCATTTCAGGACCAACAACACCAAAAAATTACATTTTACTTTCCCTTCAAAATGAATATGTAAATTACATTTTTTAATGGCACATTTATATTGCCTGTAAATTGAAGGCAGCTATCTACATCATCCTACTTTTTTTTTGTGGTAAATACCTCTTTAAACCCTTTCTTATGTAGATAATGTTCAACTTTGCCAACAGCAATTAATAGATAATTTTATTCCCGTTGTCTTTTGATCTTTTCCTTTAACTTTTCCATTATCCTAAGCAAAAAAAAATTCACAGACGTTTTTCCATTATGTGTAGCAGAGGGCATCAATTATTAATTCGGGTATTTGCATGTGGAAACTCTTTGGGAAAAGCAAATCTGTGTACCTGATGACAAAAGGTTGGCTTAGGGGCACCACCATCGAAGAATTACAGACTTCTAACATGAATCCATTATCCTCAAAACTTATATCGGGAATTATTCATGTCCGGATTTATCTTCATGTATGTTCGTATTTTCTAATAACCTTCCGCCTAGTCCACGGAGGCTTTAAAATGTCGCACAAAATCGGACATAAAAAGGCATTTTTAAGAATCACGACGAAAACGCTTATTTAAAATGAAAAATTGACGTAAAAAATCACAATATTTTTAATGGAAAATTGAGATGTTTAAATCCAATATTAATTAAATTGTGAAAAACTGGGTTTTTCGGGCTAATTTTTACAGTGCAAACGGAAAAGCTTTCGACGCGAGATATTAAAAAAATATATTTTTAAACGGAATGCCCCGCAAATTTTCCGATAATCTAACCCACAACTTGATTCTACATAAAATTAACAATATACGGGGTATTTAAAAAAAAAACATGTTTTGTACATGCGATCTTTCAGTGTTTTTTTCTAGTTTTACCATCAAAAGCCGACCAAAAAACCACAACCAGCACGCTAAATGTACTAATAAGAAGCTGTTCAATATTTTTTTCAATCAATTAACACTTCAGTAAGAAATTCTTTTCCACGACGACCTAAAAGCCTGAAAGTCACTAAACTTACGCAATGGGTGCGAAAGTATAACTCTTTTCATAATAAAAATTTTACATTCATTAAAACACCGCCATAGAAAATTTTGTGTTTACGTTCACGTTTACATAATATCATTTATTTTAGTAGTGAAAATAATGGTTAAGCAACCAGACCAAAGTGAATTATTTAAAAAAAAATAATTTAAAAATTATATTTGTCAACAAAAAATTAAAAAGGTAATATTCCATGGTGTGAATATTTGCCATTTGTTCTCAATATTGCTATTGCGTGTTATTTAAGACGCTATTCTTAATCCAGCCAATATATAGCAGTTCAAACAGTTCAGAATTAAAATTAAAAACGGAAATAGCTTTTGAATTCTGGTAAATTCGGAATTGCCTGCACCTTTAAAGCACTTGTTAACCTTCCGAAATTGACGAATACACTTCAGTTTGTTCGTGAACAAAATAGCTAGACGAAATATTTGCAAAGTAAACTTCTTAATAAGGCATAGGATGAAAACGGACTATAATTACTGAAGAAACTTGTCACAAATAATAAATCAGTGCTGAAAAGGAACTCGCCAACACGCTATCTTGAATAATTAATATAAACGTTGTAGTTTTTTTATACTATTACTATAATTGAATTGACAATGGTTTTCTGATTGTCCTGATGAGCCATTGTAAAATCCTCGGCATTATTTTGAAGTATCAAATGGGGAAACAACTAATCAACTTTAAATATAAATTATATTAATGCAAAAAACGATATTGTGTTACTTAAAAAACAGATTGCATACTGTGCAATTTATTTGGAAATTATATTCGATATTTTGTTGAAAATAGAAAACAATCTATGTCAATCTAAAGCTGCTTTTCACTAGATACATTTGTCGGTAATACCATAAACAATGCGTTAACTTTTGTTATTTCCCAAGTCAATTATTAGTCATTGAGTTGCTTGAAAAACGAATTTGATTCGAATAAGTGAGGTTCCAAGAAAGTGATGTATTTTCAAAAGGATTCCATTGCAATGAGTTACCAAGGAAAACATTGAAGAATTTAATAATGCAACGTTGAAGTGCATGTTATAGTTAACAAGGAGATTATTAAATTGTTGAAATTCTGCAATAATAATCAATTTTGGATAATAATCAAAGTATACTCAATGCTTCACCAAGGAAGCAATCATACTTCAATAAGGCCGTTTAAGCCTCTTGCAAACCAGCTATTGCGTTTGATGTTTGCATCCTATAAATTGAGTGGGCTGTAATAAATAAAGGGGCAATCGCTCTAAGATCGATAAATATAGAAGGGGGTCTTAATAGAGGCGTGATTGAACCCGAGATGGGAAAGCTACCGGCAAAAAGCCTAATGAAAAAATCCTATTAAATTCTGTTTTCGAGATATACCTTTTAGCGGCATTCGCCTCCAGCGCAGCGATTTAATTTTGTCCCTTTCATTCTCCCTTTTCTTACTAGTCAGGTCAATGTAAGGACAGAAGAATCTGCTAAAACATCTTGGATATAGGCGAGTTTCCAGCTATTCAACGTCAATCTTAAGACCCTAATAACTAAATAATTGTTCCCCCAAATCTCCCTGAAATGTGCCATAGTAAATTATTATTTTGGACAGTTTCAAAACCGTGAAATGGGGCATAGCCAGGCCAGAAATTAAATTTTAATACTTTCACCTTCTACAAATCTGTCAGCGTTTGGCGCCTCAACAAACGAACTTGGTTTTTACAGTCAAATTCTCAATTTAACGGCGATATTTTCGAAAATTTCGAATAATATATTTCAACTTCACTAACTCTTGTTGCCAAGCTCCATAAATATATCAAAATTACTGTGACCATTATAAAATATCAGAAAGGACCACATGGCAGGAGCATCTCAACGTGAAATTGCTGCAAGGAATACCCATGGCTTCGGCATTTGAGCCCAAGAGATGATAATTTGCCCATTGACTTGCTGCGTTGCCAATACTCTGTTTTAATGTCCAGTAAAAGCAAGAGTAAATTCATATTTAAATATTTCATCTTAAATTAACATCGTAGTATTTTGGGTATTATCGCTATCGGTATTGTTGTTCAATAAAGCTGTTGAACGTTTCCATTTTAATTATTAATTTTCTAGCCGACTGTTAAGTGGCATAACAATCCCATTAAGCATTTAAATGAGCGCTAAAAATAGAAAATGTAGCAATTTCACTTGCTCTCTGGTTTGTAAATGATAAATAGCAGCATTTGGTTTAGGTTATTCTACTCAAAATTCAAATTAGCCTAGTAACTATTCAAATTAAGTTTAACTTGAACAAGCAAAGGTATCTGTTTTCGCTTTAGATATTCTATGTAGTAATTTGAGAAATAAGTTAAAATGTTACTTTCTTTATGAAAATAATTAAAACGTTTCGTTGAAAAGTTCATGTTCCGGTTAGAAAGCCGAAAGATGTAAACTGCAGCTTACATTATGAAAATTGTAATAGTACGAAATGGACATATTTGACGTAAAACAATAACAGTTAAGTTAGAAAAGATCTGAAAAGACCCAAGGTGCAATTTGTCCAAAACAGAGCAGACAATTTAGTCCAAACAAGGTTTGTTAGCTGAAGAAATTTGGGCTAACTTCTATAGTTTCAGAGTAATATAAATGTATACTGATATATTTTTTAACAAAATAATTACTGATATTTCTAGCAGTTATTACATTTCCAAAAAACTAATAAACACAGAATATAACAATTCATAATTCACTGCTACCATATAGGACATTTACTAATGTTTTTGAGTCTTGTAAAAGCATATATTGACCATAAAACAATTTTTTTACAGAGTAAATCGGTTGGTTTGATAAAGTAATATGCTTTCCGGCTACTCCGAAGTCATTATCGGCACAATAATTCCAAAACGGTATTAAAATCAAATTATAGCTAGATAGAAATTCGGAAACCCATATTTACTGAACTTTCTGCTAAAATCACGTCAAACAAATGGATATTTGAAAAATAGAAAAGCAACCATTGTCCATCAATATCTGTATGATTTTAATAGCCATTCTGTTAGATAATTGTGTTGTCTATATCATTAAATTATTATAATAAATGTTTGATTAATGTATTAAACAAATGGATGCTCCAAAAATAGCAAAACAACTACTCATGTATCTGCATTTATTTGGATTCGAATGAAACCATATTAAATAATTTGTTGGTAGTTAATATATTAAATGTTCGAGTAGAAACCCATTATTTTAATTTAATTAATTATTTTGGATATGACTATTGGTGCAAAGTGAGAACGACACTCGTATTATGCATGTGACATTGACGAAGATAAATATTTTTGACTAAAATAGTGAGCTTTCGACTAGAAATTGATGATGTTAAAGTGGAATTTATGTTGCTTGAATAAAAGTGTGATCATTTATGTCGAGGGGTAAACCGCAGAGACCGAAATCCCTTTTTGTATTATGAATCCCATAGTTTCGACTAAAATACTGGCACTTCGAGTAGATTTGACGGACATTTTTTATTTAAGCAATGTATCTCAAGACAATTCGTGAAATCCTCAGTACATCCCCGGAAAATTTAAGTGTTTCTAAGGAAAATCGTATAAGAAATAAATCAGTGTTTGTAAATTTGATAGTATAGTTAAATTACTACGACTAGCAAGTACGTTACTTGTTTATTTGGTTCTGTAATTTTCTTAATGTCGAAAAAAACAATTCGCTAATCCAAGGATTAACTTAAATTTTTACTGAAAATCTATTGAGGAGAAATTAATTATACCTAACACAATAATTTAGTTTAATGCAATAACGAAAAATGAAAATATCAGTCTCACACAGAAATCCTCGAAGTTTCCGAAACTCTTTTGGATCTTGCTGGATCTTGAAAATCGACCGAGAAATGTTGGTAAATAATAATTTCTCTGTGGTTTGCTCCTCGACTCAGACACTTCATTAGTTCAGATATAATTACTGGCTGTACCTTACATTCACTAGCGCTCACTTTAACTGAAAAACAAATGCGAATATGTTTCAAATTCTTCGTACATATGATATTTTCAAGAATTTATTATTTTTATTTATTTTCAGATGGGAGAAGCGGATGGAGTACAAACAAGTACAAAAAGTTTTGGCAATGAGGTTAGTAAACATTAACATTTTAGTTGTTCCGATCTTGAATTCAGTATTTACAGACAGAATGAAAATGTGTGAAAATCACCGGGTAGACGATGAAAAATATTTTCAAAATTTAATTAGATTGTCAAGATTTTACTGCCACCTGTATTATTAAAGCCATTTAATGGGTGTTTTATGTCGTTTTGACGAGGTGCGTTATTAGCTACACTCCGACTGACATCTTCTGCGATTTTGAATTATTAACTTGCTGGATGGCAGTTTTTTCCAGCCAACATTAGCTCGGAACCATACAGGTACTGTCATAGCAAAAACCTGCTATTGTATGAGAATGATTTATTAGTGAATCCCTACGTTTTATAAAAGATTGCATATAGACGGGTTCTAAATTTAATTTGCTGAAAATTAAAATAGAAACTCGAAAGCGATTTAAGTTTCGTCTCGCAAACGTTACACTTATTCTGGATTAAAAAGTTTTCCCGGAAAGTTTTCTGGAAGTAATTAACTGAAAGTTCATTGATATGAAACGACACTATTAGAAAACAAGCAGGGGTTTGATTGACTAAACAGAGTCCCTTTACAGACTTAGGGTATATAGTTGTTTCTAAGCTTTATGCCTCAAATTTCCAATATTAATTTATATTTTGAGAAAATTGTCAATTTGGTCTCAACCCTACTTTGATATTTTTCAACTCTTTTCAATTTTCTTTGAAAGCATTGGTGAAAATGTCGAGGAAATACTTTTGGCAATTTCTTCTCCCTTTAGTGTGTGGTTACGCAGTGAAGTAATAACGAAATTAACTAAAATCTGTAAAAACTTGCTTCAAAGCGAAATTATTTCTCAAACAGTTCCAGCTAACATTCAGATCTACTCATGCTTGAGCTCATTTGCATGTCCTTATCTCAACGTACCTGTTCCCATTACTAAGAATAAAATACCCGAAGAGAAGTTATTCAGTAACAACATATCAAGGAAAAAATAAACTAAAATAGCCATGTATAAAAAGATCTTTAAATTCCATTAAAGCAGATAAGTATGGGAACGTCCTAGAGACCACCAAAGTACTGGCGTATTCCAATTAAATATGAAGGAACAAAAATATTTAAATTTCGCAATGCAAAAAAACAAAGGAATCAGTGGTTAAAAAGCTGCTTAATTTGGAGCAATCTGAAAAGGCAGTTCTTAATGATATGTCAAAACGTTCCTTGTTTAAATTAGACCTAATCAGTGGATCATTTACATTGGCAACGATGCGATGTAAACAATTGTATGTCATTCGCGTCCCACAACGAGTTCTTGTTCTTTTGTATTCGTCTTCATATCGGCTGCGAGTTTGTCTTTTTTTCTGTCTCGTTATTCAAAATATTGCCCGCTCGGATGAAAGACATATATATTTCTCATTTTTTATTCTGCAAGCTCATTTTTAGAGGATCAAAGCTGCGTATACGGACGATTTTGTTTCGTTAGTACTTTGTGTTGCCCTGCACAGAAAAGCGAAATATTGTCGCTAACAAGCGACTTGAAGGGATCGACTAATGCAATATCGATAGATTTTTGCACTATTTCATTTTGTTGAGTGAATCTGAATGAAACCATTTTGCCGATGAGAAATTAGAAACTTTTCTATTCAAATCCAGGGCAAGTACACGTAAAAAGGCATTCCGCATGCTTCGCATTTTATAAGCGAGACTACACAAATTTAAATCTTGATTACTCATAAGCAAAGCATTCTTAAGAAGGTTGGGCTCTGCGGATGAAGGAATTAAGGAAGTCGAGAATATTGTGCATTCGTGAAAAAAGTCTTTCAAGCTTACATAAAGAGATGTCCGAAAATGTTCATTTGGCAAAACCTCCTTCATACTACATTTTTCCATTAATGAGGCTCAACTTTTATTTGTACAGAAACTCGTTTTGTGCTAAACACCGGATTGCCTGAGCCTAATGAGATAAATTCCACTCCACATATTATTTCTGCAAAAATACGATTTACTTAAATGTGGCTTATCCCAAAGTTGACAGTTTCTGTTTATTGCCAATTTTCGTTTGTATATTTTCTTTGCTTTTTTTAAATCGCCGATTGTTAATGTAAGTAAATATTGTGCAGAAAATTATAACTAATAATAAGTGAAAGTAGCAAAGCCGAATGTTGTGAAAATGATGCAAAATATCGCATAAATAGAACATGATGAGATTTCAAGTTCTCAATCCTAAAATGAAATATAAAATTAAATGTTCACTTAATAACACACACACCACATATCTACTACACACCATAAAGAACTTACTAGAAAACAGACAACTACAAGTACGAATTGACAAAACACTGTCATTTTCTTTTGACCCTGAACAAGGGCTCCCTCAAGGATCCCCGCTCTCACCGTTTCTCTACAATATATACTGCCATGACATATACAATTACAACTTACCAGACAAAATCAAATCGACAGATCGGCATAAATATTACAATAAGCAGACGACACGGCACTTATTGTACATGACAAAACTACTGAGAGAGCAGCGCAAAGACTCCAAACACTAACAAACAACACAATGACATGGTTTTATAAATGGAGACTAACACCAAACGCGTCAAAAAACCAACTTCTGCTCACAAACCACAGACTCAACGCTGACTCCCCTACAATAACTGCAGACGGCCAAACGACACAACCAAAAAACGACGTAAAATACCTTGGAATCACAATCGACCACAAACTTAAATTCACTAAACACATACGAAACATCAGGGCAGAAACAATAAAGAGAACAAAACACTTCCGATCACTAACCTACAAAGACAGAGGAATTAGCACAAACACCGCCACCAAAATATATAAAGCTATTTGTAGACCCTTGCTAGACTTTGGACATGTACTCATGACCAACGGAACAGAAAGGACAAAACGTTATACACAAACAACAGAACAAATTGCACTAAGACTAATAACACGAATAAGACCCCCAAAACCCACTACACAACCCCCCCACCCAACTACTATACGAACGCACAAACATGACAAAGATCTCGGAAAGACTCATACAGCTACAGACAAAATGGACAAACAACCCCTTACAACTGGACCATACTGAATCCCCTTTGTCTTACAAGACCAACCAGACAATCCCGCTTCCGTTTCCCTACATTAACGCTACTCGAACACTTACAAACGCAACGGACTAGTGGACAATAAAATAATTTCTTCTTGCCACTGAAATCTTATTTATTTAATAGTATTGTTAACCTAGAATGGGAGAATTTTCATATTTGTTTTTTATTTAGATTAAGACTGCATGTATTAAACAAGGGCAGAAATACCGATAGGTCGATGGCCTTTTTTAGAAATAAAATGTTTACTACTACTACTGTTAACCTAGAATAGGAGGATTTTCATATTTGTTTTTTATTTAGATTAAGACTGCATGTATTAAACAAGGGCAGAAAGACCGATAGGTCGATAGCCTTTTTTAGAAATAAAGATGTTTACTACTACTACTGTTCACTTAATAAATAATACACGGGTGAATTTATGTTGGTCGTATGAATGGTCGTCCTGAAAAGTTTGCTAAATAATTAATTACTTGCTTTAATCTTGAATTTAATGGAACATTGATTAGTACCAACTTTTCAAGACTACCATTTGAAAAAAATCAAGAATTTAAATCAACTTTAAAAAAGCAAATTGGTGGAGTTCCAGACCGATAGCACTGCAAATAACGTAGGAAATATTTAAAATAATCTTTGTGAAGGCTTTTCACACAACATTTGGTATTGAACAAGGCTTCAGTTCGGTTTAGGATAGTAATTTTAATACGTTGTCATCGTCTTTAGTACATAGTTATTCTGCAGACTTAATTGTTAATTTTAATCATTTGACCGTGGTGGTCAACCGGGTTAACATGACACAGGGAAATAATTTTAAATCTCAGCCAAACGGCTAGAATTAAAATAATGTTATATGTCAACCGAAAATTCTAGGTTCTCAGACCCTCGAAATTGAACAATATGCAGTAAGTCCCTTTTCGTTTGTCCTTTAGGTTTATTGTTTCATACGTTCCCATAGGTCCATGACTCAATTTGTAATCTTTCTAGCCCTGATGCAGCCAAAAATAAAAATAAATTGCCGAAAGTTGAAAAGACAATTTGTTCAATTGCTCTTGTACCGCTCAATAAATTATCTCCAAATATAATGGTTTAAGTAGATGAATATGTGTATACAAAGCCCGTTTTACGAGCCTCACCATTGGAATCTTGGAGCGAACAAAAGATACAAGGTCGCTTAAAGTAGGACAAAGTTGCGCATTTTTCCGCTTTATCAAATGGCGTTTTAAAAATTGGAAAAATCTAACCAATTCCGAAGATACTCGAAAAAAATCCTTGGGCGACATAAACTTGCCGTGACAATATATTCAATTGTTTTCGAACTATTTTTTTAAATAAGCCGACAAATTTTTCTAATGATTTCTCAAAATTGACTCAGCTCAAAACTGGGCAACTTTTTCCCTATCAAATCGATCTTATCTTGTATAATTTCCGATATTCCAATGTGAGGCTTGTAAAACGGACTCGAAAAATGTTTTATTCAATTTTAAACATGAACAGCAAAATAACAGAACAACGTTAACATAGTGTCTGCCTTTCTGTTTTGCCAAATAAAACGCAGAGATCTCATAAAGAAACATGTTTATTTTGGTCCGCATCCTTAAAGCTTCACCACTTAAGTGACTTCCGCAGGGGTGCGTCTGGAAAACCACCATCAACAATCATAAATAAAATCTGTTTTCTAGCTCTCAATGGCCATGATATGGCAGAAATAATAGATCGCGATATTATTATTTCAAAACTTAATTAATAATTTTAGTATTAATTAAGTTTTGAAATAATAATATCAATTGAAATGATATACGACTTGGAACAAGTACACATTTTCTGTTTAAGAAATATCGGACGAGATATTTCTAACAGAAAAAGCGATGTTTTAAGACCCAAAAAAATGCTGAGTTTTAAATGGCTCCAGACTACTGCAGCTAGCGCGCGTCCTGTAGGAACTGCAAGCGAGGAAATAGGAGATTTTGATTTGTCGATCTAAAAAGCCCCCAAACGCAAAATGTTTGGTAATAGTAAAACTGGTTAAGAATCTATTAAAAATAAACGAACATTTTAATTACACTTTGATACCCCGTACTTCGGGAAACTTTTAACTTTCGGATAAGACAAATTTTCCTGAAACGCAATATTTTTGCTTAAGCAATATATCAGTGAATTTTGTCACATTAGTTGAGGACCACCCTGCCTAAGCTCTAACTGTAGTACTGAAAATCGAAGAAGATGAAATTGAGATTATAAAAATCGACAGTTTTTGGGATACGTGTGAAGTATAAGAGGAAATATTAAAATGTGTGACTAAGCAAGCTTCATAATCCAAATGTAACATGCGAAAGTATTAATCTTGAGAGTAATTTTAATAATCCGAGTGCCTGCATATTTCCCGCAGAATTTTTGGGGTGACAATTCATACACATACTCGACAAAAACTCCCGGTCTCCGCTTTAGGAGTAAACTTGAAAATAAATTATCGCTCTCCCCATCTCCAAGCTGATCCGCGGGGAGAGAATTGTTTAGCTTTTATTACTTATAGCAGTGTCGTCTCGACTCGTCACTTTCCTACTTTCACGGCTTTGTGTCCGGGGATAAATCAGACCCTAATTTTGGCTCCTGACACCATGTTTTTCTGAAGGAAACATTCGACCTTTGATAATATCCGTTATTAAAATTATTAATAATACTAATTAAAAGTCTTTCAAATTTTATCAATAGAAGTCTAAGGCGCTTATTGGGGCAACACCCTAATCCCCAAATTAATCCTGATATTTTCCTTTGAGTGCCTTTTCATTAAAGTTTAAATTGAGTTTTAAAACACAACTTTCTTGGATCCCAAAAATTAAGTCGATGAGCTGCATGAAAGGACGTTACTGAGTTAATCGGTAGCATGCAGTAACTGAGTAACAGAATGATACGCCACTGATTAATAATAGTTCAGATCATGCCGTGTTAGTCATCCACGTGGCGGTTGTCCTCTTAAACCATTGTTATCAAAATGGTGGCTCTGAGGGGGTGCAAACAGTCAAAGCGATATAATATGTTTATTAACTGTTTTTCATTTCGGCCCCTTCCGCTCTGCATCCCTCGTTTTCAACGAAAAATAATTATTTCTAAGAACTAACAATCCCCTGAATCCATACGGGCAACATATATTAGGTCAGAATGGGGCTGTTTATTCCATCTGGTTATAACAGCGTTTACGAAGGAAAAGTTCCATTACGACAGATCCAAATCTCCTGATTGAGATATTGTTATGTGTTCTGATTTTTGATCAGCCTACGATATAAACTTCCTTATGAAGAAAAGTATTTCTGTCTCTCATCCACCCACGCTCACTTTGATGGAATGGGATTTTATTTAAAGAGAAATCGCAATATTGTTTGCCCACTTACCTATATCATTCATATGTCTAGGTAGCGAATCGGTTTTCTTAAGGTTTGAGCTAATTCCAATTTCCGCTAAAATAATAAAATAGCACGGAAAACATGTTCAGATAGTTGATCTGTTTTAAATCGACTGTTAATGGAGAGAATCGAATTAAATAAATTAAACGTCTCGATTGCGGAAACAATCGAATTAATTCCATTAACTTGAAAATATTTCGTGTTAATTATATTACAGAATAGTGGTTTCTACATTCGGATATCCCTGCATGCGTTTTACGGGACCTGCTTTTGGAACAAAACAATTCAATTTAAAAAGAGAGGCGAACATAAATGTTTGGAAAAAAGGAGATGCAAAGTAATTGTTTGCTCACGATTTGCAACAATAGGCTGCTGCTTTGTTCTCCCAACATTTGCGAAAAGTTGGAATAAAGGAAAGTCGGAAAGTCAATCGATTGATTCAAGACACGAAATTTATTTTTGGGATATAAGAATGGAGTCTTAACAATCAACACATTTAATTAAGTTGTTTTTTTATTTTGGCCCTAATTGCTGTGGAAAATTTACTTAATTTTTACAAATTATCCACAAAAATGCGTTTGGATTTGTATTTAGTTAACAGTGCCATATCTATATGTAATTTATACTATTTATATGTACATTTTTCGAATTATTATCTCAATTAGTAAACTACGAGACATTAGCGAGTTATTGGACGCTCAATAAGGAGATGCAGTAATAAAGTTTGTGGTATTTTGACTCATACGCCGGCGCAATTGAGTCTAAAAATAAGGGACCCCTTAATAAGGATACTGTTCTGTGCTAATTGTGCAGCGATACTGCACGTCATATTTCTACCTTAAACTGGCAGTTGACATTTCTAACCTCTGTGTCTAACGTCCGCGAAACATAACCCGGTGTCAGATACCCGTGTTTTTCAATTGAGAATTATTTTGAATGAGAAATGCTCAAACAGCATCAAAAATCCAATAAAAACGTAAATAATACAAAGTCAACAACGTTAAATTCTGTAAGGTTAGGCACAGAGGTTAGGTTAAAGGTTAGAGTCTTTTAATACTGAAAGCAGTGAACTAGACATTCCAATAACTATCATTTCGTTAACGAAATAAAGCTAATGCAGTATTAAAATAAGGATTAACCTTATTACTGCATTACAGTATTTATAATTTCCAATAACTCTCTAATAGTAATCTCTTGACTCCACAACTTCGATCGGCCAATTAGGTACCTTTCTTTTCCAGTTTCTCTCAAAATTTTGGGGTATTTTAAAGCTAATAGGCAGAGCTAAATAAATCCATTGCAAAGAACAATGCGTTTCAGACAATATTTTTCAAATCAGGCTACTTCCTTTCAGTGCGGCAACGCATTTCTCAAGCCCTTGATTTAAATTTCAAAACAGTGCATCGGCTTAGACAAAATGGAAAGCAAACATCAAACATTGAAAATAAGGAGGTTTCTAACGTTTCCAACCCCCCACAGCTTTTTGGCATCTGCGCCAATGACTAACAATATATTTTCTTAATAACTGTGTTAACCTTATATCTGAGTAAAGGTTCCACTTTCAAAACTTCTTCTGAGCTTATTTACCTTATAAAGCATCTACATTAATGAGGTTAATCAATTATAAATTAGGTTAAGTAACTAAGAAAGTTTATATGGTTTTTGTATCTGTTTTACTAAAAAATTTAAGGTTTCTTTGTTGTTGCCAAGTTGAGTGAGAATGATTTGCGAGAACAAACCCTTCAAGGAGAAAAGCCCTTCAGGTTGAAATGAAATATTTTTCAAATATCAAGGCATTCTTTAACAAAAGAGCTGTTTTGAATATATAACTAACAATACGTATGCCATTTTTTTCACTTGTGCTTTTTAATGAACAACTCGCGAAAAACTGAATGTCTTGAATATTGCGATCTTAATATTTTCACTTTTCTTATGTTCTACTCCTCGCATATTTTCAATCGTTGAAGTCTGCATTAGATTTTTTTAGATCGAAGCGCTTTGATACATTTCAACATCATACATTGAGACTAAAAAAGTCCTATGCTTAAATTTCGGCAGAGAAACGACTGCTTTGTGTTATGCGACCGGGAAAAAGGCAAAAAAAGAAAAAGACATTGTAATATTTTCTGCAAATTGAACCGTAATTATAAACTGTATGTAAAAGTAGAGAAAATGTGCCATTGTTAGAATTAACGTGCTTTTGTTTGGAGGCTTCCTCCAAACAGAAAGTGTATAATTATTACTGAACGCAGTTAAAAACGTTGGTGTGCAAAATCCTTTAATGATATGTATACTCGACAGTAAAATTTCCAATTTGACTAGCTGGAGTCGCAAGTGGAGAAATGATAGAATCAAACCGAAAGGATCCATGATTGGAAAAATGCGACCCATTGACGATGTGAACCAACTTAAAAATTTCAATCATGCAACCGAAAAGTCGCATAAAAGATGGCGAGAAGTAATTGAAGAAAACGTATTTAACGCAATTACGTTTTGGCCAACCCACCAAGTTCATTAATAAGTTCTCCACATTTGCAGGGTTCACTTATTAAAGCGCCACATTCCTAATTACGATATCGTTTTGCGGTATTTCTTTGTTGTCAAGTAAAACAATCAAGCATAGTCAGGAAGAGTATTCTATGATTAATTAATTGTTTCGGTAATAAATTTAATTATCTATTGACTATAAATGTACCTTGTTCGGATCAAACATCCAGGGTATCATGCCTCGGCCTCCAACGATGAACATATTATGGACCTGAAGAATATCTATTCCTTAGGGTAATTTGTTAGTCAGTTTTCAAGCCTCTCTGCTTCCGTAATTACCCAAACAACCTACTTGAATAGCTAGTTCTATTAAGTATCTTACTTCTGTATAATTAGAACAACGCAACAGTAATCAGGTAGGATTTGCTCATGGAATCACGTGCCAAAATAAGTAATTCTGTACAATCATTATATAATCGATTAATTCCAACCCTTACCGTCAGGATTCCCTACACTCCTTCCATTAAGCATAAGGAAAAGTAATAAAAATTCGAGTAGAAAACAATTTAAGCCACGCGGGAATTAATGGCAAGTTTTAAATTATTTTTCGTTGCCCGCTTATACCTGGGCTACGTTTTGTATTTTAAATGAAGTTTCATTTTCTTTTTAAATTAAATTTAAAAAGTGCACCGCAGGCACTATTTAAATGTATGCAAATTTAATGACGAATTGCTACAACTGTATCCATAATTTCCGTGTTGCGTACCAAGGTCCACTGTATTTCGAGCAAGGACCTGCTTAATTCATGAAGATTTTGCAAATTTCGAAAGTCCATGTGGTTTCTATGATTAATGGAGAATGGCCCATGGAAAACATGCTTGGAAGGGTAAATTTATGAAGGTAAACTCGAAACGTATGCCCCCAAATAATTTAATTCATTGTTTTAAGCCACGCAATTGTGCTTTGATGGAATGTTCTTTCAAAATATTCTCAAGCTTATTACATGAGTAGGTACTCATTTAAATATAACATATTAGCATAGAAAGATTAAACAGAAAATTGAATAATACAAGCACTAATTTGGATTCAGTTATTTTTACGCGGAAGTATTCCTAGACTTCCTGGGAATTAAAAATTAGTTCAACTGTAGAAAAAAGAGAAGGTTTCCTAATGTGGGATGCAGCATCAAATATTTTATATTTGTTCGGGATTTGGATGTAGTTTTGGCATTTCGCAATGCGCACAAAAAGTCACCTCCAACCTCCAACTGATCTGAAGTATTCAAGTAATCCCTTCTGAAGATGTTCGTTGCTCGCCGAGCCGAAATGTAAAGAGTAAATCAATTCAAACTCATCAATCTCTCTGACTCCAAGTAGTTCAAATTGTCTTCTACAACTTATTTTTTTTTCATGAGACTCGATAAACTAGTCTCATAACTGAATTTGGTAACCTCGATTAGATCCAATAAAACGATTTTTTTGCTCGCATGTTTATGATCTTTAAATTGCCGATATTGCATTGATAGGCTCTCATCTGAGACAAATACCGGCAGCGCATTCGACAGGTTTGGTGAAGTATCAGTTAAACATAATACTTACAAAAGGCAGGAATATATCAATAATGTATTTTAAAATGTGCAAATATACGATGTAGTAGTGCCCCAAATGACAGATATTAATCTTTCTTGAACCTGTTTCGAGATAAAAATTCGAAATTTGGAGTTACTCTGCATTAAAACCATCTGATACCGAAAGTGCTCAGCACTCAGCACATTCGATTTAGCACATTGAGGTCAAGATGAGACGGATTTTTTAAAAAAGGACTTCTGATAATTGAGATTTCTAACACTGAATTTTAGTTATCAGTCACTTGTTTATATAGTAGTAGTAAACATCTTTATTTCTAAAAAAAGGCTATCGACCTATCGGTCTTTCTGCCTTTGTTTAATACATGTAGTCTTAATCTGAATAAACAATAAATATGAAAATTCTCTTATTCTACGTTAACATTCTTATTAATAAACTTTCCAATTCCAATGACAAGAAAAAATTATTTTATTGTCCAGTAGTCAGTTGCGTTTGTAAGTGTTCGAGTAGCGTTGATGTAGGGAAACGGAAGCGGGATTGTCTGGTTAGTCTTGTAAGACAAAGAGGATTCAGTATGGTCCAGTTGTAGGGGTTGTTTGTCCATTTTGTCTGTAGATGTATGAGTCGTTCCGAAATCTTTGTCATGTTTGTGCGTTCGTATAGTAGTTGGGTGGAGGGGTTGTGTAGTGGGTTTTGGGGGTGTCTTATTCGTGTTATTAGTCTTAGTGCAATTTGTTCTGTTGTTTGTGCATAACGTTTTGTCCTTTCTGTTCCGTTGGTCATGAGTATATGTCCATAGTCTAGCAAGGGTCTACAGATAGCTTTATATATTTTGGTGGCGGTGTTTGTGCTAATTCCTCTATCTTTGTAAGTTAGTGATCGGAAGTGTTTTGCTCTCTTTATTGTTTCTGCCCTGATGTTTCGTATGGGTTTAGTTGTTTATATATTTATTTAATTTTAGTTTTTTAATAGAACACATTTTTATTCTCTCTGACTGAAACTTCTAGAAGTTTGATTCGTCATACGTGAAACACCATGAGAAACGTTGGTAGGTTTCCAAACATTTTAAAAATTTTATGATATGCTGGTAAATTGCTTTTTATAAAGTACCTATGTTAAAGTAAAAATGAAATGATTCGACTGTGACAAGTAACAGCAAACATTCTAGCCCCGACATGTTAAATATTTTATTTAACACCCATTTGGTAACACTGAAATGCAAACCCCCAAGCAGGTGTTGCATATTGAATTTATTTATACAAATATAATTTTATTTGGAAATTTGGCGGTCGTAAATGTTTATCTTTAAGCAAATTCAGCTGTTAGCAGTGGATTGGGCTGGTGCTTACAGTTCAGTTTAGTGTGATTAAACTTTGCAAATCTTCGCTAGGTTTGAAAGTTGATTTGAAAGCATTTTTCCTATTACCACTGTATGGTCTATGGATAAAAATCGCGATATATAATATGCATTTTACAAAATACTTCTGACGCTCATTACAAATAGTTTTATAAATAGCGTTGCCACATGAAAAATTTATTACCTCAGGATCTATGGAGACAATAATACTTTACAGTGGTCGGGCGGAAATCGATATAAAATAAAAGTGTTAGGTTTCAAATATTTCAAATATATATTTAAATGTCCAGTCGACGCAAACGTCCTTTTTATGCCCAACAATATTTCGCTTACGATTCAAACAATAATACTCCAAATAATTCAAATTATAAATTATCGAATGTGTCTAGTGGCGTGAAGAATACTTGTAATAATATTTTGATAAATAATTACTTTTGATATTTCACGTTCATTCATCAGCATCAATATATTTTATTAATCAATTAATTTCGAATTTCCAGTGGTGACAAAATTTTAATATAAATTATATAATGATTGGGTATTCGATTTTATAGAGCATTGTTGTCATAAACAACTTTTTCTAAATGTAGATGATAGTGCAGGTTTTTTTACGGCCAATGGATCCAGTCTTAATTTGATGCTATATTATCTCATAGGTGCCTTTATCGTCATGTTCAATTATCTTTTGGACAGCAGCAACGTTTTTTCTTCGATAACGCAGGACGTCCTGCTTATTTTCTATGCTATAATAAAAATATTTTTGCCAACGAATTATTTCTCATTGAATCCTTGACAACTATCGCTTATAACCGTTAAATCTTGCCCATTTTATTTCCTCCATTGTTCCTATTGTTCAAATAAACCCATTTACTACCAGTTTTACTTTCGAAACGTAGAACCTCAAAATTATTAAGCAAGAGTGTTGAAAATCAGAAATTCGTTTTTACAACTTTAAATATGACAATGGAAGCGGCAACAATGAGCAGGCAAAATTTTTAATTTCAGTGAAATAAACTTGTTTAGAAAAGAAATGCGGCGTGGAAACTAGCAGATGTGTAAATGGATATCCGCTAAAATATAAATTATGGAAATTTTTGCATTAATAGCGACAGGGCTATTTAAAACAGAATTTTGCTGGGTAATCCGCAGAGGGCACCTGAATATGGTAATTTTATTTTAAAACGCACCGAAAACACCGAAAAATTCCTATCAGCAAAAATAATTTTGCAGTAAAGACAAATTTCCATGTTTCCACTACGTTTCAATTTCAATTAAGACAAATTAAATTTAATTTCTTTCTGATAAAATCAAACGAATAGTTAGAGTTGGTTTCATGTGGAATGTTATTTCCTGGATAAATAATTTTAACGAAAAACTCCGCATACAATACACTTTTCCAGTGTATCAATTATACACCTTTTGTTTTAGTCTGTTTTTGCAAAATTTTTCTCTTTTACCCCTATTAAATACAAACAGATGAAAGGAAGATGTCCATGCAGAAATGATGGAAATCGAACTTCAAAGTAAGTTTCGTCGCTCACATATGCGTTTAATCATTATTAATGGACAGGAAGTCTGCAGCCTCCACAAAATGAATAGCCTGCGTATATATACTTGAATATATAAGAATAAAGGAAACAAATTAGGTTGTGGTTACTATAGAGAAATATCACTGACAATTACCTTGAGTGGTTAGTCGGTCGAATACTCAGTTACTAAACAGAAAATGAATTCCAAGACGAGGAACAAAGCCGGTAGTTCGCGTGCAGACATTTTGCTTAAAACAAGTTGTAGATAAACATATGGCAGTAAAACAAGACGAAGATCTACTTTCCATAGATCTTCCTAAGGCGTGTGATAAAGCTAGTGATATGGGAAAGTCCTAAGCAAACCGTACGGGGATAAATACCTAACGAAGGGTAAATAAATAATTAAAATATCTAACCGAGACGTACAACGGAAACATTCGCTGACAGAAAAATATTTTGTCATTTTAGTAGACAAAGTGGAGGCATTAAACTAATTAAACTACTGAATAAATTAACGCATGTAATGAATATAACGATTTTCTAATAAGGAAAACATAAATTTAAAAAACTCTAGTTTACATCAAGCAAAACTAACGTGCTCTTGTGGAAACGCCATGAGAACGACATGCAACCAATTATAATGCACACTATTGAAGTGAGCCAAGGATTATTCAGACAAATAAAAGAATGTAAAAATATGTAATGATAATAAATCGTTAAGCAATTTTGAGAAAAATAGATGATAAAAATCTGAATAGTTAAAAAGCGAATATAACGATCATAATTAAAATAAACAAGAAAATCAAAGCAGCACTAATTAAGGATTAATGTGAAAGATCAAAATAAAAATAATGGTGCTCTCCAATTCAATTTAATTTATATAAAACATTCTATAAGCGATAATGATAACCGATAATCAATTGACAGTCGAGCAATATAACAAATTGTGTAATTTCACACCCTGTACTATTTAACTAAGCGATTTGAGTGCTGTTATGATATTTACTGGCATTCAGCATATATTTTCTATAATTTGGAGCGATTTGAATTATGATTTGGGTCAGTGCTGGTATTTGGAACGTGTCCAGAAAGATATTTCCGCAAATTTTCAAATATTGACGAAACCGAATACTAATACTGAATATCATAGAAAACTGAGTTTTGTATATGTAATCTAAAAGCCGCAATGTTATGTCTATTTAATGGAAATATTAGAAAATGAATTATGCGTGAAAGCGCCTTTGAAGTGTTCATATTAGTGGATTCATGGAGTCAATTATGAAATAGTCATATTGATCTTTTTACACATCTCCACATTTTTAGCAAGGCTGGCAATTGAAGATTTTCTGAGTAAAGTATAATAATAAATGGCGTAAACGGCGTTTTTGCCAAAAAACACGATAAATTATTGAAATAACCGCTGGCATATTTAGTCAAACTGTGTGCCTGTTAAAGTTCAATGTGTTTCGTTTATTTTTTGTTACAGTTTAATGCTGTTTCAATTTTTTGCTTGTAAATTCGTGCATTTAAAAATAGATCTAAGAAAAATTATGCTTTTATATCCCTATATGCTTATCTTCTTGACATAAGAGTTTCGTAGAGAAATGTATACACATAATCTGTCCAGGCTATAATTTGATAAGGGAATTAAATATTTGATTTGAAACGTTAGTAGTATCGCGTGATAAGTAGTGATTAAGACTCGAATCCTGTCTTCATTATTTGATTCAAATAAAGCTGTTCTATTTTCACGATAAAGTGTAAATAGGTAGCGGTAATTAATAATACTTACTCCCTTTGCGGCTGTTAAATTTTTAAATGCGTAGAGTTTCATTTCCTGTTAGATGTAGAAACACAATAAATTGCTTTAATGGTTCTTACAACCCTCGAAATATCCGCACAGCACGCCGTAATGTATCTATGATCAATCATTAATTTCAGCCCCAAAACAGGGCCTTATTTCATTTTTCCTTAATATAACCTTTCTTAACGATACTGATAACGATCAGCCGAAAATATCCGAACCAGGAAAACTAATCCGCCAGAAAACCTTAACAGCTAACCTGGCACAAAATCTAATTTTCTTTCCCTAGTCTGATGGAGCCTTCAAATGTACGAAATCTATTTTTTATTCCCCCATTTTTATATCTTTGTGTAACAAGGGGCTGACGCTTTCCTCTTCGGTTAGGTCCCGCTTTGACTGGGGTGGAAACAAATCCAAAAAATACATTTTTATAGACATCTATCAATTTACTTATTTCAACGGTTACTTTTCTCTTCAGTCGACAGATTTTTTGATTGCTATTCTAAACCAATAGAAAAACCGACTTTAGGAAAAAATATCTCGATTACTTTGTAAGTGATTTAGGAACCCCTACGAAAAACTCTAGAAATTATTGATGAAACACGAAAGTCTGGATCTTCCTAAAATGTTCATTTTGAACACTTTCTTACAACCGTTTGGTAGATTATGTGATACTTTGCATGATTGAAGTATATTCTATAACAGTCTACGTTCTTAGCTGAGTAGACCTTTCAAGGGAGACTTTATTAATCCCTTAAATGTGCTCTTCTCGACTAAAGGTGTTTTCTCTTTACGTCCCATTTGCTCTGGTGGAATCACCTTGTAGATAAAAGCAATGCTTAGATAAATTTTTCACAATTCACAGTTTATTTGCGGCCGTTGAACGCGCGCTGAGTTACATGCTCGCTTTTGTATAGAGAATTTGTACTAACTGTTTAATTTTGTAATTAATGTAAATGTTTAACTGAGAAGTTCACTTTAAAGTGGAATATTCTATTGGATGGATAGGTTCAAAGATACTAAAAATTAAAGATAAACTAAAGCAGCTCATGTAGAAATCTCAAAGAGACCTGCATAGATATAGAGACAGAATTACAAATTTAGGGATTTACCACATATACTTGACTTGTTTAATTATAGATGCTCAAAATAAGCTTGAAAAATTACTGACAAGAATTTAAATTTTAAGTTCCATTTCAATTCTTAATGGCATTGCTTATTATAATGCCACAGGGGATTAAATCATATGCCACTAGAAAAATGTTTGATGATCAAAAAAACTGATGTGGTTTTTGTGGAAGAATTTGCAAGCAACGACATGCTTACAGTAGCTTTAAATGCCATTGATTTTTACCAGCAAAATGTAATTTTTGTTGAGCAAATGCCTTGAGTAATATTTTATAGTGGATTAGTAGAAACTATGATTTTTGCACGTGATTGTATGTATAAGATGCATATAATTGCTTAAAAAGACTGTGCGAACGTAGGGAATCCCTTTAGAACTCGGAAAGATTTGGTGTTAAATCTTGAGGTAACTTTTGAATACTTTTGGGAATTTGGCTTCTATTTCTCGACAGCATGTAAACAATAACTTTTTTGGATGAATAGATTCGTTTCTTGAATATAAATCAAACCGTTTGAGGTTTTAACGCGTGTATAAAAGTAACGCGTTAAGTTATCAACTATTGTTTCCAGTTACAATTAGAGTTTTAGGTGCTTAGTAAACTAAAACGGTTGACAAATAATGTGTTGATCCCATACACATTCACATCGATTTGAGCTTTTTGCGGATCGCTTACCATTTGCCGATTAATTTGCCCTTTCACATGAAACGAAACAGGATTGGAGGAAAATTGTGATGTGAAGCTATTGATTTCTTTTTTTTTTTTGATGTCCATGAACTTAATAGCCTTAATTAGTAGGATACGTTGATTACGATTGGGGCTTTTTAAATAATTGCTCTTGCCAAATATCGGAAAATAATTTCGAACGGGAAAGGTAATTAATACTTAATGTCAATTTTTATGGGCTTATGTCACGTACTGAATAATATCGGCGGTGTGATAAAGAGGGTGATTGTAAAACGTTCATCGCATTAGGCGTTTACCGGGTGTTTAGTCTAGGAAAAGGGCGATAAGTAGGTATTAAATAAATAAAACCGAAACCTTAAATATTTGTTTGGAATATCGTTGTTGCTTCAAATGAAATTTCGTCACTCCTAAACGTTTGATTTATAATATTTACAGACTTCATCCGCCTCGTAACGCGGACGGGATTGAGAGGTGAATACAAAATATCTCAGGCAGGAACACGAATTATTACGTATTCTATCCGAAATCACACCACCTTACGGCCAATCCATATATATAGTCAGAATTTTATGATTTTCTGATAAACATTTTCCTCATAACTGATTCAAACGATAGACGATTTAGTTTCATTCTTTTTCATACATTAAACTTTCATTGCCATTGATGTTTACTGAAGCAACACTGTATTCGAAATGATATCATTAGTGTGTCATACTAAGCCTTGTAGGTAAAAAAAGAGCTGCTTTAACATGCGGTCCCATTTAAATGAACCCCTAAGGAGCAGCAATAAAAGAATTATTCAAGTTTCGAGGACGTATCGCCTTTGTCAATGCCTAAAGGATATTTTGGCAAAACATCAGGTAAAATCTCTTTTCATGCAACAAACGAAAAACCGCTTTGAAGTTTTGTATTAAGCAAGAGGGTGTTTAAAAATATGCTGTTATTGGGTTTTGTGCGATATTTCCTGGTATAGCAACCGAAAATAATTGGACATCACTGTTCCTTGGAAGACCCTAAAAGTTGATTCATTTGTCGCGAAAATTAGGTTCTTTGACATAAACGTAAATAAAAACACAAAGCATTGTGTTTGATTTCTCGGCGGTATCCTCAGTCAGGTTGCTCACGATAAAAATACAATTTCCTTGTTTTTTTAATAAATTTGAGTGACTCATTGTTTGCAAAACGACCAAACGGTAAAACAATTGCATTATGCGCTATTTGTATGCAGTACCCACTGCTTGATTAACTTGGAGTGTTAATAATGAACTTTCTAGGAAGTATTACTTCACATAAATTTAGGTAAATGTCACTTTTTTCAATTAAAGGAATTTTCCAAGCCCGAGTTGAAACCTAATCTAGTGCTTATCAACATATTATTGATTTTGCTGATAAAGAAGGTGTTCCCCCTATTTTAATTTCAATGCACGCTTTCGTTTTTACCACGGTTTTTATTTAATGTATGCTATGCTTGCACGTATTGAAAAACCGTAGAAAAACTTATAAAAGCTGAAGGATTTACGTTAGGAATACATTATCGAGGCACAGACACCCGACAAAACATCTCAGCTGGAAATATTCTTTTTATGTGAGATTTACATTTAGCCGGCCTATGTTACCTTAGAATGTTACTTCTTATAACGGAAAACAAAAGTGTTGGCCAGATGTTACGGCGTTATGGGATGTTTAGACGAGCCTCAGGTTTTAGAGATTTTTGTGGATTCAAACATGTGACTTCTCTTAAGTAATTATTATTTACTGCGGTCTTCGTATCTACTTAACGACCCATCTGTTAAATCCTTCACTCAAATAATGATTCATTTAATATTGGATCTTTCGAAATTAATTATCTGTTTATTGTTGCTTAAATCTTGACGTGGTTTCTCGCAGCTAATTAGAGAAAACTAATAATTTAACTAGATGATTATGCTGCCATATCTATTTCAAATAAACACAAAAAATCCATTAATTCCTTTTTAATGCGTCAACATCGCCTATAAAATGCATTTGGTTGCTTACTGAATGGATTTATATTTCGATTAATTGATCTTGCTGGTCATAATGTCAATGAATTGAAATAGAAAATGTTTCTTAAGTAGCGAATATTAGATAGATTTATTAGAAAATACACAAATAACTTTCTATCCACAAGGCACAAGAACCGTTCCCAGATCTCGTTTAATTAACTTTTACCCTAACAAGGTGAGTAATTTTTGGAACAAGTCAGTGTAACTTTTAAATTACTCGGAGGAGGAACTGATTTAATTAGGCAAGCGAAAATTATTTTATAAATTGGTGAGATGGGCTGGGCTTCGATTTATCCATGATTTCGTGTGGATCTTTTCGAATTACATACGCCCATTGCTTCAGACTGAAATTTAATAAGTGCAGTATTTTAAGAAATCCGCATCGCGATTTCACTTGATCTGCTTATTTAACTGTCCTGAAAGACTGATTTAAAGGATTTTGGTTAAGAGAAGATAATAATTTAGCGGGATTTTCAACTTTCAATTTTTTACTGGAAAACGTTAGGAAAAAAATGCAAAAAATGTTGCTATGAACTCCCGAGGCTAAAATATGGTACTCAACTTAAGTACCTTGGTACAAAAGTGGTAGATTTCGGAGAATTTTTATATGTGTTATACACTTTCATTATAACGGAGGAAACGGAATAACTTTATTGAGATGCTTTGTACTTTATTTCTAAATAAAATTTAATTCTTCAGTCGACAGTCTTTTACCTAAAAAATGTAAAACCATCCACTGGTTTTCCTGATATCTAGATTAAAAAAAATCATTTTGTGTATGGCCAAGTCTAAATTATTGTTATAATTGACCATACGGTTGAAGACAATTGAATACGCTTACGCCATAATTTATTAAAATAAATTTTTTAGGCGTTACATTTAAATTATGCCAATTCTGTTACCGCAAGTGGCGTCCGTTAGATGTTATAAAAATGAAGATAGCAGATTTTGATTTATCACCTCATAAAACCCTTCTAGTCCAATATTGTGACAATTCATTGGACATTAGAAATTTTGTTTAGAAGTAAATTACAGTGTGTCTCAAGAAAGTTATTCCCTTTCAGTCAAATTGTATACTGAAAATGAAAGCAGATTGCAATTTTCCTGGATAAACTAACAAATTAATAGCACATTTTTAAAAATATGTAAAGTCCTGGCTGGGCAAGCGAACGTGGATGCAAGTATATAGAATCTATCAGCAACTCATATTAGAAAATTATTAACTTTTGGATCAAGTCAATATAAGTTTGATGAAAGATAGTTTTGCAGCATTTATGGAAGTATAAAAATGAACTTTCTTAAGTATGAAGTCGATTGCTTACAAAGCCCAACAGTTTCTTCCTCTGTAAAATTAAGTTTTAGAACTTAGACCACAAGTTCATGCAAATAGTTTAAAGCTTAATGCGACTTTGAAAAGAGAGGAAATTGATCGAACATTTAAACCACTAAAAGCGTTTAGAAATAAAAAACCAATTCAAGAACTGAAACGATAATTAACTTGATGGATTTCGTCAGTTTCAAAGTTTTGTTGCATTTGCAAATTAGTGTCAACTCCAGAACATAAGGGTTTCATTAGTATTTCATAATCGTCCATCAACAGCAGATTTGCTGAAAAGGTCACTATTCGTCACTTATCAATACTCGAGGTAACGATTCGAAAACTAAATGATTCCATTGAATACTTTGATTACTTCTATACGAGTCGGAAGATTGATTACTTTGGTACCAGTCGATGCAATTAGTTCCCGAAGACAAAGGTTTCCGGAAGCTAACTTGCTAGCATTGAGCCTTCTTGAACCATCACTTTGAATCGAATTATTTCTACCCCAAAAATGACTCTGACAAAATGTTCTAAAACGTTTGTATTAAAAAGCTGACTCAGCCGCTCCAACTACAGACGAATGGATTGCTCAACATAATCAAATGAGAAATATTTGTTTTGCAGCGAATTCTATAACGCCCGGATGGATTTTACATTCCTGCTTATTAAAATGTGGGTATACGCTGGCCAGCAATTACACGGAAAATATTTGGAATGGAATGGGGTTTTGTTTGCCCAAATGTACTCAAGATTTGATTGAAAATATTTAGTAGTGTTCAAATACGAAAAACATTAAATTTTTAAAGTTGAAGTACTTAAATAATTAAGGCACTAATTTATTAACTTATCCGACAAGATGAAATCAGACTTATATTTTCCTAACACTGGTTACACGTACGGGACAGTAATACATCACCAAGTTGTTTGACATCCAAAGACAATCATTGAAGCAACTAAACAATGAAATGAATTAATAATTTCTAAACAAAACGCATGGGGATGTTATAGTGATGGACGTGTTAAGGCTTATTAGCTAACTGCTGAGTTTTTCGGGATTTTAGAACTCGTCCGGCAAACCGCCTCTGAAGCCACTCGTGCCTGCAAAAGGTCAGGAAGAAAATCGTTTTCACGTCGACCTAAAAGCCCGAAAAACTTATCAGTATCGAGCAATGGCTGCTTAAGTCCAACTCTTTTGATACCCACATACATACCGATAAACTGTAAATAATAATTTTAGAACGATTAAATGGTGTTACCAGTTAATTAATTAATTTTTGCAACAAACAAAAATCTTTTAATAAATTAGTTCACTGGCTTCAATATCCCCATGATTCGCTGTAGTGGATCTGGTCGGTTTCGGCAAAACGGCATAAGAAGATACGGCGAAGTAGAAGAAGAAGAGAAAGAAATCGGTTTATACGGCCTTGCATCTGTATATACCCAGAGTGACCTGGTCGGAACGACTTAAATGCGGAGTTGAATGTCCGAAAGTGACCGAACAATTCGAACATTATAATTTATGAATAGCAATTCTTACCTAAAAAATAATTAATCGTATCACCTGCCCATTATTATAATTTAATTATGAGGCCACTGCCACTGGGTAAAATTCAGTGGAACCACTACGTCTTAATGCGTTTCCTTCCGCTTTTTGTTTAAAGGTACATTTTTCATTTTCTGCTGTGAATAAGCATTTACATTTCTGGCTTGAATACAAATATCTGTTTTGTCTGGCATGGGGAACATAAAATATTGTCTTTATTTCAATTTTTTATATCGAGGCAGATCCGAAAATTTTTACTTATAAAAAATGTCACTCTTGTGACTGACTAAAATAATTTGAATTCTTCGCGTGGGAAATTTATTATTTAACAGCACATTTGTCTTGAAATGTTGGTGGTAAATTTTTCAAGAGCGTCATTGAGCTACCAAACTAAATATTAATGTGCATATATTTAAGGGCCGACGTGGAATATTTATTATGCCATGGTAAAAATTAATTTTGAATACATTCGTATACTGTCAATTAGAGTAGTTTGTTAGTAAATTAAACTGCAAATTTATGCTACTGTACGACAGTGTGACGAATAATTCCTGCCTAAATAGAGTGTTTTTTGTTCTTCAATATCTGACCTCTTTCACTTTTCTTCCATGATAAATGCTAGAGTTTTTCATTCAGAGATTCCATTTTTTAGACCAGCTGAACAATCACTGTGTTTTGCATGCCTGCACTTTCTCTGAATAGTTTCATTCAGTTCATTGTATTACGACCATTGCTTTTCCCGATGACATTCATTGTTTCTTATGTGTGAATTCTCATTCTCCAAATACTTGGTGTCAATATTCTTTCGAATGAAACTTTCCGATAAAAAAAACTATTATGATAAATTGCAATTAAGTCTGTTACCAGCCAAAACTGCTTTCAGAAATATGAACAAAACATGTTTAATTACGAATAAAAAGAAAACCAATGCTGAAAAGGCAGGTATAGGTAAAAGAGGCAGATACGCAGATAACACGAGCGAGAAGAACGAAAAACTCAAGTAGGTATTCGGCCATTTTTGACTAATGGACTTCGAGATAGCTTAATGCTGTTAGCTTGTTCGGAGTACAGCTCACTATCATAAACAGATTAACATTTTTTCAAGATTTAGTGTCGTATATCTGCTTTCGACTTTTTACTGTAATGGTTTAATGGGTCTGTCCTCCTCGGAGAGATCAGTCGATGGGTCGGTCGCCTTAACCTGATGTGGAATATCAGCCGTGTAACGTAGCTTAAGTGAATTTTTACTCCCAATCAGCAAATGGAAATTGTAATATAAAAAAGAACGTGTTTTAATACGTTGCCTTCGCCGAAATAATTTAACAAATGGAGAGTTCGCGGAATTGCCACGGATGATAACGTAAAATGTTTATCCTAAAAACGCCATTTTTTCACTACTTTCATTTCCCTACAACCATGCTTTGTGTCATACATTATACATTGTTTCTGGCAAAACAGCAAGACTTTTTTTCAGATACATCTTACGCTGAAAAATTGAATATGCCCCAACGCCCGCTGTTTCAGCCTTCCTCATTGAGAGATTGAAATACTAAGCGCGCCCGAAATGTATATATTTGTTTGAATTATTATTTGGAAGCAGCAAATAAAAATTGGTATGTGAACTGGCTTTCAAACACGTTCTCGTCCTACTCATTTCACGCATCTAAAATTCGCATTTTATATTGCTTTTATTTCATGATTACATAAGCTGCCTCTAAAAATACATAATACAAATTAAAATTGTAAGTCATAAGTAATTTTTACAAAATTTATCAACAGCTAGCAAAGTCATGCAAATATAAAAACAAAATGAAGGTAAGCTACAATAACATTTAAATTTCATCTTCATAGTCATGTTATTATCATAAACGAACTTGTAGATTATTATGAACATGAACGATTTGTACTGGAAAATACCGTCTAACATGTCCTTATTTAATTTCCTTTTTTGTTTCAAACAGTCCAAACTCACTTTATAAATTAGATGAAATTTGATCCGTCTTCCGACATATTTCGCTTGAAAAAATAACAAACACTTACATCAGAATTTGCGTGGAAATTGCCCGTGGTATCTTATTTAATACCCAGAACAATTACGTTTTAAAATGCCGTTTGTCTTTTATTTAGGCCTCATGCGTCTGAAAATACTTCGTATTCAAATCGATGTAATCAACATTGATAATAGCACAACTTTAACAAATACAGTGTGCGAATGCATTTAGACATAGAAGTACGCAAATGGATCTAATTATAAATAAATCAGAACAGTGCAAAGCACAAGATCTCGGAAACGCCAAAACTCGATTGTCTCCTAATCTCATAAAAGAAATTGCAAAATGTTATTAAGTCAGTTGTGTATACATCGAGTCATCAAATTTAATAGATTAATAATAATAGGATAATTAATTCCATTAAAAAGCAAAAACACGGACAAACAAAGAAACATTAAGAGGATTAAGTCAGCAAGACCATCTTCCATAAAGTAATTTGCAACTTCAGTTAACTTCCTTATAATACTTTTAAATTAATTAATTTAATTAGAAACTTTGAAGCTAGTTAAATCAATAAGTTAAACTCAATTTAATTAATACGGATATTGTTTATAAACTAAACGGTAAATAGCTTTCCGTTTAGTTGTTTCGAAAACCGAATTCGCAAATACCCTGTTTCAAAAGGTAATTTGTTAAACGTTTTAGAGTTTTCTCTCAAGTATTCCTTTTCGGAGATTGCATATATATCGCTAACATATTCTTTAAAGATGCTAACTTAATGGCTTATTGATTGGATAACAAAATTGTAAAACTTTTAATAAACTAACTACTGGTTATGGGGGAGCGTTTACAATAATAGCCGCTTGTTCAAAAATGGCTTCTAACATTGGAGTTCATAAAATTAATTTATTTTTAATCGACCCGTGCATTTACAGGTTGAATTTATTGTCCCATTTTAATGACGGTATAAATTGTCCATTGTAAACCCTAGATATATGGGGTTTCTTGAGAAATTAATGCAGTAATGGCATTAATGACACTGAATAAATAAAGCACTGGTGGTGGTGTAGGTGAAAATGCATACTTTATACAATTACCCACTTTGCCTCCGAATCCATGAAAAGAGGGTTTACAAATTTTCCACAATGTAAACTGTTAGCTAATGTATTATTTACATTTGCACTTAACAACATTTCCTCTTAAGTTCTTGCTAATTATTAATAAAGGATACATTGCTTACGGCGTTGAATTTTCTAGTGTTTTCGGTTATTTTCACTTAGAGTTAGAAGAATGATTACCTGATGCAACACTACTAGCACATCTTGACTTAATACGAATACTTACTTATTTAATGTAAACTCTTAAGAACAATATGTTAAATTTTTAAGCATGCACTTTTTCGTTTGAGTATCTTAGAAGCATCTTCAGCGCATTAGTAGAAATAATTAAGTGTTAAAAATGCTTGAAAAGTCTGACTACCAAATGCATGTGAAAAATTGAATTTTCAAAGACCGTGTCGCGGTATTCCAATATCCCTATCATTCCACTGATTTATCGCATAAAGTGTCGCTCAAAACTGAACCTTTCAAAAAGTGAAATTGAATTGCTAAAAATAAACGAATCTCGCTGTCTTCTATTGGATATTTTCTGATAATTCAAAAGCACATTGAGGAATATTGAGCAAAAAACTTATAAAAAATTCAGCATAATGGAGACAAAAACAACAGTGGGGTTGTCAGTTTTTTTAATGTGCGTAAATGTTCAAATTGGAGAGAAAGAGACTGAGTTAAATTATCAGAAAAGCTTGAAACTTGAAGCTAAATCGGCGTAATTTTTTTCTGACCTGGGTTAGAAAAAATGTATTACAACAAATGTTTCATTAGTCTTTAGAATGATTATGTTAAGTGTAAAACTGAATTTTGCGTTTTTAAACCTGAAGAAACTCTTTTTTATTGAATGAATAACAAATATTGATAATTCCAGCACTTGCTATAAGAGTTGCATGTATCGGAAAAGCGGAACAAAAATATATTTATTTTCATCAAGTTCTTAAGGGTAGTTTCTATTACAAATTCGACATTCAGTAGGGCTGAGATTATCTCTAGCTTTATTGTAATAACATATGGAAGTCAAACGGAAGATTTTTTTGTTTAAGTGTTTATTATTCGAATTACTCTGGAATAATTCGCAGCATTTCCAAATTTTCCTTACCAAATTTGAGTCAATGCTTCACTTATTGACCAGATAGTTTCAACACTTTTTCAGTTGGTTTATTAAGAAAATATACAACTTTACAGTAAAATAATGTTTTTGGAGTGGAAAAAAAATTCCAAAATTTCGATGACTATTTCAGCCACCTTATAAATCACTTATTCAATGCAGTTTGGACCGAAAATTACATTAAATAACGTTAATTGACAGATATGAGTACTTCACAGCATTTGATCTAGGAATAAACGCACTTTTTCTTCCAATGTCTTCCATATCTAACCTGTTTGCTCCTGCATAATTGGACACTTTATTTACAGCATCAAGTGCTGCTTTAAAATTAACCTGCCTAACAAAGTGGTCGTGGATTTAATGGCTGTTTGTTATCGTCATCTATTTCTTGGATATCATCTTTATTCCACATTTGTACATTATTTCGGGTGAAATTTATGTCGTTTTTAGGTACATATATGCATAACAGTAGTAAAAGTACACGATATACACCTAGAAGCATTAAACAACAATTATTGTTGGGCATTTTACACATACTTTAATTTTCGTATTTCAAGTCATAGTCTTGCATCATTGCACGTGATAGTTCATCCAAAAGTTCCTCGATATCTTCAATCGTTCCTTTTAAGCTGTGCATGTGTTAGATCCGAATTCATTTTTATTGCTTTTAAAGTAGGAGAAACAGAAATAGAAATATCGGAGAACAGCTTGTTTCGATAATAGTGAGTCGTACTGCATTCTAATTGATAGAGGCTGCATCAAAGGAGCAACGTTTGATGGCGCGTAAATTATGATTATGTCTTCCCATAATCAGTTTGGGGCTATTCTCTTGAAAGGTGGGATGGAGTTTAATCCAATAGGAAGGCTTGCTTTTATGATACAGCTTTTCATTCCAAAACTGATGTTTTTTCAGCCTTTGCATAGTAAATTGAAACCGATTTTTCTTCATATGGTTCTGGAAGCACAATATCTGGGTGGCTTACGGAAACATTGTTTTTTTGTCCTCTAAAACTTTAGGTGATCGGGTATTCATGTTATTGAGCGCCTACTGTATAATTCAATTGAAAGAAATTATTACTCAAGCCAAAGCATAGCGACTTCTAAGTTGTTTTCGAACCAAATTAAAAATAAATCGATGCACATTTAATCCTGGTTGCACTTTAATTCCGAAACAGTCTGTTATTTAAACCCTTGAAGGGAGCATTCATTAAATTTGTATAGAAACGGTATCCCTAAGGGCACGTTAAAGAGTATGTAAAAATACGCTGACCTTTAAATAATACCCAAAGTGTTTTAATTAATTTTCTTCGAATGTGGCCGAATGGCTGAACTGTTAAAGGTTGGAAGGAAATTTTGGCTGCTATACTGAAGGCACACAATTATCATTATTGGTATTACATATATGTACATATACAGGGTGTCGGATAAATAATGGGACAGATAGAAGGGCTGCAGAACTTGTTGAAAATGTTGCTTTAAAGGAACGTTGCTCATTTGCGCAACATAAAGGGGTAAAGGTCGTTAATTTAGCCAAATCTTAAACGACATTTGGTAGCGATAGCTTCTGTGAAAGTGAATTTTTTTTTTCAAATTAACTAAAAAACAATTAAGCTCACATACTCTATTATTCATATGAGACCACAACCTCCGTTTCAAATCTAAGTCTATTTGATAACGTTAAAAGATAAGCACTAGCACGAGAACTTCATGTTAGAAAATTTATCTCAAAATATTCATGTTTCTAAACATATATCCCCATTCTGTCTACTTCAATGCGAGTCGCAAGGGTTCGAAAGCTTTTGAGCAAAATAATCCTGTTCCTAAATAAAGGCACTAAGGAACAATTAAGTTAGTGAGATCCTGGCTACAAAACCGACTGTATCTAAAACGCAAGGTTTAATTTAGGATTGCGCCACTGCACCTTTGGTACTTCCATTATCAAATGGCTATCAAGCAGAAAAGCAGGTGCACTGAAACTCTTAATTAGACTAGCAAGCAAGTTAGTGAGTAGATAAAAGGTGTAAAATTAGACGAAAATTAATAAATATATTCGTATCCAAACTGATGGGCTTTGATAAAATTTAACAAAAACAATGTCTGTATGTTTGAATATTTATATAAATACTGAACGTACACTCTTAATCGCATAATGTGTGGTATTAAATTATAAATTCCATTTGCGGAGATTGTAAAATAAATTTGGTTGTATTGTCAGTTTGGTCCCACCGAAACGAAGTAAATTAAGGCGTAGAAATTAAGGTGTAATTACGGTAGGCAGCTGTTTTATGACATGTATATCCTGTCATCTATTATCATCAAATATTTGTATCTGAATGGAACAACATAAGTCAAATTTAATTTCCATTTTATTAGAATTGCACACTCAGTTCATGGCATCATTTTCTATTCGTTACTAATTCTGGCTTTGACTTTGATCGGATGTAAAACGTTCGGAGTAAATATGTTCAAAATTTCATTATCCTACATAAGCACGAAATATCATCGTATTATGTGCGCTAAATGATTATTTCCTTTCACATCAAATCATCAAATACAGAATTTTCGAACTGGAATTATTCTATGATATAATTTATTAGCATTAACAATTCAAATATTGATTGTAAACAGCCTGAGCGTCACATAGTCCTATTATCTTTTACGAAAAAAAAACAATCAGTTGGCTATTGGTAATGGATTTAAGTTTTATCAACAACTGAATGTTAGAGTTGTTCTTCTAAAATTGCCATTATACTAAAATCGCCAAACGTCATTAATTGCATATTTATTCCAATTACCCCACCCAACTACTATACGAACGCACAAACATGACAAAGATCTCGGAAAGACTCATACAGCTACAGACAAAATGGACAAACAACCCCTACAACTGGACCATACTGAATCCCCTTTGCCTTACAAGACCAACCAGACAATCCCGCTTCCGTTTCCCTACATTAACGCTACTCGAACACTTACAAACGCAACTGACTAGTGGACAATAAAATAATCTCTTCTTGCCACTGAAATTTTATTTAATAATATCGTTAACCTAGAATAAGAGAATTTTCATATTTGTTTTTTTGTTTGGATTGAGACTGCATGTATTAAACAAGGGCAGAAAGACCGATAGGTCGATAGCCTTTTTTAGAAATAAAGATGTTTACTACTACTACTATTCCAATTAAACTATTTATTGGACTACGCATCTACTGACATTTTGTTGAAAAATCATATAAAATTACTTATATTAATATAACTAAGGCGATGATAAATTCCTTGATTTATTACGCCCATTATAAAGTTTTAAGCAAAAGACCTCCCAACATCGCTGACGCAAAATGCTATAATTTACATTCCTAAATTAAGGTCATTATTCGTAATGTGCATACACAACTGCTTAATTAATTGTTATTATTAATAATTATTTCATATTCATTTGTTATCTGGCACAGTAAATTTTACTTTTTTGTCATCGAAAATATTAAATTCTGATTTAGCTGAACGTTAAGAATAAAGGAAATTGAATGAGCAATATTCAACCGGCAATGGCTGCTCATATTTCCACTTCGAAACAGTTTTACTTAAATTGGATAGCTTTCATTGCATTTCTCGGTAATATTAAAACTTACTTTACTTCAACAATACATGTAAGCAAATTGGGATATTCATGTTGAACTGTAATAACCAAAAGCTTTATCATTTAATTTGTTTCAAGAAATCCTCAATTACCCTGGGAATTAAGCTGAGAACGAGGTTGAGAATAATGAGATTTAAATGCCACGTTCATCAAGTTCTAGACTATACCGAAATCTCAAAGTAGAAATACAAGTTACTTGACAAAAGTCTGTTACCTGAGCAAAATGAACCGAGAAGTGCGATTTCATGTATTTATTTTAACTTCTTACTTCTCTAAAATCCTTTAGAATTTCTTAAGGAAATCTGTATTTAAAGTAGGAAGATAAATATGAATGCCGTGTTGCGCTTCAATTTTCCATTCGACTTAATTATTCCGAGTTACCATAACTAAACAATTTTCAGCGTCCTCATTCATCAAGTAATCCAATATGCAATAAGGTACTTTTTCTCCTTAGAGATCACCTATCTCTCGACTCAGCAACTCATTGCTTACTAATACATTAATTAAAATGACAATATGATACCTATTATTATCACATATCATTATCTTATTGTTGCAAATTACTAACAATGCCCACTTCTCTTAATGCATGTAACTGAATCTTGTTATCGCAATTGTAAGAAAATGAAAACCATCTTGACTACTCCCGTATGGATTCGACTAGTTCTGACGAACGTAGGCATGACAAAATCTATAATTCTGTTATAGATAACGCTGCCTCGAGTTTAAAAGCATGTACACATTCAATAAATAATTATGAATTAATTTAAATTATTTCAGAGAAAATTTCCATATGCAAAAACCTGAATGGACGAATCAATTAAATAATTTAGATAAGCAGCTAGAAAAAATAAACTCGGGCCAGATTTGATATCTTCGATGGCAGGCACTTTATAAATTACCTGAGCCTTAAAAGGCATATGAATATCCTTTGCCTGCAATAAGCAAACTGTAGTTGATAATAAGAATAAGTTTAAAATATAATTAATTGAATAAGTGATTTATTAAATGACCATTAATATGCGCTTTAAAACTGCGTATCATACTGAATTAATTCGAAATGTGATTTTTATGCAGAATTCATTTTTACCGTGTACAAGGATTTTCGTGAGAAATGGTCTGAAGTACCAGCCATTTGATATATCTGCGCGTTAATATTATTATAAATTGAAATAAACAAACCGTTGCAAAGTATACCCCAGAATGGGTGGTTAGTGCAATTCGTTGCTTTTTTCATTAAAATGAGTTTGTATTTTTGGCTGACGAACAAAAGTAGTCCTCAGTGACCACGTTTATCACAAGCGACGTTTTTTTCAAGAAGTAATGATCCCAATTGAAACAAGCAGTTTGGAAATACCCAAATGTTGGATTGGATTCTTTGGCTCAATAGAAGACGATCTGACCTAACTTTTATTAAGAAAAAATGCTCGGCACTTCTGCTATTGATGGTCAAACTTCTTCAAACATTTCTTAGAAATATCGGGAGAATGATACGATTGATTTTAATGAAACTCGCTGTAATTTTGTTAATGTTGAGTCATATTTGGATTAAGCAACTGGGTTCATCAGCTTTGCAAGTGCTGAATTCTTGAGTGCGGTAAAAAAATTAAAAACTTTTTATTTTGTAGCTGGAATCAGCTAAAACTGTGAATGCTTCAAGATTTTACAAAAATGTCACAAAATTATTGGTTCACAAACTAAAAAATCAGTTGATTTCAGGGGCCAAATAAAAAATTCTGGTAGTTTTTCAAATCGCCACTTTCCCAAAGCCGATGAACTCGGTGGCATTCTCAAAATATGAGTCTCACATACGAACAAATTCACAGCGAGTTTCATTAAAATCGATCGGATCATTCTCCCGATATTTCAAAAAAACACATATTTTTTTAATAACTTTGACCATCAACAGCAGAGTAGCCGGACATTTCTTCTTAATAAAAGTTAAGTCAGATGGCCTTTTTTGAGCCAATGAATTTGACAGTGCGCTTTTAATCATGTGCGTGCGGGACACCCTGTATATCAAATTGATTACCGAGCAAGGCAAATTTCCCCATACTGTCAACCACTATTGCTCCCGTGGAAAAATGTAAACAAATGCATCTGATTAATCTGAGACCAACACAAAACAACTCGATAGAACCAACGATGCAAGATCATGGCAATATTGTGAAAAATTGTAGACGAAAGAACCAACTGATCGTAGCAGAAATGAGTCCAAAACACTTCAGAAAGACAAAAATACGTACAGATAAATTGCGGACTGACAAAAGGTACACCGTAAGCCCACAATCATATTTCTTCCACTAGTAGACTTGGTAGCTAATTAGTAAGCAATCGTAGTGAGTATTTTCTGTGTCAACTTTTTGAGACGCAGTTTCTAATTTCATAGAATTTTAATGCATAAATTGAATATTTTTACAGGTTTAATTAGCAACAAAAATGTGATATTCAGTTAACCAACATAACAACGACTTTGATTTGTTACTGGAAGCGAGCTTTGAAGAATCACCAACCTCGAAGTAAACTTGTTAGATGAACGCGTGGGTATTAGATACTCTTGATAATGCCCTAAAGCCGGAATTTCCATCTATAATACTGTTCGAAAGTTAATAACTCGCATGTAAAGAGCAGCCCATATTTTCATATCAAATTATTTGGAGCTTGAACCGACGATTTTGTGTTTGGCATGATCCTTAATAGTTACGCAAATTGTAGTGATAGCCTTATCTATAGCTTAGATAATGAAATCGCAAAGGTATTGCTTCGGGGCAATGCCCTGAGGATGAATGGTTTTATTTGTAGGATAGATGGTGCAACGAGGATGTACATTTTGTGCAATTTTTTGCTGTGACTCTCAGAAATCTATTGTGTATGTCAAATGTAAATCAATAATGATTACTTGATTGCTTAAGTAGTCTCGTTCCGTTTGCAATATTTTCTTTCTTCCTACTTTATATACCTGAATCTTGGCTATTAACTATTTAATAGCTGATGTTATAATTGACGTGTATTATCTACGTCTAACAATGGTTCGTTTGCACCTGTGCCGGGCATTCTCAAAGACATTTGGCTGTAGGGCCGCCTTTAAAGTTTTTGAGCAGAGCTGAATGAATCAAAGAGTTGCAACACGGAGTGAGGACTCAGACGCAAACTTTTCTGAAGTAACTTGCCTTCTTCTAGACGTATAAGAGAGAACGCAAGCAGACAGCAAAATGGATCGTCGTCTACGAAGCTTCCAATGCACTGCATCTAAAATTGAAGGGATAACTCATATCCCAGCAAACGTTTCTTGCGTACTATCCAGCCATTCAAAACCATTTGAATATTTCATTAAATTCCTCCATTTCGAGCAGTTAATTAAGGTGGGCCATTGTTTAAACACTTTTCTGTTTTGACGTTATCCTTTTGTATGTTTGTTTTAACCAGTAATTTGAAAATTGGCAAATACGGTTTTCGTTATAGTCCTTTTGCAGACGTTCATCTTCGTCTCTTTCAGGAATCTTTACGCATAGCGACAATAATTTAGGGAACGAACGCTTAAATAAGGATTCGAAATATTTTAAATTCTTTGAAGGATGAGGATTATTTACATGCGACTGTAGTAGGGTTAATTTGTTTTAAGGGTACTTCTTTCAATTGTCCGAATAGCCCATTCCCAGTTCTCTGCGTCAGCGGTTTTCTTGAATTTCCTTGTTCGTTTCCTTGACTTATTAGGGTCTTTTCAACCCCATTAATTTTGTCACTTTCGAGGCATAGACGCGATCGAAAAATAAGTCAGGTTTCCTTGGTTCTTTCGGTTGTTGTTCAAAAGTGCCTCACTCTGATACGTAAATCCTTCTTGCAAATATTGATGGTCCGTTTTTGCTAGTTTCACATTTTCGAAAATGAGACAATTTTCTCGTTTAATAACGATTCCAACAACCTCTTATTTACTTTTACATTGAAGCGGAGTTTAGCAACCAGACTTGATCGTCCCAATGGAATTTACTTTTGCAACTCAAACTAAATTTAAAGCTGAGATTTTGTTTCGGCCAATTACCAATTATTTCGCTTGTCTGCGGGTCGCCTTGATTTCAAATATGAAAACAATAAAAGCTTGATCTGTAGGAACGTGAATTGTAAAACGGGTATTAGGTTAAGCAAAGAATCACGTTATCCTAATTGATGAGCGCTGAGTGCTATAATAATTCTTCTAAATTAAAAAGCAGATAAAGGAAATGATTTCCGGTGTTTCACCTTCTCCATTTTCTAGGTGCTATGCATTGCCATAATCAGTATTAATGGGCTTTTCTCGTATTATACACTTTTAGCAAATGTCTGTTTCACAGAACAGCTAATTCGCAAGCCTTGAAACTCTTTGCCTCATTCATTTACCATTTTCACCGAAAATATCCTACTTGTATATTACCATCATAAATAACCTTAACGTTCATTCCCTTAATGCGCCCTATTTACTACTAATATAGGGTGTATGATAAATTTCCTTTTAACGGAAGACATATTTTCAGGGGAACAATATAGCAATAATCAATCCATGAAATAAAATGCTTTAAATTGGTCTATTCAGTTTACTGTTGCTATTTAACAGCGAGCACTTCACTATTATAAATTATTGACAGTTATAAACTGGCCGAAGAAACCCTGCGAAAACGATACCAAAGCAGCTTGAATAAAAAAAAGTGGAAAATTAACAATTTAAAACTACAGAAGAACCTTAGAATATGAAAAGAGCAATACATGCGGTAGCCGTAGCAGTATTAGGTAGGTATGAAAAGAACAACTCAACGAAAATCCTACTGGTAGGATCGGGAAGTCGCAATTGTGATTATAGACAAAGGGAAATAAAACGGAAAGTACTTGAACAGTCAGGCTGATAGAAGCAAAGTCGAATACAAAGAAGCGCAATCCGCGTTAATGCAAAAAATTGCGGAAGAGAACAACAAATCCTGGGAAAAGACTTGTATCACCATCAATGCAAATGTAGGTGAAAATATTATGCAATATCAGAATGAATCAGAAAAAGATATTATGTCAGCAATAAATATTTCAGACTAGAAAAAATAAGTAAGTTGAGCATTAAAAAAAACTAATACAATGGTGATTTGAAATTTTTGAATTACGGAATATTTTTTTTATGTTAAGTAATATGAGGCAACTACTACACTAGAAACTTTTAGACGTGAAACGCACATTATCAGTTTTCTCGTTCAACGTTTCGTTTTCAAGAAACTACCATCTACTTAGCTTTTTTAAGTACGACTCTGGTTTGGCTAGTAGCAAAAACCAATAGATTTTTTCATTCTGAATATTTGAACAGTTTTTTAAATGGATAGGGATTTTAGACGCTGGGACTCAGTGCAGGATACGTATTGAAATTGACTTCATAATTTTAAATATTTTCTTATTACTAGGCATGTTACCTAAATGCGAATATGTTAAAAGAGTGTAAAATGTCAAGAGCAATTCAATAGCAAATAAATGTATAAGGAATATTCTTATCACGACTGACCGAAAAATCTGGATATTCATTTAAAAACCTTATCAAAACATAAGTAAATAGTAATTTATAAGGTTGCTTTTCCCAAATAAATGACAAAAAAATCTTCTTATATGCCTTTTATTCGAGAATTTCTTTCATGGGATAAAGAATAGGAATTTTGAAGCATATGAAGTTTGAAGCGGGCTACATTTTAAAATTTGATTGACTATACAAGATGCCCTCAAAAAAGTAGGCTTTCTCTAATGGAACACCCTATATATTATTACATTATTAATTATGTATAAAAAATAAAAATAAGTTTCTGTAAGGCAGAACACAGGAAATGTGAAGCAATGGGTCAAGATTCGAAACCTTTTAGGACCCCTTCAATAGTTATTCACGCCACATAATCTATGACATTACTGAAAGGACCCTTTTGTTACTTAATATACTTTTAATTCCAATCTAAATTTATACAGGAAATCGAAAAACGTAGGTTTTAAAATGAGGTAGGTAGATTTCGACACAACTTTATCGCCTTTTTTAATGGGACACCCTATCAGTTTTTACGTTATCAGCCGAAATATTTAATTCATCCTCACGGTTTTCCAGATCATTACTTTCGTTTTTCGATGAGTCGGTCCACTTCATTATTTCTGAAGTTGTGATTATTATGTTTTTATGTGTGCATTTAATGATATCTCTTTTTGTTAAACTTAAATATATATACATTCTATAGTAGTAGTAAACATCTTTATTTCTAAAAAAGGCTATCGACCTATCGGTCTTTCTGCCCTTGTTTAATACATGTAGTCTTAATCTAAATAAAAAACAAAGATGAAAATTCTCTTATTCTAGGTTAATAATCTTATTAAATAAACTTTCCAATTCTAATGACAAGAAAAAATTATTTTATTGTCCAGTAGTCAGTTGCGTTTGTAAGTGTTCGAGTAGCGTTGATGTAGGGAAACGGAAGCGGGATTGTCTGGTTGGTCTTGTAGGACAAAGGGATTCAGTATGGTCCAGTTGTAGGGGTTGTTTGTCCATTTTGTCTGTAGGTGTATGAGTCTTTCCGAAATCTTTGTCATGTTTGTGCGTTCGTATAGTAGTTGGGTGGAGGGGTTGTGTGGTGGGTTTTGGGGTTGTCTTATTCGTGTTATTAGTCGTAGTGCAATTTGTTCTGTTGTTTGTATATAACGTTTTGTCCTTTCTGTTCCGTTGGTCATGAGTATATGTCCATAGTCTAGCAAGGGTCTACAAATAGCTTTATATATTTTGGTGGCGGTATTTGTGCTAATTCCTCTGTCTTTGTAGGTTAGTGATCGGAAGTGTTTTGTTCTCTTTATTGTTTCTGCCCTGATGTTTCGTACGTGTTTAGTGAATTTAAGTTTGTGGTCAATTGTGATTCCAAAGTTACATTCTATATTTTATCACAAAATATCAATTTCTATAGTCATTGGAAGAGGATGGATTAAAAGGTTCGTCTGATAACGTAAAAACTACCCTATAGGTTTTTATGTTATCAGACAAGGTATCGGGATATAATTAAATGTACGCATAAAAAACATGATAATTACAACTACATAAATGATTAAGTAAACCGACGCATCGAAGAACGAGAGTGATGAATGAAATGTTAAAATTGTTCCCTTTCCTGATCCACGTATGAAAATATTCAAAACAAGCCAGAAAGTATAGTCGCGAGTTATTTAACTTTAGCAGGGTAGTTTTTCGGAAATCCGAGATAAGTTTACATTGAAATGAAATTTGTTCTAAATAAGTAAAAGGGTCAATTTGGAAACGTTTCATACATAATGCGGCGTGGATAACAATTTTTTGAATTTAGTTTAACATTCTTAATATTAATTTGAACGGCGTTTGATTGTTGTATTATTGCAATTTCTTCTAGAAATATTGTTGGTCGCCCTTTTACAAGTTTCCTATAATGCGTGTGTTCACATTATTCATATCATTAACTAATCAACTCACTGGTTAACTCACAAGTGACTTGAAAACGAGAATGCGAAAGGCCAGAAAGTTTTAAAAGTTGAATCTGGAATTCAAATGTTTAGGAATAAAATATTAGTGGCGCGCCACAGAAGAGATTGGGCGGGCAAAAGAAAACATGAATATAGAAATAAATATGTCGAGTAAAATGTCACATCTATTTGGTGTGACTATGGACGCAGACCCAGAGAAGCTTTTGCAGACCTGCGTTATATGACCTGCTATTATTTTTGGTAAAGTTAACTTCGCCTCTCTCTGTATATCTGAACTGTTGACCATTCGAATCAAAGTCTCGCCCAAGCCGATAATGTTATGTATTTGGTAAATATATCGTACAAATTCAGTGACCCTCGAGCGAATACTGTATTTCAAATAGCATTATCCCTAGAGTTATATAAATTGTTCGGTTCTGTTAGTGAAGAAATCTCCAATTTTATCAATCAATTTCGAAGCTTGATTTTAACGCCACATGCCAAATCCTGAAGAAGGGACACATTTAATTAAGTAAATAATCATCAACTGTTTGATAAATAATGCGCTTCTGAGCACTGATTGGTAACAGTTGTAGTTCAAAGTAGATTGAAATTTTGAAATTGGTGCAATGAGTAAAAGTGAAAGAAGCCGGTTCAATTCAAACATAAAATTAATGATCTAAATTAGAGATTTTATTTATTAAAACTCAAGTCAATTTTCTTACTTTTAACTGATTAAGTCTCCGAACCCAAGAGATGATGCCTTAAGCCACTGGATGAAATCACCGCTATGCGAAGGAATGCAGGTATCAGAATTGACGTTAATATTGGTTAAATCATTTTAGAATTACTTGAAATATCAGTAGTAGAACAGCAATAAGCCATAGTAACGTACTAATTAATTGAACTTCAAACGTGAAACTATTATTTACCTGTTTTCAAATGTTTAAAAAATGTTTGGTTAAAATCTCATCAGCACTAGATGGAATGCATTTACTGGTTCTTACCTTAAAGGGTATTGTGGTACTTTACCCCATAAGTTGAAAGAAACAAAAACGAAGAATATCACTTCTCATAGTTTTTCACAGCACTCATTTATTTGTGCCCGCGAGAAAGCGCGTTAAATCCAGTTGTGGTCGTGGTGCATCTTTGATATGGTAAATACCATCAAGAAGTGGACAGAATTTGCCAACCCACGCGATTTAAAAAAAATCACTTTGTCGAATTGTTTTCAAAAAATCACCGTCAATGTCTTGTCACCACCGTCGATTACGAGTTTTAATGTTTTTATTTATCTTTGACTGTCTGTTTCTCAAACTGCTTGCTGTTCGGTTCGACGGACCAACTTCAACAACTCAATACACATACTAACGTTGATGATGCCAGCGACATTTTAGCGAAGCGGGATCAGAACGAATCGAGTTGTACGAACATACACGAACATTTGACCAGAGTTTACGTCTGGGAAATTTGAATGGAATATTTTGTTGAAATTAAGCCATAATTCGGATTAATTAACCACAGAACACCTATCTATTAGCTATTCCAATACACCACGCATATTTCCATTGTCATAAAAAGTTAAGTTGTTAACCACAGTCCGCTCTAAGCGCGACATCGCGCCGCCATTTTATGATGTTTCGTTGCGAGCAAACGAACACTTTTTAAACTTCTCAAACGCTCAACAAATACAAAGCTCCGAAACTAATTTTTAGCAACCCTAACGTTACATCGACTTTAATCTAATCACTATCAGCACTAATTGTAATTGTTCCAAACAATGTTCACGGTTCCAAGAGATGCTTCACTAAAAGATTAAAAAGCTCCAATTTATTTTCATATAATTGCTAACTGGCTGAAATCAGTTTAAATTGTTTGAATATCTCTCCGTTTTTCATTTGGGGTTATAATGCCATTTACTTTTTTTCTCTCTACAATATGCCTCTAGAAATTACAAATTCATTGCACGCATTCTGAACTCGAGGAATTTCGTTCCACCAATGCTTGCAATATCATAGTAACAGTTATAGTATCGCCATCTGAAGCCGTGCCGTCGAAATGCTGCTTCATGTTGAGCGAAACTGTCTTGGAAATCTTTCAGGTTCGCTTCAGTTGTAGAGAGCTTCTGTTAGAAGGAGTATCGGGTATTGGTGTACTGTATTGAACTGTCGTGATTTGAAGTTATAAAAGTTTTTCAAAAGAAGTTGCAAAACACAGTGATCCTCTTGAAGTTCGTGCAAATATACCTACTGATTAATAGTGGGAGTTGGAAATCGTATTTAGATAGTGTCGCGCTTCTGTGCTATTCAAACAATTGATTGGCTTAAGTCTAACCAGGTGCAAGTGAAGCAGGAGCTTAAGAAAAACACTAATAATTTAGAATGTAAATTTGGAAACCTTAGAAAAGATTCCTTAAACTGCCTGTAACTAATATATGACATTCGCAATATGCAAATATATAATTTTTCTGTCGTCCTTCCTTTGTTTCTATCCACTTCGAACCTTAGCTATGACTTAGCAATAGGAGTAGTAGTAAAAAAATCTTTATTCCTGGAAAGGCTATCGACCTATCGGTCTTTCTGCCCTGGGTTAATTACAAGGTTTTGTATGGAAAATTACTAACTTATGTATATAATGTAATTAATAAACATACATATAATTTATGTCTGGAGATGCTCTAATAGGGTTGAGGTTGGGAATAGGAGACGCGTTTGTCTGGTCCCTCTTGTTAAACTAAGGGGGTCCAGGAAGGTCAGATTGTGCGGGTTGTGTTTCCATCTTGAGTGTAAGACGAGTAGTCTTTTCGTAATCCTTGTCAAGTTTGTGCGTTCGTAGGAGTAGTCGGTTGGTGGATTGTGTAATGGGTTTGCTGGGTGTCGGATCTTCGTTATCAGTCTCAGTGCAATCTGTTCTGTTGTCTGTAAATACCGTTTAATTTTGTCAGTAGCATTGGTGAATGAAAATATGAGCGTAGACTATTAGAGGTCTGCAGATCGCTTTATATATGATAGTTGCTGTCTGGGTGCTGATACCCTTGTTTTTGTAAGTAAGTGTGCGGAAGTGTTTAGCTCTCTTGGGTAGTTCTGTTCTGATGTTTTGTACGTGTTTAGTGAATTTTAATTTCTGGTCCATTGTTATTCCTACGTATTTCACATTGTCGGTGGGTTTTGTTATTTGGCCGTCCGTGGTTATGGTTGGTGAGTCTGGCTTAATTCGGTGATTTGAGAAGAGAAGTTGGTTTTTGGATGTGTTTGGTGTGAGTCTTCCATTTATAGAACCATGCTGATATTGTGTCTGGAGTCTGGCCACTGCCCGACGGGTAGTTTTGTCATGCGCGATAAGGGTGGTGTCGTCAGAGTATTGCAGCAAGTCGTTTTGGTCTATACCTTCTTTGTCTTGTCTGTTGTGATTGTATATGTCATAGCAATATATGTTGTAAAGCAAGGGTAAGAGTGGTGAACTCTGGGGTAAGCCCTGCTCAGGTGAAAAGAGGATAGAGTAGTCGTCGTTGATTCGCACCGCCAGTTGTCTGTCTTCGTTCGTGTAGTTTGTACAGTAAGCCCCTGATCCAAACACTGTCAAAGGCCTTATTTATGTCTAAAAACAGGCTGGCAGTTTTTCCTCCGGTCAAGTGGGTCGTTTGTATGTTATTAGTAAGGAAAAATAGTGGATGTATGGATAAAAGCGCAAAATGTATCTCATCCTATTGAACAGAAGCAACTGTAGATTTTTCCAAATTTGTAAAAACCAAAGGACAGTGCAATACGCTCGTTTTATTAATCCGACATGAAAAATCTCAAGTCTTTTTTCCTACAACGGCGTCTAAATTGTACAAATGCAGGTTCACAAAGCCTTAGAAAAATTGACGATTGTCCAGATGTAGATTGGGGTCAGATCACGTGATTATCATGTCATAATGTACATTATCATGTCATAATGTACTAAATATGGTACATGTGACACTTTGGTTCGTAAGAGCCGCAAATGAGATGTGATTCTTGGTTCTAATTTCCACCGTGTTGAAGTTAAAAAGTATAACTTCAAAAAAAAATGAAAATATAATATTGATATCAAATCACAGAATCTGTGATTCTTTCGAGGACTGTGGTTAAAGTAACCAGACTACGAGTAATAATGCAGAAGTTATACAGATTTTTTTTCTGCTGGAACCACATTTTATTGTAGAATAATAATATTTCTTTGAAAGATACCTAAACGAAGACACAAGCCGATTGCATCGGCATTATTATAGAATGCCACATGCACCCTATTCTCCAATAATTTGCGTAAAGTCGTTTGATAAATTAGTGAGTTGTGTGATACAATCAGAATTATATAAATTGCACTTGAGATGTGAATCTTCAATATTAATCGCGACTGCCTTTTATCTTAGTTGTGTATGTCACTTACAATTAAAAACGCAAAATCTGAGGCGATAAAAATAAAAATTCTACGATGTAAACACGATGTAAAAATTAAAACCGCTCAAAAACTTTCCAAAGTTTGAAAGTGGACTATAAAGAAACCAGTAACTGAAATTAAAGCAAATTAACAATACAGGGCAAATGAGGAATCTCGTATTGAGCGCTCCGAATCTCATTCCTATATCTAAACCAGTAGCTCAGAGACCACACTCAGGGAACGTGGTGTAAAAATAAAAAAATGCCAAAAACTTTCATTAAAAGTTAAACATTTCATAATGATAGTACCAATGTCACAGATCGACTCAAGTTTACGTACCAAATAAAGCGAAGCTTAAATTGTTTAATGTTGAGATTGTTGCCATTCCGATATCTAACCTGGTTGCTCAGAAAGCAGTTTCAGAACAGCGTAATGAAGAAAAAACCTCCCAATACCCTTTCATTCGTTTAAAAATACATTATGACGGAACCAGTGGCTGGATTAAAAATTAGTTTACGCCATGCATAAAATTGAGATTTCTTTATTAAGAGCTGCGCCTATTCGGCTATCTTATCTAGTTGCTCAGAAACCATCTTCAGAAGAGCATGGCGTAAAAATAAAAATCCCTGCAAACACTTTCCAAAGTTGAAAATTATTATGAAGGTATCAGTCATTCGAATGAAACTATGTTTCGTTTATCGAGTACTAAAGTCGCATTCCGATATCTGATCTGATTGCTCAGAAACCAACTTCAGATGATTGTGTAAACGCATTATTTCCTCACATGTTCAGTCGATAATAATTGCGCATTACTTTTTGTTCTCACTCCCTGCTAAGCAGCGCTAAATCCTGTCGACATTTATATAACTTGTCCTTAAAAGGGGCCTTTGTTGTTAGTCAAATAGCTTCAGTATCTGAATAAGATTTTTAAAAAATCCGAGTAATAGTTTCTAGAATAAGCAAAATTTAACAAAATTGGTTTCCCTATGGTTTAATGTTTAAAGGTCATCACAAAAGGCCATTTTCCGGAAGTAATTCGGTGATGTGCTTGAGGATTTTCATTTAAGTTTGTTTCTTTGATGGAAACTAGTCGATTTCCAAAGGCATTGAATAGGGCCCCGGCGACCGAAACGTGGAGATAACTGTTCCCACTGGAATGACTACGGATTGGCCGTAATGCATTGAATTAGACAATAATAGAACAACAGTGGATAGGAACTTTCCGGCAAAACAGAGGACAGGATAAGGATGCCGTTAAACCCTTAAAATCAAATTAAGGGGCACTATGTTTTCGGCAGGATGTAATCAAGCGTTTGGGTAATAATGCCAGAAATTTCCTTCGTTGGTTTAATGAAAAACAAAAGGATAAGGCTTTTCATTAACAATACACAGCTTAAGGTGAAGGTTCAACTCAGGTACGCAAAATGTTTACATCTCTGAAATTTTACGTAAGTTATTTTGATTGCTGTAGGTGGAATTTTACTTCTCGATTCATTCAAATAGGGCGTGGAAGGAGCCTACGTAATATCATAAAATGGTCTACCATCATAAATTTCCAAAAGTGCTTGGGGTTATCTTAACAGTTTGATTAAACACATTAATACCTTGCAGATACTATACTATATAAATTATTATATTATACTATATAAATGTTGAACTTATAGATAAACAAGTAAACACACAAAATCGTGTTGTAACCAACATTGGCGTCAATATTTTTTGATTTGCTCAACGTTGGTTCAAACTGTGTTTGAGCTAGTTTCTCTTCCGATAACATTATCATAATCGTCTCTACTACGAATTACAATACAATATAATAATTATACTGATATATAAATTTAAGCAGAGTTATTTTACAATACATTACATTTCTAATACATTCTTTTTTAAATTACAGATAGGTATTTTAGTAGTAGTAGTAAACACCTTTATTTCTAAAAAAGGCTATCGACCTATCGGTCTTTCTGCCCTTGTTAAATACATGTAGTCTTAATCTAAATAAAAAACAAAGATGAAAATTCTCTTATTCTAGGTTAATAATCTTATTAAATAAACTTTCCCATTCTAATGACAAGGAAAAATTATTTTATTGTCCAGTAGTCAGTTGCGTTTGTAAGTGTTCGAGTAGCGTTGATGTAGGGAAACGGAAGCGAGATTATCTGGTTGGTCTTGTAAGACAAAGGGGATTCAGTATGGTCCAGTTGTAGGGGTTGTTTGTCCATTTTGTCTGTAGGTGTATGAGTCTTTCCGAAATCTTTGTCATGTTTGAGCGTTCGTATAGTAGTTGGGTGGAGGGGTTGTGTAGTGGGTTTTGAGGGTGTCTTATTCGTGTTATTAGTCTTAGTGCAATTAGTTCTGTTGTTTGTATATAACGTTTTGTCCTTTCTGTTCCGTTGGTCATGAGTATATGTCCATAGTTTAGCAAGGGTCTACAAATAGCTTTATATATTTTGGTGGCGGTGTTTGTGCTAATTCCTCTGTCTTTGTAGGTTAGTGATCGGAAGTGTTTTGTTCTCTTTATTGTTTCTGCCCTGATGTTTCGTATGTGTTTAGTGAATTTAAGTTTGTGGTCAATTGTGATTCCAAGGTATTTTACGTCGTTTTTTGGTTGTGTCGTTTGGCCGTCTGCAGTTATTGTGGGGGAGTCAGCGTTGAGTCTGTGGTTTGTTAGCATAAGTTGGTTTTTTGACGCGTTTGGTGTTAGTCTCCATTTATAAAACCATGTCATTGTTAGGTATTTTATAATCACACTAAAGTAAGTAAATTGGAAAAAAGTCGCGGAAATTTATGGAAAAATGAAACGATATTTGATTTCTGGAAGAAAAAGAAAGAGCTTAATCCCGAGTGTATAACACAGTAAGAAAAGAAACAAGCCATACAAATACAAATTAAAAATGAAAAGAACTATTTGTATCTAAAAATAAATATGATAAATTTAATATGTTGCAATGAAAGCAATGCCCTGTTTCGAGATAATGAGATTTAAATTAATTGTAGTAAACACACAGTTTTAAACAGGATATGCTTCATTCAATTTAATTCCTTCTTGTAGAATAAGTTACGCTTTTGTTTAACAAACAATAGTACTTTTTCCTAAAAATATGTTTTTTTTTTTGATGATTTTATATCTGTTGGTAAGTCATTAAACATTTTTAGACCAATGTTAGTTATGAATTTTCTGCAAAAGTTTTTGCATATTTTTGGGTAAGCTCTGGTCAAGCTTGTTTAAACTCCGAGCTGAATGATGGTTCATATACAGAATCTCATTTAAGTTGTACTTAGTAATTATAATTGTAAACTCGATCTATAGACGATTTATGTCAAATATATTAAGTTCTTCGTATAATTTTTTGTGCTATAAAGCCAATGTTTTTTAAGAAGCTGTTTTAAAAAGCATTTAGTGACTTTCAGGGCTCCAGATTTGTTTGATGAGTTGATCCCCAAAAACTCTATTTCATATTTTAGAATTGATTCTATTAAAGTTTTGTACATCATTATTTTGTTCTTAAAAGACAAGATATCTCGTAACTGGTAGAAAAAGTAGTTTAATTTACGTTTCTTGAATGTTACCTGAACCGTACTTAGACTTCAATGGAAAATTCAAAATTGTAATAAAAAGTAAGTGCTTTCATTTGAAAAAAAAAGTTGATGGTCGTAACTTATTTTTGGACCACCCTGAAAAAATAAATTTGGTATAAAAATCGCATTTACAAAAAAAAACTGACGTGTGCGAGTTTTTATCTAAAAACCAGTCCGCTGAATTTTAAATGACTTTAGATATTGCTTCTGGGACTTCTTGCATAGCTCTATAAGCAGCTCAATCGATAACAAAAATTCAGTCGTAAGTCAGTTGGAAATTCGAGAGCATCAAGTGTATTTTGCTTTGAAACATAAAGTGTTAAAAACGATTGTTTTTCGATCAGAAGCAAAATTGGCTCTTCTTTTAATCCAACCTTATTGATAGCAAAATTTATAAACTTAGTTTTGGTTAGATTAGATGTAAGGAAATTGGAATCAAGCCATGATTTTAATTTACTTATGTTGCTAGTGCCAACTCGAAACGTTGTTGATGCCAGGTTGAATCCCGATATTACAACCATGACTGTATCGTCTGCGTATGACATGAGAGCGTGCTGGAGCACACATATACAATGCATACGTTTTTTTATCAGCAAATTATTATTTCCAGGATGAATTGTATTTAAAGAAAAATTTAGACGAGAAAGTAAAACACAGAAAAAGTTTTGTTAAGTGACGACAAATATTCTTAAAACGAAGCAACATTCACGACAGCAACTTGCGTAATGAACGACTTCAAACTTAAAAAAAAAATCAATTGCTCAATTGAGCTGCATTTCTCGCTTTGCAAACCGATCTCTTATCGCACATGCATATTTATTCAAAAGCAGTTATTAAAAATAGCCTAACTCTAATTATAATCAAAATAGTTCCTCCTGACCCAAAAAAAAATGGCTAGGAAAGAAAACTTACTTTTAAGGGCATTCTGCATTAAAATACCACTAACTTCCTGAAACCATACCGGTAATTAGGCTTGTGTTTTAGTAAATGACGGTCATAAAGCACAAGTTTTCCTAATCGCATCGATTTGCCCTCGTAGGCGACTTATGGCTTACTTTATGTCCTCAATATTCCCGTGACCTAAAAATTTCAACTTACCATAATAATATCGGTCCCCTGGAAATCATGTATATAAAATGGGCTAAGGAGGATGGTTACTCTCCCCTGAGGTGTACGGTGGGAGGGGGCTCTTGCATATCATCTTAAAGTTTAATTGAGTCTTGTCCCATGGGAACTAAACACCGAGATTGCTTGGAAATTCCCCTGTGAATAGCTCCTGACTCTCCCGACACCAAGTTGAATCGCAAAGCGTCTGCCTTGACTCGATTTTCCCTTCGCTCGTCGCCCGATACCCACCCACATTTTATCTCCCAGTAATACAGTTAGTTGGGTATAATTAACAAAGAGCGATTATTTTATTTCATTTCAATTTACTGCTTTTATACATTAGCACTTTGATACTGGAACATTCTCACTTACCGAACATTAAATCTGAAAAGAGCGCATTGACCGTGTGGAAACACGGCTCTGAAATTTAATGTTTACGGAAATGATTTCCAGACTATTAGGTATTAGTTATATGGCAGTAGCCAAGCACCAACTAGAAAAGCGAATGAGCTAGAAATATAAAACGCAAAAAACTTATCGAAAGCATGCCAAATTTGTTAGCCAGATATAGGTAAAAATAAAATATTAAAATTAAGACTAATGTTTAATAAAGTTAAGTAAATAATTGAGCCAAAAATAAATAAATAATAATAAAAAAAGACAAAACATTTTTTTATTTCCACAATGTTTTTCTTCCTCGCTATCGGTTTAGAAGTGTTCCTAGATTTACAGTCAACTAAAACACAGATTGTGGAATACTGATTGGCCTTATTACAAGGGTTTTGGTTTTTCTATCATCATCAGATCAAATATTCCGACTGAAATATTACAAAAACTCAAATAATAGTGTGATAAAACGTGTTTGCATCTTATTTGCAATCCAGTGAGAAAATGTTTACCTGATGGTGGTCTTTTTTACCCATCTTAGCGCCAATTACTTTGGACTTTTAACTGAGTGAAAATGCAAAAAATTCGAACAATTTTAGGCAAAACAACAAATAAAATGCCTCACATTTGGGTCTCTCAAGACAACAAAAATTTGAATAAATAATAATTAAAGAACGCATACAATTAAGTATTAACACTATTATTTACATTTTAGCGATATGTGTAAAGTCAAGTTATTTCCAATATGATGACAACTTTTATCAACAAAATTTTGATCAACCAAATGCCAAAATTAAGTGATCAATAAAAAAATTGAGGAATCCGATTTACTTTATTCCGGCATTTTATAAATATTTGAAACATTTTTGCCTCGATTATTTTATATGAAGTTGCCTGCCATTTCTCATTTAGAATTATTATCTTCTGGTATTTTTGCTCTTTGCAATTTAGACATGATCATTTAGTGCTATTTTCAATTTTATTTTTGCCTGTAGCGTTATTAGCTTCTTTTTTGCCTGCCTGATATTCTTTTCGATACAAAACTTTCAAACCGTTTGCAATAGGGCTATTAAAATAGAGATTTTCCTTTTCATATTATTTCACTTTTTAATTAAACATTTTTTTTATTGATGACAAAGTTGTAAAACATTATTTATTAATACTTCAAATACCAATCATGCTGTTTATGATACGGTTCCAGTTTTTATTTAAAATGTATTTTTGATGAAAACTGTTCAATTTAAAAGAAATGTTTCTGAATTCTTTGTAGTCGTTTTTTTATAATTTCACTTTTTTTCTGAAAATTTTGTTCAGACGATTGGCGACCGCCCTGTAAAAGGCAAGGTGGTTTGTAATGTAATTTTAATACCTAATCATACCCCTAGCCTCCCATTTTAAGTGATCAGGGTTAAAATGTATTTAAATCGGTGGTGAAAAGGGCGAGCTTACATCGTTCTACACTTAAGAGCTCAATGGTTTTTAATTTGTCTGACAAATATAATTGCTTTATATAACTTTTAGTCCAAAGAGAATCATGATAAATATTTTTCAACTTGGATCAATACCTAGTACATGTTCATGATCATTTTACTCAGCATTTTTCTTACGTACTCAATTTTTGTTTGTTTGTTTTTGACTAATGCATTCTTTTTTATCAATTTTTTTGCAAACGAAACAGGTCAAGTTCAGAACTTGTGGTAATAAAACCAGTATAAACCAGATGTAAATTCGAAGAAAAATAACATACTGCTGAAATATTTTTTTCGTTATGTGTCGAATATGGCGGCATATAATGTTTATTTCAGAGTCATGTGGCTTTCCAAAGTCCAAGAGGGACCGCTTATTGTTACGAAGCTGTGCCCGAATGGGCCCTTAGATACTGAAATTGTAACACAACGGCACTTCAGTTTTTGTTCATACATACCGAATGCGCGTTTGCCATTTCGATACCTCTCGCTTCAGGGTGAAAAAATCTTAAAATTAACATTTACTTTTTCTCTCTCCTCTCACACATCTTCCTATTTTATTAGCTTGAAGAAATAAAATTGGGACCTGGTTTAGTAATTCGTCTGACCCAGCTCTTCTAATTTGTTGTACCGTTACTCTGAAGTATCATTTTTTTTCAGCTTCAGCTTTTTCAGTATACATGTGGAAATTCCTAGTCAATTTTATTATATTCGACATCATTCAGATCAAATATTCTCATATTTTTACCTTAAAGTTATTACGAAATATTTATTTATTTTCGGTTAATTCAACTCCAATTAATACACCATGAATTTCTTATGTTGGTATAGTTTAAAATAGGAAAAATTAGCATTTATTTGTCAATCTTACAGACAATTTTTTATATTCGGTATGGGTTAAATCTAACATCGTTCGTCGTTGTGGTCCTGGCTTTACGTCCTGAGCCCTCTTTTTTCTTATGGTATGCCTTTACTTGCCGAAGCGAATACTTGCTTTTGACAATTGTTACAACCTTCTGTCTATTAGTCCCAAATAGCATTGAATGTTCCTCTCTAGTAATGCTGGCAACCATTCCTGGTCTAGTCAACACTTCCATCATTTCCTGTTGTTCCTGATTGATTGCACTTTGAACGGTTTTCTTCAAAATTGGATCTCCTTTGATAATTTCGTTGAACCGCCTCGAACTTCTGGCTGCAGCCAACAAGGACGTTGCATCCAGTTGTCTCAAAATAAGACACCACATTTCCACTGGGAGAGTGGAAAATATAGCGCTAAATACACTAACAAGCGGAAGAAATTGGTACATCTTGAGGTAGTGCACAGTAGAACTTCCAGGGAGTTAATGCTTGTAGTCTTCCGATGCAGGGCCATTTATACAGTGTTGAGAGCAATGAAGCAGAAAATTGTCGATGTGGAAAGACGGAAATTGCCACGTGGCCAAAAGTTGTGATGACTAAAGAACTAAAGGGCTGCTCTTTGAAACGCGTCATCTTTTCTCATTGTTGGGAAAGGTCTGTAAAAAATGTACGTCTAATATTATTTCCATTAAAAAATCAGTTTTGCCTGATGTTCTGAACTAGAAATCGCCACTATTTTTCGGTTTTTTGAGACTTGATGCTCGTGATGGCATTACAATTTGCTCTCGCTGTGTTTTGTGTGCCCTTCGACATTCTCATGCTGTTTGCAATGTAAATCGTTTTAAAGTATATCGAAGCATGAAACTTATCAAATTCGAACGAGTTTTAAAAATCCAGTCTCTACTTCCTAGATAATTTTACATACTTGAGCGAATGCTTCCTGTTGGCTGCTGTCACATTGCATTTACTTCGAGGTTTCTCAAACGGCGTAAAATAAAAATTGATAATATGTTATTATGTTTATAGAATCATCGGTTTTCTGACGTAATTCCTCATCGAAAGTTGCAACTTTTCTTAAACTCGTTTGGACGTTGCGATCCTAAACGAGCGTGTGTCTTCGGTTGGCGCTAACAGTCGTGTAAATATATTTTAGGCTCTTTTACACTTGCCTGTGGTGTCCGTTATGAAACATTAATATGAAAAGTTGTTAAAGTTTACTGAGTCAAACATTTTCGCATGACCGGACCGGTTTAAATCAATTGATGCACCGCCAATATTAACAAATGTTAACTAACACGATGTAACTTGATTTTTCTGACACGCAAAAAACGTAGTTTTTCAGCTAATAATTATTTATTTTGAAAAATTCGTAGTGTATCAAAGTTTTCGTTGAAATTCTTATTATACCTGTTGTTTGAAAATATGAGATAATTACCAAAATATCTACTTAATAGGAAACTTCGTTATGGAACTCAAAATAAGCATTTATTTGTCAATCTGAATATATTTTACATACAATTTCTTATATTCGGTATGGGTTAAATCTAACATCCTTCGTAGTTGAGGTCCTGGCTTTACGTCTTGAGCCCTCTTTTTTCTTGTGGTATGCCTTTACTTGCCTAAGCGAATACTTGCTTTTGGCAACTGTTACACAAACCTTCTGACTATTAGTCCCAAATAGCATTGAATGTTCATCTCTAGTAATGCTGGCAACCATTCCTGGTTTAGTCAACACTTCCAGCATTTCTTGCTGTTCCTGATTGATTGCACTTTGAACGGTTTTCTTCAAAATTGGATCTCCTTTGATAATTTCGTTGAACCGCGTTGAACTTCTGGCTGCAGCCAACAAGGACTTCGCATCCAGTTGTCTCAAAATAAGACACCACATTTCCACTGGGAGAGTGGAAAATATAGCGCTAAATACACTAACAAGCGGAAGAATTTGGTACATCTTGAGGTAGTGCACAGTAGAACTTTCAGGGAGTTAATGCTTGTAGTCTTCCGATGCAGGGCATTTATACAGTGTTGAGAGCAATGAAGCAGAAAATTGTCGATGTGGAAAGACGGAAATTGCCACGTGGCCAAAAGTTGTGATGACGAAAGAACTAAAGGGTGGCTCTTTGAAACTCGTCATATTTTCTCATTGTTCGGAAAGGCTGTAAAAAATGTATCTCTAATATTATTGCCATTAAAAAATAAGTATTCGCCTGATGTTCTGAACCAGAAATCGCTAATTTTTTCGTGTTTTTGAGACCTTGATGCTCGTGATGGCATTACAATTTGCTCTCGCTGTGTTTTGTGTGCCCTTCGACATTCTCATGCTGTGTTTGCATTGTAAATCGTTTTAAAGTATATCGAAGCATGAAACTTATCAAATTCGAACGAGTTTTAAAAATCCAGTCTCTACTTCCTAGATAATTTTACATACTTGCGCGAATGCTTCCTGTTGGCTGCTGTGACATTGCATTTACTTCGAGGTTTCTCAAACGGCGTAAAATAAAATTGATAATCTGTTATTATGTTTATAGAATCATCGGTTTTCTGACGTAATTCCTCATCGAAATTTGCAACTTTTCTTAAATTCGTTTGGACGTTGCCATCCTAAACGAGCGTGTGTCTTCTGTTGGCGCTAACAATCGTGTAATTATATTTTAGGCTCTTTACACTTGCCTGTGGTGTCAGTTATGAAACATTAATATAAAAGTTGTTAAAGTTTACTGAGTCAAACATTTTCGCATGACCGGACCGGTTTAAATCAATTGATGAACAGCCAGTATTAACATAATTATCTTAATCTAACTAAAACGATGTATCTTGAATCGTCGTAACTTCAGTTATCTGACACGCAAAAAAAAACGTAATTTGTCAGCTAATAATTATCTATTTTAAAAAATTCGTAAAGTTTAACAAATTTTCGTTGAAATTGTTATTATATCTGTTGTTTGAAAATATGAGATAATTACCAAAATATCTACGTAATAAGGAAACTTCGTAATGGAACTCAAAATAAGCATTTATTTGTAATATAAATATATTTTACATACAATTTCTTATATTCGGTATGGGTTAAACCTAACATCCGTTCATCGTTGAGGTCCTGGCTTTACGTCCTGAGCCCTCTTTTTTCTTGTGGTATGCCTTTACTTGCCTAAGCGAATACTTGCTTTTGGCAACTGTTACAACCTTCTGACTATTAGTCCCAAATAGCATTGAATGTTCATCTCTAGTAATGCTGGCAACCATTCCTGGTCTGGTCAACACTTCCATCATTTCCTGTTGTTCCTGATTGATTGCACTTTGAACGGTTTTCTTCAAAATTAGGATCTCCTTTGATAATTTCGTTGAACCGCGTTGAACTTCTGGCTGCAGCCAACAAGGACTTCGCATCCAGTAGTCTCAAAATAAGACACCACATTTCCACTGGGAGAGTGGAAAATACACCGCCAAATACACTAACAAGCGGAAGAATTTGGTACATCTTGAGGTAGTGCACAGTAGAACTTTCAGGGAGTTAATGCTTGTAGTCTTCCGATGCAGGGCATTTATACAGTGTTGAGAGCAATGAAGCAGAAAATTGTCGATGTGGAAAGACGGAAATTGCCACGTGGCCAAAAGTTGTGATGACGAAAGAACTAAAGGGTGGCTCTTTGAAACTCGTCATATTTTCTCATTGTTCGGAAAGGCTGTAAAAAATTTATCTCTAATATTATTGCCATTAAAAAAATAAGTATCGCCTGATGTTCTGAACCAGAAATCGCTAATTTTTTCGTGTTTTTGAACCTTGATGTTCTTGATCGCATTACAATTTGCTCTCGCTGTGTTTTTGTGCACTTCTCATGCTGTGTCTGCAATGTAAATCGTTTTGAAGTATATCGAAGCAAGCAAATTATCAAATTTGAATTAGTTTTAAAAATCCAGTCTCTACTTCCTAGATAATTTTACATACTTGATCAAATGATTCCTGTTGGCTGCTGTCACATTGCTTTAACTTTAAGTTTTTTCAAACGGCGTCAAATAAAGATTGATAATCTGGTATTGTGTTTATAGAATCATCGGTTTTCTGACGCAATTCTTCATCGAAAGTTGCACCTTTTCTTAAATTCGTTTGGACGTTGCGACCCTAAACGAGCGTATGTCTTCTGTTGGCGCTAACAGTCGTGTAAATATATTTTAGGCTCTTTTGCCTGTGGTGTCCGTTATGAAACATTAATATAAAAGTTGGTAAAGTTTACTAAGTCAAACATTTTCGCAAGGCGGAACCGGTTCCAACCAATTGATGAACAGCCAGTATTAACATAATTATCTTAATCTAACTAAAACGATGTATCTTGAATCGTCGTAACTTGAGTTATCTGACACGCAAAAAAAACGTAATTTTTCAGCTAATAATTATCTATTTTAAAAAATTCGTAAAGTTTATCAAATTTTCGTTGAAATTGTTATTATATCTGTTGTTTGAAAATATGAGATAATTACCAAAATATCTACTTAATAAGGAAACTTCGTTATGGAACTCAAAATAAGCATTTATTTGTCAATCTGAATATATTTTACATATAATTTCTTATATTCGGTATGGGTTAAACCTAACATCCTTCGTCGTTGAGGTCCTGGCTTTACGTCCTGAGCCCTCTTTTTTCTTGTGGTATGCCTTTACTTGCCTAAGCGAATACTTGCTTTTGGCAACTGTTACAACCTTCTGACTATTAGTCCCAAATAGCATTGAATGTTCATCTCTAGTAATGCTGGCAACCATTCCTGGTCTGGTCAACACTTCCATCATTTCCTGCTGTTCCTGATTGATTGCACTTTGAACGGTTTTCTTCAAAATTGGATCTCCTTTGATAATTTCGTTGAACCGCGTTGAACTTCTGGCTGCAGCCAACAAGGACTTCGCATCCAGTAGTCTCAAAATAAGACACCACATTTCCACTGGGAGAGTGGAAAATACACCGCCAAATACACTAACAAGCGGAAGAATTTGGTACATCTTGAGGTAGTGCACAGTAGAACTTTCAGGGAGTTAATGCTTGTAGTCTTCCGATGCAGGGCATTTATACAGTGTTGAGAGCAATGAAGCAGAAAATTGTCGATGTGGAAAGACGGAAATTGCCACGTGGCCAAAAGTTGTGATGACGAAAGAACTAAAGGGCTGGCTCTTTGAAACTCGTCATATTTTCTCATTGTTCGGAAAGGCTGTAAAAAATTTATCTCTAATATTATTGCCATTAAAAAAATAAGTTTCGCCTGATGTTCTGAACTAGAAATCGCTATTTTTTTCGATTTTTTGAGACTTGATGTTCGTGATGGCATTGCAATTTGCTTTCGCTCTGTTTTTTGTGCCATTCGACATTATCATGTTGTCTCTGCAATGTAAATCGTTTTGATGTATATAGAAGCAAGCAAGTTATCAAATTCGAACGAGTTTTAAAAATCCAGTCTCTACTTCCTAGATAATTTTACATACTTGAGCAAATGCTTCCTGTTGGCTGGTGTCACGTTGCTTTTACTTCGACGTTTTTCAAGCGGCGTCAAATAAAAATTGATAATCTGGTATTGTGTTTATAGAATCATCGGTTTTCTGACGTAATTCTTCATCGAAAGTTGCAACTTTTCTTAAACTCGTTTGGACGTTGCGACCCTAGACGAGCGTATGTCTTCTGTTGGCGCTAACAGTCGTGTAAATATATTTTAGGCTCTTTTGCCTGTGGTGTCCGTTATGAAACATTAATATAAAAGTTGGTAAAGTTTACTAAGTCAAACATTTTCGCAAGGCCGGACCGGTTTCAACCAATTGATGAACAGCCAGTATTAACATAATTATCTTAATCTAACTAAAACGATGTATCTCGAATCGTCGTAACTTCAGTTATCTGACACGCAAAAAAACGTAATTTGTCAGCTAATAATTATCTATTTTAAAAAATTCGTAAAGTTTAACAAAATTTTCGTTGAAATTGTTATTATATCTGTTGTTTGAAAATATGAGATAATTACCAAAATATCTACTTAATAAGGAAACTTCGTTATGGAACTCAAAATAAGCATTTATTTGTCAATCTGAATATATTTTACATACAATTTCTTATATTCGGTATGGGTTAAACCTAACATCCTTCGTAGTTGAGGTCCTGGCTTTACGTCCTGAGCCCTCTTTTTTCTTGTGGTATGTCTTTACTTGCCTAAGCGAATACTTGCTTTTGGCAATTGTTACAACCTTCTGACAATTGGTCCCAAATAGCATTGAATGTTCATCTCTAGTAATGCTGGCAAACATTCCTGGTCTGGTCAACACTTCCATCATTTCCTGCTGTTCCTGATTGATTGCACTTTGAACGGTTTTCATCAAAATTAGATCTCCTTTGATAATTTCGTTGAACCGCGTTGAACTTCTGGCTGCAGCCAACAAGGACTTCGCATCCAGTTGTCTCAAAATAAGACACCACATTTCCACTGGGAGAGTGGAAAATATAGCGCCAAATACACTAACAAGCGGAAAAATTTGGTACATCTTGAGGTAGTGCACAGTAGAACTTTCAGGGAGTTAATGCTTGTAGTCTTCCGATGCAGGCCATTTATACAGTGTTGAGAGCAATGAAGCAGAAAATTGTCGATGTGGAAAGACGGAAATTGCCACGTGGCCAAAAGTTGTGATGACTAAAAAACTAAAGGGCTGCTCTTTGAAACGCGTCATCTTTTCTCATTGTTCGGAAAGGCTGTAAAAAATTTATCTCTAATATTATTGCCATTAAAAAAATAAGTTTCGCCTGATGTTCTGAACTAGAAATCGCTATCTTTTTCGATTTTTTGAGACTTGATGTTCGTGATTGCATTACAATTTGCTCTCGCCCTGTTTTTTTGTGCCATTCGACATTATCATATTGTGTCCGCAAAGTAAATCGTTTTGAAGTATATCGAAGCAAGCAACTTATCAAGTTCGAACGAGTTTTAAAAATCCAGTCTCTACTTCCTAGATAATTTTACATACTTGAGCGAATGCTTCCTGTTGGCTGCTGTCACATTGCATTTTACTTCGAGGTTTCTCAAACGGCGTAAAATAAAAATTGATAATCTGTTATTATGTTTATAGAATCATCGGTTTTCTGACGTAATTCCTCATCGAAATTTGCAACTTTTCTTAAATTCGTTTGGACGTTGCGATCCTAAACGAGCGTGTGTCTTCTGTTGGCGCTAACAATCGTGTAATTATATTTTAGGCTCTTTACACTTGCCTGTGGTGTCCGTTATGAAACATTAATATAAAAGTTGGTAAAGTTTACTAGTCAAACATTTTCGCAGGCCGACCGGTTTCAACCAATTGATGAACAGCCAGTATTAACATAATTATCTTAATCTAACTAAAACGATGTATCTCGAATCGTCGTAACTTCAGTTATCTGACACGCAAAAAAACGTAATTTGTCAGCTAATAATTATCTATTTTAAAAAATTCGTAAAGTTTATCAAAATTTTCGTCGAAATTGTTAGTATATCTGTTGTTTGAAAATATGAGATAATTACCAAAATATCTACTTAATAAGGAAACTTCGTTATGGAACTCAAAATAAGCATTTATTTGTCAATCTGAATATATTTTACATACAATTTCTTATATTCGGTATGGGTTAAACCTAACATCCTTCGTAGTTGAGGTCCTGGCTTTACGTCCTGAGCCCTCTTTTTTCTTGTGGTATGTCTTTACTTGCCTAAGCGAATACTTGCTTTTGGCAATTGTTACAACCTTCTGACAATTGGTCCCAAATAGCATTGAATGTTCATCTCTAGTAATGCTGGCAACCATTCCTGGTCTGGTCAACACTTCCATCATTTCCTGCTGTTCCTGTTTGATTGCACTTTGAACGGTTTTCTTCAAAATTGGATCTCCTTTGATAACTTCGTTGAACTGCGTCGAACTTCTGGCTACAGCCAACAAGGACTTTGCATCCAGTTGTCTCAAAATAAGACACCACATTTCCACTGGGAGAGTGGAAAATATAGCGCCAAATACACTAACAAGCGGAAAAATTTGGTACATCTTGAGGTAGTGCACAGTAGAACTTTCAGGGAGTTAATGCTTGTAGTCTTCCGATGCAGGCCATTTATACAGTGTTGAGAGCAATGAAGCAGAAAATTGTCGATGTGGAAAGATGGAAATTGCCACGTGGCCAAAAGTTGTGATGACGAAAGAACTAAAGGGTGGCTCTTTGAAACTCATCATATTTTCTCATTGTTCGAAAAGGCTGTAAAAAATTTATCTCTAATATTATTGCCATTAAAAAAATAAGTTTCGCCTGATGTTCTGAACTAGAAATCGCTATCTTTTTCGATTTTTGAGACTTGATGTTCGTGATGGCATTACAATTTGCTCTCGCTCTGTTTTTTGTGCCATTCGACATTATCATATTGTGTCTACAAAGTAAATCGTTTTGAAGTATATCGAAGCAAGCAACTTATCAAGTTCGAACGAGTTTTAAAAATCCAGTCTCTACTTCCTAGATAATTTTACATGCTTGAGCGAATGCTTCCTATTGGCTGCTGTCACATTGCATTTACTTCGAGGTTTCTCAAACGGCGTAAAATAAAAATTGATAATATGTTATTATGTTTACAGAATCATCGGTTTTCTGACGTAATTCCTCATCGAAATTTGCAACTTTTCTTAAATTCGTTTGGACGTTGCGATCCTAAACGAGCGTGTGTCTTCTGTTGGCGCTCACAATCGTGTAATTATATTTTAGGCTCTTTTACACTTGCCTGTGGGGTCCGTTATGAAACATTAATATAAAAGTTGGTAAAGTTTACTAAGTCAAACATTTTCGCAAGGCCGAACCGGTTTCAACCAATTGATGAACAGCCAGTATTAACATAATTATCTTAATCTAACTAAAACGATGTATCTTGAATCGTCGTAACTTCAGTTATCTGACACGCAAAAAACGTAATTTGTCAGCTAATAATTATCTATTTTAAAAAATTCGTAAAGTTTAATCAAAATTTTCGTTGAAATTGTTAGTATATCTGTTGTTTGAAAATATGAGATAATTACCAAAATATCTACTTAATAAGGAAACTTCGTTATGGAACTCAAAATAATCATTTATTTGTCAATTTGAATATATTTTACATACAATTTCTTATATTCGGTATGGGTTAAACCTAACATCCTTCGTAGTTGAGGTCCTGGCTTTACGTCCTGAGCCCTCTTTTTTCTTGTGGTATGCCTTTACTTGCCTAAGCGAATACTTGCTTTTGGCAATTGTTACAACCTTCTGACTATTAGTCCCAAATAGCATTGAATGTTCATCTCTAGTAATGCTGGCAACCATTCCTGGTCTGGTCAACACTTCCATCATTTCCTGCTGTTCCTGTTTGATTGCACTTTGAAACGGTTTTCTTCAAAATTGGATCTCCTTTGATAACTTCGTTGAACCGCGTCGAACTTCTGGCTGCAGCCAACAAGGACTTTGCATCCAGTTGTCTCAAAATAAGACACCACATTTCCACTGGGAGAGTGGAAAATATAGCGCCAAATACACCAACAAGCGGAAAAATTTGGTACATCTTGAGGTAGTGCACAGTAGAACTTTCAGGGAGTTAATAATGCTTGTAGTCTTCCGATGCAGGGCATTTATACAATGTTGAAAGCAATGAAGCAGAAAATTGTCGACGTGGAAACACGAAAATTGTCACGTGGCCAAAAGTTGTGATGACTAAAGAACTGAAGGGCTGCTCCTTGAAAGGCGTCATCTTTTCGCATTGTTCGGAAAGTCTGTAAAAAATGTACGTCTAATATTATTTCCATTAAAAAATCAGAAATAAAAAATAGAAAGACGGAGATTGCCACGTGGCCAAAAGTTGTGATGACTAAAGAACTAAAGGGCTGCTCTTTGAAACGCGTCATCTTTTCTCATTGTTGAGACATGCTGTAAAAATATAAATTTAGTATTCTTTCCACAACAAAAACATTTTCATATTAAACAATCACAAGGGCAGGTAATCGTGCAGTTCTTGTTGATTTATCTTCAAGAATATAACACAAACCAATTTTTTTATGTTTGAGATAACTCAACTTTGCATACATTTAATAAATCAACCCAGGGGAAATTCAAGACTGTCAATAGCTAAAGATCTTTGTTTGATCACATAAAAAATAGCAAATAAAATTCAATATTATCGCAACGTTTGTCCATCAGAAACAAAGCGAAAGACGGGCAAAATAGGGAAGAAAATACGACAAGAGCTCTGAATTCGCCCGATGGCCCAATATGACGGCAGTCGCATTTTAGAGCTCGCATAGAGCTGCTCAGTTCGCTCTTCATCGGGAAAATACGTGAAGCTCTATGTTTGATTAGTGAGATGTTCTAGCTTAGTGAAAAGAAGATGAAAATGTTATTCAAGGGCCACAGTACTCGTTTGGAGTTACTTATTGAGAAAATTCATTCTAACAAGGAGAACTCATGCCAAGGTAAATAAGGCTTTTAATTCAAACCCAATTCAGTCTAATTAAAGCTGTAAATGAATTTTAAGTAAAAATATTCAAAACCTGAATAATGTATCTAGTTAAAATAATACGTCGTTTGCTTGAATAAATGTTATAAAAGCCAATGCTCACCGTAAAAGAATAATGATATAACCGAACAGAGTCATCTTTAGTTTATGAATTAGATTTTTGTATATCTTATAAACTCATTGCCATTAAATATTTAAGAATCTAGTGTGTTAAAACTAGAGGCAAATAAGGCAGACTTTACTTTCGAAAATCAATGCCTTCATCAAGGCACATTAATTCATGTCCTTTTTAATATTTGCTCTTGAAAACCACTTTTACAGATTCTGAAATTTCTGGTAGTACTTTATCTGAAGCGCGTCCAGCGAGCATTGATAACAATTTACCTGAAACGAATTCAGAATCGCCCAAGTCTCAAAGTTATTCCGATACGGAAGAAGAGAGAGACTGGGATGATTCGAGAAAAGCTGATAATGGAGATAATTCAAAGTCGGGGTTTGAAGGAGATAACGTTAGTGATAAGGTAGATTGTAACTGCTGTAAAATAATTATGAATGTTGGGAGAAACTTCATTGTAGGACTCATCAGAAAGCAAATTTTTGCAATTCTCATGCACATACTGTCCAAGACAGTTTAAACATAAACGTTCGAGAGATCGACACATTAAGCTACATACGGGAGATAAGAAGTACAAATGCATACAATGCGAATCAGCTTTTGCTAGAAGCGATCATTTGAAAATTCACATGAGAACTCATGACATGAAAAAACAGTACAAGTGCTATCGGTGCAATAAAGGCTACAATACTGTTAGCGCTTTTAGTTTTCATGAAAAATCGCATGAGAAAGAAGATTTAGGTACGAATAGTGTACAGGAGAACTCTTCCAAAAATTTATCTGGATCAGAGGATTGCGACGAATCTGATGGTCCACAGGTACAGGATTTTGCAAAAATAATTCTAGTAGAGAATTTTAATTTTTTGAAAATTTTTAATGAACAAATGGCCAATTTCAAATATTTATTGCTTTCAGAGTCGTCGCTCATGTGACTTAATCGCAAGTGCTCGCGTTTATATTTTAAATGGCACGCAATATATTTTATTTACTTGCTTTGCTTGATTACGGAATCTGCCTTTGATATTCCAACATGAAGTTGCACGCTGATTAAGCTAAATTATATTATATCAGGCTATTACTTGTCGAACTAATTATCATTTTTAATAAGCTATCTACCTGCTAATTTTCTCCAAATTTAGAGCTCACTCATTGAAGTCTTAAACGAAGACCAAAACTAATTTCAAATAAAAATTCTTCAAACACCAATTGAAATAAAATTTAAAATTTTTAAAGAGGCTAAAACGATTGAAAGAATTCAAATTCGATTAAAAAAAAGAAAGATTAAATGCATTTAATTATTACTAAATTGAGAGTTAAAATTATAAAGTAACAAAATTGAGAAACTCAAAAAATATATGCCAGATTATAATAAAACAACCCAGCTGTGCTTGTCATTAAATTTTTTCAATAAATCATTTTGTAACAACTAGATGTGGATTTAAATCATTAAAATTGGATGATTTTTAGAATTCCTCTTCTATTTGGCCTAGTTCTCGTGATTTCGACAGTGAGGAAAACACGGACATAAAAACTATTTGCGTCTATTGTTTCCAGTGGTTTTCCAGTATCGAACTGATGAGGGAGCATATACAAACATGCCATAAAACTTTAGACGATAAAAAGGTAAATTACTAAATAAAACAGAAACAATATGCAAAATTAAAAAAATGATTAATCTGATCTATCAACTGGATCTAAGTGTTAAAAATCTGTGTGGCTAATTTCACGGGTATAATTAGTTCGATTATTATTGTTGACAATATTGTAAACACCCAACACGGTTTTGATGGATTGCCAAGCGAAATCGCCAGACGTTTGTATATATATTTTTTAAAATTCAATAAGTATCCCGATAGAAAAATCGAATCATTTTTCACTAATGAAAATGACGATGATTTATAGGGAAGCTGCTATTAGATAACAGATCCTGTTTAAGTTTCAGAAATATCCGATAAAATTTGACATCACCAAAAAGTCTCAAGAGCCTTTATTTCAAGTTGACACTTCAACGGAAAAAGAAGAATCAATATTAAAGAGAACTAATGAAGAACAAGTAAATGAAGATTATCCATTAAAAAAACTACACTATGAAGACAGCTCGACATCTCAAGAGTCTTTTATATGCTCCTGTTGCTATGAACCTTTACCAAACTTTAAGAGCTTTCTCATACACATGGAAACCCATGTTTCATCCATAAAAAATAAGATTTTCCATCAATACGAGGCGGAAACTACTGACCTTTTCACTAGCAACTCCTCCATGATTCCATTGAGTAACTACCTTTGTTGTTGCCACTGCAACATGTACTTTGAAACTTCTGAGAAACTCCAAGACCATCTGATTGAACGTCACGTTGCAACTTTGTATCGATGCTATTTATGTGAGAAAACCTTTGACAATATGCCGTCGATGAAGGTAAAAGCAATCGCAGAATTAATAGTATTTTGTCGAAATAAGTTATTTATATTATAAAGGTTTGTTTAATAATAAATATGAATAGTCTTTGTATGTTGCAAAGGTGAGCGTTATTGTTCGTTTTCAACAGGACAGAGCAAATATTATTCTGAAGTGAACTGAAAAATGAAGGAGAATATGAAGTCAGAAGAGAAAGAGAAAACTTTGCTGAAAAGTGTTGAGCAAATGAGATCACGGGAAAAATTCTGTTTCCCCTTATTAGTGGGGGTTTAAAAATTGTGACTTTTTAAAATGCAAGACTCTGTATCTGTGAAATTAAATTAATGTGAGACATATTAAGAAACACCGTAAAAAATGCTAATCGTATTAATTTTCAGAACATGTGGATATAAATTGCTAAGTGATTTACAAAACCAAAATTTTCACTTTTATGGTCATTTACTAAAGAAACAAGAAGCAACGTATTTTTGATTTTTGACCTGTTCAGCCTTATGGGCTAATAAAAATTAAATGATTTGATTCATTTTCAAAACTAGCAATAACAAAATCAGTTAATAATAATAAGTATTAAAAAGTTAATAGGATGAAATGAAGACGTGATTTAATGACAATTTACAATCCGTTAATTTCAAAAATTGAACTTCATTCAACTCATTTTTTATGGGATTTAACGAGTACGAAAATGTTTTAATTAAAAACTGCAAATTTGCCATGGAATCAATATAAGCTCGGGGCTTTTAAACTTTAAACATTTTTCTCATTTGCGAAGGAAAAAATGGAATATATAGTGAAGAGCATTTTTGAAATTGTTTGGTTTGTGCTTAATCACTCAAAAAATCTCACTCATCAATCAATCAAAAATCAGCAGTTTTTTTAATTTCAATATATCCACTTTTTTCTTCAAAAATTGGCGAGTTACATGCGGGCAGAAATGCCACTACTTTTTTCTTTACAAATACTAATTGAAATCAGTGGCATTTTACATTTTTATCTGATTAAAGGTTTGTTAAAATAGTTTTGTTTTTAGGCACATTTAAAATCTAAGCACATAAGCAACTGTGAACACTTTGAGTGCAACTGTCTTGAAGAGCCAAAGTTATTTCACGATCGCGTCTCTGCTGAGCTGCATTTTTCCAAGTTTCATTCGATAAATAAAGTTGCCGCTGATGACTGGCACGAGCATAGATCCAAACTTTCCTTGGACTCAATTGGTGTGAGAATTAAGGAGGAATATGTGCAAGGGGTTTCCAAAAGTTCATCCGGACTATTAGGTAAGATTAACTAATCCATGTTATCTTCGCAGCTTTTTTTGTAAGTGTTTTTAGGATCGGCAAGTTATCGATGCAACTACTGCAAGGAGTTTTGCAAGTCCAAAAACGATTTGCATCTGCATTTAAGGTCGCATCAACTGTCCGAAAAATCCAGACATAAATGTAACATTTGTGATGAAACTTTTGGGTCATCTCCGGAATTAGCCAGCCACAAACTTGTCCACTGCAAAATTGTCGAGGGAAATATTTGTGTGCCCTGTAAGACAGTGTTAATCGACGAGGATTCATTTGTGAAACATCAGCTTAAACACAATAATAACTCCAAATCTGCTACTAAGCTGAATTTAATTCTGCCCTATATTTGTATCGTTTGCGGCCAGACGCTACAAAGTGATAGAGAAATTGAGCTTCATGCTAAATTTCACTTGAAGTTTCTCTCTGACCAGTCTAGAAGTCGAGTGTCTGAATCATCTTATTCAGAGGAGGCGGTTTTTTCTTTTGCAGATAAAGTTGTAAATCATGGAACTACATTGAACACTACCTTGGAGCTAGAGTGTCATCTATGCAAGAAACCTTTTACCAGTAAAGAAAAACTACAAATTCACTTAATAGAGCACAACTTTTTTGGAATTAACCAGTATAATTGTTACGTGTGTTCTTCAGTGTTTACAGGTGCTGCCGGTCTTCAGTCTCACCTCTTGGCACACAACTTATCGGAAAAACCCTATCAGTGTTCCCGTTGTACTGCCTGCTTCTTTTTCAGAGCTGAACTGGATAACCATAAATATTTGCACAGTTTTAAGATGCAATTTGATTGTCTAAGTGACGAGTCCATTGCTCAAGCTCGCCATTTTACCGGTGCTTGAATGTAGCGTATGTGCTATGTTAATTAATTAATTTATTGATTTGATACTGATCGGTTGTTGAGATGTTTTTACTAGTAGATATTCATGTTGCTGGAAGAGCATTTTGCTTAGTTGGCGTAAAAGATTTTTTTGAAATTATCCCTTGTTGTCTGTTATGTAAAATTAATTACCAGTGTTTATCCATTTTTGTGTTGCCTTTAAATGTCTGCGAATGAATTGTTGGCCCCCGATAATCTCCCAAATCATGATATGTTACATGCTAATAAAATATGTTAATGAATATTGTTATAAATGTCATCCTTTTTTAATAAATAATTTCAGCGGCTTAGCGTACAAATAATTAGTTGCTTCGTTTTAAGACTATTTTGTTTCTAGCCATTGTGAATAAATATAGATTTCTAATTTATTGATATATTGTGTTTCAGTAAGTTTTAACTAGTCCGAATGGCAATCGATATGAACTGTTTGTCACTTTATACAAACATATTCGGGTTATTTTGGATATTATGGATAGCGGAGTTGGCGCGAACATGCATATCCACTAGGGAGACCGCGGCTGGAATTTCTCCAGGGAATGCATTAATTTTGTGCCGCCTGGCGCGTACTATACTCAAGGGAATCGGGACTCACGAGCGGGATCCTGCTATCTCCCGGGAATAGCTTCTATGTCGAAGCTCATTTTGCTTTTATATTTTTTATTTTATTTTTTCATATTTTTCCCATATAATTTTATGCTGGCAGAACAGCATCAAATAGTGGCACTAAATTTCAGTACGTCCTTTCGCTATAGTTACTAATTTCTGTTTCGCCCAAGCGTTGATAATGCCATCTGATATTTTACGAAGTATTTTCCATTTTCAGGTACTGGCAATGTCAATGCCACAAGTATAAAACCTGAAAATAATAAGGTAAGTTTAATCAGATGCATAATTTTTTGTAAATTGTTAATAATCTGGCTAAGAGATTTTTTTATCTTGTTTGATAATTCTGCGGATAAAGCATTCCATATTTTTACAGATTTGAACTATTCAAATTTCATTTATTAAAATTAGGCGGTAGTCTGTAGGGTGTTCAAGAAAAAATCAGTTTTGTAGAACGCCCAAATGCCCAAATGCAAGTTTGAAGAAACGATCCACAATTCCATTTTATACTGGAATTCGGGAGAGCATTTATGGCTTTATTAAAAAAGATGAAATTATACTTCAATTAGTATCCGAAAAAAAATCGTTTCTGTAACCGAGATTAGCAATAAGGATCTATTTGTTTTCAATAGTAAGAGGCACATTAAGTTTTCGTTATTTTGACTGAAAGTCTCAAAGTCTGCGAATTCAAGGCCTCAAAACGATTTAACTCGAAAAAATTCGCCAATCTCCTACTGAATATATACAAAAGCAAGGTCGATGGCGTGTCTTATGAACTGAAAATACGAATGGCAAACAATACCTAACCCATTTTGCTTGAACTGTGATATAAAATAATATTTTGACATTCGAGATTCTTTATGTAAAGCCAATCAATCAGAGTTGGAGGGCAATTAGAGAAACGTTTTACTGATTAGTGATTTTTCAAGTCAAAGAGCGATTTTTTTGTCAAAATAAACGGTCCCGGTTTCGCTTCAAACAACGCAAGGTATTTTGAAACTTTGTTTTAAAGAAAACACTACCCAGCACTAAAAAAATATTTTCAGTTCAAAATAAACGGGCAGTAAATTATTTGATTATGTTGGCATTGTATCCACGTTTCGTTTATCTGAGATATACAAGAATGTTTAAGGATTTCGAGGAAATAAACCAGGAAAATGAGACTGTGAACCGAAAAAAAATAGAAACTTGGCTCGTTACGTGATCAGGCATTAAACATTTTGTCCCTTCAAGTTAATTCCTGAATACTACGGAAGAATTTGAATAAATTGTAACTACAACATTCCATTTCCTACAAGTGGACAGCAAAAATTCCAAAATTCATCAAAATACTATAAAACAATAGCGATTTTCTATAAAGTATCTGAAGAAAAAGTTCACTTGTCTAGTATCTCACCGATCTGGCACATGTCTACCAACTCATCTCCAGCCTGCCAGATCTCCTGATCTCACTACTTCAGATTTTTTCCATTTGGCTTTTTTTATTTTCAAATGATTTCGGCAAAACAATACAAAAAAAATTAATATTTTAAGGACATTTAAGAATACTAGGTAGCAATGCTATCGAAATATTCGAAAGTACATATTTACGAGCTTACAAATTCAATTTTTTACGGATGTATTCTAAGTTTTAATATTCGACGATATTTATTTGGTCTGCTTAACTCATAAAAAATTATCCTCAATATTTCACTTCTCTGCATATTCGTTCGCTTTCATTTAACCAGATTTCCCATGAAATAAGGAGACTTATTTCTTGTCCATTTTCAAAGAAAATAGAAGAAGGATCGGTAGTTTCGTGTATTGTTTTCAATATTCAGGAAAAATACTTCAATTCAACACGGCACTTATTGTACATGACAAAACTACTGAGAGAGCAGCTCAAAGACTCCAAACACTTACAAACAACACAATGACATGGTTTTATAAATGGAGACTAACACCAAACGCGTCAAAAAACCAACTTCTGCTCACAAACCACAGACTCAACTCTGACTCCCCTACAATAACTGCAGACGGCCAAATGACACAACCAAAAAACGACGTAAAATACCTTGGAATCACAATTGACCACAAACTTAAATTCACTAAACACATACGAAACATCAGGGCAGAAACAATAAAGAGAACAAAACACTTCCGATCACTAACCTACAAAGACAGAGGAATTAGCACAAACACCGCCACCAAAATATATAAAGCTATTTGTAGACCCTAGCTAGACTATGGAGATATACTCATGACCAACGGAACAGAAAGGACAAAACGTTATATACAAACAACAGAACAAATTGCACTAAGACTAATAACACGAATAAGACACCCCCAAAACCCACTACACAACCCCCCATCCAACTACTATACGAACGCACAAACATGACAAAGATTTCGGAAAAGACTCATTACATCTACAGACAAAATGGACAAACAACCCCTACAACTGGACCATACTGAATCCCCTTTGTCTCACAAGACCAACCAGACAATCCCGCTTCCGTTTCCCTACATCAACGCTACTCGAACACTTACAAACGCAACTGACTACTGGACAATAAAATAATTTTTTCTTGTCATTAGAATAGGAAAGTTTATTTAATAAGATTATTAACCTAGAATAAGAGAATTTTCATCTTTGTTTTTTTATTTAGACTAAGACTACATGTATTAAACAAGGGCAGAAAGACCGATAGGTCGATAGCCTTTTTTTAGAAATAAAGATGTTTACTTCAATTCAATTGTACAGTGACAACTATACTATTTCTTTATTAATAACCTTGCTTTAAGACCTACTAAGCAAAATCTTCAGTTTATCATGTTTATATTTCTTAATTTTTTAAAATGTTTTATTAAACTACAATGCTGAAATATTTAAAACATAAAAATACTTCTGAGATTATTGCCAATATAGAAAATGCACCAAAACACTGATAATATTGTAATAATGATTTTAATTTATAAAAAGGAAAATCCATACATCTCTCTAACTTGGAAGGATGTAACTAGCTGGCGCTTTGCAAGCTTTAGGTATATGGATTAAATATCGACTGGATATATAGTAATATAGGAAACTTGCTGTTGAGCTCAAAAAAGAATCAATAAGGTGAAAAATTAGATATAAAAAAATGAATTTGTGGTATCTTTGATCGATTTAAGTTTTGGCGAGAATCGATTTAGACAGTATTAAGAGCTAAAGCAAATAGAGGGCATTTCGTCTATCGATGTTGGTTTATTGTGAGATCGTAATAAAAACGTGACTACGCCCAAAGTCGAAATGAGGGGATACAAACGCAAAAAATTTCGCCTGCTACTGATATTCCCTCGCCACCTCCTTCAACGTGCTGCTGCCTTGATACACACGAAAAATCTGGATTTGCCACTTAAACTTTGCTAATAGAGAGCTCCTATGCCAAAAATCGAAATAAAGGGACGCTAACGCAATAACATTTTCCAGCAGGCAATTTTTTTACGGAGTTATTCTATGAAAGTGTCGAAAATGAAACACCCTGTACTTTGCTGTCGCTTACTGACTTTTTTACTAAGTATTTTTTGTTAGTGCTTTATTCTGTAAGCAAATCTTGTTGTGAAGTGTTTGTAATAAATGTACGATTTAAAACATTTACGTTGCTTTATTTCATTCAATATTATCTGTATATTTTTTACCATTAGTGGGTGATTTGTTGAAGGTTTTGAAATTATCTAAATTTTTCGTAATTATCATATCAAAAAACGGAATTTGATTGTTTTGTTCTTTTTCAATAATGAATTTAGATGTTTTAACTATTTATGAAATTTGTTTAAAAAATTTCCAGAAACATATTACTGAAAAAAATGATAAATTTCCATTCCAAAATTTTGTGGATAAAAATAGTCAATTGATTTAATTAACTAAATTTTTTTATTAATTAACTATTTAATTGTGTGCGTATGCTTTCAAATTGACGTAATTTTCAAATTTTTGTTTGATTATACTATTTTGCCAACGAATTTTTAATATAGGAAGTTGCGTTTCTTATTTGAAGATTTAAAATATTTAACAGATATTTATGTTAAAGGATGTGTAGGTGAATTTATACTAGGAACTATTGGTAGAAAAGGAATATTTATTTTATGAATGTCTTGTCATAAAATTTGTAAATTTTTCTGTGGCAATAAAGCATATTTTGATTTTTTTTTTTGAACCCCCTTAAAAATGTCGTGTTTTACTTTTGTATGGTTTTAATTTCGATCAATTGTAATCTGTCAATTCGTGGTTACATTTTTCGAGATTAATTTATTTCTTTTAGTTCATTAATTTTTGATCATAGATATTATCATCCATGACAACAGTTGCATTATCTTGTTTAAATTTCAATTTTGAAAGGTTTTCTAGAATTATTTTTGATTTTATGTCGAATACTTCCTGCTGTCTTTCTAGTAAATTTTGAGTTGCTTCTTTTATACTGCAAATTAAAACAAGCCTTTGATCTTTTTTTGGGTGTAATTGAGAAAATAAAACCATTAGAGAGGACAAGTTTTCTTGTGCCCTAAATTGTTTCTTTTTCATATTAGAGATTTATTTATTGACATTTTGGTTAAATAATTTTTCAAATTTATTGTTCTGAATTTGTTTTCGAATACAAATTCTCTTTCATAGATGTTATTAACGGAATTATATATATGAATAAAGCCGTAAAAAGGAATTTTGTTTCGTAAATCTCCTTTTTTATTTTAATTAACCTATGAAATTGAATTAGTTCTCTACCTAAAGCTATATGGAGATTTAAGTCGTAAGATTTTTGGAATATTGTTATTATCTTTACAGTAGTAGTAAACATCTTTATTTCTAAAAAAGGCTATCGACCAGTCTTTCTGCCCTTGTTTAGTACATATAGTCTTAATCTAAATAAAAAAACAAAGATAAAAATTCTCTTATTCTGGGTTAACAATTTAATTCAATAAACTTTATAATTCTAATGACAAGAAAAAATTATTTTATTGTCCAGTAGTCAGTTGCGTTTGTAAGTGTTCGAGTAGCGTTGATGTAGGGAAACGGAAGCGGGATTGTCTGGTTGGTCTTGTAAGACAAAGGGGATTCAGTATGGTCCAGTTGTAGGGGTTGTTTGTCCATTTTGTCTGTGATGTATGAGTCTTTCCGAAATCTTTGTCATGTTTGTGCGTTCGTATAGTAGTTGAGTGGACGGGTTGTGTAGTGGGTTTTGGGGATGTCTTATTCGTGTTATTAGTCTTAATGCAATTTCTTCTGTTGTTTGTATATAACGTTTTGTCCTTTCTGTTCCGTTGCTCATGAGTATATGTCCATAGTCTAGCAAGGGTCTACAAATAGCTTTATATATTTTGGTGGCGGTATTTGTGCTAATGACTCTGTCTTTGTAGGTTAGTGAGCGAAAGTGTTTTGTTCTTTTTATCGTTTCTGTTCTGATGTTTCGTATGTATTTAGTCTTTTATAGTTATTAGTTTATCTTTACATTTATGTAAAAATGTCTAATTTATGTGAAAACCAAAGGTTGTGTTGAGCATTTCTACCCAAAGAAGATTGTGTGCAGACGCGCATTTTTTCAACGGTTTCTAACGTCAATAGGTTAAGAGTTTAGCAGGAAAATTAAATAAAAGCTCCTAGCTGGAAATGCAACTGTTCTAAATGCAGTGAACTATGCTGGAAACTATATACTAGAATCCAGAAAGATGCTGAGTTTGAGCAGAACGAAGGATGCGCGGCAATTTTTGTTATAGTTTTCGCTTTTGGAAGGCCATACTCCACAGCCACTGGCTTTGCCAGTGTCTATCGCGCTGGATTTCGAATGTTACTTTATATAAATCGTGTGCCGTCCGAATATGTAAAGACTCGATGTTTTCCACAATTAAACTCACTTGGAAACTCTGAAGATGAAAGTGCTCTGTCTGATAGTGACAGGGACGCATTCACCGAAAAGGTGAATAACTTAGCTACTTTTGCACATGTAGTATTGTTTATATTTTCACTAGACGCACTAACAAAATGGTGACTAATCTAGAACCAGTTTAAAAACTGGAACCTTAAAAACCGCATTAGAATTAAGCGTTATGAAAACAGTGCAGAAACTTCTGCTATTGGTTAGTTCAAATTTTTAGCGTATACAAATAGATTTTCGATATATTTTTTGCTCATTCATTGTAGGTATTCTTGCAAGGCCGCATATAACAAATAATTATTCAAAGCAAAGTTTGAAACTTCCAGTTAGCAGTTAATTGATTAAATGCATGCAGCGAACTAGTTTGAAACTAACTCATGCAATTAAAATACAGCTAAATATAGGAATATTTCGTAGAAAATCATAATGAGAAAGTAAGAAACTCTGTTGGCAGACGAGATAAAGTGATGTTAAACTTCAGCAGTAAATTGAAAACGGTCTGAGCTGTTTCCATGTATTTATGAATATTTTTGAAGGCAAAAAACGAAGCTCCTGTAGCCATAAAAAGGAAAATTTTCCAAAAGTATATCGATAAGTTCTCATATCACTGCAATGAGAAAAGTTCTTGAATGAGGGTTCCAATTCCATATGCCTCGTATGAATATGATTTATTCCTTGAATTACCCAGGGCGGGCAGTTGAAGCGGCATCCGCATACATTTTGTATGAAGTAATCAGTACGGTCTTGTAAAGGAGGGTATCCAAAAACGAGTCGCCAGAAATATTAGAGCATACAAAAAAAAATCAAAGTAGTGCCAGTACTTCATATAATGCCCCCTCAATGTGGCTTTATTCAACTAAACGAAATAATTTCAGCGGTAGCTTCCAATTTTCCTTTTTTATAACGAATGTCCAACCAAATGTAAAAGTAGAAACATCTAAACATACAAACTGATGATGGTGGATAAAGACACCGAAACGTATTTGTAACATTTTAAATAATAAACATTAAAATTGACTGAAACCCAGGAATACATTGGAATTTATAATTAATAGAATATGAGCAATTTTTCTGTAAACCTTCACTGTAAATGTTTGTTAAACGAAATTTTGAGATGGAAACGGCTTATTAATGTTAATGTGTCTATATCCAGATATGAATTTAGTATTCTGTATTATACTCGTGCCATCAAAATTGATTTATTATGCATAATGTTCCTATTATTGTGCTACAAAGGAATACTTAATTCCAATTGATGCTTTAATTGCAATGCGCGAATGCAGTTGTGTGCAACCAGGACGAGATTTTGAGCAAAATGAAACCAGAGTCGAACTGTAGAAAATCTAAAACAAATTTAAAAAATAGAAAGAATATCAACGACTCTAAAGAAACACAAAATCAAATTCTTTGCTTATGCCTCCAAAGAAGCGACTATTTTTTTTAATTAATTTGCTAAACTTTTTGCATACAACACAGATTTCAATATCTGAATCACAATAAAAAGAAAAAAATTAGGTAACCGCTAATTCGTTGTCACTTTACTTAGCTGCCAACATCGTCGTTGCACAGTTAGCAAGCAACAAATAACACCAAAAATGCCCAGAAAATTTCAAAAATGTCCGAAAAAAGTCCGCAATAAATCGTGCGATTTTTCTGTCGCAACCCGATTCCACGCTTTACGCTCATATCTGAATGCCTACAATAATTCGTCCATTTTATTGGCGAATAAATAGGGGAAAAATGCCTAGTGTAATATAGACATTATACGATAATTTTTAGTTTAAACTCTCCTATTCAGCAATTTCTTCCTACATGAACATTCAAGCGCGCCAGCTGAACAATTTCCCTACGTTTTAAGAGCGGCTATTATAGTATACATTAGTCCGGGTGTTTGTGCATTTATAGGGATATTGTTTTGTGTAGCATTAGAGGTGGAGAGATGGATAAATTCGAAAACACTTGCTCAGACTTGAGTCTAACGACTTTAAAAGGTATTTTGACCAACCCGAATAAACCGTTGGTTTTGTTTCTCTCATCTCATCTAATATAATACAAACATTTTATCACTCAATCTGATTCTTCTGAAAATGTATTTCCCTCTTCTGAATATTATCTAGAAGGTTGAATTTTTGCCCAACGTTCAAATTCAAATTTTACGTTATAATTTTAAGCCAGATGATTCAAAAAGGTTTAACAAAATAAATTTGTTTCGATTTCTACCAGTAGTTTTAGGAGAACGTTTTTTAAATGGCATAATTATATACACAGTGTTTCGCATAATAATAATGGATCAACTCGAATTTTTGGAAAACTCGTTTTTATGTTTCTCTGATTTCCATCTGAAATTACATAAAAATCGTATCATTCAGCATGGTTGTCAAAGCATTTTCTCTCCAGTCAAGATTGTCAACCAGATTGAATTTTTACCTTATTCTTATTTTAATTTCTCATCTAAATAAACAGCTAATTTACATTTATTGTCTTCGTTAGACGCTCTAATAAAGCACTTTGCTATAAAAACTCCTAGGTTGTTCAGTTGAGACTTTATAACTAGTTTTTGCTGACGGCGAAAATTTCAGAATGCTACTTTTTAATTTTTGCCTCTATTAATCCGAAAGTTTGCTGTTGTTTTCTTAGAACTTAGCATTAAAAAAAAGATTTTCTTCGAGACTTAGTATTAATTAAATAATTGATATCTCCGATGTTACAACCCCCATTAAAGGATGACCCACAACCCCATAGACTTCTGCTACCTACTAAAGCGTGCAATTATTTTCTATTCTGTGGATTTGAAACTCGTTCTTGTCCCGTGTATTTCCAGGTTTTTGGCAATTCGTTCTTTAACGTCTGACTGTACTTCGGTTAGAGGTCACCCAAATCCAGTAGGTAAACTTTCGTTTAAAAATAGAAATCTATTATATAAATATGGTTTTCTTATGGGAATTTCAGCAGTTTTCCTGTTTAAATGTATAAAAATATATAAAATGGATACATCATTTTTTTAATGGGATTTTAGAACTGTATGCTGAACTGATGTGAAAACTGTATTTACTGGAATAATTTTATATAACTATGAATTAATTACGTTTGTTTGACATTCTAATTCTCTACTAGTAGCCAAAAACATGAATATTTGCAGTCTGCAAGTAGGAAAAATATTTTAAAGTTATATATTATAAAGGGTGTTCCAATAAGAACGAAACACAACAGAAGAATACACAACAATGAATTCTCATTGTGAAAAATTATTATCAAAGTGGTGAAAGTTTTGCAGCCACAGTTCGCAAAATGCGTACAATTATGGGCCATCGGAATGCTCCAACTGAAGCCGCTGTGAGAAAATTAATGAAGCATTTCCGCAAACTGGGTCTGTTAATGAAGTGAAAACAGAAACACGCGTTCGTCCTGATGGTTCGACTGAAAATATCGCTGCAGTACTTGCAAATGTTGAGGAAAGCCCAACCACATCAATTCGGCATAGAGCTCAGAAAATTGGTGTTTCCACAACCACTGTGCATCGAATTTTAACAAAATATTTGAAGCTTCATGAGTACAAAGCTTGAATTGTCTCAAAGAGCTAAAGCCGGAAGACCATGGGCAACGAAGAGCCTTTGTTGATTGGATTTTGGAACAACGACAATTGGACGGTGATTTTTCAACGAAAATCATCTTTAATGACGAAGCCCATTTTCATCTTGATGGTTTAGTTAACCGACAACATTGTCGCATTTGAGGTTCGGAAAGTCCACGAGTGATCGTTCAGAAACAGATGCATCCTAAAAGAGTCACTGTTTGGTGTGCATTGCGGGCTGGAGGTATCATCGGACCATTTTTGTTCGAAAATGCAGTTGGTCAAGCATTAATCGTGAGTGGTATTCGTTATCGTGAAACGTTAACTAACTTTTTTGTGCCAAAATTGCAAAATATGGATCTCAACAGCATGTGGTTTCAACAGGACGGTGCAAGATGCCATACAGCCAGAGAAACTGTTGAATTACTGTACGAGTCATTTCCTGGTCGTGCTATTTCTCGTTTTGGAGATCGGCATTGGCCGCCCAGATCATGCGATTTAACGCCTTTGGACTTTTTTCTTTGGGGCTTTTTAAAGTCACAAGTTTATGTGAACAAACCAACAACGATTGAAGCCTTAAAAGATGAAATTCAACGTTGTATCTCTGAAATACCGCAAAATTTATGCAGAACAGTCCTTGAAAATTTCATGAAAAGAGCACGTCTGTGCCAGCAAAGCCAGTTGTCCAATGTCTTATTCCATTCATAACCTCATGATGTGTACTTCATTTTTCAATAAATGTTTCAAACTTATGCCACAATTATATATGTTTTATTTAAAATTTAACACCCTTTATATACTAATATTAATAACAAATTTCTTATTGCGGCTCAATGCATTATATAACCATATAATAGGTCTGGAAGAGGGTGTAAAGGTTTTTTTCTCAGAACCGCATCCACTAATATTAACAGCTGCAGCTTCTTGTGATACTGAACACTAAGTTTTGTGAATAGCTTTCAAACAGTCTCACTCGGTTATATTTTCTACAGTCAAATTTTGACTTAAAAAAAACAAAGTAGCTGACTATTAAATTGTACGTACAAGGCAAATTGTTAAACTTTAAAAAGCCATAATTTTGTTTGTAAAGAACTCTGTCTCGCATCACGTCTTATCAGGTTAAAATCACGAATGCATACCATGCATAGATAAAGAAGATAATTCAACTGATTTTGGCTATTTATCTGCGTTATCCTTCACTCAGCATAATTTTCCCGTAAAATGGAAACAAGCCATCGTAAGTTTCCGCGGAAAAAATTATGTGTTTTTATATTCGGAAGAACGTCTAGATTACAAAGCAAAAATAAGCCAGAATGGAGTCGTTTTCGGATATCCCAACGCGAAAATAAAAATAAGTCACTTTTCTATTGGTTTCGTCCAAATCAGCTTTTGTATTTGTATGTAAATAGCTTGTATCCTTATGTTAATAATTTCATATATCTTTGACTAGTTTGAAACATTTTTATATTCCGCTAATTTGTTCATGGCATTTTAAGCATTGCTTCATTATAATTCTTTATTCGGCATTTTTTACATCTTGAATTACGTTTTCTTCTAGTTTGTAAATTGTAATAAAACTTTTGCCCTTGCAGATGGTATTTGGTTATTAACTAAATCAACTTCATAAGTTTTCCTCAGCCAATTTGACTGCGAAAATGTTACAAAATCGGACCTATTCCCATGTTGAAACTCATAAAGAACTTCTGCACGATGATTAATTTAAGTAATCAAAATGAAACAGTTTACCGAGCATGATATATAGTCGATCTACATCACATTAATTGAAAAATGGTTGAAAGCTAATTGTAAGAAGCGAACTGATATTTGCTGTCTTAAACTGATTGAGACAATATATTCTCATTTTCCTAAAATATCCAGTCTAAATATATTTCCATAATGTTAAACATTCCGAATGGAGACCACATGAGAAAAATTGAAAACACCACTTATAAAATAAACAGAACCTATAATAATATTATAATCGGAGATCCTTAGCAAGACGAGCGTGAGTGAGTTTAGATACAGCAGTAAAATTAGTGCAGTTCAATTTGCTGGAATATTAGTTAGGAAAGGTAGGATTCTGTAAAATTTTTATTGAAATTCATCATCCGGGTTTTGCGTTTTGAGTACGTCAGAACCGTTGAACCGCTCACTGAAACAATAATAATGTAAATTAGCTTTCAATCGGTATTTGTATTGTTTTCATTTCACTCGCAAATGCTTCAGTTGTCCGACAGCTGTAAAGATATTAAAAACAAAGGAAATCAGATAAAGGGCATTATTTGAGGCTTATTTACGACTAGTTTAGTCTTGTTTACGACAAGTTGCAGCTTTGGATTACCGCCATCAACTTGGTTACACAACATGGTTAGGGATTTGTTTTATTCAACCTTTTTCTGTAAGGGGTATCGATTGGAACTTGGGACATTCTTACAATACTACGCTCAGTATCTTAGTTAGCGTAAAAATAAAATGAAACAACTTGCATAGTGGGTTTTATATCCAAAACTTTCATGAGCGCCAATAAAAACTAAAAAAATTGAGTTTTTGTAAAAGTGTCCTCCAGTTATAAGAGAAAAAAAGGTTTTTAAAAACTAAAATATTATTGACGTCAGCCTTTATGATGAGCAGATATCGCCAAAGTGCTTGACCTATATTTCTACAATTTACCCATACACACTTCTAGACACTAAGCGTTTCTTTTAGCTTATACTCAAGTGTGTGCACACTAAATTTCTCATCTCTTTATTGGGTGGTTCGTAACTCGATGACTATAGTTAAGATCTTGTTCCTTGGTCTATTCTAAATCGACAATTGTTTACACACTTACTCAAAATTCGATTGTTGAGGCTTTGATATTAGCATTTGGATTTGGAGTTCTTTTTGCACAACTAGTGTGTTTAGCGTCTCCAAACAATCCAATGTTCCTCAATTTTTCAATTAATCTCCTCAGAGTTGACGAAGTTAAAACGCCTTACCCACCATAGTAGTAGTAAACATCTTTATTTCTAAAAAAGGCTATCGACCTACCGGTCTTTCTGCCCTTGTTTAGTACATGCAGTCTTAATCTAAATAAAAAACAAATATGAAAATTCTCTTATTCTAGGTTAACAATACTATTAAATAAATAGGATTTCAGTGGCAAGAAGAAATTGTTTTATTGTACACTAGTCCGTTGCGTTTGTAAGTGTTCGAAAAGCGTTAATGTAGGGAAACGGAAGCGGGATTGTCTGGTTGGTCTTGTAAGACAAAGGGGATTCAGTATGGTCCAGTTGTAGGGGTTGTTTGTCCATTTTGTCTGTAGCTGTATGAGTCTTTCCGAGATCTTTGTCATGTTTGTGCGTTCGTATAGTAGTTGGGTGGGGGGGTTGTGTAGTGGGTTTTGGGGGTGTCTTATTCGTGTTATTAGTCTTAGTGCAATTTGCTCTGTTGTTTGTGTATAACGTTTTGTCCTTTCTGTTCCGTTGGTCATGAGTATATGTCCAAAGTCTAGCAAGGGTCTACAAATAGCTTTATATATTTTGGTGGCGGTGTTTGTGCTAATTCCTCTGTCTTTGTAGGTTAGTGATCGGAAGTGTTTTGTTCTCTTTATTGTTTCTGCCCTGATGTTTCGTATGTGTTTAGTGAATTTAAGTTTGTGGTCAATTGTGATTCCAAGGTATTTTACGTCGTTTTTTGGTTCCCCCCATATTTTGTGTCAATAATGAAAACTCGTTGTTTTATCGTATAACGCTCCATTTTTCTAACCCATACTATTAAGTACTAACCCGAAACAATTTCAGGGTGCAAATTCAACATTTGCGTTAATTTTGAGACACTTTTTATAAACCGTAATAGTTTCATACACTGTTCAAGTTATTTAAAATTAAAACCAGGCCCACCCATATTTAGATTTTCGAATTAATGAAAATAATCTATGAATATTCTAATGCATGAATAGCGCGCAAAACTACCTAGAATATCCCAAATTTCGATTAGACGAATGCTCATTGAAATAATTTATTCTCGAATGATTCTCCATACGAATAATTGTCTATTTTATTGCAGACAAATCAAATTTGAAATATACATTGAAATGGAAAAATGATATCGATCGAGAGATAAACGTGTGAATGATATCTTATGGATCAAGTATGGCAGAGAAATAAAAAATCTATCGGTTCCCAGTTGTAATTATAAATACGGCATTGAGAATGGAAGTTGAAAAGATAAAAGAATGCAAACATTAATGTAAATCAATAGCAGTTGAAAAAAAAAGAAAAATATTCAATATTGCCTTCTCCACCGAAACCTTACGCTAAATGTTAAATTGCAGATATTTACTTCCCTGCTAGATATATCAAATATTAAAGCCGGCTATTTCCTTATCGTTAAAACTCATTGCATTTCTGATGTGATTTATTAAAATGTCAATAATTTGAACCTGCCGCTAAAAGGAACTCTCGGAAAATTACCCGATCTGCCACAAAGGGTGTTGGCTTGAATATTCGAGGCCAATTTTATGAGTTTACAGTGAAGAGTCTGAAGTCATTATGTAAATGAATAAATGACAAAATTAAACGAAACTAAAGTTGAAAGTAAAACAGCTTTTATAATGAAGAACAATTTTTCAGAAGGGCTTGACTATAATTTTCTTTATATGAAGCAGTTGTTCTTCAAAGTGTTTAGAATAGTGTGAATTAAGAAAAGTAATGTGAAAGCACGTTTTTTATTCCAATGTGATTTTCGTAGTATTCGAGTTCATTAGTTCGAGTATAAGTGTGAATATATTAAGCCAAAAAAAAATTTCTGGGTTTCAGTCAATTTTATTGTTTATTATTTAAAATGTCACAAATACGTTTCGGTGTCTTTCTCCACCATCATCAGTTTGTGTGTATAGTTGTTTCTACCTTCACATTTGACTGGCTATTCTTAATAGTGGAATAGCCAGTCAAATGTGAAGGTAGAAACAACTATACACACAAACTGATGATGGTGGAGAAAGACACCGAAACGTATTTGTGACATTTTAAATAATAAACAATAAAATTGACTGAAACCCAGGAATTTTTTTGGATTAAATTGAAATACAGTCAGGAAAATATATATACACAACAATAATATATTTAAGCTATGGCAAATCAATTTAAGAATTGCAATGCGTTTATTTGAATCTAGGTCAAAACTTGCACAGAATTTACAGAGGAAAGAGTTATCTCATTTGTACTGAAAATTTTGAGAAAATGGAAATATGGTAATTAGGAAAAATCTTGAAAGTCGCATGCATATGCCGATTTTTATCTAAATTGACATATAATGAATCAAATTTGGAAAAAAACAGATTCGGCGATGAATGTTGGCCCCTTCAATTGGAATTAATGGAATTAATTCCAATAATTTTTAATGTTACTCAGGTTTATAATAGGTCAATTCTCAATTTTTGAAGAAAGTGTATTTTTAAGCTACCTAAAACTTATAGCTGTGAATGATTTAGGGGAATTATTAAAACTCAGCCGACTCAAAGTGTCAACGGGTAATGGAACGTGCGATGCTGGGGATCAGCTTGAGGGACCGAATCAGGAGCGAGATCATCAGAGAAAGAACTAGAGTCGTTGATGTCATAGAACGTATTGCCAGCAATAAATCGCGCTGGGCAGGGCACGTTGCCAGGGATGACACCAAATTGACGAGGATCTTAATGCAGTGGCGGCCCAGAGAAACTAGACGAAGTGTGGAGCGACTACCAGCAAGATGGAGGGATGATATCCAGAGGAAGTCCGGCAAGAACTGGATTCTGAGTGCTCAGGACAGCCCGCGGTGGAAAAACATGGAGGAGGCTTATGTTCAGGAGTCGATGAGAACAGGCTGAAGAAGAAGATTAAAACTGGAAAAAGTGGGGATTCAAGCCTGTTGAAAAGTCTCTCAATATGGAAATCTAGTGTTAAATTTCGGATTAGTGTCCTGTTTGTGACATATTCGGTAATATCTACTATAAAAAGTCTTCCAGAGCAGCCAAATGAATTCAGACTGTTAAATAAAATATATTATTAAAAATATTAACACACCAACATATCTACTACACACCATAAAGAACTTACTAGAAAACAGACAACTACAAGTACGAATTGACAAAACACTGTCATTTTCTTTTTCCCCTGAACAAGGGCTCCCTCAAGGATTCCCGCTCTCACCGTTTCTCTACAATATATACTGCCATGACATATACAATTACAACTTACCAGACAAAAATCAAATCGACAGATCGGCATACATATTACAATACGCAGACGACACGGCACTTATTGTACATGACAAAACTACTGAGAGAGCAACGCAAAGACTCCAAACACTAACAAACAACACAATGACATGGTTTTATAAATGGAGACTAACACCAAACGCGTCAAAAAACCAACTTCTGCTCACAAACCACAGACTCCCCTACAATAACTGCAGACGGCCAAACGACACAACCAAGAAACGACGTAAAATACCTTGGAATCACAATTGACCACAAACTTAAATTCACTAAACACATACGAAACATCAGGGCAGAAACAATAAAGAGAACAAAACACTTCCGATCACTAACCTACAAAGACAGAGGAATTAGCACAAACACCGCCACCAATTTATATAAAGCTATTTGTAGACCCTTGCTAGACTAATAACACGAATAAGACACCCCCAAAACCCATTACACAACCCCTCCACCCAACTACTATACGAACGCACAAACATGACAAAGATTTCGGAAAGACTCATACACCTACAGACAAAATGGACAAACAACCCCTACAACTGGACCATACTGAATCCCCTTTGTCTTACAAGACCAACCAGACAATCCCGCTTCCGTTTCCCTACATCAACGCTTACTCGAACACTTACAAACGCAACTGACTACTGGACAATAAAATAATTTTTTCTTGTCATTAGAATTGGAAAGTTTATTTAATAAGATTATTTTAACCTAGAATAAGAGAATTTTCATCTTTGTGTTTTATTTAGACTAAGACTACATGTATTAAACAAGGGCAGAAAGACCGATAGGTCGATAGCCTTTTTAAGAAATAAAGATGTTTACTACTGCTAAAAATATTATTGATTATTAAAGTAAAATTCAAACATCAAACAATTATTCCATAAACTAATGAGTCTGTTAATGATTTTTGAAAAGTGGCGTTGTGCGCTTGTATCTTTGAAACTTGGTGTCCTTTAAAATGTCATAAGAAAACATAAATTATTTAAAGGATTGGAAAAGCTTTTAGGCTGTTAAGGGAATGTCAAACAAACACCCTATAAATATTTAAAAAATCGCATTTACATATTTTTATGAATTTCAGTTTATTAATAGAAACCCATCTAAGTAAATTTACTAAGCAAAGTACCTGAATATAAATTTTTCATAATTATATGAATTTACTGAGAGCTAAATTAATTTTGGGTAAGCTGTCTGTGATGTGATTTCGTTTTTGCATTCTAACTCAAATGCCCTAAACAGATACAGTCAAATGCCCTACCAGGCTGGCAATAAATTGCTCCCATTCCATTAGTCGATTTCTAGGAAGTTAAGTCGAGCAACAAAAACAACTCAATGCAATTTATTCTGAACGTTCTGGAAGGATTTTATTTTTTGTAGGATGCGAAGATCGATCCAACGCGAGTCCAGATGGAAATATGTTAATACGAGGGACACTTTAAAAATATATATATTGCAACAACACCAGCATAATGGAAATTTGTTCAATTAATTAAAGTTGGGAAAATCATCAATTTTGTATTGAAGTGAGCACGCTAATGTTTGGATTGTCTAGTTTAAATGCGGAAATTCACATCGACGCTGCTTTTACAGTTTCTATGAAATACGAAACGAAACCTCCGAACGTATCAAGTTTTAATCGTATAGACGAGCTTGGAGGATTTGCTTGCTAAACCTTGGTTTCTGCCCGGATTGTTAATTCACTTCTATTTTACGAGGATGCGGCAAAATGTAACGATAAAACGACGCCTATCGTTTTTTGGGGTACTCATAAATCTCGTAAGCCTCTCTATTGATTTTACCTGCCTCACTGCCATTTTGCTCGATTAATCGTTTCAGTATTCCGTTATAAATTTTGCAACGGGAAGGATATCTAGCGGATTAACTCCCTTAATTATTTACACTTAATTACACCATGTTTAATTATACTATACGAGGACATTTTACTTGGAGGTAAACTTTTGTGCCGTCACTAGATAGGCGTTTCGGCATGCTCATAAATCATATCAATATTTGCTTAAAATATGCGAGGTTTAAAGTAGTTTAGAATTTTCGTATGTACTTAGCCGACGCTTATCCATCCTGAAGAAAATTTTAAACACTAACATCCCGTGACAGGGTAAAATAAACATGGTTAATCATTTTAAGCGACACGGAAGATTATAATTATCTAATTTTATATACCAAAAAACTTTAGGACGATTACACGGGCACAAACATGTTTGGAGTTTAACAGGCAGAACTTCGATCCTCTAAATAAAAAACAAATATGAAAATTCTCTTATTCCAGGTTAACAGTATTATTAAATAAAATTTCAGTGGCAAGAAGAAAATTATTTATTGTCCACTAGTCAGTTGCGTTTTGTAAGTGTTCGAGTAGCGTTAATGTAGGGAAACGGAAGCGGATTGTCTGGTTGTCTTGTAAGGCAAAGGGGATCAGTATGGTCCAGTTGTAGGGGGTGTTGTTCCACTTTGTCTGTAGCGTATGAGTCTTTCCGAGATCTATGTCATGTTTGTTCGTTCGTATAGTAGTTGGGTGGGGGGGTTGTGTAGGTGGGTTTGGGGGTGTCTTATTCGTGTTATTAGTCTTAGTGCAATTTGTTCTGTGTTTGTGTCTAACGTTTTGTCCTTTCTGTTCCGTGGTCATGAGTATATGTCCAAAGTCTAGCAAGGGTCTACAAATAGCTTATATATTTTGGTCGCGGGTGTTGTGCTGATCCTTGTCTTTGTAGGTAGTTATCGGAAGTGTTTTGTTCTCTTTATTGTTTCTGCCCTGATTTTTTTTTTTTATTGATTTCTGCCATTTCGTATGTGTTTAGTGAATTTAAGTTTGTGGTCAATTGTGATTCCAAGGTATTTTACGTCGTTTTTTGGTTGTGTCGTTTGGCCGTCTGCAGTTATTGTAGGGGAGTCAGCGTTGAGTCTGTGGTTTGTGAGCAGAAGTTGGTTTTTTGACGCGTTTGGTGTTAGTCTCCATTTATAAAACCATGTCATTGTGTTGTTTGTTGGTGTTTGGAGTCTTTGAGCTGCTCTCTCAGTAGTTTTGTCATGTACAATAAGTGCCGTGTCGTCTGCGTATTGTAATATGTATGCCGATCTGTCGATTTGATTTTTGTCTGGTAAGTTGTAATTGTATATGTCATGGCAGTATATATTGTAGAGAAACGGTGAGAGCGGGGATCCTTGAGGGAGCCCTTGTTCAGGGGAAAAAGAAAATGACAGTGTTTTGTCAATTCGTACTTGTAATTTAACAACTTAATTGTAAATATATCATCGACCCATTACCTTTAACAGGAGGTTTCTGTTGACGTTCGTCACCCTAACATATTTCATTGCATTTCAACTTTTTCACTTTCTGTGTTTGTCTATGGTTACTGGAGCTTTTGATATTTAAGAAGCAACAGGTATTTACGCAATGTTAATAAGGCAAATTACCTTGAAAAACATTGTTGCCGCCCTTCTGATCTAGTTTTTTGCAATTATCTCAGTTTTTGATAAATAATAATTTTTTTTACTATTTCTCCTGTACTCCCTAAACACCCCCAAAGGAATGACGCCAATTTTGAATTACCCTGTATTTATATTAAAAGCTGTTTCATTCTGAAAATATATGGATCTCTCAAATAAAACTCGATATTGATCTGAACATTCAATTCCATCGAATTTCGCACGATATACAGGGGTGTCAATTTGAAAACTTCCCACCTATATATCTCTCTTACAGTTAAAAATATGAAAAATCGGAAAGACACGTCAATTTTATTTGTAAGGGGGACACTTTAAATAAATATTTTTAGCCTTCTTGTTTCAACACCCTAGGAGGGGTAGATGTCACACTTACAAGCTTAAATGGGAATGGAGGGCAATTGGCACCTCGTTTTAACGGGCCTTCAATTCTCTTTTAGTGGCATGACCCTCCCCTGCCTCTTCCTCGCTACGCCCATGGGTGGCACCGTTTCAAACTTTATTTGTAAATGACATTTCGATGGTACTTCGAGTACCTCGGTGATTTGCGTTCATTCGATGTCTTATCGCTGAAATTCCACAAAAGCCTTTAAATTCTATCAAAAAATTAAAAAAATACGTTGTTAACCAATAACATGGTCAGAAAATTTAAAGGATGTAGCCAAAATAGGAATATTATTGTTAATTCGCTTTTGCTTCTTGGGATGTTCAGTGATCAACTTTTATTAAGTGCATAAAGTGTGAGAATGGTTTATTCTTTTCAAGAAAGACGGCATTGGTTTTCAATGAAACACATGGGAATCAAGAAGTAAGTCACAGATATTCACATCCCCAATATTCTGCCGAACATCTGTCTCAGCGATGAATGTTCATTTTTTCTAAATGGAAATGTTAACAAAGAAAATTGTCGATATTGGAGTGGCGAAAACCCGCATATTTTTCGAGAAAGACATACACAATATCCTCAAAAAGTTAATCTTCGGGCTGGTATTCTTGGAAATGCTATTATTGTTCCTTTATTTATTGAAGGAAACTTGACAGGTGATCTGTACGTTAAGATGCTTGAAGACACTATTGATCCTCTTATCACGCATGGGCTAGAAACTCAAATTGATGCAGAAGGTAATTCAGTTTTACAGGAGGATTGGTTAACATTCCACCAGGACTGTGCTCCACCTCATTATTTTCTTCCGGCCGACAGTGGTTAAACGAGAGATTCCCGAATAGATGGATTGGCAGAAGGGGACCAATTGAATGGCCTCCAAGATCACCTGATTTAACATCCTTAGAGTTCTTTCTTTGAGGACATCTAAAGTCCATTGTTTATAAGACACAACCTGCTGATATTGATGATCTTAAAAGGCAAATTGCTGCAGAATGCCGGTCAATTCCCAGTGAAGTTTTCCGAAATATTAGGGAGGAGTTCGAAAACAGACTTTATTATTGTTTACAGGAAAATGGACAACTGATAAGATAGTGCGTAAATAGATCCCATGTGTTTTATTGTAGAAATTTCTCTTCTGCAAATAAAAAGTTATTTTTGTGGAAGTAAACTACTCAATAAATGAGATATCAATTGTTTAAACTAGATTTTCTTTCGGTTATTCAACGATCTTAACTGTGTCACCTACTCTTCTAATCATTTGTACTACAAAGCGAGCCAATGCAATAATTTTGTGTAAACACTAACCTGGAAACCAACATCGCAATGCGGGAAAGTTATATTGTTTCTGCAGCTTTGAAACGCGCTTAGTCGCAAACCTCTAGACACAAAGCAACAAAGTAGGATACCACTGAAAAGAGAATTGAAGGCCCTTTAAAACCATGTGCCACTTGTCCCCCATTCCCATTTAAGATTGTAAGTGTGACATCTACCCCTCCTAGGGGGTTGAAATAAGAAGGCTAAAAATCTTTAGTTAAAGTGTCCCCCTTACAAATAAAATTGACGTGCCTTTCGGATTTTTCATATTTCTAACTGCAAGAAAGAGATTGAGGGTGGGAAGGTTTCAAATTGACACCCCGTATATATTTGCCCATAGAAGGAGACATGTTTTAGGTAACGATTCCTAGCTATGGGCTTGATACGAAATGTGTTTAATATTTGATTAATTTTCTATGCATTTTATTGGTTAAGTAATCCCGCCCTGCTAGAACTACATTGAAATCAAACGAGATCTGCAACGAAAAATTTTCAAACGGTGCAAAGCAAATGGAAATATTAATAATGATTAATTTAATTAAAAATTGTAAATTATTGTTTTTAACTTGCCACTACCGTGGTAACTAACCACCGATCACTTGCCGATATGTCCAACCAAAAAGAATCAACATTATGGTAAAATTGGATGCATAGATTTAGTTGTTAAAGCAATTTTGTTCAAAGTGATAAATTCAATTTCTGAAATATCTCCAATATCTGCAAATTGTTTAGGAAATCTTGTAGGTTAAAAATACTATCGAATCTATATTTAAATCACTTTTACACGAGTTTTTGTTTTACGTAGCTAAAATGAAAAGTCGGCTTGACTCTACAGCTAGCTTCCTAAGTGTTTATTAAATGCCCCATCGAACTATTTGTTTTATTGACTGTAAATTGTTAAATGCGAGCTAGGCTGTTTAAAAATACTTGAAATAATCTATAATTAGGTTATTTAATTCGATCGACTAGCTGTGATTTTCATTTCCAAAGTAATAAAATTGATTTTTATAAGACATTAAAGCGATTTGATCAAGGAATTATGGAAAATTGCTTGCAAAATTAGAGCTTTATAAATAACTTTTGTTTGTGTAAATTACATGTAACATGTTTATTAAAGATTTATTTTCAAAACAACCTGGCTAATTCTTGTAAACACATTCAGTTCCTCTATTGCTCCTTTAAAATAAACATATTTATAAAATCTCATTTCGGTTCATTAAAACAAAATGTTTCATAATGACGTTACATAATTTAACAGGAATATCAATTTATGGTTGGGATTATTCCCGGTTCAATTAAACCTTTGCTTTGTCTTTTGTCTGGAATAATTACTGTTCCGTCTAATTTATGTACTATGTGCATTAAGAGATAAGTAGTGAAATCGCCAGATAATCGCTTTGCCATATCATAGTTGATTGTTCATAAAGTTCCGTTTAGAGAGCAGCAACGCTATTTTCATAGCTTGTTCCATTTTTTTTATTAATCAGTTAATGGTTATTTGGTAACAAACATTCCCCTGACAGTCGGCTTACATGTGAAAAGCAAACTTTCGATAACTAATTAGTACATTCATAAAGTGACTTACTAAAGAAAACATTCTAATTTATCCTAATCAGTTTATCCTATAATTTTCCATATCTGTATCCAGAATTTTCTTAATTAGAACCGGTGCCTTTCTATGTACATTAAGCAAATAAATATACTCATCTGAGGAAAGCCGAAAAATTAGAAACTTGCCCCCGAGATAAATTTCTGTCCGAAAACATCCATTTTATTTTCAAGATTAATATTTACTCATAAAATGATGTTTAATTTAACCACGTGCAAAACGTCAATACAGGATGCCTAAATTTATATACACAAGTATAAGTAAATACATACTTCATTTTTCTTACAATTTATTATTAGTTTACTGTAGCCAAGTTGGGTTAGCTTCCTTTTTTCGCGAGTCAAATAAATTAATCGAGAGTTTTTCAGCATCTCAAAATAATTAGTTAATAAGGCCAATAAATTTTAAATAATTTGTTTACGTTTCATGAAAAGTTTAGAAAATATTGAGTAAATCACTTATTTAGAATTCGAATTGCGGTTTGAATAAAAAATGAAAACAAAATGTCGTCTTTTATTAAGCAGTTTTTTTATAAATTGGCTATTTTAAACATCTTTATTTCTAAAAAAGGCTATCGACCTATCGGTCTTTCTGCCCTTGTTTAATACATGTAGTCTTAATAAAAAACAAATATGAAAATTCTCTTATTCTAGGTTAACAATCTTATTAAATAAACTTTCCAATTCTAATGACAAGAAAAAATTATTTTATTGTCCAGTAGTCAGTTGCGTTTGTAAGTGTTCGAGTAGCGTTGATGTAGGGAAACGGAAGCGGGATTGTCTGGTTGGTCTTGTAAGACAAAGGGGATTCAGCATGGTCCAGTTGTAGGAGTTGTTTGTCCATTTTGTCTGTAGCTGTATGAGTCTTTCCGAGATCTTTGTCATGTTTGTGGGTTCGTATAGTAGTTGGGTGGAGGGGTTGTGTAGTGGGTTTTGGGGGTGTCTTATTCGTGTTATTAGTCTTAGTGCAATTGTTCTGTTGTTTGTATATAACGTTTTGTCCTTTCTGTTCCGTTGGTCATGAGTATATGTCCAAAGTCTAGCAAGGGTCTACAAATCGCTTTATATATTTTGATGGCGGTGTTTGTGCTAATTCCTCTGTCTTTGTAGGTTAGTGATCGGAAGTGTTTTGTTCTCTTTATTGCTTCTGCCCTGATGTTTCGTATGTGTTTAGTGAATTTTAGTTTGTGGTCAATTGTGATTCCAAGGTATTTTACGTCGTTTTTTGGTTGTGTCGTTTGGCCGTCTGCAGTTATTGTAGGGGAGTCAGCGTTGAGTCTGTGGTTTGTGAGCAGAAGTTGGTTTTTTGACGCGTTTGGTGTTAGTCTCCATTTATAAAACCATGTCATTGTGTTGTTTGTTAGTGTTTGGAGTCTTTGAGCTACTCTCTCAGTAGTTTAGGTCATTTGGCGCTAAATAATGATAAAGCAGATGTAAAATTTTTCACATGATGGCAAAATATTACGCAATTTGCCAGACTAAAAATAAAATAAATTTATCAAAGCTCTAAAAGCCTCTACTAACTCTTCCTCTTCCTTCTACCTCTTCCTTCACTTCTCGATTAATTTCACACAGAAAAGCTCGTATTTAATTTGCTATGTAACCCGAAGGTTCAGTTTTGGGTTTCAAAAACATCAAAGCATTCAAATAAAAAGCGCCTTAAGTTGTTTATTCATATTACAACACTAAAAAAATATTTGGCTGTTTTTTTTCGTCGAGTTGATCTTTGAATCAGAAAAAAGTTCAAACGAAAAAACCCGCCCTTAGAGAGGAGTTAATTGCGGTACTTTATAAGAGGTTTTTGGTTTTGACACAGAGATACTGAATAAACAAACATTTTTTTCCATATTTTATCACGAAGGAAAGTGGGTAAAAACATAAAATTTTCCTCGACCCGAACGGTTCCTTTTTAATGGATACAGAATCAATTTAATGAAAATATAAAATGGCAATTAAGTTCCAGTTTACCGTTTACATTGACATAAAGTAAAAAATCAATAATATGAATACTGAGGAATATTGCTGGATTTTTAGTGGTTGTGTCCAAGCAAGTGAAGACTTGAAGAAACCGGATAAGCTTCAATTTCAATCAAGAGTCCAAGCGTTCCATAATGAGCTATATGAAGAAGTACTGAAGGTACAGATTTGAAATTTTGTACCTTTAGAAATTTTGACTTTCTAGCACGGTTAAACCGGAACAACTTGGTTATTTTAAACGGAACACCCTGTATGTTTTAGTATTTTTGAGCAATTCATCAATTTTTTGCCAACTTTTATAACATAATGCAATCAAACTCATATCGATCAAAACTGAAATATTTTTAGCCGCGAAGGTAGCAAGTTCGAACGTAGCATCGCACACACTATCAGGCATCGCTCAAAGATTCACATGTGTGCGAGTGAGAGAACCGATGCAAGCTAGGTTCTGGAATGATCAGCCATAAGATCAATAATGTTAAGGGTTATTAAAAATGATTCTCTACTGGTAGACAGATTTTATTGAAGCAAAAATCATGTTGGCCGTTACTTTGACTTATTATAACTTCAAAGTTTTTCAATTTAGGTACATAGATTATTTGAAGGTTTTTACGAACTATTTCATGTCGAATATCATAAAGATAAAAAAATCTGGGTTTCCATTTGAAATAACTTAGTTATAGGGTTTAAACCAAGTCAAGGGTTAAGCTTGATTGTGAACTGTTAGAAACTGATAAATATGTTCCTTTAGATAATGCCCTCACACCTACAGACATCACAAAGAAACCAACGAAATCTAATGTGTGTGACTGTTTAAAAACATTAACGAAAACTAAAAAACCTTCCATTAAGGACGTAAATACAAACCCGAACTAATTGTTAATAAAATGGAATTAAATTGGAGTGAAAAAATGTAACTGAAAGAACACAGAAAACGCTTCTAATAATGAAAACTTTCGAAAAGCCACAAAATCGTTCATATATTTTGCTGCATACTAAAAACTTATAGTTATAATACCAGATTAATCTTGAAACTTTTAATAATTTTATTATATTGTTTTAATTATCTTCTTTTCTCTGTGTGAATAAATACTAATTTCTTTCTTACACCAGTAGTAAGAACTTCGAGCGATAGGGAGTAAATACATAGTATCGTATCAAGATTGAGAAATCCGGAAATTTCTAAATTTATGTTTCCCCAATTTAGAGAAGTTGTTTAGGGACAGACCGCAAGGACTGAAGTGTTTACGTAGTGGGAATAGCAATCCTGGATCGTTCAATTTTTTATGGGCAAACTTGTACTCTATCGATCTTAGGGTCGTATTTAACGGTTCAAAACGTCTTCAAATAAACGGCTGATTATCTATCAAAGTCAAACCGGAAGTTAATCCCTATGATTTTGGTCCCGAAATCCCCATTATGTTCCGATTATTTTACATACTTTCTACCATTTTCTAGAAAGAAGAAGGTTGATTGTTTCAAAAGAACTTTAAGACAAAATGAAGAAAAAAACATTCTCATTCTTCCACAAATTACATTATCATTCTGAACAATGATATTGAACATGTTTACAGGATTTGTTAAACCAGTACTGCACGCCAGAAAAGAATATGAATTATCAGGACGAATACATTATGTGTAAAAAAAAATCCCCAATAGCGCTTGATAGTTCTAGATATCCTGTATATGTTTCATACGAGAATTTATCGCAGCTTTTCGTTTGTATCTTACCATTATTGGCTAATAAAATCGCATCGGGAAAATTTTAAATTTTCCCTGCATTTTTAAAACACCGGGAGAATTTAAATTTAAAATAAGATATGCAATTTTAAACGGATTCAGCCCACAAGGAATCGACTGTATCCGAAACTCTCCTGTCAGAATTTCACATTGAAATTGCACATTCTCTACTGCTTAATTTAAACTTGCATGATATATTTATGTAACGTATGTGTTCAGAAATCTGATGGTTCTGACACGGGTTTGTCGATTCACAGCGTATCTTTTGCATTTTAATTTCTCAGGAAGGGAAGCAAATGCGTTTTGTGGCAGTTAAGAGACTTACAAATAATTATAGTCTTAGAGCCTGGAAAGGTTACATTGTGAATTCCAAGCGTGAACTTCTGAACCATTAAAAAACCGTAAAGCAATTGGCGAACATTGTAACTTCTTATTAAAGGTATTAATAGACGATTGATATTAAGGACAAATTTTGCCTCTTATTTATTCGACTACCTCTATTCCATTTTTAATTAATTATGCAAATGTATTTAATTTTTATTTGACTGTTTTATTTTTATTTTTGTTTGATTTAACTCGAAAGTTTTCAAGAACACAGTAGATTAATTCCTTAATTTCACTCAGTCGGTGGAGTTGTTTTTAAGTGTGTGTTCCCACTTATTGTTTTTCTAAATTTTTAAAATGTTTGCTTCTTGTTTCTAAGCTGCATCAACGGTTCTACACAGCTGATATCCATATAAATCACATTAAAATTAAACTCTTATTCGATTCAAGTAAGCACTCAGACACCCAAAACGCTAGCGGTTTGAAATTGCATTCAACTATAATAGATTGAAAGCTGTTAGCGCACTCACACAGCGAATAAAAGCTCTAGTTTTATCCAATTTATACCATATTTATGTGGAAATGCCATAGAGTTTAATAAATAATTTTTAATTGATCTATTGACAACAGTGCGAACTTGAACTGAATTTACTACTTCAGTTTGTTACAGCCACTTTGTTTTTTAATAGAATATGTGGAACATGCCAAAGCTTTTCAACATTTGTAGAAGTTTATTTACTGTTAGTTAATGTACAATACCTTTTCCCAGTTATGGACAGAGTGCAAAAGAGAAATTTAATAAAAATATACAAAACGTGATAATAATTTTGCCACTCCTGCACTTACGAAGTCTTGTAGTAAGTAAACAAAAAGATTGTTTTCAATTCTGGAGAGTTTCTCGGAATTGCTGGAAAACTCACAAATCTCGAAAAACTGGAAAGGCTATTTAAATATCTTACAATACAAAACTGTGGCAAGAAAGCAAAAGCGATAAGCAAAGTTTAATGATTTTACGCGCTGTTTAAAAAATGTTGATCAACCTTACTATTTAAAGCTGTTCAAAGACCGATAGCTTTTAATATGCAAAGCCCTGGAAAATGCCATATCTCGATCACGGAAAGTTGGATCGGAACCAAGCTGATTTCAATCGATTAGGGTCGAAAAAATTCAATTTGTGTTTGGGTGTTTTTATTAATGGTGTATTTTGAGTTCAATTTTCAAGATTTGTTTAAGATGAAACTTCGCCCCAAAATATCACCCAATAACCGACAATAAAGATTCTAAGCGATTTACAACCGTTATTTATATTATTGAAATAAATTGTTTAAAATGTCTAATTTCGGAACGTGATAGTTGTATTGATAACGCAAAAAAAAATTTTCTGAACAGATTTTATTTCTTCAGTTTCGGGAAGTGTGTTCATATTGTGGAAGTATTTAGTAGCGTATATTATATATAGCAGAAGATATCTTTCCAATGTGGCACGAACTATTTTTGTTGGAAATATCTGGATAATAGTTGGATGCATTTTGATACAGCCTTTTATGGGCTGTCTTTTGACGAAACTATTTTAGATGGCACTCTTGGCTATTTGCCCAGGTGATCCCCCAAATACTTGAAGTTTGAAAATTTTTTTTTTTTAAATCACCTAAGAACCCAAACTATCGAATCGCATTGACCAGCTTTTAATACAAAGTCATACTCTCAGTGTGGCCCAAAAAATGTCAAGCATTTAATATTGCAAATTTTAATCTGACAATTATACCGGCAGTTTGTATAAACCCAAAGTTTCAATGAAACTTGTTAAAAACGTTTACTTTGATATGAATAGTTGTAATACGTCACCTCTAGACAAACTTCAAGCGACAATATTCTTGGTAACGTTATTGCAGTTATATTAGAATACTCATGTAATACTTTAAATTATTCAGGGAAAGGAACGTCTATTTCCATAAAATCCACAAGAAGTAAAACTTACTTTTAACGATCTTTACCGCGTGGTTGTTCGCTGCGAGCATAAATTAAGCTAAATGAAAATATACCAGGCCTAACAGCTTGAAATCTTGCTTGTAAATTATTCCAAGAAGCCCGTGGCATGTGCGCCTTACATAATTCCGGGAAACCGGAAAGGAAATTTCGGGAATTGAAGTCTTCTTAGAACTCAGTTTCTCGACCAACGGCGGCTGATCAATTTGGGAAGTTTGGAAGGAAAGCTGGGTTAATTTTCTTAATTGATCGTTTCCATGATGCCTTCGAATTAACGAAAAAAAAACACGTTTTCATTCATTATAATTTTATTTTATTTGACGTTAACATAGCAATCAAAATGAGGACTTTTTGCTAAGCATACATGAGAAACAGAGCTTCTAAAGTCCTATGACTACTTCTTTTGGCTGATATTTATGAATGTAAAGTGCGAGATTTCCTGGCAGCGAGCCAAATCATTATTTCCGCCCCAGAAAGGGATGACGACAAACCCTCATGTGATAGAAAGCATTCAAAAACGAATTATTTAATTGTCCAGTAGCATGGAAACAATGAGCTTTTCCATATAAATTTTCAGACCGATAGCGATCCAATAGTCGAAATTTATTATGCAACTTTGGAAATTGCAAAAAACAGCCTTTAAATGAATAAACGGACTTTATCTACTCTGACAAGACACAGAAATTCAAATTAAAGCATTAATCATATATTTAAAGTTAATTTAATGAGGAATAATGCCTTTTTGCCGTAAATGTTAAGTCTAAGGACGACAGGAGAATACTAATTTATGAGTTAGGGAGGTAGTGATTAAGAAGTTCTAAAAGAGGGAACGTCTATGTGATACCTGAAGTCCTCCAAAACTGACTGAATAATTCATAAAATGCTAGTACAAGCTTAGCGGTGGCTTTTCAAAGTCAGTTTCATACTTTCTGCTTCCCTGTAGAAAGCAACTGCATGCTGCTTATTTACGCTAATTAACTATTATTATTGAATTTTATCTGTATTTATTCTGCCGGATATGATACGTATATGTTTCAATAACATAAATTTCTTTCAGGAAAGTTTCTTAACTCCAAAGCAATAAACAAACAACGAAATGACATCTGGGTCGATTTCTCCAACCCCCAATAACTCCCCAGCAATGGCTCAACGGGCTCTACTCATTTCTCGAGATATTGTCCCGAGAATCGGCAAGAAAACAGTGGAATTTCAAACAGATAAGGAAGATAACGATTTTAACGACAAACGAGACAAGTAAGTTTTTACACAATTTGTTCCATGAAACCCGTTCTTCAATAACATTTCTTTGCAACATCTATAGGCAAGAAAACAAAGGCATTTTTATAGAACTAGGACATCGCTATTTAATGTTGGACCAGAAATATCTTCACTTCATGTTAAAGAACAGAAAATTAATCTTAAAACATCAGTTATATTGGCAGTTTTCACACAAACAGCGAAATTTGCATATTATGTATGCATCTTGCATCTGAGCAAGACAAGACGCAACGTTTTTGCTCATATCTCAGAAACAAATTGAGCTAGCGGGCTCATTTCTACTCAACACTGGATAGAGATTTAAATAACACACATTTATCAAGTGAAGCATTGCTTGGAAAATATTGATAGTTTTACACTAAAAGCGAAAATTCGGCCACGGTTTCACGGGTTTTTGGCAAAATAGGACCATTGGCCCAAACATGACTCCGCCTTTTTGCTCATATATCTAGAACCGTTTCAGATAAAACCTTTGCTTTCTTACCACTGAAAAGAGGATTAAAATATCAGTTAGGCAAATTTGGCAGTTCCTACATATTTCGATACAAGATTAGGCCATCGTTTCAAACATGACGCCACATTTCTGCTCAAATTATCAAATCTCAGGAACAAATTGAAGCGGCCGGCGCATTTTTACACCAATAGATTAATTAAATAACGCATTGATGGGAAAATATTGGAAGGGACATTTTTAGGTCTACGCGGTTTTGACAGAATTGGGGCCATCGGCTTAAACATGACGCCGCCTTTTTGATCATAGCTCAAAAATCATTTGAGCTAGAGCATTCGTTTTCATTCCACTGGACGGATAGAGGATCTAAACAGCCCACTTGCCAAGTGAAACAGCCCTTAGTAAATGTCGACAGTTTTTAACACAACAAGCGAAAATAAAATATTACACAAGGTGCAAGCTAAGGTCATCGTTTCAAACATGACGCCACGTTTTTTCTTCATATCTCAAGGAAAAATTGAGCTACTTCGCTCATTTCTACACCATTGGATACAGAATTAAGTAGTAGTAGTAGTAAACATCTTTATTTCTAAAAAAGGCTATCGACCTATCGGTCTTTCTGCCCTTGTTTAATACATGTAGTCTTAATCTAAATAAAAAACAAATATGAAAATTCTCTTATTCTAGGTTAACAATATGATTAAATAAAATTCCAATGACAAGAAAAAATTATTTTATTGGCCACTAGTCAGTTGCGTTTGTAAGTGTTCGAGTAGCGTTGATGTAGGGAAACGGAAGCGGGATTGTCTGGTTGGTCTTGTAAGACAAAGGGGATTCAGTATGGTCCAGTTGTAGGGGTTGTTTGTCCATTTTGTCTGTAGATGTATGAGTCTTTCCGAGATCTTTGTCATGTTTGTGCGTTCGTATAGTAGTTGGGTGGAGGGGTTGTGTAGTGGGTTTTGGGGGTGTCTTATTCGTGTTATTAGTCTTAGTGCAATTTGTTCTGTTGTTTGTGTATAACGTTTTGTCCTTTCTGTTCCGTTGGTCATGAGTATATGTCCAAAGTCTAGCAAGGGTCTACAAATAGCTTTATATATTTTGGTGGCGGTGTTTGTGCTAATTCCTCTGTCTTTGTAGGTTAGTGATCGGAAGTGTTTTGATCTCTTTATTGTTTCTGCCCTGATGTTTCGTATGTGTTTAGTGAATTTAAGTTTGTGGTCAATTGTGATTCCAAGGTATTTTACGTCGTTTTTTGGTTGTGTCGTTTGGCCGTCTGCAGTTATTGTAGGGGAGTCAGCGTTGAGTCTGTGGTTTGTGAGCAGAAGTTGGTTTTTTGACGCGTTTGGTGTTAGTCTCCATTTATAAAACCATGTCATTGTGTGTTTGTTAGTGTTTGGAGTCTTTGAGCTGCTCTCTCAGTAGTTTTGTCATGTACAATAAGTGCCGTGTCGTCTGCGTATTGTAATATGTATGCCGATCTGTCGATTTGATTTTTGTCTGGTAAGTTGTAATTGTATATGTCATGGCAGTATATATTGTAGAGAAACGGTGAGAGCGGGGATCCTTGAGGGAGCCCTTGTTCAGGGGAAAAAGAAAATGACAGTGTTTTGTCAATTCGTACTTGTAGTTGTCTGTTTTCTAGTAAGTTCTTTATGGTGTGTAGTAGATATGTTGGTGTGTGTAGTTTGTATAGTTTGTATAGTAAGCCTCTATGCCAGACACTGTCAAAAGCCTTGTTAATGTCCATAAACAGGCAAGCTGTCTTTCTGTCAGTTAGGTGGGTAGTTTGTATATTGTTGGCCAAAATAAAGAGCGGATGAACAGTCGAGTGATGTTGTTTGAAACCAAATTGGTAGGTAGTACAGAATTAAATAGTATATTAATCAAAGGAACCATAGTTTAAAAAATATTGGCAGCTTTCACACAAAACGGAATTTCAAGATAATTTATAGTTTTACATGACGCCGTATTTTTGGTCATATCTCAAGAATCATTTGCGCTACAGCACTCGTTTTTATACCACTGGGTTAAAAATCCCAGTTAGAATATATTGCCAGACATAGAAGATATTCACACAAACTGCAACATTTAAATGTTACACATTTAGCACATCGAACTTGAACATACGAGCGTACTTTGCTTAATTTCACTTTTACTCTTATCGTTAACATATTTCGAATTCCTTTTGAATTACCCTGTATATTATAGTAATTGAGTTTTTAACAGAAAGGACACATTTTTCTTATTGAAGATTCCTTCTCTTATTGTACATTTGGTCCATATTTGAAATACTAGAAAAATTGTATAGCATTTGGCGTCAAAATTATCACTTTTGCAGGTAATTTGTCAAAACATTAATCGAGGAATAAGAATTAGGAGTAATTTTCTGGTTTGAATTACATTTTTGGTTAACTCGATTAGTTAAATGTTACGGAAAATTAAATTCCAAAGTAATTTTTTCCCTTCTAAGTTTTAATGGCGTGGCATTAAAGTTGAATAAATGTCTAAATAATTCGTGATCAATTTCTTGCTTCAAACCGATTAATTTCCAAAGCTGTTATGTTCAGAAAGAAAAACTTGCTCGAATCCTGACAATTAAATCCAACAATTAGAACATCATTTTCTTAACTGTTTAAACGCTTAGTTTTAGAAATAGAAACATGTCGTTGAAACTGGCGCTGCAGAAATTTTACGTAGATCACGAGATAAATACAAATTGATTTAACTTCAACGAAACGACATTTCCTATTATTTCCGAAGGCATGCAAAATTCGCAAAATCTTTACTCACAAATTCTACTGATTTATTTATTAACTATAATTTTCAAATGTCAGTCAATAGAACAGCAATTTCCATTCTCTCCTTAATACCCAACACATTATATTAATGGATCTTCAAATCTTTCAGCATCGAATTACTACTTGATGATGTAATTTCTTTTTATTAAAACTAATATCCTAAAACAAAAGAAATATATTTGCGTAGTACCATTTCTACTCGTTGAATTTACTTGCAATTTTCGTGCAAAGTCTCCATGAGCTTTCGGAAACAAATAAAAAGTCTATGTAACTGTTAGACTGATTAAAATCAAGTCATTCTACTGAAAGCTTTTCTAAGCTTGGCAAATATTGTCCCTTGTGTGATAAAGTCAGTCACAAAATGTATGGGTGTTGATCAAATATAAATTCGCATGTTTCAATATTTATTAATACCAAAGTTAACTGATTAACATGTCTCCCAGTACTCAATTAGTTCAACAACAAAAAATTGTGTTTTAAATTCCCAAAACCATTATGAAAGTCGACAAAATATCGTTTTCGCGCGCCTCATGCATGTTTAAAAAAAAATAAATAAACTTTTTGGCTTTGCACTTGTTTGGGTCGTCCAGTTATTAATGTTTTTATTGCACGATGAAATATGCAGTATTAAATTGGATTGAATTGACTTTTGCATTCTCTAGAACCGAAATATTACAATCAAATTAAATACTATAATTTCCATAGTGAACTATGTTGGTTGAATCTGTTAACAAATACCTACTGCGGGTTTTAATTAAAATGTCAACTTGCATTTTGATGTTTTCTTTATTAGAAGTTAATTTTCCCCACTTGCTTTTTAATTTAATTATTTGGATAAAAATCGGGAATGGTAGTAGTACGACAAATTTCAATTTCTAAAACTAAGCGTTTAAGGAACAGTTAAGAAAATTCTGTGTTAGTTGTTAGATGCAATAGTCAGGATTCGAGCAAGTTTTTATTAACTATTGTTTACTCTTATCATCAGCATCTTCATCCTTTCAGATAATTATCGATTTAATTTGCGGTTTCTAAAAGATTGCGTAGGAGGCGAAAGTTCAGGCTCGTCTAAATTGAAGGTTTAAGTAAATTTATTTGTCCGGTAGTATTTCTTTAACAATTTTTTTCGTTGAGTCAGCCAAAATCGACTTTGTGAAGAAAAGCAAACTTGCGTTAAGTACTTAAAAATACAGTTGATATATTTAATTATTAAAGAAAACGCTTGAGATGAAAATTTTAAAAAGCACGTTTAAGGTTTAAGAACGTCCATTTTGTCTTGTGCTCGACTTCGGCAATCTGGTTTTTAATAGAATATCTGATCTTTGGCAAAATATTTTCGCTATTCAGCGTTATCAAGGGTATTGGAACTTAGTTACGAGCCTTTCAATTCTAAAGTGTAAAAATCTACCATTTTAATGAATAAATAAATAACGGGTAGTCAATCGAAAATTATTCAAGATAATACTGAATCTTGTTAAATCTTGAAATTATCAGCCATTCAGCTACATATGATTTCCTCAATTCATTTTGAGTGTTGTGAAGTGCGTCTAGTGTAATTTGTTTTAACAGTTGCGATTTAAGATGGACCTATAAAAAGGAGTCTAGAGGAGGTAAATCTGGCGAACATGCAGGCCATTTGATACTACCTGGCTTTGCAATTCATTTATAAGCAAAATCCAGAGCTGAGTTTACGACATTTCTTAATGAGGCAGGTTAAACTTTGCTTACAAGTAACCGAATATAATTTAATATTTGAAATTCGGTGGCTTTTTCTGATCAACACGTTGTGTAATAACAGGTGCGTTCGTATTAGAAAAATTAGAGGTAAAAATAAAAGTAACTGTAGAAGTTTTAACGTTTTTTTTATTTATACAAGAGCCAATACAAACGTGGGTGTAAAAATTAGTCAAAACACTCTAATTAAGTTTAAAAGTTTAATACTCTTAGTGTGTTACTCTCAGCATACGCCAGCTGCAGATGGAACTTCTTCATGTTAGACATTAATTTGATTAAAGTAAAATCTCAATCAACAACCTCTTCTCGAGCTAATGTAACATTTCAACAGTGCTTGTTAATCAAAATATAATATAAATCTCTATTACAATTTATATAGGTAACTGAATAAGTCAGAGACAAATTAGTTTTTTTTCTTTCATATTTGCTCAACTAGGAAAACAGTTTATTGCTGTTTGATTTGTTTCGTTAAGATTTTAGTGGTAATAGATTAACTACTTCGAGCAACGCAAAGCAATAAAATCGAAATAAAACAAGTAACTGAATGTTTACTCTTTGAGGCGGTATTTAATTGTTTTGCGGGGATAAACTTTTGCAAAAATCCACTAAACTGGCTTTTATAAAGTTTTAATTTAGTTCATAATCCCATGTTTTCAACAGCGCAGGACAAATAGTGGCTTCGGTCTCTCTCAGTTGCAAAGTAAACGGGAACATCCAGAGAAATATTGCAGTCAGTTACAGCGCTCCCGACCATGGAGTCAGATAAACACTATCTGAAGCGCTGTCTGATTGGACGCGAAAAATTGCGCTCCAACTTTGCAACTTCAAACTTTTGCAAAAAACCGTTTTAGAAATTGGAGTCATATTGTAATTAAATTCGATTGAAATGGATCGTGCATTGGACATTTGTTGGTGCCGAAATGTTTTTCTTTATTGAAGTGTATAGCGCGATCGGGAAAATTTCAGTGAAAAATGGAACGTCCCAATACTAATTAGTAAAGTGATCGTGAGACTTTAATAGACAAAAATTAGAAGGTATTTCATATTTTGCCGATCATTTATTACAACGACTCTACATAGACAACTTTTGATGATAATGCAAGACCTCATATAGTGAGTTTAATGTGGTTTGTACAAGTAACAGTATTTCCCCGCTCATTTACTCCCCTAGATGTAGATCTCTATAAATGCTAGATCGCAGAATTTTAGAGGCGACTTATTTTATTGGAATCCCGGTCTTTGTGCGGGAAGATAATATGAAATTTCATCAGTTTCCAGGAATATATTTTTTGAGGCGTTATTCGCTCAAAACTGCTTAATCTAATAAGGCACACCTGATCTAGAATCTTTAGAATCAACTAAGTTTGCAAACGATGTTTAACGGTTGAAAATGAGAAGTGAAATATCAGTCAAATAATTGCATAAAAGTTATATATATATTTCCTTCTTAACAAAATTGTCGTTTTTTTCTTAGAACTGGATCATCAATTGCCGCAATCAGATTTTCTTTCGAATGTACCTATAAAACCTCATGTATTTATAATTTCCAAAAGGTATAACTCATAAAAATCATGCATTTTTTGTGGTAGATGACAATTTTGTGCCCTCAATATTGTATCACAATTAACTTTACTAAATATTACATATTTTTGGTACGTAGTAAATTTTTAGTCGAACTGTTTTCCGTTAGCAGCTGGTATTTTGCAACATAGTGGCACGTTAGATCATCGAATTCATGAAGCGAAATCGATGCCGTTAATTAATCATTACCACGTTTTATGAGAAACCCACGAGAAATTAGAATAATAGTTTCAGATCCGTCAGATTAAGAATTGAATTATCCGGAAGGAAAGAATGTTATTTAGTACCTTCAAATTCCGTTTTAATTACTGTTTCATCCAGGGAAAATAAAATGCTTTGAGGGACTGAATATCCGAATAATTGTTTTTTTCTGCTATTCAAATTCCAGTTGACTGCAGCCTATGTACACTTCACGGGTTTTTCATTTTAAGAAATTGCTACACATACAACATTTTTGAGTTGCAAAAGCAGCATTTCTTTCTATTGTGGGGAAAAGTTTAGTCTTTTGCAGCGTAACATTGCGTGCTTTCCAGTATTTTTGCAACTAGTCAAATGCAGCTGAGGAGGTTCTAGCTAAAACATTTTAAATGCCTTCATTCCCATTCCAATTTCAAATTTTCAGCAAATGGCACAATGTTTTATATCAGTGAATTGTTCATTTTAGTGAACGTTAACGTCGTATTTTTTAACCCGAATTGCATCACATATATTATCAGACATCAATCAGTCATGAACTAACACACACATTTTATCGGTGTTTCTTAATAACATTTTCCAATTGTCGGCCTTAATGTTAATTGTTTGTGTATTATTTAACAAAATGGAATATTTTTTGTAACTGACACTGATGATTTTTTCGGGCCTTTAGGCCGTTGCTGAAAATACTTTATTTCTGATGTTTTTCTTGCTAGTGTTTCGTTTCAACGCTTACACTGACGAGTTCAATGTAAGCGTTTGAGCTTACATTGGACACCTCTGAAGATTCAATTCACTCGTGCTTAAGAAACGTCAGAAAGAAATTCGTTTTCACGACAGCCTAAAAGCCTTAAAACCTCACCAGTTTCAAGCTATGAACGCTTAATTCTTTTGATTTTTCTTTCCGAAATTTCAACAAATATCTTCATTAGAACTAATTTCTAGTTATCTGTCCCAAGCGTTTTGGCAGTGACGCAATAATTGTCGTTCTTTTTCTATTACTTGTCAATTGAGCGAGAAGAAAATTTGATATATAAGTCTTTCATCAAATTGTTACAATTCGCGGAAGTATGGAAGAATATTCAAATTATTGATTTGATTTCGGGGCGAGTGTTGGCAATTTCTGTGAATTTTTTATAGTCTGCAAATTTAACTTTACCTTTGCAACTTGAAATAATTTAAATTCCATGATTTCGACTGCTCTCGTAAAAATGTAATTTTAAATACTCAATTAACCGTTTGCCTGTAGGCAGCCAATATTTTTCCATTTTAGTAAAATAAATCCGGCAGATTATTTTCGTATGCAGCAATTAAACGCACGTAATAACGATTAAAAAAGCACATCGTCTAATTTAAGTACTAGTGATATTTAAAATCAATATACAAATTATAAATCAACTACAGATTACATTTAACAGCTCCAATAATATTAATAATTGCCTGCTTGCTGTTGCTCTCAATATTTTCCATTATAAAAATATTTCCTGGCATCACCTCGCTTTAAGTAGGCATTTGATGGATTGCATTATCACGTGTTGCGAGCTTGACAGCCTCAGAATGTGAAGATGTTTCTATACCTTAAGGATTTCTACAAAGGGAATTTTGGTTTCAGCATTATTACCATAAGGGCAGGAATTCAGTTAAAATAAATATTTACATTACATTGCTCGCGAGAAAAACATGTAATTGTGTAACTTAAGAAATGAAGCAATGAATTGGTTCTTGGGTCTAATGATTTACCCTACTACTTACTAGCAGGCAATATTTGGAAATAAAAATCGAGAAAATTTTATTCCTTTTAGTATTATAACTGAATAAAAAGAACCTTTCTGAAAAAAGTAATTCCTAATTGACGCTGCTAGTAATCAACGATAATTAAATAAAATTTAATAAAGAAGCGTTTTAATATCTGACTCTCCCTCATTTTCGTTATTCTGGATTCAGTCATAACTCAGATATCATTTGATAGAAGCAAACCGGACGAAAACGTTATACGATCGAAAAAACGCGTTTTCATACTAAATAATCAATCAATTCATAGTAAGGTAAATGTTTCTGTGAACTGTAAATATGCGTGGCAACCTTGAGGCTGCTTTTGGGGATAAATCAGTAGGTTTGCAGTAATATAGATATTTTTTGGAGCCATCAAAACCCCGATAAACCTTTTGCTTAATCAAAAAATATTCGTAGGTCTTAAATGAAAATAGAACGTTAAGGCATATAAATTTTGCGCACCTTTAAAAATTCACCCTGTGGGATTTCTGGGACTGAGAAAGTATGCAACAAAATTCATGTTAAATGTATTCAGTATCAATTTGGCATGCCTTGCTGGAAGGAAAACATATTATTTATAAATGCGTATAGGGAACATCCGGATACAGTGGCCACCATTTATTCTATTCAAATGTATTTTAATGTTTTGTAACTTTCTCATTGAGCCATTAAACACGACAATACAATTAAACTCCCTAGTTAAACTGGTAAAATAGTCAATGCTTTTAAATCTATGTATGCATTTTATACTTTTTGGGAAATGTAGAGAAAGCAGAGTATTTATGCATTATCCAAAGTTTTGAGCTTTTGAGTATCGAACATATTATTCTGATTTTATTTATTCGTAGAAGTAGTAAGACTTTATTTTGTTTTTCCGTCGTTCGCTCAATTTTCTTTTGGTTCTTTTCCAGATTTTGCTAAAGACATTGACAGTGCACTTTTGCTTTTTTTTCACTAAAAGTTATTCGATGGCAGGATCATTTGCAGGTTTTTAGAGCATTGCCCAGGCACTTTCATTCACCTTTGGTATTCCGAAGGTGTAATGAACAAATGAACCGTATCGCTCGGTTTAGTAAATCCCAAAGCCATCGGATTCGAAATATTTTGATTTCCCTGCCGAATGGAATTTGTTTTACGCTTTACCAAATTCTCCGCACGTTGAACACCATCTTTCTTTCTTGATCCTTTAAATTGATCCCTAAAATTTAAAATAAAAAATGGGTTAATTTCACTTTGAAATAAAAAATAATGGGTTGCCTACAGTGAAAATTCAATTTAATAGAAGCATGAAAATTACCAGTCGTCACTGTTAACTTTCACTTTGATACGGTAACATAGCTGATACTGTAAACACAGTATCGGAGCAAAAAACGGCTACTTTGCACACTGCTAAGAAAATGTTCAAAAAAGTGGAAAACATTCATTTCCAAACCTCTCAACGACAAAACTTTCCCGCATAGCTGGCGCCTTATCAGCCTATTGCAGAAAAAGCAAACTCTAAAGCATACAAGCTGATATATCCAGACAAACCAACCAAGTCTGGAGACGACCCAGAAGGAACAACAGTTTAGAAAATACAGCTCAATTAAAAATAAAATACTCGTACATTAGTAAAAAATTAATCAAAAATAAAAGATCTTAAACATTCGAAGCGATAATTTTAAGTGCTTTGCTTCGCCGTGCTACATTCTTTTAGCTCCTATTTAGTATTTCAAGCAACACACATTCTTAGCTATACATAGAGTCCATTGACAAAAAAAATCGCTAAATTTATCCCGTCGTTTATTTTATTCTGATTTATGTTTGTTAACTGTGGTGTTGGCCATACAATCGTTTTCATATGATAATTAGACCATTCCATAAATATCAAGTTTAATCTGGAAACTAATCTTGCACTATAAAAAAGTCATGGGAGAATTTCCGGAAATAATGTTAATTAACCTAGAGTATAAATGCGTTTTCATTTTCATGCACATGTTCACAAGCCTTACATTGTGCGGACAACAACCAGCAATAAAATGAAGTATTTTATTTGCGTTTTTTCTCAGTCAAGTGAGTTCAAATGGAATCAAATTGAAACGTGCCAATAACTTAATTTCAACATCCAAATATGTTTTTTATTGCAGCCACTGATTTGATCTTCCATGCAATTTTCAAATATTTATTTTCCGGAATTGTTATCGAAGCTCAGGAATAATTTGTATCAATGTCCAAGTTTCTGAACACGTAATAGCTTCAAGTGGCAATTTTCAAAGTTCCGTATTATTGGACTTTTGCGCTCAAAAGTTATATGATCTTCTGTATTGGATACAAGCTGTTTCAAATGCCGGACAGTCACCGAGTTGGTCTATGAACTAGTCGGAAATTATTTCACTTTTAATTAAATGTCAATGGTGGTGTGGGTTCCACAATTTATCTTCGAAATCCACATCTCTTCATGTAACTGGGAAGCTTCGATTTACATTTCACTCTTTATTTTCCCACATCGCGACGACCCGTCGGAATATTTTATCTACGATGTATAAAGAGATACTCACTGGTTTATATCGAATATATTACGCTTTTTTATGGAAATCTATCTAAATCTTTTCCAGAATTTACCTTTGAAAGCTGACAGCATGTTTTACCTTTGGCAAATACAGTAGATTCCAACACGGAAAAGTTCCCGGTAACATATATTTCCATAACACTGCCAATGGAATTATTTCGAGATATTTAGCATATTAATTTCGTTATAAAGTTTGCTAACAAAGCGCAAAATATTCCGCAATAACACAATTAAAATCCTATTCGTACAGCTGGCACGACCATTAGAAAATCTTGAATGTGATTTACGCTTCCTGGGATACAACTAGAGTATAATTCTTGATAATGTTAAGCGTCAAGACGAAATGAATTATCAATATTTTGTGGGTCCATATTCATTTCCTATGCAACTGTCTAAATCACTTATACGTTTACTGAGTTTAATATGTTAATGAGTTAGACTCTCAATAATTAGTCTTCTCTTAATATGCGAATCTAGTAGTCCAGTTTCTAAAGTCTTATTTATATCAAAGAGATTTTATGCGAGATGTTTTAAAGGAGCGTAATTAGTTTAACCCAAAAACATCTGATGTTAGGATTAACCGATATCAAAGACGCGAAACGAAAGATGTTTTTGAGAGAAGGTACTTTGAATTACAAACGAGAGGAAGAGATGAATAAAACTGGTCAAAATGGAAAATGTGCACAACACCAGCAAACTACTTGCCTAAATGTCCATTTTTTATAGTTCAGACAATAGTAGTAGTAGTAAACATCTTTATTTCTAAAAAGGCTATCGACCTATCGGTCTTTCTGCCCTTGTTTAATGCATGTAGTCTTAATCTAAATAAAAAACAAATATGAAAATTCTCTTATTCTAGGTTAACAATATTATTAAATAAAATTCCAATGACAAGAAAAAATTATTTTATTGGCCACTAGTCAGTTGCCTTTGTAAGTGTTCGAGTAGCGTTGATGTAGGGAAACGGAAGCGGGATTGTCTGGTTGGTCTTGTAAGACAAAGGGGATTCAGTATGGTCCAGTTGTAGGGGTTGTTTGTCCATTTTGTCTTTCAGACAATATAAAACGTCTACGATTCTTAAAATCAGCATTCACGTATTGAAAACGTGCTCATAAATGACTATTATGCCAATGAGATATTTCTTCATTCAATTGCCCCCAATAATTTTGCAAGTCTATTTTTTCTTGGACTCACATAATGCCAACACACAAGAAAATCTGTATGCCCTTATTGATTTTATAAAAGCGCAATTTATAAAGTTAACCAACCCAAACTAATGATATTATTGATATTTTAACAAAAAATGCTATCTAAATATTACATTTAGGAGCCACCATAGATGCTGATTAAAGACCTCATTCTCACATTTTATGGAAACTGGCAAACATTGCAGTTTGAATAATTTGCTCCAGGCAGTTATAATAACTAGTTAGTAATTGGTCCCGCATTCTGGAAAAATTGCCATTTTAAAGATTTTTCGCCCGTTTAAACAGGCTCTCGCGTCGCGTCGTTAAATGTTTCTTACGGCGGCAATTTGTTGTTTGCTTTCGAGATTTAAAAATATCGCTTTTTAAAGGTCTTATTTTTCTTTATTTACGGTACATAACTTTGTGGTATATCTCTGGTGGCGCACACTTTACTTACAATGAAACTGTTATGTGCACATGAATAAAAAATTCAGTGAGCTCCATTTTGTATTTCTTGCCGTTACATAACTTGAAAAGTAGTATTTGCGAAAGTTTGTCATGTTTCTAGACTCTCGCTAGCAATTTTATTTATTATAGAAATGTGAATTATTGACTGCAACTTTGGATTTTTAGTTTCAGATCTGCATTGGAAGACAACAATCAAAAAGCTGCAAGGGGGCGACTTTTCGAACCTAGAATGTCGCTGCTAGGAAAGCCCCTAAACTACAAAGCATCTCGTCGTGATGCCAAATATAGAAGAGTGCAGACCCGGATTCACAATTTTCTAGAAAGGCCTAGGGGGTTTGCATTTATTTACCATTTCCTGGTGTAAGTATTCATGGAGCCCGATTTAAAAATAATATTTACCATTTTTTATTCTCATCAGTCTTCTCAATAAGAAATTTGAAAATAATTAAATTTGACGAACATTAGCAGTTACTAGATTACTTTCAAATAAATGCGTCATGAATTGTAGTGTTTTTGTATTGTAATGGTTTCGGACAGGGAACGAAAAATTGAACTGTTTGAAACTTACGGAAAAACGACATGATTTCAAATTGATCTTGATCTGCTTTTGATCAGAAGTAGTTAAACCTTCTATAAAGTTGGAAGGTTTCTAAGTGATTTTAAAGTTCTACCTAAAATAAACATTTGCTAACAAATTAATTAGAATCTTCGAACTCTCACTTAGTACGAAATGGTTTACCTTCTGCATATTATATTAAACGGAGTCAATAAATGTTGTTTAATCGAACAAACCTGCTAAATTCACATATTTGAGATATAAAAGAAAATGGAAAGTAGTATAACTATTATTAAAGAAAAATATGCTGAAAACAAAATTGGAATAATTCTGCAGACTTTACTTTTCCATTTCCTAATCCCAAATTTCCATTTCTCAATCAGTGCTTACTGAACAACCACCAAATGAATTAACTTGAGTCGTAAGTTTTCCCAAATATAAACTTGTTGGACAAAATGGCGCTTTGAGGTTGAACTTCACACATAAAAGCAGATATTTACTCAAACAGCAAGCAATTTCAGTTAAGGCAACATAGACAAATGTCGGTCATTTAGGCTAGAAAGACGTCGGTCGGACAACTGACCAAAGTAAAGAAACTTGGCCAAATCTTTATTGGATATACAGCAAGAAAAGCTTCTACATTGATAAATAATAATCGAAGTACTTGCCTTGAGCAAGTCGACTACGAAAATCACAAAGAAATGGCCCGAAATTTATTTATAAGTTCAGGCTTCTGCTACAGTTGTTTAAGATAATGTAATTTCCGTTTCGCAGAAGGAAATGAAGATTAATTCTCCGGTGTCGCCCACAGAGACAAGAGAAAAAATATTAGCTTTATGTATCAGATTTTTTCTCTAAGGCATCCAATAATAAAAGTGAAATAAATCATTGTTTTAAGTAAATTATATTGACTTTGATATGGAGAGGCGATAATCGACATGGCATAATTCCCAGGTGTATGATGACCAGTTTATTACGAGTTTCAGATACTTCTGCCAAGTATAAGTTCTTATCTCGAATTATAAAAACTGCAATGCGGACACTTAGTTTAGCTGATTTTTCCGCATTTAAATAAACAGACTCGTTATTAAAATTAAAAGCTTATTAAATTTGGGTTATGTATACAAAGCTGCACGTACACACCACAAATCCCGGATGATGTAGGTAATAAGTTAAGGTATTTTTAATAAAGGTTGTGCGTCATTTGGCGCAACATGTAGATTGTATCGGTTTTGTAGGTAATTGTCAATTGCGCTCTACCAACGAATATTATAAAAATTAATATTTAGTATGCGTCAGAATCCAAAAGGTAAAGCTGCCAGAACATTAAGGTAGGACAAAACCTTATATTTAATATTAGGCGTTATTTCCGAGCCTTGATTATTGAGGATACAATTGGATTAACCAAAACCTTCTTTTTCTGCACCGCATTAATATAGTTTTGGTATGCTTTCACGTAAAAAGCTATCTGTGTACGTAAAGTATTTTCACAAACCTCTTTAGTCGGAAAAAAATATATACGGGACGGTTTTCGAAACCCCCTGGTGATCTTTAAGAGAAAGCCCTAGGAGTACTTTAAATAACAGGGATCCCTGCTGGTTAATGCGGATTAAGGCAATTCTGTCCAATTATTCAAGTCCTTCAAAGACCCCGTTGTGTTAGTTCTTAGATCAATGGGAAATTATTCAGGTTCAACTGTGATAAGAGTTTGCTAGTTATACATAATTCAGTCTGTTCCTCATAGGGTTTTTGTGTATAAAATTTTAATATACCGCGTTAGTCGTCATTGGAAGAGCTTAATTAGTTATCTGATTACAAGCAAATTTCGTTATACTTATGGTGGTTAAGTATGTGTTCGCCTATATCGAACGTAATGAGTCGTTTGCTTAAAGGATTCGGATATGGCAGTCATAGAGACAAGGTTATTCGACTGTCTCGCATAAAATTGATATATTTTTAAGAAACGATTTTTCCTAAAATATCGGATGGTGTTCGCCACACTACACTCTAAATCTTCGGATATACTTAAGCCAAATTTTTCCAAATCGCTGGATAGATCCGATTGAATGGCCCCCACGGTGACCGGATCTTAGTCCACTTTTGAGGAACACAAATTGATAGGGATGGAAGTAAATATTATTCCAGCCGAAGATATTCCTAGTGTGACTATAGGTAGTACTTGTTTTAACCATAGTGCATGTCAGAAGGCAGGTAGAGAACATTTTCAGCATTCCCCACAAAAAAGTTGGAGTAGTTGGGGATAAAGAAGTTGTAAATAAGAGATGATTGTTATCACGAAAACTTGAACAATGCGTTCAATGAAATTACTTGTTTCGGCGTTTTTAGGAAAAATCATTCATAAAAAAGATTTGAAATTTATGCGGCACATTTGAATAACCCTGTATATTAGATAATCTGAGCCCGTTTCCAAAGCTTTATAATATTGTTTTCATTATTCACAACTTTTCGATTGCTTGATGTTTGTAATCATCTAATTAATCGCATACTCGATAGATTTTCTTGCTGTGTCAGATTGAATGCAAATGAAAAGCAAACCTTAATGTTTATCCATGCCAAACGCTATGAACTGGACATGCTCGAGACGGCTCTTAGCTCTTCTAAGCTTAGCAAATATCTATAACTATCACACTATGTACATTAGGGGTGTTTAACGCGCAAATTGTGGTTTAACAGTTTGCATAGTCATTCATGTTAATGTAAAATGCTGCTGAATAGCATTGATATCGAAATAATTAGTTAAAGCAAACAGTTATATTTTATGATCAAATATGCTGCTCTGGAGTAGTACTTACCTATTTTTCGATAACTCGAAATTCCAAATTATGGAATCTTACAAATGAACTGAAATAGGCTTTATTTTCTTGTTTGCGCAACATGTCCACATATTTTTACATTCCGCTTGGCAGTTAAATATTTGTAATTCTTCTCTAACGCTAGTTTTCGTAGATTTTTTATACATCATACATATTTTCGGTAAAATAATTCTTTCAATACCAGGAGCCCGATCTAACTATTTTCCAGAACTAACTAAAACAGTCATAAACATGTTTTACGCTTATATTAATAGAAGACGATACTCAAGGTTTGACAATATTACTAATAATTCAATTTAAGTCTTTCTTGGCTTTTTTAGTAGTGAAAAAATTATGAAAATGGACTTAAAACTAAAAAATCTAAATGAATTTTAAATTGAATAATATTTATAATGTCCGGTTTTTTTGTCCATGATTGTATATACGAGTAGAGTGAGTTACAGCGCGATTCAGTTCCCTAGAGGTGATATGAAATTATAAACTTTCTTTGTTTCTGGAGGACTAACCATTGAAAATGCAGTTTTTCCAGTTTTCTTTTAATATATTAGCAACCACTAGGTAAACAAGTTGGCTATCGACAATTGAGAACATTTTCTTACAGGAACAAAAACTTACTAAATTGGATAAATGCTAAATAAAAAATAAAACGTCGGACATAATTGTAAGGCAGATGTTCTCTGAAGGTTCGGCAATTTCGTTATTTTTTAACTAAATCGCCTTGGGACTCTAGACCTAGGGCCATTTCCCAACAACCCATATAAACATACATTAAATTTACATTTTAATGATTCTTTCTGGTGAGTTATAAGTTTTCCACTTATTAACTTATTAAATTTAGCTATGGCGTTTTGTTTCATTATTCTTCGACATATAGAGATTTGCTATTTGTATAAATATATTTTATTTTATTGTCCAAGCGAAGAAGAATAAAATTTCCTACTTAATATGCACACTCGGATCTTACAAATTAACTAATGAACGTATGGAGTAACATACATACAACCAGTTAAGTGTCATCAATAATGCTGTAGACATAATTTAGATGTTTGGAATTACTCAATTTAAAAGCATTATATGCTGTAATATTTCCTTTACAGGTCAAAAAAATCATCAATTTACCTAATGGGGAATGTTCTTTGCTATTTGTACTCAACCCTAATACCTCATTTGCTTGAATATTGCTGGCAATGTATTTATTAAATGAGCTGACCGTATTTCCATAGTTTTAATAAAATGCTTTTCTATTATGCACTGCTTCTCATTGGGGGTCGTTAGCAGCAGCATTGAATACCATAATTTAAATTGAAGGCCTCTCTTGTAAATCAATGATTTTCGAGTTTTCTAAAAGCGCTTTATAAACTTCAGACCTAATGCATCATAAATGTTCGGAAAAATTAAGGGGTTTTAGCCACGTCAGAAGCAAGCGCTCCAAGAACCGGTTTTAGACCTATTAGTCCTCATCAGCGGTGCTTAGTTTCTATGTCGTTTTCATAGCAAAAAAACTGTTTTTGCACTAACCTAACAAGTCATAACAACTGTTAAAAGTGAAAAAAATTGAAGTAGGTACTAATACTGTCATACAAAAAAATACTGTCGTCTTGACCCTTAGTTCTTAGTTTATTTTAGATTTTCCTTCATTTTCATGACATATTTTGTCTCCAAAAGCAAAAATATGTTTCTAATTTCTTTTTCGTTTCCTATTACGCTTTGCCTCAGGCAACAGTTTCTTACATTTATGCGATAAAGTTACGACACATCCTGCATATAAGGCACAAAAATAATAAAAATGGGTGGACAGAAATAATAAAAAGTAAGATTGTATGAATAAACGAAACAACCAAAAAATATCCAACTGCAAGCCCTTCAATCAAAATAAACTTTCTTAAGTAACATTTATAATAATAATGTCAGAAGGAAATTGTGTACATTCAATAGGCAATAGTCAATCGCAATGTCTTTGTCTCCAGTTTGGTTTAGGCTAGAGTTTACTAATAAATTACGATGGATTTAAACTTAAAGGAAATTATAAGTTTACTATTTGAAGAGGTACGTAGGATTGAGTAAATCGAACTAAAATTAGCTTCCTTGTATATCTTCTAATTGAAAGCTTTGGACGGACTTTGAAAATATTAGCGGCTACAATTGAAGTTATCGTTGATAGATTTGATCAAATGCAGCTTACGTTAAATGGAGGTAGTTGGTGATTAGATAACCCAAATGTCGGCCACGTGCGTCAATAAAGGTGTAGTTTAATTAAAACATAATTAAAAAAGTACAAAATATACTTAAAAATACGCTTGGGAATGTTGCTGTTGAAACCCATCGCGCTTTTCAATCAGGAAACTTCAACTGCACAAGTTTCACCCATACAGGCTTCATATCTCCAGGAACTTGCTGTTGGATTCATTGAATTTTGTGATAATATGAATAGTTCAATAATTGAAGACCCAGGTTTAGTACGAAATAACTGTTTTTGTAAATAAGAAGCTTAACTGGGAACTCGTAATTCGTGAAGTAGAAAACCAGAGTTATGTTAACGGAAATCTCCTTCATATGGATGAAAACTTGCTAAATTTCCTCCACGGCCGCGGTGTTTAAAAACTAGATGATGAAAATCCTGGAAGTGCTCAAAAAATTCTAAGTAGTTTTTAGGATCTTCTTATTTTTCAGTTTAGCGCACTGTTCAAGCCTATAATAATTCACGCATATGTTGAACTGTAAATAAAAGTAGATCCTCATATTCCAAATTGACTATTCTTCGTTGTTCTTCCATCAGAAGCATTGTTGTTAATTAGAATGGAAATTGCATTTGTTACAGGTTTATTCTGGTCTTCATTGGCTTGGCTTTAAGCGTGTTCTGTACTATTCAAGAATTTGAAAGGCAAGCAGGCGATATATTGTTGTACATGGAATCAGTCGTCTGCACCATCTTTTTCTGTGAATTAGTGTTAAGGTAAGTTCATTTCTTAATGTAAAAATGTCCAGAATTATATCCTGTAACTGTTGACGCGAGCACCAGATGAATAATTCACAAAATGCTTCCTGTTGTTAAAAGGGTGTTACTGAAATGACTCTTTCCTTGCGCCTTTTATGCATTGCTCACAAAAGAGTTAACGCTTGGAAAACGACAGCAAACTTTTCCTCGCATCGTGCTGCAATCATTAAAAACAAGCATTTTATGAGCAAATGTGTAGTTTTATTTAAATAAAGCGTATTAAGTACAAAAGTAATTACTGAATTCTAATTTTTTGCAGAACGTGGTCCTCAGGATGCCGATCCCGCTACCAAGGCTTTTGTGGTAAATTAAAATTCCTGAGGAGCCCTTATTGCCTCATAGGTAAGCCACTAAATTTAACGAAAATAATAGCGTTAAAATTTTCATAATTTTCGTGACTTCACATTGCGGCCATTTGTTAAAATTATATGGCAGCAGTTTCAAGGACCCGTAATGTTTTCCGCATGGCCAGTGATGCAATGCGCTTGAAAATAACAGCTTTATTAAACTGCACGCGTTTCAAAGTTCAAAACGTAGTAATTTATAGTTGTATTTGAGCATTTATTGCAATTATATTTCAAGACACCTGAGTTCATTGGGACAAAACAACAACTTCTTTTGAAAATGCCTAGGCATTCTGCAAACTGACGAAATCGCCAGGCACTTTGCAGAATCGCTACTACTTTGGGTAATCTGCAAAATGCCCGTACGCGTTAGTCAATGTGAGTTTCACATAATTATGCCGATAATTATACTTTCTGCCGAGCGGCGATTATGCCAAACTTTGTTGTTCAATGATTTATATTAATGGCGAGAGGAAAGAAAGACATGTTTTGAGCGAGATTAAATTCATTATTCAATTAATGGGAAAAAAATATATTTTTTACCAAATACAAAACAATTTAATGTAAGATTATTTAGCACTAATATTATAATTTATGAACAACATTAAAGTATGAAAGCATACATCATTAGCTCCATATCCGAGGAAGTTATTTAAATGTTTGTGCACACTCGCAATATTATGCTATCAGTTTGTTTTCATTACATTACGACATTTACATATTTCCAGCCCATCGTTTCTGGAAACTCTTGTATGTTGTTTCATATTTAGTCTTTGATTTTTCAGTCGAAAAGATGTCCCCTATACAATAAACTGGTTTCTATTTTAAACTAAATTATATGCTCGAATACCAAACCAAAAATGCAACATTTTTTACATCATGCGAGTAGCACAAATTATAAACAAACTAATAATCAATAAGCAACACTTTGGAAACGTGATAAATTTTACAAAGGTGTTTGTTACTTAGGGCTCTAAACAGTGAACTTTCCTTGCAACTGCAAAGTTTTGCAGCATCAGGTATTATGCACATTGCCTAGTCAATGTGAAGATTAACCTTATCTAACAATCATATTGACTAGCGCATACAGCATTCTGAAGATTGCCTAAAATACCGTAGTGCAGTTTGCAAATTACCCAAAGTAGTAGCGATTCTGCAAAGTGCCTAGCGAGTTGGTCACTGTGCAGAATACCTAGGCATTTTGCACACTACATATATACCAATAATTTAAAGGTAAAAGTAACAAAGATTAAAATTTATGAAGCTACATGAAACACAACAATTTTAAATAATAATAAGTTAATTTTAGGATTTGATGACAAACTAATGCAAATAAACAAACTTTATTTGGAATAATTTTCAAAGCTAAATTATTTGGCAATATTTTTACGCAAAATATCCCGCTAAGCGTTTTATTTTATATTAATGCTATAAAAATAAAATTTATCGGGCGTTCCGTAAAAACCGATGGCTTTTAATGCACTTTCATAAAACTAAAATTCTTGTTCAACTGGAGGAATATCATGTGTTTGCTGTCTGCTTTCAAGGCAATTTACAAATTTTGTAACATCATCGCTCTTTTAGCTACAAACGCTAAATATTAAAAACTAGTGACTGTTTAAAAAAATAAAATGTACGTAAATTTTTTGCTGAACTAGCTAATAATAAAACAACACATAAGAGAAAACACTCACGAAGCTCGAAAGCTTACACTGACCTGATCCTGCGTCTAACACAAGATACTTTCCCTCATAATTCATGAAATTGAACCAGTTTTTTCCGAATCGACAAATTTTTTCAAACCAATCACTCCCTTTCCAATCACAACAGAAAATGGCGAAATCCCTGCCGAAATTGGACTAATTACAAGACAAAATCGAATTAACTGAAGCCAATCAGCCCTTTGAATGGGAACCATGGGTCCTCGAACGACCTGAGCATACAGATATATCATATGGAGAAACACGTATTAAATTAACTCACAATACAAATTAAATTACCTTCGAACACCCAGCGTTTTTGATAATACAATTGAAAATTGAATTTATGACGGTGAAGGACGACTTGATAGGTAGTTGTTTATAGCGATATTACAGTTATAATTAAAAGAACAACAATTGCGTGTTAATTAACTTAAAAGTCCCTGGTTTTAAAATATCTCATTTCTTTGTCACTTACTGAACAATTCACTAGGTTTGTTTTGTCACATGCAATATCATTATTAAACATATCTGCTATGATTTATGAAGTAGCGTGAACAAGAATGATTAGTCACGAACGTTGCTCTTCCATGCTTTGCCATAGAAAAACAATTATTTTTTTTACATTGAGTAATCGAGCAGCAGATATGATAGGTACCTAAATGTCAGCAATTTTCCATCGAATTACTAGAGAGCAGTAAATTTTAACTCAGACAATTCCTAGTCGAAATTAAAATTGGCAAAAAGAAATGATTCCTACTGATCCGCAAAGATTAAATGATTGTAGAACCTATTAATTGCTCAATTATAGCATCCACCGGCCTTTGCACAAACATGAAATAGTACTATAGTGTTAAAACGAACATTAATCTCACCCACAAGAACAATGATGGGTGATAATCTTTAAAAATGAGAACCTATATTATGGCTTTTCACAAATCCGGTTACTTCTTGCTAAATCACAAATTTGTGTAAAGCCTATAAAGCCGCTGGCTTTATATAGGCGCTCCCCTTTTCCATTGCCATATTTGCAATACTCCTTTATTCCGATTAGAGATGGCAGTTTTGAAGATATAGAGCTGACATTCGGCACAAAATCTCCTTTCCCATTTTCTCAAAGAAGTTCGCAAAATGTTCTGAATGAAATGAAACAACTAAAATTTAAATTATTATAATGAAAAGCTATGGCGCCTGAAAGTTTGTCTTTGTTCGGATTAAGCATTTTCAGAACTATTTTACTGGCAAAAAAATTACGAGTTTCGATTTTCGCATTTTCGAAACGGTTAAAAGTGGTTGAGTGGTTGCAAGAAACACTTCAATTAAGGGTTTTTGACACTATTTGGCCTTCATGAAACGACCAAATTTAATAAAAATTGATTATTATATCGAATAAAAAAAAACATTTTCTTGCAACGTGACGAGATTCTTTTGTTAGTATATGTGCAAGTAAGAATGTCGAAATTTCTGTCCTAAAATATATTTTTTTACTTGGGTAGTGCTTCGCCCGTTAAATAGCCACAAAAAAGTATTACAACTGTTAAAAACATCATTCTCAAATGTTGTATAGCTTACTTCTTTAATATTACCTCAAAATGTGGGAAAAGCTCATCTTGAAATGCCAATTAAGCGTTTTCAGAGCAATATTATGGTAAAAAATAGACATTTTGAACATATTGGCCACTTGAAAGCTTGAAACTTAATAAACATTCATTTGTCGTAACCGCTTGACAATTTGCAATCAATTTCTTGTTCCTTTCGTTAAAAGGAATTATTAAAGGCTTAGGGATGCTCTCAAAGAACCCCAAATTTTCAAAATGTTTTCAAATTTTATGTCTCCAAAGGTCTCAATTTAGTTGGCTAACTGTAAGACTCATATGGATAGCGCGCTTATAGAACTATCGCCCTCTCAAGAACTTCAAAAAGTATACAGAGTTTAAAAAAAAACGTAACAAAACTAAATTTTTATAAAGATGGCTTGTGAGGCTGAATCTACTAAGTGAGCCCCACAATATTAAGTAGCTGTTATTTTAAAACACTCTAACAAAAATGTCTTTGCACTCAGACACTCAGCTGATAAAGGGCGAACTTTTGACCTGGCTTAAGGTTAAGAACAACATGTACATTAGACTGTGCCATCTTTGATGGGAGAAACTGTTTTATTAAGAAGCACCAAAATTCAAAATAACTGATAGTAAAACGACCACAAGATCACATTTTTAAAATATCAAGAAATATTCAGTTGGCAAATTTATCAAATAAGCAAAACTTCGTTCTTTCAAGTATTTGTAACAACGTGACCATCTTCACATGGTAAAATAAGCCTGAAGTTTTCTCTTTTTTTATCTTTTACTAACAATCCGCCACTGTATAGACTTAAATCTAAAATAGTATTACTTCTTTAAGTATGCCTCAAGCATTGGTGCTCTATTTCTGATAAAACCCATGTTCATCGAAAATGTTTTACTTTTATGTAGCTGCTTGCACTCTGAAGCTTCTTGTTTGATGCTGTAGATTCATAAAATAGTTTACTATCACATCTTATGGCTATAATTCCGGACTTACATACATATCTTGTCTGTCGCCTGGCACCGTTAATTTAAAGCAGCTATAATTTTCATTTTCATTGTCGCAATTCTCTCGGAAATGCAGTTTGCGTGCAGTTCCTTGCCCTGTAGGTAGTTTAATATGACACTATTTGACCCGATTTCGATAAAACAGGCGTATTTTTATCAACTTTCAGTTGCTTTAGCTATCGGAACTGTGTCATCGATATATCCAATTCTAACTCAACATTAGTGTTGATCCTAATCGAATATTGCCTTTACAAAATTAAGCCCTTCTTCAAATGTTATATTTTTGCTCCAAGTGAGTTTATAAGAAAATGTTAATACAGTCCTTCATAATATTCTAAGCTTGGTGTCCTTTCAATTTTTAACGGCAATTTTTCATTATCGTGTAGGTACGTTAGTCTAATGTTCTATTGATTCCCGAAGTTATCAATATTAAACCCGAATCACCCTGCAATATTAGCAAATAGAATTAGTTGGTATTATACTAATTCTAGTATTAAATATTTTGCAAACTTATATATACCAACCAGAATATACCCAAAATTAATGTAGCAGGACCCTGTACATTCAGTGTTGGGGAAGCACTAATTTTCTCACTAATCGAAGAAACATATCAATTATCACAAAGAATATTGCTTCTTTGCGGTCCACCGCAAAAGTTTTCGAACTCGAATTACCCCAATAATAGAAAATACAACGCCCTATTATGTTAAAATAAAGCGAAACGAATTAAAATGTTAATTAGCCTGAGTACATTTAAATGCCTATATATACAAATTTGCGTATCAATAGGTAAATAAATCTGCAAAGCCCAACCAATCCAATCCAACAAATTGCATTAAACATAAAAGTTAAACAGTATTGGTTTAAAGCAAATTGAACGTTTATAAATTTACTAATCTAACAAGATCAATTTTTTTATTGGTTTTGCTCTATTAAATCTCAGTTTAGTATTGGTGCGTCATTCTAGATTTACTTAATGCATTCGATTAAGTCATCCTGAGACGTTAAATGGATCGGCACAGTCAATATCGACATAAATAAAAGAGGGCAAATAAAAGGGTCAAAATGTGATCTTTTTATTATTGTAGTCAAGGGGTTGAAACCGCAATTGGATATTTCTGTTTGACTTTCAGGACATAATTGTCAATATTAGAGAAAGCAAGGGTCAATATGTAACTAACGTTTTTCAATTACCTCTTAGATATTGCAACCATAATCGCGTCAGTAGTAGTTGTGGTAATTACCATCAAATCTGGAGGCCAAGTGCTGGCCGCGAGTGCTTTAAGAGGTTTGAGGTTCTTTCAAATATTGAGAATGGCTCGTATGGATAGAAGAGGAGGAACCTGGAAACTTCTAATATCAGTCATTTACGCACACCGACAGGTATAAAACTCATTGCAAACCTCATCAAAATTTTCGAACGTTGGTGTTTTTTCAGGAATTATTGACCACATTATATATTGGATTTCTGGGCCTAATTTTGGCATCGTTCGTTGTTTTTCTAGTAGAAAAAGACTTGCCGAATACGAAATTTACCAATTTTGCTCAAGCCTTATGGTGGGGCGTGGTGAGTAACTAACACTTACCTCTCTAAAGAAGTATTAAATCAAACAAATTCGTTTAGATAACGCTATGCACTGTTGGGTACGGAGACATGGTTCCAGAGACTTGGCAGGGGAAAATTATAGCATCCTTTTGCTCCTTGCTGGGAATCTCTTTTTTTGCTCTGCCAGCTGTACGTACATTACAAACGGGTTCCATTCCACTACTTACCTTTAACATTCCTTCAGGGAATTTTGGGTTCCGGATTTGCCCTCAAAGTGCAAGAACAACAACGGCAGAAGCACATGATTAGAAGAAGACAACCTGCTGCTACGCTTATCCAGTCTATTTGGCGATGTTACGCTGCTGATGAAAAATCACTATCCGAGGCTACTTGGAAAATTCATCAAATTCGATACAGTCCGCCAGCGTAAGTTATCTCCAAGAGCAATTTTAACAATTTTTATGTCAGTTACTAGCCAAAATTTCATTTGCAAAACTCCCTCTTCCATTTTAAAATACGAATATATATCCATGGTTAAATTCCTGCTACCATAAGCTGACTCACCCTGTATTTTTAATGCTATGGTGTAAAATATACGTTACTCGTTTAAATCTTGAAAATGAATTATAGAAAACTACTGATTTTAATCTTATTGTTTTTATTTATTTTTTTAATCTATAGTAGCAATAAATATAGTTATTTTGTGTATGATTTTAGTTTGTTTGTCGTACTTCAAGGCTACATCTATTTGTCTCTGTCTGTAAATTTTAAGATCAATCAAGATCAAGATTGAGTAAGTAATTGAGTACAAAAATATCCAGAGCGTATTTCTGAGCTGATTTTATGAGAAAATGTTATATAACCTGGGGTCAAAATGCTTCGCTTCCGATCTACAGGGTGTTAAAGCTTACAGGATTTTTGGTTTTTATTTTTTAATTTCCAAAACATGCGAAATATCCTAGCCATATTTGGTATACCATTTGCTCTATCCCCACCTATCAGCAACTATAGGCTATTAAAGTAAAAGTTTCAAGCTCGGTAATCAGTCAGTGGCGGAGATATAGCTAAAGTATCATTATTTTTTAAATAAAAACGAGATGACCTTGTAAAAAATAATTTTAACAGTTTTTTTAACGTACAATTTAACTCTTAATAAAGTTATCTCTTACATTTTTTCAATATCTGCCTTCGTTTAATCACAAATTGCGATTGTTCTTAGGCAGTTCTTTTGATAGAATTCTGATGAAGAGCGCATAAAAACAAGTGTGCTATTAAACAAACCTTGTACTGCCAAAATACAGGATTCAGCTCTTCTCTGGAAATTCTCCCGAATACGCTCAAAGATGCCGGAAGTCGTAGTATTAAGTAAGCATTTTTTTCCTTATTTTCGACTTTTAATGTAGTCTGTCGTATTTTTCAAATGACTTTTATGTTCTGGTTAATTTTCGCCTTTTGTAACCACTGTACACTTGTTTTTATGCGCTCTTGTATCAGAATTTGTTTCATGAAAATAACTGCCTAGGAACAATCGCAATTTGTGATTAAACGGAGGCAGGAAATGAAAAAACCGAGGAGATAACTTTTATTAAGAGTTAAATTGTACGTTTAACAAACATGTTTAAATTATGTTTTTCAACAGGGCCATATCGCTTTTATTTAAAAAATGATATTGCTCTTTAACTATATCTTCGCCACTGACTGATTACCGAACTTCAAATTTGTACTTTTAATGACTCATACATTACAAAATATGGCTAGAATATCTTGCAGGCTTGGAAATTGAAAAATAAAACCATATCTTGTAAACTTTAACGCCCTGTAGATCGGAAACGGAGCACTTTTGACCCCATGTTCATATCAACCTTGTCATAAAATCAGCTCAGTTACACGACTTTTCAAATTTTTGTTCTCAATTGGGAAACTACCTGTATATTTCTAAAAACAGGAAAATAAATCCTATCGATTTATCTCAAAAATCATGGTGGTGTTCCATTTAATAAAGGGAGACTTTATGTCAAATTTTGAAAATTTGAGTAATAATGAACAACTTTTGTATTTACCACATTTCACCATTTTTAAATACATTATTTAGGTTGAGGTGTCAGGTTATGAGGAAACACCCTGTGCAGTATTCGAAGAATATATTAGCAAATCACCATAAGTAATACAAAAAATCGAGCATTTGAAAATCGGGAATAGTAATGATCCTCTTTAACATAATTACACATGTTCAACATACTTGGCTTCCTTCTTTGCTAAATTGCATTATTTCTCTACATCATGAGAAAATAAAACTGTGCTTTGTTTGCTTGGGATTATAAAAATGTATTTATCATCCCAAATTGGATTAAATTTGAGATAATGTCACGTTTCATTAACTTTCTAGCAGAAGATGAGCACGTGGAACAACACGGACATGAGAAAAAATTTTTTTTATTACTTTTGTTATTTTTACAGTAGGTTAGCTAGCAGCTTTCGACACAATGCTTCTTTCGTTGGACGATTTTCAACCATTCGACGAAGTCGAAGTCCAGCCCCATGTACCTCCATTCCACTATCTCCAGCCCGGGTCCATAACAAAGCCATTGCCAGAATGAACTCAACTTCAGATAATGTTGGTAAGTTTTTCAAACTGGCAATTTGCCCCAAACCGCCAAATCACTCGTTTGTTAAATTGAGTAGCCAATTTGTAAGGGAAATAAAAATGAATCCATTGGCCATGTAATTGCTTAGAAGGAAACACATTTGTTAAAAAAACGTTTATTAAAATAAAGCTTTTGATGCTGGCACAAAATGTGCTTCAACTGTTTTCAAAGCAAATTCATGTTTGTGTACTAATGTTTTAATTGGAATATATTTACGTCGATTCTAAAAGGAACGAAATACAGGTAAATAATGGTTCACTGAGTGGGTTGCTAGTATGAAACATTTGTGAAAAATTGTAATAGTTCACATGAATGAATTTTTCAGTTGATAGAGCACGTAAACAGAAATTTTACAAATTGCATAATGCACACCTTAATTAGAGCAATTCAAGGGTCAATAATTCTTTCGCAGTAATATTAATTTAATTAATCATTTACAGAGCGTCTGAAAAAACGCAAAACACATTTCTTATGCCAACATAGCGTATGTTCGAATTGCTTTGCTTCTAAACATGTTTTTCAAGTTTTTCTCAATTACATTATCGATTGATCTTTAATGGTTGAAATGCGGGGAAGTGTGAAAAAATTGACGTCGTATGTTGGCAATTTGTCGTGTTTTCGATACACGCAAATTCGCGGCCTCATATTTTTATCAAAGCAATATAATCGGAAGCTCATTCGTCTGTTATAAAAACATCGATAGATTGACTTAACGATAACCAAATGTTGTTAAATTTGCATTAAACACATGGTTCAATTCTTGAGTATGAAACATTACTCAACACTGGGCGTTCACTTAGAATAACAAACTGAAAAAAAATTGTTGATTCCAATGAACAAGAGTCATTTTTAAGTTACCGACATTGCAAATTTCTAAAATTGATGTACACGAGGTATTAGAAGAACAGTTTCTTTATTCGTTCCAAGATCAGAAAAACAGGAACTGCAGCAGAAAGCTGAATCTAATATTGAAAAGCAGGTTTTTCAAGATTAGGTGTTACTAATCCTCATAACAAGCATGTGTACGCGATAAATGAACCATCAGCCTTGCTATAGAATTTACCACTTCAACTTAGAAGAAACATGTTTGAATCGTTAAACTTTTCGCAGTAGCTATTTAAATAACGAGTTCTTGAAACGTTGGAGAGAAAGAGAAAATTAAGCAATTGAAAATTAATCAAATTAATTGGGTTAGTTTGGCTTGTTTTGGTTTCACGCGAAGACCGCGGAATAACTTGAATCTGGTAAGTTTTTCTGGTTTTTAGTCCGTCATGGAAAATATATTCTTCCTAACGTTTCGCTAGCACGAGTTACTTGCTTCTTCAGAGCTTACACTGGAGCGCACTTGGTAATCGATTTAACGAATTTGTTCTTGGTGGTTTCGTCAATTATGTAAACCTTTATCAGGCATTGATGCTTCTCAGCTTGGCTTGAGTAAAAACTTCTTTAAATTTTGCGTATGTTGTTGGATCTACTAGGTCTTCTGTTTATATTTTTCTATATGACTGTAAGATTTTCTCATCGGCTTTTTTTTTGCTCTTTTACCTCACATACTCACACAGATTTTTCGTTTTAAGACTGATATCTAGAATTCTTATTGAGCGGCTATAGTAAAACCTCTATAGCAGCATTCAACACAATACGCCTCTTTTCAAACACTTCTCCTATATTTAAATGTCTAAGAGCTCCCTTTTATGTATTATTGTCTAAGAAATAGTTGAAATATATCGACGTTTTCTCATGAAAATAGAGGGAAACTCGAGTAAAAACCATTTCAATTCAGCTTAAGTCGATTCTATTTCTGACCAAAATAATTCAAACGCTTTTTCCCTGACATCCCGTATGTAAGTTCATTTTGAATTCTTTCTCTAATTCCATTTATGCATTCTAAACAAACAAACTGTCCGATGCATTACGGTGTAGGATCACTAATCGACAAAGTCAACATATTGATTGAATAGTTCCGTTCACAAAGAATAAACTTTGTCTATTATTGTCATCAAACGCTTAACGGAAGGATTATTGATCCACATAACATGTACTATCATAAAACTTAGTTATGGTAAATATATCTGGACTATCGCAAACGGACCGCTCTTAATATTCCCGACAGGAACTCAAAAACATTTCAATGTATTGATATTCCGCTCCGGAGTGTCTTCGAAACCTCAATAAATTTTTCCTAAAAACTATGCGGTCTATATGGCCATACGGTCAGCATTTACATATGTCAACCGTATTAAAACGATATGTATGTTATGAAAAAAAACCAGCCACCCCAAATGTGAGCGGTAAATAAAGATTTTTTAGGCCCAAATCGTTTCGGTAATAAAAAAATGGGCCATTACTTTTACATGTCAGGTCAATTGTGTTCGACACAGTACCAGCACTCGGATTTAAATCGCCCCACAAGGGAGGGCCAAAAATGAATTATGCAGTCAAAAATGGTGTTAGCATGCCACTAGAGAAATTAGGATGATGCATTTGATTCAATGTTTGCAGGTGGCAGGAACAGTAGCTACGGAAACAGGAATAATTTAAACCCCAACTTCATCGAGGATTCTGCTATAGTCAACGACACTAAAATTAATGTCGAGAACCAGGAGGGTAAGTTACTGAAATTAAATTAACTTTTTATTACATTTTTTCATTGAACTTTTCCATAAAACCGATGACAACATTTGCAACTATATTTTATCCCTTGCTCATTATTATTTAAATTATATTTTACATATTATTTGTTTTTTAACGAGTTATTACTATTTCAGTCAGCCATAATTGTATATCAGAGAAGAGTTGGGCAAATTTTCGATTTGCCAATCGAAAATATAAAATTGCAACCAGAACTTTGCAAAAAACAGTTTATTATATTGATAATCAAATATTTTTCTTTCGCTTCAATTTCAGTTTCTCTAATATTGAGGAAACTTATACAGGGTGTTTGGATATCGATGGAATTCTTACATGGTTTTTTTTCAGAAGAATTCGGTATTCCTGTTAATTAACCGTGAATATTAATAAATCAAGCATGAAGTGAAAAAACCAACAAAAGTTTTATTTATTTCACTTCTCTAAATGGGCTCTTTGTGCCACACTTTGCAAAACGTGTAACGTATTTAACATTTCTAATGCGTTAATTATACAGGTGCGGAAAAAACTAATAACGTGAATATTAATAAATCAAGCATGAAGTGAAAAACCAACAAAAGTTTTATTTATTTCACTTCTCTAAATGGGCTCTTTGTGCCACAAACTTTGCAAAACGTTGTAACGTATTTTAACATTTCTAATGCGTTAATTATACAGGTGCGGAAAATGGAAGCACAAGTCCTGACAAACTATACAAAATACACACACCAACATATCTACTACACACCATAAAGAACTTACTATAAAACATACAACTACAAGTACGAATTGACAAAACACTGTCAGTTTATTTTTCCCCTGAACAAGGCCTCCCTCAAGGATCCCCGCTCTCACCGTTTCTCTACAATATATACTGCCATGACATATACAATTACAACTTACCAGACAAAAATCAAATCGACAGATCGGCATACATATTACAATACGCAGACGACACGGCACTTATTGTACATAACAAAACTACTGAGAGAGCAGCTCAAAGACTCCAAACACTAACAAACAACACAATGACATGGCTAACACCAAGCGCGTCAAAAAACCAACTTCTGCTCACAAACCACAGACTCAACGCTGACTCCCTACAATAACTGCAGACGGCCAAACGACACAACCAAAAAACGACGTAAAATACCTTGGAATCACAATTGACCACAAACTTAAATTCACTAAACACATACGAAACATCACTGCAGAAAAAATAAAGAGAACAAAACACTTCCGATCACTAACCTTACAAAGACAGAGGAATTAGCACAAACACCGCCACCAAAATATATAAAGCTATTTGTAGACCCTTGCTAGACTATGGACATATACTCATGACCAACGGAACAGAAAGGACGAAAAGTTATATACAAACAACAGAACAAATTGCACTAAGACTAATAACACGAATAAGACACCCCCAAACCCCACTATACAACCCTTCCACCCAACTACTATACGAACGCACAAACATGACAAAGATTTCGGAAAGACTCATACATCTACAGGACAAAATGGACAAACAACCCCTACGACTGGACCATACTGAATCCCCTTTGTCTTACAAGACCAACCAGACAATCCCGCTTCCGTTTCCCTACATCAACGCTACTCGAACACTTACAAACGCAACTGACTACTGGACAATAAAATAATTTTTTCTTGTCATTAGAATTGGAAAGTTTATTTAATAAGATTATTAACCTAGAATAAGAGAATTTTCATTTTGTTTTTTATTTAGATTAAGACTTCATGTATTAAACAAGGGCAGAAAGACCGATAGGTCGATAGCCTTTTTTAGAAATAAAGATGTTTACTACTACTAGGAAAAACTAAAGCCACATTGAACTTTTAACACTCTTTATCTCCGGAATCATCCACTTTTGGAGGAATTTTTAAGTTGGGTCGGATCGTCATCTTTAAGCCTCAAGAATTTGTGGTTGCATTTTTCGCGCTCCTTTCAGTGACACCCTCTATATTAATAGAGAAAGGAGCTTAATTCGCGATGCCGTAGGTGACTTTTTCATACATGCTTATTTAGAAGCATAATGTTATTTTTCCATTTTAATATGTTATAGAACATTTTATAACATTCCTACATAACATTATAATCTTGAATAATAATTTCAAGCGATTTAATTGAAAAATTTTTACGAACTTGTATATCTATAAGTATGCACAAAATTAAATGGTTTTTGAGAAAATAAATGTGAAAATAAATGAAACTATAAAAGTTTTAGTAAACTGAAACGTACGCAAAACATGTATTGATCTGAGTTTTACATTTATAACTGACACCCAGGAAATATACATAATTAAAGAGAGAAAAAAACTTTTTGAATAATTTTAGGTTCATACATTGTTAATATTTAAAAGTTTCTAATTCACAATATTTTCTTCCTTGCTAAAACTATAAAAAAATGTAAAAATGTAAAAATGTAAAAAATACTTAACAGGCAAGTTTTCAGAACAGTTTGCATTGTTAGAGAAACCTAAGCTTTTCTTTAGGAAACACAATTGAGAACAAATGTTTCAATGTGTTTTAGACAAGTTGCAAGACAAAAAAACACAAATACTTGCAAAAGTCTCTAAGACGGCAACACTACAGGCAAAAAATGAGCGAGTTTACCACCAGTTCAGAATAAATTCAAAATGCTCCAACGCATTCCAAAAAGAAACTTCAATAAAGTTTCTTTTCTAACAATTGTGTAAACAACATATGTGATTCAAATAACAGCCAATGTTTTAAGTGTTTTCCACCAGTAACTGAAGAATCACCTACGCCTTCTTAGTGGGTTGCTGGAATTTTGTATGCGATAAATTTAAAATGCGTCCTACCCGAACCTGTCCCACTCTCTGCTACTTAATGGAGTTTCTTTTAAGGAAAAAACACTCAAACTGCTCTGTTCGTAGCAGTTGTGAAGGAATCAGTTTTTCCTTCAAAATGGTTAATTATAAATTCTGGCGTTAAAGTTATGTTGCTTTTTAATTAATGCACATGCACGTATATGGCATCAAAATGTGAATTAATTTTCTGTAAGTCCGTGCACTTAAAATTTGTTGGTTTACTGGAAAGGAAGCGCGGATTCCACTTAATGTTTATAATGTTACATGATTTAAATCTAAAGTATTTTTGGTAAATTATTGCAAACTACTCTCCGGATTTCCTTGGGGACACTGAAATAAATCATTGTATCCGAATAATGCGTTGCCAAAGTTCAAATATTTCCAGACACTATTTATAATGGCTTAGTAGACAACTAAAACGTTAACGTTTCAAACGGCCGAAAAATTGAACAATCAATTTAGTTTTAGTGCCGCTTTCAATCCATTTCATGTTTCTAACTTTTACTTAATCAATAAAATACAATTATACAGTCATCACTTAATGTTTCCTCTCTGGCATTTAGGTAAACACGATTTCCCTTGTGAGGTATCACACACATTATTAGTTTTTTCCGTTTTAATTCCTATTAACTATATGGATGTTATTTTTAGTTGCCTGATTTTATCCGAGCAAGACAATTAACTTGGATGACAAAATTAACGTCATTTAGCACCTATTTTTCTAGACTTTATAAAACTTTGTTTTATTAATTCGCATTTTTCTTTTCAGTAAACTCTTTCACTTGTTTGGAGCTTTAGATTTAGTGGTTTTGTGTCATTATTGATTATCGGTATGTTTCTTATTCCATGACTTTCCAGTTGTTCGTTTTTTTGTCCATAACCAATTCGCTGTTTTTTCGAACAAACCGCAAATAAATATTTCAGTTTAGTATAAATTAGAATGATACACAATTACATCTAGGTGAGCGCCTAAATAAATTTGAAAAAAACTAGAATTTCTACAGGATGCAAGAAATGATGTCTCAATACAGAATTTCAGGTTCAAGAAAAGTTGTTGAAAATGGAAATGAATTTGCAAAAACCTTGAATAAAAAATTATAGTTCATTATGGAATATTTTTCAAAATCATTATTTACCTACAAATCTGATTTATCTGCCCAAATGGACTTTTGATTTGAAACGTTTATAGGACGACGAAATGGCGACTCTAATGTTTCGAAAAGTATTTAGTACAATTCTGTCTTCAATTTGAATTATTATTTCCATATTATTATCATATAAGAAATCTACTTCTGTTAGTTCCGTAAAATTAAAATAGATACGATTTCGATACTTTTGAAATACTATAGTAAAAAGACAAAAAAAATGGGTACAAATGAATCACTAAAATATGAATCAGTTAGTTGCAGAAACATAATTTTTTTGAAAAAACAATCATTTAAATAGCGATTTTAATTTTTTTTGTTACATACAAAAATTTAATAACCACATTTTTTTACGTATTTATATTGAATCTATTAGATCTGTTACGTAAGTTGGAATGCCTTAGGAAAGATGAACAAGAAGAAAATGAATTTGTGTCCAAACCATTTAATGCCCAATATCTAAAAAAAAATGTTTTGCTTGTCTCTAATTTGGTCTGGGCTTGTATTTGGGAGCTTAAATAAGATGAAGCAAGCGTAGTTTTGTCAGTTATTGGAGACAGTAGCAAATGAGCAGTAGAAACGTGAAATTTAAAGTGATATGAGCGATTTTGCAATAAAAATAAATAATAATTGAAACTATAAAAAAGTACAGAAAACCTGACAATACGTTACATATGCATCATGCGAAAAATTGATGAACGCCTTAATAAGAATTCTATACTATTTGACTTGATCGATTTGCTTATTTATGTTAAATTTAGAAAATCTCAAGCATTTAATTTTCAAGAATTAATACTAAGTTATGATTTATGACAAAAGTTCTTTTTTCAGATGATGATGACGAGCCACAACTACTCCAACTCACCACCCAACACAAAACAGCTATCAGGGCAATTCGCAAAGTGAGTTTTCATTTTAAATAATATTTTTAATCCTTATAGTCTCGTATATACCATGTCAAACGTATCATGCATAAGTACAAAAAACGAAAAGGTAACTTACCCTGTATTTTGTTACATAAACGCGAAACTTCCTACATTTATGTGACGCTGTAAAAACGTATACAATACAGGGTAATTCCTAAGTTGACACTATTTTTTAGCATGTTAGAAGTCAGTGAAACAAACATTTTGAAATAATTTTTTTGAAAATTTTTTTTATGAAAAATAAAAATAAAAAACTGAAAATGTACCATTGGAAAGTTTAAACAATTTACTGAAATTAAACTTATTTAGAGAACTGCAAGATCTAAACGCAAGAATAACAACACAAGAAAGAGAAAAAGCACACTTTTCAAAAATTTACACCACAATATCGTTGGATCATTTTTAAAATATTGACGCCACTTATTTACCTTTAGCTTTTTGGAAAATTCAATGACTTCTATATGCAGTCAAAATAAAAGTATCAACGTAAAAATCACCTGAAAACCTAATGAAGGCGCGGGTATTTCTAAAACCAACGTTTTGAAATTATTGAGAAACGATTATATGAGTGTAAGTTGTATGTGTAATGCGGCGTTTCTGATTGAAACAAAGCATTTCTTTAAACAAAACTGTTATTCTCCGGCAATATAAATTAAGTCAAAACCTTGTTCAGAAAACTAGAAATATTAAATTTTACGCATACAGAAATGTACGTGCTGGAAAACATTACCTATTTCAATAATGGTGTTTCGTAGCAATCCACTTATGCGAAAAGTAACATACTTTTGTTCGTTATTGTGCTTTCCTTTTTGGCTTATGAGTCCAAAGGGCATTTCATTCCATCAGAAACATTTTACCAGCGTTATTTAGGGCTTAAGAAAAACATCATTTTCGTCTAGTGCTTTAATAAATAAATGATTTATGCTGCTAATAGAAAATGGAATCGCTTTGGATTTCCATAGGGACTGTCGCAGTTTTTTAGTTAAGATATTTGCAGACTATTATTTGAGATTATTTATTTTATTCTAGATCAAATATTTCGTTGCTCGCCGGAAATTTCGAGAGGCTCTAAAGCCATACGACGTTAAGGACGTTATTGAGCAGTATTCTTCTGGCCATGCAGACTTGCTAAATCGGGTGAAAAATCTACAATACAGGTAGGCTCAACCGAATAGTTAGAAGAAGAATTAGTTGCATTAATTTGTTGAAATGGCAAAGTTTGAACACATAAATAATATACAAATTAGAGAATCATGCGATAATTCATAATTTTCTAAATTCCTAAGTCAGTTTCGGCTTCTAATTTGGTAATATACAGAGTAAGACAAATTGAATTTTTCTAGAGCGGTTCTTTCGACTTGTGTATTTTAATAAAGAGAGACGAATATCGAATTAGCTGCTTAAATGTGAAGGTGCAATTTAAAATGTTTTGTTCTTCTTTACTTTCGAACAACACTTATATAAATTATTGACGGAATGCAAGAATGTATGCTTGATATACAGATATATTTTCATAGCATAAACGTGCTAAATTTATATTATCCGAATAGTTTCTATTCGTTCTCTTTTTTAACCTGTCGATTATATTTTCGGCACTATTTACCATAGAAATGCGTGATAAAAGTACAGGTTTTTGTCTATATCACAAGCAAGGACTTCCAAGATCGTTTTCTTAGTCGATGTCCGGGATGTTTCATTTATACCCCGTTAAATTAAAGGGTTTTGGATGTCAGTTGCAAGCTGAGCCCAGCTGATGAGAACTAATAGGTTCGAAACAGGTCTTGGGAATGCTTGCTTGCGACATAGCCAAAAATCTCTACTTTTCAGACAACCGAACTTGGGAAAAAGCAATTTCAAAGTACGTTTTAAAGACCAATAGCTTATACACAAAAGATGCATTTTTCTCGTTAAAAGCTCTAAGTTCAGCAGTTGTAGAGCAACTAAGTTGCAAAATCATCAGTTGTAATAATCCGAGATATTTGAGTTACTCCCTAACGCAACACTTGTGCTGAATATCTGATCGAATCTCCAATGTTGCGTTAGCGAATAGCTCAAATGTCTTAAATTATTACGAATGAAGAATAAGCCGATTTTACACGTCTTTTCACTCACGACAGAGCTTTCATGCATTCCAAAGAGCGATTTTTTCCAGAGGCGTCAAAATTACGTGCAAAATAATCCCATTGAACACCAAAACCTATCGTACTGCCAAATAAAAAAATTTGATTTATGCTCTTAGAGTTGCTATAAATATTACTAAACTGTGTACAAAAGTTTAGTTGCCATTTCAATGAGTTCCTAAATTAGAGTAGAAAACTACAAATTATGAACCGTTTTGAATATATTTTTGGATGTGGAACACGTTATTAACAGTTCTATCTGAATACAATAAAAGTACATTGTAGCTCATGCTACAAAAAATGTAATTTACCTGACACAATGTGATGTAATCTAGCTTTTGTCAGTAAGATTTCTAATTAGATTTCGTGATGTTCAATTGACTTGTTTATTTATCATTTTTATTTCAAAACAACATTAAAAGTATGTATTGAATAATACGTACCCATTTAATTTTCAAAATCACTGCAAAACTTTGCCGCTTACTAAAGCTTTAATAAACATTAATTATTAAATTAAATAAATTTTAATTTAAGTTGTAACGACAGCATCTAGTACATTGTAAAAAAATATCAATTTTTTTAAGCACTATGAGAGAGGAAATGTATTTAAAGGTAGATAAACGAAAACACTTGATTCGATAAATCTTCCTTTTTCCTCACTTGCGCTTTACAACAATATTGTGAACATTAATTAATTTAGAATCGTAAATTATCTATTATTGTTTTGCGTTTTATTACGCTTATTGCCTTAACGCACAAAATTCCTCGCATATTTCCAAAATATTATTATTTTGTGCTCTTTTATTTTTTTACTTGTTAACGAAAGTTATGCTGTTTCTATATCTAGCAGATTTTATCAGTCCCATATTCCAGCTGTTTTTTCCACGGGAGAAGTGGATTCTGAAAGCATTAGCCTACTTACGTAGCTAACGCTTTATTATTAAATAGCATTAAATTACCATCTTTATGTGTTTCAAATCTGTAGTCGATTTATCAGAATTTTTATCATAACTATTTCTGATAGAATATATATTTGATGTTTTATTTTGTGTATGTTTCACACGTATTGAATTATGAATGAGACCTTTCATACATATGAAACAGCCTTCATATGCTCTTCGAGTTCAACTGGTGAATGTAAGAGACATGTTTGGTCTTGTTCCAGATTGGATCAAATTCTCGGAAAACAAGGTTCCAAGTCCAAAGACGTGTACGTTTCAAAGATTTGCTTAGCTGCCAGAGTCGTTACTGTGGAGAGACAAGTAAGTTACTATATTCCCTTACAGTTATATCGCAAAAATTTTTGCGTATATTTTTTTGCTGAAAACTATTACAAAGCGTACGTACTAAATCCAAGCAACAAACAGAAATTCACACAAAATGGCTAGATATCACACCCTGAGTGAATTTCAGAGGAAAATAATAAGGAAGGGAAAAATTCTCTATCAAATACATAAAAAAAAAATAAGTAGCAAGATGTATAAATGTTTTAATTAAGGCTGCTATAAATCTTTCTAAAGTCATTCTCTGAAATTGTTAAAACTGAGCTAAATTTTGATAAAACCACATTGAATGTATTGTTTACTAGCAAACGAAGGATTTTTTAGCCCTTATTTTGTCTTCGAATGTTTGGATGCACTAGTACTTAAATAAATTAAGAAAATCCATTGATTTCTTCTTTTGGGCCATGTGAACACTCAAATTTAAATAATTTTTGAACAAAAGGAACGTGAATGAAAGTGGGAAAAGTCACAAAATGGGTCTCAACTCTGATTTAAAAATGTACAAGCATAACAAAAACATATAATTATGAAGCCAAATTTGAACACTTAAAAAATCTATAACAGAAGTACGCAAAAGCACGTCTCTCTTTGATATCTCTTCAGACCACCAAAATTTCTTGAAAATATCTTTGAATGATTGCTGATAAGAGCAAAAATCGTAAATTCTTCTTCTTCCCGATATAAAAAATTTATATATCTGATTATTTACTGAAAACCATCTATTTTGATCAAATACTTTTCACCATTTCACCTTGTTCTATATTATCAACTGATGCATCTTGCATCAGTTGAAGAACCACAAGGTTCCACTATTCTGCATTCTGTACTATAAACTGACTAAAATTCTTCAGATAATCTCGATATGAATCAACTGTGTCAATTTGCAAACTGTTTTCTTCAAACATAAATATATCTTCAAAAATATCTACTGAAGTTGTGCAATTATGAACTTCATCAATTTTAATGCGAAAATCTTACTAGTCAAAATTACAGGTTGATGATATCTACTCAAAGATCGACCAGTTCTTCGATCTATACATGGAGGATCGAAAGTGTTTTATTCCAAACACTAGATACAAACAGATGGTTCCTACGAGTTCTGCACCTGACGATGATGACGATATTCCATCCGCAAGTTTGAAAACAACAACAACCATCACAAACCACTGGAATGCTGGAATGAAGCCCAAGTCAATTCTTGTGGATAAACAATCGTCGGTTCCCAGCTTGCCCAACATCAGAGAATTGGATGCTGATGGAGCCGAAATTTCCTTCACAAACCGACCCAGATATTATCGTGGATATTCTGATAGCGGAACTCGAATGAAGAAGCATGTTACTCTCAGGTAAGTTGGAACTGATGACGAAACAATCTTCAAACAATATATTTAATAGCAAATAGTTCTGAGCAAAAGTTTCTTGGAATTTTGCTATTTATATTATTTCAGTTCTCCATACTCATATTCCGACATGCCATACAACGGCCGAAGAAGATATGATGACGACAACGAAATAGTGACTCTAATTGTACCACAGATCCAAAAAAAATCGCTACTTAGTGTACCATCTGATGGTGTCCAAAACAGAAGTACGCAGAGTTCACCAGAGTTTCCTGAGCCCTCTACCTCAGGTCTATCTACCGGTAAGTTGTTTTCAGGAATCTACAATTCCGTCGTTTAAAATATTAAGAGAATCAACTTTTCTTAGAAATATAATTAAACGAGACTGATTCAACTAAGAAAATAAGATTCCTCATCCTCGCAACAATCTTAGATTACATAAATTGAAAATTCGAAACAAAATTGTCTTGCTTGAATATGTTGCGCAATAAAATATCAAGTACGTTGCGAAGAAGATAAAAAACCGCATAATAGGGAAACAAGATCCACAAAAATATGCTCGGACACGAATTTTATTGTTTTAAAGTGAAAACTTTTTTAGAAATAATCAGAATATACAAGGGGTTTTCAAATTGAGATACGACCCTTAAGTAACTTCAAAAATTAATAAGAAATTAACTAATTGAACTAAGTTAGACTTGAACACTATAATAATGAACGAAATTAACGCCCATGAATTATCGGTTTCTTTATATCTTTTTCGGACAGTCAGAAAAGATTTTTAATTGAACCAAAGTTAAGAAACTAGTTAATAAAATATATTTAACTCATTGTCAAATTACACTTTTTAACCAGTCTGAATCAATATCGACTGTATTAGATTACTTAGAGTTATCATTGGACAACGAATCAGGAGAAAACGGTTATGAAGACCACGAAGACGAGGACTTTCATGGTTTAGAGAATTCCGATCGTGAATTAGACGAAGAGGCAGATGAAATCGAGGATGAAGCCAACGAAACAACCTTACTCTGTCCTGCCGCAAACCAAAACGAAATTATAATTACTCCAAGTACTCTCAATTGTGCATCGAAAGTGGATGTAGCTACTGAAGATATCTACATGACCAACTTCAAAGTACCACATAGACGATTTCATCGAGATTAATTCCTAGTCAAAAGATGCTATAACAAAGAACATTAGGTCATGAATCAGTCAAAATGTTTTCAGACCGGAATCAAGTGAGTATCAAATTTCCCACATAAAAATCATCTTTGAGTTATGTAGTTTCTGTTGACTGTAGTGATTTTTTGCATATTAGACTGATTTGGATTGGAGATTTCATTGCATTGTTTTGTATTTGCTCATTGTTGTATTTATTCAATATCATTCAGATTAAATTATTACATTCTTGTTTGATTTGTTAAATAATGGGAAATTTATCCAATACTGCAACGTTCAACAGTGCAACTCACTTTAAATACTGTAACCAAACCATTTACTCATAGATTTTTTTTATTTCATCATCAAATTCTTTCAATGCATTCTGTAAACTAGATGTTATTCTGTTTGAGGCATTTGGCCGATATTACGTAAAAATAGTGTTGGTAGGTACAGCATGATGTACGCTTGTAGCAAATTTGCCATTTTTCGTTGCAGATGCGAAGAATTGATTTTTTTGCTAATAGATTAAAAATTGATCTCAATTAAGGTGAAAATGAATAGTTAATTTAATGTATTACCTTAGTTTCTTCTATTTTTCCACTCTTCTTAAATTTATCACAATTCAAATAATATTTTAACATTCAATATTTAATATTGACTCTCTCTTAGTGTTAAATATAGATATTTATGGTGTTCTCAATATATAATTATTATAGATACTTAAATAAAGCACTTGTCTATTAAAATGCATTATTCGCAGCTGTAAAACAGCATTCAGTGAGTTTAAAAAGAAGTTAAAATTCAGTGAGCTTAAAAAGTGTCTAGTTAGAAAACAAGAAAAAAGTCATAATAGCACTTGTAGAAAAAGTTTCTACAAGATTTCACCTCATGTCGTAATAAACATTTCTAGACAGGTGACTTTATAAGTTGAGATGTAAGACTAAGGTTTAATGTGTTGTATTTACCGTGCTCAACTCACAATAACCAATTTCATGCAAAACAAATTAAGTAATCTATTTTGGTGAAAAAACTGAAAATTCGCGAAATTCTCCATCGATTGAACGGATTTTACAGAGTAATTATAACATTTTCCCGATAAATATGTACTAGTATTTCATGTTTAGTCGGTGAAATATAATCAACTAAGATCCCTGCTCGCACTGGTGAAACTGTATCAACATACTTGAAAAAGGTTCGTTGACTGACTCAGTCATAAATGCGTGAAATAAGGAACCAGTCTTTGGCTGTGTCAAAAGCAATCACCTCAGATCAGATCCTCACCTAATTATCCATTTAAGTGCAGGATCAGCTGACAAGGGCTAATAAGTCCGAAACCGGTCTTGGGACTACTTGCTTCGACACAACCAAAAACATGTTCCTTATTTGCTCTTGTATGTTGCCGCTGGAAGGGCGTATGGGTTTTTGCGTATTTTCATTACTAAATTGCACATCATTCTCCAGCACTCTATATGTGTAATGTAACCAAATCCCTAGCACAATCCCATCAATGTAGATTTCAAAGCTGTTCTCAATATCGAAAATTTTCAAGATAAATTGTGGGTTGTGCATAAATATTAGCATGTAAGAATGTTTGTTCTCGATGTATACTAATTTCTAATACTTGAAGTGCTTCGTAAAATCCTGTTTTCCTAAAATTGTAATTTTAGAAGTTTGACTTTCATTAGATAAAAATATGATATAAGAACTGAAAATCCTAGGGCACAAACTCTAATACGCTTACACATAGACCTACTAAATCACCCTAGTTTTAAAGGCAAAGTAGTGCCTACAAAACATACTTTTTCAAAAAATATTAAATCTACCTACAGAATTAAATAAATAAAAGATTAGATGTGAATGATAGCCAAGTCTTCAATTCGTTAATCAATTTAATATTGCAGAATCAGTTTAATTAAAAAGGTCGTTGCCAATTTTAGACTTCTTGGGTAAATCTTGATGTTTTTCATGTAGAATAAATTACAATTTAAGTAAAAAGTGCAAAGAGTTTGTAATGGAAGTAAAATATTACTAATGCTTTCCAGGATAAATAACAACTCACAATTTCTTACAGTTATATATGTAAGTATATTAATGGCAAATCTGCATATATAATTCATTGTCACAAATCTCAACTACATATTTTTATTAGAAATACAGGTATCGACCACATTATTGAAACTCACAGTTTTTTGCTATAACTAAACTGAATCCTTAACTTCCAGTTACCTAAGAGAACATATATTTTGAGACAGCAAAAAGTGTATATATTAGTAGTAAGGACAGTATTAAAGCGTTACAAGCTTACTTTACTACCTAAACTTACTTTAGAAAGCAATTTTTTTTATTCGTTTTCTAATTTTATTTATATATTTTTATGTATGTAAAACATACTTATCAACAAAAGTTGGTTAATAAGATGATTAATCAACTCAAGTTAATAAATTAAATAAAGTTTGTTTTAATGGAAACCTCAGGAAATAATAATTAAAAAATTGCACATAATTGAATTAAAAAAGTATATAAATGAATGTATACAAATCTTTAACGACTTGGTAACTTTAATATATTAAAATTTATCTTGTACTAATTTCAAACCTAACTGCATTGGATTTTGCAAAAAATCTCGATTGAAAGCCATTAAAACGAACTTTAATCTACACTGCCTGTGATGAAGGAAACCCTTATTATTTTAAGATACACCTAGATATACTTTACTGTTAGTACATTCAGAAAATTAAGCGTTTTGTTGATGTTACATCTACCTGACTTAACATAGGACCATTCTCTGTAATCTATCCTCCAACCTCATCGAATTTACTATCTATAAATTTACCCTCTTAGAGTTCGGAGCAAAACATTTGTAATATGTATGTGAATCTATATTTCAATGTATACTGCTATCCATGAATAGTTCAATAACAGAGATCTTTCTGTATTTTCAAACTGTTACTTTCCTTTAAATTAATTGCATCAAAACGTTAACAAAATCGAGTTACACTAGATTAATTATTAAAACGCCAAGAAGTTGGTGTTTATGCAAACTTTAATCGACACATTTCCATGAAGCACAACATTAAAGTAAATTCTTGTACAATTACGAGCACCAAAATTTGGTCAGATTGGTCTAGTCCATAAAAGATCATCATTATGGTTGATTAACCACGATTAAATGCATTAAAGTGCCGCCAAATTTTAATATTCGTTATTGTACACGTGGATAAAACCAGCAAAAATCATCAACATTTCAAATTTGCTAAAACGTAGATGTAATTATATTTAAAGACATTATGTAGAGCAGTTTAAAGCTATGCCCAGGTATTCTTCAAATCCTATGGTAATTGCTCCTTTCCTTTCCATATCTTTGTTACGAAACGCTTCAGTAAATCTTTGTATTTGAACGCAAGTAACTATAAATTGATCTATAGACATAGTTGCATGATTCTTCAGATCACTTCGATCGATAAGGTACTTAGTAAACTCAGGAGAAAATTGGAAACCCATTTGTTGGAAAGCTGAAAGAAACGTTCGGCACTAATCATCATCGCCTGATTGAAAGCAAGAATATGGAAAGAAATTATGTGTAACAAGTAAAATAAATGGTAAAATGTTGTGCTAAAAAAGTTTTACTGAGTATCATTCATTTCACACATCATAAGAAAAGTTCAGTTGAAATGTTAATTAACTGAAACACTCATGTCCTTTTAAACTAATGTGTAGATTCCTACAAATTAGAAAACCAACGATATTAATTCGTATACAGGCTGTTCTTTAATGATATGCAAATTTCTAAGACTGCACTTCTATACATATGGAAAATTAAAGGTAGTTCGATTAAGAATCTGATTAAAAATTGTTCGGCTATGAAAATATGGGTTTTTTTTATTTTAACCAGAAAAATGTTATTTAGATCCAAGAAATGAAAAACATATAATTCCATATAAACGTAATACCCAGCTTTAGCAGTGCAGGAAAATTATGTTGCGTGTTAGTATTGTTACTATTATTATTATCAATTACTACACACAAAGTATCACTGAAATATCTCAAAAATATTCATTGACAAGCAACAAACATTTGTCCTAAACTGTAAACCCCCTTTCGACTTGAAATTTTTTTTGTCGTAGTTTATAACGCAAACTATCACTAATGTTTCTATGGCGCATCTCATCCATAAATATTGACATAATTTAGAAACAGCTGGTATCTGATAATTGAAAAATTAATTAAATATTGAAATTAATGTAGTAGTAGTAAACATCTTTATTTCTAAAAAAGGCTATCGACCTATCGGTCTTTCTGCCCTTGTTTAATACATGTAGTCTTAATCTAAATAAAAAAACAAAGATGAAAATTTTCTTATTCTGGGTTAACAATTTGATTAAATAAACTTTCTAATTCTAATGACAAGAAAAAATTATTTTATTGTCCAGTAGTCAGTTGCGTTTGTAAGTGTTCGAGTAGCGTTGATGTAGGGAAACGGAAGCGGGATTGTCTGGTTGGTCTTGTAAGACAAAGGTGATTCAGTATGGTCCAGTTGTAGGAGGTTGTTTGTCCATTTTGTCTGTAGATGTATGAGTCTTTCCGAAATCTTTGTCATGTTTGTGCGTTCGTATAGTAGTTGGGTGGAGGGGTTGTGTAGTGGGTTTGGGGGTGTCTTATTCGTGTTATTAGTCTTAGTGCAATTTGTTCTGTTGTTTGTATATAACGTTTTGTCCTTTCTGTTCCGTTGGTCATAAGTATATGTCCATAGTCTAGCAAGGGTCTACAAATAGCTTTATATATTTTGGTGGCGGTATTTGTGCTGATTCCTCTGTCTTTGTAGGTTAGTGATCGGAAGTGTTTTGTTCTCTTTATTGTTTCTGTCCTGATGTTTCGTATGTGTTTAGTGAATTTAAGTTTGTGGTCAATTGTGATTCCAAGGTATTTTACGTCGTTTTTGGGTTGTGTCGTTTGGCCGTCTGCAGTTATTGTAGGGGAGTCAGCGTTGAGTCTGTGGTTTGTGAGCAGAAGTTGGTTTTTTGAAGGGTTTGGTGTTAGTCTCCATTTATAAAACCATGTCATTGTGTGGTTTGTTAGTGTTTGGAGTCTTTGAGCTGCTCTCTCAGTAGTTTTGTCATGTACAATAAGTGCCGTGTCGTCTGAGTATTGCTACTATGCCGATATGTCGATTTGATTTTTGTCTGGTAAGTTGTAATTGTATATGTCATGGCAGTATATATTGTAGAGAAACGGTGAGAGCGGGGAACCTTGCGGGAGTCCTTGTTCAGGGGAAAAAGAAAAAGAGAATGTGTTGTCAATTCGTACTTCTAGTAGTCTGTTTTCGAGTAAGTTTTTCATGATGTGGAGTAGATATGTTGATGTGTGGAGTTTGTGAAGTTTGTAGAGTAAGCCCATATGCCAGACACTGTCAAAGGCCTTGTTAATATCCAAGAATAAACACGCCGACTTTCTGTCAGTTAGGTGAGTTGTTTGTATATTGTTGGCCAAAATAAAGAGCGGATGAATAGTTGAGAGATGTTGTTTAAACCATATTGGTAGGTAGGTATATATTTTCCGATCAGTTTTTCAAGTCGCTGCTTTATTATGCACTCAAAGACTCTGCTAAGTACTGGTAGTCATGTAATTGGTCTGTAATTGCTCGCTTGTGTATTGTCCAGTCCATTTTTCGGTATGGGGATTATTAAGCCGTTCTTCCATGTTTTTGGGATTTTGTTTTTTGTGATGCAGTTGTTCAACTCAGCTAGGAAATTAATGTATTAAACGCACATACAGCTATTTTTTTTCGACTCACATCTAAAATACTGCGGTTTTTTTTGTTTTATTTCCGTAACCCAACATTTAAAACTGTCCAAAAACTGTGAAAAACAGTTGTTTTTTGTCTGATTGTACGCTATTTTCAGAATTACGTTGCTTCTGGTAAGTAAGTTTATGCCGTTCTAAATATTGTATATTGTATTTGAATTCGTTTGAATGCTGAAGGCTCAAAACACTTACCTTGACTTAACTCGGCCTGTTCAATGCTTCCAGACTGATTTCGGTCGTACAGCCTAAACGTGCCAAGCCAATTGTTGATGTAGCTGTATAACTGCTGAAACTCATTCAGACTGATAGTACCTGTTTTGTCTTTATCAAACATCCCTATCATCAGTCTGCAAGCTGACTCTGAGAAGTTTCGCCCCTCTGCATTGACCAAAGCAGATTGGAGTTCTGCAACGGAACTAGATATAAATCAACTGCACTACTTAATTCCTACTCTCCTCTCTAAGGTAAATTTACCTTGCCAGCTAATTTCCCCTGATTTATCCCTATCGACTGTTGCAAACCACTGAGTTACCTCAGGGCTTACAGTGTCTGAGGCAGTTGCATTTTGGAATTGAGTATTCTAAAATAGAACCAAAACATGAATTTATTTACATAAGAGGTGAATTACAGTGGTATTTAACTCACCTCGTACATTATGCACCAACAAATAAGAATTTTTTAGTTGGGGTTTGATGACAGCTTAAGTTGGGTTAAATATCACGAAAGTATGAAGGTTACGACATTAGGTCGCAAAGCGTCACCAGTGGCATTTCGTAAATTTATCCTTTTATTAAAATGAATTGTTTTTATTTGAAACATGTTTAAATTTTCAAACAATATTTCAATCATTCATTGATTATTCCATCCATTAACTTAAGGAAAATCCGCCGGATTGAGTAGAATAAAAAAGTGAAAATTTATCAACATATTGAAAAAGAGTGTAAGTAATTTTTTATTTTTACTATGTGATTTTTTGTATATATTGGAGCTTGTTTAATTACATTAAAAGTTGTTTTAAAATTATATATCCCGCAAAATACGAAAATTCGCAATTTGTTGTCCTGTTCCACAATTGTGGCACAGACAAGGAAAGATAAATGTATGTGATCGTTGATGGTTGAAGCGATTTTCATCCGACAACATTGTTATGAAATTTTAACCTACTCCAAGGCAATTAGGAAATGAGGTCAATGTGTAAAAGATATTCGTAAACAATTAGGCAAATTACAGGATATTCAGTTAAATACAAGTCGTTTGCCAGTTTCCCAGGCTGCCTTAGTAGTAAATCAGAAGAGATGCTGTGCATGTGTTTGTCATCTATCACGATATGATAGCGACCAAAGTTTGCCAAAGGTTTAAAAAATTTGTTAATATATCTAATAGTATACCGGTAAAGATGGTGTTCAACATTAGAAAACAGCAGATAAAATGTTATTCTTCGACTACCAGTGACTCAACAACGATTAAAGGATTTGCCCACAACTTGGAGAACTGCTTCAGGTTTACTGACTATGACTGCTTGGGATTCGATTTAGATAATACCTTGGCTAGATATAAAGTAGGTGCTATGATAGAGATGGAGTATGATATTTTAGCCAACTTTCTGGTTGACAACAAAGGCTATTCTGCGAAACATTTGCTTAAACCTTTGGACCATAATTTCATTATTAAGGGCTTGATTGTTGATGATGAAAATGGCAATTTGCTAAGAATTTCTGCAGATGGAACAATCATTCAAGCTACACATGGCACAAAAATCTTGACACAACAGGAAATAAAATCCTACTATCCCGCTCTTCGATGGAGAGCCACGGACTTGTTCGCTCAAGATCCTCTGCAAACGTGGAATGGGCCCTATGCAGAAAAAATGCGCACCCTATTGGACTATTATGATATAATAGTGAGTTTAATATTTGCCCGGGCAGTGGACTCGATTGATGAAGATAATTCTGACAGAAAAACTATACAACATTTGGCCTGACCTGCTAGCAGCATTACAAGACATGTTCAAAAGAGAACATTTTCAAAATGAAAAAGGAAAGTATTTTGCAGAAATAAAGGCAAATCCGCACATGTATTATTACAAATGCAGCAATCATCTAATCAGATGGTTAAATGATCTTAAAGCCAAAGGAAAAATATTGTTCCTAATTACGGGATCTTATGTGGATTTTGCTACACACACCGCCAGCCATACAATAGGAGAAAACTGGAGAGATATGTTTGATATTGTGATAAGCTATGCCAAAAAACCAGGCTTTTTCACTGACCACAAGGACTTCATTTCTTTGGATGGTTTCAAAGAAGGAGCAGCGGTGAAAATTGACGATTTGAAATTAGGAGGAATTTATACACAAGGCAATTGGAATGACTTAAAGACATTTTTGAAAAGCCATAGTAAACTTCCCAATCCCAAATTTCTTTATATAGGAGACAATTTAGTTCAAGATATTTATGCACCGCATGTATATGCTGGATGTGATACAGTTACGGTTTGCGAGGAATTGGAAGCTGAAGGTGTCTACGGACATGAAAAATGGCATCCCGATGAGCAATTTCTTTGTTCAACTATTTGGGGATCGTATTTCAAATGCAAAGACACAGGGCGAATGACCAACTGGTACGATATTATGAAGAAGCACTCAAAATTCTTCGTCCCCAGTCTCGAATATGTTGCAACCTTCCCAGTGGATCATCAGTTTAAAATTGATATATATTAAAAGAAAATTCATTAAAATAATTTGTTAAGTGTTAATTAACTTTATTTGTGTAGCGTAACTGAGCGCAACACTCGTTTTCTCCTGCACCTGTCGACATTTATGTACCCATATGCTCCACCATGTATCCATATACATGATGGACCATAGTCTTTTTTCTTTAGCTGAATTTGTACATTTTAAATGTAATGCTTGACATATTTTATTGTTAAATCGTTTTAATAACTTTAATAAAACCAACGTTTGTAAATGTCTATATATTTTTTAAATAGCTATCATATCCTCCTCCTGATAAATTTTATAAAATACTACAATTCCACACTATACATTTTCAAATCTATATTAAAATTTTCTTTTGCAATTATCTACTATTATACATAATCACTTTATCTTTTCAAGAAATAATGTAAATACGAATTTCAATTCAAACAAATATTTATCATATACGATAACGTCAGTTACATAACACAATTTTACACGGTGTCTCAACTCTGCTGCTAAAAGTTGTAGCTCATGTAATAATACTTTGAAAAACATGTTTATTACTTGTCCATAATGTAGTATGCATAAAGGCAATATTTCCGGTGATTCTAGCGCCAGTAGGTTCATGAAAACATTAATCAAATATACTTATATCGGTAAAAAAATTCATCAAGGTCTTATAAAAGTGTGATTTTACTGAAAGAAATTTTGAGATAAAAAATTAATGTCTAATAGCGTTAATCAGGACCAACAAAGATTTTCCGTGTCGAGTTATAACAACTGATATACTATTTTTCAATAAAAATACGGATGGCCCGCAATTGATTTACAGGGTGACGCAAAACAACGTAGACCAAGTCTGTGTCGCGACGGGAAACTGCGTAAGAGGCGTCAATACGACCCGACCCGAGTTTAAATTGCGTTTTTAAGCTTAAAAATGCAACTGTAGTCAAATAAAAAATGTACAAAAAGGAAAATATTGCCGACATACTTTCGTACGCAGTGCGAGTTAATCGAAGTAAATACTTACAATGAACTTTATGCATATAAAACCACGAAAGCAAAAACCTGCGACCCACCGAGGGACATTTTCAGACGCAGTTGAACTGCGTTAGTTGCCTGTTAATAAAATCAAGACTATAAATGGTTGTCTCCATTGCTTCGGGGCACCCTGTATATGCCAATGAAACCACCCAGAAGAATAAACAATATTGCCTAGTAAAAATATACGCGCATGGTGTAGGCACTTGATTTTTGTACACAATTTAGAGTAAGTACTTAAAATCAGCAGACTTGGACCGCCATTGCAATGCCCATTCCCCCGCCAATACATAAAGATACAACTCCTTTAGTTTTGTTCAATCTTTTTAAATTATAAATCAATGTAACCAAGCAACGGGTGCCTGATGCTCCAATAGGATGTCCCAACGCTACCGCCCCGCCTGAAACATTAACGACACTGGGGTCAAGCCCAAGTTCTTTAGTACAGATTACGCTCTGGACCGCAAATGCCTCATTTAATTCAAATAGATCAACATCTTCTTTCGTCCAGCCTGCTTTTTGCAACTGAAATGAACCGTTGCCGTCATCTCACTTAAATTTTCATTTTTATAACTGTTAAAAACTTACGACTTTATTTACTGCTTGGATAGGCCCCAGCCCCATGCATATAGGATCCAATCCTACCTCAGAAAAAGCAACAATTTCGGCTAGGGGTGTCAGTTGTTTTTCATTCACTTCCTGCTCACTTGCTAAAATGACTGCTGCCGCTCCATCGTTCAGTCCAGAAGCGTTTCCTGCAGTAACGGTTCCAGTCTGGAAATGTTTAGTCCTGCCTTAAGAATGTTTCAAGCTTGGCATTGATGTCCTACCGAGTCAAAGGCAGGCCTAAGTTTTCCCAATTTATCCAAAGTACAATCTGGTTTGGGAAATTCGTCTTTCACAATGAGCACCTTGGTCCTTTTATCGGGGACTCCAATAATTTCGTTCTCAAAATATCCACTATTCATCGCGTTTATTGCTTTGGTTTGCGAATTCAAGGCAAATTCATCTTGTGTTTGTCGGGAGATATTATATAACTTTGCCAAATGTTCGGCTGAAATCCAAACAAATTATTGCACCATTGCTTAGGAGAGAATTTAACAACAAACTTTCAGAAATATTTAAGTCTCGGTTTGTCAGCAAATTGTAACTATTCGTTACTCGAGTATTCGTGGCTCGAGAAGAAACAAAGTAACAAATACAGAGACGGGCGTAATTGCAATTGCATTAAAAAAAGACTTATAAATAATAATAATAAATTACATTTTTTGAATTCAGGAACGGCTTGCAACGTCCCGATTTAGTACGGTAATCAAAGTAACGAACAGTTACAAAAAAAATCCCGAATTAATCAGAGTAACGGAAATCAACACCTCTAATCAGTAGTACTTTAAAGTACTTGAAAAGCTATTGAGGATGCAAAAAAAAAAGAATTCTAAAGCAATTATGGAATTGGAACTTAATCTTTAGCAATTGTCCCTTATTGATTAAGAGCATTCATTTCCAAAGAATGATCATTATCGTAACACACAAGCACTTAAATAAAGAAGTACCAAACAATAATTTAAAATGAAAGTTTCCAGATAATGCGCACTTTATGAAAGAATGCGCGTTACGAGCGTCTTTAAAACCTATAATACTACTGAAAATGTATTATAAAATAACCTGTATTCCCCATGTGGATATTATTAAAAGCATCAGTCAAACCATCAACCAATACTGTGTCCGATAGATTTAGCGCCCCCAATTTGGATCCTCTAAGATATGTACTATGTTGAGCCCGAGACATACTTTCCTGTCCACCTGCCACCAATATGCTACAGTCTTTATTTCTTATAGCTTGGAATCCAAGTGCTACAGCTCTAAAAGCAAAATATTGATCTGCAACCCGACATGGATGAGCAAAAACGTACGTGCAAGTAACTTGATTAAATTGCGAAAGCTTTCGCATATAGTGATCAAGCGATTTCAAATCAAAGACGTCTTCATTGTTCAGGTAAGATAATTTTAATTGTTAAGTATATTTAAAATACCGTGCGTCTAGGTTGGCTGACAAAAGCACAAATTAATCCAAAATTCGAAAAAATCGACTACTTATTTGGGAAAACGTTTTCAACAACCTTTGGATAATTGTTTCTTATTTCTTGGGTCATTCTGACCTTTAACGTATCAGTGTGGTTTGGCTTATTCACATAACTTTAAAAGAAATACGCTGATATTGGCGACCACTCAATTATACCTTTTGTGGAAAAATTGATTCAAGAATTTGTCATACGGCGATTGCAAACTAAGTTTTTTATTGTGTGAGTTTCCCCAAGAAGTTATTTAATTTTGGGGCGTTGCGCTGGAATCCTTTGTGTCAATGAGGATTTTGAGAAGCCGAATGCCTACAGTTTTGCCTGTTAACGTGACCATTTAACGTAAACGCAACATTCATCAGGAAAAATATTTTGTAAACTATGCAATGATGATAAATATTCGACTTCAAAGTGACTCTTTAAGTATTTGATTACATCGGTACTTAACTATCAATTAAATTACATCACGCTGAGAGGATTACTTGTGCGAAAAGCTAACCAACTCGAGCGGCTCGATGCATAGATATTGAATTTTGAAAAATTATAGTCTTTTAGGGATACTTTCGAAAAGACGCAATAGTAAATATGTTTTTCTAGTATAACTCCTAAAACGTTTTATCAAACGAAAGTTGCATATGTTCATATATTTCCAGCAGAATACATTTTATGCACGCTGACTTAACAGTGAAAGCTGGCAAACTCGGGCTGCGGCCCTCGTGCTCTATATAATGCGATAATAAGCCAAAACTTCTTCCAAAAGACAAAGAATTTGTTGAAATATTATCAATAGTACTTCAAATTAAACCCTCAACCCCATTATTCACTTAATTCAGCCGGCAACAAATAAAATATAATTTAAAAACTGCGACTTATCCAAGTCCAATATTATTACGTTTTGTATTAACGAAAGCTAGGTCTTTGCCTAAACCAAAAATCATAATTGAATAAATACATTAATTTTCTATTTCGCAATTTTAATGTGACGCCAGAAATTTTGCACATAAATTTCTTTTATTTTGCTGGCCGAGTCGCGTTTTTGTACGCGTTTGACTTTGGATCAACAATAGCATATTACGTTGTAACGAGTAACAAATGTGCTTAAAGTTCAAAATTCCGATTATTATGTAAAAAAATGTAGGTTCAAGTCCAGGCTTCTTAACTAGCTATTAATATGAATTAAATTATGAAACACGATAAATAAAATTCTTAAATTACAGACAATTTATCGCTGAATGCAGAAAAGCAGATTAAATTCACTTTTATCATTTGAAGAGTACCATTTTCTTAATCTTTCAAGTATTCTTTAAAGTTATACAGTTTTGACTACGAATGAAATTAGCAAACCAAATTATTTGTGCTCGATTTGTTTAAACTATTCTGACAAGTAAAAATAGAAATTCCATTCATTAACCATTATAGTTTCCAAGCATTCAATATGTAAAGGATGTTTCCTAAAAATCACTTAACAATGGAAAAAGCAGAATAAGGAAATTCGTTAATTTAGTATCTTGCTACAAAAATAAATTTTCAAACTTCGGTGAAACGTCGGCAAACAAAAAAAAATGGAATAAATGCTACGGATTTATGGAAACCCGAATAACTAAGAAGTGCATAGGCTAATTTGCGTGATCTTTTATACATCTAAAATGAATAGTGTTAGTCTAATTATCCGAGAAGGCGAATTTGCACCAGGACATTCCCGTGATTCTTAGAAATTGGGGGAATAATCCAAATTTCACTGGCAAATTGAATTACCGTATACCTCGTATGACTCTTGTTATATAATTTGTTTACATATTAACTTACTTGAGCCCAGATCCACATAACATATTAATGGTTAAGGCCGGTGCGGAGTTCGGTATTTTTGCATTTATAGCGGCTTGTCTTGCAGAATTCTGTCCTTGACCTGCAGTCAAGACCTGACACAAAAAGAAACGATATTTACCAGTGTTCAATTTTTTTGTATGAAATCTCTTGTTCAGTGGTGGAATTTGTCTGATAAAGCCCGATTAAGAACAGAGTTATCGAGATCCTAGTACAAAATAAAAGTGACGCGTTACTTTAATATCTTCGGAGATGCAAATGAAAAGGTTATTAGTTATTGTTTTATGAAATTTTGGGGCTATCACTTTGAAAGTTGGGAAATTTCGCTTTAGCCCTACTGGGGAATCTCTTCTTTCCGCTTGCGAGTCTTTTTAGACAGGGTTCTTTCGAACGCAAGTTGCTTTAATCAATCATCAAAAATTCCTGTTAGTGGGGCAATAGTTAACATGCAAAGTAACTGCTATGTTGGGAAGCTACAAATCCCAATTGGATCTAACTACTTTCTGTTGCAATAATTTGAATTTTAAAGCTGATTCTTGAAGAAAACAAATATACGAAACAGCAAAATAGCGTTCGGAGAATGCAGGATTTTGTTAAAATATTTCACTTTGCATTTGTCCTTCGATTCGTGTTAAACATTACGTTTTTTTTATTTCTGCGTCTAACTTTTGAACTAAAAATTAGCAATTTTTCATACAAGTCCAATTAGTAAGCGGCAATTCTCCAAAGGGACAGTCTTAACGACTTGGCACTTATTTAAACCGTTTCTGAAATAATGTCATTTAAATATTCACACTTTTGCTTTTTTTACACATCTTTTACTTGGTGAAAGAAAATTCTCGGAGCGAGTTACCAAAAAAGGCAGTACGACAGATCGAATATTTTTCAAGCGTTTTCGATATATGAAGGTTGTAAACTTGAAAAAGCTGAAAGAATGTCGACTTTTTTATGCCAAAATATAGTTCACAAAATGTCGTTTGAAAGGGGTTCCTACGATGAATGCGATAATTGAAGCCGCTTTGTTTCAGTTATCGTGACCTGGCAAGTTTGAGGGGTAGAATAAAAGCGCTAGGCACCTACCAAGCTATTATTTCAATGCAAATATTAATAAGCAACAAAAGAAAGAAAGACAAAAAATATTGTAATGTTGTGCAACTGTAATATAAAACACATATACAAAATAAGTAACTACCTGGCCCATTATACATTGGTCTACATCTTCAGGTTTTATTTTGGCCCGCACTAGGGCTTCAGCAATAACTATGGAACCCAACTCTGAGGCTGTATACTTTTCAAACTGCCCTTGGAAGTTACCTGAAAATTATTGCAAGTTTAACTACTTTAAGGAATTGAGTCTACATATCAGCACAAACCTATAGGGGTACGACATCCTGAGACAATAAATACCTGCGACATTGTTAATACTATTTTTATTTAAATACTGTGATACAAAATAAAATACGTGAAATACTATTCAGGTCGAACGTACATCACTATGCAACTAATACTGAAAAGTGAAACTTTCACCGCTATTTTTACACCTTTTATAGCAGCTATAGCCGCATTTCTTCCACCAAACTAAAGATCACAAATCACAGAGGTTATAGATTGGAAACTGCCATATAAGCCTGTAGAATGCTATTTGTCGCTTATTCGCAGCGGCTGATTTCCAAACTAGACTCGAATTTCCACTGCTTGCAGAAGAAAACGTCTTTCCGATTGGATTCACATCAAAATTTAGCGGGAGATTTGAATTCAGTTTATCATCTCTTCGATTTCGGCTCAAGTTTCAATAATATTTCAAGCATCTCATAATGCTCTTTAATTGTGATGTTATACTAGTGCTTCAATTAACATCACAATTAAAAGGCATTATGAGATTCTTGAAATATTATTGGAACATTATTCGCAGAGATCGCGGAGATCATAACGTGAATTCAAATCGCCTGCTAAAGTTTTGTTCGTGTAACAACTAGGATTAATTGGGAAAATAAACCACATGAATTTCTCTTTACAATAGGTATTTATTACACTAAAAAACGTCAAAATTTCGCGTTCGCGCACAACGAATGTTCTTTGCGTAAACCAGTGTCGTCTATCTGAGATAATTTTTTAATAGTTTTGACGTGCAGTGGGCGAGGCCCTTGTCAATGTCCTGCGAAAACATTCGGCAACCACGCTATTATGGTGACAACGAATTTCACTGTGACAATACCCGTCAGTTTACCAGAAGGGTGACACTTTTGCGGGCGCTGCTTGAAAGTTACTTCTGAGGATGTCAGCGGATCGTGCTTGTGAAACGTTTGGAACACCTTCTATTCCTGTTTGTTTTAGCATTCATTAGCTTCATTCCTCTGGGGGTGTTTTGGGAGCACAGTAAAAATGGGAAAAAAATTAATTCCTATTAACAACTGAGTTTTGGTTTAGTGAAATCTTGCAATTTCTTTCATCAGTTTCATGCAGACTTCATGGAGATCAGTTTCACGGCTTTTTTCTAATTCGAATTTTAATTTACCAGGATCGTTATCGGACAACATCCAGTGGAGGATCGCAAAGCTGGATGGAACAAAATGATGCCTTCCAAGCCCCACCTGAAGACTAATGCGCTTAGGATCGGTTAATGTTAAGTTAGCAAACATAGTAAAGAGCCAAAGCATGTGAATCAATTGTTGAAAATAAAAAATTATAAATGACATCCGTTTTTTCTTTGTTTCGTTATTTCCTTTGTCGATTAGTAGGACATTATTCTCGAAACCTTACTGATAAAACTGCACACTTTCAAGAAAGTAGCGAAAGAACCTATTTTGCGAAAAATCCGGTTTGCATCAGGGCAGCAGCATGTTTAAGGAGATAGCGAGCAGATATCAGGAGCAGGAGTTTAACGTTACGTTATTTTTCACGTGGGTCTAGTAGCTCTCTATTAGCAAAATTTGAACGGCAAAACGAAATTTTTATTTGTATCAGGGCAGCAGCATCTTTAAGGAGGCAGCGAGCAGGATATCAGGAGCAGGAGTTTAGCGTTACGTTATTTTTTATGTGTATCTAGTAGCTCTCGATACCAGGTAGTGTTGGATTTCTACCAACTAAAAAACCCCCAAACTTTAGACTGCAAGTTTTTAAAAGCTATTGCTTAAAACCTTGCAGTCCTCTCTAAGAATAGATCAGCTCGGCACCCGTATGCCATTACATCGCATTCTCTCCATACCAGCTGCTTGTAGCCATGGGCATCTTAACTAACTGACGCAAACTATACGAAAAATGATAAAAAAGTGTACATCTGAGCAATCCCTACTGAGAGTTCAAGAAGCGTTTAATTTAGAGTACAATTCACAGCAGAAAAAACACTAATAATTGATACCTTTGCGCTGAAGTAGGGGATAGAGGCGTATATAAAAAATCATACAATAAAAATGGAATTAAATCAATTTTATTAGGCAAATTAAATGCTAAAAGGTTTAAAGAAAAAAATTGTAATTTGTAAATCTGAGCATTCAAGCAGAAAATCGCTTGCCGTTTCTTAAATAAATAAATACAATCAACCCTGGTTGCCATCTACTTCTATAAAATAAAATGCATGTCCGGATCCAGATCGTTGAAATTCCCTAAACCCCGATTTTTTCTCAAAAAACTCAACTCCATTGAGTGGTTAAAATTCACCAGTTATAATAATTTCATTTAATTTAATTTATATATTTGATTATTTATATGAGCCAAACATCCAAAAGATCCGATACGACCAGCTCTTGCTACTCCCTGTTGAGAAAATAACAGCTGGATAAATGTCAAATAAACAACGACCATCAAAAACAGGAAAATAAGTTTATAAACTTAATGAAAATAGATTGATTATAGGAGATAATTTATCATTGTAAATGGTTGGTGGGACATTAACATAATTTCATTCAGTTCGCGTTGTTAGAAAATACGCCTTTCTTACAGTGAATGTGCATAACGAGTCGACAAGAATTTAGTACAGTTAAAAAGTTGAAACAATTAATTAAAACATTGCATGTGAATATGTGTAGGCAGTTGTTAACTGAAGAATTTATTAACACAATTTGAAGCATTATAATGGGAGTGACATAATATTTGATTGAAGATGAGCGAGGAGACAACCTTACCAGCCAAGGGGTGTCTTCCCAAAGTCTCAAACACTTGGCGAGCAGTATTCGGAGCAATTACTTCAACAAATCGAATTCATCCGTCCGACCCAGTTCCTCCTAAAGATAGTGAGTTCATTTTCATTGAATCTAAGATTAAAATAAGGGTAGTTCATCTAACTCCCGAGAAAGTGAGACAGTCATTAATAATCGCTCAAAACATCTCTTCGAAACGAAGCTCTGTATCAGATGAATACTGGTTTATGAGAAGCAAACCGTTAAGAAACACCACTTGCAGTTGTTCTTTTAGAAATTCCATCAGAAAATCGTATAGAAATTCCAATATATCTAATGGGTCATCAGCTCAAAAAGATTTACACCTCCAAAACGAGTAAGTACATTCATTTAATTATATGCATAAGTCATTCTATAATTAGAACTCTTAATAATGTATAATTGACAATAGTAATTCGGTTACTGTTAAGTAATGTGCTTTCACTAAACACGTCTAGTCTAATTAGAAAAAAAATCCGTCGATTTTCGTTGCATGAAACTAAGGAAAACGATCGTGTAAACTTTGCGGGAAAATTTATTAGTTGCTAGTAGGAGAAATTTAATTTACTAGATTGCCGGATGTTGGATATATACCTATTTTGCCTAAGCTGAGTCAATTTGACCGAAACACCAATTAAAGTTAAAAACAATGAAATTGGCGCCCTGCCTTTTGAGGGTATCGCCTGGGGGTACTTTAGGAGTATCAAGAAAAAAGGTAAAAATGATAATTCTTTCAAATAATGAGAGATATTTGCAAAAAATTATATGGGAAAGTTCGATTCGCGCCTCAAACGACGTATTTCTCATTAACCTTACGCATATCACTTCTTCTTGACCGATACACGAATAATTGACAGATTTTTTCCTCCTTGGGGATTCGGTCTAAGGTAGTGCTGTCCCCCCTGCACACATGTTAATGCACTGTTTGTCCCCTTGTCTTTCTACAAACTGTTATTTGTGATTTTTTTTAAATCTGTGACAACCACTGGACCCAGTATTATAACGCAGGGTAACAATTGCAGAATAATTTCATCCTTGCAATACGTTCAAAGCCATAAGAATGAAATGTGTCAACTGATCCGAAAAAAAGATTCTGGAGGGTTCTCAGACCTTTCATACGAAACCATATTAGCAGTGAGTACCCTGTATACATCTGTTAGGTTTTGTGCCCCGTAAAAGAGTTTATTTTTCTCATCACTGCCTAGACCGAATTGCGAAAGGAGGAAAAAATCTGTCAACTTACGCAGATACTTGCTGCTATAAGATTGTACGCTAAGGCTGATTCTCAAACGATTTTAACATTATGCAAAGAAAATATTTTTTTAAATCTCGAACCATCTTTTACTCGCTAAAAAACTAGAAGATTCATTCTCTGACCTTAGAGTTATAAAGTCGAATTATTTGGGTACGCAGTGAAACTCTCTTGTTTGATCTTCGATGGAAAAATACAGTGCGTTTTTTCAAGGATTGGGCACGAGTAAAACAAAACCTTCCCAACTTGAACTAGTTCCACGCAAATGAACGAACTAATGGATTTTTCGATTTTTTACATCGTTTTAACAGTTGGTTCATTTATTTTCCATTCTCTTCTGGACTTCTGAACGCAACAAACACGCTTCGACAGCTTCCTAGCTAGTTCCGCGAAATCGTGAAAAAGCCAAAGCGCTAATGGCAATTCCTCATATAAAGAGGGATTACTGTGCATAATACATTAACAAAAATTTTGAACCATCCGGACTGTCCTCTATTAAAAAAAAATTAATCTTTCTAGTTTCAACCGTGCATCTGAACACTCTAGTACAAAGTCTAAGGTAGATAAAGTGGAAACATTCGTGGATCAATTGATAGAAGAAACAATAAATGAAGCACTCAGTGAATGTATAGAAAGTACTAGGACAAAAGCAAATGGCATTGTTAATCTTGGTTATGAAAGATCAGAAGTGGATTCTGCAATTACACAAAGAGTTCATTTGAATAAACCAAATGGAAAACCATATGAAATACCACAAACATCTAGTCCTCCAAACTTAAAAAAATGTGTTCACAATAGAATAAAGCCGTTAATAATGTTGATTCATGGATTGGGCAGTACTGCGGATATTTGGAACATTTTGATCAACAATCTATTATTTAAAGGATTTGAAGTGGTTGCCCCTGACTTGCTTGGGCATGGCTACAGTTCAGCTCCTAACAAAGCTAGTTTTTATCACTTTAAAAATCTATTGAGCCAAACCATGGCGGTATTTGATTATTTTATGAAGAAAGAAGACAAAAGGAAATGCATCCTTATTGGACATTCGTATGGGTAACTGAAGGCGTTGTATTAATCAAATAACGAAAATACTAATTGAGTATGTTTCAGTTGTAGCCTAATAACAGCTTTATACCCAAACAGAGCAACAAAAATTGCACAGCTAGTTTTAATAAGTGGAGGTGGACCAACTCCTTTAGCTCCAGCTGCTGACATGAATGATATCTCACCATATGGTTGGGCTCACAACTTATGTTATCCCTTTATGTATTGCGGACTAAAAAGGTACATATTCGTAAATCGATAAACAGTTTAATAACGGCTTGAACTTTTAGAAGCTTCTTTTACTCATCAAGAGGCAAGAACTTCAGGTTTTGTGAAGGTGAAACCACAGTACCTCCTCATATAAGAGATTATTTAATACAAGGACAGTATTGGCCTGAAGGCGATGCCTCATTTCATCGCAGAATTTTAGTGCCAACTTTGCTGGTACACGGTTTGCAAGATAAACAAGTTACTTTGGTTCAGGAATGTGAAATGGAGAGGGTAAAAACAAACAATACAAACTTCAACTGAGGAATTTATACTGGTTACTTTTCAGACGATACCAAGGTCCTTTTTAGAATTAATACCCGATGCTGGTCACTTGTCAATGCTCGAATCACCTGAACACCTAAGTCATATGGTTGGTTGTTTTTTAGAAATGTGGACTTGATATTTGTAAGGGACTTTTTTTTATTTATATTGAAACAATTAATAATATAATTGACATTTGTAGAAAATAGAAGGTGATATTTCTATAACATAAATATATATATATACAAATCTTTATTTTGGTTTCCATTGTAATTTTAAAAAACTTGTATACTTTTGACTGTCGAATGTATATTGACTTGGATTCTGTTTTTTGGGAACAAGTAAAATGTTTATATAGTGACAATAACAATTAGTCCTTTTATATCGTAGAAATTGTATTATTAGGTATTTTTGAGATTTATACGTCTTGCATTAAGAGATTTTAGAATTAGCTATTTTGTATTTTCTTGTTAATCAAGTGGTACAATTTTATATATATCTACCTGAGTTAAAACGAACAAAATATGTATTGACACAAGCTTTTGTGGTAGAAGATTAAGAGTGTGATAATTTCAAGACTCCGTCCATTTTTCCAATTTGTTAAAACATTTGTAATATAAATAAACTACAGTAAAAAAGTTAGTGTTTTATTAAACAGTATATAATTATAAAAATAATAAAGGCGTAAATTTTTGAAAAGATTGACGTTGGTAAACTAAATAACTGCGTAAAGTTTTCATTTCATGACAATAAAATAATTATAGCTTTTGGGTCATTTCTGGAACTGCTTTAAATAGATCAGCTACAAGACCATAATCAGCCACCTGGAAAATGGGTGCTTCAGGGTCTTTATTGATAGCGACAATAGTTTTGCTATCTTTCATGCCTGCTAAATGTTGAATTGCTCCAGAGATACCAACAGCAATGTATAGATCCTGCAAAGCAACACAAAACAAAAACGATGTTGTTGCTCAGCCAATATCTATAGCAAAATGATAAAATCGACTCTTATCATAAAGAGCTAACTTACAGGTGCTACGATCTTTCCAGTTTGGCCAACTTGCAGGTCGTTTGGCACATATCCTGCATCGACTGCAGCTCTTGAGGCTCCAACCGCAGCATTAAGTTTATCAGCTAGGTCATAAAGCAATTTGAAGTTGTCCCCTGATTTCAACCCTCTGCCTATGAGAAGCAAATATTGATTTCCTTGCCGACTGTTTAAATGTTGATTAACAATAACATGCCATCGTTCACTTTGTTTATCCCCGTCATATAAAGAAAAATTTAAGGGCTTCAAACCCTTTTCGCATCGCGCTGATAGCAAAATTGCGTCGGTAATTAGGTTTATTTTGCTGTGAATAAGAAATCTCATATCTCAGAAAATATACACATCGGCTATATTGTCAAGTTTTCAAAATATCAGATTCTTTGGGGGAATCTGGAAAAGTTGCAAAGGGACACGGTAGACAACTGCGACCGTTACCTCGTGGCCTTCGATAATGTTCACAGCAGATGTGATCGAAACGTCGGGAAGCATTTCCAACGGACTACGGCTTATAAGCCCGGAAAATGTTTCAACCGTTTAGTCATGTCTCAACATAGTTGTTTTTGAAACTCGGAAAAAACCTGATAGTTATGGACTCTTCTAAAACGAACCCGAATGGAAATTGGACAAACATTTAATCGAAACCTTTCAAAAGTCGAGATCCGAGAAGTATTTTTTCAATTACGTAACGTTGACTCTAACTTGTGCAGAAACCTCCAAAACAATACAAAATGAAATGAATGATAAAAGTATTGGTTCAAAAACCACTTTGTAAGAATTAATAAATACAAAATGTTGTTGCCAAAAACAAACGAAAATTAAAGGTGGAAACTACTGAATATCATAGTTAAGGAGCATCTAAAGATAATAGCAACGTTTTAACAAAATAGGTTTTTTAAAATTACAGTGCATGATGCAAAAAATTCCTAGGATTTTAAACTATTTGAAATCATGTAAATTAATTAAGTGATTTTATTAGCGTTTGATATTAAACAATTGCAGTACTTACCTCCACTAACAACCACCTTGGCACTAGTAAGTTCCGGCCTATCAGACTTGCTGAGTTCCTGACTAATAAAGCTAGTTAGTTGTGTATCACAGCCATCAACAGGAATTTTCTCAACAGCCGCAGATCCAGATTCCAGTTTAGCTGGTTCAAAACTGGTTCCCCTTACAGATAAAATTTTCACTGGATCTGTTGCTTCCAGTGTTTGAATCGCATTGCCAGCATATATGCTTCTTACAAACGTGTTTGGCGATTTAATTCCAATTACGTCTGAGATCGGAGACACATCTAGCTTGGCTGCTACTCTTGGCAGCAAGGTTTTGCCGAATGATGAAGCCCCAGCAATGATATGAGTGTATTTAAACTGGTTTTGTGTAGCGACTATTAAAGCCGTCAGATTTTCTGCTGTAAAACCCTTAAAAACATCACTTTCAGCTACTAGGATTTTTGATAAACCCTCGGCTTTAGCCAGCTGTTCGGCAGCGGGGCCACATTTGGTACCAGCTATCAACACTGATATGTCACCCCCTAATTTCTTCGCTGCTGTTAAAGCATTTTGCGTAATTGGCAGAAGACTTTCGTTATTGTGTTCAGCAATCAAAAGTGTACTTTGAAACCTTTGGAATTGCCCTGTGAACTTTGAAATTTTGGGGATTATTCAATGAACACGGTTATAACTTCAATTACTTACTCTAGTGGTTAATTGTCTTGAAAACATTTTGCAAATCAGCTAGTTTTCTGCAGCCACTGGTTTCTGTTTGATTGTGAAATAAAATCAGTTAAACTGGAACCAATCTCCAGGTCAAAGTACAAAAATCAAAATAAACTTATCAAACTATCAAAACAAAATTTCATGAACAAGGAATACCATCGAGGTGATAATATAAAATTAATATCTCTATTTACTGTCAAACAGTAGGGTATGACGTCAGCTAGGAGAAATGCTAAACAAAAATATGTATGTACACTATTAAGAAATCCGTATTGTTATTAAGAGCATAATGTTCTGCATACCAGTTTACAGAGCAACTCCTGGAGAGGAACCCCAACAGTTTTTGGGTGTCCCCTAATGGTTCTAGATTATTTAAATTTTCGAATCAAGAAATTATGTTCTTTTAATTCGCTATGTATGTTCTTATTCTGAAAGGAGCTGAAACATTAAATTAATAATTTTTTTAAAAACAACCCAGACGGATATTATTGCAACGCACCAACCAGCTGATGAGGTGCATTCGCCTAGTTTAATTTTTGAAAAATCCCCTTTTTCCAATTTTGTCCGGGAAATGGCTGATTTTTTAAAAGCGAAAGTTCCCTCTTGCCATTACCCGATGTTTTTTTAAATAGAAACTGCGACTTTACGAAAAAATGTAATTCTTCTAGCCGTCGATAAAGAAAATTTGGTTGTATACCTGGAGTTAATTTCGCTTCATTTGAGTAACTGGTTTTTTTCAGAATGAAGTCTTGAACTATGAACATTTTTGAGACCGGTTTCCACTCTTGCACCATGTTCTTCTGAAGTGTAAGTATTTTGTTTACAAAACTGGTATTTCCGACAAAACAAATGCCCCCATTTGCCCATGTTCACTCCATTAGAGGCGGTTTGCTTCAAAGGTGTTTATTACAGCAGAACAAAAATACAAGAGAAATGCAATCAAACTATAAGTATTTGGAAATGCCAAACCATATATTCTAAAGATATATAACCAGAACAGATTTATTTCACATATATTATTTCTAAAAATGGTAACAAGCAGGCTGATGTATAAAATTGATCGAGCTGTACAGTGATTGAACTTAAAAAGAGCGACAAGAACGGTAATGATAAGATATTTATTAAGTTACACGTTATGATTGCGATAATTGTGAATGCATGTCCCTTGCCACAATACGTAGTGCAGTTTGTCAATATTTAGAATATCACACTTATAGCGATTAGGACTCTATTACACTAGACCTACATATAAAAATAATACCTTATAACCGATCAAAAAATTCATTTTTCAGTTAGTCTCAAACACATTATTAGCATAACCAATGAATCATCAATGCTTGGGGATTCAACAGTTCAAAATAACTAAGTTTGTTGTTTTATTTTTGCACTGAACCTTGTGGCCGGAATATGAAAAAATGTCTAGTGTAATAGAATACTTTATAACATTAAATACAGGCAGAGACTACTTTCCTTCAAACTAAAAATATTTGCTGGATGATGGCACGATTTAGCACATGCAACCACCTTCGGAGTCTTGTTGGTCATTCTGCAGCTGGGGCTGAGTTTGGAGGTCGACAGCTAAAAATCATGAATTAAGGAAAATGTTAAAAACAATGCAATATGCATTTACATAAGCACAATCTACAAATTCAAGCCAATATATTTATATGCAGGTAATGAAAGCAAAAATATCCAAACTGAAGAAGAGTTTTGATATTAAATTTATTTCGTGGGCTGTTCAGGTTACAAATTGCATACAAAAGCTAAGTACAAACGTTTGCAAAACTCTAAAACAAAGTTGTACTTCATACGTTAGTAAAATATATTTTAAGTGGTTGAAGCAACAATTTACTACTTTCTTGTAATTGACTTCTGTTACATTTAAATTAACATTAATGAAGAAAGTAGTAGCCTTTGCAACACAGAGAAATGTATTTATTGTGATAACATTTATAGGCTTGAGCTTAAAATATACATCCTGCCGTTTCTTCCGAATACATGGCTTTAGGTAATTAGCAATAGAAAAAGATGATTTTCGCCTGTAACCTGCTTTTGTTCATATTAGATATAGTGTTAGTTTGACTACAGTTCGAACTAGTAAAATTGTTTTCTTGGTAAATAATAATCTTTTTATAACGAAAATTGGGAACAAAGAACTTTTTTATGGGAATTGTTCTGAAAATCAATAATTTGAGTTTAAAGTGTGAAATTAAAAAAGGATGTTACTAATTTCAAACCAACGAGACACTACATGAACTTGTTGAAATAAATTGACCTCTACTGCAAAAATCATTAAGAGTCAGTTATTTTCTATAAATACAATAAAAATAAATAAATTACTAAGTGATATAAATGCACATAGAAGGATAATACTATAGCAATGTTTACAAGATTTTGAGCAATATACACTGGGAGGCATATTCATGTGGAGCTTGCTATTTTACACATTCAAGCAGATTAAAGTGTTCAATACATATAGAAAAAGTACCTACTAAAGCTGATAAATGGTGAGGCAAATATAAAACATCACAGTGATTAATTAATTCCATAGGCGTTAATACTAATTAATGTGTTATAAATATTTCAATTATATTTTCATAAAGAAGTTGTCACAACATATTGCAATATTATAATACTTTCTTGATCACTGTATGATAATCTCTATAGTATTGCACAAAAATTTACGAATATATTATTGCTTGTTCAGCTATGCAAAAACGAATTGCAACCATCAACACTTTAAAAGATACCATTTTCAATTTCTGCTGATGTGTTAGAACTATCAAATAACTAAGGTTTTGTTGAATTGAAAACGAAATTAATTTTTGATGAATATAGTTTTGAATAACTGGTAGAGCTCTGGGTGCAACTGGGTGCCTGATATTTAGATTTAACATATCTTTGCCTATTTTCAAGAAAAAACTTGCCGCGAATTCGGAAATCATACAAAATAATCTACAAATAACCTAAGATTCCTAAGGCAGCAATGTAAAAAAACAAATATTTTTTTTACAAAATAAACATATAAACAGAATACATATGATTGGTCGACAATACTTCTCACAAAAGCCATAAAATGTGTAATAATTTTATACTGGCTTTATAGAATCAAAGAGTACGTGTTTATTGGGAAAGTATTTATGGCATTTTTTTGTGCTTTAATCAGAGGCTTAACTGTATTAAATGTTAAATTTAAATCACTGTTAAGATTCAGTTATATTGACTAAGCAAATTATTTGAATAAAAGTAAAATTGAAAATCTTAGACATCATTGTGTCAACATATTATTGTCAAGCAACCAATGTATAAACTTAGGTACAAAGTTTAAAATTAAAATCAGCATGCACAGCCTCCATCAGGATCTTTCACTTCATTGGGTGTGTCTTTCAGAACAACTTCTTGCACTGATCATTTAATTAAGGAAAATAAAATAAAAAACAAACAAATGATGTACATGCAGAATTATATTGAGGCATGCAAAGCCATATCGATGAATAAATATATCTGATTGGAACTTAAGGTTTGGCAAAAGCATGCACAAGTTCAGAAAAAGGATACTGTCTTCTGGGGGTTTATTTTCCGTTGAATCCATACCGGGCAGGGCAGCAGCTACACGTCTAAATAACTGAAAGACAATACCAATTGCCATTAAATTAGCTTTAAAATTCTTGTTCGGACAAAACAGGAGCAGGAAAGTGCGAACAAACTGGCTAATTATATCAGACAAACTCACTTGCTTAACATTATATCCTGCTTTGGCACTAGTTTCAATAAACATAACATTTAATTCTTTAGCTTTGCGTTCTCCTTCCTCGGTGCTCACCTGCCTCTTGTCTGAGAGGTCAGTTTTATTGCCAACGAGCATTATTATTACATCACTACCTCTTTCAGTTCTTACATCATCAATCCATTTTGATGTTTGATGAAACGAATTTGCATCTAAAAAGGTGCTCGTTTGGTTGTAATGTTAATCCGAAACGCATGAATGAACCTACTTGTAATGTCATAAACTACTACAGCCACTGTGGAATCTCGAATGTACGAAGGAATTAACGATCTGAACCGTTCTTGTCCAGCAGTGTCCCACAGCTGCAGTCGCACTGTTCTGTCTTCTAAATACATTGTTTTTGACAGAAAATCGATTCCTATTGTTGCCTATAAATTAGTACGATTAAATTTCGAGTCGGTTCTAGTTTTATGCAGCCTGACTTCAATCACAACAGTAAAATTGAATCAAAATAGGCAAAACAAAATATTTTTTATCAAGATCTGACAAATTAGAAAAAAAAATACAATGACTCAGTCTAGCTATATTGATAAGTTCTTTATCTTAAAGTGTGTTTTGATGTTTCTGGATTATTAAGTAAAAATTATTATATTTCTCTGTCATAAAAACGCGAATTGCAATGGCAGCAACTATTTCATTTGCTTAGCAACATTTTGGTTTTTGTAATGTTATAATTATTCGGTTTTTAAGGCACAGAAACCTAATTATAAAAAATAACTGTGATTATTGAAGAGGCATTTTTGCTACAAAGCAGTGAATTAATACATATTTGCTTACCTGATAAGTATTATCAAAACTATCGTACATAAATCTCGTAATTAGAGAGGTTTTACCCACTGGAAAAAAATGAAAAAAATAATTTAGCTTATGTTGAAAACATGAGAATTTAGAACACTTTTTGTGCCCCTTTGGAATATCGAAGTCGAGGTTAGATATAATTCACTTCAAAATATTCCTGGGCTATCAGTAGTTTTGTCATCTACAATAAGTGCCGTGTCGTCTGCGTATTGTAATATGTATGCCGATCTGTCGATTTGATTTTTGTCTCGTAAGTTGTAATTGTATATGTCATGGCAGTATATATTGTAGAGAAACGGTGAGAGCGGGGATCCTTGAGGGAGCCCTTGTTCAGGAGAAAAAGAAAATGACAGTGTTTTGTCAATTCGTACTGGTAGTTGTCTGTTTTCTAGTAAGTTCTTTATGGTGTGTAGTAGATATGTTGGTGTGTGTAGTTTGTATGGTTGGTATATTTTAAAATATTCCTGGGTTTCAGTCAATTTTATTGTTTATTATTTAAAATGTTACAAATACGTTTCGGTGTCTTTCTCCACCATCATCAGTTTGTCTAAAATATATATTTACAGTTATCATCAATTTAAATAATAAACAATAAAATTGACTGATACCCAGGAATATTTTGAAGTGAATTAAAGTACAGTCAGGAAAATATGCGTAACGATGTTAGATATAATAAGATACAGACGCCGAAGTTCACAAGGAAGAAAAGTTTCAATTTAAAAAATTGCTGGATAAATGTATTCTCATTAAAATAACTGCATGGATAATCAATAACTTCAATCATTCGCTGACCGCCACCAAATGCACAGAAATAGGGCCGTTGTATTATCAAATATTTCTTAACTAAATTAAAAAACAACAAATATTGAACCATGTATTACAATTCTTAAATAGACCATCGTGTTTGGATGTAAGAATTATTGAGTATTATACATTCGACTATGGCATTTTTGCTCTTGATTCACTAGCCAAATGTTTTAATTGTATATCAGGGCTTTAAGGCTTGTTAATTCTTAATTAAAGACAGTTTATTGTTTTTTTGTGATTTCGTCCATGTACCCACAAGAGCAAGTATGAAACTGTAAATAAAGTTCTGGAGATGACATTCTGTGTCCTAAATAATGTATGAAAGATATAAGAGAATAATAAGTTGGGATATTTAGGGAAATTATAAGTAATCGACCGGTCATCACAAAGGTGGATATTACGAAAAGGGAATCATTATTTATTGATCATTTCGACTACGCCTGAACTAAAAGTTTACAACTCATCAAGACAACGTCACTTACTTACCACTCTGTTCTCCTAGAAAAACTAACTTAAATTTTCTTAGAGGATTTCCAAAATCGCCCGACGTCGACATCGCGGTCTTTAATTGAATTTATCTTTTAATTTACTCAACAATCCAAATATACACCGTAATTTATCACAGAACACTCACAACTGCCTAATCCTACCACAAATCCTTAGCCGTGTCTCTGCCACACTGACAGTCACCGATCACAGAGGTTATAGATTGGAATCTTCATTCGAAACTGTAGAAATCTGTTTGTCGCTTTTGTTCTGGTGGCTACGATTAGAACTGAAAGAAATCTACGTTTATTGATCGAAGATACGGAACTTTAACGTTTTGGAGCAGGAGATCTGAATTAACTTTTGGATTTCCATAATTCCATAAGCCAATTAATTTATGAGCATAAGGTCTGTAATCCGCAAATTATCTTTTTATAACACAAAGCAGCTACTCACAACTGACAATTTTACTTCCTTAAGGCGGCACTGCGCATTTATTGTATACCCTGTACAGCTCGAGAAAAGCCAAATGAGATCTATAAAATACTTCTTTCGAAATTTAGCGAAGTTTTATTTATGTTTGCCTGCCATGGCCAGCCACAAACCAGTGATTTTTCCCGTAAAATCGCTTAAAAACACTCACAGTGTAACCGCAGCCTTAACGCACTAGTAGCGACACATAGTGCATTTTTAAGAACTATGCAACAATGTAGCAGGTAATTACGGTTGGCAGCGCCACTGCGGAGTTCAGTGGCGTTGTGTTGGGTCGGCATCCAAGCTCAATGGCTGCAGCCACATATTACAGTCTGATGTTATTGAATATCATAATAATAGTATTCCATTACGATAGTAATCCCTAGGGTTGGAAAACACGCTGGTTTTTGGGTTCCCCGCCAAGACAGAATAAAGATAACGTTTGCATGTACTTTTTAGGCCAATGAAAGTGTCCATTATAGGAACATCTTGCACTTTTTTGTGGCCTCAATTGATAGTTTCAAATAATTGAAATTGTGGTTTCCTGCAGAATTACAATGGCAACACCGCCTCCATGCATCCATTTTGTTGATAATCCATTAACAAATAGTTTAATGTTTGAAGATTATATGCTGGTTTAGCAGATAAGAACTGACTGAAGGTTGAATCAAATAATATTAATATTTCAGGTAAATTAGGGCTTTACCTGCAAAGTTTGAAGAAAAATTACTCAGAAAGTGGTTCCATATTTGAAATAAAATTGCCGCCCTACTCTTTGATTCTTTTTCCTGCTTTCAATTTAATTTTTCTATATCGATTATAGTTTGTTTCGCGTTTAGGCTGCATAAGGGTGATAGAGATAGGAACTTGAGCGAGAGCAGGTAATTAATTTATTGAAATGACCGTCTAGTCACTACTGTCACTAGTCACTAGTCACTAGTGTCTAGTGTATTCCACTTTTCTCATTCCGTTTAGGTTGGATGGACCGTCGGGTTTCAGATAAATAAACGTCACTTGTGAAAAAATTTTCATCGTAGTTTTTAGTGGGCTATTCACCAAGAAAATTAGCGGTTGTGTGTTGGAGAGAGGGAAATCCATCCCATCTAACCTAGTCAAAGCGGAAGAGAAAAACAGCGGTTTTTGAACTTGTACGTGTCGATTTTGATATTATTTGGAAAACACTGCAGACGTAAGTTAATTAAATCATCTATCTATTATTTAATTAATATCCCTCAGCTTTTCAAAAAAATATTTGAAACCTTCCTCATTGCCCATGCTGCGAGAAATGTGTTTCAATAATATAAACAAACGCTCCGATATTTTTTAGTTGGTATTGAGGTTTATAAATAGTCCACACATGCTTCTAACCTTAAGTACAGCCACTTATATCTTCTGTAAATATTTAATATTACTGTTTATTTAAACTAGGATCAAATCAATTGGACAAATTTCCATTTGAATAAGCCTCAACATGTCAATTTTAGTTCTGTGCTGCATTTGCTGTTGAGGTTATGAATCGTATTTTATGACAACATCATGATATAATTTATGATGTTTTCAAAATCTGCAAACGGAGAATTTGCACCTTCTTAACTCTACCATAAACCGTAAAAATAAATCCTAGTTTATTTAAATATACTGTGCAGGTTATCATTCATTTGCATTACTATGCATTTTAGAGTAGTAAACAAATATAGATACGTACATCTAATTTGTTTATAGATCATGCAATTTAACTAGCAACCTGCTCAAATGTTCCTAGTAATTATGGCAAATTCTCACCATCTCAACCATTGGCAGAACAACCGCTATATTACTGCTTGTTTTCAATTCTCAGCTCGTTCAATGTTAATGTTATTGTTAATCCAAGGACCTCAGGGCAAAAGTATGTTCATCCAATGCAGAATCTTTACTAAATGGAAACTAATTTAGCCCAGTTCAAATCGATTTGCAATTGAGAGATCCAATACGATACAAATAAAATACTATATTTAATATCGAATTCTTCTGACTCTTCTGACTGACTCCTTATTTTAACGACGTATTCTAGGCCGGAAAATAGCCCTAGTTTGCTATATAAACGATACCTAGCCCAAAAATGCTTCGTTTCGGATTTACAGGGTGTTGAAATAAAATCATTTTGTTCATTTTTGCCAGTGGCGTGCGCACCAACATGCTTCCGAATTTGTCAAAGAAAAAATGGTACGCCACTGTATTTTGTAATTATTACAATTATTTTCCAAATTTCTATTGTATTGCAAATAAAAAATACATTTTATCTCTCTCTTTTTTAGGGGATAGTAATCCATTTCTTCAAATCCATCTACTGTTATTTAAATTTTTCTGAACTGATTTTACGACTTGTTAAAATATTAGTCTTATTACGTCCATAGACAGTTACAAGTTGAGGATAATAACTCTTCTAACTTTACATTTATTAAATTTTTCATTAAACCCAATTTATTGATCAAACTTTGTGCAAAAAGTGTGATAAATTAATCTTCTATTTTCTATCAATTTTGTGACTTGATTTTCACTATTTTCACACACAGTATTTAATTGACAACTCTGGTCAAGAACGATAAAAACATCATGTCTGTTTTTATCGTTCTTTTTGGTTGATGTAAATATCCGATGTAACGTAATTTCTCCGGCCCTAGTTCAACTGGGTCAAGATCGGTACTGTAGCGTCAACTGGACTGCTGATTCTGTTGCAATTGGCGTAAAAAATAATCGCAACTGTACTTCGCAATAATTTAAAATAAAATTCAGAGCTATTTCTTGTTTTGCTTGGCGATGTCTCAACGAAATAATAGCCTCTAGAATTATTCCATTTTCGAAACTTTTACATACATAATTCTATTTTAGATTATATGTTTATTGTTAACGAGAAGAGAACAACAAAGGGAGAAAATTGAAATTGATGACTAATTGAATAGTGCAAACAGTACTAAAACATTATGAATACCTATATTCGAAAGTGGCACTGAGAATTAAAAAAATATTCACGGCTTTACAATGTAGTTAAAGAAGAGAGAACTGAGAATTGTATCACAAATAGTAATAAAATAAAGACTTCTTATGGGATAAAAGACTTTTTATGAACATATACTAACTATGGGCCTTTAACATTAAAAAGATGTATTTGTTTGTTGTGTATTTTTTTAGAAATAGTTAGATATTTGAAATAAAATGAGTTATTCACAAAATAGTAACTACTAACTAGTACGCCATAAATATATTTTGAAATTAGTAACTTTTTCGCAAATAAACGTGTTGTAACGGCACCTGAAAGTTAAGTCAACAGATTTTCCTGCACACCCATTTTAAAAACAATCGTAAAATTATTTAATGCGCTTGCTTTATGTGTTCGTAGTAACTAAAAGAAATGCTTTTTATGAGTCCTATCAATGGTTTGTTACCTATAAAATATGTGTCGTATACGGGCTTATCAGTTGTTTTCGTGTTTATTATTGAAGCATTTACCTATCAGAATAAACCCTCTCTTGGATTTACATATTTAAATACAATTTTAATAGGAGTCAAATCAATCAATCCAAAAAAAAATTTCATAAATGAATGTTCACTATTGATATAATGTTAATTTTTCCATCTTTACTGTAGATAAAAGCTTTTTGTTGTTTGATTGTGTGAACGTAATACCCATGAACGGAACTATTGAATAATTCTTGATATTTTTATATGTGATTTATTTTATTAAATTGCACATTTTTGAATCCGAAATATATCGATTTATTTGTTATAGACCATAAATCACATTATTTTTTGTATCAAACTATTTTTGTTGGCTAATGGGGAGTGGTTATTCAGATATGAATTTGCACTTAATTTTGCGCCAGCTGACTTTTTGCAATTTTCACAGCACTGCATTTTAAAACCTTCGCAATTAATATTTATGCCGTGTTTGTGGTAATATGAAATATGCAGTACGAATGGATATTTAAAACATGTAGGCAGCTTTGAAAATTAATAAAAAAAAACCGAACGAGTTTAAGCTATTAAATTTAAAAAATGCCTATAAATATAAAAATTTTAACATAAAATAAAATCTCCTATATAAACCTATTAATTCATTCCGGTGGCTCTTATTTTGTTATAGAACTAATCTTTTTTGTTCTAAATTGCATGTTTGTTCAGTTGTTTTATCTTTGCTTCCTTGAACGGAAATGCTAGATTTATTCACGTAAATATTTAGTGTTTATGTGGTCTTCCTTCAGTATAGTTGGAAGGGCGCCAGAATGGCAAAAAAATTTCCTGACATGAAACACTATAGATTTGAATTTATTTTCTGGAAAATAATGAGAGGGTCACCTACAGTTCAACCCAACTACCTATAAGTGTAGGCGTGCCGCAAGGTAGTTATTCATGCCCGGTTCTATTTCTAATATATACAGCAGTTATTGTTAAATCCATTGTACCATTCTTTGAGACCTTTTATGTATACAATTGCCGTTTTTTTTCTCTCAGGACATACAACTAATGAGTGCTAAAATAGCAGTAATTTTCTCTTTGGGGAGACATTATCAGCGGACCTTTAATGTTAAACATTGTTAAATACGAGCAATGCCAAATAGTAGTACTAAACATCTTTATTTCTAAAAAAGGCTATCGACCTATCGGTATTTCTGCCCTTGTTTAGTACATATAGTCGTAATCTAAATAAAAAAAAACAAAGATAAAAATTTTCTTATTCTGGGTTAACAATTTAATTCAATAAACTTTCTAATTCTAATGACAAGAAAAAATTATTTTATTGTCCAGTAGTCAGTTGCGTTTGTAAGTGTTCGAGTAGCGTTGATGTAGGGAAACGGAAGCGGGATTGTCTGGTTGGTCTTGTAAGGCAAAGGGGATTCAGTATGGTCCAGTTGTAGGGGTTGTTTGTCCATTTTGTCTGTAAATGTATGAATCTTTCCGAAATCTTTGTCATGCTTGCCAATCAATTGCCAAATACCAATCAATGCCAAATATTTACATCAACATTAAAAAAAAGAGGCTCTGGAAATATTTTTCCACAGGCTGAAACTACTAACCGAAATATTGAATCATACCTATAATTTAAATATCCGAAAATGTCCTAAAGTTATCCCGATACAAGATGTAATATACGTTCTATAAAGGATTATAAAAATCCACAGGTCGAAACTAAGTAAGATGGTTTTTTTAATTGTGTGTAATGTTTATTCTGTTTTAAGAGTTTATTATTATGAAAACAATTATAGCGATTTTATGTGTTGAACATGGAGATAATAAGAAACGCCGATATATGTGTAAGTTGTATATCTTATCAATTATGTTTCTCCATTAAATCGTTTCTAATGTTTATAATGTTGAAGTTAGTTATATTGCAATTGTACCCATAAAGAACACTATTTAAACTAAATTCGTCATTAAACATACCGACAAATAAAATATTTACATTAAACGTATATGTAAATGTTATTGTAAATATTTCAATGATCGTTAATATTTGGTTGGCAAACTCATCAAGTTAAATATAAATTGACGGTTCTTAGGATAGGAATTCAATGTTAAAAGAAGGTTTAGATAAGCTTTTCGGAAACTTGTGTTCCCTTTTAAATGAAGCAAGGTATATTGTTTCAGCCATATTTCCTCGACTCGACTGAAATATCAGAATGTTTTTACTTCTTAATATGCATTAAGCAACTACAGAAATCTTCCAAGATTATATCGGTCTAATGATTGATCTAATACCCTGATATTTTTCATTATCCTTATACAGTTTCGGATATAACTTAATTCTGTAGCTATCTGGACTGGATTATCCATGATTCTCTCTTCCGATATTGTTTCCATATCTCTGTTCATCCGAATAAGCACTTTGTCCACTTAGCTGACATTCAGTAATAGGCTTACGGTTTGCGTTTGAGATGGAACTAAGCTTGTCTTTGAGAATATAAAATCTTCAGGATTGATAAATTTTTAATTTTTTAATAAAGTATCCCATGACTCCCACAGTACTTGTCACAAATTCATCAAAACCTCTTTTAGTCAGAATAAATCAAATTCTGTAGTTCTCGGTGTTTGTATATGCATATTCTATTTATTCTTGTATAGAATCCAGTACAGTATTGTAAATATTTAAAGTTACATCTACTATAGTTACACAATTTGCCGGAAACACGTTTTGCATATATGTGAATTGCTCAGATAATGCAAGGAATTGCCATTTAGAATTCAATAAAAATTACTAGACACCGAATTGTAACAATGCTATGACTACAGAGATGAATCATGCAAAAGCGATTTGGTAGAACAAAATTGATTCATCACTTCCTACTATTCATTTTTTTAGGTTGATCTCGTAAGTATTATGCGAAGCACAATAATTACGTTAAAACTACGTATATTGACTGATCGATATTATTATCTGATATCATTGGAAACAAATCACTTATCAGTTGTAACGTGATCTTTTTGGTTTTTCCATTTATGGAATATTGCAGACATGTAATTAATTATCTTAGTATAGTGAAAATGCATATTGAACGGTCTATCGACGTCTTCCTATGCGACGAAGCAATCAGGCTGTAAAAAACTGTAAAAATGGTTTTAAATGACACATAAAGATGTTATTAACAATTTTCTCGAAAGTACAACATATACATGCCATTAATACATTCCATTAAGTGTCTATAAAATCCACAAAGTACTTTTATAGGCAAAAGCTGACTCGATTTCTAGTTTAATTCGGTTTAAAAAATGAAACAACACATAACTAACCCACTTATAATGTAATACGTATTTTACAATTGATTTTTTTAAATTACTATAATTATTAAAATTAAATATGCGCGTGCACATCCGTAGGATGCATTGAACAATAGGCAGCGTATAGCTTATAATAATAAATGCCTGAGAATTTATTATGGTACTAAGTCAGGCCCAAGGGTATTCCTAGGAGTAATATTTGCTTTTTAAAAACTTTTTGTTCGTTTTTTTTCTGCATTTATTGCTGAAGAGTTTGAAATCGTTGACTTTTAGAAACAAATTTTCATTCTGTTTTTGTTCTGTTGTGGTGCAGTTAACTTCGAATAAAATGCTCCAAATATATCAAGAGTTCCGCGGCCATTGCTTGAAACGGGTGAGTTTCTCGGGCTTTGTTTGCTCCGAGCAGTAACTGCCCTCTGAAGATGCAAGTCACTCGTGCTTACGAAACGTCAGGATGAAATACTTTTCCTCGACTGCCGAGGAAACCCAAAAAAATTCACCTACTCCATATATGTTGGGTATTCTTGCCTATTGAGTATATTTTCTTACTGTTAAATCCGTTAATTAAACGTTTAGTCTTCTTGCTTCTTCTTGATATTTTGGCATTTTTCAACAACATGTGTGAAATACAAATGAGTTTTAAAAAGCATATCACTGAACCTGCCTGTAAAAAAGCGGTGATTTGAGAACATCTCTTTGTCAGGCACAAAAACACCATATTTATTATTAATATAATTAAATAATTCCTTTGGGAGACGGAAAGTCATTAAGTAATAAGCTCAGCTACATCACTGGTACGCCTTGTTTCCATGGAATAACGAATCGGTAATTAGGCTCAATATGCAAAGTATTTAAAACAAAGCTAATAAACATGTTTACAGAATATTGTCAATGTACGTTTGTACGTATAGATGCATTACGATTGGATAAAGTTGTTAGAACGAAGACGTGTGATTTACTTATGCCCATTCTCCCAAGATGGATATTCTAGATATTCCGAAAATTAAAACGTATAAATCGCAACTAACAGGTCCGTCGTAGTTGTTTTAATTTATAGATTATTTTGCCGACATCGTACCATAGGCCCCCATAGACAGTATTTCCATAATAGAATTTAAACTACCTTTTGTATGCATGTTTCGTATTACATTATGTCGCATTGTTTTGAATCTCATTTTCAGTTCAATTGAATGATTAATCAAATTAGCATGACGATGTTCCATAGTATTGGTCTGTTTTCATAGAAATTTATTCGAATGTATTAGTCGCCGTTTGGGAATATTTAAGCGGCGTTTTCATTAACTTATCTGTCCGGAACATCTTAGAGAAACTAAATAATCGCCTTAAACGCAATTGTCTATAATACGAACATTCCCGCTTTTAGACTTCTACTCTAAAACTCTCTGCAAATCTAAAATTTAAGTTTTACCGTACTAATGGAATTATTAAAGCATATTAGTTAACCAGTAGATGGGAGCTGATAGAGGAAGCATCTCTGACCCTTGGAAATCCTTCTGGTATTACATTACGAGTATAATGTAATAATGATTCTTGTGACCCAATCGATTTGTGCACTAAAATGTTGGATACTTAACGACCGGGGGTCGCGATCTCAATTAACTACTTAATGGCTTTCAGGAAGATGTTATTGGGAATTTCGAAGTTTTGTGGAATCAATTTAGTTTCAATGGCAAATGTTTATCGAAAACACCCAAAACTGTTTTTCTATATATTAAGCAGTACTAGAAAATCAGCTTTAGAAGGCAATTGAACAGCGGGATTAATAAATAAATCTATAGATTTTTAATTTAATAAAACATTTGAAGCCCTTGCTAGACTTTGGACATATACTCATGACCAACTGGAACAGAAAGGACAAAACGTTATACACAAACAACAGAACAAATTGCACTAAGACTAATAACACGAATAAGACACCCCCAAAACCCTACTACACAACCCCCCCACCCAACTACTATACGAACGCACAAACATGACAAAGATCTCGGAAAGACTCATACAGCTACAGACAAAATGGACAAACAACCCCTACAACTGGACCATACTGAATCCCCTTTGCCTTACAAGACCAACCAGACAATCCCGCTTCCATTTCCCTACATTAACGCTACTCGAACACTTACAAACGCAACTGACTAGTGGACAATAAAATAATTTCTTCTTGCCACTGAAATGTTATTTAATAATATCGTTAACCTAGAATAGGAGAATTTTCATATTTGTTTTTTATTTAGATTAAGACTACATGTATTAAACAAGGGCAGAAAGACCGATAGGTCGATAGCCTTTTTTAGAAATAAAGATGTTTACTACTACTACTAAAACATTTGATGCATGATTAATGTTTTTCAAATTTAGCTTCCTACCGGTTGCTTGAAAAACAATTATTTTCATTAAAATTCAGGTGATTTTATTGTTCAATAAATGTATGCCACTTTCCAAGGTGGCAATTAAAATGTTCTCAACATCGTAAGCTCACTGGGAGCTTAGCTCCACTGGATTCATCCATGTAGTCAGTAGTATTTTAATGGAATATGTTCTTTTCAGATTCGAGTAAAAGCTTAAAGATCGCGGCTTAAGTTATAATTAGCTTTTAAAAGTGAGATTAAAGACTTTCTGCTATTCCTGAGCATATGCTGTTAATATTTATTACGACTCTAAGTCCTTTTCAGAATATCAGAAGTCTGTATAAAGTTCTATTATACAAGTACTGTGTGAGAACATTCTATTAATACAAACAGACTTTCCTGAAATAAATTAAATTAAAAAATTAATTCTCCGAAAATTTGAACCATATTGCATCATCTCTGCTAGAAGGCAGGCGGATTTTTTGTAGATATTTTTAGAGCCTTACGTTTTTCTGACTTCCAATTAAGAGACTGTAACTAAAAAGCTTGTTTGCATGTTCATTGTTCAGTGATTTGGAAAATATCATTTTCAAACACTTTTGACAAATTTCATGCTGAAATCTGGGGCTCATAATGTTATTCGAACAAAAATGAATGTGTCAACTTGAATGACACTTGAACATGTCAATTATAGATCAGTCTATAAGTAGTAGCGTCCGTCACCCAATATCTAATTTATAGATAATTAATCTTTCTTGTTTTTTTCTGGTATTTTTGAAATTTGTCGCCTGATTCGCATGTTAGAAAGTTCGAACTGAGGAAACCAGGGTAGTAAGAAATGTTTAATAACTTTTAGAGGAGCAAAAACTCCCAAAACATTTTTGGAAGTTTCAATTTTAATTATGTAATGTTCATATGAAGTGTTCAAATAATTGAGTGACATATTTTATAAAGAATTGCTTAATTTGCTGTTATTTATTGAACGCGTACACTTTTTGGGCATGGTTAGAAGCAGTATTGATTAATATTCATATTGATTGGTTTATCCATTTGCTAATTATGAATTTTGATTATTGCGTTCCTACGAGAGAGGATTTGAAATGCTGCTACTGCTATTCAACGAATATATTCACTTAGCTTTTTCTAGTCAACAACAAGTTTGATTTTACACTCGTAAACAGACAACACAACTGTATAACTTGGGATTTAATTACATCTATTTATAACATCATTTTTACGATACATTCTTGGTGAATATACTTCTAACAATAATTGAAATTGTAATGACTTGAAATTTAATACCAAGCGGGCGTGTTACGTGGTCAAGAATCGACTGACGTCATTCTGGCTTAAAACAAGCTAATCCCAGCTGCAGATTTGTTTGTTGTTTTCGTAGATACCACAGGTTGCCTACTTCATAAAAGTGATTGGCTCGAGCCCTGAATAATATTTATTCACTTCTGATTTTGATTGATAGGAAATAGCGCCCAGAAAAACATATTATTTTTTAAATGTCGCTTTACCCCTAACTAGATAATAAATTGGTTTATATTATGGGAAGATATTTCATATTCATATTCTCCGAACTCACTGAGCGGCAAAACATTTCAAATCCATATTGTAATCTTACTTTAGCCCTTTACGTAGATTTAAACGTATATTTATGAGATGTTCATAGAAAATCAATCATTTTTATTACGTTTTAATGCCATGTAATATGTTATGTTTTATTTAGTATCCAAAACCTTGCCCTCCTAAGGGATAAAGTGCGTCAATATTCATTCGTCTGGCCTACATTTACCCTACTGCTATTAGATAACAATAATCTAAAGCTAAGGCGTTTTATCAAAATTAACTAGAACTTGATATCCTGACTGATTTACCAATTTAAGGTGAGGTGTGCATCACCGTTATAACTTAATATCTGATTATTAGCTGGTTTATAAATTATACACTCACATTTGAAGCAGATTGACGATTTCCAGCTTTGAAAACTGTGACGACAACATTTTCAAATTCTATTTATATTGGAAAAAGAAACCATGTTTATGCTCCCAAGTGACAATTAGTTAATAATGCTAAAAATATAAACCTAAAAAAAACATGCTTGCGAGCTTAGAAAGTCGCTAAGCGCCGATGTAGACCGTACACACATTGTAAATTTCAAAAGTTCCAAACACGCTTTTCTGAACCCTTAAGTGACATCTTCACCTAGTGCTATTTCAAATGCATCTAGAAACTGAAGTTTGATTTCTAGCGAAACTTTCGAGTTTTTGTATTTCCGGATATAAAAATTGCCATAGGAAAAAAATGAACTTCCAATTCGTTAAAGTGGAACTACTAAAAACATTTCTTTGAACAGAAGTGCATGTTTGCTTCCAACTCCAAACCTTCAAAAAATGATGTTACGAGCCGAGTTAATTATCGGCTTGGATGGAAATTCAAAACATATTTACCGGAAGCATTCTTTTGATCAGAACATGTACGTTCATTTGATACCCAGTGTAAACTATCAAAAAGGCCTTAACAAGCTGTAAATTATGTTTCAAATGCAGGTTTAAGTTAATAGAATTAATGGAGAGAGCCGAGCTAGATAGAGGATAGAGCGGTTTATATCAAATTGGAAGTTTCAAAGGTATCTTACCGAAAATACTTCATTGAGCAGAAGGCGTGCAACTTTTAACGGATTGCATGTTGAAGATCTGAGAAACTCGCTAAACGAACTAAGTCCGATGCGAACCGTTAAAGTCAGATACACATTGAAAGTTTCAAAAGTAATTATCGAAAAACATTTGTTTAATCAGTGTTTTGCTTTAATTGATTTTGAACATTGAAAAATAACACTAGCTATGCCCAGCTGAGCTATTCCTAGCACAGCGAAGACTGGGTGGATACCGAAAATCACCTTTTGACCGAAATCAGTTTTTTACTTCAATTGGTTCAGTTGGATTGATGGAGTAGTAGTAAACATCTTTATTTCTAAAAAAGGCTATCGACATATCGGTCTTTCTGCCCTTGTTTAATACATGTAGTCTTAATCTAAATAAAAAAAAGATGAAAATTCTCTTATTATAGGTTAATAATCTTATTAATAAACTTTCCAATTCTAATGACAAGAAAAAATATTTTATTGTCCACTAGTCAGTTGCGTTTGTAAGTGTTCGAGTAGCGTTGATGTAGGGAAACGGAAGCGGGATTGTCTGGTTGGTCTTGTAAGACAAAGGGGATTCAGTATGGTCCAGTTGTAGGGGTTGTTTGTCCATTTTGTTTGTAGATGTATGAGTCTTTCCGAAATCTTTGTCATGTTTGTGCGTTCGTATAGTAGTTGGGTGGAGGGGTTGTGTAGTGGGTTTTGGGGGTGTCTTATTCGTGTTATTAGTCTTAGTGCAATTTATTCTGTTATTTGTATATAACGTTTTGTCCTTTCTGTTTCGTTGGTCATGAGTATCGTTGGTCATGAGTATAGTAAGAGTCTACAAATAGCTTTATATAATTTGGTGGCTTTATATATACTTTGTAGGTTAGTGATCGGAAGTGTTTTGTTCTCTTTATTGTTTCTGCCCTGATGTTTCGTATGTGTTTAGTGAATTTAAGTTTGTGGTCAATTGTGATTCCAAGGTATTTTACGTCGTTTTTTGGTTGTGTCGTTTGGCCGTCTGCAGTTATTGTAGGGGAGTCAGCGTTGAGTCTGTGGTTTGTGAGCAGAAGTTGGTTTTTTGACGCGTTTGGTGTTATTCTCCATTTATAAAACCATGTTATTGTGTTGTTTGTTAGTGTTTGGAGTCTTTGAGCTGCTCTCTCAGTAGTTTTGTCATGTACAATAAGTGCCGTGTCGTCTGCGTATTGTAATATGTATGCCGATCTGTCGATTTGATTTTTGTCTGGTAAGTTGTAATTGTATATGTCATGGCAGTATATATTGTAGAGAAACGGTGAGAGCGGGGATCCTTGAGGGAGCCCTTGTTCAGGGGAAAAAGAAAATGACAGTGTTTTGTCAATTCGTACTTGTAGTTGTCTGTTTTCTAGTAAGTTCTTTATGGTGTGTAGTAGATATGTTGGTGTGTGTAGTTTGTATAGTTTGTATAGTAAGCCTCTATGCCAGACACTATCAAAAGCTTTGTTAATGTCCATAAACAGGCAAGCTGTCTTTCTGTCAGTTAGGTGGGTTGTTTGTATATTGTTAGTCAGAGTGAAGAGTGGGTGAATAGTCGAGTGCTGATGTTTGAATTCGAACTGATACGATGGTATGTACTTTCCGACCAGTTTTCCCAGTCGCTGCCTTATTATGTACTCAAAAACCTTGCTAAATACTGGTAGCAGTGTAATTGGTCTGTAATTGCTCGGTTGTGTATTGTCCAGTCCATTTTTTGATTTTGGATTGATGGATTTGATGACGAAGTTTACTCTGCTGCCAGCAGCTCAATATTCACATTTGGGTTCTTAATGTTCATCCGTCTTTATCCTTTTCATCTAATGTTACATTTTTTCCGTCTTAATGCAAAAGCCCTAGGAAAATGTTGCCCTCAACATGATTTGTGTATGTTTTAATTCATTTGCGTATATGTAAAATTGCCTATAAGCGAATTAAAGCGGTTTATCTATAAAATAACTTGGCGTTTTAATTAATTGGCGAATTAATTAACGCAAGTACCCAATCAGCCATAAAAACTATATAAAAATGCAAATCTATATTTGTTTTTAAATTAATATTGCCGAACACTAGTAAAGCTTCAAAGCCCGTTCGTCATTCAAATAAGACTAAGCTGTGCTAAGACTTAAAAAAGCAATTAAATTTTAAGCATTAAAATTAAACATTTATGAAAGTTCGTGTCGTCGTTCATTTTGAATTTAATAATTAGCCATGTTGGAATTGAAAGCAGCGCTAGAATATCTGTAATGGTATTTCGTTTTTTTGGACTTTTTAACAAGACTGATTAGGTAGGACCTATAAAAAATATACACTATCCTAGAAACCATGTGTTCACTATTTTTTAGTTAATGGCTGTGATTTAAGTGTGAGATAACTTGCCTTCTACAGTAAGTTGATTTAAATTATTATATCGGAAGTCTGATCAGGATTTGAACAAAACTAAATGTGCAAAACTAATTTTTTTTGACTAAAAATAAGTCAATATTTAATTTACTTTCTGTTGGTATATGCTCGGAATTTCTTTAAACAATTATTGATTCATTCTGTATTTACAATGACTCAATCCGGATATTTCCATTTCATTGTGAACTTGACTAATTAGAGTTATTTAATATATCTATACGCGTTTGCTCCTTCATGTGGTCATATATTTTTCATCAAGCGCAACATTGTCCAATAATAATTGGTAATCGGGCTGAGATTTAGGGTTTGTAATTCGCCATTTCGCTCCCCATTAGTTTAATGTTTTAATGTTTAAACACCATCAGGACCGGTTTCGAGTTTATTAACAATGGTTTCTCTAAAACTTTCTAACTCACTAAATATATCATTTTATAAGGACAATATGCGAGCTAAACTTCATAGAAGCCAATTTTTTTCTACTTTTTGGAATTGGGGGTCTCTAGGGCACTTTGCATATTGCAAAATCAACATAAAATTTAAACTGTGAAATCGTATTGATTCTGCCCTATTAAGTAGCACACTCTGAATGTGCCTTCACATGAAGTCGTAAAATTGGGAGTTCGAAGTGGAATTTTTAGTTGGGTTTTTATAAAAATTTTCGTCCATTTTATTCGATTCTGATGCTGTAAATTTCATGTTAAAACTTTCGATAAAAAAGTATTCGAGTTTCAGTTTAAAATGTAATTGCCATCATCTGTGAATTTTCTCTCCTTCAAAACTATGCATCATGTGCGTAAAGTTTACATAATATCAGCGAAAAGAAAATCAACACAGTGAAAGTTATGTTTTCTGCTATTGTTTTCCTTAATTTATGAGGCTCCTAGATTAACACAATCCCAGCTAGATTCCGCACTTGAGAAAGTTGAAATCAAGGATTCAGTTTATCGGCTAGAGCTCTTATCTCAATATTGAAATACTGCAGTTAAATTATCGAATATTTGTCATAATGCTTTGAGAGTTCATAATGTAATAATACTTGTAAGGACTGTTTCTATTTTTAAAACATTCTGCTTTCGATTTTTAGTCCGTTGTAGTTCTATCACTTTATTTTTTTCTGTCAGAAATATATAATATATTCACAGTGATAGAAACATCTATTTTTACCGATGATTTTACCACATTGGAATAATATCGACAATTGCTCAAGAATTTTCAGAGGTTCATTCTCCCGGCAGGTCGTTATAGATTCTTCATGTTGACTGTATGGTGAATTTCGTTTGATGACTCAATTATTTTCTATTGTTTGTTTTTATCTATCTCCAAAATAAAAAACTTTTCTTTGAAACACCGTAACAAGTCCTATATAATTTGACTATGGAAATAATAACGATCCATGATTCATGCTGAGGCATTTCAAATATCTGCAAAGAAAGCTAAAACATACATAAAAAAAATGTGTTATATGTATGTTCGAAAATCAATGCCTGATCTAAAAGCTAAAGCAAGCGCTGTTGCCTTGGTTAAGGGGTGTTTAACATTCATTAATGTTAACATTATTAACATTTTTTATCAGTGACTGAAATGATTTGTTGGTTGATAACATTCAGCATGTGGAAATTGCTGGTTTATCTCGAACAGTTCAAGCCTGAACACGCTAATGGCCTTTTAAAAAGTACTGGAGAAGATTATGCTAATGGCCGTTGTTTAAACGCCCATTAACCTTAACGTATTTTATTTTTTAAATCTATTTATTGAATTCTACGTGATAGAAAATGACAAGTCATTGCCAGATACTGTAAGGCACTGCCTTAATAGTCTATAAAGTAATGTTCGAAGTCCCGATGGTGAGAGCACTGTTTTAATACGTGTGCTTTTGTTATTAAACGCAATAAACTGATGTTGAGACCCGCGACGAAATTAAAAGAGCAATAAACATTCACATTTGCCAACAGTAATGTAACAGATTTAAACACAAAACTTATGTTGTCCAATCGAACCAACTTTTTAGTGTTTTCACTGAGTTTGCTGTGACGATGACAACTTAACATTTGAATAAACTGTATAAGTAGTGATCTCCATATGGAGTAATAAAATGCCACCATTTTCTAAAGAAAACTTTTTTAGTTACATATTTAATTTAAAAAATCAGTTTGCTTTTACGTAATCTACTGCCTTCAAATTGTCTGTCTTGATTCTTCAACACTGTCTGTGTTAATAAAATGTATCCACATCATCCCACTACTATGTCTCAATCTAGACTATTCGAGTAATAAGTTTAAAAAATGCTATTGCTCCGTCATACTGTATCGTATATTTCAGTAATATGTTATGTTAAATAAGTGCTTCGGATATATTCTATTCTCCATAGATGTTTCTATAACAATGATAAAATTGAAGTATATGTGTAGCAGATTGTTCCAATGTACACCAGTTAATTTCTTGACTCATTTATCTTCTCTTATTCCAAGGCCCTTTCAAACTGTGGTGTTGTAGTACCTATAATTTCATTATTTATTATAACAAGAAAATATCTTGGAACTTCCGTTGCATTGAAGACGTTTGTAATTGATTTGTTAATTCTGGCCTTTCTCATTATTATCTTCTTAACACCTGCACCACTGTAGAATTGTGATTATTAAATTTAAATAATTTTTGAAAACCGGGATATTGCATAAAACGAAATTTTAAGCAAGACTGTTGTAACTTTGCCTTTTGTAATGTGATAAAAAGATTTTCCACTCGGAAAATCCCCAAAACAAACGAGAATAATTTGATTTTCCTTTTTCTTAAATTAGTAAAACATGCATACCGTGTGCCTGAAAACATTTTAGGCAAATTTTTCCAGAAAATCCCCTTAAGGATTTTTCCATCACTGAAATTTCTTGCGGGGCTATCTTTTGTATCATGGCATTTTTTTAAATAAAAATGCCCGGAATTCGTTCTTTTTAGAATACCGACGCAGGAAAAAATATATTATTTTAATGCAGTAAAATTCAATTGAAGTTGCGAAAATATAGTTTGAAGTTACGTATTGGTTTGCGCGTTTGGTCAAACAGTAAATATTTGTTAGCATAGTAAAAGTTTAATATCAACAGAAAATTTCAGTTTTTCAATTTATTTTGGTTAATAATTTATATTAGTTTTTTAATTATAATAAAGGGCAACATTTGAAAAACTAAATAAATCGAATCTATTCGTTTGTTATCACGATCATAGACTGTTTAAATCTTTTATTTTTTTTGTTTGACAAAAACAGCTTCATCAGATAAAACATGTCTCTGGTATGACCCAGTTATTTTGTGTATGACCCAAACTTCCATTTATGTGAAAACTTTGTCCCTGGAGCCGATTATCATCAACGTTTTTACTCTTAATATTTTATTCAAAAGACAGTCCATTACTAAACATTATTCACACCAGACTTTTGAATTCGAATAACAATTCCAGCAGAGAGCAGCATTTACCAATCCACGTATTTAAAAAATACCTCGAAGTCCACAAGGAAAATATTTATAAACGCAGGTAAAAAAATCAATGCCCTGAAAAAGCGATTTTTAATGAAATAACCATGGTGGGTCCCAGATTGTATGTGGATCCGTTTCTGGAACTCTTTAATTGAATTTAGCACAAATTCTACACTGTATGTTATGTGCTGCGAAAATAGCCGGTTTAATTAAATTTATAATCCCTTCAGTTCTCGTTCAGTTAATAGAAAAGGCCTAATACTTGATTTAGCAGTATCAGAGTAACGAGTTTTTGATCAAATTTGAAGCAACGGACATGAAAAAACACCCTCTGAGGCGACAAATTTCGAATGAGATTTCTTCACCCAAGCACGTGGGGAAGCATCCTCAGGGATGATGAATTTTTAGTCAGCATGCAGATGTTTTTTTGTCATAACAAATTTTATTTTCGTGCAAGTGAATTTGGTCGGCATAAAGGCTTCATTAATTTGTGGTATAAATAAACTAGACGAAAATGATAACTTTTTGTGCAGGTCATTGTTGTCTTTGGGTTCTATTTGAAATTGCTGAGCAGACTTTTGTGTATGCACGTCACTAAATGTGGGTTGTATGTTTTCTTGGGTTAAATGTGCAAATTAACACGTTTTCGTCAAAATTGCTGATAAGCGTTTATCGAAAATGTTTCGCCTTAATATACATTTTTATACGGCAGATCGCTCTATTAATACTAGGCTTTGTGTATATAAAAAAATTGTTGAAGGCCCGGCATGAGCTCTTGCACTAAATGAGCGATAACAGACTTGCGCCAAAAGTAATTTTCGGAAGGATTTCCGCTGAGAATGGCTCTGCATTGCTTTCCACGGTACAGTCCATCGCCTGTGGCATGCAGACAACTTGTTGATTGCCGGCTCTTGTTTTCTTTTTTCGTGACACCGTGCTCGTCGTGTAATCTGCTTCCGGGCCAAAGTTTTACTTGTCATTTAATGCTTACGTCTTTCCATGAAAAAAGTGTTCAAGAAAGTTAAAATCCTTCCGACCATCAAAGTCAGAAGAGATAACAATACGGTATTTTATGTTCATTGATTTGTTTATTAAAATGTGATTTGTGTGCTTAAACTTTTTAATGTTTTCTTGGCGCCACAATGTTTTACTGCTTTGTAAATACATAGATTATATATTGGGTTCTTCACTTTAATTTTTGTATTTCTAATGTTTGAATTTCAGACTGATTAAAATCCAAATTAATTCACATCCATCGACTATTTGAAATTTCAATTGATTCTAAATATATTACAAAATGTTTAGTTACATTTATGTTTCAAAAGATTCTTTACCAAAACGATTATTTATTTTGGTCGTAATTTCTACCTAGTTTATAACATATTATGCAGAATAAAAAGCTCATAAGAGTTTAATAACGTAAGGACAATGTACAACCAGGTTTTGAGAGCTTTTGGCTATATCAAAATCTTACAATATTAAATTATTTCCCTTCAAGCGAGTTTATAAATTCACATATTCTGTTCCTAAATGGAATGCTGTCTAATAATGGTAAACATTTTTTAAATCACCAAAAAATAAATTCTTAACTTCCACTTAAAAAAGGCACCTACCACTGATATACTTTATAAATTTAAAATAAAATTCCTAGGTTCCAGTCAATTATATTATTTATTATTTTATTTAAAAAACGTTTCGGTGTCTTTCTCCACCATCATCAGTTTGTATGTGTAGTTGTTGTTACCTTCAGTTTTTTTAATTAAAATAATAAATAATATAATTGAATGGACCCCAGGAATTTTATTTTAAATCGAATTAAAATACAGTCAGGAAAGTATACACAATACTTTATAAACTTAGTACATATATGCAAACAGAAATCAGCATGAGATATCTCATTAAGCGTATACACTTTGTATATGAAACCAGATCAAAGACTAAAAGCGGCTAATCATAAATTACGTGGGGTTGGCATCGAATAAATAAACAGTGCCTTAATTGATTATTATTAATCCATATGAATGTAGTGGCCATTTTGGCACTTATGCTAAGCAATGGCCTTAATAAAACAAGAAATAACTTCCAACATCAGTGGTTTAGTCCCCTCAGCTAACTATTTCCTGAAACCAATTTACAGCTAGCGACCCTCATTTGCCACTTAATAGATTTGAAGATTTTCTCCTCAATACTGATGCCAAAGCCAGGAAGTCTTGTTCTGTTCAACATCCAATAAATATCACCTAAATGTAAATTTACATGTTTGACAGAAGGTTAAAATGGGTTCGTTCGATTGGAAATTGAGCTAAACTTGCAGAAAGTTAACTTCAAACTTTCATATTTTTCTGTAAGCCACGGTGAGTTGGGAACCAATTTGATATTCGTATTTTTATATTTCTCGGGTTTTGTGTACAATATTGCAATTTAACAAAACATTTGAATCAATGAATTTACATTAAATGTAAAATTCCAGAAATTATAAAATAATTACCAATTTCATTAATAAATAAACCCAAGAAGAGCCAAATTCAAATCCATGAATATTCCCAACTTATAAATTTTAAATGTGATCTTGGTTACTAGTGCTTAATAATACTCTGTATCAACACTAGTCCCACCCTTAGAGAAAAGTCAATCCTACAGAAATAATGGCTTATGCATATCTTTTAATAAGATTTAAATTGAATAGGTATTTAAATGTTGAGTTGAATATTTAAGTTACTTATTCAAATCGGTAATTGGATTATTCAAATAATTCGAATTATCGGAATTACTCTCTTTTTGAATATTCCCAAGCTTAATTTTTAGGGATAGGGCACTTACATAAGCTTTACTTCTTACGCAACCAAAAAAAATTATATCGTGTGAAGGACCAGAAGACAAGTAAGAAAAACTGGAATATTTGTATATAAATTAGACATTTCCTGGGCGGACAGGAGATGAAAATGGAAATGGCTACTCAACATTTTTTTGAAATATATTGAAGAGAAATACCAAATTGTACGCCTTGCGTATTATCGAGTGACATTTAAAATCCGTAGCAAAAAGCCATATGAAAACATTAAATTGACAATATTTCGATAACTCAACACTTTTGGAATAGACAACCGTACACAAACTTACCCTTATTTTTAATACTAAATAAGATAAAAAATAAAAAATTGATTTTAGGCCGTTTTCCAATTTCATTTTGAAACTTATTTGTTAAAACTTTGTATTAATGATTATTAAAATGATATCAAAATTTTAAACAATATATGCTTGACATAAATTTTCAAATATATCAGAAACGGTTAGACTTAGATATAGGATATTATACATAAAATATATTTAGAATTCAAAAATGTAATAATATACGGGATGTTAAATATAAACTATGTAATTTTTTTCAATCAACAAAATAACTCCCATTTAAAAAGTCGCATAAACTTATTTTTCAATCAGTATAAAACTAAAGCAACACAAAGATACTTTTCTTGATTTTAAGAGTCTGTGATGATTCTTTAATTTATCTAATGTTACGTATCAGTTGTAAGAATGTATTTTTGACGTTACTAGCTGTTGTTCTTTAATTTTATAAATCGACAATCGTACCTACACAGAAAATAAATAAATCCTTATTAACGTCATGCTTTGATAAAATACGCTTTTGTTCTATTTCAGCTATAAAATTAGAATTTTTGTCACCTCATTGCTCCTACATGTTCTCTGTTTCGATATATATACGCTTTATATCTCGTATTTTCTGTAACTAAGTAAAGCAGTTATTATATTGAGTTGGATTAAAAGTTGTATTTTCCATTCGTCTTGAATCTTACTTCTTGTAGGCGTCTTTATTAAAACTTTTTCCATACCAAGACTTAAGTGTTTGAAAAGAATTTATTCCGTTTGTTACTCATGTTTGAAGCCAGCAAGATGAAATCGCCTGCTGGTTCGCTTTGATATAAATTACCTGAGAGGTAGATAAAAACATTTTCAGTTCAACGGTCTGCTTTATATTAAATGAGTCGCAGGAAATTAATAATTGCGCTCAACTTCAAGAAGTTTTAATTATACGTATGCATGCATATGAACATAGCAAAATTATTCCAAGCATACTAATATAAATCAAATAAAAATATAAAACATATAGTGATAACTCTTACCAAATAAAGACTAGGTACTTTAGTTTGAGATCCCGTTGAAATCCCATCTACGTGTTTATTTGCGTTAAACAATGTTTGGTAAATATTACGTCCAAAGTCATTGAATGAGGCTCTTGAATTTAATGCCATTTTAATCACCAATCTCAAATTATCATTACAGCCAAGTTACTTGCTATTATGAAAGTTTATACATGAAAATTGAGCAGCCAGAATATTAAATCTCGGATGTGCATTCAGAAAATCGAATTGGATTAATTAGTTGCTACAAACAGCAACATAATCGCGTTAATCTCCGATGCACAATGCAATTAAACCTATTAGAGAGTGATAGCAACCAATCATTTGATTTAACTATTGTTATACAGTTAGTAGCGGTATGAGCTATAAAATCATCAAACGTTCATATAATAATATCAAGGCGTTCGCAAATGCTCGGAACTTCAAGACATTTTATTTTGTTTTAAATAAATGTGTTGTTTTTCGTTACAGTTCGCCAGACTGGAGGGGCACCAAGTGCCTTCGTCAGCATCTCTATCAGACACAGGAACAGCGACTGTGGCTCCAAGTTGCTCGAGCCCAGATATGGATGACGTCAGTAGTAAAAGGCAAGCCACAAGGTAAGTTGATACTTTTTATGAAAAAAAATGATTTCAAGATAATATTAACTGAGGCAACAAGCTGCAAGGTTCATATGTGTAAAGCCGGAAGACATGATTGCATATTAGAAGAAGAAAGATATGCAAAAATTTAAAAAAGTATCAATATACAGGGTGATTCAAACTTAGAGTTGTTCGTCTGGAGCTGTTTGCTGGGGGTCTTTTGGAAGTACTGATAAAAATAGTTCTCACAGAAAGAAATTGATGTTAAAAGAACGTTTTAGGAGATCCTTAATTTATCTCTTTTATCCTTCAGGAGTTTTTGGCTGCTTGTTTCTATCTTAATAATCTTAACCTTTGTTTATGAGTACTGTCCTTAGTATGCCTTTAGCAATCAACCGTTCAGTTGCGGCTTATGTTGTACCTGTTCAAAATTCTCAGTTTGCTTGTAATAAACAACAGGCCGTGGATTCCGCACGTCTAATCGTTCACGTTTTTTTTTTACATTTCTCCGATACTCTCCAATTAACCCCTGGCAAACACTTCAAAGGAATGACGCCAATTTTCAATCACTTTTTATATGTATGTTTTATTGTAGTTGGAATATTTACATTTATTTAACTCCACACGATCGAGGTACCTAAATACAAACGAGACATGCAGCAAGTGTACAATCAATAATTCTGGTTCAATTTTTGAAAAATTGTGTTTAAGTGGATATGAAAATTAGTTGAACACTTTCTTCTACAGAAATGACGTATTTGAGCTCAAGAACTTAAGTAGACTCAATTGGAATAACATATTCTACTACTCTTTGAGATATCGTTTACTTTTTTAAAAGGAAAGCAATTTTTCAGGGAACAGATTACTTGTATACATGATATAATTGCAGAAACAGTGGCTTATTTTTATATTATTGAAGCACGTCTGAATTGGGAAAGAAGCGTTTTTAATGAAGCAAAAAGAATAAGCAACGAAAATAATGTGAATTTTATAGCCACCAATCGCACCTAAATTAAGATCTCCAATGATTAAATATAAATAAAACACTTAACACAGATGGTTTTCAATCAGAATTCGATAACTAACTTAATAGTTAAGTGAGCTTCTAGATATTGTCTAAAGTGATATATTTTATTTTTATTATGCTGAATAAAGTTAGTTTTAAAAAGGCAAGATTCACAATAATCATATTCATTAGTTCAAGTCATAATACTCCTAAATTGTAACCATATTTAGAAAGTAACAATTCAAATATTATTGTGCTAAACTTTCAAGTTAATTTTTAACATACACTTGTATTTATCTTGGTATCATATGTGATATTTCATTAAAATATTTTTTTCCTTAACTTTGACTCGTTTATTGTTCGGTTTTCAGTTGTAAGAAATGTTGAACAAAATTGTTCCCCCGAATTATATCTCCTCTATATAAATCAATTTAAAATTAAATCAGAAAATACAGAATTCAACAATAAAAGGTATAAATATAGCAGCCGCTTTGAACTCACTTTTCATTCTCTTTAATTTAGTAACTTGATATATTCGGAAATATTTAACAAAAAATGTTTGCTTCAGGATGCCAGTCTATATTTATTAAAATTGAAAATGTCGAAACCGGGCTCTTATTATCAAATTCCATTCTTATTCAAGATATGCCTCGTTATAATTTGCTATATTTCTTTTACAACACAATAAATACTTATTAAAGTATACAAATTATTCCAATCATTGAAATACGTGTTGAATTAGAAATTAAATAATCATGTTGGTCAATCAAAATCGATCCCTCCAACATTTAGATAATGTTTTTAAAATTGAAAATGTTTATGATTTCAAACTTGTTAACGCTTGTCTATCCTCCAGAATACCTAATCAAACTTCTCAAACCAGAAGGAAACTCGATAAGCTAGCTATTCAAGACAATTGAACCTGTTTTACTGTTGTTTTCTACGTGAAGCACGATTCTAAAATCGAATATTCATGTATCACCCAGCTTTGAGTAGAAGACGATTTATTTTTTCAAGTTCTACAATAAACCAATTTGTACAACCTGCGTCAGTGGGGCGAACAAATAATAGAAAATTATATTTTGAGCCGAACATTATGATTTTATTTATCGAAACTGCTATGAAATATATATCGCAGGTTGTGTACAAGGGTTGGCGATCCACAATAACAGCTGGTAACTCTATGTGATTAAATGATGGCTTGTATATTTATGTAGTTACCAGTTTTGTGCAAAATCAATACGGCTCTTGATATACTCTCGTTACTTTGTGCATTTTTCACTTCACATTTAGCCAATTCCAGCTCAAAGTAATTAAATGGAGTGACATTCGAAATTAATCCAGTCCAAAGTGCTTAAAATTCAACTGATACGGGAATTACATTTTAACAAAATCTGTTTAGAAATTACATTAACCAGTCATTTGATTATCGCTTTAAACCTTCTGATACGAGTTCAAGAAATCTATTAAATACTTGAATTCGATTATTGTCAAAGTCCTACCTTTGTGTTTCTTCGTGTAGCTTCTAGAATTGTGTCTGTTGTTTGCTTAATTTGATCTAAGCTCTGAAAGACTGAGACCCGCTATTTAAATTCTTAATTAATCGATTTTTCAGTTTATTTTTCCACCCAATAACTAGTAGTAAAGTATGTCGTTTTTCCTAATTGCCCTTAATATTTGAGTTGTTAAATTTCACATTCCTCTAAGTTTTGAAAGAATTTGCAAGATTTTAAGGCAATAAAGCCAAAAGTTAGGGAACAGTGAAACCAGAGGTTTGACGGTTTTAGTTCCCTAAAAAGGCAAAGAGTTTTTCGAGATGAAGGTACAATTACAAGGTATAGTTTTTTCACAGGATTGTTTATGTTTATACCTGCGAATCACCACTACAACTAAAAAAGGCTAATATTCTTTGAATTTGCTAGGGTTTCGATCTTGATTTGATTATAGAAATGTAGGACGCGGTTTTTCATTCGGCGACGAGAAAAGGATTGGAGACGAAAAGGTTCAGCAATTTTTTTCTGTGAATAAAAGTAGGTGGAAATTGTGAAAAGTGATATGTCTGATTGTATTTCAAAATTTCGTTCTGTCTGGTAAATTGCGTTCACAACAATTCATATAAATATGATTATTTTGGGCGTCATTGAATTACACGTCAGACAAAAACGTTCAGTATGTTTCTATCAAAATATTTGTTTAAAAATAAAATAATACTGCCTACACGTGGCAAATTGTATAGATTTTTAGGGCATATGTGCTTTGGAGTTATTGGGAGCTATTGTTTTTTATGCCTGATAAATGTAACTTATCCCTTTTAAAGTAAGGTTGTTTCCTCGAGATATCATTGTTTGTAAAAAGCTTCAAAATAATGGATCCCGAATATCCTGTTTTATATTATGTCGGAATAAACGGGATACCCAACCCACCGTTAGCAATTTTCTATAGAAATCAGAACAAATTTGAATTCCTAATCCCATATCGATTGGCGAAAACGTTGAACATTTTGTATTGCTTCATTTTCAAATACGAATACGAAATGTTTTTTATTAAGTATTTTTCCTAATTTACAACTGCTTAGAGTTAAATCACATCCATCACATTTCGATATAAACGGTGACTGGTAGCTCTTGCTTTGGATTTGAATCGATTTATGTTCCACTGCCCGATATCCAAACGTTCGCTTCACTACTTTCGAGTTAGTGCCATAGAATAGTTGGAATCCAATGTCCCAAGAATGGGATTATTTCAATTCAGTAACTGGAACGTTTTATTTTGCTTTTGTTGACCATCATTTAAGCAGTCAGTCATATCAGCGAACGATATCAAATTACAGCTTTTCATAAAATTCCGAAAAGCAGATGAAAAATATTTGCTCAGTTATCAGGTGAAGTGCGATGCAACACTTCTCGTAAAATTGTATAGAATCGCAAAAATATTTACTTTTTGTCAAAAGCAGAATGGGGTGTCTCCGGTACGTCCGGCGGCGATAAAAGTGAAAATCAAGAATACAATGCATGTTCCCTGGGTAATAAAACGACAGAAATTCCGGTTGTGAAGTTCAGTTTTCGTTTGTCAGAGGATTTTCCTGAAATTATCGCTTCCAGAAACTCGTCAATTACTGAAATGTAACTATCGTAAGTCAAATTTATTCTTGTTACAAAATATCTGCAAAAGAATATTACCAAATGCGAGATCAATACATGAGTACTTTACTCATGGACAAGTACAAGTTTCGAGAGTGTTATTTTCAGGCTAAGTCCTGCTGATGATAGCTAATAGGCTCGAAATCGGTCCTGGGAAGGCTTGATATTTGCACATGACTTGGCTTGACACAAAATTTGCAAAAATTTCGGAAAAACAATGTCAGCATTAAAGCTGGTTTGTTTTTGGAGCATCGGCACGGATGTAAAATACATGGATGAATAAAAATACAGGTTTCGGGAGTGTTATTTTCAGGCCAAACCGAGCTGATTACATCAGCAACTTTTGACGGCTCGAATGATGTCGAAAGTGTCATTGATCCTCAATGTGTAAGAATTAAACACTCTTGACGTGTTGAGTATTTCGGGGTAAAAATAATTAAATTTGCATTAAACCAAGATATATGACAATTGTTGTTTACAATGGAACAGTTCCAATTTTTCAAAAACACTTGATCTTTCTTATACGTTCTGCCCTTCTGCAAGGACTATCGATTCCGCTATAAGTATAGCATTCAATGTCGAAAACATCGTATGGCTTCTTGGGGACCTTTTATCAAACATGCTTTTCTAAATATCTATCCATGCCGCCTTTCCATATTTCAAAATCTAAATGAAACATAATAAGCAGAAAAAAAATTCTGTTTTTATAGATCATTACATCATTGCTCCAACAACCAGACCACATCTTTCCATTTACATTCCATTATGCTAAGAACGCAAAATTGTTGGAGATGATTGAAAAAGTTTTGCAATACTCAAATTGTCTTTTTATTGTGGATGTAAAAGCATTAGTAGATCTATATGGAGTATTTGGTAACTTGAGGACCAAAATATACAATGGAATAATTATCAAGAGCTAATAACATGCCAAGTTCCATGTTATGTAAGAGAAAGTTTACCATTAAACTATTTTTTTTAACTTTAACTGTTGATACAATGTAAAATAGATTGTTTGAGAGGTTTGAAAAAACAATAAAACAATACAAGTGCATGGTCAACTTGTACATAATTACTGCGTTCTGAATTTATTGCACATAATGATAATTGCTATTAATTTACGTAACAGCGTAAAATCATTGTTTTAAGTGTCCTCACATGTGTGTATTATCATTTTTATTAGTAGATTGCAATTTATAACTGTTCAAGGGAACGCATTAGAAAATTCATTAAAATGTTTTCAGAAAAATCCGGTCCTTTAATCCATTAATTAAAAAATCCACTGCACGTATTATATTTTGCTGAAGTTACCGCCATCCTTTGTATTATTAGTGATAAAGGGCGATTTATTTGATAAAGATCCTAAATGTAATCTACATAATTATCAATTTACTAATTAATTACTACATAATTATCAATAAATGAGTTGTCTTGAAATTTAGAGTTCATTCTACCCTGTCGGTTCACCCAAAATTTTCTATTCAGCTACCGGATCCTAAATAAGACAAATACACCCTTCCCGAGTGAGATATCTTGACACGGAAAGTACATAATTAAATTGCCGTATCGTATGAATTTACGATTTAGGACACTTATTCGTGATCCCTTTACTGGTAAGCAAATAACTTAATTAGAGGCATTTATTCATTTTATTTATTGAGCAAATATCCCTCTGCGGAAGTAAAAGGAACATGCGGAGATGGAAGTGTAACGTAAATAAACTAGAAGTCCCCAAGGCAATTTTTTTTAGCAGAAAATGATGCCTGGATATTTTGTTAGGTTCGAAATGGGATTTAGAGCAATCAGTCGAATGGCAACAAAACCCTTTGTAGCTTAGGCGTGCAGGGAGATTTTAAATGGAATAAATTATTTATTTTTTGAAGAAGGGTGCTTTTTGAGAACGGTTGAACATTGATGGTTACAATCGTTGTTTTTTAACTGTAAAATTCACCGATTGATTGCTTTTATTTTGTTACAGGGTTTTCAAGAAGAGTTCTCCAAACGGAAAGGTAAGTGCAAACCTGTTGATGAAAAATAATGGCTTTGAGTCAAAAGTTTAACCTTTATAGGGAGGCAAAAATCAAGGGGTCTTAACAGTCCCTTAATTTTAATTAAGTTTATCGCATCAGGAAAGGCAATTTTTTTCTCTTTTTTATTCAATTTTTGACACCTACTTTCGTCACAATGACTGGGAAAAGTTCGCGACAACGTTTCAAGGTTCGAAGGCTAAACGCACTGTGATGTAATAATATGTAAAGTAATTCTGACAAATCTCTTGAAAAAACATGAACACTTGATGCATATACTGAGTGATAAAGAACTATGGCATCAAACTTTTAGGCTGTTATGTGCAAAAATGTGTTTTGCAAGCAAAGGTCCACGGTTTTATTGCAATTCATCGACGATTTACCGAATTTAGGTTGAAGCCTAACTGGCACGATTCTGGTGCAGCAAGACCAGTAAGAACGGTCAATTTTGAGGAAGAACTGTTCAAACAAGTTGCAAATGAAGCTTCCGATAGCACTAGTCAAATTGCACAAGATTTGAGTGTGACTCAAACTTCCGTTTTGCCCATGTTACACGAGCGACTTTATCCATACCATTTACAAGCTGTTCAAGATTTGACTCCAGGCGATTTTCAGCCAAGAATTCAATTTTCTCAGTGGCTGCTTCAGCAGACCAATTTTTTTGTGTTTTGGTTTATGGAGGGGTGAAGCCAGTTTTACCTAAGATGGCATATTCAGCAGTAGGAATAAGCATGTTTGGGCCGAAGAAAAAGCGCGCGCGATAATTTCTTGAAGTTATCAGCGACCTGGCTTTGTTAACGTGCGGGGTATTGTTAATGACCATTTGGTTGGGCATATCTGCTGCCTAGTCATTTAACGGGGCTCAAGCGGTCGTTTTATGCAAGTTGTCCTGCCAGAACTTCTTGAAAACGTTTGAGAAAACCACGAAAATGATGGTGCATCTGCAGAATTTCCAGTTGATGTCTGTCAGTATTTGGACCGGCACTTTTGGCACATTGGATCGGCAGAAGTCCAGTTCCGTGGGCCGCCAGGTCACCGGATTTAACACGTTTAGATTTTTTTGAGGAGGCACGTAAAGTGTCTGGTTTACGAAACGCCACTGGAACCAGAGCAAGACCTGATTACAAGAATTACTGCGGCATTTCAAATTTGAAGTCGTTCAAAATGACTATCAAATTTTCAGTCGAGCCCACAGAAACCATGTACGATGTTTGAACAAGTGTGTTCAAGTTCAAGGACGACATTTTCAACAGGTACTATATGTGTTATTGCGTACAGACAAATTAAAATAAAATGGATTAAAACTGGAGAAAACACAGGTTTGCACATAAATGTCTCAAAGCGTCCTAAGGCCGTAGCGCCTCAGGGCGATATTTCCGAGCATGGGGATTCTTACTGTTGTACTGAACAATCCCTAGAAGTTTGATCTCATAGTTCTGAGGCACTGGGTGGAAAGACACCGAATGTGCTAATTGTACGAACAACTATTTTGACAAATTACACTGCCATGTAATCATTTACATTGCTGCTACTGTATGGTTCACACTATGGAATGGATATTATTATGTCCGTGCTGCACTTACATTCATATAATTAGATTTTCCTGTTCGAAAGTAATGCTTTTTGTAAGAATTAAATTGTTTCTAACTACTGTTTTTGCTGCATTGCTATCGTACAACTTCATGGCATAACAATGTGATCTTCTACATAAGTGAATAAATTTGAAACACAGCTTTGGTGGATTCATTTTTCATAATTTTAATTAAAAGTTTATAATCCTCTGGCAAGCTAACTACACTTTTATTGAGTTACGGGATAGCCAACGACTCAACTTTGCCGGAAGGAAGAGAGCAACAACGTTAAATATTGGGCTTTGAACTCTTGTTTTTGTAATTAATTGAAAATCCACTTAACTAATCCGATCAAACCTTAACAATCCGAGTTCACCGAAAAATTAGGTTTCAATTTAAAATTGCCTTCATCAATTTCTGAATAGTTTACAGATTTAATCTCTAAACCATATTTCAAATCTCGTAATCAAGCGAAAGCGAGAATCAGGGGAGTAGTTATTCGATTAACCCTCCGAGTTCAATTCAGAGAGGTAAATTAAATTTTTGAAATTTTTTCTTAATGCCTGTTCGTTCGTCTTGATAAAAATCGTGCTTAAAATCACGTTTATTTTTTGCATCAAAATACGTCACGATTTCATGTTTAATAAGTCACATAAAGTCCAAGCTGTTTGAAAAGAACTTGGTTGTTTCTATCAGAATTTGGAAATATAAGTTGGTCGAACTTAAAAACTTTTAATTTTAAAAGAATATTTCGATTTCCCGTTGCCAAAAATGTCGTTTACCTTAACCGAAATATATATGTAAATTTTAAAATGTGTTTCTTTCACTTAATTGAAACACAGAGTAGAAATCACTTTGTCCTTTAGTAAACAAATTAACTTCAATCGATTGGTAATGTGTGTCAGCATGTTTTCAGTGTTCCGACAAAATTATACGTTTAGTATTCGCGAACGGTGTTAACACTTGACAGTAATTGGAAAATTGATGCTTCAAAATACAATTAAACACGCATAAAAAGCAAATGCTTCAGTATTATCATTACACTCATGTCGGGCACAAGCGAAATCTTGCGAAAATTGCCTCTTAAAAATTTTCCTAAAGTTATTTTACTGTCAGTGGAATCTTACAAATGTTTGAACAATTATGTATCAGATTTCACATAAGTCAACATGTGATTCTATTTTTATGTTCTTATTTTTCTATTGAATAACATTAGTAACAGGGCGCCCTCCGGCGCATTTGGTTGGTTTTTTTTAGAAAGTTTTTATGTATTGGTTGTGTTAGTGGCGAATTAAATTAAACAGCTTTACAGAAACACAACTTGTATTATTGAATATATATATTTTAAATCCATATTTAATTAAAAAGCCTCCGGCTGACCAAATTTGTTAAATGTATCTCACTGTTTCATTTCATATATTTTTACTGGGAATAGTATAATATAGTTTAGTGATTCTTTTAAAAGCACTGTGATGAAACCAGTTCGTTAAATTAAAAAATATTCTAATTAATTTCAGTTTTGTATTATATATTTATTTGGAGTTTCATAGTCTTTTTTTTGTTGTCGATGAGGTTTGGAAAATGCTCTCTTATGCACCGCCCAGAGCTGGTTTTATAGAAATCGCTGCCGTCATTTCTGTTCTATTGTGTCCTCTTCTGTTCTACTTATTCATTTTCCTTAAATATTCAATAAATTCCAGAAGAATTTTGAAGGAAGTACGCGTGACTGCATTTGGTAGGACTTCTTCACAAGATGCAATCCTTTTTATTTGTTGCCGGTAAAATAATTCTAGCAGTTCTTTCGTTCGAATTGATTGTAGCCTTGCCTTGTCCCCAAGATATTTGAGCACAAGGTTTTGTTGATGGACTATTGAATGTATTTTCATTTTATTCATTTGATATTATTTTGATCCGCATTTTTATTTTATAATATAAATATTAATGTTTCTTGTCCCACCCACAGTTCACTTTTTTGTAATTTGATGCAATTGTAATTATACAATTAAACGAATCGTCGTTTAAAAATGTTTCTTAATATTATAATATTCAATAGCATGCTTTTACTCTCTTTAATAAAAATAAGGACATTGCGCTTTTAAAATTAATCTAATAAATAATATCCGATATACACTACAAAACCTGTACTCCTGAATGCTATTATAAATATACTTATTACACAAACATATACAACTTCTCTTCTTTTATAGCCTTTTAATCAAATTAATATAGTTATCGTTATACATTAGTTAATGACCCGTATTTCCTAATTAAGTAATATTAATGGTCCTTCATCTAGAATGAAAGAGGGTTCCAAAGTCTGTATGCGAAAAAATATTTTAGTTTTAATATAAACGCTTGATATTTGATGCAAAATCTGACTGACTCTAAGCAAACGTCGAAATACATTAAAATGTTGCTCGCTCAATTACTCCGTCTAACAGTAATTAATTGTCATAATCGATATTAAACTCATTAATATACAAAATACTGAATAAACAACGATTTAAAGTAGGCAAAATACTTCATTAATACTTGTCATAATACCGAGTTATAAATGGCATTCGGAACTGTAGGCTTTAGGAGACGATATCGTTACTGTATTTTTGCAGTTTGTTTTTTTCTTTCGGGTCTTGTGATTATTCTTTTATGTATTCCATCGCAAAAAGCAAAACAAATGATATCATTATAGTGCAAAAGGTAAAAAAATAAAGTTTGAACTTTTTCATAAAAAATGGTAATGAGAACTGTATCGTAAATTTTTTGCCCAAAAACTAACATAATTGGCCCAAATTTGGAACAAGAACGAATGGTAATGAGAACTACTACGATTTCAAATTTAAACCAGTAGTAGTAATAAAAACCAGATACAATTGATGATAAAACCCTATTTTCGTGAAGCGTTTTAAAAGCTTAACATTTATTTGGCGACTTACGGAAAATCGGGTTTTTAATTTTTTATCGAAATTGAAACAATACAATTCCTACAAAAGAGAAAAATGATTTTGAATTTTAGAATCTACCCTATCTGAGTTCAATTGATAAAAAGAGACATGATCTGAGAAAACAATAGCAAATATGTATGTAAACTATGTAAAGCCTACGGCGAAACCGATATTCCCATCTTTAAAGTTGAATAAAAAATATATAAAACAAAACTTGTGCGGAACTATGTTTGAATTAATTTAAACTCAGAAAAAGGCTAAAGTATCACCCCATTTTGTTTGTAAATTTTTTCCTAATTTGTGTTATGACTATTTCGATTATCTTGTTCGGATTCGAGACATTTCGTGATTAAATTGATGAAAATATGGGGTACTGACAAAGTTACAAATGTGATTTTGAACAAATTTTTTTCTGGACATTATCAAATTACTTTAGTTAAATAACTTTCCTGTTGTCACTGCGACCTAATGATGTTATTTTCATAAAATTCCCTAGCGAACTTTCAGGTCAGATTGCATTTTGCATTAAAAGAAAAGCTAGTTCGGTTCATATTGTGAGTAAATAGCAGCGATGCGCATAAAGTTTAACAAGGCGCTTGGGGATATGAATAGCACAAATGTCTATATAAGTTTGAGGAAAACTAGATAATACTAATGTGTGTATAAGTATGAAATAATTAATCACTCTGGATACATAGCAATTACGTATTGGTCCCAAATAAATTGAGTTCTTCAATTCGTTTTGCAGCACAAACTATTTTGATTGAGCATTAAAATCACAGAGCAATTAAAACCCCGAAATTGTAGATTGAAGGTTGTTTTTCTACTTTAGCGTTATAATTATCATGAGACTACTAAAAACTAAAAAGCTTTTGATAAAATCATGGCTTTGCAGAATAATCTAGAAAAACTTGCTAGACTAGTTCTGATGAATGTAATCTGTAAGGTTTATGAGAATAATCACATCCTGAAAGTTTCCGAAGAAGGCTTAATTTTTATCAATTCCGAACATAGATAGATATCCATTTGAAAAGTAGTTTTTTTTAAATTTAACTACGTATTTTGTACATATTGATTACATATTTTGTCCTTCCTGCTGATAAATAAGTATCTGGCGTCCCATTAATAGGATATCTTTTACATTATTCATAACATTGTTAAGAATTGTTTTCTTTATAGAAAGTATCTATCTATTAATTGAAGAAGAATTAACGTTTTTCAACTTCCGAAGCCATCTTTCGCCTGTAGGAAATAGTCGTGCAATTATTGATCAAAAAGCTTGAAGGATCTTGAAGTTAAAGCTAACTGAAATTTAATTAAATGTTAAAACCATCTCATCGCTTGTGTTATTTTGAAATAAAGTCACTTTCTGAAATGAATTCCTCCCAACTACATATCACCTGATCCACGTGCTTCCATTAGCTAATGTTTCTTCGCCAGTTAAATTTAAATTTAGGTGCTTCCCACGATTCACCGCACATGCATTTATACCGACAACCACCGAAATCAGGATTCTGTAATTGAGGACCAGATAACGGTATTCGTCAATCCTTTTCATTAAATTTTCAGGACGAGCAACAAAAATTTATCCTCAGTGATTTAGAGTAATGCTCAATGAACTGTGGTGTTGAAATTCCAATTGAGAGTTGCCGGTCTAATGGTAGTTTCCGTGCAATCAATGATCTTTGATAATCATTGATCCTGATTGGAGCACTTAAGCCTGTGTTTTTGATTAACGATTTTAGACATTTTGAAGTTTTTTTTTTAATAGTTCATGTTATATCAGTAGCAACACACATGGGAACAGTGAAATTGATATTTCGACGCCCGCACGTTGATTAAACTCTTGTCTGTGCATAAAATGCTTTTGATTGTTGCGAATAGTTTGAATAATGCGTCGCTTTTTAAAAACCTCAATTTAAAAATTTGCATTTATTTTCAACGGCAATAACAACCTCTAATGGTTTCAGTAATAACGTTGAACATAGAAAAGTGTGCAGTAGTAGTAAACATCTTTATTTCTAAAAAAGGCTATCGACCTATCGGTCTTTCTGCCCTTGTTTAATACATGCAGTCTTAATCTAAATAAAAAACAAATATGAAAATTCTCTTATTCTAGGTTAACAATACTATTAAATAAATAAGATTTCAGTGGCAAGAAGAAATTGTTTTATTGTCCACTAGTCCGTTGCGTTTGTAAGTGTTCGAGTAGCGTTAATGTAGGGAAACGGAAGCGGGATTGTCTGGTTGGTCTTGTAAGACAAAGGGGATTCAGTATGGTCCAGTTGTAGGGGTTGTTTGTCCATTTTGTCTGTAGCTGTATGAGTCTTTCCGAGATCTTTGTCATGTTTGTGCGTTCGTATAGTAGTTGGGTGGGGGGGTTGTGTAGTGGGTTTTGGGGGTGTCTTATTCGTGTTATTAGTCTTAATGCAATTTGTTCTGTTGTTTGTGTATAACGTTTTGTCCTTTCTGTTCCGTTGGTCATGAGTATATGTCCAAAGTTTAGCAAGGGTCTACAAATAGCTTTATATATTTTGGTGGCGGTGTTTGTGCTAATTCCTCTGTCTTTGTAGGTTAGTGATCGGAAGTGTTTTGTTCTCTTTATTGTTTCTGCCCTGATGTTTCGTATGTGTTTAGTGAATTTAAGTTTGTGGTCAATTGTGATTCCAAGGTATTTTACGTCGTTTTTTGGTTGTGTCGTTTGGCCGTCTGCAGTTATTGTAGGGGAGTCAGCGTTGAGTCTGTGGTTTGTGAGCAGAAGTTGGTTTTTTGACGCGTTTGGTGTTAGTCTCCATTTATAAAACCATGTCATTGTGTTGTTTGTTAGTGTTTGGAGTCTTTGAGCTGCTCTCTCAGTAGTTTTGTCATGTACAATAAGTGCCGTGTCGTCTGCGTATTGTAATATGTATGCCGATCTGTCGATTTGATTTTTGTCTGGTAAGTTGTAATTGTATATGTCATGGTCTGGAAAAGTGTGCATTTTTTAAATATTTCAACTCTTACTGATGGCAAGAAGGAATGGAATAAGAGGACACGAGCAAACATATTTATTTGTTGGTAAAACTCTACTGGCATAATGTAAAATTCAATGGCATAAATTTGGAATTTTATCTTGAAATTACTTCCAAACCAAGCAGTAAAAATTGGACCTTAAGATGGGGACATAAGAATTGAAAAAAAAACGTTCAAGTAGTCGATTTGCATTAGCAGAAATACATGTTGTTAGTCGCTTTATTCAAGAAGCGTATGAATAGTTGGAGGCATTTTTCAAATAAAAACAAAGGCAATAATGAAAGTAATTTTTCTATTTATAGGTAAACATTGTATTTTGTTTTATGGCCCTCTGCCTAGGTAAAATAAAATAATGGACATGGGAAGTTATTATTAGAATTGTAAAGAAGGGAGACGCATTATTTTGATGTCAACCAACACATTGTCGTCTTAACAACGTATCAGATAGACCCTTCCATATTTAGCTTAGTTAAATTATGCATAACATATTATCTCCGAGGTGTTACTTAATTTGTTCCAGCTTGTTTCCCACCGTGTCTTCAATTTGTTAACCAAGAAAACAGGAGCCTTCCATAAGATGTGAAGTGACATTCTAATAAATAATAAGAGACATAATCCTATTATATCTGTATAAGCTTAAGAAAATATTATGAAGCTTTTCGGATTTGCGTCTTTACAACAGACATACATGGGTATCTTATAACATATTTCTTTTGTTACAGATAACAGTGTATTTAGGGAAAAGGGATTTTGTGGATCATATATCACATGTGGATCCGATAGGTAAGAAAAATACTACAAAAGACTTGCAAGATTCATAATTTACTTATAATATTAAATAAAATCGTCGTTGACGCGATGTTGAGACACTGATTTGTTTTAGATGGTGTAGTTCTTATCGATCCTGAATACGTCAAAGACAGAAAAGTGTTTGGCCATGTCTTGGCTGCTTTTAGGTATGGAAGAGAAGACTTGGACGTTTTGGGCCTCACATTCCGAAAGGATTTGTACTTAGCTTCTGAGCAAATATACCCTCAAGATGGCGCTACTCCCAATGCGAGGCAACTTACAAGACTGCAAGTATGTGTACTTTTTTTAAGGTCCAATCATGGCAGCAACAAAAAAACTAATGGTTGTAGACAGAAAATAGCAAAAAAAATAAAGCACACATAAAACTGATCCTATGGGTGCAAACTCTTCGTGCTTGCGAAACGCCAGGAAGAAATTCTTTCCCACGACGGCCTAACATCCCGAAAAACCCAGTTTAATGCGTACTTTTTTTGTTATGATTGAACTGGCATATTGAGAGGGTTAAGCGAAGAAAATGTATTAATATTCGATTCTCTGCCCAAAAACAAGTTGCCATCTTAAACGATTTTCTGTACAACATTAATAAATTAATTAAATCACTTGATTAAAATCGAAAGTGGCACACTTTTTTCATCTGTCTGTCGAGCAACTACGAAAAATACTTTAGGTTTAACTTAAAAGACGTGGGAGTTTAAAGTGTACGAGGAATTAGCATTTCATCTGCCGAGTGCCTAAATTGACCACAAAAACAAATTTTAAAGACAATGTTAGAACAATATTTATCGGGGAACGTCTTTCTAATAACAGAAAAATCTACATTGAAAAAAAAAGTTTACGCTTAATAAGAAATTTGAAATTTGCTTAAATTTCATTTGAATGCATAATGCTCCGTTCCAAAATTTCTACGGCTTCCCCGTATTTTTGTGAAAGTTCTCTTGCATCAGCATTTTTTTTGCTTAAGCAAATCATTGCGTATAATAAATATTCAGAAACTGGAAACGCTGAAACGATAGACCGTAATAAATTGCAAGCTTTCGAAGTGTTATAAACCTTCTGGTAATTTTTTGTTGCCGAAAAGTTGTATTAAAACGTCCGAACTTATTCTTCTAACTTGTTTGAATTGGCTTATTTACTGTAATGATTAATTAAGTTTTTATAATCATTCTTGTAATTCGCAGGAACGACTTATCAAGAAATTAGGTGCACACGCATACCCCTTTTACTTTGAGTTGCCTCCACATTGTCCAGCCTCTGTCACTCTTCAGCCGGCACCAGGCGATACTGGGAAACCTTGTGGGGTTGACTATGAACTGAAAGCATTTGTTGGGGAAACCCAAGACGATAAGCCGCATAAAAGAAATTCCGTCAGGTAAAAACCTATTTTATTCTTGTGTCAGATACATTTAATCAAGCGTAGTCGTGCTCTACATTAAATAGTCAGCGCGTCCTCCTCTAAAATTCAATTTGAAAATTAGTGCTGTTGATACTGCAATATATTACAGAGCAATTAACAGTTCAGGTCACAGTAATTTACGCAATTTCAGGTGAAATTGCGAAGTTCCTATCGTCAAAGTTGTCTGAATCTAGCCAAACGGTAACCCGGGAAACTAAAGCACAAGTTCGAGCGAATAATGCCCATTTGATTTATTTTAATTTCATGTTGAAGCCGGAGCATACAGATCCATTTTCTCTTCTCCGAAATTTATTTTCCTTGTCAATTTTGAAACAAACCCAGCAGTAATGGAAGCAAATGATAGCAATATATTTCGTATAATTGATGGATAGGTATTAAAAAGTTTGCCGACTTATTATGATTTTAAGCTGGGAGCTCATACTTTTCATATTTATTTTCGTAGAAAACTTTTCTTTGTTCTTTAAAATCTTGATTTTTTTTACTGTGAGATATATAGCAGTAAATTTAAATTGATTTGCCTGCTGAAAACCTTAATGGAACTAACCAAATGATTGGAAAAGCGCTGGTTTTTCGATTATAAGGCCGTGTAAGGTCTGTATACATTTGGTCATAACGTTTCGCTAGCCCTCATGGCTAGCATCTTCAGAGGAGTACTCGCTTCAAATGAAAATTACCGTAATTGTGTTTAAATTGTTATATCTGAAAAAAAGCTGAATATCGAAATAGGGTATGTTATATGAAAAATCAAACGAATCAAGCATTGCTTGAAAGTGAGTGAGTGTTACTCTGAGCATGCAAGCCACTCGTGTTTGCGAAACGTCAGGAAGAAATTATTTTTCACGAGGGCCTAAGGGCTCGAAAAACTCACCAGTATGTGAAACATATTTCATATCTTAAGTAGAATGTGTAATGCAGCTTCTAAAACAATTCACAATAATCCTACAAATTCTGAAAAATTGTGAAAAATAAAAATAAAATCGACGGATCTCAGCGTTTTGTATCGAAAATATAGCATTTGCAAGCTCGTAAATGACTGGCATCGTTCTTGGGGCATGATTTAGCAATCTGAAAGCATCCTCTTAAAAATCAAATAATGTAGTTTTTGTTTCAGATTGGCTATTCGCAAGATTATGTATGCCCCAAGCAAACAAGGGGAACAACCTTCAGTAGAAGTAAGCAAAGAGTTTATGATGAGCCCTAATAAATTATACTTAGAAGCTTCGTTAGACAAGGAACTTTATCATCATGGTGAAAACATAGCCGTTAACGTGCACATAGCGAACAACTCGAACCGTACAGTCAAAAAGATCAAAGTGTCCGTTAGGCAATTCGCTGATATCTGCCTATTTTCTACTGCTCAATACAAATGCACTGTCGCTGAAACCGAAAGCGAGTAAGTACCTTTTTAATATCGTGTTTAATACTTGTCACCCAGTCCAAATGGTTTAATTGTGTTTTTTTAATAGTAGCCAAATTTACATATTAGCCGACCGATGGTACTTTCTAAGAAAAACAGTTTAACGTAGGAGAAATCTCGGAACTAAATTAACGCTAAAACAAAAGATTGCCTGTAATTTTAGTTTTCCAATGTAAATTTAAAAATATTGTAATTTTATAGTACAGGTTGTCCGATACCGCAAGGTTACACTTTGAATAAAGTGTTCACCGTACGGCCACTTTTGGCCAACAATAAGGATAAAAGAGGTTTGGCCCTCGATGGTCAACTTAAACACGAAGATACCAATCTAGCTTCCTCAACAATGTGAGTTGCAGTTTGGCAATTTTCACTTTTAAACTGATTGCCTCCCGATTGCATTTTTGTTGCTAGAAATTGGTAACCCCGTGTGAAATTTGCATGATAATTTCAAGTTTTAGTACCTCCCAATCGACCTACATATAAACCATGACAATAATAAGAGAGACGGTGATCGACAAACTAAAACTGGGAATTAATATTAGCTTGAATTGTTTTGAAGTATAACTAAAGTGTGTTTCTCGTGTGTTCTTTCCATTTCTTGCGTAGAGAGGGTTGCCCTATTGGCCCCGGCTTCACACTGAGCAAAGTGTTCACCCTGACTCCATTGTTGGCCAACAATAAGGATAAATGGGGTTTAGCCCTAGACGGTCAGCTAAAACACGAAGACACTAATCTTGCATCCAGCACTTTGTAAGTTTGGTTTTTATATGGCTTCTTGCATTGAACTCTAGTAAACAGTTGACGAAGAAACTGTGACCTCGGAATAACACGCTTTAAGCTTTTTATTAAATTTATAATTAAGGAAGGAATTTATTTAAAAAGCTTTAAATCATTTAGTAGAGTCAGCCATTTAATAGAGTTCATTATTTTTTAGTAGTTTGTACCCTCTTCTAGTTGAAATAGCTTTACGCACATAAATTGTTCTGCTTTAAAATATTTATATCCTTTAAAGACTCCCTTTGGCTTCGTTGCTCTAGTTTGTGGATTTTAATCACAATCTTTGCGAAGGGTTTAATGCATTTTAAATGTACCTTACAGAAAAAATGATATTTCAGTAATAGGAATCGGTAATATTTTAATCAGAATATATGCTATGTGCAAAAGCCGCTTTCTCGCCTGGATGCTGCATGACTATATAATGCATGATTTTGGCTTAAGTAGATTTTAATTTCGCTTGCAGGCATTCATTTTACACAAGTTCCATATACAACAGAAATACTGTCTTGATGTCCACTATACAAAATATAGGAGCAGAATGAAAGTACACTGTCCCACGTAATACCTATATCATGCAAATGGGAAATTAATTTTGATTTGACCTGTTTAAGTAATAAAACAATTGTTCAGAATACCAAGGGACAATGATTTTATTAAAACCACATACAAGTAGTGGAAAACGAATCTTTATTGTCGAGTCCAATATATGTGTGAAAACAGAATGATCCAAATTTGCGGACGCACGTGCTTCGTTTCGAACCCACATGCCGTTGAATATTTAAAAATATATCGAGTTTTTACTGATAACTGAAAAACAAAGAACTTTTATTTAGTTTTGGTAGGATTTTTAGTTTATTTGTCAACTCCTTCTATAGTACACAAAACCCCCATTTTCATTTAGAGCGTAAAATAAACGATTTATAAAAATAGATAAGGTAGTAAAACTTTTATCAACCTCATACAATTTTTTTTGCCTAATCGTATATAATTAATTGTATGAAACACATTTGCACCGATAATAACAGACGTTTTCCTTATTGGCACATTTTAATAAAGTTATTTTTAAAGGTCCGGTAAACTGTTTCCCATGAGCGTTATATTTTATCGAGGACATTGTAACTACTAATCTAATAGAAAATTAGAAGAAATAATAGTAATATTTGTGGCAATTAACCAGAGTTCTTCTTAAGTTAACACTTTGAAATGCATTTAATGATAGATCATATGCCAATATTAAAAATCTCTTAACACTGTATAAAGGAGACGGGAGTACTTAGTACTAATAACATTTGACTTTAACTGCACATACTTTCTCTGCCACAGAGTTGAATTCCACAGTTATTTTTGATAAAAATAAAAACCACCTTTTAAAGCCATTGTGTGTTTTAGAGTTGCTGATCCAGCCCAGCGAGAAAATTTGGGAATTATTGTTCAATACAAAGTGAAAGTAAAATTATGTTTGGGGGCTTTGGGAGGGTAAGTAGATAGGATTCTCTCTTGTTAAGACTGAAAATACAAAATTCATACTCTAACATAATATAATTTCTCTTATAGTGATCTTGTAGCAGAACTACCATTCATTTTGATGCACCCCAAACCCGAAGAAGAGGTGATTCCGCCCAGCGTCACGCCTTCTAGAAGAGTAAGCAGAGATGGTGAACATGATGTTCCAGTGGATAACAACTTAATACAACTTGATGCGTAAGTATCTGTTTTTATAATCCGTTGACCAACAAAATCCAAGGATAAAGTTGAAAACTTCCAACTCATAAAATAAGTCGGTTTTTCAAAATTTTTCTTTGATCTAAAGCTGAAATTAGCTATTCCAAAATCTGCACTTTTTTTGCCGATGTAAAATACATTGGCAAAAAGAGAGTTAATAGACTCCAAACCAGTCCTGAGATTAGCACCTCTCAAAATCACTCTGGCTCTGATGATGCCGAATGGTTTCATTGTTGATTTTTTTAATGTTTAATAGTCTAGTAACACTAAATAAGTTTGTTTTTTTCACATTGCAGAGATGAAAATAATTTACAAGACCACGATGACGACATTATATTTGAAGATTTTGCTAGATTGAGGCTGAAAGGTGGAGAAACAGACGCATGAGGACTAAAACAGGTACGGACTGCCCGGCGTCCATTTAAACCTATACGTACAGACGTGTATGTAACTTGCGAATAGGCAGAAATAAAAAAAAATATCATCCATGTGTGTGTACCCTAGTCATTGGCTGTTACTCAGCCCCAACCAGGAAAAAAAAACACTTAGCGTAATGGTCGAGCAATTTTATGTTATGTGCTTTATATGGAATGTCTCATATTTAGTTAAATTGGATTCACTAGATTTTATTTGTTGTACTATGATTAATAAAGCAAATATGCGACATTTGATAAACACATTACTGTCCAATATTTTTTGAGAATCGACTTTTTAGTTTTCAAACTTTTGATGTTTTTTTGTAAGGTAGAATTTCCTTTGTTCTATAAAACAGTAGATTTATTTCAATTGCAGGCCAATTACAAACTTATTCCTGATCCGCAACCACGATGTTGTTTTTTTAACGCAACCTATTTTATTAGGCAAATCTGAATAAAATGTAAACAAACATTTTATTTAATCAATAGAGATAGGCGTTCGAGGCCATTCCTTGAAACTGGTGAGCAGTGAGGAGTGGCTTGCATCCTTGCTTTGCATTGCGTAACTCTGAGGATGCAAGCCACTCGGGCTTACTAAACGCTAGCAAGAAATTATCTTTCACGACGGCCTAAAAAACCCGAAAAACTCACCAGTTTCATTTTATTTAATGCTTTCTCGAAAAATAATTACAATTTAAGATTATGAAAATGCAAAATGGAAAAGTAAATCTACTGTTATTCAAAAGCATTATATAAGCATAATATTAATTAATCATTCACTGGAATGTTACCCTACAAATTTGATTTGTATCTTTAACTCTCTTCTTATGGTGGTTAAATTTAAGTCAAAGCACCCGATTCTATATGTATATTTAAGCAAAAAAAAAAGATTACAGTGACCACATAAGTAATAAGCACAAAAAATATAATATTTTTTAAATAAATTTGCAAAGATTTCTATCAGCTTTCTTCTTGTCGATGTCCACTAGCCAAAAATTATAACTTTTGAGGTTTCCGACATATCCACCCAATTTCTAGTGTAGATATGGCCTTGGAATATCGCATTTTTAAATTGTATTTCTTGTTGCGACACACGACTGGATTCCTAATTTTTAATCAACGAAGATTTTTATATATCACTGTACGCGAAAACAGTTTATAAGAGACACAAACCTCTAATGTTTTTACTTGGATTTTATAGTTAAGACTCTCATAGTGTATAGTATAAAACTTGTAAATACTTCAATTAAGTAATCATTCAGTTTTATTTATGACCAGTTTGGAAAATAATTCTGGACTAAAAATCGTAAATCATTCCCAAACGGGCGGTAGAAGCAAATAACGTTATAAAGTTTAAAAGTAACTGAGCTCATGATCAGTGATCCGGAGCTCAGCTTCTTTAAATCATATTGGGCAACAGTTTTATACGAACTTAAAATACTTTCATAAACATTTTTTTTGCGTCCAAAAAAATTCCTAGCGTCCAAAAGTCAGCGACAACAGCTTAAAGCACAATATTGTATGAGTACATGTCTGTCCTGTTTCAGATCTATAGCAAAATTCTATCAAAAAAGGGGCAATTTAAAAATTAAATTGCTGCCATTTTTGGTTGACGAACTACAGTGTGTTTTATGTGTAGTTCTTATCGTTTTCTAATATATCCGTTCATTTTCACAAATGAATGGAATAAATCGAGTATAAGTAACTGATTTCTTAATGGTCGATTCTAGCATTTTGTAAACTATTATATTCCCATATACATCTAGCGGTATTCATTGAATCAATGACAATGAATTAAGGCTATGAAATTAGAATATAAAGAATTCTTATGAATTTGAAAACGGTGCTTTGATCAAAATTAAGCACATAACTTAACACATGTGTTACTAACATTTTGCTGACTTCTGTTACTTAATAATGTGTTCAAGACTTTATAAGCTGGGAAATTCTGCTATCGTTAAATATTAAATAAATACATGTTTTTCCGATGTGAAACATTACCAACAAAGCCTAATGAAGTCTTGTGTCACTAACATTATTACTGCTTCTGTATTAAATATTGAAATTTTTGTACTGATTTCGTAAATAAGATTTTTTAAATGCACTTTTATACTCAATAGATACCACTAATCTAGCAGTAACTTTCACCGTTTTTTTTTTACTTTCAATATATAAGTCAGGAAGAGGATTCAATTGCATCGGTTCCTTGGATCCTTAAAATATGTAGGGGACCATAAGCATGCAATTTAAAAGAACAGAATTAAAAATTCTTCGTACGGCACCAATGTGCCGCAATATTCAAGCGTCTTCATACGGAGACACTCTAATATGCCTATATAAATATTTTGGAATGGGAGTGTAAATTCTCTGCAGGGATAACATTATCTGAAGACTTTTCGGGGGCCATCTCGTATTAATAGAAATAGAAATAAAAATAAGAATATCTTAAAAGCAGTCGGAACTAAAAGCATTGAATTAATTCTACTATTTAAATCAGCAGTTAGTTAAATTTTGAACCCTAGAGGCAATTAATTGTTTAGGACCGTGCAATGAATCACTATTTAACCTGACTTGCACCACTTGCATCTCAAATTATTTTCTAGACGATGTGTGATATTGACATTTGAAAATGTTAATTTGAAGGTATTGCAAAATAGGGCTTGGTTTAAGGGTTACAGATAAGAAGTTAATGGTGTGATGCTTTTAAAAAATATTTCAGCAAATTGATAAATACACTTTTTGCTCCAAACGATTCCAGAATTTTCTTGAATTGGAATCGGGAGAAAATATTTATCACCAAGCAAGGATTACGCTTATTATGATTTTAATAGTTTTTGTTTATCAGCAAATGTGACGGGGCTATGCAATTACAAAACCAAGAATCAGTTTTGCTTTCATCATTTAATAAGAAAAATGCTATATGGCAGTTCTAGGCCATCGGTATTGCATAGGCTTGTGCATAACTCGATACGTAACATTTGAACACCAGGCAAACTATTGATTGGACCAATGTGAATTATTGAGTTATGTAGACTGCATTTAACCAATAATCGCACTTTATTTCTTAAAATAATCTTGTGATACATATATTTTACTTAGGCCGAATTAAAAAATTTTGATATTTTTCTATATATTTTTCTGCACTGTGTGCCTTGTGATAAATGTATTTTCTTCAAAGCCGTCTAATTTGCAACATACGATACTGTTCTGCTTTATTTTAATGTACAGCAAAAATAACGAAACCTAGAGTACTTTTGTAATATTTATCTTTAAACAAAAAAATATATCACGATTCCTTCAGTGTGTGATCTTTTAACCTTTTATATAATCGGCTATTTATTGTGCATAAGTAATAGGCTGCATGATCTTCCTGGCAAAATGTTACGCTTTATGAAAAAAATTGTCTAATACATAAGTACGGCGATCATAGAACAGCTTCTTTCTCATGTATAATTTCAATAGTTTTCAAAGATTTTCGACGTTTATATACCTATAAATGTATCCCTCAATCCATATATTAATATACTAGTCTTTATATTTGTAAGGGAAATTCATCACACAAATTGTCAATTCGGATGTCCATTTTATAAGTTTAAGCTTTTTTTAATTTATAGAAAACTGATAGTATACTGTTCTTATATATAGAATATACTGTTCTTATATATAGAAATCTTATTTATTATTTTTAATAATAAAATGTGTAATTATCCTGTATAAATGTGTATTTTTGGATCTTCAGTCTCCACCAAATATAACGGCATAAAAACACAAACGATTTAAAAAAGTTTAATCACATGCATATAATAGCTAAGCGCTAAATAAAATCGCATCATAAATTCCCAACTCGAGACTGTCCAGTGATTTCAAATCAATAATTGGAAAATTGATTCGTTGGTTAATAACTGGCATAATAACCTGTAGATGCTTCAAACACATGGACAAATTAACATATTCAATTATTTCAATTCACTATCTCGCACTGGTGTCTCTACAATTATCAAAGAATAAAATACTTCGATTGGAAATATCAGAATTTTAATTTTAACGTTTATTTCACTTACTGCTTTCTCTTCTCTTACACTACAAAATGTGGAATAAAAGTCAACAAGTTGCAAAATCATTACACGTGTAAGGACCATATACTATAAATTATCACAATTATGATTTATGGCTATTTCAAAGAAATATCAGCAGATAACAAAAATTATCAGAGTTAACATTTGTGACTATTGACAATTTAATTCGTTTTAAATGGTACATAAGATACGAACAGATGCCTTAGTAAAGCAATAAACGATATTAACTGATCCACTTACTGGTCTTAAAAGAATACTCGCCAGAATTATTCATAATACAAATTGGCATTAATTCAATTTAAGCCAGATGAGCAAATGATAAATTAAAAATAACCTACTCATTGGTTTAACATTAACAATCGTTTAAAAGCTACGATAACGATTAAAAAACTATTGCAATGCGTATAAATATACACAGCTACAAGAATGAAGTACAATATGGCTATTATCTTCCACATATTATTAACAAGAAAAACTTTCATTGCTGTTTGAACATAGGCTGTTTCGTTCGGAACATTTCGTCATTGTATTACCAATTTAAACGAGTGTTTCCGAGAATATCGAATGCCTATTGCTCTAAAAAGCGATTTTAACAACATTTCACTGATCAATTCATTCAAAGGTACAAGGAATGAGTCGTTCGTAATCTATAAATAATAACATTTGACAAACCTATTGCCAACGTCTCATTGTTTTCTGTGTTAAATTTTGATTGTCAAATTGTTCATACATGTATTAATTAAGCCTTAAAGTTCCTTACGTTACTTTATATAGGGCATTAACAAACTTGGGCAAACAAGGAGGCAAAATATTTAAACTTGGTGAAAAAATCTGAACTAGCCGATGAAACCAGGAGATTCAATTGAAATCAAACTGGATATTAATGCTAGTCTGGTCTATGAATTGGTACTTTTGGCAAAAACTCTATTAAAATAACATACTCCATCATTGATGAAGAATCACACTGCTGCTTGCTTAACCGCCAATGCAAGCCTAACTTGTTATACAAATAACTGTTCTCCCACTCTAGTAACTTGTTCAAGGAATGTTGTGTCTGTCGAAAATAACAAGTATAGTGTAGATAATGTGAAACTTTAAATTTAAAATGTTTACAATATACTTACTCGTTTGCTGAGGCAAATAACAGGCCACAAAGAGCAGCCCAATGTGCAGCAGCAGCAAAGACATCCGCAAAATAACCATTTAACATTAACAGGCAAGGTTTTCTTTAGAATTCCATTTATTCGCATGACAGTTTCTTTAAACTCTTCTGGGGCAACTCGTGAAACCAGTCCACCAGGAAACTCTGTGCTGAATCTGTTGCTTAGGCCGAAACTGTGACAAAATTTAAATTATGTCACTAATATATTTAGGCGTTTTGCTTTGAACAGTTCAATTTTTTATATATTTTTATATAATATTGACTACATTATTAATAGTCATTTTACGATGTAAAAGTAATATAGAATTTGCATGAAACTAATAATCATATAGTGTTCATGTAATTAATCCCAGGATTTGCCTCAGATTAGATAAATATGCAAAAACGTACACAGTCATATTTCCAGCCCCTCGGATGGTTACCGGATCAGGTACCAAGGATACTTCAGCAGGCTCTGTTTCTTCATTATTTTCTATTTCTTCCTCATAGTAAATTGCATCAAACCCGTCCATGTGTGCTTAAAATGTGCACAATTCTATAATTTCTCATTCACAAAGTGAGCACAAGAAAATATCAACAGACCAAAGGAACAAACGAAAAAGTAAATTAACAACTTGGTAGAAACAATGAGTAAATAAACAAATATACAATCAAGCCATATTTTAATAAACATGCATACCTCTGTTTTAAGCACTGATCTTCAACGATTCACTATGGAACTTATAATTTAAACAACTGGTGGATTTCAGGCAGGATTTTCTAAATCGTCAAGGTTTTTGCCTATCTACATTCTATTACCTGCTGCCATGTTTATTTGATGCAAAGAAGATTGGGGGTGAAGAGAAGAGTAATCCTGACTCTTGATAAATGTTTGTTAATATTTAATGCCCTAGAGAAGCAATAATCCGAAAATCAATTTTATTTTACAACCACTTCACTTAAACGTTAAAAAAGTAATTCACAACAGGGAATTCTTCAATTAACAACGGTAATTGCCGGAAACAAAGTTAAACAGTTTTTGTCGCTACAGAACACCGACAGAACTTTTTCTAAATGTACAACTCTAGAACAGACAGATAGTCTATGCTTTAGAATGATCAGCGAGATCAGCCGATTGTCTCCATGATTTTGAACAAGGTCGCTCAGAAGTTGCAAATATCATTGAGAGTATCTACATTTATATAAATGAATAAATCCCAAAAAACTGCAAGATACTTTCATTTTAAATTAAAATGTTCTATTACACCGGGTTCGGGTAGGTTTTTCAATTTAAGTAAAGTGTATTTTTGACACAAAAGCGATAGAAGATATTGGACGGGTTTCTGTTCTTTTTTAATCCATTTATTTTTTAAACAAAAAAAGTTATTCTTTACAAACTGTCAGTTAAATGTCCAATAATGACGGATCAAATAATCTATAAAACATTTTGTTGATTTTTTAAAACGTTTAATACTTCCTGACGTTTTGCATACACGAGGCCTTTGCATCATCAGAGGCAAGTAGTTTTGAACTTTGTAAGATTTTGGGCATTTACTAATACCAGAAAATTCCGGTATTTTTGAGAAATTTCCTCAGTTATCAATGACATAGATCACAACCAGTTCTTTGGAAATATCATTTTCTATGTATAAAAATATTGATAAAATATACAGGGTAGTGCCACCATAACTGGGTAGAAGATGACGGTTAACTGGAGTGTAATTTTGAAACGAATGTTTTCATTCATTAAATTTATTTTTGATACACAGAACGTTTCCAAAAATCCGTGGCATATCACATTTATGTTTTTTTTTATGAAACACCCTGTATCAATATGTCGCAGTTGCTTATCTTGCAAAAAATTATAATTTTGATATAAGGTTTATTGAGTCTGCGGTTAGTAGTTTACTAGATATCCGATGATGCCTCAAGTTAACTTACTTAATTTGATTTGTCAAAATTATTGAACATCCCCGGCAGTCTCTTTTCACAAGTTTTCTAAATGGGCCCCTAGATTTATTAAGCCTCTGAGACCTAGCATACATGTCGAGTTATATCCATTTATTTGTTGTCGTTTAGAAACCAAATAATACATTCTTATTGAGGGAGCGCATTATAATCGTCGCTACATTCGCCAGTTGACACTTTTGGACCATTCTGTATTTTCTTGGAAATTGGAGTACCATATATTTTAAATGAAAGAAAAGTAGACTTAAATACTACACATTATCATTTACAGATTTAATAATTATTGTTCAAATATTCGCACTTCAATCAGCAGCCATAACTACTTTTCCTATTCGTATGACACAAAAATCATTCTGATTGCGCAAAATTATTTTTGAAAAAATCCTCAAAAACACTGTAAATTTCTCAATGTCACGGGCACTGCATCTCAGCTCTAAGTTTTACCTGAAAATGCTACTGTGTTAAAAAAATCAATGTTTCTATTCTTTTTAATGGAATTATTTTCTTTCCCAAATGAAATTTCTTTCTCTTGCGAGACATGTTTTTACATAAGTTTAATTGCCGGGAAACCAAATAAATCCCCAATATCCTTCAGAAACTTTGAATGTTATTCCTGCTTTCTCGAAACGATTAACTATAATACAGGAGTAACATCGTAAAATAAACCTTCATATAAGGTGCCCATTCCAACCAAACACATTTCTTTTTGCTTAATTCAGTTCTGGTATACATAAATAAACACTATATTTAGACGCAAATAACTAAGGAGTGAAACCAAAAATTAAAAAATCATCACTTGTTAAAAATATATTTTCTTGATATCTGCATTTTACAAATTTTTATCCATACTACGGACAATTATGCAGTTTATAAGTTGCCAACAAAATTAACAGATTTTGAAACATCGAAGATTATAAAAGCGTTACTGATCATTTAAAGTATTATCAACATTACTTGACCGTAAGTACATACATTTCGTTGAAACCAAATATACAGATGATAAACGGACGTGAAACAGTTCTAAATCGAAATCCTTATTTACATATATGTAATCATAAGGTATTTGAGAAAACCAATGCCAAATATTTATATAAATAGTAAAAATGTTCACTAAATACCAAATATACAGATGAAAAGCGCATCTGATTGAATGTGCCCCAAAACCCTTCTGAATGTAATGAGTACGTAAGAAATAATCAGAAGTTATTTGAGCATGTTGATTCAAGTATTTATACAAATAGGCAAATAGGAAACCAATAAATATATAATAATCTTAATACTAGGAAAATAGATAACGAACTGTAATGTCAAAAAAATTACTAATAGATAAATTATTATTGACTGACTGCTGCATTGGCAGCTATACTTGGACTATTAATAACTTCTCCAAGACTCTCCAACAACTCCTTCCTATAGTCATCAAAGTCACCTTCCACTTCATTAATAGTTTGATCTTCTATAACATACAAGGCACAACCAGTTTCTCTGATCAGTCGTTCATCGTGAGACACTATTATAACTCCTCCGGTATATTCATTTATAGCTTCTGCTAGGGCATCAATTGATTCAATATCTAAGTTGTTGGTGGGTTCATCTAATATTAATACATCAGGGGCATTCAGGCATAATTCAGCTAGGGCTACTCTTGCTTTCTGACCACCAGATAAATCTTTCATTTTAATGGTATGTGCGTGGCTTGCCAAACCAAACGTGCCGAGTTGTTTCCTCGCCTTTTCGTATTGTAAATCAAATAATCTCATTAAGTATTCTGATGGGGTTTCTTCCGCAGTGAGATGTTCACCAGAATGTTGATCAAATCTTCCAATTCTTAATCTATGGTTCATACGGGATTCTCCTTCTTGTGGAGTAAGTTCAGCAACAAGTAATTTTAAGAAAGTAGACTTTCCTACACCATTGGGGCCAACGATAGCTACGCGACTATTCATATCAATTCCGAAGTCAGTTTTGACGAATAAAGGTTTTTGACCAGAATAGGCAAAGGTGACATTGTAAAGTCCAAGAACTGGAGGTTGTAGTGGTGGAGGCTCGGGAAATCTGAATTTGACCAAATACTCCTTTGGTCTTTGCAATAGCTCTTGTGGTTGCATTTCGTCCTCCTGTTTTTGTATTTTAGACCGATTCTTTTCTTGCTTTCTAGTCAGTACTTCCTTCTGCTTTTTTTCTGCCTGTTTCTTCGAAGATCCAGACGATTTCAATTCTTTTAATCTTTTCTCTTGCTTTTCATATTCCTTGATCATCTCTTTTCGCTTCTGAACAAACATTTTCTTAAACATGGAGTAATTACCCTTGTAATAATGCAGTTTGAGATTATCAAGATGGATAATTTCATTGCAAACATTATCCAAGAATGACTGGTCGTGGGAAACGATTAGCAAAGTTTTCTTCCAGCCCTGCAAATAGTTATCCAGCCAAATAACTGCATTGAGATCTAAATGGTTTGTAGGTTCATCAAGTAGCAATAAAGTTGGTTCAATATACAATGCTCTGGCGAGGGATACTCTCATTCTCCAGCCTCCAGAGAAATGTTTGGTTGCTCTATTCTGCATTCCTTTAGTAAAACCAAGACCGGCCAAAATTCTCCTGGCTCTCGGTTCCGCAGAGTCAGCACCTATAGCTTTTAATTCGGCATAAACATCATTTAATCTGTCCTGCACTTCTAAATTTCCTGAGTTAAACTCTTCTTCCAGCTTCTTCTGTTCTGCGAGAAGTTCATTCCTTTTTACATCTGCCCTTAGTACAGTTTCCACAGCACTAAAGTCATCTGCTACAACTTCTTGTTCACAATATAATATGTCGATACCAGGGGGAATTGCTAATGCTTTTTGAGCAATATGTCTCAGCAGAGTAGTTTTTCCATGACCATTCGGACCTACTAAACCATAATGCCTGCCATTTGCGATGAGCAGATTAGCATTGACAAATAAATCATTTCCTTTTGCAGATATGCTGAAACTTTCGACTTTTATATCGATTGCGTTTTCTAAAGCTGCTAACTGGCCTGCAGTTTTCTGAGCTTGTGAAACTGTGAAGTTGCTGTCCAGTTCAGAATGGCCCTGACCTCCTTTCCTAAGCATAGTTTCCATTTGTTTTTCATACTCTTGTTGTTTTTTTCAATTTTTTCTTTTCCTTATGTGTAAGTTTCTTTTCCTTATCTGGGTCTATTTCTAAGGATTTAAGTTTTTCAGTTATTCCTTCAGAGGTACCATGTTCTGGTGTTGCTAATTGCGGTTTCTCTTCTTGGGGCAGTTTCTTAACAGTTTCTGGTTCGTTTTGATGTCCATTGTCGCTACTCCTTGGTTTTTCAGGCAATATCGTTGCGCTAACTGGTTTTGATAATTTTGACATAACTTCTTCGCTTACCTCAGGTGTAACAGGGACTTCTTCAGTGTCCTGAACAGCACCTTTCTTCTTTTTATTTTTCTTTTTCTCAGATATTTTTATCGCAGGTTTAACTATTTCTTCTTCCGACTCTTCAGGCACATCCAATGCGTATTCTTCTTCATTAGTTTCTTCGACACTAATTTTCCTTTTCTCCTTTTTCTTAGACTTTTTAGGTGCTGGCTTGACTATTTCTTCCTCCTCTTCTTCTGGGTTGATTTTGATTTCCTCCTCATCATTGTCACTGTCTTCAAATTTAATGTTCTTCTTCTCCTTCTTTTTCGATGACTTTTTAGGAACTGGAATATCTTCAACATATTCATCTTTCGTCATATCAACATCTGGCACATTTTCATCCCATTCATCGTCATTTTTCTTCTTTCCTTTCTTCGCGCTCTTTTTAACTTTTGGGGCTGGTTTGGGAGCAATTGCCGATCCCCGCAGTTGATGCAGATGGCTTAACCCCTTCATCGTCACTACTATCCGGTTTTCTCCTTGTTTCTTTTTTACTGGATTTCTTTTTGCTTTTGGTACTAGTTTCAGAAACCGTTGGCGTTGGCTTTTGATCGAAGTCGGCTTCTTCATCGAAGTCTTTATTCTTTTTAGTCCCCCGTTTCTTTGACATATTTGCAAGGCTTATGGGGTAGAATTTACTGAAAATAAATAGAACAACTCATTTTAGATACGTAGATTTTTGCTTCATATTATAATACAATACAATTATACATGAATAAATAGAGGGTGTCCCATAATTAATGGTAGAAAGCTAAACTACGGATTCCTGGAATAGAAATCTACATACATATATCTAAAAGTGGGTAATAATCGAAATATAATCTCTCAAAGTTGATTTGATGCACATTTTTTACAATAATTTTTTGCATAAAACTTAGTCTGCCGGGGTTATTTCGCTTAGGGAATCCGAGTTTTTGCTGAGATGAGACACCTTGTATAATGTTGCACTTGATTAAGGCAAAACTGTAGAAAGTACATATATTTATTATTTTACTTGTCTGACAAACTAACAGCAACTTACCAGACATATTGTCAATGACAAAAACTCGTGGTAATAATAAATAAAAGGAACAATCACGTACGGAAAATATCAATATGCGATTAATGCTAAACACTTGATCTGTGCAAGCAGTAACAAAAAAGCAACAATTTGTTACTTTTTTAAAACAACTACTGCTAGGAATACCGAGTCCAAATCGGTGTGAATACTTGGTTTACTTTAAGTATTCATATGGAATTCAGGTTAGAGATTTCAGTGTTTTGCCGGCGTCGTAGCCGATGAGAAAGCGATCTGATTGATTACTTTGTAGATTTCAATTCTTTGATGTCGGGTTTAAGCAGAGATTAACTAATCTCTGGTTTAAGTATGCGCGTCGTTTAAAATTCAATTTAATATGTGAAAATTAGAATTGTTAACCATTCGGCGATTCAATGGCATTAACCAGGGTTCCTTAAACTATGGGTTGCGGCCCCAAATGGGGTCGTTTAGCAAAATCCTTGGGTGCGAGATTTTAATGTAAACTATTTAAATAAAAGAATTTATAAAATATAAATGTGTATTTGTGGCGGCATTCACATAAACATCCAACAGTGTCAAATAACGCATCAAAATTTAATTTGATATGCAGTAGAAAACAATTACATTGGTCTCAATAAATGTTTTCCTTGCATTTAATTTATTATCTTGTTATACATATTTTGCTCAATATTTTCTCTTATTTATGTGGAATGTAATTTTTGTCCAATTTAAAATCTATGTTTTTCAAATGTACCCATGTGTACTGTTTGGTTGTGTATTGATTGTGTATTGTGTATGAATAAATCATAACAAATAATTTATACACCTTTCTTTTACGTTTTGGGTCGTCTAACACTCACATCTATCAATGGGGTTATGAATGAAAAGTTTAAGAAGCCCTTGCTTAACCATATGCTTTCGATACATTTCTCTGGGAGTTTCATCCGGTACTTTAAGGTAAATAAAACACGTGGATATTTTCTCTGTCATTGCTACTAGCATGGCCCCAAAATATCAAAATATGCCATATACGTACTGGGCTTTGATTTTTCCTATATGAAATTTCGGACAATTATATTAAGAAGTAATCCTAATGGATATTCTAAGTGTTTAGATAATATTGATAAAAGAAAATGCGATCTATAACTAAATCTAGATTTAATATGAAGAATTAAGCATGTTTGAAAAACCATACGAAACCCTGCACCAGATTGAGGAGGATTTAAATCTATATGGCTAATATTATATATAGGAGATAAGTAGGAAATAATACTGACCTGTTTCGAATGCAATTAATTCACTAACAGAATTAAATCTGGAACTAAACTTTAGAATTAGACTGAACACGAAACTGTATAAATTTAATATAACCTAAAACTAACCTCTCAAATTTTTCGCAATGTCTTGATCAGTGTTGCCAATGCACAAATGGAAAACAGACAAAGCAGCTTATAAATGGGAATATTCCAATTGCTGTTAATATATATGACAATTATATGAGAATTAACGTCAATAACATTTATAATATATTAAAAAATAAGACTAATTGCAACAGCAGGCAAATAGTTGACACTAGTTCACCTCTCAGTTACACCAACCCTTACATTTTAAGGAAATACCGTTAAATCTTCATTTACGCCATCACCGTAAGATGGCAGCAAACTAATGATCGACAAACTTGAAAATATACAGGGTGTGCCAATTTAAACGAATCGGATGTTTTCTCGGTTGATACAAAAAAAATTAAAAAATAATCGGACACGTCAACTTTGAGTGTGAACTGAGGAAGGTTTTTCCTGGGCAGTAGATGAACCACGCCTAAATTTTTGAATGAGAAAGGGGGTCGAGTGATACATCAAATTAGGGTTTTTTTAAAGGTCTTTATGGTGTAGCAAAAAACGGCTACTTTGGAACACTTGCTGATGTGTAAATCGATTTTTTTATGTACACTAAAATACATATGCTACATATAAATGCTGTCCGTTAACTTCCTGAGAGTGAAATGAGTTCGCTTAGAATCGTTGTCGTTCATTCTGGAGAATGTCGGGGGTTATTTGGCGGCATTCACTAAAAATGTGTTGGCGCAAAATTTCCAAAGTTCCTGGAGAAGTGGAGTAGACTTTCGACTTAAGATGACTCCATAAGAAAAAATCTATTGGAGTCAAGTATGGAGAGCTTGCAGGCTATTTAACTGGATCCCTTCTGCCAATCCAAAGACCCGCGAACTTTTTTATTTGAATTTATCGAACTTGTTGCTACCAAATTATTTGCTGAAATGCTAATAGATTTTCCGAATAATCCGGATTATTTTTCACAAGACCTACGAATTGGGGATAAAAGAAGCCTTACAGCAACTGAAGATAAGTCTCGCCCGGCCGGTTATTATGTATGGGTTTTGCGGACGATATGTGAATTAATATCTAGCCAATATCTACAGTTGTCACATTGCCATTTAAGTTAAAACCTGCTTCATCCGAAAACCGATAATGAAAATAAACGTTTGCTTTTTGCTCTTTGGCTCATGATATAAAACTCATAAACGCAAAAAGTTTCATTTCGTAGGTGTGAAATTTATGTGATTTTAAAATTCTCCTAACGCAGGTTACGCGTATTCCTATGAAAGTCGTCTTGTATTAGTTGTTGCTGCTAAAATAATTTGTCCTAAAATTCCTAATTTTTTACGTTAAGAATTGAACCAGGTTTTCCAAACTTTAGCACCATATTTTCGGCTGCTTGGTACGCACATTTTCCGATCGGAAAAAATAATTTAATATTCATAATTCTCTCTACAGCCAAATTAACCATTTTTAACGATTCGAATATAGATGATCAGAATCAAATAACTGACAGACAAAAACACTTGATTTATGTACTTTCGTGCGTTATGTATTTTTAGTGTTGATAGAGCAATAATCGATTTACTCATTAGCAGCTGCTTCAAAGTATACAATTTTTCACCACCGTAAAGTCCTCCAAAGCACTTTTAATTTAATGTATTCCTGTCCCATTAAAATTTTTAAATGCCCAGGGGTAAAATAATAAAATTCGCGCGTCCGAGCATTTTTGCATAAATTTTGCATCAATTGAGAACAGCTCCGTTTTGTTTTACTTGGCACACCCTATAGATAGGTATGCTACAATGAAGGGTAATGTTTGCAAGTGAAATTTTTTAATAGTTGATCACGTCATTTGGCTGCATTTTAAAGGTATGCATCTCTTTTAGAAGAAATGATCTTAATTCCTGTTATTTGCTTTTAATAACTTGCTTTCCTGCCTTTAAATATTCCAAATTTTCCCTGCTTAATGTTTCGCCGCATTATATACTTTGAGATTAAAATTTGGATTTACTTTTCTGTTTTTACTTTCTAGATTATTTGTTTCATTTATTCGCTTTAACAGATTGAAACACACTAATGTACGCGCTGTCCCACTACGAGACGTTGGTTGATCTTTGATCCGTTTTATTTTAGTATTTAGGACGGACAATTTGTCTAGTAATATAAACTGTCAACGTGATTTTTGGAAATTGCAAAATTGCCTCAAAAGTCCTTGCAAATGAAGAAATACATTTCCAAAATACAATTTTTTAGGCAGATGATTGACTTAATTTTAAGCAAAAATCATACTTTTCACTTTTGCTGAATTCCCAACGGTTCATCAAAAATCGGGGTATGAGCACTTTGCTGACACAGTGAATTATATTTTTGCAAGCAAATCGCTTGGTATTTTATATAATGGTGTCTGTAAAATGTCTGTATAAAATCCTATCACAGATTGCTGGGGTGAAAACAAGATGATTTAACTTAATTCGTATCAACCAAAAGAGGTCGGTTTTCGAAATACAATACGACAGAAAATATCGAAATCTCATATCGGGATGTTTTCTGGGGCGAGAAATTAGAATCCGTTAACATTTTCTATGCACATTGAAAAGAGGGCGCTGCCAGAGATATCCGAATCCTATTTAAAATGGCATTTTTTCCTCGAAAACCGTTCTGTTTATCGATGAATCAAGAGTGTCTTTTTTTTAGTTTAAGGTAAAAGCTACCTAAATACATTATTTTCGTGTCTTCATTGTAAAGGGTAAAAAAAAACTATTATTGTGCTCCACCTAGTCCATCTCTGGCAAAACCAAAATGCTAAAAATGTTTTCATGGGTCCTTTTTAAGAGCAATCATGTACTGATCATTGTATGAAAAAATAATAAAATTTCATGAAGTATTGTAAAAGTTATTTAAAAAAAAATCGATTCTCAGGGTGGCTCCTTCAGAGGCCTGTGTCTCCGTGGGGGCCCTCGGGAATTTTTTTATAGAAACTTGTTTCTTTTTTTTTAATGTCCCCTGTACAAATCCGAGAGCATGCCCACATATTCCGGGACACCCAGTATAAACCAATCTTGATTTCGATTCGCAAAAGACTATCGACCATCTTGGTCTTTCTGTCCTTGTAGTTACATTTAGAGTTTTAGGACTACAATGAGAGTAGTAGTAGTAGTAAACATCTTTATTTCTAAAAAAGGCTATCGACCTATCGGTCTTTCTGCCCTTGTTTAATACATGCAGTCTTAATCTAAATAAAAAACAAATATGAAAATTCTCTTATTCTAGGTTAACAATACTATTAAATAAATAAGATTTCCAGTGGCAAGAAGAAATTATTTATTGTCCACTAGTCCGTTGCGTTTGTAAGTGTTCGAGTAGCGTTATGTAGGGAAACGGAAGCGGGATTGTCTGGTTGTCTTGTAAGACAAAGGGGATTCAGTATGGTCCAGTTGTAGGGGTTGTTTGTCCATTTTGGTCTGTAGCTGTATGAGTCTTTCCGAGATCTTTGTCATTTTGTGCGTTCGTATAGTAGTTGGGTGGGGGGGGTTGTGTAGTGGGTTTTGGGGGTGTCTTATTCGTGTTATTAGTCTTAGTGCAATTTGTTCTGCTGTTTGTGTATAACGTTTTGTCCTTTCTGTTCCGTTGGTCATGAGTATATGTCCAAAGTCTAGCAAGGGTCTACAAATAGCTTTATATATTTTGGTGGCGGTGTTTGTGCTATTCCTCTGTCTTTGTAGGTTAGTGATCGGAAGTGTTTAAGGTAAAAGCTACCTAATACATTATTTTCGTCTCTTCATTGTAAAGGGGTAAAAAAAATTAACTATTATTGTGCTCCACCTAGTCCATCCCTGGCAAACCGAAATGCTAAAAATGGTTTCATGGGTCTTTTTTAAGAGCAATGATGTACTGTTCATTCTATGAAAACATAATTAAATTTCATGAAGTATTGTAAAAGTTATTAAAAAGAATCGATTCTCAGGTGGCTCCTTCAGAGGCCTGTATCTTCCGTGGGGGCCCCTCGGGAATTTTTTTTATAGAAACTTGTTTTGTTTTTTTAACGTCCCCTGTACAAATCCGAGAGCATGGCCCACATATTCCGGGACACCCAGTATAAACCAATCTTGATTTCGATTCGCAAAGACTATCGACCATCTTGGGCCTTTCTGTCCTTGTAGTTACATTTTAAATTTTAGGACTACAATGAGATTACACACCTAGATTACATATTCAACAGTCTGTTTATTGAGTCAGTTGTGGAGTTTGTATTTTCTTAAGTAAAGTAGTTGTTGGAGAACGAAAATGAGATTGTCTTGTCTGATTGTGAGGCAAAGAGGGTTCAGTGTCATCTAGTTATGTGGGTGTTTTCCTATCTTGTTTGACTTTGTTTTAATCTGTTTGTTATATTTGTTCGTTGGTACACTAATTCGTTTGATGGATTGTGGAGTGTGTTTTAGGGGTGTCCCTTTTTTTGTTCTGTTGTATGTATATATCGTTCGGTCTATTCTAATCCGTTTGCCATGAGTATATGTGCACAGTCTAAGAGAGGTCTGCAAATCGATTTGATTGTTTTTGCGGCGGTATTTGCGTTACTTCCTTTGTCTTTGTTTGTTAGTGATAGGAAGTGTTTGGTTCTCTTAATAGCTTCTGTTTTGATGTTTCAGCTGATGTTCTGATGTTAGAGAAATTTAAATTTATGATCAATTCTGATTCCTAGGTATTTTCGTCGTTTTTTGGTTCTGGCATGTGACCGTCTGCAATTATTGTAGGAGAGTCAGTGCTAATGGTCATGGTTTGTGAGTAGAGGTTGAGTTTTTTGTAGCGATCGGTGTTAGTCTCCATTTATAGGAATGGTGAGAGTGGGGCTTTTTGAATTTATCCTTGTTCAGGAGAAATAACGGCAGGAGAGAGTGTTGTCGTTTCGTACTTCCAGTTGTCTATTTTCTAGTTCTATTCAAATCGATGGATAGGTCATGTTGATCCCATTGCATAGCCACCGCGAATTGGAGACCTCAACCCGTTGGACTTTTTTATGTGTGGACGTTAGAAAATACTTACTTATTGAAATGAATTGAATGAAAATAATTGCTTAATTGTAAGGGCCATCACATCGAAAGAATTCACGCTCCGTTTGATGAGGTGAAAGATAATATGGAAGACTAGAACTGGAAACGAGAGCTACAACGGAGGATTGAATAATGCATTGCAAAACACGATCGTCACAATGGGCAGTTTTAAAAATAATTACACTGGCATTACGCTTTTATGAAGTTTTTTTATTAGCTACTAACACGGCTTGAATTGGTGAATTATTTTTGATTAAAATTCATAGAATGCATATAGGATGTATCTCGAATACCTCGGCAGGCTCCTGTAACATTTGAAGAAAGCAACTTGCGCTGCAGCTGTACCTATATAAAACCAGAATAAAACTCTAAATTTGTTCGAAACTTAAGGGATGATTTTAAAATACCCTGGTAAAAGGTGCAGTTTACAACATTTCAACGCAAGCGCGGTCCCCGTGTTTCTAATGTTGTATTACATCATCGAGATTGCTGTTTCGAGTGTACGGATTTAACCGGGTGTTTTTTTTGTTTTTACTCAGCTATTGCCACTGTATCACCCCACGAACAACCTCAAAGGTACTTACGATTAATTTGTAACAGCGAATTTTTCAAACTTCATAAAATATCCCAACTCTAATGTTAGTTTGTCCCTATTATTTTTTCAAAGCTCATTTTTGATCAGGGTGTTTGTGGATTGCGGGTTTTGAATCTTTAGGGGTGATTTTCCTGAAGACATCTATGATTTCCATGCTCGGTTTTTCTTCAAATTTTCTCAGTGAATTCCAAAAAATTATTAACACGATTGCTGTAGAGATACATTCAAAAGGGACCCTTCGTAGAATTATTTTACTGACTACAATCCATTTTACTCTACTAGTTTGAAAGCGCCCATACCGATCATGCATTTATCTCTGATTTTTCCAGAGTTTTTACTCATGCAGGGTGTTTTCGATTAATGAGCAAATATTATAAGGAGTCGTTTGAAGAGAATTTTAAAAGCGTTCTTGCAAAAAAATTCGCATTTGGTCGAATCGCTCAACATCAAAAGAAGAATTGTCAATTCTTGAACAAAGAACATACATATTGCTGAACACAGCGCGCATCGGGATAAATAAATCGCATAATAAAGAGTGAGCTTTTTATGCATAATAAAGGAATCGTTTAAACTAAAAGAGATAGAAAGCCGCTTGAATGGGCAAAGATTTGCAGTTTTATGATCTGGCTTTAAGGTATTGCATTATCAGAGTCGCGTGACATTTAAAACCCTAAATAAAACATGGATTTCTGTTTTTGACACTACTTTTTTATAAAACATAAATGTGCGCTAGGTTTTGGCAATGTTTAGCTTAGTAGGACTATTTTAATATGATTAATTAAAAAAAAAAATACAAAAAGCATCCAGTAACTTTTCAAGAATATGTTTGTCGGGTTTTAATAAAAATTGGAAAGAAAAAAGAAATTTAAAAGTCCTGCTGTAGAAGAAAAAAATTACTAGATATCTGTTAATTAAGCTGATTAAAATAGCGATTAAAATGTTGTGTGAAGAAAGGAATTTTCAAAAAAATTACAGGCACAATTGGCCATGCCTAACATACAGTGTGACCCGGCTAGAAACGTAAATAAATCTTATTAATAAATATAATTTTTAAGAAAATTTTAAAAAATTATAGTAGTAGTAGTAAACATCTTTATTTCTAAAAAAAGGCTATCGACCTATCGGTCTTTCTGCCCTTGTTTAATACATGCAGTCTTAATCTAGATAAAAAACCAATATGAAAATTCTCCTATTCTAGGTTAACAATAGTAGTAGTAAACATCTTTATTTCTAAAAAAGGCCATCGACCTATCGGTATTTCTGCCCTTGTTTAATACATGCAGTCCCAATCCACATAAAAAACAAATATGAAAATTCTCCCATTCTAGGTTAACAATGTTATTGAATAAATAAGATTTCAGTGGCAAGAAGAAATTATTTTATTGTCCACTAGTCCGTTGCGTTTGTAAGTGTTCGAGTAGCGTTAATGTAGGGAAACGGAAGCGGGATTGTCTGGTTGGTCTTGTAAGACAAAGGGGATTCAGTATGGTCCAGTTGTAGGGGTTGTTTGTCCATTTTGTCTGTAGCTGTATGAGTCTCTCAGAGATCTTTGTCATGTTTGTGCGTTCGTATAGTAGTTGGGTGGGGGGGGTTGTGTAGTGGGTTTTGGGGGTGTCTTATTCGTGTTATTAGTCTTAGTGCAATTTGCTCTGTTGTTTGTGTATAACGTTTTGTCCTTTCTGTTCCGTTGGTCATGAGTACATCTCCAAAGTCTAGCAAGGGTCTACAAATAGCTTTATATATTTTGGTGGCGGTGTTTGTGCTAATTCCTCTGTCTTTGTAGGTTAGTGATCGGAAGTGTTTCGCTCTCTTCATTGTTTCTGCCCTGATGTTTCGCATGTGTTTAGTGAATCTAAGTTTGTGGTCGATTGTGATTCCAAGGTATTTTACGTCGTTTTTTGGTTGTGTCGTTTGGCCGTCTGCTGTTATTGTAGGGGAATCAGCGTTGAGTCTGTGGTTTGTGAGTAGAAGTTGGTTTTTTGACGCGTTTGGTGTTAGTCTCCATTTATAAAACCATGTCATTGTGTTGTTTGTTAGTGTTTGGAGTCTTTGCGTTGCTCTCTCAGTAGTTTTGTCATGTACAATAAGTGCCGTGTCGTCTGCGTATTGTAATATGTATGCCGATCTGTGGATTTGATTTTTGTCTGGTAAGTTGTAATTGTATATGTCATGGCAGTATATATTGTAGAGAAACGGTGAGAGCGGGGATCCTTGAGGGAGCCCTTGTTCAGGGGAAAAAGAAAATGACAGTGTTTTGTCAATTCGTACTTGTAGTTGTCTGTTTTCTAGTAAGTTCTTTATGGTGTGTAGTAGATATGTTGGTGTGTGTAGTTTGTATAGTTTGTATAGTAAGCCTCTATGCCAGACACTGTCAAAAGCCTTGTTAATGTCCATAAACAGGCAAGCTGTCTTTCTGTCAGTTAGGTGGGTAGTTTGTATATTGTTGGCCAAAATAAAGAGCGGATGAACAGTCGAGTGATGCTGTTTGAAACCAAATTGGTAGGTAGAAAAAATTATATAATCTTATAAATCTTAATAAAAGCTTTATTTATTTTCCGATTTTGACAAACTTTTTTTGACACTATAGGACATAATGTGATATTTTTGTTACAACAGGCCAAGCCTGTTGTTCAGAGGTGCAAATTATCAAAAATTTATTAACGAATAAAAAAAAATAAAAAATTACCATTGGATTAAGTGTCTCCTTAAATGAATAGGAACAAAATGTCACAGATTAATAATTCTCCAGCAAAATTGAATATTGCTCTTTTGTTCTAGATTTTTTCGTCTTATGAAGCAAGTTGAGGAAAACAATGTTAAACCTAATTTTTATTCATAGTAATATTCAAACAAATTCTGGTTCCTATGATCAACCCGCCGTTTAGTTCAATTCGCCTATTTTGCAGTTATTCGAACGTAACCAGAGACGTAACATTGGTGGATGGAGCAGTTATTCTAGCGTTAGCATTTTTAAGCATGCTCCAAAAGAAAAAATCCAGATTTGTCAAGTCGAGTGAGAGCGGCGGTTCTTCAATAAAAGTTGCGTCTTATCCACCGGTTTTTAAATTGTTTGTTTCATTCTTTTACTACTACTGTTTTGTGCTTGTGTTTGGGAGACCAATCTAACTAAAATTTCAATTTCAGACGAACTAGAAGTGGTAAGTGGTGGACTGCGTCCCAAAATTTATTTCTTAGAAAGCTCAGATTGGCCTCAAAGAAAAAAGGCGAAGAATTCTATTATCAAGTATTCCGCATAATACATTTACTTTGTGTGAATATCGTTTTTTTTGCATTTATGGCCCAATAAGGATTGTCAGCAGACCAATATCTTGAGTTTCAAGACGACACGACCCCGTTTGTTCTAAACGTGGCCTCATCACTGAACAAAGTGTTCCTTAAAAAGTGTCTGTTTTCCAGATATTCCCCCTGTGCCCATAAACGGAATTCCATTCGTCTTTATTCGTCTTCCAGTTCAAGAGCATGCAAAAATGTAGACTTTTTTAAATTGCACAATGCTGTCTCTAAATATACTAAAGTCTAGACTAGCTGTGCATCAGCTTGAATTAAGATTATTGTAAAAATATTCTAAAATTTGCCCTTTATGTCTCGGCCCGAAGTTTATTTCTGCTTTTGATCATATGTCTTGAAATTCGTTAGTTGAAAATATCTTATTTATGCAATGTGAATACCTACTGTTGAACACACTAAACGGATAGAATTAATAATTCAAGGCACCGTTCTCGTTGTTTCCAAACATTTTCTTTCGCTCTACTATTCGAAAAAAAGTTTGTCAAAATCGCACAATAAATATCGACTTTATGAGCGTCTTCCGCTTTTAAATGTATCACACTGTATACAGTAATCGACACACGTAAAATAAAATACGTGTTTAAAGAAGACAAAAGAAGAAAAAAGCGAGAAACCGTTATCAATACCGCCAAATTGAACATGGATGATTGACTTACATTTTAGCCTTGATCCGGAAAGGTTTACTTTGCTGTATATCCTAAAATAAATTTCCCCAATTGTGTGCTTTGGAAGCTCGTCGCCATGAGACTGTGGCGTGCAAATACACCCGCAAAGCCATATTCGAATTTGCAGAAAATTCATAGCTTTCTTAAATATTGACGAAAAATCAAAACAATAACTATTTAAAAGTGTTGAGATAACTTAAATGTTTTTAAATGCAAACCATATTTGAAAGCAATTTTAATGTATGCATATAGTTAAAGTTTTTTAAAAACGTTGCGTATTTGACCGACAATATATTTCATATTGTTTAGAAGATCTTTTCAATATGCATGAAAAACAACTCACAGTTTATGAAATAGGCAAGGTCAACAGAAACGACACTCCTTACTATGTTAATAGTAAATGATTAATGCAATTAAGAGTAATTGCAAATAATAAATATTGTGCAAGCTATCGGTACAAATAAAATAAAAAATTTCGAAATATCAGAAGAGTGTCTAAATTACTATTTTGTGAAAGCTTCTTTTTGTAGATAGGCAATATACTACCAAAGATAAATGAAATTAGAGCTGTTAAATTTTCTATTCATGGCAGTAGTAGTAAACATCTTTATTTCTAAAAAAGGCTATCGACCTATCGGTCTTTCTGCCCTTGTTTAATACATGCAGTCTTAATCTAAATGAAAAACAAATATGAAAATTCTCTTATTCTAGGTTAACAATACTATTTAATAAATAAGATTTCAGTGGCAAGAAGAAATTATTTTATTGTCCACTAGTCCGTTGCGTTTGTAAGTGTTCGAGTAGCGTTAATGTAGGGAAACGGAAGCGGGATTGTCTGGTTGGTCTTGTAAGACAAAGGGGATTCAGTATGGTCCAGTTGTAAGGGTTGTTTGTCCATTTTGTCTGTAGCTGTATGAGTCTTTCCGAGATCTTTGTCATGTTTGTGCGTTCGTATAGTAGTTGGGTGGGGGGGGTTGTGTATATTCATGGCAGTAGTAGTAGTAAACATCTTTATTTCTAAAAAAGGCTATCGACCTATCGGTCTTTCTGCCCTTGTTTAATACATGTAGTCTTAATCTAAATAAAAAAACAAATATGAAAATTCTCTTATTCTAGGTTAACGATATTATTAAATAAAATTTCAGTGGCAAGAAGAGATTATTTTATTGTCCACTAGTCAGTTGCGTTTGTAAGTGTTCGAGTAGCGTTAATGTAGGGAAACGGAAGCGGGATTGTCTGGTTGGTCTTGTAAGGCAAAGGGGATTCAGTATGGTCCAGTTGTAGGGGTTGTTTGTCCATTTTGTTTGTAGCTGTATGAGTCTTTCCGAGATCTTTGTCATGTTTGTGCGTTCGTATAGTAGTTGGGTGGGGGGGTTGTGTAGTGGGTTTTGGGGGTGTCTTATTCGTGTTATTAGTCTTAGTGCAATTTGTTCTGTTGTTTGTGTATAACGTTTTGTCCTTTCTGTTCCGTTGGTCATGAGTATATGTCCAAAGTCTAGCAAGGGTCTACAAATAGCTTTATATATTTTGGTGGCGGTGTTTGTGCTGATTCCTCTGTCTTTGTAGGTTAGTGATCGGAAGTGTTTTGTTCTCTTTATTGTTTCTGCCCTGATGTTTCGTATGTGTTTAGTGAATTTAAGTTTGTGGTCAATTGTGATTCCAAGGTATTTTACGTCGTTTTTTGGTTGTGTCGTTTGGCCGTCTGCAGTTATTGTAGGGGAGTCAGCGTTGAGTCTGTGGTTTGTGAGCAGAAGTTGGTTTTTTGACGCGTTTGGTGTTAGTCTCCATTTATAAAACCATGTCATTGTGTTGTTTGTTAGTGTTTGGAGTCTTTGAGCTGCTCTCTCAGTAGTTTTGTCATGTACAATAAGTGCCGTGTCGTCTGCGTATTGTAATATGTATGCCGATCTGTCGATTTGATTTTTGTCTGGTAAGTTGCAATTGTATATGTCATGGCAGTATATATTGTAGAGAAACGGTGAGAGCGGGGATCCTTGAGGGAGCCCTTGTTCAGGGGAAAAAGAAAATGACAGTGATTTGTCAATTCGTACTTGTAGTTGTCTGTTTTCTAGTAAGTTCTTTATGGTGTGTAGTAGATATGTTGGTGTGTGTAGTTTGTATAGTTTGTATAGTAAGCCTCTATGCCAGACACTATCAAAAGCTTGTTAATGTCCATAAACAGGCAAGCTGTCTTTCTGTCAGTTAGGTGGGTTGTTTGTATATTATTAGTCAGAGTGAAGAGTGGGTGCAAAGAGTATTCATGGCATTTACTAGCAAAATACGCAACTGGGCCAAAATCTTAAGCTAAACCGATTATTGTTATGTTTTAATGCGAAGCTTATTGAGAAAAAACTCTTCTTCATCACTATGAAATATCCTGTACTTTACTTTGACTGTTTACTGAGATTCAAGCGCATACAAGCTGGTTAACAGCGATGTAACTTAAAGTAATAAAAATCAATTTTATTGGAAATGTATTTTTGTTTAATTTAAATCGTCTGTACGGAAAGCGCATTTATCCACAGGAAATTTAAGGCACAGTGTGTGTCGTTGTTCGGCCTCGGATCGAACATTGTTTTATCCGAATGTAAGAAATAACACGAATAGAAACCCCAATATAATAGTAGTAGTAGTAAATATCTTTATTTCTAAAAAAGGCTATCGACCTATCGGTCTTTCTGCCCTTGTTTAATACATACAGTCTTAATCTAAATGAAAACAAATATGAAAATTCTCTTATTCTAGGTTAACAATACTATTAAATAAATAAGATTTCAGTGGCAAGAAGGAATTATTTTATTGTCCACTAGTCCGTAGCGTTTGTAAGTGTTCGAGTAGCGTTAATGTAGGGAAACGAAAGCGGGATTGTTTGGTTGGTCTTGTAAGACAAAGGGGATTCAGTATGGTCCAGTTGTAGGGGTTGTTTGTCCATTTTGTCTGTAGCTGTATGAGTCTTTCCGAGATCTTTGTCATGTTTGTGCGTTCGTATAGTAGTTGGGCCAATTTAATATTTTAAGCTTTATCTCAATGTAATTTTTCACATTATGTCATTGCAAAGTCACGTTTTGACTAAAATTTTTTATGTTCGTAGTTGTCCAAAAGCTTTTTTTGATCACTACAATTGTTTGCAGTTAAAACTAAAAAAAATTGAAATATTTATATTACACTATTAAAGGATTTTTATTTATCTGCGACAAAGGTATACATTTTGATTTTTTATAGGTGTCAGGATTTTTTTATTTTTAAAATCTTTATCACCGATCACAAGTCCATGTCAGTTGAAGCGCTCATAAAATGCTGTGACCTGTATATTTACTTGAAGACCGCTATGCATGGGCTTAAACAGGTGGTCAACAAAGTCCAGGACCGCTTTAATATGTAAATATATTGGCGAAAATTGCTTTTGCATCTATATTTTAGGATTAGTGCAGCTTTCTATACAAATTCTGATTCTGATCACATTTCGATTAGATCATAGTAAATATTACCAATATTTTACAAATAACAAAAATAAATCACTTTTAAAAGTCCAAAACTAATTAATTCAGTTCTGAAAATGGAATAAAATGTTTGCTTTTCATAAATTTTATAGCAATTCAGCGGTTCACCATTACGCCCTGCTAATATTCTTCACCCTTACTCCTTCAAGTCTTTACGCTTCGGAGCATAAATCTTATTTTCTTAATTAACCCACAAGAAGTAATCGAATCCTCTTAAATTTTAGACTTGACTGATTGTTCAATTGCACCGCACCGTTCTCTTTATTACAGAGCCATTTAAATTATCATTTCCATTGGTAGGCAGGTTTCTGCTAAAAGAAAATACATTGCTTAAATAGAAAAGTTCTAATAGTCTAATAGGATGACTAAGATATATGGTGTATTTCCATTAGGATTCATAAAAATTAGGTATGATGTTTAAAAAAGTTTCTACTTCTGGAGGCCTAAGAACGTTCTCCTGAAACATTTTCATTTAAATTGTGTACTTTTATACAGGGTGAGTTTTTTTCGATGACCAGTACAGGGATCTTCGGAACTAGAGCAGTTACGGAAAAGGTCAAATGGACAAAGAATTGTAGTTTTGCATGCTCTACTCGAAACCAATTTTATTTTTCTAAAATTTGACAGCTGTCAAAAGATATTTGGGAAAAACTTATTTATGGTAAATTTTTAAATTACTCCTAGTTCCGTTGATATTAATTTGACAGGAAAACATTAAATAGAAAACTTGTAGGAAATTGAATTCCTGAAGAAAATAGGCATAAGACATTTCTCCAAAATAACTGTCATTTTTGACATATGACACAAATTTGAGTTTTTTTTAATGGCAACCATACTTGATTATTAGGTTACCGAATAGAGCATTTTATTACGATTTCTCTGATATATCACACGTTAGGTTTTTTTCGAAAATAAAGTGTCTGCGAATAATTTATACTTTTTCAATTTAGTTGATCGAAGTTAACTATGGAAAATAGTATAAGACATACAGCATTGTTTCCATAGTAACAAATAATAACAGTATGCTTCAGTATTTATTTTGACAACTACGTTAAAGTTGGCAATAACTTTATTAAGTATAATTAAGACGGCTGCTCATTTAGAGTTTTTATTATGAAAATCGAATCATACCAATAATAATTTAAATTTAACTCTAGGAACTTTAATTTTTATTGTAAAACATTTCCAAAAAGTCCACCATTATTATCAATGCAAACATTGCAACGCTTTAAAACTAAAATAAGTTGGTTGTCTTGCGAAGCGACCATCAATATGTTCAAATGCTCTAACAACAGCTTCTTTAAGTGCATTTAAATAGGAATATTTGTTTTTGTAAACTGTGTTTTTTACGGCTCCCTACAAAAAGAAATCCAAAGGTGAAAGATCCGGTGATCGAGGTGGCCATAAAACAGGGCCGTTTCGTCCAAACAAGGCCCAGGAAATGTTACGCCCAGGTGATTCCGCACTTGGGAAAAATTATGCGGAGGAGCCATCATTGAACCATTGCACATTACGCCATGTTTCTAAATCTAAGTCGTCCAACATAAAATCCAAGTTGTTCCGAAGGAATTGAAGATACCGACTCCCATTTAACGTGCCTTCAAAAATAAATGGTCCAAGAATTTTTGAACCTACCATTCCGCTCCAAACGTTAAACCCAAATTTAATTTGTGGTCTCCTTTGCTCAACGTGGTGGGGATTTGTTTGATTCCAAAGATGTTCATTGTGTCGATTAAACATACAACAATTTGTAAATCGAGTTTAATCGGTCCACAATATTTTATAAGGGAATTAGGATGTCTTGTTGGCATTTGTTTCGGAACCATGTACAAAAATTCACACGCAGCTCCTCATCCCCTGGATGTAAGGTTTGGGATACTGATATCTTATACGGATGGAATTTATGTTTTTTTAAAACTCTCATCACGGTGCTTTGGGAAGTCCTGGATTCTGCTGCGATCTCTCTGGTTGAAGTCTGTGGATTTTGACTTACAATGGCCAAAACATTAACCTCTACAGCTTCATTTATTACTTTATCTTCATTTCTTGGCTGCGTAAAACTTCCATAAGTGCCCAAATTGTCGTATAATCGCTTCAATGTTTTCAAAGACGGTTGACGACGGTCAAAATACCTCTCAAATAGTAATCAGAGGCTCGTCCAGCATTTTTATTATTACATCTAATGTAGGTTTCAATCATGTCGCGCTTTTCTTGATTGGAATAATTCATTTTTACAATAAAACTAACTTAGATTTCTAAGTTGAATTTAAACTTGGATGTCAAAAATTGAAAGGTGATGTTATTATCTGTTGCTATGGAAACAATCCTATGTCTTATACTATTTTCCATGGCTAACTTCGATCATCTAAATTGAAAAAGTATAAATTGTTCGCAGACACGTTATTTTCGAAAAAAACCTAACGATGTGATATATCACAGAAATCGTAATAAAATGCTCTATTTGGTAAAGTAATAATCAAGTATGGTTGCCATAAAAAAACTCAAATTTGTGACATGTCAAAAATGACAGTTATTTTGGTAAAATGTCTTATGCCATTTTCTTAGGAATTCAATTTCCTACAAGTTTTCTATTTAATGTTTTCCTGTCAAATTAATATCAACGGAACTAGGAGTAATTTAAAAATTTACCATAAATTAGTTTTTCCCAAATATCTTTTGACAGCTGTCAAATTTTAGAAAAATAAATTGGTTTCGAGTAGAGCATGCAAAACTACAATTATTTGTCCATTTGACCTTCTTCGTAACTGCTCTAGTTCCGAAGATCCCTATACTGGTTATCGCAAAAAACTCACCCTGTATACAGGGCGATCTCATAAATATGGTATATAACTTCTAGCGATTGTTCAGTACAATAATAGAAGGCGTTTGAGAAAAAAAAACCCAAGCCCGAAAATATTCGAGAAAAGCGCTCGGCTGTAAGTTTTGGCAGTTTTTAATTAATTTTATTTTGATTTGATTGTACGCTATAACATAGCACTAAACTAGTCAGAAGTTTTTTTCTACATATTTACTCAGCCAAGACTTTTTTCCGCACACGGATTATTTTATTCAAATGTATTTCTATTTCTATTTCTTGTACGTCTATTTCTGCAAGTTTGAGTAGTAGTAGTAAATATCTTTATTTCCAAAAAAGGCTATCGACCTATCGGTCTTTCTGCCCTTGTTTAATACATACAGTCTTAGTCTAAATGAAAACAAATATGAAAATTCTCTTATTCTAGGTTAACAATACTATTAAATAAATAAGATTTCAGTGGCAAGAAGGAATTATTTTATTGTCCACTAGTCCGTAGCGTTTGTAAGTGTTCGAGTAGCGTTAATGTAGGGAAACGAAAGCGGGATTGTCTGGTTGGTCTTGTAAGACAAAGGGGATTCAGTATGGTCCAGTTGTAGGGGTTGTTTGTCCATTTTGTCTGTAGCTGTATGAGTCTTTCCGAGATCTTTGTCATGTTTGTGCGTTCGTATAGTAGTTGGGTGGGGGGGTTGTGTAGTGGGTTTTGGGGGTGTCTTATTCGTGTTATTAGTCTTAGTGCAATTTGTTCTGTTGTTTGTATATAACGTTTTGTCCTTTCTGTTCCGTTGGTCATGAGTATATGTCCATAGTCTAGCAAGGGTCTACAAATAGCTTTATATATTTTGGTGGCGGTGTTTGTGCTAATTCCTCTGTCTTTGTAGGTTAGTGATCGGAAGTGTTTTGTTCTCTTTATTGTTTCTGCCCTGATGTTTCGTATGTGTTTAGTGAATTTAAGTTTGTGGTCAATTGTAATTCCAAGGTATTTTACGTCGTTTTTTGGTTGTGTCGTTTGGCCGTCTGCAGTTATTGTAGGGGAGTCAGCGTTGAGTCTGTGGTTTGTGAGCAGAAGTTGGTTTTTGACGCGTTTGGTGTTAGTCTCCATTTATAAAACCATGTCATTGTGTTGTTTGTTAGTGTTTGGAGTCTTTGAGCTGCTCTCTCAGTAGTTTTGTCATGTACAATAAGTGCCGTGTCGTCTGCGTATTGTAATATGTATGCCGATCTGTCGATTTGATTTTTGTCTGGTAAGTTGTAATTGTATATATCATGGCAGTATATATTGTAGAGAAACGGTGAGAGCGGGGATCCTTGAGGGAGCCCTTGTTCAGGGGAAAAGAAAATGACAGTGTTTTGTCAATTCGTACTTGTAGTTGTCTGTTTTCTAGTAAGTTCTTTATGGTGTGTAGTAGATATGTTGGTGTGTGTAGTTTGTATAGTTTGTATAGTAAGCCTCTATGCCAGACACTGTCAAAAGCCTTGTTAATGTCCATAAACAGGCAAGATGTCGTTCTGTCAGTTAGGTGGGTAGTTTGTATATTGTTGGCCAAAATAAGAGCGGATGAACGGTCGAGTGATGCTGTTTGAAACCAAATTGGTAGGTAGGTATATACTTTCCAATCACTTTGTCAAGCTGTCTGTGTGTCTGCTTCATTATGCATTCAAAAATCTTGCCTAGTACTGGAAGTAGTGTAATTGGTCTGTAGTTGCTCGGTTGTGTATTGTCCAGTCCATTTTTGGGTATAGGGATTCGCAAGTTTGATTCCATAGTTCTTTCTGAATCAGCCTGTATAAAGGGTTGCTGTTTTTCGTCCCACTCTAGAAACTTTTTTAGCTCCGCTATTAACGGATAAAATATTCTCACACTTTATTTCAACTCAATTTTCATGCTTTGCTCTCGTTGGTACATTTGCAAAGCTATCAATTAGAGTACGTTTAGTGAATAACAAACAACTTGCATCATTTACAGCAATACACTCTACAATATCACAACCGCGATCATTTAATTTATCTCTAGTTGAAATCACTTTTGTGTTAAATGCATGAACAGAGCGATTTAGGTGGACATTTGAGAGAGAATATGACACAGTTGTTCAAATAATATTTAACAAATAGAAAATGACTCATTTTTGAAATTTCACTATTAGAAGACTAGTCAATTTATGTAAAGGCAACTTAAGTAAATAACTAGACTAATGTAATGGAAAACACAGCTTATCAAAAACAAATAGCAGTCACCAGTTAAAAATAGTATTGTTTAGTTTTCAGAAAATGTTCATGGATCTAGAATGGTAGCAAGGGATTTATGGTTTGCTTCATACGTTTTGTGTATCACATCTTTACAAAGCATTTTCAAATGTATTAAAAATCATGGTGATTTATTATTGAATATAGAGGGTGTTTATGCGCTAGTTGCAGGGGCGTATTCCTGAACTCATCCTAGGCAAACACTTTCTTACCTTCTGATCTTCGAGTTATAATAATTTAATTTTGTGGTGTACTTTGAGTTACTTTCAGTCGTTAGGTATCGAAGATTTGGAAAAAGTCCACATATCTTTAAACCATAATTTTGGTTTTTCCCCCTTGTATTTCCTTGCTTAAAGATGGATAGCCATGGTTAATTTTAATTTGTCCTTTAAATAACTTTATAACGGCGCTTTTTAACTAAATAAATACGCCGCTGCACGGTTGTCGAAAATACTCTATTTTGTAACGCTATTCAAGTAGTCGGAATTGGAAATATTGGATTGAAGTAATTTGTCAGATAAAAGACTTCAATGACAATGGGCAAGGGCTTCAACATAAATGGTGTAAATTAGCTATAATATATCATTAAATCACCCGACAAATTGAATAATGGCAGTTGAACATGCGATATTTTTATAGCAAAGAAATATTTTTTACTACGTGAAAGGTTACACGAGGTTAGCTATCTATTAGACTTGACTTCTTTTCGATTCTGTAATTTGGAGTGCTTCTTTGTATTGATAATTAACTGTGCCTTAAAAGGTTCGGGTTCAAGCGTGCCTTACACGGAAAACTTGGGGTAATTTATTAAAGGGAAGTCGACCTTCAAATTATTTTCACGTGGAAAGCATTAAAAGCTATTGCGTTCATTTATTCAAAGCATGCTAAAATTTGCGGCATTTTCTAACTCTGATTTTAATACCTTCTAATTAGATGTGGGCTATATTAAGTATCACCTAAGGGGTGAGTCTTGTACGAGAGTCGGAGAATTTAATTTATAAGCTTGTGCTTACAAAATGTGTTTATTTACTCGTTAAAAATTGTTCAGTAAATTAGGTAATTACGTGATGGTATTGAGTGAGCGAGGGAGTGAAATACGGTTATTTGTATTTGTCCCAAAAAGTCCTGAAGGTGAAGCAATTAATTTGCCTTAATTGGATGTCTGTTTGAGAAACAACAAGCTTTTGCATTTAGGATTAAAACTCAAAGTGAGCTACAGGCGGAACTTGAAGAAAATGGAGATGTGACGACTGTTCATCCGCTCTTTATTTTGGCCAACAATATACAAACTACCCACCTAACTGACAGAAAGACAGCTTGCCTGTTTATGGACATTAACAAGGCTTTTGATAGTGTCTGGCACAGAGGCTTACTATACAAACTATACAAACTACACACACCAACATATCTACTACACACCATAAAGAACTTACTAGAAAACAGACAACTACAAGTACGAATTGACAAAACACTGTCATTTTCTTTTTCCCCTGAACAAGGGCTCCCTCAAGGATCCCCGCTCTCACCGTTTCTCTACAATATATACTGCCATGACATATACAATTACAACTTACCAGACAAAAATCAAATCGACAGATCGGCATACATATTACAATACGCAGACGACACGGCACTTATTGTACATGACAAAACTACTGAGAGAGCAGCGCAAAGACTCCAAACACTAACAAACAACACAATGACATGGTTTTATAAATGGAGACTACCACCAAACGCGCCAAAAAACCAACTTCTGCTCACAAACCACAGACTCAACGCTGACTCCCCTACAATAACTGCAGACGGCTAAACGACACAACCAAAAAACAACGTAAAATACCTTGAAATCACAATCGACCACAAACTTAAATTCACTAAACACATACGAAACATCAGGGCAGAAACAATAAAGAGAACAAAACACTTCCGATCACTAACCTACAAAGACAGAGGAATTAGCACAAACACCGCCACCAAAATATATAAAGCTATTTGTAGACCCTTGCTAGACTTTGGACATGTACTCATGACCAACGGAACAGAAAGGACAAAACGTTATACACAAACAACAGAACAAATTGCACTAACACTAATATCACGAATAAGACACCCCCAAAACCCACTACACAATCCCCCCACCCAACTACTATACGAACGCACAAACATGACAAAGATCTCGGAAAGACTCATACAGCTACAGACAAAATGGACAAACAACCCCTACAACTGGACCATACTGAATCCCCTTTGTCTTACAAGACCAACCAGACAATCCCGCTTCCGTTTCCCTACATTAACGCTACTCGAACACTTACAAACGCAACGGACTAGTGGACTAAAATAATTTCTTCTTGCCACTGAAATCTTATTTATTTAATAGTATTGTTAACCTAGAATGGGAGAATTTTCATATTTGTTTTTTATTTAGATTGGGACTGCATGTATTAAACAAGGGCAGAAATACCGATAGGTCGATAGCCTTTTTTAGAAATAAAGATGTTTACTACTACTATTGTTAACCTAGAATAGGAGAATTTTCATATTTGTTTTTTATTTGGATTAAGACTGCATGTATTAAACAAGGGCAGAAAGACCGATAGGTCGATAGCCTTTTTTAGAAATAAAGATGTTTACTACTACTATTACTGGAGATGTGATCTGGTAAATTCATCTCTTCAATTTTGGTTCTCTTACGATTTCAGATAAAGTTGCCGAAAATCGATATTTTCACTTTTCCAATTTTATCAATCTCGATAATAGCAACTTATTGAACAACATAATTTTCAGAAGTACAGTGAGACTAATCCCAAAAGTACGCGATCGCATGTCTACAGGATTTCTCTGAAATTATTTAATGGAGTTGTTACGAAATGTAACATTAAACACCTGGCAGTCGCTGTGTTTTAAATTAGATGTTGATTTTCATACAGTTAAATGAAAAAGTTGGAGTGGAAGTTTTGAGACAGGTTAAGAGAAAGAGGGAATGTTCAATTTGGAGAGCTCCGTTTCAAGGCATTTGTAACTTTCTGATGTAACATTGTCAAGCGATTTCGGGAACGATTAAAAAATACTTAATTCTTTTTACGAAAAAGTTTAGGTCTGGAAAAGGGGAGTTTTATAACGTAGGTCACACAGTTGAACTTTCTCATTATTAATGCAGATTTTACCCTCTCAAACCACTTTCCACTCTTCACTAATGAAATTATAAAGATTTCAGTAAACGAAAATTGGAACACAACAGAATGATTTAATCAATGTAATAAATTGCAGGTGAAAAATCGCCCTGGCGTTACAGGGTAGCTCTGAAACACTGGAAAAACTAAGCGGCATGGCGACTTCGAAGTACCTGGTTGGGGCTCCGATCTGCAAATCAACAATTAGCAACAAACCAATAGCGCGAATGTGCACAGGGCTCCTGGGGGTACCTGAACACTAGCGCTGTTTCGTTGTTGTTAGGCAGAGGTGAGTTTTGAACTAGTGAATTTAGCAGATAAATGAGTATCTAAAAATACATTAAATAGTTAATTCTGCTTTCGAACTTAAAATCAATTTATTAGAGTACTTTGGTATTATCAATTGGCGTCACAAGTGCCTGAACGTACGTCAAATAAAATTTCGAATTTCAGTCACAAGGTTCATGTGTAGACTGTTGAGAATATTTTCACTCTATTATTAGTTGAGAATTATTAGCATGCGACATCTGATTCAAAGAGATACAGTTCATAAGGTGATAAAAATAAAAATATATGTTTTGTCTGGTGGAAAAAATTAGATGCGAGACATTCTATTTTAAAGCCATTGCGATTTTCCGCCAGCCAACTTACGTACGTAATACATACGAAATGTTTGAACGTAACACATGTTTCATGTGGGGGCTTGATTCGAAAAAATCGCCAAACCTTCTGAAGCAAGTCTGGCTTATTTTTTCAGTTCCGTTTGGCAAATTTCCGCTTAAAGCAGCTCTATTAATCTCTGCTCGGCTTATTAAAGTATGGTAGTTGATATATAAAAAAACACAATAGGCTGAAAATGCAGTAGGTTGTTATGTTGTATTCCGACACGTTATTAAAACTAGCGGGAATCTGCTTATTTTTAAAGACACTATGTAACGACATTAATCATTTTTGGGAAATGTTTTCAAAGTTTGGCAAATATTGCTGAAATCCAAGGTTAATATTACTTATTCAAATAAACCTGATTCTTTTATACACTTACATACATAAATATTAGTTTCAAAATTCTATTAAAATACATTTCTCTTTGGACATAAATTTACACAGAAATACAGGCGCTTTGCATGAGAGAAAATACTACTTTTTATATCTTGCATAAAAAATAAACTAAAAGCAGGGAATCAAACCTATCCTCAATCATCATCGCTGCCAAACAGGTCTATTTTTACGATTGCTTTTTTTCTTTTACTTCTTCTGTCCATAAAAATTGTGGACATCCATATTTAAGAGAGTGGATTTTGAAACAATCAGATCAGTTCCGTTTGTACTCACGACACAAATGTGAGGAAACAACCACTATACAATTTTCACTATTGAAAATCGTTAATTTTCATTTAAAAAATCAGTCGTCCCATTAGCAGCTTACAACTTGTTGGGCTTGAAATAATTCCGAAAAGTGAGAGGGACCAATTTAAATGAATAAAAGTAATGTGTCTTAAAGCGGCTAACGTTTTATTCATGTTTGCATCTGTTAATCGAGTAAATGGAAATTAAAAAAAGTTTCTAAATTATCAAGTTAAGTCACCCTATTATATAGCAATATAGTAGAACCAAGTTATTGGTTTGGAATGTTTACCTTAGAAGTAATAATAAATAATATTTGCCAAAGGAGTTAGGCTTTCGCTGCGATTGTTGGTATCTGGTAAGTTGTTCGGGCTTTTAGGCCGTCGGGAAATACTAATTTTTTCCTGACTTTTCGCAAGCACGAGCAAAGTGGACTGAGTTTTCAGGCTATAACACCTCTGAAGATGCAAGCCATTTAAGCTTGCGAAACGCAAAAAAAAATTTTCACGATGTAATAAAAACCCGAAAAAACTCACCAGTTACAAATAGTAGTTAAAAAAATCTTTATTTCTGAAAAGGCTTTCGACCTATCGGTCTTTCTGCCCTGGATTAATTACAAGGTTTTGTATGGAAAATTAATATCTTATGTATATAATGTAATTAATAAATTAGCATATAATTTATGTCTGGAAATGAGCTAATAATAGGAGAGGGTTGCGGTTGGGAAGAGGAAACGCGTTTGTCTAGTCGGTCTTGTTAAACAGAGGGGTCTAGGAAGGTCAGATTGTGAGGGTTGTTTCCATCTTGATTGTAAGACGAGTAGTCTTTCCGTAATCCTTGTCAAGTTTGTCGGTCTGGTGGATTGTGTAATGGGTTTGCAGGGTGTGGGATCTTCGTTATCAGTATCAGTGCAATCTGTTCTGTTGTCTGTATATGTCGTTTCGTTTTGTCAGTAGCACTGGCGATTAAAATATGAGCATAGTCTATTAGAGGTCTGCAGATCGCTTTATATATGATAGTTGCTGTCTTGGTGATGATATCCTTGTTTTTGTAAGTAAGTGTCCGGAAGTGTTTTGCTCTTTTGGTTAGTTCTGTTCTGATGTTTTGTACGTGTTTAGTGAATTTTAAGTTCTTGTCCATTGTTATTCCTAGGTATTTCACATTGTCGGTGGATTTGGTTATTTGAGCGTCCGTGGTGATAGTTGGAGAGCCTGGCTTAATTTGGTGGTTTGAGAGGAGCAGTCGGTTTTTGATGCATTTGGTGTGAGTCTCCATTTGTAGAACCATGCTGTTATTGTCTCTGTTGGTATCTGGAGTTTGTCCACTGCTCTGGCGGTCGTGTTGTCGTGCGCGATAAGGGTGGTGTCGTCAGCGTATTGCAGCAAGTAAGCGTTTTGGTCTATACGTTCTTTGTCTTGTCTGTTGTGATTGTATATGTTGTAAAGCAAGGGTGAGAGTGGTGATCCCTGGGGTAAGCCCTGCTCAGGTGAAAAAGGAATAGAGTAGTCGTCGTTGATTCGTAACGCCAGTTGTCTGTCTTCGAGTAGTTGTTTAATAATGTGCATTAGGTAGTTTGGAGTGCTAAGTTCGTGTAGTTTGTACAGTAAGCCCCTGATCCAAACACTGTCAAAGGCCTTATTTATGTCTAAAAAAAGGCTGGCAGTTTTTCCTCCGGTCAAGTGTGTCGTTTGTATGTTATTAGTAAGGACAAATAGTGGATGTATGGTGGAATTTTTGGCCTTAAAGCCAAACTGATATTTTGGAATTTGATGTCCTATTAATTTCTGTAGTCTGTTTTTTATTATATGTCCAAACAGTTTTCTCAAAACGGGGAGTAGCGTGATGGGCCTGTAGTTTTTTGTTAGTGTTAGTTATCTAGTCCATTCTTTGAAATACGTGTTATTATCCTGTTCTACCATGACTTGGGTATTTTGTTAGTAGTGATGCATTCGTTCAGTTTTCTTAATCATTTTCTAAGTCATGTGTTTCTTGTGTTAGTTACAAATAATACTTGGTTATTTGTTTTTTTTATTACAAAGTTTTTTTAAATACTGAACTTTGGTAGTTACTTGGAAAAAAATGTATAGACCAGATAAATTTCCTTCATATCTACTCTAAACGTATAAAAATTGTCCGCATTTGATTCAGATTTAGCTACTTACACACGCATTATTATTCATATAAAGTAATTTAAAGATAAGGAAGCTCTCAGTAGTTTTAAATTGGGACCAAGTTGCAAGATCGGAATACACTGTAGACAGCTTTTAATTTTCTTTTCGGATTTGAAATATTTTTTTAATGGATACATTGATGCAAAAGTTCATTCAAATGACATTCAATAAAAATATTCTCCGCACATTCCTATGGACGCACTTTTAACTCGTCCGGTCCATAGTCAATAGTTAGTTATAATATAATGCTGATAATTGTGTTCAAATGGAGTTTTTTAGTGCATTTTGGCAGATATGTGCAATAATCTGAGTTATGCTTTGTGAATTCTATTATCATATAGGTACATTATTATTAACAAACAATTACTGCTGAAGAACAAAACGGGAATTAACCACTCCAAAACGTGAATCAGATTACTAATGCAATAGTTTATTGCTTTGTAATTACGTTTTTATTCAAATACAATGGAACGTGTATAACATGTATAATATTGTTCATTTAAAACCCCAAAATATATTACTTTAGCGAAAAAACAAGCGAAAATTGTTGTCGAAAACTTTTTTTATGGCTACTTAATACGGAACTGTTGAACATAGATGATTCATCATGTTGTGGCATCAAAATTATTCGCGAACTCCAAAGAGCAATTTCAACCAGATTTAAGACCCACAGTACCTGCACACACAGAGGGAAGTAAAGTGACTAATAAAAGTTGATATACTGTATATTAAAACTTTTCCAACTCAGTTCCTGTTTTCTAATCTAAAATTCAAGTGGTTTTTTTTGCAGACACAAAATTTTTCACATAACAGAAAAAATGATGTAGTAAAGCTGAACAGCTAGCCTGTGAAACTTTCTCGAATCTAGTATATGAAAGCTATATCTCACACGTTCTATATGTTCTCTAAGTTTCTCCCTGTACTTTTACAGGTTCACATAAACGTTTTGAAAATAAATGTAAAACTAACGGGGGACTGCCTTGGTTAAATCTCACCTTATAATTTGTGTTTTAACATAGCAAAAGATCTGCTTATTTACTCTGTAGCTGAATAATTACTTACTTTAATTAACAGTTTGTGAGAAAATGTATTTAAATATTTCGGAAAATAAATTCTTCGCCTCAAACCTAAATAAAACACGCGATAGTATCGTTGGGCGGATCCCCGTTTATTGCCCTCTATTTTTAACATAATTCCTAGCGCTGTTTTAAGTTCTGTTCCTAAGGAAAAGGAGGAATAACGACCATGTTTGTTGTATTACTTTCACATCACGTCGCGGAGAAAAGAAAAGTTTCGGCACAAACATCCAATAAACTTTTTGCTAAAATAGCTTTTATCTGTTCTCAGCAGTTGAGAACGAAACTTCAGCGCTAACTTGAAAGTTAATACAGGTCTCAGCACTGAATCCAATTAATTTTGAATCCCATCAGTTAGTTTATATACAGGGTGTGGAGTGGCGTGCTACACGAAATTTTAACACTCATTTCTGAGGTCATTTTATGCAAACAATGCCGGAGTTGCCATGTTTATTGAGTTATATTCTTTCAGGAATACAGTGGTTGTCATGTTATTTTATTTAAGCGTGGACCAGAAAAACTGAGTCGCTCTATTTCACAAATTTCATTCACAAAATTGAAGCGCTTTGGCTGTTTTTAGCAAACAATGCCACTTTCATTTGGATTTAAACCATTTAGCCTCTGCTTTCTATTCTTAACAGTGAGAACCGACAATTTCAAACTCAATTTCATTTAAAAAAGCTTTAAATTGAATATTTGCCGCGTTTTGTAAACTTCTTTTGCTTTGTCATACTTTCGTGAAGTTCCTGATTTTAGCTATAAATATGTATTTTCGACCACTCTCATTTTCATCTTCTTTCGCAGCCCCAACTCTCGGCAAATCAATGGCTATTTGTATGGATGAAAGTTCGAATGCCCACATTTTCCATAATAAAAACCTGCGCATAATGTGCAAGATAAGCTTTAGGGTTCCATTTTATATCATCAATCCCTATACACTGCTTCGGACAGTGTTCAAAGTGAAATTTCCTCACTACAAGCAAAAAATTATCAGCCGTCTCGTACTAGCAGTTATCGTTGCAGTAGGATTCTATGAAAATACGTTTTTCCCTCACTCCCAGCTAGTAATACATAGTACGATTAGTATAGCGTAACAATTTCACAATTTTGTTTGGAGGAATTTTCACTGAATCCGATATTTTCCCGGAGTTATCTAAAAATACTGTTCAACGGAACGACATTGACAACTGATAGCAAATCAACAGCATGATTATTAATATATTACTGATAAACAAAGCGCATATATTTTAAAACTGTTTAAATCAACAGCAATTATTTATTAATGCGTTTCAAGAAAATCTATCAGGCATTGCCTTATATGAGAAAATTATTAAATGCGAAATTCCTATAATGATTATCGATTTTGTGATGCAATAATTATGTTATTCTATGATGAAAAGGCAAATATTAATGAGTGAAAATTGCGCAACGGCATCATTCCTAAAATAGTCATAATTGTCCCTTTCCTAATTTATTATTTAAAATAATTTTACGCTTTAAGCTGTTCGATCAATTGAATTACATTAAAATGTGGAAAATTATTAATTACATTAAAATGTTTAAGCTGCACAATTGACGAAAACGGAACAGAACGGTACACAGACAAAGAGAAAGCTGACGCGTTCGCCAGACACTATCAAAGGGCCTTCAGCATATCGACAAACCCTAACTTCGACAATGACAACTGGAACTTGATCAACGACTGGTACTTGAACTATTTCAACAGCTCACCAAACTATACATACAAACTGATCACAGACACAGAGTACAATGAAGCCCTAGAGCATATCAAAAACACAACACCGGGAAAAGATAAAATAAAGACAAAAGTCCTGAAAAGCCTAACTCAAGAAACACACAAACTGATCCTAACTGAATTGAACAACTGCATCAGAAATCACATAATTCCAAAAACATGGAAAAAAGGCTTAATAATCCCTATACCCAAAAATGGACTGGACAATACACAACCGAGCAATTACAGACCAATTACACTGCTACCAGTACTTAGCAAGGTTGTTGAGTACATAATAAGGCAGCGACTGGGAAAACTGGTCGGAAAGTACATACCATCGTATCAGTTCGGATTCAAACATCAGCACTCGACTATTCACCCACTCTTCACTCTGACTAACAATATACAAACAACCCACCTAACTGACAGAAAGACAGCTTGCCTGTTTATGGACATTAACAAGGCTTTTGATAGTGTCTGGCATAGAGGCTTACTATACAAACTATACAAACTACACACACCAACATATCTACTACACACCATAAAGAACTTACTAGAAAACAGACAACTACAAGTACGAATTGACAAAACACGGTCATTTTCTTTTTCTCCCTGAACAAGGGCTCCCTCAAGGATCCCCGCTCTCACCGTTTCTCTACAATATATACTGCCATGACATATACAATTACAACTTACCAGACAAAAATCAAATCGACAGATCGGCATACATATTACAATACGCAGACGACACGGCACTTATTGTAGATGACAAAACTACTGAGAGAGCAGCTCAAAGACTCCAAACACTAACAAACAACACAATGACATGGTTTTATAAATGGAGACTAACACCAAACGCATCAAAAAACCAACTTCTGCTCACAAACCACAGACTCAACGCTGACTCCCCTACAATAACTGCAGACGGACAAACGACACAACCAAAAAAGCGACGTAAAATACCTTGGAATCACAATTGACCACAAACTTAAATTCACTGAAACACATACGAAACATCAGGACAGAAACAATAAAGAGAACAAAACACTTCGATCACTAACCTACCAAGACAGTGGCATTAGCACAAATACCGCCACCAAAATATATAAAGCTATTTGTAGACCCTTGCTAGACTATGGACATATACTCATGACCATCGGAACAGAAAGGACAAAACGTTATATACAAACAACAGAACAAATTGCACTAAGACTAATAACACGAATAAGACACCCCCAAAACCCGCTACACAACCCCTCCACCCAACTACTATACGAAAGCACAAACATGACAAAGATTTCGGAAAGACTCATACACCTACAGACAAAATGGACAAACAACCCCTACCACTGGACCATACTGAATCCCCTTTGTCTTACAAGACCAACCAGACAATCCCGCTTCCGTTTCCCTACATCAACGCTACTCGCTACACTTACAAACGCAACTGACTACTGGACAATAAAATAATTTTTTCTTGTCATCTAGAATTGGAAAGTTTATTTAATAAGATTATTAACCTAGAATAAGAGAATTTTCATGTTTGTTTTTTGTTTAGATTAAAACTACATGTATTAAACAAGGGCAGAAAGACCGATAGGTCGATAGCCTTTTTTAGAAATAAAGATGTTTACTACTACTGTTTAAGCTGAAAAGCTTTCAATGTAAATAATTATAGATAACAACAACTCGGTTTGCAAAATATGCAAATTCCCTTTGTAAATGCATAAACTAACAATTAACACTAATGATTAATTGTGGAGGCATAATTATTTTTCTTGTAATATTTCGCGAAGTGTAGCTGATAGCTTTCCACTTTTCAGACTGGCTAGTTTAACTAGTTGATAGCTATCAGGGCGCACCACAATCAATATTTTTTATTCGTCCTAGATTCGCTAGAGCTTAAAGGCTGCATTTATATTTTTAGGAAAGACCAAGTTCGATAGAGCTGCTAAAAAACCTTCCATTCGATTTGTTTGCATCGGAAAAATGGAATGCCGGGTTTCATATTTCAAGTAGAAAACATTCAGAATATAGCTGACGGTTTTTGCGAATAATAAATCTGGGCAACGGCATGGAAATAAGCCGACGCACAACTTTTTTAATTCCAAGTCAATTTCGAGATCACGAGGCGATTGATTTTTAAGTGAAAGTAAAACATGGGAAAAGTCTTGAAAATCAATAATCCCTGAAAAGTTTAGTCAGCTAACTCTAAAGGAGCTATCGATTTTAAACTGACGGTAAAGCGAAAAAGTTTGAGGATAAACGAATGCATAATTTCACACCACAAGTTAAATTACGTGACTTTATTTCTTGCTTGCTGTTTTTGATAGATTTTTTTTAATCGAATTTTTATTTAGACGAAAAAATGGGAACAGACCTTTATACATATCATAGTCCCTTTTAAAGTACTGGTATGTTTATTATATTTTCTTATATGCTTTACAAAATAATGCTTATCTCGGATAAAATTTTGTTTAAATATGTTACCCATATTTAACTAACAAATTTTTACTCGTTTTTAATAACATTCGGTGACGAACTTTTCGACGGTTCTTAGTGATCGATATTAATGAAGGATATTTTTTCTGAATATCTCACCTCTTCTTTCTTGAAGCTTTTTTACCTCGAATCTCCTGATTCATCTTCCTATTTCGAAAATTCACCAAAATTACATTTCATAATGTAACAGATTTAATCATGTTCAGTGTTGCCTTGTAGGCTTCAGAATGTTGTTTTTGTATTGCAGTAAGCAAAGTTTCAGTGAAAAATTTTAACAAAATATTTCACTGATTACTATGAAAGGAAGATTTTGAAAACAGCTAACATTTTATAATATTTTCAATTAAGCAGAAAAGTATTTCACTAAAACAGGAAACTTTTGGCCTATTAGAAAATTCTTCGCAAATTCAATTTAAGATGGTGTATTGACCGAAGGAAACCGTGTGCAAAGCGAAGAAAGCTAGACGTCGTAAACTGCCTGATAAATATTTGAAACAAGTTAATAAAGTAACACGTTTTAAATTTGATCAAGAATAGTAGGAGAGAAAACGCAAAACTGGCAAAGTTACTTCGGAATATTAGATATCAAAGTTTGTAAAAAAATACATCTCCTTTCAAGCAATATAGCTTATTGCAAAATTTCTTTCGAGTAGGTACTACCTTTAAATCCATTTGATATAATAAGTATAAATTTAAGTATGTTTTGCATATGTGTCAAGTACAGTTAATAGTTCCGAATTAAGTTTTATTGCAAATGTAAAACTACGGGAGTATCAGTTTCATTTTGATGGGCCGTCATATGTAGCAAACATAAAAAACGAAAAGAACTCCCAGAGAAGTCATGGGCTCGATAAATGAATGTATGTACTGGAAATGACAATCATTTATTGTGACAAAATAAAAGAAATCATCGAGCTGTTTGAATTGTTTTGAAATTGTATGTGACATGAAGGAATGGAAAAAATAACTCATCCATTGTAAATGGGGTTGGTAAAGTAACAGTGACAGAAATGAAGGTATATATTGAGATTTTATGATTTTCCATGTTTTGTTGGATATAAAAGCTTGTCAGAAAGTATCAATAACGATTCGTGATGTTTAAGTCAGACAGGCTCCATTCCAAATTTGGGGAATAAAAGCCGACAGAAATTATATAAGTAGTGTGTTTTCTTAGCAGATAAAAATTTAAGGAATCATAATTACACTTGCCAAACTTGCCCAATTGAGCTCGTCCCTTGAAGAAGTTGATGGATACCATGAAAAGTTCCTGAATCAGGAATGTGATTCAAAATTGATTATTGTTCAATGTATGACTTACCATTTGTAAGTCCATACACGAAATGCATGTCAGTCAACTCGGCTTTCGATTAGCGGACTCATGCAAGACCAGTTAATTACCGAAGATATTTTGACAACTTTCAAAGTGAGTCCATAGTAAACTATGAGAGATAATAAAGCGAACATTTCGTTGAGCCAAGCGAAGTGCATATTTGTAAATTTTGAAGCGTTTGCTTTTCGCCACTGGCAGAGAATGATGGAAGAAAATGTAGAGACTTTTTGGAGCAGTAAGCATGTTCTTTACTCATAGCTGTTGTGAAAATTTAAAACATTTCCTTGGACGTAACTAGTTTCATGCAACATGTTCCGTGGCACACCTCTAACGTTTCTTCTAAGCTTTCTTCTTCAGGACTTTAGTAATTGTTAACATATTTAAGTCAATAAACTTCAGTTAAATACAAAAATATGACGAAAAACAAATGGCTTATAAATAGGCAAAAAAGCTTTAAATTTGGTTCTAGAGGTGGTTGCTGGCCACAAGATTCACAATAGTGTATTTTTGCTAAAATGTCGCTTCTAAAGACGTTCTACTGCACACAAGAAACTTAACAAACACCATCAACAACATAAACTTAACCAACGAACTTGGATCCGACCACTTGGCTATTACATTTAACACTAGACTTACAACATACGCAACCTACCTCCAGTACACCTCCTATAGAGAAAAAGTTAAACCTAACAAAGACTGACATAGACAAAGTGAAACAACATATACATGACTACATTCAATCGTCAAGCACAGCCCATTTCAATAGAAACCATACAACAAAAACTTTCACTAGCCAAACACTCAAAATAACGACCTAAAAAAGACATTGAACCAACTCAACAGAAACATTAAAACATTGATTGGACAATACCGACAAGACAAATGGCTAGAAACATGTAAAGAAATACAAAAAGACAAAGGCAAAACATACTGGCGAAAAATTAAGAAACTAGCGCAATACAAAAAAACTAACACTACTGACACAATTGACGAAAACGGAATAGAACGGTACACAGACAAAGAGAAAGCTGACGCGTTCGCCAGACACTATCAAAGGGCCTTCAGCATATCGACAAACCCTAACTTCGACAATGACAACTGGAACTTGATCAACGACTGGTACTTGAACTATTTCAACAGCTCACCAAACTATACATACAAACTGATCACAGACACAAAGTACGATGAAGCCCTAGCGCATATCAAAAACACAACACCGGGAAAAGATAAAATAAAGGCAAAACTCCTGAAAAGCCTAACTCAAGAAACACACAAGCTGATCCTAACTGAATTGAACAACTGCATCAGAAATAACATAATTCAAAAAACATGGGAAAACGGCTTAATAATCCCTATACCCAAACATGGACTGGGCAATACACAACCGAGCAATTACAGACCAATTACACTGCTACCAGTACTTACCAAGGTTTTTGAGTACATAATAAGGCAGCGACTGGGAAAACTGGTCGGAAAGTACATACCATCGTATCAGTTCGGATTCAAACATCAGCACTCGACTATTCACCCACTCTTCACTCTGACTAACAATTATACAAACAACCCACCTAACTGACAGAAGGACAGCTTGCCTGTTTATGGACATTAACAAGGCTTTTGATAGTGTCTGGCATAGAGGCTTACTATACAAACTACACACACCAACATATCTACTACACACCATAAAGAACTTACTAGAAAACAGACAACTACAAGTACGAATTGACAAAACACGGTCATTTTCTTTTTCCCTGAACAAGGGCTTCCCTCAAGGATCCCCGCTCTCACCGTTTCTCTACAATATATACTGCCATGACATATACAATTACAACTTACCAGACAAAAATCAAATCGATAGATCGGCATACATATTACAATACGCAGACGACACGGCACTTATTGTACATGACAAAACTACTGAGAGAGCAGCTCAAAGACTCCAAACACTAACAAACAACACAATGACATGGTTTTATAAATGGAGACTAACACCAAACGCGTCAAAAAACCAACTTCTGCTCACAAACCACAGACTCAACGCTGACTTCCCTACAATAACTGCAGACGGACAAACGACACAACCAAAAAACGACGTAAAATACCTTGAAATCACAATTGACCACAAACTTAAATTCATTAAACACATACGAAACATCAGGGCAGAAACAATAAAGAGAACAAAACACTTCCGATCACTAACCTACAAAGAAAGAGGAATTAGCACAAACACCGCCACCAAAATATATAAAGCTATTTGTAGACCCTTGCTAGACTATGGACATATACTCATGACCAACGGAACAGAAAGGACAAAACGTTATATACAAACAACAGAACAAATTGCACTAAGACTAATAACACGAATAAGACACCCCCAAAACCCACTACACAACCCGTCCACCCAACTACTATACGAACGCACAAACATGACAAAGATTTCGGAAAGACTCATACATCTACAGGCAAAATGGACAAACAACCCCTACAACTGGACCATACTGAATCCCCTTTGTCTTACAAGACCAACCAGACAATCCCGCTTCCGTTTCCCTACATCAACGCTACTCGAACACTTACAAACGCAACTGACTATTGGACAATAAAATAATTTTTTCTTGTCATTAGAATTGGAAAGTTTATTTAATAATATTATTAACCTAGAATAAGAGAATTTTCATCTTTGTTTTTTGTTTGGATTAAGACTACATGTATTAAACAAGGGCAGAAAGACCGATATGTCGATAGCCTTTTTTAGAAATAAAGATGTTTACTATTACTGTCGCTTCTAAATAATTTCTGGACGTCTCATTTAAGTTTGGTACATCATGCTTTTAAGATACATCTCAGGAAATTCATCACATATAATAAAAATGTCCCTAGCATTTTATTGGATAAGGATTGTGATATGAATTAGGTCATTCATGTTGCTCCCGGCTAAACGATTGCAGATTTTCGATTGGCGGAAAACTTTGCACAATTGTATTCAAAGATACAACAAAGGCTCATTTTTAAGAAAAGAATTTTGTTTACGCCTGAAGCTATTTGTGTTACTTGTAAGAAGGGTCGTAGCCTTTTTCCCCGAATAAGTTTGTTGTGCGACGCGTAGCGACGGTAATAAATTCCCCTGAGCAAAATGAACCTTTTTCAGAACGACTATTTTCTGTGGAACCTTTCTAATTTGCTCCATTTAATTCATGAGACATGAATTATTCGTTTATTCTATGTATTATTCGTTGGTTTTTCATGGGCCTTCAAACAATAAATATACTATTTTCTTAATCTACTTTCGGCTTGAAAATAACATCTACTTAATACAATCTCATCGTTTGGCTGGTTAAAGCTTAATTTATGTTTTAATGTCAAAGTTGCTTTTGGTTTTAACTTATATATTAATTTTGTTAGGGAGCGACTTTAAAGCGGTTTCAAAATTAGATGTGTTAATGTGTCGCAATTCCGTTTTCATCTCCAATTAGAGGTATTAAGAGTCATTGAGCCTTCGCGAGCATTTGCCCTTATTCGTTGAGGTTTGTCTCTCTTTAACACTTTAGCGAATTATATATCCAGTTGGTAAATTAGTTCCGATTATTTTGATCAACGCGTTAAGTTTTACTCGCAAACCTATTTTGCGTTTCTTGTATATTTCAATTTTTGCATGTACCTACTAACTTAACTCATTAATTTACTGTATTTGGAACAACACATTGTCCTATTTCGCTGATATTAATAGAGTGTACACTAGAAATAACCTCTATTTTTATTCTTGGTGCCGGTACTTTGGATCTCGTTTAAACCGCTAATCATGCAATACGGTAATAAGAGTTTTGAATGCAACATATGGCATCTATCAATTTTAAAATGCTGATTTGATTCTTTGTCGTGTTTTATAGTTTTAATATTATAGCTTCACTTTGGCTACTAAATATAGAAAAATTAAGAAATAGCACTTAACAGCAGAATTACTTTTAAGTGTTCAAGTAGGATCTGCTCCAACAAATTTGTTTGTTGTGTTTGCAAAATAGTTTACAAGTTTTCCTTCTCGTTTTGCGTCTACCTCACGCTTCGTCCTGTCGGCTTTACTAAGTAAAACCACCACACAAATCAGAAATGGTCAGAAACCTCATACTGAGCGTTCTATACACCGCGCGTTATTATCATGTGTCGCACTTGAAAAATCTTTGAAACAAACTATGAGATATGCAAATCGAAAACAGGAAATACATAAAAATATTAACATTTTTGCAGTATAAACCAATGATTTTGTCATGCTTGTTGCAAGACGTAATTTTCGTTGTTAAAAGCTTCGAAATTGCAAACCAAAAAAACAAAATTCCATACGATTTTTTCGCGTTTCAATGAATTATTGGTCAAATTTGGTTCACTGATGGTGTTAATAAGCAAATTGACGATCATTAAGCGAACCGGACCCAACCAAAGTCTATGTAATAAAAATATATGAAACACAGTAATAATACAGCAAAAAACCCAATAAAGAAGCCGGTGGATTTCTTTTATTACAAGAAGGAAATTCGTTTATGACTTTATTATTGACCAGTCTGCTGAGAAGTTATGAGATTTTTTAGTAATCGAGTAGCTATTTTTAGAATAATTGCCCTTACTGAAATATGATTCTTCTGTTGGCTTTTCCTTCTATTCAGTTATGTTGTTATATACGAGACACAAAAACGCTAAGCCCCTTCAAAGGAAAATAGCATAACATTATTTCCAAATGGCATATAACTGAAATAAAAATATGAGAAACTTAGCTAAAAATAGTTTTAAAAAATTTATTGAATATCATTGAGTAATGTTTATAATTGCGTTGTGTATCGAGTTGCCAATGATTTTTGGATTAAATTAATGAAAAGTATCGATCTGATATCCATATGGAAGCTAAGGCGTGTCAGATAATTAAAAGACATTCTGCCTTAGAATCGCGTGATAACTTACACTAATTAACTCACAAGGAGGGTTTGGCTTTTAAGGAAAAATGCACTTACAATATTTCCTGGATTTTGTTCCAATGACGCAAAGCATTTGTTTATAATATAGCTTACGAATTTTTAATATGTTGCTGTTAAATATGTTGAACTCCATTTTATGGAGAAAATTTGATTTTCACTTTTTCTTGTTATTAACACAATAATAATTTGAACATAATGTTAAAGTATCGAATTTTATTTTTTTACGCAAATATTCGAACTCAAACGAAGGATATATTCTTCTTCATTGAGATATTGCCTTGAAGCGTGCGATATGAAAAAACTAGATAAATGGATTATTTTCAAAACTACTGAGAGAGCAGCTCAAAGACTCCAAACACTAACAAACAACACAATGACATGGTTTTATAAATGGAGACTAACACCAAACCCTTCAAAAAACCAACTTCTGCTCACAAACCACAGACTCAACGCTGACTCCCCTACAATAACTGCAGACGGCCAAACGACACAACCAAAAAACGACGTAAAATAACTTGGAATCACAATTGACCACAAACTTAAATTCACTAAACACATACGAAACATCAGGACAGAAACAATAAAGAGAACAAAACACTTCCGATCACTAACCTACAAAGACAGAGGAGTCAGCACAAATACCGCCACCAAAGTATATAAAGCTATTTGTAGACCCTTGCTAGACTATGGACATATACTCATGACCAACGGAACAGAAAGGGTAAAATGTTATATACAAACAACAGAATAAATTGTACTAAGACTAATAACACGAATAAGACACCCCCAAAACCCACTACACAACCTCTCCACCCAACTACTATACGAACGCACAAACATGACAAAGATTTCGGAAAGACTCATACATCTACAGACAAAATAGACAAACAACCCCTACAACTGGACCATACTGAATCCCCTTTGTCTTACAAGACCAACCAGACAATCCCGCTTCCGTTTCCCTACATCAACGCTACTCGAACACTTACAAACGCAACTGACTACTGGACAATAAAATAATTTTTTCTTGTCATTAGAATTGGAAAGTTTATTTAATAATATTGTTAACTTAGAATCAGAGAATTTTCATATTTGTTTTTTATTTAGATTAAGACTACATGTATTAAACAAGGGCAGAAAGACCGATAGGTCGATAGCCTTTTTTAGAAATAAATATGTTTAATACTACTGGATTATTTTGACTGCTCAAAAGATTTCCTCAAATGGGGATTAGATATTGTTTAAAATCAGGGCATAAATGCTGCGTTCGAGGTTTCTTCAAGACGTAGGTCCCAAGAAATCGATTTTTGATAATTCCTGTTATAAATGTTGATAGTTTTATGAAACGAGGCAATAGGGATTTCGTAGTAGGGACTGGTGAGTCGATTGTGAACAGAACCAGCATCTTAATGTTACCTGGCTTTTGAATAGTTTCTGTTGCCAAACAAATTTTTGAACAACATTTTATTGTTTAAAATTATGAAAGACTAATCCAATTGCTGGAAGAATTAAAATATAAACTTTAGACAGAGTGTCCAAAACCCAATGCAAATGATGGTAGTTGGACCTGCTAGAACTGGTGAAGATAAAAGTAATAAGAGAGCTGTAATTTTTACTGCTCAAATAATAAAGGTCAGAGACGGTCCAATTTAATTCCAGAAGGGTTCATATTTATCATTAATTTTTAATTTATCTGGGGCTGCCAATATTAGAGCACCTAATCAATTACCCAATTTTTCAATTATCATTGGTTTTACTATAAAAGGAATTACAATAAGCGCGTGAGCTGAACAATAGCGTGCGAGGGAGAACTGCGTAGCTACTTGTCTTGATCCGATGGGTTTGCACCGTGCCATAAGAAGTTACCACTTCAAAATACAAATAAGTTTTTTTAACAGAAATGGGTGTGTAAATCTATAAAATGTTTTTAATTACTTGTGTCATCAAGAATATCAAGCTCGAATTTCTCTTTATAAGTATTTTTATTAATAACTTGTAATTAATCCGCTACAACACTACTGAAACAAGTGGGTTTTTCGGGTTTTTAGGCCGTCGTTCGGTAGAATTTCTTCTTGACGTTTCGCAAGCACGTGCGTCTTGCATCTTCGGAAGTGGTTTGCTTGAACGCTTACACTGTTCTGATGCGTTCAAGCAAACCAATTCTGAAGATGCAAGCCGCACGTGCTTGCGAAACGTCAAGAAGAAATTCTACCGAACGACGGCCTAAAAACCCGAAGAACCCACTTGTTTCAAGGAATGGCCTCGAAAGTCTATCTCTTTCGATACTACACTACTGTTTTACATAACAGTAAACAACTTTAAAACTTATTTTTTATTTGTGTGCCGACAAATTTTGAAAATCGGTAAAAGTGTGCCGCGACAAAAAAAAGGTAGAGAATCACTGGTCTATAAAGTTCGCTTTTGCGTTTGATTAGTCTTACTATGATTTTCGTTAAAGTGTGTTAAAAAGGACTCGGTCTATCTTCCTCATAATTCAGTACATAATGCGAACATTGCGGTAAACCGGCATAAGACAAAAATTGATGGTGCCTGATTATCGAGGTTGTACTGCCTGTATACAAAAGATGGAATAATATTTCAGTAAAGAAGGGGAAGGAAAACGAAGTTAAGATTCAATTAACGATTACCTAACAGCGATTCTCTGAAAATGAAAAATTATAATTAGTGGCAGAATGTATAGCGGGGAAAATTCAAATTTACGCTTGGAGGAATCGGCAACAAGGTTGTTGTAATCATTTTCAGTGACCGCTCGAAGGATTGGCGCAAGCGGCTCTACGTCACAAGACGTCGCGTCGCCGCTGACAGGCCCGCCGTCTCTCGCGTCGGCCGCAATACAAGCAGCGTCCTCTAACGGCGCCGATCTAAAAGCAACGCAGAGCACGAGCGACCGCCGGTAGCGAACGGCTAAAGCGGCTTGCTTGGCATCGTGCAGCAGTTGTGCGCGAAAGAGTTCGGTTGACCCTTGTTTTGGCCCGATGTTAACCTGACTACCCGCCGCCGCGACTCTGCATAACCAACAAACAAGGCTGGGGCGACCAACTAACGCAGCCAAACATATTGGACCAAGCTGAAAAGTAAGTTATTTCCACTTCAACCATGAAATTCCAGATTTGCGAAAAGTTGCGGCATCAACTAGGTCACTTGCAATCCTGCTGTATGCATGTTGCACTTGCGTTTCCCCTACAATGCGCTCATCTACACAAATGCAAAAAACAACAAACATTTATCCACAATTTATTTATCTCTGTCAAGGTAACTTGCCGACGAATCGTAAATTATAACTCGTGAGAGAACTTACGTTCCGCCGGCATTAGTAAATCACTATTTACGTAAATGCAATGTTACTATAATTCCCAGGTAAGTTGCCAACTCATTTAAAAAAGCAGTTGCTCGCTATCCAATAATATTTTTGCATTTTGATCTATGAAAATTTGTCTTTTCCTCTTTATTGCACATTCAACGCTAGCCACTGGCTCCTCAACTTTTCGTTTTCAAAGTATTTTCTCATATCTATATCTATAGTCAATATTCATAGACACTCAATAGTGCTTCCAGGAAGAAAACTTCGTTCCTTTGGATGGACATCACTAATTTATAACACTTAGCGCTGATCAGCGCGCTCTATAAAAAGCCCTTCCTTAATTAAAACTAGTCTTTAATTATAAGCAGATCAATATATTTTAGTTATATCTCATCTAGTATCCATAAATACTTGACGTCCCTAGTAGAAATCGGAACAATTTAATTGGTTAACAAACTAGTTCATAGGTAGGATTAATGCGAGAAAAATGTCCTGCTAAAATTGACCTAGAATTATGTAGGACATGCCCGTTTTATTGGGAATCATTATCATTTTTAATTAAATATGAAATGGCGAAAAAATGCGCAGAAAATGACAATGAAAACATTTGTGTTTAATACTAATGCAACATGCAATTTTTACCCCAATTTCATTTCGTCCATTCAATAAACTAAAACGTCATGTTGATAGCCGTCGGATACTACTGCAGCACAAATATATTAGGATGTATATTGTTGGAAGCAGAAATTGTTCCAGACGTGTACGGGAATTTCGCGATATATTGGAGAAATCGCGAAGAAGAAAACGTTTCAAGTTAAGTTCTCGCGTGGTGAAAATCGTGCAGTTTCGGAGTCGAGCAGTTTAAATGAACAAAATGATTTTGAAGAGAAGGAACTGTGCTGTACAACTTCTGATAATGTATTCGATGGATAAACAGTTTGGAGTTCCTGAAAATGTGGAAATTTTTGAAGAAGGAAATCAGTTTAGTGAAACTACAGATGATGTTAATGAAGCTTATGAGTTGACAAACAATCAAAATAGGAGTCCAGCCGATTTAGACGAAAGTGCCGAAAAAGACAATTAGACCTTTTATAACAGTAGTAGTAAACATCTTTATTTCTAAAAAAGGCTATCGACCTATCGGTCTTTCTGCCCTTGTTTAATACATGTAGTCTTGTAAGACAAAGGGGATTCAGTATGGTTCAGTTGTAAGGGTTGTTTGTCCATTTTGTCTGTAGATGTATGAGTGTTTCCGAAGTCTTTGTCATGTTTGTGCGTTCGTATGGTAGTTGGGTGGAGGGGTTGTGTAGTGGGTTTTGGGGGTGTCTTATTCGTGTTATTAGTCTTAGTGAAATTTGTTCTGTTGTTTGTATATAACGTTTTGTCCTTTCTGTTCCGTTGGTCATGAGTATATGTCATAGTCTAGCAAGGGTCTACAAATAGCTTTATATATTTTGGTGGCGGTATGTGTGCTAATGCCTCTGTCTTTGTAGGTTAGTGATCGGAAGTGTTTTGTTCTCTTTATTGTTTCTGCCCTGATGTTTCGTATGTGTTTAGTGAATTTAAGCTTGGGGTCAATTGTGATATAACATTAATGAAGAGTATAATCTTTTAACATTCTCTAATATAGTTTTTATTATATTATAGTGAAATAAATTGAGACCAGAAAATATCCAGATTCCGAACAGGAACTGGCCAAGAACCAGTAACGATTCTATATTAATCACGATTTACCGATGAAATGGGACAGTACTAGATATTTTTTCGGTATTTTTAATGGTTTTATAGCTGGTTATTTGCGTTCCTAATAATCCCATCTAAATCTTGGCCTATAAATACCTAGTTTCATTAGCCCATTTTTTATTACTAGAAAAAGGTTAGAAAAACGTTTCCTTATTGTAAGATAACTGACTGAGAAAAATGTCCAATACCTACCCAGTGCCTAGTGAAAATGGCCAATTCCTACTACAAAACTACTTTGGATTTCCACCGGCGTATCATACACTTTGATGGAGAAAGAACTGTGATTTATTGTCGATATTTGCATATTAGTCTTCGGTTTTACCTATTCCCGGCCGAAAATCAGGTCAAATCAGGCTATCTAAAATACACAGGGTGTCAACCCGCATTACAGTGTGTCCAGTATAAAATGATGTACATGGGGAGAGTGGAAACCGTTATAGAGTTTAACAGGGGGTGGACGCAAATGGGGAAAAAGTTGCGGCAAATCAAGTGCCTATAAATAATCTGTCATCACTTCCTTGAACTCGGAATACCAACGGATATACAAGGGAAAAAAAGAAAAGAAAGTGCGTTTTAGAAAAATCCTTTATAATCGTGTTAGTCATAAAAGATACAATAACGAAATTTTCAGGGGTGGGGGTAAGAATGAGCGGAAATTTGAAAAAGTAGAAGTAAAAAATAATCTAAGAGGCCCACTATGTTCAATGAATGCCGAAGTCAACGTTTGGTTTTTCTTATGGGCGGTAGCCATATTGAATTTCTGCATTTTTGAATTCCCGTTAAATATGCTCTGCAACCATGTATAACAATGTTAATGTTCGGTCGGAAGGATAAATAATTAAAATTACAAAATTAAGAGTGTTAATTGTAGTAGGCATTGATATTTCTCTTCAATTTCCCCATACTGACGTTCGTTATCTGTTTTAATTACCTAGGTAACTGTCAAAGTAGAATTTATTGTCAGTGTCAAGTTTTGTAATTAATTGTGTGTTTCAAAATGAATCACTTTTCAAATTATGAAAAATACGATATGTTGGAGTGTTTTATTCTCTGTCGTCGAAATGAAGCGAAAGCTGAAGAAATGTATTTAAATAAATATTCAGAAAGGCGAGAACCGGGTAGTAGAACTATGTTTAGGCGTCTGAAAGGCAACCTTGTAGCTTACGGGAGTTTTGCTAAGGTAAAGAAAAACAAACTTCTAGACGAAAATAAAGAAAATTTGGTAATGCAAAGCGTGGTTGAGACACCTCGTACGTCTTTGCGTCAAATTGAAGCCACAACAGGTGTTGCGCTGTCAATGGCGAATAGTATTTTACAAACAGTCATAAATATCACCCCTATCGTGAACGGCCCTGCCAGGGACTCCAGAATGGCGATGCGATTAGAAGAATGGCATTTTGTCAGTGGTTTATTCAAAGAAATAACGAGATACCAAACTTTTCCTTAAAAGTTCTTTGGTCAGATGAGAGCCAATTTACTAAATGTGGACTATTTAATCGTAAAAATACCGTTTTTTGGTCAGATGAAAATCCACGACTAGTTCGTCAAGTTAGGCACCAAGTTAGGTTTGGATTTAACGCCTAGTTAGGTATTGTGGGTACCCACGTGATTGGACTGTTTTTTTAAATGAGAACTTAAATTCCGAGAGATATTTGAACCTCTTACAAACTAACGTTGCGGAAGCACTTATGGATGTTCCAGTAGCTACCCTGCAAAACTTGTATTTCCAACAAGACGGCGCGCCGCCACATAATGGACGTATTATCACAGAATTTTTAAATCACGAATTTCCTAACAAGTCGATAGGCAACCTGGGACCAGTAAGATGGCCTGCGAGATCCCGTGACATAACACCGCTTGATTTTTTTGCATGGGGTTTCCTCAAAAATGTGGTATATTGTAGGTCATACGAAACCGAAGAGGGGCTGAGACACGCTGTTATAGAAGCTGTTACAGAATTACTCCAGAAATGATCAGAAAATCCTGTGAAGCAGTAATGAGACGATGTATGTTGTGCGTGCGAGGAAAACGGTGGCTTTTTTGAACACCTACTTTAATCCTAAAATGTTACTTGTTCTTTTGCAGTGTTCGATGTATGATCAATAATAAATTAAAGTAATAATTAATAGAAATATCAATGCCTACTACCATTAAATCTTAATTTTGTTTAATTTTAATTATTTATCTTGACCCAACATAAACATGTTATACATGGTTGAAGAGCATATTTAAAGGGGAATTTAAAAATGCAGAAATTCAATATGGCGCCCATAAGAAAACAAAAGTTGACTTCGGCCTCATTGAACATAGTGGGCCCAGATTATTTTTTACTTTATTTTCAAATTCACGCTCATTTCTTACCCCCACCCTGAAAATTTTGTTATTGTATCTTTTATAGTAACACGATATAAAGGATTTTATAAAACGCACTTTTTTTCTTTTTTCCCTGTATATCCGTTGCTATTCCGAGTTCAAAGAAGTTGATGACAGATTATTTATAGGCACTTGATTGCGCAACTTTTTCCCCATTTGGTCCACCCTGTAACTCTAACGGTTTCCAATATCCCCATGTACATCATTTATACTGGACACACTGTATAGTCTTGCAAACTATAGCTAGATTTTTTAAAATTGGGCAGTATACCAAACACCCTCTATATTATGCTTATATTAAATTGTACTCAAAATATTTTCATGCATAATATCATACGCATATGTCTAACCCTTTTAACAATATTTAAAATTTTATCAGAATTTACAATTGCAAGCACTAGATTTAAGGAGGCATTTATTATTTAATTTGCCTTGAGTTCCTGGCTGAAAAGGATCTATTTTAATAGACTGTCGATACTATTTCTACTACTAAAGCAGAGCGACCACAAAATGAGTGAGAGTGAAATTGAGGAAACCTCAATGTCAACCTCAAAAAATCAAAATATTCCAATGAATACCTGTAAAATTGATTATTTTATGTTTTTACTATTAAAAAACGGGTCAAATTTCCTAATTACAACTGTTTTCGTTTGCAAAGCATTGCCAATTTCAACTTTTATGTAGGAATTTAGCTGTGGATTTTAAGTGCAGCTATTCTTAGTTGGTCATGTGAAAAGCGCCGTTCTCAAGACAATCAAATGCTAAAGGAATGTTTAGATATGTCATTTACCGGTTGAAAGTAATTAGTAGTCATGCCAGGACCATTAAATTATTCAAGGAGGATTCTTTAAACTTCTTTATTATTTTTGGAGAATTTCGTTAAGAAATGAATGAATGAAATATTTTTCATTCGATTTCCGCAAAACACAGGCGGATACCATGTTTTCATAATCAAATGCAACTTTTCTTTAGAATGAAAAGGAGTAAAATTTTTCAACTCTATATTTTTGATTCCTCAATTTTTCAATAACTGTGCAACCTGACGTTCTGAATCTTCCTATTATCTTCACACATCTTCGGGGCTTAAGTTTGTAAACTCTAAACATTCTTCTATAGTTTTATTCGATCCTTAATGGAATCGCAAATAAAAAAAATCACTCAGTTACATTTTTTTAAAGTGAAAGTTTGGAAAGCGAGTTGGCCAAAGGAAACGACCGTTGCTGGTTAGTCCTCGATCTTTAAAAATATTTTCGTAAAAAATGGTCGATAAAAGCTCATTCACACGGTGACATTAACGTCGTGACATCAATGTCGTGACTAGCTAGTGTCACGGTGTCGTATATCAAACCATTCTGATATGTGACTCTAACGTCGCGACACTGTGAACTTCAACTGTTGAGACAATGTGGACGACATTAGATGTCACGACATTAATGTCACCTGTGTGAACGAGCTTTTAGGAACGCCAGAATGGTGGTAAAACAGGTTTTTAAGAACAGCGAGCGGCAATGTGTTCAAATAGCTGGTTTCAAAATCCCGCAAAATTTCAAACAGCCTTCACCTACCAAGTTAATAAGGACATTTTCGTCTTGAATTTAAACCTTGAACTTAAAATCCGCATCAAAATCGGCAATTAAAAACGTTAAATTTGCTATATTTCGAATCTAACTGTTTTTGGAATAGACATACGCTCAACGCTGTTATTTTAAAACTAAATAAGATGACATTATCAGAATTAGAAAGGGATTTCCATTTGAAAGAATTGATTGTTGCCGGGTTTTGTGCTCGCAAGATAGGACAAAGCAGTTCCCGGTGGGACACCTTGTGTCGTACACATGCTTCTTTGTCTTCACTAAATAATAGAACAAGTACGGATTGCACTATTACTGTTTTGAATAATTGAAGTGGTGAGCAGGCTAAATGGCTCCGTCTAATCAATTTATAGAGAGTAGCCGGAATTGAAAATTTAGTGTCGCAAGCTCATATGACAGTTTGAATAATAAAAATAAACAATGTTTCTAAATACTTCTGTAATATATTTAGAAGCGAACTTTAGTTTTTATATACTTACTTTGTAATCAGCAGCTTTGAACATCATTAATGAATCCCTTCGCATTTTTTGTGCGAATAATTTTTTAATACCCCGTTCTACTCAGATGTGATATGTATATATACATAACAAGACATATATTTCACATAACAAATTTATATTGATTTGATATAACAAACTCGAATGTAAATGTTTTTCAATATCATTGGGGTTACTGGAAAAACCAAAATATATTTTATTAATAAACTGAATTATATGAAATCGCCAACACGAAAATACGAAAAAGTCAATAAAGTCGGCTAATCTCTTACCATAACGTAAAACTGCATTTAGTGAAAAATGTAAATTATCTTTTACCAATAAAATTATCACCGAATTAGTAAAAATGTGTGGCCTGAAATCGTCATGCCAGCCCATTAATAGCGCTTGATTCACTTTCATTACTGCTAATTAAACTGACGCGCCTGGTACATTGAGATAACACAAATGTGCTTATCTTTACATTGTTTCAATATTTTCATAGCTCCAAATTATCAAAATGTTATATTTGATGTTTCACATTACACATGATTGTAAAGTGTGTATTTTTTTAATAGTTCCGATAAATGGAACTAATATAAAACGACAACGTAAAATATCGAATATTACATTTTTCCAATCGGCAGGTACTCAAAATTACCGATATCAGGCGCGATTAGGTGCAGTTTACCAATTATCAATTACCACTTAAATAAATTATCAGATAATTAGCCACAATTTCTGAATTATCGCACCTCTCGATGGAAATATAAGGTAAAATTTCCTTAATATTAAATAATTTTTCTTAATACTTTAAACGACTTGAGCGGCTGTTTTATAATGATGTGCAAATATTTTTAATAAAGCAAAGTTAGGGGTGTGTTTTGCAGTCAACTTTAAAAGCCGTCTTCTTAATGAACTTGTTTCATTTGGGCCTTCCCTGAGACGAAAAACTGAATATAAACCGTACAAAATTTGTCAGAGGACCTGTTTAGCATTCATGAAGGAGTATTTTTTAATAAAATCCTACAAAGCCGAAAATGACAGCCGCCTATCAGATGCCTGCATTGATAGTAACTGTTTATGATAAATACGTATAATCGGGAAAGAAGATGTTTTCCTCGGCTGCTATTAAGAATACGAAAACATGACAAGAGTAAAAACAAGTTTGTTGATGAAATGTAGTAGTAAGAGACTTTATTCCTTCTGGGAACAGTTCTGGGGAAATAAAAACAGCGGTGTTAATTTTTATTCAAAGACATAAGCTGAACAGACATTATTCAACTATTTTTTCAAAACATTTTTGTTGGGTATCATGAATCCGCCTCAACTGTGTAGAACTTATCTATCGTTCAACTCATCTATCGTTCAACTAGCTGCTATCGCTAACGCATCAAAATACACATTTCTAAAATTGAGCTTTTTCTGAAAAACCAATGTCAAATGGGGAAAATCGCAAAACCAAAAATTGGGCTACCTTTAAATAAAATTCCCTTCTGTGAAATATTGAAAATAACAAACTTTAGTGGTATATTTTGCTGTTCCCAAGAACATTCTGGTTCAAAATGGAGCTGAATTGAACAGTTTATAGGAGCGTCAAAGACAAGTGTGATATGTGGGTATTTTATTCATGTCAGTGCAATAAGTTACCCCACTCATGCAAAAAGATATCGCAAATTGCGTCTGGAAAATGAGGGCCCAAATGGCGCAAAGCGAGGTCTCCTTTATGGTCGCCAACTCCCAAACAAACACATATTTAGAGCAAAAAGGCTTATTTTAATTGTTTCACGTTTATGCGTTTGATCTTGGTAAGCATTTTAAAAAAACAATGAAAACATGATTTGATGTTAACATAATAAGGTCAACGAAATAATATGGCAATAATACAGGAACTTTTTTGTAATATCGTGTTTTAAAGTGATTTTTATGTTTGACAATTTAGGTGTAGCTTAGTAAGCAGCAAATCAGTGTTCATGCTGTGAACGAACATTGCATATTAAATTACCTTCCCGCTTCTCTTAGAGAATTAGCTACACCAGTTCCGTGGGTGTTTAATTTTCTCGAAAACAGGAGCCAATTTACCACTCTCTTATCTTACAGATTAAGATTCAATATATTTGGAAAAGTTCAACACTCCCTTGAAAATTTCTTTGCCTATTCAGGCAGAAACAAACCCAGAAACAGAGCTGATTAAGAGCGTAGACTTAAGGGATGAACTTGGAGGGTCAAGTGTGACTCGCATAGAAAATAAGATGACTATAGGAGTTTTAATTTGCTTGACTTGTTCGTATTTACAATCAACTTATTTATTTCTTCTATACAAAAATGCTGTGGAAATGTTATGTAATTTCATCGCTACCGTGCTATAATTGGTGAGTTTTATATTAATCAAATATGGCTTGTTTCACACTTATCGTTAGTTGAAACAAAAAGACGTATTGAAATGGGCAATACCACTGTCTTGAACAATTGCAGCTGAATTAAGAATATTAAATTTGACCATGTTTTGATAATCCATTATTAATGTTTATCCTCACTTGTTCTGAAATTGAGAAATGTATTTCGTGTAAAATAATTTCAATAAATCGCTTTCTTGACCTACTTCCGACGGCGAATAAACAATGAACCAAAAACCGTTATGGAAATTTCTAACATGAATCACAGATTTCTGTCCATTAAAAGCCGTTTGATTTAAAGGCTCTTGAATATGAAAACTAGTTTAAATACATTTATTGATCTGGGCATCATTAATAGCCAGTTTTAATTAGGGTAGGGCTTGTTTATAGCCATAGCTGAGTAGCATGGTAATATTGATAAATTAGTGAGTGAAGGAACTGACTAGTTTGCCACATTTATGTGTATACCGTAGGAACAAATAGGTGTATACTTTTGTGGATTTAATCGAACCCAATCAAAAATTAATTTTACTGATTTAAAAAGCATCTAAAAATGTATTATTCAGGAACTAGTTTTCCATGTAAAATTGAAAATGGACCTCGATTTTACTCTTGGAATCTATCGAAATTTACCCTTTCAGAAGTACATAACTAGTGATATTTCAATTGACTTACGTTTTTCTAAGCAAATATTACTGAGAATTATTGCATTTTTGTAAAGAGAAAACCTGTACAAGACGATCTTGGACTTTTAGTCAAATATCTGATAAACATTTTTTGCGGCGGAACGAATGTAATGAGTATAGGATATCAAATCCAGAGATTATGGAGGTCATTGTGGTTGAATATCATTCGCCTAGGAAAATTACGACAATATCGGATTACATTTATTGGATCAGTGTTACAAAACAGACATGTTTCTTCTCAAGTCAAATATATTTTGATTTAGACCCACATCACAAAACGTTCTTTCAGACAGATTATATTGAAATGAAGCCCCTATATCAAAACTGCGATATATGAATAGCTTTTAACCCGAAATTAAAAGCCTGGCACGTAGTTTTGATATGCAGTGAATATTCTTTTGAGATATTTTCTGAAATCTGCTATCGAGAGTATGTGCAGGAGTTAATCCATGACAGAACTTCAGCCTATTTTTGGCAAAAGCCATTAAAATTTCTTTCCATCACTACAAAGGATTACTTACTCATCGATGGAGCGTTTGATGAAACGCCAAATATTTAAAATTGAAATATTTGATTGATATTTGCAACGAACTGAACTTACATCCATTAATGGAAACTGCCTCTTCACCACCAGCAGTAGCTTGCGTACTTCAATCAAATCTTCTATAATTTCATTTTGCTGACAAATTATTTTACTGAGAATATCCAGGGTGTTGCATTATTATATCCAGATGAAAAGGTAACTTTTGCAATGTTCTTCCAAGTAAATTTCAATTTTTACAATCGACTTTGCATTTGAGCGCAAATTAGTAAGTCTTATGCAGCGAAAATTTATGCCCCTTTGATATTGCTTTTTGCACTGCCACAAACATCTGGCAGCTTTCTATTGCGTTTGGTACGATATATTTCAAAACGTGACCCACAGCTGTCATTTCGCCTGCTTCATCCCTCACTGGAAATCCCTACCCGGTTTATTGTAAATCTCATTCCATGAAATGCAGTAATAAATCACAAGCGTAACCATTGAATAAACATGCTAAGAAATTATTGCGTTGAATAAAAAATATCGCCAGAAGAGCTAATTGAAGTTATTTATTATTTAAATAAAGCGGCAGAAAAACCGATAGGTCGATAGACTTTTATTACTAATAAAGATGTTTACTACTACTACTACTACTATTATTTAAATGTGCCTGTATTAACAAAAGTCCATATTGTGTCAACGTTGTGAGGACTATACTAACTATATGAGTAAAATATACAAAAGCATCAATTAAATAAATGCACATTATTATAGCTTCTAATAAGTGAGCGATAATGATTATCTTATACTATCGATACATTTAATTTTTTTTGAATTAACCCATTGCATTGCTTTTCAAAATACTTCGTCCGTGATTTTTTTAATTCGTCAATGTCGACTTTCCTCTCAGCTCCCAGCAGATTGGTCTCATCTGCATAAAAGATTGCTTTTGCTGTATTGTCTGCTATTGAATTTAAATTGTTCATATAAATTTCCTGGGGAGGATGGGACCTATACTGCTCTCCTTTTAGATGCGCAAAACTCGTAAAGACTTTCCCATATTTCATAGAAACTTACCATCTAAGGAGTTTCCGGGGGACTGTATATTTTAAGTGTATTGAAGTTATTTCGTAATATTAAACTTTGTCGCTGTAATTCGTAGATGTTATGGCTTCATTTCCAGGGCTTTTAGCTAATCAATAAATGCTAGCTGCTGGATTGCAAATGAAAAAAAGGCAAATCCAGATTAGACCTTATTCAGGTTTTCATGGCGTTGATTCTTCGGATTTCTATTTTTGGTTCACATCAGCGGAATTGCATTAGCAGATTCTTAATACTCCAATTGAATTTCTCAAATAAATAGACAAAAGCTTAATGAACATACAGGTAAACACGCATCAAATTCGTTTCAATTTAAAAAATCCTTAAATGTTTTTATGCATTGTGTTAAGCATGAAATTTGCCGTCAACGCTAACTGGCAGTGCTTTTTGTGAAATTGAAATCTGATTCGAAATGTTGAATTGATTATTTTCTCAATATTAAAGCTTACTCTCAAACCCTTCGGGAATCTTTTCAAAACCTTCTCTTTGCAATCGCCTTTTTTACGTCTAGAGCCTGCTTTATCAATCCAATGCACGCTGTTAAGGAAAAAACCTGGCAGCTTTAAATCCAGTTATTGTGATGGCTATAGGATTGTATCTTGATGTGAGGCAGCTGTAAGGAAATTTTCCGAATTCTCTCTATATATCAGGTTGAAAATAGTCACTTCTGTGATGGCAGATGTATATCATTTAAAAAAGTATCATCACTAGCAACTAGCAGACCAAAACTGACAGACAATATATTTTTTAAACAGTGTGATAAATACAAAAATGATAATCTTACTTTACTTACTTACAATACTGTAATAATCAACTCGAGCGCAGCGGATCGATTTAAAATTACTCCCGCAATTCCGAAAAACAATCTTCAAATTTCGTACCGGGAATTTGTGTGTTTGTTTCCCTAAACTGCTGTATTCAAATGTCAAGCTTCTGGCGCTTCGGAAAATATTATCAATATTGATGTTTAAGCTGACGGGTCTCTAAATGCCTCTGAATTTAACCAGCTTGAGGATTGTAAAGGTCGTGGAAAAAATTGTTTTGATTTTGAGTTTACAAAGCCACCCTTTGCGAAACCAAGAACACGTTGATGCTATGTAGATTCTAAGAGAGTATGTATTTAAAATAGTGAACTCACCATCCAACACATAAAAAAACTGGTGAAATTTAATAGAAAACAATTTCTATGAAAGATGAAACAACAGAAAAAGTAACTAACCGCAAAATCCATTATTGAAGGCCTGAGAACGTAATTCTTGATATCAGCCCGAAAGAACCGTAAAATCCGTATTTTACCATGAAATATAAAATGTTAAGTAAAGAGAAATCGGAAATTGTTGACCCAAAATGTAGAATTCCCATTTGTGCGAAAGGAAAAAGTATCACCAAGTTCGTTTCGGTCGGAAGTTAGAACGTATCTCTAGGGAGCAGTTTTACTAAACGCAAGACCCCCGTCTTGATATTTTTAGATGGAGAACCCTAAAAACGTTAACAGTTTTATGAGCAAGCAAATATATAAACATTATATTCGAATTAGGCAGTCGGTTAGGACTGAAGCTAGTATTTTCTTGCTTAATGAGCTTAGGAGTGGCAAGCCCTTAATCGACTCATGTCAGCCGGACATTTTGAGTCTCAAAAACATTGGATATATATTACCAGCTCTCGCAATACACCCCCTACATAATATTAATTAGTCGGAAAATAAATTAGCTTTCAAAAAGGGAACCTTGAATGCAGAAAGAGCGCTTGTGGTATAACCCCAAGCTCCCTCTAGTGACCCAGTTTTCTCATATTCGAAATATCATTCAGCAGCGAGAACAAAAAACTCAAAATGATTTATGACACCTCTTCCGGATCAGGAAAATCCATTTGAATCCTTTTGTTTTTTTCATATGGATGTGGAAGAAGTGCCAAACAGGGACTAATAACAAACGGGATCTTAGATATGAGATGAAATATGTAGGAATAATAATACATGCACCACTTTATTCAGCAAAAGAAAAAAGGAAATTTGATTAAACTTTTAACAGTATTCAGTCACTGTGACAGAATGATCGACGCATTAGTACTTTGTGTTCAGATGTTCATATATAGTGACGGAGAGAATTGAAAGCATCTGAACCAGATGTCAAGGATTGAGATATTTGCTCTAAGTTGAACTCCTGAATAAGAAATTTACCTTACTAACATTGAGTGAGTTTTTATACCTGTAACACCAAAATACAAACTGTACTCAGGAAGTATTTACGAAAAAGTCTCTGAATAGCGTTTAATTTTACTGAAGTTAAGTCAACGCTTTTTCTAATAACTGCACTGCAATAGCAAAGGATTTGTTCTTAAGAGCTAGTTTTTAAATTCTTTATTCGCATTTTTAAAATAATAGTCTAATAACTACTAGGAAGAGTGCTTTGCTGTATGGATATGTTGTCAATTTTGAATGTTATTTGCTGGAGAAATCTATAATCCGATGCAAAACTTAATACACCAAGGCTCGTAACACTATATTGAATTCCGACGGGTTTTTTGTCTGTTTACAGTGTTTTACAGTCTGTTTACTAAAATTTTAATCAACTCTGCTCTATAAATAAAATTATAAAGATCAATCGCTTTATCATATTCGGTAGTAAATGTGTGGTTTGTGTACCTCTAGTAAATATTTTTAAACATACCACATTGTTTAATTGCTATAATAGATCACAGTTATTTGGAAAATGCTGCGTGGTCTATTTTTTATCAACGATTTTGCTATGTAGGCGTATGTATTATACCTTCTATCAATAATACTAAAATTATTTTGGTTTTTACTTAAATTTCGTTGTAATTAAGGACGTGCGAACGAAATTTGCACGTTGCACTGAAATATCCTAGTTTATACCTTCCCGAAAATAAATTGCCTATATATTTATACAACAAAGTCCTTCAATATTTTTTGCACATTTTTCCTAGTAATGGGTTTCTTTGCTTGAGCCTGAGGTGTGGAGTTTTTCTGTAAAACATATTTTCGTTGAAATGATTATTGTCTTACGATAATAGGAAAATTTCATCATTTAGAAATAATTTATGGATCTTTTCAGTCAATACTTTTTATTACGCTAATAAAATATTTTTCGGTTTTACGGGCTTTCTAGTAGCCAAATCCGCTTTTGATTCGAAAATATTAGCTTTAGCCCAGTTGTTACTTTATAAGTTGCTAACATTATAGTTTTGGAAAACGTTGTAAAAGCTCAATTGCAAAACTGTAAATCAGTATGGGTAATTTAGATACGTCTATGAGAGAAATTCACCAGTTTTAATTTGGAAGCGAACTAGCGATTTGTTTAGCTAAGCTTCAACAGTCGTGGTCAATGCAACGCTGTTATTTATAGGAAAATAATGACAAAATAAAGTTCGTTATGAATAGAAAACCGTAAATCCCAGATCAGAGCTAGCCAAGGTTGGATTCCGAACCGTCTACAATATTATTGTCCCTATAAACGCAATTTTTGTTTTTAATAAGGTTAGTCTATCTATTTATTATTCAAGCTATTTCCTATCCAGTAGTAGTAGTAAACATATTTATTTCTAAAAAAGGCTATCGACCTATCGGTCTTTCTGCCCTTGTTTAAAACATGTAGTCTTAATCTAAACAAAAAACAAATATGAAAATTCTCTTATTCTAGGTTAATAATCTTATTAAATAAACATTCCAATGACAAGAAAAAATGATTTTATTGTCCAGTAGTCAGTTGCGTTTGTAAGTGTTCGAGTAGCGTTGATGTAGGGAAACGGAAGCGGGATTGTCTGGTTGGTCTTGTAAGAAAGACAAAGGGGATTCAGTATGGTCCAGTTGTAGGGGTTGTTTGTCCATTTTGTCTGAAATCTGTCCATTCCTATCCATTTTAAACATATTTGACAAACATATGCAATGAATCTGAAAATATAAGCACATTTTAACTAATCAAAATTGTTAATATTAAGGTATTTCCTCTGATAGAGATTTGTGAAATTTCTCCTGTTAATGAATGATATTTTTTTGAAGTCGCAGTTTAATTTAGATTATGCGAAATACGAAAATATCCAAATAGAAGCTGTTTACTTCTTACGTTAAAAGTTTATATGATTTATTCCGGTCTACTTGTGTATGTATTTGCTAAAGAAATATTAAAAATCAGTTTCTGCTATCTTTCTTTATGTGCTAATTCAATATCTGATAAATTAATTTTTTACATGTCAAAGTTAGTTTTACGTGTTATTTTATAGAATATAGTTAAGTAAAAGTAGCATTCCGCACTTTTTTACATTATTCAAATATGCATCTTGTATATTTCCACTGTAAACAGTTCAGGAAAATCCACGCCACTGAAGGAAATTAAATGTAAATGTATTTAGATTTCCGCAACATTAACTTTTGCATAATTTCTTTTAGGCTGAAAACACAAATAGTCTAATTTTATCAGATCGCGCGCCTGAGTTTCCTCCCTGCTATGCCTTAACTGTTACATTTTATTATAAACAAAGTTTCTATTTCGAGACACCGGGCACAGGTGTACGGAGTATTTCATTTTTTCCAGTTTATTTAAAGAAGAAACATGTGCAAACTGTAATCCTAAACATTAGAATTATTACATGTGAATATTCGTGAGCCCACTTAGCGCAATTAAAGGATTGACGCTATGAAATGTGTTAAACACCCTAACATTTTTACTTTAATGATTATATTCCACCGGAATTCCCAATCTTAATATTATTTATATTGAAGGTTGATGTCATCAAATATTAAATAAATGAATCCAATTACGCAAGGGTTCATTGAGCTGTGATGTAATTTTATTTGGCGTTGGCAGTGAGATCAAAATTACCCTTTTTAATTTTCTGCCCTGAAGCGAGACATGATATTTTCGTGATTTAAGGGGGCCAAATTAGACAAAAACAGCAGCCGAAAGAGAATTGATTTGTCAACAAGCGCTCGTTGTACCTTTAGTTACTGGAGTAATTCATCTCGGCTAACATTGATCTACAATGAAAACTAACCGATGATATCATCTCAAAAGGAGTTACATATTATGCATTTTGAAAATTGTAAAGTCTTCTTACATTGGTATGCGATAAGCTGTTTGAAAGTCACATACGGTTTGTAGATCGTTTTATTCCAACTTATTTTTCACCACAAAAAATTTCTGAAAATTAACTTTCAATTTTGCGATATTTCATTCCTGCTTCATACGATGTCCTCTTAAAAATTCAGTTTATTGAGAGATTCTGAATGTGTATTCTTTTCTTACTCTATTCAATTTTCTTTTGAATTCTTGGTGCATCATGTAGTCGTATACATGCAGATTTTACGTTTTTGTAGGCGCTTCCGCTCAATTTATGATTTAGTATGACTAACGCTTTTTTGTAGTCGGCGAATATCAAACTGAACAGTTGATTGTATTCCAATCGACTTTCCAATGCGGAAATTTGCAACTTGAAAATTATCGTTTTTCTGGAATACAGGAATTGTGTATCGCACTTTGGAATATTCATTCTTTACGCAGGATAAAGCAAGATAGTGAGGAAGTTTATTGTTCGTTGTTTCGTTCACTGCATTAAACTCCCTATCTTTCATGTCGTATTTTTGTTCATTCATAATTTTGTTTAATTTGTTAGTTTCTATTATGGATTGGTCATGTCCAGCGAAAACTATTCCGATCCGAGTGTGAAAGGCCAAAATAAAAAGATAACGCTAATGTGGGTTAATTGTTACTTAATTAATTGTTTGTCCATTTGTTTTATCTAGAGCATTTATATTCGATTTACATTTTTGAAATGACTGATTGATTGATGAGTTGTATTTTTAGAACTTTACACGATTGTGCATTAATTTCGTAATCGCCAGAAGAGCAGGTAAATTGTTACCACAAAAAGTTGTGCCGTTAATTTTTCATCGCCTGTTTAACAGGTTTTTGGCAAGTCACTGGCTGTTTGATTTTTATTACTCTTGAAAAGTTTTCAACCCGACTGAAAACTTTCTACCTAATAACCTGATATTTGTTAATTTCCTAATTTCCTGTATATATTTGACAGTTATTTTACACGTTCTTTTATAAGTGGATCTTCCGAACATTAATCTCCACCTAACTCAATTCAACTAGATGTTGAGATCGTTTGTTGCGGCTTTTGGCAATTTAGGTCGTCACTTATCAACTGACTTGTTCAGTCTTTTAATTTTTGGATTATTGCAATGCCGTGATTGTAAATTGTGGAAACTGTAATTATGTAAAATGTGCAGATTATCCATTAATTATAAAAAAACTGTGAAATTACACATTTACGGTTGGAGGTTATCACACTTACGCATATCGCTATTTGTGATTGTTTTAATTCACATTTATGACTGGGAATGGTAGAGGAATTTGCATTTCATCAATTTTGCTAATTTGACTCAAAGAGGACGCCCCAATTCCAGATTAACGAAATTCTATTGTTTGTCAACTGATCCGATTTGAATATTAAACGTACATTTTAAAAATAATTGAAATATTTTGTTGGGCCAATTTGCTCTTAATGCATTCAATGCTCCAATTTCACATGGCAATTAACAAATTATCGAGCGTATGATTTCAGGTTTGAAATTTTCGGCAATAAATTTCCATAAACATTTATTTTAGGTATTGCAGTGCCGGACTCGCATTTACGTAAATATATAGAATGGTAAGGCTTATTAAAAAATTTAAATAAACACATGTGAGGCGTTTTAATTTAAATTAATTCATCAGTTAACTGTGTGTTTAATATCAGAAACACATTTCACAAGGCAATCATTTATTAAATTTAAAGGATATAAAGTTTACCACGCAATTCATCCAGAAAACGCAGCGAAAGGAGGAAGTGCAGTAATAATCAAAGAAAATATTTGTCATTATGAAGAAAATAAATTGGAAGCAGAAGACATCCAAGCAATGATAGTGAAAATTATAACCAAGAATAGCAACATTACGTTGGCTAGTGTGTATAGTCCTCTAAAACACAACATCAAATGTGGAAGATATGAAGAACTTTTCAAAAATCTAGGAAATCGATTTATAAAAGGCGGAGACTACAACGCAAAACTTACGCACTGGGGATCCAGATTGATTACAACTAAAGGAAGGGAACTGCTAAGAACGGTCCAGAGTTGTGGATGTGAAGTCGTTTCAACGGGCAAACCTACATACTGGCCTACAGATCCGGAAAAAGTTCCTGACCTGACAGACTTTTACATAATTAAAAATGTATCAAGCAATTATATGGAAATTGAACACAGCCTGGAGCTTAATTCCGATCATTCACCGATTGTTTTGACTCTGAGCGAACATATCATTTCAAAGCCAAACAATCCGTGTCTAACTAATAAAAGGCCTGACTGGAAGAGGTTTCGAACAACATTAGAAGAACGAGTTAATTTGGCAGTTCCGGTATGTACTCAAGAACAATTAGACTTCGAGGTGGAAAAATTAATAGCTGATATCCAACATTCAGCATGGAAAAACACACCAGAAATTAAAAGGAAACTGGAAGGAAATAACTATCCTAAAGAAAACCTGGAAATATTATCGGAAAAAAAGCAAGAAAAAAAATGACAACAGTCCAGATCCCCACAAGATAAAACTATACTAAATGATCTTACAACTCAGCTAAGACGAGAGATTAAACAGTTAAAGAACGATACCATTGGCGAGTTCCTACGGAAACATACTCATGCTTCTAGTACAGAATATTCGCTATGGAAAACTACCAAAAACCTGAAAAGACCAGTCATGCATGAAAAGAAATGCAGACGGGAGCTGGGCTGAAAACAATGAGCAAACAGCCAGAAGATTTGCAGAACACCTTGAGGAAATATTTCAACCTAATACAGTAGATAAGGCAGACACATTGCCTGGTATTACACAGCAGGAAGAAGCAGAAATCCCGTTTGTCACTCTGACTGAAGTTAGTAAAGAAATAAAAACTAATATCAATCCGAAAGAAGGTCCTGGATTCGACTTAATCACACGACATGTCCTCAAAGAATAAACGAAAAAATCATTAAATAAGCTCACCAACCTGATCAATGCCTCATTTCGACTTCAGCATGTGCCACAGTGATGGAAGGTGGCAGAAGAGATCATGATTTCAAAACCTGGGAAACCACCCCATGAAGCAAAGTCATATCGTCCAAAATCACTACTAAAAGTTATGTCCAAACTATTTGAAAAACTTCTATTGAAAATACTAAAACCAATAATTGAAGGTCGACAGATTATCCCGAATCATCAGTTCGGTTTCAGGAATCAACAGGATCAAATCCATAGAATCGTCAATTCTATAGAAAACTCACTAGAAGAGAAGAAAGTTGGCTCAGCTATATTCCTGGATGTTGCACAGGCTTTCGATAAAGTCTGGCACGAAGGCTTGATCCATAAACTTGAAAAGTTGCTTCCGGTTCAATTCTCCTAAAAATTGAAATCTTACGTAGCTGAGTGGCACTTCAAAATCAGACAAGACAATGCTTATTCTGATCTAAAAGAAATTCAAGCAGGTGTTCTACAGGGCAGTGTATTGAAACCAATACTTTATCTACTATTCACATGGGATCTGCCTACAGTAGGTTCTGATGAAGAATATAAAACAGTAGACGAAGCGGCCCACATTAGTGAATGTCAGTGTGAGTGGGGTTGAAGAAGAATTGCGTCAAGCTACTGTTGCTGATCAAAATGTTGTTGCTACATTCGCTGATGACACTGCAATCCTAACGATAGGCGATAGCAATATGCAATATACTGAAAAACTCCAAGCAGCTATAGATGAGGTTCAACGTTGGACCCTGAAATGTCGCATCAAATTAAATGAAAAGAAATCGGTCCATATCGACTTCACCAACAAACGAATAGACTACAAACCAGTATACATTAATGACAAGATTGTACCATATGGAAATACAGCTAAATATCTTGGCAAAACTCAGGTGGAAACCACACGTCAAGAAGAAACAGGAAGAATTGAATCTGAAGAACAGAAAGATGTACTGGCTATTGCGTAGAAACTCAGCTTTCACAGTGTAAAACAGGCTATTGTTATATAATCCAGTCCTCAAGCCAGTGTGGACTTAGGGTGTGCAACTTTGGGGCTGCACCAAACAGAGAAATAGAAACCTCATCCAACGCTTCCAGAATAAAGTACTTCGTAGTATCGTTGATGCACCATGGTATATAAGAAATGAAAATCTACATAAAGATGTAGGTGTAGAAACAGTAGATAACGTCATCAAAAAGTATGCACAGAATCATGAACAGCGACTCCATCGGCATGTGAATCCTGAGGCACTCAAGTTCCTGGATAATGCGGAAATACCGAGAATAATCAGAAGAACTAAACCATTCGAACTGGTTTAGAAAGCAAAAATTGTGAGAGAGTACATGTCAAAGCGATGTACTATTGTATTATAGACAAAGTGACTACCAGAGGATGTGTGTGCTTTGTATTTTTTTAAATGTAATAGATTAAATTAAAGACAAATGGCTTATTAGATTGGAAAATATATACCTACCTACCAATTTGGTTTCAAACAACATCACTCGACTGTTCATCCGCTCTTTATTTTGGCCAACAATATACAAACTACCCACCTAACTGACAGAAAGACAGCTTGCCTGTTTATGGACATTAACAAGGCTTTCGATAGTGTCTGGCATAGAGGCTTACTATACAAACTATACAAACTACACACACCAACATATCTACTACACACCATAAAGAACTTACTAGAAAACAGACAACTACAAGTACGAATTGACAAAACACTGTCATTTTCTTTTTCCCCTGAACAAGGGCTCCCTCAAGGATCCCCGCTCTCACCGTTTCTCTACAATATATACTGCCATGACATATACAATTACAACTTACCAGACAAAAATCAAATCGACAGATCGGCATACATATTACAATACGCAGACGACACGGCACTTATTGTACATGACAAATCTACTGAGAGAGCAGCTCAAAGACTCCAAACACTAACAAACAACACAATGACATGGTTTTATAAATGGAGACTAACACCAAACGCGTCAAAAAACCAACTTCTGCTCACAAACCACAGACGCAACGCTGACTCCCCTACGATAACTGCAGACGACCAAACGACACAACCAAAAAACGACGTAAAATACCTTGGAATCACAATTGACCACAAACTTAAATTCACTAAACACATACGAAACATCAGGGCAGAAACAATAAAGAGAACAAAACACTTCCGATCACTAACCTACAAAGACAGAGGAATTAGCACAAACACCGCCACCAAAATATATAAAGCGATTTGTAGACCCTTGCTAGACTTTGGACATATACTCATGACCAACGGAACAGAAAGGACAAAACGTTATACACAAACAACAGAACAAATTGTACTAAGACTAATAACACGAATAAGACACCCCCAAAACCCACTGCACAACCCCCCCACCCAACTACTATACGAACGCACAAACATGACAAAGATCTCGGAAAGACTCATACATCTACAGACAAAATGGACAAACAACCCCTACAACTGGACCATACTGAATCCCCTTTGTCTTACAGACCTACCAACCAGACAATCCCGCTTCCGTTTCCCTACATCAACGCTACTGGAACACTTACAGACGCAACTGACTAGTGGACAAAAAATAATTTTTTCTTGTCATTGGAATTTTATTTAATAATATTGTTAACCTAGAATAAGAGAATTTTCATATTTGTTTTTTATTTAGATTAAGACTACATGTATTAAACAAGGGCAGAAAGACCGATAGGTCGATAGCCTTTTTTAGAAATAAAGATGTTTGCTACTACTGGCTTATTAGTATACTGTACTAGATTGCTATAACAATAAAAAAGAAAGTTAATTGAGAACTTAAAAATCAGAAACTTAATTTTGTGGCGTTATAACAAAGTTCAACATTTTACGGGACGCATTATGACAAATTGGTCTTTCAAAATTCTTTATATGTAATACACATCAAGAAAGTTTAAATTAAACACGCTTTAAACGACCATTTTCAAGACTAAACATTCTAATCTAAAAAAATGCCGAACCATTACTTTTATTAAGCACACTTTTTGTTTCATTTATGGGCAAGTTATGAAACAAATGTCTTAGAGGGGTGGCAATTTACATGAAATTGCCTCGTGAAATGTCATAGGTCAGAATCCGAGAATCCATTTTGAGTGGAAGAATTCGGGGAAAATGATTAGCAACTCCATGGAAAGAACAAAAGGGCAGCTTTACTGAAAAGCAACAGTTTTAGTGGAAAACTTTAAAAGGGTTTGCTCGTTTAGTTCTCTGAACTTAAAGCATTATGTAGGAAATCTATTTATTAGCACTTTGAAAGTACTACTTTGTGTATTGTTTGCAAATAAAAAATAATTTTGCAATTACTTTTATGTTAACGTAAGTTACATCCAGTTTTATCCAGTACATGTCGATTTTTATTTATTTTTTTATATACACTTTCCATATACATCGGAGAGAAACCAAACATTTCTAATTCATAAAAGAAACGAGCTAATAATCAACCGACATTTTCTACATTGTTTCTGGGATATTTGTATATCGATATCCTGATGCTGATAGGTCGAAACCCTATTTAATAAAGTTGTACAGGGACACAAAACACTGCTAATAAATGCTTGCTTGTGTAATGTTTTATTTTTAATGTTTATCTGTTGCTTATTTCTGTATTTAAATTTTTGTTTATCTGTGAAGTGCATTTAGAAATGTACGATTTTTTGTCTTTGACGCAAATTATCATCAAAAGGCATTTTTTCCCAGAAGCCAGAAAGTTGCATAATTTGAAAGGAAGTTTTTGTTCCAAAGAGTTAATTTGTTGTATTACAACTAGTTTTGTGTATCGGTAGCATTCTGGCAGATAAACGAGCATAAATAAACATTATAAATCGAAAGCTCTAACTTTATACTCTCTCAGTTTGTCAAAAGTTAAAATGAGTTCGGGTCACAAGTATTATAATATGCGATTTTACTAAATACTTCTTGGCCTTGTTCGGTTGCGAGTGTCGCCTGGAGGTGATCGATGAAAATTGGTCAATGTGACGTCAATATTTGTCGGCTCTTTAGGAATTAGCCCTTCACCCTCTGTTTAAGGGGCGTTTATTCCAAATTTAATTTTGCTTCCCTTAGGTTTTCTTGCTCCCCAACGCTCCTTGAATTAATCTGACACCGTGAAATATGATATAAAGTTTGATTTGATGTTTATTCATTACCTCAAGAACATCATTAATTTGTTGTCTCTCGACAACCAAGGTTATAGTAGGGAGAAGTAATTTATAATGAACCAGTGAATATGTATAGGGCGGAGCCTCGAAATCGTTAAATTTTTAAATAAACCTAAATTTAATTAAAGTTACCGGTTCTGTCACAAAATATGCAAGAAACAATTTGTATTATTAACTTATAAAGCTCCAAAAGATAATGAATAACACGCTTTGCAATAATTGAGTATTTAAATTAGATTGTTCAGGAAAAATATGAGCAAACTCATGTTCCGAACTTTATATTTTTACGGCCCAAACAACCTTTTCATGGTCAAAATTGCTTTTTCCGCGTTTTAATCTATCCACATTCGGTGTTTAAAATTGTAAACTGGCGATGTGGAAAATTTCCGTATCCAATTTTCATTGTTTTTTCGGCCATAGGTAGATTTAACTGCCAAAGTTTATGCCTACATATACTTGCTTTCGACAGATCTCATTTTCAGATTTTATTTTTGGCCACCTATATAAATTTCCAAGAAATCTCTGAGAGAGAGGCTCTAAAATCTAATATTTCTTTCCTAATTCAATTATTTTACCCAGATAACAATTAGGTTAAAACAAAGAATCGTATCTTCGTCCTAAAAGAGATATATCTACGTGGTGGGAAATGGTCTCGAATTACCAATTCCCCTCTTGTTCTGTTTTAATTACATTTTAATTCTGAAGACGCTGGCAATATTCTCTCGTTTTCCAGTAGCCCATTCAAATTAAAGCTTTAATTGTTATAGCTATTGATAGAACATCGCCCATTCTCTTCATCAATCTTGAGATTTATTGCAGTTTCGGTTTTTCCGAATTTAATTTCATTCTTAACATACATAAGAGGAAATTACAGAAATTTCTTTAATTTATCATAATTGAAACAAAATAGTATACGTACTTCCGCGAAAAACTTGTTTCGTTAGTATTTGTATTTTTTAATTCTGCTGTGATGCATCGACCTACCATGTATCCGGACCGCGTAAAACGAAATGGTACGATTTGAGAAAATCACTAACAGACACTGAATGAGACCCCAGATTTTCCAATCAATGGAAATAACATTATTACTAAAGTCCCGTGAATAGTGCGGCTTCGATTTGCTTAATACATTCGATTCGGCAAGTCTAAGGACTTGCCACAACTTGAACGTAACTTTCTTGGTGCATGCGAATATCACTAGTTAATTCTCTAAATGGTTTCTAGTTACGATAACGAAAGGTGATTAATACTCCGATATCCGTAAGATAGTTGTAAATGAGTTAAGGTGAGGAGAGACGTAGGGATCATATTGACTACTTGAAGGTACTAGAAGATTGCATTTTCCTACTAGGCTGTTTTAGTAGGAGGTTTAAAAAACTGGTTTGTCATTTTTTTATATTCAGCTTCTTCTGTTTGTCTTTTTTGCCAAAAACAAGCTATATTAATATCGAAACGGCGTTAATTTGGCACAATCACAGATCCAGGCTTTCTTGGACAAGACCAATTTCGGACCCATTAGTCCTCATGAGCTGCACTTAGCTTGAAATGTCACATCGGAAACCCTTCAATTTAAAGGGGAATGAAACATCCCGTTGAAGCTCTAGCGGATTAATTAGTCAAAAAGTATTTTCAATCGGCAATTCTGATTATTCTTCACTATTGAATCCGAAAACCATTGACGTTTCTTAATCGTTTCCTCCTTTGCGGATCTCAAACTATACATTGTTGTTTGGTTATTCCGAAAGTTTCGCTGCACCTAGTCAACCAACCGCGAATAAAACATATTATTGTGCATAAAAAAGAAATAAATTACAGCTTCTCTCCACTAAAAAGTATACCTACTTATACGAATGAACGGGCTGATTTACAAGTCCATAAACTGATTTGTGGCAAAGCAAACAAAGTAATATATTTCGATTAGGTGAATGAAGTTGTACGCACAAATTACTTTATTAAGCAGGAAGTAATATTACATTGCGCCAATGATTCATATGCTCGAGCGTAATATATATTATTTTGAGAATAGGAAGTCATGGAATTCAATAAGTAATTAATGTGTTCATGCGTCATCGTGGGTGTTTTCGATTTTTACGAACCAGTGACCATGCTGCGAGATAACGGGATTATTTAAATATAATACGTTATTTCCTCCGTATGTTATTTAGCTTGGGTACATGAACATTGTTTAATTTGTTATTTTCTATGTCAATAAATCAGACTGACAGTCAAACTATCAGAGCTATTTTACTGAATAAAATGTCGATAAATGTGTATATCATTTTATCATATTTATCTGTAGAGTGTCTTTAAGTAAAGGAACTTTTGTACAATCTTGTAAAGAAAGGATTTTATTCCAAAAGACTTACCAGACAAAAATCAAATCGACAGATCGGCATACATATTACAATACGCAGACGACACGGCAGTTATTGTACATGACAAAACTACTGAGAGAGCAGCTCAAAGACTCCAAACACTAACAAACAACACAATGACATGGTTTTATAAATGGAGACTAACACCAAACGCGTCAAAAAACCAACTTCTGCTCACAAACCACAGACTCAACGCTGACTCCCCTACAATAACTGCAGACGGCCAAACGACACAACCAAAAAACGACGTAAAATACCTTGGAATCACAATTGACCACAAACTTAAATTCACTAAACACATACGAAACATCAGGGCAGAAACAATAAAGAGAACAAAACACTTCCGATCACTAACCTACAAAGACAGAGGAATTAGCACAAACACCGAAACCAAAATATATAAAGCGATTTGTAGACCCTTGCTAGACTTTGGACATATACTCATGACCAACGGAACAGAAAGGACAAAACGTTATACACAAACAACAGAACAAATTGCACTAAGACTAATAACACGAATAAGACACCCCCAAAACCCACTGCACAACCCCCCCCACCCAACTACTATACGAACGCACAAACATGACAAAGATCTCGGAAAGACTCATACATCTACAGACAAAATGGACAAACAACCCCTACAATTGGACCATACTGAATCCCCTTTGTCTTACAAGACTAACCAGACAATCCCGCTTCCGTTTCCCTACATCAACGCTACTCGAACACTTACAAACGCAACTGACTAGTGGACAATAAAATAATTTTTCTCTGTCATTGGAATTTTATTTAATAATATTGTTAACCTAGAATAAGAGAATTTTAATATTTGGTTTTTATTTAGATTAACACTACATGTATTAAACAAGGGCAGAAAGACCGATAGGTCGATATCCTTTTTTAGACATAAAGATGTTTACTACTACTACTATTCCAAAAGGCAGTAAATTTGTATAAATCTCCACTTACTCACCGGTTATATCATTACATAATTTGTCTGCAGCTTTTGTTTGGTCTTGAAAACTCATAAATGCGAATCTGTCTCACTTCATGATTTGCTTTAATTGATCATTAATTAATTGCTAAGATTTCCTTTATTTCTAAAATGTTTGGCAAATTACTAGGGGTCGAAGCCAATTTGGATCATGATATTATTCGGTTTCAGACTGCTGAAGATATACATTTCCCGACTGTTTCAAATTCACCGGTAGCAGTGAGATTGGTTAAGACTATTTCGGCATCACGTATCTTAGAATAGTTTCTAAAATTTTTTTGTTGAAGCAGATTTCAATCAGCAAATAAGTATCCGTCACTTGGAATTAATTGTTTCTCTGTCTGTAGGCTTTCAGTTTATTATTTGCGTTCAACTATTAATTCTTCGATCCGGATGCGATCAGTTACTTCTTCATCAGTACGTTCCGACTAATTCTCTTCCTTTAGCTTAATATAATTTCATCCATAAAGAGTTTTTATTAAATTTCATAAGTTATCTAATATTTCTGGCGTTAATCTATAGCATTCACTAATAAATCCATAATAATATAAATCCCGGGTTAGTAATCGAAGCTCCACAGGTTAATATAATAAGGCTAAAAATAAAACTAATAATACATAATATATGTTTGTGTTTATCTTTGGCAAATAAAACGTGTTCCAGCATTTAGACATATTTCTATTTCCCCTGAAGAGATAAGACAACAACGCTGATTGATTTGTGAAAACGAATAACAATCGGTGTTTCTACAGTATACTTTATCGTAAGTACAATTCCTATCTTACTGGATACATGAAGGGCTAAGTAAGCACATCGATAAGGAGGTCGCATTTTTAGGTCATGTAATCGCAATACACCAAAGGTACACTATTTACGTAATCAGCAAAAGATGTGGATATTATCTTTATTACTTATCATTTATATTAAATTAGTACTCAATATAAACGAATTTATTTAATTTAGATTTATAGGTATGAGTGCATAATTCAGCCAATGTTTCAATTCAACAACTTGACGTTTTATGACACATTTTTTATTTACTTTTTCAATTTTTACAACTATTGCCTATTACAAATATCAAGCCTATATAATACATGCGTACACATGTTGGCGTGGAAGTAGATTAATGTTTCGTAGTTTTTTTTCTTTGTTGCCCCATGAACCAGCCGAATTGATAGATATAGATTTTATTTCCCGTTCGTTCTCTATATGGGGGTGATCATGTTTCATTGAACGTTTAGACTAACGGTGAAATTTGTATCTATTTTATGTTTCAATGTTTATAGTTTGCTTGTTTAACCGGTCATCGGATAGCCATTAAATCTTACACAGTTAAAAGGCTTTTAACGCCATATTTATATTGAAAATAATGGAAAATGTCGATGATATGGATCACAGATTGTTTTGCCGATGCTGTTTAAAATCTCTAGGAACGTTTTACAATAATAAAAAAACATTTCAGTTTCAAATTATATAAAAGTATAAACATAGTGTTGAACACATATTTTTCCAGCTTTCCCAGTGTCTTTTGCAATTATAATTTAATGTTTTAATGTGTCCTTTTACACAGACTTTGATCAACTTCATTAGGGAATGTAACTTGCGTGCGGTATTAAACTAATTACCACACTCGTATAATTGTCATCCTTATTCCGTAAACTTGATTAAGATCCCCTTTGAATCAATAATACTGGCTGGGTTTCTAATAATAGTATTAAATATAGTACAAGCATTATCGCTGATATAAATATTACAGTGTAGAAAGGGCAAACAGGAATTATTGTATCAACAATTGTGACTGAAAATCAAAATATTGGTATTGCAGTTGATTAATGTTTGCTACTTTTATTTGTTCAATATATATGCTCCTTTACGAAGCAGTGGAATTGATATATACATACTTATTTGTTTTTTGTTTAATTCATTTCATTTAGCGTTTGAGTTAGTTTTCGTTCTTTAACGAAGTTCTCCAAATGTTTCGGTTCAGTCCACAGTCATATGGGGACTTCAAAAAATGTCTATTAAATATCAATTGAACAGAGATTAATAAGTAAACTAAAGGATTCAAGTGCACGAGAAAAAAATATTTAATTGAATAATCTCGAAGCGCCATTATTATTTGGTAATAAGAATATTCAAATGCATTTCGATACTGTATCGCCATATATTGACATACATTTTACCCTTTTACTGCTGAACCCTCAATTATTATTTCGAAAAGAACACACGATCAGAGTTTATTGAAATAAATTATTACTGTCTGAATTTACTACATTTATAATAATAATTTTATTCTATGACTTCCCTTCTTCTTTTGAAAAACTGAGGACAGTTTTACCGTCTGATTCATAATTCTAAAATAATTATTTTAAGAAAGGCTTGCTAAAATACATGTTTTTAAATTAGTGAATTGGAAGACTTAATTGTTTAAGTAGCACTCAAATAATGCAGTGGGAAAGCTAGGACCTTAAAATAATTTCCCCAGATAAAGCTCAGGGTTGTTTTGAAATGCGCGAGAATTTATTTACTGTAAAACGCGAAAACCTTAGTAACAGACGATGGGAAAATACGTCGAGTTCTTCTTATCCGAAATATTTGAATTTGCAAAGCCTTCATTAGTAAAAGGGAGTTCATTATGTTGGCCAAAGGCAAATATTTTGACGCAAAGTAGCACGAGTGCGTTAAAAAATTAACATATTTTAATATAGTAATACAACTTTAATTAAAGTTATTAGACTAGCAGCCAGTTATAACACATATGTATCAAACGGATCAGCAGCCAACATTTTTGGCTCCATAATATAATATATCATGTAAAGGAAGTGGTCTCGAGATAGAACCTTAGGGCACTTCATTAACAATTGATTGTTTCTGAGATAGTATGCCTCTAACTACTTGCAGCTGACTTGAACGTATTAAGTAAGATTTAATTAAGAAATGGATAGATCATTCTCTAAGTTAAGGAGATATATAGGACGGGTTACTTTGGGCTGCTATGGTCTGAAGTTCCGGGTTATTAATTAGCAAAGATATTCAATCTGCAGCTAAATCAAATGTTGGATCAGCTCTCAGATGATTGCATTCATTTTTAATACAAATCATTTTCTATCTACTTTCTAAATCAAACTCAGCTGATATACGGGGTGGTATGACATAGTCCTGTTGCGAATACTAAACCTCACAAGTAGAGGAAAATATGCAAAATAGTCTGCAAATTCGAAATAGTTATCGAAAAGTGAATTTTCAATAAGGCATCCTAAATTGGAAATAAAAAAATTAGTGCAAGACATTTGACACCTATAACTATTTTTTAGTAGTAGTAAACATCTTTATTTCTAAAAAAGGCTATCGACCTATCGGTCTTTCTGCCCTTGTTTAATACATGTAGTCTTAATTTAAATAAAAACAAAGATGAAAATTCTCTTATTCTAGGTTAATAATCTTATTAAATAAACTTTCCAATTCTAATGACAAGAAAAAATTATTTTATAGTCCAGTAGTCAGTTGCGTTTGTAAGTGTTCGAGTAGCGTTGATGTAGAGAAACGGAAGCGGGATTGTCTGGTTGGTCTTGTAAGACAAAGGGGATTCAGTATGGTCCAGTTGTAGGGGTTGTTTGTCCATTTTGTCTGTAGATGTATGAGTCTTTCCGAAATCTTTGTCATGTTTGTGCGTTCGTATAGTAGTTGGGTGGAGGGGTTGTGTAGTGGGTTTTGGGGGTGTCTTATTACGTGTTATTAGTCTTAGTGCAATTTGTTCTGTTGTTTGTATATAACGTTTTGTCCTTTCTGTTCCGTTGGTCATGAGTATATGTCCATAGTCTAGCAAGGGTCTACAAATAGCTTTATATATTTTGGTGGCGGTATTTGTGCTGATTCCTCTGTCTTTGTAGGTTATTGATCGAAAGTGTTTTGTTCTCTTTATTGTTTCTGCCCTGATGTTTCGTATGTGTTTAGTGAATTTAAGTTTGTGGTCAATTGTGATTCCAAGGTATTATACGTCGTTTTTTGGTTGTGTCGTTTGGCCGTCTGCAGCTATTGTAGGGGAGTCAGCGTTGAGTCTGTGGTTTGTGAGAAGAAGTTGGTTTTTTGACGCGTTTGGTGTTAGTCTCCATTTATAAAACCATGTCATTGTGTTGTTTGTTAGTGTTTGGAGTCTTTGAGCTGCTCTCTCAGTAGTTTTGTCATGTACAATTAGTGCCGTGTCGTCTGCGTATTGTAATATGTATGCCGATCTGTCGATTTGATTTTTGTCTGGTAAGTTGTAATTGTATATGTCGTGGCAGTATATATTGTAGAGAAACGGTGAGAGCGGACTATTTTTTATTATCAGTATAATATGCTATTGATTTGACCTACAAATTTATCAAAACACACCTTTTGTTCCACTTACGTGCCTAAAGCTGGGCAAGTAGAAAGTCTTAATTACGTTATTGACCAAAGAAACAAGCATTACTGCTTTTCGTGTTTTTTCCGGAAAAACAGTACCATTCTTTGATGTAAGTATATAGATATCTCGAAATGTTCCCATTTCAGGCACCCCCAAGACTGGTTCCGAGTCTACTAGCTCTCATCGGCTGTCTGGCCTGAAAACAACACTCCCGAAACTTGTACTTGTATTTCGCCCATGTATTTTACATCGACGTGGCACTAGTTGCTATCGTTCTTCTCCGAGTGTCCAAGCAACTCCAACATGAGATGTTTTGAAGAACTCTTATGAGTGTTGTTCTGAGGTTAAACCCAGCTGAAGAGAGCTAATAGGCTTGAAACCGGTCATGGGCGTGTCTGAGATTAGCACATATCGAAATGTGTACCTACTTACTTGAGAAACATTTGTCGGCTCTGATGTGGAAAATTTCATTATTTTTCAGTATCATTCTGTGTTCTACAAAAAACTACGTTTTGACATATTATATCTTTGTGATGCTAAAACGCTGCTTTAAAACATACAATTACAATACTCGTATTGCAATTTTCTTGTTGCTTTAATTTCGTATTGTTTAGTCGTTAGAATATCAATGTTACAAGTTACGTAATACGCCATCATCTGGACATATCATATATGTATTATTAGTGCTGGATAGTACATTGTTGTTTGACGAATTTAATTTTACTAGACATAATAATAATAAAACAGCCTCAATCAAATAGATACGCATTCCACGTTAATTTTCTATCGGTTATTACAGAAATTCCTTCAAAACAGCGGTACCGAAAATAAATTTTGCAAATTTAATTCTCCTGGTTACTTTATACATTTTTCATGGCAGTGGATAATTGACGTGCACATGCTAAATTTTGTTTCCCAGTTAATTTTTTATCCAGATACACATGCTTTTCGAATGTTAATTTGGTTAATGCAGGAATTTTCATCCGAAAACTTGCTCTGGTTATAATGAAATAGAACTATTATTTGGTTTTTGTGTTTACGTGAATTATCTACTTTAATGATTAATATTTATGTAATCACTAAGGAAAATTGTTATTTGAATGTTAGCAATAAATCGTTTAATAAATAATTCATCGTTTTGTCTATTTTCGAGTCTCGCGTGAAATTTTCCCACTAATTGCCAACATTTTTCTTAACTGAGTGACGTCGTGTGCCAATAATCATTTTTAATTGCTATGTATACTACCGAACTGTATATGATTGATAGATTTCTCAAAAAAAAAATACATTTTTCATTTTTCTACTCTCAGTGTTAAAATATTTTGTTGATTTTTATGACGTTCTACTACAAAGTTAGCAAAATATATTCCAAGTAAAAGAAACTTTAACTTGGCCTGACTCACGTTCTCTCAATATACATTTGTTAAATCTCGATTCCACGCTTGAGGAATTGTTATTTTAGTCTCAACTGAAAACTGGCATGTCCCGAAACCGTATTAATTTCCATTGTACCATTAAACTATTAACAGCTCTCATCTTTTCACATAATGGAAAGCAATTTGCGATCAATCAAATCAACTGCCCCATTTTACTTTATGGGTATATAAACATAGTGACAAACAGGGCTTAATATCAAGCCCTTTACTTAATAAAAGAATGACGTAAAGTCGATAAATGACTAATTACTCGAAATGAAATTTGCTTTAATAAGAAATCTCCAGAATAAAATATTTTATTGGGTATGAAAAATATTCCGTTATTTCGTATTTGGCTCATAATATTTCCATCGATATATACTTTTATTCTAGTAATAATGGCCTATAACAAAATAACGCATTGTCTCGTTGAAATAACAGTAATTGTCATTTCATTTAATAGACAAAGACACAATTTTTTGCTTTATTCTTTATAGCTGGTTTAATTATTTTTCGCATTTAAACACTAAATTAAATGGCCTGTTCCATTCGATGTATTTTATTGAATTTGCATTAAAATAATACTTGTTTTATTGCTAATTTGTTTCGTTTTATATCATATCTAATAAACAGTTTACTCTATATTATTTTTAAGAAAATAATAATTTTGCCAGTAGTAGTAAACATCTTTATTTCTAAAAAAGGCTATCGACCTATCGATCTTTCTGCCCTTGTTTAATACATGTAGTCTTGATCTAAATAAAAAACAAAGATGAAAATTCTCTTATTCTAGTTTAATAATCCTATTAAATAAACTTTCCAATTCTAATAACAAGAAACAATTATTTTATTGTCCAGTAGTCAGTTGCGTTTGTAAGTGTTCGAGTAGCGTTGATGTAGGGAAACGGAAGCGGGATTGTCTGGTTGGTCTTGTGAGACAAAGGGGATTCAGTATGGTCCAGTTGTAGGGGTTGTTTGTCCATTTTGTCTGTAGATGTATGAGTCTTTCCGAAATCTTTGTCATGTTTGTGCGTTCGTATAGTAGTTGGGTGGAGGGGTTGTGTAGTGGGTTTTGGGGGTGTCTTATTCGTGTTATTAGTCTTAGTGCAATTTGTTCTGTTGTTTGTATATAACGTTTTGTCCTTTCTGTTCCGTTGGTCATGAGTATATGTCCATAGTCTAGCAAGGGTCTACAAATAGCTTTATATTTTTTGGTGGCGGTGTTTGTGCTAATTCCTCTGTCTTTGTAGGTTAAAGATCGGAAGTGTTTTGTTCTCTTTATTGTTTCTGCCCTGATGTTTCGTATGTGTTTAGTGAATTTAAGTTTGTGGTCAATTGTGATTCCAAGGTATTTTACGTCGTTTTTTGGTTGTGTCGTTTGTCCGTCTGCAGTTATTGTAGGGGAGTCAGCGTTGACTCTGTGGTTTGTGAGCAGAAGTTGGTTTTTTGACGCGTTTGGTGTTAGTCTCCATTTATAAAACCATGTCATTGTGTTGTTTGTTAGTGTTTGGAGTCTTTGAGTTGCTCTCTCAGTAGTTTTGTCATGAACAATAAGTGCCGTGTCGTCTGCGTATTGTAATATGTATGCCGATCTGTCGATTTATTTTGCCATTTATCGCAAATCTCGCATTTCAAAATTCTGATTATTTTTAAGATCGCTAGATATTGACTGGAGGTTTAGGTTCTATAAAATCAAAACATTCCTAATTTCTTCGGTTGTTTGATTCTATTGTTTTCTCAGAAATACTGCTCCAATACATAGGAAACGAATGTAAGAAATTTGATTTTTTTTTGTCAGAAAACCTTGTGTTGACAGTAAATATTTGAAGTGTTTTAAAAGCCATTAGTTCTGGATTGATTAGGCAAGTTTTAAATGGGACATAACAGTGTTGTTATCTGAGACGAAACTTTGTTTATTGGTGTTTAATATTTTGGCAAGCGGCTTGAAATAAAACCGGCAAATTTATGTTTCACGGATAACAATGAAGTAAACTTGCGTATAATAAAACTTGAGGAAAAAAATGCTGATGATCTTGGCCATCTGATCAAGTTCTGTCATTAGTTTTTCATGAAACATATATTGCTGTGGCGCTATTCAACGTCGTGACGTCACCTGCTATATGCTAAATTTAATAAGACTATAAATAAACTGAATTAACGAATTTGACAAAGTTATTCGGAAAATTGGTGGCATAAATATGCATGACTTCAAACTGACAAAGTTTCAACCACAGTGATTCACAATTTAATAATTAGTGTTGCGAGTAAACAAAAACGGTTACGTCAGTATTTATTATTTGCATAATTTATCGAGAAAATGTAAAGATTACATTAATGACGTTCGCGATGTTATTTAAAGAAGGAAACTGTTGACATCGAATCAATGATTATGTCAACGCTTATTTGCAAATTTGAAAAACTTGCTTCGCAAATTTGAGTTTGAAGAGATTCCGAGCAACATGTTTATGTGTCAATCAATACAATACTTACATTTTTGGATGGTTGTAGGATGTTTCTTTACGTTGATAAATGGGAAAGTCAATCCTCATAAATATAAAACTTGATCCAGTATCGTGATATGCAATACTCTGAAAAGGCTGTCCAGTTCTGGACAAGGTACAAGTCCGATTCGATCAATTTTCCTCCACTAAGTAATGAAATGACCCAAGTCAACAAATTCAGGATGGATTAAAATATATCCATTCTTTCATCTACCGAATTTAATTGGAAATTCACATAGTTTATCATGTGGGTAACACGCTCACACACTTTTTCATAGCAAATAAAGCAAAGCTGCTTCATATGTGTATGTGGACCAAAACATGCATTGCAAATAGTACGATCTGATTTCATTTTCATATTATTTCCAAATTTAGATTGCGTGACCTTTATCGTTGCCTCTCTCAATTGTAAACAATCAATTTTTTGGATTTGAACTGTTAGATAATGACTCCATTATCTAAGATTTGCTTTCTGAATTTTTCATCTGTCTGTTTTATTTACAGGGTGTTCTTGAATGTTGAAGCTTAAAATTCTTAGTCGAGTTACGACGGAAATATAATATACAGGGTTGTATTAAAAGTGACCAATTGAGAACTGTGCGTGAGAATGAATCCGTTCATTCGTTCATCAGAAAAAATGTTATCACCACAACACCAAAAAGTTGAATTTTTGAGATAGGAGGTTCATCTATTGAAGCTTTTGCTATTGAAGTCCTATGAAACGTTTTTTTGTTCAATTGGGAGCATGCCGCATTGTCAATAAATTTGTATTGTTTCGTGGTCCACCCTGTAGGAAATTGATCAAAAGTACGTAGTATTTGGAAAAACACAAACTGACAGAAAAAGACTTGGACTAAATAGCGCTTCAAACAGAAATCAAATCTCTTGCAGCAATAAAATTTTCTCCCGTTTCAAATTTGTCAGTACAACACTTGCAGATTGTCGTCGACATCCAAAACGTTGTGATTATTATACACCCTTTTAACCCATTGGAAGTTCCACCAGATGATTTCAAGTTTTTTTGCAGTTTTAACTTCATAACGAAAGTTAAACAATTATTTAAAAATGTAATCTAAAGTGGAAAACTCCATGGTAAAACATGTAACCTTGCCGGTATTTTCGTTTTAAATTTTTTGATGACTTGTTTAAAAGTTTAAGGTGCAGATTGGACTGTGCCGTCATCGAGAACAGTTTTCATCGGTTTCTAGTTTCAATCTAAACATTTTATAAAATTATATTTGGAAAGTAATTGTTGTTTTATGTAATGTATTGGCTATCTATTGGTTTTATTGCTATCGTTGCAGCTGTCTTTAAGTTTTACGTAATCTATTCACCAGTTTTTAATGGGAACGTCCTCTTTGAACACCCGACTTTGATTCCATTCATTATTTTCGCAAACTTCTTTCTGATATAGAATGGAATTAATGTTTTAGTGAGGAATTTTCCATTTGAGGCGAATTCAAAAATTGATCTTTAATTTATTTACCGTTCAATTGTGCTTCGGAATATCTTACCAGGTCGATAGTATTTTTTTGTGGGATTATTAAACTATGATGTAATTGAGCTTGCCTGTTGAATAAAGTCAGGGATCAATGATGTTTTAATTCTCTAGACCGTGATATTGTAAATAAGCTTGTGATATTAAAGTAAATGTTTATAAGGATCAAAATTTGTAGCGCATTTAAAAATAATTATCAAGTCAGTTCAAAATTTCGACAGCGTTGTTTACCGGCTGAATTGAAAACTTAGGTAAAATAAATATCTGATTAATGGATTTTGAATCATACATAAAATAGTGTTGCCAACATGATAAATTTCGAATTCTAAAAGGAGAAATTGGGGTTAGCTATCTATTCCTCCATAAATCTATCACTTTGGAATTATCAAAGATCGGATTCTATTCCCCTAAAAGTATAAGTGGAAATGCCGGAGAAATATTGTGGAAATTTTTTACGATAGAGCGATTAATTTTATTGACAGATTTAATAGCCTGTTGTATGCCGAAAATAATTCCGATTTAACGTAAACACTGTATTCATTTCCTCTAACGAGTTTTCATAAAACTTTGATGAAACTCTTTACTTTTAATTATAACGCTATTAACCTATTTGCTCAAACCCTAATCACTTTTTTAATTCACAATTGAATTAAGGTTCTTAACTCTTTTACTGCTGTATTCTGAAAGAATAATTCGCAAAGTATGTTTGGGTTTAGATAAAATATCGTCAGCATTTGCGCAATATTTTTTAGTAATATCATAAAAGATTAAAATAATATAGCAAAATTTTTTAGTAGTAGTAAACATCTTTATTTCTAAAAAAGGCTATCGACCTATCGGTCTTTCTACCCTTGTTTAATACATGTAGTCTTAATCTAAATAAAAAACAAATATGAAAATTCTCTTATTCTAGGTTAACAATATTATTAAATAAAATTCCAATGACAAGAAAAAATTATTTTATTGTCCACTAGTCAGTTGCGTTTGTAAGTGTTCGAGTAGCGTTGATGTAGGGAAACGGAAGCGGGATTGTCTGGTTGGTCTTGTAAGACAAAGGGGATTCAGTATGGTCCAGTTGTAGGGGTTGTTTGTCCATTTTGTCTGTAGATGTATGAGTCTTTCCGAGATCTTTGTCATGTTTGTGCGTTCGTATAGTAGTTGGGGGGGAGGAGGGTTGTGTAGTGGGTTTTGGGGGTGTCTTATTCGTGTTATTAGTCTTAGTGCAATTTGTTCTGTTGTTTGTGTATAACGTTTTGTCCTTTGTGTTCCGTTGGTCATGAGTATATGTCCAAAGTCTAGCAAGGGTCTACAAATAGCTTTATATATTTTGGTGGCGGTGTTTGTGCTAATTCCTCTGTTTTTGTAGGTTAGTGATCGGAAGTGTTTTGTTCTCTTTATTGTTTCTGCCCTGATGTTTCGTATGTGTTTAGTGAATTTAAGTTTGTGGTCAATTGTAATTCCAAGGTATTTTACGTCGTTTTTTGGTTGTGTCGTTTGGCCGTCTGCAGTTATTGTAGGGGAGTCAGCGTTGAGTCTGTGGTTTGTGAGCAGAAGTTGGTTTTTTGACGCGTTTGGTGTTAGTCTCCATTTATAAAACCATGTCATTGTGTTGTTTGTTAGTGTTTGGAGTCTGAGCTGCTTTCTCAGTAGTTTGTCATGTACAATAAGTGCCGTGTCGTCTGCGTATTGTAATATGTATGCCGATCTGTCGATTTGATTTTTGTCTGGTAAGTTGTAATTGTATATGTCATGGCAGTATATATTGTAGAGAAACGGTGAGAGCGGGGATCCTTGAGGGAGGCCTTGTACAGGGGAAAAAGAAAATGACAGTGTTTTGTCAATTCGTACTTGTAGTTGTCTGTTTTCTAGTAAGTTCTTTATGGTGTGTAGTAGATATGTTGGTGTGTGTAGTTTGTATAGTTTGTATAGTAAGCCTCTGTGCCAGACACTATCAAAAGCCTTGTTAATGTCCATAAACAGGCAAGCTGTCTTTCTGTAAGTTAGGTGGGTAGTTTGTATATTGTTGGCCAAAATAAAGAGCGGATGAACAGTCGAGTGATGCTGTTTGAAACCAAATTGGTAGGTCAAAATTTTTTATTTAATGTGATTTTTATTATTACAGTTTGGTAATATGTTAAGATTTTTTAATAAAGTGTTCACTATTAATCGACGTAGAGGTTAGTTGACAGAAAATACATTAATATACAGACGAAGGTAGTGATTAGTAAATCCCAGTTTGTTTGGAAGCAGCATTGTTTTCTATGAATCGGCGATTCTTGAATGAAATTGAAAAGGTAGGGGTAAAGTTGGTACTGATCGATATATTGGCAAACATCCGAACTAATCTGGAGTATGCATTTTCCTGTTCCTTAACCATAGCCTTAGTTAATATTCATATTAATTGATCTGCTGTAAGCATAAAAGGTTATTTGAGTTTCAGACCTCCATTCCTCCTCCTCGTTTAAGCATTTAGGCACTTTTATATATGGTCCAAATATGCCACTTGACAATGTTTACATACGTGCAGGAGTAATGCAGGGTACAAAAATCCAGTCTGCTTTTGCACAATCAGTACTTATTAACCCCAAAAACACCAGCAATCGCCGAATTCACGAATACATTGGGTTGTATGATTGCGCCTTGTTGCCCATTACCCCTTGCTATAGTATCGATAAATTATATTTATTTAAGTTTTAGGTTTTTAGAAAAAAAATTCTCAAAATATTTCTGATGAAGTCTCTTTCCATTTAAACGGTACAGTTTTCAAGAACCCACAGTCAAACAACTGTTAAAGTCAATGTATATTATACAGAGTGATTAAGATCTATGATATCAAGCTTCTAGGGATTGTTCACTGCAGCAATAGAAAGACATTTCAGTGTAAGAACTCCAGACCCAAATTTTCAGTCGCACATAACGCTTTAATACCGTTATGTGCAAAAAATCCTTTCTCGAAATTTAATCCATTTTATCTTCAAGAACCCATAGTGGGTTCTTGAATTTGAACACCAGTTCAAACGTCGTACACGTTTCTTCGGTTTGAAAATGCGATTCGTCGTTTTCAGAAGTTTGATTCCATAGTTCTGAATCACCCTGAATACACACGATGTATTTATTATATAGTTAAATTTAAAACTTTCGTAGATAATATAATATGTCACTAGATAAAACATTACACATTAAACTGAATATTAACATTGAATATCTGCACGTTCAATCTCAGATATGGACATTTTCCGAAAATTATAAATTACATTTTATCTGATCTGTTAATTATTAGGGTGCCGTTTAGGCGCGTGAAATTTGAAGCTTCAAGGGTTTTTCACGTTCCACGCGTTTTTAATGAAAAATCTTGTGATATTCTGAATGCAAACATCAGATTTCGCGCGATACCAAGACCTCAAAACTTTATTTTTATTTCAGCCACCTAAACGAAAATTTTTCTCGTTAAGTGAACGTAAAATAACAGTGAAAATGTAACTTTCAAAGTGAAATTGAGAGTGGAGTCTTTGTTTTAAGCGGAATTTGAGACAAAACAAACAGCCGTTTTAATCAAAATTGAAGTCTTATGTACATAAAAAAAGCAATTCTTTGCCATGAAAAATACATTTTGTATTTATTATCTGAACAAGAAAAAAGTTAAGCGTTATCAGGCAGGTATTTATTCGAAGTAATTTAAATATTAAATTTCTCCCTTCACCATAATACAACTTTTCGATAGCAGGTAGTAGAAATATGTTTCTTCTCCGGTATTTTATGGTAAAACACTCGTTTTAATTAAAATTGAATTTAGTTATAATGCGGATCTCAGTTAACATGTTTAAACTGAAAACTGTTTTACCCTTGAGTGAAATATGCCGCTATAAGGGCTTCATTCGGGACAACAGAAATTCAGTTTATATTCGGAACGCATTTGACTTATACCTTTACCCTTTGCATGTTAATAGTTTGTTAAACGCACCAATCAACCAGGCGAGCTGTAATAAGAATTAATAATGAAAACAGTTTTGTTGTTTTGAGAACAAAACAATAGAAGAGTTGAAGTAAGTTTCAAAGCAACAAGTTCATAATTGTACAATAAATATAATTAAGCGGACTCTAATGATTCTTTATTCACTAAAAGCTATGCGGTTATAGCTTTATACTCGGTTGTTATTATAGAGCTCAAGCGCACATTCATAAATATCAGCCTACGTAAGTGTTCTTTTCTTTGAATTTGAAATGTTGCTAAATCTGAACAAATTATTAATAATTTAAGTAGTTATAATTAAGAGTTAAGAATATAAATATTCAAATGTTGCTGTCGCTGAATTTCGCATTTCCTGCAGATCCTTTCCCGTTCCACCCTTGTTTGGCGTCGTCACTTTTAAGACTGCCGAGATCCCCGAATTTACATTTTGGGGAAAATTAGCCTGGAATTTGTATGATACTCGCGACTTTAAAAAATGTCATGCATTTCATAACGGACGTAACGACTTCTTTCAGAAATTAGGTTGGTTTAAGAAACTTTTGTTACTATAATTTAATTTTGAAGAAATATCCAAACTTCCGACTTTGAAAAAGTAAACTGAAACATATAGATATAGATTAATGGCATTACTTGTAATCTTTGGTAGATTGAAAAAATAAATCATATTTACTTTGTTTATATACACATGATTTGAAATAGTATCTGTTAAAGATGACTAAACGACAAATGCCCATTAGTTAAGCATACTGTGTAGTTTATTGAATCTTAAAAGGCATTTTTTAAAGATTGATTTGAGATATTTTCAGCTCAAGGAAAAATGTTTGCGTGCAATTTATACTTACAATGTGTTAGTAGAAGCATAGCATTTTACTGCTTAAATGTATCTAAACGAGCTAAAAACTGAATAATCTGGTCGCTCAAGTATGATGGTTTGACCTTTACGACTCATTGTAAGTGCTCCCTATTTAAATTATATTTCAGAGCTTTTATTAAAATGTTGCATACAAAATATGGCAGACCATTATGAATTCAATTTTTTTCTTTACTAATACAGGGCATCAGTTGTACCCCTGTAAATCAGCGCGTGCATTTATATAAATAATTTATGATTTTGAGTAAAACCAAACGGAAGAAAATACTTTAGTCGTTGAGCAGCATTTTTATGAAATCGTAAATTGCTCAGACAGTACTATAACTTGATTGGATAACAAGATGTGAATGTTTTATTAATTCTGCATATTTACTTAAATTCCTGGCAACCAATAGTCATAATTTTAGTAAAGCTATACTAGCTACTTAGAGAACAGAGTGGTTTTCAATGTAAATCTGTTTTGTTCATTTTGGGCCTTGCTGACGAGCCACTTGACCTTCCCAGCTCCACTTTAGAAGATGCGGTCGATTACATCAATCATTTTTGTTTTCCTTCTTATGTGTCGATTTCTCAAATGACCCTTAAAACCTGCCCCTAGTCGATCAACTCTGTTCAGTATAGAGTTTTTGGTAAATTTTATGAAAACATCATCGCACTTTCATACCTGGATTTCATAATTTTAATTTGAATGTATTACAATTACGAGTTAAATTTTTTGTATTGGTTACAAAAAAATGAAATATAGGGCACCTAATTTTATTGGATTATACTAGCTATATGGTATTTTCCAAGTTACATAGTTCAATATTGTCAAATTGTCTTTTACAAAGGATGCTTTTAAGGTGAGAAGAGATGAAAATGCTAAGTTAGAAATAGAGATGCGGGACGTAGATAAAAGTGTATAAAGTTTCATTAGGCATTTCAGAATTGTTATTTCCAGGAACTAAATTTGTCAAAGTAAGCATTCTTGCGAAAATTGAACCTACCCGGCTCTATTTACCCTGAAATGAAAAAAGAGAGAGTTCAATGAGTTTTCTTCTTCCTCTACTTCTACCCATACATCTATCTGCCTTTTAAGGAGACTGTTCCCTCATCAATTTGAGTTATTGCATCTTGTATGCTTACATATAAGGTAAAATTAAAACTTTGAATAATGTGTTTGCAAACAGGGTTCTCGTTTATTTGTTGTCAAAGAAGTGCACCAACCAAAACCACAATTAAGGGTAAAAATCTCAGAAAAACTCGAAGATGTCGAACAGTAGTAGTAAACATCTTTATTTCTAAAAAAAAAAGGCTATCGACCTATCGGTCTTTCTGCCTTTGTTTAATACATGTAGTCTTAATCTGAATAAAAATAAATATGAAAATTCTCTTATTCTACGTTAACAATCTTATTAATAAACTTTCCAATTCCAATGAAAAGAAAAAATTATTTTATTGTCCAGTAGTCAGTTGCGTTTGTAAGTGTTCGAGTAGCGTTGATTGTAGGGAAACGGAAGCGGGATTGTCTGGTTGGTCTTGTAAGACAGAGGGGATTCAGTATGGTCCAGTTGTAGGGGTTGTTTGGCCATTTTGTCTGTAGATGTATGAGTCTTTCCGAAATCTTTGTCATGTTTGTGCGTTCGTATAGTAGTTGGGTGGAGGGGTTGTGTAGTGGGTTTTGGGGGTGTCTTATTCGTGTTATTAGTCTTAGTGCAATTTGTTCTGTTGTTTGTATATAACGTTTTGTCCTTTCTGTTCCGTTGGTCATGAGTATATGTCCATAATCTAGCAAGGGTCTACAGATAGCTTTATATATTTTGGTGGACGGTGTTTGTGCTAATTCCTCTGTCTTTGTAAGTTAGTGATCGGAAGTGTTTTGTTCTCTTTATTGTTTCTGCCCTGATGTTTCGTATGTGTTTAGTGAATTTAAGTTTGTGGTCAATTGTGATTCCAAGGTATTTTACGTCGTTTTTTGGTTGTGTCGTTTGGCCGTCTGCGGTTATCGTAGGGGAGTCAGCGTTGAGTCTGTGGTTTGTGAGCAGAAGTTGGTTTTTTGACTCGTTTGGTCTTAGTCTCCATTTATAAAACCATGTCATTATGTTGTTTGTTAGTGTTTGGAGTCTTTGAGCTGCTCTCTCAGTAGTTCTGTCATGTACAATAAGTGCCGTGTCGTCTGCGTATTGTAATATGTATGCCGATCTGTCTATTTGATTTTTGTCTGGTAAGTTGTAATTGTATATGTCATGGCAGTATATATTGTAGAGAAACGGTGAGAGCGGGGATCCTTGAGGGAGCCCTTGTTCAAGGGAAAAAGAAAATGACAGTGTTTTGTCAATTCGTACTTGTAGTTGTCTGTTTTCTAGTAAGTTCTTTATGGTGTGTAGTAGATATGTTGGTGTGTGTAGTTTGTATAGTAAGCCTCTATGCCAGACAGTATCAAAAGCCTTGTTAATGTCCATAAACAGGCAAGCTGTCTTTCTGTCAGTTAGGTGGGTAGTTTGTATATTGTTGGCCAAAATAAAGAGCGGATGAACAGTCGAGTGATGTTGTTTGAAACCAAATTGGTAGGTAGGTATATATTTTCCAATCACTTTTTCAAGCCGCTGCTTTATTATGTATTCGAAAATTTTGCTTAGTACTGGAAGTAGTGGATGTCGAACATTTCATAATAATGTGTATTATCTTTAGTCTGCAAAATTTAGAAATTATTTGATTTTTATTTCTAGCCATAACCCATATCGTTATAAACTGATTGGATGTGAATGCTCCGGAAGCAATTACTTCCTCTGACGAGAGATAACATTTTTTGGTACTTCTTTCTTGTCAGGATATTTAAATCCATCAAAATATTACACTCATATTAATTCTGCCCAGTTCAGATTTAGTACTCTGCCAAATATTCAAACCACTCCATATATGTAACAAAATTTATATTACAATATGAAGTAAGTATTTAAAGGACCAAACTCTTTATTCTACCATGGAACCAAACATTTAAAAGACCCCTTCCATGTCTGTTAGTGGACGATGGAGTTGTTTGTTTCGCTTTGAACTTTACATCTTTTCGCTTTGGGCATGTCCTCTATTCAAGCAAAGCTTTTAGGAAGTCTTTTTTGGAAGATCCATCATTGTGCCATTTTTATAATAATTCGTTTCAAAACCCGAAGGAGAATCCTGAGAAAGGCTGATGGCATTTTCATCCAATTATAATCTACAAATAAAAATTTCTTTCTGGCAATCGGATTCTATGGATATTCATGTCAAGCATGTTTGAAAATCTTGTTGGTTGTTGCAAATTAGGCCTATTGTTATTATTTTTCGGCTTAAAACTGTTTAAAATATCTATTTAGATAGAGTTTCTTACTCTTGTGTTGTTTATAACTTTTACGCGTGAGTTTCTTTCTTTTACTTCTTTTGCCTTACTGTTTCTATCTTTTAAGTTTGCGTTTTTCCTTTTCGAATTTTGCATTTTAATAATGCATTTTTTAGTGAATTTTAATAATTAAGTAGTTAATATACATTGTTTCCCGTATTTTGCGCAAGAAGGAAAGGAGTTGTCTTCAACATTTATTAAATTTCGTTATTACCGTTAATCGTTTTTTCCCAACAGTATGAAACGTACTGAATCTGAATATTATATAATTCCCCTAAATCTTATTCCCTATAATTCCGAAGCGTTTTTCAGGCCACTTTATTTGCTGATTTAATGATGTAAAACACTTTCTCCTGAAATCGAGTCTCGAACAAATTTTCCTTTTCAGAAAATTCTCATGGAAGCCTTGTTAACATTTTACAGAATTGAGACGTATACACTTTTGGAAAGTTCAGTGTGAAGGAAAGTTAGCTCGTTAAAATTAAGGAATTTGAAGAGTTTGCATGCTTCGCCTTGGGAGTTTTCCCAGACTCTGGCAACATCGAGTTGTGAAAATCGATTGTGTATAAATGGAGAAAAGCAATAGATTAAATATGTGCCTTTGAATTACCCGGGCTGGCAATAAATAGGGATCTAATGGTAAACATATTGCGGGGGAATTTTATTGGAAATTATCCTTGATTTCTCAGGGGATGCGGGATGATTTTCGCTTAAGTCATTAGTGTCGCATCAGGCTAATTTATCAAATGTATTAAAAAACTAATTACTAACGTGTGGTCTAAATATAGGGTCAATCCTTGGAATATTTGAAATAATATGTTTGACGAGAAATGTTTACGGTTGTTTCTCTAGACCCAGACAAAAGGAAATGCCTATTACATCTATAAATCTATCTGGGCCAAAATTTGAAGGCCGCAAGGTAAGCAGGCAAATATATATTTTTGGTGTCCCACAAAAAGTTTTGGCTAAAGATAACTCTAGTTTTGATTATAAATAGATTGAGGTTTTTGGACGATATTATCAATCCGTGAGGTAAGCGTTTTTATTGGTCATTACTAAATTTCATTTAGCCTAGAATTATTCTCATCATACTATCGATTATTTAAAATTTGATGAAAAAGTTATTTTTAGTATACTTCGCCTTTTCGGGTTATAGATTTTTACCAAATAAAAATCCGCAGTAAACTTGGCCTACTTTTACTATGATGAGGCCTTCCCTATTTATGCCTTTTGCGGACACGGACATTTCACTCTGTTAAACGAGTTTGAGGAGTACTTTTGGCGTTTTCGTCCTTCTCTAAATAGCAGGAAGTGACTTAATAAAATTCGTTGTGTAAAATATAGATTTATTTGGCACTCGTCCAAGGCCTTATCTTTAATTCACAATTTCTACTAGGACAGCTATAGAAGTAAATTCAATGTTTTAATGTGAGAGGAGAACCCTCATCCTAATCCAGGATTTCCTAATGTTGCCCATGGATCGCCATAAGGGATTGGATTATATGTACACTTAAATAGCTTAAACCGATTCTAGAGCTTCCATGGGAAGTGATGGGTACATTTTTTATATTAAGTGTAAATCAATAGATGTTGCCCATTGTATAAATTTAATTAGTGATATACAGGGTGTCCCATAATCACATGATCAAAAGAGCACTGCGACATTCGCTGGCTCAAAAGAAGTCGATCTGACCTAAGTTTTGTTAAGACAAAATGTCTGGCTCCTCTGCTATTGACGGTCAAAATTCTTCAAAAAACATATCTGGAGAATTATACAATGGATTTTAATGAAACTCGCTTTGAAGTTGTTCCTATGTAAGACTAATGTTTTGGTGAAGCAACGGAGGTCACCCGCTTTGGGCAACTGCTTAATTCTTGAGTACCTTAGGACAAAAACTACCAGAACTTTTTATTTGGTAGCTGGAATCAACGGATTTTTTTTTGAGTTGACACATTAATTCTTTGAGGACATTTTTGGACTCTTTGTAAAATATTGTAGCAATCGTAGTTTTTGCGAGAAAAAATTATTTACGTTTCCTTGCTATTTAGAAATTTCAGATCATTAACTGCAAATGTCGTAGTAAGCTATAATATTCTTTTATAATAAATTAATTTGCGATAGCTTTTATAATTTTTAATTCACCGACAATATCAAAGTCTTATGTCCGTTTGTCTTTTGGAAGCGTTTTCGTCCAAATTTCGTTCATCAGAAATTTCACGAAAAGAACAAGCGAGTCTTCAGCAAAATATGGCTCTGGCGTAGGAACAAATCCGCAGCAAGTTTCATTAAAATACATCTGAGCGCTTTCCCGATATTACAAAAACTTAATTTAAGTTTTGTTAATGTAAAAAGTTTGATGTCTAAAATTATCAGTTGCAAGGAAAGGGAAATATTTTTTGCGAAAACCTATGAATGCTTCAGTAGTAGTAGTAAACATCTTTATTTCTAAAAAAGGCTATCGACCTATCGGTCTTTCTGCCCTTGTTAAATACATACAGTCTTAATCTAAATGAAAAACAAATATGAAAATTCTCTTATTCTAGGTTAACAATACTATTAAATAAATAAGATTTCAGTGGCAAGAAGGAATTATTTTATTGTCCACTAGTCCGTAGCGTTTGTAAGTGTTCGAGTAGCGTTAATGTACGGGAAACGAAAGCGGGATTGTCTGGTTGGTCTTGTAAGACAAAGGGGATTCAGTATGATCCAGTTGTAGGGGTTGTTTGTCCATTTTGTCTGTAGCTGTATGAGTCTTTCCGAGATCTTTGTCATGTTTGTTTTGTGCGTTCGTATAGCAGTTGGGTGGGGGGGTTGTGTAGTGGGTTTTGGGGGTGTCTTATTCGTGTTGCAATTTGTTCTGTTGTTTGTGTATAACGTTTTGTCCTTTCTGTTCCGTTGGTCATGAGTATATGTCCAAAGTCTAGCAAGGGTCTACAAATAGCTTTATATATTTTGGTGGCGGTGTTTGTGCTAATTCCTCTGTCTTTGTAGGTTAGTAATCGGAAGTGTTTTGTTCTCTTTATTGTTTCTGCCCTGATGTTTCGTATGTGTTTAGTGAATTTAAGTTTGTGGTCAATTGTGAGTCCAAGGTATTTTACGTCGTTTTTTGGTTGTGTCGTTTGGTCGTCTGCAGTTATTGTAGGGGAGTCAGCGTTGAGTCTGTGGTTTGTGAGCAGAAGTTGGTTTTTTGACGCGTTTGGTGTTAGTCTCCATTTATAAAACCATGTCATTGTGTTGTTTGTTAGTGTTTGGAGTCTTTGAGCTGCTCTCTCAGTAGTTTTGTCATGTACAATAAGTGCCGTGTCGTCTGCGTATTGTAATATGTATGCCGATCTGTCGATTTGATTTTTGTCTGGTAAGTTGTAATTGTATATGTCATGGCAGTATATATTGTAGAGAAACGGTGAGAGCGGGGATCCTTGAGGGAGCCCTTGTTCAGGGGAAAAAGAAAATGACAGTGTTTTGTCAATTCGTACTTGTAGTTGTCTGTTTTCTAGTAAGTTCTTTATGGTGTGTAGTAGATATGTTGGTGTGTGTAGTTTGTATAGTTTGTATAGTAAGCCTCTATGCCAGACACTGTCAAAAGCCTTGTTAATGTCCATAAACAGGCAAGATGTCTTTCTGTCAGTTAGGTGGGTAGTGAATGCTTCAATATTCTACAAAGAGACCAAAAATGTCAAAAAAGGATTAGTGCCCAACTGAAAAAAAATCAGTTGATTCCAGCTACCAAATAAAACGTTCTGGCAATTTTTGTACCAAGACACTCAATAATTATACACTTGTCCAAAGCGGATGAACTGGGTTGCTTTATCAAAACATGAGTCTTACATAGGAAGAAATTCAATGCGAGTTTCATTAAAATCCATAGTACCATTCTCCCGATAGTTAAAAAAACAAAATTTTTTTGAAGAATATTTCTGGATAAAAGTTTGGCCAGGTCGTCTTCTATTGATCCAAATAATATCGCAGTACCCTTTTGATGATGTGCTTACGGGATATTGTATATTTGCTTCGAATAGTTCCGAAGCTACCCGTTTCTAGAAATGTGAACTTTTATTTCCATCTGAATTCGACAAGCTAGAAACGTAAACGAAGATGATTAAACTATTTTGTTAAGTAAACGACAAGGGACGGTTTTTGCCGATTGTTCCCGTTTGGTGTGTAATTATTTGATCATTACATTTCGTTCGTTAGCTCATGTTCATCAATTTTCAGTCAAATCCTTTTTTGCCGGCTTCTATTGTTTCGACTAATGTTACAGTGTAAATAATGGCCTTTTAAAATGCTGAACATTTATCCTGCAATTTTTCGTATAAGTAGTTCGAAAAATTCTGACTTACGGGAATTCAACTTATGAGCCACGGGGGAGTTAATAAGAAGTACATTGTAAACTTTAAATATTAAGAATATTATTATTTTAATGTTCTAATAATATTTTTCTGTTGTTTCAGATTTCCGAACGGGTACGATCTGAGTCCTCATTTATGATGTGAGTGTGCTAAAATGATTTCATCTATATATCAATATACTCAATTCCGATAAATATATATGAGATAACAGTTATAAATGAAAAAATCAACAGATTCACACTTCAAAATGAATTTACGTCAAACAGATTGAGTCAATCGTAAACGGAATTTAATGCATTTCTTGCAGAATCAAGTAAAAAGTATAATTCCAATAAAATTAAAGTTCTCGTATGTGTTTCACATTTTTTTACTGTGCATATTTTCCTGACTGTATTTCAATTTAATCCAAAAGTTTCCTTTTTTTCCAAAATCCAATTTTTGGATTTCACATTTTTAACATAACAGAGCATTCTACAAGCAATCCTTATACCAATGGATTTTGCAAGTGGCCGATGTAGATGATATTTTCAGAACAAAAACTGAGTATTTATATATCGCAACTTTTGTCGAAGCACAATAATCCGATGTAATCCGATTTTCGAAATCCTTCAATTATCGATAATTCGATTGGGACATAATGCGATTATGCCCGTCATCACACAATCGGCTCTATATAGACTCACCTTTAAAAGTAGAATTTTGATATAAGGAAAATCTATTGAAACCATCTTAGAATTCGGCGCGATTGTATTTGATAATCATCGCGATCTGTACCTACTTACATCAAAGGCCTTCGTTTTCCTCGTTCTTAATGCAGAAGATTGTTATTCTATCTAGATCCTATTTAAACTTTCTAAGTACCCTTGCATCGTACGCTTATCAACTTTTTTTTGTTAAAATCAATTAAGCTCGGTACGACTTAGTAATTCAACATTTGCAAACTTTTGTGCAATTTTTTCGGTTTCTCGGTTTAACCTCAATGGGCATGCAACAGATGTACATTTTGTGCTGGTAATTAGTAGAGTGTTTTATTCCCCAAGCGATAAATATATCAAAACGCAAATAGTTTCATGAATTTTGTTTATTGTCGGTTTTTTTTTAAGTTTCTTAGTATTTTTCACAGGTATTGTTTGATTTACTGCCATTTGATTTAACTTTAACGTCTGAAACCATAGTTTTGCCTAAGTATACCAATAAATATACGTTTAACGGGACTAGATTGTACGTTAGTTTCACTGTTTTCCATAGACCGGTGTTGTTAACAAAAGCATCCAAAGCATCTAGTCTACTTCTGTTCTTGTATGAAAATTTGCTACGGCCTAATCAAGTTCACTTGTTGATGCATACATGGTACCTCGTGTCAAACAAATTATTTTCATAATTATTGCGTACGTGCAAGACTGTCTTGTACGATTTTCCCAAAATCTCAATTTGCAATAATTAACCCTGGAATGCCAACAGCCCTTTCAGTTACCTGCCATAAGTGCTCCTGGGAAATTGCGAAGGGATTAACTCGATGATCTAATATCAGAGCTTATTTAATCACGGTAAGCAAATAATGTTTAATATTTCGCATTACATCGACTTCAATTTGAATAAAATTTGTTCTGGCGCATATTATATTTACAATGCCAAAATAAGGATGTTTAATATCTGACTTACCAATCTAAAACAAGTTTAAAGTAAATTTTTTTGTTCTGCAAGTGTTCACCTTGCCTTTAATCAACTAAAAAAACTGAAATAAAAATGAAACGTATTTATGTCAACGTGTCACCTGTAACATTGAAGGTTGAATTCAACGCAAATTAGGCCGTGCTTTAGAAATTATTTTGAGTTTTAAGTGGATTTCAATTGTTTTCCAATCAGCAAACGTGTAGGGACCGTATATCCGTAAGCAAATTGCGAAATAATTTATTTTTATGGTACAAGCAGTGGAGGCTGAAATTTAATTAAGGATTTCTAGAATTAACAAATCGGATAAACACATGATTTATATTTCGTACGGCAAACTTGGTTACCAAGCCGTATAATAGTTACACTGCAAAATCCTATGGACAAATTTCCAATTTCTCAATCTTACAAAATCGGCTAATACGAATTTTATAGCGTTTACCCGAAAATAAGTGTGTTTGAATGTGTTTCAATCGACTAATCTTGTTCGAAAAATCATAAACCATGATACCATAAAACAATATACCTAATGTGTAAAAATAGCTACAGGAAATTCTGAAACTTTTATTGCTCATTTGAATTTCCTATCGAATAAACAAAGTTTCATTTACAGAACGAAAGCGCTAAGAACTTTTTGTTTAATAGGTCTTTTATTGTCTATAACAACAATTTATTCCCACGAAAAGGACGTTGAATTTGCTAATTGAAAATGTGATTCAACATTTTCTTATTTTCTGGAAATATCGCCTGTTTTTCAATTTCGTCTGCCTACATATTTTTTCAGCAATTCAAATAATGTTCATGAATATTTGATGAAGTGTTGACAGGCTTCTTTTGACTTTACAAGCAAACACGCTATTATGTATTTGGAAATTAATGTCACGCTCAATGATCCTAAAAACATTTTGAAAGCATCAAACTTTTATCAGTCTATATAGAAAGATACTCCCAGAACATACTAAGTGTTTATGAAAACGCAATGCTAATAATTGGACACATCCACGTGGATGAATAATCCAGCTAATAGACATGGAATTTACAAAACGGAGGTCTAGGAATTGAAGACAGCAAACAGGCCTTAATATTAACATTGTTTTTATAATGTTTGTTTCGAATAGAATCAGTTTAACATGGTTGGATGCTTAGTCAGCTTTCTGGAGTACCAAAGTCAAAACAATGATGGTGCGAAATTAAGCACACGGTTGAATAATTTTAAACAATAACTAAGTAATAATTTTTGTAATAATCCCTATTTAAAATTCGTTTAGACATTAAATATAAAATCCTTGTTGCGGATTTCATTCGGGTCGCCATTTTTTAAAATTATACTGTTTTATTCATGAATTAGAAGCTTGGGTTTCTGCTCCCTTAAAGTCTGGAGTCGTTTTTAACAAATTTCTGTTAAAAATCCTTTTTCGTTGTTCCTTGATCCCTGACATTTCCTCGATGAAACAGGTTTCGTGATACTCTATAAATTTAGTTTCCTTTCATAAAAGTGGACATTTACCCAGTAAAATCCGTCTTGCATGGTCTCAATATGAATTTTTAAAGTTTTGCCAATGATTATTTATAAACAGTGACCCTTCGCAGTATTACCCCAGACCCGAAGAAAGGAGAATGAAGGAAAGTCATAAAACTAGACGGCGTGATAAATTTCCTTACGTATATTTTCTTGACTTAGTGATTGAGCAATTTAGAATGAAATCTGAGATTTGAATTAAAAAGTGTTTCAAACTCAATAATTGATTAGGCAAAAAAAGAAAGCGCCATATCGTGGAAGTTTGTTTGGCGTATTATATTGTCAGAGGGTGAATGGCTCGTAATATCCGTATCTGAAATAAAAAAAACACTCTCACCGCTTTGTGTTGATATTAGGTAATTTGTTATTGTCTACGCTGGATAAAAATAGGAAAACAATTAACTTGATTGAAAACATTGTATTTGTTGAGGGGTTGCTGAGGTCAAACTAAGACATGTTGTGACTGGTTTATTAAACTTATTAAAACTTTTAGCATTTGTGCTAATATTTATCTATTTCGATAACGCACAAACTTTCAGACGGATGTATAATTTCAAAGATGCATTTTGTCTTTATTTTTAGTTTAGCTGATTTTAACGGAAATAGCTAATTGAAATAACTCAATTATGTTGAGATACAGCCAGGAAAATGCAATGGAAATTCAATCAAAGCTTGCAATCGATAAACGATTTACCTATCTGTTTAAACTTTTGGTAAATAGAATCAGGAAAACAACGCTTGATCTAAATTTTGAATAGTGAGTAATTCGAGGTGCTATACGAGAGTTAACTTTCTGCCGGCAATTGAGACAGTTCGGTTATTTGCAAACGAGTTTTGTTAAAGTTAATTGTCCTGAATGTATATTACTGTATGCGCAATTTTAGACAATTGGTGTGATAAAGTATACTATTGAAAATCGTGCTTTTTCATATCAGTTAGTTAATGAAATTGGTTGGGGAGAATGGAATGTTAAATATCCATAAATTGTTTTTTTATCAAAATTTCGTAGCAAAAGAGGGACGAAAGTAAGGCAGAGTAAGTATGCTAAAAAGACCCTCTTTAAATCTGATGCTCTGATAATATTATATATTTAACATCCCACGCAAGCAAAGAGTCGATTTTTACGATCGGAAACTTGTAATGCATTTTAACATGTTTCATCATGCATTATCGTTATTATATAAAAAGTTTGCCCTTTCGTTAGCTCGAAGAAATTAACTGGCTTCTGAAAACAATTCCAACATCACTGGAATAAATAACTCGAAATCCATTAAAGTAATCTTCCGGAGTTTGGAAGATGACTTATTTAAGACACAACAAGCTTCGCAAATTTACACAGATTTGCATTTTTAACTAAACTGAAAACAAAAACATGAAAGAAACTCCCACGGTGTGGAAGCTTAATTAAACGCCCCTTACTTTGCTCTCTTTAAACAGTTGACCCGCACATATAGGGTTAGGGAAAATTAAAACAAGGGAAACGAAAGAACTGGAAAAGGAACAAGGTCAGTAGAACAACCTTTTTTATATTATAAAGTGGTCTGGATTTGCAGGGAAACGTTTTCATTGATCTTATTTTTAGCCTTTTATTAAGAGTAGCATTTATACATTTTGTTTGGGTGTAATGTATTCAAATCAATAGTTTTACAAATGTGGGTTTATTCGATGCAGACATTAAATGCTTTAATGTGTCATTACATTCTATTCGGCCCAACAAATCAGTATTTAACATATATTGTTAGGAATGGCTCTCACCGTTTCTCTACAATATATACTGCCATGACATATAGAATTACAACTTACCAGACAAAAATCAAATCGACAGATCGGCATACATATTACAATACGCAGACGACACGGCACTTATTGTACATGACAAAACTACTGAGAGACCAGCGCAAAGACTCCAAACACTAACAAACAACACAATGACATGGTTTTATAAATGGAGACTAACACCAAACGCGTCAAAAAACCAACTTCTGCTCACAAACCACAGACTCAACGCTGATTCCCCTACAATAACAGCAGACGGCCAAACGACACAACCAAAAAACGACGTAAAATACCTTGGAATCACAATCGACCACAAACTTAAATTCACTAAACACATACGAAACATCAGGGCAGAAACAATAAAGAGAACAAAACACTTCCGATCACTAACCTACAAAGACAGAGGAATTAGCACAAACACCGCCACCAAAATATATAAAGCTATTTGTAGACCCTTGCTAGACTTTGGACATGTACTCATGACCAACGGAACAGAAAGGACAAAACGTTATACACAAACAACAGAGCAAATTGCACTAAGACTAATAACACGAATAAGACACCCCCAAAACCCACTACACAACCCCCCCACCCAACTACTATACGAACGCACAAACATGACAAAGATCTCGGAAAGACTCATACAGCTACAGACAAAATGGACAAACAACCCCTACAACTGGACCATACTGAATCCCCTTTGTCTTACAAGACCAACCAGACAATCCCGCTTCCGTTTCCCTACATTAACGCTACTCGAACACTTACAAACGCAACGGACTAGTGGACAATAAAATAATTTCTTCTTGCCACTGAAATCTTATTTATTTAATAACATTGTTAACCTAGAATGGGAGAATTTTCATAGTTGTTTTTTATTTAGATTGGGACTGCATGTATTAAACAAGGGCAGAAATACCGATAGGTCGATAGCCTTTTTAGAAATAAAGATGTTTACTACTACTATTGTTAACCTAGAATAGGAGAATTTTCATATTGGTTTTTTATCTAGATTAAGACTGCATGTATTAAACAAGGGCAGAAAGACCGATAGGTCGATAGCCTTTTTTAGAAATAAAGATGTTTACTACTACTGTTAGGAATGACATTTTTAATAGGAATGTAATAGAATGACGGCTACAATTAGGCGGTATTCTATATACTATACGTATGTGTGTAAATTTGGGCCTATAAGATAATTTTTCAAAATATCGCATATGACTTATAATCCATTACATAGTTTTTATCTGTTTGCACTATGTTCAAGGGAACTAGGAAATGAAAGGGGATATATAAAATTATAAAAGATGCAAATTTTATCAAAAGTTGCCACACTAATCATATGACGCACAAGAAATGAATATTTAAGAAAAACTTAATTATTGATTTTTCATATTACCTTGTTCTGACGCTAATACTATTCTTAGCACACATCTGATTGCACTTTTTAGAGCAACTTTTAATCGACTCACATATTCAGTTACGTATCTTCTTTACATACTACATATTTTTCAGTATTTAAATACTCTTCAAATGTTTAAAACATTACGTTTTAATTATATTCTAATTTTTTAAATCCTATTTAAGTTATAAGGATTACAGGTATTTTGTTAAAAGCATTTGTCATCAGTCAAAGTTATTAAACCCCATTTAATAACTTTGGAAAAGCAGCAAACAAAAATGTAATATTTAGGTACGTTATAATTTATGAATATTTTTGAAACTTTATACAATAAATAATTCCAGAAAGGGGAAATCAGTTAAGAAGCGGGGATTAGTGCCGACCTAGTCTAAACAAGCAGGAAAGGAACTTGCAAACTTGCTAAGTAAACGGCTCCAAAACACAACCTCAGAAATGCTAAACAACATTTTGAAGTTCATTGTAAGAAAATGTTATTTATGGTTAAGAAATTGCGACACCTTTTTCGAGCACCTGCTTTAAATTTAAGCTTTCTAAATTGTTCGGATGTTTGTGTTATCGTCTTCCCAGAATCTCTCTTTTCGTGCCTGAGTTTCATTAAAATTTGTAAAAGTTTTTGTTCTGAAATAAATACGTGATTGTGAGAGGGGTTCGGGATATTTTCTGGTCAATGATTGATTATTTTCATTAATAAAAAAAATGAACCACGATTTAAAATCATTCGGCTGTTTTATCAATCAATATTAAGCAACGTGTGGAAAGAATTGGAGATGAGAAATACGAACGAACAAAATTTACTTCATCGATGGTAAATTTTTCATTTGTACATTTTCGTTTTGAGAGAACAAAAGAAAACAATTGATACAGTCTGCTTCTATTGTATGTATGGAGGTTGGTGGTGAACATTTTAGCTATACAGGGTGTCGGCCGTGGCCCGTGTCGGGATATTTCGTATATGAATTATAAGACTAATTTTAAGCAAAAATTATTCTTGTCACCTTTCCTGAATTCTTCGTAGTTCGAGAAGTATCGGAAGTTTGAATTTACCAAGTCGCATTAGTAGGTTAAAAAAAATTAGTTTAATAAAATCGTAATGACTTTAAGTAAGTGTATTTTTTTAAAAGCTGCTCGATAAGACCACCGCCTTTTGCAATGCATAATTCAATCCTCCGTTGTAGCTCTCGTTTCCAGTTGCAGTATTGTTTTTCACCTTTTTGAGGAGTGTACCTGCAATTAGGTTTTCTCATTGAATAAATAAGTGTTTTCACATCTCCCCACATAAAAAAGTCCAACGGATTGAAGTCTGGAACTTGCGGTGGCCAATCGATGGGACCACCACGACCTATGCAGCTATTTGTATGATTTTTGTTGAGACATTTCTTGAGACCTCTTCCAAATGACCCGGAGCACTTTCATATAAAAAAACATCATCCTTCTGATTTGAAGAGAAATGTCCTCAGATAGTAGACGTTCTCCAAATGTTTTTTGTGCATCTCGCTGTTCAAATTCCTGTCAAGAAAACATGGTCCAATAACTTCATTATTACATATTCCAGCCCAAACATTTATGGAGAATCTTCGATGGAAATGGGTCTCTCGAATACATGAGGGTTTTCGATTAACCACACATGATCATAGTGGAAACTGTTGATTCCATCTCCCGTGGAATGTGTTGTGTACAGTTGTCTTACTTTGTCCAGCAAGTGCAGAAATTCTTCTTGTCTAGTACCAGAATTATTTTCAAAGAGTTAAAGAACTTCTTTCACAAGTCGGTATTCTTAGTAGTTCGGTTACAAAAGTTGGTGTGCTTTACTCAGGCGGTGGTGCTACCATTGAAAAATCCATACACAAAGACTGTGTTTGCGTTTTCTCTATGTGTATTCACGTCAAGTCATGTTTTTATTGTGAATAAAACAGAAAATTAAAAAGAACCACATGTGAATGATGACAATTAACGAACTGACAGTAAGAATTATTTTCCTCAGGCTACAAAAATGTAACTCACCCTTTAGCAACTACTCATACCCCGATAATTTATGAACCGCTTGGAAATTCAGGAAAAGTGCAAAAAATTATTTTTGCATAAAATTAATCATTGAATGTTATCTTATTAATATATGTGTTAATAATGAATATAGTAGTAGTAAACATCTTTATTTCTAAAAAAGGCTATCGACCTATCGGTCTTTCTGCCCTTGTTTAATACATGCAGTCTTAATCTAGATAAAAAACCAATATGAAAATTCTCCTATTCTAGGTTAACAATAGTAGTAGTAAACATCTTTATTTCTAAAAAAGGCTATCGACCTATCGGTATTTCTGCCCTTGTTTAATACATGCAGTCCCAATCTAAATAAAAAACAACTATGAAAATTCTCCCATTCTAGGTTAACAATGTTATTAAATAAATAAGATTTCAGTGGCAAGAAGAAATTATTTTATTGTCCACTAGTCCGTTGCGTTTGTAAGTGTTCGAGTAGCGTTAATGTAGGGAAACGGAAGCGGGATTGTCTGGTTGGTCTTGTAAGACAAAGGGGATTCAGTATGGTCCAGTTGTAGGGGTTGTTTGTCCATTTTGTCTGTAGCTGTATGAGTCTTTCCGAGATCTTTGTCATGTTTGTGCGTTCGTATAGTAGTTGGGTGGGGGGGGTTGTGTAGTGGGTTTTGGGGGTGTCTTATTCGTGTTATTAGTGTTAGTGCAATTTGCTCTGTTGTTTGTGTATAACGTTTTGTCCTTTCTGTTCCGTTGGTCATGAGTACATGTCCAAAGTCTAGCAAGGGTCTACAAATAGCTTTATATATTTTGGTGGCGGTGTTTGTGCTAATTCCTCTGTCTTTGTAGGTTAGTGATCGGAAGTGTTTTGTTCTCTTTATTGTTTCTGCCCTGATGTTTCGTATGTGTTTAGTGAATTTAAGTTTGTGCTCGATTGTGATTCCAAGGTATTTTACGTCGTTTTTTGGTTGTGTCGTTTGGCCGTCTGCTGTTATTGTAGGGGAATCAGCGTTGAGTCTGTGGTTTGTGAGCAGAAGTTGGTTTTTTGACGCGTTTGGTGTTAATCTCCATTTATAAAACCATGTCATTGTGTTGTTTGTTAGTGTTTGGAGTCTTTGCGCTGCTCTCTCAGTAGTTTTGTCATGTACAATAAGTGCCGTGTCGTCTGCGTATTGTAATATGTATGCCGATCTGTCGATTTGATTTTTGTCTGGTAAGTTGTAATTCTATATGTCATGGCAGTATATATTGTAGAGAAACGGTGAGAGCGGGGATCCTTGAGGGAGCCCTTGTTCAGGGGAAAAAGAAAATGACAGTGTTTTGTCAATTCGTACTTGTAGTTGTCTGTTTTCTAGTAAGTTCTTTATGGTGTGTAGTAGATATGTTGGTGTGTGTAGTTTGTATAGTTTGTATAGTAAGCCTCTATGCCAGACACTGTCAAAAGCCTTGTTAATGTCCATAAACAGGCAAGCTGTCTTTCTGTCAGTTAGGTGGGTAGTTTGTATATTGTTGGCCAAAATAAAGAGCGGATGAACAGTCGAGTGATGCTGTTTGAAACCAAATTGGTAAGTAGGTATATATTTTCCAATCACTTTGTCAAGCCGCTGCTTCATTATGCATTCAAAAATCTTGCCTAGTACTGGAAGCAGTGTAATTGGTCTGTAGTTGCTCGGTTGTGTATTGTCCAGTCCATTTTTGGGTATAGGGGTTATTAAGCCGTTTTTTTCATGTTTCTGGGATTCTGCCATTTGTGATGCAGTTGTTCAATTCAGTTAGGATCAGTTTGTGTGTTTCTTGAGTTAGGCTTTTCAAGACTTTTGCCTTAATTTAATGAATATATTTTGTGCGTTTAGCTCAAACGGTAGAAGCTAAGTGTTATTTTAACTAAATCTAGTTTTTACTAATTTTTTCTCCTTATCTCTTCGTTCAAATAATTTAAGTTAAATGGTTGAAATTTACAAAAAGTCACATTCATACATAAAGTATTTTTATCGTTTCATTTTTAGGCGATTAGTTTCATAAATTATTTCTGATGGTTTATAATTGTAAAACGCTTGAACCATAAGTTCTAAGCACGTCTAACAAAAGCCATTCGGAATAATTTTATGTAACTATCGTCATTACTACCAGCGAAATAAACATGTTTAATGGCTTAAAAAGTGCTTAACTTCTGCTATTATAATTGTCAGTAATAGCAAGAAAGAATCACAAAAATGTTTCGTATGAATCTGCGTAGATTCATATATACATCATTTCGACTTTTCAAATTACTATGAACAGGTTTGGCAGCATACGGTACCTAATTAAAAAAAATAATAAATATGTACATCCAATACAAATCGAATTAATACCAACTTATAAATAGAGTAATGGTGTAGCTATTTTCGAAAACAATGTGATTCGGATGGCGAGCATCAAAGTCTGAATCTAATGTATTTTTAAAAGTTTCAGGCAAGCGGATGAATCCACAGAACTACTACTGTTTGTCGTTATTGGTTTTTGATATTAGTGCAGGTCTCATAAATATTCGAATACTGGAAATACAAGTTTGATTCTCGGAAATATATTGATTGCTTGTTTGTCTACCATAGGTAATTTCGGATTCTTCACTTGCAAGTGATACTGATTCAATTTAATATCAACTTTTTGTTTGTTGATTGCTTTTTTCATTTCGTTTATTGTCTCTCAAGAATTCATCATTTGAAACGTAGTTTTCTTAGAATTTTTCCATCTAACAATTGAAGTAAATCAAGTGGATCTCCGTGCAACATGCATGTAAAGTGCAATATTTCCACTGTCTAAACACTTGACTTCATGTAGGTTAAGTTCTAGACTAACTATATAAAATAATTGTGCCGGAAAAATCCGCTTTGCACAGGTTTATGACACCTAAATTCGGGAGCTAATTATAAATCTTTGAAAATTAGAAACGGTGCGTCACAGCTGGAATGGGACGATGCAAAATATTCTTTGCAGTGACGTCAATATGACGTCATGTCGTTGCTAGGAGTCTGGCAATCTCCGCTGTCCTTTCCTTCGATCCCATTGATCCCGTCATTGAAAGACCTTATTGATAGTTAGATAAACTGAGTAGGAAACGTGGTTCCATAGATATGGATTTGCGCTTTAATCATCACAATTTTTCCAACGTTAACTAAAAATTCCGTTTCCATCAAAAACAATATAAATACCATACTAAATGATCCTGGAGTAGATTTATATGAAAGGAATATTTTCATTAATGAACTGAATTTCAAAATTGGAGTGCAGGTTTCAATAGAACGCTGGCCAGCCGATATTGAATTATTTTCTATATACCCGGAAAGGCATTTTATCAATTGGAATCCTTTTAACCCACATCACGAATTATTTTATAACATTCTTCGACCTGTTGTTTTATTAATTATCTCATGTAATCGCAATTTGGGTTATCCAGTTCCCCCAAAGTTATTTTCTATTGGCCTTCTCTTCACAGAATACTGATCGATTAGTCGAGTAATTGATTTAAGTCTCAGGTCCAGGGAAACCGAGCTGAATTGTTCTTTTGCCGTAAATATACATCATTAAATACCGTTCGAGCCAATAATTGGATTCTTTCCTCAATTGTGTCCGGTATTCCACTTCTATCCACGTAGTCAATCTATAAAAATTCGTTTTTCTTGAAATTTTCCAGAATTTTTTGTCGTTTGTTATCAGCAATATGTCTATAACACCGTTCTTTTAAAATGTGGCTTTCGCCACTTTTGCTTCTTTAATTTAATGTAAATAGTTTACGCGGTGATGACACTGTGTTTGTTCAATATACAGGTTGTTTCACCATGTTGGACCATTGCCTCAAAACTCGTAATGGAAATTTTAAAATCAGAGTTTCAACGTTCTTGTGTTTACTTAAAGCCGACTTTCACATTCAACAATTTAAATTCATTTCAAATATTCTTTTAAATCAAATTTTTCTTCATATCTTAAAGTATTTAAATAAAACCTCTAAACTAATTTCTTGACATAATTTTTGCATTTCGATTCTACAATACCGCCAAGCTTTTGCAAGTATTCCTAAAATATAGTGCTCTGTTGCAATGTCGCAAAAATCCGCTTCAATCAGTATCTTTTAAACGGCGATTCTATCTTCTAAAGGTCTTTCTATCGGAAATTATACGATTTAAGAATGGTTTTCCGGATTCTGAAGTTTGACATGATACAAGTCCAGGCAGTAAATTCAATCCCCGGTCGAAAATTCTATTATTGTCAATAAAATAAAATCGAGAAGGATGGATGTATCACAGATTTCAACTTTCCTTTGTTCGATGCCTGCACGTATCTTTTTAACCAATACCAAACCCTGAATCCAAGATTATTTTTCCAACTGGTTAATTTCAATGATTCTGAATTCTGAATATAAAATTTATTTATATTAGACCAGTCACTTTTCTCTACAGGATTTCTACATCCGATAAAAAATGTCACATCAAAAAATTTGTTGGTGAGGATTATTCAACACTGTCATCCACTCTTGCAGGAAAATCCATTTCGTCTCTGTCACAATTTGTGAACTCTTGATTTTAATTATGACATGATTCAATGGACAGCTTCTTACATTGTTTGGGTACATGTTCCATGTTTATTTTATTTCCTTTTCCACCATCATTTTGAACTCTAGGTAATTAACTTCGTTCTAGTTTCTTTCTCAAAGCAACTTTTGAAATGCTTCTAAACATCTTTTGAAGTTGCGAGTTCAATTGTATTGTTCTTTTGATTTGATATTGCTGCATCAATTAGACGGTTGAGAATTGAAATAGTCGTTAATATTTTTAGATGCATGGTTAATATATGAATTGGATGTAGGTAGATACTGAGGAAACATTTTGTGTTGAAATGTAAAGCCAGGCTGATGCTATTCCCGAAGGTATTTTCTCCTTACCGCATCTGCGGACCAACCGCCAATCTGCATGCATTAATTCACAATGTGAACACTTTTGGTTTCTCTTGATTTGGACTTCATGCAATTTCAGATAATATTGTTGTTGAATGTCTTTTTAAATAAACATCTGTTCCCAGCTCTTCTATGTGTATATGTAAACCAAAATATTCACATGTGCCATAATTTCGTTCGTTCGTTAATTTTAAAGATTTCGGAAAGACTGATAAATTTACAGACAAAATGGACAAACAATCCACACAACTGGACCATATTGAATCCCCTCTGCCTTACAAGACCAACCAGACAATCCCGTTTCCGTTTCCCTACATCAACGCTACTCGAACACCTACAAACGCAACTGACTACTGGACAATAAAATAATTTTTTCTTGTCATTAGAATTGGATAGTTTATTTAATAAGATTATTAACCTAGAATAAGAGAATTTTCATCTATGTTTTTTATTTAGATTAAGACCACATGTATTAAACAGGGGCAGAAAGACCGATAGGTTGATCGCCTTTTTTAGAAATAAAGATGTTTACTACTACTAATATTCGTTTTATAAAGAACATCAGGAAAGATTATTCAACCAGTGCTTGAGTTTTGTTCGTTTGGTTAGTTTAAGTTTGAGACGATTGTCGATACTTTTTCTAATAAAAATTATCTAAAAATATAGCTTTACATTCACAAAATGGATCGTGCCATCCAAATGAAGCAAAATGTGTGAAGATATTAATTTATCTTCTCAAAAATATCGAATGGATTCCATATGGCTATCGTCCTATCTTATTGTTGGTTTTTAGTGAAATTTTAATGGTCAGAGAGATGTAAATTAATACTAAATAACCTTCTGAAAATTTTGTGAAAATTTGATTGGGAAATCTTCCAGAATTGTTTAATGATTTTTGGCTAAAGAGCCAAAGCTTTTAAAGAAAAGTTAATTAAATAATTGAAAGACATGGACAGAATCTTTATTTCTAAAAAAAAAAGCTATCGACCTATCGGTCTTTCTGCCCTTGTTTAATACATGTAGTCTTAGTCTAAATAAAAAACAAAGATGAAAATTCTCTTATTCTAGGTTAATAATCTTATTAAATAAACTTTCCAATTCTAATGACAAGAAAAAATTATTTTATTGTCCAGTAGTCATTTGCGTTTGTAAGTGTTCGAGTAGCGTTGATGTAGGGAAACGGAAGCGGATTGTCTGGTTGGTCTTGTAAGACAAAGGGAGATTCAGTATGGTCCAGTTGTAGGGGTTGTTTGTCCATTTTGTCTGTAGATTGTATGAGTCTTTCCGAAATCTTTGTCATGTTTGTGCGTTCGTATAGTAGTTGGGTGGAGGGGTTGTGTAGTGGGTTTTGGGGTCTTATTCGTGTTATTAGTCTTAGTGCAATTTGTTCTGTTGTTTGTATATAACGTTTTGTCCTTTCTGTTCCGTTGGTCATGAGTATATGTCCATAGTCTAGCAAGGGTCCACAAATAGCTTTATATATTTTGAATGCTTGAATAAATTTTGTTTTCGGATGATTTAGCTCAGAAGTGTGTCTCAAATCAAAACCTTTTGGGATGCACAGCAGTACTTAATCATATCGAATAGTCATGTACATGGAAACTTGGTAAACATTTTGGCATCGTTGTGTTTCACTTTTCGGGTCAGAGACGATTCTCCAGTGGTTTCAACCTTTTTATAATTCAGCCGGCTGGAAACTTTACTAATGTTAAAACAGAACTAACTTAATTTTGTGCGCGCACAAAAATCTATTTTTATATTGGAGAAGTTTTCGGCTTTTGAATATGCAATGTAATATATTTATAAATCACTATCTTTTTGTCTCAGATATATTATAGCTGAAGTAATATACATGACTAATTTTTCCTGCTTCTTCTGTAATTGAGTTTCATTCAAAAGTGACTTTGTAGGTGGATATACTTTTTGAATAATTTTTTAGATACGCTACTGATTTTGCACAAAGCCCGAGGTGTATTGTCTTCTCTACCTAGGAACTCGTCAGGTGCAAACTCCATTGTTTATTGTATTTTCAGCATACGCTTTGCGGTTTGGTATTCTATTTAATGGTGTCGACTGTAATCTTTGACAATACTTTAGTTCTTTGTTGGGAAGTAGGTATTAAACAGTTCTTTCGGCTATATCATTCATTCACAATTTCCTTCTGAATAAATTAGGTTTTTATCACTGCAGCGTGAAATGAACGCATAAGCAATCAGACACCTGATACCAAGAATAAAACGGGAATTATTTAAAAGGTAAATCCAAACGGTATACCAAGTGTTTAAAACCAACCTTTTTTTAGTAGTCAAATCGACTCTTCGATTGTATGTATGTTATTAAAATCAGGAAAAATTGCGTTAATGGACTTTTTCCCGATTTGTTTTTTTGCACTCCAAAACTTCATATTTATGAAATACATTTTTATGAAAGTATCTTCCAATACTTGGGAATGCCGGGTTATTAAATGTTGTGTTAATGCCTATTTTAAGTATTTATAAATAATATTTTTATAAACGGTCCGATCCAGCCAATAAATAACGTATTTATAATAAATATTTTAGCTGAAAATTATTGCTATCATATATTACTCGGATTTGTTTGTGTTAAGCAGGTATTTACCCAATACAACTCTTATATTATCAGGCCGATATTTGTAATATTTATACGAAGTTTCAATCGCCAGCCAGGCAACAGACCTGGTGAGAATATACAGTGTCTTTCCGATAGCTAAAATAAAACTCTTATTAATTTGCATTGTTCCTTAATTCCTTTGTCTCTATGCAGACATAATACCATAAGTTAACCCATGCAATCCTAAAAATGTTAGCGATTGAAATTTTTCAACTAAGTTTATCAGAACAACAAGCTATAGAAATTATTGAAGTTTAGGTAAAAGCGGTGCGAACTTGCTCTTTGTTCCCATTTATTTATTACAAGTTTGTTCTTCGTTTCCGCTCAAGAACATTTCAATATCAATGGCAATAAAACATCCATGGCAAGTTCAAAGCAATTTAGAAGATGACAATGATCTTGTTTGTACAATTTTACCTTTGTATTATTGTTTTCGTTCTCGAAATTATGTATATTACAAGTTGAACAAAACGAGTGACAAATATAATAAAGGGAACAGTTCTAAAAATGTATTCATTATTTCAAAATGCGAAATTAAATTTATTTTAAATACCCGCAGACATCGAAAGATATATTGAAGTTCTTTGGAGCAAACTTTATAAGCATTCAAAAGTAATAATAATGATTAAAATTAAAGGATCACTTTTCAGAATTCAACTGTGACTGCTCGAAGTATATAATTTCTGTTGACTGGACCACTAGGCAAAATACACCTGCATGTGTACAGAAAGTACATTTTTTTGTCTTTCGATCACTGAGCAACACGCAAGAGTATGATGGACATATTGCGATTGCTTAAACTTACACAAATAAAGATTTTCTCAACATTTTTATCGCAAGCAAATATTGGAAAACCATTTTGCAAAGCTGTACTCTTGCTTGAATACGATATCTTAAATTAAACTGAAGTTGCTTTGCGATTAAATACGTTTTGCTAAAGTTTTCGTTTTTCCCTGATTTTCTATACGTTCTGACCCCAATCTGTCCGAGCCATTTGGTTTGAATCTCTTCAGGCGATGAATTTTGTTCATATTGACTGACCATTAGGCTTCTTGCTAACACATTAATAATACGTCAAATTGGACCGGCGGTTTGATTTTGATACATACTTTTTCTTCTCTAACACTCGATTAATTACTTCCACAGTTATGTGCATTTACTTCAGTAATTTATTGATTTTTGTGAGATGCCTATGTAACATGGGTTTATTAAAATGACAACTATTTATATTTTCAAATAAATTTAGCCGTTGAAATTTGTCTGTATTTAATCGGAAATATAATAATAATAAATAATAATAATCTTTATTTCTTGCGAAAAAGGCTATACGCCTAATCGGTCTTTCTGTCCCTTAAAAGGACATACGTATTAATTAAATTCAGATCAGTTGAACAAGTTTTTTTTTAACATAAGTGTCTATGATAATATAATTTAATCAACTTTCACTCAGTAACGCGGTGGAATTTAGCGACCTAAACTGCTTTTGGGGCATCAATTCTGTTGTTTTTAATAAATTAGCGTACACATTTAAAAAGACGTTTAAAAATTATGTAAATATAAAATAATTCCAAATTAGTGTGACATAAGTAGACGGTGAACTAAAACTAAGGAAATTCAAAATTGAAAAAGGGATTGGAAATCAATCATATGACAGGTACGAATAACCAAAACAGACATTTTCAACTTCGGTAGTGAGAAAATTATTTTTGAATTCTCTAGGCATCAATATGAAAACATCAAACTGTGTGTTTTATATAAACTGAATGATTAAATTTTGAAGTAAAAAGAATCAATCTCATCTTCCTGTACGCTACTGAATGTCGGCTTTAATTTCACTAAAGAATTTTTCGCTCCAGTACACATTGGCTTTCACTCCTTACGTGCAGTCATGCCAATTAAAGAAAAAAGCTTTTTACGATGTTATTGCAAACACGTTTTATTTTTCATTTGGTTTATATATGTAAATATCAATGTGTTTGTGCCAGTTTTGTATTAATTTCTCGGATCAATTTAGAGCGTTTGCACTGAATAGAGTTTACTCGCACATTTCTATGCCCCATTAAATATTTTCATTCCCGTTTCCCTTTGTCCGATCTGAAGTGATTCGGGCGCCTACACAATTCAAAATATATGCAGAAAATCAAATGAGCATCTTCTGTTTTAAGCCTCATATTGATGTCTGTAATTCAAGTAGGCTCGTCAATACCTTGTTATTTATTCAAGTTGTTAGAGCGAAAATTATGAATACACAAAGTCGCTTACAAAACATGTAACGTATAATTTTATAAAAAGTGATAAAATCCAGAAAGTAAACATGGTGCTGTGTTGTTAGCTTCAGTAAATAATACCTGTCTGTGAGAATGTAAATATTTATTAAAACATTATTCTATATTGGGTTTTGTTCACTGGTTGATAACCATTATTGTCCGCAATTTTCTACATACCTTGGTTATGTATTTTATGGCTTCAAATCAAGTTATTTATATAGTTTCTGTGTTTTTTTTAATCGTTAACTGCTGCTTTCACTTACAGTTCTCAGTGTTTGAGGAGCTCATTCCTGTATGTGAACATTAGTGCTCTTATTCTTAATTAAAATCTTTAACAACGTTTAATTGGAAGTCTGCACAGCAAATAAATATGCTTTTTTAAACAAATCCATAACCTGTTGCTATAAAATATTTCAAGAGGAGGGAATAGGTGAACTGGAAATCCCTTCCGATCATGAAATTTCAGGATTATTTACTTCCGAAAAGAATACAGTTTACAAAACATGGGCCACAAAATCTAAACGTGCTTAGAACACAAATGACGTAATACAGCAGACATAGTTCTGGAAAAATATGCGAACATGTTGTTCAAGAATTTTATTGTGTCGCTTGGCATATTGTCAATTCATGAGAGGAATATAATTTCTTCATTTGAGTTGGATTTTTTATGAAATTTCTAAGTGTGACATGGAGTTTAGACAGTTATCAGATCCCTGGATTAATTTCATATATTTATATTGACATTGTTTCACTTTCAAAAAATTAATACAAATAATACATACTGTTGTTATATGTATATAAATTTACTGATGTTACTAAAATCGTTCGATCACTTATGTACATTATACAAATAGGTAAGTAATCTTCCTGAACTAAAAACAGATTTGCAACATAAATGGGTTTCCTTGACAAATGGAAGGAAATGAAAAAACGAATACCTTGCCTGATATTTGACAGAAATAAAGCCGGGTCGAGTCACGAGTGTAATATTATTTTTGTAAACGAAAGGCAGAGGGTAAATGAAATTTAAAAAACGGGCAGAATGTCGTTTGTGGAATTGTCTCGAGGATTCAATAACCGGAGAAGTTAAGGAAAAGTGGAATTCATTTCAAAGTTACATTTGAATACTGATAAGGAAATAGGAAATGGAATAAGGTTTTCGCCCATCTTAATTTAGGAAAAATCAACTGCCAAACTATAAAATAATTCAAATCATTTTAGTGCAACAGTATAAAACTGTTTATTTCTTTTTAAATGTTGAATTTAATTGAAAATTGAATAGCAAATGGCTATTTTCTATATTTGTTCTATGTATAAAACGATATAGAATATTTGTATTCTGATAATTGACGATTGTTCGTTAACAAAGTTACACTCCTCGTTTCTTCGGTTTGCCTTTAATGCCGATTCAAGTGTATTTAGAGCAGAGCCAGTGATCTTCTATATATATCTAACAAATAATTAGAGAATATTAAAGAATATCTTCGGTATGCGTACTCCATGATCTGCTGATTTTGATGTGTATTTGATACCAAAAATATAAGGCGCGAATCTATTTGAGCTTTTATATATGTGCTAGATTTCAAATTTTCTTCGGAACAAATCGCTTGATTGATTTTGCAAAGGGTCTTTCTTTCAAAAATATCCAGCTGTAATGATATTAAAATGTTTATAGGTCGATTTATGGGCGAAAAAAGAAATGTTTTTAAACGAAACGTTTATATCAAGATAAGTCAGCACACGCTATAAAATCGAAGCCAGAAACTTTTTAAGGACTTTTTATTAAGGGCATTTTTATTAACTTGGAACCGCTTTATAAGGGAATGAGAAGGCGTTTAATGCTCCGGTCGACTTCAGGATTTTCCTCTGTTGGAAATGAATTAAACACATTATAATGGACGAATATAATACTGTATTTTCTTCATAAAGTCTTTTGCAAACTTGCGCTGAGTTTCGTTTGTTTTTACTGGCACTCAAAAATGTTCGTATATACTCATGTAAAGTATAGTATCATATAAATAAAAAATTGAAGACATTTTCCCATTTAGTTGCATTCATTTCCAGCAAAGTGTAATTGGTGCATTGTTGTTGGACAGGAACAGAATGAACAGCAAGATTGTCGTTGGCGGAATGGTATTCGTATTGAAATATATCAAAAGTAAATACCGTAAATGCATAGACAAAAACTTTTGGCAAGAGCAACTTTTGTATCTCCAAGAGTTATCGAATGAGAGAACAGTTTGCCATGGTACGTTCGGCGCCATCCAGACGATTTTCAATCTGCCAGACTCGGACCGCATAGTCGCCAACCGCCTCTGTTGCCATGTTAACTTATTCGCCCTAGTTTAGGATAATTTAATCCCGAAATAACACTCTATTCCGAGTTTATTTGAAAATAAAATATGGAAATCAATCGCGGATGATCGAGTGAATATTCGAGAGATAAAAGAAGCACTTTCCCTTTTTATGCTTTTAAGGTAGGGGGGCGAAATCAACATTTATCTCCCAACCAAATACCACTCGACTTCAGATTTGAAAGTTGAGCCCCGATCTTTGCAGAATTTCAATATGAATAAAATATTTTAAAAATTTGTATTTTTAATAACCTTCAAGGGCATTCCACAAAATCAACTACTCATGGGTTCATAAATTTTAATATTGGTCATAAAAACTGGATTATATTTATGTCGAAGCTGTGAGGCAAACGGGATTGATATCTCTCGAAATAAAAAAAAATCTTTTCGAAATCCACTTTCATTTGAAGGCACTTGAAATATAATTGAAAACACTTTTCTGAATTTCTGAATCGATTTTATTGATAGATAAATACTATCATCGTTGTCTGATGAGATCGATCTATAATCGGAGCAATAAAGTTTATTTAGAAATGTAATCAATAAGGTTAAATATTCAATTATATTGGAATTCGCACAGTGGAACAGGGAATTGCTGTAACATCGATATTTTTACTTTTTTACAAAATATTGATACGTAACTGTCTATATTTGTGCTTACCAAAAAGTCTAAAAAAATAATATATAAATACATGTTATTTATCCTTATAATAGTATTCAGCTTAAGCCAATTACATTTTGATTAATTAATTCTTAAGCAAGTGAATATTGGCAATACAAGCGTCTACAAATATGGCAAGCTTTTAACAGAATGCACTGATCGTTTTTTCGATCATTTGTACATCACTTGTAATGCAAATTGCGCCGGAAATTGCCGAAAATTTCACTTTGCTTCCGGGCATTATTTCACCACTGCTCGCTTGAGAGACCAATTGCAGGTTTACGTTGATATCAAAGCGTATAAAATAATTTTTTAAAGCAACCGCTTTGGCTGTTTTTTCATGTGTACAAATATTAAGATAATAGTTATCCAAGATCTATTTTCGTATTCTTTCTCGGGTTGACTTACCCCTGTTGTCAAGTACGCCCGAAGTTACGGTAAAACATGTCTCTAAGTGATCGATTAAGTAAATGAACTACTTAGTGGGTGACCGAATTAACACAATCAAGTGTCCGAAAACACGGATTGCGGGTCGATTTATATGCACGCAAATGTAGTAAAATACCAGCTTTAGTTTGGAAGCGATTCTTCGGCCAGAAAAGCTAAGTCAGCAACTAGTAGAATTTAAAAACTTTTTTGCTATAGAAACATTGTTGATTTCATTTCCAATCTTTACTATTATAATTCTTTCATTCATACTTAAATAGCCTGACAATGTTAAATCCATCCTTTCAGTTCGATAAAATGTGGAATAGCAAACAGTTCCATTCAAGTAGAATTTGGTTTTATCATCAGTTTCCCTCTAACAATCGTCTCCAAGTAGATAACATGCTAAACAAACTACAGTTTCTATATATGTACGGACCAACCGTAAATCCATTCGTGTCTAATAGTTATTATAGTAAAAGCTATTTATTGCTTGAAAGCTGGATAGTAAAGCTTTTAGAACAAATTATGTGAAGTGTGACAATTAGCAACAACGTTTATCAGTTTTCAACATTGTTATTTAAACCTAAATACATGTATATTACTCAAACTAGGTCAAAATAGATCACACACAATTATTTCTATGTAGCGGAATAATTACTGACGCTAAAAACGGAACAGGAAAGGAATTATGAAAAAACTAAATGTATCATACAGAAACGCATATTTGCTAAATGTGCAATGATACAAAAGAAAAATATTAACTTTCGTTTCAAGTTTTTTTAAGAGAAACATTAACAAATTATTTCGCGCTGTAACCAGAGTGTCAGTTTATCAAATTTTGCCCATTAGTATTCGCTTTACGAAAAAAAAACCAAAAGATTTGCGATCTGATTTAAAGCAGGTGTTTATTAAATGGGCTATCAATTGCTTAGGGTATGCGGAATTCAGTTTAGACCCTTCTTTAAGTTCAGTTACTTGAGGAGAAACAGGGGTCTGACAAGTTTATTTTACCGTAAACTCCTTACGAAAATTGAAATATTTCGACCCTCTGAATAAAATTCAATTTAATGATGATGGCTTGCAAAGAACGCTGTAGGCTCACCACATGCCCTTTGATATTTTACCATATAAAAAGGTCTGTATAATGTAACACACGGATTATATTGGATTACTGTCTGATTTTATTACTGTTTTCCATATAATTCTGTCATTTTTATTAACGATTTTTTCATTATTGCTGATCTACAAGGCATATTAAATCCGCTGAAATAAAAGTTGCTTATAGGCGAATCGTAAAATGCAAAATTGCTTATACTGATTTCTGAGATTCTGTTTCTCTTTAAATACACGTAACATGTTTTCCATTTAAATATAATGAATTATGCAATGTGAGAATTCAACACTTTTAGTTCATCAGGTTGCATCTAATGTTGCATTAAAATGCGACTTGGTATTACTTGACTCTCGCGTACATAGATAATCGTTTTGCTATTGCATTAGCGAGAAACTAACAATTTCTATGAAAACTGTTGAGCTGCAGCAGATAAAATAAATAAATACAAGGATTCTTTCTGTTATGTTTAAAGCTTATATTGATTAATATTAACACCATAGAATTATATCCACTGTTAATGTACAGTGTTTCCTAATTGAACCTTATGTCTGAAATACGTGTGATGTCAGTTCCGCTTATGAACCTGGTCCTTAATTAACATCATTAAAATACTTATAGGCTGAGGTATCGATTGTTGGGTAAATTTTGAACTCAATTATTACTCACTATACTTCCTTCAATACGGAAGCATACTTTTTTCACTGTGAGGTAATACCCAATGAGGTAAGAATGCTTTTTATGAAGGACAGGTTTCTAAGTGTCTATGTTTGCTTAGACTAAATATATAAAATAAGGAACCGAAATTAGTACGGCGATTTCAAAAATATAGTCATTAAATATATTTATCGATCTATCCAATTGTCCAGTGACCCAGTTGCACGTTATATTGTTTCTATAATTAAATTATTCAAAATTGAATCGTGCATGCCTAAATTTGCGTTTAAAAAAGTACCTCATTATTAGAGATAGTAGACTGCAGGTTTATATTTATTTTTTTTTTACATTGTTATATCAAAGTTTTCATGAAACAAATTAAGATATTAACTTAACATTGATTTAGATGAACCGATTTCGATTAATTCATGATGTACTTCATGAACTTCATGAAACTAACCCAAACTATTTTTTTATTTTCTCGTTATATAGATTTAAATTAGAAAATGTCAAAATACAAAGCGCGATACTTCATATAAAACAAAATTTTGCTCCTTTGAGAGTGTCATTTGTAAGCCGAATTCAATAGTCATGAGGGGCTTGCTGCTGCCTAAAATATACATAATTTTTTTGATCAATGATCTTTCTCAGAAATATCATGTATGTATTAAACTTCGAAAATTTGAACAAATACGCGAGTTTTTTTCACTCCCTAGCAGGATTGTGATTTCATTTTAATCTCACCACCGACAACTTCCTCTCGTTATTTCAAATAATCTCTCTCATCATTTCGTCTTTGTGATATTTTATTGGCTTCAGAAAACCTAACGGGATTATATTCACGTTTCCATATATTCATTATTTAGCTTGCTTTCAAAAACACCCCGCTTGCTTTTGAAGGGAAATAAATTAAATTTTTGGAGCGAATAAGGCCTAAAATCTTCAATCTGATATATCTGCAAAAAGGAAATTTTACGTAGATTTCCAAACGATAAAAATTAAGGCGTCTGTACGGGAAATGTAAAGATGCAGGTCGCATCTCGAAATCGTTCCAGAAATAAACCGACAGCATCATTGAATACTTCATGGAAAAGTGCCTTTAGGGAGTCAACGCCTTTTCGCTTTAAGCATTATTATTTAGAGATATCTGGCAAAAAATGAATAATAAAATTTCACGGGTTTTTTATTCCGCTGATTTTCGCCCTGGTTTTTATGGATTACTGAAATAGCAATTAAATCCCCTGTAACTATAACTCTGTTAAGTTAACCGAGTTTTATCAGTTTTGGGTTTGAAGATGATACCAGTGGTTGGGATCGAATTGGAATACTCTGGATATTGGCCGTTAGATTTTGGACTTGTATGCAACTTGATGCTACATGTGGAGACTGGTGTATTTTGTTGATATTTTTTTCGACGGTCTAAGTGAAATAGCAGAACAATAGAAGATATGAGCCCGATCATTCATTCACCTTATTTCGGATGGAATCGAAATGAAAATGGGTGTAGGTGTGAAAGTTGTAGGTCTGCCTGAGAAAATGGGTTTCGAGCTTAGACATCAATATTTTATAATGTGTTCCAGATTATTCATTAGTGACGCGAATGGGTCTATGCATGAATCATAGATTCGACGGATATAATATTTCAGAATTAACTTTCAGTGTATCCCATGTATTATCTGAAGGGATGCTCGAGTGGGGATGAATTTCCCGACGTGCAGTGGCATTTTCCGCGCAAGTTTTCCAAAGATTCGACAACACCGCTGTGAACAACTCCGACTGCTTGCTTTAGCAGTTTTCCGCTTTAGCCGGTTAGCATTCATCGGCTCGAGTCCCAGATATTTACAAATATATCCGATCGGTTAGCTCGACGGTTCTTCTTACGTCATCAAAAAAACTATCTTCCAACTCTTTTGGTGCGTGTGTGGCAGTGCGTGTAAAAAGTGTATTTTTCTCGTTTCTTTTCATTATTTCTCTATATTTTTCACACACTTTTCATTAGTGAAACTGAAATGAGAAATTCAACAAACTTCAGCTGAAGTGTGCGAACTAGTGCGAAAATGTTGCAAATATTTTGCGGTGCATACCTTGGGAGTGAGCAGAGTTATGTAAAGATCAGCTCGACGGTGTCTTATTATTCATAGCTAACTTCCAAAGGACTTTTTACTGCACGTGTGACTTGAGTAAGTTATTTTAAGTTTTCTATTTTTAGTCACTTTAGCAGAGATAATATCATTTTTTATTCTGTGAAATTTTCGACTAGATTTTGCACCAGAATGTGCAGATTGTGGAGGTTTTTATGACCCGTTCTGAATATTTAACGCGATTGACCTTTCCTTTCCTGTGCATCCCCTAATCTCCTTACATTCTTCTGTAAAAGGTACAAATCCGTTCAATCTTTTGAGAGCCAAAAACCGACACACCCTTAGAAAAAGTCCAATATTCAACCTCTTTTATGATAATCTCTCCTATGAAGGATAAGTCTGAAAAAGCTTTATAGCGCTTCCATACACAGGGTGGCTCATTAAGAACTGACGATCTGGAAACTGGAGATAGTGCTCATGGAATAACGAACTACTTTTCTAATTTCAAAATTTTAATTTAAGTTATTTGAACGCTTCTAATTGAAAGAACTCAAAAATGAATGAAACCCAATAGAAGCGCGCACTTTCTATTAAAATTGAACTTCAAGTTCCCAACTCGATTCGGACATAGTTTATCAGGTAAGAAGACATGAAATTCGCTCACAAGTAACAGCGTCTAACTCAAGCCACAAAACTTGAGTTGATTTGCCAAAAATTACTTGCAACTTTCCACATCTCGGAAAAGATAAGTTAAGCGGAAAATTACAATTTTTGTGTGAATAATTCTGAAGCGAAGTGAATCGCCGTGTGTAAGCAGCAGCGCCGATTTGACTTTACAACTGTTACACATTTACAGCCAAAAAAACTAAGATTGTTTGCACATCTGCTTGAAATTCCCCATCTTACTCATTTTTAATACCCATGGAAAGCTATCGACGTTTGTATTTCATTCATATGACACAAGATTTCGACAATCTAATGAACTCATGTGCTTAAAATGTTTCAACTTTAACATTTTCCACTAGAACATGCCAATCAGCAGTTGCCATGAATGAATGAGTAATGTTGTTGCTATCTAGTGCATATTTACCAGGTTTTCTGTCGCACATGTGCGTGTAATAGATCATATTTTCCTTATGAATTCATTAGATACATTCGAAACATAGGCCAATTATTTTCAGACTTTCCAAACATGTGCTAATCTACTAGATCACATTACTATTAGGCGTCTATTCGTAATGCAGGCACATTTAAACAATCCATATTTAACCATTCTTTTATCATGTCATGTACTGAATGAGCAATGTTTTCTAATACATATGACCTGCATGATGCCGTCATCGTTTACACTCGTTCTCGGAACTTTATGGATGTTTAACAGGATAACCATCGGTTTCCACCCTTGCTTTATATAATTAATTGCAAAATCGATTTCAGTTCCCATTGAAAAATTCAGAGCTTTGCAATGTTGATAACTCAATGCCGGATCCATACCAAACTATAAAATAAAAACACTCAACAATCCCGAACAGCTAAAGAACAACTTTCCGAAAACAACACAAATTGAAAACTTGCTGCTCTAACAGGAAAATTCAAAAACAGGACAAAACAACTGAAACTAGAGTTTTAGTTTCGTCTCGTTCGCATGTAGATTTCGTTTTTGTAGGAAAGAAATTGAATGTTTTTCTCATCATAGCAGTTGGCTCTGCAATGTTTCAAAGCGAGTTTTTAGGCGAAGCCGTCCAACAAAAGTAATTCATCAAAAGAATTAGAGTTTTTCAGGCTTTTAGGCCGCAATGGAAACGCGTGACTTTCACGCCACCAGCCGAGTGTAAGTTTTCAAGTGAAAAAACACTTGTGCTTGCGAAACGTCAGGTAGAAATTCTATTCCACGACAGCCTAAAAGCCCGCAAAACTCAATTTGGTACTCTTCAAAATTTGTAGCAATAACTTTGAAGAATGCTTGCAAGTGGCCGCGGCCCGTCCTGTTTCTGTTTTTGCCCGTTTCCATTAAGTACCAACCGCAACCCCTGGGCGTTACAAATGTGAACAAAACACACACCCTTTGATGTTTACCGATTCGCGATAAGTTGTTAAAAGCACGAAACAAAAACATTCATTAGATTGCGAGAACATCTGCAATTTGTTATTTAATTGTTGACCATTTTCATTTTTTGTTTGGGTCTTTTGATCTGGGCTCGATTTACTTTCGCAAAGTACCGCAACTGTTGGAAAGTTACTTTATACAAAAAAATCACTTTCCTAAGCCAACGCTGGTGTAAAGTGTTAATCGTATCAAAAAAATTAATTGTAAGCTCAAACCATAGAACTAAGTTGAAGTTTCAGCCCATGTATTCAAGAATTAATATATATCTTTTTGTTTTTGTGTTAAGAAATCATAGTATATTGTGTGTTTTATACAAAAAAACTACATTTCTAACAAGTAAATCACCTGTAGGGTGGTTAAACGTGGGTATCTAATTATAAGGCTGTACATTTTAACAAGAAGGTTAATAGTTAGGATGTTTATATACAATTTTTATTGTTGTTGATCGTGGACAGATTTAGAACTATATTTAGTTCTGGGGCCCTTATTGCTTGTGAAAACGACTAGAATGTGAGTTTGTGAAATTGTTCACCATTTGAGACAGCAACTTCCTCAAAGTTAATCTTCTCGAATTGAAAATCAAGTACAAATGCTTTCATAGCTTTTTTTGAAAACTTAATAAAATTTAATGTTTGTTCTAAACTTGAATACATTAGCTACTTCGCAATGAAAACACGTATTTTTGAGTGTTGTTATCCAATTTCTAAGATTATTAAAATGCTCTGATACTTTCTACAATGGATGTAAAATCGACATCTGATAATTAAAATATGAAAATAACATTTTCGAACTTCTAAATGATGTAACTCCATTTTGCAATACTGCGAAAAATCAAAATTATTTAATAAATCGCGCTGCTAAAAAAAAAGTAACATAACAGTATACATGAACATTTATGTCCCATAAACCAGCATGTTTGCTCTCTCGATCGGAATGTGGATACAAAGCACATGTAGTTGAAGGCTCAAATAAAATAGCTGAAAAAACCATCCAGCCTAAGGCTAAACGAACCGTTACATTTTCCATCCCATATCTCTTTCATCCTTGATTTGGATCCAACGTTTGAAGGGTTTCCTAACACAAATACGAATTGACATGCTGCAAATACTTTATTATCGCATTTTTTACATTGGGTTATTTGTCCTCCCAGCAAGTTTTATCAATTGTTACGCATATCGATTCCCAATCTGAAAAATCCTTTAAGCATGCTTTTAAGGGTTCAACTTTTTGTTGATATATCGTTCTCCAGAAAATATTTTTCTTCTTTATATCATTATACTTTACCTCAACGGATTTTATCACTAAAGCCATAATTTACATACTCCATGCACTGATGCAAAAAATTTACGATATTCTCAATTTCCATATATTACCATTTGGAATTCGTATCCTCCAGAATGGTTTGATCTCAATAAAAAGCATTGAAAATGGCATACAAATAAATGGTTACTAAGTAGAGGATATCGTGCTTATATTGTGTCATTTTATATATACAATGACATTTATTAATTATTCGTTAGTTAACTTTCAGCTTTAATATGCAATGATGAGGAAATGATTCGATTTTTCCATTTCCTATCAATTAGCATTCATCGAACATTCGAGTTTTGTGCCCCATCGTGCGTCTACCTAAAGCAATAATGTCTTAATTTGCTCATTTGCGCTCATATCTGTGTAAAGATTTAACCGGGAACATTGTAATGTATTTAGTTATTTTTGATACGCTCTGCTTTCAGCCTTGTCAGAGCTAATTGTTTCAAAGTTATCTCGTATAAATGAGATCTCAACAGAGTTGTCTGAAATGGGCGTTTATCCCTTCCTTTGTTTCGATGTAAATTCTCTTATAATCCCTTGAAACCTAGATTATGTTAGGTTTAATTTAAGTTAACAGTTGATTGGTTTTAGATTTCGATTAAATCGACCAATTGAAGTGACAATTGATATGTTGCTGTAAACAACAATAATTAAACCCCTGGCCCTCATACAGATAAATTCGTTAATCTTCATGCACTTTGGCAATACAGTAATTTACTGCATGATTCCAGTTGTTAAGGTCCAATTATTTCAGCTTTCTTTTCAATTTATTTCGCAAAGGTATTTTAGAATTAGAATTTTTTTGCCAAGGCTGAAACAAACTATTTGTTGCTTTTCAGAATTTAATATGTCATGGCATCACCCTGTACGAATCACGTATTGTGGTCGTGACGTTACTTCTTAATTAAAAATACCTAACAATAACCGCCTAAAAGTGGAATATTACGGACGTAATGTGAAAGCTTGTTTGCCATATTATTTGCAAAAACATATGATTCTGTACCGTAATAACTTGATAGTCTAGAGAAAATTAATTTTCGTTTAAAATAGTATCTTGCTGGAGATGATTGATCGTAAAACTCTTGAAGTTTTCGCTACGTTACCTCTCTTTGAAGCCGAGTTGTTTGCGAGTATCCTGTAACTTTAACAATATATGTTGAGCCTTATATTAATTACTATCGAAGTTATTCATGTCACATGTAAACTATTCTCTCCATCAGGAAGTAACTATTTACAGTTAATGAAGCTGAATTTCATTAACGTTGTCTTTAGTCAGGAAAGCCACTTTTGTAGTAACGAGTGTCTCCGATTCGTATGAAACTGGGATAGGGATATAGTTGGAAACCATCTGAATAGTGATTTTTCTGTGTCTCATAATACATAGTAGTTAGGCATACCGATTCTTTTAACATATTGATAACAAACTCATTAGACATTGAAGTTTTTCCTAATATTTGTCTTTTATTTATCCTAGTCTTACAGCATTTGCAAACAAATGCTGTCAATATATTTTTATTTGTCTATATCTTACTATTAATCTAAAGCACTTATTATGTTATCAGCACTCTCTTTCTAGTAAATTTTATCAAAAGGTCGCATCATGTTACCCAATCTAACCGAATTTCTCCAGTTAACTAGAGAACAAATTGATGTGGATACTTTATATTTAAGAGGTAAAAATCGTAATTTCGTTGCGAATGGTGTTTTAGTTTTTTGATGTGTTTTGTTCGGAGATTTTGTGATACATGTCGATGTTCAGTGACTAAAATACGAGCGTTCTTGTAGAAATATTGGTGTACATTTTCCAGGTAAGCGTGGAAGCCCTCCTAGAATAATCGTCATCTATTAACACAAATGTATTTAAGTACGAACTTGTTCGTCAACTTCATACACATGCAATTTAATTTCTTATCATTGCTCCTCAACTTAAAAGGGTTGCTGTAACTGACAACCTGCCAATCGCGAACTTTAATCAGTAAGACTAGCCAAAAGAAAATGTAAAAATGCTTTTTAAGTTGTCAATTTCCTACAAGAGGGTGTACTTCTCGCACATCACCACATAATTGGGGTTTTGCTTTCGATATGGTAGACTAAAATTGCCGAAGAGAATTAATTACTGCTGATCAAAAGTATCAACATTTTTCTCTTTCTTCATTTTTGTGAGTCATTTTAGATTAACCAAAAAATCTATTTCAAAGCCAGTAGATGTTTCCTTAGATGGTTGCAAAGAGGACATAGAAGAAATGAAATCTGCTGCTTCTTACGACTGTGAGAACACATGTGTTTTCGTTACGTAAAACCGGATGGTTTTGGCAGTCAAATACTTGATAATATTTTCTATTATGACGGGCGTGAAAGATTTAAATAGTGTCACTGAGTTTCAGTTGCAAACGGAGAAGCTCAAATAAATTAAAATGATTATGAAATTTGTTCGTCGACTTTCGTTAAGGTGCTGTTTGTTCTCAAGCGCGTTTTGTTCAATCACTGCACCTGTTTTGTCGCATGCAGTATAGAGCAGTCGTCTCAGGCGTTAGTGAGGAACGATCAATTTTCAAAATGAGGAAATGCATTAGTTTCAGTTGCAAACGGAAAAGCTCAAATAAATTAAAACGATTATGAAAATTGTTCGTCGACTTTCGTTAAGGTTCTGTTTGTTCTCAAGCGCGTTTTGTTCAATCACTGCACCTGTTTGTCGCATGCAGTATAGAGCAGTCGTCGCAGGCGTTACTGAGGAACGATTAATTTTCAAAATGAGGAATTGAATTAGTTTCAGTTGCAAACGGAAAAGCACAAATAAATTAAAATGATTATGAAATTTGTTCGTCGACTTTCGTTAACGTTCTGTTTGTTTTCAAGCGCGTTTTCTTCAATCGCTGCATCTGTTTGTCGCATGCAGTATAGAGCAGTCGTCTCAGGCGTTACTTGGAAACGATCAATTTTCAAAATGAGGAAATGCTTTAGTTTCAGTTGCAACGGAAAAGCTCAAGTAAATTAAAACGATTATGAAATTTGTTCGTCTACTTTCGTTAAGGTTCTGTTTGTTCTCAAGCGCGTTTTGTTCAATCACTGCATCTGTTTGTCGCATGCAGTATAGAGCAGTCGTCTCAGGCGTTACTGAGGAACGATCAATTTTCAAAATGAGGAAATGCATTAGTTTCAGTTGCAAACGGAAAAGCTCAAATAAATTAAAATGATTATGAAATTTGTTCGTCGACTTTCCTTAAACTTCTGTTTGTTCTCAAGCGCGTTTTGTTTAATCACTGCATCTGTTCGTCGCATGCAGTATAGAGCAGTCGTCTCAGGCGTTACTGATGAACGATCAATTTTCAAAATGAGGAAATGCATTAGTTTCAGTTGCAAACGGAAAAGCTCAAATAAATTAAAACAATTATGAAATTTGTTCGTCGACTTTCGTTAAGGTTCTGTTTGCTCTCAAGCGCGTTTTGTTCAATCACTACATCTGTTTGTCGCATGCAGTATAGGGTAGTCATCTCAGGCGTTACTGAGGAACGATCAATTTTCAAAATGAGGAAATGAATTAGTTTCAGTTGCAAACGGAAAAGCTCAAATACATTAAAATAATTATGAAATTTGTTCGTCGACTTTCCTTAAGCTTCTGTTTGTTCTCAAGAGCGTTTTGCTTAATCACTGCATCTGTTCGTCGCATGCAGTATAGAGCAGTCGTCTCAGGCGTTACTGATGCACGATCAATTTTCAAATGAGGAAATGCATTAGTTTCAGTTGCAAACGGAAAAGCTCAAATACATTAAAATGATTATGAAATTTGTTCGTCGACTTGCGTTAAGGTTATGTTTGTTTTCAAGCGCGTTTTGTTCAATCACTGCATCTGTTTGTCGCATGCAGTATAGGGCAGTCGTCTCAGGCGTTACTGAGGAACGATCAATTTTCAAAATGAGGAAATGAATTAGTTTCAGTTGCAAACGGAAAAGCTCAAATAAATTAAAATGATTATGAAATTTGTTCGTCTACTTTCCTTAAGGTTCTGTTGGTTGTCAAGCGCGTTTTGTTCAATCACTGCATCTGTTTGTCGCATGCAGTATAGAGCAGTCGTCTCAGACGTTACTGAGGAACGATTAATTTTCAAAATGAGGAAATGAATTAGTTTCAGTTGCAAACGGAAAAGCTCAAATAAATTAAAACGATTATGAAATTTGTTCGTCGACTTTCGTTAACGTTCTGTTTGTTTTCAAGCGCGTTTTGTTCAATCACAGCATCTGTTTGTCGCATGCAGTATAGAGCAGTCGTCTCAGGCGTTAATCAGGAACGATCAATTTTCAAAATGAGGAAATGCTTTAGTTTCAGTTGCAAAAGGAAAAGCTCAAATAAATTAAAACGATTATGAAATTTGTTCGTCGACTTTCGTTAAGGTTCTGTTTGTTCTCAAGCGCGTTTTGTTCAATCACTGCATCTGTTTGTCGCATGCAGTATAGAGCAGTCGTCTCAGGCGTTAAAGAGGAACGATCAATTTTCAAAATGAGGAAATGCATTAGTTTCAGTTGCAAACGGAAAAGCTCAAATAAATTAAAACGATTATGAAAATTGTTCGTCGACTTTCATTAAGGTTCTGTTTGTTCTCAAGCGCGTTTTGTTCAATCACTGCATCTGTTCGTCGCATGCAGTATAGAGCAGTCAGTCGTCTCAGGCGTTACTGAGGAACGATCAATTTTGAAAATGAGGAAATGCATTAATTTCAGTTGCAAACGGAAACGCTCAAATAAATTAAAACAATTATGAAATTTGTTCGTCGACTTTCGTTAAGGTTCTGTTTGTTCTCAAGCGCGTTTTGTTCCATCACTGCATCTGTTTTTCGCATGCAGTAAAGAGCAGTTGTCTCAGGCGTTACTGGGGAACGATCAATTTTCAAAATGAGGAAATGCATTAGACTGTAAAACGCAGATATTTGTGAATATATTTCAAGTTAAAATACATGTAAATTTGAACCAGGCTGTAAGTAAATCTAAAACAAATAAATAGGGAAAGTCGTATTTGATTGATAGATGTAGACATAATACAGTTCCATTTATAAAATCAATAAATTACTTAATACTTGCTAATATGATAATAAATACAGAGTTCAATGAATAAAAATAAATGAAATATAACGTAGGAAAACCCATTATATTAAACCAACCCTAAAGTGTCCTAACGTAACTAATGAAAAGATAAAACCTGCCAGTGATAGTTAACTTTCAGTTGTCCCCAGGGAACATGCGGAAAGGTCTTTAGGATTAAGTATGCTTTATCGAGAAATTAGGTTAGGTATACAAAAGAAATAGACTTATATCCTGGGCATTTCTGTATACCTATTAATCGATAACCGCTTCGTCAGAATGATATGGGTGAGGAGGGCTTTTTCGCTCTGTCACTCAAAAAATAACGCTCCCATTTTAATTTTTCACCCAGTTACTGCTTTTATGATATTTTGCATTAGTTTGGGTTAGTTACCGCATAGCAGTAGAGCCTTTATCAAGATTGATTATGTATAGAGGTACCACACTGATTGAAAATCGATTAAAAATATATTACAGAAGCCGCAGAATATCTAGCCCCTTTCTTGAATTTCGACTAATGTTTTAGACCAATTCATTAAAATTAAACACATTCATTCGAACAAAGAAAGAAAGGGAGGCTATTTATTTGGCGTCCAAGTGTTTTAGTTAAACATGAAAACCTTTCGTGTGTTATTCCCTTGTTTGCTTAATATCAGGTACCCCGGCCACTGGGGCTTGTTTGGGTAAAAGGGAACTTTTAACGAAACGGTAAACATTCATATATTACCATATACATTGCTATTCATTCATACTCTCCAAATATGTTTAAATGCACTTTTTAGCTAAAAAATCTGATCTTTCTAAATGATTTAACTAGATAAGTAATATTAAAGCCATTTTTTTGTACATAATTTCGCTGCATTTTTTGCTTCAAAACAACATCAATTAAATATTGATGCGAAACTTTTAAACAGGCGTAAACTGTGTTGGATATAACAGATTACCTCATTGCAGCATTTACATGCTAAAAAACACTTTTTTTCTAATGTTTCTGTCTGATATTTCAGAAACGTCCATATAGAAAAGTAAATCTGTTAAAAGTACCATTGAACTAAAATATTTATTAAAAATAAATGGCGGGACCAAAAAATGGACCTTATTAATTTACAATTTCTTTGCGGAATAATTAATGTGGTTATTGTAATGTTTGCCAGGTTCAATTTGGCATCTTGCCATAAATTCTACAAAAATTCTAGTCGTCCATGAAGCTCTGATAAAATACCTGAATCTTTGAATCAAGACGATTGCAGTAAATTTAAAAATATTATGGGCCTCCGCGCTGCCCGGGTTTAGCTGCCTGGGATTATTTTCAAAGAAAGCGTTAGCGCAGCGAAATCATAAGTGTGGAATGTATTTACACTGAAATTCAGCTTGAGCTATTATTATTTAGACTGAAAAACATTTTATCTATTTTGTTTTAAGAGATGGTGCTGGTAATAGGCAGCAACACGAATAAAACTATTTAATTTCCCAATTTTGCCGAACTAAACATAAATATACACTATGCGTTTAGTTTGGCACATTTTCAGAATAAATTTATTTGAAAGTTTTAAATCACTTGACGATTCATGCACGCACGTTACAGTTATTTTATTACAATGTTTGAAATTTCATATTAAATGTTTCACTTTCCAGAACATGAATCATTTTTAATTAGTATAGTAATTAGTATATGTCGACTATGTTTGTTATCAGTTCGACCGTAATAAAGTGAATCGATCCGCTCAGGTTCAGATACTTTTTAGGTAATTAAGCTCAATGTGTAAAACAGAAATAAACTTGCTCCAATGCATAAAATATGTCTACTCGGTTTACCGTACACAGGCCGTTAAACGGTTATCTGTAAATGTTATTTGCATAAATGTTTTTTTGGATTCTAAAAGCGTTTTTGTATTACATAACATCTAATAAAAATGGAGCATTTCTTTAAGTAAAAATACATCGGCTATGGATTTGTTTTTTCTCATTTTGTATCATAACAACAGTAGGAATAATACCAATACCTCTTGTAATGTGTACTCAAATAGAGCCATGAATAATATTGATTTTGGGTTGAATTAACAATATTGATAAGTTCCAACAAAGAACTTGCCTAAATAATTAATAATTATCATGCATTGCTATTATTTCTTTTGTTTTAATTGCAAGTAAATAATTCCCGTATTTGTAATTTGATTGTACTCCGGTTCAATAAGTCTATTTATCTGTTCAATTAACGTCCTTAGTTCCAAGCAAATATTTGATTATTCTGTGAGTATACTAAAAAGGCAAAATATGTGCCATCCATCTCCAAGCCTTAAGAATATTGTGTTCTTACGTTTTTAATAGTAATGCAAAATTTTATTAAAGGGCAAAACTTCTCAAACTTACGCGAAAAATGCTATTACTAATCGTAATGTCCTGGTTGATGCAACTTAGAGACAAGTAGTCCATATTTATCCTTAATACTGATTTATTTGTAAGGACTAAATTGCTACCATTGTACTAATCCTTATTGTATGCAGCACTTTAATGGTGGTGAAATCTTTGAGTAGAACAGTTTTTAACCTTTCCTAATTGTATTATGTTTTATCAATTAATAAAATACATTTATATCCGTATATATAATACATAGTAACTTTAAGATAAACTTTACCTTCGATTTATGTCTTCTTTTGAATTATCATATTACTGGCATTCTTTTTTGATCGATCACAAATATTAGCAATGCAGAGCATACCTTACTCGTTTGTGAGATCCGAAAAAATCTTTTATTTGCTCTCTCATGAAGGACCCTTTTAATACAATTGGCATTCAATAAGAATTTTATTAATTTGCATAGCACGCAAAACATAAGAACAGGGAAATACAGAAATAGGGATAAATCCGTCATCTGATCAAGTCAATCTGATTTAACTTCATTTTCGTTATTCACAGCTGGTTCTGGGCTTGAACTTTGCTGGAATTTTATAAACTCGATTTTCTCCACATATTTTAAATCTCCCGATATTGAGCTTATATCTGAACGGAAAAAAATACACTTAAATAAAACTGGAAGGCGAGAATATCTGGGATTGCAATCTAAAATCTTGGTTTTTTTGTCAGTTGCCTATTTGTACCAAGGCAAACTGAACGTTCATAATGTTTATTTCTTTTATTAGAATGATGTTAAACTTAAACAGGAATTTAGCACTTTCTGAGAAGGCAATGAATAAATATTTGCTTCATTGTTAATTAAGAATGATTCAGTGAGAATGATTAAGTAGTATGGATATCAAAATCGCATTTTAGTAAATCGTTTTTCCCACACTTTTCAAACCTTTGTTAGTTCGTAATTATATAATTTGAGACTTACCACTTCTGATTAACACATGTTCTGAAACATCAATATTACTTATTTAGATTGCCGTAGGTTTGATTATTAGCAATAGATAGTCAGAAGTTTGGTAACATCAAAGGTATATGCAAAGTCAACAATATAAAGTCAACAGACTAAATGATCTATGTCGTCGGTTTTGTCAATAATTCATCTAATTTAGGTTCAACGTGTGTAGGAACAATTTATTCGTTTAATCACTGTTGTAAAATGGAGGCCTTGGCATTTTTACTGCACTTTTAGATTGTGATTCCTGCGTAATACAACTTGTTTTCTCTTCTAATCGGTTTCAGGTATTCTTTCTGACCTGAGCACTGGCTGACATGATTAGATATCGCTCTAGCCATTATCTTCTTAGGACCAGTTCAGGTTCATTTGCAACTGCTGTTACCATCTCGCTTTATTATGTCTTTAAATGAGTTGGAACTAAAAAAATCTTACGAAGTAATGGTACTTTATTTTGATGTAAGATACGGCCCTGTGGTCGGCATTAAGCGGCTATCGACCTACTGGTGAAGCCAACGTTTTTACTGTGAACCGAATCAAAATGATGCTTTCATTCTATAATCTATTCTAGGAACTAAAAGTCGATAATAGGAAAAGTTACTGGCTTTCGTTGTAAAAGAATTAAAAGTCAACGAAGATGTGCAAACTTGTCGTGGTGATAATTATTGAAAAACACGGTATTTGTTTGTGAAAACGAAAGGGAGATTTTGCGTCAAACTTTTGTGTCTTCTGAGAAGACAGAGCTTACGAAGTGCTCTTATTTTTCTCTAAGGAACAAATTCTTTATCAAAACGTAATAAAATAGTGATTACCCAACAAAAATGCTGTGAAAATATAAATGCACCCCAACCGTACCTGTAGAACTGATCTACAAAAGGGCGATGAATTAATTGTTAGAAATATGTTTTTAATTTGTCTGCTCTGATTGAACTACGAGTTGTGTCATCGCTCCAGCAATTTATATTTTTTTCTCAAATTGGAATGCAGGCGTTAACCTAAGAACAAAGGCTGTTCTTCGAACTTTTGTAGTTAATTCTACATTTTAAAATAATCGTCTAGCCTGTATAGCACCCTACACGTTTTTATTCGAAAACAGCTGCAGCTTATGAAAAGAAAAGGAAATAAATCACGCTTTTCTCGAATTCACCAAACAGCGTTTCACCAAGCATGTAAATGTAATGTTAATTACATTTCAGTGAAACTGAGCTGTAGAGTGGAACCGTCTTTCTACACAGTCTACACAGAAAAAATATTTATTTTTGGGGTAGGTATCAGGATCTAATTAGCACGAATTTGAATCGTATCAGTAAGTTTCAATATATTTTTTTTCGCACAGCGCAGCACTGTGGGGCTACTATATTGATTGGTGACTTAATCACTATATCACTAATTAATTAGCCTTATCTGATATGAGGTGGTGGTCCACATTTATTTCGTATAGACATTACGTACTAATTCTGGATTTAAGTGATTTAATCGTGGAGTAGGTGCGATTCTCATCGATTATACAAAAATAATGTTATAATAAAACTTTTTTCGATCCAACTAGGTTTGGAAACCTTTTTGTTCGGTTTCAGTAAAATTTTTACTGGCAGCAGGTACTTTACCTAAATTCACTTTGCCTGTATAAAATTAATATACGGGGAATAATTATTAATAATTAATTTAAAGATCCCGACACATTATGTGATTGGATAGGAATCTCTGAATAATGTACTGCCCTGGCAGCCTATTCAAAAGGAGAACAAAGGAGGTAACATCGCATATATGAAAATCGGATCAACCATTTTCATACTGGCAGATGTTTTATCAAAATTTTTTAAATCTATTCTTTGTTAAGTCCTATTGTATGGATCCACAAATGCATAATGATTCACCGTACCTGACTAAAAGATGACATTGGATAAGTAGCATTTTAAAAGGATCAATTAAATCATGCTGTCAAGTACTGATCAATGTTTCACTGCACATTCCAGTGTGAATAAAAACTATTTGCGAAACTTTCGATTGTGTTTAATTTGTTTAGTAACTAACTTCGCTGTAGCTGAGTTAACTTCATGGCTTATTATTCATTTATGCACTATTTAGTAGTTGAGATAGTGTAATCGTAAATTTATTAGTATAAATGTACGATTGAAATAAAATGTTTTCAGTTTACAAAAATATCTATCACTGTTGTAATCAAATAATTGAAGCTTACAATAAAGCAGTGGCTACAATTATCATATAAATGAGCTCTCATCAACTACTAATGACACTATAATTCCACACAGGTATATTATAATGATAATTAAATTACGGAAAATACTCTAACTGCGCCGCTAAATCGCTGTTTCAAAAATCAGCGTTTTTTTACCATTTTTTACAGCATTTGTACTACTTTAAGTTCGTTTCGTTTCTCTACTCTTGTTTCGATTAATTTATCATATTGCTGTGTCTGCAAATTGCCACCCTGGACATAAATATATTTTTTGCTCTATTGCTCTCATTATTATATCATTTGTAGAGATGGTTAGTTAAATGAAAAATTTTCAAATAACATTGTAACGACCTAAACAATGGTAGAAGAAGAACGTTTTTAGAATAATGTAGGTCATGTATGCACGAATTATCAAAGGATAATCGACATGAAGTAATTGCTTTGATATAACTTTGTTACTGAGTTGTGTGCTTGGACTGATTGATAACGATCAAGTTTAACGGAACTTCACACTGAATCTTTTTCCTTAAAACTCATTAAATAGTTTTATGAATAACTCGCTGTTAACAAAAATAATGATGGCCATTAGAGGATAGGCTTTTAATAGTGTTAATAACAAAAGCTTTTCACAACAATACGCGACTTAAAAGACTTTTATTGATAAAATGTTTCCTGCAAATTTATAGTCAATGCTAACTTTCTTATTTCTGGATGATGCTCGATTAAGTAGCACTTATGCAACAGCATTAACTGCTCTTGGCATTATTTGTCTAGTAGTAAAACTATTCCAAAATTTACGGTTTTAATCCAAGTTTGCACACCAATTCAGATTTTCATATTTTCATCTGTGATTTACGCACGCAACAAGTGCCATAAATGAATATTAATCCGTAATAATTATAAAGTGCTATCAATAAAATGCTGGGTTTTAAAAGGAGGTAGTTTAACATTTTGTCGTTCATTTGTCAAACGTAGCAGTTACCGTATCGTTCTCTAATAATTAGTGTTTCGATGTTTTAACTGAAACTGAAATGCTTCTATATATGCTGTGTGTCTAGTCAGATGTAATAAATTTATAGTCCGATCTAGTGCTAATTGAAAGGTAAGCAATGCATTGAATTTGGTGTGTTTAATAGCGAATCAACTGGAAATTTATACCTATAGCCCAGGAAACTGCATTTGAAATAGTTTTAGCATCATATTAGTTATTTGGCCGATATTTGGGTATATTTGCTGGTTTACTGCTCATATTTGAATATTCTAAATAAATTGTTTGGAACATGTATCATTGATTGTTTAGCCATGAAATTACTTTTCTAAATTTCCATGGTGGAGGTGGCATAAATTAAATATTTCAATAACATGGTTCTTAGCTGTTGATGATGTAATTCAATTGACCATAGTTCAATAGCTCATGTATCAGAATTCAAAGAATCTCGCTTTTTATACAGAGTGTAGGTACAATTTTTGCAAATTTTTGACTGGAATTTTGCTTAAAATGATATCAATAGCTGGTCTTCGTGGAGTGCTTGTCTTTTTCTGCGACCGGTAATGTATAATTAAGAACATTGAGAAACCAAGAAGATTTATCGACTTTATGGCCTAAGGAAGATAGAAGAATCAGCCCTAAATTGCTGCGAAGAAAATATTTCAACAATTTTTAATTTTTCTATATTGAGATTAATTTCTATTATTAATTTCTATTATTAATTTCTATATAAAAATTATTTTCACATTTTCTTTTTTTTTTTTTTTTTAAATTATTTTCACATTTTCTATAGCTGGATGTTTTGGAAAATATTCTCATGCCAACGCAATTTTATTTTTCATCCATGTGTTTTCCTTATATTAGTTGCTTCCGAATTAGTGCGTCTTTGTGCTTAAAATCATGTAAAACCCAAAATTAGTTTCTATATAAACTGTAAAAATCTTTTTAAAGTATTATTGTTTTGTGAAATCAACTAAAAGACATATAAATACAGGATAAGATCAAAATCAGTAAATATAAGGCATTTTAATAGAGTCTGAGCTATTAAAAAAACATGAAGTTATGCTGGATGAGGTATTACCTCGTGCATCAAGTGAACTATAACAATAACGCATAACATCCTAAAATAAAAATAATTAATTTTCAGTTTTTCAAGAACCAAAATTTTTTTTATGAAAATGCATAGTAATACCAATTTGACGGATTTCCTATCTTTTAAAATGACGAAGTTACCCATAAAATAAGATGGAAAACGGCCGCTCTGTATACTTAGGATCTCATATGAATGAATAATAGTCCATAACCTTAAGCATATCATTCAAGGTAATAAAAGTTGGGTAACGCTGGCGGGCGATAAAGTATCCTTCTTTTTGAGTAAATCAAGTTGTCGAAGAAAATATTCGGAACTGGAATTCAAGATTTCGATTTCTTGGAGAAAATCACGATGTCGGGATACGTGAACAGCAATCCGTCTTAAACTGCTACAACTGTTTTGCTTTAAGGATATATTAAATAAACAGAAATAAAATCACAATTGTTATATTCCTCATCACTCAAATATGTTTTTAAATTTCGTGATGTTTTGTTTTCAACTTCAACTATTTAGACAATAGGCAGACGTGCAGCAAAAAAACTGTTTAAAATAACTGATGGAACTTTATTATTTATTCATCGTTTGATCCCACATATCATATTTACTTATTTACTCAAACATCAATCATATTTAATCACATTGTTTTCCCGGTATATCGGAAATACTAATATTTTGGTCGATTAGGAAAACAGAGCATCAAGTGATGAGCAATCGGTGTTAAGATAGCAGTTGATTTGAATAATTAGTCAAAACAGAATGAAACAAACTTTTCATATCTTAATTTAGAAACATAAGACGTGCTTTAAAAAGTATGATTAGCTGCTGAGCAGGCATGAAACTTTTGCAGTGCGTCAACGCTGAACGTTGGCTTACTTCTACTGTATCATTGGATGTCTTCAATCTATAAGTTGTTCTGAGTTCAAAATTGATGATCTTCTGAACTATTACAAAATTTATTGTTGGTCGAAAGACTTTACTTTATAGGTGTTTTGCAAAACCTTTTCGTTGGGTATTTCGCCTCAAAAATGTTTGTCTTGTTAGAAGGATCGTTAAACAAGAGCAGTCGTTATCAATTCGTATAAAAGACATGAGGAAACTCTGTCTCTTTAAGAAGAGAAAAATTTTTGAGGGCGAAATGCACAACGAAAAGGATCTGAAAAGCACCCATGAAGTAGAATGTTTCAACCAACAATTTATTTATAATAGATCAGAGGTGAAAATCTGGAATGAAATCATGGTCTAGAAAAGTAAATTCTGACACCAAGAAATCTAGTACGAAAACCCATTCTCATACTACTACGACGTCATGTCTCGTCTATATTTTGCATCTGATCATATCGCATGGCAACTTGACGACATTGGAGGTCAGTATTCTTCACACATGAGTCACGATTTTGTTTAACTCGTTCTGGCGATTTAGTACGTGTATATGACGCCCACATGAGTACCACTATGCAGCTGTTGTATAAGATAATAGACGAAAAATGTCGGGTTCTCTCGAAAAGTCTATGGACATACAGTTAGAAAACAATCATAAGCTCATACAAAACGACTTCATCGTAAGATTGTTTTCCTGATGTTTGTTAAACCAGTAGAGGATTGTCTTTAAATTCGTTAGCGTGAACTATCCGGGGTTTTGCATTTCGCTTTTATTCGGCATTTATAACTCGTTTGTTAGACGTTTCAAAAATCGGTTCAACTACAGCCGCAAGAGTCAACTCCTCAAAATGTAAATTTTTTCCTACCGTTGCCACATCAACTCTGTCTTCCAGGTGAGCCTCAGCATAGAGTCGGTCCGCTAATGTTTGTTTCTTCTGTCCTTACACCGGCGACATTGGATACCTTCCAGTTTTTAGGCGAAACACAGCTGCCACTTTGGCACAATTTTTTTCTTTTGCTGAAGCTGGCTGATGTGTAATTCCATATGAATCTTTGGATCAATCGGTTGGCCCGCAGTGATGATCACCAAGATGCATCTTCATTGCCATGTTATAGAGACACATTTGGAAGTCGAAGATACTTCGTAGCATTAATATACTATGTAAATGTGTGAAACTCATTATATTCTGGATAAATATCTCTTAGACCCACAGCGGACATCGTTCGTTTTTGCATCAACCATTGCCTATACTTAATCATTTCTTCTTTATATATTTATTCGGAACATCTAATTCTTCTGCTTTCAGCCTTTATCGGCTCAGGCATGTGGATTAATTAGACCCACCTTCAACAACCGTTGATAACTTGTGAATTTCAGTAACTGCTGCATTCAAGCCATTATCACTACATTGTAATATCATTTTCAGTGTTTGACCTTCATTCGTATTAACGTGACTTCCTTCCATGGCTTTTTATGCTATGATAAAGCGCTCGCATTAAACCTACATATTTCTGTGTCTAAATCATATATAGTTTCAAAAATATCTTGCCGTTTACGAGTCTTTATCGGAAATATATCTTTTTTATTCCTAATCTAAATGGTTCTCCTTTTTACGGTTGTGTGGCCTAATAGCTATGCGATCAGTAGCTTGGGTCCAGTTTGCGACAGTTGTTACCATGTTGTAAAAATTCCCACATATCTGATTTAAAAAAAACATTTCCTTAAAATAACTAAGGGTTGGGAATACAGATGTAAAAAGGTCGTATATGGAAGTCCTCGTTGTCACGATATTAATTCTCTGCGGAGGAAAGTTGTTTTTGAAAAAGTCTGAAATTTTTTAAAATGTATGAAGTTTTCCAACCTTTATTGGCAATTTTCCATTTTTTTCTTATTTCTCTATCAATGAAATCATTGGAACATTCAATATTATATTTTTACGATACGAAACCGCTGACAATATAGATTGATTCGAATCATTACTATATTGTAATTTTGAGTCGATTTTTAGTAACTTTAATATTTGATACCTAGGATATTCCTCTAAGTGTACATTTAATGAAATAGTAAATGACGAAACTGAAACTTCCGATAAGCAACCTACATTTTCACCTGTTTTAATGTAGTTTATGTAAAAAAATATTCACAAGTTCGAGTACGATGTTTGACTAGAGTACCAAATTATGAATTTTCAACTTCCATTAAAAAATCAAAAAAATTTTTCTGATTCCCTCATCTAAACGTAATGTTAACTTAAAACTTCTATTTACTTATGTCACTCTATAGGTAACAAAAATACACAAAAAATAATTTTTAATGATTTGTTTTTGAAATAATTTTTAATTTTCGTTTGTTAATAACTACATAGGTATATATTTAAAATAAATCTAAATAAAAATGATCGTTTGTAACCCCAAATCCGCACTGTCCTCTAAATGCCCATAAATTAAGCAGCTAATTGGAAACTAGTATAAGTTTTTATTTAATCGGATAATTAATTAAGAAATTAGCCTTGACGAAACTATAACCTTAACGCTTAAAGCTGGAAAATGATGAAAGAGTAATTAGCACAAAACTCCGAATATTGCAAAAACAAACTAAAAATGAATTTAAACGTTTATAATAATATAAATGTTGAATTAGAAATGTGTTTAGGACACTGCATATGAAAATAAATTGATTGAGCAATAATACCGCCTTATATTTCACTTACTATTACACCTACAGACGCTCTGCGTAGCGAGTATTATTTAAATAAATAATTTTCCGATGAGATAATAATTTTATATTTAAAAGTCTGACTTGAATCATTTGTTGCTATTGTCGGTCAGGTCAGGAGTAGGTTACATTTACGCATAATTGAACAATTAATATTTGCTAGAAGAGGATGGAACGTGATTTTCGAGTGCAGATTGGCGATCTAACGTTTCACTGAACCCACGGCAATCCCGCGAGTAGTTCGGTTGAGGCATTATTGGTGTCGTTGAAGCCGTTGCTTTCGTACACTAGTGCGATTTTTCTAACCTCAAATAGTTGTTTATAAAAAAGTGATACATTTTAGAGCAGGAATTCTCCGAAAATATTGTTTTATTAATGTAATAACTTTGCATAGACCCGACACGTTCCAGGTAAAGACATTACATTCTTATCTTACTCTCCTCAACTGTTGTCTGTATCTTAGTTTTGGCATCTGTTAGTGACCATTGTTTCGTACTTTGATATAAAAAGTTATTAATTCCTTATTGCAATGTTGGATGGTATTGGTATTAACTACTTTCTATTATATTTAACTTTAATTGTGTGTTAAAGACAAAATCAAGTTAATTTAGAAATATCGCGAATTTTTAGCTTTCACTTTGACGTCTACATTCTTATTTTGCTTTGTTGGTTTTCTCCAACAAACGCTTTCGGGGAGTTTATTACACTTTGAAAATATGTTAGTTTACACTTGATGAACGTGTATTTCTGTATGAACCTGTATAGTGTCGATTGTATAGACAGCACTTATAAAAACTACTTTTGTATACGTTTTAAACTGCCTTGCTCCGGGTGGAACGTTTCTTATCGATCCATCTATTTTCATTATGGGCAGTTTATGATTTTTACTGAATTTTGAACAATCGCTTTGGATGTGTTTGTCCAAAGACAACGAATACAAATTGCATATGTTTGTACATTCTCTTTTCATCCAGTTGTATTAATAAAAATATTATAATTTAATTAAAAATCGTGCAATAGATAGGTGGAAAATGCATTTTTATTTAACTATGACCAACTTAATGGATTATATCTTGGTGTAAGCACTCGGTTGTATTTATCTGCATTTTCAAAGCAAACCCCATTTTATCATGCATAAGGTCAGAAAGTTGTCTATTGATTTAGTTGTGGTATTGTTGACATAAAACGTTTATTATTTTACGTCTCGATCTCACACGTTTCCTTTCGTCTTACTTTTTTCATTTAAAGCGCATTCAGCCGATTTTCCGCGATGGCCGTAATTATATGTATTGTCTATTACATTACGCGTCTTTTCAGCTACTGTTGTAGACGCATTCAGCTTAATGAAAACCGGTCTGCCATTCATGTTTTTCGATAAAAGTCTAGTTAATTATAAACGTGGTTTAAACCTGTTTTTATCAGTTGTATAAAATTTAAGTACTATTATCACCACCTATTATTGTTTGTTTATCAAGACTCTCTTTAAGCTTTTAATGACAATTTGAAAATTTATATGTGGCTTCATGACGTCAAATGACGGCATTAGTGGGGCCGATTACGTTAATAAGACACTTACAGATTGCAGAAGACGTCAGTAGAACTTATAGATTAACTTATCTATTCTCAATCTGTATCATTTTGAAATTATTATACCACACCAAATTCTATTTCTGTCGCATACAGTTACATACAACAGTGTATCTATTCATCATTTAATACTATATCAGTGGCTTTGATGCGTTTTTCTTTAATTTTGACTTGGTAAGTTTGTACTTGCACATCTAATTCCTTACTTCGACAACTTCAGCCACTAATTCATAAATAATTATCAATTCAATAAAAAAAACAATACGCTTACGGGAAATCATATCAACGCGCGCTACATGATATAGACCAAGAAGAGAGTTTCAGGATGTCTTCACTCGGAAGACCGCAGTTCAAAAGACCTTCTCTACTAAAACGTTGTCGTGTTCCCTGCACCGAACTATCATTTTTTTTTTCAAAATGCGGAAATGTCCCTTTTATATTTTTCCTGAAATAAATAAACGAAACTCATAAAACATTCAACGAAATTATATACAATCACCAAGCACTTCCGTTTGCAGCAATCTGAGAAAAAGGTTGTGGAAAGTTGTGAAGGAAAGTTGGCTCCTATTGTCCAAAGGATCTAAAATCTGTTTTTATTACAGAACTGCAGTAAGAAATGGCTACGATAGACGGCCGTCCCGCACAATATGGAATATCCCTCAAGCAACTCCGCGAGCTCATGGAACATCGATCTCATGAAGGAGTCCAGAAAGTACATGAACTGGGTGGGGTACAGGAAATATGTAAAAAACTTTACACATCCCCAAGTGAAGGTAAGTAATGCATTTGCAATGAATGCATCGTTAAACTTCAATGGATGTTTTGTTATTTTCAGGACTTAGTGGGTCACATGTAGATTTAGATCATAGAAGAGAAACATTTGGTTCCAATTCAATACCCCCCAAACCTTCAAAAACGTTTTTACAGTTAGTTTGGGAAGCTTTACAAGACATAACATTAATTATTTTAGAAGTAGCTGCGATAGTTTCTTTGGGTCTTTCATTCTATCAACCACCTGCAGAGCAAGACGGTAAGTTGTTTGATCATCGAAAAATTGTACAAATTTCGATAGCGATATTTTCATTAAAATCTTTTTAAGTTTTGATTACTACTTGATTTTAGTGGACTGACAAAGATTTTTTAATACTTGGCTGATGACGCTCATCTTGAAGTAGCGCTATTTATATAATATTTGCTTAATTGTAATATCTTTAAGGGACTTACAAAAGTAGATTCCTTTCGTTTTTATAATATGAGCATTTGTTTCATTATTTTTCGGAAATATAAATTATAGCTGATACATATAATAAGATAATTTGTTACTTTCAGAAAGTGGATTTGAAGATGATGAAACTAGCCATGGGTGGATTGAAGGTCTCGCGATTTTAATTTCCGTTATAGTTGTAGTGTTAGTGACAGCGTTTAACGATTATACTAAAGAAAGACAGTTCCGCGGTTTACAAAATCGAATAGAAGGAGAACACACATTTGCAGTTATCAGAGCAGGTGAAGTCAAGCAAATCTCTGTTAGTGACATAGTTGTAGGGGATATTTGCCAAATTAAATATGGTGATCTTTTGCCTGCTGACGGTATTCTCATCCAGTCCAACGATCTTAAGGTATTTTTGTATAATTAGGATATTGACTTTTTAACTCAGAGGCATTTCTTATTAGGTGGATGAATCATCGCTTACTGGTGAATCAGATCACGTGAAAAAAGGAGAACACTTTGATCCCATGGTACTTTCGGGCACTCATGTCATGGAGGGTTCCGGTAAGATTTTGGTCACAGCTGTGGGTGTTAATTCGCAAGCTGGTATCATCTTTACTCTACTTGGCGCCGCCGTTGACCAACAAGAACAGGAAATAAAGAAAATGAAGAAAGGTATGTTTTATGTCTTTAAATGCGCATGTCATTGTTTGAATCGTGACCCCCCGTATTATTCCCATCTGTAAGGACTACTCGTGTTGCAGGATATTGTAACCGTTCTTTTTATAGACCTAATCAATTAAATTCTTTTCATAATTATAATAAAAAAGGATAAAACTGCCCAAAAATGTTCTTCAATTAATATATCGTCATACAATGCATGTTCCAAAACCATTCTTTGAAAACTCACTTTCGACTAATTTCTGACAATAGTAGGTAAAGCCAGGTCAGGTATCAAAATATTAGGCTGCTAGCTATATTTATGATATTTCAAGGCTTTAATCACCAAGAAATGTTTTAAAAAAATATTTTTTTGATGTTTTGAAGCCATAAGCTCGTTTAAATTTTATATAAAGAATGCTGTTTTTATTGACCAATAGCGAGCAATCAAATGATTGCGGCATAAACACGTGTTTAACCTGACCAATTAATTGATTGCTATCGTCTTTAGTATTAATGTTATTTTTCCATTCAATTTTGTTATAAAGAAGTGTGCTGAATTGTTAAGTATGACAATCTGCAAACTACGTATTTCACTAGTTAATCCAAAAAAATAAAATGAACGATCTAACGTACATGTAGGCGTTCAATAATTGTAACACATGACACAATTAACTGGATATTTAATTTAAAAATCCTAATAAATAAAATATATTTTTGTAAAATATTTTCACCTAATTTTTAATTTGATTGACAATTTTAATACTATTAATTTTAGTGGGAACATTTTCAAGTTTCTGAGAAAAATCTATTTTTCTAGTTTAGTCCTTTATACAAATTTCGTTTGTATCGTGGTCTCAGTGATAATTTAATGAGAGTTCTTACAGATGAAGCATTAAATGACAATTTAAGTGTATTATTGTTAGTTGCACATATTTAAATGTCTGTAACATGAAATAGAATGTCTGTCTAAACGTGCGAGGGGCTTATAAATTTTCCGAACCGTTGTGATCTTTTTCAGGAATGTTTTTTTTAATAATAAGTTCGTTATTTGACATGGAACTCATCATTTCAAGATAAAAAAAATCTACTGCTCGCTGCCAGTTTTTATTAGATGTGAAATGAAAATTTCAGAGCCTTTCCTCGTATTTTGAAAGCTCTATAATGGCCCGTCCCCCCCCCCCTTTTTTTTTTAAATATGCATGTATATTGTCTATTTGTCTTTGTAGTTCCAGTATTGCTCACATAACAATTTATACTGTTAGATAACTTCATCGAAATTGATAAAATAATAATCGGTCAACCAGAAACATCCTGTATTTAAATTAAAAAAAGATATACATGTATATTTATTTTTAGTATATGATTTTTTTATATATATAGTTTTGGCTTAAAGCCACTTACAGTCTATGGTGCAAACGTCTCAATAAAATTTCAAGTTATTCAATTTCCGTCTGGACTTAAATATAGACACTGAGGTCAGTGTGGTAGCAACAACCGCTTGGAACCATGTTTTTGAACAAGAAAAGAGACCCTTATTTTTATTCTGACGCGAACATATATCTTTTCGTTATCTTGCTGTCTGCACATGTAAAGGTCTGGTACTGGCTTCTGAATTTCTGGTAATTGAAGCAATAATCGACTCGTTTTAAGTGTGCATCGGTTTCTAAATTTCATAAAACGGAAAAACCTGAAATAGTGATGGAATCTCAGTAATTGACTTATAAGAACGCCTCACAATGTTTTCTCTAACTACTTTGATATTGACCATTCGTAGTTTTATTCACGAACATAGCTGACACTATTTCCTTTGTGTTTGTACTTGATAGATCTTGTAAAGTTCCTTTGATACTTTAAAGCACTTCTGAACAAATGTAAAATCAGGGTACCTGGCGCTATTATATGTCTCTTGTATCCGATTACTAAGCAGTTCAGTAATTTTTTGGCCACTTGTTAATGTAATTTAGGGTTCGCGAACTGGATGATAAGCCGGTGCTATTATCCGGAAATAGCGCCAGTTCAGAAATTTCCAGACCCCAAATGTTTACTGTAGGCTGAAAAGTTTTGCAGATGTTAAATTGAATTTTACCAAACTCTGAATCAATATGCTTTCTTTTATGTCTTAGTGATCACGATTCCAAGTAGATAGAAATTGAACCAAAATATTTCCAAATTGACAACTTTCTAGAAATGAAACAACTCGATGTTTAGATTTGATTTTGATATACATATGGAAAGTATTGATATGTTTTTACTATATGCTGTAAGATCTATATTTTTATATTTTACCCATGTCAGGACTTTGGGAGTGTTTTTGAGATTGCTAATGTTCTCCTTTTGCATGTGTTTTTGTACAGAAGCTAAAAAGCAGCGGAAGAAGAAAAGTTTGACAGGTGAATAATTTTTTTTACTATTATATTATAAATATAAATAAACTATTTTAAGAGCTGCACTTAAATTGATTGTTAAATTACTAACAATATTATACAACTTCTTGAAATTTTACTTATTAATACAATATTTTAAATATATATTGCTAACATCCTACCTGCATGGTAATAATAAATTTTTAGTTTGTTTTGTTTTTTATAACTGAGTGTTATATGTTTCCTGGACATTTTCTAATTTTGTTCAAATGCCACGTTTTGATAAATTCGTTTACTTTCGGCTCTTTCCACACTATCTTGTGTAGTTTCAGTGTATTATAACAACCTCATGTAGTTCAATGCCGTTTTAATGTTGTTCATATGAAATCATAAAATGTTTAGTTGTTTGATTACATTCATTGCAGTTTAAAAATTATTTAGTTGTTATCATCTTTGTTGACAACATAAACCTATTCATTTAATACACTGAAACCAATATCCACTTGCATGTTCGTAAATAGAATACACTTTCCTCAATAAAATTGGTATTCAAAACGTGGCATTCCAAAGCCTTTCAATAATCATATACTGATAAAGTTTCCAAATTAGGCGACGAAGAGAACGTAACCGGAAATAGCCATATGAACTCTCCAGCTCCTGTTGCGAATAAACATGACAATGCAGCTGATGGCAAAGAGAACAATGTGAACACCGCTCCCCCACCAGAAACCACCCATAAGAAGGAAAAATCTGTATTGCAAGCGAAGCTGACTAAACTGGCAATTCAGATTGGTTACGCCGGATCCACCATTGCTGTTCTTACTGTGATCATTTTGGTTATCCAATTTTGCGTGAAGACATTTATCATAGAGAAGCAACCATGGAGAAATGCCTATGCTAATCAACTAGTTCGTCACTTGATTATTGGTGTTACCGTTCTTGTCGTAGCTGTGCCTGAAGGTTTGCCATTGGCTGTAACCCTCTCTTTAGCTTACAGTGTTAAGGTAAATTTTATTGCAATCAAACAGTCCTACACCCGTAATCTAGCCCTTAGTGTTCATTGTTATATATTGATTTGCATCTTTTTATAGAAAATGATGAAAGACAACAATCTAGTACGTCATTTGGATGCATGCGAAACTATGGGCAATGCTACTGCCATCTGTTCCGACAAAACCGGTACTTTGACCACAAACAGAATGACTGTCGTGCAATCGTATATCTGTGAGCAACTATGCAAGACTATTCCTAAGTTCAGCGATATTCCTTCACACGTCGGAAACTTGATCATACAGGGTATTGCTGTCAACTGCGCTTATACTTCTCGCGTTATAGTAAGAACCATTTCAATTCGTTTGTTGCAAAATCTACATTATATCCGATTTTTAGCTTCCGGAAGATCCGTCTGAACTGCCAAACCAAATTGGTAACAAGACCGAATGCGCTTTATTAGGATTTTCATTAAATCTGAACAAGAACTATCAAAATATTCGAGACGACTGTCCAGAAGAATCTTTCACCAGAGTTTATACCTTCAACTCCGTTAGGAAATCCATGAGTACAGTCATTCCCCGCCGAGAGGGCGGGTTTAGGTTATACACCAAGGGTGCTTCTGAAATTATTTTAAACAAGTAAGCACGTCATTAAAAAAATGGTATTACTGAGTTACATAAAACAATCTCTCTTCTAGGTGTGCCTTTATATATGGTCATGATGGCCGATTGGAAAAATTCACACGAGACATGCAGGAAAGATTACTCAAGCAAGTAATAGAACCAATGGCCTGTGATGGTCTTAGAACAATCTGCATAGCTTACAAAGAGTTCGTGAACGGTAAAGCAGAAATCAATCAAGTCCACGTCGATAACGAGCCTAATTGGGACGATGAAGACAACATTGTTAGCAATCTTACTTGCCTTTGCGTCGTTGGAATAGAAGATCCAGTTCGTCCCGAAGTACCAGATGCCATTAGAAAATGTCAAAAGGCCGGAATAACTGTTAGGATGGTTACTGGAGACAACATAAATACTGCAAGATCCATCGCTACTAAATGTGGAATTATCAAACCAAATGAAGATTTTCTCATTCTCGAAGGCAAGGAATTCAACAAAAGGATCCGGGATAGTTCTGGAGAGGTAGGCTTTTTAAGAATAAAATGTGTTTCTTTAGTTATTCAACAAAATTAGTCACACTTTGTTCAAATAAGAACACCCGTTTGGATGGATATTATCCAATATTATTTCAAATAGAAATCCGCTCTATTTCGATAGCTCTTGCAGTTATGCTCTCAAAAAAGAACGTATATTTGCCTAAAGAAAGTTACTTCACAAGGAGTTATTCAAATAGAGTAATTTTATTGATAGATTCAACAACACCTCCTGGATAAAGTCTGGCCTAAACTGCGAGTACTGGCTCGTTCATCTCCCACCGACAAGTACATCTTGGTCAAAGGTATTATTGACAGTACTGCAACTGATAATCGAGAAGTCGTAGCTGTAACTGGGGACGGAACAAATGATGGACCTGCTTTGAAGAAAGCTGATGTTGGCTTTGCTATGGTAATGAGAAGATAATTCCGTTTTACCATCCAATGATTAACTGTGATCTGTTTTGGTTTTTTAGGGTATTGCTGGTACCGATGTAGCAAAAGAAGCTTCCGATATTATTTTAACTGATGACAACTTCAGTAGTATCGTCAAAGCCGTTATGTGGGGTAGAAACGTATATGACAGTATAGCTAAATTCTTGCAGTTCCAACTGACTGTAAACGTTGTTGCGGTTATTGTTGCTTTTATTGGTGCTTGTGCAGTTCAGGACAGTCCTCTGAAGGTAATTACGACAATATGATACTTTATTAGTGTTTCAGTTACTAATAAACATTTTTTATGTTGTAGGCTGTACAAATGTTATGGGTCAACTTAATTATGGACACTTTAGCATCTTTAGCGTTAGCCACTGAATCACCCACTAGCGATTTGCTGCTTAGGAAACCTTATGGAAGAACAAAACCGCTTATTTCGAGAACCATGATGAAGAACATTCTTGGCCAGGCTATCTACCAACTAACTGTAATATTCTCTCTATTGTTTGTCGGTAAGTTGAATTAGATTGTTTTGTTTGCAATTTTTTTTCACCAAAAATTTTACAGGTGACAAAATGTTAGATATCGAATCAGGAAGAGGGGCGGAAATCGGCGCCGGACCAAATCAACATTTTACTGTAATTTTCAACTCATTTGTCATGATGACTTTATTCAATGAATTCAACGCCAGAAAGATTCACGGACAAAGAAATATATTCCAAGGCATCTTCACTAATCCCATCTTTTACACTATCTGGATTGGAACTTGTGCTGCACAAGTAAGCTGAATAGCCTTTAAAAAAATTGTTATAATTAATATTGTGCTATTAACTAGGTTGTCATTATTCAATATGGAGGAATGGCCTTTTCAACCAAGGCCCTCACTTTGGAGCAATGGTTCTGGTGCTTATTCTTTGGCATTGGAACACTGCTATGGGGCCAACTTGTTACCACCATCCCAACCCGCAAGATTCCTAAAATTTTGTCGTAAGTTTTCGATGTACATAATTGAATTTAATATATTGCAATATTTAAATATTTGTTTGTACTAGTTTAAAGCTACACGTTTAAATATTATATAACGATATTTGCTGCACATTGCGTTGTTCTTAAAAATTGTGGTGAATATTAGATGGGGTCGTGGTCATCCCGAAGAATACACAGAAGCTATAGCAATTGGCGAAGAGAAATTTGATGTCGATTCCGACAAGAAACCAAGAGCAGGACAAATCCTATGGATTCGAGGTCTGACACGATTACAAACACAGGTAAGTTCTATTAATAATTCTGGTAGCTACATCAATTAAGTTTTGTAAAAAATATATCGAAATTGGCCGCCTTATCTCTTAAACGGATAGTCGACCAATATAGTGATGAGTCAGAGCCTTTATTGTCCAGCAAACAAATGAAAGCCTCGGACTCATGCAAGTGTAATGATATGAAATGTGTGACTGATTTTTGGAACAGAGCTCAGTTTAAGGGTTTCTATAGGTAAAGACGTATAAACATTTGAATTAAGATCCTCCCATCTGTCTCATCCTTGATTTCCTATACCATTTTTCTATTTTTAGTCTTACTTGACCAGCATGACTGCTGCTTAAGAGTTGACAGTGCGTGTAGCAAAATTAATCTTTCCGTCTGGGTGGTCAACTAGTATCGTATTTATTTCAAATTTTATTAAATATTAAAGCTGATCTTAAAAACCTTAAATAAGATGACAGCATTTTATCTAACCAATTTAGGTATTTCCAGATGGTATTTTCATAACACATTCTATTAATATTATGTATTCTTATCTAAATAAAATGCAAATAAGATGCAGCAGCACATGCAACACATGCTATTCTTTTATAATCATTGGGGGCTTCAGTTCTGTTACAAAAAGTGTGTTGTCCACCCAAGGAATAATTGTCCGCTTCTAGTTGTCAATGTTTTTTTTGTAGCGTTCCTTTTTTAAATGTTTGTCGGATAGATTAACGTTTATGCCTTGCAGGTGCAGTAACTCAATTTTAATGTAGTGTTAACTGATTTAAACACCAAGTATTACTAATATGTTAGTAACCCAGCAGTGGTTCTACTACTCCTATCTTCTGTTTAGTTTTATTTTTGTATTGAGAGAGTTGGTGATACTTTAAATTTGTTCAGATTGCTTTCCTTTTTCCCTAACTCTCTTTTAGTTTTTAGATGCTTTATATGTCAATGTAAATGATTTGTCAATGGTATACTTTTATGTCAGAAGATTTGATTTTACCTTCTTGATAATGAATTACATTGAACGCTATTCACTCTTTAGCATGCGTAGAATCAGACACCATTCACCGTAGTAGAAGTTACTTATTAATTTACACTTTGCTAAGCTGATAACATATTAGATTATAGTGATAGTCCATATGCATGAAAGATCACGTTAGAAACAGTCCATTTGATAATCTTTTTGATACTGCTGCCTTTCAGTGTCATCACCTAACTTTAGGCACTGACAAAGTAACAGATAAAAAAGGTTTAAATAAAAATAGGATAAATCTGAATATAGACAAGAAAAATATGGCTGTGTTGTCTAAAGTTGCACCTATATACACATCTGACCGATTGGCAAACTGTTTGCCTATCAGAGCACTTTTATGCTCGTATTTTAATGTCCATTGTCTGTTGAGTCATACTTTTACGTCTTTGGTACGTCTTACATCAATGGTAGTTTAATTCGTGCCGTTTCTGCATTAAGTAAATGAAAAATAGTATAAGCATTCTTAGGTAATCATATATATATATTTACTGATCTTCAGCAACGCGTCTTTTGATAGCCTGGCATAGATATTTTTGGTTTGCCTTGTAGATCTGGTCAAATTAGAATGTTTATTGCATAATTTAGAGGAAAAAAATACAATTTTTCATAGTGAAAATTCAAAAAGCTTCAAACTCTAAATTACATTTATCTATGCCATGCGCTAACGAGAAAAATCCGTTTCATCTAATATTTGCAGACGGGATGGCCCTATTTAAATATAAGAGGTCTTAGAAGTAGCTGACATGTTGGATGTTGATATTAGATAATTTCAAATTGAAATTTTTTACATAAATGTAATGTTATTTCTTGGAACTTGACCGAATACGCATATGGACTGTTAATTTGCTTTTATTTGAATTACATAAAATATTCTGAAACCCATTTAATAGCAAAGTCAAATGAAACATTAGATATATCACATTTAATGCATTTCCTGACATTTTTGGACAACTCTGTTATTGAAGCTTTAATTTTCCAATATTTTCTTATGACTTTGAGACATTCGGCACTAATTAATGTTAAAGACAAGAATCCATTTGATATTTTTATTACAATTGAAGCAAAATTCCAATTTAAAAATATCTAATATATGACCAACTACTGATAGTTCGTTAAGCCCCTGGATGTTTTCCACTATGGTCGCACATGTAGCAACAGTAAAAAATAATCAACATTTTTGTACGTTTGATAGCCAGCTGAAGCGATGAAAGAAACTGAGGTATAGGGAACCGTTGGGTGTATCAAGCAAATTCCGCCACACAAAACAAGTATGTAGTTGTAGTAGGCCTTCTTTTAGCTGAACTGCGATTGCCGACTATTTGCACTTCTATACAATGTTAGATGTTTTTAGAGCCAAACCTTCCTGGATGTGTCTTGTCGCCCCCTTACCCTGTACCTCGTTTAGTTTAGTGGTACCATTAGCCAATACCATCAATTTATGTCACTTTATACCAACATGACCAAACCGATACCTTTTACCAGCGTGCTGCTGACAACACAGCCAGTTATAAGCGTTTGGGTTTTTTCGAGTTTGATGACTGTTATAGGGATTTTTGGATTTTTTGCTTTTGGTTTATGACCAGATTTTTTAAAATATGGGTTCAATTAAGCAACGGAATGTCATTGAGCTCTTAATTCTACAAAAATCCAAAAAACTTTCAATTAATATCTTTGCGAGCAGTGTATGTACATATGAATGATTGTATTTAACATGTATAAATGTGTGACTAACATCTAGCGCAGCTTTCATACTAACGAATGATTGGTCTATTAACGAATGGCGAAAGTTGGTGTTCTGGAAACGTATGTTACAGTATAACGCCCTCTGCGCTGTTTCTTTGATCTGTCTCTTTCACTATCTTTTGGTTTTTATTTTTTCCGTTTTGAGACTAGAGGATGAGGGACTGTAAATATAGCTCGTCAACCATTTCTAACAAAACACACTCACATACCATTATACTAATTCGACAAACAATGAAAGAAGTAAACACACTATTAATGTGATTTTGCACTGGGTTTTGTTTTTAGGTATATATTTCATAGTTACTATTTTGCGCTAGGCGTTGTATATTTTTGGAATATTCTTCCTCTTGTAATTTAATTTTGTATATATGTGTTTACTTTTTTTCTCGTTATTTTCTTCAGTATCCAAGCAATCACATACCTATACCTAACCTATCAGTCAATATTGACTTCAAAGGCAATGTTTCGAATCGCTTGCAGTTGATTATATTTGACTTTTAACTTATTTTCTGTATATTTTATAAATTAAAAAAAAATATTATGGGGTGGGGCATATTTTAAAATTAGTTTCAACTATAAAGGATGTCCCAAAAAATCTAACATTTTCACATCCAAACAAGTTTTTAGAGTGGGAAGGCTTCCTAAGAAGCATACTATAGAAAATATGAAACTGTAGAACCGAATTCAACAAAATCGTAAGACATCTTCAATAGTTATTCGCTCCTCATTTCTTCTGTCGACTACTACAAAGATTATTTTACAACTTTTTCCTTTGACAAATTTCATTTCAATTGAAATTTATAAAAAATGTCCGAAAACCTGCGTTTTAAATTTAAATAACTTTCGACTGACATTTTTTGCTTGTTGGGACACCGTGTATTATTCTACTACTACTACTGAAAAACGGTTAATTTTACACTGGTTTTGAAAAAGCGTTGTTGAAACTTATTTTAATTGAAAACGTTTAAAAGTTTTCGGTCATACTGTATAAATTAACTAAGAAATTAAGTTTTTAATAATTGGTAAAATAGTCTCAGTGCTGTCATAAATGATGCGGGGTGAATAACTTGTAAAGCAATGCCGCATTTTTTTAAATGTTGTTCTATAGTTTCACAAGTGTCCACATTTTGTGGATTTTCCATAAAGACTTCAATAATGTAATCGTATCTAGGGAGTTAAATTAAAAACAAATTGTTTTTGGAACATCCTGTATATAAATTTAGTCTAAAGTTTCCTCGTTAGAGATAAGAGCTCGATAAGAGGAGCCATCGAGTCTAAAGGGTGATTCGAGTTTAATCTTGATAACTTCAGGAACAGGTTAGAATAATGTGTCCACATGAATAAATTTTTTGCCTAAATCGCATCGTTTCGAAGACAGAAAGCGCCGAATTAAGAGTTTTACCGATGAGGGTGAAATTCGAAACACAAACACTTCTAATGAATAATAATAATACGTCTTTGATGATTTGGCAATAAATAATGTCCGGACACAGCTGGTATACCGGACACGACCAAAATCGCGTCACAAAAACAAGGTGTAATAGAAGAATAAATATTCTGTACAAACGTCAGTTTACGTAAATCTTCGTGGGTTTCCATGGCTGAAATATCGCAGTAACGACATCAAGCTGTGCAGGTGTTTTATTGAAATAACTTTTGTTATTAAAGGGGAGAGTGGCACACAAAATAGACTTCTAGGAAGGAAGTGTGTTTAAAGTGTATATTTATTTTAATTTTTATTTAAAGTATTTGTGTTTTTTACCTGAATCGGATAAGTGGTTCAAAACTCAGGGAGGAAAAGCGGGAATAATCTTATTACCACGCCCTTTGTCTCCATAGCGATGCGATTTCAGGAAAATTTGTATATTATGTAGGCCGATTATTAAATCGATTCCTGAAGTTGTCGAGCTTAGAACTGAATTACCCTGTAATTTTCCATTAATTCATATGCGATCTTAAGCAACATAAAATTAGGAGGAATAATTAGGTTATATCAAACATATTAAGAAACATTATCTTTGAAATTCGGTTAGGAAAAAAATTAGGTAGGGTTTAAACTATCACCAGCTTAAGAAAAAAAGGAACGGCAAAATTTTATAAAGAGTACTTATTAACTTACCTATTGAGGCAGAATAATAAATATAATTTTGAAAATCCCTCTAACCAAAATGTGAATAACAGCGTGAATGCTTTTTACATATAATTTTGGTGTTTTGACTAATGGCTACATGGTTCTTGAGATCAGAGGTCAAAACATCAAAGTTTCTAAATGAGTGAAAGCAGCAAGGAAGACCAAGCTCAGAGAATGGAAACTTTTGAGTGTGATTTGTTCTACTAAAGAAAATATCGTCATCATTCAAATTTTTTCAGTGTCACTAAATGAACATGCAATTAAAAATGTCAATAACAATTAGGAAATAATATTATTTTCCGTAGAAAAACTTTACCTGATTGCTGATTCGCCAAATCGATTTTCTTTTTGTAAGTTCATTTGGTCAGACTTCTGGGATTTGAATAGTTCACTTGAGATCTACGCGAATAGTAAGGTATCTTGACTTCGATTCAATATTTTGTGTCACTATCAAACAGAAGAAATGTTCGACTGTTACTACAAGACAGTGAGAACAATAAACAATATTTGAATGATGATGTATGCCGGGGCAATCCGAGACTATGCTGTCGGCTTGTCCCATGTGTGCGAGTGCGTGCATGTACTCCCGGCCCGCCTGATGAGACCCTGCTTCCCTGTGTTTGCAGCTGCGAGTAATCAGAGCTTTCAAGTCTACCCTGGAGGACCTAGAAGAGCGCCGCTCGGTACATAGTTTACACAGCTTACACAGTTTGCGCAGTTCGCGCAGCCACACCGGTCCCTGGCCGCCGCGGCCTCTATCAGACATCACTTACATTGACGAAGATCCTGCGAACCCGGTGGCACAACGCGTCAAGGACGACCAGCGCCCTGTCCCTTCTCCCAACACCTTGCGACTACCTCCTCATAACGCGCAATATGCTCCTGCCTCTCCCGCGGACCTTTCTAAGCCAGTGCATGAAACGCGAATCTAGTGCCGTCAGTCTTGGCCGCAGCGCATGCATGAAGATTTACGGCGTCCAAACGGCCCTAAGCGCGTGCTCACGATGCGGCTCGATATCTCTACGTGGTGAACGCACTTGGATTCATGTTCGGTTGAATTCCGCTGATAGCGCTTGTCAATAATACATATCTGCAGTCCTCTCCTGTTATTGTAATAACATGTCACCCTGACAATCACTAAATAGAGGCTCGTAATTTTTTATAAAACCCATAAATATCAATATTTGTATGCATCACAGGAAACATCATGCATAAGCTGGCTTTAAGTTTGTCTGCCCCACATTTAAGAATTTTTACTAGCTAGCCTTAGATTGAGTGTCTACTTTGTTCAACACACTTCACATAGTCACATTTTCGAACAGCATTACATTATTAATTAAGGACTTATCTGGTAATAAAATATATTTGGAGCAACTTTGCTTCTTCGTGTGTTCGTTATTACCAGCTTTCACTGCCAGATAATGGCCCTATGATTTGCTTGATTCAAGGTAATAATGTGCAGTTGAAATTTTTAATGGCGCGTCACTATTCGCATTATTGCATTTGAGTGGGTCAAGTAAATTTGATTCCTAGCAGTTCACAGACAAGTAGCAATGCAGCAAATTACGACCGATAGTTCACTTTTCACAACTGTCTCGAATTTAGAGGTAATTTAGTGTGCACGCCTCGTTCAGGTTATTCGCGCTGCGGTCTAGGCCACTCCAAGCTAATCAACTAGTGTGTTTTTTTTTTTTTTTAGCAAATCCATCTCCTTTCCATATCTTAACCTCATCCTAACTGTTACAAACCAATTTCGATATGTCCTTTACCTTAGTGTATATACCACACTGGCCCAATCAAGTTTTAATAAGACCGTTATTAGACATTGTGGGTTTGTTGATTGATTGATACCAGTTTGATTGTAGGGCGAATCAGTGTTTAAAACTTGCTAAGAAAAATGATCTGCTATTTTTTGCGCTCTATTAAACGACGGCCCAAATGATGCGAGAAACTTGCAATGGCAAATGTTGATATTACATATACATATTAGTAGCGACTTCTCGATTTAGCTTTTGGTAAATGTTAGGTTCAATTTTATTGGCGTTTGATGTATTAATTGTTACTGTGGTGTCCTTTCTTGAAATTGATAAAGAAACAATTTGAGGGGTGCTTCGCATAATACGATAATTGTGTAGGGTTGCATATTGCATCAACTCACACGTTGAGTTGATGCAATTTATCATATTGGCATATCACATCTTTTCTTTATTATTATTTATTATTTTTATTACATCATGCAACAGCCAACTGCGAGTTTAAATAGTCTTCCGAGTTATAAATATATAAAATATGCATCAACATCAGTTTTTGAGTATAGTGTTATTAAAGCTTGTTTGGGTACATTCGGTTTTTGAATTAAACCTCTCGTTAGCTTAGCATAGTAGGCATAATATTGACCGAAACCATTACTACATTGTATTATTTTGTATATATACATATTTCGTCTTTGATGTAGAACTAGCTGTATGTATAGCATCTTATAGTTAGTACTCTCAGGTTAGTGGTAATGGAAACAAATGATATTTTATTTAAAAACTTGTTTAGCGCATGCACACTTTTGCGTGTCAAATGTAATGTATACCAAAACGGCCAACAACATATATATGAATTTTTGCGGAAGCTGTTTGCATCAATATAACTTGAAACTTGAAGTTGTAACGTTGTGAGATAAAAAAAAATCTCGCTATTTTGCCAAAAAACACTTTTTTGCTGCGCACGGCTGTGTGGGTCAGCAGGCTATATTTACTTAATCCTTCGATATTAGTTATTAAATAATATAAACAGTAATTGACTCATCTTACTTTATCCTGTTTTATTTTATTTTATTTTCATTATTAAAATTATTTCTCATAAATAACAAGTTTCACCTAATTATTGTTTTGGTTTCGCGGATTATTAGCATTAATTATGGATTTTTCTTTGGTCGCATTCTAAATTCAAACTGCATTTCAGCTGTTCAACTATAGAAAAGTAGTTCTGTTGACGTGATTGAACAAACTGCGTGCTACTCAGTACATCAATATATCGCGTTCCATGCGTAACTAACATTTTTCGGTATTATTATTAGATAGACACTTATATTTTTATTTCCTGACCCGTATCCCTTTACTGCAATTTTAGGGCGCAATTGTGCATATTTTCATAATCTGTTTTGAAATGCTATGTTCTTAATATTCGGCATTGAGCCAAGGCAAAGTTACACACGTTTGAGCTATCGTTTGTCTGTTATTATCTGATTCACTTTATAGATCACGTCTACATATATTTATATATATATAAGTAGATCTACATTTTCTTTTTGCAAAAATACAGCGACTAGTTGGCTTGTTGACTTTCTTGACTAGTTTATTTACATCAATATACAGAATAAAGTTTTCGTCATTTGGTTTTATTTCTTTATGACCTCACCCTACCACCTAACATACTAACTTTTTCACTTTATCTGTTTATACATTGCTTAAACACGAACTTGTAAATCGCCTAAATCTCTTGTCTTGCAAGGCTTATCAACGTCGAAGTAATAATAGCTAAATTACGGAAAAGCAATTACCTAATTGGTTAACTGTTTAAATTATGTAGCAACTTGTTATTTGTGTTCCATATCACTAAATGAATTAACGTAGTCTCTGTTTTATTGGAATTATAATAGTAAATATGAATTGTTGTAAATATATGTTTTTGCATTTTGCATGACATACTAATATATGTTTGGTGAGGGTTTTAAAGAAATAAGGTCTTTTTAGGTTTGGTAAGATGCATTTTGTCCCGAAAATGATGTATCCTAATTTGAAGCTTAATTAACCTTGACCCTGTAAAAAGAATCCAAACCCCTCAAACAAAAAGCCTTTGGTATGTTGCTTAATTTATTATTGTTGCATGATAATTTGTATAATTAAGAGAAAAAAATATCAACAAGTCTGATCTATAAAATGATTAATAGCAGAGCATTGTACTGTTTGTAATAGTAATATGTACATGTTCTCAACATTAGGATAGGAAAATTTTCAGGACAATTATGTGTGCTTACCAAAACTATAAACTTGCATTTATAAACGGCGCTGTCTTTTTACAAAATTCATTCAGGTTTACTAGTAGTGTCTATTATTCTGTGCACTATATTTTATTGTTTTGTGTGTTCACTGTCTGTCGAATCACTCTTTAATGTTCCCCTTTGTTACTTCTTGAAGGTGATAGGCGGTGAATTACAAGAACGTTTGATTCCGGTTCCATACAGCAAGAGTTCAACTGACCAAGCTGTAAGCTGCTTTCCTACATCTATTCTGTCCGCTGTGTATTTCGTATGCGCTATTCGCTCTTGTTTGTACTTTTTTGGCGCGCAGGCACTTCCACTGCTTCAGTTTGCGTTCTTCAATCGCATTGAAAAAAAGTTCCAACCTCCCAAATCTAATTGTCATATACTATTTGGCATATTTGTGCCTCTCTAATTAATTGAAGCAGTGAAGTATGTTTTATTTTCAGTTTTGTTTTGAGTTTCTAGTGAGTTGTTTATATTTTTGCGTGTTTCTTTTTGGTTTTGCACGTTGCATGCATCCTTTTGTTGTTTTTGTTTTTGTTTCAAACACTTTGGTCACAGATGCATAATAACGCTCAAAACGAGTATTAAGCTCGGCCGAATTTTGAATGCTTAAGTTTTCGTTCACCAGGCAGTTTTTCAACCTCTATTCTAAAATGTTGCATTTAATAAATATTAAAACACCTACTTCAGTTAATTTGGCTTACATAAATTAAGAGAAAGCACTTGGTTATAGATAAATACCAGAAATTCCAGGTTGATATAAATAGTGTACATATTAAACGTTTTTACAAAAAAATCCATATGGTTTTTGTGGTACACAATATTGCATCGAAAAATAATTTCACAAAAATTAGAACCTCTGGAAGTTCTCTTTCAAAGTACTTACCAACCATCAAGCAAGATGTACATAAAGGTTCTAATTTCTGCGCGCTTGATGCTATTTGAATGTTTTTTTAGTGTAAATAGAGATTATAATTGTTATACCGAGACTTGTGAATGTTGATTCATTCATGAAGTTATTCCTCCTTTTTAATATTACTAATTATTTCGCGTTAATGCATAATAGCCTTTTATTTTTTGCCTGGATAGAAAAACTAGTTTTCTTTTAGCCTCGAATATTTACCTACTAGTTATATTTCAAATATTAGCGCCTGATGCTTCTTAATAGATAATGACGGCCTCGTTGCGCACAATTCTAGCGTTGTTTGTTAAATTACTGTAGAGGCTTCTATTTATTTGTATAAATTTGTTTACGATCAAGTTGTTTCCTGGTTGTTGTATAATTTTTTATCTTTTTGTATGTGCGATCACAAATGGAGACTATTAACGTGACTCATTATGGTGCTCTAAAAGCTTGAAAATCCAGAATAGAATCGATTCTTAACAATTATCTTCATTCAGTATGCTTTTAAGCAAACGTGGTTCATATCAGTCGAATGCGAATTTCTAGATTTTCAATTCATTAAATCGAGTGTCATTTTGAGTTAGTATCCGTGTCGCAATACATACAACTTTTCATTGAACATGTACTTGGTTTTTGTTTTAACACAGTTGCGATATTTTTTTTAAATAAATTTTTTTAAAATTCGAAAAATTTTATTTTTGACTAAATGCCAGTTTGTGTTTTGATGGCCTTTTTATGTGCGTATTTGTTATTAATTGTTTATTTTTACTGAATTTTGGTGTGTTTACTAATACCCACATATATACATACATACAGGTGGGGCAAAGTCAAGTAAGCAATCTAAGCAATATCTGGTAAAAACTGTATGTATAAACATTGTTATTCGTGTGTGTTTAAGTGGTGCTCAGACAATTTAAATTGTGTTATTTGTGGAAATTGCAAGTTCAATGTTTTTATCCTAAATTATCATTCGATACGACAAGATCTGACTGCTTGCTATTCATCAAGGTGTAACGCCATTGCAGTGCGATCTATTCAGCCTAATGTCTTGTTAATCTATTTTAAACTCGACAGCTCGTACTCACCTTCAAATTTTAACTAAAACTATTTCAAATTTTTTATTGCCCTAACATGTTATTCTGACTAACTAAACAAATGTATTTACCACTCAGTTCCATCAATATCTTCTTTTATATTTACCAATGTGTTAAAGATCATCTAATGTGATTTTTAATAATCGTCTTATCAGTCAGGATAATAAGTTAGAGTTTAGAATTATGTCTCAACTTTCCCATTGATGTTTAAACCCAACCCCAATCTTTATTCCTTCTATATATATATGTTAAAGTTGACTGAAGGCAATCGGCTTTTTAGTTTCCTACTGCTTTTCATCCTGCGTATTTAAGGTCCGATCACGGCATGCAACGTAACACCAATACATAAACAAAACACACTGTCCCATTTTCTATCCTACACTGTATGTATGCAAGCCACAGCTAAGTAGTGTGGCATGTATATATGAAGTTTGCATGTTTGCTACATCATTCCAAACTAAAGGTGGATTTTTTCCTTAGATTGTAAATTGAATTCGTGTACATATGTAGTATTTTTGTTAAAATCTACCTTACTTTGGTCCCGAGAATGGGTTCTCCCAAGTTTCAAATATATTCTCTGTCCATAACATACATTTTAAAGTTTTCATTGCAGTTAATATTCAGTAATTTTAACTATTCCGGACTAACTCAAACATATCAAATCAGATGTAATTCCATACGTGGTTATTCTTATCAAATCTTAGTCTGAGCAAAATGGAATTCTTCTCAGTTAGAAACTTGTATTTATTATCATTGTTACTTGAATACATTTATCCTATTTGGGCAACTATCGGAATATATTTTATTTAGTTTTGAAAACCAGAAGATCCTTGACAGCCCAATAACTAAATATTATCTAGATACAAAAAATCAATCTTGTACTAATTCTTGTTGCTACTACTTTAACATGCTTCACAATTCTTGTACAAAAAATATTCTAGAGTAAAGTCACGCTCATTGAGAAAGCACTTTATGAATTAATCTCAAAATTTTTGTCATTATCTCGGTAAGTACACTTTACAGTTTAACTTTCCCGAAATCCTAAAAAAATTCTTGGGTATCGATTTTCCTACCTGTAAAATTGTGTGTGTATGTGCCATTAGAGTTACAATGTTTACCACAATAAATTTAAATATTAATTAGTTTGACGTAGTAAGTTAATGCCCTATTTGGCAAGCCGTCGATAACAGTTACCTCGCCGATTAGAGAAATTGTTCAGTAAAATACAAATAACTTATAAAATCGCAACTGGTGTTAACATCACTTGATTTTGTATTTAATTTTCATTTTATTTATATTTGACTTTTGATTTTCTGTTGCTGGCTACGTTTGTATGTAGAATAACATTGAAGCTACACGCGAGGCAACATTCGACGGCTTGCTTTTTGCTTGCAACCTTTAGTCGAGTCGTAGATATTTATTGCTAACTTTTCACTAGTTGTATTAATTATGTCCTTACTATGTATTATAGTTAATGAAAATTTTCTACTTTTTACGAAAAACTAGTAGCTTTGGTTTGCTAGACATTTCTAGATAGATTCCCTTTAAAGTTTTCAGTAGTATTTGAAACTGAACAATCTTTTATTTTTTTCAAGTAATAGTTTGAATTATTTATTGAAAATAGGCACCAAAAGTTAGTAATTGAGTTAAAATGGATAAATGAATACCATGCATTATATTAAATAATGGTGCAGGCTTAGGAAATATAGGAAATATTTGAAATGAGTAACATGGTAGTTTTATGCTCTTCGGTTTGAGGGTTATGAATTTTATATTAAATTAGTTTGACTAATAAACTGTATATGTCTAATCTAATTAAACAACTTGAGGACAAAATTTTGTAAAAAGTAATACGGGGGTTTGCTACGCCAATTCTTCTATACAGGGTGTCCCAGAATAAGCGAGCTATTTCTCGAGTTCGGATAGAGCAGAAAAAATAGGAAACCATTGCTAATGGGTGTATAATAGAATAAATATTTAAATATGATTAACGGCAGTTGAGCTTGCTTAAAAAGGATCCATTAAAACAAGTTTTCCTTTTTAGTTTGCCAAGTACGAAATAGGTTCAGCTTAACACGGCTAATTTTATATAATAAAATATAGTGTTCTTTAAATAGGTGGCATTACATTTACAACAAAAAAGTCCCTCTTGTACACATCCATATAATTAACAGTTTTTTTTATATCTTTATTCAAGCTTGCTAATTTTGTAAGGAAGTTCAACATGGGCTCCGTGTAATAATATGCATTTTCTAGCTCAACGAATCAAATTTTGTTGCCAAATACCTAATATAATAAAAATTCGTGCATTTTATCAATTATTTTACAAGTTATCTCTAAAAAGGGATTCTCCTTAAGGCCCTGCCATGGAAAAACGCTATAAGAACGTTTACTATTTTTGTGTTCTATGCAAAACCCAGTGGGTGCCCTTCTTTATTCTGGGACACGCTGTACAATTTGGTGATCATTTCCAGCAAAAGTTATAATTGAAAAAAGTCAAGGTAAAAACTTACTTTGATGCACATGTTCCATGCGGAAATATTTCAGAAGAAATTTGGTGTTTTTTGTCTGATTGGGCTCTCGGGAGTTAAATCCTCTAAACTTTTCAATATGCGCAAAAATAAAGGAAATGGTAAATTAAGAAAAAATTAATGTCAATCAGTACTTGTCAGTACAAAATTCCCTGAAAGTTTGAACATTTAATTGTAAATTTTTATTTTACCGTAACTAGTTACTTCTTCATTAAAAGCTATTTTGTTGTTATATCGCATAGTACAAATTGCAACTAATTCAAGGTAAAATTAGTAATTCTCAAGCAAAGAAAGCAATTATTATGTTAAATATTTCAAAATTGTTGGATCATCGTAATCCTGCAACATTTATTTAAGATGTATTAAGCTGAAACTGTATGGTTTGGGATGGAGTGATTGGCTATTCTTTATTTAATAAGTATACTAAATTTTGAGAAAATTTGACAATGGTTTGTCTAGTTGGTAGCAGACAAATTAGCTAATAATTTTGCAACTAGAAAGGGAAAACCCGATGTCATACCATTATAAATGTATTTGGCGCATTTTTATTGCAGCTAGTGAAATTTGTCGTTACTCAGTAGTGCCTAACAATACTTCAGAATTTTTTTGGGATAGCGAAGCCTTTCTTAGAAAGGTGTCGCAGGAGAAACCATGTCATGGGGCTTTTAGAGTAAATACCTTGCACGAAATGTTTTCCGAATGTGCTATCTAACAGCTCGCCAATATTTTCTTCGGGAAAGTTTCTTATTTTTAATTCTGTTCGTTTTGGTGTTTCTTGTTCATTTCAGATTCGAGTAGTTAATGCTTTCCGACAGGGCCTAGACGCTCGATATGGCGAGCACAGCAATGCTTCTCTCGCTGAGGTGCTGCGAAAACAAACTTCCCTTTCTAAGAGGTTGTCTCAAACTTCTTCCCTAGAATATGTGGACAACATCCCCGACGAACTGACTATTCCAGAGATTGATGTGGAGCGACTATCGTCTCACAGCCATACGGAGACGGCAGTTTAGCCATCGTTAAGTAAGCTGCGTAGCTCCACTTGTACCTAAGCTGCTAAAAACGACGTCCAGACTCGTCTCGCCCGCTATGTCAACGTAAGTTTAAGCTGCAACACCCGTCGTGCCGTGCGGTGCTCGAACCTCGAGCGGACGCAATCGCGGAACTGTAGTCGGGGGTGGCAGGTCATTATTTACCCGATACCATTCTGGAACCTCCTAAATCTCGTCATCATTCCACCTCTTACAGTTCGCCTTTTGACGCTAATAAGACCGTGTGAAGCATAACGGATTGTTTGGTTGTAGAATGGTATCGTTTCTCACATAAGAGCATATTTTTAAAGCAGTTGCCACCGAGCTAAAAGCAATAAGTGGGACCAAATGCCTACGCGGGGAATAGTTTCAAACCGCAACCTCGGTCCAAGTAACAGCCTTGCGAGGAAACTTTTTCTTGTCCAACCGCAGCATTTGGTCGACTTCTCATGGAGTGGATGTAATTTGTGATTGCGATCTTCCGAATTTTCTTAAAGCCTGCTCTTCAGGACGTTATACCTGCCTACCAAAGATATATTCAGCTAGGAAATTAGGAAAATTCACATCCTTATCTTATGTCCACTTAGGGAGATGTTCTTGATGCCCAAATATTTTTGCGCATGTAGAACGTCCCCAGTAAAACGTTGACAATAATTTCGTCGTTTTCATTTCTACTAACGATGTCTTAAGATATTCATTGTGGCTTTGATAAAGTATTCAATTTTTATGCAACCTCTCCGAAATCAGTGGTTAATCCCGGACACTTGTTACGGAGGGGGAAGATTCCAAACCAGCCTATATCGCCTATTTCCAGTAGCATTGAATATACATTAACTTGTTCAAGATTGCAATTGTTGACTAATTGCAGCAGTCCATATGCTCGGATTCGAAAAAAAAATCGTATTTATTTAAAAAATCCTTAGAAGCCGAGAATGGATATTTCTGTTGATGTGTATTCATTGAAAATTCGTTAGTGGGAATCTAACCAAGAGATTGTTCAGCGACGTGAGTAATTTGTAATTTCATAGCTAGTGGCAATTGTTTGTTAATCACCCAATATGGTCTCTGCCTGATTGAAATATATTATTATCTAGGTCTAAATTATATTATACAGTTATGTAGATAGACTAGAATAAATTATTGAAATTGAAACTTAAGAAATTTGCGACATACTTGGTTGTACCTAGGTGAAAAATTGCAACTGGGCATGTCGCTTAGGCGCTATTGCTGATGCTTGTAAACTTAATGGTTTTGTATGTATACTAACTCGTTCATTTTGTTTGTAGGAATTCGTTTTATTTGTAAAATACGTAGAAATTAACTATAAAAGCTGTGCCTATTGGCAAGCCCACCACGCGACTGTTGGTGACGCTAAAACAGAATATTCTTATTGACTCTGTGGGTTAAGTGTATCCTACCTAACAAAACTATCTCGTTACTTGTAGGGAAACCTTACAGAATATATTGGGCATGTGGATGGTAGCTGCCTACACTGAATAAGAATTTTCTGTGAACGTCGTGTGTACAAAATATCCTACCTTTATATGTATTGTCGCAATTTTGAGGTAGATATGTGATAGATATAGAGTGATAAATGCGTTCTCTCTCTCTAGAAATAATACGTGTCTGACGAAGCAGCCTAAACACCGCGGCTTGTCACACGCACATTTTAAACCTACACTCCGTATCGGAATAAGCTTCTGTTCTTTTAATGACGGAAAATAAGGTTTGTTTTTTGATTGCTAAAAATAAACCTCTTCTTCCTAGCAAATACAGTATTTTAGCAAATATATTTCTTTTTTATTTCATTGTAGGTTATTTGTTTGAGTTTTTAGTCATATTTTATTCATATCGCCACATTATAACTAATCGTATATCAGGACATTCTATTATTATAACATATCTTTAGGTTTTTTTTAGCTTCAATTCGGACGTAGCCACATTCTTAATTTTTGTTTAATCTTTTCAGGCACAAAAACAGTTATGATATTTTAATAAATTGATTTTAGACATGCTTAAATACTGTTTTTAATTCGACGCGAGGTAATTTTTGAAAAATTGCTTATTTTCCAGTCTGCAGGTATGGTGGTCAGCGACACTTTGGAGACATTTCTGAGGCAAAACTATGGTAAATTTTGTACGTTCGGCCTAGCAATGGCATACGATTTTGTCTCAGAAAAACGTGCTGTTCTTTCGCTCTAATCGATGGATCATAGAGTTCAGTGCGTACATTTCTAAACTCTCGCTGATCATCTATAGAAATAAATCTGCGCACCACACTCACCCTCTCGTGCGTAGGTTTGATTCTTTTGACCCGACACTATAATCTAACTAAGTTATTTTCGACTCAGTTCCGTGACTCGTAAGTGACTTCAGAAATGCCGAGACTAAATTCGAAAATAGTGTTATTCGGCGCTGGAAGTCCATGTGTTTTCGCGCTGGATACACCAGGACGAACCGCACCACATTGGATAACTTAATATAGTACAATTATTCCAAGATTGATTTTCCCGAACTTCACGTTAGGAAATAGTTATTGATCGGGTGTTTGTATTGTATAACGAACAAACGTATGACATATTATTATTAATGTATATTATTGAACTCAAGTGTCGGTCAACCGGGTTGTTTTCCGTGTAAGTCGCAGACTCTCCATCATCTCGGGCTCTGGCACGTTTTTCAAAGGAAACAAACCAAAAAATTTCCTACTTAATGCCAAATATTTGTGTATTGGCATTTCAGTTAAATGTTGTTATTTGTAATTTTAATGGTAAAATATGAAATCGTTAATTTGTTATAATTGTTATTTTATAATATAAAACTGATGTATAAAGCAACAGCCTCTGTCCGGGTTTTGGTCTTTTGAATAATATCGGCCATTGCGGACACCTAATTGTCTGTCTTAATATAATGTGCTTTTATTTATAAAATTAAAGATCACGAGCTTTAAATTAATGAGAGGTAAATAATAATTAAACCTAATATTTAAGGTGTTAATGTTCCATTTCAGGATCAAATATAATATTTTTGTGAAAAAAGCTTTTTTTATTCCGTGTTACGTTTATACTTTTTGCCCTAAAGATGTCAAGTTATTTCACGATTATTGTTGTAATAATATAATCTAAAAAAATACAAAATACTGCAAATATTTTCATAAAACGATACCTTAAAATATTTCAGTAAAATATAATCACGCATATATACATATAACTGAATTTTATTTAACTACCTAGCCTCTATGTAATTTTATCTATCCCAAAAAAAACTGCAAAATATGCTTAGCTTATAGTGGTTCTGATATAGTTATAGTACTTATACATAATATATACTTAAAATCCTTTAATATAGTACTTATATTGTATAATATTACAATTATATTTAATTATAAAATTACACTTTTTCAATACTTATAGGTAGCACCCTATACTGTCGTGCTATGATTGTTCTTTACTATTTCTGTTTATTGTCTAGATGGGGATCACTCTTAGGACGACTGAATAGATACTTGTATTTGTTGAACAATTTGAATATACTTAAACCATACCAAAATAGAGATCATTACAGTAAAATACCTATCTAAAAATATATTGTATAAATTTACTGCAATCCGTTTTCTGGGATCGGCGCTGCGCGTCTGTTACCCAGATTTTGAGAGTGGTTTTGATATTTTTGTAAAAATTAATGGGTCTTCTTACGCCGAAGAAATATATGACAAAGTATTGTTTTTTATCCTAATTGTTTTATTTTTGAAACCTCGCACTTCTGCAACCATTTCAAAGCTATCATAGTCCAAAAATCTGAATAACAATAAGCATTGTTATTAGTTTACTTTATATTATATTAAATATTATTGTTAAATACTGGATTACACTGCAGCGCTCTACTGCATGTGTTCTTATATTCAAGTCTATCATAAAATAACAGTTTTTTGGTATAAGGTAGTTTTAGACGACAATCAAGTAGAAAGAGCAAAAGCACATTTAAAGTCGTTATGGACTAGACTGATGTTCTTAAAAGAGTGCAATTCTTCTATCTAAATCTGACCCTGACCAACACGATATGGAAACGGAATCATCTAGTTCTTCATCAAGTGAAGAAATGGAAGCCTTTTTGAGACATAAAGATTCAGAGCAAAAATTGTAAAAGGAATTAATCAGCACGAATTTTGTTCACAAGGTTCATTTGTAGCCCTTCACAAAATTGAAAATATTTTAAATTCCTATCAAATGGAACAAAGCCGCATACGCTTACCGAAAAATGAAACGATTTTTGATTTCTGGAAGAAAAAGAATGAGCTTAATCCTGAGTTATACATGCTTGCTCAATTATTGTTAAGCGTACCGGCAACTCAAGTTAGTGTTGAGAGGTTATTCGCAGGACTCAAATTTTTGTTGCCACCTTCGAGGTCAAATATTAAAAAAAATATAAAGAGGAACAATTATTTGTGAGGACCAACCAACTATTCAATCGTAAAAAACAAACACCGTACGTTTATACACTATTTTTTAATTATTTGTTAAGTTGAATGATTTTAGTTCTTTGATCACTAACAACGAAACATTTGAAATTGGAATTTTGGACAAAAGCAACTCCTCAAAAGATGGTGGAGTGTGAAGACATGAACCAGGAAGAACAATCTTTAAACGGAAATAAGAGTGAAAGAATAGGAATTGGCGAAGTTGTGAACCTGAGTGAAAACCGAAAGAATAGAAACGCGCTAGTTAGAAAATTCATTAACAAATTACTTTTCAAAAATACGATTAAATTAATTTTTTTATGGGAGTTTTTATTTCAATCTTGTTCCATTTAATGTTACCTCAATTTCAATCCTTGTGTGGGGTTGCTAGTCCTCCTACCACGTACCATACAACCAGCCGAAGTTCCGTATGAAGCAGTGAATCGTTTGCTCATCTTTTATCTTGTATCAGAGACTAATCTCTGCTTGTATAATACAACAAGCAAGGAAAAACGTACTGAGATTCCTAATTAGAGTAGCCTTTATCTGTGTCCTCGTTTGTTGTTATATATAGATTTTAGAACCCGAAAAAAACCGGAGCCGGAACGGAAATGAAAAAAACCGGAGCCGGAAAGGATCCGAATTGGAAATTATTTTATAAACCGGACCCGTAATGTAAATTTTGTCTTGGATCGAAGCCGGGACGGGACAGTTATTTCGTTTCGGTCCGAGTCCTTGCTTCGATTATTTACAACTAAATATTGAGGTTAGATCAGTTAGACGTTTCGTGATCAAGAAAAAACAAAGTAAAGTAATTTAATTTGAAAGTGATAAATATATTATTACTAAATTTCAATTATGGATTTTGATAGTCCTGAAGTGATGAAAGATTTTCCAGGGCTCTACATGAGTGAACGACGGAAAGGGAATGATAGTGATTGTACGTATTACAGGTAGATAAGATTAGAACTTGAATTTACATTGTGTTATAATTAATCCTTAGATAACGATGAGAGTGAAAAGGCCAGCAAAAAAGACATGATCATAGGTAAACGAAAAGAAAAAAAAGACAAAAAGGATAAAGATAAAGGATATGCAGCACTGGAAGGAGAAAGCTCTGATGAATCAAGGTACCCCTTACTTTGTCATTGTTGAATTAAACTAGTGTAGATCTGATAAAAGCATCATTTACAGCAGATGATAACATCTCATTTTTACATTAAAGCTTCAAGTAAATGATCTTTTCATTCTTGATATAAACAGCCGATTTTGTTCGCAGAATAAATAATCTTCTAGCTATTATTATGTATTACGGTTTTTTAGCCCCTGTAAGGCTAAGAAATCTAAGGCTTTTAAATTTACTAAGTCAAAAGATAAGGAAAAAGAGTGCCCTAAGGACAAAGGTGAAAGTAGCTCAAAAGTTAGGCAAAAAAAGAAAGTTAAACTGGGATTTGGTCATATGTTCAATTCAGATGGAGAAAATCAGGACATAGCTGGTAAGTGATCAACATAATTCACAATAACAAATTGCACATTTAAAATTTATGACATTTCAGAAGTATTACCTATTTTTGGGGCCGACTTAAAAGATGCATGCCAGAGAGGAAAGTGTCATGATGGTGTAAATATTCCCCTGCCAGTTCGCGAATGTATTGATTTCATAGAGATTTTTGGGCTTAATTTCGAAAATGTTTATAAAGTGAGTGGCAACAAAAATAAAGTAAACCAAATCAAAAAAATGTATAACAATCGCCAAACTGTAAAACTCTCCGATTATGATGTGCCTACAATTACAAGTGTTTTAAAAACATTTCTCAGGTACTTGTTAAATTTATATAAAACTATTTTCACTCAATATATTTTATTACATGTATTCTAGAGATTTGCCTGAGCCGATATTTACCAACGAATTATTAGTTCGATTTGAAGAAGCGGCTGCAATTTTTAATTACAATACTAGAGAAAAATATTTGAAAGGTTTACTAAATGGCCTTTCTAGTGAAAACAAGGAATTAATTATGTGGCTCATAATGCATTTCTATAATATTGTTCAGAGGGTAAGTGTGCTGGCTTTTCTTATTCAATAACTTTATTATATTTTATCATACTTTATTCGAATTTTAATCTTGCGGCTAATTAGAATAATTCTAAATCTAAATGCTTCTATCATATAAAATTCCTACGGGCTCTTGTCTGAAAAGTAGTATGCGCTGAGAAGCTTGTACCAAAAAAGCCTTTTAAAATAAATCCAGTTCATAAAAAAAACGATTAATAAAACCATTCACCGCCCTTTATGTAGTCTATAAAGCAACCTTTTATTTCCTTAAACTGTTTGCTTAAAACTTATTCCCTACATCCTCTCGCTACTGAATAAATAAATGCCTGATTCATTTCCTTTTATAGGATCAAGTGAATAGGATGAATAAGCAGAATTTGGCTCAAGCTTTAAATCACACACTACATATTTCCTCTAAGCTGTTGCAAGCCCTGATAACCCATCGTATGGATTTCTATCCTACAATGCATATAAAAAAATATTTTCCGCCGCTGGATGCGGGTAGTACTTATCCCGAAGACCCGAATATTATTCGCAATGAACTGGAAAAATTAGAATCTGCTTTGAACTTGATTCATTGGGAAATGCAGCAGGGGTTTTCCTCAAAATGGAGACAAGATCAATTGTGGGAAGTACAGCGAGTGCAAACTGATTTAAAAGTATTAACGATGGTCAGGTGGAATCTTTTTAACGCTAATTACGATAATGATTTTTTAGAGAAAGTTGAAAAAGGAACTGAGCCATTCTAGTCAAACAGTCGTTCCAGATGAAACTGAAGAACAGCCAGTGAGTTTACCAGAAGCTGAAGAAGTAAAAGCGGAATGTTTCAAAAGTGAGGGTCAAGCTGCACAAGTTGATGATGTGGATACAAATGGGGAAAGTGAAGATGAAGCTCCAGATGAAAACAAACAAGTTCTGTCTGAACCTCAAAATGTACAGAGTGATATGGATACTGATGGCGACGAGGTATGAAAATATTAACAGTCTTGAAATGAAGCCGTCTTTAGCACTAACTTTTCTTACAGGAAAAAACTGAAGCTGGTTTGCAACCAAATGAGAAAGTGTTATTATTGAAAAATTCTGCTGATAATATTAGCAATAATGAGTCAAAAATTAAGAATACGGCTGAATTGACCAGTATTGCAATTACGTTTTCTAATGATCTTGACAGGAAACAACTGGAAGATATTGATTATGGCCCGGGATGCAAGCCAATAGAATTAAGCGCTCAGCATTCTGCCCAGGACAATAGCAAATTGACAATTCTGCATTACAAAAATACACTGCTAATGGACTTAGTCGATAATTTATCAAAAAGTATTCAACTAGAGTATGACCAAATACAGGAATATAAGAAGAAACTTGATACTTTACCACCATCTAAAGGAGTCAAATTTATACGGTTACCTCACAGTTTCCGTCACGTGCGGGAACTCTTGGCTTGTGAAAATCGTATCCTTGAAATTAAGAAAGTTGAGTTGGTAAGGGAAATTATGGATTTGACGGAGGAGTGCATGGACATGAAGACAACATTAATGGCAGCTGCTGATATAAATGAATCTTGCATGCATATGTTAAAGCCAACTTTCTAAAGTAATGTTTAACTAAAGTTAAATTATCACCATATTCACATCCAAAAAGTAACTGTAAAAATATCTATAAATCGTTCTGGAACTTCCGGTATAAATGAAAAACCTTACTATCATAAACTTAACTTTGCAGATCGATATCGAAATTATCAACGCAAAATGAAAGTTGATGATGGCTAAAAATCCTCACTTGGTGGCTATTCCAAACTCTCGCGAACTTTTTATGTAAGACTGTTATGTAGAGTGCGTCACTATGTGACAAACCATTGATGCGCTTTCTAAATTGGCTGTCGTTTTATCGGGATTCTAAAATCTAGCTTCTATTTCGATAGTTCTTTATACCCCATATTTTATTAGGTATTCCTAGTTTAACTATTTTTACTTTCATGTTGATGTTTCAATCGGATATTAAATAACCCTGGTTTTCCTAATAGGACTAGTGTAGTAATTTTTTAAATATTTATTATCGTATTTGACAATTTAAATCGATAATTACGTTGTAAATAATCTCAGATTAACATGTGAATACAAAGAACTATTACGTGTCTAGTGGCGTCCCCAAACTTTACTATTTGAATGACTAAAACGTATTTATAATAAGATTAATGTTAAATCGAAGTATTTATTACCTTCTACTTTCAGCCATATTTGTAAATTGAAATAATGTGTGTATTTTTCAGTTGCTTATTATACAATATTGTCATTGTTATTGTACTTTTTATTGTTGAGAGTTTTTAACCTCCGTGCCAATTTGTTTGCGGTGTAGGTGTCGTTCGAGTTCCTACGAATTTTTAGTTTTGTCTTGTTTTACCTTAAAGAACACTTTAAATTAAGCAGTTTCGGCGGAAAAAATTCGTGGATGATCCATAAATTAAGCCAAAAAACACTTAGAGAGACAGACAGAAGAACACTGCAGGAACAAGTGGAAGAAGCCGCTTTCTAAACGTTTTTTCTATGATAATTGCGAAATAAATGTGTAACTTTTTGTGGGAATAAATGAAGAGTTTTACAAGAATCTCATCAGTTTGCAATGCACAATTTTCCCAAATTCAAGGACGTGTTAATGTGCTATCCTCCAATAATGCAATAAACAGAATTAAATGCAATTATTCGAATGGATCCTAGCCCCTGAAACTCCCTAGCGCGAACAGTATAGTAAAAAATAACTTTTAAATTTGGAAAAACAGCGCGAAATCTAAAAGATTTGGCCAGGATCTCACGCGACGTGTTAACGCGCTTTCCTCTAATAATGCAATAAATAGCAATAACAATGCATTTTTAAATCCCTATCCCGAGCCCAGAAAATAGCTTATCGTTTTTTAAATAAATATATACTATCAAGAAAACTACAACCCTGGTTGCCACCTACTTCTACAAAATAAAATGCTATCCAGATCGCTGAAATTCCCTTAAACTCAGATTTTTTCACAAAAACTCAATGCCATTTAATGGCTTAAATTTAGAAGAACAACTGAAAATCCCTAACGTGAATGTTTGTGAAAAATAATTTTATTTGTGTATGAAATTTGGAAGAACAGCGCGAAATCTAAATTAGAAGGCCAGGACCACTCTCATCCTCTTAAGGGGCTATCCGCTAGACCATCACAAAGTAATAAAAATATTCACCTACCTTTAGGCACTTTAGTCTGGATTCTGAGTTATTATTAGATTTCGTAACATCAAAAATTGAAATTTCCCGTAAAAAAACACTAATAATTGATATATTTGCTCTGAAGATAATTGAAGATGTGTTCACAGCAGGACACCCCTATTTTACATACTAAAACAGTCCACTGTGGAAAACCTGACTGTTTAAAGTTGAAAAACTATACAAAAAAGTTGAAATTTGAAAATAGGTGCAATCCCTACAGAGAGTTCAAGAACCGTTTAATTTAGAGTGTAATTCACATCAGAAGAGCAGCAATAATTGAAGCACAGCAGAACTAACTGATTTTACATTTAAACTGAAAAAGTTCATATTAAAACCGATTACCATTGAAAACTTCTAGTTGGTGTATAAAATGTGACTTTAAATTAGTTTCAGAGAAATCAAATAAAAAATTGAAAAAACTCAACCCAGAATCCAGAAACTCCCTCGTCGTTCTGCGTCGAATAAATATGACAAGCAATTATATAATAAAAAACAAGTCAACAATATGGGACTAAAAATCTACATCTACATAGCAACCAGGGGCAAAGTAATGCCAAACTTACCGAACGCTGCATCGTGCCACCTGGAAAAAAAAGAAAATGTGTTTAGTACTGCAGAAAATCTGTCCCAAGCCAATAAGAACAAAAAAATGTTTGGTTTTCGAAAAATTAAACTCAGTTCAGACTAAAGAATTTATAGATTAGAAAAAAATCCTTACCAGCTTTCTGTAAAAGCTGGCGCCCCATCCATTTTCTGCCCATTAATCCTTAAAGAGTCCACACGGCACTTAAACACACAATGAAAGTCCACTCCGAATTGAAAACTTTACGCCTGCAGTATGCAGAGAGAATATAATACCGTACTTGTATTTATACTATTTACACTATACTTTTTATCTAAGAACGCGATTCACACGACACAAAGAACACGCGACCTGTTGGAAAGCTGTAAGAAAAACTCGAATTAGTAAAAAGAGACATTTAAAAAAAGTGACTTGGTGTACCCGAAAAATAACATGTTAAAACGTATCTAGAAAAGAGAATATTACTGAAAAAAACAATAAATATCCTGAAACATGACCGGTTCAAAGCTATAAGATAAACTGTTATTAGTAAATAGAAGCATTTTAAGAATCATCAAGTTCAATATCATATCAATCACAAGATAAAATGCTGTCCGGATCCAGATCGCTGAAATTCCGCAAAGCTCAGATTTTTTCTCAAAGGATTTAGAAGAACAAACGCAAGTGTGGTTACAATCTTGATCTGGATCGCTTACAGCGTAGGAAGGGGCTGGACGTAAGCAAAAATACGCAACGTTTTAACGTGCTATCCTTCAATAATGTAATAAACAGTAAAAATCAATAATAATAAACAATAAAAAATGCAATTATTCGGACGGATCCTAGCCCCTGAAAATCCCTACCACAAATTGTTTAAAAAAATGATTTTTTTTTTAATTTGGAAAAACAGTGCGGAATCTAAATGGTTTGGGCAGGATCGCACGCAACGTGTTAACGCGCTATCCTCCAATAATGCAATAAACGGAATTAAATGCAATTATTCAGACGGATCCTAGCCCATGAAAATCCCTTGCACGAACAGTATAGCAAAAAATAATTTTTTTAAATTTGGAAAAATAGTGCGATATCCAAATGGTTTGGCTTAAGGCGCTGTCCGCCAGGGGGAAACTTACCTGAAGCTACATCGTGCCACCTGAAAAAAAAGAAAAAACATTCTGTATTATGACAGAAACTTATTATGTGTATAAAAACGGTGTATAAAGCCCAGTTATTTGATTGGAAAGAAAACAAGATAAATATCTTAGTACAACTTTAGTTGGTTCTAGAAAAACTATACTCAATTCAAGCTAAGGGTTGATAGATTAGTAATCTTTCTAACCAGCTTTCTGCAAGCTGGCGTCATATTCTGCATTGACTACACTACACTTGAACACTCAATGAGTATCTACACGAAGTTGGAAAAAACTGTGGATGAAATTCAGTAGTTAACAAGCAAGATGATCGACCGCATTTGCCTAAATGGAACCAAATTGGTACATTTATCCCGTTTATAAGCAAAGGACCGACGACCGATTTCTTCCGTTGCCCACAATAAACTGGACTAAATGTACAGCTTTTCAAAAAAACTTCGTACAGAACTTACATAATCATATAATCGTTTTCTCGCTGGCCCTTCCGATGACTCATTGCTTTGATTTGCTGTTCGATTTCAGTTTGTTTATTTTTGACATTTTTTGTAGAAAGTGAACAAAAAAGACTGTTCGAATGCAATATTTCGACAGATTTTTTTGTCTTAGAAGAAACCATCAAAAGTGTAGGTTATTCAGAGCCCAATTTAGCAATTGTGAATAATACTAAAAGCAAAAGTCGTGATTACAAATGAACTTTTCTAAGATTGTGCACCCCTAAAGTATAAACTAGACACCGCCACTGTTTAGAATTAAAACATCTGTGAAAGTATATACAATTCCGCAATCTTACAATTTGTCCCAATTGAGATTGAAAAGGGCTGGAAATATTGTACATACTAAAACTTTTCATTTTACATACTAAAACAGTCCACTGCGGAAAACTTGACTGTTTAAAGTTGAAAAACTATGCTAAAAAGTTGAAATTTGAAAATCGGTGTAATACCTACAAAGAGTTCAAGAACCGTTTAATTTAGAGTGTAATTCACTTCAGAAGAGCAGCAATAATTGAAACAAACTACCTTATACAACGGTAGAAAGGGTAGTTCACAGCAGAATTAACTGATTTTACATTTAGAGTGAAAAAGTTCATTTAAACACCGATTACCATTGAAAACGTCTAGTTTGTGTATAAAATGTGACTTTAAATTAGTTTCAGAGAAATCAAATAAAAAATTGTAAAAACTCAACCCAGAATACAGAAACTCCCTCGTCGTTCTGCGTCGAATAAATATAACAAGCAATTATATAATAAAAAACAAGTCAACAATATGGGACTAAAAATCTACATTTTGCAAACTCTTCTTGATTTAAAATTTTGAAGATCGGAGTAGGGCTTTGCCTTCTATGAGATGTCGGTGGTTTTAAGAGCTTCATATATCCGAAATGGTTGCAAATGTCTAATTAGTCGTTATTCAAAAGAAATTCCTGGGTTCCAGTCAATTTTATTGTTTATTATTTAAAATGTTACAAATAAGTTTCGGTGTCTTTCTCCACCATCATCAGTTTGTATGTATGGCTGTTTCTACCTTCACCTTTGGCAAGCCATTTGAAAGCATTTGGCAGCTGAATAGCTTGCCAAAGGTGAAGGTAGAAACAGCCATACATTCAAACTGATGATGGTGGAGAAAGACACCGAAACGTATTTGTAACATTTTAAATAATAAACAATAAATTTGACTGGAACCCAGGAATTTCTTTTGAATTAAGTTGAAATACAGTCAGGAAAATATACACAATTAGTCGTTATGACCTTTTCGATAGTTCGTCTAGGGAACTGTCTTTCACGAATTAGGTTTTATCAGAAATTGGAGAAATGGAAGTGAAAATATCAAAATATAAGAAGCCATCCGAGTATTAAACAGCGCATATCTCAGAAACAGTTGGAAAAATCACATAAGGCATTATGAACTTTTCGATAGCCGTCGAGAATTGTTTCACTAATGTTTCTTTGGAAATAGGTAACCTTCAAAGAAAAGCAGAGTCTAGAATAAAAAGAGTAAATGCTTAAAACAGTTTCAAGAATCCATTATGATAGGGCGTTTCGAGAACAATGTTTTCCGATTGGGGTTGCAACAAATTTTTTAAACTCAAAAAATATAGATACAAAATTTGATAAATTCTTGTGCAGTTTCATGCACATCTGCGTTTGATTTCACTTATTTATTAAATTCATAACATCCAAAGGGGCAGAAGAAAAATCGTCAACTTTATGTATCGGTCAAAGTTTAAGGACTTGTGTATATCTCGGAAATGATTATCAATATCCCAACATTCATTTATGTTCGCTACTTTTGAGTGCGTCTCTCTAATTAGACTTTAAAAGACCATGTCTTCTCTATTCAGGAACGAAAAGCAACACAGTTCTGTTAAGATTAATTTTCGAGTTGTGTTTTCTTCAAAATTTATTTAAATTTGCCACGTCCATATGGGCTTTTGGCTCATTAGTCTGTTCTAGTTATAATTTCATTTCAAGTAAAAGTAATTAAAAAAATGGTGTGCGTCACGGGACGCTCCACAGAAGTGATAACTTCATATGATATTTATAGAAACTTGTCCAACGCATGATGGCAACAATAATTTTATAATTTCAATATTCTTGTTAGTCTAATATATTATAAATGGATCAGGAATATATAAAATGTAATTTAATTTATTTTTTAATGTAAAATATATATTTTATTTACGACATTTAATAGTCTTCAATAGTTGCAGTTGACTAGCTGGTTACATTATCATTATCTGAACTTACAAAAGTAACAATTGTTACAGCAGAATCAGTGTTCTCAAGTCTGTAAAGACTATAAGTCAAATAGTCGCCAACGTAATCACGCAATTGCATAATTTTCTCTATGTTCCGCCTATGCCATTCAACCACAAGAAACGGCGGTCAGTTTTAACAGTTTTCCTTACCGACCTAGACCCTCGTCCAAAGATGCTAAAGCATTTATGAATGACTTGGGGTGTCTATAATATATTACCAATCGTCGGTCTCAGCTGGGTCGCCCTGTGCGTGCGAGAGAGAAAGCAAGAGACGTAACGGTGGCGCCGTCACCACATTCCAATGGATTTACCACATCCCATTAGAAGTTATCACTCTGATAACTCATCTCAAAATGTGCTCACCTTATCTAATATTTTATTTATTTATTTATCTATATCTAATATTTTTATTAACTACTTTTCATAGTGGTGTTTTTATTTTTTCCATAAGATAGCAAAGGATGTCACCGTGCTAACGGTGATACAGGTTCGAAAATTTCGCACATTTGCCAAATCTACATTTTGTTTCTATTTGATTTTTTCTTTTACTATTTATATTAGTTTCGATAATTTTTTTAACTTTTTGATAATTGTGGATAGTATTGGCTATATTTATTAAATGTTTTTCAAAAAAGGCGCTATCTCGATACAAAATAGGAATTCACCTTCAGAAATTTGCTGCTAAAAGTTTTGATTTTTCCCCCTGCAGTCTGACTGCGAACTATAACGGCATTCTTTGTTATCTTATGAAAATGAAACACCACTAAGGAAAGTTGCCAATAAAAATATTATCTCGCAGAAAAGCACATTTTTAACGGTGCAGACTAAGGCCTGATGACCCTTAAAATTACCTTAATTTAAAACTTTCCTTAAAAAAAATGCTTGTCTTTTTGTTGCCGATATTTCGCAAACCATTAGAACAACAGTTGAACACAGAAACAACCTTTTATTGTCATTAGGAACATTTTTCGAGTTTTTGAGAATTTTGAAACACGGTATATCGAAAAAACTAGCTGATCAAAGTGGCAACAAGGCGGCATCAAAATTGTCAATACTTTGCGTCTAGGTATTTCATAGTCTAAGCCATAAGCTTTGCGGAAAGTGTCGGAAGTAGTGCCATTTGACAGTTGTTGAATTTCCGCCAGAAGTCCCTCCTATCAATAGGTTGTCATAAAGTAGAAAGCGTTTTTAAGTTCTTCATTATAGCTCGAACGAATTGTTCGACTGACCCTTCGAAAAACCTCGAAATTCGTATGTTGTGGTAAAGAAAACGCATTTTAGACTAGAAATGAAAATGGATTGGGTCCCACAAGAAGATGGATTGCGAGAAATTCTCACACTTTTACGGGAATCGCAATCTCCGGACACAGACACTCAAAGGGCTGTACAACAAGTATCCTTTTTTATTAATAAAATTTATTGGTACATGTGAGTATTAAGCGTTACTAGTTATGTAATTTTGGCATATTTTTAATTAGAAACTGAGCTGTGATTATGCTTATTGTTTACAAATGTTTTGCTGTCTCATGTCTGATCTTATTTCCTTTTGAAGAAATGGTTTTCAAACATAAATAATTAATAGGTAAAACTACAAATGTAAGATTAATTAGATTTAGATTGGTAGTAGAAATCGCTTTTATCAAGAATTGTTCTTATATCTGAAATATAGTCTAATTAAATGGGAAAACTGTACGTGCTGTTTAAAAATGCAACAGTCAATGTGGAACTTTTTTGCTCTGTCTTCTAAAGCTAACTGCAAATTGTTTCTGCAAGTTCATTAAACTGACTAAAAACTGAATATTCATATGAATAAAGTAACTATTGGGTATTTCCTCTAATTTTTTCAATTAGCACATGCTCCACTACAGAAAATTGTCATCGTTATTAGAAAAGTATAGAATTATTTTATTTAGTCTTGTGTTGATTTACATTTACTGGCCAGAAGTAATTCATTCATTGGGTATTACTGTACATGATCTAACCTTGGGAGCTCCTTCACACCTTGGACATCTAATGTAAAATCATTTTTTCAAACGTGGCTATTATTTTCACACTTGAATGTTATTAAAACTATAGTTCAAATCATTCAGTTGCCAGGTCTTAAAAAAAGTCGTTTTGTGCCAGGTTTTAAAAATCTCTTAAATCATTGCTATACAGTCGACATATCTGTTTTCTCTATCAAATTGTTTAACGGGTCGTGTGCATTAAGTACTCACATAAAATTTTTTAAAATTATTAATTTGTGTTATCAGTCATTACTACCGATAACAGTACTTAATATTTTGAAAGAAAAAACGAGAACCTGTTTCAACAGTTTCTTACTTTAAATTATAAAGAAATGTTCGTTTTATACGTCGTAAGTCTGTAATTTTGTAATTTGCATGTAAAAATTCTTAGCGTAGCAGTTTTTAAGACGAACAAGAACATACCTAGACAGGCCCAACGGTCCAACTACTATCAACTTGTAATTAATTAGTAGTCTAAAAGTAATAAATTTAACTCGTATTCAAGTTGATAAAGAAATGGTTTAGACCGTCAGAGGCCTCAAATTATCGAAGCAGTTGGACGGAACTAAGCAAGGAAAGTTTCGGCTTTCAATTATTGAAAGTGTTCTTACTTATCAACCTTTTTTACGATTCATCAACTTGGGTACGATTTTAACTGTGATTATTAGAACCTCATGTCACAAAAAGTCACTAACCCTTTTTAGAAGCCTTGATAATGAACGATAGATCAGTGGCATTCGGCTAGGTATTTTTTGATTAAACTTTCCCTCTTTGAAATATAAAACGAATCTTTTCTGAAAAACAGATTTTTTTCTACTTTGGCTTTGCTTATACTACCAATAAAAAATTCGAATAAATCGGTTTTATTCGAATTATAATTAATATAAATCATTTTTGTGTGTGAAGCGGTCTTTGATTCGCTTAGTCATGCGACAGGCAGATTTTTATTATTCATATTTATGTTGCTTATGTTTCGTTATCAGCAAATCGATGATCACAGATAATTCGTTAGTGGACCTTGCAAATAACTATATTAATTATGAATGTGCCAATTAAAGATATTTTGTAATCATTTCTGAAGCCCAAATAAATTATAAAAATCGGCTGTGCCCACATTTCCAAATTTTCAACTCCATTTCAAACTATTAAAATTAAATAAAAATTTTGATTTTTATTATGTTATCGTTTTGTTAAGTATTTCCATTATTTTCTTACTACCGTACTTATAATAAATTATAATAATTTCCAGATTTAATTTTTCAAAAACCCGCCAAACATTCTTCATATTTTTGTAGAGGATCCATAGTTAAAAGATATTTTTGTCGTTAAATACGGTCAAGGCAAGAAATTAAAAATTGATATTTAGTCCTCATGACATACTGTTTACGAGTAGCCATTAAAATTTTAGGATTGCCATTAAAAGAAATTGTCGATGACGTTATATCTCAAATTTGAAAAACGCTGTTTTCCAAAACCAGAATATTTGTTTTGAGTTAAAACCATAGAAATTAACTAGTTTAGCTATATTGATTCACTGTTTTATTACGTATGATCCTTAATACAATTTCCTAGAAATTGGAAGAATTGAACAAGTATCCTGACTTCAACAATTACTTAATGTTTGTGCTTACTAAGCTTATTAGTGAAGATGAACCAACTAGATCTCTCAGTGGTTTAATATTGAAGAATAATGTGAAAACTCACTTCAACTCCCTTCAGCCAACGGTTACAGAATATATAAAAACTGAATGTTTGCAAGCAGTAGGAGATCCAAGTCCACTGATTCGTGCTACTGTTGGTATATTAATAACGACAGTAGCCAGTAAAACGGACTTGTCATTATGGCCGGAACTCTTGCCTGCTCTTTGCAGTATGCTTGATTCAACAGACTACAATGTATGCGAAGGTGCTTTTGGTGCACTACAAAAAATTTGTGAAGATTCTGCAGATATTTTGGATTCAGATACAGTTAATCGGCCTTTAGATATTCTGATTCCAAAGTTTTTACAGTTTTTCAACCATTCTAGTCCAAAAATAAGGTCCTATGCAATTGGGTGTGTGAATCAATTTATCATACAAAGATCACAAGTCCTCATGTTTCATATTGACACGTTCTTGCAAGTAAGTAGATATGTGTTTGCTGGAAATACAAGAATGTTATTTATAATGCGTAAAGAGTATATATTATTTAATGTATATCATTTTTTTTAGAATTTATTTAATGTGGCCACAGACGAAGATTCAGAAGTGCGAAAGAATGTCTGTAAAGCGTTGGTTATGCTCATGGAAGTTCGGATGGATCGACTTATCAGTCAAATTGATAATATTATAGAATATATGCTTATAAGAACACAGGACCCAGATGAGAGTGTTGCTCTTGAGGCATGCGAATTTTGGTTGAGCTTTGCTGATCAATCCATTTGCAAATCAGCATTGAGTGCCCATTTGCCTAGAGTTATTCCTGTACTTGTGAGAGGAATGAAATATTCAGAGATTGATATTATATTACTAAAGGTAGAATTGTTTAATTCTTAGGTTCTTCGATTTCACAACATTAATTTTATTACAGGGAGATGTGGAAGAAGATCACAACATTCCAGATAAAGAAGAAGATATCAAACCTAGATTTCACAAGTCAAAAACTCACACCATAAAGGCAATGCAAAATGGTACCGATAATGGAATTGATAAAGGTAAGTTAAAGATCACATTGAACTTTAGTGAGAAAGCTGTTTAATTAAAATTACAGATGATGAAGATGATTTTGAAGATGGAGATGATGACAGTTCTGTATCGGATTGGAATTTGAGAAAATGTAGTGCCGCTGCTCTTGACCTACTGGCTAATGTGTTTCAAGATGATATCTTGCCAATTATAATTCCCATTCTGAAGGAAACTTTATTTCACCCAGAGTGGGAAGTTAAGGAATCTGGAATTTTAGCTTTGGGTAAATTGAATATTACCGGATATATAATGCATCTTTATTAAATATATACATTGTTACCGTTTCAGGTGCAATCGCAGAAGGTTGCATGACTGGTATGGTTAGTCATTTACCAGAGCTAATTCCATATTTGATTAATTGTTTGAGCGACAAAAAAGGTTTAGTACGAGCAATCACTTGTTGGACCCTCAGCCGATATTCTCACTGGGTAGTCGGACAACCACATGACTCATATTTGAAACCTTTGATGACGGAACTGTTAAAGAGAATCTTGGATAGTAACAAAAGAGTGCAGGAAGCTGCCTGTTCCGCATTCGCAACATTGGAGGAAGAAGCATGTACGGAATTAGTTCCTTATCTGGGGTATATTCTCGAGACACTAGTGTTTGCATTTTCCAAGTATCAGCATAAAAATTTACTGATTCTCTATGATGCAATCGGTACATTAGCCGATTCAGTTGGCAGTCACTTAAACAAGCCCGAATATATCGGTTTACTTATGCCTCCTTTAATTCAGAAATGGAATGTTTTAAAAGATGAAGATAAAGATTTGTTTCCCTTGCTGGAGGTAAGTTGACTTTTATCTTTCGTACTTGAATTTCGTGAATCTAAAGGCAATTAAAACTTTACATTTGGCAAGTCAAATGAGAATGTTATATTTAGGATAAATAACACATTGCCGACCGCTAGCCGATAAATAGGCTTTTGTCGTCGACGCTTAGCGACCGTTATTATCTTTAAAATAATGTCAGAGAGTACATCACTTAGCAATTCTATAAAATTTCATTTAAATGGTTTACACAGTAAAAGTAAAAGCGCCATAGTCAACACCCCGTATAACTTAAACATAAGCGATCACAAAAACCTTCTTGATCTACATTTAAATAATACAAAAAAGGTTATTTTCTGTTACATTATACGTATGTAATTTTCATGTTTATCTTAATTCTTTCTTGTGGATCCGAAGGCAAATATTTTGTAAAGAAAGTACTTAAGGGTGTTGACCGATATTAAGATGATCGTGGAATAATTACGGGGAATACAAATATAATATATACTTTGTTTAAATTGAAACAATATGAACTAATACATCATGCGAAATGATACATTACAATGACTCTAAATTGAGAAGCACAGTCGAACCGATAGCAGTAGTTAAATTGTTAACATCTAAAATGCAAATATATCAAATGTAGTTTCGCCGAGTGCAAAAATGACGAATGCTCGAATTTATACTTAAAAAAAAACTAAATTCAACATTATGAAGTCACAAAAACACGAAATATATCGACCCTTTTTGATTATTTGTTTTTTATTCGCTTTTATACGAATTTATCTATTTTATTTGTGACAGGTGGTTGTTCTCAGACTCAAAAGTGGAAGCACAATTTTACTATCGAAAATATTTGCTACTTTTTACATATACACAATTTCAATTTTGTATTTTGGCCTATGTTTGTTATAAAATTACTTTTACGGTTAATCTTTTTTGCGAATTTGGGATGTTACCAGATATATTTTTTATTCACATTTTCAGTGTTTATCAAGTGTGGCCACAGCATTACAGCTAGGATTCTTGCCTTATTGTGAACCTGTATATTGTAGATGTGTTTCGCTGGTTCAGCATACGCTTCTGATTCAAATGGTAAGTGAAAATCAAGGATATGTGTAATTGATGAAATAGCTAAATACGTACTAAGATACCAAACTGTTGAAAAAGAATATTGTGTTGATTTTAATCATTTGTATTTGGCGATATTTGTGACCTAAAATAGAAAATAAGACGGTTATTATGTTTTAGACTCATATGCAAAATCCTGAACATTGCGAGGATATTGATAAGGACTTTATGATAGTATCGTTAGATTTACTATCAGGACTAGCAGAAGGCCTGAACGGTCATATTGAAAAGCTAGTAGAGAATAGCAATATTATGAATCTTTTGCATATGTCGATGCAAGATTCTATGCCAGAAGTGAGACAATCGTCTTTTGCCTTAGTAGGGGATTTGACAAAGGCCTGCTTTCAACATGTTAAGCCCCACATATCAAATTTTATGCCTATTTTGGGACAAAATCTTAATCCTGAATTTATATCTGTATGCAATAATGCTACATGGGCGATAGGAGAAGTTTGTATAAAGTTAGGTATGTATTTAGAAAGAGAAAAAGAAAGTTTATTTTTTAACAAAATTCTTTTTTTTAGGAGATGAAACTAGACCTTTTATACCATTGATTTTAAATCAATTAATACAAATAATAAATAGGCCAGATACGCCCAAAACTCTTCTTGAAAATACAGGTACGTATTGCTTTGAAATATAGAGCATGGTACGATATTAAACATTTTAGCATGTTTGTATATGCTGTTCTTTCAATTTAATGAACAGCCAAGGTTATTGTGCAGTTTTGAGTTAGACAGAACTCGAGATAATCACACATTAAAACAATGTGTTCACTCCATTTTCCCAAATAGTAAACGTTCTATAATTTTTGGACTTTTGGATATTAATTTATCAGTTTTTATTGGTTTTAATACTAGATTTGGCTAATGTTGAAACAAAATTACAACTGTATAATTGTGCGTTCCGTAACTAGTCTTCTGGTTACATTTCTTGCTTCCAAGCAGGATGCATTTTTAATCCAGCAAGGAAAACTTCTATAAAAATGTTTATTTGTGTAGATAACTGTTCAAATAGAGATTATGTTATTCCGAAACGTTTAAGGCTGTCATCGTCGAAGTCAATTTTATAAATCAGCTCTTTCCGACTGCTTTTTTAACCCACTTAATAACCGTTTTTGCTTTGAAGCCTATATCGATAAATACTCTAAAATTAAGTCTATTAAATCATTACTAGAATGTTTTTCTAACAATTCAACCATTATCAGCTATTCTAATATGGTCTATTGAAATATTTGTTCATATACGCAGCTTATCGACTGCTCTCTTCACCTACTTGCAAGCCTGCGCTTTTGTTGTAATTTTAAGCGCATTTATATTTTTATCAATATTTTAAAATAATTTCTATGCTCATTACTGCACTTGACTGTCATTTTATGTAAAAAAAACTAAAAGTTAAAAACAGTGTTGATAAAATTAAAGAACTTTGTGCTGGCAGTGTATCCTCTTTAAGTTTTTTTTGAAAAAATCACCTAGATGTTTTTCTTATTTTGCAGCCACGTTTTGTGTTTTATTAGTTGTATGTTGTGACAGTTTAACTAAGCTATTTCTAGTTTAAATGTTATAGACTTTTGTGTTCCAAAAATGTCAGTACATAATCAGTAAAAATTTTCTGACCGCTACAAATAGAAGAAATGGCAGGGGCTAAAAATTGGATCCACTGCGCCACATACCCTGAAATATCCTAAATTATGCGTAGTAATTCGTTAGTTCGAGTAATAAATAATAATGGTGACTTTTGTTTTTCAATTTAAAAGCAATGTTTTGTTATCGATTCAATTATACATACTTATCATTTATTCCTCTACTTATAAGCATTTTTTATTACTTTGAATTGCTGGGCGACTATTTTTCAATTCAATTTGGTTCATTATTTAAAGTTCTTTTTTTATCAAGCACTGATTTATTTTTCAGACTTGTACCAAACAATGCTAGTCATTTAACATGTTTAGAACAAGTTGATTTACTATTTACAACTTTTTAATTTCTGAATTTTGCATTTTTCAAGATAGCCAATATATTTTGTTCATTAAAGATCAACCAAGTAAATAAATTAATTCCTGCGATATTGTAAAGCTAATGTTGCATTTAAAAATATGCTGGTTATTTTCGGATATATAATTTCCATTAATATATTTTTATGCAATTTAATTATTTATTGAATAACTTATTTGTAATTGAGTTGTTTTTGTTTTGTTTCTGTTCTCGGTATAGCCATAACAATTGGTCGCCTCGGTTTTGTCTGCCCCCATGATGTGGCTCCAATGTTACACCAGTTTGTCCGCCAGTGGTCTGTAATCCTTTTTTTATTATTTCTTTAAATTTTATTTTCTTTTGATTTTATTCTATATCTGATGTAAATTAATTAATAAGCTAACCATTTACTAACCGCATTCCGAAATGCTATTTCAGTTTCTGACAGCTAGATTTGCCCCAGTTTTATGTTCATTGTTTTTGACAGTCGTTTGGAAATTAATTTGCGAGGTTCCAATGACTCGTAACAGGCTATGGCGTTACTAATCTCAATACATTTTGGTATTTTTGCGTATTGTTGGCTTAATGATAATAAATTCACCCCACTGTATCGCTTTGTATACCGAGTTCATTTGGGTATACGTAGTCAGTAAAGTCCATCAGGTTAAATATTTCATTAGGTTATTGTTAAAACTTGTTTATACAGGGTGTAGTAAAACTCAAGTGGCGAAAAAATGTAGAAAATTTTGGTACAATGCAAAAGTTTCTTGAACATTTTCTGCAACTTGCAAATTAATTGGTGAATGTTCAGATTTACGTGAATCGTTTAATCTATGATATGTGGTCTAGATAGATGTCATATGTTTCTTTATCTAACGCATCTATTTTGTTATTCTTATAGAAGGAATTCCTTCTAACAATTGGCTATCAATCCGTGGTACTGAAATAAATAAATACAAATAAAAAACAACTGATTGATTGTGTTATGGCATTAGATTAATACTGATTTTATCATTAATATTTCATCTCAATGTATTAATTCTTAAGCCATGGCCCATCTACATTTTGTTGGAACATTGTATAATACTGTGTTAGGTTATTTAATTAACATTTATTTCCAGACGACTGTCTTTTACTACTTGGTAAGTATTAGTAAACGCATGCGTGTGTTTTCTGTTCACACTGAGAAGGATCAATCACTGCTCATTTGCTAACTATGATCATGAAATTGGGGAAATCAGTCCTGAACTTAGTCATGATTTTTAAATAACTTTGCAAGATTCAATGTTTTGTACATTCATGCAATATTAGAGTTAGCAAAATAGCACTTCCTTAATATTGGTGCTTTCAGGTGTGTATCGTTGAGGAATATTCGAGACAATGAGGAGAAAGATAGTGCGTTTAGAGGCATGTGCCAAATGATTCAGGTGAATCCCGCAGGAGTCATTACAGACTTCATATTCTTTTGTGATGCTGTCGCGTCATGGGTACACCCCAAAGCAGATCTGAAAGATGTCTTCATTAAGGTATCACATATTCAAGCAAAAAAATATGTTGAAGGTTTATTTACATTTTTTTTTCAGATATTACACACATTTAAAACGCAAGTTGGAGAAGATAATTGGAGGAAATTTAGTGAACAATTCCCTGAGCAGTTGCAGGAAAGATTAACAAGCTTTTACGGCCTGTGATGCTGGCGAGGTAAAGTATTCTGAGACAATATCAGCAATATCGACAATATTATTATTATTATAGGGTTTTAACGGGGGAAATTCTGTGGACTGGGGTGGGTCAACCTAGAAAAAATATTTGCGTGAAGCGCGCCAACGAGCGTATTAAAAAACCAAATCAAGAGAGGGTGGACTCAATTTACAAAAGTAAATATAGATCAGCAAATAAAGTTTTTCTTTGATATGTTGTCAAATCGATAGACATCGCAAGTTGGTTTTCGTTTTTATATTTATTATTCATCTAGATGAATGTGACGAGCTGATTAATTTAGTCAGGAGGCATTAATTAAGAGCCTCGATTAATTTCTGGGTTTGTTTAATAAAATATCTTTTGTAAACAGGTCACAAGGTTACCTGTTTATTTTTTACACGCAAAACTTTGCTAGATTCACAGAAAATTTATCTGTCATCTGTAGAGGTTTTTCTAATTAAAATTTATACTAGACGTACTTTTCATTTTAAAAATTATTAAGTTTTGACGTTAAATATTTTCAAATTTAACTGGAAGAACCTATATTACTGTACAAATGTTTGTAACATTAACATCTTAAAATGTCCTAATTCTTAAACTAAATAGCCATTTTAATGATTCAATGTTACATTTATTTTTAATGCGTCTTTCAATCTGAAAGAGTTTATTATACTTTCACACATAAGTTAAGAATTAAAATTCAGTTTTCTAGGTACTTTTTTAACTTGTACTGAAACAATTATAGAATTTTCAGATATTAGATGCTTTATAACATACGTTTGGGTCTATTATAATTAGGAGTAGTTATGCATGCTGTGGTTTGGTATCTAGTAGATTATGATTTTTGTATATAAAGAACTTTTTTGCTCCAAATTATCTGTACGATTTTCATTCACAGCAGCTCGGGGTTTCAAATGGAGAGGATTACGGTTTACTAAGGAGCTAACTTATTGTCTTTGATTTTTTCATTATCAATTGTTTGACCAAATGTTGATATTTAAAAATATATAATTATCTTTTACATTAAAAAAATAATATTGTTTTCATTAACATTTCCGTCATTTCTCAATGAGTTATGCGACACGTAGGTCATCGTAAATTGCTAACGTAGGACAATCCTTTTCTATTGCAAACTAACTGCTAGAAATTCATAGGAGTAAAATAGTTCTTAAAATGACTTGAGTTATATAAGAAAATATTTTCAGAAGGCTTTCATGTATTTGTTCAACTTTCTAGATGCAGTATTATAATCATGAAAAATGTCAAACATTAATGCAGTTTTACATTACAAAAAATAAAGTTAATTCTATTGTACTGATAATTATACTTTTTCAACTAAGGAATATTTAAACCACTGTTTCTTACTGGAAAAATAAACGTGAATCTGATTTGTTTGTTATATATTTTCTAAATATTATATTAATATTTTTAAACTAATGAACACGACATTTGTCAGTCTATTGTAGTCTATTATTATTTGTTCATTAATTAAGACGTTATGGATTATGAAACTAGTAAGTGACTGAAATTATTTGAAATGAGACAATGCTTATATTCAGGTTCTTCTACTATTAAATTGCTAACTTACATGTGAACAAACTTAATTTTAGGGTGATCGGACACCTATTAACAGACAATTTAAATTATTAAAACCAAGATGCACGTAAATTTGGGTGTATTATTTAAATTATTTGTCAGTTGAATGGCATTCGACTGAAACTGTTGGTTGATGTTTATACACGATATAAGCTATCTTTATAATTTTTAAGGCAATACATTTATCTATCTGTACAACATTTTAAACGTATCTATAAAGTAATAATCCAAGTACGCATATCCAATTCATTTTCATTTATGATTCCTCGTATAGAATCGTGTATAATGACATCGTTACTCTGTCTCTTTTTAGGGTAAATAAATACTCTTAGTGCAAATAATGCCGTACTGGAGCAGTTCGTGCGTTTATGTGCGAAAGCAAATTATTAGCAATTTTTCCGACAATATATTTAATCATTTTTTTTAACTTTTCAAATAGACTGATTTATGTTGCTATAGTACAACTCCGGCAAAATATTTTTTTCTCTATCAGTATTTTAAAATTATGAAGCCTTTTGTAAATATCAGTGTTTAAGTTTGTATATACTTAGTAGGGAAAAACTTTGCAATCCTTATCCTTTTGAGGGCTTCTGGATCCTAGTACCTGGTCCTGTTCCTATTCATCCAGTTCATTGTAATGGTCCTGATTCGAGTGATTGAGATTTTGTGGTTGGTATACATTCTTTAAATTCTAGACTACGTATATTTTTTACCTTTTTGCTAGTAGTAATTTAGTTGTATGCTTGTTTGCTCTTACTATTTTTATTATATGCATTCTGCTTGAAATACAACTAATGTTCATTACTTCTATAAAACACTTATTTAATTATACCAACATTTTTAATAATACTATTAAGTATTTTTATTCTCAGTAGTACAAATTTACACTGTCGTCATATATAACAGTTAATCTTAGAAATAAATATTATGGACTGATTTTCTTCTAATCGACTTCGTGTAAAAAACATACGTAGTCTCTTTCGCCTATGGGTTGGTATGATTCGGGATTTAAGCAGTAAAATTGTATAATGTTCTTATTATTTTTGCGAATATTCTGCATCAGTCCATTTGACCTCAACTTGTATTGTGATAATAATTTAGTGATCATAAAGCAAACGTTTTTTGTGATACAATTGTAATTAAATGATAAGACTTAGTATTTCAATGGGTTTTCGAGTGAGCAACGTTACTGATCGTTAAAATTTAAAAAAATATATTTTAATGGTTATATGACATTTAAGTGAGATTTTTTACGTCAATTTCTAAGTTACTCTACATTTTTTTACTTCTTAATATTTATAATTCACTTTTAGGGTTTGTTTGAAACATGTTTATCATTTTTATCGTGTGTTTGAATAGATAAATACGTCAACCTAAAAGCAAAATCTCTAGAGGTTATAAATCATTTAAAATTCAACGGTTCCGTAAAAAAAAGGTAAAAATGATGAATATTTTATTTATTCGTGGTTGCAATATATATCGTATATTTTGTTTACTCACTATTTTTTGAAGATACTAGTTTATCTTTTTTACATATTAGGTATATTTTTAGTTGTATGTGCGTGAATGTGTCCTTTGTTACAGAAGTCTTCGTTCCTCCAACACTCCATTATTCATTCCTTTTTGCGTTTTCAGTGCAATCCTTTTTTCATTTTAGGATTAAATTTAACAAACTTATGTACTTCATGTATCAATGTTAGACCAAATTACCATATACTATTTGCTGTTACTACTTTACTGTACATGCATGCACTGTATATGTTACTGGTTAAATACATCTTATAAATGTTGTATTGTTAGGAACGCGTCTTTCCGAGACACATATTAACATTTGCATACAGTAAAGTGTTTAACAATAAACGTGGTCATTTTATAAACATGAATGGCATTTATGCTATATTTATTTATTGATCATTTTGAATACATGAAGTAAATAAATAGAAACTAGTTACCCAAAGCTCATTAATTTCTCATTTGTTGACACAATATCTAATTCAAATATTGTATGTTATGTTTTCTTAGTTACAGCTTTAGTATAATTTTGCTGATTTGTATTTTATCAAATATATTAGAGCAATATTTCAGTGAATTACTCATATGAGTAATTGTAATCGTATCAAAATTGTTTGTAAATTATAATAGCAACTTGGCAATTTTTCATTTGTTAACAAACAACGTTCAATTCCAAAAGAACAGTTAATTTGCACAGTGCCATTTCATTTTCACATACTGATCTGGAATTGAACTTGATTGATTTTGCATTATGGTTTAATTAATATGCATGTTGTTTGTCAATGTGAATTTATCACATTCAGTTAACTAAAACTCAAAACCTGTAATTTTAATTACCATAGCTAATAATAAAAATAAATACTTATTTCGGTACACTTCATTATTATGTATCCATCTATCGGAATCGAACCATGCTTGATTTGCAGGTTTTTGTTTAATTTTTCTTACTTTGAAATACATTTTTTTGTATTAAGCAATTAATCAATAAGCAGGTCAGTAAATGAGTTCGAGTGAAACGGAATTAAACTCTTCCCACCTTAGTGATGGATTTCTTCTTACAATTGGAATTTCTTAATTATCCAATTGTTATTACAATTTATAAATGCATGCAATTTAAATTTAAAAGATTTTATTCGCTGTTCAAGATCATAAAGGGTAGTATGCAGATATAACAACGATAAATGAGGAAAAAGTTCGGTAATTAATAGGCTAATAGGATGATGCATTAAAAGTTTTGAGACGAATTTTTGCTTCCGACTTATTTGGAAAAAGGTCCAATTTTGTAATTTTGAAATTATTTTTTTGACGTTAAAATCAAAGTTAGGAGCAAAACCAACTAAACTTTCTCAGTGTTCTGTGTTGCTTGTATTAGTTGTGTTTGATGTTTCGTTTACATCAACTTCGGTTTTTTAAATATTTATTATGTTTTGTCTAGTTATTTCTACATTAATATCTAGAACACTGACCTGTGCAGTTGCCGCTGCGTTAAATTTGTTATACGTTTTTTTATTCTTAAAGTTGTCTGTTTAAATTATTGTATTATTATTCTCTAGTAGCCAGGTCAATGTTTCATACTTTTACTCAACGCTTAACAATTAAGGTGAAACTATAACTTGTAGATGGAAGGCCTTACAGTCTTACAGGTTACTTTGTGTAATGAAATATTTGAATGGAAATTATGTTTTTAGTAAATTGATTGAACTAGAAACTGTTTATTGTAATGTAATCGATTTATTTACAAATTTACCTCATTTGAATGGGACTAAGAAACACTCACATTGGACTTTATATTGTAGATAGTTAAGAATAGCCAATCTCCTAATTACTATTTATTTTTGCTGGGAAATGCAAAAAAGGCGAATCATGTTAACATTGTTAACGTCCACCATTTTTTTTAAACTCAAATGATTTTACTGCTATGTCAATTTGAAAGCTACGTAATTTTTCTTACGATATCCATAGTTATGGATGGGACGTTCCATTGCAAATTAAATATAATTTTCATGTCAATTAAGCACCGATTATGTGCAAACCTTGTTATCTTGTTTAGGCCCTTATTGGGAAGATATTTAAGTTAGCATATAATTATGATATCAAATAGCACCATAATCATCAAATAATATTAGTTAATGTTATATCATATAGTGACGCTTATTATGAACGTTCACTTGTTGCTTGGGAAACTATATTTAACTGTTCAACAAATTCAGGAAATTCTAGCGGACGAAATCTAATTTTTCTAATACATGATGGTTCTGCCTGTAGGCTACAGGCGATTATGTGTAATTAAATTTTTGGAACGGAATCATATTTTCAATATATTGATGGCCCGTCTTATGATGTATCGGGACCGCTTTATGAGCAAAAACTATAATATTTAGTGGGAACCAATAAGCAGCGAAATCTCAGTTATAAACAATTTTCGTATTAAAAACATCGACTCACCAGAGGATTAAACACCTGGATTCAAACAGAAGTCAGTCGTGGACGGCTCCTCTGAATATTGCACACTTTTTATCACTTGAAAGTGTCCAATTCACTAATCACTTTAACTTTAACTATTAACTAACCAAAATGTTAACTTGCTTGATTCACTTCGCTCATAGACGCGCGTCGATTTAAATTCATATGTGGTGATTCATCGCTCACCAAAAAAAAACTACCAAAAGACGATGTATTTTAGATTGAAATTTTGAGTTTTGAAAAACTGCTCGGGTGATGAAAACTTCGGTAAAAGCGAGATCGGAGTTTCTTTTTCTCGAACTGAAGAGTTTTCAACCGGGAAACTACGTATTTTACATAGTTTTCGCGAAAATCAGCGACCGAATCAGCCACGTAACAGTTCACTTTCAACTGTTTGACACAAAGACTTGAATATTTGAAATTTTTTATGGATCAGATGATTTAGGAGGGGGTACGTGCAAAATCGTCGACATATAAATTGCCCATCAATTTTGTTCACCGTTATTTTAATTATATTTTTTTAACAGCTGATATTGCAAAGCACGTTTTCATTTAAATCTCAAAGTGTAGTTCTGCGTATAATTTTTTTATGTTTGCTAGAAAAAAAGATCCAGCTTTTCTGGGCCCGAAAAATTCGCAATATTTTTCATATGATGTTTAGTATTGTTTCATAAAATAATTCCTTTATTCATCACTTCAGGGGACCATTTTCCAAAAAAAAAATTGAAACACTGGCCAAGATAAAAATGAGCGAGTATGAAGATATCGGAAATCGTACAGGGTTTAAAGTTGGTTGGAATTATAAACCTTAAACTTTGCTACAAATTTGCGAAATTTTATTGTAACGCCAAAAATGTCTGCTTTATTCTAATAAGTCAAATTCGTCTCAGGTTTATGATCTGATATATAAAATGATCTATTAAAGCTAGAAATGAAGAAAGTGATGAGTATGAAATAATGCTAAAAATCGTAGAAAAAATATTACAATTTTTCCGGCTAGGAGAAAAAACTAGATGAATTTTGTCGCTTTTTCAAGCAAATAATTTTGAAAAAAAATTTATCACTAGAAAAGTCTGTTATTTGCTGCTTTCGTATAAATTGAAAAACTGCTAAGGCAGAACTACACTTTGAAATTTTAAACACATTAAAATTTACATACCCAAGTAGAAAAGACACATTTATGAAATAGAAATTGTAAACCGGAATAAATATTACGGTCAATTCAATTTATATGTCGATGATGTTACTCGTCCCCCGTCCCCCGCCCCTTCCTGGATTTTTTCAAATAAGTGAGTCTGTGTCGTTTCCTTCTAAGGTTTGCCTGGATGTTAGGTGAGAAAACTGCTTAAAACACTGAAAACATGTGGCTTTCGGGCTGAAAACTGTTTAATTCCCGAAAAAGAAACTTTTCATCTTGATTTTGTCGCAATTTTTATAATGAGAACAGTTTTTGATAACTCTCAACTTCCATCTAAAATTTATTATTTATCTGACGTTTTCGTGAGCGATCAAACATCAAATATGAATTTTCAGCGATGCGCGACTTTCGCAATGAACTGTGCGCGTGTTATTGTTTCTTATTATTAATTGCAAAAGTGTTAAAAACTGTTCAAAAACTTCCCTCACCAGAATAACTGCTTAAGAGTGACGACATATGGAAATGAACTGATACGAGCATCCAGGTTGCATCTTCGGGTGAGTCGCATGCTTTCAATATGAACTTTGTTGATAACCGTTATTTCGCTGTTTAGTTGTTCCCATAAAAATATTGTAGTTTTTGCTATAGAACATGTTATATCCCCTTTAATTAAACAATATAGGGTGTCCCAATTATACAGGATATGACACCTGAGATGGGTCTATCAATCTATTAAAAATACTAACTACTAACCCGGTTGGAACGTAAGTTTTCTAACCTAAAAGTAAACGTATTATGATAATTAGGGCACAATTTGATATCTTATTTACATGCTAACTTGAATATATCCACAAAAATATTTGGAAGAAACTGAATACAATATAACGTCTGTAATCCCAACTTATTTCAATTCAATTCAATTAGGATTTTCGAATTGATCGGATTAACAATTTTTTAAAAATTCTTTATTTTTACTGCAAATTTTATTAACTAAATTGGATATTTCTTGAGTAAAAGATATGCATACATTAAAATAATAACTGTGTACATAAACTGGCTTAATTTTTATTCACACATAATACATATGTGTAAATCATAAATATAATAAACATGTCGTAAAATTTTCATTTCTGTTAAAGTTAAAATATGGTGTTGCGATTCAGAATTTTCTAAAGCCCATTTTGTGCATATCTCGAAACATTGGACTGCTTCTCTGTGAGAAATACGTTGGGGCTCGACGTCTTCGTCTGTTTCGTCGTTTCTGTTCGAGCTAGAGCGTAGTTCATCTTGAACAAGTTCCACAATATGCATATCGTTTATGGACTCCATTGACTCCTCTCGACTATCCTGACATCTAGAACAGTCTATATATAATATGGCGTTACATTAGGTGGCAAAAATATTGCAACAATTTGTTTGTCATCTGGAAAAAAGCCTTCCGGGTGCCCTGGCGCATTGTCAGCAAATTAGAAGAGCATTTGCATGTAAATTCAGCTTTCGTATTTGTTTTTCGAACTACAGGAACAAAATCTGTGTAGAACCATTTTAAAAAAATATCTTTGGTGACCCATGCTTTCTTCGGTCCTTGGTAAGTCATCGGTAACTGTTCATTTTCGAAAGAACCAGGCTTTCCAGATCTGCCTAACACTAACCATTTCAGTTTATGAGTGAGTCCCTGAGGCATTTGAGCAAAACATCAATGTAATTATCTCCTTGCTCATTTTTCCACTTGGATGCCTCAGATTGATCAGCAAGTGTCTTTTGAGGGAGTAATTTTCAAAAAAGGCCACTTTTGCCTGCATTATAGATTTGGTGCAACAACTGCATTTCCCGGACGTTGTTTCGAAGCAGTTCTTTGAATGGTTCTCTCGTCACTGAATAATTTTTCGCCTGTGATGGATCGTTGTCTAATTCCATATCGGTTTTCAAATTTATTAAGCCACCCAGCACTCGCTTTAAAATTTCTGTTATTGTAAGTTTGAGTAGTAGTAAACATCTTTATTTCTAAAAAAAGGCTGTCGACCTATCGGTCTTTCTGCCCTTGGTTAATACATGTAGTCTTAATCTAAATAAAAAACAAAGATGAAAATTCTCATTCTAGGTTAATAATCTTATTAAATAAACTTTCCAATTCTAATGACAAGAAAAAATTATTTTATTGTCCAGTAGTCAGTTGCGTTTGTAAGTGTTCGAGTAGCGTTGATGTAGGGAAACGGAAGCGGGATTGTCTGGTTGGTCTTGTAAGACAAAGGGGATTTAGTATGGTCCAGTTGTAGGGGTTGTTTGTCCATTTTGTCTGTAGATGTATGAGTCTTTCCGAAATCTTTGTCATGTTTGTGCGTTCGTACAGTAGTTGGGTGGAGGGGTTGTGTAGTGGGTTTTGGGGGTGTCTTATTCGTGTTATTAGACTTAGTGCAATTTGTTCTGTTGTTTGTATATAACGTTTTGTCCTTTCTGTTACGTTGGTCGTAAGTTTGATTATACAAAAATTGGGCTTTTCCCTTACAATTTTTCCTGGCATTGGAGGACAAACATTTTCGGTGTGGGATCTGTCTCGACGCGCACTGTTCGGATAAAATAATTCTTCGAAAAATAAAGTTTTTGAGCCTGTAATGAGATATCGTCGGTTTAAAATTGTGTACTGCAGAAAAACACCACCACAAAATGGTTGGAATTGTCGCTTATTTCAAATTTGAAACTGCTGGCGCGTTTTTCAAGTAGCTTTTTGCAATCCTCGCTTCCTTGCAATGAAATTGAAAAATCAAAATTTTACTTGCCGGTTTTGCGAAGTTAAAAGATGTGTTCCGACGTAAGAAGCTCCCCAATGTCCAGTTAGAAAGTGTTTGAGTCTATAAAATGGAAGACATCGTTGGTTAAAGATCGTGACCCCCACAAAAACCATGCAAAATGAATAAAATTGTTGATTATTTCGAATGTGAAGCTTCTAGCGCATTTTTCAAAAAACCATTTTCATTTTTTCCTTGTGATGAAAATAATGTAGATTTCTAGGCATTTTGAGTGTCTATGTTTTTTTTAAAAATTGGTTTTGTTTCCGATCTAAGAAACTCCGCAAATATAGTATTTTCAGTGAGTCTATAACAAGGTTGATATAATCGTGACCATAAAACCTGGCAAAATGTTTTTCTAAAAAATCTGTTACGATAAAAAATTTAAAAAAGACAGTTTATAAATCTTTTTTATGCCTAATACCCTCAGTTATCCAAGCCATATACAGGTATGTCTGTTTAGACTCCACTTTTCCTGGAACAAATTATTTAAAATATTTGATACGTTATTTCCTAAAAGATCTGCTCACTTTTATTGTTTTATTCACAATTCACCAAACCATCGTGCAACTGTTCAAGTTATATTTTTTTATGGATGTCCAATTAATTTATATTAATGTCTTTGACATCTAATTTTTTATTTGGGAAAAGTACTTGGGCATTAAATTATTTTCAAGTTGATGTGAAATTTGCTCTTTTAATCCACAATTGAAAATTTAACCAATACACAATATACAGTGTGTCCAGTATAAAATGATGTACATGGGGATATTGGAAACCGTTAGAGTTACAGGTTGGACCAAATGGGGAAAAAGTTGCGGAATCAAGTGCCTATAAATAATCTGTCATCAACTTCTTTGAACTCGGAATAGCAACGGATATACAGGGAAAAAAATAAAAAAGTGCGTTTTATTAAATCCTTTATATCGTGTTTATTATAAAAGATACAATAACGAAATTTTCAGGGTGGGGGTAAGAAATGAGCGTGAATTTGAAAATAAAGTAAAAAATAATCTAGGCCCACTATGTTCAATGAGGCCGAAGTCAACTTTTGTTTTTCTTATGGGCGCCATATTGAATTTCTGCACTTTTAAATTCCCCCTTAAATATGCTCTTCAACCATGTATAACATGTTTATCTTCGGTCAAGATAAATAATTAAAATTAACAAAATTAAGATTTTATTGTAGTAGGCATTGATATTTATCTTCAATTTCCCCATACTGACGTTCGTTGTCTGTTTTAATTACCTAGGTAACTGTCAAAGTAGAATTTATTGTCAGTGTCAAGTGTTTGTAATTAATTCTGTGTTTCAAAATGAATCACTTTTCAAATTATGAAAAATACGATATGTTGGAGTGTTTTATTCTCTGTCGTTGAAATGAAGCGAAAGCTGAAGAAATGTGTATTTAAATAAATATCCAGAAAGGCGACAACCTGGTAGAACTATGTTTAGGCGTCTGAAAGACAACCTTGTAGCTTACGGGAGTTTTGCTAAGGTAAAGAAAAACAAACTTCCAGACGAAAATAAAGACAATTTGGTAATGCAAAGCGTGGTTGAGACACCTCGTACGTCTTTGCGTCAAATTAAAGCCACAACAGGTGTTGCGCGGTCAATGGCGAATAGTTTGTTGCGCGGTCAATGGCGAATAGTATTTTAAAAGCGTCATAAATATCACCCCTATCGTGAACGGCCCCTGCCAGGGACTCCAGAATGGCGATGCGATTGGAAGAATGGCATTTTGTCAGTGGTTTATTCAAAGAAACAACGAGATACCAAACTTTTCCTTAAAAGTCCTTTGGTCAGATGAGAGCCAATTTACTAAATGTAGACTATTTAATCGTAAAAATGCCGTTTTTTGGTCAGATGAAAATCCACGGCTAGTTCGTCAAGTTAGGCACCAAGTTAGTTTGGATTTAACGTCTGGTTAGGTATTGTGGGTACCCACGTGATTGAACCATTTTTTTTAATGAGAACTTAAATTCCGAAAGATATTTGAACCTCTTACAAACTAACGTAGCGGAAGCACTTATGGATGTTCCAGTAGCTACCCTGCAAAACTTGTATTTCCAACAAGACGGCGCGCCGCTACATAATGCACGTATTATCACAGAATTTGTAAATCACGAATTTCCCAACAAGTCGATAGGCAACCTGGGACCAGTAAGATGACCTGCGAAATCCCCTGACATAACACCGCTTGATTTTTTTGCATGGGGTTTCCTCAAAAATGTGGTATACTGTAGGTCATACGAAACCGAAGAGGAGCTGAGACACGCTGTTACAGAAGCTGTTAACAGAATTACCCCAGAAATGATCAGAAAATCCTGTGAAGCAGTAATGAGACGATGTATGTTGTGCGTGCGAGAAAACGCTGGCTTATTTGTACACCTACTTTAATCCTAAAATGTTACTTGTTCTTTTGCAGTGTTCGATGTATGATCAATAATAATTTAAAGTAATAATTAATAGAAATATCAATGCCTACTACCATTAAATCTTAATTTTGTTAATTTTAATTATTTATCTTGACTGAACATAACATGTTATACATGGCTGAAGAGCATATTTAAAGGGGAATTTAAAAATGCAGAAATTCAATATGGCGCCCATAAGAAAAACAAAAGTTAACTTCGGCCTCATTGAACATAGTGGGCCTAGATTATTTTTTACTTTATTTTCAAATTCACGCTCATTTCTTACCCCCACCCTGAAAATTTCGTTATTGTATCTTTTATAATAAACACGATATAAAGGATTTAATAAAACGCACTTTTTTATTTTTTTCCCTGTATATCCGTTGCTATTCCGAGTTCAAAGAAGTTGATGACAGATTATTTATAGGCACTTGATTGCGCAACTTTTTCCCCATTTGGTCCACCCTGCAACTCTAACGGTTTCCAATATCCCCATGTACATCATTTTATACTGGACACACTGTATATTGACCACAATATATTATCAGCGTTCAATTCATTAAGAAAAACTAAACTTCGGATGACTTTGTTCCCCTGTATATGTACATAGTCTGTGAGTCTTCTTGTGTACGCCATATTAACAGAGATGAACAGTAATAGACTGACACAATGTAATAGTTTAATCCAGCGAATTTCTATATTACTTATTAAAAATGACTAGTTTTATCTCAAAAGAGGTAAACTCTCGATACGGTTTGCTGATTTGCCGTTTCAAACCTGACGCCTTAACGAAATTACTGTGTTTATGGATTTCAGGATTTTGGTTTCTAGGAATTTTTGTGTGTTCCTTCGTTAAGGGACTGTTCCGCCAGTGCCCATTTTTGTATTTGTGTTAATATTCAAATCCTTCGATACTCCTGGATCCCGGTTTTAACTGATTTTTTTTTGTTGTTTGTTGAAGCCCAACTAATACTTCGTTGGGTTTCTTTCCCCACTTTGCGCACGAATACTGAATTGCTGATTACCACAAGTGATGAATGTGTGAATTTCAAACAAATTCACGTAACTTCTTCCTAAAAGTCAAATAGGGGTTGAATCATTTCTGCTCAGGAAATGATATTTCAGGAGTATGTATACTTTACAATAAAAATCAGCAATTTTTTGTAAATAATTTATTGAACAATATAAATAAACAGTGACTACTAGAATTTTGATGTTGACAAATTTCGTGGATTCTTCCTGCCATATACATAAATGTTGAGGTAGTATCTAATGCAAACTGAATTTAAATTTGGCAAATGTCTCTAAATCTATATATTGTATTATAAGGACTCGTACAAAACTAAATATAAACCACAATGTATTGCACATTCATTTTCGTCAATTTTTTTACGATGTTTTTGTACTGAACCTTAATATGTGATAATCAATGCTAACAAAGTAAATTAACAAAATTAAGAAAATATCACATTATGGCTTTATCAGCACCGGTTTTGATCATGATAAACACAGTCTAGTATCAGTTTTAGTTTTCTGTAAACTATCAAAGTAGTACTTGACTTAAATTTCATGGGTTTTATTCGTAGTCATATTATATCAGTCAGTCGCAACTTAACCAAATTAATTAAAACGTAACTGAACTTAAGAATATTACACTTTGTGACGCTGTATAAAAAGTTATAATTTAACGCGAATCAATGCCCAACAAAAATAACATACATACAAGTACCTATATAGCTAGAATATTCTAAGATAATATTTACATAGTTCGGAGTGGTCAGAGTCTGTAAAAATATTGATTGATATATTTTGATCATTTTGACAGACCCTGCAGGTCTTCAAATTTCAAGCATTTATATTCTACTGTATGAAATTAGCAATTCAATTAAATATATTTAGGCGAACAAATCGTTTAATAATATTGGAAAGTCTGCTGCATATTCTGAATTATTTAACTAAAAATATGACTTTATTTAATTCTGCTAACGAATTTCTATATATTCAATTGAAGTCCATATATATTTACATGTCTGTAATATTTCAGATCAGTGAAACAGTTTGTAGATATTAATAATACAAAATAACATGGTCACCATACTACATCTGCTTCTAATGACATGCGATTAAAGGCATGTTATTTCATATTAAGTTCTTTGGTTTGGTATAGTGGCGTGAACACTACGAACGAGTCTAAAGCATTCACTATACGTTTTACACACTTGCAGTTTGGTAGACAATTTTGTCTAGAGATAATTTCCTCTGTACATATGAGATACATAAATACAATAAGCTATAAAACGGTACATATCTAGTAAAGAATTCTCACCGGTTCATACATTAGTTTCTATGAAAACTCGATTGTGAATTTGTGAATACTTCAAGAGTCTTCAGTAAAACAAAGAAAACCAACATAAAACAACTTGAAGAAAAATAACTAATAAATAACGAAGGGTACCACCGCACTCAACATTACTATGAAGGAGCATACCAATTTGAAGGTGCGCCAGTTCCTTTGCTAGGATGGTACAAATGAAATCCAGCTCCTGCAGTTCCGTGATGGTAAAACTGAGGCTGATCTACGTAGGAGTACACTTGAGGTTTCAAAGGTAGAGGACTATCCGGGTACTGTCTGAGAACATCTTGATATGGAACTGGTGAATCGAAAGTGACTCCACTGTGGAGCTGTTGATGTTTATCTCTAGGTGAAACACTGGACGGAGGAGTCATTGCTGAATGATAGTCCATGGAATATCCCGTGGGGTAATTCTGATGTTGCGATAAGAGGAACTGGTGATCACTGTAAGATGACGAACCTTCACTTCCAGGGGGTGTTGGTAGAGGACCCACTTGACTATCTGTTGGATAATACCCTAGAGAGAAATCAGATGTTAGAAAGAAAATGTTCATTAATAATTCGAGTTCAGCATTACCTGATGCGCTGCTGGATCTCCCAGCACTAGTAATTCCGTGCACGTTAGCTCTAATAACACTCTCCCTATTAGCATACAGTTGTCTCAATAGCGCGGAAGCTGGCAAAGGTCCTTGTTGTTGCAACTGCTGATGGGCACCAATCCACTGAATAGTAGTTCGTTGTTGTTGCTTCAGAAGTGCGTCTGTACTAAAATCCGTAGGCTGGTGATTGGGAGATTTGCATGCTGGAAGATGTTTCGACATGGCGTTTTCTAGGTCCTTTACAGATGTACCTCCTGTACTACTTGCTGCAATAAACAGAATAGTCACATCAAGACATCAAACATCAAAACACTATAAAGGAATGAAATTATGCTTTTAAAATCGTAATCTAAAATCTTAAAATTTAAAAATAAGAAGATTAAGATGAAGGGATATTTTAGTAGAATATTTTATATCGTGAAGTTGCACTAATCTGCTCTGCAGTGAGGAGGAACGAACTATAATTGTACACCAAACAGACATTAAAAAACAACGCAACACAAACTGTCCTTGGAAACATAAATCAAAGCAAACTAGGCAACACATTCCGCACACACGGAGAGGACAGAAATAACGAAGCAAAATATTCAGCAATAAGTAATAAGGAAATAAGTAAAACTATTAATATTCATTCTTCATTCAAAAAAATACATTATTATTTTGTTAAATGAAGTCACAAAATACGTCTGAAAATAAAACATTGAAACTGATAAAATAAAGTTCCTCACAACGTTCCCACAAAATAGAAACTTTTTGATTACTGAAAGACCAACAGGGGAACTTCGAGCGTGTCCGTCGAAAATTGTTTAGCACAGACTCGGTTTTCCGTGTGTTCTTTAATTGCTTCCAAAAAGTTCACCAACGGACTGAGTTTGTGTTTAGTGTGAACCAGGAATAACATGTGAGGTCGTCAACATAAATAAGTGATTAGGCACTTGCCTAACACATAAAACTGATGTGATCCCAAGAGATTCAAACAAATTTTAATATGCTTTTAATATGTTTGTAATTTGTATTTTAGTATGTATATTTTAACAGAGCTCTTGTTTTTAAATTAATGACGACTGTGAATGTATATTTTAGACAAACTGATGATGGTATTTGTAAAATGTTTTAAATAATAAACAATAATATTGACTTGAACCCAGGAGTTTCTTTTGAACTAACACATAAAGCAACAGAAGAAAAAACATATTGAACTAATTGAATTAAACAAAAAACTGTGATGCTGATAGAACCTACCTGTATCATCCAGTTTCTTCGGACTATTTCCTGTAGACTCTGGGGCAGACACAATCGGATGGGTGCCGGTAGTAGAATGACACGAGCTAGCTGGACTCATTACAACGTTTCTATTCGCATTGACTGCCTCTTCTTCATCGGTTTCATCTGAAGATGTGTTTTTCCTTTTTTGCGCTCGTCTAATGGGAGTGGTCGATTTTCTTTGGTCTACTACAGGTGTAGCGGTACCTTGAAGTTGGGCTACATTTGTAACCGGATCTAATCGGCGGGTTCTTAGATCGCCGATGTCTTTAGTGATATTCCCAGGGTCCGCACCGTGGTTTGTGCTATCTTCTAGATCTTGGGATGGATCTGAAGGTGGATTGGGTGGACCTCCGCTATTTCTGTCATCTGTAATTTGAGTTTATTTGTAGTTTGACAGTTTATTAGCCGGGTTTCACCATGCTTAGCCAAAAATATTTTCCGATAAAAATCAAACGGAGTAGCAAAAAGTATTTTCCGGTAAAAAGCACCTTCTACTAGCATTGCTGGTACTCCAACGTACCTCCTCGATCAGCATCTGGCGATCCATTTTCTGGATCATTACTGCTCGCTTCTTCCCTTTTAACCAGGTGCGAGCTGTCTTCCATTTGGCAACAATCCATTATAAGATTTTCGTACTCTCTGCCACTAAATTAGAAAGTATGTAAGCTCGATGTATCGAAGAAACCACGATCTATATTACCTTAATACGTAATTTACGCAAATAATATTTTGCTCTTCGGCGTTCTTTGAGTTGCACACTACAGTGGCGCACGTTTGAAGCCAAGTATATCCTCCGTTTTTATTCATTATTCTATAATAGTGGGTCAAAACCTGTCCCCTTATTTATTACTAAAAAAAGGAACATTTTGTCATGTGAATTCGATTGAATAGAAACCAATACTTACAATCTATATGACACTTTCTTAGCTTGTTGGCATCTTCACCATGGCACAATGAATACAAATTTCTACCAGTCAGTTCTTCGGGTGTATAATCTAATAAGTCAATAACTTTTGGCTCGCAATGAGCGATTTTAAAGTCGAAGTTTATTCTAGTGACGAACATATCGGATTCTAGACGAATCTCATGTACACTAGGTGGAGGCAGTGCTATTGCAACAGCTACCATACCCAAAATGGGTGGCTGCTGCGATTTACGTGAATGCGGAAACACGTATTGAGGTCTTAGCTTGCACAGCATTAAAACCACCTAGAATGCAAAGAAAAGATGTATGTAGAAATAAGATTAGTAAAGATACGCATGTAGAAATAAGCAAAATTATCAGTAGGAATGCAGATACAGAGTGATTGGACGTGGTAACTAAGCAAAATATATGTTAATGAGCTAGTTTTCTCATCTTAATAACGGTAAGACCAGTTCGCTTCTCTACGATAATTTGCGCTAATCGAATTTCAAAAAGACGATATCATAGTTAGAATCTGAAGTTGTTACGAGAGAATTTGAAAAATTATGGGATTTTTGCCGATCAATGATGGTGCACAAATTTAATGCCTTAGAATTTTTTTGTTCTATTTAACTTCCAGATTCGTCTTTCTTTATCGTCGTTATCTCACATTGCTCTATTTCAAAACTCCGCTTATTACGTCTCTCCGAAAACTGTAAATTCCTTTTTGTTGTTTGGGCATCACATGCCTTCGATAAAACGTCACGAATCACATCTCCCTATTCGCGAATGTGAATTCAATTATCGCGGTATATAATTCGTTCGAGATATTTTTAAACGTTAATCGAATTAATTCGATTGTTTCCATAATCGAACAATTCGAATTGTTTAATTCGATTCTTTCTCCATTCAATTTCTCTTGAACTAAGATTGGGGCACCCTGTATAATATATTATAAAATCTACTAAAATACTTACTCTATACCCTGAAGATTTAAAATGACAGCCTCTTTTAGTTAAAGTTGACTTCATCCTAATGCAAAATGCCCTATCTAAGCCCTTATAAGGTGGATTTGCTCCTAGTGACATCACGGTTGAAACTGAAAAGAATTTTTTTATTGAATATATACCTAAATTTTCGGATCTTTACATGTTTTAGTCAATACAAAGAGCTCATATATAGCTATTAAATCATATAAATTTACTTCAGGGGGATTTTTATTATTCAACAGCAATGCATTTTATTAATTGAATAGGTAGGAAAGGAAAGTCATAAATTTGAAGCAAATTAAAAAAATTATTGATTAGAACCACCAGCAGTGGAAAAACATTTTAACAACAACAACAACTTCTCGCCCTGCTTTTAGAAGATCTATGAAATCTTTTATTCTAGAAATACGTTTCAAATGTTACACCTAAAAGTACTTTTTTGGAAACAACGCATATAACTTTTGAACGATTAAAAATAAATTAAGAAATATTTGAACGGCTCATAATATATTTCAAAGCAGCAAAATATTTTCTGAACGAATGCTGTCCTTAGAAGAGTATTGTATATGTCGTTGTGCAGCTCTAAAGTTGTTTTAAAGCAGGGTTGACACTTCAGAATGAATATGAATTGTAGAGTGTAATAGAAAAAAATAGAAAAATTAAAATACCCTACTAGGGTGCTCAAACAAATAACTTAAGCTCCGTATATAATATTCGCCATTGTAGCATTCCTCAGCGTGACAGCGTGATACCGCCATAGAATAACAATTGAACACGTAGTAACTTCGTCCGTTGAATACTTAAATAACACTTCCTGTCGGGGCCACTGTATGGGTGTATTTTTGTGCAGGTATAACCATTCAGATCTGTCTTTTTATTACTGGCCAGCATACGTCATTCGGTCAGTTTATTATCATTCTACGGGATTTAAGACGCCATTTCCAAATCTGTTATGTCCAGCAAGCTTTTATATATTTTGGAGTTCGAGTAACAGTGTTGCATAGTTTACTAGAGTTTTTGATTAATAGGAGCTCTTTGAACTTACGAAATTTATCAAAACAGATACTTGGGAACAAAACAATACGTTGAATACTAAGTGAATATTCAAAATGTTGTTGTTTGAACCTCACCCTTACCGTCAGGGTTGTTAGTCCCTGTTGCAGAACCACTCTCTTCTGAACCACTTCCCGGTGAGGCCAAGTTTTGTCCTTGCGATAGTCCTAAACCTAATTGCTCAGCTATTTCTGAATGGTCTTGCTGATGGATATAGTCAAAAATGCTACTACCAGTCATTTCAACCTGTAACAATAACATTCAAGGATTAGCGTTAAGATGATCCGATTGTTCAATATGTATACAGGGTGTCCGGAAAAGGTGTGACCAACACTTAACGAGGCAAGTCTACATCAAAAATGTGTGTCCATCCTCCTCAATGCACAAATTAAGCCTTCTCAAAAAATTGCGACAAACTCTATAAAATACTCCATCCTTTTGTTTAACTTCTTCACACTTGTCAATCATTCTCTGTCTCAATTCGGGAGGGTTGCGAACTGTCGTGCGGGTATACTAACGAGTTTAGATACCCCCAAAAGAAAATTTCTATGGAATTTAAGTCAGGAAGTCTGGGAGCCCACTCAACCAACCCACACCGTCCTATCCATCTTTCAGGGTATGTTTCATTCAAGAATCTCCTAACAGCTACGTCATAATATGAAGGAGCTCGATCGTGTAATAACCAGATTGAATTTGTAACTTGAAGGGTACATCTTCCAAAATAATGGGCAATTGATTTCTTAGACTTCTGAGTCTAGGAGGCAAAAATACGACCCAATTAAATAGCCTCCTACTATACCAGTCCACACATTAACAGAAAACTTATTTTGAAAATTACTTTCTACAGTGGTATGAGGATTTTCATAAGTCCATTGATGAGCGACGGGATTTTCTTCACATAAAGCCTGAACCTTCTGATAATGAAACGGATGAAGTTGCTTCTTTAACCCCTCGTGCACTGAACTTTTTGGGAACATTTTTCTAAGCACTTATTGATCTTACACTAAGATTTGGATTATTCTCAATGAGTTTAAAATACGATTTTCAACTTGAGGTGTTCGTGTTCGTCTCTAACGACCTACGTCAAAAAGTGTTGCTTCAAGTAATCCAAATTGTCCAAGTCTAGTGTGGATGGCGCTAAACAGTCGTCGTCGTGGAATCCTTCTATTTGGATATGTTTCAGTATACACACGTCTTCACCATAATGCATATCACGTAATTCAACATTGGAATAATTAACATAATTCGTCACTCTTTTCGAAGGCAAAACTTTTTAATCGAGAAAGCATTAACACTTATTTTTACACTTTTCAATTTGCCAAAAGTTTTCGCAAAAGTGTTATAAGAACTTGTCACACTCATTTTTTCTGTAGATTTGCCTCGTTAAGTGCTGGTATCACCTTTTCCGGACACCCTGTATATATTATATAAAAATAATTCAGGATACTATCTCATCTCATGGTCAAATCTTCAAATCAGAGGGTTTCATAAAGACCGTGCATATGTGACCGGTCAGTGAGTTCACTTCTGAGAAATAAGAATCACTGAACAATTAGCACACGCGAAATAAAAAAAAATGAGCAAGGAATTTGAAAAAGTTATCATGAACTAGATAAATCCTATTTTTTTTTTGGATTTTTTGATAACAAAGTTGACAATATTGCATACTTCATTTGGATATGAATGTATATCGTACATGAAAACATGACTCTTGGCAGAAGGATGGCTGTTCTCTCAACGCGAGTCATTGTCTTTACGTTAAATATCGCATGTATATAAACCAAAGGTGTACTTCCAAGTTCTAAAGCTCCCGCTCATTGTTTTCTGACCTAGTGACGTAGGTCATACTATTAAGTGAAAGATAATATCAGAACCGCCACACTAACTGGGAACAAAAACAAGGGATTGGTTATGGTACACCTGTTTGGCTTAGTATCCTAGACCAGGGACAAAAGTGATAACACGTAGGGAAACGTGCTGGTGAAGGCGTGCAGGTCCAGGCAACGATGGCTCCCGCAGTTGCAAATACCCTATTGATTACGAGCCGGCATCCACATTATAAATGTGAGACACGCCGCTGCAGAGCATTACGTGCCCAGCATTCCTTTCCATCGTGTTCCTTCTGGGGGCGGTTTAAGCCCTGGGTGGATCTGGACACGTACGCCGGCGCCCCGTCGCTCCATGGGCGCACTTGGGAACCAAACCACGCTTAGTGCAACTTTGCTCTCGTGCCTTTCGGTTTCGAACCATTTAAAAACCATAATTGCGCTCTATGAGTAATAATGTTGAGCATATTTACCTGTGATAGTCCTAAATATATAGAAACAGTCTCGGAAATGTATAGAAATCTTCCATCTGATGCTACAGCCAGAGCAAATCCATCCACCGACTGAAAGGAGAAGCAAAAAATGTCAATTAGACTATGCAAAATGTTTCTTTGAAGGATGGCAATAGATAAAAAGGTTTTGGAAGTTGGTTTCAGTGGTTTTTTGGAACTAAATTTGTATCATTAAAGTCATCGAAACACTTACAGGATGCAAATAGTCAGAACCAGGATAGTTTTTCACAAGTCATTGATATTTCTATTATCTTTCTATAAAAAGAAATAGTCTCTTTTTCTGCGAATCTGATCAAAATAGTATGCAAACATGTACTAAATTTTCGCCAACATGTTTTTCGCCTTTTAATAAAAATATGAATTGAAAATAAAAACTTTTCTTCTTACTGTATTCAAGTTGACGAAATGTCAATCAGGTTGAAGAAATGTCGGTTAAACTAAACAAACTCACCCTATATTTGGAAGAGGTGTATAATGAATAACCGATAGGGAATCGAAGTGATTAAAATTTTCAATTCAGCTGAAACTCAGAGCAAACAATTTTGGAATTTTATCAGATTTTCAAAACAGATGAAAGCGTGGATTTTGATTTTTGCCAAAAATTTCATGCAATCCTGTAGCAGATTATTTAATAATAAGTAAATAATGTTACTCATCTTAATAACCCATTTGACGCATAATTAAGAACGTATATTAATGTCATAGACTTTATATTAAAAGTTCACATTATTAAGTGGCCATTTAAATTAACAGTTCGTTTCTGTTCTGAGATTGAGAACGTATAATAATGCAATTTAGGACCAGTCCGATAAAATACAATACAAAAAAAAAGACGATGGATTTTCATAACTTTCAAGCATAAATACGTATCATCGTAAATTATAATTTATGATTAATAATTGATAGATGAAGAAAGTAGATTAAATATACCTGGAGTGTAATACCTATGTCTCAAAACTACGTGGCTAAAATAGTGTTGGAAGTGATTTAATTTAAAACACAATAAACGTATAACAGGATCTGTTGCTCATGTGAGGCACCCTGTACTTCAAGTAGTCATTTTATTTAAAAGCGTAATTTTTTTATAGAACTATAGCGTGCATTTGGCGATTGTTGACTCTCATGAGATCAATGAGAATTTGTGGTACTTAATAATGTCGTACCTGCAATATGTGTGTTCCCTGATGTTGCTCAAAAACATCCATGACTAATGTGGTTCTCCTTCCTGTAATAAAACAAAACTCAGTAAAATATTATCAATTATTTCGGGTTGTTCTTGTGGGCTTCGACATATTCCATACATCCAAACCAAGAAAACCCCCCTCAATGAAAAATGTTTCCCCAATGTATTAATTTAAGCAGTGCAAGATATATGGCTCGTATTTATTGAACTTCGTATAAACACAGGAAAACATGTAACATATGAGGCTAAAGAAATTTCCGCAGGAGCAAGATGCCTCGAACTTGTTACAAATTACCGGCACTGTCATCCCTGAAATATTGCTGCTTGATATGGGGTTTATAGATACCAGTCCCTAAATTTACTCCCTCGGATTTTTTATCGGGGCATTTTGCCAGATGCTTTAGTACATTTACATAGACTGACTGCTATTTTGATTGCAATTTATTGTCTAACAAATCAAGGTTTCTTAGCATAACGCATTATTATTTCGTCCTCTTTGCTTTGCTTAAAATGATCGTGTACACAACGTTTCTAACGAAAGAACACTAAATGAACGAACTGCAAATGAAGGCTATAGATATCTCCCTCTGGCTTTAAAGAGTTTTAAATTAGCACCAATCAAATATTCCCGAGTTTAAAACAAGATTAGGCCATCCGCGGTCCCGATTTTCATTTAAATATTGAAACAAAACCGCCTCTAAGCCCCTAGATCAATGTCAATTCATTAGACCCAGGTTTACACAGTCCCAGCTTAATTTTACATAATTTGATATTTGCAACCATGTTGCCAGATGTTATTTTGTTTAATAAGCAAAGGATTACACATTTACACAAGGATTGGCCATATTTATTCTCAAATGTGATCATAAATGCGTATTAAAATAAGACCGACGCAGATCCTAAAATGTATAATATGTATTTTTCAGTAAATCACATGGATACAAAATTGTGAAATATCCAGATACTTTTTTCTGTAAACATTTGTATCTATTTTCGCTGTTCGACAAAATTCTTAACTTGAAAAAAATGTATAATCATGTAAGTTTAAGACTCAACCTCAATATGGTTATACAGATACAGGCTGTTCCAAATTAAGTTAGCACATTGGTAATTTTCTTTTTAGTGAAGTTAGCTTATGGGTTGGAACGGCCAGCAATGAATGGAAATTTAATATAATTGAATTATTTTGTCTTGATTATGTAGCTGGCAATGCTCATTGCTCATTGACGAGATATCTTTTAATATTTTTATGGGACACCCTGTATATTATTTCACAACTTAATTCTAGCCCAAAAACCTTAACACGTTCTTGGCTGTTCAAATATTTTAAAATGTCTTTTGTTATTATGTCGAACATTTTGTATTATATCGTCGATTTAATCAGAATGAATTAATTTTTTACTAGAAGCACACGAATAAAATTACGACAAACGACAAACGACAAACGGACTGAAATAATTAAATGCAATGAGTTACCCAAAGTGCTAGTCTAGAGCAATTAAACTGCTTAACAGAGTGAGGGATCTTATATAGTATATACTGATCGATTTTTGGTAGCAAGAAGGCTATAAAGGAAGCAACTAGATATTGAATTATAATTAGGCAGGCGATTAACATTTTCTAATAGAATAACTGAAACATATTTAGATAACGTGGAGGATTATTATATGTTTTTCAAACTATTCGAAATCCGTCCAAGTGGTGTATTCTGCTGACGAAATACGCCCAAGCTGGAATTAGGGAAATATAAGTAAATGCCCTTGAACAGAACGTTAGAAAGAAATGTTTGTCGCGTTAAAACGCGCTATTTTAATCATATCTTGGGAAAAACATACAAAAAGGTAATTTGAATTTTCTGAGTATCAACTGTTACTATAACAGAAAATAGTACACATTTAAAATTAAAATTGTCCGTCATTTAACACTCAGTTTTGCTGTTTCAAAATGAAAACCTAGCAACACTGTATTTATTTTTTGCGTTTAAACTCTCGCCACAAATAGTCGAATTACGGGTAGAAAATTTTCCAAGTTTGGTTTACAATAAGCATTGGTTAATTTTATCACTCCTCTGCCGGGGTACAGAATTGGATTTGCGAATTTAACAGGAGGGTCGTGATTAGATTTACATGTAGTTGAACGGGGTGTTTTCGTCGAATTCAAGTTTAGGGACCTGTATGGGCACATTTTCAATTGCCACGCATTTTGGTGACATGTGCGAACTTTGCGTTAAGTTAATCAACAACATTTACATAGATAGTGGAATAAAAAAGAGAATTCTTTTTTGGGTGCCTAAAATGTACACTTTTTGTCGTAATTTATTAATGTTAATGATTTAGCAAACATTACTTTTTGAATGCGTACATTTAACTCCCGTAAGTAGAATTAAAATTTTCTCAATCATGTTGCTTGGAAGACTATGAATAAGCGATTGAAATAAAAACTAAATTCTTGAACGAAATTGAACTCTTTAGCCCCTTAAATCTCAAAACAAAGTCCTTCGAAAGAATGATGAGCGATAGTCGCTGTTAATGTTAATGTTCTAATAAGCTGTAACTAGTAAATACGACTCTTTGTCCGAAAATGCTAAGCAATTATATCCTTGAGTAAAAATTTACTGTCATTTCAATTAATTAGTATCCGCCTTGAAAGAATCACACTGTATAACAGATCAATTACAAATAATTGAGGGGATTGAATTAATGAATAAGTAAACTGGTGGCGCTCCCCTTCAGATATATTGACGAAAGTCTAAGTATTTGTGTGCCAGGCATAAATATCTGGTGATAGATGCAGAAATCTGTAGTTAATCTGAAGGAAAATGTGCTAATAAGAACATTAAACAAACAAATCAAGTGGCTTATAAAATAATTTACGGTTTGCATTTTGATCTGTCGAATGTTAAGGAAACTAAAGTATTTAGAATTCAAAGTGTCACTTCACGTAACCTCATTTGCTACTGGAAGTACACGATTTCATATTCATTGATTTGATGTCACAAGAACTCACCATAAAGCAAAGTTGTACGTGGTTTGTTAAAAAATCGTCTACCTACTTTTACTATTTGGGGCAACTGGCACTTTCAAATATTTAGTTGCTAACTTGATCTCTCGAGTTTTATATCACTTTTATCAATTAACATTATATGTGAAAAACTAAGATTCGAAGTGAAACAAGTAACCGTCAAAAATCCAGTTGGAAGGTTAACTGGATAAAAGGATGGCCTAGGGAAAATCAAGTCAACCACAAGTTCTCCAAACAATTGCCGCAAGTCAGCGGTCAGTCTTTCTTTTGTTTCCAAGGCTAATCGAATTAGCCTGGACCTTTCACCGACCACAGATGGCTATTGATTGACTTCTCGGTTAAGAGCGTTTTATACGATTGGTAGAACAAATATTTCCGTAAGTGTTTAGTTTACAACCCTTTTATAGCTACTGGTATTATTCTGACGATAAATTTGAAAATTACCTTTCAACGTTTTTGATGGTGGTGAACAATCTCTACTCCATGGCGGGTCTCCATGACCCGCGAAATCTCTTAATTTGAGATATGAGATCGTTAAGCGTATGATACTAGCTTTGTCTAATTGCGAGGTTATGGCGGCTGGTAAGGGCAGCATCTTGGCGAGTTCATAGAACTCATAATTTTCCTTTCCTCTCCTAGATCGAGCTGCATCTCTGCTTTTCTCTTTTCGCAGCTCCAAAATACTGAAACGAAAGAGAGTCGATTTTTAGATATATTTTTCCTAGTTATAACCAGTTGAAGGAATGAGTTAGTAAACATTGTTGCTCTCTTCTATTACATATCGCGGAAATAGACGTTACACATATTTAGCGCAGGAATCAAAGATTCATACGGGGGCTAAACTTCGCAGATATTTTCTAAATAAATCACAAACAACACAAGTACCTTAAAGACTAAAATAATGATTGTTTCCTTTCATCGCACTGGTCCGCTCAATTTAACACCAAAGGGCCAGCGTGTGAAAACAAAATTACACCAAGAACTTTGCTCAAATTGGCAGAAATTGGCTTGTGCTACTCGAAGCGGGGGCACTACCCCCCTGAGACTGTCGGCCCCCTCAAAAGCCGTTATTAGGTTATCCTTACTAAAAGAAAGCGCTCTTTTGTCAGCTTTCAATGGCATGGAATGTCCGTTCACAAAAATATCCACATAGTCGAGGTGTGATAACAGAAATATGTTCTTTTTTGCGAAACATGGACTGAAAGACATTTATTAGACTGATGAAGGGTTAATTATTTGACATAATCTAATGACTAATGACACACCGTTTATTATATGTATTAAATGATCTTTATGTAATACAGGGTGGGGAAATGGGCGTTTTAAAGGGTTACTGGGTCTTATTAGGAGAGTACGAAAAACATATAAAATAAAATTCGTAAATTTTACTGCTCGAGGATAATAATAGCTTTTAAAGGTGCAATTTTCAAAAATGAAGCAATTTTTTTTAAAATTACGTTTCAGATCAATTTTAAAAGAAAACGACAGCCGCATCCACACATCCCGGTGGATATTTCTTGACAATATATATATTTTTTTGAAATACATCTAATTTGCCTTCCTTGGAGAGACGACCCCAAATTGCTTAAAATGTTAACCAACAGAATAGGCCAATGTGTTGTTTATTACAAACAAATTCATTCTTTTGTTAAAGTACTGGGAGTCGAGATAAAGTAACGCCAACTGAATTGCTGGATATTGAAGTCTTAGTTGAAGTTGCACTGCTAATTAAGTAATAATTGAAGAAGAGAAGAAATAATATTTTTCGCCCGAAACTTTAGCTCTTGCACAAAATGGTGCCACTAAACATTGGTACGGAAGCTGCGGTCTAAAATTCAGAAAGTTGGTTATGAACTAATTTTTTAAATGTGATCTTATGCGTAGTTCTGCCAAAAATTATGTATATACAGGGTGATTCAAAATTAGCGTCATTCCGCTGGGAGTGTTTAGGGAGTACAGGAAAAACAGTTAAAAATATTAATTCTTATCAAAAACTGAGATATTTGCAAAAAACTAGATTAGAAGATCGGCAACAATGTTTTTCAAGGTAATCTGCTTCATTAACATTACGCAAATATCTGTTTCTTTTAAAAATCAAAGCTGAAGTAAAAATAAAATAAGTTAGGGTAACCGGTAAATTCAACGGGTTTCAACAATACCTCTTATAAAAAGTGATGACTCAATGATATATTTACAACTCAACCGACGGTAGGTGGAGAAGAAGAAAGTCAGTAATCTACAAATAAGAAAAACATTTTAGTGATTGGGGGTGAAACGAAATTCTTCGATATCCATCTGTGGGTTTGAAGAGAACCGGTTTGAAGGTCCACCCGTTTAACTCCAAATATGTTTGTGTCCGTGTAATCCCGTTATTGTGTATTCATCGCAGCATTACTGGGATCACATTTTGGGCACTTCTTATATTCGTCGACCAGTTTTTTTCCTTGGGAATTCGGTCTAGGCACTGGTGAGAAAAAATGTAACTTTTTAGTTACCAAGCTTTCGGCAACTTATTTCTTCGCCTTCTTCAGGGCGCTAATTGTTTCGTATGAAAGATCCGAGAACTCTCCAGAATCTTTTATCAATCAGGAGACACATTTCATTCTTATGGCTTTCAACGTATTACAAGGATGAAGCGATTGTGCAGTTGTTCCCTGAGTCATATTACTGGGTCCAATGGTCGTCACATATTAAAAATTCTCAAATAACAGTTGTAGTAAAACAGTGTAGTGTTTGTAGAAAAACAAAAGGACAAACCACGTTAACTGCATATTCAACGACGAGCTGAAGGGCTTGTAGATTCTTTGCACACTGTAAAAAAGTTAATTTTTTTCTCGTCACTACCTAGACCAAATCCCCAAGGAAAGAACGGGTCAATTATTCGTGTATCGGTCAAGAAACTATCACTTTCCCATATTCGGTAATTAACTCCTGCTCAATTTGTACTGCTGTTCGGTAGACCAGATATTTAATGTCTCCTTGTGTACTGTGTATCTTATATACATGGTAGGGTCATCATCTATTGTTACGAATATCCGAATATTCCTGGAAGGCTCTGCTGCAATTATCTCCAATACCTGCTCTTCTAACTCTGGAACCCGATCACCTCTTGGTCGTCCACTATCGTGCCTCAATTCCTGGAGCCAATCGTCTAGTGTTGCTAGCCCTTTCTTGGCGTAAGTTCATACAGCTTCTGCTATGTTAGTGTTAGTATCACAGTGACCAATTTACAGTTTCATTAGTAAAATGACATCGCTTTTTCCACCTGTTACTTTTGTTGATTTACGCATAAAACAGCAGGTATCTAAATAATGTTGGTAGGAAAACGTCGTTTGTAGGTGCGAATCAAACATATCGTTGCCAAATTTCTGATTTAGTTTTTTGTAATTATCTCTTAGTGTTCTTGTAAGAAATATTTGTTTACTATTATTTTAGCACTTCCTAAATATCCCCAGAGAAATGGCGTGGATTTTCTCATCGTTATATGGATGAAGATGGATTTTAATTTTGAATTAATTCTATTCATTTGGCATAGGTAATTTATCTAAAGAATCAAGTGAGAAGATGTGGTCTTATTTTCAACGCTATGTGATTTAAATATTTGGACATAACAACAGTACTCATTGAGAAAGTGGATTAAAAAGTTCTAGGTAAAAAAAAATCCAATCTAAATAACGAAGTAGGACTCGAGAAACATAATGGCACACGTTCGAACCTTGATGGTTGGCTGTTCGATAGACTGCTGACTTAGTAGCCGCGAATGTCCGCTTTTACGGTCACCGGACGTGCCATCTTCGTCCAGCTAATGAGTCGAACATCCCGAGGGGCGCTTTAAATCCGGGGACACCAAAAAGCTTCCGGAGTCCCGGCCTCAATACTTGTTTGACCGTTTGTGTTTTATTTGCGTCCCCTATCATAAAACTGATGCCTTTTCTTACGTGGCTCTTCACGTTTTACTGTAAATCATCTTTACGGACCGGCATTACTTGGTATTGACACAGTTTACCTTTTTTGAGGATTGTTTGGGGATCTTTATGATCTACTGTCTTGGGAGTTATTAAACGTAAAAGGAAATGCTCCAGCAGCTTCATTTGTAAAGTCTGCAATAATGTACGCATGGAAATAGTGTACATTCTCTGTTCAATTAATCTTCAGTGATTTTACACCATCTTTACGTATTGGTCAAACCTTGGACTCTAATTTGGTGTTCACTTATTAAAGAAATATGTTTGCCTAAACGGCAACTAGCATACCATATCACACAATCTATTTCTAAACAGAATGTTAACAAATTTGTTGAATTTTCTCAAAGAATCTATTATGCTTAATAAGCCGTAAAAGCTATGCAATCGGCGCATATATCGGGTGTAAAGGTTGTATTGAAATAGGCTCTACCCACGGGAAAACTTCAGATCGTGGTTCAAAGCAAAAAAGCGGAAATTACAATTCTACGTATATAGGACAAGGGCCCCAAAGGATGAATAAAGTCAAAAGTAACGGAGTGCGATCAAGAAACTGCGTCTCCCGTGGAAGTTTTAAGATTTACCTTTATTTGTCGATAAAAGAGATTTGCCATTGGGGTGTATTAGGGTAAAAACAGTTTAAAGTGCTCATGTTGGCGTCAACAGGGGGTTATACCCTTGCAGAATTCCTTTAAAGTTGTCGCCGTTCGAAGATAAGATTGGCACATTTTAATAAGGGTTTCTTCCTAGAGTATGACCAAGAAAACTAAGCTAAAAATGAAGACTTTCGTGCAAATGCTCTCGAATAATAGGAACGGGTTAAACAGTTAGAACATTTACCGAGAAAATTGAAAGTAATAAAGGATACGTGGCGGAAAGTAATAATGATTCATATAAACATTTTCTCAAAGCAGAAGGCTAGATTGAAAAGGACGCTAGGGGCTAGGAATATATTTCTTCAATAACTGGAATTGCCCTAATATTTGTCCAGTTTTCGCGATAAACCAGTGGCGCGGCAAAACCCTGAATTGAACCCTAAATTGAACCCTACAAAACAGACAAAGCTTCCAGAAGGCTAGTAGTTAAAAAATGTTTTGTAAAAGTGACACTCAGTGATCGTGTTGGACATGACCTTTTTTTCTTAATATTTAACATTAATTAATGATAAAAAAATATAATGACCAAAATATACCGTTGAAAGTGCTATGTTAAAATTACAAATGCTAACAACGTTGAGACGACTATTTCAAATGGGTTTTTTGAAATTGAATTGAAAAAAATTAAACAAATTTGTATTTGGCTGGAGAGAGATTTACTGTCTTTACTGTCCCTTTAATTATTTGTTATTAGGTGCAAGCGTTAATGATCTATCAAGTAAACATGTATTATCAATTTCCAATTATGCCAATTGATTAATATGAAGGACTCATACATTAAAGCGATCTTTAAAAAATACCAACGGATCCTAACAAAATGTTGAATTACATATATTTCCTTTTATTACTTTTTAGGAGAAAAATAATCTATTTACTAAAAAAGAAATATGGAGATATAACTTATAATCTATATTTACTTGTTATTTTGATAGTCAGTTTCATTTCGTAAAATTCAATCAATAAAATATATACATAACATTCGGAAAGAAAATGGATTTATCTTTACGACGCCACTGGCGTTATAAAAATTTCACAAATCCTCACTAAAAGAAAAAATACATATTATTTCCCTGGACGCTACAATTGAAGGCTTGTTTTTTCGTTTTATTTTATTGTCCCCTCATATGCGGATTTTGCCCTATATAATCGGTTTATCATCTCTTGGGGCTCCTATTTTCGGACGTTATAAAAATCTATCGGGGGTAAAAAAGTGTTAGCGATGATTATCATTGTCACACCTCGTTTTTCCTTTTGATTTATTTCTATTTATTGGATTTTGTTTATCAGAGTCTTTTTTTATTCAGTGATATAGGAATTTTTTCGGCGGTGGCCAATAGGTACCTTAACATTCGGCAATTTTTATTTCATTTTTAAGTTCAGTGCCAAGTCCAGGTAGGAAGTTTTTGAAAGCTACAGACATTCGCGTGGGAATTAAAAATTTAAACATGTTTTACGATTTCCATACACTAATGCAACAGCAGTCTCTAAAATACTAATTGAAAATGAACCGTAATTTATTTCGTTTTTTCCAACTGAACTATGCGCTCGTACAGTTTAAAATAATAAGAGAATGTGGGCTTATCGATTATAAGCAGAACGTTGCTTACCGGATTTTCCTGCCTGAACATATTTTAGAAAGCAGCAGAATACGTTTTATTTATCTTTTATTTTGAAGTGCATGTCAAATAAATAATAAGGAAAATCTCGTGCAGTTATGCGATAAAGTGAGAAAATGTGTGTGTACTTAATATATTAGCGTTTTACTGCGATATCATTATTGTTAACATTTGTGACAGAGCAGTGTGCAGAAGCACAAAAACACCATAGGCAACTTGATAGCTAGGTATGTAAATTCAAGTTTTTAATGGAAATTAAAAAATTAACGGGCAGGTTTAGAAGTTTTCCTATTCGGTTTGTGAACATTAAATAATTGCAAAGTTTTAGATTTTTTTACAGTAAAATTTGTTCATCTGTATTATGCAAATGTTTAATAAAAAAATTTGTTCTTTGCTTCTATAGATTTGCTCTTAAAATATTGGTGTTTTGCAAGAATATGCTTACATCTTTTTGAGAGTGTCACTAATATATTTCGATTTTTACGAACAATTATTTGAATGTGCCATGTCTCTAATGCAAATCAATAGTGGATCTTCCCAGTGAGTGCAATTTAGATACTAATGTCAAAAGCCAATCTAAGGTAGAAAATAAACTTCACACGTGTCGTTTTAAAATCATCATCAAATAATTCTCCTTCGTTTCTTCGAGCGTCTTATTTAAATATTATATACCTATAATAACAGACTTCTAAATTATAATGTATTAAACCTTTATTATCTCTAGACATGCTGATGCTGATACTGTTGAAAAATATCGATGTTAAACATATTTGAATATCTATATTTAGTATCTGTAAGTATTAAACACGGGCAAATGTTGCTATTAGACAAAATAAATTATTGCACTATCAGTGTATTAGAATATGAAAGTAAAGATAGTGAGTTAAAATATGATTGAAAGTTAGGTAGGGTAAGGTTGCTCATATTGAACCGGTACCCAAATTGAATGTCTTTGACTTTTTCAATTTGTAATATACAAATATAACATTCATAAATGCATAGTCAAGTTAAGTTCGCTGGCAAACCAATGTTGAAGGAAATGTTGTACAATATTTTGATTTATTGGAAACAATTGAACCGGAACCTACTCAGACCAATGAATCCTCCGAATTTGATAATGAGGGTCGTAGTGATGATGACGATATTTCTTTGTCTGAACCAAAAATCAGTTAGTACCATGTGCATCTTCTACACCTGTAGCAGCTTAACCATATATCGACACAGATAAGTCGTTAGCAACCACATCAAACTCTGTGCTTCTTAGTAGTTTGTATGAAATCGCTCCAATGACGAAGCAATTGAAAATTGTACCAAGCAAAAGAACCATGTGCATCTTCCACACCTGCAGCAGCTTAACCAGATATCGATACAGATAAATCGTTTGCAACCACATCAAACTCTGTGCTTCTTAGTAGTTGGATGAAATCGCTCCTATGACGAAGCAATTGACAATTGTACCAAGCAAAAGAACCATGTGCATCTTCCACACCTGTAGCAGCTTAAGCAGACATCGACACAGATAAGTTGTTAGTAACCACATCAAACTCTGTGCTTCTTAGTAGTTTGGATGAAATCGCTCCTATGACGATTAGAAGAAAAAGAACCAGAGAAAGAATCAGAGGTATTCAAAAGGCGATAGAAATTACAAGCAGCTCGTGTAAGGACGAGCTTGAAAGCAATGTAGAAAAGCATCTTTGAAGGGCATGGGAAAGATCAAAGGGGCTTTGGAGAACTGGTTTGCTACAGAATGTGGAACAGAAGAATACATTAACATGCTTCAATTAATACGTTTTAAATCATAGTTTCACTGCAATTGTGTAGGTGCAGACACAAGAAAGAAACTACTTTCCTGTAATTAATGCAATATGTAGTCTTTTCATGAATAATGCTTTTCCTGTAAGAATAAAGGGCCTTCTTTAAACAGAAAGAGTATTATTACCAGTAAATGTCGTTTAGTCGCCCCGTTATGTATTTCATGAAATCATATCCCTTATTATTATGAAATATTTTATAGGTTTAATTTAAGATATCAGAGGTTCAGAGGTATTTTGAGCAATGCGTTTCCCAATAATCCCAATTTAAACCTTGTGCAACTTTTTCTTTAATTGATTAAAAATATGCACACTTATATTAGAAACTAGTTATGCGGGCCTTTGTGTTTCAAAATGTCTAAAACATCCTTTAAATCCAACACATTAGTGACTTTAACAAAATTGGTTCAATATGGGCAACCTTACCCTACTTGTTTCTTGAAAAAACTTTATCAATTGCGGATGAATTGCCTGTTAGTAAGCAAACGTGTTTAAGTGCTTTGCCAGGGGACTCAATCAGTCAGTCCAGCAAGCGAAGTATTTATACCAGAGCGATTAGTGGTACAAGAAAAGGGTTAGAAAAACATATAATATAATTCGACATGCCCTGTTTCAAGAAGAGGAGTCTGTTTGTAGGGAACACAGAGATCCGCCGGTACGAACCAAGAGTGGGTGAATGCAGGGTTGATGTTTACTCCAAGTCCCAGGGAGGGTTGATGTGCAGATGGGTGGCGCTGAAATCCCGAAGTCACGGCAAAGTCCATCGCCACCGCTTGATAAGGCAGCATTTTGGTACTCACGCGAAACAGTTCGTGCACTTAGAAACTATATCCGAAAAAACTAGACGGTTAGGTTGTAACGATTTATTTAATGGGTTGATTTTTTGTATAAGAGGCATGAGTTAATCTGCATAGGAATGTATGTGACGAAAATTTTACCATAGAAACTGATTAATGTAAAGTGCGGTTTGCGTAAGCATAATACCTAATTTTAAAAATAGAAAAATAAAAACGTCATTTCATGGCTTTCCCATGGTCGCATTGGTATATTTATGTCATCGTTGCAGGACCGGAATACTAATTGTAAAAGTTCATCAGAATAATTTTATTATAAAACTATTGCATATAACATATGACATCAGTCTCAGTTCTACATATCTGACGTCGAATATAGCTATACTTATGCCTAGCTTTAAATGATGGATGAATATGAAGTTACTTTTCGCAGATTTATATAGAACAAAACAGATAAACTGTAGTAAATGCGTTTAATAAATTACTCATAAACTCCAATTATCGGTACTGAATGAGTAGCCTCAAACCCAGAAAAAAAATCATTTACAAACCTCAACTTTTTTGTAAACATAAACATAAATCGTAAACGGACATATCGAAATGCGACGTATTTCGTGAAAAATCGAACTTTATCCGACCAAAGTTGTCACGTTGAGGAAGCACAAAGAGTGACTAATAACCGAAAAGAAGCGCACGGATTTTCTTAACGAGCAGTAGGGTGTCAGAGGGCGTTTCAATTTGGGATTCCCACACTCGGGTTGGTTAGAAGTCACGCAGCCGAGTTCGCGACGCGCATATAGACGGACTATTCGTTGTTTTTCACGCCCACGTTCGGCTGTGACGTTATCAACAAGTAGTCAATATACATGGGCACAATGTTAGCCGGTCACGAACGGTACTGACCCTTCGATTTCTGAATTTATATTCATTTTCATCCAAATACACGTAATCGATATCGAAATAGAATATATTATTAAAGGGCGAACTTTCGTTTGCCGTAAATCAGCTGAAACAAAAGAACGATTTCATAATGAATCAATTATCTAGTATCTGTCACCTGTCTCCGTTTATGCGATGATACAAAGTGTTTCTATTGGTTGGCTGATCTGTCAATTCGTCCGACGTCGTACCAAGTTGAAGTCGTACCAAATGTTTAACTTGATGCGAAATCGTATCATTTTTAACCTCACATTCATTACTTCCATACTAGATTTTATGCTGAATTTATTGAAAGTTTTCAATAATAGGTTTAACAAAGTTGAAACAAGAAGATTTTGGATTTATGGCATACTTCTTTACCGGAAAGCACAATAAGTTTATTTTAATTTACTCCAGGAACTGAGATTATGTAATGGATGAATCCAGTGTGTTCTAATTGATTTGGACCTATCCCTGAACAGGAGCTTGATCAAAACACATAATTCCGAGAAAATTACAAGTGATGTTGCCAAATTGTCGACAAAGTAGTAATGCTTTTAGTATTATCAGGTATACTATATGCAATTTCCAGTTGAGTAGCGATCTGAGCATTTATTGTACGAGCCCTAAGTTGAAATTCTGGATCCAAGTAGCTTGGTCAGGGGCGGATTAAAACTTTACGAGACCTGGGACTGAAATGAATATGGGGCCCATTTAAGGACAGTAAAATATGAAAATTTTTTGAATTTTCAGAATTCACAGGGCCCTACTTATTTTTAGCAATAAATCCGAAATTAAAATAAAAAATGAAAGACGTAAACGTCTAAAAATTTGACATAAAGTAACTTTTTTTTAAATGGAACTCCTTATGTATTTTTAGGCAGATTGATAGCATTTCTTTTCCTGATTTCAGAAATATATATTCATTTCCCATCTTCTTCATTAGTTGTTTATTTGGTTCAGATATACTTATGAGCTGTTACTGGAAACTGTCCACTTTATCAGAAACCGCGTCTCTTTTGTGCCGCCAGTTGGCGGCATTTGCGGATCTGCATTGGGTAAATTACCAAGAAGGAAGCAACAACTACAGGGTGATTGAAAATTGGAGTCACTTTGTGTGTTATTGTGAAGCCCTATCGGGCAGGTTCCAGATACTCAAGGGCCTTTCGTGCTCGTCCCCTTTCACCAACTGTTATTATTCTTAGGTGGCTAGCTTGGTAAGGAAAAAGCAAGCCCTTAAGGGCGCACTAGGGCTTCGCTCTTTTTCAGGTGTGTGAAGTTCTTTTAAACGCTTTAAAAATCGCTTTAATTTTAATGACAATTTCACCCAATGGCAGTTTCTCTAATAAAAAATCGTTCAATTATAATTTAGGGCGATTAACGATTTGAGATCCTTTTCACTCAATAGAGGACACTTGAGAGAGTGTAAAAAGCGTCAAAATCTCGTATAAATCGCACATAGTCCTGGTTTTTGCGCGCGTTGCAAAAGTTGGTCTGAAAATTACCTGAATGCACGCAACTGCAAACCCTCAAATAAAAAAAGCAGCTTTCAATCTGAAAACTGAAGAAGTAGAACTTGAAGTTTTGCTATTGTATAAAAAACACTTGAATCTCAAGTTGTAGAGAAGTTTATTCAAATCCCACCAAATAATGACTTTTGCGCCCTTTGCGAATGTTGGTGCGAAAATGAACGGTTCAACGCAACTTTAGACTCTCAAATAAAAAAATCTTAATTTCGAATTTAAAGTCAGCAGGAACTTGAAATTTGAGGCTTTATAGAAGACACTTGAACCTAAAATCCGTGAACTGTTCATTCAAATCGCACGAAATCCTGAATTTTGCGCGATTTGTGAATGTTAGTCCTACAATGGACGGATTCATGCAACTGCAGACTTGCAAATAAAACATTTCAGCTTACAATCTAAAGCTAGCAAGAAGGTGACATTTTGATATTTTATAGAGGACACATAAGTCTAAAGTCCTTGAAAAGTTTATTGAAATACCACGAAACTCCTGACTTTTACACGCTTTGCGAATGTTGGTCTGAAAACGGACGGTCAGGCAACTGCAGACTCTCAAATTAAAAATCCTAACTTCCAATCTAATCCGAGTATAAATTTAGAATTTCGACATTATATAGAAGACACTTCAGTCTAAAATCCCTGAGTAGTTCATTCAAATCGCACCAAATTCTGACTTTTGCGCGCTTAGCAATATGAGTCCGAAAATGGACGGTTTCAGGCAACTGCGATTGACTCTCAAATAAAAATTCCTAACTTCCAATCTAAAGCAAGTAGGAACTTGAAATCCCGCAGTTTTATAGAAGACACTTGAATGTAAAATGACAGAAATGTTCATTTGAATCGCATCTAACTCTAACTTTTGACGCAACTGCAAACTCTCCTATAAAAAATTCTATCTTCCAATCTAAAGCGAGTAGGACCTTAAATTTTTGACATTACATAGAAGATACTTGAGTCTAAAAATATACAAAAGCTCATTTTTAGCGCGCTTAGCAAATATGAGTCCGAAAATGGACGGTTTCAGGCAACTGCAAACTCTCAAATAAACATTCCTAACTTATAATACAAAGCCAGGGAACTTGAATTTTCGACATTATACAGGGTGGTTCTCATCCAATGTGACAAAATTCACTCACATTGCTTAGGCAAAAATATATATATTTTCACCCAAATTTGTCTTATCCGAAAGTTAATATTACTTACTAACTATTTATAATTTTTATAACTGAATCATTGATAATGTTCTACATCATGAGATGAAACTACCAACGAACAACATTTGCAATATTTTATATTTTACATTATTTTACATAATTACAACATTAATCAATTCGTTTTCGCTTCTTTAATATTAACAGAAACTTCTTACTTTCAAATTAGATTTGAATTACTGACCAAATCCATTATCTGTCTGGTAAAAATAAACCTTTAAATGGAATTATTGTAGATTATTACTGATTTGGGAAACTTCATTTCGCGAATTCAAACAAAGGTCTAGTAATAATTTACATTTATGTTAATTTAAAAACGTTTAATAACTATATCAAAGTGGCTTGTTAAGCACAATTTCAGTCAATTACATATATGGAAAATCATTAGGCATATAAGTATTGTGAAGTGTTAATGCTGATGTTAGACTAAACACTTAACCGTGCATATTTTCCTACGCATTACCTACTATAATATACCTAATTGCCATTAATGTTCGAAATATCGTCAACTAAAACATGATTCTGATCTGATAGGTAAAGACAAATATTTGGGGAGATATAAATGTCCATCAGAAAAAAAGGCAATTTGATCTACGTTTTAAGTTTAAGATGTAATTTTTAACTCTGCCGCGAAAACAGTATAATTACACTATGAATAAATTGCAGACAACAGCTTTTTCTTATTATTTTATATTAACAATATTAAAAATAAACTTTGCATATTTAACTTCTTGGTTGTAACATCAGCTAATACTGCTAACTTGTGAATAGTTCAATGTTTCTAGCTAGCTTTTGAGGTGATTTTATTAGAAGTTTGAATAGACCATGGTCAAAATGGATTCTCCTTACTTTCTGCCCTTCATTGGTGAATGATATTAGTGAGGTAAATGACAAATGTGTATATGAATGAATATTAGCCAAGGTTACATAACACAGGTTAAATGAATTTGATAGGTACTCACGGTTCAGCAAATGGAAGACATCTGAAATAAACAGAAACAAACGTATGAGATTCAAATATTCCAATGGGTGCTTAAATTTTTAATTCAACTGCATAAGATTTGTTAATGGAATATATCGGATAGATAGATTCTTGCGACTTGTCTAATACAGTGCATAAAAATCCCGACAAAACCAAAGAAACCGTTCAATCAAATCCAACAACGTTAGGCTGTGACATGAAAGAAATCTTTCCGCAAATTTCGGCATTCGGACCCCACCCAATCAAAGGTTTGTCGAAAAAATAACAGTGGACATTAATTGAAGGGTGCAGTCGATAGATTCAATAGGCTGGTGGCTTCATTAGGTATTAAAGAGAACGGGGTACAGTTTATATCCAGAGACGAAATCAGTTCTAAAGTGTATATAATTATTTTTTTTTGCTTAGGCAGGGCTTAATTGGACTATTTTCAGATCAAATCTGGTGACGTTTACGTTATATCGTGTATAATAAATGAGAATAATATTTCTAGTGATAAACCCAACACAGTGCTTTTTTTGACTACCCATAATCATCATTTGATTTTTTCAACTATTGACGAATGGTGGTCAGAACTGCATTATTTGGCTGCAAATGTATGGCTCAAACAGGCCAAGCTCTGTTTCTAATTAAACGATATTAAGCCTTAGAGCAACTTAAACTATAGTCTTAATTTGGGTGAAGTTTACATGTCTGAAAGGTTTTGTTGCCAATATATTATATATTTGAGAAAAAAATATATATATTATAAAGCCGGTTCTGGCAAAATGATCTATCACAGCCCTATTATTGATTAGGCAGATCTATATGTGTTCAATAGGATTCGTTAGGCCCAATTTAAGATCGCCTGAGTATTTTCCTTTGCGCTGGGCAAACATAATACCCCATAGCAATTCGGACACTTTCTCTAGGGGTCCAGTCTTTAAGCAAACTTTTTTATTGCTGTATTCTCTTTACTTTGGACATGCTGAAATAAATAAAAATCAATTTGATAAGTAGCCAATATATATGCACTGCTTATTTTATATAGCCCACTTCATTTCAATATAATAGTCGAAGACACATTTCCTCTATATTCCATATTATCAGAATTATATTAGCAAAACTAAGTTGGCCGCCAAATGGGCCAATAAATAAAATGTTGTAAAACTTTGTTATTAATAGAGATACTATTAAATGGTCACGTGCAGTATGAAAGCATACGTAAAGTGCCACCAGGGTGTACTAAATCGGCCGAATAGAAACAAACTGGGTAATTTGGCAAAGCAGTTAGTGTCTTACAAGTGGGCTCTTTATCAGCTTGCCTTTGGGAACAAATCTGGATTACGCCGCGGGTCTCAAGCCTTAACGTCCCACTTTGCGATTACCTTTCAATTAGTAAAGTCAGATAGCACTATCTGCTCGCTTGGTTGCTTCACAAATTGACTCAGTCTATTAAACATTTATGCTTAATGATCTTATTATTAGTGTGGGAAATTTAAAGTTTTAGTAGTAGTAGTAGTAAACATCTTTATTTCTAAAAAAAGGCTATCGACCTATCGGTCTTTCTGCCCTTGTTAATACATGTAGTCTTAATCTAAATAAAAAACAAATATGAAAATTCTCTTATTCTAGGTTAACGATATTATTAAATAAAATTTCAGTGGCAAGAAGAGATTATTTTATTGTCCACTAGTCAGTTGCGTTGTAAGTGTTCGAGTAGCGTTAATGTAGGGAAACGGAAGCGGGATTGTCTGGTTGGTCTTGTAAGACAAAGGGGATTCAGTATGGTCCAGTTGTAGGGGTTGTTTGTCCATTTTGTCTGTAGCTGTATGAGTCTTTCCGAGATCTTTGTCATGTTTGTGCGTTCGTATAGTAGTTGGGTGGGGGGGTTGTGTAGTGGGTTTTGGGGGTGTCTTATTCGTGTTATTAGTCTTAGTGCAATTTGTTCTGTTGTTTGTGTATAACGTTTTTAAAGTTTTTATTTATAACATATTATTTTATTGAATCAACATGAATTCTTGTGATTCTAATAATCGTGATAATCGCACCTGAATGCTGATTTCAATAGAAAAAGATACAACAGTAAAGTTTCTTAAATAGAAGACATCTAATAACATGATCAAAACTGCTGAAATAACAGTAAGCTACTGCCAACTTAAAGCTTTCATAACGACTGTAATTTTTTATGTAATTTTCGAAATTCTCCACACATTGTCAACTGTTTTTGTGAGAATATCTCAATTTGGTGTATATGCATCTAAGTAACTAGCTAATCACTATTCAGTTTTTTTCTCAATAAACCACAGCAGAAACTGCATACTTCTTAACCACATCCTTTACTTTATTAAACAATCCTTTATTGTTGTTTAAGCATGTAATGGCTATGCTAATTTTCTATGAGGGGTTTAAGAATTAACCAGATGTTTTTTAACCAAGTCCTCGAATAAAAGCTCTATAAACTTCCTATGTAAAGAGTTCATCCAAGGATTAAAAGAGGCAAAGTGTACCTTCTACCCTTTTGCTTGTACCCAGGCAGTTAAGATCGGCAACCCTGATATGCTTGTATTTTAATAATTTAATGGAATGATACCCCTTTCGAGGAATATCTACTTAATTTGTCGCGTTGCACAACAATCTAGCTACATATCTCAAATTATTGTAATGTCTTTCTCAAATGTTTAGCAACGTTGCCAACGGCATGAAAGGGTGAATAGGAATTATATGAACAAGTATTTAGGTAAAGTAACTCTGGAATTAATATTTCTTAGAATATCCACAAGAAAAAATTCATGCGACTCTATCACTTAATTTGAGCCCTAGAACAAATAAGATAGTAATGATTGCTTCAAACCCTCACATGCTCTATTTAGTCTCCCCCCATATGTCGCCGAAGAAGGTAAATACAGGGTAATCATAAAGTTCATTAGGTTGTACCACGGGTGGATTTGAACCCCAACTTCTGCTGTTATTGTAATTCCCTTTCCTTGATTTTCTTTATAGAGCTATTTGATTGCTTATGTGCCATTTAGTATTTAATAATGTTTCAGTATTTAGCAAATTTAATTTTTAACGTAATTATACGCCCTTGTTGAACTTTGACATTGGCATACCACTGGGCTGTAAAGAGAAAGTCAAAATTTAATCGTTTTAATTATGCGAGGGGAGGCTTCCTTCATTGAAAGCTTATTTCGGTTCAATTGAGGTTTCAAGCGCATTTTTAATTCGTTTTGTCGACAGCTAAAAGAGGGTGTAGCATGATATTATTGGAAACTGATAGAACAAGTAGAGTAAAATTTTATTGATGGTGACTTTCAATAAGCGATAAGTCTTTATAAGAGGGCTTTCGGAAACCTCAGGAGGACGAAAACGATTATGTTGAACGCTATCCAAATTTGAAAATTTGATTCCATTCGTTCGCATATGAGAACAAGAGCGTTTTTGTATTTATTTCCAGACTCAAGCGCTGAAACTTCTTTAGCAAGTTAATGTTGGAATTTAGGATGGTTTTCTCAATTTCCAATGTTCCTCGACTCGAGTGTATTGATTAAAGCTTTGTAACACGCTATTTGTACACCAATTGACTGAGTTGAATCAGTCAAGAGATTTTTTCCAAGCTTGAAAAGTACTTACAAAATGGGTGTTTTTGATCTAAAAAGTGTATGTTTATTGTGAATTGCTAATTTGGGAAATTGTCGAAAGAACGCACAAGGTGTTTCCAATTATCAATTTATATTTTGCAGGAAACCGGGAAACAAGACTTCGTATTTAATTTGATTAAACATATGCTCTTTAAGGATACTGAGCTTTTATTCTATTATTAGTGTTTCCGGTTTCGAGAATTATTGAAAGTATGAACTATAGTCAACCATGACAAGTCTTAACGCTGATTTTGAAACTTAACAATACTCTCTTGTCTCTCGTACGTTTCGTATCAGGGAGTATAGATAAATTTGATTGGAAAATATATTTTTTAAGTGTCCTATGTAATGAAAAAAACTTCTCAATAACTGAGCTACGGTAACGCTTAAAATATCATCAGTAAAGTGACCAATAAATTATGCGGGATGATGCTTCCTAATCTTCTTCATCAAGTAAAAGAATTCGCTTACTAACAGAGTTAAAAGTTACTTGTCGGCCATTTACTCGAAATATTTACTTATTAAAATTTTTAATGTTAAGAAAATGAAATAAAATTGCTCTAATCCTGTTGCATTCATATCCGTTTCAACCACCAACAAAAATTTCAATTAAAATTTTGCGGAAGACTACAAGCAACCCCATGTAGAAGCTCAATGTATGTAGAATATATTAAGTAAGGGTCAAGCGATAACTGCAGATACAAATTAAGATATTCTAATTGAACCTCTCCGACAAGACCCTAGTCTCTGTTCTTCATTAGTTTTCAGTCTGGAGTTGCGACAACAGACTTGGAAATTTTAGCGCCATGTTGCCAGAGTCAAACAACTGTGTAAAGTGCAATGGTTCCTGCTTGTAGATGGTTGATGTTTATATTACACTTATGCATAGGTACGCCATTTAAACATGGGCGTTTGGCAATTTTGGACCAGAAAATTTCTACATCTATTTCGCTTCTCTACAAAGAAGAACCGGGAATTTTCATCTTCTTATTTGACTGACTTTGATTTGACTTCGTCTTATTTGACTGATTATTGAGTAAAACTTTTAATACGTAAATGTGATCCAAAATACGCAATTAAATACGAAATCGCTTTATTCGAGTATAACATTATCCAATCATCAACTTGAAGTCAAATTCATTTGAAGTGAATTCAAGGTTTTGAAGGTTTTTAATCTTCAATTGAATCATTATTTATCGATGGGAACATAAGGAAATATTAGTACAAGGTATCCGAAATTGTGAATCAAAAAAGATAGGACAAGTACTGCATATAAATTTTTTTCGACCTGGATTTATTGTAGAATTTTGTGGCTTCAAAGTGGCAAGTTGAAAAATGAAATGTATTTTTAATTATTACATCGCTTATTTGGAGTTGGTGCAATATTTGTGACAAAAGGAGCCCATAATAAGTACTAGTCCTTTTGAATTACAAACTTATCCGAAATCCTGTTATTCTAAATATATGGTTTATTATACAATAATAAATAAACTAATATTACAAAATACATCGTAATATTAGTTACATTTACTAACATACATATCTGAACTAGAAATATTATGTTCGCATTCTTGAGTGAGAGGTAAACATATTTTCATAACCGCAGTACTAAACCACTAAAACCGCGAAGTAAGTAAAGCGAAACATTGGTAATAAAATTTTAATTTGGAAAAGTTATAGCAAATGGTCACAGTTAATAATAAATAGTTTAGCTGAGACCAGTAGAGAAGAAAATAAGCAGATTTCAGGTTTGGATATTAATGCTTTCTACAAGCCCTTTAGGACACTCAATAAATATTTTTGTTGGGTTTAATGAGAATTTCAGTTTAATGGAAATTAAAAATTTTTAAATTGGAGCACCCCTCATTAATTGTGCTGTGCTATCAGGCATTTTGATATAGATTGACATCTAGCAAATATATACACGTTCAATTTTTTATAGTTAAGTACAATTGTTTTTATCGCTGCATGACAATTTTTCAAAATGTAATTTAAGCATTGAAATACATCAAAGTTCAAAGCTTCTCTGCATTAAAGGCAATTGTCAATTATCTATTGACATTTGCAAACTTCAGCTTAATATTTTGCAGTGGGCAGAAAGACCGATAGGTCGATAGCCTTTTCTTAGTAATAAAGATGTTTACTACTACCAATACTATTTTGCAGTGAAAACAAATTATTTAAAAATTATATCCCGACTTTAGTAGTCAGATTGGGATATCTTTGTTTTGTAATAGTTTTTATAAAACGCCAGCTTGAACTGAGATATTATCACTTTTTAGTTACAGCTTTATGGGACCTCGTTTTCGGTTCTTTAGCAAATGCAAGAAGCTGAGATTCTTATCACAGCATATCTGTTTCGTGTTTTACAAATTTATTATGCAATGTTACGAACATTTTTCATCTCGTGGGTGAAATATATTAAATTAGCGTTTAATATTGCTTTGGGCTTTCCTAAGATTTTATTTATTTTGTCAACTAAAGTGCAGTGCTGTAAATAAAACATGAATGTCAGGGCTATTAAGTTGTTTATTGATTGGTCTGATTCGTACAAATTACATTACACTCAGTTTAGATAAAATTGTTCTTATCAAAATTTTATTTTAAAAGTTAATTTTATTGTTCATTCACCAATGAACTTTTTACACTTAAATAGGATTCTGAGCTATAATTATATCTCAGTCATAATCAGACTTGATTGTTGCTTTGGGAGGCTGTTGCTAATCGAACAAATTTTGTTCGTTAAGCTTAAGTAAGCTAATTGATTAATAAATGATTAATTTGATCTATTAAATACGTAGCTTGCTGCAGCCGGTTATTTTATGGTGCTGGGTGGAATTTTTAAGCTTTTTGGTTTATATTTTTTGCTGGCATGTGTCTCATCTTTTGTTTTAATACCGTTAATAGATCACGCAGAGGATCATCGAGGATTTTTCAATTTTATGTAATTTTTGAGTCTCTTTCTTGAACAAATTTCAGTGAATTTGAAGATTTAAATGTTTTAGATGTTTGTGCGTCAAATGAGGTCGTTTGTTGCTGTTTGGTAGCGTGAAAATTTATAAACAACATCCCTTAACTTTCAATTTTTAAATGCAATAATTCCCTAGAATTCCTCTAAGACTTTAAAATGAGGGGCTAAAAAATATCTCTGGTATGTGCTTGCGCCTATGTTATTTCACAGCTCATTGCCCGCATTGAATTCGCTATGCCCAATGCAACAATTTCTTGAAGTCGGATCGACTACGCTTTTGTGATTACCATCAATTCTACGTCAAAGACAATAATTCTGTTTCCAACAGGGGACACTGAGAACAGTTACATGGAATTACTTCAGAAGCTTTAATGTATCTAGCTGATACCAGTTTTAGTTCAATTAAATATGTTTCAAACACCGTAAATTAACACTGTTTCATTTTGTGGAATTGCTGTAAATTCCTAATTTGATTTGGATAAGCCGCGTTAAAGATCTTCCAAAATACTTACAAGGGAGCCAATTAAAAGTAGCTATAAGCAAGACTTGCGAATCTCAAATAATTTAATAAGGACCAAAAGGGCTGAAGTCTATACCGAGACTGTCTTAATTCTGATGATAATACTTCCTTACAATTTCCTGAGAGCTGAGCCCCGGGCTTAGAATCTGTTGATTAAAGAAAGGGTGATATCATCCCGAGAGAGGGATAGTTTTGCCAATGAGAAGTATATTAAGACGTCTTTTATTATTGTTTTGTTAGGGCTTTAATGCGAGTGTTATAGATTTAGCGCCGATAATCTTCAATTCGTTAACTTTTTATTTTTGATTTGCAGCATTCATTAAATATATGAAGTGTTGCATATGCAACCATTTACTAAATGGCGTTTTAATACATTTGATCTTCTATAAACATGTCCGGAAATTAGCTTTTTCGTAAGCTGAGCAGTTCATGAGTATCAAGATGCAACCCCTTACAAGAAGTCATTTCCTTCGCTAGTGAAAAATTAATCATAAGGGGTGGTCTTGGCAATTCCTTTGATGATAATAAAAATGAATTAACGAAAGTCTAGATATTAGTGTCGCCCGTTATAATGAATTTCTTTGCTCGCTTACATCACCCCCGGGAGGGGTGATAAATAACCCTGGAAATTACGTTTTGCCCAGAGGTTTTTAGTGATATCATATTCATGATATACAATAATACTCAGGGATCTCTATAGCATTTTATTTAGTTTTTATAATATACATTAATATGATGTAATGTAGTAAATCGCCACTGATATAATGATGAGATATCATCGCCATCGAGCCCATCAGAGACAATTTAATAGCCAAAAAGAGAAAATCCAACTGGCCGACACAGAAATAAAAGAAAAAGATCAAATTTTTGTAGGAACATAATTCTATTTTTCAAACTGCCGGTCATGTCCATCACCGTTTGTAATGTAGATTGGAGTAATTCCCGTAAGGAATGCCACTTACTTCGTTCACACCCCAAAAACTTCTATAGGGAACGTCGCATTTTTGGGGTGCTTAAAGCTCACTAGCATGGTCAGCTGAGCTTCAGTTTGAGGCCTACTATATTAAAAGCCTTTCGCTATTAGTGTCATGAATTGATTTCAGATCAGATGTGACTTTGATCACTGCATAGAATTGACTTATAACATAATATTTCTGTTTAAATAAATTGAAAATAACACTATGTTAAATCAACTTTAGAGTCGCTGGGTGTTGATTATCTTTTATTCATTCCAATGTTTATTCATTCATTCCATTATCTTTTATTCATTCCAATGTATTCCTGGGTTTTCAGTCAAATTTATTGTCACTAATTATGGTGTTATGTGATGAGCCCTGCGTTTCGTCCCGGGTCTACCTATTGGACTCGTCAGTAAGGCTTAGGTAGACCCTGCCTTATACGCCAGACATCGGTTCTACGTGTTCGGACGTAAATGAACCGAGCCGGTATAGATCTTCTGCGGTGAGATATTGGCAACCCGTGTTGCCGATTAGCATTAGATTGAAATCCACTCGTTCCATTCTGCTTTTTTTCTCCCAAGCATCTATATCTTTTTTGTATATTTCTTTTTCCTGACTGTACTTTAATTCATTCCAATGTATTCCTGGGTTTTCAGTCAAATTTATTGTCACTAATTATGGTGTTATGTGATGAGCCCTGCCCTATCTCACCGCAGAAGATCTATACCGGCTCGGTTCATTTACGTCCGAACACGTAGAACCGATGTCTGGCGTATAAGGCAGGGTCTACCTAAGCCTTACTGACGAGTCCAATAGGTAGACCCGGGACGAAACGCAGGGCTCATCACATAACACCATAATTAGTGACAATAAATTTGACTGAAACCCAGGAATACATTGGAATGAATTAAAGTACAGTAAGGAAAAAGAAATATACAAAAAATTATCTTTTATACGACTCAGACTGCAGTTATATGAAAATGATCAATGTATGTATTCTTTGGGTGAATCTACCTAAATCTATGTACTCATTTATAGACTCGTTCAGTGTTTGAATATTGAAAGTTAAAATTAGGATGGAAAACAAATGTTGAATGCTTATTTGAAGGAAACTCAGATGAGTTTCTAGAGATTTTATTAATATCAGCATAGAAAAAAAATGTTTATTTAAAATTATAAAATTTTCAACTTTACTTATTACTCAAATTCGAAAATAGACAATTAGCTTTACTGAAATATAAACATGTTCTGCCCTTTTTCTCGGATACTCTGTTTGAATATATCTACGCCAATGCATGATGAAGGTGCATTAAATAGTAGATTTTGTTGATAATTTACATATAAAAAAACTCATATTTACGTAATTCTGAAACTCGTACGAAAATCCAGTTTTCCAAATAGCTTAAGCTTAAAAAGAAATCAAGTCGGAGAAATCCTTATCCAAACTGATTTATTTCGGCCTATTCTAACCATAGCTATCCGTGGCTATTTGTTATGTTAAGCATGACCCTCTCTTCTTTTTGGCCAACACGAAGCGTCCCATGAGATGGGATATTCAATACTCACCACCCAAGAAACCCAATCGATTACGGAAGGAAAATTATTTGCTGTCGGTAAAAGTTAATTATTTCCGATAATTAGTAGACGTCCCAGTTGTACAATTCCGCTATAGAAATTTGCTGTGGATTCCTTAATATTGAGGATCAATCCAGTAGAAACTTGCTGGGTTCTGGTATATTCCAGAAAAGTTGGCTATAAGCAATGTATGTATTTTACTGGATTTAGTAGTAAAGTTTGCCTTATAATGTTTTACAATATGAAGATTGCTGTTAATATTTCGTTTTCTGTTAATATTCAAAAGCCATAAATCGTTTAAAATTTATCTCGGGGAACCAAAAGATCCACAGACGTATAAGAAAGTAATATGCTTTTATCAAAAACACATGTTCTGGCATCTTTTAAAATGCAATTTTGCGAGATAATGCGGGCGGAGAGAATAGGGGGCGACAAAAACAAATGTGAATAGCATTAGGTATTCATTCGGGCGTGTAGGGCGCACTTTTCCTGCTGCTGGGCTATGATTTCCTTTCCTCCAAAATGCTAATCAAGCCATTTGTTAGGGATTTGCTCAAATGTTGTAAATTTCGAGGGATGTGCGAATAATACACCTTCATACGCAATTTTGGCTTTAGAATGCCATCAAATTGCTATCTGGGAATACGTACATTACCTACGCTGAATTCATCAAAATTGTTAGCTAGCATAGTCAATATTTATGAATGCCCTTAAATCAGCCACAATGTGAGCAATTTAAAGACATTTAAGCGAAAGTAAAAGATGATCTCCTCATGAAGATAAGAACCCCTAAATGGAGATGATTCCTGTGTACTAGAGAAGTTTATTTTAAAGGGGTTAAAATAAAGGGTTTTAATTTCACACACAATAACGTCCGACATTAGAAAATCCGAAAGGGTTGAATAATAAGACTTTTATCTGTCTCCGCTGTGCGATTTTTACCGGTAATTTCGAATTACCAGCAGTTTTAAGCAGTGAGGTTTGCCTTAAAATATGTATAGTTATTAGCCACCAGAGACTAGCGGCGTCTTATGCCTGCTACCGGATTGCTCTTTATATTCTGGAGCAGAACACGAAAAGAATGGATTTACAATGTATATTTTAGGAATTCTACCCTAGCTGAGGTGATTCTAAACATTTTATTGCCAGTGAAAAATCAGGAGCGGACTTTATTTTTTGAATCCATGACGGTATACATTTATAGAAAGCTTAACATTGTAAAATCATTAGATAAGAACAACACCTTAAAAATGTTTAATGTCAAAGTTGTGCCGAGCCCTTCGGATATGACACTGATTTTGATGCAAAAAGTACTGCAAATTTTGTGATTCTTTACTCTTTGCCATCCAGCCAGTGTCGTGCCCGAAGGGGTCTGCCCAACAAACGCATTAAAAATGTTTAATGTCAAAGTTATGCCGAGTTTTGATTTCTCTAATGAATTCTAATTATGATTTAGGTACCATGTCCTATATCTAAATTCGAATTTACTAATTTAGGAGGTAAATATTTACCAACATAACAAGATACAAAAAGAGTTTATTGATCGCTTTCGATATAGTCACGCCGTAAATGGCACACATTTCAACATTTAATTTGATTGTTGTTCTGTTTCTTGAAATAAATCGGTCTTTTTTAGGACTGCAGAAAGAAATCGTCGCTATTAATTATTGATAGGTTCAATCGTAAGTTTCTCGCTAACTGTTGAGTTTAAGGATAGCACACCGACTTGAATCATACTTAGAATTCAATGGAGAATTCAAAATTGAAATAAAAAGCAGCTGAAAATAAGTTGTTCGGTCGTAATTTGTTTTTGGACCATCCTGTACTAAATAAATTTGGTACAAAAATCGCATTTAATGAATTTAGACATTACTTCTGCGACTCACTGCATGTATTACTATGCCTTGTCATCTTTTTGTGCTGCATATACTTCGCGTTTTGGTATTTTACCTTCCTCATGTATTATCTTTGATGCAAATTCAATGATTTATCGTAAAAACACATGGTTCTATTGCAAGTGAACAGACTCAGAGCATTTCAGTTATTAATAATATAAGTATAGTACGCTTTAGAAAGTTTCTTTCGAAATATAAGCAAATAATGTTTAGAATGTATGAAAACTTTTCTTATGACAAGCAATTTGACCGATCGCCCTGCGGTTTCAGTAGATTGAAACATAAAAAATTCAACGCAGGTTTTTACTTAATGCATGTATTACAAATGCGTTTTAATTCGTCTTCGGTAACTAAAAACAAGTTTTCCAATGCGAGACGAAATTAAATACACCTGAACTGAGGATACATGTGTGTGCAAATATCTACTAAATTAAATAAATGTCTGTCTGTTTTATCGTAGAGGCAGTGGCATTCTAACTTACAGTAAACCTTCGTTTTATTTATATCACTTTACATCTTGAACATTTTTCACTCGAGCCTTATCACAAGGTCTTAATTAAAAAATCATTATGAATTATTATCTCGAATGGTAGCGAAGAATTTTTTGATAAATGACTACGGGGCCCGGTGAGCTTGTTTATTAGCTGGTATTTCGTTTTTGCAATGACACTCACAAATTTTAACGAACTGATACAAAAAGTGCCAAATTTAAAACAAGCGTTTTTATATAATATAACAAACATGATGTTGTTTTATTGAAAAGAACAATCGTATACGTATGTAACTGCACGCATTACTAGAACGTTTTTTAGCTAACTAATTACGAATAAATTAAGTTAAAAAAAATTATAAATAAAAAATGTGTTTATTTATAATTTCCTATGGGTATTAGGGTGCTCACCGACCCTGATAATTTTGATGACATAATTATTAATATATTTAGTTATAAATCGCTATTTCGAATAGCAGATTGAAGAGTGTACATATTTCAAGCAGAAATCATTTTATTGTCCACTAGTCCGTTGCGTTTGTAAGTGTTCGAGTAGCGTTAATGTAGGGAAACGGAAGCGGGATTGTCTGGTTGGTCTTGTAAGACAAAGGGGATTCAGTATGGTCCAGTTGTAGGGGTTGTTTGTCCATTTTGTCTGTAGATGTATGAGTCTTTCCGAGATCTTTGTCATGTTTGTGCGTTCGTATAGTAGTTGGGTGGGGGGGTTGTGTAGTGGGTTTTGGGGGTGTCTTATTCGTGTTATTAGTCTTAGTGCAATTTGTTCTGTTGTTTGTGTATAACGTTTTGTCCTTTCTGTTCCGTTGGTCATGAGTATATGTCCAAAGTCTAGCAAGGGTCTACAAATAGCTTTATATATTTTGGTGGCGGTGTTTGTGCTAATTCCTCTGTCTTTGTAGGTTAGTGATCGGAAGTGTTTTGTTCTCTTTATTGTTTCTGCCTTGATGTTTCGTATGTGTTTAGTGAATTTAAGTTTGTGGTCAATTGTGATTCCAAGGTATTTTACGTCGTTTTTTGGTTGTGTCGTTTGGCCGTCTGCAGTTATTGTAGGGGAATCAGCGTTGAGTCTGTGGTTTGTGAGCAGAAGTTGGTTTTTTGACGCGTTTGGTGTTAGTCTCCATTTATAAACCATGTCATTGTGTTGTTTGTTAGTGTTTGGAGTCTTTGCGCTGCTCTCTCAGTAGTTTTGTCATGTACAATAAGTGCCGTGTCGTCTGCGTATTGTAATATGTCTGCCGATCTGTCGATTTGATTTTTGTCTGGTAAGTTGTAATTGTATATGTCATGGCAGTATATATTGTAGAGAAACGGTGAGAGCGGGGATCCTTGAGGGAGCCCATGTTCAGGGGAAAAAGAAAATGACAGTGTTTTGTCAATTCGTACTTGTAGTTGTCTGTTTTCTAGTAAGTTCTTTATGGTGTGTAGGCAGATATTCTATTTTCGCATAATATTTCGGATAGGACATCGATTTAACTTAAAAACAGAATTCTCTTAAAACATTTCTCAAACCATTGTTGACTGAAAAAAATGTATGATATTTTTGACCAACTTAAGAAAATCTTTTATACCTTTCGAGTCGTTTGCGTCGTTTAAACTGTGAGAAAAACAGGAAGGATAATTTCCATCTGCATAAATTTAAAAATATCCTGCAAGCTCGTCTTCAAAAACGATTTAAAGCTCCCTGGAGCACTGTCAGTAATTCTTCCTTGGGATAATTTAAATATAAAATTTTACAGTACATATTTTCTGTCATGTGCTTTCTTTGTTTTATTGTTACAAATGGGTCGTTATGAACTGTTAGTTTTTCGTATACCGAAGGGCTATTCTTGTGTTATGCCCCATACCAGAGTTCAGTATGTTTATGGGCATTAAAACCTTTTAAGGTATGTTAGCAAAAAATAATTTTGTTAGTTTGATTATCGAGCTAATAATTTACGATCTTCAGATTATAAAATAAGCCAAAGAAAAAGCTGTATCATTCGTTTCTTTTTTTAAAGACGAACCTGTAAATAATGTCCATCCTCGTTAGGCCCAGCTGGTGGTCATAAACGAGATGCAATCTGAAATATTATTTTGCCCGTACATTATTATGAGTTTGACCACTCATAATTTAATGATAAATCACTTTAAATGTTACGCTGTCCGTATCAATAAATATCTTTACGGGTATTTTCTGTTTCTACGGTTTTCATGATTACGTTTTTATTGTAGCGCCATTTGAAAATGCTTACCTCTTAAACCCGCTGATTAATTTATCGACTTTTGCTAATTTTCTTTAAGACCAAAACATATATTTCTTTACGGAATTGACAGCTACGCTATCTAGAATTCAATATAGACTCTTACACAATAAAATTAGAGATAGCTAATATAATATACATACGAAATTAGGGGAAGCCCGAGAGTCCTTTTATCTCTAGCTCCAACCCTAACATAAGGTTACTCAACATGGTAATTTAAAGCTTTACAATGTTTAGTGGTTGGATTTGGGGCTATATTTAAGTAAATTATACTACATTGTGTTTTGATTTACATACTATTAGTGCATTTCTCCAACGTACATCATTGGAGTTCTTAAATAAATCTTGATATTTTACATTTGTTTCTACCGGCAACATAACATTTTAACTAATTCTTTTTTGCAGGTACGGTCCAAAAACATCAGCCAATTTGAAAGAGAAAGATACAGGACTAGGCGTAATAAGGTAAACATATATTAATTTTATTAAGCTTTTGTTTCCCGAATAACTGTTGGACAGTCTATAAAAACCCTGATCAAGATAGTGGAGACAGTTGTAACAGAATCCGAGCTTTGCCACTACCAAAATTAAGACATAACTTACTCTAGGCCATATCCCACGTGACACATATATATCAATGCAAAAGAAAGCTCGTCTTTTCCCGGACTTTTACCTGCTTGATTCATACTAACATTATAACTGTCAAAAAATGCACTATCAACAGATCTCGCGCTTTACACCCTCGAAAATCTAATATTACTTCCCTTTTTGATGTTGGGCCTTCTGTGAAAAGGTTTGTCAAATATGTGGTGACCACCGTAATTAGAAATGATGCTTCTGAATTACACGGAATCCGTTGAAAGTTAACGGTTCAATATACGAAGTTTGTGGCTTTCTGCTGCGAAGGGGATGAAATTTATTATGGAAGTTTTTTCAGTTTCTTATCATTTGTGATTTATTGACAGTTGACCTTTGGAAGTTTACAGTTAGACTTGTTTACAATGGAAATGAATTTTGACAATTTGATACCGACCAAGATTTTGCTAGATATCTAATGTTTATGGGCTGAATTTAAATAATAACGAGTCTCCAAGTAAGAGATCTTCTTTTAATTTGATTCGTTTTCATTAGACTTTATGCCTATTATTATTAATTTTTGGTAGAAACAATACTTTTCAGTCTCGAGTGAATTCGTGAAAACTGGCATTGATTTTGATTGATCTCTTATTGAACGTCGATTTTCGAATTTCTAATTAATATTTTTTGAGAAGGTAAACTGCATACATTTAATTTAAGAATTAACGAATGAGAATGATGATTTTAAGTCGTAAATGTGTCGCAAATATCGTTTTCTTAAGATTAGGATTTAATATAATTTATCATCACACTTTAAACAAAAATTGCGAAACTGAAAAATAAATCGCTAAATCGGTTTAACTCGATAATTGTCCCTTGTAGAGTAGACAAGAAGACAGAAAAGAAACATTAATATTGTAATTTACGTAAAAGTTAGCTGTCTTAGTGTGTTGAAAGAAGTTGTTCGTTTTTGAGAACATCTTGTATGTTCATTAAATAAAAGGTGAGCAACAACATTCTATTGATCTAATTAGGCTCTCCAGTGAAAAAAAACGTTAAAAAAAAAAATGCGCGTTAAAAAGCATAAAAAAATAAAAAATGTATTTAGTCTTTTTAACGCGCTTGGAGTAGATTTTGCAAAAGTTTTCATACATTTTTCTGTGCAAAATTACATTGCAAGATTCTTGTACGCACAACGAGATTCGAAATTTTTCTTTGGACTACACTATAATATTAATGTTCTTCGGAGTTATTAAAAATATTTGGTACTTAGTATACATTCATTCAATGATTTGTTCGTTTACCCTTTTGAAATCGGCCGGACTATTAAACTGCAATTAAGTTTTAAGCGCTAATTAGTGTTGCAGCAATTAAGTTTCGTTATCTTCCTACACTTATGGCGTGAAGGATATAATTTAAGCTCGCTAAACAAGGGCTTATCTTGGTACTGACTTCGTACATGTATCTCAAAATGCAAATTACATGGCAAACTTGCCACTGTTTTCATCTAGAAAAGCAAACCTTTTTGCATAAGAATTATCATTTAATAGATAACTTTGAGTGGAGGCTTGACTTAGTTTATGTAAAAATGATGCCAAAGACTCGAAAACGAAATGCATAATGAAGTTTACGTTTCATTTTACGTTTACTTGGGAGGCAGGTGGAGGTGGTATAAATGGTGTATACTTTGTTACGGATTTTCTAAGAATTTTTTTTTGTCGCATATTCCAACAAGTTATATGGAATATTCTGCTTATAGTATGTTTCGTGCATACCCGAACATCTTCAGTTTCTGACATTACATTTTGTGGATCGTTACTCAATTAACGGTTATAGTTCAGAAACATACTGTTAAATACTTACTGGATACGTACATTAGGTATTCTTGCTGATATCTACGAATGTTAAGCTTATTCCACTGTATCCAATGTATTTTTTAAGCGTTTTGTTAAACTTGATGAATATTTCTAATGATAAATGTTTTGATTGGGTGAGATGTAAAGGACTCGATAATGTATAAAGATTTATCAAAATTATACATTACGTAATTTGAAAAATTGTTCAGACGCAATCGATTTTAGAGCGCCATCTCGGCAAGGGTGTCTGAAATTCCGTCTTCAGAAGTCCTGCACATCCTGATTTAAGCTCAGAGATCGGTCGCAGCTTCCTGCAAGGGTTTTTCTAAAATCGACGTTGCCAAACTACACGTAGATTCCCAAAATATACATATATATTATCTTATTGCGTATTTGTAGTGTATACCTATGTATGTAGAAATAATTGAGAATTTCTCTGTTGTAAAGATACAGGAATAGTTCCTAAAAGACGGTGAACTGCGAAGCAAACAAATATTTGCGTGTAAAGAACAGCTTGGCAAGTTAAATAACCTTCAAATCAATATAAAATACTGTTAATTTTTATTTACTTCAAAAGCCTATCTAATGTCTTACTTACGTCCCGAGAAATTCGCTAAACTTATGGTATTTAGACCAATTGCATAAACTTCAATTCGACAGTATTGCACGTAAAGCTTCTATGCAGTAGTAAGAGACTCATAAAGGACGAGGGCATTGGCAGTTTTGATCCCCAACCGCATTAGATGTTCAATTATGTCCAATTATGGCCTATGATCGCACTCCACTAATCCCCAAGATGTTGTAAAAGAACAACCGACAGCTACCGTGAATTTGGGGGAAACCTCTGTATGTCTTTAGAAACTCAGTAGCGTTACAATATAAACGATTTTATTAGTGTCTTATGTTACTGGAAAAGTTTCTTGTTTCACGAGCTAGATTACAATTATTGAAGCTCGATGAGAAACCTCAACTTTGTGGCTTGTTTATAAATTAATAGTGACTTGCTCTGGACATAAGCCAGTAAGCTGTGGTCTTTTTCTTTCCCAATTTATTACATCTACAAAGACATTTCTAACTTCTGCTTTATTATGAAACCAAATACGTATTATATTCACAACTACACCAGTATGCTATAACGATATATATAACAACATTATATAAAAATACCATAATGCCAATAATTATTGCAGTTCGAATATGGATATAACACTCCAACGTATTTCTTAGACTTCATGTCTCAACACCCTGTATATATCATATTACTCATTCCACCCTTGTTTTCGTTTTGATAATTTTTTGTGCAATTTCTACAATATTTTAGCCATTCTTTCCTAGTTCTTTGGTTGTTATTAATACTATATTGTCTGCGATAGATTACAGTATATCTGTCGTTTTTTGCAATCGCGTTTTTGCTCAACAAGAAGCTTTTAATTTGCACATCACAAAAAAATCAGTTTGCTGTGTGCCTTATTTCATGTTGGAATATTCGAATTGCCGGGCCTGAATTAGTTTTAAATAAAACAGTACTTAAATAGGCGTATCTCTACTCAGCCACGCCTCTAGCAGTACTTTAATTATACCCTGCGTGTTTGTTCTCCTTGTAATGCAGGCATTTATGGTGCTGCCTTGCTCAAATGTTTCCTTATCAATTAGTGCGATTCGCTAATGATAACAAAAGTACAAACACATTAATACCCTCATATGCTTCCATTATGTTTGCTAATTGTTTACACTGAACAGGAACGTTTAATATTGTTTTATGTTGTCGACTTGTTCCAACTCTACCTGCATTTCATTGTGGCCGGCTTCTGCCGCTGACAATTTTAGGTTCATAATTGTTTATGTTAAAATGGGTTCCATTTTTTCCTTCATTAAAATTTTTTGATTGGATTATTGAAGAAAAAAACGAAAGCTGGTCTTTCATTGGCAAAGAATATGTAAGGTTTCCGAACCCATGTATGAGAAAGAGGAAGCTCACTCAAAGTAAATCGACGTTGGTGATTAATGAACTTACATCGAATCGCGACACCTTAATTAGGTAGAATTAAAGTGTAATTAACAAAGGAAACCCCCACCAGTCTCCTGACCACGCCTCCAGCACTTGTTTTAATTATATTCGACTTGTTTCTTCTCTTTCCAATTCATGCATTTATGGTTCTGCCTTGTTTCATTCAATATTCTTTGCCAATATCAATCCGTTGATCTGCTTGTTTATTTAAGCTTATTAATTAGATAGACACTCAACTAATTCTAATTTGGTACTCCGAGAATATTTCATCAAAGCAAATTTCAACCTGGAGCCAAAAACTGAATTATTTGTATGTTACTGACTGGTTTATTAAGCGTTTAAAAAATTGAGATATTTTGATGGGCTGCCCAAGTAACAATAAAGACGAAAGTACATTCCCTTTAAAACAGTGTGATGTTTCGATTGACAGAATTTTTTATGAGACGCTTGTGTTGTGATTACGATGTTGAGGCCCCGAAGACGCAGCCCTGCCATTTCCAAAGGTTATGGGCCAGTAATGGGCCCCGGGATGTGCCGTAAACGTAGCGGACTTTTAGACACGACCAGCGAACGCAATCAAGTGATGAATCTTTTATCAGTGACTGCTATCGGTCAGGGACAACCCTCGACTTTGATGGAATCACTATATTCGATCGATTCCTTTTTTTTAATCGACCTTGTGGTGAAAAATTAATTTCCCGTAACTTCCTATGCGACTTCCTTAAAAGCACAGTCATGATTGTTTTAATAGTATCTGTTACTTTCTTCGATGGCGGTCTTAAACAAAATCTGGAAGAGGTTTCACTTGAGAATTCACATACTTTTAAAGATAGGGAGGAAGTATGGGTAAATATCTAAAACAGGCACAAGTGAGCAAAAAACGATTTTCTGTTATCATCAATCAGATCAAAATAGTATGATATTAAAATCAATGTTTATCGTTGACAATAGACAATGCACTGCTATTCTTCGAAAGACTAAGTTCTTTCTAAGCGCAGAGACCCACATTAAAAAAAATGAGTATAACTTCTTCCGATTATATTATTATAAGTTCTTTTTTGACCAGTCACGACCCACACCTACCCCAGTTGTAAGATACCGTAAGATTTCTTAAATTACCCTGTCTTACGTAATATTTTTTCATTCTTTGAGAAACAAATTCATCTACATTTTTATTTTTCTATTAAAGGTAATTTTATCGAAATAATTAAATGTTTGTAATGTTATAAGGAAATATATTTATCGTTTAAAAATTGCTTTATGTCTTCAAGACAAATCAGTAATAAATAATAAATATGAGTATTAATATTAACCAAAGTGCTTAAATTAGAATAAATGAACATGTTTGGTACGGCTTGCACGAAGTATTAATGTAATAGTTAGAAAATATTTTCTTCACTTTAAAATTCGACTTCATTTGGAATTAAAGATTGTATAAGTGTACTTCGATTCGTACTTCTTGCGCTTAATTATCAGATGTATCAATGTTTTCCAATTTTTTTATTGATTCATCAAGCGAATCTACGTAATCTTTTGTAGTAATAGCATTTTGTTCTGACATAGTTTCGTCTTATATTATACATAAAACCTTTTTAACTTCTTCATATTGTCGTTACGCGATTCTAACAGGTTTTATTATTTTTGATGACGTTTGATAGATACAGCGTAGCAGAAGGGCGTGTGCTGTAGAGCAACATTTTCGAATTGAAAAAAGCGTTGTAAACATTTATACATCACGAGTTTTATATTTTTTAAGCGAAAATTAATTCAAAATAATATGACGTAAGACTCTAATTCGCACCCCACCCACCCCCATGTAAGAAATGCTTACCTCCCACCCACCGCAAAACGTCTTACGTAATTTATGGACGGACCCAAACGTTTAATGCAGCCTGATGAAATTTTTATTTATTTCCTTTCAGAGGCAAATTTGATGCAAACAGAACAGGTTTTAAATGTTGTTCATACACTATATTGTAAGAGTATATAAATTGCTCTGTATAATTCGAGTAATTAGTAGCTGGCAAGAATCCGCTTTCAAATGTTGTTAGAAAAAAAACATCTTGGGTGTCCATTAGATGCGTGCCAGATTGCTAAATTCAGAACTTCAGAAGTGTTGCCGAAAAAAAAGTAATTCCTCATTACACGGTTAATAGTTTAATGTCGCATATATTCAATTGTATTGTTACCCATGCACAAAAATATTGGCGGGATCTCAATTTAATTTATGAGTCTAAATTATACGGTGTGACGATCACCGTAATTGGTCAACTGGGAAGGTAAGCTGCGGTTTTGCCTTGATTATACGGCGTACTGTCGACTTAAAATTGCGAAAGCTTATTTAAAATTCATTTTACCAATTTTTTTGTTTATAGTGGCTGTATAGGCTAATAGAAGTTTTCTGAAAACTATTTTCAAAATATCTGTTTTCTTTAAGATGGGTATATCTTAATCAGAAAAAAACATAATTTTCAGTTTACGTTAATGACACTAAATTATATGTATAACTTAAATCAAATTTGTGGATTATCTCTATTGATAGCTTTCAAAGCATTTACTACTTTCCGGAAGTAGTACTACTATTTGTCTTTAAAAGTGTGTAATAAAGTATATCCCCTTTTTTGTAAGAGCGATTAAAAATCTTAAAGAAATTCTTTATTTTACTTTTACAGCTCAGGTATTAAACAGTTTAAATGTTTGTTTACATTTTCTGCATTACTACTTTCAATATTAAACTGTTTTGTAAATTATGACTCAAATATATAATTCGTATTAGAATAATTAAACCACCATTGCCTGGCAAGTTTTTTAAATTGGCCCCAAATCTAAAGGAAGAAGGAGACGAAGAGAGAACTTCGGAGTTCAATTTGAGAGACGAATTAAGAAAATTACAACGTTGTTGCCATATTCTCGATTAACCTTTTTTATTTTTGGCCATTAAAATAATCTGCTTAATTATATATTAAATTTAAATTAAGTTTTCGATTTTTATGCGCGCCTGCAATTTACTTTACGTTTATTAGGTATAATGTGTGGACAACAACTATTGAAAGATAACTGTATAGGACGTGTTCTCCTCACAATTATTACAATTGGAAAATATTGAACATAAATTTCAATTTTTAAATGATCAGTTTGACTTCTTTTCATTTGAGACAAAATTTAGTTCTTTTGTGTAGGATCTAAGAAAATTAAAATGATAATTCACGACAGCGTTTCGATTCATGTTATAATATAATACATATATTTTTATAGTCAGAATTATTTATTGCGTATGGAGAGCTTTAAGAGATACCTACTTCCTTTTCTTTCAAAAAGCTTTCTAATATTAAACAAAATTCGAATGGTTTTGATTACGGTTGAGTGTTTAAGGCAAAAGGAAATTTCATTTTGGTTAGTTGTGTCGTTATTTCGTATTTCTTCCTTTGCTTGTTGCGAACCAGATACAATTAGTGGGAATGCGTTTTCGACATTACATGCCTTCCAAAATAAATTCGCTAGATATTAAGAGAAAGCTCGAAATAAAATGTAACGGTAAAAGGAAAATAAAATATGAGTGAAGTAGAGTAAGTTCACTACAGCTTAATGAAAATATGTACTGTCAGTTTATTCTCCTATTCTTTTTAACAGAACTAACAACTGCCATGCATTTTAAGAATTCATTTTCAGATCATTTCGGTAGTAAGTATTGGTCCTCCTGTCTTCTTTGCTAGTTGCTGGTAATTTTTGCTTAAACATTTTATGTGTTTTTTATGAAAATGGGAGGAAGAACAAAACAAATATAATTTACTACTTGTACATTTTATAAATAATTCCTCTCTATTATCATATATCAAGAATGAATCATTAAAAACAATTGGTAAAATGTGCAAAGTGTTCCAATTGAAAATTTGCATATCATTAAGAGCTCGATATTCAAACATATTTTATCTTAGAGCAAAAAGCTATTGCGTGTTACAACTTATGAGCACATTTTTGAGCAAATATCTTGATTTTATTTTTACATTATTCTAATTTTACTTCACATTTAGCGAGGTCAAAAACAGAGGTTTTACCATAGTGTTTGATAAATCTGATAAAAACGTCTTTCGTCTCAATTAGAAACGCTATCGGACTGAGATCGACAGGATAATGAATATATCACAGCGATAATAATGTATTACGTAAGTATGCATATTACATGAACATGGGGGTTCAAAGCCATGCATACGATTAGGCATCATCGAATTTTGACAAGAGAGAAGCCAATCTCACCATCCGGGCGTACGGAATCTGTCAATATTTCAAGATGGTATCTAGTTAACATGCAAATTGTGATGCGACAAGGCTGTCGATGTTCTTTTAAAGCTCATTTTGTACCGGAGACTACCAATAAGTTCGTGATTTAGATAAATGCTTTGATCAGACATTGAAATATCAATACAGAGGAAATTAATTTTAGCAATAGGAGCGATCAGTGTAAACTTGTAAGGAAGAGAACTAGACTCGGAGATAGGAAGTTCGTTTTATTTTGAATTGAATGCAAGTTGATAGTTTCTCTATGGAATAGAATATGCAAGCTGGGAAAGGTTATGGTAGAAAATCAATCTTAAATGTTTCCTCGCGTATATTCATCAGCTCTCTTTCGCCTGATTCGCTAAATAAATTATTTTGAATTGTTCTTGTTGTGAGACAATTCCTCTTGTGCCATGAGTTAAAGATATGTATTAAAGCATTTTCTGTTGCGAATCTAATCGCAGAAAATTGTGAATGTAAATTGGATAATGCCCAATTTTCCGGAATAAGGAAAAACGTTGAGTCGGTGGCATTTTGCATTGGAATCCCATAAACCATCGAAATGAAAGGAGAAAGAAAGCGATTGCGACTAGTACTCTTTCATTATCTTGTGCGGTTCTTCCTTCTTATTATGTTCGAACAGAATCGCCGTTCTACGGTTGAGTGGCTGTCCGCGGCAATCATAACGATATATATTTTGAATTATTACATTGAAAATAATAATAGGATTTTTCATGGCAATTTTGAAACTAAAAATGTTTTCATCTTTGCGCCGTTCAACATGATTATATTACTTGGTTCTTCGCCTCGCTGGGTCTCCTAAGTGTCGTAATAACATTTTTCTTACTTCGGCTTTTTGTGGCATTCGGAATATCAGAGATCGAATTTGTATGTTTTTCATTATTTTTCATTAAACTCGTAATTTTGTGCCCTGAAAATAAAAAAGAAACTATGACCACATCGCACCGATATAGACTAATGACAATTTTTTTGCAAATTTTCCGAGATTTCAGCTATTTGCTTAAAAACTGCAGCAGGTAACATTATTATTTTGATTTCTCAGATTTTGGGTATTTCATTCTACTAATAAATTAATCAGAGAAACTAGTAATTGATTCTTTAATTAATATGATATTTCCATGACCTGTCATTAATGCAGCATCTGGTATTGCGTCCCCTAGTAATATAATTACTGTTATATTAAGTTTTCAATTCAATTTAAGTCCACACCTGATACAGAACTTTCCACTCAAAATTACGAATATGCCCTTGGTTAAATAAAGAATTAAAGCTCCCTTAACAAACAACTTCCTCCAAACCATTACGGCTAATTTGAAATCTAAGAAAAGCTGTATAACTCGGCAGCTTGGCGTATAATTACGTAGTTTTAACAACGTTTTAACGACGTTAACTGCTTAATGTTAGCACTATGGCTTAACAAGTTGTACAAAGTAAAGATGTTAAACGACTACCTCGGGATGAAAACTCCGGACATATTTTCGTCTGTCATCACGATGGAACATCGTGAGTCAACGGAGTTTCATGGAACTATTGCCATTAAAACGAAAAATCTAAAAAGTTTAAAATAAACACGATTAATTAATTCCAGGTGCAACATATTGACATTGCCAAAACATATAGCTGAGTTTCTATAACTATTAAGGAAGTGATATTGATATTGAGTATTTCGTATTCAAAAAATATAAAACTGTATTCTTGTTCTAATAGGAAAAATGTCAAATTTCGAACCAAACAATTAATTCATGGTTTCAGACATATAATTAAGAAACATGACTAAAGAGAAAACTACTGTTTTTTAAAAGCGCTACATTAAAAAAAATGAAGTGCTTTATTTACAAAATTTTTTGGCAACATTGCAAAAGTAATTCTTTGTCACTGTCTGAGTCATAATCCTGCATAAAGGCAGTTTTATTACAGCGATAACGTGAACAAATAAAATGTTAATAAGAAAATTATCTCATAAGTATCGAGCATTGTTTTCAAGGAGCAAATTCACCAGCCAACCATACGAATTTTTTATGAAAATTAGCAGATGTTTGTCAGTTTTAGATGTTATTGTTATTGTCTTGAATTACGTAGGTGTTCGCTAACGATGTTTATAGAACGAAGTTAATATTAAGCACAAGAGCTAATAAATCTTCAGATAAAATGTTATACAGCAATCGGACCTCAGGTATCTTAAAATGAGAATCGGAGTTGATCTAGAAGTGACCATCAATGTGTAAATGTGCTATTATGGAACTAAATGCCACATTACTGAGCCCTTAGCTCCAGAACTTACGACGTCATTTCAATTTCCAATTGTAATGCCAGGCCGGACCTTTGGGCGCGTAGGCTCAAGGAAAATGCGTTTTTTACGGTTAACTTTAAACCATTTCGATAGGGCTTTTCTCTTTTCTTATTTTATTATTATTTTTATTGCATCGTAACAGTTTCGATTGATCCTTTGTTAAAGCTTAATAATTTGGCCGCTGTATAAAAAAATAACCGATATTATGCCAATTGCTTTCAAGTCACTTAACGAAACTTACTATTTAGTGGCTATTGGCTAGAAATGGCCTAATAAATATTAAAAGTAAAAAAATTAACTTCAATGGCAACATTGTTAAGAAGAGCTCCAACACTAACTATCTGTGTTGCGAGGTCATGCTGAATGAGCATTCAAGATAATTTATTGTGGGAAGAAACTGATTATTTCACAGGAGCATGATAGAAATGGTCCTGAGAATGTCGCATTCGCGACATGTTACTTTAAATTCACAATTATGTTAGCTTTTAAGATTTTCGTTAAAGACTTGATGCGTTTTGGCTAGACGCCATAGGCGCAGACTATAAATTGTCTCCCAAGAGGATTCACGTATTCGCAGCAATTTTTTTGCTGCCATTTCACTTTCTGGATTATCTGATTCTATTTTCCTCTCAATTTACTTTTCCTTTGGTGGAAAGGTGTATTCTGTTATAACCTTCTGTTTTGGCGCTTTCCCAACATTGCCACTTGCTGTCGGTACCGCCACTGAACCTTAACAAACTCCTTCCTTATTACCGCGGAGTACCACCTTGATGCCATCTCTAGACGGACTGAACTAATCAAAGCTATCTTCTTGCATCTCCGACCGACGGGAACTTCATACTTTTTTGTTTCCGTAAGATCAAAGGGCTTTGACGATGTAAAGTAGGTTTTGTATCTTCATTTTGTATTGTGACTTATGAGCAATCGGGATCTGTTGCTGATCGGTGTGATACCGCCTTGCAGGAAAAGCTAATGATTGAATTTCAAGCACATAATAACTTTAACATTTAAGAAACAGTCAACGTCTGATTGCAGTATAGTGCAGGTATATTTACTTTATTCAATGTCCCCAATCGAGCTTGCATGGTATTTCTATTGAATGTGCTGTGTACAATTTTGACTTGAGTTTATTTAGTTCGTGAAAAGGAGCATCAGAAATTTCCTGAGAAATATTTCGCACATAATAAATAAATGAAAAGTTTCCTTTGGGAAAACTTTGACTAGCGAAAATATTCGACTAGCAAACGGTAGACGAAAATATATATCCGTCCAGCTAACTTGCTATACCTAGTCAACGCTGAAAGTAGGTCCTTAAAAATAATCCGGATAACGTTGCTTACCAAAATCCGGTTAAAAATGTTAGTTAATGAAAACGTTATTGTGCAATTATAAAATAAACAATTGTTTTAGTAAATATTTCTAGTTCATCCGTCTGTTTGAGAACAAAATGTGGAATTTGAGCCATTTAAATTATTTTTTACGTTACTTTTAGCAATTGGGTAAAGAAAAAGTCATTTTCGTGGGACCAGAAAGAAAATAACAAAATGGAATGAAATAGCAATCAAACAGTCACAATAAACAATTGCATCAAATCACTCCTGATTGACTAGGAAATATGCAGAGTATATGAACATATATAGAATTGTAAACAGAAAATGAATGTAATTTGTTTTTTTTTCTCTGATTCTCGAAAGAATCTGTGCCAAAATGTTACAAATTTAACAGAAAACATAATTCAACCTGCTATCAAGAGATAACTTATTAGAGAACAAACACATTTTGGGATTGAAGAGAATTTTGAATGATTTTTAACGAGCAAAAAATCAAATCTACATTCGCGAACCGTGTCATGTAACGTAGATTTTTCTTCTGACACTATATTACATGTAATTGCCTTTATGTAACCTTTCTCAGATGTAATGAAGTGACGGTTTGAAAATTGTCATAAATTACTAAAGCCCTCCGCAGCAGAATAAATGGACCAGAGCGACTAAATATGTCACATGTCATTAAATTCAAAAACGTAACCATTTATTACCAGGCAGGCAGCCCAAAATTACATTATATTTTGTCCTTGCCTAAATTGATGCATATGAAAATATTTAGTTAGTCTGATTTACATTTTGGCATTGGGGGAATTAAACTTGATGCTTCGTCACTTCGTGTCGTTCCATAGTATTTAGCACTACCCCCTCACTTTATAGACTGCATGAATGTTGCTCTGTTAAATTGAGCTATAGAACCGTCACAATTAGTGATATGTTCGCAATTATTCATTCTATCCCCTCATATATTCCTCAGACTAAATGTTCTTCTAATTGGCTATGAATCTGGAATATTGTAGTGGTTTCACATAGTAAAAACAAAAGTGGCTAACTTTAAAATGACTCAGCACCTACATAATCGAAAATTGTATGATCCTGCCCTTCTCGCAAAGGACTAAAAAACTGAAGCGATAATGCCTGTTCATAAAGGGAATTTGAACTATAAAAGACTTCATTTCATGGCTGTTTAACCGTTAATGACTATCCAAAAACCAGCCACATTTGGATCTGTATATAGAATTCAATAAATCTGTTGTACTTTTGATTTGGAATCAATTTTTCCAATATATTCCGGTTAAAAAAATAAGCAGTTACATGGCTGCTTGGGGAATATTATTCATAATAAGAAATAAAGGGGCCCAGGGCAGTGCACTGGCGGCCTAAACGACGTCATTATGTAAACAAGCAGATGACCCAAGGCCAGAAGGTCGCCCATAAGGTAAATTTATTGAATTGGCTTGGGCTCTTCAAATTGACTGTAATCTTTATTGAGGGAACTGGAAATGTTGTTCTGATAAGGGTTTATTTTATTATTTGATTTTTAATGTATTTCAAATATTCCATTATTGTTCAATAAACTTCTTGTATCACTAAACAGGAACATAAACAATAGAAACCATGAATTAGTCTTCTCATGGATCATGGATCACACTCTATTATTTCTAGATAATGTTGTTTGAAGTGGGGATCGACATTGACTTTCTTAAACATTATACTCGTAACTGTAATATTGACCAGCACTCTGATGAACCTTCCTATCAAAGATTTGAGCTGTGTTTTACAGGCGAAAATACAAAACAGTTATTTTTCTTCAGTCGAATTCAAAGATTTTTAACCTTTCTATAGAGCTGAATGTCTTCAAACCTCCCCTGTTACTCATTGGAGACCTGATGACTTTCTGGATATTCTTCTACAATGAAGCTCAATTCCAGTTGTAAAAAATTCTTCTCTAGCTGAACGGGGTGTTTCAATACAAAGGTCAGATTATACGCTGTGAACTCGTTCTAGGACAACTTAGTTTTAAATTTATCAAGAACATCTTTTAATAGGATCAATTTCAGCAAATTCATGGCATAACTCGTCTCGGCAGCTCATTTATAGTTTTACTTTCCTTCGTGCATGCTGATAGCGTATTTTACTCCTCAGTGCAACGTATGTGATGTGGTTCTACTCTTGGTTCTCCATCAGATTCATGTTTTCCATATTTTTGTCAACTTTGGTATCATTTTTAAACAATTCAATCTAAACCGCCATTAGAGAAGTTGCATTCAAGTGGCCTCTGCTCATATATCTTCCAAGGAATGAACACATTGTTACAACCTCAAAAAATGACTAAATCGCTCACCTGATGCGACATAATTAAATTAAATATGTTGAAAAGTAAATAAAACATCAAATGTTACAACAGTTCCATCCCCTTTCATGGATACGTACTAAGTAGAGGATCTCTTTACAAGGCACAATATTGAAAGTACTTTATTAAATTAAATATTTAAATTTAACGCGGATAATACCCAACTAGCACTAGAAATACTACTTCACTCCACGTTATATATCCCAAACTAGATTTCATATAAGAGGGCGCTAAGTGCAAACTCTTGTTAACTTCTGCAGTTATATTTTGCGGGCTTAATTTAATCCCTTGCCCACCAAGTAAAGTGACTAAAGTCCCCAGTTCGAGATGTATGAAGGTTTGGCACTTTCCCTCGTTTTTTTTGATATTGTTATTGGGGTGTACGCTTTTACAATAGGGCTTTAATGTTTGATCGACATTTTATAAACATATTCGAAGAAAAAATGATTTTGCGAGCCCTTACAAGTCGTTACATTGACTAGTCGTCAAACCCTGGCTGTATATTTTTACAAGTCCAACTTAAATTCGGCAATAAAAAGTTACCCCTGAGAATAAAGGTACGAACCGGGAAATGAGAGTTACTGCTTTCCTTTCGCCATTTTTAATTATCTAGCGCCAATCTTGCCATGCTTTATCATCTGTAAATTTTATTAATGAAACCGTATTTTTCTGAACCGACTTCTATTAAAGTAGTATGTAAATTGGCGAAGGAACGCTCCTTCTCCCCATTTGACGACTGTCTCGATGCACTAATTAAAAGAACTTATGGTTTTTTTACTGCCGTAGGGCGAGCGCAATTTGTTTATGGACCCTTTTCTTTTGTTTTCAGGAATTTTTTTATTTTGTTTGCGTGATGTAATCTAAATTTTCAACATTTCTTTAGTCGCAAATTGGATGCTGTGTTAAAATTATATTAGCGGACGAAAAATTATTTTTTGTCGGGAAAAAAATGTTATTCTGCATAAGGAATTATGTAAATCCCATTTCCCCGATACACGCTGACATGGCAGTGATTATAACGATAGGAACTAGTGACACCGGCAATTTGCTCGATGGAATCTTTAATAAAGCCTCCCAGATGCAGGATTTCAACGTTCATATCATTTGCTTTCCATACAGGGGTTAAATGAAAAATGTTCCATTGGAGATATCCGGTTTCATTAAACTGAAAACGATTTTAAATTAATTTAGACATCAGTACATTTTACTTTTGGTTTACGCGGAATGAAGATTACATTTTCTTTGGCTTTTAGATGTGTTGATTAATTTTGATTTATTTCTATGAATATAGGATTGATTTCTCTTTGTTTAATTGCCGAGCTAATTGCTCGCATCATACTTTAATATGCATCCTGTAAATAGTTATCAATGCACCTTTTTATTTGTGTTCCCTGGGATGAAGCCAATAAAGTACGGTAGCAAATTATACGAGTAAATACGCATTCAAATTCAAATTCAAATTCAAAATATGCTTTATTGCCACAGAAAAAGCACATAACACAAAATGTTATAGGTGTTCAAATATAATTAGTTAAATTAAGTAAAAAAAATTAAATAAAATTAGTAAGTAAAATGTTAGTAAATTTTACTGAAATAATGATCCTCTTTTTTTTATTATCAGTAATATATATTGCGACATGTAATATTATTAACAATGGGACTTTCAAGATAATGTGGTAAATGTGTACGTTTAATTAGCGGCAAATAAAAACAAAAATAAAGAAAGGTAAAAAATAATGAGAATACTGATGCTTACTGATGAGTATAATTGTTATAAAATTTTTAGACGATTAGTTAGATTTGGACTTTTATAAGGGTGTAGTAATTGATTAAAACCCAATAAAATGTTGATAAGGTCGAATTGAAACGTGAGAAGAGGTAAAGCTGGAGGCAAAACGAATAATTCCAGCTCTTTTAGGTTATACGGGTACTACATATAAGGAAAACTATATTTCTCTCGTTCTATGTGTGGGAGTAAATTCTTCAATGTTTGTCATTTCGAATACAACAAGAAAACTTCGCCAATAAATTAAGTCTGAGACAGTTTTTGAAACGGATTTCCAAATTATATGCATGAATACGCATCGATTCATCTTTCAATAAGCATAGATTCAATTTTGTCACAGGCATAATCTAATATGATATGGGTTTGTATATCATCGTACCAAACATAAAATATCGAAACAGGTTGAAAATACAGGATTTCTGAACCCTTAGGGATTGTAGTAGGTAAAAATTCTGTAATACTTGACAATTTTTAACAATAATTGAGCACTACAATTAGAAATTGTGACAAGCATTAATAGAGACTAAAATGCATTGCAATTATTACTTCACCATAATTCATCAATCGGCAAACAAACATTTTTAAAGAATATTTAAAAATATTTTCAGCAGCTTTTTTTAAATATATTTTTTTTCAGTCCGGTAAATGTGGCCATTGTTTACGACCGAATGCAGGTTTTAATTCATACTTAAATTAGTAACAATTTTATTTGCATGCACTGAAACAGTTTCGTTTTACGCTATTAAAAAATTGATCAGTTTATGTTAATTTCCACGAAATATACCGATTTCTATTAAAGTGAAATAAGAACGGATAAATTAAAGATATAGGTGTTCAATTTGTGGGGATGTTGAAAATGTTTGGGGGTCAAAACAACCCTTGTATTTTAGGGTGAGCGGAGGGCTATCGCTGGCAATATGTTAGTGTCCATAAATCATGGTTTAGGATGACTAACAGCCTTCGAAGACGGGCCACTAAACCCGGGCTTCCTCGCCCTTCTTTTCAGAAATATGATGTAATTTATATGAAAATGCATCGGAATCTTTGCCATTTGTAGATATGAATGAAAAATTTGGTTGCGCATCTACTCAAAATCATTTGTTTCTAGCTAGATTCATACTTCCTGTAACCCATCAAATCGTCAAGTTTTATGTGGTAAAAATTTGCTCATAAATATTTTTTCCACTGTTTAATTGTACTGAAACCCCTTATAAAATGTGAAAAATGTTGTAGCAAACGAATTTTTATTCTGAGAAACTTTCACAATACCGGTGGTGCACCTAAAAAAGTGCAGAGAGTTTTAAATATTTGCGCATTTATCGGGCGGCCATAAATGGCAAAGACATAAAATATGGTCGGCTTTTTAGAGGCTTGAAATGTGGCACAATATAATATAAAGCGAAATAATTTTATGGTAGGCATATTCTTATATGTATATCGGAATTTATAATGTGTAATTTATCAGTTTCTATTATTGGTTTGCGTATCTGTAAACTGTTAACATTCCATCAAGTCGAACTTCGCGGGCTTTAAACTCGACAGACACATAAAAAGTAATTTGTGATGAAAAAATTTCCGATAATGGATGTCTGGTTATTTTACGCGGGTCCGCTTCGATCGGAAGTTGACATTGACCATGAGTTTCATATCACTTTATAGTAGTTTAATTGTTGAAATTAAATACAAAAACTTAATCGATTCGACTGAAAGTAATCTTATACTGTATACCGATAGTTTTTAAATAATGGTATTGTTTTTCACTGGTAATTAATTACGCAAATAAGCACCATGACATCGCCAAAGCTCTAAATCAGCCTTATAAATGCAAAAACAATTAAATTGCATGATCAGAAGTATTTTTCTGTTAAACCACTAAAACCATAAACAACGACAGATCTTTTTTCGAATTACTAGCCAACAAGTAGTTAATAGACGAATTTAATTTAGTAGTCACTGACCTGAAATACTACCTCATTCTTGAGTTGTTTCATCTTCTAAATCTCGTTTAATTTGTGTTTATTAATTCTTTTTTCGACGTCTATAAGACCTATAGATTATCGTCAATACAAAAGAGGCCTAAATACAATTAGAACAGTGGCGCGTGTCGAATTCTTTCATCTCGTTTTCCAGCAAGTCATTGCGGTCATCCAAATTCTTCTTGTACTCGGAGAAGGTGTTTTTTACGTCTCACAAGGTTTCAGCAGTATTGTTTAGTATCTTAAAAAATGAATGGAGGTTTTTAATGCCGACTACGAATAATATTTGAATAGGGCTTTTTAAGGAAATTTTAGAATAACCACATGGACGCATAATTCCCTTCTTGCTGGTTTGCTATGCATTATAAGAAGCCAATTAAGACACAGATATTCGCACTTTTTAAAGCACCGAAAAACGTTAATAGCAGAATGAGTGTTCATGAATATAATCCTCAATTAAATACAATAATTAAAGATTAGCAGGCTTATCCAAACGACTCTAACCATTAAAATATTCCTATTAAAAAAATGCAAATCAAATTGATCAAAGTTTAAATTGGCACTATCGCCAGAAAATGTCGTCGAATTTTCAATAGGAAACTTCGGGATTGGTTCTTTGATTAGATGCAGAGTACTTTGGCCCTTCGGGACTTGGTTTAATGACTAACTTGTCTCGATGCGCGCTGATAATTAAGACAAACACTCGTGGGATATAACCTTACTTCAGACGTTTTATGCCGACATCAGTCTTACACCTTCAACAGGACCGTATTTTCATATGCAATAATTACAATTTATGATCAAAATCCCCTAATTCATGTGGTCTTGAGTCACCTCAAGTTGCTGATTTTTTGCTTACGAAAAAAAGAACATGTACCTACTTTTTAACAAGATCATTTTATAAGTACATAATTAAAAGTGAAGAGACCATCTATAAATGTAATTCGTCTTTTATATTCTATTATTAAATTTCAGTTAATAGAAGAAGTTGACACAGAGTGATACAACTTTCAGATATGAAGTTGTATTTTAAGGGTTCATTGGAGCAACTTTTGAATCGCCATTTGTTCAACTAGATTCGTTGACAGGTATGTAGTAGATTCTACAATATGACTATTTCATAATTGTGATTTTAAAATTTAATTTTTACTAAAAACCTCATTCGCAAACAAGTTTTATAAAAAGGTCAAAAACGGAAAGCATGTTTTATGAGGGTAAGTTTGCTAATAATCAAGTTCTGTAATAATAATAATAATTGAGACTGATGTACTTTTTTAATCGATGCCGTAGGTTCAAATTGTATCAGATATTGTAGCAATTCCGGCTTGAACAGTATTTTTTCTTTCATTTTCTACGTTTCACATTTTACCAAGCCCAAGATAAACTGGTTCCGGCGCTGGAAGTCCCTATAAATTAATTCCTGTTACTTAAAGACAGTGACGTCGTACGCAATGCTTATTAATTGACTTTCACACTTCTTTAAACTTCCTCGCCATGAAAACTGTATGAATATTTATTGGAAATTAGCTTTACAATTTAGCAGGAGCGCACGCGTGAAGAAATACTTTCGTAGCTGGTTTTTGGGCTACATTTAAAATATTTATTTTCATGTTATACGGAGGCAGCGGAAAGCAAATCATAAAATCCGTTATAGTCAAAATGTAGACAAACTGTTATGTACTTTTGATATGTCGATATTGCGCATAAAATATAACGCTTCGGAGTGAAACCGATTAGAAAACTTGGATGGTCAGTTAAATAACAGTATCCATTTGCTCTTGGACAGAAATGAACAACATCGAAATCTCGAATATATTAAAAAAACTTCGAAAGACTCTATATTTCACTTCAAAGTTTATATAATTAGTTTTTGAATCTGCGCTGCGATTAGATTATTGGAATAGTTTCAGAAAATTAGGAAAAACTGAAAACAATTATTCTTGTCATGTAATGTAAGGCAACGAAGTGATAACTGAAGTGAATTAAACACAATAAAAACATAATACAGACAGTCCCTTACTTAAAAAACTATATTTAATTTCAAAAAAAGAAGATTTTTGAGAGGTTTAATTTTAATATATGTACTTACTTACAAAAAACTTTTAATAAATGGAAGACAACTAATTTGGATCAGCGTGTGGAATTCGATTAATGACAAAACATCTCTTTTTACCCCTGTATTGTATTAGAAGAAAGTTCAACACTACAGTAACATAGCGATACACCTCATTTTGTAGCGTTGAGTGGCAATAAGGCTCCCTGCCTGACAGAACATTTGTCTTAATGCGACTTAATATGTCAATAGTTTCAATAAAGCGCACCTATTGATTTATAGCGTTTTTCGACAGCCTTTCGGAACGTGAAACTTTTTATTAAATCCTTTTAAGTTTCCCTGGAAGTTTCAACTTGGAATTCGAAACTTGTTCCAATGGTTCTTTCAACTTTCCTTAAATGAGATGGTACATACATAAAATGTACGAAACTGTCGAGACTGTGAATCGATATTTCTCTACTTATAATTGCATTAAAGTCCATGCATGCCACAGGTGCCACATTTGGGTAAGGGGGTGGAAATCGGTGGTTTACAGGCGCGTGTTTGACTCCTTCAGCATGCAGGCTCACGACTGCCCTGGGACCTAAAGTGACACGATCCCGATTTATTACCGCATTCTGAGTATTTATGAATACATGCTGGGCATTGCTCCCATGCTTCTTATTCATTTGATTGTCAGTGTTTTTAATACTTTTGGAGTGTATGAATTCGAACATTTCCACCTTTTCCTATCTGCTAATCATCTGTGATTATTCCTATTTGGCAGTCAAAATATTTAGCCCAGGTGGTACCTGTTTAAAAAAAGCAAATTACAAATTAGCATGAATCTCGATCGCTAGGCCTGACGACCCACCCGACCTGGTACCTCTTTTATATTAAAGGCAACTATTTATTTCGGCTCGGCGGCATTAAAATGTATCGATAGACATTGATTGGGTTAGTAATCGTACCGCAGTGACTGATGTGCCGAGTACGACAAGAGGCCGCTTCTCCGCATCGGCGAGATCCAAGACGTGGGCACCCGTGGTACCGCTCTATGACGTACTACCAGTGCCAAGCTGGGTACCTTTACGAAGCCAGTTCGCTTTTATTATTCGGTTCTGCTTGTGGCTGTTTTCAATTTCTAAAATTGGGGAATGAGGCAGAAAATTGCCTGAATTCAGTCGTATTACGTTATACACCTAGATAAATTCATTTGCAAAACTAAAATTAATTACGTCAAATATAATGAGTAAAAATAATCATATATTTTTGTGCTTGCTTCGAGTCTATGAGTAAATTTCTGAGTGAGTCTTATGAAAGTTGCTTAGATTTGAGAAGTAGAAGTCCCTTTAGGAAAGAAGAAGTAAAGATAAGGCTCTGCTGACTACAGGGTGTCCCGTAAGCACATGACCTAAAGGGCACTGAGACAAACCATATGACCTAACTTTTATTAAGAAGAAATGTTCGGCTCCTCTTCTAATGTTGGTCAAAGTTCGTCAAAGAATTATATTTTTTAAATATCGGAAAATGGTACCATGGATTTTAATGAAACTGTCAATTTGTTCCTATTTAAGACTCATGTTTTGATGAAGCAACCGAGTTCATCCGCTTTAGGCAAGGGAGGAATTCTTAAATCTCTCACTCAAGAATTCCTTCAAGATTTAAAATCCTTTGAATATCACAATGCGTTTGTTAATATCCATAAAAAAGGAAAAAATCATATATTTTTATTTTTACCAAATAAATCATGATTTTTTTTTAATCGTGAGTTTTAAAATCTGCTGTGAAGCTACAATTTTCGAATGTTTAGTGAACTGTAAAAGAAAAATAGTAGGTAGGTGGTTGATCAAGAGAAACATTTTCACTGCAGGCTATTTGAAACGTAGCAAAATTAAAGGTCAAAGGTCGTTTTCAAGTTTTTCGCGGTTGCCGTTTAACAAAATTACAAGACTATTTATTATTCTCTGGGCGTTTCTGTCAATAATTTTGACCTTACAAGAAACTCTAAATGACGTGGTACAATCGGCTATTCCATGCGGGACAGTCACGTGGATCCACATCCCTACGTGTCGATGTTCTCCAGTCGACGTCGGGGACGTCGTCTGGTCGTCTCCACCACTAAGCGTGGCCTACGCTAGACACGCACCAGGTTCTCCGTCTTTGGGTCATCAGATATTGCCGTACACAGCTGGAGCACGTCGTGATACGTGTTCAGGCTTCTACTGGCCTCATATTAGGATGTTGGCTTCTTCGAACTCGGATAATTTGGCTATATGGGTCATTGCATAAGAAATGTGTTGCTTGCTTGTATTGAACCTCTTAACAAGCTTTTTTGCGGTTTCCAAACAACCATTATCAAATAATCTTTTATTTTACTTTTAAAAGCTCTGAAAGCAAGGCTGATTACTGGAAATTATAATTTGCGCTTGGGGGGTGCTAACGGCGTCAATGGGTTCATGTTAAAGAAAGAAGGTTTTATCTAAAGTGTGAATGTAGTGTTCAGTATTGGTACATCTTGTAAAACCTGGTTTGCTCAAAAAATCTTTTTGTAAATTCGGTACTATGGCCGATCTTCTTCTTCAAATTGTTCAAAAATCCATACAGTCGCTGGAAAGCGTTTTGCCTATTTAATTTTTCCAGGATTCTTAAGTTTTCGTCTTATGATTTTATCATCTCGTCATATGTTCTTCATGTCATACCTCTTCAGGGTTTAAAACCTTTTCTTTGATAATTCATTTGATATTTTTCTGCTCATTTCCACAATAAATCCTTTAGCTAAACTTGAAAATCCACTTATTCCTCACAAGTGTATTCGTTTCTGGGACAGTAAGTCAAGCAACTCTATTTTCTCGGTTTGGTTAATCCGTCCGCTTGACACCCACTAATGAAAAAAATTTAAGCCACAACTCATCGGGCAAACTGCTTTAGAGTAAATTAATTAGTTTTGTGCTAAACAGCATAGAGTTAATAAGGCACTTCTGACGAATTCCGTTCCATTCATTTACTGCTCTTTACCATTTATTGATTGCTTTTCAGCTGACAATTTTTATGAATTGTTTTGTTCTTATTTCTAGGAGTGACGCGGACACTTCCTGAACGCACTGCCTATGCGGATGTATTGGTAAGTACATGATTTGATAACTGTATATTAAATGTTGCATTTTTCGATGCACCAACTGATTTTATCATACATTTTTCGCTTTTTATCCGAAGTGGAATTCTATAAAAAGTAGTTTCATGAAAAGCGTTTTAAAATATTTACAATTATTCGTAATAACTGATAAAACTTTTTTTATTTTATTCGCTTTATTCTGCTGTTTAGCCTCATTCCTATTCCCGAATTTCTTCATCTACGCAACGGATTCAAATTGGCTGAGTGACGAAAAATATTTTCCATAACATATTATTAAAAAACAAATTTTTTAAAATTTTCTACATAATAAATAAAAGTATATAAACGAATAAGTAGTTTAGCTGATTGAGAATTTCGGGTTAAAGTGATTTATAGGCAGGCATTTTAAAGTTTTTACACAAGATCCGCATTAAAAAACATCTGATATTGATTTCTTTCGGAAAACTTTTCATCAGTCCTTTTTAAAAATCTATTTTCCTGAATGTTCTAAACTGGACATTTGTTCTCCTTCAAATTGGGGCGCGATCTTGTAGTAATTATAAACATCCTTTTATCATCATCATCTTCATCAAATATCTATCTACATATACATTTCATACTTATTCACTCATGAACCCATTCATTCCAACCAACCCCCGGGTATATTCCCCGTACCCAAACCAGTAAAACAATATTAAGAAAGCAAAAAAATGATAAATGAGGGGTGTTATGAAAAAGTTTGACATCCTGGACTCATAGTTTTGTTATTAAAGTTCAAAATATACAAAACTTGGCCGGGGTCCAGCGTGTCCACTTTCATATAAGATAATTTGTACAACATGTTGTCCTGTTTTGTGTCCACTACAAATCATTTTTATGTACGATGTGTCTGCTGGACCACATGCTCAGCGTAATTACGCCCTTGATGTGATGTATTAATCGAATATTGTTAGTTTTTAGTTTTTTTAATCTATAGAAGCGATATCAACCACTATTCTGGCTATGTTCAATAGAAACGCAATGAAGTTTGACGAATAAATTAAAATATAAGTGAAAAATCCCCGAAATTGATATTTGACGGTGTTTTAAAAGTGAAACACGTGACTTTTAAACGGGAGGCGTAACCAACAACGGTAAAAGGGACATTCAGGGATTAGACTAACAAAAGGGAATTAAAAGACCACGCGTGCAGTCGCGTGTCCGTCCCTAAAGAGACTTACAAAGGTCCACCCTGTTTTAAATCCCATTTGAGGTCCAGTAGGGGTCAGTTTTCTTCACGATCCCTAACCGTGCGGCAAAGAATCAAGATTATAAGGGTGCGCTGCGAGTCAATCATAAAATATGGCTAGTTGTTGTATCGATGACATTTCTATGCATTTTAAATTCGCGCGCCTATTTTTTATGCTTCGACTAAACCCCCTATCCTGGATCAACCAATACACGTCCATTTAGAGAGATTGATCTTAGCTCATAAACATAACCATTTGTCAAAATTTTGTGCAAAATGTGCCTCAGTTATTTATGCAAGAGTTTCATTTTATCTTTGTTTCTTCCAGATGCGTTTTCAGCTCTCGTTATCATTAGATAATTTTCATCTTCTAACCGACAGCAATTTGAAGCTAATCCCTCGGGGACACTTATTTCTCTTGTATGGGTTTGACGGTGAACCGATTTAATATATTTTTTTTCTCTTTAATATGCTATATATAATAATTATAATATCCAATGTTTGTATATACATGAACAAACATATTCTTTGAAATATTTAGACCGCTCGACAATCTATAAAATAAGGGACAGGTTTTTGACAAGCAAGCACGCCTAAAATCGGTTTCGGTCCTATTGGTTATAATTTTTAGACTTAAAAACCGGCCCTGGGTGTACATGCTTGTGGCCGCCAAATCCTGGCATCTTATTTAGCGCATTTATAACTGAGCAATCCGCCAACGAAACTTTTTCGACAATGTACAGTTTGAAAAAATATATGAATATTTCCTCTGTTTGAGCTAGTTGAATGTTCCTCTGCTTAATTCGCCGCTTATTAAATATCTCTTTTTAAGACAATAGAAAATTCCGATCTGATTATTTCACCTCAATGTAGGTTAAGATGGAAGATCTTGATGACATTTCGAACAAAACAAAATTTTAATGCAAAGAAAACCGAACATAAATGATGAAGCAAACTAGGGGTTTTAATGGTTTGCTTCTATTTTAGTGGGGAGTTATAGCGGTAAGCCGGTTATGATTGGAAACCACAATGGAACATTAAAAAGTATATCTCGAAAGGCCCCGTGACCAATGTCGGGATTAACGCGAAATAATGCCGGTCGCCGCAATTTGGGGAGATTTAGAGAGGCATTGATTTATAGAAATTTAGGGCATATAGCACTGATAGAAAATATTAAGAGTTTTAGAATTTCATCCCAGTTTTTGAGTTGACGTTTGTAGTTTGATTCCTAAAGCGAGTTTCACTAGTTACTGGAAATGATGTTTTGAAACTGAAAACGCTCTAATCTTATTTTCGAATAATCAAAAGTCATTGCCTTGAGGTTATCGAAAAGGAAAATGGTTTTAACCGGTATATAAAGATTCGATTTCACATGTGAACCGTGCAGAATGAAGCGGGATAAGAATCTGAAAAACTAAGGGGTGGCTCAGTTCGATATATCGTGTCTTTTATCTTAATTTATTTTTGGCTTCTGCCATGATCGGGCTGTCATAAAAGTAAATGAATTATGCAACGCAGATCTCTAAGTTGAGTTCGAATGAGTAAAGAGGGTTGATTTGAAGTTTTCTCAATAACATTTTATAGTTGGACTTGACTTAGGATATGGAAGTCTAAAGACACATATTATCAAATTTTCATTTTGGCAATGTTCACTTCCAGCTTAGCAATATCATTATAAATGCAGTAAAATTTTCAGAAGGAATTCTAATTCTGTAAATGACATAGAAGACATTCCTGAACGTATCACTCGGAGAATCCGATTATGTCGGGAATATCGAATCACAATATTTATCAATTATTCACAAGATTTTCGTCGCTGTGCAGGGAAACGCCTTTCTCCAATTCCTCTGCGATATGCCGAGGTATGCATTAAGTGGTTTTTTCCTTTATTTTTTCACGTCCCAATGTCATATTTCATCATTTTCCCTCTACATTTTGCCACAGTAACGGAACAATTTGCCATTTTGATCTGTAGTCGAATGTTGGTTCAAAAGAAAAAAGAAAGCAGAGAATCAGGGTTACGTAGAAAACCAATACTATTCACGGAAAGGTCTATCTCGATAACTTTCTCTAAGCACATGGAGTTACAAAAATCACCTTCAGTCAGCTATATTCTATATAATAAAACATATTTATATAAGTTATTACAACCATATAGAACGTTTATTGCTTCCGTAACTCCAAAATTATTTCGGAAAAAGTTTCCTTAGTGGTATTTAGTTAAATTATTGATATGTTTCCAGCCGAACTCTATACCCGGTTTTCCTAGTTAAGTTCAGCAGTGGGCTGTATCGTTGATTTGTATGCTTTTGTAAGTGATCTATGTTCATAGAAGTTCTTTGCATTTCTTTATTAATTAATATTAATTATATTAGTATAAAGGTGTAATTTATTCGGTAATTCAATTCACTGCATTGATGTTTGTATGTATGTATGTTTGTATGCACGATTCACAAGATTATAATTAAAATTCAACGCGGTTTGTTTAGCTTTGATTCTGCATCTTTGTAACATGTCGGTTCCACTGTTTCTGTTCCTCCTAATTCACTAAAATCTAGCAAGGACTGGATGGAGGATGTGTTGAAAGAATGACTAGAAAATCTACAGCTTACTTCCCTAACCAAGCATTGAAATAATTTCTAGAAGTGTGTCTTATTCACTTAAAATCAGGGCAGAAATAATTATTAATACATGCTGTAAAAAGAACTTGCGCATCAATATTGACCGATACTGTTGAATCAATTTTAAAGATAGAAACGACTGTAAAAAATGTATAATTTTAAGACTACAAAAAAATGAGATTTCATCTCGTTAAAAATTGTATAGGTAGAAAACAATGTTGCTTAAGAACTAAGTTGAGAACCCCTATATTCCTACGATAATACCGGCTATATTTGATAACGACAAGGAAAGTTTGAAATCGGACAAAATTTTATAAGTGGTTCATCATTAATGTTTGAATCAAATGCCTCACACCTTCAGCTTCACCTTCATAGCAAAATCCCCATAAGTATAGAATTACCCATTGAATGACCTTTACTTAATACGAAGATATAAACGCTTAATGTATGCAGATGGATATAAAATATGAGGTATTATAACTGAAGGTATTGAGATGTAAATAACACGGTAGCCGTTTAAATTGCAAATTTAGTGACTTAATAATGATACCAATCAGGCAAACAAATTAATTTAAAGTGTTTTGTCTGAGCGAGAGCGTTGAACAAAATAAATAATGCAACGCATAGAGTCACGAACATACTGGGTGAGTCTAATTAAGCAAAATTTGATTTGAATTTTATATTGAAAGTAATCCACCAAACTTGTCAAGTTATCTGGTTTTAGACAAAACAGTTTGGAATCTATGAACTCTTTTAATAATATCGGATGTTATGTATTTTCTATACCTACAATTTCATAATTTGATTATATCACTCTATACATGAGCTATTGAAGGAACAATTTGTTATAACATAAATTATGTGACGATGTGCTGGTGTGCATGTTTACGTGCACATAATTTGCCAGATCCTACATAAACATGGCAGCACTTCCAACAGGTGTCTTTACATTTAATTTCTATGCTTCTTGCCTTCAATAAATAATTAAAGAATCTCATTTGTCGTGCCGAGTTATTTTGATAAAATGTCTGTTATTGCACTTTAATGGCGTGATTGAAATATTTTCAGCTTCGTTGTGTGACCATTAGATAATAGGATGGAATTTTTCAAATGAATTTATTTTGTATTAATTTTGTGTGAGATACGTCTATCTATTTATAGTGTATGAATTTATAGTCCAAAATTATAACAAAGTCAACATTAGGATGTAACTTACCGAGCATTTACGGAAGACGGATTGCCCACGTCATCAACCGTAGGTTTTCTGGAAAAATTAAATAAAAAGTCAGTATAACTAAGGCCGTTAACTGTCCACAACATATTATATTATAAACCGTGCTAGACTAACTAGAGCGACACATTCACAGATCAACCCTCCTTTCTTTGGAACAGGGTAAGTACAACTAAAGTCCTAAAGGCAAAATTTCCACCCTCTCCGCTTTTAATACTGAAACTGTCACCCCTAAATAAGACTTAATATGTCCGGTTCAATACCTTTGGACCCACAACTTCATTTATTTCACCGAGGTGGAACAGACTATGCAAAGAAAACTTATATAAATGCAGACGACTTTGTTGGACTTGGCTTAAAGGTAGAAAAATCGGTGATTTATAATCGCTGAAAAGTTTTGGAATTTACATTATTTTCTAAAATGACAGTAGTAGTAAACATCTTTATTTTTAAAAAAGGCTATCGACCTATCGGTCTTTCTGCCCTAAAATGACAATATCTAGAAAAACGTATTATGTTCGATAAAACGTTCGCAAGACGTATTTGAACTATTGTTATTGTCTCTCTAACTTGAACTTATTTAAGCAATAAAACACTTTTTAGCTAATTTGTCATTTGATGGAGACAGATGGAGCTTCCATCTGTTCAAATTTAATAAGCTCGAAACGGATTTTCTTGGTGAGATCAAAGCTAGCATTTTATTGAAAATATGAGTAGAGGTTTTTTTTTAAATTGAAATACTGTAACAGATGAGATCCATCTAAAGTCTTCTTTCGCAATATGGAGCCAATTAATATCTGATTTCATTACTCTGGAGAAACAAAAGCGCAAGTCTGCCTATTTAAGGAATAATGGGATTGATCCCGCACGTGCGTGCGTATTGTTATCTTCTGAAATAACTCAGTTGTACTAGTTCAATCTTGCCGTACGGGATCGAGATGGCGACATCCATTATTCAACCATCCTTTCGATTAATGGGTACTGAGACTTTCTTACACTGGCTTGAAGATTGGTTGCATTTACCCATCATGGCTTGTACAAAAAAACCACTCACGAGGAACAAGACATTTTTAAAAGTAAAATTTATACTTTTTGCTGAGTTTGTTAAGACCATGGGCCGAGTGTTTCAACAAGGTTGGCCTATAAACTTTCGATTAAGTTCCGCCATATAATTATACTAAAATAAAAAAACTATTCAAATCTGATTTTCATTCTTTTGAATTTATATTTATAAGAGTAGTATTGAAAAAAAATGCTTTTGCGAACTCGAGGCGCCAACCGTGAGCTACAAGTGCTTCTCGGAATGTCATCAAATATGACAACGGCATTCCGTGCTGCTCGTGTGCTGTTTATGAGATATTTAACTGCCCTATAAATCAACACCCTACCGAAAACGCGTGTAATTAAGGGCGCAGTCAATTTACCACCACAACCGACCGATTTGGCCACGTTGCCAGAATTCAATAATAAAAACGAGTTTAGAATTCATCTTGACCAAACTGCCTTTGATAATACCTTCTTACCTAATAATACAAAATCTAAGCGATTTTAAATGCGTGAAAACATTTTAGAATTTTATTAAAACTTGACTCTAAATATGTCACATTTATTTCAATTTAATCATAAAACACTATTTGTCAAACTCCAGTAGTTGACTAAGTAATAGACTAATAAATAACTTCAACAACTGAGTTGGTTTTACTATGAACATTCATTTATATTTTTAATAAAATTTTGTATCATGAACGGGACAAATAAAGATTATTATCTGATCAATACAATTTAGGCTTGAAATTGGAAATGGTAATCTCTCTCTAATTTCAAATTGGACCTAATCATGATTTCTTAATATGCATAATAAACTGCACATTTAATACGCAATTCGATTATATCTTGTTGATAACAGATGATAATAAAGCAACACCGCTCTATTTCGATCGTATTTTAGTTCAATTCTTCAATTAAACAATCTAAATGTAAGTTTGTCTTCAAACGTTCACTGGTTGTCGTCAAATATATACAGGTCATCTTAGAAATATATCGATAAAACTCTTAATGTATTGCTCTTGCATTGTTCTTCTTGGAGTTTTAATTATTCTGGAATTTTGATGTAAGGAAAAACGTTTGAGGGCTCCTAAACGTTATGATACTGTTAGCCATGTTTTAATACTCTCAGTTATTCATCTAACTAATCATTTATGAGAAATTGATAATATACAGAAGAATATTTAAGAATACCACAGGGTACAAGAGTCATTTCTTGCCATGAAGAAACTACCGATAATTTTATACATATTGCATTAACAGTATGTCTTTCTGGTAAATTGAATGTTTAAAACTCAGATTGCTTTTTGGCTGCACCAAATAGCAAAATTATTTGTGAATGAGTCTGATATTAATCTTTTGAAGTCGCTTTTCTTCTAAATGCTATATGCGTAATTATTAATATAATTTAACATCATCAACGCAGAATTGATATTATGCCTCCCACATTTAGTATTAGTAAACAGCATCATGCATCATACATTAAGCGTTTGTAATTCTCAAATATTCGGTAAACTCGTATCAGCCTGGATTTGGATGCTATAGAATAACCAAGTTTCAAAATCAAAATCTTCACTTTACAAAATATCTCAAGTTCTCAAGCTGCCTGGTTAGAATTAGCTCTTTGAAGTGCTCTTAGACATAGCTCATTTTGAAATTTACAGTTGAATACCCATTAATGGTAGAAAAGAAAATTTTGAAATCTGCACAAAATAAAAATTACAACATCTGGAATTTTAAATGTCTCATCCAACTAAATTTATGGAAACTTCGGCAGCTAGATTACTCCATATCAGGTTAGTACATGTTCAGTATTTGGCTAGACTAATGTAAGGCATTTTTTAATAAAATTTCGGTTTTTAATGGAAGGGCATTTCGTCTCGAAGAAACTTATTTAAGAACCAGAACATTTGCATCACGTGTTAAATTATTACACATTTAGTATCCATTCTGATAAATAGGCAAATATAGTTCAGGAATGTACCGGCAACATCGCGTGAACATCCAATCTAAGTTGCCGGCAAACTTTCCTATGTTCTTGAGCTAATTAAACGGATAATGTCGGATTATGTGTAACCCAACTTTTATGGAGACATGTATGGAAGGGATTATCATTATATTATGGTAAGACAACGCAGTAAAATTTTCCGATGTTCCGGAAAATGTCGTATCTTAATTATGTCATTTGTCGTTTTAGTTTTAGTAGTGAGTTCTTCAGCACTTCTCATTACTTCTTCTGTTAGTTGATATTGCACTGGTTTCAGAAAATGTAAATTTTTAAACATGCTGATAATGATAATCGAATCTTGATGAAATTTATTAAACGGGGTTAGCACGTGCGGGCTAAAAAAATCAAAAAAAATCAGCGTTTATTAAAAACCAGTAGGAGCTCCGAGGTGAGGTCCAATGCGGCATACCACCAGTCGACTTTAAAAAAGAGATGGCTTGCCGACCATGCAGAATGATCGGGCTGCCTCTGCAGATAATATCATATGGACCACCGTTCAATCGATTCTCGAAACAAATACAAGACCATATATGTCACTAACCTTCAGCAATCTACAACTACCAATTATGGCCTAATTGGTTTGGAGAAACAACATTGATTTTCTGCACTTTTATTTATTGCTTTTAATAAATGCGGCTTTAATTTGACGATGCGAAGGCGCAATTTATACCCGCATTAATCTACGCATCTTTAAACGGTGACAGATAATTCGTAACAAACTCTTGCATTTCGCTTCTTTTATTTCTTTGCGAGATTTCGTTTTAAAAACGTTAATTTAATTAAATTATTCCATCTATTTATTTTCTAAGGTAAAAGTAATTGCTCCAAACTGATTTTACTAACCGATATAAGGCTGACGATGCAGACCAGCAGTCTTGGGTCGGCCGTTGGCATCAGTTGACAGAAGAAGAAAAGTTCTTGCGAAAAAAGAGGCCATTGTTTCGAAGTTTATATATTTAGTTCCATTTTAGGAAGCAACATAAATTAACCAGACTCAACACCGCTGTTCGTCAGAGGAACTGTGTGCCCGCAAGAAGTTTCTTTTGCCAATGAACATTTTTGCTTTGGCTTTGCAATAAAAGCTACTTCTGATTTAAAGCGCATTCCTTGTTTTTCAGATCTAATGTAGATTTACTGTCAATTTCGTTTTTACGAACAATACAACTTCATATTTTTAAGTCCGTATATTATGCAAATCGACTTTTAACTTAATATGGAATTAAATGAGAAGATACTTCGAAACTCTGCTTCTTCAGCTTAAAAAGTCATTTTTCACGACGACGCTTTTTTAATGCTTAGTGGCAATCTAATGAGGGTGGCGAAACAAAACAAGACGGTTATAAATTATCTCAAAAGTCGATTAGGTATCGCGGAGAGATTCTATCAACATTAAATCCAAACCTGTTATGAAATTACCCGACATGATTGCCCGCCGACCTGGGGTAATTTGCTTCGGAATAGGGGACCCGCGATTTCGTCAAAAAACGAAACAAAAAACGAACCGACAAGAATTGTTTTGGTTTTATTAGGATTAGGCGGTATTGTGTTTTGTTTATATATATACGTTATGCTTCATGATGTTTGTGGAATAAATTTATGTGGGCAACAGATTTTTCAAACCTACACAATATGAAGTCGAAAATATGTTACATATAAAGAAAATATGAACAAGCTAAATATTCATATTTTAATACTTATTGAAATTACATGGCTTATATCCAAAAATAAAAGTAAAAAAAAATAGGTACGTTCTTTGTCTAATAAGTGTGTGGTTCCAGTACAATTTGTGTACTTTTGTCATAGACATAGTATGACAATTATGTTCTTAAAACACACGAAGCTTAAATTAATGATCGCATAATAGGGTCAAGTTGCCCATATTGAACCAATATTTCTAAAAATCAGTCTAGTATTGTGAAAATTGTTAAGACTTACAACACTAATGCGTTGGATATAAAGTATGTATTAGACATTCAGGAACACAAAGGCCTAAAGAAAAAGTTGTACAAGGTTCAAATTGGGAAAATGTTATGTTGCTTCAAATTGAACAACTGGCATCTTAATTTGAACCTATAAAATATTTCAGAATAATAAGGAATATGGTTTAATGAAATACGTAATAGGACCACTAAACGATATTTACTGGTAATAATACTGAAAGGAAAATAAGTCCTTTGCTTTATTCTTACAGGAAAAACAATATAAATGAAAAAACTACTAATTGCATGAACTACAGAAAATTTGTTTCTTTATTGTGCCTATACCTACACAATTGCATCATGCTTTACAACGTATGCATTGAATCATGTTATTGTATTCTTCTGGTACAGAATATGTACAAAACCAGTTCTCCAAAGACTCTGCGATCCTATCCAAGCCCTTCAAAGTAGTTTTCGATTCTTATTCTTTTTTTTCTACACTGCTTTCAAGTTCGTCTTGACTGCTTGTAATTTCTATCCCCTTTTGAATACCTCAGCTTCTTTTACTTGGCACAATTTTCAGTGCCTTCAGTGCGGGAGCAGTTTCATCCAAACTACTAAAAAGCACAGAGTTTGGTGTGCTTAGTAACGACTTATGTGTGTCGATGTCTGGTTTAGCTGGTACAGGTGTGGAAGATCTCCACATGGTACTGTGATTTTTCTAACTAACGGTAGCTGATTTTTCAGTCCGGACAAAGAAATATCGTCATCATCACTAAGACCATCATTATCAATTCCGCCGGATTTATTTTTTTCAATTTTTTCCTGTAGATCAAAAACCTGTAGCAAATATTTCCTTTCTTAAACTTTTCTATTGTATTAATTGAGGTAGGTTCAGGTTGACGCAGGGGGAAACGTGGATGGTCCTTCTTGAAACGGTAGTACCATTTCTTGTCTGCATTTTTTTTCTCCTTATCGAATTGATTCGGAATCTCATTTTTTGCAGCCAAATCAAAAGCAAGTTTACGGATATCAGCTGTTGTCTATACAAAAGAGCAGTCTGCAAATTCAGCTATACGTTCAGAAACTAGTTTTTCGATTTCTCCATTAAATATAGGATTTCTTCCAAATGCTTTCGTTGAACCCCGTGCTCATTTTCACGCTTCGCCATCTAAAATAAATAGAAAAACAACACGGTGCAATTCTGTGTGTAGTTGTCTAAATTAAACCCTAGTTCAAATTGGGATACTACTTAAGGTTCAATATGAGCAACCGATATAAAATTTCAAAAATAACTCTCAAACTAAATACCGATACCCATACTCCAAAAAGTACCTTAAATGACATGTTATTTATGACTATCATCAAAGTTGCTCTTACCTTACTTTTGGATTTTAAATTTCCGTACAAACTTAATTAAAATTGGATATGTAGAGAGTGGATTACAAATCGGAAAAATCAAAGGGGTTTAATTCGGTTTATCCGGTTCAGTATGAGAAAACTTACCCAATGTTTAAGTAACTGCTCAAGATGCATGTTTATTCATTTATCATAGACAAAGAATAATCATAACTATTAGAAAATTAAAAACATGTTTAAATGAAATATAATGTTAAGGCATTTTTTTTGTGCTAGAATTTGCTGTGGTTGAGCAAAGATCTGGTAGAAATAATGTCTCATGCACATTCATGAGGAGGACAGAAGAAGATGTCATTCAAATTCAAAGTCAATAATTACAAAATGGCTTCGGCCATTTTCGGAAGAATTTCGGAATATTCCTTTTAGATTATGTTCTAAACACGACCTTAAGCATTTGCACTTATGAAACGTCCTGTATAAACATTTTATAGCAAAAGCTCTAGTAAAGAACTAATCGATGAGAACATCTTACCCTACTATCTATCTATATCTCAAAATGTTCCTTCTCACCACCGTGACTCAGTGAGAAGTCACTAATTTAGGAAAAATTTACAGGCATTTTTCGCAAATTTATGGAGCATTATTAAGCTCGTTTTAAGTTATGTATATATGTAAATATTATTATTAACTCCTCTTGAAAGCTTAATTGGCCAACTTCAATATATATATTTTTTGAATTTACATAATTGATCAAAATAAGTCACTATTGACACTTCGTAACGACGAAGGGAAGTCTCCACGTTATGCTTAATGTAGGCAAATTTTCGTGCACTGATAAGCAACTATCCACGGATACCTTTTTTTCATAATGATCTTGTTGAAACAAGGTATTCCGGTCCTGATGAGTTTTAATGAGCTGATACGAGTAGAAGGGCCGCCGCATGCGACTGAAACCGCCATCGTCCGCGTAGCTTTAGCATTTTTTGTATGAATGGGCCCCGCGCGAGTGCAGACTTCGAAAAACGCACTCATACCAAACATTCTTCCAATCGATTAGAAAACCCGTAAAAATATTTTTGTGTAAAAAATCGAGTCTTCGACACTTGGCGGCCAACAGGGCACTACGATAACAAAAACAAAGTTGTTTTAGGTTTAATGGAACTTAAATGGGCCATTTAGCATTTTGAATTTGTGGCATTCTGGCAGTTTGTAAACGACTATATAAATATGCAACGGTTGCTTCTTTAACAAATTTGAAAATTTATAAAATACCTACCTTGCCAATTTCTACCTAAAATCCTTATCATTTGTTGTTTCTTCTATGCAATATAAAACATTTGTGGCTGATTGAAGCAACCGACAAATAGTCTTAAAATTTGGAGACCTACTAATAAAATAACTACGTGATTATTTACATACATTCCTGTATTTAAAGTCGAAGAGTTTATGGAAAAACTTCTTATTTAAGTTATTTTTTTAGTTTAATATTTTCCAGTTCATTTATAGCAAGATAATGTATGTTCAAATTTATTATTTTGAACCCAGCACCTCTTCGAGTATTACAAGCCAAACCAAAAGAGTATGGGCCAAATATCCATATCTACTGAGTAAGGAACACATTCATAGATAAATAAATGACATTCGTCTAACATGCTGCGCGAGTGCAAATTTTTACTATTCACCAACACTATATAAAAGGTAGAGTGGAATAAGCAAATCCACCGCAACTGCAAATCCACCATACTAAAATGCAAGTAAAACCAGTTGACTCAGAAAGAATATATAAAAAAATTATTTCAGATTATATCTACTATAAAAGTGTTAAAGTATAATGTCTTAATAGAAATTCTAAAGGCCTGATTCCGCTTGAGCGACGGACGCATTCGGCAGCTGCATGCAGCGACAGCGGCAACAAGAACTGCAACAAAAACAGTGCCTGATAATCTTGGATTGCATTTGGTGTTCGTCAAAGAAGCACTAGCTTTTCCACTGACATACCGTCACTACTGTCAGTCTGTCTTGTCTAATCCAGAAAAGCGGTATGGACACCTTGATAACATACTGTTTTTTTGGTTGTTTAATAGTAAACAGTAATATATGGATACATCCCCATCTCTTTTTGCGAGCTAAATATGAGGTTACTTTAGGCGAATTGTAGTCAAAGTTCTGAAACTATTATTCTTATATATTATGTACACAAACCTCAATTTCCAATACCAGCTCTCCAAAATGTCTTCATTTGCTGTGAATGAATGTGAGCGATCAAAATAATAATGCATTCTATCTCGGCTTTAAAAAAATGCGCTAAACTACAGGAAGTTGTAAATCCTGGAATACCGTGACAAGTTTCAAGTGTGCTTGTATTACATACATTAGAGATTAACGCTAGCAGCTCCACTAATTAGTCAAAAAAATGTAAAACAAAAAATTCAGTCTTGTTGTAAGTCCCTACGACGTCAGCTTGGGTCACCAGGCCAAACTCATAACCAAGCGATGCTTAGTTAATATGAGGTATGAGGTAGTCTCTTGGATTGATTGGATCTGTTAAAATTAGAATGACTTGGTTGAAGGGTGCGCATTATTAGACACACTTTTTTCCAAATTCCGCTTTCTCCAACAATTCACATTACGTCTTTATATGTTTAAGTTTTTCGTGTCCAGTCCATCCATCTAATTTTCCATTTTAGTAGACGTTCAAGGTGTTTATCATAGAGTGCAAATTTATAGTTCAACCCAGTGCATCAGCCCATTTTTGAATTGTTTGCAGCGGTCATAAAAATGTCAAAAGCTCTAATAATGGCTTCGTTAAGTTTCTTTAAATCCGTGTAATTGTTTTTATGGACCTTTTTACGGGACTCTCCATCAGATAAGGTTTCAATTTAAAAAAAAATACAAGTTTCAATGTTTTAATTCAAATTTAATTCCCTATAACTTTTTGAAGTCAATCTTCTATTGTCCATATTGAGATATGCTGGACTAAGAGTGATTTGACAGTCTACTAAAAGTAAATTTCTTTAGGTCTCGTGGTCAAATATTGAATAGCTAAAATTGGGTTCGAGTTGAGCATTAAAAACTGTATCATCACAAAAACTCACTCTGTATATGTGAATGAAACATTGTGCCTTAAGTCGCCCATTAAGTAGCCGCTTTGAGCGGGAATTACCAATCATTCGATCCGTAACAAATACTTTTTATTCATTATCCCTTAAAAGAACGCTGTACAGATTTTTGCGCAGGTTGAGTTTGAGAGAATTCCAAATGACCTTTTTATACGGTTGTAAAATTATTTTTTAACCTTCCACAGTTCGCTTCTAAGAAACGAGAATAAATAATGAAAATGACAATCCTTCGTAAATTTGCACCAGTAGTTTATCAAAAACAGATCTTTCCACGAATCATTTTGACTTGCGTTGCGGGTCAAGAACGTCGTAAACTGTGGCTCCGATTACAATTGTCCGAAAAGATATAAGTCAAAAATCTTCCTGCTGTCTGGTGCAGCGACAGTGTGACAAAAATAAAAACTCGATTGACCAGTGGCTTGTTGAAGCCCAAATCGATCGAAGCTGCGGTCCTCCAACAAACCATTAAAATAAAATCAATAAGAGATCGATGTTCTTTGGCGACCCTTCAAGCAACGACATTTCTTACCTTGGATCTGTTAGTTTCAAGAATTGGTAACTTACCAACATTTTTTTTGCATAGTACTTTTTTTGTAATGAACATGATTTAATTATAATTTTAAATGTGTTGAACAGTGGATACATTTTTACAAGCTTACCTATCCGGCCAGTATAAGGTTTCCTCGCGTAACCTGAAATTAATAACGTATTATTAGAATTGCTATGCTATTGACATGGTAGATTACAACTAACGACTTCTTTTACGAATTTTATTAATGCTTGGTTTTGAATATTTTTAAAATGTGTGAGTTTTGCAGTATTTTTTTAGTTGTTCAGTATTATACCAATTAGTGATCTTCCAGACACTAAAATCTGTCTCATCATGGCAATGTGGTATGACTGGCAGAAATATCTTACAGAATGCTTATATGTAAATGAAACATATTTATTCCGAATGGTAGCATTCAAATTATATTTTATCGGGTCGTTATTTAATTAATTAAAAAAAGTGAACAAGGGCCTTAGAGGCGGCGTGCTTGGCAAAACATGAGATTTCAATTAAAGGACTCCTAAATAACGAGGCCGACCCAACATTTATAAAGGTACCGATTATGTCTGTCAAGAACCATTACTAAACACGCAAGCGCCACTGGAAGTACTTAATTTACGACACTATCCGACCATCGTAAGATCTCCCATTGGTTTATTATTTGGTCCGTGTACAAAGTTCATTTGTGGAAAACTGAACTAATTTTTGAAAATTATCAAACAAGCGAACAAAAAGTGTTATTTAAAGGCATATAAGTCTCATATTGACTATGGGACTTAAGCAAATATGTTTTCAATCAAATCAATTTCATTTATTTGCAGCTCAAAATTGATTTGCATATTACGAAAATAATACACAAATTCATATATTTTAAACAAAATTTTAATATTTGATGTTTACTTGGCAAAAAATTCAATAAACTGATTTGTCTGCTATATTTAAGACTACGTATTTTAGTCGTCGTCCGTCTTAACTTGTCACTCTGTTTTAACTGCTAGAGATAATCCAAAACCTGACCATTAGATTTTAAACGTAGCGATTGTCGTCTTTTTCTGAGGATAAATCGAGTAGTGGCATAGTTAGTACAGTTTGTGCGATATTGATTGACATTTCAGAAGGAAAGATAAACTTAATTAAAAACTTATTAGTAGATTTAAAATAATTTTAGAAACGCATAAGAATATTTTATTTTGCAGTTCTAAACATACGTTGAAAAATATTCTTACAAATATATATAATTTAAGCAACCCTACAATTATTAGGAATACATAATACATTGGAAACAATTATTAATAGAACGAAGAATAGGATCCTCTTCGATATAATATAGAGAAATATGGAACACACATTGCGGCTGTGCCACTAATAGTGCCGCCGTCTTATTGACAAATCTGCACACGTGCGTTTCATTTTTAGTAAGGCCTGCCACTAATAAGATTTGTGCCAGCCATTATTTGTGCACTCTTTACACTTGACACAATTTGATTGTTTTACTCCGGTTGATTCCGTGACACCTTCGTGTATCCACGAGTTCTCAAACATCATTTCAAGCATCTTTCAAATAAAACATATCGAATCTACACTTTTAATCCCAAAAGGGCCTTATTTGAGACAGTGCCTGGTATTAATTCAGTTAAACCCTGCAATTATCAATGAACGAGCACTAAACATGTTCTTCCATCTTCCACAACTCTCTATTAAGTATCAAATCCAGCTGTAAACCAAATTCCATTGTATCCATCGTTTGTAATTATATTGCAATATTATGCCCTTTCCAGCTTAACTATTGGGTTTCTAATTTCAATGTAATAATTTAATTTTCTATGGTGATACCGTGTTAATCGCCGTTAAATGCTAAGCAATTAATTCTGCATAACAAAAAACCTGCTAAAGTTGTGCTTATTTAAAAAGAACGTATTGCAAACCAGCAAAGACAAATAATTTCTCTAACTTGGATAAACGACTTTTTATTTGAAAACGACTGAAGATTCAACTACCGGAAAAAGTTTCAATCGTCGGCAAGCGAGGGTAAGTTCATAGAGGCCTGCTGTCAGTAACTGCTACCAGACTTGACCATCTTTGGTCGAAGGTGATTAAGAAGACATTCAGCCAAGAACATTTCTCGGTCTTATTTTATTTTTGTAAGTCGCTTTAAGTAAAAAGACCCTTCTAATGCTGGTGCTCCTTAATATTGAAAAAGGATTTAGCACAATTTTCTTCAACCTATTTAATGGTCGATTAAAAACTAAATTCGCCCTATTCGTCTTCATGGAAAATGTGTTCAGAACTCGGTTCAGAGTCGTGCAGGCCATTTTAAAAGACGGCAGCTTCCTCTAGAGACAAAATATGGATCTTGTTTTATCAGGAATATATTTCCTATGTAAAGTAGAAGCCTAGGTCTAAAAGGCGTATTGTCGGTTCGCAAAAGAGACCCTAACTTGTTGAATCGAATTGACGGTATATTGACGGACAACGTACGACTGGCACAATGTAATTTTTATACGGAATCTCTCGTTTATTCAAACCATGCGATAAATAAATTCGGTTCACAATGAGACTGGCGCATTTCTTTCAATTTCAACGTCGATCCTTGTCGGTTTTACTTAAAATGGCTAGTTGAGCGCGCTTCAACGATGTTGCAAGATAAGTAACATGTCTAATTGTCTTCTTTGTGTAATTAGATCCGCTAGTGAGTTGCTTGATGTGAACACAATACATCATAATGAACTCAAGTGAGCACACAGCCTACCATATTTTTTTCTATATATCTCCATTCAGATTGTTTTAAAGTGGCGTTTTTGATATTTAAATTTGATAATGTAGAGGCATATTAGCTGAATATTTCTTACAGGCCAAAAAAGTTGGGGTATATAATATTAAAACACTGTAATTTAATAGTCATCTTAGCAGCGTGGTTTAGCAAATACGATATACAAGCAAAATATAATTTCCTCATTTTTTACGTTATTTTCTTTTCTAATTCTCACAGTTTTCTAAAAGTACAATCTTCACTTTTCCAATTTAAAAGTTGTTTCTCATAGCTATTACAGTTACACTTGTTGATATACTACGACTTGTTAAGATAAAATGCAAAGGGCATACTTAGTTGTTTAATTTTAATGCAGAGGGATATCTGCGAAAGATGCCCCAAAGCTCATACTCCTGAAAACTTGAAGCATACCAGAAGACAAGATTGAGTTTGAAATTAAACACTCTGTATAAAGCAAAGAGCGGCGGTCAAATAAGATGTAAAAAGGAATGACCCCGACAGAAACAGGTGCTATATGTTTTATTTTATTAGTATAGCCAGTAATGTTTGGCGTGGACAAATACATTAGTTTGAACACGGCTCGCCTTGAGCTTTCTTTATATTGACGATTGTCCAGTTAAACATTTAAAATTGAGATGTCAATTATATAAATCACTGCCCATAGGACAGTTTTGAATGGATTTTAACTGCCTATAGCATAAAAAGCAGTAACTACATGATTATTATGTGTGAAGTTTTGTTAAAATGGTCGTTACTATAAAAGTTTAGAAGTATTTAAAACATTGACGGTTTCAAGAAAAGAAAAACTTTTAAGTTGATAAATTTAGACAGAATTATTTTTAAATCGTACTAAATCTTAAAATATTCTTTTTATAAACTGCCAATCTCAACATGACTTGCTTTTCTAAACTGCATGGTTGATCTGAACCTAATATATTTTTTCGAACCTTTTGTCGTGCGACATAAGTCTTGAATTATTCTAATTAAGGGACAATAAAGGTCCATAAAGTTTGTCAAAAATGCATCTTACAACAAGTTCCCAATAATTAATATACAATCCAATGTAAATTGGGTTTAAAATAGTAGGCTTTCTAGCTAAGCTAAACATAAAGAAAAGAACAAAAATTGTGTGCAGTAAATTGCGAAATCGAGTATCCCCACAGAGGTGTGATAAAGTGCAAAAGTAATGTTTAAGCTATTTCGATCACCCAAAGGGTCCAAAGTTAACCAACCGACAATTGAAGTGAATATGGTCATCAGACCGTGGTTAATAATCCTGAAACTTTAACGGGCTGCGTTGCCAGAACTTTCCGATACAATTTTCTGGTTTTAACGTATTACTTATATTTCAAAAAGGCGGTTTTTAAATGGAATTCATCGCTACTTCTAACTTGTACAGAGCGTGTTACAAAACGTAAAAAAATGAAAAGACCCAAAATCAACAAAGAGCGACTAATTGTGAATGAAATTAATCCAAGAAACTTAAATCTACTATTGATAACGTATAATTTCAACAAGCTGAATTTACAAAATTTTCAAGAATTCCATGACGATGTGGACGAAGGGTTCAAGCGCCGTTGAGAGCACTGAATATTACCAATTAGATTTTTGCTATGTAGTAACACAATCAAGACGTTTAATTAAAGTTGAATTTTACAGCTATTGATTTGAGGCTTTAGTTATCAACGACTTGTTTCTTTTCCGAAAATACTTTTCCTGCTTATTTTTCAATTGCTTTGGCAACTCAGGACCTATCTTGGGTTTTCAAGTGCATAGTCGGTATGTAGGAAGCAGGAAAGAGCCTCAAAGGGCGTAACAAGAATGATCATCCTGAAAAGTTCAGAAAAATTCAACGCTATACTATGCATAACGATGAAGCCAAAGGTTCGCAGACAGTAGGTCCGTACTAAAGAATAATGTTTACGAAAAAATATGTTCTATTCAAGGCATCAACAAATAGTTTTAAACGTTATTACATAATTTAGTTGGCAGTTTAATAAGGCATATTTAAATAAATTAATGTACCAATTAATCATCTAAGGCTATGTTCTTTTAGTTGTGTTAAAACATTAGATCAACCATGATTTTTATATCTTAAAAATAGCTTCCCTATAAGAAATCAGCGAGGTAGATGTACTGTGTGTTGAATGAATCAATTGCATTTCCGTTGTTCCAAACTTAATACTGTGAGGCAAACAAAATTTTAATAATTCGAGATTAATAATTATTTTAAATTAATTTCTACTTGGTCATACTGTTTTCTAATAAAATTGTCTTTTCCTCTGCTTTTAATATCTGGTAACTCCTATCTTTCGATTCTTCTGTCTTATTAAATCAAATGGTTTTGTTCAAAAGCATACATCGTATTTTGATATCAACAAACGTCTATATCACTTCTTCTTCTACATGGATGTGGAAAGCTCTATCGCGTAGTATAATCAATTAGAAATATTTATAAGTCAATCGAATTGGTTTGACTCTTTTCACATAATTTGCATTATTTTGATCGATTCTTCCTATAACTTTAATCCATAATTTTCAAATTACTCTCTTTAAATTGCTGAAGTTTGGTTTGTTTATCTTTACAAAATTACTCTACTGCGTTTCTTGTAATCGAACTGATCATGAATTTCGATGGATTCGAAAACTAACTGTCGATATTTATGTTATAATCCTGCAGGATGTTTTCGACGAAATTTATATAAAGTTCTACTTTGGTTTTTTTCCATAGAACATTTTTTTTTGGTTGGCATTTCCAACAAAAAAATTAGTTTCCTTAGAGAAAACATGTCGTTTCTAATACAGGACAATTCCAGAATTTATGGCAATTACATGGTTTAAGGTGTTAAATCGGATAAGTTTGTCCAGAAGATGAAGGAACAGTGTCCTCAAAAGTACTTAATATAAATTGTCTTTCTGTAAGACTGAAAAACGGTTTCGGAAAATAGTTATTTATTCATTTCCGTCTAAGAGCTGTGCTACTATTGTTTGAAAATATGTAAGCTTCAAATTTGAACAGTTTAAATCAAACTAAAAACGAAATTGGGCTGAGCGCAGTAGAGTCAGTCAACAGATGTTACTGACTGAATGAAAGCTAAATTAATTAGTAAAGATTTCCCAAGGAAACCTTTGCTCATAAGTCGCTATCACATTTGTTGACAAAATATAGATTTGGTTATTATGTCAATATGCTGATTAACAAAAATAGTTGGAATTTGCATGTCACTTAAATCGAACATAAAAAATCCTACCCTGTACCAAAAAGCAAATAAAATGTAATCTGCGATCAAGAAGTACATATCGGACAATCGAAGACGGCACCTACTTTATTAAATCTGCCCGGGAAGTTCTTTTGTGCCATAGATATCTAATCGAGGCCCTACATGGCCCGTTTCCCTCGAGATTGGCACCAATTTCCGCATACACGTCACTTGATGGAAAATTGTGCAATGCAAACAATCGACGATCATTTCCCCATCACTCAGGCTTAAGCTCTTATTTGCCTCGTTCTGGATATTACTTTGTTCCCGTGTTTCTTGGATTAATTAGATACTTGAGACGAGGACCTTATGTTGACACTATCCATTTATCTTTGCTCATTTGGACATATTTTCTTTTCTGCTTTTATTAGTAGAATAATATTTATTATGATGATTGCCATACTAGACGTGAGCACTAAATGTTCAGTAAACATTTTAAGAAATATGTTCTAATCCAGTAAAAATGGATCATAAATAAACAGACAAAAATTTGTTTTTTCTACAACCCTTCCTAGATAATAATTTTTACAAATATTTTAATGTTAAATAAGCATTCAAACGTCCATATTAACATTGCAATTAGAAACCTAATTTCTATTGTATTTGGACATGTTAGTTTCACGCTATAAAAAAACAATGTTCAAAGTAAAAAGTCAAACCGGCATAATTCGCATAAAACAGCAGCAATCGTTGGGTAATAAACTTGATGTATATTACTGGCTATTTGTAGTATAAATTGGATATTACGTTTAGATTTGCCGAGTGCCTATTATAAATCATGTCGAACTGTCTCCGAAGTTGACATTGATGGACTGTACTCCGGCCTGGCTGCATTTAAATTTCGTATTCAGTGTTTGTCCTGTACTTTCGCCGTTTTTGTGTGTTTTAGGGTGCTCGTAAGGACATGCAATTTTTCATCTCGAACAATTAGATTAAAAGTAAGTTGACTGCAAAGCCTCCATCTCATATCATGCGACTCGGTATAGCTCCTGGCTTCTAAAATGCCTAGTCCCCATTCCGCATAGGATCGGTAATGTATTCCAGCACAAAAGTACAATTTATGTAATGGAAGAAACTCGTTACTCGGTTTTTATGACACGAAGGACAATTTCCGTTGTTACAAGCTCCTTAAAAATTTATTGAATTTCCCAAGTGAACGAAATGTTACAACTTTTTTGTCCAAATTGCAATAAAGTAATTACTCTAAATCAAATATGCACTTTACGCTGAGTCACAGTCAAAGTCGTAATGTCTAAAATATACACAATAGCAGTAAAACCTATAATATAATGCCTTAAGTGACATTATATCATTTTATGCAAAGCAAAATCGAAAATGTACACTAATTTTACTTTATTATCACTTTACTTTACTGTCCCTAACTTCTTTTTATTGCGTGATAAGTAACTTATTGATTGGGTCGCTTTTGAAGTTCGGTCGACTTTTCCATAAAAAAATACTTGGTGGCTCGGCAATTATCTAAAATTCTAATTCTAAAGTTCTAATCCATATTAAGACCTTTCTGTTATGTCCTTCAGAGCATCGACAATAACTTCCAACCAACAACAAAAAAGCAAGGCCAAAAGCAAGACTTGGTTTTGGTCTTGTCCATGCATATAAAGTCTTGCCAACCAAAAGACAGTTTGGGTCTTGGTCTTATTTCTTGCAAGAGGTCTTATTTCTGCAAGAGTCTTGCAAGTCTTGCATGTGTTGCAATAGCAAGCATAGCAATAAAATTATATAGGCTGTTTGCTTTTTGATTTCCGTATGCTTTTCTTATTAATGGTAAAATCTGAAGTTTTAGAAAATACAAGAATTTTTATTATTTCAAAACAAATAATTTAATTAAGATAAGATTTAAGAATTCAAAAATATTGACGCGTAGATTTTTATTGTCTAATAAGCCCTAATATGCCCTAGCAGAAATCAGTAAGCAGTCAGTATGGTCCAGTTGTAGGGGTTGTTTGTCCATTTTGTCTGTAGATGTATAAGTCTTTCCGAAATCTTTGTCATGTTTGTGTGTTCGTATAGTAGTTGGGTGGGAGGGGTTGTGTGGTTTTGGGGGTGTCTTATTCGTGTTATTAGACTTAGTGCAATTTGTTCTGTTGTTTGTGTATAACGTTTGTCCTTTCTGTTCCGTTGGTCATGAGTATATGTCCATAGTCTAGCAAGGGTCTACAAATAGCTTTATATATTTTGGTGGCGGTGTTTGTGCTAATTCCTCTGTCTTTGTAGGTTAGTGATCGGAAGTGTTTTGTTCTCTTTATTGTTTCTGCCCTGATGTTTCGTATGTGTTTAGTGAATTTAAGTTTGTAGTCAATTGTGATTCCAAGGTATTTTACGTCGTTTTTTGGTTGTGTCGTTTGGCCGTCTGCAGTTATTGTAGGGGAGTCGGCTTTGAGTCTGTGGTTTGTGAGCAGAAGTTGATTTAAGGGCAATAATTATTCCCTGGTCTTGGTCTTGCTTTTTTTGCAAGATCAAGACCAGTTTTGCTCAACACTAAACTCAGAAATTACTTCGTTTTTTCATGGTCTATTTGCCCCTTAAGAATGATTAAACGACATGTTAATTGCTTGCAAATAGAAGGTAGAAATACAAATATATCATTGAATTGATCAATCAAAAAACTGCGAATGAAGATATTCATATTATTACCTACAAGTAAAAATTATGGTCTAAAGTTGAAATATTAAAGATACCAAGATCCATTCCAAGACAATTGAATATTTCGTGAAAAAATTATCAAGTAAAAGCTTTTACGTTATAATTTCTTGAAATGTTTCTTCAGATGAATCTCGATATACATAACCAACACGCACATCTTTCACAGAGTACCGACTAAGGTAAAGTCAAAGGTGACTCAGTCGGCTACATATACGTGAGTTCTCATGATATTTTCCATTTTAAATGACCCGTCAGGCCATGTTAAACATTAATCGGTCTTGTAATTAGCCATGTCCTCTTTATTAGGGTTATTTTAGTGGTTTACCGAATTTTGGAAACGCATGGGATCGCAAATTCTCATGGATCATTAACCCAGATTATAATATGAGTTCATTTAACCTAGGAAATTAAGAAACACTTAGAAACAATGATTGCCTCATAAAAGGGTTCTAAAGTATTATTCAATAAAAACTTCAGTACCACGAAACCAGTAGCAAATATATACGATATACGTACCTAGATAACGTCCATTAGTACTAATTGGTACCGGACGGATAATATTTTCCGCACAATCAGTTCGCGTGATGATTCTCGCTTTCTTGGCGCGTTCCAGTAACAACAGTAGCCCTGGTTTTTAGCAGGTAGTACTCATCGCGTGAGAGAGACGATTCCCAGTGATTTATTATGACTATATTTTAAGTAGACTAGTTAAACCGCTTTTATAGCATCGTTTTCATTGAAAAACTCCTCACTATGTAACTAATGAGACGTTTAATTGTGGATTGGTCGAAGTATTAACGGATATTTATGATATAAAGTGATTCTTAGTACGCATGAACAATTCTTCTTTCATCCATATTAGCTCCACAAAACGTCCAATCAAACTCAGCAAGAATACATTTCATTCATTAGTTCTAGTTTCTCCTGCTTCAGATCCGGCAGGAGTCGTGTAATACGCTAATTCATGATTTTTATCTTCAGGATAAACGTTGTAACATTTCTCAATATCATAGGAAAGTTCTTAATTTATCAACTCTGGGGAAATTTATAAATTTCTTTTACAGAAAATTCAATACTTCTTTTGTGCCTTCATTCAACAGCTTCAAATTTCACTTTAATTGTATTTGGAGGAAAATTAGAAGTGCAGAGTGATGGGTTCCAAAAAGATGCGTTCAAACCATCTCCAAAGGTCTAGTTCTAATGCTAGTTACATCAGTACATTCCCATTTCTATGGGAAAATGGAAAACGATCAATTATGAAACTCGGCACTTTATTTGCACGACATAACAACCTTAACTTGTTACCACTTGAACTTATTTAGGTATGTCTTTGACCAGTGCTTTCGTCGTTTGTTTATCTCTTCTCGTGAATCAATTTCTTCAATATTTTTGACCTTTTCACATGAAATTTTGCATAATTGGTAATTGTCACTTATTTTCATCAATCGAATAAGAACTGTATCAACTTTTAGGTCAATAGATAATCCCTCTAAGTATTTGTTACTATCCCTACTTTAGACTCTGTTACCAATCACTGAAGTAACAATAATCTGTGTTGCTGAATTAGTATCATTAAAAATTTATACTTTTTTCATATTTTTCTTCACAGTTTGAAGTTGTCCGGCGACAGTCTCTTGCTGGTATTAGATTCTCATTGATTTTGCTTTTGAATTTTATTACTTTACTGCATCGCACCAAATTAAACCAACTTTGACGACTTTGAGTCAAAATGCCGATTGTTTGCCTATTTGAAGACCACATAATAAGCCATTTAATAATTTATTCTGGCTGTTGTTGCTTCCGAAAGCATGTTCAAAATTACTTCCGAAAATGCTCTAATGATAGACAAAAAAGATTTTTCTAAAATTTACTGAGTTTTATTAAAATAAGAAAAACATTTTTTTACCAATCAATTTAATGTATTTATAATTTTTATTAAATGCATTCGGAAAGCTAGAGTGAATTCCGAAGACCATTGCTGTTAAGATATCGTTTACTAGTACCAAATCTCATTTTATCTGGCCCTTTAGGAAATCAATACCTACTACAAATTATGAAAATTTGACACTGTGAGCAAACTTAAAAAACAACGCCGAAAATGAAAGAACAGCTCTGCTCCCAATGAGGAAAGGTTTGCCCTTATCCACATACTCGTATAAATGGTTTGTGGCTTTGAATTAAAACTCGTAAATTGATAAGGATTGAAGCTAATCGGGATTTAACAAAGCTAGAGCTAAAGGCCCATCATAGAGTCATTAGGAAAGATCGAGAGGACGCAGTGATCGGTAATGTGAGCTGGAATAAGGCCGTTACCAGCACATGCCCGCGACAAGTTTGCGACGAGCGCCAGTTTCAGACACATGTTACATTTTGGGATCAGTTTTATGTTCGCTACATGACATGTTGGGTGTTTTGCATCCTGCCCTGTCAATTTTCTATCCACCTTTCAGCATGAAAGATCGGTTAAGCATTGCTAATTTGAATTGACTAACGCTAACTCAGAAAATGATACCACAACTTTTCTCGAATTACGCAGTTACTTGATACTGGCGATATTACTAGCAAATTTGAAGATCTGTTGAACAAAAGCAGTCTCTTTTTGTTCGCGGTCGCCTTCAAATACTCTGAAAACCTTTGAGGAACAAATCCGTCGGTTACTTTCCGCGATTTAATGCAAAATTTCCAAGATATTCAATGATTGAAAAAACAGGTCAACATGTACCATGGTTGATTGCACATAGTGCTTACTATTCAGCTGTCGGAGAACAGAGTAGGTTAATTTTAGTTACTTTAAGCTTTCATTTTGAAATAACTGCATTTCATAATTTTATCGAATGTTTTTTCGGTTTAATATTAGATAATCCAGGTTTAGGCAAACTTATTGTCCCTTTCTTGGTCTTCTCTGTCCATTCTTCTCTGTCCATTCCCTTGTAATTGTCACGAATTAATAAATCACTTCAGAAGCAAATTGGGTCGCTGTAAGAATGCTGAAGAATTGTTGCAGAATGTTAGCATATGCAGTTTGTAACAATAATAAAGACCATCGCGAACCAGAGCAAACCGAAGCAAAGTGCTGTTGACAAAAAATCGTCGGACAATGTAATTTAAGTTGATTATGAACGGAAGCGAGTCTTCGAGTGTTCATTAACTATTACTTAGATTACTTATTCACATATTTTTAATACGAAGTCACTTTGTATTGTATCAAATGAACTCTGAAACGGCTATCGTTTTGAATAAAGGGCTTTTTTGTTTCTTAAAAAAGTTGTTAATTTCCTTAATTTAAAATGCAAAATTCGTATAGACGGTAACAAAGCTTTGCATGCGTCGATTAAAAAGTTAGGGGCGAAAAAGAAGCCGCTAAAAGCCCAATTCCTTTTTATTTTGATTTCGCTACAAAGCAAAGCATAAGCCATGCATTTTGATTAGTTTCGGCGCCCCATCTTATTGTCGATCTAACTACATATCCGTGTTCGAGAAGCAAAAATCAAAGTGTTCGCGATTCAGCTCATGAACACTACTTTATAATGCCTTTAAAGACGCCGGCGTCTGTCAAAGGGGCTTGTTATGCATAAATCATACTTTTCGGTGTTTTTTCTTACCGCAACGAGAAAATAGGATTTCAGATAAGCTTTGAATGCAAATTCCTTTTGGGAAAATTTTTGCATATGCCCTAACTCTATCGCGATTGTAAAAAAGGGAGCGTGCCATAAATTCTTAATTGCACTCGGTTATAAAACATGAGGAAAGCATTTTCTAAAGGTCGTATTTACTTTTTTAAGGTTTTGTATCCTAATGAAATTGAAAAGCCATAACTAAATGTTTTACTGAAACTTCAAGCTAAATTGAAACGAAAAACCTAAAACCTGCGAATTGTACTAAATTGTTTTGCATTTCGATAGCAATAGGAATGTTGTACCTCAATATATGTAATTCTTTTGGAGTAAAAAGTAATGCTAAAACTCGATCAAAGCATAAACATCGCTATCAATTATACTATACAAGTGTTAACTTTGGGAGAATGTTTGAAATGGTAATGGGGAGATTGGTTACTATATTAAATTATATGATAATTGACCAGATTTAAATGAGATAATACAGATATCTTGTTCATGTGAGAACGTATAGCAAACTATAGCAGTCGCTTGGCGTAACAATTCAAGATAAACTACATTGTTAAGGAATACATAGAAGACACATTAACTATATCCTAGATTTCGAATAATTTTCCAATAATGAAGAATCAATCGTTAAAGCGCTGTATCATAAAATCTGTGAATAAGGTCATCCCTCATGTGGAAAAACACAATTTCGAATATTTTGACTTCGCTTAAATATAGGACAGATATATTATTTATAACATCCAAACAACAATATCTTATGCCGACCATCCGCCTGTCACTTAGACGCAATATATCTTGTCAGTCGTCCCCTCTTCTTAGCACATATACGAGGAAATTTGTACGTGTAAAATTTAACAATGAAATCGTGGCAATCTAGCGCATCTGTTAGTGTTTTCACTGGCACCTAATATTCGACATACCATCAAATAACGCCGTTATGGCCAACTTTAAACATCCTTATTACGCATAAAAGACCGCGAATGTTCTGTGTGCACGAGGGGTTGGATGCGTTACCCCGGAATGTTTCCCCATGTTTAGTTTATAGCGTATACCTGACCAGTTTTCCAATGCAATCAAAACTTCCAAAGCAAACGTTGTTTTTCTTTAAAAAAAATGACGTTTTAACTTACATCTTCAACTGTTCAACACACTGAGACAAATGTAAATTAAACTAAACGAATTTCTGATGATCGAATTGCAATAAGCTAATGCCAATTGTAAAAGGAAGAATTGTAGAAAATATGATAAGCTATCGTTGAACAATGAACGAACCAACAATGAAAAGAAGTTGATATCATCATCATCATTCTGAAATTTTACCAAGAATTATTTTTTAATCCGGTATAATCTTTAGAGTTATAGGATAGATCTAATATAATAACGGATCACAATGCAGTAATGCTTATTTTGAGTTATACATTATTCATTTTAACAACAGTATTATGTTTGGAATTTAGAGTTGACTATGCAAAAAAAATTTAAAGACGTTGAGAGCACGAAGCCATTTTTTCATAATCCAGAAGCATAGAAATCAATTAATTGAACAATTCGACTTCCAGACTCGTTTCGGCTTCAAAGCTCCTACAGTTGTGAATTTACTGTTTTTTGTTAAATGGCACCGTTTGGCTGTGTATCGTTATCTTAATAATTCAAAAACAGTATTAAATGTAAAACAAAAAGTCAATTCTCTGGCATCTACTAGAGTGGATCATTAATTTAAAAATTTAGTTTGGTGCGTTTTTTTCTCATTTTCTGTAGGACCGGCGCTAGTGAAGCATGACATGCTTCTGTTGAAATTTAGTAACCGGTCCTAAGATGATTCTGGTGCTTTTAATGCCGTGCCGCCGCCTTGCAAAAGTGTGAAGAGTCAATTTTTAAGATATCATCAGGTAGAGTTTATTCCTACATTCGGACATTTTTATTTCAGATTCTGCTGGATACCTGTTTTCATAAAAGTAAGTTTTACCTTTTGATTACATGCCGCGCTTTATGGCATTTCTCCAAACCAAAAAAACGACCCAGGCGTAGAAATGAAAAACTTTACAAACGAATTAACTTTTTTATTGGGTGGTAAATGAGCGGAACGCTCGGGGATTTGTAATAAGAGCGCATTTTTGGCGCGAGCCCCTTTTGCAAGCCCATTGTCAAGTGCCTCAGACATAATACTTTTCGAAGGGAAGAATAAGGGTCTTTTCAAGGCGAGTACCCCCGGAACGAGCATGTAAAATAGGCTTTATTATAAGAAAATTCCCATTTAGGACCAAATGACGGAAAATTTAAAGTGTCACATAGGTGCTGTGCTATAATAAATCAATTGCCAGATGCCACTATTTATCACGGTTTAAGTTGTATTAGTAATATTAAGTGAATTTACGACAAACTAATGCAGTTATGGGTAACACGCAATTAAGCAACTTTTGAAGGTACAAGATATTATTTTTTCATGAAACAACAAAGATTTGTTACATTTTAAATTAAAATTATGATTTTTTCAGGAAGCGAATCATTTAAGACTTAAGACATAAGTAATATAGAAAGAATTGTTTTTTTTGGTCCACTGAGACATTTCAAACCTTCCACCACCACTTTAGAATTAAATATTTACTACTCAGCCCGAAGGAATTTTGCTTTGAGTAGATCTCTTTAAAAAATTGCATTTTTTAATGTCTAAAAAAAGCTTTAGGCCAATGTTTTAAATTTACAGAACAAGAAGTATATGACTGAAAAATCTACATACTTCTCCTTTTTCTCTCCTTTCTATTTTGCGTATACAATTCTTCACCCAAAATACTCTTAAACTTAAAACTACTGCGAGCTTTTGAGGACATCCCTTTTTGGCTAGATTCCAGTTTTAATTAAAAAATTAAAATTACTTTTATAGTAACTCTTTTATAAACTTGAAAAATGGATTAGATTTTTGATAATTACAGAGTTTTAGCTAAACTAAGTTCCTTATAAAATAACTGGGGGCCATTTAATTTACTTAAACTGGTCATATCCAAGAAAGCCAACACATTGTAAGAAATGCAATATAATTCCACTAGAAACTTACTTGTAATCACACTGTTCAGTTAACCATTAGCTTCATTATTTCTTCTGTTTCTTTTTATTGCATCAAAGCAAAGCTTAATAATGCTGAAAACGACCGCTTTTTATGCAAGACAGCGAATTAAGCATAATTGTAAATGAAACTTTTTCCCACACATTTTCATGATGTGGTTAAACAATAGGAACGCTCCGATCCTAGTCATCCATAAACCAGAGTTCATTTTATATTTCGTTAACCCAAGCGTCAAATTGTATTTAAATTGACAAGAAAAACTCGCAGAGGTAAGGATTACACATTTCTATCACAAACTACTACTAGATTTCAAGACTTTTCAAGGTGTTTGGAGCATTAATAGCGTTGACTGGATATACTTTTGCAGATAATTTCCGTTTTCTAGCTGAGCTGGAACCTTTTGCTTATTAAGTTTCAAGCCCTGTATAAAATACAAATGTATTGCAAGATTTTCTTTAGATCGACAGATAATACTGAAAAGCATTAATACAAACGGAGACAGGCTGACAAATAAAGCATCGAAAGGGTGAAATCAAATACCAATTGTGAAGATATTTGAAATTTATTGTCAGCGAAAATAGCAGGAAAGAAAACGACAAAGAAAAATTAAAGGACTAAGAGTAAAGGCTTGCACTCCCTGTAATTTTCCCTTAAAATAATTCCGTGCGACGAATTTTTATAGACAGGGGTCGAGTTTTTAAGTTCAAGGGGTGTAAATGTAAGAGGCTAATGTCTTTACAGGCTGCGAAGGGCCCGATCAAAAATTTGCAAGTATGATTTTTTTTCACAGCATGTTGATTATACTTTAAAACAGTGGATTCTGTTCCCCCTGCACTATGTTACACGCGCCACTTTGTTAGACTCATTGAGTCAAAAGTAGCGCTGCTGCATTAATTTGTGTTCCTCGTAACAGCTTGTAACTATTATGAATTTGATTTTTTTCTCGCCCCTCTTATTCTTTTCGACTTTAATATTTCGGCGAATTCGGTTTTAATACTTAGTTATGGGCTTTTTCAAGCTGTGATCGAAATTATTGGCATATTCAGCAAGTTTTGAATTACTGTCTCCTAAATTGTTGAGTCGTTCTGTGTCTACAAGTTGTTCATCCTCGAACTGCTTTTAAGTGATTATAATTCGGGGATTTGTTGAAACTAGTTTCCGTCCTTGTTTTATTAAATCCTTCAAAATCGTGGTATGGTATTCCGTGTTACTTCTTAACTAATAATGATTGAAATCGTCTCGTTTTGAGGGCTACCGAACAATATTCAATATACAAACAGGGACACTTGCAGAAAACTGCAATAGCCGGTTTCCAATTTTTAGTTCAATTTAATGCGTTTTGGCTTAAAAACGATCTAATTAAATGCTAGACAGTGTGTATGAAATGTGTACGATTATAATCGACATGTGTACGATATCTAAAGGATTATCTAAACTGTAATGGCGATTTCTCTATCTTGAGACTGATTTAATTTTGGAATTTCTCAAGTCACCATTGCCTTTAAAATATCCCGAAGTTTGACAACTCTGTTGTTCTAGCGATTCGGTAGTAAACTTAATCTCACCGTATCGCTACGCAAAGTAAACGTCTTAAAGATTATAATCTAATAATACTAAAACTGATCCTATTATGCAATGAGGAAAATCCTGATTAGCACTTCCTTAGTGTTTGCGTTTCATTTCTCCCCTCTTAACTGTACAAACAGATTTCTTAAATGAAGTTTAGAAGTTATTTTGGTTGCGTCGGGGCAAATACTTCAACCCCGGTATTATTTGTTTGTCTAATAACAGAGTACTGTTTTGATTAAGTGACGGATTATGCTGAAGCTGCGCTCTATGTATTATAACGCGATTGAAGACTGCTAATGAAACGATCGTCGAAAATGCATAGTACATTTTTCATGAATTTTTTGAAAACACTCAAAATCACCCCACTGCTGGAGTGGAAAAACGTTGATCATTTCTTGAATATGACCTGACGAAACAGAGACTAACACAACAGATTAAATTTACAGATATCGAAATTGAAAATCAAAAGTGTTCTGAAAACACACCTAAAGGAGTCTCCCATAGCACAAATTCAACAGTTTTTCTGAAAAAATCGAATGGGTGTTCTTTCTATATTAAACTTTATTATGGTTGGATAGTTAATTCTAGTTATTCAAGTCAGATTACAGTAGTACACAAAACACATAGTGATTGTTCAAAATATTGCCTTTGAACTTGAATACAGTTATTCAAAGGTCGTACACAGTTTCTGCGGACTGGACTGAAACGTTGATAGTCGGTTTGAACGACTTGTAATGCCACAGCAGTTCTTTCACTTGCTTTACGTGTCCCCACAAAACAAATCTAAAGGTGTTAGATCGGGTGACCTTTGGGGCCACGGAACTGGACCATCTCTGAAGATCCAATGTTGTCCAAATTACCCGTAAACGTACTGACGAACTTCAACAGAAAAGTTTGCAGGCGCACCATCATATCGCTACCACATTTGCTGTCGAAAGTTTCATGGGACGTTAGAAGTCCCTGGCAGGACGTGTTGTAGAAAACGTCCGTAGATACGTCTTATAAGACGATTAGGCAACACGTATAGCCCAAGCAAAAGGTAACTAAGCCAAACCAACATTAGTGGATTTTGTTCGAGGCAACATCGAACCAGCTTCATCCGTTCAGAAACAAACGAAATGAATTTGGTTGCTCAACAATCTGATGAAGCAAACACTGATAAAACTGAACTCCTGGATGATGGTCGACTGGAGTCACGCCTCGAACTGCTTGTAAATGGTATGGATTCAGTCATTTAATCCAGATGTATATCTGCCCTCTGATTGATTTATTTCTCCACAAATGCCGATTACTGTCCAAATTTTTTTAACATCTGCATCTAACGAGTAAACATGTAGCAACAAACTGTGACTAGTTTAGAACAGTCCCTAAAAGTTCGATTCTTTAGTTCTGAACCACCCTATATAATCAGTTCTGAATCACCCTGTATCGAGAACCGATAGGACTTCGATTATTGAGAAAGTTGTTAAAATTTCTGGATTCTAATGAGTATTATGGGATAATGAAATTGAATTGCCATTATGCCATTTTCGTTGACGTGTATGTCGAAACACCTTATTAGAAGTGGCTATTTTGTCTGTTAAGGAATCGTGCATTTTTTGCCACCTTGTGTTAATCAGCTCTGAAGAATAAAGCAACAAAAATTGAGAGAACCCGTAAAGGAATGTTTTTACTCAAAAAACTGACTGCGGTCGTCAGAATGAATAGCTGCTTTAGCCTTATATGTCTTTCGGCCGATTGGTGTTCTTTTGAAATATCCGATGGTAGTAAAAAATCTGAAGAAAAATATTTATTAAATCGACGACAGTTTACGACTGTAATCGATTTAAAAAGCGAGTATTGCTCAAATGAATTTAAATTTAAATTTCAGTCGTTGCTAATTGCAACGCCTTGCAGACGGGTTTGAATCAATCTACTAGTTGTATTTCCAATGAACAAATGCAAAATGAATCAACCTGTGGCAGCATTTAGTCGGCTTCTGTAATCTTTTATTGCTTATGTTAACTTCTTTTCATTATAGAAGAATTTTATAATTGTTATTACGTGATTTGTCATAATTTGTAATTATTGCATCAACGGACATATTATTAATTTAATTCACTACAAATGAAGTTTAGCAGGTATTAAATTTTTTAAACAAAGTAGCTTAATGGAATATTATAAGATTTTGTTTAATTACAGTCATTACTTTTACTTGAATAATTATTTAAGAATGAGAAAAAGTGAATAGGAAATTATGAAGTATGAGTAACTTAATCTATACAGTCTCGGGCACAGTTTCAACTATAAAAATTTGGTAGATAGAAAAAATATATAGTAATAATATAGGAAATCCTATGTTGGAATCAAATTCTGAATTATCGATAACTTAATCGACATGGTTTCGGGTAAGATTTATAACAGACTATATATAGGGCGAAATGCTTTCGGCGACAACCATAGCAAGGAATTTTTTCATATTCGAATATTGAACCGAGATATATTTCAGTGGATGCCTGCGGTCGTTGATAGAAGGGTGTGGCCCTTCTATCTATTCTATTCTAAACAGCGTTAGTTTCAATTTAAGCGAAATGTTTGGGTATTGTAGATTGTCTCTTCTATAGGGTGGGCAAATTTCAAGCTGCGGTCTACCTTGCATTGCAAGTTATGAATTTGCCTGACAAAAATCTGCCTCTTTAAAAATCCACCAATTTTCCGTATATAATCCAAAAGATACCAAAATATATTTTTTTATTTTGACGGGCAGTCTATTCTATCCGCCATTCAACAACACTTTGTTTCAAAATGACATGACAATACAAGCCTTTAAAAGCCTCGTTAACTAAAAAAAATAGAAGAATAATTTTCAAATGTAAGTAAAAGCATCGATTGAACGTTTGAAAACACAATTTATTAAACAGCTTGAGTGAGAGCAGCTGCATAATAAAACTTAAGATTTGTGCAAGAAACTGTGAGATGCTCCGACAATAATCCAGGCATTTTATTTTAAAAAATCGTATTCAATTATACTATGCAAAACTCAATTAAATTTGCATATATTTTTTTCTGGGTTTTGAGTTATCTATATTTTTACCATCTGCAAATATATTACAGTTTCTAGAATAGAAAATGCCATTACGTCTTTGGTTAAAATAGCATTTTTTATGCGTTTGTGGGGACTTGGGTGATTCCTACCCTACACGTCTAGGTATTTACATTTTCAGTTTCTAATAGCTTGCTTCTATGCAATGAAAATTGAGAATAAATGTACAAAATGCGAAAATTGAATTTAGCGAAATATCAACAGAACTTATTCATAATCGGGTCTCAAGGCATTCCTAACTCAGCAATTATTTTTAATATTTTGATAAAATTTCGGAATTTTACCAAATTATGTGATATAGCACAGCAATGTGAAAAGCACTTTAGCTGGGAAACATTAAAATTAACATAGCGCTCATGTGAAGAACCAAAATTGCTAGCGCTAACTTTCATATCTGGAAAGTCTTGGACACTTTGAGAACCCAATTATACTTCTAGTTAAAAAATATTCGGGTTAGAAACCTCTTCCTTTTTTGGATATCGCAAAAGAAAATTTGAATTCTCCTTTTTTTTTATATCTGCATAAAAAATTTAAATTTTATTTAATTTAATCGGCCTTTCATCCATTATAATCACCGAGATTCCCGTGCTGAAGCTCGATAAATGCACACTCTGTATTTTATAACAACAAAATAAGTAACAGCCTGTTGTAACTACGGTTTTACAGAGTGAAAATACTCACTTAATATTAATTATAATAATGATGATATAATAATAATAGTAGTAAATTGTGGAATCGAAATTGTTTAGGATGATCACTACGAATCAATAACTTGGTTACTCAGATAAATGCTATATTATCGTAGTTTAAAATTTTATATCTAGGCCTAAACTATCAATGCTCTGAAAAAGTCCACGTGCCAAAGAGCTATATATCACGTGAGACAGGGATTATATTGTATTATGTGAAATGCTAATCAACAAGTGGCTCAGCCGCTGCAGCGCTGCCCATTTACTATTTGCAGGAAGATTTTTGCATTATTAATGTTTAAAAAAAAGTTGTCTCACCTTTGAGTAATTATCATTTTTTTAATGCAAATTTGTTTTTTTTGCTGTTGCTGTCAGTTTTTCCATATATACTATGTGATACTCCTTTTACTACATTTTAAGCGAATTATTATTTATTTCCATACTTTTCGGTTTTCGAATAAATATTTTATACAGAAAAAAATTGTGTTCTGATTATTATACATATCTCGGGATCCTGTTGGTAAATTAAACGTTAAATTTTATAATTTGACGGTACTGAAATTTTCAAATTGGCTGAAATTGCCTATTTTTCCACTTTACAACTTTATGTCTTACCTATATTTTTCCTGTTTATTAGCATTTTAAATATAGTTATACACATTTGAAGCATTTTCTAAAGAATACGAGTGCTGTTTTCAATTTATCAGCTTACCGATAATAAGGAAAAGGCTGTGTCATATGGAGATCCATGGGACCGCTTGGATGATGAGCGGGTCCATAACCATGGGGGTCTCCAGTTTGCATTATAGAGGCGGCGGCATGGTGCCCCAGGACGGCCGCCCAGGGCGACGCGCCAAAACCGCCTGGATGATCCAGCTCGAAGCCGCGAAAACTCACAGTCACAGAAGCACTCGAGTGCATAAATTGCTAGCCACTCGCACAACCACTCGCCCGGCCACTCGCTAAAGTTTATCGGCGAGCCATGACGGGTCGTCAACACTCACTGGTTGCACGTTTGGACACTCGTATATGTTAAAACAAGAGGGACTCGTGTGACGACGATCGCGAAGTCACGGCCATTGATAGGCAACGCGACCGCGCTCAATGAGCCGCTCTTTATGGGCGGAGTTTAGCGGTAGAGCACTTATCACGTGATAAATACCCGCCCGAATTGTGCCGCCCACGGGCGGAGCGGATGCGCGCACGAATTGTCTAGACAAACCGAAGAAAGTTGACGCATATATATCCAGATACATTTATGTACATAAGCATACATATTTCCTTGGCCGCATTAGCTTTGACGTGTCAACATGCCGAGGATGAAAAAGGCAAAAGTAAACTAATATTCATAAATGAAATACTAGAGAAAACTTCAAATATAGAAGAAATATTATTATTAAGCACAGTTGGGTGATTAGCAACATAATCGTGAGGGATAACGACTCTCACCTAGATTATCTGGAACTGGAAACGTCTGCTTAACCATGGCGACTGCAAAGTTTAAATAAATGTACTTGCACATACAGAGTGCTTTGAATCAAATGTCTACTTTATTCAAGATTGCTCCTTATAATTATTTCGTAGTGATGCAACTATCTTAAATAAAATATATCGTAAACCTTAGGTACTATTGCAACGTGCATTATAACATATTGTATGTTTTGTACCGTATTAGAAACAACTCAGAAATTCTGATGTGTGCTTCTTATGATTAACTACAAAGGAAGCTTTTTTGGTTATTTTAATATTTTGCAATGGAAAATGGACATTGTTTTGCGCTTTAGGAAATCATGAACGTTCGATAATTATCAATGTTTCTGTTCCGAATCGTCCAATTCATTGCCTCTAAAGAGGGTAAAAAAGGTCAGTTGCGCCCAACTGGGGGTATTGTGTCCTATAAATAAATACGCACCATTTTTTTAATGATTTGACACTACTGTTTATTTCCTTTTATTATTTACGTTCGCTTATCAAACATGTTCAGATATCGCTTATCAAACATGTTTCGTCCAGTTTATTCCGTTGAGTGAGTGCAAATTTCAATACTTTGGTCATTAAATATGGGGTTTGCAGTTGGGTAAAACATTTATTTCAGCAAAAAATAATCCAAACTCTGAAATATCCCCAACACATTTCAAATTAAAAATTGTCATTGTTTTAATGTAACTAGAGTTAATTTCAAAAATTATATATAAATATACAAAAAGGGGATGTGGACTTTTCTTTGTTTCTGATGTCCTTGAACAAATTTTGTATTTAATATATTCTGTTCTCAAACTAGAAGAAATAATTTCAATGCAGTTTTACATCTCTAGATGTTGAAAGAGAAATATTTAGACTGAATACTTAATACCTCAACACTCACTCAAATACAATCATAGCAAATAACGTAAAACTAAAATACAATAGTATACAAAGTAGCACAGACAAAATAAATAGAACAATAACGGTAAATCAACAGCAAATTATCTGAAATTATCCCAAATTTGCGCTTAACATGAATACCAAAATATATTTTTATATATGAAATTAAAGTATTTGAATTTTTTTAAACCATGGTTCCTGACCGAAGTGTTAAAATATTTTCAGGAAACTGAATAATTGTGAAGCATCTACACTTTAATATTAAAATATGGCAGACCAAACTTTATTAACATCGATTTTAGTTCGTTTTAAAGAAACGTAAAATATTGAAATTAACCTTTGAAAACATTGGTCAAAGGTGCCTCTTTAGGTGCTTGGGTTTATCAGTCAAAAGCGCCAGCAACTGCGGCAGAAAATATAACACTATTTTTCGGTTTTTCTATGACCATTTTACCATAGGTCATTACACAGTAATTAATAAAGAGAACCCGGGGAAAAGTAAATTCAAATGTAAGGGACAAAGGACAAAAGCAATGTTGTTTAGCAGTAAATTTAAAAAACATAATTAACAAAGAAAACTTAAAAGAGTAATTTTTAGTGTCTTAGATCAGTGGTTCCCAAAGTAGTACCTACGGACCCCAAGGGGTCCTTGGTATCATTCAGGTGGTCCTTGGAAAGTTAAAATCGATTTTGGGGTCCCTAAACAACGTCAAGGGGTTCGCGCAAGATTTAATATAAAATTATAGAATTGAACCCTTGTGCATGTAGTCAAACTCATAGTACAAATGCAGATGAATACATACTAATGCAGGAGCAATTTATTGAATTATCTACAATTAAATATTATATAGAAGTATTCCATAAATACTTCTTCAACAAAACGTTTTATTTATATCTTATTTTTCTCCTTTACCATTCAACAGCATGAAAGTTACATTTTGAATTTTCTATTGTGCATTTATATAGTTTTTCACCCAGGGTCCGTGAGAAAGTTTTGACTATGAAAAGGGTCCACTTTGAAAAAACTTTTTAAACGAGATTGTTACCTTCTAAGGCATTTTTTTTATAATAAACATATTCGAAACTAATTGGAGTATTGAGATAGATGTTCATAATCCTTGAGATGTAGAGAAATTTTTAAAAATTACTTCAGATATTTGCGAAAAGTGCAACCTCATAATGGACCAGGTTCAATTTTTTGCAAATATCAGATGCTATTTATAAATAGTTTCCTACAACACGCAATGTGGATTCACTAAATATTCCAATTTTGGCATCTAAATGGAAATTCACCCTAATTATTATTAAGAAAATTGTTGGTAGGGCCACATAACATACACTCACTTTTCTGAAATAATGAAATTTAAAAAATGGTAAACGGACAGTGCTCACAAAGAGATAAATTTGAGTACTTCAACAGATGATTTTGTGAAGTAAAGTAAAGTTGTTAAGGGCAAAGTAAGCATAGAAAATGATGGCGCATAATTACTTTCCTTTTCCAGTAATTAAAAAGATTCTTACTTTTTAGCTGCATCATTGTTGTTTCTATTAATTCCCATATAGTTGCTGGTAGTAGTAGTAAACATCTTTATTTCTAAAAAAGGCTATCGACCTATCGGTCTTTTATAGTTGCTATTTTATTATGATTTGATATCTATTTGAATATATATAATGATTTTTTGTTATCATTCATACTGTACTCTCCAGGAAAATGGAAATAAACAACACATCGATACATTCTGCAAACCCTGCCGTCGGAAAACTATTTATTCTTTTCAATGGTTAATAACGTATAAAAGAAAGTATAATTTGTTTTATATACTGTTGTACTAAGTAGTTCTTAACCTCTATATGCCAGTAAAATAATGATAAACTTATAATATTATGAGAATCAAGTTAATTGTGGTTTCTGACAGTAATTTAAGAAAAAAAAGTACGTCACGATATGAAATAACGTTTGTTAGGATAATCATGCTTCGCCTACGTGCGTTTTTATACTCATTTTTCAGCAGCATTCTATTAAAGCTATCCTTAATTTTATGTGAAAATCTTTAGAGTCTACTAAACTTTCTATCTGTGTTCAAGCGCTAATAAATTTGGCAGATTTTATTTTTTATACAAATGTTTTAACCATTGCACTGAAAAAAATAATCAGTGGAACTTGTTTTCGGCTAATAATTCATGTATCGTTCATTTTGTTTTAGATCGGGGTACCGGTGTATCCCTTGATTAGACAACTTCCAAAAGGGTAAGTAAAGAAAATTGTGTTCTTGTTTGATTACCATACCTAGCCGGAATGTAAAGCATAACTAAGATAAAGGAACGTTAATAATAAACAACGTTATGCCGTGAATCACCAACAACAAAGTCTTATTCAAGGTTTGTTGGCTTTTCATGAATGAAACTATAATTTAACAGCAACCCACGCATTTGGAGCTAAATTATATCTGTCTAGGATAAAATTGTTTACTCTTTCTCAGACTTCTGTGTGCGTTTTACAACATTTTTATCGTGTCATCTTGGAAAGCGGCCATAACGAACCCGCAGCGCTCTTGTTTACTACAGTCATAACCTCAGTCATGATCTTCTAATTTAATTAGAAGACCACGCGAAATTAAATTAATGTGGGAGAATGCTTTAGGAAGGTCAAGTTTGTCGTTTTTATTTTTAATTGAACGTTTCACAATGTCGACGAGTTATATTCTCTGTACATTGAAGGGAAGCTCCTGTAGATAGGCTCGTCTATAATTTGGCTTCTATCCGGTGAATTTTCAGTTAGAAGTTTTATTTAAACAAAATCGCCTTCAATTAAAAACCATTTTCTATTGTTTTGGACATTGCTCGCCTCGATTAATTGTTCACCATTGGCAATCTTGCAAACTAAGATGTATATGTCATTTTTGTTAAGATACACTTTTACGCTTCTCCAATGCGGCCTTTAAACCTGAAAGTTATCGAGAAAGAAATCAGACACCTATATCACAGAAAGAGCGATATTTTACAAAGTTAATTTAACGCCTGACTGCATGCTGCTTTACAATTGTTTTTTTACGCTGCTCCCTTTATAAGACACATTCGCTTCCAAGCAAGATAGAAATATAAATTTACTGAAAAACTATTGGTGTTCTTCAATTTTAGCCGATACTTATTAGGTGCTTAACGTATTCCCTAAATGACATCTTTTTTCGACAATAGCTGTTAGACGAAAAACAGTTGGAATCGTGGAATTTGAGCGTAACGGTTTTAGATGAGTCGACAACAAATTTAACGACCTGTGTATTACATTAATTAGACAACTGAGAAATATGTGAAACTTTATAAGCAAATATTTAAATTCCAGGTAATTAAAATGGTACATATAAAGTTCGTGAAAGATCTTTCTCTCACGCACAACGTTGCTGAAAATGTAAATTTTGTTATCATAAAAACAAAATTGAAAAACTGAGAACGAATTGAAGAAAATGCACTACAACCTTCTGCGATAAACAATCAAGAATACACGTAACATATTTCCGAAGTACAATAAGAACTCAAATGCTCTTTCAGGCATAAACGCTACACGCGCTTTAACAGATTGCAGATTGGATAATTATTTCAAATTAATTGATGATTGACATAATTGAATAGGTTTAAAACGGCTTAAGAAACAAATTAGTGGAACAAATAAACTAATTTATTCTTTAAAATTATGGTGTCCCGGCTTTCACAGGCTTGTTAAAAAGTTCAATGTAGATTTAACGTCTTATCTGACCCGCAAAAGTAGGAAATCAGAATCTGCTTTTAATCCGTTCCTGATTAAGGTGGCGAACTTCATTGATTTGACGGTGGCTTTGGACACAAGGCGTTATAAGGGTAGAAATCCTAACTGGAATAGATTCGCCACCGGGCAAGTTAGTAAGTTTTCTAAAAGTTTCCCAGACGTGTGAACGTTTTAATGTATTTACCCACATTTTGCAAGCATTCAAGAGATGGTTTTGATCAATACGAGTCATTAATATTGTTGTTGTGTTGTGGGCTTACACCTATATTTATAAATTTGTAGCTATATGTTTGTGTAATGCCATAAGCTAAGTAAAAAGTCAGCGAGATGATTAGTGAAATTTGGAGACAGTTCTGTAAGTGAGCCGGAATATTCGAGTGTTGCCAAACGGCTATATAAAGCAAGCGCGACACGCCATAGGCAGTTCGTTAGGGAACGAGCTTTTAAATCAAGGTTAATTAGTAGTGCGATTATTGTTGGCTATAATTCGGGTTGTGTTTATTAAATTGTTTTTATAAACAGAGCAAGTAGATTCCAGTAGAATCTTTCGAACCGCAAAAACGTAACAATATATCGCAAAACTTTATGCGGCGGACGGGATCATCTTCTAGCAGCTCTTGGACAGCTTACATATTATATGGGCGTTTTTCTTATATTTAAGTATTTTCAATATTCTTATTTTCATCTGACCATGCAAGCCACTCGTGTTTGTGAAACGTTAGGAAGAAAATATTTTCCACGACGGTCTAAAAGCTCGAAAAACTCACCAATGGTCACGAAACCTAACTCTTTTTGGTACTTTGATTTATTGGTGGCTTGTCAGAGTGCGTTTCTCGAACCTAGGCGAACAACTTTGCATTGAGTTCGCGTCTTCTCACCATATCCAATCATCATTGAAATTTCGATTTTAAGAGATTCATTTAAATAAGGACATTTTCGCGAAATTAACACCAACATTTTTTTTCCATATCAAAAATTTATAATAATTCAAAAAATCTTATACGAGACATTTAAAAGTGTTTGTCTATTTTTGTCATTGGGTCAAACAAATCTAGGTTTGTAGAGTAAATGTAACCAGTCCTTAGGGAAATCATTTATTCAAGAGGGGTTATCTCACGTTACCCACCCCATACACTAATCTAGTGACCTATATTTAGAGGTTGTTTTCTCCAATGCAGGGTGGTGATTCATCTGCCGTTCGTGCCAGTGCACTTTTATCGCTCATCAGCCGTCTGAGGGCACATCCCAAAAGAAAACTGTTTTCTTTGATTCTTTCTTGTTTTTCAAAGCCACTGGACGTTTTAATGAATAAATTCCGATTTACTTTAAACGATTCGTTTCTACTATTTTCACATCAAACGTCGCTAATATATGGAGATGTTAATTGAAAATTTAAAGTTTAATTTTTTAGTAGTCTTTATTCCCATTTTTAGTTCATATTAAGTTATGACCATTTGATTAAGAGATCTAATTCCGTATCTCTTTTAAATAAAAATGTCGTAGTAAAGAATTGTGAATGAACTTCTAAGACGATGTTATCTGCCTGTTCCCATCTGGTAGGCTAGAAATTATATCCCTACACTTTAATATGAATATGTCCTTCCCAAACTCAGGTATGACAGAACAAATAATCTTGTAGTTTGTGTAATACTCGTCATCAAGATAAGTCAAACTTGTTTGTCGTTTTCCGTCGTTTGGTCTTCCGCTGTTATAGCTTTATCTTCCGAAGAAAGAAAAAGATCTGTTTTCGGGGAATATCAACACTTTCTAATCTGTTCTCGTTAAAAATGATATATTTGCTAAACAATGCAAACAGTCATTTTGTTTAAAGATCATCAATAACATAATTATAGTAGCAATTAGCAAACACATCGAGGAGCAATAAAGATAATCAGAAATCATGTGGGAACAGGTAAGCCCGTGCATAAAGAGAGTGATTTAGTTGCATGTACACTCATGATTAATTCCGCGTAAGTGATTTAGATACACACAAGGAATACGTGAAAAACAACGATTAGAATCGGATATACAGGGTGATTCCTTTTAAGGGATTATAGGGACTCACTTGAGAGTACGAGAAAAATATTGAAACATTTTTTTCGAAACTTTCTAGATGCTTTTCTACGCTTCGTTTTTACGTTTTAAAGTTTTACTAACTACTTGTCAAAATTCTCAAACGTCGTCTTGAAAAGCAACGCATTGCATGAGTGACAACCGTCTTCCAATTACTGCCTGTTTTATAACAAGATATAAAGTCATAGAACTGAAAATCTCAGAAAGAAATGATTCGAAAACACTGCGACATGCGATTTTAATCAAGAATACTTTTTGAGTAGAAAATACAAAAAAGTTCTGTTGTTTCAAACGGACCGTTCAGAGTAGCGAGTCTAGGAGTTACAACCAAACCAATATGAGATTTTTATTCTTCAACTCAAAACCTCCCCAATCCGCAAAATTCTGGGCTAATAACAGAATTAATAAATATATCTCGAAAATAGCAAATTAGCGAATATGTTTATATGAACTTTTTCTGTTAAAAAAATACTCCGTCTTAGTTTGACACGAAATACTTGGTTCAGGCTGTATATTTCTAAATGTTTTTATTTAGAATCTTTAAAACAATAAAGATTTATAGCCTGTCCCAAGCTTTTTGGCAGTGACGTCATTATTTGCGCGATATTGAAATTTACTCATGTTAGTGATTGGTCCGAAAGATTTTCTTTCACATTCCCGGTAATTTGAAAATACTAATTTTTGTTGAATCAGATATTATTGAAAAAGCACGGTTTCAGCGAAGTGATCAAAACCATTTTTCTTTTTAATTGTTGATAGATTAAACATTCGTCATTAAACTTAAACATTAAACGAAACTTAATTTTTATCTATAAAAGAAATTGAATTGCAATAAATTGGAAAAATAAAACCCTTTCTTCACTTTCGTTATTAATTTGCTTCAATTGTCTAGTTCATGGCGATAACTATGATGGTGTGTGTTATTTTCTAGGTAGAAAACCTGTAGTCACATTATGAAGAAAGTATAAGATAAAAATGAGGAATTCCTCCAAGATTTAAGGGATAGTGGTGAAAATATGAGCAAAATGAGCTGTTGTTCGGTCTCAGTAAATTGCTTAGGCATTTCCGGCATCCGAAAATAGCAAATAACACACACAAATATAAAATGTATTGATAAATTGAAATGCACCCAACTACTATACGAACGCACAAACATGACAAAGATTTCGGAAAGACTCATACATCTACATACAAAATGGACAAACAACCCCTACAACTGGACCATACTGAATCCCCTTTGTCTCACAAGACCAACCAGACAATCCCGCTTCCGTTTCCCTACATCAACGCTACTCGAACACTTACAAACGCAACTGACTAATGGACAATAAAATAATTTTTTCTTGTCATTAGAATAGGAAAGTTTATTTAATAAGATTATTAACCTAGAATAAGAGAATTTTCATCTTTGTTTTTTTATTTAGACTTAGACTACATGTATTAAACAAGGGCAGAAAGACCGATAGGTCGATAGCCTTTTTTTAGAGATAAAGATGTTTCCTACTACTTGAAATGATTACTTGGAAAATTTTCGAACACTCGTCAAAAAATTAAATCACTAATTTTAATACAGCAATTTAAAAAGCGGTTTGACAAGCGCCAAGAACCCCGCGCTTTCTTTTAAAACGTCTAAGAATTCGATTCGATTAGTTATGACATCAAATTTTCGTGTTGCTCGGTGGACAATGGAAAAAGAACAACAATTATTGCGTCACTGCCAAAAAGATTGGAACATACCATAGATGTTCATGTATTATGTGGCGAACATTTCAGGAGCACTGCTAAAAGAGTAAAATTTGTTATGTTAATACCCACCAAGATATTTGTTAAAAAGTTGCGCCGTTACTTGAACGTTCTGTTCGTACTGACTACGTGCTGATTTTTTTTCCAAATTAAAACTATTATAATGTCAATATGCTAATTGCATTCTCTTTTGATTATTTAATTTCTTCTGTTATTAACTACTACAAATCCTGCCAAATTTAACGTTGTTTGAGATTTATCCAAATTTCTTTTGCAAAAATGTCTTAAATGAACGCTAACTGTATAACTATGAATTTTAAATGCTTTTTAAATCCCGACTTCATTTCATATTCGCTATCTAAACTACTACGCTTTGAATGAACTAAGATTTATTTTTCGCAATATTTGTTAGAATAGACCCTTCTTCACGCTGAAGCTGTTAAAACCTTCGGATAGGTTAAAACTTTGCAACTTTCCCGTTGTCTGTTCTTGTGGTAACTCAAACTTTTGAGGGAATAGATTAAATTTTCAATTAAAGTACGCAATTATGGCATTGGCATCGAAATACATTAAAAAAAATTTCGAAAACTGGTTTAATTTTAAATGGTCGAAACACTTTCTTCATTAGCCAGAGCACGAGCTGTACTTGGACGTTCTGTTTCATCGGTGCTGTTCATCACTGCTTGAAACGTTTACCAATTTGTGCATGCTTAAAGCTGCCAACTTAAGTAGGTAAACATACCTGTTTCACATAAATTGCGGTCAACACGATCAAAAGTTTTACGATCAGGTAGTCGACGATCGCAAAAATTGTCAAGCATAGAGTCCAACTGCTTCTGTTGCGTTACCGAACCAGGCCAACCTGTACAGTGTTCCGTTTCGATGTCCCTACATACTTGGTTATCACTAGAAAAACTATCTGCTGTTTTCATGTCACATTGCTGCTTGTTTCCTTGTCTGAAGATCTATTTTTGCTCTGAGATATAGGTCATGTTGAAAATGGTCGAGTTAGGCTTTGAGTATCTGCCGTAAAATTTTCAGAAATACTGGTTTAATAAGAAACTTAGTACAATATTAATATTAGTTAATATTTTCGTTTCAACTGTCCAATCAAACCTTTTTTAATAAACCGTTCTAGCGCCTACATTAGCTGAAATTTACTAGGTGAATAGTAGTTGGAAACATTAACACAATCGCATTTTAAAAGATTTATTCCTAGGATATCACTTTTTATAACTTATAGTTTAGCTAAAAAATCATCAAATATGCCGACTGACTAGCTAATGCATCATCATCTATGGCCTCGTCTCAAATGTAGATACTTTTAAAACGTTTCGATTTTAACAGTTTTTCCTTCAAATACCTCTAAATATTTTCCTAAATCTTTAGATTATGGAGTCATCTAACTTTAATGATGCAGATAAGGTTATGCAGTTTGGGTCCTTTGCTTGTTTGGTACTATGTAAGATTCTCAAAAGTTTGGCATTATCACCACAAAACTGCTTAAGATGTTGCAAGTCGTTCCCCTTTTCCAGATTAACATTATTTTCTTCATTATAGTAGTAGTAAACATCTTTATTTCTAAAAAAAGGCTATCGACCTATCGGTCTTTCTGCCCTTGTTTAATACATGTAGTCTTAGTCTAAATAAAAAACAAAGATGAAAATTCTCTTATTCTAGATTAATAATCTTATTAAATAAGCTTTCCAATTCTAATGACAAGAAAAAATTATTTTATTGTCCAGTAGTCAGTTGCGTTCGTAAGTGTTCGAGTAGCGTTGATGTAGGGAAACGGAAGGATTGTCTGGTTGGTCTTGTAAGACAAAGGGGATTCAGTATGGTCCAGTTGTAGGGGTTGTTTGTCAATTTTGTCTGTAGATGTATGAGTCTTTCCGAAATCTTTGCCATGTTTGTGCTGTTCGTATAGTAGTTGGGTGGAGGGGTTGTCTTCATTATATTTATCACGAATACATTGATTGAATACAAAATCAGGTGTCGCTGCGTGGATATCCAATTTTAAAATTGAACTCACTGTGAAAAAATTTGCGATAGAACTCATATGAAACATCAGGATGATTTACACTCATCATTATAATATTACTGAGAATGATACAACATTTGAATGGCTTAAGCGATCTCAGAAAAAAATCCGTTTTTGCTGTATTTCTCATCGACTTTCAGCGTCTTGGTAGAGAACCCGGTTATTTCTTTCGTGAATAACTATTACACTATCAGCAATATTGCCAAGTATCTTGGGCCAATTGATTCAAGTTTTTACATGCATTTTTTTTCAGTCTTCATATGTACGCATGCATCATTCCAAAACTTGGTGTTAAAGTTACATTTTCTTTAACTATTTTGGAGCCTAGGAAGTATTCTCTATTTAGACATTGCCTGGCACCAGGAAACTTCTCAAGCATTTACCCAAACAAATATCTAACTTTACTTTACTTTATCGTGTCCAAAACAACAGCTCATAATCTTTGCGCCCAGTATTCGACGACGCAAATGGCGTTCTGTTCAGCACTCCATAAGTCATCCAGAGAGCAGGTGTTGGGGCATTTGCAGCAGTTCGTGAGCTGCACCATGTCTTGTATTTCTCCGCAGTCACAGAAAGCATCTTCGTAGTCTATTTGATTCTATCTAATTTTGTTGGTTTTCACATCTGCAACTACAGTTCTGATTCTATTTAATGTTTGCCACGTTCGCCAGTCGAGGTCTATTCCTCCAGGGTTTTCATGACGTAGTGGGTACTTTTCAGGGGACTCTTCACTAACCATCTTAAGGAAGTTCCTGCTTGATTTGACCCTTTCCTCTCGTGTGTGTCTCTCATCAAAGGTCTGCTTGAATCTGTGGTTCGGAGGTCCCGGTCCTTCCTGGTTTAAGCAGATAAATTCCTTTGGGTTTTCTCCATAGCTTTGGAATTTTAAGGTCTGAAACGCAGTTGTGAAAAGGTTATAGGACCCAAGTGACTTTATCTGTTCCGTACATATATCGTCCACTCCAGCGGCCTTCCCATTTTTCATCGTGTTGACTGCATTGAACTTGCAACTCTATGACTGTAAAATGTGCTATTGGTTTCTATTGCGCGATCTCTTTGCAGTATTTTTATATTGACCCTTTTCTTAGTTTTGCCGTTTTTTAGTAGTTGTTGAGCTACTTGATTTGGGGTTACATTGACAGAATCTTGTTTCACAACTGGGTCTCCGTTAAGCTTTTTAATAAAATTCCAAGCCACTTTGAAAGCAACTTCTCGATCCAAATATCTAAGAATGAAGTAATTATGACATCCGTTAATTCAAAAACTAACTTTTGAACTGAGGATTTCAGGAGAGTTTGAGCACACGTTTGACACGAAAAACGTTGTGCATAATATTTTAGCAACTAATTAAACCTACTTTAACAATCTACAGAAAGCTCCTAGTAGACAAATAACAAGGTTTTTTCTTTTAATTTTGCAATACCGCTGTGAGCCAACTGCTTGATAATGCAAGTTTAAATAATTAATTTCGAAGCTATTTTGAATTTCAAATTGAAAGTATAGTTTATCTACGACTAAACTAACCATCTAGTGAGGGGCAGTGGTGTGGGAGGGAACAGGGGACGTTTGGGACACGCGTACGACCCTTGAATACTAAAACAACTTCGGACGTGACTTTTAAGCACCTATCGTTACACCACCAGCTCGTTGGTTCTTCAGTTCTTGGTACTCATGTTCATCGTCCTTTCGAATTATTACTATCTTGTGTCACTGCCACCGGAAGTCCAGCCTAACTACGATGATGGCTACACAAATTTACATTTTTATGAATAGGCAGCCATTTTACTTGGTCGTAACGAATCAGTATCTTCTGTATAATGTGTATGGTGCAAATAAACTCACCTCTTAACAGGGACCTTTTCTTTTACCTGCATTACCAGCAACAATATTACAACATTTTAAACAGGAAAGCGCAATTTTTCAACAAAATTGTGGCTTTCAATTTTTTGCCCTCCGTGTTGAAAAAGTTAGTTTTACGCCAGCCATGAGCGCTCACAATCGGAATTCGTAATAAAAATAATCATGGGATTTTTCTGTATAATGAATCTCTGTCGAATGAATACGTAAGTTTTTCTATTTCTTTCGCCAGGTCAAATCCATAGTCTATACTTGAAGAAATCGAATAGTTAAATTTATATACTGTAAAATATACAATTGAAATTTTTCATCAGCTAAGGTTGTAGCTAAAAAACTGTTTAGGATAAGAGAACGATGTAGGTAATTCAAACACCTATTTAAAACCAAAATCCTTTATTAATTTATTTACTCCACATACATAGTAAACCAGAAACTCATCCGAATATCAAAAAGGATATGACTCCTCTTTTAGCCATTGTTATTATTAAACAGTAATTCCACACTAATACGTTTTCCGTTTCTAGTCTCTGCTAGGTCTAGCTTATACACATAAAAAATGAATGTAGCTAATTACCAAGTAATATAAATGATTACAAAAGAAATAATGCCCTAAAGGAAATGCAAAACATATATTTTACTAAATTTTGATTAAACGTGGAAATGAACATTATATTAATTTTGAAGATTTTTAACTCGCTATCAATCAAAACGGATCTAACAAGGCACTCGATTTTGTGTGTTGTAAGTAAATAAAAGTATCAAAGGAAGAAAACAATAGATGTCTAAGTACGACTAAAACATCAAATTCGTTGTACAAAAATGAAATAAAAATATTTCATACAAGCTAAAGTAATTTGAGCCATTACGTTTCATTACTTATTGTGGCGTTTCACCATTCCAAAGACTGTATTACTTTAACTCGCTGTGTTAATAAACAATGCCTCACACATTCATAACTCCAACTAAATTATATACTAGTTTTTGGCAGCTTTGTTTTGTATTTTGTTGCAGTGCTTGGAACAATTCCAGTTCTTTATTAAAGACAGTATAGCAACAAGAGATGTGGCTACTATTTAGTATCGCTTAAAGAATTCTAAAATCCTTCTTTATAGATTGAAAGTACTTACTTGATTCTTTTTGCGTTTCAATTACTTTTGTAAACAGTCAATAATTAATTACCAAAAACTAGTCGTATCGTATCGCGAATAAAAATCCTAACGTCGAGGTTTACGATAAATCAAAGATCTGTGTTATATCACTAAAAATTATGATGAAAAGATTAACATTACCTTCGCAGATATCGAAACGCCGACATTATCGAATTTTAAACCTTTAACATGCAGGTTCGAATTTAAACTTCTAGGTATAAAATCATTAGGACTGACTGATTATATAATAAAATATAAGATTAAAATTAGGCACTTAACTTAAGTTCCATTATTGCATCTTGGCAAATACCTTATAAATAAAAAACTTATATTAACGTAGTCCGTTCAAAATATACAGATATGCAGAAAACGTTGAAATAAAGAGTTGATTTCAACGCTTACAACACATTGTTAATGCATAAGCTATGAAAAGTGCACTATTATGAACGGACTATTGTTTAACAAGTAAAAACTGTGTCAAACTCATTATAAAAGTCGCATTCCTGACAAGACTTCCAAATGCAAGTGAAAGTCCTGTCAATATTATCAGTATCATAATTCCTTTCAAGTTGGTATATTACAAGGTAAGACAAGTGCTGGATTTTTTGAGTCAGTCTGTCATTGCTGTCATAGCACAGACATTGTTTGTCCCATTTATATCTAGAAATATATCCTTTGTTTCTAGAACACAGACGCTGTGAGGCCATTTCGCTAAACGTTACAGAAAACGTTGTCATGGTTGCACTTTTTAAAGGTACAACAATGTAATAGATGTAATATAAAAATTATAAACAATCAAACAATATGAAAAAACAATAAATAAAAACTGTCGAAGTTTTAGCAACCATTTGGTCATAAGAACTATTAGTCCATTTAAAAAAATACTATCGGACGTTCGTTGTGGTTACAAAAACCATACTTACCATTAATATTATTTCAATTTGTTGTGCTATATGCACAACAATTACTTCTTTACGTATTCCTTTTTTTAAAAAATAGTAAAACGGCTATTTACAGATAGTAGCAATATGCTACATATTTATATTTGTATATCTTTATATTGTCTTCAAAAACTTGAATTGAAGGCTTCTCGGTCATAATTAACAGTCTGAATATAAAAACCATCTAAACGTGTCACTGCAGTTCAGAGGATAGGAAATGCATTTTTTTTCTTGAAAAATAATATTTAAATGCAAAAGAATTTTTAGAATATCAGACCGGGATCGCCTTAAATGCCAAAATAATATGGCAGTTTGAAAGGGTGCAAATCCATTGTAAACTATGGCATCAGGTAAATTCCAACATTCCTGCTATTAATTATCTAAATATACCTAATATTTCTAATTTTTTATCTCACTCCATATAAAAATAGTAACTATAAAAAATACTCACTGAATGACGGCATTTGTACTGCTCTCTATTTAAGTTAGTGTCACCAGAAAACGCCCTTTATGTGAATCGTTTTTATTGCTCTGGGCAAAGAATATTGCGTTAATCACCTGCTCGAAAACGAATACAGAATTCCTATTTAAATTATCGAAAAAAAGTAAATAAAATTTTAAACACAAAAAAATTAAAATAGTAAAGATCTATGAAATGGTTTGCATTCTTGTTCAGAAACTAGATATTTCACAAAAGTTACTTCATCTGGCTCGATTTTCTAGTGACAATAGTATTTAATGAGTCTCACTTTAAAGCCTATTAATATTTCCACTATGTAGAGTACGGGATTCTAAGAAAAATATTTTTATTAATACAAAAACGAGAAATATATAAAAATTAAAATGTTGACGCGGGAGAATAAACGTCGTTTTAATCAGACACGATTCGTCGTCATATTGGGACGCATTTATCTATATTAACACCCTATATAACATTCAGTAATTTGTTTTCAATTGTTATTGCAAAACTGAGGAATTTCAATTAAAGTAAGATAATGTTTATTATTAATTACAATACACGCGCCCAGACATGCCCAAACTAACTATTACCAACTGAAAACCGTTAAATCAAAAGTGCTTCGAAAGACGTTAAAGTCAATAACTTTAAGAGATAAACGAAATCCAGTATATGGTTTAATAATTTGTTGCTACCGAAATGATTGTATTTGCTATTTAAGTTTCCGAAACTAAATTAATCGAAATATTTTTCTGAGAATCAATACTGGCTGCACATATGGAGGTACTCCGTTTAATAGAGCATTACAATATGAATAGAAAAGCAAACTTAACTAGATATGTTCATTTTTTTTAAGAGCAGCTAAAGTTTAAGTACGTTGATATATACAAAAATACAGTTTAAGTAGCACCTACAGAATTATATCGGGGGTCGTCCTTCATAATGTAACTTGGGACTTACCGACCATTGATAGTTATTCATATAATCACAACACTGAGGTTCGTACAAGCAACTTAGACAGACGAATGTCAAAATGACAAGTTGGAAGGCTAATGAAGCCTTGAATAGCCGTTTAAACCACCTAGTCTTTTCAGGGTCATTACCTGGGTCATCATCGCCACCATCTGGTTTAGCAGATTTTTCTCCGGTCGATTTTTCTTTTTGACTGCAACAAAAAAAATTGTGTAACACTATCTCGTTTCATGCTTTCAACAAGAATTCTGATTGCTTTAATTGTAGTCAACGGTGGATTTAAAACAAAAAGTAAATCAAAGCAACGATTTCCATTTTAAAATGCATAGCGCGCTGAACAAGGTGAGAAGAGAATTATCGGAAAAAAATTAACAACCTTTGTGAGCGGTTGCCCATATTTATTAGTAATTTATAAGCAAGAGATGTTAACCGGAGACAAGTGTTGACACGTGGTTGAAAAAGTTGATCGAACTAAAGATTTAATAGTTCTTTGCACATACTTTTACATTCGTTTAGGATCGTACTGAAAATAATTTTTAATTAATTGAACACGGTTACATTATAGCTGTACCGTTCTTTGTTAACAACGTTTTGAAACTGAAGAGTCATCTATTTGATTTCAGCAGCTATTACAAATTTGCATTTTAAATATATAACTCAACATTTTCCTGTCCGTGGTAAATTAACTCAAATTGCCCTTAGTCTACTAAATGGGGTATTTTAACAATATTAATGCCATAGGCTAATTTATTTTCCGATTAAATTGGGGGTATTCTGCTCACAAAGTTGCAGACAAAGGGAGAGCTTGAAGAACTGCGGTAGCTGAGTAGTCCGTCCATAAAAATGATACTTAATCAGCTAATAGCAGGCTTATTTGCTAAAATTTACAGTACAACGTAAATACTTAGTTGGATTGGTCATGCAAACCGAATGAGATATGTTCTTTATAAGATAAGTACATATTTTCGGATATAATTCTTTACATTATAAGACACTTTCTTTAATAGTAAATTTCGTGTGAAAAATATTATAAACTGCAAAATACAGTAAGGCAATAAAAATCCAAGCGCACCAACTTCATCGAGTTTTATGATGCCCTTTATCAGCTAAATTATTTTCCGTCATATTCAGACTACTTTGTACCCATATATTTAGATATACCAGTATTAAAATAGTATATTTTTATTTATTAAATATTTTTATAAAATAAATAAGATTCAACTGATTTATATTAATAATAATTATATTAATGAATATAGCCGATTAAATCAGCTTCATATCTTAAGAGCTATAGAAATGACAGCCGAGAACTAGTGTTTTAACACGCAGTATTAGTTACCGTCGGAAAAATTTGTCCATGAAAGATAGAAATGAATTTGGCCACTTTATACGTATGGCGATTGAAGAAAATTATTTTAGTTGGATTAAATAAACGATAGTTTCGAATTATTGTCTGAATGATCATGATAGATTTGTCTGTATCATATATTCCAAATTGTATTATTACTTATTCTTCAACAAAAAGTAATGCTAGCTACTATATAAATGATGAATCTACAAAAATTTGCCACCAAAAAGTTCAGATTTTAATTAGATTTCAGCATGATTCATGATAGCATTTATGCTAATACTATTTGGCCAAAACATATGATGCCCATTTCCTGTATCTTCACCGGATGTTCAGTTACCCGGCTATTTACAGAAATCTTTGATAAAACCCTGTTTTGTGTCATAAAGTATCAAAGTGTGTAAATAAGTACGCATGAAACATAAGCATGTGCAATCCTCATTAGACAAGCAGCTGAACTATCACACAGTTACGGAGATAACTCGAGAAAAATATGCGAAAACCGAAAACTTTTCAATAATAAATTATAAAAACAACACAATGACATGGTTTTATAAATGGAGACTAACACCAAACGCGTCAAAAAACCAACTTCTGCTCACAAACCACAGATTCAACGCTGACTCCCCTACAATAACTGCAGACGGCCAAACGACACAACCAAAAAACGACGTAAAATAGCTTGGAATCACAATTGACCACAAACTTAAATTCACTAAACACATACGAAACATCAGGGCAGAAACAATAAAGAGAACAAAACACTTCCGATCACTAACCTACAAAGACAGAGGAATTAGCACAAACACCGCCACCAAAATATATAAAGCTATTTGTAGACCCTTGCTAGACTATGGACATATACTCATGACCAACGGAACAGAAAGGACAAAACGTTATGTACAAACAACAGAACAAATTGCACTAAGACTAATAACACGAATAAGACACCCCCAAAACCCACTACACAACCCCTCCACCCAACTATTATACGAACGCACAAACATGACAAAGATTTCGGAAAGACTCATACATCTACAGACAAAATGGACAAACAACCCCTACAACTGGACCATACTGAATCCCCTTTGTCTTACAAGACCAACCAGACAATCCCGCTTCCGTTTCCCTACATCAACGCTACTCGAACACTTACAAACGCAACTGACTACTGGACAATAAAATAATGTTTTCTTGTCATTAGAATTGGAAAGTTTATTTAATTAATTAAGATTATTAACCTAGAATAAGAGAATTTTCATCTTTGTTTTTTGTTTAGATTATGACTACATGTATTAAACAAGGGCAGAAAGACCGATAGGTCGATAGCCTTTTTCAGAAATAAAGATGTTTACTACTAAATTATAAATGAATAAAATAATAAAAAACAAAAATTACTGAATGATAAAAACAGTTGAACTAGTCACTGTTCATGTTCAGTTTCTCATAGTAACGTCGGACATAAAACTTGTCCGATATTGCTGCGATTCCAAATCGGGACAACAGATATATTTCTCACGCTTGCAAACACTTTTTGTCGGTGAATTTGGCACTAAATACTGAAAGTCAATGTAATTTACTTAGCTGAATTTGTAATTTTTTGCGTATTTCAGCGCCTAACAAAAGTTTAGAACAGGGTTTGTACACTACACTACTTATGAATTGTAATCTAATAATTTATATAGTTAGCAAATTCAAATACAAATATTATGTTCTGAAACAAAGCTAATTTAAAGTTCATTTGGGACACAAGTTCACTTGCATCGCTACTTATGCTAGCTGTGGGATGTGCAAAGTTTTAATAAGATCTAAGGAAAACGCGTCAGAATCGAACGTTAGGAAAAGCAGGCAATTCGTATTCTGAACACAAGAGCGTGGTCTGAGCATCACTCCTCGCCCACCCTGACTATTTAACGTATTAGGGTGTCATAAGACAGTATGCCCTGAAATGTAAAGGTAGATATTTTTTCTTTAAATTGTCACGATGGGAACTTTTAATATATTATTATGCCCCCTAAAATTAAAACATTACCGGCTTCTAAGACAACAGAGTGGTCAACAACAAATGATGGTATCATAAAAATCGCATATAGCTGAAAGAATATCAAAAGCTCTCCGCTTTAAAGAGTTCTAGATAATATAAATCAGATAGGGACAACCGGTTCTTTACGAGGAGCAAATAGGGAAATAGTCTGAAACTGAACAATTAAACAAGCAACTCAGTTAACGACACTAGCAGGTCCTGAGAGACTTGTTGATGAGTGGGAAAGCCTCAAAACTTGCATTTCCATAATGTTTTCCTCTAAAACATCGGATTCAAAATGTAGCTTACCTTAACCTTTCCAGAACTGGATGTGAGACCGCTGCAGTTCTGACAATTAAACTCCTACACCTCTGTTGTAAAGCTTTCAATTCTTCTTCTGCTGAAGATAGCTTCTCCCTCATCATCAATCTAGCTTTGGAGTCGGGACTCAGACCAACTTCCAACTGTCTAACCAGTCTTTTAATAGCAGCTAAACGTCCTTGTCGTTCTCCGATTTCATGCTCAGATCCTTCGTCCGAAATGCCACTGTCAGAGAACGAGCCTTCAGTGAAGAACTCAGGTAAAGGGTATCCCTGAAACAAAAGATGAGAATGAATTATTAATGTGTAAAATGCGAGATTATTTGGGAGTTGCGGTGATGAGCTAAGACGGGTATTAGCTTCCGGTTAACCGCTACGGTCCAGTATACGAGTAAAGTAATGCCGGCCACCATTTCCGGCATCGTTAATCGGAGACCGGACTTTGGTTTTCGAGTCACGTGCCTTCGAATGTTCTCCGGAATCAGCGTAAAAATACAAATTTAATATCGCATAGTAGAGGCTCTCTGTGGCCCCCGGGCTGGTCCGGGAAGCATAGTCAGATTATTACCAGCTATTTTCGCCCCAAACCCGGTGGAAAACTAATATTTATGTACTCCCGGAGAAGCCCCCGGGATAACTTTCTCGATATGTAGGTCGGAGGACAACGATGAATAAAATAAAAACATACCCCCATTCTGAGACATTGGTGCGACGCTAAGGGATTTCGTTTCGATAATTGTTTTATATTGCGTACCCGCTTATCGGAAGTTGCTTCTGCTTAGCTAATTGAATCATGTTTATTTGCAGTCGTTCATACTTTGGCAGTAAACTGCTGGCGTTTTTGCCATTAAATCGTCAATTATTTCCAATCAACTCTGTATACCGACTAGCGGCAACATAGCATTTGAGAAACGGGATGAAGTGTTCCGACGCCGAAGCCACGGTAATGAAAAGCGTCGTGGCGCATACTAAACAGCCGGGTGCCTGATTGGCAAAAGCTTCAGCTACCCGTCTAGCTGGTCTTGCTTCCTCCTTCTACATGGTGTTCACAATAAAAATTTTGCGCCTATCTTTCCTAACGTGTCACGTAAAGTGTAACTTCATTTCCAGGTACATTACAAGCCAACTATTTTTGGCTAAATGTAGGGAACCTCCCAATTAATACAAAATTTAAAGAATATAATTAAGACAAATTTAAATAAATTAACAGTTTTATTAGATTCGTATGGTTTTATTGTTGGAAATCGGATCTAGATAAATCTATTTGCAGTACCTACGCTTTGCGCATTTAATCCCGCATCGTCAGGACAAATAATGATTATCTGCTGTTGCCATTGACAGTTTTCTTTTAAAAGCATGTGAAAGCTCATACAAGCAGACACGCTACATCGCTATCACACTGTGAGCTCAGTATCTTCAGGATGGAACATCTATATTATCTTCCTTCTGTTGTTGATTTCTTGATTTGGATATAATTTGTGAATTATATTATAATATGGTGTATACAGGGTGATCCGTATTGAATACATCATAGCGTAACCGCAGATTAAATATGTGAAAATAGCATTTTACCAAACATGCCTTGGAAAAGTATTTCAATTTCAAATTAGTTCATAATTTCTACAATTTTAATTGAAAATTTGCAAAAAGCTGGTTTAGTGAGTTTTTGGTACTGGAAAATTCGAACTTAAACTTAGTTTTAAGGTATCTGTTAGAGTGCGCTGTGCATGCTATTCTTTTATTGTTTTTATGGTAAAATGGTATACCTATTTGTTATGAATCGAACATTGACAATATTTTATGGAAAAAATCCCAATTTAAGCAATCAATGATTTATTTCACAAATTTTAAGCGATTTTAGAATGGGACCATATGAATTGCCAGCTCAGTGGTCAAGTAAGTGGTCAAAAGTACTTACGATTTTTCGTACTTACGATGATATTTCACTAAATATAAGACAAAATATGTGGTTTATGCACAGCGTATCTCATCATTATCATTGACCGTTTGAAATTTCTCGACTGAACGATTTCCAGTCGTGGTGTGAGATTCGGTTACTTTTGAACACTCGTAACGATTAGTTACTTTTGGATCCAATACTCGCTACTTCGGATCAGTTATTCAAGTACTTGTTCTAGTCGTTAGTCTTATAAAAGTCTTGTATTTATACACTAAATCTCATCAAACGCAACCCCACGTAGTTGAGTACATGAGTTACTAAGTTACGTACTTATGGTTTTAATAGATTTTGTTACTATTATACTTCATTATATTTGAACTTCTGTCAAAATAGGATTTTGCCTTTGTTTAATTAACCACTATCATGGTATTATTATTATATTATTTATTAGTATTAAAGCCAAAAACATTATAATTTGGGCGATAGTTTGCCTTTTTTAATAAATAAATGTATGATATTAATTTATACGATCTAGTTCGTCAATTTTAAAAATACTTTGATACTGAAAGGGTAATTTTAAACTATTCTCGTCCTATTTTTCAACAGTAAATTTTCGTCAAAAAAATTATAGTAGTAGTAAACATCTTTATTTCTTAGAAACGACTATCGATCTATCGGTCTTTCTGCCCTGAACCTGCCCTGAAAAAAAATATATTTTGACTTCTATTATATTGCTAGCGGCTTTCCAAATCCAATATCGACATTCTACGTGCTGTTATACGAAGAATATTATTTTTTTAATTAAAATGGCATCAAAAGAAGTAATTAAAAATATAAGATTTATTTCTAAAGATAACATACAGAAGTTATGAGAAAATATGTAAGTATACACACATACATATATGTATAGAATCTAGCAAGAGAATCAATTGTGAGCGCATTCCAAACAAAATCCAGTTAAGTTTTCCGTCGCTTTAATGCTGCGAGCAAAAGAAAACATTTACAAATCAGCATACGGTTCCAATCTGGATCTGCCATTTCAGCGGAATATACGCAACATATCCAGCACCTAAAGTTGAAATTTTCATGAAAATCGAGCACTAATTAGAAAAATCTTGTCGAAATCAAGTTATGTATTCCGTCGCTCTTGATGATGCCACCAAAGAAGCCTTGATAAATAATACTTTACTGGAATGTGGTCATTCATTTAGCCAACGTTTTTACACTATCAATCTGTAGAGGCTCAGAATTTCATGAAAATTCGAGAAAAAACTGATCTGCGAGCTCATATCAAAATCAAGGTTTCCGGCGCTGTTAATGGTGCGAGCAAAGAGGAACATTCCCAAATCATGACCTGGACCGAAAGTCAATCTGCCATTTAGGCATTGTTTTAACTACATGTCAAGCTCTAAATGTCCAAAGTATTATGAAAATCTACCAAAAGACTCAGAGGTGTCGTGTCGAAATCGTCCGACGTTAGATGTTTCGTAGCTCACAATGATGCGAGCAAAGAAGCATTGAAATTTTTCATGTGAGTCTGTCATTTAGCAAGCCTTTACACAAAATATCAAGCTCTAATTGCTCAAAATTTCATAAAAATTGAATAAAATGACTGCTTTCATAGCTAGCATTTAATTTAGTATAAAAAAAGTGTAATGCGCCGGATTTGTTTATCTTTGGCTGAGAAAGCGGGTTTGTTTACGGCTATCATCCAAACAAGTTTGAACGTGAAACTTGTCTTTGTGAATATTGCCGTGTGAAAAGGTACTTTCTATAAAATAGTCAATAGTAAAAAAACTAAAATCGAACTGCAAAGTAAACAAATCAATGACTCATCCAAAGGGCGAACAAGTTATATCATCATGTTGGTTCTGGAATTCGGAAAAGTATCTAAATATTCACTTTATTACAGGCAATGGACGAAATCGGTCGCCAGTCCTTTGTGTCGTGTGAATCGCGGTCTTAGCTGGAAAATATAGAATCATTGTGACCCTTAAGGAAAGTTTATAATTCGAAGTGCATTTTCATTGTGTCATCAAGTGTAGTGTTTGCTTTTTGAAGATTAATGGATAGAAAATGGAGGATGACACCAGCTTGCTTGAAAGCTGGTAAGAATGATTCCTAATCTAGAAATCCTTCAGTTTGCACTGAGTTTAGTTTTTCGAAACGCGACTGAAGTTTTATGGATTTTTTACATTTCTCTTTTTGTATTTTGCTGATTTTCAATAACATGGCTTTGACAGATTTTCTGCTCTACTAAACACATTTTCTTTTTTCTTTCCAGGTGGCACGATGCAGCTTTCGGTAAGTTTGGCATTACTTTGCCCCTGGTTGCCATGTAGTTGTAGAACTTTAATACTATTGACTTGTATTTTATTATATTGTTGCATTTAATATATCTTCGACGAGGAACGACGAGGGAGCTTTTGGATTCTGTATTGGGTTTTTGAAATATTTTATTTCATTTTCATAAAACTAATTTAAAGTCAGATTTTAAACATTAACTCACAGTTTTCTTTCGCAGACTGTTTTTTATATGAAGTTTTACAGTTTAAAGGCAAAATAAATGTCGTTCTCCTGTGAACCACACATGTATTGTCGTGCAAGATATTTTTTATCAATTATTGGTGTTTTTCTGTTATCAATTACATTCGAAACCAAAGGGTTCTTGTATTCTTAATGGGGATTGCTCAGATTTACGTTTTCCAACGATTTCGATAGTCAGGGTTATGTCACGTAAAATAGGAGTATTCTGCTGCGAATATAATTGTAATTATCTATTTTATTAGTGTTTTTCTGTTGAAAATTTAAAATTTTGCTCTTTTTAAAGTTAATAATACCCCCTAATACAGACTAAAGTGCCCTAAAGGTAGGTGAATTGTATTTATTATTTTATTCTGGTCTAGCGGATAGCGCCTTAAAAGGTTGCAAGTGGTCCTGGCCTAATAATTTAGATTTTGTGCTGTTTTTCCAAATTTCACAATCCGAATAAATGATTTTGGCCAAACGATTCCTGCTAGCGATTTTCAGCGGCCAGGATCCGTCCGACTATTCCAGTTTTTTTTTGCTGTCCAGCACCCTTCAGGCTGTATGTGGTCCAGATCAAGATTATATTCATACTTGCGGCTGTTCTTCTAAATTTGAGTCACTAAATTGCGTTGAGTTTTTTGAGGAAAAATCGACTTTTAGGGAATTTCAGCGGTCTGGATCCGGACAGCCTTTTATTTTGTAGAAGTAGATGGCAATCAGGGTTGTACCTTTTCTTTGATAGCATTTATACTACTCGCATGTGCAGATTTGAGAATTTTATGGAGTGGCTTTTCATGGTTTTTATGCCGCTATGCTTTTTGAAAATGGTAGCGCACTTATTTTCGCATTCCAGATGAATTGTTGATCTATTTTAGTACGCGTAATTAGAAATAGGAAGTTCCCAAAGCGCTCTATCGAAAAGGTTTTACTGAAGGTTCATATCTTTTTAATGGTTTTTTAGGTAAGTGTTAAACTTCAAGAGCACTTAAAAATCTGATATACTCTTGATTAACTTTTAAATGTCAGATTTTCCATATGACACTAAAAGTGGAAAGACGTTCGAATGATTAATTCAATATTTTTACCGTTTTCCCGATAGAAGTTCTGAAACTTTGAGACCTCGTTACCGTTTGATTCTTTCTCTTCTAGCCTTTTTAAGGTTAGACATTTTATATAAATTCCTAGTAGGAAAAGGCAGTTCCTAAGATGTTCCATCGAAATATCCCTTAATGATTCATCAGATATTTATAAGAGCTTCCATGATATCTCTTAAAATCGAGATGTCCAGAAAATTTTATATCTTCTCCGCTCGCTCTTAAATTTGATCATATCGTAAAATTGAATCGGTACTGTACCAGTTACCAGTTACAATAAGTTCTTGCATGGTTAGCTTGAGCGAGTACAAGTAGTAACGTATTCGGATTCGAACGCGAAGGTTAGGATGGGTGACTTGACTTTTCCCGAGATCGAGTACTTGATTACCCCTTTTTTTGCTTGGTTCAGTAATCGTTACTTCGAATACGGATGAGTAACGAGTACTCGAGTAACGATTAGTTACTTTTTTCCCACTGCTAATTTCCAGACAAATGGAAGCAGTGAATTTTCTTGGCCAGGTTGTAGCCCTAATCTTAATCCCTTAGATTTTTACTTTGAGGGTCACTTAAAAAATATATGTTATGAAAAAAAAAGTGAATCAAGCGCAGAACTTCAAAAAAAATTACGCCGTAGTTAAAATCATAAGGAACCAACAAAGTATTTCATTACGAATAATACAATATTGAGATAAAAAGATAGGAAAATGTAAATTTAAGTGTACTGATTAAATTGGAATTGCCAAATGGTTAATTTATCAATTTATTAAACCGGCAATATTTCGAAAACCGGTTATTTTATCGATAACAAGCAGGTATACCTTTTTAACTTACAAATAATTAGTCTAGAATTTGCGCTATTTAAAACTCTGACAGCTTTCCATTAAAAAGTTTTGATGAAAAATAACCAAACAGCATAGCGTGTGAAGCGCCCTATAGCAGGTACCTTAAAACGAAGTTTACAATCGCATTTTGCACCACCAAAACCCACTATCCCAAATTTTTGAAAACTCTCAATTAAAATTGTAGAAATTATGACATTAATTTGAAATTGATATAGAAACTTTAATACCCTGTTTTGTCTCAGTCAAGCAATATTTTAGTACTTGTTTGGTTAAATTTCCTTATTTCGAAGAATCTGTACATTAATTTTTATGAAATGATCTCGACAGCCCAATCGTTTCTGAGGTGATTCTTTCAATATCGTCAGTTTTTCAACTGTTGATTCTTTTTAGTCATTTTCATCTTCTGTATTGAGTTTTCCGAAACAAATTTTTTTCTCGGCTTAATTATGGCCGATATAGCTTATAACTTTTATTCTATGTTTTATATTATTAGTTATATTATTTGTATGTTTGATTGGCTTGCTTTTCAATACTGAAGTTTCAGCTTTACATAACCATACGCAAGATGGTTTATGAATCCAGTGTGTTTCAATTTGAACATTGTTTGTTCTTATTAATAAAGGAAGTTTTTTCTTTTCTTTTTTTAATGTGGATTTTAGCTTGAAATCAATGTAAACGTCAATTTTTTTTGTATGGCTGTTCTCGTATTATTTATTCAGGGCGGACCGTAATAAATCCCTTCGAAAAAATCAAAAAGGAAAACTTGATTTCAAGGCATCAGTTAGTAGGCCCTAGGTCGGCTCTGGTGCATGGTTATTTTTAACTAAACATATTTTTTTACGGAATTCTACATTGGGATAAAAGTCAGATCATCAGAGTCGATCCATTTACGAATTGTTTCCAATGGATGGCGGTAACAAAGCGACACTTAAATGATTTATTAGCTAATTCAATAACTAAATTATTAAAATAAGAAAATTTATAATATATTGAAAAGCCATGCAAACATTGTTTATTAGACTTGCAAAGAAATATTTACATCAGTTTATTTTAAATGAGTTCCGGTAAGGTTTTACATTATTTAGCCCTCCCTGTAAAAAATCTAATTAGATTTAGAGATTTATCGGTTCCCGGTTCCTATTTTAATTAAGTCTTTGGGGAAGCATCCTTTAAGTGTGACTATGTCGATAAACCCATGCCCAACATAAACGCCATAATCACGACTCATACGTGTCTGATTAGATTAATAAAAACAACGTGGTAGAACATTAGCGCCACCGTCTCTTAACTTATTTCTAAACATAAAGAAGTTTTTACCTGATAAGATGTAGACTCAGACAGCACTTTCGCAACATCCCTAACGCATGTTGCAGTTTGGTCCGTGAATTGTCCATTGGAGAGCACGTTATCCAGAATGTGGATGTTTTTTTCGTCTTCTTTCAAATCTTTTTGCAGTTGCTCTAAACGGTTCTCCAGCATTTTCCATACAGGAAGTAGGTTCTCGATCTCACTCAATTTTGTTGTAGTTCTGAAACAAATATTGGAATTTTTATTGTTTGAGGGATTAAAGACGCAAATCGTCGTTGAATTAAAAAAGGTGATTGTTAACTTTCCTTATAACTTATTGATGGCTACTTTCGCATTAGAGAAAGCTATATTTAACAAAGGAAATATCGCCAATACCATATTTATTTACAGCTTGGTTCCATGAACAAGCCCTCCATCTTGAATACTAATGGCCGTTTACGTATCGTACCTACATATCACGCCCGTACTATCTGGCCAACGTACTTTGAATGGCTTACTTTACCAAACACGTTCGAATCCGTGAGAGAACTTAATTGACGGCCTCGTAGGAAAATCATTCCAAAATGCCGTTAGTTTCATTCATACGATTCGTTTTTCGCATGTCAAACTAATGTGACGGTTTCGAATTCAAGAAACGCACAATAAATATATTCTACATTTTACCAATTTAGTCAATAAATGTTTTCCCTTTTAAACCTGCTTTACAATTAACATTTCTTTTCAACGTTCACTTGAAACTAGTAACGCTTGAGAGGAAAGTCGGAAAATTTGAAAGACATAAATCAGGTAAGATCATCGGACAGTTTAAAACACGTAGATGTAAGTAGCATAAGTATCTAAAATTGGATAGCATAAAAAAAACAGAAAGACAGAATGAAAACACTTTTAAGGGCTGCTGTTTCAAAATTATTTAAATCAGAAGCGAAGAAGAAGAAATAAAAGAAGCGCTAATACTTTTGATGATTTGATGTTCAAAGATATTGTACAACAAACAGCAATTCAGCAATAATTCCTTCGAATCCAACAAAATCCACCAAACGACTGCTAGGCCAACGGGATGATTATAATGAAACTGCGAAAGAATTTGTCTAAAAACCTCAACAGATATTGCATATATTTGCGTTATATGACATTATGTTGTAGTTTAAGAAAATGAAATTTGAAAAATATGAATTAGAAACTCAGTTTAAATGCTACAAAGATATAGTTCACGAAACTGTGGAATAATGTGAGACATTATAAAGACAAATACAACATTTATTAAATTTGTAGCTACGGCTGAATTGAATCAAATCCAGACTTTCCCCACAAGACATTTTTAAATATTTCGCTTATAAGACAACGCAGATACGTCGAAGAACAAGCAAGCAACATGAAGGCGACATTGTGTGCATCTTAAAACCGCCCACCAACTACCAAGAGAGGAATATTTTCTTTTAATATTTAATATTGTATTCAGGAAAAATATTCCATGCGGTTAAAAATATGAGTGTCACAAGAATTTAATAAACATTTTTCCCAATCTTGAAAAATAACTAGATCATTCAGTCGAGTATTGGAAGAGATAACTTTTCTAGCTATAATTTGTGGATATATATGCAATGTTTCTTTTTGCAACAAAAACCAACTGTCACTTTGTATTTCTATATAAGATCAATAGGTTACGAATTCTACACTTTGTTTCAACGAAAATTAAGCAAATAAAGTACAAATTGGAACGTAAAAATTCCGAATTGCTCTTGAATATCAAAATCCGCTTTGACGTTTACTGTATTGAGAGTAATGTGTGAGAAAACCAAGTTTAACGAAATTTCCAAACTAAAAATATTGTAGTTCTGTTTTATGTAAATAAGCGACAGACAGACATATACACAGAGCTATAAAACAATTTAACAATTAGTATTCTACGAGGCCATCTTTCCATTACTCCCGACTGTATGACGGCAGCTGCACCCAAAAGTAACGTGTTTAGACTTTTAAACCACCTCAAATCTATTTTACAATATAATTTTACGTAATGTTTATTTCAAATGTAGCCACGATGAAAATAAATTCAGTTGTAGTGTACATTAATAAAATCCATTTCTATTATTCTTTTCACATAGTAATGTGCTGCGGCGTTTTTATAGTTCTTCAGTTTTTTATGTCAATTTAATGACAATGGGCTTTTTATCGTTTAGCTTTTAAGCGTTTAAGTTGTGAGAGGAGTTGAATAACGTATAGGAAGTAGACAAGTTAGTAAATTGTTTAAAAAGTTACAAAAAACAGTCATATTAACATATAACTTTTATAGAAAGGTTTTGGAAAATGTTCAGAAACCTAATTTACCTCGTTCTAGCGTTGTCAAAGAGCTCGTATAGTTCCGAAACCTCTGCCTTTAGGGTGCATTTGCTGAAATCGTCAAAATCTTGATTCTCCAAAGTGAACCTATGCACTACTGCATTCAGCGACGCCAATTTGGCAGACTGGGTTTTTATCACATCCAAGAGTTTCTGAAATAAACAGAAAATACGTTAACCATACATTGTCTGAACACTTGGCTTGCTGTACAATTAAATACTGTTTAATTAAACTAATATATTTGAATTTTATTTAGATTCAGATCAGGTTATAATGGGTAATTTGAATTTCAATTATAATATTCCATTGATGAATGTTGCTATAAAGAGACGGCAAGAAATATTAATTTAATCCAAAAAAATTCCTGGGTTTCAGTCAATTTTATTGTTTATTATTTGAAATGTCACAAATACGTTTCGGTGTCTTTCTCCACCAGCATCAGTTTGTATGTATAGATGTTTCTACCTTCACATTTGACTGGCTATTCTCTAGCATGACTGGCAAATAGCCAGTCAAATGTGAAGGTAGAAACAGCCATACATACAAACTGATGATGGTGGAGAAAGACACCGAAACGTATTTGTGACATTTTAAATAATAAACAATAAAATTGACTGAAACTCAGGAATTTTTTTAGATTAAATTGAAATACAGTCAGGAAAATATACACAGTAAGAAATATTAATATCAATATTTTTATAAAATAGCCGTCATATCTTGCAACTACGAATATCCTAGTGAAATATTTATCTACGTATTCAAAATGTTCATTCTAATATTCAGTTTTTGATAGGCCTTTGAACCTTAAGGTTCAGGGCGCAATATTGCAATTTTCAAAGCTTCTGCGTTTCTGTTTAAAGAGTATATTTAGTTTCTGCAACACTGTTTTAGCTTGCAACACTTGCAAGCGCTCGTTAATCAATGACAATCAACTTTGAGATCATCGGATATGTTCTATATGTTATTATCCTGGACAAGCAAACAGCAACATTTAGAGGGCCTAACTTGATCGAGAGCCCGCTCATAAAGCTTAGTAATTTATAAACATGCGGCAATATAAGTCTGCAGTATCGCGATGACCGTCTTCCCTGCTGCCACTTTTTGAGCCGGAACGTTCCTTAGGGACTCGCTCTACACTGACCAAACGATCAATGCAACTTCTCTCGTCAACATGTCTAGGAATATTTTAAGTCCGTTTGCATTTTTTAGTAGGGCCAGTCAACCATCAATTCTCAAATTGCTTTCGTCTCGCATGTACAGGGTGACTTAACGATCCAGGAAAAAACAATTGTGTATAAATTTAGCATAATAGTCATACATACTCTTAGTAGTCATCATTCATTCATGCACTTGTGAAACTGAGAATCAAAAACCCTAACTCCAACAATATATTTGATTTACATTCAATTAATGCATTTATTGGTATATTGAGAATGGAATAGAGATAAAAAACAATTTTTTTTTATTGCAAATGAAAGCTAAAAAATGACGAAAGTGATACTGTGGATTGACAAATATGTATTTCAGGTTTTTTCAATAATACCTCCTGGGTAAAAATAACGGGCACGATGATATATCATTTTTTCGGGTTATTTTCATTTTTTTTTCATTGATATTTCATTTTCGGGTTATTTTCATTAACCAAGCATTTTCATCTCAATTTAATGCTTGGTTAATACCAATATGAATTTTGAGAAAAGTTTGAATTGGTTTGTCTCTATACAGGGTGAAACTAAGAATTTGTATTTACATACATTTGTGAACAATATGAAAGAAAATAAAAGCGTGCATAGTGATACATGCGATTGTTAGGCTTTATTTTTACTTTACTTTTTTTTTATTTATGACGACATCAACTTTAAAAGGAGCTATAATTTTTTTAAACAAAATGACGCAATTTTCCAATAAATGTTAATTTCTTTGATTTTTATCTTTGTTTTTTATTTAGATTAAGACTATATGTACTAAACAAGGGCAGAAAGACCGATAGGTCGATAGCCTGTTTTTAGAAATAAAGATGTTTACTACTACTGTAAATTACATCGTTTGATAACTTTTTAAACATGAAATGGAATTGTGTTGTCTAGCAACGATACCACTTAAGATAAATTGATAAACAATGTAAATAAGCAAACATTAAGTTAAAACGTTGAGTTGATGTATTGTCAGAGGTCAAAAAGATAAATGTTAACCTGAATGCGACTGTTAAGCGTCATGTAAACACGAAGCTTAACAATCGCATGCAGATATGTGGCATAGCGTTTTTATTTTCCTCCACAGGGTGTTCACAAATTTCGGTAAAAAAACAACTCTCAGTTTCACCCTGTATGATGTCTGACTCAAACCACTTGAACATCTTTGAAGAAATTCGTATCAATAACCCGGAAAATTGATCAACATCAATTGATTCAAAGCTACAAAAGCTAAGTAAGACGTAAATTCATTAATATTTATCGTGTCCGGTTTTTATGGTTCAGGAGTGTATATGCACGATGATAATAATACAGATTATTATTCCATTTAAGTGCCACAAATGAATACTGATATTTTGCCAAACCTCTAGATGATATTATGATAATGCCCCGAAACAATCTGTGCACGATTCCCGTGAAATTTCGGATCTCTCCATTTTGAGTTACTCCCCTTCCTCTAATATAGTCAAAGGCATATAAAAGAGCTTTAAAGAACTCTACCATCAAATCCCAGACAGTTCATTCGTTGTTGATTGCAAATCGAATTAAACCAGTATGCATGCATGCCTTCGCGTCCCGCAGGAATAACAATTGGCCCCAAAAATTGCGTTTGCAAACATCGAACTACCCATCGGGGAATAGATTTCTATATGTTTGAAATAAGCAAAAAGGCATTTAACTTTCATTGTCTATCGTAAATATTATATGAATATCAACTATTGAAATAGTTCTAGTATATTTGCAACAAGGGCCGCACCAATGGATTCTAATAAACATATGAATATAAGGTATGCAAATGTTTATTTATCACTGTGATAAAGACGATCCGTGGTACATGAAATAATAGAGGTTTGGATACTGCCAAGCTTTTTTGAAAACTTCCTATATGCATTAATTTGGATGTATAAAAAATAGCGTTTCGATAGCGAGTATAAATTTAAGCAAGACATGTGGTTTAGTTGCTTATAGTGTGCAACTGCCTAAACCTGCCCCCAAGTTAAAAAAATCGAACTGCAATTTTTAGGGATACCTACATATCATGATCTGACATTGCAGGTTCTTCTCCTTGAAGATGTAACCGGATGCCTACAGTTTTTTAAGAAAATTTTGATATGTCGAGTTGTGGGAAAAGTCGAAACTTGTCGAGCGATTAAAATTAAACTGTATAAAAGTTAAAATGTACATCTAAACCGTATGGCTAGCTATATTCGCGACCATTCGAAGCAGCAGAGTGGATCCAGAGCTGCGTAGGGGGACTCGGGGGGTAAAAGCAGAGTTGTGTCGAGCGCTGGCATCGCACGCCAGCACGTGACGGGACTCCAAATTAGGAACACGTCCGAGTCCTAATCTTGCACCACGCCGCACTGCCACTGCCGACATACAAATGCCGTTCGCGTATTTTCAGGACCGTACTTTCCGCACCCTTGGACTTTAGGAAAAAAATCAATCTTTCAAGGGCAAAACACACATAAGGAACAAACATCTGCCCAGTCACCGATAAAAACTCATATCATACATTAGAATGTCCGCTCGAAATCTGTGACCGTTGAGGAATACATTCTAATTTGTAGTAAACATCAATATGGGGAAGTTCACACAACACCTTGTACCACAGAATAAACCCTGGTATTTTGAAAGAGCCTCAGTAACATCGTTATGAAAAGTCCTTTATAGGTAACCAATCAGAGTTAAAGAAAAACTTAATATTCAATATCTTGATTATCTATTATATAATAGTACCAAGTCATATCCAAGGAATCCCATTTTAAATCAGCAGCAGTTGAGTTTGCGAGAATTTTTAAGCCCATGTTATACAGGGTGTCCCACCGGGAATCGCCGCGATCGATATCTGGCAAATTGTAATAAGGAGAAATTTGAAAATTGGACAGTGTACCGAAGTCATTGGGGGCAAGCTATCTAAAAAATTTTCCAGATGGCCACACTTCCGGTTATACCGGAAGTAGGTATCAACTTGCTTATTTTAAATGGAACACCCTATATATTATTACATTTTTGAATTCTACTCCAAATTCTAAATATATTTCATGTATAATTTCCTATACATAAGTCTGACCCTTTTTGATATATTTGAAATTTTATGTAAAAAATGACAGTTGCAGCCCCTCGAAAAATTATACATTTTTGTACATACATTTTGTCATACATTGACAAAATGTTGATAACCATTAATACAAAGTGTTAAAAAAATAAGTTTCAAAATGACTGAGAAAATCGCCCAAAATCAATTTTTTCAAATGGAAACCCTCATTTTTGATAATTTTATCTTATTGAGTATTAAAAATTAGGGCAAGCTTGTGTAAGGTTGTCACTTCCAAAAGTGTTTAGTTTTAGAAATATTGTCAACTTTTATTCGAGTGGCTGCAATTGTAATTTTTTACATAAAATTAAAAACAAAAGTTCACCATCCTTGAACTGTAAAGCAACCCAGCATTTCGATAACACTGCTAAATAAATCTATCTAATTCTGTTTACTTCTTAGGTAATTACTTACCTTACCATTTTGTGTAATTACTACTCCAAATAGTGTCGCCCAAATAAATTAAATATTATTATTTGAAAGACGTGACAAATTGAGAAAACCAAATTTTTTTACCGGTCAGTGCATTAATTCAAGACATTTCTGGTGATATTTAAATTTATTTGACAAGTAGAAATCAATAAATCAATCAAGTTAATATGATAAATATTTAAATTTAACTTGAGAATTGATGTAAATAAAGATGAACCAAACCGTTTTAAATATGGGTCATCCAAATAAACATTGAACATCAATTAGATCATTTTTAAAGTATTTGCATTCGCCTACACACATCTGTTTATCAAATCAGAGTCTAAAAGTATAACAGAACATTTCGTCTGTACTTATGAATAATTACAATGAAAATGTTCAAATAATATCGAAAGTCTTCCCTTCTCAGGGATTATTAGTTTTCACTTGTTCGAAATACAGCTTTTCACTGACCTTTGTTGATTATCAATTAACAAATCACAACTAGCTCTATCACTCTATCCGAAATATATATGGTTTAAAAACATTAAATTCCGTAATATCTCCCTCATGTATGCAATCAAAAATCCGAACGATTCACTTAATTTGTGTTCCATTCACGTACACGAATCGATATTGATCAGAATTTGGGTTTTCCGCTTTTCACGTCCCAGTTATAAGGAATTTTATTTTACCACTTAATATCCCTTAAACCCTGACAATGACGGGTGAAGTAGCTAGACAATGGAAAATCGAATAACTTGAAAAAAACATATAACACAAGTAGGTTAGTTCTCCAACCGACTTTAGTTCACTTTATCTACTAAATAAATGCAGAAGTTCTTTCCATGTAAACGTTATTTACTTAGAACCCCACTTATCAGCATGTTAATAAAATGATCTAAAAATATTGTTTATGCAGCATAATTGAGATATTTTAAGATAGTGATCCATACAAAACTTTCGGTGCATCCACCAAGTTAATGTCTAGATGTTGAAATGCAATAGTGCTATCATTTCAATAGCGCCATATAATAAAAGTAAAGTTTTACGTGAAAGTTCCTTGAAAGTGATCTAAACTTCAATTTAAATAAACGTTACAGGAACATTTGATACTGAACAAAGAAATAAAATGGTACTTACATTGCAGGATTCAATTTCATTATTTATATCCTGTGAAGGATTGTCACCAACTTGAAACTCGCTGGTATTATCAGGTACTTCTAGTTTACTAATAAAATTCTTGAGCTCGGTTATTTCCTTCTGTAGTCTTCTGTATTCCTGCATCTTCAAGCTTCGTATATTTAACGCCTTCCACTGACTCAACAAACCTATAACAAAGTAAGAACATTTGCAGTTATCTGTATAATAAATTTAGCGCAGAAAATCAAACTGTTTATTGCAATGTTACCTCTGAAAGATGTAATGCAATAGCTGCTTTCACAAAACGCAAACTAACTCCTAACTGGTTGCCAATAATAAGCGAGAAACATGTCTAAAAACTAGTTTTACAAGCAAACATGAAGTCATCAAATCGTGTTTTCTAAATACATTTAATTTTTATCAAGTTCAGTTACTTGAACATGCAGACAATGTAAACTTTAGGCAGTCATTTTGCTATCTATCTGCATCTACAACCCCAAACATGCCGAAATTCAACACAGGTCACATACAAACTACTTTCTTCAACAAAAACCAGTTGGCAATCTCAACTCTGCTTCGAAAGTGAAAATGATGACGATCGTTAAAAAGAGATGAAATCTGCATGTAAATATTCTTGTAACCCACACATATAAGGCGATGTAGGATGCAACAAGGTGAACATCAACTGGAGTAGGCGATGCGAAGGCTAATCGGCCGTTTTAAGATGGTTCTAATTTATGTGAATGCTAATTTTCTTTCGATTGGTGTTAATGTAAAAACTATTGTCACTGAGATTAATGTATTTCTGATCATTTATTTATTCAGTCCCTTTACAGCATAAACTATGACAATTAGATCATAACATCAACACTTTGCACATTTCTCAGGAAACACCACAATATGTTTTGAACCGCAATATATAATCATACTTACCGGTCTGAACTGATGTTTCTAATAGTAATGGTCTGTTGTGGCTCGAAAACTATTCATAGCGAAATTTTTAAACTGCTAGAACTTTAAATATCACATTAGGGCTACCACGCTTAAAATAGGCTATCGTGCTTTACCGTGGCGTCTAATGATTATACAAACGGTTAAACTTCCGTCTTCAATTATATATTTAGGCGAGTACATGTTAGGGATCTGACCATATCTGCTGTAATTATAGTTAGTTGCACGCCATCGTTGCACTGTAACTAGCTCATATCCACTGCCTGTACTAGGCATGAATTCAATAGAATTAATTAACTTCACTAACTAGCTTAGTTTTCTTTTAATAGCAGCACTGCAGCGCAAATAATAAGTACGAATGTACAGATGGGTTTAATTTTACTACTTTTACTTTGGATTTAACGGTACTGTGAGTTCACTCATATAAAATTCCACTTACAAATATACATACCTTAACTCACGTTTTCACAGAAAATCGGTATATACAATCCAAAATGGCCTTGCACAACGCCCAATAATTAGTATTATCTTATGAATCCCCTATTTACCGTGCTTGTTCCTATTTTATTTCACTCAAGAATTATGATTTGACGAATAAGATTTGAAGCAAAATACTGAACAACCGTCTTTTATTTCATTGCAAGAATGAATACGTATTTACACATTAAATGAAAAACTGTACTCGTTTGTCGGGATATTCAGTTATTTTTAGACCATTGCCAAATAATTATATTAATGGTCAATAAATTGAAATTAAAAATATGGCTCCATTTCCAATAAATTGTTCATAATGGCCCCACATATGCTGAATTTATTACGGCAGTTGCTTCTACAAATTTAAACCCTTTATCATTTCTTAAGTTGTTTCCATACCGGTTTTTCGAAAGCATTTTGGTATATCTCCGGCTCTAAATATACCATACAAGCACTCAATGATCAATTTTGTCGCTGTTTCGGACCACATCATTTTCCGTTTTGGTCTGCATAACATGTATGTACACATTCAATCAACTTCAATGCTGTTTTGCTTATTCACTTCAAAGGAAAACATCAATGAAACAACCATCAACATTGACGACAACAGAATAAAAAGCCCCAATTATATCAAACATCAGCCAATCTTTTACTCCATACTATGCTTTGATATATTTCAAATTTGATGAATTCATAGCCTTGATAGAACTTTAGATTAAGAACAACTACCACGTAGCATTCTCTTTAATGCATTGGGACCATGCGTACTTCACATAAATTTGCAAATGTATTAAAAATGAATCACCCAATAAGGGTCTGTAGGAAAGTGATATAACCTATCAAGAGATAGGTAAGGGAGGTAAAAGACTAGAAACGTTTTCCACCAACACGGCAGTCATCTCCGGGTGATTGAAGTTCCGTTCGAAGAACACAAAATTTCAGAAATAAATTAGCACATAGATAACTTGCAGCGGTTTAATGGAAAACGAAATATAAAAGCAAAATATGAAGCGGAAAAAACATTTAATGCACATACCATGCTGTTATAAGCGAGAAATTAGCAATACAAACATTTTACATCATAAATAGATATCATGCCCTAACTATATAAGAAATGAATTAATATCACAAAAAATACAATTTAAAACATTTTTAGCCTACGAAGTTCAGTAAACTTTCGTGAGAAGTACATGATGAGTTCTATAGCTTTCTTTAACAAAAAAGAGAGCAAAGAGGTCCAAGTACAGGAGTATAAAATAGGAAACCAACTCCTACCTGTCGTAACAGCTTTGTCTCCAGCGGACATCTTGTATTCATCTGAAGAATCTGTGATGTGGCTGAGAAGTGCAATGTGGCGGTCACAGTTTGACATCAACTCCTCCTAAAATTAAAAGAAAAGATCTATTTAAACTTGGCCCCAACCATGATTGTAGGTTTATTAGTCTCGCAAAATTTTAACTTAACACTGCGCCTCAGAAACTCAAATAGACCACTCAAATATTAATATAACAATTTTGCTTTAAGTTAGAAATAACACTAAGACTTGAATAGCAGCAGCAAATATGTCTATTTCCAGGTAAAAAGAATACAAAATTAAGCAATTTATCAAAACAAATATCGATCCAGATGTTCCATCCATTTTTGAAACTAACGAAAAACATTTTTATAAAATAAAGTTGCATTAGATAAAATGAGAAGCAATTTGGTTCGCTGTTATAACACATTAGTTCGATATTTGCTCTTATTTATCTCCTTTATTCCGTGTGTAACGCTCAGCTGCAGTTTCTTCAACTCTTACATGAAGCTGAATTAGTTTCTATCATAAAAAAAATGAATTACGTATTGTTCAGGTAAGAAAATAAAAACTAAATTCTTATTCACCGGTTTCGTAACACTGTTATAAATGCATCTACATCTATATACATGTACTTAAAATGTGGCTTGATCGAAATATACAAAGCAATCCATTGAATTAAACACAATTAAAACAAACTACTTACAACTTCGTTTGTAACATTGCTTATTCCATCCTTAACATGGTCGAAAACATTCTGTGCATACTTTAGCTGATCTCGAGAATCGTTTATGAGCTGCTTCAAACTCTCCTCATCGCTGTTCGATTCTTCAGCCGCCTGTTCGTGCGATAAAACTTTTCTTTTGAACTTTGGTGACATATCGGATAAAGCTGACCAATCTGACTGACTATCAATAAAATTTCTGTAGTCTTCGCCAAAATTAAGTAGTTTTCTTGCCGCGTCTGAATCATGCGATTCACTGTATGGTTCAGATAAATAATTTTCCTGCAAGAGATAAATACAATAATTACTTCGAGTCTCTTGTATGCAAAATACGCTCGCTATCTTATTAAAGCCATATTAGATTAAAGACACACTTGAAATTGTCTTAGCGTTCTATGCCAAAAACGCAAAAACGGAGAACTGAGTGGCTTTGGTTCAAAAAACGATATTACAGTGCAACTTTGATTATTTGATGACCCGAGTTACAATACTCGTGTGGTCTTTGTTAAGTTTGCAGCTTTTTTGATTCAACTTTTGTTAATGTTTCTCCAAGAAATGCTACGGAGGAGTTTTAAAACAGATTTGTAAGCAGTATATATTTGTAGTTGCTAATATCTAAAGTATGTGTAAAGTCAATTGAGAGATAATATCCATGCCAGTTAACAGTCTTTGGGTATGTTTGTATTGCATTGTTAACGAGAAGAGAACTAGTGTATTCATTCAGAAATAAGTCAAATAAAAACTCGAAAAGTGTCGGCTCAACATTTATAACTTCCTCATCAACTATTTTAAAAGGCCACCAGAATGCCATTATTGTTGTCGTATTGACAATTGAATAGTTACTGAAATGAATTTCATTGGCTTTTAAACGTAGTGTTTAACCCTCTAAGTTAAGTCCGACCCCGTTAAACCTTATACCGGCAGTAAGCATAGATATTTTATGATTTACGTCACTGACCGGTGGCGTAAATTGATCGTACCCCATCTTTTACCCTCTTCTCGATAGACTTTGCATAGACTTTACATGTTATTATATTTACGGAGGATCAATTCTCCAGAATAAACCTCGACTAATGGGGCAAGAAAATGATAGATAATGGAAGATAACGAAATACCGAGTATCCTACAATCGAAGGTTAGCTAGATTTTGTTTGAACGTATTTGCCGGTTACTCACTTAACGCAAAACTTGAGAATACCGTTTAGAAAGACATTTATGTCAATCTCCATTTAATGCGTTATTATTTGAAGTAATTTGCAAATTAATTACCTGATAGTTATCCCAGGCTTCCGATAATGAACTTGATTCTGTTGCATTTAGGCTGTTTTTTCCAGGGCTATCGTCTCTCATTTCTCCGCTGCACAGGTATCGTTGCCTTAATCCCACCTTGAAGTTTGGCACCCTGAATGATTAAATAAAAATTAGCATATTAAAAATTTAAATGCACAATAAACACAAACCTTTTTCTCGAATCATCGTCGCTATCTGCTCCGCTTGTCGTGGAAACTTCGCACCCTGTGTGGTAAGAGTGGTTGACTGTTGACGGATCGCTGGTTGAATGTTGTTCATGGCTTGATTTCTGTAAACTGTATCCAGAGAATGATTCAGATTTGATCAAAAAATTTCTATGTTGTCTAGAAGTGCCTGGGCTGTATAGTAGGTGCGGATCTGATTTGCCAAACTGGAAAAAAATTATAACCCTTAGAAAATTATCATATTTGAAAAATTGCAGGTAATATTTCCATTTGAAGAATTGCTAAGACTTACCAAAGCTTTCTTCTTAAGTTTCGTCTTCTTCCTTCTCATGGGGGATGATTTTTCAGTAACCAAAGGAGATATTTCTTCAACTGTTGATGATGTGGAATTGTTGCCATTAACGTTAAAACTATTTGCGCTTAGGGCCGTGAATCTGTTCAGAGTTTTGGGCGTAAGACTTATTTTGTGCAGTGCTGATTCGGATATTGATAGGAAGTTGATTCTAAACAAGATAAATAAATATTAATTACTGACTCCCTGATCATACCTAATGTAAATATCTTACCCTGCTGAGTTCGGCGTGGATGTATTTAACTGAGAACTGCAAGAGCCACACCATGTGTGACTTAATTCAGGATAAGATGTATTTTGTGAATTCTTGAGAGTCATCGTACTGGCATCAAATTCTTCTGAAGTCTGGGATTCTTTTTCATCTTCTTCTGCACTCGCATCGCAACTGTCGTCAGGTTTTTCCATGCTTAACCATTTGTTAACTCTTGACATTTTCAATGAATTACTTCGTTCTGTTTTCCTGCATTTCTCGGGGCTCACTAATTCTTCAGCCTTCTGAACGAGCATTCGTAGTTCATCTTCTGATATCAGTTTCGCCTTCGGCACGACTTGTTCATCAATCTCTTCCATCATATTATTTCCGTTTAAACAAACCGTGTCCGTTGGCACCTCAGCGTGTCCCGTCTTAGAAAAAGTCCATTCTTCTTCAGATGTATCGTCCAATGTACTTGTTTGCCCGTCTGTTTTTGAAAGTGTGAAGTTTTCAATCCTGTCCATGTCCGAGTCAGTATCTTCGTGCTTAAAATAGTAGGTTGCTAAGTTCGGGGCTTTTTTGTTGGATTGGGTGAATTGTGAAGTATCCGCGCCTACCGGAATGGCGCCGTCTACAACATCAATTCCATTCACATCTGCCACGTCAATTGTATCGCTCATAACGATGTCAATCGATTCTACTGAACATTCATCGTCCTGAAATGAACAGAAATCGATTTGTAGTTTTGCAATTCATTAAATAATGTACCACATTAATAAAACCAAATAATGTTACCCGTTTGCTATCTAAGATTAATCACTCTGATATTTTTGATCTGTAAAAAAGTTTTCAAAATTACGAAATACATCATGTCCGACAATGGTGTATAAACAAGACATTTTAACAACGAATTTCAAAATAATTAGTTTTCATTGTTTTCAGTGACTGTACACATAGTGTAAACATTTATCATATAAATTGGAATAAGTTGCACAATAATGTTGCTGGCTGTATGCATCGCTTAGGGCATAACAGACATTTTTAAATAATGCATTAAAATTAACTTTCCGGTTTAGTCACACTGCATTTTATCACACTGCATTAGTGCAATAAATGGTAGAACGCAGTCATTTTTAAATATCTGGTTCGATATATTAAAGCAAAACTTTCCAAATATTTGGAAAAATTGTGCTGATTGATTCAACCACAAACTATGACCACATCTTATATTACTATTACATGACAAAAAAAATTTTGGTCTTGAACATATTTGTTGGTATTGAGAGCAAATGTGTTTTTCTTAAAACTTATTAAACCACATAATAAGAGTTCTGTAAAGCATTCAACCATTGCCATTTCATTTCAAAATAGCACAATCTAGTAATAATTTTACAGAAAGTAATCGATTATCTATGTAATTCCTTTAAATCCCTTTGTGATTAACTGAATATTCGAAGAAGTGGAGATATTTGTATCAAAAACTTTTATGTTACTCATGCCCATCATATTTCCACTTTTTGAATTTATTCATGTCGCCTCTTTGGAAGAGCAATGACACAAGTACAAATTGGGGAAATGGCAAATTAAGAAAATAATAATAATGAAACTAACTCTGAGACGTTAAGGAACGATTTGGAGATAATCAATGGTTCTTAGAGAGAGAAAATGTGTTCGTTTTAGATGCTGCTACGTATTTTACAATTTGTTTAAAATCATGCGTCAATTACCCGACTGAAGAAAATATAATTTGCACTCGAGTCATTGTCCTTCGGACGAAGCGAAATACTATTAAATAAAAATCGATGTTAACCAACTTTATTAGCCGGAACGCCGAAAAAATATTTGGCTGTTGTAATGTATTAAACTCAGCTGGAAACAATTGCCAAAAAAAAACTAATAATGAGAATGGTTATAAATCAAATATATTTAAAGCATGTGAGACAACCTGACCACGAATTATTAGTTGATGATTAATGATCAACCGAGTAGTTTAACAAAGGTAATCACAAATCAAGTCACTGGCTTCCTATTTTGCTCATGTACGATCATATCTACTTAAAATGTTAGTCATTTTAAATGGGCGTAGTAGCGTAAGAGAAATAGCCCGATTGAGCTGACTATTGAAGTGTAAAGTTGTAAATTTGACTTAGGGCCTTAGAGCGTTTTGCGAGATAGAAATGTACTAACAAACTATTGTTATGATTAAAAATGCAACAGGTCAACACGCATTAGTATTAGAGACAATGAAGTTGCATTATTTTCGCACGTGTCTTTAGATTAAACAACGCGGAAACTGAATCGGAACACATCATGACCCTGTTTTGACAATACAATTAATTAATGAATGAGAATGATCAGATAAAAAATAATATAAACTGTATTGCTAGCCGCACCTAATTATCATTGTAGCATTGACAATTTTTTCCCAATCCAGATATTAATGAAGCGGTAGAAATAGAGAAAATATAAGTATATTTCACAACTAAAACAAATAGTACCTAGTTTATCTACTACAATTTAAAAATATTGTGGATATTTCTGAATAATGACTACTGTTGTAACACTGGTATGATTAAAACTTCACACTCGTGTACTAATACCGGTCATTATTCACTCGTTTAGTAATATAATATTATATCCATTTTCTCAAAGAACTGAAAGTTGGCTTATTTAATGTTATTTCAATCATTGTTGGAATCACCGCACATTACTAAAAGTGACAGTATTAAATTTTAAATTTTGTAAAGTTGTCCTTTAACTGATTTGCACAAATTACGATACTGTTAATGTCTTATTGCAATGTACATATAATTAATTTGAAATTGTTATACGTTGGAATTCGAAAAGTTTAATTAATTCCAAACCACCTTCTCACCAATTGCATAATTTATTCAGACAGATGAACATCATCAAAGTTAGACTTTTCGTGCAGTCCAAATCTTCAGAAAATTGTTAGTTGCAAAGTTGAATCTGAACAGTTGACTAACAACTTGATCGTGTTCAGCTTTTCGTTGAGGATTAATATTTATGACGCTTATTGCTGATGAAGTTGGGGTGTCATTGTTTATTAATAAAACACATATCACTAATCATAAATGACTATACTTAACCACTTTAAATAAACTTTCTTTTATTGCTGCTTTTGTGCCGCTATAAAAAATGTTTTTTTAATAACAACAATGTATGCTCATAGTGACAATTAAATGTTAATCAACATCTAGAAAAGAATTATAGGATTAATTCCGTCAATACTTTTGACGCTTATTTCTGCTGAAGTTGGGACATACTCCATAAATAAGCACGTATCACTAGTCATCAATAACTTGCTCAACAGCTTCCAATAAATATATATTTCTTAAATGTTACATTTTTTCATGAAAATTGCCGTTTATTAACATTTTATATGACAATTTATATTTATAGTGTCTATTAAATTTGCTTTGCTGGATTAATTGCGTCAATACTTTCTCGATGATTATCGCTGAATTTTGGGGACATACCCTATAAATAACACATATCAGTAACCTTCAATGACTGTACGGTTTTTAATAAAATTTCTTTTAAGGTTGCCTCTTTTGTGTCTACATGAAAATCGCCTTTTATTAACGGTTTATCTGGCAATATATGTTGATAGTGTCAATTAAATTGCAATCAACGTCTAGTAAAGCTTTGTAAGATTAATGGCGTCAAACGATATCAGAACAATATCATATCTTATCGAATCATTTTATTTGAAACGATGCCTGAATAAGGATTTTTAAATTTATCTGGAATAAGCAATACGTTTCTCCAAATTATTTTAAAGTAAATAATAATATTTACAAGTTTATGACCAAGCATGTTCTAATGTACTGCGATTATCATCAAATGAAAATGATTGACACGTTTACAGGAAGACTAGTTTTTGCGGTCACATACAAGCTCATTTGAAGGATGATATCATTTTCTTCAGATACTGTAGCCTCACTTAAATATATGTACAGTTATGTGTTCCGCTGTTTCTTATGTTAGATGAGCACAGTGATAATTTTTTCCATATGCATCTCGTGGCGGCTGTTTTTAATTTGCTTTACTCTCGTTAAGCGTAAAATTATTCAATTAAGACGCCGCGGGTTTTCTTATCAGTACTTCTTACAATTCTATTTGTAGTAGCAGAAAGACGTGTTTTTACCACGAGGAAATTTGTTACTTGTTAATAAATCGCCAAATTTGTAGTTAAACGGAACATCCGATCAATTTCATTATCTTATCATTTGCTTATCTTTCGTTTATGCTTTTCATGCTAACAGCTGCAACCATTTTAGACATGTCGAGGATCATGAACAAGGTGATCAAAATTTCCATTAGTTCAAACATGCTTTAGATCAAACTATACTACGCAATGATGTATATTATTCCTCTTTGAAAAGTTTTCCTAAAACAAAACAATGCTAGAGCCGGATACCCAAGAAATGTTTTTTACTCTACAGAATATTTTTTTTATATATATTTATATTTATAATTTTCAAATATATTAACTGATCTAGCAGATACATCCAAGCTTCGGCCTTATTCAGCTAGAGATGCCTAGTATGCTCAAAACAGCTAAGGCAAGATAATAAATGAGAAAAAGATCTCGTGAAACAATGAAAGAAAATACATTCATATGTATGTAGAAATTAAATACCGATGACAATCGAATTTAGGCACATTTTACACGACAAAACCACTGAAAAAGCGACTGAAAGACTCCAAACACTAACGAACAATACAATGTCATGGTTCTATAAATGAAGACTAACACCAAACGCGTCAAAAAATCAACTTCTACTCACAAACCACCGACTCAACGCTGACTCCCCTACAATAATTGCAGACGCCCAAACGACAGAACCAAAGAATGACATAAAATACCTAGGAACCACGATTGACCACTAACTTAAATTCACTAAACACATACGAAACATGAGGACAGAAACAATAAAGAGAACAAAACACTTCCGATCACTAACCTACAAAGACAGAGGAATTCGCACAAACACCGCCACCAAAATATATAAAGCTATTTGTAGACCCTTGCTAGACTATGGACATATACTCATGACCAACGGAACAGAAAGGACAAAATGTTATATACAAACAACAGAACAAATTGCACTAAGACTAATAACACGAATAAGACACCCCCAAAACCCACTACACAACCCCTCCACCCAACTACTATACGAACTCACAAACATGATAAAGATTTCGGAAAGACTCATACATCTACAGACAAAATGGACAAACAACCCCTACAACTGGACCATACTGAATCCCCTTTGTCTTACAAGACCAACCAGACAATCCCGCTTCCGTTTCCCTACATCAACGCTACTCGAACACTTACAAACGCAACTGACTACTGGACAATAAAATAATTTTTTCTTGTCATTAGAATTGGAAAGTTTATTTAATAAGATTGTTAACCTAGAATAAGAGAATTTTCATATTTGTTTTTTATTTAGATTAAGACTACATGTATTAAACAAGGGCAGAAAGACCGATAGGTAAATAGCCTTTTTTAGAAATAAAGATGTTTACTACTACTCGAATTTAGGACTTTTTCAAATGGTCGGATATTTTGTTGTGCAGACTTTACTGTATGGGGGATTATTAAGACTTTTCCACATCTAAAACCAAAGTCAAAATTTTCTGACTTTTTCGGTAAACTTGTGCTCCATCTTGTACAAGCCTGTTACACACCTGTTTTCCTTCATTGGCAGATGTTCCGGCACGCGGCAGCTGTTTTAAAATGAGATTAGGGATACCAGAGGTAAAGTTTCATAAATTGCATTTGATTCACTGTGATTCAGGTGGTGCGTTCATGATTTTCATTATTCTTTTGATGAGTGCAGATGATGAAATTTAAAAATTACAGCTTGTACCGTGTACTTACTGCTTTTAATGAATTCAACAGTTTCACTCTACATATATGCTACAAGAGCCATTGACCCGAAAGCGTAAACCAGTAGAAGATGAATTCTTCAATCACTTTCTTCAATGAACTCATTCGCAAGAGTAAAAATTGGAAAACCACTTCAAAATGTTCGGCCTTTTTAATATTCGAGCTTCAATGATAATGTATTCTCTTCTCAAAGACTTTTCGAATGCTCAATATGCAAAACGTAATTTCTACATTATTATACAGTTGAATTCAATGATTGCAGAATATTTACATTTATTATCGCTGTCGCAATTTTGTGTAAGTCTGTAATTCAATAGTTTGACATTTATTGGAAATATTGTTATTACAAGCAATTGAAAATGAAGAAAAGGCTGCATTGACCGAGCGTACTGCTAATATAATATTGTTTTCACTTTTGTAACACTTTGCTTAAGGATTTGATTGATACGATTGATCGCCATATGGGCACGATATGCAGTTAACTATATTGTATTCAGATTTTGCAAATTAACTCTAATTATTCTGAGTAATTAAGCTTTACCTGCTGTTCTGAAAATGTAAATCGTTATTGTAGCAAACAACCATAAACGTTCTAAAAGCCTTCAAACATAATGAACAAGATTGAAGTAGTGGTACAAAAGTACTACTTTATCCCTGTATTTTCAAACAATTGATTTGAATGTATAGATTATTGTTAAATACCAATTTAATTTTCTCTTCCTTAATCCAACTTGGAAACAGCGAAAGAAAATAATCGCCTACATTTTCAATTTCTATAGAAATACTATATCCTACATCATAATAGGCTATTTAAACCTGCAGTTATTTTATTTGTAGAGAAAACCCATTTCATTATTACTTGTAGAGTAGATAACCGAACACTATGGAATGACTTATGCCTCCTGGGCATGGAAGATCGGGAAGAATTTGCAAATTCATTGAGGTTTGTAATCGAAAAATAATACGAACAACAAAACCACAAAGCTCGTTCCAGGAATTATCCAACGAAAAAATTTAATACAATTCTCTAAAACGCGATACCTTTTTTTGGAGTGCACAGCATCTTTTACAACAAATACTGTTCAACGTTAAACTCTTTAAGTCGCTGAGTGTAATTGCGTATAAGATTTAAACTTGGCATTGATATACAAACGCTAACAAGACAATCAAACTAAAAATAAATGTATTTGCAACTATTCAATTAAAAAACAAAAATTGGCGTTAGTTAATCTCCCAAGCTCTGATTTTCTAATGGAAAAACTTTTACCGGCGGACTGATATATCGATTTTGCTTTGATACCTTTATGTTCTCATTTTTTATAAGTAATAGAAGAGGTTGAATTGAACTGATACCACTGAAAACACCAGCTGCTCATGCTGGCGAAACGTCAGAAAACCAAATTACCTGCCTCAAACCCGAAAATTTCGCAATTCTGAAGCAATTAACACAGAAACCTCGCCTTAGCTCGTATATTCAGTTTCAAATATCTGAATTATTTCACAGATTTTTTCAACATTCTGCACTTGATGTATAAAAATAATGCGATCAAAATTTAGCTTTCAAGCAAATCGCCCCAAATTAAAATCAAGGATAGATTTCGAAGGCATGTGAAACTGTTTAACCAGCTAAATGGTTTTACTTATAGTGTTAATTTCTCAATGAATGGTGCTAAATTTAAATACAGCTGTTGGATAATTAAATTCATTAGAATAAAAAATGTTCTTTATTATATAGTAGTGTGCTTGTCACAAAACTTTTTCCATGTGAGGTTTCTGTGTCAATGTAGTCAAATGTTTTGTTTTCTCGAAGCTTATTCAATTCAGAATGTTAATGCGGAAACTTCCTAAGGCCACAGAAAACGAAGTAAAAATTTATAATAATCTACATGCGCTGAATACCTATATGCCTAAATAATATGTATTTAACGCCAAATAGTTTCATTTGTTTGTTTGTTATTTCGCTAAGCCCATTAACCACAGCATGTTTGAGTATCATACATATTAGACTTTCTTCGGGCTCTTTTTTGTTAAACCAGCAAAACATACCATGTGTATTATAATAATATATTAAACAGACACGAATGATATTTAGCTGCTAATGGTCTATACGTGGGTTTCAGTAAAGTCGTTTTTTGCTTTTATCCATTTTTTGAATAATAATGGATTTAGACGAAAACCCGTGGGTAGTTATGTTTATGAAAAAGTGCAAATTAAGTTGTTTTACATAAACCGTTTCACCTAATATTTTAATACCGAAGTCAATAAAAACTTACTTCACTCGAGTCGCAATCCTCAGGCTGACTATAAGTCCTGTTGGTGTGTTCTTTGCTACTCAATCTTGGGTACTTGGATACCGGTTCTTTATAACAATCGCTATCTGACTCGTCCGACGAACTTGCCGAATTCTGGAACAAATAAGCAAATATGTCAATAATGCAATATATTTAAAAAGATAGAAATAAAAACACTAATTCATTGCGGATATGACCTAAAAAATTGCTGTCCAATTATCACTTTAATTAATATAAATTACAATTGCCCAATTATTCACTGGTTAAGGAACTGCATGTTTATTTCGTTATTTATTACTAAAAACACCCTATCAACTTAAAAAAATATGCGTGAATAATAAAACGAACAATTTAATTGCAATGCTTTATTTTTAAGTAGAATAAAAATGTTCTTTTATATTTCTAGATCAAAATCAAGTTTGAAAACATAATTATATTTTTCTTTGGGTGGATACAAATTACTCAAATGCAGTATCATTCAAACGGCATTGTTTAAAGTCTTTCACAATTCTACTTTGCACATTTTAAATATTATGAAAAATATAACTGGAAAAAGTTAATTTCTTTTCGGTTTTGCAAAGACATAAAATTCAAGGATGCTTAAATTAAATTATGTTAAAAACATAAGAAACCAGTCATAAACTAAAGTATTAACAATTAGGAAATCTTACTGATATTCATTTAAAATGGAAAGTGTGCTGGAAATGTTAACTTTTAAAAACTGCAATATTAAGCAAGACGATGAAGTTTGCGCGTATTGTGGCATGAAAATACTGATAACATTAATTTTTTTAATGCGTTTACGTGTAATTATAAATTAAAATAGTTAGTCAACAGGGTTTTCGCGTCATGCAGTAACAACTTTTTCGCACTAGTGCAGAGGTAAATACAAATTGATTTTACTCTTTTCTGATGATCTGAGGCCAGATCATCAAAATCTTCGCCAACTAACCGAACTTTTTTGTGATTTATATGTAAGTTGCCACACTGTATGTACAATTGCATTTGACACTACTGAAATACACAACTTTAGGAACATTTCAGCACTCTAGTACTAATGTTAAATGATGTTTTTCATGGACTGAATTCCCGAATTAAGCTCAGATTGAAATAAGATGATGGATGTGTTGCTTAATTATCAATCATGTGACTATATAGCAAAAAAAACATACCACTACAAGACAGTAAATTTGCTGATTTGTTACATATAACGTATCCATAATTTATCCCAGTTTTCACTGTTTGAATCTGGTCAATAATCTCGCATGAACACAAAACACCGATTTAACAAATAATAAAAAAACATGTATTTCAGTGATCTAGTTAGTGGTGTACTGTCAAGTTTTTCAATACGAGTGTACAGTTTATCAATAATTATTATCTGGGGGACCTTATCTTTGTAGCGGCATGCCGTCAAATTAGAGGTGATGCTTTTATTTACTTTCTCTGATGGGTTTCAATCTAATCGCAACAAATATCCCCAGAATAATTGTGCGCTAGATCACGTATATTATATTATTATTACATACAAGAAGTGTATCGATCGTATCAGCTTTGATTAAAAAACGCCATTCAACTTAGCTCTAGGTAAATAAATAATAATCTTGTATTTTGCACGATGTAGTTTTTCATTTCGTATTTGATTGCTTTATACCTAGTTCGGAGACCTGATTAATTTATAATTCTTTAAAATCCTTTCAATCCGATTCCTACAAATCCGTTACAGTTCGCTAACGCGCATATATTTTAATAAGATTTTTCCGAAAAATAAACACGAAAAAGTAACAGAAAAATTCGCATCTCATTTGTGACCTGCTTATATACAGCTCCGTTTCGTAGTTCTGTATCGTTATTTATAGATTTTATGAGCTAACAAAAACGTACACAAACCTATGTAAATAATTAAAATAATCGATGCAGCTAACGAAGGGTTTCCATGTGGTTGAGTCGGGTTTTGTTAGATTGGAACTCATACTATAACGTCGCCGCTCAGCTAAAAAGGTGTATAATAATTCACTTTAGCTTTTCAGGCTCAATTAATAAAAACTCAAGTCAACGGGGGGTTTGGTCTCTTTCAATACTACAAATATCCATTCACAAATCTGAAATACCTTTTGATCTAATAGAGTACTGTACTAAAATATATATAAGTCTATAAGTAAACGTTATCTATAAAATTGAAATATTACAATGATTTAAAAAAATCGGCTGGAACTGAAGGAAAAATATACTCATCGTCTAAAATAATGATTATAGGTTAAGCAGTAATTTGCATGAAATTGTTCTTGGCTTTGTAAACACAAAGAATCCATAATACATCAGATTTCTATAATGAAGACATTGTTCTTGGTAATTGATGATCCTGCGATTAAATTAACTAACCTGGGTGAACGTACTGCAGCATACATGCCAAAGAAACTTATAGCTATCGGAGCTACAACAATGTTAAGATCGAAAACTGTCTATAAGTGGTCATAGTAAATCGATGTTACTTCTATTTTTGTTAGTAAAAATCCCAGCCTAAAAAGTAAAATCTGAGAGAAACAACTCCGTACTTAATCCGTTACATGCTTTCGGTGGTTAGATTTAAAAACTAGCCGGAAGCTGTTGCAAGAGTTGACCAGTTGTACAGAGCATCTAACTTTCATTTACGTGACTGAAACTACCATCTATCTCATCCAACTGGCTGATCGGTTTATAACGATAAATGCATTTATAATTAATAGGAAGTAATGTGATACGAATCACGTCAGCAATAAAGATGATGGGAATAAAAAAATCGAGCGTTGAAAGCATTCATTATCCTCGAAAAAAACGCAAATCAAAGTTGAAAATATCGCCATATCTAATACAACATAATAAGATCCGGAAAAAGCAATTAACCATTTTTGCCATCAAAATTATCATTAATATAACATCACTAACCAATGCACGTACCGCATAAAATATATGTTTAAAAATACCGAACGGGTTTGTAATGCGTTTTAAATTGAACGTTTTTTTATTATTTGCGATAATTTTAAATGAATTAATCTGCATCATGTTTATAGCTTGACATTTAACTGAAAAGTCGTTAATTTGATGTTGCCCATTTATTATAGATTCAAATACTTGGCTTAACCAGCAAAACACCAGGATTGAGAAAAGTTCCACCCACATACATCTCTCGAATTATTTGAAAACACAGGTTGGACTTCAAAGCAAAAACCAATTCTTATTTGCAACACATTCTTAATATACAGTGAGGACGCTATGTCAGCTGTTCATACTTAAGGGATACTTTCCTAAACAAATATTTATTTACGACCCGTGCTAAAACTGTCACCCAGCTCTAAATGGATTCGTCAAATCAGGGCAAAATGTGGATTAAACACAAACATTTCCTTTCGAAATATTCATATAACAATTACTAATAGATTAGATAATATTCTGTACGCATATTTTGGACACATTTTCACTTCAACTAAAGATATCAAAAGGAAAGATATGAATGTGATTTTTACAGGCAAATTAAATAAAAAATATAGATTCAGTACTTGATCAAGCTTAAATCCTAATGCTTTGAACTTATAAGAGTGGTACTTTATTCAGGATGTGGGCTACGCAGCTGCAATTTTTTTTCCAACTTCCACTTGCTGCTCTTCTAATGAATCACTCATATATCTGTTATCAAATCATCACTTAAATTTACATTTCTATCCGGCTTTACCATTTTTTACTTTTTCATTTAGTCGGAATTGCGCCAGAATGAGACGTTTCTTTTAAGTGCGTTGATGTTAAAAGTCGTCTGGATAAAATGCACCGCTTCCTGTTCCCATAATATTCCTACATCATATTTTTAAAAGCAGTTTTGAATTTTTACAGATGTTTGTTGTTTGAAAAACTGATTGCCTCCATTTAATGTACAAAACATTAGTGGTGTTTGCTAGTGAATCGTGCCATCAAAACATATAGCTAAATTAATATTTTGTTTTTTAATTTTTGACCCAGTAGATTAGTTGTGTGACGTTTTTAGAATAGGGGTCATATAACCGACATTTGTCCATTGATATAAGCTTCCTTTTATTCCAATGTATTCCTGGGTTTTTGGAATAAATTAAAGTACAGTCAGGAAAAAGAAATATACAAAAAAAATATAAGCTTCCTTAGGACACTAAAATTTAAAATGGGGACAGTGCAATATAGCCAAAATTTAAAAAAAAACATTACACAATTAAGTACTTTAAGCCTTAATGTAAAATATAAATAAAACAAAAGAAGAATTAAACAAGACACTGTAACAATACATATATTAAAATATATGTGGGCTAGACAAATAATAATCGGGCCTTCAAAAACTCTAAGGTCTTAATAAAGTGACTTTTTCACTTTTCTTACCATTTTTTCGTAATGACTATATTGTACTGTGCTGTCCATTCTTAATCGTATTGTCATGAGGAAGTTAATGGTTTCTTGACTGAATTAAGATAAATAGGAAATTGTTGCCTTGGGGATTCAGATAGTTCTGAAGAAGGTTACATCAATAGGCAAAACGACTTTTGCTGCTTAGTGATCCTATTCCAAAAACTACACCCAACTAAATATTTAATTCCTAATAAGTTATAATCGACAGTTTTTGTCAGTCAGCGCAGGATTGTACACGTCCATTGGCTAATCAATGGAATGATTAATGTAAAACAATAAATGCATTATTGTAATATTAATGTAACATATAGACTTATAGTTGTTTGTGCCCACATGGTATGAAACCAGACTATTGAATAATGTATCACACGTAATCACAGTTAACTGTAATAACATAGGAATATACGTGTTTTTGCAAATCGAGTTTTCAATAAAAATATGTTGAATAATAGGCAACAAACCCAGCAATAATCAGAATAAGTAATAATCTTAACTCACCGTGCAAAGATACTCACTGCGCGATAAACATTTTAGCTTCCTCGGGCTACTAAACCAACTGGTAAAGGTATAACAACAATTAAAAGCTTCAGATAATTAAAAGGCCACAAAAGCAACATTTCACAGCGTGGCTGTTCTTTGCCAATTAAAATAAGCTTCATGTTTAAATATTTTTTTACAAATACTTTGTTCTTTCACACTTTCACTCAGAATCGGTGATGTGCAAACTCATCTTGTCTCTAGATGGTTTATTATACCGGATGACTCAATGGCTAGCAATTATCAAAACATCTAACTGCCTTAAATTGGTAAAACTATGTTTAATTATTAAATTGCCCCAAACAAAACAAATTTAAAAAAACATTAGTGAAGCCCACTTTACATACATAATACGTTTCGCGTTACTTAACTTTAAGGTCATTCAAGGCCGATTTCGTGCAAGACCTAAGGCGCTTAGATATTTCTATTTTGAAAATCCGAGTGAAACTGCATACCATTCTTGTATCATGCTATTTATTATTAAAATCAAAGTATCTATTACTGGTTGCAAAGGTACATTCGAATCACATCTGATATCTAAAATTATAGTCTGTGTGTGTGCGTAAAGCCTCCAGGCGGTTCCCTAGCAAATGAAATGATCGAGATTGAAATCGTTTGTAAAAGCGCGAATATACACAAATTACTGTCAAAATCGACACCACAAGATATATGCAAGCCTCACCTAGATGTGACAAAACTACATACATTATACATTTGCTTGTTGCAACTATCACTAATAAATTAGTTATAGATATTAGCCACAACAGAACAACGAGCATAATTATGATCGATATATTTTCAAAGTGTCGGTTGAATAAAACTAATATATTTTTTATGTCACTGAGTCCATAATTACCATTTGAAAATTACTTTTCCGCCTTTTTTGAAGAAAATCCAGCTGTCTACGGGTTAGTAGGTTACAGATTGTTGTAGAAATAATTAGTTTCATGATTAGCAATTCGAAAAAATAGTGCCTACGTCGATGGGTGGGCCTGCCTTCATTCAGATGTGCATCTGCATAAATAGGCAAGGCCTACACATCTATCTCTTTTGCGATTTAGTACGCTTCCCAACATTTCTTACAAGCCCGTTATATTTTACGGGTTAGTTGATATATTCTCATATTTTTCTAGACTTTCAAACAAAAACAACAAAGCGTCTATCAGATGAATTGTTGTAATTAATGTTGGAGCGCTGTGCGATTTATTTACTGAATTGCAATCAGCCGTTAAATTTAATTTGACTAAACCATGTGAACTGATTAACTCTGTAATTAAATCAAACTCACTTTACTAGGTCATGGATTGATTGTCACTGCTAGAATTGCAATAAAAACACAAAACAAACTTCATTAATTAGATATTTTGGTACGTTATTGCATACCTAGTAGATCGGATGTCCACGAAATAAAATGTAAACTTTAACCATGACAGAGGCAATTTAGAACGTCAGCAATACGACAATAATATTTTGAAGGAAAACCGAATATCGGCACTTTCATTCACTGTTGTTTCAATAGACTTGCACAAAACAATACATAAGTTTCGCTTCACATGAATGCAATAATAGGTTAAACTCACACGCAGCTTTGCTCACTATAAGGCTAATAGCTGCAAAACTTAACAGCGCAAAAACACTAATTATAACAGACCGATTTTTATGATAACCAAATCACGTACATGGAACATGTTTATACTACTTCCAGTAGTCGAAGAAACGGTTTAAACTGCAATATTAAATATAAAAACCCACTCTTCACTCTGACTAACAATATACAAACAACCCACCTAACTGACAGAAAGACAGCTTGCCTGTTTATGGACATTAACAAAGCTTTTGATAGTGTCTGGCATAGAGGCTTACTATACAAACTATACAAACTACACACACCAACATATCTACTACACACCATAAAGAACTTACTAGAAAACAGACAACTACAAGTACGAATTGACAAAACACTGTCATTTTCTTTTTCCCCTGAACAAGGGCTCCCTCAAGGATCCCCGCTCTCACCGTTTCTCTACAATATATACTGCCATGACATATACAATTACAACTTACCAGACAAAAATCAAATCGACAGATCGGCATACATATTACAATACGCAGACGACACGGCACTTATTGTACATGACAAAACTACTGAGAGAGCAGCTCAAAGACTCCAAACACCAACAAACAACACAATGACATGGTTTTATAAATGGAGACTAACACCAAACGCGTCAAAAAACCAACTTCTGCTCACAAACCACAGACTCAACGCTGACTCCCCTACAATAACTGCAGACGGCCAAACGACACAACCAAAAAACGACGTAAAATACCTTGGAATCACAATTGACCACAAACTTAAATTCACTAAACACATACGAAACATCAGGGCAGAAACAATAAAGAGAACAAAACACTTCCGATCACTAACCTACAAAGACAGAGGAATCAGCACAAACACCGCCACCAAAATATATAAAGCTATTTGTAGACCCTTGCTAGACTTTGGACATATACTCAAGACCAACGGAACAGAAAGGACAAAACGTTATACACAAACAACAGAACAAATTGCACTAAGACTAATAACACGAATAAGACACCCCCAAAACCCACTACACAACCCCCCCAACCAACTACTATACGAACGCACAAACATGACAAAGATCTCGGAAAGACTCATACAGCTACAGACAAATTGGACAAACAACCCCTACAACTGGACCATACTGAATCCCCTTTGTCTTACAAGACCAACCAGACAATCCCGCTTCCGTTTCCCTACATTAACGCTACTCGAACACTTACAAACGCAACTGACTAGTGGACAATAAAATAATCTCTTCTTGCCACTGAAATTTTATTTAATAATATCGTTAACCTAGAATAAGAGAATTTTCATATTTGTTTTTTATTTAGATTAAGACTACATGTATTAAACAAGGGCAGAAAGACCGATAGGTCGATAGCCTTTTTTAGAAATAAAGATGTTTACTACTACTAAATATAAAACTGTCTGCGAAAACTCTTCAATTTGCAAAGGTGAAGTTTATAATTTTGTGGGTGGGTAGTTAATTACCTGAAGAAAAGTTCGACTCTTCGTTTATGGAAATATGCACGTCAAGCAAATCTAGCATTGATTTACAGGCGTTCACTAGATGTGGATGTGGAGTTTTGAAAGATGGCGTGTGATTTTTCCTCAACTGGATACAAATAAGGAAATGTCGTGGAGTTGGTTAAGTAATACTTATGGCGCAGTTAAAAGTTCAACAGTTGTCACGTTTGAAGTTTTTAACAAACTACAACACAAAACAGCACTTTCAGCATTTACCGGTCTTCGGCCACTGAACTCAATAAAACGCTAACGGAACTAAAAAGCTTTTCACTCCCCTAACCCTTGTTTCCCTTCAAATGACAAAACCTATCATTAAAATGTCATTACCGAGTGCATGCAAATCATTCTACTTCGATCGCTTACATTTTTATTTAGTCATTAAACTGCTATATAAAAGAACGATCTAGGGGGTAGGCAACTTGGCACTATTTTTACTCACTCTTCAGCTATCGGATCTAAATTTAATTCGAATAACCTAGAATTAAAAGAATAATGTAATTATTTAACATGTGCTTCCTTCTTTGTTTCTCAATAATGTCCGGATATATCTAAGCGTTAAAACAGTAAGTCTGTTAAGTTCTTGGGAAATGTTGCACCGTTTGTCTTCCATAGGAACTTGCCAAATATGCACCAGAAGAGAATAGTAGAGTTCTATTTTAACAGCACTAGGCCATAACCGTGAACTAGCCATTAAAAATATAATGTTCAGTAATAAATAGTCATAATTTAAAAAATTAATCTAGCAATTTCATAAGTTCTTATATAATTCTAGATTGCATTTCTTAGGTCCACTAACTAAGAGGATGGAACTCATTACAAATTTTCTATTACTAAGAATCTTGAATTATCTTATTGCGTGACCTTTCAGCTTAATTCCTGCTAGTTCAAATTCACTAATTATTAAACCTGATTTTGTATAATATATGTGAACAATTTTAGAGCGGTGGTTTCAGTACTTACGACAGTACTTTCCTGCCTTAAATAATTTTTAACTTTAAAAATTAGTTGTCGGTTTATTAGCACTTTCAAATTACTATAACCAAGCAAAAGGTTTTCTGTAAAATATTTCGCATAACATTAAACATCTTTGGGCGATTTTGTTTTAATTTAATTTAATTCTATCAAGCCATTTTATGTTAATTTTAGTGAAACGAGTTCATATTTTTTTCATAGCATGATCGGTTAGCTATGGCAAAATCCGTGACTGATTGCTGAAATATTTAGCATTGAGTGAAATAATCCATAACGACCGCTTTGCCAACGACAATGCACCGATTGCATTTAACAATGGAATTGTAATTCTTTGGACCCGTACCATTCAGCACGTTCTTGGGCAATAATCAGTAGCATTAGAGATATTTTCGTGGAAATGTACGCAACTCGAAATAACCCGTATCGAATTTTCGACAACTTCTGTATTGCCAATTTAAAACGTTATTTAGTTTTCACTATAAAGCAGATTCCCTAAACAACAAAAGTTCCATACACCCGATTTGCGCTAAATTTATTGAATTTTTAAGCCACTTCTTGATGCAATTTAACAGTAAAATTGCCTGCAGCGTGTTATGGGTTTTAAGCACGGAAGCAATATTTATTGCTCATCAAACTAGATAACTAATATATCGCACGCATGTATTTTGATTGCATTATTTAATTACAATAGACTTTCTCTTTAAGTAAATTGATTTGTGATTATCGTTTTTAGTTAATATTTGATCATAACACTCCCTAAAACCTGTGCCTAAAATTAAGTACAAAGGCACCGAATGTTAAAATTTGTCAAAAAGGTGAACATTTAGCAATAGCGAATAGTAAAAGATTCCCGGTTTGTACGTTTTACTCAGAAAACTGCTCACTCTTGGCAATAATTTTCTAATTTGAATCGTTATGGTTAATGAATATTGCTTTTTGACCTTATTGCATTTGCAACTAAAAAGGAAATTATATACTTACCAACAAGAAAAATCAAAAGTACTTTTACTTTTTAGATTTTATCTGAATGAATAAGAAGCTAAAGGTGACAGTCGTATTGTTTCGTCACAATATTTAACTAGCATTTAGCTCTGCATGTGCATTATTAGAAGCGTTGGCCCCAAGGCCATAAAATGACTACAAGATGTTTTAGAACACAGCAATATAAATGATCTAAAATTAAACTCAAAAGAGCAATATTATAGATAAATGCAAACCATAAACTGGTCGTGTAGGAAAAGTGAATAGCTCATATCCGCTCGGTCTTGTATAGTGCAGAACGTACACGGAAATGGTCGAGTTCGCCCGTTACCAACAAAATAGAGAAAGAAAAACAAACAAGGGATCTCAAAATTAAATCGGCTAAAAATTTATGGTTTCCGCGGTGATCGAAAACAGCCTCGGCTGATAATATATTAAATAAAAAGTGTAACGGATGTCCTACCTAGCTATAGCTACAGGCCATCTATTTGAACATTTAAAAATAAATGTAAGTTATTCTCAACTTATATTAAAACTGAAACGTCGATTGGTTTACTTTGAGGAAAGCATGGTGATCAAGACATTCACCTTTCAACGTTTATCTAATTAGAGCCGGAACATCTTTCAGTAAAATGGTTTTTTCACTTGTAAAAGTAAAACCTCTAAGGGCATACAATCGTGTCTTGGATCGCACTCGGAATTATTACTTTTAATGTAGTTAATATCAGTGAAAGTCCGCTGATTGTAATTTTATTTATTACAGTTACCTCCCTTTTCATAAATCATATCTTGTAAGCTGGAGACAGTTGAATTGAAAATTTGTCAAATGGATTTTCTCCGAATATTTCCATTCAACAAATACAATAGATCGTAAAGGTTACATTTTCTCTGAAATGATTCAAGGCGCTATATTATTCATTATTTAAATTAGCCTTAAAAGTTCGAACATAACGTATCTAAGAAATTTTTTTTCTAACACAACTGCTGTTTGTTTGTTACAGCGCCGTCTTGAAATGGAAAACAAAAAACTTTTATGGACTGTAATCTTGGTAATTTACCTCCAGCTGGGCGCAAGCAATATCAATTAGCTGATACAGTTATTTTTGAACAATCACACTTCCAATGATTTCGTATTATGTATTTGCAATACCAAATAAAACTGTATCATAATTGCTATAAATACCTAGGTTTCATTTTGAACACAAACATAAGGTAACAATAGAAGTATGATTATTTTGATTGGCTTAAACGCGATTGCTAATCTTGGATGAAAATATTAAATAGGATATCTCTCGGAATCGTGAAGAATATAAATGAGATTTGTTGCGCAACTGACAACAAATCTGAGGAGTGTTCGAAATACAAATTTTAGTCTTTGAAGATCATTTAATAATTACACACTTCGGACAGAACGTTCTCTAAGAAAAAAGTCTAATTGTAGGCTGCCAACGGTGAAGATAATGGAGCTGATAAATGTGATTTTTGGAACATACCACATAGGAAGAATTTGTAATATCGCTAATAAATCAAACGATAGTCTATTTAAAACCCAACAAATAAGGCTACGGTGAATGGCTGATTTAAGAATTGAAAAAAACATCGAAATGGAAAAACACGAAATCGATGTCAGATTTGTAGATGGAGAAGTCATAAACATAAACTAAAAAGATTTTAATATAAGAAATAGTGATTAGTAACACCTAAACTGGAATGGGTATTTTTAACAGCAATAGTAAAGTATTTGGAAAATCTTAGTAAACAATCTCAATAAAGGAAATGAGAAATATTTGATTAACTTACATATAGAATATATATTATATAAATTATCTCAACGTATGCAAAAAAGTGCAACTATACTTTCTAACCTCGAATATGCAAAAACATTCGATTTTTTCTCTTAACTTCATGACTTCATGTTCTACCTACAGCTAGATATAAAAAGTCAAATTAGTCGTGTCCATGTACAAGTTTATAAATAGGAAAAGTATCGTGTTTACTATTTCTATATTTACTTAAGCCGGCTAACAGAAACCGTTTCCGTTTTATATTGGATTCAAGACTATTTTAGTTTTCAATAACACGACCTTATGAGCTAAAACTAACCAAGAATTTTGTCCATGTCGTTGAATATCAAATTCAAATTATTCGCCAATATTATCTCATAATAATAGAATAAATAAAGAACAAAAGCAGAAAATCGGAACCTAGACATATTGTTCCGCAAGCAGTAATTAATTTTTGTATTTTTGTGAATTTTAACCCCCCGGTATGAAATAAAAATTAAAAACACAAATCTCAGTTTTTAATCGAGGTAAATAGAACATTTGTATAAATGTTCCAATCCAATTCGCAAACAAAGAAAACATTTCTTGATTGGTAGAACACGTCTGAACATGTCAGCAAACCACGTAAATATAAAACTTAATTCCTTGTTTACAGCTATTCAAGAAACGCCCATAAAAACATTCATGCCTAAAGGTTAATTGCCGAAGAAGTTTTGAAGGTGCCTTAATGGTTTTAATAATCTAGGTATCGCGCTCCAAACAACATTTCCTTACTCAAAATTAATCATCGTTTTTAGGAAAATCCGCCATTCGTGTAGCAATATTTTTTGCAAGCTGACCCCGTTAACACTTCTTCTGTATTGGGCAAAACAAAACTTGAATATGGTAATTTCTCATTTGAATTCACATTTAGAAGGCGTTATGGGTAACGGAACCGTTTATGGGTCTTTTAAAATCACCAAAAAGAGAGTTTGTTACGTCTAATAATGTAAAGGCAGGATCTTTCGTAATTTCCAAATTTCAAAATCAATATTCGAAAGTGCTATTAGTAGTAAAATTGTATCTTAAAGCATAATATAGCTAAACGAATGCTTAAACTTCGAAAAAAATGTAAATTACGGGAAAGGTTAATGAAAGCTCGATCACGTAGCACCCATTACAAAGCGCACAATTTCTCATAGTTTATGTTACCGAACGAACTGCATTAACATAACAAAAATCTATTCAGATGCAATTTCTCAAAGCATAAATAAGGATAGTTTATTTTCCTAGACAGTTCATAAATTTCTGGGTTAGATCCCAAGCAAGCGTTTACACAAAATAATTGGCGGTTTAGTTGTTTGCTTTGCATAGAAAATACATTACATGTTTGTCCACTGATCCTACTACAATTGTGTTTTAATTTAAACGCTGAAATTTTATTACTACGTGTGATTCATTAGCGACATTATCTTTTTTACAAGTAAATGCGGCTGAAAATTATTCTTAAGAGTTGCATGTCATCTGACAGAGCGTAGAGAAATTTTATATAATTGCATGTAAATTTCGCCAGTGACCTGAGTAAGGTGACCATTATGAGGAAAAATTGACAGGTATAAATTATAGAAAGTTGAATTCGTGTTAAGGGTTTTAAGGCGCTTGCAGATGTTCGGAACATTTTTGCCTTTTCATACACATTATCAAGAATAATCACGACATGAGTTGGTGAAACACTGCCCAATATAAAGAAAGAAAAGATGGCCGTCCACTTTTTTATTTTAACGCAATGTCGTCTTACAGTTTAGGATCGTAAGTGTTGGAAGAAATAATGACATCGTTCCAACAAAAGTGAAAATGATTTTTCAATGACCAATAAAGTGACAAATTCAAACATAACTGTACCATGTTGATTGGAAAGGAACTAAAGGTATAGTTTTATATAAAGACACAATAGTAACAAAACTGCTTTTAATTTAAGTGAGAAATATACATAAGAAGCAACCGCAGCCGACGATTATTATTAATCTGAACTGAACCAGACTGCTGGTTTCTTTCGAATCCGAACTGATTCCGATTTTTGAAAAACATTGAAAAAAGACGATTCTATTCACCAACGAATTTTACGATGCAAGATCATGCCAATATAAGGGAAAACTGCGGGCGAAAGCAGCCATTGATTGTAACAGAAAAGAGCACAGAACATTATTATTCAATAGTAAACAGAAATAAATAAACAGAAAAATAGACACTCGAAATTACTGAATGAAAACACTTGATGTGCGAAATAAGTTAATAAAAAAAGTACAAAATAATACATTTTAAAATCATAAATTAAAAATAAATGTGAGATTGGAAAAAATATGTTAAATGGTGATTTTTAAGCAATGGATACCGTGAAGTTGTAGGATAACGTCTTGAAATTCTACAATTTGGTCACCAACTGCAAAATATTTGATAATAAATGTCATCCATGCTCAATTAATGTTCAAATTGTTATTTTACATCTACTCGCTTTGGGCTAGTTGTAGTGCGCTAATGACTGATAAAACTAATATAAAAACTTGAACCCTAATAACAGTAATCAACGTAACAATAAGGCATGGAATTTATAAATGTGGAGTACGGAAATACATGCACGCACATAGGAAGTAGGTGGTACCCCAAGTCCATAAATAAAAGCGTCGGTAGTCTGTAAAACACATGCACAAAATGTTTTACATTGAAAGTCAAGTCAGGTCTAAAACTTCTATTATAATGTTATCGGTTGTATTTTTGCTTGAATTCACGCTCAACGCGAGTGCAATAATTTATTAATTTACCGATAACGAGAACAAACGGGAAGTTATCTGACATTAGGTAATGATAGTTTGGGGCACCACCATCTGTAATAACGCAAAAGAAGCATTGGCAACAAACCGTAAATGGAGAGTTTAAAAATGAATTGCTGTTTTTGTGTTTGTATACGTATGGCTTCAAGGGAATTGTTCACAAATTACCGGATAGAAAATGCAACTTTCCGTATATTCATTTTCTGTAATGTTAATAGTTTGAAATCGCTAACGGTGAAACGAAAACGAAATTAAATTACCCATATTATCCAATAACAATAAATATCATTATTAAATATAATATAGGCGCGTGAGACTATACCCATAAACACACTTATCGTTGCGTTCAGATCATTTGAAGATAAATGTTCCTAGATTTCCTGCCTTCTATACTTTTCATGCTTTCTAATCGAATTTCGTGTTGTCATACACTGGAACACTTTCATTTTCGAACGTGATTGGTTAAAATTGCTCAACTAACATCTGATATTTAATTAGATACTTTTAATTGTTAGTAAAAGTCTGGTAGAATATTTTAAATCATGAAAGAGCAGAGATAATAATATGAAGTAATTATCAACTTAAAAATGTGTTTGCCAAACCGTTTCACCAATTACCTTACGAAGTTACAACCTATACTAATATCAATACTTAATATAATTTAATTGATTATCAATTAAACTCGAGCTTGCACTATAAAACATAGCAAATCTAACACTTTACTACGCTACTAGCAGCAATAAGCAGTTAATATTATATCAATCTATACTTCCGCCCATTCTGCTAAATACTTAACCATATTCCAACTATATTTGACATGTAATGATCATTTGTAGCCTTCAAAGAGAGGAAATAGTAATACTCACCCTAAAGTTTTGTCTTTTGGATAGTGACTCCAGGTAGCATTGCCATTCCAGAGATCTTAAGAACAGAAGATGCCATCTGCGCTCAAGACCATTGGCGATGCGTCGTGCGTTTGCAGTGTTGCATTTCGCATCTGGTCTCTTGCACAATTTCACAACCGTGCCTACTATCTTTCCGTGATTTTCAATGTCACGGTGCAGCACCTGGAATAAAAAGAAAAATTATATAAACAAATTGAATATAATTGAAAGAACATTGTTAAGGTGACGCTAATTGCTGCACTTAAACACGTTACATATTTTAGCTGAATAATGAGATGATTGATAGCAGGGGTGAGAAATCACGAATCTCTGTCAAATCCATCCCCCTAGTATTAAAGTTCTAAACAATACAAGATATTGAGACTGACTTTGAGCGAATTGTTGAATTATCGCTTTTTTCCGAACATAGCAAAGTAAATAAATCCTCTATATGGTGAGCTAATATTACAAAACGTACACAACTTCTTAGCGAATAGCCGGAACTAGGGCACATCTATTGACGGTTTGCGCAAAATGTGAATACTTCATAATATTTATAACTAGCCCGAACCTAAATCAATGTCTTAAAGCAAAAAATGTTTACATATGCACGGAATACTAACAAACAGATTGTCATGAGATATTCAATTAGTGGATGCTTTTGGTGTCATCTATATTTGGATTTTGTATATTTTCATTTCCGCATAGATTCAGAAAATCATATTAAACAACATAACTTCTCGTCAATGCGCCTAAATGAAGTTTGGAAGTTGAATACATAAGTCGACTTTAAATATTGACAATTTTGGGGTAAGAACAACTACTTGTTGCTTATTTTATTTATTTTATTATTAAAGTTGCTACTAGAATTGATGATGAACTTTTCAATAATATCGAGGTATATTTAAAATCAGTTTTTGATATTTCAATAGATTTAATGCTCACATTTTCGCAAAGTATTACTAAATTCTCAAAGTGCTAATAACATGTTCATTACGCAATACAAAACAGAAGTAAATTTGCAAACAAAAGCGAATTGCTTATATAAAATCCCTCATAGCGAACTGAACAGTTAAACAAATAAATATTACTCATTTCAATTAATGCCTCCATTTTCCATTAGCAGTTTCGTTTCCGAATATTGTAAATCACTGTTTATAGGCTTTGCTTGGTAAATTACGACAGGCAAATCTAATTCGTTTACGTATGTGGTAGCTAATTTGTTGCTTAAGTTCTCGATTTATTAAGTTGGTGTTTAATTTATCTCCAGAGAAAAAATTGAGCGGCGTAAGGTCAATATTCCACCAGGCTAACTAATAACAGTCTAAAATACTACAGAACTAGAAGGTCAACATACTAATGGACTATTTTAACATAGCAACAATTGCAGAAATGTTCATTTAATCAATTTATGTATCTGTTTAGTAGTAATTATTTGAAAACATATGCATTGCAAGAAAGTCAACGCTTCTGAATCAGATTGCCTAAAATAAACATTGCAAAACCATTAAAGGAAGTCTAGTCATATTTATTTAAGATGGGAGAGGCAGAGACGTTACATTTAATTAAACTAGTAGTTTATGAACTGTGAAGATTCCCATAATATCAAATTACAAGACAGGGATTTGAGAAAGGGTTTCAAGGAACGTTCACTGAAGTCGCTTTTCAGGATGATTGTTCTATTAATAAAAAAATTGTGGAGGAAAATGGTTTGATGGAGAAAGAATTTAAAAAATTGATGAACATCAGAATAGTCTAATCTGCCCAATCTATATAAATATATCTAAAATCTACAACAATTTTGCAGATTATTGCAACAACAAACAGATAATAAGGATATGTTTTAGGAAAACAAACACAACAGTAAAATAAATAACCAATGTCACAAGGGAATCGTGAAAGCAAGTGCTTCTTTATTATGGCCACCCTAACAACACAACAGGTTACTGAACCATAATTATCACAACTGCTATAACATTTTTTTCAGGTACTAATTGCAATAGGCCTAAGCAGATGTTCGTGCGTTTTTTTATAATTATACTTGTTTTACATATAATAGATAATTGATGATGAAATAAAATGACTAATCTATATGAATAGCCACTTAATTTCACACGAACATTTTATGCATAACGTAAGCCTATAAAATTATTAAAATCAAAATGATTAAACTCCAGCACCCATTCTAAAGCGATAAGAGCTAGTTGTCTTCAGCAACAATTATTCATTTTCCATAATGGTTGAAAACTGTTTATAATTAAATACAAATTAATTATTGCAATGACCGAGACATTTAATTAAAATAACGTATGACACTTCAGACTCGATCGCCTTATTACTTAGATGGTCTCAATTAGGGCCTAATTTATAAGTTTGCCAACTGTAAGAGCAATTAATTATCCTCAGCTGGGGCGACTTCAGAATTCAGGTCATCTATTTTCGCTACGAATTCAATACAAAAAGCAAAATAGTCCGTCTAAATCAATGTGAAAAATATTCCAAAAATTCGACGGTCCTTAGAATTTCAAATAGCTATTTATATAACAAGGAATATATACTTTAAGTGGAACGAAAGAGCATTCTTTATATTAATGTTATCATAACTTGATATCAGCAAGCAATCTGTGCATTATGCATGGTTTGCTTATTGATATACCTAGTTATCTTGGAATTTTCTGAAAATTTTACCATGAAACACAATACTTACAGTAGGTTTCCGAATGGGAACACGTTTAGGAAATTAGTAATTTCGGTACTTTTTTCTGAACGCACAAATAACAGAAAAGTAAGCTATGCCAAGCGACTTTCTTACTAATTGCTAGACCCCATCAATACGTTCTATTTCTACACTACAATCTGTTTCATTCACCTAGACAACTAATTTATTTTTATTGTTCGACACTTCTCATCCGTTTTAACTGATTAGCGGCGTTTGTTCAAAACTAATTTTCAATAGGTGTTAATTAAATGCAAAACAATGTAGCGAATAGATAACCAAAAACCACAATAGCTCATTATACCAACAACTTGATTGGATCCCGGTTTTGCAACGTTACTGTTACCAGGGCAAATGTAAATGTTTTCATTGGCAATGTTCACTAAATATGGCTTATAATTTGACTAGTTAATGATGAATCAAGAGATACATATCGCTAGTAGTAAGTTCATGAATTCGTTGTCTTGATATAAAGATGCAAGTTGTCAAAATTGAATTAAATTAAATACAACTTTATAATTGACATTTTTATACACAACTGGGGAAGAAAGACTTTGTATATATAGATAGAAAACATGATAAAAACGTTGTTTTTATTACTAAAACACAGAAACAACTCTCCAAGTATGCCCATACTACTACTCCGGTAAAAAAGTTCTAAAGATAGTGATGCTTAATAAAATACATTTATTCCCTTTCAGATAATTACTTTTCTTCAACTAATTACACCAATAAAGTGATAAAATAACATAGATATTGAGAATCTTCAATAAAGGTTTGCAGACGCGTTTTCTTTGTGGTTCTATTAGGTTACTACAGTTCGTCTTGATATACAACAACTAATTGTAACTAGTTAAATATTATTAGATACAGATGAGTTGTCGCTTTTCACTCTTTTGTTTAAAGTACTGAAATAATTCTTCTCGTTGGCATTATAAGAATAATTTTGAACTTAAAATTTAATTTAGCGTGTGAAAGATGCTTGGTCGTCACATTATTTCAAATTATGTAAGTACTTAAATCGAATACATTCACCAATATTTGCAGCATTATTTCATGCTTTTCAAATTCGCTTCTTAGAATAGCATTCTCAATCCAAGCAAATTAAGAGCGACAAATTATAATTTCCAACTAACAAATAGTTACTTTCAAAATTTCCTGCCATCACTTTCATCGACAATACACAATATGTAGCGTAAAAGTAACTATAGCTATGACACGCTAAAAAATAAGCAACAAGAAACTGAAGTACTTTAGTGTTGTGATGTAACCAATTACGACCAAACGGTAACAAAGAAAGCAAACACATTTTCAAGACTGTACCTTGAAAGTACTGTTATGGAAAAATATCGAAAACCAATTTTGACATTAACAAGCCGTTCGAAAATAACACACAAAAGGCGTAACTGGCTATAAAGAGAAAACAATGTTTTCAACAATGTTGCTTTGTGGTAGAGTTATTGTGCTATCTGGTAGTTGAGCGAACGATCGAATTCCAGCAAACGGAGCCGCTCTATGCCACACTTTTATATCAAATTCTTTGCCGGTTCATTTCACCTTATTTGTTGAAAAACCACAGGAAAAATGAAGATAGAAAAATATATTTAAGAGAAATGTGTAATGGGGTTCGACGTAATAGTTATTCGTACTGATACGTGTATATGGAAAGCTATCTGGGTCTGCCGGATCTCGAAGTATACACTTTCTGGGAAGTATCTGAAGCATGTGATTTTCTTCGAGTCTTTAGAGAATACAAGAATGTAGTTTATACCGAAAGCAAAAAGCTTTTTGAAGTTGTAGGATAATGTTCAAGACGTAATTTTATACCGAGAACTTTGACCCACATTCGCAAAATGTTTTCAAATTTTGAAGATTTGAAGCAATGAAATGCGTAAGGAAAATGACCTTAAAAAAGAGCATTTACATAGCGCAATAGTGAGACGACGACTGCCGATTCGGTAAATTTCAATGAAAATTATAAAATACCTGCTTATAATTGCTATAGTCAAAAGTAAAAAGTATTTAAGAAGAAATATTCGAATCAACAGGAAGAGTGCGTCTAGAATACACGAAAAACCTAAGTATATTATATAATATTCCAATGTTGAAAACTGACTTAACAACAATCAACAGTTAAAACCTAAAACTAATTTTAAATTCCTATAAAAAGCTTCATAAACTAAAGCCACGAAATCTATGAAAATATTTTCCGTCGTTTCATATCAAGGATATGCAAAATTAAAGATAGATAGACTAATAATATGAGAAATAGACTTTGATGTAAGCAAAAATCTAAAATTAAATCGGATTCAGGGACACACGGCCTGAAAGAAAAACTAGAGCAGTCACTATGAGGCAGAGCAGATAATTTATTGAGATCCAAACACTTAAGAATAACAGGGATTTATTAAAAATGATGACGTTCGATTCAAAATAGCTTATTTTAATATATTTAATATAGGTATCAGAGCATGAAATTTACGCCTACATAATTACAAAATAAATAGAAAAATATCATTCTTTTGGTTTCTAAACTTAGATAAAAATGTAAGACCATAAAACGTATGAAATCGTCTTAGAAATTACTATCTATTTGTGAAAATCAATTAGTCAGCTAATAAAATGCATCTTGATGGTACAGAAAAGAAATATCCTTCAGATGTCAAATCAGATGCGATGAAAGTTTTTAAAGTGAGAGCAAATGATAAAGACTTATTGTTTATCACGACTATCCGTATACTCTTAAAAGCCTTTTAACTTAAAATGTATTCAAGCAATCGTGTGAGCCCGTACACTTTCGCTTTTCAATTTTCCTATCTAGAATCGTTATCTTGCATGACTCAAGTTTTGCTATTACGACGTGTAGTAAATACAACATTACGTACGGGTGGCCCGCAGGATGTCCAGAGCTGAGCTACGTCGATTTTCCTTGAGAGCAGTAATAATTTTTAGAATTATATGCATAGTAGAATGTGCTTAAATAAAATAGTTCATAGAAATGAACGTACAGAGCGATGCAAGATAGTGTAATTACCATAATTATAATGACATTAATTCCCTTTGCTTCATAACAATTATCGTGATGTTCACTTACACATTGCACTTGCACATTTTCTTCGTATTTTTAGAAAAACCTTGCCGCGTTATTTTAGATGCATATATATTGACCGAGTAGCCTGTGAGACAGAATCTATTTATGCGACTAACTAATAAACATTATAATTCTGAAGAATTTCACTTCATCGCTTATCGTTTGTAGGAATCTTGAAAGTAGAAGTTACATGGTGATTGCGGCCTCCAACTGAGTTGGGATAAGTGGAGATGCATTATCATTCAACATGTCTCAAACTATTCGCTAGATCCACAACAAATCAAAGAAAATAAATCGTGTTAAGGATCAACAAATGAACATACTTCTGAACCTTTTTGTCAACCTTTTTTGTTGTTCAAAATAATGGAATTAAATATCGTCCATAGTACTTTCTTAATGATAAAAGTCTTTGTTTTTATTTCTTTAATCTAAATTTTGTATATTTTCCTGACTGTACTTTAATTCATTCCAATGTATTCCTGGGTTTCAGTCAATTTTATTGTTTATTATTTAAAATGTTACAAATACGTTTCGGTGTCTTTATCCACCATCATCAGTTTGTCTAAAATATCCATTTTACATTTATTATCAATTCAATTAAAAAAACTTTCACAAAATTAACATATTAAAATTCAAATCACACACATATTAAAAAGTACAATTTGGGACCTTGGTTCTCAGGTGATGAGTCGGGATAAACATGTTCGGGAAAAGACTAGAATGAAGATGGTGGATAAAGACACCGAAACGTATTTGTAACATTTTAAATAATAAACAATAAAATTGACTGAAACCCAGGAATACATTGGAATGAATTTAATCTAAATATCAAAAATTAACTGATTAGTTTTTCCAAGTTTTTTTTAATGAAATCCCTAAAAACTTTCCAGTCTCAAGCAATAGACTCTGAACACTTTTGATATCAATAAATAGTTTCGATATTGAATTAATCACCATAGTAAAGGTGGAAAATTCATGAAATATCCAAGGATTAGAAATATATAATTACATGACAATCGTTTTTGTATTCTAAGTTTTGATTTTCATGATACCATTATCGATTTGCATTCTTCTTCACAAAGCTTTCATTGATTAAAACAATATCGTTACTTAAAAGTCAGTTGTTCTGACCTTTCATTAATGATATTCGGAAAAGAAAAAAATAGCTATATTGCTAATGAAACAAAGAGCTTTTCAATTAAATTTCACAAACGCTTAAATCTAAAACCGCACATTTGATTAAGCTTCTAAAATCAATCTTTGTCCTGCGTTTCATCATTAAGAGACTTCATACTGAAAACTGTAATTAACATCAATTCCAACTATTATTCATCCTCAGCTAAAAGTTAAATGAAGGTTTTTGCTCCCATGCTGGTCTATGACTATAATAATTTGACTAATAAATTTAATCTATGTCAGAGAACATGTGGGCATGAAAGTTCCTAGTCGTGGATTTTAGACAACACAGATGTCTAATATTATCTTAAAAGGGTTTCCATTATTTGTTATTGTGATCTTTATAGGGCTTGGGGTCAAAAACGTGAACCAATATAATAAACCTATAAAATTCCAATTATATTGCTGCATGGATTTCTTCACGTCGCACAAAGAAACCTTGAAAGGACTGCGATTCAATCACTTCTTATTGTTGTATTTTTAACGAACAAATTGATCATTATTTTATAGTAGACTCTTTGTGATACAGTGACCTCTAGTTATTTCTATTTGTTCATAAGCACTGATATTTCGGCGCTAATAAAATATTAGATAATATTCAATGTAATGGTTGGGACCGTACAAAATAGTAACGGTAGATGTTGTTTCATCATAAACTTAAGCTTTATTGCTTAACTGACAATTAAAACTTATAAATAACACTTGATTTACAAAATAGTTTATTATTAACTGATTCATAAAATTATTGACGGTGTATTAAAGAGAAAATTACATCTAATATAACTAAATATTATTTTCAAGAAAATATCAAGAACCTATTCAACAACTGTATTAAAACTAACACGATACCAGATACCGGAAAACAAGAATCATAATACCAATTCCTAAAACCTGGACTAGACAATACACACCACACAAAACTACAGACCTATCACACTACTCCCTGTACTGAGTAAAATTTTTGAAACTATAATAAAAAATAGACTGCAACAATCAGTTGAACACATACCACAATAGAATTCGGATTTAAACCTAAACACTCAACTGTTCACCCACTTTTTATACTAACCAACAACATACAAGCAACTCACCTCACGAACAAGAAAACAGCATGTCTCTTCATGGACATCAATAAGGCCTTTGACAGTGTTTGGCACAAGGGACACTTATATAAGCTTCACCAGCTTAATACCCTCAAATACATAATTCACACAATCAGAAACCTACTCACAAACAGACAACTAGAAGTACGCATAGACAACACCCTCTCCTTTGCTGTCTCCCCTGAACAAGGACTCCCGCAAGGATCCCCGCTATCACCCCTTCCCTACAATATATACTGCAACGACATATACAATCACAGTCTCCACGACAAAAGACACATTGACAAATCTGCTTACATACTATAATATGCCGACGACACTGCATTGATCGTGCACGACAAAACTACAGCAAACAGTACAAAAAATTTAAACACTAATAGACAATACAATTGAATGGGTCTACAAATGGAGACTTACACCAAACGCCACGAAAAACCAACTACTTTTACCAAACCACCAAATTAAAGACGAATCTCCATCAATAACAATAGACGGAAACAGAACTAGACCAAAACAAGAGGCAAAATATCTAGGAATGACACTGGATCAAAAACTAAAATTTTCAAAACACGCACAGAACGTAAGACTAAAAATCATTCAACGGACAAAACACTTCCGATCACTGACGTACAAAGACAAAGGAATTAGTAAAAAGACCGCTACAAAAATATACCAATCAATATGTGGACCTCTGCTTGGCTACGGACATATACTAACAGCGAATGCATCTAGAAAAACTAAACAACACATTCAAACAAAAGAACAGATTGCACTGAGATCAATTAACAAAATAAGACATCCCCAAAACCAACTACACAACCCCTTAAACCAACTACTCTACGAACGAACAAAAATAACTCGAATAACCGAAAGTCAACTTCAATTACAACAAAATGGAAAAAGTATCCCTACAACTGGACCCTACTGAATCCCCTTTGTCTCACAAGACAAACGAGACAATCCCGTGTCCGCGTCCCAACAACAACAATACTTGAACACTTCCAACACGACTGAACCAACCTACTAGACGATGAAAGACATGACATAGAATGAGAGATCTTTTTTTTTGCTTTGCTGTAATTTTTAGTTTATGTTAGAGAATGGATACAAATACATGTACAGATGCAAGGGCAGAAAGGCCGTGGGTCGATAGCCTATTGAGAAAATAAATATTTTGTATATATAGATATATATTACTAACGTTGTACGGCGGACAAATGCTAATTTACCTTGACGAAAAAATAAACATTAAGGAAATTATTATTTGGTTGGAGAAATAATTTTAGAGCTTCAGTAGTTTTCCATTACCAGCACCATCTTGACTTAATATTCGTGACGTTGTGACTAATTCTTTTAAAATTGCTGCGTTTTTTTGCGAAAGAATTATGGCGGTTTTTAATAATAAATCTGCAAGAAAAACTCATCCAATCTTCAAGTTAAGCGCTTGTGAAAGTACAGTATTATTTGTCGACACACTAAAGTAATATTTAAGTCAGAGGTCTTAAAAACTGTTATAATTTACTTGATTTTCTACGCTTTAAATATCTGAGACATCACCTGGTGACTTGGATTTTATTTGGGTATATCAGGTGTAAAATTATGTATTATATGTGACTGTTAAAAAAAATGACTTAAAGCTTAAAAAATAAATGACATTTGTCTAGTAATTGCTAGATTTTAGAACTAGGCTAAGAACTTATATTTTTGCAATATTAATTTTCCTGTATCCTCAAAAAATTGGACTTCGCACGCAAAGCTGGGAAACAAAAAAATTACCTATAATTAGAAAAAAAATATACCTAATTAGCGAAATAAATACTATATTTAGTTAAACTACCATTGGAAAGAACAGCACATGCAGTCGATGGGGGCGTTGTTGATTTGAGAGCTTTCTTCAATATCGGACATTATTACCTTAGTAATTAAAAAGCTTTTAATTAACTAGTTAGATTGTAAGGAAAGTTTGAAGTGAAACATCTCTCAACGCAGAACAATGATGTAAAATGGAACGACTGAAAATCTATCTAGGTCTTGGAGTCCTCAGTTTATTATTCCCTAGGTTCCTTAAACCTTCAAGTGTATGATTTGACAAACCAGAAATTTCAAAAGTTTGGATCCACAATTTTTAAATGATACTTTCAGCGTCAAGCCTCTAATATGAACAACAAGCTAATGATGGAAAGTCAGATATGTAATTCATTATACAATTACGATATATTGGCATCTTCTATTGAGCCAATTAAATCCGTGACAATAATCAAACGGAACCTCTTTTCTTCCTTTAGCGTTTAACTGTCGATCGTTTAATTGCTCATTATCTAAGCAAAAATCTCAATTATATGACTTCCCATTGCGCAAGCCGAATATATTAATGTGTGATTTGAAATGGCGATTTTAACAATTTTCTTTGGTAATGTTTCCAGATGCGCGTGAGCGATTAGGACAATCAATCTTCTATAAGAAATGTATGTGACACTCGGGTTTTGATTTAAAAATGATGAATTACATAACATCGTTTTCTCTTACAAATAGTTATTAAATTTAAACATGTCACTGGCTAAATCATAATGTTTCAGTGACTTGACAAAATGTTTATTCCACAAACCAGCAAAATTTGATGGTTCTTTTCCTTTCTGGAATAGCAAGCAGTCTTAAAACGAGTTCGGTTACACCAAAGTTAGCAACAAAAATTTGAATTATTTGTGTTATCCTCTAGACGGATTGCGGTTTTGCATAAATTAAACCTTTTGAATCATATTAGTTTACCAAAGCGTTGATAAATAAACCATCAAAATACGCCAACCATTCATTGCAACCAGTAATTAATTATGAAGCTCATGAGTTCACCCAAACTTTAATCAGACAACCAAAAAATTCGCAAAAATTTCAAGTTTGCGAAACCAACCAAATGAAGACTTTGAATGTCAATTTGTATCACCTGCATGTATTAGTATATGTGTGAGCTTAATATATCTATCAACAAAAAAATTAATACAATACGAGGTGGCAACGTAATATAATCACTTATAGAGATACGTGGATATTTTCTCTATCAGTATATTTATTCCTGTGAGGCGGTACGAATAGGAAACGTTTGCGGTATCAAGCGGAACATCGCCATCGTGGCTAAATCTACTTTCTTTTTGCGTAACATTAGAAAAATAAAAAAATGCCGACAACAATAATTTCCAATTTAATCGATTGTCAATCAAGCTATCGGAACATAAAGAAGAGATTTACAGTTAGGATGAATTTAACTCATAATTTGCGTTGTCATGAGCGGCCTACCAGTAAAAAACATTAACTTCAAAAGACCAATATATTCCTATTAAAACTGGCATATTTTAAAAACAATTATTATTAAAATTAATATCAAATTAGTTTGATAAAATCTCCATAAATTGCGTATATAATACAGAACACAAGAAACGCACAAATATTATTACAATTAAATTGCACAAGAAAAATATTGGAACTTTTGCAGTTTTTGTTGGTACTTTGCAATTTCAATGACTACTTCAGTGTTGAAATTTTGATCAACCGTCCTTTAAGAAAAATTTCCGGATATGCTCCATAAAATCTATGCTGAATCTTTTAACCAAGCAAAGTTGACATGACAAATTGATAAGACCAATTAGAAATTCGAAAAAAAGAAAAGTTGGATATTTTTCACAACCGCTCAAAACTTGGAAAAGTGCATGTAGTTTTTAATTTAGAAGACGGTACAACCTCAAAACAGTGTAAAGTAGTGAAAATTTTTAAAAATCTGTCTTGGATTTATACAATTGAAATATCAATGCTATGCGCATTTGTTTTTGACTTTGTCAAAGGCCAGCACTCCCGGGACCGGTTTCGGACCTATTACGTTCTCATCAGCTGGACTGGGCTTAAAAATGACATACCCAAAAGCATTTGCAAGTATAGGCTTGTAAAAGTCGTATAATGTACAAGACCACGTTTCTTGTTGCATTCAATGCGAAATAGGTTTGAAAATAGCTTTTTGACTGACTAATTTTGAATACCAAATCGAACAAAAGTCATTATTATAACGTGATGTGTAATTAACCATACAAAACACTAATAGTGTCTAAAATCATTGCCAAATGGAAGTTTGTTCCTTTCTTATAAAAAAGAAACGTTTCAGCCACTCGAACGGTTTCTACTATTTAGGATATACAAACAACGCAGACTGCGATTCCGGAAAGCTGGATACGTGTTCATTAGCTAAATGTTTATTACGAATCCGTTTTATGGTTTGAGTAACTCTTAACGATTTCGTAGTCGTAAATCACGGCAATCTAAACTTTCTGATTAGATTTTTAATTGAAGGTAACTGAGTGTTTAAGACACGTTGCCTGACTTAACCAAAAAGATAATATTAACCAGCTAAGAAAAACTACCACTAAAATCAAAGGGCGTTAATTTGGTCAGATCAAACAGATCGTTTTCGACATATACGATCATTGCTGGTACGTTTGAAATAGCAAAAAGAAAAAAATATAATTATTTCGTTCTGCGGCAGACAGATGGCAGATGGTTTGAATTTTAAAAAATTTAGAATTAAAATAAATGTGTTTAAAAAGGATCTCATCAAGATGGCCTTCACTATATTCACACTAACGCTAATACAATAATTAACAGCCCACATCAAATTAAAAATAACAAAAATGCCCATATGGAAACTATCAAGGGATAAATCCACTAAAGGAAAAGGAAAAGGTTTGTTTTTAAAAGGAAAAGGTTTTGTTGACTTAAATTGTAAATGGTTATCAATGTATTTCTTCGTGTAAAATGCGTAAATATCAACTCTACCAATTACGTCTACAAATGAATGTCGTAATTATTTACGGAAGTTCGCAGATTTTGAATCAAGTTTGTATTTTTGACAGTTAAGTGAAGAAGTAAATTTCATTTTTTGCGGTTTCGTTTCTCCTATAGGAGATTTTCGTGTTTAGAGGTTACGTTTAACCACTGAATTCACATACATTTCCTTGTAATGATGAGTTGCAGACTTTATTTAATAGCCGCTTTTATTTGGGAATCGTTACTCACGACTTTGTTTTGGTACTATAAACTCGGTCTCTTTTATGCTAGATGGTTACACGTGGGTTACAAAGTGAGATTTTACTTTTACTCGTAAAATGCAAAAACCGATTATGAATTAATACTTTTGATCAGAACGCTGGCAGGTTATAATTGTGGAAATAATAATTCATGATGCAGGTAAAAAGGTTACATGTGTCAATAACTAACATACTCATGTGATAACACTTATTTGATCTTTAACATCAGTTTTTGCAACTTTCTTTATTGATTTTATGTGCCGTCTCTGCTTGAATGATACTACATTATTTTCATATACCATAAATATGTGCAAGTCAGAAGTAATTTACTATAACAATAAGACTTCCACACTCTCATATACGAGTAATGTGATACAGCCATATTTAAAACAAAGGACTTGCCACCATATGTTTAAGCTGAGTGTGTAGTCAAACATACTCCGTATGCCACTTTATTGCAGGAAGTCAGCTTAGGAGAACTCAAATTAGATGGAAAGGGTAATTAGCAAAATAATAAAACCTGCATAATTCTACCATAAGTTACAACAACTAAGTTGGTAATAATGCAACGGAATTATAATAAGTGACTGTAAAAAGTGACCTACGCTTATCTGTAGAATCATGATGAAAAATAAAATAACGATGTTGTTGCGCGAATTAATTGTTTGTGGCTTTCCCTCAAAGTATCTAGCTAAATTGATGGAAGTGAAACCAATTAATTCGAACGAAACTACTTCATCACATACAATTGTTGCTTCACCAAGAATTTTGTGGTTTAAGATCAAAATATGTTTCCGCCAAATTAACTAAAAGCCAACAAGTTACCGTTTCTGTTAATAGTAAAAACATGGCTTGGGATGACGGTTCTTCAATTGACTTTTTCTCTCTTTGACTGTTTGTTCAAAACAGCAACGGCTATTTGGCTCTTCTCTTCTAATGGTGATTGGAAATACTTTGAAGATTTTTTTGAATTTAAAAGATCGACAGTTATTACAGGCACTTCAGTGTAAATAGATATTTTGTATTATTTAATCTTAAGCCAATATTAATTAGTGTGAGGAGGTATTATTATCACATTGAACATATATGCACTGCAACCGCCGGAAACCAATGCCAAAATGATTCAGACCATATTTCCAGGTAATATTTGATTAAAAAGCAGATAAGCGGTTGAAGAAAAGTTATCATTAGAAGCAGACTGCAGATCAAAATGCTGCTGTTTGATGACAAATACAAAAATATACTATGAGATTTTTGACCTGTTCGAACAACTTGGCAACGAATTCGTTACATCATTATGGCCATTGATGAGAAGCAACCGAAATTCTGTTTTAAAACCCCAATTATTTTTATGAATTCATCTCACAAAAATAAGACTGATCGCAACAGACGTATTGAACTAGTATTCCCAATTTTACATAAGCAAACTTATTTAACGTAAATTACATACATTATTGCCAATTGATGGACGTAACACAAATGTATTCATCAAATTCCCAATGGAGTAAATGAAACATTCGCAATATTGTTACCGTTTTTTCTAATTCGATTGGCAACGTATATTTTATTCATTATTTTCAGTTTCCTGTCTATTATTCAGTTGTCTATTATCTCAGATTACTACTTTATTTGAAATTGAATCATCCAATCAACATCGTCATTATTTGCTTTATTTGACGAGGCTACATGTTCTAATGAAAGAAGCGACAGGCGATAACTAACTAAAAAGAAGAAAATCATATTTAATTTACAAGCTTATACCGATATCAATTTTACATTTGGTACGGGATTAAGAGCCAGTCAAAACCTCTCTACAAACGTAATCAGAGCGCAATAGAAAAGTGGCTTATTTTCCCTAACATGAATAAATATTTTAACGAATCATGCATACATTCTAACACGTTTTTATAAGATTATCATACAGTATCGAACTATTTTAACACTTAGCAAAACATTTAAGATTTGTTACTTTTATTAACAACACAAAAAGTGTTCGCTCAGATATGAGCTGCGGTTCAACAGCAAAAAAACGTGTGGCAAAAACCAGTAATTAACGAAGTAATAAACTGCATGAGTATTCATAAATCTTTGCATACATCCGAGACCGGTACGTTGGTAAATAGCATTAAAAAAATTAATTTGGGTTTTAATATTCACTAGACTGATAATCGGACTTTTAAGAACAGCAAATATCAAGCAAGTTATTATTTTAATGTAAAAAAATGGCACTGTTTCTATACGAATGTAACTTTCTTCTACAGGAAAATCAAACAAGAATAGCTTGCACTTATCAAAGCAGACGAACATCGTCTTATCATTCAGTTCATACGTGAATAAAACACATTTACAATGTATCCGCAACTATATACAATGGATTGTTGAATTCCCAGAACATATAAATCCTGGGGTTAATTTATTAGTCACTTTTATTATATTTAGTTGTAATGTTGAGACCATAAAGAGTTTTTACACAAACATATGTTTGCTTAGTACCACTGCAGCTTACTCGTTTAAGTAATTAAGTTTTAGATCTATGCAGGCAGTGCGCGTTTTTTAAACCATTGGTTGTGTTACAACGGTTTGTTAAGGTTGTTGCAAACCTTAAACGGCACTTCCACTTCTACGCAATGGGGCATTTACATTTCAAAAGGCACTTTGTTTAATCTTTCCAAACGGCTCGCAAATAATAATCATAATAATTAGGCCTGAATATTTGCGATGAGGTATGCTATTTCAACAACTATTCTGGCACCTATTTTAATAAATAAGTACAGAATATGGAAAATACAATCCAATTGTGGAAAGTCGAATAAATCAACATATAAATCACAGTTCGGTTGAATTGGAACAAATTAAAAATAAATGTTTCATATTGTAAATGTTTATCATAAAGATGGAAAAGACCACGACAATTGCAATGGTTGAGAAATTAAAGTGACGAGACCAAAGCACCTCGAAAAAATAAATAAACAGGCGACATTACAAAACAAATTGCTAAAACAGTACTTTATTTAAGTAATAAATCACAAATTACTATTACAAATTTTAGGGTCCAGATATTTGAACTTCCAATTTTACTAATCCAATAACTATTAGATGCGATCTCAATGAAACGTAGTTTCCCATTCAAAATGACATGACCAGTGTCAAGCCTCTATAGAACATTTAAAGTACTTATTTCATATTAGCAAGAAAAATACCAACATTTCATAATAAACATGTATAATTATACGTATTATATCTTTATACTGTATTTGAACTGCGGCTTACTTGCACCCCCGAATTAATGTAATGTAACAATCTAAAGTCATGAAAGGTTTTAACGGGGTTTTACTCTTTTTGCAGTAAAAGCCAATTATTCCACACAAAGACATTATGCTTATTTGATTGTTCACAAGTAGACAATCCAGCGGAGGTCAACAATTTACTGAATATTCCGTTAAAACACACAGTTATTAATACACCCAACCTCGTGCTATCCTACAAAAGAGTTTACCAAATACGACCTTTAAACAGTTGTATACTAATTGACTTCTATCTATGGTACTAAGTCGCGACTAGACGGTTTATTGCTTGCATGTACTCTATGATTTCCGTTTTTATCTTTTATCTAGAATACCACGGACGCGTTGAAAAAATGTCCGGTTTCATTTAAATGGTCAATGGGACCTAAATCTGAACCATATGGTGGCTGGAAAAGGTAAAACGTGTGCAATATTTAAAAGAATTTATTAGAACATCGATCGAAAAGTAATTGAAATTGCTATACTAGTTGTTACAAGAGTAAAATCTAAAATTATTAATTCATTCGGGATAACAAATAAATATAAAAATGTATTTGAAAATTAAGGCCACTTAATTGTACATCCTCGAAAAGCATTTATAACATACATAACTATATAACCACCTATAATTCCTTCGGATCTAATTAAGAACAGCAATCGATTTAATGAAATCGCATAAAACCTGAGGAAATGGTATATTTAATGATAATTATTATATCATCTTCTTCATAGCTGATTAGCCGCTAAAACCGCTATAACAGAATGACAAATTGAGTTTATCAATCTGCACCATATGCAAAGAGATAAATAATGTTAAATAACTCGCTATTTTAATGCCTTGAATATGTATGAGCGACCATATGGTCTCTTGAAGCTTGTTTACTATTTTTACTACAAATTTCGCATTGAAAATAAAGCAAAAAATGTATTGTTTATAACTAGTAATGCTGTTATATATCTCCTAGATAATCTTTGATGACAAGACAAACGTGAGAATAAGAATAGTTTTTACTGTACGCCAACTAGTTCACATAGTAAATACAAATTTAAATCTACGATTACAATAAAATAAATTAGGACACCGACCACATGAACATGTCAATCATTTTTAACGCGTAAATATAAGATCTGGTTATATTAAACCACCAAAATAAATGCCAAGTCGTGATCATAGTTCGATAGTAGCGATTCGATCGAAAAAAAGATTCCACAGTTATCCGACTTACTAAGTGTAGTGAAGAACTACAATTAATTTAATAAAAGGCTTTTGATTGGCAGTCAAATGAAGCTTTAGATAGAGATCAATACATGAGTGACTAGGAACAGAAGTTAATCACTACTTGCTTTAAGTAATCTTTTACTATAATTCTCAGATGGTAATTAGAAAACCAAAAGCTGTGCTAGGAGTAGAGTAGCAAAAAATTGGGACAGTAAATCAAATAATAAACCTAGCAAGCAACCTAGTTTTTTTCTGTACAAAGGCAAATTTACTGGCACAAATATCTCGATGGGCATAATAAATCAAAATGATTAATTGTACGGCAAATTACCTCATAAGGTACATTATCCTACTGCTCTACACACATTTAAGTCGAGTTTCTCGTATAATAGACAATTTTCAATTTAATTTCACAGTTAGGACTGTTGTTGCGAAAAACTAATTATACTGTGCATTAATGTAAAAATAAAAATCACAATACTCCACGCGTGGGATGCACCTTGATATCTAGATGAGAAATCGACAAATTTTTAAAAATCTCGTTACCCTACCTACGCTTATTTTTATTTTGTATGTTACAAACTAGTCTCAGCAAATAAACAATTTACTGGATGCTAAAATATATTATTTTCAATCAGCAAATTTTATCGATTAACGGGTGGTTATAACCGTACCGGAATTTAATAAAATTAATGAAAAAATTTGCAGTAAAAGCAATTTGGAATTGTATTGCTTTCTTATGATTTTTAATTTGGCTCTCCATCATTAAAATTACCCAACATAAATCAAAATTATATAACGGTTCTTAAATCAAAAACACCTAAACAACCTAACATACACTCTATGATAAAAGGAGGCTAAGTGAAGGTGTGGTATTATTGGAATAAAAAACTGTCTATTATAAAAGAAGAATTAATATGCAATAAACATATCAAATGGAATTGTATGCGAGATTATGCACCTTATATAGATACCCAATCATATAATGGGTAATATTAGGAAAAGTATTGGTACGTGAGTAGGCAAGATGTAATAATTTACTATGAGAACCGTATGGGATTTCAGTTTTCAGTTTGAGTGTTGAAATAACTTTCTTCTCATCTTTTTACAATGAAAATATCAGTTACACGCGGTATTCGGATAATTTATTTGTTTCCACATCGTTAAACTGAATATTTGTGTTTGCGGTGGAGTTTCTTCGCTGATTCCTTCTGAGGAGTTAGTGGGTTTTAATTGAAGACTTATATTGGCTCATTATATTTGAAATATATTAGCAAACGAAGACTCACATCCAGATGTGTTATTATATATTGCTTTAAAAATGTGAACGCTTTCTTTGATTAGCAGATGATCAGACTAGATGAATATCCGAAAAATATTGTGTTTTTGTGCTTGATGCCTGACCAGCACTGTGCTTTATGCGCCGGCATATCTGAAGTAGGTAGAGATTGAAAAAAAGAGTCATATTTAAATCAAAAAATTAAAACAGGAGAAAAACAATAAATAACAGAAGAAAACACGAATGATCTTGGTTTGCGACTTGACGTTATTTTAGAAATCCATTTTAAACAATCTTAACCACTTGACTGTAAGCTTTTAACTGTGATCAGTCTAATCAATTTTGTTGCGCTTGAACATGAATTTTAAAAAATGAATGTTATAAAATTTACACAGAAAAAAACATTAAAGAAAAGAACATCAGTAATACAAACAAACAGAGAATTTTATATATTACATTTTACCTTTGATTTTATTTTTATTAAGTGCCAAAGCAATTATGATGCCTTATTTTAGACTCAATTTTTTGTAAATATTTCAAGCCCGATGGGTGCACATTAAAATACATTCGTTATTTTTCTACTATGTAAAGTTATTGTCAACACTCCCATGGTATGATACTTATGTTTAATCAGCCGGCATGCAAAGAAGTCGAATTTATGGGTTGACTCTAAGTTTTATTTTCACTGTGACTGTTATTACAAAGATGTCTCAAATGAAGCACACAGCAATAACCAAACAGTTAATACATATACATTTGGCTTCTTTTGAAACATCAAAAAATGTACTCACTTTATAAATTAAAAGTTTTAAAAGTCTAATGTTGATTTGCAATTTATCCACCTGCATAATTTCCAAGTGTGTTTTTAAATAGGTGTTTAATGGTTTAAAGTCGTTATTGCTTAGAAGCATTGCACAAACATGCCATTTTTAACGGTCAATCTAAAAATGAAGTGCAAACAACTTGATTCATGTTAAAATTATTATTTGATATTCTTTAGACAAACGCATTACAAGCGGACTCCTCTTTCGATGGGGACCGTTATTTGCGGTGCTGTATAAGAAAGACGGAGCTGAAAATATAATTAGAAGCTTGAACTTTTAATAGCGGTTAATCAAAAACAAAAATGTGGTTTTATAACGCTGAATCTGTCAATAAAAACATTAAGGTTCAACTGTTTGTATCATTTCATGCAGATTAACTTGGAATATACTTTATTTTCAATACATCACTGGGTGTTTCCTTATCAAGTTCCGTTTCTAAGATTTAATGATAAAAGCCATTAGAGTTGCTCGTTAGTTCAGCCCACACAGGAATGTGTTGCTTTTAATTACAGACAATTCAAACTTTGTTGCACCTATGAAAGAATTTTAATTATTATCCAAACTTAGGAATTTCTAGTAGGTATCGCTTCATTATTTATAGCTGCTTTTCAGCAATATCTAATTATTAATACTGTTTGCTAAATTGGGCAATAGTAAATAAAAGCGTGGGGCTAAAATGATTGTCTTGTGTTGTAACAAAGGTGAATTCCAAAACATAAATAAATATTACGCTTTGAAGTGGTATAAGAGGAAAGTTTTACTTGACTTTGTAAATACAAATAACATGCAACATAGGTGAACCCTTAATATTTGCATTGAATCATTGTGTTTTCTTTTGATTTTATGAACGACGATTATAAGAACAAACATTATGTTTTCCAGTAAAACAAAATTTTCCAGTAAGACGGATTAGTTAAAATAAAACTGAAAATACAGACATTTTTGTCTCTTATATTCCAAAAACCATATGCACGAATGTCTAAGCCCAAAATCAGTTCGTTTATTGTAATCCCTTAGTGTTAGTACGGTATAGCAAACGGTTGGTTTTGGTACTCGAATATTATGGACATCTGACGGACGTTAAATCCCGAATAATGAATTATTTACTAAGATAAACTCACCATATAACTGCAATTATATAACTTAACTATAATGATTAATTAATTGAAAATCTAGTTCGAATAACAATATCATTTGGAATTCCCTTCAACTTGTTCTCAGCTCAATAGACTAATACAAATGCTTTAATTATAAAATATCATTTTATTCTATTTTGTCGTTTATAGCGTGGATCGATTTAATTAGATATTCTGACTGATAGTGTTAATTCGTTCATCAGAACGATGTTGAAGAAAGGTGAGTAATTATCTGAATGTCAAATCAGCAATTATATGTAAATATTTAACTTCATGGACTAGGTACTTACTAGTGTTAATAGTAAATTTTAAAAATGCATATTAATTTTCAGTTGTATGCAATAGATTCAAAGATAATTTAAAAAATGACAAAAAATTCAGAATAACCCTAAATTTTTTAATTTCTATACTTTCTAGTAGTAGTAAACATCTTTATTTCTAAAAAAGGCTATCGACCTATCGGTCTTTCTGCCCTTGTTTAATACATGTAGTCTTAATCTAAATAAAAAACAAATATGAAAATTCTCTTATTCTAGGTTAACAATATTATTAAATAAATAAAATTTCAGTGGCAAGAATAAATTATTTTATTGTCCACTAGTCCGTTGCGCTTGTAAGTGTTCGAGTAGCGTTAATGTAGGGAAACGGAAGCGGGATTGTCTGGTTGGTCTTGTAAGACAAAGGGGATTCAGTATGGTCCAGTTGTAGGGGTTGTTTGTCCATTTTGTATGTAGCTGTATGAGTCTTTCCGAGATCTTTGTCATGTTTGTGCGTTCGTATAGTAGTTGGGTGGGGGGGTTGTGTAGTGGGTTTCGGGGGTGTCTTATTCGTGTTATTAGTCTTAGTGCAATTTGTCCTGTTGTTTGTGTATAACGTTTGTATACTTTCTATTAAAGGCAACTTTTCAAGAGTTCTTAAATTCCTCTTTATTATAAACGTGCGCTTCGAAACGTTTAAATCATATATAAAATTTATTAAATTACTGTTATCGTAAATAACGTTGAATTAATCAACCACTTATAATTACGTATTAAAAGAGATGTTTACAAAAAACCTACAATAGCCTTATCTAATTCATTTAATTCAACCAAGAAATTAGATAACAGTCAAGATGTTACAAGAAGTGGTACAGTTTAAAGCACTTGTGGCTCAAAATTATGCTTATAATATGCAATAGTATTTTGTGGACTTTCAATATTAGCGGTGGTGTTTTAGCGCTGATAAATGAACTGAAATGAACATTTAACAACGGGTTAAAAAACTGAATTGTCGATTGTAAATCATAAACGATTGAAATTGGTATTGCAAAAGTTCTTAACAAATCCGATTTTCTATATTTTTGTTCCATTTACATTTTGTAGTTATTAGTTAATTAGGCTTTGGAGACAATTGCTTGAAACCCGTTTTTCAGTTTCAGACGACAAGCTGCTATTGAGAATCTAGTAAAGAGTCCAAAATTACTAGCACAATATTTTGAGCAGCTGTACACCAGGAAATCTATATTTCCGGGCGAGATTAATGACCATTATTTTAATTAATTAAACATATTCATAGTTCGAATAATATTGAGTGATGGATGAAAAACATAATTCGTGACTCACTCTTTAAGAAAAAAATTGCGAGGTTAAATCGAAAAGTCGTACTGGACAGGAAGCTTTAGGGCTCCTTTAAATAATTGGTAGTTCTTTGGGATTGAGATTTTACAGTTTGGTTTAAAAAATCCTTAAGACAAATCGTGTTGTACTAAACTTCAAAAATCGAAAAAAAAGTTTTTAAATAAATTAAAGTTTAAATTGAAAAGTGTAATATTTGATGAAAAATCATATTAAAATCAATACAAAATTTCCATTTAACCTAGTTCGTATATTCTACTACGTCCCATAATACCATAGTGGTCTTCCATATATTGAACGCAGTGCCACAATTAACACCGGCTGTACTTCTAATAAAATGTGGCTTATTGCTTCCTATTCCTAATAAGTTCTAAATGTGGACTTATAGAAAAACCCGGATTTTTCAATATAAAAACTTAGTACATAAGTGTTGCTATTAAAAGTAAGTTTTTTATATTTTTTATGGGAAAAACTAAGAGCCCACATTATATAAAATTACCCGACATTGTCGGCTCGTCTGGGATTCTATTTTTTGCCAGTCTTGTCCTATTAACCAATTAAATATTGTGTAATTAAACAGTCGACAAAAAGAAATAGACCTTCGCCAATCCGCACCGTGTGATAGTGCGACACATGCAACTATGAACCGGCTTGTAAATATCAAGTGCAAGAAATAGAATAACATAACCTCTCAGTGTGAAAATAACCGTTAAAATGTACAAGTTCAATTCGAAATAAAGCGTTTATATCTAATCATATCTTTATAAGATTTATAAGAAACTTAAGAACCTCAAAGTATGCGCAGTATAATGTTTATACATATATTAAAAATGTCTGGTCCTTCGAGCGCGATGTCATTTAGAAAAAACTGAAACACAAACAAACAAAGATAATTTCTGGGAACTGCAACACAAAGGCTTATTTGTATTCCTCTTTCAAAAATCGCAAAGCCCGGCTTTCTGAGGCCCACGCACGTGCTGATCAATTTCCCCCTCAAAGGATACAAAGCCGGTTTAAGCAGAAAATAATCTGACTTACTTAAGTATTGTTGCTGGGTTAGCTGGAAGATAGGCCGGTAATTGACACCTTCAATGTCCACATTAACAAAATCACTTGAAATTAGCACCTGAATCGTAATATTCAAATAGTAACAGTAAGCGAATATACCTCGAGCCATTCAGAAAACCGACTGATTGTTGGGTTTCATTATAAACGGCAGGCGTGTTGGGTTGATGGTACCGGACCCCAGATCGACGTAAGTTGGGAGTTGGTACGGCGACCACACTGCGACTCTACACGAAAAACACCGAACGACTTAAACTAGATCGAATCTTCGGCGGCTTTACTTAACCGTAGGTTTTTTGCAGGGTTGTCGCAATGCTGCACTTTCTAACCTATATCTCGGTGGGACCAGAAACCCGTCATTTGAAATTGACCTCTCAAAGGCTTCTGATTTAGTAGAATGTCTCTTGCAGGCAGTAGTCAAGCTTTCACACCTTGCAAAACTACATATCTTATTGAAATCAGCCATTTTTTATGCTAAAGATTTAACATTTAAAAACCAACAAATAGGTAAGAAGCGTCCTCGTAACTCTCAAATAGTTTACAGTACATTATTATTAAAGGGTTTAGAGTACATCATCATACGTCTTCTCTTTGACACGGTTTGCTATTTTCGGAACATTCCCTACAGGGACAGGTAATCTTTTATAAGGTCTCGAATATTTTTTCATTTAATTCCCATTAGTTTAGTTTTTTTTTTTCTGATAAAACTCTAAAATCAACAATTGAATTTACTCCGACTTTCACAAATACTGCAGTCTGGCAACAAGGGAATGAAATCCGGGCATTACTTAAACTCTAAAAATACATTAAGAAGTTAAAAGTTAAACGCAGAGGCCATACCAGAGAACATTTTTGCTCTCTCTCCGATACAATCAGTCTCTTACTTATAAATGACACGTACTTGACACTCATCCTGATGAAATCTGCATTATCTGGCAATATTTTTGTTTAAGTAAAATCCCTAAGTAAACGATAACGAATTTGTATAATTAGACTCTCAGGTGTATCTCGAACCATTAAGCAGCCCAGGTAAAGTTGCAGGTTTTAATCAAAGTGCTTTTAGATTAACAGTTAATGTATTATATTGTGACTATAATTTTTATTTGCTTAATTCGTGTTTATGATTACTAGTTTGAAGAAACTTTAAAATAGTTTGCCTTAACTGAAGTGCATTGCGCTGTCTTATTTCGGTGGTTTATTTCAGTTTTATCTAAGTATACGATCAAAAGAGAAATATAAGTTAGTTTTTGATAGGAGTCTCTTAACTAGACAAGTTTAATCGGCTTTAGCTCTCTATAAATGTGATTCATACCACAAACAATACTTCTATCGGTTATTTAGAAAGTTCGGAAATTTTAAGGATGTAACAGTAAATCGTTCAAATATATTACCACTATCTTTCATTACTTGAGTAATGATTCCTTTACTATTTCAATGTTTGGGCATAATTTATTATTTGCTTCAAACGTTTTAGCTATTTTTGCTAAGTCTTTATCATTTGTAAGACAAGTCATCTAAAACCGTTAAAAATAGAGCAAAAATAAATATTCATCTAACAAAACTAGGATGGTAAAATGGCGAAAAAATATACAGTAAAGTCCGCTTATAATGAACCGGTTATAGTGAACTTTCGGTTAAAACGAACGTTTTCCCTTTAATTTTTTTTGTGTTTTTGTAATTATTACTCGGTTATAGCGAACTCCGGATATAACGAACCAGTTTTAGCTCATTTTTCAAGTTCGTTATCCAGACACGACTGTTTTAAATAAAATATACCGGGTGTCCGTTTTTGAAGCTCAACCATGGGGATCTCGATAACCAAGATTCGAGATTGGTTAAATTGGTGCAAAGTTGCGCAATCTAGAGTTTACCAAAATGCTCTTTGAAAAATTAAAAAATTTTCTGCGGCTTCGGAGATATCCAGAAAAAACATAAATTCGAAAAAGTTTTTATTTTTTCCTTTGCTTATTTTGCGCGGAAAATTAAAATGAGCATGCATTCATTCTCATTGCAACTTTTTCTCTTCTGGCTGATTATTTGTCTGAAATATTTCCCGATAGAGTCATTTCCAACAATGGGCACATACCTACGTTGGCCGGCAGGATAACCAGATCTTTCCCCTTTCGATTATTATTCATGGGGAACTAGGAGAAACCTCATTTATAAATCTGTACCCTCCGATATTAATGACCTGCGAAGGAAAATCAACACGACCTTAAGGACCAAAATTAGAAGAAGAGACGTTTTAAGGTCAATACAAAATTTAAGAAGACGCATAGATCTGTGTCTGGAAGTGGAAGGTGGAGAAACCCTTCGAGCGCCTCTTATAATTCACTTTATTTACTGGCTTCTTAAAGTTTAGTTTCAGCCTATGAAAAATTTTTAATAATTCTTTTTTCCTTTTTTATCCTACTCAAACAAATACAGAAACGGTCTAAAATGTGTTGATTAAACAAAAGAGTGGATGTTATTCCAAAGGATTCTTTGCAAAAACATGATTTTTGTATTTTCACCAAACAGCAAGACTGAACGTTAATATGTGATACAGCATAGTAGTCAGAAAAAAAGCTGAATTTAAACATGTAAAAAACCAAGATGGCGCGATGGTAAAAAACCAAGATAAAATAAGTAAAAAGCTGTTCAATTTTGGAAAATTTAATCCTAATTAATTATTATTATTATTATTATTATTAAAGCAATGTGAGTGTGCAAAGTTTTAAAACTAACATTTTGCTTGTTCAAAAATTCTAAAAAACTAACATCAAAGTAGATGTAATATTTTGCAAAATCATTAAAAAAAACCGATGCAAACGCAACGTGGAGATATGGCTTAGCATTTTAATTAAGCATAGTATTCTTGGGCACGTAACAGGTTTCCACTAGATATGTGATCTGGTAATGATGTCATTATATGTAAATGCAACTTATTTAACTACTTGTATTTGTATGTCGTTTTACTCTCAACAAGAACGACGATTGATTAGAATCGACCGTTTGACTTTTCTGTTATCAATGACGATTAACAGTTTGAGATTTATTGATCACATAGTCTGCATATTAGCTACTTGTATATTAGTATTATGCGCAACCTCAATTCGTTGCGTAAAGATAATGGACAATATTATTTATCAATATCTGAATTATGCGATTCATCAAGATTTTCATGACCGAGCAATATTAAAAGCAGAAAGATGTAAAAATGATTATTATCAATTTTAATAAAATATAAGAGCTTTCAAGACATTTTTTTAAATACAGATGGAATAAATTTTTCTTGTTTGGTGATTTCACTACTAATTTGAAAAAATCTCCAAAACTCCGAAAAACATTAGAAAACCGAATAGAATCCGCATGTTCCGAAAACATCAAATGTTCATTGGATTATGAATTTTTCCTAATTTGTTAAAAAAAAAACATTTATTTAAATATAACAATAAATTGCTATTTTTCAAATACTTAAACAACTTTCTCTTTTGTTTTGAACTGTCACGGTGAAGGTCGCCTCAAGTTTCCTAGCACATATGTTCATTTCAATTACATTCATTCAGAGCTTTTCTGACATCATTACCAAGGAACATCAATGACTTAGTGAGAAATTGAAGTATTGCCACGGGCAAAATATGAAGAAGGGTTATTTTAAAAGAATACTTAATTTCAGATAATCAGAGAATCTAATTTAACCATATTATATAAAGAAAACAACCCAAGAATACAAGAAGATATTAAAAGGAACGTTACCAAATGACAAAAAGTGGGATATGGGCCGAACTAACGGAAAAGCAATTAATTTACCAACAAGAACCAAGATCTAAGAATCAGACTCTCGGACAAAAGGACGAATATATTAAATCATTAGTAAAAACTGTGTTCCACTGCCGTGTCGAACAGTAACGCTGACATATTCCTTTGGAAAAAATAAAATGTTTTATTTGAACAAAACAAATAACCTTCGTTGCCTTATTCTGTAATGTAAGAACTGAGAACTTTATTACATAACAGCATTGTTTAATTTAAAGTAAATGGCGTTACATAATCACTCAAATTTAACATTATTATTAATTAACGGAGGAAGATGAATAAAAATAGCAATAGCGTCATTTTTCTTATTGTGCTAAACCAAAAAGGAAACTAACATCTAAATAAACGTTAATGATCGTATCCATTTTCATAAATGTAAATGCAAACTTCGATTTGTTGAAATGATACAAGAGGTTAAATGATGATATATTTCAGTCTGCATTTGCTTTTCTGGTTAGATCTATTACTGCTAAAAGCAAAAAACTGGGTTTTTCGAAAATTACCTGGCGACATAGTGGGACATTTAATTTATTAAATTAGCAAGTGGTTAACAAAAATCCCAAATATAACAGGCAATGAAAAGTTCATTGGTACGTATTTGGGACATTAAACAAAAAAACACCTTTTTGTAAAAAATATAACCATTTGATTTATTAAATTGAAATTAAATTAAATCGTAATTTATCAAGAACCCACAGTGAGCTAAATATTTCCGTTGAGGCTCAAATTACTTACTCCAAGTCCAGCAATTATAACACTGGAAAAATCTTGGTTTTATCTACTCGAAATAACGCACAGTTTTTCCGCAATTACGAACAAAGAAACTTATTTGAAATTTTATCATATAACCGGAAATTCAAATGTCCGTCAATGGAGACAACACACACAACACCCTGCACGTTATCCGATGATTTAGAACTAAGGGCCTTTTCAAATCGAAGGCAGAAAAATATCGTGCATTAAAAAAGGACGAAAATAATCCGGTTAATAAATTGAAAAAAGAGAGGTCGATTTACCTATAAACCGGCTGCTAACGATAAATACCCTTATGTACACTGCCGCAGGAAGGCGAGCATCGAACTAGGAAGCGGATGTCCATGAATTCTATAGATCAGTAAAGTGGATTAAATCTTACAAAAGAACATATTTGTTAAAATAGCATGTAAAGCACATTTTAAGAATTTAATTTGAAACTTTTCTATTCCGAAAAGCTCTTATACAGTGTGTTGTGTAAATATAAAGAAGTGTTTAAAGTAATACAAAATACTACCGTTAATTTAAATTTGAAATTGAATTTAAACCGTTTTTTAGGGTTTTGGGAATATCTTTCAAACCATTGACCAAAATCCGTGTTGGCAAATTGATTTAAAAAATTTAAAAACATTCTATTTAGCTACGAAAAATATACGTATGAAGGAAAAGATCATTGAAGTTCAAGCAAACCTCCATTTCCCATGCATAAACGTAATTACTATAAAACGATTAAAAAAATGAATTCCTTGCAAAAATGCTACAAAAATAATAAAGTTTGTTGAGAAATTAATAAAAGCAGTTTAACAGTCTACTTTTAATTCGAAACGTATTTATGGTGTGCGGATAAATGCACATTATAAAGATTTTACTAAACTATACTTATATAAAATAAATAATAGTAATTAACTTACGTAGATAAATTAATTAAAATCCCGAAGAACTGTGAATCAACCTGTATATTTAAACGCACTAAAACCAAAGCGCAGCCAACCACCACCTTCCAATATAGTCGAATTTGACGGGACTATAATAAGAGCACAAAGAATTAGTCCCCTATCTTTGCCATATCGAATGAAGAATAAGTAACCCCGTATAAGAAACTTGCCCAAATAGGGTGAATGCCCTTCAATATTAATAGTTCTTACGTTGGAAACGCTTAGGATTCTCCTTAAGAATGACTTTGCAACTATTTTTGCTTAACAACATGCAGAGCGTTCCACGCAGCTTTTATACGTTAATGCTAAAAAGCAAAAGCTCCTGTTTTTTCATGAATATTTTGCTAGCGTTCGTTTCATGTAACGACAAACAACACTTTACTTTACAGTTCAATTGATAGATTCGTTTTATGGTTATCTATGAAAATGAATGTAGCATCTCTCAAGGAACTTGTGATAAAAACTAAACCGACAAGATATTTTGATGGATTTCGCACCTCATTAAGCAGGTATTAGTGAGACAGCGAAATGTATTCAGATACGTATGTGGTAATTAACCAATCCTCTTGTCAAGGAGCTTAAAATACAGTAAAAGTATACACGAAAGCCCAAAGTTACATGGTAACACTTAGTACTACCTGTTATTCATGTTAGAGGTCCAATAAGCTGCTTTATTAATTATCTATCATGATAATAGTGGTGTATTTTCTGCGCTGATTTTGTATTTCATTTATAGATTTTTTTCATCTCACGTTGAGGGTTATCACTTCTCAGCTCGCCAAACAAAATTAGGCTTTCAAGTTAACTACCGAATTTTGAAACTGCGAATTTGCAACAACCTTTCAGCTATGTTGGATAAATGACCGATAAAATCCTGCACATTTTAATTATTTTCTGCATCCGATACTTTCCTAAAGCTATGTACCAGAGAACAGCTTAGCTTTGATTTATAAGTTAGGCATAAAATTATTATGAACATAGCTTATATTCTTTTATTTCAATAATCTAGAGCTATTTAAGTGCAAGTAAAGTCCTTTGGCTCTTATATTACTCTGTTATTATTATTTATAAAATGATTAAATGAAATTAAAAGTATATTCTAAGTGTCATTTAGGATTATTCTCTGTTTTATGCAGAATTATGATCTAGAGATATTTGGAATATTCTCATCTTTTAATCTAGATATCTTTTATCAATGACAAGGTATGTAAAACACTAAACTCAAGGATTTATTTTGGAATTATATTGAACTTTCATTTTAGCTTCAGGACTATTTTTTTATATTGATGTTGATACAAGTTTCTAAAAATTTCACATCTATTTTGGATTTTATAAATCAATATATTTATATTGATCATTTCATATATCATTAGCAATGACATCACACCATGTGAATTATACAAAAATAACGCTGTATAGAGGAAATGAAAATCATCGTACTGTAAAATTGCAAAAAACCTTTGTCATATTCAGGCGCAATTACCAAAGCAACCTGCGCGTATTGTGTAAATTCGATTATAATTTACAGTTTGCACGAAATAGATGAAAAAACTAGAAAAAATGCAATACATATAAAATGAAATACTTACATTTAACTCTAAAGCTTTTGTTTCAATTTCAGTCTTTGTGTATTTGGCTCTAAAATCTAGCGGTTGAAGACAGGTCTCCATTATTTTAAACCAACTTCGCAGACACTTCAATTCGTGGTCGATATCTGGAAATTTCAAATATTGCTTCTTCAGGAATAGTAAAATAATCTTCGGTTTGGAAAATGTATTAGCAAACAGGTTTGTGTTTCGATCTTTGTAAATATAAAAGCAAAACTGACTGTTTTGTAAATAGTTGCAAATTGCATAATGGAATGACCAAAACAGCTCTCAGACTAACTCATCAAATGCATGAAAATCACGCTATTATTTACTTGCAATAAAAAAGCGACATAATTGCAGCAAAAAATCTAAAAAAATGAAATACCTCAAAAATATGGCCAATAAAGCAAGTTGTCTCCATTCAAACATATAAAACCCACCAGCAAGAACAGGTTTTACACACGATTTTTACATAATTGCAACTCCGAACACCATGTTCTTAACGATTAATTAAATTCAGCTGATTGTAACTTAAATTATTGTTTCAAAAAAATTGTTAAAGATACAGGATAAGCGAGTAAATTTTAAACTGAGCAAAGAAGAAATTACGTAATAAAAATAAATACTCTAAAAATATATTTAATATAATGCTTCTAAATCAAACAAATATACATTTTTTAGGATAATGGCGGTATGCCAAACGTTCTTCAAAAATTAACTGAAATTTGAATCTCGCACTTACATAATCTAAAGCCGAAATACTGTAATTATATTGAAATAAAATAATTGAAAAATAAATTACTGTACTGGTACTGTTAGAACACGAGTACAAGAAGTTAACTATGCTTCTCAAAAAATGAAATAACAGCCAGTAAAAAACTTAAATTTCAAATATATTCCCGGAATTATTACATAGCAGTTCAGATTTGCGTTAATATTCAATTTCAAATCAAGCAATTACCTATACAAAATAAGCACGTTATGATATCTGCTCGTATTCACTACTACGAAACGATAAATAAGATATCCTAAGCACATAGTCTAGCACTTTTGTGTTTGCTTTAATAATGTCTCGTTAACGGTAAACAAAACAATTCATAATTATAGAGAATGGTTTCCGATTCAAGCGTAGGATATGTTTGCTTCTGTAAATGTTTTGATAAAATTATTGTATTGTATCAATCGTAGTACTAGTAAATTCATTCCACTATTGAACTATAGATAACAATTCATTTACAAAGTAGTAGTGTACGTAACACTTTAATAACAGAAGGTTTGTAATTTCAAAATCACCTGAAACGAAAACCTTGACAAATTCGTAATGCGAAGTTTTTAGCCAATTTCTACAAAAAACAACGCTATTAGATAAAACACCGGACCGTTAAATACAAAATATACTATACAAGTCAAGTAACTGTACTACGTTTTTAGCCAGATTTAAACCATGTTTGTTCAAGTGTTTGATGGTTATCAGCAGTAAAGAGCCTTCGTTTTATAGCGATTTTTAAAACGATTTGAATCTTGTTTGATCAAGAGATCGGAATTTCGTGCACACTTTAACAGAAACACAAAATTCCTACATAATTATATATATATATATAGATATATATATATATAATTAGTATTATATAGTATATATATATATATATATATATATATATATATATATATATATATATATATAATATCATTTAATAATAAAAACATGAAAGATTTGACGAGTTTTTTACATCTTTTTTTACAAAAACTAGTATTTCCAATAGGGCACAATATACAATAAATATAAAATAACACTTTTAAATAAAACTGCACCGGCTATCATGTAAACTAATGACAGCTGAATTAGAATAGCAGAAGCTTTAAATAGAATAGCAACTGATTTTCAAACAAATTTCCATTGTGTCTGAATCCAGTATATTTTAAATACACACATTCCACAAACCGAATTGTATTTATGTAGCTACTAGAATAGTAAACCACCTATTATTTAGTGCATCACGCCTACACATTGAAAAAATCTAATAGGATAAATTTGCTTGACCTAAATTTTTTCGGCGATATGCATGTGAGTGTGAGAATTTTATGTCGAACAGTAATTATTCAATGTAAACAAATAAAAAATAAGAACCTACTAGAACGAGAAATACTCAGGACCGTTTACTTAATCGGACTAGTTTAAAATGATTTTTATTTACAATAAGGCCATTGAATATCTAAAAATAGTTGATTGGTAGAACGGAAACAGCGATAATGAATCTTTTATGGACATTCCCGTAATGAAGGTTTAAAAAATGTCGATAAAAAGTGTGCTACCGATTCAAAGGTATGTACACAATTTAAAGGAAATTTTAAATCTGAGCCTAATAAGATACAAATTGATGTACAATATGCAAACATTCAAAAACAGCATTGAATTCCTAATAGTTAATTGAATAGACGATGAACGAATACTATTAATGATACAAGAAAAAAAAATTGCTATTTAGAGTGTGATGTATGATGTACGAAAAATGACGCATCGCATGAGTTTCGACTCTAAACTGAGACGGTCTCGAACACTCATGGGTCAAATAACGAATATAAGTGCCGAAAAAATATTGGTGGAGTATTAGAAACATCCTAAGTTTACCCTTTACACCATGTATTTGAGGGCAGGCTAATATTCGAGATCAAATGAGAAGATAGAATTTTTAGCAAATGCCTAAATGGCTTCTGGTAAACAAGTTTTTTCGTTCAAATCGTGTATGCAAAGCTTTCAATAGAGTCCAGTAAAATATTTGAAAATGTTTTACTGGACTATCAAATTCGTGCTCGTACTTTAAGTGCTTTTATTATGGTGGATAAACCTATATCCAGCAGTGCATGTATAAAAGATGAAAGCTAAAAACCGGTGAAACATGATAACAAACACAAGAAATAGATTTCGTATTACTAAACGTTTGAATGCACGTTATGATTAAACTAAAATATTTTCAATTATCAAAGGGTTTGAGTATGATCATCTGGTCATATGATTCGCTAACATCATTCCTTCTCTACGTAATAAAAAGGCGTTTTGAGCGAAACTGAAAAAAAAAACGGCTTGATTTCATATGGGCTACAATTCTTAATTTTTTGAAATGTGAATACTCAATACATAAATAATCCTTAGAAGATCCTTGTCAGGTGGCTAGCTTTCTGCTAATATTGTACTTTCTTTCTTTATTTTGTTTTTAAATAGCCCAATCTATCTAACAAAATCCTTCTTAGTGCTGCATTGACTGCTTGTTTACACAAACACATGCATATAGCTGGGGTCTCAATTATTTTCTTCTCATTATTGCCTAAGTTGCAGGAGAACCTATCCACATTATATAGTTTCAAAGCTATGTAAGAATTGATATCTGTTGCAACGCCTCTCAAATCGGATCTAAAGAATAGCGCTAAAAACAGCATATTGAAACAGCGATTTATCCAAATATGTGTCTTTAGGTTGCCTATCAGGTAGATTGCAAAGTAGTTTAGGTGAAATCGGGCCGAGATTATAAAGAATCGGGTGTATAAAAGAGGACATTTTTTCATGACAACGTTATCGAACACAACGAGGTTACCTGTTACAAGTAAAGACGATTCAGTAAAACCGCGTTTTGTATGAGCAAATGCAGAAATATACATTCGATCTTTATATCCGGAAAGAAATCAGGGACTTCAATACCGAAATAATATTCGATACTATAGAAAGGAAAATAAAGCTCTCGAAATATTCAAGAAACGAATAGCTATTAGAAGAAAGCTATTAGATGAAATCATCGTTAAAAACTACCCATGGAAATGACATCATAAGAAGAAAGTCAATGCTCCAAGAGTCGACGATTACTACAAGAATAGAAGAGAAAAATAATGACTAGAATACAAAACGTCCGGAAATAACCAATGACGAAATAATTATTACGGCTGTATTGAGATGCACGACAAACAAATTTAATCTCTCCAAAAATATTTATTGAAAAGGTAGATGGATCAAAGTAAGTAACCGACGAATAATTACGTCATATATGGTGGGAATCGTCAAGACTTGCAAACCATGATCTAAACAACTATGTAGTCCAGTAAAGTTAACATTTTTTTTTATTTTATTGAACATTATTAAAACGAAAATAATGACTGATGCTCAAATCAACACAAAGAAAGCGATTGAATAATGGGAAAAAATAATTTAACAACATCAACTGACTAAATTTCTTCGCACCCATGAAAGACATTGTTAGATTCTACCTATCAAACCGAAAAAACAATACATAAAAACGAAACTAACGAATATTATTAATAAATCAGTGGCGTTCTAATGGGATAAGGACAGACATGAATAAAAGGAAAAGACAATGGGTGAACAAAACGAATTCTGGAACAGACGACTAAACCTTAAAAGCCGGAAAACTCTGGACGAGGGAGTCAAAACTTTATTCTTTATACATCAGCAAGGGATTCAAATAGGTGAACTGTGATCAGATGTTTTCTTCTATTCTCAGTTAACAGTTTTTCACGAGATATTGAAATTTGCGTCAACAATGACTGAGATCGTAAAACGGTCGATATCACGGTCGGAGTCACGATACATTATTGTGATCAGATTTCAATTCGATGGTGAATGTTTGTGTTAAATTTACTTTTACTACTAACGAAAAAAATATTTAAAAAAAACATTGGAAAAGAAATTATGAAACAAAATAGACGTAAATTGTACCTGAAAAATGAAAGTAGCTCTACAAAATGTCAATGAAAATTGACGTAAAAAATCATCATCTATGTTATGTAAAAAATGGTATATTAAAAATCATTTTCCAGTAAAACATGTAATCCATTCCATCAGAATGTTTGAGTTGAACAAAACATAAGTTAAATGTAAACAATGCTGTCATCTTCGCAGTTCTTATAGTTTTAACAAAACATAATTACAACTATTTAGCTTTGGCATTGAACTTAAATACAAAACTTTCGTGCAGTATTGTTATATGCCAAGTTTTATTTTACTTTTGAACTTAAAAATGACAAGGAAAAAGTCTGAATGTAAAATAAGGGACGCATATAGCGAGTGGAATCCGATAATATTCCATTTTTTATTGCACTTAGCGGAAGGTAAATTATCACTTGTATAAAACAATAATACTCCATTGAATTAAGCAATTAAATCTCGTTCCCATGATGACATTAATGTCGTGACATCTAATGTCGTGCCGTGCATGGCGCAGGAAGAATGTCATTGTCTGAACAATTGAATGTCTCAATGCCATAGAGTCCTGACGTTAGTGTCACATATAAAAGTTGTTTGATATACGACACCGACGATGTCGCGGTGACATGTTTGACATTATTTCACGGTTTCCAACCTTTAGCAGCGATATTTTATTTGGTTTGCTTTTGGATCATGTTATATTTTGATTCCTTACATTTCTGGACTGTTACCCCATAGTCAGTTTCATGTCTATGGGATAAATCGATTGCAGAATATAAGGATAGGCATAAACGAGACCAAGCAGAAGAAGTTCTTTTAAACATTTTACATTTAGAAAGCGTGAAAATATTAAGGGCGAAAATTCGATCGTTTTGCGGCACCTATAATAATGAATTTTGGAAGGTAAAAAAATCGATGATAACTGGCTCGAGTGCTAATGAAATGAAAGCCCAAGCTCAACTGGTCCTTTTGAGTCTTCAAATTGGAACTTCCCTTAGCAGTGTTTCTGATTCAACTAATGTTTTCCTACGCATAATCGACTGTCTTAATCACACTCTTTTTTTTTGAAGTAGTAGTAAACATCTTTATTTCTAAAAAAGGCTATCGACCTATCGGTCTTTCTGTCCCTTGTTTAATACATGTAGTCTTAGTCTAAATAAAAAACAAAGATGAAAATTCTCTTATTCTACGTTAACAATCTTATTAAGTAAACTTTCCAATTCCTAATGACAAGAAAAAATTATTTTATTGTCCAGTAGTCAGTTGCGTTTGTAAGTGTTCGAGTAGTGTTGATGTAGGGAAACAGAAGAGGGATTGTCTGGTTGGTCTTGTAAGACAAAGGGGATTCAGTTATGGTCCAGTTGTAGGGGTTGTTTGTCCATTTTGTCTGTAAATGTATGAGTCTTTCCGAAATCTTTGTCATGTTTGTGCGTTCGTATAGTAGATGAGTGGAGGGGTTGTGTAGTGGGTTTTGGGGGTGTCTTATTCGTGTTATTAGTCTTAGTGCAATTTGTTCTGTTGTTTGTATATAACGTTTTGTCCTTTCTGTTCCGTTGGTCATGAGTATATGTCCATAGTCTAGCAAGGGTCTACAAATAGCTTTATATATTTTGGTGGCGGTGTTTGTGCTAATTCCTCTGTCTTTGTAGGTTAGTGATCGGAAGTGTTTTGTTCTCTTTATTGTTTCTGCCCTGATGTTTCGTATGTGTTTAGTGATTTAAGTTTGTGGTCAATTGTGATTCCAAGGTATTTTACGTCGTTTTTTGGTTGTGTCGTTTGGCCGGCTGCAATTATTGTAGGGGAGTCAGCGTTGAGTCTGTGGTTTGTGAGCAGAAGTTGGTTTTTTGACGCGTTTGGTGTTCCATTTATAAAATTTTCTTTATTAGTCTCCATTTTTTTTTTAATTTTTGTCTCAACCTCGAAATAATTATTTCTTCTACACATCTGCTACTGCAGACATGAGGTCCGCCATTTTGAGCAGAGTCTGTCATGACATGAATGTCACCGTGTGAACGAGCTATAACGTCTAAGTCGAATGCGACGCACTAAGTCAGTGCGGGGGGCCCCCACACTACTACTACGAAGTCGAGTGCGGAATTACCCAAAGTCGTAATATTTTATTCTTCAACTTAATCATTAGCTTAACGCATAAAATCCAAGTTAACACCGGGTATTTAAATGCTACCGTTTGCCGTAAGTGTTTATTTAATTCAGACACATAATTTAATCCTTAAAATGTGACCTGAAAAAGTTCGGAACTTTTAACTTTTACGAAATAAATATTAAGGTATCGGTATGTTAGCGTTCCGCGCTTTCGGCCTATTCCTGTCACCATATTATTTCTTCTTCCAAAGATGAATAACTTATTTGTATAGGCTGAACTACATTTTCATATTAAGAGAAATGATTGCCTTAAATCGAGCTTTACCATGGGTTATAGAATTTCACTTCAACAAAATCGAGCCATTTAAAAAAAATTTTAAATTTTTAGTGAATATCCAGAAAAAAAATTCATATGTAAAAAGCTCACCTAAACATGTGTCCTGATCACACATTTCGCAATCTGAAGGTCCTAAAATACTAAGAATTGAATCCCATTTTGAATTTAGATGCGTTGTTCTCCAACTAACTTCCTCCTGAACTTCTGGATATAGTTGAACTAGTTGACTAGCTTGATCGTTGAAAAGCTTCAAGGTAGAGCTTTTTTCGAGTACCTTGTTTACACAACGCTAAAAAGAAATAGTTAATTAGTATACTTATGTTAGAACGGTTAGTTGAATTTAATGCCATATCTAGCAGTAGTAATATACAATAAACCCATACTCACTGCTCGTAAAGCTTTGTCCATGATATTTTCCTCTTTGCCATAAATTGTCTCTTGAACGCTATTTAACCAAGAATAGAGTTCAGAGAATTGAGCATAGAATTCCTTTAATGTCCATGTTCCATTGTGAGTTGCCAAATCGCCATTTACTTCCTGAAATATATTTTTAGAATAATTAGATTAATGAATACAATAATTCCTCTTTGACTGGTTATTTTGACTCAAAAACTTTAACGGATGAAATCAGGTTTGAATGTTTCACGTTTTTTTATAAAGATTTCAGATAAAACATTCAAAACATATTTTCTAATTTCTTTTCAGATTTTTTCCTATAAGAATCTTAGTTTCAAAAACATTCTGCAGCTATTCTACTAATCTCTGCAGCTTTATTCTAGTGGTGCCGCCTTTGTAAATACAAGCCAACTGAAGAACTGAAAATTAGCTTTCACTGCTTTCAGCCGCGTATTAGAATATACTAACTACTTTACCGACAACACTGGCGTAATTTAAAATTCATTCGCCAAATTAAAAAAAAAATACATTTTTACCTGGCATTTATCGATAAGATTGTTGTCCATTATATAGTTGTAGTTGGCCTGTAAAACAGACCAAAATTCTTCTCGCTGATCGCTTGCTGTACTGCCCCATGATCGTCTAACGGCTGTGGCCTTTACCCTGTTTTTTGTTAAACTGTTGAACTGTCTTGGTTTAACAGCTTTATCCGGCGTATTCTCACTTGGGGTCTGCTGTAGAGACGACAAGGAAAAACTGTTCTTGAGTGAGGAGTTTTCGAAACCTATAAATAATAAATAAAGAGCTTATTTCCAGGTATAACTAACAGCTTGTTGTAGGTAAGTAATATATCAAAATACGCTAAAGCTTTATAAAAGAAACAACCACAAACTTAATTGAATTCCTCATTTCAAATGATTATTTGATAGGGAGTACTGGGGTAACTGATATGGCGGATCGTCTAGGGTAGAATCTATTGATTACCTTCAATGAGAACATATTGCAAGAGTCTTAAATGCTTCGAAGACGAAAACAAGTTTCCTGATTAACCTTATATTTCATTGTGTTGTTGCGTTTCACCCTAATTGATCGTCATGTCAAATACATTACTATCTTCTATTTTGTTTAAGTAAATGCATCGACATTAATAAAATATAATATAATAAATAATTTCTAACATTTCTAAATCAATGTGAATGCGTTCGTAATTTCGAATGGATGCTAAACGTCAATATTTGATTCCAAGCTTTAGAAAACACCCTGTATAAAACTTCGCCATAAAGCCCTATATAGCCGAAGCTCTAGCGCGTTCCAACAGTCTTAATATAAGTCCTGTAAATGTGTGATCTGTGCATCCTGTAGGGGATTTTATTAATAACTACAAAGTAAAATAAAAATCCTAGAAAATCAAATAGTTTCAGAGGAATTTAAACTGTCTGAGGTTTCAGACGGAAACAGTTCCTTTGGCGAAAATTTGGCTTTTAAGACCGTATGTTTAATTCGCCGTCTTGGGCAATATGGCGCCTTAAGTAACTAAAATAAACACTTATAATTATGCGGTGTGTTGAAAGCGGCTATTTTATTACCGTCTCATGAAGATGTATGGAATGGCTTGACAAAATACGATCCCACTGAAAATAACATTTTCGAATTACTACTTCACTTTTCATCTCTTCAATTTTCGTTTAATGTTTATGTGTTAAAAAATTGTTAACCGAAACTAACCAAACAATGCATTAAAGAGAAATTATTGATAATAGCCATCTCATGTAAAAAAGAAGCGGGCCAAATGGGACATTAAAATTAATTACAGTAAATAATAAACAAATAATAGTTGTTGTTGGTAGCATATGGGTCTTCAAAGACTCATCAAAATGAAATGGAATGCCGTGATACTTACATATTGAAGCTTGAAAGTGTCACAATTGTTATTTACTATCAAAAATATTACTAATCCGTGAAGAAAGGCGCTAATTTACTGTTTAGCATCTGTTTGTCGAGAGGTTGTTCAATCATTCAAAATCCTGCAGCAAAGTTGACCAAAGCAGTTGCATCAAAATGATAGCGCATATGTCTCCGAAACTACCAAATCAGAAAGCTATTTATATGTAAATAGTTTTAGTGTTTTGGAAATGGAACCATTTTTCAATACTAAATGGAATGAGAACGTAGATATTTTATTGAGATATGTTATTTAACGGACAAGAAAATGATCGTAAACTAAGAACTATTCTTATGAAAAGATACGTTCAAAAGCAACAAAGGTAACAAAGTAACTTAATTTTTTGATTATTTCAGTCTCGGGTTAAGTTTTGAAATTGCAGTAGTTGTTATTGGTATCTAGAATAAAACCGCTATACAACATAGAATTCAAAATAATTTACCTCTGAACTATATTTTGATCCACTGCACACCAGGTAATAATCAGAATTCCCTCTCAATATTCCCTTGGGATTGATACGTACCATTAAGTTTAACTAGGGACACTCGTTATGAGCCCAATATTAAATAGTCGTGCATAAAAGCATTGTATGGTATGATGATTGAGCCAAGAGTAAAGAAAATTTCAGATTAAAAAATTAAGTGTAAAGTTGAAAAAATTTAAGCATAAGTTCTGAAACGTTTTTCTTAATAAAACTGGAATGGTGACCGAAATGTGGCCAAATTTAAAAAAGTGGCACATTGAGGATGGGTATGTTGTGGTCTTCAGAAAAAAAATGTTCAATCAATTAACCACTTTTCGAAAAAAATTGATTTACCGCCTCATGCATAAAATATACGATAAATAAGTCAAAGTCAAAAAGTATACATGAAAGGACAAAAAGAATACATATTTATTAAATTTATCCAAGGATCCCATCTCTTTTCTTCTGACTTTTCTATTTTTCGTTCTGTTCAAGAAGTGAAAACTTCGAGTCGTTATCCTGTAAGATTTTAAGAATTTGTCTTGACCTCAACATTGATGATTGCAAAATGTATTTTTCTATCTTCTTACGCATTTATTTCTTTTTAATTGGGTTGCCCACAATGTTATTTATCATATTTTTTAGTCCTGAAGAAGGAAACACTCTTTGCGAAAGATTGTTAAATTACTTTTTGAAGTTTTCTTTCTGAAGAAAACCAGATCAAACCTATTTCCAATACTTTCCACTATTAATTTTTTGTAGTAGTAGTAAATATCTTTATTTCTAAAAAAGGCTATCGACCTATCGGTCTTTCTGCCCTTGTTTAATACATGTAGTTTTAATCTAAATAAAAAACCAAAGATGAAAATTCTCTTATTCTAGGTTAACAATTTGATTAAATAAACTTTCTAATTCTAATGACAAGAAAAAATTATTTTATTGTCCAGTAGTCAGTTGCGTTTGTAAGTGTTCCAGTAGCGTTGATGTAGGGAAACGGAAGCGGGATTGTCTAGTTGGTCTTGTAAGACAAAGGGGATTCAGTATGGTCCAGTTGTAGGGGTTGTTTGTCCATTTTGTCTGTAGATGTATGAGTATTTCCGAAATATTTGTCATGTTTGTGCGTTCATATAGTAGTTGGGTGGAGCGTTTTTTTTAAATTAAAGCACAGTTTGTTAAAGACACATTTGCCGAATAACTATTGTTCTGAAAAATATTTTGACTGATTATTTCAAATTATTTGACTCGCGACGATAATTTGCTTATTTAATAAATCCCATGCCGTCGAAATAGAGTCCATACATTAAATATGGTAGAAAGTAGTTGTAATACTAGTAGACAGACATAAGGGATATAATTTTTATTTTTTTATTTCAGATTATAGCACTTTTATTATTACTTTACTACTTTTAACGACTTGCAAAACGTTTATAAAATATATTTATTTAATTTTTCGAAATAATAAATTTTAGAGCTGTTAAACTTAAGTTAAAGTACAAATAATTTTAGATACACATCCTATACTATTCCATATCCCTAAAACGCTTTGTTGTAGACTCACAAAATATTAACATTATCATTTAAAAACGAGTTTACTAATATTCCGAAAACAGCTTGAGTTTTTTAATGAAATTTTACCGGGGTTAAGTGTTAAGAACAATATATACCTAATTGTAAAAATGTTATTTGCAGTTTCACCTGTGCCGTAAGCTCAAGCTTACCAGAAACATATCTGGACAATTTTAAATAAAAATATGATACCGCCGATTAATCATAAAAATATATTTAAAATGTTTTCAAATTCCTGTTCAATTTAGAAGAGAAGGTCTGTTGCCTTTTGTTGTACGACGCATCATATTCGAGAGAAATAAAAGTAATTTGAATCTGTGCTTAGGTAGAAAAACAATTCTATTCAAATTCAAAAGTCGGTGATGTATCATATTTTTATCGTGATATACAGTGCGGATTTTAGAAATACCCTCCTGACTTTTAAGAGCATATTTGCTCCCTTTTCACGTAAATGTGAAAAACTTAACGTTCGAATCTGACATCTGGGAGCCATATTTTATAAAAAAAATTAAATGGAAAAGAGGGTCTTGGGACATCTCACATGAAAGGTATTTTTAGCCTCCATTGTCGTTTCATTTTTTCAATAGGTATAGATGCTTGGAAATGATGAAAACTGTATTTTATTAACTCCACTTCATAAATTGTTCGTACAACAATTGTCATATGCACCATCCTGTATCTTAGTCCATTTCAAATATAACTGACAAGGTATGTGTAGAAATCTGAAATAACTGAACATTCCAGTCAAGCTTGGAATGTATAAGAGCACGTATTTTTAAATGTCTCCGGAATATAACCCCAACGTTCAATAACAAATAACCAGTATATCTCATTATTGAATTAAGATACCAGAATGGCTCACGTACTTGCTGGAATTAAAAAAGCAAACAGGAATTTTATTTTAATCTCCATTAGAATCTCATAATATAATTAAACGAATTCCAAGATCAATTTCATTGATAGTGCTTTATAAAGGAATTATATCGTTAATTTTTCAGAAAATCCGATAGGAAACAAGTTTGTGAATTATCTCTTTAAGGCCCTCCCTTCGACTCGGTTGCCTTTGGGCACTATACTGCATGAGCTTCATTCTCTTTTTAATTTATTTAATGTTTCTGTAATCGGTTATTACGCGTAGTTGGGAATTTGATAGGAAATTGGTACTTTTAACATTTAAAGTAACTTGAAATGAGGAAAGTAACATGCAAATGCTATATATATCTTTAAAAAACTGTGCTCTGAATCATGCCGCTATACGTACGTCAACAATTAGTCAACATCCTGTGCATTATTTCTCATTAAAGCAAACGCTCATAATGGACTGAAATTATTTAAATAATGAAGTCTATTTAACATAAGCTAACTAACCCTAATATTAATATGGAAACAGAGCAATAGTTAATGTAATTCACACCGGGTTTATATTATTCACTAATTGAATTTATTAAATTGGGAAAACTTGCTATTGTGCTTCTCAGCCCAAAAATAGAACCGGTACCTTTTCATTAAGTTTATGTACAGTTAGGGGATATTCTGAAAAATTAATTAATATATTTGGCGGTAAGGTCAACGAATTTTGAAACAATTGTTGGGCACTGATATTTCTACGCATGCTTTTGCTGAGTGAATTAATTTCGTAGACTATTTCTAACAAAACTCACCAATGCGCTTGGAAAACATATAATAAGTAACATGACCTTAAGTATAACTCCAAAGTGCGTTACATACTATTTATAGAATTTAACAAGCTGACAAAACTAAAATATACGGAAGTCGATGTTGTAGCATGCATTAATCTTGAGAACTGTATATGTACTATTTATTCAGTATATAGGTAAGAATCCTTGTTAATTAAAAATTTGCAGGTGTCACTCAAATTTAACCATTAAACAACAGCATATTCAAATATTTGGAAAAATAAACGTCCTTTGTAGAATATCTTATTAAGGACAGGAAGGACACACCGTTAAGTGATACAAAAAGGATCACCAAAACTAATGAAACATCCTTTATTATAAATGTTTTAATAACCGACTAGAAAGGATCAGTCGAGCCTTTTTGGGCATGGTAATAATGTGATGTCCATCTTTGGTTAAACTCTAATTCACTGATGGGCGAGCGTTGGCCATGAATAACTAGATCATAAATATCAATCATTAAAATATTTGCTTTGTTTACATCACAAAATGTCTGAATCGGAACATAAAATAGGGAAATTCTTGAGACGAAATCATAGTGCTTTTTGCTATTTGTTAGAGGATACTTCGGAAACATCTGGACATAGTTTGCCCCACATTTGCCCTTAAGCTTTAAGCATCTGTTACCATTAAGCGTTAATTTTTTTTATGTTGATGTATGTATACATATGATTTATATTTTATGTATGATACGTTATGGTCGCATCCGAATTGTTACGATAGTATAAACTTTCCCCGCTTTTCCATTTGGGAATAACCGATCTTTTTTAGATTTTAGTCAATTTAAAAGTGAAAGTAGAAGAAGAAACAAAGCTAACGTATAAAAGAACATTTTGTTTAAACATGCATTTATTCGAAAAAAACGTTAATAGCAGAAGACACACGAACGAAGTAAAACGTATAAATCCAGTAGACTGATTTGACTGACACATTCTTAACATAGCATTATGTTAGAGCCCGCTGAAGATATTCATTTAAACAGAAAAAACTCATTTTAAATTAAAGTAAATTTTTCAGAAAAAGCAACGACGATCTACATGAACAGAGTGACAGAAGTGAGCAAGTGGTAAGCATCTTTCGCCGACATAGAAAGACAACTTCTAATCAAACTGTTTAAGTTAAGTTCTTAAATTAAATTTTTAAACCAGAGGGGCCATGAAATTCATGAAAGAAATTCATGGCCACAATTATGGCCATGAAATTCAATCAATGTATATTGTTGATGTTACTACCAATATGAATCCAAAAGCAAAAAACTTTTAATAATTTTATGCTAAATACACAAATTTAACTACTAAATAAGGTAAATACATATATCGTATTAAAATCAGCAATAAAAGTGTATGCATTAAAAAAATATTTATCACTTAGTAATTTAGGATATTTCATCTCAAAGTAAACTAAGCCAATGCTACTAATGGGGCCGTACTTACGACATCGAATTCAAAACCTGTCGGACATTCAAGAAATAAATGTTATTTCATTAAGAATATTATCCAAAACAGATGTTTCGGTTTATTTTTACTGTGGAAGCACTTTTATGAATCATGTCACTTTTACTTAAATAGCGATCATTATAAAAATAATGCTCAATTAAAGATATTATAAAAATGTTAACTAAATGCACGTAATTATTGCTTATTGTTGAAATTACAAAAATGAAATAAGTGGCTTGCAGCATTTACATTATTTCCCTGAGATACATTTTCTCATTTCTAATAATACGACACACAGAGTTACGTACTAAGCATACAATAGCAGAAAAGAAGCAAACCGACCTGATTTCAAGATTTAAGAGTAAAATACAAAATGGCAGAGACCAATCTGAAAGTTGATGTCTATAAATCCTTTTATGGGAAACTAGGAAAAGCCATAACTAGCCAGTGACAGTAAAAACCATTGTATAACTTGCAAATTTAAATAAATTGATGAAATTGTTCGACTCTATTGCGGATATATGTATTGGGACATTTTTTAAATTAGTATTAGTAGGTGGCATACCATGAATATGTTTATCATATGTAAATATTTATAATGTGAAATTTAGACAATATAACGCATTTATTTGAAATGATACATTTCACGGGGTTAGGAAACGAACAAACATGCGTTAATTGCGCGCCTATCTATTTTAAAGGAAACAGGAAGTGGGGAATACGTCAATCAGCACCACCAAGTCTACTACTTAAAATTAGGGACCATCCATATCCCGCTTCCCAGAAACAATTTCCACATTTCCGTCTGACCGAAAGTTGTTTTCTTAGGACATCTTGAAGTCGTCGAAGCAGACGGCGCCATTCTAAACACTAAACGCTACCGAAGAGTTTTTTGTCGTCCAAAATACATTGTGGAATGTTAAAATGTCAATTTTCTAAAGGTTACACTTAAAACTAAAATTAAAAATGCTAAAAATATATCGACCATGTCCACGTCATAGATGCATTCGGGCGCATAACAAATTAGATCGTTTGAAGATATACGATTTTCAAGAACGCGATGAACGTTCTTATTTCTCTACCGAATGGGCTATTTGAATTTTTAGATCACCTATAAATGGCATCCTAAAACTTCCAAAAAATATTCTATAATCAAGAAATGCAATTCCATCTAACGTTTGGATTTAAAAAAATTAGTTAAAATTACCTAAATGTGTAAACTTTTCAAGAAACGACACTGTGTCAACAAAGACAAAATAATTCAATGACATTTTCCTTCGAATACTTTCCGGAATGCAATAACAAAATGTTTTATAACTGTTTTTGTAGATAAGCAAATGCCAGTTTGCTGGCAGTTGAACTAAGTTCAGATGGGAAATATACCTAAAATCACGTTTTAACAATGTATAATCAAATTAACATCGCAAATTGCCTAAAAATGTGAGCTTTCTTCAATGAAGTTGAACCGTGAAAGCCAAGCCAGCCAATGCTTTGTCATTAAACAGTTAACCACACAGTAAAGGCCTTTATTTCAGCTCATAATCGTCAAATTAATTGTCTAAAAAACACTTTCGCTTAACGATATAGCATGCGAGTGCTGCCTGCTTTGAACTTTTATGCATTGCTGATGGGATTTTGTTGATATACCGTTTGTAATCTAGCCCTTTTTCTCCCATTAGTTCATATACACTTTCCTGGCCCAAAATCGTTCGGTTTTTGGATTTTTTGACGCCGTTTCATCCAGGAACCGAAACTTTTCAAACAAGAACTTTGAAAGCTTAGCAAAGGATTATCATATTTATTTCTTAGTAGCTGAAACTGTTAAATCTGAGATTCTTCCAGCTTTTGTGTCGTCCAAATATTCTCATTATGCAATGACTTCGAGTTTCAATTATCTGATTTCTCATTACCAAATAAATGACTTTGAGTTTCCAAATAGACCTTTGATATTCCGATTTGATATTAATTTCAAGTCAAGTTTTGATTACAGATTTCCCAATTGCATATAAATTGATTCATAAGTGAGTCTGTAACTTCTAAGCCTAACTTCAGCTTGCAGATTTTCCAATATGAGTTCTCTATTTGTCTTAATATTTAATTAGATATGAGCAGACTCACTTCAACTTATTAATATATTCACTCTGGAACAGAATGGCTATTTTGGTCAGAAGTACTTTCAATAATAAAAGTAATTCTTAGCTATTAACATGTGACTGTTGATGGTAATTTGAGAAGATACATTGAACACTTACATCGAAAGTCAAGTTATTAATAAACCATTTTAATTGTTATTATAGTTAACGTGTCCATTTGGTTACTCAATTACTTTTTCAACATTGTTTACAATTGCACTGCATCGACTGACCACCTGAAAATTACGCAAATCCAAATTGTACATTACGAAATGTTAGTTTATTATGTTTATTTAGCCTGTTTAAATTTATAGTATCTTAAACCAACACATGTTTTCATGCAGTAACGTGAATTATAATCAGGAACACGTTTTTTCACGTGTCGTTCACGAAAACTGAACAAGACATTAATCAATAAACGTTCAAATAATTGCAAAATATTTATTAAAATAAATAAGTAAAATAAATGCAGTCGCTATTATACAGATTGCAGAATTTTAACAGCATTCCTACCATCAAAACTAAGACAAAAAGTTTTGATCAAAAAAAGACATCCGCAAAATGGGTAGAATAGAACATTAAGAATCATTAAAAAACCAGTCAATATGCACGTATTACGACAATGGCTAATGTGTTGAATTTTCTGTCTGTTAATTCTAAGTTAGGAGACCGATTTCATTGTTTTTGTTTATGGCAATATGCGATATAAAGTTGATTATAATTATTATATTCGTTTATTGTTTTTTACTTTATCATTAACCTAACAAATACACATACACATTTATTTATAATATTATTAAAAGCAAATAAAATACCGTAGATAAATTCTTCATGATTGAGGCAGGTACGACTTACAAAAACCTTTTATTTGTATAGGTTGCCTTCAATTTAGGTTTTTTCGAAAGACCGAAGTCCTCACGTCTTTAATTACGAATTGAGATTGAGTGTTCTATCTTTCATCCAAAACGTATAAAAAAGCACAATCATTATCAAAACATATTAAAGAACGTGGGTATGTCGGTCTTTCCAAAGACCAAATATATGGAGTGTTCCATTAAAAAAACACAACTTTCTGTCCCACGCCTTTGTTTATTACATCAAGTATAAAAATAAATCTAATGACATAGATAAAATATAGCTTTCCCGATACAATGCTTGTGTCTACTTTGTACACTAATATTCAAATTAAATTAAATTTAACATAAAAAAACAAATTTGGTTTCTTTTTAAACTGTTATATGCAGTAAATTGTAAGCAGGTCAAAATTTAAATGGGGCGGTAATTTTAAAATGATCGCCTAATACATATTTGGAAGTACAATTAATTATTGCACTAACATGGGTCGTAATGTAAAATAGGTTTCTTAATTGTAAATGTTTTAAATTAAACAGCTCATAATGAATTATTTTAAAAGATCGCCATATGTTCATGTATATGCCAGGATGTTTTATCGATGTTTTTATGTAGTGAAACATGGACTCGACTACAGTACATTTCGATCCCGCAATTCGTCTCTAATTAAAATTCAACTGGTAACGTGTATTGTGCCAAGCACCGAAGTCTGATACTAATAAAAAAGCATACTTCAATCCGCTTCGTGTACTGTACTTTATTGAGAAAAAAATGCAACCCAATTGATCGGAAACATTCATTCAATGATGTATTACCAACCATTCGGTTTTATTTACGGCGAAGCAAAATGGCTGGTTTATTATTCATCGTGTTCAAAACCGTAACACATGTATTGTAAATGCTAGTACCGCTAAAATTGAACTTTTCTAATTTTAACTCGCGGAGTCAACTACAACTTGACCCACTGGATGCAATAGATGCATGTATAAAGTACTCGGGAGAGCTAAAATATAGAAATAACTTTTGATCGCAAGTTTCTACCAAAAATCGAAGTTTTTACACGAGTGTATCTAAAAATGAATTTCAGGTCATTTAATTTTATACATCCACGATATCCATCGCACTTGGGCTTAAGTGCTTAGTTTTTACGATGTTTATAGTCCATCAAATATATTTTAAGATCCATCGTCCTACTATTTCCTGGTGAAGAAAGACAAATAGATGTAAGAAGACCCCCGCCGTTGCAAAAAAATATTCGGTATTCAATTGTGAAGAATACAACCGGATAAAATCTCCCGAAAATGTGTTAAAAACTCTCACTGATTAGGTGAGCAATACCAGCTAAAATCAACAAATGTGTCCACTCGTGCATGTAACAAGTTGTTCAATTTACTATTTACTATAAAGAAAACGATTTGGAATTGACATTCAATATGGAAAGGTCACCATAATAACATTTTAGTGATCCTAAACCGAGAATCTTCAAATATTCCGTTGATATTATATATTATTATACTTTTTTTGCTGACTTGCATTAAAAGTTAATGCGCAACGATTTCCTGATCGCCATCACCCAAAGGACCAATGCAGAAGAAGATTTTTACAAGCAATTCAATATTTGAAACTCAAAACTCATTTGAAGTAATATTTCTTCACTAAAAAAGATCCTCATAAAATTCAAAGAAATATATGCACTTTGAACGGTACCAGCCGAACCAGTGCTTCAAGAATAATGAGAGGATTTAAGTTTCATGGATATAAAATTTAGTACATATAGGCCCGATTTTTTTTAATTAAAAATTTCCAAATAAGTGGACTGGAAAATTGTCAAAACACTTTTCGTATCACTCGGGATAATATGAAAAAATATTGAAAAGTGCATTTCTAACCATATCGCCACAAATCCTGTGTCAAGATTTGAATAATTTAAATTTTTGAAAAGACATTTTGAACACTTAGTATATACTAATTGTTACAGTTTTGGTACAGTTTTTCCATGAGTTTATTTACTTAAATATTTCTGCAGTTGTAATTAATTTTTCGTGTGTGTTTTTAGTGCTACTAATGTAAGTTCTTTCGGTTCAGTTTTGAGTTATAGTCAGCCATCATGTAAGTCTATTTGTTTTTTCATAAAACATTAGTTTTCATTAAGACTTTTAACTTTTGTGCAACAAATCGCCTTTATTTTGAAAACTGTTGGTTTTATAGGGTTGATATAGAAAAGAATTAAATATTTCACCCGATAATGTAAAAACGGATAGGGGGTCTCATTTAAAACAAGCGAGAAATTTTAGTTGAAATTTATTGAAGTTTGAAACAAAAGTTTTCAGGCATCCTGTATAAATTTACTTTCAAATTAAATTTCTATTAAGTAGTAAAAGGGTTCGCTTAGTAATGCCATAAATTATGCAGTGTCAATGACTACAGAAGCGATAGTACAATTTTTTTAAATTTTGCCCCTCAGTTTCATATTTTCCATATTCTATAAAAATAGTTCACATTTTTCCTGTAGAATTTAATAATATAAACATATACAGGGTGTTACAATAAAAAAAACACATAAATTTAATATGCAACTTTTTCTGGGGCACCCTGTATACCTCGAACTAAGTTTAAAATGTGGCCCACTTAAAACTAATTGTCACCAAAAGTTGGATTAGAAATACGTATTCGTTTCCTTGTCAGATAAACTCTCGAATTTGGTGAGCCATATAGAAATCCAATAAATATAATAAGTAATTCTAGTTGTATTGTTTCTTGACATTAACTACTTTGCAGATGTATTTGTTACGAAATGTTGATTTACGTCACTGGGTGGCCATGTGATCGTAAAAATCCACAAAAAACAAAAAGATGCTTTACACCCGTCATATCACAATAGTACTTAAACCTGCAGTAATGCAAAAACTTTTATGGCATAAAGAAATAAAGGTGCAATAAAATTGAATACGTGACTTCTAACTGGCATAAAATAATAAGCAATATGCTGGTCCGTGCTACAGAAGAAAATGCCGAGCCTGCCATTAAAAAGTTCCGAGTAAGTTTCATTTCCTCAATGTTTCAGACGTAACTTTTACTACGCCGATTATAACCACACCAAGTTATTACTACCAAACATTAAATGTTGAAGAATAACAAAGAACACTTTCATACAACAGTACTTTTGGAAACGCTGAAATAGAAATCCAAAGTAATGTTGATTTTATAACACCTTTTGAAGAGTCGGTAACACCCAGAAACCTATCGGTAAAGTCCGATATAAATCTGACCTTTTTGAACAGCCTTTGACTGGGGGGTCGTCGTTTTTAACGGGCTGTGCTCTTTGTTGGAGTCGATTGTATTTTTACTTTATAAACGATCTCTGAGAATGGATAATGCCTTTTGTAATAATTTATTTTAGTAATCAACAATAACGTCGACTGCTAATAGAATAGTGAATAGAACATAATTTCCACAGAAAAAAATATTTTCAACAGATGTTGAGTGTACAGCTTAGCGCGTAAAATGTTGGTACTTACATATTCCTACTGGCATGATACCGTCCTTGGTAGTAGTGAAAATCCTTTTGCAATAATTGCTTCAATACAGCTTAACAGCAGATCATTCTGGTTTTGCTATTTCCTGAAACAACCGAAAATTGCATCAGCCATGAGAAATTATCGATAAAACCTTACAAACGCTGAAAAATTGCGAGCAAGGGCAAAATGGAACCACCTTAACATGATGATCGACATTAGCAAACAAAAATTGAAAAACCTGTTATAGAATATTGAAAGGCGTTTTACAATTATAACTAACATTTATAGGATTACTATCTGTATCCGCAGAACGTTCCAAGCCAAGCAAGATCCTTATGATAACATGCTTAAATATTGAATCGCATCAAGTCTGGGACCTTGTAAAAAACCAAAACATTTTTAAACTTTCGCCGACAATCAAATTTTAGGCGAAACATACATTTTATCTACGAAATATATCTGTACGAGAATAAGGGGCAAGTTTAAAATACTAGTGTTTACTACTAACATATTTTTACGAATATATTTTCAAGCGCCTGATTGCAAAGTCTACAACATGTTTACAAGTTGTATTTACTCATCCTAAAAAGCAGCAGTGCTGGTAAAATATGAATAAAGAAAGTATAAAAAAATTTCTATGTTGTTAATTCACAGTTCAAATAGTATTTAAATCGAGGTAGTAGCTTCTCTCCTATGGGAAGAACTGCAAACCAAGTGAAATAATGACTAGAGGTTGATCCCAGTAATAAATGATTAAAATATTCTCATTTGAGCATATAAATATAGACAAAAAACAACACACGTCCCATATGGGATAAAGTAGAATGCAAAAACGGAGGAAAAGGAGAGTAACGCTGAGAATTTGAGATATGAGTCGAAACTACCACTATAACATGTGAGGTTAAAAATTTAGAAAATTTTAAGAAGACGTATTAATCTAAAAACCGTAAACTCAACTAGGTCGTAAGCTCAATTTTATCAAATGTTCTGTGCATTCCGGACAAGGCTTTAGCATATCATGGTTATGTGAATGACAGAGAGTTTTAAGTGCAAAAATAATGAGATTCATGCAAGATACACGGAAAATCTAAGTTTATTTGCAAGGAAAAATTATCAAATAACTTTAGAGCTCAATGTTCTAAAAGAAGTCGCTACCATCGATAAAATATTTTGCATATGCAAGATGTTTCTTCTCTAAAACACTAAATTAATTATGATTTTAGAAATTATTTAAATTCAACTAAATGCAATAAGAAAAAATATAGCTTTTTGGTCGAAAAAGAAGTTCAAAAATGTGCTAACAGAATCCCAGGTCATCAACAGCAATTCTGAGTACATGGTGACAACCCTGGAGAAAAATGTTAAAAATGTATAATGAAATGGATGACGAGGCTGTTCACGTTGATGTTTACTGTTATTGCATAGTTGAAATATAATGTTAATATCGAGATAGTTGTTTCTGTTATACAAAAATCAAGACAACGCATCCTTTTATTACTTGAAAAGTTAGTGGAATGAATCGAATATATTTCGTCAAAAAATACCACTGTGAACAGTTTTACCGCAGTAAAAAGTATCAAAATGTATTATTTTATAAATTTCCATCAGATCATACACGGTATTTCGTAAAAAAATATTAATCTCCACCGACCACGAGGCATATCTACATTAATCAACTTTATTAAATAAGCCTCTGCGAACGTATGCATGAGTAAAACAAGTGGGTAATTTGCATATTGAATACATTGTAGTAAAATTAATAATTTTTTGATTTCCAATGTTCCTGAGGCTGTTCTAATACAGATAATGGGCTTGCATTTGTTTAGTCATTGCTACCAACAAAGGTTCAAATGTCGCTTAAGGAGCAGCGCCTACAAAACATAATAGAAATGTCCATTTTATTAGTGTGGGAGTTATTTTGTATCGTTCATTAAAAAAGGCGTAGACTTAGGTAGTTGGTTAAGTTATAAAACCTCAACATATTCTAAACAGAAGAAGTGGGAAAAAGTCGAAGTTAACGCAACGACATGTTTGTAAGCATTTATGACCTACAGCAAGGAAATGAAAAGTTTTTTTAATGTTTTATTTATGGAAACGGTTTTAATCGTTGAAATCTAAAAGGAAACTGTTTTACGTAACTACATAAATTCGGTGATATACAAACGCGTTTTTGGGATATAATTAAATTCTTCAAATCCGGAAGCAACAACTAAAGCTATACGTAATTAACTAATTTGGCGATACGGATAGAAGAAAATAGCAAACGGTTATTGCGTTGAATAAAAGTAACTTACTAGCAGAAAGTAAGTCGATATTTTAAACACCTGACTTAGTGGTTTTAATACGATTTTTAGTTGTTGTATATTACTTTTGAGATGCCAATTTTCGACAATTTCTTAGCTTCCTTCTTAGGGAAGAAACATATTTGTATATTCTTATTATCTTTATTCCTTATTCATTACTAAAAAAATGGCGTCAAGTGGCATGATAAAATACACTTGTTTTGTCCAAAATACCCGATGAACCCGATATTGTTATAAAAGTGAATCCATATTAAATGCACATTCCTTATTAGAACAAGTTTCACTCTGTTCAGTGTGCTGTAAGTGAAAACTTGGTGATAGGTGTCAGTAAATTCTAAAGAATTCAAAGCTAGTGAGAAAGTGTAATAATAACCTTTTTCGTCTTGACAATTCATTGAACTTATTGGCAAAAATATCAATTTATTACAAATTTAATTTGATCGATATTCATTAACCGTAACAAACGATTTGTAAAGCGAGCCTCGTTGCTTTTATCAAAGATTTTAGGGAGTGACCCCATTATTTTAATCGTTTTGAACGGATATGACCGATCCTACACCTCGACACATGGGTTAAACATCGATCTGAATCACCGAATAATCATCTCATTATCGAAACACAAACAATAGGTGCTGACAGACGTATTGTAATACAGAGCAAGCGGAAAAATATTTGCTATTAGGTATTAAATATTGTATTATTGCATTGTATAAAAGGATTGCTAAGTATTAAATAAAGCGAACTGACCACCACCAAGTCTGAATATACTTAAATTTAAACAGCATAAAATTAAGTCTTTATTGAGTATCACCAGCATTAATTTAAGGAAGAAGCGATTAATTATTTCGGAGTAAAACTCTGAAATTACTATTGAACTGCTATAAAGGGCTATGCACCTTATTTTGATACAAGCGCTCTTTTGCTACCCTCTCATTTGGTTACATAAAAATATAATTTATTCATAAAGATACTATATTTAAACTATTCAGAATACCCAGTGATACAATGACCATTTTTAAATTAAATATTGATCATAAAATAAACAATGTTTTATCTACGTTTACAAACTCAACATGAAAACAGATGTGAAAGATGTTAATCAACGTCTAGAAACTCGATGGCGTGTTGCAATTCTAGGACAAACATACAAACCCTTGAAATTGGCTTTTCCAGAGCATCTCCGAAAATACCTTGCATAGAATTAGAACTAGAAACTTTCACATATTTGCCATGGGAGGAGAAAATAACATTAAATTAATAAGGTCCTATTTTCGATTTTGAATCCAAACTTGGACACTTTAATGAGCAACAATTAAAAATAAAATATAATTATCTTAGAAACCGTTCCATTTTCACAACCGCCCAAGCCTTTGGTAGTCAATAAATAATACTGTAATCTATTAATGCTTTTAAGTTTTGGAACAACGATCAAGTTTTGTTAAATATGCGATTTATATTTATTCGTTCTTGACAGTTTTACCGACAGAATCAAGAGCTTAAATCTATAGCTAGTTGTAATTGATAAAATAATGTAGGTAGGTTTTCCTATAAACTCAATAAAACACTGGAAGATTTATAAGAATTTTACACATTTACAACATACACTAACATGAGTTTGGAACGAGCTTAGAATGAAGAAAATATGATTAATTTGAACTGCTTCCAATGAGTTATTAACTCAGTCAACAAATTTAATCTTGAAAAAATATGGAGATTTTTAATTATTTTATTTTACTTGCCAGCGTGAAGGCACTGGTAGGCGTTTTGTGATGTAAGCGGTAAGTAAGAACACACATTCTTAGAATAGAACTTTGGTTGGTGATTCCATTCTAATAGCCGAAACTGAATCTGAATAATTTATTGACTGATTACTGAGTATGTGCGTGCATGGTACAAGCCAGTACTTTGAGGAGGTATGAATGAAAAGCTTTTGGATATGTCATTTGCATGCTAATCCCAGCTGATGAGAACTAATAGATTTGAAACCGGTCCTGACAGTGCTGGCATTGTGACAAAACTGGAGTCTATGGGCTGGAGTACCATATGAATAATTGTTATTCTATGAATTGATCTTAAACAATCTATAATTTACATTTTTAAATGCGCTCCACCGTCTATCTGAGGGTGTGGGCAGATATTAGAAGATTTGATGTGTGCAATCCATTTAAAAAATTGGCGAAAGCTAATAAATTCAAAAATCAAGAAGGCGCGGTAACTATTAAATTTATCACTTAACAATCCCACATTTTTAAGACTGGAAGCTTACTATATGTGTTCTAACTTTAATTGACAATTGAGCGACACGCCTAAATGTCTTACTAAATAAAATAAAAATCAAATATGTATTTAGACATTCAGTTGGTTTACATTGTACATTCATACAAAGCACAACTTTGGTCTCTAAAAGACAATAGAACCTTTCTAAGACCTTATTACTTAATTCCCCCTTTGAAAATTTAATAAGTTATAATAATAATGCAAAATATTCATAAGATTCACCGAAACCCGAGTAAACTTGAGACGTCCTGTATAAGACTATGTAGGTATAAATTGATGGGCCAACATCCCAATATGGAAACTAACAGTGCACTGCAACCATTACGTAATGGAAAAAATTTAATATTATCTCGGTTGTTGACTTGCTCTAGGTGGTACCTTTAACTTGAATAATAAAAGACTTGAGCATGCCTTACCAAGGCGCAAGATGTAGCGATGATAAAAATTTGAGGTGTAGAATTATTACCAAGTCTTGAAAATTCGAAATTTTCCTACTGATCTGATTTTGCATTAAACTAGTTAGCTGACTTTTGTGAAAGAAATAGCATAGTTTAGCCTCAATTATCCATGAAAGATGTGATAAAATTCAGCAAAGTAATGCAAATAATAAAGAAAAAGAATTATCCACGTATAACATTTATCACATAAATATGACTATCAAGTTTCGGTTTACCATGTTCATCCGGGATAATTCCTACGACCATTTTGCTATTCGCAACATCTCGCATTGATTTATTTAAATTGTATGTAATTATTTTGATATTTCGCAACCTACCCAGATCGTAGGCATTGTGACCGTTCATTCCTACACACCAAAAAATCCAAAAGCGAAACGGCAGGTGTTCTGAATATTGAACGATCGGCAGGTAATTGTTTCCCAGAGACTAAAGTTATCGTTTTACTCGTAGGATTGATAACGATCTGATGATTGAATTTTAATATACGATAGGTATGTAATTTTGGAATTATTTAATTTAATTTGTTGTTCAGCTGTTTTCCATCCACTTTGATTAAATTGAATTTATGCAGCAAGCTGTTAATGCATATTACACCTTTATTATATTTCCTCATCCTTAGTGTGTGTGTAAGTGTAAACAATACGGAAGGTTAATCACCTTAGAAAACCTAAAAGCCAAGAAACATGGTAATCAGTTTTCAGTTGTGAAACCTGATATTCCACGAAACCCTAAGAAAACACGAATTCGCGTTACCATAAAATAAACATTTCCTTAGATTACGGTACGCACACAAATTATATGATTAGAAAAGTATATTTGTTCTGTGGACTTCAGAAACAGTTTAAAAAATACATTGAACATTTTGCTCAAAATCTAAATCAAAGGTCGAATTGTAAAAGGAGGTTAAAACATTGATAAAAATTGAAACTCAATGATGTCAGGGTATCAATATGATTAGAGTAAGACGCTTGTCTCAAAAAATTTATTTACTTACTCGACATGCGTTATCCTAGACACTACTTAATATAATCAGAGAACTTGATCAATCAATAAAAAAGATGTCTTGGTTTTAATGACAACCGGATGGTCGCCGAACCATTTTAGGAACTGACATTGCTGATTCAGCGCGTTACAGGTTGTTGGCGCAACAAGCATCGATTTAACGTAACATTGATCCAAAGGTGAAAATTTTAAATAAAATAAGTTTCAAGGTACCTTTCAGCATTGACGGTTGTAGTTGGAATAAACAAGACTTTTTGTAGTTAATATATTATGTATGGAAATGGACTAAAATTTACATCTCCTTAGATTTGCACTCTGTAAAGATAACCTTTCCAGAGTGCAAATGTTCTAGAGTTAATTAATGAATTAATTAAATATTAGCGTTATCATAATCTGTGAGTCTCTCTCATAGAACTACTGTCCCTCCCAACTCATTTTCCGTTTTAGCTTGACAAGGCCAATTCACAGTTAAAACCCGATGAGAGTGTACTAGTAAAAATGGGAAAATTTTGCTTCCATTCGAATCGAAGTTTTGTATGATGAATTTACAAAATCACAACCATATTTTGAGATATATTAAGTAAATGCAGAAAACCAACTGTATGTACACCATGATTCGCCACAAATATTGCGTTTCTACTTTCTAAAGAGCGATTTTCCGTAGTCGCAATGCAATATTCTCATACTCAATAATTGACGATAAAAATACAAGTTTACAAAAATGCTCCTGAAGAAAACTATTTAATCAAGAGTTCCGAGCTTTTCGATGCTAATGTTTCCCGTTATTTCTCCGAAATGTTCAGTTCTCTAAATAATCGTAGCATTCGCATTTCTCCTTATCAATAAATCATAATTAAGAGACTTGAAATTAACTGAACAATGAAAGATACGATCAAATATATCGACGTACTACTTGCAGAAGAAATCGATTTACCAGAAATTGGCAGTTTCTAAAGAATATAAAACTCTGCTGGTCTATTGTAAGAGTCCTTGAAAATACCCACTGAAATATGTATGTAGAATACAAGCAAATGTGGTTTTTACCATACAGAACTACTAAGGCTCCAAGATCAGTACTAACTGCAAGGTAACATGGTTTTATTAGACGCACGGCTACAAATCCGGAGGAAATTACATCATTTATTAAAACGATTATTGTTTTTAGTGGGTTATTACCGCCTTCATATTAAATCATGATTTCATCACTGTAATTTATAAGTAAATAGAGTAGATGGTGTTAAGTGTTAATGGTAGCAATTCTGCTAAAAATTATTTTCTTGGGTTTTCTCGTTAACTTGCTTTTTATTATTCGAAATATTAAATTATTCATCAACAACAGTAAAGTCTGTTATTACACACATGTTTTATTTGTCATTTACTTAAAAAAATAAGCAAATGTACGTATTTGTAAAATACACAGAGCTATTTTAAATATTAAATGTATAACCACAATCAACTTACTCATGCAGAAATTACATCACATCAGATGTCAAATATTTTAATTGAAAATAGCTATAAAAGCAACTGCTAAAGAATGTAAACATCCGTCATTAACGTACCATTAAAGACTGTATCTTGCACACCATAACACAATCGTAATTGGCTGAAGTATAAAATGACAATTCATATTGTATTATATTCGAAACACATACAAATGATGTTTCAGCAAAATTAACTGAACTGTTAACACCATTTATCTTCTCAAATATTATTTTGTGAATTAGTATGATGACAGCAGTACAAAGTCTATTTCTGTTCATGTCTTTGCTCGATTCATTATTCCAATGCCTGATGAATTCGACTTTCGACATCGACTAGGTACTTTATAGAGCATTAAACACAAATAAACAATATTTAAAAAGTAATTGAAAAATGCACATAATGAATGTAATAGTGTAAATTGACGCAAAAGAATGATTTGAAGGAACTTGATGTCGCACATTTTTATTACTGGCACTTGATAATGAGATCTGAGATATACAGGTACATTATACTTGAAATTAGCCAAAGTCAATGACTTAAGTACATAATTACTTAAGTATTTCACATTTACTTAAGAACTACTCGTGCTTTTTGCTTATTATGTTATAATTATGTGTATTATTTGTTCAATTTAGTAGTGCGAGACGTTGTATTTAGATCAATTTTCAATCAACCAAGAAGCAATAAAATTTTCCAATGTTTTTGTTCAAAACTTAGTTCTTATTTAACGTTTATAATTGCCACATCCATATTAGTAAAACTTCAAATTTTGGGTGTTGCATGCCAAAATAATGTGTATTAGTTTTGTATGGAGAAGTATGTTCTGCATTATACAGGGTCGCGTAAAATGAGTAGTTTTGCCGCTGGATTATAAAATGGTAAAAAGTCGATTAAAAAAAAATAACACCCTATGTATTATCGAATATCCGGAAAGAATATCGAAATCCCTTTCAAATGATATATCATGTCCCCTCCTATACTACGGAATGTTCGGAAAAATCGGAAAGTGAACGGTGGTTATTTTGAGCATTTATTACAAACATCTTATAACCTTTTTATAATTCGCTTTTTTTTCTGTATTGTTTATGCTATTTAATTGTATTTTGTTAATTGTCCTTAATAAAAGTATGAAGTTTTGATTTTGCTTTTGACACATAAGTAATTAATGAAATTATTTTGAAATCGTACAAAATGTCTTTTGTTGATGCATGAACTAAAAAAAATAATTTGATTCCAGCTACCAAATAAAAAAAAAAGTTCTGATAGTTTTTGTACCAAGACACTCAAGAATTTCTCACTTGCCCAAAGCGAATGAACTCGGTTGCTTCATCCAAACATGAGTGATGAGTTCATAGGAACAAATTCACAGCGAGTTTCATTAAAATCCATCGTACCATTCTCCAGATATTTAAAAAAAAACATAATTCCTTTGAAAAACTTTGACTATCAAAGCAGAAGAGCCGCACATTTTCTCTTAATAAAAGTTAGGTAATATGATCTTCATTTGAGCCAAAGAATGTCTCCGTGCCGTTTTGATGTGCTTACGGGACAACCTGTATATAGAGTGACTCATTTGAAATAGTAAAGTTGATGCTTCTTTTTTACTATAAAACTTTAAACGATTACAAGCTAATTTCACGAAAAATTAAAATTTTCAATTTATGGCGACAATTCCATAGACTGAAAATGTCATATGTCAACATTTATTTAAATCATCTTGCTAAGTGCTAGAGTTATAGTAAAAAAAATTAATCGAAAATCGACAAAATCGAATGAACAAATATTTATACTTTTCAATGTTTCACTTGGCAAGTTTTTGTAAGCTGTGATTATTAACGCCTTTCAATCAAAGTAAGCATGATATTTTCCTTAACATGCTCTATCCAACATTAAGTCGCATCTAGTGCTATTAGAGGATATTGAGCAATATTTTTGTGCTGATTAAATGTCGTTTTGGAGGATTAAACAGCCAATTACTTATTGACGAAGTCACATGAATGGAATTAGTGCATTCAGGTTGGTTTTTCAGTATTTGATCGACTTGTAATTTTAATGATCTGTTCTTTGCAGCTTCTAAGGGAAAGTCTCAGTCTTCTGGCCTACTAATAATTATTTGTATAGTTTGAGTCATAATTTTAAAACATTTTCATAATTATCTAAAAAAGAGCAAATAAACTAGAATAAATAATTTTACTTTAATAGTTGATTTAATTGAATTTATAGTACAATAATTTTGACAATCAAATAAACTGAGTTCAATAAAATAAGCTTGCTGAAAAATAGACAAGAATGAGTGAAAAAGAATAAATGAAAAATACTTCTTCTTGACAAGACACAGAAATATGAGCTTTCTACAAACCATTTTTTCGCTTGAATAAAAAGTGGAATAATACAATGTTTTCAGGCATCAGGAGTTGCAAAGAAAAGTAAAAAACCAAACCGGCAGAACTTAATGAAGTAAATAATAAAAAACGGGTGACACATTCACTATTAAAACCTCCAATACGGGTATTCCGTTTGCCCTCTTTATAGCAAGTGATTAACTCATGGTTGGGAGACAACTATAATAATTGTAGATACTGTGAAGCTAATTAGATCAATTTGCAATAATGGAGTGACAAACGACAAACAATTACAGAAAATGATTACCGTGAATTTACAGTTGAGTAAGCGCACACAGTATTTCAAATATTTCTAACACCTGAAGCACTGCGAGTGGGTTTACACCTTTACTCAAAATGTATTTAAAAAATTTCCGTCAATGGAAAAAAATATCAATTGATAGACATTATTTGCACAAATTTACAAAAAAGTGTTTTGGGATACCTAATCCCGAGTACATTGTGACTGGCTGCTGCTGTGCTTGTCGCTTAATAATGTACTTGTATAACATGCTTGTACTATTTGAAGTAAAAGCAAATACAAATATAACTGCTGTCAAATTTCAGGATTGACAAGTAATTAGTAAGTTTCTTGTAAGTTCAAGGACCCGGCAATACCGGGTAAAATATAACGGCTTTTCGGGACACGCAAGTGTAAATCGAATACCAATCAATAATAGCATTATTTAAGATGTTGGAGAGTGAAATCAGTATTATTATAAAGATGATAAGGCAATTCATTCAAGTAGAAAACTTCGAATAGATGTTGAAGCAGATTCCTAAACTTCCGACAATTTTGGACTAAACACTATTCTAATTATCCACAATATTCTAATATAATAGATAAAACTGACCTCATAGTCCTTTGTGAGGTGAAGTGAAGTCCGTTTGTGAATTTGTAAATTATACAATCAGAAAATAAGTAAAATGTATTTTAATTAAAAAACACTCAACCCTTTTTAGATGAAAAGAACAACAAAATTATGTAAGTAATCACGAAGCCCCTGATTTTCCAGTTCTAGTTGCCATACAGGTTTAGGCTCAGAATTGAAGCCTACAGTTCAATCTAGGTATGAATGCAAATAAGACAGTGTTTAAAACGTATGACAGCACGGTTACTTTCAAATGATCACCCTGTATAGATAAATAAAATATTGATAGTCGGCATAAACGTAGTCATGAGACATGAATGATTGGTTTGGTAGCACTCAGAGGATGTTCTAATGACACTATTAGTTTTTTCACGCTTGATCAGCCTTACATCATGTTATATAGCCATGAGAAGACATCTATCTCCTTGATAATGGGTTGTTGAAACATGATTATTCTTACTTGCATGATGAATACGCAAATTTGTAGATTTTGCCCCATATATATTTCCAACATGTTTTATACATATCTGATGACATAAAAGTGGTTGTTTTAGGAATTGAAGCTTGGATACAGTTGCCTAAAGCTGCGTTCTAACAACCGAATATATAAATTGGGTAAATTGAGTAATTGGAAGTAAAGATAACTTAAATATAAGGAGACGTACTACTTTGAAAGCCCCAAAAGGCATATTCGCAATAGAATCTGTGAAAGCTTCTTCTCAAGCCTATTATTCAACAGCGTAAAGTAGTGGTTACTTTTGACAAGCTACATATTACGACAGTCACTACTTTTCGATCTTTTTTCCAAACAATTGAAATAAATTGCAGCTACTCCTCCATTATGAACAAACCTTTTTACTTTCATATGCAAAACTAAATCGAAACTGTTGGTTGGTTGATATTACTAGGATTAGTGGATATCCATAAGTAGTGCAATTTGTAGAACTTTGCAGAAAGTTTGCTTTCATTTCTATTAGCTAAATCATAGACCAAATAGATTTAAATACATAGTTTTTAATTTTTTTGTTGCAAGTCAAAAAGGCGCTTATGATTAATTTAATATTTTGTTATTGCAACTAATAATTTGAAACTGCTTCTTAAGCAGCAAGACCATCAGGATGAAAAAAACAACATACGCTATTTATTATCTAGTCACTTTCATTAACATCCGTAACAAACTGATAATTTGAATTTTTCCTGGACGATCTGAATACTGACATCGCTTTAAGGAATTGCCACCCACATGAATGTTTGCCACACAACTTAAGCTCTAACCGCTTCAGTATTTGGTGCTGAATATATTATAATTATTATAATTTGTATGCGTTTGTCCTTTATATTTGCAGTGTCGTTCTGCTATTTCAAACAATTTGAAAAAATCAACGGGAAATATTTTTTAAATAATTAGACAAATGGAAGAATAACACAACCAAAAAACGACGAAAAATACCTTGGAATCACAATTGACTACAAACTTAAATTCACTAAACACATACGAAACATCAGGGCAGAAACAATAAAGAGAACAAAACACTTCCGATCACTAACCTACAAAGACAGAGGAATTAGCACAAACACCGCCACCAAAATATATAAAGCTATTTGTAGACCCTTGCTAGGACTATGGACATATACTCATGACCAACGGAACAGAAAGGACAAAACGTTATATACAAACAACAGAACAAATTGCACTAAGACTAATAACACGAATAAGACACCCCTAAAACCCATTACACAACCCCTCCACCCAACTACTATACGAACGCACAAACATGACAAAGATTTCGGAAAGACTCATACATCTACAGACAAAATGGACAAACAACCCCTACAACTGGGCCATACTGAATCCCCTTTGTCTTACAAGACCAACCAGACAATCCCGCTTCCGTTTCCCTACATCAACGCTACTCGAACACTTACAAACGCAACTGACTACTGGACAATAAAATAATTTTTTCTTGTCATTAGAATTGGAAAGTTTATTTAATAAGATTATTAACCTAGAATAAGAGAATTTTCATCTTTGCTTTTTGTTTAGATTAAGACTACATGTATTAAACAAGGGCAGAAAGACCGATAGCCTTTTTTAGAAATAAAGATGTTTACTACTACTACTGGAAGAATATTAAAAGATGTCAGCAATAGAAGCAGAAATATATTGAAAATTCATTGCATGCTTGTTAGCATAGATAAAATAATATTTTTATTCCGCAAACGAAATAGAATAAAGTATCCTTAAACATAGCTGGAAAACATAAAAAAGGAAGGCAAATTGTATTTACAATGTAAAGATTGCAAACGAATAAATTGGAAAAAATCATCGTTAATTAATAACAATGTATTAAAAGTACAGTAGTATATAATTAGAAGCAAAGATAATATTGAAATAAAGTAAAATGTCCCATGAATGAAATATTCGATACCGCCATCAAATAAAAAGTGCTATTGTTCATATAACCAGATCAAAATTTATCTAAAGTCCAAATTCAGCAATATCCAAAAATAGTAAGTTAAAAACGAAATTAATAAATTTTATTTTGAAGGGTCGTCTATGGCATTTGTACAATTATTTTCGCTTGTCAAGAGTGTATCGACTAATCCATAATTGCTACCCATGAACGGTTTCCATTATCAAATGTTTAATATGTTCATTAACAAAAATGTACTTGTTGAGTAATTCAAAATGTTGACCAACACAGGAAGTTCGTAGCAGGGTGTAAGATAAAAAAATCGAAAAAGCTTTTTTTGATAAATTGAACAACAATCCAAACGTTATTTTATGTTACGAATAAGCGGTGGTGTATCGATTTTTCCTCTGAAAATTACTGTTTTTATTGCAAAACGTGCTACTTCGATGGGAATTAACGCCTACTAATTTTATTAAAGCATCGTCTGCCATTTAGTAACAATTAATTAATTTGATGTTTTTTTACCAAACTGGAACGCTCTAAATCAATATTGCATCTCTCATAATTAAAAAAAAACTCGTCTATTGTTTAATTGAAAGTGTTAATGACACTGTTATCAGTGCACCGTAATAACGTTGTATATAGCATAAAGTGCATTCTTGAAGATTCAAACATTTAGACAAAACGCAACAGTTTTCAAATATCTGTCGCATGAGACATTGTGAAGTGGAATAAGTGGTTGATGACTCATGAGTCAACACTGGACATTTCAAGTATTTACCACAAGATACTTAAACATTTAATGTAAAAATTCGTAAAAAAAACAAATAATTTCTTAAATTAATCGTTAAGAACAATTGTCGTAGAAGGTTTATTTTACAAAATGAAAGTTACGTGATCGAAGAATTCCGCGACCGTTAGGAAGACGTTCAGGCATACTAGCCATATGTAATTCATTTGAAAAATACCATTTTATCATCTGCAGCTAACCAGTGACATTTAATGGTGATTTTAACACTCGATACGTTATTGATATAACGGTTAATCGTATTCCAATGAGAGTCGCAAGTGCCAAAAGCCACATATGCTTAGAAAATGTACGTTTATGTCAAAATTTTATATAGCATAAGAACTAAAACTCTCTACATAATTACTACAAGGTTATATTTACATACTTGTTACGGCATAGATAATAACAATCATTATTATGCAGGTTCAAGTGTCTGAACCTATTATGTTACAAAAGCGTGTTCCTTATTTGCAATACCTGTGCTTTTTATTGGTATTTAAACTTTTGATGGCTCACAAGGTATTTTTAAAAAGTTAATATATTTATTAGCTTAAAATACATTAAACATATCTAACAAAATTATCCTACAAATAGACTTGCATGTAGAAAATGAATTTCCGACCTTACCAGCTTTCTCTAATTTTAGTACATTATTGTACCGTATGCCATTACAATATGTGACTTGGTCACAAGGGAAAACAAAAAGTTAAAACCAACATGTCCAATAAAGGTAAATGTAACTATTTGAGATCGCTCTCCTTTCATTATTTTCTATATATGACCATTGGCTACTTATTGGGATGTTTGGAATGGTGCATTTAGCCAAACCGCACAGATCCCATACGATAAAATTAGTTTTTGGTGAATGTTATCTTAAGAATAGTCTTCTACAAAGCACAAAAACTAGTCCAATGCAATTCAAGCTCACATAATCAATTCTCTGGTACTTGAAATATCATTGTTATTATTTATGAATGTGTTAATCTTGACATATTTTTTCTCATTTAATGCCTTATAAGATTTCTATTGTTACTAAAAATAGACTTCGAGTGGGTGTTTTTTCAATCACTAGCAAACAGTTTACTAACTTTTCTAGTTGGTAACCATAGTAAGGAATTATTTCAAGGATTGTCAATATTGTTAAATCCATATTAAAGCGTATGCTAATTTTTACATAATGGGTTATTTATAAAATAACCGGTATAAAGTTAATCGGGGTAGTGCTTATGTGGAATTTGAAACTGTCCCGTCAACTTTAGGACTTAATTAGTATTGGTTTTTAACAGAAGTGAAATATCTGCACAATTTGAATATTAATATGAAAAGACTTGCGGAATTTGGTATTTGGCTCTCCATATCTAAGTTCTTGACCTTTTCGAGATTTAGTAGCTGTTCGTCAAAACATACTTTAGTAATCATTTAAGAATAATAAAGAACTATTTATTTTGCTCCTTTATTAAAAAATGTAAGATTACTTTAAACAAATTTTTCAGCTTCCCAAAAATAATAAACCGTCAAGCTTACTTCACCACTTAAAATAAAAATGATGAACTAGTTTCGGTTGTTTACCGAGCTTGATTTTCTAGAGCGGCAAATTTAATTTACTTACGCGATTGCTCTCCAGGCATTCCTATTATGGACATGAATTGCATACATTTAAGTTAAAAAATATATATTCATTTAAGCATTCTATTGATGTGTGAGAGCCCTGGAATGGCTTATCTATGAGCATACAATGTTTAGAAATGACCGGCAATAGACTTTGAAATGGTTTTGGTTTGAATTGGTTGGAATTTCTCCTGTCGTTTCATAAAAAATTGTAAAATGTATTTGTGTTGCTTGGAAAAGGAAATAACTGGATTAGATTAGAGATTAGAGCAACCCAGCAGTTTTTGGACCCAAGGTGATTTATTGAGGAAGCCTACTTTAGCCGAAAATGAACTATTGACGAAACTCTTCGACGAATAAATGAATGAATGATTTATTTAGTCCTTGGATGACTATCATTTTCATCTATAAGCTATATACGGAAAACAGTACCAACCCACAATAAACTCTTCAACACCCGAAAGATTCTTCCACAACATATTCAACCATTTGGTGAGTTCTTAATATAGTCCAGCAAAGCAATTTAAGAACAAACCCCATTGTAAAATAAAGTTTTTTGCATAAAAGTCGCATTTGGAAATTAAAATTTAATTGAAGGTAAGATATACCTATATTCCCGTGAACATAATGAGAATCTCCTGTCAAGAAAGAAATAACCAAAGATTGAATACAGAGACTATTTATTAGTAATTGTCGCCTTAAATACGTAGAAACAGGACAAGAAAAAATTAGAAAGAATTCCATCATATATAACACCCACACAAATGCAAATTATCGACAGGGTAAGTGAGAAAACAATAAATTCAGAGAAATAACATGGCATACAACTTGAAAGCTAAGTAATTGACCTTCAGCATTTCTATCCAGGACAGGTAAGTCTAAAGTAGAGCTAAAAAGATATATGTATATACCTGGCCTATAAAGATACATACTTTAAACAACAATTAACCTTTTACACAGAACACAGTGCTGATATCAAACAACGTGCATGCGATTTCTTTTGCTTTGTACATGGGATTCAACCTTCACTTTTGACACAAGTCGTTATCGCATTAAGAAATATAGTCGATTTGCACATGTATTTTCGTATCTATTTATATGACAATTAAAGAAAACCCGTTAGTATTGTTTTTATCAAAACCTTACTGTTAACTTGCCAAGCAAGAGAGCTACAAATCCACAAACTAAAAAATCAAATCACGGACTTCGGCTATGTATTGATGATTGACTTACCTCAGATTGGTATTAATTTGAAATTTAAATTCAAATATACTCACAATATCTAAATGTGTAACCAGAAATAATATTTTTATCTCAACGGAAACTTGGGGTCCCTTCATTAAATTCAGGAAAACAAATTTGTGCTTTCAATGACTGCCAAACCGTAACCCGTAACTAAGCAAATAATATAGTCACTTGATAAATATTATTTCGTTCGTGCTGATAAACGCCATGAAAACGAAACAATTTTCTAAAAACAGCCCCTTTAATGTTAATCTGATCTAATCACGCTAGAATGTTGGGGAGTTTTTCACATTAAGTTTTGAATGACCGATGAACAAGATTCGTTCTAATATTTATATTTTCTTCTGCATAGAAAAACGTTTATAACTTGCAGTTACAGCAGGATAAGCTGAGGCGTATTTTGTTAAATTGTAACAAGTAACTAGTGATATTAGCTGGATTTGAATGATAACATCAAATCTTATCACCATGATCTATAAATGAAACATAAATAATTGGATTACTTGAAATTCTGTTTAAAAAAGAATGAGTTTTATAAATATAGCATAAGATCAAATTAAAATTATGACCAATTAACGGTAGATACTGCAGCTTTACTTTGACAATATAATATGCCGAATATAACTCGTACGTAAATATTTGTTGATGTGATCAACCATGTACTAATAAAACAATTAAACGTCATGCTCTTGAAACTCAAAACTTTCGTAGGTTACTTATTTAACTTAATATCTAAACTTCCGAGCCTTTCAGCTAATATGATTTAATTAATTTCATCGCCATTCTAATAAAACATAAAAATATTGTTTAAAACGTAATCTGCAGAAATTAACAAGCATAAAGTTGTTGTTTTGAAAGCAGATACGTTGTCAGGTAGCGGCGGAATGTTGTTATAACTCCTACGTAGGAAATGGGTGAAATGCACGGTTAAGCATAACAATGTCCCTTGTTAATTATTTTGCATATCTCGGAAACGTCCCTGAAGTAGCAACTACAAAGTAATGAATAGACCTGCCCGAATAAGAAAAAATTTACTACTTTAAAATTTTGACGGGGTCTGATGAGTATTTATTTGAGTTTGGTGACAACAAAATTTAAAGGGTTGATAACCGAACTTAACTTGCGCAAGATAATTGGCATGTAGGTACATACCTTAAAGACGTGAATGCTAAAATATGTTGAAATGAAAAAAATCACATAAATTTTGCAAGTAAAATTATTGATTGGCATAACAAGGCATAATACAGTAAAGCATGCCTAGTGCTATAGTTTAAGTAAAATCAGCATTTAATTCACGAAATGTAAGCTAATCTGATATAATTTATTACGTGAAATCTAATTAGTGCTAATATTATAATCATTATTTTTGCATAAATTATTCGTGGCTACCAGACCGTGCTGCACTGTGCAGAATTCGCACAAAGAGTACGAAGTTAACATTGACCAGGGCAACCTATAATTGCGTTATAAAATGAAATCATACTAAATTCCCGATTTGCCAAATCTAAAAACCTAAATATTAAAAAGACTCAACATTTCAAACTTTGAGAGAAATTGGTGTACAATATGTGAAAAGTTTATCAATGCATATTCAACTTAATGCTATAATCAATTACATTGAGAAAGAATTTACAACGAACATTAAAAGAAGAAATAGCTTCTTTGGTGATGTTAAATGTATCGTTTAAGGTTTGAATAAATGTTGCGCGAAAACTAGTAAATGAATTTGCTAAATGAAGCATATCGATCAGGTACTCTAAGACGGTAATTAAGAGCATTTGAATTTTCTTCTTCAGTTGTCAATATTATATTTACCGTTTTTACTTTTAACAACAATAGTAAGCATTACAATAAAAATATTCAGAAAGCCAATCACCTTTCAGAATGTTTTATTTCATTTATTCTTCGCCACCGGCCATTAACATGTTTAAGACTGTTTTATTGCCTAAAAATAAAAAGGAAGTAACGTGCACCAAAATTGTAATATTGTGGAACCCAGATGGTAACAGGGGTATGTGAAACGATCTCAATAATTAATACAAACATAAAGAAAATAAGGACCAATAGTTTATCAGTCTCTAGAACTCTATATATAATTAATACAAATGTAAATACACGTTACACATCTCTAGATAATGGTGCCTAACTCCTCGATAAATTAACCTAATCCGGACGTTAAGAATGTTGAAATTTGTCGACGTATTTTCGGTGCTTTCTGTTTCAACAAACAAAATCAGATAAAATCGAATAGCTATCTAATAAACGGGTAAATTATAGTCAATATATTGGATTTATTTCGCTTGAATTAATTTCGCACAACTTTCAAATTGATGTGTTTGTAGGTACCCGATATACAGGTTAAGTACGTTTTAGTTTTGCAAGAGAATGACTTCGATTATTTGCATCAAATTTTCCAAATAGCTAACTAGTCGAGCCGAAATATAAACACCCAGCTAACAAAGTAAACTTCAATTAGTTGTGTATATATCGTAAACCCATTAAAACGTAAAAAAAAATATAATTGTTTAAGTTGTGGAAATAATTGTGCACTACTAAGTATGATACTATTTAAAATCCAAGGTCTCACTGGCTATATACAGATAGTTTTCAAAACAAACATTTATTTAAGTAAAAAGTGTAAAATGTAACTCAAAAGAAATTTTGAAGGCAGGGGGCAGAAAGACCGATAGGTCGATAGCCTTTTTTTAGAAATAAAGATGTTTACTACTACTACTGTAACTCAAAATGTGTGCAGAACATGACGCGTTGCCAAACAATTACTGTTTAATTGTATTATAATCAATTATCAAAATAAACCTACTAAAGCAGTGTGAATTGGCCAATTTTTAAAAATGTAATAGAACCACTTACAGGTGAATTAATGAACAAACTCCCAAATTTGAGTTTGTTTAATAATTATTTATAACACCTCGCCAATAGATATAAAATTAGATTTAAAGAAACTTCTAATACAATGATCCTACTACAGTATAACAGCAATATACATATTTTCGCTTTATGCCTAAAATTGAAATTTAATAGCTTAGACTAGAAAATATTTTGGTCACCCCATTTTGAGCTATCCAAATAAAGGGCAATATCCTTAATAAGAGAGACGTGTCAAGTATCTAAGTACAGGGAATGGTCAATATTTGGTTTCCCCTATGATTAGTCATCACGTTCACCCTGCCTAAATGCAGACAGGAAGACATTAAGAACGTTATAAAATAAAACCAGTCCCTTTTGGGGATAGAGGAAGCCGATTTGATTAGATCAGACCAATGACTATTTCGGCATGTTACAACTTCAGGAACAAGATCACGAAGGAGAGTATATTACTAAGCTATACCCAATAGAGTGGCTATATTTAACCATAATAAACAGTAGTCCTCAAAGTGTTACAGTAACATGAAAAAAAAAAACGAAGTAATCAACAGAAACCAAAGCACATATTTCTTACGTTTGGTGTGAATTGAGCGATAAAATTATCCAATAGGAGGTGTTATCTTATTTTGGCCATGTGGTGAATAAAAATAAATAGCTTAATCTTAATCTTGCATGTGACATAAGCATGAACGCAAACCGTTAGCATATTTCAGAAATCCAGTACGATAGACCCCAAAATTAGTTATAAACTAACAGACGTTTTTAATTAAGACTTTAAATTTGTGACCTTATTCTGGTTCTGTCACTTGCTTTTTGTACTTAATTTTTGTAATAAAATAGAATTTAAAAATTTGAATTAGAAGAGAAATTCTATTATTTCCAATACGTGTTTTAAATCTATTTATTCTATACACAGAAAAGAGATCGTTTATCAATAATATATCTCGGTTAGCCCTATTTATATATTTCCAGTGGTCTTTCTGTAGAATAATTTACACTTTCAAATACGATAACCTGTTCAGATGAAAGTACCTTTCAAGAACATCCTTTTTTTATTATTGACTTGGATAAGTAGATAGATAATATCCACTTAAACAAATACTGTTCTACAATTAAGTATGATGCAGTAGTTTTCTGTTAGAATTCTTATGATTCAAACTAGTGGTTCCATATGTTTACTTAACAAAACAAAAATGTTAAAATATTAGAAGAAAAAAAATTATACAGCGTGTTCGAAATTTTACATTTATTCATTTTGCGAAGTAATTGATGTATTAAAAATCTTTTAAAAGCCATGAAATAAAAAGTTTATATTTAGTACATGTAGCTTGAAATGCTATTTAAGAATAGTTGAGCTGCAAATCTCAAATTCTGATTGGCGACTTAGTCTTAGCACTTTTTTATACCCAATAAGAAAGTTTCTAGTTTAAACATAAAATACAAAAATTCAAAATTAATGCGAAACCGGTTGAGTTGTAAAGCTCTGATGAAATTGCGGCATAGAGCCTTACAATACGCACTTTTTATGCCAAACATTATTATTATTAAATATTAAATTTAAATATAATTAAATTACATATTAAATTTAAAGTTTAACTAATTAGTTAGGTGTTATCTATATCCCGGAAAAACATTGGATATCTGCCTTAGCATAGTGAATAATATTCAGCAAAACAACTTTGCCTGCATAGACGTAAATAAAATGGGACATCACTTACCAATTCGGAATTATAATTAACTGAATTGCAGAATTAACAAAGTTTTAAGAGCACAAAAGTCACTTTGTAAACAAAAATTTTAAATTCGAACCTAACACACAATACCGAACTTGAATAACGAACAAGGAATGAAAACTTTAAAGTTTAAAGTTAAACTAAACATGTTTTAGCTACATTTAATACAACAGGAATTGACTCGCATTAACACACATGTACTAATACGAATCAAATTAATAGTGATATCGCAAATTGATCTTCACAGAGACACAATACTGGTCATATATTTTTCAAATTATCTTAGAACGCTAATAATCTTAGATATTGCTCAAACAATGCTGTAAATTCAATAAACTAAGAGAAAATGAACGTTTTAAAATGTCATGTTCGCATTTTAACATGCGATGCGGTTTCAAGAACCTATTGGGAATGCATATTCAGTATTGGTTCTTCTACGTTAACAAAAACCTAGAAAGCCTAGATTTGGAGCTCCAAAGAGCAATTTCCACTGATGAAATTGTTTGAACATACAAACTTTAGAACTCTGGAGCTTGAAAATGGGAACTGAAACTGATTTTGGTAGTATTTCTATGCAGTGTAGTGATGAGTCTTAAATATCGATCAAACTTAGTTAAGCATTTAAAAATGAGAGCATTTCAACTCGAGGTCGAGGATCCCAATGTTACTGCTTCGTAAGAACTAATTATACAAACGAAAGTTCCAATTTAGTTAGTTATAAAATCGGTGGATGAATTGCAACTACTCATACCCACCTCCAATAAATCATATCAATTACTTAGAATCATAACCCAAGAAACGTTTATAGATACAAAAGGCCAACCGATTGTCGTAATGGAATGTATGTAGGTAAACAATAATTTATATCGTGGCAAATGAATTAGACCCTCCTATAACACAGTATGCCTAGATACTACCTGCCTGCTCAAAGCAGGATTTATTGTTTGAACCAAATAAAAGATTGCACCTGCATCTGCCTAAGGCATTACAATTTCATGTTTCAAACTGCTGGTCTATAGCATGTTGAGAGCTGTTGATTGCAACTTGTTGCAAATATGGCGAAACCCCAGATGCAGTATGTGTGTCTTCAAAAATATCGATAAATACAATAACTTACGATATAAATATTTTGGAAATATGAGATTTCCTTACAAAATATATCACTTTAAGACACAGGGGGATTTCACGTAATGTTCGAGAATCAGTATCTAAAAGAGCTTCTTCGAATATATGCGGTTATTTATAACACACGACTCCTCCTTTGCAATGTAAATGCGTTGATAATAAAAGCGCGTCAGTATAACAATACACTAATTATCACAAATGCATAGTTAGACAAACACTTCTAACATTTCACAATAATCAATTTCTTAGGCGAAAATTAGTGTTCGGAAATTATTTTAGGTGAAAGAATATGCATTTGCATAAACAAGCAATGTTTTGATACTTCGTATTCAAACAAAAAATCGATACAGAAACATATGGGAAACATTAAAGACCACAGCAGGTGTACAACTTTAACCAACGGTGCTCTGAACGAAGAAGGTGGTCGATTTTAAACAGTAAACACATGGATTACGTATTTACTTTAATCTCTTAGCTGAAAGGATTTAAATTGAACTTCTCACAGAAACCCAAACCTAACTATCTGCGTTATTACTAGTGAAAACAACTTTTGTATTCACTAAATCGCAAAATGGTATATTTCCTTTTGATCATTTCCTACAGGGTTGGGCAAATATCCTGAAACGCCTTAATTGCAAGTGGAACAGAAGTCAATAAGCAGAATATTAATCTTATTTGAAATTGGATGAAACTAGACATACAAGACGACGTGATATTTGGATGCCGAGAGCAAAGTTAGGAAAATTGGCTTTCTTTGATTTTAAAATCAAGCAGAAAAAATTCGTTTTTGTTTTCAAGCAAAAATTTATACCAAAAGTCCATTTTTAAAAACTTACAAATAAAAATTTTGGATTAGATTAAAAAGCAGTGGCAAAACTACTGCCATGAAACGTTATTAAATAACTTTCAATGTCTCAGATGTTAAATAAAACAATCAAAAATACGTTTTGTCAATGTTCTCATGTCATGTCAATGTCAATGTGTGAAATTATGTATTCTCCTGAAGCAGAAACATTACGTTCAATAATTTCATGCTAATGATCATAGAAGCTTCGATCAATCAGTTTCGAATGTTTTGTATAAATTTCATATCAAGTGGTAAATGGTATTAATGATCAGAAGTGTCAATCAGTGCCCAAACAATACTTTGCGATGATTATTTTGCATGTTGAAAGTTGATTAAAGCAAATTTCACTTCAAGACTCCATGCAGTATAAAAATTAATAATTATAATTCCCGGGATATTAAAACCAGATAAGATAAGCTGCGGCGAAGAATTCGTTTGTATTTCCATAAATATATAATCCATAATGGAATTAAATTTAATTCCTAGTGCTTCTAGTACACGCTCTCAATCGAATTTTCACTTAATCTGTTTTAATATTCAATTCATTAACAATTGACGTCGATATCAAATTCCCACCCAGTAGGGTAAGATTAACGTGTTATACCTGAGACATGTCATGCTTGTGGTGATTATCAATGTTTTGCACAATTCCATCTAAAAATATGTGGATATATGTTGATCATTCTAGGAAACTGAAACGGTATCCATTATGTTCGGTGAAAGGTCAAAACATGTTTAAAATATATTACATGGGCATTATTCAAATTGAAGAAACACGCCTCGTGTGGGTTAAGCTGTTTACAAACAAATGAAATGGACCATTCAAGTACCCAATACTAGGTGGACAATTACGAATGGTAGCTAAGCTTGTGCAATATATTATATGGTTGAACATGGTATATACAAACACACTTTTAAGGAAACTATAGGAAAATATTTATATTTCGAAGAGATAGAGATTTTTTTAAATGTGTTGCGAAAGCTACACGGAAAAATAAAGGCCTTTTCTAACTAGTTAATTGAAATGACCCAACCTTCGATTAATGGATTTAAAGAAGCTTTCAATGTATCGCATTTTGACATTAAAAGCTATTAATGGATTATTGCTAAAATGTTAGTTATTTTATGACTAACACTTATAGCCTTACTACGCCAAATAAAGCGGCGTAAGAAGGTTAATTGTTGTCGAATAGGGAAATGTGAATATATCCACTTTTTATATTTTATTTGTTTTGTTTTAATTTAAAAAACCGACCATTATTTAAAAGACTTCATTTTTCTCTACAGAGAGAGTGAACAAGAACTAAAATTTGCGGTTTCACTGCAAAACACTAAAATCAAAACAAAATAACCCAAATATTCGTGAAATCGACGGAAATCATTGCGAAATCAAAGGAAATCGTTCTGCGAATTGAATATGATTTACGATAAGATTTCGACGCCGCTTCGAATTTTTTGTTGATAATTCATAGGAAATAATACAAAACAGTATTAATGAAGCAAAATACAATATGGACATTGTATGATTCTATTTTCATATATTAAAAAAATAAATCATATTATATAATAAACAAAAAAATATATTTTATGAAAGAGGAGGGAAAGAGACATAGATACTAAATTAAAATAATTCCGAAGTAAGTGAAAATCTAGTGGGGCAAAACATTTTGCAAAAGGCTGGATAGTAGTATCAGTATACTAACAGTATTAGTAAATGCAAAACATCTTATATTGCGCCGATAAAAGTAAAGTTACTATTAGCCAGCAAAAAAATGTTTCTTCGAATGATCGCTTAGCGGGCAGATGATGTCTTTAAAAAGCCAAGCTAACATTTCGTTACTTTTGCGTTAATACCAATTAGATTCTCTCTTGGCAAAATAATCTTTTGCCAATTGGACATCATTCAGTTCTGCATGACTTGCAAAGCAATTCTACCAAATGCGATTTTTTCATATTCTAATCGCAGAAATATTCATGATTCAGTTTACCAAGGCTTCAACTAAATTGCTCACAAAGGACAGCTAGCTGCTGATCATTATTAATTGTCCACTCAGTAGATTAGTCAGGTTCGATAACGGACATATAATTTCAACATTTCATTGGATGCCATTTTTACAATGGCTTATTCCTGAGAAAGTTGGTTAATTGCATATCACATTTTTTGGTCTCATTTATTAGCCAAAAGTCAGTTAGGAAATGCGTTAATGTCATTCGGTAGCTATTTGGAGTTACATTGATAGATATATTAATAAGGATAATTAAAACAATAGTTCATTTGTAATCGCCATAGGCGGTCGGATAGGCTTTCTGGTTCATGATAAACCACATACGATATTGCAATTTCGATTAGACATATTAACCAAACGTTAAAAGCCAATGTGTGCATTAATAGTCATAGGGTAACTGTACTTTAGTTGTTTGATTTTTTTGTGAGATGTAGCAAGCTGTAGACAGACGACGGTCGTTAGGCAAGAGCGTTCAATTATTTTTGCTTTTCTTGCATATTTAGCATTCCACAGACCTGAGATATGGAAATTGATATGCGACTACTATTGGGCACGGATTTACTCAACTGTTCAAAGATATCGGTAATATTTGAGGCACATTTAGAGGGTGACTAAAGAAATCAAAAAGATCCAGAAGCTCCGGAGAAAAACTCAAAACAATTAATATCAATCAATTTGATAACGAAAAGCGTCTAAAAGGGACATACACATTTTGGATATAAGTTTTAGAATAAAAAAAAACAGGTTGTTAGTTATCAACATATTTGGTTTTGATATACTTTTTTCAATTAGTGGCAATTAATCAACCGTATTTTATATACTTAGTTGTATATATCATTAAAATCGCCATAGAAATTACTCAAAACGGCCACCATTCCTCACGAAACATAATATGGTTCTTGTTGTTGAATGAGTCCTGCTTGCTGTAAAACTGAGGTATGCAAAAAAATAAGTAAGTCCAGGTTATACGGGGTGTTTTATAAACAAGTGCCTTCATTTTTTAAGATTCCGGTAAGAAAAGTTCTTTAGAATGCCATTTTATTCTTAACTTCCAAATTTGTGGAATATGACAGTCTTGATTTGTCTTGGGATACCCTGTACATCAGAGAAATCAAATCAAGTCCTTTTGCTCACAGCATCAACAGTTGAAAAAATGGAAGGTCAAAAAAAGGCAATAATCATTTTGATCACAAACACATGCACAAAAGTACCCGGCTTCTAGATTTTTATGAAAAATAACTGTTTTTTTTTCGTTAGTTCTGCAACGCGATATCTTCCTCTTAGTTGAATGACTACATAACACCCAACCACCTTTTATTGCCAACCAGAGATCATCCGCTGAAGTTTTTCGCTTTTACTTGCAAACCCCCTGTATATATTCAGACATAAAAAAATACCTATTAATGTACTGGATTATGCTTATGCAGACAAAATGATCACTTTCTCACAAATTAAACAACTAAACATTAAAATAGTGAAAAATCCGAAGTTTTATAAAAGTGGAGAAAGGATTAAGAAGCAGCAGCAATTTAAACATTATGGGTAGCCGTTAAAAGTCAACCTTTGTGGTTCCTGCATACTTAATTAGAGGAGCAATTAGATTTTATTTAGCTTGTCACGAAAAGCCAGTATATGTATTTACCTCATCATTAAAATCTAGAAGCATACTTACACACTGTATAGTCTATAACCTTATTAAACAAGAACGGCTTTAATTCGAGAAGCAAAATGCTTGAAACTAATTAATTTGCTTATATGCAAAGTAGGAAGTATTTAACTATATTTTTAAACGAATTTAATATTTACTTGCGCTAACAATTAAAACGACATGAAACATAAGACGCCTGCAACACCATCGCTTTGTTTCCTTAACTTTCTTAGCACTTTAATTTAAGTGTGAATGCTCGAGATATATAATAACAAATAAATAAATAAATTGACATTAGAGTAATCATTCGCAATGCAAATTGACGAGTTTTTCCATCTTTTAGGCCGCCGTAAAAAAAATTCTTCCTGATGCTTTGCAAACGCAATGTGAGGAAGAAACTCTTTGCCACGCTGGTCTAAAAGCGACAAAAAACTGACTTAACCTTTTGGTTCCTAAAACGGTTAAAACCTTATTTTAAAAAATCAGTAAAGCTCTGAGCTAGAGCCCTCAACTTACTGTCTTTCTGTAATATATATCTGGACGTTTCCAAAATACAAGCAATTTCCCTGTAAGAGCTACCATTCTCAACTAGCTTTCGCAAAATCAGTAGCAATAAAGTCCTTCATTATGTCTTTTTACTGTACAAATGAGAATATGTATGTTGATTTTGAACTGACACTGGCAACAAATAAGCAAACTTGTTCTAGGAGAGCAACGCTAGAGATGATTTGGAAATAATTGGCAAAATGTAAAAAGAACACTTTCTAAAATCCCTGTAATTTTTTTCCTCAAAGAAAATTCGAGCGATTCGAAAAAATTTCAAACACCAATATCGTATGGTAAAATGTTGTAAAATGTCACTCCACAGGACGAAAAAAAAAATTTCGAAAATCGTTACTTTATCTACGACCCTGAACGAATGAATATAGGGATGCATCTATGAAAAATGCCAATAATTCAGGCTCATACGTCAAGAACTAAGCTAGAAATTCGGCAAAAAGAAGATGCAAATCACATACAGGGCTTACGAAAAAAGGGACTTCAAACTTTTGTTCAATGATGCCAGTTATTGCCGGTGTGTGTATGAAAAGTCACCAAAATGTACTCTATTAATATTCAAGATTCTCCAGACTATAGATATATAGATAGAACTAAACATAATTTGCCTCATGTTCAAACCCATTAACTAAAATAAGTACACAAATTTCAAGTCGTTACTGTTGCATTAGCTTCACACTTCTCACATAAAAATTACATCGAGTTACGGTCTGTCAATAAGGGACAAAATCCGTGTTAACATCGATATCAAGAAGAAATTCAATGATCACTTTTGGTAATTATCGAGATGATTATATTGAGTTTTATTACTTGTAGACAACAGAATTTCCCGATGGTTTTACTTTGCACTATGAGCACTCGCATTTGAAATTGACTTAACAGGTGTATCCATTTTTAGAAAAGCTTACGGCCATATATAATTGTTGATATAATCACATGGGCGTGGGTAATCGTTCGTCTTATACTGTTTTCTCATACATACTGTACATACTATCAACACTTTTACGATAGAACAGCGTATCTCAATTACATGAAGAAGAAACCAGCTAGAATCGTCACAAAATCCTTGAGCTTGACGATGCATTATAAGCAAAAGCTTGTAGAATCTATTCTTTTCTTTAGATTTGCACAGAAGGTATGTGATAAGTCATGTGTATTATGAATATACTTTTCAAGGAAAAATATATATTACAAGCAAGATAATGGCTTTTATTCGAGCCAACCGCTATGCCAAAACCCAAAACCAGTTTATTACATAAAGAAAAAATGTAGATTATAGTCACTTTTTTAATAATAGACCAAAAAATAATCAACATGCGGGTTGAATTGCGTAATAGTCAAATACTCATAATATATTAAAAAGTATTAGTTATAATTTTAGGACCGGAAGTCTAGATCCAAAGTTATTAACACTACAATGCGCACTGTCACATAAGCTTTCATGATTGTCACATCAACAATTATGATTCCAAAAAATTAATTTGAATGATGTAAGTAATTAAACTTACAAAAAATTATTCTGGCTATAAATAGTCTGATTAGTGAGATAAATTGACAAAATGTAAAAAGTTAAAGTTAAGTGGACAATAAATCGACCTGAATTCAACTTCATCAAACAACAGATTTTTTGTGCATAAATTAATTACTTAAGTAAATACCTATTTTATTTGCAATTGATTTTCTAAAATAAATCGTCTTCTGTTAAACTTTTATATTTTTACATAATTGGTAAAATCCAAAACACTAGGAGTCAAAAGTAATATTTTGTATCATCTATTTCTTTTAATGTTAAGAAATTCGTAGTTTAAAAAATAGCGATAACCTAGAACTTTGGATTTTTTAACCGCGAGTGGAAACTATTTATAATTGAATATATATAGATGCGAATCATATACCAACCTCATGTACTCAAAGATGGTCTCTTGTACATTAAAATTAATTATCTTCATTTCAATATCATGACACTTGCAATTTACTGATAATATGAATTATTTTTCTACTTATTGCCAATTGTTTTCGAGAGAATCATTTCAAATATTCATTAGAACCTATTCTCTGTGAAAATGAACACCTTCCTACAAAATTAATTAAAGTTACAAGTTGCGATTGTGATGAACCGCTTGAACCTATTGTCTTTTAAAGATTTTTGTGGTGGCAACAACAGGCAACACTCGGATTGTATTAAATTGTTTAAACAATACCATTCAAAACCAGTCAGACGCACGAGCGTCAGGGTCATCTAACTTTAAACCTAACTTTTTGGATTAGTTACCAAAAACATTTGATTTATTTAAAATTCTTAACAATTTAAAATTTGAAAAATAAATATGATACGAAACGTCCTATCTGCAGGGAATTTAAGGAACTACATGCTCAGTCAGTAGAGCTGAATACTTGCAATCAATCAACCAACCTGAAGCTGATTGCTTTTAATCATCTTCACTGTGCATTATTTTATATAAATACCATTTAACAGCGACATAAATTGCCAATTTTATCACTTTTCATCAATTAATTCGTCAGTTTAAGCAATTTAATATCGGCTTTGTAGGTTTTATAAAAACGGATTCAACTCGACGTATAGAGACAAGATATATTGAAAAATAATGAAATAAGGAGTGCAAATTATTGACAAAATCAGGGACTTTCTATAAAGAAAAATCAGTCAAAAGGCGGATATAGAGTCCAGATTTCAAAGCATTATGATTTTTTTAAATAATGAAAGCAATATGCTTTTGAAAACTAGTGTGGACGAAATGCGCAAAAACACGTCATTTGACAGGTTTTTTAATGCTTTTTTGTCATTTTTGTGCTTATTTCAATTTTTCGCGCTTATTTGCGTTTTTTTTGCTTTAATAAGACCAACAATTTAATCAAAACAAGCCACCCAAATGTCCAGTTTAGAAAATATATGCATTAGCATCAACGCACCGACTATGATAATTTCCAGAGAAAAACACTAGTATATAAAAATAGCATTTGTTATGTGCACACTGTGGCGGGTATATTGATAATCTAATTATTGTCGTGTTTAATGAAGACGTTCCGACCAAAAGTAATTGAATTTGTTCGAAAAAACTGGAATCAGCAAAAATAACATCAATATTTCCAGATTTATAAATGAAACCTTAACATACCTTCCTGAACCTGTACCATATGACTCAAAGTATACAACTAGACGGTGAAACTTTGCAAAATTTTCAACATAAAACAAATATCCGAGAAGATTGTCATGTGGTTATAGAAAACAGAGAACTGACCAATAATCTTGCATTTATTAAAAGTAATTTAAAGTTTGTAAGTGAAACCATAAAATCTTTAAAGAAACATCAAATGCCATTGTTTGAGTGGGTTCAAAAAATTATTTAGGTACTTCAGTCATGAAATGGGGACAAAACGAAGGATTTCATAAGTTGAAAGATCTTTCTTCGGTTTTAAATGGAGAAATTGTACAAAACCCAATTATGGATTCGGCAATGGTGTCAAAATTTAGATATGCACCTATAACAAGTATAGACGTGGAGAAAAGTTTTTCTACAAACAAAAATATTCTTAGTGGCAGACCGCAAAATTTTACAATCGAACATTTAAATAAACATTAAGGAATTTCGTGTTTGAAATAATCCTAATTTCACTTGCTGGTTTCTGAGTTTTATTTAAAAACTAGGCAAAATTGGCTAAAGTTTTTTGAAGTAATTAGAATAAATATATTTTAGAAAACTTCGTTCATTTATTTCATTACACGTTTCATTACTTTAATTTCAGTTAAAACATGTTTTTAAATTACATTTTTTGCCCCACAGAAAGCATTTTTTTTCTTTTTTGCAGCAATTTGTGCATTTTTAATGCTTTTTCCCATATTATTATGCTTTTTTGCGAGAAAACAATTTGCTTTTTAAGCGCTTTTTTCGACAATTTTAGTGCTTTTTACCCGGACTCTACATGTCAGTAAGTCGCAAAATATCGCTTTGGTATAGGAAGCTGAATCTTATTTAGTTTACATACTAAAGATGAGACACCCTGTTTATAGCAACAACTATACATGTATTTCAAAGTGGTTCATTTAATGCTAACTAAACGCGAAGATAAATGTTACTGCATATACTTGTCAAAACTGATTAAATTAACACTATTAATTTAAGAATGAGGCATATAAGCAATAGAAGCTACCTTCAAATTGATTGACTTGTTGCATAATTATGTTCTTTAATATTTGCATATCTTATTACTGCCAATTACTGCAAAACTCAAAAAGCAAAATGAGAAGTTGAACTAGTTGACATGTAAGTTGATGCAGAAAAAAATCCAAATAGTCCAATTAAAAATAGCTAATAAAAGTAATATGTGTAAATAAAACCTTATTGTATTTTTATCAAACTTTCTCATGGTAAGTTTAGCAAGCATATGTCCCTTTTAATGAAGAGTTCGAGTATTTGTAGAACGTGGGATGCATGGCCGGTATAGAAACAGTTTTGATGATGTTTTCATCGACTGCCGAGTGCCATTTATTTACTTTTACATGCTTTAAAAAACGGATGATGTTACGCAATAGATTTCACTCTAAACACCCTTTCTATTTGTTATTGTCGGTGCTTATGCCTCTGGTACAAAAATACAATTCTCTAATTAATTGAATAAGAAATATGGGTTTACATTTGGATAAACTATTGGGAAATGGGAGTATCGAGACGGTAAAAAAAATGCGGATGCAAAATTAGTTGGAATAAAAGTGAGCTAAATAATTGACAATCTGAAACGTAAACGGGTGTTTGGATTTGCACTTGTGACTCGCTCTAAGATCTACATTTTCACATGTTCAGATTTATTTTGATCAACAATTTGAAATCATTGTGGTACTTAGTGAATGAACTTGATGCCTGATGAAGTGTCTTTTTTTGTAAACAGTGCAAGTTTGCGAACAGATTTCGAACAATTTTCAATTGCAAAAATGCAATTGGAAATAACAATTGGTACATTAGCAAGTTATTTTTGGTGAAAGGTACACAAAAGTTCTGTAACACTGCTCAGAAACGAGCCCAAAGGCGGTAAATAGCTAAAGAGCAAAGTTTCCTATCTTTGAAACGTATCTAAATTAAATAGACTGCAAGTATTTTAGTAACTTTGCTTAGAGAGAGATTTATATGAATATCTATATACTGCTAGTCTGTAGTTTGTGGTGTATAAAATAACATAAATAACAAACGAAAAGTAGTGAAAAAAGCTGAAAGTTTAAGAAATAGTTATTCAGGTAGATTTAAAATTTCAACGGCAAATTAAAGAATTTAATATACATGAGAAGATACTAGATAGACTACCTAGATATGAGAGTTCTACCAGATATAAGAAAACTTAGCGCCTAGGAAAATATCTACTCGAGTTTTTGACTTACCAAGGATCAGAGACATGTTAACGTTTCTTGAGTCGAATATATATGATTTCCAACGAAGAAACAATCACTGACACACCAAGTTATGTCGTATTAAACTTCACTTGCACCAAAACTTCCCTTGTAAACTAAAATGCACTTGTAAACTTCGCAAAAGTGAGGTTAGGATACTTTGAAAAAGATAAATTAACTGTAATATTCAGGTACCATTCAGGTCGATCGGCTTCTTAACACTTCATTTTAGTGGTTCTAATGTATTCAGGTTATTGCTAATTACTTATTACTAAGCTACGAAAACCTTAAACTCTCCTCATAGTAAATTGTCCGTTGTTTAAGTTTCTGACAACCCGTTTAAGTTGGGTTAAATGCACTGTTCGTCGAATAACATGCACATGAATGGTGAGGGAATTGTAATTCGCTGGTGCGTCTGCTCAAGTCGAAGCGCGGTATCCAGTGGGACAATTTACCAATTCGAAAGGACATCAATGATGAGGGATTTTAAATAGACTGGCTGTTTTTTCATTCTTTCCTGACATTCCCTAATGTTTTGGTGTGTTGGAGACCGTTGATGATAATTAGTCAAATATGCCTGTTTATAGCTGCAGAAAATAAAACACTATTTTCTTGGATCAACGTTTCGGCTATAATTAAGCCATCCTCAGGGCTCATGAAGTTAGTGTTTCTTCTGTCATGAACAAAGGCAACATGTCACCAGAGGTGCGTGTATTGTCAGAATGATCTGTCTTTCTACAGGCATCTTTAACTAAATGTCTACATTGATAATAACTGCAAAGTGTGCAGATTTTGAAAACTGGATTTTCCATTCTTCAGGTTGTCGTGGTAAGGAATTTCTGCTGACGTTTCGCAGGCACGAGTGGCATGCATCTTCGCAGGTATTGTCACTTGGAAGTTCACAACTGGACTAATCATCTTTGATCAAGGCGAGAAGATTCCAAGCGAATATATCTCTGAAGATGTAAGCCACTCGGACTTGCAAAACGTCTGAAAGATTTTCTTTGCCACGACAGGTTGAAAACCTTTTATATTAAGTTTCCAGCACTGGCCGCGAAATATTTGCTCTTATGAAGATTTTTGCTTCAAAATCGTTCGATCAAGCTTTATTGGCTAAAGGAAACTTGCTATTAACTGTTGCAAAAACGAATTGACAACAAAACTGGTACCAGAGAAATACATTACATACACATGCACGTGACATTTAGAAACCATTTAAAACATGCTCTTTGTTTTTTCATATGTTTTTATAAAAATATATCTCCGTTTCGCCGTTTGATTTTCTTATTTGAATGAAATCGTACGCAAATATCTAGTACGTACCTTTAGAGAATATTATTTACGACCTTTAACGAAATATTGAATCGAAAATTAAAATTCCCATTTAGAGAAGTTATAGTAATAGATGTAATTAATGTACTACAAATACCTGTTTAAAAATCTCATCGAACAAATGGCGATTAAAAAAGTTGTCGACAACGGATTTGTAAAAAGCCACCGTATTCACAAACGCTAGTCAATCATTAATGGTATGGTGTGCGACATACATAAAATAACAAAAGACGTTTTAAAAGCAGGCGAAAGAAATTTGCCTGAAAGAAAAAAAAAAGAAAAAAAGTGCGCTTTCAATGCCGGCAGATCGAGAAATTGATCAATTTGGATCCACCAACGTTTTAGGCTTGATACGGAAGGGGTTGTTATTGCAAGAAGTTAGCAAGTCTGCAGCGCGAAAATGCCAAAAAATAATTCAATCACAATTGACCACAAACTTAAATGCACTAAACACATACGAAACATCAGGACAGAAACAATAAAGAGAACAAAACACTTCCGATCACTAACCTACAAAGACAGAGGAATTAGCACAAACACCGCCACCAAAATATATAAAGCTATTTGTAGACCCTTGCTAGACTTTGGACATATACTCATGACCAACGGAACAGAAAGGACAAAACGTTATACACAAACAACAGAACAAATTGCACTAAGACTAATAACACGAATAAGACACCCCCAAAACCCACTACACAACCCCCCCACCCAACTACTATACGAACGCACAAACATGACAAAGATCTCGGAAAGACTCATACAGCTACAGACAAAATGGACAAACAACCCCTACAACTGGACCATACTGAATCCCCTTTGTCTTACAAGACCAACCAGACAATCCCGCTTCCGTTTCCCTACATTAACGCTACTCGAACACTTACAAACGCAACGGACTAGTGGACAATAAAATAATTTCTTCTTGCCACTGAAGTCTTATTTAATTAATAGTATTGTTAACCTAGAATAAGAGAATTTTCATATTTGTTTTTTATTTAGATTAAGACTGCATGTATTAAACAAGGGCAGAAAGACCGATAGGTCGATAGCCTTTTTTAGAAATAAAGATGTTTACTGCTACTAATTCAATGCTGGGCTGGTGATTATTTTAAAAAAATAAAAAAAAACATTTTCAATCAGGGTGATGATGATTTTCTATATTTGCGACCTGTCTACACTCTTTCCTTGTAGCCATTTAATCAGCCAAATTGTTCTATCGGTGTATGCACCAAATCGAACTAACGTGTTTTTTTGATAACTGATGTTTTTATGTGAAAGCAGTTTTCTAAAATTATCTCGAAAAAACCAACATTAAAACCCTATAAAAAAACATAAGATGTCGCAAAATCCACAAAATGAAAAATTTGTCTAATTATTGAAACGAGAATAATTCATAATATATAAGTATCAACGTTTAAAAAACGTAATCTTAAATTATTATTTTTCACATAGAAATATAACGCAAAACGCCAACGGGGGCGCAAACGTGTGACTAATACCTTAAATTAAATTAGGAAAACCAAATCTCTCGTCCATTAGTAATCCTCTAAGCCAGTGTTTCCCAACGGGGTCTCTGGGATTATTCTGGAGTCCTTAGAAAATTAAAATCGATTTTGGGGTCTCAGAACAATGTCAGGGGGTCCGCGCAAGGTTTAATATAAAATTATAGAAAAGAACCGTTTTGCAAGTAATCAAACTCAAGGTTACAGGAGCAACTTATTGAATTATCCACAAATGAGGAGCTGAACCCAATGTTTAACCAAGGATACGACACTTTCTGGTTACAAAAACAGATCCCAATTTTATATCTAGCATTATGGCTTATTGTACAGAAGCTTTGGATTGCTTTTCCGTCGTCCTATTTGGTGGAACGGGGAATCATTGCCGTTGAGAGCCTCATCACGAAAACAGAAACCGACTAGTAATTAGTGCTAGTGGGGATTTGCGGTTGCTACTCACAAACATTGAGCCGGACATAAATACACTCATAACATCTTATCAGGTTGACCAAAGTCATTAATTTATTTTGTTTGTATTTTAAAACAAAAGTTATAACTTCAATAAATAGTTCTTCAACAAAAAATATTTGTCACCATTTTCCATTCCAGACATCAAAGATAAACTTTGAATTTTTCTATTACGCATTTATGTAGTTTTTTGCCCAGGGTCAGTTATGACTATGAAAAGGGGTCCGTGCGCCAAAAGAGTTAGGAAACCACAGCTCTACACGAATGCCCACGCTTTACTATACCGTCTCATGACGACCGAATCCATATATTCCTGGTTTACATACATTCCCACTCAAGAATCGAACAAAACAATGCATGCCTTTACAAATATGCAATAATAATCGGAAACCTCGACCTAAATCGAAACAAGACAACACAGCTAAGCAAATTCCTCGGCAACTCTGATTTCAAAAAAACAACAGCGCCAACATTTTTGAAGCCCGGAAACCCAGACTCAATTCCGGACGTATTATTCCTTAGTTAGTTACAACAAACCTAATAGTGGGAAATATAGTGAACAAAATAAATCTGGCAAATGAACTTGGGTCGGATCATTTGGTAATAACATTTGACATAGACCTACAATACACGTGGCCTGTGACTCCGACAAAGGACATAAAAAACTGAACCTGAACAGAACAGACATAGAAAAGTAACACTTCACATACAATCTCTCTAACAACTCGAGATGCAATCCCGGAAAGGGGCTTGCTCCTTCGAAGACATACAACCACTGACGCTAACGATAGAAAAATATATGTCCTATACAAAGCATACCTTCTATCAACAGACTGTATCAAAATTCATACTAAGACTGATTAAACGCAAAAGAGAACTGTGCAGACGTTCAATTAAATAGAAAACTAAACGAACTTATCAGAAATGTGAAAATATTGATAAGTCAATACACGCAAGACAAATGGATAGAAACATGTCAAGAAATGGAACAAGACAAAGGAAAACAAATTGGCAAAAAATTTTAAATACTCTTACAATACTAGAAAAACAACTATATCGGAACAACAAATGAAAACGGTAAAGAACCGTACACAGACAAGGATAAGGGGGACGCGTTCGCTAAACATTTTCAAGAGATTACAACTTCTACCAACGCGAGCTTTGACGACTAGAACTGGGACAGTCTTAATGATACGACAATTAATTTGACAACGACAAAAACCATACACATGAACTAATTACCGAAGTAGAATATGACGAAGCTCTTGAACACAAATCAAAAATCTATTAAAGTTAGTTCTTTTCAACAAGAAATGCTGAATGATGTCAATTTCTTTTAAGTTGTAGGTATAGTTTGCCTTGTATATAGATCGCGGTGGTTCCCAGTGGGACACTGGTATGCACACGAAATATCAGATATACCAAAATCGAAGTTATTATAATAATAATTTAAACATTAACAAACAACAAAAAATGGTGTGCCTCACGGGACGCTCGACAGAAGTGATATCTTCATATGATATTTATATAAACTTGTTCAACGCATGATGGCAACAATAATTTTATAATTTCAATATTCTTGTTAGTCTAATAATTTATAAATGGATCAGGAATATGTAAAATGTAATTTAATTGCCTTTTGAATGTAATATATATATTTTATTTACAACATTTAACAGTCTTCAATAGTTGCAGTTGACTCGTTGGTTACATTATCATTATCATTGTTGTGTATATTTTCCTGACTGTACTTTAATTTATTTCAAAATATTCCTGGGTTTCAGTCAATTTTATTGTTTATTATTTAAAATGTTGCAAATACGTTTCGGTGTCTTTCTCCACCATCATCAGTTTGTGTGTCTAGTTGTTTCTACCTTCACATTTGACTGGTTATTCTGTTTAAAATGTTACAAATACGTTTCGGTGTCTTTCTCCACCATCATCAGTTTGTGTGTCTAGTTGTTTCTGAATAACCAGTCAAATGTGAAGGTAGAAACAACTAGACACACAAACTGATGATGGTGGAGAAAGACACCGAAACGTATTTGTAACATTTTAAATAGAATAACCAGTCAAATGTGAAGGTAGAAACAACTAGACACACAAACTGATGACGGTGGAGAAAGACACGAAAACGTATTTCTAACATTTTAAATAATAAACAATAAAATTGACTGAAACCCAGGAATATTTTGAAATAAATTATCATTATCTAAACTTACAAACGTGACAATTGGTGAATGATAATGTAATACGAAACAAAAGTGTGACACTCGATTTCATTTAAGTATTCGGAAAATATTGCAGCAATCGTAGTACCATGACTGGTAGTAGCTTGATCTGGATTATTTATCATCTTTAATAGCAACTTAGATTCGAGAAATTATATTAAATTTTGGGCTCGTTCAGAAGAAAAATCAACATTAAAATCTCCACTTAGAATAAATGGTAATTGATGGTAGTTTTGGGCGTTTTGGCCAAGACTCAGTTGGTCTCAGCTGGGTCGCCGTTGCGTGCGAGAGTGAAAGTAAAAGACCGCATACTGGGGCCAGACGTAACGGTGGCGCCGTCACCGAATTCCAATGGATTTACCCCGTCCCATAAGAAGTTATCACTTCAAAAATGTATTTTTGTCAAATGTTCTATCAAAATATAAGTTTCATTAATTTGCAGAAAAAAGAAGCTAATTAGTAAACAATATACATACCAGAAACCAGTTTCTAATCTTCTAGCAAACTTTGGACAACAATTTTCGTCAAATCGGTAGTTTTTTGGAAAATTCTGGCACAGTTTCTGTTGTTTATTGTCGAGGAAAAACCACTGTATATCATTCATCACAATCATTGTTTGTAAGTACTGGTGCATTAGCCAAATCGTCTAGAATAGACGTTAGTGCTGTATGTGTACGATAGAGAGAAATAAATACAAGCCCTGTATAACCGACAAAGACAGAGCCAATCGAGCCGTCATCTGTTGTTAGTTGTAACCAAATTTCAATCAGCTGACTCCCATCACAACAAGTTCAAGTGGCCACATCCAAAAAAGTAAATAATTTTTTAGAAAATTATAATTTCTGTTGATTTATTAGTTATGGAGATTGAAGATAGAGATAACCGTCTGAATCTAAATGAACGGGTTGAGACACAAAGTGAAAATCAAACGTATACAAATGAAAGTAATACTAACTCATATCAGGCCCATTTACAAAATGAAGAAAACCGTGCTTCTAAAATAAATAAGCTTAAGCACTTAATAAGGAAAAACCTTCCGGGATGTGACCTCGTCTTATGTATCTTCATTGCTGCCTTAAAGTCTTTCCAAGCTGATAAGTGCTTACGTCCATTTCCACCATATTTTGTAAATGAGAAAAACGAAAAAGACTTCGATTCACTGGTAAGCGTAAAATATTTAATTATTTCAGACCCTCCTCTTGTTGCTTGAATTTCAACATTATATTTAATATTTTCTATAAATTATTTTGTAGAAGAAGTCCTTTGATAAAATTCCTCCATTGCCTGAGTTTTTGAGGGTTCCTGCAAAAAATATACCCCAAGATGTTGTAGATCTTCTAATGTGGCTATTTTTTGCTTCTGGAATCCCAATATTAACTAAGGATTCGGTGGTATAAATATTATTTATATTTCTGAATAATTGTGCTTCAACATCAATTATATCAATCAATTATAACATGTAAATCTATAACACCGCTTTTGTAGTTATGGGTCGTAATGTGTTCTGTCTGGAAAATTTTCAACGAATGTATTAAACTGTAAGCGTTTCAGGAAAGTTTGCCAGTATCGATATTAAATAAAAAGGCCAGTATTAACCCAGTACCTCAACATGTTTTTGAGGTAAATTATAGTCCTAAAATAGATGAAACATGGTTGAAGCGAACTAGGTCTAAAAATGTTTTCTACGCGTTCCATGGCAGCCCAGTTATTAATTTCTATTCAATTTTAAAGATTGGACTTCAGCAGCATTTTAGCAGTGGAAAGGTAACACATGTATAATTTTCTTTAATCATTGCTAATTTGAGGGCAATATTTTTACAAATATTGACGCAACGAGCGTTAAAATAAATGTCCCAAAAATTTAAATATGAAACCGATTATATTATCGATAAAAGTAAAAAATTATAAAATAAATAAATACAAAAATTACATATGGCATTTTGATTAACCGAAAAATCCCGGTGTGAATTTTATATCTAAACAAAGTGATTTTTACTTGCTTTTGTGACATAACTCAGTACAAAACATGTTGTATGTAATTTGAATCCGAGTAGAAAACGCACAGTTGCGCTTTTCAGTGAGACTCATACTATTCTTTTATTTAGGAAGTTATATTTGGCAACGGAGTATATCTCTCCAATGAAATATCCATATGTACAAATTATGCTCCATTTGCGAAAACTTGGAATCACAGTACTATAGGAACCAAACACAGTATTATAGCAGTATGTGAAGTTATTAATGATGAAGAGAATGTAAAATGCAAAGGTAAAATGTCCTTTCAATTTACTTCACTTGCGCCTGGGTGTGGGTGTCGTAAGTCTCCTTTTTTTCAGATGAAAAGAATAAAAAAAGAGCCCTGAATCGAAATAGCTATGGAGAAATTCCAGAAAAATATTTCGTCGTAATAAACAGCGAATTAATAAAAGTTAAATATTTATTAGTATATGGAAATAGTGGACCATCGGCGGTTAAGTCATTTGTTAAAAAATATTTTCTGTGGATTTTGATAGTTTTATATATTGTTATGTTATTAATGATAAAATTGTACAATATGGACTTATGGAAAAAATCCATTAGATTAGTTTACTTTTTACAAAAATATTATTTAGCGTTTAATCGTATCTAAATAATAAACTTTATTATCCCTAACAAGCCTGCAATGATTGATTAGTTACAATGTTGATGAGATTTTTTCAAAACTCGTTTAACAATTTTTTCTTTACCACTTTTTGTGCGTTTATTGCTAGATTATGTTAACGATTTTGATAAATAATATAAAGTAAACATTATATGGTTTCTGTAGCCAAACTTCAAAGGAAAAGTCCCTTTTAACATTTGAATTACTTTATTATGAAGTTACTGTGTATATTTTCCTGACTGTATTTCAATTTAATCCAAAAAAAATTCCTGGATTCCAGTCAATTTTATTGTTTATTATTTAAAATGTCACAAATACCTTTCAGTGTCTTTCTCCACCATCACCAGTTTGTGTGTATGGCTGTTTCTACCTTCACATTTGACTGGCTATTTGCTATGGCTACACGAACTGATGATGGTGGAGAAAGAAACCGAAACGTATTTGTGACATTTTAAATAATAAACAATAAAATTGACTGGAACCCAGGAATTTTTTTTGGATTTATTATGAAGGTCATCGGTTCTGTCGTCTTTCCTCGGTTTTTGAAAAACTGTTTTCTTATAAGAAAAATACTTCTCTGACAAATTCCGCAAAAATATTAGTTAGTTAGTATATAAACTGACGAGTTACAAATGAGTTTTGCAAGGAGAGTAAATGCTTATAATATTTAATGCTGCAGATCGCCATATAATAAAACGCCAATATTTAAAAGTCTATATTTTAATAAAGTATTAAATAAAGGAACACGAAAATGTAAAACTAATCTTATTTTAACATTTAAAAAAACGTAATTTAAAAGTTTTAGTTTTTCCAAAAACGTTTAAATTACTCATTACAAATTACGGTCAGTCTTTAAAAATTTCAAAACACTTCTAAATTGTAATTTCTCATAACCTCCAAAAGACTAATTGCATGCAAAACAACAGAACAAAATACAGAGAAAATAGATATCTAACTCGATTTTTCGTTCTTGGAATTTCCGACCAAAACGTAGCCGGCAGAGGTAACTTCAGGCGCAGGTTTTTGCCAAAGCAATTTTAATGTTTCTATGGGAAGTACTTTGTAGTTTTCCGCAGAAACATCCTCTGGGACTGTTGTTATGGCTTGCGTTATTACCGGCATTGACAATGGGTTGCCGGCAATAACGTACGAGCCTTTATTCGCATTTGGATCTTCAGGATAACAGGGTAGATATCCTGTACTTGGAACCTTGGCGCTAGTATCACAGTTCCAATTCTGAGATAGTTCTTTCTTGTCTCCTTGAATCTCAGCCATGGAGTATTCAACGTTTGCAGCCGCATCTAGGGCAGAAGGTAACTTCACATCGCACAGACGCTGTCCTATTGCTTTTTGGACAGACCTAAAAAATTTATGTAATTAGATGCGTTTCGGCAAGTTTTAGAGAAGCTGTCCTATAACCTGTGATTGGTAAAATCACAGTATAGGTCCTGCTCAATATTTTCAACATTTTGTAAAAATGCTAATATACAGGGTGATTCAATTTGGCGTCAGTCGTTTTAAACGATTATTGTGGCTTACTCGAAAGGTATTGAAAAAAGTGTACTTTTATTAACTTTGGAAGATGCACTATTTTTCTCCGAAATTTACAACCGCAACCCTGCATCTGGACCGATATTTGTTATTTTCTAAATTGTGCAAATTGAAAATTTGAAACTTGTGTCCTGTGTGTAACTTCAGTTCTTCAGCAATTTGGAATCCCCTTAAATCCCCCAATACTTTTTTGCAGTATAATTAGCCGCTATATTACTGCATTATATCCAGATAATTTTTAATTTACTCACGACATATTCTCATTTTACCTTCTAGTAGTGAAGATAGTGATTAATAATATTACTAGAATCGCAATTGCGATGAGACTGAAAATCCAAGACGTTGAAACTGAACTTCGTATACATGGAAAATCCGCTTTCTCGCTCCAAGGTCCCGGTAATTTTCGATCGTTTCTGATGTTTACTCCTCGTACCCTTACATAAATAGTTTGAGTTTGATCCTTTTCGCATATTTCTCCTAGTGAAAAGGTTGCATCTATAAAAAAATGGCTATAATCATGAAATTGAATACAACCTGTAAAAACTCTATTGCGTATGAAAAAATCGTATTTTACTTTCAATACTAATGCAAATCTATTACTATGTGTGGTGAAATTCTGCACCCGGTCGTTGTCATTCGTCGCACCAATTTGTAATTCATAAAAATCTACCAGAGCTTCTATTTCGTCTGGTTTTTCCCATTTTAAAATTGTTATTGAACCATTCCAGTTTGCACTTGGCTTGGTAATGACACCAGGAACTAAAATTCAATAAAGCAAGAATATGAATCTTAATATATTCTCTTAATCAATCTTAAATTCGCAATACCTACAATTTACATCGGTGGAAGCATTAACTGTCGCATAACCTGAGCAGGTCTTTGTACATACTGAAACACCTATTGTATATTCTGACCGTGGTAATAAGCCTGTTAACTCCATGGAATACTTTGTGCTATTGTCTATCGAATCTACTGTTATTAGTGGCCGTGATTGATTTCGACCTTTAACATAAATGCGATATATTCTTATACGACCATTAGCTTCAGCTGGAGGTTCCCAATGTAGTGTCAAAACTCTAGGGTTACGTCTCACAACTAGTACGTTGAGTGGTACAGAAGGTGTGTCTTCGGTGGTTGAATTATTCATTGCAGGACCAAAACCCATTTCTAACCCCGCTACAATAGGCTCAACCCGAAATTGGTATCTAGAAGTGACAAAATTACAGAATTATCAGGTAAACATAAAGAACTTACTCACCCCGTATAAGGTACCAAGTCTGTAACATTGAGTTCTACTTCTCCATCGAAACTATCATTGTTTACACCAAAAAATAAGTACTTTAAAGTGTTTGGCTGACATTCTTCCGATCCGGGACGAAGAAATTCGCAATAGCTCACGTTAAATCCTCGTACATGACTTAAAGTAATGCATCCTAATTGTATCTGAATAACTATATAGCGAGATGAAACCGCTTTTAAGTAAGCCTGATTCAATTTTCGTTTTCCACTTCCAGGTAAAATTGTACAATCGGCCCACAGTAGCCCGCTACTGCTGTCGATCCCATTTACAGACATGGCAAACTGATAATTTCCGATCGATCTATTTCCTTCATTGTCAAATGAAGGTAAACTCAAAGTCTTATTCTTCATACCTCTATCCAAGATCAGCCAATTCAGGTTTCCCTTTAGTAAAAATGGAGACGTGAAAGTCTCTTAATTCTTATATTAAAATAATTAGTTACCTCGCAAGGATATGGCCTTTCCATCAGTGCAGCGCACCAGAAGAGTGTGTAATTGCTAATTTTAGAATTGCCAGGGTGGATCCACTGGACGTTGTATTCTCCATTTCCTTTATCTTCTTTCATCAATTTTCGTATTGGCTCGAGAGCTAACAATTAGTCAATTAGTAAATTGATGTTTAAAATTGAATGAAACTGCACATAATCGTGCTATCTATCGTAAAGATATCGGAATGTCAGAGCAATATACTACAGAACCCTGCTTGTGAGGCCCTTGACTAAAGATTGCAATTCAAAAACATACAATTTCAAAATTTCTGCACAAATCTGAGTTCTGTATTCAAGAGGCTTTTTTGAGGCATGTTTATAAAAACTTTTTTCATTATTTAAGTGTCTATCTAATCACCTCTTAGGATTAATATAGAAATATCAATATATCAGTCTGTATGAAGAGATACGAAATATGGTGGTTCGGTGACAGTTCCAAAGTATTGCTTTTAGATAATAGAAAATCGACTTACCATATTTTTGTGCAGGTACAAATACAACTGAATGTTCTAGAGATCTTCCTTCGCTGTTTACAGACCAAATTTTAAATGTGAGGTTCCTATTAGGCAATTTGTTAAACACTGCATACGTCTTAAAAACTTCGACTGGTTTAATACTAGGATCTTCAACTGCCTGAACGTTATAGGAAAAATTACGTCCATTTTCTTGATATCTATGAATATTCTGCCAATATATGATCCTCTTTCCAATACCGTCCAAAATTTCAAAACCACTTTGAGTTGTATTTGGAGGGCAGTCTGGTATTTTAGGTAAAGTTCGAGTAATAACTGTTCTATTTTGAGACCACATCCGATTATCGGTGGCGAGTTTTGGTCTCATCGAAATGCTTATGCTATATACACAGTTCGCGTAAGGAAGATTATCTAATCTGAAAGCTGCGCTGTCGCGGTTATGGATATAAGGTTGAGCTAAATTTTTGATTGGAAAGTAGATGGTGTTGCACTCATTACTGTGTTCATTGCAATAGGACACCCGATATCGAAATCCGCGAGGAAAGGTCTTCAGATTATACGGAATTGACCAGTTCAAGTTTATGGAATGGGGAGATTTACTAATTGCTGTTAAGTTTTTTGGTGGACCAGGGCGTACTGAAATAAAAATTTTACATATCAGCATCTAATTCTGCATGAATATTTTAAAGGAATTATTACTATATGCTATTATTCTTACCTCTACTGAAATGATTTACGAAGAAAGTCCAATTTCTCGCACCAAATGTGTTATTGGCAAATAATCCAAATTCAAGATATGGCTGGGAATGGCGATATTGTGGGGACGTACTCAAAGACCAAGTACAGCTCAACATTTGGCTGCCATTTATATTTGGTTCTTTAAATTCATGGGGACATGGACTATATGACCTAAAACATAACTAATATGGTAAGTTTCACCACCAACAACATAAAATATTAAGTATTCAACTAAGGTACTTGATTAGTTTTAACTAAAGTTTATTTTTCAGAACATCAAGCCAAGTTCTTTTCGTAATAGGTTTTCTTAACTTTTTTAAAAATTTATTTATTCATTAATCATTCATTTATTAATCAGCATTTAATTAAGTGAGTCCAAGAGCCCACATTGCGCTTGAATGAACTACTGAAATATGGTTATTGGCATCATAAAACTTTTAACAAAACTTCTTTTAAAATCCCGACTCCGACATCAAATCAAACTATCAAACTACAAAACTGAAACGCAGCGTGCGAATGCAATGTACAAATACAAAGCATATTCTACGTAGTGATGATGTATTTGCAAAAGTGCGACTTCATGATACATGAGTTGTAACACGACTACATGTTACAGAGTTTATGTTACACTACAGGCGCTACGAGCTCCAGAGTTTAATATGCTCTCAAACAGCTACGCAGTGAAATTTGGCATTTGGAGCACAATAATAAATTGCAGAGGCATAACTGATTCACTACGAAATGGACAAAATATTTTCCATTATAGAATTAAGCCCATCCCAAATTTTTTCCAATAGCAAGCGGGTAAAGAAATCATTTTGGCTGAAGAAGTATAAATATCGTTTTAGTTTAGATAAATCGAGAAACGTTTTCTGGCAATACAAAATATTTACTAATATCGGCTACATATTTAGATTGATAGGAAACAATTTCAAATCAACAACAGTAGATTGCAAATCAAGACATTAGTGCCTATTATAGATACATGCACCTGGTAGCTTAGTTTAAAGCAGGAAAACGTAATCATATGCATTAAATAGTTAGACAGTCACGTAGATAATATGGTCCTTTCTTTTATGATTTCCATACCTTTGTGTTCGTAAGACAGGGGTGTAGTCCAACTTATAGTCAGTTTTAATATTATTACGTGGAGCAGTCCACGTACAAGTAAAATTGTTAAGATCTTCTCCCATACATTCAAAATCAGTCACGTCCTGTGGCTTAGCTGCAAAAAATATTGTATAATATATGAACTAATGAACTAAGTAAAAAAAACCTGGATGTTTTAATATGTAAACAGAATAATGCCAGGAATTAATAAGTAAAGTCTGGGGGCATGAAGTTATTTTAATTAATCACAAAAGCAAATATGCTTATATGAAAAATAAAAATCGTTCGACATATATTTACACTACTTCTATTCAGTTTTGTATATTTCAAAATCAGCAAAACAAATTTGATAGTAATAAGCCTTTTAACATACAAAAGCCTGTAGTTGTTTCCCTTAAAGAATAGGCTTTTGAATGTCTTTTGCAAGCTACGCTCAGCTGGTGACGACTAGTAGGCCCGAACCCGGTCCTGCGAGTGCTTGCTTATGATAAAGCCAAAAACTGCATTTTTTTGATTTAGATTGAAATCGATTGGGGCGATTGAAAGAAAATAGTATTTTCCTCAAATTCCATTTGTATAGTATATATAATACTGAACTAAAACTGCCACTTATATATTAAATATATACTTACTTCCTACAGCAATAATATTGTGACAAACATATTCAGTATGATTCAACATGCAGTAATAGTCTGCCATCCGCGTCGTCGGGTGGTTCTTAATAAGAAGACGTCTTGCCGTGGCATTTAATATTTCGGACTGTATAGAACAAAAAGTAATTAAATACACTCAAGTGCAGATTAACTGTATGATTTACAAGCGTTGTATATTAATTGTTTACTTACTGGAACAGGGTCGCGATCCAAAAAAAAGCTCAACAGTCTACTAGCATTCGGACCATATTTAGCTGCAGGTTTCTTATTTAGTACACATGTGATGTTTAGATCAGACCCTTTTTCCAGAATAATGTCGCCTTGCGGATAGGTATCTACATTATTACATATTAGATATAATAAAATATAAAGTGCTTTAAAAATTTTAATAAGATGTTTTAACTCTTGCAAAAATGAAATTATTGCAATCTTCAGAGATAGCAATTTGCCACCTTAACATAGTATGTTATCTACTAAAACACCTGCTATAATAATATGTTAAATAAATTAAATGTTTTCAACCATATTTAGGTTAGTAACTTCTAAACCTATTATTTTCATCCTTTTTTAAACTTACATCCGTCAGTGTCTAGAATATCCAAACACATGCGTGCCTGTGCCCCATCCCACGATAAACTGATGATCGTGACCAAGAAGAAACAGTGCATGAGCTGCAAGTTCGCCATTAATGTTTTTTAGCTTCTTTGCTGTGTGACGAACTTCTGAAAAACAGTCGGAGTTATTATTAATTAAATTACTAATTCTCGAAACGTTATGGCTTGAATACAATTAAATATGTTTTAGTATTTCAAAACATTCATATTCTCAAAATCTGTGTCGTACTTTGCGTGCCGATTTTTATGCCCCAATAATTAATATAAATGAATTGAAAAACAAATATCAAAAATACCCTACCAAATACGATAAGTGGACATCGATATAAATCTATCACATGCTATTAACAAGAAATACGATTTTAGGTTTGCATAACATATGCATGCCAAGACATTATTACTCTACTAACAGTGGGCGAATTAATAATACTACAAAACCATCAAAGTAATTGCGTATTAATATTTTTTTTTGTCAAAAACCATTTAAGAAATTAACAAGAGACAATAAAAATAAATCGATAAATGTGTTGCCGCAAAGTCATGCGTTGTGGGCTTTGCTTTTACGCGGTGCAGCCGGCAGCGCGTTCCAGCTCTTTTTATTTACTGAAGAGAGACACACGCCTGTTGCGTCGTTTTAATGAATGGAATAAATGAAGTCGCAATATATTTTCTTCTTGTAAAGCCTAGATGTCTCATAAGCGAATTTCCGGAGAAAAGATCCGAATATTTGGATGATTGAACAGATGTCGGAAATCGTTGAAATAACATAGTTTTCAAAGTTGTTTCCTACTTAGGGCACTAAACTAACTGCAAAGTTTTGCAGCATCCGGTATTATGCACATTGTCTAGTCAATGGGAACATTAAACAAGTGACACTAATGACTAACGCTTGCGGCATTATGAAGATTGCCTGAAATACCGTGGTCAATTTGCAGATTGTCCAAAGTAGTGCCTAGGCATTTCGCACATTACGGGAATTCGTACATTGCCTATAACATATAATGAGGGTTTGAAAATAAAATAAAACGTGGGACTATCATTGGCTCCACAACCGCATTGACGGTATTATAATTACATATCACGTAACATAATCTGCCGATAATGCCAGGAATCATATGTTTACTACCAAGCCTAAACGAACTTGCAATCCGCAGTCTGCCACTTTAAATGTGGTTAATTGTTGCAACCAGGGTTGGTGCTGCCACCTGTGAGTTTGTGGATGAAGTCCGCCACAACCGTAATAAAAGGTGCTGCGCAGTCAGACGGAACGAGTTATAACTCATCAGCTCACAGAGCGGCATCAACTCAAAAGCGCAACTCAACTCAGTGTTACCCATGCCTACTTCCTTATATCAAGTTTGTTTATTTAATAATGTCAGTTTCATAACATTGAACTGAAACTAGATTGATTTTAACTGAGAGTCTAAAACTCAGGTTTCGAATTTTCGAAGCAACTGATAGAAATCTACAAATGATAAGCTCATTCAAGTTGAAAATTCAACTATATTATATTATTAACTTTAAAATGTTGGAAGAAGCAGACAAAATGGTAGAAAATCGTTTAATCTCAAGCAGCGTAAAATCATGAATCATTTTACAAAATGTGACTGTACCAATGGAAAATATGTCACTAGATACACACGAAATTATAAACAGATAAACAAAAATCAGTCCTGTTGATTTCAAAACAAATTTGTCCACTAAGACAAATATTCATAACAATCAAATCAAATGTTGGTTATTATATGTATACCCACCAAAGGAAAAATGCACATTTTGTGTTAGTCTTCATGGTAAATTATAGCATGACAATTAAGAAATAAAAACAAAATTATACTTTGGCTTTCGTACTGACTGTTGATGATAAACAAGGCTACAGTTTTTAAGTTCCAGGCCCCTGATTTTTAGCAGCTCAACTAAAAATAATTCTCAACGTATTTTGATTATAACTTGATTAAGTATGTACATTGGATTGGGCTATTTTCCAACCTGAATTTCAGATATTTGCATATGATACTGAAAACACAATGACAATAATTCCATATACAAGGTCAAGATATAAATAAAATATTTGACAATAAAATATGTGCAAAATAAGCTATCAAAAGATTTAGATATTGGCCGAAAATATTTGTAGTAATAATACGTAGCTCATATTAGCTTATAAGTACTCAGAAATATTAACTAACTCCGGAAGCGGGATTGTCTGGTTGGTCTTGTAAGACAAAGGGGATTCAGTATGGTCCAGTTGTAGGGGTTGTTTGTCCATTTTGTCTGTAGCTGTATGAGTCTCTCAGAGATCTTTGTCATGTTTGTGCGTTCGTATAGTAGTTGGGTGGGGGGGTTGTGTAGTGGGTTTTGGGGGTGTCTTATTCGTGTTATTAGTCTTAGTGCAATTTGCTCTGTTGTTTGTGTATAACGTTTTGTCCTTTCTGTTCCGTTGGTCATGAGTACATGTCCAAAGTCTAGCAAGGGTCTACAAATAGCTTTATATATTTTGGTGGCGGTGTTTGTGCTAATTCCTCTGTCTTTGTAGGTTAGTGATCGGAAGTGTTTCGTTCTCTTCATTGTTTCTGCCCTGATGTTTCGCATGTGTTTAGTGAATCTAAGTTTATGGTCGATTGTGATTCCAAGGTATTTTACGTTGTTTTTTGGTTGTGTCGTTTGGCCGTCTGCTGTTATTGTAGGGGAAATAACTCCCAATTATAAAATATTATGTATAAATATAAATGTTAAAACGCTTACCAAATAACAACTATATAGTTTCATGCGAGCAACACAATCACGATTAGATGTGTTAAAACCCCCAGAGTAATATTTTATGCAAGACTGATTAATAATGAATATCTACTTATAAACAATAATAGCAACACTATCATCACTATCAGAATGATAGATAAATTTACCGATTTCTTTTAACTGTGCTGATTCATTTCATAGAACAGTTACATTAATTACAATTACACTAACAAATCACATAAAGCAGTTAATCATTATTATTGTTGCGAGACACTCATTCTGCTAACCTAAGCAACCGATGTCCGATACAAGGAATATGGTCATTCGGAAATTTATGGCAAAATATCAATATTTATTTTCAAAATAAAGCAAATGAATGAATGGTTGGTATACTTGGTTCTTGTATTGATTCACTTTCCGGTATTTCGATTTCACGCGTCTCTGAAGATATTCAAAGAAAACAATCATTTGTAGGATAGCAGAATCTGAATCGTCTGAGAATTTGGTGTTTTTGAAAAAGCAGAATTTCCGCGCGCCTTCTATTCTGAATTGACAAAAAGTGCTCTTATTTCTAAAGAGGTAATAATAAGGTGCTCGTATCACTAAATTTCCGTGTAAAGACCGTATTTATCAAAACGTAATCAAGAAACTGCAAGAGAAGAGAGCAGGAGTTGTAATAGATAATTCCAATTAAAAATGAACCAAATTTAGCATTTTCATGGCATATCTCTTATCGGTATCAAAAGATACCTAAAAAAATGAGTAGGTATGTTAGTAAATGGTTAAATAATATTGTTATTTATTATATACTTATAAAATACAAAAAAAATTTAAATAGAACTTTCTCTTGCATCTAGAGCCTCAGTGTGTCGCAGGATATCCACTAGGTGAAATATTTGAAATAAAAATTAATAAATTAATTGCTCTACTAGATGATACGATAAAAATGAACAAAATATTGAAAACTAAAAATTTGCATAAAAATCTCGAAAATTTGTAAAGATTTTCAAACATGTTCTTTATCAAAGGAACCATAAAAACAAATTTGTGAAAAATAATTTTACACCCGACCAGGTTTTAAATGTTTTTGCAAGAACAATCTGCAAACTTAAACTCATCTGAGTTAAGCTTCTGACATTAAGTCGTTTTGTTAAGTTTACCCATAAGTACGTTAGATGCTTAAGATATACATACAGTGCCTCCATTTCAAAATAAACCACGTTAAATTAGAATGTATTCCGGGAATTTGCGGTTTTGACAAAACCATATCAATTTAGACAAAAAAGGTCCCTCCTTTATTGAAACCAAAAAGTTAAATAGCTTTATCCCACACCCCTTAGCGCCCAACCACCCCATTAAGAGAATTTTATGATGGCCCTACATGTTAAGTGATACTTCCCATTAAAGGGCATTCGAGTTAGGGACTCGAATGGAATCAAAGGCAACAAAAAAACGAAAATCGAAACATTCGTTTTCGCTCTAAATAATAAACAAATTGTAAATTAGAATTTAAAACAAATTCATTATTTATTGAATTTCGAATGCGTTTCCGGATAACTGAAAGGTGAGTACCAAAGCAGGTTCATACGCATTCCATTGACGTTTGATTCATTGATGGCATTAAAGTCGGTGTTAAGTGCACAAAATGGTTTATTTACACGTAAAAAAAAAGATTAAAAAGAATACTCGTATTTATTTACGGAGCTTAAGGTCCTCGCGCTCGAAGAACTACAAGAGTGTTCAATGAGTCACATCCAGGAAGGAACATTAGACACAAATACATCTCAGAACTCGTCCACAATAGTGATGAGCGATACTGGTCTTGGCCTTAGCCTTAATAGCTAAATAGACAAAATTAATGTATCTATTTAGCTATCAAAATTCTGATAAATACCTACGTCTTAATACATATTTAAATTCTGTATGCAGAAAATCTAATTTACAATGTCAGTTAATTATGCAACGCAGAGAATGAGTAAAAATCGTTCAGTGTCGGAGCAATTTATTATTCAGTAAATACTCAAAATAATCTGCCTAAGTTATTCTTGGTCTGACATTAAATATAAGGCAGTTTCTACTTATGACTGTACTGAGCCAACATATAATCAAAGCCTTCATAAAAGCATACTAAAGCTATCTAATGTCAATTGAGACACGATATTAGTTCGTAGAAATAATGTTAGTTTAATGAATGGCGGAAGAATTGTGTTGAAATAACAAATTTCTTTTTCAAATTAAACATTCAAAAAATATTATTACTGTATATGTTATTATATGAACGTCTGCTATAAATTCCTGAATTACAAAATTAAAAATTTACTGCCAAACGTGGATATTTCGCGTTTATTTTTTAATGCGTCCCGATTTCTTTAAATGGTAATAAAAACATCTCAGATAATATTATTCGTGGCATTAGGATTAATTATGGTAAGACCATTAAACATTGCATGTAACTTTTGATATGAAGACAGTGCAATGATTATTCACGCTCTTCGCGATCAACAGAATTAACATTGCAATGTCACGACTTGTAACACGTATTAGCATGGGTTTAGCGAAATCGATTCTAATGGAACATAAAATATTAATAGCATTAAACCAAATGGTTGTATGTTTTTTTATTAAAGACTTCTTGGTATACCGCATTTTAATTTTCACTGAAAACTCAAGTAGTAGGGCAACATTTGGGTCCTTAAAATTTATTAAAAAATGAATAAATAAAGTTAACAATTTCTATTTTCAACACCATGTACATTCACGTTTGTTTAAATTGTACGCCATAAATTAATTTATAATCGTCTACATTATTAAACGCTGTTAGAAGTTCAATTTTTGTGTGTTTTGAATACTGTTTTATTATTCTTGCCGAAATAACGACACATTCAATAACAAATCTGAAATAGTAATAACTGTAATTCAGATGGTTACTAACCACATAGGCTGGGTATAATTCTTGCAACCCTCCCCATTTATAATTAAATGGGCGGGTAGGGTGTATAATAATAATTTTTGCGTGTCATCATTTTTTTTAAATGTATAAAAAAGGTAATTAAGTAAATATGATAATAAATATAAGTAAATTCAACTGCATTACTAGCACATATTGGCATACTGCAAAAACCACAAACTATTTTAGTATTTTTGAACGCTGTAGTCTTAATAAGCTTTGAAACATGTTTGAAGACAAAAACAAGAATACATAAAAAACGAATTTAATCCAAACTAACACCATGCAAAATCACATTATTCTGATTTCCTAATACGTTTTGAGAATTTTTCCTAATACGTTTGAGAAGAAATATAATTTTACTTGTATTTTTAGCACAGTATGAAATATGAACTTTTCTATTGCTTCAGTGTAAGTCATTTGCGTGTTACGTATTGATTAAATGTAAGCAAGCTAAATATGTCTGTCTGCGTAAAAAAGGCAACATTGTTGGCAAATCGATAATTTAAAAGTTAATTATAAATTGAATGAAATCTAATACAAGGAATAAGTTTAAACATTATTTTTAAACAAAGACCATAATATAATTTTTTTATGTGTTTGTCAATTTTAATTACTTTATATTATATGAACGTCGAAAATTGGACATGTTTTTGTTGTTGGGCTTTAACAATGGAAATTAGCATTTTCCTGATGCTGATGCATATATTGACATATAAAGGGTGTTCCAGCAAGAAGGACGGTTTTGAATTGCGCGCCATTCGTAGGGTCATGATTTGATATTAAAAAAAAGGCCGTTCGTTAGTAGACAGCAGGAGGTTAAGTAAAATGGAGCGGTTCAATACACAACAACGAATTCTCATTGTGAAAAATTATTATCAAAGTGGTGGAAGTTTTGCAGCCACAGTTCGCAAAATGCGTACTATTATGGGCCATCGGAATGCTCCAATTGAAGCCACTGCGAGAAAATTAATGAAGAAGTTTCAGCAAACTGGGTCTGTTAATGAAGTGAAAACAGAAACACGCGTTCGTCCTGGTCGCTCGATTGAAAATATCGCAGCAGTACGTGCAAATGTTGAGGAAAGCCCAACTACATCAATTCGGCATAGAGCTCAGGAAATTGGTGTTTCCACTACCACTATGGATCGAATTTTAACAAAAGATTTGAAGCTTCATGCATACAAAGTTGAGTTGGCTCAAGACCTAAAGCCGGAAGACCATGGGCAACGAAGAGCCTTTGTTGATTATTGGATTTTGGAACGACAATTGGACGGTGATTTTTCAACGAAAATCATCTTTAGTGACGAGGCCCATTTTCATCTTGAGGGCTTCGTTAATCGACTAAATTGTGGCATTTGGGGTTCCGAAAAATCACGAGTGATCGTTCAGAAACAGGTACATCCAAAAGAGTCACTGTTTGGTGTACATTGTGGGCTTGAGGCATCATCGGACCATTTTTCTTCGAAAATCCAGTTGGTCAAGCATTAACCGTGAGTGGTGTTCGTTATCGTGAAATGTTAACGAACTTTTTGTGCCAAAATTGCAACATATGGATCTCAACAGCATGTGGTTTCAACAGGACGGTGCAACATGCCATACAGCCAGAGAAACTGTTGAATTACTGCACGAGTCATTTCCTGGTCGTGTTATTTCTCGTTTTGGAGATCGGCATTGGCCGCCCAGATCATGCGATTTAACGCCTTTGGACTTTTTTCTTTGGGGTTTTTAAAGTCACAAGTGTATGTGGACAAACCAACAACGATTGAAGCTTTAAAAGATGAAATTCACGCTGACGTTCAACGAATCAAGAATAAAATGAAATATAGGGTGTTCCATTAGGAAGTTTTTTCTAAGCTGCAACTTTTACTCTCACGATATAACATAGGCATGGATAACTCTGTGTTGAGTTGCGCTTTTGAGTTGCTGCCGCTCTGTGAGTTGATGAGTTATAACTCATCCTTTCACCTTTCATTACGCTTGTGGCGGACTTCATTCACAAACTCACAGGTGGCAGCACCAACCCTGGTTGCAACAATTAACCTCATTTAAGATGGCATACTGCGGATTGCAAGTTCGTTGAGGCCTGGTAGTAAACATATGATTCCTGGCATTATCGGCAGATTATGTTACGTGTTATGTAATTATAATTCCGCCAGTGCGGTTGTGGAGCCATTGATTGAGTCCCACGTTTTATTTTATTTTCAAACCCTCATTATATGTTATCGGCAATGTACGAATTCCGGCAATGTGCGAAATGCCTAGGCACTACTTTGGACAATCTGCAAATTGATCACGGTATTTCACGGCAATCTGCATAATGCCGAATGCATAATAATAATGTCATTGTTATATTATAACAATTACATTTTTTGAAACAATTAACCCCTGTTAACCGTTAACTTAGTTTATATTATAGTTGGGACACCCACATTTACGGAAAAACGTTCAAAATACTTTTATAACGCAGAACCGTTATTAAACGCGTATCAACTAAAATAACATTATTAAAATTAGAGGTGCTACATTAAGAGCCAGGTGTAAAGGAATCGAAAAGGTTAAACAGATTGAACAGGTCGAACAATTGAACAGATGCTTTCATACATTGGACCAAGTTGCATAATTTTTGTACGATTTACTTAGTTTGCCATTCAAATATAGTTCAACATGCCGATTGCACCCAAAATCGTACCATACCAGTTTCTTTGAACGACATACGTATAATAAGGTGTGAATTAGAAATATCTCAACCATGGGACAGTAGACTTAATTCAATCCTTTTTAATCTTTGAAAAATAAATGACTACGCTAATGGTACAAGGCTTGCTGGGTAAACCACGTTTAAAATGGTGAAATTTTATTCCCACAAAAAGCTTTCATTATTTTGCAGAAATCAAAACTGGTTTTAATTCGGAATTAACGTGTTCATTAATTAACGGTGTTTACTTAATATGAATTGATAATTTCAGCAACTTTGCTGTCATTATTGGAAATTGTTTTGTTCTTTCTGTTTTGATTCACTTGAGAAAAATTTGGCGGTATGTTATTGTTGTATACATTGTGAATCAAGAGCAGTGCAACAATATAAGACATTTTAGTAGAAGAATCCATGTCCGGAAATGTGTTATTATGTACAAACAAACCTGTTGACATATAATAGACTCTAAAGAGTCATAGGGCCGCAGGGCTTTTCAGAGATATTTATGACATTGGTTTTTTATCCTCGGTTCTATACTCAAATTCCTTCTTTTGTTACAGTGAACAAAGCCCATACGTTTAATCACATAGTCTTATATATATAAATATTTTTTTAATTGTACGAAACAAGTGATTTTCCGTAGAAGGTCTGCATGGTCTAAAAACACCCAAAAAGAACAACCATCAGATTTTTAAATATTGTTCGGTTGTTAATGAGTTTTGTAAACAAATATAAATGTGGCTCATGGTAAAGAAGCTCTTTTGACAGTCTCGAAAATAGAAAAAACATTATTAGAATTGGTACTTACATGCAATTACTACATTGCTTCATTACTTACATTTCTCCATTCTAAAATAAACATATTTAGTGCTTAGACCCCGATTTTGAGCAAACATCCGAAAACACGACCGACCTAAGAAAAAGCCAACTACTATCTGTTCAACACATGCCTTCTAGGTTCGACCACTAGAGCTGTAGCTAATTTGCCATTTTACCGTTTTTCGAATTTGAAAAGCAGGTTCCTACCCTCCTGTCTCTATTGTAGCCATTTAAGTACTTGTTGATTTCTTTTGCTGCAATGGCAAATCGACATGGCATGCCAATGGGCTGTCGCATTTTAGCACACTGACGTACAATTTCTCGTTTAATTTACACATTCGACAGATAAATATTTCAGAGCCCTTATCCCAGGCAGGTAGGAATTCCCTCCTGTTCTTTTCTTTTCTACGTTTGAAGTGATATTTGCAATTAATTTTATCGCTATTATAACTATAATTGGTAATATACTTCGAAAATGGTAATTAATAAACCATATTCGAAAACCTTGAGCAATTTTCATTTTTTCACTGGTCGATCCTATTCCTATTTAACTAGCAATCAATTAAAAAGATTTGGAAATAATAAAAAAATATATATTTTTATATAAAAATTAACGACTTATATGCGTATTGGCCAGCGAAATCCACCGAGTTAACCCCAACCGAAAAAAAAATTGCAATGGAGCAATGCGGAGCACATTTTCGAAAAAAACATAAAACCAAATTTTTCAATGTACTTTTCAATTCGTATTAACTATTTCTGAAAACTATTTAAGTTATTGCTTATGTTTACTTTTCTCGTTTACTTGTTATGTTTACTTTTCTCGACTACTGTTTCATACCACTGTTCACATACATTGAATTCCGTTCCGGATCCAATCGACCAAAATAACAACTCCTAGTTCATTAGAGTATAAATATCCAGTGCGTTCATGTAACTTTGTAAATTTTGCAATTCAAAAGAACAGGAAAAGTGTATATGGTTACAAGGATGTACATGCTGCATTGAATCATGAGAATAGTGAAACATTTTAATGACATTTACAAAATCACAAATCATAATTTCAGTTTCCATTACTTTATTTAATTACTTAATACATATTTGTATGTTCTATAATTTAATTTTTATAGAGCACTGACGCTGATCAAATGCGTTGTCCATAATTATATGTTATTAAACCACCGATTTAAAACCTTTTTTTTGTCTCGGCACAATTTTAACGATTTTAAAATTTGACGGCACAAAAAAAAGATAAATTTAAAAGTTCTTTACTTACCGGTAATACACTGTGAAAAGCAGTTTATGATAATAAATTTGAATGTTAAATATAGTAGTATGTGTTATTAAGGGATTATTTACAAGTTAATATTAAGAATACTTTCAATGAGAAATTTGAGCTTCTGAAACAGAAAGATCTGTACATTTTATTTTTAAATTATATTATTTCATAATCTTTACATATTTATATGTAAGTATTTTTTTAATTGAAACTTTACTCGTTATGAAAAAAGCATTATAATTTTTGCTATATACATCTGGAAAATTTGGCGGCACATTAAGAATTTCACGGCACACCAAAGTGCCGCGGCACAGTGGTTGAGTATCACTGCATTAAACATTTAATTTTATTATATTAAGTTGCCATTAGGTAAACGGACCAATAATATATGCAACGCGATAAATCAAAATTTGCCAATGTATGTTGTTATCTTGTCATTTGTTAAATAATTAGAATAGAATTAATCGATTTTCAATGTGCTTATGACAAAATTCCCCAATTTATTTATCTGGTTTGAAAGATATGCCTGTTAGGAACAAAATTCTGAAAACGTATTTACTATTCAAAAGAGAAACATGGCTTTGAATAGCCAGGCTTGGCCGCAGATTCTATTCATTGGTTCGGCGTATTGTAAGTTACTTGCCTGTCTCCCAATAAACGCTCCTCGCTTACAAGGTGAACTAAGAACGATTGATTTAAGATCAACCTTTCGGAAAAAAAACATCCAAATGGGGATTATATAGTTATTTATTTTATTAAAGTTGTTCTTCAATGAGTTTGAGTATATTTCGAATGATTATCAATGACACAAACAGTATTTACAGTCGGTCAATGTACTTTTTCCTTTTATTAAAAAAAATTAAAGAAGTTTCTCAATATATCCATTACATATACTGAATTATTTAATCGGAGAAAATAATCCTTAGAAAAAAAGCAAAAACAAAATTACGATTGTCCCACGAAACTAATCATCAAGTAATATCTTGGCGCTTTTCCAATTAATAAAATTACATCGCCAATTTGCTTTTCAGTTTCACCATGTTCTGCAGTTCAATGACGGCAAAACCGGACTGGTTTACTGCTTCTATAGAGAAGTCTTTCGTTAATTATATAGAGTTTATGATGCTTAAAACCATAATATATAATATATTTGCTATTCATTATTAGGTTTGCGACATTAATCATATCTACTGTCATAAGTTACGATAGTGCACAACGGCCTATAGGCCAGTATATATACTGGAAAAAGCAGCGATTTATGTACTCCTTAAAACTTAATTGGTACTAATTAATTTCATACTTAATTGCATACAGATTTCTGAAGAGCAGCACTTTACTACTAACGACTAGCGTAATATTCGATTTCATTGAGTCGTGAGAGTGTTGTTTGCAGATATAATGCAAACATTTCTTCGACCTTGTCGAAGGCTTCCATATGCAATTACTTTTAAATATGAAACAGTATTACACGGAAATCTGGGAATACCATCTAAAATTTTACACGTTTATTTTATAACGGCTGTGGTAAATAGCGGTTAAAATCAATATATAATTTGCTTTCTAAATTTGTAAATACGGGGTAATACAAAATTAACGGAGCCTTGAATTTAGATTGTTAAAACAACTTATTAAATATTTTGTTTGCTTTTGTTCACCGATTGTTTTCAAATTTGGCATATTTTCTCTGACCGAAATTTGACATTCACCCCTTAAGCCCCAAGAGCCGAAATCACCATCAGTGTAAAGTAAAAAGTTGTATGCTTAGTATTTTTGATTTATACCAACTAATCATGCCCTAAATGAAAAATACCATAAAACATACAAAAAAGTGCACTTGTTCCACCTCTCAAAAATGAGCCATTTTCGAGAAAAACGTATTTGAAAAATATCTTGCAGTGCGCCAATGTCAGCTCATTTCCAAGAAATTAAGAAACTGACTAAGGGAAAGCAGTGGCGTACTCAGTTTAGTGTAGAGAGTATGTCTTTAAAATCTCGCAGATTAAAATTTGACCATCGTATATATGTTATATATAGGATGTCCAGGATTTCGACACTTTTATAGGGTAACTCATGTGCTCTTTTTTACTTAAAATGGTAAAATCAAAATTTGAAACTTTTTGCTCGCTTAAGAGATACAGGGGAAAATAAAAACAGTCAATTTCAAAATAACCTTATATTTTCTTCTGTTTTCTAGAAACAGAAAAATGTTTTATGTAAAATTTTCTTTATAATGATAGTGGAATACTCCTCCATTTTCAGAATAATTATACGGGGTCAGGTAAAAAAGTTAACGAACCTAAGCTAATTTTTTAAATAGAACACCCTGTATAGTTTAATCTGAAAAGATAGCCCTTTGGGCCCCTATCCATAACGCTATTCCAATAAGAGTATTCGAGTATTCACTTTAGAACCCGCTGGATACGAACCCATGAACCTATTAGGTGGCTGCCACAATCGCCGGATCTAACACCTTCAGATTTTTTCCTTTGGCGAATGTTGGAAAATAAAATGTATTAAGAAGTCAGTTTAACCCGAGAACAACTTGATAACAGAATTCATGAAGCCTTTGCAGAAATAACACGCTTACACATCATAAATAGGACAGCCTGTACATGGTACAGTAAATACATATGTGAAAAATATATCAAAAGATCATTTTTATACAGAACATGTTAGTTTTATTGAGCGTCCATTTAAACACTTTTGGGTCAATTAAATATTATTTTAACTTTATCAAACACTGCCCCTCCCATTACAAAATCTGTCGATACGCCCCTAAGGAAAAAAATGTTCTAGGGCCTAAAATAATTTTACACTTGCTTGTCGATTTCTGTTTTACGACCGCCACCAAGGCTTCAGAACCCCAGAACCTTAATAAAGTGAAGTTTCAACAACTATTGTCGATAGTAATAAAATTAGTTGTATTACAGCATTTATTTTCAAGACACTCTAGTGAAAATGTCTCAATTTCTGGGAAATCAGCTGTTCTTAAATTCCTCAAAAATGTATGTGACAAATTTGAAGACAATTAGTAGTTTTAAAATATAAACGCAACGCTCTTTTTGAGAATTTTACAAACTGTTAATGAACTTGAGACATTAATTCTTCATGTAGAATCACATCCCTTGAATGTTTTGCGCATCATTTCCGGGCACCCTGTATATGCAAAAGCGATAGCGAAAAGCACTGAGCTTTCAAAGCCAAGAACAATTTATTAAGGAGATAAATATTTGTTGGTCGCGCACATAGAAATACAGTAGATGCTTGTATGATGATGATGAACTTAGGATTTTGTTAAAAGTGGCTTTCGTTGAATACTTTAATATGGAACTACCCACCTAACTGACAGAAAGACATCTTGCCTGTTTATGGACATTAACAAGGCTTTTGACAGTGTCTGGCATAGAGGCTTACTATACAAACTATACAAACTACACACACCAACATATCTACTACACACCATAAAGAACTTACTAGAAAACAGACAACTACAAGTACGAATTGACAAAACACTGTCATTTTCTTTTTCCCCTGAACAAGGGCTCCCTCAAGGATCCCCGCTCTCACCGTTTCTCTACAATATATACTGCCATGACATATACAATTACAACTTACCAGACAAAAATCAAATCGACAGATCGGCATACATATTACAATACGCAGACGACACGGCACTTATTGTACATGACAAAACTACTGAGAGAGCAGCTCAAAGACTCCAAACACTAACAAACAACACAATGACATGGTTTTATAAATGGAGACTAACACCAAACGCGTCAAAAAACCAACTTCTGCTCACAAACCACAGACTCAACGCTGACTCCCCTACAATAACTGCAGACGGCCAAACGACACAACCAAAAAACGACGTAAAATACCTTGGAATCACAATTGACCACAAACTTAAATTCACTAAACACATACGAAACATCAGGGCAGAAACAATAAAGAGAACAAAACACTTCCGATCACTAACCTACAAAGACAGAGGAATTAGCACAAACACCGCCACCAAAATATATAAAGCTATTTGTAGACCCTTGCTAGACTATGGACATATACTCATGACCAACGGAACAGAAAGGACAAAACGTTATATACAAACAACAGAACAAATTGCACTAAGACTAATAACACGAATAAGACACCCCCAAAACCCACTACACAACCCCCCCCACCCAACTACTATACGAACGCACAAACATGACAAAGATCTCGGAAAGACTCATACAGCTACAGACAAAATGGACAAACAACCCCTACAACTGGACCATACTGAATCCCCTTTGTCTTACAAGACCAACCAGACAATCCCGCTTTCGTTTCCCTACATTAACGCTACTCGAACACTTACAAACGCTACGGACTAGTGGACAATAAAATAATTCCTTCTTGCCACTGAAATCTTATTTATTTAATAGTATTGTTAACCTAGAATAAGAGAATTTTCATATTTGTTTTCATTTAGATTAAGACTGTATGTATTAAACAAGGGCAGAAAGACCGATAGGTCGATAGCCTTTTTTAGAAATAAAGATGTTTACTAATACTAAGCCAAGGGAGTTTAATAGCCAAGAACTTGGGGTGACTAGAAATATTTACGCAAAAAATTATCTGGCAGGGGTTGAACTCATTTATTGAATTATTTTCAGTTGAAATAAAGTGATAAGAAATTCCATTTTTGTTAATATTTGCATCATTTTCATTGGTTTTATATGTTTATATAAATACGTAAAATAAATATATACGTAAAAAAAATCATGAAACTTCCATTGTACTGTAGTTTTTTTTTCGACGTAGTAATACATAAATTTAATCTGAAAATCCCAATACCAGAATTCACAGAATAATTTCATATATCTACGTCTATCAGCAGCCGATAATAAATCCAGTTTTAATTGGCAATCATTAGGAACTTAGAAACCTATGAATAATATAAAATGTTATAAAATATGTTTTTGGAACTTTAAACTGGTGAACATATAATTTACATACAAGCTTCTGAACTGACTTCTGACTACGCGTATTTAATGCTTTTCCTGCTCCCTACTTCGGCTTTTCTCCCCGATTTAATCCCAATTTTAACAGACGTTCAACTTTGTAGAACAATTTCGATTTACTAAGGTGAGTCAAATGCCAGAAAAAATTGATTAAAGTTTGTAGTAAGTAAATGGAAAAACCCACTTACTGTTATTTTCTTAGAAAAGGTGTAAACAGTAATTCGTTTATTCTGGATATTTGCCAAACAGACTGAAATCTGACATAGCAAAGAGATTTTGTTCAGTTTATCAAAGTCCATGTCTTTTCTATCGATCAATCTAAAAGCAAATGGATTTTCTGTTTGCCAATGTCTAGTGAAGTTACAGCTATTATTTTTTTACGATTTTATATGATTGCTGTCTGTTCAGTTTTTCTTTTTTCGAGTGTTTTCTCCGAAAATTAAATGACATCGATGTGAATTCTCTTCTACTTTAAGCGTTACATTCGGTTAACACACCCATTTGCAATAACCATTACGAATCTAAAGAAAGGGTGCCAGGTTGATCCATGCAAATTAAAGAACAATAAATACCACACCTTTACAAAATTAACTGCTTTTATGAACACAATGAATGTTTCTAATATGGTGTAGAACTATAAGTAGTATACATAGTTGTGTCAGCAAACAGACCTTGAGCAAATTACAAATTGAATTAAAAATGAACCTTAACAATAAATCTATAAATGTAATCAACTGTGCGGGATGAGCTGGTCAATCTACTCACAGCCTAAAAATTTATTAAAACTTGATATCAACATTTTCGTTAAGTATTATTTTCACCATTTAAACAACTAGTCCAACTTGTCAATTTACATATTTTAAAGGACCATTTTGTGGCACAAAGCAAAAGTTTTATTCCAACAAAAACTGTCTTTGCCACCCAAAAAAATATTTCTGATAAACCTGAAATGGAAATTAAGCAACTACAGCTTCATTATGTAACGGGATACTGACATCAGTTGTGATAGACAGATAATATTCGTGTTTGACTCCACAAAACACGAGCATTTCCTGGAAAATTCTAAGATTTATCTTGGAGATAATGTTATTTATGGCTGATGATGTTATTTATGGCTGATTGGTATCTAATGCCATAAAATCTTCAAATACAGTTAGATGCAGCTACAGGGATCGCGTTTTTTGAGTATTTTGATTTGATAGTGCTTGTTAAACTATTCTACTCAGATTTATCGGAACCTAATTTACTGCAACACTTAAAATATTACGCATATTGCGTCTACACTGTTTATGCAACTCACACAACCGCCTATAATGTCATTTAAATATATACGGGATACAAAATTAACAGAAGTCATGTATTAAACATGATAGTTCAATCAGAACTGAATTTGGCAATGATCGTTTCTGAAAATTATTTAATACCTAGTTAATTTGTGTTTTTTTTCTATGAGTACAACAAAATACCAATACCCTTTAAGAGCAGGCATCATTAATTATTCCCAATGAAAAAACTGCATTGAATTCGTTCAATATAGGGAATATGTGAATTGAAGATACATTGGGGCACAAAAACAGTAATGTTGGACAATAACAATTCTAATGCAAGGCCAAATATTGCATTGTACCTATGTGAATCCATTATGTCCAAAAATACATTATCGATCAAACTAGCCGAATCTAGGAAACCTACCAAAGGTTCTATTAAAATAAAATAGATACTAAGAATCGAAAATGTGGCATGGTTTTTAGGGGAGTTTTCGGAATAATTATTGAACAAAATGTGTTTATTTTTGGTATATAATTCCATATAGACCGAAGAGCGGGTTTAATACCGTGTCAAGTGTAAAAAAATTTAAATAAATTAAATGCCATTTGAAAGTCTGTTACGGTTAATCTTGGCAAATAGTTGCATGAACTTGCGGTCCTATTTTTGCACACAAACGTCACCAGAAATTCAATTGAAGATTTTCCGGAAAATATGTATGTAGACGTCTAATTTTATTTATATAGGGTGCGTAAGTAATGTTATTAATAAAAATATTACATTTAAATTTCGTTTGCTAAGGGGGCAAAATTCCAATATTTAAAAATTGGGATATTTTTTGATTTTTGGAAATGATAAAGAAATTGTAAAATAACTTATACGGGCATATCACAGATAAATGCAGCTATTATAGAGTAGATGGTAAAATATTAGAGAATAAACTGAGAGAAATAATCCCAAAGCGGATTTGGACGCAAAAATAATATTGAAGATAACATATTTCTTCTATAAAAACAAACAACAGTAAAAGCAATAAAGGAAGAAATGAAGACCTAGTATCCATTACGTTCAACATTAATTATTACGTATATGGATGTGATAAGTAACAAATTCAGTAGGTATGACTATTAAACATATTTAACTAGAACTTTAAAAAGAAAGTTGAAAATTGAAGGGGCTTTTGAGAAGCTCAGAACGGCCGAAGAAAAATAAAATGTTTGTAAATACCTTCAGTACTGAACAGCAAAAATTATTTATAAAAACCCCATGATAATGGTATGGTGAAGAATTTAACGAGAATATTTTCGATAGCGGGCAGGTGAATCATTTTTCTTAAAAATTCCCGAGACACGTCAACATTTTAATATTGCATATATTATTATAAGCTATAGTAGTAGTAGTAGTAAACATCTTTATTTCTAAAAAGGATATCGACCTATCGGTCTTTCTGCCCTATAAGCTATATTTTACAAGCAAGATGAAAAATATAGCCCTTATAAAATGCAACCAATAGTTGTTCAATAGTTACTTGAAGATGATCACGGCGAGGCCTGAGAAATGAGCACGTAAGTTTCCAAAAGTATTGTGATTGGGCTGAAGAGAATCTCCATATGATGAAAGAACGTCATACTCAGCGTCAATATATGCATTTTATTTAAAAATTACCAAAAATTAGGAATTCTCCAATAGGAAAATAAAAAACATAAAAGTTGGCTGATATATCTCAGTTACTTTCAATTTTTAAACCATATCCAATTTGGGTTAATTGCTACATTTTTACATGAAGTATATGCCATTGTTTTGTGTACCATTGCGTGAGACTCGCTGTGGAATCTATATAGTTCTCATTGATTTTCTATGCTAGCAAAACTATTTTAATAAGATATCTATGTATTGATAAATAGACATATGTTAGTAATTTTTAACAAGCAATCAATTTAACACAAATATTCGATGGCGACGCGATCTTCGAAACTAAACACATTATGACCACTGACCTCTTTGAACCTTTCGATAAAATGGTCTATGAAAAAAATTAATACAATCTATATGAAAGTCTCAATGATGATAAGCCATTTCACCAAGGACGCAATTCTAACCATACATGGGCTTGCCCTTAAATATTGTAACATGGTAATGCCTATGTAGGCTAAGTATATATTTAGACAATTATCTAAGTCTACGGCAATCTACTGTAATTTATTCATATAGCCTCCGGTGGGAAGGGCATTATTGTATTTCATGTACAAGTTATACTCCTTTTTTCACGCCATTTTACGATCTTCAGACTTACTCAACCTGTATTTTCCAAGAAGGAAGATTAGTGCACGGTATAAAGATACGGCTCATTTTAGAGCAATAAAAGTACTTTTTAAAGATGGCCAGCGCTACGAATACTTACATTTTGAAACTTTCAATATTAACTTTATGCTACTACTCAATGACTTAAGAACATAAATGAATTAGCATTAGATCTGCTGGCAATGCTACTACTCAATCAAAACACATGTTATAGTTTTTTAAACCGTTAAGTGAAGGCCTTGTTAATGATTTTTAAGTTTGCTGGTTATCTGGAACCTGTTCCATAACTACTGATGAATGAAATAATACAAATATAGATTACAATAACTACTATTCTCATTAATTAAAACCCTGACCACGTTACATCATTATTTAAAACGCCGAGTTCTTACGACTTGAGTCTATGTCCTACACCATTTTCTATACCGAAATTTCGTTAAAATGCAGATAGGAACGTATACTGTAACATAAATAAAACAGAATGTCAAATATAAGTATTTGAACAGAATACAGAGTGTGATTCCGTATTCAACAATGCAAGGCGGCACTGTTGAATACGGAATCACCGTTACAATATCTGTTTGAATACAAATTTTGGATTATGTTTATTGTTATTTTCAAATTTTTTGAATATACTGGAAAGAAAATAATATAATCAGTATGTCTCTGACATGGAACAGATGAATCCTGCACAAGATATGTATTTATTATACCATTAGATGGGCGCGCTTGCATAATTTGAGAAAAATTATCAGAAAACTAGTCTCACGTTTTTTTATAGCTTCCGATATTTTAAAAATAAATTTTAGATTTAACCAATAAATAAGTGTTCATACCATTTTTACTGCATTGAAAGGAGGGCACTTTCTGACTGCATTTGATCAAAAAACTAGAACCCTTATCTGTATGCAATTGGCAATAAAATGTCTTATCTTATTACAGACTGGCCAAATTACTAACTCAACGCACAGATCACAGAGGTTATAGATTGGAAACTGCAATATAAGCCTGTAGAATATTTGTCGCTTATTCGCAGCGGCTGATTTCCAAACTAGACTCGAAGTTCCACTGCTTGCAGAAGAAAACTTCTTTCCGATTGCATTCACATCAAAATTTCGCGGGAGATTTGAATTCAGATTCCAGCTCAAGTTTCAATAATATTTCAAGCATCTCATAATGTCCTTAAATTGTGATGTTATACTAGTGCTTCAATTAACATCACAATTAAAGGGCATTATGAGATTCTTGAAATATTATTGGAACTTAGCAGAGATCGCGGATATCATAACGTGAATTCAAATCACCTAGGATTAATTGGAAAAATAAAGCACATGAATTTCTTTTTACAATATTTATTAAACTAAAAAACCTAGAGATTCAGTTAGTAGTAGTATTGAAGTTACATGAGTTAGATCGTTAGTGTTTCAAAAACGAGCAAAAATGTACATACACATTTGAAATAACTTTAATTCACATTAAATAATAAATATGTTGAACAAATATGAAAAAGTGTCGAAAAACATCCAATTATTACCTGCTATTTATGTTCGTGTGTTAGTTACCTGATGGTTGTTTTTTGTCTTCGTTTTTTTTGTTATCGATGAGGAAATGCTCTCTTACAGAGCTGGTATTCTGGGGCTCTGGGTTGTGTGGGGCTCCAGCCTAGCTGTTTACTCACTAAAACCCCTTCCACATTAGCATCCAGCCATGCACTGCGGCCATTTGTGTTCTATTGTATATTTTCTGTACAGGCAATGTCTCATAATTTGAAGAGTTAACGATTTCGAGTCAAGCTTGAAAAGTCTCTGGCTGATTCTTAGGAAATCGATATAGTCGGCCGTGTTGATTTTCACAATTCCGAACACAACACTTAATTGGGTACCTGGCTACTTTATATTCCATTGTTGTAAAACTCAGATAAACAGCACAGTTATCACAACTTAGAAGTTAAAATGGGATTCTAAAGCTTCAACAGTAAAAAGATATCGTGCTCAAATTCGTTGAAAATGTTGATTGCAAATCTTCAACTGTGTAAAGTACCATAGCTCAAAGCCCTCTTACGGACATATGTACAAAACAAAGGCATGCAAACGATCAGCTGATCTCTGGATTTTTGGCAGACGCCTCTCTGCGGCTGATTCCGGCAAAATCTGTTTTGGCGGGAAAGCCAAACTGTCCAATCTACACTCTGTCATCTCTGACTCAACGTCTGAGTTAACATTATTAGTAGCTCGATATTAATAATCATTAAAATGTCATGCGCATGCGTCTGGAGCGCAAACAGTAAGATTTAACATAACTTACTTAAAGTCAAAGTTTTAATTTAGTAACGGCCATTTGCAGCAGTGAAACTAAGGGTCACCTTAACATAAAAGTGACAGAATTCGTTTGCACCACTCTCACATAGCGTTAAGGCGAACCGTAACAGGCAAATAACTTAAGGGGAAGATGTTTTGTCGCTTAGGTGGATCCTAAAGTCAGTTTCGAAGAATAACCTCAAACAGAAGCTTTGTTGCAAACAAGCCGATAATAATTACTATACTACGTCTACTAAACGATTTTATTATGAATGTGTCTAATAATCTGTTATTTGATGATGATGAGGATGTCTTCGACCACGTGGGAATTTCCAGGAGGGTTTCATTCATTTCGTTTTTCTTCGGCGTGCTTGAAATTTCATATGAACTCTGACCATAATAAATATGGTCAGTCATTATTTTCAACCATCGCTGTGAGCTGAGAGCTAATTGAATCTTGCTTCGTGTCTAGACCTTCCTCACTAGTAGCTCTTAGTAGAGTAAGCTCTTTCAAAGAGTTACTCTTCACCTTTGAATGTGGCCCTCCTCCTTCTTTTCCTCGGTGACTTCTTTTCTTACCACCCTGTTGATGTTTTCGTAGGACTTATTAAGCTGCTCTTTAGATCCAGCATGCTCAGGCGTTTGAGAATTAAAAGCAGCTGTTATTTTTGTCCACGACAAATATTTTACTCTCCATGTGGTAGCATTTTTTGTTTACTTTCAACAATGTTTAAAATTGTGAATTATGCTAGCTAACAGAGATTTTTCCTTAAAGGAAAAATGTGGAGCCGGTTTTTTATTCTCAAATGACAGCCATACTTAATTATTTTTATTATATTATTAATAATTTTTTTCGTATATTTCTTTTTCCTGACTGTACTTTTAATTCATTCCAATATATTCCTGGGTTTTTCAGTCAATTTTATTGTCACTAATTATGGTGTTATGTGATGAGCCCTGCGTTTCGTCCTGTATATTATAGTAATTATTAATAATATAGTTGTTATGTACACAGTAACTGCAAATTCAAACTAACGACTTTCGTTCTAAAGATAAACGTTAGTTAGGCAAGAAAAGACGAGAGAAAAACGAGAATTGCAAAGTTTCTCAACATTGTCACGTGACATTTCGTAATTTAATTACAATTTTGATTAATTTTTCAGTTTTTTATCTATCTTTTTTTATAGTTATTTATTAAAAATTGTCAATTTTTGAAACTGATGATTTATGACTGTATTTGTTCAATATTTTTCTACCAAGTGGTTTTTCTGGTGCATAAGTGATAGATTTTTAGCTCAGATTTCAAAACTGTGAGTTTAATGGAACTAACTATGAAACTGTTACGCTTAGCCAAATAAACCTTTTTATAAGCTTACCTTTATTTTTGTCACTAAATCGGTCTGATTAGGAAAAAATTGAGGTTTCCATTTGAATTTTTTACGTAATTCGCGTTTTTTGATAGTCAAGTTTAATTTTCGTTAACATCATTTTTATAAGAGATCCAAAACTCATTTTTTGTACATTGATACATTGAATCTTTGGCTACAAGCTAAAGTTATATTCAAATTGATTAAACCAACTCGGCAAAACAACGACAAGTGACTTGAAAACTGGTAATTCTTCGGCAACGGTTGAAATTGCATACTCAGATCATTTTATAAAATTACCTAAAAATCCGACAGAGATTGAGAATTAAAAAATGTATTAATATACAGGGTGTTCCATTTAACATAAGCGAGTAAATACCTACTTCCGGAATTACCGGAAGTAGTACCGACCTGAAAATATTTTAGATGAGTTAGCCCCAACATAATTACCCAGCACTCAAATTTCCAAAACTCTAGTCAATTTGGTTTAGCAGATACTTCCAGTGTAAGCTCCCAAAGACGGACCCTGTATAATAACTGACACTGATACACATTACATAAGGTAATTAATGTTAACAATAAAAACGTAACACAACTAATATAAAATAAGGACATAATATCACAAAAAGGTGACACCTACTTAATACATGTACTAAAGTCTACTTAGCAATATTGATGATCGTGATGAACTGCGAACGCATGGTCTACATTTTTTTGTATTGCTGAGATATCTTCAGCGGATGCCTTTTTAAGCCTTCACACTATCATTTGCACAACACATAAGACAACTGACACTGACTGATAAATACTTGAAAATACAAATCCCGCATACACAACCGCAAACCTCTAAAATACAACACAGCCAACAGCGAAAACATCTCTCTTGATGAACACCCGTGCAAACCTTCTGTAGTTAGGGTTAATCCTAATCCAAAGTTACCCTTAACTGAGAATGAGTTTTAAGGATGACTGATGCAAACGGCCGTGAGTAACTTTTTGTCACTTAACTGTGAAAACGATTATGGAGTTACTTTCTCTACTCACGGTAGTCCAACTTTAATGTGCGACACTTTGGGCCAAAAATGATCGTCTAGGGAAGCAATTCTTAAAAGAATAGGTAAAGTGATGAAAGCCCCCTATTCAAGGCAGGCCTCATCAGAGATTAATTGATACTCGGTCAGTAGTCTACTAATCGCTGGTCTCATAGGCTCAATAAACCGCCCGCAGGTTTATTGTGCCCTAAACCTTTTCGAAAAACTTGCTTGGAGAATTGCCGAGGATCAAATATTTTGACAGGTAGAATTTGTTAGAAGGTAACTTTTTCAGTAAAACAAGTTCGTCTTGAGACTTTTTGAAGAAATCAATAATTTTCGAGCATGACCAAATCGACCAACTTTTTCTATGAGCATTATTACTTCACTCTGACAGATTTGCAGGAGGATTTAGGACGTATAATATTCCCCCAAACTCTCGCAGAGTAAAGTAGTAAAGCTCATTGAAAAAATAGATCGATTTGATCATCCGCTTGCATCGGAAATTTTAAATCACTCGAAAACTATTAAGGTTAAGTCTAAAAACGCACTTTTTTACTTACAAACTATGTCGTTCGTTGCATAAACAGTTTTCGATGTGTCTCAAAGTTATCTTATTAAACGGTTCAACCAGTCAGAATTTTTTAACGTCCCCGGTATTCATTCTAGCAAATATTTCTAAATGGGTTGTCCCTAGCCTCTAAGGGAGTTTCATACTTTTACCTGTTTCTGTTAGAAATAAGGCATATTTAAAAGCCCGAACCTCCGCTAGTTGACCAGTTTGGACTTATAGTTCTTTTAATCCAGAGTAATTTTAGAAAGGTTTTTGACGTAGAATATGCCTTTAAAATCTGACAGATTTAAATTGAAGCTCCCTGCGAGGTGAAGAGAATATAGATAGGGTTGCGCTAGATTTGGCCCTTCACATGAAGCTCAAGATACTCTGACGAGCTGGGACTCAAGCTCTTCGAGTCTATTAAGGACATTTATTTGTCAGGCATACTAGGAACATTGACGATTCATTATTTGATTGATTCAAATATGTTTACAGTTTAAAGTGTAGTTGATTAACGAAATAGTTTAATATATCTTCTGTAGGTATATGAAGAATTACTGACACACATTATACTGATTAAACTATTTGTGTTTCAAATAAATATTGTTTTGTTTGTAGTCAGATCATAGTCAGTCCTGCAAAATGGGAATAATTCTTCTAATATCTGATAAGAAAAACAATGTATTTCAATGCCAATTCTAAGCACTAATGCTAGAAAAATCCAAGTCAGAATTCCTAGAATTGGTAAAAGAAAACATTTCTGTCAATAAGTTGTCGTTGAAAATGCAGAACATTGCATTTAAAAACCAGAAAAAGTGATAACGTTTTTAAGGTGAAAACATTTAAAACATGACAAAACGTCGTCCTATTTGAAAAATGTTTCAATAAGTCGAGAAAAAAACCCCTATGTATAAAACGCATATAATTGCGTATAAAAAGGATAAACGCTAAACGAACCAATGCGAAAAAAATCAATAACTACTTGTACTTCTAACTTAATACTTGTACATTAAATCAAGAAAAATATAAAAAATGAGATATACATACCTACGTTGATCTCTGATGCACCATAATACTCGGAATTCAGGAATGTCCTCAGATGAAAAAATCAGTTTTACACCACAACAGTTAAATACTACTAAAACGCATGCGAACTTATGAACGATACAAACAACTACAAAAATAAACTACAGAAAATGTACTTTTAGTAAAACTATCTGCGATCTAACAAACAATTGACCTGCACATGTAAAAGACATACACAGAACTAACAAACAGTACGTTCACGGATTGACTGAGCTAAGCTCATAGAACGCAGAGGACATAGGTTGGAATCTGTCTTATGAGTCTGTAGAATGCTGTTTTCCGCTTATTCTAGGGGGAGCGACTAGAACCAGTCTCGAATTCTCATCGCTTGTAGAAATCTACTTTAGAACATTTCGTTACCGATTGTGTTCAGCGGGAGATTTGAATATTAGTTGCGGGTCTACTTCCACAATTTCAGCTTAAGTTGCAATAATGTTTCAAGCAGTGATGGGCGTTCACATGTAGATAATGATTGTCTACGTTACTATGAAGATAATGCGTAGAAAATACGTAGGCAATAGATTTATGTAGAGAATAATGTGGAAAATGTACATATGAACATGTAATAGTCATATCGCCAATTTATTGGCAAAAAGCGTTCTAAACAAGGAATGTACAGACAAAATTATTAGCATTTGAAAAGAATTCAAACAAACTGATTTAGAAAAACCGGTTGTAAAAAAAGGAGGCCTCAGACTAAAATTACCGTGTGAAACGCGTTGGTGTTCGTATAGAGATGCTTATTTTTCTTTTTTGGAAAATTTAAAGTTTATGAAACTTGTTGCAGCAGATGATACAATAACAAAGAAAATAAAAACAACTCATCTTCTATACGATGAAGAACTTGTTGAGCAAGTTAGAAATAGTATTGAACTCTTTGATCCCATTTGCAAGTTGATTAACACTAGCCAGAGTTCCACATGTTCAGTAGCCAGTGCCAGTTCAGTTGAGCAGTGGCTTAATTTAGAAACAGAACTTCCCGAAAATTTTAAAAACCAGTTCAAATCACAATTAGAGCTAAGGAAAAATAAGGCTTTAAATAAATATGCCTTAACTGCATACTTCCTACATCCTGCCTACGATAACGGAAAGCTATCAAAAGATCATAAAGTTGTCATTAACTTTTAATTTTTTAATTAAAGCGCTTGACGCTGATGGAATTGAAAGCTTAGACGATTTTAAATGCCACAAAGGAATATTTCATACACTTTATGAAAAAAACGTGCTTAAACCGCTGGTATTTTGGAATACTTGTGATTTGGATCATCCAAGTTTGGAGAGCGTCGCTATAAGATTAGTGCTAATCCCAGCTTCATCAGCCCAACTTGAGAGAGTATTCTCAACTTGGTCATTGATTCACACGCCCATTAGAAATCGCCTAACATTTGAGAGATCAAAGAAGCTAATGCATGTGTATTATACACTGCGTATTCAAGATAATGGCTTGAAGAATGTAAACATCGATGATCTTCAAGAAGGCGAAAAAAATTGTTGATGAAATATGTAGTTAGATATTAGTTTATGTGATTGTGTTGATAGCTTTTTTGAAAAAAATAATAATTTGAAAAGTTTATAATTGATTATAGTGTTATCCGATTATTAAATAATTCATATGAATTTAGAATGATTATAGTACTGGAGAACACGTTTGTAAAACTAATGTATCTGCATTTTCTGGATTATCTACATAGTTTCATTATCTAAATGACTTTGGCCATGTAAATAATTGCAATTGTCTACGAAAAGAAATTACTGTTCCGTTCCGGTTTCGGTTCAAGGCAAAATTTAAAACTTCGGTTTCGTTCCGATTCCGGTTTAGAAAATAATTTCCAATTCGGTTCCGTTCCGGTTTTTTTTCGGTTCCAAAATCGATAAATAACAACAAACCAGAACAAAGATAAAGGCTACTCTAATTAGGAATCTCACGACCTTTTTCCTTGCTTGTTGTATTATACAAGATAGAAGATGAGCAAACCATCCACTGCTTCATACGGTACTTCGGGGTGTTGTATGGTAGGGGGTAGGAGGACTAACAACCCCAGACAATATTAGATACAAAAATTACTTTAATCGTTGTATTTTTGAAAAGTAATTTGTTAATGAATTTTCTGGCTTTAGCGCGTTCTTCTTTCACTCTTATTTCCGTTTAAAGATTGTTCTTCCTGGTTCATGTCTTCACATTCTTCACCATCTTTTGACGAGTTGCTTTTGTTCAAAATTCCAATTTCAAATGTTTCGTTGTTGGTGATCGAAGAACTAAAATAATTAAACTTAAAAAAGAATTTTAAAACTAGTGTATAAACGTACGGTGTTTGTTCTTTACGATTGAAAAGTCGGTTGGTCCACACAAATAATTGTTCCTCTAAAAATTTTTCTTTAATATTTGACCTCGAAGGCGGCCAGAAAAAATTGAGTCCTGCGAATAACCACTCAACACTAACTTGCGTTGCCGGTACGCTTAACAATACTTGAGCAAGCAAGTATAATTCGGGATTAAGCTCATTTTTTTTCTTCCAGAAATCAAAAATCGTTTCATCTTTCGGTAAGCGTATGCGGCTTTGTTCCATTTGATAGGAATTTAAAATATTTTCAATTTTGTTAAGGGCTACAAATGAACCTTGTGAAGAAAATTCGTGCTGATTAATTCCTTTTAAAAATTTTTGTTCTGAATCTTTATGTCTCAAAAAGGCTTCCATTTCATCGCTTGATAAAGAACTAGATGATTCCGTTTCCATATCGTGTTGGTCAGAGGTCAGATTTAGAATTAGAAGAATTGCACTCTTTTAAGAACATCAGTCTAATCCATAACGACTTTAAATGTGCTTTTGCTTTTTCTACTTGATTGTCGTCTAAAACTACCTTATACCAAAAAATTGTTATTTTATGATTTATTTCATTCCAATGTACTCCTGGGATTCAGTCAATTTTATTGTTTATTATTTAAAATGTTACAAATACGTTTCGGTGTCTTTATCCACCATCATCAGTTTGTATGTTTAGATGTTTCTACTTTTACATTTGGTTGGACATTTAAACGTATTTGAAACGTATTTGTAACATTTTAAATAATAAACAATAAAATTGACTGAAACCCAGGAGTACATTGGAATGAATTAAAGTACAGTCAGGAAAATATACAAAATTTATGATTTATACAAGATCTTGCAATTTGGGACAAGCCGCAAAGAATAGCGCTAATATTTTCTCCCTTTGACGGCGTCGCGGCGCCGACTATTAAAACGATTGCAGGAACTAACTAAAAGAAGTGCCGACCCTTTGTCGGCACATTAACAGTGACACTGCGGCTCACCAGAACATAGAAACGTATTTTCATATTCATTTGCAGGAGGGTAAATGATTATTTTCATTTGCTTTTAAAATTTACAGTATTTTTTTTTCAAACGTTACAAGCAGAACCGAAAAAAAAACGAAATAAAATATTGCGGTTCCGGTTCAGCACCTAACAATGTCTTAATATAAAATATGGGTTCTGTTTTGGTTCCGGTCCAAAAAAAAAGAAACGGTTCCGGTTTTGGGTCCTTATCGGTTCCGGTCCGGGCCCTTGGTTTCAAGCATATCATAATGCCCTTTAATTGACAGTATTAATTGAAAAATCACTTAATGAAGCACCAGTTAAACGGCATTATGAGGTTCTTCAAACATTATTGGAACTAAACTATGAGCTAGTAACAGATGGAAAAATACAGCACTTAAATTTTAGTTTCAACGTGCTTATATTTCCCTGGAATTCGAAAAATTGATTGATACATGGAGTTACACATTAATCCCATTTTTTTAATTTAACTTTTTCAACCTTTGCACCACATATCAAGCTGTAAGAGTCCAAAGTTTCCTAAAAACCTAGCAAGAGACTCATGCGGGAGCGCGTGTTAAATCAATTTAAGTAGTCCGTCGTTTTTAATGATGCGAACAGAGAATAAAGCATTCGCAAATCACGACCTGGTGTGAATATGAATCTGTCCTTTAGGCTGCTTTGCACAAGATATCAAGCTCCACGGACACAAAGTTTCATTCGAATTGAGCTAAAGACAAATCAGAGAGCTCGTATAAAAATCATGTTAAGTATGCCATTGCTCTTAATGGTGCGAGCAAAAAAACCATTCACAAATCATCACTTGGTTTCAATGTGGGTTTATGTTTCAGGCCGCTTTTGCACAAGATATCAAGCTTCATAAAACTTGAGTAAAAGACAAATCCGAGAGCTCGTGTGAAACTCACGTTGCGTATTCCTTCGCTCTTAACGAGGTGAGCAAAGGAAATCATTTACAAATCACGATCTGGTTTGAAGATGTATTCATCAGATAAAGAGAAATCTTAGAGCTCGTGTGAAACGTACTCTCTCTCATTCAACTTATCAAGCTGAAAAGGCTGAAAGTTAATTTCTTATTTTCCTTTAATTTAATTCCTTTAATTTAGGATAAAAAAAAAGTCTAATGCGCCCCATAATCAGATATGTTTATCTTTGGCTGAGAAAGTTGCTTTGTTTACGGCGACCATCCAAACCAGTTAGAAAGTGAAACTTGCCCTGAAAATATTGCCGTATAAACGAGAAATGTTTACAACATTGTCGATAAGAAAAAAAACTGAAATCGAACAGCAAAATAAAGCGATAAAACATTTAAGGGACGATCAAGCAAACGATTATATCATAAATGTTAGTCCTGTAGCTCGGTGCGTACGGAATGTCGTTAATACCGATTTTTTTTTGAAAAGGACGAAATGTTCAGTTTATTCCGGGCATCGAACGAAATAGGTCCTGAGTCCCTTGTTTATTGACAGGATATACAGGGTTGTGATTAAGGGCGGTATAAATTCGATAAAACTTCGGGAAAACGTTTCTCGAAAAACCGCTCGTATCCGTAAATTTTGATTTTTTGATTTGGGGTCCAATTTATTCCATAATTTGTGTATATACTAATTTGTTACCACTAAAGCAAGTCCGGTAGATCATCCTGCCTGTTAACTGCTGGATTAAAGTTTTCAATTTGGAGGAGTGCAACCCTTATTGTGTCTTTAAGTGTAGTGTATTTTCTGAATATTAATGGGCATCTTGTCTGTTAACTGCAGAATTAAATTTTTTCATTTATAGTGGATCTTCATTGTGTTTTCATGTCTAGTGTGAGGCTTTTTAAGGATTAATGGGTACAAAATGGCGGATGGAATTCAGTTTCGGGAAATCTGGTAAGGAAAATCTCTATCTATAAATCCTTTAACTTAAACTGACTTTAGTTTTTTGAGAAGCAACTGAAGTCTTGTTGAAGTTTGAGAAACAATCTTTCTGTTCCTTTTCAGGTGGCACGATGGAACTTTCGGTGAGCTTCACATTACTTAATCCCTGGGTGGTAGATAGCTTTAATCTCATTTAAGCTTGGCTTTTGTGATATTGCGGCATGTAATATTTATTCGAATCGGAACAATGCGGAAGTTTCTGGGCATTAGATTCGGTTTTTAAAATTTCCAAGTTTTATTTCTGTAAAGTTTATTTCCAGTCAGATATTAACTTTAGCAAATGAAGTTTTGCTGAAGAATACAGTTGCATTTGTTTAAATGCAATCTTCCAATATAAGTGTAAAATTTTAAAATTAGTGTCGTTCTGCTGTGAACCACACTTTGGATTCTCGCGTAAGGTAATTTGTGTTATTTATTGGCTCTTGTATTCTCAATAGGGTTATTTTAGGGATGACTATTTTGGGGGCAGTTTTTCAATTCTAATTAATCAGGTTTTTCACAGTAGACTGTTTTATATGATCCTTAACAATTGAAATGTTAAATAAGTGTGTTCTGTTGAGAAGACACCATGGACTGTCTTCGAAGAAAAAGTTTTACAATAATCTTTTCTGCTGTAAATTAATAATAATAGTAAATTAATAAAGTACTAACCCGCATTTCAGACCAAAGGGCCTAAAAGTAAATGGAATGTCTTGCATCCTAAGAGGCTGCAAGTGATCCTGGCCTATCTATTTAGATTTGGCCCTGCTTTCCTAAGTTTAACTCTCTAAAAATTTTATTTTGCAAACAATTCGTGCCAGGTACTTTGAGCGGTAAGAAACCGTCCGACTATTCCAGATTTTTGCCGGCCAGCATTTTTAAAGATATAAGTAGTCCAAATCAAGATTATAATCAGATTTGCGGTTGTTATTCTACATTTGAGTCACTACATGGCATTGGCTTTTTTGAGAAGAAATCGGGTTTTTATGGAATTTGAGCGGTGTAAATCTGAACGGCTATTTATTTTGTAATAGTACATGCCAACCAGGCTTGTAAGTTTAAGGCATATAGCTTCTATTTTGCAAGATTATCCTGCTCTCATGTGCAGCTTCACAGATTTTATGTAGCGGTTTAGGTGGGGAATATATTGTGGTTTTTCCTATTGCGGTTTATGAAAAAATCTCTAAGAATCCTGATTGCCGCCAGCTTACTACGGTCCCACAATGGATCTTTATACATTGATTTTACAATTTAAATGTCACATCTCAAGCTCATAAGAAAAAATAATAAATTTTCACTATCTTTAGAAGACACTTGGCTCGCAAAATCGCCCAGAATCCTTACTTTTGCCAGCTTAGTAAATATCGGTCTCAAAATGGATGAATTTACTCAACTGTGTTCTTTCCTTTAAAAAATCACATCTTTCAAACGAAAGGAGATAGGAATTGGTAATTTTATCCCCTGCTTTGGAAAACCGTGGACCCTATAGCTACAGTTCCTGAACAATTCATCCTGGCAGCGAAATGTAGACAAAAGCTATTAATTTTTTAACACAGACACTTTCTTCAGTGCGGTTTCACTTTGATGAGCATTTCTGGAAATTCCCATTGAGCCCTGACTAATTAAAAATAATTTTCACTTAGAAATGAAGATTTTTGTCACAATTCTTGAAAAATATTTCTATGTAGATGTTGAGTCCTAAATATATGTTTTTTAGCACGGAGCTATTTTAAGTACGGCATCACCATCATATTTGCAATTCTACTCACTTAGAAATAAAGGTTTTTGCTGCAATTCCTGAAATTTTCATCCGGATATCAAAGTTAAATCTTAAACTATGCATCACAATTATTATCAAAGAGCTGACCAAGCTGTAGATTTGTCCAGAGAATTTTGCTTATATACCGCTTCACCACAATATGACAATTTACTAAAACTCCCTGACCGTTGACCAGTCCAGAATTTTTAACTCGCAGATGAACATACGCATCAAACGCTAAGGAACGAAAGTGGTGCAAAATGCTCCAAACCCAAACAGGCGAAATATCCTTATCTCAAAATCTCTACGAAGAGAAATCAACACCTGTTTTCTTTCCATTCGCCATAGCTAAGGACACTTACGCCCCCACATTGTATAAATGTTCGCAAATAAGGGGCGGGAGTCCTTCCTGGAAATACGTCACAAAAACGAAAGTCCAACGAATTAATCCGGTACAGGAGAGCCTAAATCAAATTATAAATATTTAGAACGTTGCTTTTAACTTAATTTATTTCGTAAATTTCAACTTATATATATTGAGATAGTACCAATAAATTGTGATACTAGCCTCAGAAAAGCTGAACGTCCTGACAAAGAATTTCATGTTTGAGGGAAAAATTAGGAAGGAAAGAAACAACAAATTAGGAAATCTTATTTATTGGTCTGTCCTTAAAACAGTTTAGAACAAAATTAAACGGCGAGTTTTTAAACTGAAGAGAGATGAACAAACTCGTCATGAAACTAAGTTTAATTTTACAAAAAGCAAACTACATTTGTAAATTGCTAATTGTATTTTACATGACATGTAGCAATAGCAAGTTTAGCCTTGTATTTATTACCAAAAGCAATAACGAAAAGTCTAAACGCTTATTGCATCAAAAACGAAAAATAAATGATTATTTTTTCGTTTTTGCTGCCTTTTCTGCAGCTTTCGTCACTTTCCCAGCTCCAGCATCCTTGAAGTTCACACTTTTGATGACTCCAACAGCTACGGTCTGCCTCATGTCTCGAACAGCAAAACGTCCAAGAGGTGGGAATTCAGAGAAAGATTCCACGCACATTGGCTTGGTAGGAACCAAATTAACAATGGCAGAATCCCCTGATTTGATAGCTTTGGGATTTTCTTCGGTTGCTTTTCCCGAACGACGATCGACTTTCTGCTGAATCTCGGCGAATTTGCAGGCAATATGAGCTGTGTGACAATCCAAAACAGGCGTGTAACCGTTTGAAATCTGTCCTGGGTGATTGAGCACGATTACTTGTGCAAGGAAATCAGCAGCTGCTCTGGGCGGGTTGTTCTTAGAGTCGCCAGCGACGTAACCACGACGCAATTCCTTAACTGAGACGTTCTTGACGTTGAATCCAACGTTGTCTCCGGGCACAGCTTCTTGTAAAGCTTCGTGATGCATCTCCACAGATTTCACTTCAGTGGTGATATTAGCAGGAGCGAACATTACTACCATTCCCGGCTTCAAGACTCCAGTTTCGATACGGCCCACTGGTACTGTTCCAATACCTCCAATTTTGTATACATCCTATTACAAAAATTCCGTTAAAATAAAGTAGATATATAACAATTCTTGCCAAAACTTAAAACCAAAATTACCTGAAGAGGAAGACGCAGAGGCTTGTCGGTTGGGCGTGAGGGCGGCAAAATGGCGTCCAAAGCGTCAATGAGAGTTTTACCCTCAGATTTTCCTTCTTTACGTTCAATATTCCACCCTTTAAACCATGGCATCTTGGCAGAAGCTTCCAACATGTTATCTCCGTGCCATCCAGAAATTGGTACAAAAGCCACAGCTGCTGGATTGTATCCAATCTTCTTGATGTACGAGGATACTTCCTTCTTAATTTCCTCGAATCGACTTTCGCTGTATGGGGGTTCGGTGGAGTCCATTTTGTTGACTCCCACGACTAGTTGCTTCACCCCAAGGGTGAATGCCAGAAGGGCGTGTTCTCTGGTTTGCCCATTTTTAGAGATACCAGCTTCAAATTCACCAGTACCAGCAGCTACGATCAGGACAGCACAATCGGCCTGGGAGGTTCCAGTGATCATGTTCTTGATAAAATCTCTATGTCCAGGAGCATCAATGATGGTCACATAGTACTTAGATGTTTCAAATTTCCATAGAGCAATGTCAATGGTAATACCACGTTCGCGCTCAGCTTTCAATTTGTCCAAGACCCAAGCGTACTTGAAGGACCCTTTACCCATTTCTTGGGCTTCTTTCTCGAATTTTTCGATCGTACGTTTGTCGATACCGCCACATTTGTAGATCAAATGTCCGGTAGTTGTTGATTTACCGGAATCTACGTGACCGATGACTACAATGTTAATATGGACCTTCTCTTTGCCCATTTTGACCTGAAAGTAAAAAAAAAATGTCGATTAACCCGAGGAAATTAATTGGAAAGCATTAATCGGTCAAAATAGCCCTTTATATTGTTATTTGCATATACCAACAGGTGGAAATTGGAAATTGTGCAATTGAGATAATCGTGTCGGCGTTGCCCGAGAAAATTTTAATAATCGCCAAAATCACGTTTCTCCAATATAAAAATAAAATTGCAGAATATTTGCAAGCTTTTGCAAGGCCCTGAACTATAAAAGGTGTACGATTGGGCTGATCCCATGAAATTTTACGTTACTCATGGCATATGGCAGCCATTAAAACGAAGCCAAGCTTACACGTGGTGAATGCCGACAATTTTCTTTTCGCATGAGAAATATAGCAGCTTGGAACGTCTTTTTTACCTAAATAAACGATTAATGGTACTTACTGTTTGGGATTCTGTAAATGCAACAGTTAAACGAACTTAAAATATAATGAACACTTGAAATTTAACAACTTAACGAGACAGCAGCCGCACCGTGCAACGAGCCAGTCAAAAAGGAAGAGACTGTAAGATTGAACTCCGTTCCCTCCTTCGTAGCCTACTCGTTCAATGACGTACCGGAAACGCTACGAATTATACCGAGTATGCGCAGTTGATGTCGACGTTCAAAATTTTGCCGCCAGCAAGATGTGTTTACAGCATCACTTCCATGAAATATTTATGAAAATATTTTACAAAGCGAAATTACAACACTAAGATAAATTGCATTGAAGAATAAAGTCCTACCCAGCTAAAATTAGGCAATTATGATAATTTCGAAAAACATTTTAACCAGCATATGGATGAATATTAAAAAAAAATGAGACGCTATTTATACATTTTTATTTTAGCTAAGGAGAGCATCGACATTGCTACAATACGTCTTCCATTTGCCACTTGACTTGAATTGGATTGTTCGGTTTTAGCGTTATGGTGAAACCTACTTGTTCATTTCCTGATTTAAAATGCTAAAGAAAAATCGCAATTACATGCATGCAGACGTGTTAGCACATTGTGCAATATGCAATAATGTAATAGAGTGTACATATTTTTAATTATGTCGAGTTTTTAAATCAAACATCTGGGCACAGATACCTATTTACATGTATCAATTTTTAGTTTGTCTTATAAAAAAATAAAACTATAAATGAAAATAATGCAAATATTTTAAGCAAATAAACTGGTTGAGGATTTATCAGTTACTATTTTCCCTATCTATTTGTATAGGTATGTAATATTCATTACATGCCTTCTTTCTCGTCGAAAGTCGAAATTATATGAAATATTAATCCGATGAAGTCAACCATGTGACTAAATTAGACCTTTAATAACCCTAACAATATCCAGTATGAAAGAAATAGGAAATATTTTGAGAAAGTATATGAAATAACCTCATCGGGTTGTGGTCTAAAACCACGTGCTATATTAACAATGGATATTACTCGAAAAACTAACACCCTGAACAATAAAATGGAACTTATAAATATATATATATATATTCGAAACGACAATCAAAATATAGTTTCTCATTTAATTAGCAGTTCTTTGCCTAAGTTTAATGATCAACATAATGTATTTGCTATTGAATAAATCTTTTGTCGATTTCCTGCCATATTGAACCGCCATTCTTTCAGAAATATAATCTCAAACACGAGCTCAAAAGCATATTTTTATTTTGGATTTTACTAACCGTTGTATCAAAGGTTTTGAGTTATTAATCATGGTTCTATCGAAGACAAATCATAAATAATGTTTAATTTATTTTCGCCATTCTAAAGCCCAGCAATTTATGATGATACATGTTTTTATCTCAATTTTATTATAGATCACATGATTGTTCCTACGTTCCTAAAATAATAGCTATTCATATAGTTGTAGGGTACATTTATGTATTTATGTAATGTGATTCTTCTCAAAGCATGTGCATAATACAGTTTACAGCACCTTTAATATATACAAATTTCATATTACTTGTACCAGGCTTTACCATTTAATCTAATGAATCTTTATTTGTGTTTGATGTACTGTAAAATAAATCCACTAATTGCTACCGATTTAGAAAGGAAGCAAAACATACCTATAGCTATTTAGCCCAATACAATGCAAATTCTACTGTACTAAACTGTATATGTTTGCCTATTCGCTGAATAAGGCCAGAAATAAAATTATGCTATTTTGTATTCTATTTTTGATATAGAATTGAGCAGAGAAAAATTACGTTATTTGCCTATTTACATGTGAAGCAAAGAGTAGATGTAATTTAAATTAATTCTAAATTTGCAAATGGAACTAAGCAAATGTGTTGATTCAAACAACAATTGAGTTGGTTGAGGAGGGGAGTGGAAAATAGTCAAAACTAATTAGTATACTTTTGTTTGAAAAAACATATTTTATTTAGGTACAATAAAAGTCATCAGTAAAAAACTAGTCATTCCTTTGGTCAGTCCGAGAAGTCCATATATTGCTAAAAATCACAACCCTCTCTACTTGATTTATAGAAGAAACATCTTCTCCAAGGCACAAGATGCTTAGAGTCTTACAAACACAGTTAAAAAAGGAATGCCTAAAGCAAATTTTGACTTTTGTCAGAATAGTTGGTATATCGTCCAGATAATTTTTCTATAGTAATATCGTTTTGAGTATCAAAATAAATAAAATCTCTTTCTCATGAATAAAAATTAGTTGAAAATTAGCAGAAGCAAATAATCTGTTTAGATACATTAGGACTACATAACAACTATCTTAACATCGATCACATTCTGTCAAACAACATAATAAAAGTTAAAAAGTATATTTCAACGGTATTATGTGATTATTAAATTTGTGTCCACATTTGATCCAAAAAAGTTATCACATCGCATTCTTGAGATCAAAAAATAAAGTAAACTGCAATTGTCTAGATCCATGAATATATCTGAGCACAAAACACCGTCAAAAAGTATCTGTTATTCTAATATAAAAAAGTTTAATGACTTCTGATTCAAAATTCTGTTTAGAGCTCAATATTTAAAGGAAATGAAATAACCATAAGTACAAAAAACATATTCCCTATATAAAATAAGCATTAAAATCATACAAAATGCGTAGCCAAACTTTCAAGCAATTAACATGTAACCATATTGTTGAAATATAAATGTTGAAAAATATATTTTTTGCCAATTCGGCCTATAGCAAAGACAAGTCTACAACAATTTTTATAAATGAATCGGTTTGTTTGTAAAACAATTTTCATGATTGAAAACTGTATTGCCAAATACATGAAATAATGTTTTCCAACAAATATATTCAACAATCGGCTATTCTATCCTTGTTAACATAAGTGTACCCAGCATTTTAAACGCCACAAAACAATGTTGTAGTATCATCATATATGAAACTATTTGGTGATCTTCCTATGCATAGAAATATATATAAATATAACACTTTCTTATAACTATTAAATCTTTTATATAAAAATATAGTACAGAGTAATATAAAAAAACCTTGTTAAAATACACGATTTCATACTTTTTATTGTTATATTTTATTGCATTGTACTTTTCACATATAGACAATTTCGGACACACAAGTCCAGACCTAAACAACTTTATTAACAAGAATATAAGAAATATCAATAATTTTGAGCAAGAAACTTCAGTTTATTTATATGCGCTTGCCTGGCTTTAAAAAAATCGATGAACAAAACCAGTATGTACTTGTTTCAACAAGTTTAAAACAAAGCAAAAAAACTGCAACATGTTAACAAATTATTTAACAATTTTAAATACGAAACAGTTAAACTAAAGTAGCGCTGGATCGACTTTTCGACGACCGAGCATTGTTATTCTCGCTTTGATTCTCTTGATCTTCGTACCAAGCGTTCATTTCTTCGGAAAATCGTTCAGATACCCCTATTTGCGCGAGATCGAGACTGTTATTCAAATTTTGGGTTGTAGCTGATTCTCGAGAAGAACTGAAAAAATATATTAATAATTACCTATTATTGCTAAAACGGTTTTAATTATTCTACTAATTAATTACATCCAGTGAACAATATGTTGTCAGGCGACAGTAAAAGGTTTCGGATTACTACCAAAAGCAAAATGGACTTAAAAAGGTAATTTTGAAAGTACAAAGGCGTCAAAATACGGAATTCCTTAATAAGTATGGTATGTAAAGACCATATACAGGCAAACAAGCTACCGGAGAAATAAATGAAAGCCTCCGAATGTGAACAAAAATTTCTCTTTCGACAAAAATATCTAAGCAAAATAATTATATGTTAGTATAAATAGCACCGAAATGTTAGGAAAAACACTGTGGTATTGATCAGAGCTGCGCGCTACTTAGATTGTATGATTTGTGCGTCCCTACCGCAGGTTTTCTCACTGGATCTTATCGATCAAAAATGGCTTGCCGGAATGGACGAACTGTTAGGAAAATAGGTTTTCCTGTATGGCATCACGCCCAGAAAATCGATGGCAGGGACGTCTTCAAGGTTTTCAAGGAACGTGGATTAATTCATGACTCAAAAGGCCTTAATACTTAAATGGAAGCAATATCATGCACATTTAAAATTGGACGATTGGGCTTTTTGAATTATTTTTCACTAGCTTCGTTAACTTTACCTGATTATCTTGATGATTATTGTTTTTATATATTATAAATAAAACACTTACCATACAACTGGGTGTTTACACTGGGGTAAAAACACTTTCGTCATTTGTTGAAGAAACATTTGGAAAAATATATAATTGCTTCGGATTGATATTTAGAAGCTTTAATTAACCAACTTAACTAACCATTAAAAAACTATGGGAAATATAGACTTAGAATCAGTTGAATGAAATTTGATTGTTCAGGTACAGGTTCCTATTACACAATTAATTTATTACCTGTGCTGCATATACTGTTGTTGTACTCGAACAGGGTATCGATTCATATTAATCGAATCCTCAAAGTTGTCATTTAAATTCTGGCGGCACACTGTAGTTGCTGGTGCTTGACCCATTCCCTTCTCCAGTTCTTTTGGGGTGACTTCTTAAACTTTGTTGAATATTTATAAAAATCGGACATTTCAAACGGTTTAGTTTCTTCATGGTACGGCTTTACAACCCCCGCTTGCACAATGGTACAATTCTTGGGGATATTGTTATTCAAAAGTTCAAGATTGGGAGGTTCAGGTACTCTGGGAGATGGATTAGATTCGGCTGGAATTTCCAACAGGAGTTTTGGGGAAAGAGGCGATTGCAGAGGTGATGGATTTCTTTGTCTATGCTGGATATGTTGCATTGGTATGGGGTGCAACATTGGACTCTTCTGTGGAGATACATGAGGTGATAATTGAGGTGGTGGTGGTGGAGGAGGTGGTGTGCGTACAACATATTTTTCTTCGAATGATGAAGGCAGAGTTGACTGTGAGCGCGATGTAACGGATGTTGGGGATATTGGTCCATCTAGGGAAGTCTCCAACCTAAAAATCAAAATTAATAGTTGATTAGGTTCAAGTGATTTGAAATTGATGAACTGCATTATGTGAAACTGTAACTAAGTGTCTGTATAGAAGGGGCTTTCAATTTCGTGTTCAAAGTTCAAACACAGACACTTTAAGACACTATGTGTAGATTAAATAACACTTGCACGGATGGTCAACTCAAGCCCGCAGCTGTATGTAAAAAAGCATTGTTTATCATTTAATCCGAGATAATGATTTACTGACACTCAGACGCATCTATACTTGTTTGAAATGAAACGTTTTAATAAAGCAACTCAAAAGTCGTTCAATACTAATGGGAATGTACTTATGTAGCTTTCCAGAACACATAAACTCTTGCAAACTTATTAAGGAACATTTCGTGACTCGAAAAAGTTCCGACTTCGCTAATTTTCAGCATCATTTCTTTGATTGACAGACCATTATCACAACTTTACCATTAGACTCTTTGATTGCTTCTGGAACCATTCATTCATTGGTAATTTATCATCTGTATCCAACTCGTCCCACGTTTCATCAAATCCCACATGGTCAAAACGATTTGCCATAGTTTCGTTAGTAACTTCTGTCAATCTCGATAAGTGAAATTTATTGCATCTAAATGGACCATGAAAAATTGCCCCTTCGCTTTCTATTGCTTCCGACATTTTCAATAGTATTTGTCTATATAGGCATTTTAAGGAATGGATGACTCCAGGAGCCATCGGGTGATGTGGTTGATGTTTCGAACTGGTTTTCGGTAGCGTCAATACCCCTTTTAATATGATTTAACGGCAGTTCATTAGGGGCTGGATAGATATCAATTAGAAATATATTTTTTTACTTCTATATCTCCTTCATCCTTTCCCCCCTCAGACATGTTAGCAGCTGTTCACACATTTTATCTGCCCTTAGGCAACTTTCCGCCAGTACAATTTTCGTCTTGAAATTTCGAAGTTACATATGGAATTAGTTTGTTGAAAGGTCCAGTCTCATCGGCGTTAAGAACGTTACTGTTATACTTCAACACACTGACAGTATTCATATCGCCTGATGTTTCCATCCCTAACAATGTTTCCTCCAATCATACCATGTCTCTTCTTAAAAGTCCAATTCGAACTTTTAACTTATTTTCCAACCATGTCACAAGCCTCTTCTTGAAGAATGGGGTAACTTGATAGGGTTTGATCTAGATGTTCATGAGCTAACAAATATTACAATGATTGACGTGGCTAGATTCAGACAAACTCATGAATCGGCTGACATCACGTCGATTCATGCTGTTTTCTAATTTTATCAATAATTTTATACTTCTGTTTTTACCTTAAAGCTTTACGTTAATTGTTTCTGTGTTTTGGATGGAACACGATTCACGAGGTAACAGGTAGCCATTCGGAAGAAAATATAAACACACATTTAATATGCCCCATATTTTTTGCTTGCAATCCGCGAATTTACCGGAAAAATCCCCTAAAAGTTCACTATAACCGAAATATGTTGACTTACGTTATACGGGTGAGTCAGCCTCATAGATCGTACAGACATAGCGATGGCAAAAAACGTTCATATAAAAGTGTGATGGTTGTCGCAACACTATTTATTTCTGTTACTTTGAAGTATACAGGGTAGCTCAAAATTAATTTATGACGGTGAAGTTTTTTTAATGGAATAGCCGACTTTTTACTTCAAATTCAGGTTCTACATTGAATTCGAAGTATTTTTGCCTAACATACTGTGACTACATTCAATAGTTTTGGGGACATAATGGCGTGTAAAACATGGGAACGCAACAAATGTATCCAATTTTATCGAGGAGTTCAGGGGTGGGGCACCTTTGACATTATTATCCCCCACTTTGCCCTTAATCTGCGTAAATTTTTTACATCGATCATATCACCATCGATGGATAGGAAGAGGCGCGCATTTAATTGACCAGCCAGATCACCTGACCTCACTCCTTGTGACTTTTTTCTTCGGCGTCAAAAAGACAGTCTCCCAAGTTCGTCCAATGATATGAAGCAGAGAATAAGACTCGCTTTCTACGAAATACCCCCACAAATGCTGCAAGGAGTTCTTCATAACAACGCTAGAAGATTAGAATTATAGAAAATGGGAATATGTTTGAACATTTGTTTTAATCGTTTCGTATATTTTCCTGACTGTACTTTAATTCATTCCAATTTTATTGTTTATTATTTAAAATGTTACAAATACGTTTCGGTGTCTTTATCCACCATCATCAGTTTGTCTAAAATGTATATTTACAGTTATCATCAATTTAAATAGAAAACTTTCACCAAAATTCACATATTAAAATACAAATCACACACATATTAAAAGTACATCCAGAACATTGGTTTTCAGGGGATGAGTCAGGACAAACATGTCTGGGGAAGACTAGAATCTATTGTTTAGAGATCTAAATTTAACTTACGTATATAGTTGTTTCTAATTTCACATTTGACTGGTCACTGAATTTTCCATATTTTTATTCGATATCAAGCGAGCGAAACAAAAAAAACTGTTTATCTTTCGTCTTTTCTTTGCATTCTAGGATTGCTGGCAATTCCTCAATATCAGATGTTTACATTTCATTTACCTGGTCCAATCAGTTCATGCATGCGATCATCTAATTAGTGTATGATACACAGAGCTAAGATTGTCTGTATCAGATCTGAAATTTATTGCATTCTGATGTTTCTTAATTTGTATCATTTCATGGATTCTTCTCTTATTATAGTTGTCCTCATTGATCATATTTGTGTGTTATCGAAATCAAAATCATGCAACTTTTGTTGTGCATGTTGTGCTAATGCTGTTGCATTTTCGTTAACCTTTCTTAAGCTATACTTATGTTCGTATATTCTTTTCTTTAAATATTGCCCTGTTTGACCTATGTATGTGTTGTCACAGTTCAAACAGTCAATTTTGTATATTACGTTAGGTGTGTCCAACTTATCGCTTCTAGGCTTAAATTTTGTAAAACATTCTTTTGCCAAGTTGTTTTTAGTTTTTTCCGCTATAGTAATATTATGCGGTTTTAAAACATTTTTTATTTTTATGTTGATTTCTGGTAATCTGGTGTTGATTTCTGGGAATGATAACTGTAAATATATATTTTAGACAAACTGATGATGGTGGATAAAGACACCGAAACGTATTTGTAACATTTTAAATAATAAACAATAAAATTGGCTGAAACCCAGGAATACATTGGAATGAATTTGTTTTAATATAACTTTAAAATTACATCGTTCATTTGCTGCGTTCCCATATTCAAATGTCGTCATGTCCAAAAACTATTGAATACTGTCACATAGTATGTTATACAGAAAATACTTCGAATTCAATGTAGAACCTGAATTGCATTAAAAAATAGGTTATTCCATTTAAAAAAATAAGCTTGACCGTCCTAACTTTATTTTGAGCTTCCCTGTATCTGCGTAGAAAGAAATCCTTTGGCGACCACTACAACATGAACTGAAATGAAATTTTATATGAACGTTTTTTTCCCAGTCGCTATTGCTCGACGAATTATATTAGCAATTATGTCTGGACGAATATTCTTTCTTCGCTGACTCACCCTGTATAAATAAAATTTGGTTCACTTCATATTTTTGTCATAAACGAATTCATGAAATCAGGTGAAAATTTGTATTAGGCTTCGGGCGAAAAATCACCCAATTTCAATTGCAGTTCTCTATCAGCGAAAATTCATTATAACTATCGTTCACTATCGGCAAATTCTACTGTATTTGAATATCGAAAACTGAATCTAACACGATCAAACTATCTAATAATTCCCCGCATTACTTGCAGAAAATACGTATTTTGACAAATACAAGTTAAAAAAAACTTCAGTAACAAAACAGTCGAAAGAACGATTCAACTATAAAATAAATATTTAAAGTATTCATACCTTGTAGCACACGCCAGTAAACAACGGGAAATGTGCGTTCGCCATTCACCGCTTGACTTTGAATACTCGAACAAGTATTATTTAAAATTCGCATAGTGTCGTAATTGGGTTAAATCCAGCCATTTCATATTTTCTCGCAGTACAGCAAACCGCTGATCGTTTAATGGTTCGCGCATAAAGTATCTCTATATTACAATTGGCAAGAACATAAAATGGAACTCGCGTGTCATAAATCTACTAAATAAAAGCGAAGGAAAGTAGTACATATATTTTCCAATTTTAGAAGAATTTGGGATAAGAAAATTTTAAATTTAGTGTACAAAAATAACTCTGGTGGTTCCGTTAGGAAAAAGTACATTTAGGCGATTAGGATCCGCACCTGCTGAGACCACTAATTGGCAAAAAAACTATTTCTTTGGCAGTTTATGATGCTTATTATTCTTATTTTGCGAGTAAAAGTTCTGAAGGTTTTGTAAATTTTAAAAATTGTACTTAATCCACTAGTCATAACTAGTAACAAAAAGAATATACAAATGGATCATAGTCAAAGGATGCATAGATGCAGCTGCACATAACATATTCTGTAGTTACATTGTTTAAGAATTACAATGTCGCAAAAAATAATGCCAAGTAGTCAATAAAGACAATCACTAAAACAAATACAGCATGGAATCCACTTCCATTTATTGAATATACATACAGGTTGAAACTCCATGCATATTCAATGATTCCGTATAAGCAGTTTTACTAGATCAATTAATTGTCAATGGCATTCATAAAAACTTACCATTCTTTTTCCTTCTGTTTCCGGACGCCACGAACATCTTTAAAACTGCGGTTGTCACTTTCACAAGACGAAGTGTCATCACTAGGATAAACACTATCTATTGTCTGTCCTACACTTCCCAACGATTGAGTTCTCACTAGCTGTCTATGATCCTGGGATCTTCTATTTGCGACCTGAATTTGCAAAAATATGTTTTATTGCCTCGTGAATTCATGGCATAATACTTGAGCAGGTTTCCACCACACATATAAAAAACAATTCCGTCAGACAAACTATTCTTACCTGAGGTTTAACAAATGTCGCGCTATTTTGATCGCTGTGAGTTGGAACTGTAGCCAGAGTGGCGGATTTACTGTCTATCGGGGATATTCTCCTTTGAACTCTCTTATTTTTTCTTCTATCCAGACTTCCGAATCTGCAAGAGCAATATTTCTATCTATTACAGTTATATCAAAACTAAAAAGATGATATATTAATAAATCGAGAAAAGTTATTCTTCAATGAACGTTCTGCAGAGTCTAAAAACTCAACTGTAATCCTGAAATAAGATGTTTTTCAGGTTTTGTGTACTAAGGTTGCTCAAAAAATATGAATCTGGCTCAAGAAAAAAGTAGTTTTTTTTGGCAAAGTCGAAAAATGTGATCTGAATTGTCTGAGTTCTAATTTTTAAGATTCTTGACAAAATAGCTATTTAACCCAACTACTATACGAACGCACAAACATGACAAAGATTTCGGAAAGACTCATACATCTACAGACAAAATGGACAAACAACCGCTACAACTGGACCATACTGAATCCCCTTTGTCTTACAAGACCAACCAGACAATCCCGCTTCCGTTTCCCTACATCAACGCTACTCGAACACTTACAAACGCAACTGACTACTGGCCAATAAAATAATTTTTTTTTGTCATTAGAATTGAAAAGTTTATTTAATAAGATTATTAACCTAGAATAAGAGAATTTTCATCTTTGTTTTTTATTTAGACTAAGACTACATGTATTAAACAAGGGCAGAAAGACCGATAGGTCGATAGCCTTTTTTAGAAATAAAGATGTTTACTACTACTACTAGCTATTTAACTCTTAAATTAATTTTCTTAAAAAATTTCATATGCAACTGGAAAAAACATCTAACGAATTTTTTTGATTTCAGACTATGCAGAATGTTTCATGAGGAATTACTTTTTTACAATGAAATAATATGGTACAAGACTACACCATAAATAATTGAATCTTTTCAAATTAACTCATACTTGCCTTTTATCTCTTTGCCAATTGCTATCCAACGTGCTCGAAGAATAAACCCAATACATTTGTCCTGATTCAGATCGTTTCCATGAACCACCTAATCCTGAGCTCATGCCATTATTTTCATATTGTTGATGAGGTTGTATAGGATGTGGATATGGTAAATGCATTGTGTCTGACGTATTTCGATAACCACTCGCATCCACGGTGTACCTGTTATACATAGGTTCCCCATGAATTGTGTGGGAAGGATAATATTGAACTTTATTGTGACTTGTAGGACTAGACTGCCGTAGTTGAACGTATTGTTGGCTGATTCTCGAAAAATTTTGAGAAGATCTTTGCATTGACATGCTATGTTGAGACAGTGGACTATGGGATAAATGTGGGCTTTTCCTTTGCATTTGAGGGCTTTGTTGAGAGATTGAACCCTGTTGAGGCATTGGGCTGTGTTGGGATACTAATGGACTATGCTGAGGGTAATGAAGGTTTTGATGTGGCAAATATTGACTACTTTGTGATAAATGCGGACTATGCTGGGACAGTTGTGAACTACTCTGAGACGCAGCAGATGGGCTGTGTTGTTGCATTAACAAAGACTGACTATGTGATGAATGGGGATAGTTATAACCAAAGTTTTGGGCGGGATAATTATAATGTGGAACACTGGTAATTTCCTCTTGTCTAGAACGCAAGAATGTTGTTTTAAATGACGCCGATTCAGGGACAGCACCAGTTACCTTTCAATATACTCATTATATCCATTTACACTTAAACGGTAAAATCCAGCAGTCAGCAATTCATCTGGTTTAGCATAGTGAACGGGAATACTTTCAGAATTTCTGCTGTAATGAGACTGTCTGGATGTACTAGGGGGATATCTCGACTCTGGGTATGTATCTGTTGGACTGAGCATAATTAAGCCATGTTTGTTGGAGACATGATTCTGTCGACTTTCGAGTGTTGGATAAGCCTCATTTGTTATTACAGATATATTATCATCTAAAATGGATAGAACAGAAATACATATTATAACAATCCAAGTGTTTCTTAGGATTCTGTAGATCCTTTCAATTTGACTGCTCAGAATAGCGAAGGCAATTGCCTTTGAGAGACAATGATAGTATCGACAATTACTTCCGTCTGTTATAAATCAGCTTAAACTTGAAGTTCAAATGTTACATAAATTAAATTGATTAGTTTGCTTCGATAATCCGAAAATTTTGAAAACTCGGGTACGGCTTTAGCAATTAATTTAACCATTTGTCGATCTTTTTTGAATGCTCACGGATTTTAATGGGATTGAAAAATGCGTTCAAAAATTTTTTTTTCCTGATACTCAGTGTCTTAGTTCCACATAAATACAAATGAAATGAAGTTTTTTTCGTTTGCATTTTCATCAAGATTAACTCCATCTGGACATGTGTGCTTAATCCGGAGATCGGCAGTATAGACAAACGTGGCAATTATTTCTGATGAACAGATGTAACTATATATAGACGTCCATAGAGTGCATTTTAGACCAATAAAAGGATTCGAATTGAATGATGATAAAGTTGTGAAATCAGTACGCCTCAGTTGATGAAAAGCTTGCAAATCCCGGGCTGCGTTAGATAATCACCGACCCATAACACATCAGATAAAGCGAATTTCTGTTTAAATATGTAAATTAATTAACAAACACGTGTATTTAATTCGCTTGAGCATAAAGTGATATCGATAAACATTAAATATTTAGATGTTGGAAGAAGTATTACACGTGCATCATTTGATATCTGCTATAAAATAACAGCAATAATTTACCTTGTGGATCTGGAATTCTTGATTTTTTCTTCTGCTTTATTTGTTCGAATGCTGTCTTTTCCTTCAGTAAAGCAAGCTTCTCTTCAAGAGCTTTCACTTGTTCTTTATGTTTTTGATACTCTGCTCGGTGTTGTCTTTTAACAGTCTAAATCAATATTTGTCTCTTATAATCAAAATCGACCAAATGGGCTAAATGCTAATTTAATTTGATCTTGTATGATTGTGTTCGGCTGAGGATATTGCAAGGTAGGCAAAAGCACAATTTATATTATTGTGGGAGAATAAACAAGGGTTGGGTAAATAATATGTTTACTCCTTTATATCTATCGGGAAGTATCATATACCGGAACTCTAAATATTAGTCCTATTAAATTAAAACCTAATAATTTAGTCTAAATAATAAATAACTTTAAAATGTATGGCAATCAATCAGGTGGTGAAAACAATGTTCATTCCCAACAATAACAGTAATTAGAACAGTCGCATGAAAAGATAAGCAACAAATTGCATTCATGACATGTTTACAGTTCACATTTGTTACAATCAGCAAGTTAATTATGTCAAGATGTTTCAAAACCAGACTGCAACGAAATGGCATATGTGAAAAACAAATGATAACTGCTAACTCTGGTTTAAAAAATGTTACATAATATACAATGGTATCGTGCAAAGGTCAGTATTATAACGACGTTTAACATGGCGAGTCTCTTCAGTTAAAAAATCACTCTACTGTATTTTAATAAAAACGAAAATAAAATACTCAATTTCCCTGGAAGATTAATACTAAAGCTGAATTGAATTTTGTATTAATACACAATTTTTTTGGAATTTTAGCTTCGGATAAAGCAATTTTTCCTCTAATGCTGTTTCCACTGCAAGAAGGCATTCTTCGAGAATTTTGTCGATATTGAGTTTGTCTCAAAAGCAGAGAAAACTACGTTCAAATATGCACTTAAAAAAATAAAATCAATATTTTCTGACAAACCAAGTTTCCCATATGAAACCAACGTAAAACTAATAAAGGTGTTCATCATAAATAGGTGCAATTACAAATCTGAACGAACTTTTCAACTCTAATCAAGTTTTCTTAATAACAATTTTCGATATTGTATTTTATTCTTGAGCAAAATTCATCTTGTCTGATATACCTCGTATACAACTGAAAAAAAATCTGATGGTTGCATTTTATGTTATGGAAAAGTTTTCCATATGGTGCGAACTTAAGTAGACACACTGCATGAATAGTTCAATTTTCCAGCAGCAATAAATTTTTATCCACTCTTAATAATCATTGCAAAATTTAAAGACAAAAGTTTCGTTTTACTTTTGTTGAAACGGACGTTCAAAATTAATATTGGTGATGCTATGCGGGCCCTACAATACCATTTACAAAACTGTTTAAAAAACTGACGGCTAATGTTCCTAGTTGTCCGACAAAAATCAATTAAGAAATCGGCTTCATCTATAAGGGGGCCTTAATTTTGTTATAGTGTATACAGGCAGCTAACATCCTTTGTTGGTTGAAAAAAATATCATTAAGCAGTCGCCGCTATACATAGACGTGTTTAATCAATTGTGTGTTACATAGAGGGCAAATAGGCAATAAAAAAATTGTTATCATTCGTTTTTAACCGGGTGGCTAGATGTAAACCAAATCTTAACGATGGTCGCAAATACCTTAACCATTCCTTGAACTTATTTCAATTTTTTGACTCCGTGGCATTTAATTTAAATAAAACTAGTTCAAATGTATTTGCTTTTGGCAGTAAATGTTTGAATTATTGAATTGCAGGATGTTATAAGCGCCTTAACTGTATTTAAAAAATATTGGTTTAAGAGCGCTTGGAGGTAATGTTTAGTAATGATTTTAACAGCCCGCATACTTTTATGTTGAACATTACAGTTAAAATGCACCTTTACGGAAAGCTCCTGAACACTTCTGGTTTATTAGAATACATATTTGGAAGTTATCCGGGTTATAACATCTACAGTCTACGCCTGTTTCAATCAATAAATATTATCCAACTTTGATATTATGACCGGTTGAGATTTAATGAGACGAGAGATGAGAGCAAAAATAAATATTATCAAATTTTCAGATATGCGAGTTAAGTTCATTTAATGTATCTCAACATAGCGATAACTATACCGATAAACATTTCAAGAAATAAGAAGGTGTAGTCAAATATGTAATAATAATCTCCGTATAAACAACAGACAGGTTGTTAAAAGGATTAGAAGATTAGATTCCATGAAATCAATGCTAATTCAGACCTACCCAAGTAATGTGGAAGGTCAATATTCTACACAAATTGCGAAGCGTCAAAGTAAATGTTAAATATACACTTCGCATTTAAAACACCTAGGAATGATTTTATGCTTACCTTACTTATGTTTCCTTCACCAGATAAGCCTAAAGCAGCATCTCTCAATTTCATATGTAACTGAATTTCCAGCTCCAAGTTAGTAACCAACTGGTCCTTATTGCTATTATTTACGAGGTTTTCATTCAGTTGAAATGCGGTACCTACTTTTCTTCTTATTGTTGGAGGAGTTTCTCCTATTTCTAATGGCATTTCTGGGGGCGTGATTCCGGTCAACTCTGCTTCCTTTAATATGTTTAATGTTAGATGGTTGTATATCAAACACATTTTAAATGTAAATACCTGAATACATAATGCTCTGAGGTCGTGGTTGCATTTTGCTAGTTTTTCTTCAATTTGTTTCTTGCGTTCCACAAGTATCACTTTTCTTGCAGCATTATTAGTAGTGCTGGCTACCATTTTTTCAACTTTTGTTTCACTGGATGTAGAAGCTATAGCTGCTCCATCCTCTATAACATTCTCTCAATTAATAACAACAAAACGACACATTTTAAGATGTGCATTATATGTTTATAGAATACGCTGTTGTTTAGGTTAATGTACTGCTTACCCATGTTGAGAATATTTTCATTATTTCATTGTAGTTCTCTTATGGAAAACGAAGTTCGCATCGGTGACTAAGATGCGATAAATCAACTTATTACACGGCGTTTCAATGAGTACATTTCAATTGATAACGCTAGAAATGACTTAATATGATTATTTTTGTAAACTGCTCCAACGCAACAAGTTTCTAAGCAAATAATTTCCTCAAAATTCCCAAATTTCTCTCTATAAATCTATTAATGTCTCGTCTGTAAATCTGTTTAAATATAACACATAAACAATTAATCGTCCCATGAATATCATTATTTATTTACACTTTTTATTATTTGTCAAAATTTGTCTTTAAAATGTTCCATTTTGACAAATAATATCATTTATACGTCGAACCTGTCAAAACACTGTTGCCAGCTGTGGTAGGGTCTATGCACTTTCACTGCCGGCCAACGACCGTAGCTGTAATATGAAATTTCTCGCGGGAATTTCGAACGAAAATAGATTTTTGCTATTAGTGAAATGTCTTGGCTGTGAATTTTTAATTAACGAACAAAAATATTTAAGAACAAATGCAATACTTGAAACAAATTGGGCTTCATTACTTCGTTTGGATTTTCATAGAACGTAATTACATGGTTTTTGCATTTCAAAATAACTACGGATTGAGATCTGAGCAGATATCGTTAGAAAACCACGTGCAACATTACATATGATTTTAAGAAATTAGGTTTCTTCCTTAGCATGATTATTACAGTATGAAATATATATTAACTATAATAAATTACTCGCTTCTGACGTCTCAGTTAGTATCTTGCAGATTGAATACATTTTACGTTCTCACTTCGAGTCAACTTCTGTACACACCTCTATAACTGTCAAATTGATGTTTGATGTTTGATTTGCAAATGGCGGCTTAAAGGTCTTCAAAAGTAAACAGGTGATTTATTTATTTTTAAACCGCATTAATGAGACTAAATTGATTGTCATTTCAGCCAACAGAAGAACGTTACAGAACAATGCTTATGATTTCATGATACATTTAATAGTTCTTATTTATACACATACAGAAATCGTGCTAAAGATATGGCTACATCACAAGAAGCTGATTCGGATATGGACTGTTCTGAAAATGAAGATGGATATGATGACTATAATGATTACTATAATGATGAAGATAGTGATATTGAACGCATAGATCCAACTAAAGTTGATCCAGAATACTTTGATTACAAGTGTCTGTCTGAAGAAGAAGTGGAACGGCTACTCAATGAAACTGTGGAAAGCCTCAGTAACCGTCTAATTATATCTCCTTCCTTAGCCAAAGTAAGTGATAAAACATTCAATTATTCAGGAATAATGTCATAGAAACTACTTAACAGGTTTTGCTGCATAGCCAGCACTGGAATACCAATGAAGTTATTCATAAATATAAGGAAAATCCTCAGCAAACACTTATTGGAGCGAGAATTAATCCACCTTCTCTACCCAAGAGTATACTTTTCACATCGACATACTTGGCATGTTCAGTCTGCATTATTACACAAAATGTAGACAAGTTTTTTCATTTGTCGTGTGCGCATATATTTTGTCGAGAATGTTGGGCGACACATTTCGAAGTACAAATCAGCCAGGTAAGAATCACTGCTTGAAATGATGTATAAACATGTATATATTCGTGTTTGTTCCAGGGAATATCCACTGCTATCAGTTGCATGGCAAAGGATTGCATTGTCTTGGCACCTGAAGACTTTGTTTTGAAGCACCTGCAACATAAAACTAGCATTAGGGAAAAGTATCAACATTTTATCTTCCAGGACTATGTCAAGGCTCATCCGGAGTTGAGATTTTGTCCCGGTCCGAACTGCTCTATTATCATCCACAGCAGTGAAATCAAAGCGAAACGAGCGGTTTGTACCCAATGCAAGACTATATTTTGCTTCAGGTACTATAACCATAGTTAGGCAATCATTGTAAAATTAACTGCTTTCCTTTTAATTAGATGTGGATGTGATTATCATGCTCCAACGGATTGCCAAGTTATAAAAAAGTGGTTAACAAAATGCGCGGATGATAGTGAAACAGCAAACTATATTAGTGCTCATACCAAAGACTGTCCAAAGTGCCACATATGCATAGAAAAAAATGGAGGTTGCAATCATATGCAGTGTTACAATTGCAAGCATGATTTCTGTTGGATGTGTTTGGGCGATTGGAAATCTCATGGGTCCGAATATTATGAATGCTCAAGGTATAGAGAAAATCCCAACATAGCTCATGAGTCGGTGCATGCACAAGCTAGAGAGGCTCTGAAGAAATATTTGCATTATTATGAGAGGTGGGAGAACCATTCGAAATCTTTGAAATTAGAAGAACAAACATTGGAAAAGCTCAGAGCTCGAATAAATCAGAAAGTCATGTCCGGTTTAGGTAAGTCATATTTTTTACGTAATCGTTACATTCATCGGTAATGGTCTTTGAAATCCGTCGCTCGCAGACCGTTGCGTTCGCTATTAACAATTTGGTCATCTTGTAAAAAAATCACATTAGAAACAACATTCTTCCTGTAGATTTTTCCAGAAAATACCGTTTTCTTCCACTTTTCACACACTGACAGTCACCTCTTTTCCTTAATGTAGCAAAGGACGACATGACGTCTACGGGTCAGCCACGCTGCCAAAAAAGATTTTAATTATTTATTATTCAATTTCGGAAATTTTTCGATAGTTTGGTGAACGAACTGCTTCTTTTTTCTTTTCAACTATGTTATGGTGTGTATCTCCACCAGAACAGGGATTCACCATTCTTTTGCTATAAGAGGCTGCAACATTCTTTATCAGCCTCATTAATTCAAACACATTTCTGGGCAATGGTAGCAACGAGACGGGGCACCCAACACGACTTATAAGCGGGTCGCAAACGCTACAGCAACGCGCATCAACTTTGTTTTCAGTAAATACCCACGAGTCGCCAATCTGCATGTTTTCAGTGTACCGAAATGCAAACCGTCCACACTACGCCATCATTTTCTTTGATGTGCATCCAAAAAACTACCATAGATGGATTGAGACAAACTTCCAGCGCGCCTACCGTGTAACACGTATATTCTTGAGATTTTGGTACATCGGGAACGGGTCGCGTTTGTATTGCGCTCTCGTCGCGTTAAGTCTCTACGCGGCAGGCTCTTAATAGTGGCATATTATGCCGTGAACAGACCTAATGCAACATTTTTCTTTGTTTGCCCGGCGGCGGCTGGAGGATAAAAATCTTCTCGAAAACACCCCGTGTCCCGTGACACTGGGTAGTGTTGGATTTCTACCAACTCAAAAACCCCCGTTTTTGACTGCAAGTTTTCGGGAGTTATCCTTTAAAACTTGTAGTCTTCGTAAGAATGGTTCAGCTCTGGCATCCGTATGCTTTTACATCACATTCTCTCCATACTAGATATCTACTAGTATGGGCATCTTACTAATTTAACACAAGCCCTAGACAACACTACTTCTATCACACTAGCTTAACTAAGTTTCACACTTACAGCACTTTGTAGCTAAAGCAACACAAACGTCGTTTCTCTTAAATACTTACGAATAAAGCAAACCGTTACACTGCGCCTCAATTCCTTCGATCTGCCCTCAAAAAACTACTATGGATGGATTGCGGCGAACTTCCAGCGTGCCTACCTTGTAACACGTCCATACTTGAGATTTTGGTAAATTGGGAAAACGTCGCTGTTGTATTGCGGTTATTATTATGAAAAATTTAAATTTAATAAATTATGAACTTACAATCTTTAGGTATTTTAGTTATTGATCAAAATAATAAAATAAAGTCCTTTGATCAAATCCTTATAAGCATATAACGCTAAAAAAGCCAATTGTTCGTTCCCGACCGACCCAGAGAGAATAAGCTCACAATTTATGCATCTCATTTGGTTATCGAATGATGTTATAATACAGTAGACATATAATGTTAAGCAAGATGGTCTTTGTTTGCTGAGGTTTAACACTGTTATAGAATATATTGCTCATCTCCTATTTTTGTTAACTTAACAAAACAGTACAAAAGTAAATGCTTTTAGGTACTTGGATCGACTGGCAATATTTATTTACAGCAGCAAATCTATTAGCAAAATGTCGCTACACTCTTCAATACACATATCCTTTTGCATATTACATGGATGCGGGCCCGAGAAAGGAATTATTTGAATACCAACAAGCACAGCTGGAAGCTGAAATAGAAAATTTGAGTTGGAAAGTTGAGCGAGCTGAAACCACCGATAGGGGTGACTTAGAAAACCAAATGGATATTGCAGAAAAACGAAGAACTACTCTTTTAAAAGACTTTTTAGATGTGTGATATTTTTTAGTTGTTTTAGGTGTTCTTTTCGTTTAACTATTAGCGAAGTTGCCAATTTTCAGCTTATTTTTTAAATAAAATATTTGACTGTGATTCTCAGAATAGAAATTTGGCAGGAGATGTACCTATAAGGAAACGAAACTCGAAAAGGTAGATATTTTCATTGTGTAGTTTATAGATTAATAGTTTTCAATCGTATAGAATTATTTCTAGTTTTATTTATAAAATGCCACAATATAAGGGGCATAGACGAATTCTAACAACAAAAGAGATATTATGTTTACGGTTGTATAGTTTCAATAAAATTCCGTCTAATTTTATTAAAACTACACACCACACCAACAGTAACTCTGCATCCATTGCTGATCGATCTATGCTTATATTAGGCTTACACATATTTAGTTTATATTGATTGGTTAAAACTAGCCCTTTTAAGTCTTATTCTAATTATAAACTGAATATACTAATTTAATTTCTCTAATTAGATGTTAAATGTTCTCATTCAAGATATATGTGCAAACTTCAAATACCAATCTTAATGTTAATTGATAACATATGTGATCTATTAAGAACTTCTTCAAGACGTTGCTTTTGTCTTTAATTTGCTATTTCTATTGTGAATTTAATAGAAATACTATTGTGAATATGTTTAATCGTATTTTATTAGTCTAATTTTAGAATAGCTAGTATCAAATTATTTTCTCTAATTAATATTGTTACCTGTTATATGTGAAAATTTTTATTTTCTTCATAACAATTTCTACAATTTCAAGCTAAGCTATTTCAATTTATATGTCTAGTTATGGGTAGCCAGATAATCTTTCTAAAAAAACTCTACTAGTAAGATAATTTTGTTTTGACCAAGATGGAAGAGAATCGTGAACACATACGCTTTTTCTAGACTTATAAGTATAATGAATAAATAAGAAGTGATTCAAGCCTTAGTGTTAAAGTGAAACTTAAATTAAATATGTATTTTGATTACTTAAAATAAGATTCAGAACAAGTGGGTAACGCTAACTACACGGCATTTTTGCCAGCAATGATGAAGCGCGGTATTATGCCAAATATTAGTGAAGTAGTTCGTGCGTGCGGCCTCATTTTTGTATATTTGCTAGTACTTATATATTGGGGGGATACTAAGAATTACGTAGAATATGCCTTTTTAGTTTACTGTAGATATACTTAGAGACATAATATATATTCTAGTTGAAAATATGTGGATGGTTTTTTTGAATATTTAATGTCGAACAAGTAAATTTGGTTTTAAAATGGTGGTAATATCGGACAGGAAAGTGTAAAGGCAAATTCTCATTTTCATAAAAAAATCAGATATTTACCATTTTTATTTATTCCTTTTATGAATTCCTTTTTAATGAAAAGCACAACTGAGAAGTTGAGCTATTTCTGTACGGGTTACTGTGCCGATGCCATGCAAAGATGGACCTTTGATGAGATTATACAGTTATCTAAATCATATATATATATTTATTTTTCTTTGTTTGGTTTTGCTAATAAATATCTATTTGTAGTGATATTAAGAATTACTGCTCTTGTGATCCACGGTTAAAGGAATTATTTCCTTTATACTGTTTTCTTGCATAGACTAAAATCGAAACGGAATGTCTAAATAAATGTTTAATCTAACTTGTATATACATTTAATAGAGTTTACAGATTTTGTAATTAATATATCTTCGCTTTCATAACTGTTTAATAATCGTGTCCAAGTTATTTACAAGTTATGTTTCGTGAAACAATTAGAGCTTAGGATACTTACATACTTACATTAGTGATTCATTTGCATAAATTATCCATATATTTTCGCGCACAGGGTGTTCACAGAATACGAGCTGGGCCTCTTGAATTCAGACCATAATATTTTCTAATGTGATGAATACTAGTTGAAATGCAATAAAATATTATAACATATTTTTCATTGCATGATGATATTTTTCATTGCAAAAAGGTTATTTTATGACATTATTAACACCAAATAATTGTTTGTAGTTTACGAAAAAAACTGTTTGTTTCCGGCAATACACAAGCGGGGGAATACGTGATAGAGTCTTATGTTGAATCAACGTATGAAATTATTCCATAAAAACTACGTATAAAATTAATTACACTGTTTACCGGTTAATTGTTGCTTTAATAATGTGAGTCCAGTTCAGGCTTACAAACTTAATGAATTTTTTCTGAATACGATATATTGGCGGCTAATTCTGGGACACTATGTGTATCAAAATATATTTTCTTGAGGTTGTATTCTTTGAAATAATGAATGAAATTAATCTTATATAATCATACATAGGCGAACCTATGGAAAATCTTATGGCAATGATTTTGTTCTTGATCATTTTTCATTCTTATTATAAAATCTACAACCCTTGGAAATAAATAATTTGCTTTCGTGACTTCGAAATATGTATTTCATAAGTTTCTGGCTATTTTAATTATAATATACTAATAAGTAAATTTTAAATGATTGCTTCGGTTTCCAATAATCTTAAAATAGCTATTAAATTTTATTCAGTGTTTAGATTCTATTGCAATGAATTAATCAGTCGAGAATTATATTTTTCACATAGAGCTTTAATTGTTTAGGTTTTTGGCTTTATGTTAGTTCATTTTTTAAATTGTTTAAAGGACTTTATGTGTGTTTACAATAAATATGTATTTACAATAAATATGATTTTAACTTAAGATAAAAAGTGTTTTCTTTGGCATCCAACATTTTTTTTCTCATCTGATTTGTCTTGAGTGGTATATGACAAACTAAAAATTCTGTAGAGAAAACCTTTATGAAAACTAAGCGGTTGATAAGTACAACTGTGGCTTTGGTTCAGAAGGTTTCTATCTCCTAGATGATTTCTTTCAGATGTTTTCAACTGGGGAATATACAGGGTGAGTATCGATTAGCTGAACACATTTCGGACAAAAATATTAGGCTGATTTGCCAATGTTCTGCAAAGGATACAATATGTTGAAATACTTTATATTTAATAATATCTGTGAACCGAGGAAAGGTATTAAAATTAATTGTAGTTTCGGCTGGTAACTATGGCACATTTCTTAAGAATTGGTACTGTATGCTTTTTTTAATATAGAAAAATGATGTGTTAGTATTGCTTTTTGTTCTGCCGAGTTAGTTGTTTTGTAGTCGAATTACCTCCGAAAGGAATGAATATTTAAGTCATAAAATGTTATTCAAGAGACACCCCCAAAACCCACTACACAACCCCCCCACCCAACTACTATACGAACGCACAAACATGACAAAGATCTCGGAAAGACTCATACAGCTACAGACAAAATGGACAAACAACCCCTACAACTGGACCATACTGAATCCCCTTTGTCTTACAAGACCAACCAGACAATCCCGCTTCCGTTTCCCTACATTAACGCTACTCGAACACTTACAAACGCAACGGACTAGTGGACAATAAAATAATTTCTTCTTGCCACTGAAATTTTATTTATTTAATAATATTGTTAACCTAGAATAAGAGAATTTTCATATTTGTTTTTTATTTAGATTAAGACTGCATGTATTAAACAAAGGGCAGAAAGACCGATAGGTCGATAGCCTTTTTTAGAAATAAAGATGTTTACTACTACTACTGTTATTCAAGCAAGCAGAAACTAAAATAACCCATCATAATTCTTATTTTATATTGGAATCTCTGACTATTAATTGCAGTCTAACCATATTGATCGCAGCCCACCGAAGAATATACATTTTCTGCGTTTTGATAGTTCTCAGTTATTACAGTTATTATCAAAATTCATTTTTGATATTCAAAATCAAATTATTTACACTCTACTCAGCGGCTTTTGCACGTACATTCCCGAATTCAATAGCTCTTAAAAAAACGTATCTAATTTTTCTTTCTCACTTATATATAACTAGAACTTTTAAATTTTAGCTTTGCTCACGGCACATATGTGCAGTAAATCTAATGAGTTGGTCCTTTAGCACCCCCATTCTGTGCCCCGCGTTGGTCGGGTCACAAGCAATGTATTACGATGGTGCGTGTGTAGATTTAGGCAGTGCACTTTGCGTGCGTGGCATTCGCTGGTTGGGCTATCCATCGCTTACCTTTTGGCGAACGAGAAACTCACTTAATGGGGGGTACTAGCAAAATTAAATCCCCAAGGCGGAGCAAAGGTTCGTTGAGTGCGGTAGAAATCGCGGGGAGATGAAAGAGACGTGGTTTTGGTAATTTGAGGGTTTTGGTAATTTGAGGTTTTTGGACTGGGTCCGGACATCAACAATAATTCTCATGCATTTTACGTTTACCGCAGAATGTTCTTGTCTTCAGCAATTTTCTAAGATGGTGTACCTCAAAGAATTAAGCCACTCGCAGCCGCTGCCTCTACTAAACTATTTATTGGAAAACAATAAGCGAAATGTTTATTTTAAGCATAAGTACTTCTACAAAATCATCCGGTCCGCCAATTGGTCAACACCACTCCCTGGCTGTCTACTCTTTCTCATATCGCACCACCTCCAGTTCGCAGGCTGACTTCACTAGCAACCGTGAACTTCCTATTTATCGGGATATATCGGGCCCCCCTCGCCTAAGACTCAAGTCGAGATCTGAGTGGAATCAATACTTTAATGACCACCCTAGCTTCAAGAACCAGGACACCATGGTGGATCCGTCTGCTCAGGTCTTAGGTATGGATCTGCTTAAGACTTAAAGAAATTTCGCTCTAAAGGTGCTTGAAGTTTCACAAAAAAATACATTAATCTTCATTTTTGGAAGATCCTGAGCTGTGACAGCTCAGTAAATGTTGGTCTCAAAAACGATGTTTCCAGTCAACCGCATTCTTTCGTTTAAAAATTTCCATCTTCCAAACTAAAGCAAGTAGTAACTTGAAAGTTTCACCATCTATAGAGGACACTTGACGTTAAGGATGCTCGAAGTTTCAGAAATGTCGCCCTGAATCCTGATTTTTGGTGACTTAGTAAATGAGGGTCTCAATATTAATTTCTCTAGGCTAAATACCCGCTGTCATTTAAAAATGCACAGCTTCCAAACCATTGCAAGTAGCAACATGAAACATTTACCATCTGTAGACAATACTCGGCTCTAACGATGATGGAAGTTACAAAAAAGTCACCCTGGATCCTGATTTTTGCCAGCTACTAAATGTTGGTTTCAAATTAATGCTTTGAGTCAACTACATTATTTTCTTTAAAAATTTGCATCTTTCAAACTAAAGCGAGTAGCAATTTGGAATTCGCACAATTTTTATCTGATACAAGCTTCTAACGAATTCTGAAAGTTTCGTAAAAGGAGCCAATAATCCTGATTTTTTGCCCGCTTTATAAGCAATAGTACAAAATATATGTTTCAGTCAAGTACGCTCACTCTTTCAAAAACTGACTGTGTCCAAACTAAAGCAAGTAGCAACTTGAAAGTATCACCAGCTTTAGAAGACATTTCACTCTAAAGGTGCTGAAAGCGACATTAAAATTGCTCTACATCCCTGAATTTTTTCCAGCTGAGTAACTGTGGATTTCAAAATGAGTAAATATCGGCCTCATAATGGATGTTTTTGCTCAATATACAGGGTGATTCAAAAGTGGCGTCATTCCTTTTAAGGGGTTGTAGGGGCGCACTTGGAGAGTACGAGAAAAATATTGAAAAATTTTTTTCGAAAATTTCTAGAAGATATTAACAGTTGACAGACAATGAGATGCTGTTCAAATGGGGATGATAGATTCCCCATCATGTGACTGTGGGTAAACGGGGCGAACCATGGGACACATACTCGACTCGTGCCCACTTAGGTGATTGGAGGGTGGCTTGGAGGCGCCCTTGGAGGATTCATGACATTGATCATGTCATGATCAAATACCACAAAAATCTAGATACAGAGAATTTGCCTGAATGCATTTAAAATGCATGTGAATCGTCTGGTTATTTAAATAAAAAATTATCACGTACATGATGAAATAATGAAGGAAAACGAGTCATTAGTAATGCTATAATCAACGCACAAATGCAATAACGGATTTAAGGTGATTGTTTGCTTTGCACTTATTGATTATCGGAAATAGAAGTATAATTTAGTGATAAGTTCACCCGTTTCTGGAATTCCCAAGGGGCTCTGTTAGTCGCTAGATAAACGAGTAAAATCATATAATTTCGCTGTTGAAAAGAAGGAGCACAATAGTTGCGTAGGGCGTAGGAGGCGGCCTACGTTCACTCTATATATCTTTGACGTCAATCGTACTCTAACCACAAATTTGCAGAAAACAGGATCGATTGTTTTGAGTTGAGGATGGTGAACAGCCATATGTTTCCTCTGGTATTGTTTATAATATTTAGTGTTTTTAATGTAGTGACATGGTGCTCGGATTTGAGAAAGTTTCCTCTCCTGATGCCTAACGTCTATCCATACAAGGTAAGGGTTTTGCCGTTCTTTGAAATCATTATAAAATGCCATTCTTACAACTCAACAGGGAAGTTTACTACCTAGTTGTTTGTTTAAACAAATTCAGTCTTGTTTATAATGCATGTCGAAACTATGTTTGGTGGTTGGCTTGGTGTTACATTGGAGTTGCATTTGGGGTGAACGTGTCGTTTGAGTCCCTCCTAATTTTTAGTTTTTTCTTGTTTTACCCTAAAGAACACTTTAAAATAAGCAGTTTCAACGAAAAAAATTACTGGATGGTCCATAAATTAAGCCAAAAGACATTTAGAAAATTTGAGGAAAATCACCATTTTCAGGCAAAATTTTGAAAATTTTTGGCGCAAAACTTTTAAAGCTGATGAAAATTGTTTCCTTGGATACCTAGCATGTAGGTCTCTGGTAAAAATATATATTAAGTATAAATAAAACGCCGTCCGGATCCAGATCGCTGAAATTCCCTAAAACTCAGATTTTTTCTCAAAAAACTCCATTTAATGGCTTAAATTAAGAAGAACAGGCGCAACTCTGATTATAATCTTGATCTGGACAGCTTACAGAATGAGAAGCTGCTGGACGGTAAAGAACGGGAATAGTCGGACGGATCCTGGCCGCTGAAAATTCCTAACACGAATGTTTGTAAAAAATTACTTGTTTAGTTGTGAAATTTGGAAAAATAGCTCGAAATCTACATTAGGAGGCCAGGACCACTCGCAGCCTCGTAAGGCGCTATCCGCTAGTCCATCACAAAGTTATAAAAATATTCACTTACCCTTAGGCACTTTAGTCTGGATTCTGGGGTATTATAAAATTGAAATTTACCGCAAAAAAAATTGATTTCTTTGCTCTGAAGATAATTGAAAATGTGTTCGCAGCAGAACACCCCTATCCTACTGTGGAAAACCGAACCATTTAAAGTTGAAAAACTAAAGAAAAAAGTTGAAATTTGAAAATCTGAGCAATCGCTTCTAAGAGTTCAAGAACCGTTTAATTTAGAGTATAATTAACAGCAGAAAAACTACAATAATTGAAACAAACTACCTTACACGACGATAGAAAGTGTAGTTCACAGCAGAACTAATTGATTTTACATGTAGACTGAAAAAGTACGTACAAAAATCGATTACCATTGAAAACTTCTAGTTTGTGTATAAAATGTGACTTTAAATTAGTTTCAGAGAAGTCAAATTAAAACTTTGAAAAACTCAACCCAGAATCCAGAAACTCCCTCGTCGTTCTACGTCGAATAAATATGACAAACAATTATATATTTATTAAAACACAAGTCAATATGGGACTAAAAATCTACATCTACATGGCAACCAGGGGCAAAGTATGCGTAAATAAAATTAATTATTCGGATAGATTCCAGACCCTGAAAATCCCTACCACGAATTATAAAAAAAAAATTGTTTAAATTTTTAAATTTGAAAAAACAGTCCGAATCTAAATGGTTTGGCCAGGGTGGCACAGCGAGGTGTTAACGCGCTATCCTCCAATAATGCAATAAACAGAATTATATGCAATTATTCGGACGGACCCTAGCTCCTGAAAATCCCTATCTCGAATTGTAAAAAAAGAATTTGTTTAAATTTGAAAAATAGTCCGAAATCTAAATGGTTTGGCCAGAATCACACACAACGTTTTAACGTGCTGTCCGCCAATGGCAAAGTAATGTTAAACTTACCGAAAGCTGCATTGTACTACCTGAAAAGAAAGAAAAAAATCTGTAGTATTACATAAACTTAGTCTAAAACCCAGTTATTTGATTGGAAAGAAAAGGAAGTAGAGAACTGAATAAAACTTCAATTGTTTCTCGAAAAACTAAACCCAGTTCAAGCTAAGGGTTGATAGATTTATAAGCCTTCTTACCTGCTTTTTTGCAAACTGGCCATCCTCCCTTGTCTATCCATTAATCCTACAATAAGTATCCAAACGGAGTTGAAAATAAATGTGGATCAAATTCAGTGGTTAACAAGCAAGACGATCGACCGCATTTGCCTAAATGGCACTAAATTGGTACATTTATCCCGTTTATGAACAAAGAAACACAATAAACTGAACTAAATGTTCAGCTTTTCAAAAAAAGTTCGTACAGAACTTACATAGTCATATAATCGTTTGCTTGGTGGCCCTTCGGATGACTCATTGCCTTTTCCTTTGTTGCTCGATTTCAGTTTGTTTATTCTTGAAAATGCCTGTTCGCATGGCAATATTTCCAAAGACAAATTTGGCGTTCCAACGTAATGAAAGTCAACAACAACTAAACGAAAAACGTTCCAAACGCCGATCTATCACTAATTAAATTTTTAATTTAGAGCCATTTATATTTGTCTCAATTTCATTTAGCTGCAGTGCACTGCCAATGCACAACGTCAAAACAAATTTTTTTCTTATTGATGATTTTGTAGAAATTTCCAGGTTTGGATATTTGCCGTAAACAAAGTAGGTTTCTCAGCCAAAGATAAACAAACCATAAACCGTTCATGCGGCCAATTTTGTATGCTAAATTAAATACTCGCTCTCCGATCAATCTTTAGCTCAATTTTCATGAAACTTTGAGTTTTTGCAGCTTGATGTGTTGTTGGTACAACATGGCGGCCTAAAGGGCAAATTAATTTTCGAGCAAGATCATGATTTATGAATGATTTCCCCTGCTCGCATTCATTCGCGTTTCAGTGTACTTTATTTTATTTCAAAAAATTCCTGGGTTTCAGTCAATTTTATTGTTTATTATTTAAAATGTTACAAATACGTTTCGGTGTCTTTCTCCACCATCATCAGTTTGTCTAAAATATATATTTACAGTCATCATCAATTTAAATAAAAAACTTTCACCAAAATTCACATATAAAAATACAAATCACACACATATTAAAAAGTACATTAAGAACATTGGTTTTCAGGTGATGACTCAGGACAAACAGGTCTGGGAAAAGACTAGAATCTATTGTTTAGAGATTTAAATTTAACTTACGTGTATAATTGTTTCTACCTTCACATTTGACTGGTTATTGAATTCCATATTTTATTCGATATCGAGCGAGAGAACAAACGAATAAAATATGGAATTCAATAACCAGTCAAATGTGAAGGTAGAAACAATTATACACGTAAGTTAAATTTAATCTCTAAACAATAGATTCTAGTCTTTTCCCAGACATGTTTGTCCTGACTCATCACCTGAAAACCAATGTTCTTAATGTACTTTTTAATATGTGTGTGATTTGTATTTTTATATGTGAATTTTGGTGAAAGTTTTTTATTTAAATTGATGATGACTGGAAATATATATTTTAGACAAAGTGATGATGGTGGAGAAAGACACCGAAACGTATTTGTAACATTTTAAATAATAAACAATAAAATTGACTGAAACCCAGGAATTTTTTGAAATAAATTGAAGTACAGTCAGGAAAATATACACAACAATAAGTGTACTTTATGCCAAAAGAATTTCAGTGCAAAAGTATCTTCTTTTAAAGAAATAAAAAGCTCCGATTAAAATGCGACACTCTGTATATTCTTGCACGTTTAGATTGGCCTTATTGGTTTGACTATTTTTGATTACTCTTACAGATATCTGACGCGGTCCAAGAAATATTGAGTAATGTTCATATTATTTTTAAATCAAAACAGCTTAAAAAAATCTCGGGTGAACGTGTCGTTTGAGTACCTCCGAATTTTTAGTTTTATCTTGTTTTACTTTAAAGAACACTTTAAGTTAAGCAGTTTCAACGAGAAAAATTCCTGGGTGGTTTATAAATTAAGCCAAAAAACACTCACAAAATTTGAGGAAAATCACCATTTTCAGGCTAAATTTTGAGCGGCGTTACCAAACTGCGTAAAAAGTTTTAACCTAATGAAAATTGTTTCCTTGGATATCTAGCATGCAGATTCATTCAATTTGGGTTGGTTTAGATTATGTAGGTCTTTTCAGGTTATAAATTTTTACATTTTGAATATTTTTTTCGTTTAAAAAAAAGCTGTCGCTGAAAAAAAGCCAATCAAATGAAAACTATAATAACCAAATCAAAGGAAGTGTAAAAGAAATACAATACCTAAAGTTGATGCACACATATTTGATAATATAATATGACTATATTCTTGGATGATGCATAAGCAAAAACAGATGTAAGGAAGCCCTCTGAAGAATTTTATTAATTTGTCAGACATTTCACTAAAAGTTAACCAGATATTTATTAACAAACAGGGCGATTCAAAATTAGCATTTATGCTCTTGAATGCGTAAAATGTTTAACAATGTGAAACATGTATAAAGGTTACCTTCCTTCGAGAGACTTTAAATCGGGAAAATCTACTAAATAAACGCGAAAATTGAGTTCACTGGGAAAGTGAAAATTATTTTTTTGTAAGAATGATTTTTTGATCTATTTTCGTAACCTTCGGAGGAATTACGCCAATTAAGATCGCCCAGAATAATAAAAAAAATATGTAATAAGAATAATTAAAAGCATAAGTAGTATCGATTTTTTTGATAGAACTTTTCGAGAACTGCTTTTCCTTAATAAGGCTGTATCAGCAATTCCTAAGCTGTATGATCTCTGAAACGGATCTCGGAGTTATTTGTTAACGAAAACGAATTAAAATGTTTAAAGTAGCATAGTTTGGAACTTTTCAAGTTTCTGTCAAATATGTTTTATTATAACAAAATTATAATCATAATAAAAAAATAGTTGTATTTACACGGGAACAAATTTAATTTTAATTTTCAGTTGAAATTTTTATGGATGGATTTTTGGATTCGACGTGAAATTTTTGTCATTGTTTGACACTTGTTTGGGAGAAAACGGCATTTGAAAAAAAATATTGATGACAAAAGATAAGCCACCGTACACATCGGACTGATGTTTTGTGTATGGTCAGGAATTCTTGTTTATGTTTAATTATTATTAACACTATTACTTACTAAAACTCGACTTATTAAAAGTATTCCACGAAGGCAACGCATAGCGGCCCGAGTTTGTCAGCTTTTAATTTTGATTTTCATTCATATTATTCATGCTCTAAGCATGGCGAAAACACTTTCCGGTGGGACAATTTTGCGAGACTCCTCATTGATCTGATTTTGACTAAAAAATCTAAGGTTGCACGCTTTGCAACTTCGCCAACGTTTTAAAATTATCCCCAAGAGGATTGCATTTTAAAACTTAATGATTACATCTAGATAATGTGGTAAATAATATACTTTCTGAAACGGTTTGGCTCAAACTGGGAACTGCTGGCGTTGGCCAGCTTTTAAAACAAAGTCATGCTCCCAGCGGGTCGAAATATTTTTTGTCGAAATATCCACACCATTCCAAATCCGTCGAACGTGATGTATTAAAATAACTAGAAACTTTGTTCCTCACCTATCTTGACGCAATGTTTTTTTCAGGATGAATTTTACGTCTGCACACCAATAAAAATAGTAGCTGACAAGAACTTCTATATTGGTAAGCTTTATTCTGTGTATAATTTATTCACTCAAACGTACAGGATGTTTCTGAATAAAGGGTGCACAATTATCAGGTCAAAAGAATGAGCTTTATCAATTTACTATCCAATAATTGCTATTTAATAATTTTATTAGATTTAATCTATAGATAGTATCTAATAGATAGATAAGTTAGTCAGACTATAATACGGCCGGTCAAAGTATCGCTTGAAAAGTTTTCTGGGTGAACATTATCGAAGGCAACGGAAATAGCTGAATCTTAACATTCAAAGAATTCCGGTGGTTCAAAAGTCTATGGAGTTCGAGTCTGCCGTGACCTCAAATCAGAAAAGTATCATCAACATATTGGACCCAGCACTTGGATCTTTTCACTGCCGATTCTAGCACTATTTACTCGAATATCTCCATGCCATCTGTGCCATCAGTTTGCCATGAAACAAGATCGCCTTTGATAATGTTCACTGCAGATGTGACCGAAACGTCAGACAGCATTTCCAATGGTCCACGCGTTATAATCCCGGGAAACTTTTCAACCAATAGGCTTCCCGGGATTAAAAAAGATAGGACAGTTAGAGAAGCATTAGAGCGTTAGCAGAGTTACAAAATTTACTGAATTTGTGGACATTTTAAGTCTGTTGAAAGGCTAAAAGGCATTGGAATAGTCCAGAATACTGAAAATTAGTTAAAAAATGACTTCCTGAGAAACATCCTGTAAGTCTCCAAATGAACGTATCGAGAAAGCCTTTTCTCCTGTATACTTAGAATATTGAAACTATTTCAGTTGGCTTTGAGCCAAATGCTACAATGAATGTGGCCCATCACATGTTATTATTTGGATGTTCATCTCTTGTATCATATGACGAATATTGGTAAGCTTGGTATGTTTTATTTAATATATTTTATACTCATAATGTTGCGTAGGGATTGCGGGGAAATGGCAGATTCGGAATCCGATGGAAAACTAAGAAAGGCTACTCCTTGTGCACAAGGCAGTCATGTTATTTATGCTTGGGCACGGAATGCTAAACCATTAAAGCTACCTGAGGATGTAGGTTTCCTCATTGGTAAAGACACCCCGATAAAATATTTGGTACTACAGATTCATTATTCGAAGAAGTTTCCGGAGGGATTAACGGATAATTCTGGATTGTTCTTAGTGTACACTGAAAGACCGTAAGCGTTTTGCGTTCGAGTCGTATTTTCATATTTAAAGTTTTTATACAATTTTTAAGGCAGAGCAAGTTGGCCGCGGTTTTGCTGCTCGCTGCCGGAGGACGAATTCCTCCAAAGGAAATCACAAAAATGGATGTGGAATGTAAAATTTACGAAGATAAAGTAATATATCCTTTCGCCTATAGAACTCACACCCATTCCCTAGGTAATCATAGTAAATCTTATTATATTTTAACTTTAATATGCAAACTCTGCATCAGGTCGAGTGGTATCAGGATATCGAGTAACTAGGGAAAATGACATCGATCATTGGCATTTATTGGGCAAAAGGGACCCAATGACACCGCAGATGTTTTACCCAGTCTTTGATGAAACTCCAATACTACCGGGAGATAAAATAGCCGCTAGATGCACTATGGACAGCTCTTCGCGAGATCGTTTTACGGAAGTTGGGTGAGTTAAGTGATATTATTTAAGTAATTTATTCGGATTCCCATAGACTTTTTTATCAGAACTTAATTCTTGATAGGAACGGGTTGCTAAGTTTGAATTCAAACGGAATTTGATAATTATATGTCCATTGTCGAGGATCTTCGTTTTTTCAGGATTTTCTATGCTTCCTTGATGGTTAAATGTCTTTACTCTCAATTTTTTACAGACTTTCTCTGATATTTCCTTAACATAAAGCATTGTCAGGCAATTAGGTGCTTCACAGTCTCATTGAGTGTTTGGTTCAGTTTTATTAGTAGAGCTCAAGAAAGAGCAGAGGATCATCAATCTCTATATCCATGATCCATTTTGTGTTTGTACTGATCGAGTCTAAATTATTTAAACATTCAATTGCATCCTGTCCAAATTATAACGGTTCCATATTCGAACTTTGGTTTGCCTATGGAGGTGTTAAGAAGGTGTTTGTGTTTCGCAAGCAATTCATGTTGATGCTTGCCTGCAATGGAGAGAAATGAACCCGTTCGATGGTCGTTTTTCTGATCTGGAACTAAGAATTCCGCACTTCATGAGTTCCATCAAGTACCTTACTAGGTATGCAACTACTGTTGCATCCACAAAGGAGTTGTCGTTTCCCAATTTACTGTTAATGCTGATCAAGAATTCCTGAACAGAAACTCTTGTGTACAAGCTCTCAACATCAAAGCTGACTGATTTTTGTACAAATGAGTCTGATTATCTCCAGTAGTATCTGGTCCAAAATAATTTAAATATAGGAACGTCCATTGTGCTATTTTCGTATAATTATGAAATTTAAATGTAGCATAACTCATCGATGGTTATTAGTTATATCATTTTTATTTAATCGTCTTAGCTTTTTGAAGTTGACACTGGCATTAAGTATAATCCGGGGTCAGATATTTATAAAACGTTAAGAAGAGAGAATCTGTTGTAAAGTGGCGCAGTGATATAAGTTAATCTTTATTTTGTTGGACAAGTATCAGATTTAGTCGTGTATATTTTTTGCAATATCTTATGTACTCCTTATCGAGCCCTCTACGATTTCTTCGGAGGGCTTACGCCAATGTGCAATCAATCACCCTTTATTTCAATATTTCTTGCATAAAACTGTACTCTTATATATTTTTCATCGATTAAGGCCTACGAACAATGATGAAATGTGCAATTTTTACCTGATGTATTATGTGGAGCGGGGCACTCCACTGGACATAGCCAGTTGCTACGACAAAGGGCCTCCAAATTATTACTGGCGCAACAATGATGAATTAAATAACATTCCGGAGAAGGAAGCTTCGTCTCTTCTCTAAGGAAAGTCCAAATGAACCATGTCTCTCTCTATGACTTCTTTGACATTTAAATAAATAAAAATTCTTTTTGTTTTAGGCGATAAAAACGTTCAGTATTATTATCAGTTTCTGGATATTTAGAAAATTACTTTTGTTTTCAAAACCCTAAAAAATAGTGTGTTTATTCCCAAGTAAGTATCTTGGCATATATCACTCTAGACCAGCGTTTTCTAAACTGTAAACTATGCGAACGCTTGGTAAGCCTTGGTCTAGATAATAGATGGTGATAAGTTATATCAGAACACATGCAGATTTATTCGTATTTAAGCATTTGGTGACAAGAAACTTTCCCTTCGAACTAAGAATACAAGGCTGTTCTTTAAATTTAAATCTCGAATATAAAACGTTGACGTTTTGTTTCATTAATATATAATAGATCTTGGATTAGTGCACTATTTGCTGGTTTTAGTTGTGATTTTTTTACATTCCGTCTATTTTTGATATACTTATTTTTGTATTACTTACATATATATATAATATACAGTACCTAAACTTCAGGGACATCCTAACTTATCATATCAGTTGAGAAGTGTGGGTTACTTATATTTTTAACTATACACAAGTGGATTCTTCGGATAATTGATTGTACTTAAATTTTAAATAGTTACTTTGTTGGCTAAGAAATTTGTTCAACAACTATATTTGAATGAATGTCTAGGCTCTGATTTACTCACTCGGTTAAAACAAATTTGTTCTATTTGCTGCTTTCATTATGCAGTGTTTTGGTTATCCGTTATTTTGCTTATATGCATTTGTTCTATGTTTTACTACTAGAGCTTTGTCGTGTTAACTAAAATCGCCATTAAAAGTGCAAAACTGAGAAAGCTGTTATATGAAGTCGTAAATGGAAAATAGTTGCTGACCATTAAATGCGTATTAAAAATACAACACTTTCAAGTTTCGGAGATTAAGTGACGATCTGGCGGTTTGAATGTTCCAGTGTTCGAAACTTTAAAAATTAGGCCTTTGCTTCAGCAAACAAAGTAATTATTTGACATAAATTAACTGATTTATCAAAAACTTACTAAATTTGTTCAAAAATACCTACATGCGAGCATTATAACGATATGAATGTCAGGTTTTCAGGAATAGGAGAGTGTTTTCTTTAGAAATTGTAAACTTGTAAGCACTCTGATGTACTTATCAAACCACTTTACATCATATCCTAGTTAAATAACGTATAAAAAATTGGTATAGTCAGAAAATGACATATGAAAATGATATCTAGAATATCATGAAATCTAATGTAAAATAAAGTACCTATAAAGTGTACTTGGCAGACGGTTTTGAATATAAGTAGTTTACTTGACTCTTGTACATCAAAGCTGTAGTTAGGTTTATCAATTCCATTATTCTGTTATAATGTAATCCTTTGCACCATGGGCAGCAGGCAATTTATCTAAATATGTTATGCTATAGTTGAGATATAAGATAATGGAATGCTCTGGTGTTTCCTGTTAAAAGAGCACTAGTATATTGTTATTGGACATATTTTGGACTTGGTGAGCGAAGTGTGAACAAAGTGCTGGGTTTGTAAAGTTGCACTTGATATATTTTATGTAGTAAAATGTATTTTATTCTGTTACGACAACTAATAAATCGTTTAAAAGCAGTTGGTGTGTCTCTCTAGAATCCTTGCTGTTAACGTAAGAGAACAGATAAATATAGAGGGTAATTGCAATTATTCAAAGCTGGCCAAAGGCCAAACTAATCCAAAAAGGGTACTTGGAATGGCGACATTTTCTGTTCTTTTGTATCGAGAAATGTCTTCTATCTATTAGATTCGATCAGATATTTCCAGATTGGAAAGAGAGAAGCAAAAATGTCAAAATGAAGCGGCTGTCCAAGTTTGAAACAGCTTAAATCTCAGGAGTGGTTGAAAACCTCCAATCAGTGATTGTGTTCTTGTCGATTAGGTTTCATCGGGAAATCCTTACCATTAAAACAGTTTATATCTCGGAGCGGGTCAAAAATATCTGAACAGCCTTAAGCATAATTGTGAAAGGGCATTTCGAGATATGTATTTAGGTATCCATTGGGCTTGAACGAACATTCTTGATCTCTAAATCTTTCTAACAATTGAAAATATCTGAATAATCATTAGGACCTTTTCCATTGAGCATCTCAAAGACTATCTGCACTTAATTTTTATAAGTTAGAATGAGCTCTTGAAGTATATGCGTTTGGTTCTCAGACATGATTGGTCATATATGAAAATTCGAAGAGACCTTTTCGATAAGCTCATCGAGAACCGCGTTTCGCCTATTAGGGCTAATAAGAAATTCCTAATCTCTGAAAAGTTAGAAAGGAAAATCATCCAAAACATCGGAATAATCATTAGAATCTTTTTGATAAAACGTCTTGAGATCTATGTTTACTTTGTCTTTATATAAATATATTTAGAACTTTAAAGCGGGAGACCCAAAAATTAATAATCTCTTGAATATTTTCGCACACCTCGACAAGTTTTCGAAATTTCTTTTGATATACATATTTAAGGTGGTGATTTTTGAAACGCAGTCACATATTTCAAATTATTTCTAAATTCTTAACATTTGATCATTGTATATTGTTATATTGACGAGACTTATATATAAGATATTTTGACAAAAACCGAGTTTAAGAGCTCTAAATTTTAAGAGTCACGGTTACTACATTAACTTTATGAGCTATTGTTTTGTACTTTGTCACGTTTTCAAGTTTCTTAAATAATCTCTAAAAGACTTTAATTTGTGAAAAGTTGAACGTCTGATGACACAATTTGCGGACATAGCAAAACTCTCGCCACTAGCGCTTCGAATTCTATTACAGTCATGCTCTCAGTCATGCGGAAGAACAGTCAAATTCTTAATTTCTCCTAATTTAATCGAAACAGCTCTAAAGAATATCACATCGGGAAAGACGATGGTTTTTCTTATATCAATAGATGTAACTTGTAATATTACTTAATTTATCATAAATTATCATTTGGAAGTGAGAATTTTTCTAGAATTTAATAGATCACACCGTCGTATTTAAATCCAATTCTCAATAATAAATCATCCATATTAATATATATTTAAATATTAATATTTGTTATAAAAAATGCCATTGTTGTCTGTAAGAGCTAATTACCTAATTGTGATTAACGACATTGAACAGATAATGTCTTTTCTCTTATTTTATTTGCAAGGCGATTATAATATGCTACTTGTGATGCGAAAATTAAGTCCGTGACAGCGACTTGGAGACCGACAAATTAATTAAAGCGTTTTATGTTTTTGTTTGTTTGGTAATATTTATCAATCTAAATATTACAATCCAATCATAGCTAAATACTTGCTATTTCAAATGCGAGTGGAACCAATCAACCCATTGTCAGACGACTCGTATTAAATAAATTAAATTATCTTTATCAAGAGGTCGAAGTGGAATAACACAATTTAAGCAGTTGTCTAGATTGCTTTCAATATGAAGCACTTGATTTTTCTTTCATTTTTATTTGTTGCTGCGGTCCAAAGCGAAGAATATGGGTTTGTTACTAAATACATTGATATGCCATTGGACCATTTCACGTAAGTAGAGAACAATATTTTTGCAATAATGCAATGCCATTTTTTTCTTGTTTTTGTTTGCAGTTTTACCACAAATGCCACATTTAAGTTGAGATACTTGGTAAATGACTCGTACTTTGGCATTGACCAACCAATATTCTTTTACACCGGAAATGAGGGTGATATTTCTATGTTCGCTCAAAACACCGGGTTTATGTTCGAATTGGCTGAAAAAATGGGAGCTCTTATAGTATTTGCGGAACACAGGTACACCATTGTCCATGCTTAAAATATACAGGGATGTTTTAAATTACATGCAAAAGCGTAGCTCGTGGTATATAAAAGTGGGCTAAATTACGGGAAAGTTGCGCATTTATTATTATTGTATTCAATAAAAAAATAATAAATAATCCAAAACATGAACAAATAATAAATTGAATTTAACCATAGGCATACAAAATAATTCGAAAGTTTGAAAATTTTGCCACTAAATTTGAGACTATTTCACTGCCAACTCTTTCCCACAACCAAATGGACGCATCGCATCTCTGTATTTTAGGTTTTATGGAGAAACATTGCCTTTTGGAAATGAATCGTACTCTTCCCCCAAAACCTTGGGTTATTTGAGCGCTCAGCAAGCTTTGGCTGACTATGTTTATCTGATAGATAATCTTCAAAAGCAATATGTTAACGAGTTGAACTCTCTTCGAAAGCTTCCGGTTATATCCTTTGGTGGCTCTTACGGTGGAATGCTGGCCGCTTGGTTAAGAATAAAGTACCCATATAGTGTTTTGGGAGCTATAGCTAGTTCGGCTCCTATCTGGCAATTTCAAGGGCATCACTCCTTGTCAAAACTTTAACAAAATTGTTACTGATGTAATAGGAGCCTTAGGATCATCTACGTGTGTCGAAACTATCAAGAAATCATGGAGTATTTTCAGGTAGACCAGAACTTGCTAATATATAGAGGGTGATTTAGAGTCAAAATTCGATACCACGAGGCGTGTTATTGAGGCAAAAAATCGATAGTGTTCTCATAAACATGCACCATTTTCAAACTTGATTGATTGGTTAAATGATGCAGGTACATTTATAAATTTCTGGGAGCAAATGATCAAATACACTCTTAAAATCTTTGTAGTGAATTTTGATTACCCGTCACCTGCGAATTGTTACTTTGAAAACTTCAAAACTTGGTTTTCTAGGAAAATAGCGAGCACGGATGTAGGAAAACAACATATTTCGACAACCTTTGACTTATGCACTTCATTGAAATCCGATGATGATCTTGACTCATTTTTAAATTGGCTCTCTGGAATGTATACAATGTTAGTCGAAGTCAACTACCCTTATCCCAATAGTTTCTTAGTGCCACTACCTGGACATCCAGTGAGGCACTTTTGTAGTCGAATGGATAGTGTAATTTATAATAATGATGATGGGTTGATCAAAGCTTTATCAACTGGTGTGCAGCTCTTCACAAATTATACTGGTACCACGAAATGCAATGATATTGGACAAACTGCCTCTCCAAGTTTAGGAGAGCTAGGCTGGGATTTCCAGGTAAATTAACAGTTTTTTCATATATTTATATTGTTCATGCTGAAGTTTTAACATCATAAAAAACTATTTATATAAAATAAACAGAGTTTTGTAATGCAACCGACACAGAGACCGGTGTAAGTGGATGTCTTTAAAATACGCAAATGATATCGTAGATTTTGAGCCTTAAAGACTTACATTTCGTACAAAAATTATATTTCAGTAATGTTTTTATTTCTTATATTATGCATTCAGAAGCATCATTAGGTGACAAAAATACGACTCGTTGATCGATTCATGAGCCCCAGATTAAAAGAGTTCCTTTATATATAAATATTTCTTTATCTGCTATCTAATTATCCAATATAATCTTATTTAATAAAACCTGATTTAATAACCATTGTTTTCTTTGTTACAGTGTTCTTTTGTAAAATGGCATTTTAATTTAGAACTTGCATAAAAAAATGTTTATTGATATTTTTTGGTTTACATTGATACATTTTACATGATGATTACATACTATTTTAAAAAACCGCTGAACTCCTTTTTTGACCATTTTATCCGAAGAAAGGCGATTTGTAATAAGGTATTTAAGGGTTTAAAGATATTTGAAATACCTACCCTACCGAAACTAAACTAGTCAAAACTACCTTTAAAGCTTCATGACTACAAAAAGGACTCATGTTTATTCGTATTAAATATAATAGTATAATATATAATTAATGTTTAAAGTACGTTCGTGAATCCAATTTGACCGTACCTTTAAATACCCTAAAGAGTATACGTAAAGGAATAAGCTGCTAGGAAGTTGCAACTGATTGGCACATAATTTAAAAGGCATTCCATAAAAATCTTACTTTGGCTCTGGCACGAAATTTTTTTTAATTTGAAACTTAACAGTGGCTATATGGGACAAACACCATCCAGTAGCTATTGAAGTTACGGAAATGTCTTACTTTACCGTGAAATTTTACATGAGATCGACAAATGCGGGAAATCTGGTGGATGCGAAAAAACACAATAAAAAAATATTACAAGTACCCTTTCCGTATGGCCCATATGAGATGAGAAAAGACCTGCAATGGAATCGATTCTTTCGATTCGAGCCTATAAATATTGACTTTACATATAATTATTGATAAAAAAATGACTATACGACTTTTTTCGATACAAAACTCGTTTATATAAACTTGTGGTAATATTTGCACATGCTTTTTCATATCCGGGATATATTCCACATATTGCTAGACACCTGCTATCATTTAAAAACTTCCCATACTAATGAAATTTTTTTAAGCAAATTATTTTTGACTCCAGACACCTTCCCTTGCATTTTTTAAAATGCACACACAATTTTAAAGATTTTGTTAAGTTCAGATAACCGAACTCCCCCCATTGACCCGTGCTCATAATACGGTCAACATTCCACATTTTTTTTTATATAAATAAAGAAAAAGACTGTTAAAACCAAAATAAGAAAAGGAAAAACACGAAAAAAACATTTGTTTTCAAGTAACAACACTGTGTATACGAAGAGCTCTCATTAAATATTAAACTTAAAACCTGTGTAATTTTAGGCCTGTACCGACATGATTATGCCCATGTGCTCAACAGATGAAGATTTATTTGAAAATGCCGTATGGAACTTTACGGACTATTCAGATAATTGTTATAAACAATTTGGAGTGCGGCCTAGAAATGAGGAAGTGCCAATTTTAGAATTTGGAGGAACAGAAATCGAGACAGCATCAAATATAGTTTTTAGTAACGGTTTATTAGATCCGTGGTCGAGTGGTGGGGTTATTGCAAACGTGTCTGCACAGGTATTGAGTATCCTGATGCCCAATGGAGCGCATCATTCGGATTTGAGGAGTGCCAATGAGCTCGATGCGGAGGATGTTAAAACCGCTAGAATTTTCCATGAGGTGAATATTCAAAAGTGGTTGGACAAATTTTATTTTCGAAACTTGCCACTAGACAATTATACTGCACGAATAAAGTCAAAGTATATTTGAACTTTTTGACAAGAATATGAGAAATATAAAAACATTTGATTAACACTCTCTTTTATTTAATTTATTCTAAGCCCTTCACTTACTACTACTATATTTTCTGCAGATGTTTTCGTTGCACAATTAGCTGCGAATATGGACACTTGTTGCTGAGTTTTTACAGTTATGATAATTAGCCTGCAATGCTTATAGCTTGGACCTTTAAATTGAAACATTTTAAAATTATTAACAAATTATCTTGTTGAAGATTTTATTTAAATTGAACGGTACATTGAGAAAACTGTCCTTTTTTTGTCATGTTCTGTAGAGCTCTTTAAACAATCTTAGAAAACGTGAACACAGTAAATTGGGAAGAAAAGTCCGACATACATAAACCAGACAGCCTCTAAAATCTTAACTGTTGAAAACACTCCAGACATCCCCAATACTCTAATGAGATCCTCAAGTCGAAGATGTGAAGTGTGTTCGTCACATGGAGTCCCTATATAATTCTGCTTCTAATGTTAGATTCGACTGTGCAAACGACATTTTCTCAATGTGATACAATCAGGTTTCGAGAATTCTTATACCTCTAAAGTTAGTAATTATTTAACAATATTATACAATATTTACTCGACTACAACAGTGCGATTTTACAGTTTTTGGCGTAAATCGAACACGTGAGATAAATTAGGCAAAAAAATCGTTCCTTGATTTATCAATTAACTTGGTAATCAGAGAAACGTTCTCTTTACAGTTTTGATTTACTTTTTGTACTTGTTCGTGTTGCTGCTATTGAGCGAGTTTTTTTTTATCGAAATCTTTGATTGCATTTAGTAGATCCTTTTCCAAGTTTACAATTACAACATACAGGTTTAGTCCAAATTAAGTTAAATTAGAACATTTTAAATACCTACTATATTATAATAAATAAATCATTTATTTAATAAATGAAAAAATTCGTTCTTCTACTCAAAATTAACGGATCTTATTCAAGATACTTTTATTTAAATCAATTTCGATAGTAATTAATAGTAATAGTAAACATCTTTATTTCTAAAAAAGGCTATCGACCTATCGGTCTTTCTGCCCTTGTTTAATACATGTAGTCTTAATCTAAATAAAAAACAAAGATGAAATTCTCTTATTCTAGGTTAATAATCTTAGTAGTAGTAGTAAACATCTTTATTTCTAAAAGATAGCAGTAATTAATAGGAATAGTAAACATCTTTATTTCTAAAAAAGGCTATCGACCTATCGGTCTTTCTGCCCTTGTTTAATACATGTAGTCTTAATCTAAATAAAAAACAAAGATGAAAATTCTCTTATTCTAAGTTAATAATCTTATTAAATAAACTTTCCAGTTCTAATGACAAGAAAATTAATTTTATTGTCCATAGTCAGTTGCGTTTGTAAGTGTTCGAGTAGCGTTGATGTAGGGAAACGGAAGCGGGATTGTCTGGTTGGTTTTGTAAAGACAAAGGGGATTCAGTATGGTCCAGTTGTACGGGTTGTTTGTCCATATCTATTTGTTTATATGCGTATGATTATAAAATTAACTTGTTGCGATAGTATTTTCAATAATAATCCGATGGTTTGTTCAAATAGCTTTTTTATGGCTATATTAAATTTATACTTCTTCATAGATCAGCATTATAAATAGAGGAGGTGAATGAAAGCAAAGGGAAAAATAATTAAGTTCATATTTACTAGAAAGTAGGAGGAAGCGAAGGAGTTTGTTGAAGAATAATACTATACAAACACTTTTAAGATTTTTGTCACTGTTCAGAATTACTACAATAAAGCAGACGAAAATTTCCATAGATTAAAATAATCTAAATCAGTCAGTTAAATATGGGTTCATAAATAGATTTATTAAAACAATCAAATGTTATCGTTCTGTTTCTCGCATGCAATCAAAAAGACGCATTTTTGGGAAATATTTGGGTACGAAGGAAGGGAGAAATCAGGATCATTGGTAACGAATCGTGAAACACAGCGTTGTCTGGACTATTATATTAGGTTACTAAACGAACGAAATGGCTAAAGTAAACTTGACAATATTTTTATACCTTTTTACAATGTCATTTTTAACTTAATTTTATCAAAACGCTGAGTGGAAATATCGAGCTGGGTTTTAACTCGGAAAGCAAACCGGAAATTACCTATGCGGATGTAGGGTGCATCATAATAAGGTTTTTACCATTTAAGCACTATTCAGATTGTTTGCGGTAATTTGACTTAAACAATAATTGAAAAAATATATTTTCCTTTATTTGTTAATTGTATAAATTCATGTGACATTGAAACAAAATATTGCAAAATAATTTTATGTACAACTAATATAAAAACAAAACATAAATTGGGAATAATTTAGGTGCAAAGCATATTTATTCTTCTTCGTTTAATTACTATTTTTACAATTCTTATTAAATAATCTTCGATTTACGTAATTTGGCCACAGTCACGTTTTCAATTGGAAAGGTTGCAGTTATTCTTTTGAGTAATGTAAAAAAGTTTAATGAGAAAATTAATTTAATAAATTGAGTATGGTCGATTCTTCTACTTAGTTCGTGCTCAAAAACTGAAAATGTTTCATGGATTTTCTTTTAAATTCTTTATTCGGCTGAATAAGTTGAGTGTAGATATTTCCTAATAAAGGACGAAAAAAACGGAATATTAAAATTGTTCCAAGCGTCTCATTACATTACTCATTGCATTGCAGTGCAAAATCAACTTTTAAAAGTGTGAAATAAGCAAGATTTTTCTCATTATCTATCGAGCATTGCCAACCCTTAAAGTTAAAGTTAAAGTTGCGAATAGACTTGTGAAGTATATACTTCGTAATTATTGGGAATTGCCTTGAATGTGCGGATGGTTTCGATGTTTTCAAGACTTATAATCATGCTGATATATTTCACGATTGCCTACTTCAGGAGCTTCCTAACGTATTCTTTTTTATTTTTAATACTGTGATGGGGAGTAGTAGTAAACATCTTTATTTCTAAAAAAGGCTATCGACCTATCGGTCTTTCTGCCCTTGTTTAGTACATATAGTCTTAATTTAAATTAAAAAAAAAACAAAGATAAAAATCCTCTTATTCTGGGTTAACAATTTAATTCAATAAACTTTCTAATTCTAATGACAAGAAAAAATTATTTTATTGCCCAGTAGTCAGTTGCGTTTGTAAGTGTTCGAGTAGCGTTAATGTAGGGAAACGGAAGCGGGATTGTCTGGTTGGTCTTGTAAGACAAAGGGGATTCAGTATGGTCCAGTTGTACGGGTTGTTTGTCCATTTGTCTGTAGATGTATGAGTCTTTCCGAAATCTTTGTCATGTTTGTGCGTTCGTATAGTAGTTGGGTGGAGGGGTTGTGTAGCGGGTTTTGGGGGTGTCTTATTCGTGTTATTAGTCTTAGTGCAATTTGTTCTGTTGTTTGTTTTTTGTATAACGTTTTGTACTTTCTGTTCCGTTGGTCATGAGTATATGTCCATAAGTCTAGCAAGGGTTTACAAATTGCTTTATATATTTTGGTGGCGGTGTTTGTGCTAATTCCTCTGTCTTTGTAGGTTAGTGATCGGAAGTGTTTTGTTCTCTTTATTGTTTCTGCCTGATGTTTCGTATGTGTTTAGTGAATTTAAGTTTGTGGTCAATTGTGATTCCAAGGTATTTTACGTCGTTTTTTGGTTGTGTCGTTTGGCCGTCTGCAGTTATCGTAGGGGAGTCAGCGTTGAGTCTGTGGTTTGTGAGCAGAAGTTGGTTTTTTGACGCGTTTGGTGTTAGTCTCCATTTATAAACCATGTCATTGTGTTGTTTGTTAGTGTTTGGAGTCTTTGAGCTGCAGGAGCAGCTCAAAGACTCCAAACTACAAACAAAACTACTGAGGACAGTAGTTTTGTCATGTACAATAAGTGCCGTGTCGTCTGCGTATTGTAATATGTGTGCCGATCTGTCGATTTGATTTTTGTTCTGGTAAGTTGTAATTGTATATGTCATGGCAGTATATATTGTAGAGAAACGGTGAGAGCGGGGATCCTTGAGGGAAGCCCTTGTTCAGGGGAAAAAATGACAGTGTTTTGTCAATTCGTACTTGTAGTTGTCTGTTTCTAGTAAGTTCTTTATGGTGTGTAGTAGATATGTAGGTGTGTGTAGTTTGTATAGTTTGTACAGTAAGCCTCTATGCCAGACACTATCAAAAGATTTGTTAATGTCTATAAACAGGCAAGCTGTCTTTCTGTCAGTTAGGTGGGTTGTTTGTATATTGTTAATCAGAGTAAAGAGTGGGTGAATAGTCGATGTGATGGGGATTTTAATACATTTAATATTTTAGATAGTACTATAGTAGTAAAATATGAAGGACATATCAATATCAATGAGCAATCGCTCGCATTGTAGATTTATTGCTAATTATGGCGACATTTAAAATTTTTCATAGTAATTATATTTTTATAATTATCACCCTTTATTTTCTTTAGCATCGCCATTTAATGTTATTTCTTTTATAAACTAATGAACTACTTTTGATTTTATTTGTATTATCTTATATTCGCAAGTAATAACTACTTGAATTACAATCTGGAATAAATAAATAACAATAGGACTGTCTTTTCGATCAAAATGTAACCAGCACATTTCAAATATTTAATCAAATTTGTACAGTAAGCTCTGACAATTGCGAGGAATTTCAATACGTGACGCTATTACAACAGCTTGCGGGGATGAAAATAAACCCAAACAAAAACTGGATACATATCCCTGGTTCGTCGATAAATGAAGAGGTTATTTCCGGTATGAAAACTATATTAATTATGAAATTCCTGCAAAATGCAAAGGCATGCGTTAATCTGAGGGCATAATCCACTGACAGCAGTTGCCCAACTGACCAAAATTTGCTAGTAATAGTGTCGCTCATAGCTTTTATTATTCCAGAGGTATTTTGATTCAAAATGTAAATAGTTAGAGGCTTTCTAGTTTATTATCAACATATTTGATGAGCGTATTAAAAATATTTTGATATATGTTAATTCCTCACACTTGCTAAACGGCTAAGGGGTGATTCTGCGGCAAACATTAATCCAAATGTATATTTGTGCAAACATTTAAAGTAAACATTAGAGTACGCTCCCTTACAAATCAATTAAATTTAATGGCGGGCATTTAGCTTTTTTGTAACATTCTGCATGTTTCTCTTTAATCGTAAAAATCTCGACAAAAAAAGATTGGCCAAACATATTTTTTGGTCAAAAACCAATAGAAGAACAGCAAACACTGAATTATTTTATGCAGTGAAATTACTCTTTAACACAAGATATCAAATTACCGACTACAGATGAAATAAATTTATAAAAAATATATCCCTTAACTTAATAAAAAAACCTGCTAGTACTACTTAAACAGCCCCAATGGAAATAATAACAATAAGAAATGAAACAAATTTTTATTTGCACTGAAAAGAAGATGCCGTGTACTCGGAAACAAACCACTGGATAGATAAGACTGACAACATCAAACACGCATCTTGTATCATTTAATTTTTAATTTTTAATTTATAATTTATCATTTAGATCGCCATATTTTATGTTTCTGCTCTTGCCCTCCTAGCGTTAATGTAGGGAAACGGAAGCGGGATTGTCTGGTTGGTCTTGTAAGGCAAAGGGGATTCAGTATGGTCCAGTTGTAGGAGTTTGTTTGTCCATTTTGTCTGTAGCTGTATGAGTCTTTCCGAGATCTTTGCCATGTTTGTGCGTTCGTATAGTAGTTGGGTGGGGGGGTTGTGTAGTGGGTTTTGGGGGTTTTCTGTTCCGTTGGTCATGAGTATATGTCCAAAGTCTAGCAAGGGTCTTCAAATAGCTTTATATATTTTGGTGGCGGTGTTTGTGCTGATTCCTCTGTCTTTGTAGGTTAGTGATCGGAAGTGTTTTGTTCTCTTTATTGTTTCTGCCCTGATGTTTCGTATGTGTTTAGTGAATTTAAGTTTGTGGTCAATTGTGATTCCAAGGTATTTTACGTCGTTTTTTGGTTGTGTCGTTTGGCCGTCTGCAGTTATTGTAGGGGAGTCAGCGTTGAGTCTGTGGTTTGTGAGCAGAAGTTGGTTTTTTGACGCGTTTGGTGTCTCCATTTATAAAACCATGTCATTGTGTTGTTTGTTAGTGTTTGGAGTCTTTGAGCTGCTGTCTCAGTAGTTTTGTCATGTACAATAAGTGCCGTGTCGTCTGCGTATTGTAATATGTATGCCGATCTGTCGATTTGATTTTTGTCTGGTAAGTTGTAATTGTATATGTCATGGCAGTATATATTGTAGAGAAACGGTGAGAGCGGGGATCCTTGAGGGAGCCCTTGTTCAGGGGAAAAAGAAAATGACAGTGTTTTGTCAATTCGTACTTGTAGTTGTCTGTTTTCTAGTAAGTTCTTTATGGTATGTAGTAGATATGTTGGTGTGTGTAGTTTGTATAGTTTGTATAGTAATCCTCTATGCCAGACACTATCAAAAGCTTTGTTAATGTCCATAAACAGGCAAGCTGTCTTTCTGTCAGTTAGGTGGGTTGTTTGTATATTGTTAGTCAGAGTGAAGAGTGGGTGAATAGTCGAGTGCTGATGTTTATTATGGATTCATTGTATAATCACGTTTTATTGTGCTTTTAAATCGCTTGTTTGGTTCTTTGACGACATTTTCTATTCTCGTAATTCATTAATATATGAGGCAACTATGGCACAACAAGGCCTATTTGCTATGCATTCTTTCACGCGAAATCTCTAAACACCGGAAAGAGAACAAAGGCCATTTTACGTACTAAGCAGGAGTATAAAGCTCATTTTCTTAAACGATGTTTGCCAAATTACGTGGAATCTGTTACGGTAACCTTTTAAAACGTGTTTTAAACTGAGGAAAGCCTCCAGAAGTTAGAAAACTGTTTTACTTAACCGTTAACCTGAGCTCAAGACCTGCTTAATCTGCTTTCGATCTAGATCGAGATTTCGATCGTCATGTACAAAGTAACACAATCGCCTTTGAACTTTTCATTTTCTTCGACAGTGCATCCAATGCGATTGAATTTGATTTTAATTAAACTAGCGGATTGTTGCGAGCGTCCGGATTTATTCTGATGCGAAAATCCAGAAGTTTGAAGTAAATAATCAAAATTAATAATATACTCACTCATATAATAAGAACAAGAAATAGTGAGTTATTTTTCTTGTACATAATATTAATTTAGTATTCCGGTGTTAAACTGAGACTGCATCATTCTGTTGAGTGGTGAGAGGAAATGTGTAACCAACTTGTTTGAAGCAGATGTTAAAATTATAATAGCATGTCAAAAACGTGTTTTTCAATAAAAAAAATCATAAAAGCCAAAAAATCGATATTTGGGATTGAATTCAACTATGAATAAGGATTTAAAAAAACTGTGACAACAGTCTTTCACTTCAAAATACCATTAAATGAGCCCCAGAACAAAGTTTTGAATTTACCAGGCATACGTGCCGCGTTGGAAAATGATAAAATCCAATCCTTTTAACGAGAAACCCTTTAACGACCTAACGACATCTGACTAATTTGACTTTCTAGGAAAATGTTTAACTTACCGATATAAAAGGTGGATATTTCCTCCGTTGTTTGTTGATGCGCCTGTATATCGTGTGTGATAGTTTGCAAACTAACCTTTCGGTTTGCACAAGCTCCTGAACTTGGTCAAGCTATGTGTAAACTATGTTAGGAACTTGCGTTATATTCACTGAGGACCAGTATCAACTTGTCCGTAATTCACAATTCAGATAGATGTGTTATGTAGCTTTTGCATAAATGTTTTTTAAATATATCGATTTACAATATCGGATTCTATAAAACATCACGTTTTCTTCTTTTTTAATTTTCTGTTTGAGCTTTAGAACTTTTGGAATATGATTGAAGGATTTGTAATCCAATTGGTTTCAAAAGAAGACTTGTTTTCCATCTTCAGAGTCTCTTTTAACGGATAATTGAATACAAATTTTTAGCTTACAACGTCGTTTTGAAGACAGCACTCTTGCAACAGTTGAACGTTGGCAGCAATCAAAACTTCCAATTTTATTGTTTCTTATTTTATAAAATTCTGTTGATGTTGGCTTTTCTATTCGTTTTTTACGATTTTCCTTCAGCATGGGCATTAGGGTTTGAGGTCGCTAACTTTATGAACGATTCTGGAGTGATTGTTGAAGATGAGGAAAGTCTTTAAACTAGCAATAATAGTCCGTCATATAAGTCTGTCGTTTATACTAACCAGACCACTCCGTTTTCTTTTCAAGCGCGTCAGGATTCGATAGTTTAATATTTTCAGGAGTAGATAACAAAACTTGTTGAAAGAAAATTGTTTATATTTAGTAAGATACATGTTTTAATACGCGAATAAAAACTGGAAATAGCGCGGTGAAACGCTGTAGAAAATATAGTACCTTTTCATCACTTTCTTACTGAATGATTCGCACTGACAATGTTGGCACTTATCAGTGGAATAATCTAGGGACTCACAATTTATCCTTGTGACGTAACAAATACGATAAAGAGACTATTTTCCAGGGTGGTTTCTATTTTTTCTCCGTTCTGAGCTTTAATAAGACTGCAACGACAAAAACACAATGATTGCCTATGAAATTATATATTAATAAAATTATTAATATTGGAACAACTTTCACAGTTTTTCTAAATATAATAAAATCAAAAAAAATTTACCTTAAAATTAAATGAGTGAGAAAAAATAACTGATCAATTCCAAACTAACTAATAACGCGAAAAATGTTCAAAAACCGGGTACGAATGTCTCAAATGCAATGGTGATATCACATTAAATCACTCAAACACCGGGTCGGTGTATATAGCACTACCGTCAGTATTTGACGGGAAAAAGTTGGCGTCCAAAGTGGCAATTAAGTTTAAAAACTTACAGTTTTGGCGTCAAGCAATCTTCTGTCCGTCAGCCTCTAGAGAATTTTATTTTTTAATACTTCCTTAAGTCGGTCCTGACGAACTAGACCTGTTGAGCTTCGAGAGTTGTTTCCGTCTGGTACTACACCAATTTCCAGTATAAACAAATAATACCTTCAGGAGTTTAACGTTGTGGATTTTGTAAGGGGTTGTGGTTCCAATCACTAAAGGTACTGCGCCCTTTATTGCACAATAAACCCACTATCGACTACAGGGGCCCGTGTCAAATTAGACGCCGGGTAAACCAAAAAACAAAGGGGGTGAGAGGGTGAACACAAGTGCCGGTGGGGTCGATGTTTCGGACTCGATTATCGAATGCGAACTACCTCGAGAGTTTCTTCCCTGTCCGCCTGCAAAGGCACGCACACATTCTTCAGGTAAATCTTTATAACATCGGGTGGGAGAGGCGGGGAAAGAGGAAGGACCCAGACAATTTTTATGGGGCGCCTATACAGTGAAGGAAAACCTCAGAAAAGAAAGGATTAAAAGCAGGTCAGTTGCTAAACTTCGTTCCAAAGGTTAACATTTTTGTTGTTTTGTGACTTTTTGGAAATTAGTCCTTAGCTGCTATTGGAAAATAACCATAAGACTAGGATAAGGTTAGTGATGGGAAAATTGAATTGTTTTCATAATCGAGATATTTCAAATATCCAGAGCTTTTCAAATATGACAGATTGGGAACATATTTACTCACTTATCAACAGGTAACAATCCGGAGCGTGTAGAACCTGCCAGCGGATGTTAAAGCAGTTTGGAGGATCGAGCCACTTCCGCGAAAGATTAATTAAAATTAACAATGTTGAAAGTGCGTTGATAGATTGTCTATATATGGATTTGGGCCCCAAATTAACCAATTTAATTTCCAAATCAACATTATAATTCTCTAGTTTGATTTTCAGAATAATTTTAAGAGGTATTGATCAAACATTGTGGTTTTTAATACAGCTTTATTATTCGATAGGAATTGATGAAAATGTAGGATTTCGACCACCGAAGCATACCACACCGTTCCAACGCCTGTCATAATAATTGCTTGTACAAAGACCGCAGTTTCACTATATTGATTTATGAAAATGATTCATTATCGGCAGATTTATATTCTGTTTCATATCAGGTATGCAATATAGTAGCGAGTGTCGTCCCCCTACGATTGACCATATTAATAATGTGATTGCTATAAAATTTGAGCCTGCGAAAATTGACCAGAGTTAAATTATTACTAGCATTAATTAACAAAAAAAGCGTTAATTAAAAAAATCTAAAAAAACCACTTCTAAAATTAATGCGGGTTGACACGTAGCAATGAATAATGTGCAAAGAAAGCACACATTAACTAAAATAAAGCAGCTGTTTATCTAACGATGACTTTTCACTTTTGCATTATTTGCCTGCTCAAATTATTATATTAGATAATTAGTTTTAACTTTTCGTTGTGTACGGTGTCACTGCTATCGGATCTTTCAGGAGAAGCTTGAATAAAGCATTCATTTTTACATCATTGTCTCTGAAAATTTAATTTGTGATGTTCAAAATTTGCAATGATTTTTGAACTAAAATATATAGATAAAATGATTGAATGAATGAAAATTTCTACAATAAAACACATTGGATCTATTTACGCACTATCTTATCAGTTGATCAAAATGTTCTCCGTTTCTCCTGTAAACAATAATAAAGTCTGTTTTCGAAACCCTAACATTTCGGAAATCTTCACCGGGAATTGACCGGCATTCTGTTGCAAGTCTAAGGGTGTTAAATCAGGTGATCTTGGAGGCCATTCAATTGGTCCCGTTCTGCCAATCCATTTGATCGGGAATCTCTCGTTTAACCACTGTCGGACCGGAAGAAAATAATGAGGTGAAGCACCGTCCTGCTGGAATGTTAACCAATCCTCTTGTAAAACTGACATACCTTCTGCATCAATTTGAGTTTCTAGCTTATGCGTCATAAGAGGATCAAGAGTCTCTTCCATCATTTTAACGTACAGATCACCTGTCAAGTTTCCTTCAATAAATAAAGTACTAATATTGGCATTTCCCAGAATACAAGCCCAAATATTAAATTTTTGAGGATATTGTGTCTTTCTCGAAAAAATATGCGGGTTTTCGTGACCCCAATGTCGACAATTTTGCTCTGCAGCAAATAATACCAAGACTTCATTCTGAGCTCCTTCATTCACCACTCCAAGGTTGTTTCTTTTTCTATTACTCACCGAACCAGTTTCGAAGAACTTTTTTACCACATCCAGCACATATCTGTGACTTTACTTCATGATTCCGATTTCTTTCATTGAAAACCAATGCTGTATTTCGTGCGCACTTTCTAACCTCTCCATAAATGAAAATATTTTCAGTTCTTTCTTGAAGAGAATAAATCATTCTTACACTTTATACATTAAGTGTAAGTACACAAGCGAATTAACAATAATATTCCTATTTTGGCTACTTATTTTAAGTTTTCTGACCATGTTTTTTGCTTAAAAAAATAACGTATTTTTAGAATTTCTTGATAGAATTTAAAGGCTTTTGTGGAATTTCAGCGAAAGACATCAAATGAACACAAATTCACGAGGTACTCATAGTACCATCGAAATATTATTTACAAATAATTATTATCAAATAAAGTTTGAAACGGTGCCACCAATGGGTGTATCGAGGAAGAGGCAGGGGAGGGTCATGCCACTGAAAAGAGAATCGAACACACTTTAAAACCATGTGCCACTTGACCCCCATTCCCATTTAAGATTCTAAGTGTGAAGAAGGCTAAAAATATTAATTTAAAGTGTCCCCCTTACAAACAAAATTGACGTGTCTTTCCGATTTTTCATATTTTTAACTATAAGAGAGATATTAAGGGTGGGAAGTTTTCAAATTGACACCCCGTACATATACGGCAAATTATCTGAGTTACTTAAAAATTGTTTTGGTAAGAAATGCTGGACATCTTTAAATACGTTTAATTATATTTTGGTAGAGATTTTCGCTGTCACGGAAATAATACCGCTTGGATCTATATTTCATGGTTTGCTTACCCCATTAATTTTATTCCAACCAAAAAATAAAAGGTCTCTTTATATCTGCTTGATGTTCTTTGTTTCGAAATTACCATAGGCCATCAAAATTTTTCAGTAAATCCTGGAAATTATAAAAATTTACATTTTTCTCTAATTAATTGCCTCTCAAATGAATTCACTATAATCGAAAGGCTTTACTGTGCTTAATTTAAAAGAAATGTAAATAATCACAGAAATAATTAAATAGGATTGAAATGCGAGAAGGGAAACGTTTTTTAAGGAATTTGTCAGAATTTAATTTCGACTGAAGAAAATCTTTTCAGCACTTTTCTCATTTTTATTATATTTAATTTATTTAGCTTCCATTTTCTATTGTCTCACTAGACTATTGTTATGTAAATTACCCTTGATGATGCCACAAAAGTATGATCGTTGAAAAGCCCTCATAATTAATAAAAAACTACAAATCATTCACCTCCAAAGCGGGACTATATGTAGATGAAAGGAAAAATGAAAACTCAATCCAATTTCATTATATCAGTTTAATACAATATATACAGACAAAATTCACTTATTTAAGGGAAACCATACTTAGCTCTACTTAACTTTTATATCGGAAGAATTGCAAAGTTTCAAGAAAATACTTGGAACTTGATTGGGTCTTGATATTAGTCTAAATTTAACTTAAAAAGTTAAAAAATATCGGGGTTTCAACTTTATTTAAAAAAACATAATTTTGATAGTCATTCCAAACATATCTAATTAAAAAAATATATTAAGATCATATTAAAAAAACCGTCTGGATAATTTGATCTAATTTATTTCTATAAACGCAAGTGGATTATGAGATGTTTTTACATATATTAAATCCTTTAATAAGCATTAGTTAAAATATTTTAAAATTATTAATTAATCAAATAGTGCATATTATTTAAAACACAAGTTTTCAAAAATACATTTCGACTACAACAATGGGATGCAATTATTTTAACATTAACTTCGAATGCTATAAAATTAAGACCAATAAAGTTTTCATTCACGCTTGAGCTTCTTGAGAAGCTCTTGACATGTTCTAACCGACTGAAAGTGGACAAATATTGATAAAGCTAATTTGACTTCTCTAAAAAGTCTAATACCCTGTTAAAACTTCTTCTAGAACGAGAAGCGGCTCTTGAAACTTTATTTTCCATGGAAATGTCAAATCTATAAAGCTTTTATGCTTTCGAACATAAATACTGCAAATCTATTTTTGGAAATACTGGAAAATGAATAATCCGTAATAATAGACACTTCTCGTTCGCATGTTTCGATATTTAAATAATTAGCAAGATTGCAATCCACTTTCACTGGTGAGTATGTAAGTCTTAATTTAATTTAAAATACTCTTAGTTTTAAGTACGACTTATTTGCGTAATGCTAAGTTTACGTTAGATTGTACTTACACACCAAATTACCATATGATAAAAATAGTAAGCGATGGTGCATTATTACTCGCATATGCGATTTGTCGTTTTATGAGATAAAAAAGAAAAAGTCAACCTTTGATGCATTGTTTTGATATTAAAACTTCTAGAATCGTATAATGGTTATTTAACGGAGATTTTTTTACCCTGTAATTGTATTCTTACAACAAAGCAAATTTCTATTTTTTTTATCATACGGTTGTATATTTTTCTAACTTATATAGAAAAGCTACACCTTCTGATATTTCGCCAAATTTCTACTTTTGCAAAAAATCCACTATTAGATTATACAGAGTGTAGCCATAAGCATGATTTTTGGCACTATAGTGATTTTGGCACTAACTGCGAAGCTATTGGTTTTAATTTGGAATTTTCAAACACTCTGAATTGCTTTCATTTTAACTTAAATCTAAAATATCCACCTAGCAGCTTAAGGTACTGTATAATCTTCTAGGATAGTGCGTTCTAACACGGATTAATTTTGATTTTGCAATACAGTTTCAGTAATGCCATCTACCTAATGCAACATTGCTAAAAGTAAAACATTTTTATTCAATTTCACGCCTATTATTTTTAACGGTTATTTGAATGTGCAATATTAGATACTCGAATACGCTATACTTTGAAATAATTTCGGTGATTCCAATAAATTTTCAATCTAATCAATCTCAGTCTTTATATTTTAAAATAGATTATACATATAAACAATTTTACATTTAAGCGCTCACAGCTTACAGTTAACGTTATTTTCAATTCTATGCCTAACATTTAAGTAACTTGTGTTTAATGCATTCACCGTAGTAGTGCATACATAACTCCTTCGAAAATCACAACTGGAAGAATCAAACAATCTGAAACAAAACAGAACCTTTTAAGTTTGTAATAAGTACTTTGACCTGAAATTATTTGTTTCATCAAGGTCTTAAACTATATCATACCCCTACAACTGGACCATACTGAATCCCCTTTGTCTTACAAGACCAACCAGACAATCTCGCTTCCGTTTCCCTACATCAACGCTACTCGAACACTTACAAACGCAACTGACTAGTGGACAATAAAATAATTTTTTCTTGTCATTAGAATTGGAAAGTTTATTTAATAATATTGTTAACCTAGAATAAGAGAATTTTCATATTTGTTTTTATTTAGATTAAGACTACATGTATTAAACAAGGGCAGAAAGACCGATAGGTCGATAGTGTTTTTTCAGAAATAAAGATGTTTACTACTACTACTACTACTATATCATATTTGAAGGTGAACACTTGAGATTTTATCAAAAGAGATAGACTTTCGAGGCCATTCCTTGAAACAAGTGGGTTTTTTGGGTTTTTAGGCCGTCGTTCGGTAGAATTTCTTCTTGACGTTTCGCAAGCACGTGTGGCTTGCATCTTCAGAAGTGGTTTGCTTGAACGCTTACACTGTTCTGATGCGATTCCTCGGGCGCAGTCCGTATTTATGCACCGGTTGCGATGACGTGGTTTGTGATAACGTGGCCTGTGTCATCGGAGCTTGCGCATTTGTTGGCTGTTGCTATCCTCTGGTGTACTGGATTCTCTCTCCTGTCCTGAGCTGTTGCTTTTTCTTGCTGTTTTTGCGTTGGTGAGTGCTGGAAACCATATCCTGTTCAGCGCCATTGTCTCTTCTTTTCTGTTGAAATTGTCGTCGTGTTTGTAGATTTCAATGGCTTCTCGTATTAGTCGGGGGCGATACCCTGTTGTCGTGGCCAGGACCTGTGCCTCTCCGAAATATATGTTGTGTGTTCCATCGCTGAGGGCATGTTCCGCCACTGCCGACTTCTCCACATGTCCAAGTTTGCAATTCCGTCGATGTTCTTCTAATCTTGTCGCAACCGATCTCTTAGTAGTTCCTATGTAGACGCTTCCACAGGAGCATGGAATCCGGTAGATTCCCGCAGTTGCTAGGTGAGGTCTTTTGTCTTTAACTGACCCTAGACATTCTCGGATCTTTGTTGTGGGCTTGTAGACCGTTCTTATGTTGTGTTTCCTCAAGAGCCTCCCAATTCTGTCCGTAACCCTGGGAACATAGGGCAGGAAAGCTTTCAGAGTGGACTCACTTTATTCAGTACGTCTCACTCCTACAGCTTTTTTGATGTCCAACTGGGAATATCCGTTCTGAAGAAAAGCTTTTTCCAAGTGCTGTAGTTCCGTTGTTAGATGTTGTGGTCCACATATTTTTCTGGCTCTATCCGTGAGAGTCTTAATGATTCCCTGCTTCTGACTCCGAACCACCATCCGAGACGGCCTAAAAACCCGAAAAACCCACTTGTTTCACTTGAGATTTTCTTTAAATTAAATGCAAGTTAGTAACTCGCCCTCAACTTGAAGAAGCCCCTATTTCGAGCTGATGAAACCTTGAGCCAAACCCTAAACCACCTTTAAATATTTGTTCCTCGCTGGGAATAATAGCATGGAATTACTTGACATGCTTTCGTATTGTGTCCTTAAAGATACTAGAATTTCCGAAACGGAATTTCACTCACGGCAATTTCCCTTGCCATTTCGTAAGTTAGTAAAACACCTTTAAACTGATAATCGTATTATTTAAACTAGATGTTCTCAGATTGCAAGTCAGATTTAGAGCCCTAGCACAATACTTCTCATCCTTACCCTCATTACGTCTCTCATTTGAGGGCCTTTTGTCGCATAAGAGAAGTAATTGCTCGTTTCGCTTTTTAAACGACAAATAGCGACGTTTGTCAGGCTTTTCCTCATCATCACAAACATGTTTATCGCTGTAAAGTTGTCGAGACAAGTATTTATTGATGGCATGTATGTGTAAAACCCTCCGAGGTATATAATGGAGTCATGCACATCAGTTTATAGCGTGTCAAAAGGTCGAAGGAAATAGAATTTTCTCAATTTCCCCCGTTCATATTGACCCATGGCTTCAGTCCTTTGACGTCTATGAATGTGTCGCGCCGTACCGGAAAACTACCCACTACATCCACATATATCATTCCGGCAAAAGCAAAATAAAATAAAGCCTAAAATAAAGATCTCGTCCACTGTCAGAGAAAGCTACAAGTTAGTAGAACATTAAAAATGAAATGACTTTGTTTCCGGATTTTGCTGTCTGTTGATTGAATTTAATGGAAAATGTTGTTTCGACTGATGTAGTTAATTGAAAGATTTACACGAATTGGGACACGTTCGCGTGTTTAAGCTATTTATACGATTTTCACAATTAATTAATTGCAAATCGTGCCTGGACTAGATTATTAATTTGCATTTAGGCGGAGGCAAAGAATACGTCGGTTCAGCACCGATTCGAATTTGTCATAAAACTGTGTAAACTCCAGTCAGCCGCAAACGAGCCTCAAACGAGGCATAAGCGAGGCCCAAATTAGTTTTTAAACTTAACTTAGATGATAATAAATGAATTTATATACAAAAACCACATTTGACTCAAAAATACCTTTTAAGAAATCTGAGGTCAAAAAGTTGCAAAAAATAACAAAAGGACTGCGGAACTATTCTTGTCGCCCTGTTATTGGCGAAAATATAATCATAGAACTTATACATTTAGATATAAAAGCATATTTAAAATGTAATGCTTGAAATAATTCAATAACGGTAAATTTTGATAAACATTCCAGTTTTCTGAAGTTCGTAACTTCATTTCGAGCCATCAAGCGATAAATGTTCTGAATTAGTTTATTATTTTATATGTATATTTAAAACCTTTGACTGGCAATAAATAAATTATTATTAATAATAATTTTTCAAGAACCAGTAATTGAGATTTATATCAGTAGTAGTAGTAGTAAACATCTTTATTTCTAAAAAAGGCTATCGACCTATCGGTCTTTCTGCCCTTGTTTAATACATGTAGTCTTAATCTAAATAAAAAACAAATATGAAAATTCTCTTATTCTAGGTTAACAATATTATTAAATAAAATTCCAATGACAAGAAAAAATCATTTTATTGTCCACCAGTCAGTTGCGCTTGTAAGTGTTCGAGTAGCGTTGATGTAGGGAAACGGAAGCGGGATTGTCTGGTCGGTCTTGTAAGACAAAGGGGATTCAGTATGGTCCAGTTGTAGGGGTTGTTTGTCCATTTTGTCTGTAGATGTATGAGTCTTTCCGAAATTTTTGTCATGTTTGTGCGTTCGTATAGTAGTTGGGTGGGGGGGTTGTGTAGTGGGTTTTGGGGGTGTCTTATTCGTGTTATTAGTCTTAGTGCAATTTGTTCTGTTGTTTGTATATAACGTTTTGTCCTTTCTGTTCCGTTGGTCATGAGTATATGTCCAAAGTCTAGCAAGGGTCTACAAATAGCTTTATATATTTTGGTGGCGGTGTTTGTGCTGATTCCTCTGTCTTTGTAGGTTAGTGATCGGAAGTGTTTTGTTCTCTTTATTGTTTCTGCCCTGATGTTTCGTATGTGTTTAGTGAATTTAAGTTTGTGGTCAATTGTGATTCCAAGGTATTTTACGTCGTTTTTTGGTTGTGTAGTTTGGCCGTCTGCAGTTATTGTAGGGGAGTCAGCGTTGAGTCTGTGGTTTGTGAGCAGAAGTTGGTTTTTTGACGCGTTTGGTGTTAGTCTCCATTTATAAAACCATGCCATTGTGTTGTTTGTTAGTGTTTGGAGTCTTTGAGCTGCTCTCTCAGTAGTTTTGTCATGTACAATAAGTGCCGTGTCGTCTGCGTATTGTAATATGTATGCCGATCTGTCGATTTGATTTTTGTCTGGTAAGTTGTAATTGTATTTCATGGCAGTATATATTGTAGAGAAACGGTGAGAGCGGGGATTCTTGAGGGAGCCCTTGTTCAGGGGAAAAAGGAAATGACAGTGTTTTGTCAATTCGTGATTTATATCATTTGCTGAAAATTTGTCAAATTTTATCTGCTTCAATACATATTCCAATGCTTTGAGTTTGCTGTTTAGATAGAAAATTGCAATATGCTGATGAATTAATTAGCTTCATTTGCTTGCGGTGGTTCTGTTGTGTTTAAACTTTCTTTCTTTCTTTTTTTCTATTTATTTGCAATGGAGGAAGGTGCCTTTGAAAGTAGCCGAGTATATTGCACTTCTAAAGGCTCTGAAAGCAAACATCACATGAAATACTGCAGAATTCGTAAAGGGCTCTTTATATAAGTCATACTCGCACATAAATTTGGGTCTAGTTTAGTGTCATTTAAATTTCCACCGAAATGTTACATAAATGAATGATTTTTCGGTTGAGCTGCGAATACGGACAGTTGCCTTTATTTAGCGGTTTCCATATTGATATTCACCTACGTTCTGTCATTTAAAGTGTAAAATTGTCCGAACGTTTAGTTAGAGTTTAGTTCCATATTGTAAATTATTTCATAAATGAAAAAGACATTTCCAAAAATGTTTTTAACGGTGTAATATGTCACTTATAGCATCCTTAATTTTTAAATCAAAGAATTAAACCCGATTTTTATACTTTTTACCGAAGAGTTCGGAACGGAAGAAATTTTTTTCCAAAATATGGAATTTTTTTATAGACCATCCGCTTTAATGAAAAAGCTTTCGATCGTTTTAACGCCCAAGCAGAGTTTAAACGAATATTTTTCGAACTTAAAAGGTCTAGCGAGCAAAAACCAATTTGCAATGAAAATCACAATTTCAACTTTTTTGGAAGAATAATAATAGTGAATACTCTCTTTCTGCAGAGTAATTTAGCAAATCGCAATATACACTGGAACGATTAGGTTGAGATAATAGAATTGCTTTTTTATTTGTTATTAACCTAGCCACAAGTTAAATTAGCACCAACTGTGAGAGTGTTATTCTTGAACTTGGGCCTGAGTTCTAAAAGTAAATTATTTCAAATTAAGAATGTCATTTCTTAAAAGCATTGCTCTGTTGGATGCGTTTGCAAACTCTGACAATTATTTGACTGAACTCCGATATTTGAGGGAAGTGACAACTTATTAAAGAAAATACTCTTAATTTCTGCTAAATCTCCCATACAAATTTGTTATGTGATACTGACAGAATTGTTATTGCTTAGATGCAATTGGCTCTGCTCAGTTGATCCCCATATCATGAGAGTCGTGAAATTCTTTCAGACATTCCTTTACTAGTGGATGGTACAAGAATGAAAAGAATTGCAATTGCATTAAAATAATGGTCTTTTACCCACCAGAATAAAATATTAAACAGAAGGAAAGAGGCTAAGAGAAAATACCATGCTGTTAAAACTAAAATCCTAGATTTCGTCTTAGAAATCGCAGTAACACATATTGTCTTTGATGTGTTTTCCCCAAACGCATATCGGATTCCCTTTACTCTTCCCATGCATAGCGCTTGTCCACTTTGCATTTTAGTGTACTACACCACTAAAGACGTCATTTAAAATTTAGGTCCACATTACGCCACAAAGGTTTACTTGAAATAATGTCAAAATCTGTTTTCTCTCTAGGTACTTAGTACCTTTATTCTATTTTGCAGATTAAATTATTTTTATTTCATATATTCAATTAGCGAAGATTCAAAATTGGCTTCTTCGCCATTTAATTTAATTTTCTATGTTGTATGAATTGTGAGCATTTTCCTCATGCAGGTCTTCAAACTTCTCCAAATTTTATTTCAAATCAAACATCTTTTGATTTGTTCTTTACGAAATTAATTGATATATTATAATCACATGTCGCTTCTTTGAATGTTTTTGTTTCAAAGATGTGGTTTAAAATATATTTTAATAACTCCAAGAATTACTTACTTTTAATTATGGAAGCACTGTCCGTAGCGCTAAATGTAAGTCCTTTGCTGTTATTACCTGTACCAGATTTTTGTTCGGATTTGTCTATTTCATTCAAATTGGACTGATAGTTGTGGCCTGAAAAAAAAATTAATTTAAATCCCTTTAAAATATCTGCAGCCGATTCTTTTTTATATACGCTAGTTACAGATAGTATGTAGTTTTTGATAATTTCAAACTACCACATTCAATTTGGTTCAAACATTTTGTTTTCATAATCGATATTACAGACCAGCATTTGCTCTCTCAACAGCAATTCATGAAGAAACAGAAATGAAAACCATAAAAGAATTATAACACTAACTTACAACTTACTTACAAACAACTTACCCAAGCTCGTTATATATTTTTTGGTTCTAAACGCATTTCAAATCTATAAAATCCGGAAAAAGATGAACTTTTTACTCATAGAATCAAAGTAGCAGGTAGGTAGTAAAGAACGAACAGCATTTTACTTACTTCATTTAATTCGTGAAACTTTTTCTCCCTGTTAATGTCAACATAATCGTCAATTGCCACTGTAATTCGAATTTTGAGGATAATGAGACAATTGAAACACTCAAGAATCTTCAGGAATTCTTCTAATAACAATTTTGATATAAACATGTGAGATTCATGGGATTTTTGTGCCTTCTTCTTTAAAGGTTTTGCGAGTTTCGAGAGAGTCCTATCAAAAAAATTACGGAAAATGTTTGTGAGAATACAAAGAGTGGTTTTTTTTAGAGTCAAACCCATTTTCTCTCCGTAAACTGTTCGCAGGAAGTATTTGATCAGTTGCTTAATAAAGCTGTGAATTTCCCATTTTTTATCGCTGTTTTTCTTTGATCAAATAAAGTCGCTTGACCGAAATTTGGAACCCAATAATTAACGCTATAGTAGGTTTCAAATGTAATATGAATTAAAATATTGTATTTTCCATAGTTAAGCCGGTTTTTGAAGCTTCAACTTGTATTTACCAGTCAATTTTTGTCAATAATTCGATTGAAGGTGAGTGAACAGTCATTTGTAGTCGTTAAATACATATTTAATCTAAACATGTTCTTGAATCCCTTATAAAAAAACAATCAAAATTAATTAACATATTAAAGAACCAAAATTGATCGTTAACGAAATTGTTAGTAATTCTTAAACAAGAAATAAATAAGATTAATACAGGCAGAAATCAGTGATCTTAATCTGAAAAATACAGATTTAGAGCGTTGCTCATAGTATCACATACTTTGTAAAAAGGAAACTTTTTGAAGAAAGGAAATTATAAACTAATTAATTACCATATTAAGGTCAGTGCCTCTTATTCTGCTTGACGTTTTTATAATTCAAAATCAAAATAATTATTGTCTCCTAATTTTCTGCTAAAATTTCACCGCAAATGCAAACAAAACATGAGAGAGATACAGATAACTGAATGGTTTTTAAGAGCTTCTGCAAAAAAGTGTTCGGGCGCAACACCTTAAAACGTATTACTCTGTATATTCTTTCAACCTTTTGAGTCCGAGCCCGAAACACTAGTCGTATATTTAATTTATGGTAAATGTTTATAAATAATGATCAGAAAACAGAAACATTTTGGCACTAGAATTATTAAAGATGCGTTGCAAAATTTTTTAGAGAGACAATTTTAGATTCGATGTAGAATAATAATTGCTAAGAATATTCTAAAACAACCACAGGTCAAAAAAAATGATATATTCACTTTCTGAGTGATAGTTATTAAGTGAAAATTTCCTTCCTGTTATGTTTACAATTTAAAACTTTCAGTGGAAAGATTCTTAGGCAGCATTTGAAGTTTAAGCCAACAATTGATTTTCAACTTTCAGAAGCAAACTTTAGTACGTTAAGAATTTAGAAGTGGTAAGCCTTAGTTACTTTAAATGTTAAATTAATCAAATAAAGTAAGGGATGGATTTGCTATAAAATACATCAATTTTCGACTCGTTTAAAAAATTGCAATTTTAATATTTCCATGGTAACCCCTTTCAATTTACTCGCATTGTAGAATTTACTTCCTGAATGTAGATAGAAATTGATTTATTTGATTTAGAGAATGCCCCATTCCGAAATACTTCCCTTCCTTTAAGTATTGCTTGATTAAACTCTAATTTTACATTCAAAACTTCACCTAAGTTAACTCAAATCAGTAATTAGTGGGCATTTGACTGGTTATACAACTTGTTTGGAGGACTTAAAGTTGGAAAAAAGCAGCTTCTAATTACACTTTTCATCACAATTTGTCTTTGTGCTGCGACTTCCGCGTTTTAATGATTGAGTGGCGAACGATAAAAACAGCATCATCGTGCATTCAATGTAAAGTGGCAATCAAAGAAACGTTCGTTAATGAATTCGTCGAAAAGTTTGAAATTTTAATGTAAAGTTTTTAAAAAGCATTTCTCAATGGTCAAGTTCTAAATAAAGAATATTTTTCAATACAAAGCCGAGCAAGCTACGTGTTTTAACTTTTAAGTCTGATTAAAAAAGGAAAAATGTTAAACCTTTTAAGAACTAAACTTTTTCCTTAAATTCATATTGCCTAATTCTGTAAAATGTTAAGCAAACTGTTTCCATTTTCAGTCTTCAACTTTAGAAAACTAAGATTCTTTCGCTTTGGGTTATCCATACACATTCCATTACAGCGGCAGAATTATTAAAAACATTCCTTACCAACTTTTGCCATTTCTTATTGTAGTTCGTAGTTACAAGGTTCAGCTTGCCGAAGAAAATCCCTTCATAGAAGCCTCGATTAACTTTTATTACTTCTTATGTCCGAATAAAGTATTTTTCTTTTATTGAACGTGAAACAATATACAAGGAAATTAGTAGCAGTAGTAAAAATCTTTATTTCTCATCAGAAAAGGCTATCGACTTATATCGATCTTTCTGCCCATAAGGAAATTATTTTCTGTTTATCATCGAATTTCTTTAAACAAATATTTTGCAAGTGCAACAATATTCTCACTTTCAGTAGAATTTATGTTTTACATAAAGAACACAATCTCCTCTGTTTTATTAGACAATGATGATAACATCACTAATTAAATTGCATCATAAAAAAGAACCAAAGGAAATAAACGAGACGAATATGCGGAGATTCCTAAAAACTTTCAAAGTTGCGAAATTTGTCTGTTTTCCCGATTCTCTTTAGTTGTGGAAATCCTTACTGAAAAGGCAAAAGTTTCTGTATAACTACTAAAATTCATCTACAACCTATCAATATGGCGAAGCCATAAACGATACCATAAACAAGAAAATTAAAAAGGTTTTTCCGGTTGTCGTTTGATTTTTACGTAGATATCATGGATGATATATTTTTATCTTCCATCTGTTAGTTTCCTTGCCTAGTTCTGAAAGACATCTAAATCAAGGAAAGTAATTTAGTTACATCTAAATCAAAATAATAGAAAAAGGGTATAGGTGACAAAAAACGTATCACAATATCTAAAATAAATTAATGCAAAAGCCTAAAATATACAAAATCGCACAAGAGCAGTCTAAATATGTGATTGCAACAATTTAAAACAAATGCAAAGTAAAACTCGATACCTTTATCATTATGTATGGTCAGAGAGGATGGATTCCAATAAACTGAGTTGTTTAAGTCGTTCAGTCCCCAATCTTTCACTCTACTGGGTGTTTCTGTTGTCGTAGGCTTTGGTGAGGTGGTTGGAGGATCTGATGCTGCGACAAAAACATGCTTCAGTCGTTCTAGACTGATTATACTTTACAGATATGGGACCCAAACGAGATTTACTTGATTATTTTATAATTATACCGGTATTTAGGTCGCATTACAATGCACATGTAAAAATAACTCTATAAAACACAATAATCGGAAAATATTATGTTATAAATATGTCCCATGTGATAAAAACACTACATGGTCGTTCTATTCAATTGTAGTGTTTGTCCACTAAGATGGAGAAGATTAGTGCTGGTTAATAATGTGAACGTACGAAATTAGTTGCGAAAGTTGGTTGATGAGAAGGAAAATAGCCTTATGTAAAATGTGTCTGTATTTTAAAACAATTAATTTATTAAGTCTAAAACTTTTCGCGAGTGCTCAATTCAATAATTTCTCATTCAGATTCACAAACTTGTTTCAGAGGCAACCGTCGTTTAAAAACAGTCTATTAAATATTACACTTGAGCTCAGTGATAAAAGATGAACGATTTGACTGATTAAAATTAAAATTGTCTCGGAGTCTCTTTTAAAAACTATTGATAAGATATTTATTTACCTGGAGGCCGTTTCGTAATTTATATCCCATAAACTTCTGAAAGTATTGTCTTTAGTTTTGTATGCTCGTTTTTGTAATTTTTAAATTTAAATTGATGTCCTGCAGCATTAGAAGTCCCTTCCTAGCAGTACATTTCGCACTTTTCTTTCAATTTCTACCAGTTTCCATGAACAGTTAAGTTGCTTTTTCTTTACTAAATTTTAATAGCATCAGTATAATTAAGATGCGGTATAAAATGAAAAAAATGATAAAATGATTTTCCTATGTAATTTTGTTAAAAAATGTTATCTTATAAATTTGCTTTAATATTAGAAAAAAACACCAATAGGATATCTTTGAGTTTGTTAATAATTAAAAAATGCAAATGGAATTGCTTAGAAGTCGGTGGACGATACGAAGAAGGTGTAGAAAAATCCATTATTCTATGTCAATTTAATCAAAAAGATCATACACAAAGTGTTATCGTTTTTCAGATGATTTGCCTTTCATGTAAAAGCTTTTTTCTTTACCTGTGAGAGTTACAAAAGGGTCGAAATAACCGATTACAAATTTACACTGAAAACTATTTCCTCTTAATATTCCAAATTATTCTTAAAACGTAAATAACATTTGGTTAAAATTATATAATTTTAACTTTTAGTAATCCTTTTATCGACCCTCCACCTAGCAAACACACATGTAAGATCCATCTATATGAATTTCCACGTTCTTATAAACTTCCTCAGTGCCTCAGTTGTAAGTAAGATGAGTCTGAGTTAGTATTTCCATTATATATTTGGAGGTACTAAACTCGAAGAAGAGTGATCAGCAAAAAATGGTATTAGAGAAGCGAAATTTGAACAGCAGCTGCATTCGTGTTCACTTAAATTTAAACATTTTGTATTAAATACAAAGAAAGAGTTACTGTTATCCTCATATATAATACTTAGTTGACTCTAATTGTGTTAAAGAATAGCATAAAACATATGTTTTCCAATTTTTTAAGGAAAATTAAATCTTTTAGTTTAAATGCACAATTTTGTGAAAACAATATTACATGTTCCCCATGTTTCCCATGTTTCCGGCTTGATGTTCTAAGTTAGAAAATTTCAATAGCCATGGAGCGTAATTCATCCAATGTTCCGCAATTTTCGGTTATGTATTGCAGATTGCAGTTTGGTCGTGAATTTAACATGGCTTTTAGTTGGTTAACTCGATTTCCTAACTATTGAACGTTGTAGTAAATTATGTATACAAGATGTTCTCTACTTTATCCGTTAATGCTATTTGTTTGTTTGCGTATGTAATTTGGTTTAAAAATTATTTGGAAATTGGCTCATTTGTGGATTGATGTACTTTACTTTACAATTTTATATAACAATAAAAACATGATCTATTTATTAAATAATTTTGATGTTTGGAAAATCTGTCTTTCAAAGGGGCATCTCGAAGTTGGTAGGGTTTACAATAATAACACATTTTATAGTTAATAATTTTGAAGCTGAAGCTTTAGATTAAGGTCGATATAACATTTGAAAGCTAACGGTGGAACAACAACCACTAGCTAAAACATGGTTCACTTTCAGAGCTTCAATGGTTCAAAGTGAAAATATTATTTGTCTTTTGGTTAATATTATAACATTTCTTAGGATTCCAACCAACAAATTGCCATTAAAATCATCAAATATAAAATTTTAAAGTAGCAGCTATAGAAGTATTGGTGCAGCATTTACTCGGATAAGTTTTGGGTCGATTTCAAATTTCCTTTAGAAATCATCGATATTCCTAAGAATTCACTACAAATATTCAATTTGTTTTTCTATTTATGAAAATCGTAATCGAAATATCGTCAGTATAAAGCATATAAATGATAGTAAAGTAAGAAATTGTCTAGTCATCCACAAGTGGGGAAAAATTTTATTTGCCTCTAAATTAAACGATATTTTTTCAGAAAACTTTCATTTTTCCACGAAGGAAAATAGCTTCTCTTAGATATTCTGGAATTGGTTTAACTTGGAGAACATGGGCAACTTAATGGAAACATTGTGGATGTTTTCAGAAGAAGAAATGAAAAGAATTTCTTTGGCTACTGAGCACTTTTTAAACATCCACATGATTTGGATGGTTAACATCTCTGGACTGCTACAACAATGACCAACATTTGTGGAAATACATTTGATAGTGTGTAATTTTGTCTGGACTTGGTCATCGCCAAAACGTCTCCCCGAACATATCGTGAAAGACACTTTAAGAAAAGCTATTTGCAAACAAAGTCTTTACATAAAATTATACACTTTGGAATACCAAATGAACAAGCTTCCGTCATTGTTGAAAGTACGCTTCTTCCAAAAGCGAAGACTTAATTAATTACATTGTTTACATCCAATTTTGCTCTGAAGCTTCAAAATATATTTTCAGAGTTGATATGGCAAGGATTACTTGTGATATTTTTTGCTGGGTGTAAGTTGAAATATGAAACGTATCGACAATTTAAAAGTGCAGTTGCAGCAAGAAGAAAGATATCCTATGGGTATAGAAAAATGATTTCACATGTTGGAGATCCAGCACGTTCTGAAAAGCCAACTGAAGCTGATGAATACAGAATAAAGGCATAATTCATGCAAACCGGCAACTGGTAAGATTGCTGAGAGATTCTACCTTTCATGATCATTTAAAGTCAAAACCACGAATCGGCTCAAAGTACTCCAAAAGCCTACATTTATAAAAATGAATGAATGTTATATGACTAATAGAAATAAAAACAATTTTTTTAACTTATACTAGACACACCGATTAATTCTGGAGGGAAATTGAACGATTCACTTAAACAGAAAGGATAAATTAGATTAATAGAAAAAGTGTAGTGTTGCAGCAATACTATGAGAGCTCTGGTAACTCGCTAAAAGCTTTTACAATTTGAATGGGATATACTGAAACAACCACAACATTCTCTAGACCTGCCATTTTCTGATTATTAGAAATTTCGATCTCTTAAGACGTTTCTAGGCGGTAAAATCTTTCTTTAGATGAGGAGGGCGAAAATGACTTTCTTGCCAGTAAGGAACAAACATTTAATGAGCGCGAAGTTATACTACCAGACAGATGCAGAACTGTTTTAAACCAAAACAGAAAAAATATTTATTTTAATATTTTATATTACTTTTATACTTTTTATATTAATTTTCATAAAACCAATCAAAGTTACAGATACTTTTTGAACAAATTATAGTCACATATAATATCCTCTTTAACTGTTTGAAGAATTATGAGGCTTCGGCAAAAGTGTAGTAAAGTGCAGTGATTAATACTATGAATATTGTGTATATTTTCCTGACTGTATTTGAATTTCATTTAAACTATGAATATTCTCACGGTTCTCCAATTTTCGGGTTGGGTTCAGCGTCTATCTTAAAAAAGAACTGTTTATCTTGAGTAGAAAATGCATGCCAAAAACTTAGTTACTCTAAAGCAATATACATTTTTTTTGGGGGCTATTTATCAAGCTTGCCCCTTATTTTACACATGAAAAATGACTTTTGTCGATTTGGCAATTTTCTCAATTTTTACCTACTGTTGATATTGCAATACCAAAGAGTTTCTCTATATGAGATTGACTGCTTTGGGTTGCTACCATTAAATACCTGAGTTATTAGTATACATTTTTAAAAGGTCCCATATCTGATAATGCTTCAATAACTCTATAAATTACATAAGTAAAGTTTGTATTTTAATTACTATGTAAAGTTTTTTGCATACTGCCAAACAGACGAGATTTGAAGTTTGGTCGTAAAAACCTTCGTAAAATTATTAAATTTGGCGGTTGACTTTTTCTTTGTATTCAGGTCAGAGTTATCAAAGCTTATTATCTAAAAGTGCTCGTGGGAATATAAGCTAAGTGTTACACAAAAATTCTGCTCTTTTGTATGGAAACAGCGGAAAGCTTGCGTCAAAAATAAAATATTGTGAATACATTTTTTTGGTGCAAAAATCTGCTGGCAGTGTGCAAAAACTTATAAAAATAGCACTCTACAGTTTATTTAAATAATATATATGTATATTTTCAATTTACATGCGTTGGACATGCTATATTTTCATATTTTTCTTCAATTTCAATTTATGAAATGATCAATAGGAAACGACTCATATTGTGTATTAATTATACTTTTACCAGGCTTAGAACTAATTTGGGTAAAATATCCAATATTAAATAATACACTCGTAGCGAATTGTGATTATATTTGTTTGGGTATATCTAGGGTCCACCGGATTTTGCATTAATCCTCCATTTGTACCTTAATTACTTCCTATTGATTTTAGCAAGGCTCAAATTGATAAATTAATATAGAATCAAACATTTTAATTTCGACGCAATGTAAACGATATTACTCCCCTGAAATTATAATAGTGCTATAATTATTTATTGATATGCGGTTATTTCGAATTATATACATTGAATGTTTCCATTATCCTTGTTTCATGTACTGGATTCCGCGTTAATGTTTTCAGGCGTTTGTGGTATTAGAAATAGCGTTTTATTTATCAATTTGTTAATATAACGCAATTGTTCGATCAATTATGCCAAACAGCTTTCAATCGTAAAATTGCGGACTTGTTGATTTATCGTGTTTTATATAGGTAAGCAAATACCTAAGTATTAGAGAACATGTTTATATGCTCCACAAAAAACTGAATTAATTTTCGGGCATTCTTCTTAGATGATATTCACACTGAAAATATTCAACTGAAGATTATTCGAGTTCATAAAGCACCCGATTTCCATCGAAGTACGTGAAGAGTGGAAACCGTCAATCTGATGGCATTTCTTCTGCATTGGCAGTATAAAGGATTGTCGACAAATTTGGCGACGTTCAAACCAGTCATTCAACACCGTATCTAATCGAGTTGTACCATTCAATCAGTGTCAGTGTTCAAATCCAGCAATTCATCAACGATAAAACGAAAATGAATATGTCGCCATGTACGGCAAATTGTCACATCGCGGTTCTGTGCCGATGCAAGCCTCCTGATTGCTATACTTAAATGGCACAAGGGCGCGACCAAGAAATATATTCCAGGCATTGAATAATTTATAAGGCAGATTTTCTTATATCAAATCATGTTTCAGTTCAATCCACTTTAAATTTGCTATTCGCTTTAGATCGTTGCAAATTCCTTTTTTACTATGAGTAAGAGCTAACACTTCTCTGATCGACTTATTACTTTGATGGTTCTGATTTCACCATGGTTTTTGAGGTCCCAACAATGGCAAAGCTAATTTAAGTGGGCTGCAAAGGGTCATTTCTATCTATATCAGTCGTCATGACAAAATGAGAAGCGTCTTCATATGATTCAATCCACTTTTGACTTTACTCTTAATGTAATTGATTTGTAGAACACTTCCATTATGTCTCGACAGTTTCTTCACATATTGCTGAGCGATGAAGATTTTTATCACTTTAAAAATCACTTATCTTCTATAAAAATCTACTTATCACGTAAATGTTTCCTGTTCGCTTAAGCCGCTTAGAAAAAAGCCCAAGCACATTATTAGAAAACTGTAGTAGCGTAAGATAAAGTTTTTTATTATTTTCCTGTCTTGTGTTTTTGTATGTAGCTTATCAGCTAAATAAATACTGTTATTATTATTATTATTATTATTATTAATCAACAACCGTATGTATCTTAATGGGAAAATCTCTGAATAATCAACAATTCTTGCTTAAAGTAATCAAAGTAATCACATCGCTTTTGACCCAGCATTTGTTACATTGGTTCCCTTGAGTAATGAATAATTACTTTTTCACCTCCTCTAATTGCTATCGATAAAATCGCCTTTTACTGCTTAGTCAGATCAGTCAACTTCATCGTGTTCAATGTTAGTATAAGCATGGTCCATTATTTGTAATCATTAAATTTCATTCACAATTTGATGCCTAGTTGTGTCTGTGCTAACCGGTTTATATACAACAGTAAATAACAAACGGTCACAAATTCAACCATGTATGAAATAAATCCAATTTATAGCGTTTATTACTAAAAATTGTAGTTTTACAGTTTAATATCATTCTCTGCGCCAGCCAGGATTGGTAAAAATCACATCGTAACCATAAGCCAGTAAACGAGATGTCATATGTTCTTTGGAATATCATAATTTTGTCACATTTTTAGTTGGGAAAAGTTGGAAACGCGCATAGAACGATTAAAACCAATGCGACGTTATTGCGCCAGGTGTTACGTAATGTTGTTCACAAACACCAGCATGTCAACATGTTGTGACCAACCGAATACCGGCATTATTTTACCATAATTATGTAGATTGATTCCGCTCGACAGTTTGCCGGCATTTTAACATTGGGATTTCTCATATTTTGCCATTCTCCATATTCCTCTGGTGTGGTTTTAAATGGCTCGATCAAAAAATCATTTAAACTTTTTCCCACTGCGTCAATTGAGGCGAAAAATTAGCGGTTTTATCAAGAGCAAGTTCTTAATTTTGCTTAGTCAAATATTGAAATGCTCTATATTGCCTGATTAAAGCAACATTATTAATGCCAACATTTAATGAATACGGATTAGTTGACATGGCTGAATTAATATTAAAAATTCAGCATTGTACAGTTCACAAAAAAGAAAAAAATTCAGTCACTTCAAGTCAGAGGCAAAATTATTACGTACAAATGAAATGATAAATGCAGCAATAAACGAAAATACAGGTTGTCCCGTAAGCACATCATCAAAAGAGCACTGCGACATTCTTTGATCCAAAAGAAGACGATCTGACGTTATGTTTACTAAGGAAAAATGTCCAGCTCCTCTGCTATTGATGGTCAAAGTTCTTCAAAAAAATATGTTTTTTCAAAAATCAGGAGAATGATACGATGGATTTTAATTAGTGCCAGACCATGTAGAAATACCCTTTTGATTTTGTGCTTACGGGACATCCTGTATAATACACATTTAAGGTGGTAGAATTTGATAAAAAGGCGGACGATCTAGAAACTGAAAATAAATCAACATGTTGCAAATAGCTGGAAATTAACAAAGCCGAAGCAAAAAGTTTATTTCTTTGTATGCATTTTTAGGAAAAATTGTCTTTAAGGTGTTTTTATTTGTGTACCCCTAAAGAAAACGTGCTTCATCGGTTCCTTAAATGAAATAAATTCCACATGCTGCTTTTTTCAAATGCACAGGGTTATCATAAACTCTTTGAAAAGAATTATACAATTTTGAAACTCCTTCTTGTGTGGATCTGGTTTTATATGTTTGGAAAATAGTGTCTGCATCATTTGCCTTTAACGATGAATCATTTTTAGAAGGTGCTGGTTAAAAATTCGATTTAAAATCCTACTTTTACATCCTAATTCTCCAATACAAGTTCCCTTCCATAACAAAAATTGTGGAAAAAGCATATTGGCCTGAAAAATGTATTACAAAGGTAGCGGTAGAATTTTTCACTCACCATAAAAGGCAGTCCAATGATACTCAAAATGAGTGCAACATTAAATTAACAAAAAATATATTACCCCCAAATCAATAAACCCGGTTATTTATAGCGAGCCATTAAATCAATCAGTGAATTGCCGCCGTAGTTTCATTTATGTATCATATGGATTTATGGATTCAACGATACTAATAACATGGTAACGCTTTTCTTTTAGTTACAATTTACTACAAAAACAACCGTCAATAGAGTTTTGAAACTACTAGAGTACTAAAAAGTGAACAATTAAACAAAAATAATTTAATTTAAAATTTTGCAAGTTATTTATTCTTTAATCTTGTTACTGTCATTAATTATTGTCCCTTTTACTTAATTGCGATCGATTTTTCTCGAAGTTGGCTACTTTTTCCACCAAATGCATTTGTGTACAATTTTGTGAGAGGCAGTGATAATTCTTCCCAAGAATCCGGCACGTGCTTTTAAATGGGTCAACACACTAACAGAAAAAAAGGACAATGTAATTTTTTAGGGTCGTTAAAGGTGTTAAAGGAAGATTTATTCCAAAACACGTCGGATGAAAGAACAAGAATCCGGAAAAATAAAAATGTTAACTTAGTAGGAAATAAATCTCTGTAAATCATGGCGCTTTTCTGTTGCAATTTATATCAACATCATTTTATTTCATTTTCTGGCGACAGTGACATAAAAAAGAACTCTTCCAGCTGCCGTCTAGTTTCATAACGGTATAGATATCCTTAGCCTTTTAATTCTTGAATATTATAATTTAAGTGAGTGCTTTATTCTTTTCTTGGGGATATGCAGGTGCATTTTAAAATATCTAGAGAGATGAAATCGTATCTTGGTCGAGTTATCTTCCAGGTCTTAGAACCCTTCAGATCGCAATTATAGTGGAAATCATTGAAGAATTAAAACGAAAACAATGATGTTGTAAATGCAATTCTCAGAAGATTGTCTAGTTTTGTGAGATGCTAGAAAGAGTACCTTTCTAGCTTTCTAATATAAATTCCAAATGACCTAATCTGGAAACATCTTAGTAATAAAAGCTCCCTATGTAATAAAGAACAATATGTGTAATATCTTAGGGACATTTAAAATACCAAGCACGCGTAGATCTATAAGGGGAAAGTTCTAAAAATGTAATTTACAAGATTCCATGGAAACTGAAAAACTTTATATTGGTTTCACTTCTCACAACCTCGTGACATTAGCTTCACGCCGCAAACATTATATTAAAAACACACGAGTAAAACACGTCCTTAAAAGAGGTTTCGAGGAATGTTTAGTGCCACTACAAATAAAAAGTTGAGACTCGTCAATATTAACATATAAATATGCATAGGTCAAATGTTATAGGAGTTATTTACAAATAAAGCTTTCTTAATTATTTAAGATTATTTATGAAGGTCTGACGCAAAACAATTATGTTTAAAAACCAATAAAATTTACCTTTAATTTAGGCAAAATTTCAATTCATGGAGCACTAGTTTGTGTAGTTGAAAATATACATACATTAAAACTTGATTTTTCCCTAATTCTGGTTAAAGATGGTTTGCCATCATGGAATATGTTTTACTTGCTTTGAGAGGCGACTTTTTCTAAATTTATAGTATTAATAACAATTTTATGCACCACCTGCGAAAAGAGCAAGAGCAAGAATCATCTAGCGATCGGTAGAAGTACTGAAGAATAGTCCAATAATTCATCTTGCATTGCAGCCCTTACATTTTTCTATATCTTGGAGGTATAGTAGTAGTAAACATCTTTATTTCTAAAAAAGGCTATCGACCTATCGGTCTTTCTGCCCTTGTTTAATACATGTAGTCTTAATCTAAATAAAAAACAAATATGAAAATTCTCTTATTCTAGGTTAACAATATTATTAAATAAAATTCTAATGACAAGAAAAAATTATTTTATTGTCCACTAGTCAGTTGCGTTTGTAAGTGTTCGAGTAGCGTTGATGTAGGGAAACGGAAGCGGGATTGTCTGGTTGGTCTTGTGAGACAAAGAGGATTCAGTATGGTCCAGTTGTAGGGGTTGTTTGTCCATTTTGTCTGTAGATGTATGAGTCTTTCCGAAATCTTTGTCATGTTTGTGCGTTCGTATAGTAGTTGGGTGGGGGGGTTGTGTAGTGGGTCTTGGGGGTGTCTTATTCGTGTTATTAGTCTTAGTGTAATTTGTTCTGTTGTTTGTATATAACGTTTTGTCCTTTCTGTTCCGTTGGTCATGAGTATATGTCCAAAGTCTAGCAACAAATAGCTTTATATATTTTGGTGGCGGTGTCTGTGCTAATTCCTCTGTCTTTGTATGTTAGTGATCGGAAGTGTTTTGTTCTCTTTATTGTTTCTGCCCTGATGTTTCGTATGTGTTTAGTGAATTTAAGTTTGTGGTCAATTGTGATTCCAAGGTATTTTACGTCGTTTTTTGGTTGTGTCGTTTGGCCGTCTGCAGTTATTGTAGGGGAGTCAGCGTTGAGTCTGTGGTTTGTGAGCAGAAGTTGGTTTTTTGACGCGTTTGGTGTTAGTCTTCATTTATAAAACCATGTCATTGTGTTGTTTGTTAGTGTTTGGAGTCTTTGAGCTGCTCTCTCAGTAGTTTTGTCATGTACAATAAGTGCCGTGTCGTCTGCGTATTGTAATATGTATGCCGATCTGTCGATTTGATTTTTGCCTGGTAAGTTGTAATTGTATATGTCATGGCAGTATATATTGTAGAGAAACGGTGAGAGCGGGGATCCTTGAGGGAAGCCTTGTTCAGGGGAAAAAGAAAATGACAGTGTTTTGTCAATTCGTACTTGTAGTTGTCTGTTTTCTAGTAAGTTCTTTATGGTGTGTAGTAGATATGTTGGTGTGTGTAGTTTGTATAGTTTGTATAGTAAGCCTCTATGCCAGACACTATCAAAAGCCCTGTTAATGTCCATAAACAGGCAAGCTGTCTTTCTGTCAGTTAGGTGGGTAGTTTGTGTATTGTTGGCCAAAATAAAGAGCGGATGAACAGTCGAGTGATGTTGTTTGAAACCAAATTGGTAGGTAGGTATATATTTTCCAATCACTTTTTCAAGCCCCTGCTTTATCATGTATTCAAAAATTTTGCTTAGTACTGGAAGTAGTGTAATTGGTCTGTAGTTGCTCGATTGTGTATTGTCTAGTCCATTTTTGGGTTAAGGAGGTATATTAAGTCGCATTTGCAGTTTTAATCTTTTAGTTTCAATCGAATACTATTTAGCTATCGATGGATTTTAATGCCCATATAAAGAAAATTACAATTAATCAGTAAAGTGAATGTGGCTAATGAATCTGTCATCCCCATTTGCCCTCTCCATTACATTTTCACAAAAAGCCATCCGGTCTTTTGATCTTCGGGAATAATTTCTTGAGTTTGCATTTTATGACATTTTAACATGTCCGTATAGGGAATATTTTCTATAACTAGTTTAAATATCGACATCTACAATTTGTACAAATAAAATCGATTTTGCAAACTTTCCGCTTTCCACTTATATATACATGAACAGGCTGTTCCTTATCGATATGTTTAGATTTTGCGAATTTACCAGAAATCTTGTGATGTCGAACTGTTTAACATACTCCAAACGGTTACGGACAAACAAAATATTTTAAATAAACACTAGCATCCATTCGCGAAGAAATTAGTGGCGACAGCTCTAATGTTTCATATCAGGGCTTTTAAAGCGCCTTACTAGGAAAGTAGGTATGGGTAAAATATTAATACAAATTTTGAGTTAAGTTCTGGAAATTAATATCTCTTGAAGATGAACGACATTCGTTCGCCCAGGCAGATTATTGTTGACAAAAATGTTAGAGTTACAACTTGTGTATTGTAAATAGTTTTTAAATTGTGCACTTCGGAATTTAAAATGTATAAAATTAAAGGCGGTACTCATAAGCGACGGTTAAGGCCACGTTGAGGTCGAGAGAAACAAGCATTAACACCGGGCAAACAAAACGATTTTAAGTTTTTAAATTTTTTTAAAGGTTTTAACCATCTTGAAGCTGTGATATTATTACAACATGACATTTTTAGTTGCTAGCGCAATGATTCGCATGGCCGTAAAGATATTCTTCTGTTATTCTCCTGTCTACGTAATTACTGCGATGCTTCTCATAGCGTAGGTAGCAAAAATAACACCTACAATGCGAATGGTGGCTTAAAACAAATTGTAAACCATTTCCTGGAAATACCTTTCGCATAATCTATTGCCACATAAATTTTTAAAAACCTATATCACAAATTAATCCCATTGAAGGGATAAAAATCGGTTGAATTCAAAACAAAATTCCCGTTATATATTTGTTCAACGACCAAACATTATGTAAGTCGGGGATTGCTGGCTTTCGACGGTAAATACGTGCATTTGTGGATGCCCGAATGAAAATATTTCTCATATTCTTCGTCTCAGGACAGTTCTTTGATCTACGTAATGTAATACCGTACGTAAGTCTGATTTGTTATTTGTTATTGGAAATATTTTCTGAGATCGCTGCTCACTCAGTCGAGATTTTAAAGTTTCTTTTTCTGTTCTACTATGCCTATTGAATTTCACCTGGTACATACTGAGCGTTTTATTTAAACTGATAAAATTGTCCACACACATTGTCGTTGCATCTGAAGCTGTGACTACGCTTGAACTTATTTCATCCAAACTGTTTTAACAAAAATAAAAACTATTCGAAAGGCATCAGTGAAGGATATCTAATTGCTTATAAACAAAAATCTGATATTGTTTGTTTTTAGGACTGATTATTGAACAAATCTGACTGAGGATATTCATCATGTCCTGTGGCAATTTGTATTTTTTGTACGTTTCCAAAGCCCCTGCAATATTAAGAACATATTTACTTACAATCCTGTGGAACGTTATAAAAATTCTTGGGAAAGTTCTGCTTGCGGGATTTACTTTTGAAAATACAATTCAGAATCAAGTATCGGAGTTTTCAATTTAAAAGTAGCAAAATTGCGTTAACAAAATGACGATGAAGCAGCTTGGTCGATGGAGAGAAATCGTGAGATCGGCTAAATATGTGCCGAGACCGCAAATTTTATAATTTTGGCATTCGACTTTCTCAATCGTGGTTAGTTAGCGACTTTTTGCGAACGTGAATAGGGAGCGTTTAAGAGGAAATCTTTAAATTAAAAGAGGAAATCTTTAAAGGCTGAATGTGTCGTTATTGACGTTATTCCCGATTTTCCGAAAGTTAATTATAAGCTATTAATATTTGGAAATCAACTTTTTCATTATGGCAGAATATTGTGATTTATATTTGAGTGGCAGGCTTTGAATTATCGGAGTGGCAACAGCCTAAAATAGGAACAAGGGAAATAAATTAAAACACAATCAGAATAAGAGTTTCTCACAGAGAGAAACAGATTTGCATATTGAAAGGGGATGCTTAAACAATTTATGTACCTTCCCTGTACCGAGGTAATTTGATCAACTCTTGGATCGATTGAGCAGGTGTATGTACATATTCTACTATTGAGATTCAAGCAACAGTGCATTCGTGAGATAACTTGGGAAAACCATTTCCGTTCCTATGATTATTTTAGAGACATCTAGGTTTACTCGACAAATCTATTACTGCCCTACAATTTAACGCATCTATTAATGTCGCTCGGATATTTCCTTTAGACATGAATTGTATTAGTTGAATTATATGTTTACAATCAGTGTAACCACTTCAAAATATTCCTGGGTTTCAGTCAATTTTATTGTGTATTATTCAAAATGTTACAAATACGATTCGGTGTCTTTATCCACCATCATCAGTTTGTGTGTCTAAATGTTTCTACCTTCACATTTGACTGGACATAATCAGTGTAACAAGTACACCAAAGCATGTATCTATTTTTCTACTATTGTATTGCAGCAGTGCCATTTAATTAAGTATTGACATTGAGGGGCGATAACTTGCTAATTAGCTGGTAAACGGATCGAGAAAATTTTTCTATTCAATAAAATGAAGACACAGAACGAGTTAATAGTGGGTGCTTCATCCACAAGCGATTGGAAAGAAGTCGGATAATAAATCTCCTTCAAAAAATATTTGGAAGTCAGCTTTGCTCTTGAAAGCGAACACGTTCTAGTTCCAGGAATAACGTAAACCTCTATCTGCAACCCTTTGGGCACGGTAAAATCACCCCTTACATGCAAAGGGGGATCGAGTTATATACTTCGCTCGGAAAGTCTTCTCCTTCTCTTTAGATCGTTACTTTGTTAAGCAAAACATTTCAATCAATATAATCTGATCAGATTTTGAGGTTTAAATTATTGCGTGATATTCAGGAAATTTTAATCGAAGCGATTCATTCAATATTCACTTCTTTCAAACTTGACAATGACTTTGCGGGATTATTCTGCCTATGCAAATGTTCAAGAGTAAGAAAATTTAATGCTATACACTGTATTCAAGAGAAGAAGGGCCAGTATGGGGAGATCGAAATTCGTAAAATGGAAAAAATTTGGGCAATTAGAAGGTTAACAACATGGAGCTTTAAAGCTTTTGATTAAAGCAGGAAATCATCGCAAATGAAAACTAAGTTATGTCAACGATTTCCGACGCCTGTTAAATCATCCAAATATTCCGATCTTTTCTCCGAAAATTTAATTGTGATACAACTAGGCTTTCCAAGAAGAAAATATATTGCGACTTCATTTATTCCATTCATTAAATCAACGCAACCGGCGTATGTCATAGTCTCTATTCAGTAAAACCACAGAAAAGATATTAGGATTCGGATTTAATATCAGGGCTGGAATTTTGAGAACAAAGATATTAGGCCCCCTTCTTTTACAATCAGAATTCGACAACGGAACGATTCTTAAATCTGCTTCAAAAATAATTAGAGGAAGCCCTCGATACGCGATTGTTGGTTTCAGCAGGACGGTGCACCTGCCCACAATTCTAGAAGGGTTAAAAAAAATCTGTCGGTTATATTCCAACACAGACATGAATGCACGTATTCTGAGACGCCCTAGCCAGCACGGTCACCAGATATCACTCCACTTGATTTATTTTTGTGGGGGCATATCAAGAATTATGCTCATGAGCTAAGTTTTACAACTGAAGGACAACTCCCTAGAAGAAATAGCGTTGTTCGAAATAAATGAAATCCTGCAACAAAAGTGGGATTACTCTTTTCTCACTAAATTATTTTCTAGTCCTTGTCGTCTATTTATAACATTGTTTGAAATGCGAAACGATTAAAATTTTAGAGTCGTGAAAGAAGCAAAGCTTTCATGTTTTCAATACCTTTTTATAAAAAAGCAAGCTCTAAAAGGCTAAATTTAGCACGATAAAAAAAGCCCTATTCGCCTCTTAAGGTTTTAAGTATTAATGAGTTAATATCTTGAGACCCTCTTCAATGGCGAAGTAGAACCCTGACATTTTTTGGCTCGATGATCTGGTTCCCTACACGCTTTAATAAAATTGTCAATTTTTGACCGTTTCCGAGTTATAAAATTTTCACTTTGTTGGGAGCTTTAAACCCCATTAAGGGATTTGGGCTTTTAAAACTTTCCAAAGCTCAATATCTTTTCTGTAAAGGACAGTTTAAAAATGCGCAATCAGCACAATAACATTTATACTTTAGATGCCGCTTTAGATTTTGATACTTTAATTAATTGAATTGTACTGAAATTTAGCAGTTTTTTTGCTCTTCGTTTGCTTCTAAATTAATACTCAGATTTGGCTAACATGTACTTTTGGGTAACATTAAATTTAGATTGGATTTAGATCGAAGTAGAGTTAAACGCTCGGTGTTTGCGCTGGATGGCTCGACCTGAGTAACTTCTGGCATACAAGCAAATAGTCGTCGCTAAAATACATGGATACTAATATCAGTGAAATGCATAATAATTGGCAAAATGTGTAATAGTTGAAAAGCGGAAACCAAATAATTGAGCAGTAGTGTCCGGTCCAGTCGCATGGACGTAGCTGGACAGATTATTGTCCCAATCTCGACATGAGATCACGTTCGCCGGTGGATCATTCAAATTATCTACTAAATACCCGGTCGAAGCGACACGAGACTTCCATTTGTCAAGTCGGGTGAGCCTTCGCATAAGCCGCTTCCAGAGCTGCCACATCATTCTGTTCCTATTACCCGCCCTATCACAAAAAAAAACGTTACCTCGTTTTTTATCATAAAGCCATGGCCACATGTTGAAAAACATTGGATTCCCGAACCATCAACGCTTACAGTTTTTACAAAATGAAATTAGTTGGAAAACACTAATCACTTCATACCTATTCACCAAATACGCTGAATAGGGCGAATCCTCAGATATACTCCAGTTATTTATTATTGATATCTATTTGACTACCTACAATTTAGTTACAGTAACAACCTCTTTTCAGATCATGGAAAGAAATGTTGTAATAATTTATGTTAAATTAACCAGCAGGTCATTTATATTAGGGGTTCTTTTCATTTAGTTTTTCAAATCCAATTTAAGAAAAAAATCTATATGCGAGCTGATCTTAATCGGTTTTCACAGAGTACTGCTCCAGGGTTTGGAAATTAATTCCCATACGGCGATTTTTTAAGACAAAGTCGCCAAGTATTGTGTTCTTTGATGCCACTTGGAGATAGTAATTAATCTAATCTGCTTGACTGGTTAATTCGTGCAAATATGCTACCTTATTCATCTGGTTTGCCTAATAATGAGTGAGAGATATCACGCACTCAATAGTAGTTTTTTTCTATGGTATGGTTGACTCGGTCCAAGAGGATCTTTCCGAGGCATTTCACCATATTGACTTATTTATATGTTGCAAATCACATTGTTACGCAACTTTCACGTAAAATTCTATGATTATTGTGTTGTAATGCCATTGTTTTAATTATTCACTGCGCTTTTTTACATTTATTTTCTACTTTTTTACAAAACTTTTGTACATGGAATACTTTTTTAGAGCGAATTTTTGGTTTCCGTTTTCCCAGAAATTTCACACATTCCTCGTATACAAAACCAACATTTTTTCATGTCTATTAAGGTATGGCGATAACGACGCACTGCACCTCGCACCGCAGTTCGCACCGCATTGTACCATGGTTCACCCCTACATCGCACATAGCATTGCCGCCAAGAGTCCATCTTGGCGCACCGCACGTAGCATTTTAGTGCAGTTTATTTTCAACTAGTGATGAGGAGCATGTCAAACATGAGTGGTTCATCATCTTCGTCTGATGAAGATATTTCGTTTAAGTCTTGTATAAGACAGTGGCACTTTATTAAAAATAGGAGAACGAATTCCACCACCTTTTCAAAGAGCTAAGAATAAATAAATAAAACTTAATTCGAATTTGATTATGCCACACGTCATAATAGCCGACCGAAGCTATCCGCTGATGAGAAATTTGTTAAAACCATACGGGAAACAGGAATTAAATGAAGAGCAGGAATATTTTTAATAGACGGTTATCCCGTGCCAGACGAATTGTAGAATGTGCTTTTGGCATTCTCAGATCAAAATGGAAAATTCTGGATAAACCTATATTGACCAGTGTTGAACACGCAGATAAAATAATCAAAACAATTGATAGCCAACAATGAATTGAACATAATCTACGGGACATACAATCTACATTTCAAAACCAAAACGTACAAGCAGCCACAGGAAGACCGAAAAATGAAGCAAAATACATCCGAGAGGCTTTTACACATTTTTTTTTGTAAAAATCCAATTTAAGAATTTCAATTAAACATCTTATTTTTATTACAAGCATGTAATTTGAACTAAATAAAATCCTATGACTTTGTGTCGTTTTGGTTTTACTTTAATTGTATTAGAATTTATTACTGTGTATATTTTCCTGACTGTATTTCTGGACTGGCTATTGAATAGCCAGTCAAATGTGAAGGTAGAAACATCTTTACACACAAACTGATGACGGTGGAGGAAAGACATCGAAACGTATTTGTGACATTTTGAATAATAAACAATAAAATTGACTGAAACCCAGGAATTTTTTTGGATTAAATTAGAATTTAAATCATTAAAGAATTAAAAAGCAAACTGTTTCGCGGCAAAATATATTTAAATCGTAAAATATTTAATAAAAGCTAATTAAAAAACTAAAATTTAAAAAACCACTGCCTGCTTCAATTATCTTTTAATCATGTCAAACGTTTATTAAAGGTTCAAAACTTAAAAAAGAGAGTAATTTGTTTGTAAATAAAATAATATACAAACGTCGGTAGGAAGTTTGTAATATAAAATAACCTGTTGTGTTACACTCAAGTGCAATTTATTTCCAAGACTTTGTTAAAATAATGCTGCTATGGTAATTTTTGCTTTTTTTTAATCCCAAATTGCCTCTCTGGAAAAGACACTTGATATTAATTTTTCTTTGCCCATTAATGCTGCTGTGCGAAACTACAGAGTATGGAAAATACTGCACGTTTTAGCTTACGTAAAAAAACGAGAATATTTGTTAACTAAATTGCTCAATAAAATAGACGTTACAGGGACAAATTTCGATCCAAATCTTATGTACTGTATGTGAGCTCTGATGCGATCTTTGATTGGAATTAATTGCATTATGAACAATTTTGGTCTATTGGCCACACATAATGTTAAGAATAGTTGGATAGGTCGTAGAGGTCAATGGCCGTCCTGATCTCCTGATGTGAATCATCTGGATTTTCAATACGTGGTTTTGAGCACACTTAAAAGACAACAGAGGCAATTCTGCCCGGCCTTTTACTTTATAAAGCAGGGTTTTCGCTGAATTGCATTGATGGTTATTTGAGAAACCAATTTTTGATTACTGTACTTCTAGGACTATGTTCGGTAGCACTGGCTAAGTGAGACATTTTAACATGTGACTAATATTTAAAGTTTAATTTTTAATTAAAAAGTTAATATTTAAACAAACATTAGCTGAAATCTATAAACTCTCGGGAACGCACAGTAAGTTTTGTGCGGACGACGTGGTCCATTACATTTCCATTTTTTACCCATAGTTAAGTGCTCCTCCTTCTGTTTCATCTGCTTCACTTTAAAAATAACCGGATAGTTAATCCACATTTTCCGTGCAGCGTAACAAGACTTTTGATTTACTGCGACTTATAGCTTTTCTTTCCTTAAAGCATTGCAGGTTATGAATATTTAACAACTTTGCCATCCAAATGGCATGGATTGAATAAGGAAACAATTTTTCTGTGAACAGAAGTTTTACTAAGGCTACTTTCACGAAAGTAAAGCTTTCACTGAGTCGTTTCAGCATTTTGTTAATTTCATCCAATTAAAATTGAGCAAATGCTGCAAAAATATAAGCTACTGCTTACACTTTAAGCTAAAATATAAATATATTAAAAGTTAGCTTAATCCATCAAGAAGTCACTGTTACTTTAAGTAGTTGTGGCTTGTGGCTTATTTAAATAATCGTTAGTAAACAGGACGTAAAGGTATATTTTCAGTTGCTTCGGGGGTTGGAAAAATATATAATTTTTTTCGGCGACCGTTGGCGATTTCACTTAGTCTCCGGTATAAATAATCTACCTAGTAGTAAACATCTTTATTTCTAAAAAGGCTATCGACCTATCGTCTTTCTGCCCTAATGTACCTATTAAGGTAAGTTTAGTGAAAAGTAAAAAGGTCTTCGCACAGTAAATTAGTATTATTCTGGGCAACATATCCAGTTTTCAAAGCCGAAACATATAAACCCATCCTTAGTGCCTTCTTGTCTCGTTGTGCTTCTTCCCATTGGTCTTTTTTCATCTCACGACGTGACAAGATTTACAAAATAACATCATGCTCAACACGTGTCGTTGCTATAGCAACAGTTTGACTTGGACGAACGTCTAGATAGTTTGCTTGCTGACTTTTACTCGTTACCGTGATCATTCTGGAATAACGCGCCACATGTGCCTTTATTTCCTGATATCGGCAAGCCTCACAACTTATTTATGACAAAATGCTACGCGGAAGTAACTTATATGTATGTATATTACTTCTATTTTTGGAAATGGTTTAGTCACGGCGTTTATATTTTTAGAACTATTACGATCGTCTGCTTCCTTATAATTTAGTGCATACATTGAGAATTTCATTCAAGCTGAACTCAAGATTGATCTACTAATTCCATAAAGTATTTAGTGCAGGTCGCATACGTAGGAACTCATAATTTTTTTTCAGGGGGTCCTTTTTGCAGCTTTCAGCGTCAATAGAAGCGAGTATAGTAAACTAATTTAAAACAATAATATATTTTTTGGATAGTTCATTGAAACTCAATATTGCGAAGTATATCAGAAATACTTTTTCTATTTTCATTTATATCTACTTCAGATTCCAATGTACTCGCGGAATAGAAACATTAAGTTCCCGCTTTTCTGTAATATTGAGTTTCCATCCAGTACATTTGCAAACATTTGCAAACTTACCTCTGTTCTTCATCTCTTATTGAAACACCGTCAAAATCATCGAATGCATTAAGTAATAGTAATAAACACATATCTTTTGTGTGTTTGCAAGTTAGTATTTCACTTTTATCTTGTACACAATTACCGTTTTTCTGATATTTTTGGCATTTTAGTTCATATGCCAATGATGTTTAAGATTTCAATCTCAAGTGACTTTTTCGTTATTGCAAATTCTTTATTTTTCTAGTAGTAGTAGTAGTAAACATCTTTATTTCTAAAAAAAGGCTATCGACCTATCGGTCTTTCTGCCCTTGTTTAAGTACATGTAGTCTTAGTCTAAATAAAAAAACAAAGATGAAAGTTCTCTTATTCTAGGTTAATAATCTTATTAAATAAACTTTCCAATTCTAATGACAAGAAAAAATTATTTTATTGTCCGGTAGTCAGTTGCGTTTGTAAGTGTTCGAGTAGCGTTGATGTAGGGAAACGGAAGCGGGATTGTCTGGTTGGTCTTGTGAGACAAAGGGGATTCAGTATGGTCCAGTTGTAGGGGTTGTTTGTCCATTTTGTCTGTAGATGTATGAGTCTTTCCGAAATCTTTATCATGTTTGTGCGTTCGTATAGTAGTTGGGTGGGGGGGTTGTGTAGTGGGTTTTGGGGGTGTCTTATTCGTGTATTAGTCTTAGTGCAATTTGTTCTGTTGTTTAGTATATAACGTTTTGTCCTTTCTGTTCCGGTTGGTCATGAGTATATGTCCATAGTCTAGCAAGGGTCTACAAATAGCTTTATATATTTTGGTGACGGTGTTTGTGCTAATTCCTCTGTCTTTGTAGGTTAGTGATCGGAAGTGTTTTGTTCTCTTTATTGTTTCTGCCCTGATGTTTCGTATGTGTTGAGTGAATTTAAGTTTGTAGTCAATTGTGATTCCAAGGTATTTTACGTTGTTTTTTGGTTGTGTCGTTTGGCCGTCTGCAGTTATTGTAGGGGAGTCAGCGTTGAGTCTGTCGTTTGTGAGCAGAAGTTGGTTTTTTGACGCGTTTGGTGTTAGTCTGCATTTATAAAACTCATGTCATTGTGTTGTTTGTAAGTGTTTGGAGTCTTTGAGCTGCTCTCTCAGTAGTTTTGTCATGTACAATAAGTGCCGTGTCGTCAGCGTATTGTAATATGTATGCCAGATCTGTCGATTTGATTTTTGCCTGGTAAGTTGTAATTGTATATGTTATGGCAGTATATATTGTAGAGAAACGGTGAGAGCGGGGATCCTTGATGCAGCCCTTGTTCAGGGGAAAAAGAAAATGACAGTGTTTTGTCAATTCGTTCATGTAGTTGTCTGTTTTCTAGTAAGTTCTTTATGGTGTGTAGTAGATATGTTGGTGTGTGTAGTTTGTATAGTTTGTATAGTAAGCCTCTATGCCAGACACTATCAAAAGCCTTGTTAATGTCCATAAACAGGCAAGCTGTCTTTCTGTCAGTTAGGTGGGTAGTTTGTATATTGTTAGTCAGAGTGAAGAGTGGGTGAATAGTCGAATTTTTCCATTAGTTGGCAAAGCAACTAAAAATCAAGGCAATAGCTGAATGTAACACTAGCAGCCTAAACGCATTCTCTTTTATCATAATTTTTTATCAGCTTTGGATGATTTTAATATCATTTTTATAGGGCATCTCTGTAACTGTTAGTGCTATAAAAAAAGTAGTATAGGTGTCATTAGGTTAAACTTACTTAACTAAGCTTAAACATTAGGTAAAATCTAAATTTGAAAATTTTTGTTCGTTTAGAAGGCTGGTGCCGAAACGAATTTCAAATGCTAAAAGTAAGAAAAAATAACAGGCATGGACCAGGTGGACAATGTTGTTGAGGTTCCAACTTGATAATGTTTTTTTGCGCTTTGCGGCGACACGTGGCCTCCTAGCGGAAAACGTTCGATGGAAAAGTTGTAGATAATAAACAAATCGAAAACTTTTGTATTTAACGCTTTTTGACATAAACTCAAATTAACCGTCAAAATGGTGAAAACCCACTTTTTTTCTTTTTTTTCCAAACTATTTTCCAGTATTTATTTATTTTTCTCGCGCATAAATGATTTAATTTACATGAAAATTTGTAAAAGCATGTCTTTTTCCGCGCTGATTATGCGTTATTTTTTCGCAGCTCAGTATATAACTACTTTTTGAGTGATGTACACTTTTCAAAAAACTACATTTATCTTCCACGAACAATTGTCTTGATCTTTTCTTGCATTTCGAAAGTGTATACGGGGAAACCCTTTAAAAGCGTTAAAAACGGGACATCCTGTATATAAGTTTTGTTTTTGCTCTTTTTCACGCCAGAGTATTGTTAGTTCGGCTATCTATGCAATTTATTTACTTCTTTCGATGTCCCATTGATACCCGTATCTCAACATCGACTCGACCAACAAACGCATACCAGGTGATTGTCTTAGAAGTCATTCTGATAAAAACTATATACGTTTAACGATAGGTGGATTCGCGTTTGCTTCAAAGATATTAATCGAAAAAATCGAATTCTTTTTAGTGGGGAGTCATCCAGGACGTGCAGCAGGAGTTGCTAATGTCACGCAGGTTTACATCGTCCTGTAGAGTGAGTTTGAAATTAGCAACACCACGGAACGGTTTTAACTGCAATTGAACGAAGTCCCTCTGCTAGGATTCGTTAAATATCTTAAGTAACTGGCATTCTATTACAAACTATTGGCAGACTATTCCATATTGAAACCCGGAATCCTTAAACCAGGATCCAAACTCTTTTTCCAGACACCTGCCCAATTAAAAATGAGAATCTGTTCAGCTTCCACCTTACACAAAAGAGCAGGATAGTCCCAAGATTTCCACTTAAATTTTTGATATTGCATGCCGACTTTTAGAGTAACTCAATAACATATTACATACTATGTAAAACATAAAATAACAAATGCAAAAACTTGGTATTGATTTGACTGTGCCACTGTATCCATACTCAATATTTCAATGACGAGAGAACTACAATGGAAACCATTTTCAGCCGGTCTTTTGTAAGAAATGGCAGTTAAAATGTTCGCAAATGAAAAGTTTTTGACAATGCAAATCAGCCGATTTGAATGTTACTTGCGTTTTTCCTTCTGCTCACTTTATCAGCCCGTAAACAAAAGACAATGTTTTTTTTGTTCACTTGGAACGCAATATCGAAATTGACAATATATTTAGTCTATTTTAGGACTAAATGAAATATGCATATCACGGGCCTTAGCTAAAAAAAGGCGTATAAAAACTTACAACGTTATATTATGAAGCGACGTTCTAAAAAATGTTAAAAAGCTCAGGCTTGCAAGGGAAGAAATATGTACGTCTGATTTCTGATTTTGTTAGGTGGGTTTCCGCGAAAAACAATAAAAAAGCTTTAGGATTTATCTTATATTTGATTTATCAACTGCGGGTCATTATCGCTCAGGTTTACGCATATCTTCCTCCATTGTAGTTTTTAAAATATCTTTAAGTCATATTTATTTCTCACACAATTTGTTGTAATAAATTTTTCTGCATGTCTCGAACAGATAATTGCCAAAGTTACTAGATTCTTAATTCTGATTTAGGTACATTCTATGATCACTTAAAATAAAACTTAGCAGATTTATGACTCCGTTTTGCAACAATAATCATTAAGGGAATTTTGAAACACATCATTTTATTTTGAAAACATACTATTTATTAAATATAAATTACTGTGTTTATTTTCCTGACTGTATTTCAATTTAAACCAAAGGAAATTCCTGGGTTCCAGTAAATTTTATTGCTTATTATTTAAAATGTTACAAATACGTTTCGGTGTCTTTCTCCACCATCATCAGTTTGTCTAAAATACACATTCACAGTCATCATTAATTTAAAAAAAGAGCTCTATCAAATTGTATTTTGATATTTATTTATAGTTATTTTATTTTTATTTATTTTTTTAGTTAGTTTATTAGTTTATAGTTACATTTATTTTAGACAAACTGATGATGGTGGAGAAAGACACCGAAACGTATTTGGAACATTTTAAATAATAAACAATAAAATTGACTGGAACCCAGGAATTTCTTTTGGTTTAAATTAAATATAAAGTACAATTCTAAAACTACGTGAGTCTTTCAACATGGAATTACGGTTGAATATAACGGCAAACAGATTTCCCCTCAATATTATTATTTCAAACAGGAAAGCAGTGATATTGGTAAGAACTGCTTTAGCGTTCTCGAACGAATGTCATGTGAGGCTTTTATAACAATTTACGCGATAAAATGGATAATTGTCATCGTTTTTTTAACACCGGACAAATTATACTTCTTTATAAATTCGATTTTATTTAGCAGAAAACAACAATTTAATTCTGTTTATTTATATTTTGATGAATTGAAAAAAGCTTTCAAATTAAGAAACCAATAAAATGTTGTTTGCGTCCTAAATCCATAAAGTAGCTTCTTAAACAATAAGTCATATATTTATAAAGCAATCTGCTATAAAAATAGATAATTCTGGCAAGCAGTGTGTCGTAAATATATCTGATATCAGTCGGAAAGAAAAGTAATTCGCGAAGAAAAGTTGTATACAACAATAAGCTGAACAGATGTGCAGCAGTATTTCATATCTTATGAATTTTAGTTGCCTTAAAAGTCGAAAGACTGTTTGTTTGCCGATGGCTAAGGTAGTTTTTATCCACTTAAGAAACTTCCCTCTACAAAATACCAAGGAATATAAGTCTTATAAATAAAACTTTTCGTTTCCTTTTTACATTTTAGATTCGTCTCTTTCCATGCTTCCACTTCAAAAAGACGAGTCTCCTTTAACAGAATCAGTTAGATTAATATTTTTCTAATCATATAAAGTAAAGCTTTCAGATTCAGTCAATATGCACTTTATGTACTTTCAAAGCTGAAGTTTGGCATTACACAGCTAAATGATTGTTATATTATCTTCAAATATGCATCAGTCTAAATATAGCTTGCAGCATTTCAGATGCGACATCAAACTTTGCATAACACTCGAAAACGGCGTGAATTGGGCCTTAGAACGTTGTTATAGATGTCACAGGCAAGAAGCTTCTTAGCTGAGACCCAGACACTAGCTTCAAGCTAAAGAGCATTTACCACTACGACTAATCCTTTGAATATCTCGGCATAGACGAGCATGTGTATTATTTTAGTCGCTTTGAATAAAATATTTCATGTGGTAATTTTCGACTTTGCTTTAATCGTACCTCCGTGCTTTACCTAATTGGGACATATTCAAAAAGGACTTTTTTTCGGCGTGTGTTAAATGATCAAAACATTCGCATTGAAGTGGAGAATTAATGTACAAAAATCTGAAATACGTTATTATCTACAGGTGAAGATTTGCCAAAAGGAAATATAAATAACAATTGTTAACCTATTTTTCGTATCGAGGCTTGTAAATGAATAATCAAACATATTCGAATTGAGAAGCAACAGTATCATTGCATGATTTTGCTAATTATGGTGATATATAGGCAGCGAAAGTGTGCTTTGCTTATGTATTCTGTTACATTAATCGAAAAAATTACGCACTACGCAGTTGCTATGCTCGGATATTAGTTCGGGTTAATTTGGACCAATCTGGAAGCAACTGGATTCTAGAGGATTCTTTTTGCGTAGTAAACATTTTTTTGACACTTCTTAATCGAATTTAATAGATATAAGCGCGCCCACGCTGCATAATGAACTATAATTTCTGTGGATAAATAAAGGGGTTGGCCTCCCACACTTCTCCATTTCCTCAATTACTTCGTATTTCTCCACAAAATGGAAAGTGTTACGCAAAGGATGTAACTCCATGTTTTAAATTTTTTCTTCACATCCAAGAAACTCCCCATTTCGATGCTTCATACCCAACTTGGAATAAATATTTGGAGTCGTTGGGACATCGCAGAGCAACTGCTTTTTCTTATCATTTATCCTTTATCCTCTTCTTATTATTTTTAAAGTATCCTCAAAATCAAGTGTTTATGGGTCTGGGATGAATATCAAAATTTTTTGATATTCATCTGAATTTTTTCCACAGAAAAATTGGGCCTTCCTGTATATAGCCACGACGGTGCCCTCAGGAAGGAGACGAAATTGGGACACAGCGCGATCTTCAGAAAGCTGAAGACAGTCGAACCCATGGGATTGAAAGCTGATCGAATTAAAACTCTAAGAATTTCCTTACTTCTCAGAACTTATGTTCTAGATGAGGGGCAAGATGGTGGAGCGACCCCATCAGCTATCACAGGGGACTCCGTATGGTATAAGGAAGGCACAAAAACAGCATCGGGCACAGGCGCTGGTATAGTCGAAAGAGGAAGAACCGGGGAAAGGCTTACCTTAAACCTCGGTACAATAACGACTGCGTTTCAAGCAAGTATAGTAGTGTTAACAAATTGCGCCCGGAAAATGAGGGAAGGAGCCTGCACAGGTAAGCATATTACCATCGTAACCGGAGATGAAGCCACAATAAAGGCACTTGAATCCTACACAATCAGGTCACAATGTGTGCTAGATTGTGTAAAAGACACTTACGACACTAGCTGGGAACTCAAACTCAACCCAACTTGGGTAACTGGGACAAACAGGAGCAAAGGAAACTAGATTGCTGCGGAACTTGCTAAGGCAGGGGCCGAGCAACCACTGACCAACCAACAACCTGCTTGTGGAATATCTCATGCCCAAGTTAGGGCGAGAGTTTGGCAATGGATCTTGGAAGAACATAGAAAGTACTGGGAGGAGACACCGCGACTCCTTAAAGCAAGGCGGTTGGTGGGACCTCCAAATAAACGCGGTGCTAGCCCAAACACCACTTCGGAGGTGAGGAAGGGTTTTAGTGGGGGAATCCCACACAGCTCAGAGCGCCAGAACAACAGCTCTGGGTGTGCGTAAGAGAGCATTTCCCAAACCTCAACGGAAAAAAGATATAGCCAATTTCTAAAATTGTGCCTTTTAACAATTTATCAAAATCATAAATGTTAAAAGTGTGTATAACACTTTTAACAAAATGCTTAGGAACAAAGTTCGATCCAAACATTTCGAAAATAACATCTAATCTCTTATGCGCTTGTTTGTCATTGAATTCTGTAAAACCAAACATATACCGACTTGTCCACAATACACACAAATATAATCACAATTCGCTGATAGAGCGGCTTCTGCTTCAGAAGATATACCAGTGGATCAGCCCAATAATTGTTTAAATTTTAATTGTACCGTGCATACTCACTGTATAATCTTATAGTCCCGTCAGTTTCGCCTCTAGGATTTTTCGCCACACATTTGTAGGTACCATAGTCGCTTTCCTGAATGTTGTTGATTGTAAGAGTCATATGAGTTTTGTAGGTTGGTGAACCTGGTGCAAAAACGTTTATCAATTATGAGTTTATTCAACCTTTTCCACCCTACCAATTATATTCTCCGTATGGTACTTTCGGGATTCATGAATCATCTGACCGTCTTCCCTGGTCCAATAGTTTAATGAACTGGGATGAGCTTCAGTGTAACATTCCAATGTTACTGAATAAGCCAATGGCGCTCCAACCAACTGATGAGGTATCCACAGCATAGGTGGAACTGGAAAATTAAAATCATATATTTTAAGCATCATTGAGTTTTCAGGTACAAAATGTATTTTTAATTCTACAACAAAAACTTATTTGTGCGGAATTACAGAAAAAATTAGGTAAAACCTGAATCAAGGAAATAAGGTTATTGTTATATTTGATGATTTACAGCAGGCATTTGACAGTGTCGTTAAGCTGGACCAGAATAAATAGCAAGGGTGTTAAGGTTATTTCGAATTATTTAGTAAAATCTTAGCTCACCAAAATAAGAAAAATGGTTGGATGATTACTGTCAAATCGAATCCTACCAAACTATAAAAACCAGAAAAACATGCAGAATTTTGCAAATTAATTTTAAACTTACATACATAAATATACAACATGGATGGAGGAACTCACAAAATCCAAAAGTTAACATACTATTTTTTTGAGCTGCAATACGTGTTGAATTTGAAACGATAAATGATAATTTTTTTTTTGTAGAAACTTTGTTGAATTGTGAACCAGTAGGTTCATCACTATCACTAGTAGTAACACTATTGAATACACAGAAACCAACAAAACAGCAAGAAAAATGGCGAAACAAGATATACTAAAACACCAAACGAAGCAAGTGCAAGCAACAAGGGACTATACGTAAAAGACATAAGGACTGTATGTAAAAGACATAACACACCTTAGAAAGAGAGAACAAAAATAAAAGATGCGAAAAACAACATAGCAGAAGACAGACAACATATACTAAAAGTCGTGGAATCTTTCTATGCAGATCTATACGAATCCAAAATAACAATCACAACACCAAGAAACGACAAAATTCGAATAGTAAATGTCAACTCAGAAGAAATTCCCGGGATAGATATGGATGACCTGGGGGTTATTCCAGATGAAAAAGGGCAAAGCGGCAGGAGAAGACAACATTGTGCCTGAATGCTTAAGGAAAGTGATATCAAGACGAGACAAGAACTAGTGGAACTGTTGGACAAGAACTAGTGGAATGAGTGCCTAACAGAAGAACATATACCCAAAACTTGGGAGAATGCTGTAGTTGTTCTGATCTACAAGAAAGGTGACTCGAAAGATCTCGAAAACTACCGGCCGATAAGCCTACTATCACAGATATATAAATTATTCACCAGAATAATCACAAACAGATTAGAGCGAAAACAAAACTCGAAACATTTGATCAGATGAAGACAAATATAGTGATCGTATTTCTAGGTATATGAAAATTTACTTGTCTTAAGCTGGCTCGAATTAGTGCGTTTGTTACGATATATTGCGTCTTCTCGTACTGTCCTGATACTAGCTAAGTGATTGGATTAAATTAAGGATTTCTTTGTTTCCAAATGAAATAAGTGAGCAGCGAGTTGGGTTCTATCCCGTAAGCGCCGTAAATTACTATCTGTAGATAGGAAAACGGAAAAATAAAGGTTGAAGAGAGATCTGATTGATACCTGTTTAAATTATTTAAATGCAAAACAGGATGGTGTGTGATTCGGAAAGAGAATAGGATGTAATGTAGACGCCGTGAGAAAGATGGCTGACATTAATCTTGTCAGAATTAAAGACAAGGAGAAACAAGAGAGCGATGTGTTTGATTCAACGTCTTTTCGACAGGCACAACAAATCAGCCTTAATTTCAAATTATTTTCGCTTATTTTCGGCAAACGGGATGAATACGGGAAGAGTTCTATCTTTTAAATAGCTACGCGTCAGACGTATCAGTCAGCAAAATCTTTACCTTAAAAATGCTTCAATGTCGGGACTTGTTGATGAAACAAGCTAATAAAATTCTTCGGGATCGTGAATTATTTATGACCTGTCTTGTTGCCCTCAATTTTGAAAAGTAACTTTAATACCTTTCAGTTATGATGTTCGTGAATTTCGACAACTCATGCATTTCTTTAAAAATTCGATTTTGATTCTCCGAATCAGGACTAATATTTATTTTGACAAAGCAGTATCTCAAAACTATATTCGTTACGAAGGAAGGGCTTCTTTTGAAAAACTCGTAGACCAGATATTCCAGCTATGATTCATGGTGGAAATAAAACATTTAGATTTTCCGGATTTTTATTATTCGAGTGAAATAGTGGTGAACCGGGCAGCAATATCTGAACTGTTTATATTACAGCAGTGCTACAGTCAACAATATAAATTAGTATCCATTGTATAATAGGAACTCGGAGCAATTCCTGTCACCACTACAATGGACACCGCTCTGGACTCCCTGAAAATTATACACGACCAGCTACAATGGAAGGCCAATTTAAGCGATGTAGGGTCATCTTGAGACGTTTAGGGTGATTTAACAGCATTTAAAATTAATTTTTCAATATTCACTCACAAATAATAAATAATATGAAAAAATTACGTCAATATGTTTTTGAACAGTTACACACTTGGATTTTTAATGACCATTAACCCAAAATCAGAAAAGTTCAATTTACTTTAATCGTTCATTTCAGCGATAGCCTTCGCATGAAAACTAAGAAGTTCGTATAGAATTTTTCAAGAGTTGAAAATTTAACAGTATGTGTTATAAATCCGCAACGAAAACCATTGAGTTACCCAATTGGCATTAGAAAATACAGAAATATTTGGGAATCGTTTTACACACTTCATAGAAGAAAGAGGATGTGGCAAGTAACGTGTCCATCAGATTTATCGCATGTTTTCTACATTCTCATATCTCTGAAAGCACACGATATAGAAATGAGGCGGCCATGAAAAGGTTGGCAGTAAATAGTCTATTCGAATATGCAAATAAAAAGCTCTGGCGACTGTATATGTCTTAAGGTCCATTTAAGCGGCGAGAGGAATCGTTAATTTTATATTTCCTGTCAATTCAAATTCGGTTCTACAATCACGTTATTAAAACTATTAGAATCCATATTTATTCAAAAAATGTTACACAACTACTGACACAATTGACGAAAACGGAATAGAACGTTACACAGACAAAGAGAAAGCGGACGCATTCGCCAGACACTATCAAAGGGCCTTCAGCATATCGACAAACCCTAACTTCGACAATGACAACTGGAACTTGATCAACGACTGGTACTTGAACTATTTTAACAGCTCACCAAACTACACCTACAAACTGATCACAGACACAGAGTACGATGAAGCCCTAGCGCACATCAAAAACACTGCACCGGGGAAGGATAAAATTAAGGCAAAACTCTTGAAAAGCCTAACTCAAGAAACACACAAACTGATCTTAACTTGAATTGAACAACTGCATCACAAATGGCAGAATCCCAGAAACATGGAAAAACGGCTTAATAATCCCTATACCCAAAAATGGACTAGACAATACACAACCGAGCAACTACAGACCAATTACACTACTTCCAGTACTAAGCAAAATTTTTGAATACATAATAAAGCAGCGGCTTGAAAAAGTGATTGGAAAATATATACCTACCTACCAATTTGGTTTCAAACAACATCACTCGACTGTTCATCCGCTCTTTATTTTGGCCAACAATATACAAACTACCCACCTAACTGACAGAAAGACAGCTTGCCTGTTTATGGACATTAACAAGGCTTTTGATAGTGTCTGGCATAGAGGCTTACTATACAAACTATACAAACTACACACAACAACATATCTACTACACACCATAAAGAACTTACTAGAAAACAGACAACTACAAGTACGAATTGACAAAACACTGTCATTTTCTTTTTCCCGTGAACAAGGGCTCCCTCAAGGATCCCCGCTCTCACCGTTTCTCTACAATATATACTGTCATGACATATACAATTACAACTTACCAGACAAAAATCAAATCGACAGATCGACATACATATTACAATACGCAGACGACACGGCACTTATTGTACATGACAAAACTACTGAGAGAGCAGCTCAAAGACTCCAAACACTAACAAACAACACAATGACATGGTTTTATAAATGGAGACTAACACCAAACGCGTCAAAAAATCAACTTCTGCTCACAAACCACAGACTCAACGCTGACTCCCCTACAATAACTGCAGGCGGCCAAACGACACAACCAAAAAACGACGTAAAATATCCTTGGAATCACAATTGACCACAAACTTAAATTCACTAAACACATACGAAACATCAGGGCAGAAACAATAAAGAGAACAAAACACTTCCAATCACTAACCTACAAAGACAGAGGAATTAGCACAAACACCGCCACCAAAATATATAAAGCTAATTGTAGAACCTTGCTAGACTTTGGACATATACTCATGACCAACGGAACAGAAAGGACAAAACGTTATATACAAACAACAGAACAAATTGCACTAAGACTAATAACACGAATAAGACACCCCCAAAACCCACTACACAACCCCAGTACTATACGAACGCACAAACATGACAAAGATTTCGGAAAGACTCATACACCTACTGACAAAATGGACAAACAACGCCTACAACTGGACCATACTGAATCCCCTTTGTCTCACAAGACCAACCAGACAATCCCACTTCCGTTTCCCTACATCAACGCTACTCGAACACTTATAAACGCAACTGACTAGTGGACAATAAAATAATTTTTTCTTGTCATTAGAATTTTATTTAATAATATTGTTAACCTAGAATAAGAGGATTTTCATATTTGTTTTTTGTTTAGATTAAGACTACATGTATTAAACAAGGGCAGAAAGACCGATAGGTCGATAGCCTTTTTTAGAAATAAAGATGTTTACTACTACTGTTACACATTTTAGAACGATTAACTATTCTAAATTTTAAGGATTTTTTTCCTATTGTGGGGCAATGGAAATGCAATTCGAGTTCTTGCACATTTAACATAGTTATATTTTCTGGACATAATTTTTCCAAATGTTGTTGCAAATTATTTCAAATGGCGATAAGTAATGAATTTCAAAGTACATTTGTCTAACAAGAAAGAAATTGATTTATATTATATTAAGTTATTTTGCTTACTATTCGAGAATTTTTCTAAATTAAAAGTTTTGGTAATAATTCATGGCGCTTATTTTATTAAATAGCTTCGAATACACTTAGAGAAACGCTATAAATACGCATACTTATATTAGATTTTTAAAATCCTCTATATTCAAAATTTTAATTTTCGTTTTTATATCCTTTTTTAAAATATGAAGCCTATTTTGATTGAGCCTTTTCCAGATCTTGGCCAATACAAATGAAAAAATACCTGCATCATTAAGTACAGGGTCGTTTATATACTGACGATTAACTGATAAAAACAAAATAACATTTTTTCAAGTCGAGGAAAACCTTTTTCCACCTATTCAAAGAATCTCGTTATTCGTTTTTTATCTCGCCAGAAATCTGTTGGATTTTAAAGTCCGTACTCAGTAAATTAATATATTTAATCAGAAATCAATACGATTTTCCTCTTAAAATGGAAAAGCAATTCTACAAAGTAAGGCAGTAAGCATCAGGGCCCAGAATGTTATGCATTTAAAGAGGCTTCAAAGCCAAATGTTCTTGTAAACAGCTTTTCCTCCTACGAATACGACAATAGTGAATTGAAAAAATCCTGACTGCTTTTTTATTTATTGATTCTAAAACAACCAGTTGAATGTTTTAATTTTCTCTTACTTCAGCAATATCAGAATGTGTTGTAAAGCAAGGATATTAGACTTCATTGTTGTCAGCCTTTTTAAATAAAGAGCACCACGTCCTTCCTTTTGATCAAAGAAAATTAAATTTCTTGATAAAAAGTCCATTTGTAAAAACCTCAAAATGATGTTTTCGCTACAATGCTTTATACAGAATAAAACATTGGTTAGAGGGAATCTGCTTTCCCGGATATAATTTAACACAGAGGGCATGTAGGCACCGTTATTTAATTTCGTGCTATATTCTTCCTTTCAGTTAAGAAAAATAGACAAACTTGTGCATTTGAAATTTGCCGTTGCTTATCTTCGAGCTTGAAAATATCACTTTAATAGTATTAATCGAAATAGGAAGCTGATTATATAGAGAAAAGCTTTCCTTCGCTTACCTCAGTTGGATTTATACGAAGTCACATAATGAGTACTTTCTTAAAAAGGAACAAATAAGTCTGTTGTATAGAATATTCGTTCAATATTCAAATTTCATATCTTTCTTAATATCGATTTTTGAATGAGTGAGTGAGAATCCACATTCAAGTAACAGACATTTCAAACATCAACACTTCGACATGTTCTATCGTTTTCTTTGAGGAAAAGCTCATAAAGAGCCTTCGTCATGTAGACTTTAAAAATTTAACGGTGCATGCTATTATGTTGTCTGAAATAAATTTATTCAATAAATAATCCAATCGTTGATTTGCTTGAGAACAACTTTTATTCCAATGTTTTTTACAAATAAATGAAATAATTGATTGGCGTTTATATGCAATATAAAATTCGTTCCAATATATAAATTCGCTTGCAACGTTATGCTATTAGGATTATTAAGTACCAAAACGAAATAAATTCCCGAACCGTACGAAATGACTCAAAACAACAGTGAGAATGAAGTTGTAATATCGCAATACTTTTATATTTTATTTAGAGCGTTTAAATTTTGATACCCGCGTCAATAATCGTCAAAATGTCGGAAACCCTGTTTTTGCAGTCAGTTGAATTTATTGCACAGCACGAAATTTTCATCAACTTCAGTAAGTTAATTCAATTTGTGTTATTTAAGTTGTATTTTGGTATGGAATTGCCAATTTCGAATCGAAAATGGCATTATTCTAAAACTGGTTGATTCAGGGAGGGTAAGCTTTAGTAAGGGCAGGATTCCAAATTTAGAACATCATTATTTTGACAAAAGAACCGATTTAAAAGAAAGAAATGAAAAATTGTTTACTAGTGACTTTTAGGTCCACTTACAATGTTTTTACACCGTTTATAATATATATAGAGCCGAATGACGGCATTTAAAATTATTTCGTTGGTGCGGTTTAGGAAATTGCCTAAATTTTCAGTAATAAAATTGGTGGTAATCAAACCACCAATAAATGTGTTGCACAGCAAATGTGTTATTCTAGTTTTATTAAATTATCTGCTTTGTCACAAATTATATAGACATTTTTTAAGGATCTATTTCTCGTGAAAATAGTTAAGAACTAGATGTCTTTTATAGTAGTAGTAAACATCTTTATTTATAAAAAAGGCCATCGACCTATCGGTCTTTCTGCCCTTGTTTAGTACATATAGTCTTAATCTAAATAAAAAACAAAGATAAAATTCTCTTATTCTGGGTTAACAATTTAATTCAATAAACTTTCTAATTCTAATGACAAGAAAAAATTATTTTATTGTCCAGTAGTCAGTTGCGTTTGTAAGTGTTCGAGTAGCGTTGATGTAGGGAAACGGAAGCGGGATTGTCTGGTTGGTCTTGTAAGACAAAGGGGATTCAGTATGGTCCAGTTGTAGGGGTTGTTTGTCCATTTTGTCTGTAGATGTATGAGTCTTGCTGAAATCATTGTCATGTTTGTGCGTTCGTATAGTAGTTGGGTGGAGGGGTTGTGCAGTGGGTTTTGGGGGTGTCTTATTCGTGTTATTAGTCTTAGTGCAATTTGTTCTGTTGTTTGTATATAACGTGTTGTCCTTTCTGTTCCGTTGGTCATGAGTATATGTCCATAGTCCAAGAGGGGTCTGCAGATCGCTTTGTATATTTTTGTCGCGGTATTTGTATTAATTCCTTTGTCTTTGTATGTTAGTGAGCGAAACTGTTTTGTTCTTTTTATCGTTTCTGTTCTGATGTTTCGTATGTGTTTAGTAAATTTAAGTTTCTGGTCAATTGTGATTCCAAGGTATTTTACGTCGTTTTTTGGTTGTGTCGTTTGGCCCTCTGCAGTTATTGTAGGGGAGTCAGCGTTGAGTCTGTGGTTTGTGAGCAGAAGTTGATTTTTTGACGCGTTTGGTGTTAGTCTCCATTTATAAAACCATGTCATTGTGTTGTTTGTTAGTGTTTGGAGTCTTTGAGCTGCTCTCTCGGTAGTTTTGTCATGTACGATAAGTGCCGTGTCGTCTGCGTATTGTAATATGTATGCCGATCTGTCGATTTGATTTTTGTCTGGTAAGTTGTAATTGTATATGTCATGGCAGTATATATTGTAGAGAAACGGTGAGAGCGGGGTGTCTTTTATAATATCTTTGAATTGTAAAAACTTTGTGATTTCCAAGTTTCTACTGCTTCTAGTTTGCCAGTTTTAGAACGTTTAAGACCATTTGCAGACTTTCATTTTTCTTCGTTCGGGAAATGTGCATGTTTTAAATGGATTTATTTACGAAGCGGATGTATGTGTTTTGTGGGCAAACAATTACGATAGGTGAGTTCGAAGCTTCCAATACTTCTTGTTTGGCAGTTTTGGCAATAATACATTAAATTTTCGCACAATCCCAATACAATTATTTTTGAAGAAGAAAAATTTATTTATTATGGATTTTATTAACTTGTCGGATCTAGGGCCGTGTTAATAACTTAAAAATTATTTCCAGTTGAGAACCAAGACCAATCGTAATTTGATTTCTTTTAATTTTTCTTCGATGCGGTTAATGGATTTGTTATGCAACCGACGATCTTTCTTAATCGCGTACTTGGCTTTTTGGGCTGTCTGGTCACATTGGAGAGATTTTTGAAGATTTGAAGTTATGCAAGTTACAAAAAGTTAGTTGAATTTCACAGAATTAGTCTGAGGTAATATATCGCAATAACTTAATTATTATAAAGTAAAAATGGGTTCAGGATAGAGTAATCTTCATTATATCCCGCTGAGTACACAAATCAATTATCGTTATCAATTTCCTAAATCCGTTAACCTTATTAGTTTCCGAAATCAGAACGTCCCGCTTCCTAACGAAGGCAGCCAGACAGCTCAATATGGGCCGGTGCTCGTCCGGCTTTTCAGCAAAACCTCCGTTTCCAAAACAAAACTTTGGGATCGCCGCAGACTAATATAACCTCCGATATTGTTACAATCCTTTCAATGTTATGGATACCCATCAGCTGTGCTTCTGCACGCAGTTGCTCAGGCTTTACCCTAAGTAACCATTTGAATTCAAGTGAAGTACTATTTGAATACTTAATTTCCTAATATTATGCAACCCGGAAATTTTTGAAAATTGTTTGAAAACATACACTAATGCCTACACTTTTTGAAATTCCCACTGACCGAACAAAAGTGTACAGCTCCGTGCAAGAGTCTATTGGTGATCTGATGTTGCACTTATACCAGCAGTGTTTTGTGCAAAAGCCAGAAGGTTGTACTTCAATGAGTATCTTTAAAGCTTGGGAAATCTTTTAAATTAACGAGGATCAATTCGAGTGTTCGATATAATATCTGATCTACATTACACATATTCACATACTGATGATTAGAAAGTGAAAATTTCTGAGAATTCGATGTTTGTTTGGACTCAATAAGTCATATTTACAGGAGAACTTCCCAAGCTCATCCTTTGAGTGTCCTTCAATCCTTTGTATTTTATTAGGATTAGTTTTTACGAAACAATAAAGGTGCTTCATTGGGGTGTACTTTACTTAAATATTCTGTTTTTTTTTCCTGAGTTGATTTATTTTAACCGATTTAAAAAATATTGACATGCTCCGTCAATGTAAAAAAAGTGTCTGTTGCGACTGTAGAATGCTAGTATATGTTTTTCATAATTTTATTATTTAAAAAGCCAGGTTATTCAAAACACGAACGATTTGGCATGATTTGTATTCTTGGAGATTGTCTGCAGAACTCTTTATTGGCATCTCCAGTTTACGCTCGGAGATTTCCTATCAGGCATGATCCAAATAAAGCCGTTTAGAAAACAGTGTTGGTTTAATTTAGTCAAAGTGTTCAGTATGAAACGCACCAAATGGAAGCCGTTTATAGTCAGCGAACTTGCTTGCTTTATACAGGGCGTTCGCATAAGAACCAGCTCAGCAGAAGCATACAGGCAAGCGCAAAGTGCAATGATTTGGCTTAACTTTTTTAATGCAAAGTTGCATGTGCACTGCTGTCTGTCTATAGCATTATAAAAAACTGACTTTTGAAATTAAAATTCTTTATTAAAAGAATTCTTGTTGTATTGTCATATTGCAAACTACTATTGGGTCGATAATTTGGTGTCAGAACAGCAATGTACTTTCTGAAAGGTTTCTGCAATGCACAAAGTGTGAATGTGAAAGGTACAGATGCTACTTTAACTATTAATGCATTTTTCTTGGATTGGACTGTGAATTAATAAATGAGTAAATTAAGTACAACCGTTAAAAAATCCAAGTACTCCATGTAATCCCACTCCACACTGTTTGGGCTGGAAAAATTTAACGATTTAATTTAATATAAATTTCTCACTGAGTGTAGAAACACGGTATTGACAAATGTCCTAATAATTGGCAGTTTTTAGCATAAAAAATAAGCAAAGGTAATAATGATAATGGAATAAATCAAAGAGTTTAAGTCTAGAATAATTTTAGAAACAAACAAATGACCTCCGTTAAATAAATCTGTATTTTGTCAGAAGAAGATGTAGGTATCTGTTGGAAACAAAGTTATAAGGATAACAGGGTAGAATGGGGCTCTGATACTTCTATTTTCAATAAAACCTTTTTATGGGAATTTATATGTCATTTTGACCATTTGGTTCATTATTATTAAGGAAATAAATTACACTTGCAAGCAAAGAAAATATCTTTCTGATTTCTTGCAGTGCGAGCAAAAAAGCATTTAGAAGATTGTGATGCATTCTATGTCTCTAATGTGCATTGGGATCAACATTCCATTCCATAAATTCATTCATAAACTGTCCTTTTGCTTAGATTCAAGGCACGAAAAAAGGATTACTTTCCAAATCCATTGAAAGCGTAAATATCTAAATGTGCTAATCCTAATCCAAAATCAGCATAGGTGTTTTCGTATTAAAAAGGAAATTGTAGTTCCCTTTAATAAGGCTGCTCTCGCTTCTCTGCTTTTACAGGCCGGCCGGCGGAATTATTTAGCATACGGAAGGACTTCCAGAATACTTAATTATTTGCATCGTTTACTTTATGACCCAAACCAACCGAATCTGAATCGTCTCTCGAATTATAACTGCGAATTAGCTAATTGTTTGCCCAATTTGCTCTTGTTCACTGCCACAGGAAACCCAGTTTCCGCAAAACCTTTCTAATTTTTGAGGCAATGACATGTATATAAAATAGGATCGAATGTTTTTGTATCGGAATGTTCATAATACGCGTTGCGAACAAAATACATGCAGTTCCTTTATCGTAATTCCTATTTTAGTATTTACTTGGGGATACAGAACCTTTTAAAAACGAGTTTCAGGTTTTCTTTGATTTATTCAATAACGCTGTTCTTTCATCTTCTCAGGCATTTCAAATAATCAACATTTAGAAACTTATTTATACAGTCTCCCAGGAATAAGTGCGTTATTTTCCAATATTAGACCAGATTCCAGAGAATCAACAGTTTGTTTTAGATAATATATAATTTTTAACAAAGACCCAGCAGCGCAACTAAAGTCTGAAGTTTCATTTTAATACTCTCATTAATGAAATATTCTTATCGTATTTTAAATCTATGCTTTTTTAGTTTTTTTTGAGTTGCAAAAGGCACATTTTTATAGTGAAATAATAACTGAAGGGATAAAAAGTGACTAATAGTCATTAGGGTAGTGAAACAAAAATATTATTTGCAGTAAAAGCTGCAACGTAATAATAATATTAATAAGAGTAGACAAAACGTGACAAAATCAGAAGATATCAGAGTAAAGCAGCAAGTAGTGCAGTAAAATGGAGCCCATAATCAAGTGCTGTTTGCGTTGTATGACGGTCTGGCAAACCGGCTAAAATGTCTTTTCATTATAGCATGCAAAACAGCTGGCAGTTTGAGCGAACAGAAAGTGGTAAAAGTCGAAAACGAAATTTCGAACTAGAACGGAACAACAATACTGTAGCGTATGCCCTATAACTTCCTAAGTTGTCCCGTTTTAAAACTTCGACTCAGGATATTTTACCTTGCTAAGCAGACAGTTCGGAAACTCTGCTCTTGAGAATAATGATCTATTATTTTAGGGCAGTAAATTACAAATAATATTTTTTAATTTCCAGCTTATCGACAAGGGAAACAACTTCTGGCTATTTTGTATTTACATACTGTATAAAGTTTGCAATAATTCACGGTTTAAAGCTTGAGGCACTCCTGCAAGGATTTGATAAAATATTCAAATGAGAGTTAACGTAATTCGTAACATTATACTCCAGTTGCTTCTTTTGCATACCGTAATGAACATATTTCTTCTGCGAACAACCCAAGGCATAAATATTAAGCAAATAAGTTAAAAATTTCACCCGGTGCTTCCTCCAGTTTGTAAAACATTTGTTCGGAACTTTTCTGAAATATTCCCCGTTCTATCGGCCTACTGTCCGTAATAATTAAGGCGGACTTTCGGATCTCGTTCTAATGAATAGTAATAGCTGGTGAGAGAGCATTCAGTTTTTTCTTTCATAAAATTTGAATTAATTTTGACGTTAATGAGGATATTTCAAATTAAGATTATCTGAAATGTAGTTTTCTTGCTTGTGGCGTACTTTTTCAGATGCTGTCTGAATAGAAATATGGAAGTCTTTCCGCTTTACTACACCACTTTAATCACCCATTCAAAATGCGTTTCGTGTCATAAGAATATTTCGGTAACCCCGATCTGTTTCGAAACACGTTTCTTTTTATAAAACTAGGGATGTTTCTGTGTTTTGTAGAATACCTTGTATCAACTAGCTATCAAAAATACTTTTATCAAAATTTTTCATATTTCACAAAGTGGTTATATATTTGGTGAACTCATCAAAGAGCCTGGTTTAATTTGGAGTAGAAAACCAAAATTCGCTTTGAGGTTTATGTAATGTTTTGTAAAATAGGCGTTTTTTCATTCAAATTGATATGAAAACAATTGTACCTTTAAGGAAATTTTGGCATTAATAGCAGCAAGCAATATTATTAGGTGGCAGTAGTAAAGTAAGTTGTTGCAATCCTATGAAATAATTGTTCGTATAATGCAATTAATAGACAATAATAACAATAGAAAAAAACTTTACTTTTCACTATTATATTTTATCAAATAGTAATATTTGTGAGTATATTTTGAATGGTTCGGTTTTATGATTTTACACCGAGAAACTTTTCTAAAAGCAAAGCCTGTTTTTGTTGCAAAAAAGATAAATTTAAACCATTTCCCATTTGAATAGTTACCGGCATCTCAACTACCAACGAAAGCTGAAGAAGTGTGTTAGGAGATCGCCCTATTTGTTTTTTGACATACTTTTCCCATAACATCCTGTATAACAATAACATTTAACTAATTACAATTTAACGCACTTTTAAATTAAACTCAGACTGACTTTAAATTAAAGTCAGAAGAGCTTCAAACAGAAATATTTATTTAAGTGGTTTAAGATCTGGAAATCAAACAGCATGCCTCATAACTTCTACTAGTTGCTTTCTAGTTTCATTTCATTAATACAACAATTAATTTGCCTTAAGTTGTAACGTTCTAACTTTTTTGATGCTCTAAGTTTGCACAAGTAGAATTTCTCTAAACTCTTGTTATTAAGCGGTAAATGGAGGGTGGGGCACCAGCTTGCAGAAACCTGGTGAGGAATTTTTCTGATCTATAAATTCTTTAGTTTGAACTGAGTTAATTTTTCGAAAAGCAACTGAAGTTTTATGCATTCATAATTTTTATTTTTATTTATTATATATAAAAATCTTTGCCATGTTTGTGCGTTCGTATAGTAGTTGCGTTGGGGGGTGTGTAGTGGGTTTTGGGGGTGTCTTATTCGTGTTATTAGTCTTAGTGCAATTTGTTCTGTTGTTTGTGTATAACGTTTTGTCCTTTCTGTTCCGTTGGTCATGAGTATATGTCCAAAGTCTAGCAAGGGTCTACAAATAGCTTTATATATTTTGGTGGCGGTGTTTGTGCTAATTCCTCTGTCTTTGTAGGTTCGTGATCGGAAGTGTTTTGTTCTCTTTATTGTTTCTGCCCTGATGTTTCGTATGTGTTTAGTGAATTTAAGTTTGTGGTCAATTGTGATTCCAAGGTATTTTACGTCGTTTTGCACGATGCAGATTTCGGTAAGTTTGGCATTACTTTTCCCCTGGTTGCCATGTAGATGTAGAACTTTCAGTCCCATATTGTTGACTTGTATTTTATGATTTTATTGAATATTTTTATTCGACGAGGAATAACGAGGGAGATTCTGGATTCTGGCTAGAGTTTTTTCATTTTCAAATTTTTAGTCAGATTTTACATGTTAACGAATGAGGTTTTCTGCAGGAGACTTTTCTGTTTTTATATGAACAATTTGTTTGTCGCATTAGGTAATTTTTGTTAACTTTACCGACTTCCCTCTGTGATATAAACCCTCCTTTAAACGGTTTTTGAACGATCAATAATTCGGCTTGATTTTTTAAATTTAAAATAATTTTCACTCAGTTTTTCAACATTAACTAGCCAGGTTTTTTACTGTGGATAGTTTTTATATGAATCTTTAAAATACAAGTATAAAGCGAGTGTGTTCCGCTGTCAACTACACTTTTTAATGTCGTGTTAGACAATTTGTGTCATTTATTGGTGTTTTTCTGGCAAATGAGCACGTTTGAACGCTTTTGGATTTTGATGAAAAAAACTGTTACTGCATATTTTCCCTTTACTGACACGTTTTTTTAGTGGCGTTTCTTCTAAAAATGCCTATTTTCAACAAATTTTCGACGCTTCAAAGTTCACGGTTCCCACTTCTTCACTGTAGAAAATCACTTGCTTACACAATGCGCTATTAACAGGAAATCAACATTTTAATGCATGTGGCCACATGTATATTGCAGGATTTAGTAGACATATTATGTAGATATTTGGGCTATTTTAGATTAGTTTTGGGTTAGTGTTGATTAGTATTGGTTAATTTTAGTTAGTTGGGGTTATTGTTGGTATCCTGTTGATACATTTTCAATAATTTAAATCATAATATGTGAGTTTGAAACTGTTTCCACCGAAGCAGGGGAGAATAGTGAACTTTCCAACGTCGAAAGGTCGTTGAAAAGGACATTTTCGGAAGAAATATCATTAAGAAAAAGTGTTAGGAAATGGATAATCTGTAACGGAAGTCACTTTTTATTATCGAAATCCAGATAGCCCAAAACCAGATAATTACTTATTCTTTCCGTTAATTAAAAACGAAATTAAACGGTTCTTGTAGATTTTCTCAATAAGAACAGTTCGACTTTAAGTCTTTTTTTCTCAATATTAAATAGTAAAATTTTCCATATAGACTTTCGACTTTATCATCGCTTTATTATGTACTCGCTTTATTATGTAAAATTGGGGTGTTCTGCTGCGAACACACCTTCAACTATCTTCAGAGCAAATATATCGATTATTAGTGTTTTTCTGCTGTCAATTACATTCTAAATTAAACGCTTCTTCAACTCTTAGTAGGGATTTCTCGGATTTACAATTTAAACTTTTTTTCACGCAGTTTTTCACCTTTAAATCGTTAGGCTTTCCACAGTGGACTGCTTTATTATGTAAAATAGGGACTTTCTGCTGCGAACACACTTTCAATTCTCTTCAGAGAAAAGATATCGATTATTAGTGTTTTTCTGCTGTGAATTACACTCTAAATTAAACGCTTTTTCAACTCTTCCTAGGGATTTCTCGGTTTACAATTTTTAACTTTTTTCGTTCAGTTTTTCAACTTTAAATAGTCTAGTTCTGCTGCGAACACATTTCAATTTTCTTCGGAGCAAAAATATCATTTATTAGTGTTTTGTGCGGTAAATTTAATATTTTTGAAGGTAGGTGAATATTATTTATTACTTTCTGATGGTCTAGCGGATAGTGCCTTAAGAGGCTGCAAGTGGTTCTGGTCTAATAATTCAGATTTTGCACTGTTTCCCAAATTTCACACATTAAACAAATTATTTTTGTCAACCGATTCGTGGTAGGGAATTTCAGCGGCCAAAATTCGTCCGATTATTCCGGCTTTTTTGCTGTCCAGCGCCCTTCAGGCTGTAAGTGGTCCAGATCTAGATGAATACCAGATTTGCGGTCGTTCTTTTAAATTTCAGCCACTCAATGGAGTTGAGTTTTTTGAGGAAAAATCGGGGTTTTAGGGAATTTAAGCGATATGGATCCGGACAGCCTTTTATTTTGTAGAAGCAGATGGCAACCAGGGTTGTCCGTTTTCTTTGATAGTATTTATTTACTTAAGAAACGTTAAGCGATTTTCTGGGTTTTGGATCTGGACTTAAAAATTTTAATTTATTTGTGTAAAAACTAACATAAATTCAGATTATATACATTAACTCAAAGTTGTCTATGTTAGACCGTTTTTAAAGGAAGTTTTACAGTCAAAGTAAAATCAGTGTCGTTCTTCTGTGAACTACAATTTTTATCGTCCTGAAAGCTCAGGTAGGTAATTCAAAACGTCTCTATTTACTAATTAAAACGTTTTCCTGCAGTTTTGAACTATTTGTGTCGTATGCTATCATTTAGGTTCTTATTTTTTTTACATGCAATTTTTTTCGTAAAAAAATACGATTCTGCCTAACACGCATTTCTTATGGTGCGTCCAGACCTAACGAGCCGATCCCGAGCCTGTGTCGCGGGCAAGTTCCTTTGATGTTTTGCCATGTTTGACAGACGATCGATTTTCTGTCGGTGTTTCGATGAAACATCAATGAAATTTGCCGCAGATCAGGCTCGGCTCGGGCTCGGCTCGCTAGGTCTGAACGTGGCAGGAGACATCTCGCTCTTTAAAACTTCTAGGCTTTAAGAGTTACCACCCTACAAGGAAGGAACTTCTTAACCAATTTGTAGAATGGCTGAACAACAGCTTATTTTCTTTTCTCTCTTCGGTTTTGCACAATTTAGTAATTTTGTCGTATATAAATTAAATAACTTCTTGTAATTAATAACAAAAAATTCAAATCTTTAACTAAAAAAAACGTATGTTTATCTCAAACCGTCCATTCTGAACATTTTGGCAAATATGCCAAATAAACCGAGTGATCGAATGGATATAAAGTGTGGAGGGTGCATGGGCCAGGTTGGCAGCCTATCCATCGTAAAAAAAGCAGAATCCCGTTCAAAGGACCGGTAAAATGTCGCGAAACCCGACTGAATTTATGATAAGAGCCATTTTCTTTGAAAGTGGCGTAAGTCCATTTTGACAAAAAATTAGTTAATGGTAAAAATGAATACAATTAACTGTAAACTTTTTATTTATAAACTTTTCCCAAAAAGATCTGTTAAATTTTTCATTGTTTATATCATTACCAATTTTCGTAGTTGAATGAAGTAGTAATGAAGTTACAAATATAATTACTTTGAAAATGGTGTAAGTCCACTTTCCTCAAAGACATACAACTATTTAGTTCAAAATTGTACTCCATAATTTCTTTAGTGCATTTTTATGCGTGTAGCAACATTGTAAATGACATAAACATTTTTATAGTTCGCGGAATTTGGGTTTTTTCATAGAATTATTATTATATTTACTGTAGAATATATAATTTATTATATATAGTTTATTATAGAATATGATGTCACTGTACAATCTAGCTTCCGTTGTGCAATCTATTTCGTGTGTATCGTAAGGAATTAACGAACTCATTTTTTTTATATGCAATTCAAACAGATTAATGATTTAGTAAATTAGTAAAGTAGATTAATCCTTAAAAAAAGTAAAAAAGTTAGTGAATAACAGCAAAATAAACAACGAGAAAGTGATTCAGAATGTTGTATTAAAAAAACGACATCCGCTTTGAAGTAACCGACAGTTTAATTAAACTGTCAATTGTCAAACTGTCAACAAAAATTATAAATAGAAATTAAATAATTAAGTTATTGATTGATATTTAGATTTAAAAAACCCTAAATAATTTTTTTTTAAATAATAAATAGTTTTTCTGCATTTGTTTTACCGTAGTAGTTTTTACGTATGGATTAATATTTATTTGTTATATTGGATACATACTGCTATTATAATGGGTATCAAGTATCCTAATGGGTGGGATCGGGTCTCCCTATTCACCAGGATACTTGATCCTCTTCTAATTTTCTTGTACTTCATGAAATTATGTTTCCATTGGGGATGAACAGCCCTAAAATTTATTAGTATTAGCAGAAATTCTTTAGGGATTAAATATTTTTCTTGAGGTAATATTTTGCACATAAATGGAATTAACCATTGCCTTTTTTTGGTGCAAAACATAATTCTGTTTTTATGAAAAAAATACTTTGTTTACATTTACAAATGGATAAATAAGTAATTTAAATAAAAAATTGCTAACGTCAAAATTGGGAAGAATCAATCAAAAGAATTAATATCACAAAGTCGATTCTTTAATTAGGCGATTAATGTGTGTGATTCGTTTTTTTGTTATTAATTACTTCTTTACATGAACCTGCCTTTCCCAACAAAATTAGCTGGTTGAGCAGTACTCCAATGTATTATAGATACAGTTGTTGATATGATATTATTATAATGCAGATTCTAGTGTAAAATATACAGGGTGATTTAAGTAAACCGTGTATTAGAAGTTTGCCAACTTGCAGTTGGTTTAGAACCTTAAAAATTTGTTTGCTGTCATAAAATTCCAGCTATACAGGGTGTACGAAAATTATTGTATATAAAACCAAATAGTTAAGAGAAATAATACCAAACTTACTCTTTAAAAAGAAATTGCACTTAAGTTGCAGTTTTATTTTCTTCTGATCTTATTATTAAGGCTTAAACAAAAAACCAGATAAGGAAACTTCATGACTTGTAGCAATATTTCATGAAACATACATGGATAGATAAGAATCATATCAACTCCATGATATGATAATGATCAAGAGAATAATAATATATGGAGATACCACAAGATCTTTCGCCTACTTCCGCTTGCTACGTGTACTATTTTCATCGTGTTCCATTAAAAATTGGTCTTTAAGTGAATTCTTTTTAAATCTCGTATGCGATAATTTAGTTTTTATGCAGCATTACATGATAAATCATACAATGATATATGAAGAGAATTTTGCAAACGAAAAAATTACCTAAGATATTAACAGAAAATGTTACAAAAAATATCCAAATAGCATCTAAACCTACGAAAATGCTGGGTTAAAAAAACTAAAATTAAAAAAAAAAAAAATCTGCTATTATTTCCCGACAGCCACCCATCGAAGAAATTATTTCATGTTTGATAACTTAATATTTGAAATGAGCAGGTTTGGTGATTTGAAAGGTTGATTGAGGAACTGATTTTCTGTTTTTCGTAAAAAAAAGCTGCTTAAGAGTGTTCCAGCATAAAAAGGAGTTATAAAAGCCCGGTGCTAATTCCAAAAGACCATCTAACATTATCCCTATGGAAATTTAATTAGCAACAAACAGAGAAAACTCTTTCATACAAAAAATCTGGGACGTAAAGGATAAACACATGTATCCAAGTTCGCCGGGGGCAGAATGTGGAGTCCTTTTGTTATATGTGGCCCCGTCAATAATTAATTGAAATAGGAGACTGTAATGCGACGCGCCATTTTGCTCCACACCACCATCATATTCATCCGTGATTAATTGATTCTGGTTGATGGTCAAGTGGCTGTCTTCCGCTCCCTAAATCATTCCCAAGCAAAAAATGTACACACAATCATTCACAGCGAATAAAGTCATTTGCTTTTTAACAGACTTTTTTATTTAGTTCCAGGTATAATGACGCTTCTTGTTTCTGGATTGATTTTGCTATCAGCAGATACTGTTGCATACCCCTGATTTTTCCTATTCACCTTAACTCAATTTGCTATTTTTTATGTTCATTTTTGATAAATAAAATTAGAAAGCAGCAGAAGAGTAATTTTAAAAGCACTAGTAATTTTGGTTAATAATTTATTAAGAATATTTTGCATTTACTAGAAAGAATTTTGCAGAAGCACTTTTATTAAAACGATGTTGATGAGCCGCAGCTAAGGTGCAGAAATCCATCGCTAAACCCTGAGCCTGATAATGCCGCATATAAACACATAAAAATAAACCTGTTTTTCAAATGTTGTCGTTTATTTCGAATCGTCTGTTTTTAGAAAAACTTCATTTCCAAATAATACTATATGACTAAAAACAATCTTTATTCCAGACGATTTAAGTGCCTGAAGAATCATTTCGGTTTTGGCAGAAAAGAAATTATATTGCGCCTTATTTATTCCAGTATAATCGCCATAAATAGCCAAATAATTAATGGATTCCAATACTGAGCAAGCTATGGAGGGAGAGCAAAGGTAGTGTGCGATTTTTTATTTGTTTACTTTATCGTGAGCGGTGTATATCCAGTTATTTTCGGTTTTAGAGAACTGGTTGCAAAGCAGTAGAAAGGTTTTTGTAGGACCAGTATAATAAGACGATTAAAGGGGAAGAATCTATTACTTGAAAATTGCAGAAATTTTTAAGTACGCAGTTTCCTAATCGCTGGTTAATATTCCAATCGCTCTGTCTAAAAGATTATCTGATCTTAATGCATGTGTTTTTTTTGCGGGGCGACTTTAAATCAGGCGTGAAAGAAATTCAGACTTGCGAGTATATTTGTGATATATAGTGCGAAGAAAAAGTGATATATGTGTGAGAATATTGTGAACATGGTGAGAACTTTGAAGATTTTCCTCAGGAAGGATATGGCCGGAATTTGGTTACTCCATTTGAGGCACAAAGGTTAGTTGAGGCACAAATTTAATGAATCTTGTCATACTTTGTAAATATTAAAATGCTCATAATAACCTGCGTTAGGAGTTGTTCATATTTGGAGTAGTTCAAATCGTGAATTTTTACAAAAAAATTATTAAGAAAGTCAACTTCATTTTGCTCATTTCTGAGTTCAACAAAGGGAATTCAATAAAAAATGTTATAGGGTGATGATAGTAATGGAGTCATTCCTTTGAAAAATATATTTGGGATTATTCGGGCAGAATCAGAGAAATAGTCTTAAAAATTTGAAATCCGACATTGTCTTTAACCATTATTCCGAAACTACCCAATATTCGATTTGAAACCTTTCAAAACTTGCATTTAAAGATTTCAAACAATATATTTATTTCGCTCTTTATACTTTATTTTAATTTTTATGTTTCAAACACGTATAGTTGTGTAATTTTTTTATGAATCAGGGGTTTTCATATACTTATACACAGAAAGCCTATTCATGAGCTTAAGAAATGCGTTTTGTTACATTTGGGGAACAGGTAAATTTAAATTTCAAACATTTAAAGATTTATTATACATTTTACAAATGTGGCCATTGGCATAAGGCTAAGAGGGGGTTTAAGGTTTTAGTTTCCTGCAAATATTTCGGTTTTGTAATGACTTTTAAAAGCAAATCTTATTTATTTTCTAAAGATCCTCAGACAACACTGCCTATAATTTGCAGGCGCATGTAATTCCGTCCTCGGATGTGAACATATTGACGTGGTTAAATTGACATCCGGTGAACAGACTTAAATTCGTTTTTACTAATTTAATATGTACTTTAATATGATTTCTCTTTTAATTATGCTTGGCTGAATACTAGCCAATTTAAAATCTATTTTTCGACAGTTTCTTAATTGACTCAATAATTTTATGAGCATTTATCGGTTAAACACTTTAGTTTAGCTGAAAAATTATATAAATGTAATTTTCTTTACCTTTAAGAAGCCTTTACAAGGATACATTTATGAAAACTCAGATACAAAGGCTGTACTTTTAATTCTCGGTTTTTTAAAGTAGAAGAAATCAGTTACTTTAGAAAAAGTTTCATATTTTAAAAATTTTCGAAAACTTAAAAAATTCCAAATTTTTCTGGAAAACTAAATTTTTAAGATTACATTGATGAATTTCATAAACTCGTGTTATAAACCTAGTCTTATTAGTTCAATCAATCGTTTAAGATTTTTAACTGCTATGAATTCACTTTTACTTAGTAGTAGTAGTAAACTTCTTTATTTCTAAAAAAGGCTATCGACCTATCGGTCTTTCTGCCCTTGTTTAATACATGTAGTCTTAATCTAAATAAAAAACAAATATGAAAATTCTCTTATTCTAGGTTAACAATATTATTAAATAAAATTCCAATGACAAGAGTCACTAGTCAGTTGCGTTTGCTTTTACTTATTTAATCGCAAAACTGCAAAAGACCAACAAATGAAAAGTGGCTCGTATTAACAGGGTGTTCGGAAATGGTGCGACCAACACTTTACGAAGTAGTTCTAGAGCAAAAATTAGTGGGACAAGTTCCTATAACACTTCTTTGCTGTATGTCCTACTAATTTTTGCTCTAGAACTACCTCGTGAAGTGTTGGTCGCACCATTTCCGGCCACTCTGTATATAAGTGTATTTAAAAGTATTACAATGTATTTACGATCAGTCCATCGCAGCAACCGCAAGTCTGGACAAGTCCGACAAACCCAATTTATGAACTTAAATACTTAAAAATACCCATTTATATGTTTTCCAACAGAAGGCATTACTCTTTACATTCACAAAAACAATTTAATTGAGCTGCTTCTACATCCTAAATTTTATTTTGCCTCCTTGACTTTATTAATAAAAATATTAATAAAACGCGGTTTTCAAATTGTAAATTTTAAACACTCGAATACTTTGTGTACTCGTCTAGCATTATCTGAAAACTTATCTAATGGTTATTTTGTTAGCAATTATTTAAAGCAACATTTACGATAGTAATATTATTTTTTTCATTTAAAACATTTATATTCATGAAATACTGTATTTAAGTATGTTCTTAAATAATTCGTTTTCAGTTTCTCACCTTGCGTATTGAGAACAAAGCTGATATAAATCAGAAAATTGTTTTTAAATCTTTTCTTTTTCAATGAGGAGAAAGTTTAAGCTGTTCAGAATCCTGGAAAAAGTAAAAGTAATCTAAAAAGGAAAAGAATAATAATTAAAATAAAAAATACAGTTTAAATGCAACTTCAGGCAGCGAAATCCGACGTTACCTATGTAAGGATTTGATTAGGTTTTTTATCAGTCTGTTCCGATCTCCAATAAAGAAGTTAGTTTACTTTCGAAGAAAACCGTTAAGTTTTAAGGGGCATTACTGGAAATTTATTCGAATTTAGATTGTAGCTTTGGGAATATGAAAAGCACATAAAGATACCGAACTAAGACAATACGTTTTCCAATTCTTAGTCATATCGCACTTCAGATCTACCGAACGTATTTGTTTCATGTCGATATAAGTCTTATTGATTTCGAAACTTTTCTCACATTAAACTCATGTAATTTGAGTTATAATATAAGGGAACAATAAAATATATAAACTTACAATCTACGCTGAGTTTAATACGTTTGCTGACCGATGGTGGGATTCCATTACTGGCTATGCATAGATATGCACCCATGTCCAGTCGGGATATTTTATAAAGTTCCAATTTGTCTCCTTCAAACTCATGCACTAGAATAAAGAAAATAAATCATTAATGGCAGCCACAAAATTTACATATTTTACAGTTACAGTTTTTATTTAAGCTCTGACAAACTAATTAGAATTAAAACTAAATTATCAACAAACAAATAATTAACCTGAAGCATGAGAACTGCATTTAAACAGCAACAAAAAACACGAGTTGAATAAGTGCTAGTATTAAAAACAGATTAAATTTTCTAGCGGTGTAACCGTAAAATGTCTTAGTGACCATATATAGCTTTCGTTAAGTGTGCATTATAGTATTAGCTAAAGGTAATATATTGTATGTATATATGTATTCATCAATTCCTTTCGTAGTTCCTTCACGATTTTCTGACGAAAATGTCTGACATTTACACTACCCGCAGTTGATACTAGTTTTAATATAAAAACCTGATTTCAGGTATGATCAAAATTTTGATTTGAAATATTAAGTTCCAATTTGAAAGTGAAGGGGAGAACCATTGAAAACGTTGTTTATGAATGGCGGCAAACGAACAACTTTTGCGTTTGAAACCTTTCAAGAATAAACTGATCAAAGTTTTAAATGTGCATAAAATATTAGCAAAATATATGAGCAATAGAAACATAATAAAAAGCTTTAAAAAAGACAAATCCAAGGAAGACGTGAAGAGTCGATGGTAATCGGTTTCTGATTGGTTGCTGATTCATTTCCCGACTGAAGATTATAGTTCAATGTAATTTTAACCCCCAACACTTTAGTGTATGCACTTTCAGTAGAGATTGAGTGACGCCTTTTTCGGTTTACACATTAAAGCTTTTACAGCGTTTCGTTAACACATGGGGTACACTTAAGCTTTATTAAACTGCTAAATAAATAATGGCAAGCATTTTTACTATTTTAAGTAAATTTTACCTTGATTAGTTTTGTTGATACTGAACTTAGCACCATCATCTCGTTTCCATTTAAGGGTGGGTTCCGGAAATCCTGTGGCTTTACAAAAAAGGGTTTCGTTGGAGCCTTCACGAACAATAACATCGCTACTGCTTAGCGAATCGTCGATATTAGGAGGAACTGTAAAACAAAAGTAATTCTTTTACTTCTATCGAAATTAAAGAGAACGGCAAAAAATAAAAACATGAATCAATAAGGGTCCAAATTGTGGCTGCTGTTTGTGCTTCTCGTAAATGCAAATGTAGCATAATTTCCTGGATGTTTTGATAGTCGAAAATTCACATAGTTTTCGGCTCAAAATGTCCTGGTTGGAAATTTTGTCAAACGAATTTGCATTCGTTTTACTATGAAATTCTAGTTTAATTTTTTTTATTCAGCTAATGAAAATTCAACTGGATTTGTTGATAGTTTTTCTGACAGTCAAAGAAGACTGAAAACAGGGACCCTGTTTTTAATGACTTGTTTAATTTTTTATCTGGCCTAGATGTTGGCATATGTTGGTAATGAGGCAGAACTTTCCTTTCAATAAATCTCGATAGTTTAAATTATAACATTTGCTCAAATACTTTCAAAGGCGGTTTATTCATTATCTCTATCGGTAGTGCCATCATTTACTACTATTTCCTTTAGAGCAGAGGAATATTCGATTGATTCATGAGTTAATGATGTTGATTAAAGGTATTTGGAAATATTCCTTAAAACAATGAATCTATATTCGCATGTCTGGTATTAATAAATACACTTCTATATACATAATAGGAACCCAACTAGAATTTTTTTACGGCTCAAGAATTGGTAATTTTTCTTTTACTTAACAGTAGTAGTAGTAAACATCTTTATTTCTAAAAAAGGCTATCGACCTATCGGTCTTTCTGCCCTTGTTTAGTACATATAGTCTTAATCTAAATTAAAAAAAAACAAAGATAAAAATCCTCTTATTGTGGGTTAACAATTTAATTCAATAAACTTTCTAATTCTAATGACAAGAAAAAATTATTTTATTGCCCAGTAGTCAGTTGGGTTTGTAAGTGTTCGAGTAGCGTTGATGTAGGGAAACGGAAGCGGGATTGTCTGGTTGGTCTTGTAAGACAAAGGGGATTCAGTATGGTCCAGTTGTAGGGGTTGTTTGTCCATTTCGTCTGTAGATGTATGAGTCTTTCCGAGATCTTTGTCATGTTTGTGCGTTCGTATAGTAGTTGGGTGGGGGGGTTGTGTAGTGGGTTTTGGGGGTGTCTTATTCGTGTTATTAGTCTTAGTGCAATTTGTTCTGTTGTTTGTGTATAACGTTTTGTCCTTTCTGTTCCGTTGGTCATGAGTATATGTCCAAAGTCTAGCAAGGGTCTACAAATAGCTTTATATATTTTGGTGGCGGTCTTTGTGCTAATTCCTCTGTCTTTGTAGGTTAGTGATCGGAAGTGTTTTGTTCTCTTTATTGTTTCTGCCCTGATGTTTCGTATGTGTTTAGTGAATTTAAGTTTGTGGTCAATTGTGATTCCAAGGTATTTTACGTCGTTTTTTGGTTGTGTCGTTTGGCCGTCTGCAGTTATTGTAGGGGAGTCAGCGTTGAGTCTGTGGTTTGTGAGCAGAAGTTACTTAACATTTTTAGTCATTTTGCAGAATTGAACAGGTATCATATTTAGTAAAGATTCTGCATTTTCATCCTAATCACTATATTTTAGTTTCTTTATAGATTGGCAACTGGGTTGGTGAAATAAGGTCGTACCTAAGTAGTCTGTTTTAAATAGTGTGTAGAAACGAATTTAAGTAAATGTTTGTCGTTATGGCAAGTTTAACATAAACTCTGATGGAAGATCACATGAATTTATACATTTCAATCGGAGCTCGTATTTAAATGAATGCATTTGAAAGGTAATTTAAAAAGTTCCTAAATTTTTTTATTTTATTGGGAAACAAATACCGTCCAAAACTTACAAGGTCGGCTTTTAAAATACGAACGACTTCCTGAAATGCAAACGGAAAATTCAATCACGAGCCTTCCATTTTCTATAAACTTGCAACTGTTTGGTGTAAAACGAAAGAAGCTTTGTTAGAATATCTGTTTCAATTAAGGAACTTTCTCTATGGTTTAATTTTATTCCGTACGAAGCTCCTCCAAGCTTTCTTTTTTCCAAGTTCCATTATATCACTAGGCAGGCTGAATATGCATTCAATTGGAAAAGGAGCTTCGGAAGGAAGTTAATTTTATATCTGTAAAATAAACCGCAAGCCGACAGAAAGGGATAGTTTCAATATCTGCTCATTATTGCTGCTGGGATGTGAATGTTACTATTGAAAATTATACTTTTTCTACTGGTGATTTGAAGTATTATAAATCATAATGGATGTAGTATTCATTTTTCTGCTTCATTTAAATATTCAACAGACTGGGTATCATTCTATTCCTTATCATATTAGCTTTCTAAAAAACTTCGACTTCTATTATTCATTGTTAAAGATGTTAGTCGATTTTTGGGTGGATCATGTAATTTCAATCATGTTCAGAACTATCTATCATTTTCATTTCATTTTCGTCTTGGATATTCATCTCACATTTTTCATCTTCATTGATAGGACTAAATTGGGGATTTTTGGCACGATGGATGTTTTGAAATTAATCATTAATATTTTCGATATACCTTGGCATTTAACTTAATTTGTTAGATTTACACCATCAGAATAATTTTGTATCCTTTCTCTTCAGCGTCTCTTCAAACATCTGGTGTTGTTTATTGTCAATTAATGTTATGCATCTGGATTTGTCATTAGTGACTTATACACATGTTTGAAACAGTTGCCCTTTAACTTAGTATAATTTGGGGAAACATTTTCACGGCACTCTGAATTCCGAAGGAATTGCGAAATTTAAAGCAAACATATTTGTGTGCAATATTATGCAGGCAACGATCGGATTTGTGGCTGCGTAAATTACTCGATGAGGTAACGTTCAGCTGGAGACGTAAAAATTCACACTGTGCATCACGTCAGGGTATAAAATTGCCTGTAGCCAACAAGCTAATTTCGTTTAAAACTATATGCAAAATGGTTCAACCAAGACAGTGTGGAAGATTATGGCTAACTGATGTGTAGTTTTAAAATGATGAAATGAATGAATGAAAAATGGATTTTGACATAAGGTTTATTGGGCCTGCAGTTTACTAGACATTTAAAGTTAAAACAGGGTCATATTTGGAACATTACTGTACCAAGTCTGTAAAAAAAATTGAAAAATTGATCTTGTTCTCTAATGCAATTTATCAACACAATGACATGGTTTTATAAATGGAGACTAACACCAAACGCGTCAAAAAACCAACTTCTGCTCACAAACCACAGACTCAACGCTGACTCCCCTACAATAACTGCAGACGGCATAACGATACAACCAAAAAACGACGTAAAATACCTTGGAATCACAATTGACCACAAACTTAAATTCACTAAACACATACGAAACATCAGGGCAGAAACAATAAAGAGAACTAAACACTTCCGATCACTAACCTACAAAGACAGAGGAATTAGCACAAACACCGCCACCAAAATATATAAAGCTATTTGTAGACCCTTCCTAGACTTTATACATGTACTCATGACCAACGGAACAGAAAGGACAAAACGTTATACACAAACAACAGAACAAATTGCACTAAGACTAATAACACGAATAAGACACCCCCAAAACCCACTACACAACCCCCCCACCCAACTACTATACGAACGCACAAACATGACAAAGATCTCGGAAAGACTCATACAGCTACAGACAAAATGGACAAACAACCCCTACAACTGGACCATACTGAATCCCCTTTGTCTTACGAGACCAACCAGACAATTCCGCATCCGTTTCCCTACATTAACGCTACTCGAACACTTACAAAAGCAACGGACTAGTGGACAATAAAATAATTTCTTCTTGCCACTGAAATCTTATTTATTTAATAGTATTGTTAACCTAGAATAAGAGAATTTTCATATTTGTTTTTTATTTAGATTAAGACTGCATGTATTAAACAAGGGCAGAAAGACCGATAGGTCGATAGCCTTTTTTAGAAATAAAGATGTTTACTACTACTACTAACAAGTACTATACCAAATCCTTGCTGTGATCATGTTAAATTGAATGTCAGAGAAATCAACTCCAGTTAACTAAAAATGAATATTATGTATCGGCTAGATAACGATCTGTCACTGGCACGATAGAGAAGAAAGATAGAAACATACTAAAGCACAAAGGACTGACAATTACTGGGTTTAAGGGAATTTCAGCCATCCCACAGATTTCAATTATAATCCTAAACCTCAATTCCATTCGATGTAATTGACCAGGTAATAGCTTTACAGAAAGCTTCACCTTACAACCGAAAACGGCCCAGAATACATATTTGTCTCTACCGCACATTCTAAATCATTTTGGCCCTAATTATTAGACCCACTTTGTTTCTCCTTCCATTGTTTACTGACTTAATTTATATCGATTTCGCTTGTATTATGGAAATCATCAGGAACATTTGTTTGAAAAGGTACACTTTAACATGTGCGACTGATATAGATGTTTAGATAATCGGCGAAATGAGTAAATATAAGGCATTTTTGAATTGGAGTCACAATATCTATATTTACTATTTCTAAAATAGTAGTAGTAGTAGTAAACATCTTTATTTCTAAAAAAGGCTATCGACCTATCGGTCTTTCTGCCCTTGTTTAATACATGTAGTCTTAATCTAAACAAAAAAACAAAGATGAAAATTCTCTTATTCTAGGTTGATAATCTTATTAAATAAACTTTCCAATTCTAATGACAAGAAAAAATTATTTTATTGTCCAGTAGCCAGTTGCGTTTGTAAGTGTTCGAGTAGCGTTGATGTAGGGAAACGGAAGCGGGATTGTCTGGTTGGTCTTGTAAGACAAAGGGGATTCAGTATGGTCCAGTTGTAGGGGTTGTTTGTTCATTTTGTCTGTAGTTGTATGAGTCTTTCGGAAATCTTTGTCATGTTTGTGCGTTCGTATAGTAGTTGGGTGGAGGGGTTGTGTAGTGAGTTTTGGGGGTCTTATTCGTGTTATTAGTCTTAGTGCAATTTGTTCTGTTGTTTGTATATAACGTTTTGTCCTTTCTGTTCCGTTGGTCATGAGTATATGTCCGTAGTCTAGCAAGGGTCTACAAATAGCTTTATATATTTTGGTGGCGGTGTTTGTGCTAATTCCTGTGTCTTTGTAGGTTAGTGATCGGAAGTGTTTTGTTCTCTTTATTGTTTCTGCCCTGATGTTTCGTATGTGTTTAGTGAATTTAAGTTTGTGGTTAATTGTGATTCCAAGGTATTTTACGTTGCTTTTTGGTTGTGTCGTTTGCCGTCCGCAGTTATTGTAGGGGAGTCAGCGTTGAGTCTGTGGTTTGTGAGCAGAAGTTGGTTTTTTGACGCGTTTGGTGTTAGTCTCCATTTATAAAACCATGTCATTGTGTTGTTTGTTAGTGTTTGGAGTCTTTGAGCTACTCTCTCAGTAGTTTTGTCATGTACAATAAGTGCCGTGTCGTCTGCGTATTGTAATATGTATGCCGATCTGTCGATTTGATTTTTGTCTGGTTTCTAAAATATATTTAGTATATTTCGAAAAACATCGTGTTTTAGCTATGTATATTTATGCATCTGTTTCTTTTTCAGACAGCCCGAGTCGCTGTGTACTACATAGTGGTAAGTCTGTTTCTATTATATTGTAGACTTTAAAACTAGCTTTTGGTTGTTACTATTTTTTTTATTGTATTTGGATGTTTTTGCCTGCTTCATGGTGCTGCGAATAAACATCGGTATCCGTTTTCTATATTCGCCGTTATTAGTTTTAATTGTATATTTTTATAAGTATATATAACCCATCACAGAACTCCTCTCAGTCCGAAAAATAATATTACTTGGGAAAGTCTGATGAAAGAATTTAAGAACGCACAATTTCTTGTGAAATGGTTTCATGGTATATATTTTAAATTTAGAATAGTTTCTTAAATATATTTCGCTTGCACTGTTTTAAGAGTTACAATAATAAAAACGCTTAAAACTCATAGCAATATATAATTTTCTTATTTTTTACAACTATTAATCGGATTTAAGTAGGTACCTATATATTTTGAGATGTGCTAATCTCACGCACTTCCAGGACCGAGTTCGAGCCTATTAGGGGTATATTATTAATTTTCTGGGGGCCTGAGTTGATTCTGAAAATAACATTATCGAAATCTAGATTTCATTTGAGTTATATATTTTACATCAGCGTGGAACCAGTTTGTGTCGCCGATGTAAAATACATGGGAGAACCAAAGCACAGGTTTCAGAAGTGTTATTTTCAGGCTACACCCAGCTTCACATCTCGAAATCTTCACCTAATTACACCAGACATCTTTGATGGCTGGATGAGCGCGAAAATCTAATTGTTTTCCAACTTTTAACCTCTTAATAAATACAATTTAAAATTCGATTAATATATTTTTGATCTGGGAGCTAAGCAAGCACCATATTCGCTGGATACAATTATTAAAATTAGTTTTTCACAAAAGTTTAACTTCATATTTCTTTATCTGTTGATTAGCAAAATAAATTGGGATGGGCAGTAACAAGTAATTGAAGAAATAACAAAGGTTTGAAGCAAGAAATATTCAAATCGGTTTGAATGAAAGACTTGGTAAACGTTTCGAAAAATAAACACTTGGAAAAACACGCAACCAATGAATACTGAAATTAAATTATTAAAGCGACGAATGTAACGAACGGTCGGCATTAGATATAAGAACAGACGGAAATGGGAAATAGTTTAGGCAATATAGGTCAACTGGCTAAAACGAACACATGCAGGAAAATATTTTTTATATTCATCAAAAAATATATTTTGCATTTTATAATATACTATTGGACTACGGATTATTGCCATTCGTTTTGTGACAACGGGTACCACGCAAATAGATAATTTAGTTTTGATAAATAAAAAAACACATATCTAATCATTGTAGTTTTACATAATAAATCGTTGGCGTTCACGGGTTAATTTTATTTGGAATTTAATCCATATATTAAGTTCATATTGATTCATGTTTGCCGATTAATAGATCATTATGATTAATGGCAATGTTTAATTAGTAGAACAGCCTCATAAAATAGGGAATTTTTATTTCAGCAAGAAGGAAAAAAATAGAGCTGATTTTTCATGAAGAAGATTGGCGATTCAATCAATTGAATTTTTTTAAAACGTAGAGTGTGGCAGAAGAATTAAATAAATAAATTGCATGATTATTACATAACAATACATAATTCAATTATAGATAACACTAACAGATATATAGCATCTTCGCCCAATAATACAGTTATAAAAAGCTGAAAAGATAGCCACCACATAACGACAATCAATTATAGAAAAACGGACATCGTAAAATGGGTGTAAAAACGCTTAAAGACGTGTCGAGGAGGATCTTTATCCCCATTGTATTTCGAACAATTGGTCCAGAGGAAAAGTCCTAAATGTGTGGAGTAACGTATTTGGGAGATTTTGCAATATTACGATAAAAATAGCGGCAATGACATTTAACGATAGTATATTGTCAAGTTCAATTAACTAGATTGCCCACCTCAAGCCTTAACATGCTCAGCCTAGAGTATAACGAATCAGAACATATTTTCATTGCACTGGATATAAATAATGAAATAAAGCAAAAGAAAAGATGTTTGTTTTTTATTCGATGCAGATATGTAATTTCCATATGAAAAATTTGAAAGCCTTTATATCTTTATGTTTAAAGGAAATGAAAACATTGTATCCAATTCCGGAGTGGATCCGCTTACGAAAAAAACATGAAGGAAAATAAACTCCGATAAGCAACATAAAATACTTAGATTGTTAATAAAAGGGCCCTAGAGAAAATCAAATTTCATTGGCAGTAAAAAGAAAAATAGAAGGTTCTCGAAATTTAAATATATAAGACTATTTTGATCGAGCGAACGGGAATGTAATGCCGATGTTGAACTCGAGTATATCTTATTGAGTTGAGCATTCAGTGGACAATGATTGTGGCCTCGAGAGGACATTGCAGATTTATCTGACCCAACGTTTAAAAAAGAGATGCACTTCGACGGATTCTGCAGTTTAGAATTATTATTGCTACAACGGATTTCCGAGCACAGAATTTTTATTGTTTGACTTCAGTGCGAGACTTGAATACAATACAAGGTAGCAGTTTGAGTATTTTGTTTCATTTTGTTTTGGACCGCTAAGCTGGTTTATTACTGTCTGAATATCTGTGAAGGTAACTGAATAAAATTCAATCTCAATTTGAGCGTAATCGGTCTATAATCAATTTAAATATTGTGTTCTTGAACTGGAAGTACATATTGCAGGTTTTTATTTTCTAACACGGTAAATAATTTATTTAATTTTGCATTTGAACCAGCATCATGCAATAGAAAATGTCACTAACAGAGCATTTTCTATAACTAGTACTGATTTATTTCAAACTTAGAGAATTGCCTAGAGGTTACCAGCGAGGTCTATTTGATTAATAAAATAAATGTTTCCTACGCAATGAACGAAAATTGTTGGACAACAATCCCATGTTTGAGGGTTGAACATTACAGAAGAAATATTTTATATATAAAACACATCTCTGACGTTGTATACATATATGAGCAAGCGGTCTATTATCCTGCTGTAAACAGACTTTTCATTTAAACAGGAGAAATGTATATAAGGGTTAGTCCATTTTAAATTAGGTACAACATTCTCAAAAGGTCAAAAAGGCAAAATTTGCCCAAAATCAGATTGAGCACATTAAAGTCCTATACCCTGCTCGTACGTGCTGTTTAACTAGGTCCCAAAATGTCTTACGGTAAAGAAAGGCCCAGTGTGTCCTATCTTTGAATCTAGACTCTGTGGTTGAGCCTTTTGATTAATTCATACCCTGTTTTAGCAGAACCAACAGAGTTTGCTGCATTCGCTAATTGTGTTTTTATTTAAAGACAGGCTTTTTAAATTGCCGTAGTAGCATCTAAGAATTCACAACTTAAACAAAACTGCTACAGGGTGACGACCTGCAAATGAGTCAAATAAATATTAAGTGATCTAACTAAGAACGACGCATGGACAAATATGTTTCCACATGTTAGCATTTGGTCTGTAGCTATTAAATTTGGTTACATTTATATCAGTGTTCGCAGTCGATTGTCTTTCTTGAGTTGACTTGATACTCTAATTTATATGGTAGGTATTATCAGTATTCTATTTCCTAAACTATAAAAAAAACATTTGAACCAAGTAGACTTTAAGAAAATGCTGCGAATTACAGATGCTTCAGGCAAAATCTATTTTTGAAACTGAAAACTCGTTTTTGACTGGACGCGAAAATTTAAAATTGCTTCAAATTCACACGTCATAAGCTATGCTGTCTAATGAGATATGAAAGACCCTGTATATGCCATAAGCACACAACTATTAACGGCTCACACTTGAATATTGAGGCCTATTCTGAATATTCCTGACTTAGAGCAATCACTAGAGCAATATTCGTATCTTTCACTATCTTTTTCGGCGTAAAACCGTGAAGGGGGTCTTTCACAAAAAATATTTTTTTACCCCGTTTTTAACTTATGCAAAAAAATATATGACTAAATGATGAAAATTGTATTGATAGGTTTCATAAGCTCAATTTACTGTTGACAATCAGTATAATATTGCTATTTGAAGGTTGCAAATTAAATATAATTCCAAAAAAATTCCTGGGTTTCAGTCAATTTTATTGTTTATTATTTAAAATGTCACAAATACGTTTCGGTGTCTTTCTCCACCATCATCAGTTTGTCTAAAATATACATTTACAGTTATCATCAATTTAAATAAAAGTTTTTCATCAAAATTCACATATTAAAATACAAATCACACACATATTAAAAAGTACATTAAGAACAATGGTTTTCAGGTGATGAGTCAGGACCAACATGTCTGGGAAAAGACTAGAATCTATTGTTTAGAGATTTAAATTTAACTTACGTGTATAGTTGTTTCTACCTTCACATTTGACTGGTTATTGAAATCCATATTTTATTCGATATCGAGCGAGAGAACAAAAAAAAAACTGTTTATATTTCGCCTTTTCTTTGCATTCTAGTAATTGCTCTGCAATTCCTTCAATGTTAGGTGTTTATATTTCATTCACTTGGTCCAATCAGTGTATGCATGCGCTCATTTACTTAGTGTGTGATACACAGAGCTAAGATTGTCTGTGTCTGATCTAAAATTCATTGCATTCTGATGTTTTTTAATCTGTATCATTTCATGGATTCTTCTCTTATTATAATTGTCTTCATTGATTAATATTTTTGTGTTATCAAAATCAAAACTATGTAACTTTTGTTGTGCATGTTGTGCTAATGCTGTTCCATTTTCGTTAACCTTTCTTAAGCTATATTTATGTTTGTATATTCTTTTCTTTAAATATTGTCCTGTTTGACCTATGTATGTGTTGTCACAGTTCAAACAGTCAATCTTGTATATTACGTTAGGTGTGTTTAACTCATCACTTTTAGGTTTAAATTTTGACAACACATACATAGGTCAAACAGGACAATATTTAAAGAAAAGAATATACGAACATAAATATAGCTTAAGAAAGGTTAACGAAAATGGAACAGCATTAGTACAACATGCACAACAAAAGTTACATAGCTTTGGTTTTGATAAGACAAAAAAATTAATCAATGAAGACAATTATAATAAGAGAAGAATCCATGAAATGATACAGATTAAAAAACATCAGAATGCAATGAATTTTAGATCAGAATCAGAATTTTAGATCAGTCAGGAAAATATACACAACAATAATTAAATATAATCCCATAACATACACGTTTGCAAAGTATGACTTAGTCATAAGCAGTAACGACATGTGTAGCAAAACCATAACATCCATTCATAGAAAAGCCAACATCAAAACACTTTCAATCTAATGAAATAATTTACTAGTTTAAAAACGTAAAGTGTACTAGAGTGAACCAACAAAACACATTCGTGTACATACATTACCTCTTTAAAGTTCTGTAGAGCTAAAAGTTTCATCGCATGTGACTATTTTACAGCGAAGCACTTTTAAAAGTAAACTGGTTCCGAAATTTAGATGTATGTCTGTTTATTCGCTACATTTCACTTAACTTGACTTAATTAATTTAGTATTTGCAACAAAAATATTAGAAGACGTGCTAAAATATGTGCGTCTCGAAGAGACAATCAGTTTAATAGAAAACAAAGTCGTAAATTTTGAAATAATGATTGTAAATTTTCATACTAATATTTTGATAGTTTATGAGATTTTTCCGGTAGTCATTTTATTTCTTAAAATTACGCTTTCAAGGAAAAGTAACAATAGACTTTTACAGCACATTTACGTCATGAACAATGAAGGGTGTTTTAAGCAAATTCGTGTTTAGATCTATAATGTAAAGCTAGAGCGACTACTTGCAGTATGTATAATTTATGTTGCCACATCCACGTTTTGTAGACTAACTTTTTGCTAGATCAATGAGTAAGCAATTAAGTTGTGTCCAATACTCAAAAAAGCAATTAGTTTTCAAAGCAGAGATATACTACAGTTTACCAGCAGTTTACAGTTACCAGCCTACCATACAGTTTACCAGCCTATCAATGTATGATTGTGGTATTATTACAACACTGTATGAAGAAGCAGAATGAAACTAATACTTGTGTTATTCCGCTGAGAGCATCCTTTAGCAGATGAAATTTGCATCAGTTTTTATAATTCAATATTTTTATTTGAATTATTGATTGGTACGCGGTACATAGGTTACATTTCCTTTTTCTTTACCATCAGTAATACTTCAAATATTCCTCGTAAAATTGCATTATTCAATGCGGTATGAATCTGGGCCAAGAAAAGTCATATTTTAAAGTGTTTTCTCTAAGCGAAAATATGGAGACGGGGGAAAAACTTTAGCAGCAAATATTATTTAGATATTTTTGAAACGGCTCTTTCGAATATTTCTCTAGTGAATGACATATTTCGATTTTATTGTTTCAAAGCAGATATACTTCCTTCAGTTTATGTCAGTGAAATATGGTGTTTGAACTTGATTACAATGTTGACAATGGATGTGTGGAAGTGCAAAATATTACTATGTAAAATATGTCAACTAATATTAAATGAGAGCAAAAAGTAAGTCACAATGTATGAAATAAAGAGTTTTATTAATGAAGCAATAATTATGAATTGTAACCAAAGCTATTAAAAATATTTCTTATGAAGCCTCATGTTTGTTAATTTTCCTTATCAAAAGCAGTTTGTTATAACGACAGATTATAGATTATGGGCTTATCACTTTGGGCGATATCTTCCCTGTACATATTAAATATAACCTGATCATTTAATTTCATTCATTTTCACTAGATGAGTTATTGCAGAAACATTGAACTGTTTCCACATTTAGGATTTAAAGTTTCTGAAACCTTTTTCTAGATATATTCTGCTGGATACTTTTAGGAAACGACTAAACATTTCCACGCCACGTTTTTTAAATTGTTTCATGACCTTTGTGACATTTTTAAGGATACTGTTTTGACAGAGTTTCTTCGTTTTTACCTCATTTTCTGTGTTTTCTAATAACGTATGCCAATACAGCAAAATATGAAAAAGTTCGGGGTAAGTAAGTAAATATTCGGGCTTATAATTCGTGGACCATTGGAACTTCTTCCTGACGTTTCGTTCACATCTACATTTCATTTAGCATTTCGAAATTCCAAAAGGGAAACAAAATCAAAGTAAACCCAATACAAACCTTTTTTTTTCCATTTATTCCGGGGATTTTAAATAAACGTATACGAGTAAGTAACAAATTCAATATTAGCACTGTCTGCAAAACTGAAAATACAGTTCGGAGCAAAATTTCAACAAAATTGTTAATTAATTATATGTGCTTAAATAGAATTATTGACAGAAAGACAGCTTGCCTGTTTATGGACATTAACAAGGCTTTCGATAGTGTCTGGCATATGTCTGGCACATATGTCTATACAAACTATACAAACTACACACACCAACATATCTACTACACACCATAAAGAACTTACTAGAAAACAGACAACTACAAGTACGAATTGACAAAACACTGTCATTTTCTTTTTCCCCTGAACAAGGGCTGCCCTCAAGGATCCCCGCTCTCACCGTTTCTCTACAATATATACTGCCATGACATATACAATTACAACTTACCAGACAAAAATCAAATCGACAGATCGGCATACATATTACAATACGCAGACGACACGGCACTTATTGTACATGACAAAACTACTGAGAGAGCAACTCAAATACTCCAAACACTAACAAACAACACAATGACATGGTTTTATAAATGGAGACTAACACCAAACGCGTCAAAAAACCAACTTCTGCTCACAAATCACAGACTCAACGCTGACTCCCCTACGATAACTGCAGACGGCCAAACGACACAACCAAAAAACGACGTAAAATACCTTGGAATCACAATTGACCACAAACTTAAATTCACTAAACACATACGAAACATCAGGGCAGAACCAATAAAGAGAACAAAACACTTCCGATCACTAACCTACAAAGACAGAAGAATTAGCACAAACACCGCCACCAAAATATATAAAGCGATTTGTAGACCCTTGCTAGACTTTGGACATATACTCATGACCAACGGAACAGAAAGGACAAAACGTTATACACAAACAACAGAACAAATTGCACTAAGACTAATAACACGAATAAGACACCCCCAAAACCCACTGCACAACCCCCCCACCCAACTACTATACGAACGCACAAACATGACAAAGATCTCGGAAAGACTCATACATCTACAGACAAAATGGACAAACAACCCCTACAATTGGACCATACTGAATCCCCTTTGTCTTACAAGACCAACCAGACAATCCCGCTTCCGTTTCCCTACATCAACGCTACTCGAACACTTACAAACGCAACTGACTAGTGGACAATAAAATAATTTCTTCTTGCCACTGAAATTTTATTTATTTAATAATATTGTTAACCTAGAATAAGAGAATTTTCATATTTGTTTTTTATTTAGATTAAGACTACATGTATTAAACAAGGGCAGAAAGACCGATAGGTCGATAGCCTTTTTTAGAAATAAAGATGTTTACTACTACTAGAATTATATTCGTTTAGCATTGTTAAACAATTTTTATATATAATTTTTTAGATATCTTTTGAAAACAAAAGCAAATTTACTATAGAAACGTAAAAGGAATTTTAAATTAATTTCTTCACTCATTGGAAATCGTCTCTTTCTTCTTTATCAATCTGTAATAGAAGACGTGAGGAAATTCTGCCTTTTGAAAAGGCAAAAGTATTGAGCCGAAATACCCAAGAAAAAAAATTGAAAATACTAATGTTTTTGTCTATTATTATTCTTCTTCTAATTCAAGTAGCACTAGTTGGTTGGCACAGTTTTCTGACATACTGTTCTCAACTTTAACATAGCTACCCTCCTATGCTCACTTTTGTAATATTATTATTTTCTTTGGAATTCCACATTCTGCCATGGCTGCCCATACATGGTCTCTTAACAGGCTATCATAGGCTTGTTGGAAGTCAATAAATAGTTGATGGATGTACATATCCAATTCCCAGTGTTTTTCTAGGATTTGGCAAATAGTGAAGATTTGATCCATCGTTGACCTGCCCGGTTTAAAGCCGAACTGATAATCACCTATCAATTCTTCCGCGTATGGTGTTATGCGGATTAGAATCACGTTTGCAAGCACTTTATATGCGGTGTTGATGAGAGATATTTCTTTTAAGAATGCCCTGCTATTGTTATGTCTTCCACAATCTTCGATGTCTTGTATTTGTTTCTTCTGATGTTCTCTCTTTTTTCCCCTAACGAGTTGTCCTGCTCTACGTCTTGCATTGTTAGAGTTACCTATGTTGTCCTATGAAGGGTCCTGTAACAAATGATCCCTAGCGCGGTGTCTTTGGTTCTGTACGTTCTCACAGTCCGTATCGTACCAGTTATTTTTCTTTGTTCTATCGCTCTTTCCGATAGTTGTTTCCATTGTTTCCAGAATAATAATCTGTATAACATTCCACATGGTGTTGGTGTTACTCTTACACGTTTCTGGTATATCCTCGCATTTTATTTGCAATTTTAGATTTGTAGTTAGCGAGGACCTTGCTCTTCCTTAAGTTTATCCGCGTCCCATTGAGCTGTCTTATTTGCTTGTTGTGAACCTGTCTTCTGAGTCTTGATCCTTATTCTTGTTTTGGCACATACTAGAAAATGGTCCGAGTCCGCCTCAGCTCCTCTTTTACTTCTAACGTCTATGATGTTATTTGAGTGTTTGGAATCCATTAGGATGTGATCTATTTGGTTTCTTGTGATACCATCATTGGATACCCACGTCTGCTTATGTATATCTCTGTGTTCAAACATAGTAGATTTGACCATGAGATTGTTAATGTTTTTGCCTATTGCTTTGGCACATTATTTCCTGACATCAGTCATTTCCATATGGACCTTTCAGAAAAATGTATAGATAAATGAACTAAGAATATTTTGATTTCAGTCTTTTGTTAAATGATTTATATACTTCAAACTCACAACTTAAAATGTTATTCGATTTACATTATATTAAACATTGCATATAGATGAACCGGAGCATAAAGTGACGCAATTATTTGTATAGTGACAAAATTCTCAAAGTTTATATAGGCGAGGTAAAAAGCCGATTTTCCAATTTACTCGAAAGCAATGAATCTTCCTCGCAGACAAACACATTGGTTCAGGAAGGGCCAGGACGGCAGGAGCGCACTCACATACATGACTTTACATACATTAAAAATGCGGCAACCAACGATTTTGTAAAACGAAAGTTTATAAAACTTTTAACTTTATTATCAAATAGTGTTCGCTCCGTCGACATTTTACATTCGGAACTCTAAATTCGATCAAAATACTTTTTACATCGTCGTGAAGAATTTACACGTACTTGCGTTACCGACGTTTATTAGGCAACGTTTATGTTTAAAATGGTTTATTGTCCAAACTTCTTTATGTTATCGATCGCTGATAAGTAGGAAACATCCTCAAGACGTCCTTAATATTTTAAACCTCTGATGCAGCCTGATGGATGATTGTGAATAATTACTTGTTATTTCAATAGATGAAGTGAAGGGTTTCTGTTTATAATAAAACTTTTAAAAAATAACTTAACTAATGACAAATTACGCAATACTTAAGCGTACCTACTTTGACTTTTTTTTAAAATTGATTGTCAACGTCCATTATTTAGTAATCGAAAGATCGTATTATAACTTATATCACCATGCATTTATATGTAAAATAAACATTTTTTAAATCCATATGCAATAGACATAATATATTCAAAACCGTTAATTAAGTTGTGCAAACTGCGTGAAAGTAGAGGAGTGTAGTGACTTCGAACTTAGGTGGAATGACTGCATTCAAAAGTTAAAGCTTAAAGCAATTGTATAATCTGAGAACTGCATTGTCAAAAGTATCGCAATTAATTACTAAGAGCGGCGGCAAGTTTCATCTTTTTGTCCCGAGGATCTGTACGAACAGATGAACAATAACTTATGAGGTCACAGTTGTTAATTAAGAAATTAATGTTTGTAACTTATAATTTAAGAGGATTGTTCAGTTTTAACAGCGGTTTTCCTCATCACTTTAATTATAGCGCTGCTGTTTGGCGCTCATTTTTCATTTAGGAATTAAATGTTTTTAACTTTTTTATTTATCGCCACGCTCAAAAAGTTTTTACTTATTAAACTTCATTCTTTACCAGCGCTCATTTTTTATTTTTTAACCGCGCAATCTTAAGACATCTCTCGTTTATACCGGATAAAAACAAATTCAGTTTATTTTTCCGCAATATTTAAGAACCTGTTAAACGGAAAGAGGATTCTTATATTATAACTTAGCTTTAAAGATTTTTGCAGCGGATTAAGGAAAAATTAACATTATTTATAGCCATAAATTTCTAATCCATTTACTTTTTACGAGCGTAAAATATAACACTCCTGCATTTATTCGATTTTTTTGTTTGCTTTCCGTTAATTACTGTTTTTATTTGAAACCGTACAATCCCAAGTCATTAGATACTGCTTATGTTTCTTTGACATTTTATTTTGTACATGTGAGCTGAATATTATCAGGCAATTAGAATAAATACTGCTGATGAAAATTATTTGGACTTACTTCTAAGTCTTCTCTATATTGTGACGCACTGTATGAATGGGATAGAAAACATTTGTCATTTTCACTTAAATGCTCTTTTATCATTAAATTTTTTCTGATTTTATTATATTTTGCTAGCGCGAGAGAAATTCTTTTTAATTAGTAATAACGTTTAGTGCTGTTGAAATAAACCACTGAAAACCATAAAAGGTATTTATTAAGTTTAATTCGATTAAACCTTTGAATCCAATAGTAAAATAACATGAAATTGAATTGTTTGTTTTCGCTGCAACTTTTATTTTAATGAGTTGATTGATAAAATATCTATCATGATCGTGAGCTTAGAAGTGCTAACTTTAACTTATTTAATTGTTACTAAATGAGATAACTAAATAACCTATACAGAACTATCTTAAAAATCTCAATTTTGCTTTATAATCAAATCAATAAAATGTTGAGTGAATTTACAGAAAACTTGATCAGATATTCCTCCAGTAATGTGCGAATTCTATATTCACAAACCAACGTTAACATTTCATTTATCGTTCTCAACAAATGCTACTCGCTACCTTCTTATTACGGTTGTGAATAGAAATGCTAACATAATTGGTTCTTTTTGCAGGGTTTTGCATGTTGGCTCTTTCTTTTTGCTGCATCTAAACGATTAGTTTTAGAAATTTTAGAACACATTCTTTGAATATATTCGTGGTGCATAAAAGCGGTATTTCGTTAAATATTCTGTTTTGCCCATATTCATCAAGGGTTAAATCCTATTTCCATTTTTGAAATGATAATTTCAAAATTAGGGTTTATGGCGTCAATTACAGACTAAGACGAATTTTGAAATTCGGCAGGTTTTGCAAATATTTACTGTTAATTCAGTTTCCATTAGATCTCCTTTATTCCATTTAGTTTCATCTACAAAATATCTTTATGTGTTACATTTTTAGAGCTTTTGAGAGCCAAAAACCAAACCACATATGTTTTACAATAAAGAGTTTCTTGTCAACTTTCTATTGTCTTGTGTGATGCAAAAGCAAAAATACGTTTGAAGGAGGTTAAAATTATTTTTATATGAGATACTTCAAGACTTGTTTCAATTTATTTTAAGGAAAGCAGTAAGGATGCCGCAAACATCTGGCGTGAGTTTTAAGAAATTACTATTTGCCTTTCAAATGTTTCTATGTTGATTGTAGTCTATGATATCATCAGCAAGAGTTTCCAAGTAGTACTTTAGGAACAAAACCTTATTGTTGAATTAGGTAACACTTGTACAATGCAACTTATACTGTCATTTGGTCCAGTTGTAGGTCCAGTTGTTTGTCTGTATGGCCCAGTTGCAGGAACTGGACCATACTGAATCCCCTTTGTCTTACAAGACCAACCAGACAATCCCGCTTCCGTTTCCCTACATCAACGCTACTCGAACACTTACAAACGCAACTGACTACTGGACAATAAAATAACTTTTTCTTGTCATTAGAATTGGAAAGTTAATTTAATAAGATTATTAACCTAGAATAAGAGAATTTTCATCTTTGTTTTTTATTTAGACTAGGACTACATGTATTAAACAAGGGCAGAAAGACCGATAGGTCGATAGCCTTTTTTTAGAAATAAAGATGTTTACTACTATTACTGCAACTTATAGCGTTTTAAGATAGTTGTGAATTGATTTTAAGCAATGAAGGCAGTCACAATTTAATACAAATCATTACAACTTTTAATTGATTTTATACACATATTTATATACAAATATTTGAAGACGTTTTTATTTCTGGTCGAGTCGTCTTAGAGGTGAAATCAACTTGCTTGCTGTGCTTGTGCTTGTGCAAAGAAATCGAAAATTCCTTCTCGATAAAAATAAAATGTATTTGGAAGAATACTTTTTTCATAATTTAGTGCAATTTAACTACCTTTAGAATATCCCGATATTCCATCAAAAATAATTAGTAGTAGTAAGTACTGCATCAGAACAGCGTCAAAATAAATTTTCGTAAATTAAATACACACCTACAGCGATGAAAAAACCAGCGAGAAGTCGAAGCTGGGCAAAATGAAAACATTAAGAGATTTTGCCTCCATACGAGCAGCAATCTATAACAGCGAAAAAAGGAAAAACTGTGGCTCTCAAACTTATTTGTTTTTAAAGTAATTACGTTCGAAATTAGCTGAGAGCGAATCGCTACTTTAAGAATACGAAGTAATTCCAACTTATCTAGAGATCCTAAAGTAAGATTCAAACCATTGTTACATGTTTATTCAGGAAAACGAGTGCCTGTATATTCAGTGTAAATATTTCAAATGTAAAGTAACGGATTAATATTTCCTTATCTGTGACTGATAAATATTGTCTTAATTAAAACTTGTTTATTTTATCTCAACTTTAAGCACTTCTCGAAATGTGAGTGAAAAACGTAAAGCTTAAACTTTTAGCAACCGACTGTAAGTTCAGTTTTTCAACTAGACATTTAAATATTTCGATGCTAATATGTAAAACGTATTTGTTTTATTGTGAACAAAAAATAGTAGTAGTAGTAGTAAACATCTTTATTTCTAAAAAAAGGCTATCGACCTATCGGTCTTTCTGCCCTTTTTTAATACATGTAGTCTTAATCTAAATAAAAAAACAAATGTGAAAATTCTCTTATTCTAGGTTAACAATATTATTAAATAAACTTTCCAATTCTAATGACAAGAAAAAATTATTTTATTGTCCAGTAGTCAGTTGCGTTTGTAAGTCTTCGAGTAGCGTTGATGTAGAGAAACGGAAGCGGGATTGTCTGGTTGGTCTTGTGAGACAAAGGGGATTCAGTATAGTCCAGTTGTAGGGGTTGTTTGTCCATTTTGTCTGTAGATGTATGAGTCTTTCCGGAATCTTTGTCATGTTTGTCCGTTCGTATAGTAGTTGGGTGGGGGGGTTGTAAAAAATAGTATTTTATCATATATCGCAATATGTTAACATTCCAATGTGTTTTCGAAGTTCCATTCATTATAACTTTCAACTAGCTTGTTTTAGTAACTCCATTTCCAAAATATTGTAAAAAATTAGAGATTCTGAACATGTGAAACACCCTGTATAATAATTGAAACAAACGAATATTTATTAAGGCGAAATTAATTCGAAACAGCTCGTTACAGGCCAACTAAGACAATTAATTACAAATTAAACCCTCTGTATTAAAAAGTGTTGACTGATTAATCTCTTGTAACGACATTGATATTGGTAAATATACATTATGTTTAGCTTCATAAACTCATCGAAATAATCTCTCGCGAGTAGTATTAAATGGCAAGCTGTCTATTTTCCATTACCTAATTGATATTTTCGCAGCTAATCAGCTTACTAGTCAAGATTCCACTGTATTCGAATTAAAACTGTTTTGACGAACATCACTTCGGAAATTGATAAAAAAAGAACGGAAATAAAAGACGTGCTTTCTGGAAATTAAATTTTATTTTTGGTATAGCACCTTTTGTCAATAGAATAAAGGATTATTTTTTGTCAAGAACCTGCATTAATATAGATTGCGAAAACAAATTTCTCTTTATTACAGTACAACGGCGACATTCTTTATAATAGAAAGGTTTCGCATATAAAACGTCATTGTAAGAAAATTCCGCAAAAAATTAAATGAGAAGGAAAAATGTTGAATGACACGCCCAATATAAGTTGCCACACATGCTAAATTTCATTAGCTAATAACAACTTGGAAATCTTGAGTAGCGAACCTGGCTTTTAAGTGATTTAAAATAAAAAAATATGTTTTGTATTTAACAATATACATTTCTTTCTTTTCTAATCGTTTGAAGAAAAATTGCAAAACTATTAAAACTAATTGAATTGATCTTCGATCAGACGTAATATGTGATATAAATTACGTGACGCGAAAGGTAGAAAAGTAATGGACATCTTAGTTTTGTGTGTTAATGTGCTGCTTAGTATGTGTGATCCGTAAGCGTATCTAGTGAAATGAAACGTAGAAACATCTTATTTTTATCAGAAGAGAAATTCCTAATGAATTCTGGTAGTTAAAAAAGTTTGCAGCAACCGAACATTGAAGGTGCTGCAACGAATAATAATGCACGATTCTCAGACTGAAGGGGGATGAAAGTTCATCTTCTTACCCCCTTGTTTCTCCTTTTAGTTCACGTCTAACTACATGGCGTCCGCAATTCCCGAATTTCACGATAGTTCACTTTCTGGTTTCATTACTTGATATAAGAGAAAAGTCAATTAGGTTTCTAACTATCTATTTTAACGAAAACACAATGCCAGTTTTTCAATCACAATTCGCAAAAACTTTTTTGGCGATTTGCAACTATTGTTGATTTTTGTTAAATACTTATCACACACTTTTATATATTTCTAGAGAGTGTTTCAAGCAGTTCCTTTTACGTTCTCGACAGCATCTTTATTTTTGAAGATACGTTTACGATGATTTAAAAAATCTCACTAATTGCTGAAAATTATTTAAAGTAGAAAGCATTCCGAGCAGTAATTTTTGACATTAAGCCGCGTTTAGACGAATATACCGAACCTCTTTCCGTAACATGTTCGTGGACATTGTTCGTACGTTTGGACGTCATCCCGAACTTTGTGCCGCGTAATAAAGTGCCGCATCCAAATATTACAGCGTACGGCTCGCAGCAAGCCGTCGGTTGTCTGCAAAGTCGCTAACCATACAAAAAATTTGGGAGAAATGATACGCTTTTATGTTACTACCGCACAGTGTGAAAAATTTTTTTCTTGTTCGTAAACCTAATGTCTCAAGATTGGGCCAACTAATTTGGATGAAATTTGGCGCGAGCATACTTGACGTAATGTAATGTTTCTTCTCTTGCCCTCATAGACACCAATGTGAAGAATTTGTTAGGTCATTTTTCATATCAAATCCGAGTTTGAAGTTCCCATATGTTTTTTAAAACTTTTCAAAGCATTTTTTATAAAATTTATCAAATGAGTTTCAATTAGTTACAAATGGAGTCAGCCGATAGATGTTGAGACTAGAATCAGAAAATGGCGGTCTCTTGATACATCGTCCTGCAGGCCTCTTTCGTAATTTTTCTTCATTAAAGCGCTTGAAAGGAAATTAAATTTTTAATCGATGCAAATTTAAACATTGCATCCCTAACTGAAAAATGCCCACGTGTCCATTTTTTTGTTATCCCTAGGTTCACCACTCTTTTCAGAGCGTTGGTAGAAAATATTTTCAGCTTTTTCGAATAATCTTGCAAGTGACTTTTTCACAATTTTTCACTTTTAGTACACTAAAGCCATTGAAACCGTTAACTGAACGCGACAGAATGCATTTTGCAATGCCCTGTTCGTAGAATCCAGTGTTAAAATGCATCCCGGCTCTGAATCGATGCCGATTTAACTAATTGAAATTTTATAAAACGGGAGGGTAATAATAAAACTAAGTAATTAGATAGCAGCAAACCTCGAGTTCAACTATAATTAATATGGGTTGTTTAGATTGAATCCATTGTTTTAATGAATTCCATTCTTATAAACTGTAATGGGTTTTAGAATATTTCAGTCAATTTTAGAATCGACGGAAAAATTTGTTACTCACCAACAACATCTAGATATCCAAATTGGGTTTTTGCAGTTACCGTATTGATTTGACACATGTAACGACCTTTGTCTTCTTCTTGTACGTTGGTGATGTGGAGAAACCAAGTTCTGTGCTTATCATGGGAAACGCTGATTCTTGGATTTCTTGTAATTACGTGATTATGTACCGTCAATATGGCTGATTGTTCAAAATGCATCCAGGCAACCTGGAAATAATACGTAAATAAAATAATTGAAATTCTGGAATGCAAATTAAAACAAGTAAATAAAAGCCCACAGCAGCCAATATTAATTCATATTGTTCAAATCCCATGGAAGAGAAAGAAGTGAAGTTTCTGTTACTAAGGATTTGCCTCTATATTGCATTTTAACATAAACGACCAATGTATTACAGCTTTTCTCTATTTTCCTCGAATTTCTTATCAATAAGTTAGTTGCTTTGAAAGTTTTGGAATTGAAAGAAATAGAGAAAAATCGGGGAACACTTAACTTACCGACGAACTTTTGAAATTGGAGAACATTCACATTTTAATATTGTCCATTTGAGTTTATATTTATCTCAGAAACTTTTCGCTGCAGCACACAATATTTAATTTAATATCCTTATTTTCAAGAATCTGTTTTTATTGTATTGTACCTTCGGGTGGATAGAGGCTTGCTAATTATTCATTTTCCGTGCCTTTTTGTTAATGTCACTTGAAAGAAATGTTGTTTGTTTATATTTTAGCAATTTTCATAAAACTCTTAGCAAATTTCATTATCAAGAAAATAGCTCATTTTTATTTTTATTTTCCCGTTTGAAGCAAATTATCGTCACAAGATAAATTTAATTATTAGCTACTCAAATTTGTACTCTACGGTAAATGACCGATTTAAAGCTCTAAATTGTGCAATGTTCTGAAATCATGTGTTTGATAAGCGAAAAAAGTTTGCGATTTGGGTCTTAAAGAACAGTTAAGTCTTTAGTATTTTCGTTCAAATTTTGAATAAACGGGTATGAATACGATTCAGTTATGGTCAGTGCCACGAAATTGCAAGCCAGAATCATCTACACTTACTGATTTCCGATTCTACCAGTTTCTAGTCCTCAAAGTTTCACCAATATTAACTTCAGGCAAAGGGCGAGGGGAATTTCCAAATAAAATGTAGGATGAGGACATGTAATTAACGCTCGACAAGAAGAAGCGGTTTTAGATTTCATTGAGACCTTTTTTGAAGAGGCAACCACGACTATCTGTAGTATATTATACAAGATCGTTAAATCTACAATATAATATGATCGAAAAATAATAAAAATTTTCGGAGCCGTTGAATAAAAGAGCTTGATACCCCCATACATATACATTGACCATCGAGGTTTCCCGACTTCTTCAAAAGAAGAAAGTTCTTTCGTTTTAAAAAGAGGCCCCCGATAAAAATTATTCAACTAGTTCTAGTTTCAACTAGTTCAACTTAGTTTCTAAGTAGTAGTAAATTTTTAAGTTCGAGAGTTTTGACAAACAATTATAACAATTTTTTTGGCCTTTTTGAATATCGATTATTTGCTAATTATCGTCAATGTATTATTGTATGTTTTTTCGATAACATCATTAATTATCGTCAAGGAAAGCTCGAATCAAAAACAATAAAGGGAAGCAGTTCCTTTAAAATTACTTTCTAGATACACCCTAGAAGGATTTGCACGGTTTTTGCTTGCATTAATACGGAACAAACTTTATATTTATAGTTGGCATAATTTCTAAGAAACGGTTATTTTGCTGGCTTGTAACACAGTATCCTTATATAAAAATTCGTTATTTTATAATGTGTCGGCTTTCAGCAATGTAAACTTCAAAAATATTTTTTGCTTTATGCTATCACGAGCTGTCTAAAACTGATTCAGAAGAAATTTACCGTTTTTATTCCCCTGTATATTGCTTCTTAGAGTGTTATTTGTTACCTTTAGAAAACTGTAAAAAAATTATTTACATGCTACTTCAAAATTTATTTATATGTTTTGATATAGAAGCTTATTAACTTATGTTCGTTTTTTTAATGTGCTTGTCATAAATACTGAAACTATTTGCATATAAATAAGATATTTCTGGATGTTGTTTTGAGAGCACTAACCAATCGAGCAATTGACTGATAACTATCCTAGTCACAATCAAAGAGAGTGACTCAATTCGTTCCCCCGGTCCTTGATTGGTTATGGGATAAGTTCCATAGGTTTTATTGGCCATGGTTTTACTGTCCTTTCATAACGGTCATAAACATGGATTTCTCATCTAAAAACAAATCGATAACTTCTTTGCTTTGTTTTGTTTCACATGAAGATCATTACCGATATAATTTGTACAAGGTGTTTGGTCAGTCTTGGTTGGGTGTTATAGGAGGCGATTGAGTACATTTTCTTAAAATATCATACTCTCTGGATTTCTGATACAAACTTGTTTTGACTTTTTTTCTGGTCCTATTTGGAACAGAAGATATGTTCTGATTTATTTTCTGCATAACGCACCCTTTTTGAGTAAGAACGTTAAAATCAATTGATTACATTCCAAAATCGGTTTGCAAAGCATGGAAATAAAGAGATTGCATAGGATTAAAGCCACTTTGTTACTGGTGCTACAGATAACTTCAAAACAAAGGAACAACTTAGTGCGTTAAACCACAACTGGAGGCGGATCTTGCGCGGCTCATTAGAGATACCAAACTTTGGGCGATCTTCTTGCCCCACTCTTCCCCCACTGCGGTTCCACAGGTGCAGGATAGTATAAATACAGCAGCAGCACCAGCTAAATAATTTGTCATTAGAGTGAGAGACGGAAGACAACTTCGATAGTTGCCTGATTGCTTTCGATAATGCTCACCGCGGATGTAAACCAAACGTCATGAAGCAATTTCAATGGTCCACGGGTTATAAGCCCGGAAAACTTTTCAAGCGGTAAATTATTCTGTCCCATAAATTAAACGTTGGCTGAGTTCTTGTATAAGACACAAGACAGATCATTCTTCTAGCTGAAACTACTTTGAATTGTCTGCAATAGAGGCAGGATTATCCAGTGATCTTGCTCTATTAAACTATTTTGTTAAGTTTTACTTTATCGATTTTTGACTATCGTAAAATGTTACAAACATTATTCTACAATGTTGAACATTTTCAGGGCATTGTCTTAAGGCTTCATGAAAACTTAACAATTATATTGAAATAAATGTTGGAAAACCCATAACGTTTTTGCGTTTCTCTGATTCATGTTGAAGAACGCTTGTGAGTAGTGTCCTGTTTATAAAGAAGTAAAAGTAAACTTAAGTTAGTCTTTTAAAGATTCACAAAACAACTTTTGATATTCTAAAATTAAGTCTACCTATAAATCCCTTGGAAATAAATTGTAGAAAATATGAAATTAAAAGTAGTTTCTCAGTTTTTGTTTTTGGGTGCTGAGTTGCAATCATCTGAAACTTATAGATGGATTGAGTGCAGTAAATAAGGCATTTATTGGCATCTAGTCAGAGTGGAAAATTTGCCTAATCTCTCGAAGCATTGTTAACCCTTGCTAAATCTTATAAATACGGATAACGTTCATGTTCACATCATTGCATTAAATTTTGATTATTAATTGATTGTTACCAAACATGGCCCAATGGAGTGTATTTAGCTTGTTTCTACGTTGAGCCGGATATATCTCGTTAAGTACACTACCTACAACTAATAGAGATGGGATAAATTAAAAATTTTCAAATCCTAGACTTATTTAGAAAAGCAGACGAAAAATTATTTGGTCTAAATGAAAAGTGTTATATTCACATATAATCTATTCTTCAGTTCTTAGCAGATTTGCCCATTTTCAATGCTGACTGCTAAGCGTGCATTTGTCGATATTAAAATGTTCAATCGATTATTTAAATTTTTAATAATTGATCTGCATTCTGCATCCAGCGATACTGTCGACTCCTGTCAACCACTAAATTGCGAAAAGAGAAAATCTTTTTCCCCGACTTTAATGAACGATATAAAAAAACAGACCGAAAATTGTTAAAATTGTTTGGGTTTGCATTAATTTCTTTCAAGGACAAAATATATTTGTTTTTACTGAAAAAATGTTTGCTTAGAATTTACACGCAGTTTTCTCTAACAATTTAACAACAAATTAATAACAAACAGAAAATATTTATTGGTAGCGAGCAATTCTAACTCTATTGTCCCTGTATTTTTGATTGAAGGTATGTCATAAATGTGGAAGAACTTGTATACCTGATGAAGTTTAAATTTAGAGAGAGCGTAGGCCAAGGAAAATTATACATTTCGTTAAATGCTCGCTGTCCATCATCCAGAATCCTTGATTTTGACATTTATGTAGACCAGTATACATTTTACATATATGTAAAATACACAGGTAGAAATGAATCTGTTTGTGGACCGGTACAAGATAATAAGATACTAATCTAAAAATATAAACATAATATACGTACTGTATACAACTCAAGGGTCTACTAGAAGGGCCGTTCTAAACTAGTTTATTATTGCTTAGTATTTCATGCACGTAAGTTTTATTGTTATTTTCTTACCATATAACGTGGTCACTGATTATTGTGCTAATATACTTTTAGCTATATAATTCTTGAGCTTATGTTTTAAGCTATTATTTTCGTTATTTAGTTTCTTCAACTCGTTAGGCAACAGTTAGTGTAACAGCTATTATGTTACTATTCTTAAATCCAACGCTTTTGTACAGTTTTGGTACGATCAAATTGTTATTCCTAATTTTTCCCAAACTGCTGAGATATATGTTCTTAAGTGTTGAGTAGCGATATTTCAATAACATATTATACTGTTAAAAATGCATAGCAAATGAGCAGTAGTAGTAGTAAACATCTTTATTTCTAAAAAAGGCTATCGACCTATCGGTCTTTCTGCCCTTGTTTAATACATGCAGTCTTAATCTAAATAAAAAACAAATATGAAAATTCTCTTATTCTAGGTTAACAATACTATTAAATAAATAAGATTTCAGTGGCAAGAAGAAATTATTTTATTGTCCACTAGTCCGTTGCGTTTGTAAGTGTTCGAGTAGCGTTAATGTAGGGAAACGGAAGCGGGATTGTCTGGTTGGTCTTGTAAGACAAAGGGGATTCAGTATGGTCCAGTTGTAGGGGTTGTAGCAAATGAGCATTAATACATTAAATCTCATTATCCTAGACAGCTTATGTAGGAGGAAAACCAAGATTTTCCTAGAATATACTCTATATACTCTATATGTCCTAGAATATACTCCCATTTGAGATTATAATCAATCACTACTCCTAAGTATTTGTCATAGTTCACTGTATTTATTATTTGATGTATGATTGATTTTTATTTGCATGTGTTCTGGCACACTTTCACAGTAATTCCAGGCCGTAACATAGACGGTCTTTTCTATATTTAGTGATAATTTATTAAATTTGAGCCAATTTGATATTTTTTCTAAATAGTTGTTCATTTTGTTTTGGGTTTCTAGCCAAGTACCCTCGGTAGGTACTTGTTCATACTTTCCAAGAGCCCGTTATAGTACCCTGAGTGAGGTACCCCCATTTTCACTGTAGTGTTCTATGATCACTCACAGTAGCATTTAACTCTACAGTTTGTTCCCTATTTTTTAGATAGCTAGTGAGCAAATCATTTACTTTTCCTCTTATTCCTAAACAATATAACTTTTCAAATAATATTTGGTGCTCGACTGTATCAAAATCCTTTGTCAGATCTAGGAAAGTAACTAATGCAGGTTTACTCTTATCAAGTCAATTATACAAAATATTAGCAATATGCTGTAGGGCATCGGTAGTGCATTTTTACCTCATGAAGCCATGCTGTTTTTTATATTAAATCATAGTCTATTATGAAGTCTATTAAGAATTTTTTCAAATGTTTTTGCAATGTTCGAAATTAGTGAGTTTTACTTTTATACCTTACTTTTACCACCAGATTTGTGTACAGGACTTATGTCAGCCTTTTTAAATGCATCTGGCCATCAGGCCTGCTGAATACATATGTTAATTATATAGCTTAACGGATGTATAATGTAAGTTTTAAACGTTTTCAAGGCTTTAGTGTTGAGCATATCTACACCATCACCCTTTAATCCTATATTCAAAATAATGTTTGCAATTTCCACATCACTTGGTCTTAAAAATTGGATAATGCTATTCATAATTGACATTTTAATTTTTGCATTATTCGGTTGAGAAATTTTTTCACTTAAAAAATGGTCTCGTAGGAATAATTTCCATCTCTCATTGGACCTTCACAAACGTACACCTACCTACTATCGAGTTCAGTAGAAAGAAGAAAGCCCTAAACGGATGCAATTCTATGATCAAGGAGTTTATTATCGGTCACAAATTTTTGAACTTCTTGGTCACCAGACACGAGCTGTACGTCTGTAGGGATGAAAACAAAACCGGCTTTTATAACAACACACAAACAGAACGAAACTTTTACCACAAAAAATCTTTATTTGTTGTGGTAATGCGTTTCATCTGTTTGAGTGCAATTTTTTATGTTTAAACATTTTTTTTGAAACGCATCATCATACTATACCACATTTTCCGAGGAAAATTGATACTGTGCAAAAACACAAAACCATTAACTTGATTGCATCATTTTATTTTGAATACTAATTATTCAGGTTGGTTGAGTCTGTTCCGGATATCAAATATAGAGCATAGAGGACTAAAAAAGATATTGGTCATCTGTAGATTTTAGAAAAGAAATAAAATTCTGAGTGATTTAATATGATCTTACTCACAGAAATGCGACCTCTACCATAATCCAAAAAAATTCCTGGGTTTCAGTCAATTTTATTGTTTATTATTCAAAATGTCACAAATACGTTTTGGTGTCTTTCTCCACCATCATCAGTTTGTGTGTAAGGCTGTTTCTACCTTCACATTTGACTTTTGAAACTGATGATGGTGGAGAAAGACACCGAAACGTATTTGTGACATTTTGAATAATAAACAATAAAATTGACTGAAACCCAGGAATTTTTTTGGATTAAATTGAAATACAGTCAGGAAAATATACACAGTAATTCTACCATAATATTAATCAAATATATTCCCTTATATTTAGTCGACTGCAGAGGACATATTAATTTGTCCGCTGTGAAAGGCACTAAATAAAGCTAATTATTATTTAAGAAGCATTCTTATACATATAATGTTGTTGTTTCTCGTGCATATATTGGTACGAAAGTGACAAACTCATAATAATGTATTGTGACATTCAGAATGTAGTTTAATAAGCAGTCTATTTATGCCAGTTATTTACTGAGCAGGCATTAGGTGGAAATATAATAGTCAGATATGAATTTAAGCAACGCTTCACTTCAGCGTAGTATTATGCGAACCATATTCATCGGGATAAACCCTGAATGGTGTAAAATGGTTTGCTACGTATGTTTGCGTGTATGCGATTTGCTATTTAAGACCGCTTTCCACATGCCACGCTTGTTGTCTCACTGATCTGGAAATTCTAAACATTTACGGCCGAAATTGATTTATTAGTAGTGGTATTCCATTAGGATAAATGTATGATTTATACAATGTTGCGTTTGTTGCAAACTGAAATATTTAAGTCCTAATACACTAACTTCGTCAATTTGGGTCACTGAGTTATGATTATCAGATAAAAGCGATTAGGTTGACGCAAATCACTCAGGGATATTCACAAAGGTTAATTCAAGCTAGGATACACGCTTATTTGCTCTATGTGAGAATTCCCTGAAGATTATTTAATAATCCATAACTTCACCCATTAGTTGACGGTCATGTTTAAATTTCCGCCTATGCGATAAACGATCGCAAAACAGAAGCCAAACTGACACTATTTATTATTTTAGCGCATACGTAATTTATGCATATAATGGTCTTCAAAAACTCATTTCAATGACTAATATTAAACTTGGCCTGCCTGCAAAAGCATTTAATAGCCATTTAATGTTTTTGTGTTGTTCAAATGTCTTTTTGTCTGTACCGTTCACCCCCATTTTTAACCCTAATAGTTTGTATAATGCATATTCATAGCCCATTCAACAGGTTTTCTCATTAATCCTAACGGCTTCGTAAAGCACAGTTTGTTTTTAGGGAAAATAATTGTTCGGATGTATGCACAATTTCGCTATTATGCTGTGTAAATCTTTTGAATTAATATGCTGATGTGGGACTAATTTGGCATGTCAATAATTTTTTAATGTAGGCGTGACACAGTTTGATTTATCATTAAACGTATGCTGCGCATTTGTCGATTGTGTTACAAAAAATTATTATGTGTTCCTCTGTGAGCAATAATACGAATGTATTCTTAATTAAAAATGTTTTTTGAGGCTTAGAAATTAACCACTTCACCATTTTCTCAACTACTCTCTCTCTATCGGATACTTGATATAAAGTACTTATATGGCTAAACCCATAGGTCCCTGCCTTATATGAGCATTTGCTTCAGCAGTCTTTGCAATCAGAACCGTGTCATCCGCGTAACGCCAATATCTAATTCAAACGCCCGGAACTATTATGCCTTCATTTAGTTCCGCACCAATCAGCATTTTCGAGTATGCATTGAATAAAAGTAAAGACAGAACTTCTCACACTTTTTAAATTTTTTCCGATACCTGATATTCAAGATTTATAGACGCTCTTGGTGCCCATATAGATTCCCAATTACTCTCCAGCCTGCAGATTCTATTCTGATATGTTTTAAGATGCACGTGAGTTTAGTATGTTTTACTTTGTCGGATGCTTTTTGAAAATCTATGGAGCATGCGAGAACATCCCAGTATACATCTCGTGCCTTCGGAATCAACACCTACCTACATATCAAATCTCTCTTGAGGCCATCATCATCAGCCCTTCTAAATAGCTAACATTAATGAATTTTAAAGGTATCAGGTACAATTCAGGATCCAATGCTTATAATAATTTGTCTTTTAGCCTTTCTCATTTTTGAGATACATTGTCTAGAACGAAAATATTAAAGAATTGGTTAGGTGTATTTGGCTGTGAGGTTTTAAATCAGGAATAGTTCTACTGAAAATGTGAGACACAATTAATTAACAAATCTATACTATATCAGTATAATTTGAGCTAGAATTGAGTAGAAGATGCTGTGATATATATTGCCATAAAAATTGCAATTCATCCTATTTTCGAATTTGTTTTTGGTGTGAGGCCTTTCCTCTGCTTATTGTTTTATGTTTCGTACTGTTTCTAAACAACTTAAATCGTGATTTTCGTTTTATTTGATTGTTACTTACAGTAAAATACTTTAATTTGCCTCATTCCGTTTTTGTATTTTTGGATTCATATTTGAATAATGTAGTGTATTTTTATTATAATAGATCAGAAATGATGAAATTAAAAAAAATACTCCCAGGAAAACACAAATCGTTCAATTTCGCAAATTTAGGAACACAGGTTTTTTCGGTCGCTTTCAAATTACTAGGCTTGGTTTAATAAAAAAAAATTACGGCGGTTTTTTTTAATTTTTTTATACAATAAATTTTTTTACATATACAATAAATTTATACAATTTATACAGGGTGACTCAAATTGGCGCCGCCTCTTTTGAGGTGCCATTGGAGATAACTAAAGCACTTGGAGGGAACGAGGAAAACAGAAATATTTTTCTGGAACATCAAAACTGTTAAAGATAGAAACATATTTATTCAAGTCAATTAGTAGATTCTTGCTGTAGCTGAGGTTTTCAGTAAAGACAGTGCCTTATTTTTTCCGTTTTTGAACAACATTTTGACGTCGATAAAAAATAATAGTTGTAATAGTGAGAGCTTCCTTTTACCGTATATGAACGGTTGGGGCGACATACATAATTCTCCATCAATTACTGCTGGCATTTCGAAAGTTATTGGCAAAGTTCAAGTTTTCAACAATTTAAGTTTTTTGAGCCTGGCAAATTCAATTCAATCAACTTCGACCATTCATTTGGTCGGTTACTGCACTTTAGTTCGAATTTTATTGAAGTCTCTATTTCGACGGCCAAGATTCTCTCTTCTGACGTTTGCCGATGCGAAGTTGGAGAAAACATTTAGGTACCTTATCTCTTTTTTATTTAGTTACCCGGGTAGTAATAAAATACTCAAATGAGACTCTCAGTTGAAAACCAACTATGCTTAACTATCTTTGAGGACTTCAGCAGGTTTTGTATATGTTACGCCAGTGGAAGCATAATCGTATTATAAAACTTCTTAGAAAGAGTTTTCTTCGAATATAATACAATACATTACAATATCGGATTTGGCACAATATCACGCTTTATAATAATCCTGATAACATGCGAGTTACATATACTCTTTTTGCCCACAACTTCAATATAACAGCAGAGCCAGATCAGAAGCAGTATTCTTAAAATGCTGATTTTGCTTAGACCTAAGGTTATAATTATTGCCATTAATGCAATTGCCATAACGTTGTAAGTAGCTGCTTGAAATAAAATTGTATTTTTTTAAAAACAATTTTAAAGGTACTTTGCTTATAATTTTCGTATAGTATCTGCATATATAAAATGTAAATCTCCAGCCCCAAAATTCATAAATTCCATTTAATTTATTTCCTGTTATTATTTCCCTAATTCCCGAATCCATCCTAAAACTTTCCTTCGCTGTATACATTTCAATATAATGTTTCGTTCGCCCCCATTTTATAAAATTATTTGACCATGTGTTCGTATATTTTTCGAACTGCTTTATTTACAAAAAGATTCCTGAAAAGTGCTCGCCTAAGAGATGAACATTTATTTACACAGATTTACAAGGATTTAAGTTATTCAGATCCATTTTTCAGAGAGGCAAAGTTGAAGTGGATTATGTTCTATTCACGTGTACATTGTTTTATCAGCGCTCGAAATAACTCGACACCACCTCCATTACGTAATGCATTTCCTCAAAAAGGCAGCGAAGAGCAAAACTCGTACAAAACCATAATTGAAGTAGACGTTTTGGGTTATAGCGCATTGGTTTGCCTCAAAAGAGTTTTACAGCACGTCGTCAGTTGATAATGCATGCAAGTTTAAATCATAGTTGACGAACTTTTTCCATTACACTGAACAGACAGACAATAAAGAACGGTTTAAAAATACACCTTGCGTCTTTTTACAATTTATCGCCTTCCGGGACCTTTAACTTTTTCAACTTAAGTTCCTGCTTTCCTGAATCAGCTCTTATTTTTCTATTGATTTGGTGACAAAATTAACATTTTGCTAGTCAGGGTATAAATTCGAATGAATTTCAGAATTGTAGGCTTTGTTTATTAACTGACACGTAAGAACACAAACATCGATTATCATAACAACATTAATAGCATGTCAGGTCGCTTGACTATTACTTTTATTAATTAACAAAATTATTCCGCAAATAGTTTCCAAATAAAGTTTCGGATATAAACGTTGAGAACTTTTTGAACGTTGGAAATGTTTCCATTTTACTGCAGCTGTGAGTGCTTCAGTCTTGGAAAACGTTTCTGGATATTCAGAAGGTGTTACTTTAAGCAATGAACCAACCATTTTCCAAGATACTATGTAAAGGTAAGACAACTATAAAATGAGCAAAATGTACAAATTATAACTGATTAAGAAAAGTAATTTGTGTGCACACATGCTTTATTCGTTAAAACATTGTTCTTTTGGCTTGGAAGCAAATTTGCTTTTTCCGCATTTCGAAATGCGAATTATTGGAAACAAATTTTTTACAATTGTTAAATATTTGCGAAACCTGTTAAGGTAAAGCAATAAAACGTTGAATGGCTTTGCTGTCGAGGAAATAGAGGTAATAAAAGAATCGGGAATAAAATTGAATGTTATTTTTTATATGCCCACTTTGAACAACAGAATACGTTAATTAATATTCGTAGTTGGTTTCTTCAACTTTCAGATTTTATTAGAAATTTATTTGCGCCCCAAAACTAACATATGCGCAAATAATAGATATAGGGTTACTTCGATCTTGTTTTGTCCTTCAAAATTAAATTTTTAGCTTCAAAGATTTCAAAAATATTTAACAAAATCCATAGTTGAGAAGTCGTTTAACATTCCACTCATCTAGAATAGGAATATATCGTATATTTATATTTCATTTATACGGGGTGTCAATTTGAAAACTTCCCACCGTTAATCCCCTTTGAACATCGAATGATGGAGGATCGAAACACCTGGAGAAAAGTTGTACAGTCAGCCAAGACTCACCCAGGGTTGTAGTGCTACTCGATTCATTGATTGATTTTTTGATAAGAGGATCATCATATCAGGACCTTAACTTTTTGACGATATTGTGTATGTCTTTCCCGAAAATATGCGGGTTTTTATCACTCTAATATCGACAATTTTGTTTGTTAACATTCTCATTTAGAAAAAATGAACATTCATCGGCTGAAACAGATATTCGTCAGAATATTGAGGATGTCGTTGACTTGACGACTCGTGAATTCACAGAACTCTTTTCTTCTATCAAATTCATCGTCATAAAGTTCTTGAAGTATCTGCTTTTTATATGGATGGAGCTTATGGATTTTCAGTGCTTTTCTTTCAGTCTCGTGTGATATTCCTGTCTGTTCTGCTACTGCCCACAAGGAGTTGGTGGGGTCTGCAGCAAATAATCCCAAAACCTCATTTTGAGCTCCTTCATTCATCACTCGTGGGTTGTTTCTTTTTCTATTACCCACCAAACCAGTTTCGGATAACTTTTTAGCCAAATCCAGCACAAATCTGTGACTTACTTCATGATTCCGATTTCTTTCATTGAAAACCAATGCCAATTTCGTGCGCACTCTCTAACCTCTCCATAAATGAAAATAATTTCAACTATTTCTTGAATATAATAAACCATTCTCACACTTTATGCACTTAATAAAAGTTATCAATGAACAGCCCAAGAAGCAAAAGCAAATTGACAAAAATATTCCTATTTTGGCTACATCTTTAACATTTTTTGACCATGTTTTTTGATAGAATTTAAAGGCTGTTGTGGAATTTCAGCGACAAGACATCGAATGAACGCAAATTAACCAGGTACTCGTAGTACCATCAAAATGTTATTTACAAATAATTGTTTTCAAATAAAGTTTGAAACGGTGCCACCCATAGGCGTAGCGAGGAAGAGGCAGGGGAGAGTCATGCCACTTAAAAGAGAATCGAACGCCCTTTAAAGCGATGTGCCACTTGACCCCCATTCCCATTTAAGGTTCTAAGTGTTACCAACCCTCCTAGGGGGTTGAAACAAGAAGGCTAAAAATATTAATTTAAAGTGTCCCACTTACAAATAAAATTGACGTGTCTTTCCGATTTTTCATATTTTTAACTGTAAGAGAAATATTCAGGGTGGGAAGTTTTCAAATTGACACCCCGTATAGGTTTCACACACTGTATATTAGTAATATTATCTTTCACCTCGCTGTGCGTCTGCACGATCCATCCATTGTTTTTCAAAAATATGTGTTGCACAATAATAGCGGTTTTACATTACATGGAACGAATAGTTTGTGTAGGCAAAGCTAGGCCAGACTCTATTGATCTTGACATTAGATATATATCTAGACTCTTAGTATTTACTTAGTAACACACTATTATTAGATATTGAGTTCAGCAAGTCGTAGATGAGACATAAATTCTGTTTAATTAGCTCCTATTTGGCAAATCTATTAGTTTATTCTAATATTTTAGGTCTAATAGTAATTTAAATAAGGATTATTATCCAGCACTTCAAATCTATTTATTTAATTAACAAATAATACATTTTTCGTTCAGTGTATTACAAGTGGAAAATTCAAAAGTTCCCGTGGGATTACTAGAATCCTTAATACAGAAAATCTAAAACTGAGGCGCTATAAAATATTCATCCAGGGTTGGGATTAATCACTGTGGAAGAAATATGATATGAAAGACAGTGCTCAGATTTAAAAATGATAAAACAAAGATGGAGAGCCCACAGAGAGACGGGTCGAGACAGAAAATCAACGGTCGAGAAAATGAAGTTGAGATGCTTTGGAGCGAGTAATAGAGGATGCAAGAAGTCGTTTAGCTGCGAGCCACTATATCTAGTATTTTTGTTCTATAATCACTTTTCTGCAAATCAATCGAATACCAAAAGCAGACATTGGAATCAACAACACACATGCTTAAAGCCAATTTAAAAGGCTCCTGAGAACAAACCTCAGATATCGTATTGCAGGATACAAATGGTAAATTTCACACTCATCTATTATCTGAAATAAATTAGTTACGCAATTAATACATTTTCTTAACAAAATCCGTGCTACATCATTTGATTTTTTCTTCAATATCACGGGAATTAAGGGATAAAACTGGCATTCCGAAAACTCACCATATCGATTAACCAAAGGGCTTAGACTGACTCAGGTTGTGATGCGTGACGTTTTGGGAGTATGATGCTTGATTATTTTTGATTTATGAACCTTCACTTTGGATTTTTGTTGCCGCATCCAATTAAATTTTTTGTTCCCAATTTGAATTTTAAACGCAAAGGAGCGACATCGACCTGATAAGAGTTATGTTTCTAATAATTTATAGTAAAAAAAAACTAGACACCTAATCATTAACTTTTACAACTGAATTGAATTAAAAATATTTTCAATTACATGTATGTAATTACCAGCAGGTTTTTATACATTTTTGCTTAAAATATGAACAAATACAAAAGACACATACTTAATAAATTTTGAGCATTTTGTGTAAAACTCTTGTTTAGTTGCAAATTCCGAAAATAACTTATTTCTTCTAGGCCCAGTATCGAATTTGCGTCCCAATATCCACCCAAAATGTCACACGATATTCAGGAGTCCCAAATTAATCCCTGCTTGATCCCATATCAGTTTTGTGAGACGTTTCAAAAATCTTCGCATTGACAAACTGCATTCTTTCAATAAAACGTTTCAGATTCATGTTTAAAACGATTTCTCAGCATAAGAGACGCTCCATGGACATAATGAATATTTAACAACTTCAAGGGACTGGTTTGTACTCTCTGAGTTATTATATTTTGAATTGAACGCTTGATTTTGGAAAGTGCCAGTTCGGGCCAACTCATATTTCTTACGGAAACTACCTTGAATACGTTAATGCACAGTAGAACATTTCAAAACTGCGGCGGTTTGTGTATTGCATTATTAACTTACCTGAGGAAGACGAGTGAGTGTTTGGTGTGTAGATCTGCATGCCATTGGGCTTTTCGAATTTTTATTTTACCTCACTTATATTGGAATTATCTAAGTTGATGAAAGATGAAAACCCTGCCGATGGATTTTTCATCAAGATTCAATTTCTTGTCATAAATTTACTAAAAAATCTATGTACTTTAATAATTAGAACCGAAGCATTATGATACGTTTTGTAATATTACCAATCAAACTACAGTTTTAGTAAATATCAGAAATAGACAGAAGGATAAGTAGGAAAGTAAGAGAGCTAACCATTCCGTGTTAAAGCATTGAGTGCATATCTCATACAAAATGAGCATGTGCTAAGGATCCCGAAGCATATGCGAAAAGTACTGGATTAAAATCTGAAGTGCGGCTTTCATATTGAAAGCTAGAGTATTATTAAAACGTCTTTATTTATACTAAAATAAACATAAATTGAATACCTTTGAAAACAAAATTTTTGCTATTATTGGCAAGATAATTTCGTTTGGGTTTAAAGAATATTTCCAGTAAATGGTTTTGGACGAATCTTGCGGACAAAGAACTAACACCACTAAAGCTTAAAAAGAGTGAAAACGGAAAACGTGAAGCCCCTTTGAAGCGTGGCCCGCAGCCCGTACTTACTGATGGTTTATGGGATCTGGGATACCAGTCGATTGTATTATTGGCTGATAATATCCCAATTTTCCGTGCAACTGAAATCTTGAAGAACAAAAATTAAAAACAAATAAAATAATGACGAAAAAACAACAAAATAAAATCAAACAAACGCACCATTAAGAAAGAAATATTCGTAAAGGTTCTTTTGTAATCATGAAGCACATATACAATATATATTTTTTATTAATCGTTATAGCAACCTAGTACTAATAAGCGATTTGTCTTTTACTTAATCAACTACATTTAAAAATACAAATCATACACATCCTCTGGTAGTCACTTTGTCTGTAATACTATAGTACGTCGGTTTGACATGTACTCTCTCACAATTCTTGCCTTCTAAACCAGTTCGAATGGTTTAGTTCTTTTGAGTCTCTGTTTTTCCGCATTATCCAGAAGCTTGAGTGCCTCTGGATTCACAAGCCGATGGAGTCGCTGTTCATGATTCTGTGCATACTTTTTGATGACATTGTCTACTGTTTCTACACCCAAGTCTTTATGTAGGGTTTTATTTCTTATATACCATGGTGCATCAACGATACCACGAAGTACTTTATTCTGGAAGCGTTGGATGATGTTTCTATTGCTCTGTTTGGAGCAGCCCCAAAGTTGCAGACCATAAGTCCACACTGGCTTGAGGTCTTGATTATATAACAATAGCTTGTTAGACACCGTGAGGGCTGAGTTTCTACCCAATGGCCAGTACATCTTTCTGTACTTTGTATCGAGGGTCATGCCTAGATATTTAGCTGTATTTCCATACGGTACAATCTTGTCATGAATGTATACTGGTTTGTAGTCCATTCGTTTGTTGGTGAAGTCGATATGGACCGATTTCCTTTCATTTAATTTGATGCGTCAGTTCATAGTCCAACGTTGAAGTCATTATTTTTAAATTCATTATTCATTCATATCTTATTTTATTCTGCAGTGCAGAACAAACCGAACAATAAATCATTGCTGCAACTTCGTTTACATATATTTTGTTTGATTTTCGTATCGCTATTACTTTTCGTGACTAATTTAGAAAAATATGGCAATCGGAAACTTATTTTCTAAAAAGACTGTTGGCAAAGTTTAAATTACAGTGATATAAAATACAATAGGTAATAAATAAAAGATACTTCAATCATTAAAGGTTTATAAACAAAAAATTGTTTAACGCTAGAAAAGTATAAGTTTTCTATCGAATTTTCGAAGTAGTTAAACTGATTCATTTTATTAAGAAACATAAACCGTTGCAAATGTTGAAATTTGAAATATTTAAATTTTTTATTCTGATTGTGATTTTATTCTACAGCAGAAACGTATTAAGTTCTTATTTTGTAGATAAACATATGCTTTTTCATGCACGATATAAAGTTTTGAGAAAATGGCAGATAGATCTTAAATCTACACTCGATGAATTTTCTTGAGTCAAAAATGAAAGAATTGCCATTGTTTCTTCTTTCAACTTTTAAGTTTACCAATAATGTGGAATGTAACTTATCAACAGAGAAGAACAATAGTAATATCATACACACATACACATAGCTTTCAAGCATAATTATCATATAAAATCGGTCCCGATTAGACTCTAGAAAGGTTTTATATTATTCAAATAAAGTTATATTGTTCTAATATTCCTTTTCTTTCTTCTAATGTTTATATTCACGGTCATTGAATTTTCGCACTTTCCCCTGAATTGTGATTGGACTTTTGGAATATTTGATACTAGTTGCTTGTTTCCCATTCATTATAGTGTCGAAATCTTCAACTATATTTAGCATATTGTTCCTTTATCAGATTTTACTGGACCATCTGAGTAGCTGAGTTTACGAATGTGTCTATCTTTCTTCCGCAAATATTCTTGCCAACACTTTTAAACTATTATTGATTCAATTACTGCGTATATTCTCCTGTTCTCTATTTTCGTTTATCCTTTTTTACCTGTTTTCAAATTTCTCTGTAAATTTTCCTAAACTCTGCTATATTCTTCTGTGATAATTTTTATGCTTTTTAATGAGTTCTTTGGCGTAGCGGATTAGAGCGTTGCTGCTTTCTGCTGCAAAATGTGACCATATCCGTTCATGTTCTAAACAGGCACCATTTACCTATTTACGCTCTCCAGTTGTTTACTCTACAGCTTTTGAATGCTGTTCTTCACATATGTTGTCTAATGTTTAGTGGCGCTGTCTGCTGTAGTGAACTACAGAAGTTGAACCCACTTGAGAAAAATGTATTTTGCAATTAAACAACTTCGAAAATAACGTGTCGTTTTGTACACATTCCAGCACTTTGATAATATAAATAAACTGAAAAATTGCGTTCATTTTTAAATCGTGACATCCATCAATTTAATATAAGTGAAATGAAATTCGTGCAACCATAAACGTCCTGGTGGATACTAAACTGAGTTATAGCCTCTATGACAGAAAGGAAACAGACAAACAAATAAATCAGAGCATAGTATGGATACCCAGAGTCCTACTGAACAAACAGCAATTATTCGTACACTTTTTTGCTATAGTAAACAGTCTTGCAGTGGGATTTTGGCATGGAAATATAGATATCTGTCCACAAAACAGTGCCGAATAGTTGCGGCTGCTGAAAACGACATCTTTCAATAATTGAAACGTTGCTAAGTGCTCAATTATATATTGAACAGTTTTAGATGAACGTCCACTTTTGAATGTTTAAAGTTTTATATTTCGGATAACTATTGCTATAATTGTTAAAAAGTCAACTCCCATTTCTCGTAATGATAACTGATTTTAAGTAATTTAGTAGAAAGTGTAGATTTAACGTCGTTTTCCTGAATCGTTTCATCCGCATACTTGAGCAATAAAGTGGCGTTTAAGGTTTATTTAGTTGCCCCAGTCACTAAAACTCTGAGTCAATTGTCTGTCTAATTTTGAGCTCTTGAAATTCTTTGTCTGCATTGAATTAAAGCACAACAATGTTGCTAAATCTGTCATTTATACGTTCTTGGCAGTAAATTGGATAGTAATTTCTGTTAACAGCAACCAATCAGTTAGGAAATAGTCCAATATGAAAAACAGTATATACAAACACACCGCAGTTTGATATTTACAGGTCTTGACGTGTAATATAAAAGTAGTTGTCTGGAATGTTTGTAAATGTATTTCATACTGTAGCCTAGCAATCATACAGGCAAAAACTCATAAATATAAATGTCCACGGTGGAAAATAAGAGTTATTGGTGTCAAAAATATACTGGTTCTAAAATAAATCCAAAATCTAGTCAAGTTTGGCGTCGTGTAAAATGAATAAAATACCCAAGCGGCTTTGAAGCGTATAGCAAAGACCGCAAAAGAGATAAAGAAATTTGAGACAAGAAATGTTGAAATTATTCATAGGCTTTACTTCACCGAACGTTGAATTCGAAAGCATCATCATAGTCTTTTTATTTCTCTCGCTTATCATTTGTCAAAAGAATATCTCTTTCGATTGTACATGAGGGTCATCTTTGATACATCCCTTTAAGGCTCAGGTCTTTTTCAATTAGGTTTATCATTCTACAGAATTTATTTTTATTTATGTTTGTATTGTTTGCTTTTGTAGTAACGGAAATCAGTTCTATGTATCTTTCGACTTTATGTTTTATTCCAGATAAATATTATGGTTCGACTTCATTGCGTAATCCAGGATTTTCCATTTGAATCCAATTTTATAGTTGTTTTATAGCAGAATTTTTTTCATAAGCATAAAAAGTATAAAATAGCTTGCTTACGTTGATGATATAGAACGACTAAATAAATTGAAGCTAGGAAAACAAAACGTTAATAGTAGTAGTAGTAAACATCTTTATTTCTAAAAAAAGGCTATCGACCTACCGGTCTTTCTGCCCAAAAACGTTAATATTTAGTACAAAATTTCCGTTTGCGTAATGACTAAAATAAGAGCACACGTTGAAATTAATGTGTTGATGATTATTTAATATTAACAAATTGAGACAATTGATGAATTCTAAACAAGGCATTGTAACTTTTGAGACACAGGCGAGTATTTGGGTGTTTAACTTAGTGAGTTTAAAAGGCTAAATATGAAAGCCAGCGTAATCACTGCTCCCTAATAATATTCTATAACATTGCAGTTGACTTTATATACGCACAACTGTCTGCACATTTCAATCTCATAAGTTTTATGTCGACTATAATTTCGAAAGTATACAAAATACAGGAATCAGTAATCTAAAAATTCTACAATCAAGTGTTGTATGTAGACAATAATACAATAACAATGGAAATTCAAAAGAATTGTCAATACATCAAATTAACCAGAATGGAGCAAGTAACAGCTCGATTAAGCATCAATCCCAAGCATAATTTGGCAAGATATAACTTAAGACACAAAATAAAACAAATACCTGTGCCCCGAAGAAAAGAAGCGGCCCGTCAACTAAAGCAAAAGAAAAAACTGAGACAAATCCGAAAATAAATTGGTTTAATTTGTCTTCCTAAATCAGAAAGTACAAATTAAACACCTTTATGATGACTTCTTGAGATTATTCAGAGTTGACTGATAGCTCTTTTCAAGAAAAGGCCGCGGAGAAATCCCCTTGCGAAAGTAGATAAACGCTCATCAACAATAAAAACATTTAAAAGTTTGTGATGGGAAAGTTTGGAGCAGTTTTTACGACGTCAGCGCGGTCTTGTCCGTCGCCCGTACCGAGCATCGACATCCTGCAAAACCTTTCGATGTTTTTACATACACTGTTCGAAGACGGATTTCAGGATTTGGACCGTTTATATCGATTTGGGATTTAAAATGTGTCCTACCGGAACCACAAACTATTCAGTAGTATAAATTAGTTTCAAACGGATTATCTTTGATAAAGCGAAATCTGCCTTACGTTATAATGCAAAATTGCGAAATCTTATCGCTAGATAATTATACTAATTGAGTTGCAATATTGCTATTTCGTTTAGCCATCAGCAACTTCCTTGTAGATAAATGTTGCCAATTAATTGCATTTGTAAGTATACCCCACAATCCCAATGCTGTTAAGTTCATTCTGAAAGGAAAATATTGACGACTCTCGTTATACGTGTTATTTACGAATATTGAAGGTTCATTTTCCACCAGAGGTTGAATGGGTCACAACACCCTACGGCAATAAGAGTTTCTTTATATTACAACATAGGAGAGGAAATTTGTTTTTATATTAATACAATTTTCAAAAATAATTGAGTTACTATATCGGCAACAGACATGAAAATAATTTCAAATTATAAACAATCGTCTAAAGTGGTTATCAGAACGGTAAATTTATAGCTTGAAGCAGTCGATTTAACAATCAAATTAAGAGTTTTTTACTTGAAGCAAAATTATTTTTAGTTGTTGTTCACATTGAGCTGAAGTATGTAATTTACAATGCCTGATGAACTATTTTCAAGCTTATTCAGCTTTTGTATTCATTTTCATGCTTAAGAGTTCAAAAACTGAAAAATATAAATGTTGACTCAAGTGCAATAAATAACTTGATTGCTAGTGTCCGAATTTTGCTTAAAATCTTGTACCTTGTAAACGTAAATGTAGTTTTTATTGCAAACTTTAGGTTTTTATTAATTGGTAATTGCTTTCGAAAAAAGTCGGCTTTATATCGTCAACCCAAATATCAAGGACAACGGATTAATGAATGTGGCGGTTGTCCGAATTTTGAGTCAAAATTGTGAAGATTTTCAGTAGTAGTAAATCTTTATTTCTAAAAAAGGCTATCGACCGATCGGTTTTATTTAATGAAGATTTTCATTATCCAAGAAATCTTGCTTTTTCACTTCATAATAATATGAACACTTTTCTAATGGGCGATTTATGGAAGTGGAAAAATTGAGTGAGTCTTGACCTAGCGATACAGACACTTTTCATTGTGTTAGTTAAGGTTATTCTCTTTATTTCAAATATTAATTTTATTGTATACCAACAAATGTAAACTAATGATATTCTGAACTAACAAATTTTATCTATTTGTAACATCTTAAGGAAACCTGCTAACGACAGTTTGACTGTCTCTTTCCGGATTCATGAGACACAATAAAACTTTCTTTTCCATGTATTTATGAGATTCATACAGCTTTATTACAAAATTTGCGTCACGTCTTTTCAGTGCTTACGCGGGCCTAATTAGAGATTATGACAAGGAAGTTCAATAAACAATTTTCGGTTGAATTCTGGAACAAACTATATCTTGTAAATGCGATTTCAGGGACCATTAAGATTTTTTTTAAACTAGTTTACTTGTCATTTAGAAAACTAACTATAATAACTAAAAATTACTGAAAAAATATTGCCAAATGCACAAAAAAAGCACAATGGCAGCCACGCGAGAGGCATTTGATGACACATCAACGTTATATTTGTGGTTAGTTTTTCAATTGTGCTCTTCAAACCTTAAATTTTATTACAATGTTGGAAATGCATCAAGTTTACCTTCGTTGACAAAAAAACAAAAGTGCACAAATAACGGCAGTCACAAACCTTATTAGTGGCACGCCTTACTAAAATCAAGTACGCATGAGCAGATGCTAATTTAACGGCGGCACTATTAGTGGCATTATAATTTAATTAAAAGTTCGTCAATAAAAAGAAGAACTTAACTCGTTGAATTTGTCTTTTAGTTTCAGATGTTATCTTTGTTGATTTTAAAAGAAAATATTATTGACAAATTATGAATTAGATTTTTGAACATGTTTGTCAATTTGTCAGTTTTAATGGCTGTTTTAGCCTCATACCACATCGCCAACTTTGGCCTTCAGTTGTCAGATTTGTGAGACACGATTACGCATTTTACGAATGATCGTGTATATTATTATATAAAGCCGAACTGATTACAATAATGCAGTTAATTATTAAACCGGCAAAATGTGAAGATGTTGCTGATGTCTCAGATATAAAACCTGCTGTTTTCTTTAAAAATTTACAAAAAACTTCACATTGCATATAAAACAATTTTCGTGGTTGAACCGAATCACTACTCATTACGGTTTCCGAGATATAAATGAAACTCTTCGTCACCTTTCAAACAACGCTTTCCAATGTTGAGATAACGCTTTTGCTCTTTATAAATGCATTTCCGGGAATGCCAGCGTTTTACAAATATTCCTGAAATTTTAAAATAACCAGTCTTTCCCCTTTTTGCTAGAAAACCTGCAAGCTGGCAACTAATTTATTGAGCAAAAATATATTGCAAATCAGTTATAAATACTTGAAATACAGTAACCATAGAAAGCCGGGAATTTTAGGAAATGAGACATTCCCCGGCCTGCAAGATGTAGTTAGAGGTCTAAGGGATGTTGTGTCGCATTCAATTTTTTTCATTATTACTAAAATTATTTACTTATCGCAAAATTCCATTCGACGAAAACTACTAAGTCGCTATCAGTGGAAATATCTGTATTTTAAACTGAGGGCAACAAAGGCAGGATGCTAATAGCCTAATAGCTAAGTAGAAAGCTTTTATGTGTCCCTCAAACTGGATATTGCATTATTGCCTTGTATTTGCGGCCACCTGAATAAAATATCTGGTGAGTACATTAAACTATTCCAGTGATCGGTGGTGAAAAGTTCTCGGAAAAGTAAAATGGATCCAAACCTAGACGGGCGCAAAGCCAGGAGAAACAAAGCTTTCCTCGTGCTCCCGACCGAGTGTGTAAACGTGGATAAGTGGTAAACAAGGTAGTAAATTTCCAGACCCTAGACGCGACAGGGCTGCGTTTCTAGTTCGACCTGAACTGGACTCGCGGAGAAAATTTTCAATGCAAACTTACGATTTCCCTGGATATTTTCTTCCATTTCCACAAAGGAGCAAAATTGGTTCTTAAATAAACTGCTTCAACATTAAAATGGCTTTATTTTGCCGCAAATGCGCAGCTATTATCTAATTATTAAATGCAGTGCCGTAACGCGCTATTGAGTATTGAATGCCTATATAAACCGGGCTATTCAACAATTTAAAGATTAATTATGATCGAAATATTCAATAATCGGCTAGAAGTAAAAGCCGATTTGATAATTTTGTTCAGATGAGGTTGTGTGTATTTGAATGCTTGCAACGTGAAAAAAATAGAGGGTGCAAAATATAAAAAATCGGACATTTCGTCCCAATCGCCGTTTAAACGCACCATATAAAGCACTTTTTTGCCGCTAAGTTTGAGCTATTGATTCATGTTTCTTGAAGAGTTTAATCAAGTTGTTTCAAAATGTTTTTTGTTATTGTTAATCTTAAGTTAGCTGCTTGTCAGGCGTATTTCCAGCTTTAAAATTGAGATTTATTTGGCATGATTTGACTAGTTTACAACTGTGTAAATGTTCATTAGAAGACGTGTGAGTTAACTTAACTAGATAGATTTATTTTAGGTAAATACAATTTAAAAAATATCGTCAGTTTCAAAATTTATTACGGAGCAAAACTCGGAAAAGTAATTTTGAAAGTTTAAATTCTCAGATGTAAAACTGAAAGAGTCAAATTTATAATTTATTGATAATGGTCGCTGGTATTAGGCAACAGAGATTTCTCATAAAAGTTTTGTGCGAAAAAAAGAGAGTGCGGTTTTATTCAAGAATCTATCTTTATTACAATGGAGTCAAAATAGCAGAGCTGGCCTGCTATTAAAACTAGGCATTAATTAAAGGTTATCCCTGATAATCCACGTCGTAAACTTAATAAGATTCGCCTTAAAAGATGAAGATATAATTGTTAAAAGTTCGCCAATAACTATAATAGCCGGGAAGCCTGAAACACGACTTTACGGCGTCCGGTTATGTATAGCGTGAGATGGTATCTCATCGTTATCATGGAATCGCGACTTTCCGCAGACGCTCGAGCGAGGTTTACAAGGGACAAATTATAATTTTATTGCTTTTTTATTTTATTTTTAGCATCTATTTTTAAACGGCTGTAAATCATTACTTGTATTTAAGTTTAATTCGCATTTTCCAACATTCGTGCATAATTTAAGTGTATATGACGGTCATTTTATTAAAAACAAGTTTGTGCGTTTTATTTCCTTTTACTATTTATAGCATGTAATTAAAAATAAAAATTAAAATATATTATTTGTATGGGGAATTTAGTGAATAGAGAAGAAACACGGAAAATTAAATTATTCTCGTCCCCTCAATAAATTAATACATAATAAATAAGCACTATATTTAGAAAATCTGCGATCAGAAACAGTAAATACTGAGTCTCAGTTGAATTAAGGCAAATGATAGATAAAGACAGTAATAGGCTCTTTGCGAAATATTTATTTCATATTAAAATCACTCTAAAACATATTTTAGCACTCAGTAATCCAAAATACCCTTACTTTCAGAACATAAAGAATGGTCTTTACTTAAGAAAATACGGTGTTAGTTCTTGTTTGCGTCTGAATTTTCACTTCGGCCCTTTTAAATTTGCGCCCCAGAACAGGTTTCGGGCCTTCTAGCTCTCATCAGCTGCGTTAAGCCTGAATATAACACTCCCGAAACCTACACTTGTAGTTCACCCATTTTGTTTCGGAGTGTTATTTTATGTAACACTCCGATTATTATATATTATATCTCTGAATTTAAATATTTAAACGTTGATTAGAAATGTTATTTGCTAAGTTTAGTTTCTAAATGTCAATAACTAGTTTGCCATATTTTAATTATATTAAATTTTAATTTTTTTTTATTCCGTACTAAAACCAGAGGCTAATCAGTTATTTTGGTTAAAATTTTGACGACAGAACAGACGATGTTTTTAAGAGGATATATTAATGACATTGAAAATCTGCGTTTAAAAGCGATTTCTTCAAGACTTTGTCAAGACGTTTTTGGATTTTGTTAGTACGTTTGCTGCTTTAGCAATTGATAATTTCAACTTGCCGGTGAGTTAGTTTAGTTTTTATATGTTTCGCATTAATATTCCAGTGATACTATTTATGTATGTATTGTTGAGTACTAATTGATCGGGCGTTGCGGCTGTATAGGACAATTTTTTTATCGTAAATAACTTTTCTAGGAGTTCTCTTTGCTTTAGCGGATCGCTCTAAGAATCGAAAGCGAAACTTCAACAAATCATTTATCAAAACTTGCTTGCATAATCTTTAAGAAGGTTTTTTTTCGGTGGCGAATGAGGAAAGGAAAAATGAAAATTGGTGTCAACGTGATATATATGCTTTGTCGTTCGGTAATAAATAATTTTGACTAAAGAAGATATTATGGATAGGATCTCGAAAACATATTTAATCAGCATGTTAACCGTCCCTTACTATATTTACATGGTATATGTCGAAATGTTTAACTAATATAAATCAGTATGCACAAAGAAAAACTTAAAATAATAACTATAGAATTTGTTTAACCATTTTAATAAGAATGGTGTGTCTTATTCTAAAGACGATTGAAACTATAGACCGCATTATAGACACAAAGGCCCCGCATATATTTAATTAAGAGACACAGTAAGAAAATGCGTATTATTCCTTATTGAAATTTTCTGTGGGCACTTTGTTCTTATTATCCATACATTTTTCGATACAAACCCTTGTAATTAACCCAGGACAGAATGACCGATAGGTCGATAGCCTTTTCAGAAATAAATATTTTTTACTACTACTTCTCTCTACGTCCTCCGTATAAAATTAAGATATAGAAAATGAACCATTTGAAGTTTTTAATCAGCTTATTAAAATTATACTAAATATTTTCTTTATATTATTACTATTCTGCTACTGCTTTAATATCTATTTAAAATAAAAAAATAGGTTTTGGCTAATTACGAAACTAACAATTGAACAAAATTCAATAGCACAAAAATGTTTCGATTATTATTGGTAAAATCATCATCCTGACCGAATACATCGGTTCTCTGGTCAACAGTGTTCGATTTGAAGCACTTTCTTATGTTTAAGATTCAATATAAAAAGCAAACGGAAGCTTATTCTTTCAATTTAACAACTCGCTGATGTCTCTGTTTTTGTGACGGGAATAATATGATTAGCGATCTTGACGTTCTTCCTTTATTCGTTCTGTTCCGTTAAAATTGCCCTTGCTAGCCTGGAGCTTTCGAAAATTTGAAAAGCAAACCAGATGAAGTGACAAAAATACGGTAATAAAAAAAAGAATACTTTTTCTTTGTTTGCTAAAGAAAACTGGTTAAAATGCGGCTGTGCTTTCAGGTTTAATGCTTGATTGAATTGAGGCAAACCGGCGATTTCGACGAAATCTGCTAGAAGTTCTACAGTGTGCCTTCTTAAGGTGGTTGCTTAAAATAAAAATTTTACGGCAAAAAGTTATTTTGTAGAAAAAGTTCTGCATGTTCTAAAATCTAAAAGACAATCAGTTTGTCAAAAAATATGAATTTTGCTCAAGAGTAAAGTACCTTTGCGTTTGACATTAATGAGAATCTTTATTAAAAACTGTTCATCAGAACAAAGAACTGCGTGCAAATATATAATCAATTCCTGCTACAAAAAGAAATTACACATTTTCCTCACTACAAGTATATGATCACTTATGCCGACTATTCTTTTAAAATAAGACGTAGTATCGTTCCTGCTATGCTTAGCATGATTTAAGTATAAAAGAAGCCACAGCAGAGACTATCATTTAGTCAATAAGATTTCACGTTATGAGAATTTTGTCGCATCTATTTGAAACAATTAATGGTTCTCAACTGATGAGAGTGATAAATTTACATCAGAATTCCGGCGGTAAAATTGTCTCTTTTCTCCTGACTTTCGGTTTCGTCTGTTACTTTTGAGGCTTATCGCATTGAGTAACGTATCCTTATATGGTTTTAAGGGGAACAATCTCTTTTACGGATGCAAAAATTTAATGGTTTACTTAGAATTGAACTTTCGAAATTTCAAAAAAATTGTATGATTATTATGTACGATTTATAGAGGTAATGGAGGTGGACTTCAAACTATCAAAGTTTTAATGTCCTTGAAAATAATTTTGAAAAAAACAGATTGAAAGAAGATACAATTTATTATTAGATTAGATTATGTATATTGCTAAAGACACAAGGAACACTTGTTTTCAAACTGACGCAAATTTGATTTAACTTGTGGTTTCGCTCCAAAAGCAGCGTCTAATTGGGTAATTATCTATAATTAGTTGAATTTATCGTTTTAATATTGCCGTTACCCCTTTCAGAAGTCAGCATTCAACACTAAACCATTTCCATCGTTTCATCGTAGCGACTTTACTTATAACAAGTTAGTTTATAAAAACCTTGGGCCAACAATTTTTCTTAAATTGCCAACGGCTATTGTTAGCTGAACGCCCGCTATGTTTTGTCTTCTTCATATTTCTTATTTCTGTATTCAGTGCAGATGGGTTAATTGACTTTTGAACTTCTTTCCTAGTTTAATGAATGTCCTCTGTAACTCCACGTTTAATAGCGACTGCGGAAACGCTTGCTTCTTTACTTTTGCATAAAATTCGCTTGTCATAGCCGCTTTTAAAAATCTCCACTGCCTTTTTTAATTCACCCCGACGGCATTCTTGTAAGGAAAATTGCTTTTTTATCTAATAAATAAATCCAGTAGTATACTCATGAACTTATATAACTTATTCAGGTGATCACCACATTTACGATCTTGCTGCCTAATAGCAGGGAAAATCTGGTCCAAATGTAATTTTTTTCACAGGTGACTTTTGAAAAATATTGGCCAAATAAAGTGCCACTATGTAGTTTAGACATTCAACTGCACTCCTACTTTATAAAATATTCGAATTTTTATAATTTAGAAACACGATGAAAGAAACCCAATACCCATTCATGGGACAGTTGATATATATTCGAGGAACAAAACAAATGTAACAATGGCCATTTTATAAGCACATCGTGATATGTTCGAACTAAAACATATTTAGTTATTTAATATTTTCCTATTAACTCAAGCTTCATTTTAAGGGAATAATTGAAGAGTTTTGGTTTTATAAATGTAAGAACACTACATAAGTAATCGCTTTCGTCATCGCTATCACAATTGAAACAATAAAGAATTTCAAAACGTAGTTTATGGGCACATTTTTCGTGAGTCCACTTCTTACATTTGTTACACTGAATTCATGCAACTTTGGAACTTTTGGTGTAAGTTTCGAGATAATAGGGACACAGTGAATCTTCAGTTTCATCATCGGACTCTCCACTCTTATTTTCACTGAGTTTGACTACTGCTTCCGTAAAATTTGTCCTTCTTCACTTCACTTAAAAAACATATTGTGTTCATTCTCATCATCTAAGCAAATTCTTTCTCGCAGCATAGTCGCAACATTATAATCTACTAGGGTACAATTGTATCATGTTACAAATGTACCCGTCCCCAATATTACATTTGAACCAGCACGTCATTTTGAATATTTTTGCAAGTTAAATGAAGCATGGAGGAACATAATCTTAAACTAATAATGAGATCAAATACATTCGTACGTAAACTAGATATAACATCTTAATCGGTTGTGGAAAACCTACACATGTAGTGAGTAGTAAACATCTTTATTTCTAAAAAAGACTATCGACCTATCGGTCTTTCTGCCCTTGTTTAATACATGTAGTCTTAATCTAAATAAAAAACAAAGATGAAAATTCTCTTATTCTAGGTTAATAATCTATATATAAATAAACTTTCCAATTCTAATGACAAGAAAAAATTATTTTATTGTCCAGTAGTCAGTTGCGTTTGTAAGTGTTCGAGTAGCGTTGATGTAGGGAAACGGAAGCGGGATTGTCTGGTCGGTCTTGTAAGACAAAGGGGATTCAGTATGGTCCAGTTGTAGGGGTTGTTTGTCCATTTTGTCTGTAGATGTATGAGTCTTTCCGAAATCTTTGTCATGTTTGTGCGTTCGTATCACATGTAGTGATTATTCAAGGACTACCAAAATATAAAAATTGTATTTACCTGTACGAAAAACTAAAAATTCCAACTAATAACATGCTGATCGTACGTAAACCATCATATTGCCGGTTAATGTCTTTATGTCAACCATTTATTTATTTGTAATGTTGTCTTATTTGTGAGATAAGAAATAGAAGATTTAAGAGTTTTGTTACAGTTGAACCCGATTTCCCTTTTGCTGACATTTGAAAAACAGTACGATAGTGTTTTGAGTCTCTAGTTTCAAAGTAAATGCATTGTGAAACAGGTAAACACATACGAAACATCAGGGCAGAAACAACAAAGAGAACAAAACACTTCCGATCACTAACCTACAAAGACAGAGGAATTAGCACAAACACCGCTACCAAAATATATAAAGCTATTTGTAGACCCTTACTAGACTATGGACATATACTCATGACCAACGGAACAGAAAGGACAAAACGTTATATACAAACAACAGAACAAATTGCACTAAGACTAATAACACGAATAAGACACCCCCCAAAACCCACTACACAACCCCCCACCCAACTACTATACGAACGCACAAACATGACAAAGATCTCGGAAAGACTCATACAGCTACAGACAAAATGGACAAACAACCCTACAACTGGACCATACTGAATCCCCTTTGTCTTACAAGACCAACCAGACAATCCCGCTTTCGTTTCCCTACACTAACGCCACTCGAACACTTACAAACGCTACGGACTAGTGGACAATAAAATAATTCCTTCTTGCCACTGAAATCTTATTTATTTGATAGTATTGCTAACCTAGAATAAGAGAATTTTCATATTTCTGGTTCTTAGGCTGGCCTGGCTTAGAATTTTTTCCTGACGTTTCGAAAGCACGAGTGACTGGCATCTTCAAAGGTGGTTTGCGTTGCAACAAGAAAGCCTATTCTTTTTAATTAATGAATTTTGTTCATTAAATGTGTGCTTTCCCAATTTAGATAGTAGAACGCTCAGTGGCACATTCGCAAAGTTTGTAATAATTCTATTTCTTCGCGACTTTTTCTTATTCACTGCCGCTATATGCACAAAATGTTGTAGCTGAAACAGTCGGAATTAGGGAGTTAAGCAGTGAAACGGAAAATTTAATCAAATGTTTCATACCGTACACTGAGAGCGCTACAATAATTTCTTTATAGTTCAAATGCAACATATATAGAGATCTATATTTTTCGTCATGAAGTTATCCAGGTGTAGAAACTAACCAGTGCCGTGCCCTACGCCCGTCGTAATTTATACACAATAACGCACGTGGAATAATAATTAATTAAAATTTTGAGTTAGCGACCAAGGAAATACGGTTAGAGGCCGCATCCGCAATTGGGAAACCACATTACATACACCCGGTGCACCATTACAACGTTTGGTCTCGTCTGCTTCCATTGTTGTACTCTGAGACAAGCTGCCGGCACTTTCGGTCCATCTTCTTTAAAATATCTGAATTCAGTTTAGCCATATTTTTAAATCCTTAAAAATAATTGGTTTGTTTTCTTTCCAGAAATTATTTTCGTAATTTATCTGTTTTAAGGCCAAGGGATACGCGGCTTGGCCGTTATTCAGCCTGTCTGCATAATTGTTAAATTAATTTAAATATGATTATCTTAACTAGCCATTAGGGCTTATTTATATAAGAACTTTTAAAATAAGAATTTTAGATTCAATTGCAGCTGATATTTTGGAGTCGAAAATGAACACATTTTGTATGTGTAACACATATACACGTTTGTTTGCGAAGTTTGACAATATGCATACATTTTCTTTCGTCATACAAAAACATATTCACCAAACAGTGGTGTATGCAACCAACGCATTATAGTAAAATAACATTTTGAGGCAAATGACAATTTTGCCAGCTTCTGAATCATTTAATGATTTATTTATTTGCTGCACTATGCATCCGAGATAGCAGAAGTGTTACTAAAAGCTCAGAGTATGCAAATATATCAAGCGTAGGTCGCTCTAAATAAAGTTATTGTGGATTTTAGTTTAAATGATTCAATTTGGGCAGAAAGACCGATAGGTCGATAGCCTTTTTTAGAAATAAAGATATTTACTACTACTACTACTGATTCAATTTTATGTGTGCCTTTTCTAAGAAGTTAATTTACATCCCCTGCAAGGTGTTGAAATCGATAGTAAAAGAGCTGTTTTCTCCAAACTATTTTTTCTTCGACTTGTCAAAGATCTTCTCTACAGAAAATGCGTTCTTTTCTCACTACCTTCCCGATTACCGAGAAAATTTTGCTACAGAAACAATACTTTCCATATTAAGTAAGTCACTATACTGTGAAAACTTCGCATATGTAAAACCAAAATTTCCGTTCCACATTTATAAACTGATTTAAAAAAATGTTGCATGGAATTAATGAAATAATAGTTATAAATTTATAAAATGGATCATTAAACATACAGAGCGTGTCCCGTGAGCATTTGAAAGAGCAACTAATAATTTTGAAATTACTGAAAAAGTAGGGTGGCAGAGGGCTGGGTTTATTTATTGTTGCAAGGCGCATTTGATAAACAGTTGTTCAATACATTCATATTACAAAAAGATATTTCAGTAATCAAATAAATGTTTTATTGAATTAATTTTTGAAAATTGTAAATTCCGATGTTACATGTGACTGTTCTTCCAGTCTGGGCATCGACAAGGGCATACTCTTAACGAGTTCTTTGTTTGCTAATATTTCCGTTTGCTTCCTTTGTTGAGGGCTGTAAATCTACATTTTTTGATTTAATGCAATTTAAAAAGTTTAGCATTTCAGAGTATTGTCCACCCTAAAGGTTGAGTAACTATTTTTATTCAAATTGAAGTTAGCGAGCAAACGAATATCGCCAATATTCGAATATTGTTCATTTTCCAATTCAATTCAATTTCCAAATAGCCTGGACAACAATATGAACTGTTTGAAAACGAACTCAAACTGGAATGAAGTTAGGCGCCCAGATAAATGGGAATTGTGGCAGACGCGAAACATATGTGGTTGTATTTTTAATATCGAATATTGAACAAATTGCTGGAACGCCAGAGGGAAATGATGGATAAGAATTTCTTGCGGACAATACGGTGCATGATTGATTTGTCGGTGGACATCAGATTTAAATCATACGAATCCCATGTAGATGTAAAGTCAGTCGGAAAACGTTCTTGCAAAAGTTTTTCCGTCGCTCAATTTTCTTTCGGGTGGTTTTCCCCAATCCCTCTTTTGCTCGTTTTCGCACTCGGCTCTTGACGGTTAGTTTTTTAATACATCATACGTCACGGCCTAGTCCCTAAAGAAATTGGACACAGTTTTTACTAATATCCTAGGACGCTTTTCCAAAAGATAACTTTAAGGGATGTCCTGGTGTATTTTATGAATAAAAGATTTTTCATTTAATTTCTAGCATACCAAACGATAAAAAAACATATGGTCTATTCTCGTCACAAAACTTTATTTGATGTCATTTGCAGCAGTTGCAATCAGAAAACAACTGCGATTTTAACTGGTGCATTTTAATGCTTCTGGCGCTAACGCATCGACATACCTACTGATCATTTTTATTAAAATGTTGGCACAAGGCCTAAGAAAGATAATGCAGCTGTGATCTAGCCGAAATTGCTATTCGGAGTTCTTAATGAAGAAATTTAAGTGAGCCGAAAATTGAGAGGAAATAAAATAACATCGAAGACAAATATGCAACCTGTGAGATGGTATAGTCAAGCGCATTCCTGTGTTAAGTGAAAACTATTAAAGCGAATAACACAATTAAAATTTCGCGTTTAGGAGAATGTGCTAGGAGAGCTTTAATTAAACTCCGATTCGACGGCTTTGGGTCGAACAATTTTATTGGAGGTTTCTCCATTTGACTTGTGAAGCCGTAGTGTACAAATACTTAACACTAATAGAACCATATAAATCTGCCTTAACTTTTGATAGCATAATTAAACCTATTTGTTTTACTGGGATTTTCGATATTTACTTTCTTCCAGAAGGGTTTAAACCTCTTGCCATGATAAATAATCAATTTACTGGTTCATTAGTATGAAGTAGGTGGTGATCCGAAGTTCGATTGCATTTACCTCCATATTCTACGGTCAAACAGCTCATATAAACATAGGTTCACTTATGATTCGTTTGCGCGATACAGGGTATCCAAACTTTAATTTTTTTTGCTATCATCTCTACAGCCCCTAGCGCTTATGAAGTATTTACCTCAAAGTTCAAATTTTGGATAAGCTATCTGCAGCTACAGATATGCTGAATGGTTGCAACAATCTACAGACTGTAATTTCACTAAAGAGTTGTGAGGTGCACTGATATTAAATTCCTCAATATTTTATTTAAAAATTGTTTTCATATTTGTCATAATTTTCAAGTTGCTTGATAATGCTATATTGCGTTTCAGGCCAACTTGTTTTATCCGCAAGTTAATAGCTTCCAAGTTCCCTGTGCGGGTGTCAAAATATAAAAAAAATGTTTTTTTATATATATTCTTAATCAGTTTTACTATTACCAAAAACAAATTCTGCTTGATGGTTTTTGGGATGGAGGAATCCAAATTTCTTATGAAGTACTTAGCTCGTAGTTCCTAGGCAAACATGGAGGAGCTTGGAGCGACTAAAACATCAGAACTTTTTTGGGCTGTAAAAGATCGCATTTTTGTTGGCAATATCTCGTTCTCCGATATTTCCTAAACAAAAATGCGTACTAGGTTTAACTCGATATCTGTCACCGTTTTCCAGATATTTCACATTGAAACATGTAGTGATTTTTTGAACCAGATGACTCAAATAGATGACTCTAAATAAAATAAATATTCTGCTCAAATTTTCACTAAAAATAAAAATGAACAAACACTAAAAACCATTTATTTAAGCACGTTGAGAACTACATTACTACATTTTTAAACTCAGTAAAGTCTCTGAAAATTATTTCATAACAATTCATCAAAATAAACTGCTCTGATTCCAATAAATTTATTAACCTTTTTCATCATTGTCGTATTGAAAAAATACATTTTTGCTTCTCAAGTCTTCTGCAGCATTAAAATTTTTCTTATCATTCGAAAATAAGTTATGTCGAGGAACTTTCAATAAATTCAATGTAAGAGTAGAAGTTAATATGCTAGTGAATTTTGTCCCATTAATTGAGGACCATCCTGTGTATATATCCAAGGAAACGTATAATAGGACAATAAAAAAATATAACAATACTAAATTGCTGAGAACAAATAAAATTATCATAGATTCAAACCAAACCTAGCTTAAAAAGAGCATTGCGTTTGCTGAGCTATGTGCATATGATCTTTTTGTCTTATTTTTACTCATAAAAGTGCAGCTAAAATTATGCAACCAAATTTGGAACCGCCCTATATATCATTACTATTCGTCTATAGTGTATGCACTATTAAGCAGTCGTTTCCACTGCTTGATTATATAAAGCAGCCATGGTCCGGTCGACTTGCATAGATCTTTAATCAAAACAGACAGGGGATTCTAATGAATTGAAATATTTTAACTCACGTAGTTATGAAGTTGCAGGTCTCGGATCACACTGCTTGTAAGGGCAAATTGAATTTCAAATTTTGCAAACTAGCAAATTCTTCCTGCTTTGAGCATTGATCAAAATTTGAATGCTTTTTTGGCCCATGTTTGGAAAATTGTAATATGAGTGTTTACAGTTCAAATATTTTTATTTTTCGTGTGTGTTCTAATGACATGAATGCATATGAAGCATGAATGTATATAGAATATATATTCAAAGATATAATTCCGGCTATTTGCTTTCGCAAAAGAGCAAAAATTGAAAATTCCACAAGAGATCTAGCCTAGGCTAAATCGCTGCCATTTCGAAACGGTTCTAGTAGTAATATGCGGTAAAGTTAAGGGGTATCCATAGTGTGCATAAAATTTAGCAGATGTCACCATTTACGATACCTACGTGTTAAATTATAGCAAAATCATGCCACTGACTAAAGTTCGAGCGATCCAGTACATCAGATCCATTTTTAGAGTCCAATTTGTGACCTTTATTACAGTTTAAAAGAAAAGGGCGATAAAATTCTAATTTCAAGCTAGTTATATTTACTTATTTCTCAAATCTGATGTTCAACAATCTACAGCCAAATGATTATTAAAGCTCTGTGCTGAACATACCATATCGGACCGTTTCGACTAGCTAGTAAGTTGAATTTTCAATCGCCCTAATCTTACGCTTTTAAAGGTAAGTGTATTACTTCGGTTGCTATCAGCAAACGGTTTTAAATAACAAACATAAAATAAATAATTTTATATATCACGACTTTGGCATAGTTTTCTGAAATTAGTCTTGAGAACCCCCTTTAAAGTAAAAGGTTTCCATGTTGTAACTTAATTCAGTTATAATAAAAGTCAATAGCATCACAGCTGTGATTTATAAGTGCTGCAGCAACACCCTATTAAAAAGTAATTACTGTCTTGGTTTGGTACATACATTCTAAAATAACCTCGCATATCTTCTCAATGATCGATCGACAATTGTTGGGATGCCGTGATGTTGAGATGCAATGAAAATTTAACTGAAAAGTCCGAGTTGGGAGAATCCCAAAAGCATATTCATATTAGTATGCCCGATAGATTGGTATGAATTCCCGATTGAGAGATAAGTTTGAACTTTCATCCCGAATTTTATAGATATTTGCAAGTATATGCCCGCGTTATGGTTGATGTTAATACTTATATTATTAAGAAACTATACATATTTAAGCTGCTCTCTGGTAGTAAATTTCTCTTTTGCGAGGTAACTTTGTGAAACAGTTTCTTTTGAAACTTTTAAACGTCAATTTTGTTTGTACAGTGAATTTCAGTGTACGCTAAAACTTCCATCTTCAACAATCTAGCTGAGGTATTTGCTACTTTCAAAATCTTAAGTAAATGTTAGCAGATAAATTGTAAATCCTGATTTTCCTAAAACGAAACTATGCGGTGTTTTAATTACATGGAATTGTACTACTGCATAGTGCAAGTTTTCTTTTTTTATTGATTTATGCATTGTTTTAGTGGATTTAAAGAGCCAATAGAAAAGTTGCTTAATTCGCGTTTAAAATTCTTGGAATTTCTCCAAGACCATAATAGAATAGGATTTATTTTAAAAAATAATATAACATTTCAGTTGATGCAAATCTCACGATGCTCCTACAATTCTGGTTTCTATACATATTGTTTATCTGTTATAAAGATGACGTGAAAAATACGCAACAATCTTCTTAATTCCATCGACATTTTAATGCTAAACTCGTCGAGTTAAAGATAAACCGAAATGCTGGCATGAAATCTCGAAATACCGTTATAGCATTCGGGATCCAACTCGATTTAATTAAATTCGTCAAATAAAAGTCATGCCACGCATTTTATAGAGTACCTATGGTTAAAAACCTTATTTAATTCGTGGAATTCCTTTGGCTTTGTTGTGTTCGATTGTACTTTTAGAAAGGGCGTTAAATCCAGGACTAAACCTGGTTCTCAATGGCTTTCTCCGTCCCCTTTTCTTACTTTACAAGTGGCAGGATTTCAGCGATTTAACTTCTTCAGATACCGAAAATGTGCCTTTTTGTATCGTTTAATCTGATGGTTGTTAAGATCATCTCTTAAATTTTCTGAGTTTTCCTTCGACATTTATTTGATTTAATTAGCTATTCCATGGGCTCACTATGTCAATTCAAATGAAATGTATTCATTGTATTTTTTATTGTTTGTATCAACAGATAATGGTATTCATCAAAGTTGCATTAACAAAAATGTCTACAAACTTATGTTTATATCATTTTTGATTAAATAAATCGGGACCTGACAAATTAAATACGTTTTCCAATATTAATATTAAAATATACAAATAAGCGTTTTAATCTGTTTGATTTCCGATGGCGCAGTGTAATTATAAGATACAATAAGGCCCTAAGGGGCTCAAGTTGTGCCTGTTATATAAGTTATGGATTTGATAAGAATATCGTACGTGACTTTGAATAATTGTAATATTCGCAGTGGTATTAAGGCGATTAAAAGTTTCCAAGAGAGTTGAATAAGCTCGGCTAATTTCAGGCCGCAGCTCTCTAAACACGACAATTTCCGAATTTTAACTATTATATTTCTCATATTCTTAGATACACGCCTACTTTTCATGGTTTTCAATTCCTTTCTAAAAGTTGGTTTTCTTTGGCTTAGTTAATTAAGCTTCGTTTTAGCCACCTTGGTGTTCATAACTGTAGCGGTGTATGTAATTTATTGCAATACGAAACTTCCAGTAAAATATTGATAAAAATCTAATTGAAATAAATTAAACAAATTGTAAATGTGCTCTATGGCTATAAAAATATGCGAAAGTCAAGTATTTTCCTACTTCTATTTTATGCTGCCAGCATCTGCTTTAAGAAAAATAAAGTGCTTAAAAAACTGGTTTAATTCATGAAATTTTCGCTTATTTTTCGTTTTTCGATATGATTTGTTCAGAAGCTAGGCGTTGGGCCACACAATGATTCTGGATTATTATGACCTTAATAAGAAACATTATAAAGCTTTTCTGATTAAAGCAGCTGCATTGCCTTTTCAAATATAGTAATCTTTTCCACTGATTAAATTTCTTGGATAAATGGACGTTTTTCATTACCGTCTCTTGTGGGGCTTCAAATACTACACTTTCCTGTTGTAATATTTTCCAAATGCCTTTCAATAAATCTATGGGAAATGTATCTAGCAATTTGATTTCGCATATATGGGTAACAAAACACTATATGCTGGCTTTTGAAATAACATTGAGATGGAAGGATGCTTAAGCTCATCGAACTTCCAATGTGATTTTCGTTTTCCTTGTTCTAAGTAAATTTCGTTGTAAGATAAGACATGAGTCTTTCCCGGTGCATTTAACTAACGACGAAGGGAACTATAATTAGCCTGTTGTGTCCGTTGGTAACTTCCAGCTACATCTGAAATTGCATATGGAATTTTATAATTAATGAATTTTGACTTGCGTGCAGTTTTATGTGCAATTCTTAAAGTAAATTAATTGAAAATATATCACAAAATGGAGTGAATGTAGCAGCTATAAATTTTCAATTCCAAGAGCATGGCCTAAGAAGCTATAGAATAAACAACCCCAAACTAGCGCAATTCAACATGAAATGATAATGTATGCTGAAAGTAAATCGGAGCGCACTGATTTCATTAGACTTAGTCTCGATATTATTGTTGAAGGGTTAATCAACATAAGACACGATCTGCTTCAACTTATTCAAAATCAAGAAAGTTGTGTTCAGGAAGGTTATTTATTCGGAAAAACATCGCAGGCGAAAGCAGCAATTCCGAAATAAAACAGGGCCATTTGTTTTAAAATAGGCAACTCGTAATTGTGCAGAACTGCGACTACGTTTTACGGAAGTTTTCCTTTTCAGAATGAGCTTCTGACCCTTCTATTCATCTCTATTTAGCTTAAATGAGCACGTCACTGCAGGAGGGAGACAATAGAAAAAGTAAATTCATTTTTTAATAGCGTCTACTCTGGAAATGACAAATTCATGTTTGGAAAAATATTTGAAACGAGTAACAAGTGACCCACAAAAATTAACCGATCCCCGCTTAAAGTCAGGTTTTCATAAAAAAAGGCGCTAAATAAATAAAAATGCTTTTTATACAACTTAAGTGAGTTGAGGCGTCAATAAAGTTGTAAAGTAGTCCTCAGGGACTGCTGTCGCTTGTACAAATCCTCCCCGTAAAGTCAGAGATGTTCGCTTTCCCTTCTTCCCACATTTATAACAAATATTAACAACCCATACATTTTATGTCATTCGTTTCAGAAGCGAATGCCGAGAATTGACTTCCTTTCCGTAGTTATGAATACGAAATTCGTTTATTGTACACAGGACTTTCTATGGTAGCAAGTGTTTAAGAATATTCAATTCGGTTTTATTACCTATTGATTATAGTTGTTGTTGCCACTTTTACAATTATTAATTGTCTTGAAAATTTTCTTAAATTGATGTGCAACCTAATACAGATTTAGAACAAATTGTATCAAGCAAATACGAACAAAAAATGATTTTATTAAAAATATATATGTATGAAAAAATAATTAAACTGCAGGAAGTATTCTAAAAGTTATTTAAAAAAATCGATGCTCAGGTGGCTCCTTTAAAGGCCTGTCTCTCAGTAGAGGGGCCCTCTGGAAAATTATTTTATAGAAACTTGTTATGTTTTTTAACGTCCCGAGATCATGCCCACATATTTCGGGACACCCTGTATATGATAAACCCACACTAGAATGATGTAATATAATCATTGTGGGCTTTTTGTCTACTTTCACATTTTCCTTTTTATGTCTGGTTATGAATAACGGCAGTGTGGTTTGCTGTGTATATTAATAGTTATAAAATCTGTATAAATACAAAATCAAAAAATTTCATAATCATTTGTTGTTTTAGCTTTTGTATGAAATAATAAATTTGAAATTTTCGATAAGTAGCTGCTTTTGAAGCTGAATTTGAAAATTGTCTCCAACTACTCTATAAAATCAATTGCATTTCTTTTTTGTACACATGCTTCGACTACGGAAAACAATTCAATCCACTGATTTGTTTATTTCGTAAGAAATACCTAAATAGTTTTCATAAGTAATAACCGTAGGCATAAAGTAACAAATTGAATGAAATTAATCTGAGTGTAGCTGGCTTCAATTTTAATCAAAAGCATTATTCTAATTTCAACGTACAAATATCATTTTGCGATTTCTAATTTCCCTGGAAACGTTGAAAACGGCAGAATTAATTAACAAAAGAGTACGTTAAAGTTAAGCTCTTTTTAAGCCGGTATTTGAAGTTGCGGTCCCCATTAATAAATAGCAAAAAAATGCATAGATGTCATTTCAATACCCGAATGCATTGAGTGTCAAAGGGAAAATTTACCACAAAACTTTGCTTTCAGCAATTATTAGTAACCCATTGGGATATCGTTCCCGAGTTTCTATTGTTCTAAATTGCTATTTACAAGGGAGTCGTGGTAAATTTCAAACAGATATTTTCCGGATCGGGATTAGTTAGTAATGTGCTGTAACAATACTAAAAAACTTCATATTATTAAGCAGAATAATTCGTTCAGAGAGAATAAACTGGAAGTCAGAGTTATCGTTACTAACAAATTATTTCCAAATTATCTATTATAATTATTTTGATTTGAGATTTTTGCATTGTCATGAACAGTTTTCTGTCGTTGACTATTTAGTTTGTTGTATTTGCAATAAAGCCTCTTCCTGATTTGTCCGTTTTTAATAGTTTTTTTTTATCGTTTGAACAGTCGGTAAACCCAATTTCTCATTCATATTTTATGTCATGTCAACCGTGCGTATGATATTAGTTATCTTGATTTTAAATTTACAAACTTCCGTGCTCTTTCGTAATAATTGTTAACATGTATTAAGGTTAAAAGCTACACAAACGCCACTGTACTCAATATGTACAATTGACGAAATTGTTTCTTAAATTAGCAAGGACTGAATTAGAGCTTCACTTTTTCTCTTAATTGGGTTTTGAAGAATTTGAGTAACTATTAGAAAATCGAAACTCAACCATCAATCATTATGGCTAATTCTATGAAATATATAATCTGTATTTTGTCGTAAATAGAGAATCTTTAAGCGGTTACAGTAATATACGGTGAATGTAAATCACAAAATCACAAAGCAGTGAGACCTAGTAAGCAATAAGTAAAAAAATAATAATTAATGTATTGTTTTTTAATAAATTTTCAACAGTCTGAGTCGCACATGTATATCTATGTGATATGCTGGAATAATTCATTAAAGCTTTACTATAGTGCACCTTCCGAAGTTACGTATGTGAAATTATTGATTAAGTTTTAGGAAACCCCTTAGTAACCGGTATACCTATAAACATTATAACAATGTACTTTCTATTTTATTATTACTAATTATTAAAGTTTCACCTAAACGTTGTTAAAAATTGGGTTTTGTGGTTTTGCGATTGTCTGTTTCGTCACAATTTGCCATTTCCTTATATTATATGCAATATACATTTAAATAAAACAAAAATTAACCACGTTAAAATTTTTCTACAAATATACAAGATATGGATTTGACAAAACCATAGTTTTAACATACACTAAATGCGTATTAAACAAATATTTAATTAAATCATACATCTATATAATATCCAGTCTATAAGCCTATTAATTGGTGGTATATTCTTAATATGGAAATATTTAATATTACCGCTCTTTAGATTAACTAACACTAAGCTATTTGAACTATCAGTAGGATTTTTTAACTGCAGTTCCGAAATAGACGCATTAAATGAGTGGTCTTAGTTAAAATTCATTCGTTTCATGGCCTAAGGCACATTTTCTTTGATCTTAACGTCGATGTAGTAAAGTTTGAGGGGTAAAAATTCATTAAAACTGAAAAGAAAAATAAATAAGGGCACAGAAGGTTCATGAAATGAGTCTGGCTCATTAAAATTATATGCAATACCTTGCATGTTAATGTAATTTGAAATACTGGTAATAAGACCGTAAGAGATGATGTGAAATTGCGAAACCAACGAAAGGATTTGAATTAATATTGGAAGTAGAAAGCAAATATTTGAGTTGTAGCTATACTAAACAGTTTTGATATTCGCACTAATAATTTCTGTTATTAAACAAACGAAACATTCAACTGAATGAAAAGCAAATTTGTCTAACAATACATTTAATACTTACTTTGAAAGATCCCAAGTTCTTCACGGAGCAGGCAAACTTCGCAGTTCTACCGGCCGCCACAGTTTGATTCATGATGACATCGACAAATTCAGGCTCCTCAACAACAGCTAGAATAAAATTTTTATTTTAACTCAGTTTTTTTAACATTTTGAAACGTGATGAGGTAAATTATTTTTAAATTGTATGAAAAAATAATAAAAACATGTCGCGCTATTCGAGTAAATAAACCTGTAACTTCCTTCATAGTGCACCCACCTTATTATACACCTTAAGAAATCTACTTAAGAAGCTAGGCACATCTGACAATGTGCAATAAAAATAATATTAATCTCCTATTTATAACGTCGCCAAATGTTTGCTTCATTATGTTTATCTACTTTATGGCAATGGATTGTCGTTTTATAATTTTAAATACAATATCAGAGGTTTCTCAAAAAAGTCTATTTTAAAGTATATAAAGGCTGTTCCAATAAGAACGACGGTTCAGAATTGCGTGCCATTTGTAGTGTCATGATTTGACATAAAAAAAAGGCCGTTCGTTAGTAGACAGCAGGAGGTTAAGTAAAATGGAGCCGTTTAATACACAACAACGAATTCCCATTGTGAAAAATAATTATCAAAGTGGTGGAAGTTTTGCAGCCACAGTTCGCAAAATGCGTACAATTATTGGCCATCGAAATGCTCATACTGAAGCCTCTGTGAGAAAATTAATGAAGAAATTTCAGCAAACTGGGTCTGTTAATGAAGTGAAAACAGAAACACGAGTTCGTCGTGGTCGCTCGACTGTAAATATCGCAGCAATACGTGCAAATGTTGAGGAAAGCCCAACCACATTAATTCGGCATAGAGCTCAGAAAATTGGTGTTTCCACAACCACTTTGCATCGAATTTTAACAAAATATTTGAAGCTTCAAGCGTACAAAGTTGAATTAGCTCAAGAGCTAAAGCCGGAAGACCATGGGCAACGAAGAGCCTTTGTTGATTAGATTTTGGAACAACGACAATTGGACGGTGATATTTCAACGAAAATCATCTTTAGTGACGAGGCCCATTTTCATCTTGATGGCTTCGTTAATCGACAAAATTGTCGCATTTGGGGTTCCGAAAATCAAAGAGTGATTGTTCAGAAACAGATGCATCCAAAAAGAGTCACTGTTTGGTGTGCATTGTGGGCTGGAGACATCATCGGACCATTTTTCTTCGAAAATGCGGTTGGTCAAGCATTACCCGTGAGTGGCGTTCGTTATCGTGAAATGTTAACTAACTTTTTTGTACCAAAATTGCAAAATATGGATCTCAACAGCATGTGGTTTCAACAGGACGGTGCAAGATGCCATACAGCCAGAGAAATTGTTGAATTATTGCACCAGTCATTTCCTGGTCGTGTTCTTTCTCGTTTTGGGTAACGGCATTGGACGCCCAGATCATGTGATTTAAGGGCTTTGTTTTTTTTGTTGGGTTTTTTTAAAGTCACAAGTTGAACAACTGAAACAACGGTTGAAGCCTTAAAAGATGAAATTCAACGCAAATTTATGCGCAACAGTCCTTGAAAATTTCATGAAAATAGCACGTCTGTGCCAGCAAAGCCGATGTCTTATTCCATTCTTAACCTCATGATGTGTACTTCAGTTTTCAATAAATGTTTAAAACTTATGCCACAAATATATATATTTTATTTAGTATTTAAATCCGACGTTCTTATTGGAACACCCTTTAGTAACTTGAATTCAAATGGAATAAATAAGAACTTTTACTGAGACGAGAAGAGTAATTTTTATCCTTCAGTCATCAAGTGTTTGGACATTGTCGTGCAGCACTTTGTTAATCCCAGAGAGCTGTATGTGCATAACGAAAGGAAAGAAATACAAAAATTAAAGAAAATAGAGACAAAACTGATATAAATTAGTGCAGATATCAAGATGTGTTCATCTCATGCACGCACAAGGCCGGTTGAAAGCCTACAGGTTCGAAACCGGTCCTGAAGCTGCCTGATTTAAGTAGTTTAAAATTTTATTCTAAATAATCTCGTTTTTTTCGTTAGGCCAACACTCGAAGTAAACAATATAAACTATTTGCAATATGAAACCGCCTGTTAATAATGTCCGAAAAATATTAGAGGTGTTATTTTATTTCGACTCAATCACGTCCCTATTAAATGCATTAATTTAGCAATGTGTTTACATTAGTCAATCATAAAGGGAATGTCAATACTAATAATTGATTAACCACAGATACAATAATTAATTAACAAGGGAACTGTGTACTTTAATGAAAACTGACATGCACTTTGAATTTAGATACTGAAAATATATTGTAGAACAATAATCGTACAACTTATGTTGCGATAGTCGATTGATCTACCATCAACCAAGGGGACAATACTTTTGTTCAAAATTCCATTTTCCTTTTACAATTTATTCAAACTGATTAAATACTATAAAATTATTAATTAGCCACAAGTTATGAGAATGGTGTTTGGAACTGAGACCAATGCATGCATGTATTTATTCTTGCTAAAGCAGCAATGTCGAAGAAAGTTTGAGACTTGCATTATTTGCATATTTTACTAAACAAAAACTAGTAATCGTTTTCTTTCTTTAAATTGGGCAATAACTTTTAAAAATTAGTTTTTAATTTTTCCCTGAAGAACAACGCTTTTTGAAGAATAATTGTCGCACATACGAGCGCAGCGTCAGCTGGAAATACTAATGAAGCTTTACATTTAAGCTCAGATAGCTCAGAAAAAGTTTTGACAATTTAATAATTCGTGATGAAAAAATGTGAACCACTTTTTCTTGTTATACAAAATGTTCTTGCTACATTTTCTTCAGCCGTTTAGGTTATACAAGGAATTCCATAAATGGAATTGGAAATAGCTTTAAAATTTTGAACACTTAAGTCACTCAAAACATCATCAAAATGACAATAAAATATACTAGATTTAAAGTAAATATTTTCAATTTTCTAACATTTCAGGTTAAATCTGAAGTAGAATACTCATGACCAACGGAACAGAAAGGACAAAACGTTATATACAAACCATAGAACAAATTGCACTAAGACTAATAACACGAATAAGACACCCCCAAAACCCACTACACAACCCCTCCACCCAACTACTATACAAACGCACAAACATGACACAGATTTCGGAAAGACTCATACATCTACAGACAAAATGGACAAACAACCCCTACAACTGGACCATACTGAATCCCCTTTGTCTTACAAGACCAACCAGACAATCCCGCTTCCGTTTCCCTACATCAACGCTACTCGAACACTTACAAACGCAACTGACTACTGGACAATAAAATAATTTTTTCTTGTCATTAGAATTGGAAAGTTTATTTAATAAGATTATTAACCTAGAATAAGAGAATTTTCATATTTGTTTTTTATTTAGACTAAGACTACATGTATCAAACAAGGGCAGAAAGACCGATAGATCGATAGCCTTTCTTTAGAAATAAAGATGTTTACTACTCTGAAGTAGACTTGATTAACTTATTTTACATTTTGCCAGATTGATTATTTTAAATGGAACTGTGTATACTGTCCTGACTGTATTTTAATTTAATTCAAAATAAAATTCCTGGGTTTCAGTCAATTATTTGTTTATTATTTTATTTTAAAAACGTTTCGGTGTCTTTCTCCACCATCATCAGTTTGTATGTGTAGCTGTTGCTACCTTCAGTTTTGGCATGAAATTATGCCACTGAAAATTGAATTTCATGCTACATTTTATTTTTACTACTACTAAATTATGCTCTCTAAATCGAGGACCTCATGTTGAACCTAGGCGTACAAATTTAAAAATCTGTACCTCCAGCAGTCAGGACATAAATCTTTGAACTGAATAACTGTGTCGAAATACTGCGTGATAATTAACGCGTTTCCGTTATTATTAGTTCTATAATGGTCAAGTTAAACGGTGAAGATGAAAGATGACATTCGAGCCATTAATCATTCGTTAATTTCATTTCAATCAATTTCAGTGTGGCTGTCTTCATATTGCTGTACCAATTCCAATAGTACCATCGGCAAACAGCAATCTGGGGCATTGTAAACCGCCGATATTGGTCTTTCTCTGTTTTGGTGAATATTTTAAAACGTCAAATACTCCCCAATTTTTACGCGTTCTATTTTGCAAATAGACTCTGCTGATATTTGACTTTGCTGAATATCAAATTTAATATGTCAAACAGAAAGTCGCAATTTATGCGTCCATGTACCTCCCTTGTTTAAGTTTTAACATTGGATTTGACGTGAAATATTACGCCCAATATATGAGAATCGGAAATAAAATTTCGATTATTCGTCTTATTTTCAGTTCATTATCAAATTTGTTGATTTATAATTTAAACTACTTTAGCTATCATAAGAATGCCATGCTGAATATTAGAAAATATATTTATTCTTTTAAACTTATTCTGTCCTCATTCTTATAAATAATTACCTACTATTAAATCATTGAATGAAAGTAAATTTTGGCTAAAAAAGGAGCCAAAATTCTATTAGTTTTCATTAAACTAATTAGTTAATAGCAACATTTATCTCCGATATGTGAAATATCTACTATTTAAGCACCATTCAAGATGATGTCTACCCAAAGAGCTTTTAAGTAAATACCTAAGTCTTTAGACTTCTTAACTTCTCTAAAACACGCCGAAAAGATGTTCAAGCTAAACCACAAACCTAAACAACTGTTGAGGCATAAGTTAGAAATGCGTAATCCTTGAATGAAAACTGTTAATACCAGAAATAAAGTGCCAGCATAAGGCTAAAGCTGGGGCAATGTTTTAGGATTAGTGGTGTCTGTTTGGTGAAAGATGGGGTTAAGAACGATAGTCCCATGCAGTCCAGTCTGGTGGGAGTAAACCTCGGAATTGTTTAGAGTCTCAGCAATGGCTTTTGCAAATGAAACCCTGGGTTAGACTTCTACATTAAATAGATAATAAGAAATGTGCATTTGTATATTGGCAGGGCTTTTGAGCTGCTTCACTCCACTCGTCAATACGATTGAATTTTACATTTTTTTTTATAAAAATTGAATGATTTAAAGAAAGGAAAGAAATTTCAAATTCAGTTTTCAGTAAAATTGTTTTACTTAAATCTGCTACATATTTCTGATGTCATTTAGTAGAGATTAATTGTAAATTTGAAGTTGATTTTTAGTAAAAAGTTCATATGTTTGAAACAACCACAGCTAATATGTCTATCCATTTTATTGCAATATTCAAAAAAAAAAACTTTCGTCGATAGCAGCTGCCACAAATCGATTTAATAATTTATCGCTTTTTATGCGAAGTTTTTATCGAAAATGCAAAATTGCGATTAAAACTGTGCATACCTTCAGCTTAAAAGTTGTCTTCTGTCCCGTCAAGAGGTTTTTAGGTTCGGAAATGAGTTTTAATAAATGCTTTTAGTATGCTTTTGTGGAGTACCTCACACGTGTTGTCTTATTTTCATATCTAAGAGGAACTTCCATCGTTTTAAATTCTTTTCTAAATGCAAAATTAAGTTAGCCTGGTTGTTGGCCTTCTAACCATTGAGCTCTTGCGTCTGTATTGTTTATCAATATTTTAAAACATATCTTCTTATACAGGGTGTTCCGATAAAAACGACGGTTTTGAATTGCGCGTCATATGTACTGTCATGATTTAACATTAAAAAAGGCCGTTCGTTAGTAGACAGCAGGAGGTTAAGTAAAATGGAGCCGTTCAACACAAAACAACGAATTCTCATAGTGAAAAATTATTATCAAACAGTTCGCAAAATGGGTACAATTATGGGCCTTCGGAATGTTCCAACTGAAGCCACTGTGAGAAAATTAATGAAGAAATTTCAGCAAACTGGTTAATGAAGTGAAAACAGAAACACGCGTTCGTCTTGGTGGTTCGACTGAAAATGTCGCAGCAGTACGTGCAAATGTTGAGGGGAGCCCAACCACATGAATTCGGCATAGAGCTCAGGAAATTGATGTTTCCACAACCACTATGCATCGAATTTTTAAAAAATATTTGAAGCTTCATGCGTACAAAGTTGAATTGACTTAAGAGCTAAAGCCGGAAGACCATGGGCAACGAAGAGCCTTTGTTTATTGGATTTTGGAACGACAATTGCACGGTGATTTTTCAACAAAAGTCATCTTTAGTGACGAGGCCCATTTTCATCTTGATGGCTTGGTTAATCGACAAAATTGTCGCATTTCGTGTTCTTGGTCGTGTTATTTCTCGTTTTGGAGATCGGCATTGGCCGCCCAGATCATCCGATTTAACGCCGTTGGGGTTTTTTAAAGTTACAAGTTCATGTGAACAAACCAACAACAATTGAAGCTTTAAAAGATGAAATTCAACGCTTTATCTCTGAAATACCGCAGAATTTATGGGGAACAGTCCCTGAAAATTTCTTGAAAAGAGCACGTCTGTGCCAGCAAAGCCGAGGCGGTCATTTGTCCGATGTCCTATTCCATTCACAACCTCATGATGTGAACTTTACTTTTCAATAAATGTTTCAAACTTATGTCACAAATATATATGTTTTATTTAAAATTTAAATCCGTCGTTTTTATTGGAACACCCTTTATGTTCCTGGATTTTGTATCGCTTACAAATAACAACCATCTTGGGCCTGATCTGTTTCTTAAAGTACATTCAGAAAGTGCCTCTATAGCATATTTTAGATCATAATTGAGGAAAAATAGGGTTCGTCAATTTATAAATTAAACTGTGTAGCTTTATAACAAATAGTGTAAGACCTCTTAACAGTTAACTGGCCAAAGAGGCACATTTTTAAAAACTCAACAAGTGTCTTCTGCTGACATTAATTTTGCATGCAAATTGCGGTTTTTAATTGCCTTTTTACTGAATGAATTTGCGCAACTATTGAATAACCATAAAGTTTGTTACTTTGGTGACTGCATTTTTAGTAATTAACGAAGTAGCAAAGTTATTTTATCAGACCTACAATGTTATTGAAAAGTACCTTATTTTATTTCAAAATACTTAGCAAGCAATAAAAAAGAAGCTTCAACCTATAAAACTAAATCCTTCAAATGACTCTCGCTCTAGACTGAGCGGAACGAGATATTTTGCGAATATGAGATAGGAGCTGCGGTAGGCTTTTATTGCTTTGTATGAAAGCGAATGAGTACCTTTATTATCCCACCATAATTTGTATGCCAATTATAGAACTACGACTAACAATGTGCTAGAAATAGAAGAAACAAAACTTAAAACCTTTTATGACTAAATCAACTTGTTGGGTCAAAATTGAATGGTTTGTTTTTGTCGAATGTCAGTGATAAATTCTTGCAAAATGCAAAACATTTAGAGAAAGTATGTGATTCCTGATCGAATAAAATTTGGCGCCATAGAAGTCCCTAGGTGAGTTGGCTAAGAGATAATGGGTGAAGCGGCTTGTCGCACAGCACTTTAGAAGTGGTTGAATTAACCCGTAACATGAATTGCACAAGTCCCTTGGTGGCAAAACGCATTGTTAGCACGAGCAGACGTTTTATCACTGAAGCTGACTCCCCTAGCAGCCAATAAACCCGCGACGAAGCGCTCGTTCATTTCATTCGTTTCATATTCCAAGCCGGTGTGCAATTTACATGTTATCGATATTTTTATACTCGTTATGAAATCGTTTTACAATCAGCCACCTTCATATATACGCATTGCCTGCGGTTGAGGTGCTGTTACAGCCAACCGTAATCGCAGCTTCTCAGCCAGAAGAATCTTGCAACCGGTTAATTTGCTCTCTCCTTAATTTTGAAGCTTTCATTTGCATTTATGCACCCCGGGCGATATTACCATAATGCAATATAAAGCAAGGTCGATTAATTTTTTCAATCGAATATTACGCATCTTCAGCTTCCTCAGACATAGCTGTTCTTCTGAGAACATTAACACATTTTAACTAAAAGTTGCACAGGGAAGCATAGCGGTCGATATCAAAGTGAGAACTTCAGGCCATTAAATGTCCATCACGACATTTTTCATTATTTGGCCTGTTGATGTGGCCTAGCATTGATAAATTGGAAGTCACTTCTACTTTATGTTATTTCTGGTAATTATTAAGGTTCAGTGGTTCATCAGCTCTCTATTTGAAATAATTTGCAGGAACGGAAAACCCTGCTATTACTAATAATTAATTCTCGGACATTGTGGTGGGGTGTTGTAATTCCCGCGGAAATCCTGCTAAACCCCAAAGCATTTATTCGAAACGCTTTTCATGCGGCCACGTTTCCAATCTGCGTATGGTACATTTGATCGCATTGTACGTCTTTGGAGTCATCAATTCTTTAAGGCCGCAAATTAATGATCATGATAGATAGCTGTCTATCTCCAGCTATATTAGTCTAATTATCTGCAACCGTGTTGCACATTATTGCAAAATCAGTTCATCGCCGAAAGCTAACATTTTGATATCGATAGAAACACGGAATTATAGATACTGAAATGTTCAACTAATACAAAATTGAATGATATTCGGTGTAATTTCCAACTAGCACTAGCCTATGTGATATGTAGCTCACCCAGGCAGACATAAAGCCACAATGTGATAACCTTTAGGATACCAAATTTAATCTTTAAATTTGCATTAAAGTCACCCGTAGTCGTTTACGGTGGCTCTCTTCTGGTGATTGAAACAACAGGGATTGACTTTGAAAACTGTCAATTTTGTTAGTTTAGGATATTATGGGATGTGTTTGAATAACTTTATTAATTAACTACGGTTTGAGCTTAATTGAAATATTTTCACTTAGGGTTTATAACTTCAAACTGTGCGTAGATAGAAGCAATTAAAGGATATATGTATTAATTAATAGCAAATAAGCGTTAGAGCAGCTGATGTGGACAGTATAGCTGTGGTAACACTATACTGACTAACATTTATTGAAAAACCAGCAGTGAAACGACTAGCAAGACAAACTCGCATCACAGTAAATATAATATGTCTATATAAACAAAACTTATTCATACACAGTGACTCTCTGAAAGCGAGTTTTATTTCAAACGGTGTTAGATTTAGCTCCGAGACATTACCAGCTTTTCAGTTTCGTTCCTTATATTTTCATTTCGTTTTTCATCATTTTGTACGTATTATGAAGCAGCGTAATTGGTTGTTTCGAAATTATTTCCACCCCAACTTATAACTTGGAACACATTATCGACCCAATTCAGTTACTTTTAATTTCAATTAATATACCATAGAGTTGAGTGCTGTTTAAACAACTAACTGTGCTAGTGTGACACTGAATATCGGTAAAATTCTGTAATGTAATGTCAATACACTTTTACATTTGTTTGGCAACCTCTCAGCGAGGAGAAAGTGGCTTTCAGAATTTCAACCATGAGGATTTTTAGCTAATTAATCATTAAACATTGATGCTGTTTAAACAATCAGCAATAGTTAATGGAAAGTAGTACTTTTGATATCAATAATTGCGGTATTTAACAAATTTCGTGTAAAGAATCGAAACAGGAATGGTTTGGTAACAGAAAATAAAAATAGTTAAAATTGTTTTCAAATCGAAATCTTACAAACTATAATCAGCAAAATAAATCTGTTTCATCTGTAATTTGCTCTGTGTTATCCATGCATTTTCAAGTAGTTCTTGCTTTCTAGTGATAGCTGGGTACGTATGTTAATCATCAGCTAATAACAGTATGATTTATTGAGTTTGCCCGGATTAGTCTGAAGTGCATGGCAACAAAATTTGCTGCGTTTATTGATGATTATTACTGGAATAGGCACTTACTAAGCACCATTGCAAGCTGAATCGAATTAGGTAGTTAAGCTTCCAGAATAGTCGTATTATTTTCAAATATACAGTATGATTCAGCCTAGGTAAACTAATGTCCAATGATATAAAATAAACAATAGTTTTCTGCAAGTGTATAATAAACGATTTCTTTATTAATCCTTAAAATTATTTACTACAAACTGGAAACATGGTATTGTTCTAAGGCATTCAGTTAGTTTAATTGAAAATTATTTCAAATGCAATCTTGAGCCAATCAGAAAGGGGCAGTATGGCTAAAAATGAATGCAGTATCAAAACTTTCTCAAAATTTTATATCTTTGACTTTAAATAAATAGTTATCAATTATATACAGGGTGTCCCGTAAGCACATGATCAAAAGAGTAGGAGAGAGTGGGCCACCACGAGACACGGGCCACCATGAGACTATGCAATATTTTCTGTTACAAGTGGAAACGTCTATTACCCCGTTGGGTGTTACTAGCGCAGTCTTGCTTCGGTGATAAAAGTTTCTTCTTGTCTGAGTCAGCCTTGACTGAGATTTTGACAAAGATGCATGTGAGCGAAGACATTTTTTTCACGTGTATTATTCTGAGCCATATTTATTAGTGAAAAGTTAAAGGTAAGGAATTTCAGTTGTAAGTGGTTTTTAATATAAAACTTTGTAATTTTAAATCGAATTTACCAACAATTAAAAAAATAGTTATAACGTGACACTTTTTTGGTGCCACCTTGAGGCACTGTCTTATGGAGAAACTTTAAAACTTTTAATTGCGTCGTTTTGTATCTTTAGATGTCAAGGGGTCGCAAAAGGAAGTTGCAGAAGGGTACATCCCCAGAAGAAAATATGAAACGAGCAGTCCAAGAAGTTTTAGTGGGAGTAAGTAGAGTAAAACTGTCAGTGCGAAGTCCAGAGGTATTTAGAGGCTACCCAAAATCTTCTAAAAGCAAACTATCCCCAGTAGTAAAAAAAAACAACAAATATAATCCCTACGGATACTCCAGAAAAAGATAAAATTGAAATGAGATGCAAAGAAAAAGAAGTATAACATAGAAATTTAGAAAAAGAAGCAGCGAAGAGAAACGTTTTTTGAAACAATTTAAAATTTTAACAAAGGAGATGTCTTGCCAATGACGACGGAGAAGATGTCCCATTTGCGAATTCAGAAGACGGTTCTGATTGGACACCTGAACCCGATCCGACTGCGTTCGAGGAATTAAATAGACAACCCGAAGAAGATGATTTTGTGTTTGTTTTCTTCGTAGGGAAAATTATTACTTGTGGCGACACATCCGAAGAAGTTGAAGTTAATTTTTTAAGGAAGTCGTGGACATTCAGTGGGTGCCTTGTATTCCCTGATCAACCTGATATTGGAACTGTTCCCTTAAAACACATAAAAATGATTTTGCATGTGTTTTAGATAATGTGTTTTAGGTAAAACAAAAAGATTTCAGTCCTATTATAAAGTTGAGCTAAATTTTGGCAACTTTAATATTCGTTAATTGTTTTCCTAAGACTAAAATTGCAAAATTTGTAATTTTTTTGTGGTAATTTTTTTGTAGGTTTAATTTTGTTTAAGCCGAGGTTAAAGCTAGTTTAATTTTTAAGATAAAAATTGCAATATTTGTCGATCTTGTAGTGGAAATAAATGTTTTTTTACTTTCAATTATCGTTTTTTTTTATTTACTTATGTCTCACAGTACAGAGGTACGGGCGTACCTCGGGCCACGATGAGACGTTGTCAAAAAATTAAACAATAAAAATAGCTTCAAATTTACTATAATTGTGTGCTTTCCACCGTTACATACTTAAATAAATGCAATTCCAACCAGCTATTCAACTTTTCTGGACGTTCATGTAAAGTGTTTGGAAAAAAGCCACTTTGACTTTTTTAGTCTGTTTTAGGTGGCCCACTCTCCCCTGCTGCGATATTCTTTAGATCAAAAGAAGCCGTCTGATCTAACTTTTACTAAGAAAAAATGTCTGGCTCCTCTGCAATTGATGGGCAAAGTTCTTTAAAAAAATTATTGTTTTTGCAATATCGGGAGAACTCGCTGTGAATTTATTCCTATGTACGACTCATGTATCCGTAGGGATGAAGCAACTGAGTCATCCGCTTTGGACAAGTGAGGAATTCTTGAGTGTCTTAGTACAAAAACTACTAGAACTTTTTATTTGTCAGCTGGAACCAAAGAATGTATCAGTGCCCTTTTGATCATGTGCTTACAGGAGACCCTGTATATTCTCTGCAAATCCTTAATCCGACGCAAAATACGCTAAACACGGAAAGACTCATACAGCTACAGACAAAATGAACAAACAACCCCTACAACTGGACCATACTGAATCCCCTTTGTCTTACAAGACCAACCAGACAATCCCGCTTCCGTTTCCCTACATTAACGCTACTCGAACACTTACAAACGCTACGGACTAGTGGACAATAAAATAATTTCTTCTTGCCACTGAAATTTTATTTATTTAATAGTATTGTTAACCTAGAATAAGAGAATTTTCATATTTGTTTTTCATTTAGATTAAGACTGCATGTATTAAACAAGGGCAGAAAGACCGATAGGTCGATAGCCTTTTTTAGAAATAAAGATGTTTACTACTACTACGCTAAACATCTGCACCGTGAAATGCTTTCGACAGTGTCTTAGTTGTAAACGTATGTAGAAACTGTTTTTGAGTGTGAACATTTGCACTGTATTTTATTAGGAAATTATATTCACTTAAGACTTCCAGCTTCGATTCGACACAAGTAAATAAGCTTTTTGCCAAATGAGTGACTGCAACGGATTTAATTTTATATTTTATTGAAAAAAAATAATAAAATACTGTCCATCAGTTCAGATACAATGTTGAAAACATTAAGAAACAATATAGAGGAATTTTAAGTGCAATTTATAATATTAGTCACTATATTATCATGCCATGACGAAGAAAACACCGGGAAATTGGCATATAATTTATGGAATGGTTTGGGCAGTGGTAAAAAAGCAGTTACCATTTCGCTCTGTGGAGTGGAATTTGTCGGTTTAATTAAACATGAAAGTGAAAGGTTAAGTATCTTTCGACGTGCAATTGCAGCGACTATCCGATTTTCTTGAGCGAAGTTGGAACATTTTCAAGTGTTTTTTGCGCCAGGACTTTCGGATAAAGTATTATTCCGGTGTTAGAAGCTGGATGTTTTGAGAGAAAGGTTTTGTCGTTCAACTAGGAGTAATGGATGCTTTTGATAACTTTCCAACCCGAATTGCTCCAGTTGGTTTCGCGTAGCAAAATATTTCTAATTCCCTTTTGGGATTTGAAAAAAAAAACAATAATCTGTAGAAGAAAGGAAGAAAGCATATCGTGTCTGTCACATTTGGACACCGAACTCGACTATATTGCTTTACTTGAATTGTATCAACTATTTAAAAAATTTAAATTAGAATAATAATATTGGAAAAAAAGGAACACATGCATTGTGTATCTGTGAACCCATATCAGAAAAAGTAATAAAATGTACATCGGAAATACGGGGCAAAATCTATTCGACTTTAAGATACAATTTCTACTTGAAGGCATTTCGTGAGCCCAAGAATGTTATAGCTCTGACGTTGCCAGCAAATTGACATGCATTCTACAATATTCCTTTAATTCCGGAATTCGGACGATGAAGCCACAAGTTCCTCCCATTTTGTCACGAAGGTACGTTGAACATTAAATAAATTTCCTATATAAAAACTTCAGCGTACATTAAATTAATCTGGAGGATTTGGCTCTCAAGATCACATATCAAAAAGCAATGTTTTTGTTATTCTATTTTATGTGCTGCTGTTTGGCATTTCACTGATTTGCGCAGATTATTATTTGCAAATCTGGATATTAAAAAACGTTTTTTGCCAACAAAATATTTCAGTTAATTAAATTAAAATAGTGACAGAACTGACATAAAAACAAGCGAAGCAGCACACTAGAAATCATTATTAATTTACACAACAGGCGCGAGTTGCCCGTAAACATTAGACGGGCAATAAAAGCTTCCAGTTGGATCATGAGCGCGGACTGTATATGTATGTTTACTAAGAAAAATATTTCTCTCATCAATTTCTGCCTATCTATAAATGTTCAAATTTTAAAAAGTTTTGTAACAAAGCGCTTTTAATTAATTTGAGTGTAGTTTACTTTGTCACTGTTCATAATAATTAATTAAGCTATACAAACATGCAAGATATAAGATATATAAAATGGTAAAAATTTCCCCAGATTTTCCCCAGCTGAAAATTCTCGGCAGTGTCCAATAAAAGAAATCGCGCTAAGGTGGACATGAAATGTATGTTTCATAGTGAAGTTTAAAAAAGTAATTTCCGTAAATAAAATACGACCAGCCGTTCAGGCAAAGGGCAACGGACAGTATCAGGGAAACAAGAACTTATTTGAAATAGCTCTGGCCGGATGATATTCTATAAGACCAAGCGAGTAAGTCTATCTACACTTTTTCAGCTTTTTGTCTTTGTCTCTGATGTGTTCGTAATACCAATTCGGAACCTACATGACCACTATATTGTCAGCGTTTCTTTTAGTGAATTCGAAATATGAAACTGTCCTCGGTATATTCGCTTTGTCTTTCTTTAAATATGATAGCTTGGTGTTATGATTTATTCGGGATTTGTCACAAAACCATTATATTTTTCGAATTTTTTATAGTTGGTCTTTTTTACTTATCAGAATCATTAACTAACTTAACTGGTTAGAGATGTTTCCAGTGTCTGCAGGTCATTTGTTAATATTTCGCTATTATTTCCTAAATAAAGTTATTACCCTTAATTTTGTTTTGCAATTGAAAAAAAATTAAAGTAAAATGTCGACGAAATGTGCAAGTTTCATTGAGCCTCACCTGATTTACTTTTCAAGGTAAGATTATCGAAAATAACGCTCTAATTAACATGGTTTAGTATACAAATGTGAAACAACTCTTCCACAAATTCTAATCAAGACTTAATTTCAAGTAAAGTATTAAAGTCATGTGTAAATTAAGTCTTGATTTTATAAATGTGTCTTTAAATTATTTTTTAAAGGTCAATGCAAACCCTCCTTGCATGCGTTTTATCATAGAACTGCACACTTAATATAGAATAATGTTTTTCAAATGGTTTCGAATGATTTATCTTACTTCTTCGGCAATCCTTCGAATACTTTAATCAGGGACAATATTCGCAAAATCTTTAAATGGTTTTCCATGCTTGGTGTTAGTGCTTGTTTCTATCAAATTTAAAACCGTCCTAATCGGTGCTTATTAGCACTACCTTAAGGTCGACTTCTCATCTGAAATCAATCAATCAAGTAGCACTACAACCCTGGGCGGGTCTTGGCTGACTGTACAGATTTTCTTCTGGCGTTTCGATCCTCCATCATTCTAGGTTCAAAGGCGATGTTCATTTTTTGTCGATCTGACACAATGTTGTCTCTCCATCGCACTCTGGGTAGTCCAAGTGTTCTTCTTCCCGTAGGAACCTCCTCCCACATCAACTTCAACAATCTCTCATCCTGCAGTCAATGCACTTGTCCTGCCCATGTCAGTCTCTGGCCCTTGATTTCCTGCACCACATCCCCATCCCTATACATTCTCCTAATTTCGGCATTTGTTCTCATTCTATATTCATTCGTGGTAATGTTTTGTAGATTTTCACTTTTGGTGTTCTTGTAAGACTTTTCGATTTCATCAGTTATCCAGTGCGAACATACATCGGCTTCTCGATTGTATCCTGCTCTTTATTTCTTCCGTGGTGTCGTTATCTGCGGTGATTGTTGCTCCTGGATATTTGAAGCGGTCCACTCGTTCGAAATTAAGGGTGCCGAATGTGATGTTTTGGCCTAATCTATCTCGACTTTGTGGTCGGTTTACGCACATTTACTTCGTTTTTTCTTCGCTCACTTTTAACCCTACTCTGCTCGTGGCTCTTTCAACTTTGTTGAACGTTTCCTTTACGGAGGTTGTGGATCTTTCTACAATGTCAATATCCTCTGCGTATACCAGCAGCAAACTGCAAAGGTCCTTATGATGTGAGTAACTTTGTTTTTACTCCGCCTTCTCTCACTGCTTTCTCTAGGACAAGATTGAAAAGCACAGGTGATGGGGCGTCACCTTGCTTGAGCCCGTTTTTTATTTCAAAACTGCCAGAAAGTTTATTATTGACACGTACTTTTGATACTCCGTCCTCCATACATATTTTGGTCATTCGAATCAATTTTCTTGGTATCGAGAGCCCTGCCATTGCATTCCATACTTGGCTCCTTTCTATGCTGTCATAAGCTTGTTGGAAGTCTATGAAAAGGTTGTGTGTGGGTCTGTTATATTCCCATCCTTTCTCCAGGAGCTGCCTTAGTGTGAATAGCTGGTTTATTGTAGATCAGTGTGATCTAAATCCTGCTTGATAATCTCCCAGCACGTTTTCAACATAGGGGGTTAGTCTGCTAAGTAGTATGTTTGACACGATTTTGAATGCGGCGTTTGTTATGGAGATGCCTCTATAATTGGAGCTTTTCCTTTTATCCCCTTTCTTATGAATAGGCACAATTATATTTTCCTTCCATCCTGTTGGTATCTCCTCATTTTGCCATATAGGCGTTATTAATTTGTGCAGCTGGCGTTGCAGAGTCTCTCCCCCATATTTTATGAATTCCGCTGGTATTTCATCCGTCCCTGCTGCTTTATGATTCTTCATCTTATTTATGGCTTTTTGAGTTTCTTCGAAGGAAGATTCGTCGACCGGGAAATCTGCTGTCATATATGTTTCTTCCTTGTGCGTATCTTCATGATTTATGTTTAGAAGCTCCCTAAAATATTTTCTCCACTCTTCGATCAGTTCCTCGTCGCCGACTATCAACTGGCCCTGGTTATTTCTTAGCATTTGTGTGGATTTGGCCCTATTTCCTTTTTTCTCCGAGGAGATGGCTTTGTAATATTCCCTTGATCCTGGGTTAGGTCGATCTCTTTCACAGCTTCAAATTTTTCCTGCTTCTCATCTGCTCCGATAAATTTAAGCAAGTTTTGCTATGTTTTGTTTGTCAATTTCCCGTTTAATTCTCACTCCTATAATGTTGCCAATGAGATGCGGACATGTTCTAACCCAAACAACTTCAATCCTAAATTTAAAAACAAAAGTTTTGCCAAAGAAGATTTGTGACAAAATTAATTACATTTACCTCCATTACTTCGAATTCCCGAATATTTATTTAACATAGTTACTTACATTAATTGTAATGCCTTAATGTATTGGCTAATCAATTCGTTCTGAACGTTTTGCGGATAGACAAAACTTCAGCTCGCACTTGAAAATGAAACCCTCGAAAGCCGCAGCAATGTAACACTTGCACTAACGTTCTAATTTGCTGAATTAGATGTCTTGCTTTGCCTCCACAAAGAATCACCGGTATAGATAAAGCTCAAGAATTTCGCCAAAATGTTTCCGGTTTTGAACAAAGTTTGCGAGTAAGGAATTGCATGTTGGCTAATAATAAACATGTTTCTGTATGAGGTAGCAACAGCCTCCATCCAATCCAATTAAAGTTTGACTGCTTCTTAAATGCTACAGTATGAAAGCACAATGTGTGAGCTACGTTGTATTTAACCAAATGCAGTCTTTGATAGATTGAATTTTATAATTAATTAATAAAGTTAATTAAGTTAATAGTTTATCCCATTGAATAAGTGGGAAGAAATGGGTGATTGTCTGAATCAAACGAAATAGTCTTGCAATATTAAAAAAAACGGCATAGTAAGTATTTGCATTTGAAACTTCTTTGATATTAACACGCTTAAATATGCATCTAGCACGTCATAGAATACAAAGTAGATCAATAATTTTAATAACAATGGAATCATCAAGTTATCGTCATTAGTTTCTGATCCCAATAATGTTTGGATCCACATTTCGCTGATTATTCCATTGTAGACAAAATATATTTCTCTGTTGGAGACATTTAAATGAAAAAACCGAAGGTTTAATTTTTCCGACAAATAAAAGTCGAGACCAGCATTCGTTTTCATCATTTACCTGATAAAGCTCGTTAGATCATCAGCTTATTTCAACAAAATCCGAATAAAATTGAGTTAAAATGTAAATCAAGCTTTATTTGATATGTATAGGACCTGAACATGTTGCTAATAGATGTAAAACAGTTTAACCGAATCGTAGAAACACATTATCAATAATTAGACATCGCACTGGGTAATGACTTCGGACAATATGTCGTAAGTGATACCAAACCGACATCTATAGTTGATAATAATGTTCATCCAAAGGTTCAACATTAATAATAGAGACACGTAAACTTTAAATTTATTTGATCTCAATGTTGTTTTAAATACATGGGAACCAGGTGTACTGTGGTACAAAAGAACAGTTTGCCAATGACAAAATAAAATAATAATTTGACAATAATCTTTAAAAATTTCAAAAGGAAAGTAAAACGAATGAGGAATAATAGTTGTTAGCAATCCGTTATATACGTTTTGTAGTTTTGATTTATGTCTGACAACTGAACTGTAAGATAGGATCTTGTCCCAAAACTTATTGAAACTAAAACGCAAAAATATACTATTATCCCTTATATAAAAATACTTGTAATAGACATTGATAGTAGATGAATTACTTTACATAAATATGACTTCAGTGAATAATTATTGGCTTAGAAATGCACCATAGCATATGATTATAATTTAAATAATTGCCGGTTGGTTATACTTGGTCTTTGTTTCATTCAAAATGAAAATTTTAAACAGAAGACTTTTAATTTTAGAAACCGAAATCCTCAATCCCTGCTAACTTTTTCTCAAGAATGCAGGAAGCGAGAGGTTCCGTTTTACCAAATAATTAAAGTTTAAAATTTAAATACTCTGGCTGGAGTTCTGGTTTATGTTAGGCACGTATCTGAGACTGAAACCTTTATTTTATCCGGATGTTAGGGGAGCAGAGATTTAACCTCCGTAGAATTTCTTAAAGCTATTTACTTGCATTGCATTTACGTCTCTCTTTCCTAATTATCACACTTAGCTTTTTGTTCGGAAACAAATCCACAAGATCTCGCCTGAGATCAAAGGAGAACAGGAATTTCCTCCAGAATTTCCTTCGGCTTTCTACTATATAGCTACATGTTTTTATTTAATTTGGTTACATCAATTAGATTTATTTCATTTAAGATGCTAAAATACCAAGTTCGCTTATATTAAAATTCTTTCTGCTAGATAAATGAAAGATGAAAACGTAGTCAGAGACATAGGGAATATATAAATTAAAATACTTGTCCGATTTAATATAATTTTCCGCCCTTTATTCTCAGTTTAATATCCTGACAGATTAAATAAATAATCTTTCTGCACGCAAATTATAATAGTTGAAAATTCTGTCTGTTATTCCATTTAAAATCAACCAGTTTTCTGAGAGCTACACTGAAGTGTGTAATATATTTTCTTATTAAATATTAAAGTTGCCCAATTATTAAACCGCTTTCAGGACAAAATGTTGAGTATTTATATTCAATATTAGTAGTAGTAAATATCTTTATTTCTAAAAAAGGCTATCGACCTATCGGTCTTTCTGCCCTATTCAATATTATTTTAATTAAAAGACTAAACTTTCAAACATCACAATGGATCACAGTGTAATGTGATCACAAAATAATGACATTGAATCCAAATGGGTTTCATATGAAAACATAAGTGCTTTTTGCTTATTTATACACTTTAAGCTTGAAGATCTTGTCTCTTACAAAAATCTTACATTCAATTATTAAATATTTCTTACTTCTTGTTGTAGTTCTATAAGCATGTGGTCTAATTCTTCACTGTTTGGGGCAAAACTGGCAATGTCATCAGCAACTCTTAGGTTACTGAGTTTTTCTCCCGATATATTGATTCCTCTGTCTTCCCAGTATAGGCTTTTGAAAACATCCTCTAGCACTAGTGTAAACAATTTGGGTGACACAATGTCTCCTCTAACGCCTCTTTTAATCAGGGTTTTGCCTTCATGTAGCCTTACTTTCATTTTTGAGCGGCCATTTAGTGTCTGTATAATGTTAATATATGGTTGGTCTTTTCTTGCATTTTTCATTGACCTATAAATAATTCATTCTGCAATTTAAACAACGCAAGATAATCTGCAGAATCAGCAGTAGATCACACTATATTCACCTCGTTGTGTGAAATAAATAAAAATCTTTGTTAACCCGTTCATCTGCTAAATCAGTTTATTTTCTGCTTGAAAACGATTTCCTTTGATTTGAAACAAAACGCATCCATAATAAAACAAAACACTGACGTGCTCGGCTAAATTTGGTGCATGAAACACTAGAGTAAATTCGCTTGTGAAAATTTAATGTCAGTATAATCCCAAACCCTAGTGCGAATTGGCTCTATCAAGAAACAGAATAATTCAGATCACGTTTAGGAAAAAGCTTCCGAATTTTTATTATAAAACGTTCTGTTTTTTTCAAACTTATTTTAGGCTCAGAAGACTTTTTACTTCTTCACTTCTTAATAATAAGAAGGTGCCGTTATAAATAATAAATGTAATTAATTTGAAAAAGAATATTAAATATAAAGCAATTAAGAAAAATTGGCGACTATTAGTTTGCGAAAATAGTAACGGCGATAAAATGTTAGAGGCAATAATTATGCATTTCAAAATAGGAATAGAGGAAGAAACGCTTTAAGAAGACAAATCCTTTAGCTTTTCTACATGTAATTTATTTGAGACTTACACGAGACGCGGAAACCTACAAATTCGCTGCGATGTCGTCTTTTATCGTGTAGCGTAACAATTTGCATATTTCAAAATATTCTTTCTTGCTCATATAAATCCTCTGTTCTTCTCATACGTGTTTTAAAATTCTCTTCAACATTCTGTTTTGATTTCTCCTCAGTCTCGATATGTCCGTATATCATAAGATCCAAAACCACGACTTGAAGCTCAAAATGTTACGTAGGAAAATTGCAAATCAGTTGTGTATACAAAAGTTTGTCCAACACTCCGAATTTGCTCGACGTGCAGACACAGATGTCTCTTTATGAATACTAATGATAATAGAGACATATATAGGTATGGCGAATTTTACAATTTATGAAAACTTAATTTTTATTGCCATATTTATCTTGTTCTTAACTGCTAATAGTTCGGCAAAGTGAAGGTTTTTTCTTTCGTGAACTCATTCTTTTGGCAGCTTAAGACTGTCAATTTGTCAATTTAGAATTGCTCTACTTACGGCTATTCTAGTCAGAGTGTAATCTTTTAAATTTACGATTATCTTAATAATTATCCTTAATAATTTACATAAAAAATTATATACATTTTCTGTGTACATTTGGATCAAAATCCTAGGTTTATTAGACAAAAACAAATCATGACGGTTTTCTGTCATTGCTGGTCTTCTATTAAGGTGATTATTTGTCTTCTTGACTTGAAATTATTTTGAAACAATTTAACGGCGCTATTGTTCGTGACATCTAAAGATTAACTCGTAATATTAACTGAAAATTGTCGAACGCTGTCAAAAAAGTTGAGTAGTAGTAGTAAACATCTTTATTTCTAAAAAAGGCTATCGACCTATCGGTATTTCTGCCCTTGTTTAATACATGCAGTCCCAATCTAAATAAAAAACAAATATGAAAATTCTCCCATTCTAGGTTAACAATACTATTAAATAAATAAGGTTTCAGTGGCAAGAAGAAATTATTTTATTGTCCACTAGTCCGTTGCGTTTGTAAGTGTTCGAGTAGCGTTAATGTAGGGAAACGGAAGCGGGATTGTCTGGTTGGTCTTGTAAGACAAAGGGGATTCAGTATGGTCCAGTTGTAGGGGTTGTTTGTCCATTTTGTCTGTAGCTGTATGAGTCTTTCCGAGATCTTTGTCATGTTTGTGCTTTCGTATAGTAGTTGGGTGGGGGGGTTGTGTAGTGGGTTTTGGGGGTGTCTTATTCGTGTTATTAGTCTTAGTGCAATTTGTTCTGTTGTTTGTGTATAACGTTTTGTCCTTTCTGTTCCGTTGGTCATGAGTACATGTCCAAAGTCTAGCAAGGGTCTACAAATAGCTTTATATATTTTGGTGGCGGTGTTTGTGCTAATTCCTCTGTCTTTGGAGGTTAGTGATCGGAAGTGTTTTGTTCTCTTTATTGTTTCTGCCCTGATGTTTCGTATGTGTTTAGTGAATTTAAGTTTGTGGTCGATTGTGATTCCAAGGTATTTTACGTCGTTTTTTGGTTGTGTCGTTTGGCCGTCTGCAGTTATTGTAGGGGAATCAGCGTTGAGTCTGTGGTTTGTGAGCAGAAGTTGGTTTTTTGACGCGTTTGGTGTTAGTCTCCATTTATAAAACCATGTCATTGTGTTGTTTGTTAGTGTTTGGAGTCTTTGCGCTGCTCTCTCAGTAGTTTTGTCATGTACAATAAGTGCCGTGTCGTCTGCGTATTGTAATATGTATGCCGATCTGTCGATTTGATTTTTGTCTGGTAAGTTGTAATTGTATATGTCATGGCAGTATATATTGTAGAGAAACGGTGAGAGCGGGGATCCTTGAGGGAGCCCTTGTTCAGGGGAAAAAGAAAATGACAGTGTTTTGTCAATTCGTACTTGTAGTTGTCTGTTTTCTAGTAAGTTCTTTATGGTGTGTAGTAGATATGTTCGTGTGTGTAGTTTGTATAGTTTATATAGTAAGCCTCTATGCCAGACACTGTCAAAAGCCTTGTTAATGTCCATAAACAGGCAAGCTGTCTTTCTGTCAGTTAGGTGGGTAGTTTGTATATTGTTGGCCAAAATAAAGAGCGGATGAACAGTCGAGTGATGCTGTTTGAAACCAAATTGGTAGGTAGGTATATACCCTCCAATCACTCTCTCAAGCCGCTGCTTCATTATGCCTTCAAAAATCTTGCCCAGTACTGGAAGCAGTGTAATTGGTCTGTAGTTGCTCGGTTGTGTATTGTCCAGTCCATTTTTTGTATAGGGATTATTAAGCCGTTTTTCCATGTTTCTGGGACAAAAAAGTTGATTTTTCTGGAAATTTCGAAAATTGCAGACTTTGGAGGCATTTTAAAAATGTTTCTCTAATCATTGCAGATATTTGACTTTGGTTTTTGAAAATTGCTTTTACATATAAAGAGAGATTTGCCTGATAAAATGCATAAAACTACACAGAAAGTAAACCATCAGCTGATATAGCCAACACATTTTTCCACTTCTGTTACTGTTACTTCTGAGATTCTAATGCGTTGTTCTAGTATGTTTCATAATCATCTTTTTTACTTCTTCATGCAAAGCATTTTGCATTTGAATAACGTGAAAACATATTGTATCTCTGAATTTTATTTATGTATAAGCCAACATAAGTAAACTTTGATCAAAATGAAATACATTTTCATCAGAGTAGCAATCAACTGGAAATTATTCCGCGATTTGCAAATAGGTAAATTTGCTGTTTCCATATTTATCGTCAAACCTTAGACATCGTTCTACATACAATAAGCGCAGCACATCACATAAGAAAACATTTTCCCACCGCTGCCGTCAAGCATGTTTGCTTAAAGTCAACCTAAAAAGATCAAGAATCAATAAGGATGTTGACGTCTCATGTTTCTTTACACAGCAATATTAAAGAACTTCAGACGGCTTATCGATAACTTGTTCTTTTGTGTTTATTGGTAGAAATATTCCTTTACGAGCGCTCGTTCTAAAATAGTTTGCAACTGGCATACATTTATCTGCTTAGCGAATAAGTTGTCATAATTAGGTTATACAGCTATTTAACTGCAAGTAGCTCCACATATATAATGAATCGGAGTTCCAGATCAAAAACGCTTACTGCTGGTGGCTGAACATTTCTGCTCAATAGTCAAGGGCTTTAGAGTCTCTAAACCTACTGAATTTTAGATACTTTAAAGTGCTTGGTGTGTATTGAAAATGTACTTCCGATTTGGGTGGAAATTGTTTTCCTCACTATTCACCTTCAATTATCATAATTAATTAAATCATACACTCAACGATCAGTTTATGATCTATATTTTAAAATTAAAAGTATATTGGGAAATAGAAACATGGAACTTTTAAAGCTCAACAGCAGTTAAAAGCAGAACGTAATACACTTAGAAAGATATTCAAACCAACAAAGAAAACATTATTATCTACAGCTGTGTATGATAGGCACAAAGAGCGGATGTGAAAATACGATGAATGCTATGATTGAAAAGTATTTACAAAAAATATATTATCTATAGTTTCAATTTTATTTCCCATTGTACTACAACTGTTTTTATAAACATTTGTTTTACTAATTTTACTAAACTGACTTAAGACTTTTATTGAGACTGATGCTTCATCTGCGCTCCTTATAAAAGCAGTAAATGCTGTAGGGGCAAATATACTTTTAAAATATACATTGGTCGCCACAAGTGACCCTATATGGAAATAGTCAACACAGCAACAGAAGAACTTACTTACTTACTGATACACTACACTGACTTTGTGATTGTAAATTTTATCAAGCTTCATACATCCGCTTTATAAAATTGCACCTAAAAATCAACCGGCTCTAACTGTAATCTATAGATTGCATTCGAGTTAGAGATGCGGCTCAAACAGTTAATTTTTTTAAAGTGTTTCAGATTTTTTTCAGTAACATTGAATTACTAACAATCACCCTTTAGTAACACTTTATTTAACGAGAAACTGACCATTTTCTTCTGCAATGTGCATCTTGATAAATGTTTTTGTAGTAGATGTATTCCGTCCTCACTAGAAAATTATGAGCCAGCTTCAAATCGCTCACACGATTCAACAACATTTAATTGATTTTAGTGTTTAATTTACCGAAAATATTGATTTTGTCAGATTGCAGATCGGCTGCGCTTGCTACATTTAGATAATTTGGGTAATTCAAAACACGTTCTCAACCTGAGGTAAGTGAAAAATATCTGGCAAATTCGAATAAATATATCGTAGTTTTGGCCCATTAACTGTTTAGGCAAGTATGTTATTAATTATTTGACAAGAATTTCCTCCAGCTTCGATGATGTATCCCCAAGAATATATAGCAAATCTTTAATCATGAAACATTTTTTTTAGCTTAATGCGTCAAAATGTGACTGAATCATAGCATAGAATCAAGATATTAGCTGAAAATAACAATAATTTTGTAACAGCTAGTGCTTATAACGCCCCTCACGATTCCGATAAACAGCTAGTCACAAATTTATGCCCATTCAGTTTTTGAAATTATGCAAATGGCACAAATTTAAATAAGCTTGTCGAAAGTGTCCTGTTAATTTTATAATATCATACAATTTAATACTATAGATTGCGTTATCCACTTGACATCGATCATTATTAAATTTTTGGTCTGCTGTGCCTCCATTTTTCGTGAAAAATCCCCTACAATTTGTTACAAATTTTAGAGTTATTTTATGTACGGGATATGACTACTCGTCTTCTCGCGTCGGGTGAAAAATCCAAATGCTTTTAGTAACGAACGCAAAATGAATGTAACGTAATGCATAACAAGTAGTTAGCTTGAAGGGTTACTAAGCCGTCCTTAGAATTATAAACCGACACTTCTTTCACCAGCTCTTTATAACATATTTATACTCGGCGTACCTTCTTCCGTATTTAACCCTCATACTTAAATTTACAAAAAAGTAATTCATTCTCTAATTAAGTTTTCATGCATGCTGTATATTCTGTAAGTTATTATTTAACTGTTATTACCAAAAATCGATATTATGAATAAAATAAAACGAACGAATTTATGTGCTGAAATAGACTTCCTCCGCGCCCATCACTTTTACCTAACTGTTGAAACAGCAATTTTCTGAAAGGAAAAGTAAAAGCATTTTCCGCTTCAGTTCGATTTCCAGATAATAAAAATCTTGTTCAAGGGTCGTGAGTTACTTGTTCGTGAAATTCACTTAAAACTATTCACATTTTTTCCATCACTAACAAGGGATGAGTATAAAATATTCTGTAACCAGCAGTTTACGTGTAGTATTCCCAATTAATGATATTCAACCTATGGCTCCTTTTAATTTTATGAATTTACTGATTTAGACTTAGAAACACTGTAGAATGTAAAATTATCTCAAAACGACATACATTTGAGTAGTCGTTTAGTTTGTCATCTAGTATTTTTCCCGAATAAAAATACTACGATCTTTTCACTAGGGTGACTAATATACAGGGTGATTCAAAGGGGCGTCATTCATTTGGGGGTGTTGTATGGGGGTTAATTCTTATCAAAAACTGAGATATTTGAAAAAAACGAGATCAGAATTACGGCAACGATGCTTTGCAAGGTAATAAGCCTAATTAACATTACATAAATACCTGTTGCTTATTAATGATCCAGAACTCGGGTAACCATAACTAAACATTGAAATTGAAAGTCACAAATGTCACAATGAAAGTGAAAATATCAATAATACCTCCAATAAAAAGTTATAGCTTAATGAAACCAACCTACGGTAAGTGAAGAATTTATAAAAATTGAGTCATTAACCTTTAAATACGAAAATCATTTCAGTGCTTGGTGGTAAAACGAAAATCTTAGATTTAAATCTGTGGTTCTGAAAAGTGAGTTGAGCAGCTTCTTGTATTCGTGTAACTAACTCCTGCTCATTTTGTACCGGTGTTCGATAGACAAGAGATTTAATTTGTCCCCATAGGAAAAAATCCATAGGAGTCAGGTCAGGGGACCTTGGTGGCCAGTTTACTGGTCCATTTCGGCCTATCCACTTGTTCATGTGCTCCTGGTTCAGCCAAGCTCTTACCGGAGCAGCGAAATGAGCTGGAGCCCCGTCCATTTGGAGCCACAGATTTTGAACGGAGGCTAGGGGCAGATTGTCAACAAGATTTTCGATGTTGGTGTACATTTTGTGAAAAAAGATTCAAAGTAGTCAGTAAGTCACAATTTGACAAATGCTTGTTATTCTTGACAAAAGATATCCACCTGTGACTACCTGATAATGACAAAAAACATCATTGCCGCTTTGACTTTTCATCAAAAAATTGTAGACGAGTACTTTTTTAATATAGAAAATTTTCGTAATTTGAAGTAAAGTTGGTAATTTTTATTTTCGAATGCTTAAGTATTCCAATATGCTACCAATCACACATGGAACAATTTCAGAATAATCCTTAATAACAAAGTTGAAATTCGATTTTCAACTGTGAATATCTTCTATAAATTTTGGAAAAAAAAATTTCAATATTTTTCTCGTACTCTCCAAGTGAGCCCCTATTACCCCTTAAAAGGAATGACGCCACTTTTGATTCATCCTGTATTGTGACATATTGGAGACCGCATTGCTCTCTTGAATTTTTTTTTGCATTTTGGAATCTAATATAAAAGGCAATCCAATATAAAAATATAACAGCGAACATTATTACTGAGCTTTAAATTATAAACGACTACAATCGTATTCTGAATTTGGCAAAAAGTTGCAAATTTGGCAAAAAAATATCCATCCGTACATATTATATAGGAAATTTGAAATCAAATCATTCACTTCTTTACTATTATTAATGATAATAGTGTATTTTTTAGCATCAGTGCTACATGAAATAGTAGAATGCAGTAAAGCAAATATTCATAAAATTCTTACGAGATAAAATCAAACATTAGAAAATCCCTTAAAATGCATTTAAACGCGCTTAAGCTAAAATTAGTTTTCATCACAATTATTTAGCAATAGATTTTGTTTCATTTTGGACATTTAACAACAATTCAATGGCAAGGTTAATGCAATAGAGAAAGTGCAATGGCGTTGTGAAAAGACAATTTTGTGTGCAACCACAGAAACTTACTCACTATAGCTAAAAATCCAACATGTTTTGAGAATTTCTGCTTACCATAGTCGACGACCAATAAAGAAAATTAAGAACGAAAATATACACCAAATTCGAACTGTTCAAATTGAACAGGTTCTGCACCGATGCGATTTAAAACCAAGTCCTTACTATTCGTAGGTTTAAAATAGGGTAAAGTTCGCGCGGTTTTAGTTCCATATTTCCTGCAATGTAAAACTATGTACGTATGCTTTTAAATTATCACGGTTTTGCCGAAAAGCATCTAAAACTAATTGAAAAAAGAAATAAATATTACTCATACTATAACGTAGGGAATGCATCGACACAGAATATGCTTTTAATCGACTCAAAACACAAGAATTTCTTCTTCGACATAAATTGGGTGTCATACATTGCAAAAGGAAAATCCTTATCAATTATGCGAACCAAATAGAGGTGATAGTGAACAAAATTTCAATGCATGATCTTATCTAGTCGAAATTAAAAAAAAAACGAAAACATCGGATTTAAAACAAAGCAAATATAATGTTGACGCTACCTGTATATACAGAAGTTTTTTTCGAGTATCTAACAATCAGAAATTATTTTCATAGTTCAAGTTCAAAGAATAAAGTGTCTAATTAATAGCATAATACTCAAATCAAAATAAACCTTTCTAACTTCTAAATTTAAGAAATTTAAATACGAACATATGTAGAGGCATTAACTGGAACTAAGAGGAAAGTTCGAATATATTCAAGAAAAATATTGTCACATTTCTTTTAGTTTAGATAAATCTCTTTATATTAGGTGTGTGTATACCCAGGCATGTGGCTTGAGGATTTGAGGAATACATAATGCAGATCTTTCGATGTTAGACCGGCATGAAAGTGCCAAGATCGCGTCTATGCCCGAGTCGCTTCGAATGCATAACAAACAACTAAACTAAGTGGCAGCGCTGTCGAATTGATGCTAGATGACTTTTCCAACTATACTTTATCAACTTATATTACCAATTTGTTAATGTCAAATTTCGCAAATGTTGTGTTTAACCATTCTGTTACATATGCAGAATGGCAGAATGCTATATTTATTTGTCCGTTCTTTTCCAAAAAAACTGCTACTAATTAGTTTTCTTAGAGTTAGAGAGCAACAGAAGAAAATTTGAGTACTGAAAAAGCTCTGTGCTTGCTCAAGAAGCTCGTGTGAATGCTTTGGGAGCACTTTTAGAAGATCGCATATAATCTATCATGTTACCGCCACGTGTAGCTCGCGGAAAAGCTAAATGCATGAAACGTTCCATGTGGACGCTTTAAAAGCAATTGCAGCGGATACCTATATTATACAGAGAAATTTTAGTTTTTATACGCCGAGGACAATTTTCATCAACAACGTTTTGGAAACTCGATTTTCATGTAATTAAGCTGGATTCCGATCTGTTCGACAATATATATATTTTCCAACGTTATGACAGCTTTACATGCGAATCTGCATAAATCGGTTGACGTAAATCACACAAAATTATTTCCATGCTTTTTTCCATCTGAGAGATCTACAGGATGGCTCCAAAATAGATTTTTTGCCAAAAGGTCTTCATACGCCGGAAGATCAATAACGCGAATAAAAGATATAACAATATCAACAAATTTAAAAATTTTGCAACCAGAAGAAAATATGTATCCACTGCAAAATATACAGGATGTTTCATTAGAACGTCATCAAGTTTCTTAACTTTTCCATTTTCTTTGCTTTCATCTAGCCACATTTTATGATGACTCTAGAATAGCCCTACACTTTTGTATTTAGAGTTTGTTCATACCAATAATAAACTAGCCAAAATCTGACCAAATATACGGACTAACTATGTAAACTCTTTTTCAAAGTGTTTTCATTACGTGTTTAAAAAAAATCATTTCCGTTCACCCTGTATATTAATCCCAAACCGAAAGCCCCAACATACGTCACTTTTATTGTCTTCCATAGTCTTCTTATAAATGGTATTTCAGACACCTAGTTTGCTGCTAAGCGGATTATAACGAATTCATTGTTTTTCAAAACATATATGCGACCTGTCCCATATCTTTTAGATTGCGACGAATGTGCTCGCGAAAAAGATTATATATTATGTGTATTCCCAAAAAAACCCTTTGGGGACAAATAAAACACACCTATAATAACCATCGTTTCAGATAAACTGGATAAAGCAGAAGCATGAGAAAGTTGTTAGTTTTAAATGGACGATTTGGATAGTATAAAATTCTGAATTTTTGACTTTCAACCTCAAGCAGTGAGTTTGGGACTATTAATTCAACAAATAATCGTTTCTGTGCAATTCTGTTTTGAAGGGACTGAAACATTTAAAATATCAGAAACGTAGCAATCACATACAGAAAAATATAAGTTATTTTTGTATTTACCCCCAATACGTCTTAACTTTCTTTTCGACTAATTATTTTCATAAAAAGGATACGTTACTGCAACTAAATTGTACAGCTTTATGAATTTATTGTAACTTTCTCTAGTAGTCTCAAACGATGGGAGATAAACGAGTAGACGATAAGTGTAAACAAGGAACAATTATATTCGTCCTGGAGTTTTACAGGCTCTTTGAGAAATTATGTACTTAATCATACTAATGTATTTCTTTGAATATTTCATTTGTTGATATATCTAAATTTCAGACACTAAAAGCCGCAGATGTTTGAAATTGCCCATCTAAATTACACCAGAGTCCTTTCTGAGAAGCTAGCCATTGCTTTAAGCCCGATTTTCCAACTATGATATCATGAAAATTGACAAAGTTGCCAGAATACACCGTAAAAAGTCTGATGTTGCGGGTTTTAACAAATTATTTAATTACTAATTAAACTAAATTTTCTGCAATCCAGAGTCAAACGTTTACTTATCCGGACGATCATCAATTATCAACGAAATCAGGTCGAAAGAACAAAGGCCCAAATTTTACTAATGCCATATTCGTTATTTCCAGTTAAAACTATGTCAACAACTCTGCGATTTGAATATTTTCACATAATTGCGTGGGCCGATTCTAGGGATTAGGTTTTTGAGCGTATACATGAAATATCCCAGCAAATGCTCAGTCTAACATTCCCTACGCGTAAGATGAAGCCAAGCAGAACTATACGAACGTGACTCCGAATAAACTCTCTGTGCAAATATTTGTTGCGCTTTCGGATCTTTCCACCTGTGTACCGAAATATACCCGAAACCCCTAAATACTAACAGCATGATGATTCGGTGGCGAAAAGCCACACGGGGTTTTCTATTACAGAAATATATGTATTTGTAAATATTTCAATCGCCTGGTCGAAATCAACAAACGCAAGCTGTTCATAGGCATATAACTAGAAAAACCGTAAAATGTGCTTTATAAAGTAATGTAAACGTTTCTAGCCCAAATATTGCCATCCAGAAATTTTCCAAATTTTTTTGGCCAAGTTTATTGCACAATAAAATATTCTAACATAGGCAAATATAAATAGTTCATGTTTTGGCTTTTTTCGTCTTCAATTTAATCTCCAATATTATAAATTTTTGGAATGCACAGTAAAATCTAAGCAAGTTTAATAAAATTGTCCCATCAAAAACCCACACATTTTGCCAGATATATAATTGACCTAAAAAAATTAAATTTGTGATTTATATAATGTAAGTCATTAAATCGTCGAGTTTTATTATATTTTCCTTCGAAAATGAATGCATCTATTTCAACATCAATGAAGAAAAATATGATGTAGATTGATGATTTGAAAATGTGCACATAGAAAGAATAGCTTCTAAAAATTACATTTGAAATCCATGAAGCGTAAATGTTGAGGTATCGGTTGAGCGGATCAATAATTTGATGGTTATTTATTATTCAGTTGATCCATTTTAGTTTCTGAAAAATTTAGCGAAAGGTCAATCGGCCATGTTATCCTTAGGAAATTAGGGACAAGCTAGAATTCGGTATGGTGTTTTTACAGAGCTAAATATTCCATAAAACGCCAATAATCGTCAGACAAGAATTCTAGGAAACATCAATACAGCACTCCTGGACATTTTTTACAGCAAAAGTGAAAAAAATAAGTCAAATCCTTGTATTTATACGAATCGTACCTCAAATGTTTGTCTTTGATACTTTTAGACGTATATAACCCACATTAGAAGTCAATTCATTCTTTGTCACTTTCAAAATGTATGATACACATTTTACTTACTAACGTTTTTACCGATATATAATGTATGGTTCGGACGTGGTGGTCCGGTTGAGTGGCCTCCACGACCGCCCGATCTCATGCCCTTAGATATTTTCATGTCGGGCTTTATCAAATATAGGATTTATGCCACTCCAATTGCATCCATCAAAGACGTCATGTTGCTAATTAAAAACTCCTATCAAGAAATTAGAGTTCATCATTTAGTGGGAATACGAAAGTCTGTTGAGCGTCGAGCGATACTCGTTCTTATATTGAAAACTTAGAAATTTAAAATTGATTAATTTAAGTTTTTTACTTTGTTGTGATTGATTTGCAATTAAAAGGTTTTTTGAAATAATCTCGAACACGGATACTGTTAGCGACTTCAAACAAGAATACCTAAGAATACGTAAATATCGGTTGGTAATAACGTTGGTAAGTAAAATGTGTATCATACATTTGGAAATTGTGAGAAGAATTAATTGCCTTTTAGGGTGGGTTATATACGTCTAAAGTATTAAAGAATACAAGACTACCTTTCTTACATAAATATGGAGGGAATAGGATTTTATTTCGTATTGCGATAAGTCCTAGAATATAGAATTTTAATAGTCTCTTAATATTTCGGATAAAACAGGGTATTTCAAAATTGTCGTCATTCCTTTTAAGGGGTTATAGGGGCTTACTTAGAGAGAACGAAAAAAATATTGAAGAAATTTTTTTCGAAAATTTCTAGAAGATATTAACAGTTGAAAATTGAATTTCAACTTTGTTATTAAGTATTATTTTAAAATAGTCCATGTTTGATTGATAGCATATTGGAATACTTAACAATTCGAAAAGAAAAATTACGATATTTGCTTCAAATTACGAACATTTTTGATATCAAAAAGTACTTTTCTACAATTTTTTGAGGAAAAGTCGAAGCCGCAATGATGTTTTTTGTCATTGATTACCTTGAAAAACATTATTGCCATTCTTCTGATCTAGTTTTTTTTTCAAATATCTCCGCTTTTAACAACAAATAATTTGGTTTACTATTTTTCCTGTACACCTAAAACACCCCCAGACAACACCCGCAGAGAAATGACGCCAATTTTAAATCACCCTGCATATAGAAAACTCTACAAGTGTATTGTTTCTTAATTTGACTGAAAGATGTTTTTTCTTTAGCATTAAGTAACTGTCAGTGATTAGTCATCTCTCAGCTAATTACAACTGATAAAACCTCACTTATGAACTTGATGAATCGTTTGTGGAAATTCGGAGATAAATTTTAAAGGAATTGTGAATATAGACATTTTGAAAAAGAACTATACAACAAGCTTTTTGTCAGGATTGCATTAAAAGCTTTTCCTTCACCCGAGGAAGTTAAAATTGCTCCACTTTTCAAGCATCAGTTGCCATTTGAGATCAAAGTCATCCAAGTGGGAAACATTCATTATTTCAATACAATGAGCTGCACCATTTAGCAATTTTCACAGTAACTCTACACACGTTAACCCGCTATTCGCAACCCGTATATTATTTCTGCAAGATTTAAGGTTCCTTAATTCTCATATGTCACATTTTACAGACACTTTGGATTTTTCAATGGCATCTCTAACGTGTTATGAAAAATGAAGTGGTTCAAAGAGCAGTAAACCGTACTATTTTGTAATTAATGCGTGCTGCATCAATCCTTTTTATCTAGCACAACAGCAATTATTGAATTGTTGCCTGCAAGTAATGGCACAGGTTAGTTAGTGAAGGTAATTGCATTCAATTCAAAACAAATAGATCTTAGTAATAAATCAAGGATGTATTAATTAGGTTGGGCGAAACGTATAGCAACATACCTCGAATAGGCCACGATAACTGTTATAACCTTGTGTCTGTGCATTCTAGCGATCGGCTGTTACTAACAAACCTATTGTGCAGGCATGCATCCTCCTGCATTTAAGATAATATTCCTTCCGATTCGCTTTATCTATTCTGGTTAGACTATCTGTATCTGCGGAACAGTTTGAAATCAATGCTTAATTCTAGTTTGTTATTACAATCACAATAACTACTTCGATTTCCGGCGACTTTAATGAATAAACTTGTAACTCGACGTAGTTTGCTCTTGTTTTGCTACTTCCTGAGCATCTCTCTTGATGGTATTGCCTCACGGATTTATCTCAATTATTTCTCAACAGCGATACACCGTACTTTAAGTTTATAGTTTAAGAATTTGAAACTTTGTGGCGTTTCTTTGCAGAATTTTCTAATTATGTTTAACGATTTGTTGAATTGTATTACAACAAATATAGGGATGGTACTAGGAGGTTTCTGCAATACTATTAGATAAAAAATTATCGTTTATGCAATCGACAGGTAATATACAGGGTGTTTCAAAATTGGTGTCATTCCTCTGGGGGTGTTGTCTGGGGTTGTTTTCTTTTTAAAAACTGAAATATTGGCATAAAACTAGTTCAGAAGATCAGCAACAACGTTTTCCAAGATAATCTGCTCCATTAACATTACGTGAACACCTGTTGCTTCTTAAATATCAAAAGTAATCATAGAAAAACACAGAGTGTTAATGAAATAGGTTAGGGTGTAAACGGCAAATGTAGGAATTCACTTGTTCGAAATGTCAATATTGTCAACGAGGGATTGTTCTTTTATTGCCATCATAACCTCAAGTTGATGAAAACATTGCTGTATTTAACTCCAACCAAGTTTGTGCCCGCGTAATCACGTCATTGTGCACTTTTCTCTAGCAGCTTCTCGTGTTCCGTTAATTCATTTGTAAATGTGTGTAATATTTTCCTCAGTTTAGTTTAAAATTAACGTCGCAATACACTTAATTATTTTCAAGTCATAATGCAACTTTTTTACCTTCCTAGTGCCTTTATTCGGTTTTATTCGGCATACAAAATTGACTTGACTTGGAACTTTGGCCATTATTAGGTGCTCTGCATAAATCAAAGTTTTAAAGGTAAATTATCAAGTCCCATTAATTCCTTGTTAACCAAGCAAGTAATGAGTATTTTGAATAAAGGATAATTTCATGATCTTTTGCATAAACCGATCAAATGTGGTTAAAATAGAATAACCTTTAATTAGTTGAAATTTGTGCGTTCACACAGCATATAACAATGGGCAACACATAACAGGAAATTCAATGATTTTTTTAACAGACTTCTAAACATTTATTGAGTTTAATATAAAATATCTACTGTGGCCGACATTTACATATTTTTCGTAACCCTTGTGTAAAATGTTAATTTAAATTATAATTACAGGCAAATATTTCCAATTTATTACGGAATTAATTAAATATTTCTAACTATTTCCTGATTTAAAATGTAAATTGTTATAGATTCAGATAATGTTAGCAGGAGGTATAAACAAAACGCAACAGTCGAATAAAACGGAACTTTTATAGAATGAGTTCATCGATCGATAGTTGGATTTTAGCAACTATTTTCATAGATTCTTGGGTCTGCGATTAAATTCATTTTCCTATCTAATTATTTCTGAAGCCACATAAGACTGCGAGTCAGCACTTTAGGACAGCTAAATTGAAAATTGAATCAAAAATAAACGTCATATCGTTTATTTATTAGAAATCCTTGGGAAACGCATTTTGGATGGTCTAGTATTGATTGCTGCTACAAACCTGAAGCCTCTGGAGATATTTCGGATTTGACATAGTTATTCCCTCTCTCTTTACTCCGTATTGAGAAAATTAAGGACATATCAGTCAGCCAGTCAGTGTGTACAATCGATATAATCCAATGTTACGAACAGCATGTAAAATTAAGCCATTCCAAATTTGGTAACAAAGGAACTAAGATTTCCCGTTAAATGTCCTAGAGCTTGCAGTTGCACTCAATGTAATCGTGATCAACCATATCAGCCAATGATTTTGATTTCAGATTAAGATTCTCTAATTATGATTTACGTTTGCAAACATTCCTCAGACTTTTTAGTTAGCCTTTTGGAAAGTCTACTTAGCTGCATTTTATCGCATTAACTAAACTCGAAGTGGAGATTTTTATTTATCCTTTTCCCGTTTCGGGGCTGCTAATCTAAATGTTTTGTTGGAAATCCGTAATTAAAGCAGTCCGATTTCCTGGCAAAGAAAGACAGCATGATCCCTTCGGTGGAATTTTTAAAACTGCTAAACGAAATGCCTGCCGATTCTATTATGCAGAAAAACTTATTTAGAAATCATTTTAAAGCGATGATTAATTTTTGGGATTTGTAAAGGATATGAGGAGATTAATCTGGTTCAGTATAATTCGCTGTGTGGAATATGTTAATTCGATAAAAGGCATTCTGTGCCATTAACCATGTGATTATGCTCAATTACTAGATGGCGCTTAGCGATATAATTAAGACAAATCAATTGTAACGAACTTACGTTAATTACAGCCCTAACTTTCTATTTGGTGAAAGATCATACTGAGTATTTTATGGAAATTTAGATTTCTTATCCTAGTAGTAGTATTAAGCATCTTTATTTCTAAAAAAGGCTATCGACCTATCGGTCTTTCTGCCCTTGTTTAATACATGTAGTCTTAATCTAAATAAAAAACAAAGATGAAAATTCTCTTATTCTAGGTTAAGAATCTTATTAAATAAACTTTCCAATTCTAAAGACAAGAAAAATTATTTTATTGTCCACTAGTCAGTTGCGTTTGTAAGTGTTCGAGTAGCGTTGATGAAGGGAAACGGAAGCGGGATTGTCTGGTTGGTCTTGTAAGACAAAGGGGATTCAGTATGGTCCAGTTGTAGGGGTTGTTTGTCCATTTTGTCTGTAGATGTATGAGTCTTTCCGAAATCTTTGTCATGCTTGTGCGTTCGTATAGTAGTTGGGTGGAGGGGTTGTGTAGTGGGTTTTGGGGGTGTCTTATTCGTGTTATTAGTCTTAGTGCAATTTGTTCTGTTGTTTGGATATAACGTTTTTTCCTTTCTGTTCCGTTGGTCATGAGTAAATGTCCATAGTCTAGCAAGGGTCTACAAATAGCTTTATATATTTTGGTGGCGGGGTTTGTGCTAATTCCTCTGTCTTTGTAGGTTAGTGATCGGAAGTGTTTTGTTCTCTTTATTGTTTCTGCCCTGATGTTTCGTATGTGTTTAGTGAATTTAAGTTTGTGGTCAATTGTGATTCCAAGGTATTCTTATCCTAATAATTACAAAAGTCAATATAGCTTTTAAAGCTAAAGTACTTTAATTTGCGTTCATATAACCAACGAAACTAATTCATAGCACTTATTACCAACTCCTAAATGTAGCATGAAGGGCCTTCTAGAAACTTTCTTGCACTAGTAGTCATTGCAACTGTTTCTAGTTTTTTAATTGTTACTAAATTGAATCAAACATTTAGAAAACTATAAACGTTTCGCTCATCGCTACATATTTCTTATTTACGACCTGGCAAACAGGTCGGATATCATAAATACGTGAATGAATATTAACTTTTATATAAGCTTTGATTGATACGAGAAAATTTTATATTAAACACTATATACACTTAAAGACGTTTTTAAGAATTACTAATCACCCGGAGCCCTAAGTGCTGCTAGTGATTAGGAACTAATTTTGGCCGATTTGAGAATGACTGCTCTTTTTGGCATTATGTGAAAGGCAATCTAAACTCATGAAAATTAATGAATGAATTCATATTGCATTAAACAAGCAGAAATCCAACAGTGTAATAATTAATCAAGTTGCAATATAATGCATGAACAAAGATAGGAATGAAATGATTATTTTGTGTACTGGAAATCTAAAGATATATGTATCCATTCATCTAATTCCGATAGGAAATTAGCATTGTCGATGTTTGATTTTTATTAGTCGGGATCGGTGTCGGTTGCCGTAATGGAACTATAAAAGTCGAGAAGCCTATAAAACGGTGCTAGTGACACTCCCGCTTTGTGTCCCGATTCCAGGAAGAAGGAAAGGGAAGGCAACGTTATAACTACATTAACAATTATTATCTCTTCCGTACGCTCTTTCATAATAATTCTGGCAATTGTTGCATCGCGACGTTGAATTTATTTGTTTCTGCCCTGTTGAACTCACACTACGCTCCATGCCATTATAACGGAATTTCATAAGAACAATTTGGTTTTATTAATGAAAGCCGTCTTAATGGAACGTCATTTTAGAATTACGTTTCCAGAATGTAAATTTCAAAAGGTACTGTTTTGTATCATATTTCATTTTCGTGTTTAGTTTTTAACTTGCAGCCCCAATTTACAGACATTGATTTAGTTATTTTATATAATTAAGCTTATTTTCATTCAGCAACACAACTGTGATAATAACTTCCACTGGTTTTTGAAAATAATAAACATTTATTATTATTATATTTTATTTTTTAGTTCATTTAATATACGTTTTTAGTTCTATTGATTCATCTACTTCTACGAAATAAACAGGGTTTATTCTATAATATCACTATAATAGCCATTCATATCATTGAAGCTGCAAAAATGTTGATTCAACAGAGGATTGTTAACTTCAGTCACTTTCACAGCTCTAAATTTGCTGTAAGAGTTTCACTGTGTTTTGAAGAAGATTTTATTTCAATTGCACTCAGCTCTTTTTTTTATTTGTTTAGCCCGGCAATAAAGGGCGATTAAGTTAGTTTCACATGGACACCTTATCTGAAACGACTCATTTTCCCATTTGGCTGGTATTAAAAAGCTCATTTCCATAACGTTCAAACGCAAACATGCTGGAAGTTACTATTTCTAACTGTTTCGTGTATTAAGATTGAAACCAGTATTCCATCAATAGCAACAATTGTTTGGGTCCTTTATTATTGATCAAGTGCACATGTGTATGAAAAAGCGTCGTTTCTGTTCGCCCGTGTTGCCTCTTCGCTTCTTGGTTATCTTGTCGCGCATCGCCACCCTGTCACCCATCATCCCTCTGGTCGACCATCGACATATACGAAACACTAACGAAATTAGTTTTTGACTATTTTTACACAACGTGGATGAACATTCAAATCGAAGAAAAATGTATTTAATATTATAATATTATTATAAGCGAATTATAATATCTAGTCCATTTCAATAATGGACAATTATACTATCTACCCATTATAGTCATACATTGATGACGTTAATTCATGTTAATTAATCATGCTTGATTTTACATCTGCAACGCTATTTTGTTATTCAGTCAGAGTCAAAGCTATAGAATTGCGCGGTATCAATATTTAAGAAACTAAATTGTTTCAAAAAACATTGCCTGAGAGTAGAGATTGATGTCATAATTCCATTATGTGTTCCTCTGCATATTCCAGCAATTATTGGAACAGTGTTAACGTTTTTTGAATTCAGCTGTAAGCGTAATTACTCGACAATTGACATCGTGGAACAAGAACTGTTATTATGCTGTCAATTACTCGAAATTATAAATGAATTCTCAAACTGTCCATCTTAATCAACGCAAATTCGCAAATATGCGGTCCAGACGGATCAGATTCAAGCAATGAATATTCGGACGGTATTCATTTTTGAGTTGCTTCAATTGGTTTCTATTTCTGACTTTGGCACAAATGTAAACTAATATTTTATTTTTAAAGTACGGAGAAAGCTATTATATTATTTAATTTTTTCATTTTCTCATTGTTTTGATATTTAGTTTAGTAGATTTTTCATGTGCACATAATGTGTCTAAACTTAAAATTGTTGCCAATTAATTTAATTAAATTACTGCACTCATTAAATGTAAAATAAACATACATAAACCCGAAACGATTTAGCATAATTTTAGTGCCCAGTAAAGCTACAAAAATCTGAAATATATATAGGGTGATTCAAGATGGGCTGAAGCTAGTGTTGTCTGGAACTGCTTACGGAGTACAGGAAAAAATACTAAAAAAAATGAATTCTTCCTAAAACTGAGATATTTGCAAAAAAACCAGATCAGACGACCGGGAAAAATGTTTTTCAAGGCAATCTTGCCTCATTAACATTACGTAAAGTAAATACCAGTTCCTTAAAATCAGAAGCTCAAGTCACCATGGATGAACATAGAAAGTGACAATGAAATAGGTTGGGGTAACCAGTAAATTTAACGAATTTTACGATCTATTTACAACTAACCGATACAACAAAACGATCTATTTACAATTAAACCCACGGTAAGTGAAGAAGAGGAAAGTCAGTAACCTAGAAATGAAAACATTTTTGTGGTGGTGATGAAAACAAATTCTTAGTATAAAAATTTCTAAAAGGCTTAATTTAATTAAAAATAAAATAATAGGCGTTTTCTGGAAAACGGAGTACATTTTATCGATGCGAAACAAAAGCACTATTTTTCCAGTTTAAGCTTCAAGCAATCTAAAAATCGTTTGTTCTTCTAAGGACAAAATTGAAGAAAGCATCTATATTATCCGGTTAGAAAACTGAAGCCCGTGAGATTTTTATTAGATAGAGTTATTGAACTTCCTCGTTACAATCATTGTTAAGATTCTGACAGTGGCCCGAGATATTTTTAAAACCACCCAGGATTTTTCCGTTTCCCGGTTGTCTTCCGGTTTTCGTGAGTCTTGATTATCGAATTAATTTGGGGTTATTTTAAGTTTATTTAATTTTCAGTCTGAGTACTAAAATTATTTTAGAAATCATTTGATTTGATTAATCAGAAGAAAACGTGAAATGTGCTTAAGAGGAATTCAGTTGATGCATATGATTGAGTAATCAAAAATAAAGTCTGATTATATCAAGAAACTAAAAAATAATGAAATCTTTCAAAAATAATTAATTATCCTATGTTTACCTGCACTTTCTGTCTTCTTTTCAGTTCTAGAATGTGCAGTGAAAATTTTGCATCCTAATTTCCTGTCTTATATTATTAACTAACACTGACTTATTCACTTTTAACAGAACTAAATCATTGCAAAAGTCAGAACGAACCTGAGGAACCTAAACTTTTACTCAATTATCCATTCTTTTAATTGGATATAAACTATTTAGCATTTTGCTATTGAAACACGCATTTGGTTTTAAAATGAACAAAAACTTATTTGAGTTATTAGGATTTAGAACTATAACATACATTAACTACAAGAACTGATCATTTTGCGTCATTTCTATTTTTATTCTGCGAATTTTAGGCGCCTGTTATATTTACATAAGAAAAAGAAAAATCAGAGTTCAATTTCCTAGTTACTCCGAATACATTTAATAGAGATGCAAAACAGCTTGCAATTTTCAACGAGCTATACACCGCGCATAAATTTCAGGATGAGAGCAAAATTAGTAACTGTAGCATCTCGGACGCTGTATTTTCTCGAACATTTATATTTGAAAGGGCCAAGAAACACATTGTATTCGGTAGACTCACCAATATGTTTTTGGATTGGATATGGAATTGGACTTCCATATCCAAACGCTTCATGAGTTTAAAAACTGAGTGTTTGCAGTTTATAAATGCGTATGCTAGATTTCGACCTAATATTATAGTTACAAGTCTTAATTAGATCTGCCATTATCAGGTCGGTCTCAACCGGGTTTTCTGCAACGTTTTCTTTCTTTCTGGAAGGAGCTGAAGAGATAATCATAACGATTATGACTGTTAACAAAGTTATAAATTCTGTTTTGAATTTAAGAGCAGTTGAAAAATTCAGGCAGCATTAAATAATATAAAATTTCCATAATGAGAAGTAAAGGTATTTGAAAAAACTTCCATTTTAGATTCATATTTTCTACTATAGAAGTGCAGATTGCAAAGGAACGGCGGAAAAGCAGAATCAAAAATAGATAATAGAAATTTAGCAAATCGACGAAAAATATTCGTTCCTTACCTTGGAATCACAATTGACCAGAAACTTAAATTTACTAAACACATACGAAACATCAGAACAGAAACGATAAAAAGAACAAAACACTCTCGCTCACTAACATACAAAGAAGAGGAATCAGTACAAATACCGCGACAAAAATATACAAAGCGATCTGCAGACCCCTCTTGGACTATGGACATATATTCATGATCCACGGAACAGAAAGGACAAAGCGTTATATACAAACAACAGAACAAATTGCACTAAGGCTAATAACACGAATAACACACCCCCAAAACCTACTACACAACCCCTCCACCCAACTACTATACGAACGCACAAACATGACGAAGATGTCGGAAAGACTCATACATTCACAGACAAAATGGACAAACAACCCCTACAACTGGACCATACTGAATCCCCTTTGTCTTAAAAGACCAACCAGACAATCCCGCTTCCGTTTCCCCACATCAACGCTACTCGAACGCTTACAATAGTAACTGACTACTGGACAATAAATCTAAGATCTCTGTTTGCCAGAATTAAAATTATTAAATTAGTAACCTAGAATAAGATAATTTTTACCTTTATTTGTTTGTTTAAATTAAGACTACATGTACTAAACAAGGGCAGAAAGACCGATAGGTCGATAGCCTTTTTTAGAGATAAAGATGTTTACTACTGCTATTCGTTCCTTTAGAATAAAAAAGTGAATAGTTTTGTATGGGTTAGTCGTATCCTCATATTGCCATTTAGTTTTGTAGAAAACGTTTTTAACTAATGAAAAACGATATAACGATCTAATCCAGTTAGGGACTTAAGAACTAAGGAAGGCCACGTCTGCATTCAAATAAAATAAAATTAATGTAAATCTTTCATTCGTAAAAATGTTTTTTGTCTCAAGTTTTTTCAGTAGTTTTTTGGAAAAACTAGCCCGGCAGTCTATCGAAATCTGTTGCTATATGAGACGAGGATTAGTGGTATGGTGAAGGTGAATTTTATTTGCATTGGCTTTTTAAATCGCAAAATATTTATTATTTGCTTATTTGAGTATACTTGTTCTTCTATCAGTAAAAAAATAAACAGCTAATTTTAGTAAAATAAACTGACCAATATATGGCAGTGATTGATTAATAATTAACTAAAATAATGTCTAACATTTACATAATTCTCTCAGCAAGAATCGAATTTTAGGGATCCCTCAAGCGTGCACTAACTAGGTTTAAAAATTAATACTGCATTCGGTTTCCAAATTCAAAGTCTATTATTAATATATCTGTTATAGTTTCTAATGAAACTGAAGTTACAGATGAAACTTTGCTTTCTGTGTGGAATGGGTAATATTTTGTTTGCCTCCCAGTGGGAATATTCTCGTTGATCCAGTATAATGTACCAGCAATTTATTTTCAAGCAGACTTGTTATTTTTCAGGCATTCATATAAAACTTTTGTGGCTTTTTAATTAAATTAAAATTTGAATTAAGTGTCTAACAAACAATTGAAATTCGTTTGGTTATTGAAATAGAAGTATATTCAATACTGCCAAAATTAACTAAACTGACTAGTAAGGGTGGGATATTAATACTGGGCAACTCACTTAGCAAATTATAACTATAACAGCAAAACCTACTTTGAAGCAAAAACGTTTGAAAAGGACTTAAGGAACTTTAGCGAATAGCATTTGACTACAAGGTTTCTTAGGGTAATTATAAAAGTTCGAACAATATCCGCACCTCTAATGCTACATTGGCTAATAAAATTTCGTTTTAAGGGTGTAAATACAGGGAGCTTTAGTTATGTAAATACCGGGTGTTTTTTTTATCTTGAAACGCTGAAATATTTCGGAAATTAGTGATCCTACGAAAAAATGTGTCAAATAAGAAGTTAATATTTGAGAGCGTGAAGTTTTTTCGTGTTAGAAAAAAAAACGCACACTTATAGATAAATAGGTTTAAAGACTAACAAACAACACAATGACATGGTTTTATAAATGGAGACTAACACCAAACGCGTCAAAAAACCAACTTCTGCTCACAAACCACAGACTCAACGCTGACTTCCCTACAATAACTGCAGACGGCCAAACGACACAACCAAAAAACGACGTAAAATACCTTGGAATCACAATTGACCACAAACTTAAATTCACTAAACACCTACGAAACATCAGGGCAGAAACAATAAAGAGAACAAAACACTTCCGATCACTAACCTACAAAGACAGAGGAATCAGCACAAACACCGCCACCAAAATATATAAAGCTATTTGTAGACCCTTGCTAGACTTTGGACATATACTCATGACCAACGGAACAGAAAGGACAAAACGTTATACACAAACAACAGAACAAATTGCACTAAGACTAATAACACGAATAAGACACCCCCAAAACCCACTACACAACCCCCCCACCCAACTACTATACGAACGCACAAACATGACAAAGATCTCGGAAAGACTCATACAGCTACAGACAAAATGGACAAACAACCCCTACAACTGGACCATACTGAATCCCCTTTGTCTTACAAGACCAACCAGACAATCCCGCTTCCGTTTCCCTACATTAACGCTACTCGAACACTTACAAACGCAACTGACTAGTGGACAATAAAATAATTTCTTCTTGCCACTGATATTTTATTTAATAATATCGTTAACCTAGAATAAGAGAATTTTCAGATTTGTTTTTTATTTAGATTAAGACTACATGTATTAAACAAGGGCAGAAAGATCGATAGGTCGATAGCCTTTTTTAGAAATAAAGATGTTTACTACTACTACTAGGTTTAAAGATGAAAAAACCACCCTGCATATAGAAAAAGTTGGGAGTTAATTATATTATTTGAATAAAAATATATCCACTTTAATGGAAAGGGATAAATTTTCTCATGATAACGGTTTAACTGACGTACTCAATAGGCTAAGGAATAAAAAAGTTACAACAAAATATTTTGAATCTCACAATTTAAGCTGAAATAGATAACAAATTAATATTCTTACTGTGAATACTTGAATTCCAAAGTATTGCATGTAGAATTCTGAAATAAACGAGCTTTTTAAACCTGATGCGGCATGTTGCTTTGCCATTTCTTGTTATTTCGCAATTTATTCAGACAGATAAAATCATCTAACTGTAGGCTTGCTCATTTCCTATCTGACGTCTAGTTTTGTTGCCACGTATAATAATTTCAAGTATAGTCTCATCTTGTCTGACTGCATACCGGAAATAGATACAAAACTACTTCTTTTCATTCGCATTGTTTTCTCGCAAAGGCTTCTTGGAAAGTTAGACATAAATCTAAAACTGCTTTAATAAGGAAATCAGCGAGTTTATTATTAAAATGCACAATTGCGTATCTGTTCAGCTTGGCATGGTTAAAGTTTTTTCAATAATTGTTCATCGGGGTGAGAAGGTAATAAACTTAACGTAACCCAAATACCGTTTGATGCAGTACACTAGGAAATAACTTGAAAGAATGCTCTTTACCGAGTAAGTCACTTAAAGAGGACGGAAGTCCTCAAGTTCGATATTCAAGTAGATTGACAAAATCGTGCTAAAGCCGAAAAAATTAGAGAGATAGGTCTGGTAATTTGTTGAGATGAAAGACTAGACCGGAAAAAGGAATGAGTGACGCCCAATTTTATAAATCCCTAACTTGAGCGATGACCGCGATCGATGGTAAGTCTAATTTGGCTAGGGGAAAATGGGCAAGAGAAACTCACGCTGCGAATTCGCATTACCATAATTATAATTTGCGCTAGTTGCATCTAACTTACTGCTATCTCTTCAATCGACAGATTGCTTCAAATGCTTCGAATTAACATGCCATGAACTCGCAATTTTTTCCAGATTCACGCTAATGACTCGTCAGTTTACAACATTATATTACAATAGTGTCCAAACGGCAAGTATATAATTTCAAATTTTCCATCTGATAGCAGAATGTACTAACGAGACAAACAGTACTGCAACATTAATTTTAAATCATATTTGTCTAATGCCAAAAATCCTCCGCCGTCGCTCAGCCACAATTATGTTTTCTTCATGTTATAATATTATTAATATTAAATATCAAGAAGCCCAAAAAATACAAATTGACACCTGAACCATCATCAGCTAAATTTTATTCTTTTTCTTCTTCTATTATGCATTAATTTCAGTTAAGAATTATTATGAAATCCTTTTAAGGTATTGCAATCCAAAAACAGCAATACGCCTTTCAAAGCACAATGCATATATGAGTTGCACGAATTTCGCCCCTCTCATTTCAATAAACTAATGACATTTTGGCGTATATTAGTATATTCCTCGTAACTTTCGTCATGCCTGTTGTTTGCAGAAAACAATGGGCAATTTGAGGCATCATTCATTTGAGCTAATTTAATAAGGCTGATAAAAACTTATTTATTCCACAATTAGTTTTTAGATTATTACATAGGAATGTTGTTAATTAAAATACTGCAACAATAGCAACTTTATGTTGTACAGTTGAACGTAACAGTGATAACGAAAAAACATGCAAAAACAAGAACAAAGTCAGTTAAACATTGAATCCCTGATACTTAACTTCTTCATAAAACGGATTCTTAACACTTACATCCATCACTCTTTTTGCAATCGAGTTGATCGGTAAATATGATGGACGTAAAACTAACAGATCAATCTGTATAATTTACTTTAAATCCTCAAATAAAGATATCGGTTTTCAATAAATAGAGCCTTTGCAGGGTTTTGATTTGCTTAACGCCTGTTGCCTTATACTATTACCATTAACTTGAATTAACCATTCAACAAAATATAAAGAAAATGTAGAGAATCGAAATATGAATTGGAATTATGTGCACCAAAAGGATCAAACAGGTCAAAGGGTATTTAAACTTTAAGTGGGGAGCTTATTACGCATATTTGGGATTTTACTCAATCATCAAATAGGGTGTTGAAACACGCATTTTTCCTAGACGTAGTTTAAAGACAGTCGCTTAAAATGCATCGTTCATCGTAAAAATATTCAATAGTTTCAAATACTGAATGAGCTTTGTCTGGGTCTGGTCAAATTCAGAATTATTTTATTTGATGAAGACTGAAAAACCGAAACTTGGATAACTGAAAGCCCATGAATTTTCACCACAGAAAAAGACAGGAATGGATTTTCGATTTTAAATGTGATTTTATCTACAGGGTGGTTGAAAATGAACATATTTTTTGCTTAGAAGGGACGAAAAACAAATTGAATCATAGTTTTGACTGAAGATTAAGTTATCTCTATAAATATGATGCACGAAATTACGGAAAGTTTCTTCTTTAAAAAGCTGCGTGTCTTTCAATTTCATCTCTCGTATACCACACACTAGAAAATGTGTCATGGAATAATGGCAAATATGCAGCCTTTTTTGTTTTCTTCTTCTGTCCAAGCGATAACAAGCCTTTATTCTAGACTATTCCTGCGAAGAGCTTTAGCACACACACTAGTGTAAAGTTTAATGTAAATGACAGGGTATTTACATTTGGACAAGAACATATTTTCCACTACGACTTCTCTACATGAACAACGTTCATTTTTAATCACCCTGTATATTGTATTTTATGTACTCATAGTTGGTGTAACTAAAATAAAACAAATTCCATGCAATTCATTCTGATGTTCCGATTGTTTTATAATATACATCTGGTCCTGGACAAAATTCAGACTTTGTTAGCGCAAGTCCCTTTGATACGTATTTTATTGTTTTTCGTGCAGCTATCGCTATTTAACAATTCCCTTTTTTTCGAAAGTAATACCATTGCCATCATTTTCATTTTTAAAGTAATTCTGCGTGAATAATGAAGATATTTGTGGACAATCAGAGTCTGTTTTACTTCGACTTTTTTAAAGTTCTTTTTGCAATAGATTGATGAATACTTCAGTTAATCGCTTTCGGTTAATATGATTGATTCAATGATGAATTAAGTTGAGAATTTTTCTTAGAGTCATAGAAAGAATAATTCTTAAACCCAAAATAAGCATCCTCCAACTTAAAAATTAAAACCCGATAAAGCCTGCTTAAATATTACTTTTCCACATCCAAGATGTTTCATTTTCTAAATAGATCCATTTTTATCTGTAGTCGAACTGACTGAAGTGCTGGCTCTAATTATGTCAAATGTTCAGAAAGAAGCATCGTGTATTTATTTACGATTCAAATAAAGATGCTTCGTGTAAATCCCAGAAAGGTGGCCCTGGGGGCCACTTTATAATTACGAGCCTTATAAATTGCTTTACAGTTTAGCACATCGCAATCGTTCAAAGCATGTTGCAGCCGCGGGCAATGCTAAAAAAGAGCCTATGCATTTACATAATTAGAGTCGTGTTTTAACAGTCTGCTTAAAATAACTTGCTTCCTCATTTTGGCCTTGTGTTGTTTTCGACTTCAAGACAATTTGTTTAACTTCCTTTGCTGTTTGCCCTTTGTAAAACGAGTCATTACCTAGTTTTCCTCTTGACTTACTCTTTAAAATCTTTGCTCTTATTTTTACGTCTTTAATGACAAAGATGAATAAATTGGTAAGAATATATTGAGCTATTTGAGCCAGTATAGCCAGCAAGCATTCAATATTTCCTCTAGAAAAACTATGCTAACTATCTCTATTGTAAGTTGAAGTAGAGTCCATGTTGCCAAAAAAATTGATTGTGGAGAAGACCGTGTATTCGCTGCCAAACTTCCATCAGTTTTGTACTTGTAAAGACCCATTTGATAGAAATCTACTCACATTTCCTGAGTATCCTCATGTTGCTAAGTTACTACCTATGGTATACCCCAACCTTTTTGGGAGTGACGTAATAATTGTCGTTCTTATTCTGTTACTTGTTCACTGTTGAATTGTGTTGAATGTTTAATTTAAGAACAATAAAAAACAGAAAATTTTTAAACTTCTATAAAACCGTCCTATCACAATAATATTTGATTCAACAAAAATAAATATTTTCAAATCACGGGGAACAAACACTCAGGCAATAATAAAGAAAATTTTCAAACCAATCTCGGACACAAGTAATTTTCAATATGATAAACATATTTTCTTCGAAGTAGAAATTAATGGCATTCAGTGCTTCATGCAGATCTACTATGTTGACATTGAAGAAGTTAAATAAGCTGGTCCTTAATTTCCTGATGCAAATAGTAGTAGTAGTAAACATCTTTATTTCTAAAAAAGGCTATCGACCTATCGGTCTTTCTGCCCTTGTTTAGTACATATAGTTTTAATCTAAATAAAAAAAACAAAGATAAAAATTTTCTTATTCTGGGTTAACAATTTAATTCAATAAACTTTCTAATTCTAATGACAAGAAAAAATTATTTTATCGTCCAGTAGTCAGTTGCATTTGTAAGTGTTCGAGTAGCGTTGATGTAGGGAAACGGAAGCGGGATTGTCTGGTTGTTCTTGTAAGACAAAGGGGATTCAATATGGTCCAATTGTAGGGGTTGTTTGTCCATTTTGTCTGTAGGTATATGAGTCTTTCCGAAATCTTTGTCATGTTTGTGCGTTCGTATAGTGGTTGGGTGGAGGGGTTGTGTAGTGGGTTTTGGGGGTGTCTTATTCGTGTTATTAGTCTTAGTGCAATTTGTTCTGTTGTTTGTATATAACGTTTTGTCCTTTCTGTTCCGTTGGTCATGAGTATATGTCCATAGTCTAGCAAGGGTCTACAAATAGCTTTATATATTTTGCTGGCGGTATTTGTGCTTATTCCTCTGTCTTTGCAGGTTAGTGATCAGAAGTGTTTTGTTCTCTTTATTGTTTCTGTCCTGATGTTTCGTATGTGTTTAGTGAATTTAAGTTTGTGGTCAATTGTGATTCCAAGGTATTTTACGTCGTTTTTTGGTTGTGTCGTTTGGCCGTCTGCAGTTATTGTAGGGGAGTCAGCGTTGAGTCTGTGGTTTGTGAGCAGAAGTTGGTTTTTTGAAGGGTTTGGTCTTAGTCTCCATTTATAAAACCATGTCATTGTGTTGTTTGTTAGTGTTTGGAGTCTTTGAGCTGCTCTCTCAGTAGTTTTGTCATGTACGATAAGTGCCGTGTCGTCTGCGTATTGTAATATGTATGCCGATCTGTGGATTTGATTTTTGTCTGGTAAGTTATCAGTTGAAATTTAATACATACATAGTAAATTATATTAACTACTTGATAAGTTCTATAATGCTCTAGTGAAAGGAAACTAATATAATATTTTCCTAATTTTATATTCCTGCACAATGCATGCAATCGTACCTAATTCTAAGAATTGATTACAACCGCAAACGTAAAATATTCTTCGATCTGAATTTAAAATTTAACTCCTCCAAGTGAAAATAAAAATTAATAAAGCATTGATTGGCAAAATGCCCATCAAAAACGAAAAAGCGGCGGAGTGTTGTCAAGAAAACTTAATCCGTTCAAAGGAAATCGATTAACATAATAAGTTTGACAGTCTGAAAAAGTGATATCCGTAATTTTATCTGCAAACCGATAAAATAAGAGATGGTTTGCCTGTTAACAAGAGCCGAGAGTTGTGTATTTTGATGAAACGCAGCTTGGAAGGTTCTCGGCAATAAGGTGTATAATTTTACATCCGATTTGCATTCTAGATAATACGGATCACAACATTTTGCCGCTCAAAGTTGCGGTTCAGTTCGAAATACCATTATGTTTTCATGCATATTGAATAAGGGATGGACGTTGTCGCCAGGTTTTTTCCATTCTTATTGCGGTATTATATTCACACGTAATACGGGAAAAAATCCATTGCCATGATTATATCAATACATACCAGCCGCTATCCTTTGATATGCTATGCTTCAAAGGAGAGGTGAGGCGGAAGCAATTACGTCTATTAGGGAATGCGGTTTATCTAAATCAATCGAGCTATTTGAGATTTGTCTAAAGGTTAATTGTTTCAACACAATAAGGGAGCATGCTTAAGTTTGTTTGGTGCTTTCGCCTCTATTATTTCAATCAGAAAACTTCAAAAGTTTTCAATACAAGCTGTTTCCCTTGATGATCAAAGGGATGTAACTGAGCTTTAAACATCCCTAAATTAGAAGGGTAAATTAAATAACTTCGACCACGTAACACCTGACAGTGTTACTGTACTTTCATACTCGTTGGACCAATTGTATTCACACACTTGATTTCGTGGATTAGTATTCAGCCCGAAGGACCAAAAAAAATCTTCTACCGAAGAACACCGAATGGGAAGGATGAAATAAATATACATTATGAATCAAACCAGTAAACATGAATGAGGAACATTTTAAAAAAACTGACGAAGCGACAATTAGCAAATTACGAACAAACAAGGGGAGTTTAAAGAGACGAATATTTTAAATTTATTTGTAAAATATGGTGAAATAAATAAAGTAATAAATAAATAAAAATACTTTTCTCGAATGGTGGCCTCATTCAATTGGTTGTTATCAGATATGGCTCTTAGAACTAGAAGAAATAACTAGAAATATTAAAGAAGAATCGTGTATATGATTAACAAATTGATGTGCGGTATGATGAAGGAAAGGATTGGAATGTCCTCATTTTTTTTATGAAATTTGTCGCGAATGGATCAGAAGCGAAGTCAGTAATGAAGATTAAGGCACATTTTTGCTGAAATTCTACTAAGCAAGCCACCAGCAATATTAATAGTTCATTGTATTGTGCACATACGTCAACATCTATCATGTTCAGAATCAGCCAAAAGTATCAGAAAAATCTTTCTCTATAGCATATACAGTGTGTTGCACTTAAGATGGAAAACTCCTGTATTTTAGTAGTAGTAGTAGTAAACATCTTTATTTCTAAAAAAGGCTATCGACCTATCGGTCTTTCTGCCCTTGTTTAATACATGTAGTCTTAATCTAAATAAAAAACAAATATGAAAATTCTCTTATTCTAGGTTAACGATATTATTAAATAAAATTTCAGTGGCAAGAAGAGATTATTTTATTGTCCACTAGTCAGTTGCGTTTGTAAGTGTTCGAGTAGCGTTAATGTAAGGAAACGGAAGTGGGATTGTCTGGTTGGTCTTGTAAGACAAAGGGGATTCAGTATGGTCCAGTTGTAGGGGTTGTTTGTCCATTTTGTCTGTAGCTGTATGAGTCTTTCCGAGATCTTTGTCATGTTTGTGCGTTCGTATAGTAGTTGGGTGGGGGGGCTGTGTAGTGGGTTTTGGGGGTGTCTTATTCGTGTTATTAGTCTTAGTGCAATTTGTTCTGTTGTTTGTGTATAACGTTTTGTCCTTTCTGTTCCGTTGGTCATGAGTATATGTCCAAAGTCTAGCAAGGGTCTACAAATAGCTTTATATATTTTGGTGGCGGTGTTTGTGCCCTGTATTTTATTTATTTTTAAAAGCAGGTTTTTCATTTTTCTGAGGTTGAACCCTCTGAGGTATGTCGTGATACATGTAGATACGAGTATAAATTAGATCTTTCCTAATCTATCACGAAATATTCTCACATTATTAACAATGAATTATAATATATAATCTTACTTCATTCATCCGTTAACACAATATATGCAATTACTGTTAAAAGATAGAATAATCTCGCACTTAATGTTGTGAAATAGTAAAGTTCATAAAGATATGTAAATGCGTTGCAGTAGGTCGGCCATTTGAGGTTTAAACAAATTGAGAATTTCAGCCGAATCGTATTAACAAGTCTAGGATGTCTAACTGTATTATGTCGAATTTACATGAAGTTGGGTACACTATTATTTCCATTGTTTCGGCGGCCCCATACATACAAATTTTAATGTATAGTAACGTGATTTCACTTATCTTCGTTACGTAAGATAGTTAAGCCGAAATTGCTGCAGCGACAAAACACTATTTATACTCCTTAATGTATCCTGAGTTTTGATTTGAAAATTGAATTGCCTCTTAAGGGCAGCATTAGAATTAAAAATGCACAGCACTAATTGACAAACGCTGTGAACAATAATGGGATAGACTTCCTGGCCAATTTAGGAAACATGGCGATTTAAAGCTTAAGGCGTAACTAAATAATGTAAACGGGTTTGATGTTCTAGTGGAAAATTTATATAGTTTGTCCTTAAGAAGCTAGCTTGGAAGCATATTAATCCAAAATTACTACCGGGAATATTTATTGCTGTATAAATAGAAACATTTCCAGCAGGCCGCGTTCGAATAGTCCCCTAACTTACTCCCTCGTATATGAAAACTAGTCGCCAGATAAGCAATAGAGTTGCAGCGAGTGCCTTGAAGAAAAATTGTTTGGTATTGTAGGTATCTAATCGCGTTTTAGATATATAGATCTGTATAAATAGAGAAATGTACTAAAGGGTTGTAATTGTAAGAGATAAGTTTTATTAATATCCCGATGAACTAAGGTTTTGACTTATACTTTTAAGGTAAAAATTAATTTATTATTGTAAAATATTGTTCTTCCGGGCTTGTAGGCCGTGGTCCATAAGGTTTAGAACCTGACGTTTCGTCTGCAACTGCGGCAGACATTATCAAAGGCGATGAGGTATCGGTCGATGTGATCTCCCGTGTGACAGCGCTTTGACTGATTCAACTCCTGTCCGACTGTCTCTTTTATAGTGTCGAAACCACCCCGCACTCTTTCGGATGCGGGTGCTGTGGTAATCAAGGGGTTGATATCTGCGCAAGGTCAATGAACACATCTAGGTCTCAATGGTGCGACCTGTATTCTTTGGAGGACTGGTTCTACTTAAATTCAAACCTCTTCTTTCGGATTGAAGTTTACCTTGTGTTTCTGAATCTCAATGGCCTCTCTAAAAATCCTTGTATAGTACCAATTCTCCCTATTCAGCACCTGGGTTTCTTCGAACAGAATTGTTTATTCTCCGCCGCCCTCCAAAGAACACAGATCGCACCATTTAGGCAAAAGATATCAATAACCTGTAGGCAAAATAATATAGGCAAAAGATATCAATATGCTTCAGAAGTAGTGAGGGGTGATTTCGCACACTATAAATAAGACAGGCGGGGCAGGAGTCACACGTTCAAGGGAGCCAAGAGGAAAAAGGCCCCCTGATGTCGACGATCAGAACAATGATGTCAGGAGTACCGCAGGGGTCGTACTGGGTCCTCTGCTATTCAACATCTATATGGCAGACATTCCAACGACCAACGAAACGGAGTGCTACGTCTACGCAGACAATGTGGCACTTACTGCGACTGAAAAAGGTCCGGGAATCAAAGTCAATCTCCAAAGGCATGTCGTAAAGATCCAGAAATGGAGCAATGATTGGAAAATGGAATTCAGCCCGGAGAAGACGCAAGACATAGTCTTCTCAGCCGGAATGAGGCAACCACTTCCACTTGAACTCGGAGGAGAAAGGCTACCATGTAGGTCCAAGATCAGATATCGTGGGATTATCTATGATAAACGTCTAGTATGGCACGATCAGATGGTAGCCAGAATAGCCAAAACAAGGTAGCTGCTCCATGCCTGCTATCCAGTACTGACAGGTAAGCTCCTCCTGCGATCCAAAGTGAGAGCTTACAAACAGCTGATACGCCCGGTGCTGACCAATGGATCACCTTTCTGGTCCACGGCCAGCATCGCACAGAAACAGAAGTTGGCAACCCCTACTATGGCATAAACACCACACTGAGGCGAGACCTGAATACAGAATACCTGTTGGACCACATCAGGAAGTTAACGTTAAAGTTCCTGGATAAGGTCAGTGGATAAAGCAAGAATCCCACCCGTCAGGGTTTCTTGCATCTAAAAGTTCCGGCGTGACCGCAGACCTCTCCCTGTGGACACAGCTTCAGCAGTTCCTGCACCACATCGAGAACCATGGACTAGATATGAGTTAGTTTAGGAAGCAAGAGAGGATGTTTAATTAAAAAGTTAAGTTAGGAGTAGGATTAGGTTAAAGTAGATTAAATATATTGCTTATTATGTTCAATATTAAAACGATGTTAGTTTTCAAGATACCTGTAGATTAAGTAGCAGTAAGAAGGTGTAATCCTTGCCTGATAATAAATATGTTCAAGGGGAGTCACACGGGACATCACTTCGACCGTTACCTCATCGCCTTTGATGTCTGCCGCAGTTGCAGACAAAACACCAGGTTCTAAACCTTATGGACCACGGCCTACAAGCCCGGAAAAACAATATTTTGCCATTGAGTACGACCGTAAAAGTCTACATTCCTTGAATTTATTATGATTTGTTTATATTTCTTAAAGCAACTAGGTGTGAAGACCAAAATAAAATATAAACAATATCAAAATGGCTTTACCGAAAGTGCATTCTTGGCTGCCAATGCAACAATTAGAAAATAACTTTTTCTCTTCGTTGTCCCTTCTTCAAGACAATAATGCAGGTCTTACTTGCTGCAATAAAAATATATATTTAGCCTTACAGAAAATATCGCCTTTAAATTATACTCCCATTTCTGATAAATAATTTTCACATTCGGCTTCATCACTTCGGTAGAAATTTCTTAATATCAATTAGAGTACCATTTCTATTGAAATGGCAATCTGTGCCAATCAGAACAGTCTGATGTGAAAACTTTATTAATTTAAAGCTATTAAGATATTAGATTCCTTACTCATCTTACACTATGTTAGTTTAATGGTTATTACCGAAGAGATATCCAATTTTGATTATTACTAAACGCCCTCAAGAGTGAGTTGTCTAATTAAATTCCTTGTTAATACATGACATCGAAATGGCAAGTAGACATATCAATATTATTATTGCCTGCCTAGTGCAGCTTAGATCCACCTTATGATATATGCTTATTATATGCTATGTATATTTGTAATTAAGTAAAACTAGGACGATTTTCACATTAATAAGGTACTGGAGTAAGCAACTATCAATGTCGTGAGAGGCTTCAAATTATAGTTTTAAAAATAATTTGAAAACCGATTGACCTGTAAGTAAAATTTTCCCCAAGAGAAAATCGATGTTAGCATAATTTATTTTAGTGGTAATAATCAGTAATCCAAGTGTAAAGGATACATCAACCGTATTTGAGTTGATGTTTTCGCATGAATTCAATTGCTAGAACTGGCTTGACGATCATGAAAAGACATTTTCGGGAATCAAGTTCAATCAACCGTTTTGCGTTTATTTGAACATGTGCTCCCCGGCTTTAGAGGAATAAAAAGCGGCCCACCAATGAATGGATTTAAATTTATTTTCGGTCATGCTTAATCCCGTTTAAACTTTGTCAGGTGCTTCTAAAGTGTTAATTTAGTCAATCGGTTTTAAATCGGTATTAAGCATTATATATGGGTGGTTGTTCACTAATTTAACACTTCAAAAAGGATTTTTCGCAATAAATTTTTTTCCCTGAAAGTAAATTCTACAAAATGCTTCAAAATAAATTCCAAGCGTAACATGTAACTAGTGGTGAACTTAATTAACATTTTTAATACAGCAGTAATAACAGGAAAGCAAAACAAATGGTTTGATGTAAATTTACCCCATTTTGTGCTGTTATTTCGATCGAGAAAAAGTAAATGTTGTAGCCTGTGGCTAGACGTTATAGCTATATGCAATTGGCTATTGTGATAGCCATAGCTATAGTGATAGATGCATAGGATTTGTGGTAGGGTTACTTAGATGCTCGTAAGCTATATCGAATAAATTTCAAATTTAAACAACAATATTTTTGAAATCTATTATACAATAAACCAATCTTACTATTGAGAGTAGGCACGGGTTCAGTTTAATATTCATTCAATTTAATATTCTTTGGTAATCATCTGAATCATTAGTTCATGTTCAAGTAATCAATATTTCAGATAATCTTCAGTAAGTAGTATGAGGCGCAGATAAACGCACTGAAGTAAAAAAAATAAAATTGCTGTTAAAAATGAGCTGTTAAAAGTGGCAAGACTTTTTGTCCCATCGCTGAGATTGGGGCAATAATGAATGTAAGGGCCTCTAACAGAGCTAAATGGCCTCGAAATTAGTTAAGTACCTGGCCTCACGAATACTGAACATTTCAGGATTTCTAGAGCTCTAATAAATGTAAGTTGGCGCCTTTCGACACCGACGTCTGACAGTGCGAATTGTTGATTCTCCCCGGATTTCTTTTTTTGTTCTCACACTTTATGCCCCCTTTGTTTTGGGAACGGGGAACTCTTCCATAAGGTTTTATTAGTCTCTATTGTGAATTCCTTCTCGAATGCTTTAATAGTGTCATATCTGTATATATGCATACATTAACAGAAACATCTGCTATTTGATAACACATAGAATAAATATGCTGGTGAAAAAATAGTCGTGTCATTTCGTTGTTTTAGTTTTTCAACAAAATTTCAAATGAACGTTAACAAAGTCTAAAGTATTGTTTCTCCAAATTCAGATTGTTTAATGTTGTTACAAAAAAGGTTATTGCTATTATAATATTAGTTATATTCTATATAACTATATATAATCCCTTATTTCATTTTTTATATACTGATTTTTTATACACTAATGACTCTCGTTTCTCTGTTCTATCGCATTTATATAAATTATATAATAACCAACAATGAAAGTTTGTAGATTTATAGAGAAGTTCTATATGGTTCGTTTCGTTTTACTAAATCAAAATAATTATGTTGCCTCATGTTAATTTGTTTAAAACATTCACACATACACCTAAATTAAATTTCACAAAAGTTCTTAATTAATTTTATTCACCTTTTTTTTTAAACAATGAGATTAAGTCAAAGTAAACACAAAGTTTACACATTTGTATTCGTTTAGTCTTGTTAAACTATTTATTAATATACCTTTTTCAGGAACGTTTTGAGCAAGATTGCAGATTTGCTATCGAAACGTCAAGGCTTTTCGAAATATATTTCTTTACTAATTGGAATTTTTCATATACATCTTGAGCCGAAGGATACTTTTTAGGTGATAGCCCTTGATACCGTTTGATAAAGAATTCTCTCTTTATTGTGAAACAAGAGCACTCTTTATCAATATGTAATAGAATACGTGACGAAATTCTGTCTTGTTAAAATAAAAAAAAAATTGAGACGCAACACCCAAGAAAAAGGTTTTGAAAAAATAAAAGTTTGTTAACGAAATTTATATGAATGTACTTGAAACTTCAATTCAAATTCGCTTCAATTCAAATTAACTGCACTGTTTATAATCAGTGTTCACAAGTGATTAATTGAAGTCTTAAGTTAATTGTTATTAAATAAGAATCAATGTGAGTAGTAGCAGCCAAATGTGTAAGAGAAGATAAAGGAAGTTCTTAAAATGTTTGCATGAGAAGGAGAAGAAAGCTGCTCCAGAGACAAGTACTTGTCTCTGGCTGCTCAATATCGTATTAAACAATTGGTGACGAAAACGTCTAATCAGGTGCTGGGAGGTGTTTGTTCTCTTTTCAATACACGCCTCAAAAATCTCCTGTTCCACTCACACACTTAAGGTAATCATTGAGAAGCAAAATTGGTCTATGAGGCTGATCTCAAAGCATTTGCAGTTAATTCGAGCTAAACAAACCTTCACTTCATATCAAATTTATCAATCACACATATCAACACAATGAATGCGTGGAAGTGAATTCATTTTTTAAAAAGTATCTGTTATTTTCCCATTAAGTATGAAAAGTTTTCATAAAGGGTTCATTTAAAGGAAATCACGAGAAGCGCAGATGACGATGAAGGATTTAAAAAGTGTGTGTGGTAAGGCAATAGCAAACGCGACTTGAAAATTTAATGCCGCGTACGTGGGCTAAGGTGTCGAAAGGAAAAAAGTTTAATATAAACCTCGCAAAACCATCTATCTTTTTCGGTAATGGACCACTTCGTATCAGTTACCTGTCACCCTATATTACTCCGTTCACAAATAAGGGTATTTTACCGCACTCTTTAAACTACAAGTAACTCCTTTAAAACGAGCGGGGTTAGGATGCTTTATTCTCTAAACCGTTAAAATTCCTTTCAGTCTCTTCAGTTTTTAAAATGTAATAATGTGGTTATAGAACGATGGATGAAAATGGCTGAAATATACCAAGAAAAAAAAACATAAATCAAACACGATCATCTATATGCTAAACCGGTTTCTGATGTTTGTTTGATATTAATGGAATCGTACATATCTCGCTTGATACATCACAGCTTTTGGTTTGATAACAGTTGAGAGAGAGTTGCAACTTCAAAGAGACTTATTTATTAAGATGCATGAAAATTCAGATGTCGAAAAGTGATGCTCCTTTTTGCTGTTATAAAAAAGGAGTATTTTACAACAGAATCACGCTAGTTTCAACTGTCTTTGTTGAGGTTTCGCCTTACAAACTATGCTGGAAAGTTTTTTGAAAAAGTCTTTCAATCTTCTTCTTTTTTAAGTGCCGTCTTCGTTTCGAAGTTTGGCCATCATCAAAGCTATGCGTATTTTTGCAATTGCAAATCGTTGTTGCAATTGTACCATTCTCTTAAGTGCTTCAACCATGAATTTCTTCTTCTTCCTATGGATCTTTTGCCCATTATTTGTCCCTGGATAATAAGTTGCAGTAACTGGTATTTATCTCCCCTCACAACATGTCCCAAGTGTAGCAGTTTGCGCTTCTTAATGGTAAGTATCAATTCTTTCCCTTCCTACATTCTTCGCAAAACCTCCACATTTGTCACTCTCTCCGTCCACGATATTCTCAGTATTCTACGGTACATCCACTTTTCAAATGATTCAATCCTCTTGGTATCGATTTTCTTCAATGACAATATCAAACCGACAGCACGTAATATCTCACAAGGTGAATTTTAAGCTAAAGGCTTAGATCTCATTCGCAGAACACCTTCTTTATTTTAGTAAATGTGTCTCTAGCTTTTTACACTCTGATCCGGATTTCTTCAGAGCTATTGTTATTTTCGTTGATAACAGTTCCCAGACAATAATATTTTCTCACACGTTCAATTTTTTGACCATGTACAGTTATCTCAGGAAGTTTTGTGATTGTTAATTAGTATCTGAAGATCTTCGGCAGTCTTTAAATAATGCCTACTATATTGCTATCACACGAATTCACCATATAACCTTAACTCCACCAAGTGCTTGACAAAATCTACAAATGGTGTCAATAATTTTGAATGCTGGAATTAGTAGCATCGCAGCTTCCAAAAACTAACCAGTTGAAAAAATTTCAAGTTTACTTTTTTTTTAAAGCCCTGTTGAATGTATTCATAACATGCCTCAGTTTCTGGTATAACTTCCACTTAGAAATTAAACATGTGATTCATCCATTCCCCAATACCTATTTTCAGACATTGCGAGATATTGTTACTCCAGTAAACATTTGCAACCACTTCCGAATAATGCAACTTCAATTTGAGACACGCGCATCAGTGGATCTGATTGTAACAAAAGTCTATGAGGATGGCTCATGTATTTTGTACCTCTAGCTATGCGTAAAGGCAGAGCCAATGCTCAAGGAGGTTTGCTTCTAAATAAAATCCTAAATTCTAGTTGATTTTTTGGATATATTTTTAACATTTGATCTAAAATGCATATGAACTGATAAGTAGAGTTGGTCCATTTTTAACGGATATGGATAAGAGAGTAGTTTACTTTTGGCTACGCGATATTTTGAGATGTTCCATAGCGAAACCTGTCTAGGTTGAATATCCTACTAGAGTCTGGACTTGCTTCAATTAGGGATTTGGCTAATTTCGTAAGTCTGCTTGTTGAGTCTTGATTAAGGAGAGAAACAACGGCTTGCTTTTGCTATACGCTTAAGGCGGATTCTGCTTTTAATTAGCTTCTTGAATTTTCGTCGAAGAATAGAAGGGTATAATCAGTTGTGTGGATTAAAAATTGTAAGCGAAACAATTTTCGAACTTCTTCAATATTGAAAGTATATAATTTGATGGCATCTGATTAAAGCCCTCAGCTTCAACAAGTAGAATAAATTATCCAAGTCAATTTTACTCGTCTTGAGATATTGCTTATCACGAAGATACTTTTACGCGTTTATTTTTAATATAACAATATCATTACTTTACGAATAATTAATGCGAGAAAAATGCACTTGTCTCAAAAACTATCCATTTCTCTAATGACAATAAAAAGTAATTCGTTGAGGAACGGCTTACAGGAAGAATGCTTTGTTAAAACTATGCGGCCATGCAGTGCAATAAATCAACAAATATTAAAAGATAAATTTAATCAAGCAGAGTAGGACTATTAAACTACATCATGCGTATATTGAGAAATTGAACAATTTGAAGCTATTCAAGTGGAAGCTAAGAGCACACATAAAATAACATTGATTTGAAAAATAAAAGGAAACTAGGTTTTCCATCGAAACTGAATACAAATGATAAACTTGATTCGTCCATGGAGAGAATGTTTCAAATAAATATATCACACTCTCAAACAAGACAGTGTTAATTATTGATACGAATTTTTGTATTGTGTACACGTATATCAAGGTTCCTTAAATGTTAAGATGGTGCTAAAAGAAATATGTTTATTTTAAATTTGATCGTGTTGTTGTTGTAATGTAAAATCCAGCTCAGTTTTACGAAAAAAAAATAACGATAACAAGAACATACCGCACTAACGTGATTTAGTTCGACACAAACCCTGCATAAAATGCAGCTACCAGGTTTCGCTTGGCCAGTGCCATAAATAGATAAATGTAGCTTAAATTCAAAGCTTTACTTCAAAGTAACTTAGTTAAGATTTGGCCGATACTAATCAAGGCAATAGGGATGATTTGGTTCGGACTTTATGCAGAACTGATATGTGGATAACTCTTGCAAAACATAAACTCAGACTAATTCGATAAGCCTTCCGTTCATCTGCTTAGTCCACTCGAAGATAAATATATCTATGTATAAGGGGAACAAATATGGATTTATGTAACTTACATCACACCAAAGATTAAAAGTTGGTTATGGAAATTTGCTCAAAGATAATGTACAAAGTGATTTAGAACTATGATTGATTCCCCCACGATAAAATGCAATTTAATATTCAATTTTTTCTATTCAAGATATTTTAGAATAAAGAGGCATATGCGGAAATGTTTTAACACTGTTATGTGAAATAAATGTGTTTCCTGCGGCTTTCCTCCTGTTGTGTATAAATAAGTTTACGTTTTTGGTACTTTTCATGTAGAAGCATTATAGTTTGGGCTTTTTAATAAAAACCACAGATAGAAATATATTTTCTTTCTATACTAATACAGCTTATGAATCAATCTTTTTTCAACTAAAACTAACAATATTGTCAACTCTAAAAGCCATTCTTTTGTTATGAACGGGCGAATATAACGTACATCGCTAATTTGGCTTTAATATACGTACATCGCTAATTTGGCTTTAATATACTCTAGCATCGACGGATCGGCATACATATTACAATAGGCAGACGACACGGCACTTATTGTACATGACAAAACTACTGAGAGAGCAGCTCAAAAAATCCAAACACTAACAAACAACACAATGACATGGTTTTATAAATGGAGACTAACACCAAACGCGTCAAAAAAACAACTTCTGCTCACAAGCCACAGAGTCAACGCTGACTCCCTTACAAAACTGCAGACGGCCAAACGACACAACCAAAAAACGACGTAAAATACCTTGGAATCACAATTGACAACAAACTTAAATTCACTAAACACATACGAAACATCAGGGCAGAAACAATAAAGAGAACAAAACACTTCCGATCACTAATCTACAAAGACAGAGGAATTAGCACAATCACCGCCACTAAAATATATAAAGCTATTTGTAGACCCTTGCTAGACTACGGACATATACTCATAACCAACGGAACAGAAAGGACAAAACGTTATATACAAACAACAGAACAAATTGCACTAAGACTAATAACACGAATAAAACACCCCCAAAACCTACACTACACAACCCCTCCACCCAACTACTATACGAACGCACAAACATGGCAAAGATTTCGGAAAGACTCATACATCTACAGACAAAATGGACAAACAACCCCTACAACTGGACCATACTGAATCCCCTTTGTCTTACAAGACCAACCAGACAATCCCGCTTCCGTTTCCCTACATCAACGCTACTCGAACACTTACAAACGCAACTGACTACTGGACAATAAAATAATTTTTTCTTGTCATTAGAATTGGAAAGTTTATTTAATAAGATTATTAACCTAGAATAAGAGAATTTTCATCTTTGTTTTTTATTTAGATTAAGACTACATGTATTAAACAAGGGCAGAAAGACCGATAGGTCGATAGCTTTTTTTAGAAATAAAGATGTTTACTACTACTATACTCTAGCGCAAGGTCCATCTTACATAGGTAATTTTGTCGAATAGAATTTCTCAGAACCCAATTTTTGCCACGAAATAAGCAAACAATATTGGATTTGAAATAAGTGCTGTTGAATATCTGAGTAAAAGCAGAGCAAAACCTGGAACATTGTTTTGTTGACGATTGTATTGCATTGTGTTGTTGGCGCTCCCAATTATTCGAACGATAAATTATTTGCATGTAATTTACGACGATAGCTGGTAAACGTTTCAGATTTTGAGTGTAATTGCACTAGTCGCCCGTAAGTATTAATTTGTAGCAAGACTTCAAAAATGTGACCGTTAAATTTCATTATTCAGAATGGCTTCGGATTGATATTTTTATCAACCGAAAACTTGGAAGGAAGGTCATTACTTTACACTTCACATGGAGTGAATCGCTGGTCTTTGAAAATGGTTTGCTAACCTTTTTTTTAATCACAAATAAAGAATGAGTACTTTAAGTTCTGAAGAAGACCATATTTGAAGTAGGTACTGGAATCCTACAGGAGTCAATTATAATAATTAAATATGTTATTCTTAAATATTATGCATTTTTAGAGGTAAATAGAAATCTTCAACAGCAGCAGATCAGTATTAACATAGCACTAGCATTCTGCAGGAATTCATGATTTCTCCAAACCTTTATTCTTTTTTAGAGGGGCTACAGAAATTTTGAAGTTAAATGGCCGTGATTGGTAATAGGCCAGGTAGTATTTTTGGGGGAATTTAAAATGTTGATCATTTAAACCTAAACATTTAATTTGCTTAGGATAAATCAGCAGTAAAGGATTGAAGAAGTTGCTGCTAGAGAATTATGGAGGCTAAAACGGGACCTAGTGACTTTAATAGAATCAAACGCGATGTCAAACAAAGTGAAGGCGAAGCTTTTAAAATAATTATCCATAAGATAAAATCGCATCAGCCCAAAACGGATCAAAAACAAGAGTCACGAAATGAACCTGCGATCTGTGGCTCATTAATTAAACACGTTAGGTAATGTCGAAATGCTTGGAGTGTCGGCAGCAGACGCCTTTGCATAAATGCCACTTAAATCTGTATAAACACAAATTTCCGACCACTGCTCTTTAGCAGCGCACATTCCCTTAGTTATAACATGTGGAAAGTCATAGTACATGCTCTATGAGCATATCAAGAAAATTGCCTCATAGTATATTCATAGATCATGAGATTTGCATTACACTAAATTTGAAAACTATTTATGATTTGTTTTCGGTAACAATAATTTATAGCACTAATGCAATTAACGTTTTTCCTTAAGCCAATTTAAAATTGATGTCAGCAGAGAGAAAGCAGAAAACTTTTTGTTTCATCTATTTCTACTTTTTGCGTTTCCAAATACTTGCTTTTCTGGAGCGTGTGCCTGCAATTAATTATCTGTCGACAAGGATTTTGTTCCAACAACTTTTTCGAGTTCTATTCATTTTATCGTTTATATCCAACTGTCAAACACCTTATTGATAAACTTTGCCGATGTATTAGACCTGGACCAGACTACGTTTCTTTCTCCTTGCAAACACTCATCAATATCAACAATATTTTACTGTTTCACTTATGCAGGATTTTATTGAAGCTTGTTAACATGCGTTGCCATATAACGCATAATACAATTTGCAGAGAAAATATCTTTGCGGCCTTTGCAGAATTCGATCCTCTAATCAATCTGATTTAATTGATGATAAATAAAACACGCTTTAAAATCTGCGAATATTTTCAATTTTGTACACAGTGTAGTTTATAGTCACGAATTTCGGGCTTTATTGAAACGACCCTTATTTTAATGCAGTTAATTAGTAACCGATAACGATTCATTGCCATTAACACTTTAGTGTTTCAAAACACTTTAAATGTTCTTCAAACATAACGCATTCAGTCGTTCAGATTCACTGCCAAATAATCAACTCAAATCAAATCTCCACTTCACAACTATTCTTAACTCCAACTAACTATTTTCTAACCCTCTATTTTATTTCTACTTCCACTGATTTTTAGTGCTTAAACTTATTTATACTGCCAAAGAGTTCGAGATCGTTTTCTCAAAGACTGACACACATTGACAATTCCGGTGTCAGTTCAGATTCGTATAAAGATTTTTATTTCCATGCAGGCTAATATGAACCGTATTAATTATCAATTATTGTGTATATTTTCCTGACTGTATTTGAATTTAATCCAAAAGAAATTCCTGGGTTCCAGTCAATTTTATTGTTTATTATTTAAAATGTCACAAATACGTTTCGGTGTCTTTTTCACCATCATCAATTTGTGTGTATGGCTGTTTCTACCTTCACATTTGACTAATATTCAAACAGACAGTCAAATGTGAAGGAGAAAACATGATGACAATCTATATTCTGCAGTTTTTTAACTTGACAATTTTACATAAAACTTTAAAATATTAAATCAGAAAGTGAAACAATCGATTTTTCTATGCCGACACAATGATATTCACAGGCAGCGTTGAGAGTACCAGACATTTTAGAACCTCGTATACAAAATACAGTTGACCAGACAAGCTGGTACAGAAGCAGACTAATAATACAAGCTTACGCTTGGAATAAGCAGTTGTGGGAACATTAATTTGACTTGAATGGGTGCGATATATTTATCTCAGTTTATCTGCAGCAACTACCGTAGCATAAGTCTCAACAATTATTTTTCCAAAATTCTTTTAAACTGTTTTATACAGACGTAACGAAATGTAACCTAAACGAAATGATAAAATTCGATAAAATGAACTTCTTAGTCGCTGTTGAATCATTTATGGCAACTAATTTATAAAAATAATAAAATAGCAGATCCTGTTAAGGAAAACTAAATAATCTGATTAGAACGAGGTTCTTGTGATATCCGTGTTAAATGGCAATGAAAGATTTGAAATGTAAATTTAATATTCAATAATAAAATCAAATTTAATATTAAAATGAAAAAGAACATTTTATTTTCTGCCAACAACTGATAGCAAAACACAGTGAATACATTTTGTTGTTACTTCTTAATTTGTAGTAGTAGTAAACATCTTTATTTCTAAAAAAAGGCTATTGACCTATCGGTCTTTCTGCCCTTGTTTAGTACATGCAGTCTTAATCTAAACAAACAAATAAAGGTAAAAATTGTCTTATTCTAGGTTACTAATTGAATAATTTTAATTCTGGCAAACAGAGATCTTGGATTTATTGCCCAGTAGTCAGTTACTATTGTAAGCGTTCGAGTAGCGCTGATGTAGGGGAACGGAAGCGGGAGTGTCTGGTTGGTCTTATAAGGCAAAGGGGATTCAGTATGGTCCCGTTGTAGGGGTTGTTTGTCCATTTTGTCTGTAGATGTATGAGTCTTTCCGAAATCTTTGTCATGTTTGTGCGTTCGTATAGTAGTTGGGTGGGGTGGTTGTGCAGTGGGTTTTGGGGGTGTCTTATTCGTGTTATTAGTCTTAGTGCAATTTGTTCTGTTGTTTGTGTATAACGTTTTGTCCTTTCTGTTCCGTTGGTCATGAGTATATGTCCAAAGACTAGCAAGGGTGTACAAATCGCTTTATATATTTTGGTGGCGGTGTTTGTGCTAATTCCTCTGTCTTTGTAGGTTAGTGATCGGAAGTGTTTTGTTCTCTTTATTGTATCTGCCCTGATGTTTCGTATGTGTTTAGTGAATTTTAGTTTGTGGTCAATTGTGATTCCAAGATATTTTACGTCGTTTTTTGATTGTGTCGTTTGGCCGTCTGCAGTTATTGTAGGGGAGTCAGCGTTGAGTCTGTGGTTTGTGAGCAGAAGTTTTTTTTTTGACGCGTTTGGTGTTAGTCTCCATTTATAAAACCATGTTATTGTGTTGTTTGTTAGTGTTTGGAGTCTTTGAGCTGCTCTCTCAGTAGTTTTGTCATGTACAATAAGTGCCGTGTCGTCTGCGTATTGTAATATGTATGCCGAGCTGTCGATTTGATTTTTGTCTGGTAAGTTGTAATTGTATATGTCATGGCAGTATATATTGTAGAGAAACGGTGAGAGTGGGGATCCTTGAGGGAGCCCTTAAAATTTAATATTAAAATGAAAAAGAACATTTTATTTAATGCAAACAACTGATAGCAAAACACAGTGAATACATTTTGTTGTTACTTCTTAATTTGTATTTTAATTGTTTTTACAAACTTGCATTATAAAAGAGCAAGATAATGCCAATAGCTTCTGTTGTAAGTTGCAAATTACAAAGTCTACCAAACAGAAAGGTATTAAATCACATTAAAAGCTAACACGCCTATGATCTTATAAGCCAACAAAGATTTTTGTTATTTTAAAACGACTTTAAAATTATATATGAAAGATTTATAATGAAAACAAATTTACGCCTAATAGCTGTATATTTATTATGCAATTACGTAATACCGACAAATTTCAATTGAATTATTTAACACCTCTATTAAATAACTTTTCAATCAGATAAACGTTTTTGCTTTCATGTAATTATTTTAATATTCATAAAGCTGATTAATATTTAAAAACAATTATGTGCGCCAATTAGATGCAATATACAAAATTAAAAATATAATATTTGTATGTAAAATCTAAATCTATGTACGGGCGAATGGAAGCGAAACACGTGAAAAATGTTTGAATTTATACTTAGATTTTCAGTTATATTTGTGTTTCTTTTAGTTCAGTCCACCAGCGGAGATGAGCTTGAATTTTCTAATTTCAAATATAAGACTTCTGCGACTTCTTCTATGACAGGGTTAAAATGTTTCTTTCTACCCTTGGCAGTTTATCAAGTTGGAATCTCTGTTGTTACGAAAACCACTTTTAAGAATTGCAAACCTTCCGACGGTGTTTCTTTTTTCCTCGAAACAATCTCACAACTTATAATTGCTTTTTAATATTTCTTCTTCAATAGTTGTTTTTGCATTGCAGCTTATTACTTTGTTACATGAATATTATTAATTAAGCATGCCAACTTTTTAGGGCGCAATAGTAATCTTATGACCTGTCGACTATTGAAAAAGGCCAGTAAAATTCGATGGACATATAGGTGATGATCAAACACAGAAACTTATTTTAACGTCAACTTCAGTTATTGCTTTCACTCACATATTATTCAACCGCCCAAAATTATTTGCCAGACTTGGGGTACGAAAATATTCGGCTTCGAATTAAAGTCGCGTCCAGACGAGCAAACCGAACCTCGTACATGTTCATCTACATTGTTCGTCCGTCTGGACATTATGTAAAAACTCGTGTCAAAACAAGGTTCCATGTGACAATGTTACAGCGTACGGTTAGCAGCCAGCTCATCAGCACTCTCTAAAGTGGCGCACCATCGAAGGAACTTAAAAGAAATGCTTTGATGGTACTCCCATTTCGACGGAAAGCCGAGCATTTCGTTGAATGGTTCTGTGAAAAATGAATCCATAATTTGTAATAACGTTGATACTATTTTACTTTGCAGTGAGCACCAAAATAATTTCCCATAATTAGCGGATCTAATTGGTGTTTTGATCTTTCCATCCGTAGCAAAGCCATTTGTGCGACAGTTCGATTACCATACGAGTAGATGATATTCTGCATTCATTCGATCTATCAAGTATATTTTCCATTGAATTTATGAGAAGTAATTATACAATTCCATATATAATATTTGTCATATAATCATGTCAACTTTGTTATTTTTGTATTAGTGCAACGCACATATTTCTACAAACCAAATGATTTTTTAAAATAAGCTTTATGTATTCAAGAAATGTCAGTTTCGATATTTATTTAAATAATAAATATAACTGCATTTCACTGTTAGTCGAAATATTATACTTTAATTAACTAGTGAATATTGCGTCCGTTTCACCAATTATTTTCAGATTTATACCAGAGTTATGCAGCTTTTCGACTACAGTAAGTGGATCAAACATGGAACGTTTTAATGGATGGTTCAGCTAAAGCATTTCAAAAACTATTTGATGCTGTTCAAATACGCTTTCTAATATTCTATGGAATCTCTGGGCACTTTCACACAATACCAATTTCAATATTTGCCATTATCACAATTTAATATACCTTTAAAACTGAAAACTATGATTAAAAGTGATCAAAATGTGCACTGGATCAATATTTTGTATGCTTTCAATAACAGAAAGGTTGATTTTTTCAAAACGTAAATTATTGTTGACCGTCTAATATCTTCGGTCCCCAAAAGTCTGATAATGGTGAAAACATCTAATAATTTCTAACATTATTCAGATATTAGAACAAAATAAACCTTAGACGAGGTTGTTTTGCCAATTCCAAAAATATATTGTCGAATATACTAAAATGCTAGTGCATAAGCAGTTTGCATGTACTATTCGCAAGAATTTATAGAACTGAACCGTGGATATGTTCATTTATATTTTATGAAACGCTAATAAAGTTTATCGAAATGGACGGAATTACAAAGAAACGTACTCCTCAAATTTAAAATACCTCTCTTTCCTATCCGATAAACACCGATAACCAACAGACCTTAAATGTGCGATATAGTTTTATATATAATTTTATTGAAATGTCAAATACCCATTTTCGTTAAAGAACTTCGACTACAGTTATTTGCTTGCGAATGATAGATTCATTTGAAAGTAATTAGCAATATGAGAATATTACAAAAAAACCTAATTAAGAGAAATATTAAATAAAATCATGGGTTAATTAATAATAACTAAAACAATGGCACGATGTATTTAGGAACATGTGCATTTATTGCGATTATAAATATAATAAACAAAAAATAAATAATTTTTTCTTTAAGAATTATTAAACGATGCTTCAATTTGCATATGAAATGATGCCTGACGTTTTGCGTACATCTGCAGCACTCATCCTCAGCGTCGGTACTACAGTGAACAAAATGTTTTGAAAACGCATTTTGATTTCTGAATCGTTTTTAATGCGACAAAAACTGGAAGTGCCATTTCACAGCCCCACTTTCTAATTGTATAGGGCATATTTGGTCCACTCTTCAGTCTAGTATAATGACAAGTATAATGACTAATCCTTAGTGAATCGTCGAATATATGTAATAATGATAAACAATAAATACCAAATAGCGTATCTTGTCGGTCGAAAACGTGACATTTTATACACTACCGAGCTTTGAAGTAAATTGTCATAAATACCTAGAGGATTTAGTAGAAAATGAATGCACATTGTAAAACTACGAGCATGGGGATGTTTAATGTCCGTATATTGAATTGAAAGTAGATATATGACGTTAATATTAGTCGGTTTTAATCAGGACATTAATTACCATTATCGTTTAAATGCGGCATGAACAAACTGGTCAATTTTCATGCTGATACTTCCAACTCGCATATGCTCATAATGTTACCCTGTCACGTTTGTCTATCTGAACATATTTTTTTAAATCATACATCATCTATATTTACATAATTTGCGTCTATTAATTGCATCTAAAGAATAGTTAATAGTTATTAGGCCAGAGTACAATATAGTAAAATTCTGTAAAATTTAAACAGCTTGCAGCCGTAATTAATTATAGATAAATGTAACAAAATGTTTAGCTGAAATTATGTTTTACTTAGGAAGAAATCGTTACTTCGGCCGTGACTTAATTTAAAGGACAAATAGAACGGTTCCGTAACGTACCAAAAATATTCCAGAATAAATAAAATTGTACAACTAGGGACGGAAATTTCGAGACAAGATTTGCCTGAGGTGTTTCAGACGTGGCTCCAAATGGTTTTATCTGAGTCCTCTTGCAGAATACGCGACTTGATTTATTGTCGTGTCAGATTAAATCTTACTAGTTACCCTGGCTGCCAACATTCCTCTCGATCGAATATTAAACTTGATTATCAACGATTATTTGCATATTGGAAAATTATAATTCGAGGAAAACTGTTCGGAAACGTGATCTTTCTGGATCACCAACCCAAATAAGCTGTTAAAAAGATTTGACTTTTTTGATTTGAACACTGATTGTCCAGATTACTCAAACTAACCAAGCAAACAATTCCAAAAGACTGATGATGATGATTTAAAACATTTTTAGGAATACGTTTTTCAAATTCAAATGTCTCGCATAAAATACATAACTTTATTGAAATTACTGTTCCACGTTTGATGATAACATTCCTCCCGTATTGTATCGCCTTTAACCCAATCCCAGCTACCCCAACTTTTGCGTACAGTAAACCATCATATGAGAGCTCTAAGAATAGGGCTTCAAAAGGTTTTTTTTGCATAGTTAAATACTAGCCATGACTTTGTTTAGCAAAAGCCAAAAGCTAAAACTTTAGAGTTGTGAGCCAATTTTAATATTTCTAGGAGGAAAATTACACCCTGTTTTATCAAAACGGAATAAGTAAACCCAGATTTTTTAAATAACGCCGAATTCAGTTTTTGAAGACGTTTTCATAGAGAGATGCCCCAGTTGGCCATTGGAAAAAAAGTAGGAATAACTGACTAAGCGTAGTAAATTCATGATACACGATTCACAAGCCTCGTCCAATTCATTAATAAATGGGTATAATTCCCTCAGAGTCGATAAAAGGTTCGATTTATATTTTGATTATGTAGTAAGCAAACTACAAAACATCCATTAAATTTGAAATGACTATTGATTGAAAAGAACAAAACAAAACCGGCATTTTTCGACTGTTTGCCAGAGGTTGGGCAATTATATTTGCAGACCAACTGGGAAAATTACCCACCTAACAAACCGCTGTTGGTTCGAAATTGTTTGGAAGTTAAATTTTGAACATAATTTGATTACAAAAGTGATGATCATTCGCAAACTTCATGATGAAGTTAAAACATCCAGAAAGGACTGAGCCACATTACATATTTCGAAAAGTATCAAATAAGATTTGCAAAATTAAGGTACAATTATAAAGACGAGGGTCGCAAAAGGAGTTTCTGATTTACTTTTTTTGACAGAACCGGATTTTTCCGTTCAAAGAATTGTTTGTGCTGTTTTATTGTCAATTTATTATTAACCCTTTCAATTGCTCGAGGACTCTAATATCAGCCAGAAAAATAATGGGAGAGTTTAAAAACTGGGATGAGTTAAGAACGCGTTTAATTCACAACTTCAGGTTTATATTAAGAGATTTCCATGTACATGAATCCGCAAGTGCTTTTGCATACATAGACAAAACAAGGCCACGAAAAGTACTCGATATTTCGATTCAATATTACAGTAACTCAAACTGTTTATATTTATAATAAATGCAATAGATATAACCCTAAAGCACCCAGTGGTGAACTAGAGGAACTAACTGAGAATAAAAGTGATAAATTCCCTAAATTAATATATGTTTTAAACATTTAAAAAAATGTTAATAACTAAGATTCATTATTTCGATCGTCGAAAACAGTAATTTCAAGTACTAGTCCAAAGTACGAATCTGTTCGCTGCACGCGTAATTCATGTCGGCGTCTAATGGATAGGACAACAGCAATTAAGCTGCAATTTGTCACTTTACAGCACGCACTTCCAATACAAGTAGTAATTCTTCACTCACATTTTTTCTGTATGGAGGCCAAATGAGCCGCCTCATTCGAACTAAACTAACTAACTAAACTTCTAACTAAACTTCTAACTAAACTAAACTAACATATAATTCCGTTGTTTTGGCCATTAACAATCTAACAACTTTGAGAGTTATTATTGCAATATTTTAGTGTTTAAAAATTTTCCTTACTCCCGCCCTACAGACCAACTTCTAATTTTAACGTCAGCCCGAGTTTTGCATTTTAGCCGCGAGGCATGCCAAAGCAATTTGTAACACGGTCATATCTAAAGCTACGTTACCCGGATGTATTTCTTTGGAGACACATAACTAATAAGTTTGTTAAAACTGAGCTTCTATACAAACAAATTTGTATAGTCATCTGTCGCTTATTAACTCTATCGAACGCTAATCTGAATAAAACGTGGGTCTCATATGCTAATAAATTATGAAAAAATCGTTTCCATCAAAGGAAAAAATGCATATTTCATTCCTACGTTAATTTGAGCTTTTGTAGAGAATCGTCAACGTTTACATTAATATTGTAGTGCTTATAGAGGCTTATAGACCTTCGACTTTAGGAATATTTATGTATTTTTGTCATGTCACATTAATAAATAACCATCTGATGATTAATTCGCTGTTTCTGATGATTATTTGCTTCAATATTCCTCAAATTCTCTCCTACGTTTAAAAAAATGCAGGCTAAACTGAATTGGTACCGATTTTCAAAACCTTAGAACCTCAATATTAATTCAAATATTTGTGGTATCCCAAACTCAATATTTACAGTGCACATGTTGACAGGTTTACTTAATCTAGCAGGTGAAATACCTAGCCATTTCAAGCCTAAGTCCTTTGTTCAAACATTTAACTCAGAAAACTGAAAGAACCTACAAAGTTCACATGGAACAATTTTATCTCAACTGGACACACATATCATCTTACTGGGAAAGAATCAGTCAGATGCATAAATGGAACGATATATCAGACGAGAAGAGCAAAGATTCCCATTTTCTCAGGTTGATCGATGCTTATTGAACGGATTTGTGCCGTTTTATGTTCATGTAGGAGCTCTGATTTGAAACCAGTTTTTAAAAGTATGTAACCATTAAAAATAATATATCATACATCTAGAAGTTAGGAATCACAAATTTCATGGTACTAAAATCTGCAAAATGTGTTAATTAGGAATATTTACAGAAAAACCTTTGAGATTCTATGTCGCTTATATAATATGCAACATAGATTTTAGTACGATTGGATTTGATTTTGAGAGGTGAACGCAATAGTCATATAGATTTACTTAGATTAGTTTGCGAGGAAAAAAAGGCATCAGAAAGTAAGTACCTACAACTGAGGTACAACTACAACTGACTCATATATTTTTCGACAACGAAAATTGGGGGTTGCATCAGGATGGGGCATTCAAGGGCTTATATAACCAGATTATTGAGTCTTTGACTCCACGCGATATTTATACAGTTGCCTAATTACTCAGGTAACAATGCACTTAGAAAATGAAGTCAGCCCTAAGCTGATTTTAATTAGACTATGTAAATATAAGTTAGTAAGATAATTAACACCTAAATTTTACTGTTAGTAAGCGGCCGAACATTGTAGGTAACAAGATTCGAGAAAACTGGGTTGCTATATATAATATATTGGCTCTGGGCTCTGTACAGAAACTCATGAAATTCTTTTGTGAAAAATATTTTAAAAAGCTATTGGGCTAAAGAGTTTGTACTCAAGAGGTAATAGAGTGATCTTAGTCTAAATAATGGTTTTTTGAGCTCTTAATATTAACATTTACATCAACTTCAAAAACATTTTATTTCATTATTTATTTCATTAATTAGTTCACCCCATTTCATTTTTGTAGGTTTTTCTAATTTAGTTTTACACATGTTTGTGCATTTTTAAATCTTGATCTTTTTAATTAAGCACTCCGGATATGACACCTTCAATCTTGACTGGATTTTAAAATAAAAAATCATTGTAGACATTGAAACCCCGCTAAAATTGTTCAGGCGGTTTCTTGACTAATATTCCTAAGTGGTATATTAAATCTTCTCTAAGTCGGAACACAACACACCACAATGGCTGTGATGGGGAATTTTGGCATTGCAACTTTGAATCGCAACATAATTTTGGAAATTCAATATTTAGAAGAAAAATATTCGGTAGGCAAATCTGTAACAATTTTAGCAAATACTTTTCATTGATTGGAGTTATCGGATTTTTACGATTCCAGTTATATTAATGCTCTTTGGTTTTATCTCATGGTTATGACATGGTGTACGTTTTTCTGTGATTCGCTTTTTGGCAATATTATTTTGATCACTAGATTTTTATTAATAAATTCCCGTGAATAATGTATAGCGTTAAAATATATTCTAGCCAAAAACTCTCTGATATGAAGTCCCAATTCAGTGGCTTGTAGAACAATATTAGGATTCAGACTCATAACAGTCTGTATTATAACAATGTTAATTAATTCTGATGCTAATTATAAGGAAGGATGATGCATTATCACATTTATCTTCTTTATCAATTCGTTATTATCTCACTTATCAAATGCAAATAGCTGTCGCTCTGTCGTTCTCACTCTAAATCGATTTGCTATATAAACACCTTCCGGAAATTCATTTCCGACTTGCAACTACTTCAGCTGTCTAAATTTTGCGAATTTGGTTTTTACCTTTATAAGGAAAGTAGTAATTTTAAGTTTAAATTAAACCGATGTCCTGGGAGTTTTTTAGTCAATTCAAAACCAAAGTTTTAAAGCCTGATTAAATAAGATCATCCTTTCTCAAGGGAAAATTCAATGAAACATTTTATATACATTCTGAGACAAGTAATTCTGCCCAAAACAGCAGATTTTTTACACACTGCTGATAATACGCAAGGTTCATTATGCCATAGTTTTACATCCCGGTTGTATCACGGAAATAGTTTTAGTGGAAGATAATACCGGAGGTGTCCGTTCGTTGAGGCGAGAGCATAGCGCAGAGGCCAATGCTCTGATAAAACAAAGCCAAGCGATCATCTTACACTCCTTTGTAAAAATGGAAATTAAGCGGAAGAAAATTGCCCAAAGTTCATCAATGTTCCGCGTCGTTATGGATGTAAAAAAGACAAAGGAAAAAAGGAACAGATTCGTACCTTATTTAATGCGTAGCCCCCTTTCGACATGAGGCAACCCCTGAATCAACGGGTAGTTTTTTAGCAATTTTAGTTTAAGACAAAAACTCAAGAACCTAAAGAACCACTTAAGACATGTTCCACGGTATAAAGTTAAATATCGTATCAGGAATTGAACTAAGTACACTAGTGGTACTTACCATTCATTCTCTAGCAATTCTTTCTAGATTACTCGTTCAACTTGAAAAAGGACGGGTTTAGTAAGCAAATTCAAACAAATAGTAAGCGAGTGTTTGTAAAATTATTTTGAATTAAACAATGAAGCTTTAGAGCTTTTAGCTCTTAGAAATAATGTCGCAAGTTTATTATCAATATTCTCAGAAGGAGCTTTTGAAAAATGTTTATTTAATTGATCGAATTTATTCTATTCCATGCATGATTTTGTTTAGAGCCCAGAAACCTTCATAATGTTTGATTTTTTAGATTCTTCTCTTCTTTTTCTGTTGCATTTTCATTTGGATCATTGTTTCTGCTGGTTTCAGCAATATACTGATTCCCCTCAGCGAAAGCTCTTGTGGTTCAGAAAGCCTAAAACGAAATTTGATTTGTTATACCAATAGCATAACTTATTGGTGAGTTCAAATGGGTATTTTGTTGAAATTGCAACCAAATACTCCGTAATAACTAGAGCGGCCCCCGATAATTCCCCATTTTCTTCTGTTGACTAGTATGGGATATTAGTATTTACATTGAAAATTGACAACATAAAAATGTTTTCCTGTTAGTATCATGAAGCAAAAACTCCTTTTTATTAATAAAACTTCACTTATTTATTTCATTTCTTCGCCACATAATTTTTCTATCAGTTTCTTTAAAGTTGATTAATTTAAAATAAAATAGACAACAAAACTACAAAGAGGAAGTCAGTTCTAATCATAAAAAATTTGTTTTCAGATTTCATCTTCTGGAAACTTTCAAAGGTTGAAAATGTACAAAATGCAATGATTTTCAATTATTTGCCAAACATGTAACTCTAAGAATTTCCCGGTAAAAAGTGGCAAGAAAGAAGCAAGAGTCAATATCTCATGTTGACATGTCCCTTTCCTCTCGGTGCCTTATTCATTTCCTGTTATGTGTTCAAACGTGAGGCCGTAGAATATAGTCAAGTCAGAAATTTACATTTAGACAATATAGTGGGTATCATTCGTATAATGAATACAATTTGAAAAAAGTTCCGCCGCTTGTTTGCACCAGAGCTAAAAAGTAAATTAACTTGTCATTCTCCGTTTTCCTAAATGGGTTTTTTTGTGCCGCGGTTTCACCTAAAGTCACCGTGCAATTATAAGTTACTCTTTGTTTATGAAGCGTTAATTTATCAAAGAAAAATGTTTACAGGCGACAGACGCAACATTATATTTAAGTCTAGTACTAGAAGTAAGTTTAATTAGAAAAAAGACTCGACAGCCGATCGAGTACATCAATAAAGCTTGTGTAAAGTATGATAGATATTTTGTTGCAAATGCGGAAAAGTTTAAAGCGTTTGATGGCTCGTTGTATGGCTCGCAGTTGAGCGGGGCTCAACAACGGCAGCAGGACTAACCGGTGATAATAGCTTCCATCAGAGAGGATTTGTCTCGGCCGGTCTGTTCCATCTAAATCCCGACGATATAACAATAAATCTTTCGCACTATCTGTATCTCGAGCTCCAACTTTAGCTTCCCACTTGTCACTCGGTGCTCCTCGCGAACGAACAATCGTTTTCGCATCTTTTAACTTTTCAGATAAGTAAGATTCATCGTCCTTAAAAGCTGGGCTCCACCTATTATTTCAACCAATCTCGACGAAAATTATACTATTTCAATGGGTAATTGTATGTCAAGCTGCTCCACGTTTGATGCTCGAATTACCAGTTAATGATAGCCTAAACTTTACGATGTTACTCCATTAATATTATATGTTTCACTCAATTAAATAAACTGCAAAGTTCACGTTATTGTGCCAGATATTGCAACTGTAATTTGCTAATGGATCAGACGTATATATAATATTTGCTGGCACCAGAATCAACAAACTATAATCAAAATTTGAACAGTTTCGTAACTTTAGTTTTTCATGCCAGTTGACAATTGAAAACAAGTCAATCAAACCAATTTAATGCAAACTTCGTTTTATCTGAATTCTAAAGCTATAAGTTGATGTAAGTATTCAACGTTCGCAACTACATTTGTACGTGCGTTTTGCAGAAAAATAAAATTGCAAAAATATAGCAAAGTACTTATTAACTTTCACAAAAAAGTTCCTATATTCGGTTTGGATTAAACCTTGCAGAATTCGTCATTGTGGTCCTGGTGTTACATCCTGAACTCTCTTTTTTCTTATGGTATGCCTTTACTTGCCTAAGCGAATACTTGCTTTTGACAATTATTACAATCTTCTGTCTATTAGTATCAATCAACATGGCATGTTCATCTCTGCTAATGCTGGCAGCCATTCCAGGTCTGGTAAGCAGTAAATAATTTCTTGCTGTTCATTTTGCTTTGCTTTCTGGACAGCATTATTTGGGTGTTTATTCTATGAGTTCTAATAATTCTTCCATACGTAGGTGTTGTATCAGAAAATTTTTAAAAATTGCAACTAAACCAAAGGAATTTAGACTCTTAGATTTAATCTTACGGATCAAATATTTTCCCACTTTAAAATAAATCGAATTTGAGAGATTCTGGATTTCCAGGGTACACCAGGTATATCAGGCGTTCCTTATAAATTTTTACAAAATTCGAATTGAACTCTTCAGCACGTTTCCACCTTCAAATAAATCACATATAAATAAGAAATGAGTAATAATGATTAATAGTGAAGACTACTGAAAAACAACACTACTAACTAAGTATTGCGAAAAAATCGATAATTTGAACAAAGAAAGTATTTATTTGTCAAAATTTTGAGTTTTACATGTAATTACCTACATTCGGTATGGATTAAACTTTACAGTATTCGTCGTAGTAGCTTTATATTCTGAGCTCTCCTTTTTCTTATGGCATGCCTTTACTTGCCTAAGAGAATACTTGCTTTTCGCAATTGTAACAATCTTTTGTCTATTAGTACCAAACGGTATGGCATGTTCATCTCTGCTAACGCTGGTAGCCATTCCAGGTCTGGTTAGCCGTTCCATAATTTCTTGCTGTTCATCTCGCTTTGCTTTCCGGACCGTCTTCTTTAAAATTGGGTCTCCTTCGACAACTCGTTCGAAGAGTGGAGAACTTCTGGCTACGGACAGCAATGACGTGGAATCCAGCAGTCTCAAAATAAGACACCACATTTCCACGGGCAATGTGGAAAATACAGCGCTAAAAACACTAACGGCTGGAAGAAGTTGATACATCTTTACTCTTTAACGTTTGTGTTAATAATGATCGTAAGGTCTTCTTGTGCAGTATTTATATCGGGTTGTGTGCGCTCAACCAGAAGAGCATTCAAGCGAAACTTCTAAATCTGCCACGTGGCACTATGATTTTGCCAAACACGTCATCTGTCATTATTTCACAACGTGCTTAGAGAAAATTTTGTACTTGGTACCATTTTCATCCATAGTATGATCTGTTTGCATACTTCAAAAGCAACTATTAATCGACTGTCCACTTTCCTTATTACTTTCAACAAGTTTTATAAACAATCGCCAACTGTTTTCAGGTAGCAGAATAATCAGAGAAAATACGGAGAGTTTGGAATGAATGATCTCAATTTAGAAACTTCCATATTTTATCACTAAATTACCACCCTAAATTGATTAAGTACAAATGTGCATATTAAAAAAAATAATGATGATACAATCGTGGTTGAGTTAAATCATATTTTCCTTTCTATCTGGCGAGATTAATCCCAAATGTGAGTAGCATATTAGTTGAGCACTCGGCTACACTTACGAAAGTGGTATCGGGAACTTCTCATTTAGTAATGAATAATGTATATTAAAACACCAAAATCATAGTAAAAAACGGCATAAATATGTGAAGGCTACTGAAAAAGAACAACCAAGGATTGCAAAAAAATCGATAATTTGAACAAAGAAAGTATTTATTTGTCAATATATTATTTTTACATGTTATTTTCTATATTCGATATGGATTGAACCTTAAAGTATTCGTCGTAGTGGTCCTGGATTTACATCCTGAGCTCTCCTTTTTCTTATGGTATGCCTTTACTTGCCTAAGCGAATACTTGCTTTTGGCAATTGTTACAATCTTTTGTCTATTAGTACCAAACAGCATGGAATGTTCATCTCTGCTAACGCTGGCAGCCATTCCAGGTCTGGTTAGCCGTTCCATAATTTCTTGCTGTTCATCTCGCTTTGCTTTCCAGACCGTCTTCTTTAAAATTGGGTCTCCTTCGACAACTCGTTCGAAGAGTGGAGAACTTCTGGCTGCGGACAGCAATGACGTGGAATCCAGCAGTCTCAAAATAAGACACCACATTTCCACAGGCAATGTGGAAAATACAGCGCCAAAAGCATTAACGACTGGAAGAAGTTGATACATCTTTACGCTTTAACGTTTGTCTTCATAATGATCTTAAGGTCTTCTTATGCAGTACTTATATAGGGTTGTGTGCGCTCAACCAGAAGAGCTATCTAGCGAAACTTCGAAATCTACCACGTGGCACTATGATTTTGCCAAACACGTCATCTGTGATTATTTCACAACGTGCTTAAGAACATATTGCATTTCGTATCATTTTCAATCATAGCATGATCTGTTTGCATGCGTCAAAAGCAACTATTAAACCACTGTCCACTTTCCTGATTATTTTTAACAAGTTTTATAAACAATCGCCAACTGTTTTCAGGTAGCAGAATAATCTGAGAAAATACGGAGAGTTTGGATGAATTATCTCAATTTGGAAACTTGCATATATTATTATTAAATTACCACCACAATTAATTATGATCCATGAATGCCAGTTGAATTGAATCATATTTTTATTGCCGTCACGTAAACCTCACTCTAAATATAAGGAGGTAAGAAAAAATGAATCAAATTCATAAAGTTCGAAAGTATGCATATGGAGTAACAAGTTCTAAAAGTGGCAGTAATAAACCAACTAAGTTTAACTGAAAAGCAAATAATATCTAGTCAAGTAAGTATTTTTTGTCAAGTAATTATAAATTTTCTTTGACTTATAATTTGGGATTATTTTATTTCAAAATATCGATTATAATTTAGAAATTTTTAATTAAATCGACCGGATGTTTATTCTTTTAGTACTAATACTTCTTCCATACATAGGTGTTGTATCAGAAAAATTTAAAACATTGCAACTAAATCAAAGGAATTAGTAATTCTAATTACTCCCCTTACTAAACTCCCGCGATTTCTTGGCTTTAATACTCCTTTTTTCCAGAGCAAAAAGCGATTGATGTCCAAACAAAATTCCTAAATGGAGTCCCAACGTTCGATCCTAAATATTGGATCAAGTAGCAATCTTACGGACTTCCAAATATTTCCCCACTTAAAAAAAATCGAGTTTGGGAATTCTGGATTTCCAGGGTACCATAGCCGGAGTGCCGTCTGAAATGTGTCAGGCGTTCTTTATAAAATTTTACAAAATTCGAATAGAACTTTTCATCGCATTTCCACCTATCGCCATCTTTCTAACAAGTTAAGCAAGCAATGGCCAGATTTGTGGTTCAATTAACCGTGATAACGGTGTTTGGAATGAATAATTTAAATTTACAAATGTGCATATTAAAAAAATAATGATGATACAATCGTGGTTGAGTTAAATCATATTTTCCGTTCTATCAGGCGAGATTAATCCCAAATGTGAGTAGCATATTAGTTGAGCACTCGGCTACACTTACGAAAGTGATATCGCGATCTTCTCATTTAGTAATGAATAATGTATATTAAAACACCAAAATCATAGTAAAAAACGGCATAAATATGTGAAGGCTACTGAAGAAGAACAACCAAGGATTGCAAAAAAAATCGATAATTTGAACAAAGAAAGTATTTATTTGTCAATATATTATTTTTACATGTAATTTTCTATATTCGATATGGATTGAACCTTAAAGTATTCGTCGTAGTGTCCTGGATTTACATCCTGAGCTCTCCTTTTTCTTATGGTATGCCTTTACTTGCCTAAGCGAATACTTGCTTTTGGCAATTGTTACAATCTTTTGTCTATTAGTACCAAACAGCATGGCATGTTCATCTCTGCTGACGCTGGCAGCCATTCCAGGTCTGGTTAGCCGTTCCATAATTTCTTGCTGTTCATCTCGCTTTGCTTTCCGACCTTTTTCTTTAAAATTGTGTCTCCTTCGACAACTCGATCGAAGAGTGGAGAACTTCTGGCTACGGACAGCAGTGACGTGGAATCCAGCAGTCTCAAAATAAGACACCACATTTCCACCGGCAATGTGGAAAATACAGCGCTAAAAGCACTAACGACTGGAAGAAGTTGATACATCTTTACGCTTTAACGTTTGTGTTAATAATGATCTTAAGATCTTCTTGTGCAGTATTTATATCGGGTTGTGTGCGCTCAACCAGAAGAGCATTAAATCGAAACCTCTACAGCTGCCACGTGGCACTATGATTTTCCAAACACGTCATCTGTGATTATTTGACCACGTGCTTAGAGAAAATTTTGTACTTGGTACCATTTTCATCCATAGTATGATCTGTTTGCATACTTCAAAAGCAACTATTAATCGACTGTCCACGTTCCTGATTATTTTTAACAAGTTTAATAAAAAATCGCCAACTGTTTCCAGGTAGCAGGATAATCCGTGGAAATACGGAGAGTTTTTAATGAATGATCTCAATTTAGAAACTTGCATATTTTATCACTAAATTACCACCCTAATGTGATTAAATCCCAGTTGAATTGAATCATATTTTTATTGCTATCACGTAAACCGCACCCTAAATATAAGTAGGTAACAAAAAAAATTAATCAAATTAAAGAAGTTCTAAAAGTGGTAGTAATAAGCCAGCAGTAACAGTAACAGAAAAATTAAATGATATGTAGTCAAGTAAGTATTTTTTGTCAATTAATTATTAATTTTCTTTGACTTATTATTTGAAATTTTTTATTTAAAATATCGATTATAATTTATAAATTCTTAATTAAACCAACAGGGTGTTTATTCTATTAGCTCTAATCATTTTTCCATACGCAGGGGTTGTGTCAGAAACATTTAAAACATTGCAACTAAACGAAAGGAGTTAGTTAATTAGACTCCCGCGATCACTTGGCTTTAATAATCCTTTTGTACAGAGCAAAAAGCGAAGACTAATCCTTTTTCCATACGCAGAGGTTGTATCAGAAACATTTAAAACTTTACAACTAAACCAGAGGAATTAGTAATTTAGACTCCCGCGATCACTTGACTTTAATAATCCTTTTGTCCAGAGCAAAAAGCGATTGAAGTCCAAACAAAAATCCTAAATGGAGTCCCAATGTTCGATCCTAAATATTGGATGAAGTAGCAATCTTTCGGACTCCTAAATTATTTTAAACTTTAAGTTAAGTAAGCAATGGCCAGATTTGTGGTAATTAACCGTTAAAATAGTGTTTGCACGGAATAATTTAAATTTAGATATGTGCATATTAAAGAAAATTGTGTATACTTTCCGAACTGTATTTTAATTCAATTTAAAATAAAAGTCATCGGTTCCAGTCAATCATATTATGTATTATTTTATTTCAAAAACGATCCGGTGTCTTTCTCCACCATCATCAGTTTGTATGTGTAGTTGTTGCTACCTTCAGGTTTGGCATGAAATTCTTCATTTTGGCATGAAATTTCATGCCAAAACTGAAGGTAGCAACAACTACACATACAAACTGTTGATGGTGGAAAACAACACCGGATGGTTTTGGAAATAAAATAATAAATAATATGATTGACTGGAACCCAGGAATTTTATTTAAATTGAATAAAAAAAATAATGATGATACTCTCTGATGAATTAAATCATATTTTGATTTCCATCACGCGAAATTAATCCCAAATGTAAGTAACTACACAGCACTCGGCTTCAGTTAAGAAAGTTGTATTGGGAACTTCTCATTTAGTACTGAATAATGCATATTAAAACACCAAAATCATAGTAAAAAATGCATAAATATGTGAAGCCTACTCCGAAACAACATTACCAACAAAGTGTTGCAAAAAAATTGACAATTTGAACAAAGAAAGTTTTTATTTGTCAATATATTATTTTTACATGTTATTTTCTATATTCGATATGGATTAAACCTTACAGTATTCGTCGTAGTGGTCCTAGATTTACATCCTGAGCTCTCCTTTTTCTTATGGTATGCCTTTACTTGCCTAAGTGAATACTTGCTTTTGGCAATTGTTACAATCTTCTGTCTATTAGAACCAAACAGCATGGCATGTTCATCTCTGCTAACGCCGGCAGCCATTCCAGGTCTGGTTAGTCGTTCCATAATTTCTTGCTGTTCATCTAGCTTTGCTTTCTGGACCGTCTTCTTTAAAATTGGGTCTCCTTCGACAACTCGTTCGAAGAGTGGAGAACTTCTGGCTGCAGACAGCAATGACGTGGAATCCAGCAGTCTCAAAATAAGACACCACATTTCCACGGGCAATGTGGAAAAATACAGCGCTAAACGCACTAACGGCTGGAAGAAGTTGATACATCTTTACGCTTTAACGTTTGTGTTAATAATGATGTTAAGAAGGTCTTCTTGTGCAGTATTTATATAGGGTTGTGTGCGCTCAACCAGAAGAGCATTCTAGCGAAACTTCGAAATCTGCCACGTGGCACTATGATTTTGCCAAACACGTCATCTGTGCTTATTTCACAACGTGCTTAGAGAAAATTTTGTACTTGGTACTATTTTCATCCACTTTCCTGATTATTATTAACAAGTTTTATAAACTATCGCCAACTGTTTTCAGGTAGCAGAATAATCCGAGAAAATACGGAGAGTTTGGATTGAATGATCTCAATTTAGAAACTTCCATATTTTATCACTAAATTAACACCCTAAATTGATTAAGTCCCAGTTGATTTGAATAATATTTTTATTGCCGTCACGTAAACCTCACTCTAAATATAATTGGGTAAGAAAAAATAATCAAATTCATAAAGTTTTGTCAAGTGGTTATTAATTTTCTTTGACTTATCATTTGAAATTATTTTATTTACGATATCTATTATAATTTACAAATGTTTAACTAAACCAACCGGGTGTTTATTCTAGTAGTTCTAATCCTTCTTCCATACGGAGGGGTTGTATCAGAAAAATTTAAAACATTGCAACTAAACCAAAGGAATTGGTAATTTAAACTCCCGCGATCTATTATCTATAATACTCTTTTTTCCAGAGCAAAAAGCGATTGATGTCCAAACAAAATTCCTAAATGGAGTCCCAACGTTCGGTTATAAAAATTGGATCAAGTAGCAATATTTAAGACTTCCAAATATTTTCAAACTTAATAGAAAAAATCGAGTTTTGGGAGATTCTGGATTTCCAGGGTACCATCGCCGGAGTGCCGTCTGAAATGTGTCAGGCATTCTTTATAAAATTTTACAAAATTCGAATGGAACTCTTCATCGCATTTCCACCTGTCTCCATCTTAATAACAAGTTAAGCAAGCAATTGCCAGATTTGTGGTGGAATTAACCGTGATAATGAATAATTTAAATTTACAAATGTGCATATTAAAAAAAATAATGATAATACAATCGTGCTTGAGTTAAATCATATTTTCCTTTCTATCTGGCGAGATTAATCCCAAATGTGAGTAGCATATTAGTTGAGCACTCGGCTTCACTTACGAAAGTGGTATCGGGAACTTCTCATTTAGTAATGAATAATGTATATTAAAACACCAAAATCATAGTAAAAAACGGCATAAATATGTGAAGGCTACTGAAAAAGAACAACCAAGGATTGCAAAAAATTCGATAATTTGAACAAAGAAAGTTTTTATTTGTCAATATATTATTTTTACATGTAATTTTCTATATTCGATATGGATTGAACCTTACAGTATTCGTCGTAGTTGTCCTGGCTTTACATCCTGAGCTCTCCTTTTTCTTATGGTATGCCTTTACTTGCCTAAGCGAATACTTGCTTTTGGCAAATGTTACAATCTTCTGTCCATTAGTACCAAAAAGCATGGCATGTTCATCTCTGCTAACGCCGGCAGCCATTCCAGGTCTGGTTAGTCGTTCCATAATTTCTTGCTGTTCATCTAGCTTTGCTTTCTGGACCGTCTTCTTTAAAATTGGGTCTCCTTCGACAACTCGTTCGAAGAGTGGAGAACTTCTGGCTGCGGACAGCAATGACGTGGAATCCAGCAGTCTCAAAATAAGACACCACATTTCCACGGGCAATGTGGAAAATACAGAGCTAAAAGCACTAACGGCTGGAAGAAGTTGATACATCTTCACTCTTAAACGTTTGTGTTAATAATGATCTTAAGGTGTTCTTGTGCAGTATTTATATCGGGTTGTGTGCGCTCAACCAGAAGAGCATTCAAGCGAAACTTCGAAATCTGCCACGTGGCACTATGATTTTGCCAAACACGTCATCTGTGCTTATTTCACAACGTGCTTAGAGAAAATTTTGTACTTGGTACCATTTTCATCCACTTTCCTGATTATTCTTAACAAGTTTTATAAACTATCGCCAACTGTTTTCAGGTAGCAGAATAATCCGAGAAAATGCGGAGAGTTTGGATTGAATGATCTCAATTTAGAAACTTCCATATTTTATCACTAAATTACCACCCTAAATTGATTAAGTCCCAGTTGAATTGGATAATATTTTTATTGCCGTCACGTAAACCTCACTCTAAATATAATTGGGTAAGAAAAATAATCAAATTCATAAAGTTTTGTCAAGTGGTTATTAATTTTCTTTGACTTATTATTTGAAATTATTTTATTTACGATATCTATTATAATCTATAAATGTTTAACTAAACCAACCGGGTGTTTATTCTAGTAGTTCTAATCCTTCTTCCATACGGAGGGGTTGTATCAGAAAAATTTAAAACATTGCAACTAAACCAAAGGAATTGGTAATTTAAACTCCCGCGATCTATTATCTATAATACTCTTTTTTCCAGAGCAAAAAGCGATTGATGTCCAAACAAAATTCCTAAATGGAGTCCCAACGTTCGGTTATAAAAATTTGATCAAGTAGCAATATTTAAGACTTCCAAATATTTTCAAACTTAATAGAAAAAATCGAGTTTTGGGAGGATTCTGGATTTCCAGGGTACCATCGCCGGAGTGCCGTCTGAAATGTGTCAGGCATTCTTTATAAAATTTTACAAAATTCGAATGGAACTCTTCATCGCATTTCCACCTGTCTCCATCTTACTAAGCAAGTTAAGCAAGCAATGACCAGATTTGTGGTGGAATGAACCGTGATAATGAATAATTTAAATTTACAAATGTGCATATTAAAAAAAATAATGATAATACAATCGTGCTTGAGTTAAATCATATTTTCCTTTCTATCTGGCGAGATTAATCCCAAATGTGAGTAGCATATTAGTTGAGCACTCGGCTTCACTTACGAAAGTGGTATCGGGAACTTCTCATTTAGTAATGAATAATGTATCTTAAAACACCAAAATCATAGTAAAAAACGGCATAAATATGTGAAGGCTACTGAAAAAGAACAACCAAGGATTGCAAAAAATTCGATAATTTGAACAAAGAAAGTTTTTATTTGTCAATATATTATTTTTACATGTAATTTACTATATTCGATATGGATTGAACCTTACAGTATTCGTCGTAGTGGTCCTGGCTTTACATCCTGAGCTCTCCTTTTTCTTATGGTATGCCTTTACTTGCCTAAGCGAATACTTGCTTTTGGCAATTGTTACAATCTTTTGTCTATTAGTACCAAACAGCATGGCATGTTCATCTCTGCTAACGCCTGTCAGCCATTCCAGGTCTGGTTAGTCCGTTCCATAATTTCTTGCTGTTCATCTCGCTTTGCTTTCCTGGACCGTCTTCTTTAAAATTGGGTCTCCTTCGACAACTCGTTCGAAGAGTGGAGAACTTCTGGCTGCGGACAGCAATGACGTGGAATCCAGCAGTCTCAAAATAAGACACCACATTTCCACAGGTCAATGTGGAAAATACAGAGCTAAATCACTAACGGCTGGAAGAAGTTGATACATCTTCACTCTTTAACGTTTGTGTTAATAATGATCTTAAGGTCTTCTTATGCAGTATTTATATAGGGTTGTGTGCGCTCAACCAGAAGATCATTCTAGCGAAACTTCGAAATCTGCCACGTGGCACTATGATTTTGCCAAACACGTCATCTGTGATTATTTCACAACGTGTTGTATTTGGTACCATTTTCATCCATAGTATGATCTGTTTGCATACTTCAAAAGCAACTATTAATCCACTGTCCACTTTTCTGATTATTTTTAACAAGTTTTATAAACAATCGCCAACTGTTTTCAGGTAGCAGAATAATCTGAGAAAATACGGAGAGTTTGGAATGAATTATCTCAATTAGAAACTTGCATATTTTATCACTAAATTAGCACCCTAAATTGATTAAGTCCCAGTTGAATTGAATTATATTTTTATTGCCGTCACGTAAACCTCACTCTAAATATAAGGAGGTAAGAAAAAATGAATCCAATTCATAAAGTTTAAAAGTATTCATATGGAGTAACAAGTTCTAAAAGTGGTAGTAATAAACCAACTATGTTTAACAGAAAAATCAAATAATATCTAGTTAAGTAAGTATTTTTTGTAAAGTAGTTATTAATTTTCTTTGACTTATTATTTGAAATTATTTTATTTACGATATCGATTATAATCCAAAAAAAATCCTGGGTTTCAGTCAATTTTATTGCTTATTACTCAAAATGTCACAAATACGTTTCGGTGTCTTTCTCCACCATCATCAGTTTGTGTGTATAGTTGTTTCTACCTTCACATTTGACTGGCTATTATATAATAATAAATAGCCATAAGGTCTTCTTGTGCAGTATTTATATCGGGTTGTGTGCGCTCAACCAGAAGAGCATTCAATCGAAACCCTTACAGCTGCCACGTTGCACTATGATATTCCAAACACGTCACCTGTGATTATTTCACAATGTTCCTAAAGAAAATTTTGTATTTGATACTGTTTTCAAAGAAGCATGTGCTGTTTTTGGTAGTTGTTCTTATTGTTCTTAATTAATAATGTAATTTCAAATTTTGCTGTAATTTGTTAAAAATCGTGTTAAACAATGATTCGTATAAGCGTCGACACTCTGTCGGCTTTAATATGTTGGCGAATGATGTTCAGACTTTCCAAATTATTCATAATGTGATTCTTAAATTTTAAAATTTGACTCCTGCATTCAGGCAAAGAAATTACAAATTTGTATTACGTTGATGGTTAGTGTAATCAATTATCACTGACACTGATATTGGAATGGACAAACCTTGAACGTTTGAAATATTTTTCTTTTTTCAAAAACCGTAAATGGAGTCTGTATGCTCATTCAAAATTTTAAGGGGCTAGCTTTCTTATTTCTTAAATATTTCCACCCTAGTAAAATTCGATTTGGCAAATTATTGGATGTTCAGGGTTCCTTGCAACCGTTCCACATTTATAGTCATTGTGCCTTCTCTCCATTAAGCTCTTACTGACAATTCGTAAGGGGGCAGTACGTTTTAAAACGTGCTCTAAAAAAGTGAGCGAATCTAGTTCGAGTCGAGACATTAATCAAAAGGATTACGCGTAAAATATGCACCTTGTTGATTAGACCAAAACTGTTACACGCATTCGATAAAGCCGAAAAATAGATACGCCCATATTGAATCCGGCCAAAAGCAAGGCACAATAACTACCATATATTCTATATGTGATTTGCAAGAGGGGAATCACCGGGATTAGTCGAAATCAGCCTCTTCCCTATGAATCATTTTTATGCACCGCATCTGGTACCCCGACCAGGACAGAGGAAAGCCCGGACGTTTAATATTCCCCTTAACTTCCCCATGGACCGGTTTAAGGGTGAATTTTTAGTAGATACAACCCTCTCGTAGTTTGACGGACAGAGAATAACCACTGAAATCTAGTTATCGGAGGTTTTTATTAGATTTCGTCGACTTTTATTACATCGATCAAATAAATTTGCAAACATTATTTAGCAGCCTAAATGTCATGGGGAATTAAAAATTGGTAAATAGTGTGGCATTAATTATAACCATTTAAGGACATTTTTGCCATTTAAACTGCACGCCTTTTCAGTCTCTATGAACTCAGGCAAGTTTTTTGTTTCAAACATCATGCAAATACCTGAATTGATTCCCCAATTTTGTACTGAATTTTTTCAATAAACTGTAATTAAATTTTAATCTAAATAAATTTTGAACACTAGCAAGTCTTTTACCTGAAATTTCTTTAAATTGTATTAGAAAAAAGCTGTTCCCAGTTATAAAAACATAATGCTCATATTAAAAATTCTATTAAGCATTTCCCTATACAATCAGAAAGTAAATTGGAAAATAAAGTAAAAAATAAAATGGTGCGGCCGGGCCTGTTTCCTAAGGGTAGTTATATTTATATCAAACGATGTGGAAGTATGCTTCTTTCTGCAGGGATATGCAATTTAATTAAAGAGAGCATATTTTACCGATTGCAGAATAATGGGGTCATTGACGTAAAGACATTGGTTGATAAATTAGATACCATTAGTTACAGTTTTGGATAATTCACTTACTACCCATAAATTGAAATATGCCAAAATTTGCGATACTCCACTGGTAGGTAACTTATAAAAACATGTTATTTTTTGTTAGATTTGTTAGTAGATGGGGGATCAGTTCAATGGGCATGATCTCACTAAAAATAATAAATTTATTGAAATAAAACCAGATCAGAAAATTTTGCCTCCTCCCAAGCAAAATTTGAGAAAAATGTGTTTTGCTTTTTTTATAACCGCAATCGTATGATATATGGTTGAGCCAGATACATGTTTTCAAAACTTTTTTTGGGTATTTCAAAAGGACAGAATGACACACTCACGTCTTCTTTTACAGATCTTATTTGCTCTTATTTCTTAATAACGAACAAATTCTTCATCAAAAGGTAATCAAGAGCTATCACCTCAATCGTAGTCTGCGACACATTTTGGGGAAAAGTCCCAATTAGTGTAAAAAAAGTTTTTGTTTTTTACAAATTTTCAATTTTGAATACTTTTATGACTTTTTTGACTTTGTCTTTGTAGAAGGCAAAATATCCACCAAAAAGGTTTCAAAAACCGTATAATAGTTGCCCAAAAAATGTAACCGATACTTCACATTGAAATAAATGTTTAATCAAAAAACATTTTGTCTAAAAACAAATTTATCTTTAGCTTTCTGTATCTTAAGTAACACCAGTAGATTTTTCCTTTTGTATCACACAAATACTTAGCATCAGCGTAACTTCAGAAAATTCAGAATTTGCATTTCTAAGCTTTCATATTCAAGGTGTAGATTGTCAGTAGTTGTATATGCAGACACTTAAAGTAAGAATTCGCATTACAAGGGGTAATTGTAATGACAATTCGAATAAAGATAACAATGACAATTTGAAGTCACAGATTACATTAAAAATAAATTTATCTAGTAATTTAGTTGTTAAATTCACTCACTAACATACAAAGACAAAGGAATTAGTACAAATACGGCGATAAAAATGGACTATGTACTCTCGGACTATGGACATATACTCATGACCAACGGAACAGAAAGGACAAAACGTTATATACAAACAACAGAACAAATTGCAGTAAGACTAACAACACGAATAAGACACCCTCAAAGCCCACTACACAACCCCTCCACCCAACTACTGTACGAACGCAGAAACATGACAAATATTTCGGAAAGACTCATACATCTACAGACAAAATGGGCAAACAACCCCTACAACTGGACCATACTGAATCCCTTTTGTCTTACAAGACCAACCAGACAATCCCGCTTCCGTTCTCCTACATCAACGCTACTCGAACATTTACAAATGCAACTGACAACTGGACAATAAAATAATTTTTTCTTGTCATTAGAAGAATAGGAGAATTTTATCTTTGTTTTTTTATTTAGATTAAGACTATATGTACTAAACAAGGGCAGATAGACCGATAGGTCGATAGCCTTTTTAAGAAATAAAGATGTTTACTACTACTTAGTTGTTAAAGATTGAAAATACTGACTTGAAGTATTGCAGTAAATTTGTCTCAATCGCATTTCAGGAAACGATTAATTGTATTTTGTGTGTCGAAAATCATATAATTCTCTCATTCAAAGCTGTTATTTACTGTTGTTATTTTGATAACTTCTTTAAGCCAAAGCTTCAATTTTCTCTTATTTTTCTAACTACGATTACTATAATTATTATTAATGTTATTATTAAGTAGATTCAAGTACTCCTAGAACCTGTTTCGAACCTTTTAGTTCTCGTCAGATGGGCTTAGCTGGAAAATGCCCGAAAACATGTGCTTTTCGCATTATGGCTAAGTTTTTGCAAATTAAGTTTTTAATTTCTAAATATACGTGTTTAAGAAGCTCCAAATTGCATTTTAGTAGGGTGAAAAACTGGAAAAGAAGTCCAGTTTAGCTACAAAATTATTATTAAACATTACTGATAAATCGAAAATTTAACAAACAAAAAAAAGCAAGCAAACCAACTAAGAAATCGCATAGACTAGGGGTCCAATGTAGATTAAATAAAAGTGTAAGAATTTATCCAATGTTTTTGATAAAGGAAAAATTAATTAATTACGGAAAAACTGATTGCCCTGTCGTCCAATTTGTCGCTTGCCAAATTAAAATAAGATCAGATTTCAAAAAATAGTTTAGCCATCCGGTTTTAACACCATTTATCAGTTGAAAATTTATCACTTAAATTCGGTACAGTGGTAGTGGCCATTACGAAGTGGTACAAATAGCTTAGCGCCATTTATAAATCAGGCAAAGGGATAAATTTTAAAGTTCCATAAAGCTCAAACGGCGCCAACTAGTTTTTCGACTTCCAAAATATATTTTGGGGTTAATTATATCAGCCCTGCTATTTGTCACGTCATCACCCTTTTCGCATGCACTTTTAACTTTTATCGTCGTTGTAAATTAACAGCACACGTTTGTCACAATTTACGCGTTGTTTTTACAATGTGCTGGCTATTACTATTAGGACATTTTAATGGAAAACTTTATCGGATAAATATCAATTCACTTTTAATTTGAAATAAATTTAATGAGCAAAAATAAAACGTTTAAGCTGAAATGTATGACTTATTAACTTTAATATGGAATTTAATTTAAGCATTTTGTTCTTTTGACCCTCAGAAAACACTAAGTGTTCATTCATAACAATATCAATATTTAATTACTTGCTTCAAATATATTTAGAAGATTGTGTGTTTTTAACTAAATGACATATATTGAAATTAAAAAACGAAATTTACGCCACAAAACAGTATTAATGTTAAAAATATTCTATCTGAAATGAAAAAGGACAACAACGCTACTCGAACACTACTTTCCCTACATCAACGCTACTCGAACACTTACAAACGCAACTGACTACTGGACAATAAAATAATTTTTTCTTGTCATTAGAATTGGAAAGTTTATTTAATAAGATTATTAATCTAGAATAAGAGAATTTTCATCTTTGTTTTTTATTTAGATTAGACTACATGTATTAAACAAGGGCAGAAAGACCGATAGGTCGATAGCCTTTTTTAGAAATAAAGATGTTTACTACTACTACTACTAATCTTATTAAATAAACTTTTCAATTCTAATGACAAGAAAAAATTATTTTATTGTCCAGTAGTCAGTTGGGTTTGTAAGTGTTCGAGTAGCGTTGATGTAGGGAAAGGGAAGCGAGATTGTCTGGTTGGTCTTGTAAGACAAAGGGGATTCAGTATGGTCCAGTTGTAGGGGTTGTTTGTCCATTTTGTCTGTAGATGTATGAGTCTTTCCGAAATCTTTGTCATGATTATGAGTTCGTATAGTAGTTGGGTGGAGGGGGTTGTGTAGTGGGTTTTGGGGGTGTCTTATTCGTGTTATTAGTCTTAGTGCAATTTGTTCTGTTGTATGTATATAACGTTTTGTCCTTTCTGTTCCGTTGGTCATGAGTATATGTCCATAGTCTAGCAAGGGTCTACAAATAGCTTTATATATTTTGCTGGCGGTATTTGTGCTGATTCCTCTGTCTTTGTAGGTTAGTGATCGGAAGTGTTTTGTTCTCTTTATTGTTTCTGTCCCTGATGTTTCGTATGTGTTTAGTGAATTTAAGTTTGTGGTGTAATTGTATATGTCATGGCAGTATATATTGTAGGAGAAACGGTGATAGCGGGGGAGTGACATTCATTTTTCCCAAACTACAACTTTTTCCGTTAATTTCATTAAAAGTTTATGAGTCTTAAGTGTTTACTATCCTTCAATAATTGCAATTTTGCCGTGCGAAATTCTACTTTACACCTGAATTTAATAAACTAATTGAGCTGTAAATGAAACGTTATTATTTATAAAACCAACAGTTTTAAAACATATTTAAATAACCATTAAGCCAACTGAAATACGCGAGTCTCAATTTGATTCCCAAAATGAAATTTAAATTAATTAACTTCGGTCTGCAAAATAAAAGCACCGTAATTGTGTTGTCTAAATAAAAATATTTCTGCAGTTGGAACTACTTGATTTGCCGGCAAATATGATAGTTTCGTAAAATGTGGCTTAAACTTTTAAAAATGCGAATATACATACCCTTAATAATTCAGATTAATTAAGGATAATTAAGAATGTTATTATGCATGGAAAATTGTTGTCAAATCCGGAAAATTAACCGAAAATGTAAAAGAAATAATCGCTCATGTACAGGCACAGTGCGGGAATTTACGAAATTGGAGTATTCAACTGTCTTAAAATAAAACTCGATATTTCAAAATAAAACGGTGCTCAAAATGTTTTGATGTTCAAACGAATGTAGCACATTCTTTTTATATTTTATGGCTACTTATCGCGACAAAACCTTCTTTGATGTCGAATTATTTAAGTTGTTCGGGAATATTATTTTTATGGAAATAGGTAGCACTTGCAACTTATTTAGATTGGATTTGCAAATACAAAGAGACATATTTTATAACATTGAAAAATAATAACTGGGCATCCAAGCGTCAGCGTTTTTAACTTATTGAGATTGCATCAAAGTGAATGTGAAATCTTAACTTGAATATTATTCTGCATGTTTGTAACAATGTGTCTTGAAGCTAAAGATTAAGTGTTAATTAAAATAATTGATTCGAATTTTTCGTTTTTTTCCAGCTTCGTTTTTAAATAATTTAATTAACTTAATTAAATGTAAGTATTTACTAAATAGAGAGTAAACTGTAGGTTTACTGTGACACATTTTATTACGTCCTTGTTTGCCTGAAAAAATTAGCAACTTTTATAAAACCACAGCCATAGCCAGTATAATACAAATAAAAAAGTCAATCGTTAAACGTTAGACGTTAAATTAAAAAATGTCTTTTAATTGTAATAATAACAAAAATGAATGTTTAATTTACCAAATTAACACCAAAATTAAGTAATTAAAAACAACCAAATCGTCTTTGTTCATAAAGTGTTACGTATGAAAAAGGCGTTAAAGAGTCAAGGGACATCGTATACACCGATTTCGTTTTACAAAAACAAACATTTCCTCCCTCATCCGACTGTGCGTTGAAATCGAACAGATGTAACAAAGCGTCTATTTATTTGTAAACATTCCCAATTTTGTCTCTTTTCAGGCTGTTTGCCTTTTGTTTAGCTTCCTATTAGTCGTCGAGCGACGAAAGGAGAATTATCAATATATTTCACAGGGTAAATCATTCAACGAAATTAAATTCATTGTTTGCAATAAATGGTTCAAATTATAAATCGGGTAGAACGGTTTATCAAGATCTTGCTAATTCTCATGTAGCTTTCAATCTGTTTCAGTCGCTTATTGATTTTTTTAAAGCTTTACTATACATTCGACTGGATTAATTTTCTCATTGGCTGTGTTTATATTAATAGATCTATTAGCTTAAAACTTATCCTAAAGGACTATTTCTAAATGTGTGTCTTTACTAAAACCATTTTATTCAGTTTTGACAGATATTTGTTTAGTTACAAATTTAAAATAAAGGATCAAAGGGCTGTATGTAGCTGTCTTTTTTTAATTAAAATAAACGGACTGACATTGCGTAATTTAAAATAACAGTAAGTTTAATGTTGAATATTGTAAGAAAATCGTTAAGCTTTCAACGGTAACTCAAAGCTTCAAGAGTTTCAGGAGCAGGCAAGCTTTGCAATGATCAACATTTGAACTAACTAGAATAACACCTTAGTAAATACTCATGAGTCCAACTAACCGAAGGTAAATAAAAACTAACGACAATTCAAAAATGCAACTCAAACTAAAAATGACATCCGTTACGTTGCTGATAACTACACTTAATTATATGTTTCGACTCAAATAACCATAAAATAATTATTCAGTCAGTTAGCGTCGATGGTTGGCAAATCCAAGCTATACCAAGAATAATATCGGGGAGGGAAAGTCTAAAACCGATAGAAAGGTTTGAAGATTGCTTTAACAGGGCAGAAAAAATCCCTTAAACGACATCGGTGGAGAAATTTACATGAGCAAAACCAAAGAAAAAAACAAACGTAGGTTTATTTAGGTAGAGCCGAGACCAGTAGGAAATTTTCATTTTCCAGTAAAAATCGTCCGATACGATACAGTGTGACGATAAGAATAAATAACGTCCCCTTTTCGGGGAAAGGGCCTTTTATCTGAGCTCAGTTTAAGGCTACGGTTTCATCCATTTACTATGTTAATCCTCTAATGTTCATGGACACTGTCACTTAATGCCCTCTAATGCCGCTCTTTCTTCTTTAAATTAATGGCCATTTAATCATCCTTTACAGCCACACTCTCATTTTGTTTTACACTCTGTAAACTACTTGGAATCTTCCAAGACGTTCAGTGTAGACGCAGACCGTTTGAAAATATTTTATCGCAGGACTTTGATGTATCAGGTAGATTATTCGTAAAGAGGAGTTTACTTGAATAACTTTACGAATACTCTGTAGGGATCTTCTAACAGTGTTCATCATACATTGTGATATATATTATGTTCCATAGTTTTTTGCTGCTCTTTTTGGATGCACATTGGAGAATCCTCTTGAAAACTGGGTCACAATCCTGACTGAGCAAAGAAGAACATTTTGTTCCAGCCAACAATGACAGCATAATCATAGTAAAATAGGGCATAAATATGTAAAGACTACTGAAAAACAACAGTACTAAGGATTGCAAAAAAATCGATAATTTGAACAAAGAAAGTATTTATTTGTCAACATTTTATTTTTACATGTAATTTTCTATATTCGATATGGATTGAACCTTACAGTATTCGTCGTAGTGGTCCTGGCTTTACATCCTGAGCTCTCCTTTTTCTTATGGTATGCCTTTACTTGCCTAAGCGAATACTTGCTTTTGGCAATTGTTACAATCTTCTGCCTATTAGAACCAAACATCATGACATGCTCGTCTCTGCTAATGCTAGCAGCCATTCCTGGCCTAGTAAGCCGTTCCAAATTTCGTGCTGTTCATCTCGCTTTGCTTTTTGGACCGTTTTCTTTAAAATTGGGTCTCCTTCGACAACTCGTTCGAAAAGTGGAGAACTTCTGGCTGAGGCCAACAATGACGTGGAATCCAGCAGTCTCAAAATAAGACACCACATTTCCACAGGCAATGTGGAAAATACAGCACTAAATGCACTAACGGCTTGGAAGAAGTTGATACATCTTTACGCTTTAACGTTCGTGTTAATAATGATCTTAAGGTCTTCTTGTGCAGTATTTATATAGGGTTGTGTGCGCTCAACCAGAAAAGCATTGTAGCGAAACTTCGAAATCTGCCACGTGGCACTCTGATTTTGCCAAACATGTCATCTATGATTATTTCACAATGTGGCTAAAGAAAATTTTCTATTTGGTACCATTTTCATCCATAGCATGATCTGTTTGCATACTTCAAAAGTAACTATTAATCCACTGTCCACTTTCCTGATTATTTGAGAAAGTAACACAAAAAATTAATGAAATCAATAAAGTTTGAAATTATTCATATGGAGTAACAAGTTCTAAAAGTGGTAGTAGGAAGCCAACTAAGTTGAACAGAAAAATCAAATAATATCTAATCAAGGAAGTATTTTTTGTCAAGTAATTATTAATTTTCTTCTACTTATTATTTGGAATTATTTTATTTAAAAATATCCATTATATTTAGAAATTTTTAGTTAAACAAACCGGGTGTTTATTCTGTTAGTTCTAATAATTCTCCCATACGTAGGTGTTGTATCAGAAAAATTTAAAACATTGCAACTAAACCAAGGGAAATAGTAATTTAGACTCCCGCAATATCTTGGCCTTAATAATTTTTTGTCGAGAGCAAAAAGCGATTGATGTCCAAACAACTATTTCTAAATGGAGTTCCCAACGTTCGGTTGTAAAAATTGGATCAAGTAGCAATCTTTAAGACTTCCAAATATTTTCAAACTTACTAGAAAAAATCGAGTTTTGGGAGATTCTGGTTTTCCAGGGTACCATGGCCAGAGTACCGTCTGAAATGGATCAGGCGTTCTTTATCAGTTTTTACAAAATTCGAATGGAGTCACCATTCGGGTTGCCACCTATCTCCATCTTACTAACAAGTTAAACAATAAATCACCAGATTTGTGGTAGAATTAACCGAGAAAATAGTGTTTGGAATGAAGTTGTATCGGGAACTTCTCATTTGGTAATGAATAATGTATATTAAAACACCAAAATCATAGTAAAAAACGGCATAAATTTGTATAGACTACTCAAAAACATCATTACTAAATAAGTACTTGCAAAAAAAATCGAGAATTTGAACAAAGAAAGTATTTATTTGTCAATATTTTATTTTTACATGTAATTTCCTATATTCGGTATGGATTAAACCTTATAGTATTCGTCGCAGTGGTCCTGGCTTTACATCCTGAGCTCTCCTTTTTCTTATGGTATGCCTTTACTTGCCTAAGCGAATACTTGCTTTTGGCAATTGTTACAATCTTCTGCCTATTGGAACCAAACAGCATGGCATGCTCATCTCTGCTAATGCTGGCAGCCATTCCTGGCCTAGTAAGCCGTTCCATAATTTCTTGCTGTTCATCTCGCTTTGCTTTTTGGACCGTTTTCTTTAACATCGGATCTCCTTCGATAACTCGTTCGAAGAGTGGAGAACTTCGGGCTGCGGCCAACAATGACGTGGAATCCAGCAGTCTCAAAATAAGACACCACATTTCCACCGGCAATGTGGAAAATACAGCGCTAAAAGCACTAACGGTTGGAAGAAGTTGATACATCTTTACGCTTTAACGTTCGTGTTAATAATGATCTTAAGGTCTTCTTGTGCAGTATTTATATAGGGTTGTGTGCGCTCAACCAGAAAAGCATTGTAGCGAAACTTCGAAATCTGCCACGTGGCACTCTGATTTTGCCAAACATGTCATCTATGATTATTTCACAATGTGGCTAAAGAAAATTTTCTATTTGGTACCATTTTCATCCATAGCATGATCTGTTTGCATACTTCAAAAGTAACTATTAATCCACTGTCCACTTTCCTGATTATTTGAGAAAGTAACACAAAAAATTAATGAAATCAATAAAGTTTGAAATTATTCATATGGAGTAACAAGTTCTAAAAGTGGTAGTAGGAAGCCAACTAAGTTGAACAGAAAAATCAAATAATATCTAATCAAGGAAGTATTTTTTGTCAAGTAATTATTAATTTTCTTCTACTTATTATTTGGAATTATTTTATTTAAAAATATCCATTATATTTAGAAATTTTTAGTTAAACAAACCGGGTGTTTATTCTGTTAGTTCTAATAACTCTCCCATACGTAGGTGTTGTATCAGAAAAATTTAAAACATTGCAACTAAACCAAGGGAAATAGTAATTTAGACTCCCGCAATATCTTGGCCTTAATAATTTTTTGTCGAGAGCAAAAAGCGATTGATGTCCAAACAACATTTCTAAATGGAGTTCCCAACGTTCGGTTGTAAAAATTGGATCAAGTAGCAATCTTTAAGACTTCCAAATATTTTCAAACTTACTAGAAAAAATCGAGTTTTGGGAGATTCTGGTTTTCCAGGGTACCATGGCCAGAGTACCGTCTGAAATGGATCAGGGGTTCTTTATCAGTTTTTACAAAATTCGAATGGAGCCACCATTCGGGTTGCCACCTATCTCCATCTTACTAACAAGTTAAACAATAAATCACCAGATTTGTGGTAGAATTAACCGAGAAAATAGTGTTTGGAATGAAGTTGTATCGGGAACTTCTCATTTGGTAATGAATAATGTATATTAAAACACCAAAATCATAGTAAAAAACGGCATAAATTTGTATAGACTACTCAAAAACATCATTACTAAATAAGTACTGCAAAAAAAATCGAGAATTTGAACAAAGAAAGTATTTATTTGTCAATATTTTATTTTTACATGTAATTTCCTATATTCGGTATGGATTAAACCTTATAGTATTCGTCGCAGTGGTCCTGGCTTTACATCCTGAGCTCTCCTTTTTCTTATGGTATGCCTTTACTTGCCTAAGCGAATACTTGCTTTTTGGCAATTGTTACAATCTTCTGCCTATTGGAACCAAACAGCATGGCATGCTCATCTCTGCTAATGCTGGCAGCCATTCCTGGCCTAGTAAGCCGTTCCATAATTTCTTGCTGTTCATCTCGCTTTGCTTTTTGGACCGTTTTCTTTAACATCGGATCTCCTTCGATAACTCGTTCGAAGAGTGGAGAACTTCGGGCTGCGGCCAACAATGACGTGGAATCCAGCAGTCTCAAAATAAGACACCACATTTCCACCGGCAATGTGGAAAATACAGCGCTAAAAGCACTAACGACTGGAAGAAGTTGATACATCTTTACGCTTTAACGTTTGTGTTAATAATGATCTTAAGGTCTTCTTGTGCAGTATTTATAAAGGGTTGTGTGCGCTCAACCAGAAGAGCATTCAAGCGAAACTTCGAAATCTGCCACGTGGAATTTGATTTTGCCAAACACGTCATCTGTGATTATTTCACAATGTGGCTAAAGAATATTTTGTATTTGGTACCATTTTTATCCATGGCATGATCTGTTTGCATACTTCAAAAGCAACTTGGCAATCCATTGCCCACATTCCTGATTATTTGAGTAAGTAACAAAAAAAATGAATGAAATCAATATAGTTTGAAATTATTCATATGGAGTAAGAAGTTCTAAAAGTGGTAGTAAGAAGCCAATTAAGTTTAACAAGAAAATCAAATAATATCTAGTCAAGGAAGTAGTTTTTGTCAAGTTATTATTCATTTTCTTCGACTTATTATTTGGAATTATTTTATTTCAAAATATCCATTATAATTTAGAAATATTTAGTTAAACGACCGGGTATTTAATCTGTTAGTTCTAATACTTCTCCCAAACGTAGGTGTTGTATCAAAAAACTTTAAAACATTGCAACTAAACCAAGGGAAATAGTAATTTAGACTCCCGCAATATCTTGGCTTTAATAATCTTTTTGTCCAGAGCAAAAAGCGATTGATGTCCAAACAACATTTCTAAATGGAGTTACCAACGTTCGGTTAAAAAAATTGGATCAAGTAGCAATATTTAAGACTTCCAAATATTTTCAAACTTACTAGAAAAAATCGAGTTTTGGGAGATTCTGGTTTTCCAGGGTACCATGGCCGGAGTACCGTCTGAAATGGATCAGGCGTTCTTTATCAATTTTTACAAAATTCGAATGGATCTTCATCGCGTTGCCACCTATCTCCATCTTACTAACAAGTTAAATAATAAATCGCCAGATTTGTGGTAGAATTAACCGAGAAAATAGTGTTTGGAATGAAGTTGTATCGGGAACTTCTCATTTGGAAATGAATAATTGTTGTGTATATTTTCCTGACTGTACTTCAATTTATTTTAAAAAAAATTTCCTGGGTTTCAGTCAATTTTATTGTTTATTATTTAAAATGTCACAAATACGTTTCGGTGTCTTTCTCCACCATCATCAGTTTGTCTAAAATATATATTTACAGTTATCATCAATTTAAATAGAAAACTTTCACCAAGAAGAAAACACAGACAAAGATTGTCTGTGTCTGATCTGATGAAGATGATTAAAAAACATCAGAATGCAATGAATTTCAGATCAGACACAGACAATCTTAGCTCTGTGTATCATACACTAATTAAATGATCGCATACATGAACTGATTGGTCCAAGTAAATGAAATATAAACACCTGATATTGAGGAATTGCAAAGCAATTCCTAGAATGCAAAGAAAAGGCGAAAGATAAACAGTTTTTTTTTGTTTCGCTCGCTTGATATCGAGTAAAATATGGAATTTCAGTGACCAGTCAATTGTGCAGGTAGAAACAACTATACACGTAAGTTAAATTTAAATCTCTAAACAATAGATTCTAGTCTTTTCCCAGACATGTTTGTCCTGACTCATCACCTGAAAATCCAATGTTCTTGATGTACTTTTTAATATGTGTGTGATTTGTATTTTAATATGTGAATTTTGGTGAAAGTTTTCTATTTAAATTGATGATAACTGTAAATATATATTTTAGAATTATATATAAATTCGAATGGAGCTCTTCATCGCGTTGCCACCTATCTCCATCTTACTAACAAGTTAAGTAAGAAATGGCCAGATTTGTGGTAGAATTAACCGTGAAAATAGTGATTGGAACGAAGTTATATCGGGAACTTCTCATTTAGTAATGAATAATGTATATTAAAACACCAAAATCATAGTAAAAAACGGCATAAATTTGTATAGACTACTCAAAAACATCATTACTAAATAAGTACTTGCAAAAAAATCGAGAATTTGAACAAAGAAAGTATTTATTTGTCAATATTTTATTTTTACATGTAATTTTCTATATTCGGTATGGATTAAACCTTACAGTATTCGTCGCAGTGGTTTCTGGCTTTACATCCTGAGCTCTCGTTTTTCTTATGGTATGCCTTTACTTGCCTAAGCGAATACTTGCTTTTGGCAATTGTTACAATCTTCTGTCTATTAGAACCAAACAGCATGACATGCTCGTCTCTGCTAATGGTAGCAGCCATTCCTGGCCTAGTAAGCCGTTCCATAATTTCGTGCTGTTCATCTCGCTTTGCTTTTTGGACTGTTTTCTTTAAAATCGGGTCTCCTTCGATAACTCGTTCGAAGAGTGGAGAACTTCTGGCTACAGCCAACAATGACGTGGAATCCAGCAGTCTCAAAATAAGACACCACATTTCCACAGGTAATGTGGAAAATACAGCGCTAAACACACTGACGACTGGAAGAAGTTGATACATCTTTACGCCTTAACGTTTGGGTTAATAATGATCTTAAGGTCTTCTTGTGCAGTATTTATATCGGGTTGTGTGCGCTCAACCAGAAGAGCATTCTAGCGAAACTTCGAAACTGCCACGTGGCACTTTGATTTTGCCAAACACGTCATCTGTGATTATTTCACAATGTGGCTAAAGAATATTTTGTATTTGGTACCATTTATATCCATGGCATGATCTGTTTGTATACTTCAAAAGCAACTATTAATACACTGTCCGCTTTCCTGATTATTTGTGTAAGTAACAAAAAAAAATTATCAATTCAATAAAGTTTGAAAGTATTCATATGGAGTAACAAGTTCTAAAAGTGGTAGTAATAAGCCAACTAAGTTTAACAGAAAAATCAAATAATATCTAGTCAAGGAAGTATATTTTGTCAAGTAATTATTAATTTTCTTCGACTTATTATTTGAAATCATTTTATTTCAAAATATCCATTATAATTTAGGAAATTTTAATGACACCAACCGGGTGTTTATTCTGCTAGTTCTAATACTTCTCCCATACGTAGGTGTCGTATCAGAAAAATTTAAAACATTGCAACTAAACCAAAAGATATAATAATAATTGAGACTCCCGCAATCTCTTGACTTTAATAATCTTTTTGTCCAGAGCAAAAAGCGATTGATGTCCAAACAACATTTCTAAATGGAGTTCCCAACGTTCGATCATAAATATTGGATCAAGCAGCAATCTTTTGGACCTCCAAATATTTTCAAACTTATTAGAAAAGAAATCGAGTTTGGGAGATTCTGGATTTCCAGAGTACCATGGCCGGAGTGCCGTCTGAAATGTATCAGGTGTTATCAATTTTTAGAAAATTCGAATGGAACTCTTCATTGTGTTGCCACCTATCTCCATCTTACTAACAAGTTAAGTAAGCAATGGCCAGCTTTGTGGTAGAATTAACAGTGAAAATAGTGTTTGGAATGAAGTTATATCGAGAACTTCTCATTTGGTAATGAATAATGTATATTAAAAGACCAAAATCATAGTAAAAAACGGCATAAATTTGTATAGACTTCTCAAAAATATCATTACTAAATAAGTACTGCAAAAAATCGATAATTTGAACAAAGAAAGTATTTATTTGTCAACATTTTATTTTTACATGTAATTTTCTATATTCGATATGGATTAAACCTTACAGTATTCGTCGCAGTGGTCCTGGCTTTACATCCTGAGCTCTCCTTTTTCTTATGGTATGCCTTACTTTGCCTAAGCGAATACTTGCTTTTGGCAATTGTTACAATCTTTTGTCTATTAGTACCAAACAGCATGGCATGTTCATCTCTGCTAACGCTGTCAGCCATTCCAAGTCTGGTTAGCCGTTCCATAATTTCTTGCTGTTCATCTCGCTTTGCTTTCCGGACCGTCTTCTTTAAAATTGGGTCTCCTTCGACAACTCGTTCGAAGAGTGGAGAACTTCTGGCTGCGGACAGCAATGACGTGGAATCCAGCAGTCTCAAAATAAGACACCACATTTCCACAGGTAATGTGGAAAATACAGCGCTAAATTCACTAACGGCTGGAAGAAGTTGATACATCTTCACTCTTAAACGTTTGTGTTAATAATGATCTTAAGGTCTTCTTATGCAGTATTTACATAGGGTTGTGTGCGCTCAACCAGAAGAGCATTCAAGCGAAACATCGAAATATGCCACGTGGCACTTTGATTTTGCCAAACACGTCATCTATGATTATTTGTGGCTAAAGAAAATTTTCCATTTGGTACCATTTTTATCCATGGTATGATCTGTTTGCATACTTCAAAAGCAACTATTAATCCACTAAACAGAAAAATCAAATAATATCTAGTCAAGAATGTATTTTTGGCAAATAATTATTGATTTTCTTCGACTTATTATTTGAAATTATTTTATTTCAAAATATCCATTATAATTTGGAAATTTTAAGTTAAACCAACCGGGTATTTATTCTGTCAGTTCTAATAATTTTCCCATACGTAGGTGTTGTATCAGAAAAATTTTAAATATAGCAACTAAACCAAAGGAATTAATAATTTAGACTCCCGCAATCTCTTGGCTTTAATAATCTGTTTGTCCAAAGCGAAAAGCGATTGATGTCCAAAGAAAATTTCTAAATGGAGTCCCAATGTTCGATCATAAATATTGCATCAAGTAGCAATATTTCAAACCTCCAAATATTTTCAAACTTATTAGAAAAATCGAGTTTGGGAGATTCTGGATTTCCAGGGTACCATGACCGGAGTGCCGTCTGAAATGAATCAGGCGTTCTTAATCAATTTTTACAAAATTCGAATGGAACTCTTCATCGCGTTGCCACCTATCTCCATCTTACTAACAAGTTAAGTAAGCAATGGCCAGCTTTGTGGTAGAATTAACAGTGAAAATAGTGTTTGGAATGAAGTTATATCGAGATCTTCTCATTTAGTAATGAATAATGTATATTAAAACACCAAAATCATAGTAAAAAAACGGCATAAATTTGTATAGACTACTCAAAAACATCATTACTAAATAAGTACTGCAAAAAAATCGAGAATTTGGTCAAAGAAAGTATTTATTTGTCAATATTTTATTTTTACATATAATTTCCTATATTCGGTATGGATTAAACCTTACAGTATTCGTCGCAGTGGTTCTGGCTTTACATCCTGAGCTCTCCTTTTTCTTATGGTATGCCTTTACTTGCCTAAGCGAATACTTGCTTTTGGCAATTGTTACAATCTTCTGTCTATTAGAACCAAACAGCATGACATGCTCGTCTCTGCTAATGCTGGCAGCCATTCCTGGCCTAGTAAGCCGTTCCATAATTTCTTGCTGTTCATCTCGCTTTGCTTTTTGGACCGTTTTCTTTAAAATCGGGTCTCCTTCGACAACTCGTTCGAAGAGTGGAGAACTTCTGGCTGCGGCCAACAATGACGTGGAATCCAGCAGTCTCAAAATAAGACACCACATTTCCACCGGCAATGTGGAAAATACAGCGCTAAAAGCACTAACGACTGGAAGAAGTTGATACATCTTTACGCTTTAACGTTTGTGTTAATAATGATCTTAAGGTCTTCTTGTGCAGTATTTATATAGGGTTGTGTGCGCTCAACCAGAAGAGCATTCAAGCGAAACTTCCAAATCTGCCACGTGGCACTTTGATTTTGCCAAACACGTCATCTGTGATTATTTCACAATGTGGCTAAAGAATATTTTGTATTTGGTACCATTTTTATCCATGGCATGATCTGTTTGCATACTTCAAAAGCAACTATTAATCCATTGTCCACATTCCTGATTATTTGAGTAAGTAACAAAAAAAATTAATGAAATCAATAAAGTTTGAAATTATTCATATGGAGTAACAAGTTCTAAAAGTGTTAGTAAGAAGCCAATTAAGTTTAACAGAAAAATCAAATAATATCTAGTCAAGGAAGTAGTTTTTGTCAAGTTATTATTCATTTTCTTCGACTTATTATTTGGAATTATTTTATTTCAAAATATCCATTATAATTTAGAAATATTTAGTTAAACGAACCGGGTGTTTAATCTGTTAGTTCTAATACTTCTCCCATACGTAGGTGTTGTATCAAAAAAATTCAAAACATTGCAACTAAACCAAGGGAAATAGTAATTTAGACTCCCGCAATCTCTTGGCTTTAATAATCTTTTTGTCCAGAGCAAAAAGCGATTGATGTCCAAACAACATTTCTAAATGGAGTTCCCAACGTTCGGTTATAAAAATTGGATCAAGTAGCAATCTTTAAGACTTCCAAATATTTTCAAACTTAATAGAAAAAATCGAGATTTGGGAGATTCTGGTTTTCCAGGATACCATGGCCGGAGTGCCGTCTGAAATGGATCAGGCGTTCTTTATCAATTTTTACAAAATTCGAATGGAGCTCTTCATCGCGTTGCCACCTATCTCCATCTTACTAACAAGTTAAACAATAAATCACCAGATTTGTGGTAGAATTAACCGAGAAAATAGTGTTTGGAATAAAGTTGTATCGGGAACTTCTCATTTGGTAATGAATAATGTATATTAAAACACCAAAATCATAGTAAAAAACGGCATAAATTTGTATAGATTACTCAAAAACATCATTACTAAATAAGTACTGCAAAAAAATCGAGAATTTGAACAAAGAAAGTATTTATTTGTCAATATTTTATTTTTACATGTAATTTCCTATATTCGGTATGGATTAAACCTTACAGTATTCGTCGCAGTGGTCCTGGCTTTACATCCTGAGCTCTCCTTTTTCTTATGGTATGCCTTTACTTGCCTAAGCGAATACTTGCTTTTGGCAATTGTTACAATCTTCTGTCTATTAGAACCAAACAGCATGACATGCTCGTCTCTGCTAATGCTGGCAGCCATTCCTGGCCTAGTAAGCCGTTCCATAATTTCTTGATGTTCATCTCGCTTTGCTTTTTGGACCGTTTTCTTTAAAATCGGGTCTCCTTCGACAACTCGTTCGAAGAGTGGAGAACTTCTGGCTGCGGCCAACAATGACGTGGAATCCAGCAGTCTCAAAATAAGACACCACATTTCCACAGGCAATGTGGAAAATACAGCGCTAAACACACTGACGACTGGAAGAAGTTGATACATCTTTACGCCTTAACGTTTGTGTTAATAATGATCTTAAGGTCTTCTTGGGCAGTATTTATATCGGGTTGTGTGCGCTCAACCAGAAGAGAATTCAAGCGAAACTTCCAAATCTGCCACGTGGCACTTTGATTTTGCCAAACACATCATCTGTGATTATTTCACAATGTGGCTAAAGAATATTTTGTATTTGGTACCATTTTTATCCATGGCATGATCTGTTTGCATACATCAAAAGCAACTATTAATACACTGTCCGCTTTCCTGATTATTTGTGTAAGTAACAAAAAAAATTTATCAATTCAATAAAGTTTGAAAGTATTCATATGAAGTAACAAGTTCTAAAAGTGGTAGTAATAAGCCAACTAAGTTTAACAGAAAAATCAAATAATATCTAGTCAAGGAAGTATTTTTTGTCAAGTAATTATTAATTTTCTTCGACTTATTATTTGAAATCATTTTATTTCAAAATATCCATTATAATTTAGGAAATTTTAATGACACCACCCGGGTGTTTATTCTGCTAGTTCTAATACTTCTCCCATACGTAGGTGTCGTATCAGAAAAATTTAAAACATTGCAACTAAACCAAAAGATATAATAATAATTGAGACTCCCGCAATCTCTTGACTTTAATAATCTTTTTGTCCAGAGCAAAAATCGATTGATGTCCAAACAAAATTTCTAAATGGAGTCTCAACGTTCGATCATAAATATTGGATCAAGCAGCAATCTTTCGGACCTCCAAATATTTTCAAACTTATTAGAAAAGAAATCGAGTTTGGGAGATTCTGGATTTCCAGAGTACCATGGCCGGAGTGCCGTCTGAAATGTATCAGGTGTTATCAATTTTTAGAAAATTCGAATGGAACTCTTCATCGCGTTGCCACCTATATCCATCTTACTAACAAGTTAAGTAAGCAATGGCCGGCTTTGTGGTAGAATTAACAGTGAAAATAGTGCTTGGAATGAAGTTATATCGAGAACTTCTCATTTGGTAATGAATAATTTTGTATATTCTTTTTCCTGACTGTACTTTACAGATTGTAATGAATAATGTATATTAAAAGACCAAAATCATAGTAAAAAACGGTATAAATTTGTATAGACTACTCAAAAACATCATTACTAAATAAGTACTGCAACAAAATCGAGAATTTGAACAAAGAAAGTATTTATTTGTCAATATTTTATTTTTACATGTAATTTCCTATATTCGGTATGGATTAAACCTTACAGTATTCGTCGCAGTGGTCCTGGCTTTACATCCTGAGCTCTCCTTTTTCTTATGGTATGCCTTTACTTGCCTAAGCGAATACTTGCTTTTGGCACTTGTTACAATCTTCTGCCTATTAGAACCAAACAGCATGACATGCTCGTCTCTGCTAATGCTGGCAGCCATTCCTGGCCTAGTAAGCCGTTCCATAATTTCGTGCTGTTCATCTCGCTTTGCTTTTTGGACCGTTTTCTTTAAAATTGGGTCTCCTTCGACAACTCGTTCGAAGAGTGGAGAACTTCTGGCTGCGGCCAACAATGACGTGGAATCCAGCAGTCTCAAAATAAGACACCACATTTCCACCGGCAATGTGGAAAACACAGCGCTAAAAGCACTAACGACTGGAAGAAGTTGATACATCTTTACGCTTTAACGTTTGTGTTAATAATGATCTTAAGGTCTTCTTGGGCAGTATTTATATCGGGTTGTGTGCGCTCAACCAGAAGAGCATTCAATCGAAACATCGAAATCTGCCACGTGGCACTTTGATTTTGCCAAACACGTCATCTATGATTATTTATGGCTAAAGAAAATTTTCTATTTGGTGCCATTTTTATCCATGGTATGATCTGTTTGCATACTTCAAAAGCAACTATTAATCCCCTAAACAGAAAAATCAAATAATATCTAGTCAAAAATGTATTTTGGCAAATAATTACTGATTTTCTTCGACTTATTATTTGGAATTATTTTATTTCAAAATATCCATTATAATTTAGAAATTTTAAGTTAAACCAACCGGGTATTTATTCTGTCAGTTCTAATAATTTTCCCATACGTAGGTGTTGTATCAGAAAAATTTTAAATATAGCAAGTAAACCAAAGGAATTAATAATTTAGACTCCCGCAATCTCTTGGCTTTAATAATCTGTTTGTCCAAAGCGAAAAGCGAGTGATGTCCAAACAAAATTTCTAAATGGAGTACCAATGTTCGATCATAAATATTGCATCAAGTAGCAATCTTTCAAACCTCCAAATATGTTCAAACTTATTAGAAAAAATCGAGTTTGGGAGATTCTGGATTTCCAGGGTACAATGACCGGAGTGCCGTCTGAAATGAATCAGGCGTTCTTAATCAATTTTTACAAAATTCGAATGGAACTCTTCATCGCGTTGCCACCTATCTCCATCTTACTAACAAGTTAAGTAAGCAATGGCCAGCTTTGTGGTAGAATTAACAGTGAAAATAGTGTTTGGAATGAAGTTATATCGAGATCTTCTCATTTAGTAATGAATAATGTATATTAAAACAACAAAATCATAGTAAAAACGGCATAAAATTTGTATAGACTACTCAAAAACATCATTACTAAATAAGTACTGCAAAAAAATCGAGAATTTGGACAAAGAAAGTATTTATTTGTCAATATTTTATTTTTACATGTAATTTCCTATATTCGGTATGGATTAAACCTTACAGTATTCGTCGCAGTGGTCCTGGCTTTACATCCTGAGCTCTCCTTTTTCTTATGGTATGCCTTTACTTGCCTAAGCGAATACTTGCTTTTGGCACTTGTTACAATCTTCTGCCTATTAGAACCAAACAGCATGACATGCTCGTCTCTGCTAATGCTGGCAGCCATTCCTGGCCTAGTAAGCCGTTCCATAATTTCGTGCTGTTCATCTCGCTTTGCTTTTTGGACCGTTTTCTTTAAAATTGGGTCTCCTTCGACAACTCGTTCGAAGAGTGGAGAACTTCTGGCTGCGGCCAACAATGACGTGGAATCCAGCAGTCTCAAAATAAGACACCACATTTCCACCGGCAATGTGGAAAATACAGCGCTAAAAGCACTAACGACTGGAAGAAGTTGATACATCTTTACGCTTTAACGTTTGTGTTAATAATGATCTTAAGGTCTTCTTGGGCAGTATTTATATCGGGTTGTGTGCGCTCAACCAGAAGAGAATTCAAGCGAAACTTCCAAATCTGCCACGTGGCACTTTGATTTTGCCAAACACGTCATCTGTGATTATTTCACAATATGGCTAAAGAAAATTTTCTATTTGGTACCATTTTGATCCATGGCATGATCTGTTTGTATACTTCAAAAGCAACTATTAATCCACTGTCCACCTCCCTGATTATTTGGGTAAGTAACAAAAAAATTTATCAAATCAATAAAGTTTGAAATTATTCATATGGAGTATCAAGTTCTAAAAGTGGTAGTAATAAGCCAACTTAGTTCAACAGAAAAATCAAATAATATCTAGTCAAGAAAGAATTTTTTGTCAAGTTGTCAATTATTATTTGGAATTATGTTATTTCAAAATATCCATTATAATTTAGAAAATTTTAATGAAACCAACCGGGTGTTTATTCTGTTAGTAATGCTTCTCCAATACGTAAGTGTTCTATCAGAAAAAATTAAAACATTGCAACTAAACCAAAGGAATTAGTAATTCCCGCAATCTCTTGGCTTTAATAATCCTTTTGTCCGTAAAAAACGGCATAAATATGTAAAGACTACTCAAAAACTACTTTACTAAGTATGGCAAAAAAAATCGAGAATGTAAACAAAGAAAGTATTTATTTGCTCAATATATTTTTTTTACATGTAATTTCCTATATTCGGTATGGATTAAACCGTACAGTATTCGTCGTAGTGGTTCTAGATTTACATCCTGAGCTCTCCTTTTCTTATGGTATGCCTTTACTTGCCTAAGCGAATACTTGCTTTTGGCAATTGTTACAATCTTCTGTCTATTAGTACCAAACAGCATGGCATGTTCATCTCTGCTAACGCTGGCAGCCATTCCAGGTCTGATTAGCCGTTCCATAATTTCTTGCTGTTCTATTCGGATAGCATTTTGAAGCGTCTTCTTCAAAACTGGGTCTCCTTGACAACTCGATCGAACAAAAGAGAACTTCTTGCTGCAGCCAACAATGACTCGGCATCCAGCAGTCTCAAAATGAGACACCACATTTCCACAGGAAGAGTGGAAAAAGCAGAGCTAAATACACTAATGAGTGGCAGAAATTGATACATCGTGAGATAGTTCGTGGTAGAACGTTTGGGCAAATAATGCTTGTAGTCTCCGGATGCATGATATTTATACCGTCTTCTGTGCAACCAAGCGGAAAATCAATGACGTGGAAACTGCCACGTAAGCCAAAGTTGTAATGGGGAAAGAAGTTCATCTTTTCTTGACTCATCCGATTTTGTAAAATGCCGTTGAATGAAATGTCCATTTAATGTCTCCTTCATACAGTGTCTTCTAATTCTTACATAAATATTGCGACTTTCGTTCGTTTGACCGTTTGTGCTTGGAGGAGGTTTCTACGATAAGATGTATTCGTTTCCCGTCCTCTACGAAAACTTTCTGAATGAGTACGAACAATAAATAAAGTAGAATGCCTAACGTTCCCATGATATATAAGTATTTAATAATTTTATTCAAAGCTTTTAGATTGAAAACTTGTTCATCGGAACACAATTAAATGTTTAACCAGATTTGTAAACATAAATAGAAACTTCGATTCGCAATTACAAAAGCTCTTTTCTAAGAAACAAATGTATTGTTTAATTTATTTACTTAATATTCTCCAGAGTATTTCTGGTGTTGCAATAAATTATTTAAAATACTTGCCTCTCCAATAAAACGCTTCCAAAGTTTTCAAGATAAAATGCAAAGCAGACAAAAAGTTGAAATAATTAGCAAATATGTTTAACAATATGTAGGCTAGTTTGCTCATATTTTTACGCCCTCGGTGTTAAAACCACTGACTTTATCTGTTATTTTATTTTAACATAAATATGGCCCCTTTTGTCTGTGTAAAAATGTAAATTACCTCCGCTAAAAGAACTGATAGGACTAAATTCTCAGTGCAAAGCGAAAATGATAAATTATATTCTTAAAAATTGCAAAGTTCTTTCCCAACATATGAGACAGTTTTCCTTTAAGATATTTTATAATAAGATAATATTATGTTTCATTGTTGCGAGTAGTAAATTTGACACAAGTATTTTTAATTAGGACTGGCATAAATCACTCCATCATCATAATGTTTCGCCTTTCTGAATCCCGGGAATATTAGATCAATTAATCATAAGATTATTTTCATAGTAGTTTCCGATGAAAACTGAATTTTAGCAGACAAATTGCTTAAAAAGGAAAAAATTAATAAAAACAGGTTGAAAATATACAACACCGAATTAAATTAGAGACGTAAATTAAAGCAATTAACACATTATAGGCAATTTATTTGCCGACCAAAATTTAATGAATAAATTACGACAAACTTAGTATTTATCCATTTAGAACAACCCAGACCCAATGAACTTAATTGAGAGTTTAATTATCGGTAAATATTTTAGTAAGTTAATTAATTTTGGAGATATGCCGAAGAAATTTAGCATGTTTCGGATATACACATTGGCTAAAGTATACACTATACCGCGCTTAGTTTTCTGTTTGAGTTTATCTTTGGGTCCATTTTGATTTCCAAAACAAAGCAGTATCCCATTGTACGGAGCTCAATTAACTCGAAAGTTACTTAATACAACCCCGAATAGTGGTTTTATATGTAAACAGATATGAAATTCGTCGGATACTTATTTTAAAAAGAAAATATCAAATATAATATTTATAACGTCATCGATTCTCCATCCAAGTGAAAGATACCTTTAGCAGCTATCGCTCACTTAATTGCGGTTGCATATTTATTAGGTACTCTATAGTGGGTCGATGCAAATTAGGTGCAAGTATCGATAAACCATTATTTTTCGTTAAAATAATACAGTTTTTAAGTAAAATTATTTCAAAATATTAGTGTCTTTGAATTGATTTAACAGTTAATAGATAAAATTGATTTATGACTTTTAGTAGTAGTAGTAAACATCTTTATTTCTAAAAAAATGCTATCGACCTATCGGTCTTTCTGCCCTTGTTTAATACATGTAGTCTTAGTATAAATAAAAAAACAAAAGAAAATTCTCTTATTCTAGGTCAATAATCTTATTAAATAAACTTTCCTATTCTAATGACAAGAAAATTTTTTTTTATTGTCCAGTAGTCAGTTGCGTTTGTAAATGTTCGAGTAGCGTTGATGTAGGGAAACGGAAGCAGGATTGTCTGGTTGGTCTTGTGAGACAAAGGGGATTCAGTATGGTCCAGTTGTAGGGGTTGTTTGTCCATTTTGTCTGTAAATGTTTGAGTCTTTCCGAAATCTTTGTCATGTTTGTGCGTTCGTATAGTAGTTGGGTGGAGGGGTTGTGTAGTTGGTTTTGGGGGTGTCTTATTCGTGTTATTAGTCTTAGTGCAATTTGTTCTGTTGTTTGTATATAACGTTTTGTCCTTTCTGTTCCGTTGGTCATGAGTATATGTCCATAGTCTAGCAAGGGTCTACAAATAGCTTTATATTTTTTGGTGGCCGTGTTTGTGCTAATTCCTCTGTCTTTGTAGGTTAGTGATCGGAAGTGTTTTGTTCTCTTTATTGTTTCTGCCCTGATGTTTCGTATGTGTTTAGTGAATTTAAGTTTGTGTTCAATTGTGATTGCAAGGTATTTTACGTCGTTTTATGACTTTTATTATCTTTTGATACTAGCTTATTTTATATTTTATCAATCTGTAAAATAATTATATCCAGAATAAATATAATTTGAATTTTTGTACTTGTATTGCTGTTTTCATCATTTTCAGCCATCAAGTAGATTCTCAATCCGCGGAGCAACTACTGATAAATACATATAATAAATTTACTAATATCTATTGGCTTACTGCATGGGGTGCTGATGGGATAAATAGGAAATTTGATAATGTTGGTGTAAATGCAAGGGAAACGTCCGGTTCAAGTACCCACTAAATTTACAGTTTAAATATAAAAGAATACAAAAAAAAATTGCCTTTCAAATATTTAGCTATTTATCCATTGAAACAAAACGGAAAATTTTCGGAATATCAGTTTTAATTAGTATTAAAATGAAATTTACTTGTGAGTGTGTGGGAATAGTGCTTGAACAAGTTTCAAGAAAACTTCGTTCGTACGGTAAACGGAGCCCTGTAAAATATCTCATTTTGCCTAAAAGCAGAAAATCTGCAGATGATTTCACACTGTTAACTATTTTCAAGCAAAAAATGTTAACTCGGTTAGCGGCCATTTTTGATTAGATTTTGACATTTGTTTAAGCTCCGACGAGCTAAATTTAAATTATCACGTGACAGCAATGCTAACTTTGAACTTTAGCCCTTAATTAGCTTGGCAGGGCGCTTTTCCCCGCTGTCGCTGGTTTTAAACATTTAATAGTTTTATTACGGTCCGTGTTCGATGGATTTTTGGTTTCCTGCATTCGCCACTATTTTGCAATTGAAGTGCAACATTAATTTACCAACATATTATTCCAATATTAGACAACCGAGCAATTACAGACCAATTACATTACTTCCAGTACTTAGCAAGGTTTTTGAGTACATAATAAAACAGAGACTTGAAAAACTGATCGGAATCAATTCAAGATCGCATTCAAACAACATCACTCGACTATTCATCCGCTCTTTATTTTGGCCAACAATGTACAAACAACTCACCTAACTGACAGAAAGTCGGCGTGTCTATTCATGGACATTAACAAGGTCTTTGACAGTGTCTGGTATATGGGCTTACTCTATAAACTTCAAAAACTCCACACACCAACATATCTACTTAACACCATAAAGAACTTACTAGAAAACAGACAACTACAAGTACGAATTGACAAAACACTGTCATTTTCTTTTTCCCCTGAACAAGGGCTCCCTCAAGGATCCCCGCTATCACCGTTTCTCTACAATATATACTGCCATGACATATACAATTACAACTTACCAGACAAAAATCAAATCGACAGATCGGCATACATATTACAATACGCAGACGACACGGCACTTATTGTACATGACAAAACTACTGAGAGAGCAGCTCAAAGACTCCAAACACTAACAAACAACACAATGACATGCTTTTATAAATGGAGACTAACACCAAACCCTTCAAAAACCAACTTCTGCTCACAAACCACAGACTCAATGCTGACTCCCCTACAATAACTGCAGACGGCCAAACGACACAACCAAAAAACGACGTAAAATACCTTGGAATCACAATTGACCACAAACTTAAATTCACTAAACACATACGAAACATCAGGACAGAAACAATAAAGAGAACAAAACACTTCCGATGACTAACCTACAAAGACAGAGGAATCAGCACAAATACCGCCACCAAAATATATAAAGCTATTTGTAGACCCTTGCTGGACTATGGACATATACTCATGACCAACGGAACAGAAAGGACAAAACGTTATATACAAACAACAGAACAAATTGCACTAAGACTAATAACACCAATAAGACACCCCCAAAACCAACTACACAACCCCTCCACCCAACTACTATACGAACGCACAAACATGACAAAGATTTCGGAAAGACTCAAACATTTACAGACAAAATGGACAAACAACCCCTACAACTGGACCATACTGAATCCCCTTTGTCTTACAAGACCAACCAGACAATTCCGCTTCCGTTTCCCTACATCAACGCTACTCGAACGCTTACAATAGCAACTGACTACCGGACAATAAATCTAAAATCTCTGTTTGACAGAATTAAAATTATTAAATTATTAACCTAGAATAAGATAATTTTTACCTTTATTTGTTTATTTAAATTAAGACTGCATGTACTAAACAAGGGCAGAAAGTCGATAGCCTTTTTTAGAAATAAAGATGTTTACTACTACTATTCCAATATTCAAAACCAGTTGAGATAATAAAATATTCATTCTACCATTCCAGTCCACGCAAAATGGTGAGAAAAATTCCTATCATCATCTTCTATCTTTAATTTTAACTGATTTGAAGTGTACGTTGTTTTTTTTATTTCTAATGGTTTAGTTTTGAACAATGCGTTCTTCATATTGTCACTTTACACCTTTTTTTATTTGGTTCTTTGGCTTTAATAAAACCGAAATAACACTTTATTTAAATCACGTTTTAACCGGATTTATATTATTTGCAATTGTATTAGTGTTAAATAACAAACTTTAAAACCTAGTTAACTGGCTAATTAATAATAGCGAATCACATCAGTCAGCATCAGTTTTGTGTAAGCGTTGGAGCAAACTACCTTTGAAGATGCAAGCCACTCGCGTTTGCAAAACGTCAGGAGGTTACTATTTCCCTCCGACGAACTAAAGTCCGAAAACTCACCAATTTGAGTACTATTACTTTTTGGCATTTACTCTGCAGTTGTTGTTATTAATAAATTATTTAATTTCATTGTCTCTATGGACATCGTTCAATTATTATGAATAAATAATCAGCACATAAAAGCTTCAATTCAATCAGAAAATTAATTTCTCTTCAAAATATGTTTGCCACATCCATTTATATGAGATCACACAATAAAGATAAACTGATTTTTACGGCACGTTTTTCAAATTAGTTGTTTGCCTTCACTCGGCTAATTATTCGCTATTAAGATAATTTTAATTGAAAATTAAGCCTTGTCCGTCTTCATCCCTCACATATGGGATAAGCCGACACTTCCCACTTTTTCTGCCCGCACCGGCGAAAAAACGAATATTAAATGTTTTTGGAACTTTTGATTTATCGTTCTCTCATAGATTTATACACAAATCGTGAAAAGTGGTTATACTATTCTGAAAACAAATTGAGCTAGTTATTGACGAACATTATGAAAATCGACCAATATATTTTGATGCAACATTTGCAATCTTGAAAATGACTAGACCATTACCTATTTTGGAGACAAACCAATACTTAGCTTAAGAATCATTTTCAAAATTGATTTATTTTAGAGAAACAACAGCGCTGTTGAGACACGTTCTGCGCAATGGTGAATATCGAATGAAGTCATAGAGGCCCTATGAATAGTTTATGAAACATTGTCCCTTTTTTCAACGGGCTGATTTATTTTAGACCACACCATTTTATTTATTTAAAAGTATAATAACTGTGATTCAATAGAACAAGTTGAAAATTGAAAAGAAAATCCCTTTTTACGTTTTTTCAGGATTTACTTCCAAGATTGCATGCAGCCCCTCTAACTATACATAAAACCCGATTAGCCCATTATTTCACCGTATATCGTATTACGGTGTTATTTACTGTAAAATACAGAACGGTAAATATCATTAAACATAATTAGAGTTTTAAGATAAATCTTCTTCCTCCATTTAGCACAGTGATATTTAATATTATCTTAGTAACGTAATAATGTTCGCCGACATTTGTTTGCCGCAGATAAGCAAACATGTTTATAATTACGAGAACATATATTTATCCACAATTCCGCAGTTTCACCATAAAATTTTCGGTAGCAAATTGAAGTTGTCGCGTTCGTAAATTTCCAGTTACTGTATAAAATTGGATTTCTAAGATTTTGTTTTATGAAATCATATATACCGTCTTATTTTTTTCGGAATAATATAGGCTATAAATATAAGCAGACAAACAAACATGTTTTTGTTAATACTTGGAACCAATATATTTTAAATATATAAGAAATAACCGATTGCAAAAAGTTGTAATTGACTAAATTAAGTAGAACAGTTTGTGTCCAAATCGTGTGTTTTCGACTTAATCACTCACGCAAATTTATTTATATTACCTACTTCTATCAGAAACGTATCAATCAACATATTGCTTTGTATATCATTTCAGTGTCGTATGTGGCAAAGATTTCGTTTTATTTTTATAAATATTACATCAACAGCCTGTTTAGTGGGAAACTAGGTCTGCGTATTCATTAATCTAATTAATAGTGTTGATTAGCGATGGTGGGAATAGAAGGCAATGGTGTAACTGGAAGTTCGGAGTTCATCCTTCCAATTTAAAAAAATTTCAATAGTGAAAAATGTTTATTTCGTGTGATTTCTGATGCACGCTCCCGCACTGAATTTTCAATTGTCTCGTTTCCAGATTGAAAAAAAATTCAGTAGAGAGAAATTCCCAATGCCTAACTATTCGCTAACACGTTCATTAACGTTTGAGTCAAAATTTGATTTTGAACAAATGACTTAACTTTTTTTTATTTGATAAAAGACAACTGTTGCTCAAACTAACATCTAATATGATGAAGACCTTGAAATTTATTTACAAAATTGTAATAGAGGCTCACATTTTGATATATTTTTAGGTGACATAAATATAAATATAATTGACAATCAACAAGGTACTGTGAACTTGTATTTATCTATGATGTACCATTTAGGATTTTTGTGCTGCGTTAACGACCCAACTCGGGTAACGTCAGAAAGTAGCACATGCTTAGATCATATCTTTGTCAGAAATAAAATGAAAAATATCTAACTAAAATGAATGCATTCATTCTGAATTAAATGATTATTATCAAAAGAGATAGACTTTCGAGGCCATTCCTTGAAACAAGTGGGTTTTTCGGGTTTTAGGCCGTCGTTCGGTAGAATTTCTTCTTGACGTTTCGCAAGCACGTGCGGCTTGCATCTTCAGTAGTGGTTTGCTTGAACGCTTACACAACATCACAACCGGTGCATAAATACGGACTGCGCCCGAGGAATCGCGTCAGAACAGAACACTACCGAAAAACCCACTTGTTTTAACTGATTATTATCCGGTTATTCTAGCTAAATAGAAGTCAATGAAAATGAACGTAAAGTAAACAAAAAGACGACAAAAATATCAACAAGATAGATGAGGAAAAATTATGCGACTTAATTAAAAATGCTGATTGGAATACAGTCTTAAATCAGACTGATGTAAACCTGGCAACAGATGAATTTTACAGAAAGGTCATGGAAGTCCGTGACAAAGCAACATTAATGAAAACGTTTATTGAAAAAAGAATCAAAACATGCAAGGCCTGGATAACAAGAGATTTAGTTCTAAGCATTAAAACAAGAGACAAAATGAAAAAAAACATTTATCTAAAAAAGTGGCAAGGATTACCAGGCATATAAACTATAGAAACAACTTGAAAAAAACTATTCAAGAAACAAAACATGACTATTACAAAAGTATACAAACTAATTGATGATGCATCAGACAATTTTGCATGAGCAAAGACCTATATTCCTCCCATCAAAGAGGACTCAGATGGCTTTGAAGATCCCAAGGATATGGCGAGTTATTATAATGAGTATTTCGTGTACATTGGAATCGAAATGTTAAAAAACATTCAAGCCCCAAGTGCCGAATTTAAAATAAATGTTTGCTCTCAGTCCCTGCTCTTAAATCCGGTTGACCACAATGAAATTCTGAAGCAAATAAGTAGTCTAAAAATTGACAGCGCATCAGGCATCGACATGATTCATACAAGAGTTATCAAGGAAGCACATTTATACTTGATATCACCTCTTGTGCACATAATAAATTTAATATTCAGTACAGGTATCGTACCGGAACAATTGAAAATATCAATCGTCACTCCAATCCTTTAGTCGGGTGACTACAAAGATTGGGAATTACTGCCCAATCAGTTTGATAAATAATTTTACAAAAATCTTTGAAAAATATCTCAAAGATAGACTCTTGAGGTTTCTAGATAAAAACAGCCTTGTTTCTGATAATCAGCATAGTTTCATTAGAGGATCCGGAACAGATGATGCACTCTATAAATTAACACATACAGTAACTGACAATCTTGAGAATAAGAAGAAATGTATATCACTATTTTTAGATTTTGCAAAGGCATTTGATACGGTACCGCACGACATGCTCTTGGATGTACTAAAGTAGAAGTGGAGCTAGGGGCATTGCGTTAAATGTATATAGGATTTACTGGTAGTAATGATTGTTCAAATTATGTTGACAGTTTGAAGGAAAAAGTCGATAGTGTGACATTTTTGCCTTATTAAATGGAAGAATATTCGTATAATAAGTATGCTGAAATTGCAACGGTAGAGCCGCTTGTCGGCTATGCTCCGAAAGATATCATGAAAGACGTACTCCGTCGCACAGAATGTTTCACAGAGTTAATCGGCGTCTGCGAGAAACGTTCTCTACGAGTACGTAAAGTGGACAACGGGGCACAGAAAACATTAAGGACATTAAGAACTACACACTTTGAAGAGGAAGTTTTAAATCAATTTGAAGAAAACCTTCGTATACGTACTAGGGCAGTAGGTTCTGGTATGAATTCAAATCACGTTATTGTATGGGATGTTGTGAATGAACAGTCACTTTATCCATACCACATCCAAAGGGTACAAGCTCTAACCCCAGGCTATATAGGGAAACATTTTGCCAATGGTTCCTGGGCCGTCAAGCAGAAATCCCAGAACTATTAAGCATTATTTTGAAATGGTCCCATGTTTGATTGGTAGCCTATTGGAATACTTAAGCATCCATAAAGAAAAATTAACAACTTTGAAAAACATTGTTTCCATCCTTCTGATCTAGTTTTTGAATCAACCAATTTTTGATAATGATATGTTTTCTTATCATGTCCTTTCAGATGCAATTCGACCTATTTCTGTTACACCTGAATGCAATCATTCTGACAGAAATCTTAGAGTTCTGTCCATTTTCCAGTTCATGTGGAGCTCTAAAGTTATCTACACTTATCATATCAGAGTTGTACATATTAGATTTTGCAAGATTCGTACAAATGTGGAAAATAGAATTTTCCTTGTTCGGGGCGATTTCAAAGAGTTAGTTTCGAGTTAGGAAAAGTTATTTTTGCCGAAGGTTCAATTTTTAACATGTTCAGTAGTCGTCGCTTTAGGGAATTTCAATTGATTGTGAAAGATCGAATAGAATGTGTTGAATAGAATAAATTGCGATCTAAAACTTTACACAGATATACAACAGGCCGATAAAAAATATTTGGAAGAAATCAAATAAGTGATTTAATAAGAAAAAACGAAATCGTTAGAAATTTTAAAAGGTCGGAAGTTAATGTTCATAAAGCGGAAAGAAGTTCTATTAAGGGTCGCCAAGAGAAGCGTGACAAACGGAAAAACCGAGACATTATAAATATGTCCCCACAAAAAAAGAAACGAAACCCAATTACCACTTTAGGGCTGTCATCTGTGGTTAGAATCGTCCCCCGACAAAAGCGTACGACGACGTTAAATTTGACAGTGACTTTCCATCCAATATGGGGTGAAATGTTTAGTTCGGATTCATTGCTCCTGTCGATAAGTTACAGCGACGTGCTCTAGAGGGGTTGTTTATTATTAAAGGGTCACTATCTTCGATTCTTTAAAATAGAATTGCTGCAATAAATATGTCCCTCTTATGTGGGAATGTAAATATCTTTTACATTTATAAATACAGGCAAAAATGTATTTATATACAATTCTTAAAAAATTATTAAAGCTATATAATAACTTACAATAATGCTTGCGAGATTTTTCAACCGAGCTCTATGTGTAGCGATAAAACTTGGTAAACACACACAATTTTCATTGAAGTTTTAGTTTCGAAGTCATATGAGAAGACATTGATATTTTATATCAATAATCTTTGCACTTAAGATCAAGAAAGTAATTTTTTTAAGTTTGAAAAATTATGAATTTTCTATTATTAATTTTTAAATTAACAGATATTATTTTTAACACTCTCAATACAAATTGATAGCTTTCTTCATCAATGTATTGCCATCAACTTTTAAGTAATTGCCGATTAATTTCCCTATATGTGGACGGCTTGAAACCATACATCTTCCCTGTAATTCATTATCTAAAGATTTTAGAAGTTAACCTGTGTTATTCATCTTGTCGCTTTTGTGTCTACCAAGCAAACGTTTTCCCTTTCCTTATATTGTTCAGATTGAACACGAACACTCTACTTTAGCGCTATTTTAGAACTATGTTAGAATTAATTAAAGGTTTAATAAATAATGAATCATAAACAGGGTTTCGAATCGTTGCTGTTTAATCTATTTGCTAAAAGATACAATGGATTTAAAAAGCTTTTTATAACGTATATGTTGTCAATAGAAATCAAAATTAAATTCGCAAAACAGACACTTGCGAATCGGAATTCTATCAAACTGTATTCGCATTATCAACTCAATGACCACAAACTTAAATTCACTAAACACATACGAAACATCAGGACAGAAACAATAAAGAGAACAAAACACTTCCGATCACTAACCTACAAAGACAGAGGAATTAGCACAAACACCGCCACCAAAATATATAAAGCTATTTGTAGACCCTTGCTAGACTATGGACATATACTCATGACCAACGGAACAGAAAGGACAAAACGTCATATACAAACAACAAAACAAATTGCACTAAGACTAATAACACGAATAAGACACCCCCCAAACCCACTACACAACCCCTCCACCCAACTACTATACGAACGCACAAACATGAGAAAGATTTTAGAAAGACTCATACATTTACAGACAAAATGAACAAACAACCCCTACAGCTGGACCATACTGAATCCCCTTTGTCTTACAAGACCAACCAGACAATCCCGCTTACTCTACTCGAACGCTTACAATAGTAACTGACAATAAATCCAAGATCTCTGTTTGCCAGAATTAAAATTATTCAATTAGTAACCTAGAATAAGATAATTTTTACCTTTATTTGTTTGTTTAGATTAAGACTGCATGTACTAAACAAGGACAGAAAGACCGATAGGTCGATAGCCTTTTTTTAGAAATAAAGATGTTTACTACTACTACTGTCTTATAAAGGAGATCAGCAGTAATAATAATTTTTCGTAATAAAACTGGCGTTTTATGTACAGATAATGAATGAGTGAATCGCATCAACCGCTGTTAGATCATCAACTTTTATATTAACGAGATATATTTTTATTGTGGAACAAACAGGTGCGTCGCTATCTTCCTTCAGAATTCAAAAGATAATAAATCACGTCTCACTACACCACTGACATGTAAGGGAAAAACATGGTAAAGCGCTCGGCAACCCCCTAATCAACGTATGGCAGGGTGCAAGCTATTACATTATTGCTAAATAATGCCTGTTTAGCTAAAATTAGGGTGACGATGAATAGCACAAGTGGCTTTTACTTACGGAGACACATTGAAAAATTATTACCCACGCTACATGGCCGGCAAAATCAAATTTTCACCTCAAAAAGAATGGGGTATTTGTTGCTAATTGATTTTTTTTATTTGCTGCTAGGAGACAAAACATCTTTTGTTAAGAGGCGATGGTGATAATGAGAAAATGCTAGCAAAGAACGGCATCTAATGCGTACAAAAGTTCCCGGTTCGCTCGGCTCATTCACACACATGTCTACAGAAAACAATTATCTCAAAGAGTATTTTTCTTTTTTGTTGCAGGCTCATTGGTGTCCCTCGCTTACTGGTAAGTAGCCAAATAGTTTCTTGAAATTGTAGCTAATCCAAAAGTGTAATCTATCAATGTAAGGTTTTTCTCATGCAACTCGTTAGAAATATTAATTTTTAAATATTTTCATTAAGTTTTCTCTAGTTTCAATGTAATTGAAGTCTTATACATACCATAATTTTTTTTGTTTAAACTATGGATGATTTACAAAGATTAATTTAAAAAATATTTTCAAAAATATATTCCTGACATGTAAATCTTCCGCATATGTCTCGAATGAATCGCTGCGAAGCTTATTCGAGGCATTAATTTTACTATATTTCTTTTTAATATTGGCTTTTGTCTCCTTTTTGTTTAATTTTAACTTTTTTTTTTGGTTTACAAAATATTTACCTGCAGCAGTTGAAATTTTTATGTATATAAATAACTAATAAAAGCGGTTTGCTTTTGAAATAAATGTAATATTGAGAAATATTGCAATAATATCTATGAATTCAATACATCCGTTATATCAACCCACTCGTTATACATTAATGATAAATCCTATACATTCTATAGAAAAATTCACTATTCACAATTAGGTATGATTGATTATGCAGAAATGTTTTAATCATAATTATTGCGGGCTTTTAAATGAAATGGTTGGGATATGATTTAATTTATTAAATAATATAGCGGACTACCGCCCAAGTTCCGTAGCTCGAAGCTTTGCTGTTTAAAACGGGGTGTTTAACAAAAAGCGCTAGACTTTTGTATCATTTTAGTAATGCGGTTAATAAGCCCAAGTAAATACATTTAGGTGTGTAGCATACAACCATTAAGCTGATTAATTTTTAGTGATATTAAATTGAAATCTAGGCCTTGTCGCGGTTTCAGTCTGTTCAGAATTTTTAATTCTTTATATTGCTGGAAATTTTTACTTTATAATGTATGGAAAGACACGTTTTTTTATTATAGGATTGCATTTAATATTGAGCTTAATTCTCGGCAATGTTTAAGTTATTTTTCAGCATGAGAATTTGCTAGTTCTAATACTTCATAGGTTTGATTATTTTATTCAGTTTGTGTTATTTGCGGGTAAATTAGGATACGTTGCCTAAGTGGCACTATAATGTAATTGCTATTATTACTTTAACTCAACAATCGTTTAAATAAGGTTTCATATATTATAGCCACGTGAGAATTTTTCCGCTAAGAAACTATTTTAAATAAATGGTGTTCATATCAATTTATTTCAATTTAACCAGATAAATACATAGTACTCCTAAAGAGATAGACAAGCTATCTGTACATAGGCTGGTATAATCCTTAAAAACTAACTTACAAACTAACATACATTGTTTAATTCAATATTTTTTATAATTCAAGAAAATGTTTTCTGATTCTTCTTGTTTTTCAGTATTGTTAATTTCCAATGTTAATGCTAGAGGGTAGTGGCCGTTGAAAAGATTTGTAAATTTAAAAGCTGTGTGTGCCATTGAGCTGGTTTTCAAAAAGATGTTGTCAATGCAGGTTCCATTAAGACCGTCATTCGGTGGCCTGGTTATGGCCAAAAACATGATTTAGATTCTTTTTCTCAAAAATTGTTTAATTAAAAAAATCAATTTCAAAAATTTTATAATAAATAATTGCACAATTTGTGAGTATAAGGGCACAATATTAGAGGACACTGTAGAAATAATCTGAATGAGAAATGGGAACAAACCCTAATTTATTTAGTATATTAAATAACTAATTAATGCGAGTTACATGTGAAGCTACAATGTACACGTGATAAGTAAATTAAAACAAAATATTGCGTTCATAAACAACAGAGCAAATTGCACTAAGACTAATAACACGAATAAGACACCCCCAAAACCCACTACACAACCCCCCCACCCAACTACTATACGAACGCACAAACATGACAAAGATCTCTGAGAGACTCATACAGCTACAGACAAAATGGACAAACAACCCCTACAACTGGACCATACTGAATCCCCTTTGTCTTACAAGACCAACCAGACAATCCCGCTTCCGTTTCCCTACATTAACGCTACTCGAACACTTACAAACGCAACGGACTAGTGGACAATAAAATAATTTCTTCTTGCCACTGAAATCTTATTTATTCAATAACATTGTTAACCTAGAATGAGAGAATTTTCATATTTGTTTTTTATCTGGATTGGGACTGCATGTATTGAACAAGGGCAGAAATACCGATAGGTCGATGGCCTTTTTTAGAAATAAAGATGTTTACTACTACTATTGTTAACCTAGAATAGGAGAATTTTCATATTGGTTTTTTTATCTAGATTAAGACTGCATGTATTAAACAAGGGCAGAAAGACCGATAGGTCGATAGCCTTTTTTTTTTTTTTTTTTAGAAATAAAGATGTTTACTACTACTACTATTGCGTTCATCTGTTGGTTTTCTGAGCTAAAATTGTCATCGACGTTTTCAATTTCGCGTGGAAGCAAATGTTCAGAAGCGTACCCTAATTTAATACGCGTATACTCAGTTTCGGTAGCATGTTCAGTTTCAGTCTCATCGCATCTTTTTATCCCTTAAACGACGAAAATTCACAGAAGTAAAAGTAAAAGTAAAAGTTGATGTTTCGTCAAATAGCCCCTGTTTGTTGAACAATTTATTGAAACCTCCTATCGACTTGTACGACATAAGCATATACAGTTCAAGCCTTCAACAACCGTCTAAATTGCAAACTGCTCACGTCTAGCTTCCAAAGTGCGCCTATCTGTTGTATCATCATATCATGAAAAAAACTACCCTTATAGATTTTAGTCCAAACAAATTTTTGCTCCGCCATATTCAATTTTCTCATTAAGCGAAATGCTCCCAGTCCTCTCCTTCGGTCGAGAAACTATAAGTACCAAAACACTTCTCTCATCTCGAGAAAATCGATAATTTTACTACTCAATTCAATTAATTTTACACAAATGACTGCTTTTGCTCTGTTAGCACAAATGCGAATTTGTTCAACTTTTTCATTTGGAATGAACAAGTAAATTGCCTTTCCAGGTGTTTTCAGTTCGGTGGCTTCAGCAGCACTTCGACTATCACTCCTATTCATATCCAAATCACTTTTAATGCCTTCTGTGTAATATCAATAAAGAACTTTCTTCTGTTTCGTTATTAATTTGCCTCAATTGTGAGGGTCAGAAAGTGTTAATTTCTTGGTAGTAAACCTGCAGTCAAATTATGCAGAAAATATGAGCAAAATGAACCGTTGTTTCGAAAACAGATTACTACAAGTACGAATTGACAACACATTCTCTTTTGCTTTTTCCCCTGAACAAGGACTCCCGCAAGGTTCCCCGCTCTCACCGTTTCTCTACAATATATACTGCCATGACATATACAATTACAACTTACCAGACAAAAATCAAATCGACAGATCGGCATACATATTATAATACGCAGACGACACGGCACTTATTGTACACGACAAAACTACTGAAAGAGCAGCTCAAAGACTCCAAACACTAACAAACAACACAATGACATGGTTTTATAAATGGAGACTAACACCAAACGCTTCAAAAAACCAACTTCTGCTCACAAACCACAGACTCAACGCTGACTCCCCTACAATAACTGCAGACATCCAAACGACACAACCAAAAAACGACGTAAAATACCTTGGAATCACAATTGACCACAAACTTAAATTCACTAAACACATACGAAACATCAGGACAGAAGCAATAAAGAGAACAAAACACTTCCGATCACTAACCTACAAAGACAGAGGAATAAGCACAAATACCGCCACCAAAATATATAAAGCTATTTGTAGACCCTTGCTAGACTATGGACATATACTCATGACCAACGGAACAGAAAGGACAAAACGTTATATACAAACAACAGAACAAATTGCACTAAGACTTATAACACGAATAAGACACCCCCAAAACCCACTACACAACCCCTCCACCCAACTACTATACTCATACATTTACAGACAAAATGGACCAACAACCCCTACAACTGTACCATACTGAATCCCCTTTGACTTACAAGACCCACCAGACAATCCCGCTTCCGTTTCCCTACATCAACGCTACTCGAACGCTTACAATAGTAACTGACTACTGGGCCATAAATCCAAGATCTGTGTTTGCCAGAATTAAAATTATTAAATTAGTAACCTAGAATAAGATAATTTTTACCCTTATTTGTTTCTAAATTAAGACTGCATGTACTAAACAAGGGCAGAAAGACCAATAGGTCGTTAGCCTTTTTTAGAAATAAAGATGTTTACTACTGAACCGTTGTTCGACCGCAAAATATTGCTTAGGCATTTGCTGTTCCCGAAAACAACACACACGCAAATAGATCATAAATTGAAATGATAACTTGGAAAAATTCACAGAAACTGTCACTCGCCACGAAATCAAATCGATAATTTTAATAATGTTTCATACAATTATTGCGTCACTGCCAAAAAGCTTGAGAGAGACTTAGCTCATTTTCAATCTCAATCGAACTGGAGTCTCAACTGCAGTTGAAGGTTTTGATGACATTTTCTCTTCCACAGTGTATGCTTCAATTATTTGACTATGACTATCTATGACCGGAAACTATATCTGCACATCCGTAACCTGTAATTACTTTGCATTAACGAACTGAGACAGTATTTGCTGCTTTAATAGAAGAATTCATTCACACTTCAACACTGGTTGGTTAATAAACCTGTTATACAGTGTTGATAAAAGTTTTCGCCCGTCGATTGCCTTAAGTGTCACAAAATCGTTACAATCTAATCCTAGAAAATGAAATTCAGTCCTTTGAGCTTCCGCATTGGAGAATATGAGAAAATTCTTTCATCCCTCGGAAACCTTTTTGCCCCAACTCTACTCAACAATAATGACTGATTCAGGTAGGGCTGAAATGTTTTGATTAATCCAATCGGCAAAGCACTAAGAGGTTTTTTTTTACTGGGAATTAAACAAAAGTAGCCCTATCCAGAAACAGGATAATTAGAAATCAGCTTACGTTAATCCCAGGTAAATCCTATTTTTAAGTTGGAAAGTAAATAATTTTGAATGCGTACGTCGGGCCCTCATCAAGAAGTTCTCTGATTGGCTGTACGTGTTTTTGGCGAAGGTCAAAAATTCGAACAATTTCATTGAATTTGGCGGAAGTCGGCTGGAGCCTAATGCCCAGAGTTTTAACAAGTCGACAAGCGTTCAAACTGGATCAACGAGTAGAATGGCAAGTGAGACAGCAGGGCCCAGCCTAGGTGAACTTATCGAGAGAACTTTTCACATCGCAATTTTCCAGATCGCTGTTGGTATTATCTTTTATCCAGATGCGGATTTGCGGCTGCGGAAATAATATATCGTCGATAGACTGAAAGAAAACTAATAAATGAAAAAGAAAAGTAGTTCATCCAGGTGTATCAGCTACTCCACATTCAGTTAGCGCGTTTGCAAAGTCGAGTGTACTTTCTAATCTACCACGCAATATGTAGTCAAATGTAGTTGCTCCGGGGGAAATATCAAGCCCCAAACCATTAGGTCTCACCGAATTCCCAAAATCATTTAAATTTAAAGTGAAATCAATTTCAGTAAACTGCCCTATGTCGAGTTAAATTGAAAAACGTTTCAAGAAAAAAAAATCGAAAAGACATATTTGAAAATAACCTTTCGCTTGGCTCCATATTCCCTTTAAAAACTAATAATTGAATATCGGAACCAACCATCGGTTCATTGAGATTGAGGTGAATTTTCTCACAAGTCAGCCCACTGAGGGTTAACAAACATATTTAATGTGTGTATTTATGACTGAGTAATCAGATAGTAAACTAGTTTTAAAACATATCTAAATCTAAACAAAATTCACTGCAACTATACGGTAACATCTGAATCTCCCTGTATAAGGATTATTGCCAGCAATAATAAGTCATTAAAGTATCTCTACATCTATAATGCAGAGACTTAATGAAAGCCCAAAAATTCAACCGTAATGAAATAGTTCGGTCCTGACAGCCTCGTTTTACGGTTCAGTGTAGACAATATTTCCAGCTTTTCCACATCGGATACCCAGATAGATCCCTCAGGTGCCCTTCGAATGTCTCCACTCCATCATTTTATCAAATCACATTTTTACACCGCAAACTTATGAATTTTACAACTGTTTAATTTTTCTAGCGCGCGCCTTCTACCGATTTTAATGGGCTTTTCGTGATCCCTATAAAACATTCACCCCTAAGATTTTCGAACGAATAATATTATCCCTGAATTTATGTTTCTTTTAACTCACGTCTGGATATTTCTTATTCAGTATTGGGACATTTTGATCTGTGAGATTTAAGATATAGGTATGTTATATATTCTCTCGCGATGAAAAAGGCTTTTCTGGATTTCGGAAACTATTGTATTGATTCAAATATATCCAGGCACAGCAAAATATGTTTTATTTTAAGAGCAACAGGTCTCAAGAATTTTTACTCATTATTTTCCCGCTGTGATTAAAAGTGATACAGAACAGATAAATATTTTCAGTAAAAAAAGCCACAAGAAAATAGAAATTGAAAAGAAAAATAATAGAAAAGTGCGATTAAAAACAACTGGGTAGTAAATATATTAAATATATAAAAATATATATCAGTCTCCATTGAATTCGGAGAGAGTTTCACTTCCTACTAAATTTCAATATATTCAAGTGAAATTGACTAAAACTCGGATTAAAACATACAAAGGCTTTGTTAAGGAACATGGCTCTTCTTATACCCTCTTTGAGTACTTCTATGTTTTTAGTAGTAGTAGTAAACATCTCTATTTCTAAAAAAGGCTATCGACCTATCGGTCTTTCTGTCCTTGTTTAATACATGTAGTCTTAATCTAAATAAAAAACAAAGATGAAAATTCTCTTATTCTAGGTTGATAATCTTATTAAATAAACTTTCCAATTCTAATGACAAGAAAAAATTATTTTATTGTCCAGTGGTCAGTTGCGTTTGCAAGTGTTCGAATAGCGTTGATGTAGGGAAACGGAAGCGGGATTGTCTGGTTGGTCTTGTGAGACAAAGGGGATTCAGTATGGTCCAGTTGTAGGGGTTGTTTGTCCATTTTGTCTCTAGATGTATGAGTCTTTCCGAAATCTTTGTCATGTTTGTGCGTTCGTATAGTAGTTGGGTGGAGGGGTTGTGTAGTGGGTTTTGGGGGTGTCTTATTCGTGTTATTAGTCTTAGTGCAACTTGTTCTGTTGTTTGTATATAACGTTTTGTCCTTTCTGTTCCGTTGGTCATGAGTATATGTCCATAGTCTAGCAAGGGTCTACAAATAGTTTTATAAATTTTGGTGGCGGTGTTTGTGCTAATTCCTCTGTCTTTGTAGGTTAGTGATCGGAAGTGTTTTGTTCTCTTTATTGTTTCTGTCCTGATGTATGTGTTTAGTGAATTTAAGTTTGTGGTCAATTGTGATTCCAAGGTATTTTACGTCGATTTTTGGTTGTCAGCGTTGAGTCTGTGGTTTGTGAGCAGTAGTTGGTTTTTTGACGCGCTTGGTGTTAGTCTCCATTTATAAAACCATGTCATTGTGTTTGTTAGTGTTTGGAGTCTTTGAGCTGCTCTCTCAGTAATTTTGTCATGTACAATAAGTGCCGTGTCGTCTGCGTATTGTAATATGTATGCCGATCTGTCGATTTGATTTTTGTCTGGTAAGTTGTAATTGTATATGTCATGGCAGTATATATTGTAGAGAAACGGTGAGAGCGGGGATCCTTGAGGGAGCCCTTGTTCAGGGGGAAAAGAAAATGACAGTGTTTTGTCAATTCGTACTTGTAGTTGTCTGTTTTCTAGTAAGTTCTTTATGGTGTGTAGTAGATATGTTGGTGTGTGTAGTTTGCATAGTTTGTATAGTAAGCCTCTATGCCAGACACTATCAAAAGCTTTGTTAATGTCCATAAACAGGCAAGCTGTCTTCTATGTTTTTATTTACATAAGTACATTAAATTATGCAAATGACTATTATAAAAAAACAATTTACAGTTTTAATATTCCCATTATAGCTAAATAATAATGTTATTAAACAAGTTTACACAAACATTAAAAAGTAGCATCGCTTGTTTCCCAAAAATCGTCTCCGTTACACCTACAACGGTTTAATGATGACTGCTAGGGTATCTGAAAGAACCCCCATAAAATCACCCGATTTCTCCCTTCCTGTGCAATACTAAAACTAATTATATAATTTATATTCAAAACACGGTTATACATTTCTAATATCACTACACTGAACTTCAAGTTTCTCTACTTTATGAACTTGTTTTAAATTTTGTTAATACTCTTATTAGCTTAATAGTGCAGGCAAGGTTTTCATTTTCTAGTAAAATTGCATTTTTGAAAAGTAGATTTAATAGTCCATGGAAAATTGAACCAACATGCGCAAACAAAGTCGACCGATTGCCTTAATAAATATGTGAACTTTTAATCAACATTCAGCCCAACGTGCAAAATTCTAAAACTGAAAAATTAAGGCAAATTTCCCTTACTATATTTTCCAAGTGAAATTGGCCTTTGTAGTAAAAAGAGAAGCGATAGTTACAGGTGATTGGATACTTCCCGGTGTTCAGTCTTCTGTATTTGGTATTCAAATTTCAATTTGCAACGATACTTTTTCCAGCACACAGAAAGAACATAGAGAATAAGTTGTTCTCTTATTTTATTGAAAAATATTAAATTCTTCTAAACTCAAAGTACTTTTAGAAAAGGTTAAATCCGATCTGAAACGCAGAAAATCATAATTGAAATCCAACTGAAAAAATTAATTAATTTTTTTTCCAGATACAGAATCGGTATTTACCTTGGTTTTTAACCCCGAAAAATCCCTTTTATGTTAAAAAGTAATTAACTTTGAAAATATTGCCTTCTCAAAATAAACACCTAACATTACTTAAAGACGAGTTCTTCAAACAGAAAAATTAGGGTATGCATTTGCGACTTTGTGAATATTAAGCAAAAGCACAAAGTTGCTAATTTTTTGTGCCTTTAAAAATATATTTCATTGCTGGAAATGAAGGATTTTGTATTTTTCGATGTTGCGGTTAATATGGTGGAGTTTAAAGTCAAACAGAGTTGCCATCAGCGTTGAGGCAAAAAGAAATTGTCATTTAAATGAGATTTTAGTTCTCTTCACCAGCCTTAAATATATGTACATATGTCTAAAATCTACACATATCTTGCTCTGTTATAGGATAATAACATTTTAAAATAACGCAACTTCAGGTATTTCCCAGAGCCAGAATCTTGATTTTGTTCGCTTGAATTTGTCATGCAAAGAATGGATCAAGCATATATGTTTTAAAAAAAATTGTCAGTTTTAAGGAATGGCGACTTGCGAGGTCAAAGTAAAAGAAAATTGCTATACACACGCACAAACTACTTAAAATATTTATAAAAAAATTATACTATCTCCAGACGGTTTCAGCTTTCATGTAAATGTGGTTTGTACTTTAAAAATATGAAGTTCAAAGCATCAAAATAACTTGCAAAACTTATCAGCGTCTGAAATATGAATTTATCTTCCTTCACATAGAGCATATTTATTTCAGCTCTTATCGATTGACACAGCGCTTAGGTCGGCTTTATAGTTTCTTATATTCCCTCATCTATTTATATTATCTATATCAAATGTAATACTTCTAAGAGCAAACATCAAAAGAGCAGGTAATACTCTTAGAAGATTAAAATATGTCGTAAAATTTTATTTTCAACTCGAATGTATAAATCATGGATACATTTAAATCGATCTTTTCAAGCATTTGCCATTTTATAAAGTTACTTTCCTATAAGAAATTTGCAATTTCATATAGAATAATTACCTTTTCCGCAACAAAATATCGACAAAATCGTATGTTTTGGATTCCAATTTTAGAACAAGCAATCACAAATTAATTAAAAGTAAGAAAATATACTAAGCATATGAAACCATAGGTGCATTAATAATTGTATTTCCACCTGCGATATTAACTGCCTCCTTGTTTATAATATTTCAAAAGCTGCAGGCAGCATGTTTTTAACAGCCGAATTATAAATACCGCTATTTTTGGTTTGAAGTGCTTTCTATCATAAACGAATTTTGACATTTATTATACAGAGTGTTGCAAAATTCACGAAAGAAGGTTTCTCCCATCAAAATATGAAGAATTGTTCATAGTTTCAATGTGTCGAATTTTTCATTTCAAGCTGTTCAAGCACATGGACAATGTTGGGGCGGATGATTTTGCTTCACGACTTTTTTCACTTCAAAAGTTTGAAGCGTTCATATTTGACTTGAGCAGTTTCTCGCTTTCCAATTTTTTTTTCTTATCTGACGTTTCCCATACAAAAAATGGCCATTTCTATGGACAGGTAGATCAAATAACTAAAAATGATATATTTTATAAACATTTTAAATGTTCTTAATTGAACTTTTAGAAGGATTCTGAAATGGAAGATAGTAAAACACTTAAACAAAAAATGTCCAATAAATTTCCTTTTTAACTGTATGAATTTTTATTTATTCTTTATAACAACCAATAACGTGTTGCAACCAGAATTAAATATTTTGCCTCGAAATTAGAAGGAAATCAGATACCGAGAAAAAAATAGGTTTGAATCAGTTAAGAGTTGAACAAATCCATTTTGAGCATTTCTTAAATTTCTGTATGTCTTAAATATATGTATGTTCTTATGTATAAAATTATGAAAAGGTAAAAACTGTCTGAAAATTAGGAAAAAAAGCGTTTACTTAATCTCTACTTAATTGCTGATTTTTTGAGTATATTAATACGTGTATCACTCGCTTAAAAAAGGGTTCATAATTTGACAGTTAAAAAAACTATTTGAAATCTTTTAGTATTTCTTCTCTTTTAGTACATCTTTATTTCAAAAAAGGCTATCGACCTATCGGCCTTTCTGCCCTTGTTTAATACATGTAGTCTTAATCTAAATAAAAAACAAAGATGAAAATTCTCTTATTCTAGGTTAATAATCTTATTAAATAAACTTTCCAATTCTAATGACAAGAAAAAAATATTTTATTGTCCAGTAGTCAGTTGCGTTTGTAAGTGTTCGAGTAGCGTTAATGTAGGGAAACGGAAGCGGGATTGTCTGGTTGGTCTTGTAAGACAAAGGGGATTCAGTATGGTCCAGTTGTAGGGGTTGTTTGTCCATTTTGTCTGTAGATGTATGAGTCTTTTCGAAATCATTGTCATGTTTGTGCGTTCGTATAGTAGTTGGGTGGAGGGGTTGTGTAGTGGGTTTTGGGGGTGTCTTATTTGGGTTATTAGTCTTAGTGCAATTTGTTCTGTTGTTTGTATATAACGTTTTGTCCTTTCTGTTCCGTTGGTCATGAGTATATGTCCATAGTCTAGCAAGGGTCTACAAATAGCTTTATATATTTTGGTGGCAGTGTTTGTGCTAATTCCTCTGTCTTTGTAGGTTGAAATCTTTTATATTTATATTACTGCAGATTTTTAACTGAAGGAAGTTAGGTTCTAGATAGTACCCGAAACCATTTTTAGCTGAGAAGTGCCTATTATCCCATTGCGTTTTATCTGATATGTTGTCCAGTCATAAGATAATAAATTAGTAACAAAAAGTCCACCAGCATGATTAACACGAGATTTGGTCCGGAATATTGGAAAATTGTTATCTGCTCTTGTATAATTTTCCGTTCGCTAATAATATTTTGCATTTTACTATCTTTTTTTAAACAAAAATACGCGTGAAATAATATTGGTCAGAGCCTACAGATCTACATCAACCAACATATTCATATTATTGAAACGAAAAATCTAGCTTTGATGTTAATTTATCACTTGAATTATTTTAACTAATTCTCGTTTTGCCTAGCCATGCATGGATATAAAGTGCAATTTTTTATGTTTTGGTTAGTTATTTAATTTATACTCCTTTGGTAATGTGTGATCCACATTCGGAGGTCCCAAAAATCCATTTTACACTATCATTTTACGTATTATTGTCTACGATTTAGTGAAATAAAGTGCGTGTGAGAAATATCACTCACATTCAGGTAAATGGTAATTAGTTTGTAAATGTTAATTAATCTCGTTTCGATTTACCGGCACGAGCGACTGGAGTTAAAACGAATGACATCAAATTATAAAACGAGGATCTTAACTGAAGAGAACATTTAATTAAATAAAACAACACAATACTAAGATTATAAAAGTCGTCAAGGAGTTAATTGAGCTTTCCTTGACTTCGAAACTTACTTGGAAGCAAAATTTTCAGAAATTTACAAAAAGAGCAAAATATACCTGCAAAGTTAAATGCAGAAAATTTCTGCAAACAATTATTTGTTATTTACTTATGCCTCCTGGAGATTTTTTAACTTCTGATTTGGAAACATTGCTTGCATATACGCGATTTTCACTAACAATCCCCGCTTTTAGTTGTTTAAAAATGACACTTGCAACAGCATTCTTTCCCCATTCGTTAACTACTCTTAGATTTTGTATGTGTCAGCCAAATTTTATTATTATAGTTTCATTAATAAAGCGAAAAAATAAAAAAGTATTTTGGCGCCTAAAATCAAAAATAGTGTGTCAAGTGTTTTAAACCTGTTAGAAACAGTTAAGCATTTAAAGATGTTAATCAACTTTGGTCCGCTACGCCAGGAAAAAAAATTATGTAGAAAGACCGGCTAGATCGAAAAAGTTTTATTCTAAGACTCACCATTAGCTGAGCCACTATTGGATGTAGCAGAGTGAATCTCCAAGAAGAGGAAACAAAACAGTCCAATGATAAACATATGCACTTGAATGTTCATGATTTCGAAAATTGACCAAGTCCAGCAAAACAACAAGTCGCGTGTTTTTCGGTCCGAAAGTCAAAGAGGCACTAGTCACTCGACTGATAGCACGAAGGATACTAGGGAAAGCGTTTAACATTTTCCAGATAAAGTGGAGTACATGCGCCTTCTTCTGTCCTCTGCCAATGAAATGTCGACCGCGTTGTTCATAAACCAATGGGAAAATGAAAAGACGGTACATGGGAGGGTCCCCAATATGTAAGATATGTAATTAACATTGTAAAATACAGGTAACTTGCTACTGTGGCGTACCCAGTTCACTTCTTAGAACTTTTTAACGGATAACCCCATTTTAAATTTCCCAGAGTTGAATCAACCTTGTTTTCATCATAACATTCTACTTACTGGAAAGTAATCTATTTTATGTTTAGGTATAGCAGGGCTAAAATAAAAGTGCACGCCAAAGTAATCAGCTAAATAAATAAGTTGTCGAGGAAAGCATTGCAATGGTAAAAATTCGAGTGAACTTTTGTCGATCAATTAGGCAGATGAACTATTCAAAGTAATAACAATCCTTATTCTTGAAGTAATTCAAGAAAATGAACAGTGTGTTTCATCTGTAGACATTAAATAATTAAAAACGAATATATTTTAGTAATGAAGAAAACAGTTAATCGGCAATTCTTTTATGTTAATTACTGTAGTTAGACCAGTTTATTGGAAAAATCAACAAACACCTACATATATATACCTTCCTTTAAGAACAATTTTGTAAAATTTCTACCAACTAACAACAAGACAGTTATACTTTTCTGTTTTAATTTAAAATAATTAAATTGAAGTGAACCTAGCAGTTACCTTAAATTGCTGATTGCAAATAATCTGCCTCCTATTTTTTGCAAAAAAAAATGATATTTGAAAGATAGGTAAAACTGACCCAGTAGCCTAGTTTTCCTTAGTTCTCAGTTTCAGTGTGATACAATAAAATTTTGTTTTTGTATTTTTAGTTCAACCTAGCAAATAAATGCAAATGCAAAATTACATTCTTCATTCTACACTGTGTTTTTTAGTAAATGTCCGATTTTTTACGGGGCTATTCTTTACACCATATCTCTAGCTGATTTCTTTTAATTCTGATTCTTAAATTTCATTTTGGATATCGTAGAATTAAACTTTATTCCGTGGTTTTATGTTTCGTGCCACATTTATCCACGCCAGTTTTCTCTAATTTTTTTCATTGTCATGGTCTTCTAGTAGCTATGAATTTGTGTTTGGTTTTATTTAGATTTTTTTTGCCGCTATAAAAGTTACATTTAATAAATATCGCCAACTGTATTTAATGCATGGCGTTTTTGAAGTAATACCTTGGAAGCGAGAAGAACCTTAGCCACAAGCCCAGAGGTCTAAGAACGAGTCTCTAATCGACGAATTACTATTTTAAATGCCGTAGAAGAAGAACCTACAAGTGCGACACTTGGGATCAAACTCGGTTTTAGATAGGAACCGAAACAGTGCAAATTTCATTGGGTCGGTTGTTTTTGCAGATGAATCTGGATTTTCCAAAAATGAAATCATCTCAATTTACGTTGATAGACAGGCGAAATTCTTCTTTTCTATTCTATTCTTACACATCACCAAATCCTGATTGAACCCATAATCGTATGGCTCAGAACAATTGGCCAACATTTAATTGTTACCGTTTGAATTGCCAAGAAGATTAATTGATTTGAAAAAGCATTTTGCGAATCAATGGATAGAAAAAGAGGACCAGCCGTTTGGCCTCCTCGACCACCAGATTTAAATACATAACACATTTTTGTGGAACTTTTAAAGATGCCAGTCTATGCCAATGTAGTTGACACCAAGAAAACTTATTAGACCTTGAAAGTAATGTCTCTGGCAAACTATGACGCAAAATTCGACCCTCGCGGAGGACGAAACAATATTAGATCGCTAGAGTTCCCCCATGCTGAACATACGTACAAAATCAACCACTTTGAATAAAAATAGCTTTTTCTCAACAGTTGTTGAGAAAAACTGTGCATTCTATCGATATTGATAAAGAGTACACTTTTGTAGTCAGCCTTTTTATATGATAGCAAGTATAAAAAACGACATTATTCTACTGAAACCAGGTCGTACAGCAAAGCAAATAAAGTTAAATTGTTGCAATGGGTCCTTCTTATGTCAGTTTTGTTTGCTGTTAGTTATATAAAAAAGTACCTATTCAACTATACCAGATGTTTTAAGTTATTTAAAAAATGGTTTTGAACAACTTTTCCTAAGAGCCTGAATCTCAATGGGAGGAGGTAATGGCCGAAAAATGAATAGGAACTTGTCTTACGATTTGTTTGCATTCTATCCGAATCCGGAAGCTATGCTTTAAATGCTTAAAATGCTATTAGTGATGTACTTCCATTAAATTAGATGTATTCATCGGCTTAACAATATGTGAGCATGTTTCCTCCAGTAAAAGCTTGAACAGGAACAAAACATTTCACAATCTCTCAAATAGGGTCAAAAAGCAGACGGAAATTAAAATATACGAGACCATTTCTGTTAAGGCTGGTCTGTGAAACGAAATGGCAAAACTTTTAGAGAAAGGACAATAATTTAGTTAGCAAAAGAACAGAGCCGGGAGACGGGATGCGACAACTTCACTGATACTCTTAAATAGGTTTTTAGTCAACGCTCTTTGATATAGTACGAAGTTTGCTTCAGGAAAAAAGATTTCACAACAATACTCTTTACTAAGTGGATTTTCATGGGAAATTCGAAAATTACCCGTTACTCAATTTGCCTAGAAAGTTAGGGACACTGAAGTTAGTTTGCAATGGATCATTGACTTTTATTTGATTTAAGTGTGTTCGCGTAAGTAAAATGGGAGTACAATTACGTTATGTTGCAGACACATAAGACTGTTGTATACCATCTAATACTGTATAAGGAAAGATAGAAATTTCCACATCTATTTGCGGCATAGAAAATGATATATTAATAATAAAGCCGGTAGCGTTAACGTTCAAAGAACTGACGCGAATTAAAACCAATGTACTTTACAGTTAAGTGTCTACCAAACATTAAGTTAAATTTGAAAGCATTAAAAATGTTGAAATACATATAACCATTGGAAATTATTTGGGATCAATGTGAAGGCAAAAATTAAACTTACAAAAAGTAACAATCTGTCAGAAAAAAAAACATCGTCGAACAGCGTAAAAAGTTCTAGGTATACTGCATATAAGTAGAATCCTAATAGCAGACGCAAGGAAATATAACTTTAACATTTTTCCATATTAACTATATGCATTAAAAATACAGAAACTTGTTTTTTATGTGTGATAATTATGCAAGAATAATAATAACTGAGCGCCAAGTAACGAGAAAAAAGTTTTATTAGCACTAATGACAGTCTGGACCGATTTGATACGCCTCAAAAAGCCGGATTTTACAAAAGGCCCTACGTGTCTGAATCTTTAAATTCGCTTTATGGTTTCCAGGCTCGGCGAGCATTCGTTCTGTTCGCGTTCTATTGCGTTCTCTGTTCCCTGGCTGAACTGGAATACTGATCGCTATTCCATGTAGGGTGGGGAAAAGAACATTTAAAAATTGAATAAAATTTTAAACTATAGTTAGTTATATTTTTCTAATTGTTTTTCAATGATTACTTTCAATTTTGATATTCTACTTCCATTTTCGATTCTACTGATAATATTTTTGCAATCTTCCAAAAGCTCTTCTATAGTAGTAGTAAACATCTTTATTTCTAAAAAGGGCTATCGACCTATCGGTCTTTCTGCCCTTGTTTAATACATGTGGTCTTAATCTAAATAAAAAACAAATATGAAAATTCTCTTATTCTGGGTTAACAATTTGAATAAATAAACTTTCTAATTCTAATGACAAGAAAAAATATTTTATTGTCCAGTAGTCAGTTGCGTTTGTAAGTGTTCGAGTAGCGTTGATGTAGGGAAACGGAAGCGGGATTGTCTGGTTGGTCTTGTAAGACAAAGGGGATTCAGTATGGTCCAGTTGTAGGGGTTGTTTGTCCATTTTGTCTGTAGATGTATGAGTCTTTCCGAAATCTTTGTCATGTTTGTGCGTTCGTATAGTAGTTGGGTGGGGGGGTTGTGTAGTGGGTTTTGGGGGTGTCTTATTCGTGTTATTAGTCTTAGTGCAATTTGTTCTGTTGTTTGTATATAACGTTTTGTCCTTTCTGTTCCGTTGGTCATGAGTATATGTCCAAAGTCTAGCAAGGGTATACAAATAGCTTTATATATTTTGGTGGCGGTGTTTGTGCTAATTCCTCTGTCTTTGTAGGTTAGTGATCGGAAGTGTTTTGTTCTCTTTATTGTTTCTGCCCTGATGTTTCGTATGTGTTTAGTGAATTTAAGTTTGTGGCCAATTGTGATTCCAAGGTATTTTACGTCGTTTTTTGGTTGTGTCGTTTGGCCGTCTGCAGTTATTGTAGGGGAGTCAGCGTTGAGTCTGTGGTTTGTGAGCAGAAGTTGGTTTTTTGACGCGTTTGGTGTTAGTCTCCATTTATAAAACTATGTCATTGTGTTGTTTGTTAGTGTTTGGAGTCTTTGAGCTGCTCTACTATATTTAATGCCTGTATGGAAATCAAACTTGAAATGAGCAATTGTTGAGCGCAGATTCATCACGTGCGAAAAATATTAAATTTATAAATGGTTTTTTAATAATATTGTTTTTTTCTGTTAAACTGTTTACCTGCAATGTCTGTGATAAGAAATTTTCCTTCGTTGGCTACAGAGAGAAAATAGCAAATTTTTGTTTGCTCGAGTTTATCCAGCCTCAGTTACAAAAGGGGACCACGCTCGTTATTCCCGCCATACCTGCACATCTGAACTACACTAAAAATTTTACTATAACGCGTATCTAAGAGCATGCTTATGAATATTTTAAAAATAATTAAATTGACTGTTACCCACCATATTGTGGGGCCGTTAAGCGGAAAATGTAATTTAGGCACCGAAAAATAAACTCTCATATTACTTTCCAAATATCCTTTTAATACTAATATTGCACTATCTTCGATACGCTGTAAACCGCCTATTTCATTCATTCATTAATTTCCTGCGCCATCAGATTTTTAATTATGTAAAGTGTAAATTATATTTTATGAAACGGAGGGTTCCTTGCGGTAGAAATGCTATCAGGATCTTGATTATAAATATATCTATAATTTAACCGATATTTTGTGGAAATTGCCGTTTTTCACTTGAAGTAAAATGAATTGCCAAAACGGTTTTTAGAAAGTTACTATAAAGAGTAATAAATTGGAAAGAAAGATATGCCAACGCAAAATTGGTTTTCATTTGTGGATTTCCCAAATAATTCTAGTCCTAATAGGAAACCATCTACATTTTTTAAGCTTTAATTTAACGCTTTCCTAAAAATGGAGGTGTGAAAGATCAAGACAAAAGTGACCGGTAACCATTACAAAAGAAGAAATTTAGTTAGATGTAGTAGAAAATGTATATGCTATAAAAAAATTATCAAACTAGAAAATCTTCGGCCAAATAAAATTCACTTTCTACACGAATGAGGTGAAGATGGGTTGGAAAACACAATATAAACTGACAAACAGGATTTGAAATTCCATATTAAATACGGCCAGTGAAGAAAACAGAATTGCGAAATGAAAGACTCCCAACAGGTAACCACCTCTAAAAAGTGTCCCGAATATTAAAGAAAGCGCAGATATACAATTCTTCTTATATAATAATAATTCTAGAATTTGGAAAACCAAAAGACAAAATATCTATTTAAGAATTATTTTTTAGAAATAAATCAAAAGTATTTTTTAAATGCTACTTACTTAAATACCTCCACCTATTTTAACTGTTTCTGAATTACGAGTTTGGCTTAACAAGAGAGCATAAAAAGACAGAAATCCAATGAAACCGTCAACAAAATATATATGGAAGAAATATTGTTCTGACACCTCTAGAGTAGTGCCATAAATGACTGAATTTGTAATCAGGGAAAATTCGTTCTAATCCAAAACATGGAAGAGCGGATTATTATCCGCATACCGAAAAATGGACTGGACAATACACAACCGAGCCATTACAGACCAATTACACTGCTACCAGTACTTAGCAGGGTTTTTGAGTACATAATAAGGGAGCGACTGGGAAAACTGGTCGGAAAGTACATACCATCGTATCAGTTCGGATTCAAACATCAGCACTCGACTACTCACCCACTCTTCACTCTGACTAACAATATACAAACTACCCACCTAACTGACAGAAAGACAGCTTGCCTGTTCATGGACATTAACAAAGCTTTTGATAGTGTCTGGCATAGAGGCTTACTATACAAACTACACACACCAACATATCTACTACACACCATAAAGAACTTACTAGAAAACAGACAACTACAAGTACGAATTAACAAAACACTGTCATTTTCTTTTTCCCCTGAACAAGGACTCCCTCAAGGATCCCCGCTCTCACCGATTCTCTACAATATATACTACCATGACATATACAATTACAACTTACCAGACAAAAATCAAATCGACAGATCAGCATACATATTACAATACGCAGACGACACGGCACTAATTGTTCGTGACAAAACTACTGAGAGAGCAGCTCAAAGACTCCAAACACCAACAAAGAACACAATGACATGGTTTTATAAATGGAGACTAACACCAAACGCGTCAAAAAACCAACTTCTGCTCACAAACCACAGACTCAACGCTGCCTCCCCTACAATAACTGTAGACGGCCAAACGACACAACCAAAAAACAACGTAAAATACCTGGAAATCACAATTGACCACAAACTTAAATTCACTAAACACATACGAAACATCAGGGCAGAAACAATAAAGAGAACAAAACACTTCCGATCACTAACCTACAAAGACAGAGGAATTAGCACAAACACCGCCACCAAAATATATAAAGCTATTTGTGGACCCTTGCTAGACTATGAACATATACTCATGACCAACGGAACAGAAAGGACAAAACGTTATATACAAACAACAGAACAAATTGCACTAAGACTAATAACACGAATAAGACATCCCCAAAACCCACTACACAACCCCTCCACCCAACTACTATACGAACGCACAAACATGACAAAGATTTCGGAAAGACTCATACATCTACGGACAAAATGGTCAAACAACCCCTACAACTGGACCATACTGAATCCCCTTTGTCTTACAAGACCAACCAGACAATCCCGCTTCCGTTTCCCTACATCAACGCTACTCGAACACTTACAAACGCAACTGACTACTGGACAATAAAATAATTTTTTCTTGTCATTAGAATTAGAAAGTTTATTTAATCAAATTGTTAACCCAGAATAAGAGAATTTTCATCTTTGTTTTTTTTTATTTAGATTAAGACTACATGTATTAAACAAGGGCAAAAAGACCGATAGGTCGATAGCCTTTTTTAGAAATAAAAATGTTTACTTCTACTCGTTCTAATCTTTTGTACTATTAGCGCATCAAATGTGGACGTTTTTTCTAAATTATTCAAAACTACTATGTGAAATGCAATTTGGTATTTACAAGTTGATACAAATTTCATAATCATCAAACTTAAAAATTTCATGATTATCAAACATTCGAATAAATAAATTGATAGAAAATTGAACTCATTATATATCTCCCATTGCAAAACTGTTTTCAATATTAATCACCATTCTAGCATTTCCAAATGTACGAATAAATGAAAAAACAAAATAAAATAGCCAAGATTACAGTTATATCAAGCTTTTAAATTCGTTTGGACTGTGGCTAATAAAAAGTAACCAGTCTTGCAGAAGTTGGTGACGAACTTTTCGAACAAAACGAAAAAGCTGCAAGATCGCTTGCCAACTGTATAACAAGCTTAATAGATAGCAAGATAGGTGCGGGAGAATTTCTATCTGCATTAATATTGTTCGAATAATAGAATGAAATAAACTAAAGAACAACGGATAAGTAGGTCTGAAGACAAGTTAGATGATTATTTAAATAAGCATTTTGAACACCATAAAATGGTCGACAATATGTTCAGAAATATGATAATAGGAATACTTATTGTTAATTCAGAACTTCTGCTCGCATCTAGTGTTCGACTGGTAAATGTGCATAAAATGTAAGCAAAATCTGGATTTCGCTAATGGGCAAAACATCAAACTAAAACATTTATACCTGCAATGAGAATTAAATTTTATTACTACATTAATGGGAATTATAATTTTTATTTATTACGATTATTGTTATTAAAATTTAAACCTAAAATTGGTTAATGAAAAAATATTCACGAGCAACTAAGTCACTAGTACTAAATAATTTTACAATAATTAGACAACTTGAATACAGGTTAAAACTGCCATTTATATAAAGTAGTAGTAAACATCTTTATTTCTAAAAAAGGCTATCGACCTATCGGTCTTTCTGCCCTTGTTTAATACATGCAGTCTTAATCTAAATAAAAAACAAATATGAAAATTCTCCTATTCTAGGTTAACAATAGTAGTAGTAAACATCTTTATTTCTAAAAAAGGCTATCGACCTATCGGTATTTCTGCCCTTGTTTAATACATGCAGTCTTAATCTAAATAAAAAACAAATATGAAAATTCTCCCATTCTAGGTTAACAATACTATTAAATAATAAGATTTCAGTGGCAAGAAGAAATTATTTTATTGTCCACTAGTCCGTTGCGTTTGTAAGTGTTCGAGTAGCGTTAATGTAGGGAAACGGAAGCGGGATTGTCTGGTTGGTCTTGTAAGACAAAGGGGATTCAGTATGGTCCAGTTGTAGGGGTTGTTTGTCCATTTTGTCTGTAGCTGTATGAGTCTTTCCGAGATCTTTGTCATGTTTGTGCGTTCGTATAGTAGTTGGGTGGGGGGGGTTGTGTAGTGGGTTTTGGGGGTGTCTTATTCGTGTTATTAGTCTTAGTGCAATTTGTTCTGTTGTTTGTGTATAACGTTTTGTCCTTTCTGTTCCGTTGGTCATGAGTACATGTCCAAAGTCTAGCAAGGGTCTACAAATAGCTTTATATATTTTGGTGGCGGTGTTTGTGCTAATTCCTCTGTCTTTGTAGGTTAGTGATCGGAAGTGTCTTGTTCTCTTTATTGTTTCTGCCCTGATGTTTCCTATGTGTTTAGTGAATTTAAGTTTGTGGTCAATTGTGATTCCAAGGTATTTTACGTCGTTTTTTGGTTGTGTCGTTTGGCCGTCTGCAGTTATTGTAGGGGAGTCAGCGTTGAGTCTGTGGTTTGTGAGCAGAAGTTGGTTTTTTTGACGCGTTTGGTGTTAGTCTCCATTTATAAAACCATGTCATTGTGTTGTTTGTTAGTGTTTGGAGTCTTTGCGCTGCTCTCTCAGTAGTTTTGTCATGTACAATAAGTGCCGTGTCGTCTGCGTATTGTAATATGTATGCCGATCTGTCGATTTGATTTTTGTCTGGTAAGTTGTAATTGTATATGTCATGGCAGTATATATTGTAGAGAAGCGGTGAGAGCGGGGATATTTATATAAATATTCAGTCAATCAATATAATATTATTTCGTTACTGAAGAACCAAAAGAAGTTAATCGAGCACTTTTGAGAACAAACTGAGCGAAAAATTTTGCAGAAACAAGTCGCAAACAAATTTCTAAATGTGCTATACATTTTAAGACGAAATTGTTATATAATCATAAAAAGTAGTTTGCAACACCTACAAAGTCCTTAGAAAAGGTTTTAATTTGATGATCGAATAGCTACAGCTACCACAAAAATACGTAATGTCCAAACTTTAAGGGTCAATAGCTTTAGAACGTCCAGTTACTGAGTGAATGTGGAGATATATAAAAGAAATCCACGTCTAAAACTTTTGTTATTAGTGAAGTATACCTTATCTTTAATGGATATAGTAGTCGAAATTGTAAATGTCCCTAATTTATTTGTTGATGGTTATGTGCTGAAACTATCTGACGATTCATTAACAAACTTTTTAATCTGTACACATTATGATTGAATGAGCACCACTTAACGGAAATCATTTAAATATTAATATTGACAGAATGTTCCAGTTTTAGGGGCGTTTACCCATACATATAAAGCCATTACAAATTTTGCATTAGCATTCACAAGTGAAGTTGCCTATATACAGAAAATATGTGTAGCGCAATATTTTAGAGGATGCAGGACAGGGCCAGCAATATCAAAATGATTGAAAAGTTTACAATATTTAATATTGTTGCGTATATTTTGCTGACTGTACTTTAATTCACTTCCAAATATTCCTGGGTTTCAGTCAATTTTATTGTTTATTATTTAAAATGTTACAAATACGTTTCGGTGTCTTTCTCCACCATCATCAGTTTGTGTGTCTGAGGATGGTGGAGAAAGACACCGAAACGTATTTGTAACATTTTAAATAATACAATAAAATTGACTGAAACCCAGGAATATTTGGAAGTGAATTATTTAATATTTACAAGATTTGTATTTTCAAAGCAATAGTTATCTGTCCCAAAGCAAACCATCTCGTTTCCAAACCAACCTTTCAAACGTTTATAGACTGAAATATAAATCTCTAATCAATTAAAAAAGCAGTATATTATTTTTTATAACTTTAGGATTAACATCAGATTATCCTAGTAATAAATATGCAACATATCAGTGATAGTGATGAGCTTTTCGCAATGGTTTACGAAAAATACTGTTTTCTTGGGCCTATGTTTCAGGAATAGTTCAACCACCATCAAGGCATATAAATTAAGTGCTTCCTTGTCGTATATGAAGAAAGAAAGTAACAAGAAAGCGGAACGGAATATTTTACTCTCGACCGGAAGTTGAAAGCTCGTATACAAGGTGATTCAGTACAAGTCCAGTAATTGTAAGTTGAAAGCTCGTAGAAGGTGAGCTTCAGGGTTCGAAAGAACTGGTTAGAATAATGCCCCTACATGATAGAAAAAAATCCTTAAAACGCGCCGGTTTAGAGAGAGGTTGGTTTTATTTAAACAAAATAAAAATGCTCCCGCTTTTTCTTATAAACTTAGAACCATCATCAACCGATTAAAGTGAAATTTGGAACAGAAACACTTCTAATGAATAATAAATGTTGTGCACAAATGTCAGTTGACACAAATCTTTGTGAATTTCCATAGCTAACTGTAAAGTTGAATGATAATGATGAAATTTAGATGAGTGGGACCATCGCAGTCTCAAAAAAGTAACTTAAATCTTAAATTTTGAATATTTGCACTAACATGTTTGGCCTACAAACTCAGTTAGTTAGTCCCGACTATGCCTTTCAAATCCATGAAATGTCATGGTTTCTTTGGACATTATTAGCAATACTACAGACTTCAAAAATCAATTACAGATACTATTTAGCAGTTGGTGAATTAAATATAGAACAAATAGCAAGGACATTTAATCATTCAACGCTGGTTTCCCATTTAACTGTAAATCTGTGTAGGAGGAAATCGAAAATTAAACGGTTTAAATGTTTGAGCTTCTTTTTAAATAAAATTTAGTTCGTTCCTGTAAAAATGGCTTTTGTTCCCTTAGGGCCTGTTGGATACGATCTGCCAACACGCGACACGTCTCAAATATACGCAGTTCACAGACATGTCAACTCTTATTTTGCACACACTACTCATCTTCTAACGAATAGACAACAAGGACATTTATTTGCTGCTCTAGTTATTAACGAATCAGCCTGAATAATCTTGATCCATTCTATAAATTGGATTTTCCTCACAGATCAATATCATATTTTCCAAACGAAAAATTCCAAACCAATTCAGATTTATCTGAAAATCCTGAACGGGCTATAATTTAATACAGCACTATTGGCTGTCATGGTTTCATTTGAAAATCTGACATTTATTGCCATTTGGATGTTAGACCTTTAAAAAAGTCTTCATTATAGAAACCAGGTTTGATTTGCATTTACTACGCGGAAACTGATATTGAAATGATAAACACGTTTCCTTACTATGATAGCGGAGAAATCCCTAATTGTTGCCAATTTCATTGAAATGACAAAGGGATGTTCCTCTTCACATACACCATACACACAACCGCATCAAGGAGGAATTGATGTGATAACCAAATGAATTTGGAAGGCATCCATATTGCAAATATAGGATTTTTAATAAAATGCGTTAAGAAAATAATCAATATAACATTGTCACTAAAAGCTCGTTCACACGGTGCCATTAATGTAGTGACATCTAATGCCGTGACAGTGGCCAGTGTCACAGTGTCGTATATCAAACCATTTTGATATGTGACACTAACGTCGCGACACAGTGACCTGGAAAGACAATGACACTGTTGTGGACGACATTAATGTCACCGTGTGAACGAGCTTTAATGCTTTCAAATGCACTCATTGCTGTTCTCTTCTCTAATCACGCTTATTAACAGCATTTGCTTGCGTGTAATTCCAAAATACTACAAGTGAAGATCATAGTAGTTTTCAACAATATCAAAACCTATCTGTTTCAATCCACTATTATCCAGCTCTGAAATATAAATTTGTCTTACGTAAGTAATATCGAGCAATTATAATGTGAAATCACAAAATTCTCTCAAATTATTAAATTAAATTTAGATACAACTCTAAAAGTAACTATAAAAAATTCCTGTTCAATGATAAAATCTTAAATTTCGTTCTACTGCCATTTCGAGTGGATTTTGATGCTGAAAATAAACAAAATATATTGAAACTCTAAATTACATCCATGGACCTTAATCGAGAGCTTTTCCTATATGAAATTCGATTCGTCGTTGGACCCCATACATGTGTAGCTGATTTAGAAAAGTCAAAGTTTGAACTTATTAGAAGTCGACAGCTGCAACCGAGCCACATCTTTTGGCTTTGGAAAGAGCGAAAGCATCTTTCCATGTTGTCTGACGCACGTTTATATAATTTCTTTGCCTTTATTTATTTCTTGGAGGAAAATAGGGTAGGGTGGTCAGCACTGAATGACATATTTTGCAATGTTATGTTACTAAGAAAATTATTCGTGTTTTATCTTGAAATTCTTTCACTACTTTATTATTTTACAGTTTGAAGTAAACCAATCCACATGAATAGAAACTACAGAAATTTACTGTCTTGAATACATTTCCTTAGTTTTAAATTTAATCCAAAAGAAATTCCTGGGTTCCAGTCAATTTTATTGTTTATTATTTAAAATGTCACAAATACGTTTCGGTGTCTTTCTCCACCATCATCAGTTTGTGTGTATGGCCGTTTCTACCTTCACATTTGATTAGAGTCAAATCCGTTATCGGACCTAAACTCATTTTTTAAATAGAACACCGTGTATATTTTAAGAAGAACACACCATGGATGCTATTGGATTTCTAGGCGATTTACTTAAACTTTATTATTTTAAACCACAGTAGGCCATGAAACAAAAGCTTATATCCTAGCAACTAAACTAGAGTTTAGTTGAGAAATATATATTGAAATCAAATGAAAATATGATTTATTGCCACAGAAAAATTTAAATACAATTTATGAACAATATGATACAAAATATAGGACATACTGAATAATAATATACAGGACATAATAATGAAAATGAACAGTGGTAAAGATATACACATACAAGGACAATGGACAGTACAAACACAAAAGTTATCAAAAGCAGTCAACTATGCTCGCAACCAGTGCGAGTATAACAACTATACACAAATTAAAATATTAAAAAACATGGAAAAATAAAATCATATTGATGCTTATTTTCTTGCAAGTCAGTGCGAGCTTCGCAGTTTAGACATAAAAACCCAATTATTCTAAATATTAATGACACATTTTTTTAAATTTTTAGTTTGATCCAGTGTTCGAATCTTAACTTAACTAACCAAATGTTGCTGAAAACTACTCTGAATGAAGATTTTCAATACCAAACGCTATGTTTAAAAAATGTTTATTATGCTGTTAATGTAACTTTTACACATTTTTTACAACATCACTCGACTATTCATCCGCTCTTTATTTTGGCCAACAATATACAAACTATCCACCTAACTGACAGAAAGACAGCTTGCCTGTTTATGGACATTAACAAGGCTTTTGATAGTGTCTGTCATAGAGGCTTACCATACAAACTATACAAACTACACACACCAACATATCTACTACACACCATAAAGAACTTACTAGAAAACAGACAACTACAAGTACGGATTGACAAAGCACTGTCATTTTCTTTTTCCCCTGAACAAGGGCTCCCTCAAGGATCCCCGCTCTCACCGTTTCTCTACAATATACAGTGTGTCCAGTATAAAATGATGTACATGGGGATATTGGAAACCGTTAGAGTTACAGGGTGGACCAAATTGCGAAAAAGTTGCGCAATCAAGTGCCTATAAATAATCTGTCATCAACTTCTTTGAACTCGGAATAGCAACGGATATACAGGGAAAAAAAGAAAAAAGTGCGTTTTATAAAATCCTTTATTTCGTGTTTATTATAAAAGATACAATAACGAAATTTTCAGGGTGGGGGTAAGAAATAAGCGTGAATTTGAAAATAAAGTAAAAATAATCTAGGCCCACTATGTTCAATGAGGCCGAAGTCAACTTTTGTTTTTCTTATGGGCGCAACATTGAATTTCTGCACTTTTAAATTCCCCTTTCAATATTCTCTTCAACCATGTATAACATGTTTATGTTCGGTCAAGATAAATAATTAAAATTAACAAAATTAAGATTTTATGGTAGTAGACACTGATATTTCTATTAATTATTACTTTAAATTATTATTGATCATACATCGAACTCTGCAAAAGAACAAGTAACATTTTAGGATTAAAGTAGGTGTTCAAATAAGCCACCGTTTTCTCGCACGCACAACATACATCGTCTCATTACTGCTTCACAGGATTTTCTGATCATTTCTGGGGTAATTCTGTTAACAGCTTCTATAACAGCGTGACTCAGCTCCTCTTCGGTTTCGTATGACCTACAGTATACATACATTTTTGAGGAAACCCCATGCAAAAAATCAAGCGGTGTTATGTCAGGGGATCTCGCAGGCCATCTTACTGGTCCCAGGTTGCCTATCCACTTGTCGGGAAATTCGTGATTTAAAAATTCTGTGATAATACGTCCATTATGTGGCGGCGCGCCGTCTTGTTGGAAATACAAGTTTTGCAGGGTAGCTACTGGAACATCCATAAGTGCTTCCGCTACGTTAGTTTGTAAGAGGTTCAAATATCTCTCGGAATTTAACTTTTCATTTTAAAAAAATGGTCCAATCACGTGGGTACCCACAATAGCTAACCAGACGTTAAATCCAAACCTAACTTGGTGCCTAACTTGACGAACTAGCCGTGGATTTTCATCTGACAATAAAACGGTATTTTTACGATTAAATAGTCCACATTTAGTAAATTGGCTCTCATCTGACCAAAGGACTTTTAAGGAAAAGTTTGGTGTCTCATTATTTCTTTGAATAAACCACTGACAAAATGGCATTCTTCTAATCGCATCGCCATTCTGGAGTCCCTGGCAGGGCCGTTCACGATAGGGGTGATATTTATGACGCTTTAAAATGCTATTCGCCGTACTGACGAGTCCAATAGGTAGGCCCGGGACGAAACGCATGGCTCATCACATAACGCCATAATTAGTGACAATGAAATTGACTGAAACCCAGGAATACATTGGAATGAAACAAAAAATACAGACGTATGTCCGTGGGAAGACGAGGAAAATTGCAGAGTTGATACTCCTTTTGTCAAAAAGTATGCCACATTAGGCTACCTCTAGCCAAACATAGTGAGGTCTCATTTAATGGGGCTTTGCCTATTTAAATCGTTACGTTGTTAAAGCTTGTCCATGGGACACGCCTACTACTCCCCCCCCCGAACTCCCATTACTACTCGAAAGAATTTTGCCACTCATATCGACTCAGAAAGTTCCTCCTCGGACGTTAGCGTGGGAGTAGCCGAAATTGTTGATAAGATTCAATTCAACAGTTTACTTGCAGAGCAACACACTGTGGATTCTGGCCAAACATTACAGAGACGCCGCGACGGGCGTCTGTGTCTGTACCTTTGACGCATATCACGTCGGGGTCACCAATTATGGCGTTATGTGATGAGCCATGCGTTTCGTCCCGGGCATAGAGATATAAGACCCTGCCTTATACGCCGGACACCGGTTATACGCGTTCGGACGTAAATGAACCGAGTCGACGTAGATCTTGTGCGGTGAGATGTTGGCAACCCGTGTTGCTGATGCTGCCACCCGTGAGTCGGTGGGCGAAGCTCACCACAACCTGTTGTGGCTTCAATTTGACGCAAAGACGTACGAGGTGTCTCAACCACGCTTTGCATTACCAAATTTTCTTTATTTTCGTCTGGAAGTTTGTTTTTCTTTACCTAAGCAAGACTCCCGTAAGCTACAAGGTTGTCTTTCAGACGCCTAAACATAGTTCTACCAGGTTGTCGCCTTTCTGGATATTTATTTAAATACACATTTCTTCAGCTTTCGCTTCATTTTTCATTTCGCTCATCGACGACAGAGAATAAAACACTCCAACATATTGTATTTTTCATAATTTGAAACACACAATTAATTACAAACACTTGACACTGACATTAAATTCTACTTTGACAGTTACCTAGGTAATTAAAACAGACAACGAACGTCACTATGGGGAAATTGAAGAGAAATATCAATGTCTACTACCATAAAATCTTAATTTTGTTAATTTTAATTATTTATCTTGACCGAACATAAACATGTTATACATGGTTGAAGAGAATATTTAAAGGGGAATTTAAAAATGCAGAAATTCAATATGGCGCCCATAAGAAAACCAAAAGTTGACTTCGGCCTCATTGAACATAGTGGGCCTAGATTATTTTTTACTTTATTTTCAAATTCACGCTCATTTCTTACCCCCACCCTGAAAATTTCGTTATTGTATCTTTTATAATAAACACGATATAATGGATACTATAAAACGCACTTTTTTCTTTTTTTCCCTGTATATCCGTTGCTATTCCGAGTTCTAAGAAATTGATGACAGATTATTAATAGGCACTTGATTGCTCAACTTTTTCCCCATTTGGTCCACTCTGTATCTTTAACGGTTTCCAATATCCCCATGTACATCATTTTATACTGCACACACTGTATACTGCCATGACATATACAATTACAACTTACCAGACAAAAATCAAATCGACAGATCGGCATACATATTACAATACGCAGACGACACGGCACTTATTGTACATGACAAAACTACTGAGAGAGCAGCTCAAAGACTCCAAACACTAACAAACAACACAATGACATGGTTTTATAAATGGAGACTAACACCAAACACGTCAAAAAACCAACTTCTGCTCACAAACCACAGACTCAACGCTGACTCCCCTACAATAACTGCAGACGGCCAAACGACACAACCAAAAAACGACGTAAAATACCTTGGAATCACAATTGGCCACAAACTTAAATTCACTAAACACATACGAAACATCAGGGCAGAAACAATAAAGAGAACAAAACACTTCCGATCACTAACCTACAAAGACAGAGGAATTAGCACAAACACCGCCACCAAAATATATAAAGCTATTTGTAGACCCTTGCTAGACTTTGGACATATACTCATGGCCAACGGAACGGAAAGGACAAAACGTTATATACAAACAACAGAACAAATTGCACTAAGACTAATAACACGAATAAGACACCCCCAAAACCCACTACACAACCCCCCCACCCAACTACTATACGAACGCACAAACATGACAAAGATTTCGGAAAGACTCATACATCTACAGACAAAATGGACAAACAACCCCTACAACTGGACCATACTGAATCCCCTTTGTCTCACAAGACCAACCAGACAATCCCGCTTCCGTTTCCCTACATCAACGCTACTCGAACACTTACAAACGCAACTGACTAGTGGACAATAAAATAATTTTTTCTTGTCATTAGAATTTTATTTAATAATATTGTTAACCTAGAATAAGAGAATTTTCATATTTGTTTTTTTTATTTAGATTAAGACTACATGTATTAAACAAGGGCAGAAAGACCGATAGGTCGATAGCCTTTTTTTTTAGAAATAAAGATGTTTACTACTACTGTAACTTTTATCTTGCCGTAAAATATGTAATTCATTAATTACGAGCTTTTGCATGTAGTGCTGCGATGTGGATTTGCTGTAACATAAGAAACTGAAAAGAAACTCGTTCGACATTACCATAACTTCTTCGGTGTTTGAACAAAAACACGAACTCTCCTAAAGCACTGCGATGTAGGTCTAGAGAAACTAATGATACGAAAAAAGGCAGGGAAGTTTAATTTTGTCCAGGATTTCATCACTATAAATCTACTTCAATTGGGGATATACTCCCTCTAGCAGTTAACTGGCTATAACAAATTATTGACAACTCGAAGCCCTCTACGAGAGCTTTGATTAAAAGGCAAAGAAGTATAAATATTTCCATTAGGATTGTTCCTGTTTAATATTCGAATACTAAAGCGAATGTCTAATTAAAAAAAAATAGTTAGTTTGATCATATTTCAACAAAAATGTTGATTAAACAAACAATAATTTTAAACGTTAAATAAAACCTGTAATATTTTTTGTTCATTATATTTAACCTCGTTTGTTCACTTAACTATTATCATGATTCAACAAACATATAAATCCAGAAAAGGTGAAATCTACTAGGGCGTCTTTTGAGAAAACTTTCAGGGTTAGCTTAAAACTTTCATCATCAAAGATCAATTATTTAATCCGAATATTGGAAAGGTGCCTTTGTTGAAGTTTAATTTCTAATTTAACACTTTTAAGATTGAGACCCGAATTGAACTTACTGGAAAGCTGCGGCGTTTTTAATCGCTGAAAGACTGAAGTTTTGATGTCGTTCACAAAAATTCTTTATATTTGTCGCGCCGAACTGATGCAATCACGAAATGAATTATCAACTCAAATACAAATTATCTTCGATTGAACAAAAAGAGGTAACAAATCCACTATTGCGCAGTAGGTAGAGAATTCTGATTAATAAAGTCATATGTAGAGTCAAGAGACAACAGGAGCCGGTCCAAGACCAGGCTCACCGCAGAGGTTCGCTCAGTGCTTCCTCACCGACTTCATTGAGTGTGGCGGTAACTGATCTGCAGCACGGCATGTTTTGGATCCATTCACATATTGAAGGCTCCACTCCACGATTTTTCACCGCTCTTACTATTGACTGAAAAGAGGTATTGTCAAAGGCTCCCTCTATGTCCAGAAAACCCGCCAGAGCAATTTCTTTGCGCCCTAGTTAGGTTTCTGCCCTCTGCACCAGTTCATAGATAGCAGATTCTCAGGATTTTCCAGTTTGGTAGGCATACTGGTTGTGGTGTAGAGGATTTCTGCGATTCTTTTTAAGAACGAAGTTAGGCTGATCGGGCGAAAGGATTTGGCCTGGGAGTACGTCGCACGCTCTGGTTTTGGAATAAAAAAATACTACGTTTGCCATTCTCCAATCCATTGTTATGTATGTCAGGGCCAGGTTGGCCCTGAGTACCTTGCACAAGAGGGGCACTAGTAAATCGGTTCCCTGCTGTAGCAGAAGTGGCATTACGCCATCTGTTCCCGGTGATTTAAATGGTCTGAAAGAACTTATGGCCCTTTTAACTTTGAACTGGTTTACAATGCTTGAGGCAAGAGTTCAGTGTCCTTTCGGTGTCCGCTGTCGCACCCCTAAAACCACCGGTATCTCCTGTTCTCTGACTGTTCCCAGTATTGATCCAGGAAAGTGACTCTTGAGCATACACTCCAGGGTTTCCTCTTCTGCTGTTGTATATCCTCTTTGTGATTTTATAAGGAAGCCCACTTTTTGCTGTGGTTCGTTTGAAAGTGCCTTATGGAGCCTAGCGTAGCTCGGAGTATCTTCGATATCCTTGCATTCTTTCCTTCATGAAGCTCTTTGTCCTTTTTTATGGCGTTGCCATACGTCGTCAGGGATGTTTTGTATTCACCCCCAGAAGGCCTCGTTTCGTAACAATAAATAATAACATTAATACAGAAGGGAAATAGATTGGTCTCGATAAGGGGTTAAAACTAAATTTAGTTGGGACTGAAAAAGCGCTGTTTATGTGAATTTCAAACCACTTCTACTAAAGTTTTTTTTGACTCGAAAACGTTTATTGACACAGGAGATTTCCGGAATTTGATCAATACCTAATAGCTGCGGCTTTTCGGCTTAATATTAAATTTAACTTCTACACTTTTTCACCGATTGTTTCTTATGAATTATTTAAATTGAGTTGTTGTGCCTACTTTTGTATAACTTCCATGTATATTTCTGAAGTGTAAAAACATGTTTACATCAATTGCCATGGGAAATACATAGTCCAGGAAACGTTTCAAAATAGTCTCAAGATGAAAATATCGCCTACATTATGTTGGAAAATTAAAATCAAATGTACGACAAGCTTTCGGAACTGATTTCTTCAATTAACTAAAAGACTATTTATATAAGCGGGAAGATGGATATTTGATCTTAGGAATATCAACAGTTACATCTCGAGCCTATACGTTAGGCGAGCTATATTTATACAAAATCGAGAAAAAATTATATGTTTTATAGTGTAATATTTTGGCAACAGACAGATTAATGGGATAAAGAAATTGAGAGGTGAGAACCTGCTGTAGGTAAATATGGATTGCTTTTGCGGTAATTGAGACAACCAATCGTCGTTTATAAGTCTGGTTTATTCGAAATCAGCTTGATGTAATTTTAGATTTGTTGATTTATCGAGCAATTAAATGGATTACTGTTAAAACGTCTCCTTTTTGAGCAAATCCAGTAAAATGAGCGTTATCAAGCATACTTCATCCTCGTTTTTAATACAAATTGAACGCTCCTGGGCGATATTTAAAATTCAGATATACGAAAAGATTACTGAAAACTTGAAAACTGCCCGCGGGACAGGCAAATTCAGGTTCAAAGTTTATCATTCGACTAATTTAGAATCGACCTTTCTGAACGCTTCTCCCCATTTCTAAAATTACTAAGTTTTAAATACTTTTGCAAATTGAGTAGTTAGATTCATTATGCCTGTTAAAAAGTTTTTGTTGAGATCATGACGTTACCCTGATACCGCTTCGAGTTATACGAGGGTCAAATTAAAGTTAATATTCTGATGTCAATCAATTATACGCCTACATTTTTTTTTCTAAAATTAACTCAATTTGTGAAAAATATACGAAAGAGACTAAAAAAGAAAACTAATTATTTTGTGTAAATATTAATTAACTGGTTATTAAAACAAATAACCAGTCAAATGTGAAGGTAGAAGCAACTAGACACACAAACTGATGATGGTGGAGAAAGACACCGAATCGTATTTGTGACATTTTAAATAATAAACAATAAAATTGTTTATTATTTATATATATGTTTGTTTATTATATTATATGTTTTCAAAGCTTTTTTCTTCGTATTTTGCCCCAAAGGGGTATATTACAAATATTTCGCTTTGACACCTTCACGGCTAGTAATTAGAGGGACGGTTTTCTGTCGCCCTAGTTTTCTGGTCACCTCGTTTAAATGCCAAACGATTTTTTTCTATAACGGATTTTTCTAGATTTACTTGAAGATTTGATCTACTCAGGGCTAAAGATCTTCAGCGATTTGTCAAAATATGTGGTTCCTTGTCGCTAGATTGATTGGGGTTCAATGACTACCTGATTCTCCTGACCTGAAGACAGTTGATTTATCATTTTAGGGGTTCATCAACCGTAATAAAAAGCATTTGCCTCATCGAAGCACACAAAAATCGGAACAGTCTTTTCTTAAATCGTATTTTCTAAGAATATGTGCACTCCTTAAAGAAGTTAGCATATTAAATACTTAATCTCATTTGATGATTTTGCGTGCTAGGACGATGAGCTCCAAAACTGCTTGATTTGTGAAAAAAGTAAAAATATGAATTTAAATCCGGTGCGTTTAAATTCATTTTTTACTGTGTTCATTTTTTTGTTCAGTTTTCAGGTTTTTAACTACTTTAATTATTATTAAATCATTGTTTCCTGTTGTATGTCAATAATAAGCGACAACCGTCTTTTAATTTAATTATTACTTGTTTTATAACGCCCACGTCGCAGCACTGAAACTTTCAAAGTAGAATATCTCGAAAACATTGCAAGAAACCGTCCTTCACCCAGGATACTTTTTGTATAGGAAACATCAGAAAATAAGGCATGATCAAAAGTTCGGTATTCTAGCACAAGTAAGCTTTAGTTATATATTAAATAATATTTCAAAAGACGTGAGAGTTCGTCAGCTAGCACTATCTAGGACATTTGGACTCTTGAACTCCTAAAGCTCTCATCCACTAAATTCTGTAGTAAAGCGATTCGAAATAAACGAAAGGTTAATTTAAATTTTGATTCCCTGTATATCTACCCCTGTGGGCCACATTGAAAAATTATATAGTGAATCTAATATTTATTTTGATCAGGGAACTTGTAGTTAACCATTGGCCTATTTTTTTGTAACATCCTGTATAGTTCTGGGTATTTGCTTTTAGAAATGTATTATAATTAGAAATTTTGGAACAACAGTTGCACTTTCATGGCTAGATTGCTGTAGGATATCATAACTTCGAGGTTGTCTTGGTATTTCTGTTGCATATTCCTCAGTAGGTATATGTGAAATTCGCATCCGCTACAAGTGGATTGGCCGTACGGATGCGTCCTCAAAATATGTTTTCTGCCGAGGCGCATCCGCTGTAAACTCCACAATCATCCTTAGTTGTTGCCCACTAAGTTTTAGCAGTTATTTCTTATGTACTGACTGTGGAGGCCCTACAAACTGTTTTGCGATAAGTAGCCGCAGCATTTCCTCCGAGTACTTCCTATGTTCTTCCGAGATTCATCGCTGAACCGGACTTGAGGCTGACAAATGCCGCAAACCGATCCGTGGTGTGTGAGCAACTAATTTAAAGTTTTTCTACACAGCTTAGGACGTATTGTGAGCTTATTGTGCACGATTTTACAGCATATTAGTAATGGATTAATAAACGGTCATTTTTATAAGATGGCCCTGTGCATAGATATGCTGGGGTCTTCAAGTCTTGATCCGAGAGACATTTTCTTCACTAAGGAAAACCCTGTGCTGAACACTGAAAACTTAGTAATTATAGAGAATTTAAAAAAAAATTCCTGGGTTTCAGTCAATTTTATTGTTTATTATTTAAAATGTCACAAATACGTTTCGGTGTCTTTCTCCACCATCATCAGTTTGTCTAAAATATATATTTACAGTTATCATCAATTTAAATAGAAAACTTTCACCAAAATTCACATATTAAAATACAAATCACACACATATTAAAAAGTACATCAAGAACATTGGTTTTCAGGTGATGAGTCAGGACAAACATGTCTGGGAAAAGACTAGAATCTATTGTTTAGAGATTTAAATTTAACTTACGTGTATAGTTGTTTCTACCTTCACATTTGACTGGTTACTGAAATTCCATATTTTATTCGATATCGAGCGAGCGAAACAAAAAAACTGTTTATCCTTCGCCTTTTCTTTGCATTCTAGGAATTGCTTTGCAATTCCTCAATATCAGGTGTTTATATTTCATTTACTTGGTCCAATCAGTTCATGCATGCGATCATTTAATTAGTGTATGATACACAGAGCTAAGATTGTCTGTGTCTGATCTGAAATTCATTGCATTCTGATGTTTTTTAATCTGTATCATTTCATGGATTCTTCTCTTATTATAGTTGTTTTCATTTATTAATATTTTTGTGTTATCGAAATCAAAACTATGTAACTTTTGTTGTGCATGTTGTGCTAATGCTGTTCCATTTTCGTTAACCTTTCTTAAGCTATATTTATGTTCGTATATTCTTTTCTTTAAATATTGCCCTGTTTGACCTATGTATGTGTTGTCACAGTTCAAACAGTCAATCTTGTATATTACGTTAAGTGTGTCCAACTTATCGCTTCTAGGTTTAAATTTTGTAAAACATTCTTTTGCCAAGTTGTTTTTAGTTTTTTCCGCTATAGTAATATTATATGGTTTTAAAACATTTTTTATTTTTGTGTTGATTTCTGGTATGTACGGTAATGATACATACTTGATTTCACCTTCTTTTTTCTTATTTATATTATTTATGTTGTTCCATTTATTTGAATTGTAGATTTTATTAATTCTTTGTTTTATAATTGGTTCGAAGAAAGCTTTGGGATAGTTGTTCATTATTAGTATCTATTTTATTTTTTCAAGATTTTTTCTTCTATATCTATAATGTGCCAATTTAATCGCTCTATCAGTAAGAGCTGTTACAACACTTTTTTATATTGTATAGGTGCATATGATTGGTAATTCAAGTATCTACCAGACCACACATCCTTTGTGTACCAGTTTGTTTTTATTTCCCCATTATCGTCATATATAACCGTCATATACAAAAAGTTTAATGATTTGTTTTTGTCTTCCTCAATGGTGAATTTAATGGTCTCATGGAATGCATTTTTGGATGGAATAGAATAATTTCGAAATAAAACAAATCTAGTAAAAACATCGTTACATTATGAGAAGGTCGTTGCTCCGACACTGATATCGCACGCCTGTGATTTTATCTTTTAGCTCTGCATATTATCACGAACAATAGAGGCGTTTGCGTTGTTTTGCCATGAGCATCCGGCGGTAAACTAAAATTAGATTAGCCCATAGGAAAAACAAAAGAGCGAAAGGTAGAAAAAAATGACGAGATGAATGGACAGCAAAGCAGCAACGTCTAAAGTTGAAACCGGCGTTCCACCGGTTGGCTAATTTATATTAATGGGGATATCTAATATCGGTTGACAAGGGGTGAAACGGGGTAAAATCCGCCCAGCCCATTGCTACCGTGTTTATCAACCGGACGCATTATATAATGAACTACCCGATTAGCGACTTAACCGGACCTAAACGGTACTTCCGGAAGATATCTATTTTGTATGACTTTGTTACATCACGCTTCATTCATGTGGATTTTTTTAAATTAATTATAAATTCAGCCAATATAAAACCTGCTGGGGTACAAATCGAAACGTAATTGATACTACACTGATAACGTGTGGAGGCGGAAACGGCCTGAATGTCTGCAAAGTTTGCCATTATCGAACAGAGGCAAGGAAATTTGCTCCACCATTCTGTGTAAGACAATATAAAAAACGAAAAAAAAAGGCTTTCTAAAGCAGTTTTGTAATAAATTAGCAGCACAATGCCTCTCGAACACGCATACTACTAAAATTTGAAAATATTATCCATTATAAAGGAAATGTTTTAAAGAACAGTTGGAAAATTAAGTTAAAAATGTGGTCTTTTAGTTATCCTACATGCCAATATAGAGGTCTCAACTAAAGCAAATAGCGCTATTTCGCAAAGAGTACTATCATTATTATCACATTTCTTCCTTCTCATGAATTCGGCACAAATGAAAACTGCGGATTCTTTTTATCTATGATTATCAACAACCAGTTACATAATAAGAAATAATTTATCGAGTTTAATGTTGTTTCAAAAAATATTTATATATAAGGCACGTTTCGTTTCTATTGTTAAAATAATTAAGCATATATTTCAAAGAATAATAACTGAAAAAGCAAAGTAAATGGATTATAGACATCGTTTTTTACAAACTGTTCCTAATGAATCGCCATTTGCCCAAAATGAGTAATCTTGCCTTTTACATCCTAACACAATGAAAGCTGATTTGCGGACTGAATTCAGTGGTTCATTCAAGGGGACAAAATGTAACGGCAACGGAATTTTTTTAGACTTCGGCCAAGTAATAAAAGTTCTAAAAGCGAAAAATGGCGAAATTTCGTTGTGCCTTCTTTGCACTTAAGAGGGCTGTTGCGGAACTATAATCAACGGCCCTCTTTGATGCCACTGAACTAATTCGGTTTTCTAGTGCGGAGTTTTTTCTTATTCCCTATTCTTCTCGGCACATATTTTTCTAGTAACGGGTACTGTTATTAGTAATGTTTTCTACAGCTTTTTTGAGATACGCAAATGTTTTTTACTAACAACAGTCCAGTTATTTTGTTACTGACTGTTATCTAAGTTACTGGGGAATAAGTCAATCCACCTCCTCGTGGTATTCCCTGGGAGACCGTGCATCAGACTCACGAGCAGCATGGTCGGATAAGCGGCTGACCAGTCCGACGGAATTGCGGTAGTGGAATGATCCAGGAAGGCTGACGGCCACATTCGCAGAAACGGTTGGGGAGAGAGAGAGAGTTGGAGTAGTTTGGGTCGAGAGGGGATGAGTTAGGTACCGCTCATCTCCGACGGACAGTAAGGGGTTTTGCATGATGAGACAGAGAATTAAGGGAACGATTGGAAATGGTATAGAGGGACAAGATGGAAAGGTGAGCATTAAGGGGAGTAACGTAAATGGACTGTTTGGGTCAAGTGATTTGGATTTTGGGAAGATGTGAGAGCAAGGACTTGTCTGACCTTGAGCACGCCTTCCCCCCCCCCCCCCCCCCCATATTGATAGGAATTGTCGGAGATGTAAAAGCCAGAAGGTAGAAAGATCGTGGATGGGAAAACTCGGGGCTAACTGGTGCTCCTCATCCTCCCCGCTAATTGGTTGGGTGGATGGTCCAAGGAACGGAGATGGGCTTCCGTGATAGTGGTTTTTTGAGACAGTAGTGTCCTAACGGGTTGGAGATAAATGGACCTAATGGTGAAAGCTAGGCAGGTCGCCGCGAGGCAAAGCATTCATCTTATCTTGTTACTAAAGACCCTTCTCCAGAAAAATGAGTTTTTATAAACCAATGTACGATAGCCGCTGACTGTTTTTTCGCAGATAATATTCCAAAATTTTCCAATACAATTAATAAGCGATTTTTGGGGCATGTTTATCCGAACGTTTTTTATTAGTTTAATCTCCAGACACATCTCTCAAAATAGCTTAATGTTATTGCCGGTCACCTTGTATATGCTTTTTACATCAGCACAAAAAAATAATTTTGTAAAATACATTTCTTAGAAACCGGTAACATTAAAGATGTCGCCTAGAGCAGAGATTCCCGAATTGTGTTCCGTGGAATACTGGTGTTCCGCGGCACCTAAACTAGTGTTCCGCGAAAACATTTGCTTGACATGTCACACGCCCTGATGTGGGGCCCATGAAAAATGTGGTGACCTTTTTTTTCAGGTGTTAAAATAAAGTTTCGGTAAAGTGGAAAAACGGTACTCATAAAAATTGTGGTCACCTTTTCTTTTTTAGGTGTTAAAATAAAATTCAGTAAGAGTTCCGTTAAAATTTCTGGGTTTGCAGTATTCGGTAATCGAAAAAGTTTGGGAAAAACTGGCCCAGAGTTTTCAAATAGAAGAATTAAAGGCAGACTTACAATAAGCAAACAAATTATAAGCAAAATCCTTATTATATTCTGTAAATGCGCTTCACACAGAAATAGAAATAATACGATTTTTTGATATTCATTTAATTGAAATGGTTGCTGGTTTCTACATAAATCTTAATTAAATTGCTAATTTAAAATGATGAATGCCCTATTCTCTAGTCATAGGCGTACTGATTATTAGCATCCAGATATTTGCCATAAGGTGATAATAATTAACGGAGGCATCAAATTATAGAATTTCTCCCTTTTGTTGAATAAAGCCTGGTGTTGTCGTGTAAAATAATGCGAATATTTTATTGATTGCGTCTTAATTTTCTTTCGATGTTTTGCGGCATCCAGCAGCGACGTGAAAAGCACCGTCTGATCAAAAAAAAAGTTGCCATAACTTTTCCAGTTAACAATCGTGTCTTTGTCTTCTCCGGTTCTCGCTTACTGCTCTTTCTCCAACCGACACTCGCATGTTTTGTCTCTGGAGTGTAATGGTTCACCCAAGTTTCATCACATATTCGATCCAAAAAATCCTCATCCTCTTGCTGAAGTCCACCCAAGAGGGGCTGGGAAACCTCAATTCGCGTAACCCATATGACTAACCCTTTATGGAATTCCAAGTCCTCTGTCACTATCTGTTGGGCATAGCTAATGTTGAGTTTTATGGCGATATTCACGAGAATTTTATTAGATTTATTTTTATCCACTCCAATATATTCCTGGGTTTCAGTCAATTTTATTGTTTATTATTTAAAATGTTACAAATACGTTTCGGTGTCTTTCTCCACCATCATCAGTTTGTGTGTATAGTTGTTTATACCTTAACATTCAACTGGTCACTCACTGGTCACATTATTTTTTATATAGGATCATAGATTCCGGACCGCCTTCATGCCCGCTTCCACCAGATAGATAGATAGATAGATAAAAATTAATTGAACATTCCCATTAATAAAACTCACAAACAAAGTTAAAAAACATAACTCCCATGTCTAGCCAGATGTTCGGCCGGTTGCTCTTTGCCCATGATCTAAATAGGCGCGCTAAGTCGTCCATTACCTGGGCAGTGCCCTAACATGGACATTCCAGAGCTAGCCATACGCACTACAACGTCAGGAGATAGTCTTGAAGTGGCAGTTTTGGTTTTATTCGAGGGGCATTCATTAAGGAGAAAAGGTCTTCCTGAAGGGAAGCCAAAAACCCCTTTTGCTTCGACCTTTAAGTTTGATACTGTCAGCCGTGGCGTTAACCGCCGGCAGATTCAACTAGATGACCAAATCCATCCGCCCCTGCCCCGATCGGTGCAAGGACCAGCCAACACCAACCAGAACGAGGCAGGACGAACCCGTCAAGTCGCGTTATGTTGGATTTGTGCGTTTCTAGCCTGCTAGAAACGACTGTCTGCAACTGGCAGGCAATGTTTGTTTGTCGTCACGTACTGTCAGGGACAAAATCCTCATAAAATATGGGAAGTCGCTTATACAGGGGACCATGGGTTGGGCGATCGTTTGCTCTTACTTGGGTGATATTTCGCGTAAGGACTGAGCCTTGCACTCCGCTATGATAAAATTTTTCAGCGATGGTATCTATATAGTCGGCTATATAGGCCATCCCTGTAGCTTCGTGCATTTCGGTTATTCTGGTGTATCTGTCAGCCAATAGGACGCCTCTTAGGAACCTATTTTGGGTCCTTTGAACACGTCGTCTCGTGGAATCACAGACAGTGTGCCAGATAGGGGAGCCGTAGGTCAGTATGGGCCTTATGGTGGAGGTGTAGAGCAGAAGTTTGTTTTGAGGTGACAGAAATGAATTTGGCGCCAGAAGAGAGTACAACTTTCTTCGGGCCATGAAAGTCTTTTGTACAGCATAGTCAGCATGCTTGTTGAAGTGAAGTCGGGCGTCTAGTTTGAATCCCAGGTATTTGACCTCTTTTACTGGCTGGATTGGAGTATTTTGCACCATGAGTGGCGATTGGATTTTATTGTTAGTAAATTTGCGCGAGAAGATAATAAGTTCAGTCTTCCTGGGATTCACTTTAAGTTTCCATTTATCGAAATACGGCGTCAATAAACTCAGGTGATGCGCAATAACCGCTTCCACCAGACTCGTAGCTCTGATTCTTGACATATTCACACCCTCTGGACAATTCTATGTGCTATGCAAAGTCACGGGTTCATCCCTGAACTGTGCCTGTAATTTCCGCAAAATGTCTAATGGATTCACCCACACTTTGATCAAAAAACCCACACTGCTTTTTCAGTTATGATCTCTTTAATACTAAACCGAGCTGGCGGAATTCAAATCATCGCTGTCGTTCAGGATACCAAAAAACCTACTTTGACCCGTAAGAAATATATTCGATTTACCCATCTTCTAAACTGTTCAATGGTACGATTTTAGTAAACTCATCGCCGCTTGACATGGTGGGATACATTGAACAAACCAATTTTGTTTTTATTTTGTAAATCCATATATTTAAAAATATTGTATTTAGTACAATGACCAATAATTATGTATTTGTGAGACAGTTCAATTATTCAAATTTCTTTTGTTTAACAATGTCTATCAGAGCTAGCAAATAAAAATCGCCAAGTCATACTACTAGTCTTGAAAAGATCAGTATATAATCACATAAATAAAAGCTATTTGTAAAGATGTTTTAATCCAATTTTCCTAAGTAATTTTGCTAAAGATCGCTAAGATCTGATGTAATCATAATAATTGAACACATTTTTCAGATATATACTAGCTATATAAAAGCATGCTTAAATTTTGCGAGATTTGCTTGAGTAATAATAGCTTTAACGGAAATAGACTGCAAATCCTTTGGATCAGGTACTTCATCCAAAATCGTCGCATTTTTATATAACCATCGAATTTCGTGGCCACCATTTGGTATGCTAATAGTAATTTTCTGTCTGTTCGTTCTGTATAACACAGATTCTTCCAACTGATTTCTGAGCTCCTCTAAGCCTAAAATAAACGATATGTTGCGTTCGGAATTCTATTAATATTGTTACATATTAATATTACCAATTCCTTTATCTGCAGAAATGAGTAAAACATTGGCGTCTTTAATATCATTCCCATCCCATAAATCGCATTTATTCCCAACAGAAATCACTTTACTCATAATATTTTCACAGCCTACTTGTTTCTCCAGTTGTTCAAGAGTTTTTACTACATGTAACCGTTTGTACTCATAACTCTCTGACGAAATGTCTTCTATATGCAATATAACATCCTGAAACAAACTGACTATAGTAAAAAATATTTTTTTGGTTTCCAAGGATTAAATTAATGTATTTTCCGTTGCGTTTGTGGATTTATAAAGCAAAAATATAAGTAAACAAACACTCCTTAATTCGATTAGTTGAAAGGTGCATACTTAAATTATTGTGCAAACAAATAAATAATATATTATTGACTCCTACGATAAGGAGTCAATAAAACAAACTTTAATTTAAAAAAATTGCTGAAATAATATTTCCCAGTTAAAACTCAACTGTAATTTTTACGTCAAAGATCTGAAAACAAAAATTACCAGTATTCAAGGATGTAAATAAATGTTAATATGAATTACAAACATTACATAAATACTTACTGCTAATAACGCATCTTCCAACGTTGCAACAAAGCATTCTATGAGATTTGTTGGAATATCAGAAATAAATCCTACTGTATCCATAAACAAAACCTCTAAGCCAGAAGGCAATTGACCTGCATGAGCGGTAACATCCAAAGTAGCAAACAGTTGATTTTTAGGAGTTAGAGCTTGTTCACCTGTTAAGGATTTAATCAACGACGTTTTTCCTGCATTGGTATAGCCTACTACAGCTACTACTGGAAATTCCATCCTTTTCCGATTATTCCTCAGAAGATTTCTTTGATTTCTAAGAATATTGATCTGATTCTTAATCTTCTTTTCTCTTTCATTAAACATTAGCCGCAAGGCTTCAGTATTATAGGTTTTAAACATTAAGTCTTTCTCTGACTTTCTCTGTACGTAATACAGTTCTGCTAAAGCCACTTGTAATTTGGCATGTTTACTTGTAGCATGGGCCTTCAAAATTTGCATAACCACTTTGTAACGATCTAATATGGGCCGATTAAAATTATCCTGAAGTATACCAGTCGTCGATTTGTTTATTGAACTTGAATTAACAAATATGGCTGTAATATCACTATTGTTTTGTACCATATTTTTAATTCTTTCCATAGTGCCACTTTTAAATAGAGTTTTCCTCTCTAAATTATCCATCGGAATAGTAACTGTATCTTTCACGTTCCATGCGGGTAACGTGTTGATAAGAGCGATGGCTTCACCAAGTTGCTCTTCAGGAGTTATAGCAAGTTTCTTTCGGCCCCATTTAACGTAAGGTTGAATTATCAGGCATTTATGAGCTTCTTTCAAATGAAAGTAATGTTCTGCTATGTGATTATATTCGCTAAAAATTGAAAAAACCTTTCTATTTCTTTTTCGTTTTTCATAGAATTACTAAAATTAATGATTTTCGAAGAATATTATCAATTTTGTCGCTACCCCAAAAACATTTATTTATGTTAGTAGTAGTAAACATCTTTATTTCTAAAAAAAGGCTATCGACCTATCGCTCTTTCTGCCTTTGTTTAATACATGTAGTCTTAATCTGAATAAAAAATAAATATGAAAATTCTCTTATTCTAGGTTAACAATCTTATTAAATAAACTTTCCAATTCCAATGACAAGAAAAAATTATTTTATTGCCCAGTAGTTGTTGCGTTTGTAAGTGTTCGAGTAGCGCTGATGTAGGGAAACGGAAGCGGGATTGTCTTGTTGGTCTTGTAAGACAAAGGGGATTCAGTATGGTCCAGTTGTAGGGGTTGTTTGTCCATTTTGTCTGTAGATGTATGAGTCTTTCCGAAATCTTTGTCATGTTTGTGCGTTCGTATGGTAGTTGGGTGGAGGGGTTGTGTAGTGGGTTTTGGGGGTATTTATGTTAATTGTTATTTGATAATAATTTTATGTTAATTATTAATTGTATAAAAATTAATAATATTTATGTTAATTTTAGAATTTTTTCCGTTTTTGCCTAGATTCTGATCTCACATCTGTGTTTTTTGGAACTCAGTATAATAAATTCCTTTCATTTTTTATTTAAATTGCTACCAAAATCGAAGAAAAATTTTACTCGAAATTATTCTTACCAAATAAAAAAAGCTGGTCTTTCTGTAACAGCTTCCAGGAACAAATGTCCCTGAAAAATCGGTAATACTGCATTACCGATTTAGGGAGGGTATCAGTGAGCATGCTAACTACTCCTAAGCGAGCTTCGCATACCCAATGCCACAATAAAATTAACATATCACCAACGGGCAGAGAACAATTCTCAAAAAATTCTTCAAAAAAAAGTTTCTCAGGATATAATAACGCTTTTTACATCTCTGACAACGGAATATCTTTCCAAGAGGACGGAGAGCCTTATTCTGAATTTCGGTAGCAGTTTTCCACAGGGCACCTTAATACACTGCAGATATATTTTTTTTATTTTGCCACCATTGCAAAAACCGGTCTGGGTCAGTATTGACCAAAGACGATAGCTCCATAATATAATATTGGACGGATTAAAATTTCACCGGTTGGCTGACAACTAAATACACTGACATGATATGCAAAACGAATCGTACTGCAAGACTCCCAGGGTTCCCCTTAGTCGGTGAGCCCGAGGTTTACCCTATCCCCTATATTCTGTCTATGAACCCGCTTTAAAGGTGGATGAATATTTTCTATGGGCAAAACTGGTAATAAATGGGTGAAATACTTGGCAACACCGCATTTTGTTAAATTACCGAAAGTGACATATAATCCGCCCTCTGGCAATCGACGCGCTAGATAACCTCAATCAATCGGCGACGTTAGAGGATCCTACTATTCCGAAAAACTCTACTATTATGCATTTTAGCCACAATTTTGCATGTGGAGTTTTGAATTGTTGATACCTAAAACACGATTTAGCAGCAAATAGCACCGGACAATCTCCTTTTCGTGAATAACTAAATCGCTTTGGGAAAGCGAATTTCAAAAGTTTGTAAGTGTTTTTTTGACTTGATTTATGTACCATGCACGATTTTTTCTCTATGAAACTGCTTAGTATAAAGTGTTCTGTAAGGTAAAACGAAAAATTCGCAGGGACTCAAACGACATGTTCACCTAATTTATTTAGCCTGAAACGGTCACAAACTTACTTGTCTGAAGACAAAACATCTGTTAGATCATCAGATAGAGTTTCCTCATTTTGACTGCTTAAGGTCCTATGATTGGTAAGCGATCGAAACCAAATTGTCCTTCTAAGCCTGCCACAATATCGAAATGGTAGCATCTTCACAATATGTTGAATTAGAACTAATACTGGATTAAATCTGTTTCACATTTGGAGGCCTAAAATGGTAATCTATCTTGTTAATAAAGTGCATTCGATATAACTTTAATCTTACACATTTACTTACTCGGTATTGTTTGAGTGCAAAATAAAAACATCCCATCGAATTTAAAGTAATTATAGAAATTTATAAATTAATAAAAGTTCGTAATTTCTACTAACGAGGTTATGCAACAGGGTGGCCACCAGTGGTGGAATTTTTGCAAACAAAATTAGATGCGCGGGGCTTAGATGCAGGTTTTAATGCAGATTGGTTTCTGCGCATGTTTTGGCAGGTCTCAAACATAATTAATACGTCATTTTTAATTAATTCCAGTCTTCTAATTGGTGAAAATAATCGGAAATAATGATATAAGGAAATTAAAAAGTGTTTAACGTTAATTCTTCTCGACGACACACAAAAGTAGACGATTAAATACTTGTGTAAATCTGAGTTTCTACCTCGGTCTACCTTTGCGTAAATGACATAATACTGACAAATTAGTTTTTCTATTAACGAAATGCCACATTCAAAATTATGTGAAAAACTCATATAATTACATTAATCGAGGAAGTCAACAAGAACAATGACTGAGAGATTTGGAAAACCGAATACCACGATTCATAAAATTGTAAAGAAATTAATTAAATTGCCAAATTAAAACAAGTTTGTGATATACATTCTACATATATTTGATGTATTTCACAAAGCCTTATTTACCAAAATCGGCGAAAATCGCCTTTAGTAGGCGTCTACTTTTCTGTGTCGTCAACTGTACGTAGGTTATGTATGAATTTTGCAGTTTGTTAGTTAATAACAGTGCTTTTCTATTTTAAAAAAATCACTGATTAGCAGGTTTTCTAATTGAGCCTGTAAATATGTAGGTGCACAGCAAAATATAAGCATTAATATCCCTTGTGCAATGATAAATATTTTGTGTATAGCGAGAAACATTTTTCAGCTTCCCATTAGCGAAAAATGTTCAGTAATTTGAATAAGCACCTAGTTAGTGCGATTAAATATTTAACTTCTCTATTATACTATATCTGAATTTACTAATAATTTTTGAAATAATGGATGTTTTTTTACTTTTAAATTTAATAAATTAGATCTAAGATTGCTAGTTTGTATTTATACCAAAAAGTTTTAAATATCATGCATTTGAAAAGTCCGTGCGAAATCCTCGCTCCGTTAGTTCTCCGAGCCCCCGGCGAGGGCTTGTTTCGATTGCTAATATGGGAACCTCTCGTCTCATTAGGTCTGTTCGCTGACCGCTGAGTAGTTGAAACCGCCAGCCACTGTCCGACGCAAGCGCAGTACGCTTGTACGCAGCGCAGTACGTTAAAAGCGCTCGTTTTAATGTACTCCGCTTGCGTCCGACAGTTGCTGACGGTTTCCAACTGCTCCGCGAACAGACCTATTATTTGCCTTGACACCATTTTAGAATGATTAAGGCTTCTTATCTGGGTTACTTTGTATGGCAAACGTGTAATACTTACATTCTAAACATGACGGGGTTCGTTCTTATTTCATATTTTCTGTACTTGAATTGTTTGCTTGAAACAACTCTGTTGCACCAGCCAAACCACAAGACCACAGATCACAGAGGTTCGGATTGGAAACTGCCATTTATGCGTGTAGTGTGCTATTGTCTCTTATTCCCAGCGGCTGCTTTGCAAACTAGAGTCGAATTTCCACTGCTTGTACATGAAACCTTTTTACCGATTGTAGTCACATCAAAATTTTGCCTTCTACAGGCTTAATTGGGATTTTCCAATCTATAACCTATGTGAGCTATGGTGTTGTGATTACTTGCGTCTAGCGGTAGCTCCAAAATTTGCATATGCGAGCATCTTGACAGATCTGGCCCCGGGGAATGGCGCACCGTTTGAAAATTGACATTTAGAGCCGTGAAGTATTTTTGTAAAACAAATTGAAGGAGCATATATAAATTGCATTAAGTTTCCTAAATAGTATTGGTAAGAGAGTTTTTAAAGTCCGTGCCAATTTGTCTGCTGCATCACTTCCCAAAATGTATTGATGGTTTCAAATGGAAAAGAAAAATCAAGAAATATTTAAAACCTTTTGGAGTAGCTTTTTATGAAGAACGTTTTTTTGGGTACCTAATAAAGGTAACGAAGATTTAAAATAAATAATAAGTACATGCATTTAGTAAAATTTTTATATAAAGTGCGTCTACTTAAGTTCGCACCAAATGGGAAACATTTTCATTAATAATTTTAGGAAAAAGAGGAATTCTTTATAAAAAGTTCGGCATGTTCTAATATCTAAAATACAATCTGCAGATATTAATTTATTTCAGTCATATACGAGATTTGTCAGAAAGTATGAATTTTGGCCAACAGTGAAGTTCGATATTGTCAAAAATTATTAAGGTACGTACCTACTTTATCCTTGAGTAAAATTCATATTTTCTGATATACCTCGTATACGACTGAAAACAATTAATAGCTGATGGTTTCGTTTTAGGTTTTGGACCATGCAGAACTTTTTTTCGTAAAATTAATAATAAAAGGGTTTCCCATATGGTCAGAGCCGCCTTTAGGCATGGGCCTGCAGGGCACTGGCCCGGGACCCCGACAATGCAAAGGGCCCCACACCCTCATAAAAAATTATGATGTAGCAACGAATAAAAAATATGTAAAAAATATTAAAATTCAATTTAAAAATTCTACAAAATTTATTTCTTATTAACATGTTTTAGATAAATTATAGTTTTAGTCTGGACTTTTTAACTGCAAAATCAGCAATTAGATCGTCAAAACTGACAGTTTTGAGTAGATCTGATTCAATAGGTACTTAGTAAAGATAAGTAATTCAGCCCACTTTATTAGTAATTACTAGTCTTAACACTTTATATTTTTCTACTACTAATATACCATTCCGAAAGTCCTAGAAAATTTAAATCAATAAAATATTCGCAGTAACAGTTAATTGATTGTATATAAATCATTATTTTTTCGTACTACATGTGAAATATTCTTAAATGTTTAAATCGATTGCGGTTTATACACTTGCGTGCATAGAAATCGGCCCACAGTAAACTTTTGACTTTAACTATATTTTTTTTAAAAACTATTCATCAGATCAAAAAAGTAAATATTCTGTTTGAAAGACAATTTAATATGCTTTAATGTGAGTCTAAATTATTGTGAGTATCCTATGTTTAACATAGTGAAATTAATGCATTAAGCAAATTAAGCTTTTTTATTATTAACATAAATAGGGTTATTGACAATTTAAAGCTTAACACTTAATTGTTTAATAATGGGTATGACCTCCTGTTTTCCTAATAACTTCTCTCATACGATTAGGCATAGATTTCAAGTTTGCTATTGTTTCTTGAGGGATGTTAAACCACTCTTCTTCTACTGCAACAATAAGCTCTGGGAACGAGTTTGGGGTATGAAGTCTAGCTCGAATTCTTCGTTTTAGCTCATCCCATAAGTGTTTGATCGGATTTAGGTCAGGACTGTATGCTGGCCACTCCATAACCCGAAAACCGACTTCTGGAATGTAATCTTGCACGATTCTTGCGGTGTGCGGCCTGGCATTGTCATGCATAAAGGTAAATTCGTCTCCAATGTAGTCGACGTAAGGTACCACATGAATTGCTAAAATCTCGATATATCTAACAGCCGTTAAACCTCTTCTTGCGTGAACACGGTCGCCCCTACGAATGAACTCAGGGTCGGTTCGTGCTCCTATAGAAGTTGCATCCCTATTTCTATGCACGCAAGTTTATAATTTATGAACAAATATATTTGATTTATGAAATCTGTATGTTTTTTGTTATGTATGTTTTTTTTATTTATAACCAGCCCGGAAAATAATCCCCTTGCATGGGCCCCTTTACCTTTAAGCCGGCGCTCCAACGACTTTAAAGATGGCGCTGCATATGATGCGTACTTAAGTAGACACACTTTATATAAAAATTTAACTAAATACAACACTTCAATTTGTATTACAAAAATACTTCACGGTGCTAAACGTAAATTTTCAAACTGCGCGCCATTCACCGGGGGCCAGAGCAGTCAAAATCTTCGCATATGAAAATATTAGTGTTACCGCCAGACGTGAGTTCTGTGGTGTTGTGGTTTGGCTGGTGCAACAGAATTGTTTATATTTTTCTATGCAAACAATTCAAGTATAGAAAATATGAAATAAGAAGCAACCCTGTCATGTTTAGAATGTAAGTATTACATGTTTGCCATACATAGTAACCCAGATAAGAAGCCTGGTGGGTATTTTAAAAAATGGGCCTAAATAAACGTTAAATTCTATTTAAAAATGTTGCCACCGCAATTATTTTTAATGTATACGAGCAGTGAAGTTGTTGATCAGTTTGTGCTTATTAGTATACTGATGATCAATCAGGAATATGTTACTGTTTAAAACGCCTACACCTAAAATCACCTACCTACCTACAAAATAAGTGGGATTAGGTTAGGTGTATAATCAGCTAAACTTTTTATTGCTATGGTAATAGTATTATAGTTGAGTGTACTTTTTCAGTCCTCCGACAAAACGAAGACGTCAGTTCCTATTAAACATGGACAGTGATTTCGAAAACGTCATCTTAAACGGCTCTGAATTCATCAAGGGTAAGTACAGTCGCTTTTCTATCATTTCAGCCTTTCTTAGTTCTAAATCCCAAAGGTTTCGCCATCAAAACCTTGTCTAACCTTATTTACTTAACAAGTCAACTGCTCAAGTTCTTGTCAGAACTTGTCTTTCCTTCCTTAGTTTCTCGGTATTTTAAAGCTTTTCTGGGGAAACTTCCCATAAAAATAACCCCCCTTGGTCCGGATTCTGCGGCAAATGAATAACTTCAACTTGTGGGTCTTCATGAGCGCTTTCGATCTATATTTTTTTCTTGCAACTGACTCCGTCTCTTCGGAAATGTGATAACAGTTTGGGATATAATTAAGTTCGAGAGTTCTTTCTGTCTGTATTTAATTTTTGCTGCCACCTTCAAAAAGCACTGATTTTCTTCCCCATGAATGTAAAAAAATGTGTAGGTAAGTAGTGGTTATGGAATAGAATCCATCCTGTTAAGCAACATACTTAACGGAACCAACTCAACTATCTCACCTAGATTATTCTCATGAGTCATCAAAACAATCATCGGTAAATTGGGAACGAGTAAGTAGGTATATTTCATATTTCAGGACGGCTGTTTTTCGTGTCTCTCAGCACGAATTTCAAGCCAAAGTCGACTTCGACAGTCCACTACTTCTGTATTGATAATGAGTTGAGCTATGATAGTTTTTACTTGGACTTCGGCCCCTTAAACCTGGCTATGCTCTACCATTACTCAGATAAGCTAAGGAAAAAGCTGAGCAATCCCGCGTGTATCAATAAAAAAATTGTCCATTGCTGCGGGCCAGACTTTCAAAAGAAGGCAAACGCTGCCTTTTTGATCGGATCTTACGCTGTAAGTATTCGACCGTTAGGACCATGCCAGTTTCAAATAAATGATTTTGTATTCAGATAATATATTTAGACTGGGAACCGGAGAAAGCGTTTGAAATCTTAAATCAAGGTTCTCAGAAGGACTACACTGAGTTTCGTGATGCTTCCATTGGCCAGCCATATACCCTTTCACTGCTAGAATGTTTGAAAGCAGTTAAGAAAGCGTTACATTTCGGTTTCTTTAACTTCGAAAGTTTTGATTTTCTCGAATATGAACATTACGAGCGTGTTGAAAATGGAGATTTCAACTGGATTGTCCCAAATAAGTTCATAGCATTTTGTGGACCACAAAACCGATCAAAATTATCCAATATTGGATATCCCGTGCATTCTCCAGAAACATATTTCTCATACTTTAGAAGACATAAAGTATCTACTATAATCCGTCTGAATAAAAAGGATTATGATGCGAACAAATTTATCCAGGCAGGATTTGACCACAAAGATCTGTATTTTGTTGACGGCGGTACACCAAGTGATAGAATAATGCAGAATTTTATCAACATATGTGAAAATGCAAAAGGAGCTATTGCGGTACACTGCAAAGGTATGTTTGAACTTTATACTTTTTTATTCAATCACATGACGTTGTTTTACTTCTTCAGCAGGCCTAGGCAGAACCGGTTCTCTGATTGCATGCTATATAATGAAGCATTGGAAATTCACAGCGGAGGAATCCATAGCTTGGATTCGAATTTGTCGACCAGGATCAATTATTGGCCATCAACAAAACTGGCTCCAGCAGTAAGCGTTTCTAATAACGCATACATATTAATATGACACTTCTGCAATTATTCACAGAAAAGAGAATCAGTTATGGGAAGCAGGTGACATATATCGGAAAAGGGTTGGATTAACGTCGCCTCCGAAATGTCCTGTTGGAATTTACAGCTTCTCCGAATTGAAGCGGAATAAAAGTCAAGACAATGTTACAGGAATTGTGAAAAAGGTAGACTGTATGGAAATAAATGATCCACAAGATAACTTGGACCATGAAGAGACCCAGGGGGACAAACTGAACGTAATCAAAGCGCAGAGAAGTAGAGCAAAGTTTGCGTCAAATATGCCGTAAGTATCGAATTTTACTTGCTTTCCTTTCAAAGCTGTTATCGCTTTAAAATAACAAGTACTAATATTTATGCAACTGGGAAAAGAGACGCCAGTACTGGTAAGGATTTCGAGGCCAGCGTTTGAACAACTTGTAATTTTTGGATTATTTGGCCGTCGTCTGTTTGGGGGCCAAACCCAGTCCAGTGTGAGCGTCTGAATAAAGTTGCTATGACGGCTTAATAACCCAAAAGTAGCCAGTTATTCGAAGAGAAGACTGATTGATTTGTATAGAGAGAGGTAACTTTTGCGGGAGTTTGGTTTGGGAGAGTACATTTTTGGTGTATAGGGAAAAGCAAAGAATTCCTTTGGGGTATGAACGTACGACTCAGGTTTCAACTGGACACATACTTGTTTGATATTTTCCAGAAACCGTATGAGATAATCGTATAAGCATGATACTAAATTTCTAATATTTTTTCTAAGGATTGGAAGATTAGAATTACCGGTGAGTTTAGAGCCATGCACGTCATTCCATTCACCTAATCCCCATGCTGGACACACAAATTCTAATTGGGCTCAAAAATCTGTAATCGGGAATATTGCTCACCTTAGTTATTTAGATCTAGCTACTAATTATAATGCAAATGTGATAGCGGATTCAATGGATGACAGTACATCACATTTTTCATTACATGTTGATTCTGAAAGAGGCGTGGAACCAGACTCTGGCTTATTTAATTCTAATGTGGGTCCCCGAAGATGTTCGATGGATTCTATTTTAGATAAGTCGGTTACTGACTTGACCAATCTTAATAATCTGGAGCAATTAAAGTCAACGCGAATCTTTAACCCCGAAACAGCACATAGTTACCCTTCACTGTATCCATTTATTCCGACTTTTGGCAGTCCCGAAGTTAGAGAATTCGATATTTCTAACTTTCTTATTAGAAGACCGAGGCGTGATACGGTTGTGAATGTGTCAGTCTGTCTCTCAAAGGATGAAACTGTGGCAGCAGAAAATGTTGAATGTTCTGAAGAAAGAAGTTTCTCACTTTTTATTAATAGTGGTTCGAATGTCGAATTGACATGTGAAAGAAGAATGGAAGTTATTTCTGACGAAGGTCTAGAAGTTCCTTTCCAAGACGTAATAGACGAGAACTTGGCACTGTTATTCGAACTCGATGAACTAGACGAGGAGGAGGGACAGGAGAACTTCCATGAGTTATTTGAACTCGCGGAACTAGATGAGGAGCAGACAGAGGAGATCTTCCATGAGTCATTAGAACTCGCGGAACCAAATGAGGAGCAGGGAGGGGAGAACTTCGATGAGTTATTTGAACTCTCGGACCTAGACGAGGAGCAGAGCGAGGAGAACTTCGATGACTTATTATTCTTCGCTGAACTAGACGAGGAGTCGAGTGAGGACAACTTGGATGAGCTATTTCAACTCGCTGAACTAGACGGGGAGGAGGGAGAAGTGACCCTCGATGAGTTATTTGAACTCGCGGAACTTGACGAGGGGCAGAGAGAGGAGAACCTCGATGAGTTAATTGAACCCTCGGACCTAGGCGAGGAGCAGAGCGAGCAGAACTTAGATGAGTTATTATTCTTCGTTGAACTAGACGAGGAGCACTTGGATGAGCTATTAGAACTCGCTGAACTAGACGGGCAGGAGGGAAAGGAGGACTTAGATGAGTTATTAGAACTCTCGGACCTAGACGAGGAGCAGAGCGAGGAGTACTTCGATGCGTTATTATTCTTCGATGAACTAGACGAGGAGCCGAGTGAAGAGAACTTGGATGAGCTATTAGAACTCGATGAACTAGACGGGGAGAACTTGGGAGAGTTATTAAACCTCAGTGAAGAACAGGAGGATGACGGGAATCATTCAACTGATAATATTTCGGATTTTTCTGATAGTGACGATGTAATTGTATTACTTATCCCTCCTGACGACAGCGACTCAGATGAACACAATTTCGCTCTACAACTTCCTGATAATGAATTAGATAATTCAAATAGAACACCACTTCAGAGTGACAGTGATTCTGATAGCTCTATTATTCACAATCTGGTATCAACAGATGACAATAGCTCTGACGTTAGTACAGGAGGATTATCAGATTACAGTCAATTCGGCACTCCAGATTATGAAAATTTGCAGAATTACAGTGACACAGATGTGTCTGACTTCTACAACGATATCTCTGATATATCCGGTATATCTGACCTGTCTGACATATCTGATATGATTGACTTCAGTGAGGACAGTGATGGGGAAGAGAGACGTAGGAGACTTGTGTTCGATAGTTATGATTCCGATTCGTCCAATGAACCTCTAAATGAGTCTGAACTACATACTATTCCATATATCAGTTTTTTCCGGTTAATTACTGTAATGGTTGTGAAAACATTAATTTTATTTTTAATATCACTTATGATGCATTTATTGTTGGAATAACATGGAGATTCAAAATCCATTGTCTTGTACTTAAATAACGTCAATAAATACTCGTTGGTCAATTTAGTGGGTGGCCGTCTTAAGAGACTTAGATCAAAAGAGTTATTAGAGTTAAAAGATTATTTCAACCCTGAACGGCCTGAGTCGGTTCCAAAGCCTAAAGTTGAAATGTAAAAAATTAAAATGTGATTATCCGGTGTATCCAACATCACCGGCATTTTTTTATTAACCAGTTTTAACAGTATTTTGCTCACTAACGGGTCAATATTTTGGTGCCACGTGCAATTAACGTTTGGACATCGAAGAAAGCGTATTTTTTTGTGCAATACCAGTGTTCCTGCGGAGTTAATGCTAGTCCATTTTACTTATTTGTTTAGGCAAAATTGTTTATTCTATTGTCTGTTCGATTTTACAACAAAATGCTTAAATTACTTGGATTTCAGGATAGGAATGTGTGGTAGAATTTTTGACAGACATTTTTCAAATACTCGGTATTTTTTTAAAAAATTTCTATATTAGGAATACATACCGTATTCCACACTTAGTTTATGGTTTGTTTGTTACTGAGTTTTTTATGTTAGCAATTTTTAAAAACAGCATGTGAGATATAAACTCACTTTCAAGTTTATATTGCCATTTTCAGAGTTTTCAATGTCTTCGAAATTATCAGAACCATGTTTGATTTACTTATTGGCTTTTGTTGGTTTGTTTGTTTTTAAATTTTAATTAAATTAAACAGTTTTGGACTAATAAAACGGCTGTTGTTTTTTTGTGCATGGAAACTAATTGCAAAACTTCATAGCTGGCAAAGGAAGAATCTACGTTAGAATGCATCTTTTTCAGTCCTGAAAGAGAAAAGCTACGCAGAGTTCATGTCACAACTACTACAACGACTACAAATAATCAGACGGTTCTTCGAGGCGGAAAAGTCGTTACATCAGCTGCCAGAGTTACTGGTTCAAGTACAAGTCGTGTCATGACCAAAAGGTTGGTTTGATGTGACATTATTTTGCTTGAGGCGGGCATGGTTTGTATTTCTGTTGTTTGGACACACAGTATATGCATGGTTATGATGTCACGCTCTCTTACCAATTGTTGGTGTCCTTCTCTCCTTTGAAAACAAGCTAACTTATAGCTTGAAATCATATTTTCATCAAATTTTCTCCCTTCACTTAACATTTTATCTAACCACAAGTGCTTACATGGAAATTCTCATAATTAAGCCTTTTAATGTTGAAACTTCTACGGGAATATGGAATTTTTTGGATAGTCGAACAGGTACAGGGTTCAGCAAAATGCAATATCGCCGTTTAGAAAAAAAATATATTAGATTGTTGTTAATTTATTTTAAAATATTCCGGGGTTTCAGTCAATTTTATTGTTTATTATTTAAAATGTTACAAATACGTTTCGGTGTCTTTTTCCACCATCATCAGTTTGTCTAAAATATATATTTACAGTTATCATCAATTTAAATAAAAAACTTTCACCAAAATTCACATATTAAAATACAAATCACACACATATTAAAAAGTACATTAAGAACATTGGTTTTCAGGTGATGAGTCAGGACAAACATGTCTGGGAAAAGACTAGAATCTATTGTTTAGAGATTTAAATTTAACTTACGTGTCTAGTTGTTTCTACCTTCACATTAAATGTTAAAATTCACATTCATTTCACATTAAATGTGAAGGTAGAAACAACTAGACACGTAAGTTAAATTTAAATCTCTAAACAATAGATTCTAGTCTTTTCCCAGACATGTTTGTCCTGACTCATCACCTGAAAACCAATGTTCTTAATGTACTTTTTAATATGTGTGTGATTTGTATTTTAATATGTGAATTTTGGTGAAAGTTTTTTATTTAAATTGATGATAACTGTAAATATATATTTTAGACAAACTGATGATGGTGGAAAAAGACACCGAAACGTATTTGTAACATTTTAAATAATAAACAATAAAATTGACTGAAACCCAGGAATATTTTGAAATAAATTAAAGTACAGTCAGGAAAATATACACAACAATTGTTGTTAATACAGACTTAGCAAAATGTTCCAATTGAAAATCTTCGATTACTTGCACCTTGTTTGATCACTCTAAAACCTAACATTAGACATTTTATGAGAACATTAAAAAATCATATCAAGATATCATCAAAAGCACAATTGTTTGCTTCTACTTGCGTTCTCTTTATTCACACATTTGCTTCATGGTTTATAAAATGTTTTGTTTTGTTTTGTGTTATCAGGTCAAATTCGCGTTTTTTTCCTTCTTAATCACGGTTTCCTGAACAGCATGCCTTTGAAGGTGGTACAGACTGTAGAGTTACATGCACATTAGAATTTGAATTTGGAACGGCATTGAGTAATTTCTCTATCTACCTTATTAACAACGATTTTCGAGCTTGGTTTAGTCGGGTTGTTTGAAAACCGATGTTAGTAATGTGCAGTAAATCCTCTTCATGGATTTCAAATTACATCGTTTCTTATATTGTTAATTGATTATCTGCAATTTTTATGGAATATGTATATAAAAACTCAGTATTTATAAATATTATAAAATGATAAAGTAAATAGTTAACACCGAGTTATTCACGTTATATGCACCTGATCTATTTGATCATTACTAAATAATTTTCCCTTGAAAAATATTTTCACTAAGCACTTTTTTTTGTTACATGTGGTTTATGTGAAATTTAAAGCGTGATTTCTTTATTTGGATGGTTTTCTGCATTTTAACGGTGTTTGGATGATAGTTTTGTTTTTACCCATGCGTGTGTAGTGTTGAGCTAATCACTGTATTTTTGTTGGTTTGTTAGTTGATTATTTTCTGTGTCCCTATTAGAATGCTACCAGGTAATGAGTGGGGCACAACAAAGTGTGTACATAAAGTGGGAAATTTTCTCAATATGGAATGTTTTATCGAATCGAAAGATCACATGTTACTATATGTAACTCACACGATATATTCTATAATAATTTTTTGATAAATTCCATTTTACTGCATTTTAGCGACGACATTTATTTATTTCAGTAAATATTGGAACTGTAACTCTTCTAACTGCTCAACAAAATTAACGTTACACTGACAAATTTGTCCTAACTTTGGAACGGGATAAATTTTAACTGCTGACAGCGAATTCATTTCTGTTTGAAGCGTTATTTAGGGCCTTTTTTTTTCGGTTAGTGCGTGTTTATGCAAAAAATGAGTGCTTCAGATAAAGTTTCTACAGGGTGACAAATGAAACATTGCACAATTAGTGAAAGTTCCACATGCTCTTAGTTGACAAAAAAACGTTTGTTTCCATTTCAGCAACACAGACATTAAGATAGACCTAACATCTCGAAAAAAGTTTGTGGATATTTCGCCCATCCCGTTTATTTACAGAGTGGTCTCACAAAAATCATGAACCGATTAAAAAATCTAAGGCTCACGTTGAAGCTAAAACTTCGCAGTCGACTTGAGAAGAAATTTTAATATACAGGGTTACTAGAATGAACGGAATATTTTAAAATGAACTTCACTTTAGTTGTAAGTATGCCATAATCACAGATTTCGGGGGCAATTCTTATTAGAGTCATTTTTCATGCAACCCTGTATATCGAATTGTCATCTTAGATTGTCTATGAAGTTTTAACTTCAACATGAGCTCTATATCGTGAAAATCGGACCAAGATCAGAAAAGTTATCGCTGCAAGACCAAAAAGTTGATTTTTTGAGACCGAAAAATTCAAAACCCAGTTCGAGCTATTTGGTTTATCTTTAAACTCCTGGTGTTGAGATCCAAAAAACTTCTTTTTTGTCCAACTAGGAGCATGCCGAACTTTCCTCAATTTTGCATTTTTTCATTTGCCACACTGTAGGAAATTTATCTGAAGTGTTTAATTTTTACCAAAACATTGACTAACAAAAAACCAAACTGCGCGAAGCAATCAGAATTTATCCAGTTCCAAAGTTAGGGCAAATTTGGCTGTGTAGCGGTCATTTTATTGAACTTTCTGTTTCATATAAAAAAAAACGGAGCTACGCCTACTAATCATTCTGTTGGAAAAATCGGCTGTACACTTCTCTTGTACTCACTGCGCGTATATTCATCTACACTCAGTTCCAAAAAGTGGCTGATTTTTTGGAAAGTTCAAATTTGCTTTTATCTCAATTAACCGATTTTAATATATACATTTCTTTAAATGTATAGCTTAATTCTTTGACTATTACCTCAAGGGTCTGAAATGTTAATTTTTCATTTTCCATCAGAGGTAGGGATGAGCGGGACTGGTTTTGGTCTTGCAAGAAAAGCAAGATCATATCGCAAAGCTATCAGTGGGTTGAAAGGGGTGTTGAGCACTGCACGCTAAGCTTGATTTCGGCAGCTAAGTAAGTCATTGTTTACTGTGTCTTTTTTGACAGAATCGAAGCCAAAGAAACCCCAACGAGAAAAAATCGCCACCACTAGAAAGTTGGTAACGACAATTGTAAGTTCCGCTGATAAAATACAGCTGAACAGTAGACGATCTGGCAAAAGCAGCGGAAATTGCCAAAACGGTCTGGCATTTAAAAACGGTCATATTAAACGTGAAGAGATAATCGCACCCAAACGTACAAAACGAGCTTTAGTTATTGAAAAAGATAAATCGCCTACTCCGCGATGTGTAAAGGTTTTGCGTAGATCGCATGTCATTGGATTCTCTTATAGAGATGAGCATTGTGACAAACCCAACACTGGAAAATTTTGCCTGCCCTCAGTAAAAGCGAACAAAACCATTTAAATATTTTATTAGAATTTTGTCGTATTCATATAGGTGTGTACAATTTTATGTGGCCTTTTCTGCATCGTTTTTGTAGCTTTTCCTCAATCCATAGCCGCATGGCATTAGATCAGATTAACTCACTGAGTGTTCGTTCATCAAGTAAATGCAAATTCTACTTGATCCACAAGTAAATCTACGCGTTGTGACACTGGCTAATAGTGATTTTTTTTGGGTAAAATGCCGAGTCCTAAAATTTGTACTTACAAACCTTTACGGAACATAAAAATGGCTTATCTTAAATTGTTGAGCCAAGCTTAATTCGTTGATGACCTGAAGTTTTCGCATCTATTGGAGTAGCAAATTGTGTTATTTCATGTCCCCAATATGTTTTTTAATGGGTGATCATTTCGGAATTTTTACAGCCTGTTAAAAATTTGAATATCCATGTGTGATATTTCGCGTTATTGATGTTAGACTTTTCAGAAGAAAGCCGCATTTTACATTCATTACTGGTGGACTGTTACATAGGCACACTTTTTGCGACACTTTATAGGCAGTGAGACATTCTGACTAGACCCAAATGGTAGCAAATCAAGTGAAAATAGTGTACACTTCATCTTTAATCATTTCATTCTGTATTGCGGACTCTTACATATTTTATAACTTTTATAGAACTTTGGTAGACTGGAGTTCTGCCGGCATTTTCAGGCCTGTTTATGATTTCCCACACTAAATATGCTTAACTACTATCTACACGATTTTCCGACATTTAACCGATTAACAATAGTCAAGCAACCTATTTTTCGACAACATATTTTCTGGTTTTTCTAAGATATTTTCACATTAAATCGCATCATTTTACATAGTAGCATGTTATTACACTAATCAATCTGTTATATTATAAGTGTTCTTGTTTATTACTGTGAGTAAACTAATTTATTTGTTAGCAGTTTAAATAACAATATTATTACAGGATTATATTTTTATATAATACCTTTTATCTCAAATTCGAATTATATTATTAACGTAAATTTATGTAGACAGTATGTTCTAGCATTGTATTTAGCGAGAATTTGATTGATAATGGTTGAAAGGTGGTTAGGAGCTCATTGGCGATTTATATGTAGGCATGACATCCTATTTGAAGGTTTCATTTTCATTGAAGCACATTCTTTGGGATATTGATGGTCGGAAACAGTAAAGTCTGATTTAAAGACTTTAAATTATCATTTGTATGAACGTGTACACATATTTTAGGACACCTCATATATGTAATTAGGAGATAATTTCTTGACCGATGCAAGGGCATTTGAACAAGTTGTCTTGATCTTGGAGATTCGGTCGACCAGTGGTAAGAAGAGTTTTTTTTTAGTTACTTTAGTTACAGAATTCATTCCTAAAATAATTGTGAATGTACAATGCTTTTAGGCCGTTTTAGGATAGTAATTTTAATAGTTTTCTACAGGCTGTTAATTTTAATCATTGACTACCACTGACCCTGTTAACCCTGATGAAGACATGCACATATGCACCCTGATGAAGACACGAAAATTAAATACCGAAAACTTGGTAGCTAAAAAAATGTTCTGTTTCTTACCACTGCCCAGACTGAATACCCAAGACACCTTGTTCCATTGTTCATATACATATATAATCTGTTAATAGAATTTCATATTTATACAATGTATATATGTCTAGTATAGTTTTCTTTTAATTCCGTTTACAATTTTGAAATGGAAATGGTATCTTCCGGTGAAATATTTAACACGAATGAAATATTAAATTTTAAGGATATACTTACATTCATTTCGCCCTGTCGGTAGCAGTATTTGCTTTCATTCATATCACTGAGCAGTACACATATCTGAAATGCTTTCATTGCAAACATTTTAGTTTCAGTGTTTCGTTCATTGTATCGCAATATTTAATTAAGGTATTAACTTTTTCCGGTGAAAAATGCAATATATATTTCAAAACTGAATTCTGTTACACATAAAATCGCATATTACAATAATATTTATTCTCTTTAATAGATATAAGATTGGTCATTTGACTGTAAACTTCCACTCTATAAATGTGCTGTTAGGATACTGTAGATTTAATTTCTAAGGCATAGTTGCTGCTAAATGTTTAAGGCAAAACTCGCTCGTATTAAGCATTTGAGTTGTTAAAGGTATTTTTATTTTTTGTATTGTCTGCTCAAAATTTTTATACGTGACGCTTTGTAGAAAACATTGTTATAGCTTGAAATATAAGGTGCCATATATTAATATATTGGAAGGTCATCCTTACATTGTAAATGTAATAACATTACAATTAGCAAGGGCTTGGTGTAAAATTAAATGTTTCAATATTACTTAACTTAATGGATAATGAGATATTGTTTTATGAGTGAGAGACGACGTAAATTGTTGCCAATAATGGTCAATTAACGTGCAAAATTGCAAATGTGTATTAATAATTGAAGTAGGCAGTTCTGAATAATAGCACCAACCATACATGTGCATATTTAGTCTTAGGATATGATCTATTCCTGTTAACAATTGTTGTTTTCATATATTTGTGAAGTATAGATTTTTTGTTTAATACCATATATTGGCACCTTTTGCAATTTTCATTGGATCATATTTTTAATAAATGTTTTTCAAAAAATAAACCATTTTTTAGTATGTTAATTACCATGCGAACATGGATTCGGGAGTTAATTGGGATGAGTAGTAGTAGTAAACATCTTTATTTCTAAAAAAGGCTATCGACCTATCGGTCTTTCTGCCCTTGTTTAATACATGCAGTCTTAATCTCAATAAAAAACAAATATGAAAATTCTCTTATTCTAGGTTAACAATATTATTAAATAAATACAATTTCAGTGGCAAGAAGAAATTATTTTATTGTCCACTAGTCCGTTGCGTTTGTAAGTGTTCGAGTAGCGTTAATGTAGGGAAACGGAAGCGGGATTGTCTGGTTGGTCTTGTAAGACAAAGGGGATTCAGTATGGTCCAGTTGTAGGGGTTGTTTGTCCATTTTGTCTGTAGCTGTATAAGTCTTTCCGAGATCTTTGTCATGTTTGTGCGTTCGTATAGTAGTTGGGTGGGTGTGTTTGGGATGAATTTTTCAATAAAACGCAATTTTTATTTTGACGGTTTATTATCTATAAAAATAAATATAGATTGTACTAGCCCGCACAACGATAAATTTTAATAATATTTTTTTAAATACTAAGTATGTTCAATAAAGTATGGAAACTATTGGAAACACCAAATTCTAAATGGCTCATCTAATTACGCAAATATGAACAAATGACTAGATTTTCTTATAGAACATTCAATGGGTTATAATCACAAAATTTTAATCGGAATGCTAAAGTTCACACACTCATACATACAAGGTATCTTGAAGTACACAGTTTTAGCTGAACTAATTGGTCAAAAAAGGCAAAGGCTCCTCTTGATTTATATGATTGCGCAATGTACAACTAGCCCAATAAGAATAATGGTTCGCAATAAATATGTTGCATATATCTTATGCATAAAGTAAAAAATTCGGATTTTGCACATGATCACATTAGCCAACCTAAAGTTAGAAAAATAGAATAGAAGAATTAGGCGTACCTAAGCTCTTCTTCGTCAAAGGGATGTTCATGAAGTAATCCTTCTTGGTCTTCGTCCATGTGCCTTTGAGGAAATGAAATTCCATCTCCCAGACTATAGACAGAAATAATTAATATGCAAGACTAAAGAATTAGATTTTCTGTAAATCTCCTATGCGCGCTCATCACACAAAGAAGAAACATTTTGCAGCAGAAAATTACTGCATTGTAAAATTCCCTGTTGTTCCTGCTCCTAGTTTTACACTAATTACATTTACGTACACTATTAACGATCTTAAGCCACGCCATTGCTTTAACTTTGCTCGTTTTATCGATTATAAACGGTTAAAGTGGATTAAATAATGAATCCGGGTCAAGTTACTGAAGACTGTTAATTTAAACACAAGGTTAAATAAAATTATAAACAAAAAGTAAATTAAGAAAACATTTATTAAAAAATTACAATACTTGTCATTAAGTACTAAGGTTATTGATAGTTACGATAGAACTATAATATAGATATTTCTGTATGGCCAGGATTCAGTTTACTGGTTTCGGATTCGAGGTCACTTCGGCTGCTTGGAAAAAATTCTCGTTAAATTTTTCATCTTCTTCAAATTCAGCTGCAATGAAGCTGTTTACATGCACTACTATTAAATACCCATGTTTCTACTTAATAATTTTGACAGATAATTTAAACTAGTTGTAATAATCAGAATTTTTTGAAAATTATATAAAGCGAAATAATAACAATGGTAATATGATATAATTAAGCACAAATCCATGCGCAAACCTCAGACAACGAAAACACTTTTAGGATGTAACGGACTACTACTTTGTTAATGATACAATGAAGGGTTTATCATGTCTAAAAACACAATTGAATGAGAAACGTATTTTCGTCGATTGAAGTAGATGAAGAGATATGCAGACTTCCACAACGTATCGTCTGTCTCTGACAAACTTAACAATTTTTAGTGATTAGCGATCTATTTTTGTTTAAGATAGTTTTTCACATTTAAATATAGCAATGTGGAATGGGAATTTATAAATATATGTTAGTTTGTGCCACTTATATCAATGGCGCCCGCCATAATATCCTGAAATAAACCTCGTTATCTATAGAATTCACAGTGAACGATGATATAGCCATTTAATTTTTTTGAAACGTGTAAGTTGCCGCTAAATCTCTCTAATCCTGTGGAACAAAATTCTTTTTTTAATAGCTTATTTCTACATTTTAAGAATAGCAACGAAAATTTCGAAACTCGGCAGATTAAAATAGGATTCTTTTTGAAATAAATAAAATCGATCGCTCAACTATCCTAAACAAAAAGCGTCAAGAACCCACTAGCCTAAAAGACCACGAATTTTCGATTTTACACACTTATTTAGTTAGTACCTAATTAAATAGTTAGATATGAGTAAAAAAACACGGAACTTATGTAACGAATTATAAAACAACTACAAAACGTTATTGTCAAATAACACTTATTTTGTTAATTATGTTAAAATAGTATGCATGTTACGTAGCTAGATAGCAATAGGCAAACTTGGGTTGTCTAACCTGTTTTGTGTGTTGTCCATAGAGTAGTAAGTGGGACCTTGAAGAAGCCTCGAATGAATAGGGTACTGAATACCGTCACCCAAACTAGAAAAGTATTGAATTTTAAATCGAAAAGTTTTAACCCCCAGTCTCATGTCAATTCGGCCCAATAAAACGGTATTATTTCTATCCAGTTGCCTGATTAGATGAATTACAGAATCCTCATTTTCAAACATCAAATCCAATAGCTACTGCATACTGCAAAATCACTATTTACTGTTGAAGTAATGAATAGTTGTTTCGGTTGCTGTAACAATTCAACTAATCCACCAGTTTGCTGTATGAGAACTTTGTAGTTTTTTTCGCCGTTTCATAGGTAGAGAAAATGAAAATATTTTAAGGAGTTTAAATTAACATTCTTTTAGTAATTACCCAATCCCTTACCCATTTACAAGCACATTACTCGGAGACGTAGATTAGTCGTTTTAAAAATGTACTTTTTGTAAATTAAAATTTATTTTCCACATTTGCGAAAACGGATTGACATGTTTTTTTGCAGAGCGTTTTTACTGAAATTATCCACTAAATTTTAAATCAATTTTTTAAATCGTGAACGTGTGAATGAATGCACACAATGAGGAGTTTTCTATACCATGACGATTTTTCATATAAATATTTAGAACCATTTCACAACTGTTGTTTTTTTAGTAAACATACTTTGGCTTATATCTCTGAAAAACCCGATCGAATTTTAACAAAAGCCATTTTGCTCTTTACATATTGAATTAAATTAAAAAAAACCAGATCAAATTTCCAACGAGTACCTATATAATAATAATAAATAAGAAAGAAACCAAATAAATGGTAGCGAAAAGTATATTTATCACAATTAAAGCAATGGCCAAACTTGAAAGATCATATTGGGTCGGTGATATTGGTTGCATTACCTTGTGCTGACTGGGAGAAACCATGTTTTTGCATCTCTTCCAAACACTTCTTTAAAGTTTTTGAATCGTCCCAAGTGGAAGCCATATTTATCGGCACCAACGCCGCGAAAACTCGGAGGTCGAAATGCTTCTGCAAAAATGATATCAAACTATTTTAGTCACAGTCATTGATGGATTAAAGGGATGTTGGAAATTGGTAAGTTATAGAAAACATATTAGAGTACTCACCCAGCGTAGTTCTATTTTCTAATACTAGATAACAGTGATATCCAAATAATGACATTAAACTCACGCCAAACATAATTGCTACGAAGAACAAGAAAAGTATGTGGAAACTACCCATTCCTTGTAGGTCTCCCTGAAACATGATCTATATGTCAATGCGAAATTAACTTTCGTTCACATTTACCTTCCAAAACGCGATGAAATATGGCAAAGATGTTAAGCATATATAAATGCAATAAAGTAGCGCATATCCAAGGAATAGCACGAAAAATTTGTAATTTGTAAAACAGACACAGTTGTTTATCCATGGACAGTGGTGATCCATTTTTAATACACATTCCCCACAAACTGAACAGTGATGTGTCCTATCAGGTTTAATCATTTTACATTTGTCACAGAACCTAACAGTTCCTCCTATTGTAACATTAGTTACAGGTAAATTTTTTGAACAGTTTTCTAATAATCTATTCTGGAGTTCCAATGAATCGTGATGTAAGTAAGCTTCAACATCCGCTTCTGCTAATCTAAACTAAAATAGCAAAGTATTCACTATTCTGCAACTTAATGGCATCTGAATCACTTACATTGTTAGGCACTCTTCCAATGTCTGTAAAAATTGTTTGCGCGTACGACCAACAGAACATGAAGAAGAATAAATGGAAAAATATGAAGTAGAATATCTGGGCGATCGTATTTTCCACAGTAACTAAAACAAATATTCATTGCTGAGATATGTTATGAGGCGAAATTGATTTTCTTTTGGTCTCAGCACGTTTGGATCCTCAATTGGGATGAAATGGGCTGATCTTGTAAATGAATACCCGTAGAATTTTCAGGATTTGAATGTTAAAAAGGTGGGGTTTTACGTTTCGTAATAAATTGATAACAATTAACCTCATCGTGATAAGCTTTTCAATGAAACAGCTATCAAGATAATCAGTAGTGAATTATCCAAAATATCACTAATGTCCAGAAGAAATCTACGATTAAACTTGGGGCTAAGCTTCAAATTTTGGGATGAAAATAAGACTTTTCCACAGTTTAGTTTCCTTTTGAGTAAATGACTGATAGTGGCAGTTTACAATGCCAAAATTCAAATACATGAGTTGCGTCATTTAGTTAACACAAGCAGGTGGTTATTGGCAAGCAATTGAGCTGAATAAGCTGTATCAATAGAGGCTCGACTTACTAAGACACAGTTGTATAACATATGCATAATAAGACCAAGCTACAATGGTAATGATGAACAGTACAGGTATCCATTTAACAGCCTTTAAACACCAAAAGCAAGATCCTTTACGTTCAGTCCCAGGAACAGCCATAATTCAACTATTTATCCTGTTTCAGTCTTACAAAGGAATTCATTTCAGAGATCCATATAGGTATGTGGTTAAAGGGCGCGGCTTAAAACAAGGTATTAACCTGAAAGTTAAATAATCAGATAACCATCAAATATATTAATTATTTAATTTACTGCATCTTATTAAACACATTTTTCACATGCTAGAACCTACAAAGAAATCTGACAGTTTACTAATACTAATAGCAATAATTGAGATCAAATGAGATTTATCAGCTGGCAGCCACTAGGGTATTTAGTGTCAACAGTTGGCTCTATTGATTTAGTCATTGTTTATCTTTTGGTCAATTTCATTAATGTTCGTTAATTCGGACATGTTTTTACGAATTTTCCCCTTTTCTACTATGATATTTCTTGTAATTTTTTATTAATTCTAGTTATATACGTTCAAATCTAAAGCACAAGCCGTACTCCTTACAGGAATCTTTGTTTTTGTTAAACTTCTGGTCCTGTACGGAGTGTTGATGGGATCGGTAAAAGTTTGCGGGAAAACCTGGGCTTAATTTTCCAAAAACAATTAAATGACACCATCATTCAACATAAAAACTAAATTATATTAGAAGTAAAATACTCAATTTAACATTATTTTTTATAGAATGAGACAAATTGAAATTGGTAAAAGTGACGTATTGCGCGAGTAGTCCGGAAATAATTCGATAACATTAATTAAAATTTGAACAAAAAAAAACAAAGGAGAGATATAATAACTAGATATTCGAATCGTCTCATAAGTAAACAATCAGCGTGTAAAAGGAATGTAAAAAAAACATGAATTTAATGTCTATTTAGCCATCTTTAATACTACAGAACTTCTAATTGATAGACAACGGATATTTACAACTTATAATCATTTGAACTTGTACAAGCTTAATCAGGATTTATGAAAGCTACATAAATAATTTTGTAACTTTATTGTGTTGGTAACATTGAACTCGCAGGCTTTTATTTTTGTTTTGCTCTAAGCGCGCATGACAATTTTTGACAAATCTGGTAAAAATTTATTCCCGGGACAACTTGTAGCCAAAATTGTTCCGATTTTGGCAGAAATCCTAAGTTTTCAGGCAAGAAAAACAGGTAAATCGCTTTGTTTTCCAACTGTTTCGCTCGAACAGTTATTCAGCATTATTTCCTTATGTATTTTTAACAATTGACTAGGTGGAGCTTGACCAGAACTTAATTTTTTCCAATTATTCATTGTTTTTATTACAGCAAATACTAATATTTTCCAAACAATTCCGTTGCTTCTTTGTTGTACAACTAACGTTAACAGCAACTAGGTAAATTCGGCTGGGTTATAAACGTTATATTGCCTGGGCTTTTCACAAATCAATAGTGTCGTTTATTGGTTAAAATATTCTAATTTGCATATATTTTCCCACATATATTTAGGTGATTTATATCCTAAGCAACATATCGCTTTCGTATTTTGTAGGTTGAAACACTGCTAACCATCCGTTTCCTCCATTATTTACCGAAGAATAATAAGTGAGTGTCAGACTATTCTTAGAATATAAAATTGCCGGTGTAGCATCCTGAAAAAAGAATAGTTTATGTATTTTAAACATTTTCACTAACACCTATTTACCCCTGGACAGAAAGTGTGAACTGTTGGTGAATCATTCTCATTTGTTTCCACCACCAGCTTATTTTTCGCACATCCACCACCAATGTTAAACTCTGCAATCATTTAATTTGTAATGTTCGTTTTAAACTCTTATTGACAAAAATACCTTTAAACTTCAATGCCACTTTGTAATCCAAAGGCACCGATATATTCCACGTGCATTCAATGTCTTCTCTATAGGGATTTGGATACATAGGACTAGAGAACATTCCCATGCTATTGAAGATTTTTCCTCCACATCCATACTTCTTTTCTGACGCCACGTACATTAAATTATAAGAAAAGTAGGCATTTGACTTGTGAGTGTTTAAGTTGTAACTTCTAATGTACAGCTGACTGGAGTTTGAGAAGAAGGGGCTTGGTAGTTGAAAACCACAAGCTTTAAAAATCTGAGGCCCAGTCTCATTGCCTTCTCGTATCTAAAGTTGTTTAAATAAAAATACATTCGAATTTATTGAAATCGTCTTCACCTCTAATCCAAACTTCGTACAGTTTTTGTCAGGGTTTATAAAAAAGAACGTCATAAAGTAGATGGATATTGTGGTGTTTGGATCCGATTTGATTATCGTCACACAGTTTCTTCCACCTTTGTTATTTACATCGTTCTGAATTCGTCCATCGTTTGATTCGATTGTGCGGTTGCACCCTGAAATTATCAATTCAAAAATCTCTATGGCTCTTAGTCAGAAAGTCGCCATTTTACCTGAGAGGGCATATTTCAATTTAAAACCCTTCCCTTTCTTTCCGGAATAGGGAAAACTGTAAAACGTTAATTTTACAGCTTGTCCGCTGGAGTAGTGATCAAATGGTTTTAAGGAATTATCACAAAATGCATAGGTCACTGCATGATCTCTAATGTTCTAAATATAAAAAATATATTAATACATTCAATTGCCAATCATTTACTTACTCAACATTAAATTTGTTTGTACATGCGATAAAACATATGGAACAATTTGCGATTTTCTGGTTATTGGCCGTCGTCGATAGGAATTTGGTCCGGACGTTTGGAGGCGTGTTCTTTTGAACAACCTCTGAAGGTGCTAGCGACACGTCCCGACCAAGCTTCTATCGACGAAGTCCTAATAACCCAAAATTCACGAATTTTGCAAACGAAAGCCGTGAAAGTCGATAGAAACTTCAACTTGGTCCATACATTTCGCTAGCATCTTCAGAGTTGTGTAACTATCGATGACGACGCTAATAACCCACAGTCTTCAAATGGGTATTAATAAATGTCTATAATGGTATAAATTCTCTCAGGTAATGTCTTGCTCTACAAATACCCTGTAGAAATCCGAATTTGTGTATGTTCGACTACAAATTCGGTTCTAGAGAGGTTTATGTAGGGTATTTTACATCAACAACCATAACTAAGTTTGTTTTGCCAATACAAATGGTTACCTAGTTTAATGCGTTTTACTTACATAAATATTGATGTTCCGATGTGTGGCTTTGGGTCCAAATCCTTCACTTATAATTTCTTGATTCCTACCTTCTCCTATTTCAAGCCTATCTCCATCGCAAGTTGTTCTGAATGGTGAGGTGCCGAAATCAAAGTCCTCAAAATGAATCACAATCTTGCCTAGAATAGCGGTACTTCTTATTATCCAAGTGCATTGGATCGTTTCCGGATAGCTATTGGGATAATCGGGAGATGTTAACTCTTTGAAGTCTTTGCCTGCTATTAGATCACTTGAACCACATTTTGCTAAAAATCATTAATAGTCTTAAATCTTCTCGCTGCTGGTAAAATCTAACTTACATTCTACTGGCGTCAGAGTTAACTTGAACAACTCTTTTTGCGAAGTAAGTGAGAACAGTCGTACGTAAGCTGTATTCCATGAAGTTGTCAGTTTAATATTCCGTCCATTCGTGCTGGTGCAAAGCTTGATCATTTGGGCAGCAAAAGGTCCCGCTCCATCTCTAACCTGAAGTATAGAAGACTTTTCAATTAATGCACTGAAAATTAATATGAGACTTTACCTCTGCATAGGAACACTCGCAAAATACAAAAGAATAATTCCTAACGGGATTGGGGCAAGCATTTGATAACTGAATATCTGTAAATTCAAGTTGAACTTTATAATCTTTCGAAGTTGTGATTGTCCAATGGCAATCCATATGCGGCAGATTGGTTGGCATCTGCAACTGTGTGGTTTCTGTTAAATTGATTTTTCCTCCACATCCAGCCGCAGGACCTAAAATATAAATTCCAATCCAAATTCCAGTAGAACTCATTGTTCTGCTTACCATATGTGAAATATACTTCCGCTTGGAAATCCGAAATGTACGAGTTGGATAACGTCAATTTAACCAGCATGGTATTTGAGCTTGATGGAATGGGCTTTTCTTCTTCAATGTTTCCACAAAGGCGAGCTAATCGTTTCTCATTCCGCTGGTCATGTCCATCGAATATATTCAAAGATGGTCCTAGGCAATTCGTCAACATGGATGTATTTAATTTGTGTATGCTGCAAGGAAAATGTTGCACTGCGAAACAGATTTACACTTAAATTTCCACAAACCTTAGTACAACCACTTGGTCGGAGGGAGCAGTTATATACCATTCGCAGATAAGACCAAATTGCATAGTTCTTTGAGTGATGTGAGATTCTAAAGCTGTAGGTGCAGATATATTTCCTCCACAACCTTTAAAAAAATAACGAAATAAATTGGAAAATTTTAGTTCCTTCTTCAAATCAAATCTCGAAGAAGGAAATACATTTTCGTGAAGACCACAACATGCTGTTGGAGAAACAGTTTAAAGGAAATATGAACAAATTCATGAAAACACTTGATACACACTTTCTTCTCGATAGGCCAATTTGAATCCTCCTATCATGTTGTATGCCATTGAACTTAGGTAACTAAGAGTAACGGAGGTTGAGTACATTTGCATCGGAGGGATATTATTTCCGCAGAATACCAGTCTTCGTTTGTTGCGAAGTATGAATAATCTCGGAGGAGATCCAATAATGGTCAAATTGCGATATGAACAGCTCTGGCGTGTTGCTGGAAAAGTGAATTTTCAGAATTAAACTAGAAGAACTTACTAAACTTACCATCCCCTAAGCTAAACTTCAGGAACCTAACCCCTACCAGCCCATTGCGCTTGTTCGATATTATTTCATACGTGCAGTTGTATTTGATATTAGGTGGGCTTGTAAGGAACTTTTCTTCTTTCCCGGCCAGCAACTTTCCGCCACATCTAATTGACCACTCTGCCTGAAAATTTTCCAGTTATTGCTTAATCATTATTCCAATTCAGTTCGTTTGTTTCATTTGATGTTTGACAAATTTCCCTTAAAAAAGCGCTGCTACTCACTTGGAAACCAGTTGCCGTAATATTTTCATTGGTCCTAAACATGATTTTCATCTTATTATTGCTGGATAAAATCGGGTTGGGTCTATTTCTACCACATTTTCTGCCCAAGGATATCCACTCCTCCCCTGTCCAGTCTAATATCTAAAATGAACGGTTGTCATGAAAAGAAAATAGGATTTGCCTTTAGCCCACTTCAATAAAATCTTTGCTACAGTTGGAGCTCTCTTCAATATGAAACCTGCCATAGAAAAATAGATTGATAATTGTTCCTTCAGACGTTTCGATGTCCCATATACATTCTACATTGTTATCGTAATTTTGATTGTAATTCGGCGAATTAATACTGGCTTGATTCGTTTGATAAATGCCGCCACATCCTGAAAACCGAAATAGGTAAGTATGACAATAACTCGAATTAGATCATGGATTTTTTAGACCTTTCTGTTGTGGCTCATAGTCCAGGCTAAATCCTTTTGAAGAGTCATTAGTGGTTTTATGGTACTTGTATTCTATGAGCAGATTTTCCCTCTGGGTAACCATAACGGGAGGTTTATTGTTTTTACAATATCTGCCAATATGAGGATCGTCTGAGGATTTGCCGTTGTAAATATCTACATAGTTTTTATCGCAATCATCTTGTAAATCGAACGTCGTAAAATTGACTTTAATTTGTGATGAACTGAGTGAAACCAACCAAGCACATTCGACAGAATCTATTGAGGAATTGGGGAAATTTGGACTAGAAATCGTCCCCCGCTGTCCTAGAATTGCTTCACTTAATTTCCCTCCACACTGATACGTTTTAAATGAAACCGTGAAATTTAAAGTAGTGTTTAAGTACTGTCGAGCCTGGAACAGATATGTAATTAGTCCTTCTATTCAGTGGAAATAGGTATGTGGCGTACCGATATTGTAGTTAAGGGGGAAATTGATCTGGCAATCGCATAGCGTTGCTTTGTACTTTGACAAAATGAGGACTGAATATTTATACCACTGATGGTAATTCCAGTGGATCGAGGACATACTGGTTTCTCCTTAGCACTATTATTGCTAGCAATTGTCAATTGCAGTTCCATACCCACAGTTTGCGATTGATTATTAGTGTGTTGATATTCACAGAGGAAAGTGTTTAGCCCTTCTGGGGCATGTAGTTCTCCAGCACTTGTGTTGAAGTTTCCTGTACACACTAAAATGAATTGAAATTTGAGTGTACTTCTTAACTGTCCCAACTAGAAATCCTGAATATTTACCGGTAGGCTTTTCTGATGTGTACGTTATTTTCACGCCTCGTCTCGTGCTTGGAATTGTCTGCCAGTAAATAATATGAGCACCATTATCACTAGTCTCGTAAGTGGCTCCTGCTTTGATATCTTTCCGCTTAATAAGTTTAGGGCCGTCTTTTGCGCCTTCAAATATCAGAAAAAATGTCAATTCATCAATATCCATATCTTCTATAAGCAATGAAATTCTTCGGCCTTTGGGTACAGTGATTCCCCACCAACAGTAGTGATTTTTGAAGCTCATGTTTGGATAACCCGGTGAAATAAAGGTGCCTGTTTCCTGGTTTAAATGAGCCCCACAGTCTAAAAGTATCAATTCTTATTTTATCAGAGATTTGAATTGCAGCAAAAATTTACCTTCTATTTCCCACTTGAAGACAAGTGTAAATGAATACGAGTCGTCTTTAGGTTCAAACCGCACCATGACTTTGTTGCTACTTGAAGTAATTACGGTGCTATCAATTTTTCCGCAGAAAGTGCCCAAATCTGAAGCAGATTTGTTAGAGGCATTTATAAACTCCATACCAAGCTGACTGATTGTAATCTTTGATACATTATCTGCACTGCAGTTTGTCCCTGTTGGCCGACTACTACCACGATGTATGTCAAGAGTCATACTAATGTGATAACCCGGTGAAACAACTAGCAACCACTGACAAGGAGATCCTAGTGTTATCTTCGAAGTCTTCGAATCTATCGTTCCCGATTCTTTTAAAGTCCCACCGCATTTTGCAATTGAAACTTTTGCTTTGAAGCCATTTCGTGGCTCGTTAGAGTCTGTGAAGTACTTCACTCTAAGGAAGTTGCCGGAGGTAAACTGCGTGCTTGGACTATCATCACAGTAGGTTCCTATTACATTAGCTATTTCCGTTGCTCCATCTCTCAGCTCGACATAATCCATCCCACATAGTCCATCATATCTAATGGTTTCCGTGCTTAATAACGGTGTTCTCTTGGATAAACTATATTCTTACCTGGATTCATCGGAAATATCAAATCGTTCTTCAAACTCAACTTGTAGAGATGTGCCTGGAGGACCTCTTATAACCCATATACATTCCGTGTGAGGCTGCGGCACATTCGGATAGTTGGGGGATTGAATAGTGTAAGAGTCTTCAGCTCCGAGCCGAAAGCTACCGCCGCAACTAAATGATACTTCAGAATAATCGATTTCGAAACCCTATAAAACTTCCTGATTATTTCAGAGAATCTGTACACGTTTTCGTTTGTTACCTTAACTTGCGCGGATCCAACATATTTCAAATATAAATGATTACTGGATGATTGCAAGCTAGACGGCGGATTTGGGCCACAAAATATACCGTTTTGTAGGAACGGACTATCGGCGAATTTGCCGTTTCTCACCACTAAATAGTTGCGACATTTAGAATCAGAATCAGATTGATTCAAATCAAATTCTAGAAATCTTATGTTAATAGTCCGTCCAGGTCGCACTGTAATATTCCATTGACACTAAAAAAGTTTAAATTTATTGTTGTGCTTTCAATTGTATGCTTTGGTACGCGGTATACCTCGACGTCGTGGGCATGGTCTTTGTTGAATATTATTTTTCCATTTGGTTCGGTCAAGCTTCCTCCACACTCTAAAATTCAATAATTCAGAAACCTTAGTACCCCAGACTTTCGAAGCTTTTATAAGTACTTAGTTGTAAATTAGCTATAAATTGATGTGTTGTGTTTTCGGGCTTATATTTCTCCCAAAAGAGTCCAGCTTCACTTACTTCCAAAAATTATTGCCTGAAATCCGCTGCCATTAAAGTATCTATTGGTCGAAAATTCGACTTTCAGTAAATCAGTTCCAACAGATCTGTCATCTGGTTTGGAATTGTGGCAAATCTGAATCAGAGGCATCCAAGCTCCATTTTTCTCGTATTTCGTATACACTTTGACTGTGTCGGAAAACACGCATTCACGTGATTTGCCCCAACTTTCTAGGCTCAAATCCAAAAATTCTAATTCCAAATGATATTGTGGCTCAATTTTATAAATCCATTCACAGTCAGAATCGTGTCCATATCCATTTGGATAGCCCGGTGAACTGAGCGTTACATTTGACTGTCCATTCAATGTATACTCATACGTACAAGCTGAAAGTTAATTTTTTCCACTTGTAGATCTGTCCATGGTTTTTAAAGTTGTTCGTCAACAAGGCAAACACGTTAATTCGCATACAATTATTTTTTACCTGGAGTAGTAGTATTTGAGGAAGTAGTTTTGGCGCTCTTCTTAGGAAGTTCGCGCCATTCCATTAAGAAATATACATCCGTCCGAACGGAATACAACGACAAATCAATGTACATCATATTAGACGTTGATAAAACGGTTTTAACCTTCACTTGACCGCAGGCTGTATGTAAAAGTGGTGCTTCGTCATCCATTCCATCATAAAACTAACACAAAGCACAAGACTCCAGATCCATATTTACTAGAAAATTATGCTACATACTTTCATTGCAGTTGTAAAACATTCGCCTTCTCTGCTCATGGATTCTAAAGCAAACTCCAGAAATCTTAGTTCAATGATTGTAGAAGCATTAGTGTTTATCAACCAACTACGAGTATTAAGATCCGATGGGGATAAATCCGGATAATTTAGGTTTCCTATCGATCCTTCCGATCCGTACAGAACATTATGCTCTCCTAAAACAATACAGTTGTCAAATGATCTAATTGAAAAGCAAATGCTTCAAATTCGTACTTGAACTAAACTCTGCGTAAAATCCTTTCGTCGTCTGCAATATGCTCTGTGAAAGGTTACTGCTTTTAAAAAGCAGCACCATTTTCCCAACTGCTGTAAGAGAAGTGGGTTTATTTGTACCGCAAAAGACCCCTAGCAGTTTCCCTGCGGAGCTGTCTTGTCGAACCTCTAGGTAATCTTGGTTGCAATTGTCCGATTCTGGTATATCCAAAGTAATAATATTCATTGATACAATATTTCCTGTAAAAGCTCACATTATAAAAAATATTAACGAAGAAATGCAGAAGATCTTGCCTGGCCCCATATTTATATACCAAACGCATTCTAAGTTATTTGGATAACTTTTCGCATATCCAGGGCTTGAAATATAACCTTCTGGCAAATTTAGGTCGGCTCCACAATCTGGAAATAGCGTCGGGTTTAAAATTGTCTTGTTAATTCTGAGTAGAAATACCTGAATCCAGTACAGAGTAACTGAGCCATAAATCGATTGCCATTTGTATTTCTATATGCAGTGCTGATCCATCGCTGATAATTGGGGGTATTGTCGCCCTGCAATATGATCCGATTATCGGCGAATTATTAAAAAAACCGTTGTATATTTTTATTGCGGGATATTCATCGTCACACCATCTTATTCCTTTAACAAATTTCGTGACGGTAAGTCGTACGTGTTTCGCTGGAAATGGTTAAAATGAAATAAACTTTGAGTCTTCGAAGGAGGAATAATACCTACATTTATCTTCAGCTTCGATAGTATAATTACATACACTTCCCTCTTCGTAGGAGTACGGAATCATTTCTTTTCTAAGTTTAATTATTCCACTGGAAGACGTTTTAATTATCGCCCCACATGCCTACAAAGATTAAAAGTTGAACGTTTCAATGAATATCCCATATAATCAGCCAACAAACTTGTTCATAAAATGCCTTGAAGCCTTTGCTTGTAAGATGATTGCCACTTCTGAATTCTACTAGCATGTGCTCAAAGGAGGAGTGAATTGTTTGATTTCCTTTCGAGTTACCACAAAGGGTCGTTAAGACGGGATATGCTTGCGTTGGGCCATCATATACCTAAAATATTCAATATAATATTTATACCTTGATCCTTCTCCGTGGCATATACCTTGACGTGATCAGTTTTGCAATCTGCTCTTGCATCTAAATCAAAATCTTGAAATTGAAGTCTGATTATATGATGTGGATCAACTGTAATCATCCATTCGCAAGTTTCGTTTTTCTCATAGTTTTTGGGATAATTCGGAGAAAAAATGTAGCCTGAAGAGGAGGTTGTTGTTCCTCCACATGCTAAAAAAGTTATTTCCAAAATACATGGTTATTGGGGATACACCTTTAGTGTACTGACTTGTAGGAGTCGACGAGTAAGTCGCGAAGAACCCTCGTCCTTCAAAATTGAAGTCTGATTTGAAACGCAGGAACATGTTACTGCCCGAAGAGTGCACTATAGTTTTTTCAAGCTGGTGGCAAATTTTTGTGATCTCTGGATAAGTACTATCTGGTCCATTGAATATCTAAAACAGACAAATTGCCAGATGTTCCTACATTGTTGCCCATATTATGGATGCAATTACTTGAATATAATCGTTAGGACATGCAAAGTCTCGTTCGATGTCCATATCCGGAAATTCGATTTCAATACTCTTACCGAAAGGTACACTTATTTGCCAGTTGCATTCAACACTTGATCCATACCGATTTGGATAATTTGGTGAAAATATATTGCCTGATGGTTCCGTAAGAAGTCCGCCACATCCTAAAATACACATAACTCGACATTGATGCTTGTTTCTTTGGAATTTCGAAAGAAACAGATACCTACCGAATAACTTCCACTCCAATCGAAATCCGGTTGCCGGTAAAAGGTTGTCACTAACGAAATGAATTCTTGCATGATTCGTTTCCACAGTTATAAGATTAGGTTTATTATTTCCACAAAATCGATCGAGTTTTCGAAACTCTGGGTCAGATGATTCAATTTCGTAAGGGTTCGTTACGAGATAACTAATCTAAAGAAGGATCAAATAGTTTTGATTTTTCATGAGTGAAATGAGATTTTTATTGATGAAAAGTTTTCCGCGCTTATAAGCCGTGGACTATTGGAATTACTTCCTGACGTTTCGCAAGCACAAGTGCCTTGCATCTGCAGAGTGGTGGTGCGTCTAGCAAACCACCAGGTTTCCAGACTTATAGAAAACTTTTCATCCTATATTATGATACTCACTTCTACATAATCAAAGCTGCATGTATTGTTATCGAATGCAGGCGGTATTTCCAAACTAAAGTCTGAAAAACTTATGTTGATTTTATTTCCTTCATATACAACAATATCCCAATTGCAATTCTGGTCTTGAGGATAGGCGTTGGGGAAATTAGGACTTTCAATAACACCTCCAAAACCTGTTAATGTGTTTGTGCAAATTGCGGTATATTGCAAATTGAATCCACGTCCTTGGAAGCTGACATCTGATCTAAATCGAACGAGCACAACATTTGTTGTGGCTGTTATTGGCTCGTTGTACCGTGAGCAGAACTTTCCCAATGATTTTGAACTCAGCTTATCACCATCAAATAGCTGTGAAATTTATAAAACTTAATTTTAGGCGAAGAGGTGCGCTTTAAAGCCTCACCTCAACATAATCCATTGAGCATTTTGCATGCTGCTCTAAATCCAAGTCAACAAACACCATTCGAATTATTGAACCGATATTCACATTTATTTGCCAAAGGCAATCCGCGCTTCTCGTATAAGGTTCCGGATAATGAGGTGATATTATTGAACCAGTAGGACCGTTTAGATTTCCTCCACATCCTAAAAGTTCATTTTTTGAAATATTCTAAATAGTTTGCGCTTGAAAATCAACTACCAGTAGAAGCCGAGGTCCACTCGAGCTCAAAACCCTGGGATGTTTTGCTCATATCCGACTCGAATTTCAGAAACACCTTATTCGTATGCGACGGGATTTCTTTTGGAAATGTTTTCCCGCAATACCTTCCTATTAGTGGCGCTGCCGAACTACCTCCATTTCTAGTCACAGGAAAAGATGGTAGATGAATTTGAATAGGCGTTTGCATAATTTCGAAAGTTATATGAGGAAGATCTTCAATCTAAACTATCTTCACTGATCGAAAAGTCAATTCTATTAGCTCAGATGAATCAAGTAGTATTTGGGTCGATATTTTCGCCACTCAACATTATCATTGTTTTTCAAGCAAAACTTAGTTTTTGGTTTGTGTACGATCAAATTTAAACAAAAGAACAATTCATCAGAGCTTTCACACAGAAAAGCTCGCTGCTACGATATACTGTTAAGCACTTGTGTTTTATATTGTGCGACTTCTGCATTTTCCAACATTACTGAAATGTTACTTCTGACTTTACCTTACTTCCAAGTAATCATATCTGCAACTCGAGTAAGCTTCTAAACTGAAAAATTTGAATTTCAACATGATTTGACTGCCTGGTGGTACTGTGATAGTCCAAATACACTCTTTGTTAGTTGGGTAATTATCTGGATAACCCGGCGATTTAATGACACCCGCTGAAGTAAAGTAGTTGCCGCCACAAACTGGAAGGAAAAAAAAGTAAAAACCTTCTTAAAAAAATGGGCTGCTTACCAGAGCTTTCTTTGATAAATATGTAGGAGGCAGTAAATCCGGCATCAGATATGGTATGATCTGAACTGAAATATATGCTCATTATGTTTGATGTGCTCAACATAATCGGTGGTAAATGGAATCCACAAAATGTTCCTAATAGTCCTCCACGGCCTGGGTCGGTGTTATTGTCGAAGATTTTAACACTATCATATGAGCATCCGATGCTCTGTTCAATGTTGAAAGTCATCCAGGTCAATTGAACAACATTTTCAGGCGGAGCTTGAATTATCCACCGGCATTTCTGATCGTCCAAGTATTTCTCTTGTTTGTGCGGTGGATACGCTATTGTGCCCAAATCGTCTTTGTGTAGCCCTCCACAACCTGCAGTAGGTAGTTAACAACTTACCAACTGAGATGGCAATTTTTAGTGAAGCTTACCAAGATCCATCACGGTATACGATCCTGTCCAGTTGCTCTGAGTACTAACAATATAAAGATAATTTGTATTTGATTCTATAATGACTTTTTGATTCGGTTTTCTGTATTCATTAATTGGTGCTGATTGCGCACTATATCCATCATATACCTGGAAATTTATTTTTATTATCAACATAAAAGTTTTTTATTATCCTCAACCTGAACTCGTGCGCCGCTTGCCATTGACCCTAAGGTCAATTCCAGGAAAATAATGTTGCCTAACGGCTGCTCAATTAAGAAATTGCAATTGCTGTTCATGTCTGCTTTAATGGTTTTAAGAGGTTCTGTAAAAACTTTTTCGCAGACTAAAAATATGCTGGTTATTGCATCGTGTATGGCTCAGAAGACAGAAGAAGTTACCTGTTGAATATTTAACTCTCCAGCTGCTCACATAGCCTCGGGAAAACTGCGATTTTAAAAATACCTTAGTCCCATTTGCGATATCGATCCTAATTGTTTCACTGGGTGATGTTCTACCACATTGTTTAGATACCAGCGAAGTTTCTCGGTATATCTGGAAATGTACATATATATCTAAGACATGTAATAAGAAGGCATAAAATTGATATTTACGGCAATAAAGCTTTTTTTGCAAGATCCTTCTAGAACAAATTCCAGGAAGTGGAGTTGTAGGTAGCCATCAACAGGAACTTGTATTTCATATGTGCATAATATTGATTCAATATTCTTCGCGAGGTCTATCGACTGTATGTAGCCCTCTCTTAATGTGTAGGTTCCTCCACATCCAGGAATAGCTTCGTAATAAAACTGAGTCATTAGGAGACAACCAAAGAATTGAAACCTTACCGTCTACCAAATTATATCCTATTTGAAAACCCCCGTGGGGCTCCTTTGCGTCTGATCTAAAATATATCTGCCCGTCATAGCTATAGGAGCGAAATGGTGGAGGGATAGTTGAATTGCACAACTTTGCGAAGATGTGGGTGCCATCCTCTGATAGATAAGTGCCATATGAATCCTCTGATGGAGCCGTGTAGCTAGAAAACTGAAAGTATTGTTTTTATTTATGTGAGCATACAATGAACATTACTGACCTCCAAACGGTCTCCTGTGCAGTCAACATTTGTCCCAATGTCTAACGAATATACATGGAATAGTAGTCTTTTGCTCTCTTCTAGCCGGAAATACCAGTAACAATTCCTGGAAATTAATAGAGTGGACTGTTACAGTGGGCGTAAAAATTACGCCCAGTCCCAAAAAACAAAATAGATTCAATGGATATACACATTTTATCCAATGAGTTATTATATGAACAATATCTAATGCATTAATCTACAATAAAACCATACCGATTATTCGGGTAGTTATTGGGCCATCCAGGTGATACTATCACGCCAGACCCAGCCGAAGAAAGAATGTTATCACATTCTAAAATTGAAATCGTGTATTATACTTTGATTATCTACAAGTAAATAAGTGAAATTTACCAGCGTGATTTGTCGTCCACGACAATTCAAATTCAGGCCTTTTGTTCATTTGACCGGTGTTTCCCAGGGAAAAATAGATGGCATTCTGGGTACTGGTTATGGAACCATTAAATGGAAGCGTTTTGCCACAAAACGTTCCCAGAACAGGGGCCAAAGCACTTCTACCATCGTGAATCTAAGGTAAGTCAATAATGAGCATCGTTAGTTAGTCTGATCGAAAAAATTGACCAGATTCAAAACAAGTAGTTCAAGAAGTTTAACAAGAACAGAAGTATATCTCATTCTATTGCAAAGTTTCAATTTCGGCTGTTTCTTTAAGAGAAGATAGTGATTGTCTTAAATTAATATCTCCAAAATTTCAATCGCTTTTTTTAAATATTTCTGTTGCAAGAAATCTTATACTCGTGTAAATAATGCCTTTATTATTGAAATAACGTGTTGTTGTATGTTACTTCCAACTAGTGTCTAACGTGCAATACCCAATTTATATTTTTATACTGCATGTTAAATTGATTGCAACGTGGTATCTTAGTCTGATTCTGGATCACAAGACTACAGTTTAAACTTAAAACAAAAAACCACTAATTTCAAAATTGTTGCTTCCAATCGCTTACCTTCAGCCACTGCTTAGTGCAAGGAGCATCAGCCAGATTGAATTTTGAAAATTCTACAGTAACAACATCGGTCAATGTTGTTTCTATCGTCCAACCGCACCTGAAGTTGTTTAATGTCCGAATTGATTCGAAATCCGTTGGCGGATAAGTGAGAGTTCCAGTTGTTGAGTTGAATGATTCCCCGCAAGCTATAAGATGTGATGAGCACTTCAATGAGTTACAATTGAGAGTTAGTACCTTGTCTTTCTCTCTGACAGACTCTTCCAACGAAGCCGGGCAAGCATGAGCAAGTATACCGATTGTTCCTTGGCTTGCAAGTACCGCCATTCAAGCAAGGGTTTCTTGCACATGGATTGTTCGGTTGATCGCATAGAGCCCCAATAAATCCCTCATTACAATTACATGTGATTGCCTGAGTAAAGTTGCTTATTAAACATGTGCCATGCACGCATGGATTAGGGTTGCAACTGGAAATTGAAATTGTGGCCTTGGTACAACCGGCTGGACCTATTCCAGATCCGGAATATCCTGCAGGGCAAGTACATTGCACAAACGTTTCGGATATGGCTAGAAGAACAGCGAGGGATTAATGGAAGAGTTACTGGAAGAATGGTGAAGAATTACTGGGTATGTGCACGCATGTGGCTAGAATGTTACATCCGCCGTTATTGATATTGCAAATTCCGCTAAATGTGCATGTTTTGCCGTCTCCTCTATAGCCTGCAGGGCATGGCCCGCAGTTCTTCGAACCCTGAAACCAAACGGGTTTTACGCATTTCTGTTACAGTCAAAAGCCACTGTGTTGAATAACTTACCATAGTATTTGTACATTCTACATATGGATTAAGGCTGCAGCCGCCATTGAATAATTCACATTCATTTATATCAGCACAGTAGTATCCATTTCCCGTATATCCTAAAAGGAATATTTAAAAATGGTCTACAGACAATACAAGGTTTTATGGAACCCCATGAATGGAGAACTCTGACGATAAGGGAATTTTCGAGTGAAATCTGCTCCTGCATTAGTATGTATTCTAATGCAAATGCAGATGCATTTGTGCTCTGGGTTTTTCCCTGACTACTTGCAAAATCGTTCTATTCTATAATTTCATATTAAACCTTACACGGACCCCCTGACGTTGTTCAGGAATCCCACAATTGATTTTAATTTTCCAAGGACACCCTGGATCATCCCAGGAACCCAACCCCTTGGTATTCGTAGAGACCACTGTTCTAAATCATTAGTTTTACCTGGAGGACAATGTTGACACATAAAAGACCCAGGTAGATTAATGCATTGAACTAATGGATTAGTAGAACAGGGAGGATGATTTTGTTGGCACTCATCTACATCTACGGTGCAAGCCGGATTTGATCCAGAGCTGGTCCAGCCGGAATCGCAGATGCATTTATATCCAGTTTCACCGTTTTGTGGAACACAAATTCCGTGACCACATATATCTGCGCTTCCAGAAATACAATCCACGGATTTTCTATTGCAGTGCACTCCTATCCAGCCGTGTATACATTGGCACCTAGATATGATATTGAATAGTACGTCTCCCAAGTGCTTTAAAAGAAAGCTTACTGATAAGTTCCTGGTAAATTTATGCAAGTACCCCCATTCTGGCATCCTAAATCAGTGCCTACAAACCTCGTACACTCGTTTACATCTATTGAGCAAGTATTTCCCTACGAGGCAGAATTAATAAGAAGGAAATATACTATTCGTGGAAATTCTTAGATTACCTCCCAGCCCGTGGGACATTGGCACACAAACCCATTGAAAATATCCATACAAGTCCCCCCATTCTGGCATGGATTAGAGGCGCATTCATTTACCACCAATAGTTTGGTCAAGGCTCTTGTGTTTCTTTCAACTACTGCAATTCTTCTAGCAAATTGTTGAATTCTTGCGTTAAGAGATAAGATAAGGGTGTTGTTTGAAGCTGGCGCAGCACCCAAAGCCATGCTCAATAATTTAGTTTCCAGTTTGTTCATTTTTGAGTTACATTGCCATATCAAAATTTCATAAGTTTTCAATAGCTTTGTTGCATTTTGCGCCTACAATGTACGGAAATTTTCTTAGGTAAACTTATATTAAAAAATGTATTAAATAGTTACCAATGTGAACCGGTTTAAGTAATTAAAAATATGAATATTTTGAAGAGAAATTAAATTTTTGGCATCATCATTTCGGATATAATTAGGTACAGATTTCGAGATGTGCTAATCTCAGACACCCCCGCAGGACCGGTTTCGAGCCTATTAGCTGATGAGGGAAAAGAGGCTTGAATCCTTTCCTGCGGGAGTGTCTGAGATTAGCACTTCTCGAAACCTGAACCCACTTAAATCGACTAGTATTTTCCTGAAACGAAGTGCACTTCACTACTTACGTCTCTCAGTGTTGAAACTATATCCAAGCTATTCAACATGATTTTTTGTGAGTTTACATTAATATATCCTTTTTGGGGCATCATTAAGTGCAGGTTATTATCAGCAACGTAAAGTTGAGGCCTAAATTAATACAATTTCATGAAATAATAATTTTCATAAATTGATCTAGGAACTGTTTTATTGTAAATTTATTTAGGCGCAAGTGGGAAAATTAAATATTTACGAAATCCGTGAAAATATGCTGACCAAGTTACAGAAGTACTGATGAAAAAGGACATTTTCCTTATTTAGATACTTGAAAAAGGTTCCGGATTTTAATTATATTTAATTCATTCCAATGTATTCCTGGGTTTCAGTCAATTTTTTTGTTTATTATTTAATACATCCATATATTTAATAGATGGATACTTGTAGCGTTATCTATTCTAAATAATACCAGGAACAAATTTTATCTGATTTAAGTTTCGGTTGAAGATTAGAAAATTCTCCGTACTTCCTAAAGTTTACTTGTCTTGATTTTTTTTATTTAAAATTAAAACTATTTCAACCTTCACTTTTAGAATTACGTTGATATTCATCCGCGATTCACTAATTGTTAACCATCATCTTCTTGCTTACCGATCATCTTCATCCGTGGACTTCACAGTAGCAAAAAAGAGCAAAAAAATCACTAATTTAAAATACACATCCATCATGTTGATGGCATCGTACAACCCACCCAATTGTTCTGTTACCTACTGGAGATATCTTCCAGCAATTAACAACTTATTGTGGGAGGCTCAATCTAATATTAATAATAGCCGAAAAAAGGGGGCGGTTTAGGTTTCAATTACATGCACCTTTTCCCCATTTAAACTCTAGTAAATATGTAGCCAGAGTATATACAGAGTGTTTTATCCTTGGCAAACACCCATTAAATTCAACTATCGCTAGGCCATTTTTTTCCAGACCAAAAAAGTCGTTAAATAGTTTAGCAACGTTTAAATCTCAGAATAGATAAAATATGATTTCGTCATTGAACGAACGAATTTTACACATTTTATGTATATCTGTTAAAGATAAGATGATCAAAGGTAAACATTTCAATGTGATGAATATTGATAACATTTAGCGCGTATAATCAGCGCAATTCAGTCGATCTTTTAGCAATAAGTAGTGAAGAAATTTGGCCGTTATGGAAAAGATTCGGAAGAAAATAGTAGTGGTAGGAGATGGTGGTATTGGGAAAACGTGTTTGCTGACTGTTTTTGCGACCAACGAGTTTCCCGAAGAGCATCTTCCAACAGTTTTTGATACTTACGTTAAAGACATATTCGTTGATGAGAAACCATTCAGTTTAGTTCTCTCAGATACTGCAGGCGAAGAAGACTATGACCGACTTCGACCGTTGTCGTACTCGAAAACCGACTTAGTGCTTATATGTTATTCTATAGACAATCCCGTGTCTTTAGACAATGTGAAATTAAAGTGGTATCCAGAAATAAGACATTTCCTTCCAAATGCTTACTATTTTCTAGTTGGCACTAAGCAAGACCGGCGGGACAGCAAAAGCATATCTTTCCATAAAGGACTGAGGATGTCGAACAGCATCAGAGCGGATCGTTACATGGAGTGTTCAGCAAAATTTTCTTTAGGTGTTCGACCTATTTTTGATGAAGCCGCCAGACTAATGTTGAATCCCAAAAAAAGAGGTTTTCTGCGAGAGTGTTTAATTTTATGAAAACAAAAGTCAGACTAGTTTCTCAATAGAACTATGATGGAAAGCGCATTGGTTTTTTTAAATATTTTTTGCTAGTTTACATTTTATTTACTTGTTGATCCAGGATTTCAAGTCCTAAATCGACGCTCAGTGTGGAAGGTTGAACACAAAAACACATTCAAATTAATACATTTAATCGACGATTTAATAATTATATCAAATTACTTGGTTGAAAACACATCAGACAATCTGTTAATAAAATTTAATGAGGCACGTGCTAACTGTAGCATGCGAAGATGAAAAGAAAATCCATAAATAATATTGAATTGCGTCAATTTGTTCAATGACATACAACTAATATTAATAAACAATTTGACTTGTATACGTAATACAATCACTAATATAAATCAAGCAGATAAATTTTCTAAAAAATTCAAATGTTATAAAGAAGCAAAATAATGAATACGGAATTATGGATTAAAATCGGGGTTCTTTCTAAGTATCACAAATCCTTCCATAATAGGCGTAAGGGAAATATATTCTTCGGTAGCAAGCTCAGCTCTTTCTCCATGTGCTAGCAATACTGGAGTTGTATGAGTTTGGAAACCCGTGATAGTCTTGGGCTTGCCCGCTTGTCCTACAACGTCCACCGCCTGAAATTAAATCAATTATAAGTAAACAATTCAAAATATTCTCAAAAGTGAATCCCTTACCAATCCAACTCGCACTGGTACAGGCAATGCGTTAAGCTCCTCATCAAAGGTGACAAGCATCCTAGGTTGCATTGCGGCGGCCAAAGTATACAACAAGTAGTGAGACTTTCCGAGAATAACTGCAAATAAAATTACATTCAGAAAATTATACAATTATAATGCAAGTTAACACTTACTGGTCTTTACATCCAAAAATCCGACAAGTGTTGCCATTAATCCCGCAACAGCTACGGGACTCATAAGTTGGCGGTCACTGTGATATGGGCTAAGCGTCAACGTCCCTTTGCCTAAATGAGTGAGTCCTTGTGCAATGCGGACCATAAATAGGTTGTTTGGATCCTTAGCATGATATTGAGCCAGTTGTCTCAGCATTGCGGCTAATCTTGCATTATTAGTGCCAGCGCCAACTAGTCCCATGGCGAAAATTGCGTTGTGAGCAACCTCAGCATCACTGTCATGCGAAAATTTGCTTAAAGTATCCAAAATGCTCAGTTTTGGGTTTGAGACGGAAATTAGGCCCAAAGCTAGAGGAACTGCTCTTCTTATGACAGGCTCGCAATATCGTAGCAGATGACCGAATGTTCTAAATGCCATTTCACTTCCAATATCCTCGCCCATACTGATCAATGCTATACCAATAACAGCGATAGCTTGTCTTGATGACAGATCCTTTTCTTTTTCTTCTGCCTTCTCCTTCTTCTCTTTGTCTTTATCCTTCTTATCTTTTTCAGAAGTTTCCGAAGCTTCATAGTGTTCAGAGCATATGTGGAGTAAGTGTTGAACTTTCAAGACATTTCCTGTTCCAGCGTAGGCACATATGTCTACCATTGTGGTGGCCATGGATCTAAATGGTTCCGGAATCACTTCCAACGCAGCAATAAGAGTATCAATGCTCTCCTGCTTTCCCAAATGACACAATCCAAGCCCCAATGGTAAAAATCTGGCATACGTGTCCTTCTTCAAGTCTTCTTCAGATTTTTCCATCAGAGTTTGCATGATTGTGGTTGTAACTTGTGAATTACCGGATCCCACCGAGATCATTCCACAGGCTAAAGCTGCTATGCCCACCACTTCCATGTTGGAACTGGGATCAGAGAATACAGGAAACAACAAACTAAGTACAGCTTCTCTGTTGGATCCAACATAAGCTAGACCTAGACCTAATATAGCTCCAGTGCGCATAATAGGTGCATTATGAAGAACGTAGTCGCTCAACAAAGCAAGGGCAGGGTCACATTCATTCCTTACGCCACAATTGACAATACCACAAGCAAGTAGAGCTCCAGATTTAATGTGGTCTTCTGAGGAGTACAAGTATTTGTCAATAGGCGTTAGCCCACCGTCAACATCCCATAACAGAACCAATCCCAAAGAGGCTGTAGCGCTCAACATCCCATGATCTTTATTTTTATATAGCCATTTATTGCCATCTTCCATCAGGAGTTTGTCCTGCCCAAAGGCAGCGTTAACAAAACCATTGACAAAACTAGCTGCCAAATTTTGCTTTGCGGAATCCACTTGGCTTCCACCAAAAGGCGCTCTAGTATTTTCTAAGTGCGACTTATAAACATCTTCCGGGGTTTTAGGTTCCATGATATCCAACTCTCTAGCTAAGTTTAGGAAGTGGTTATTTAAATGACCATTTGCCATGATTTCCGTCAGATCTTCGTACTCCAGCGCAGTTTCAGAAATTTCTAAGTAGATTTGTTGCCTACCTAGCATGTAAGCCAGCTGCTTTTGAAGAGGCCTGAAGTAGAATGTTTTGTCAATAAAAGTATGTTTTGGTTTTACGATACTTACAAATCTTTACAGGACATAAATATTTCCTCAATTAGAGCCTTATCGTTTAGTTGCATGGCTAAACGCAATGCTTGGGGAAATTGGTTGAATTTTCTAAATAATAAGAGTGCTGTTTGCAGTAGAGTGGTGTTTTCAGGGTCAGCCACATAAGGGACACAGCTGAAGAACAAACGTTATGTAAAACAGAGTCTTGTTGTCTAAGACGCTTTTACCTTGTCAAATAGAGACACACCCTAGAGTAAATGTTTTCATCGACATATTGCTCCAAAAGATCAAGTCTTTCGATCTCCATAAGAAGATCGCATGCCTCGGCCTCAGCATTGTGGGCCATGTTATAAGGGACGATCTGTTTTGCTAACTGAATCAGTTTACTTTCAATGTCCTTATCATCCACATCTTTATCCGCCCATTCACCTGATATTTCGCCTGCTAAATGCCTAATAAAGCAACTCCGATTGTTAAATTTACAGACGAAAATTGAATTGCAGTGAAAAATTAAGCAAGCCTTAATATATATGTATAATCTTTATTTCCCAATAGGCTATCGCCCCCCGGCCTTTCTGCCCTTGCATATTTACATGTATTGTGTTAATGCAAGTCTTAATTTTGACCGCGTTTACCGATAATTTACTATGACTCTGAGCAGGGATAATACAGTAAAACCCCTTTAATCCGAACGTCCGGAAGCTGCCGCTGTAGTCCGAACAACAATTCGTTTATTCGAACAGTGCGGGTCGAGACAGATCCCTTACTTACAAAATGCTTGACCTCCAATGTCAGGAGAATTTTTTTAAGGAAAAAAGCCCAATTTTTTTATAATCAAACTTACGATATCAAAAATTTTAAAGCGAGTGCTGGGTGGCTTGATAAATTTAAAAATCGATGAGATTCGACAACCATCCATCACAGGCGAAAAATTATCCAGTGACGAGCCGTAGAGCCATTCAAAAAACGGTTTCAAAACAAAGCGCTAGAAATGCAGACAAAAGTGGCCTTTTTTGGAAATCACTCCCTCAAAAGACAATTGCTGATCAATCTGAGGCATCAGTCCCAAGTACAAAAATGTGCAAGGAGAGAATTACATTTATGCCTTGTTCAAACGCCTCTGGGACTCATAAAATGAAATACTTAGTGCTAGGGAGATCTGGAAAGCCTTGTTCTTTCCGAAATGAATAGAAATTTGTGGGGATTTTACACATTAAGAAGTTATTAATTGGGCAGCCGGTCTAGATGAGTCATGGGAATCCATAAACGATATGGATATTTGGAACATGTTCAAGATAAACTACCCTCTAGCTCTGACGAAACGGACCAAGACGTACAGTCCCAACGTATTTCTCACATAAAAGCAGTCAAATGTTTCGAGATATGCACTAAATGGGCTTTGGAAAATTCTGAATTGGAACCCCATATTTTAACTTTAACAGAAGGGAAAAAACATGCTTTTAAGGCAGAACAAAGACCTCCTAAACCAACTAAAATCACTAATTTTGTTACATCGACTTAGATTTACACATATGTAATATGTAGGTATACAAATTAAACATTTTATGTACAGTTATTCTTTTAATGGATGCATATCTTTTACCTAATAAATTTTCAGTTTAGCTAATAAAATTTGCAATAAAGATAGACATTTTAAGTACAGTAACATTAAAACAATGTAGTTAATCCGAACAATTCGAAAATCCGAATTTGCCCTTTAGTTCGGATTACAGACGTTGTACTGTATAGTTTTTGTTCAAGTTTGTGTTACTAATTAATAACGAATTTTGTCCCCGTTAGAGGACACTGTCCCAAATTAGATTCTGGACACTAGGTATCAAAATAAGGTCACAAAAGTAACAAATTCGTGAAAAAAACAGTTTGTTTTTGTAAGACTTAACTATAAAACTTAACTATAAACTTACCTGACGTATTCATGTCCCCATTCTCCAATTTTGTCCAAGTCGGACAGCAATCGGTATTTCAAGCACTCTCTGCCTTCGCCCATAGTCATTGCCAATACTGACACTATATCAGCACAAACTCTTTGGACTAGAGGGTTTGGAATTTTATCATAAACCGCTTTCATGGTATCGTAATGGGGCCTCATGAATTTGAGGGGTTTCGGCACAGACGTCATAGAAGTTGTTGAAGCTCGAATTTTGGCCCCAAGAACATTGAGAGCAGACAAATATAGATTTTCATCATTTTCCTGTATGGAGTGAAACATGTTAGTAAATAGAGCTAGAGCTATTTTAGGTTATCTTACTGTTAGTCTCTCCACACATAGGGCTAGCTCGTCCTGCAACTGTTTGTCTTCTTCAGACTGGAATAAAATGGGTATTTCAGCTGGAGATATATTGAATATAGGAAGTTACCAACCAACTCGTTTTTATCCTCTTCAGGCTCTTTTTTCGGTTCAATTTTTGGTGGCGCTTCTGTTTTGGATTGTGCCATTTTGAAGCACTATTTTTTGATTATCGAGTAGACGATTTGGTTACTTTTTAAGCCAGTAGTCTGTATATGTGGTAATGAAAATAGCAATTAAACGGTACCACAAACAAAGTATCAATAACCAAACACTAGAATCGAGTTTTGCACCATCATTTTGGAAATTTCAAACGTCATGCCAGAGAAGCCAGTCACAATAGAATACTGTTGCCAACAGGAGAACCCTACTCGTCTAAAAATTTATCCATTCTTGACATATTTGCGGCGTTTTGGCCTGATATTTGGTTTATATATTTATTCCGCATATAAAAAAATTCATATATTGTACACATATAATTTAGTTTAATGAATTTCAGAAAGTCTAATGGGGCTTTAGAGGCTTTTTGTTTCCGATATGATTGATATATTTAAGGTGTATGTTGGTAGCTCCGAACACAGCTAAGATGTACAATTGTGCCTGACATCTATTGTCGCGACCCGACTATTGGGTTGTGAGAGGATTTTCCCAGGAAAATTCAATGTTCACTGAATTTTCAAGCAATTTCCTGATTTTCTAAATAAATAATCCGCATTTTTAGGTTAAAATGCAAGGAATGGTGGCCCCCAACTTGGAATTATGTTGGTTTTTGTCATAAGACCATGTTCAAAGTATTTAAAAGCTTAAAAGCCAGTAAGTAGTTCGTAGTGAAAATTTGAAGTTCCCTCGAGAAAATGGCGAAAATTGACGAGAAAAACCCGATGGGAAAAGGGTAAAGAAGTCAGAGGGTTAAAATTATTGATGGTGTAGCCTTGGGAAGTTAATAAAAGAAAGCAAAGTAAACATTGAGTGAACGGTTTCCTTCATTTAGTGCTTATTTCGTTTCCATAAAAATGAATGGAGTTGGAAAACATGAATTTTCCCCCTAAGCCAGCGTCATATCATGCAGGAAATTAAACCACTCTCGCAGAACTTTTTGGTTGCTAGTTTTACAAGGTATTCAATAATTTATAGTTTCATTGCTTTCTAGTTCTAATTACATACACTTTCGTTTCATCAAGCTCGGCCTTCCAATGTACATTATTCTGAATTAACCCTCTGCTTCTCAGCCTAGATCATTTTTGTAAAACTCCAGTGTAATGGGAACGTGTATATTGTGAGGGCAGACCATTTTCCATGAGCATTTTACATCCTATTGCAGGAAATGGGGGAAGTCATTCCTCCTTAAATGCTAATATGGTCACTATGAACTCAGACAAGGCTGCGATCAAACGTAAGCCAGACCCTTCCACCTCAAGTTGCAGCATTCAGCCCGTAAATGAAGAAATTGCCTCTTTGCAACAGTCTTACATTACTGATGAGTCTCCCAACCTTTTGCTGTACAAAAGGGTAAACTATTCTACGAGTGGCTAAATATTAGTTGATGTCCTTCATGCACTTGTAGATCGAGAAAATCATCGAAAAAATGCAGCATGAGACTAGCGGAGTGCCCGTCCGCACAGTGAAGTCCTTTATGTCTAAAATACCGTCAGTTTTCACTGGGTCCGACCTAGTAACGTGGATGCTGAAGAACTTGGATGTCGAAGACCAGCAAGAGGCCCTGCATTTAGCTCATCTAATAGCTGCCCACGGTTATTTTTTTCCAATCGACGATCACATGCTTACGGTGCGGAACGATGGCACTTTTTATAGATTTCAGACTCCTTATTTTTGGCCGTCCAACTGCTGGGAACCAGAAAACACAGATTATGGTATAGTTGATTTCTTTTAACTGAAAAACAACTCGACAACAATCTCTTTTCAGCTGTGTATCTCTGTAAAAGAACAATGCAAAATAAAACCAGGCTAGAACTAGCCGATTATGAAGCTGAAAACTTGGCGCGCCTTCAGAAAATGTTTTCGAGGAAATGGGAATTTATATTCATGCAGGCCGAGGCCCAGAGTAAAGTGGATAAGAAGCGAGATAAGTTGGAAAGGAAGGTTTTAGACAGCCAGGAAAGAGCGTTCTGGGACGTTCACAGACCAATGGTTAGTTTATATCCCCATTTCAGTTTTTTTGGCTAAATGCTCTCTTGTTTTCAGCCTGGATGTGTAAATACTACGGAAGTCGATATCAAGAAAGCTTGCCAAATGAACAAGCCCAGCAAGGGACTTAAAAAGTTAGAAATCGGGCCTCCCAAATTGTCACCTTCTACATCGGGCTTGCAACCCAAAGTAACAGTGGAAACCCTGCACAAGCAAATCAATCTATTAAAAACCCAACTAGAGAGAAGGAATATTAAAGTTTCCAAAGCCGCTGAAACGTAAGTCTAAACTAATTGCCCGTAACATTAGCGTAAGTATCACATTCTCCTTACAGATTCATTGCCTATTTCGAACAATATATAGAATATGATCCATTTTTCATACCTCCTGAGTATACAAATCCCTGGATATATGATAACACAGAGTTATGGGAACCAGATAAAATGGCAAATAACATATCATCGCGTCGTGTGAAAAGATGGGCGTTCAGCTTGCAGGAATTGCTGGCTGACCCGATCGGCAGAGAACACTTTGAGCGGTTTTTGGACAAAGAGTTTAGTGGGGAAAATTTAAAGTAAGCCCTCAGGCAGTACTTGCATAATTGATTGAGTAATATGTTTGTTTGGTAGGTTTTGGGAGGCAGTTCAAGAGCTGAAAGCCCTGCCACAAAGCCAAGTGCAAGGCAAAGTCAGGGAAATTTGGGACTATTTTTTAGCATCGGATGCTAAATGCCCCATAAATGTGGACTCCCATTCTTACGAAATTACTAAAAAGAACATGGAAACAGCTGATAATAGATGGTCCTTTGACAATGCCGCCGTAAGCCACACACCCACTTCCCACTTCTACTCAACTAAATTCCAAGCATTTTTCTCGTTTTTTTTCAGGCTCATGTTTATCATCTTATGAAAAGTGATAGCTACTCCAGGTATCTGCGCTCGGAAATGTATAAGGACTTTCTCAATGGGTCTAAGAAAAAGGTAGGCGACATTTATTTGAAGTTCATTAAAAGATCCAGTTTAATCACAATTTTTCAAGCATAAATTCTGTTATCGATGTGAAATAAAATACTTATTAATGGGACGTTTGTGGGCTGCTATCCATTTATTTCAAAACCTGCAGAAATATATGCCAAATATACGCGGTGGCCCCACGAAAAGGTCATATTCCTATGACTTCTGATTGGATTAAGAAAAAAAGGCAAACTCCTCCATTTTGATTTTTCAAGGAAAATCTTGTTCATTAAAATTGTATTATACGGAATTTATTTCAAAATTTCCTGGGTTTCAGTCAATTTTATTGTTTATTATTTAAAATGTTACAAATACGTTTCGGTGTCTTTCTCCACCATCATCAGTTTGTATGTCTAGATGTTTCTACCTTTACATTTGGTTGGACATTCAATGTCATTGTCAATGTCATTCAATTGTCAGGACATTGAATGTCCAACCAAATGTAAAGGTAGAAACATCTAGACATACAAACTGATGATGGTGGAGAAAGACACCGAAACGTATTTGTTACATTTTAAATAATAAACAATAAAATTGACTGAAACCCAGGAAATTTTGAAATAAATTGAAGTACAGTCAGGAAAATATACACAATTATACGGAATGTTTCATAATGGAGCCACCAAATTTTCTGGTGTATGCTGACTAAATATTTATTCACAAGTGTTGATTTTATTTGCGTTTAAATGGTTGAAATGTTGAGGCGCTTACAGTTACATCCAGACACCTATTTACGGTAAGAACTTGCAAGAAAAACTGCGGCAAAAACTGTATCTTCGAATAATATTCTACACCGTCCAATTCGAGATGTAAAGAAACATGCTCCTAAACTCTTAAAACGCAGATCAAATAAAAATTAATAAAAGCGACTATAGGACATGATATAACCCGTTTACAACAAATTAAAACACATAATCATTTGCAGGCTTCCATCTTATTTAACAAACACTCAGTTGCCGTGTCGCAAATAGTGGCTTAAGCTTTTCGCGGGCCACCCTGTATGTATATATCTTTAAAAGATGTAATAATGTATCGTTTTGTTTCAGACATCTGTTAAAGGAATTCGCTCAATAGTATCATTTTCAGCTCGTAAAGATAATGTAATATAAATAAAGATGTTCATATATAATCAAATGAACTCGTTAGAAAATGAGTTAAAACGATCGACAATACAATATTTTTGCCTCCACCGGCAGCTTTTAAAAACCTTTTTGTTGTGACTTCAAAATAGAAACCATTATGTTGTGTGATTGCATTTTGGAACACTTCGGTCACAACAATGGATCTTTTTGCGTGATAATTAAGGGTATTATAGTGACTCAGTATTATTTTAAAATTACTGATCGAGCTCCTCAATAATATAAAAAAGTATTATTTAGAACCATGTTTGATTCAGTAATTGCGTTGGTTCATTTTTTGCCAAAGGTTTAATGTTTAGGGTAGTTAGCGACGCATGTACATACATTATGTGTTGTATGTTAGCAAATATAACCGAAAATAAAACCTGTTAAATATAAATACTGCGTCACTGTAACCATGAATTCTTTTCAATGCAGTGTCAGTTTTTATTAACACTGCCAAAAGAAAGAAAAAAACGGGTGTATGCGGAGTATATACAGGTTATTATGACGGGTAGGTTCCATATAAAGATTTAATGACATAGATTAGCTTATTCTAGCGTTATATTAAAAGAAAAGGCACAAACACGTATGGGGGTTTTTAGTAATTCAACGCCCAATTTGTTAACCAGCACGTTTTGAGCAATAACAGATTATCGGTTGGGATTATTTTTGTTTTGCCGGTAATAAATATTTTTTAATTTCGATTAGATTGCAATCGGTACGACATTTGTTCTAGTTGGTAAAAGGTGTCCGTTTAGGTGCTAAGGGGAAACAGGCATCTTTTACCAAAAAGCATCACGGTGATCTTGCTTCTAGCAGAAACTTCCAACTTCTAGCATCAACTTGCTACAATTACGTAAATTACTTATTTCAATATGGAAATCGCCGTTTTAGATTATTAACAACATTAACCGATATTTTTGCAACAAAGTATTGTTTTGGTTGATATTAAATGTGTGTATTCGTCTGCAAAAAATTAGCCAACATCAACTTTCTCCACTGGCACTGCATCCAGCGACTGTTGCCTGTTTATAACTTGTACAATTTTCCCTATTGTTTCGTTTTCAGTTTCAAGGCCTTTAGGAGATTTATTTATTTATTTTTTGCTTCGTTCGTTCATCCGTTAAAACTAAGATTTACTCTAGGGCTTGTGGGGTACACTTTACGAGGAGCGTCAGTTTAAATTTGATTTTCTAAATATGTATGTCTAATAATAAAGGCATCATCTCGAGAAGGCAATAATCTCTATTATTGTTTGGTTTGTGACTTGCCGGGTTACATATCATTAATAAGGGTATGTTTGTTTTTTGGTCACATTTGAGTCAAAAGCCATAATTTGAGAACCTGAGTATTCACTTGGGCATGGGCTGTTGTAAGATCTGTCAATTTGGTTGTTTTTCATTGTATTAAAGGGACCGAATGAGCACACAATTCATGTAGAATGGAAGTATGGATTGTATTTTGTTGATTCAAATAGCGTGCCTTTAGGAATAAAAATCTTCCATTAGTTGTTTTATTATATACATTTGTATTATTTGTCGACTCATAGCTTTTGCTATTATGTAGTGTTAATATAGGGTCGTAAGGCTTTGGGCTTTTTAGTAATATTTTTTAGTAAGTCATCTTCGCACGACATGTATTGGAATAGTTTTCATAATGGAGCACTGAATTTTTTAAAATTATCTAGTCAAATTTGCAATGGATTGCGTAATGTAGGCTCTTAACTCATTGAAAAATATTACTTTTAAATTAAGGGGCTTTTTAATTTGGCCTTTATTCACGCACTAAAAATATGCTTTAAAACTGTATATGCTATAAAGAAGTGATAAAGCTGCCTATATATACATACATATGTTGTAGCCAAGTTGATATTAATTATACAGTGTTGTAAAATTTGTAAATATTGTTCACTGGCTTTGAGCTTTGTGTATAATCATATATTTGCCCTTATCAACTTCACCGATTATTTATTAAACAGCTGTTTTCTCACTGCATAACAGCACTTGAGTTACCAATAATGAAAATAATTTGAGGCACTGTGTAGGGAGATGTAGATGTTGTAGTGGGCGTTATGCATTATTTCAGCAATAAACAGGATGGTCATGAATTCTTGACAAACTTTACTATCATATGCTTGAAAGCGCATCTTTCGACATATCAAAAAAAATCTTGTAAGTGATACAATTCGACGAGCTTTTTTTAGTTACAGTAATTAAATCAGCGTCGTCCTAATTAGATGCTTAAATAACATTTAATTGATGTTGATTGCTCTTTTATTACAATTTTGTTAAGATATTGTTAGGTAACAATAGTATTGTATAAAAACTGACAAACATTTCGTAACCATCTAATATGGTTTTGTTCGCGTGTTATGCACTGGACTTACAATTGTAAGGAGCGCACTAAAAATGAAAAATAGGCACTACTGATACATACAGTAAAAAATAAAAATTCAAGTGTTACGTAACACTTCGTAGAATAACCACAACGGTAGTTGTTTGGTTTTCTGACAGGATTTGCCGGCCTTTTAAAGTTGACGACGTTTTGCCATTTTTATAGTACACAAGTTTGGTGGTATAGATGGTCCTGAGGATGACTACACATATATGACGAAACGTCGTCAGTTGTAAAGAACCGGGTTTGGACTTACACCTATCGAAATCCCTTTATATGAACAGCCAGAATTTCTTGTGGCTCGATTCTTTAATTGGCGCATTTGAACACTGTTATTTGCCAGTCCCACGGGGTATCACTGGTGCTATTTTGATATGTAAAATTTAATACTGTCACTGCCTTAGTAGTCTAACGTCATTTGATAGTGGAACATAATACAGGATTTCTTGTTCATCCTGTGCATATTTTTAGGTTTAGTAGTAAAGTAATGAAACGTTAATCAAAGTGTGTGTTTTTAGCGTTTAATGTTATACAACTTGTGACCATTAATGCATAAATTGTCTATACTGATTGTTCAAAAATATGCAGTTAATTGGAGCTGCATGTTTTGGAGATTGGCTGTAGAATTAAATTTTAGATGATTTTAGCATCAGCTAGCTTAGGTCTTATTTATTTAAAGTACAAATTGGGAAAATCGAGTAAAGACTTATTATGTTTTAGAAAAATTGTTTTAGTTATAGTTTAAGATTTATTGCGTAAGGTAACTAGAAGCGTAGAAGATATTACATCTGAACCATACTAGCTATTTAGATTGGACAATAGGGTCCTGTCGCGAGCACTAGAAAAGACTTATTAGACACGCTAGAGTTATAACTTGTTAAAAATATAATTTTTGTCCGTTTGTATAAGTACAAACATGATATTTAGGCAGATGATTCTAGCGCCAGTTGTTCGCTGCACTTCAGTGTAAGGAATGTTAATATTCCGTATATTTTTTTCGACAGTCAATGAGAAATATTATATTTTTGTAATATGGAATATTAATATTTCTTTTAGCAAATTGACTTTGATGTATATCTGTAAAAATAGGGATCAACAGTTATTTGTAATGTTTTATTTTTGTTGGCGATTGTTTTAAACATTGCGAGCAGCTGACCGCACCAAAAAGAGCAAGCACAATGTTTATATTAGAGTAAACCCTTATGTTGTTTGGAAAACACAATATACTTTAATAAGTATGCACATTTTTTTCAAAAACTTGTAAAGTTTCCAACCTACGAAATCTGAACTATATGTTGAGTTCTGGAACTCTCAACACTACATTTCCTAGCTGAACTCTTACCTGATTTGCTCGAATAGTTCTAGATTGTATATTATGGTGGGAGGTATTTTTGCCCATTTGTAATACATTCCTAGTGACTTTCAGTTCTAAGTTTGCCATTATACATTTGATATTAGCCCTTTAGGTATCAGAAAAATCACTACACAAGTATATAGAATCGAATTTGCGGCAAAACACTTTAAGAGACCAGTGCTGTATTAGAATAATATAATTTCAAAATAATGTACAGACGTTTAGAAGTATTATGTTATAAAGGAATTGAAATTATATGTATGTACTTATGTATCGAATGAGTACGATATACATATTAGAATTCAAATAGAGAAAAATGTCCAAATCCAAAATTAGAAAGAAATTAATTATACAAAAAACCTATTAAACCATTATTTAAATATACTGATTTTTTTGTTATTCCCTGTCCTACTGGTATCGTGTGGAACTTCGTGACGAATGTTTTCGTTTTTTTCGTTCTCCGGAAAAGCAAACTGTAAAAGATTTTTCAGTCTACACAACAAGAGTGCCGTAATATCGGGCATGGATTGAAGCTCACCAGTTTGAAGCAATGGCTGTGAGAGCCAAACTCTTGATTATTTGTTGTGCTGAAACTGATAAGTTTTTGGGGTTGTTAGGCCGTCGTGGGGGGAAAATAATTTCTTTCTGGCGTTTCGCAAGCACAAGTGGCTTAGGCGTGGTTTAGGTTCTCGACTGAAGAACCACCTCTGAAGATGCAAGCGGAACAAGGAACAAATTATTTTCCACTGACCTAAAAGCTCAAAAAAACTCAGTAGTTTCAAGCAATGGACGCGAAAGCCTAACTCTTTTGGACTGTGTGTGATTTAAATAATTGTACTTCATCCTTTGAGCCCACAGAAGATAATTTTGCAAAAAAATACCACAGAAAATTTCCAGATCTACAACTAGAAATAAATGAGTCATTTTCAGATAAATATCACTTTATTTCCTATTGATTGTGTATAATATAATATCCTAATATAGGTATATAATGTAAGTAAAAAAGTCGTCCATAGCCCCATTTTCAATAAAACAGCAAATCAAAATGGGATATGGATACTTGACTATTTTTTTATTCTTATAAAAAGTATCACAATCATCTTTGTCGAGGTCTTACTCAACACTTGCTCAATGTAAGATAAATGCATTAGGTGTTGCAATTTCTTTGAATTATTTTTGCGCTCTATTTTTAAAATTTTATTAAGCATTTGAACAGGACCGTATTGAGCATTGGTTGTCAACAGTAGTGAGAACTGCAGCATTACACGGTTTAGAAATATTCAAGTATTAAAATTAAATAACAGCTTGTGCCAAGTAAATCGAACTACAATTTTTTTAACTAAGAGTTAATTTCAGAGGAAATAAACAAACTGTTGGTGTATGATGCACTAAAACCTCGAACAGACTATAGGCGCTTGATATTCTAATGTATTAAAAGTAGGGACTGAATTGTTTCACGCAAGATTACACAATCATTGTGCTTAGGCTTCCTATTTTGTTCAATAGGAACACTAAAAAATTCAACCATATAGCACATGTCTACTTTAATTTTTTATTAGAAGTTCTACCATTCTTTGGTTATCACCCATTTAGTTACATTCACCTGGAAGGTGACTTGTGTTCAGGTTTATACTTGTCACTATGCAACTGAAGTACAGCTCTACGAAATTTGATAAAATAATTTTCGTCAACCTTCCAATGATTTAGTCGAAATAAATGAAAACTTCTGTTTCATCTACGTAATAGCGAAGGCAAGGCATTTGCGAATTTTTTACAGTAATTCTTAATACTAAGCCAAACATCAGCTATTATACAAAAATAAATACCATTGGCTAGGTAGCTACTTTATTCAACTCCTAATTAACCAACCAAATTGAGCCATACAAATGACCAAAGAGGATAGTTTTAGCTACTGGTGTAACTCCCTAGCCTAATGGAGAAATTACAATCGTCAGTTTATCACCGAAGGGCAATTGCCTCAAATCTTTCATTTCCAGTGGTCATTTTCACTGAATTAAAACAGTCGATTGTAAATACTCTTTTGTCATTGCTGTATTTTTGTTCAGGTACAAAATCAACCTTCTCGCAATTCACTTGAGGACATTTCGAAATATTCGCGGCATCAAACGTAAAAACCAATAACAAGAACCAAAAATAACAGCATTGTTTTCCAATAACAATTAGAATAGTTTAAATAGATAACTTTAGGCTTTACCTTTTCAAGCTTAGGTATATGTAGGTATATATGCAGAGAATATATTCAAGATTTGACACGTTGTTTCTGTGTGCTTATATATTTTTTTCAATCATTAATTTCATTTCCATTCAGGTCTTGAATATTTCTACATAATCGTATTGCGTAAAGATCATTAGGTGTTATAAAGCCTTGTCGAATTAGTTAACAAGATGACAATAACATGGAAGATAAATAAGTAGAGATATGTAAGATGAAGATGTATAATAGTCGAGTAGAGGAACCCACTCTAAATAATATTTTTATATGCTTGATACGCACTTGGTATACATGAAGATCATGGTTGTTCTGAAGCCCCAAGGTGTCGTTGGTTACCAAAAGAAAATAGAGAGTGCTTTTCAATCGGCAAACTCTGGATATTAAGTACGAACAATATCTTTGGTATTTCCAGTTTCAGTATCCACCGGTCTGGATTCAAACCAATATATTTTTGAGGGCTATTAAGTTCGTGTTGTTATGCCTAGTATAATCCAACGACCAAGCAGGTTCATTTTTCTTCGTTTGCGTGTGCCATACCAAAATCTGGAAAGCGAATTCCTCCATTTCAATTAATCAATCCCAGATGGTGTTTGTTGCTCAGCAAACTTACCCTTGTGCAGTTGGAAGCCAATAATTCCGCTTCAAAAGGCTCGAATGGTGCAAGACTCTTCAAAAAACCATCTTCTTCGAACCCTGGCTTATACGGCATGGAAGCTCGAGGTCTGGTTAATAGAAACTGAACAGAAACTGCAAATCCTGCCATGTCAACTGCAAATTTTCGGCCTCCAATCCAACCATCGTAAAATCCTCTGAATGTACCATTCTTCACTATCGGTGAACTCACTCCTGCTTTCGTTATCAACCCCACAGGAAACATCGAGACTGTTTTGGTGTATCGAATCTGAAATAATGAGAAAACACATATGCTGAAAAATTTGCTAGCATGTGTATTCCTAGAAGAATAATTTATAATTCTGGTAACTTAGAAAGTGGTATTAAATTTCAATAAAATCCGGTCTTGAAATGTTTGTCCAATAAAATTCAGATGGAACACAGCGAGAGTCTTACCTAAATCAACGTTTTTACTGCCGTAATCCGCCGGTTACAGTTTCTACTTTCCGACTGGAAAAGTGTTATGTATTTGGCAATAAACTGACGGCAGTAATAAATGTAATACCTCGAAAAGCAGTTTTTTACCATTAACCTCTTCTCTACTAAATCCCCTTTTTACAAGTCAGATTAATGCGATGATCCTGACAGGACACCTCTTGAAAATCAATGCCGTAACATTTACCCAGTACATAAATAGAATTTTGCGCGTTTTTTACTACCTTTTTTGGTTAGTGAAGAAGTTAGGAGACCCTAACGTGTTACTCTCGAAGAACACGGGATAACGTACTTAAGAAGGCGGCCAACGAAGAAGGTTTTAAGTCCATAAAATAGAAGAATTAATTTTTTTTAACATTAAAGTTTTTTTACCTCGCCAAATAAATCCAAATCATACGTATTATCGTCATCGGCAAAATAAAACACTCCATTGTAAGCATTGTCGCGTATCCATTCCAGGCCTTTGTTGCGGTTGGATACACCTCTCGGCCTAGGACCCTTAGTTTTCTTTTTGTACTGCACTGGCATCGGCGCTTTAAACACAAAACGCAAAATTAATACTTCGACGAAGAGTAATTGTTCAGGATTTAGGTCATCAACACAACGACTAAGACTCACCTATCAAATAATGGTACCTAATTCCCGATCGTTTCAAAATATCTTCAACCAAACCGTTAGTACTGTAAGCGTCTTCAATCACAAGCCATATTAAATTTGGTACTAGCATTAAAGTGTGAGACATCCGAGTCAACTCGGCCAGTTGTTCTGGCCTTCTATAGGTTGGTGTTATTATGTACAAGGGAGGAAGATCCGGTGTTATTTTATTTGCTATAGCTTCACACTGTAACATTTTACAGAGATAAAAACAGAAAAATTCACATCTTCTCTGGTTTAATAGCGATTGACAATGTTGAGGTTGAATGGTTTATGGTGAAGACAGTGGAAAACCGAATAAACCATTTAGCTTCAACAGTGCCTACCGCTTTTTCAATACTTTTATTCGGACTTCGAAACGTTTTGATAAAAACCTCTGTGTAAGAGAGTGGAAGTCCGAATAAACCATTCAACGACCTTTTACTTTATTGTTTTATTACTTACTGGCATTTTTCGGTCGTAGGAATATTCATTTGTAGCATAAGGAGAATAAATGTGGTATTGAACAAATAAAATTGTTGCGCATACAAATACTATAAGGTACAGTTTCATAGGAATCTTCATAATGTCGGAAGCTATCTCTCCCTGAAATAGAAGGATGTTTCAAAGGACATTTTTCAATTTGATCTCGTTGCAATTGCGTTGCATTTTGCCTTGCAAAAGTGAAATGGAACAACTACACAAATAAAAATTAAACACTATCAAATGAAGGATAAAATAAAAGGTTGCCCAGAAAATAACACTCAATTAATGGCAAAACTCACACAAACACAGAAAACATGTTTACAAATCATTTAGAACCTCGTTTACTCTAGACACACAAGAAGTCACTGACTTTTTTTATTCATTTCAATTTCTGATTTATCAGTGAGAACTTCCTCTACAGTTTCCTGTGGGATTATCAAATATATACCGCTTTAATAACTTTTACATTTCACATAATATCTTTCATGCGAATTGAAACCTTTTGTTGCCGCTTTCGCTTTATTCGGATACGAACAAGAGTATTTTAACTTGTCACTATTAATAGCTTTTCCGTGTTTTGGAATAATGATCTGCATCCGGACCATTTGGTCGATATTTTGCGGTGGATTTGTATCTCGGGTTTGCCAAAATGAAACAATATTTAAAAAAACTCACAATTGATAAACCCAAAGTGAAAACCATATTATATTAAAATAAAAAATCAACATAAAAAAATTACAATCTTGCCTGCGACTATTTTTCATGGAATGGATAATTCTCATCGGAAACACGCTTGCGGCTTAAACTGCATACGGACTAACAAAACACGATGAGAAACGTAGATTTGGGTACTTGCCTAATTGCGTTCATAGAATTTGTTTTAGTAGGCAATTTGAATAGCAAGTTAATTATGTGTTTGTAACAACAATTTCACTAACTATATAATTAGCGCAGGCATTAAGCAGAATATTTACCTTTGCATGTATCCATTAGTAAAATACACCACATTTGTAATCAGTTAATGATTGCAATTCCCAGTATATTTTAAATAAGAATATAAAAACTAGGAAATAACGAATGTTTAAAACATATTAGTTTTCCCTTGTTGTTGACCGGTTTAAGCGCAATCAAATTATTTACCCAAAGCTTTAACTGGCAATTGTTTCATTAAATTACCACGTTCAATTATGAGAAATTTGATAAGATTATAATGTTACATTACAATATTTGAATGCCTGTGTTTTTTGAACAAATTTTAAATATCTTCTGAAAGTGTTACTGTCTAAATAAATATTTCTAGTTTTGAAACGTAAACCACCCCCGAAAAGCCCAATGCTTTCACTAAACATTCCACCCAAACAATTCGAATACTGTGCGGGTTGTTAGCTTATATTAGGTGGCGACAATCCAACTTTCCTTACCTTTTTCTTCATTAGATTAACATCTGAAGAAAGGGAATGGACAACCATCTCTGAATTTTTCTGTTCTTGCTGTGCGTGTTGAAACAACGAAAACCTTAACACTGCGACATGCTTGAATATTAAAAGGCGTCGTTTTTATAGATAAAGCAATGTTTTTACACCCTCACAACATACCCGAATCAAAGTAAAACTGACAATACCTTCATGCTCGTTTGCATAAGCCTTATTACTTTACTGAATTTATTCAACGTGTTCACAATTTGCTGATACAATGATAAATAAATTCTCTTTATTTACTTGCGATTTAATTATTTTACTAGTTGTTTTTGCGGGACTGTGTACACTTGCCATTAGTCAAAATAACAGCACAAAATGAGTCGTGTTTACTCTGCCTCGTTAATCTTTTTTCAAATATTCCTTTCGTCCCTGTCGTATCGACATTTTCAAACAAAAGTCCCGTATTTCGCAGAAACGCGAAAACCTAAAAGGGAAAGTTGCAAATATGTGAAGGTTGAATAGAAATTTCACTTTTAAACCGCACCAAAAAGTTTTTTGTTTTCCGACGGACGGCCACTGAATTCTGGCGCTCTGATGGCTACACACTCGCTAAATAAAATCTGGATGCAAAAACTACCCCACTATTTATATTCAGGTATAAAGTGCGCAATTTGACTTGGATTAGTAGATTTTTTTAAAACAGAAACTAAAAATCTTTATTTTTCTAAAAAGCCGAATGTTTTAAATATAAAACAGAAGATTATTGAACGTTATGTATTTTTCGAAGAATCTATTGGCACAAACACTACATGTATTTTCACATCATCAATATGCGAACTGACGGCCTGGAAATCAGGATGAGTGAATCTACATTTCTTTTGTATGCTTTGTTATGGAGATTTGAAACTACTGAGCCAAAAATGTATGTAAATTTATATATAGCAAACCGGTCACTAGCTTTCGTATTTTATGGAAAACGTTCAGCTGATTTAAGTTGATTCTTCGAATTTTTTTAAGCTTGTAGTTGCCCTATTGTGCAACTTTACCATGCTATTTATTTCCTAGCAGAAAGCTAGAGTTAAAATGCAGCAATTCAGTTTTTATTGATCAAGAATATAATCTAATCCTGATTCAATGCGGCTAGTTTCCGTGCCAAGAATACGGAATAATAAATCTGTTTCCAATTCTTTAAGCATATAAAATTCTACTTACCAGCAAGTTGTAGTATTGTGCCTTGTTATTGTTCTTCTATATTTGTTTATCAACATCCTTCAATGTTGATGGATTTAAGTACCTGGAAATGTATGCTTCAAAAGCACCAATAAATCACCAAACATTTCATTTTGACACTGTTTGTACATTCATACAACAATGTCGATATGTATTATCACAAGATTTGCCGGAACGACTTTCCTGACAATTCGACCAAGGGTTTATTTTGTCACTGGCGTGCTGTGGACATTTTCATTAGCATGTCGTTCCCCTTTTCCTGCTTCTTCCTCCCCTACGTTAAGGGTTAATCGATAATAAAATTTTCCCGTTGCCTTCAACAGTTTGTTAAATGTTTTACGTTCAACCTGGAGATGGCAGTATTGAAGAATTTGAGGGACTGTACGCTTCCCCATACAGGTGGATTTTGAGGTTTGATTATCCAGGTTTTAGTTGATTCCATAAAATGTCCATTAAAATGTTTGATTAAATGGAAACTGTCTCTTGGCAGATTGATTTTTGCTAAACTTTTTACCTGTTTTTTTTGTATTTAATATTTTTCATAATTTACCAGTGGATGACACTTTTACTTTTGGCAACGGACATTAAAGTAATTTTTTAACAAGTACCAGTGAAATAAAACACTATTGAATGTAGTAAATAACATTTACTCAATACTATTGTTACTAAAATTATTTTACAATATATAAGTTTAATAAGCTCTCCCACTCGAGTCATTCTCGCCTAATTAGTATTGCACGATAACATAAGAGATCAATATTTCATACTTTAAATGAATGGCATTTGCAATTTTCTTGAATAAAAATGCGCAAACATATCTACAATACACAAGTACAGTATTATACAAAGTTAAACTAAAAGCATTTACAGGAATGTGGTTTATTTTAATTTGAACTATTTCGATCCAACCGTTTCCACCTGGGAGGCAATTGCCTCTTTGTGCAAATCCTGAATTATTCACGCGCACCAAAGCAAAAAAATCACAGAACTGTTTTATAAATTTCAATTTAAATAACCTATTAATCTATGTAGATAATGAAGAAAGACGGGCATTAAAAGATAAGAAGTCCCCACAAGAAACATTGTCCGACTTTCTACTTCAAATTAGTAGTATTTAACTACAAAAGATGGACTTGGAATTTCTTGTATAAATAATACATATCTTTAAGTAGTGTAAGTATCATTATAATTTGGTTAAACTTATTCAATATGTACATATTTATAGGGATTCGCTTTCATTTATTTGTAAAATGATTGGTCGTTGTATATTTGATTCACGACATTAATCCCGAAGCTTTACTAAAAGCTTCATAATTTTTCAAAGGAAATATTGCTACAGACTACAGCGTCAGAAGGTTGACGAAATTAAACCAAGTTAATACAGGGGTCACAATAGTTTGGACGTATAGACAGGAACTGACATAAATGGGCTAATAAAATGATGAATATCCCTCTCAGCTGAGTAGATTGCACCATTTGATCCTGTAGGTGGCATGCTGGTATAATCCGAAGGATCCATGTTGGATCCAGAGCTTTCATGGAGCTTCCGCATGTGCTTTTTCAGGTCGAAGTTTCTGCAGAAACCCTTGCCGCAAACTCGGCAGGTGAAGGGTTTTTTATCGTTGTGCGTGTGCATGTGGAAAGTGAGGTTGTAGACTTGGTGGAATGCCTTCGAACACACTGTACATTTATATGCCTTTTCTCCACTGTGGGTCAATTTGTGGTTTTTATAGTTGCCTTTCTGGTGGAATCCCTTTCCGCAGAACTCACATACAAACGGTTTGTAGCCAGCATGGATTCGTGCATGAGTATTGAGGGTTGATGATCTGTTAAAAGCTTTTCCGCAAGTGTGACATTTGTGAGGCTTTTCGGAAGTGTGGATGATTTTATGTCGACATAAAGTTGATGCTTGTCTGAACCCTTTTCCACAAATTTTGCATACGAACGGCCGAGCGCCTGTATGTACGGGCATGTGTCTCGTTAGATTATAATGCGCATTGAAGACTTTTCCACATTCTCCACACTCAAAGCTTTTTTGCTTTGGAGGACTGAGCAGCGCAGTCGAATTTGATTGTGTTGCCGCATTATTACTATTCGAAGGGGATTTTGCTGATGTTTTCAAAGATCCTGTTTTACTTGGGGCGAATGGTACTGGAGGTTGAATGGACGCGGTATTTCCACTTGGTTCCTGCAGAGTCGGGTTGTATAGAGAACCCAACATAAACTGACTAGGATGGTAATAAACTAATGGGTAACTTTGTAACAGTTCAGGCGATCGAAGAACATTGGGCACATATTTTTTAAATGCCGACTCGAATGCCGACGAGTACGGAAAGCCTAAACTTTTATCTTTTTCGGCCTCTTTCTTTTTCTGTTTGCTGTCTGGTTCCATTATCTTGGCTATAGAAAAGTTGAGGGCCCTTGAAGGAGGTGGAGCGGCAGCTTGGCTTTCGCTGTACAATTTCGTTGACGTCTCTGATGAAGCCATACTCTGTGTTTTGTGGCACATCTGAAAATTAAATTACTTTTTATTTTCCTAATCAATGACAAAAATGAGTCCATAAAATTTTCATTTTTGTAATGCTGTTTATTTTATTTTATGGTCATTGATGGGAATTCGTTTGCAGTTGAAGCAGTGCAATTTTTAAATTTCGGGCAAAAAAGCTAACTGGAGTGAAAACTGCCATTTACATCGAATATCGAAGATGAATATATTTTCGCTGAAAATCCGAAATTGAATGAATTGGTTTGAATAATCTTGGGCTGTTTGTTGAATAGAGGTCTGAAGTGATAGACAGCTTTTAAGGCAAGGCGGGAAACACGCACACGCCCCATTGGTTTTATGTGATTGAGATTTTAAATCATGAGAAGTAAAACGTGATATCGTGGGCATTATTTTGCGTCAAATCGAAAGGCGGTGCAAAATAAGTGCATACGCAATCTACCGGGAACAATACCTTAGGGTGAACGACAAACATGGATGGAGTTGGAATGGCGAAAGCCTTCCAATATGTGGGGGAATAAGCATAAGTATTTCAATGGACTCAAACCATATAATATTTATCATGCTTAACATATCTGGTTTAAAATGAAACTCTAACGAAACAAAATATCAACAGAACAATGGTGTCTTAAAAATTATCTTTCATTCTTGTGTCTTAAAAATTATCTTTCATTCTTGTGTCTAAGGAACAAAAGATTCATCTACGATTCTTGTAAATTTACGGGCGTTCCTTGCTTAGTTGCAGTTGTAGATAAGTTCTATAAGGTTAAGACGGATTTATGAGCTCTTTTTTCATAATAAAAATAAATTGTTTAATATTAGTAAACATCTTTATTTCTAAAAAAAGGCTATCGACCTATCGGTATTTCTGCCCTTGTTTAGTACATGCAGTCTTAATCTAAACAAACAAATAAAGGTAAAAATTATCTTATTCTAGGTTACTAATTGAATAATTTTAATTCTGGCAAACATAGATCTTGGATTTATTGCCCAGTAGTCAGTTACTATTGTAAGCGTTCGAGTAGCGTTGATGTAGGGAAACGGAATCGGGATTGTCTGGTTGGTCTTGTAAGACAAAGGGGATTCAGTATGGTCCAGTTGTACGGGTTGTTTGTCCATTTTGTCTGTAGATGTATGAGTCTTTCCGAAATCTTTGTCATGTTTGTGCGTTCGTATAGTAAATTGTTTATTAAAAGATGATATAGAACTATCACCTAGAGGGTATCCAATACACTTAGGCTCAAGCTGTAAGAGAAAATTCCAATTAACGAAGAAAATAGTTTAGAAAATTTACGTTGACATTTCGATCGCAATTCTGCTATCTATTGTTTTTTAAAATTGTATTACGACCAAAACAGCTAAGATGAAAAAGCGTTTTTTGCAGAGGTCAATAAAGCACACGTCACTCAATGTTTTCTCAATGTTTGCTATCCTTAAAAGTTTGGGCTCAATTTTGAGAACTACTCAAAGTGGGACTTGTGACTTTTGCTACTAAATTCATCCGCGTTTATTCAAAATTTTATTGCGACCAAAACAGCTAAGATTGAAAGTTCATTCTATGTTTCGTTAAAGTTTGGTTTCCTTAGAGCATTGAGCTGAATTTTGAGAACTACTGAAAAAACTTCACTCTATTTTTTTGGTAAAATTTGGTTTCCTTAGAAGCTTGGACTGAATTTTGAGAACTACTCAAATTGGGACTTGCGACTTTTACGACTAAGTAAATGAGAGGTTTTTCAAAATTTATTACGACCAAAACTGCCAGATTATAAAGCGTGTTTTTTTGCAGTAATAACTAAAGCACACTTCACTCTATATTTGCTCAAAGTTTGGTTCTCTTAGAAGCTTGGGCTGAATTTTGAGAACTAGTCAAAGTGGGACTTGGACAAAAAAAATAAAACACGTTTTGCACCCTGTTTTCTCAAAGTTTAATTTTCTTAGAGGTTTGCGCTGAATTTTGAGAATAAGAGAATCGTCTAGCTAATTACCTTTTGATAAATAATTCGTTTAACCAATCCGTAGTAGAAGACATGAGGAAATTCTGTCTTTTTAAAGAGGCAAAACACCCAACAAAAAGGATTCGTAAAAAGCAATTAATTGCAGTTTTGATAGCGCTTCCAATTTCCATTCCGGAACAATTTTTACTGAAGGAAAGTCAGGGTTTTGGATAAATAAAGAAATCAGACGCAGGATCCTAAGCATCGAGTCTTTATCATCAGCTAAGTGTAGCCTTTAATTATTGAATTACAGACAGTGATGTTCTTTTCAAACGTTTTTCGGGCTGTTAACGATTGGAATTGCTTTCTAGGGTTTAGTTCACATCCCAAATCAAGAATCCATATGACCCAGTTTCAATTTGAAAATAAAGTGTGGGTGGCTGGGGATGAAGGGGATGCAAATAAGGGATGAATCTTTTCACTTGAACAACAAGTAACGTGTGGGAGCGCTTTTAGTAAAAATTACACATTTGTATACAGGATGTCCGGAAAAGGTGCCACCAACACTTAACGAGGCAAAAAAAACTCAATAATAACGGATCTACAGGGCGTTAAAATTAGATTACAAAATTTTTAAAGTAGATTTTCTCGGTTTAGAGAGACTCAGCTCATTTTAGAGAGATGTGACAAGTAAACCGTTTTAACGCAGTTTTAAGCGCTCTTTAATTTTGTGAAATCTTGCACAACAAAAAGCGACAAATGAAAAAAAATTAGGTTATTAAGTAGATGACATGGGTGAGAAATCTCAACTTTTGAGCAACATTACAAATGATCATAAGTAATAAGTGTACCAAATTTTAAAACAATCGGATAAGCAACAAAAAAGTTACATCAAAGAAATAATTTTTTAAATCTAACTTTAACGCCCTGTAGATCCGTTAATATCGAGTTTTCGCAAAAGTGTTATAGGAACTTGTCACACTCATTTTTGCTGTCGAGTTGCCTCGTTAAGGGCTGGACGCACCTTTTCCGGACACCCTGTATATACTGCTGTGAATATGAGCCAATGGAGTCAATTTGAGTTAATTTGAGTCATTGGAGCAATGAAACAATTCGAACTCCCCATGGATTTGGAGAAAAAATCGTTGAGCGAATCCGTGCTAGTTAATTATATGTATTTGCTTAAAAACAGTGGGACAGTGCACGTCACTGGGGATATTGTCAGTCTATAAGGGCGGTCACATTTGGTGGCGGGTTTGTCTCATGGGGTTAAGGGTGCCGCTTCGCATCAATTCAGGCGCAGTTGATCGTTCATGGTTCGACGAAGGCAGCCCGACGGCGCAATTCGAGGCGCAAACAAATTGCTCGCGTCCTGTTTGCCACTGCCACCCCCAGGGTCGCACTGCAAGCGGTTCTTTCCAGGCAACTGGATTAACGAGAAACCGACCACATGAACCTCGCTATCCCCAATTTCCTCTCATTCACTTTTATCTCTGCTATTTCATCTCAACATGCCCTCAACATTTCTACAAATGGCTTTTTCTACCTCACTGGCGGAGCCAATCATTTGAACAAACATCATTTTCATATTTTCCGTCTGCAGGAAAATCTAACAATTTTGTCAACAAATCTCATATTTGAACTTGATTACTAAACTGCATTTTTCCATAAAGGATTCTACAAGGATTTAAGTAGGTGGACGATCTCAAAGTGTCACCAACAAACATTGATGTTTTAGCAAAAATCTTAAAGAAAGACTGAAGATTTTTTTAAAAATAGACAGTTAGCACTTTTACGAATAGTTTGCGGAATAAAATTATTCTTCATCGATAATTTTTACAGGAAAATGTACCTACACTACTACTGCTTAAAACTACCCTTTCAAGAAACTTTCCGCAATTTTTGACGCTCTAACGCAAACTCTGCTTATTCCTAGGGATGAGCGAGACTGGTCTTGGTCTAGCAAAAAAAGTAAGACCAAGACCAATACCAAGACTGTTTCGGTTTGCAAGAGACCAAGACTCTTTAATTGTGGTAGGTCCTGCTTCTGACCCCTCTATTTATCTGAAGACCTGGCTTTCCTTGATCGAAAATTGATCGAAAATTGTTCCGGAATCGAAATTGGAAGCGCTAACAAAACTGCAACTAATTGTTTCTTTCAAAACCTTTTTGTTGGGTGTGAAGCCTTGTAAGGTTTAGTCTTTTAAAAAAAGCACAATTTCCTTACGTCGGATTGGTAAAACGAATTGTTTATCAAAAGTTAATCAACTAGGGGCTTCTCTTCCTCTAAAAATTCAGCGCAAGCCTCTAAGAAAACGAAACTTTGAGAAAACATAGTGCAAAGCGTGCTTTATTTATTGTCGTAAAAACGCTGTTCAATCTCTACTTGTTTGGGTATAATACATTTTTGAAAATTCGCGAGTCAATTTAGTCGCACAAGTCCCACTTTAAATGGTTCTGAAAATTCAGCCTAAGCTTCTAAGACCATCAGAACCAAGCCTTGAGTAAAGATAGAGAGTGAATAAGGAAGTATGGTTTATTTACTACTGCAAAAAACGCTTTACAATCGGGATGTATTGGTCGCAATAAGTTTTGAAAAAACGCGCATAAATTTAGTCGTAAAAGTCCCAATTTGAGTAGTTCTCAAAATTGAGAGGATCCAATCTTCTAAGGGAACCAAATTTTACAAAAAACTTAGAGTGAAGTTTCACTGAAAATCAACCTCAAGACTTTGCGGGTAGCAAACTTTTTTGAAGCAGGTGTGTTATTTCTTTCTGCAAAAACTGCATTTCAACCTTAGTGGCTTCGGACGGAATAAACTTTGGAAAAACGCAAAAAGTCATAAGTTTCACTTTGAAAAATTCTCAAAATTCAGCATAAGTCGCTAGGGGATCTGATATGGTTGTAATAGAATTGAAAAAAAAAACGCAGCTAAATTTTGTCTAAAGTCCCACTTTGAGTAGTTCTCAAAATTCAGCTCACGCCTTTAAGGAATTCAAACTTTGAGAAAACATAGAGTGAATTGTCGGTTATTTACTTTTGCAAAAAACGCGTTTTAATCTCAGCTGTTGTGGTCGTAACAGAAATTTGAAAAAACAAGGATAAATTTAGGCGCAAAAGTTGCAAGTCCCATTTTGAGGTGATCTCCAAATTCAGCTCACGCGTCTAAAAAATTGAAACTTTGACGAACCATAGAGTGAACCGTTCGTTATTTACTTCTGTAAAAAGCGCGTTTCCATCTCAGCTGTTGTGGTCGTAACAGAATTTTGAAAAAACGCGAATAAATTTAGGCGCAAAAGGCGCAAGTCCCATTTTGGGTAGTTCTCAAAATTCAGCTCACGCCTCTAAGAAATTGGAACTTTGACGAACCATAGAGTGAAGTGTCCGTCATTTACTTCTGCAAAAATCGCATTTCAATCTCAGCCAATGTGGTCGTAAAATAATTTTGAAAAAACGTGGACAAATTTAAATAAGTTTGTTGTAAAATTCGAGTTGGGTGGGACTGTCTGCTGGAGCTTCTTAGATAATGAAAATGTACGCATCAATAATTTTGAATTACAAAATGATTAAAATTGTTGTTGTATTTTCGAAAACTTTAGATTCTTTCATTAATAACAAAATCATACGGAAATCAAAGAGCAAGCAGCCTGAGATTATTTTATTGTTGTGTATTGGTTATTATTATCTTTACATTTTATTATTATAATTGAATTTATTGTATTTAATTTTAATTCATATATAAAAGCAAGACTTGCAAAACTCTTGCTACACGACCAAGTATAAAAAGTTCTACATGAAATTGAAACTTTAGTTAATAATGGAATAATAAACCTGATTATTTTAGGTGTATTTTTTTATTTTTTGGAGATTTACCGCGCTAGAAGCACAGCTCATTTCAAAAGATAACTATGAAACTGTTAAGAGAATGTAACTTAGTCGTTCGAAGAATCATGTAGATGAACGGGGTGCTGATTTAATCAATTGCATTTCTTGAATTATATATAATCCAAAAAAAATTCCTGGGTTTCAGTCAATTTTATTGTTTATTACTTAAAATGTCACAAATACGTTTCGGTGTCTTTCTCCACCATCATCAGTTTGTCTAAAATACACATTCACAAATAAATTGGCACATTATGAGTATAGAACAAAGAATCTTGAAAAAATAAAAAAGATACTAATAATGATCAACTATCCCAAATCATTCTTCGAACCAATTATAAAACGAAGAATAGATAAAATCTACAATTCAAATAAATGGAACAACATAAATAATACCAATAAGAAAAAAGAAGGTGAGATCAAGTATGTATCATTACCGTCTATTCCAGAAATCAACACGAAAATAAAAAATATTTTAAAACCGCATAATATTACTATAGCGGAAAAAACTAAAAACAACTTAGCAAAGGAATGTTTCACAAAATTTAAACCTAAAAGTGATAAGTTAAACACAGCGAATGTAATATACAAGATTGACTGTTTGAACTGTGACAACTCATACATAGGTCAAACAGGACAATATTTAAAGAAAAGAATATACGAGCATAAATATAGCTTAAGAAAGGTTAACGAAAATGGAACAGCATTAGCACAACATGCACAACAAAAGTTACATTGTTTTGATTTTGATAACACAAAAATATTAATCAATGAAGACAATTATAATAAGAGAAGAATCCATGAAATGATACAAATTAAAAACATCAGAATGCAATGAATTTTAGATCAGACACAGACAATCTGAGCTCTGTATATCACACACTAATTAAATGAGCGCATGCATACACTAATTGGACCAAGTAAATAAAATATAAAAACTGACATTGAAGAAGCAATTGATATTCCTAGAATGCAAAAAAAGCGAAATATAAACAGTTTCTTTATTCTCTCGCTCGATATCGAACAAAGTATGGATTTCAATAGCCAATCAAATGTGAAGGTATAAACAGCTATACATGTAAGTTAAATTTGAATCTCTGAACAATAGATTCTGGTCTTTTCCCAGACATGATTGTCCTGACTCATCACCTGAAACCTATTGTTTATGTGAATTTTGATAAAAATTTTGTTTTTTAAATTAATGATGACTCTGAAGGTGTATTTTAGACAAACTGATGATGGTGGAGAAAGACACCGAAACGTATTTGTGACATTTTAAATAATAAACAATAAAATTGACTGGAACCCAGGAATTTTTTTTTGGATTAAATTGAAATACAGTCAGGAAAATATACACAGTAATTATATATAATATATTTTCGAAAGTAAATGAAATTATTTAATTGCATTCTTTTTTCCTAACTAGTTCCGAGACGTTCCTGTGAACCATACGAGAAAGTTCTGTAAGCGAGGAAAAATTCCAATCGAACTGTAGAGGAAAAAGCAATTCGAAGGGCGATTAGAGGCATTTACACATTTCATTTCCGATGTTCCTGGTATATGTGCCTAATAAAGGATAATAATTTCCACTCTGTGCGAACGCGATGATAACCAATTATAAGTGTCAGCAGTTGCTGGCATCTCAATTGCCGATTACGGGGAGGAGAACAGAAAGGATCAAGTCGATTGGGGTTGTTGGGATCCGGTTGTTAAGGCGATTGCCGACAAACATCGAAGCGATTTGTCACTTGCGATGCCACCCCGAAATCAATTTGTGCTCATTGATAATGCCCAACAACCAATTTTAGCGAAAATATTGCAGTTGGAGATTCAATTTATCTGTTTCCAACTTGCAGTTGGCTAGATGATGGTTGTGTCTCGAAGTTAAAAACTATCCATTACACGAACGCCAATGCTCTCTTCCATCCCTTCGGCACTGGTGTAATTATCTCTGACAAATATTTGCCCGGCATTTACCTTTTAACTATCAGGGTTCGACTTGCAGCCGATGGAAAGTTGTGCGTATGGAGATACGCTTCCACACCCCTCAATCCACGCAGTTTTTAATCTCTTCCTTAAAGCCCACTTACAAAACCATTCGCAATTATTTGGAATTGTATTTGTTTCATTCTGTTGCACATTCGAGTAGGGGTTTATTTAAAATATTGCATATAGTAGTTCATATTGGATTTTTGAGTGCGCTTTTTCCATCTAGATGATTCATTTAGTATCGGTTCATTTTTCTGGAATTTCTACTTGACATTCTGCGGATGGGATACAGGCTCAGGATAGTGCTAAAGAAACTGATGATTATTTTGGGCATTCGGGCGACGTACCGGGCGATAATACCAAGACTTGTATGGACTTTTTTACGCCAATAAATAAAGCAGGCTTTGCTCCATGTTTCCCCAAAGATTTATTTTCTTAGAGGCGGGAGTCTCGCAATACTCTCTAAAGTAAAAGTTTTGGGCTTGCAGCGCATGGTTTCGTTTTTTTTGCAAGACCACGAACAGTCTCGCTCATCACTGGATACCGCACCACTCTGAAGATATAAGCCACTCGTGCTAGCGAAACATCAGGAATAAATTCCTTTCCACAACGACCTACAATCCCAAAAACTCACCAGTTTCAAGTAATGCGCGGGAAAACCGAATTCTCTAGATAATAGTGATAATAATAATAAATTTGTCCTAATAAGCTTAATGGTCATGGCAAATAAAACTCGCAGTAAATAATCGGTAGCCTACATACACCCTGAACAATAAGGCATAACGGATGACTGTGGGGTCCAAGCCTCGTCACATCCGGCACGTGTACCAACTACTTATTATACAGTTTAACCGCCTTTTGACATCGCACCGGAAAGAGAAAGCCACCAACAAAATTACCCCCAAATTATGCATAAATTGCTTACACTGGTTTAGCCCTAATCGTTCCAAGTTTTCCAATCGCTACTAATTTCGATTAAACAGGGAAACTAGGCCCCCATGTTTAGACAAGGTAATTGGCTAGTCGGTTCAGATTTGGACAGAAAATTCCAGAATAATGTTTCTTTAATATGAAGAAGTTTTTGTCCCCAAAGTAGGGCTTGATGTAAACACGCTTTCGTCCAAAAGTGGAAATCGTTGATCTGTGTAAATCAAGATACTAATCAAGTGAATTATGTAGTCCTGTCTTTAAACACTCGAAAGCTCTCTTTGTGCGTGCTAAGTTCGGACAAATACGTCGTAAAAATCCACTTAAGGCAAAAATATTGCTGAGAAAAGGCGATTAGGCACGTAGGTGGGCAGCGAGCAGCGTCTGGAAATAAATAATCCGGGAAAGAGATAGCAACTATAAGGCCCACCACTATGGCAAGTCGCACGCAAAATGGAAACCCCGACGCTTCAGGATTAAATATTCAACGTCCGGAATTGCCCGGACCTTACTGCCCATCTATCTGGCAGACAGGGAAATAAAAAGGCCAAAGGTCCGATTATTGCATAGAACTTTTTCGGATTTAATTCGCGTTTCCATTCTGGATCTGGATCTCCCAAGTCGCTTGGTCTAGTCTTTTGGAGACATCTGGATAAATTCAATTTCCACATGAGCATTTTTTTTTGCAACAGAACTTTTCATATTTTTTGCCCTCTGATTGGTTGGCTTCAAGTTATCAGTGTGTATGGCAGTGACGGAAATGTTTTGTGATAAGGAAGGACATTTACATTGCCACTTTTCAAAGTTCTGAATTTATACCTATGATTTAAATATGAGCTTTTCGCAGATTTTTCGTAATTTAGCTCTTCTGTCTTCTAATTTGCTTCTTACAAAAACACAGCACCTTTCTTAAGAGCGTTTCGTGGGTTCAGTTGCTTAAACCTTGGCATTATAGAAGGTGTAGTAGACAAAGACCATGTTCGCATATTTCTTCACGTAGTTCCCCGTTCCAGGAACTATGCTGGATGTTGCTCATATTTATCAACTCCTTTAAAACGTTTATTATATTCAATTAATGTGTATAGTAGTAGTAGTAGTAGTAAATATCTTTATTTCTAAAAAAGGATATCGACCTATCGGTCTTTCTGCCCTTGTTTGATACATGTAGTCCTAGTCTAAATAAAAAACAAAGATGAAAATTTTCTTTTTCTAGGTTAATAATCTTATTAAATAAACTTTCCAATTCTAATGACAAGAAAAAATATTTTATTGTCCAGCAGTCAGTTGCGTTTGTAATAGTGTTCGAGTAGCGTTGATGTAGGGAAACGGAAGCGGGATTGTCTGGTTGATCTTGTAAGACAAAGGGGATTCAGTATGGTCCAGTTGTAGGGGTTGTTTGTCCATTTTGTCTGTAGATGTATGAGTCTTTCCGAAATCTTTGTCATGTTTGTGCGTTCGTATAGTAGTTGGGTGGAGGGGTTGTGTAGTGGGTTTTGGGGGTGTCTTATTCGTGTTATTAGTCTTAGTGCAATTTGTTCTGTTGTTTGTATATAACGTTCTGTCCTTTCTCTTCCGTTGGTCATGAGTATATGTCCATAGTCAAGCAAGGGTCTACAAATAGCTTTATATATTTTGGTGGTAATGTGTATATTTTCCTGAAAATTTTTACTTTTCAAGGAAAAGTAAAAATTTTTCAATTGCTTGCCAAAGGTGAAGGTGGAAACAGCCATACATACAAACTGATGATGGTGGAGAAAGACACCGAGACGTATTTGTAACATTATAAATAATATTGATATATAATAAAATTGACTAGAACCCAGGAATTTCTTTTGCATTATATTCAATAAAGGATCTCTTGATTTTTTGCGTTTTGTCAGAGTTTGTCATAGAGTTGAGCAACAAATCATAGTCACAACCTGTGACTAACCGAAAGGTAAACTGTGATTTAAACCGTGATTGATCACAATCGCTATTGCGAATTGAATTTCGTCGCAATTCGTCAAAGAACGGGTTCGGAACAAAATTCTTTTGTTCGTTAAAGTGTTGCAGCTTGCACTTACAGGGTCCCATGAACGTGAATTATTATTTTGATATTTTCAGGGACATACTTCACTATGCACCATTCATTAACATTAACAAAAGTAACCAGTTTGTGCATTTTTAAAATCATTTTCTCTGTGAATACATTGATAATTTTTGTTCCTTTCACTTTTTGGAACCGAAAATATTCATTATCTCTTGAGCTAAGCGATGGAAAATTGGTTTTCTGTGGAATTCTTGTTCTGCATTAGATAATTTTATAAAATGCATTTTATGTAAAGGAAAATTATCTTACAAAACAACTACGTCGAATTTGAAAAGACACAACGAATGCAAACATCCCACAATATCAATAACTTCGGAAAATTTTCGAGAAGATAATGAGGAAAGTTTTTAGAGGTATTTTTGTAATTTATAAATTTATTTATTAAAAAATATGAATTACAAATTTAATTTAAATAGTTTCTGCAAGTGACGCACACTTGACCATCACTTAATGACGCTGTTGTATCACGAAAACAGCAACCACCAATATTAATTCAGTTATTAAGCAAGGTGAAAGTGAAATTACATTTACAACAATGATATTAAAATCCTCCATTATACCACGACGGGTTAAGGTTTTATCTCTTATTTTTCCAGCTAGGATGCAGGAGGCTTCTCTGATATCTTCTCCCGATTTCTTTCAACAGTCCCAATAGCTTTCGTCTCATTTTCAGTGAATGCTAATGATCGTTTTGAAGCAAACCGTGTACTTTTTCTGGCAGTGAATTGAGTGTAACTGACTGGAACTGTGAAGGTTTTAGAGGTTCATCCTTCAGAAGGCAAGAACATTTGTTGTTTAATAAATTCACAATTTTTTCCATAATTTTTATTTGCAGTTTGTTTGTTTGTTGCTTGCAAAAATTTAAGTTCTCATAATTTGACTTTATCTTCTTTTACTTATTATTTAAAGACAAAGCTGTAGCCTAGTTTGTGACTCCGATGTCCAGCTTTCGAACCATCGTTTGGGGGGTCTTCCTTGAGGTCTACGATTGGTTGGTTTCTCCTCTTTTGCAATTTGGGGTAGTAGATTATCAGCCATTCTATCAACGTGGTCTCTCCATGCTCGTTTTCTTATTCTAGACCATCTTACAATGTCTGGAATGTCACATTGGGCTTTGATATCGCTGCTTCTCACTCTGTATCTAAGCGTTTTGTCCCTAATTGATCTTAGCGTCATCAGTTCGGTTGTTCTTAGCAGTTGTTTAGTAGCGGCTGTTTCTGCTCGTGTTTCTGTGGCGTAGGTCATAATAGGTCTTACACACGTCTTGTAAATTCGCGTTTTGCCTTCAATACTCATATCGGTATATCCTGATGATCCCTAGCTGCCGCTATTGTTTGTGATCGGACTTCTTCTGTTTGAGTGTATCATTATTTATTATTATTATGATGTTTCTTCATCGGAATATTTACTATCCCTGCTTGTAATTGCTATAGCTGATTTTGTTACATTCATCTCCGTTTTGTCAAATTTCGATTGCTCGTTATATCACAATAAAAATCACAGTTATACTTTCATATTTAGGGGTGAGAGTTTCAAGTCTTCAAATTTTGGAATTCAAGTAACAATAAAAAGTTAAGAATTTTTATAAGATTTTTCCGAAAGGGGAGTTTTTAGGAGCATTTTATTGCGGAAAACTGCTGATATAAACCAACCCAGTAGCATTAAGCACAGCATGCTAAATCCGGTGTTCACCTGACCGCCGATTTGCCAGCTTTTAATCACGCGATAAAGATGGAAATTTATCACTGTCACATGACTAACCTTTTCGAAATAGATAATAAAATGCGCATGGCTTATCACAGATAAGCACTTCAAGTTGCGATGTCCAATCATTATAAACCTCTTGCGTTTCTACTACCTTTTCTAGCTCATTTTGTCTGTTGGGGTGAATTACATTACAGGCTAGCATTTTTTCGATAAAAGATACATTCGATAGTTAATACCTTTCCAACATGAAGCACGTTTTCCTCTTTAGATAATCTGTATTTAACCGAAATTGTGCGTGAAAAAAAGAATCTAACGGGAAGCTTAATCGAAGAAAAAACATCCCAAAAGATTCAGTTCGGGTTCTTCAAAATATTCCCAATGTTTCAATGTTGATAAGTCACTCAAACCTCTAAGTCAAATTGTCCTCACACAAGCCAAAGATTGGTTATTAACGGCATAAATTCCCTAATAAACTCAGTACAATTCAGCAAAAAAAAAAATTAAATCATTATCTTCGAATGCAATCAAAACCGTCCCCTCATGAACTAACGGTAAATTTTCCAGTGTGGCCAAATAGCCTGCATTCTGCAACGTTGGGGTTATGAAAGACGTTTTGCAGATGCAGGAAATGGTAAGACGATCCATGACCCGCGACCTTTCTTGACGTGGTAAAAAGTCTAAGGGGTTCAAGTCGCGCGCGTTTGCTGTCAAAACGACAAAAGATTTACCGGAAGAAATACCGGGCCGGAAGGAGGCCCATATGCCTGTTCATTGAATTCAAGATGCAAGATGCCCTTTTGTACGGGGGAAATCAAGAACTCCTACAATCTTGTTAGTAAGACGTCTGCTACTCAATTAAATCGCTATGATTATATGTTTGGCAAATGAGCGCGTGCCGGTCAAATGGGCTTTTGAATGCAAATCCCAGCTGCGCTTTTATAAGAGTTTTATGTCAAATATGAGTTTGGCCCAGGAAAAGTTTTGTGAATATTAACCTTTTGGCCAAATAAAAAATCTATTTTTTTGAATGGCTCCTTTAATTCATTTCCATTGTTAAAAATGAAAATTTTCAATTCGCGTTGTTTGCAAGTGGTTGGAAACATTGGCCGGCTAGATCACCCGATTTGACCACCCTAGGCTTTTCTATTTTATATTAAGGCTGTTTTGTTTATTGACTTTAGCTCAAAAAACCGTAGTTGGTTTTTGCTTGCTCAATTGGGAAACTAACGAAACATCTTAACCGTGCAGCTCGCAGCTTGGTGAACAATGAAACAGTTGATACTCAGAGTTGTGGAGTTGACACGTCGCAGAAATCGCTCTAGCTGACAAACGGTTTTTTAAGGGTGAAACTCCTTTTCCCAGTGCCGTCGCTTTTTCCATCACTTTAGGATTCATCGCGTTCCATCACTGTTAAAAGTTGTCTTTTTAATTGCTGAGAACAGAAAAATTGCAGTTGGTTTTTGGAGCCAAATTTATTATATGTCGACTGATTCAGAAGTTGACTCCCTGGCTTTTAGGTGTATAAACTAGGGAGAGAAAAATCTGGAAGGCACGCCCGTGGTGATCAAAAATCCCTACCGCTTGCAATCTGAGTGATTTCAGTCAGCACCGTCTAATTTCGCCTGTATAATTATTCATTGTGAATGCGAATTTGTATGGAGGCAGCCACAGGACCACTCCCCTGTGGTTTTCTTGCATTTTCTAACATATGTTGTAATTACGATTGCTCGAAATCCACCCCAGCTGCTTTTTTATTGTCAAACGAGTTGCGCGATTTCACGATTATTTTACTCCACTTTCACTCCATCACACCGTTACGTATTCGATGTCTTTGCTTTTGACACCATCTCAGATTTAGTCGACAACAATTTGAATTACTAATTGAAAGCCAATGTGGTTTAAATATATTCTTGTTTTCTTCGATTTTTTCTTTTTATCTGTGTATGTACATCTTAAAAGAATTTTCTCCAAAATTAATTGATTTTTGAATGTGTTTTTGCCCTAAGAAAAATATTCTATACTGAATGAAAATTATTTTAATCAATTCTACTTCGGTTACGCTGCTATACAGGGTGTCTCACTGGAAACAACCGCGATCTATATGTGGCAAAATTGGCAACTATAATTAGGAGAAATTTTAAAATTGGACATGAAACGGGAGTCATCGGGGGCAAGCGATCTAAAATATGTTCAAGGTGCCAGGTCAAGTTAACTTGCTTATTTTAAATGGAACACCCTATATATTGTTACATTTTTCAATTCAACTCCAAATTCTAGATATGTTTCATGTGGTGGTTCCTGGTGGGTCACCCGGTATAAAAGATGGCCATAAAATGGTTTCTTGCCGATTTGCAGCATATTGAAATTGAATCTAAAAAATGTAAAATGATGAATTTCTCAATGATGCCTCTTGGGGCTATTGATCACGAAAAAAAATCGCTAAAATATATTTATGCGTTTGGAAGACATTCATAATTTTTCATTTTTAAATTAAATTTCAACACTCTGTAAATCGACAAAAAAGGGCGCAATTTTGGGATACTAACTGCTAGATTAAGCGCCTTTCTGGGCTATTGATCTTCACAAAATGTCCTTAAAATATCTTGATGCGTTTTGAAGAAATTCATCACTTTCCATTTTTTTATTCAAATTCAACACCCTGTAAATCGGTCGGAAATGGCGCCTTTTTTGGGTTAAAGCTTGGAAAAATAGATTTGAAAAAGTTCTGATCTGGTGATTACCACGTTACAAAACGTCTGAAGCCGAAAGCAGGAAAAGTGGTGTCAAAATACGAGATTAGTACGAAATGCTAAAGTTATTGAAATGAATAAACCTGGGTGAAAGCTCCAAGTGTACACTAGTTAGCAAACACACTTTAGAATCTCGAAAGTACATTTGTTAGTTGAAAAAAAGAACAAAGAGGGTACGAAGGGCTCTTACACAAAAACAAAAGCTTAGTTGGGGCCACATGTTCTTTGATATAACCAACCCCGTCAGAATAAAGCATATTTCAAGCGGTATACTTTTCGCATTTCAATCAATATTTACATCTTTTATGCCCTTAAATTGCACTTAAGATAGACGCTTTGTGTGCGCTGTATATATTCATATACCGACTGTTACTTAAGAGGATTAATACTTAAAAGTTCAACACCGATAAAAATGTTGAAAACAACATTTTATTTTAATTCACTTGTATGACACGGTTGAGCAAATACCCTTAGCATGCAAAACGCCCATAAAAGGGCTCAGAGGGTAACACCACGTAACAAATAACTATCCCAATTGATGAGTTAATACTGTTACGCCGTTTTATGATTTCCCGCCCATCCACTTAATTTTATTGCTCGGAAAATTACATGTATGTTACAAAGTTCGTGCCACTGTGTATACCTACTTGGTTTACTAAAAAAAAACAGTCGGTTCGTGGTTTAACTTTCAACCTAGTGTTCATTTGCTAGTGATTAAAGTAAAAAGGATTTGAAATTTGAACATGAATCACAGAAATAAAGTACCAAAATTGGCTCGTAAATTTCAAAAATAACCCCGCAGAATTAATCAACACATACAGTTTTGCGTGAGTCGACCCTTTTAATCATACACAAATTCGCGTTTAATAGAATAATGGGGCTTTAATTAATTTTATCTAACTTGTTATGTTTTCAGGATTATTAATCATTTTAGGCCGTAAACCATGGACGTGTCAACACCTTTACATCAATGCATATCATACATTTGGGCATTCAGGAAGTCAGATAAATTAAAAATATTGTTTTGATGTGATCTCACATGCGATTTTTCAATCACTCTTGAAGATAATTAGCTGATATTTATCGAAAATTATTCTTGCATTTCTGGTGAAAGTTTGAATTTTTTTCATAAGTCTTTAAAGCCGGATGTGTGTTATTCAGTCTTCCTATACATAATTCATTCAATCGGAGTTTACATATTATGGTGGATCATTAAAGTGGAAAATCGCTCAAATTGGGGAAGTTTTGAAACTTTACAGCTCATTTTGAATGAGACTTCCGGTTTATTTCATGCTTGCTGATTTTGGGGTACTAGATCCAGCCCCACAATCATTTCAATTTACTTATGTCAAAGTTAGATAATATTCGATGTGTGAATTTATTTATTCGTGTTCACTCATATCAACTGAAAATGAGTTTGCTTAGTTTTATATTCAACGATTTTTTTTAAATGTTGTTCGATTCGAACACTAAAAAGGTAGAAATTAAAATTGCCTCTAGTCTTTTTTTTGCTGTACAGTTTGTTTTATGATTTTTTTGAAACATTATTCTAGGTGGTAAATAATGAAATTATTGGCACATGATTCTCTGGGGACATCACATATTATCAGGAAATGTTGGGTTAACATTTTCACAGAAAAAATAAACTTTTATTTTGTACTCAATAAATATTGCATGAAAACTATGAAAATTTAAGAGATTCAGTATTTCAGCACGAACCTAATATGCTTTGGTTGATGACTTGGTTATATAAAATATGAATAATCTTCTACTGAGGATTGCTGTGTTGAAGAAATACTTTTCTGAAAATGTTTTGCTTCCATATAAACAAGTCTTGTCGACAGCATTAGCATTGGAACTAGCAGCTTAGAAAAATCTAACCAAAACACAAAAAGCATCTATTTGAGGAAAATTTTCTTGGTATTCTAACATTAGGTAACATTCAATAAATATAGATTTAAATGAGGTCTTATTGGACCTACAGCTCGTGTCCTTAAATGAGTATTTTTCTCGCGAGCTGCAATTTCCTTTGAATTAATTGCTAGTGGGGAAACTGAACTTACCAAAAGCGGAAGAAGGTCCTGTTGTTTCTTATTGCTCGGTGTCATACACATAACATCCTGAACTAACAGCAGAAAAACTAGCGCATTTCGTCTTCGAATCAAACACTTTCAAGCATCCGGTTTTTTGGATCTTCCCGACACTGTTTCGCTCGAAATGGCAAAAATCTAGACTGGACACTTCGGGAAATAGAGAACACACAACTGAGAGGAAAAAATATTTTTGAGAAAAATTATGCACCAGTAAGAGGCGAGTAGTGATAGGTAGCTTTCCAAAAGGGCAATCACGAAAAGCAAGCAGTTGTTGACAGTACCATAACCTTTGCCCCCTCTTGCATCGCAAAAGCGCAGCACCAACAAGACACTGGTGTAAAGAAGGGCCATTTGCATAAATTTGGTGTAGAGCATCCTCATCGTTAGCTCGACCTTTCGAACACCAATGAAATGCTGCGCGTTAATCACCGACCAATCGAAACTTCCCGTTCGGGAATAGGGATTTCGAGGGAGGAGTCTCGGGGTGGATCCCGCCGTGTCCCAAGGGATGGCAGATGTACAGAGGCGCGCTGGGTTTTAGGGGGCCATTTAGGGACTCGGGTCACCTGCCCCGGCCGGCCTTTTACTGCTCGAAAGAGATCGTGACACAAAAAAAAAACTAACACCGTCTGGAAATCTGGAATTGGTTAATTAGGAAGGATACTTCCTTAATTAGAGAGTTCTGGATTCGACGGGTTTCGGCTGTTCTCCACTGCAGGTTTCTAAACTTAATTTGCCATTTTCTGGAACAAATAACCATGCCTGATGTGAGTTGAAAGCGAAAACTCGCCTGTATCAAGTGGATTTTTAATAATTACATTTGTCTTTTTGGGTTTTTGGGAATTAAAACGTTCTCCCTTTGTCAAATGAATAATCAAGCGCAGTCCAGAATTGAACGCCATACAAACTCAGCGGTTTAATGTTCAATAGAATTTTTATTTCCATCGTCGTTTGCACATTTCCTAATGTGAGACAACTGATGGCTTGATTGGGGGATCGGAAAAATATGTATTCACTTTGAAGCAAAAAAATGTGGGGAGCTTTTCGCATTTATCTCTGGGTAATGGCGCAATAAAATACCAGAATGGTGGAAGGTGAAACACAATGAGATTTACAAAATGACTAAAATGGTTGGCGAAAGGCTCTGTGAAGGTCTAAGTTATATACCATTGCAATATTCCATATTGTTGTTTTGCCAAAATCATCATTTCTGGATTGGAGCAAAATCAAAATCAGCGCGATGCATTTTTGAATTAATTAAGCAAAACTTTCAACAAAATAATTCTTTTATTAGTAGTAGTAGTAAACATCTTTATTTCTAAAAAAGGCTATCGACCTATCGGTCTTTCTGCCCTTGTTTAATACATGTAGTCTTAATCTAAATAAAAAACAAATATGAAAATTCTCTTATTCTAGGTTAACAATATTATTAAATAAGCTTTCCAATTCTAATGACAAGAAACAATTATTTTATTGTCCAGTAGTCAGTTGCGTTTGTAAGTGTTCGAGTAGCGTTGATGTAGGGAAACGGAAGCGGGATTGTCTGGTTGGTCTTGTAAGACAAAGGGGATTCAGTATGGTCCAGTTGTAGGGGTTGTTTGTCCATTTTGTCTGTAGATGTATGAGTCTTTCCGAAATCTTTGTCATGTTTGTGCGTTCGTATAGTAGTTGGATTGGGGGGGTTTTGTACTGGGTTTTGGGGGTGTCTTATTCGTGTTATTAGTCTTAGTGCAATTTGTTCTGTTGTTTGTATATAACGTTTTGTCCTTTCTGTTCCGAATTGAATCCGTTTTGAATTAATTAAGCAAAACTTTCAACAAAATAATTCTTTTATTATTTAATAAAATTTTTCAAAACAATAATTGAGGAGTATGAATCATATGGGAGGCGAAAATAATGAAGCATCCTGTAGATTCTAAGCCTGCAACAAAAGGTGCGATAGCACCTGTGCACTCCCAGGACGAAGTTCAGGATCACGGCTTAAATCAGGACAAGAGAGTCTTGTTTCCATTTCAGCACCTCCGCACAATGTTTTCACAGTTCAGAAACTGCGTAACAAGAATTGGCCGAATTCGTATCAACCTTCGAAAATCCCCCATTATTTGTATTTTGTTCACAGTAGCTTTAACCCCGAAGCGCCCTGATGTGTGGGGAGCATTCGTTGGGGGATTACACAATGTATGATGGAGTTAATGAGAACGTTTACATCGAATATTAAATCACTCTAACCCCAATTAATACAGGCCGCGATGGACTAATCTTCACGTTTCGGCTTCACTGAGTCTCAGATTGAGTCGTTTGTCTCTTCGGCACGAGAATACCACATTTCCAGTCACTACTTTTACAGTTCTCTAACATAACGAAATATATACAACAACAATCATTGTACTTTCGCACTTGTATAAGAGCTCTTCTTCGTTTTCATTATATAGTGAGTCTCAGAAATAATGTCTAAATTTATATGAAATTCAGACGATTTTTTTTGGAAAAAGTTCGGAAGCATCCATTTTTATTTGCAAGTGCGATTTTTTACACCATTTTTTTATACAAAATCGTCCAAAAATAAGGTATGATCACATCCCATTCATTTTTTCAAAGTATAAGTATGATAATGATAATGATAAAGATAATAATGATGATAAGTAAACATTGCATTTACAGATAAAAATTGACGGGTTCGAGCTTTTTTCCAAAAAACGATCTGCAGAATTTTAAATAAATTTCGATATTGCTTCTAGGACTCCAATCAAATTCCTGATCCTGATCAAATTACAACTCGAATAAATATATGTAGAAACAGCATTTAGGGTTTCATAAATAAATAATCAGTGGAATGAAATATAAATAGAAAGTAGTTATGAAACCCTAAATATTAATTCGAAAAAGCTCGAACCCGTCAATTTTTATTTGTAAATGCAATGTTTACTTATCATCATTATTATCTTTATCATTATAATTGTCATACTTATACTTAGACTGCCCAGCTTATACTAGCTGAATGCTCGTGAGAGTGAAGGAAAAATAAGTCTGGAAATATTGATTTTCATGTGGTTGATCTGTCAGAATCAAAGCTTATTAAAGGCTATTTAAGTGTTGATGAGAGAAGAGAAGCTGATTTGAGTCGGAATTGAACAGACAGATATAATCTTTGTTTGGAGTGACAATCGTGTCGTGTGCAGACTGCTTATGAATGCTGAAGGTGTCGATCCGAATATAAAGGGGAGATGAGCAATTAATGAACTTCTCTTACCCTTTCCGGTCGTGCTTTGATCGCAGCTAAAGCCTTTAATCGATTATGGGGGGTCTTAATTTATTATTTCCGTTGTGCTGGGAAAACATTTGCTCTCATTTTCTCTAGCTAGGTAGGCACTTTAAATCCAAATTGCTCTTGAACTTTTTCCTCGATAATGGAACGGCCATTAAACTACCCTCTATTTGCGAATTTCCATTGGCAAAATAGAGCTGTTAAAGGTACTTGAAGATGAATGGTACCGAAACTTGGATGAATAGTGCGGAACCGTACCGCCGTGTGTAAACTCTTAAAGACGGATGTTTGCTTGATGAGCCATGAAAGTTTTTGGTCGATCCTATTGAATCGATTTGCCCTGCGGGTTATATCATAACAAGGTAAATAGGGCTGTAACCGTATGAATGGCTTAAAATATTTGCTTTTGCCCATTGTTAAGTCATTGCGATTTGGGAAATGAAGCAAAAAATGAGAACAAACACCCTTAACATGGCATATTGCTCAATATTTGCACTTTTTGGGGCTTGATCGGAAAAAAGGTATCAGTATGGTATAATTGGGAAAATATGCAGTTTTGTCAGCACTCACTGAAATTAAATTCTCATTTTCAACTCAACTGAAAGCTCCGTTCTAGTTTTCGAAGCCAATGCAAATTAAAATGGGACTAACGGCATTTTTATCTGGCAGTTCGAAATGAAAAATCTCTTTCAACTTTATCTTAACTATCTCCGTCATGCAGTCGAAAAGGGCATTTCAAATAAATTAAAAATACCGTAGTTGGCGCGCTATAACCCCTTACATTAACTTAATTATTTGTCGGAATCCTCAACTTATCAAACTTGGAAATCTCGACAGCTTCACGCCTTTGCTGGAGTCTCTTTCAAAAAGTTCCCTACAAACCTGAATTTTAATAAACTGCAATTGGACTGTGATTTCCACAATTTCAACTATATTATTGTACAGTGAGCAGCACATTTAGGGAGTATCGCATATAATTATTGAAAAAGCATGTTATTTTTAGAAAAATCGCTCAAACCTGTCGATTTTTGTTTTGAATTTCGCATTTTTTGAACCAATTTTTATTTACACAGGATGGCCCAAAAACAGTTATTATATCAATGGCAACTTTTTAAAATAGAAAGCCCGCTTTTTGGTAATTTTATTCAGTTCTCTACAATTTTTTTATGTAGCGTACCCTATACTTATCTTTAACGGCTTTCGGGAAATTGGCGTTTCAAAGTAGTAAGCAAAATTGCCACCCAAATTTATAAATCAATTAAAATTAAGGCTTAAAGAGCTATTTGAAAAACATCAAAATTGGACAGGAATTTAGGAATATTGACAGAAACGCCCTCCATGGAACCAATGGATAGCACTTAATTTAACTCTTTTAGTCATAATTTTTTTGGGTGGCAATTTTGCTTACGATTTTCAGAAATTTCCCGAAAACCATTAAAAATAATCCAAAAGAAATTCCTGGGTTCAAGTCAATTTTATTGTTTATTATTTAAAATGTCACAAATACACATTTGCAGTCATCATTAATTTTAAAAAAAAGGAGCTCTATCAAAATTCACATTCTAAAATACAAATTACATACATATTAAAAAGTATATTAAAAACAATAGGTTCACAGGTGATGAGTCAGGACAATAATGTTCGGGAAAAGACTAGAATCTATTGTTTAGAGATTTAAATTTTACTTATGTGTATGGCTGTTTCCACCTTCACATTTGACAAGCTATTGAAATCCTTATTTTGTTCAATATCGATCGAGAGAATAAAGAAACTGTTTATATTTCGCTTTTTCTTTATATTCTAGGAATATCAATTGCTCTGCAATTCTTCAATGTCAGGTGTTTATATTTTATGTAGTTGGTTTAATTAGTGTATGTATGTGTTCATTTAATTAGTGTATGATATACAGAGCTAAGATTGTCTGTGTCTGATCTAAAATTCATTGCATTCTGATGTTTTTTAATTTGTATCATTTCATGGATTCTTCTCTTATTATAATTGTCTTCATTGATTAATATTTTTGTGTTATCAAAATCAAAACTATGTAACTTTTGTTGTGCATGTTGTGCTAATGCTGTTCCATTTTCGTTAACCTTTCTTAAGCTATATTTATGTTCGTATATTCTTTTCTTTAAATATTGTCCTGTTTGACCTATGTATGTGTTGTCACTGTTCGAACAGTCAATCTTGTATATTACATTAGGTGTGTTTAACTTATCACTTTTAGGTTTAAATTTTGTGATACATTCCTTTGCTAAGTTGTTTTTAGTTTTTTCCGCTATAGTAATATTATGCGGTTTTAAAATATTTTTTATTTTCGTGTTGATTTCTGGAATATATGGTAAGGATACATACTTGATTTCACCTTCTTTTTTCTTATTGTTATTATTTATGTTGTTCCATTTATTGGAATTGCAGATTTTATTTATTCTTCGTTTTATAATTGGTTCGAAGAATGATTTGGGATAGTTGTTCATTATTAGTATCTTTTTTATTTTTTCAAGATTCTTTGTTCTAACTCATAATGTGCCAATTTAATCGCTCTATCAGTAAGAGCTGTTACAACACTTTTTTTATATTGTAGAGGTATATATGATTGGTAATTCAAGTATCTACCAGACCATACATCCTTTGTGTACCAGTTTGTTTTTATTTCCCCATTACCGTCATATATAACTGTCATATCCAAAAAGTTTAATGATTTGTTTTTGTCTTCCTCAATGGTGAATTTAATGGTGTCATGGAATGCATTAAACTTATCTAGTGTGTATTGATCTTTATGGTTTGGCAGGCACATTATGCAGTCATCTACGTATCTTTTAAAAAATCCACACTTAAAATTCAAATCAGATATTAGTTTTTCTTCTAGACTCTCCATTGCGAGGTTTGCAATTGTTGCAGCTATGGGAGACTCCATAGCTACTCCATATATTTGTGAATAGAAATTGCCCTCGTATTGGAAGTAAGTGGACTTAAGGCACAGCTCTACCGCCCCAATAAATTCATTTTCGGGTAATGATGTGTGTTCCTTTATTTCAGACCATTTATTTCTTATGCACTGTATTGAGTAATCTACCGGGATGTTTGTGTATAACGAAACCACATCAAGTGATATTATGCGATGGTTCTCAGGTATTTTCTGTTTTTTTATAAATTCGCAGAAACTCCATGAGTCCCTAATGTGATACTGTGACTTTCCCAATATATTAATCAACACAGCTGACAGATATTTAGACAATTGATAAGTTGGGGCATTTATGTTGCTAACTATCGGTCTCAATGGGTGGTTTGCTTTGTGAAGCTTTGGCAGGCCATATATAAATGGTGCTCGGCCGTTGTTGTGACTCATCACCTGTAAACCTATTGTTTTTAATATACTTTTTAATATGTATGTAATTTGTATTTTAGTATGTAAATTTTAATAGAGCTCTTTTTTTTTAATTAATGATGACTGTGAATGTGTGTTTGTGACATTTTAAATAATAAACAATAAAATTGACTGGAACCCAGGAATTTCTTTTGGATTAAATTGAAGTACAGTCAGGAAAATATACACAATAATTAAAAATAATATAGGGTAGGCTACATAAAAAATAAGAATTGTGTAGAGAACATTTCGAGTTTCTAATTTAAAAAAGTTGGCCTTGATATCACAACTTTTTTTGGGTCACCCCGTATACCTAAAAATAGGTTTAGAAAATGCGTCGCGAGTCCGAGCGCCTTTTCGCAAAATAAACACCTGATTTTTAAATAATTGTATATAGTGAGCTGCAATACATTTGCAGCTCACTGTATAATTTAGTAAGTCCATATAGTAAGTTAGTGCCTTAGAGTTTCAAATTCAGTTTCATTCGTTTCAGTCGAATCGAAAAACTAACTGCTGTCTTCCCAATTAATCACTATAAAAGGTTGTGCGGTTTAGAGCGAAACATCAGCCCGAAAGGTATTTAGTGTCAATCATTATTTGCCTTACACATTCGGACATTCCACTTGTGCAAGTAGTTGTAGAAAAAAATTGGGGGCGGTTAAGCCATTTAAAGCGATCAACAAAAGCGATCGGATAATCGTAGAAAAGTGTGAGCGGCGGACTATGAAAGAGCGGCATCCTGTGTTAAATAAGACCAAAAACCATATGGGCTACTGATCTTCCGCAACATAGGCGGAGAAGACGATTATTTTCCAGCTGTTACTCAATCTCGGGGCAACCTTTTTTTACAAAATCTATTTCAAGTGCAACTGCAGCCTTTTTTTGTCTTCAAAATATTCTTCCAGGGTATGCAAAGTCTGAAACGTATGTGAATTTTCCAAAAAAAAATAGGAGTTTTACTTGAAGCTCTACGCCTCTGGTTCGCTTATAGCGTTGAAGAACCAATGTAACTACGATGTAATCTGCTTAAGGATATTAGCAAAGTAGTTGTTGTGTATGTCCGTTGGAGGGGAAGAAAAGGAACTGCTTAATCTGGATGCTGCAAAACGAACGGTTCCATTGTGAAGGAGAGGGCATTGAGTATTTTCACTGCCGGGCACCGTGGGTATATCCACTAGATTTGTAATTTCGATGACCACATGTTGTGGCTTTGTTACATCGTGTTGCATTAAAATTTTGCGGTCAAATTCATTCATATGTTCTCTCAATTTGTTTTTCTGGGGCTGTTCGCTCGCTTTTGAACATACCGGCTCATCCCTCCCTTGCGCCCAAACTTGTACATAAAATAAATGCGTGTAATAATAATGATAATTGAATAATATAAATTGTTCTTTATTGTCGACTTATGCAGGAAACAGAGGTGATAATTTTCCTTAAGGGCCTTACGCTGAGCGCCAAACATTTAAATTCTTGGCTACTGGAAGACTCGTTTGTCACAATCGGCTTGTTGTACGGGCGTGAAATTTTAGTAGAATCCAAAAAAATTCCTGCAAAAACTAAATTCTATTGAAATTGAAGCTAGATCTGATTTTGACGAAGGTGTCAAAGTTACAATTTTTTGACCAAGCGCGACTAGTTGAAAAAAAATCTTAGGTCGAAAACTGGCTTGTGTATTGGATGCTAATTTAAGCCGGTCCTACACAAGATATAGTTCTGCTAAAATACCGAGAGTTAATGAATGGGAGTAAAGGGTTAATTTTTGAAAGGATGTTAAACTCTGGGCTTAAAATACCGACGTATTTACTTGCGCGACTAATGAAAAAACATTTTAGCAGGAAAACCGGTTTGCGTATGAGCTGCAAATTTTAGCAGGAGTTACACAACATACAATTCTATTAAATTTTCAAATTTTAATGAAATACGAGAAAAGAGAAATTAAATATTTTCCAAATGCCCCAAACATCCTAAATTTGCATAATTGGGAAGCTCCTTAGGACAAAAGCAGTTAAAAAACACGCATGTGAAAATGCCTCGCATGATTTTTTGCCCAAAATTTCATAAGAGTGGAGGTCGATGTTTTCGAAAAAATAAAATTTCTCCAAATGCCTCAAACACCGTAAATTTGCATAATTGGGTCGTCATCCTTAGGTCGAAAGCAGCATGTGAATTTTTTATCGGGCATCGGGGGTTTAAAATGCCGATTTTTTGCTCACTGGCGAATTGACTAGCGGTTAAGCAGAACTTCCACTCCATATAGTACTGCCCAGGCACCAAATTTCAATCGCTGGTGATTTTTGCAACGCTGTTAAATTCCAGGCTTAAAATATCGGCGTTTTTAGAAACGCAACGTGCCGGTGTATCGCCTTCAAATTTTTGCCCCAAACTACACAACATACGATCCTAATAAGCTACCAAATTTCACTAAAAAAATTGACTCAAAGACAGAGCTCATTTTTGCCAAAATGTCAAAGTTGAGTCTTAAAACACCGTTTTTTTGCAAGTGCGACTAACTGACAAAAAACCATCTGGACTCCAAAACTAGTTTTCGTATTAACTGGTAGTTTACGCAGGATTTTTACAACATATAGTCCTGCCAAAGCACAAAATTTAATTGACATGCAGTGAAGAGCTGATTTTTGCAAAGCTGTTAAGGTGTAGGCATGCAGTAGGTACCCACGTTCGCAACAGCCCGACTAATAAAATGTTGTTGCCGGAAAATAGATTTGTTGTTGCAGGAAAATAGATGATGGCGAAGTGGAGGTGTAAAATGCGATTTTTTCAAGCCCGACTATTGAAAAAAATTCTTAGCTGGAAAACTGTTTCGGGAATTGGCTGCAAATTAAACCAGAAGCTACACAACAAATAATGCTATCAAACTGGAAAATTTCATTGCACTTGCGATAAAAATTGATTTTTCTGAAGCTGCCAAACTTAAACTTGAAATCATCGAAGCGACAAAGTGCAAATGTCAAAGTTTTCACATAAATTTCATCAATTTCCGGGCAGGAATATTAGTTGACCCAGATATGATAATCAGTTTAATAATCGGTACTTAAAACGGATCAAAATTATTTAAAGTAATAAAACATGCCAGGAACACGATTACACACCCTCTTCAACTTGAAAGTCCAAACCGTTCTTTAATAGCGTGATTGCCCTATTATATTCACACACTGGATCGATTAGATATGGGGCATTTTACACTTTAGGCTTAGGTTTCAGCTTAAAATGCATATTACCGATTAGATTGATAAAGGACGTTTTCATCCTCTCCTCATCTCTAGATAAAGCATGCTTTTCTGCTTTGTACTATACAACTATGAAACAATTTTTTATATACCGGGTGTAACATTTAACTTGAGACATCTCAATATCTCGAAACATAAGCACTTTACTAAAAAATGTTTAAACTAGTGTTCCTCCATATAAATAACACATTTTTATTTGATCACGGCAAAAAAAAAGAAATAACTTGAAGAAACCCCTAATTTTAATCAGTTAGGTTTATTTTGGTATTAACACTTCGCCAGCATGGAGTACATGACTGTACAAGAGAAAATTCAAATGGTTTTTGCTTATGGAGAAGCTGCAGGCGTATTGATAATGCTGCCAATCTACGCTCAGCGTTTTCCGGACAAAGTGCGGTCCCGAGCCTCTTTCGCTCGAGTTATCAAGCAGTTTTCCACTGAAGGCAGTGTAAAGTAGAAGAAACGAACACGTAGAGCTACAGTTTGTAGAGCAGCAAATCAACTAGCAGTCCTTGGTGCTGTGGCTTAGAATCCCCATGCAAGCACACGAGAAGTATCACTGCAATCAGGTATATCTCATATGAGTGTGTGGAGAATGCTGAAGATGCAGATGTTTCAAGTATGGTGTGGAATCATTGGCAGTAAACTTATCAGTTCCCACATAATTGAAGGCAACTTGAATGGTGAAATGTATCGGGACATTTTGGAAAACGCACTGCCAACATTGCTTGAGGACTTGAGCTTAGAAGTACGGAATACCATGTGGTTTCAGCATGATGGATGCCCAAAAAGTGGGGGTACCATTTAAAAAATTTAAGTTACCCCCCCTTCCCCCCACAAGGAGAGGGAATATTTTAAAACCACATAATATTACTATAGCGAAAAAACTAAAAACAACTTAGCAAAGAAATGTTTCACAAAATTTAAACCTAAAAGTGATAAGTTAAACACACCTAATGTAATATACATGATTGACTGTTTGAACTGTGACAACACATACATAGGTCAAACAGGACAATATTTAAAGAAAAGAATATACGAACATAAATATAGCTTAAGAAAGGTTAACGAAAATGGAACAGCATTAGCACAACATGCACAACAAAAGTTACATAATTTTGATTTTGATAACACAAAAATATTAATCAATGAAGACAATTATAATAAGACAAGAATCCATGAAATGATACAAATTAAAAAACATCGGAATGCAATGAATTTTAGATCAGACACAGACAATCTTAGCTCTGTATATCACACACTAATTAAATGAGCCCTTGCATACACTGATTGGACCAAGTAAATGGAATATAAATACCTGACATTGAAGAATTGCAGAGCAATTGATATTCCTAGAATGCAAAGAAAAAGCGAAATATAAACAGTTTCTTTATTCTCTCGCTCGATATCGAACAAAGTATGGATTTCAATAGCCAGTAAAATGTGAAGGTAGAAACAGCTATACATGTAAGTTAAATTTGAATCTCTGAACAATAGATTCTAGTCTTTTCCCAGACATGATTGTCCTGACTCATCACATGTGTGTGATTTGTATTTTAGTATGTGAATTTTGATTAAAAAAAAATTTAATTAATGATGACTTTGAACGTATATTTTAGACAAACTGATGATGATGGAGAAAGACACCGAAACGTATTTGTGACATTTTAAATAATAAACAATAAAATTGACTGAAACCCAGGAATTTTTTTGGATTAAATTGAAATACAGTCAGGAAAATATACACAGTAGTTAAATGTTACACCCGGTATAACTAATCAATATGTTTAATATTAATATTTGCGAAACTGAATGACTTTGGAATCAAACTAATGCCAAGAAAACGAGCAAAAGAAAGACGATTTTAAAAATCCCTGATGGAAAAGTCTTAATATTAATAAACTCGGAAATGATGGAATTAGTGACTTCTTTTTGGAAAATTGAATTTTATCGCAGTTGTAGCATATTTCTTTAAAAATTTGCACATTAAATCTGCGAACATGCAAATAAAATATTTAGCGTAAAAGTAGTTTATATTGAAAACTTAATAAACCTTTGCAACGCATTCGGCGGTATAGAAACTCGTTTCTGATACAAAACCTAATAACTGACTTTAATATCCGACTTATAAACTGGCGGAATTCGAATAAGCTTCAATAATAAACCGTTTAGAAATATAAGCACGCTTGCTGTACTATTCAATCTGGAATTTCAGGTATTGCCAGTAATCAGGCTTAAAATTAGTTCGTTTCCACTTGTGAATCTGCACAATGTTGCGTAATGGCCAATATTTCGAACGATTTTAATTATTTCAAATATGTAACAGTTGATTGTCTACACAAATACCATTCACAAAACGATCCTGTTGAGGATACATCAAAGGGTGGCGAAGCAAACGACTTTCGAGATTTTTATTTTAATTGTACTGTCTGAATTAATGACTTTCATATATATACAAAGCTCTTCGTTTAAAAATTCAGTTAGTTTCCATTTCAAAGTCTCTCTCGGCGTCTAATTTTTGAATTGGAATTATAACACGCTAAGAGGAATTCTACACAAAGAGAAATATCAACACCCTTGCTTTATTCAAAGTAGTAGAAAATACTTCAGTGAAAATAAAGTGGCGCATTTTGACGTGAAAATAGTCAACATTTTCGGGATCGAACTTTGACTAGGCATTGAGTTCATTAGTCGAACATTTTTAACGGTTTATCTGCAAAATAACGGATCTTTCCCCTGAAACGGGACTAATAATTTGTTCAATTTATACAGTAATGCAAGATGACTTTTGACATTCGCTCGACAAGTTTCCAATGCCTTTAGTGCAGAGTGAAGGGTCGCCACTTGGCGTCGTCGGCGTCTTTGAACGTCACAGGACGCCGCACAGACGTCGTTATCTTTACGCCATGGTTACCACTCGATATGTTAATGCAGATGCGGATTTGAATGGGTAAAATTTGTCTACCTTGTGTAAGAGGATGCTTAAAAAAGTTAAAATAAAGACAAGAAGAAATATCAAAGAATTGGAAAACAAACTCAATGACCTCAAAAGGCATAAGATGGTTTACAGGGGAGATGTTTCAGAAAATTATTAATTGTTTTATTTTTATTTAATATTTGTTAATGTTTATATGATTTTGTTTTATTTTGCATCATCTGATTTTTTTCATTGGCATTTGACACATTTCTTTAGAGCAGCGTTAAGTAAAAGAGTCCCCAGTTTAAATCAGCGACGGTCGAGCTTAACAGAGAAAAAACTGGCCAAATGGAAATTACATTAGATTGATTAATTTTAGCTGGTCAAATTTGAAATACAACTACTTTAGTGTCATCTGGTAGTTTAAATGCAAGGCTGGAATCTGAACGTTTGATCGATAATCGATGGTTCCTTAATTGTAGACGAGTATTTTCCATGCGACATCTATGAAGAACAATTTTATGTTCAAGAACTGATTTCTTCTTCAGCCCTGATGGGTTAAACTCAGCCGAAACGTTGGCCCAAGAAAAACAGTGCTTTTTTGCAATATGTTGACCGGAAAGTCCACCATTCTCTTAACACCTCATGTACATTTTTACACGTTTAGAATTATAAAATAAAGATAATCCAGATTTATTTGTCTGTAGTTTTCCCGGTTTGCAGCGTGGTTCCCATTTAAAACTACACTCAGGAAATGGAATAAGAACACAACAATCTAGGTAATAATACTATATTTGCAAGTTCACTTTTTACAATACTTTTTACATGTCAAACAACTGAACCGTTGAACTCTGTTTGAGCTTTTTACAAATTGCAAATCGCTTTTTACATTTTTGAGCTTGTTGGCACAGTCGCATCTTATAAATTGACTTTTTCCGTTCAATTTCACAGCAATACCATCCCTATTTACTGACCCTGTTGCTGCAAAATATTGAATTTGCAAAGTTGGATTCAAGCAAAAACAGATTGCTTGAGCAGCTAATTATACTCAGGAACTATAGAAGCATTTGACACAAATCGGTAAAGTCCATGTAAAGTCAATTGAGACAGTAGGAACAAAACCGAATTTTAGTCATCGGCGCTTTGTATTCCAGCTGGCTGGATTTTTCCTCCATGTCTCAGTCGACTTTGAATGGACTGTACCATTAAGCTTGGATTTTAGCGAGGTTAACATAGGATTTACATTTAATTGGCTTTTTGAGGGTTTACAATCTCTCTAAGGTCTTTAATTTTATCCAATACATTGTGGCAGGTTTTATATTGCCGGGGTGGAGTTTAAATGAGGGCCAGTATTGAGTATGACTTACATTTAATTAGAGCAACTTCTTGGAACTCCAATAGTCTACCTGGGGCATTTGGCTTAGGATGATTATAATTCCATGCAACCGTACATTAAGAACATCAAACCAAAACTGAGACATCGAGTAGTTAACATTCTCATACTAAGCTTGGTGTTTTAAAAGGCACAGTGTTTTCAGCAAAACGTGAAACTTAATTTGATATAAGACAATTATTAAGCAATTTTACTGAAAAGCACACGGTCTAGTGTTGTTTAAATTCATTTTCCTATAATGTGAGTAAATTTGACCAAGCAAAACATTAATTTGCCAATACTCGATATAAAATGTCCATGTTGAAAGTAGCATTCAAATGAAAACATAGCAACGGTATTAAGTGGTACATATATTACTAGCTACAGGCAACGTAAAAATTAAATAAATAAATCACAATAACAAAGTTAAGTCATAGAAAAAATAAATGTCTTTAAATGGTCGATCATTAGTGCTCGTTCAATCTATCCTGACTTCGACTACTGCCTTTAAAGGCTTTTCGACTAAGACTCTCCAGGTAGGCTGCAGGTGCCCAACCTTCCACAGAATTTCCTAGAACAACATTCATGTTAACTGTGATTGAGAAAAACAATTAAGCTTCTTACCAACGACTTTAACAAACCACCAGCCAGCACAACCCACTTTCAAAAGTTCGACAATGTCTCCTTCTCGCATGTTGACTTCACTGCTTCCTATGGCACAGTAATCAGCCAAAGTCAGATATCTTCCCCTCTAAAATTGCATTTTTTCAGTTGACGTTCGTCAGAAACTCAGAAAGAATACAAATACTAAATAAATACTTGAACTTGAAAGAGCATACAAGAAGAGAACACCAACATTTATCTGTTTAATACCGCAAATGCAAGCGAATCGTCCAGCAGGGATTCTATTAAACGCTGTTTTTTTATTAGGAGGAAAAAATTCAAAATATGTACCGAGTGTTCACACACGTGGTTTAGCAAAGCTTTTCTGAGACATAATAATTTGCTTTGATGGTATGTGATCAAGCAAATGAGTGCTGTATGATAAAGCATGTTGCAATGATAAACACTTAATGAAACATAGCATTCGCTGATGGGTTTGGGAATTATTAGCATAATATGACCCTCTATAGTCTTGGTAGGTTGCAAGTTTCACCAAAACTATCCAGGTGTGTTAATAATACATACATTTATGAATTAAAAATAAAACTTACTAGATAACTATATAACTAAATAAAGAATGGAACTGCAGGCTTTTAGCAATGCTTAACATAAAACGTAGTGGTGGTATTTACACTACTGCCTATGAAATAGGCTATCACACGGTCGTAAATTGAAGAATGACCCTTCACCCCATTCCACTGCAAAAAATGGACGATAAACTAACACTTTTCTTTGATCTGGATTCATGATGTTGCTCCTAATACTTAGTTTGACTCATAACTTTATCCAAGTTATTGTTAAGTGAATTAGTGCTGTAGCAGCAGTGCTGTACTAGTGTTAAGATATCTTCCAAATGATACTGAGCTTAGGAACAACGCACTATAGTGGGTGATTTTTATTAAATAGCTCTTACCGAGACAATGAAATCATCATCGTCGCTATTGCTGGCATCGGAAGACCAGTTGCCTGGCTCAGAACACTCTACTCCTTCATCTACATGATTAGAGTGGGGCTCATTGTCGCAACTCATCGCCCTTTGGTGTCCTTCCCCAACTGAAGCTGCAGATTTTTGCGTTTCCCATGAAGTAGTCTGTTTCAAAGGCCTAAAAGACATCAGAACGTTAAAAAAATTCCACTTTTCTCTAGTTGGTTTACCTATGCGTAATAGCAGCATACTGCTTGATCTTCTCTCCTTTAATCTCTTCAAGTTGGCTGTAAAGCACCTTTTTAATCTCATTGACCCAAGCGTGCTTTTGTTCCAAATTTGTCGCTTGAATAATATGGACTTCCTGTCTGCCTTGAAGCCACACTTCAAACCTCTTCGCATCGCCTTTAACAGTCTCAGTGAGTCCGATTTGGGACATTTGCAAATTATGTTTGAACTGATAAGTCGCCTTATTTCGCTCAGACTTTGAAGTCGCCTTGCAGAAGACCAGCGACTTTTGATAAAGAAATAAATGCCTTCTTAACGGCTTCAGTCTCAGTCTTAAATCCTTTTTATTTTCCACCCACACAGAAAATGATCCTTGCAACAGGAGGTCACCTTGCTGGGACAAATCCCCAGGAAATCCTGTTATGGATATTTGGTGCATGGAATCATTAACGCATTTGAGGACTATCAACATGCAGTCGAGGGCTTGTTGTAGTTCTTTACAACATTTGCTTCCTTCTGAGTATCTGAGTAGATGGCTTAAAAGAAGCTGATATTTGGTGATGCGCTGCACGGGCTTTAGAAGATATGCAGCTAAGGGCAGTTTGTGTCCCAAATTCTTTTGGCATTGATTGAAAAATGGCTTCAGTTCATTGGAGTTTTCTCGCAGTTGCTCAGATTTGGAAATATTTTGACAGTAGAAACTGTACAGCCTCAGAAACTTCTCCCTCTGGAATAAAAAGTGTGTTTCCAAACTTTTAAAACGCTCTCATTGGTGGCTTACTTTTTGAACAAAACAAAGCGCCACCAGATCAGAAGACATGATGCAATTCTCCAAATCTCTCAGGAAATACTCTGAGTGAAAGTTGTAAATGTCATCCAGATTCCCGAATATGACATCAAACTTTTCAAGAGCTTTGGCCGGTATGCAATGCTGATGCTGCTCCAGATGCGCCTCATCTTTATATCCCTACAATAAAACTTTATTGGTACCTGTCGGCATTTAAATAAGACTTTTATTAGGATCCATCATTAATAAAATTAGTTGGTTTTATTTGTTTTTCACTACTGTTTCACGTTACATTGTGAATCCGTTTATAGCAGCCTTAGTTTGTGTTTCGACATTAATTGTTTGAAAATAAAAGACAATTTGAATTAATTTGCAAAATGTTCGGTCAATTAATTTTTTTGCGAAAGTGCAGTCAAAATTTTAAATGTAAAGGACACATCCGCCACATGCCTCCAACTTGACAAACTTTGCGAAAATTTATTTTTATAATTAATTAGCAGCCATTATTTCCTCCAAAACAGATATATAAATACGTTCGCTTCTTTAGCATTAAATTAGCAAAACTATGTTTTTGCGCATAGTAAGTTTCTGCAATTAATCTACGACAAACACATGGCAACACTCAAAATAACTTGTTAACTTCATAAAGCGTTGTCATTATTATCATAAAACAAATACATAATTAAAATAAAAAAAAAAGTTAAACATGGACTTGGAGATATTCAAACGTTGACTATTCAACTATCTAATAAGTATTTAAAGAGAATTACCTTAATAATAGCTAGTAGTTCACTGACGTAGATTCTTTCGGAATCTAATAATTCACTCAAGACATGGCCAGTCTTAATCTTGTTGAGTTCATCATTTTCTGGTGAGATTCGGGGCTCATTTGGGGTGATTTCTGGCTCCGCTTCTAATGTTGAATCCATCTAGAAGAAATCCAACACAGTCGACTACATAGTCATCCAAATAAAACACAAGCCGAATTCAAATTATTACTAATAGTACAAATAACAATTTTAATTGATAAGAACGTGACGACCTTCTGGATGAGCGATATTCACTTTATTATCAACTTTAAATTCAGTTGCAACTCTTGAAGCGTTGGCCGAAGTTGTAGCTATTTTTAATGCTAGATTTATCTACTTGAAAATTGGAAATTACCCGTTTCCTTTTATCGTCGTACTGACAATATTTTTGTTCATTAAAAGTCAGCAAGAATCTTACCAAGAAGTGAAACGAAAACAAACCTGCTTATTCTAATATATTCAGATTCATGCGACTCCCTGCTGCAAAATAAATGATAGATAATGCAAATTATTTTCACTTAGATTACAGAAGATATACTAACAGCCTGAAACTGAAACAGTCAACATTCAACAAGAGAATAATTAATCATAAAGAAACGTTTCAATTGGTGTTTGTACCTTACATCTGTCCTTTTTCAAGCAGCTGGTTTTTTATCAACAATTTTTCAAACTTTCAAAACAGAAGCTGCATTTTTTCCACAGCACCACCAGCACGAGTATTGTAAAGCTGTTCGGGTCTCAATTTAGAATAAACTTGTGAGCTGGCAAGCATTATTTATTTGAATAAAAGATATCCGCAGCCCTTGGGTTTAAAACAATACGGCCTTTTCATCCCTGATGTGGGTCGGGTTCTTTAAGCATAATCAATACTAGAAAGGGAATTCGGTTCAGAGCTGATAAGGGTAATGACGACCCAAGAGTATATTTTGAATTAATTATCTATTTTATAATAGATGATACTCCCACTTGCGTCGGAACGTTGACTAATCGAAGTTCGGAGCTTTGAACTGATTACTTTTTGTAGAAAAAATATATTATGGCTTATTAAGTGCCTTAATTCAACGCCGTATTCCTGCCAAGTCGCGAAGATATTCACAACCCAAGGTTGGGCTGGGTCGAGAGATGCAAAGGAAAGGTAAAATGTAACTCGATTACAGTTATTTTTGCATGATCGACAACGTTCGCTCTGCGGCAGCTATGGGGGGCAAAATTAATATTCTGTCCACTGGAAATTAAATAACTTTCTTATTCTATTCTAGTCTATTCAAATGAAAGTGATGCCTTAGAAAATCCGCCTTAAAAGTGGCTAATAATTTGCATTTTCTCAACATTCCATGCAAGTTGACTGACTTTTTTATCAACTTATAAATATTCAGCTCAAATAGCTACTCTACTTTCCGTTTTGCTTTGGAAATTTAAACAAGCGTTTACTATTGTAGATGATAGAAAATGCAAATTTCATTTCTTTTTCTATGGGACTCTTCACAGATCATTTTTCTTAGAAAAAAACGAGTAAGACATCAAGGACTTATGTTTTTATTATTAAAGATGCTGTGTGCATATTTGCTGTTGAATTTTTGAGGATTCTGCAAGAATTAAATCCATTGCCCTTGCAAAGTGATCAAAATTACTTTTTAGGTAAATGATGATTTTTTTAATTATAAAAAACATAATTAGTTTAATATTATTCGGAGGGCTTATGAGCAACACTGATAACATACCGTGGGTACAAGAGAATAAAAAAATCCATCGCAAAAACCGTAATTGTTGTTCGGAAGAACCACTTTAGGAAAATAAAAATTTTCAGTTTCCCACGTGCAATGGCAACTCATTTTAGGAAAATGCGGAAGTTCCGAATCTCGATCGTATCGAACTGAAACGCGACCGTTCTTTAAAGTTGAGCACTCGGGTTATAACTGGTTTCGATATTGGGACCAGCGATTTGGGCAGGCCGAAATCATCGCCCCATTCACTAATGAACAATATTCCGAAAAATGTCAATTTATTTTTAAATATTTGCATAATCGCCCATTTAATAACTGTGATAAGTGAGATTGCATATTTATGAATATGGTAATGAGCGACCATGATGTGATCCTAGGAATGTTGCTGATATTCGTTTTAATCCAAAGTTAGGTAATCTTGACCGACTACAAGTGCCAGTTGTTGAAATCTTCGGATTCTGCATCTTGCACTTTAATTTTTCGATTGTTGATTGTTACAATTTTTTAATGAACGTTTAATGTGAAACAATTCATTCCTTCAATTGTATGATTTTTAAAAATCAAAAAATGTTGATGCCTGAAGAAAAAGTTCTTCAAAAAACCTAAAAAAAGAGTTTATCTTCTTTCTGCTTGCACTCTGCTTCTGCGGAAGCTCGTGTAATTCCGACATTTAAAATCTGAACGCCTACATATTTCCCATTTTATTCAAATAGTTAAAACCCCATAAACTACGAAATATTTACAAAATAACGGAAATTCCGTCACGATTCCGTAGTAAGTGGGACTACCAATATTCATAGAAATAAAACACCAATTTATGCGATTATAGAAGCGAGATGAAATTTCGAAGAACACGGAAATACGTCTTCAGTATTGAGTAAACTTTCCGGTTATGATAAACTTTTACCTATGCGGTAACGAAAAAAATCGGGTTGTTTTCGTCAATTTGTGATTTTTTCCTTATAGTTTATTAAATTACGACTGCAATCTAAAGAATTAACTTTTGAACTGTTTCACTTTCTCACTGTTCATCAACTTCAAAGAATTCACAATCTTATTTAAAAGTTCTCGAGCTTTTTACCGCATATATTAATAATGTATGTGAAAAAAAGCCTGTTTACCTTTTAAAACACTTTCAAGTCAACTGTGACCTCAACTCGCTCAGCATGTACCCATGCAAATAGCTCGATTGATTAGCAAAGCCAATTGTCTTTTATCTCAAATAGTTCGAGAAATCTTTTGTTAAAACGTGACTTAGGTTCAATATATGCACATTTCTAGAATATTTTCCTTCAGAAATTGATAATTTGGAAGCTTTTCAACACTCAATTTTTCTATGATAGCAGTTATAATAATGAGAATTTTTTTGAGAATATTGAAGGATTTGTTTCACTCACCTTGGGAACTGTGTAAGCTTTTTTCAAAAAGATCTTTGCTGGCTGGGGAGCCCCAACTAAGGGCTGCCTTGGCACTGCAGGTTCTGGAACAACAGTCTGAACTGGGCGCTTAATTTTTGCTGCAATTTTATTCAAGTTTGATATCCGTTGCTCGCACATAAGTTTCACATCGTCTGTCCTTTGCAGCACCTGAGAACAAGTGCTGAGTTTGCAGTTTCTAAATGGGAATTTCGTCTATATTACCTGTAAGACTAAGGGCTTTGTTTCTGGAGTAACGCTATCCTGGAAAATATCTCTGAAATCCTTATGACCAGTGGACATGAATTCTTTGGCGGTGGCTTCAAAGTTGCGAATTTCGTTTATACATTTCTGCGCCAATTCTGGGGAGTTTGAGCATTGCTCGATATTTTGCGAGGTGAGTAAAGTCACCCCTGTAGCGCACCAGCTATTCACCTGGAAAACCATACAATTTCCTCCCATGAAAAGCTGATAACTTTGCTCCTACCTTTTCCAGTCGCTCGATCAATTCTCGACATTTAGATAAAAGTTCCTTCCGTTTCACTAGTCTGTTAAGAAGCATTTCTTTCATTCTCAAAAGCTCGCTGCATTTGGGCTCCACGCATTCAATGGGGCAGGTATTTTTGGTCCTCATTAGCAATTGCCCTGAAGACATTGCTTCTTCTGCTCTTTGAATATCTGTCTGACAAATTTTCTCAAAAGCATTCGTTTCCTTAATTAGTGTGTCAACTCTCGCCACTGTCTCTCCCAGCTCAGTCATATCGGAGATTGTTTTTAACGCCATATCAAAATTCGCTTGAAGTTCCCGAAAGTCTTGCTCAAATCTTCGAAGCTCTAGGCAGTGATGGAGTTTGGTTGAATGCTGTTGCCAGAAGTCGTCAAATGTATTTTCCGTTTCTTCCAATTGCACTAATAATCGCTCCACTGCGAACACATTCCCTATCATATCGGGGGCAGAGTTTTCATCTTCCGATTTATTTTTTTCTTTGATGCTGCACAGTAGAGACTCCCCAATTTTGGCTGCGGACAAAATATTCTGTTTCAGATCTGAGTAGGATTCCTTTTGCTTAAGCAGCAGCTCTTGGGTAGATTCCACGGTGTTCGGAAGCTCAGTTTCATCGACTACCTTGGTGAATTCATCTAAAGCACTTGAGACTTCTTGAGTAATAGAAGAAAAGTTCTCTAATTCTATTCGTTGGTTTATCCACTCTTGATGATTATATGCTAAAGTTCCTTTCAAATCGACTGTTAATTGATGAGGATCAACGTGCTCATGCAATTCCTCGGCAGTGCTAAGAACAATCATTCGGAACTTAAATTCGTCTTTGAACAGTTTATTGCTCACTTCCGATAGTGCTTTTTGTAGGAAACTTGCTGGCCGTAAAACGTAAACCACTTGAATTAGACCCGGAAAAAATACGGATATTTTCAGTAGAACAGTTTTTACGGAATTCCAGCGATCCTTACGTCTATCTATTACTAAGTGGAAGCCCATATCTGCCTCTTGAAGCCTGCAAATCAAGAGTCTGAGCCATCTGCATTGTGATAAGGAAACTTATCTTACGTAGGCACTGAAGTTAAATATAACATTAGGCGTTGATATTCAGTATCCGAAAGCATCTGAAAATTATTGTTATCGGGAAACGTAATAAGTGGACAGCCATCGTTCGATTTGCCACCTGAGATAATAGCGTAATGGTGTTGTAGTAAATCAACCACATCATTTACTCCTAACGGTTCAAGACTAACTGTGTTTTGCATTTCGATTTCCTCACAGGATGGAAGACCGTCTTCTGCAACAACATGAAAAAGTTGACGGGGGGATAAAAAGCAGAAAAATCAGGAAATTGAACTGGCTTTGCTCCGATCAACATCGGATCGTTCATCAATCAACAGTATTTCCGCAATTTATTTGATTATCTTATATGGTGGGATACACAGGCAATTAATGGGGTGATTTCAATTTAAATAGCAATTCCAGAAATAGCGGCTTATTTTCGTTTGGTTTTGTTTGAAAAATGTTGCATCGCACTAGACTGTTTTACATAATACTTAATGACCCGGATTTTAACAGCCTATCCAGTTTCAATATTATATCTTTCACATCTGCTACAGATAATAAAACCTCCAGGTTGTTATTTTGTCAATGTTATGGCTTTTCTCACTGTTTATGCATACTAATTCCGATAGATTCACAGCAACGTTGATGTATAGGAAGTTAACTCATTAACATTTTATGGCGCTATGAAATAATCCACTGCGCACCTAATTAAATATAACACATTTATAGCATTTGCTTTCAAAAACAATTTTATATTGGTATATTAGATAATTATTGTTAAAACATAAAAACACTTTACGATAAGCTGTTCGAATTTGGAAGCAAGTGTGGGAAAGTTAATTATTGCTTTATTGTATTTGTTTATCTGGAAATGGACCAACGTATATTTCCTTAGTTCTTCCCGTACAAGAAGCAATATTTTGAGTTTGTATTTCTTCCTGACGCAACTTTACCAAGCACGAGTGGCTTGCATGTTCAGAGCTGTGTTCGATTCGGATGCAAACATATCTTTAAAGATACAAGCCACTCGTGCTTACGAAAAACTTACCAGTTTCTTTATCACTATTATCAGCCTTTATGCCTTTGATGATCTCATACGCAGAAATTCCAAAAAATGATCCGATACTAAATAAATCGAGATGGAAAAAGCGCGCTCAAAAATCTAATATGAACCACTGCAATATTTTGAATAAACCCCTACTCGAAATGTGCAACAGAACGAACAAAAAATAATAATTTCGTACCCGAAGCGAGCACACCTCTGAATATGTAAACGACTAGTGCTTGCAAAACGTCAGGAAGAAATTCTTTCCCACAGCGGCCTTCAAGCCCGAAAAACTAACCAGTAATTGGAATCTTAATCAAACTAGATATTCCATATAAAAACATTGATTTTCAGCAAAAAACACACTTTATAGAAGGAAGAAAAATAATTAACAGCGCTGCATATACTAAACTCTTTATTGTAATAAATCACATAGTTTTCTATCGAAATACGGTGGAACTGTTTTTGTTCATATTGAAAATAAAATAAAACAGCATCCTAAAAGTGAAAACAAAAAAAGTATTCGTTTATAAAAAACATCTATATTTAAAGTTAACAAAGTCTTTTGTACAAAAAATATATAGCTATCAGATATTGTTCAGCATGGTGCGAACTTATTGCATTCTACTAAAATATGGCGCATGATGTTGGCCATTTGTCATAGTAGTTACAAGATTTCCCTGGTCGTTAATTACATATCCCGTGTTGGTTAACTGATAAGAGAATGTATTCGTATTATGATTTGTAGCAGTTTGAGGAGTAACAATGTTGGCGTTTGATATAAGCTGCGGGACGGGCGTTACCAAGAACGTTTGCGATTGTTGATGTTGATTTCCGCTGGTTTCACTAGAAGCTACCACCAGGGGTATGACTTGCTGCACCTCATTGTTGATGATACATTTTTGTACTTGTTGCACAGTCTGTTCTCGCGGCCTCTCAATTGTCTGTATTTGCTGAGGCTGTTGAATTTGAGCGGTTGGTTGCTGAACGTGCACTGAGACGTGCTGCTGTTGCTGTTGTTGTTGTTGATTGTTGTGATGCTGATTATTGCCTTTCGGTTCCAACTTACAAAACTTCACATGGGGGAATTGCTCCTTCATAAAATGTCTAAATGTTGAATACCCCATAAGTTTAACTCCTGGCTCTAAAATCTGGCCATACTCTTTATAAGCATCGTGGAGATTTTTTCGCGTGACATCCCAAGGTAATTGAATGCCCTGTTTTGTGTTGAGAATGTCTCTTTCTCCTGTATGTTGCTCCAAATACTGTTTTAAGAATTCTCGAGCATGGCAGTAGATGTCCAGGGAGAACGTATTATGAGGCTTTTTCCCGTGATTTCCATGTACTCTTGGCGCAACCCCATGGGTCATAACGTGCTTTCTGATTCTCTTCAGCTGATAATGCGTACAATTTTCTAGATAGAGGAAAGCGTCAAGGCATACTCGCCTTCCTTGATAAACATATTGAGCTCTGAGCCTTCTCCTTTCCCTATGCCGCACAGTCGTATCGGGATTCGCAAGACATGCCATTGTAACACCCATCAAGTACATATCATGCTCGCCTTTTGTCAGTTCTGCAATATTATGCCGATGCTTAAATACTGTTTCTGGATTCAGTCCTCTAAAACAACTCTCATCCTGGCAATCACATCCTCTCTTAAAACGCTCCTTAACTTGAGCTGGACTTTCTTCCAATTTCGTGGGATCATTAACAGCTGGCAAGAATGGTTTTTTCTTTTGCTTCTTTACGGCTTTTTTCTTGACATTAGAGCCATTATTAATCTTAATCTTTGGTAGCTCTTTAGCCTTAACTTCTGTCTGCTTTTTTACAATTTCGGCTTCAGATTGAGCTGCCTCTGGCTCTTCTTGAAGATGTCCTGTGTAGATTGCCGTCATACTTGAATCCATAGGATCTACTATTGCGTGACTTTCCCATATAACCTTAAACAAAATATTGGAAGCTGTAAATGCAGGGGATTATTTAATTTTTTCGTTGGATTCTCACCACTTGCTGGTCATCCATGCTATTGGAAAAATGGGCCGCTCCATCCATTGCAGAAAAAATCGAGTGGGAAATCGAAACAGGAGTATATTGCATAGCGCTGTCGCCGTCAGCTACATCTGTGTTAGAAGGGTTGGAATGAAATGCTGCAGTTTGATTGTCAGTTCCATCAACAATTAGTTCTTGCTTCTCAATGCGTTCGACTGATAGGAGGCTATGAAGAACTTCACTTGCTTCTTTTTCCGCTGCGTCTTCCGCCATTACTAATAAAACGTTTACAGGCTTGAGGATTTTTAATGCGGATTTAGGAAAGGCTGAATCTGTGTCTGGCCAGTAGCACACGCTTTCTTTGAAGTTATATAGGTTGTCTATAGTGAGTAGGCGATTTGCTTATTTTCACAAGATAGAGAACGAAGAATTGTTGAAATATGCAAAACGAAAATATTTGGATAAAAATTTCGATTTTTATTCATATTGGAATTTTGAAAATTTAAATAACAAAGAATTTGAGGAAATAAAACAAATGCAAAAAACAGTTCAATGGGTAACAAACTTATAAGAAATGTTCAATTATGCAGGGTGTCTGCAAATGGTGCGACCAACATTTAACGAGGCAAATCTACAGCAAAAATGAGTCTGACAAGTTTCCATAACACTTTTTCAAAAACTCAAAAAGGGAGTTAAAGTTAGCTTTAAAAATTATTTTTTGAAATTACTTTTTTTGTCGATTATCCGATTGTTTTAAAAATTGGTACACTTATTACCCATGCTCTTTTGTGTTATCCCTTAGTGGTAAGGGGTTGAACTCACCCTTGTCATCTACTTAAAAACCTAAAGTTTTTTGTTTTCCGCTTTTTGTTGCATGTGGTTTGAGAAAATAAAATAGCGGTCTTAAAAAATAAAAAAATACGTAAAAAAGGTTGACTTATACGGTCGATACTTAAAAGGCCGAAAATAAGCCGTTTTAGAGAAATTCAATTTTTAAATTGTTTTGCACGGTGTGGATAATATAGCACGTTAAATTATTTCCAATGTTTTAAGAGAGCATGACAGGGAAACCAATGCTATGGTTTCTTAAAGCAACGAAGTTTTTTTTTCAAAGAAACAATTTTGACGAAAAAAAAAGTTATTCTAAAAATCTAACTTTGACGCCCTTTAGATCAGTTTGTTGAGTTTTCGGAAAAGCGTCATAGGAACTTGTCCCACTGTTTGCTCTAGAATTACCTTCTGAAGTGTTGGTTGCACCATTTCCGGACATTCTTCAAATAAATCAGAAACGAAATTTTGTATTAAAATTTTTAAATCGAAATTATATTAGTTCTGTACCTAATTGGCTAAAATTTTGAATATATTTGGTTACTAAAAAAACAAAATTTCGATTTAAAAAATTATTTTGAATGAAAGAATGATGCAAAATTTCTAACATATTTACTTTTTTTTAAATGTGATTAATGCAATATTCCAATAACAAACTGATCAAGCTGACTTGCTATGGAGGGATTCACATGGTCAGAATATTTCTATAAAATAAAGAAATAAAGAAAAATAAATAAAAAATGAGCACTAAAATTACAGGAAAATGATTAACCGAAGAGCACATAGTTTTGTTGATAAACAAACCAATTTGAAATGAGGCAACCAAGACAAGCGAAAAGCGTCTTTACTGAAATTCTCAAAAGCTCATAATCGCTGGCAGCCACACAAAATTCAGCCGTATTGGTATCCATTACATCGAACGTTATCTTACCTTTTGTTGGGTTTTTCACTGGAATTTCACATTAATTTAGAGCACAAATAGCACTCCAAGTAAAACTCAACAGTTCATCATTGATTTCATGTGGTTTTTAGGTCGTTTTCGGCCATATTTTGCCGTTTATTCTCACGAAATAATCAAACACATTAGCCTTGCAGTTCGCCATGACAGTTTTGAACCAATCTTCACAGTATCATGGCTCGACCTCTAAACATGCGCACTTCAATAGCTTCAGCATATATATATGCGTTTATATATCGTTTGCGCGATTTTCTAAGGTTCACTAGAGTATAAAAAGAGGTATGTAGTGCTCCATGCCTCTTTTTATATAAACAATGTATGAATTTTTCAGAAAAAATATTAAAAAGCCAAAATCTTAAAGCAAGATCGGAGAGTGGAGTATTCAGACTTTGAGTATGTTGCAGGAGATCGTCCCTATTGTATAATAGCATATTATTACTCGATGACATTTTAAGCAACTAGGGAATAATGGTTATAAGAACGAGTGTTATAATGTACTTTATTGGCGAAAACGAATAGTCATGAGCAAAGCAAGACCAAGACGACATGCGACATGCAAGTCTTGTTCTTGCAGCAAGAGTCTTATATCAATAAGTTTATATAATAACGGTAATAATAATAAAATTGATAAAAAAACTTGATTTAAAGTGTACATTTTTTACGTTTTCATTGAGCTTTTAACATTTTAACCGCCTCAATATTAGGCAAAATGCGAACTCAAAATCTTACTGTTTACACATCGACTTATTTCAGGACTCTCGCAAGGGATATTGGAAAAATAAGAATAAAAGTGTATACTGTAAACCGTTCAGCGGTATTTATTTACTACTTGAGGGTTCTGTTTTATAGAATGTGCATACAAAATATTATTTTCTTTCTTAACTTATACTACAATTTCAAGGTAAAAATAAAAATTGTTAAACAAACATTCGTACCAACTAACCCCCGAAATAATAACAATAAATATGTTAAGCCCTGTTTTATTTATGTCACACTTGTTCAAAGCTTTGGTTCCTAATTAATGCAATCAATAAAATGGGATTAAGTATTTTCTCTCATTTTAGTAACGTTCAAAGTGTTGAAAAGGCAAAGGCAGTTTGATGACAACAAATTCAAAATATTTATTCACTGTAGTATATTTTGATCCACAGCGCGCTAGCGATTAATCATTATTCCCTCGGTATTAACAAGCAGCATTACATTTATGTAATTGAGTCCAATATTGAATAGCGGTGGATAATAAAATTACTTATACTTTTTGTACATGACAAAACTACTGAGAGAGCAGCTCAAAGACTCCAAACACTAACAAACAACACAATGACATGGTTTTATAAATGGAGACTAACACCAAACGCGTCAAAAAACCAACTTCTGCTCACAAATCACAGACTCAACGCTGACTCCCCTACAATAACTGCAGACGGCCAAACGACACAACCAAAAAACGACGTAAAATACCTTGGAATCACAATTGACCACAAACTTAAATTCACTAAACACATACGAAACATCAGGGCAGAAACAATAAAGAGAACAAAACACTTCCGATCACTAACCTACAAAGACAGAGGAATCAGCACAAACACCGCCACCAAAATATATAAAGCTATTTGTAGACCCTTGCTAGACTTTGGACATATACTCATGACCAACGGAACAGAAAGGACAAAACGTTATACACAAACAACAGAACAAATTGCACTAAGACTAATAACACGAATAAGACCCCCCAAAACCCACTACACAACCCCCCCACCCAACTACTATACGAACGCACAAACATGACAAAGATCTCGGAAAGACTCATACAGCTACAGACAAAATGGACAAACAACCCCTACAACTGGACCATACTGAATCCCCTTTGCCTTACAAGACCAACCAGACAATCCCGCTTCCGTTTCCCTACATTAACGCTACTCGAACACTTACAAACGCAACTGACTAGTGGACAATAAAATAATTTCTTCTTGCCACTGAAATTTTATTTAATAATATCGTTAACCTAGAATAAGAGAATTTTCATATTTGTTTTTTATTCAGATTAAGACTACATGTATTAAACAAGGGCAGAAAGACCGATAGGTCGATAGCCTTTTTTAGAAATAAAGATGTTTACTACTACTAAAATTACTCCTGCCAAAGTAAGTATTTAAAAACTATTTTGCATACTTTTCAAACTCTCAAAAAAATTACTTAAAAATCCTGACAAAAACAAGACGTTAATAAAATAAATGAATTTAAAACATGAAGCTGAAAACAAAGCACAGCAGCAAACAAATTTGGAATATTTTAAATTAAAAATTTTCCAATTAAAGGGTGTTTGCAACTAATGATTTCAGGTCAATAGACTGAATAATACCTTTCCCGGTACCCGTTTGTTTTATTTTTAGAACTTATTTGTATTCTCCATTGGAAGGTTTGAATTACATACTCATTGTCCTTATGCTGCAGGAATTTCAACGTTCGTTATAAAGGCTTTGTTCAGCCCAAATAACTGTATCGTTAACCGCAGAAGGTAAATTTCGTAAGATGGCTAAAATACAACAACAGTTTTCAACAGTCTTCAGCATTCTTCTTCACTAGTTTAGCATTGTTAGCGCAATAAACGTCGAACACATTTGGAAATTAGTGCATTTCCCAGGATGTTTTTAGAAAACCGCGCTCTATGGTTGCAAATCGGCCCAATTATGTACAATTTCATTGATAATTACCGAATTGCTATTGATTTGGCCCTCATACATGATTGCCTAGTTTTGCAACTGATGGGCAATTATATAGAGCGATCCGAAAATAAAAAAAATATATATAAATAAAAATTTCATATAAAGTCAATGATTTACATGTACTTTGAAATACGGATTAATTCTGATTACGACGCTGGTTTTAGCTAGGTTTCATTTGAAGCCTTGTAAATTCGAACCGTGTTTGGTTTTGCTGTTGCAATTTCTTGTTGTAAAATTACTTCTTGTCCTATTATAAGTTTTATTTGGCACCTGATGGTCAATCAATGGTTCACTTGATCTTCGATTAACACGAAAATGATGACAGAATGAGAAAATAAAAAGCAAAAATGTTCCAAATTGAGTAGAGAATGCTATTTATTCGGCAAAAAATATCAGTGCTCCCCACAGAAGAGATTGGACTTTTGAGAAGTTTTTGACTAATTTTTACTCGTATATGCAGTAAAAATTAAGCACCCTAATTTCGGATCACCCTGTATATAGGCACATAATTTTATGCCGAAAAGCCGCGGTTTGGCAAAAACAAAGGTGAATGATTTGGCTGGTTGAAATGTAACAGTTAATGTTTTGTATTAACTACCTACGTTGAATGTTACACAAGCCTTTAGGATTTCTAGCAAGTTTTACGTTGTACGAAATTGACCGCGTTCATTTGCATGTAATTTAAATTAAAATTGCCAAAGTGGGAAAACCGTAATGAAGACTTGGTTGATGAATTATTTGCATGAAATCTATTTTTTTAATAGCTTGTTAGATGTTATTATAAGGAAACTGTAATATTTCATACTTTCGTAAATCTGCTTGAAATAATCGAATGTAATTTGCATAGTGATTAGTCCAAGATTTTGCGTTTAATGAATCGCTACTTTTCAGATAGTGTTCGGTTCAAAAATTTGTTGGTTCCCGTCATGTACGATAACACTGTAGAATTTGTTCCGATCGAACATGACTTTGTTTCAAGGTTCGCTTTTTAACTGGAATAAGTTGTGATAAAGCGATTTATATTGACTTAACCCCAGTCACAACTATTGGGGAATGCTTTTGATAAGGCCACAAACCATTGATCAATTATCATTTATCGATCAATTGATTAAGGAGTTTACGGGACAGTACTTACTCCTTTTTAGTATGTAATCCATGTGTTCCACATTCAATGTTAGGCACACAAAAAATGTTCACCACTTCCGATTGTTTTCAGCCGATTGATAATCATCACATATAAGCAAGAATGCATTGTTTAAATTTACTAATAGCAACCTTGCGTTTCGTCAATAAGCACTGTCCGAACTACGTACTCAGTCAGGTAATTTCATACACTCTCTACAACTTGTTCCTATAGCGTTAATTATGTTATCGGCTTCATTTTGTTTAAGGCAGTTTGTTAATTGCCAACTTTGCCTAGTTGATTACATTTTTATGGTTTGTCTCCATTGGAATGTTCCAAATGTCGTTGGTCATTGATAACATAGACGTAGTGACCTGAGAGGAGGACCAGTCGAAATTTGTTGTGCATTAGAGCAGTTAGTTAACGCGATGAAAGCTTGATAGAAGAACTGGTATCAGAGAGTGGAAAGAGGAAAATAAGCCAATAAAAGTGGAAGAGCATCATGAACCAACGGAGTACAGGACCGCAGTTACAAGCTCATGCTTAATTAAATTAGTTTAATGCTTCCGGTGCCATGTACACTTGTATGTGAGATTTATAAAGACAATGATAGACAGGAATGAGTTGGTTATAAAAGTACACAGCAAATTCGAAAATACTTCAAGGATGAAACCGGTGAGTTTTTCGGGTTTTGAGGCCGTCGTGGATTCGAATTTCTTCTTGACGCTTTGCAAGCACGAGTGGCTTACATCTTCAGAGGTGGTTGCTGCGCGGCCGGCCTAAAAACCCGAAAAACTCACCAGGTTCACGGAATTGCCGAATCTAATTAAGAGTGTTGTATAAAAACAATTATAACACGAAACAACTTAGAACTAAACCAGAAGTTCACCTGTCGCAAGAAACCGACACAGCTTTTTCAGATATAACATTGAAATTAATCACTAGACATTGCGATGTTTTAATGCAGGTTCATTACAGTCCAGAATACAGGTTTACGATTAATAAGAAATTCAATTATTAAATAGGCGTAGAGTTAAGGCAACGGGATTTTCAATCAATTTAAGACATTTACCTCAGTCCTGAAATGCCTGGGAAACTTGCACTTTGATGAATATGGAGCCAAATGTTTAGGAATAAACCAATACAAACTCTCAGCTCGCTATAAATATTAGCTACTAAGTGATAAGAGAAAACTTGTTTTATCTTGTCTATTTAAATATTGATAGGCATGGGGAATGACGAATTGGTTGGAGGGTTATCTCCCGCTTAACCAACTACAAAATATTCATTGTACCTGCATTTCATTTGTATAAAGCATTGCAACTTGCCTCAATGTTATTGATTACTTAGCATTATTTTATAGTTTATCTGGTATCTACTTACGGTATTGTCGTTATAATTATTCAGAATAATGCTTAGTTATTAAAGACCCTTCGAATGCCGTTTTCATATTGGTTGCTTTTACAGTTATGGAAGTTTTTCTTTATTAGCGCCTCAGAAGACAAATTGCCTCACTTTTCAGGGTCAGAAATTCACTTGTCGTGTTTCGCGATGTGTTCTTTTCCGGGAAAAAATTATAACTGAGTCTAATGCAATCTATGTTTTCGAAGGTTTGGCATATTTGAAAACTAATTTTCAGGATAAATAAACTCGGAAAGAATTTATGAAAGTGGTCTGTTTAAAAGTAAGTTTAATTTTGGATTTTGCTGACGTAGGAAACATTTTTTTCAACACAACTTCGATCTGTTAAAGAGGAATAAATCACTTATTTTATTAAGCCCGGAACTAATTTTTAATAATTTTTTTTTGTGGAAAGGATTCTGCTTAATATTAAATCGTTTTCAGTGAAAATACACTTAAGAACTTGGTCTGTTTAAGTCCCGGCGAACTAATTTGTGGCAATTTACGTGCTCTAATTATTTCGTAGAAGTGAGTAGTATACTTGTTTGACCCTGAGCTTCAACAGCTAAACAAATATGCATTTTAGTGCAACGAACTGGACCATATGCATTTGTCTGCAACAAATAACTCTGCGCTGATTTTGAAATACAGGAAGATAATTTATTTACGTAATTAACCATTTGGGTTGAACACATGTGCCGAAAATGGCATACACCTATTTTCTGTTTCCTCTCTAACATCACATTCTTACTCATTGATCAGTTATTTTTAGTTTGTTTTCCGGCATGCTAAACAGCAATTTAAAATTCGAATTTTACCACAAGACAGAACATGCTCTGTGGAGGAAAAGACGAATAAGCGATTTTCATTTATCATAAATTGATGACTAGACATTATGTCAAAGTTCGTCCAGAAAATGCAATTTAAGCAGGTAATTTTCCTGATTATTCGCTTGCATACACCAGCTTTCATTCCCTTATGCGACAATAGGTTTTCAAGGGGTTTCAACAATAGGGTGCATATGAAATGACAGCGCAAAGCCATCCGCTTACTCATAGGACAGTTTGCAATATACAGGGCTGTAGAAGACCATAGAAAAATAAATATTTTTTTATTAATCATTGAAATATGGAAAGTGGTGCTTTAAAACATGAATAAATCCAGCAATTAGAGTTTTGAGTAAAAATATTCTGAAAGTCGCTCAACATTTTATTTGATGATCAACACGGTTAAAAAAATTAGTCAATTTAATTTAAGTATATGAATTTGGATAACGTTGCAGCACCCAATCAATCAATGAAACACCTGGTAGAAAAAGGTAAAATCTGTAGACTCTTTATATCGTTGGAACCAGTCTTTAACTTAGATTTGAAAATGTATTGTTATTTATGACTGGTGATAAGGAGTTCGACGTCATGGAAAGGAGCAAGACCTGAGGTAGAACGCGCAGTGATTTAAGGTGGTTAAAGGCTTGATTGGGTTACACATTTTTGATTTGAAAATTCATGATGATTGAATGATACATGATGAGAAGAACTAAATCAATAAGTTTAATTTAAGAAAAAATGAGAAAGCTCCTACCTGAAGAGTCATATTCTAAATAGGAGCTTCTTGGTCTCTCAAATCCAACCCGATCCTCCATGGCTTTGGAGGCGTTGCGTTTAAATTGTTCCAGAAAACAATCGATTTGTGTTTCCAAACTGGATTCGGCCATGGCTCTATCGGTATACTATCGAAAGCCTTTACCGTATCCTGATAAGCACTAGGTGTCATCCTTTTTTGGCATAAGATTATCGTAAAAACACTGTTCGAGCATGGTATCACTATTTTAGTGGCATTCAGCCCCTAGTAAACCCGAAGAGGGCACTGGTCGGACTTAACTTTCCGATGCCGTTTTGATGCGCATTGGAGACACACCGGTCCTTCAGAGCCGGATTTATGGAACTTTGTGCCACTCTTTAGACTTTCTACGGTTGAGAGTTTCATATAGATTTGAAACAATCGTGAGAAGACGGACTATCTGATCGAAATGTATTATTGCATTCCACTTTGCAATTCAAACATCCACAATATCTCGATTTGCTTTGAAACAATTATCTGAAGAATGAAACTGCAATTTCCCGGTGATAAGTTCCCAACTTTTTCTAAAGCTGGTACACTCAGTTGCACGACCGAGGAAAAGCGTGTTGCATGCCAGTAGGAAACTGAAAGTGAAAATTACTGGTAAAAAAGTCGGTTTTGAGTAAGGCCCTGTGTTAAGTCGGAACAATATGTACGCATATCGGAACTTTTCTTTGTTTGCAGATGTCTATCTAAGATTACTTTTCGGATTACTATGAAAACAGATATTGTATACTGTTTAAAAATAGTTAATGAGCAAACAAATTGATGCAAAATAATTAATATTGAGTAAGATACAGACAGTTTTAATTCAGGTACCATTTCTTTGTTGCTTCAGGGGTGGAGGACCTTACAGGCTGCAGGTGTAAGGGTAAACGCTTGCTGAAGCTTTAGCGTGAGAAATGATTGTCTGGTGTTGAGAATATCGGTTATTTTCACGAAAAAAATTCGAGGGTAATTTGCCTAGACAATTTGGGGATTAACAAGCAATTTTTTAAGTGGTTTCAATACTGTTCACTCTTCGTCTACATCCAATTCCAAATCGAAAAAATTGTTAGAATTCCTTTAATAATCATTTTACTGATGGATTGTTGCGTTTCCATCCAATAAAAAATATCTCGCATTAATAGATTCCGCTGATTAAACCAATTTGCTTCAATTTTCCGAGTTGTTCTATTGATTTATTGCACAGATCCAATAATAACTTTGTTACACATTTTCTATGAGCAAGGGAATTTTGCAATGTGTAATTTTACTACGAATACAACAATGGTTTCAGATAAGATTTGAGAAGGCTTATTAAGGATCTAGTCTCGAATCTAAAATTATATTCCAATTACTAGGTAAGGCAGCAACTGGAGGAAAATTTGCATTCGTTTTTTCGTCAAAAGAATCTGTGAAGAAATTCCACCATTCGAGCAAGAATTGTATATGAATTTATGTTTTTGTTATGCGATTTAACTATTGTATGCATTTCTGTGCACACTGATTTTGCTATAGATTTATTCTACAGCTTAATTATAAAAAAATGTGATAAATATTTGCTGGAGCTCTAGTGGACTTGGCAATTAAGAGAAATATTAGATTGTCAATCCAACAGAAGCTGGATGAAGCAAAATTTCAATATAATGTAAATTTCACAAAAACATTATTGGGAAGCTCTGGGATGGTTAGTTTGGGCAACATGAATTCATTTCATAAACTTTGATCTTTTGAAGCTTTTGCGCTCAGAAAGTGAACTCAACTTCAAAGTCCGCTGACGTGTTTAATACGGAATTCTTGCCATTTTTAGCTTGCACGTGCTTTTTGATTTCGCTCTGATCCTACCTACGACAAAATGGAATTTTAAATAGCCCCATTACTTTACGCTTGACAAGCGTAATTCGAATTCTGATATAATTGTTTATATTCGCTTACAGATAAAGGTGTTAGCGACGATTAATAGCAGCGCGCGAAAATGCACGTTTGTATCGTTAGAATGTCGAAAATAATGTTTATATTGATTTATTTATAGCGAGATGATTACAGATAAAATTTGTTTCGTTTTTATTACTCCAAATGTTGTAGTAGGCGATCTGGATAGTATTTGTTTAATACATACAATAATTATCTCGTTTTATCCAGCGAAGCGTAGTCTGGGAAATTGGTTGGCGCTTCCTTTATTCTATATTTATTAACAACTTTAAGTAGAAATTACGCCTCATGAAGGGCAGGACTTTTAATGAATTTTTATAAAGGTATCCTCCTAATAGTGTCTAGTTTATGGATACGTTTGAGTTCATTTGGCGTGTTTTAATTTGGCGCATATTGTCTTGAACATGAACACAGAGATGCACATTTAAGCCAAAAAAATGTTAAATCAGTTATATTTAGGACAATAAAAAATGCCATGTGGAACTGGTGAGTTTTTCGAACTACGAAAAACATATGGAAGACGAAACTGGTAAACAAAAAACTCACTACTTTCATTTTCGTTTTTCTTTTGGCTCAAATGTCCATCTTTGTGCTCGTATACAAGCCAAATTACGCAAAATAAAAGTAACGCAATTGTTTTTATCCATAAACTGGACACTATTAGATGGCATGAAATTATAAAGATAACTACATTAAACAATCCTGCCCTTTATGGCGGGTACTTTCTACTTAAAGCTGTTAATAAATATAGAATATTGAAAGCGCTACCCAATTTCCCAGATTGCTTTTCGATGGATAAATTAACACTTTTAAAAAATTATCACCTGAAACTAGTGAGCTTCAGCATAAAAAATATTTAAAAAGTTAAGCGTTCGCGATCATAGCTTGAAACTGGTAAGTTTTTCGAGCTTTTAGCTGCTGCGTCGAGCAAACCACCTCTGAAGCTGCAAGTCGTTCGTGCTTGCGAAACGTCAGGAAGAAATAAGAAATTAGAATATGTTTTTTCAAACAATGACTGCAAACGTCCAACTGTTTTGATGCCATGTGAATCGTACACCTCACAGTTAAGTATATGCACATTTACACACTTACTAAAACGTTTGGCCATGCCAGTTATGTATATACACATGTCGTATTTGCTGTAAAATGCCAAAGCTCGGTCGTTATTTGTTTAAATAATTTACTTTCACACACCGGTTTCTTTACCTGTGAATGTCTATTTTGTTTTTCCTAAAAAAACGAGCTTTGTTGGCTTAAGGGAGACACTACGAGCTCCTGCAATAGATTTCACAGTACAGGGTGTTGAAAAAAATGTATTGATGAAAGTGCAATAGTGATAGTAAATTTGGATTCTCCAAGATGAAGTGCTGTTGTTCGCAGGGCATTTTGGGATAATTTTTTTCTTAAAGTAGCAGATTGCTGGGCCCTGGCCTGTATCGAAGCAGACGCGGTTCTAAAGCGTGTATATTGAAATAAAACCATCATTGCCCGTTCCTGCGTACCAAAGCAACGCTCGCGTTTCTGCTATTTTATACGACTACGTTTGTATTCTATACGAGTGTGAGTCCTGTGGATAGCAGGGCGATATATAGTGTGTTGGTGTATTTAACTTGCAATTATGGGAGGTAAGACTGCATTCCTTCAATTGTTAATGGTCCTTATCCATTGATTTTACCTCTGTTAGCGTTTTATTGACCTTGTTTGCGCCTTGTTCTTTGATCATTCACATATTATCTGCACTTTTGATGCCCTTTTTTCGGAACTGCGATCAGGAAAATTCTTCAATTTTTCAACTGATACTAAAAATAGTACTATAAGAGAATTATTTTTATCGGTAATAGTTCAAGCTGATAAGTTTGGAAAAGGGCATCATCATCAGCCGGCTACACATATGCACTTGACCTGCCTTAAAGAAAGTCATTAGTCTGATCTGAAAGCTCTAACAGCGGAAACGGTTTGCTCATTCATCAATATTCCATTAATACAACAGATCTAACTGTCTGCATTTAATTATTGTTTAAATAAGAAATTGTTGATGAATATCTGACATGACCGCTAACAGAATTTCAAGGTTTCGAGATGGACTAATTTGGAAATCGCTTTGATAAAAATTCAAAATTCACTTGCTTCGATGTATTTTTCATATAATTTACCAAAAACGAATAACATTTTAAATATTAATCTGATATTTCAACTGGGAGAGGCTGTAAAATAATTTTCATATATACATACATATATATATATATACCGGGTGGTCCTCAACAAATGTTACAAAATGCACTGACATATTGTCTAGACAAAATTATTGCGCTTTGGGCAAATTTGTCTTATCTGAAAGTTTCTAGTTTCCGAGATACAGGGCGTCAAAGTGTAAATAAAATTTTCGTTTATTTTTAATAGATTCTTAAGCAGTTTTACTATGACCATAGAAATTTGTGTTTAGGAGTTTTTTAGATCGACATATCCAAATCTCCAAGTTTGTAGTCGCTTGCGGGTGCTAGCTGCAATAGTCTGGAGCCATTTAAAACATGAGAAATTTTTTGGGTTTTAAAATATCGCTTTTTTGTTGGTCATATTGCGTTCTACAGTATTTTTTAAACAAAAAATGTGTACTTGCTTCAAGTCGATACCTCTCACCGTTTTCGAAATATTTCACATTGAAATCTCTAGTGATTTTTGAACTAGGTAGCTCAAATTGGATCTCTAAATAAAATAAATTTTCTGCGCACATTTTTAATACAGCAAAGGCAGGTTAAGAACTGTTTAAACTACTTTTTAGACTCAGCAAAGACAAAATAAATGTCGGGGCATTTTCAATAAATTTTAAGTAATAAAAGTATTTCTAAGAAATAAAGATGTTTACTACTAAAAGTAATAGTAGAAGGTAAAATATATCTTCTAGCAATTGACTGACAGTAAACCAAATTTTGTCCATGCCCCACTATAAAAATCTGAAGCATTCAAAGCAATCAAGAAGTCATTCAAATTATTTATTATTTCATTTAATTAATACGACGTTTCGGTGACTTTCTCTACCATCATCAGTTTGTATGTGTAGAGTTGTTGCTACGTTCAGTTTTGGCATGAATTTGAACGTAGCAACAACTCTACACATACAAACTGATGATGGTGGAGAAAGACACCGAAACGTCTTATTAATTAAATGAAAGAATAAATAATTGGAATGTCTGAAGCCCAGGATTTTATTTGAATTGGAATTGAAATACAGATAGGAAAATGTACACAATGTTAGGGATGCAATTTGAGTTTCCACATCAACATCACTAGAGGTTTCAATGTGAAATATCTCGAAAACGGTGAGAGATATCAACTTGAGACAAGTAGACATTTTTTGTTTAGGAAGTATCGGGCAACGAGGTACTGCCAAAAAATAGCGATAGTTTAAAACCAAAAAAATGTCTGATGCTTTAAATAGCTCCAGACTATTGTAGCTAGCGCCCTCTAGGATATACAAGCTAGATAATCGGAAATTTGAATTTGTGGTTCTAAAAAACTCCCAAATACAAATTTCTATGGTCATAGTAAAACTGGTTAAGAATCCATTAAAAATAAACGAAAATTTTATTTAAACTTTGACACCCTGTATCTCGGAAACTATTAACTTTCAGATAAGACAAATTTTCCTAAAGCGCAATATTTTTGCCTAAACAATATGTCAGTGAATTTTGGCACATTAGTTGAGGACCACCGTGTATATGCAAAATTTATATTTTTTAATATCTTGACCAACAAGTTCGTTTGACTTTTTTTTTGAAAATTGGCATCAGGTTTGTTTGTCCGATCGTAAGTTGATTTATTTACAACCACCTGGCAATAATTGAATACTTTGCATGTTGAGAAACTCCAAAGCAAGGAATTTTCTATTTTTTGTCGCATTTTTGAGCCATATTTAATGCTCAAGTAAAACCCATGCACAAAGAACCCCCTTTAAGGAAAACATCATTTATTTGAACAGTTTTGTGGTAACTTTCATTTCCTCAAGTCCAGCTGTTTTTTTTTAAACGACGAATAATGCACAATCAGTAGTCATAAATGATGAATGTTCATGTTAGAAACATGACTATTTCCCAGTTAGTATTTGCTTTAATTTTTTTAATTTTTGAAGAAATTAATCTGAGGTTTAAGGAGGACATTGAATGAAACGGCGAACTGATTTGACGCATTAAGAGCATGTTATTGAGGTAGATATATAAATAGAGAATGAGAAAATCTGTGCGGTCTATCAAATTCTAAAATGATATCTGAAAACCTTGCTTCCATCATTATCCTCCACCTGCGTAAAAATTTAATGCCTGGAACTCGTACGTCGCAAATAACAGGATCATTTTTATTTTCACAAATTCGTTTGGCGATTCTGAGCCAGATCGTTTTAGGATGGTTTAGTGTGGGATGTATTCGTATATTTGAAATAGTAATAATATTATCGCCAACATTAAAACTAAAAATAAAACAAGGGATATATACGCAGTTAACTAAAATAAAATGGAAAATTAAACTTGCACTTGGGACACATTTAGAGTCTTTGATGTGGTATATTTAGGAGAACATTATTTCCGTCGTGTTAAATGCACCCATATTTTTAGACGAGCCGACTCCCTAGTGAGTTTATTAATAACCGATATCTCTATTATTCGATAGTGAACATAAAATAGAAAATTATGTTTATTGAAGGAAAATCCGTGTAAATAAAAGGGGTTCATAAATCACACGTGGATTAAGTTATTCCGTTAATCACATTATTCCGAGCTGATGTCGAATGAATTTGTCCAAGCATTTTTAACCTACTTTAGTGATAATGTATTTTTTGTATCAATACATTAGTGCCAAAAACCGTTTCCGATCGTTAATAGATCGGGGTTTTCGGGCCAGGACACGTATTGCTCTACTTGTCTGCTAATACTTTCCATTTATATAAATATGTCCCATTTCGACCTATTTTCATGCGTTAATGAACTCATTGAAGTCAATTTCAGCCATTTAAATCCAATATTACACCCACATTCTCTAAATTGATGTCCTTTTGTTAAACCTTTTACAATTTCCGCCTTAATTTATAAAAGTCTGCTTTGTTCTGGACAAATGTTATTAATGTAATCGTACTGGCTGTTAACTTAATCAGAAAATGTATTTACCAAAACATTACTTACTCGGGAACATAAAATAATGGCCTCACAAGTTTGATAACTTGAGCTAATCGTCATTGTTACGTTTAATTATAACATTCTAATTGTTTTAAAATTATATTTATATTCCTACTTGTATCCTTCGCAGGTTCAGCGTGGGTAACTTTGGCCACAAATGATTCCTATTCTTTAGGTGCCTTAGTTTTGGCTCATTCTCTAAAGCAAACAGGCACTGTTCATCAATTGGCTGTTCTAGTAACACCTGGTGTTACTAGTGCTATGCGGTAAGATTATTGGACATTTCGTTTTAATTCATTTATATATTAATTAATAACTGGCATATAGACATGCTGACATTGAATTAGATTTATGGCATTAGATAGCCATTCGCATATCTAATATTTTATGGCTGTTTGGATTACATTGAACTCATTCACTTTAAGTCAAAATTTGTACAATTGATTTTAAAGTTGCTATAAAAATTATGTCGAGTTGCTTTTTAATATAATTATTACAGTCTTATAATAGGATCAGTAAGTGTAACGTTAAGTAGGTGCCCGACTGAAGCTAAGAGTACAGCATACTCAAGGCACTATTAGCTTCTATTTTTAATATTAAATTTACTTAATAGCCTCCAATCAATGAAGGTGCGATGTATTTTTTATTTTTGGCAATTGTTCAAGTTTAATGTTATCTTACTCTACATTTCATGTATGGGCGCCACAAATCGTTATGTAACATTAATTCGTTTATTTTTATCTAATAACTGTTGTCTATCAACTGTGTTTATTGACTTCGCATTGAACTTATTTTCTATCTCTGTTACGAGCATCGCTTTATCAGAATTTCAAAAAAATCATTAATCGAACGAAGCGTCAGTTTGGTTTTTTGCATATTGAAATGAAACTTCTTTACAGGGAGAAGTTAGCATCAGTATTCAATTTAGTGCAAGAAGTGAATATTCTTGATTCAAGGGATGAGGCGAACTTGAGGTTGCTGAAAAGGCCCGAGTTAGGCATAACATTCACAAAGTTGCACTGTTGGCGGCTCACACAGTTCGACAAATGTGTATTTTTAGATGCAGACACCTTGGTATGTTTTAAAAGGGAAACCGAACTATATTTACAAAGCAACTGTAATTATTCTTGCTCTCAAGAGATGCATTATGATTAAAATTAGCTTCCACTCTTCACCTAAAATAAACCATCCGCTTGATCTGCGCAGGAGTGATGGCCGAGTCTCGCCTCCCCTTTACTCTGTTTCGATTTCAGGTCCTTAAAAATTCCGATGAGCTATTCGAACGAGAAGAACTGTCCGCTGCTCCAGATGTAGGATGGCCTGACTGCTTCAACTCCGGAGTATTTGTCTATCGTCCGTCTTTGGAAACTTATGACAAATTGATTAAGTTTGCTTTAGAAACAGGCAGCTTTGATGGTAAGCGAAAAATTAATCAATTTGGATAGTAAATATTTACGAAAGTTTTGGTAGAAGGGGATGCTAGATTCGCGTGGATTCGCTAGTTTGAAAATGTAAACATTGGCGTACATACTCTAAATAACTTGGCAGTGAAGCTGGGACTTAATCATTATTTTCACCCAAGCATCACACACCTTGAAATTGAAAATATTAATGTCATAGCTATGCGATGTTGGCACTGAAACGCCACCGTATCACTTTTCGTAAAGAGTAAAACGCACTAATTCTTTTTTAGCATGGTCTGCTTCATCCTATTAGCTATGGTTCGATTCTATCAAATCACTTTTCAATTCGAGCTTTTAAATTGCTTCATATATAGCACCTCTAACATTGTTAATATTTCTTTCAAACAACTAAGCAAGTTCTACCCTTTTGCTGCAAATCTCCCCTGCTCTAAAACATATCTGCATATTAACAATTGAAGTTGAAGCGTCTCGGTATACATAATAGCGACCTTCGGACTGTTAACGTCTGGTATTCTGAAAGATATGCATCGGTATTCCCACACAAAGTGGAGTATTTGCATAAAGGAACCTTTCTTCAAGTCATAAATCCCCCAGAGAGATCGTTACAGTTTTACCAAGCCAAATCAATTAATATTTATATCAATATTTAATTAATAGGGGATTTTTGTTTTGTTTCAGGTGGCGACCAGGGGCTTTTGAATCTATTCTTCTCCGACTGGGCCCATAAGGATATTAGCAAACATCTTCCTTTCATCTACAACTTGTGTTCGACTGCATGTTACTCATATCTTCCAGCTTTCAAACAGTAAGAAATTTTCCATATTCGTATTCAATTCGTATTCAATACAGCGATATAATTTGACCGGGCACTAAATCCTGATTACTTCCTGGTGCGCATTTCAAAGTTTTGCCTTAATGGAACTTTGAACAATTGAAGGCGTTGGTACAATAATAAACAATCAGGGATTTTAATGATTGCGTCAATTCTATTTTCCAAAGGGTTTGAAATATGGAATCTTATTAATTATTATAGATTTGGAGCAAATGCAAAAATCATTCACTTTATCGGAGCCCAGAAGCCCTGGCTGCAATATTTCAACACTGAAACCAAAAAAGTTCAACCCTCTGGCGAGTCTTCACATTTGCAGGAGATTTTACAGCTATGGTGGGATATTTTCTGTTCTCTCATCCACCCTCATTTGTCACCTGCGATGGTATGTAAACTGTATTTAACCAATTCTCTAAATCAATTCGCCATAACATTTACTCAGTTGTATTATAAAACATTTTCTCTTTCAATTTTATTAACTCTAATAACATTAATGTGTCTTCTTATTGATGTGTTTTACACGATGTTTTCTGATGTGTTAAATCTGCTTTCAAATTTTACAAGCCTCCTGCGGAGTTTTTTGAAAACTTTAATCTAAATGAGGTGAGTTGTTGAGAAAAAGGTACTTTTCGGACCATATATAGTTTTCGTTCTTTTAATGTACTATTTCCAAGTTCAATATACGACGATCTCTCTATTCGATGCGGGCGTGGTATGTATATTGTGCATTTTGACTTTTGCAATGTTGTGGAATGCTTTAAAAATCAAACTGTTTAAGTGTGCACATATTTGAGTGAATTATTAATTATTTCCGAGACTGTGTTATAGAATGTGGCATGATACGGTACAGACTCAAGTTTTTGTATTTTGAGTAAAATGGCTTCTAATAATTAACGTGCACTATTATAGCATATGCACTGATATTGAAATAGTGAGTGCTTGTAAAATTACTGTCACTATAATGAAATCACTTTTCCTAGCAACTAAACGTTTTAATTTTCTGTCTTTTGCATGATTTTTTTTTATCTCAGCAAGGTCAGTCGCAGCACGGAATGAGTCCATCTTATTTCCCACCCGAATTCCACCCGTCCCCTAATCCTACTGCGTCTGCGGATGACTACGAAAGTGCGTGGGATCCGTGGGACGAGTATGATAAAAAAATGTCACAAAATACTAATTACTCATTGATCTCCACTCATTATAATCAAAATCAGCCCATTGAATCTCTAAATACAAACACTGGTCGTGTTGCTAATCAGCCCAGCATTCATAGTCACTCGCAGTCGCATAATTATACCACTTACACTGTCCAAAACAATAGTTATTATCAACCGTCGACTCCTAATGTAGTATACCAGCATATTCCTAGGGTGGCTACTCCTCCCCCTAGTCCTCAACCTGTGTATTCACCTGCTCAGTTCCATCCTCCAATTCATCATCCTGAGCAAAACCTGCAGCACCATCAAGAAACCCATCAACAAGCTTCTCCACGCCCTCCTCAAAGTTTTTCTTTGGAACAACAGCAGCATCAGTTCCATAATGAATCACAACAATTTCCTCAACCTCATGATCACCATCATCATCAAGAACCAGAGAAATTCGATCGTTATGATCATCAGCCACGTGCTCACTATGCTGAAACTCCTTGCCATGAGGAACCTCAATCCCATTTTACTCATCAGCATCCGGAGGTTCATGAACAATTCAACTCCCCTAGTCCTATACGATCCAGATCTCCAAAACCTTCCGATCAAAGTCCTGTATTGCCCAAAGAATGCGAGGCTACAACTACCGTCTCCAACAGTAGGTCGCTCAGTATTACTATTGAGGAAAATAGTAGCCAAAAAGACGTAAGTATACGAAAAATACTTATTGCTTTATAAATATTTGCAATTGTGACTAATATAAAAACTAACATATTTCTGTACATATTAAAACATATCCGTATATCATCAAAGGTTGATAAAACTATCGTTTGGACATTTTTTATTGTTTCGCATTTTTTTAAAGCGTTGGTCGGTACGAGGATTTAAGGGTAATCTTGTGGTTTTCAGGGGTGCCTCTCGTATATAATATGCGGTACTTTTTTTGGCTCCCACTGTAGTGTTACAATAAACATTGCTAATAGCTGTGAAGTATTTTGAAATATTTTTCCTATTTTCTAGGCTGGTTTGGCAGGAGCATTCTCCCAATTGACGTTAGGAGTAGCACGAACTGCAGATCAAGACGCCCTAGAAAATGTGTTGAGAAAACAAGCTTGGGAAGTAGGAAATATCGATTATTTAGGAAAAGATTCGTTTGAAAATATTTGGAGCAAAATCAGTAAAACTTTAAGTGCTGCTCCTCTTCAGCCTGAAGAGCCTGTGGCTGCAGATCCCGAACTTCCTACTGCATCTGCTGAACCAGAAATCGCTCCTGCCGAAAGCCAAAGCCAAACAGGTGTGCAATAAGTAAATTTCTCAAATAATTAACTACAACCCTGAATGCGTGTTCACGTTTTTATTAATCAACTTTCCATTGTGTCTTTCACACACAACCTGCATGTTTATCGTTTATTTTCTTCCTATCTAAAGCAAATATTTATTTCGTGTTATGCTCATCCCATTGTAATTTCAACATATCGTTTTTGCTACTTGTGACGTCCTTAAGTTATTCAGAATATTAATATTTTATTTTCTTAATGCTGCTTGGGATTAATCAGAGTTACTAGGACTAGACATCGAAGCAAAGAGACTAGGTAGTTCATCTAAATCAAAAACACCGAGCAAGAAATCACCTAAATAATTATTAATGGTTTCAATTGTCGTAATAAACTGTCGAATCTCAGTAATCATTAGAAATATTATTAATGTTGATTTACATTTTTATCCATCAGTTGAAGAAGCTGCGCCTTTCATGTAACAATAATAATTATAATAAAACGGTTTCTATTTTAGCGTTTGTAGCTTTGCTGCCCCAGGCGATTAAGGTATCATTCAACTTTCTTAATTTAAATCAACAAACATGATTTGAATGATATACTGATTGCTTACAGTAATGTGTGTGCCGTCATACAGTTTGGGGTAGAATAATAAGAAGGCAATAACGCATGACATCCACGGCTTATTAATTCCTGGACATAACCAGCGTGTCTTCATGGACTAACGGGTTTCATTCAAGGGTTATTTATGTAAAACCTCTTTGCAGCCCTTCAAGATGTGGCCACTCCCGATCTTCCGCCTGTTCCTCCTATCGATCCCAAATTAGACTCAACTGAATCTAGCCCCGTCCAAGAACCCTTAATTAGTCCTAGCCAGCCAGAATCTGTTTTGCCACAACCACCATTAGAAACAGTTCCTGTCGAAGTTATTTCTGAGCCGGCGCAGGAGAGTCCAGTAGAATCTGCCACAGAAATTAAGCAACCCGAAGCGCCGGTTTTGGTTGAAAAAGAGGCTGAGGTTAAAGAGACAGCTGCCGACGTCCCGGTGGTAGCTGGAAATATTGAGGAGACAGTTATTGAGCCACTGCCAGCAGTGGAAGTTGAGCTGCCTGTTTCAGCTCCAGCAGCTCCGGAGCCAGCTGCAGTAGTTGAAGCTTCTCCTGCCGCACCTGTTTCTCCCATTGAACCTTCAATTCCGGAGCCTAAGCCTGCAATAACTGAGGCAATCGTCGCACCTAAATCCGATACACCTGCTTCACCGGCAGATCCAGTAACTGAGATTGTTGAGGCTCCTAAGCCTGATTCAGCTGTGACACCTGCAGCAGCAGAAACTGAAGCGATTGTGGCTCCTCAGCCTGAGGCAAGTGAAACGCCTGCAGTTGCTGAGGCTCCTAGACCTGAACCAGACAGAGTATCTGCAACAGCAGCAACAGATTCACCTGCAGTAGTTGCACCATCTGTGTTGGAGGCAACACCAGTAGCTGCAGTTACTGATCCAAAAAAACCTGCGGTGCCTGAAAGTCCTACAGCTGCAGAAGCAACGGCGAAACCGCTAGAATGTTCACTAAAAACTAAAGTTGTAGAGGCTACACCCCCAGCTACTCCAGGTACCCCTCCAGCGACTCCACCGGTGGAAAAAACGAAACAAGCATTGACCGCGGAAGCTGCTGTTCCTGAGACACCGCCCCCAAGTGAAGGGGCTTCAACCCCGACGCCACCACCTAGAAAGACTGACAAGCCGAAAAAGGTAGCAGCTAAACCTAAAAAATGATTCAATCAACTTTTATGCGATTATAATGTGCCATTTAAATTATGTGTGTTGCCTGTGTGATCAATACTCGATTACTATTTTGTTTCCTATTTATTTTTTGTTACGATTAATAATACATTTTGTTACTAATAACATCACACTTCCACCTTTGTCTCTTTGATTAATAAATGAGATGTTTTTTATTGCCTTATTTAATCTGAATGTTATATTTTTGCCTGTGGGATTTCGGCAGTTTCAACAGGCGACAATTTCGCCGGTTTGAGTGTATTTTCAGTTTAAATAACTGCGGGCACTTAATGAAAGAGGGAAAATAACAGGTAGGGAATAAGCATCTAATAATCTGATGAAGAGGAAATGAAACTTTCCGCATCAGAGGTTGCTGAGATACGAAGGTACAGATTTCGAGATGTATTTGTTAATATCAGGCACCTCTCAGACCGGTTTCGAGTCTATTAGCTCTCATCAGTTGAGTTTAACTTGAAAACAACCGTCCATGTCCCCATGTATTTTACATGTGAATAAAAATAATTTTTCAAATTTTTAATTTTTTATTCAAATTGATAACCAACAAAACAATAGAAATGTAACAAAACGGTACATGGACAATTCAATTATGTTCAATTTAAAATCGAGATCGCTTCAATTTCGCAAAGCTTATAAACTAAAGTTTTTATATGTCAATAGCTATCCTAAAACAACGATTGCTTAGAAAAATTATATGTATATGTTATGTTGTTTGTAATACTATGATTATTCATTACATGAATGATTACGTTTTATAACTGTAGATACATTGTAATGAACACATATATAACATTAGTAACGTTTCAAATTACATGTATCTACACGGCGTTAAGAAAATCGCACATACAAATACAACTACGAAATTATCTAACTTTATCAAAAATTCTACTCACTCGCTTTATATATTTATTCAAACCTATTAAATTAATTTTAGTACCATTTGAAACGTTTCGGTTTCAATAATTTCACCTAATTTCACTCCTTTCCATAGTTGAATTTAAATGTTGCAAGATCTTAAATGCGAAAATAACCAAAGCGTAAATGTTATACAGTCATATTTATACGTGCAAAATTTTGTGTGTCTCATTTTATGTGTATCATTTTATCACGCGTTTAAACATTGTCGAAAAATTTTATATTATATGTGTTTATTAGAACGACTGTATATGCTTCTTTACTTATGATAATTTACCACAATGCGTTTGTGTTATAGAGCTAAATATGTCTCAATTTGCTTCAAATGTGTTATTTATTGGAACGGCATTCGTTATATCTTATGTTATCTTAATTTTATCAATATGCCTGTTTAGGCTGACAAAAGTTAAGCAGTTTCAAGCCAAAAATCGATGTCATTTTGAGCTCTGAGAAAACCGATTTTTTAACACATTTTGAAAAACAAACTGCAAGGGTAAATTATTTTCGAACTGGTTTAATGGTGATTAAATATCAGAAAATGCCCCTGTTTTTGGCTTAAACCTGAATTGTGATAAAGAACTTGAAAGTTGAACAATGAAGCTGTGTAGCTTAAAATATGTTGTTAGCGATTGCCATTATATGTTATATTTTATCACTTTGCATCTAGGATTTTGGAAAGCCTCTGATATTATTTATTATGGTAAAGAACCAACAATTTGCCTCAACGATATTGGTTATATTAAAACGATAATATTGATTTTAAACTAAAATGATCCTTGATTTAAAGCTTAGTTTTTAATGAGTATTTGCGAAGTACACCCTTATTACATGCTGATAATTATACTAGCCTTATCTCATATTTTTATAATTTTTTAAACGGTTTTTGCCTAATTGGGAAAGCTACTAACAAGGCCATATTTAAATTAGATCAATTGTTGGTAACTTTACTTTTCATTGATCTTTCCCAGACTTTTTGAATCGGGGATCTTAAATAGCTTCTAAGTGTCATACATCAGCTAGTTTAACTGAATGCCATTTTTCCACAAAATTAATACACAGCCTGAGCCTGTCCATATTTCTTATATAATTTTATATTTAAGCAACAGAATTATTTACACCTAATTTTAGCACAATTTTTACAGTGGGTTTCGTTTATTAACATCTATCATAAAAATCTGAGTAGATCTAGATAATTTAGACAGCGATAAGTGTAGCACACGGCTGAATTATACTATTTTGAAAATAAACTCGTAACTATGCAGTATGTTATTGTCAAACTAATTGGAATCAGTGACAAGGAAATGTTGCTTTCTGTATAGGACAGGCATTGATAATTTCGCTTCAATTATTTTCTAGTAATTTTTAATGCTGCCATTGGTCATTGTCTAAATTATTTTAACTTTAATTGAAGTATCCAATTTTAAGTGAATGTTTGGGAATAACTCTACTTCCCAACTGAATACTTTCTTGCATTAAGACTAACATCATAAACTTCCCAAACCCTCAATATTTATATAAAATTGTAACAATAATATACGAATTATTTAAATATTTTGTAACGAAATTATAAATAACAGCTCTTCTGTTTTTTGAGTTATTGGGTGGGTATGGGTGACATTTCAATCCATTTGAAAGCAACTGAGGATCGAGAAAAAGCACATCTTAAATTATAATACATACCTATCGGTTACATAATTGTGCTCGTTGAGTAAATCGTGATTTTCTTTAAAAATGTCACACATACAAAGATGCGTCAATTAAATTTAATTACATGCGGCATACAAAAATTTTTGAATTTTTGCAAAAATTATCCCTTCGCCCCTCCCCGATAGCGATCCTTGTAGCATGTGAAGTTAGCTTGATAACTTAGCAGTTGAAGAAAGCACCATTATTATACAAACTTTATCCTTAATTGCTGCTTTGGAAATTAAAATTGTGTTCGTCGAATCGACTTCACAGTTTTTAACTCCATACTTATCTCAATAGGAAAAAAACTGATGTCAGTTTCTCACTATCAGCTCCTGGATATTTTATTGCTAAGTTCGAATTATTGAAGTACATACCTACATGTTATTTAATATATTTTTTTCTTTTGCGGCAAGTTTTGGCTTAAAGTGAAATTGATTCAACAAACAATTCAGAACTGGGTTTAGAATACTCTTCAACTTGACAGAAATGCTATAATATCGCAACATTTGCTAATTTGTGCATATAGACTTCTTCAAGATATGCAATTCTTATTAAAATTGAAAGCTGATATCCTGAACCGACAGCGGCTTTATGAAAAAAATAGTTTTAACATAGGAGGTATTTTGGGAAAAAATACTTCCATATTTCTGCCTATTAATTTGTACTTTTACATCATTCTGATCTATCACAAAAATTGGAGCTTTCGATCCAGGATTCTGTATGTAACGTGCTGTAGCGATAAATACCAAACAGTGCTAGCTGAACATATTCTAATCTGAATTTTATTAACAATATTATTTTCTGCACTCGAAGGATAGCTTTCTCAAGCGAATAACACTTCGTAAGATTTATCCTAATAATTTCAAAGGTTTGGTTCATGAAAAAGCCCATATCAGCATAGAATACTAGCGCTAATTTATTTTAGCAATTGCTCAGTTTATTTATTGTTTCTTTATTTTCTTCCATTTACTCATGATATTTGTTGTTGTACCAACTGTCAGTATTCTAGTCAATGATATTAGCTTTTAAGTTGCATTGTTTTTAATAATAACGAAATCATACAAGAGATTCCTATATTGGAGAACTACCCACTATCATAAATCAGTCCAAATTCATTCTATTGCTATTGATTGAGAACTGAAAAAAAATAATCAGTCTTCTAAAAATTTTCTGATTTAAAGATGTTGAGTATAGTCGTCATTTTGAAATTAACAGGAGATACTAGTAAATAGAAAACCTTATCAACTGGCATAATATTGAAAACTCTTCTTCGATTCGATTGATCTATTGACTCAAAAACAATACGCTGGGATCATATTTAATTTTGAATTCAAATCGAACATGACTCGAATCCAGAGCAAGAGTTTACAATTTTTAAGCAGTTCATACAACTGTACTAATACATATTATGATTTAGCTACGTTTGAAAAGTTGTGTGAAATGCCTTGCAGCTGATGATTTTAATAAGATACCTTCTCCACCAAACTACACTTACACAAGCTGATCCACCAGCCCGATTATCTCGATTATTCCATGAAGACTACTGCGATAGTTCCCTAACTTCGATCAAGTTGAAACGAAAAGCCGAGATAACGAACCGTACCAGTAACCTCTTAGTTCATAGCGCTCCAGGTGCTATGGTGATGTTAAGGAGGGGCGGGGCCGATCTCATACGTCTGCTGATTTTGAGCTGATACTGGGCGTCCGACTGTGGATAACCACTTTGTGTCCATTTCTCTCCACCAAAACTGCTGTCTGATGAGCTTCCAGTTCGTCAATGTCTCCGTCTCCATCTCCATCATCACCTAGTTCACCTTCCTCATCTCCTGATTGATCGGTAGCTCCGCGGAGCCTTTTATGTTTTCTCCAAGCATTCTGTATGAGTCTTGCACAGTACTCTTCCCTTTGCCTCCAAAGCGTGGAGCTAACTTGCTCGTAACCAAGCTCGTTTGGTTTCGGTTGCACCTCGCTCAGTTCAGCAGTTTCATCAATGGCGTTACCCTTTCGCGCAAAGAAATCTTTGGTCAATGCGTCCAGAATATCAACGCAGAACATTAAGTCACCCTTGCAGATGGGTATATCCATGGACACTATTTTATATTTGTTGGGCTTGTGGATCTGTAAAGGCGGCTCTAGAACATCCAGGAAATCTGAAAGTTGATCGTATCGGATATATTGCGTTCCGTCAGGATCAAACTGCTGCCAGATTTCATAATACATATCATAGTCGTCGTCTGTTAAGCCTTCCTGTACGTCTTCTGTGGCTTGCGAGTAATTTTCCAAAATGACTGCTATGTACATGTTTATTACAATCAAAAATGATATCACCAAGTAGCTTAGAAGGAATGCTATTCCAATAGTTGAGTTACCGCAGTTTCCAGTTTCGCCTATCTCGTTGTCTGGCTGCTTACAGTCTTCTTCGTTTATTATTCCATCCAGGACACCATCCCAACCAGCTGAGGTGGACATCTAAACATTACGGGGGTTACAAATATGGAAAAACTCCCATAAAGTGCAAACTTACTTGAAAAAGCAGAATCATGGATTGTCCGAATGTTTTAAAATTATACACGTCGTCCAGACCGCTTTTGTCTTTGACGTGCATGAAGAACGACATGCCGAAGATTGCAAAGATGAACATCACTAAAAAGAGCAGCAAGCAGATGTTGAACAGGGCTGGCAATGACATGGCAAGCGCAAAGAGTAGAGTTCGGATTCCTTTTGCTCCTTTGACCAGTCTGAGAACTCGACCGACTTTTGCTACGCGCACTACCCTAAGCAGCGTGGGCGATACAAAGTATTTCTCAATAATGTCACTGAGCACTAATCCCAAAATTGATAAAATAACTACCACTAAATCAAACAGATTCCAAGGTTCAGTAAAGTAGTGATAACGCAAAGCAAACACTTTCATGAGGCACTCTGTAGTAAATATAACTATGAAAATCATGTTTAGATAGTCCAACACTTTCGTAAACGTCTCTTTCTGTTGGTAGTGGTCCATCGTCATTGTCAACATATTTAGTCCTATAAATAACATGATGAACATGTCGAATTTTTTATTAGTCACTATCTCGAACACTATTGCTTGAGGTTTCCACTGAAAAAGAAACAAGAGATTTTTCACCATTCGCTGTTGTCCTAGCCAATCCATTATCATCTAATAATAATTCCAAAAAATTACCCTAGGTCTAGGAATGGCTTTCATAGGCTTCTTGGAACCCATTTTCTTCATAGCATTGTAGTACTTCTTCTGGTCTTCCGTCATGAACATCTCCAAAGACCCACCTGCGTAATATAAAAACTTCCGTTAAAACAAGCCTCTAGAACATTTTTCATATTTTCTCCCATGGCAATACTTATCTTTTTCTTCTGTTCATTGAAATTATCAATGATTACTCCTATAAACAGGTTGAGAGTGAAGAATGAACCAAATATAATGAAGAACACGAAATAAAGGTACATGTAGATGTTCGTCTCTCGAATGGGCTGTTTGTGCAGCTGAAACAAAAGCAATGTACTCAACTTAAAGGTAAAAAGCACAAGTTCGTACTTCTCTAGAATCAATCGCATCGTTCATTATTTGAATCCAGCCTTTGAAAGTGGCTACTTGGAATAGACAAAGATATGCCTTTCCCACATGGTCGAAGTTCATTGGTGAGTTGTCCCAAGTGTAATTTTCTGCTTTACAGGCATTGTAATCGGGAATAATTTCCCAGCTGAGCGTAGTTTTGTTGTGGTCAACGCACTGAAACAACCATCCGTAAGTTGCTGTTCTACCAAACTAAAATAAAATTCCAATACCTTGTAATATTTCCCAGCAAAAAGCTGGACGCCCATAATAGCAAAAATTAGCCAAAAGATCAAGCATACTAACAATACATTGAATATAGATGGTATGGCTTGGACCAGTGCATTTACTACCACCTACAACATTAATAATGAGCCAAAAAGGTCGCTAAGGTTTATCAAATATTTACCCTCATGCCCTGCATTCTAGACATGGCTCTTAAAGGCCTCAAAGCTCTGAGAGTTCTCATAGTTTTAAATGCTTGAATGCCCCCCGCACCACACAAAGAAGCAATGAAGTTGATTAGCGATACCATGACTATAACAAAGTCGAGCCAACACCAAGCATTGGTAAAATACTTTTGGAACCCTAAAGCCAGCCACTTGATCAACATTTCAAAGAAGAATATCACCGTGAATATTCGATCCATGTAGTAAAGAATGTCTTGCAGAATTGGTCGCGCTTGCAAGTGGACGTCTTCCAACGCTAAAGCCAAACTGCTCAGCAAAATCATGGTAATAACAGCTGTTTCAAAGTATTTATTTTCAATTAGCTGAAAGGTCTTGTAGCGAAGGTTACCCCAGCCTTGCCAGAAAGGCGAGTCCTCATCTCCAGCCAAAAACGGAAATTTCTTATAGCAGGTCTCTGGAAAACAATCAGCTGAGTATTCATCGAGTATTATATCTTCAGTAACTCCATCCAATATTAAGCCCTCATCCAACGGCTCTTGGCAGTCGCAATCTTCTTCTTCGATTTCTGAAATAAAAAATCATTAGTTGTTAAATAGGACGTCGAGGAGCTGACATAAGAAAAAGTTTTAAATTAAATTAAAAAAATGGAAACTGATGAGTAAAACGCCAATACCTTCATCGATTCCCAACTCTTCTTTACTTGTGTCGCGCTTTTCCTCCTGCTCGTCTAGAATATCCGCACTTCCTTTATGACTTTCTTCTTTGAACCGATTTTTGTGGCTACCATACGATTTAATGCTGATTTCATCGTCGTCCAGGTGCCCAAGGAGCTCGTGGTGTGCAATGGAGTTTCCAAGGGTCTTATCCAAATTGTTGATGTTATTCATGTTTTTCCCTCGTTTAATAGTTTGCTTCAAAACGTCCCCATGTATGGTAAACTCCATACCATCTCCGATAGTTACTTCCAGTTTGTTATTGGGACTTTTCTTTTCTTTAAAAATCAAGCCATCAGCAATTATTTCATCACCTTGTACCTCAAGCGCGCCGTCCCTGGCATCTAAAAATCGTTCAATTTTGGTCCTTTCATTATCCTCGAGTTTCACTGTCAGGTTTGTCTTATTTTACCCGTTAATTAAAAGAATTTGAATGCTCTACTCTTTGATTATTAAAAAGTATTTTTTGAATTGAAGGAAGGAAGCAAATTAAATTAGCTTATACGTCATTACAAATGCAACTGGCAACGAAAAATGACGTCAGGGCCTGTGGAAACCTAAAGTGCAGTTATTTCACTGATTTCGTATCGAGTCTGTTAGTTTCTCTGCTTTTTATGACTAAGAGTTGGCAGACATTGAAGAAAACTCAATAGGCAACCAGTAAAGATAAAAAAAAATTAATGAAGTTGATTAATTAAACTGACTTTTTATCTGAATATGAAATCAAGTACTACTAAAACCGTTAGCTGGCGCTCATAAAAATGAACTAATTTCCAGCATTTCTCGGATATGCGAAAAATCAAAGATATACTTTTGACAAATTAGAAATAATTTCTATAAGGAAATCTATATCAGCATGCTCTATTGTTCTGCTCTAACATGAAACATGTTATTGTGTTCGCATTACAAGTTACACAAAGTGATACACCAACAAAATATAATTTATCTGTCAAGTGCTGTGTATTTCCTTCCTGATCCTATCCTAATCATGGAGAAAAGTTCAAAGAACATAGATGTTGAAAGCTTTTTCCCAAGCACTACGAATGTTTACATAAGCAAAATTAGGAGCGAGCTATCAGATTGTTGGATAAAAACCTTGGTTCCAACTGTCGGACGGTCCCTCACCTGGAGGCTGATCGGAAATTTGGTTCGTCAGTTTAAATCTCACAAGTTTAGCGAAATGCAGACAGTTGGATTTGATCCAGTTGATGAATCGGCCGATTCTATCAAATGCTTCTGCTATTTTGTTAGTATCATTATCTGCAGTTGGAGCCGACAAACTGGATGAACCAAAGTTGCTCAAAAGCAAGGCTAAGAAGAGGTTGAGTACCTGTTCAGTAAAGAACATTTAAACACCTTGTTTGAACCTTGTGATGGGTTACGTACCACAAGATTCCCGATTACCACAGTTGCCAAAAAGAATGGAATACATGAAACATCGCCTACCAACATGCAGTCCCACATGGATTCAATCCACTCTCCACATAACACCCTAAACACTATCATAAAAGAGTGCATGAAGTCGGTAAAGTTCCACCTGGGCATTGAGTGGTCTGGGAAGCGATCTACATTATCTATAACCAAGTTGGGTCTTGAAGTGTTTCCTAAATAAAACACTAGTTGAAAACTTACCCCAATAGTTCTTTCCAAAAAGTTGCATCCCCATCACCGCAAAGATGAATATAATGATGCACAATACGAACGTCAGATTACCCAAAGCACCCATAGTTCGACCCATGATGGATATGAGCAAGTTCAAAGTGGGCCAGGATTTCGCTAGTTTGAATACTCTCAGCTACAAATTTGGTTCAATATTGACTGTGCTGGTGTCTTTAAAGGGCGGCGGCTTACCAATCTGAAAGATCGCAACACTGACAAACCCTGAACACCTTCTAAGCCCAACTCCAACAAAGACAGTGTAACAATAATGAAGTCGAAAATATTCCATCCCTCTTGGAAGTAAAACTTTGGGCTCATGGCGATTAGTTTGCAAGTCGCTTCAATCATGAATGTCGCAGTGAAGAACTGCAATGCATTGTTGGAGTTAGCTGAATATTATCTTCTCCGAGTGGGTTGCTTACGTAATTTCCGCTCTTCAATGCTCGTTCCAGATCTGGATCCATATTGTGATGATCCAGAGCCATAAACAACGTGTTGACAACAATGCAAAGCGTAATGAAAAGTTCAACAAACGGATCAAAGACAAGAAGAGCGACGTATTTTTGAATTTGCAACCAACACCAACAACAGTCCCACACGCAAAGCATGTCTATGATCTTCAAGGCGTTTTCCAGCATTTTCTCTTTCAGAGTAGGTTCTTCTTGTTCTTCCTCCTCCTCGTTTTGGGCTGAGAAATAATAAACAGCCACTGTATAAAAGAGAAGGAAGCGTGAGGTTGACACACTCTTTTATGGGGAAAGAGATTTGGTGCAAGATGCGATAGTGCGACAACTATTCTTAACCGACTCGGTGGTTAAGTTAAGTATTTGGTCAATTGTCGCTTTTTAAGCACTCAGTTCTGTTCCATATGCAAAGCTCATTTCAATTAAATTTATGTTTAAAATAGTAATGTATACGGTGTGCCAATTTGAAAACTTGCCACCCTTAATATCTTTCGTGCAGTTAGAAATATGAAAAATCCCTAAATCACGTCAATTTGTAAGGGGGACACTTTAACTAAATATTTTTTGCCTTTGGATTCAACCCCCTAGGAGGGGTCGATGTCACCCTTAGAAACTTAAATGGGAATGGGGGTCAAGTGGCACATTGTTTTAAAGGGCCTTCAATTCTCTTTTCAGTGGTATGTTACTTTGTTGCTTTTGTCCAGAGGTTTCCGACTAATCGCGTTTCAAAGTTGCAGAAACAATTAAACTTTCCCGCATTGCGATGTTGGTTTCCAGGTTAGTGTTTGCACAAAAATTATTGCATTGGCTCTCCTTGCAGTACAAATGATTAGAAGAGTAGGTGACACCGTTAAAATCGTTGAATCACAGAAAGAAAATCTCATTTATTGATTATTTCACTTCGACAAAAATAACTTTTTATTTGCGGAAGAGAAATTTCTACAATAAAACACATGGGATCTATTTACGTATTATCTTATCAGTTGTTCAAACTGTTGTCCATTTTCCTGCAACTTTTTACCAAATCCAGCACATATCTGTGACTTACTTCATGATTCCGATTTCTTTAATTGAAAAGCGATGCCGTCTTTCGTGCGCACTTTCTAACTTCTCCATAAATGAAAATAATTTCAGTTCCTTCTTGAAGAGAATAAACCGTTCTCACACTTTATGATCTTAATAAAAGTGCTTAATGAAATCACTGAACAGCCCAAGAAGCAAAAGCGCATTTACAATAATATTCCTATTTTGGCTACATCTTTTAAATTTTCTGACCATGTTTTTTTGGTTAAAACAACAAGAGAGGAAGACAGGGGAAGAGCCTTCCACTGAAAAGAGAATTGAAGGCACTTTAAAACGATTTGCCACTTGACCGCCATTTAAGATTCTAAGGGTGACATCTACCTCTCCTCGGGGATTGAAACAAGAAGGATAAAAATATTAATTTAAAGTGTTCCCCTGACAAATAAAATTGACGTGTTATTCCGATTTTTCATATTTTAAACGGTACGAGAGATATTAAGGGTTGGAAGTTTTCAAATTGACCCTCGTATAGCAAATTGCTTTGGAAACTTTTTTGTAAAAATTATAAAATCATTAGCATAATTGGACCATGGCCAGAAATCAGCATTTAAATTGACTCGAAGTTTTCTCAGGTTGGAACAGGAAAGTTTGTTCATTTATTTTCAGTCGGCTTTTGTGATGAAGTTATGGAATAGAACTGGACAGAATAGATAGAAAGATAGATCTGCAAAGTAAAAAAAATTGCAGAAAATGATGAAACACCATCGAAATCGCTTGTGCGAGCTGAATTTACCAGGGCGCGGAATATTTGTCCCTAAATGCATTTTGGTAAATTGCAAACTTTGGGTTAAGCTGATTGTAATCACATTTCATTAAAATAGTTTTGAGGAGCGGATTTGTATTTATTAATAACACGAGTTGGAATTTTGCGAAGTTACTAACTGATTAAATGGCAAACTCCATTATTATCCCAGGCAATAGGGATGCGCGATGTTAAGCTCCAACTTCTAATATGAATTCTGGCAATTTTCGAAAGTAGTAGTAAGACTTGCAAATTTGAAAAGTTTTTTTGGAAATCTAAGCTCTGCTGTCAATAGCTTAACTCAAAGGTCGCACTTGTATAACTCGGTTAAGACGTTGCAGCAAGCAGTGAGAAGAGTTTGCATTTTTGTCACCTCTAGTAGCTTGGTGCTAAATCAATATATCCATACGTATCTAGGACAGTGTCCTCCAATATTTGAACAGGCTATTTTTTTTTCCAAACTTTTCAGATTTTTCAAATATTGGAGGGTTAACTTGAAGTTGCTTACAGTGTCTCATCTAAGAACCTAAATTGCCATTCTCGTCACTATTAAGTAACATTACCTAATGGTTTTTGGATGGGATGGTTGTTTCTAACAAGTAAAATGATTAATGTAGTTGCAAGGACACAATTTTAATGAAACGAGCACATAATGATTTTTTTCTCAAGGAAGCGACTGGGTTAAATACTGTGCTACGTAAAATCTAATGCATCTTAATAGGGTAGTTAATAATTAGGGTAGTCTAAAAAGGTGAGAAGTTTTTCATGTTAAACTTGCTCTAGAGGTGTCCAGGGCTCTTGGTAAGTTCGCTAAAAAATAGTCTTTGATGTTTTCTTAGCCCATATGGAACTGCCAGAACAAGTATAAAACCCAAATATCTGTCAATTACAAAATTATGTTGCTATTTTACCCTTACTACAATGTTGTTATCTATATGCCCAAACTATTGTGCTCTATGACATTTATATCTTGTGCCAGACATCGAACTCAAGATTTTATTTACCTAATCAATCAAACGTTCTTGTTTTTTATCCTCCGAAAGTTCCAATATAAAATATTTTAATTAGTCGTCATGCTAGCAACGATACTGGATATGCTGAGTTGCTAGTTGTGTATTTATAAAAGCAAATTGCGATGGTGTGTTTTGTAATTTGTGAAAAAAATGGCTTAGTTTGCGATGGTTCTTAATATTCGTCAACTCACCTCCGTGTTCTTCAACCATTTCTCTACCTGCCGCTTGTTCGATGATGTCGTTCAGTACCATCACATCTGAAATAATTTACATCCATGAAAAATTGTTTAAACTGCATATTTTTTATGCCGCATTTAAAAGTTTCAACTAGATAATGCAATTTTTGTGAAACTATTTGTGAAGTCTTACCTTTCATATCCACCACATTTTGCCTTTGACAAATGGTATCAATGAATGGATTGTCAAGTGCCCTCATTTTCTCACTTAGTTGACTAGTTGGTCCATCCTGTGAACAAGAATTGCATGAAAAAATGAAATAATCAATGTTCGAAGGAAAACCATTAGACGACTTACATAATCTCCCATTTTGGGTTTTCGAGAAAACTCCAAAATATTATTGGAGTTCATTGCTGGTCCATTTCTCATTGATCGATGCATGAGCTGGAACTCTTTCGTCATAGGCTGTTTACCATTGCCCCCAAAACCGCCCAAAAGGTCTGCGTGAGAGGTGTAGGACATCCGTGAAGCGTGCGAAGTGTACGATGAGTGACGTGACCCTAATTTGGAGTATAACACTTTAACAAATCACCGAAAATTGCGATGCAAGAAAAACCATTCATAGTTCATTTTTTTTCAGCCACTCAATTTCTAGATGAAAACATCGCATCAAAACTACATTTCCGCGCTTTCTTGCAGTCAAGACCGCGACCGCTAAATAAATTATTCAATTTATTCAGCAATTCGGAATTTTCCAATCCAAATATGTTGCTGTCGCTTTTTAATCACGTTTAGACACGTTAATATACAACTAATCTCTCACCAATTTAATTAATTTAACTGACAAAAGCGAATTTAAATTTCGCTTGATATTTAACCTAAATAGAAAATGGCTTAGATTTATCGCCATAGTGAAATAATGATAACGATAATTCTATCAACTGAGACTAAGCGGGGTAGTTTTGCCGGTAGAAAATCCAAAAAACTTGCGAGCTTTTAAGCGTAATTTATAATTGAAATTTCCCTACACGTTTTAATCATTTAGACCAGGTCGTCCTGTTAAATTAGCGAGCTACAAGTGCAAAAGTGAGGATCAGTTTACTGTACTAGATTACTATTTGAAACAGTATCCGAAGTTTTGTCACGCCCGTTGATTTTTCCTCCAATTCCATTCTATTCTATAATTAGAAATAAGTCCCCCAAAGTGCACACATTATATGATCCGAATAGTCTGATGCTATTATTTAATCTGGAGGGTTCCAAGACCCGAAATCAGTCAACTGCAAAATCCAGTTATTACTCGCACTGACAGAAACCAATATATGTTGAGAGATTAACATTTTCCACCGAATAACTGGAGAAATCGTTGAACCTTCTGAGTTAAGCTCCTGACGGAAGGGTAGATAAACAACATAACGACCGTGTTGTCGAACGGTTTTAAAAATTTGCAATTTTAACATTCATCCAATTACTATGCTGTATTTAAACTGGAATTGAAAAGAACTGAATTGATTTGCCTTGCATCGTAACAGTGCTTAGTGCCTGTGGTCAGTGATTTATTGATTCCACACTGAACTCCCAGTAATTAAATACATGTTGATCGGTTCGCAAGAAATTAATTACTGAAAGGTTGAGGTACGTACCAAGATTCGCGTAGTACATGGGTACTACCATAGCGCCATTCTCCTCACTCATGGGGGTAACAGCATTAGAATCATCAGCATAAGGCAAATGTTCCTGTGCATCAAGATAGGTAGAGAGAACCAATGGTTTACGATCACCTGGTGGTGCCACCACTCGCCTGCTGTTTCGCGAAGTAAATTGGTGGGAACCTCTGGATCCTCGGCGAAGATTGAATGGAGATCCAGGGAGACTCAGACTTGCCTGAACACGGGACATGGTCTATACATGCGTGAGGCTTTAGGTTTTAATAGGTCTATATTTTTTATTAATATTAAAATGTTTTCCATAAGGCAAAATGGTTTCTTGATCATATTAAGAATATTGAGCTTCGCATGAAAAAATACTGATCGATTGCTCGAGGTTGAAAACCTGCTTAGTGCTGACTGTTTATCTATATTGATGAGAACAAGATAATCAATCAAAGGGGACGTATATAAAAGTTAAAGCTTTCAAAAGCTTTGAGGGATGGATGCAATTTGATAAAGGCTAAGGAAATTTGCGATATATTCGTAATATGATCAAAAGCTTCATGAATTAAAAATATTCTGATCCATGTCACGTGTTATTGTTTGAACTAAAGGATGGAGGATAAGGATCGAACACAAGATGAGTGCTATTCACTAAGTGGCATATGATGATGCAGATGATGATACTTAAAAGAGTTTGCGATAACTAATGTTAAGTGCAATGCGTTTGCTAAATTCCAACCGCTACAATGGCTGGTGTTTATCAAACGGAGTCTGGACACTATAATTGTCATGATTTTTATTTACTCTTGTTGTTTTTTAGAATTTATATCAACAGCGGTGTGCCGAAAGATTCTAGCCATTATCCTGCAAATTGTCTTTTTGGTATAATTTTTGTAATTTTATAATAATTTGGTCATAATATGCAGGATAATTGGAACTGTATTAGATGCCGCCGCTTTGAAGTAATTTAGTAGAACTTGGAAATCTAGTATCAATCATGGGGCTCAAAATAACAATCAGGACACTTACAGCGCTGACTTTCCGCATCTTGGTGGGATTAGTGGGTACTCTCCTCTGCTCACTCACAGAATCTAATCCGTCCGATCTGATGCTCATCTTCTCCTTATTGTTGTCATCTTGTCCTTTTGGTTGATTAACGAAAAGCTCGTAACTATGGCAGGAGAAATCTGACGGAGATTTGACGATATCCGTGCTTCCAGCCGGCGCCCCTCCCGCTGCTACTCTTGCAGCTTCTTCAGCTGCGGCCGCTCTAGCATCTGCCCGATTTTGTTTAGCTATTGCCGCTTTCACAGCTTCCTAAAATTTTCGTTCATTCTCTTCCGTTATTTCATCCAGTCCCAGAATCCACTTACTCTTATTGCTTCTTCTTCAGCAGCTTCTTCCTCTTCAGCTTTCTTTTGCAATTCGTCATACGACATGGCTACTATGGCTAAGATCAAGTTCACTAAATAAAACGATCCCAAAAATATAATCACAATAAAAAATAGCATGTGCCAGGGACCAGCCGATCTTAGGACCTAAAAGAAACAATTACTCGGAAAACAATTTCTTGCTGGCGTAGAAGCCTACCAGTTGGTATAAATTTTCCCAATAATCCTGAGTCATTAATCTAAAGGCAGAGAGGAAGGCCCATCCGAATGTATCAAAACTAGTGTATCCGTAATTTGGATTGTCGCCGTAACCTTGCAGACAAGTGTAACCTGGCTTGCATTGACCAGCTCCTGAGGAATTACCACATAGTGGTATTTCACCTTTATCTTCATCGAAATACCAATTGGCTGAAATCGAATTTGGATTTTTTCAACGTTATTGCAATTCAGCCCTGTAGCGTACTGATTGAGAAAGTTTCTGCATAAACTGAGATGTATCCAAGTTAACCCAGCAGCTAATTTCCATAGTTTCCATGTAGTAAAAATGATAAATCCAAAATAAAAATATGAGCAGTGGAAATTTTTTTTAGTAGTAGAGTAAATTCTAACTGGCTCAAGTTGATTTGCAAATAATATTTTTGCATTTATCCTCTCGTTATTGCTTATAATTTTAATGAGCCCATAAAACATTATTGTAAGTAGCGAAGTTTATTTAATGACCATAAAGGAAAATATGAAGGACATTTCGGGTATTTATCTATTTTTGATTTGCTATTCAATCGCTTCAGGTTGCATTCGTGTAGTTGGATTCCAGTCGACTATTTTGAGACAGATTAGGCAAATTTATTCAAGTGTTTTTCCTTTTGACAAGACGGAGGTGTGCCTAAGTATTGCCGCATCACGAACAAGAGTTTGTTGCTTAGAATCGATGGATTTCGTAGCATTTAACTTAATTGTGAAACTGTGTGGAAATAGTTTAGAAATATATAATGCATTACGTAACTTTTTCAATTAGTAGCCTCATATTATGGGTTTACGCATGATAATTTGAAAATGCTTACATTTATTTTGGTTGAATTGCTCCCAATTTTCGTCTGTAAGGTTACCCCAAGAACCATCGTTAGGAAAGTTTTTTATGCATTTTTGTGTTAAAACACCCATGTAAATTTGTAAACCCATAAGAGCGAAAACCGAAAGAGAAAACATTGTTAAAATTATCACATCTCGTAGATTTTTTACAGATTCTATTACGGCACCTACAATGGTCTTCAAACCTGAAATATTGGATCATGCCATTATTAGATGGCCGGATTAATGGTAAGTCACTTACCGGGCACAATGGCAACAGTTTTTAGGGCTCGAAGTACCCTAAATGTTCGTAAGGCAGCTAGATTCCCCAGGTCTATACCCATAGTAACATAACTGAAATTTGAAACCAATTTTAGATGAGTTTACTCATTTTATAGTATGGCATTAGCTTCTAAAAAGTTGCTAAAAGCTATACATTTATTTCAAATTCTATAGCTATGACTGCGTATTGTAGGAAATCTCGTGTATGCAAACATTCAACATAAACAAGAGTTCCTCTATAAAATATAAAAGTAAATTCTATGTTAATAGAGAGAATATGGCTAAAATAGTAGGTAGAAAACTATTTAATATTCTAAAGTATTGGTATTTCTATGTAGGTTCTAAACTATAATTTACGCAATATTATATCTATTTTTAAAATCATCTCTGGCTAGTCTCAATATACTTTCAGAAACTACAATGTTATTATTTAGTTCTACATTAATCACACAAAAATATATCAAATTTTCATTATTCACTCACATATTTTTGATTGTGCCAAAAACAAATAAAAGCTGTGGAAATGAAAAAATACTATTATTTTGGCTGCTAAAATTTAAATCCAAAAAGAAAGATCTACAAGGGTATTATAATAGAAGAATATAAACTGGTCAAGAAAATAAAAGTTACATGGCCAAATTTTCCCTAACTTTGGAGCTGGATAACTTCTGATTGCTTCAAGCGATTTTATTGCTGTTTTATCTGTTTTTAGCACAATTATTTTCTCCTCAGTCGGTGTCTTTGCAAAAGTTAAGTAATTCAGGTAAAGTTTCTACAAGGTGGATAAGGAAGCAGTGCACATTTTAACAAAGTTTGGCATTTTTCCAAATATATAAAAAAAAACGTTTTTATGAATTTCAACACTAACGGCATTACGACAGATTTCATAGCTCCAAATCGATTTGAATTTTTCTTTCATTTAAGGGTGGTCCTAAAAAGTCAACTTTGCAATCTTGCAGTGATATCATTTTTTCTTTTAAACCGATTTTCAAAATTTCGAGCTCGTATTGAAGCTCAAACTTCATAAACGACTCAAGACAAAAACTTAATATACAGGATAGCATCAATGAACTGATTGTGTGAAAGTAAATTTCACTTGAATTGAAAATCGGCCGGAATCCCAGATTTTGGGGGCAGTTTTGATTTGGGTCTCTTTTAATGCAACATGTATATTGAATTTTGGTCTTGAGTCGATTGTGAGGATTTGCCTTCAAAATCAACTTTAGAGTTTGAAAATTGGTCCTATAGGGAACATGTTATCACTGCAAGATCGAAAAGTTTAATTAAAAAAAAAGCTGTAAGGTTTGAATATCTATTGGCCCTTTAGTGTTGAAAAATAGAAAAACCGGTTTTTGTTCAACTGGGAACATGCCCAATCTTTAGAAACTTTGCATTGTTTCATTGGCCACGCGATGGAAACTTTATCTAAAGTACTCAAATTTCGCAAAAAATTGCACTGACAGAAAAAATTTCGATTTAGATCACACTTAAAATAAAAATCAAATCAATAGCAGCAATCAGAAGTTATCCGGTACTAAAGTTGAGGCAAATCTGGCCGAGTAAGGTTTATTTTGTTGAGCAGCTTAATTTCGATGAAATATAAGTAGAAGTTTCAGTACTGGATTTTTTATTCTAACGTAGGTCTTCAAATCCCCCTTTTGCAGACTTTTATATAAAGGAAACTGATGAAAAATTCAGGCTCCTTATTAAGGGAGCGTGATATTCCAGGAGGCTTCCGTATTTATTTATACTAAACTTTTTACCACAGTCAACGCCACTTGGTTTGGAGTAACGTGTCATAACTTAAATCATTTTTCAAATCCTCTTTGCTCAGGAATAGTTTACTCCACCATAGTTGATGTAACAAATGAACATTATAAAATAGTTTCATTTGAAAGTGCAAGTTATAAACTATGGATTCTACCTGGAGTTCTAGCTAATCTACTCACGCTAAAGCTATGACTACGAAGTCGAGCCAGTTCCATGCATCTCTAAGGTAGGTGAACGGTTGAAGAATAAAACCTCTCGCCATCACCTTCACAGCTGATTCGAAGGTATAGATGCCCGTGAATATCACTCTGAAAATGACAAACACTTCTTTCTACCCTACACACCACATCGAATAGTTAAGCAGCATCTAAGGGATTTGAAAATTGAAACAGGAGGAAGCAGCCAATGCCAATGAAAAGACCATCTGCCTCATTGAATGAAAGTGCACAATATGCACAGGACATAACAAAAAGCTGTTTCCTGCCGATTGATTATATTTCTCTAAAACTATCAGCGACTAGATTTTCATATATGTTTTGAGTACTTACTCAGTTGATTCTACGGTGGGAGTAGTTGGCATGATCATTAGGATGCAATTGACTAGAATGGTAGTAATGATAAAAAGTGAAAACAAGGGATGTACTAAAATATAAATGGCCACACGACGGATTGGGTTAAAAGGATCTAGTATCCAGAGGGCATTTGTTGCGCTAAATCGAAAAATGTCCTTTCCTTTGCTAACTACTACAAAAGTCTGAAACAAAGAGAACTTACTGTTAGAGGCAAATAAAAGTAACTTTCTCTCGATTTTACATCTTATATTATTAAAACGCCATCTCGATTCTTGTTATTACGGGGCAAACTTTTGTGAGCTAATATTTGTTGGTGTCAACAAACACTCTCCCAAATGAACCAATCCCCGTAACTCATAAAAGTTCATACTCTGCATCCATTACACATTGTTTACTGGGATAATAATGAATGAACTGATACAAGTCTCGACGTTGTTCTGAGTTGAATAACCGACTTCTGCATCATTTCAAACCAAGGAAAATCACTATTCTGTTTTCCAAATGAGACAACTGGTTATTTACGGATAATATATGTTGAGCTTCTGGAAAATTGCCCGGAATAATATCGTAAAAGTATAATGGCGATTGTTTCAAATGTATTTGTTGCTCATTGAATAAAAACAAAAGCCGCTGATAAAAATATTGAATATATTTTCCGTCTGAACTGAAACTGATTTGGCTGTTCTCCCCAAAGGTTGGCAGATGTCGGAAGGGATATCCCTGAATTGCCCAATCTTGGAAGCGAGCTATTGTTCATCCATTTTCCCAATAACGCCTATTGTTCTGAATCAGGGGATATCAATTGTGGACTCTATATGTGGATTTATTTAGTTGGCTTCGAATAACGCTCCAAAGTCGGCAATTAGTACGAGGGTAAATATGAAATCGGCTCCTCTTGACTCTCGTCAGCAAAGAGATAAGAAGCTGACTTATGGTAAATATAAGTCTAAATAGAATAGCAAGGCGTAAGGGTAACGGATGTGCGAACAGGAAACTATGTGATCAGCTCTGGATCAGCCGGCTAATCCTGGACCTAACCGGTTACAGCAGATCGATACCGGAAAATGTCGAGCTTTCCGTTTTATTCTACGGAATCTAATTCAGCATTATCAAATAAGAAGAATTTTGAAGATATTTTCAAAATAGAACACACAACTTTATAGTTTTCCTTCGTTCTGATCTATTTGGCGCCTATAGTTGCTCCATACACCAGCATATCGTCTACCTACTGTGAAAATTTTTTTGCCCAACATCTGATTATTTTAGTGGCGAAATGCTACTAAATATCATTTTCAAAATATTGGTGTTGGATATGACTGTATTTGTATAATACCCTAAGTAAATAAAGCAGTAATCTTGTCATTGGCCCATGTTTGCAATGGAGACCAAAAGGGACAAGTTGATCCTTAATGTTTCCATTTTGCCGTCCTATTGAACTGTACAACTATTAATTTAATGGGTTTACGTGGACTCAGATTGCCACTTTGAGACTTTGAGGAGCATTATGTAGAGAGCTTTGGAAAGTTTCGATGCGAATTAATCTAAATATGATAAAATCATAATTGTGCGTCGTCGCTTGAGGATTTCTCTATTTTTGAACAGTGAATAGCTTTAATATCTTTCCGACCAATTGTTCAGTACAGCATACAAACATTCTCGAATTAATAGATTAATGAACGTTCACTAATAACCTGCGAAAAATATTTCATTAAATCGTAATTTGGCGACGAATGTGAACATCGTTGAATTCCAAAGGGCCACGTCTGGAGAATCACGTACTTATTAGGCTTCATACAACTGGAAAAGCCGCAGAAATTGCTGCCCTAATTTGACAGAAAATCCAAAACTGTTTGTGTACAGTTTAGACTTTGTGACTCGATTTGAATTAAAAATTTTTAGGTAAAGTTGATTAACCAACTTCTCGATGAAGTTTAAACTCTCATAAAAATGTATGAGTTATTCATAAAAAGTTATGCCACCAGTGTTTCGGCGGAGTCTTGTCTGGTGGAATCGCTAATTAGGAAAGTTGTTTATTTGCAGTAATTACATGCCTGACTGTAATAACATAGAAAGGGATCATTCATTCTGAATGAGGCTCGTCGGTAAACGTCTTCATAATACATCAATTTTCATTAACTCCATCGATTTTATCAGAGGTCATTTATTTCTGGGATCTTTTATTTGTAGGCGATTTTTCAATCGATAGATACTCCAAATGTACGCTTTATGAAGACAGATAGCATTGGGTTTGGGTGGAATAGCTAGAATTGCTACGTGTTTTCTTACCATTTGGTTGCTATAAAAGGGATCGATGTCCTCGAGTGGTGTGCTGGCAAGTTCTGGTGGGAAGCTACCCTGGAGCCGCACTGGAATGGGCAATCCTTGCTCCAATGTCTGGTCCGGTTGGGGGCCTTCATCTTCGTCCTCGTCTTCATACCGAATCTGTCACATTTCAAATTTTAGTTACAATATATTTGCTTTCTCATTGGTAAGTCTTGCGACTGTTCTCTGCTCAAATCTTCCCCAAAATGCGAAGATGAACAGTAAAAACCTTTAGCGTATCAAAATTTGTACCTGCAGAACACTGTATTACCTTGAGGAACTCCACTAAACTGTTACTTCATCAAATAAAAACAATATTAACAGGTCGCTATATTCAAATCAAAATCCATATCATTAGTACGGGCTTTACTTTAATAAAACTGGTTTAAACTAACTTTTGATTAATAATTAGCGTTCAGAATTCAATATTAAACAACAAATTTGCAATTGCATGAAGTATTTAGCAGATTTTGGCAATTTACAGCTTTGGTTTTAACTAGTAAATTAACCACAAACTACGCAACTTCCTATGCAATACAAATGTTCCATATCCTGTTTAGAAGTACACAATAATTAGACTAGGCAGTTTGCGTTCAACAATATTCCATTATTCCTTTTGCAACAAGAATCTGAATATTTTTCCATATTTTTATGCAAATATTCATCAAAGAAATTCAATTTAGTTGCTAGGCTTTGAGAAGAATGCATTTCCTTTGTGATTGACGTAAAATGAGGCAATTTTCAAGTGAATAATTTTTTAATAATTTTATAAGCTTCTATTTGCAGATTTAACTTTCTATTTGCCCTCTCGCGATACTTCCAGTTGCTTTTTTATTTAAAGATGTCCCTAATATCAAAGGGATTTACGTGTAAACAGAGCGTGAGCGTTTAGAGGCTTCGTCTTCAACGACTGTACAATTATACGAAAATGTTATTAATCACGTTTCATTTCAATGGAGCATCGAATTTTCGGAGGGCTTTTTTTAAAAGCCGTCTTTAAATAATTCAATTTGGATCGCTCTTTTTATTTATCGTTAAACAAGTTGGTCCTTTGTACAAATTCTGATACTCTGGTATATTTTCAGTCCTTTTACAAATAGGTTTTTAATGAACTGAATGTTTCTAAGCCTTTCTTGTAAAAGCACTAAGTATAATAGTAAACAGTATGAAAAACACATTGTCACCTGTTAAAAATAAATTAGTGTGATTGCTTTTGTGTACTTTGTGCCAGTGTTCATCGGAAAATTTACTTCTTTGAAGGCAATATGAGTGGTAACTTTAGCTCCAAATTCACTAATAATAAGCAGCTTAAATCTGATTTTGACCCTTCTGGATGTTCAAGAAGGGAAACTGCCAATTTTCATATGTATCAGAAGGTTTCGAAGTACAATTATTTTCAGTGTAGGTACAGTAATTTCCATATTGATCTGCCCAAAAGCGAAATGTATCGGATATTCCCTTGCCGATACTTCATTAATTATTCTTTGAGGTTGATTTGCATAAAGGTTCTAGAATTGCGAACAATTTAGAAAGGATTTGTTGTTGATTGTATATAAATAAGTCTCATAGCTGAGAGAGGCAACATTACTTACGAAGTATTAAATTTCAGCCTCAAGTTTACTGTCTTATCTTAGGACACACCACACCTTCATCATCCCATGAGGATTATGGCATTAGAACCCGAATTATTACTTTTACTCCCAAGTAATTGAAAAACTTTATTTTTCCTTCTTGATCTATTGGATTTGCTGAGCTTTCTCATCAGAACATTTTGAGAAAGCCATCACAAGAATTTTGAAGAAATGAACTTGTAAATTAGCCACTTCATACAGCCTTCGACTAGTGATTTTACCCACTAAAAGCATATTTCTAACTAATAACGATGACATATTTATTTCAGAAAATTGTTTAAATTCACCTTAAAGTAAACTGTGTTAAAATACGCTAGTTCCTAAAAGTTCTACCATTCAAGATGTTTTAGGCATGCATATAACAACTGTTTCTTTCGATTTGTTCACTTTGACTGACGACGAAATATATGTTAGCCGTGATTTGTTGTTAACATGTGGATATTTAACTTGTGCTTTCCAGTGGAAGTGAGTGAGTTGTTGAAAAACTTGTTGTACTAAAATGTGACTATCTACCCAAATGGCAGTCTTCTCTAAATATAAAGCATCCCTTAAACCTTCTAAGATTCTAACATACAGAACATGAATCAGTTAACATTCTAAGAAAACTCTAGAGCCTACATTGCTTTAAAATATCAATAATAATGAAACTTCAGTAAAAAGTGTCAAAAGTGAAATTGTTCGAAGTGATTGGTGTTTCACACGGGGACATGTGAAAACGTAGCTGTGTAACAGACAGCTTTTTTGTTATAAAACAACATTTTATGTCTGCTACTATTTCTAGATGCCTTTGGTGTCACATATTGTGCCAAGCTGGTTCAAAATGCACTATAGTGGCCTTAAGCAGCATAAAGTAAAAATAAAGCTAGTCATTTTCAATGCAACTGACGATAACATGCCGAGTTAGAGACTTTAAGGATATATTACAAACAAACAAAAATCCCAGTTGTCTGTTTCAAGCTTCACGATTTACAGCGGGCAGTAGCATTGAAAGTTCAAGAAGAATCTTTTGAATAGTTAAAAACGGGGTTTCTTATTCAAGAAATCAAAGTAAGTGTTTTACTAGCTCATATCCTTAAGTTCCCTGCAGCAAGTTGATTCTTTAATTTTGTTTTCTTTCACTTTGGAGACTTTTTTATGTTTCAATCGTCAGACGCATGTCTTCTATAAACAGCTAAAAAGCAACTTTCTGTGAACATTTTTTACTGGAAAAATCTTACTTCTTTTTTCTTTTTCCTGCGTCCAAAACCGGGCTGCAATGAAGGTTATATCTTTAAGATTTAAATGAAAACGCCACATTGCTGGAAATTCTCTACCTACTCACATCAGTTGATGAAAGATTGTTCACTGTTTCTCAATCAAATACATTTTTCCTAACATTAATTTCATTCTCGAGGCACTTTCTAGATCTAAATGAGTTTTATGTGCAGATGGGATTGAGATTATTTTTTCAATTGATGTGATACGTTTAAAATTTTACGTTTAAAATGAAATGTGGGACCAATCGCTGTTTATGAAGAAAGGAAATTAATGCTAATGAGAGGTTTACCTAAATAAGTCAAAGCATTTTGGCGAAGAAACATTTTGGCTCAAAAAATACCAAACAACTACTCCAGATAAAAATTAATATACAGGAAACTTTAAGAAATATAGCAAAACTGTAGCTTAATTGACATTCTGAATTTCTCTAAACAAATTTTATTTTAATTTTTAAGGAGAATGGGTCAACTTTTTTCCGATGTGACTGTTCCTTAATGGTTGTTTCAGGTGTATTTTTTGAGCCCTATAATTTCCTTCGACGTCTTTTTACAGCAAGAAGGACGCTGACCGGCAATAACAGGGTGTAGGCTTATGTTTTCTGTAAATATAGGTCTGAGGGTGTGTTTTTCTCTTTACCAATATAACACATATAAAAGGCATATAATCATGTTCATGCAGAAGTTTCCAAGCATTTTATAACATCTAGATTTCGACAAGAATAGAAGCTGATAGGGGCTTTAGTGTGTTTATATAAAATTTTACAAGCTGGCTAGTTGAACGTTGTAGAGCAAATTGAGATTATATCTTTATTGGGGCAGTCTGAGGGGCAGTTTTATGTAACATGTTCCCCATAGGAATAACGATAATTGCCATTAGCACTCACTTAACTGTTTTCTGTATAGTTTTCTACCATGTATATCCATCCGAATTGCTAAAGCTGAATTAATATTAAATTTATGTGAGTATTTCATTCAAAATTCCAGACGACGCTGAATAAAAATACAATTTCAATTGTTCGAAGTTCGAAACATTCCATGTTCGTTCTGAATCTTCCTCCTCTGGTCGTATTTTTGGTTTGAAATAATAAAGGAAATGATTTTGCGGAGAATATAAAAGCTTTTTCATAAGTTTTTAATTAGTTTTCAAGATATTAGGCGGAGAATTCGCATCAACTTACCCGACAAAACGGAACTTTCCACAAAGCGTTCAACTTTATTTGTTTTCATATCATTATTATTAAATATTAAAGATGAGTTTTAAGCCGTTTTGCTTGGGCGAAATTCACAGTCAGGCTGAATCTAGGTAGGAGAAGTAGAGCAAAAGGGAATCAAATATGAGCGATGAAAATGTATATTTGGAAAACAAGACCACGACATCGATAATGAAGCTGAAGGAGGAAGAAAGGAGTGAAGTGAAAATTGAAATGTACATTAATAAACAGTTAAAAACCGCTTCAAAGCCTTCTTTAGATGAAATCAATGCATTTTTTAATCGGACGTAAATAAGTTGAGGACTTTTAAGTAACTGGCATGATATCTTTGAAACGGTTTTGTGTGTAAATAGTTTTAGACAACGTACTTCTCCCTCAGCTCTCTTCTTTTCGAGCTCTTTCTGTTTGGCATGTTCTTCGGCAATTCGAGCTTCGATGGCGGCCAATGACTCACGTGTGAATGGACGGAATAGGCTGCGCTCCTCCTCAGAGAACGAGTCAGAGACGACGGACATGTCTCCTCGCTCCTAGGCCCCCACGATACCCTGGAACAAGAGGAGAACTGATGGAAAACTTCGCAATCGATAAACGCAATGTTTGAGACTTGCTCTAATTAGCTACTCCAACATAATGAGATTTCGATAAATTAATATCTGTCGCTATTGGCTTTGATGTAGCATTAGAGCTAATGCTGCTGATAAAATCGTTAATTGCGATTCTCTTGGCAATTAATTTGCAGCAGAGAAAATCTGTATTAATTATATTTGTTAGGATTATTAGGAGAGTTTTTAGGATGAGATTTGTAGGTGTTGGGCCTAAGATTGGCACCTTTATAGATTTCCACTTCGGTAAGCACGAATTTAAATTTGTCAATCCTATTGGCCTTGTTGGCAACAGCAAATTACAACAATTAGTTATATCAACTGATGGAACCCCCGTTAATTTCTTTGCAAACTCGGTAGGTACGTCTCGTTCTAATGAAATTTCTTACAATACTATTCCAGGTAGTAATAAATGCGATAATTGCATGCCCCGAAGTAATTTGTAGCGGAGCTCCGTGGGTTTGATGGGAAAAAGATAAAAGTTTTGTAGTGCTTTTTGGTATTAAATCATTGTACATACTGATGACACTGCAGCAAACTTTATTCTAAGAAACGGGGTTTATTGGAGATTTACTGCTAATTCTGGTAAGTTAGAACCGCATTGTCGGTAAACGCTTTGAAATTTAAATTGCTCAACCATTTCATATTGATTCAGTGCTACCGCCTTGTAATGTAGTGGAAACTCTAGTCATTTTTAGCAACATCCCTTTCAAAGCTCACAGTTTCCAACTTCATCTGATAAATCCCAAAGCTTTTAAAGCACTCATGTACATTTCCATGAAACCGACATTATTTATTTAAAATAACGAAAGACTGTGCCTTATCTTTGATCTGCTCACTGCGTTAATTCAAATAAATTCGCCATAAAATCGTCGAAAATTAATGTCAAATCCCTTATCTGACAAACAGACATAGAAAGAATGGTCCCCTGGAATGGACTTTGATTAAATTAATTTAATCATTTCTTTTTTAAATTCGCAAAATGAGGACTTTTTTTCCAATAGTAACTAGGTTGAGGGCACTTGTCATCTAAAATTCAAGTGTAATGCTTTTTGCTGCTGAATCTCAGTTATAACGTGTATGAGGTTTAGAACGGGATTAAACAATTATACCAGCTGAACTAATTGTATTTTCCTTTGAAGCTAATTTGTACAGTTTCCGCTAAATTTCGCCGGTATAATAACAACTACAGTACAGGGTGACCTATTAAGAATGGGAAATCCGAAAACTGGAGATACGGTGGCTATTGGCGCGAGGGTGCCTTATCCGCAAGTTGATATTTGTGGAGATACAAGGTGTTAAAAGTCGTAATTTTAATTAGTTTCTTTGTCCTTATTCGAAAATATATGGGTTAGGAATCTGAAATTTTCTGAGTTGCACAAGATGCACAAGATGCGTGTTTGCACAAGAATTTCAATGTGTCCTTCCATTAGGTCGAAGATATAATACGTATCCCAACCGAAGACCAGAAGCTGTTTAGAAATTTGTGCAATCGCTTATAGTATAATACAATCGATATAATAACTGCACCCCAAAAAGCATTTCTGTTGAACAGGAAGAGGAATTTATATTGAGAATTACTGAAAAGCCCATGATAAGTACTCCTCTTTTAAGTACTAACTATTTTTCGTTAAAAATGGGAAGAGAATGGGTAAGTTGTACTTTCAATAAAGCTGAAAATCTCGTTTAAGCTAAGTGCAACCTGACAGATTGGGATTGATTGTACCCCCATATAGCGCACCTATGAATATTTAGCACAGTACGAATGAAGCGAATTGCGAATAATCATGATAGCAAATAGTTTGGATCCAGTTTATAATAGAAAATTAATTCCAGAAGCATGTTTACTTCACATTATTAATAGTTCACGGCACATGGATATTTCCTGGGTAATTCAGCTATTACATATTCATCAGATACCTATGCATAATTGAGAAGCCAATTTTTAATCGATGTTTTTGCCTTTGATAAGCTAATTATGAGGAAACCGTCGAAGTACCTTACTATTAAATTAGCACTTTGAATGAGATCCTAGATAAAACGTGCGAAAATGTACATATTTTTGTTGATATTTAAGACTTTGTTGAGCTTATTAGTGGACTTTTCATCTTCTCGTTTTTTGCCGTCGGTGGACCCTTTTCTTGGACATGTTGCACTTAGAATTAAGTTTTATCAAGCAAAAGAATACATACAGCTAAAGAGCTACATAGTTGAATTTTTTTTGCCTTATAAACATTTTTCCGCAGTTCTTTTGCTCATGTAACTGGAGTAGTTCTTGATGGCCTACTCTGGTTCCTGCAAAGTTTTGAATTTATCTGTGTTAATTAAGTTAATACCTTTTATCGAACACTGCACTTAGAAAATTGTCTATGTCGCAAGAGTTGCTTTCAAACTCTTCCGTTGTCCTAGACAGACGGTTTTTTCTGATCTCTAAACAATTTCATAATACATACAGCTATCTGCAAAATACCAGAAATGGCCAAACAGATAAACCAGTGAAACCCCTTGCAATAAATGCACGAAAGTATCAAGCTAAGGTAAGTTTGTAAATATTTAAATTTTATTTGTTTCTCATTCACTATGGAGTGGAGCTGTAAAATGTCATTGTGAAGCCACTTTACTGGCTGGAGAGTCTCTCCAAGATTTCTTTGCAGGAGTAGATTTATCAGATTTTTATTGAACTTTAAAGGAGTTATTCTAGCAATTAAAACAGATTTAACACAATATTCCTAATGGAGAATCGACTTCTCGGAAAATGTAGATTTCTCAAGTTGGAAAATGCTGGTCTATAAACTTCCAAAGTTCTTCGTGCTGCTTTTCCGACAATCGATTCCTGAAAATGCATCATGTCCCCATAAAACATGAGGTGCTTAAAATAAATTGCACCCCTTTTCCTATAGATAAAACGGCCTTCTGAAAGTATTGCCACTAAGATATCCGAATATATATTTGAATATGTGGGACGTTCTTTACCCTGTTGGTATTTCTGGAAATGGGATTGCCTTATAAAATATGGGAAGTGTGTATCTGGATCAAAGGGGGAGTTTGGTGGCAAATTCTGGTAATTTATCGACAATTTAAATTTATACTTTCAATAGATTTTTCAAATAGTAACCATTTGAGGCTCAGGGTCATGAGTTGACTGTAGTTGCTAGAATATTTCCAAAACATTTTGACTGACAATTCAATATTTACCCAAATAGATTGCGCATCAATTCTAAATTCCCTCAGTTACCTGCCAGTCCTGCCAGGGGATCTACTAATGTAAAATCTAAGTACAATACAACGATAAAATATCGGAAGCTTTTAGCATACAATCGAGTGCATTTCAAGCTTCTTCTATCAGAATACACAGATTTCGTTCGCTTCTGCCCAGATTGTGCTCTCATATTCCAAGGGTTTCAGCTAATATAAGACCTAATAGCGTGAGTTATTGAGTATATGATTTACTTTTGATAAATTCTTTTTTGCGGTGAAGTAAGTTGCAAAATCGACAAAATCGAAAAGCACAAACCAGAAATGTAGCATTAAAATTTTGCCAGCGCAGACAACCGCCTTCTAGCTTAAGGCATGGGATCGATCAAACATTTTGGTAAAATATTAAGTTTTCTCTCTTGATATTGGATGTGACTGGCATGATTTTTATTAAAACGATGGGGAAAAGGGTTGTTGTCCAATTCCTGCTAAGGCCTTGATTAATACAGCAGCATTGGTTTATGCTTCCGTTTTACGTCCTGTACTTTTATCGCGAATTGCCCTTTTATTTCAAGCTGAATCTGCGGGGACTTCAAACAATACCAAACTGTGACCTAAATTCAAATCTGAACCCAGAAACCCCACGTGTAATGAACACTGTTATATCAAGCTGTGATGAAACAGCTCAACGTGAATGTAGCAAGAGAAGATTGAATCTAATTTACGTTTCTACGCTTAGAAGAAATCGGGAATAAAATGCCTACGCGAGTTGATATTTTAAAGCTATTTATGTCACTTCAATGCCTTAACGATTTAATGTACGAAACTTAGTTGGAAGTTTAAATTGCTTTCGTATGTTTCCACTTCCTATGTCCCGTATTAGTTGCCTAAACTTGCTGTGCTTATAGTCAGTTAGGCAGTTACCAATTTTTGCGAAGTAAAGTTTCATTATAACTTATCACAATAGATTTAAAACCAGATACTAGATATTTCCTGGAACTATATAGAATTATCAGCTTATTCAGAAATGAACATATTTACTGTGAACAATTTAGTGTGCCGTTGTCAGCTCCATGGGGGATATTTGAAGTGCCGACAATTTAATTTCCTGTATCATTTCATTCAAGTATTTGGAATCAGCTTTTGATAGAGAGAAATGACGAAGTTTCTTTGTTGTTTGACTGGGAAACCACCGGTATTTTACATGGAACATTTAATGCTTAGTTGGAACAGTTACGAACGTATTGATTTTGTTAGAAATTGACAACGCCTTTTATATGTAAGTTAAAGCTAAAAACGATTTAATGTATTACTTGCCCTGATCTAATTTTTTATGCTAACGCCTTGAAGTCAAAAAGCTGCAAACAGGGGAGGCTCCAATAAAACATCATTACGGACTGCCAATCATAATTTGCCGATGTTACAAGTATAAAATACTTTTATACTGAATCGCCAAATTTAAAGCTAATTCGGACGGCCTTTTTAAATATTTAATTACAGGGGTTTGTTGGGGGATTCTGTTATTTTTTATTCGCAAACCGTCGCATTTTTCGAGAGTAATTCGAGGGAATTTCTGATAAAATCTAATTGAATTTTTGCTCTTACCCGAGCAAATGTTGGATTTGTTTGTTTTTGTTTGTTTGTTGACTCGTCAATCAGATTATTATATGTGAGCTCATTAAGAAACCTGATGTGGTGTAAAAAGCAAAGGAAATTATTAATAAAGATGACACGTCCAAAGGAAGGTATTGATATTATTTCAGTTTTCTCGCGGCATGTGGTGGCGACTCAATATCAAATAATTTAATAAGAATAACTCTATACGACATACACGAGTCAATATATTGATTTCAAGGCCTTAAATGCAAAATGGCTTAATACCGTCTTGACCTACTTTTCCTTGGATTGCAGAGTGCACAGCCACGACCCTGTTTAAATTTGACTGAGAAGAGGTACTAAAAGGACCCTTTCAAGCTTAATTTTTTCAACCCGCTTAGAAAACACACACACCAGTGGCAACATTTTATGTTTCCTTCTGTTTTTGGGTTATAAATCCTATTTAACTTTGAGAAAGTTTCGGATCAATGCAGACAATTTTTCAATAACGTTATCTAAGATCATTTATTTCGCTCCCATCACAAGAATTTTTTCATTAACGATAGAATTATGAATGCACATTTCGAATAATAGATAATGATCCAACAAATGAGAATAGGCCAAGGACTGATACTGGAATTATGATGACAAAATTGCCAAATCTAGGCCATGAAATGGCCTTGCGTGAAATGGAAGATGGCGAAAATATTAATCAGTCCCAAAATGGAAATGTGCGGGAATTTAGGGTAAATAAGACATGACATCAGGTGTGATGTGGATTTTAATTCATTGTTTGAAAGCCAATTAAGCCATTAGTCGACCTTTACTGTATTAACCCAGTGTGAAACACCAACTAGTAAACAACATTTGGTGATAAAATTTGAAATTCAGTTTCACGTTATTGTGAGTTCCCAAGTAGTTTTTAGGTCAAGAATTTGGTCACGTCCAGTTAAATCAACGTCTCTTGGTTCGGACTTTTCTGGACATATTTATTAAGCGGACTCCTCGAGTGAAACAGCAATAATTTCGTTGAGTTTCTGTAACTTTTGATTGCTTTCCCTATTTTCTGCAGTTGATTTCATATACTGGCACTAATTACATCGTGTTGATCGATCAGACCGTATTTATTTTGTTAACTAAGTCATTGAAATAATGTGTGTTTGAAAATAATTGAATTTGAAAAAGAGTTTATATACTGATTATTCAAAAGTAAATGTGAGGCACGAAGTGCTTGCTTGTGACATGGGCAAAAACCTTTACTTGTGTCAAGCATTGAGTATGTTGCGCATTTAGGTTCACTTTTTGTTTGCACGTTTAATATCTAATGCCCCCTTCTGCATTTATTATTCATTTTAATGTGAGCTGTTACTTATGATAATAAAGCCTGCATCAGCGGGGAGTCAATTGGTTTACATAAAAATATTTAAGCAAATGTACGCAATAAAAAAACTATAAACAGGAAAATATATTTAAATGCCAGGATGAATTTAGAACAAATTGATTTATGCGTACGGAAGTTCGAATGCAATTTTATTGTTTCAGTTCCTATTTGTGGATAATTACTTTTAATTGCGTTTAGGGCTATTTTCGGGCAAAATGTGCAACAACGCTGCTTTGCAACATGAAATAACATATTCAATATACATGTTTTTTTAAGCGGTATTACAGTATAAAATATATATTTTGCAAATGGCACGGCATTCAATTCGAAATAAAGAATCCAATAACTGTCCAACTTATTTTGCAAATTTATCCAATTTATTCTCTAGGTGGCATTTTCTCTGTATATATTCGAATGTTTCCAATACTACTTCGAACCTCCTTTTATTTTGAAGTTCACTCACCGTAACATCTAAAATAACTTTGCTTAAACACTAGAGTATATATCTATTTTTAAATTACGTAAGAAATTGATTTATGCCCATTTCTTTAAGTGCACAACCAAGCTAATTAATGCCAGTATAAAAATTTTATAATAAATTCCAACAGTCAAAAGAGCATTAGGTGGGCGCCCATGTTAGGGGGTTCAACCCAACCATGTTAGGTTGAAATTTGCCACCCATTTTAGTCAAGCTTGACTTCAAAATAAAGTTACCCGCCTATCACGAATTGTTGAAATTGGACCAAGGATGACTCATATGGGAATGTCGGTAGGTATGCAATAGTTGTCTAATGCATTTGCAAATTACATTCTCTGTATAGAGGGAAACACCAGGTTTGTATCACTAACTCTGGGTTTCGACTGCAGTTGAAACCTATTGAAGAAATAATGCTTTAAAACTTTTATATAAAGTTACTTGATTCTGCTACTGCGTAGAGGCATTCGCAGAGGTGCTTGCAATACGTGAAATACTTTGATAAACACCTAACATTAAAATGTTATAAAAGTACGATTAGGCGCTGAAGGCTTTCAATAGATACATTAACTGAAAAAATCTATTTCATGAAAAACGTAGAAATAAAATGAACTATTGCTATTTAGGAAATACTAGGGTTATATTTAGATTATAGCGTGCTAAGTATTTTCACTGTACGCGTTTTACTAAATATTCCCCAAAAGAATTGTATTAATGCAGTATTACATGAAGGCCGCAGGTATTGATTTAGGTTTACCGTTATGTACCGTGAATTTTTATGCCGTTACAACATCCACAAGTAAATTTAATTATTTGCTTTTTCATAAAAGTGGGGTTGTTGCTGAAAGTTTAATTCATGCAACACGCAAATTAGGTTGCACATATTTAAGTGCTAATTAAACGTAATCAGAAATTGCTTTTTGAACAAACTGTTATACATTTTCCGATTGAGATGATTCAGAGATTTTAATACTTACTTGATATCAAATCGGGTATATTTGGGGGCCAAAAACATAACTAACCTGAAAAGAGAACGAGGTGTTAATAATTGTTAACGCTTCGGAAACAATTGCTGATTTTTCCAACTGTAATATCAATCTTGTTCTGTGAAGAAGCACACATGCAATCTAAGGAAATAGACTCTAATACAAAGGCGTATTAGAGTAGAGTAGGCGTATGCATGCTTGTGGAGGGTCAGAAGCCACAGTAAAGGATTGGGTTTAAATCCGAAACTAAATCCGCAAACACTGTTGAAATTTGTGCTTTATTGGGTAATTTATATTCGCTAAAAATGAGCCAAACATGTCAATTATTTCGGATCTAAAGTATTTAGCGTGTTTGTCAGTGAATCCGTTCATAATACTTGTAATAATAGACTTTTTGAGAGACTACATATTTTTGAAAAAGTCAACTTTTCCCCCTTATGAAATTTTCGGTCAAAAATCAAACTTTTTTATGCGTGGTTTTTGAGCTCAATGGATTGCCATCGACCTACGAAGCTCCTTAATGTACACATTTGAGGTGTTTGACTTATATGCGAAGTATCGTCGGTTAAACTCGCGATCGATCAAAAATCGCCAAAAATGGACCAAAACTGTCAAGTATTTCAAATTTGAAGCTTCTAATGTGCTTTTTAATGAGCGCGTGGCATGCATCGCTTCCTTAGAATGAAAATGATGTAAAATGCGACGTATTTTGAGAGACTTGAGATTTCTCGAAAAAATCAACCCTTCTTTATGAAATTTTGGCCCAAAAGTCAAAATCAAGCTTCCGATGTGCATATATAAACTGTCTGGGTCTATAATAAGAAAGATATCGTTGGTTAAAGATCGTGTCGCTCCAGCCTGCCAAAACCGATCCAAAAATGTCAACTATTTGAAATCTAAAGCAGCTAGTACATTTAACAATGAGCCCCTTGCATTCTTCGCTTGCTTCGCTCGATAAAAATGATGTGAAATTCAAGGCATTTTGAGAGAATTGATATTTTATTTAATAAGGCCGTGGCATCTCAAAGATACGCCTCCACAAAAGCAATGAATTCTAATAAAGGTAAATCATTGTTTTATGTCAAATAAATCTCCTTGGAATTGGCCGGGATATTTATTTTTAACGAACTCGCCTGAAATGTTTTCTTTCCAAATAAAATATGTATTGTATATTAAGGGCTCAAAATATCACATCACATGCCTTCTCTCCGCCTGTTTACCTGATTTCCATTTCCTTTTTGTATGTAAGTTGAAAAAATAAATACCTCAGAAAAATAAAAATCATATTCCGCACAATTTGCAAGAGGATGATACACACGTATTTATTTTGCTTGGAAGAAATTGCGTGTGGAATTGTAAATAATTAATTGTGGTTTTTATTAGAATTGTGAACTGTTCTCCACTAACTCCCCGTCGGCTTAGCGTCTTTGAAGCTTCACATCTGGACTTGAGAGAAATATCTGCTAATATGAAAATTGTTGCCCAGTTGATCTCATCCAAATGAAACTCGTTTATACGACTTTTCTTCAACGAAATAAATTGCGGCTCAGTATGATTTTGAGTCCTTTCAGCCGTAATTTATCTTATCCCACTTTGCCGGCAATTTATGATTCATAGCACTGACACCCCATTTTGTTTTTAGACTGAGTATTATTAATGGTGGGTGGTCGTGTTTCGACTCACAGAAGGTTTTTACACAGATGCAAAAACTAAAATGTCCACATTCTTCTAATTAAAGCTTAGAAGGGTCCAAAATGCCCTTGTTCCACCAACTTTGTTAGTTCGCTAAATAAACCAAAAGAATATGTTTTATTCAAGACAATATCGAGTTGCTCTATACACAAACAAGCCGAGCTTGAGTGAATTTTAAGACACAAGATGACTCTTTAAATGTTCAGCTACTTGACCATCGATCGGTCCGGTCGGGAACTTTGCAATTGTGGCTGAAATAAGGAGGCTGAAAGAAATCTGACAAACCCTGGAACTTTTCACTCCGGATCAGCAGTTTGCTTTCATTAACTTTCCCTCCAAATTATTGAAATTTATATGAGTTTGTTTGACTTTAGCTAATTTAGATTCCATAGGAACAGCACACGAAGTGGGAACCATAATTCTGATATATTCTGTTATGGTATAATTTTTAGAATATTGCTGTTTCAGTAAACCAGTTGAGAGTTGAGAGAAAGCCCTAGTGTAACTTCATAAATTGGCTTTGCCAGCTTGCTGTGGGAATAAGTTTACATTCTGGACGATATTGTAACGATAAACTACCCTAAACTAAACGAAATACTTTAGTGAGACGGTTCTTGTTAATTGACACCTGTCTAATAAATGAGGATTAAGGGTCAATTGGAGATTGCCCGGTAGAACCTTTAATAAATTGAAGAAATTTATTTGAGATCGTGATATAAACCTTAAACGGAGGATCAGAGTGCTGCTTTATTACCCTCGGCTCTTTTCTCCGCAACTAAAAAAAATACTTTATCACTGAATCTGCAATGCTAGAAAGCTATTCTAAGTATTTAGAAGCTTAATTATAAAATATAGAATAACTAATTGCCTTTATAATATTGAAATATGATGGAATATCAGCTTTAAATCGAAAAATTAACCGAGCTTCCATTTGCAGCGGTTAAATATTCAAAAGGGAGCAAATCCCAAACACGTGACCGCAGTGTTATGAAAATCCCCTTAAATATAAATAATCATCCGAATTGTTGATTTAATTTTCAGCAATTATGAAATTCTGTCAGGGGGATATTTTCTGTCTGGTGTTTAGTGGCTCGCCCAAGCAAAATATTTAATTTCTCGCGAAAAAAATTTTTTAAGTTGTATATAACTTTCTTCTAAGTAAATTTGAATTTGTTCAAAACTGATTTAAGGGATTTCAACATCTACAGCCTAAACAAAGGTTGAAATTTACTAAGCGTAGGATGATTCAAATAACCAATAAATTTTCTTAAAATAACAGCAAAATGAAGAGCCCCAGCTTGATCAGTTTCAGGATAGCGTTCTCAGTATCTGAGGAGTAAATAACTAATACAGCCGGTAACCAAGAACGGGGTCAAATTTATCAATAAATTTACTGATTACTTAATACCACTATTAAACTTAGCTTTATACACGAGAGCTCCTCACGTAGGAGTAACTATATGTAGGTGTCAGCTAACAGACCAATGAAATAACGCTGCCAGAAAATTACTTGCCCCTGGAATGTAGCTCTTTTAGCAAGATAATTTCCCTTAAATTTCGTTATGTAACTACATTATTTACTTGCCTCGTTCTTTTGTAACCGAAGCCTGTAATTATTATGCTCTGCGAAACACAGCACTTGGAGACCTAAGAATATACGGAAAATGAAGTAAATCCAGATAATTATATTGGATTACTACGAAGATTAATGTATAGATAGGGCGGAATATTAATAATACGTAAAAGTGTAGTAAAATTCTCAAAAGCTTATTTAATTTAGGAAAATATGTCGCTTAATATGCTATGAAATTGCCTAAAATCGACAGTGTTTCAGTTGCAATTTAGTGGTTTCCGATGATAGGCAAAGCTAAAACACGTCACTACAACAAAACAACCAAAAACACAAGTAAAACGATGAACGAATTTTCTACCGCATGTTCAACAAAAAGCAAATTGATAAGTTCTCTCTCCCCTTTGCATATTTGTTTGACTGTCAGGCCCTCTTCTTCATGTCAATTTTCCATAAGTATTCCACATATGTGGAAGCTTTAAATTTGGGAAATTGCCAATAATTTGCTTGAGCAGAGTCAGATATTCCATATATCAAAAAGCGTTTTGTTTATCATATAGATGTTGTTTGGCCATAATTACACGAGTGTTTTTCTAAACACAAATCTAGACTTACTCTACACAAATTAGTTGGTTTTTTTCAATAGGGAAACGTGTACTTTATAGCTCTAGTAATTGTATCCAACATTTCATTGATTCAACTGTCAGTTACGTGTTTTCATTCCATAAAATTTCGACTAATTTCTACTGTTGAAAGAATGTTGTTCTGCAGACTCAGAAACCAAAGTCCCCTAAGCGAATAGCACGGTTTTAATGATTGCTCCATTATTGATCTCGATAGAAAATTTTACCCTCATTTCCTTTCTAGGTCATTGGACACAATAGAATGTTTTTTTTTTTTCATTTGACCTACTTATTGCAGAAACCTCCAATAAATGCACGTTCTTGGTGTTTTACTCCCGATGTTATATTTGAAGTTCCCTCATTATTGCTTGGAAATTTAATTTACTAAGCTGGTGTTGATCATTCAGTGTGATGAGCTAAAATTACGGTTTGTGAAAGATTATACTCTACTTATTTTACCTCGGATGTTGAAATAGCACTTAGGGAAGTTAACTAAATATGGCTGTTATAAGTCTCATATTCACTTAATGTAACGTACATAATGTAGCCCAGTTAATTTAGCATAAGGTATCATATTTGCATATACCAATTACAATGCTATAATGACCGTTTACAAAGAAAGAAACCCTAGGCTGAGTTTTCCATAACAGGTCGAGGACTGTTAGTCCGAAAGTAACATTGAAACGGTCGTAATGAGTGTTTGTCTAATTCTTACACTTTGGATTTAATAGACTTGTTGTTCAGAATGTAATTTAGTTGTTTGTCGTTAGAGGACGAACTTTCTGCCCACTTAAGCCGCAAAATGGAACATTTTGGATGACATTCAAATATGCATAGTAAAATGCGGCGTTTTTGACATGTTTTACTTTCTTACCATTGGAAAAGTAAAACATCGGACCGACACCTTGAATAACACTTAAATTTAACCTTATTCAGGATGGCAAACTTCGGATTGCAAGTTCGAAAAGGCCGCACGCAGTCATTATATGATTCCCGATAACCAAAACTAGTTCGTGCTCAAAATACTTATCTACCGAAGAACTCATATTTTTCTCGGTTCTGTTGCATACACTTGTTACAAAATAATTTTGTTTTCAGCACGAAATAATCGCAAATGAAAACTATGTTATTTCAACGATTTCCAGCAAGTGTTAAATCATCTAAATATTCGGATCTTTCCTCCGAAAATTCGCTTGTGAGACAACTGGCTCCACAAGAAGAAAATATGTTGCCACTTCATTTATTCTATTCATTAAAACAACGCAACCGGCGTGTGTCATAGCCTTAAAGAAAAAGAGATTGAGCGCGGTGCAACGCTTAGAAGCCCATGCGTCATGGGCTGTTAAGCGATGCAACGAACTTACGAACCACTACACATCACGTAACACATGGTCCTCTGTTATCTGCCAACACATTTATCTTATCGTATTATGAGTTTACTGCATCATAAAATGCGTTGACGCGTTGTATTGACGCGACAAGGCCTATTGGTATTAGTGCGTCAACACCTGAAAATCCTCTGACTTACCCAGGCCTAGCACCACGTTCTGGCCATTGACGGCCACTTGAAGCTGGTGAAAACTCAATAAAGCCACGAACTCATGTAAAGCATCACTCGTGAAATGGCTGAGGGAATATGTTGAATTCGACCATTCATGAGCATTTGCTCAATTTCACTTTCAAAGCCCACCATATTCTTCACCTTTTTATTGAACAACCCGGTATTTCAAGTTTTTAATATTGATTTTATTTCCTCGCATTAGCAAAATAAATGCTTGCCAATTCAAACCCCAAAACCAGGTAAACGCTCTTCGAATATCTAATCCACACCTTTTAGATCCCGATCAATAAATCTGGAAAAACCTTCTGCGATTAAATTGAATTTGTATCATATATTTATAAGTAAATTACCTTTAAGAAGAGCATCGTGGAAAAGTTTTTCCGAATTTCAGTAAAGAAATAACCGACTGTTTAGGAAATATACAGAATTTCTGGCCTTTTAAAATTGAGTCGCAAATATTGCTTCTAAGGGTGGATTTTTAATGAGGCTGCATTGTTTAAATATTAATACTCTTCAAATTAAGCAGACCTCAATTATTCCGGATGCTTGGCTGGATCGAAAACTCCACTAAAAGTTAAATTTCCGGGAAACGTTCCCAATTCGAAAAGCTTACGAAATACAACGTACCGTATTTCGAGGAATCAAACATTTCGCGATTTCTTACTTTCGCCTCATATTTCCAGGTTTTTGCCCTTTGGGAATCACTTTCTGAGAGGAGTAGAAATGTTCCCATTTGCCAAAACTTATTGCGTAGAAAAGTTTGGGGTGTTTGAATTGAAGTCGGCAATTGGTTTTCGTATTAAAAATGCCTACACTGGAAAAATTGCTTAACATTTGAAAAAATGAGAACTGAATAAAGTATATTTTTCCTTACATCTGAAAAATCCGTCCAAATGTAACTGTTTTCAATCTAATTCACATTTACATTTGGGGAGGCATCGTGAAATCAATAGGATGAAAGAGAAAGGTGAATAAGAAAATAAGCCAAACCACGACCCGAGGGATTTCAACTTCAAAAGAACCGCAGGCAGGAAACACAATATATTTTATACTGAAATCTATTTATCTGGATTTATGCTTCAAATGAATACCCAACATAATAGATTTCACTACCATTAGGCACACGGAAAGGGAATTATTTGTGCAATATTTCACATTTTGAAGGAAAAGATCTTACAACCAGATGAAACCCCATTAAAATCAATCGAATACATTGAGTTTGCCGACCAAGGATTGAAAAAAGGTACACAGTTTGATGAACTTTTTAACTTCAAACACAAAGTTGGAAAAAAGCCTCTGGGAGAGCGCGTTGAAAGTCAAAGGTTTTGAAGTTGTCAGTAAACAACTCCCGATCATGAAGAAGAAACTTTTGGTTCGGCAGTTACAAAGGATGATGTTTGAGTTTGGTATATTTGTACTTTGGTGCGGCGTAAATATATTGATTTTTGCCCCGCAAGGGACTTTATGTTGAAATTTGCTGGCGCTCATTAGCAATTTTCCTCGTCTAAGGATTAAAGTTTCTTTAAAGTAAAATAATTTGATGCAAAATTTGTTAATACTTCAAGTAAATTTTGGAACGCCAAAGTTAATATAGAGCTCTATGTTTGCTCTCGCACCCCTCAAGTGCTTTAGTATGAAGTCTGGAAATTACGGTTCCTAAAATAGCACGCTATCTTAAAAGCTCATCTGCTATTTCCATCCTACTTGTAAATTTTGCTCCATTACACTAATCTGCTGTGTGGTTTCTAATTTGGGGCAACATTCAAGTGTCATTTACATATAAAGGCCACTTCATACAGATCTATTTATTTATGAATTATTTATTAAATTTTTAAATTACCAGAATTAATTATTTATATGAATAACGGGTAGCGATTACAATCATTTCAAGCATCTGCTCAAATAATCTAATAATAAATTAAAATCAATACAATGAAAATCAAAGGTGATGAATCCAGGCTGGCAGCGGGATTACAAAAGGAAGTTAACAGCATATAAATTGATGTCCTTTTATTTAGCGGAAACAACAATGCCGATTATTAAAAGCCAATTTTTGGACTCTGATAACATACCTTGAAATTGAAACAGATCGGCAATGACTAAAAAAAATTGTGAAGGTTTTAGTACAGTTTTTTCAAAATGATTAAGATTGTTTGATTAATTTGGGGTTGCCATATACAATACACTAGTTAGCTTTAGAGAAACTGGAAAAATTATCCAATTTTAAAAACAGTTCCGTAAAAAAACAGTTTTGCATTTTAGCGCATTCGGACGGCCAAATCCAGGTAAATAGAATGAACGGTTTTCAGTTAAAGCGTAAATACTGTTTCTGTTAAATCCCCTTTGATATTTTTGTGTACACTGAATTGCACACTGAACTGTCACTGAGTCTAGCTGAACGAAGTTTCTCATTATTAAAAAACTCCTATCCGTTCTCTGCCTGAACTAAAATTCTATAATGCTGCTTGGTTACATTTTAGAGCCGGAAAAGTATAGATAAACAACTGAAAAAGTACAACATACACTAATCAGGGACAAAAATTTGTCTAAATTTTATGTAGGTTTGTCACCTATCAGTAGGGAAAATTAGTAAAAAGCTTATAAGCAGGAGAAATTTGATAAGATATCTGAAATTTTTCGTTACCGTATAAAATGTCGTTGATCAAATCGATACGGTCATTAGGAAAGAGGCCTGCTTACGGCTTCGCAAGTCATTGTTTTCTTTATCTCGATGAATGAGATTGCTTACGCAAACTTGTGATGGATGGGATTTTGGTTTCTGCTAAATTGGCTTGAAACTGTTACAGAAATAGATAAAATAAGCGGATTTTAATGCGAATTGCATGGCTGTGGTCCATCAAAGCTCTCATAACCAGAATAGAAATGGAAATAACGCTTATGTAAGGATCAATAATTAAATTTAGAACGAAGAAACGCTGAATGAATTCCCACTTCTAATCACTTTATTCGCCCCAGTAAATTTGCTTAATAGAGCTGTAGTGTGCTCAGTAAACTTGACAAATGCAAATGAGGCAACGCATCAAATTGCAGACAGATATCAACTAGCCTATCCAGCTCGCTCTAGCTAGACACGTAGTTTTTGTCCAAAATTTACTTAATTTTCAAACTTCCTTATTATTAAAGGACGTACAAAGCGCACTGTCACTTCTTTATCGATTGCCACTGTACAGGCGGCAGAAATAAACCACTAAACTAAAAACGGTTAGTTTAACTAATTGGCCTAACAATCCACAGCCTTAGCCGGAAAACGTAAAATATTTAGCTTTATGTATGAATTATTAATATACAACCCTAAAGTGCTCTGTGGAGATGTAACGTGCTTGGGACGCTAGTGTTTATGTTTTCCAAAAGCACATGCTATACTTTGCAACACTAAAATCACCAAAGGTTCAGAAAAACACTTAAGACCCTGGTATTATTTAGGATTGCCGAAGTATTTCATCCAATTTTCTTTCGGGTTTTTAGGAATGCAATACCGCTGCAACTCCAGATTATATAACGTAGATGTTAGTTTTTGCTCTAAAGGAAAACTCAAAATTGCAAAAAGTGTCGAAACAAAGAAAAAATCAATTGCAATCAATTTCAGTTTCGCGCTACGAAAATTTTCGAATCTAATCCAAAGCGCTGAAAGTCATGCAAGAAGTTACCTTTGCTTCTTTTCTTATTCATATTTTCTTTATATAGTGAAGGAGCAACACAAAATATTGTTTCACGTAAAATTCGTAGCACTGCAAATTCACTAACCACTTCATTTAAAATGTGTAAAAAATTTGTTGCGGCAAAATAATATTTTACAGGCGATAATAGAGGGATGTATTTTATGCCGTGTGTTCTAGGGAACGTCGGCGCTATGACTACTATAGCTGATAGCTTCTGTGTGCGACTGCTTCGCTAGGGACGGATCGAAAATCCCTAATTTTGAGTCAGAGGAGGATCGGCCCTCGACTCTGCGCCATTCTCACTGGAAACTTTTATTTTTCCAAACGGAAACTTGGCACGCGTTGTGTTGGCAGCTTATCTTGCACTATTGTTTCTTTGCCAACACACAAGGTGGCCCAAAAGCCATCAGGTTTTCCCCCTTTCAACTTCAATGCAATAACATCAACCACACCAAGGAGTTCTCAAAGTAACTACTCAGAATCGTCTTAAAGGCCAAACTTTCATCCCGCTAGTTAAACTGAAAAGTTCCAGTAAAAATCAAATAAAAATGATACATATCTACTACACACCATAAAGAACTTACTAGAAAACAGACAACTACAAGTACGAATTGACAAAAAACTGTCATTTTCTTTTTCCCCTGAACAAGGGCTCCCTCAAGGATCCCCGCTCTCACCGTTTCTCTACAATATATACTGCCATGACATATACAATTACAACTTACCAGACAAAAATCAAATCGACAGATCGGCATACATATTACAATACGCAGACGACACGGCACTTATTGTACATGACAAAACTACTGAGAGAGCAGCTCAAAGACTCCAAACACTAACAAACAACACAATGGCATGGTTTTATAAATGGAGACTAACACCAAACGCGTCAAAAAACCAACTTCTACTCACAAACCACAGACTCAACGCTGACTCCCCTACAATAACTGCAGACGGCCAAACGACACAACTAAAAAACGACGTAAAATACCTTGGAATCACAATTGACCACAAACTTAAATTCACTAAACTCATACGAAACATCAGGGCAGAAACAATAAAGAGAACAAAACACTTCCGATCACTAACCTACAAAGACAGAGGAATTAGCACAAACACCGCCACCAAAATATATAAAGCTATTTGTAGACCCTTGCTAGACTTTGGACATATACTCATGACCAACGGAACAGAAATGACAAAACGTTATACACAAACAACAGAACAAATTGCACTAAGACTAATAACACGAATAAGACACCCCCAAAACCCACTACACAACCCCCCCACCCAACTACTATACGAACGCACAAACATGACAAAGATCTCGGAAAGACTCAAACAGCTACAGACAAAATGGACAAACAACCCCTACAACTGGACCATACTGAATCCCCTTTGTCTTACAAGACCAACCAGACAATCCCGCTTCCGTTTCCCTACATTAACGCTACTCGAACACTTACAAACGCAACTGACTAGTGGACAATAAAATAATTTCTTCTTGCCCCTGAAATTTTATTTATTTAATAATATTGTTAACCTAGAATAAGAGAATTTTCATATTTGTTTTTTATTTCGATTAAGACTACATGTATTAAGCAAGGGCAGAAAGACCGATAGGTCGATAGCCTTTATTAGAAATAAAGATGTTTACTACTACTACTAAAAATGATATATTTTCAGGACCAACAGAACTGAAAAACACTATCCTGGATTTGAAGTTAAAAATTTACAGAAATTGGCTATATGCCTGTTTAAAAAGGCAACCTAAAGTGCCACTTCGGTATCAAATTTCCCGGTTTCTTTTACTGCTTCGGCAGGCTGAAGCCTTTACCCCCAAACTGCTCCCAAAAACTCAATTTATACACACGTGTTACAGATGAAATGTTCTTTTGGAATTTTTATTTGCCATAAAATGTTTAACCTGCAAGTGTACATAATGCTGTATCAACAAGCGGTAGCAGCGGCAAAAAGTTTTTGGGTCAGACCAGGTAACCGGGCAACCAAATGGGCTTATTAAAAAGTCAATTCGTGTTGAACCAACTTTGATGGTAAAGATTTATACAACATGCACCTATAACGATGTGGAATATTTGTTGCATGCTGCATTCGAAACGCCTAAAGATGTAAAGCCTCTTAAACATTGTTACCGTATTTTCAGCCTGCTGCATCTAAATGCTTCAATTTTAAATGCGAAGCCTGGAAACTTTCGGCTTAAAGCAAAATTGTTGTTAATGCGATTGAACTACGAATACCAGTGGGGTTGCGTGCTTTCAGGGTTAGTGTTTCAATAATTTAACTTGAAAATTTGTTTTCAGCCAATTCCAACAGAAATAACCTTGCTATTGCAATAGACTTTTTGTTTCTAGTCCATGCATAACGGTACAATTTTTTTGTCAGGAAAAAACTATTATTTTAATTGAATGAGACTTCAAGATTTCCAACTTATTTTAAACCAGATTCCCAATTTTCTTTAGATTATTTCAGGTAATAAACGTGAAACCATTCTTGCTGAAAAGAGACTCAAAAGTTAATTTCCTTATTGCTGATCATTTTTATATTACTTTATCCGTGCTCTGCTCTGGTAATTCTCTGAACAATGATATATTAAGATTTTAAGGGTACCTTTTTATTAGGGTGCTTTATTCCCGCATGGAAAAACATCGCTCCAGGCCAAACGTAGTGTTATAATGTTTTTCGTTATATGTTTTTGACATTTATCGGAGCTCGCCTTTAATTTCTGGCCCGAAATTTGTCTGTTCGGTAATAAGTTTCGCGCCTATGGAAATTGATTCTGCTTTCAAAGGAAAATATTTTGTTTTTCCGAATCATTTCTGATTAAATTTGCCAGATAATCTTTCTCGACACCTTCAGCAATGGGGCAGCGTTTTTTTCCAGTTTTTGAGCAACTCTATAAAGGGGAACTCCCTCTGTGTCTAACTGTCCTAGATGCGACATAATTGTACTACTTAGTACTCATTATGTGATTACCCGTTCCATTCAATTTTGATTAATCCCTGCCATGCTGCTGTGGGACATGTCTTTGTCACACGAAAGCTAATTTTAATTACTTTAATGCTTTTTAGGGCATTTTCTTAATGACTCCGTGTATAATGGATCATAATTACTTTAGTTTCTCATTAGTCACATCTGAAAACGGCTTTGGGTTGGCTCAGATTAATAGAGACACAACTTCTGGGAGAACTGACCCAAAGGTAATTACCAATTATTCTAAGTAGAATTGAATTTTTTCTTGTAATCCCATTTTGTTGGATTTGTGGTATCTTTTCGGTTAACAGGGGAATATAATCGATAGGTCGACATATATTTAGACTCCAGACAAAATTAGAGACTAGTTAATGTTTTATAGGATATTCGATCGAGTTTCGAGGCTTGTGCCCCCATCGACGCACGTTTTCTTTATTATTGCTCGCACTGACGTTGTTTGTCCAGTGCTAATAATTCTAATAGCACCGAACGAGTCTATTTTTAAAACTGCCGCATTATTGATAGTATTGGTCTGTCTATATGGGATTTTTTAGCATGTTCTCGATATCTCAGCCTATTTGTGTCTTTCCGACAATCCATTACGTCTTCCTAAACTGGAGCCTTGTAAGTTATTCATCTGCATTGAGTTGGACAACACGCAAACCAGCACTTTTCAGGAAATTATTTGGAGCTCAGGACATTTATAAACATTTCATGTAGGGAATATTTACACTTACGAAATTAATCATTAGGAGCAACTCAACGAGGTGTATAATTCTCAATTAATTAAAGGCCACAAATTGTGCTATCGACAGGGACAAATGAGAAAACCAAACTTCGTGAATTGCCGACGAAAAATTGCCCGGATTTAATTTGGAAACGATATTCCCTTAAAACCGAATCAATAGATTGATGTCACAAACAATAAGCTGGTTTATTTAGCAATTGAAGCAAAGGGCTGAAGTCGGCTTTTGCTAACGCTATATCCTACAAGTGGAACTAAATAGGTCAAATAAAAAAAATCAATATGGTTATCCAGCTCAGAGCTCAAATATGTTTCGGAAATTTCTATAGTAGCGTCATGAAATTTAACAATTGCCCTAGAATGTTATAAGTTTGTGACAATTTTGTACTAGAATAATCAATAGAGTAATTTATTTCCCGCATTAAAGGTAATCACTTTTGACACGAAATTGATTTAGCTGGATAAACACAGTTAATTCGAAATTCTCAGTAATATGATGTTTATCTTAATAATTCAAAAGATGCTTATTAATTTGCTTGTTCCGATGTTTATCTTCTCGCTTCGACTCGGTGTAAATAGGAATATGAAAGGGAAATCCCTTTGAGGCAGTCACTTTGCTGTTAACCGTAATTAATTTCGAAAGGGCTTTTCCATATTTGAATACATTATATTTATTTTCGAATTTGCCCGAATGGTAAAGTAACGGATATGTTTTATTGAATGGTTTTCATGAAATGAAAGCGGTGTGATGTGGCTAATTTATTCACATTCATATTCACACACTATTTAAAACGCCTACAAAGCCTTGCAAGTAAGCAGCCTTAATTGGTGCCAAATTAAGCTAAAAATCGCAGACCGAGCAGTTGCCTTGACCTAATTGTCCCCTGGTAACTTCAAGGAGCAAGAACTCAAGTCAAAAAAGCAAATTAGTGCTGAAACTTTTATTGTTCACTACTGACTTACATCAACTAATATTCTTATTTCGTTGTATTCAAGAATACCATAAATTTTAGCGAAAAAGTCCATGTTTTGCAATTTGCTTAATATCGTAGGCTGCTCCTCGATGGACACAGCCGCACCACTCACGAAACCTTGCAACATTTTCAGACAAACTCGTCATATTTTCCTTTCGCAATTGGCTTCCTAAAAGTCCAGACACTTTTTGTCTATTCACTAGTACGCCATTTTGATTAGTGGTTTTCAACGGCCTCCTGAAGGTCTCTTGGAAACCCCTGCAGTAAGGTCGATACCACAGTTAAACCAATGTAACTTAAGGCTACTCAATTTTGTTAAAAAAATCAAATTCAGGAGTTCGTTGGCGAGGATATCAACTAAATGATAAATTTTTTCAGGTTAGAAATTTTATACCACGTGGCGCTCCATGGCGTCTGCGTAATATTTCGTGAATGACACGGATAAGACTTAAAACCACCGATACCCTTTACATTGAGCAGACTTAGTGGCTCTATGTGACGTCAGGCGACACAATATTGCGGAACAAGTTACCATGACAACTAAATAGCTATGATACTATGCCAGTCAGCCTGATCAATACGTAGCAACTGGCTCTGCTCTATTTCCAATGTTGCCTCTTGTTTTAAAATATATCAAATTTTTACTCCATAAAATTGGCTCAGTTTAAAATAATCTTGGCCTGTTTACAGCAAGTTTACACTGACTTTCAAAATACTCTGATTTTCTCTGGAATCTGATCTTTCGCATCAGCATGCAATTTTTCATCAAAAGCCTCCACCCACTAGAGTAAAACCCAGTTTCCAATTTAAACAGCCCATGATTTTTATGTGAAACTTTTCGAAACTATACAGGTTCCTCTGGTTTTATTGAAATATTTCACATTGAAGAATTCTTCTTACATTAAAGAAATCAATAAACTAGCTTAAAATTTCTGAGTAGCAAATGGCAGCACTTTCCTACCCATCTAATATTAAGGACAGATTTCTACCAGAAAAGCCATCGATCTCGTACACCATTTATTTGATCAATGAGTGCGCTGATTGAAAACGTCGATAAATTATTATATGTTATTGCACAATAATCGATATTCGATTCGGTTCAGTGATAAAGCTTTTTGATTGGTGCTCTATTTAAGAAAATTAATAATTGAGAAACAGAAGTTTTCCATCGACTAAGTCGAATTTTCAAGCTTACAACTGCAGATGTCAGCATCTGTACGGGAATGCTTGTAATCAATCAGTTTTCGGCTTTTAAAAACCATTTTATTCATTACAGCTAAAAACTGCTTTTCTGAGCTAGAAATAAAATTGAAACTTTGTGGCTGGTCATAATTTGGAATGGCGTCTAAGTTTGCGGTAGTTCATAATTTATCGGAATATGACATACATTTTACTTTTTTGAAAATTTGAAATTTACGCTATTGACGCTTGAAATTGTCATTCAGAGCGGTTGCTTAGCCTAGTTATGACTAAGACTATCAAATTGAATAGTAAAATGTGCGTAATTTGAAAATTAATCACATTTTTATGTTTTTATAACCTGGGTGAATATGACACACATTTAGTTTTTCTGCGCAAATCCAAATTTAAAATAAATTTAAATGCATTGGTTTTAAAAGCTTCTTATATTAATATTTTGAAATGTTTGCCATATCTGGATTTTCCAATAATTGATTTAAAGTAAAATGCTCAACAAAATGAACGTAACACAGTCAAATTTGTCAAATTTGTCCTAAATTTGGAAGTGGATAAATTCTCATTGCTAAGAGCGCTTTGGTTTCTGCCTGAAGCGTTATCTAGCCCCATTTGTTTCGTGTCAGTCAGTTTTTAATAAAAAGTAGGCATCTTAAATTTTCTACAGGGTGGCAAAAAAAAATGCAGAATTTCACAATTGGTTTGGCATGATTCTGGTTGGACAAAAATTGTTTTTTTTGGGTCCATACACCAAAAGTTTAAAGATAAAACAAATAGCTCGAAACAATTTTTTAATTTTTCGGCCATCTTTATTTACAGGATGATCTCAAAAAATCAACTTTTTGGTCCGGCAGCAATAACTTTTCTGCTCTTGCTCCGGCTTTCACGATATATAACTCATGGTGAAGCTTAAATTCATAGACAATTTAAGATAAAAATTCATTATACGGGGATACATATAAATTGAAATTTACTTTCAAATATTTCGTTCATTCATACAACCCTGATTATTGAATTTTATTAAAGCCCACTGTGAAGTTTTCGCGTCAACAAGAGCCCTAGATTTTAAAAATCGGTTTCAGAGTAAAAATATAAAACCAGAATGTTGATATACGAGGTCTATCTTAATACTTGTGATGTTCAAATATAAAAAACCGTTTTTTTGCCCAACTGAGAGCATGTGGAACGTTCAACAATTTTGCATTGTTTTAATTACCACCCTGTAGAATGTTTATCTACACCACTAATTTTTTGCATAAACACGCACTATCCGAAAACGAAATCCACTAAATAAAGAAATTTGTCCGTGTAACGTCTATGTTGTTGAGCAGCTTATTTCAATCCGTCAATCGTTGATTTCATAACAAAAAATTGTATCAGATGATATTATGAAAAATAATCATTCAAAGTCCATTTCAGTGCGCCAAATTATTGAAAGTTACTATTTTCAGTTCAACTTTCGTATTTTTTTGGCCACCTAGTGGGATTCATGCAGTTTTACCACAGCGTTATCAAAAAATCGAAACAGGGATCTTTAGCAATATTTTTATCCGAATCTTCTTCGATTTCACAATCACTATCCTCACCTACTTCTATTCTGCTAGCAGTGCCCTCTGTCACTGACTCTTGAAATATCTTTCCTCAAAACAGAACTCCTTATGCTACAGCCGCAGAAAAATTAGCCAGAATTTCCCATCCATTTCTGGGCTCCTGATAATAGTGAAATGCCAAAGCGCGTTGTCAGGCTAACTTTTCAATGTGCCGCTTAATGAAAACCAGCCACCCACTATAACTTAAAATTTTAAAATATTCAGGTCGCCTTCAGAAATATCAAATAAACTAAAATGCATTGGGCATATATGACAGCCGCATTTTTTTACAAAAATTGGGGTTTAACCTAATTATAGCAAATCAATACTCTTTGGCATCGTCCTAGTTTTGAAAGTCAGTATAGGAAGTATATTCGTAGACGTAGAATTATAGAAAATAAGCTGAAGTTTTGTACTATTGACTTTCTAGCGGCAAAATTGTACTCTTAAATCTTTCATAGTGTAATGAAAAAATTTAATCGTCCTAGGAAGAATATTAAAATAAAGGCGAATGATTGAACTTTCCTATTATCAGAAGGAGCTTAATGGGAAAGTTTTTATTCATTTTTTGTTCATTTCAGGGCGTACAAATAAACTGTTGAAAAAAACTGAAAGCTCACCGCAATAGGCACAGTTTTAAAGACAATCAAAAAAGGTCTGTTTGTCAGAATGTAAAGCTATGTAAATTTACTTAAACGTCCTCATTGCATGTTGTATACTCTTTAATTTATTTGCTCTACCAGAACTTAGTTTTACTTTGATGTCAATATTTACTCGGTTTATTCGGACACTAAAGACCTGTATTGGCATGCGGTAATAAAGAGTTCAGTGTCAATGCCAATAACTATAATTGCATAATTCCGAAGCCAGTGGAAATACGTATCCTTCAAAGTTGCGAAGAAGAAATCAAGTCAGCGATCTACCCAAAATGGTCTATTTTTGCTGGTTTTTGGATGTAGATTTTAAAAACATTTTTTTTCCTGATCTACTACTAAATCGATAATGTCTTAGCATAAACTAATTATTTGGTTCTTGGGAAATTCATTTTGATTTTTCGACAATATAAGTCGATAACACTAACGATTTCCTCGTATTTATTTAGCTTGACTATATGAAAAGCATTATTAGGTCACGTCACACAAATAAGTGGAAGTGTTAAAATGTTTCGGGGAAAAACTTTGGAAATGCTGTGGATAAATGTAGCCGGGCTCCAAGAAAAGTTTATTATATTTGAAGTTCGATCGCCAACCAGAATAGTAAACTGACCTGGGCAGATGACATTCGAACGAATGGACTAGGGAATTACATTTATACTAGGAGAAGGATTGTTTCAATTTTGGTAGAACATCGAAGTATTTTCTTTCCAGAATCTCGCTCGAATTTCAGCTCGACAACGGAACTTTTTAACCATCCAAATTTGATTTGGTGTTCAATGTACATCGATTTTTCCTGAATATAAATAATATGCACTGCTCATTAAGCAAGTACAGTTTTTAATGATATCCAGATTTAAGGTGAAAGGTAAATTTTCGTTCCATAATTGCTTTCGATTTCAGTATAATAATAAATGTTAAAGTCATCATTAATTATAAGCCAAGCTACATAGTTGCTGTAAAGGTCAATCCTAATGCTGTTCGTAATTATCAAAAATTGCTTTTGCCCTGTAATTATCAAACATTTTCTCGCAGTTTTAGCTACAAATTTCAAGCTTCCACCGAGTTTCATGACAATCAAAATGCTGAGCTCGATCATAAAATATTAAAATCAAGCACCGGGTCAGTATATGGATTGTTTCCGTCCTTAATGGATCGATATTAATACGGTTTCGATTACAATGAATACAGAAGAAAATCATAATATCCGACAGTCCAAATTTCGGTTGGAATTTTAACTTGAGAAACTTTAGTCGGAATTGGACGTCTGAAATGGATATTTAAATCACTGAATGATCTCTCAGGACTAGTAAGGCTTCCAAATTGCTTTTCTTTTGCTTGCTCGCAATTCCGTAGCTGAATAATGCGGAATGGAAATTGAGTAAAAGTGTATCTTACTCGACTAATAGTAGGGGTACTTTTAGTTAGATTTTGTCAATTAATTGAACTTTAAAACAATAAGTTTGTGCAATTAGTGAAAACTTTGTTCAATTTCTGCGATTGTAAAGCCTTTCCAAGCTGCGTCATACAGTAGACTATAAAGTTTCCGCATAAATAAGCAAATCTTTTTCTATGGCTACCGATAAGCAAATCGAATGGAAATGCCTGGAAGAATGTAGCGATATCTGCACAAATGTAATACTTCGAAAACTTATCTTTTGCAACAATATTCCTAGTCAGTCCGCTGAGTGCATCGCGTTCGATTTTACAGTAAGAAGTCATATCTCAGACCATACAGAATAGAACACTCAATGTAATGTCGTGCAACCATGCAGAATTTTTGTTGGAAAACGACAGATTTTCCTTTATTGTCCTCAATATCTGCAAGTTTGGAGTGTAGGTGTAATTGGATAGAGAAAACTAGCTTTTTTGGGCTGCGATAGAAGTTCAAAATTATTATACAAGTTAGGAAATTTTTCTTTCGGTGTAGTTTTTCAACAATGATTTAGAATCGATTCGAATGCACGGCGAGGTATTGTAAAGTTTTCATGAGCCTTTTGCAATTTAATTTGGAGCGCTTGGTAATAAAAAAGTAAATTCTCACCGGGAATTCCTCATTTTCCGGCCATAATCTCGGAACAAGGTATAAATTGCTTCTTTCTTTGAAAGTTTAAGCGACGGCTTTGACTTGATACTCATTTTCCTGGGGGGCGAGCAAATATTTTAGCAGCCTTACCGAGAAATCCTACGGCCTTTCGATTCTTACGTTCAGTCTTAATAAACATTTATCAACCTCAAAATATTTATTTAGCATTTCTAACTTCACAAAGTCGAGTCATATAAATGCTAATGCCATTCTGGAAGGTGTTTCAGAACAATAATTATTTAGGGTCTTTTCAAGCATTTGACGGAAAATACAATGATCCTGGTGAGTTTTTCTGGTTTTTAAGACGTCGTAAAATATAATTTCTTCCTGACGTTTAAAAACCCTAAAAACCCACAAGTTTCAAGGAATGACCTCGAATGCCTAACTCTATTTATAATGCAATGATTGTCTGAGGAAGAAGAAAGAGCAAGTCCTCGATTACAGCTAAACCCCCGCTAACCCTAGTGAGACTAGACAGTAAACTTGCCCCATTTGCCACTTTATTCAGTTAACGTACAGTGACCTTTAATTCAGTTCTTAGTTACCACTAAGACGCTTTCCAGTTTTCCAAGAATAAGCAAATTAGTCGGATTTATTGATTCAGCTGAACAACTGCATTAATTAAAATGTCCGTTTTCAAGCTTTATTAAATTTGCCTTTGGCGCTTGTTGCGCAATATTATTCCGCATATTTACATAAGTTCTGTAATTACCGTTTCCAGCGATTGTAAAATCGAATCGAAAAACGTTCACACAAGCTAAACGAATATCAATGACCAGAAGGATCTCGGAACATGTTTACACTATTATGGGATGCCCTCGGGAAAGAATCCAGAATTGGGTGCTACATGCGAAATCCGAATGAATATATAGACACATTCATGTAAATGAGCAATAGTGGGAACAAGCTGGAGGTGGTTTTGTAGAATCTCAATGCATTCATGAGGTTAAAAAGTTACAGTTTGATAATATATTTTTTTATTTATTAGTTTTTTATTTGTTATCTTTTTTATTGGCCTCGCAGGAGAAGCACATTTTTGCACGCATACTGTGCTCTTCTCTTAGCAAAACACGATATCAGATCGAATAGCTTCGTTCTCTACAATCTACGGTACAAATTCTAATTATCTAGCAGCTGGCGGGTTTCTGTGTCATGATGTGGCTGTAGTATACTTGGTGTTTCCTTGCATAACTTTAGATCTCTTGCTCAAGTCAGATTTCAAGGACTGTGTGAAAATCAATATTTCTGAGAAACCATGGTGCATTTGCTATTTCACGTAATCCTTTATTCTGGACCGTTTGAATCTCGTGCATGTTTGTGCATCGCCAGGACTGAAATGCATAGAGCCAAGAAGGTTTAATAATTTGTTTGTAGATCGAAATTTTGTTATACAAAATAATCGTTGCGTATATTTTCCTGACTGTACTTTAATTCACTTCAAAATATTCCTGGGTTTCAGTCAATTTTATTGTTTATTATTTAAAATGTTACAAATACGTTTCGGTGTCTTTCTCCACCATCATCAGTTTGGGTGTCTAGTTGTTTCTACCTTCACATTTGACTGGTTATTTATCTATAAATAACCGTAAGTTAAGTAAATAACCAGTCAAATGTGAAGGTAGAAACAACTAGACACACAAACTGATGATGGTGGAGAAAGACACCGAAACGTATTTGTAACATTTTAAATAATAAACAATAAAATTGACTGAAACCCAGGAATATTTTGAAGTGGATACAAAATAATTTTTGAATGCCTGTCAGTAATCTAGTAAGCGATCTACAAGGTGATTTTTAAGAATGAGAAATTCAGAAACTGGAGATACTACACGTAAACGGTGGCCATTGGCGGAAGCATCCCTTATCCGAAAGTTGGTATTTTCGAACATACAGGGTGTTAAAATTCGTAATTTTAATTCGTTTTTTCGCCATTGTTCGGAAATATCTGGACTAGAAATTCGAAATTTTGTGGCGATAGGTATTTTTAGATGAGGAATAAAATGCGTGTTACAATTTCCGTGCTGTTGATAAAGGCCGCTACTTCCAACCAATGTGCCGACATTTCAAGTAATAACTTTTTGCGCTGGAAGTGTAACATTAAACTTAGTTCTAAATCTTAAAGAGCAACAATTTCTACATAAAATAGTGTTCTTGTTTCTCATCGATATTTCGTCCCGCTGTTGAGATAAATGGATTCAACGAACGCCAGGTTTTAAAAAAACGCAAAACTAAAATTTAACAAATCATGTATTATAAATACCAAAACATGTAAAATTCGTAAGCTTTAAACAGCGTTTTGTGAGATACCTTCGAGTTTGGAACATATTGGGCTTCCATTCTACATATTATCTTCCACATTTCTTCACGCGACTCAATAGGATCTTTGTAAACTATATCTTTCATTTGAGATCAAATTGAAAAATAAATGATTGAAATCCTGACTTCTGCGTGGCCAAGCAATCACGCTCCCTCGGCCAATCAAACGATTTGGAAAAGTTGCATCTACGCAGGCATGCACTGGCCGAGAAAAATGTGGTGGAGCTCTATCTTGCATAAATCACATTTTTATCCTTAAATGAATTGGGATCACTCCCTCACTAGCTATAGGAAAATTTAGCCCGGAAATAAAAAATGCTTTCTACCGACATACACTACACAAATTCATACTGAGACTCATAAAACAAAAGAGAGAACTGTACAGACTATATACAAACACTCAAAATAACGACCTAAAAAAACACTGAACCAACTCAACCGAAACATTAAAACCTTGATTGGACAATACCGACAAGACAAATAGCTAGAAACATGTAAAGAAATATCAAAAGACAAAGGCAAAACATACTGGCGAAAAATTAAGAAACTAACGCAATACAGAAAAACTAACACTACTGACGCAATTGACGAAAACGGAATAGAACGGTACACAGACAAAGAGAAAGCTGACGCGTTCGCCAGACACTATCAAAAGGCCTTCAGCATATCGACAAACCCTAACTTCGACAATGACAACTGGAACTTGATCAACGACTGGTACTTGAACTATTTTAACAGCTCACCAAACTATACATACAAACTGATCACAGACACAAAGTACGATGAAGCCCTAGCGCATATCAAAAACACAGCACCGGGAAAAGATAAAATAAAGACAAAACTCCTGAAAAGCCTAACTCAAGAAACACAGAAACTGATCCTAACTGAATTGAGCAACTGCATCACGAATAACAAAATTCCAAAAACATGGAAAAACGACTTAATAATCCCCATACCGAAAAATGGGCTGGACAATACACAACCGAACAATTACAGACCAATTACATTACTTCCATTACTTAGCAAGGTTTTTGAGTACATAATAAAACAGCGACTTGAAAAACTGATCGGAAAATATATACCTACCTACCAATTTGGTTTCAAACAACATCACTCGACTAATCATCCGTTATTTATTTTGGCCAACAATGTACAAACAACTCACCTAACTGACAGAAAGTCGGCGTGTCTATTAATGGACATTAACAAAGCCTTTGACAGTGTCTGGCATATGGGCTTACTCTACAAACTTCACAAACTCCAGAGACCAACATATCTACACCACATCATAAAAAACTTACTCGAAAACAGACTACTACAAGTACGAATTGACAACACATTCTCTTTTTCTTTTTCCCCTGAACAAGGACTCCCGCAAGGTTCCCTGCTCTCACCGTTTCTCTACAATATATACTGCCATGACATATACAATTACAACTTACCAGACAAAAATCAAATCGACAGATCGGCACACATATTACAATACGCTGACGACACGGCACTTATTGTACATGACAATACTACTGAGAGAGCAGCTCAAAGACTCCAAACACTAACAAACAACACAATGACATGGTTTTATAAATGGAGACTAGCACCAAACCCTTCAAAAAACCAACTTCTGCTCACAAACCACAGACTCAACGTTGACTCCCCTACAATAACTGCAAACGGCCAAACGACACAACCAAAAAACGACGTAAAATACCTTGGAATCACAATTGACCACAAACTTAAATTCACTAAACACATCCGAAACATCAGGACAGAAAAAATAAAGAGAACAAAACACTTCCCATCACTAACCTACAAAGACAGAGGAATTAGCACAAATACCGCCACCAAAATAAATAAAGCTATTTGCAGACCCTTGCTAGACTATGGACATATACTCATGACCAACGGAACAGAAAGGACAAAACGTCATATACAAACAACAGAACAAATTGCACTAAGACTAATAACACGAATAAGACCCCCAAAACCCACTACCCAACCCCTCCACCCAACTACTATACGAACGCACAAACATGACAAAGATTTCGAAAAGACTCATACATTTACAGACAAAATGGACAAACAACCCCTACAACTGGACCATACTGAATCCCCTTTGTCTTACAAGACCAACCAGACAATCCCGCTTCCGTTTCCCTACATCAACGCTACTCGAACGCTTACGACTGCATGTACTAAATAAGGGCAGAAAGACCGATTGGTCGAAATCCTTTTTTAGAAATAAAGATGTTTACTACTACTGAATTGGGATATCTTCAACCAACTTTGTGTTGAATAGTTCCAGAAGTCCAACAAAAATTCGGCTGCGTTAAAATTACGACGTTTAACACTCCATAACTCTGAAAATATCAAATTTCGGATAAGGCATCTTTGCGCCACTGGAGAAAATACTCCACACTAAATTTTAATTTTAAACTCTTTTAGCCGCATTCTTAAATTAATATAGATTGATTTCGTTTCATTTTGTTTAATTTTCCACTTGATATATGTTATTGAGTTTGTATTTGGCTGACATTAATACTGTGTTATCCGCAAATGCTGCTATTGTCAGTATCAATGGTATAGAGCAGAGGTTTCCAATCTTTTTTGACCCACGAAACCCTTTTCATACTCAAAACTTTCCCACGGACCCTGAAAATCTAGACCCAGCAAATTGGCAAGAAAAAGGTTGAAATGTTCTGCGTGAACACTCGGGCCAATTGTGTTGAAACCCTTGGCTGGTTTAAGAAATGTTGCAATAATGACATTTGCCGGTGCAATGTCCTGTGTCCATGGTATTGGACGGCACTGGAATTACATTGGAGGCGGCGCACATCGGAGTTGCGATACCGAAATCCGACGTCGAGCGTCAAAGCGTGTAGTCTAGTCGGAGAAATTGTGAGATAGTGTAAAGTTGATGTCACCGGCAAAACTAATCGTATTTTCTTGAAAATAAGCGGTTTCCGAAAAATTTTATGACAACTCTCTAAAATGCTTGACTCATTTTTAGTGCCTCTCCAATGCCTTCCTCGGGGGAGCGTGACCTTCTTTGCCTTAATTTTCATCATGAATAAAGGTAAATTCAAACTTTTAATTTTTTCAAATTCGAATTTTTTTCCGGTTTTTAACTGACACTTTTTTATGTGTTAGCCACGTGTACAGTTCCATCGTTTCATCCCCTCCACAATGCATTTCATAACCTCAATTGAATTGAGTTTATAACGAAACTATTAAATATTGAATCAATTGAATTTTAAATGCTGGCACTTATTTTGTTTCCTCGATTACGTGAAGTTCTAGCTAATAATATTTAACGCTCAGCCAGAAGAACAGAACAGAGAACAGAAATAGTAAAATGTTAAAATTAAAAAAATTTAAATCTGCTTTTGATTAAAAATGTCTTTTTGTTCTGAAGCTGCGGTATTTTTCCCCCAAACTTTTAACTCTGAAAAATATTTGACAAAGGCATAGAGATACGTAGCTAATATTGTTATTTTAACCTTTGATATATGCTCGCATTATAATTAACGCGGAAAATAATGCCACATTATAACACAGGACATGTCAAGGCTATGATTTAATTGATGATGACTTTTCATTAGGGCTAGAACGGATCAAGTCGTGTGTTCTGCCCAGTTTTCGACTGAAACCGGTGTCATTTTGCTTTGCACTCACACTAAACGAATCCATTTGTTCGAAAAGGGTCATCCGTCCACTATCAGCAATCTTCACAGCTTGTTGATCGAAAGCCAATAAAATCTCTTCAAGAGTTGCGCCAATTCTAATGTTGCCCACAGGAAATACAAATCTGAAATTTACTTTCATACTCTTGGCAGCTGCCAGTTTTGATTTTCAGTAAAGGGTTCGAATTATTAGGGATAAGAAGGGTAAACTTTACTGATCCGGGATGGAAATGTATATCGAGTATCAAAGGCTGCATACTAATGAGAGCTCTTTATTTGGAACATATTTTCATGTTTATTTTAGTCACAGTTTTGGAAATGGTTGGAAATGACTCATGGCAAATCATGGCAAGTATATGGACTCCTTTTAGGCGATCAAAAGACTATTTATTCATAATATCCAATCTGATAAATGACAGCTGGAATAAAAGCCGCGATTGCGAGTGTATTCTAAAAATGGAATGTAATAATTCCATTTCTAATTTTAAGCAGTCGACAATACTTTCCCTGACATTTCCTAAAGGGCAACTTCGAAGCAAGACGTGATACACTTTAAAATGAAAATGTAATTAAGACTTTCCATTCAATGGCAACTTCTTCACAGTCTTTGTGCCGACAAGCAGACTGGTAGATATGGTGTGATGGACATAAAATAACACTTCTAATTAAGTGATAATTCAATTTCAGTACAAAAAACAACTTGTTCCAAATGAGCCTTTTTCAATTGAAACTTTTCAGGTAATCCGCTCCAAAGTAGTTAAAATTCGGCTTTTATTATCCAGATATATTCGCTTAGGTATATTGAGGGCTAAATTTAGAGAAGCGCAAAATGTTCCTTTTTTGCCCAATATTGGCACTGGTGTACAGTTTTGTATTAATTAAATTTACTCCTTGTGGGTGAGGTCCTTAATAATTGTTGCCCACGTGGAGAAAACATGGGACTTCATTCTACATCAAATTTATGAATTCACGGACTAAAGCAACCACGTGCATGTTAATTATCAAAATAATTACGCAGGTCAATGCCGGTTTAAACTGAACTGCTCTTGAGTCAATTGAAGAAGAAAATTTGTAACCCAATGTTACGAAAAAATTGAGTCTTCAGCCCAAGCTGACGACAACTAACAGGTTTGAAATCGGGCCTGGAGGAGCTTGCGGGTGGCAGTATGTCCAAAACCATGTCCTTTGACAACATTCTTCATCAAGTTAAGTTTTTCATAATAACATTTAGTTTCAAATTTGCTTTTATTATTATTTTACCTCCGATCACTAACCTACAAAGACAGAGGAATTAGCACAAACACCGCCACCAAAATATATAAAGCTATTTGTAGACCCTTGCTAGACTTTGGACATATACTCATGACCAACGGAACAGAAAGGACAAAACGTTATATACAAACAACAGAACAAATTGCACTAAGACTAATAACACGAATAAGACACCCCCAAAACCCACTACACAACCCCCCCACCCAACTACTATACGAACGCACAAACATGACAAATATCTCGGAAAGACTCATACAGCTACAGACAAAATGGACAAACAACCCCTACAACTGGACCATACTGAATCCCCTTTGTCTTACAAGACCAACCAGACAATCCCGCTTCCGTTTCCCTACATTAACGCTACTCGAACACTTACAAACGCAACTGACTAGTGGACAATAAAATAATTTCTTCTTGCCACTGAAATTTTATTTAATAATATTGTTAACCTAGAATAAGAGAATTTTCATATTTGTTTTTTATTTAGATTAAGACTACATGTATTAAACAAGGGCAGAAAGACCGATAGGTCGATAGCCTTTTTTTTGAAATAAAGATGTTTACTACTACTATTATTTTACCAATGGTATAAGTATGCTTAGAAACGCTTTGTAAAAGTACAGGTTTTACATGACCGGATGACGTTAAATATCAAATTCTCCTGAATTCACTTGAAGACGAGTTTTCACGAACACAAAGGTAAAAAACAACTTTTTATTATCTGTGACAACGCCCAGACGTAAACAGTTAGCAAGTGACATGTAAAAAGTTGTCAGATTTGTGTGCGACATAAATGCTGCTTTTGTGTGTAAAAGCCAAGGGGCTTCTATCGCTTCTCGCTTCGTTTTGCTTTCTGAAATGACAAAAGACCATCTAAAAAATCATAAATTTGTTCAAACTGCTTAAATAGCTTCAGTTGATCAATTTTCGGCGCTATTTCGTCCATTAATCTGCAACTTCAGTGCAGTAAATTACAGCAATTCCCAGTGAGTAAATACTTAAATACTGAAACTGAAATGAAATAAACAGGATTTTCAAACAAATTCGGCGCTGGTCAATAAACGTGGAAATTATTGCAAAGTGTTTTATACACGGGTCTGGTAATTTTCTCGATTTTTCTGTTTTGAAGCTAAGTCTGAGCCAAAGATAACATATCCAGAACCAAAACGAAAGAGGATTGGGAGAATCGCCAAACGTTCGATTATCGGTTTCTTACGACATATGGCATCGTCATCGGTGACGTCAAATTCGAAGTTGCGGACGAAGTTATTAAAATAGTAATAAGTCTGTAATAATGTATACGTTCGGTTTCAACAAAAATCGAAGAAGTAACGGGACTAAAGCTACATAGCATGCATTAGGAACTAATTTGCAATACACCCTTGAACACAATTTAAATACGCGTTTTTATGTAAATAGAAAAGCAGTAAATATATCGTGTAGAGACTTTGAAATTTACATAAGTCATTATTTAATCCACCATACCTCCATGGTTATAAAGCTCATATCATGCCCGTGTAAGTAAATAGAACAAAACAAAAGGGAAATAGGTCCACTTAATCAATACAACTTCGCTACATAGATGTATCATGTCACGTCAATAAATTCAGCTTGTGTTCATAAAACCTTTATCATTAGGATTTCTTATCGGAAAAATGAATTAAATGGTCCGATGTTTTATCCTACTTAATTTTATGCCCGTTTCTAAAGTAACCGTTACGTCTCTAACTAGAGCCACTAATTTTGTATAAAAAAACCACAATAAACATACCGGAAAATTATTTTCTTTAATTCGGGTTTTGATCCTCACAAATAAGGTATTACCTACCAGCAGTTTCAACTTCTTACCCAACTTAAGTTGATAAAGTCCAAAATTGACCCACATAAATGTGTTTGCTTGTTTACTTTTCCTTGCGGATCTTTTCACTGGCCAATTTGCGTAGAACTTTTTTCAATAGGATTTGGTTGCGAAACTTTTGAGCATGAAAAGATTTGACATGATTTTCCCACCAGGATCCAGACATACACGAAAATTGAAAACATATCAATTCGTTTTATCAAAAAAGTTTGCTTTTCACCGTCATTGCCTGAAACTTGTAAGTTTTTCGGGCTTTTAGGCCGTCGTAGAAAAGAATTTCTTTTTGACGTTTCACAAACACGAGTGGCTTGCATCTTCAGAGGCCCGGAAGAAATTCTTTTCCACGACGGCCTGAAAGCCCGAAAATCTCACCAGTTTTACGTCAATTAATTCTTGGGGAATTTCCTCTCAAATCTAGTTTTCTTTACTGAGCAAATTAGCGTTCTGTTAATGGCACAACGTGGTTGTTTACACAACTCAAAAAAATATATAAATAGAAAGAACATTTTCAGTTTTTACTTTATGGTTGTTTTTTGCCTAATTGGTATTTGCATTTGGTTACGATCACTTGCTTCGGCCAAAAACTTCGCTTTATGCTTTATTTTCATTTTGCAAATTCCAATTACGTTAGCTATTTGCATTTAGCGTAGCTGCTGCCAATAATTCGAATAAAAGTGAGCCAGAATTAAAGCATCGGGCTAATCGGCTGGAAAGTCGATTTAGTTATATAAAACAAATGTTTAAATTGTCCTTTAAGAGAACTTATGAAAGGGGAAGTGCTCAATTTGAAGATTAAGCGGAAAATGTAATTCGCACTTCAAATTTGCTCTGATTTTGTCTACCTCTAGATTACAATTCAGAGATTCTTGAATTATTTATTCAAACCAGAGCTGGACTTTTTTAGTTCCTAGTTAAGCCAAGATTGAAACTGTTTTTGATCATTTCCAAAGGATGGAAATTACGGAATGAATGCTGATTTTTAATTGAGGATTTATGGCAATTTGCCCACAAAACTCCTCTAGTTTTAAGAGACACCAAGATATAATTAATTATCTTTATATCTTTTATAAGCCAGCAAAATAAGATTCGAAAATCATTGATTGCCTGTTGTGAACGACATAAGGACAGAGCAATTTTCCCATCAACTATTCAGGATAAAAATAACTATTAATCAAGCGAGTTTAATCTGTTTCTCCTTCAGCTAGTCGTAACGGAAATCAATTAAAGTAAGACAAAGCGTCGAAGTGAACTGAAGAAAGGAATCGACGGTTTGAAATTAATCGAATATCACAAAACCCAGCTGCAATTTAAACATGCAAATTTCTTCGTATTGCTCTCAACTATGCAGGAGGCGCGTTTAAACATAAATAAATGCATTTGAAGCGCCTCTGTCGCTGTATAACTTCTGCGATGTCAATCCATGAATGTTTGAAGGTGAAAATTGCATAGGAATGAAGCGGACGGAACAGAAGTATTTCCATATGCAAAACTTCAGGTTATATCAGCGATATTTTTTTATCAATTCAGGGGTTTAAAGGGGATGAAGTTTAATATATTATTTCTGCCGGAAAAGTACAACTGAATCCACTGTCATTATGGACAAGGGACGGACACACGTGCGTAAATTATTATTTCTAGCACAAACATGGTCACTACCATTAACCTTGAATCCACACCCACCCTCATGTACATTTGTAAATAAAACACGTTAATTACCGTGCAAACAACGGTTTTCTTAATTTAATTCAGATTTTTTGCTGAGAGTTCACTTAAATTTAACGTATTTCATTTTCCTCTTCAGCCCACTGAAAAAGCTAAAATTATAAAGTATTGACTTTTATTGGTATAATTCTAATTTGAGTATTATCCTTTGGTTCGGCCTTGCCCTGATTGAATAGTTGAAAGTAATTTTTCTGGGATAATTCCATTTTGATTCCTCATCGGTAATAACGTTTTAATGTTTTAATGGAAATTGTCGTCATGTTCGACTGCGATCCATTTTGATTGCGTGCAACTCACTGGAAAAAAATGCTGCTCAAAACGAGGATTTCAGACCGCTAGTGTAATGATGATTTGTCATGAAGCTGACGAGCCTGAAAATGTCCCTTGAAAAATATTTAGCGCCCATCGAGAAATAAAATGGGCCGATAAGAATAATATTTGTCATAATCTTGCTCTGACATATTTCCAATAGAAAAAGTAAAGATATATGAAAGAGCAGCACGTGGAGACCCGATATTCTTCGTAGTGACAGAAAGGTCCGCAGATAATAAGAACCATAACAATTTATTTGACAAGGACTGTTTTTCCACGTTGGATGCGAAACAGGGTATAGATTATTAATGGAATGTGTGGTGTGATGCAACAAGGATCTCGTGAATTTATTATATGCTGTAGTTTGGAAAATGTCCAAGACTTACGGGCTCCATGTCAACCAACCTTCCGATGTCATCCCATAACTCAAAAAGCATTTTCAAATTAATGCTGCAGCGATCGATTTTTTAGAGCTGCACCGAAAATTGGGAACTAATATACTCAGAAAGTATTTTTTTCAGAACCCAGTTTTTTACATACCTAACTAGATTCCTTCAAGATCAATATCATTAAATTTTAAATATATATACTCCAATATCTCGTTTTAAATAAGAGTTTGCTTTTTATGGCTTTGATGTTGAGTTTCCATATCTCCATTATGTTAACAGGTTTTCGTGCCTTGAATTTTTAAGCTTTGAAGCACTGGAATGGGACAGGAGATGCTCAAACATGATTTGCAATGTCAATCTCCTTTTTTCCTTTGCCAAATGTGCATTGAATTTGACCTTTTCCGCATGATAGCTCAATTCCTGCGAATGAGAACCGGGCATAAGCTCTTTATTGTTTTATCTTAGGTCATTGAGGAACATTGTCGATGGTTTTTGCTATATAAGGGCAACAACATATCAACTCAATATATTTCGTACATATTTTGGAATTTTCTTTTTATGGCGCGAACTTTCCCCGCTATGTTTGCAACAACAAAGGAAGTTTTACGCAAATCCAGAGAACACATTCACAAGAAAAAGAACGACGAAACACATTTATATGGGTCGAATTTGAATCCCTCAGGGCTTAAACTAAAGAGAAATAAAGCAAGTAATGGTGGCAAATTTTCTAGCACCTTTAAACAAAACTGTAACGTTATTTCCGATGTTTTGAGTCCCTTTGTTTTATTAAACTGAAACTGTTTCAGGGATAAAACATCTCAACAATTACCAACTTTAATGGTTCTCTTTAATGTAGGTATATTTTGTGTTAATTCTTAATAAAAGTTCACTTTTCAGGAAAAATTAATCAACCTTCAGCAAACACGGTGGAAAAAGTTTATAATAACGGTTTTAAATTAAAATGTTGCATAATTAATCATCAATTCAGCAAAGGTTTTTCGGAAGAAACGGTGTTCATTAATTATAAATACACCACGAAAGTTTGCGTTAAATCCCAAGGAACATCACCTTAACAGAAAACCAAATTGTATTATACAAATTTTGCGTCTATTAAGCAAAGAGTTGAGCAAAATTAGCGAATAATTTACAAAATATAAGACGCAAGAAAGATCTTTACATTCGACTGTTCTTCATTAAATATTAAAATCTCGTGAAAGAATCTCTCCAGGACTTTATTTACGTCTGTGTTTTTTTAGAGTGCAACGAAAATGTCAAGGGAAGGTTTGGGTAAACGTACTTCAATACAAGAAAAACTCAGTTTCTTCTACCACAATTTAAACCGAATCACTGCTAAAACGTTTTCTGAAGACGGGTTTTGGTAATATTTTTTTAACTGTCTAAACGCATTTCTTTGAGTAGACTTACCGGGAGCATCTTATTTGCTGAACCCGTCAAAAATAGAAGTTACCGACATAATATAGAACGCAAGCTACTGAAAAGGTGCTTTGTTAGGTAGGGATGTGCTTTCAAAAAGATTTACGATGTTGTATTGCTGGAAAAGAAGTCAAATCGGAAACGAGCAAAAGAACGTTTGATATATCACTTGAAATCAATTTATACTTTGATATCCTGGAATTTGGTGTAGCGCTACTCGAATCATATTCTAAGATTTTACATTTAAATAATTATTTGTAAATTATCCTTTTAAATCGTCTTTCCTGACTAAATCCATTATATCGAAGGCTAAGTTTCCACATTATCCTTCTATGTCGTTAGCATGAATATAATATGAAGTCGAACTGAAGAGCACTTCATCAGCCACACGTGTTTTCAATGATTTTTCCGGTTTTAGTATCTAATTTGTCATATTTAGCACGACGTGAACCGGAAACAACAGCGATAATAATTCATACCCATTTGTGAAACAAATGAAATGCTAGAGCTTTTATTTTCGGCTCTAGATTTACTAGATATAGTTGGCACAGCCTGAACCTTTCGGAAAATCCAGGTCTGTAGGTCAATATTGACCAACGAATAACTAGATAATTAGTATAGAAATACGAAAATGGATTTTTATATAGGTAAATTACATGCTTTTGAATATATATCAGTTTCAATTCTGACTATTCCTCGCATTATTAAATGAAATATTTCTAAATCTCTTTGGCAATACTTTTAACCTGAACGTCGCTTCGAGGAGATGACAGCCTACTGCGGATTTGCTTAAACAGCATTGATCTCGCTCGTAGCTGAATAGTTTGATATGTAAAGCATTTAATTTGTCAAAATCCTGCAATAATACTTTGAAACGTTAGGCTGACACTGTGACAAATCACTGGTTGATTATCATTTTTGGGGCTTGAGAAATCACCGAAATATTTCAGGTAGTGATAATTGGATGATTTTAATTAAACTCATGAAAACTAGTATTTATAGCAAGGTAATAAAACGCCATATCAAAATATTGTGCAACTGATTGGAATGAAAGTATTTGGTCTAGATTAGGCTCCACAATCTATTGCTGGAAGGGTTTTAAGAAATAATCTTTATTAGGTTTCCCTGTAAAGAGCTACACCATCCCAGCTACATTCATTAATTTGCTTGGGATTGAATACCTGTTTTTCTTATTTAACTTCAGTTAATTAAATTTTAGCAGCCTGCACTACTTAGTAGATTAACGTATTGGATGAGCTTACACAGCCAATCATCATCTAGAATGAAACTATTTCCTGTTTTACAGCCTTTAAAGCCGCTTCAATCAATAACATTTTATGGCATCATAAAAAGGAGTACTAATCGAATAGATAATTTACAGGCTGCTTTCCAAATTAGAATTAAATTGAGACTGATTCTATAGATAAAGTTCTTTCTTTTTGGAAATGCTCAGTGTGCTTCTGTACTGTAATTAAAGCGGCTAAAAAACCCAATTATTTTCTGGTCTGATTTTCCCCATTTACAATGTTAGCTTTTCTATTTTCACATTCTTCTCTGCATACGGGTATCGATATTAATTTTAATTAAGCAAAACTGCACTTCTATTTCCAATTTTCGTTCTTTCCAAATCAGGAATTTTCTTTCAATTTAAGCAAGGTAACTATGGAGATTTTGCGGTCTTTAACGATCAGAGGAGATACTCATCAATAGCGAAATGTAAGCACGTTAAACCAAATTAATGCTAAAATATGAACAGCAAATTCCAATAAGGATCAAATACTTTGAAAGTTTACATGAGTTTCTCGACTGAGCTAATTATGCACACCTGATTTTGAGTTGAAATTATCGATTGATTACGGATATACTTTTTCAAAATATCCTATTGTTCCAATGGAGCATTTGTTTCTTAACGGCGCAATTAATATCCAACCAACTTGAAATTGCAGCTGTGGAAAATACGTTTCCTGCGAGACCAATATTTCCAGGTGTTTGAAGCCATTTGAAATATCGAATGGTATTTATATAACATATTGATGTTGAACTGGAACACGGTATTGTTTTAACTTCCACATCGAGCCAAGTTAAAGGTTAAGTCCAAATTTTGGTCTTAATAACCCTTAGCAAAAGTGATTTTCCAATCATTGTTTGTAGACAAATTTACATGAAACTTAAACAATATTAATAATTTCAAATAGATTACTCATCAGTCGCTTAATCATCTCATTTTGGCCCGAGTTGTTATAGTTTATATGTTTATCTTCCTTAGGTGCTTCCAATTTATAAGCTGTAAGAGATATTTTACTGATAGCCTTTCAGTTTTAATATGATATTTCACACCTCTAAAGATCAATACACTTTGAATTTTGCGAAATATATTATTATCTCCACTAAATTAGCATTTTGCTTGAGTACTGGTCGTAAAACTAACGAGAGAATAGTTTAGCCCCAAGTAGTTTCTATTTTCCTTCCTAAGGTCGTGGGATGCGGATGTTTTTAAATAGCTTCATTAAAACTTTACCTCCTGCCACCATATATCCGCTTATAATTCCATGCTATGCAATATCTTAGAACGTACATTTTTAAGCAAACAATATATTATTTCAGTTAGCAACTAGCCACATATCGAACTGGTGTACAAGCTTTTTCATTTCTCTGTTAATAATCGTAAATTTACGAAGCACATTTTTTAATATGTAGAAATTACACGGTTGATATATTGAATTTTAGTATCACATGACCTGGAAAACGTGCATTTCAAATGTATATTTAGATTGGAAGGTGTGTTGTATGGGGTCAGTTTGAATCGATAGACTCTAATTTATGTATCAATTAGGTTTTCAGCTGTTCAACTGTAATTTACTTTGTATTGGTTTTGAAGTTATCGTTTCTTGTCCCTATGCGGTTTGGATTCTTGCAAAAATTTCGATTGACTAGGAGAAACCGTCATTTTGGAAAACTTTGCTGCGTAAACTTCACCTAATTCCGGAAACCCAAGAATCATTCCTTGAGGACTTTTCACTGAAATCGTAGGAAGCTAATTATTTCATTCGAACAGAAACGAAACCCTTTTCCGGGTATATTTCATTCGAATACTGAATTGAATACATTCAGGTTTCACCGTCAGCAGTTCAACAGTATAATAATGGTGAACTCATTGTTCCACAATCCAGTGTTGAAACAAAGAAATAAAGCAAATTGTTATTGAATGAACATATCCCAATACAACGAAACTATTTGTTCATAGTTAAAGGGCTCAATGCCCTTATTTCAGTTCACACAAACCGGAATAACAGACTTTCTCGGGTTCAAGGAACAATGCCCACTCTGGATGGCCGGGTATGGACAGAACATAGCTCGATTGTTATAACAAAATAAAATATTTTGTTGTTCAATGTAATTAAAAATTTGAAACCACTCAAATCTGGGATTATCCAAAAAACACCAGTTCTCAAAAGACGTTAGCGTGTTGGATTCAACGCGTCCTGGTGATGAAAATTTTGTAGAATTTGCGCCATTTGAGTTACGATTTCTTTGGTCAAAAGTTGTGTGTTTTTTTAGCTCAATGCATAGCTTTCGACCTAAGAAGCTCCCCAATATGCTATAGTGTTTGAATCTACAGTAAGAAAGCTATCAATTATTATACAGAAAGCAAGAAACATTTGTGATTTTCACTTTTGCAAGTTCCATGTGTATTTTTCGAAGTCTCAATTCAACTCAACTTACTAAAACGTAAACGGAAAATCAGGAACGTTTAGACGATAATAATCAATTGATGTTTCTATTTGTAAACCACCTAACTAATTGAAAGCTAGCCGTTCTATTAGCAAACTTGCTCTTAACAGAAAAGTTAATTAAAGTGGCTTAGTAGCGAAATAGTGATAATTTTATCTGCGACAGTGTAGACGAAGGACCCCAGAGTATAGTTCTATGCGGAATGAGCCCAGGAACTTCATTTATAATTTCTCTCCGCAAAATTACAGATTTACATGTTTCAGTTGCTTTCATTGCGCCATGAATTTTACCTGGAATTATGTGGATTTTTACCAAGGTGGAAAGCATCGCGGTACATGTGTCATGTAGCTTTTCAAAGCACGAACTAGTGGAACAAGAAAAATTGTCGCTGGAAACAGACAAGACAAACAAACATATGTATAATTTTCCATAAAATAAATATCCAACTGTCAACAAGAAATAGATTATGTACGTAGGTGTCTTAAAGAAACATCGAAGAAGAAAAAAGTGTAAATTGCCGTATTGTTTAAAGGGTGGCCAATCGACAGACCAAGGTCAAGAACATGAAATGATATGACAAGGGAATTCGAGAAAATGATAATCGAAAAGGGAAAGGAAAGCCAGTGTAGCAATCCTAAAGGGGATATGGAACTACTATTGGATATTTGTGAAACCGGAAAATAGAAATACCTCTCATGTGTTGACTGACCTTAACCAGATGGCTAAATAATAAAACCGCTCTATCAGCAAAGAAATGCGCGTGGGGTGTCGACGGAAATTTATTTAATATTGTTATCTTTTTTATTTCTACATTTATTAGTTTTGGCCTATTTATACGTTCAAGGGTTTTAAATATGATGAAATCCCGTCTCAAATTAAGAATTTACTCACGTTCATATTCGAATCCCAAAAAGGTAGTCCAGTGGAAATATTGATTAAAACTACCCGGAACTAAAATAGTTCTGCTGATTACTGAATGGCGTTAATTGGCTGTTATCAAGGGACTTTCAAAAGCACACTCCGAATTTATCTAGTGAAATTAGGCAATCGGGAGAATGAACATTTATGTTAAGCTTGTAATTCGAATCCTTCATTTCAGATTGGAGAATTTTTCATTAAATTTCATTGTTTTACTTGCAGATTTTGTAACAGCTTGCACTTTGCACGGTTTGCAAGGAAATTCAAAATTTGCTTTATTCGTTTGGGTTATAGGGGTTAACGGATTAACTTTTCTTGGGGAGTAATCGAAAATTATTGAAAACATCTTCTTGGCTTATTTCTAGAAGATATCACAGTGAAGGATCAACTATTCCTTTATACTGTTTCACTTGTTAAAATAATTAATAATACAGTGTGTGGTTTTGAAAACACGGTCTAAAAAGTGACATCGTGCTCTCAACAGGGTGAAGAGAAGAGTGATGATTTGACATCAGATTCATAAAGAGGCTTAGAACAATGAAGCAACATTTTCCTTATTACCTCAGTTCATTAGAACAATGTGGCTGGAATTTTGCAACCTTGTTCCGCATGGTGGAATTTGATAAAAGAAAGAGAGGTTTTATTTGAATCGCAAGTCTTTGCTCCTGTTTCAGTTTCTTTATGGTCTCGGGCTGTATATTAACGATAATTTATCACATTTAGGAAACCTCTCCTAAAGTTTGTGTGTCACGATATTGATTACTGGAAGCTCATTTATCACCGCGAAATTATTTTCCGCACACTAGGCTCTCGATATCCATGTTTAGTATCTTTGGGTTCGATGACCGTAAAGAATAATTAGCTAATTTGTTTCAGTACTTTAGCATTTTATTTCGTCTTAAACTTTAAAGAATTTCTCACAATTGATCAGGTTTTGTCACTATACTTAGCTCGAATTGGAATATTTTAAAAATAGATTAGCTGCAGCTTATACAGAAATAAATTGCTCTGAAAATAGCAAAAACATAAGGTGGAGCTGCTCATTGTCCACTGGCTTTTTATCCCATTACGGAAAAAAATTACACGTTTTATTACTTTTTCCGGCCGTGAAAAATGCGGTTTGCTACCAAATTGAATAAAAGGGAAACTTCTTCACAAAGACACATTTGTCAGCTTGATTGTATATTATATCCCATGTCCTCAAGGAGCTATCATAAAACAAAAAGAGTGCTATGTCATATTGCAGTTTAATCGGCTTCGTTAAGGAGCATTTCTTGGTAACATTGCATTCAAACGAATAGTCGGGGGGTATCTGTTTATTATACCATTAAGGCCCTAAGTACGAAAGCCATGCCCTTATTCGAGCACGTGCATGTATGAACGAATTAATTTACTGTTGGTGGGCTTAGATGGGGAAAGAATAAACGTTCTTCAATTAGCGTCTGAAGTTGCTCAGTTGCGTTGCTAGTGTGTATAGTCCTCCAAAACACAACAACATGAAATGTGGAAGATATGAAGAACTTTTCAAAAATCTAGGAAATCGATTTATAATAGGCGGAGACAACGCAAAACATAAGCACTGGGGATCCAGATTGATTGCAACTAAAGGAAGGGAACTGCAAAGAGCGGTGCAGAGCTGTGGATGTGAAGTCGTTTCAACGGGCAAACCTACATACTGGCCTACAGAGCCGGAAAAAGTTGCTGACCTGATAGACTTTTACATAATTAAAAATGTATCAAGCAATTATATGGAAACTGAAGACATCCTGGAGCTTCATTCGGATCATTCACCGATTGTTTTGACTTTGAGCGAACATATAATTTCAAAGCCAAACAATCCCTGTCTAGCTAATAAAAACACTGATTGGAAGAGTTTTAGAATAACATTAGAAGAACGAGTTAATTTGGCAGTCCCGGTACGTACTCCAGAACAATTAGACTTCGAGGTGGAAAAACTAATAGCTGATATCCAACAGTCAGCATGGAAAAACACACCAGAAATTAAAAGGAAACTGGTAGGAAATAACTATCCTAAAGAAATTCTGGAATTACTACCGGAAGAAAAAGCAATGAAAAAATGGCAACAGTCCAGATCCCCACAAGATAAAACTATACTAAATAATCTTACATCTCAGCTGAGAAGAGAAATTAAACAGATAAAGAACGATACCATTGGCGAGTTCCTACGGAAACTTACTAATGATTCTAGTGCAGAATATTCGCTACGGAAAACTATCAAAAACCTGAAAAGACCAATCATGCATGCACCCTCAATCAGAAATGCAGACGGGAGCTGGGCTAAAAACTAAGAGCAAAAAGTCAGAAGATTTGCAGAACACCTTGAGGAAATATTTGAACCTAATGCAGTAGATAACGCAGAAACATTGCCTTGTACACAGCAGGAAGAAGCGGAAATCCCGTTAAAGTCAAAGTATGCACAAAATCATGAACAGCGACTCCATCGGCATGTGAATCCTGAGGCATTCAAGCTCCTGGATAATGCGAAAATACAGAAAAGACTCAAAAGGACTAAACCATTCGAACTGGTTTAGAAAGCAAGAATTGTGAGAGAGTACATATAGTATTACAGACAAAGTGACTACCAGAGGATGTGTGTGATTTGTATTTTTAAATGTAGTAGATTAAGTTAAAGACAAATGGCTTATTAGTATACTGTACCAGATTGCTATCATAATAAAAAACTAAAAATAAAAAAAATGTGCGTTTTCCAATATTTTCCTGCATGCAGCTTTAATCAAGTGTAATGTCTGCATTATTGTACTCACTTAACCGAAGTTTGTGTTTTAACGGGGATGCTTTAGGATTGGGATTATTTAAACAAAATGCTATGAGTTTGTTTTCTTTTTTATTTATAATATACTATGCGGTTTTGTTGGAGGAGAGAGACAATCGACTTTCGGTCAATCCCGACTGAGGTTTCCATTCTTTTGTTGGCTGGAACAGCGCCCATCCAGTCTGCGATAATGTTTAATACATTTTTTTTAAATTTGAAACATATTCAAAATTACTACTCACATATTCCCGCTTCCAAATAACATGAATTGCAACAGCAAAGAACGGTACCAAAGTGGTTAGTCCCATTAGTAAGCCGAGGACGTCAGCCCAAACGGGAAATTCATAGTCTTCGTATGATGCCGGTGAATAGTAATTCATTTGGAATACAAATATTCCCTAAAACCAGTTGTTTTGTTTTCAAGTTTTTTTAAGCAATTAAATGCCTCACCAGAAGGGTTAGAGGAGTAACCACAACCCAACTGAGCCACCAGTAGCCTCTCCATAGTTTTCTCAAGTTTATTGACATGTCTCCCATGTGGCCGATAAACTTCAGGCACCCATAGCACCAAGATACTGCCACAACTTCCCCAAAACCTGCATAATAGACGAAAATAATTTAAGTCTAACGAAATAAAGTATTTCATTCAATAAACCTATTAACATAATTGCCCATGATGCAGTATTCCATTCCATTAGAGTGAACAGATATATCCCACCGGAAAAGCACATAGGAATTGCCAATAAGAAAGATACTAAACAAATTGCCAAGTTCAGGTATGATTTATATTTTCGAACGGCGGACCATCTGGAATGGAAAAACTATTCAAGAAAAGTTCTTCTTAGTGCGTAAGCATATGTTGAATTATAGTAGTGCAGCCTTTTGACAAAAGTACCCCATTAATGTATAGTAATTTTGAATGGGATATAATTATTTTAATGTGCCGGGTTTAGCACGAAATCCCCAACTTGTTAGCTGCTGATTGCCATTACATGGAAAACTCGCATGGTCTGTGAGTCCATTATGTTCGGTAATTATCCCTCAACAGGGATTTCATTCGCCTATAGTTTTAAATTGCGTAGTTAATATTTTGAATTAAAACCTTACTTGTCCATGATGCAACAGCTAATTGCTTCAACACCCGCAAACTGCGTCCCAAGTCCCAAAATGAATAACATAAAAAAGAACATTAGAGACCAGGCTGTTGAACCAGGTAACCGCAATATTGCCTCTGGATAGGCTATAAATGCCAGTCCCGGCCCATCAGTGGCTACTTCATCCACAGGCAATCCCATTTGATTAGCCAAAAATCCAAGCATGGAAAAAATGGCAAATCCCGCGTAAATGCTGGTGAACGCATTTGTTGCACTCACCACTATGGCATCAGTGAGACAATTGTTTGTAAATTTATTATAGGAAGCCAGTGTTATTAGAGAACCACAAGCTAAAAATTAAATTTTTAAAAACTGCATAAACGACCATTCAATTGTAAAAAGAAAACACCTAATAGGAACTTTTCATATATGATCCTCATGTGCGACGAGTTCATTTACTTCTGTTAAATTCGCGTTACATAGAAAGCATTCGCATCTCTTTGATAATTCACTTGCTGTTTACGTCTGCTAAATGAGTACCCAACATCAAAAGAAAATTTGTCAATGAGCGTTAGCGACTGGAAAATATATTAACTTATAGCGGAAATATAAAGGACAATGCTTTTAACGAAAATCTCAAGGATCCCCAAAATATAAATCGTTGACCGGAGAGCTCTCATTATTTTTAGTCGGTTGAGCAAAAGGCACACCCCAAAGGTACAGGGAAGTTTTGCAAAAATTAAAATTAATTGAAAAGAATTTTTTATCATAATTTTATATTTCCTTTCAAAAAAAATTTTTAAATACTTGTTTTGACTTAAGCGAATCCAGGCCCGAAATGGGCACAAAGGTTGAGCGAAATGTTCTCGTAAAATTTTTATTGCACAAAAAATCTTTCCTACCTATTCCAAACGAATAAAACGTTTGTGAGGCTGCTGCGGCCCACACATCAATTTCCAGCAGTTTGTTCCAGTCGGGTCTCAAAAATAGCAATATTCCATCTACTGCTCCTTCTAATATCACTCCTTGTACTACCAAAGCAGTCAAAATAAAGTAGGGAAATATGACAGTGAAGTAGACTACTTTTCCCGATGTTTTCACTCCTTTTAATACTGCGAGGTAACAAACAGCCCAGGAAAACAACAGGCAACCGAAAATTTCCCATCTCATGCCTCCAAAGTCTTCCCAAGTGGCACCATTAATACCCAAAACGTATTCACTGGAAATATATAAATTTTATTGAAGCAATCTGGAGATTTGTTTAAAACAATAATTAGCTTGTTTGCAGAAACTGGATTGTCAATTGAAAACATTTAGATAGAGCTTTATAAACCCAACTTAAATCATTCTAGTAGTAGTAGTAAACATCTTTCTTTCTAAAAAACGGCTATCGACCCATCGGTCTTTCTGCCCTTGTTTAATACATGTAGTCTTAATCTAAATAAAAAACAAATATGAAAATTCTCTTATTCTAGGTTAACAATCTTATTAAATAAGCTTTCCAATTCTAATGACAAGAAACAATTATTTTATTGTCCAGTAGTCAGTTGCGTTTGTAAGTGTTCGAGTAGCGTTGATGTAGGGAAACGGAAGCGGGATTGTCTGGTTGGTCTTGTAAGACAAAGGGGATTCAGTATGGTCCAGTTGTAGGGGTTGTTTGTCTATTTTGTCTGTAGATGTATGAGTCTTTCCGAAATCTTTGTCATGTTTGTGCGTTCGTATAGTAGTTGGGTGGAGGGGTTGTGTAGTGGGTTTTGGGGGTTTGGAGGTTTGTCTTATTCGTGTTATTAGTCTTAGTGCAATTTGTTCTGTTGTTTGTATATAACGTTTTGTCCTTTCTGTTCCGTTGGTCATGAGTATATGTCCATAGTCTAGCAAGGGTCTACAAATAGCTTTATATATTTTGGTGGCGGTGTTTGTGCTAATTCCTCTGTCTTTGTAGGTTAGTGATCGGAAGTGTTTTGTTCTCTTTATTGTTTCTGCCCTGATGTTTCGTATGTGTTTAGTGAATTTAAGTTTGTGGTCAATTGTGATTCCAAGGTATTTTACGTCGTTTTTTGGTTGTGGCGTTTGGCCGCCTGACGTTATTGTAGGGGAGTCAGCGTTGAGTCTGTGGTTTGTGATCTATTTATCAATTATATGGAATTTTCATATCTGAATCGGCATTAATCTGCAACTATAGGAGGAATGCGAACAACTTAAAAATTTAATAGAATTATTTTTGGCTGAAGAGCAGTATTCCCGTTTGGATAAAGTTTATTTAAAAATCTGCCTTCAGGTATTTCCAGAACAACGGTCGCGCAACTTGACCCAATTATAATCTTGAGAGAATCCTCAAATTTGTTATGGATATTCATGCGGAAAGTAAATGAAGCGTATATACTGAAGTATTAGGAGAGAGGAAAAATAATTGCAACGTCATTGTTAATTGCATTTTAAATTAGATGATGATTCCTGTGTATACATGTATGTATTTTATATATCCTCAAGGAGCATGAGAATTAAATCATGAATGTTGGCGACAAAAAAAGAAATTTTAATCGACGCTAAGTATAGTTGAAATGCGTAAGAATTGTCTGTTCTGGTAGCGGGTTTGGGACTGAACTGAAACTCGCCAACAAAAATTTTCCCAGTCGTCGTCGGCAATTTTCAGAAAATAAAAGGAGTTTCAAGGCAGTCCCAAACCCGCTTCGACAACACACATTAATCACTTTTAGGATGCTACTGCACACAGTACATACTATAATCTAATTTAATTCCATACCTGAAATATTCGGAAGTAGCCAATGTCCGGTTAATAAGGCTGTTGATTGACACAACATCGGTACCATTTTCGCAAAATGTTCGATTAACTGCTGAGTCCATTTGATTCTGACGGCAAAGTTCATCGCTTAACATGCAGCTTCGATTATAATATGTTTGATTGTCCAAACATTTGGCTTCCTCTGAAGCACTATAACAACCTTTAAATGGATGGATTTCAAAATTGATGTTACTGTTTCACTGAAAACATACCCACAGAATTGAAGTCGTGACCACAGCTGCCATATCCTAAATTGGTGGTAAATGAAGCGAAAAAGTAGAAACTTGTCCAAGAAACAATGACCATGTAGTAGATGTTGATGAAAAACACTACCAAAAGACAACAGTATCCCAGCCCGCTAAAAACTGGAGCGATGTATTTAAATACCAGATCTGGACCCACTCCTGAGTATTGGCCTATAAGAAGTTCGAGGAAGAAAATTGGCGTTCCCATGAGGATAAGCATTATGAAATACGCCAGAAGAAAAGCTCCTGAAATCGCAAATTCATAATCATCACTTGCATCAAACTAAATATTTTTTGGGATTAAACAGCAGTTTACCTCCGCCATTTCTGTAACACAAATATGGAAATCTCCAAATATTTCCCAATCCAATGGCATAGTTCAGGCAGGAAAACACGAATTCCAGGGGATTGTCCCAACTGGACCTGGTTTCGTCTGTTATCGGTGAATTGTCCTCTTTAACTACATCAGGAGCAGCTGCATCTTCATTTTCCTAGGAAAGTTTCTTTAACTAATTTTCGAGAAAAGTTTAATTATCATTTGTGAAATATCGCGTACTACTTACTTGCCCCATTTCGAGTTCGATCCACTACTAATCCAATGCGTTGATACTTCAGATAATTAAGGAACTTTTTAAATAGGAAAGAATTAGCCAGGGATTAGCTAGATATAAACCTAATCAGATAATTGGATGTAATTATTGCTAAAGGTTTCAGGCTCTTAGAGTACACAGTTGACACAACGCCATGTAAAGGGCGTTTGATAACAACTAATTACACTTATTTTTTTCAGCTTCATTTGAGTTGAATAATATGGCAACCGATAGAGTTTTGTTAGACGCTGTAGGAACACTCAGTTTGTTTTACGGCTTAATATTCGACGATATCAAGCAATTAGTTATCGTTGGAAACAATATATAGGAATTTATGAACCACCGTATGAGATATCTTTTGATACTAATCTGTCGTATATGAAGAATATGGTTTTTATCTTTTTATGAGCGCATCGATCACTAGTGCGTAGCGAGCTTAACTCGCGCCCGGGGCACAATACCTTTTTAGCGCGGACCCCCAAATTCGAAAACCATTTAATATTATTTGTGAAATATACTCGCAAATTAATAAATAAATAAAGTCATATGATCAAGCTAGGTTTTAAATTTCAGACAAAAAAATAGACTAGATTTTGAAATGTATATGATCATCTAGAATTAGTTTAAAATATACCTATTATTTATTTTACATATTGATCACTAGTAGTAGTAGAACTGTGGGGGGGACCCGATGGGTCCGGCGAGTAAGTATTAAAGGCCCTTTTCGCCGTTCCCCCTCCATCCATCTCCACCTTACCACTCCTGATCTTCGCCACCCAGGCGTCCCGTCTCCACTCCAAGGAAGACAATTCGATGCGGGAGAGTATGGAGGCCGCGAGGAGGCGCCTCCTAGTAGACGACCAATGATGGAAGACTCCTAATAGGTGGTATGATGTTTCCTCCGCCATTCCACATTGTGGACAATCGGGGGCGATCACCAATTCCTAGTAGATGTAGGTGTCTGTTCAGACCACAGCAGCCTGTCATGCCCCCAACCAGAGTTCTCAGGGCCCAGCGATTCCTTGACATCAACCATTTGGATGTTGCCTTGGCGTTACTTGGGGTTCCATTCAACTCTTTGGCTTGGCTACACCCTTTTCGCCTTTCTCCACATCTCTGTGGTGCCTCTAAGAGCCCAGTTATTTAGAGCGCTTGCTACCTTTCGGTTACTTAACCCTATGTGAGGCTCGGCAGTTATTGGGCTCTCAGAAGATCCGAGCCTTTCCAATGCATTGGCCCTCTCGTTTCCCGCGAACCCCATGTGCGCCGGAATCCACACCAGGTTTACTTGTTTCCGTTCTGCCACTTTGTTCAGCGCATCCCAGATATCGTGGATCAGTCTACTGCCCATCTTAACACTTGAGAGTGCCTTGAGAGCAGCCTGGCTGTCGGAGTAGATCTCGATCACTCCCTCTAGTCCTTCTGTAACTTCCCTATCTGTGGCAACCTCGAGGATTGTATATAATTCCACCTGAAACACGGTCGTTCAGCTTCCCAGCGAAAAGGACGCTCCCCTGTTGGTGCCCTGCCGGTACACGCCTGCCCCAGACCATCCCGTATTGGGCGCCCGGTGTTCCAACATTGCACCCCCTTTCGGGCATACATATTTATAAAGAAATATTTAAAAAACACGCAGGTTTAAAACAATAAAAAGTAAATATTTATTATCTCTAAGGAGATACATATATTTAATAATAATATGATTATAATATATTAATAAAACTAATTACTATGTATAAATTTGCCTTGCTTTTGGTGCAGCAAATTTATTAATAAAGTCATCAAAGTTGATCATTTCAAATTTTTCTCTTTCCACACTTAAAAATGCTACTGCTATGTAACTTGGACACATACACGTAGATATGCCAAAATTAATTTTAATTTGCTGAATGAACGTTCGCAGCTAGCAATTTATACTGAAATAGTCAGGAGTTTTTGAAGTGCCACTCTCAGGTTTGGAAAAACATCTTCACCATACGAGATTATAAAAGTAATAAATTCTAATGGAGTTTTAGGTTAAATTTCTTTTCCTCTGCGGGGTAACATTTTGCAGTCACATATTTCGATAAAGAGTCCTATTCCATTGAAATCTGTATTATAAAGTTCGTTATCAACATTATCCTTGTTTCATAAATTTTCAATGTCTAGTAGAAATCCAAATTTGAAATTAAGGTCACTTAATCGTGTAAATCGGTATTTCTTGTTGGACACGATCAAGAACGCTTTTCATAACGCGAGAAATTTCACTTTCTGCGGAAAGACCAACATCTCTAGCCAATTCTCCGGGCATTTTGCGGCGTCTTTTTACACGCATTGTTGTATCAATATCCCATTTTTCACAAAGAGACTTCGCTCTTTCTATTGCCTCTTCACAGAGCTGGTCGCTAATGATTCAAGATCATGGAACGCTTCTCTAAAAGTCATTTAAGGATGTTGTAATATGAGCTGCACACGATCAATCCTCCTTAAGATTTCATACCAGAAATGAACTAAAGTTATGAAACTAAAAGTTAGTAAGTATGTTTTGCAACAGAATTGTAGCTTCACTTCTGGTGTCACTTTTAGTGGTTGTGTGCTCTGCTAGTTTTTCTAATAGTTCTACTATATTCTCTAGCCCATCGACGATAACGCTAACCGCTTGTATTCTGGCGCTCCATCGTATTTCAAATTCACGTTTGACAGTTTTTGTTAAAGCATTTTTTAATCATTCCCACCGTAACGTTGAACGTGAGAAAAAGAGATTTATGTTTTCAATTATTCCGAAACATGTCACAACGATTGGCTCTTGTTCAGCTGCAGTAACTCCTACAAAATTCAATGAATACTCCATACATTTTTGGGCAATGTTATAATGAGGACAGAAAATTTATCTTCCATAGTTGCGCCTTGTCACATAATATAACAAGTCAATACCGACATAAAAGCTTTTAAATTTAAATAAGAAAGTCTGAATAAATCATGGATGGGACGCGTTGCATGCTTTTTACAAATTAGTTAGAAAATTTGAAGCAGCACGCAAAACGGCAAGCCTGAAAGTTCAAAGCTCCTCTGGAACCAGAATCACACCCGCTTTTGCAACTTTCGATGAAAATTGTCTAGGATTTAAGGCATTTCGAGCGAGTTGAAATTTTCGATCAAAACCATACAGGCTACATTCCAGTGAGATAAATTGTGATCACATGTTTCAGGAACGCCTTATATATTTTAGTATTTAAATGAATTTCAATCGCTGAAATCTATTATTATTGGATTTGGTTAAAATATCCTTATATTTTGGTAGTAAAACAACCCAATTGCAAAATTTAATGTACACATTCGAAATTCGAATGAACATTTAGTAATCAACTACCTGTAATTAAATTAGCTTTACTAGATTTCATATAATCATTACATCGATGCCCAACAGTTAGCATTTGTTCTCAAAGCTGTATTTCGCAATTACTGATTCAGTTTTATTCAACTTGTTTAATCGCGGCAAAATTTAATTAAAATGCGATAAATTGAAATTGTATCCGAACATTCACAGAGAAAAGAAAAGGTCAATTCATCGTTTTGAGAAACTTTCATTCTACTAATAGCTTATATGAAAAAGTTTTGAAGTATTCATGAACATAAATCCAGTACCCAGTTTGCATTTTCAACCAGAATAGTTCAGTTGCAGCTCCAACTTTATTTGAACTTATAATAAATTTATTTAGGTATTTTGCATATTTTCAAGAAAAGTTAGGAAGTTCATCAATTTAACGTCTTCTAGTTTTGTCGTAAAATTTGTCGTTGAAATTATTTCTTTGATGTGACCTATATATGATGGTTAACGCGTGTCTATTTCAGACAATATTATTTTTAAAAAAACTAAGAGACATCAAAGGTAAATCACCAAAGCTTTCAAAGTTTGTTCTTTAAGTTGTTAATTTCTACTTGCACTGCCAGAGGCATATAATAATAATGAAAGCAGTTAAGTTAGAAATTTTCCAAACTTCCTCGACTTTTACAAAATTAAATTAAATTTGTTAACCTACTGTTTTATTAAATGTACTATATTAAAATCTATGCTGAAAATTTGAAATCCTTCAAAAAATGTACATTGTTTATTGTTTAGCAAAAAGAGTGTTTTTTATTAAAGCTTAAAGCTCCATTACCTGAAGAATGCTTAAGTTTCAAGAATCATGTTTCAAACTGAAGTATTTTAATGTGACTTTTACCTGCAGTATAGAAAGTTTGCATGCTTCATAAATTAGGACAAAATGCAATATGACGATAAAAGTTCTATGACCTCAAATACCAATCAAATTTGCACGCAAACGATAATATGGGCCTACCATAACATTTGAGGTAATTACCGAATGGGATTTATCATTAGAGGGTTTGCAGTGATTTATATAAATTCCCGCATTATAAAATTGATCGTGGTTTAAGTGTCCGGTTGGACCTTTTGAATTGTACGGATCCAAATGAAAGTCAATGAAATGTATTCACTTTTTTGAAATGTTTTTATCGTTTGCTTAGAACTGGTGGACAAGGTTGATGTTGAATAATCTAATCAAGAGGCTGCAAAGATATTTTCCAGCAACGTTTCGGTTTCTAGTATCTCCAGCCGTTTTCAGGTGAATACTGGCTTATTCCGACTTCCATTATCTTACAAAGCTTTTATGACCAGGTTTCAATTGGTAGTATCTGCAACGATTTTCATTCGAACACTGAAACATCTTTGCAAGACAAAGTAAGTCCGAATAAACCAATATTTACCTGAAAACTGGTTGGACAATGGAAGTTCGAATAAATCATTCAGTGGTTTCCATGTATGCATAATTCTTATGAGCACCCAAGAATGAGAATTTAAATTTGAAAGAGGTTTGTCGTAAATCAAATCGGTTCTAGTGAATTCCTGGCTCCCAACTTCCTACAAAGCACTGTCCTAAAATATAGGGGGTGTCAATTTGAAAACTTCCCACCCTTAATATCTTAATATAATAATAATAATAATAATAATAATAATAATAATAATAATAAGGGGGACACTTTAAATAAATATTTTTAGCCTTCTTGTTTCAATCCCCTAGGAGGGGTAGATGTCACCCTTAGAATCTTAAATAGGAATGGTGGTCAAGCGGCACATCGTTTTAAAGGGCCGTCAATTCTCTTGTCAGTGGTATCCTACTTGTTGCTTTTTGACCAAAGGTTTCCGACTAATCGCGTTTCAAACTTACAGGGACAATTAAACTTTCTCGCATTGCGATGTTGGTTTCCAGGTTAGTGTTTACACAAAAATTGTTGCATTGGCTCTCCTTGCAATACAAATGATGAGAAGAGTAGATTACACCGTTAAAATCGTTGAATAACAGAAAGAAAATCTAGTTTAAAAAATTGATATCTCATTTATTGATAATTTTACATCGACAAAAATTACTTTTTATTTGCTGAAGAGAAATTTCTTCAATAAAACACATGGGATCTATTTACACACTATGTTATCAGTTGTTCAAAAGGTTGTCCATTTTCCTGTAAACAATAATAAAGTCTGTTTTAGAACTCCTCCATAACATTTCGTGAAACTTCACCGGGAATTGACCGGCATTCTGCTGCAAGTCGCCTTTTAAGATCATCAATATCAGCATCAATTAAACCAATACTTGAGAAGACACATCACATCCCAGATCATCCGTTTGGGTGTAGACAACAGCACGCCACAATAGAACAGGTACATAGGATCACAACAAGGATAAGTCAAACATTGGAAGAGAAATCGTACTGTGCAGCCGCCTTCTTGGATGTTGCACAAGCGTTTGATAAAGTATGGCATTTGGGACTGCTTTACAAAATCAAGAAAATCTTCCCAGGCAACATCTATTTCCTACTTAGATCCTACCCACAAAATCGTCATTTCATGATGAAGTTCAAGGAGGAGTACACACCACTTTTTTAAATAAGATCAGGAGTCCAGCAGGGAAGCGTGGTAGGTTCCAATCTATTTACAATCTTTACTTCAGGCCCACCTACCAACACCAACACGATGGCATCTACCTTCGCAGACGACACAGCTGTACTGGCGGTACATAACAACCATATAATGGCATCGAGAATTCTGCAAGATTATCTGACCAAAATCGAAAAGTGGGCGAAGAGGTGGCGCATTAAGATTAACGAAGGCAAATCAACGCAAGTAACGTTTACACTGTAAATAAACCTGTCCTTCTGTTCAACTAAACGGCGAACAACTACATCAAGCAGAAGACTTAGGGTTCCTCCTCTAAATCCAACGTTGAAATCCTCGAACGATTTCAGTCCAAAGTTCTACGAATGATCGTTGATGCCCCGTGGTTCATCCCAAATGAAATTATGTACCTTCAAGTACCAACTGTGTGTGTGTGTGTTAAAGAAGAAATACGAAGCTACAGTGTCAAATACCACCAACGACTAAGTGTCCATCCAAACAAACTTGCTCAACATCTTTTCCGTAGAAAAATCCTAGGAGTACGAAGATTAAAACGACATGATCCTGGCGATCTGCCATCCATATTTTAACTCCACCTCCACCGATTACCAACTTCTGAGCATTGATCACCCAGCAGTCCAATTTTAATTGTGTTAATTCATTTTGTAAAGGCGGGTATCACTGGACCCTCTACTACACCTTATTTTCAGTAACACAAATATTACTTATTATCTTGGATAGATTGTAATTTCTTGGGGCCAAATAAAAAAAATATATCAGCAGGTTGTGTCTTATAAACAATGGACTTTAGATGTCCCCAAAGAAAGAAGTCTAACACCTTTAGACTACAACAACTTTTACAATCAGGTGATCTTGAAGGCCATTCGATTGGTCCACTTCTGCCATTCCATCTATTCGGGAATCTCTCGTTTAACCACTGTCCAATGAGGTGGAGCACCGTCTGCTGGAATGTTAACCAATTCTCCTATAAAACTAAATTACCTTCTACATCAATTTAAGTGTCCAGCTCATGCGTGATAAGAGGTTCAATAGTCTCTTCAAGCATCTTAACGTACAGATCACCTGTCAAGTTTCCTTCATTAAGTAAAGGACCAATAATGGCATTTCCAAGAATACTAGCCTAAACATTAACTTTTTGAGGATATTGTCTATGTCTAGGGCTTTCGTCACTCCAATATTGACAATTTTGTTTGTCAACATTTCCATTTATTGGAGATGGCGTTGACTTGACGACTCATGAATTCACAGAACTCTATTCTTCTATCAAAATCATCGTCATAAAGTTCTTGAAGTATCTGCTTTTGTATGGATGGAGTTTATGCACTTTCAGTGCTTTTCTTAAACTCTCTTCTCTGTTCTGCTACTGTCCGCAAGGAGTTGGTGGGCTCTACAGCAAATAATCCCAAAACCTCATTTTGAGCTCCTTCATTCATCACTCCTAGGTTGTTTCTTTTTCTATTAGTCACCGAACCAGTTCCGGAGAACTTTTTTACCAAATCCAGCAAATATCTGTGACTTACTTCAGATTCCGACTTCTTCATTGAAAACCAATGCCGTCTTTCGTGCGCACTTTCTAACCTCTCCATAAATGAAAATAATTTAAGTTCTTTCTTGAAGATAATAAACCATCCTCACACTTAATGCACTTAATAAAAGTTATCACTGAACAGCCCAAGAAGCAACAGCGAATTAAGCATGTTTTTTGGATAAAAAATCTACGTATGTTTAGAATTTCTTGATAGAATTTAGAGGCTTTTGTGGAATTTGAGCGATAAGATATTGAATGAACGCAAATTAACGAGGTACTCGTAGTACCATCGAAATTTTATTTACAAATAATTATTTTCAAATAAAGTTTCAAACGGTGCCATCCATGGGCGTAGCGGCGAAGAGGCAGGGAGGATCATACCACTGAAAAGAGAATTGAAGGCCCTTTAAAACGATGTGCCACTTTATGTGACATCTACCCCTCCTCGGGGGTTGAAGCAAGAAGGCTAAAAATATTTCTAACTGCAAAAAAGATATTAAGGGTGGAAAGTTTTCAAATTGACACCCCGTATGTATAAGTAATATATCTCGAGTTTAATAGGATACTTGTTTTGAGAATGTATTATTTCGAAGATCCAGCAGGTAGGAAACCTCCAATTGTCGCACATTATTGTTATCAATTTTATATAACCCGAGCATCCCCACAGACCTGTAAATTATCGAAAATGTTGCTTTCAAATCCCCACCAAACATTATTTTGTCAACACAAAAATATTATTGAATTGAGCTTATTTAATAATGGATGTTTTGGCTACGTGAAAGGCAATAATATAATAAAACAAATCAAATGGCAATATTGATTGGAAAATTGGTACGGTACATATACATAAATCATCTAATTTTTGTTTGGCACATATTGAGGCTAAGAGGCTTGATTTGATCGCTTAATCGCAGCCGACTACACAAACTTATACCTAACATATTTATGTCATAATCAATCAATACCAAAACGAGCAATGAGAAACATCAAACATTTATTTTGACAATCGATCTTCGTTAATTAGTGCGATAGGCACCGGTAAATAAATTCTGGAGCAATTTTTAAGTCAATACTACCGATTATTTGAAGATGTTTTCCAAATTTCGATGTTTACTTTTGACGAAAGAAATATCGCTTTTATATGTCCGACAAATGGAATTTTCCTATTTACCACAAATGCAGATAGAGTGAAAAACACGGGGATAAAATATTCATAGTTCATTAATCTTTGTCTGCGAATTTCCGGACACCATTTAAATAGAACCCCATTCCTATTCAAGAATTAAATGTTTGTTTTAACCTCGTGGATGTGTGCTGGATATTTCGCATGCACGCTCATGAAATTGATTAACAATACTTTCGGAAAATGCAGATGAAATTTACATATTTTTTGTATATTTTATATCTAGATAAAATTGTTACATGTGTTCTTTGTGTAAATATAGTGTTCGTCTATAAACGTTTTCTCTTATCTACAACAGAGGCAAAGTTATTATGGCAAAAGTAGTTGTCATCTTCAGTGGCGATTGCTTGAAGGCTCAGACTAAACTGATTAAGCCTTCCAAGCCTTCAACCCCGGAATGTATTTCCATTCAACTACTCACTGTCTTCATGTAATTTTGAATAAAATAACGTAATTAATAAGGCTTTGGGTGCGTTCAATACCTCACCTAAATGCCACAGGGATTTTGCCAAATACTCATAAAACGCTCTCTTAAAAGTCTTATTTATTAAAGTCGCTTTAGGGGACATACAACAATGCAAATGTCCTTAAAACGAATTTTAATGCTGTCCTTCTATCTGAATATAAACGGTAATAACTGAAATTTTAGCGAATCATTTGTTCAGTCGAGTTCGTTTTTATCAGAAGCTATTAGTCTAAATAAGGAAAAGTTTAGCATTTCAGGAGTAGATTACGGAAAGAGTTTGTTGATAAAACAAAGATCCGCCAACGGGGAATTTTAATGCTTTTTGAGAATATTCTGCCAATTATTTTGGAATATATATATGACGCAATCATCAAAGTAAACACATAATGCCATAACTCCATGTCAATCCGCAAGTTGAATTATAGCCCTTTATAGTGATTAGAATCATTATTTATCAAAGACATCAAAATGAATAGGGACTTTTGAAACCGAATATACGATGATTTATTCAAATCCTAAGCGGCTTTTCACCGATATCAAGGTAACATTGTTACCGTTTTTAATTGCATCGATTTGCATTTACGGAAAACCGAAAGCGAATCGTCGAAGTTATGGCTTGGGAATTTTGTTCAGTTTATTTGACATTTGATTACCTGCCATCGAAGATGAAAAGTTACGAAATATACCGATATTAATCAATCTAACTAATTAATCAAAAAAAATAAGAACATTATTTTTTATAGTCAGTTACATATAGGAGTAGTAGTAAACATCTTTATTTCTAAAAAAGGCTATCGACCAATCGGTCTTTCTGCCCTTGTTTAATACATGTAGTCTTAATCTAAATAAAAAACAAAGATGAAAATTCTCTTATTCTAGATTAATAATCTTATTAAATAAACTTTCCAATTCTAATGACAAGAAAAAATTATTTTATTGTCCAGTAGTCAGTTGCGTTTGTAAGTGTTCGAGTAGCGTTGATGTAGGGAAAGGGAAGTGGGATTGTCTGGTTGGTCTTGTAAGACAAAGGGTATTCAGTATTGTCCAGTTGTAGGGGTTGTTTGTCCATTTTGTCTGTAGTTGTATGAGTCTTTCCGAAATCTTTGTCATGTTTGTGCGTTCGTATAGTAGTTGGGTGGAGGGGTTGTGTAGTGGGTTTTGGGGGTCTTATTCGTGTTATTAGTCTTTAGTGCAATTTGTTCTGTTGTTTGTATATAACGTTTTGTCCTTTCTGTTCCGTTGGTCATGAGTATGTGTCCATAGTCCAAGAGGGGTCTGCAGATCGCTTTGTATATTTTTGTCGCGGTATTTGTACTAATTTCTTTGTCTTTGTATGTTAGTGAGCGAAAGTGTTTTGTTCTCTTTATTGATTCTGCCCTGATGTTTCGTATGTGTTTAGTGAATTTAAGTTTGTGGTCAATTGTGATTCCAAGGTATTTTACGTCGTTTTTTGATTGTGTCGTTTGGCCGTCTGCAGTTATTGTAGGGGAGTCAGCGTTGAGTCTGTGGTTTGTGAGCAGAAGTTGGTTTTTTGAAGGGTTTGGTGTTAGTCTCCATTTATAAAACCATGTCATTGTGTTGTTTGTTAGTGTTTGGAGTCTTTGAGCTGCTCCCTCAGTAGTTTTGTCATGTACAATAAGTGCCGTGTCGTCTGCGTATTGTAATATGTATGCCGATCTGTCGATTTGATTTTTGTCTGGTAAGTTGTAATTGTACATGTCATGGCAGTATATATTGTAGAGAAACGGTGAGATCGGGGATCCTTGAGGGAGGCCTTGTTCAGGGGAAAAAGAAAATGACAGTGTTTTGTCAATTCGTACTTATAGTTGTCTATTTTCTAGTAAGTTCTTTATGGTGTGTAGTAGATATGTTGGTGTGTGTAGTTTGTATTATAGCCCTTTATAATGATTAGAATCATTATTAATCAAAGACATCAAAATGAATAGGGACTTTTGAAACCGAACATACGATGATTTATTCAAAATTCTTTTTTGCTTTTCACTGATATCAAGGTAACATTGTTACCGTTTTTAATTGCATCGATTTGCATTTACGGAAAACCGAAAGCCAATCGTCGAAGTTATGGCTTGGGAATTTTGTTCAGTTTATTTGACATTTGATTAGGTGCCATAGAAGATGAAAAGTTACGAAATATACCGATATTAATCAATCTTAGTAATTAATCAAATTGAGATAGAGCGCGGATCATCTTTGCAATTTTTTAAACAAGACTAACAGCAATTAACAATAACATTATTTTCTATAGTCAGTCACATATAGGAATATCCATTAAACTGAGATTAAAAGCAAGCTTTCCCAAGCAGGCGCTTGCACTTTTTGTGAAAGACAATAGACAGACAAAGGAACATTTGTGTCTTATATTAAAGGTATGAATCGTTAGATTGGAGGCCCCTGCCATTGCTCCGAGATATCTGGTAACATGCAACATCACGTGATTTTCGCTGTATAAAAATAATGTTCAAAAAAGGAGTCATTTGTATGTAAAGTTAAGGTATGCTGCAATTTAATTACCTTTTTGAAATGCAAAAAGGAAATCCACGATTTTAGTTCTAGATCTTATCAAGACTTCGCTTTTTGTCGCTAAAATCGTCTTAATGTTAACTTTTTATATATCCCGAATGAGGAATATCGAGACATTTTGCTAATGGCTTTTAAATCAAAGAAAATCAGATGCTTTTAGAGACCATTAATCTCGACAACTCATTGGTGAGTATCGTTTTTCCCATCAACTCTTTTCTAGTAAGATTAATCTCACTAACATTTTTTTTGAGAATGTAGCTTAGGAAAGAATATTGTTATGCAACGGATTTATATGGTACTTTCACGCTATGGCAATAATGCAGCAGGAAATTTCGGCATAACGAAATAAATTACCGAAACAGTTACCATGGAGTTGAAAACAAAAATAAATTTCAATAAATGTCTCTATCGCAGAAGTTCGCGATATTTCTTGTATATATCGACCGAAATTATTTACGCCAAAACTCGGCTTCCAAAAGCCAAAAGTCTTGGTGATAAATGCTTGTTGTCTGAAAAACTGCATGGAACAAGCAATATAACTCTTTACTTTTTAGGAGTCTGGATTCTTGCAAATTATACTCTTGAATATGTTTTCCATAAATTTCGCTCACATCGAAAATGAATGACTAGTGGGAATTGAAAAGGTTGTCCAGGTTTCCACTGAAACAACCCCATGATCAAAGCCATAAATTTATTGACACCTTGTTCTGAAATATATTCTTTGCGTAGCATTATTTATTCATAAAGACTTTACCCACCTGCCTTGACCATTGTTAGGTGGGCTAATTTATGATGATGGCCTTACACTCAAGACCCAACTTTATTTGTGATATATTCCAATCGGTTTACTTTATTTAATTGGTTAAACAAAGGTTAAAAAGGGCTTTATTATCCCTTAGAGATTCGCGCTCTATCTAATGATTCTTTTATCACATCAAGCTTTCCTAATTGTAATCATTTATACCTAACCAAGCCTGCTGAATTAATTTGTAAGTCTAATAGATTTACTCATTTGCTACGCTGCTAGCCTAAAGCCGGCTATAATTACCTTCCCGCAGAAGAAATAGCTTATGTAAATGTTATTTGCCCGAATCATAGAACAATCCCATCTTAGTTGAGCTGATAATACACGTGTTTCTCTATGTTAACGCAGTTCTGGCCTTTAACTCCTAATCTCCTTTATATCTAATCCCTCGGAAAATCCATCGGCAATTCGCGGTGTAAACTTGTATACACTTGGCTATGTGAATGTTCTATTTCCTTATGTATACTTGTACAGGGCGATCTTCAACTAAACTGACAAAATTCACTAAATTATTGTTTAGACAAAAATATTACGTTTCATGCCATGACATATACAATTACAACTTACCAGACAAAAATCAAATCGACAGATCGGCATACATATTACAATACGCAGACGACACGGCACTTATTGTACATGACAAAACTACTGAGAGAGCAGCTCAAAGACTCCAAACACTAACAAACAACACAATGACATGGTTTTATAAATGGAGACTAACACCAAACGCGTCAAAAAACCAACTTCTGCTCACAAACCACAGACTCAACGCTGACTCCCCTGCAATAACTGCAGACGGCCAAACGACACAACCAAAAAACGACGTAAAATACCTTGGAATCACAATTGACCACAAACTTAAATTCACTAAACACATACGAAACATCAGGGCAGAAACAATAAAGAGAACAAAACACTTCCGATCACTAACCTACAAAGACAGAGGAATTAGCACAAACAGCGCCACCAACATATATAAAGCGATTTGTAGACCCTTGCTAGCCTTTGGACATATACTCATGACCAACGGAACAGAAAGGACAAAACGTTATACACAAACAACAGAACAAATTGCACTAAGACTAATAACACGAATAAGACAACCCCAAAACCCACTGCACAACCCCCCCACCCAACTACTATACGAACGCACAAACATGACAAAGATTCGGAAAGACTCATACACCTACAGACAAAATGGACAAACAACCCCTACAATTGGACCATACTGAATCCCCTTTGTCTTACAAGACCAACCAGACAATCCCGCTTCCGTTTCCCTACATCAACGTTACTCGAACACACTCGAAACGCAACTGACTAGTGGACAATAAAATAATTTTTTCCTGTCATTGGAATTTTATTTAATAATATTGTTAACCTAGAATAAGATAATTTTCATATTTGTTTTTTATTTAGATTAAGACTACATGTATTAAACAAGGGCAGAAAGACCGATAGGTCAATAGCCTTTTTTAGAAATAAAGATGTTTACTACTACTATTACGTTTCAGGCAAATTTGTCTTATCCGAAAGTTAATGGATTCCGAGGTACAGGGTGTCAAAGTGTACATAAAATGTTCGTTTATTTTTAATAGATTCTTAACCATTTATTGTATTACTAAAAAATTCTGTTCAAGGGTTGTTTAGATCGACAAATCCAAATTTCCTATTACTTAGCTTGTAGTTCCAAGAGGACGCTAACTGCAATAGTCTAAAGCCATTCAAAACATCAGAAATTTTTTGAGTTTTAAAATATCGCTTTTTGCTAGCAATATTTCATTCTTCGATATTTCCTAAACAAAAAATGTGTACTGGTTTCAAGTCGACAGCTCTTACCGTTTTCTGAATATTTCACATTGAAACCTCTAGTGATGTTTTGAACTAGGTAACTCAAAACTGCCTGAGTTTTTCTGATATTTCTGTCATTTTTGTACGTTCCTGTATCAGTTTTTTAAAAGGATTGTTCAGTGCATTTTCGGAATAACTGTTCAGGTGGTAAAGCGCTCTTTTGTGTTAATATATTCCAAATGTAATAAAATAAGTAAATATTTTTAATATCTACTCAAGACTGCTTTCAATGCAGTGACGGAAATATTAATAATGATTTATCATATGAAAAATGAGCGTACTTATCAAAAATCATCTGTGGATCTTATTATATTGTCAGTCCACTTTTTCAGTTGTTCAAAGTCACGGAAGGATTATAATTTAAAAATCGTTCCTAATTCACCAAGCCGCTCCATATTACGGCTTATTTCTTTGTTTTATTCAACAGAAGCCAATTAGATTCAACTCTTTCCAGGAAATTTTTAACCAAGAGTGTTATTATTACATGAGAGCAGCTATATTTTTGCTATTATACTATTAATGCATTGTTCAGATAAAATAAAGACAAAACTCCTGAAAAGCCCAAAAAAACACAAGAAACACACAAACTGATCCTAACTGAGTTGAACAACTGCATCACAAATAACAAAATTCCAAAAACGTGGAAAAACGGCATAATAATCGCCATACCGACAAATGGACTGGACAATACACAACCGAGCAATTACAGACCAATTACATTACTTCCAATACTTAGCAAGGTTTTTGAGTACATAATAAAACAGCGACTTGAAAAACTGACCGGAAAATATATACCTACCTACCAATTTGGTTTCAAACAACATTACTCGACTATTCATCCGCTCTTTATTTTGGACAACAATGTTCAAACAACTCACGTAACTGACAGAAAGTCGGCGTGTCTATTCATGGACATTAACAAGGCCCTTGACAGTGTCTGGCATATGGGCTTACTCTACAAACTTCACAAACTCCACACACCAACATATCTACTCCACATCATAAAAAACTTACTTGAAAACAGACTACTACAAGTACGAATTGACAACCCATTCTCTTTTTCTTTTTCCCCTGAACAAGGACTCCCGCAAGGTTCCCCGCTCTCACCGTTTCTCTACAATATATACTGCCATGACATATACAATTACAACTTACCAGACAAAAATCAAATCGACAGATCGGCATACATATTACAATATGCAGACGACACGGCACTTATTGTACATGACAAAACTACTGAGAGAGCAGCTCAAAGACTCCAAACACTAACAAACAACACAATGACATGGTTTTATAAATGGTGACTAACACCAAACCCTTCAAAAAACCAACTTCTGCTCACAAACCACAGACTCAACGCTGACTCCCCTACAATAACTGCAAACGGCCAAACGACACAACCAAAAAACGACGTAAAATACCTTGGAATCACAATTGACCACAAACTTAAATTCAATAAACACATACGAAACATCAGGACAGAAACAATAAAGAGAACAAAACACTTCCGATCACTAACCTACAAAGACAGAGGAATTAGCACAAACACCGCCACCAAAATATACAAAACTATTTGTAGACCCTTGCTAGACTATGGACATATACTCATGACCAACGGAACAGAAAGGATAAAACATTATATACAAACAACAGAACAAATTGCACTAAGACTAATAACACGAATAAGACACCCCCAAAACCCACTAAACAACCCCTCCACCCAACTACTATACGAACGCACAAACATGACAAAGATTTCGGAAAGACTCATAAATTTACAGACAAAATGGACAAACAACCCCTACAACTGGATCATACTGAATCCCCTTTGTCTTACAAGACCAACCAGACAATCCCGCTTCCGTTTCCCTACATCAACGCTACTCGAACGCTTACAATAGCAACTGACTACCGGACAATAAATCTAAGATCTCTGTTTGACAGAATTAAAATTATTAAATTATTAACCTAGAATAAGATAATTTTTACCTTTATTTGTTTATTTAAATTAAGACTGCATGTACTAAACAAGGGCAGAAAGACCGATAGGTCGATAGCCTTTTTTAGAAATAAAGATGTTTACTACTACTGCATTTTTCATGCATAACAATTCCAATGAATTATCATCATTGCCACTATGCAAATGTAGATCTAATTAGCCCGTTAATTTTTCTAAGTAATAAAATAACTCGAAACTTTTTTCGCATTTTCCCGGCTTCGATTTATCATTTTCGCCCATAATGAGTTTTAAAGCCGGGTCTTTTATGTATTGTCTGCGAAATGAACCGGGCATTATCATTTCGGTACCATGCATCAGTTAAATTATGTCGCTTAAAAGGATGATGTACTTATTTGTGATATGAATCCAAACATTTGTTCTAGAATTTAGCAAATTTTCAGTTCACATAGATATTAATTTTATACTTTAATGGTAAAACCCAACAAAAAGCACTAGTTTTTAATTTTGCTTATCACTGTACATGGAAATTAATGAAAGAATGGCATTAACAGAGCCGATCCATGTGTGTGAGATGAAAATTCACTATAAAATCTGGCATTCCTCTTCGAAATCCTGACGGTTGTTTTCATTAAAGCTCCACTGACATGGCATGTCGCAGGACCTTTGGGGGTTTCAAGCAGAAAACGGAAGATCTTAAAAAGATGTATAAATCTTATACGAAACAATCGAGTTTCGAGATATTTACTTCTCGATTCTGAAGGGAGCTGAAGTGTTTAATGGAATTAAGAAAATATCAGGGAAAAACCGGCCGAATTATATGCCCGGTGGGTGTTTTGTTCGGTTTTAATGAAACACAAACCGACTTTTTGTATAAATTGGCAAGAATTGTTACTAGCGAGTAGCATGGATGGAATCAAAATTGTCTGCCCTGATGGTCCTTTTTACTGACATTTATTGATAACTAGAATTCATGTTCCTAATTGCCAAATATTTGTTTGGCAAGGTTTAACAATTCGTTGTGCCAGTCAGGGATTCGATTAAACCAGTCCCCCATGTAAGGTATATCTGGTTAAAATCTCCGAAATTGAAATATATTGTGCACTTCTAAATGAATTTCCTTTTTCACACATTCAATATTCCACTGAGGTTTGCGTCTCATTTCAACTGTATTTGAAAAACACACATTTTCAGTTTAGACATTTATTCAGACATTTATTGATAATTAGAATTCATGTTTCTAATTGCCAAATATTTGTTTGGCAACATTTAACAATTCGTTGTGCCAGTCAGGGATTCGATTAAACCAGTCCCCGATGTAAGGTATATCTGGTTAAAATCTCCGAAATGGAAATATATTGTGCACTTCTAAATGAATTTCCCTTTTCACACATTCAATTTTTCACTGAGGCTTGCGTCTCATTTCAACTGTTTTTGAAAAACACACATTTTCAGTTTAGACATTTATTCAGACATTTATTGATAATTAGAATTCATGTTCCTAATTGCCAAATATTTGTTTGGCATCATTTAACAATTTGTTGTGCCAGTCAGAGATTCGATTAAACCAGTCCCCCATGTAAGGTATATCTGGTTAAAATATCCGAAATTGAAATATATTGTGCACATCTAAATGAATTTCCTTTTTCACACATTCAATATTCCACTGAGGTTTGCGTCTCATTTCAACTGGATTTGAAAAACACACATTTTCAGTTTAGACATTTATTCAGACATTTATTGATAATTAGAATTCATGTTCCTAATTGCCAAATATTTGTTTGGCAAGGTTTAACAATTCGTTGTGCCAGTCAGGGATTCGAATAAACCAGTCCCCCATGTAAGGTATGTATATCTGGTTAAAATCTCCGAAATTGAAATATATTGTGCACATCTAAATGAATTTCCTTTTTCACACATTCAATATTCCACTGAGGTTTGTGTCTCATTTCAACTGTATTTGAAAAACATACATTTTCAGTTTACTTTCGAAGTCACGTAAATACCTTTGGGTATAAGCGGGAACACAAAACTCAATTTCCAAGTGATATTCCATACGTTTTTCCAAATGCTGCTTGTTTCAAGGGTAATTGATAAATGATTTCGCGAAGTTTGTGTTTGTTCAACAGGCTCTCACATTGATAATTAACTGAACAACAATTGCCTGCAAATGTTATACTGAGAGTAATAATTAAAATACAGTGGTACCTCGATATACGAGTGCCTTAATATACGAGCGTTTTGAGAAACAAGCCGCTGAGCGAGCTATATATTTTGCTTTGAGATGAGAGCAAGGTTTGAGATACGAGAAATCGCACACTACAATGCGTCTAACAGTTTCTCCCACCTCAGACTAGACTTCAGTCTGAGGCTTGTTTCCCTCGTTTTCGAAGCATTTTTGATAAGTTTCTTTTTGCACATTTACAATACATTATCACATTTATTTTTATAACCACGGGTCCGAAGAAGATGATGATGTCTATTGAATTAAAGCGAGAAATGATAGAAAACATGAGCAAGGTGTGCGAGTAATTGAGTTGGCAAGGATGTACGGGCGCCGCACATCAATGATATGTACTGTGCTTAAACAGAAGGAGTTGACAAAGGGTGCAACGCCAACTAAGGGCGTTACAATCATTTCTAAACTCCGGACCTCTCTCCATGGAAAGATAGAGAAACTACTGATGGTGTGGTTGACTGAGAAGCAGCTTTAACGAGGAACCGGCAAGTTCAGATGTGAGGGCAGCTGAGGTTTACATCATAACGTTTTCCGAACTGATAGAAGCCAAAGGATACATCCCCCAGCAAGTCTTCAACTGTGACGAGACAGTGCTTTCTGGATGCCGAATAGGACTTGCATAACGGCAGAGGAGAAAACGATGTCAGGTCACAAGCCCATGAAGGATAGATTAACTTTGTGCCGATGCGAGTGGCAACTGTAAAATCAAGCCTCTGCTAGTATACCATTCGGAAAATCCCCGATTTTTTAAGTCACATAAGATTTTAAACGAAAAAATGCAAGTTATGTGGAGGGCAAATCCGAAGGCGTGGGTCACCAGGAAATTCTTTGTGGAGTTTCTAAACCTGGTGTTTGGCCCTTCTGTTAAAAAATATTTACAGGAAAACAACCTACCCATGCAAGCCCTTCTCGTCCTGGACAATGCCCCTGCTCACCCATCAAATCTCGAAGATGATTTACTCGAAAAGTTCAAGTTTATAATTGTTCTCTACCTACCACACAACACCACTCCTATCCTGCAGCCCATGGATCAGCAGGTGATTTGGAATTTTAAGAAGTTGTACACCAAGCACATTTTGCGGCGCTGCTTTGAGGTGACGGAGAACACAAACCTTACCCTTCGAGATTTCTGGAAGGATCACTTTAGCATCGTGATGTGCCTAAGAATTATTAATCAGGCCTGGCTGGGTGTTGCAACCAGGACCTTAACCTCTGCATGGAAGAAGCTGTGGCCTGAGGCTGTAGCTGAAAGGACCTTCGAAGGATTGCAACCCGAATCGTCAGTGGTAGAGTAGATTGTTTCTCTGGGAAAATCCATGGGGTCTGGAGGTGGATGAGAGAGATGTAAACGAACTCGTCGAGGAATAGCCTCAGGAGCTGACAAACGAGGAGTTACACGATCTACATTTGCAGCAGCATACGGTGGTTCAAAGAAAAATTAGTTTTGAAGAAGAGCCAGAGATGGAGGAGGTTTCCTCCAAGAGATGTAAAGGAGATCTTGGGAATGTGATCAATCAAGGGAGGAAGAAACAAACCTCTTTGGACAGTTTTTTTAAACGATCTGCAGGTGCAAATGAGCAAAGCGTGACGAAAAAAGCGAAGACCAGTGACGAAAATTAAGCGCTTTCAAGACAAAGACCAGTGACGAAAATTAAGCGCTTCCGTAAGCACTTCACTTTTTCTTTTATTATGTTTGTAAAGAATATGTATTTATTATTTATAAATAAATGTTTCTTCTTATAAATACATTTTTCTTATTCAAAAACAACTGAGGTGTTTTTTGGAAACTGGAACGGATTAGTGGCATTTCAATTAATTTCAATGGTGAAAATTGCTTTGAAATGCGAGAAATTTGACATACGAGCAAGGTTACGGAACGAATTGAACTCGTATGTCGAGGTACCACCGTAATTTCAATTCGTTAGTTCAAAATCAAACTTAAGCTAACTAGGCTCCTATTTTAAGCGAATAATGGTTTAGTTGCAAATTTTCAGGAATCAATCAGGCATTTTATTCGTCAAATTGTGAGTCTTTAGGTTTTTCGGAAGCATTATTTTTAATAATTTCATAAAAAAAGAACTGTATTAATCCAGAAGCATGTTGGATTTCCTAATGTTGTTCTATGTTGCTGTTTTCGCTCCAGTCCTCCTTATCAGTTAGTTGGCAAGAATGTACCGCTAATATATTTAGCGCACATTATAACCAGCTAACCACCGGGAATGTCTAGTTAGTAAAGTGATTAGTCATATAGCGTTTACTATGTATCGCTTCCTTGCTCAGTTCAGTAGCGAAATTCAACTCCAAAGTATTTGAAATATTCTTCTGCATTAGCTGACAAATTTCTGAGCAGTTTAGAGCTACTTGTTTGACTTAGTGGATGAAAGTTGAATAATCCAACCGTCGTTGGATTTCTGAGCTACATAATTGAATAATAAAGCTTTAGGCGAAAAACAAACAACTCTTTTCCACAAAAAGAAATCAGAACAAATATGTATCTAAAAACGCGTTTTGTGTTAATTTGTAATAAAAAGTCGATTAACTGCAAGAAAATATCAATCAGATTACTTCCAGAGTGATGAAGGATCAATCTAATACCATTACAATTTAAATCTCATTGTACGCTTATTATGTGCCTGTGGGAGCGAGGCAATAAATTTTGAGTTTTAGTAAATTCCTTAACGGCAATAAAGATGTTTTATGCCTCGAAAGCAAACTTAGAGCGGGTCTACCTTATCGTGTGGTAAAACTTTATTATTCCAGCCCTTGCAAATATAATTCGTATAAGAAAAGTTCATTCTTTAGCACATTTTGCGATTTCAAGCTCTTTTGCATGCAGCAACCGAACATGATAAATGGCTCAAAGCGTAATTGAATGCCAAAAATTAAAACGTGTGTATTTCCTTTTTAAGTATCGCTTTTTTCCGATTTGCCCAGTAAATAAATGCTTTGGACCCGATCAGTGTTTTCGAGCGGTTGAGTTGATTATTGCACAACTGGAAAACGAACGTATAAAAAAGCTAAATGAGATTTTCATTGATGTCAGTGAGTGACAAGCTTTGATTTACTGACAACTTTCTAGTGGCTTTATAAAACAATATTTTCCTTGATTTATTGGCTGTTAGAGCTGTTTACATGGGCCTCGGTATTTGCCTATTTTTTCCTCCTAGTGCTCTATTTGGAAGAACGAATCGCTTTGGACCACTAAAAATCGACACTTGAAAACAGGCCCTAATGAAAATTTCAAAGTGTCATCAAAGAATTTCCTCAGTTCCACAGTAACGCGGAAAATGCAGTGATTTCCGCAGAAAATTTATTTTCCAGATAACGAAAATGCATTGCATCACAGTGAACAATCCAGTTTAGTGCTAGGTCTAGGATAAAATGCAGACTTTTGACTTTTGCCTTTTTGTTAATAGCAGTTATTTTAGTTGCTTTCGTGGATAAACTGAATAAACTACCTAAATGCTTTGCTAAAAGTATTAAATTTCGTAGAAAACGTAAAGCCTGTGACAAATTATTTGCGACCAGATTGATCTTCAGGTGGCGAAAGCTACTTTTTTGCAAGCATGTGGAGTTTAATTAATTATTCAAATATTTATCGCGCTTTAGTTTAAATTTGTTCGTTTGACGTGATGATGAATTATTTGGAGGGTAGTGCGTGAGTGCACTAGTTGAGAAGCTATTAAAAGTTAATAAGCCGAAAGAGGATTTAAAAGGGACGCTTGAACGAAAAGTACATTAATAACCAGCTGCTCAAGTTATACATTATTTTTTACCTTTCCCACGTCGAGCCGCGTCTCAAAGCAGAGGGAAATGTCGACTTCTAAAGAGCAAATATTTGCTTTGATAAAATATGCCTTATATACACCCCAACGTTCCACTTTATTCAATTGCAAAATATAAACTTTAAACATAATATGCCTGCAACAATGCGGCTTTCGACCGCACCGCACCTTCAACTTTCCGCGTTTCGCCGACTTACCACAAGAATCCAGGCCATCTTGCAAAGAAAGGCCGTTGTCAAAGAAAAATTGCTTAACTTAATGCTGCTGAACTAGCCCGTTTATTCCAGGAAATAGAAGTGTTTCCTAATATAAATTTATGATGATAGTTCCTATTCTGCGTTTGCAAAAAGACATTCTCTGAACTCAACCCACTTTGCTCTAGATGGCGTCAATTCATTCATTTCCCTAAGCAACCTTGCTTGTATTTGCAAAGTTCCAATTGCTATAGCCTACAACTGAAGTCGAAACAGATTTTTACAACTTAGAAATTACCCGCAGCAATCTTGTTAAAACATTGTCAATTTCTCACTTGAGAATGGTCCGTTCTTCAAACTCAGCATCGTTCCAACGTCTTCGTAAAAAGCAATTTTCTGGATGACTTGCTCTGCCATCTCGATTTCCAGAAACCCCTAAGCGGTTTAAGCATCGCGAAAAAGTGCAACGCTTCGATTTCACAGTAATAGTTCTTTTGTGGATTGAAATCAACAAAATACAACGAGCGAAATTGCCAGAAAATTCTTTATATTGTACGAAAGTGAAGTTTTTGGATTCGGCGGCACGTCCTGTACTGTTCAGTGTGTTTAGCTGAGAGACTTTCTAAATTAAAATCCGACTTTGATTGTTGTATGTATGTTTAAATGTGTTTGCGGGTGCTTCCACAAACTTTATTTCACGTAGTTCATGGATGTATAATATTGTATGAGAAGTTATGTTTAAATAGCTCGGTTTGCCTACATATTTATATCATCACAGTGCTTCAAGGTGCATTAGCGCTAAACTTTGTTGAGCAAGAACGTAATAAATGTAGCTATACAAACTTTTAAAGCAAATAACATAAATATTACAAATTGCGCAATATGAATGCCTAAATACATGCACAGATCTATTAGGAGACGCGCAATTTTCACCTAGAAATAACTTGAAGATAATGGAGCCACTTATCCAAAGTATGGCTCCTTAACAAGACAAATATATTGCGAGTTTTCCATCACGTTCGGTCTGAATTTCTACCCGCTAAGAATATTTTATTTGTTGTAGAGCGCCGGACTACATGCTTTAAATGCAGCACGCTTCTCTTGCTTTATCTTCTGTGTATTTTAATGCTCTTAGTTTCTTTCGCATTATTTTTACCTCTTGTAGTTATATGCCCGAGTGCAATTTCAATTAAACTGGTTAACGTTACAATTTATTCAGCTGCGCTTATTTCACAAATGCAAATGGAGGTATGAAAGTTTTCGGTGGATGCAAACACTAACTAGCAGCCAACTTTAGCAAGCATATAGATCTGTTTGTTGAAAACTTTATAAACAGTGAGATGTTCACATGGCAAAACACCGAAAGTTTGTCTAAAGAAAAATTCATATGGAAAACATGTGGCATCTTATAAAGCTCGAAGTTCGATTAAACCTTGAGGAACTTCATTAAACGATCGATGTTTGAACGACTCCTATCTAAAACAGCTCCTGCAAACTTCGTAAAATAATACTTTTAAAAATGCCATACACATCTCGGGTTTGGAGTACGTAGGTACATAACAGCTGAAAACACTTAGAAGCTTTTTTGGAGAAGACAGACGTATCAGATTTTATAGCTGAACATTGCGAGGTAGTGTTTGATAGCGGGTCTATTGATCCAGACGTGCTTTGAAAGCAATGCAATATCGACATTCGGTGAGAAAATGCAGCTAAGCCGAATTGTTGTTCTCCATATTGCTCTGTATGCCCAAAATTCGTATGCATTGGCTGCATGCTAAATGGAATCTCTCAGTAAACTCAGTGTGTTGAAGTTGAGCCAAATATCAAATCTTCAATATTTCCTTAAAAAATCTCAATTGTACCGCGAAAGAAAAGTCAATTTATTCCGAGTGAAAGCTTAATCCTTGGGAATTAATTGGGGCTAAAGAAAGTCGTCTTGGGCTGTTTTTGCGTTAGCAATGTGGTTTGTTTAGGTATTCGCTACTTTCCCCAATAAATTACAAGTCTTGGTGGTTACTTTTGATCACAAAATTGTGTATTTACTTAAATTAATTTTAAATACTGAAAAGTTGTTGAAAAACATTTAATTTGCCTCTAATTTTGTCAACAACTCATCGGCCCAAGTCAACAGTATTTTGCGATTACAAAGTTCTTGTAAACTTGGCCGAATAACTTGCCATGATATCAATTGGTTGAAATCCCCGACTCATTCTTTCCTCCTACCTGTCGATTGATTGATTGAAAAAGACCATTCGGATATATCACACTTTGGCCTTGCCATTGGAGTTTTTCGAAACTTTGCCATATCGATACGTCGATCATTAACCATATTAGGAAAAACAAGAACCATCCATTTTCTTTACTATGGCAAATACTTACTTCTCCATCAAAGCTCTACGAAGAAATGGTGGATTTAATAAGATTAAAACCGCAATGCCACTAATGGAAAATTTCGACGTCAGAGCATTTTGATGTATTGCCTTCCACCGTCTTTTTTACTCAAACGCAACTGATTTTCTTGGATATGAGATTAAAATGAGTGCCTGTAGGTTATTTAATCTATGATAAGCAAAAATCTTCAACCTTCTTAAGCGATCCATCAATAGATGTCAAAGGTTTCTTTTCAGGTCTTAGATTTCTATAGCATTTTGTCGTGCCGATCCAAGTGACAACAGCTCATAATCATCTTTTTTCTAGGTCGTAAATTAGGCTAGGCCCGAGGGCTCTACAGAATGAGTAGTCAGGATGAAACAGCAAGCCTATTAGTGGGCCAGCCCTCATTGACCAGCGCCTCCTCACCAGCCAACTGCTCAAAACCGGTTTTGATGCGACAAGAATGCACTACGTTTCTGGTTTCATCACAACATCCTCAACTCTCCGTATTTTCTGATAGTGAGGAGGACGGCTCGTTGTGTTTAGAAGAGAACAGCACGAGGTCGGTGCCAGACATTGAGCTGCATTGTAGGTAAGGAAGATTCTGTTACTCAAACCCATTACATAACTGAAATCCTGTACCAGTCCTAAAATTCACTGGGGAAAATTTTCCCATTTCCAATGAGACTAGGGGATTTTACTGTCCGCAAACTTCTTAGTTTTGTTGGAATTATCTCTACTGCTGAAGTCAGAGTTTTATTTTCTATAGAACATTAACTCTGTTCTTTAAATAGCTTTGGAGGCAAGTTTGCAAACGTGACCAAAACAAATCAAAAATTTTCATTTCAAAGAAAGGTCCAATAAAATTTTTATCTTGGAGTTTTAGGAAACAGTAAAATCATGGATGAACTCCCACAATTGCCATTTTATTTTCAAACTTATCAAAAGTATCATAAAAAGCCTTAGCTCTGGTTTAAAGCATGCTTTGAACTTTTTCACAAATTAAAAAAATATATTAAAAGTCGATTTAAGGTCTAAATATTCTAAGGGAATCACTCGACTGTTCATCCGCTCTTTATTTTGGCCAACAATATACAAAGTACCCACCTAACTGACAGAAAGACAGCTTGCCTGTTTATGGACATTAACAAGGCTTTTGACAGTGTCTGGCATAGAGGCTTACTATACAAACTATACAAACTACACACACCAACATATCTACTACACACCATAAAGAACTTACTAGAAAACAGACAACTACAAGTACGAATTGACAAAACACTGTCATTTTCTTTTTCCCCTGAACAAGGGCTCCCTCAAGGATCCCCGCTCTCACCGTTTCTCTACAATATATACTGCCATGACATATACAATTACAACTTACCAGACAAAAATCAAATCGACAGATCGGCATACATATTACAATACGTAGACGACACGGCACTTATTGTACATGACAAAACTACTGAGAGAGCAGCGCAAAGACTCCAAACACTAACAAACAACACAATGACATGGTTTTATAAATGGAGACTAACACCAAACGCGTCAAAAACCAACTTCTGCTCACAAACCACAGACTCAACGCTGATTCCCCTACAATAACAGCAGACGGCCAAACGACACAACCAAAAAACGACGTAAAATACCTTGGAATCACAATCGACCACAAACTTAAATTCACTAAACACATACGAAACATCAGGGCAGAAACAATAAAGAGAACAAAACACTTCCGATCACTAACCTACAAAGACAGAGGAATTAGCACAAACACCGCCACCAAAATATATAAAGCTATTTGTAGACCCTTGCTAGACTTTGGACATGTACTCGTGACCAACGGAACAGAAATGACAAAACGTTATACAAAAACAACAGAGCAAATTGCACTAAGACTAATAACACGAATAAGACACCCCCAAAACCCACTACACAACCCCCCCACCCAACTACTATACGAACGCACAAACATGACAAAGATCTCGGAAAGACTCATACAGCTACAGACAAAATGGACAAACAACCCCTACAACTGGACCATACTGAATCCCCTTTGTCTTACAAGACCAACCAGACAATCCCGCTTCCGTTTCCCTACATTAACGCTACTCGAACACTTACAAACGCAACGGACTAGTGGACAATAAAATAATTTCTTCTTGCCACTGAAATCTTATTTATTTAATGACATTGTCAACCTAGAATGGGAGAATTTTCATATTTGTTTTTTATTTAGATTGGGACTGCATGTATTAAGCAAGGGCAGAAATACCGATAGGCCGATAGCCTTTTTTAGAAATAAAGATGTTTACTACTACTATTGTTAACCTAGAATAGGAGAATTTTCATATTGGTTTTTTATCTAGATTAAGACTGCATGTATTAAACAACTACTACTACTATTCTAAGGGTTTCTAACTGGACTATGGTTCGTAGTGGAATCTAAAATTCTGAAGTGTTGTATAAAATGGTGCAAAAGCAAAACACAATCAGAGGCAAGAGCAAGGTTTGCATATAAAAAATTCAGGAAATTTCCCATTACATATTCTGTGTCTACCCAATTGCATTTCTTTAATGAAATTACCTTGATACACATGGCTCGCTTTGAGCACTGCACTATTTAGCAATAACCTAGCAAGAGTTTTGTATATTGAATGGCTTTAATTAAAGTGCATTTGTTCTTTTGCGTTTTGAATTTAATATCGTGCCTCATTACTTAATGGCTTTACCGAGCGATGTCGTGTTAATTATTCCGCTCGTCCACATGGGATCTTGTTCGTTCAAATGCTGTGAACTGGGATTTGTCTATTGCATTCTATAGTGGATAGACAGAAAGTAATTCCTTTTTTTTTTCAGTTTATACCGTTTTATTGCTCCATGATTTCAAATAAAAATCAAAATTTAATGTTGTTGATCGTATCAATCGCAACCCTCGCACATATTTGGCTTGATTATCTCCTTGACAAAGAGAACAAAGCATAATAAATTTCTACGTATTAACATGGATTTTTTATCTCTGTTCCGGGACTATCTATCGGCAAATTCGTACTTCAATTTCTGACAAGGAAGATTAATGATTGCTAATTCTCCAGCTCTATAATGAAACGACAAGCCTATGGGTCAACAGATATTGTGTTTCATTTTAAACATTATGGAACATTACGTACATAATTACATTACACGTTTAATGAGGTTATTGTAGTTTAATTAACTTCGTATGATCGCCTACCAACAACAATTGTAGTAAATTTCATTGCAGCTGCCAAATCTGATAATGCCTTTGCATGATCATTTGCAGTCGCTGCGTTTGAATATTATTAGATGTCGTTAATGGAAGACTTCTAACAATGTTAGAGTTCGAAATCCCAGTGATTATAAAGCTTTCTCCTGCTCTTATTCCAACCTTCGAATACAATTTTCGCACAGGAACATATTTGAAATTATATGCGGAAGTGCAAAATCCGTTGTCGTGATTTTATACTGCTTACTCCCCTTAGGAACTCCGAATGTAATGTCGTCAAGGTAACGAGTTCACGTTTCTTGCTTATTTTTCTTCTACCCATTATTTTTTTCGTTGAAATATCTGAACATCTCCGACTTTTTTGTATGTTTGCTCCGATTGGCGTCACCATAAAAGCATTTTTATTGATAACCCACTTTGCATGCTTTCAAGCGACGCCAATACACAACGCACTTAACAGTGCAAAGTAATTATATTTTTGTCATCACTTCATGTAGTTCACATATTTGCTGGATGGTCTATTGCAGCTCTAATGGATTATTAAATATAATGGTGTAATTTAATATCAGTTAAACAGAAATATGAGCTACCGCAATTAGGCAAATCAATAATTGCAAGCTTAATAATTTCATAACATCTTCTGCCACAGATGACCTTATTGCAATTAAATTTCAGTCTCTAATCTATAGGGTAGAACAATTAGATCCCGAATAGGATTTTTTTTTGGATCACCCAGTACTTTTCTTAAGGTGAATGAATTACTTTGAATTTGAATTTTACTCAAGAAACAAAAAAGAAGAGAAAATCAGTCAAACTAAATACAAAGGACTTGATCCTCGAACGAAACCAAATGAGAGAATCTTGAAACACCACCAATACAGACATGAGAGAAAGAACTAAGGACATCGCTAAAGCGGACAATCAAACGGGATATCAGAAACTACCACGGCAGAAAAACTCAACAAACAATAGAGAAAAATAGAAGTATGAAAGTACTGAGAAATGAACATGGCAACATCACTTCAAATCGAGATGAAATCCTGAGCATCGTGGAAGAGTTCTATTGCGAACTATACCGCAGCCGCATCCAAGAACCCCTAAATGTAAACGTGGTTACACAAGAACGGAGTGTCATAAATCAAGGATCGGAAGAAATGCCAGACATCATGATCGACGAAATAAAGGGAGCGCTATCAAAGATGAGAAACAATAAAGCACCCGGAGAGGATGAGGTGGTTGCAGAAGCAATAAAAGCTGAAGCTCCTCTCTTCCTGGAGAGGGTGCGAATGCTTTTCAACCTATGCCTACACCAAAGCACTATTCCGAATCAGTGAAATTACCGCCCATTAACCGTCTTCAGCCATCTACACAAATTGTTTACCAGAATCATAACATCAAGGCTGGAAGGCAAACTCGAGCTTTACCAGCCAAGAGCGCAAGCGGGTTTCCGATCAGGCTTCAGGACAAATGATCACCTACAGAGTATAAAGACACTCATTGAAAAAACCATCGAATACAATAGGCCACTGGTTCTCCTATTCATAGACTTCCACAAAGCTTTTGACACCTTAGAGATGAAAGCCATCCTAGACGCCCTGGGAGAATGCCGAGTAGCTTACAGATATTCAAAACGTATCTACAATATATGCGAGAACGCTACTATGTCAGTTAGACTACATGAAGCTACCAACCGTATCAAAATCGGAAAAGGTGTGAGGCAAGGGGACATCATCACAGTTCTGGAACATGTCTTCAAAAAACTTTGTTGGGATACAAAAGAAATACACATAGACGGACAGAACTGACGATTTAGGGGAAGCGAGACAAATTCTCCATGAATTAGAAGAGGCATGATCCGGGATCGGTCTGAAAATGAACCTTTCCAAAACAAAGATTATGACAAATCTTGTCATGACCGAAGGCATAAACATCGATAACACTGAAATCAAATGGGTCGAAAAATACACGTACCTGGACCATGAGATTAGAATATCTAGAGATAATCAGACATGTGAGATGCACAGAACGATCAGCCTTGGATGGGCGGCCTACGCAAGGTTAAAACACGTCTTCAAGAGTGACCTACCCTATCTGTCAAAAAAGAAAAGTTCTCGATCCATGCGTTCTACCAGTGCTCACCTACGGCGCGGAAACACTCACATTAACAATGACATCCGCAAAAAAACCTGAAAGTTGCACAACGTAAAATGGAAAGGTCAATGACTGGATTGAGTTTGAGAGACCACGTTACGAACCAGGATCTGCGGAGAAAAACCGGCCTAAAGAGATCGTCGAACGAATGACCACGTTAAAAAGGAATGTAGCCAGAATGAGAGGAGACAGATGGACAAAGAGGTTGTTGGAATGGAGACCACGCACCGGTAAGCGAAATAGAGGAAGACCACCTACACGATGGACCGATGACCTGAAGAGAATTTCAAACAACTGGATCCAGGCAGGTCAAAATAGAATCAGGTGGCAAGCCATGAGGGAGGCCTATGTCCAGCAGTGGACGTTATGAGGGCTGGTTGATGATGATGATTAGTTTATAAATTGCCTCAGTTAAGTAACTTACCAGGCGCTTGTAATTTGCAGATTGCTAAATTGCAAACCATACAATTACCACCAACAAACGACATTGTTACATAAAATTACCACTCGCGTTTATTCAGGAGCTCTTTCCTTCAAATACCCATAAAATCCACATCACTGGACCTAATTCCTTTTAATTTTATTACTCTATCTTAGAGCGTTACAGGTTCACCTCGCAACTATCAAATTCCGGATTTGACTTGGAAAACACAATTACAGCTAATTGAACAATTCTTAGCAACATTTTAATAAAAGCTCTTTGTTTGCATCCAGTTTAGTGTGTTCTACTACTCTATTTTGCAATCAACTTTCAACGTTTTATGAAGCTTTAGCCAAACTTGTCGCCATTTTTTATCTTCAAATGAACTGAAGAACGAATCAGCATAAAGAATATGTTGGGTAGTATTAAGATAGCTAGTCAATTGTTGGGATTAAAAGCAGTGGCGGATCGCGATTGAGGTTTCTTATTTATTCAAGAATATAAATGTGCCGCTTAAGCATTCTGGATACATTCGAGCATTTTATTGGGACATTTTTTGTAAAATTTATGATGGTTAAATCACTTTTTCCTGGAAGCATGGTGAAATGGGCCCCTAGAGAACTTTCCGATTTTAATACTCTTTGCCAGACTGAAGATTCTCATGCTCCAATGCATATTTTACGATTTAATAAAGGAATGTTTTGGAAATTTATGTACGTCCGAATATCAAAAGAAACCCAATGGATATCCAAATTTTAAATTTCCTTTAAACTGCGATAATCAAACAAGAGGAACAAGTAACAAGCAAGAATATCAATTGCTATGAGTGTTTCAGACTTTTGGATTAAGTGGCAGGTTCTTCCGAACGAATTGCGTTCTTCAGTTCCTCTTCATTGATTCCACAAGCAAATTCAAATTTTGATTAAATCACATTTCATTGCTTTGTTTCAGACTAGACGTGAAAGGATGCAAACAAAATCTTACATCGCACCCTGCGCGAAATCGCAGCTCATCAAATGCCTTCCAACTAGCACCGTATTCTTCGGCAGCATCGAGAGGAATTCTGGAAAGAAGAACATCAACAACTCCAGCATCGACGTTAAAAATTGGTCGTTCTGTATCAAGGGAAAGTATTCGGTCGATCCATCACTGTACATGCCCTTGCCTCAATGCTCCGGTAAGTTATTTGAAAGTCCATTTTGCACGCGATTACTTACTTCAATTAGCTCTATTATCTTCTACTAATCTTGTTTTTACTGCTCTATATAGTCAGAGGCCTTGCAAGAAATGCCATAATGAAATAGTTTATAGTAAATAGTAAAATTTGTCTGATTGAAAAAATTACAGTCAATCAGAGTGGAAATTCAGTCAATGGATTGTTCAAAACATCATTTAAAATGAATTAGAAAATGGCATGGTCGTAAATAGTGAGAACTAATTCCATATATCCATATAAAAATCGAAGGGGGTTAGACCTTAGTAAAGTTCAATATTTAATTGCTTCATAATGTAACCGTCGGAATTTTAGCGGCTATTAATTTCAGCCATTTGCCAACTTCAACGCGTTTCTGTGCATGAAGACTGTAATTTGCTGTAAATAGCGGAATACGGAAAATTTTAATATCAAGCCAATGAATTTCCCAGCTATGGCTGTGTATTGACAGTAAAATGCTTTATTTACATTCGTAGTTAAAAATAATGTCTCTTTGGTACAATTGTTTAGAAATTTAAGCACGCGCTCTTTCAAGCGTAAGAAACGAATATAAAAATAAAACATTCGGACTGGGTAAGCGTGCACAATGCATATTTGCTCGAAAAAGAATTGCAAAATATTAAACCCACTGCGCTCAAGCTAAGAAAATATTATTCTTGATTTATTTATTTGAATTTGTCCTTTTTGCGTTACTTTAAGGAAATGTACCATAAAATCGGATGCTCTTTGATCAGGATTCTTAATGTAAAATGGAAAACTTTTTCCAACTCCAATACTCGCTTATCTTTGTTGTTTATATGTTGGTTATATATCAAGGAATGCAATACATCATAATGTGTACAGATTTCGCAATGCATGGTCATCTTTCGCATCACATAAATAATACTTTACATCCACAAATTATCGGATATTTACTGCGATGTTCAATAGGAGTTCAGGTCATATTAAAACACTACCTGCTTACCTTCCTTTAAGGAGCTTCTGAGGATCGCAATCATTTATACATACAGTGATTTAACGCAAAACATTGTACATATTTTTACGTCAAAGAAAAACTAATGTTGCAAATTAACCCAGACCTAAAATATTAATCCAGATATTTCAAGCGGATTAAAATCGAGGATTATCAATCATAAACAATTAAAAAGAAAAATTTAATCATTTGCCGCCCGTCCAAAGCAAGAAATATGTCCTCATACAATACAGAATTAATCTGGTTTTTATTGCCAGCGAATGGAAAAGGAAAAAAGGTTTTGTGTGGCAAGCACCTAATTGGTTATACGTTACGTACTGTTAAGTCGAAAAGCTATAGCAACTGCAGGAGGAAAACGAAATATCCACAAAGGCCAACAAATAGAGTCACAATATGCGAGGCTCGAATTTATATTTTTTGCTGCCATTGTTAGACATATTATTGGTTTCTATGTACTTTACAAATTCATTTGTTACTTTATAGAAGGGGAATGTGGCAGTCCAGGTTACTATAATTGTAATTCAGATAGTCAGATAATTAATTGCGCTCAATAGTCATCCTAATAGTTTTGAACTTCTGAACAGGAGAACCAATTTAAAGCATATTCCTCTTTCCACTATAAGCCAGCAGAATTTTCATGCTGAAACTGCGAATCTTCAAGCTGGTATCTGTATTAAAGCCTTTGAAAATAATGCAATCTAGATCCGCGCCACAAATACTCCACTTTTATTAAAGTATTCTTGTATCAAACGGCTCATGAAATTTGCGCTTTTACAGTTGACGCTTGCATTGAGATCGAACTACAATTCCACACTTCAACGGTTTGTGAAAAAAAGCGCAATATTACATTTATAACACAACAAATAGGTTTCCACTGTGGGGCTTATCTAGGTTTTATTAATTTTTCTAAAAGTCAATAAATATGTTTTGAATTCAAGCTTTGATTCGCCACATATACGTGAAAAGTCATTTCACTTTTTTTGCAATAAACATTCAAGGAATTGTTGACTCGGAAGCGCTAAAGTTTATTAGAGATTTTTAGCTTCACTAAAATGTTATCGAACAAAAACAAGAAATTTAATTTTACATGGAAATTATATTGTTTGGAAGTGGAGAAAATATGTAAGCCCATTAGGAAGCAAAGTGCTTTCAAAACTTTGAGGCTTCACTTGTGCAAAATCAAATCAACTAAAAATCTGCGATTATTCCAGTAAGGAGCTTAAAATTAGAAGCCTTACGGCAATGTTGCTGAATTCGTATATTCTACATTATACCTGTATCACTGTCACATATTTTATTTTATTAGATTCCTCGATCACCAAAATTTAGGTATTTAAAGGTAAGCTCTCTGCCAGAGCACAAGCTTCCATTTATTAGGTAGATTAAGCACATTGGCTTGTGGCAACATTTATTCTCAACCTAGAACGCTTTTTTTAAATTAAGTAAAGCATTTGATCAATTAAAATGCTTGTTAAGGACATAATATTCTGAATTACCGCAAGCCAGCTATGTTAAATACCACCGAGATATAATCTCTAAAAACTTACCACTGAAATTTTAAAGCGCTGAAATTAATTTTAAGTTATAAAATTACGCTGTGCCAGGAAAACTTGCTGCGGTTTCAGAATATGGAGGCGATTTAACTTAATTAATCGAATAATGTTTAGGAATTGTGTGAAAAGATATAGCTATTCACACTCGATTCATGTGATATAAAATCGAGGTAATTCCTTGGTTTGCGAAAGTCTTCAACTTCATCCAGTGCTAAATATGATGCTTTGTTTTTAACTTACCTTATAGTTTGTTTTAAGCTGCTCAGCTCAAAAAGCGATTAATCTATGTAAACCCTCTATCAAAGCTGCATAGCGTATATGTATAAATAATTTGCTATACGTTTATTATTACCCTGATATTAACAGAGCATCGTTAAATAAATAGAGTTTGCTAAGAAATGTATTGAGCGATGTGCGCTCATTATTTCCGGGCTAGTCGCTAATTGAAATTTGATTAAGCAATGAACTCAGCTTTTAATACTGATGCTTCGAAATATTTGAATAGACCTGTAATGGATATAATAATGAATATTATCACCCTAGTATTATGTCGAAAAATTATCTGCAAATTGGATGTTTAAAAGCCTTAATAAAACTGGCATTGTAGTATCACCACACAAACCCCCTAGCGTGAAATTGCAAAGAACTACGTCAAGAAAATCTATGTATGACTGACATGAATGTACGTTCAATTTGATAAAATTTGCGAAAACGTTCCTGCTGATCATTAGTTTTACGATTCATTAATGATCATTGGAATGAATGACCGAGGAGGATTAAAAATGAACCCAAAAAGCTTTTTGTACATAACCCATGCCGCTATACCCGTATGCTAAAGGTCCTCATTACATAAATTCAGATGTACGTTCCATCCCCAAATTACAATTTACTTTTATGCATCATGTGCTTTTACAATGGAGACGGCCCCTGGCTGGATGTAAACCTATACGCTAGAACTGTTTTCCTAGTCTAAGCAAATTTTTTCTTCGCACTTTGTATCTATTAGCTCTTATTCACTATTCTGCACCCTTTCTTCTTCTCTTCATTCAACTTACACCATCACAACTTTTTTGTACCAATTCCAAGCAACGAATCTGGTTACTTTTTAACATTGTTTATGTACATTTAACTATTTTAGCCCATTGAAATTGTTTGTTGTCATAGGTAGTACATGTAAGAAACACTTGATAGGGAGTTTTGATTATTTGAAACAAAGATACGTAGCTTTTTTTAAAGATTTTTGAATGGTGCGACTCGTTTAATTAAAAATAATTCTCGATCGCAAAGTTAAATTAAATATTTAACGAATTGGTACAGAAAATCAGTGTTCTATATTATTCTTTAGGTATACTTGCCGCTACAAAAATCATTTCCATGTCATTTCATCATTTAGAGATCATTTTAGTTAAAGTTAGCTGAAAAATATCAGGGACTCTTTCTCAGTTGTATAAACCAAAATTAATTTATTTTAATTATTGTTTGATAGATTTAGATCAGTATGTCCATGGACTCATCAAAATTCAATGAACGAACTTATGTTGATGTGGAGCTAGATGGATTCAGTTTAATTCACTTAAAAAAACAAGAGGCGGCTTCTCAATTGCTCAATCAAACTATCCCATTTAGCATCTGCAGACTTTTTAGGGAAGTTCAAAAAGTATTTTCATATATTTCTGCTGTTGTGAACGTTAATATTGTTGAGGACTCTATTCTTAGTTTGCGCTTTAAAGACATTTCCCAATAAGCAGAAGTTTATTGCGCTTATAACCCAAGAATAAACTGTTTATTGTCTCGAATTATAGTTTTGTTTGGGTTAATTGCTCGAGATAGAATGAAGTTAATAAAGTTTGTAATTTATTATATTTGTCTGCAAGAGCAAGCTTGCTTCCAATATTCCGTATAGAATATCGTTTGAAGGAATACGAGTTCAACTGATGAGAGGTAATTTCAAAGGGCTAAGATTTTTAAAGGAATTGCTAATGAAGCAAAATGTTGACCGCAGTTGTCCGTGACATTCTAGGTATCGTGCAGTTCATGCCCAGTCGCTCCCGCGGCAATAGTGACTACTTTACCAGGCTCCAGGATAATCCGACAAAGTTCCCAACCTGAAGCATCGGCCGCCCCCTGCTGTGGGGCCAGCTGTGTCCTTCATGTGGGGGCGGCCCATCCATCCACTTCTCTTAGACAGCTAAGAGACCATGAATCTGGAGGCATAGCGGGAATAGCGGCTGATTCTCTAAGAATCAACGGTGCTATGCGAAATTTTCGGCAGGTATGACTGATGCGAGTGCCATTTAACCCTTGATTAGCACACACACCATAGTTTGCCAACTGAGAAAACTAACAAACAAATCTTCACACCAAAACAATATTCTGATATTCAGTGCTCAGGGGTTCATAAGACGTGGCTGCACTGTGTTTTGGCTTTTGTGGAAACATCCTCAGAGGCGATGGTGTGCCCCGGCCTATAAACCCAAAGTTTTTGAAAAACATCAGTACTGAAAGCCTACTTAATCAAGAATAATACTGTGGTAACACAAATTGGGCGGCTCTGGGATGTTTGAATGTGTTTAATTTTGCGTCTCATTGGTGAGCTATCGCGTGTAATTTTACCCTTATTAACACTCTGTAACACACATATAGGCAACCGCAGGGAAGTAAACATGTCTATGGTAATAACCTGGCACTAACGAAACCTCATCAGCTACCTAAACTGTAACCAGTACTAAGAAAATAGCTTTAGGTCATCTCCCTAATACTGCGGCTTCTGATTCGACTAAAAACGCATGAGAAATGTGATTATTTCACAACTATTAGCGAAAAAATCGAATAGACTTTTCAAGTTGAATTTTTTCAATTTTAACAAGTGATTGAGATTTCCAATTCCGTTAAAACTGGTAACTATGCACACAAAAATTTTACGAGTCAAAACCTCAATGATCGATTGAAACTCGTCAGGCAAAAACTTATAAAAACAATTACCAGCTACAATTCAGTTTAAAGTAAATGTTGTCGTTCTTTTAATTTAAAACCAGAGCTCGATAAAACAGTTTGAGGGTTTAATTCAATCGAACTGCTTTCAGAGGGTCAAATATTTTAGATAGGAAGTAGATCGCCTAAATGGCTGTCTGAAGAATTAAGCGGAATGAAGTTATTGCATAAAAACTTGAAGGAAAATAAATTTAAGGTTTCGTAGCTTGATGAAAGTTTTTCAAAGGCAAATGGTAATTGCTAACGACAGGTAATATATTGCGGATATTCCGACGTAATGCGATTGCATGCACCTCCATAACTTAGAAGTGCAATAACATTAATCATAAAGCGAATATTAGGAGCTATTGAAGCGTAAATACCATTGTTGGGAGCTTTAGAATAAACCCTATAAGTTAGAAAACCAGTAAAGTGGAACAATGCTTGTGATACTCGAATGAAAAATTATACAGTGTGATATTACATTGATGCCATACCAGGAGAATTTGTTGAGGAATCAAAATATTTAAAAAAATACTTAAAAAAGAGTTTTCACTGATTCAAGAAAATTTCCTTTACTTAGATATGAACTGCCCGCATTAGTAATAAGCCACTTGATATGGATGATGTGTACAAGTGTCGCATATTTGACCCATGTTAATATGGTTCCACTGAGCAAACACTTCTGTTTGAAGCTTATGCTTTATATTCCAGATTGAATCTCTAAGCAATGCCTGGATATTCGCAGGCACATCTCATTAAGTGTGTATTTGCACGTTATCAGATGTAGTTAATTATCTCATTAATAAATGCCATCTCATAAGTGCCATGGCATTAATACATATCTGAAACGTCCTCGAAGTTTACTGTTTCCGCCAATATTTGTGCGCAATTTCGTGCTCTTGCAAAACCGCCTCAGCACGTAATAATATAAAATACTTGATACAAGTAACAAGCTTGAAGTTTCGAAATTAGTTCATTTTCCTTAGGGGTTTTCACATATTCATTAAATTTTTTAATAATGAGCCGTATAATCGCCATTGGAAAAGTGTCAGTTTCTTGTTGTTGAGGGCGTTCATAATTTTCCTTTAACTCTCGTGACCTTTTTCCATTTAATTCATGCATTATAATTGGTATAAATTTTCAATACTCGATCTCAAATTAAATGAAAGTGAAATTTCAAAGAGCACCCACGTGTAGTGCATTCAAAGTGTAACAACTTTGCAATGTGATTTTCAAGTTTGCCACTGAGTTAATGATTACCTGCCAACATTGCCTTGATATTCTCTAAATTGACTGGTGAAGGGGATTTAAACCCATATCATGCGTCGTTGGTAATATAAATTGCTAACAACGTTTAGATTGGGTTCGTCTGACGTTTTCGGGACAATGTCCACTTTGGGCAAATTGTCTCTGTGCATTTTTTTTTCAATAATCGATGCTGATAAATAATTGTGCCAACAAAATGTCCAAATCATACTACTTGCCTTGTAGACAATTTTGTTCTTGGGCATTAAACCCCGCTTTTCTTAGATGCTCACAAACCCAGACGTGAATCATTTTCTCCCTATCCAGTTTATTTTTTATGTAGGTCGACGAGTTCCTACTTCAATCCTTTTGTTTTCACACCATTACCTCTCCTTCATTTACACCAATTGCACTTAGGTTTTATTTGTTTAATTCATCCTCTTGGCGGTCACAGCTGAAAAGAGGTGAAGTTTTCTTCAATTTTAAGCGAGAACACTGCATTGAAACAAACAAAATATATATCGCATAATCGTAACTAAAGGGTGTGAAACCGATATCAATTTCAACAACCAAGTCGATGTCTATCAACATTGGAATCAATGTGCCGATAAAGAGGAACAGCGACCTTTCTAAATTATTTTAAAATTCACTTTATTGAGACATACCGGCTGAATAATTCCATTTGCCTCATTTATGGCCCAATAAATAACACGCAATATCTCCCATAATATAATAACTGTTCCCGGAGCAAGGAAAACTAATTCAGTGCCAGATGAGGCCAAATAATATGATTTCGCCAGAGGCGTTTTGTCGCTGATTAAAAAATGTTTGGCTTGCAACCTTTGTTTAACGTAGCAAGGAAAATGGCCCGGACAACTGGACAGTGATGCTGCTTTAGCTTTTCAGGCCATTTAAAGCTGCCGGTTTATTGAAATTAGCATTTTTGACCGGAGCTTCGCTTTTTTTCATACGAATCCAAATGGCATTTTTCCAATAGAATTTTTATTCAGATTATTTATTATTTTGAACCTGCCAAAGCCTGTCCTAAACCAGGTTGAAAGGGAGGAGTAACAACCTCGTAGAAAAACCAGGGTTCACCTGGACCGGATGTTAGCAGGGCCCCTGCCAGGGTACGGCGAAGCTACTGCCTTGTAGGACGGATGTTGAATCATCAAAGGCTAGGGGAAGAAAACCCAAGAACTTAAAGAAGATAGAGCACCATATCTGGCAGCATCTCCAAAAACATACCGAGTAGAGGGCCCACGAGTAGAAATTAACGAGGAAAGGATGTGGAAAGTAGTTAAGTCAATGAAGAATAACAAGGCCAGCGGACCAGAAGGAATACCCGCAGAACTGATTAAATGGGGGAGGCAAAAACTCATCAAACACATTCAAGAACTCTTTACTAGATACATGAATGAAGAGAGAGTACCTCTGGTGTGGAAAGAAGCCTGGATTACTCCCATTCACAAGAAGGGAAGGAGAGATGAACGTTCCAACTATAGATGTGTCTCCGTTACCAGAACCATGAGCCGAGTTTATGGAAAAGTGATCCAAAGTTTAATAAAAGAAGAATTCGAACACCAAGAAGTTGAAGAACAGGCAGGTTTTCGAGCGGTTCGCTCATGCAGATCATATCTTCAGTCTGACCCAACTTACCGAGAAGAAAGTAGCAAGAAACGGAGAGGTGTACCGTCTGTTTGTGGATTTTACGAAGGCTTATGACACCGTTGCCGTACAAAGCTATGGCAAGTAAAGGAGAGATCCAGGATAAGTTATACATTAATAACAGCTTTAAAACAACTTTATGATCAAACTACATCAACGGTCAAACTAAATGGTGAATTATCAGAAAGTTTTCCAGTTACAAAGGGTTTGAGGCAAGGCTGCTGTCTGCCCCTCAATTGTTCAAGATATACCTCAAGGAATCACTAAGAAAGTGGAGAAGAGCATGCAGCGGAATGGGAATAACCATTAATGAATATACAACGCTGTATTCATTACATTTTGCAGATGACCAGGTTCTTATAGCGCAGGACAAGGAGGACCTGGAATTCATGACAAGAAGATTATTTAAAGAGTACGAAGAATGGGGACTGTCGTTGAATCGATCGAAAACAAAATATTTGTGCATTGGAGACGACAGAGGTGACCAACACCCAGAAGAAGACGAAACAATAGAAGCAAGCACCAAACACGTATATCTTAGAACAAAAATTGAGACTGGAGGCCGTACAGAGAAAAAAATAGAACAACATCATAAAAAGGAAGAAAGTGATCGGCTGCTTAAACTCCATCTTATGGTCAACATGTATATCCAGAGAAAGGAAACACCTCCTATACAACTCCATATTTAAGAGTATAGTGCTGTATGGATGCGAAACTTGGCAACTTACTACCCACCTAGAGCGGCGGTTGCGTTCTCTGGAGATGGACTTCGGGCCTAGAGCAGCAGGGAAATCAAGGTTGGAGAGGATAAATAATGAGGAAATCAGAGTTATCATGAACGTCAAGACGGACATAATTGAAGAAATCCAACGAAGACAGTTGATATGGTACGGGCATGTTGAGCGGATGGATGACACAAGATTTTCCAAACAAATCCTCAGATGGACACCAACAGAGACAAGGAAAATGGGAAGACCCAAGGTGACATGGATGGGTGGAATAAAAAAAGCCATGTCGGAGTGAAACCTACAACCAGGGCGATGGGAAGACAGAAGAGGATGGAAGCGAGGAACCGGAAGGCGTAAGACGCTATGACACCGGATATATATATTTATTATTTTGGAATCGCATGACGGCTTGATTCGGGTAAGGCAAAACCCCCTTGAAAAAGGACAATCTGTTGGGTTGCTTCACTTTCAAGCACCCCCCGAACCGGTTTCGAATATCTTACTTCTCGTCAGCTCAGGCTGAAGACGAAATCAATCCGCTGAGGGCGAATCAAAGCCAAAACTCAATTTGCAGATTATAACTTACAAGTGTTATGTAAAAGTACAGTCTTTTTGGGTTGCATTACTTACAAAAGACTGTACTTTTACACATTTGTAAGTTATACTCTGTAAATTGAGTTTTGGCTTTGATTGCTCTCAAAACGGAGCTTAAGTTGAATTTCGCTGGCAATATAAATTTCATTTTTAATAATTTTTCTCATGAACACCGTCGACACTGTGTTCTCGCATTGTTAATATTTCGATATGAAAATTTGCTTCACGTGCATAGAATCTATACATAGAAACATAAATTGTAATCCTACATGAAAGCCCACATCACAAAACGAACATTAAAATAACGCAGAAATCCAAAAGTGTTTATTTAGAAACTAGTAGATAACGTGTTGTTAGAGCCGAAAATAATTTAATAGGCCAAGGGCCAATTGTAAATGAATATTAAAGGGTTGTTTTTCCGTGTGTCCTGCTTTGGATATTGGGTCATACGGTTTGTATTTCACTGCTGCTGAACGTAAAGCTGATAACAGTCGCTGACTATCGAAAGTGGAAAATGTGTTTTTCTAGCCTGAAAATGTCCGTTTCTCTTAACAAGCTATAATTTAGTCGACTACAGTCCAACTTAAAATTTCACTTATCATTTCAGGTTGCATACCAGACCTACATTTGTAAATCGGCAATTCAAGCAGAATTTATGTGAAAACATGGCTAACATTCATTTTAACGTGCAATTAGCTAAACATAAATGACCTATTGATTTCGAGGGTTCGTTTTAAGAGTGTGGTAATAGCTAATGTATGTATACGGTGAAAGTGTAAATAATAGGGAGGTGGCACGTAACAGCTACCTCATAGTTATATCTCTGTCTAAATGCTTAGATACTGAAGATAAAATGAAATTTATCGCTTTGTTTGCCAGCGATTGTGTTGTCTCACAGTTCAATCGATAGTTTGTATCCACCGTAGATGATAATAGCATTTTAAATTTTAAAGTACGCTACAGGGACAATGGGAATAAGAAAACAGGTTTACTTTATTTAGTTACTTCTATTATTCTATAGTTAAGCTGATTAAACGATCAAAACCCACGTATCTACAAGTAGGATACTTTCAAGCAGATTTGCTTGTTAAAAAACATTTTTTGAGAGTCTAATACGAAGGCCCTGGTATTTGCGAATTTTTCTTTTCGGCTACTTCAAAGGATATTAGAAGCAATTTGCAAAATTTCCTTAAACCGAACTTAATATTCCAAGCAAATACTTCGTTAGATTAAACTTTCGCTTACTGAGCCAGTTTGTTCATTCCAACCATTTAGTTGTTCAGACTAGGGCTTTACTCGAGCGAAAACGAGTTTTTGAATTTTTACTGCTACATTCGTTTGGAAATATACATAAATCACCCAATGATTGCCCAAAAGCTTCCAGTAAATTTACGTTTTTTTTCCATTCCCTCTTAACGTAAATATGAATCAAGATTTCAAAAGAATGAGACTTTCGCCTCTAGAAATAGAGCTTAGCAGCTTTATGTTCGACATTAACCACCAATAGTTGCTGTCTAAGTTTTATTTTAAGTAACCTGATAATATGGACGTTGTCTTGCTTAAAATTGGCATTTTACCAACAAAAACAATACAAAACTTCAAGCTCTATAGAGTGGTTTTAGTAAAACCAAGCAAAACAATCTTTGTCGATCGCTAAGGAGATTTTTGCTTTGTGGTTGGCTTGTTCAGCTGAAACTTTTGCCTTCAGATGTTGTTTTATTTCGCAAAAATGGTAGCATTCGAAAGCACATGCTTAAAGCGAGTCAAAGAAAGCGCAATAAATGTCACTAGACTCAAAGTGAAACTTGCCTTTAAACAAACTAAACTCGCAGGCGCTTTGTTTTCGTAAAGGTCAAAAATTGAATTTTATCTGATAGAATAATTATCCAAACACCGGCTTTTTCATCAAATAATTTAAAATATTTCATATCCAAGACGCCATATTTCTATTAGCATATCCAGGCTTTATATATTAAGTTAAATCCCATTTTATTGCGTCATCATATCGCTTCTTTACAAAGCTGGTACGTGTATTTCTTGAATACCTAAATCTTGGCTTGACAATTTACTGAAGCCTCATTTTCCTCTTTGGTTCAACCTCAATTCATAAGTCACATTTGAAAGCATTCCAACGCAGACAATGCCAGCTTCATATGAACAACTCAACACGCAAGGATTTATAAGGGTTGTTTCAATGATCTTTCCAACAACTAAATTGGGAATGTTGGGTTTTTTCATTGAAATGCGTTGTTATTATTAAACATATGAGTAGATGGGTTTTATAAATTTTGTCTCTTCAGCACGTCAACAAACACTTACATCAAGTGCTTGGCCCATCAGTCTATGTCAAGTGTTTGAAAATTTGTTTTTTTCTGTTCGTAGGAGTGAAAGGTATTTAATATTAGTTTGAAATGCGTGCTTCCTAAATTTGTCGGAACATTTAAAAAATAGGCTCCTAAACGAAAATAAGAAACAGGGATATGCTTTGGGCATTTCAGATTTGACGGGAAATGTATTAAAAGCACCGAAACAGTGCTACGTAGAAACCAGATATTAAAGAACAGACTTTTAATGAAATATAAGCCCGGTTTATGATAAATTAAATTAAAGTTGGATTTCGGGAGTTTGATTTCTGAATGCGGTTAATTATTACCCGACCCTTTTTGGCTTTATTTTGATAATACTTCCTGTGACTAATTGGTTGAGAGTTTTGGGACTGAGGGGCAAATATTGCTGTATTTATTCCTCAACAATTCCTAATGAAATTCTAATCCAACTGGAGTTTGGAAAAATGGTATGAGTTTAGCTGTTTGTGGTTTTCGGACACACAAGCAACTTTTTTAAGGTTGTCGTGAATTTCAAGTGAGAAACCTTTTCTTGGAATAACATTAAAGCGACGCGATAATTCTGCAATATCTACTGAAAGGTTCTAAACAATGGCTGTTATAAAGATTATGGGCCATATAAACTGTTTCTACAATAAAAAGTTTACTGTAAATTTTAATGGTTTATTTGGCTTTTCTATGCTAAAACCAAATGGTAAAATATATTTTAAAAATAAAAGCAAAACGCGGCATAATAAAACGAGTTTTATAGCGTAAATAACCAATTAAACTCAATAATTCGCATGAGGCAATGCAAGTCATCAATAAATATATTTGTTATTAATTGCTGGCTTGAGAGGAACAGTAAACAGTAAAGAAACCTTTAACAGTTGATATTTGATTTTGTAAATGACTATTGATTTTACTACTAATAAATTATGCTTTATTAATGTGTGGATTAATAGCTTTAAATAATTCCGTATAGAGGCTAATAAAGCATGGTCAGTTACTTGAAAGGTTTTCCTTCAAACACATTTCCTAATAGTACGATACGGCGGAAACGAGGGTCTTTTATTGAATTTCCTTTAATACGTTTGCCGAATATCGTCTTTAAATAAATTTTCCTTAGGGCGATTTTATCTTTTTTGATTCCAACGGTCAGCCAGGAACCAGAAAAAAATTATAAATTGGACCAATACGATTTAATTCGGACGCTTTGACCAATTGAGCTTGATGATTTAGAATGAGAAAATTTGTTCAGTATTTGGTGAGATTAATGTCTTATTTCACTTTGTCATGGCATAATGTTATAATTGCCTAAAATCTGAACTGAACTGCGCCTGCCTCCATTAAAACGTTTTATTTGAATATTACATGCCACCTTTTCCTTCAGTATTCACACTTAAGGCAATTTAGTAGTTAGCATGCCTCCTTGATAAACGCCCGTTTCTTTTTTGGGAGCCGAAATTACTGACATCCTGAATATTTAATGAAATAATTTCCTGGATAATTTTTATTTACTTGAAACCCTCACATTACACCAGCCATTTAGGGAACGTTTCCAAACTTTGCAAGAATATGTTCTTGAGTTAGCCGGTAATTCGGGTATATGTGGCGAACTGCTGTCCATTTCCTGAGAAGGTACAAAGGTAGGTTAATAAATGTTTGATAGCAATCAACATACTCTTGTGTAACGTTATGGGTATAGCAAACATAAAATATCACTTAATGATATATTTAGTAACAGTAAGAATTTGTAAAGCCACATAGAACTTCGGTCGCGTATTGAGTGTTAAATATAGGGATTTTCGTATTATGCCGAACATCCATGGGTTTAGTAAGTTTTCTTATTGAGTGTGCGAGCAGAAGTTTATGGTAAAACCTGAAATGGAAAAATTTACAAAAACGAAATGAGATAAGGTTGTGCGTTTCCGTAAGAAATTTGGTTTCGTATTTTATTAGTCCCGTGCGGTTGCCGTGCGCATTTAGATACTATGCTAAATCTGTTGAGATGAATTGTATGATCCTCTCTATGTAGGGTTCTGGCATGCTGTCTTCTTCTCAAACAATGGCGCAAGCGCGAAGAACGAGGCTCAAGCGCGCCCTAACAGAAGTGTCCAGCGATACAGTGTCCTATGTAAAAACGGTTGGATAATCATTCTCTTTTTGAATATCTAGTCCGAGCGTACTCTTGCTTATCACACAACCTCAAACAATCAAGCTGTATTCAACGGAAAACTTGTCAAATGTGTTTCTTCCTTGGCAATCGCTTTAATTTGACTCAAAAGCGCGCTTATCACAGTTTAGTTACGTGAACAGGTAAAAACTTTTTGAATTTGCCGGCTGGCGCCAAACTTTCCAACTTCGCTTTTCTTCTATTTGATAACTATTTCTCTTCCACTGCATTAGTTTCCTGTATTTAATAAATTATTTTAGTTTAGTCAATGTTTCGATACTTTTACAGTTGCATGGAGCTAATTAGATTTGAATTAATTTCAATTTGGAAATGGAAAATATAAAGTTCCGCATGAACTTGATGACTTTTTCCTGGTTGTTTTGTGTAGGATTCTTTGAACAATACAAACACTTTCGGTTTGAACCTCAAATTGAATCTAAATTCACTCCAATACATTCCTGGGTTTCAGTCAATTTTATTGTTTATTATTTAAAATGTTACAAATACGTTTCGGTGTCTTTCTCCACCATCATCAGTTTGTCTAAAATATATATTTACAGTTATTATTAATTTATATAAAAAAATTCCATCAAAATTCATACATTAAAATACAAATCACACACATATTAAAAAGTACATCAAGAACATTGGTTTTCAGGTGATGAGTCAGGACAAACATATCTGGGAAAAGACTAGAATCTATTGTTTTATTTAAATTTAATTTAATTAAGATTTAAATTTAATTTTAACTTACGCATATAGTTGTTTCTACCTTAACATTCAACTGGTCACTGAATTTTCCATATTTTACTCGATATCAAGCGAGCGAAACAAAAAAAAAATCTCGAGTAAAATATGGAAAATTCAGTGACCAGTTGAATGTTAAGGTAGAAACAATTATACGCGTAAGTTAAAATTAAATTTAAATCTCTAAACAATAGATTCTAGTCTTTTCCCAGATATGTTTGTCCTGACTCATCACCTGAAAACCAATGTTCTTGATGTACCTTTTAATATGTGTGTGATTTGTATTTTGATGGAAATTTTTTTTATATAAATTAATAATAACTGTAAATGTATATTTTAGACAAACTGATGATGGTGGAGAAAGACAACGAAACGTATTTGTAACATTTTAAATAATAAACAATAAAATTGACTGAAACCCAGGAATGTATTGGAGTGAATTGAAGTACAGTCAGGAAAATATACGAAACGATATTGAATCTAAAGCCATGATAGTGAATTTTCTATCGGATCTAATGCACTAAAGCAGATCAAGACCAATGTTTTAAATTCCAAAAAAAAATTATTATCTGGATCTATGTTTCATGTGATCTATGTCGGCATAGATAACATGAAAGTAAAGTATGATAAATATTCAAGTCAAACGATTCCACCAACCAAGTCAATTATTTCCTCTAAACTAAAATATAGTAAAATGAGCATCATATCCTCTTCAGTTATGAAAATTTTTTAATTTTGATTTTTTTGGCAAAGACTTAAACATTCCAGTGCAAATAGCATATACCGCTCATATTCACCTCGAAAACTTAATCAAGGGAATTTTTTTTTCAAATTAGCACGTGACGATTATAAAAGGGGCTCTAATTCATATTCATATAAACACATAAAACCCTGCGCAATTCCAGTTTCGCTTCTTTGGGAGAAATAGTCACGAATATGTAAATGAATATGCCGTATTGATTGCCGAAAAAAAGACCATTAGTTTTGGAAGTAAAAAAGGCTAATTGTGGAGCCGGAAATATTTGCCGGCCAAGACTGAACTGGCGAGGAACGAGACTTGAAAGCAAATACTTGAACTATTTTGAGGTTGTGTGATAGACCCTAACACTGCTTTGAGCAACGCTCTTAGAATCCTACATGTATAGCACATTTTTCAACATCCATGAATTTCGGCACTGGGCACCCCTTCTTTCAGCATGTATTTTGGACTAAACTAATGATTGGGTTAAATTTATAAAATTTCGGTCAAAATCAGCCAATATTACACACCCAGAAAAAAATGTTTCAGTTGTTGTTAGTCACATTCAACTGTATAATTTTTATTTGGAAAAGTTTGGGATTGACGTAAGCCATCAAGAAAACATTAAAAACTTTTCGGATTTACGGAAGATTAGTTAATGTATCTCCTCAAAACGTTTTACATTCAATCCAATAAACTGGAATTTAACTTTCATTTAAGTACTCTTGAACTCGGAAATACAAGATTTCCATTTTTGTTCCGTCATTTTACTGCTGATGCTCTTCGGGCAATAACATTAAAGCGTTTTTTAATGTCTCACTGAATTGTGTCGTGAACATATATACCTTAAGAGCCTTTCAAGGATTTATGACCTCAGATCTACTGATTGAACTAGTTATTTTTCAATTATAGTTTTAATTGTTCATTTAATTATCCTAATTGATTTCAAATGTTGTTAATCAGATGTTTTCCCATATTTTCAGTCAAGATATAAGTACCTTTGCTGCCTCGTACATCCAGAACTCCATTAATATTTATCAAATGAGGATCATAGGATACCGTGCAAAGCTATCATGCCCTTATTCATTATTACCTTGTCTATCTTCTTGCATTTTAATTATAAAGTTGATAATTTGTCCTGGAAAAATTTGCTTAATTCAGTTGCGTCATTTAAAAACCTATCTAGTGCAAATACACAGCTACAAGAACCTTGATTCTAAAGTACATTCCAAATGATAATCAAGAAAGGCTTTTTATGCTAATAATATCTTCTATCTGGCACACTCAATGTCGTTAGTTGTTGCCAACTTTTCCTTATCCGGCAACTTAATAGACTTTAGATTAAGTTGATAGAGGCAGCCGAAAATAGGAAATGTAAATTCGGTACTTCTGCGTAAATATTTCGACTAATTGATTTATTGCAAAAACTTGTAAAGTTCGAGGACAAATCAACTAAGAATTTAGAGGGAATTTGTGAACATTTTGGATGGAAATATCAACGCTGGAAACAGTTTTCCAGCACAAAATATGCAAAACATTTACAAAGCAAGGTACATTTAGAGTAGATTTTTCGTGTAAAAACAATTTTAGTATTTACCTGGATGATAATATCATTAGTTTATCTGGAATTTATGGAGCTTTCCTCATCAGAAATTATCTTTGATGTTTTCAATTCGCTGTGGCAGTAGATCCCCTAGGCATTCTGAATTTTAATAATAATTAAACCCTAAAAGGAACCGAGCCCAATTAGCATACATTTTCAATCGTCAATATACGCAAAGTAAAGAAGCAAATAAGCGAAGGACCATAATTCGACGTCTCTCTTAATTTTCTAATTTTAAGATCTTGTTACATTCATCCTTAATTTTCGGAGCGTTTTGTTAGGTTCTACGGAAAATATCATCAAATGCGATACTACAGACGACGAAATGAGTGCTTAGACTGAGGCGTAATATTGGCTGATATAAAGGCTACTTAGTTAACACAATCGTTATTTTGGTCTTGTTTTTAACTAAATGCCTTTATACTCAAAAATTGCTTCTGTTTTTACCGAGCTTTTCACAGTATTAGTTTCAACTTACTCTTTTACTACATTTAAGCCAATTTCTTCAAAAATCCTTTGAAAATTGGTATGAATTGTCATGCATATTTAGCAAAATGAAGTGATGCATCTCCAATATATTTGTATTTCAATATCCCTAAGAGTGCAGAGTTGTAGCTCAAATGATTTAGATCGACTATAAGAAAACACCAAAAAAAACCTTTACTTCCTTACTTTGACCATTTGCAGGAATCCCTTTGAAACTGATGTAAGTATAAGCCTAAATTCATATTCAGCTGATTTGCTTCAAAATGCAATGGAATTCCACCACAAGGCTACATTCAACATCTGTTAAACTAAGCTCTATTTGCTCTTTTTCGTTACATGGTCCGGTCAAATATTCAAAACCATAACAGCTGGCCTATTAGCAATCAACGTACTATTAATGATTTATCCGGAGAGAAGTTGAAACCAAGCTCGACTGAATGATCAAATGTGAACAATCAAATACAATTAGTGTTCAGGGGGAATCTGGAGAAGAAAACAGAATACATGGTACATTGTTCAGAATGAAATTGGCATAGAATCGGTGGAGAATGTAAATTCAACGACATTGTAGTTTTACCCAAAATTTAACAGATGATGAAGACATTTTAATAGCCATATTTGACCTCTGAAAACTACAGACAAAACTCATCTCAAAAGTACATGTTTTTATTGGCATTTGCTCTTCTAATGGTCAATAAGAGTATATAGTGTGCTTATCCAGAAATCCCCTAGAAGCGGTATTAAGCCTCTTGACGTAAACCAATTAAATGAGACTGAAAAATAAGCGGCAAAAAGTTCTGATATTGATTTAGTACTTGAGATTTCAAGCAAGAAGTCAAGTTAGTCAAGTATCAGCCACACTTGAGAGGCCACGTCATCTAAATTTAGCTACAGGCAGGTGGTTAGACAGGCTGAAGAGCATTTTTTTGTTCACCTGAAAATTGCCAGTAAGCTCAACTTTGTATGTTAATACAGTAAATCCTAAAAGTTCAAGAAGAAAGCCTACTAATCCATTAAAACATTATTGAGACGTTTATTATCCTAAGATGGCATTTCATTTAAGATAACTGTTTAACGGCCCTCCAGAGAAGATTAGGATTAGGCGTAAAAAGGGTCAAATAAAATGTCCATCGTAATCCATCTAAAGCACAAGCTTTTCCAGCTTTCACTTCTCTAGTAGAGGTAAGCTTTTTCAGAAGACCCGCTAACAAAATAGAGTCAAGATTTGTATCAAAATACTATATACCAGACAAAATGAAATCCCAGCTAAATAAATTTCGGATCCCTCGCCATAGCAAAGGCCATTATATTTACTTAGATAATAAAGTTATTGGCAAGCGTCAAACAGGCTTGAGTTAACCCAACTTCATCCCTGCGTAAAATTTAACTTTTTTTACGTAAAAGCTGCCAAGCTCAGAAATAAAACCGTGTAGGTATTCGAAAAGTTTTCCTCGCATTTTGTTTTCATGAACATGCAAAGTTTGCGTAGGTACAGTTTTTAATTTTTTTCATGCATTTCATGAGCCTTCGAGGGCTTGGAGCTGCGATACATTTCATTAAAAATCCGATTAGAAGTACTTCAGAAGACAGTGGAATGTCAATTACATTATGCCGACCGACACGTTTTACTTCTCAAGAGCTTGAACGAGCATTAAAGGGCTTTAGTTTTAAACCAAAATTAGACTAGTCAATTTTCGAAGAATCGATTTGGACAATTCACTTCACTCGCTTCAAGATCATCCATAATTTATCAAACAAAAAACATCCCCTATTAAATACAGCACAGCAGTTCATATAAATCATTTCTTGGCAGGTAGCACTCAAAAGTACATAGAGAACAATTGCAAATTAAGCACACCACCAACTACTGCTTGAAAATGGCAGCTTGAAGTCATTGCGTTTAATCAATACCGTTAATATAATGACTATGCGATTTACAGTTGAGAAAACCAGTTTCGACACTTTCCATCCCAGGGGCGGTGAAGAACTCCAGCAGGGACTCGACGGGAGGAGGGGGCAAGATGATACAACAAGAGGAGGGTGCTGGAGTAGCCTTGGTTGGACATGTAGACTATCCACGGTTTATGGAAGATCGTACCATAGGTACTGCCTACAAAGGGCCATCATCAGGTAGCCTCAAGCATAAGCCCAATGTGGGCTACCGATTAGGAAGACGTAAGGCTCTCTTTGAAAAAAGAAAGAGAATAAGTGATTATGCGTTAGTGATGGGAATGTTTGGAATTATTGTGATGGTTATAGAAAATGAACTTTCAAGTGCCGGAGTTTATCGTAAGGTAAGTGGCTATTGCTGAAGCAGAGACAAATTTAGACTCGATTTAAGCTCGTAAAAAACGAGGACAGTTATGAGTGAGCAAGGATTTTATGGCTGCCCGATAAATAGTATTACCTTTCCTGTTAAAATTCCTCCATTCTCCTTTCTCAACCCCAACAACACGGTTTTTCATTCACCGCTTGTCAATACTGTGATCCCTTTAGTTAAAGGGGATAACTATGATTTTCACCCAATTAGGATTTCACAATACTCACTTACCTTCGTTTAGTTAATTAAGACCGAACACTATACAAGACACTGCTTGCAAATGACTTAGCAATTAAGTGAGTTTGCCTATTTTGGGTTAGGGGAAGACAACTAACTGAGAAGTTTCCGCGTTCGAAGTAATGAGTAATTTTACAGTTTCCCGAACATCTACATCTGACCCTTGATCCGATTTCACTTTATTAGTTAGCTTGATTCATAGACTGTTATTGAACATCTCTCAATTTGCAGACAGTGAGATTCCGAAAAATTGGCCTTCCGCATTTTAATCAAATTTATTATGCAATAAACACAAAATATTGAACAAGCTTCAGAAAAATGGTATAAAGTTGGAATCTTCTAATACAAATTCTTTTTGCGAACCGTCTTTATCGACATAGGGTGAGTTTAATAAAACAATCTAGAGTCACTCAATAAAAAACGAATAAAACGCAGATGCCGTCATGAAAAATGACAAACTCGAAGAATGAGAAAACAGTTTAAGGCCACAAGTTGGACGTCTACTTAAAAATAATTTACTGTATATGTGAACAGGATTATTCCCATCAGAAAAACTTATCATGTGCAAAAATTTACTAAATTGCATTTCTTTGGCTTTCAGGATGAATTCTACTCAATTGCGCTCAAAACCTTGATATCTGTATCGACTGTGATTCTCTTAGGGCTCATTGTAGCCTACCACGCTTTAGAAGTACAGGTAATTATTGCAATGTTATTTAAATAATTATATTTTCCCAACACAGTATTTCCAGGTAAAGCCATTAGTATTTGCATAAGAGGTGTGCCATGTTCATATTTCACCTGAAACTTTACCAGCTAAATATAGGAGAGGAAAATTAGATTATAGGTCCTCTCTTACATTTGTGGCTTTTCTTATTGCAATTTTTCCCGCAAGAAACTAATACTGAAGCTTTGGCAAGTCAGCAGCATTCTGACTTTTAATTAATTTTAAAGCTTCTGCAGGATCTATGCAGTACACGAGAGTGGAAGCAATACAGAAATACACGTCCCGAAACGTGCAAATTTAGATGCTTATTTCCTCTAAATATTTCAATCGCTCTTGAAAATTTCGCATGACCCCGTCAGAAGTGACATAAAATGTATTTTTTATTGATGTCATTCTTGCCTTTATTCGGGGTCGTAACACTAGAACACCCTCCATTGAACATAAACATGGTGAGAAAGAACATCTGCACGTATGTTACTCAATATGAACCATGCCCTTGGGGAAATTACTTATGTAACATTGACAAAAATAGCTATTAGAGTGGGTTTTAATTTTTCAAGCAAATGGCAAACGCCTTGATCTAAAGTGTGAGTAAGTTTTTCAAGGTTTCGGGTCATCATTTTCTTCCTGACGTTTCGTAAGCACGAATGGCTTGCATCTTCAGAGGTGGGTTACTCGAAAGCTTACACTGTACTCAGTCAACCTCACAACATAAAACCGATTTTTTCCTGACGTTTCCCAAGAACCAGTGACTTGTATCTTCAGAGGTGGTTTACTCGAAAACTTACAATGAACTGAAGTTGAGCCAGTTCAGTGTACGATTTTCCGTAAACCTCGAGCTTGCAAATTAGAATAAAATTATGTTTTACGCAGTGATTTTTTGGGGATTTTAAACTGTTTAATATATAAGCTCACCATATAATTTGTTATTTTTAAATGTAAATGTGAATTACACCTAACTCAACTGTTGTTCTCTTTTCCAAAACGCCAGCTTAATTTTATTAGTCCAAAAGCCATTTAAAAGCAACCGAGTTTAAAAAAACGGATTTAAACACAGTATGGGCACACATAAATGCAGGCAAACTGACATTAGTGAATGGGCTTTGCCCATATTTTTCACAAAGTACATAACATATACCTGCAGTTTGCTCATAATTTTACCAGTGCATATTCGCTTGAATTTTAATGAAACATGAGTTAACAAATTAAATGACGGATTTTCTGCCTGACCGTTCTCAACTTAAAAAACCTTCCAGAAGAGAAGTTTCAGAATTTGATACTTTGAGGGTTTTTGTTTTCTTTGGTCTCGGGTAAGTCCTTTAGTGGTTTTTATTACTTCCGACAAACTCGACAGCAGCGGAGTGGAAATCACTAAATTATATTTTGGGAATAAGATATAAAACTTGCTGGGTTGGTGCTGAAGGAAAATCGTTGCAATCCATTTGAAGAATTTTTCGCAATATTACTTCGGAGAGCGAAGTCATAAATTATGGCTGGCGTATTCCTTGCGAAAGCAAACAGATTTTGCAGTAATTAGACATAGAGTAGTCAATGTGAACGGTATTGTTGGATTTTACATTTGAGTTGATGATTTGCAGCTCTTCATGATAGACAATTGTGCGGATGATTGGCGAATAGCGATGACGTGGCAACGAATTTGCCAAATAACTATGGAGTTATTAATATGTGCAGTGCATCCAATTCCGGGGCATTACAGATTTGTATGGACAACGAAACTAGCAAATAAGCAAAACGGTGGAATCGGGTCAAAGTGTGTGCCATACGACGTTCCCTTATCATTGCCAATGTTCCTTAGACTATACTTAATTTGCAGAGTGATGTTATTGCATAGTAAACTTTTTACGGACGCCTCTTCGCGTAGTATCGGTGCATTAAATCGAATTAACTTTAACACTCGTTTTGTGCTCAAGACTTTGATGACCATCTGCCCTGGAACTGTGCTTCTCGTGTTTATGGTGTCGTTGTGGATCATCGCCAGCTGGACTTTAAGGCAATGCGAAAGGTAGGATTAATGGCTTAACTTCCACCTTTACTTTACATCGTAATCTTACTTAAATGCGCTGCACACTATAAGGAGGATTATAAGGCGCAAATAGGATTTCATCGCATTCCTTTTTAAATGCGTTGCACGCTATAGAGTATTATTTATGGTCAGCTGCATCACAGAACTTTACTGCAGATTAACGTAGCGAGAAGATTTATTATTGATGGGTCAAAATAAAATCATACAGAAGAAAATCGCCAGGTTTTCGTCAGAAATAACACTTCACACCTTTTATATAGTATTTCTCGTTTATTGTTTCTGAACTCCAATAATACCATTTCGCCCAAAGAGACCAGCAAACTGATTGCTTTACCGAAGGAAGTCCATCTTTTCCAATGATCTAATAAAAACTTTTAATGAATTGGTATTAAAGTTTCGGTTAAGTTGAGATTGTCTCCGCAACGCCGTTTTCTTTCCTAGAACTTCACTAAAGAAATGCATTATGGTGCTTTCTTTTAATGATTAAAGTTTTTCATTTGCTCATTTTACTCTAATATCTTGCAATTGCATAAAGTAAACAGACACTTTTGGCCGTAATTATCCGCAAAAAGGCTTATGTTAACACTCACTAATTATTTATTTAAAATTTTGCCTTTGTAAATGTTAATTTGCGTAATGGGACTTACATTTACATAACGCAAAAATTTGTATGTAGTAATTTTTCCATCTTGCTGTTAGAACCCTATATTAACACTCAAAAGCGCGTACCCTCTTGGCCTGTAGACAAGATGCGTGTTTATACTGTAGCTGATATTTTATTTACTCTGCGCCATCCACAGCAGCACCCAAGAAGCCGTTTGAAGTCAAAAGAAACATCTTTTCCACGTCAATAAATCATATGATAAGGTTTGCATTTAATAAAGCTAAATGAAGGCTGATGTTTACATACACAAGCCAAAGTGCAGTAAATCCAGTTATTTATACCGTGGTTTTCGCTATGAAGTTTAATGGCCAGCAATGATTTTTCTTTGAGGTAAAATAAAAAGCTCTTAAAAGTACTTTAAACTGGTTACAAAGCGTAATGAAGCTGAAGATAAATTTAATATCGGGCAAGCAATCTGTGTTTATCTAACAGCCAATTTCTTTTCGCTTTGAAGAATATTCGGCCGCTTGTTTCACACTATTTTAATTAATGGCCTTTGCATGCAAACTCATCGTAGATTTCCGCGAAAAGTTAAATAAAAAGTGGAAATCGCTATTGCTATTGAAATCCGCGAAATATACACAGTCAATTGGGATTTATTGTCAAAAGCTAAATGGGCGCGAGTCATTTCAAATTGTAGTGGTTTTAATTAATGAATTTCGAAGATATAATATGTCATCCTATGTTTAGAGAGTAGGGTCCAAATGTGAAAATTCCAGCTAAACATTTGGGGTTCATGCAGCTTACAACGGACTTGGTCTTGACATGACCTAGAATAAAATTTGCCTATTTGTCTGCTAGACCTTTCTATGCATGGCAATTCCACTGTTTGGTTTCTCCTAACATATTTCGGAAAAGTATTAACTTGAAAGGTTCAGGCTCTAATTGCAAATACCATCCGCACCTTTAACTGTCTTTGCTAAGGCAAATATACAGAATATTAAACAGAAAATGTCGCGCCTTTAACTGCAAAGATCCTATTGCTTCGCAGCAAAATAGAGAAAATGATTTAAAGAACAGGTTTGCTGAAAAATTAATCTACTTGGAAAAGTCCTAAGTTCTAGCACTCCTAAGGTGCTTATTTCGAAAAGTTCAAGAAGCAGTATTCGCCATGTGTTATGGTGTTTATTAGCATTCAAATAGCTTTTCGCTTAAACAGGAAATGTTTCCGCTTCGTTCTTGTATTACACAATACTTCTTTTCTGCCACTAACGCAAATGGGCCAATGCTTTTTGGTAAATTTGGTTTCTCTTGTATGTAAAGCAAATAAACTCGACTTTCCTAAATGCCCGATAAATAAACAACCTGAAACCGTAGAAAGCAGACTTTCTGTCGCCACAAAAAAAACCTTAAAAAACTATTATTAAAAGGGCTCCCTCAAGGATCCCCGCTCTCACCGTTTCTCTACAATATATACTGCCATGACATATACAATTATAACTTACCAGACAAAAATCAAATCGACAGATCGGCATACATATTACAATACGCAGACGACACGGCACTTATTGTACATGACAAAACTACTGAGAGAGCAGCTCAAAGACTCCAAACACTAACAAACAACACAATGACATGGTTTTATAAATGGAGACTAACACCAAACGCGTCAAAAAACCAACTTCTGCTCACAAACCACAGACTCAACGCTGACTCCCCTACAATAACTGCAGACGGCCAAACGACACAACCAAAAAACGACGTAAAATACCTTCGAATCACAATTGACCACAAACTTAAATTCGCTAAACACATACGAAACATCAGGGCAGAAACAATAAAGAGAACAAAACACTTCCGATCACTAACCTACAAAAACAGAGGAATTAGCACAAACACCGCCACCAAAATATATAAAGCTATTTGTAGACCCTTGCTAGACTTTGGACATATACTCATGACCAACGGAACAGAAAAGACAAAACGTTATATACAAACAGCAGAGCAAATTGCACTAAGACTAATAACACGAATAAGACAACCCCAAAACCCACTACACAACCCCCCCCCCCCCCCCCCCCCCCCCACCCAACTACTATACGAACGCACAAACATGACAAAGATTTCGGAAAGACTCATACATCTACAGACAAAATGGACAAACAACCCCTACAACTGGACCATACTGAATCCCCTTTGTCTCACAAGACCAACCAGACAATCCCGCTTCCGTTTCCCTACATCAACGCTACTCGAACACTTACAAACGCAACTGACTAGTGGACAATAAAATAATTTTTTCTTGTCATTAGAATTGGAAAGTTTATTTAATAATATTGTTAACCTAGAATAAGAGAATTTTCATATTTGTTTTTTATTTAGATTAACACTACATGTATTAAACAAGGGCAGAAAGACCGATAGGTCGATAGCCCTTTTTAGAAATAAAGATGTTTACTACTACTACTATTATTAATTATCGGCGGTATTTAAGTATAAAAATATATGTTTTTCTTTCCAGGTTTCATGACGAAGAGCACGCAAATCTGCTAAATGCCATGTGGTTAATAGCCATCACTTTTCTCAGTGTGGGGTTTGGAGACATTGTTCCAAACACATATTGCGGAAGGGGAATAGCAGTAAGCACGGGAATTATGGTAAGTATTTTGATTGTTTAACATGTCAAAAACAGATAAACTTAGACGGTTATGAAGAAAACAGGAGAGGTGAATGAATTTCGTAAAAACGTCCCTTGTCTCAGCTCCAGAGCTCAATGGATTGGCAAATTTGGGGTAGATGCGAATGGAAATAAAAACGTGAAAAATATTTTAGATGCAATCTAATTTAAAGCCCTCGGTTGGCTAATAAAACCAGCAAAACGCATGAAAAGTTCTATATTTCAAGCTACTTTACCGCAATACTTAAGTGCTTCGCTTGGCAACAATATACCTACCTAATATTAAAAATAATAAACTCCGACTCTACTGAAACTCGTTCATTACTCTCAGCTAAACACCAATTGAAAGAATTGTTTTTCGAAATTTAATGGCCTGAAATTCAAAGGAAAACTATTTAAAGCTTCATAAGTAAGTGATGGAATTTGCCAGCCGGTCCGCAAAGTAAACAAATTCCTCTTTATTGTCCCTTAAAATCTCAATGAAGTAATTAAGCGGCATTTTGCCTAATTATTGGAAAGCCGCAAATCGATTACAATGCCAACCAACAAAGTGCTACCAACATTACTAACGTGTAATCGGATATGTTTTAAAATTAACCGGCTTATTTAATTTCGGTTATGTCCCGTCATAGCCAAATGCACTGATTGATTTAAATGGCACTCGCAATAACATGGGCGCTTACTGGGCCATTTAAACTTCAATAACGTTAAAGTTAATATTTCAATTGGGGACAGAAATATTGCAACCTGCTGCGGAAGTTTTAAAATTTTACTTGAAATCCCGGAATGCCTGTAAAAAAGGTATTACACAAAAAGCAGCACTGATAAAGAATGGTTTGGCTTCTTGGAAGGGAAATAAAATAAGCAAATTGAGAAAAGGTTCATGGATAAAACCTCTACATTATGAAGGTCGCTATAAGGATTCAATAAAATATTTGCATTTATTATACATGTTAGTTAAAATTTCATGCAAACCTTTTATCCGAACGAAGCATTAAATTTCATGAGAATATTCCGTTCTAGTTAAATTTGCAAAGGGTTTTGTTGATTATCAGGGCTTTATCAACCGATATATAATTTGATTGAGGTGTAAATTGTTCGAATTGCAGTTAACTTACCAGAAGACTATTTTAGTACTTTATAAAAATTGCTGGAGTTAGATGCCAACGCTTCTTGTAGCCTATTTCTTTGCCGCATTTTCATATTAATCTAAGGAGTGCTGAACATGTGCGAAAAGAGACAAACATGCCAATTCACAAAATGACGAGAGAAAACACACAGTATTTGTTATTCAACGCCTTTCCTGCAAGAAATGATCGCCAATCTTATTTAAATGTGTTAAAGTTACTTACTTATTTTTAAACCTACTTTTACAAGAGCATTAAATTATTAAATTATGTTCAACATTTTCATCTCATCTTCCGGAATCTTTGATGTGTATATTGAAACATCCCGATTTAATAGACTGATAATCCCATTTTTTCCCGATAAATTAAAACCGCGGTCAACACCCATAAAAAAACTAACACGCAGGTAATATAAATCTCTTTTATTTGCCTCTGCAGCGATGATGTCGGACAAAGATTAAATAATGCATGGGTTGTATAGAGAACAAACATTTTAACTTTGGTATAAAAGTGTTCGAGTAAAAAAGTTATAGCCTCTCTTGACGGTCTAAAAGGAGTTTTTATTAGGGAATGGCCTAAAGGTAGCAGGAAATTCATTGTAATCCTCTTGTGTATATGAACACTCATGGATATGTATATCCCGATAGTCGGCTTTATATTACGGACTTTACTGCGAAATGGTCTAGAAGATCAAATATTAACGTACAAGGAAAATAACAAGCTCCAGGAAATCCACTTATTTAAATGAGCTTGCTGGGGACAGGCTTTCCTAGTCAGGATTTTAAACTAAGTTGAAAACTTCCATGCAAAGCGTTGGAAGCTCGGCTCTGGTCACCATGTTATTTGATAACCACTTCGCAACTTAACCAATTGAGTATACAAATAATTTTCTTAGAGACCAGCGTCGCTAACAACTGCACGTTGGTTGAAGATTGAAACCGCTCAAAATGGGCCATCATTTTCGATTATTTTGCATCTGGTGGATCTAAAGTAGTTCTTAATAAGTTCGTTGCATTTCTCATTTTCTTGCGATGGAAATGATCTAGAATTTATTGTATTGCACATCAAAATTTCACATGCGTGATTTTTGAACCGAATGGGTTGTTCGGTTTTTTTTCCAATTTTTTCAGATCTGAATATTTTATCGTGTTTTCCAATGTGCTCGTTGCATTTCTCATTTTCTTGCGATGGAAATGATCTAGAATTTATTGTATTGCACATCAAAATTTCATGTGCGTGATTTTTGAACCGAATGGGTTGTTCGGTTTTTTCTCCAATTTTTTCAGATCTGAATATTTTATCGTGTTTTCCAATGTGCTCGTTGCATTTCTCATTTTCTTGCGATGGAAATGATCTAGAATTTATTCTATTGCACATCAAAATTTCATGTGCGTGATTTTTGAACCGAATGGGTTGTTCGGTTTTTTCTCCAATTTTTCAGATCTGAATATTTTATCGTGTTTTCCAATGTGCTCGTTGCATTTCTCATTTTCTTGCGATGGAAATGATCTAGAATTTATTGTATTGCACATCAAAATTTCATGTGCGTGATTTTTGAACCGAATGGGTTGTTCGGTTTTTTCTCCAATTTTTTCAGATCTGAATATTTTATCGTGTTTTCCAATGTGCTCGTTGCATTTCTCATTTTCTTGCGATGGAAATGATCTAGAATTTATTCTATTGCACATCAAAATTTCATATGGGTGTTTTTTGAACCGAATGGGTTGTTGGTATTTTTCCCCCATTTTTTCAGATCTGAAGATTGTATCGTGTTTTCCAATGTGCTCGTTACATTTCTCATTTTCTTGTGATGGAAATGATCTAGAATTTATTGTATTGCACATCAAAATTTCATGTGCGTGTTTTTTTAACCGAATGGGTTGTTCGTTTTTTTTCCCAATTTTTTCAGATCTGAAGATTTTATCGTGTTTTCCAATGTGCTCGTTGCATCTCTCGCCCCTTTGTGATTAAAGATCGCGACCGCATAAAATTGTCAATTATGCTCCAGCCTTTTGCAAAAATTCCTACACTGGAAAAAAAACGGCTACCTTGTTTGGCGCTTTATAAAAAAAATCTTATTTTTGCAACAGTGTGGTTGCCTTCTATACTTGACCGATAATTACAAGTTTGATTTAGTAAGCAATTTTAAATGTTTTTTTTTTTACTTTCAGGGTGCCGGATGTACAGCGTTATTAGTTGCAGTCGTTTCTAGAAAATTGGAACTAACAAGAGCCGAAAAACATGTCCATAATTTTATGATGGACACCCAGTTAACCAAACGGGTAAGTTTCAACTGTGTACAAATATTGACAATTCACCGTCATAATTTCCAAATCCAATTTTCTCGCCGCTTTGTGCCACGTATTGCTTGTCGGAAATCGGGCCTTTTAAAACATAACATTTTCCATTTTTAAAATCCAGCTAGCAGATACTTATTTTATACATGATATCCTATCCAATAACTGTTCGATGAAAGTTGATTTGGAGGGAAACTGAGTAGAACATGAATATTTTTCGTATATATTTGACAATGGAAACTTTATTGGTTCATTCAATTCAAGCATTAATCAATGAATTCCAGTGGAACAGTTGCCAATGGAAATATCAAAGATATATTTGGTGCTTGTAAATAATATGTTATAGTTGTTTAATTTTAGTGATTTTTTTAGTCAAACTTGGGACAATTTTCGAGGCAAACACGTCCTCACAACCACAAGTCCAATTGTGTTTATAAGATATTTTTCAGCACATTTTAATCTCGGTAGTCGCCTTCTATATGGGAGTTAGTTTTACCAGATCTTACTTCTTGCGATTTTTACCTCCATTTACTTAGAACAGCAAATATACATTTGCAATCCAATCGGAAGTTGGAGTATAACGTGTAGATAAGTGAAATGTGGCGTGGTTTTTCTCATTTGACTCAAACAACGTGATTTAAAATAAATGTGTATAACCCGCGCACATAAATGTACTTTTCGAATCTGAGCTCCATCCCCTCAAATGAGCCCTATGAACCATTTCGCCCTATGAACTGTACCGCGTAAATAATTTAACGACCAATATAAACATTTCTGCTGCAAGCTGCAGTTGTGTAATGACATTTTACAGTTTACAGTTTGCAGTTATTTCCCAACTGCGGTTATAACAATAACATAAGTGTTTTGTGCTGAGAGGAATCCCTAATGTTTGTAGTTGAATGAACAATGTTGCAGTATTATTTGTCCATGGAAATCGGCGAATGTATATTTTAGCACTTGCTCAACACAACTTTTAACCATATATGGAGATTTATTTAAAATTTATTCAGCTGAACAGTGTAAAAAATAAAGAACAAATCCGGGCCCATACCGGGACTCTGGTGTACATCAAAGCTTGCTGGAAAATGCATTGAAAAGTTTAATCGGCATTTACCAAAAAATGGGAAACCTTTGTCGCTTCAAAGTGTTCTTTTTGATTAGACTGAAACTCGAATGCTCTAAAAATATACAAATGGAAAACGATGCGACCCGCATACAAAAAATTGCACATTTTTCTAGTTATTAACCCGAAATTTATTTGTTTGACAACATTTCAGGTCATTTTTGTTCATTTTGATACCGTATATTTCAAGAGAAAAGGTGCATTTACTCATAAAATCATTTTTAAACTCGCCTCGTTAGACACAAGTTCTGTAATCAAGTAAATCAGATTACGAATCGTGTCGGTATCTGGAGGATAAAATCCAACTATAGGCAAATGCAAACGAACACAGCAGTGATGCTGCTCAAATAGCGAGTAATAATCCTTCGAGAATACTCCACTAAAAGGACATCGTAAAAAGTCGATTCATTATTCCCCGAACTCTTTTTATTCGCTCAAGGGACGTGAGATCTCGAGCAAAGTCAAAATCGAAAAATCAGAAGCAACGTGAAGTGTTGCCTACAATTATTTCACATAAAGTCCAATTATTTTTATTTAACTTGAGTATTACTATCAGGACTTTGCTTTCGTAATAAGCGAGTAACAACGCAGCTAAATTAAGCCTGGCAAGAAGGATCCATTTCATTCATATAAGCTTTATGAACTTTCCACTGCAAGGAGCAACGACTTGATAGGATTTGCTGAATTCGGAGCTTCCAAACTACGAAGATGAAAATGGTCTACTTAGTGAAACTGGAAAAGATTTCCTTCTTGATGTTTCGCAAACACGAGTGGCTGGTATCTTCACCAAAAAATTATTTACAACAATGGCCTAGCGCGGAAAAGTCGTAAGTTTCAATATGACAAAAATTTCGTTCCCATTGCTTGAAACTGGTGAGTTTTTCGGGCTTTTTAGGCCGTCGGGAAAAATACTTTGTTCCTGACGTTTCGCAAGCACGAATGACTTGCCTCTTCAGAGGTGAAAATCCTTTGAGTCTACTGAGTGTTTGTTGTTTTGGTCTTATAGATGTCGTCAAAGTCCAGTAGGTTATTTTTGAAATATAACAAGGGATATTGCGTAACTTCTGAAGCATTTTTTTCCTCTGAAGCTTGAATCTTCTTGGAACAGTCTTTGAACACAATTTTTATTGACACGTGTTTTTCTTCCCGTTCTACATTTTCGATGTGCCCGGTATTTTATATTCTAAGGACGTATTTATTAGTGCTTAATTATTCAATATTTTAATAATGTGCTTTATAAATAAGAAACTGATATTAAGCAATAGAATAATTTTATTGTTTTTTAACTTTCCAATTTCTATAGTTAAACTTCAGCAATCCTTCGTATTTTATTCCAAAAACAAAGGATGCCTAACGCCGTTTCGCAGGATTAAGGGAACGTCTTAGGGACTTTTCGCTATCAGTCTTTATGTCAGATTAGGTGGAAATTTCTTCAAACGTGTCCTTTTACCTCAAATCCCGGTTCGCATATTTATTTTCCTCCTGCACTTTAGTTGGCAAAGCGCGACATTTTCCAAGCTAAAATCAATTTTGAATTTAATTGGAAGTTTGAGTGGTTTTTGAATTTACTGGCCTCAGTGGCGGACCTTCGGTGCCCATGTGTGCAAAGAATTTGTATTTCACTAAATGATGTATGATTCTTTAATGCATTCTTCTACTTCACCACGTTGCATTCTCAAGTCACTTTTTGAAAGATCAACTAGACAAGATAAATGGCTTGCAATATCGCTCCATCTTCAGTAAAGAACAGCAGTAACAAAGAGCATTTGAAGCCATTAGTTGTCCGCACATTGTGGCATTCCCTACAAGTTCTTAATTTACATCAGTCTGAGTTAAATGATAGGGGTTTAACTTCTGCTGAAAACTAGTGGAGGCTCAAAAAACGAACCATCAAATAAAATATTTAAATGAAATTGTTTAACATTCCCCAAAGATACGGCGTGTTTAGATAGAAGTTCCGTTAATGTCCCGGCTGGTGTATTTGAGATATATTTATATTCACACTTGAAATAGGACTTTCAGCTTCGGAAGTTATGTGCATATAACTCAAGAATATACATGACACTTTTATACATTTCTATGCGTAAAAGTCCCAAGTAATGGCTGAATTTAGTTGAGATTTTGTTCGTAATTACTTTGATAAATTTAATAACTGCAAAACGTTCCGTTTTTTTGTAGGTTTTTTCGTTATTATTACCGTTGCGTGACACATTACTTCGGGTCAAATAATTTAGTTAGCTTTGGTTAATCCCACTGCAAACGGCCTAGTTTAATAAATAAATCGGCCAAAAAGCGAGAATATTAAATATATGCCCAATACCAAATAAATATTTGTTTAGTCTCCCATTAATTTTGATATATTTATGCGGCTGTTTGCCGGAAAATACAAGGATTTATCAATATTTTCGAACAGAAATTTCAATTTATTTGGACCATGCCTTGTTGCCTTCACTTTTGCAAATAGAATATATATTTTCTGCAACATCATAAAACCTCATTGCTTCGAATTTATACATTCCACCAGCATTCATATCTGTATCCGAATTAAGTTCCCTCAAACCCGCATGCGGTTAAACAAAGGACCAACTGTAGTTTAATTAAGTGCATGAAATCCTCCTTGTATGCTATAACCAAATTCCTCTTGGCACGATATTAATTAAATTCAAAATTAGTGGCAAAAATCTAATTATGCCTCGTGGAGAGCAAATGAAGGAAAATAAATAATTTAATAATTCAGTAATGTTGATTGAGCCTATGATCAGTAAACATTATCAACACATTGAGGTTTGTGTGTTGACTCAAACAGAAAAATTACGATTTCCGCCCAAATTAAAAAATTTATTCATACTGTGGAATTAATTGTACGTATTGAAAGTGAAACTCACTGTTTCTTTTTTTGTTCAATAGTTTTGTGGTATCATTGAAATTCGATTTTTCTCCTATAACTTCAAAACTAAACAGAGTTTTGTCATTTTTTTTCAAAAGTTACCTGAATTGTTCCCTATTGTTGTAGCTTAAAAACGCAGCTGCAAATGTTTTAAGGGAAACATGGCTGATATACAAACATACAAGGCTAGTGAAAAGAGTCAACCCTGGTAGAGTTAGAACGCACCAGAGGAAATTTTTACTTGCAATATATGCGTGAGTATATTCAGATCTTTAGGTACTTACTACCGATTTATAGCTACTTGAATCTCAAAAAACTGCGTTTTTTATGAAAACCGTGCAATTGGTTTTTTGCAGATTACGGAAAGTTAAAATGGACCAACGCAAGCTTATGGATAACGCCAATACGATTACAGACATGGCTAAGGTAAGGAGGTAAAAAAAGGCGCAAATAGCCGCAAAAGTAGGTATGTAATAATCTTGCGGAAATGATCCCGCATTCCCGCATTAAAAATTGCCTTAGCTTAACAAGGACTGAGCAATTAACTCGGTTTCATCAAAATGCGACTTTAGAGATGAAAACGAGGACTTTAAGTAACATTTGCATAAACCTGAATGACACGAAGTTGATTGCTTCTAACTGCAGCAACCGACCCATCTCAATAAAGTGTCAGTATCACCAGCATAACGAGACAAGTTAAACCCGGTTCCGGTCGGAGACTGGTTTGCCGATTAGGCAATTCAAAAATATACATAAATCCGACTATTTCAGCGTTTCATTTGGCATTAAACATTTTTACTATGAAGCCATTGGAAAGTCACGCTATACCCTATCCTAAACTGATCATAATAAACCGACGTTTTTATTTCTTCCGCAATGCCCGTGAGTTATAGGAATTCTATCGATAGCTCCTTTCGTGCAATATAGATTTTCCTATGTCTTTGGCGTCTTTTCGCTGCTGAATATGTTCACATTAAAAAAACCATCGAGAGGGGCTGAAATTGCATACAGTGTGCACAGAAAAAGATACTGCATAACTGATAGTCTTCAAACTAAGAAAGAAGCCGATTGGATTTTTGCATAATAGTGTTGTTTAAAACATTAGTTCAGAGGAATGAAGCCAAATCCTTCAAGTAGATGTTTTTTTTGGCAATTTTGCCATCACTTTTCTCAAATCGGTCTCAGAATATTTTGGTGTTCTTCTGCATCAGCTTCAGAAAAATCTGAATATCTGTCTTATTGTCGATTTTAATCTCGCTTTCGATTATAGCTTTGTTCTGTATTACTAATTCTCTTGGTTCTGGTAATGGTAGAGTTACTTTGTCTCCATCGCATTTATGAAATATTTAATGCCCTGCTCGGTTCAAAGGTAAAACATCATGTTTTAGGGCAACGTGGGTCAAATTGGGCATACGTAAGGATTTGCTAATTTCGTTCAAATGTTAATTTCTCAAACTCAAACTTTTGATGAAATTTGCTGCAAAAAATAATTAGTTCTGCTGGTATACACGGACCCACCGCCTATAATTTAGACGTGTTAATCTTCACACTTACACACGTCCGTTGTATATACAATGAAAACTTGCATAAGCTGTTTTTCTATTTAGACCCAAAATACAGTTTACGAAATTGTATCGGACATGAGTACAAGACAGGACACATTAGAAGACAGGCTTACAAATGTGGAAGAAAAGCTTACGGCGCTGCATGATCAGTTAGACCTGCTTCCAGATTTGATTGCTTCTAGAATTCAAACGCAGGTCAGTCTACTTCTGTAGCGGCTTAAAAATTAATTTGCCTGCCTGATGGTGATTTGGGGGTCTTTTGATCGGTTTCAGCAAGAGAAAATCGAACAAAGACGTAACTTCCTGCATCCAGAGTCGGCAGCAAGTCTGCAACAAGCAAGAAGCGTTCCTCCTGCTTGCCCCTGGCCGGGCCCTGCTGCGATGTCAAATGCAAGTCGCCCGGCCACATCAACAGCAACACAAAGCTAGGGATAAGCCAACTATTGTAGTATTTGTTAAGGACTTCTTATAGAAAGGGCGACATTTTAATTTAAAAATTATATCAGATTGGGCGACGCAAATAAATTGATCTGGATTGATAATCCACCAACGGAATTCCTTCAAATTGGATAATGAAATATCCTGTCAGATAATAAGACGCTCCAATGCTGACCTTCATCTAGATCAACTTATAGCTGTTAGCTGCTGATGACTTAGAACTAGAACATCTAGTGCCTTTTTACTTGCTCCTCTATTTTTTTAAATTAGCTGTCCTTCATTAGAAAGTCCTAGTAGATACTATGATAAGTGTTTGGCCAAATTAACGATGGTTGGTACATAAATGTTTGGAAAAGGGCTAGTAATACAGTTAAATATTTTCAGCTCTAAATATTTTATCTCTATTTGCATTATTTAGTGTAGATAAACGAAAGCCAACGTTTGAATATATCAAGCATTTAAATATACATACTATATATTATTATGTAAGAACTATGATTAGCACAATTTAACAGTATTGCTGGCCGTTTTATGAAACATTCTCGAATTCCTAAAATAGAACCCTCAAATGTATTCTATATTATAATATACAGGCATATACCATTCTGCACCTTCAAACGTTTGTAAATACAAAATAATGTTATCCCCTAGATTTTAAAAACTCCAAGACTTTGTAAAAATTACCGTTTTATCTCCTGTTTCGGAAAGTCTTACATTGCATAAGGACAGTATTAAATTGCTATTTATATAATAGGATTAATAGTTTGAATATTAGATATACAAAATCATTTTAAATGCGGAGTACTGTAATCACATTTCGTAAGCAAACCTAATGGTTTTCTGATAGTGTCGCCAATGAATTTTCACATCCAAAGAATACTCATGGTTGTTTCTGAGCTCTCTGAGTATTAAACTCAACCATTATTTCTGTTTATAAATCTGTAAATGCTTCTCATTTATATACATACATGTATATGCAGTAACATAGAAATTCCACATTGAAAAGAAATCTGATTATAGTAACCGACCTTCACCATTTGGTCTCCTCTAATGGAAAATTAACTATGTAAATAAACATACCAAATACATGCTCAGCTTGCATAACTAAGTATTGTAGATGATATATTTCCCACTTTAGGCAGTGATAGCACGTCATGAGACCAATATCAGTTTAAAGTTGTGTGAGCAAGCATAGAGTTAATTTATCTAGAAATTCGAAATGGTGAAATGTTAGGAACCATATAAGTGCACTCATTATGGTAGTGATAACTTGTTAAAAATCACAGTGAGTAGTATAGCCTGTAGGTATTGCTTTTCGACGTAACGCAAAGTACCTTATTAAAGAAAAAAACTGAATATCACAAGCCCACACAATTACGAATGTGAGTTTTGATACAAACTGACTTCTAACCAGTAAACCAAAGAACGACCAAAACCGTCTGGACAATACCAGAAAGTGAGGGGTCTTTAAAGCGAGCGGCGTGTCGCGCATTACAACTAACGTTTATGCTATGTATTTTTCACAAATCCTTCCATATTGTTTATAAACTTGTAAAATATATAAATGTTAATTTACTACAGTTTTCAAATACATTTCACTGAGGGTTAATGGAACCAAATCTAGAAGATATACAAAACATAAATATTGAATGACCTAACAGCATAGTGTCCTAATGATAAAAAATAGTTTTAGGCAAAGGGAGACAAGCAAAACTTTGTACTTTCCACACCTTCATGTAAGATTAAAGGTCGAATAGTAGTGGGAATGGAGAGTTACCTGCATCTTTAAACGAATTAGTGTATATAATACTTAAGAAATTATTACATATTTTGTACAACTTGCAACGAATAGACGACCAACTAATTCATTATTATTAATGTGCATTTCCATCAAGAAATATTGCGGGTAATACAGCAGATATTTTGGAGTACATGCAAACCAGAAAATCAACCCGTCGCGTCGTTAACTTTCATCCAAGTCTATTTTCTTATGGGGAGTGTTTTCAAGAATCCCACACTCCCAATACCCTAGGAGGTTATTTATATTTATGTACATATGCCTGAATCTAGTCCTCAAAAGCTTTAATACTCTTAACTTTGTAAAGAATTAGACAATTTCATGAACAAGCGAAGAGAAGCGAATTAATTCTTACTACGACGAAGTAACCTTTAGTTTTCCAGTACTATTCGCGCGATAAAATTAAATAAAAACTTAGTGTTACGATTAAATATATCCTGTATTTCCAGAACGTTTTATAAGCAACTATTTCAGAACTGTAAAATAAGGGACCGCCATTTCCATACAGCCTTATAGATGCTTATCCAGAGTTCTTTAAAAGTTAACTAAATAACTAGAGGCTCGCTTCAGTGATTTATGAAAAATCGTTATTTATTTTAGGAAAGTAATGTATCTTGTAAGGGTGTAGTTGTTTTACATTGCGTAGTATTATCAGGTATCAAGCACCAAGGTACTGATAAGTGAAAATATTGTTCATTAACGCAGCGTAAAACAACTACAAGTTCAACCATGTAGAATCTACAAGATATTAAGTATCGGGATAAAAAAACACAAAGTAGAGTAAAAGCTGACTAATAATCTTAATCAGTGGACATATACTGGTGTGATATAGTGTATGGTGCACCCTAAAGCATTAGGTATATATTTCAGAGGTCCAAATTGTTAGTTTTCTGCAATTTCACAAGTTTTATAACCATTTAATTTAAGTAAATATAACTATTACTATACAAGACCTAACATAATATCTGCAGAGGTAGCCTGTTTTCAATTCCCTAGCGTTGTTATATATTTTGAAAGAAGATAATGCAGTTTCATGTTATCCAATTCAACGAATAAACTAATAGTTTCATAGTAATTTGCTGTTTAACTAAGTCATTTTCCTTTAATGAAAAAAATATCCCACTACTACAAGAATGCTCTTGAAACAACTAAAACCAGAAGCAAAGTGCTACTGAAAAAAATCTGGTGACCGGCAGAACTTCTCCACTTGCGCCTTCTATGCTCTTGCAACATTTTAGCAGCTAAATCTCCAGGTGGGTCCAGGCATTCGACATCACAGCATCTCTCTTTAACTCTAAATTTATTGCAAAACTGAAACAATGCATATAGCAAATGTATTTCCACTTTGTCCACTTCTACCCCACTGGATCCTCTTTATGTTATTAGATATTGCATTAAAAAAATATTAACAGATTCTCGTCAGATTCTAATAGAAAATGGAATGTTACATTTTTTTGCTTATGTGAAAAAACAATATATAAATAACGTTTTACTATCGTGGAAGCTAAAGATAATACACTATAAAATTAAAAATTCCCTCCAATACATTCCTGGGTTTCAGTCAATTTTATTGTTTATTATTTAAAATGTTACAAATACGTTTCGGTGTCTTTCTCCACCATCATCAGTTTGTCTAAAATATACATTTACAGTTATTATTAATTTATATACAAAAATTTTCCATCAAAATACAAATCACACACACATATTAAAAAGTACATCAAGGACATTGGTTTTCAGGTGATGAGTCAGGACAAACATATCTGGGAAAAGACTAGAATCTATTGTTTAGAGATTTAAATTTAATTTTAACTTACGTGTATAGTTGTTTCTACCTTAGCATTCAACTGGTCACTGAATTTTCCATATTTTACTCGATATCAAGCGAGCGAAACAAAAAAACTGTTTCTTTCGCCTTTTCTTTACAATGCAATGCAGTTGAATGTTAAGGTAGAAACAACTATACACGTAAGTTAAAATTAAATTTAAATCTCTAAACAATAGATTCTAGTCTTTTCCCAGATATGTTTGTCCTGACTCATCACCTGAAAACCAATGTTCTTGATGTACTTTTTAATATGTGTGTGATTTGTATTTTGATGGAAATTTTTTTTATATAAATTAATAATAACTGTAAATGTATATTTTAGACAAACTGATGATGGTGGAGAAAGACACCGAAACGTATTTGTAACATTTTAAATAATAAACAATAAAATTGACTGAAACCCAGGAATGTATTGGAGTGAATTGAAGTACAGTCAGGAAAATATACGAAACGATTAAAAATTCCCCCAAAAAAACTGAGCAAACCATCTATACCAGATCAGCCAGAAAGAGATTAGAAAAAACTTACATATGGAGTGTCGCAATAAATATCACTACACCATTTGGGTTCACTATGATAACACACGCACATGGAACATACAGCGGGCCCTGGTACATAAAGGGTGCCATGTTCAATTGTATTGCCTTTAAAATCCGTACAATTTTCTTCAGTTTCTTCTACAAATTTTATTTTAAAAAAAAGTTGCAACTGTATGGATCAAACCTAAATTTAGCAAATTATATTTACCTGAAAAATGAAATAATGCTAATGCGAATACGCATCTAACAACGTTCCGCATCTTGCAGCTAATTATCTTTTAACTGAACTGAAGGTAACTGTTTAATGAAAAAGTGTTGTATTGTCCCTGAGACGGTATAAATGAAATAAGGGGCCCGAAACATCTAACAACTTAATCAGATAGTTAACACGAAGGGAACGTTGATGAAAACTGCCATGAAATAAAACAAGTAATATTTATTAAATCATTAAGTTTATTAATGGAACTTGGACCTTGTAATCAATACAGTCCAGTGTGATAAAACAACCTAACCTACGGATGTATCACATAGCCTTTCACGTAACTTTAAACTTTATATAAAAATATTTTTTATTTAAAACGAAATACTTGGACATTTTTCCTAGTCAAATCTCTAGTTCCTCAGATAAAACGTATCTGGATCGTATAAAACCAAAAATAAATTTTCACTTATACAACATTTCTAAATAGGCGGCTACTTCTAGTAGCTGTCGCTTGTACTAAAACATGGTCATGCCATAAAAACAGTAAAAAAGGTAAACAATAAACAGAACAAATAACTTCAAATGCATTTCACCAATGCCAGTCTTTCAGCTCTTCCAGCTGTGGTGGAGAAAGGAATTGTTTATCTAGAAAGTCAATGATATAAATAGAAATATAAAGTGAGAAATTGAAAAGTAGAAAATGTTTTTCACTTGATTCAAATACGAACCAGTTCAATTAAGTTACTACCCGACTGTGAGAATAGAAATACAAATATTTGAAAATAAAAAGCAAGAAACTTACCCAACTCATTCCGATTCCCAATAACAGCCGTTTCGGCAATATCTCCTGATGGCTCAGCATTCAAGAACATATTGGACCAAATTCGAGGAATAGTTTCGAGCACCGTGAAATAAATACTTCCAAAATCATCTCGTAACTTTTTGGTAAACTCATAATTATCGTCAACTAAAGAAAAGGAAAATGCAGCAATCTCTTGACGAAGAGAGGATAAATTCATTGCCAATAAATACAATTGCCTTATTAAGGCAATATCTTCGTATACTCCTCCCGGGCGCAGGTTTATCTTCTTTTTCTCTAACTTTCGTCGATTGCGGGATGAAATGGTAGAGCTGGAAATGATTGTCTTTGACAAGCACTAAAGAGCTAAATAAGAAAAGTACCTTCTTGAATTTCTAGAATTGGAAGTTCCCACTGAACTCGCAGAAATAATGCTGCCATATTCGGAATTGTTATCATCAGATTGCAAGTCAGTTTCATCAATTTCAAAACCAAATACATTGCCGCCGATCATCCTACATATCAGCTTTTCATACTTCTGTTTCCTGAGTTTCAACAGTCTGGCGGTATATTCCTTGAAATTTTTGTCCAATTCCACTATGCGGTCATGAAGTTCTTCTCTATACTTTTTTAAACTCGGCTGAATGACGGTGTCTGAAAAAATTTTAAAAATTACAATACTACTGTATTATATACAGGTATAATTAATAACTTACCAATTAAGTCATTTGAATCATATTTTTGAGCTACACACAATGCGCTTTCAAACATATTGGCTTCGATAAGTAATTGAATGGCCGCTTTATGGTCGGCACAATAGTGTTCATAAATAAAAGCTGCTTCGTCAAATTGCCTATGGTTGACCAGATCTTGTGCCAATGACGTAAGAGTTGCATTCTTTTGATCTGTCTGCATATCGAGCCCATTGAGGAGACTAACAACTTTTCTCCAATTTCGTCCAAATTTGTAACGGACCAGTGCTAACGCCTTAAGCCCTGCACGCTCTAAAATGAGGCCTGCCTCATTATGCTGGGCTTTCATTCCGAGATAATCCGCATATAATAGGGTAACAAGCTCGAAACGCTTATGATTTGGAACTACACCATTGTAAGCAGCATATTGCGTGCCGTGTTTCTTTATAAAATCTATTACAAACAAATCACTTTTGGTGGATGATCGAATTAGATATCTGGTGGCATTTTTAAATTCTCTTCCTTGAACACTCATTGCGAATCTCAAGTCAATTTCATCCATAGTTCGCAGTTCTTCTATTTCAGGCAGGTAAATCCTCGGATCTTTAGAAGTGATTGAGTATACGAAGTTCAGGAAATCAAGATCATACAAGGTGTATGCAGCTTTGATGATATCCGGTACTTGTATATGCCGACAAACTTCCGCAAGTGCAGACTTTGTGAATGCTATGTTGTTTGATGCAAAAACTTGAAAAATGGATTTCAATGCAGCTTTTACGGAATAATGCTTAATTTCGAGAAGCACAATGGAAATAAGATGCTGAACGGGGTTTAACTGCACCAATTTATCAAGAATTGACTTAAAAATGTCAGCCTTTGTTAGCTCTTTAACGTCGTCATACAGTACAGAAGTCGCTAAAGTCTTTGCATGTTTGGTCCATTCGTTATACAATGTTATCAGGCAGTTTTCAGATGAAAATTCTGAAACTACGATTGGTAACACTTTGGCCTTCTTTGCAGCCGTAATAAAATTGCCAATATGGACATTAAATCGATGAATATTCAAGTCAATAAGCAGATTCCAATTCAATTTCTGGTGTTTAATTTGAGAGACTGCAGAGTCCCACTCGTTTCTAGATAGAAGCCATTCTATGGTATCAATGGCAATTAAGCGAGAAGTTATTGTCTCGAAGTTGCCCCTCGGCATGATTAAGATAATGTTATCTTGTTTGGTAACGGAAATTATTTTTGCTCCTTGTTCTACATTTCGCGAAAATGCGTTTTCCAAATTAAAATTGGAAACATTTTCTTGTGTGAAGCGCATACAAAATAATTTGCAGACATCCGCATAAACAGATACGAACAGCAAATAATTGTTGTGCAAATGAACAGACAAAACATGAGATGCCAGTTTTCGACCGCATACAATTAATTCCTGATGGGTATTCAGATATATTTTACAAACAGCTCCATTGCAATATGTTTCATAGGATGACATGGTGTTGGAGATTGATAGCTGATCGGGCAATGCAGTACCGTTGAAATGGTTAAATTTTTTTCCGTGATACTGATAGTACATTACTCGGCCGTCACATAAGATGAAGGAGTAAACATTTAGACCCGGGTAAAACCCTAGAGCATTCACAGGCTTCTCAAATGTTATACTGTGAGAAGACATTGGCGGGGGCATAATCTTCGAAAAATCAGTAAATAGCACTGTAGCTCCGTTAATAACTCCAACTAGATTGTTAGATAATCCAAATGTGTCCAATGCATATTCGTACACGTAAACGGCTTGTGAAGTTAAAATGCTAAATTTGAAACTCGTTGAATGTATCTCATTGATCCATTGAAATTTTAAAAAATCTTCTTCATCCGTTAAAGGAAATAGCAATTGTTGCTTCAGGTACCACACATCGTTAGAATATAAGTAAATATTCACAAAATTTTGCTCAATATGATGGCTATGAACAGCTAGTACATGCTGATCCTCATGATAATGGACGTCTTTTATTAGGCCCTGCAAATAATGAAAAATACTAACAGGGGATCAAAAGAGATAAGGTTTCGCGGCCATTCCTGCAAACTGGTGTTTCAGATTTTTTTCAGGTTCAGTGTCAACTTTCGAGTAAACCACCTCTGAAGATGCGAGCCACTCGTGCTTGGCGAAACGTCAGGATGAAATTCTAATTCACGACGGTCTAAAAACCCGAAAGACTCACCAGTTTCAGTAACAAGGAAGTTAACCGTATATTTGAAATGTACTGCAAAGGCTTTGTAGGAGTTCACGAGGATTTTAAAGATATATTTTAATTCTGCTTCACTTTAAACAAGTCGCGATCATGAAAATATTCGCCTTGGACTCTCGCAAATATTCAGATAGTTCTTGTCACTTTAAGAGAAACTATTTCAATCCCAGTTCAAGTTGAGTGTTCGAGTTCAGGTTCAGGTTCAATTCAACTCAAACTGAAGCTTTTTGCTGTAGAAAACTAGTATTAAGTCTTCCGAAAAGGCTTGCTGAAATTATTAGAGCCAATGGCAACTGTACAAAATATTAGACTTTAAGACAGTAACAATTTTTCATCAGCAATGTTAGTTAGCAAACTAAGAACAAATATTGAAAATCACTAATGTACGGAGAATTTTTACTGACTATAACCTCCATCACTTTCCACGTGTTCTGGAAATTCAACATTTTTTACTTGTAACGTTGAAACGATAGCGAATTTCTAAAAAGGCCTAATGCGGGAACATAGTCCTTGATATGCTCTATTATTATTATATGATAGGTTTCGAGATAAGTGAAAATATTCGATTATTATGTAAAATTTGGGTCGATGCTCTTTGGAGGCTAAGAAATGTTTGACGCCTGATAAAGAAATATATCTCAAAACGATCTATCGAAAAAGTTCTTACGACCAATCAGATACATTCGACCGTTAGTAATTTTAATTGCTTAACACCTCAAACATATTTGTTAGTTGTATTTATAAGTTTGATTATTCTTGCTTCTATCCCGCTGAATGGTCGTAATAACTCCTAAAACCTAATTATTGAACGATAGTTCTAAAGGAGAAGGAAATTGTCATAAAAACTGATTGAATAGCTTCAACGGGTTCAAAGATATGGCGTGATTTTAATTAAGGACGTGGTCCGAGTTCCACCTTCTCTTTTTTAATCAAAATCAAGTTGGATAAATGTTCTTTCTAAAAAATATTAAAAACAGATGCGATGTTTGAATGTGAATGGACTGTCCAGAAATAAAATCTTTGGGGCTCCAATTCGAATTATATGTGCATGCCAAGTTTCAGTTTGATACCCTGGAACCGAAAGCCCCAATCGAGACCAGACGGAAAAATAGATTTGATTGAATTTTGTTTTTTGATCCTACGTTCCGCCATTGTCAATTTTGTGGAACTATTGTAGTAAAAGCTGCAGGCGTCTCTTAAGGCCTGCAGCTTTTACTTTTAGCAATAGAATATAGGAGAAATCATTAAATACATTGATATGGTACTCACTCTGCATTCCACTGCCAAAAAGGATGACTTCACTTGGCAGTTTTTCTCGAATATTATAATTTTATTGTTATGTCCATCAGTAGCTGCACAGGCAATAAAATTTCCTTGGGCTTTGAACGATGTGGGGGTTAAGAGGGTGTTATATGGTTCTGATTCAAACAATGGCAGGACGTTGCAGTCGAACACTTTCAAGAAACGCCTGTTATCTTTCCAGTAATTGACGACAAATAATTCTCCATTGCCCCTCCAGGAGATAATTGGCGCGCTAGGGGGCAGCGGTATTGCTGAAATGTGTGCCGGTTATTTTTCAATCTGTTAATAGAGTAAGAATAGCTATTTTTACCTTCTTTGGATTGTTCATGTCTCATGGATCCTCTGAACTGGGTATTGCGAGCTCCCCAGCCCACATATACAGAGTTTGGAGCAGCATCATGCACTGATCCACTCGTAAAACAATCGAATTGGAAATCATCGGAAAACTCCAAGAGTGGTTTGTAAGTATATCCGGATATAACCCCAGCAGCGTCGATTACTATAAGCACCGACTGGTTGGGATTCCAAGCAGTTTGAACGATTATGGAGTTCGATTCTTGGTATGGCGTTGTGGTAAATCGTCCAGCAGCAATAGTATATGTTGTAAGATCAGCAATTGTTGCGATGAAAATGCAATTCCATGATGATATGTAACTAATTTTTACTATGTCGTTTCCTATTTCGGGCGGCAACACAACCTGGACAACTTTGTCACTTGCGTTGGGGTTGATTTCATTCTCTGAGATGACAAAACAATATAAAATATCATCTATAAATATGCTGTTGTCGTTCTTTGCTTTGAAATCATGCAGATTCAGCTTTTTACATGTTCGTAATTGTAAATTATCCATTTTAGTGTCCGGTATTCTCACCAAGTCCAGATTAAACCACTGAGCACGACAAACCGTTTAAACCACACCAAACGTTCAACTTCTCGCCCCGAAATCCAATAGCAAAATCACAGATCAAAGACACGCACTCTTGAGCCTTGCCTAGGAGCAAAATGAAGTCATTTTTAGTTCTGCGTCCTGCGTCGTTTATAGCCAAGATTAGTGAGTGCGTTCCGAAGATAAGACATCTTGTCTCCAATGCGTTCCTCGTTTGTGCAGTACGTGTGCTTCAAATTAAGATGAGCGCTCACGCATGAATAATTAAAACAAATTTATTTAAATTAAAATTTGTAATATTTTATTACTAAATTAATGTATGCTTCTAGGTGCATTTAAATACTTTTTAATAACTTTCATGTCAAAACCCCCGCTTTTCGGATGGGCGGATTACGGGTAAAAATCTAAGGTATAAAAAATACGCAAATCTAATATACGATACTTTATTAAAAACATAAAAAGATACAAAGAATTGCATTAAATAAACGGTTTACATAAAGCAACAGTATGATCAACACCACAAAAAACGTCCTCGGCACATCCTCCCAATGCCACCTAAAAAAATGTACATCGTGATTGAAGGAAATTAAGCCTTAATTTATTTAAGCAGCCAGTGAGCAACATTACAAACAACCAAACTTGTGTACCTTAAGAGGAAAATACTGATTTTTCTCATGTCGTAGTCCCAGGCATCCATTAGTATTTCTTCCCCAAACAAAGAGATCACCTAAACTGGTGATTGCAGCAGCGTAACTCAGACCACAAGTCACTTTAACTACAATATTGTTTGGTTGAAAACTATTTTGGCCAAATAGAGCGGCAGGAATTTGTAGGGGCTTTTTGGATAGCTGCGGGTTTGGCCCCAATCCCAGAAGACCGTAGCCCCAGGAATAAACGGCCCCATTTTCTATAAAAAAATGTCGTTTATATTTCCATTTCGTTCCTAATATTTTTGCTCCATTTACCCGTCACAGCTAAACAAAAAGAACCGCTACTGGCAACACTCTTAATTGGTCCTAGTTTATTTACCATGTCGATACTTGTGGGAATTGAAATTTGTTGATCTCCACTTGGTAAGGGTATTTGTCCATATTCAGTGTTGCCCCACCCAAAGGTTTCACCTTTATCTAAACCACATTAGTCATGTTATTTCAACCGCAGATGTTACTGCTGTATCTATATCTACCATTTAAAGCTAAGACAAAATCTGATCTGCATGCCAATTTAGTTATCCTTTCTTGATAAATATCTCCTTTAACCAATGTGAATTCTTCAGTGTTGTTGTAATGGCCAAGACCAGTCTGGCCATCAGCTCCCCATCCACATGAATACACTGATCCGTCTTCAGCTAAAATTATACTGTCCTGATATAATTTCCAATGCTCTGGTTACTGTAAAAATAGTTACCTATGATCTTGTCCACATGCGACGTCCACTATCCTCTTTCCATGTAGAGTACTCAAGTGATGGACTAAATTACTTTTAGAGTAATCTTCATCTGGGACAATTTTTCTTCCACACTGTCCATATGCGTTGTTACCCAAGAGGAACAGTCCTTCAGATGTCAGCACCAACAGATGAGCTCTGCCTGCAGCTAATTTAAGTATCTTGGAATTTTCCGGATCTCTTTAAAAAAACAATGCATACAATTACTATTTTTTAAGGCCTTTTGATGTTACCTGAACGGCAAGGAGATTGGCTGCAGATAATATAGGATGCCTAGAGGATGCCCAGTCCTGATTGCATGATAGCCTATTTGCGAATCGGTGTTAAGGCCTGTTCCATATAATTTCACATCTGTTTTACTGTTTACTGCTAAGGCGGTAAATCCAAATCCAACTGCTGCTGTCTCTACCTAAAATATTTATAGAAATGGACGAGTAAGTCCGTTAGTACTTTAGAACAAGCAACGATTCTTTATTCGAATAATCGTTACTCTTACTAAAACTATTAAACTCGGAAGTAAGAAATTTCGAGTCGGAAGCGACGTGACTACTTTGACTATATTTTTATTTACATTAGGGATTCAGCTATGAAGGATCATTTGATAAAAAGTTAAATAGAAGTGCGTAGCTCTTCTGTTCTTATCGAGGAGAAAACCACCCCCCTGATTTCTGATAATAATACTTCCCCATAGTTCTCCGTTCGTCCCGTCCTACTAAATAAACTGATTATAATTTTTTCGTTTATTCGTTATTTACTATTGATTATTATTGCTAATTTGGTTATTATTAAAGTGGAAAATTGTAATAAGAGAGTTATTTTAAATTATATTCCTGGATTCCTGGACTTGTTAAATTTCAAATAAACTTATGACAAGTTGCAAGGACCTTAAATGTGCTGGTTATTTGAATAATAAATATTCCAATGTATTCCTGGGTTTCAGTCAATTTTACTGTTTATTATTTAAAATGTTACAAATACGTTTCGGTGTCTTTCTCCACCATCATCAGTTTGTATGTTTGGATGTTTCTTTCCTTACATTTGGTTGGATATTGAATTTCATAGGATATTGAATTTCATTCATTCAATAATTCAATATCCAACCAAATGTAAAGAAAGAAACATCCAAACATACAAACTGATGATGGTGGAGAAAGACACCGAAACGTATTTGTAACATTTTAAATAATAAACAGTAAAATTGACTGAAACCCAGGAATACATTGGAATGAATTAAAGTACAGTCAGGAAAATATATGAAACAAATAATAAATATATCGGTTTATCTGATGTTCAAACCAATTTCATCAAATAAAAAAATGAAAAGCATAAAACAGTTATGAACAAAAAAGTTTATTTTAAAATCTGAGCTTATCTGGGCTGTGCGCGAAAGATTTGAAACGAGCACACGCACACACACGGGTGTAACAGTTCGCTCAAAATCGCGCGAAAAATCGAAGTCTGTGGGCCCCTTCAAACAATTCAAATATATTTAAAAATTCAACGGTTTCTTGCCCATTGAGATGAAAGGGGCAATTTTCCCAACGGTTTACAGAACCGCATATTATAAACCATTATAAAAAAGGCCGCCAAAGAGAATTCTTGACTTTTAAGTATTCGAATTCCATTTGTTTGGGTTTCTAGTGTTCTTTTGTTTCGGGATGCCGCCAGAGGAGATCAAAGGACGCCGACGCCGCTAGTTGAAAACAAAAGACGCCGACGCCGCTAGTGGAAGGCAAAAGACGCCGACGCCGCTAGTAGCCGACAAAAGACGCCGACGCCGCTAGTGGTGGGCAAAAGACGCCGACGCCGCCGATACAAGACAAAATAAGTGGACGCCGTGGTTGGAAAATTACAGGTATTTGCATTCTCATCAATCCAATTCCAAATCCCGCTATACGGAATCAAATTCAAAAATGAACTGTGGTGATAGTGTGTTGAGAAACACCAACTTTTCTCTATATAAACCAAAAATAGTTCCTAATTTTTCCTCATATTTCGTCATCCTTCCCCGTACTTCCAAAGAAAATGAGTACTTTCATGGGTGATTTTCCCCTCAGTTATTATATAAAAGACTCTTGTAGTTTGCTTTGCAACTTTGTGCTTGTACATGGCTAATAGGGGGTTTTCTTTGATATTATTTTTAAATTTAATCCAAAAAAAAAGTCCTGGGTTCCAGTCAATTTTATTGTTTATTATTTAAAATGTCACAAATACGTTTCGGTGTCTTTCTCCATCATCATCAGTTTGTATGTATAGCTGTTTCTACCTTCACATTTGACTGGCTATTCTACTATATGGAAATAGCCAGTCAAATGTTGAGGTAGAAACAGCTATACATACCAACTGATGATGCTGGAGAAAGACACCGAAACGTATTTGTGACATTTTAAATAATAAACAGTAAAATTGACTGAAACCCAGGAATTTTTTTTGGATTAAATTGAAATACAGTCAGGAAAATATACACAGTAATTATTTTTAAACTAAAATTTCATAGTTTTGCCAGAATAAATTCATTTTATTCATCAGTTTATTGATAAAGCTCTTTTTTTAAATAGAAAACCAGGATATAACGGATGATTTTAACGCGATTAATGCATTTTCCATGCAGCTAACGAAGATTGAGTGCACTTTTACAGAACGCTTTTAAATTTATTGTATAAAACACAAACTAATTTAGCAGGGGATTCAGAGTAATCAAAGTACTTTTGTAACGTCGTAAGCAGAGTAACGTTTAAAGTTTAATTATGCAGGGTGGTCCCCAAGTAACGTGACAAAATTCACTGACTCTTTCAGGCAAATTTATCTTATCCGAAAGTTAATCGTTTCCGAGATACAGGGTGTTGGTAGTTCAAAAAATCACTACAGGATTCAATGTCAAATATCTCGAAAACGGTGAGAGATATCAACTTGAACCAAGTACACATTTTTTGTTTAGAAGATATCGGAGAATGAGATATAGCGATATTTTAAAATCCAAAAAAAAATCTGTTTTAAATGGCTCCAGAATATTGCAGCTGGCGCCGTCTAAGAACTGCAAAACAAGTGCCTAATAGAAAAATTGGATTCCTCGAGCTAAAATACCACCAAACATTTTTTTATTTGCAATATGTAGTAAAACTGGTTAGGAATATATTAACCCATATTGTCCCAAGCATCGAAAACTTAAAAAAACTTAAATTTTTGTTCATATATATTAATTTGGTCGGATTTGAGAATACATTCCATATGTCAAAAAAAATTAAAAATTAAAAACAGAAAAAAAATTCTGGTGCGTTAACGAACCACTGGGAAGAAACATGAAATACAATTTTAGGGCACATAACTTAAAACAAATAATATTAACAAAAATACATTATAGAAAGATTCAATCTTAAATAAAATAACTAAATATAATTTTTTTTTGAATAGAACTTTATTTGGTACAAAAAAGAGTATAATTTTGTATGGTGCGTTGACGCACCACTGGTAACGCCCGGTTCCATTTTTGATGAAATTGCATAAAACATTTTGAATGCATACCAACATTTCTGATGCCCGCAAACCCAGACTCAACACCAGACGTTCTACTGCACACAAGAAACTTAACAAACACCATCAACAACATAAACTTAACCAACGAACTGGGATCCGACCACTTGGCTATTACGTTTAACATAGACTTACAACATGCGCAACCTACCTCCAGTACACTCCTATAGAGAAAAAGTTAAACCTAACAAAGACTGACATAGACAAAGTGAAACAACATATACATGACAACATTCAATCGCAAGCACAGCCCATTTCAATAGAAACCATACAACAACAAATTTCACTAGCCATAGGAAAATTTACCCCGGAAATAAAAAATGCTTTCTACCGACATATACTACCCAAATTCATACTGAGACTCATAAAACAAAAGAGAGAACTGTACAGACTATATACAAACACTCAAAATAACGACCTAAAAAAGACACTGAACCAACTCAACAGAAACATTAAAACCTTGATTGGACAATACCGACAAGACCAATGGCTAGAAACATGTAAAGAAATACAAAAAGACAAAGGCAAAACATACTGGCGAAAAGTTAAGAAACTAGCGCAATACAAAAAAACTAACACTACTGACACAATTGACGAAAACGGAATAGAACTGCACACAGACAAAGAGAAAATTGACGCGTTCGCCAGACACTATCAAAGGGCCTTCAGCATATCGACAAACCCTAACTTCGACAATGACAACTGGAACTTGATCAACGACTGGTACTTGAACTATTTCAACAGCTCACCAAACTATACATAATAACTGATCACAGACACAGAGTACGATGAATCCCTAGCGCATATCAAAAACACAGAACCGGGAAAAGATAAAATAAAGGCAAAACTCCTGAAAAGCCTAACTCAAGAAACACACAAACTGATCCTAACTGAATTGAACAACTGCATCAGAAATAACAGAATCCCAAAAGCATGGAAAAACGGCTTAATAATCCCTATACCCAAAAATGGACTGGACAATACACAACCGAGCAATTACACTGCTGCCAGTACTTAGCAAGGTTTTTGAGTACATAATAAGGCAGCGACTGGGAAAACTGGTCGGAAAGTACATACCATCGTATCAGTTCGGATTCAAACATCAGCACTCGACTATTCACCCACTCTTCACTCTGACTAACAATATACAAACTACCCACCTAGCTGACAGAAAGACAGCTTGCCTGTTTATGGACATTAACAAAGCTTTTGATAGCGTCTGGCATAGAGGCTTACTATACAAACTACACACACCAACATATCTACTACACACCATAAAGAACTTACTAGAAAACAGACAACTACAAGTACGAATTGAGAAAACACTGTCATTTTCTTTTTCCCCTGAACAAGGGCTCCCTCAAGGATCCTCGCTCTCACCGTTTCTCTACAATATATACTGCCATGACATACAATTACAACTTACCAGACAAAAATCAAATCGACAGATCGGCATACATATTACAATACGCAGACGACACGACACTTATTTTACATGACAAAACTACTGAGAGAGCAGCTCAGAGACTCCAAACACTAACAAACAACACAATGACGTGGTTTTATAAATGGAGACTAACACCAAACGCGTCAAAAACCCAACTTCCGCTCACAAACCACAGACTCAACGCTGACTCCCCTACAATAACTGCAGACGGCCAAACGACACAACCAAAAAACGACTTAAAATACTTTGGAATCACAATTGACAACAAACTTAAATTCACTAAACACATACGAAACATCAGGGCAGAAACAATAAAGAGAACAAAACACTTCCGATCACTAACCTACAAAGACAGAGGAATTAGAGCAAACACCGCCACCAAAATATATAAAGCTATTTGTAGACCCTTGCTAGACTATGGACATATACTCATGACCAACGGAACAGAAAGGACAAAACGTTATATACAAACAACAAAACAAATTGCACTAAGACTAATAACACGAATAAGACACCCCCAAAACCCACTACACAACCCCTCCATCCAACTACTATACGAACGCACAAACATGACAAAGATTTCGGAAAGACTCATACATCTACAGACAAAATGGACAAACAACCCCTACAACTGGACCATACTGAATCCCCTTTGTCTCACAAGACCAACCAGACAATCCCGCTTCCGTTTCCCTACATCAACGCTACTCGAACACTTACAAACGCAACTGACTAGTGGACAATAAAATAATTTTTTCTTGTCATTAGAATTGGAAAGTTTATTTAATAAGATTTTTAACCTAGAATAAGAAAATTTTCATCTTTGTTTTTATTTAGACTAAGACTACATGTATTAAACAAGGGCAGAAAGACCGATAGCTCGATAGCCTTTTTTTAGAAATAAAGATGTTTACTACTACTACTACATTTTGAATGTAAGTGGACGTTACATTTATTACAAATGTAAATCGTATGGCTATGACAAATTCTACACCTCCTTCGTAATTTATTAGCATCGGTTATTATGAGGTGACCTATATTATCATAGCGGAGTACATCTAGAGAAGGAGCAAGATTTCTTTGAATTATGGTTTTGTCAGTTTTTAAGTCTCAAGGCTATGTAATATTTAAAATCTACATGGAAAATATTTTTTCGCTAACAATATTGTTAATTTTCTATGCATTAACAACTAAACTATCCAATGAGTTACAAAATAAAGGCCACCACTATTTTTTTCCAAATACTTGGCACTTATAGTTGGCAATTCCGTTATCATGTAAATCTAGCCCACCCATAAATTTATTTAATTTTTAATTAACGCATGGAAAATTTACAATATTGTTAACGAAAAAAAAATCCTATGTAGATTTTAAATCTTACATAGCCTTGAGACTTAAAAACTGACAAAACCATAATTCAAAGAAATCTTGCTCCTTCTCTAGATGTACTCCGTTATGATAATATAGGTCACCTCATAATAACCGATGCTTATAAACTACGAAGGAGGTGTAGAATTTGCCATAGCCATAGGATTTACATTTGTAATAAATGTAATGTCCACTTACATTCAAAATGTTTTATGCAATTTCATCAAAACTGAAACCGGGCGTCAAAGCACCATACAAAATTATACTCTTTTTTGTTTAAATTAAGTAAGTATTTTAATTAGTTTTTTTGAATTAAGTTGAAATACAGTCAGGAAAGTAGACATAACTCTTTTTTGTACCAAATAAAGTTCTATGCAAAAAATAAATTAGGTTTAATTATTTTATTTAAGATTGAATCTTTCTATAAGATATTTTTGTTAATATTATTTGTTTTAAGTTATGTGCTCTAAAATTGTATTTCATGTTTCTTCCCAGTGGTTCGTTAACGCACCAGTAATTATGTTCAAGAAATAAATCATCATTTATAAGGTCTACCAAATGTATTGTATCTACCATATAAGCTTTATACTATATACTTACCAAAAATGGAAACACTTTCAAGAAATAAAACGTTTTACTGTTTGGAATTAACTTCTAAATTTGACACAAAATTGTGCAGCATTCTTCTTGACTTTGAAAGTGGTATAACATTGTTATTTTAAAATAACAAAAAACAGTTTGTGTGGTACTAAGTTCTCTAATAGTGGTTATAATAAAAATTCAAAAGAGGAATGCCTAAATTTTACTGTATTTTTCAAAAAAATAAAATAAAATATGTGGTGCGTTAGCGCACCACTGGGACAAAATGGGTTAAAAATAAACGAACATTTTATTTACACTTTGACACCCTGTACCACGGAAACTATTAACTTGCTGATAATACAAATTTGCGTAAAACGCAATATTTTTACTTAAACCGCAATATTTTTGCATAAACAATGTATCAGTGAATGTTGCCACATTAGTTGAGGACCACCCTGTACACATTAAATCAGAGTAATGATTAGCAACGAATACTCTAAATTGACAACAATCAACATATATCTAAGTTGAATTATACCTCAAACTTCTCCGCAAATCCTAGTCTTTTAGGGCTGTGCAACATTGAACGGTCTTTATCAATTAAACCCATTAATCCAAGAGCGCCAGTCTGGACATTCCCCCAAGAAAAAACTCTTTTGTATTCCTTTCTGCTGGGTCCATATTGGAATACTGTGTGGACAAATTACCATCAAAATATCTCCGAAATGGGGTTTTTGAAAAAGGTTTTTGCAATTAATTCATGCTTTACCTGGCAATTCATCTGCATGAGCTGGATCAAGTGGATATTTCCTTTTGACTCCACTCACAAATCTGGCTCCCAACACCGAAAGTTTTTTAATTTGTCGAATATTATTCATTTATGTTGAGTTCTTGAAAAATTAAAAGTACCAAAACAACTCTAACACTAGAAAATGGGGTTAAGCCGGGCAGCCCCAATTTAATGTTAGAGGGTTCGTGGGGTGGGTTTTTAACCAAAACTTTCTAATTCTAAATCCAATCTAATTTAGTTAATTGAATTTAAAGTTTATATTAATGTTTGTTGCCTCGCACTATCCAGTCATTAGCCAGGTTTATTCTGGAAGAATAGGTGATTAATTGGAAAAATTTTCGCTATAATCATATCTATGTCGGTGATCCTTAAAGTTACATGAGATGAATCTGGAAGGCCGGCAGCTGAGTCGTGTGCTTGTGTGACATGTTAGGTTATGGCAAAATTCGAGAAAATGTTCAGGTTTTCAATCAGATCCATAAATATTCTTAACAATGTAATTAAGCATAGACCTGGAGTGATACTTCAAGACCAGAGCTGTAATGTTTTTCCTGATTTTCACTGCAGCTCATATAGGCGATTTTATTCAATTGGTAACGTATTTAAATCTACCAAGCCTAACGTACTTACTACTCAAAATTGTAGAATCCAAATACAAAACGCCCTTAGGAAGCTTATTAAGCAATTCCAAAGAGCAACCTGATCCCAACCAAGATAAAATTGACGAAGAGGAAGCGAAAAAGCAAAGGGAACAGTCATGGAGAACGATGAAACTTACCTTATTGTTTTTTGGCGTAGGTTTTACCTGCATGGGCTCATATTTAATTGTAACACTTGGAGCCCCGCAAAAGGATGACGACGGCGTTGCTATTCGAGATCAGTTTTCAGATTATCCCACTTTTAAGTCATATTTTTACAGGACTTTGCGAGAACTGGAGTATTATCGGAAGGTTTGCACAGCACATAAACTGCAGCCTGATAAAAGTTGTTCGCAAAACAATCCTTTATTTTAGCTCATTCGAGAACCGTCGAGAGACAAGCTACTGCCAGACCCCCTCCAATATCCATATATTCAGCCAAAGTATACGTTGGTTTTGGAATTAACCGATGTTCTCGTACATCCAGACTGGACGTATAATACTGGGTGGAGGTTTAAAAAGAGACCTTGTACGTGAATACTAGTTTGTTTAAATTTTCAAAGAAAAATTTGCATTATTCTTGAGATCCTTACAAAACCTTTTATGTGGGTATTTTGCCCCAAATTTAAGTTCCATGGAATTACCGAATTCCCCCGTCTTTTAATATGAATTGATATTGAGCGCTCGTTTTTATGTACATGACGAATGACATCAAAGCGAACTAAAGAATAATGATTGGAATAATCGAATGTTTTTTCACTATTAAGTAATAGCAATTAAAATCTCGCTATTTTCTGAAAATAAAGTAAATGTTGTCATACGATATTTTATCATAGAACTTCAAAATTTAATTTTAATTTATTTTTTACAAACCATTCCTTTCTCTAAAAAGCAGGTTCTACAGCGACGTCGTTCATGCTGGTTTGAGATTAATTATCTTTTAATTAAATTGTTTTGTCTCAAAAGCATGCCCAAATAAAAGGTTTTGTTATCATGTACCCGCCTCAGCCATGCAAGTATTGTTGCATAAGGAAATAAAAGTGAATCTCTATTTTTGCAGTACTAGACTATTTTCTAGAATCTCTTAAGGAGAATTTTGAGATCGTAATATATACAGCTGAACAAGGAATGACGGTTTTTCCGTTGATTGAAGCCATAGATCCTAATAACATTATTGCATATAAATTGGTGAGGGATGCAACCCATTTCACCAATGGGAATCATGTGAAAAGCTTGAATAACTTAAACCGAGATCTTAGCAAAGTTATATGCATTGATTGGAATAGCAACAATGTGAAATTCAACCCAGACAACCTGTTTTGTATCAAACGATGGGCTGGAAACAATGACGATACAGCTCTTTTGGATGTAGCCAATTTTCTGAAAAGTAATAAAAGCAGCTAAAACGTTTCACCAAATTGATTAATATTTATTTCAGCAATTGCTGATAATGAAATAGACGACGTCCGTGAAGTTTTAAAAGTGTACAGCTTGTATGATGACCCAGTGATGGCGTTTAGAGAGAAACACAAACGGCTTGTAGAGGAATTAGAGGCTCAAGCGGCCGCACAACAAGAGCCAGGAAGAACTAAACTTTCCAGATGGACACCGAGCTTCTTCAGGAAGTCGCGTTTGTAAGCCCAGTAGATTATTTGTTGAGAAGACGTAGACCTTGAGGCAACTCTTCTTTCATTTAATTTTTAAGATTATTGATTGTTCATTGGTCATTGGTATTCATATATTTTTTTGATCCTTTTTATAAATTGCATTATGTGAAGAATTAATTAGAACAGCATTGTCTGTGGGTACGAGATTTACTTATTTTCAATCACTCACTGCGATGTTTGTGTATTAATTTACCTGGAAAATATATGCCTTTTTTCTTCAGCGTATGATTCGTACTTTTCCACCCCAAGAAATGTTACAAAATTGGCTTTTAATGAAATTGACTGGCAAAAAGGGGTAAATTTTTGAAACGTTGCGTAATACATAGCTATTTGAACAAATGACACCAAGGCATATAACCAGATAAAAATGTATTTATTCCGATCGACAGTTAACATTGAATCTAATTATAATAGAAATCTACTTACAATATACGTAATTGTAATACATTTACCTTTTTAATCCATTAAAATTCAGTCTCACAAATCTCATCAATCTCACATCATTCAAGCAATACATCAATTATGCTAAACACCACACTGATCAAATTGAAACCTAGTAAATTACCCGATTAAAATATGACATAGATTCTAATTTATGGTAAGGAACAGTTTTCAGGCAGGTTCCGATGTGTTACTTCTCAAATGTAGATTTTAAAATAGAACATTTTTCATCCAATTAAACATGGGTTTAAACATGCTTAACTTTTACTTCTCCTTATCCTGCAGTTTGAAATGCTTATATTGCACAATAATTAGGTACTTCGTAATAGCGAAAAGAAAGTTACAAGCAATTATTCCAGAAGTCAGCAAATTTGTAGTGATCGCCCGGTTCATCGAATAAGAAATTAGCGTTCATTTCGGAGTCCGTATCTCAATTTATTTCGTTGTTTCAGACGACTGGCATGATCAAAAGCCCAGTCGTTTGGATCAAATCGGTTCATCTTGCCAAAACCCTTAATACGTCTTACTGTTGAAGAATAAAAAGAAACCTTTTCTTCTTGCTTCGGTGGATCTTCTGAAGCTATGAATCCGTGCAACAAATATAGGTCAATTAAAAATAGCACAAAAGTCACACCAACGATGCATGACAATATAATCGCGAACCTGTTCGGATCTATGTCGCCCGTATTTCTTTTTATGGGTTTTGTAATACTGGCTCGTTTTGTTACTTGAGAACCAGAGCTTGTCTTCTGAAATTCTTTGCTTGATGTTTTATCTGTTGCAAAGCACTTCCTGTTAGCCTAAAACAATAATGGTTTATAAGCAACAGCATTGATTGTCCAAGTTTTGCATAAAATGACCGATACTAATATATCTACAGTGAGTTTCTGAGTTGTAAACTACTTTCTATATCACTGTATGCTAAATATATTAACGTGAAGCCCGGCTGTAAATTTTCATGATAGGTAATTTGAGAGAATGAAATAAATGCAAACGAAGAGTTTTCTGAAACCGACCAAGAGGTCTACACCATCCCCTGAAAGAGGAGAATTTCGAAAAATATGCTCATTTCATTTGAACCTGTATGGGAATAAACGCAAATATGTACTACATCTGAAAGAGCCCTATTTAACATTTTCAAGGAAGAAATGGGTTGAAAAGTTTTACCAAGTGCCGTCTTTTTTATGTTTTAAAGTTCTCGCTATTATTTTGAAATCGCGGTAGGTTTAATGTTAAATATAGCAAGAAAAATGTGCCCATACTTACCTTGGCTTTTCGGCGCCTTGAATTGCCTAAAAATGAGCGCGTATCTGGAATGGCCTTTTTATCCTTAATTGACCTTTCTTTTATAGTTGGAGGAAGTAGACCATCACTTGAGTGGTCAAGTAATTTGTTATCCAATATTGATTCTTCGCTTGGAGCTGAGCTTTTATCGGAGTGCAAACCTAACGGTGTTTCGGCGAAACTTCCGATTTCCTCTGGATTTGAGTCAACCTGTGTAGTAATTGCTGCGAGTTCCGGAATTACAGCTAAGAAAGTTCCGGGCCACATATAACGACTCTTCAAGCAATGACCGAACATACCCGACGCTTTAAGCAAAGGGGCAGGTTCCTGCGGAATTGCTGTTGTAACGGTACAGGTGTTTCTCTCCAATTTTTCGTTGGATTCATTTTGCAAAACTGAGAGTTTTTCGCAGACAACTAGTGCATCTTTAGATGACTCAACGTGCTGGGTGAGTTTTACTTTTAAATCTGCCTTTTTCTGCAATTTTTCTTCGTCTCTCGGACATTCTTGTGCTTGCGACGCTGGTTGCATTTTTTCTTCGCATGCAGCATTTTGGTGAGAAATTATTGTTTGAGAGTGCTGCTGAAATTCATCTGGCACTGATTGGGAATTTGCTTCAGCTGAATCAAATTGGTCTACAATTGCACCTTCAACTGAAGTAAGTTCTTTACTTTCCATCAACTCCTCGCCTTTTGCTGCGTAAGAAATTGCTTCCTTAATTACATGCAAAGTTGTCTCTTCATGTTTATCAGTTTTTTCATCAATGATTGAGCCGTCACATGAAATTGGTTGAGCAAACGGCTTTTCCGTTTGTACAGCGTCGGTGTCCTTACGCCCCTCTTTTTCTTGCTGGTAAGTTTCAGTTGAAATGCTTCCAATGCCATGAAGTTCTTTCTGCTGATTAGTCGTAGAATTGTCTTCTTCAGAACGGCTATCAGCTAGATTTATAATGCTAATGCTGCTATCATCAGACTCTTCTGAATCTGAAGACTTGGCTATAGAATCTTCGCAGTCAGCTTGTTTCACAAGCACCCAGTCTTTGTCCATTTTTCTGGAAAATGTACAATACAATTACAGTTTTTTCTGCGGCAAGTTCATGGAAGTTTTACCTAAGCCAAGTCTAATTAAGTGACTAAAAATAAAAATTGCTTTGTCGCATACAATGGATTTAGTATACGCATTTGAATCAGGTATTTTAAGAATCAAGCACAGCACAAAGGATTTGTTTTTTGGGCAATATCCGAGAGGTAAGTACCTATGTTCTAAAAACCGCGATTTTCTTGTGGGAGGCTTTTTCATTTACTTATTGATCAACTTTAATATGTGGTAAATCTTACTTGAACTATTATATTGTTGATAAACAATAATTTGGACCAGGACCTTCACCCACTGAGCACAACGAGATACAAACTGAATCTGGAAGCAGGGCAAACCGGAAAGCTGTGGGAAGGTGTATAAATAGCAGAAAGCAAACGCATGTGCGTGAGTTCGCGAAAATGGCAAAGTGAGCAGAATAAAGGGCCTTTATTGATTTTTTCCTAATCTTGAGGCCTTGTTCAGCTGCCCTTCGACTCAAACTCCCGCAAAATTTACATGGTAGTAGTGATTAGGGAATGTCCTCCCTTATAGCTCATTCAAACTGCAGATAATGCATTTTACCTGTATATTTTAGTAAAAACTGCATTATTTCCGACGAAGGGTTGTAGGGTTGATCAACCAAAGGAGTGAAAATTATTGGCGCCAATGACTAAATTGTAGTTAAGCATTAAAAAAATGTCTTAGATTTATTCCCTTTGCTTCATAAAGGTAGTAAAAAAGAGGTGACCATTACTGTCCCTTAAGGGTTGCTCATCGTATTGGCAAATGGGAAAAGCAACGACATCTATGAAGCCGCTCCTACAAATGCCGCCCATTCATACAGGAAGTGATTTTGTGATGTATTTTAGTTCAGTTTAGCTGCTAGGGTGGCGCCTGACGTTCCGTTGTCATCCCAAAGTTTTCTTGAAAAGCCGTATTTTTTGATTGAATGTAAAAACTATTTGATTATTGTTGGATTTAAGACAATAATAGTATATTATAGTGTATAGTATATTATATATATACCTGGGTGGAGAAGTGAACTATTATATACCGAGTACTTTTATATCCTGAGGCGCGTAGCAGTACAAAGTTTTCTTGGAAAGCAGTCTTTTTTGGTTGAATACAAAAACTATTTGATTATTGTTGGATTTAAGACAATAATAGTATATTATATACCTAGGTGGAGAAGTGAACTATTATATACCGAGTACTTTTATATCCTGAGGCGCGTACGCAGTACAAAGTTTCCTTGGAAAGCAGTCTTTTTTAGTTGAATGTAAAAACTATTTGATTATTGTTGGATTTAAGGAAATAATATTATATTATAGTGTATAGTATATTATATACCTAGGTGGAGAAGTGAGCTATTATATCCCGAGTACTTTTATATCCTGAGGCGCGTACGCCGAAGGATATAATGTGTCAGCCTTCTAATAGCCTTCGCGACCGAAGTATATATAGATTTTTTTTACTATTAACACGGATAATTGCCTAAATTGATTTATATAGATTTTGAATTTCCCATTAATTTTCTGAAGTGTCGCAATATTTTAAATCCTGACGTTCAGTTGTCAAACTGCCGCAATATAATTTATCGGTATCCAGAAAACAGATAAAAGTTCAATGAAAAACTTCTGGAAAAAGGAAAAAATTAGTGAATCTTAAAGTTACAGTGATTTAGAAGTGGAAATAGATGGAATCTCACTTGAACTTAAAGAGGTGAGAAAAGTAAAAATAATGAAAAACTTAAACATCTTTCATTATTTACCTCGGGACTTTATTATTCTTATTATTGACCTAGGGAGAGAAATATGACTTCTCACTACGGAAATGGAGTAAATAATAGTGACTTCTCAGGTTAGTAGTATAAAAAAGCATTTTTAGTATCTTCTATTGCACCTGTGCAGGTGGCTTAAGCCAAGCAAAGCATCGTCTCAACTTTTTTGGCTCCTTTCAATTATTTATAATAAAATTACAAAAATGGAAGAAAACGGTGATGATGAAATGATTCAAAAAGGTTTGTTGACTCAATCATCAATCATAAATGCACTCCCAGGACTGATTTCGGGTCTATTAGCCCTCATTAGCTGGGTTTAACTTGCCTGTAACATTTTCAAAATCCTGCACTAAAAAAAATACACAGGCATGCAAACCAAGCTGATGAGGGCTAATAGGCCCGAAACTGGCTCTGGGAGTGCTTGCTTTTGACACAGCCAAATACCCGTTCCTTTCGAACAAATTTATAGTTAGCCACGGAAATAATATAATTTTTTTCAAAAATTACACACATTGATCATTGAAAAAACAAATCGAGACACGTTTGTACTATTTTCCTAGATGGGGAACTAAAATCCACGCTTTTCTATATAAAATATCATTCTCTTCTCGAGCGAATTTGAAAATTAATTTTTTCTTCTACGGTTTAGGGAAAAATTAGCCAAAAATATGTAAAAGTATTTTATGAAACCCACTAGATTTCCGGTAGAATTTCATATGAGAATTTGTTCGTCTAGCAAAACCTCTCATAAGACAATTGTTTCGAACGTAGAGCCTCATTTTTGATATCTGGATCTGGAACTATTTTAGCTAAAGAAGCTCGATTTATTACCACTGGATAGAGCAATACAGTACTATTTTTTCTGTATAAAACGGCAATTAGGTACCTGAAATGCTTTTTGGTTTTCTCACATGAAGCGATGTTCCGAAATTGAATATTGCTCGAGCAATTTAGACCAAAACATCGATATTTTGTCGCTTTAAGAAGTCGACTATGGCAATAGATAGTGCGCACATTAAATAATATCTGAGTGTATCTATGGATTTGTCTTTCTAGAGAAGCTGAACCATACAGGGTGATTCAAAAGTGGCGTCATTCCTCTGGGGGTGTTGTCTGGGGGTGTTTTGGGAGTACAGGAAAAATAGTAAAAAAAATTAATTATTATCAAAAACTGAGATATTTGCCAAAAACTAGATCAGAATTACGGCAACGATGCTTTTCAAGGTAATATGCCTAATTAACATTACGTAAATACCCGTAACCCGGGACGAAACGCAGGGCTCATCACATAACACCATAATTAGTGACAATAAAATTGACTGAAAACCCTGGAATACATTGGAATGAATTACGTAAATACTCATGGAAGGCTCATGGAAGGCTCTGCTGGAAGGCTCTGCTGCAATTATGGAACATACACTCATGGAAGGCTCTGCTGCAATTATCTCCAATACCTGTGCCTCTGTGTCTGGAACCCGAGCACCTCTAGATCGTCTACAATCTGCGTCAATTCCTGAAGCCAATCGTCAAGTGTCTCTGGCCCTTTGCTGGTGAAAGGTCTTACACCTTCTGCTGTGTTAGTGTGGCATTTTCCCATAACTCATCACATATCCGCAAATTCGATGTTGGTGTACATTTTGTGAAAGGAGCTTCAAAGTAAGTCACAGATTGACAAATATTTGTTATTATTGACAAAGGCTATCTACCTGTAACTATCTGTTAATGACAAAAAACATTATTGCCGCTTTGACTTTTCATCAAAAAATTGTAGAGGGGTCTTTTTTAAAATCAAAAATTTTCGTAATTTGAAGCAAAGATCGTAATTTTTGTTTTCGAATGGTGAAGTATTCCAAAAGGCTACCAAGCAAACATGGGACTATTTTAAAATAATACTAAATAACAAAGTTGAAATTCTATTTTCAACTGTTAATATCTTCTAGGGGGCAGAAAGACCGATAGGTCGATAGCCTTTTTTAGAAATAAAGATATTTACTGCTACTATCTTCTAGAACCCAACTACTATACGAACGCACAAACATGACAAAGATCTCGGAAAGACTCATACAGCTACAGACAAAATGGACAAACAACCCCTACAACTGGACCATACTAAATCCCCTTTGTCTTACAAGACCAACCAGACAATCCCGCTTCCGTTTCCCTACATTAACGCTACTCGAACACTTACAAACGCAACGGACTAGTGGACAATAAAATAATCCTTCTTGCCACTGAAATCTTATTTATTTAATAGTATTGTCAACCTAGAATAAGAGAATTTTCATATTTGTTTTTTATTTAGATTAAGACTGCATGTATTAAACAAGGGCAGAAAGACCGATAGGTCGATAGCCTTTTTTAGAAATAAAGATGTTTACTACTACTATCTTCTAGAAATTTTGTAAAAATGTTTTTCAATATTTTTCTCGTACTCTCCAAGTGAGCCCCTATAACCCCTTAAAAGGGATGACGCCGTTTTTGAGTCACCCTGTAGTTTATTATAATTTGTTATATTATATAGAAATAATTGCTTTAAAATCAATCAGAAGGACATTTTCTATGTCTATGTGAATGTCTGTCTATGTCTTTTCTATGTCTATGTCTATGCGGTTGTTTTAAAAATACAGCTACGGATTGGGGAATATTTCTAGAACCCTTTTAGCTGTAGAGCTCATTTTGTTTCCAGTGGATGGAGCATTAAAGTACGAATAAAACGCCTAGTGACATTTTTTATGTTTTTTTCACATGGAGCGATTTTCCGAAATTAAAATTTTCTCGGGCAATTTCAGCCGAAATCAGGCAAAAAGATAGGTATTTTTCAAAAAAATCGTTGTTTCAAGAAGTCCACTATGGGAATAGATAGTGTACACAGTACTGATTTGGATGTATCTTTCTTAACGGTGGAGTAATATTCAGAAATTAAAATTTGCATTGGCGGTTTAGTCCAAAATCGGCCAAAAATTAGAGCATTTTTCAAAAAACCCGTATTTTCATTCATTGAAAGACGTCTGATAACTTGTGATTTTGAAATTTGTTTTTTAGAAAAGCACGAACTTAGGCAAACGTTTCTGAAATTGCCAACTTTTCGCAAAAATCTCTAAAACCATTTTAGTCAAAAAGCTCAGCTTGTTACCACTGGATAGATAATTAAAGTAGCAATTTTCTCTGTATGAAATCCAACTCCAAAAGTTGGACAAATGAAACAAAACCCGATGATGGCCGGTTTACTCACAAAAAAACATTCTTCTGTTGAAAACATCAGTTTACAACCTCTGATTATTTCGCTAAATTGTCTTTACTTAACAGATTTGACTTCTGATCTAGAACTATTAAATTCACGTGCATTCAACTTATCAAATAATCAAATTAGAGGAAAATCAATAGCAGTTATCGGCCTTTGAAAAAACTGAAATACTTCAAAATTGAGTAAATTTTTGGAAAACACTTTTCCAAATCCATCATGAAACGGCAATCACCTTTGTCAGGTTTCAAATTACAACCCCAACTTTGTCCTGAAATATTCAAATATTGAACAATTTCAAATATTTCAAATTGTTCAATCTTCGCGGTCATATATTTGGAAAAAATGCTACCAATGGCAAGCCGGGTCTCAATTCTCGAAGAAACTCCTTCTACAAAGAACGGCTATAAAAAGTGACCAACCATGGTATATGACTATTGCCATTAGTGTTGTAACTAATAATTATGTTAGCTAGTTAACCTTGTAGAAGTGTCCTAAAATTTTTACTGAAGAACTTTAATTAAAATCTTCAATAAGGAAAACGCGGAACGGAACAAAGGACAATCTACTGGAGGCAGCGAATTGGAATCTGCCAACCAGTGGCGCACACCGATGGTATTGGCAGGTGTTCTTCAAATGGTAAGTGATCAATTACTTTGAACTATTCTGCTTATTCACTATGTATTTCCACTTGGTCTGGTGTTGATTTATTTTTTGTTTGCAATTTTTCGTTCATTTTAAGTGCTTGCCAAAATCCGAGTAAAACGTTTTGAATTATTGACAAAAGTGTTCACTGTAGTTATGGTACGCTTGAAACTGGAACCATCTAATTTTGAGAAGTTTTCTCTTGCAAATTGATCAAAATTTTGAAAAGGAATTTTTACCAAAAACGAATTACGTATAATTCTTCATTTAATGTATCCCTTGCATATTAAGGTTTCGAAGTCTTGCCAACTTGAAAACTGCAATGCATCCAGTTAAATGTGTTTTCTTGAAAACAGGGAGTCGCACAAAAAATGTCTACATGCCTTTTATCTTCGCCACCAATTTTTAGCTTACTGAAAATTAGTGGCGTATAATTTTTTTATTTAAAATTATCCCATGTATATACGTTTCGAGCTGTCGACAATTCGAATAAGACAACAGTTCGACTTTTAATTTACGCCGCTGCTGTATACATTGTACACAGCAGACATTCCAAAACTTCCCACTACAAAAATAGCACTATACGCTGATGATACGGCTATCTACGCATCGTCTTTTTATGCTCAGGCTGCGAAATCTCGCATTGCACATCACCTGAGTTTATTGACGCCGTATTTTGACAAATGGAAACTTAAAGTGAATCCCAGGAAGACGGAACTTATTATCTTTTCGCGCAAATTCACTAACAACAAAATCTTATCACCACTCGTGGTCCAAAATACTCCTATCAAACCAACAAAAGAGGTGAAATACCTGGGATTCAAACTAGACGCCCGACTCCATTTCAATAAGCATGTTGACTATGCTATACAAAAGACTGCCATGGCCCGAAGAAAGTTGTACTCTCTTCTGGCGCCAAATTCTTTCCTATCACCTCGAAATAAACTTCTGCTCTACACCTCCACCATAAGGCCCATACTGACCTACGGATCCCCTGTCTGGCACTCTGTCTGTGATTCCACGAGACGACGTGTTCAAAGGACCCAAAATAGGTTCCTAAGAGGCGTCCTATCGGCTGACAGATACACCAGAATAACCGAAATGCACGAAGCTACAGGGATGGCCTATATAGCCGACTATATAGATACCATCGCTGAAAAATTTTATCATAGCGGAGTGCAAGGCTCAGTCCTCACGCGAAATATCACCCAAGTAAGAGCAAACGACCGCCCAACCCATGGTCCCCTGTATAAGCGACTTCCCATATTTTATGAGGATTTTGTCCCTGACAGTACGTGACGACAAACAAACATTGCCTGCCAGTTGCAGACAGTCGTTTCTAGCAGGCTGGAAACGCACAAATCCAACATAACGTGACTTGACGGGTTCGTCCTGCCTCGTCCTGGCTGGTGCTGGCCGGTCCTTGCACCGATCGGGGCGGGGGCGGAAGGATTTGGTCATCTAGTTGAGACTGCCGGCGGTTAACGCCACGGCTGACAGTATCAGGCTTAAAGGTCGAAGCAAAAGGGGTTTTTGGCTTCCCTTCAGGAAGACCTTTTTTCCTTAATGAATGCCCCTCGAATAAAACCAAAACCGCCACTTCAAGACTATCTCCTGACGTTGTCGTGCGTATGACTAGCTCGGGAATGTCCATGTTAGGGCACTGCCCAGGTAATGGACGACTTAGCGCGCCTATTTAGATCATGGGCAGAGAGCAACCGGCCGAACATCTGGCTAGACACGGGAGTTATGTTTGTTATCTTTGTTTGTGAATTTTGTTAATGGGAATGTTCAATAAATTTTATCTATCTATCTATCTATCGACTTTTAATTTTTTACTCGAAAACCGGGCGACGCACGGAAAAAATTAAAGAGCCCTTTTCCCTTCCAAATTGGTCAGTAATGTGGAAACGGATTTTTACTAGACAAAAATTGGTGGTATATTTTTTTTCCTTTAAAGTAGCCCAAGTTTCTAAATAGGAACTGTGCGCCTATGGTTATTGCTTTAAAGCTCTATGCGTGGACCAAATGAACTTGGGGCCATTAACGTTGTGGAATAGATCACAAGCCGTCAGGTGAGCGGCATTCTAGGTATATACCTGATGGCCGGTCGGCAAACGGCGCTAAGAATTAGCCACGCCCCTACCATCACAATTGTCTTTTATCATGCAGGACTTTATATATACCGTGGCAGCCATATAGTGAGTGATTTTCCCTTGGGATGCAACAACAGTTTTATATAGTTTTTTGCGTTTGACAGTCACAGTCATTTGATTGATGAAATCTAGTCTGGAAAAAAGTAGTAGTAAACCAAAGCTTCGTATGTCATCCCGCATTAAGTTATGAGGTACGGGTTTTCGTCCTGTCGGACATATCTTGACATTGAAGACAAACTAAGATTTAATTTAGCGACTTTTCTGTATCAATAATGTCTGTCTTAAGTTTGCAAGACATAATTTTGTATGCAAAGTGTACTGTGGAATGATGAAAAGTGCGATTTATATTAACTGAGCACCACACGAGACAAAAAACAACGAGAAAAATATGGAAAAATGTTGATAAGAGGTTAGTTAAGTGAATGCCAGGTAAACAGTAGAATGAAGCCGAGACTATGTAAAATAGCTGAATATTGAGAGGGTCAAAGTAGAGTTAGGTAGGTATAAACGTATTATATTGGGGGTTGCCATCATCAATATGTCTCAGGCATTATGAACCTATAATTTTCCAAATTTCAACTAAATCGCGTGTTCCCGTTTGGCCACGGGCATCTGCGTCGTCTTGGTTATTAACAGGCTGTTCGTAGTCTGACCGCGCATTATCTTAATTCCCTGGCGTGTAAAGTGTCCTTATAAAAACTTATTATTACACGGCTTTTATATATAGACAATATTAAACGCGCATCTGATTTAGATCAAATTAAAATCCACTTTCAAATTTTTCGTCAATTTCCGTCTTTTCTCAAGTGCCTTATAAAACGGGAATAATAATTGATTACTGAAAAATTGTACATTATTTTTCAAGGCGTGGACATCGGGACGTATATATTATGTTTGTCACGTAGAGAAATTAACTTAATAGGGCGTATCGCAAACCTTGTTCATTTGAAGGACTAGGGTCGATGCCAAGCCACTTAATTATAAGGTTTTTTAATTAATTTCAATTACTTTTGCTGACAGGCATTAAGGCATTAAATTCCTCGAAAGTGAATAGAACGCTCAATGATATTGTTGCTACATTTTACATCTACAATTCGTCAACTTTCAATCTTTTACTTCCCCACAACCATCGTGGGTTGTGAGTCTAGAGACTCACAGGGCAATTCCTACTATGAGGAGTTTTTAAATATGACCGAAACTGTGAGTGAACGAAAACAGATAACTATCAGTTAATATGATGTATGTGGAGGATAGATACGAATTGGAAAACGGACATCTGGCAAAAGAATAAAAATCGAAAATTGGCGATCGATGGGTTAGAAATTATGCCACAAATCTTGAAAAAATTGAGGAACAATAATTATAGATCAGAAGAGAGCGATCCCAGCATATATTTGACAGGCCATAAACGTTGTAATAATATTCTTGCGAGCGCCACATTTGACATCAGGGTTGAATTATGGTCGTTTCTAGACATCCTAATGAGAACCTATTGGCGGTCTTCTCTCTGCTGGCTTTTGTTTAGTGCTCTGACTAACCCGTTTCGGGCACATGGCCTTTTTAAAACACCTTTACCAGTTTTTCGATTACTCATTGGTAAAATACCGTTTAATTAACTTTTAACAAATGCCCTCGTGGTAGAGGAGTACTTTATTTGGCAGCGGTTATCATTGCCAACATTCGTACAATTTATATACCTACAGAAAATGAGATGTGTGTGAAATATATTGGAAATTTTAATGTGTCTTTTACCCAGTCATTTTGGGATATCCATCTGAGATCAACACTTAAAATGGGCCAAAAATGTCGATTATTTCGGATCTGAGGATTTGAGTGTGTTTTTCAATGAGCTCGTTGCATTTCTCTCCTCCGTGTGATGAAAATGATGGAGAATTTTAGGCATTTTGAAAGACTTACAGTTTTTCGAAAAAATCGATTTGCTACCTCTTCTGAAATTTTCAGTGGAAAGTCTACATTTTACATGCGTGTTTTTTGAGATCAATGGCTTGTTTGCGACCTAAGAAGCTCCCAATGTGCATATTTAAGGTGTTTAAGTCGATACTAAAAGAGATATCGTCGGTGGAAGATCGTCACCGCTATAAAATGGGCAAAAACTTTTGATTTTTTCTGCTCTGCGAATTTTAACGTGTTATTCAATGTGTTCGTTGCATTTCTCGCCTCTTTGTGTTAAAAATGGTGCAGAATTTCAAGGATTTTGACAGATTTTATATTAGAATATTTTATATTTTATATATATTTTATTTCATTCCAATATATTCCTGGGTTTTTCAGTCAATTTTATTGTCACTAATTATGGTGTTATGTGATGAGCCCTGCGTTTCGTCCCGGGTCTACCTATTGGACTCGTCAGTAAGGCTTAGGTAGACCCTGCCTTATACGCCAGACATCGGTTCTACGTGTTCGGACGTAAATGAACCGAGCCGGTATAGATCTTCTGCGGTGAGATATTGGCAACCCGTGTTGCCGATTAGCATTAGATTGAAAACCACTCGTTCCATTCTGCTTTTTTTCTCCCAAGCATCTATATCTTTTTCGTCTTGATATACGAAAAAAATATATATTTTATATTATTGAAAAAATTGACCCTTGAGAAATTTTCTGTGAAAAATCAAAACTTCACATGCTTGTTTTTTGAGCTCAATCGATTATTTGAGACCTAAGAAGCTCCCCATTAGTCAAGTAAAAGTGTTTGGAGAACGTGGCTGCTGAAAAACTAATTACAATTGGCCAAAAATGTCGATTATTTCTGATCTGAAAATGTTAGAGTGTTTTTCAATGTGCTCATTGCATTCTTGGCGTCCTTGTGATAAAAATGGTTTAGAGTAGTAGTAGTAGTAGTAAACATCTTTATTTCTAAAAAAGGCTATCGACCTATCGGTCTTTCTGCCCTTGTTTAATACATGTAGTCTTAATCTAAATAAAAAACAAATATGAAAATTCTCTTATTCTAGGTTAACAATATTATTAAATAAAATTCCAATGACAAGAAAAAATTATTTTATTGTCCACTAGTCAGTTGCGTTTGTAAGTGTTCGAGTAGAGTTGATGTAGGGAAACGGAAGCGGGATAGTCTGGTTGGTCTTGTAAGACAAAGGGGATTCAGTATGGTCCAGTTGTAGGGGTTGTTTGTCCATTTTGTCTGTAGATGTATGAGTCTTTCCGAAATCTTTGTCATGCTTGTGCGTTCGTATAGTAGTTGGGTGGGGGGGTTGTGTAGTGGGTTTTGGGGGTGTCTTATTCGTGTTATTAGTCTTAGTGCAATTTGTTCTGTTGTTTGTGTATAACGTTTTGTCCTTTCTGTTCCGTTGGTCATGAGTATATGTCCAAAGTCTAGCAAGGGTCTACAAATAGCTTTATATATTTTGGTGGCGGTGTTTGTGCTAATTCCTCTGTCTTTGTAGGTTAGTGATCGGAAGTGTTTTGTTCTCTTTATTGTTTCTGCCCTGATGTTTCGTATGTGTTTAGTGAATTTAAGTTTCTGGTCAATTGTGATTCCAAGGTATTTTACATCGTTTTTTGCTTGTGTCGTTTGGCCGTCTGCAGTTATTGTAGGGGAGTCAGCGTTGAGTCTGTGGTTTGTGAGCAGAAGTTGGTTTTTTGACGCGTTTGGTGTTAGTCTCCATTTATGAAACCATGTCATTGTGTTGTTTGTTAGTGTTTGGAGTCTTTGAGCTGCTCTCTCAGTAGTTTTGTCATGTACAATAAGTGCCGTGTCGTCAGTGTATTGTAATATGTATGCCGATCTGTCGATTTGATTTTTGTCTGGTAAGTTCTAATTGTATATGTCATGGCAGTATATATTGTAGAGAAACGGTCAGAGCGGGGATCCTTGAGGGAGCCCTTGTTCAGGGGAAAAAGAAAATGACAGTGTTTTGTCAATTCGTACTTGTAGTTGTCTGTTTTCTAGTAAGTTCTTTATGGTGTGTAGTAGATATGTTGGTGTGTAATGGTTTTTTTTTTCAATTCCTTTAATTTTCGGCCATTTTGAGATATTTCAAATTTTTTCAAAAAATTGACTTCCACCTTCAGAAATTTTCGGGTAAATATCAAAATTTTACATGCGTGTTGTTGGAGCTCAATGGTTGTTTGCAACCTGAGCAGCTCAAACAACGTGCAAATATCGCGACTGCTCAAAAACTGCTTGAAATTGGCCAAAAATGTCGATTATTTCGGATCTGAGATCTTTAGAGTGTTTTTCAATGTGCTCATTGTGTTCCTATCATTCTGGTGATGAAAATGGTTTAGGTCTTTTTTTTTAAAAAAATTTACCTCCCCCTTAAGAAGTTTTCGGGAAAAAGTAAAAATTTTACATGCGTGTTGTTTGAGCTCAATGGATTGTTTGCAACATAAGAGGCTCCCCCATACGCATATAAAAGTGCTTGAGTCAATAATAAAAAAGATGTCGTCGTGTAAATATCGTGACCGATCAAAAACTGCTTGAAATTGGCCAAAAATGTCGATTATTTCGGATCTGAGACTTCTAGCGTGTTTTTCAATATGCTCGTTGCATTCCTGGCGTCCTTGTGATAAAAATGGTGTAGATTTTCGGGCATTTTGAGAAATTTGAGATTTTAAACAAAATCGACCCCCTAAGAAATTTTCGGCCAAAAGTCAAAATTTTACATTCGTGTTTTTCCAGCTCAATGGATTCTTTCTGACCTAAGAAGCCCCCCAATATGCACATATAAGCGGCTTGAGTCAATAATAAGGAAGTTACCGTCGTGTAAAGATCGTGGCCGCTCAAAAACTGCTTAAAATTGGCCAAAAATGTAGATTATTTCGGATCTGAGGCTTTTAGCGTGGTTTTCAATGTGCTCATTGCATTCCTGGCGCCATTGTGATTAAAATGGTGTAGATTTTCGGACATTTTGAGACATTTCATGTTTTTTGAGAAAATCGACCTTGCCCCCAGAAATTTTCGGGCAAAAATAAAAATTTTTCATGCGTGTTTCTCGAGATCAATGGATTGTTTGCAACCTAAGCAGCGCCCCAATACGCATATAAAAGTGCTTGGGTCAATAATAAAAAAGAAATCGTCGTGCAAATATCGTGACCGCTCAAAAATTGCTTGAAATTGGCCAAAAATGGCGATTATTTCGGATCTGACACCTTTAGCGTGTTTTTGAATGTGCTCATTGCGGTCTTGTCATTCTGGTGATAAAAATGGTTTAGGTATTTTCGGGCATTTATAGAGATTTTATATTTTTCAAAAAAATTACCTCCCCTTTAAGAAATTTTCGGGCAAAAGTCAAAATTTTACATGCGTGTTGTTGGAGCTCAATGGATTGTTTGCAACCTAAGAAGCTCCCCAATACGCACATAATAGTGCTTGAGTCAATAATAAAAAAGATATCGTCGTGCAAATATCGTGACCACTCAAAAACTGCTTAAAATTGGCTAAAAATGTCGATTATTTCGGATCTGAGGCCTTTACCTTGTTTTTCAATGTGCTCATTGCGTTCCTATCATTCTGGTGATGAAAATGGCTTAGGTATTTTCGGGCATTTTGAGAGATTTTATTTTTCAAAAAAATTACCTGCCCTTTAAGAAATTTTCGGGCAAAAGTCAAAATTTTACATGCGTGTTGTTGGAGCTCAATGGATTGTTTGCAACCTAAGAAGCTCCCCGATTGCATACGTGAACCGTTTAGCTATTATAGCGGAAGATATCGTAAATTGATCCTTAACCGACGCTACCGCTTTAAATCGGCAAATTTTTCGACCATGGACGCTTAAAATCAAAATTCAGGCTAATTTGGTGCGTGCAAAGGACGTTTGAGTTGTTGTGATTCGCTTTGGAGCGTATTGCAATTACGTAGCGCACAGGTATGTTATTCCTAGGATAGAGTAGGTACCTACAATTGTAATTTATTTCAGTTTACAAATAGGAATAGCGTGATCAGATAGAAGTTACGGGGTTTCGCATGCACAGATGCCATCTGCAGATAAATGTAATTAGCGTGCTAAAGTTTCGAACGGTGTGTAGGTATATGCTACGCCAGCACAACACATCTATATACCCACAGCTCACGATTATATATGTAAAAGAATTTATGACGCGTGTGTATTGTGGGCTATTTCTTGACAACTACCATGATAAGTCTACTCACAACTCTATAATGTTTTGATTTAGTATTGAAGATTGCTTGTGCGGTTTGTAATACTTTTACTTGCATCTGAAACTTCAGTACCATTATACAATATAAGGGAATTAAATTAACTTTCTTTTCCATGAAACCTGAGAGTACATTTCTGTAGTTTTCAAGCAACTACTTTGTAATTGATTTATCAGAATCTGATCAAATAAATTTACATATGTCGATGCCTTGACATCAGTAGAAATCTTATACCGGCTACTGTTTAGTAATATAATAGGCTGGTAATAAATCTGGGTATACTTGGAGATAAAAATGTAAACGTAAACTTCCACACAGACCAGCTAGGGTGGTCCAGTAGCAATTGCTTCTAAATAGGCTTAAGGGGGATTTTTACGTGCTCATATTTTCCGGGCAAGGGAACATGTCATAATCTTTTACTTAATGGTCGAATAACATAACATTATTGGGATAGCAGGAGGAAGTGCGGTTTGTTTCTGTTAGACACGATACTTTGTTAAAAATAGAACGATAATTTAAACCCATTTTGTTAAGAGGAAGGAAACACCAATAGAATATTGGAAAAAGTAAATAAACGGGCTCTGTTCAATTTGCCTAAAACCTGGTCCAGCAGTGTCTGGGAAATTCAGCGGAAATGCTAATGCAAAGACCGCATTCTAATGCAAATAAATAAAAAGACCCAGTCGATAAAAGGGGGAATGGATTTGTCGTTACTTTTCAACCCTTATCTATTTTCGCGGAAAGCCAATACTCGAAAGTATCGCAATGACTGTACATTATTCAAAAACGATTCATCTTCTGGTCAGAGAAAAGGTTTATTTACTGGCTATCCCCCAGTTCTCATTTACATTTTCGGTTAACTCTTGAATTCAGATCCCCAGGCGCAATTAAATCATTCATCCAAGGAAGTCTCGTCAGTGCCTTATTCAAAATTTCCATGTACTAACATAAATTAACATTTTCAAGTTTTAATCAAGTCGCTTAAAAGCCAAATTACAATAAATTAGTAAAAATGTGGTTTTAACTGGAATTTACTCTCATAAACAATATCGTCCAGGCACTAAACTAAGTGAATAGGGGAGAAAATTCGAAAAAAAACATAGACATTACAAAACATTACTTCCTTTAATAAACCTTGTTATTATTAAGAAGATTCTTCATCACATTCCAACTAACACGACAACTGGAAGCAATTTCTTTGTCCAAATATATCCATTAAGTGATCCATTCGAATAGTTATTTGGTGACTTCGAACTCCCAATGTCATTTATAAAACTTCAAAGCGGCTTTAATGTATCCACTACTTTTTGATACGTCAAAATATCGTGATATATGATCTATGAATATCGCGGCAGTAGCTCAAAATGATCTAATGATCTATAGTCGAATAGATTGCCTCTCTCCTACCGAAGGCCTATTGTACTCCCGATTTTGTTTGAAATTATTATCATTTTGAACTTCGATGTGGTGGATGTAACACATTTATTATCGTCAGTTGAAAACTAATTATGTATTAAAATGTATGTATCAACATTTTCAACTACTGAGTTCTTTCACATCCCGTTTCCATTCTGGTTTCAGAAAATAATCTTTTGTATCTATATAGTATTTCAATACAATAGTAGTTGTATTTCACCCAAATCAAGCGAACACACTGCTCTAAAAGAACTTCTATTATGTTCCAAATAGTGGAAAATATTTTAGCAAATGTCCATTATGGGAGCTGACATGACCAGTGTGGTGTAAATACATGAAAGGGGTAACTTTGCAAGCCTGTTAACTTCACTCTTCAACAAGACCACCCTTGAAGCTAACCAGTGGATTTAGTTGTATTTCGGGAAATTGCGTTTTAATTTCTTGGCAAGCTAATGTTTGTTTATAGTTTTAGTCTGCTGTAATTAACAAAGCCGTTTGCATTGTTTTAGCTATAACTTGAAAATATATGTGCTTGGGCTTTTCAACTTTAGTCAACTTAATGTTATGACGGGTTCTGCTTGCGCGGTTCTAACAACGACTAATAATAATGAACCTACATAGGTAATTAAGTTTGTAAAATTCTAGCGAGATTGATAAACAAATAATTATTGGAAAAAGTGAGTCGACATTCTATTTACTGATGTTAAGATGCCTACATCATTATAGAAAATGACAAATAAATTTATAAAATAATCAATGTCTCCTGGCGATTTCTCAGTGTCAGAGGCATCATATTTCACATTTATATGGTCGTTTTGTAGGTTTACGACCATGAAAGGACCTAAATCCTATACACCATTATTATGATGTCATAAATACTGTTCTTCTGGATGACAGACATTACCGCTTGTATTAAAGGTACCTCCTTGTTCATTCAAAGATATTTTTCCACTGAAATTGAAACCACCACATTTTTTTTTAATCTAGAGTTTTAATTGTCTGGAGTCGAAACATTCTTTCCGCTCCTTACGGAATCATTTTCCTCAATTTTCATAACATGTAAACCTAAACTGCGTTTGACATTTAATGGCTCGGACAGTAGCTTTTAAAGGATTCAAAATACATTCTGCAATTTCCGGAAAAGCATACGGATTCGAAAATAAAAGGTCAGTAAGTATTTCCTTCGGGCTTTAGCTTTTACATTTTTATTCATCCTGTGGGAACAGTTTGCCCGATTCGTCGTCAGCGCACAGCATGAGGAAAATAAGAAATTTAAAGTGACAGCATTGAATATGGGGATTTACTAAAGTCGTTGTCTTTTGACAAAATGTAATTGATTTCGGATTTGCAAAACAAATTGTCTATGACTAAAGTGCGATTTTTATACAAAGACGCCGTATAGTCGGTTCACCCGGTTTCATCAACATGTTTTCTATGCAACAAAAAATAAAATATTTATTTTGTATTGTCTTAAATTGAGTTTAACAATGATTTTACTGAAAAATTACTCTTGCGGGTTCATTTTCTGTTGTCAGCTTCCCAGCGTTTTCTTCATTTGGGTTTCTGCAAGTTTCACTTTAACACACTTTCAGTTGCATCAGTTTCGCAAAACTGATTGCGATTTTTCCGAAGCAATAAGTAAATCAAATCGTTTTGTGTTAGAGAAACATTCCCGAGTTTTATCTGGATAGTCTTCTGTGAGTGTTGACACATAATACAGTTTAATTTGATGTCGCAAAAACTTAAAGTTAAACCAATAAAATTTGAGAAGAAATAATTTATTGATGGTGCGATAAGAAGCGTAGCAAAGACTGTATTCGATGTCATCAGCCCATGTGATATATGAGCCCATATTTCAGAGAGAGACACTGGACTTTAGCGGAGATGATATCTGGCACTTCCGTAGCAAAGCACTCGGTCTTAGCAGGACGACAAGTGGTTATTTACTGGCCATAAAGTCTTACTTATAATTTATATAGATAATACACGTTATCTAGGACGAGGCCCGAGTATTTAGCACTGTGCTGTCCTTTTGCGTAGATGCTTAGAAAAATTACAAACCAGTTGGTTTATTTTTAAGACAATTTGAAGCTATTTTTCCTTAAAAAAAAATAGCCACCTACTGTGCCTGTGACAACGCAGCGTAATTTTCGTTCCTTCCATCATGCATTATCGCAGTTGCTTTTGTTGTAACAAAATATCTAATTTGAATACAGTCTAATACTTATGTGCTGATACCATCTACTAAATGCATACTTTTGTTATTATGCCATTGTTTCCAAAGGAGCCATCGTCGGTCATCTAACGGCTCCTTATGTAATAATAATAATCACCTCCTATTTGTTATTAACACTGTAATTGCCGTGCATGTCCCTCCTACTGACAATAATGAGCGTTTTTGATTGGCTTTTGTCTAAAACCGAAAGCGCTCCTCATCAATTTTATGCCAAAAGAAAATAAAATGAATTCTTTTGTCAAACGCTCTACCGTGGCCTGACAATGATTAAACGATGTCTGGCCATTTTTGAATCGTCTTTCAGTTTATATACAGTGTGTCAGAAAATTGCTTTACTTGGTTCGATTATATATACATAATAATTGACTTGGTCCTTTTGTGTTTGCAAATTAGATCGATTAATTAAATCTGGATGATAGATGAAGATGATTAATGTGTAACAACTACCACAAGAAATTTCCTCTAACTTATTTAAAATTACGAAATATGCCGGTAATTTTTGCTGTGAAGATATTTATTTTGTCGTTAGCAAATCATTTCACAAACCGATTCGTTTGGGATATTTTATTTCGCTTTCGTAGGTTTAGAAAATTTGATGAAAGACATACGTTAATAACGTCAATTTTACGTCTCTCTTGGTGGACAAGTAATCGAAAAAAAAAACGACAATTTTTGCGTCACTGCCAAAAAACTTGGGACAGACTATACCTCAAATCCCATTTTTTTATTAGGTATTCCAGGTAACATAAATGAATGCGTCGTTGTTTTCCAACGTTTTTCTCAGGTTATGTAGATTCTTTTAAATACTTCAGTCCTTTCGTTATGTGGGGCACGTGCGAAAAATATATGATGGATGAATATGAAACTGAAGATTACTCACTGAAAAGGTGATTCGTCAAATTTTGTATTCTTTTTCAAAGTTTCCTCGGTTTGGACAATAGGTCGAATCCTCTAGAGGATTTGCGACAAAGAGGGTGCGAAACAATGAAACGAAAATGTAGGAAAAGGCCGAGCAAAGTTCGTGATACATATAGATATACTTTTTCATCAATAACTCACTATCGTTCCCATGAAATATGGAATTGTGGTTTATGGAATGACGAATCGTTGGGCCAGAGGTCCCTGTTCCATTTCCACATCATTTGTGCTACGTAATACGACTTTAAAGCGCATTAAGCATCTTAATAAATTTCTTTCAAATTGTACCATTTCGAGAAGCAGCTTTGAATTATGCAAACCAGCTCGTTCTGCATAATTTTTCAAAAGCCAATGAAATGGCATTCTAAAATATCGCATCGTCTATATCAGAACGCATGTTATTAAAATGACCAAAAATTACCTATCACTGACATATAATCGAAAGCAATTGGCTGAGTAAAACGTTTGTAACTGAGGCAATTAAATGTGAGTCTTTTTGCTTAATCCGTAATTGTACGGGAACCACGCAAAGTTTTGTCGGTGAGTGCGAGTCGAGATAGTTATTTAGAAAATAATAATAGATTATTTACAAGGGACTTAAATATAATTAAAGCTCCAGTGGTGCATGCGTAAAATTCGCAAATTGTTTGCAACCTTACACGACATCCCATTTGCATTTTGGTGAATGAATATCTAAAAATTTTTAGTTTTCGACAAAATTGCCTGTTTCTACTCAATTTGCAATGGAAATTATATTCCAAAATCAGACAGCTGAACAGCGGCGTATTCAAAAAAGGCGGATACTCTTCATTGGCGCCAAAAAATACTTGTTTTTCCAAATTCATAATCATTCAAACCGGTGATTTTTTCGTCTGCAACTGATTCCAAAATAACGCAAACGGTCAACCGATATTGAGGAAACAGTTCTGAGGGAAATAAGGAAACAATTTGTGAAAAAGGATATAAAATAATTAGGTACTCCAAATTCGAAGTTAATTAAAAACGTATCAACTAAGTCACGGGACTACTAATTGTTGACAAGCTGAAATGGCGATCTTATCATTTTGAAATTTATTGGCCTTTCCATGATTATTCTAATAGTGCAAAAGACTAAGCGTGTCTGCTTGTCCCTTTGCCTGAGCTAAATGTTTTATTTGTATTTTTATCGTGCAATATCTGGATTCGTGAAGGATGATTCAAAGTGGCTATAACGAGCTTGTTTTTGGACGATATTTTCCTAAAACTAATGAGTTAAATCTAGTGAAGAATAGACTAAATTATTACAAGAAGCTTAAAAACTTGAAAACTTATAGCTATGCTAATATAAAAATAATTGTTTTTCTGGAAAATGTGTTTTTAACAACATTTGCATAAGGGTGTAGTTCTTTCTCATGATTAGAAAGGAGATCCTCTTTTTAATTTCCTGTTCTAATGCTCTGAGAGATTTTTAATGCAAAAGAAATAACATGCGGCGGCCTGACGTTATCTGGAAATCGGACAAATTGTGTTTACATGCACACACGTTGCGTAGGGGTTAAATTGGGGATTGAACCGTGCCACTACCCTAAGTCACTTCCGGGGCACCTGGTTTATCTAAAGACCGATCATTAACACCGTGTCGCAAATTTATAACACTACCTAGTTATTATAAGTGGCATGAAATAAGGCGTTAAATGTTACGGGTGTGCGAATGAAAATGTAATTATGCGCTAATAGTGCTTAAATTTAATTTCTCCCCCATAGGAATGAAAAACCCGTAAACATTTTTTGTTTTTGACGCCCATGCCATTAAGAAGCTGAGTGTGGATAGTTCGATCCCAATTACGTTTACCTGCATCACGAAAAAGCAGTAGTAGTCGCCAAATCAGTAAAGTTAATGCAAAACGTGACATTTCAAGCTTAAATTGCCTGCGATTTGTACGATAGATCGATTTTCTCACTCATATGTTACATAACTGTCTAATTAACCACATCTAGCAGATTAAAGGCACTAATTCCGTTTTGCTTTTCACATGCAATCGATGGTTTTTCTGATCTTCCTCGAGGGAAATATTTATGTAAATGAGATCACTTGAAAACCTTATGATCTGGAAGCGGTACTACATTTTTAAATTACACACTTGCCATATTTTATTGAACCTGATAATGTTGGTTTCTGATGCAATCAATGAAAGTCAGAAATATTGCTGTTCAATATTGATTGGACTATTAATGAATAATCTCTAATTAATTCATTACATGGAAGCGCAAATATAAATATAAACTTGAGTAACCATCCTCGAATAAGCATGCGGTTTCAAATTAAAGATAGCGTTTTTTGGTGCAACCATAAACTTTTGGAGGTCTTTAAATTATTGTCATAATAGCTTTTATGGCAATTATTGAAATTTCGAACAATTTTATGTAAATATGTGCATTCAACAATCACGAGCAGGAAACCTATCTAAAGCATCTAATGGCAGATCTAAAGTACGCGGTTACCCCGAGGGCAAGTTGCCCAAAATGACTTTTTCCGATTAAATCACAATTAATTTTCTAAGACATTTCGGAAATTACATATAATTTAACAAATTCTTAATTGCTATATTCCCAGAACAGCACCGTTGACCCTTGTCAAAATTTGGCCGCTGGTCACACCGTGTTATTAGCGTGTCACACATGTTTCACGTTTTCAGAGAACTATCTTGGACCCGATAAAGCGGAAAAAGAGTCCAGTTTTCATAAATTCATATTATGTCAAGTGTTGCAACGTTTTATTAATCGGCAGTTTTCAGTGCGCTTAATAGAATCCGGCTCTGTATTAAATCTGTACAGTAAACTCGAGGAACGGCGAAGTTTTCATTTCATATACTCGACCATCATTAGTAAGTAATCTTAAGGTAGAAGATCTGACCTCGCCCTTGTCGGACTCGAAGGCCGAGGCAAAACGAAACAATTAAGCCAAGTTATTAATTACTGGTCAAGCCAAACAATTATTTTGCCGATTAGCTAACAAAGTGTTATAAAACAATAATTCTTTATAGAAAATTAAAACGGATTCAGTCAGTATCCAGTGGTGATTGGAAATGAATACGGCCCCCTGGGGCGGAAACTCGCATGCCCCCCCGTAGTAAGTCACACAGACTCATTATTTACAGGGCTGCGGGCCCCTTTGCCAAGACAGGCCTAGCCGCATTGCCTTCAAGGTCACAAAATGGATCGGTTCATTTAAATAGAACACTTATCAAAACATAACCCCTGAACATTTCCATCAATTACTTATTGGGCAGACAGTCATTTGCTTTTGGTTTCGGGGACCCACATTAACCGCAATTGCCCCTCATTGCGCTTCCTGGCGTTTCTACTCGGTTCTTCCAAGGGAAACCACTTAACTGACCTATCATATCATCCCTTCCAGGATAAGATTCCTGCTGGAAATTTGCGCACCTACATCGCCTAAACAATGAAAAAATCAAACATCCCTTCCACAACACTTATCTAGGTCTTCGCCTTAAGCGTCAACATTCTGAAGTACTTAGTGGTATTCGGCTATTTCAAGTCAGTTTACAACCTTCACATACCCTAAATAAGCCACAAGTGTTTCGAATATATGGTTACTTGATAAATTGAATTCTAAATGGCCTTAGGTTCTGTTTGCTTAAGATCAGGCAAAAATAAAACACAATAATCATTTAAGACAGCTATATTTTATCGTGCCCAAAGGCGATACATATTTCTGTACATAATGGGTGCAATAACAAAATCATTTAAAAAGTGCTGATAAAAAAAACATTTCGGTAAACTTGGCTTTAAAATGAAACAACACATTTCTCAGTTCAATTAACCACAACAAAACGTTTGCATTAAGTAAATACTTCTTCAAATATTGGCTAGTGTGGAGGTGTAGGCTTCCGATCTTGCATGATACGATTAATGAAGATGTACTTGGTTAATGGCAAATGTTTTGCGTGTGTACACAAGTAACGTTCCAACTTATCAGCTTTACAAAAATCATCAATAAATAATATTTTAGGAAAGAATAAAACTGTTTATTGTTCGTATACCTTAAGGAAATCGTTCAGTATCCTTTTAATAACTATTTACATCTATACACATAGCGGCATATAGCATATATACAAAGTTATTGCACATTTACATACACTTTAATTAGGATTAAATTTTTCACAGTGATGGATATATACGGATTATGATCTTTTAAAGTGGTAACGTAGTTTTCTCTACAGGCCAACATACAGATCATATAAAATTGATATTTTGAGCCTTTTCACCAATAATAATTCATTGTGTGACAAAGGAACAAACAAGTTCCATTAGAGATTTGTAGAAGGTTCAATTCGATTATAAAAATGAGCAATTTTAACATATTATAGTTTTACATGGATAGCATCTGATACATCACAACGTACTAGAGATCACTAAACTACGGTATATATTTACAAAACAAATGAGTATTTCGCACGACTGGCTAATAAATTTACATTTAGATGAATCTTTTGTACAAGCATAATAAATTAAAAACAACTGGCTTAAAGGTGTATTTTTGAACTACAGAATAATAAAACTATCGAAACGAAAAGAGCTAAAGAACCAAGCTATGAATAACAATTTGCTTCAATGTTTTTATCATTTTGCAGTCAAATATCGATTAAATCTAACTCAATTAATCTAAAAATCACATGTCAAACTTATTTAACTTCGGATAAGTACTTTAACAGATCAATCACCACCAAAGAGGTATAGTTCTTAAAGCTAACCCGTTACTTAGAGGTCACGATACATCCGACTCTTTTTTTACATGAAGCGACTCATTTTCCGAGTGGATATTTCTTCGCGTTCGGGACACAAATACTTTTGGACATCCTATTATTGTACATTTGAACATTTCAGATAGGTGGTTTTTCTCACAATGCTCCTTCAATTGAGATTGCGTACTAAAAGATGTTCGGCAGAATCTGCATGGTAGATTGCCTTCCTTGTCAGGAGTGGGTAGGTCTTCTTCTACGCAATGAATATATTTCGGAGGACTAGAAGGTACATTTGACGGAGGTGGTGATGAGGATACTGGAGAACTTGAAGTGGAAGACCGTTCTTTACCTAAAGATGAGCCATTGAATTGGCCGAAATGACTGAAATTTCCTAGAGGAAATGGCAATACGCCCAATGGAGGAGGCAACAGCAGAGGAGGCGGAGGAATTCGGTCTCCATTGAGCATGAGTTGGTCAATATTGGGGGGCAAGTGGTGGTTCTTGAAAGCTTCATCAGCATACAATCTTGCTAAAAAGTCTCCATGTAAAGCTGGATTTGCTGCAAAGCTGGCGAAGGGCGATAGTCCTGGACTGCCTTTATCTGAACTTGTTGACAGAAGTTTTCTGTGCAAGTTTAAATTGGCGCTGTGTCTGTCTCTGCTTCGTTTTGAAGGAAACGCGGCATTACAACCATCAACGTTGCACTTGTGCATAAGCTTCAGATGAACATTCTGATAGTGCGTTTTTACGCCGAAATGGTTTTGGAATATTTTGCCGCATGCTGTACATCTTCTGGGGTTGTCTTTGTCAATTGGCACATCCATGGTACTAATAAATTGTCCATTATCAAAGTGTCCATACAGCTGATTTTGACTATTTTCGTCGGCTGATTCTCCTCCGTTGCTGCTTCCAGCGGAAGATGTTTGTGAGCGAGCTGGACTGGGAGGCCCACCACCCATCATAAACCCCAACGGAGGGAATTGACTACCAGGTGCCCCTAGTCCCAAGTGTAACCCTTTCGACATCCATTCACTAAAATTTCCATGAGAAAGACTCTCTAAGTGGCGCAATGCATTGGACGAATCGAAGGATTCATCACTTTTATTGCTTTCGACTGAACTGGCTGGACGGTCTTCGGTGTCTTCAGCAGCGTCAAAATCATGATTCAGCTTTTCTTTTTTTAATTTGTCAATTGAAAAAAGTGGAGCTAATGAGGTTTTAATTTCACTGCCGATCACTTTTTCGCGTTCATTTGCGTTGACATCCGGACTTCTTTTCCCTAGGTCTAAAGGAGATTCACTTCTATTTTCTTCCTTCACTTCTTTTTTGGGTTCTATTTTGGCTTCCATTTCCAGTCGGCGTGTAGATTCAGCTAATCGTTCAGCGAAGACGTCGCTGGACGAGTCCCCGTCGCTTACAGGGTCATCTAACATTGGAGGTAATGCACAACGCGTAGGATTTTGGCTTTTTCTTTTTCGTTTGTTAGTCGGTACGCTACTGACCTCATCTTTTAAGCTTTGATTATCTATAATGCTTAACGAATCCTCATTGCTATCAATGTTACTTAGAATTTCTTCATCTGCATCGGATATCGACATTTTTTGCTTTTTAGCAGGCATGCTGAAGTCTTCAGGTTGATCGGAAATTGGTTGAAGCCGTATCGGACTATAAGCTCGTGGGATTTCAACTCGTTCCATTACGACTTCGGAAGCCTCCGAAGAAAGTCGGTGCTCTTGACTAGGTGATTTGTAAATATGGTCAGTGTCACGTTCCAAAGAATGACGTTGCTCATGTTTCATTTCTTCCCTTTCCGGATAGTGATTTTTTTCATTGGGAATATCATCGTCCTCATCTCCTCCCACCACTACAATACCCTCCTCGTCATCTTCGTCTTCGTCCGATTGATGATGGTTATTGGAGGAAGTTAGGGCTAAAGCGCTAAAGTCTTTTACGGTACTTTTACTTTCTTCTATACTCCTCTGAATGCTTAAATCGAGTGTCTGCTTGAAGTCCATCGTGGCCAAGGAGTGATATTTCATATCTGGAGGAGGCGTCAGAAGTGGAAATGGACCGAATGGGTTTAGTGGATTTAGTGCTGCAGCTGCTGGTATGCCCAGCCCGGTTTGAGGTGGAATCAGTATGGGGTGAGATTGTGAACTTCGTCCATCATGTGGTGATATTTTTCTGCGAAGATGAGGAGAATGCAATTTCGGATTTGGATTAGCGCTATGTCTATTTCGGGATCTCCGCGAACTAAACATCATGTTACAGCCTTCAACTGTACATTTATGCATTTCTCGCAAATGAACAGCCGAAAAATGTATTTTTAACGCACCTTTGTCGCAAAATGTTTTCAGACAAACGTTGCACTGCACTCTTTTCTTTCCAGTTGCCGGATTAATGAATTGAGTACCCAAATTAAGCGGTAAACTTGGCGAACCCCACTGTCTTTTAGTTGGTGAGGATGGTTTACGTCCTGGTAACAAACGAGGTTGTTTTAGATTTTTTAAAGAGTCTCTGTCCCGACTTAAATTCAGCGCACTATGAGAATTTTCGTCGGCATCGTCATCTTCCTCGCTATTTGCGTTACCAGGAAATAATTCAGCACTTGACGGTGATTTGCTTCCGGTAGACATTCGAGTCGACATTAGAGCAGGAAATGAAGACGCTACTAAATTGGCTGCAGCCAACGCGTTTGCAGACACAGCCATTGCAGCAGCCGAGTGGCTTAATGATGTTGGTGGATGGGGAGGCGGCAAACAGTTAGCCAAAGAAGTTGATATGCTTAAATTCAAACCGACCGATTCGTTATCAGTTCGTCGTCTTCCAACATCAGGACTGACGCGATTAGGAAAAGCCGGCAGGCCTGCCGAGCTAAGTTTGCGATAATCGAACGTCATACTTTGAAGTCGATTCAATGGACTACTGGCCATAGTATTAGGAGGTGTGTTTGAAGACATTGGACCATTGGAAACTGGTGGCATCTTGAGAAAACCCAAGGGATGCTTTTGGTGTGGAGACATAGCGTGCACTTGTGAGTGGAATACTGATGGATGAACGTTGGGCGGAGATGGGCGACGACTGGGGGACATTGCCCGATGGTGCGGCGAGTGACGGCGCTCCAGACGCTCCAGGGTGCGCTCCTGAAGTGCCTGTTGCGCCAGAAGCAATTGCTGCGTTATGGCTCTAGTTTCTCCAAATCTGAGAAATTGTTGGAGGACCAGCGGCTCCTCCTCTGGATTACAGATGCTCCATCGGTCCAGAGTGCTGCCGTATGACTCCTGAAACCAGAGGACGGAAATTACTCAAACAATCGCGCACTAGAGCGGAAATGGCTATGTTGCTGGCACATGCCTCTTTAAATTAGGGTCTAAGTTATTTAAAAATCGCTTGGCAGAACGGGAAAACATATCTGGTAATTCAAAAGAGAAGGTCGACGTCGTCTGTATATTTTACAAACGCGGTGTATAAAAATATACTTTCGATTCGATAGCGCTAACGCTCTTGTTTAGAAACGAAGTCTGCAGAATGTCTCCCGCTCGTCCATAAATAAACGGGGTGATAGTCACCTGCCCCTCTTAGCCTTAATCTATATCAAACAAACACAGACATCTATTAGAAGTGCATAATCAAACTATACTATTTATATATGACATTCATTAAACTCGCCTGCTTGATGTACGTCGACGAACTTTCGGTTATCATTATTTACCTTGAGGCACGTTTACTTTGCTAATGATGACGACAAAATATTGCTCCACTTTATTTCTGAACCCTCTATGTTTACGTCCCATTCTAATTTAAACTTAAATCAATGCCATGTAGGTATTTAATGAATGATCAAAGACGGCTAACGTGGTGATTGTCTGTTTTAACCGACACCAACGCTTACCATTGCAGTGTAGAAAAGTATTTTAAAATACAGAATTTTTGTAAAATTTTAACGATATCCTCACTGTAAGTGGCTGAGATGTTGCATATCAATTAAATATTTATCCGAAAAATATTGACGTCATAATCGAGAAGCAGGCAGGATTAACTAATTAAGCTGCTTCTAATTGAGCAAAATTTCACAGCAGTATTTAAGAAGGATTATCGCATTTTCCTGACCTGCAGCAATGAACCTAAGATTTCGGGCAAAATCCTGTCAGATTTGATAAGTTTTTCGCACTTTATCTCAGTTGCAATATTGCACATCATTATCATCACAAATTATTGAAGATTAGTATAAGAACTTAAAACTACTTCTACTAATAGCACATTGCTTTTCCTCCTTCCTATACGCAATTTAGGAGGCAGCTCAAATCAATATTTAGGCAATTATTAATATTAAGCTATAGTGGGAAATTCTCACCAGCCGGACAGCTTCCGACGGAAAAAACAGCATCCAATTTAGCACTGAAGATGTATTCCAAGAAGATTTTTTGCAAGTTTAATATTTTTCACTATACGTGACTAAATAAAAACAAAACTGGTCGGTTACTTAAAGAATTTAATTGTATGGTTCATGTCGAGTTCCGAAAATTGGGTCCAGAGTTATTTATCTTTAAAATTTCACGCCTTATGAGTCTCGCTTCGACTCAGTTGTGTACACCATGTTTTTGTTCGGGATCTTCGATATTTATAATTGCTTTTTAATCATTGGAATTCGGTTTCACTGGGAACATTTTTTGTGGCCAGCTATTTAGCTGGTACACAATGAGTTAAAGATGCGTAGCTAATGCCCATCTTCAATGTAACTGCGGTAACTTATCGGTCTCAAGAAAATCGTGACATATAGAAATGAATTCTTGCGCTTGTCCTTGGTAATAAAGTGAGATTTCAAAAAGATACGTGAGCAATGGCAACCGCTGTAAAACTTCGATTCAAGCCACGAACAGTGAAAATCAGCCAGTAGGAAGTCACATTTGACCTAGGAAATAAATCAGCTAATTTAAACAGTAATAATCAAGCAGTTATATATAATGTTAATAGCCAGGTATTGTTAAGGGCAATGACGACGCTTTTGCGTTTTGCTTGAACAATTATTAAAATCGTTGTAAAATGTCTTAGGCGAAATAAGATGAAAAGTCCGTCGGAAGCTGCACATTTTAACCAACAGAAAAGGTGGACACTTAATCTAAGGTAAAGCATTTTTCTGCGTTCATTTGTGATAAATTAGCATCAAAGAGCAATGTTTGAGAATTTGGGAAAGCCTTGTTTTTGATGAAATTAAAAGTGAGCCTTAATATATTCTCATGATGATGTGAAGTTTCTAAGCCAATCCGTTAATGCTCTCTGTCATTAAAGGCTATTATTTCGGTAGGATTAACAAGTTGTTACCAAAAATTATATGCAAAACAGTGAGTAATTTGAGGGTTTGTGATTTTTGCAGGCACGGAATGGCTAACCGCGAACCTAAAATATTAATAAGGGTCCAAGACACATTCGTGCTAAGTAATTGTTTCTACGATGCGTTTACTTGGATCCATATACATAAACGACATTCATTAATCCATAAAAACAGAAAAATAAACACCCTGAAAACTTAACAACCGGTTTGTTGGCAAATTATAATACCCCCTAATGGATAAATAACTGTTTAGATGAAGGAAAGGAAAAATCTGCAATTAAATTCACATTAAGGACAGCACGGTAAATTTACAATGCATTTCAGTTATAGAATGATTGTTTTGATTTCATTATCAAAACGTTGCCTTTTGATTTTTGAATGTTTTTATATTTATATGTATGTCATATCGCCCAGAATTATGCAGAGGCAGAAACAGGTGCCCTAAAGGCAATACATTTAAAATTTATTTATGGCCGTTTTTAGCAATTTACAGTATAAAACACCTTTTATTAGGACTGTCGCCTGAAAGTAATTTAAAATTCCATTTAACTCAGGAGACAATATGTATGAAAAAAAATTAAGTGCCGGCTATGAAATAAACATGTCCAGTAATTTTGTCATATCATGTAGACTGATTGGAAGAGGCCGTAAAAAATAATTGAAATTCGTTATGGTCTAAGTAGCATCTGTAGCAGCAATTTCGTCTGTTTTTGTGCCGGCTGTACTATAGTAAGGATTGCCTTGTTGATGTTTAAATTTTAAAATAAAAGTACTTTTGATAACGATAGCCAAAAATTGCGCATCGGCCGATAGTTGTTGCTAAGTTCTAATTGGTTGATTGAGAAAACACGAAATGTATTGTCCGTGGTAATGGTAGAGGAGATAATCTGAAAGTAAAATTTTACGAACCTGCAAAATATATCCTCTGGCGTAATCGTCACTTGTCCAGCCAAATCCATGCAACACTTGAATCACTTCGTCCTTTTGAAGCACAGAAAACAATCGATCGAGAAGTATTTTTAGGCGGATCGGTAACGCTTGACATCCGTACAATATCAAACTAGCTACGTCGAAGGCTACATTCACATGCACCGGCTCAGGAGCACTGATATTGAAGAGATGTCGCAGGCCCAACTTGTCCAATGCTGTAACAAAAGTGGGGGGTAATTCACAGCGTGCGCACTGAGGGGGGCGGGGCCAGCTGCAAGGGGGGGTTGACAAAGGTGGACACGAAGTGTAGGTGACGATCCCTTCATAGGGACAAATCTGCACCCGCTCTGTGTACTTTGCCGATGCTATAAGGCTACAGAGCTGCATTCAGCATTCGCATCGTCAGCCTCCACTTGCTTCGAAATTTTAACAAAAAATTACCAATATTTTTAAATACGACACTAAATTAACAGTGTTATTGCATTTCGAAAGATTGCAGTTTTGGGAATTTTTTTTCCAAGCCCCCAAATAGCCATGTTTACATGCAGACGGCACATCATTTCGAGAGTTTAGTTTAAAATGGGGATTTATTGTCTTTGCTGCTCTATTTTTTCCAGCTCAAATTATCCAAATTTATTAAAATCTTCTCTCTCTTTTTGCCGTAACTTTTCTCTATAGCTCTTATAAAATTGCGGCTGAAACGCAGCTGACTTTGTGCATTATGGGATAGACCAATCTGCATCCAACTTTAAAAAAAATATATTCAAATCTCACGATTTATACGTTCGCCTCATTACTACCACGTTTCTGTATATAATTTTCAGTTCGGAACAATTATCATGAATTTAACAGTTAGTCAAACGTACCAAAGGCCTAGTAAGTATTTTTAAGAACCAGGTTAACCATAATTTTGTCGAATATTGAAGCGTGAATCTTTCACCAAGCGAAATTACCTTCTCTAAAAATATCTCAGCGAACCAATTTGTGCTAAATTAACCAGATGTCACTAATTTGATAAATCAACGGGCGTTTATAATTATATTAGAACGATTTGTTTTTAAAAAGTGTTCGTCTTGCACATTTCCTCATCGATATATTCGAAAACGTTAATCTAATTGAGTGCTTTTGTACTTCATCGTTGAACTTATTTGCTCGAATAAATTGCTATTTGTTGTATTAAATTATCAAGTCTTAGAAAATCAAAATTGGCTTCGGGTTTCAACTCATTAAAATTTCAATTCTTTGGCTATTTAAGATCCCCGCATTAATCATCTAAAAAGTTGCCTCTCTGTTTTCCAAGCTCGGCAAAATTTCTTTGCTCAAAAAAAATTGAAAATCTGCCACAATCTCATATTGTCCACACATGGCAAAAAGTTTTTTCATCAAAATAGTTAGGTTTCCGCGGCCAATGTTGAAACTACGCCTATCAAACCGCCTCTTTAAAGGTGAAAGCTTTACCACGACGGCCTAAAAGCCTGAAAAACTCAACAGTATCAAAATATATCTGAAAAATTAGGCTCCGTGGCCATTGTGAAACTGACGAGTTTTTCCGGCTTTTGGGCCGTCGTGGAAAAGATTTTCTTGCTGAAGATTCGAGCCACTCGTGTATGTGAAACGTCAGGAAAAAAGGCTGTTCACGCATCAGTTTCAAACTTTTTTTTATATTCAATTGAATATTTCATCTGAATCCCTTCGGTTTAACAAGACCGACCAGACAAACGCGTTTCCTCTTCACAACCTCAACTCTATTGGAGCATCTCCAGTATGAATTTTAAAACTTTTTTTCTCATAGTTTATTAATTTCATATACAAAACCTTGTAACTCAGGCCAGAAGGACCTATAGGTCAATATCCTTTTCTTGAGAAATAAAGATTTTTACTACTACTGCTTGATCTGAATATTTTCAAATCACAATTGCCCTGCATTCTTTAATTTTTTTTTAAATTCTGGTAATTGTATGATTAAATATTCTAAAGATATGTATTATAAACATAACGTTATGTTCATATGCTTGACTTAATGCACAACTCACCGAAATCATATATAACGTATTTAGCGCATAACTGCGTATCTGAAGATTCTGCAAGATAAAAACAACAGCAAAACAAAAACTATAATACTGGACAGCAATTTTCCACAATAGACAATTAAATTAGCCGTTTTATTTTATAACTTTGCGCTCGGTGTCGTGATAAAAAACCATAATTGGTCATTAGACAGTGTGCTTTAATTACGGATGTAAAAACTAAGACCATTTTAGCGGTATTTTAAAGAATAATACATTTCATTATATGCTCGAGTTCACGCTACTAAATGAACTCTGCCATAATGGATTTCATTGCCTAGAGATGGCGTCGAAATAAAATAGTTTACCATTGAACATACAACAGAATATATGATGTTCATCAAATAAAATCGAAAACAAATAAAATTACATACACATTATGGGGCATAAAATAAAAGCCTCAGTTTAAGATCTTTGTCTTTTAAACATCCAAAGTCTGTATAGAAATTTGAGGTAAAAATAAAAAATACATATACAACAAAACCCTGCTGGTAAATATATATTAAAAAAGAAAGCGAATTTATGAAGCTAAAAACTAAAACTTTACAAAAAGCAATTTTTCCGCCCCGGCACTGTGCTATTAAAAACAGTTTTGTCTCATTTCGAGTGGATAGGCATGCATTTAATGCGACACTTAAGGCAGGACAAAATTTATAACAACCTATTATGGCTTGTTCACAGGTTATAAAAGTGGCTTTCGATACATTTTCGGCGTTCTGATTGTCCCTTGAAACCTATTATGCCTGCCATAAGCCTAGAAATATACGATTTTCAATTTTGAGCAGAAATTGTCACGCAACGAGGATTCTTGGAAAAGGTTTTTGGATTTAATGGGTTGTTTTATTATAGCTGTTATTACTTGGGCAACTCGTTTTGTTTTGGTGTCTTTTTAAGTAGCCAGCTTATGCTATTCATTATTTCTTCAATTATAGGCGTTTTGGGATAAAATGTTTAAAACACGAAAGGGTCGTGCATGCGTATTCGAAATTCAGGCACCAACTGGGTCTGCTTTTCAAAAATTGCCAATTATTTAGTGAATAAAGCACTTTCTGCAGTTTTACCATTTGTCTTAGTAATCGATCCTTTCCTTATACGGTGTCCCTGAGTTCTCATATTATATATGAAATCATGTCTATTGACACCGGCATCGAAATTAATAAATTCAAATAGTCAATCAAAAAAAGATATAACGTTCTTTGATTACCACAATACGTTTCTCTTTAATAGTCGCAATCTATCCTCTGAACGAGATACAATATGATATTTAAAACTTTAACCTTCTGATGGAGATTCTTTGTATGGGTTTCGACTGTAAAAAATGACAGGAGGTCTATAGGAAACGAAATTGCTTTAATATTTTTTTGCGTCAACGTGAATACAACTTAATGAACTATTCGGTAGCCTAAAATATCGATTTTCGTTCAGTCTTGTCACTAAATTACTTTATTTTTCTGTTGTATTTGAATATGTTTTTCCTGATAATACCCATTAATCATGACACCTACTGGGTTTCAAATTGTGCACTGTTCAATTAAATTGCTTCCTAAAAGCAATTTTTATTTCAAGGAAATTGAATTACCTTTGCGAAGATCCATGCTCGTTGAATGTGTTAATTATTCAAAAGTTAGAACTAGTCCTTCTTATAGCCTTGGAATTGGGCAAGATGGAAATCTTGATAACTGCAGTTTAACGGGATTTTGCAATTAGTTCGTGAATAGATTTTTTCCTTTTTTGGAAGATTTGTTTTTAAGTGAATTAAAGCAGGGTAAACCATACAGTTATTGGCCAGTTAGGAAAATTGAATATTTAGAAAAACATAACTCAATTAAAAAATATCGTAGAAACAAGTTGAGTAGGTCATTTAATTGTACTTGGTATACTAGATTAAACCATAAAGAAGCTGCAGGGAAATTTAACAAAAATAAAAATATGTAGAATGTGCAAAAATGGACAGTTATTGGCCACATTTTTATAGTTATTAGACAAGGTTTTGACAGTAATTGGCCATATGAACTGAAGGGCTGATAATGATACAAAAATGGAAAAACCGATTTATTTAGTATTTAAACAATATATATTAGCTTATCTCCATTACTTGTCTTTATTGGTTAAATACAGTTGGTATAATTCAGCCACATTCGTTGTATTCGTTTTCATCCTGCATAGTATTTTCAAAGTGCTGCTCAGCTTCCGATTTTTGTTTTGAACAGTCTGTTTCCTTCAAATCTCTTTTGAACTCATATCCTCTGAACTTAAACTGTCATTGTCTGTGTCAGTTTCTTTATAACCATTATGACACAGGAATAGATCATCAGCTTCCATATCGGGAGCGTGTCGTTGGTGAGATTTTGGGATGCATTTATAGTTAAAAATTTTTTTGCAATTATCACAACTAATTTTAGTTGTTCCTACATATTTTTGTTGTTCCTACTGCTTTTCTTTCTTCGCGTTCTTTGTTTCTTCTCTCTTTTTCTTTCCCTGCATTTAGTTTCGCTGTATTCTTCTTTTCAAAAATGTCTTGGTATTGCTGTGAGGTAATGGCATAAGGGAGCCGTTCTGTTTGTCGTTTTCCTTTACGTTTTGGTGATTCTGGCCAAGCTAAATATTCTCATATCATATTTACACTCTCTTTTATTTTAACGGATGAATGTTTTGTCTGTATTGAGTTACTGCAAGAAGGAGTCTCAACAGTGTTTGCTAAAAGATCTGTTTGTGTCACACCGTCTGCTTGTAAATCGGAAGAGTTTTGCACCTCTTGAACTTCTATTTCAATATTAGTATATGTCTAGGATGAAAATATCTACACTTTATTTAAAAGACAAATACCTACTGGCATATTAAAAGTGTCCTGTGCAAGAACTGTGTCAAATAGTAGACCACCAGTCGGCCACTCTGGCTAATAACTATGATAAATAAGTAATGATATTGTCACTTATCGAAGTAACTTGTACACTGGTCTGATGGTGTGATCTTAACCGCTTCCATAAGAGTTTAACACTGTTTTACCAACTTCAGTCACGGTCAGTCAATTTTAAAATCGGTGCATCATCTCTGTTTCAAATAAGTAAGTATATGGTCAATACCTAATAAGAAGATGTCTGTCTGTAACTACCGTAGGTGATGTGCAGATCTACCTAACCGTCACGGTGTTCTTTAAAATAAAGTTTGAAACCAAACTGGTCAATTACTGTACTGTTTACCCCACTATATTCCTAATATAACTTAAAAAAAAAAAGATTAATAATTTGAAGCTTAAATTTGCGTCTATGCGTTTTCAGAACTTTGCTCATTTTTATTCAAAGCAATTCTCATTAAAAGTTATTCAAAGCAATTCTCATTAAAAGTGCGTTTAATACAATTTCCATCCATCTGTCCAGTAGCAACATTTAAACCACAACTGGTGCGATACATTATGGGTGGTCTGCAGAATCCGACAAAAGATATTTAAGTACATTAGGATACAATTATAGGCACAGAGGGATCGGCAAACAGAATGAAAGCTATGAATGCGTTTGTTTTTAAATGTAATAAGTCTTAAGCAAATCACTCGTAAAATTTAAGTCCTTTTGTACGAAAGGATAGCGCCGGCTTTAGGGCAGGTAGACAGAGTTAGTCAAAATTGAACAAAAGAATTGTCACTGTAGATCAGTGCGAACAAGTTCACCAAAGCAAATGGAAATATCAAGATTATATATTGCTCCAAATCATTTGATTTCGTATGATAGGATTTTTTTGTATGTCAGGCCGAAAGCTTCTCGTTCTAATGGTGGAAGCAACAGAATGAATATTCATGCAAAAAAGGAGCTGAAATAAATCTCAGGCTTTTGACCGTTTACATGTTCACGTGGCCAACCCTATAACTGTAACGAATTAAAACAATTAAACAACTATGAATATATAAACAGTGAATTCAGCCGTAAAATCGTATTTTAATTAAGCTGCATTTAAAGGGCACTTTTTCTCATCTCGTAACTATCGTTGCGGTTAAACTCCATCACTGGCCCATTATCATTTTATGCCTTATTAACTTTGGCTACTTGTCTCAATTGTAAAGAGAAGTCTGAAATAGTTTCATCCCAAGTAGGTAGAATAATTTGAAACCATTTAGATTTTTACCATACCATAGATCGCAACTGTTGCATAAATGTTACATGGGCATTTTGTATGATTAAATAGTTCTTTGATATAAAGACAATTGTTGACCCTTTTTGTGTTTTTTTACGAGATAAACCAGCTGTATCATCCAGCTCTCAATTTTCGTTGGGAACCAAACTTTTTAGGTATCTTATGATGAAGTGGGAAAATGACGTTAAAGTTTTGATAAAAACGTTTTAAAAAAAGTTTAAAAAACGTTATTGATGAAAACCATTAGAAACCAACGGATATTTATATTAGTCCCTATTGGCTGTCTAAATATATGTTTTAATTGCAAAATGTGTTCGGTATTCTGTCGTGCTGAACTGTATCGTTTTAACACATTTTATACTTGCACCATTAGATTTATATATTTCATTCAATGCAAGTAATTATTTTTAATGAAGCTAATGTGACGTGAGTAAATAGTGTATAACTAGTTATAACCGAATAAACTTAATTGAGCGAATTTTTTATTTAAATAATTATTTTGTGCGACTATCCGATATATAATATTAATTGAACATTGATAATGTGTTATATTTTGATTTGATTTGTGACTGTTCCTCACTGGTTCTATATGAGACAAATACTACGGTGCTGGTCTCACTTAAGAAGCAATCAGATAGCTACGACCCAATCCTTAGTCATCAGTCTCTTTTAGTCGCTAGAATACTGCTCGGTCATTCCTTATTGATATTCGGTACGAAAAACAACAAGGCGCCTCTAAAAGCTTCGGTATACCGGGTGTTGTAATTAATAAGTTCCTCCACTTCTTGACAATTTTGTAACTCGATACATTTAATGAGCTCTTAGAACTGCTGGGAGAAGACAAAGCGATTACAATCTAGTTCCTTTTCCCATCGAGCTTCCGGGTTGGATTTTTATATAACGCTGTATGGGTTTCTGAATACGATCTCTCGGCGGCAATAAACGCAAAGCTGATTGACATGGAGGTAGAGACTGTTGTACCTTGTTCTGATAATTTCATTCTGCTCTGCAAGAGGTCCTCGTTATAAACCGTCGTATCGCCGTCGTTCGGTGAAGTTGTTAATGACCATTATTCGACTGCACCAGTCTCAGACAATAAGTTCCACATGTATTTTAGACTGGTGCAATCGGCGTGTGAAACTAACCAACGAAAATATGGGATTTGACAAACAATTTACTAATCAGTCAATGTTGTTTCACGAAAAGGGTCGAAACGTCGGCTATTTTTTGAAAATAAAAGGAGATTCAATTTACTCTCAAACCGGCTATAGGATTGAGAAAAAAAATTATCTAGAAGAGCACTTTGAAGAAATTTTTCTGTTGATTATTGCAAGTGTTGCTTCATGGAATAGTACTTCAAATGGTTTCACTATGAGATGATCGGAATTAATTAAAATTATTGCCAACAAGCAAATAGTCCGGACATTAAAACTACCGAAGCGGCTCTTGGATTATGAAATATAAATCTGCTGGTGTTCTTCGTTGAAATCGTTCAAAATGTGTGCCATTTACGGCGTGACAATATCCAAGGCGTTCAATAAACTCTTCTTGCACGTTTTCAACAATTTCCAGAGTTATGGCACGCACTTCTTTTCGGATCTTCTCTTTTAACTCCTGCAGATTGTTTGGCCTGTCAACAAATATTTTAGATTTTAACGCCATCAAAAGAAATCTATCCGAGTTAAGTCTGGCGATCTAGGAGGCAATTCAATAGGTCCTCTCCTTCCTGTGCATCGATTGGGAAAGGTTTGGAGAAATGTGAGAAAGAAACTAGTGTGGAGGAGCACCATCTTGCTGGAAAATCAGTTATTCGTCGGGAGAGTCTGGCTTTAATGGATTTGCAAATAAAGACACAATAATCCAATGCGGATTTTCTGTTGCCCAATATCGACAATCTCTTACATGACCAAATTCTCTGCATTTAGTTTTTATGCTACCCACCACTAGAAACTAGAGCATTTCTTTGGAGGAGGTTTGTAGATTGTAGGGCATGTAATCATGAAGTCTGACTAGGAAGACTTAAGTGTGGAAGTAATGATGAATCGTATTTCATTGACTGTGAGTCTTTAGATATGGAGAGTTGAAGCTGACGAGTTTTTTTGGTTCAGATAGTACTAGACTAATAATATAACCTGAGATAACTCATCGGTCGGGCAGGTAAAGCTTGGCTCGGCTTTACAGTTGCCGCAAACTAATTCTGCACCAGCAGGGAAGGCGGAACGATGGACCTGCGTGCCTGTCACTTGCCACCGCCCGACCTCGACCTGTGAGGACCCTAACCGCCCCCGATACAAGTCCAACTCATCCACGACGAGGCCTTTTACTTAGACAAGATCCCATCTCGAAATTCTAATTGAGATTCCTTCACAGCCTGCCTGTATACTGAATATTACCACTGATATACGTTTTCAGGTCCGTAGCTGTCTGCTTTCACGGTACCACTCACTGCTATAGTTTGTCCCAAGCTTTCTGGCAGTGACGCAATAATTGTCGTTCTTTTTCTGTTACTTGTCCACCGAGCGAGACGGAAATTTGATGTTATTGTATGTGTTTCCTCAAATTGTTACAATTCACGGATTTATTAAAGAATATTAAAACTTTTGATTTGATTTCTTGGCGAGTGTTGGCAGTTTCTATGAATTTTTCCAAGTTATCTTCGGTTCAAGTTGCTTTCGGGTACCCAAAAAGTGAGCAAAATTGTGAGGGCAAACAACGGTTCATTTTGATCACATTTTCGCCACCATCGCTTATATCTTGCAAGAGTTCCTAATTTTTTCCTTCTATTTTCTCCATAATTTGACTGCAGGTTTACTCCCTTCGAAAATTACACCCTTCAACGCTCACAGTTAACGCGAAGTATCGTACAATTGAGGCAAATTAATAACGAAATTGACGAAAAAAGTGATTTGTTTTCCCAATTAATTGTTTATATTCTGGAAATTTCGCCTTACTTTTGCAGCTTCAAATAATATGAAAGTGAGTTTTTCCACAAAGTTTCTTCGTCTGCATCATGGCAATAAATAGTTACGTCGATGTCTGTGGGTCAAACAGAGACCTCAGTTCAACTAAATATTGAAATCACTTAAACGGCGAATTTTATGGGGCAAAAGGGGCCGGTTTTGTGTGAAAACGACAACCAAAAGAAACGATGGAATGTGGGAAGTTTTAATTAAAATAATTGAACAAGACAAATGTGAATCCGGTTCTGCAGTCTCTCTATCTGCCTACCGGCCTTGCAGTCCCAATATTGCTCCGGCTCGAATTGTGCATTCAAATATGCACGCTTGAGGCTTCTCTCTGAGTCTGCCTTTTTAGCCTTTATGCACTTAAAAAAATGTTATATTTTAAAAATAAAAATAACATCTGGAACTAATAGCAAACAAAACTTTTACTGTTTTCATCAACATCAACATCCTCATAATTGATGAAAATAACTTAGATATCATTGACGCTCGTTTTCAATCACGTACTCATTTGCTTTTCATTGCCTGAGCCAATAATTGAGATTCGAAATACATGCGGGAAAATTCCCTCATAAGTGGCAGTTTAATGATAGACAGCCCCAATTATTCATAAGCAATTTTCGGAATATTAGCATGAAATTAACTGTGGGACTAAATGTGGAAGCAATGGTCTCGATTTGAGTGGCAAAAAAGAAATATCTGGTAAGCAGTAAGAGATAAATTTAAAAAAGCATTGTTACGATTTGAGATAATACATAACAGAGTAGCAATAAGCAGAATTCGCGTGACACATGCAAGAAAAATAAGTGCGGCATTCGAAGCGAAGCCGGGCCCAGCGAGAGATAAAGCAGTCATCCAAACATAAATAATGCAGACATGATGAAAAACTTGCATTGTATATGTATAGTTAAAAAGGGTTGCTTATTAATCTCTAACAAAGGGACCCACCCTTTCAGAAGACGGAAAAAATAAACGAAAATATTACTTAGCATTTGATAACAGGGTCGTGGCACTCAGCTTCTTCCTGGATTTTGTTCTCGATTCCCGATAGGTCTATTGATTCAGAATGACTATGTGAATATTATATTCAATAGGGCTTCGCCATCTAACCCAAATACTTGCAATATTCAAATAGTCTCCTGTGGGCTTTATTCGAAAGATGATTTTTTCTCATCCCAATTTCTAGATAGTTTTTTGGCAATATCTGGGCATATTTTGAGGAATGTTTAAAGTGCACTGCATCTAAATATGGAATGAATATCGGGATACAATTCCATAAAAAAATACGGCCGGCTCGTTTTTGGGATCCCAATTATTTGTTCGTCGGAAGCATTGATGCTCCCACAACAAGTGACATGACAAAATTAGTGAATATATAAAAGCACATTTTCTATAGAAACGTCTTAATAACTGTAAATCATAATGAACTGCTTTCATTGCGTACCGATATCTAGTTCACAATAATTACTAATATTACGGAGATAATGCTGAGAAGAGAATGAAAATCCACGCGTAAAAATCCTACACTTGGCAATTTGAATTTATTCCAAACAATGGTTCATAAGGTTTCAGAACGGCAGCTGACGACTTTATTAATGAAGACAATAATTCCCATTTTAACTGTTGGCTTTTTTGGCAAAAATGCAATTTTTCGGTTAAAATAAGACGGTCCAAACAGGTATTTCAAACACTATACCGTAACGATAGGTAAGTGGTTAGCGAGGAGGCAAAGCGAATTCTGAAAAAAAATCTCTGGCCTATCGTGAGATAAAAGTAACGCTACGTTAAAAGCTGGCACTAATTCGAATACCCATGTGACACCAGACTATTAATTTTTTCCATAAAAAGGGCATAGCTATGGTTAAAAATTACCCGTTTCGAAAATAGTATAATTTGATAATATTTCTCGATTATATAAGGGTCGTTAATATGTTGTTTCGCATTTTTCATAGCTGCGCAGGTAGACGTCCCAAATGAAGGTCTTCTTTTTAAGCGCCAGAGAAGCATACTCTGCGTTTTGATACGGTTATCAAATGAGTTTAGCTGCCGCGCTAATAACCTCTTTAAAAGAGGATCGATGGGAACAATCATAACATAATGGAAAATTGACGAAGAAAGTACAAAAGACGAGTTGGAACAGAAAAATCTTAAATATGCTACGATTTGCAATTAGTTGTGAAACTTCGTGGATCGGAATGTGAATTAATGTTTGCATATTTGCTTGTGAATCTATCAAAGGGTCAATGGGTTGTTCATCCTTTATAGGAGACGCCCTTAACTCAGCGCTAAAGGGTGGAAATCGATACATCGTCTCAAGAGTCCGTTTTATATCCATTAAAACATTTTCTTCATTCCACTAACTTGAAAGCTTTCTATTCACCCTTCCTGGTTTTAATGTCCTTTTACCAATTTGACAATCGCGATAAATCTCTCATCTTGGCTCTCTTTTAGTGAGATGTTTTGGCGAAGATTTTTCGGCGTGTCGCTTATAATGTAATTTATCATTTTTAGATAAGAGAATATCCGAAACAAATTTATTTATCCTACATTTGCATAATAAAGCTGAAATTGGTGCCGTAAATAACAATATATGGAGTATTGATATTTCAAAAATACCATGTTTTGACGGTTACCCTCTAGCTACTCAGCTTGCCCTCGCTTACTGTCTGCTGCCTAACCCAGGAAGTATTTATGTAACACTGTGCGAGATATTTAAATATAATAATTTACGGAGCTTTTACCACCAACAGCCAGCGCACATAGAAAGCATTCTCGCGCGGAATTACATTTAAATAAGTTCCAGGGAATATTGCTTTTGATACAGGTTGTTTGGTGCAAATGATATATTGCGAGGTTTGATTTAAAAAACGGGATCAAATGTACATACACCATTACTGTAATTTATGTGCATGTGAAGACAGAGTAAAGTGGCCTTTAAATTATATGAATATTTCAACTAACTGTAACAAAGCTGGGTTTTAAACGGGGTAAATAGACACACTTTAAAAACCTTAAAAATACATGTTTGCTTTCTTCAACCATAATTGTATGCAGGGTGACTTGTAATGTCGAAGGAAATTTCGAGAACCTGGATGTATGTTTGAATACTTTTTATACCACACCACCATGCTGAGTTGTATTTATTCCCTAAATAATTTAAAATTAAAATAGTTTTTTAAACAATTTTTTACGATATTTTGTCGAGATCCTCAGTTGAAGAGTATCCTACGACACGCTTAGGATCAGGCTGTAAGAGAAAATTCTAGGATTTAATTTAGAAAAGTTTTCTTGACAGTTTCTTTCAGTTGCAATTCTGCTTCCCTTATAAAATAATATCTAAAAAATAGTATATCAATAAATTGTCAAAGAATGTTCATTAAATACAAAAATTTACTCTGCGTATTTCTTTTTTTACAAATTATCAATTACGTGACTTAATTTACCCGCGGTTTTTCAACATTTTATTAATCAAAGACTAGTGGAGATTGAACAGCATATTTTACGAAAATAAATGAAGCACGCTTCACTCTATGTTTTCTCAAAGTTTGGTTTTATTACGGGCTTCGGCCTAATTTTGCGAACTATTAAAACAACGAAATACTCAGTGAGCATTTTTAACACATTTGTAGTCAATTTAACAATTTAGTATTATGCAATTTTTTTGGCATCTTTTGATAAAGATAGCAGAGTTGCAACAGAAACGCCAAGGTAAGTTTTTAAAATTAATTTTTGTCCTAATTGGAATTTTTCTCTAACAGCTTGAGCCTAAGGGCGTCATAGGATACCCTCTAGGTGATAGATGTGATTACCTTTTGATAAAGAATTCGTTCTTTATTGTGAAATAAGAGCACAATAAAAGACGACAGAAAATTCTGTTTTCAAGCAAAAACTTTTCAGGAAAAACATGGTTCCGCCTCAACCATAAAGAACTACTTGTTAATAACCCGTTAAAAGCCAGTGATTTATGAGGAGCCAATCGGGTCGATTTTCATTCAATTAAATTCATAAACTAAACGATAACATAAAAAGTGGGTTCATTGCAATTGGAGCTAACATGCAATTACACGGGAATTTTTTTATTGCTGTATTCGAATCTGCACAATTAGTACTGTCAATACGAAGGACTCCACCTACTAAATTTTACCCTTTTGATTGGCAAAGAGTTACCCTTAGACGGTCCACTCGACATGCACAATATATACGATCTCAAATAAAGGGTATATGTCTATTATCCAGGACCCTAATTTTATGGGAACAGTCATATGACAGATGTTGTACCCTACTTGACACAAATACGTTCTTAGTTTCGGCCATGTTCGAGCGTACGCCCTTATACGGTTGATCTCCTGTCCAAGCATAGTATTGAGGACTAGCCACTTCACAGCGCCATTTTAATATGCTTGCCTTGAATAACTCTATTGATTTTAGTAATACAAGTAAACCTAATTAGCTTTTATTATAACCTTAAGAAAATAGAACCTATAATGAACCAGAAAGCTTCGAATGAGTCATTGTTATCGGACCTTATTGTGCCCATTTTGGCTTTTCATATTTTGAGCATTTTTTGTGCTGGATTCAGTTTTAAGTAATGGAACCACCAGTATGCAGTTTGAATGCATTTTCAACAAAATCATGATTCACGCGATATTTAATTTTGCAAAATGTCAATGGGACATGACAAATGATATCTGAAGTAATTGGGTTTGAGAGGGGCAATTGATTTTTTAGGAGTAGATGAAACATTGTTGTTATCCCAATATATTCCTGGGTTTTTCAGTCAATTTTATTGTCACTAATTATGGTGTTATGTGATGAGCCCTGCGTTTCGTCCCGGGTCTACCTATTGGACTCGTCAGTAAGGCTTAGGTAGACCCTGCCTTATACGCCAGACATCGGCGTCTGGCGTCTGGCGTATAAGGCAGGGTCTACCTAAGCCTTACTGACGAGTCCAATAGGTAGACCCGGGACGAAACGCAGGGCTCATCACATAACACCATAATTAGTGACAATAAAATTGACTGAAAAACCCAGGAATATATTGGAATGAATTAAAGTACAGTCAGGAAAAAGAAATATACAAAAAAGATTGTTGTTATCATCAATTGATCAAACTCATCTACCGAGGTTAAGTTAATTTTGTTAAAACGTGAAAGTGTAATCATTCCTTGCCATAATTCTAAAAGAGCTCCATTTGTATGATTAAACTGCTTGCAACCAATCAATAAACCAGTGATAATGATACTTATTAATAGCGCACAAGAACAGTGAAACCCATACGTGACATTTCCCATTTGAATTACCTTGAATTATATATATGTGGCTGGGTTTCAACTCAGTCGGTCTTCGTAATAGACCAGCCATTGGGTGACATTTGCGTGACGAAAATGACAATAGCAAGCACATGAACAATTGATCATACAGAGATTGTCATTGGCTGCCGGATTACGTGACAATGGAGACCAATAAGGGGACAGAACAGGGCCTGGGTAAAAGGTGGCGAACAAATAAATCTACCTTCGGGGGCTGGAAGCTCTTTGAAAGACAAATATTTGGTTTGGGATTTCGAAACTATGCTACCGGGCTTGTACCGGCAAAATAATTTGTCCTTGAAAGCGCATTTTGGCAAATTTAACAATGAATGACAGTATAAAAGATGAATTTAATATTTTTTGTTGAAATTTGCCATTCGTTTGCCGATGATATTAGGTTCCATCCCCATATTTTTCATAGGAGCGGACAAGGGTCTTTTAATCTGTATCAATAGCCCTTATGTTTAATCCGGGAACAAAGAATTATGAATACTCCACTGTCTAACAGAGCGTATGACATGCTGCTAATATTGTATCGAGTTACTCAACAAATAACAACTGCTGTGCATTCATTTATATTTTTCAATATTTTTAAACGCTTCACAAACTTTGAAGTTTCTAATACATTCGACGCGCTTCCTTGTTTGCGTTGGCAATTTTGCATGCGAAGCTTATTTATTGTGTATTAATTATTTACTTATGAGCGATATGTGAAGGATACCAAGTTCCACGATGATTAGATATGCACTATTACTTTCCCTATAAAAAAATATTCGAAGGTACATTGCAGCTCTATAGCACTTCTGCTCGTAACAATTAGTCAGCTTTAAAAAAATGTCCATTATTCCACGCTTTAGGTTTACTTGAGCATTAATAACACTTCCCGCATACAATTCGCAATACTGGTTCTATGTAATAAGACAACCAATTAATTTTAAAGTAATTTAATCGACAATATGATGAAACTCGCTTTTTGCATATTTTTCTACAGATACAGACTAATGGTTTAGAGGCAGCAATTAGTGCGAATTAGAAGTCGAAGTTAAAAAAAACGAAAACGACTGACTTGATTAATAATTGCGCTACAAGTGGATATTGTTTAATACGACACATGTAAAATAGACACCGTGCTTGGCCAGCCAAGCGTGCAGTGAATTTATATGCTCTTTACCAAGATCAAAGGGTCGCAAGGTGCTTTTCAAATTACGCGGAGACCGGAGAAATAATTAGCACAATTTTTCCCAATTTGAAAAATACCCCCAAATTAATTTCCTTTTAAAAGAAACCTGCTCAACTGTAGACGGGTGGCCATATCTCAAAGCAGCAAGAAACGTTTTGTCTAGAAAAACCCTGCACATCAATAACGACAAAAATAGCTGTGGAAGCAATGGAGAATTTTAAAAGTTTCCAACACATCCCATCGAATTAAATGTCTTCAAAGTAGAGCCCTTGATCAATAAATAATTGATTAATCGAGGAACTCAGCCGACAATTAAGGCTTTAATGATGTAATTTTATGTCTTGCACGTACTTCATATTTTATTTCTTAGTAGAGGTACCTATATAGGATGAGATTATTAAGATGTCAACTTGCATTGTACTTTCACGAGTTGCTCAAGTTTTATTGCTTGCAGATTGATTGTTGTTTATTGCTCAATCATCGGCAAGTAAATAGTGTTTTGAAGCGAGGACTGGAACCATTTTGGCTCTTCGGCACTTTTTAAATCTAATATTTATCCCATTGTATCTGTGGTTAACAATATTATTAAATAAAATTCCAATGACAAGAAAAAATTATTTTATTGTCCACTAGTCAGTTGCGTTTGTAAGTGTTCGAGTAGCGTTGATGTAGGGAAACGGAAGCGGGATTGTCTGGTTGGTCTTGTAAGACAAAGGGGATTCAGTATGGTCCAATTATAGGGGTTGTTTGTCCATTTTGTCTGTAGATGTATGTTTGTGCGCTCGTATAGTAGTTGGGTGGAGGGGTTGTGTAGTGGGTTTTGGGGGTGTCTTATTCGTGTTATTAGTCTTAGTGCAATTTGTTCTGTTGTTTGTGTATAACGTTTTGTCCTTTCTGTTCCGTTGGTCATGAGTATATGTCCAAAGTCTAGCAAGGGTCTACAAATCGCTTTATATATTTTGGTGGCGGTGTTTGTGCTAATTCCTCTGTCTTTGTAGGTTAGTGATCGGAAGTGTTTTGTTCTCTTTATTGTTTCTGCCCTGATGTTTCGTATGTGTTTAGTGAATTTAAGTTTGTGGTCAATTGTGATTCCAAGGTATTTTACGTCGTTTTTTGGTTGTGCCGTTTGGTCTGTGGAAAATGCTTTCCATCATGCCATTACTTCAATGTGATAACATGGTACCGTTCATGTTCCGCCTATTCCATTGCAGTGAATAAAACAAGTTAATGTCATGTATTACAAAATAAATAGTCACATAATGATTTAATTACCTCTAAGCATTGAGTTGAATGTGATGCATACCAATCTAAAAATTATAGTACTTTGCAAGGATATGTCACGGCAGGGAGATTGTATGGGTATAAATGTAAATATATTTTTCATCAACTATGTAATTTAGTTCTTGCAACCTATGGATATTGACAAGAACTATTTACACGGCGTTATTAATATATTGTCATTAAGTTGTTCCACAATCGATAATTAATGTTTACGAAATCGTTCTGTCTCCGAGATTGAAGGCAATTGCTACTCAAATGTGGATTCATTATCCCATTATAAGAAACTCGTCAAATATAACCGTAATTAAAGAAATGTCACAAGGCGAAATAAAAAATGATTGTAGCTCTCGAAAGAATGCCACGGGACAAGCGGTTATGCCATAAAATAGAGATTGCCTATAATTACAGGTTATACCTCGTTCACAATTGATAATAACCTCAAGTTTTAGACAAAACCACATAAAATTGGTATACGAAGGAATGTAGAAATGACTGGTTACACATATTTAGCCCCTGGTTGTATCATTCTTAAGCAGTTACTAAGATCACTAAAAGTTAGACAATTGTGCAATATACAGGGTGTCCCAAGAGTAATTGTATGTTGTGTGGTAAAAATAATGCAATATCGCATAACTTTCCTTAGTAGAAAATTGAACGGAAACAGAAACAGATCAAAGTTACTTTTTTTCAAAGGTCTTTGCCAAATAACTTGGAGTTTTTCACTAAAATTAGGTATTCAGGGGTTTTCGAAGGTGAAAAATGTGATTATTAACTCAGTTTTAAGCCAGCTCATAGGATGCCATTTAGTCTTATACGTACGTACGTAAAAAGGATTAGTTTTGTGTGCTGTGATGTATTCTAATTAGTTTGACACTTCCCAGTAATGAGATAATTGGTCTTGGTTCTCATATTTTAGCACCCAATTTAAATGGAAATTTGTATTTATATTTTCTACACAATGACTTACTTGATTATTTGAAAAGCATACCCCTAAACATAAGGCATGACATTAAGACTGATGCTGCTGATGAATGATTTAAAAGCAAATTTTCCGAATCGTTGGATTGGTCTGGGAAGTAAAACACCATGGCCAGCACAAAGTCCTGATTTTAATCCTCTAGATTTTTGTGGATGGGGATACCTGTAGTGTTTAGTGAATGAATTAACGATAGATACCCGAGATGAATTATTAATAAAAATTCAAAATGCCGTGGAGAAATTTCGGAAAAAAAACATATATTTTTAAAATTAGAATATCGTTTAATTAATGTGTATCGTTTAATTAATGTATTGAAGTTACTGTTATTAACATCGTTTATTGTTCTGTTTATGAAGTTGTTATTGTTCCTTAAATCAATTTTGTCCTCTATTTTTCCATCTATAAATAGATAGTTTTTTTCCAATATCGCACCGATTATTTTTATGGCAAATATCTCGAAAACCGTTGTTCTTAGGGATACCAACTTAGTATATGTTTTTTGTTTAGAAAATATTGGAAAACAGATATTCGAGTGTCAGTTGTGACTTGGCAGCATTACAAAAAAATTAGAGCGATTAGCTGCTTTAAAACTGAGTTGATAGTCAAATTTGTCACCCTCTAAAACCCCTGAATTCGTAATTTTAGGATAAACGTTGTTCGTGGGTAATTTTGACCCCCCGTATTTCTGTTTCCGTTAACTTTTTCCATGGCAAGTTGTGTTCAATCGTATTCTTTTGACCCCAAAAATATGCAGTTAAATTTTTTGCTATAATTTTTTCCTTATATCGCATTACCAGCGTAGATGCGTAAGTGATCCATAAAACATCACACCTTTACAAAAAGTGGGAAAAACATAGAGCACTGAATGAAATAATGAAATGTTTGTAAAAATATGCATGAAATATACATAATGTAGTTCCAATTAAAAAAAACTTACTTCTTTCTAGTAATTCCAGAAATTTCTCATTTTTCCGACGTTATATTTAGATCTTAATAATAATATTAAATTATTGTGTAGTTGCTTTTACAATAAAAAATACTGATCAATTAATCCTAGTAGTATAAAACAATGCTCAAACTAAAATCACAGCTCAAGATAAAAAATATAAAATCCTTTTTAAACCTAATTTCTGTTGAAAACTGAGCGATGTTGTTGAAAAAATCAAGGAGAAGGAACATAAACCTAAAAGACAAACTGAACCAGCAGAATAATTAAGCATCTGTAGATTTTGGGACTTCGTGTGCCCACTGACAGGTACAAGATCAAAATGTCGTTTGTCACAAGCCCTAACTCAACGGGGGTGCGCGCCACTTTGTGTTAAAGTCGACTATCTGGAGGTGCCTTTTGTGATATGCCGACCTTCAAAGGTGCCGACCTGATGCGAATCCATATTAATTTTTTTGAAATTTGTGACGCTCGCCCGATTTATATGGGCCCTTATGTAACCCTCGTGGTTTAAGGTGATATTAATTTGGCCCAGCGCTGATCGTTACGATGACATTTGTGTTTTTAAATAATTGAGACCTTTTTAGGTGGTCCGCTGAGAAAGTTGCGAAAATTTCAATTTCCAAAACGATAATCAATCAAATTGTTGCCTTCTTCAGTTCAGATTGCCTAAAATCGAAACAGTTGTTTAGATAAACGTGCGGATGTTCTCAATTAACCAGGCTCTAAATCTAAAGTCTTTTGGTAGTCTGCTTAACATATTGCATTAACGGTAAATGGAACGTGTAATTTAGTGGTAAGTTTGTTAGAAGACAAGGACTTTCGGTTTCCTGAAGTGTGCATGTGTAGAATGTCTTAAAACAATGGCATCTGCATAGTTTGTCCGTTTCCTCAATAAAAGCAAGCGTCATGCAATCGGAACTGGGCTCTCTCAATCAAATTTATCACGATCAGTCATTCGTTTTGTATAGGAAAAAGAACCTTAAAGGAAGAGAGCAGAAGGTCTATATGGCCGACGAGAAACAATTGTGTTGTTTCAACGCGTAATATTTATTTTTGATAACATCTGCGAGACTACAAATCGACACCTTGACAACCCGCAATTATCTTTTATAATGTTCTGTATTGTTTCAAAAATACGAAGATAAAGCGGCTGATACGGCACGGCCAAATATTGGACACATTATTAATGTACCCAGGCATTTAATCTATTTTCATCTGGTGTAAGGGGACAGGTTTTTACAAAGGATGACCTTTTTTAAGTTATTATATTCCGCCCATCCCATAAAATATGAAAATTACATTATTTTTTCCTGTTTTTTATTACTTCTGGTCGTGTCTTCTTATAATCATCGATTTGATCCGCTTCTTTTAACACAATTGTTTAAATAATAATCCTTATGTCATTAGGTTTTTCGTATCATTTGCATTTCGTGATCTAAAATAATCGAGTTTTACCACTTTGTGGACACTTGATTTTTTTAGACCGACAAACGCGGTTATTTGTCGAAAGTTCCACACTTAAAGAATAAGTATATGGTCTGCTTAAAGCAATGCGCACTGATGATATCTTATGGGATTAGTAGTAAACATCTTTATTTCTAAAAAAGGCTATCGACCTATCGGTCTTTCTGCCCTTGCTTAATACATGCAGTCTTAATCTAAATAAAAAAACAAATATGAAAATTCTCTTATTCTAGGTTAACAATACTATTAAATAAATAAAATTTCAGTGGCAAGAAGAAATTATTTTATTGTCCACTAGTCCGTTGCGTTTGTAAGTGTTCGAGTAGCGTTAATGTAGGGGAACGGATGCGGGATTGTCTGGTTGGTCTTGTAAGACAAAGGGGATTCAGTATGGTCCAGTTGTAGGGGTTGTTTGTCTATTTTGTCTGTAGATGTATGAGTCTTTCCGAAATCTTTGTCATGTTTGTGCGTTCGTATAGTAGTTGGGTGGGGGGGTTGTGTAGTGGGTTTTGGGGGTGTCTTATTCGTGTTATTAGTCTTAGTTATGGGATTATTTTCACCCACATTAGCTTTATCCTTCTTCTCTCTCTCATACTTCGATGGGATCACTTTTTACTCGACAGTGCGGAAAGATTGTTTTGAAAAGAACTCGAGTATTTTTTTAAGTAGCGAATTAATGGTGATATAACGTATGTAGAATAATTTAATTAATTCCCCCGATGGAAACTCTGGCAATAACGGCGCAACAAAGCGACAGTGAAATTTTCTTCGAAAAAATTCCGAATGGTAATTAAATGCGATGAGAGGTAGACGCTACTACAGGTGAACTTTGGTGAGAAATGTATTCGAGATTAAGATTGTCACAGTTAGTGGCTAAATCTACATACAATGTAGTGACATGTCGTAATGGGAAAAGTTGCTGGTTCCGGACAACGATCCGCATGCTTCTTGAACACAATTTTCTATTAATCACTGTTACATCCCGTTAATTAAAGACTCTCTGCATATCTGACACCGATCTCAATATGTACCACATTTTTACTTTTTACTTAATTGACAAACTCGTTTCACAACTTCCTCCGTTCAAATTATACTTGTCGTTTTAAAAATGGTTCTTTTTTCAGTCGTAACGGTGAGCATTAATTTAGATTGCGGAATCTAATGTGCAAATTGGGTTCATTGTAGCGTTTTCGGTTTTAGCTATTATCAGGTATAGCAAGTTTTTATTTGTTAATTACGTTTTAGAAATTTCTCAACCAGTAATGACCTTCTTAAAAAATCCTCGCGTTATATTAGCTATTTGATAGCATTTTTCCAATGTAAGCTTTCGAATTTAACTTCTCTGAAGATGCAAGCCACTAGTGATGGTGAAACGTTAAGAACAAATTATCGGTTTCAAGCAATGTAAGCGTAACTCGTTTGATACCAACTGTTTTACTAGGTATTTACTAACTAACTGAATAATATCCTTGCAACCTCAGTAATTTCAACACGAGTATGCTGCCGTTATCAGGAAATCCATATTGGAATATAGTGTCTACCATATGATTGCCCAGCGTATACATATAGGATATCTGCAATACCATGGAACCTTATGTCGTGACCGACGTTCATCAGATACGGTTCCACTCATCCATCAAAAGCTGGGTGTGAAAACCCGATGTATAAGATAACGAAAAACACTTTGTAATGACCTTTACCTTAGTGACTTTTTACATAGGTTTGAGGCAAAAAAGTCATTTATCTTTGATAAGGGTGGCTATTATGTTTAATAACCACCATCTCATTTTAAACGGCAGAGTCTTGCAATATGTCTTTTTTTCGTCGCAGTCTCCTTAATTAAACCTCTGTGTTTTTAAATGAGATTCCAGTCGATAAGGCGGTAACATGATATCGGCAAATTTCTAGTAATGAAGTCGCTCCTAGTCTATTAGATAAATTTATGTATTAAATATTATCTTTATTGCGGTTTAAAGTTTGATCTAATTCAATTTCGTAAACGACATTTTTATCAATTTTATCAATGTTTTCCTCATAAATGTAAATTAAACTCGATATTCATAACAAACGATTAACTTGACTTTTCATTCATTCTTCAAGTAACATTTTCGAGAGTTGCCGTGTTACATTTAGGACAGTATAATACCAGTTAATGTATTTATCTTTGTGTTTATATGGCTCTTCAACAATGTGACAAGATAAATAAGTCAAAAATATCATTTTCCTTTTGGCAGCAATTTGTGACAATCCTTTAGGGCTCTAAACGGGTTCGTGCTTGCGTGGATAGCATGTGTCACGTATCTTAATTTCCCACTCAGTTTTTATGTCCTGCCAATTTAAACAAAGTACCTTATTTAATAACTTTATATATAACACGAGCATTTTCCAAGGTGATCTTTAACAGGCAGGTAGATGGTTTTGAGCGCCATATGTACAGGAAATGCTCGAGAACTACACGAAAGCATTGAACGCCCGATTTCTATTGAACACTCGTTAGAAAGGGTCTCGAGATAACCTTTGCAAACCGTTGCTGCCTGGAAAATTAACAGGAAAATAAAAAAAAGCCTGAATGACAGCCTGAAAAATGAGTTTGACTAAATTTTAATTGTGATTGTAATTTTGTCTATCGCCTGTAAATATATATATTTTCAAACCAAATTAACTAATAAAATGTTGGTCAGCGCAGCAGCTTTAATTACTGTTGTTGGATATGACCAGCGCCAAATACTTAAGCAATGATTGATTCATTTCAACAGGACCTTAGTTGCCCCTAACGATTATTATTAAGTTTATTTGCTATCTTTGTGAATTGCTGAAATTAATTTAAAAACTTGTAGGTATTAATCAGTGACAGCCAGTAATCGAGGTCCTGTTTTTAACTGATTAAAACAAATATTAATTATTACGTATATCTTAATTTAATATCTGCTATTTGTTTTAAAAATTATCCCCCAGCAGCTTGAATTTGAATTGATTGAAAATAAGCTTGAAAAGCTTTAAAGGACATTTTTATAAACAATCTCTGAAAAAAAGCGTTTCTTTGCTGTGAGAATGATTTTAATTAACTTGCTGGATCTGCTTTATAAACACGTTAAAGCATAAGTATGTTCCAATTAAATTAAACTTGAGAAAATTTAAACATCCACTCGCAAATTAAATGATTGAAATCATTTAATTGCTTGTATACTTTTATCAAACTCTAACTCATTGTAAACCCACTAAATTGATTAAAAATATCGATACTATTTAATTTAATAAAGCATATGCAGATGCAATTAAATTTAGGCATAATGAAGTTACTAACTGTAAATATTATATAATTTGAGCTGATTTTATAATTAGAGTAAATTTTTTGAGATATTTGCAATTGGGGGTGTTTCAAATCAATAAAATGTTTGCAGTGGATTTAACAAAATATTCCCATGATAGTTTTCAAAAAGGAATATATTAGTTATGGTGTATCACTCTCCAACTCCGTACTTGCAATAATTAAAGGCGGCATCCGTTATTTAAATTTTAAATCTTCATTGCAGTCAAGCATGGTTTTACTGAGCAGCAGCAAAAGACAAGCCATATACAAGGGGTACAAAAACTATCAGAGTCCCTGCTGTTATTTTAATAAATTCAGAGATTTTCACAAAGATAGAGCTATTGTCATTAAGGTGAGCACCAAGCGAATCAGATATGAAGATTAGTCAACTTTAAGACAGACTAATGTCTAATTTAATCACAAATTCATGTGCATTTTAAGAAGGCTTGTGTGAAAATGGGAATAAGAATAGCTTTGCTTGCTTATGTATGTGATACTGAACCGTTAGTTTTGTCTGTTAGGTAGCGTGCTATCAACAGGGCTTAACTTATTCAGCTTTTATTACTTTGCCATTGTGCAATTTTTGTAAAAAAAAATATTAACCCAAACCTACCGGAAACAGCAGTTACAATAAATGCCACTAACAGAGAAAATCCTAAAAACTAATTGTAACTGTTTTTATATGAAATCTCTTTATTGTCAACATTCCTAGAACTTGTCAATTCAATAAAATTAGTTCTGCTATTTTTACTGATCCAGGATTAATCTTGTGTAACTTCCGATTCGGTACGGTTCGGTATTGAGCGAAGAAAACCACGTCCAAGGTAGTTAATGGGGTAAAATAACTTTAAGACTTCTGCTTTTTGTGTAGATTTCAATTTATTACAGAAGACAGATAATAGAGACATCATTATTACTTATGCATGGTGCCTAAAGATGACTGTTTTTATCTTGCGATTATTATTAACTTTTATTTCCTTATAATATATACGGCGATTAGATTGTTTGCTTTTTGCCTTAAGCTTCTATAGTTAACTGCATTATTATGCTTCGTACATCAGTTGCGAATACTTCTTTTGAATCAAAATGCTTTTAAGACGGTTTTTGTAAAAATGTAATGCACGCTTCTACGGTACCGCGTAGCAGCATATACCACTAATTATCTATTAATTCAAAACTCAGGGATGGACTTGCTCTGATATTAGTTGATGTACATGTTTTATACAGTAAAAAACCCTATTTAGTTTTAAAACATGTGATTAATTCATGTTACGCTGGTATACAGAAGCGGGAGTAGTTTCACGTTCATATTTCTCAATGAATAAAATAGTTAATACGGAACTGGCTTGATGCATTTCTTCAAGATAAAATAACAATTTCCTTCTTTTATACACGTATTTGGTAGTCAATAGAATACTAACGACTATGAAGATTAACGCGTGCCTAAAAGTAAAGCTGTTTGTCAACAGCAAAATTTAATTCAACTCTGCTAATTTACGGAATTTTTCGCTTGAGTTGTCAAGTTTGTGGCTAGTTTTTTGCGTGCTGGTCAAGCTTATGAAGAATGAGCGTTTGATTTTTCTCGTTGGGCGACAACTAATGATCATATTAGACACGAGATAGATTATAATATTACAACTGAAAGATTGACTTTGGTGAAATTTGGGTAAAGCTGTGATTAAAGCGACGAATAAGCTTTAGTCAACTTTAAAAATCCATTTAACATGTTTTTTTGCGGGTGATGGTTGGTTTTACCATTTGCACTGAAGTACGTAATAACATGTCGTCATAACCAGCAAAAAGCAGCAACAATTTAATTTGGTCGTTCGGAATTGGGGCACTTAATTCGCCTCGAAGCTGTGTGCATATCCTGGAAATGAAAATTAAAATAAACACGGGATATTGCCAGTAATCCCGATGCAAAATCGAAAATGGCCTATAGGTAGCAAATACTGACATTTCGCATTGAATACAGATGACTTCCCTGTCAATCACTTGCTCTGGTGTTACCGCGAATCATAACAAAACAATATACGATGCCGGGATGGTTTTGATCGCTATTGATGGAGACACAGCGATATATGGCTGACTAGCTTAAAATACACATGCTTCAGCAAATATTAACTTAATAACGGAAGAGCTTTCATTATTTAAAAAAAATCCAGATACGCGTACCGATAACGTGGTTGCAGTGCAGTTGCATTTTTAAGCAGCCGAATAATTTAATAGCAAGCAATTTGCTACACATTTAAGTGATACACATCTAGCGACCGCTATCGATCAGTTTTTTCAGTTTCTTCAGTTTCTTTTTATCCTTACCTCAACTAATTGAGACATTAGTTTTAAGTTGACGGTATCGTTAAGTCCACTAATAAATCGATTAGGAACCAACACAATAATTTGGCTCAAACAAAAAAAAAGGACTAGAATCAGCAAACCTTGAACAATCCAGCAGAATCGTTTACGAAATAGTAGAAATGCTTCGAATTCAGTGAGCAGTTACTGATTTACCATTTCAGCTTGACCATGAAAGCTTTCGATCTTTTAAGTGGCGTAACCAGTGTCATTTATGACTGGATAATTCAGTGACGGCGATCTTTTTACTGTACTATAACGGAAACCATCACAAAATATCATTTGGACAAAAATCAAATCGACAGATCGGCATACATATTACAATACGCAGATGACACGGCACTTATTGTACATGACAAAACTGCTGAGAGAGGCAGCTCAGAAGACTCCAAACACTAACAAACAACACAATGACATGGTTTTATAAATGGAGACTACACCAAACGCGTCAAAAAACCAACTTCTGCTCACAAACACAGACTCAACGCTGACTCCCCTACAATAACTGCAGACGGCCAAACGACACAACCAAAAAACGACGTAAAATACCTTGGAATCACAATTGACCACAAACTTAAATTCACTAAACACATACGAAACATCAGGGCAGAAACAATAAAGAGAACAAAACACTTCCGATCACTAACCTACAAAGACAGAGGAATTAGCACAAATACCGCCACCAAAATATATAAAGCTATTTGTAGACCCTTGCTAGACTATGGACATATACTCATGACCAACAGAACAAATTTCACTAAGACTAATTACACGAATAAGACACCCCCAAAACCCACTACACAACCCCTCCACCCAACTACTATACGAACGCACAAACATGACAAAGATTTCGGAAAGACTCATACATCTACAGACAAAATGGACAAACAACCCCTACAACTGGACCATACTGAATCCCCTTTGTCTCACAAGACCAACCAGACAATCCCGCTTCCGTTTCCCTACATCAACGCTACTCGAACACTTACAAACACAACTGACTACTGGACAATAAAATAATTTTTTCTTGTCATTAGAATTGGAAAGTTTATTTAATAAGATTATTAACCTAGAATAAGAGAATTTTCATCTTTGTTTTTTTATTTAGACTAAGACTACATGTATTAAACAAGGGCAGAAAGACCGATAGGTCGATAGCATTTTTTTAGAAATAAAGATGTTTACTACTACTATTTTCTGCAGTTTAAAAACGAAAAAAAGGACTCCCAGGTTGTAAAAGGTTTGTCCGATAACCCGCTTGAAAGTTGTGTTTCCAATATGCTCTTTAACTTTTAAATAACAGATTATTACTTATACTAACATTTACACTTCTTCACCGTTATACTTGCCGGTCATACTACTTTTGGTCATATTATGGATTTAAAATAAAGAGATAACGCTGCCAATGGACGGATTTATAAATCGGAAAAAGCTGCGAATCGTACGTGCAATTTTCATGGTGGTTATTTCCAACTTAATCTGATTAAACCATGCGGATCAAGACACCAAAATCAGTTCGGTATAACAGTATAATTAAAAATGTCAAATTGCCTTCCTATTGTGCTGTTCCGTTTTTTATTGCACAACCCGGCAAACGTTTCGTCCTCTTTGTTATAAATAATGGTTATTTTGCTTTTTCAGTTGGATCGGTTTTGCAAAAAAATCGGTATTAAACAGACCTGCAATTAATTTATCATTATGCTATTAGTCTTAATGACAGCTAATGCAGTACAAGTATAAAGCGTTGAGAGATGATCGTTAAAGACAATGGCCATGTAACGTCGTTAAATTCTGGGATGGGAAATTCAATATTGAAATAAACTAATCACGATTTGACATATTCGGCAAGTTTAATGCGAACTGAGGGGCGATAAGGGCCACAATCTGCCTTAACTCGAAATATCCATGCGGTTATTGACATAACTCGCTACCCTTTGCTGTAAGGGTTAATATGAACTCGTTCGACTAATTATTTCGGTCGAAAGATCATAATCCCTACGTATAATGGCTAGTTCCTTACAAATCTGCCATTATGGCTGCCATTTTGGATGCTTCCGCAGCTTTTTTGGTATAAATCCGGTCGTTTAACCGCGTTGCTTCCACTCAAATTTTATAATTCCTCCATATTCCAGAACTGATGGTGTTTGTATTTTATTTTAAAGAAATTTGTGAGTTTGAATTCAACGCAAACACTGATAATCTTGCAAACCTAAAAAGTATAATTTTTAATGAATTTTCCGAAGGGCGCAAATTAAATGATGAAAACGTTCGACTGGAAATTTAATAACTGGACCCAGCTTTTTATTAAGCAAATATTGTCGATGGATATTATAACCGGAGGTAGAGACAAGAAAACAAACTAAGGGCTGCCTGGACAAATATCAAATGAACTGAATATTTTTCCAGTTGAAAGTCACTTCGTGAATATAAATTCGAGGCAAAGCTTAATTAAAAATCGCAATCGTAGAGAAAAAGTTGTACGTGAATACGGCTTCTGAAAAACTAATTACAAGTTTTAAAGTTTCGAAAAGCGTGCTACGGTTGGTTTTGCCTTGAGAGCTAAAGGCACTTCTCCCTGGTTTATTTTATGGATGTATATATAATAAACATGTTGCCCCCGGAACAGCACTGATAATTATATCACATAACTTCCCGAACTCAAGCTTTCGCGTTTCGGATGCATTTGAAAATATATACAGGGCACAGTTTGTCTACGAACATTTTCGGGTTTATTTATGAAAAATATAGCATTTAATCGGGATTTTTGCAACCGTAAAATGTATTCTTTATGAAGAAATCGTTACACTATAAAAGTGGTCAATTCACGGGTAATCAGCGTGGTTAAAGTAAAAATACCTCAAGTGGAATAAACTAATTGTTGCATTAACGTGCTTTACAGTATATTTAAATAAAATGCCGGAAATAAAAGTGTATCTGCAAAATAGACTCTATGAAAGTACCGAGACCTGTGATTAATTGTTGGCAGTAATTGACTTCACCCAACACCATTACAATCATCAGTTCTGTTAGGCATAAGAACTATAGAGGATTAATATCTGCCATTTGAACGTAGCTCTCAAACAAACTGTAACGACCATCAACATTTGCAGGTAGAAAAGATTGCGGAATTCATCAATGATGATGTATGAGGAAACTTGTACTATTCTTAATATCAGGAAAATAATTGCCATCAATGATGAATGAATATCTGGTCATTAAGTACACCTAGTTAATGCCATCTGGACATCAGCCGAAGAGGTCTAGGCATTTGCGTTATTGGGAAATTTTACCATTTTAAACCGGAACAACTCATTAGTCAATAAAGCACAATTCAAAGTTTCGTTATTTTGTGCTCATCGAAAAATGGCCATTTTCAAACCGGAATCGATCAACAATTTTTTGTTGCAATTTAAACTTGTTTCATGAAACATTGCCTGGATATGTACCAACAAAGCCATCATTAACGATTTTATTTGACCCTTCTCAACTGTGAATGCCGTTCTCGAAATCCGAAAAAAATCTGTTGCCTATCGGTGATAATATTTTTCATGGAGTTTATCGCTTTATTGCATAAAAGGATTCATCGAATTTTTTTGTATTGTTTTTCCATAGCCTTTATGTAATTGAATAATTATTAATTATATAATCTCAATTGTTGATAAAATATCACTGTGTGCTTACGACATGTAAACTCCATATTAAACTCGATATTATGTCTGTCAGAAACCTGGAGGGTAAAATAATATTCCTCTATTAATATTTGATAATTGCTACCATAAAAACGAAACAGAAGCCGAGCAGGTTAATGAATTTCATGTAAACTGAGGCGGGCTGCATGAAAACAGGAAGTATTAGTGACAAAGTGTTATTTTTGCTGAACACTCTTCGCTGTCATAACAAGTATTCAAACGTCAAGCTAAATTACAGCGACACGAGACAAGGCAGCTACGTCCTAGGCTTGTCATTTTCCTAGAACATTTCCTGAATATTTGCCGACATAAAGTATAGTTTTGCATATCACACGTGTTGTCGTTTTGGTTATTCTATTTTTTGCCGCTTGCCGTTGCACTGATCTGAAACCATTGGCTTTTAACGTGTAACGTATGGAAACTAAAAATTGGCTCCTAATAACTTTCATTTTCAGTCTAGCTTTTAAGGGTTTTGCAACAAGAGACTCGGACATTTCCGATCAAAATTGCCAAGATGTGTCCCAACGATAGTAAAAGGGGAATATTTTTACAGAAAACATGAAAGTAGTAGTAGTAGTAAACATCTTTATTTCTAAAAAAAGGCTATCGACCTATCGGTCTTTCTGCCCTTGTTTAATACATGTAGTCTTAATCTAAATAAAAAACAAAGAGGAAAATTCTCTTATTCTAGGTTAACTATCTTATTAAATAAACTTTCCAATTCTAATGACAAGAAAAATTATTTCATTGTCCAGTAGTCAGTTGCGTTTGTAAGTGTTCGAGTAGCGTTGATGTAGGGAAACGGAAGCGGGATTGTCTGGTTGGTCTTGTAAGACAAAGGGGATTCAGTATGGTCCAGTTGTAGGGGTTGTTTGTCCATTTTGTCTGCAGATGTATGAGTCTTTCCGAAATCTTTATCATGTTTGTGCGTTCGTATAGTAGTTGGGTGGGGGGGTTGTATAGTGGGTTTTGGGGGTGTCTTATTCGTGTTATTAGTCTTAGTGCAATTTGTTCTGTTGTTTGTATATAACGTTTTGTCCTTTCTGTTCCGTTGGTCATGAGTATATGTCCATAATCCAGCAAGGGTCTACAAATAGGTTTATATATTTTGGTGGCGGTGAGAAAACATGAAATTATTTCAACAATTAAAAGTCTTAAGATGGTTCAAACTTCTGCCAAAACACTGCGTTTTCATTTGAAGAGAAAATCTCAAAAAAAAGTAGAAACCCAAGGAAACACGCCTTTGCGCGTATTTTCAATCAAATTGATTCCGAAAACTTCACATCGGCTACAAACGAAACATCAACCAGACTATTTTCATTCAAATATTAGATTCGAAAATGTGGCTACTGTTGGTTTAAAAACCCTGTAAGTTAACTTATATTTCTAAACCAAACTGGGCGATGATTGTTTAAACCTATCCAAAAATTAATGAACCCCTAACAATGTCCGTATCGTTACCACATATTTTAAATATTAAAGAAATGATACAATTTTAATTAGGATAGAACGACGCCAAAGGGAGAAAAGTGCCAGAAGTGGACAAACCCCAACTTTTATGAAATCTGCCCTTTTCCTCTGATTCATTGCCAGCTTGTGGGGTTGTTATTATATTGCTGATGGATGTAAACTCGGTAAATTCAGAACGAAATCGATAGCGAGTTTCTCGAAATGAATTTATCTGGCCGGATAACATGTCATGTCTTTAATTGGAAAATTTAGGGATACCCTTAATTAATATAAATAATAATTTTGGTCGGGGCAGATGTTCATATGGAAGTTGAAAAGGTCCAGGTCTGGGATTTTATAAGTGATGGTTTCTTCATCGATACATGAATAATTGAAAGTTGGTTTTCTTGAAGTTTTCTTGGGGATTCGGTCTGGGCAGTGGTGAAAAAATAAAAACTTTTTTAGCTACCAAGCTTTCGGAGACTTATTGACCGCCTTCTTCAGGGGTGGAAGAGTTATTACATAAAGTCAATCAAACATGAGATATGAAGTAAACGGAGTACAAAACTTAAAAGTCATATACAGGGTACTCAATGTTAATTGTTTCTCATGAGAAGTCTGGGAACCCTCCCTTTGGGTGCTTGGTGTCTGATAAAAATAAACAGTAGTAGTAAACATCTTTATTTCTAAAAAAAGGCTATCGACCTATCGGTCTTTCTGCCCTTGTTTAGTACACGCAGTCTTAATCTAAACAAACAAATAAAGGTAAAAATTATCTTATTCTAGGTTACTAATTGAATAATTTTAATTCTGGCAAACAGAGATCTTGGATTTATTGCCCAGTAGTCAGTTAAGTATGTAAGCGTTCGAGTAGCGTTGATGTAGGGCAAACGGAAGCGGGATTGTCTGGTTGGTCTTGTAAGACAAAGGGGATTCAGTATGGTCCAGTTGTAGGGGTTGTTGTCCATTTTGTCTGTAGATGTATGAGTCTTTCCGAAATCTTTGTCATGTTTGTGCGTTCGTATAGTAGTTGGGTGGAGGGGTTGTGTAGTGGGTTTTGGGGGTGTCTTAATTCGTGTTATTAGTCTTAGTGCAATTTGTTCTGTTGTTTGTATATAACGTTTTGTCCTTTCTGTTCCGTTGGTCATGAGTATATGTCCATAGTCTAGCAAGGGTCTACAAATAGCTTTATATATTTTGGTGGCGGTGTTTGTGCTAATTCCTCTGTCTTTGTAGGTTAGTGATCGGAAGTGTTTTGTTCTCTTCATTGTTTCTGTCCCTGATGCTTCGTATGTGTTTAGTGAATTTAAGTTTGTAGTCAATTGTGATTCCAAGGTATTTTACGTCGTTTTTTGGTTGTGTCGTTTGGTAAAAATAAACATTAATTGCTAGTTTTGTTTTTGGTTTATATGGAAGAATTATTTTATTTTATTATTGTAAATAGTTTTATGGTTTAGGTAATGAAAGAAATGTATGATATAAGTTAAGGAAAACAGAAGTTTGTATAGAATTATATAAATAGTGTATATATTATTTCTTTATTACATTACTTGATTATGGACTAGGACTTCCTATGTTTTTTAATGGGTGTGTATCTTTGTTGGAAATACGAGAGAAGTTGTGATTTAAAAAATTGTTATAGAAACACCATCCAAGTAATTATGTATTAAGGCGTGGTCCCTATTGAGCTTTCCGTTTTGCAAATGTCTATTAGATTAGCATAAATAGAGCTGAGATCTTCAATGTCTGTTCTTTTGTTAATAGATTTCTCTTCTATGGATATTTCTATCATTTCGTGGAAGATTCTTTTATAATAGCCCGATTCCGCATCCAACACTTTAACCCCGTTGAAGTCCATTATGTGACCCAATTCAGTGCAATATTGTGAAAGTGCACTTGTTTTTTCCTTTAATCGGCAATCACTTTTGTGTTGAGCAATCCTGCTTTCAGGATATTGCTGGTTTGCCCTATGTATATGCCGTCTTCTCATGAGAAACAATTAGCAGTGAGTACCCTGTATATGTCTTTTAAGTTTTGTACCCCGTTTACTTCATAGCTCATGTTTGATTGAACTTGGGTAATAACTCTTCCAGCCCTGAAGAAGGCGGTAATAAATCGCCGACAGCTTGGTAGCTAAAAATTTTTTTTTCTTTTTTCACCACTGCCCAGACCGAATCCCCAAGAAAGAAAACCATCTTTCAATTATTTGGGATTTTAGTTAAAGGCTGTTTTAGTTAAAGGCAAATTTTAGTACATTTTACACAAACACTTCAAATAAAAATTAATAATCAAAGCATTTTTTTAAGCAGTTTTAAAGCATTTTCAATTAATTCGTGATTGTGTGCTTTATTCAGATAAACCCAATAAGCAGGTAATTATCAGGCAGTAAATACGAAACTGTAAATTCTTTGGAAGTTTTCCCTGATAAATTGCAAGGCGTTACTAATTCGATCTTCAATAAAACTGATCGTAAACTTTTGATCAATTCGAAATAAACCTGCACCTGTCCTGCACTTATTGGACCTAAAATTAATTCTGCCGAATGAAAAGTAAAAAAAAAACGTTTAAAAATTCTTTTTATCAGCGTTTAGGTGTGTGATAATCTGGTTTAAACGTTAAGGGGATGAAAACCGGTCCTGAATATAATATATGAAAGACTTTATTGTATTGTAGTAGGTTTTTCACGGCGAGTGTTTTCAGCTTTAATTAAATCAGCAACGGCAAGTTGAAGCATTCATCAGGAAGCTAAATTTACAAAAATTCCCCCTGAAAAATTAGGAATATATTATTAAATGTGAAGGCGGCCTTTTTTATTCAGAGCCAGTAATTAACTTTCAAATATGGGATAATGTGTGCACGTGAATATAGAGCGCAGGAATTATATCGTTACAAAATAAAAGATACAAGCTTGGAAGAATGGAAAAGTGGGACAGCACATTCTATATGCTTTTAAAGTATAAAATATTCTATTTTATTCATCGTAATGAGGCATGAAGTGTCAGCGAGGCCGTTTTGTCATTTTATAATGGCCCTTCTCTGCGTATAATATCGTCATTCCGGGCTTTATATGAATTTTTTAACTCTCAACGGAGGATAAATGCTTTATATTTTACACTGACTTCTATTATTTAATCATTTCACTCAAATGCCCAGACTTAAAATTACCTTGACAAATATTAATGAATTTGTTAATGCCTACAATTAACCGACAACTAATCAATTTAATACACGAATTCACTAAAGCAGATTTTCAAGCAAGTACTTACTCACTGTATTAATTAGAAAGGCAAAATATGAATTTTATCGGTCCCTTGAGGTATATGGCCGTTCCTGTAGAAATGATTCGGTCACAGGCGGCATTTTATAAAAATCGTTCGACAGATTTAAACACGGTAATAGTAAATTAAGATTCGAAAATATTAAAAAATACATTTATTATTAATTATATTCTTGGGTACAGATGTCTGCGCGATAGGAGAGCGGCCTGAATGTGGGCCCTATTGTAAGCTACTTAAGGGCCAATTTGAAATATGAAAGCAGATGTTACCGGCAGATGCAATATATAGATATAGAATCGATGTGTCCATCTCGAAATATTGCGACTCATGCAGCCGTCAACGGCGCTACGGGACAGCCCAATATTTTAAAGGCCATCATTAAAAAACAGATAAACTATGTTTTTTAAACACCTACAACTTTGGTTAATCGTATATGCTACTAATAGTATACCGCCAGCAATTACGATCTTTACTTCGGATTCAAATTATGAAAATGTTTGATATTAAAAAAGTACCAACTTTTTGATGAAAATTCAAAGTGGTTAGTATGTTTTTTGTCAATATCAGGAAGTTACAAGAAGATAGCTTTTGATCCTTTGATATTGACATTCGTTTACTACACTGTTAGCCTAACCTATTTCATTGCATTTTGCTTGCTTTTTGCTGAAATTGCTTTTTTCAGAAGCAACAGGTAGATATTTACGTAATTTTAATGTCTCATTACCTTGAAAAACATTGTTGCCGCCCTTCTGATCTAGTTTTTTACAAATAACTCTGTTTCTGATAAGAATTAATGTTTTTAACTAATTTTCGTGTACTCCCTAAACACCCCCCGAGGAATGACGCCAATTTTGAATCACCCTGTATGTGCAATTTGAATAAAGTAAGTGAATTTTTGAGGCACTTTTTCCCTAAACGGCTCATCCCTTCATCACTATATAATTGGTTTGATGTCACTGGAAGGGCGGAAAATTGTCGAGCAAACGATCTAAAGCTAATCCGGAAAACTAGTGATTCAATTTTCATGGCATTAGGACAGTATCATGAAAATTCATTGAACGCAAGTAAGTCGTATTACGTCAAATTTACATCTGATTGTGTTCAAAGTTAAGCGGTGATGCGGTTCGTATTTTTGCTGGTTTGCATGCCATGAAGTGAAAATGACGTTCGTGCGACAGCGTTTTACATGACAAAGGACCACTTGACAGCCTTGTAAATATGTAGGGAATTATTCATGAAAACGCGATACGGGCGCCCAACTGACATTTTGTTACAGTTTCAAAGAAAGGAGCCGGCTAAGCCGAAACGGCGTCAGCCTTGTCCCATGAATATGCTATTCTATTTGAGCCTTCCCTAGGTGGTTGATATTACTGGAAATTCGCCGATAAGCTCACATCTTATAGATGGCTTTTGTATGTGAGCGTCTTACCTCATTTAAAAACATTGCCTATCAACCTATTTTGGCAGTTCACTTCTTCTAGCTCCTTTTATACACGAACAAACCCACTCTAATTTAGCTGTTCACAACAGAAGAGATACATTCAACAAATCGTATTTGGGAAAGCACGGAATCACATAATGATCGTGTGATGCTTCAAGCCTTTTAATGCTGACCAATTCAACTAGAAAGATTCCCAAGTTAGTAAGAGTCACAGAGCAATTTCACTGAAAACTTGAATGTTAATTGCTTTAAAAAATCAATTAGAAGCAGATGAAAAAAATAGCAAGGTGAAACAGAGACTGGCGTTCCATTGATATTTGTCTCATCATTTTACCGATCATCTACGATTCTTGGCTGTAATAAAATCGGCACGACATCAGAAAAGCTTTTAGTTTATCTTGTGTGACTTTTGTTGAAACTAATTGCAGTCTGACGGGCCAACGACGAACATGACAGTCATGACACAGCCGAACTGCCGCCTTATTGGAAGCCGTAAAACATAGGGCTTAGACCATTGGGAGTGATGATACGTCATATTCTGAATGGATGTTGCGTCATCCTACTTATTGACCATTCGATATAATAGAATAAATTGGAACTTAGAATTGATCACAATTCAATAGATCTGCGGCTTTCAAGAAGCTTTTAATGGAAATGGCATGAGACGAATCATTAAAAATTTATAAGAAGTGTTTTCGTTTTCATTATTTTTTTTATTCTACCGCGTTGTGCTTACTATGAACTATCTTGTGAAACTTGCAGAAGAATGTGGAACTTTCTGTGCATGTGAAGTTGACACTACATAATTGATTTTCGTGAAGAAATGCAGATAGTAGTAGAAACTCGGAAGCGTGTGTTACAAGGGCGAGAAATGTCCTGACCCGGTGGAGGTGTTAAATGTAGTGATGAGCAAAGCAAGTCTTGGTCTTGAACTTGGTCTTGATCTGGATCTTGCAAGTCAATGATAATAATAAAATTAAATAATAATGATAACCAATACGCAACAATAAAATAATATCCGACTGGTCTTCCGTTTTGATTGGGCTTATAAAATTTTATCCGCGGTGCACTTTAGACAGATATCAATTATTAATAATGAACTAATAATTCTTCGCAAGGATTGAGTAATCTTACTCTTTACATATCAACCTTTCCCGGACACCCGCAAAGAATAAAGAAAAAATTATAATTAAAGTATATACTCTAAACTGGCCAGCGGTATTTATTTGCTACTGGACGTTTCACTGTTTTATAAAATGTGCATAAACCATATATTTTTTATCAACTTAGACCACAATTTCATGGCAAAAGTTAATAAATATTACCGCATATATTCGAACCAACTACCCCCCGATTTAGGTAATCTAGAAAATAAAGAAAGACATCACGAACCAATCACATCTGTTTTACTTATGTCCCACTTGTTCACAGCTTTAGGTCGTAATTTTATGTTTTCTCACTTAAAGTGAATCGTTGGTTGCTAAGTGTTTACAACGGTTCAATTTTCTTATCATATTTAAGGGCTACGAGGACAGACTTAATGCGGTTCAATATCGAATTACCTTGCAAAAGTCTTGGTCTCGGTCTGGCTTTTTTTGTGGAACAAGACCAGTCTCGCTTATCACTAGTTAAATGTTATGAAATGGTCCTAAAAGGACTTTAAGCGTTTCAGTAAATACTACCCCAATTTCGCATAAGTCAGCCAGACAGAATCCAGACGATTTGCGCCTCACTTCCGTCCGACTTTGTCATTTTTGTGGAACACCACAACTACATATGCCGCGTTGGGGCCATAATGGGGAAACTTTAGGGCTCTGAAAACATTTAGTCCCCCTTTTCCCAGATATCTCACTACATGTTAGAGCCCATTAAAGTTACATTTCATTTTGGTTTTTACTAGCCATGTGTGAAATAATCACTATTCCCAGATGATTAGAAGTGACGCGGTTTTGGAAACGTGTCACCAAGTTCTCTGAGTTTATTCTTGAATTAATTGAAATACTGGATGCTAAAAACTGGCACTGATCGATATTAGTTCGATCTCTCAAACCTGCTTGAGATGTCAAGTTAGGTGTAAATCAGATTTTTTCATCCAGGGTTAGGAATATTCCAGGTGACTCTTACAGTGTGCGTTCAGTAGGAGAATGAATAATAGTGTTTTATTCGAATTATGTACCATACTTTAGCTACGACCGCATTAAATTACTAAAACTAAAAGACCAATTTGTACCAAAAAATTAAAACGTCATATTTTCATAAACACATATTCACTGTCTGGTGCATTCTAAAATCTGTCACAAGATAATTAAGACGAAATCAAAGAAAGAAAGAAAGACAAAATCTTGCTGTTAAAACCATCAGATTTTTCTTTCAGAAGGTTTAGTAATTGGGAATAAGTTGCAATGTTGATATAGTGATAAATGTTAATTGTTCGTGACATAAAGGACCAAAGCAAAGAAAGTTTCATCTTACATTGTCATGTAAGTTCAAACCTTCCATGCCTCTTGGAAGTACGCTAACAGTACATTCTCCGGAAATGGTCTAATAATATAATTTTTCAATCTCCAATCCATAAACTTCTGATAAGCAACTTCATATCTTTGATGATATTTTGTTGGTAACAAATCGTTTGTATTGGCTTCTCTTATTTGTATAATATTTGGGGGTGTTAAAGTTTCAATTTCACAGTCGCTTAACATTTTCTAAAGAGATATTTAGTAACATTTGAGGTTCAATTCACTAATTTAACAATATTATTTGATGGATAATATGTCGATTAGGCAGAAATTAACCGTAACAGAACTGTGCGTTTGGTTTACTAGTACAATGCGCAAAATGGAACTTACTTCGATGATAGGTAGTGTGTTTTCTACTACTTACAGTAGTGGTCGTAGGTAAAGTCTTTTAAATAGTATCGGATACGAAATATCCAAGTGAATCAGACGTTCTATGGCGAGTGGATTTGGGCTTTAAAAAATCGGAAAATCGATGAAATTTCATGGGAAAAAAGAAGGCAATTTCAATAATGCAGTCAGTTGTCGAATTTACGAATTCTGTAAAGCGAGAAGAGAGCGTCAAGGATCATAAAGCGATTGTGGCGGCCCGTGGCAAAAACATGTTAGCATACATTACACAGTGACAGGGCGGTTGGAGTCGAGCCTTTGTTGTGAGACCTAGACAGGCTAATGTCATCCCGAGGCACACTCGTTCAAGACAATCCCATTTGCTGTCAAATTGGAGCCCAAATCATTTTAAAACCGCGCATATAACACACCGACTCTTCAGGCAGTGGCGTATCGTCACCAAACAGGTATTGCCACCAGTATAAGTCACCTCTTGAAGATAAGAGAGCAGAAGAGCAGAACCGAAGAAAGGAAGTCGACAGTGAACTTAAGAGTGATAGCAGATAAGCAGATGTTGTGAGATGAGATTTGATAGCACGCCCCTGTGAAAAATAGAAATTCCACATAAAAACCGAGTAATTGCCTGGTTGCAAATGTTCTTTTGTCTCCTGCATCGCACGCATATTCCCCATGGAGCTCACCGCCCCAGTTCAAATTGGGTTAGTATTTTTTATTCCATTATGACGGCCTGCGTTTAATCCCCGATCCGGATTAAAGCGACTGAAATATCAAGATCTTAAAATGTTATTAGGAATCGATATAACAGGATAACATGGCCAGATCGAGGATGTAATGCCACTTGAAGATAAAGGTAGCAGATGGGTATAAGGAAGCGTTTATTATTAGGAGCCACTTTGCCCAAAACAGTAGAAAAACTATATCCTCAGATTGAAATTGTCATTGCTATTTATTTAAAATATGATGAATGAACAATTGATGTTGTTGGTCTTGAGAAGTGCTATTGTAACGCTAATTATTAAGCTATTAATAATTATTTTCACAATAAGAGGTACTATTATTGCCTTGAATACAATGGCGATCACGATTCAGAAAAAAATCTATGCGATGTAATGAGGCAAACGTATGACAAGTGGAGACTCACCATGACCTTCTTGCTGGTGCTGTCTTTAAGACAAAAGGTGTCGACGTCAACTTACCTGAAAAAAATACAGTGATTCAATTATTGTTGATTATACAATAGTCAAGGACGACATCAAACTATGTTTTGCCATAAGTCATATGTAGTATTTAATTTCGTTAATTTTTTCTCTCGCCAATAATTACTACTATTAAGATTAAATTAACGATAACGAACCACGTTTACACGAACCGCAAAACACCATTAATTTTTCGAAAAACACCTTTCAGATGTCTCAAGAATGATTATGATTAGATCTTAATTTTACTTTAAAGCCTTCAGTTCGATGTCGTCGCACTCATATGCATTATAAGGAAGACGGTTTTTTCAGTTTATTATCACTATCCACCTCTAAAGGAGTAGTTCCAAGAGCTCCTTGAATTTCTTGCTTCATTGGGCCACATTTAAGTATGATTTTCCAGTTTTCTTGAAAGAATCGCACAGAAGTGGTTCCGTAAAAACCAACTGTTCACATGTTTGTTTTTTGAGTTACAATAAGGAGAATATCTCTGATCTGCAGATTCTAGTGTGTTTTTTTAATGTGCTCGTTGCATTCTTCGTGTCGTTGTGGTGCAAATGGTGTAAAATTCCAGGCATTTTGAGAGTTTTGATATTTTGATTTGTGAAATTTTCCAGTGGATTGTTTGCGACCTAAAAAGTTCCCAATACGCATGGAAAAAGTCTTTGAGTCAATAATAAGGAAGATATTAAATAATAAAGAATATATAAATTGACCAAAAAGTCGATTATTTCGAAGCAGGAAATTCAAGCGTGTTTTTCAATGCGCTCATTGCATTCCTTGCGCCTTTGTGATGAAAATGGTGTAAACTTTGAGGCATTTTGAAAGATTTGATATTTTCTGGAAAACTTGACCCAACCCTTTTTTTCTAGGGTCCAGCGTGTTTTTCAATGAGCTCGCGTTCTTGCGATGAAAATTGTACAACGTTTTTAGCAATTTGTTGCATTTGGAAAAACCAAGACGCTGCAGATAAAAAATCACTCGACTATAGAACATTTAAAACCGCCCCCGTATTAGCTGAACGATTAGGCCTTTGTAATGATCTCTGATGAACTATTAAAGCAAGTAAACGAAAAACAACAGTTCTTGTGGTCGTTTGCGTATGTGTTAAAGCCGAAAGTTTAGCTGTCCTCCCTACAGGTGGCCCAGCGGGAGACCCATCGCACAATGAACATTTTCTACTAACGTCAGTGCCCGAAATTGTCTTCTGTCCCAAGATCTCCTCCAATGATCCGTTCTTCGATACATAATTAAAAGCTCCTTTATTAATGATAATATTAAATGATTTTTTGTAATTGACTTTTGGGCCCACCTTTTTGTTATGTCGAGTCTGCAGATGCCCTAACCGATATGCGCTTTTTAGCTTTACAAAAGATCGTATGAAATTAGCCGCTGATTTTTTTATTCAACTATATTTGATTGTTTCGCGAATAATCGGAATTTCTATACTTATAATAGTTTTGTGAACCGTATGTAAAGCTGAATATTATATTATTGTGATGTTGGAAGACATAATTGAAAAGCGAAGCATTCGAATATCAAACTACAGGATATATTGAGTCCCATGACAAGACCGTCTCTTTAAAATATGTACAAGTGACATTGACAGATTACATATGACAAGTGAGCATAAATCATTAGTATTTTTATTAAAAGAAACCGTATGCGAAGCATATTACTATCTCAGCGGGGCCAAACTTAAATAAATGTCCTATTAAACAGTTTAAAGACAGTTCGTTTAAAAAACCTAAATGGCATAAAATTACTTGAGTCTGATGAACGAACCAAGGGCCTTTTTTGTGACTAAACGGGTTGCCGTTGCTTATTTTACAAGGCAATTTAACAATACATGCTTTAAACCAGAAATGCTTTCAACTGGACACCAATTAATGACTGGTAGTAAAACAAAAGGTCTTATTTCGTTCGGGATTTTGGTTTGGTCACCGTATTACTTCGTTAACTTAACGGACAGCCCCAACGTTTAGATCATATTTTATTGGAATAGCAATTAGCATATGCATTTTATTATTTATGCGCTCAGATATAATCATGGCGCCACTAATAATTATTTAACACCGAATTAGACAACAGTAGATTGGAAATGATTTTTGTTATTTGTTTCATATACAATTAAGTACTTGTTCGTCATCGGAGCTGTCACGATAGTCGTGAGCTTAAACCAGTCATTACATAAGCAGAACTCGAATGGGCTTATATTTTTTTAATAAACATTTATACGTTTTTTACGCGTTAAGCCCTAATTACAAGTTGTTTAGTGCAACTAGAACTGCAGCAAGACCAATGTCTAACGAAATGCTAGACACCAGACGCTTAAGCAAAATCTTCAATATCTCGAAACCCATAGTGACATCGAGTAATTTCAATAAATATTTCCATTGGGTTCCAATTCATCTCCGACAGAATAGAGACAGTCAATCGAGTTCAACAATACCGAAGAAAATTTGGCCTTGGTGGACAACAATCATTACAAAGCGGAGCAAAGTCTATTAAAAAGATTCCCACTAAGCTTTGACAATCGAACATGGTATTTCTTCATAAAAAAACAAGCAATCACGTCTGTCTTGTTATTGGTATTCAAAATCGATGTGGTCAAGATCATATGCGAGGAACAAGTCGGTTGGGACAAGTTAATAGCGAGTTAATTCAAGGGCGGCCGTTTCGGAAAAAATAATTGGAACAAGATGCTTTCAATACGAGACAATAAGCCGGGAAATAAAGCACGCGGTAATGACATATTCTAAGGCTTTTGTCGGGTTGACAATGGGCCGCGATAATACAAAGGCCTAGTCATAATTACAAGATTTCTCTTCAGCTAGTGTGATATCATATCATCAATTCAATACCAAATGCCTACCTGAGTTGTGGAGAAAATGGTTTTCCTTTCATCTACTCGAAAGAAAAGGCTCCTATTAAAATTAATAATAAAAAAGTACTGTAAATCACTAATCATATAAGAACCTCAACAACCTCATAAAGGCAAACTAAATTCGCATTGCAAAATGTTTGGGTTAAAGCAATTGTGCTAGAAGCAAATCTGCTGTAAAGAGTGGGTGGTGTTTGAAGATAAATTCGTTAAACAATACACTTCTCAAGCAGCAACTCATCCATGTTGCTCGGGCGTACAAAGGACAATATTTATATCTTCGGGTAACAAGTGAAGTGAACCAAGGAATATTCATATATTAGTAGACAAAGTTGCATTGTAGTGTATGATGTATCCATCGCGGCCGCTTTTGAACTCAAATTCGCTACAACCATCTTTCTGCTCCCTTAGCCCAAAAGGTTGTTGCATTTATCTTCCCATATTACACGCATGATTTACTGTTTTATTGTGTATAATTTTCTCAGATGTTTTTTGAGCCGACCTTAGTCCTTACCTTTCAAGGAAAATGCCAATTTCAGGAAGTATTGCGAATATGATTCTGCTTTGATGATTTGTCCTCATGAGCAAATTACCTCCGGCCAATATTTATGCCTTAAATTGAGGATGGGTTGTTAAATGAGAGAGGAGGCAGGAGTATGTAAATTTGCACAGTCTGGACCATTAAACTCTATAAAACAAATTTAAAGTTTCGTACAGTGAAAATTAAAAAGCATGGAAAGTTTGCACTTTGTTTCGTAGTAGCGCAATGTATCGATTCAGTGTATTGTAGCTCTAATAAGAGACGAATACAAAGCAAAACAGCGCCGGAAGTTGGAGATATCAAAGATCTACATTTACTTTGATAATTGCCCTTCTCCCTTGGCCGTTGCATGTTACAATTATGCTGAAATTTAATCATTCGTGTAGCCGATTAGTTCACGGTCGGTGATCACAGACCACGTCGCTAGGAATGTCCAGACCAGAGTTAGCGCATCGGAAATTGTTGACGAATTTTCATTAAAAAAATTACGATCAAAGTAAATAGAGTTAATTGCTTGTTATTGCCTCATCGATCATGTGTAAGTAAAACGTTTTGTGTGTTGAATTGCTTCCGTAAATTCCTTTGCACCGGCATTTCGCCCAGGACCGTATCCTGTCACTGCAGATTTTATGCTAAATTGTACAAAACATTTCCCTGGTTTAATTCTGTAGAAACTTATGACGACCAATGCAAAAGGAACAGATGAAACTTGAAGGGATTAAAAATCCACAAAAAAAATTCCACACTCCAACTTTCAAAGTTACATCATTAATTTTTTTATAATTATATTTATTTTGATTTCATTACATTAGTTTTCATTGGTTACAAGAAAATTTCCATGTGAAAGAAGTTCGAGATCAGAAAAAATCTTCGCGAAAGGAAATGGGTTTCCATGCCTGGAGTAAGTGCTTGTTTCTATTAAAATCAACACGGTCTTATGCTGGGTTTATACACCAAGAATAGGGCATAGCGCAAAATGCTTAAGGAATAAGATAATTGTTCAACTAGCGGTAAGCAATCAAAACATTTATAGATAGAATAAGGCCTAAGGAATAGCGCCTAAGAATTGAGAAATATAGAACACACATTTCAGCGATGCCACTAATACTGCCGCCGTTTTATTGACATATGCTCATGCGCATTTGAATTTTAGTAAGGCCTGCCATTAATAAAGTTTGTACCTGCTGTTAATTGTGCATGCTTTAGCTTTGGCACAATTTGATTCCTATTTTACTTGGGTTGAGTCCGTGACACCTGCGCGTATCCACGCGTTCTCAAAGATATGAGTATTAATTTTTCGACTGATGCACTTTTAAAATAAAAAAATATATGCAATAAAATAAAGGATGCAGATGCAATTTCTCCTCGAAACACTGATCACAGATGAACAAATCTGGTTGGTTCTTTTTATTTCATACATTATGCGTTTTTACACTTTAAAACACAACATATGTCTCATTCTTATGCTCTATTCCCTAAGCATTAGGCGTTATTCCTTATCACTTCAGCTCTTCAAGTGCGACCATTTTCGCTTTCTCTGAAAAACCAATTTGCTTGTAATAAACAACATACGGTTGATTCCGCGCATCTCTCATAAGGAAGATTTGACCTATTTAGTTTCCACATGAAAGGTGAACTTTATTTATGTTCGACATTGTTATATATTTTCAGTTTTGAAAGGCATATTAAAAACTAACCACAAATCCGCTGTAACGCTGGCATATTTGTCAACAAATACCTGCCTGGATTCATGGTTGGTGTTGAAGTTAAGCAAGTTTTGCCTAGTTTTATTCGTAATGTTTTAAAATATTTCTTAAGAGCAAAGCTGCCGGTGCATCTTCAAGGGTCATAAAATAAACTCATTTTTTACATTTTTTTCGTAGTCTCCCAGTAAATCCCGGTAGTCCTTAAAATGATAGTCCCTGTAATATTTATATAGTAATTTAGTGAAGATTTTGACCCCGTTGAGCTGAGCCCAGAGCTTAATTTGATAAAAGGCAAGTTATATATTTGATTTTCCAAATGAAAGGCTCGTTAGAATTGTGGACAATAGCGAGGTAAACCCTTTTGTCTGCTAGAGGAATTACTTATTGGCGTCCATAAATATAAACCAGCTTAAAGAAAACAACTGCAAAGTTGAATCTTCATTATTTTCTTCCCCGAGTTGTAAAACGTTGTTGCCTTTTGTCGGAGATAAATTCATTTGGTGTAAAAACGAAATGAGATCTCAATCATATTACGTCGCCGCCATTATTTATGTTGCGGCCAAATTGGTATATAGTGAATAAAACAAACAAGTTCCATAATATATATCGTGCTTTACAATAAGACCCCGAACGAAAAAAATCAACACCGTAAATCAAAGAGCGTATGTGCTTAAAACAAATTTTCTCGAGTCGATAAATAATAGAGTGTTAACTCGGTATAAATCCACTCGGACGTTTTACATTCAAAACACACAATAAATACAGTTTCGGCGTTTGAAAGTCAAAAAGGACCGACAATGGAAGTCCATTTGTTTTGGGGAAAACACATTAAAATATAAATCGAGGCAGGTATAGTGCGACACAATACGTGGTCTCACAACCCACGAGCCTCTGCTCCCCTGTGGAGTCACCACAAAGCCCCATGACACTTAACTATTTGTTACCTATTATATACATTATGGGAATCTATCAGTTTATAATTAACCGCTTTTTCGAAGGGTCTTATTGTAATTTTGCCACGATTAATATTAATTGTACTTTACCTAATGATCCCGATATATTTCCAATAAAAATCCTTATTGAAAAATGTGACGACCTAAATCTATTATCAGTCACCCAAGGAATAATTAATTTCCTACAAGCACATTATCTCTAACTGCATGCATATTCAGCGATCATATTGTTTCAAACTCAAAGACTTTTGCATAACTGATTAGATGATTTTCCATTTTAAATACTGCCTTGTTCTGCCCCAACCAATTTACTACATAGTAAGTAGGTACTTCTAAGCCTAAGCTATCGAAATATTTTACGTACTTTGTGGAAACCTATAGCTGTAAATAATGCGGTGCCATTCTGAAATTCCCGAAAGTAATGTGAATAACTCCTCCCCTAAACATATTTTAACAAATCGTTTTGGCACTAAGCCAAACAACCATGAGTTTGTCGGCAAATTTTTAATAGCATTGTTCCAAGGAATTGAACACCTATTTTTGGAAAGAATTCGAAATTGATGAGCCATTTACTCAACACCAGTAAACGGTAATTGACTTTGAGGTTGCATTTTCATTCGTTTTTATTTTTTCATACGGCCACTTCCTCTCTTCCTAAAAGAAAATATTGGTTGCTTGCAAAAAAACATTTCAAACGACAAATTACTCTCAACTATTGAGCAGAGTAAACCCCAAATCTGTAGAAAGAATTGGTTATTATTTATTCACTTTATTAGTGGTTCGAATTGTGGAGAAATATTTATTTTATAATTGGAGCATGGATTTGAACCCGACGAAAACTATTATGAATATTAAGGGTGTTTTCGAGCTTTTGGCTAATTTGCCGTGCCCAGTCTTTTAATGCCAGTACATTTAACAGGCAGTCATTGCCGGAAGCTTCAGATATTTTAATAATTCCGGAGGTTTCTATTCATCCTGCCTACATTCGACCTACGCGTTATTATTCCAGAGCCCTACAACCGATTAGCTTAGAGGTGATTGTTATAAAGCCGCGGCCAAAGGCCATAGTCTTTATATTGGCTTCCCAACAAATCGCCGTTCGGTTTATATCTATGTATCATTTTTTTGCCAACAAGTACGGATCGCGTTTTTTAAGATATTGAGCTGAACTTTGGCGCAACGGCTTAGCTCGAATATGGTTAAAATTGGAGCACGGCTGCGCCCTCCAAGGGGCATCGAAATTTCAAACCCTGTAGACCGTAGTCAACATGTGTGAAATCCCAGCTTTTCGGATTCAGGGTCTCGAGGGCTATCTTTTGGTAGACAAAAATTACGAACTGGCTAGCGCTGTCCCCCTTAACGGCTCACGAATTTTGTAACGTGCCAACTTTTGGTTTGAAAAATCTGTAGAGTGGACCGAAAACTCAGTATTGGATTATAGGTTTTCAGTTCTGTCGTTTCGTCTGAAAAATCGTGAAATTTAAATATTAGATTAAAATATCAAACCTTTATTGGATAATGAAGAAAATTAACCTATAAAAATACAAATTGGCATCATTTATTTTTCTCCGATCAATATTAATGCTTTTTCAAGACAGTGTCCCATGCTGAGTTCTTATAGATTGATATATAGCGTCAGCGGCAACCTTTTTAATTGGAATATTTTTTTATTTCTAAATATAATGGTAATAAAAGAGGTGGCCCCCCTTTGTGAAAGAGAACAGCGCCATTGCTATATTGTGTTTACCGTATAATTAGAGGCGGCATCTACGGTTTGTCATGGTTTGTTACCTACTCATTTCTACTAGTAAAATCACTGACAAATGATTACACATTATTGCGTACCACCGCATTATTACAGCTTATGTAATTTCCCATATAGGTACGACGTTCAATGGAACTATAATTGCGGAATTAATCTGCAAATCCGGATAAATATCCAATAATACGCCAACAGTATTTTCCTTTTTCCATTTTTATCATACAATTCTATCGGCCTGTACAAAGTAAATTAGGATTTTTATAATTACTTTTAATACCAGCCAGCTTTCCGTGTTAATTTATTGAAACCAAGTTAATGGAAATTTCGATATCGTATGTGCAGTTGACTTTTCAAATCGGCGAAATTTCCCGGAATATTTATTTTTGCATTGACGCTAAATGGTGCATTCTAAGGGCAAAATAACGAATTATCAATCAATTTCAAGTATCCTTATCGTAAAAATATAGATGTTCAATTTATGATTACCAGTTTTTAATAAATAATAAATTAACTCGTTATGGTCGTCGCTCGAGAACGTCGATGCAAAACTGCAGCTACGTGTCAAATTGGTAAAATCGCTTTATTTGTATAAAAGTGGAAATAATTAACTTATGATAGAGTACCTTAATTTCAAATTAAGTGTTATTAGAGGCAGCATAAAGAGGCTGTGTTAATTTAGGCCGAAATTGTCTAACGACGTATACGATGAAATTAACGTCAACTAATAAAGCCGAACAAGGCTGTTCAGAAATGGATTTCGAGATGTAATAACAGCCTAAGGTAATAGAGCAATGCGATGTAGTGTTGCCGCACTCGCTATTGCTTGTGTGTTATGTCGCTCTGGAACCAGTGCCGTCGACACAGACTTTTCCATGGGGCTTCTATATTACACCATAACACTGCTCCACTTATTCCCGTTCTTCATTTCCTTATTTCATCAACTATCCAGCATTATTGTCGTCATCTGCAATCATCTCTTCTGCTCTTGCTTCTATTTCTAGAAGGCGCATTGGAACACCCACCATACTATTTTACTTGCGTTGCTTTACAGCCTTTGGATAGACACTTAAACATGGAAACCAACACCAAGACGCTATTCTGCAAGACCAAGACTTTTGCAAGAGTCTTGCGAAACTCTCGCAATTCTGTTGCAAAAGGTAATTCGATATTGAACCGCATTAAATCTGTCCTCGTAGCCCTTAAACGTGATAAGAAAATTGAACCGTTTTAAAAGCTTAAAATCGGCCCGAAAGGGGGTGCAATGTTGGTACACCGATGGCTCACGGGCGCCCAATACGGGATGGTCTGGGGCAGGCGTGTACCGGCAAGACACCAACAGGGGAGCGTCCTTTTCGCTGGACGACAGTGTTTCAGGCGGAATTATATGCAATCCTTGAGGTCGTCACAGATAAGGAAGTTACAGAAGGACTAGAAGGAGTGATTGAGATCTACTCCGACAGCCAGACTGCTCTCAAGGCACTCTCAAGTGTTAAGATGGGCAGTAGACTGATCCACGATTGCTGGAATGCCCTGAACAAAGTGGCAGAACAGAATCAAGTAAATCTGGTGTGGATTCCGGCGCACATGCGGTTTGCGGAAAACGAACGAGGCGATGCATTGGCAAGGCTCGGATTTTCTGAGAGCCCAATAACTGCCGAACCTCACATAGGGTTAAGTAACCGACAGGTTGCAAGCGTTCTAAATGACTTGGCTCCTAGTGGCAGCACAGAGATGTGGAGAAAGACGGAAGGGTGTAGACCAAATGGTTGATGTCAAGGAGTCGCTGGGCCCTGAGAACTCTGGTTGGGGTCATGACAGGCCACTGTGGTCTGAACAGACACCTACACCTACTAGGAATTGGTGATAGCCCAGTATGTCCACAATGTGGAATGGCGGAGGAAACATCATACCACCTATTAGGAGTCTGTCATCTGGTCGTCTACTAGGAGGCGCCTCATTGGGGCCTCCCCACTCTCCCGCATCGAATTGTCTTCCTTGAGGTGGAGACGGATCCTTGCCTTTGTCAGGGAGACGGGACGCCTGGGTGGCCAAGGTCAGGATTGATAAGGTGGGGATGGATGGAGGGGGAATGGCGAAAAGGGCCTTAAAGGGCCACAGTACTAATACTACTGCTAAAAGCTTAATATACCAGGGATTCACTTTAAGTGAGAAAGCGAAACATTAGGAACCAACGCTGCGAACAAGTGGGACATAAATAAAATAGGGCTTCATATATTTCAGATGAATTGGTTCCAGATGTTTGTCGTTCTCTTGTAGATTACTTAAATCGAGATTACCTAAAAAATTCCGTCTAATTTTTATTGACTTTCACTTGGAAATTCTAGTATAAGTTAATAAAAAAATATATGTTTTATTATGCACATTCTATAAAACAGTGAAATCTCAAGCAGTAAATAAATGAAGAGGTGCCAAACAAACCCCCCAATTATTTTTCCAATATCCCTTGCGAGAGTCCTGCAATAAGTTGTTGCGTATGTGGTATGTTTGTTGTGCTTAGAATTATTGTTATTAATAAATTCATTTTATTGAATTTTTCGCCTTATTTTAAAGTAAGACTTGCAATACTCTTGCTGCAAGACCAAGACCAGGACCTTGCAAGCCTTGGCCTTGCTTTGCTCATCACTACTTCCATGAGGCTTCTTCATTGCAAAATAACATTTCTCCGCTTGTTCAGGTTCTCCATTGCCTTGTTGCATTCAATTGTTCATTACTGTCGCTCTATCATTATTGTCGCCATCTGCATTCGTCTCTTGTGCTCTTGCTTCTATTCTTAGAAGCCGCATTTTGCACACCAGCCGTACTATAGTACTTCTCCTTTGAAGTGCCTAGTTTTACAACCTTACGAATCCCTGATACCACTATCAACCATCTTTTCCTCTTATTGATTATAGAACCGCTGAAGCCAAAGTAGATTTTCTTTAAATAAATAGCCTTTCTTTGGATGTGCCAGGCAAAGACTTTAACGCTATTTCCTTGTGCTCTACGTTACTGTCTAGATCAGTCGATTCGTGCAATGTCGAGGGGCAAAATACGAGGTATAATGATACATTGTCGAGCAATCATACACGAACCTATTTAGCACTTAAAATTATATGGACAAAGAAATTCCGATTGCCTACCAGCATTTGATCATATTTTGCGACGCAAATTACTGTACACACAACATGCTTTCCAATGGTTTATGATCTACAAAAATGACTTCTTCCCTAATTAAATTTTGAAGGTTTTTGGAAACAAAATGTATAAACCAAAAATGTTTTCCATGTTTTAAACTTTATTACCTAAACTTGCAGCTTTACATTTTAAATGAAACGATAGTTACAAAGTCAAAAAGCTTATATGCTTAAAATGGAACTGTTATTGTTCAGGCAGAAAAAGAACACCTAAGACAATAAAAGTACCCCTAGCAGCATAGGAGGGTAAAACAAGCGCCGTATTTAAACTAAAACAATGCGTATTGTGCACTATACTTCAAACAATCTTGTCTATAAACACGGAGCATGGACGCGTTAAAACCGCGAAATGGAAGAGTGGTGTGCTTTTCGCTTTTCTTTCATACAAACGATCTTTGTTTCATGTATCCTATACACGATCTGATATGTGCCCAAGCACACTTGCTTCATTAACTTTTTATATTAGCAGGGTGAAAATTTCGTTACTTGAGAGCCTTGTTAAAACTACACCGAAACATGTTGCTCGATTTACATGTGAGTTGATTCACTTTGGACTTGGCTTTAATGAATTAGATGCTTAATCAATTGAAACATGTCCCTATTTTTATCAGTTGATTTCTGAAATTTATTGGCACAAATCGTGCATTTTTATCTACGGTTTGCACATAAATTTAATTGTGACAGTCTCAGAACTAGTCGCAAAATTTGTGTGGAGTGAAGTCGGCAGGTAAATGAGTTTTCCGCTAAGTAAGTAACTTTCTAATTGGATCAAGTTCTGAGCATTTCACCTAGTAAAACATGAATGTTAAATGTAGAAATTTACATACCTACGTAGGTACTCTTCCGGTAGGTGGTGCGAAGGAAAAAATCAATTTAAAAGATTTCGTTTTAATTTATTAACACGCCTTGAAGTGTCTATCGGTCTCTGTCAATCAAACGACCTTCCACTAATTCACCGGCATTTTTACATATGCTAATGACAAGTTCATCAAAATAAAAGAACTGCCATCAATCATGGAAGACGTCCTCTAATTGTTTCGTACGTTTATTAGGAAATAAGTGAAATCCTTGATATACAGTTTATGGAGTCGAAGTATGGAAAAAAAACTAGACGCGGCGATGCGCACTGATAAAAAAATGTTGCAATTAATCGAGTTTATTGTGTAGTTTATTAATATCCGAAGAACTAGTGAAATCAGTTGTAGTATCAGGTTGATTAATTGCATTGATTGATTTGCCACAGACAGAGTTGATATTTAAATTCGTTGTTGTTGTCTTTCTTTGCTACAATTGGCGGAACACATCTCTGAGTGCCTTGAGGAATTTCCAATCAAGATAGGTTTTTCCAGTGTATAAAAACTAATCAAAACGTTAATTGTCACCGCAGAGAAAAAGCGGCAACGGGACAAATAGACAATAATTACGACTAAAGATTCCCCACACATCCATATGCCTTACGTAACTTCAATAATAATGTAATTATTATAGTAAGACAAGTGATGCAATCAGCTATTACTTTTTTCATCTCTGTCCAGCTCGGCTCGAGGCGCTTTAATACACACTAATTATAGTTGACTAGTTCGTCGAGATTTCTATTACGGGACAAAATGACAAATGATTTATTTGCCGGTTCGGGTTGTAATTTTCATTTTCTTCTTGGAAGATCATTATGGTGATTGTTCGCTTTAATTGATTTTAGATGGCATTCTGAAGCTTTTTGGTGGATAGCTTCAGATGGTCAGACATATGCGTTGATATGATAGTGACATTTCGCTTCCTATAAATGTTTTTAGCTCCTTGCACATTGCGCCAACACTTCGCATGTTTGCAGCCAATTTGAGGCTCCATATTGCGGTAATTATGAAGGGACACACATTTCTTAGATGGTTGGGAAATACATACCAACCAAGAGTATACAAACCAACGGTCAGAAATTCCCTAACGTAGTCCTAGGCTCTTGAACTAATGGTTAATATGTTAAAGACAAATTGAGTTTTTTATGAAGAAATGACATCAATGAGATATGAAAATCGTAACTTTACCAAAGGATTTTTTCTAAACTTACGTTGAACACCGTTGTCCACGTGTACCAGTTTCAATCACAAAAACATAAAAACTGGATTAATTAATTAATAATACACATAACTCGGTGAAATGGACGAACAAAATGCATGTTTCAACAGAGTGTTAAACGACATCAATAGTTCTTATCTGTGACCACCTACCGCAACTAGATAATATATCATGCAGATGTAAATTCTTTTTTTAATTCAGGGAAATTGTCATTCAGGTTTAATTAATTGTCTAATAATAGTATATATCCTGTTTCCCCCGTTAATTCTTCAAGGAAAAATAATTGTATCTGATTTATTATTATGATTGTTTTAATTGGCGGATGCACAAAGAGAAATTAAAAATAAATATTATTAAATCCTATCCTTGATATGACTGAGCTCACGATATTACTGATTCAGGTCTTGTGGTTGACAATTAAAGTGATGTGTCATCCGGCTAGGCTTGACAATATCGCCTGATCACTTCAACAAGTGGCTTTGTTATTTTCTTCCCATTCAAAAGTGAAGTTAAATTGGTCCCCTAAGATTTTCTGACAGTCATTTACTTTTATAACACAAAAACCGTTGTTCTTTTCCCGGTCTATAGAAAAATCCAACAAGTGGATGTCAACTCGACGTCAGCGCGACAAAGTGGCCAGATAAAAAAACACCCTCGTCGCTTGTAAACGACTTGATCTCCCCTAAAAAAAGCCCCAAAAGCTTTAAGTGAAATACAAAAAGAGAGAGAACAAAACGGTTGGGAACAATGTCACATAATTGGGTAGCAAAAAGATAAAACTTTTCCTTAACTTAGTCTAACTGGGTTTTTCGAAAGGGGGAACGAAAATATTTTGCGGATTTTGTTTCTTGTCTGCTTGACAAACAATACAAGCCAACTATGAGCGTAACTCAATTAAAGATAAACATTTTGTTGGAAATGTGTTCAATGGTTCGTCTCACAAATAGGTGATTTAAATCGCAAAAGTCATAATAAGCCATGCATATTTATGGCTAAATTAAGCTCGGTTAGATCATGATGTTTCTCACTGATTATTCCTCTTAGAGAATGAAACCATTTCAACATAATCCGGCAATTGACAGAACTCCAATTTATCGGCCATAAACTATCAAGCTAATAATTTCATAGATTTGATTATATTAAATGCATGATTCATTAAGTGAAAATGCAAATCTTTCCTTGCATTGAATATCAACGTAATCAATGGTAATTGTGCTTTCTGCGAATTCTTAATGATCAACATGCTAGTTGATTTGACCAGGTTCCAGCAGTACAAGTAAACGATTTTTTGTTCTGCGACTGCAATCAGTTAGTATTCTATTGGTTTTCTAATGCAATCTGGAAACTAATCACATACAAATTGTCTAAATCAATATTTTTTCAATTCATATCAAAGAATAAATTTAAAAAATTCGATTGCAATTTTAACTGGAAAATTTCAATAATCTAAAATGACTTTCAAAGGTGTCAAATCCCAAATGACTTTTCGAAACGGTTTTTTGCGGCCACCAAAACAAATTACCCTCACGAACCGTTGACAAGAATATAGGTGTTTGGTGCTGATAGCATCTTTAACATGGGTATATTAGTTCTTTTTGTCGGTCCTGGGCTTTATCTCTCGAAATGATCTTTTTTAGTAGCCATTAGTATCCCTTTAATCTCATGCTAGGTGTTTATGGTGTTCTATCGGCGATTAATTTAAACTTGAGACTCGAGACTTTATATGACCATAAGCAGGAGACATCGGCTTTTTACAATTTTTTAGTTAGTTAGATAAATATTGGGGAGTTTGTTCCTTTGACACAGATCAGTTGAAATAAAATAAAAGTAATAGTAATTGCTTTTGGTAGTTTGAAGATAATAGCTTCTGATTTTCTGGAAGTTTCGAAAACTTGGACCCATTTATCGTCCATATGCCCAAATGATAATAAATAAAGTATTTAAAATGACACATGGCTTATATCAAATGTGTCACATGCCCATAAATTGTTCGGTGTATTCAGCCTGCTGAAGCCTCAACCAACCTACGTTAAAAACTAAAGCGAGCCCAAATTGTTCTGCTGTAATAAATTAAATAAACGCTGAATGTTTACGACAGAAGTCTGGTTTGACACGAGCGTTTTGTGTTTATATTTGTATCTTATAGGTGTGACACACGATGGGACCAGCTCCATATTTTCCATGCTTTTTATGCTTCTTTAACTTTGCGACAGCCGTACCGTGTTGATTCTTATCAACTATTTAAAATGTTCTTTCTCGATATTAATCTCTTCTATGCTCACAAAAAATGCTCGAGTTAGGATAAAAATATTACCATTTTCAATAGAAATCCGCCGCGGGAGGTCCACTCATATATTTCTTTCTAGTCACAACGCTTTTATGTCATCTTTGACAATAAATTTGAATAAGCAACCACTGTCATGTCATCTTCACTAACCAGCAGATTTGAGCTTTGGAATTAGACAATCTTCTTTTGCTAGTTTATTATGCTTTGCGGTTCGTCATTCTCAATCAAGACGGTTGGAAGACCTGATTTATGTTTATAATATTAAGACATGAAAAATATGAAACAAGAAAAATATGTTACTGATATGACTTCCGGCCAGCCCACAAAATCATTGCAAAAGTTCCTTAAGGCTTTTAAAAAGTTTTACCGTTACATCGGTCCGCGAGGGTGGCAATACGGACATAAGCGATAACCAGAAACAACGTATTCCGGCATGCTGTTAAATAATGCACGATACACGACCGTATAACTCAGATCCCGATTCCCCTATGACTCCTCTGGAACCATACGACCTCAATGGCTTGCCAATTTTCACATTTGTCAATGTTCGCATTCTTTCCATAACTGCCAAAACAGGAAAAAGATGGCTTCGGCTGATTTTGGATTTTTCAATCGAAGCTTGAAAATATTGGAGTGATAATTAATCGAAAAAACCTCCTTTCGTATCTAACCAGGATAAGTCGGTTTGAGAGGTGACACGGGTTTTTTGTGCAAAAATGGAGGGCCTGAAGGATTTGGCCCTCTATTTTTCTCAGGTCTCATAATTACTTTGCTTTTAACTGTGTGTTTGTTATCCAGCTAACATGATAAATTTGGATTCGCGTAAATGGTTCTGTCCAAAAACACACCAAAAGATTAATGGGGCGATATGAAATTTTCAGGAGCATACGATGACTACACCGACATCTAAATATGGGCTTAACTCATCAATTTGGCATGAGCTTTATGTTTTATGCAGATCTGAGACGTGTTAGAAGCTACGCAAGGGCTTGGACTTGGTACTAAAGATGTTTGAATGTTTTCCATCATTCAACGTTGGGAGGAATTGAAAACCGCTTCAGCTTGTTTTTACAATGTTTTTTGTACACGTTGCTTCTGTTTTCATGTTTCTGCAAGATTTATTTATTCTGGAGAATTGAAAGCTATTATGAGTGTATGACTTATTCAAGTGGTCAGTTTTTATCGCAACCTATTTAGAGTTGTTTACAAAAGCATTTAATTGTCAACAAAAAGGTGCAGGTGGAGAAACAGTTATTTCGCCACAATTCTCGTAGGAAACCGTAAAGCCACAAATCCGACTAGTTAAATAAATAGGCGATCCGCAGTAAACATTTTTATTTTAGTATATTTTTCCGGCGCCTTCGTTCTATTAAATTTCTTTTAACGTGAAGTAGTGTAAATAAGCTCAAAAAGCAATTACCCATTTTGTCAACGGTTCCAGTTTTAAACAGCGGGTTTAGATCGTGTAAACAGGGGATCGAAGGTGGCCCGGCGACAACGACTCGTCCTCGTAAAAGCGTCGCGGGCGTCGCATTGTTGCCGACAAACTCTACATCACATTTTTCATCTCTAAAATGCCTGAAATGGATCTTCAAGTATGAAGCTTTACTCAGATTCCTCATTGCAAATGCTCAAACTTCAGACACGCTTCCCAACGGATATATCGCTCCTTGCCAGTGGGCGAAAGACAAAAGGAATAAGATTTAGGCAGTAGATTTTCCAACAAAATCACTGGGGGGTTGAAGGTAATGATAATCAACAATTTAGCGATTCATTTTCTATTCGTGCGTGTTATTTTCGGGCGCCAAAAATGCCTAATCAATATTGTGAAGGGCAAACAGTGGTTGATTTTGCTCATGTTTTCACCACCATTGGGTTCCTCATTTTTTTCTTCTGTTTTCTTCATAATTTGACTAACATCAAGCAATACTAATCCAATGACTAGTGATTAATTTACCATCAAAGAAAAATAAAGACAGTTTTTAACAGTATCTGATTTAACAAAAATAATTATTTTAAAATCACCGGGAACAAATGCTCAAGCTGGTAACCACTTAATATGAAAGAAAATATTTCCAACCAATCTAGGAGATGAGTAAATTTCAATATGGGGTATCACATAATGACGTCACTGCCAAATAGCTTGGGACAGACTACATGTGAAAATCCTGTGATAGTAACTTGGCAACAGCGAATTTTTGTCGAAGATCGTTTTGGCATCGGATTGTTTACAGCGTCGGGGCGCACATGTCGTTTTTTATAAACAAATCGCGACAGCCTTTATAACACGCGTTCCGATAACTGTGAGGTCCTCACCGACGACAATTCTCCCTATTTATAGATCCGACACTAATATTTACTTTGGCAGCCGCGCGTTAATTTTTTGCAGATTCGAAGAATTTACCGGTTTTTAATCGGATGAGTTTGACACTTTGATTATGTTCAGGCATTACCCAGCGCCTCATCATTCATCAACTAGTTTGCATGAGAGGAAATGTGTATTTGACCCGCTAACTTAGCCCATTTTGTGTCGAAATTTTCCTACCATTTAAAAATATTTTCATTTCCTTCGAGACCGTCATTGACAAGTTGTTTCAAGCGAAAGCTCTAATGTGGCTCCAACTGTCCTTTAGTTCAAATCAACCAAACAAAAAAGCACTGGGTGTTGTCGGTCACTTAAACATGAATCTCATGCCTAAGTAGAACAGCAATAATGTAGAATTTACAAAATTGTTAAAAGTTTAATCTTTTGTTTAAAAATTGTTTGTCTGTAAAATGTCCATCATCCTACCACAGATTCCTGGAGTGAAAACATGATGATTTAACCTAATTTTTCTAATTCAAAAGTGGACGGTTTTCGAAATACAGAGGGCGTCAAAATTAAGATTGAAAAATCGAAAAAAACTTTATTTGTTTCTCGCATCGGTGGGTTTTGTGGGCGTCTTGGTCTCCACGGTTGAATCATCATGTTTTCACCCCAGGAATCTGTGGCTGTGGTAAGATATTGTCCTGGCATTTTACAGACACCTTGTTGTTTATTGACTAATTTGTAAGCCCCGCCAAATTAATTTAAGTTTAACTACACTGGCGTCGTTGCTTTAGAATTATCAAGTACAAACAAAGCACTGATCTCAAAGCACAACAGAATATTCCTCTTCCCCTGGACCATGCAGCAACGTTGTGAAAGAGTTGTCAGCGGCAACGTTCCGTCTGTAATCGATAATCTCCAAGATGAAAATTAGGAAATATTTAATATAAGTTTATAAAGCAATTTCCTAAAATATTCCCTCGTCGATTTTTCCCATACTTATTGAAATTTTGCTTTGATAAATCATTAGTTGTTCTAGGCATTGATGGAAATACAGCGATAGCAATAATTGCGAAACGTCTAACCACATAACAATGGTCCACTATTTCTGCCCCAAGGGCTAGTTCGATTAAGTTAAATATGTAATTAGCAATGTTTAAATATTATTATTGCTATTGTTATTAGTCTCTTAGGCGATTTGTTAAATGAATATCGTTAGACATCAACAATTAAATCTTAAATGCAGGTGGCCCGCATGCGTTATTCTATAATTTAATGTAATAAGAAGACTCGGTGCACTCTTACTAATGTATTCAGGTCTGACATTAAAAATACGAATTTACATTACACTTCTTGCTAATGGATTTTTAATTACCTCAGACGAATCATCCAATATCACCAGGGACGGATTTTACTGTCAGGAAGTGAAATCAATTTTTAATGGCCGTATGTCTTAAGGCGTTCTTATTACATTAATCAGTTAAAAATAAATATTTAAATTTCCACTTATGCGCTAATTAAAGACAACTCCAGACTCTAGATGGTTCTCGAAGTAAAAAGTGCATTCTACAAAGAGAATTCAACTGTTGTTTGTCCCTGGCAACTTTTGCAAAAATTGCAACATTTTCAAGTACAAGAATGCAACTGCATCAGGTGTCGATGTCAACTTTTCTTATAATGAATATTTCTATACCTGATGGGCAGCTTTTCGTGTCGCTTTAGACCACCTTTTATGTATTTAAGAGGGGTGGCAACCTTGTAATTATAAACAAATTAGTCGGTGCTTTGAAAGGCGTAGTTATAAGTTCCTGCATAATTTGCCGCATCAATATTCCCTCTGTTGTCTCAGTTGGGCTAAAACTGACAACGAGTTATATTGCCATGTTTATACCGAAACTCACCCAAGTTTGACGCTCAAAATAGTTATTAAAGATGTCCTTTTTGGGGACGAATCAAGACAAATAAATGTCAAAGTATGCTCTGGGTCAGATTTAAAAATGTATCATACGATTGAAGTTTCAATTTGTAACTGGCTCCCTTGCACCCAAGTTTTTCAAATAATTTATACCTGTAGCCACCAGTAAATCTCGCTAAATATCAAAGATCGGTATCGGGAACGAGATAAGCCAATAAGAAAGTGGAGCGGACGAGAAATAAATCAGGAAGAGGTACTCTTCATCCCTACGGACCATCGAATGGTAGAAAGGCAGTCAACTCCCTTTGCAATATGTGAGATTTGATTAAAAATAAATTACTTCTCTTCAAATGTTAGGACTCTGTTTTTGTCTAACGGATTTTATAAATATATAAATTTGAGAAATATATAATTTGAAATATAAAGTCAGTGTGAAATGGTTCTTCAAACCAATCAAGAAACTCCGGTCGAGATATTGCTAGTATTATAATTTATCCGATGTATTGCGATGGGATGTTTTCTCTTTATTAAGCAATTATGTCTTATAAAATTTGAAACTTTTCAAGTGAAGCATAAACCAATTTAGTTTAATTACTAGAAATTATCAAGTGAAGGTAACTATATAGTTTGTACACTTGTAATGTACAACATTATGACACCAAGGGAAATAAGTAGTTTCTTTTTTCTCTTAATCTCAATAATTGGACAGTCACTGAAAAATCCGTCAGTGCATCGGCAAGCCAATTGTTACAACCATTTAAATGCAAAATTTAGTGGCAACATTGTTAACCAACCCCATTAAAAATGAATAACGTGTTGCTTCAGACAAGGTAAATTAATGTTATACTACCGAGAATATTATATAACTGCAGGTCTTCGGCATTCGAATTCCCTACTTGACATAGTCATATTTTAACGATCAGCATGCCTTTTTTGTCAAGCTTACATTTTGAAAAATCGACAATTAATCGCTTAACTCTGCAATTAGGCCTATCAATAATAAAGGAAGCATGCTGAAAGTCCCCGATTAGTAACTCAAGTTTCTATCGCATGCTCTTATCGCCCATCACGGAACTTGTTTGGAAATTTGTAACATATTTTTAAAAACTGTTTACAAAGTCATTAACACGTCTAAGCGACATCTTAGCGCCAGCCAGCTAAATTTATTTGTTTCTAGGAGAAGGTTTAAATTTTGAACATAAAATTATACGTGTAGTTAACTTAAGTACATAATAAATACATGTTTCAATATGAATGTGAAACGCGCAAAACCAAAACTTTTAAATTGTAACATATGGTAGGTTGTAGAGTGTCGTGAATCATTTCTCCAATAAACGAATCAATTCAGACCCGATGAAATATTATTTCTCAAACCGAGAATATTGTATGTAAATTATGCTTTTTTTATTTTCAGTCAAAACACCGATGTATCAAAAGCAATCCAGAAGCATTTCGAAGAAGCTGTTGCCTCATAAACATGTTTTGTTGTCAAAAGGTAAGTGATATATTTTATAATTCAGGTCTTCGCGCAAAGGGTCCACAAATTAAAATGAATAATTTAGAAACCATCTATTACTTAATCCTTCGAAGCAATTACATCGTCGCAAGGGTAAATCTATATGTATAAAGACGGGGTTTCGTCTCTCGCAGTGCCTCCTTAAAATCTGCCAATTAAAATTGATGCCGTCATTAGAAAACTTCTTTTCGGCCCTTGTGGTTTAGCATTACGTGCAAATTTCAACTTAATGATGGCCATTTTCTGCAAAAGTGACAAGTCAAATCAAAAAGCCTTTAATTTTATATCATTTTTGCAACATTCCTTTCCTGCTTAATATATTTAGATTATAATTATTATTTTTTAATTTGGTTATTGCGCTTGTCGTCCAGAGTAAGTATGTGTTTAATAGAAATCTTCAATAAAAAATACCCGGCACTGTTTAATGTTCTTCATTGAAGCAGCATGGCAGTAATTGCATGGTAATTATGCGTTGTGTCCAATTAAAATTATTCCGTATTTATGATTTTTCCTGGCGCTTCTAATGCTCCTAATAATAACACTATTAGCTGCCATTTAATAAAAATAAGTATTATTACTCTGAGGAAATGCGTCCTCCAGAACGATTGCCATGCTAGGAAATACTCTTAAATTTTTAATTATTAGCTTAATGTACCGTATAGACTTTAACAAAAGCAATGCGTACTGCATTTGTCAATTCTCAAAGAAAATTATTATCTTATTTGAGGTGAATTTGCAGACCTGTAAGAATTTCCTCAAGCTCTGAAACCTATTGTTTGAATGGAAAACAGGCAAGTGATTTGAAGAAAACTGAATGCTCAAATTCAATAAGTTCTTTTGAATTAGTAGCTGAATTAAACAAGGATTCGAGTAACTTTCCAAATTCGCAAAACCCAAGAATCTAAACTAATGTAATCATTGAAATGAAGGTCAATCATCGTGTCTTCGTCCTGAAGTTCAATATTGACAGTGATTTTTAATACACCAATAATGCGTATGAATGATGATTATACAATTCAAGCAATATTAAAGTTACAAGATATTCATTCTTGGAGGTCATCTTACAACCGGCAATCCCGATACTTGTCATATGTTTCTTAAAGTAAAAAATTGTTTACAATGTTTTCTTTATGTGATGCCCGAACAATAACGTGTCTGTATTTGATTATATGATGTGTCACAGGACAGCCACAAGACGTTATGCAATCTTTGTCATTTGGTACTGAATGGAAATGTTCTTGAATGTTTTATAAAAAGTTGAATTAATTTATTCCGGACACCAAAACTCCATTGTTCACATCAGCAACGAACAGGATTTTTTAATTTAATTTGCTGTTTAACCAAATAACCGCCCATCAAAGTTACGATGTTGCTTTTAATAGAGCATTAGGACAATCAATGTGTATCCAAGCATCTTCATCCCATTAGAAGACAGTTAGTCGAGTTATAGAAGTTTGCTTAAGACTTGCGAAACCCCTTCTAATGGCATCCAGACCGACTGAGGGCAAAGATTGTTGCATCTGCACATTCGAGAGTTTTGAAACATGGTCGAAATTCCGAATATTTACTAGGGCTCGTCGCGGTTTATTTCATAGGCTAAGGAACAATTAATTTATCTGTATTAAACCTTCTGTTTGACGATCATCGATCAATAGGGGGGATTTTTCACAAATTTGACGCGAAACTTTTGCCTTATCATCGCTAATTGAATGTTTTGTTACCTTGTCCTTTTCACTGTCGGGATTTTTCATAGAAATCGAAAAATTGCCACAATAATTACCTATTCTTCATGCTAGTCGAAAGTTTCTATTTTGCATATCCAGGGCGATTAGGATTGTGGCATTGAGACGCCTCCTTGATATCATTATGCCCATAATTGAGAAAGAAACCTTGTTAACGAAATTTGATATTAAATTTTTGCGAGGGTAGAAGTTTTTTCAATAATATGAGCGGAACATATCAGTGCTTGTCTCCAAGATATCTCAGAAGATAAATATACATTTAAGTGCGCAGATTATAAGACCCTTTGTTTATCTTGTATAAGTCGCCTGCAAACGGTTTTATTAGTCCAAACAAAGCATAGCACAGCTCTCCTTTTAGCTTTCCCAGGACTTTAAACTTTTATGAGTTATTAGCAAGTTTGTTAAAGATAATAGTGGCATAAATGTGTATATCAACATATACATCAATAAGACGACATTTAAGTTGTGTTAAATCTCAATATTTTCATGGTAATTATCAGCTGAAGTTGAAGTTTGAAGCATTTTAATTTGAAGTTAATGTTAAGCAACGCTGAATGACAAGTCAACCGTGGAGCAGTTCTGAAATGAAATAATCGCCTAGATTATAGTGTTGCTATTGGAGGGTCGATTAAGCTTTAGAATTGCTGATGTTTGTTCGGTCCCTTTTGATTAGAATTTCGTTTGTTGGAATATTTTGATATTTAAGGGATTTCGAGCATGAATACAGCTGAAATCAGCACGTAAATGAATATCAAACAGTGCGGTGTTTGATTTGATTTAAGGGAAAACATAAATATGTAAAGGACGTGCGGCAGCACGACCGAGAGAAGAGAGAGGAGTCCCAAGAGGATTTCAAATCGCCGACCGCAGGCATTCCTGGATCATAGATTGGAAAAGGGTCAAAAAGAAAGGCCAATTAACATAGAACACCCTTCAATAGCAGTATAGCCTTAGGTTTGTTTCTGCAAGCAGGAGGGCAAAGGACAAGGTAGCATCACGGTTAAGCTAGGACCGTCTCTCCCAAGGGGTAACAAAACTGGATAGCAGGAGCATAGGCTAAAGGCAAGGGTTAAATACTAATACAATTTTACCCCTCTCTGAATAACAAAGCCCGCATCCGTTCACTCTGCTACCTACGACTCTCTTAGGAAAAAGCGCTCCTGCATATTTATCATAATTAACGACTTTTATGGACGTTCGCGAAAAAGAAGACGAGCCAAACGAACAAAAAGTGTGATTAAAATTAGCGCATCACCCTTCATTGTGCGCAAGGAATGTTCATTAAACTTCCTGCCAGCCGAGCTTTTAAGACTAGACAATATGCTCTTTTTTAAATCCGTGTTATTTATAAAAATATTTAATAATTAAGATAGATTACTACTTACCGATTGAAAAGCAGCTAGAAATGAACGCTCGATGCTGCATAATAAGCCAATGGTCAAGCCACTAACATAAATTAAGCCATTCGTGATAAGAATGAGCCGAAAAGAAAAATCTTCGAGGTGTAGTGGTTCTGACACCCGAGACCCTCTAAATAAAATATCATTAAGAAAAATGCAATTTAAGGCGAGGAAGCTTATTATACAGCAAAGGGCCGTAAAGGATAGATCCATAAACGTCCAAAATTCTATACGAGGAAATGGCACGCAGTATATCATACATACGAAAGCACAAGAGGCTCCCTTGAGAGAAATTTGGCTTGAGACGTCGCTTCGGCCATGCATAGACAATGGTCAGGCGGACTCACATTTGACTATAGATGACCACTAAACCGTTTTTCAAAACTATTGTAAATTTATATGACTAGCAGGCGTCAGCACTGCCAGGGAAGGTCTTTGCTTATATAGGGCGATTTTAGGGAAAGAAATCGAAAATACACGTTATTTTTATATACACACTTCCTCAAATATGAAAGTTAGCAAAGATACAAACAATGTGTTAAAATTTGAAGTGATTAGAGAGGATTAGGTTTCAAACATGACGCGACCTTTTTGCTCATATCTCAGGAACATATTGAGCTAGAGCGCTCTTTTCTATATCATACGATAAATAAATAAGACAATAACAAAAACACTCCACTTGGCTTGAAAAATCGAAACCAACATACTTTTTAGTTTTACGCGTTTTTGACAAAATTGGGCTATCGGCTCAAACATAACGCTGTCTTTTTCGGCGTTTCTCAAGAGCCATTTGAGCTACAGAGTCAGTTTACCTATCGATGAAGAGAGAATTAAAAGCTTGATAATGGTGTAAAATTTCAGGCATTTTGAGAGATTTGATTTTTTTAAAAATAATAACTTCTTCCCCTTTTGAAATTTTCGGACAGAAATCAAAATTCTACATGCGAGTTTTTTGAGCTTAATGGATTCCTTGCGACTTAAGAAGCTCTCCAATACTCAAACAAAAGTCTTTGTATACAAATATCATTGGAAGGGTCGTGACCGCTCAAAAACTGCTTAAAATTGGTCAAAAATGTCAATTATTTCGAAGCTGAAGATTCGATCGTGTTATTTTATGTGTTCATTGCATTCCCCGCATCTTTATTATGAAAATATTGTAGAATTTTAGGCATTTTGGGAGATTTGATATTTTAGTAGTAGTAAATATCTTTATTTCCAAAAAAGGCTATCGACCTATCGGTCTTTCTGCCCTTGTTTAATACATACAGTCTTAGTCTAAATGAAAACAAATATGAAAATTCTCTTATTCTAGGTTAACCGTACTATTAAACAAATAATATTTCAGTGGCAAGAAGGAATTATTTTATTGTCCACTAGTCCGTAGCGTTTGTAAGTGTTCGAGTAGCGTTAATGTAGGGAAACGAAAGCGGGATTGTCTGGTTGGTCTTGTAAGACAAAGGGGGTTCAGTATGGTCCAGTTGTAGGGGTTGTTTGTCCATTTTGTCTGTAGCTGTATGAGTCTTTCCGAGATCTTTGTCATGTTTGTGCGTTCGTATAGTAGTTGGGTGGGGGGGTTGTGTAGTGGGTTTTGGGGGTGTCTTATTCGTGTTATTAGTCTTAGTGCAATTTGTTCTGTTGTTTGTATATAACGTTTTGTCCTTTCTGTATATGTCCATAGTCTAGCAAGGGTCTACAAATAGCTTTATATATTTTGGTGGCGGTGTTTGTGCTAATTCCTCTGTCTTTGTATCTCAAGATCCATTTGAGCTACAGAGTCAGTTTGCCTATCGTTGAAGAGAGAATTAAAAGCTTGATAATGGTGTAAAATTTCAGGCATTTTGAGAGATTTGATTTTTTTATAAATAATAACTTCTTCCCCTTTTGAAATTTTCGGACAGAAATCAAAATTCTACATGCGAGTTTTTTGAGCTTAATGGATTCCTTGCGACTTAAGAAGCTCCCCAATACTCAAAAAAAAGTCTTTGTATACAAATATCGTTGGAAGGGTCGTGACCGCTCAAAAACTGCTTAAAATTGGTTAAAAATGTCAATTATTTCGAAGCTGAAGATTCGATCGTGTTATTTTATGTGTTCATTGCATTCCTCGCATCTTTATTATGAAAATATTGTAGAATTTTAGGCATTTTGGGAGATTTGATATTTTTGGAAAAGATCGACTTCTACCCCTTATTAAATTTTTGTCAAAAATCAAAATTTTACATGCGGGTTTTTTGAGCTTAATGGATTCCTTGCGACTTACGAAGCTACCCAATACTCAAAGAAAAGTGTTTGGATACTGATATCGTTGGAAAGATCGTGACCGCTCAAAAACTGTTTAAAATTGGTAAAAATGTCAATTATTTGGAAGCTGAAAATTCTATCATCTTTTTTTATGTGTTCATTGCATTCCCCGCATCTTTATTATGAAAATATTGAAGAATTTTAGACATTTTGGGAGATTTGATATTTTTTGAAAAGATCGACCTCTACCCCTTATTAAAATTTTGGTCAAAAATCAAAATTTTTCATGTGGGTTGTTTGAGCCCAAAGGACTGTTTGCGAGCTGAGAAGCTCGCCAATGTGCCTGTTAAAGGTCGATATTAAGAAAGTTATCGTCGGTTGAGCATCGTGGCCGCTCAAAAACTGCTCAAAATTAAGCGAAAATGTCGATAATTTCGAAGCTGAAAGTTCTAGCGTGTTTTTCAATGTGCTCATTGCATTCCTCGTGCCTTTGTGATGAAAATGGTGTTGAATTTCAGGAATTTTGAGAGATTTGATATAAACAAAAAATTTGGTGCAAGGATCCAAAATTTCATGTTTTTCTCCACCTTTTTGCTCAGTTCTCAGATTCTGATTAAATGGAGCACTAAATGGCCCTTTTGGGAGATAAAGCATCGCTTAGGAAATCTTGTCAGTTTTGACAAAAAAGTGAAAGTTTCAAGAAATTTCTCATTTTTTCGCGGTAGTTTTTACAATTGCAAAATTGGCTCAAACATTACGCTGTTTTTTAGGCGTAAATATCTAAAAAAATTTGACCTGCAAAGTTCGATTTCCTATCGCTGGAGAGGGAATTAAAAGCCTTATTCAGCAACAGGAAAGTTAATGAAGATATAGTGACAGTTTTAGTGCAAGATTAACCAAAAGTTTTACTCTACTTTTTGCTAATTTCTCAAAAGCAGATTCAGCTCGAATGCTCATTTCTACACCACTGAATTTAATTCGCACTGAAAAACGAAATTTAATATTAAACATTTTCCACTATTATAACAAATCCGCATAATATATATTTTCGGGAATGTTTTAAACCACTTAATCCATTCGCTATAATTCGAACTTGCAGCCATCGGAAAATCTCCGATTGGAACTTTTTGATTTTGATATTTGGGAAAAGCAAGCAGAAATGAAAAAAAAACGGTTCGCTCTATCTATATTTTCAAGCTCTCTCTACTGGTAAAAGGACAAAATGAACTTGAAAATCACCCCGTATTATTTTCCCGCTATCGCATTATCCGCACCAAATCCTTTTCTGCCTCATACACGTAGGCTGGAATAATGAAACCTGGCTGAATCTTACAATACTTAGATTATGCTCATCAAGTTCTTGCTTCTGTCTATATTTTCTGACTCTTTTTAAAACAGGTTGTGTTTTTTAAGGCATTGGTGCAGAAGCGAAAATACATATCAGGAGTAAGAGTCGTCTATAACTCAACGATGACAGTTCATTATTCGATAAGTTGTAACGCTCCTACACATTACCCAACCAATAAACAAGAAGATCCTCTTTGATAACGACGTCGATAGATTGATTATTTACCGAATTATTATTAATAGAAGTTTAGAATTCTTTTCAGATGTTGTAGACCATTTTTTACCAAATCAATTTGATTTATTGCGATTTCACTACATTACTATAAATTTATGTCCGCGGTACTCTTCCATCAAGTGTTGCCGATTAAATATAATTTGTTTCGCCAGTTTCGTCAAGCTGAGTTACAAATAGAATATCTTTGTGCTCTAACCACTTGCATTTGATAGTTTTAAATCTAATTGGAATTGTTTATGGCCGGCTTTTACAAATGACGAAATTTACGACTAATTGAAATGATGTTCATTTTAGTCAAGACCCTACATTAAATATACAACTTGAAATTGAAGCAAATGTACATAGATATAAAAAATTGAGCCTTTGATGCAACCTTTTATTTCAAATGACTGCAACTTTCAAAGGCAATGGATGTAATAACGGAAAAACTGCTACGCAGTATTCCGACAGCAGTTTCCTGATATACCTGCGGTTTATAATAATGTAATTATACTATGGTAATTTTCCTGGAGCTCTTGGCATCAAGTCAAATGATAAGCCGACAAGCGCATGTCGTTTTTAAATATTATCGTATGGAGTTGCTTTGAAAATTAGAAACTCACATTCATCTATTGCGGTTTTTCGATCCTCTGATTTATTAGTCAGAGGATACGATTTCGAAAAAATGGTAGCCGAGCCAGCGATTGAGTAGTAGTAGTAGTAAACATCTTTATTTCTAAAAAAGGCTATCGACCTATCGGTCTTTCTGCCCTTGTTTAATACATGTAGTCTTAATCTAAATAAAAAACAAAGATGAAAATTCTCTTATTCTAGGTTAACAATATTATTAAATAAAATTCCAATGACAAGAAAAAATTATTTTATTGGCCACTGTTCAGTTGCGTTTGTAAGTGTTCGAGTAGCGTTGATGTAGGGAAACGGAAGCGGGATTGTCTGGTTGGTCTTGTAAGACAAAGGGGATTCAGTATGGTCCAGTTGTAGGGGTTGTTTGTCCATTTTGTCTGTAGATGTATGAGTCTTTCCGAAATCTTTGTCATGTTTGTGCGTTCGTATAGTAGTTCGGTGGAGGGGTTGTGTAGTGGGTTTTGGGGGTCTTATTCGTGTTATTAGTCTTAGTTTTGTATATTTTCCTGACTGTACTTTAATTCATTCCAATGTATTCCTGGGTTTCAGTCAATTTTACTGTTTATTATTTAAAATACTAAGCCTTACTGACGAGTCCAATAGGTAGACCCGGGACGAAACGCAGGGCTCATCACATAACACCATAATTAGTGACAATAAAATTGACTGAAAACCCACGTTTCGGTGTCTTTATCCACCATCATCAGTTTGTCTGTATGAACTTGGTACGATCGCTAAATTCTTGCATCGGGTTAGGAAGTTTTTCCTGTTCTTCTCTTTTGCCAATTTTGCCTGCAATCTTCCATACGTCCCCCTCAACTACTCCTCGTCATCAGATCTATTCTGCTTTTGTTCCCAAGCATCTCTTTTCGTTTTGTACTATTTTCCTGACTGTACTTTAATTCATTCCAATGTATTCCGGGTTCAGTCAATTTTACTGTTTATTAATTAAAATGTTACAATACGTTTCGGTGTCTTTACCACCATCATCAGTTGTCTGTATGAACTTTGGTACGATCGCTAACCAGGAATACATTGGAATGAATTAAAGTACAGTCAGGAAAATATACAACGATGCAAGAATTTAACGATCGTAGCAAAGTTCATACAGACAAACTGATGATGGTGGATAAAGACACCGAAACGTATTTGTAACATTTTAAATAATAAACAGTAAAATTGACTGAAACCCAGGAATACATTGGAATGAATTAAAGTACAGTCAGGAAAATATACAAAACGAAAAGAGATGCTTGGGAACAAAAGCAGAATAGATCTGATGGACGAGGAGAAGTTGAGGGGGACGTATGGAAGATTGCAGGCAAAATTGGCAAAAGAGAAGAACAGGAAAAACTTCCTAACCCGATGCAAGAATTTAGCGATCGTACCAAAGTTCATACAGACAAACTGATGATGGTGGATAAAGACACCGAAACGTATTTGTAACATTTTAAATAATAAACAGTAAAATTGACTGAAACCCAGGAATACATTGGAATGAATTAGTCTTAGTGCAATTTGTTCTGTTGTTTGTATATAACGTTTTGTCCTTTCTGTTCCGTTGGTCATGAGTATATGTCCATAGTCTAGCAAGGGTCTACAAATAGCTTTATATATTTTGGTGGCGGTGTTTGTGCTAATTCCTCTGTCTTTGTAGGTTAGTGATCGGAAGTGTTTTGTTCTCTTTATTGTTTCTGCCCTGATGTTTCGTATGTGTTTAGTGAATTTTAGTTTGTGGTCAATTGTGATTCCAAGGTATTTTACGTCGTTTTTTGGTTGTGTCGTTTGGCCGTCTGCAGTTATTGTAGGGGAGTCAGCGTTGAGTCTGTGGTTTGTGAGCAGAAGTTGGTTTTTTGAAGCGTTTGGTGTTGGTCTAGTGGAGTTTGGTGTTAGTCCAGCGATGGAATATTCGTATTTTGTCGCTTTAAACAGAATTTGCAAAATTTATTCCAAATCAGATTAATTTCGGAACCAAAAAAACACAGTAGTTTTTGGTGTCGCCCATATTTTCCTAACTATTTTGTCGCATTACTTGCAAATTTCGGGTGAACAAGAATTTTGCTTGTGTCAAATCCGCCTGCCTGTTCATTTACCAAAAGCCAAGAAGGAGTAATATTTCAATTTAATTAATTCTTGGTATTTTTAATAGCAAAACAACACAAATTTATCGCGTTTCCATTTGTAGTAGGTATTGCATAAATGAAAGTATGACAGCAGATATAACAAGTCCGTAAAAAAAATGGGGGATTAAGCCCTGAAATGGCCATTAAAGAATTACTGCCAGCGTTTTATGGCGTTGCAAATGTGCACAATCCGATGTGTTTATTTTTGCACATTTACGGATTTTTAATTATTGACGAGCAAACTGATCAGTTGGGGGCTTTTACAATGAAAATAATTCATTTTCAACCGCACCGTGGCCAACTGATGAATCTCGTCACTGATTCGGGGATTACGTTATCACGCAATACGCAAATAATTAAAAGGGGACTAAACTGGACCCATGTCGATATTGACGATTGAATTATCGAATTGTTAATCCGGCATTTTCAGAGCCCTCAATATCTGGTACTGCAATTAGGTCAATACATGTTTTTTAATCAGCGTGCATTAATTGTTTTTTTCCTCATGGCTGTAATACTGGGTGGAATGGTCCATTATTAAATATGTACATATTAGAGAAGTATTCCCGAAAAGTCCTGGCCTGAGGAATAATTCTTATTTTGGACGCTGAGGAAATAAAGATAAAATTAAACCGGTTTTAATGCCGCTTTTAATAGTGTTTGGTTGGCAGTAAGACTTAAAGTCAACTGTGAAAACACAAACAATTTATAAAAACTATGTGTCAATGAAAATAATCAGAAGTCAAAACATTTCTCACCTATCCAATTCGAACTTACAAATTGTAAACAGAAATGCGTCCTAAAATAGGTTTATTTGAAAATAGCCGAGGAATTTTTTGAATTTATAAACATCGGTGACCTGTTGGTTATTTTACAACTTTGTGTTACAAGACAAATTTGGAAACACATAAAATTATATGTTATTAATAGAAAATGTTGTCGTCAAATGTTTACTTGAAAATATATTTTCTGGATACTGAAAAATGATAGAAAATCATCGCCGTTCAGTTGCTGAAATTTTAGCTACATAATTTAGTATCGTATTCGGTAATGTGAAGTAGGCAGTGAGCAGGATTTTGGATTTTTTTATACGTTCCGCTCTTTTCGCAGAATTTAACACCGGAAGTTATATGTCATAGGCGAGTAATTGTTGGTTTCATTTACATAATAAGGTGCAGAACAAAAATGCATTTATATGCAGGATTATCTCGATCCCAGCACATGCAAAGACACGACAAACATTAAACGCTTACAGGGTGGCACCGTATAATTACCCCTTTATTTATTTCCTTCGGTATTCGTGTCCGTTGATTTTCGGCAAATTTGCAATTCCGAATGCTTCAACTTCACTTAGGTTTAAGTATGGGTAATATTCGGCCTCGGCCAACATTATGTTATTTCCATACACTTAATGTCCCTTAGATCACGTTTTCAGATAAACTCATTTTGATTTGATATGTGCACTTTTAGTCACGATAGGTATGTATACGCCTTTGAATACATGATATTTTTATTAGTGGGCAATTTGCTGCCATTCTGGTTTTATTGCTGTTGTTTACATACCCCCCATCAGCCTCTATTTGACTTACAAAAGCACTAAAACTACTTATTGCCTTGATTTATACCTAACTTATTTTACCGTTAAACGGCAAGCGGTTTTATATAAAGTGTTTTTCTTTTTTTCGATATTTTATCTATGTCTGTACACTTGAGATTGAAGGTTCTTGCTAAGTATACTAATAACTTTCGGGCAATACTTAGACTAATACTGAATAACCAGTGATCAATAGGTCACAATCCACACTGTTATTCTCCCCTATTTTAATTTCTTTGAGTACTTAATCATATAACATATACGCTCATATATCTAGAGAATAAATTTTGCCAAATCTGGGAAAGTTATTAAGATTGTATCTTGACGAACGACGTCACTTATAAAGGCGACATCAGTTTCCTTCCCCCGGCGTTATAAGGTTAGTGTCATAGAGTTATGGATTAGTTTGCTCGGTCAAAGCAATATGTCAACTGTGAAAAACTTCGTCTTAACCGATTCAGACATCGGGCCGACTAATGAAAACTGATAGCTTTTTAAAGCAGCGAAAAGCGAAAGGTCTTCAATATAAATACTACAGATAAAAGGTAGTTTTTGGGACGTTCCACAATAAATAATCGGAAAATTACGTTGCTGAAAATGTATGGTAAATTTATGGATTCAGATAATACTGTTCACAATTCACTGATTTGCAAAGTTCGAAATTTGCAGAAACATTGTTTGCATCGACCGCTTCTACTCTAGTGATGAGCAAAGCAAGACCAAGACTTGCATGGCCTTGGTCTTGCAATCGGCTGTCGTTAATAAGCCGTAAAATTAAATGAAATTAATTCAATAATAACAATAATACTAATAAAGGTAAGGTTCGTACCAACTACCCCCCCACCCTCACCCCCACCCCCTTATATAGGTAAGCTAGAAGAGAAGGAAAAATATCTGACACCAATTGCATCTGAAATATGTTAATCCCTGTTTTATTTATATCCCACTTGTTCAAAGCTTTAGTTCTGGATTTTATATTTTCTCCCACACCAACATATCTACTACATACCATAAAGAACTTACTAGAAAACAGACAACTACAAGTACGAATTGACAAAACACTGTCATTTTCTTTTTCCCCTGAACAAGGGCTCCCTCAAGGATCCCCGCTCTCACCGTTTCTCTACAATATATACTGCCATGACATATACAATTACAACTTACCAGACAAAAATCAAATCGACAGATCGGCATACATATTACAATACGCAGACGACACGGCACTTATTGTACATGACAAAACTGCTGAGAGAGCAGCTCAAAGACTCCAAAAACTAACAAACAACACAATGACACGGTTTTATAAATGGAGACTAACACCAAACGCGTCAAAAAACCAACTTCTGCTCACAAACCACAGACTCAATGCTGACTCCCCTACAATAACTGCACACGGCCAAACGACACAACCAAAAAACGACGTAAAGTACCTTGGAATCACAATTGACCACAAACTTAAATTCACTAAACACATACGAAACATCAGGGCAGAAACAATAAAGAGAACAAAACACTTCCGATCACTAACCCACAAAGACAGAGGAATTAGCACAAACACCGCCACCAAAATATATAAAGCGATTTGTAGACCCTTGCTAGACTTTGGACATATACTCATGACCAACGGAACAGAAAGGACAAAACGTTATACACAAACAACAGAACAAATTGCACTAAGACTAATAACACGAATAAGACACCCCCAAAACCCACTGCACAACCCCCCCACCCAACTACTATACGAACGCACAAACATGACAAAGATCTCGGAAAGACTCATACATCTACAGACAAAATGGACAAACAACCCCTACAATTGGACCATACTGAATCCCCTTTGTCTTACAAGACCAACCAGACAATCCCGCTTCCGTTTCCCTACATCAACGCTACTCGAACACTTACAAACGCAACTGATTAGTGGACAATAAAATAATTTTTTCTTGTCATTGGAATTTTATTTAATAATATTGTTAACCTAGAATAAGAGAATTTTCATATTTGTTTTTTATTTAGATTAAGACTACATGTATTAAACAAGGGCAGAAAGACCGATAGGTCGATAGCCTTTTTTAGAAATAAAGATGTTTACTACTACTACTATTTTCTCCCTTAAAATGAACCGTTGGTTTGTTAAGCGTTTAAAACGCTTCAATTTTCTCATCATATTTAGGGGTTACTGGACAGATTTAACGCGGTTAAGTATCGAAATACCTTCTCTTCTTTCAGGATTTTTTTTGGATCTCTTTTTCAATCGGTCGACTAGAATTGCTTGAGTCTGATTTCAAATCGGCGGCACCAAAAAAACGGTTTTTAAACCACCAGGTGAAATGGACTCTGGCATGCATTGTACGAAACAATATACAGTGGTAGGGAAAAGCGTAGGCGATTTAATTAAGTTTGATTTTATTTCTTGTAACCCAACGACTTTTCAATTCGACTGGTGTGTCACGTGTGCCCTGTCGAAAACCCCATTATTCCATTCCCGGTTGACGATAACGACAGGAAAGCAATTAACCTATTTATACCGGTTGTGGGTGGTCACTGTTGGCCCGATCACATTAAAATACCCATTGGAAAAAGTTATATTGCGTCTATAAAATGCATTTAATTTATACAAAAAAGCGAATTTATTTTAACTTGGTCCTAAACAATATCCGAGCGCAGCGGTTTCTACAAGGCTAAATTTAACAAATAAAATTAACTATTTTGAATTCTCCATTTTTTAGCTTTAGAGCCTTTGACAAATTACAACTACCTACATCTTCTTTGTCGACAACTGATTTTTAGCTTTGACGCGCGTTTCGGTAGCTTCTGAGGAAGAATAAAAGTCAGCCACTGACAGTCGGGTGAAAAAATCCAGGATCGACAAAGTAGTAAAACTGGGATATTTCACATTTGAAACCCTATTTCAAAGAAACCTAAATACTTGATTTGCCGTTGATTTGCCGAATATATGATTTGCCGTTGATTTCTCCGTAGGTAAAGCTCAGACACGCGCCAAGTTAAGCCAAGGGAAAAAATCTTTTAAGGAATTAAAGGAAGTGGATTATGTTAGGACTAATAGTGTTCAGGGATAAACAATAATCGGGTGGCAAAATGAAAAATTCGCGGGGTGTGACATGCGTGACACTCTGCGGGGGCCCCGTAACGTAAAAGCGACCGTTAAAACTGTCTACCCGACGATTAAATTAAATTAAAATGTAATGCTGCGAGATGTACGAGAATCACTTATTAAATTACAACATGCAACTATATAGCTATTAAGGGCCTCAATTTCAGACCCTAAACATATTAATATTTGTTTTGGGCACACCCTCGTTCTTCAAAAGTGTCACTGGCAACGTTCAGAAATTATATCATCCTAAAGGGTTCATTAGGTGTACAGGGTGACACTAACATTGTGACATGCCCGCTGATCGTCAAAGGGGTTAGATGATTGATATAGTTATTGTTTTGTTTGCACAGTGTTTGTAGTCGTTTGGAGGGCTGTTGGGCCAAAAATGCGTGAAATAATTTAATTACACAATTTATGCGACAATGAGCTGCAGACATTTTTAATTTGGCTTTCGTGATTTGACAAGTTTTGCTCAAAATTCTCGGAAGTCTTCAATCAATGCCTGCTTTTCTATAGTGTTCAATACATATGGCACTGATTTATCTCACACTTGCAAAATTTTAAAATATAACTACTAAATCTAATATTCATGCCGTACACTAAAAACGGAAAGATGGGCATAACGTGACCAGGATACAAAATATCATATTTATGCCCAATGTCCGATAGTCGGAATTATATAATATTTTTTCTGATTGATGGTCGATATTTTAAGGGTTACGAATGTCGGTGGTTCGGAGAAATAAATTCGGTTTCCACAATGTACTGTGAAATGAGTTTTACCTTGGACGGGAAGTTTGAAATTATTTAGCATGTCGGTTTACAAATGCAATTCCTGGATAGAATGTAGAAGCAGATCTGGCACAAACATCTGAACTCTAATGATATTAACATACGGACACAACTTGTCTTAGTTTGCTTCGAAACCAGGCGGGCTTTTATCACCAAGTCGATGATAAATTAACTAACATTTGAATAATATGGGGAAAGTATGTGCATATTGCAAATGAGATCTAGTCGCTCCCTACAGCTTTTCCCATGTCTTGCCCCAAATAAGGCAGTACAAGTACGATGGATTTGCAAGTGCAATTATTTCTAGACCATCTTGAAGTTGACATTTGTGGCGATAATAACGAAAATGGTGTTTATAAATCGCACAGCGTAGGTAGCTATTAATAAATTGAGCAAAATTAAAATGTTAAGGTTGCTTGGGCTAGTCTTTGAAATGGTACTTACCGTGAGGTACCCAACCGTGGTTGCAAGTTTGGCAGTAGCGTAGTCGCAACTTTCCTGGGATGAAATTCTCACAATTGCAATTCGGTATTGTGCAGTGAATTTGCTGAAACCAAAATCAAAAGCTTTAAACATGATCGTGTCAGTCCATATGAAAATGCCATAGTAATAAAAATTGGCGTCCAAAAAAATATATTATTCAATGTAACAAACTGGGTAGAGACAGCACTGGTGTCAGGGGATATCAATACAAAATCAGTTCCTAGTAATGGAATTCTTTATGTGCAATTCCCTTCTAATAGAACTGAAATACATTTGTTACGTAACCGTCGCTTCTAAATCGACTTTGACACTTTTTTTGCATTAGCAAATGCTTGGAAAGCCTCACATGCTTAAGCCGAGTAATGTTTTCATTAGCACCGCTCAAACATGCAAGTAATTGAACATTTAAAAACAATCGATTCAGATACAAGGCAATTAACTTTATTAGGAAGTGGTTCTTTTTAAAGTTGCTCTCAAATATGGCCTGCTTATGTGGGCAACTTTTAGAGGGGGCGTAACATTAGCAATCGCAAATCAAAGATGCAGTGGCTTTTCATAACCTGTTCCTTTAATATCTTCACAGGACTGGACTTGACTTAGCGCCTATCGATGATAAATTAATGTTCAAGTTGCAAGATGAAGATCGTCAAATTTAATTTGTTGTTTGTTTGAAAGAACAGTTTTATAAAAATGCAACAACTTTTATCAAAACTGTTTGCGGTCGTTGATGGAAACTGGCTAGTTTTTGGGCCGTCGTTGAAAGAGTCTGAAAATGTAAGCCACTCGTGCTTGGGAAACGTCAGGAAGGCCACGACGGCCTAAAAACCCGACAAACTCGACAGGGGCACTGGATGTGTTTTAACAGTGTAAAATTTTTCAAAATCAAATATTATGCAAATGTCTTGTACAATCTTGAAATCAAAATCGCTTGATTCAGAAAATAATTCCTTTAGTGAGAACAAATGAAGAGGAGCTTATTTAAGATGCATATTGAACAGTAATTTGATGAAAAAAGACAACAGAAGCAACAGAGAAAACTGCAAAAAATTTCCTCATTGAAAAAGTAATTCTCAAAGTGTAGGATTGCTTAAATTTAAAATTTATTTGCAACATTTGATGAAATGTCTGCTTATCAGTTCTGTTTCAGAAAATTTAAATTCAGACACAAATTGATGAAATTTTAATAAAAACCTGCGTAATTGTTGCGTCGAGCAAATCAGCTCTGAAGATGCAAGCCACTCGTGCTTGCAAAACGCCAGGAAGAAAAGTTTTCCATAACAGCCTAAAAGCCCGAGAAACTCGCCAAATGGATTTGTCCTGTGTGTAGAAAACATCTTGAGATCAAGAGCGTTTGATTCAGAAAATAATTTCGTTAGCGACACAACTGAAGGAGAGCTTATTTAAGGTGCATATAGAAAATTAATCTTCTTAAAAGAAAACAGAAGCAGCAGATAAAGCTGGAAAAAATCTCCCATTGAAGAAGCACTGCTCACAAGTGTCGAAGAAAATGCAATTAATCTGATGGCTTAAATTTGAATGTTTATTTGCGACATTTGATGCGCTCACCTCATCTTATATGTTCGAGAAAATTAAAATTCAGACATAAAAACCACTGACAAAATCCGGCTCTGTTCTTAACCAGTGTGTGTCGAATATTCTTTAGGACACTGTTTTCATTCTAGGTGTCTCTGAAATATTGTTTACTGCATCTCGGGTATTTATGACCTGTTGTTCAAGTGCGGTTCCGAACAAAGGGATATTCTTTAGCAGAAAGCTTGTTAACGTATGCCCATACGTACGATATTTCATTTTAAATAACAATGTTTATATATCATTACAGATGACGCGGTATATTTAGATGTTTGGGTAATAACAAATCCTTTAACGATGAGTTCAAATCATTTTTTGTTACTGGTTGTAAATTGGATGGATGTCTTTTGTTTCGACGTTCATTATCACTTCTCAATTCCATGGGCTTTCTAACAATATCTATTAAATTTGTATAATTAATGTATATTAGAAAACGCATTTTTCGTTCTTTTTGGCAGTTTTGACTGCCAATCAGAAATTTGTAAAATAAATTTCAAATATCATCGATTCAACAAGGGAACTAATAAGAAAACGAATCCTCTAAAGTACCATAGGCCATATTGTCGCCGAAGGGGTGAATGTATAAAACGTGTCCGGTAAAGAGGGTCAAAATAAGAAGTACAAAAACGGACGCCTTATTACTTTAGTCATCGGCGATATATCATGTCTCCCCCGAGTTTTCCGATAGTAGCTGCATGCTAAAAATTTACGCTTCTTAAAATCCATGTTAAAAATATTCAAATTGTTTCTTTTTAGTAGTCCCTGCGGGCCCATTGAGGTTGACGCCAATTTTGCTGACGTGAAACTCTCTTTGGGGACCCTTTTACTCTTTCTAGAAGCTAAATGGCTAAAATTAATTTTTAACACTTAGAAGACTTTAACCCTCTCTTGCATATTACTCCGCTTCTTTGGCACGAATTACTATCATTAGAAAAATGTTTTATGTTTCCGGTTTTTGGGCCTCTGGTGGAACAAAAGTGCTATATAAATTTCACTGCTTTATGAACAACTTTTTGACTATTTCCATTATTTTCTATAACGCAATGTTTAATTCTGTGGCACACAGAATATTTTTCATTGATTTGTGCGTCTTCCTCTTCTAATTCCACTAACGTTTCCTGGCACAAAAAGCCGTTAATGGCTTGAGACATTACATTTCTGGGTAGCATGAGATATCGTCAAACCCATCTACCTCAAGTGGATCAACAAAAGGAGATTTTCACCTTAAAGAGTAATCGATCATCAGTCTTCCTGCTTCCAATAAGAAGGCGAGCACTTTAGGAAAATTGTAGGTAAAAAGGTGGGGCCCAGATTTTCTAATGTGAGTGTAACCCGCCTATATGTCGATTCGATTTTCGACTGATGGCACCTCCGTTATTTTGATGGCGTTTAGCCCATCGCATCGTTAGCCTGATAAGTATTAATGGATTAATGCAGTATTGAACTGTCAACGCTCACGTTACTGCTCGTTCGATAATGACAGTTCATATTCATTGGATCCCAAATCCGTTATATTTTAGGTCCGTCATCATTTACCACGTTCATCTCGTTCTAAGTTTAAACCAAATGGATACTACTACTAGGGGTGGGTTTTAGTAGGTTTTTCTTGCTTGAACTTACAAAGAATTGGAACCTAATGGGGAGAAACTACTATCGGGTTTCCTCACTAATTATTAAAGTGAATTTGGATTTGAATAAAATTGTTTTTTTTTGGAATTTGAAAACTGAAAAAAATTGCTTTTTTGGAAGATCTCTCCAGTACATAGCATGTTACGATATGTTCGTATCAACTCATTTAGAAATACCAGTGCTTGCCAAACTTGCAATATGATCAGATTCATATGTAGGTAATTCGAAATGAATATTGTTTTTCAATATCCTAAGCCTTTAACAAGCATTTCATTATCACGTATTTGAAAATACCGATGAATCTGTCAGTAATCAAAAAAGGCAATTCGCATATTTGGAGTGCATTTGGCAGTGAAAACCGCTGTTGGGAAGTTTATTAAATATTGCATAATTCTCGTTTGAATTGTGGCATGCTCGAAAGTTTACAATGAATTTCAATCGGAGTTCGAACAATTCCCGATCCTATATTTCGTTTATAAACTTGGAATATTCTGGGAAACTATTAAATCAGACGGGAATTAATTTATCGAATGAACCTTGGAACGTATTCATTGGCGTCTTTATCCTAAAAACTTTTTAGTCTTTGGATTGAAATATTCACTGCAACTGTATATTATTCTGTTTAGTAGAGAATGGTCATTTATCATTTTCCTGCATGCACTTCCTAGATGCTGCATAAAATAGGGTCCGCCAAACAGATGGCAGTGATGATTGGTACATAATGCATCAGAAATATATTAAAGAAACATAGGCAATGATGTTGATGTTTCCATTGAAATACAATTTTTCGTTGCAAGTTCTAAACATGGCATATGTTTGGGGTCTTTACACTACTTGACAATTATTCAAAGATTGCCAACTAAATTTGTTATGTAAAAACTCTCTAAGGAAAAGCACAAGCCATCATAAATTGAGGGGCCCTTTTTCTTATAATGACGACGAATTCAGCGATATAATCAATCTTGCGAATATAGATCAATCAAAATCTCAAACCCGTTGTCTGATTTGCATGCCGACAGACAAGATGCTTATAAATAGGTCGAAGGCAACCGAAAATTGAGAGAGAAAGAGCCCTGCCTCTTATCTTACTTATATTTCAGTCCCTAAGCGTCTTTAATCTAATTTGACATGGAATGTTTTCTCTATATAGCAGGAATTACCTCTGTTAGACGAATTTAGCTATTATGAGTCAGAAATGGATTTTAAGTACAAAACGATTTGACACGAAAAGCCAGGAAATTGCGACCATGTTCCGGTTTCACTATAAGGCCGGGGAAGCGGTTCTTTTTTCAAGATGGCGATTCACTAATCAGGAAGAATGGGCCGCACCTATGCAGGATTAAGACTTACTGCTCCTTGTCACGATACAGACGAAATTACCCAATCAATCAATAAACAAATTGCAGATTAACCTGACCTTAATGTACCACATTAGATATACTCGGTGTCATAGAAAAAAAGCTCATCGATAACTTTGACAAGGTTACGGTCATGGTTTATAAGCTATCTTGCAGGTTACATATACAGTGCGTTTTTATTTTCATATGTCTGACCTATACCCTTATAATGTAATCAACCAATGGCGTATTTCGTGTTAATACAACAAATTATTTGTTGACTACCAAATCGAAAGGTCCGAAATTCAAGACGATAATCACATGCAAAAAAATCTGCATATCTCTAATGTTGGAATTCATCATCACTTAGGCAGCATTTAGGAAGTACTTAATTACCGTTAGATGAGGAACCAGCGACTTAAATGAGAGAGACACTTAAATCGAAATCCCCTGTACCACAATGGTCCACACAATTAGTAGCCGGGCAAAGTAAAAGTACTTTAAAGAATTTATGTCATCAGCCAAATCACTTAATGGAGTTTTTCGTGCTTGGTAATATCCTTTCTTTAATAAAGCTAATGAAAATGTAATAACCGTTGGTTTTGCATTCATCTAACGTGCGAGAGGATGTCGCAAGAAGATAATAATAATACATACGCTGTTCCAATGCTCATTGTAAATTATGCGTGTCATATAATTAGAGAAAGTTTAATTTTATTTCACTGAACTAATGATTGAGTCAGCTGAGTACTTGCAAGCACATTTCTAAAAAACTGCATTATCTGGACTGTTGACACAAAATTGCATTTTTTTGTGAATTGCATCGTTTCTAAGTAAACCGTTCGGTTCGATAATTTCATTTTGTTTAAGTACCTCGTCACTGTGTCCATTTCAGTTTATATTTAGACCAGTAACGATGGCATCTGAATGTGTTATTCTAATCGGTTATCAGCTGTGACATGGAGTCAAAGTCGTGGAAAACTGAAGAGAAAGATAAAACGGTTGGTTGCCTTATAACTATAAAGATGTCAACAAAGAGATACAGTACCGACTGTCACCATTCATAATAGAAGCACAAAATAAATAAAGCGAGTGGATCCACACAACATCCCCGGATAGGAAGAAACAATATTGCGGCGGGCGCGACAAACCATAAATTTGAGCATGTTTCGCACCATTACTCCATATTCACGATATCTTGCTTGCTCTTGTTCACTATATTACTTGGCTCTGCCGCGTCTTTTCGCAGTTTTAAATTGCGAAGGGATTTTGCAATTTGGTATATACACCCGACAGGCACTAAAAACGCCATAAAACTTTTATACCGAAGACAGTTGATATTGCAACATTATTTTATGAATATTAAGTTATATTACTCACACAACGTAAACGAGTGCAATTAATAAGAAATATGGCTGAGGGCCTCAATAACATGGCAGAACAACACTCATTAACTCGTCCATGGTGTTCTTGTCTACCCCAATTGCTTTATTATATTGTTCGCTATTTCCTCTCAAATTAGCAATTAGTGCTTGCTCCTCAAATAGTCATCCTCCCATTTCGTAACATTTTGGAACAGATTATCTGATTGCGTAGGTGCATAATTAATTGACTATTAAAAATCGAAGCTTCATCGAGCCCTTGATCTATACCTCAGGCGATATAAATATATACCGTAATAATTTATAACCATTATTAAAAGAGCTAAATTATTAAATATAAGGTCGTTAGAAATGAATTATTTGTTCTAACCCTTCCAGTCAAATGTTAATAATGTTCACATTTTAGATAAGGTAGCCGATATCATTTATATCATGAGAACTTTCGTATGCTTCCAGGTGCAAGCTTTGATAATGATAGACATTGAAAGGCATGTAATTAACTATGACATCAAGGGGTTAACTTTACTTTTACCTTAGAATTGAACATTTTTTTTAACATCAATTGATGATATTTTTACAGAGGGTTATTGAATTTGACTGAAATGTAGTCTTTTTCGTAAACAATTCATTCCATAAAACTGGTAAAGTGCTTTCAATGCGACTGATTTTTAAAGTGTTGCTTTGGCAGTCCTTAACACTAAAAAACTATGGGTAAACTATCGCTTACCCCGAGATAAACTTTGTGTATTTTTCTATGGCAAATTGTTAACACGAACTAAAGACGTTTGGGGAAAACCCCAAATTTGTATTAGAATTAAAAATAGACAAGTTTAATTTAGCTTAACGGTATTATATGTCGCAAGCATGTAAGGTCGCAATTTATAAACTAACAGGTAACATATACCTTGCTATCTAAACAAACAGAACGAGCTTGTCGATAAATAAATGGGATGTTTCAATGTAAATTTATAGCGGACAAAAATAAGTTATTCTGTGACAGTAAATTATAATCTATTAATATTATTTTAGCGTAAATATTATTGTAATAATCTGGTATTTTTGCCAACAACTCGGTTTCACCTACAATAGGCGTAGGTCAATATTTGTGACTAGACGGCGAAGATTTTCTGTAAATATTTTAACAAGTTCGAGTGAAGACGAAAAATTTATAGTACTTTACAACCCGAAAAAAACGTTATTACGTCCTTGTACCAATTCAAATTAGCCGATAATATTGGAACACTCAATTTGTGTCAAAACAAACTGCCACCGAGAAAACGCCTAATTGCCTCTATTAATGTTTATCTTTTACTATAAATAACCATTTTTTAGGTAGTTTTATTGATGATTTCAGTCAACAACACCGATTCATTTCTAATTTAGTCTCCGAAAGTGCGATGATAAATCGATAATTTACTAAATCTACAAGCAAAGACAAAGTCATAAATTATTGCTGACAAATGTTTAAAAATGCAACCAAAGCCAATTCGCAATCATCTGCTATTTTATTTTGTTCTTAAAAGTGAGTACAACGAGTTTAGTATGGTTCTACAGGGTGTCCGTGGAAGTGTTCGAGATACTCCGTATATGAACTTGTATTAGTAGCTCAGAAAATAAATAATTTTCATAAAATTACGGTGTCCTTTTTATTAAAGCGACTCAATTCAACCACTGCCTTCTTTACGTTAATTCTATCATCCGTCGTCGATCTCGCTCCCAGTTCCAGTTCTCCACATTGTTTTTCACCTCATCGAACCCCATGTGAATTATTCAGATTTTTCCAATGAATAAGACTGTAGATAGTAAATCTGGAGATCGCGGTGGCCAAGCTATGAGACCAACACGGTCCATCTATCGATTTCGGTAATTTTCATTGAGACAATTAATGACAACTTTTCCAAAAAGAGCAGACGCACCATCAAGTAAAAACAATATCGATGAAATCCGTCTGATTTGAAGAGGAATATCCATCTCAAGTAGTAGACCTAAAGCGTTCTCCAAACACACTCAGTGCGTCTCACAGTTCAAATTTCCGCCAACGAAACCAATCATTATTAATTATTCCAGCCCAGACGTATTCTCCGAAACTGGGTTTCTCGAATTGATGGTTTTCGATTGACCACACATGATCAGTGTGGAAATTGTTGATTCCATCGCTTTTAAATATAGATTGGTCACAAAAAGGGTTCTTGAAACATTATCCACCATTCGCAATGAAAAACTGTTTGGGGAAGGTCAGTGGAAGAAAACGGGCTGCACCCTTTCCATTTTCTTGCAATCAGTCGTACTTTGTAGCGTAAGTGCAGAAAGTCCTCTTGTATATACCAGGATTATTTTCAACAAGTTCCCTTTTACTACGCGGTTTAGAGAACGCATATGATGATCACAAAGCTGTGAAGGTTCTACTGAATATTTGCTTGTCGGAAAAACGGCTGTTCGGGTTTCGTTGTTGGCATTCCCTCGTTAAGGTAGTGGTATCCTTGCGCAAGTTGCTAATAAGTAAATTATCAAGTTCTTATATACAGGGTGTCTCATGGTCAGCGTCCATTAGAATATTTCGGGAAGTAATGCGATTTGAATCCTGCAAATTTGGATAATGGGAATTAAAACATGGCGGGGAAAAACAGCGACATTATGCAACTTCCTGTTAGACCGGAAGTTGTCTCAAACTTACTTATTTTAAATGGTTTTTAGTTCCTTTTTTCATTTCCATTAACTTTTATTACAAGTTTTTCTACCCTACTCTATCTGTTTCTGAGCAAAAAATAGTTTTTCTCAAAATTTTACCATTAACAGTGTCGCCTAAAATTGAATTTCTTTTCAAAGATGAAAGAGTCAAACTCAAAATCTCAGTTGCAAAATTAGATATTATTGTGCTCGATAGTCAATTATTAGAAAAATAAATTTAAATATAGCAAAGTGGAATGAGTAGTTTTAAACTTTTTAACGGTTTTCCGCAAATTGTGGTAACGTTTTTTACAAAATTGCGGCGATGAACAGTAATCAAAAGCAATACCTAATAATAAAACTAATCACACAATTTATTTTAATATAAACGTTCAATATGACCCCCATTGACTCTTAAACACTTTTGAATCTGAGACATAACGCATAAGCTTCTATAGTAGCACTTGCTATTTCAGCTGGATCAAGTTGGTCAAAGGTTCTTCTTATTTGGGCTACTAGTTCTCCCACTGAATCGACGGGAGTACAGTAAAATCTTTGCTTTATTGTTCCCCAAAGGTAGAAATCTCATGGTGTTAAGTCTGGACTCCTTGGTGGCCAATTCCACGGGCCTAGGCACCGAATCCATTTATCTTCAAACATCTCATTCTATTTCTGGTCTATCACATTTCCACAATGTGGCGGAGCACCGTCCAGTTGACACCAACAATCTCTTCTATCCATAGGCAGATTATCAGCAAAGTCTGTCACAATGGTTTGCAAAATGGCCAAGTATATTTCGCTTTTCAATACTTCCTCATAAATATGATACCGCACTTGATCATGCATAATTAACGCAAATATATTTACACTGAACCGGTTTTGAAAATGTCTTTCTCGAATGATATGAGGATTTTCAGGGGCCCAGAAATGAGAATTATGTCTATTAAAAATACCTTCTCTTGTGAATTTTGATTCGTCGGTCCATATAATTTTACGTAAAAATGCGGGATCTTCTTGCGTTCGTAATAAAATCATTTCACACAGCTCTTCACCTTGTGGCGCATCACTGGGGTGAAGAGAATGAATAAGGTTGAATTTATAGGGGTGCATACCATGTTCGGCTAAAATTCTTTGAACAGATGGTCGTGAATCTCGTAAATCGTATTCTGCCGCTGAGTAGAAGAGCGAACGAAAAGAGCGTCTCCGAAATTCTCATTATCCAAATTTGCAGGATTCCAATTGCATTACTTCCCGAAATATTCTAATGGACACTGACCGGGAGACACCCTGTATATTTAATAGATCGTTTGGAATTCAGGGAAAGTGGAATTACCCTGTATTAATCGGAAATCATTGCAATAACCGCAAGGTTAAAGTGTGAAGCTTTTGTCGCCGTTTACTGCGAAAGATGCTGGAAATGTTTTGAGAATCCTGTATAATTTTGGTAATGATGTGTCACAAATAAAAGGTTTTTAATTATCATTTTCATCCCGGTTGACATCATCGATTAGCTATTCTAAATACAAAATTCGTAAACTGTGCTGAAGCATCTGTTCAACTACGAAATTAAACGCGAATTGTTATCGCATCGGAAACAATTTACTAGCAACAATTTGTTAGTGCGTTATATTCAACAAACACATTAAGTATTAATTTTGTAGCTAATAATTCCCAGAATGGCTAAAAACCGACAAATATTAACCGTTAGGCAGCACAGCAGTTTGACATTGCTATTGAAACAGTGACAATGTGATTCCATCAAAAGATTTAGCTCCGTCATCTTCTTGATTGGGACAGATTTAGTTGCCTCTGGTTCTCCGATGATAAGGCAAAACATTTTGATGAACTATAAAGGTACATAGAGAACAATTTAGACTACGGTTTTAATGTGATTTCAAATGGGCTTTTGGGACCTGAGGATAACACTTTGATGATTGATGATTCTGATCATTATTTTTCGTCATTTTATGAGCTCATACCGACAGGGCCCACAGAAGAGTAGAAGGGACAAGCAATTATTTGGCTTATATTGTAAAAGTATTCCGAATGGTACAAAATGTAAACGATTCTGGTGGCAATCTCTACTCCCACCCACGGGACTACCGAGGCTTCTTTCCTAATTCCGTAAATTAGCACTAGACAGTTATTGTCACTTAACTAATTACTTAAAAAGTCGAGAAGACAAAGTTCCTACTGTGACACTTTTTTCCTGTGTTTACCCAACGCATTATAGCATTCGTCTAAATGGATTTGATCACAAGAAACCTTTCTATTTTTATTTATTTTACTTAAAAGTGTCACTTTAAGATCTCACAAGCAATTAACGCCTTATAAAAATGTATATCAAGCAATACTCTATGTGTCATAAATGGGCATTTGTCTAATCTAAAAGGAAAATACCAAGTCATTACTTATTTTAGCTTCTTGAACGCATAACTTGTGGAGCGCGTAAAAATAAATTGTCGGAAATCGGTTGAAAATTACCCGAAATATTTAAACTGTTTCAAAATCTGGAAAATATAACTAGGAGATATTAAGGGGCGATTGAGGACAATTATTGCAAACATTAACGTATCAATTGCTTTCCATGAAGTAGAACATTTTCGCGGTCGCGGTTCAAATGGTTTTTCAGTTGATCATTATAATAGCGCATATTTCCGCAGCTCTTCGATAGAGACAGTAAATTAAAAATCCAATTAAAAACTTTTTGGGAAATATCTCATTTAAAGATGATTCGCTGCGTCTGACTGGAGAATGTTTTTAAGTTACTGGTACCCATTAAATCCGATGTTGGATTGGAATATGCCAGACGTAGTGTTTCCCATATTTCCCTTTAGATTACTTTCCTGATGTTGGGTTGCCTCGGTTACTCCTAATTGGAATCTTTTCACCATTCGGTTTTTGTTATTTGAGATGCATCCATGTAACTCGCTGCGGTTGTCGATATACATAATGATATTCGGTAACTTATAATTATTATAACTTGCAATTTCAGTAGTATTAAACATCTTTATTTCTAAAAAAGGCTATCGACCTATCGGTCTTTCTGCCCTTGTTTAATACATGTAGTCTTAATCTAAATAAAAAACAAAGATGGAAATTCTCTTATTCTAGGTTAATAATCTTATTAAATAAACTTTCCAATTCTAATGACAAGAAAAAATTATTTTATTGTCCAGTAGTCAGTTGCGTTTGTAAGTGTTCGAGTAGCGTTGATGTAGGGGAATGAAAGCGGGATTGTCTGGTTGGTCTTGTAAGACAAAGGGGATTCAGTATGGTCCAGTTGTAGGGGTTGTTTGTCCATTTTGTCTGAAGATGTATGAGTCTTTCCGAAATCTTTGTCATGTTTGTGCGTTCGTATAGTAGTTGGGTGGAAGGGTTGTGTAGTGGGTTTTGGGGGTGTCTTATTCGTGTTATTAGTCTTAGTGCTATTTGTTCTGTTGTTTGTATATAACGTTTTGTCCTTTCTGTTCCGTTGGTCATGAGTATATGTCCATAGTCTAGCAAGGGTCTACAAATAGCTTTATATATTTTGGTGGCGGTGTTTGTGCTAATTCCTCTGTCTTTGCAGGTTAGTGTTCGGAAGTGTTTTGTTCTCTTTATTGTTTCTACCCTGATGTTTCGTATGTATTTAGTGAATTTAAGTTTGTGGTCAATTGTGATTCCAAGGTATTTTACGTCGTTTTTTGGTTGTGTCGTTTGGCCGCCTGCAGTAATTGTAGGGGAGTCAGCGTTGAGTCTGTGGTTTGTGAGCAGAAGTTGGTTTTTTGACGCGTTTGGTGTTAGTCTCCATTTATAAAACCATGTCATTGTGTTGTTTGTTTGGAGTCTTTGAGCTGCTCTCTCAGTAGTTTTGTCATGTACAATAAGTGCCGTGTCGTCTGCGTATTGTAATATGTATGCCGATCTGTCGATTTGATTTTTGTCTGGTAAGTTGTAATTGTATATGTCATGGCAGTATATATTGTAGAGAAACGGTGAGAGCGGGGATCCTTGAGGGAGCCCTTGTTCAGGGGAAAAAGAAAATGACAGTGTTTTGTCAATACGTAATTGTAGTTGTCTGTTTTATAGTAAGTTCTTTATGGTGTGTAGTAGATATGTTGGTGTGTGTAGTTTGTATAGTTTGTATAGTAAGCCTCTATGCCAGACACTATCAAAAGCTTTGTTAATGTCCATAAACAGGCAAGCTGTCTTTCTGTCAGTTAGGTGGGTTGTTTGTATATTGTTAGTCAGAGTGAAGAGTGGGTGAATAGTCGAGTGCTGATGTTTGAATCCGAACTGATACGATGGTATGTACTTTCCGACCAGTTTTCCCAGTCACTGCCTTATTATGTACTCAAAAACCTTGCTGAGTACTGGTAGCAGGGTAATTGGTCTGTAATTGCTCGGTTGTGTATTGTCCAGTCCATTTTTGGGTATAGGGATTATTAAGCCGTTTTTCGATGTTTTTGGAATTATGTTATTTCTGATGCAGTTGTTCAATTCAGTTAAGATCAGTTTGTGTGTTTCTTGAGTTAGGCTTTTCAGGAGTTTTGCCTTTATTTTATCTTTTCCCGGTGCTGTAGTTTTGATATGCGCTAGGGCTTCCTCGTACTCTGTGTCTGTGATCAGTTTGTATGTATAGTTTGGTGAGCTGTTGAAATAGTTCAAGTACCAGTCGTTGATCAAGTTCCAGTTGTCATTGTCGAAGTTAGGGTTTGTCGATATGCTGAAGGCCCTTTGATAGTGTCTGGCGAACGCGTCAGCTTTCTCTTTGTCTGTGTATCGTTCTATTCCGTTTTCGTCTATTGTGTCAGTAGTGTTAGTTTTTTTGCAATTTCAATGTTAGTTGATTTGTGGAAAGCAGTTGTTGCTTTTCATGCACTGAACATCTCAACGGGAAACTTGTATTATATTAAGGGAACTGAACCAATGAACCTGCGTAAATTTCATTTACTTTGGTTAATAATGTTTGCTAACTGTCTGCACTTCAATCTCCTTCCCCGCAAGAATAGAACGCAAAAAATTGAACAATTGAAATAAAAATGCAACAATCTGTTAAACATATACCAAATTGAAAAATGTGTTGCCCCTTTTTGAATCACATCGGCATTTGTGCAGAAGATGACTCTCGGCGTGAAGTCCATCAAGCAGCCATGTCCCGCTTGCTTTAGCACGGTAGGACATCGAAGTGGACTCACGCAAAATTTAACTCAAAAGTAATAGTCTATCGGTGTCATAACATACCGGTCTTCTATAGGGAGCTTTCATTTCTTAGTCTTATAAAATTGACAACCATAAATTATGATGTGGTAGCATCATTACTCACGTGAATCCGTCTGCTCTTGAGTTTAACGCTTTTTCTATGTTCAATAATAAATCGATTCTTTCATGTAAAAACATACCTTTACTACACGTCAGTATTTACCATTGAAAAGCAGCGATTAAACGAAGTTTTTCGGAATTCTAGAAAACCAGCGGTGCCACTAAACTGCGACTCAAATATTATTTATAACAATCACTGTCTTTCGGTTTATTAAACAATCAGCAATAGGAATTTGATCCTGATGTTTCACTAGCATGCACGGTTAGCATTTTTAGAGGTGATTTGATAAAAACAGCAACAATGCTTCGACAATCGGTGATTTTTTTGTTCGAACGAAAGCCCTAACCATTAGATGTGAAACGAAAATAAATTTCTATAAACAAGAACAGTACATATTTTCTGTTTAGCGGTTTTGGGGAACGAAAGAAAAGATATACATTATGGAGCTTTAAAATCTAATTTTCCGACTCCGTCGTAAACATCGGGTTGAGAAAACGCCAAAAGTTACGGGGGAAAATATGGCGGAAGTAAAAATTAAAACACGACTGCTAAGAGCCGACTCATTTTGCAAGCGATGCTAATTAAAACATGACAAAAGTAACTACCTTCCAAGTACCTTCAGAAATTAAACTTTTATTGTGTCGATAACAGTGCTCTTAAAAGCAAAGTATCCTCAGGAAAAATATATATTAAAGTAACAAGATATTAAAAATTTATGAAATAATCTCAAAATGAATTTATTAAATAATACTCGAAAAGGATCGACTAAGAAGGAGCTCCAACTTCCGTAGCGAAGGTGACATGGAATTTGTATAAATAGGAAAAAATAAATGACGATCTGTAAAAATGTCAATATATATTCGAAGCAAACAACACAAAATCGCACTATTTTACCCTGATTCCTATCCGCTTCTGTAAAACTCACCGTGCAAATTTTCGGTGGTTGATAGTTTTGCCTGTCAAAACTTCCCACACTGGAAACGGGTGGCAATTGTAAAATTTGAGCAGTGATTTCCCTCGAAATATTTTTGGTCAACTCTGTATAAGGATTTGAAGATACTGGAGCACTATTGGAGCTGTGGCTGGTCATTTTGGAAAAAATGGCAGATTCTGGCTTGAAGAACCATGATGCCACCGATGCCCACTGAAAGCAAGAGAATATTTATTTAATAAATACAAATTAACAATTTAATCGGCTACTTAAGTGATTCGAGGTTTTAACCAAAAGCTGATCAAATTGGAAAGGCTTAATTTTACCTTGATGTTGAAAATGGCCTTAAATTTATCCTGGGTAGTATATTTTCCATTCAATTGCTTTAGAGCTTTGTCCGTATCGAAGGGTTTTAAGAACGTACAGAATTTTGTAGTTTGTGCTCAAGCGAAGAGAAGTAAAAACCGACTACAGCAAAACCAATTCAATTAGGTTGAAAGCAGCTATTTGTTTTTACGGTAGTTCAACGTCGATGAGCTTACATGCCGCAGCATCCTTTTTGCATTATCAGGACTGGTATAAAATCTATTTTGCCCGGATAGTCTTTGTTAAGTATACACGGAAAGCTTTTATTACATTTACATATAGCGCTCGTATTAAGGCTTGGCTTAATTAAACTAAATGCTGACATTTACGCTAATTTTTTTGTTTTCGAAATAAAACTCGCAAACAATAACAATGCTGAGATGTAGATTTTTCGCCCCCTTCAACTGCTTAGATTACACAATTCACGGTGCAGCAGCGTTTTACTGAAAAAGTTCTTATCTTCAAAACTCTCTTTAGGTCTTTATCACCGATAGCACCTTTTTTCCAGATTGGCACACTTGCTGATATGGATAATTTGCAAAGTTTTACTTGTTGCTTAGAAATGTAGCTTGTTTGGAAGTTTGAAGCTGCAACTTCAACACTAGGACTAGTTAAGTATTAGTATTTGACTAGTGAATGACTATTATAGAAATATTAGTAGGAGTTACCCACCTAACTGACAGAAAGACCGCTTGCCCATTTATGGACATTAACAAGGCTTTTGATAGTGTCTGGCATAGAGGCTTACTATACAAACTATACAAACTACACACACCAACATATCTACTACACACCATAAAGAACTTACTAGAAAACAGACAACTACAAGTACGAATTGACAAAACACTGTCATTTTCTTTTTCCCCTGAACAAGGGCTCCCTCAAGGATCCCCGCTCTCACCGTTTCTCTACAATATATACTGCCATGACATATACAATTACAACTTACCAGACAAAAATCAAATCGACAGATCGGCATACATATTACAATACGCAGACGACACGGCACTTATTGTACATGACAAAACTACTGAGAGAGCAGCTCAAAGACTCCAAACACTAACAAACAACACAATGACATGGTTTTATAAATGGAGACTAACACCAAACGCGTCAAAAAACCAACTTCTGCTCACAAACCACAGACTCAACGCTGACTCCCCTACAATAACTGCTGACGGCCAGACGACACAACCAATAAACGACGTAAAATACCTTGGAATCACAATTGACCACAACTTAAATTCACTAAACACATACGAAACATCAGGGCAGAAACAATAAAGAGAACAAAACACTTCCGATCACTAACCTACAAAGACAGAGGAATTAGCACAAACACCGCCACCAAAATATATAAAGCTATTTGTAGACCCTTGCTAGACTTTGGACATATACTCATGACCAACGGAACAGAAAGGACAAAACGTTATATACAAACAACAGAACAAATTGCACTAAGACTAATAACACGAATAAGACACCCCCAAAACCCACTACACAACCCAACTACTATACGAACGAGCAAACATGACAAAGATTTCGGAAAGACTCATACATATACAGACAAAATGGACAAACAACCCCTACAACTGGACCATACTGAATCCCCTTTGTCTCACAAGACCAACCAGACAATCCCGCTTCCGTTTCCCTACATCAACGCTACTCGAACACTTACAAACGCAACTGACTAGTGGACAATAAAATAATTTTTTCTTGTCATTAGAATTTTATTTAATAATATTGTTAACCTAGAATAAGAGAATTTTCATATTTGTTTTTTATTTAGATTAAGACTACATGTATCAAACAAGGGCAGAAAGACTGATAGATCGATAGCCTTTTTTAGAAATAAAGATGTTTACTACTACTACTAGTAGGAGTTGTTCAGTCTAGATTAGCCAGAGACTGGGGAGCCTACATTTAGGTACAGTTTACGCATATATTGGCACTTCCAGCAGTAATAATTTTTGGAAAAAATTCCAAGCAATGAATAAATCTAAAACAGATAAAAATATTTGTATTCCAGAAATACTGGATGATTCACGTCGGCTCTTGAGACCAGACGAATAACAAGGTGATCAAAAAGCTAGTGAACTTGTCGAAGATGTTTAATATCACGCCGAATGAAAGTATATTTTTGTACCGGCTTAATGCATGCACTCGACACGTCAAATTGTTTTAGTGACATCTGTACGACCCGTGCTTTGATAGTGGGTGTGATGGTTTTAGTTTCGATTACGGCTTTATGTCATTTTTACGCCCCTATGTAATAAATATACACCTCGTGATAAGTTTTGTAAATTTTCAGCCAGAACGTCGACTTTGAAGAAAAGTATTCAGAACGAATGATCGGCTCTTCTTTCATTATCACTCAAAATTAAAAGGCCGCGAGTATTTTTAAAACACTTTAAGATTATGTCAAGCATCTGGATTGTTTAGGCTTCTGTATGCACGCGTGCTTTTTATTTTTAAATTTTGAGTGCAAGCGAAAATAATTAGTTACTCGAGTTACACTGATCGGAAGCAGCTTATCAGAGCAATAAAACATGTTTATTTTCACTATGCGTAATATATTTGTTACACATGTCATCACTAGCGGTGGATGAAAATCGGCCAAATGTTTATCCCAAAATTTTGACTTTGAAATCCCAAGCAATTATTGCAGTGAAACGAGATCAGTGTTGTTGGAACCCGCTAATGGGGTACACAAACTTGTCCCAGTCCATCCCTCGTTAAAATGTCAAGCTCCCCCTTTTTTTCCACCGGCTTCGTGTCCAATCAACCCTTTTTAGTCGCCATATGCTAGTTCTTTATAAGATCCAATTACCAAAAATACCTTTATGTGATTTATCAGTTTCCTTGTTTTGCCCAAGCAGGATGCTTTGAATTTACCTAAAACATCGCTAATAAATTCAGATTTTAAAATTTCAAATCCAGTAAACAAAAGTGCGAAAAATCTGCAATTTGATATCGAATCCAAGCTCGTCCCATTTAACAAAACCTGGCATATTTTTGTACGGAGCTGTTTAATAATATCCATTTATTTTACTCCTTATTACATGTCGATTCAGTAATGAATATCAAAATTTTTATAGCCATAGCATTACTGCACACTAATTATCGAATCTGATGAGATGTTCGGACTTATAGGCCGCCGTGGCAAATAATATAATCCTTACGTTTTGCAAGCATGAGTGGCCTACATCTTCAGAGGTGGTTGGCACGACTCAGTTTTTTATTTACATTTCATCAATTTGTGTTTGAATTTAAAATTTCTAGAACTCATAAGCACAATAATCAGATTAATTGCATTTTCTTTGACACTTAGAGCAATCATTCTTCAATGAGATGAATTTTATCCAGTTTTACCTGTTGCTTCTGTTTTCTTTTCTTCATCAGAAAAATTTTCAACATGCATCTTAAATAAGCTCTGCTTCAGTTGTGTCCGCGCTAATGAAATTATTTCCTGCATCTAGCGATATTGATCTCAAGATTTTTGAAACATTTCTGATATTTGAAAATATTGGATTCTGACAAATTTTACACTTAGAAACTAGAAACTTTAAGGCTGTCATGGAAATAACTTCTTCCGGACGTTTTACAAACACGAGTGGCTTGCATCTTCAGAGTGGTGCTGCGTCGAGCAAGCGGCCTTTGAAAGCCCAAAAAACCTCACCAGATTCAAATAGTGGCAGTGGAAAATGTAACTCTTTTGATCCTAATGGCTGTCAAATTAAAATTCCAGCAATGCGTTCATAGTTCTAGAGTTAACAGCATAATGTATTTTTTTTTTGAAGCAATTTACCAGAAAAAATTGTAAAACACACAATAAAATTTGACTTATTATGTAAGTTTTTATTCAAAGTTAACTTTGAATGGCTTCTTAGTAACAGTTTTAAACATATGAAAATTTCATTCTCACGACGATAATTGACAAGCCGAACAATAGCTGGAATAACATAATGCCAAATATCGTCTATTATGAAATTATATAGCAAGGTGTTGATTCCTTTGAGACTTCTAATCGAAGGAGTGTTTAATAACAAGCTGACACCAAATGATACGATGACTTCACGTGTCAGCAAGTTGTACTTTTAAAGTAAGAATTTGACAAAAGAAAATAAATCTGGGGGCAATTAAAGAACAATGAAATTATTAAGAATGACTCTCAGAATTTAAGTCGCTATTCACGTGAAAAAGCTAAAATTGAAAAGAAATCGATTATATTATAGAGGCCAAAAACCAAATAGATTCCTTAAAAAGGAACACAACAATAAAAGTGATATTTTCGCAGAGCATAAATATAATAGGGTTGTTATGTTGAGGACCTAATATGGGGGTTGGTACATAATTATTAATCCCCTCAACGCAAAAGGGTTAACGGAGCCCGTGGGGTGGGAAATGCGCCATATTTGATCAATAATTGAGTTAAACAACTGACGAACGGTGTACTTACTCATCCCTATATATTTTATATCAGCGGTCGTCAGCGTCACAGTCTTTATTCAATCTCTCCTCTCTCTCAGGGTTTCGTTTACACAGCGCTGATTTTTGCTAATTTATATGTACATATATTTTTAAATTTATGAAATATGCTAACAGCATTTTGTAAAATGCATATTTTTGGTTTGGGGAGTTTATTTCAAGTGCTTTTAGTAAAACGCTTCTTAAATTATTATTCAGATATCTTACCTGCATGTGGCATTCTAAAGTCTATTAATTTTTCGCAAGCGTTTCTCTTCTACCGTGTTGATGATTCGTACTCCAGGACCTATAGACATAACAAGGACGTGCTGTTTCTCAACCAACAATTCTGTTGAAGGATGAAGCAGAAAAAGCATTTTCAAAGTAATTATGTCTAGGGACCAGGATCAACTTGCCATTAGCCTTGCGAAAATATTAAATTTCTTTCAACTAACTGTTTATTCATTATGTAATATTGAACTATACAAGTAAATGTGCACTGACATAAACACCTGAAAGGTGTTATTAGGGACGCCACATGCATTTGGGCACTTAAGTGATAATTCATGATTTACCAAAAAGTAGGTGGAGCTTAATGACACGAAATTGTCGTTTTATTATGAGGTTTTTATCGTTTTGGTGAATCAAAGTGCGCATCGTATTTTACCACGCCTCCATTATAGACATCTTCTGTGTTCCGGCTAATGTGCCCTTATTGATAATGATCGGGTCCATTAAAGGTACCAGTGCTTACTTTATTAGTGAAGGCTCGTCGGCGGCTCATGAATTATTGTCGTGCCGTTAATTGATGACTAAAATAAATCTATCACGCCCGCTTTGATGACAACAATCCCCTTTTCTCCAAGTTTCTATTCAGCTCCCGCTAAGCCCCAGTTCGCTTTCTCCGCTGTCTTATCAAACAAGGTTTGACAAATTATACGTTATTAAGCTGAAAATTTTACATTTTAATAAGCATTTAAATTAAAAATTATTTTCCTTGGCGTTCAAGTTGCACACAAAACAACAAATTTGATTAATTCTGATGGTTCAAGGAACATCACATAGTTGACCATTTTATCGTAATTAAATATGCAGATTTTGCAAAATTATTTCAAATGATTTTTTAAAATAATCTGGAAAAGGAAAATAAATCAAATTTTCATAGTTTTTCCCACATTTCAGAGACAATTTATTGTTAATTTTTGCAACATTTAATATTTATTGACTCCATTTGAACATTATTTTCCAATTAGATAATAAAAAGTTTCAAGGGATTTAATTCGATGTTTAGAGCACATCATCTATAATAAATCAGTTCTCATCGCGCCTACACAATTTTCAAACCTTATTGTACGCTACTTATAGGTAGCACTTGTATTCGTTACAACAATGGGTGTTTTGAGCACACCAGAAAAGAATGTGTTTATTCAAATCGAACACTCCCTGTATGCTAAACACTTTTTACCTGGACCGTAAAATGCAAATTAAGCATCTTGTTCGCACAAAATTCGTATTTAGATAGATCTTGCCTTATTTAGACCAGAGACAAACGATTATTTGCTGCTATAAACGGGAATTTCTATACAGGGCGTTTAGAAATTGCTTAGTGACACTGAACGGTATGGTAGAATGGCGCAGTTTATGTGCAGTAGTAGTAAACATCTTTATTTCTAAAAAAGGCTATCGACCTATCGGTCTTTCTGCCCTTGTTTAATACATGTAGTCTTAATCTAAATAAAAAACAAAGATGAAAATGCTCTTATTCTAGGTTAATAATCTTATTAAATAAACTTTCCAATTCTAATGACAAGAAAAAATTATTTTATTGTTCAGTAGTCAGTTGCGTTTGTAAGTGTTCGAGTAGCGTTGATGTCGGAAAACGGAAGTGGGATTGTCTGGTTGGTCTTGTAAGACAAAGGGGATTCAGTATGTTCCAGTTGTAGGGGTTGTTTGTCCACTGTGTCTGTAGATGTATGAGTCTTTCCGAAATCTTTGTCATGTTTGAGCATTCGTATAGTAGTTAGCTGGAGGGGTTGTGTAGTGGGTTTTTGGGGGTGTCTTATTCGTGTTATTAGTCTTAGTGCAATTTGTTCTGTTGTTTGTATATAACGTTTTGTCCTTTCTGTTCCGTTGGTCATGAGTATATGTCCATAGTCTAGCAAGGGTCTACAAATAGCTTTATATATTTTGGTGGCGGTGTTTGTGCTAATTCCTCTGCCTTTGTAGGTTAGTGATCGGAAGTGTTTTGTTCTCTTTATTGTTTCTGCCCTGATGTTTCTTATGTGTTTAGTGAATTTAAGTTTGTGGTCAATTGTGATTCCAAGGTATTTTACGTCGTTTTTTGGTTGTGTCATTTGGCCGTCTGCAGTTATTGTAGGGGAGTCAGCGTTGAGCCTGTGGTTATTGAGCAGAAGTTGGTTTTTTGACGCTTTTGGTGTTAGTCTCCATTTATAAAACCATGTAATTTTGTTGTTTGTTAGTGTTTGGAGTCTTTGAGCTGCTCTCTCAGTAGTTTTGTCATGTACAATAAGTGCCGTGTCGTCTGCGTATTGTAATATGTATGCCGATCTGTCGATTTGATTTTTGTCTGGTAAGTTGTAATTGTATATGTCATGGCAGTATATTTGTAGAGAAACGGTGAGAGCAGCGATCATTGAGGGAGGCCTTGTTCAGGGGAAAAAGAAAATGACAGTGTTTTGTCAATTCGTACTTGTAGTTGTCTGTTTTCTAGTAAGTTCTTTAGTTTATGTGCATTTGTCTTTAATTCCTAGTTTTGGTTAAATCAACCTAATAAATGAAATGACCTATTACCGACATCGACACAGCCTGTATGAATGCCCATTAAAAATAAAATATACAGCAAAAGGTGAATAGTTAGTGGCGGTTGCCTGGTTAAAAGGGATATAATAATAGTGCAGTCAGATGAATTTGAAATTATCTGTAAAATACACTCATCATGTATTTTCTAAACCATATGACAATAGTTATTTTGGTAAACCCAAACCGCAGAGCTGTCAAACCGCAAAAATTAAAAAGGGCATTGCTTGTTTAGGTTCGACACATGTTCAATTACTATGGAAATGTTCGTGACACACTCTCAACCTAAACCGTTCTAGAAAATTGTGAGCCCATCACGGACTGTCTTCGGTTAAACGAACGACATACGGTGTGATATGTTGACAAGACAAGGACTTTTTAACAAATAACCTTTAATTCGTCATGCGATCCTCGTACCTTGTTACCTGGCAATCAATAATAGCTAGTCAAGTAAAATAAGAAAGCTGATTCCAAAAAGTCTGCCATTACATTGGATTAGCTGGTTAGATTCACTTGAAAAATGTGTTTTATTAAATCAGTATAATTTGTAAATGTGGAATTATTTCCAATGAGAATATAAAGGGCAATTCAACAACTGTGCTAAAAGGTCATTAAATCAGTCGTGATAATGTACCTACAATTTGAATGATATTCCGCAGTTTAAATCAGGAATAACTGTGACCGGAGATAATTGAATCAAGGGCTATTAACAATCGCGTATGTATTATTTTCAATTTCATTATGGGTCTTTTCATAAACGGGGAGAAATCGAAGCCGCTCTAATAACTACCCTTTTGGACTATTCACATAAATTATATACCATGCTAACGATTTAGTTGTCATTTAATCGACTCTTGCGTGTTGAGAAACTTATACGGGGTCCTGCAATTACGAAGAGCTGGCTGAACGCAGTCTTTAAAACGCCAGCCTGATCGTTTTGCAGCCTTTCTTCGTTTTATTTCATTTATTCTTTCAAAAAAACCTTCTATTTTCTAATCTAAAACCTCCATCTCTTAATCAAAACGTTAGGGTTGTTCGAAACAGAAAATGTCCACAACTTCTTTATATCGATTTGGTAATGACTGCTCTCTTTGTATATTAAGATCTTGATCAAAATATGATATAGAATCTCCATATAATATACAGGGTGATTCAAAATTGGCGTCATTCCTCTGGGGGTGTTTTAGGAGTACAGAAAAATTAATTTAAAATATTAATTGTTATTAAAAACTGAGATATTTGCAAAAAACTAGATCAGAAGGATGGCAACAATGTTTTTCAAGGTAATCTGCCTAATTAACATTAAGTAAATGCCTGTTGCTTCGAAATTATTTATAACTCCAGTAACCATGGAAAAATACAGAAAGTGATGATAAAATAGGTTAGGCTAAACGGTAAATTCAACTGGATCCGTATAATGTAGGAACGTCCTTTTTCGAAATGTCACATCATAGCCTCAAATTGATGTTGACAAACATAAATTTCTGTATTAACTCCAAACAAGTTTCTGTCCATTTAATCTTCTTATTGTTATTATGCATTCTTCTCGAGCAGCTTCTCGTATTCGCTTATTTAACTTGTGCTCAATGTGGACCGGTGTTCAGTTAACTGGAGATTTAATGTCTCCTTGTGTTCTGTATATTTTACATACGTGGTAGGAATGTAGCCCTTCCTCGCTAATTATCCTGTTCCTGGCAAAGTGTCAATTGTTTTACAATGCTCCAAGTACTCCTGGAAGGTTCTGCTGCATTATCTCCTATGCCTGTTCATCTATGTCTGGAACCCCTTGTCGTCCACTATCTTCCTCGAGCAAATCGTCCAGTGTCTCTAGCTCTTTGTTGGCGTAAGTTCTTACAGCTTTTGCCATGTTACTAATCGCATATCCGCAAATTTGATGTTGATATAAATTTTGTGAAAGAAGAAATTTTCGAAAAATAAAATTTCAATATTTTCTCGTACTCTCCAAGTGACCCCCTATTACCCCTTAAAAGGAATGACGCCAGTTTTGAATCACCCTGTATATAGAATAGTCCCCACTAGGTGGTGATATTCCATATTGAGTTTTCATAAGGAATTTGTTCGTTACATAAAAACCTCATTATCAATTCATGAAAGGGAACGTAAAGAAATTCTCTTTTTCCAACAGCCTTAAATTTTGAGGGAAAATAGCCAAATGACAGATTTTGTTATTGATTGTCAAACCTGCACGATGATCAGTGATAATTATCTTATGTAATAAACTTTTTATATAAATAAAAAAAAATATATAAAGAACGAATTCTCTTTAGAAAGCCCCATAGACGACTCTGGAAGTGGGTCCTCAAAACATCTCTCGTAACTTGTCCCCAAATTTTGGGGTTGCGCAAAAAATTGGTACCCAAATTTTTCCGATTAAATAACGTTATTGCTGAATTAATCAAGACTTAAATTACGGATAAATTCTTCAAAAGTAGTGATTCCCATCATATGAAAAAATCTTTTAATATTCATTGAGCCCAATCAAAAATAGACCATCTGGGCTTATAATGTTATATTATCGGAAACTCACGGTTAATTTTGAACGGTGTCAAGCCCTTTTCGGTAATAAGTGGAGGGCATCACGAATTACCTAATAGGACTGATATTAATTAAAGTTAATTAATTTTTGTGGGTTCATTGTATGGTTTCTGATATGAGATTTGGTTGGTTGAATTATTATTAGATGTAATTTACCAGAATTGAGTTTTGCTAGTGGTCTTTGTAGTTGTAATTGCCTGTTGAATGTTTCCCATTCAGTGTCCTGATTCAGATTATTGAATGAATGTGCACATTACATAATTACTAATTTCCATAATTATGGTCATGAACTGGTACGAATTATCAACGAAATCAGATTGAAGAACCCGTAAACGAATAATCCTGGTTAGTTGAAGTTACATTACATACACAAAACCATAACCTTATCCAAAGCTAGATAGCTTTATCATAAAACCCGAAATTTTTGTTTGTTGGTTATCATCTAAATGTCAAAGATCACATGAATGATTTATTGCACAGAAAAAACCGGTTATCAAGTTGCAGCAAAAATTTGTAATATTCCAAAGATATAGGCTGAGAAATGCAAAATAGTGATCATATCAGTGTGAGTTTTCTGCATAAAATGATGCAAGGTTAGTTTTTGCGGAGATAATGATGATTGCATAACGTTTATTGATCTGTTTGCCTGGCTAATAGAGCTTAAATATTTCATCAGACGATTTTTGCCATTACAGCACTTAGAACTGGATAAAATTCCTCAAAATTTTCAACAAATTTATGTATATATTTATACGTGCATTAATTGCGTTGTTCAGTTTTACGAAGTAATCAAGCGCTAGATGTTTATGGATAGTCGGGTTGCTCCTGATAGCAGAGCCTCATATTGAATAATCGATAATGTTTAGCTTGGGCAAACCCGTGGTTTTAAGGCAATTAAGATGTCACACAATAGCTAATGTCCTCAGAAGAAGGCAAGAGAATTCGTTATAATCGACATTAAAATGAAAAAATGCCCATACTTACAAAGATATGTTTATTTGCCTTTCCGACATAATTAAAGCAATTTTTTAAATTGGATATCCTCCGTCCGATAAGGCACAGCACACAAAAAAAGTCGTCCGTGTTTTATGGACAAAATATAATGATAAGTTTCGTCGTGGTTTTCGATTAATAATTGAAAATTGCTTCGGTCGCGTCGCTTGCTTGGACAGAACCTTGTTTCATCGACAAACTTTTTATTCTTTTACATTTGGGTCACACGATGGTACATCCAATATGGCCCCCGGTACATGTAAGCTCATCCAATGACCAGGTGTAGGGACCATATTGTATAATAACTAACTCCACAATGAAATTATTAGCAGGGCCGGATTTACTCCTAAGCGAGCTCAAACATCTGCAAAACCCTCACTTCTTCAACTTCTACATCTGCTAATGATCGCTACAGCTCCTCGTCCTAACCTTTAGGATTTTCCATTTTGGGAATTCATCAGCATTTGGAATAAATATCGATTGATATGTATCAGCGAAATTGCAAAGATGTGATCAGTCCATCAGTCAGAAGGATAGAATTAACCATTTAAGAAGAAGGTTGCAAATTAAATCAAGAGCTTGCCGCCCGATAAGTAGCGAATGGTTGCAAACAACTAAAACATTCGGTTTTAAAAACTTTCGGTTAAAACTTTCGGTTTTAGAACCATAATTAGACACATTTTCAGCAACAGGAATAATAAAAAAAACTGCAATTATTAGGATAATTCAAAAGGCGCGCTGTAGAGTCGCAGACAGTAGTCAATTTTACCATTAGCGTAAAATGAAACTTCATATCGATAGCCTAATGCTGATAGGTCGTCAACCACAAAAAAATAAAAATATATATATTTCCGCCAAAGACAAAAAATCGTACATTACTAAATGTTATGAACAGAAAAGAAATAGTAAAATACGGAAATCATCAACAGATAAACAGTAAAAATAAAACACTACACGAGCAAGCAACTTTTTGTGTCTCTTGTAGGTAGAATTTTACTAAATTGGGTTGCGACCTATCAGGATTAGAGTATCGATACATTAGAGGTGAAACTCTCCTAAATCAGGCCCTGAAATGCTGGTTAAATCTAAAATTTGGGGCAGCTTTTCTTTATACCTGCCACATATATGATATGGTTATTCGATATTTTGCTTCCATAACCCTCCCGTTTACTCCACTTGAATTACTGCCGTCTCTGACGTAAACATGGATTTATTTCATAGAAAATTGCCAAGCAGAGCCTATGTTTAAATAAATAGCGTTTATACGACAAAAAACATGAGGATAACTAAGAGGTTTTGTAGCACCTTTTTCTCCAGGTTCCTTAGCGTGTATTGTCTAGCCTCGAGTGACTAATAAGGACGTTAAATATAACAAATTAGCAATTAACGCAAATAAATATGGAGGCTGCGGGTTAAAATATAGGCATCAAGTGAATCCAATCTTCCTAATATAGTAATATTTTGAGTATAAAGTAATGAATTGATGAGATTTCTACACGCATGTATATTTACATGGAAGCCATGAATATGTAGAGGAGCAACGCTGATAATAAAGTTATATTAATATTGTTGATATAAAACCTGCCTGAATCGCTGCTACCCGTGTGCGTGTTTTTCGGCCATATTGAAAGGCGACACATATTGGAACTGTTGAAAAAACAAATGTTGGTTTGATTAGTAATAGGTTCTCCTTATATAACGTAGTCCTTCACGCTATGTAGTCGTACTCACAAAATCACGCGATCGGCAAAATCTATATCCTTTTTATACAAGGTGTTTAGTAAATATACAATCTAATCTACGATCTTACCGGTATTGTCACGCACTAGACACAGATAATTGTATTTTATAAGGAAATTCTACAATACGGTGTAAGGACAAACATGAATCAAACATTTTTTACTCAAACTTGCTGATTGATTATTACCTCACGCCGAAAAATACATAACTGTACCAATTTATTGATTAAGAGGTTTTTTTTCGACCATATCAACTGATGTGGTGAAATATTGCCTATAAGCTTCCACCAAAATGGTGGATTCCAACCTTGATGAAGCAGTTTTCAGATTTCCGTAAGATACTTTATACTCAATGTCTGTTCCTTGCTATTCAGCTATCCATTACTACAAAAATGATAATTTAATAATTACTCGTAATGAAAATCCGCTTCTGAAATGGACATAACTCAAGCTGGTGAGTTGATGTACCACATGTTTGCTTACACTGTAACATTATGTAAAATAATATGGTTTAATGGATATTGGAAAGAATCAAATTGATTTACTTTAAGTACAGTGGCGATTTAAAAAGCAGCAAAAAGCCCGGGGTGATTTTGGTTACCAGGCGGCATCAACTTGTGAATACATTAAACCAGAATTTAATGTAAGTTACGCGGATGATTTATTTCTGGACGCCATTTAATCAGCCTCTATTTAGACACGTTTAATGCTAATTCACTTAAATTTATTACCGTTGAAATTGGTGATTATCGCACCGACCCTTTATTCACTTTTGTTATTTATAATTGATGTGAGGGATTCCAATATTCGTCTGCAATTGCGTGGAACTAATATATTTGACATTTTCCTTCTAGTTCAAAACAAGAGGACCATTATTAAGCGCAACGTTCTAATTCGTTATTATTTCCCGAAACAATGATAAAAAATAAGGTTATCAACAAATGGTGCTTTTAAGATTGCAGTTGCGGCTGTTGCAAACAACTGGAGCAAAATAAAGTCCTAATCAACTCAATTTGCTTCAGATCTAAATTTACCAAAACTTCTTGTGCTGAAGCAGATTATAATTGTTTAAAAAATTACCCTTTCTTCATTTGTTGAAGTCTCAAAAAAGCTTTTTGTGAACTCTAGAATATGCAACTACCGACAACAATGTGCGGTTTACTATTAGATGAATATTTGGTAAATAAATACATCAGAAACGCATAACATAAAGGAGGCATTAAAAGAACTAGGAACAATTCTGGAGTTGAAAACACTAGTAGAAGCTGAAAAGTATGTAGATAACAAAGTGTCCGAATACAAACTTACATTCAAAACAGGCCGTAACGGCTGAGAAGTACTCATGCTATCAGAAAAAAATGTATTGTGAGACATCAAACACTAGGGAAGTCACTAAACAATTGTTTATTGTCTGTCAATTAACATTGCTGTTGAGTCCGGTTCAAAAGCTGACGCGAAGTTGACACATTCGCTTCGATGGATAGTTAAATTTGTGACTTAGGGACAGTAGAAATTAGGCCTAGTTTAGCAAAACATTGTTTTTATTCAGTACGGTAACGCCGGAACGCATGGCTTAAAATCCATTAACTGGCTGCGAAATAAGCTCACGCTGTTGGATCGGCTACTACTAAACTTGCGAGAAGCTTCCTCCATACCGGCCCATTCGACTTCGTCCGAATGCTCACGGTTAAAAACGATATTCTTCTCTTTAATTTTATTTAAATATGTACTCGCAATTAGGGATCCACTTAGGCAAAACATTTAACTTTCGCTTACGTTTACTGTTTCTCCCCTATATTGTGGGTACACTAATCTGGTGTACAAACATCATTATTTCGTTGTCACGGTTTATGTCATCGTTAGGGCATTAATATTGACACTATTTAAATTATTCCTCTGACTTTCTCGGCTCGAAACTACCCAAAAAAAACGACTCCGATTTAAAATGGGCCAACAGCAGGATATTCCACCTGGTCCTCGTCCCTGCGCCATTAAGATGGATTAGCTAAAACAAGCTGCAAATCGAGCAACATAATTATTTCATGTTATAATCAATATAAGTTATACCAATTTGCATTAAGCAGTCTATACTAATGCAGCCAGTTTTCCATCATTTTGAAGCTCATCTGCAAAACTGGTCTCAATTATAAAAACCAACTATTCTCAGTGAGTGCTTAAAGTAAATAATTAAATGGTCTCGTGATTTTCAAGCATTGAACGTTTAAATGTCGCTCAGGTTGGGATCTGGTGATCTGGAGGCCCCTTGATTTCGACCAGAACAACGATTCAATATTCAAGCTACATCTGATTGCAACTGCATGAGACAATCAAAATTAAGTGTGGAACTTGGAATTAATATTGACTGCGGTGCTTCTTTGAACTGCTTTAAAATAGCAAACTCGACTTGGAATTATATCCATTTAATGTCGGTAATGAATTGATGAAAATGAAAAATTTCATAGATTTATAAATGATGTACTTGTAAGAGTTCTTTCAGTGCGCCAGACAAAGCCCTCCTAACTGTATATGCATTATCATTTACAGCTAATTATGAATGTAGTATGTCTTATTCAATTAAATCAAGATAATTCACTACCACAATGCATAAGTTTAAGGTCAGATTCCGGCAATGAATCGAGTTCGGTAAAAATTGAATAATTTATCGCATAATTATACAATTCAAAGTCCATTTAAAGCGCAATAAAGTTCCAAGTTATCGAGCAATCCAGCTTATTTGAATCAATTCAATCGTAATATGCCGACTACAGATTATACAATAATAGAAATGTTAAGTTCAAGATCAAAATGAAACTGGAACTGTATCAATTAATTTATTTTTCCTTCAGATTTATTGATTACAGTTCTGTTATTGTCTGATACAATCCCAATATCAACATATTTGCACCACCAGCACCATTACTAATATTGCCATTATTGCTAGTCAATCGATTAGATTTGGTTGGTTATTTATTGTTATCGGATGTTCAGCTTCTCCTCAATTTTTCCTCTGAGAGCTACTGCATAAACCTATTGCGACAGAGGGCGTAAAAGGGTCCCGATCGAAGTCTGAACGAAGAAGCGGACGCGGGTTCGTGTGATTGTTAGCAGTGTTGGATTAGGGATCAATTTGCTTTCAAACATCAAATTTTAAAATACGTTTCATTGCAAATGGATTACGAAAGAAAGACATGTTATTTGGATAGCAAAACGAAAATAACGGATATACGGTTCTAAACGAATTGATGACAAATCCGAAAAAATTACATATTATTGGATATGTTTGTTATTCAATAATTTGTATGTCTTTGGGATTCGGCGTCAATTCGTATGGAACCGTATTTTTGCATTTACCTATAAGGATGTTTTGAACACATGCAGATTATGTAAATGATAACAATAACATGTTGCTGTCCTCAATATTCTAAGCAAAATGTTTCTCTATGATTTTTGAAATTTAACCAACATAAGCATAGTCTGGCCCAAGCTTTTTGGCAGTGACGCAATAATTGTCGAACTTTTTCTATTACTTGTCACCCGAGCGAGACGGAAATATGATGTTATTAACATATGTCTTTCATCAAACTGTTACTTTGCGGAAGTATGGAAGAATATTAAAACTTGGCGAGTGTTGGCAGTGTCTGTGAATGTTTCCAAATTATCATTTTAATTCAACAATACATTTTCCATTTCTGTGTGTTATTTTCGGATACCGAAAATGCTCAAGCAATGGGGGCGAACAACGGTTCAATTTGCTCATATTTCCATCACCATCGCTTAGATCTTGTATGCCTTTCTAATTTTTTCTTCTATTTTCATCGTAATTTGACTGCAGGTTTACCACCGCGAAAATAACACACTTTATCGCTCACAGTTCACGCCCAGTACTGAACAATTGAGGCAAATTAATAACGAAACTGAAAAAAGTGATTTATTTTCCCAATTAATTGTCTACATTCTGCAAATTTCACCTCACTTTTGCAACTTCAAATTTAAATTTCATGTTGTCGACTGCTCTCCTAAAAAGTGAATTGATATTTGATACAGGAAAATAAATTTTCTACGCTTACATCAAGCAATGCTAATGACGAATGTTTAATGTATCAACAATGAAAAATGAAGACAGTTCAATTTAAACATATCACATATATTCATCTTATCCAGTTGCATATTTAAAGTACTTTTATCTTTATATTAGACATCAAATTCAGGAAGCCGGAATGTGAATGCACGTCCAAATCGTCCAACATGAAAATGTAATTGTTTCACACTGCTCAAGTTGTATTTTTTCGGTGTCTGTCTGTAGCTACGTCTTCTTCAACCGATCCCATCTTTTTTATTGTAATTCATTGCATTCATGTCGGCTAAGTTAGGGAGTTGTGAAACTCTCCCGGAGAAAACTCTTATAAATGACTTGTAGAAGATCAATAAACAAGAAATCTAATTAAGGCCGTGCTTGAAAATCCTCATTAAGAAACTGGGGGGTCCGTTCCTGTGTGTCCCGGCTATCGTGAGGTCAAGGGTCGCCTGGACGCCGGGCGTGTCGCCAGGCGCGACGCCAACCTATGGTCCTGAGAGGGTCGCGCAAGCGCTGCCTTCGCGACAAGTGACAATCGTCCTTTCAGTGACAATTTTGTCCTGGCTCCGCCTTTCCTGCATGTACAGTTGGCGTCCTTATGTATTCGCTTACATAACGGCCAGGCTAAGCTCCAGGTAAAACCAGCTTAGGTCACATGGACAAATTCTATGTAAACATAATTTTCTCAGCAGGATTTTTAGCACAGTGGTATTTTAACAGTATATAGAATATAGAAGATCTATAGTTTACTGCGATCGCTCAGTTTTTCGGCAGTAATCTGTAGTGTAGAGGGGAATTATTCCGGAAGCAGGTGTACTTTGGGCATAGTCATTTTTATCTTTAAGTTTATGCTGGTTTTTGTTTGCTCCAGTGTGCTTCGATATGGATTTGCAGGAAAACATTGGCAAAAGCAATTTGTTAAGCAAATAATCGTGATTTTTATCACAAAACGTGCATGCAAGCTGCAGAATATCGACTAAAACTGCCGACGCAACCTCTATCCTCGTCGCTTGGGTATTGAATCTTGTCGGACAGCAGGAACTCGGCATCCGCCAGGGGGCGCCTAAAGCTGGGAATCAGAGGCGTATTTCAGGTGACAGTGGTCTACGCCTCGCGCAAGCGTCCCCAAAGCTTGGTGACATCCCCACTATTCTGGTGACAACAGGACAGACCGACCCACCTGTATCATTGGCCCAGATGTCATCCAATGCTTGAGTCTACCGATCCTCGCCGCTTTACACAGTTGGCATTTTAAAATTCTTGTCATTCCTTTATATACACTTTCTTGAAGACGCCACATTTTATTACGTTATTTATGGCTTCCATTCCACCGATATTGGGACTTTTCTTGATCATTTGTTTGGAGTTTTATTATTTTTACGTGAGGCTATCACAACGTGAACGAATCGGAAATTAATTTGTTTTCATTTCAGTTTCACTATGTTAACTTAGACATAAAAAAATAACTTTGGCTTATTTCCGGTTTTCGAGCAAAAAAACTCAGTCTTGGAATTTAGCGAGGAAACCGTCAACACATCAAACCCTTGAACATCGTGTTAATGTGTTAACTTGTTGCCTTTCATTAAATATATTAAATTAACTGAACCTATTGTTCATAACCCTAATTGCTTATTTGTTTACGCGTGATATAAAGTCATTATTATGAATAACCTCAGCATTAATCGACCAATTATTAGATGAACTGATTTTTTAATTATTACCTACCTATGTAAAGTTACCTTGGCTTGTAATTTTTATCCTATTTTTTCTTCAATGTCGATTAATGGGTTTTCCTAGTCAAAACGTTACCGTTTCTAACCAAAAAATTAAACACAAAATTACAGTTTAGTCCTCCCTAATCCTGCACTATGAATGTAGGTCAGTACGATCCCCTTTTCACTATTTCGGTAGGGGATGATTCCCATCCTGCCCTACTTATAGTGGAGGAAGAGGGAATATGTATATGGCAACAGACTATATGATCAGACATATATTAATATACATATAAATATAATATAGGTATTAATCCGACAGTATAATTATATAAAATTTACTGAGAAATTTTTCGAGGAAAAGACATATGGAAAACGGTTTGAGACGAAGCGAATTCAGTGTCCTCGGATTAATTAAGTATAATGTTTGTAAATTTATCGATCGGTCCTACTTTGTCACTACTTTATCTTTGCCATCTATTCTTCCTTTATGAATGGCCGATCGACAGAGATCAATGTTGCTTGCAAACAAATCGCGATTTATGAATGACTAGCTTCATCTATTTATTAATGCCTTTGCTCAGAATAAAGAACGGGAGTTTTTACATAATTATATTAGGCTTATTCTGTGAAAAATGGATTATGGTTTATAATATTGAGTGGAAGTGTTGCTGCGCTTAACATTTACAAACTCTGCTCCTCAGTCTTTTATATGCAACCACTCCTGAGTAAGGGGAGAGAAAGGCAGTAGGAAAACAAACGGTGTTTCATACCTTTATGAATTAATAGAAAGAGAGGAGTCTTATCAGCTTCATCTTTATAGCAGTTTTCTGGTGATATTTTTAGTGATGAGCGAGATTGGCCTTTGTCTTGCAGTTCTGATCTTGGTCTTGCAAAAAAATGCACGACCAAGACCAAGTCTGCCATTTGGTTGCAAGACCAATACCAAGACTACCTGACCACTAGACCTGGTATATACCGGATGAGTTGCTGGATAAATTGTGCAGAATGTGCGAGAAATATGTAAATAACAATGTCTAGTGATGAACTAGACCAAGACCAAGACCAAGACCAGGAAGATCAAGTGTTGGTCTTGCTTTGCTCATCACCAGACATTCTTGAGACTCTACATGTTTCGTTCCAAGCTTTTCAATAAATCACCAACAACTTTTTGTTCTCTTCAATTTATTTTCATCAATTTTTGAAGACGCAGGTTGAAGTTGAATACTCCAGCCTGCCGTGTTATTTAGGTCAAATAATTCTTAAGACCATTTGAAAGTCAATAGATTCTTCCAATTAATCAGACAAGTCTTCCGCATATATTGTCAATCTAATCAAATCAGTCACTGGAGTAAAACCCGGAATTAAAATTGCACTTCGACTAAAATAAAGCAAAAATTAATTAGTGGGTAATAGTTAATTTTAACGAGGCAAAGTGGTCAACTGATTATATAGCAAACACACGTAAAACTGCAGAAATGCTTAGTAAAAGTAGCATATTTTTTATAATTCCATCCTTTCACTTCTGGTAGCGACAATGATACGTTATTCAAATGATGTCAAGTATGCCCCGGCGTTTCAAGCGGAGATAACCGTTTAATAAGGGATTCTGCGAAAAAAAATTAAACGGGAACTCACTTCTGGAGTAAACGTGTTGGAAAAACATTACTAAATAATTGCTTTGAATGGAACATCTCTGTTTGAGATTAATTTAGGTCCATGCATGTTTTTGAACAGATAAAGAGGATGCACCTTATCAGCTTCATAAAATATAGTTTATCCAAGACACATTTTTCGCACATTATTTGGATAACAAACAGCATTAAACTGGTGCGCGGATGCGCTTTTTTGGTCAACAACCAAGTGGAATAACTGCATTGAAATATACATATATAAATGTGTTGATGTATTAAAATATGATCACTTACATAGGGTTTCCTTAAAGAATCTACTACTAATTGCACTACGGAATTAGTTATGCGCTGTAAGTCAGGTAAATGCTGCGCATCAACAAGTGTTTGAGCGGAAAAGCGCGCCGATTTTCGCGACAGGCGCCAGTGACATCCAATAGCCGTTTGTCGTCCTTCGGACGCGACGGCTTGACTACCACTGAGAATCACCGATTGTCGTAATGTCACAGAAGGCGTGCTTGCTTTCACTTGTCTATGCGCGCAGCTTTGCTTGTTTTGTCATCTTATTCGTGTTTTATCACTTTTTTCCCGCGCCAATTATCATTACTTTGATCCGCCGCGACAAACGACTGTCTTTTTTGCCGCCCGTATACTTTGTTCCTTGAAATGTCATTCCTGCTCGATCTACCATCATCGCTTTACGTCTTCTTCAACCTTTTCCGCGCCTTTTCCAAAGAAACCATTTACTGATTCAACCAAGTATAGGCAGAGATTAGTTGAACTAATCTCTGGTATAGGCTTGTAGGTGTGGCTGCACCAACCACCCTTAAGACCGGTTTTAAATTAAATCTATTAGTTCTCGTCATCTGGGTTTAGCTTGCAAATTGTTTCTTGAAATGTTCTCACCTGCATCTTAAAATTTCGGTGTCTTGTCGTGTCAATAAATGTTCCAGATTTTAAAATATTGCGAAATTAAAGCGGATTTGAGTGACAGTGTGATTAAAAGATCCAAAGTGAAACTTATGGTGGGTCAGGAAATGAAAAGTTTACTACCGCCAATAAAACCTTAATTGATACCGAGCGTGCCCATAACTTAAGTGGGTCATCGAAACTATATTTGCAATTGAAAAAAAAAAATTTATGGGATTATATATTTTGCGGGACATGTAATAGTATATGTGATAAATGTATATTATGCCAAGTAGTAGTTGCGCAGCATGATGGTCACATTCAATAAACTTAATAAAATACGGCCTATCAGAATATATTATGCACTTGGCTAACGTAATATGTAAATAACTGTAAAGGAAGACTTTCAATCGAATAAACCACAACCCAAGTGATTGGTAGCATCTTATGTGAGGTATAAAATTGCGAATCGTTATTTTTATGCGAGATTACGTGTAACCTGAATATCGGCGGATATAAGATTCTCAACTAATAAGCAATAATCTGTCTTCAAAAAACTCAGTCATGTTCCATCAGCAGTACTGCCTAGTTACTTTTAGTACAGCCATTGGCGTATCTACTGGCTGAAAACGACGCATAGGAACATTTTTAATGTCTTGTCGAGTATCCGTGCATTATGAAACCCATTACGAAAAACATAACACAGAACAAAACAGAGACAAACATAATCTCCTTTCCTAAATCGCTGGGCGGATTAAGAGGCTTAACATCGCCGTTACAGAAAAACGGCCCTCTTAGTGTCGCTCTTACGTTCTTGTCACCTTTCTTGAGATAAATTGCCCCAATAGACCTAAAAGAAAAACTGAGAAAATCGTCGGACTTGATGAGGCTCTTAGTAACACATGTGACCACTATAAATAGAGCGAAAGCTTTGACTATCACATTGATCTATTAGTTAATTTTGCTAATGAAAAGCTTTGGTCGACGAAAGATTTGATTTTTCCTTCGATTTGGACGGTTGTCTTATTCTTCAGCCATTAAAGTGAGTCGTGCGTATGGCTTTGTAAACAATTCTAGATCCCTCCTCTTCAAGCTTGCTCAACTCTTCATAAGATTGTTATCTAGTTTGATGGTCGGCAATTTAAAAATGTTATACAGCACTGAAACCAATAATGTCCAAATAGCTTCCGTGTTAGAAGCTACTTTGAAAGTCCCAACGAAGCGTGTATTGTAACAGCTTTCGGTTTCGGTCGGTAGTCTGCTTTCTTATCCCCCGCTCGGCCATCCAGCCATTGACCATTTCTTGGACACGGCGAGTGGACATCCGACATTCTTGGCGGAACCTCGCACTCCACTAATCAGTAATCACTTCACGCAATTCCTCGTAGTAATATATTTTAAAAAATGCGCATTTTCCCTGTCTCTAATTATTAACTCGGCTTTTAATTGTGTAATTTTTTGTTATTTGCATAATCAGTGTTAAATTTCAAGGAAAGATTATTATATCCGATACATACAGGTTGGAGAACTCATTAAATTGCTAAATTAACCCATAAAAGGAGTCACTCAGCATAGTATCTAGTTCAGAGTATGTTGGACATGTGGGGCCAATTTTTCAGCTTACTCTCGTTTCGTTAACGGAAACGTTTGGACTCGTAAATTTTTATTTTTAAATGCGGTTTTTTTGTAGCTAATTTATTTACACAGGGTGATGCAAAAATAAATTACGACTAGTTATGAGCAAGAGCAAGACCAAGACTTGCTTGATCTTGGTCTTGGTTTTGGTTTTGCATACATAGTCTTAGTCTTAGTCTTGTAAATCATTAGACGGTCTTGGTCTTGCAGGTTAAATCTTGATCCTTGCCTTTTATTTTTTCTTATTCTTTTACTCTTTCTTCTCTTTTGGTCTTAAATTTTACAGATGTATACAGCGTGATTTACGTAGACCGTGCATTAGAAGTTTTCCAACTTGCAGTTGTTTTAGAAACTTCAAATTTTGTTTCCGGTAATAACGAGTCGTGCCGAAACGATGTGAAATACAGTTAGCCCTCTAGCTATACAGGGTGGGCGAAAAGTATAGCCTAGTTTTCTTATTTTAAAAACAAACCCCTAATTTCTTTAGCATAGTTGGATTGGCCTTCCGACTGCGAGTTTGGGTAACCCTAGTTTTGTTAACTTATCTCTTATAGTTTTTGACATATGTCAATTGTTTAAATAAAAAATGCCATTACAGCTGTTTACGGAACAAGCTATATCAAATTAACGTTACTAACCCAAACTAACCCAAATTTGGTATGTAGTTAGCTAAAAGCCGAAGCTAACTCCCCAGATGGCATTAGGGAACCAATTTTATAGCATATGGGTGCATGCAGCCTACAAACATTGACATAAAAAATGTCAAAAAATAAGTTTTTTAAAATGGCACCAACTAACTTTTTTGGTCCTGTTTAATTTAGTTTCTTATTGTTTAATCATATCAAAATTTTCAAAAAGCACCAAAAAAGTTTGTAGGTGCCATTTAAAAAACTGATTTTTTGACTCTTTTTATATCAATGTTTATAGGCTGCATGCACCCATATGCTACAAAATGGGCACCTTAAAGTCCTATGGGGAGTTAGTTTGGGCTTTCAGCTAACTACCTGCCAAATTTGGGTTTTGAATTTAAAACCGTTAATTTGATATAGCTTGTTCCGTAAACACCTGTCATCGCATTTTTTTTAAACGAGGGTGGTTCAAACTTGCAATTGGAAGGCTCCATTCCATTGGAGCATATAAATTCCATACTACATATAATAATATCCATACTGGAAATACTGGAAAATATAAATAGATATTCAGCTAGAGTCAAAACGGCTATTCTATGAAACAAATTCACCTTATATTTGGACAAACAAAAGGGGCACAAATACTAATTATGTCAATCAATAAGCCATTTTACATAGGCAATATCGACGACTAACTAACTTTATTTTCCAAATATTTATATCACCTACCCCCCAATTTAGGTAATCTGAAAGAGAAAGGAAAACATCTGGAATCGACTACATTTTAAGTACTGTTTTATTTATGTGACAATTGTTCAGAGCTTTGGTTTCTAATTTAATGTTTTCTCACCTAAAACGAATCGTTTGTATGTTAAGCGTTTAAAACGGTTCCTTTTTCCTATCATATTTGAAGGCTACGAGGACAAATTTAATTCGGTTCAATATCGGATTACCCTATTGGCCACATTTCGTTTTGTGCGAGACTCTAGCAAGACTCTTGCAAAAGTCTTGGTCTTGCAGGACATGGTCTTGGTCTTGTTCTTGCATACATAGTCTTGGTCTTGGTTTTAAACGAAACAACAGTCTTGGTCTTGCGACCATCAACTTCATTTTACAAATGGGAGCACCTAATTTTTATTCCAATTTTGAATTCTGCATTGAATTCTAAGTATGAAAAGAAAATGAAAAAAATGACTTGACAATCTTTCGCAGATTGGGTCCAAGTTACACATGCGGAAATCTGTTGTTCGAAAGCACAAATATCATCTCCACAAAGTTATTCCAGTGCAAGGGTTGTTTGAAGATGATTTCGATAGACCAAATGAATTTTGCGAAAGCATGCAGCACTGAATGTGCAATCTAGATAATAATTTAGTAAAGTACATAATTTTTTCCGATGAAACTACGTTCTGTTTGAATCGTTATGTGAACCGAAAAAATTGTCGATATTGGGCAACAAAAAATCCGGATTGGATGGTGGAGGTTCACAGCCAGTAGCCCCAAAAAATAATTTGTGGTGTGGAATAGTGCGGGGAAGATTAATAGGGCTATTTTTCTTTGAACAGTCTCTGACTGGACAAGTTTACTAGGCATTTCTTCAACTTGAATTAATTCCGGCATTAGTGTCTTTATTTCCAAATCCATTAGGGCCAGACTCTCCTGACGAAGAAGTGAGTTTTGCAGCAAGATGGTGCTTAAATTTTTAGATGAAACCGATCCAAATAGTTGGATAGGATTGGAGAGGACCTACGAAATGGCCTCCTAGCTCGCCAAGCCTAACTCCAATTAATTTCGTTTTGTGGGGCTTCCTCAAAGCGAAAATGTTTGACAGGTCAAACAATCTGTAGGAGTTGAAAGAGAAGATCCAAAAAAAGTGCTTGCCATAACTCTCGCAATGATTGAAAAAGTGCAAGAAGTGTTGATTAGTCGCCCTTGGATATTGTCAAGCCGTAAATGGCTTATTAATTATAATGGTACTATTAATTAATGATAGATCCAATCGTAAATTTCTCGACAACTGGGGAGTTTAAGTACGAGAATTAAAAATGGAAAAAATGCAGGTGGTTTCATTTGAAAAATTTAGTTGATGGTCTTAACTGCTGTATAAAAAAATCGCATTTACAAGTAAAAATTGACGAGTCCGAGTTTTTTTTTCCAAAAAACAGTCCGCTGAATTTTTAATGAATTTTCTTCTGGCACTCACTATATAATGATTTATGAGAATTATTCAGATGACTAAACCAACTTTCTCTAAAATATTAAAGTCTGTCGAATAATTTTTTAAGCAGCGTAAGCTATTCTTGCCTGGTTTAAGCAGAGATTGGGCATCTTTTCGAAAATAATAGAAATTATATGTTGCTAAGTGAGCTACATATATAAATATGATTTAAAATATTAACAGCAAACATGTCTTTCTCTTATATGTCATCAGTAAAATAAAGCCAAGGTTCATTCTTCAGCAATTCGCCGTCACACAATTAAAAATTAACTGTGGTGTCTTAGCAATCGCAATCAATATGGTAATTTAGAATGATATAAAAGGCTATATGCAAAATAACAATAGAATATTAATAACTGGCGTTTCTCTATTAAGAATCTAATTAAAATCCATTAAAAAGGTATAGGCCGTGATCCACAGGTGTCTGATGGTCTTGAATCGAGAATAATGAAGAGAATAAAATTTTCAAAGTACATCGTGACACTACCAAGGTGGCAATTTTTTCAACGACTCAATGTTAAATCTCGACGGTGCACTCTCACTTTTGGAAAGTCGTGAGGCTATTTAGTCTAATAAATAATAAGGCAATATCGATTTGTAATATGTATATAATAACAATTGTAATAACATAATGATTATCTTTGATCGGCATGAAAGCCAATGTAAACAAAAATGATCCATTACTTTAATTTTTAATTTTGATAACCGCGATACTTACAAATTATTTATAAATTGTTCTTTATCTTTGCTGCAGGCGACATTGTGAATTGTCTTATGAAATAGTTCGCAATTTGTTTGTTAATATCTTTATAAATGCGATCTTTACATCGATATTCGAAGGTAGGTTGCGGAAAATGCAATAAAACAATACGAAAGTGTCTGTCTATACCAAGTGTGGGTGAGTCGCAATATGGGCTGTCAAAAAGTGCATTACAAGCGTCACGCTATGGTAGTGCAAGGAAGTAATTGGGACACGATGTTACTTAAAATTTATAGTCAGAAACTGTTTCTCTTAGCCCAAGTGTACTGGGCATCCATAGATCTACGCGCCGCGAGATTTGCACCATTCTATGCAATATAAATCTTTCTAACAGTTCTAATTTGCGTCCAATAAATCGTGGTATTATATTTTGAGTTATGGGGATATTTTCGAAAAGGTCACACTATAATTTTCATTTAACTGTTCACGGTCACCGCGAATTGCGATAAATATCCAACTTCTAAGACATTACAGTAATTTGCACCAATATTTTAAGAGCACATTTTAAGGAAGAGGCATCTGATTCTTGCATGATTATAGTGCACCGAATCACACTTTAAAAAATTGCAGTCATAAAACCTTGACAATGACTTTCGTCGTATAGTAAACGTAACGGTCAGGACATTTTTTTACAAACGCCCCGTAGTACTATATAAAAAAACTTAAATACTGGGATTACGGTTCAAATTTCGTATAAAATCCTGGTTAAAATACTTGAAGCAACTAAAAGTTATACGTACACGGCATGAAAGAAGATATTGAGTAAAACACAGTTCAATTGATAATTAAATTACATTTGTTTCCTACTTTTGTAAAAACGGTGCTTCGATGAAACCGTTATTCTTCTTCAAAGTAGTTATGTTTACTGAGTCTCTCGACGATTTGAGTGCAACGATAAGTTGGTGTACATTCAGTCCGGTAATGTCATTTTCGCAAATTTCTACGGTTTTCTTTAGTAGCTTTGCCGGATCTTATAGAGTTTCTGTTAAGGACGACTGTGTGCTTCAATTATAGTAGTAGTAAACATCTTTATTTCTAAAAAAGGCTATCGACCTATCGGTCTTTCTGCCCTTGTTTAATACATGTAGTCTTAATCTAAATAAAAAACAAATATGAAAATTCTCTTATTCTAGGTTAACAATATTATTAAATAAAATTCCAATGACAAGAAAAAAATATTTTTTTGGCCACTAGTCAGTTGCGTTTGTAAGTGTTCGAGTAGCGTTGATGTAAGGAAACGGAAGCGGGATTGTCTGGTTGGTCTTGTAAGACAAAGGGGATTCAGTATGGTCCAGTTGTAGGGGTTGTTTGTCCATTTTGTCTGTAGATGTATGATTCAATTATAATAGGTCTCAAATTATTCAATGCCTGTTGATTCATTCTTTTGAGTGCTGTGGTAACCATGTAAATGTATCTCTATAGCTCATTAAATCTGTTTTCTTTTGGCTTTTCTTCTTTATCTGTTACTGTTGCTCCCTACTTTTTCCTCTTTGTAATAAGGATTATGTTTAGTGATCATCGAGACTGGTCTTGGTCTTGCAGTCTTGGTTTTGGTCTTGCAAAAAAACAAGACCAAGACCATGTTCTGCAAGACCAAGACTTTTGCAAGAGTCTTGCGAGAGTCTCGCAAGTCCAAAGACCGCTTGTATTAATATTTGGTCTTTAAGCATGGGTTTCCCCGGCAGAAAACGATAAAACAAAGCGAAATGTGGCCAATAAGGTAATCCGATACTGATTGTGTGGCAGGCTGATTTCCGAAAATCCGTCTTTTTTGGTCTTGGAAGATCGCGGACGGTTGCTCTTAAAAGATCCTGACAATGGGTGCATAACTTCACGCTGATGAGATTTATATAAATCTGTAACATATGTTACTAGAGAATATACCGAACTTTCATCAATTTCAAAGAGAACCGCTCATATCGTATCCAAAATTTCCAAAACCCTTCTTAAAATATCATATGCCATGCCTCCGAAATTCGTTGTCCGAAAATCCGTTTTTGTCGTCTTGGCATATCGCGGGTGGTGGCTTTTAAAACAACCTGACAATGGATTGCATAATTTATGCACATTTGTTACTAGAGAATTGAGAGACCGAACCTGTCGAAATGTGACTTTGCCTATTGAGTGACTTACGTCTTTACAGAAACTCCTAAAAAAACTCATAAATTATAAATTAACCTTGATAACGATTTCTCTCGATGAAGATCTTCTGGATCTTAATAGACAAAGAAAAATTACGGGTCAACAATTTTGAATTACTCAATATTTAAATTTATTAAAATACCAAATAGTCTGAGATTTTTCAAATTGTTTCGTATTGATGATTATCATTATATTTTAATTTAATTATTATTACAGTTATTACTAAATAAATTTTGTCTAATTTTACGTCATCTGTTAAAGCAAGATTTGCAAAACTCTTGCTGCAAGACCAAGATCAAGACCAAGACTTAACATGTAAGACCAAGACCAAGACCCAGACCATGCAAGTCTTGGTCTTGGTCTTGCTTTGCTCATCACTGATTATGTTGGTTCCATTTCACACTTAGTCAAGTTCACCCATTTTTGGTGTGTCCGCGATTATGGTTTTTACCTGTTTTTGATCTTTACTAGATCACTATTAGTTCTTTTCTTTTTTGTGCCGTTTTTAATCTAATATCCATTCTTGCAATGATCGGATTGCCATTCAAATCAGCTCTTGGGTACGCTTTACTGGATTTTAGCTGTGGAGTTTTTTTATTGTAACCATATGACACACATTTGGAGTGCCCAAATTAATTTGCGGCTTGTATTTTTTGATGATTTTTTTAAAAACCAAATCAAAAGCCTGAAAGAGATCGCGATTAAAATGCATAGAACAAGTAGTAAAATAATTTGTTCTTTGCGCGGGTTTTTGGATGGAACTGAAGACATGGTTTAATAAATTGTAAATCAATGGATTTATCTGATGACGTTGTCTGAAGCAATTTCTAAAAACCAATCATGACTATAATAATACAATTAGTGCATTTTTCCGCAAAGTAGTTGCATGTAATTACAAAATCATAAATAACATTATAGTGTCATACCATGCATATTATGTATCGAACAAAAGGAAACAAATCCGTGATTGAGGCAGCTTTATTGAAGAATTATTTAATCTCTAAGAGTAATTGCAATAATTAATAAATCCTCTCAAGGCTGATTATTCAGTGACGATGTATTCTGAATCAGAAGTAGTTTGTATCTTTGCTAAACACGAACTAAGTTTGAACTTAGTCCATGACATTTTCATAGAACCACAATAATGAAAGGCGTAACCTTAGATTTTTTAATTGATGGATCTAGACTCAATCTTCGAAGCAGCGCTTATTAATGGTCTTTAAAAATCCTCATGTACAATAAAGGCATGCGACTTTTACCAAGGAAATGACTGTATAATTTTGCTAATTGCTTCTTCATTAGCTCATCACGCTTCAGTATCCAATACGGAAATAAAGTTTTTTTTTGTAAACGTGCCGAAAATTTGAATTTCAAATATATTTTCATTAGTATTTAATTAAATGTGCGCCCATGACTAGTAAAGTCTCTAGTAGATCCGCGATGTGGACGTAATGAAAATGTTTCGAAACGCCTTTGAGCCCAGAGGATCTCACGCACTGACCAACATTGTCTCATGCTGCCACGGACATTTTTTCCTTCCTATCGCATTCGTACAATGGTTTACATGCAATCTAAAGAATTTTAACAATGCCTCGTGTAATTATTGATAAAACACAATTTATTGTTCCACGTTGCTAGATGTACCAGCACTGCTCAAGCACCTACTAGTGCTTTGCAGTAGTAATCCATTGATTACATGGTTTTGTTTTCCTCATTTTATCTCTTCCTATTGGGTGTTCTTGACTGGAAGGCATCGAAAATAATACACTAGCATGATCCTATTTAAGGCCAGTGTATGATGTTTCATGATTTTCAAGCCTTTGATATGAAGGGTAGAACTGTCGACACGCAAACCATATGGGAACTAGAGATTGAGTTGATTGCACCGGGTAGGAAGGTGTGAATGATTTTCCAAAAGCTTATACTTGTTCGCCGCAATAATAATCGAGCTTCCTTGGGAAAGGAGATGTCGCATAGTCGTATAACTTTGTCGTAAACTTGTAATATGCAGTAAAATCCGTTAGGGGAAGGATGTCAAGTTCTTTGATTAACAATAATCAATATACTTTACTACATGCCGTAAAAATACTTGTCGCGGTTTGGTTTGGTTTGGCGTTTAAACATCTGTTGCAAAAGCAGTCGATTACTTAGCAGGAACTGGGATAAAATGTTTTTATTTTATCTTCTATTTATGGTTGCAATTTTTAAAAATTCCACTTTCGATCATTTTCAATTTCTCGTTTTTCACTTGTTGGTTTTAAGCTTGTTCGGCACTATTTCTATGTTGATAAGAACCAATTAGAAAGCCTAATTGTTTATAAAATGCTGGTCAGCTGATCAATTTGGGAGGATTCGAAATTGGGGCATAAATCTGGAACAAAAATCTCTAAAAGGATTTACAGTGAGTGTTAATTTCATTACGCATGATTAGCAAGAAGTTACCTCGCCCTTATCTCCTATATACATCTCGGTTGGGTAGATAAAGGTGTAGCAAATTCCCAATGTGCACGCAGTTTGTTGTGAATTGTTTTATGATTAAGTACTTTGTCAGTCGTGACTATACGCCCGCTGTTCGCCAGCCTAGCTAGGCCGAGCCAAATTACCTAAGGCTTCCCGAGTTCTTTATATTCCAGATTTTGTATCAACTACTAATACAAAGGCGTTTTGTCTGCGAAATCAGAGTATTATGTTTCCTTCCCCATTCCATCTACTAGGGAGTTGATATAGTCCAATTTACGACGATGACAGTAATTTCAAACATCTTGTGTCCGGTGTTGACTTACACTTTGGGTTTTTTTTATTAATTATTACAGCTAGAGTAACTGGGGCGATGAATATGTCCAATACATACACATTGCTAAGGTGCGCCCTCTACTCCAACTCAGCATTCTATTTCCGTTTTTGTCACAAAATCAAGTGAATGTCTGATTGTAGTTTCAATTTTTCAATTTGTCATTAGTCTCCAGGGCAAGAACCCGGTAATGAGATCATTTCTGATCCAAAAAATTTGCCACAAACGGTGATCTTCGTACTTGTTGGCTGTAACACAACGCGCTTTCAAGTTTGTAATTGCCAGTGTTGAGTACGTTTTCACACGCTGGTGATTTGCGAATACATTAATTACTTGTGGACCTTGCGGGCACAAGGGACAATATACAGAGCAGTATTGAGTAATAGGGGATTCATACAGTTATGGTTTGAAATTTCTTCGAAAACTTTGAAAATTGATGTCCAGCTCAAGGTTTGGAAAGTTATTAAGGTGGTCCAGGTCGCTGAAACGAATTCGGTGAAATGTCCGATCAGTGCAACGATAGAAATATGCTTCCGAAAAAAAAATGTTTTCAGGCGAAGCTACTTTTTTCTACTGCAAGCAAAACTTTTTGTTCTGGGCAAGAGAAAATCCATGGTGCCATATGGAAAGCCATTGTTCTCACAGGCCAGAGATATTTAGATTTTTCCGAAGGCGACTTAATCCCATGTTTGCCTGCTTTGTATACGAGCAGAAACATTCCAGATTTACCAAATAAGGACTTGTGGATCCAACGGGATGCAACTCCACTTCATTATAGTACGGACTTTGGAATGGCCGGCAAGATAGCCTGACTTGAATTCTCCGGACTTTTTCAATGGGGATACGTCAAAGATATTGTGAGCTGTACATGGTGGTCATTTCCAACATTTATTAAAACACTTTGTTACGTTTTTGTTGGTGTTTGAATTAAATTTACGACCAATTATAAAGGAGAATTCATAGTAGTTAATTTAAAACGTGAATATTTTGGAACCTGTTAGATAAGTAAACAATAGCCGAATATAAAAGATGCTTTGCCGATTTAATTCCTCACTAAGTCACAATCCTGTTTGGGGCTTTTCAAATCAAATCAAAGTCGAATCCTTCGGTGAATCTACGCATGAAAAAACTGATTGGAAAGTATATCCTTAGGTTTGTTGAGTTTATCTTTGAATTATCGTTGAAACCGATAGTAGAAATTAAAAGTCGTTACTCTTGCCATCAGCACAACAATGAGAACTGAAATTATCTCAGATTATCTGAAAAGTGTAGATTATCTGGATTACAGGCCTGCGTAAAAGAATTGCCAAAGTTGCGTGTATTTAGCGTGTCATTAGCGTTCGCAGTGATGGATTGTAGCCTCGCTGGTTTTGTCGTTGCCATGCCACGCACTAATAATCTTCACGAACTCTGTTATACAACCCTTAAAAAGTCTGTTGCAGAAATGTGAAGTTTTAAAATTGATTTAGCACAGTATGAATGTTTCAGAAGCCGCCAGCGACATTGCTGATCTTCTTGAATTAATATTCTTGAATTATTAAGCAAATTAAATGGAAAGTGCAAGATTGACTGTGCTTTTATGCAGTCAGACATGTGATTGTGTCAGAGCCTTTGAAACTTCCGTCCAAAGAAGGAAATTGTTTAATTTCCGGTATGCATGTGTTTCAAAATATATTTGCGTGATTTGTGTTAGAAAATTTCGGAATTTCATGACTGATTAACCTAAGATTTTTTAAAGAGCTACTGAATTATAACGCAACTTGATTATCAATAAACTGATAATTTAATTTCTTAATTTTATAATAAATTAAACCAAGCAGTATCGTCCCGTGTTAAATCTTGCATTTTTTAAAATTCAGAGTTAATTGGCTTGAAATGTGGAATATGTGTCTTATAGCAACAGCAATTAAACCCAATTCATTCCACACCAATTTTTTTGAATTTCCATTTACACGGTGATTCAGGTTTAATTTTAATAACTTCGGGATTCAATAGACCAGGTTGACACACAAAAGTGTACAGATAAATTTAAAATTGAAAATCCTTTAAGTTTGAAGTCTTAAGACAGAAGAGGTTTTCAAGCTTCCCTGCTTAAACCATTGACGAAGTTTTATAATCAATATCGCCAGAAAAGTTTAACTTCGTTTAATTATAGAGTTAAGTTAAACCCAAATACCCAGATCTAAAATGAAGGGTGTTTTAATAAGAACGACGGTTTTGAATTGCGCGCCATTTGTAGTGTCATGATTTGACATTAAAAAAAGGCCGTTCGTTAGGAGACAGCAGGAGGTTAAGTAAAATGGAGCGGTTCAATACACAACAACGAATTCTCATTGTGAAAAAGTATTATCAAAGTGGTGGAAGTTTTGCAGCCGCAGTTCGCAAAATGCGTACAATTATGGGCCATCGGAATGCTCCAACTGAAGCCACTGTAAGAAAATTAATGAAGAAATTTCAGCAAACTGGGTCTGTTAATGAAGTGAAAACAGAAACACGCGTTGGTCCTGGCCGTTCGACTGAAAATATCGCAGCAGTACGTGCAAATGTTGAGGAAAGCCCAACCAGCTCAGGAAATTGGTGATTCCACAACCACTATGCATCGAATTTTAACAAAAGATTTGAAGCTTCATGCGTACAAAGTTGAATTGGCTCAAGAGCTAAAGCCGGAAGACCATAGACAACGAAGAGCCTTTGTTGATTGGATTTTGGAACAACGACAATTGAACGGTGAGTTTTCAACGAAAATCATCTTTAGTGACGAGGCCCATTTTCATCTTGGTGGCTTCGTTAATCGACAAAATTGTCGCATTTTGGGTTCTGAAAATCCACGAGTGATCGTTCAGAACAGATGCATCCAAAAAGAGTCACTGTTTGGTGTGCATTGTGGGCTGGAGACATCATTGGACCATTTTTCTTCGAAAATGCAGTTGGTCAAGTAATAACCGTGAGTGTTGTTCGTTATCGTGAAATATTAACTCATTTTTTTGTGCCAGAATTGCAAAATATGGATCTCAACAGCATGTGGCTTCAACAGGACTGTGCAACATGCCATACACCCAGAGAAACAATTGAATTACTGCACCAGTCATTTCCTGGTCGTGTTATTTCTCGTTTTGGATATCGGCATTGGCCGCCCAGATCATGCGATTTAACGCCTTTGGACTTTTTTCTTAGCGGTTTTTGAAAGTCTCAAGTTTATGTAAACAAAGCAACAACGATTGAAGCCTTAAAAGATGAAATTCAACGCTGTATCTTTGCAATATCACAAAATTTATGCGCAACAGTCCTTGAAAATTTCATGAAAAGAGCACGTCTCTGCCCGCAAAGCCGAGGCAAAGCCGAGGCATTTGTCCGATGTCTTATTCCATTCATATTGTTCTTGTTCAAATATATCTGTTTTATTTAAAATTTAAATCCGTCGTTCTTATTGGAACACCCTTTATATATGTTACAGCGCTAAAATAAATGAAACTGGATTTTTCTCGCATTCAATATAGAAAAGATTAAAGACGAATTAATGTTTTCTTAAAGCAGGAAAAAAAAAGGGGAGCAGTCACATAAACTGTTTGTGTCGACATCAAGTTTTCCAGTCCATTAGAGCGGTTTGGCTCCGGATCTCGATTCCGGGTTGCGGAATAAAGCTCTGGCCATCCGCCGGCATCCGTGTGTACTGGATCGGGTTGATGAATGGTTTGCATCATCTATCAAAGACAAATCACAAATCGGCACGCTTGTCTAATCTTCGAACTTTTCTGCCCGTCCGAAATGGAACACGTTATTTTATTAATTGAAATGATGACAAACCAGTTCTCACTTTTTTCTTCACTCGGTTATTAATTGTTTTTCTTCCAGAGATTTGTGCCCTTTGGGCGGCTGGAATTGGAAGCAATTAGCAAGATGACACACCGATTGCACTGCTTATTAAATTTGCGCTTTCGGGCATTGCGACGATGATGTGATACTTTTGTGACGGAACTGATCTTGTCTGGAAAATTCGCAAGATAAAGAGCAAGTTTTTGCATTTATTGCCGCTATTAACAGTAATTTTCTATGCAGCCATTAAGTGCACTGCCATTCTGAATTTTGAAATGTACTATCAATCAAAATGAAAAGGACGTGAGCTGCTCGTATCCCTTGAAAGTTGTTTTGTGTTATTTCCTTAAGCCATCTAATCTACTTGTGATGCTTTAATTCCTGCCTTTAACCTGATAATTTATTGTAATTATATTTAGTTCGAACGTTGAGTCCTCCTTGAAACTGCTTGACTGCGGGATGGGAACTGAAGAAACTAATCTCTAAATTAATTACGAAGAAAATTGCTCACGTATTGTGATGTATCCCCTTGATAATGTAAAGTGATTCAAAAGCAAATGACATCCTTTATGTAGCAATAATTGAAATCCAAACACGTAAGACAAGCTCAGAATTGGCTGGGCACACCGGCAAAGTAAATCGAGAATCTCTGCCTCAAGCCATTTACTGTTTAGACTTGAAGAAGCAGTTGCAAGCCTCCTAAGGCGCATATCAAACAAAACTAAGAGACTCCTTTAGATGGGACTGTGGTCTTACGGGCGCGGACATGTCGTTTGGATGCTCCCGGGTAATTACACAAAGTGAGTAATGCCAGGGCTATACCAATTAACAACCCCCGCAATATATAGCAAATCCTGTTCGCCCTTTCCGATACTTGCAGGTTTACGATCCAAGCTGAGGCATTGCTGTGCTTTTGATAATGTTTTGCCAGGCCGCAAACCGTAACCGAGCGCCCGTCTCCTATAACATTTTTCCACTCGCAAATTTATTCCTGGTCATCTTCTATAGCGTCGTTTGTTAACTTAATCGATGGATTTATTGCTCTGTACCTGCTCATTTATGACCCTTTTGCCGTTTGCTATTAAGAAACATATATGGAGTTTCAGTGAGGTTCAAAAAGGACATTCTAATCGATCAACGGAAAATTAAACGATCATTCAGTTCAGCATGACTTTCAAATGAACCTCTCAATAACGCTGTTTTTAAATTGGTTTCTTAACCCACTACCAATACAATTCCTTATGAACAAGGAAAATCGCTTGTTTTACACAGAATGTTCGGTTTTCGTTTAATTTTTTGGATGTCAGTTCCTCTTTGACCATTCAGAAAAGTCAATTAAAATAAATTAAAATAATGTTTAGTTTCCTCTCACCGTTTCTCTACAATATATACTGCCATGAGATATACAATTACAACTTACCAGACAAAAATCAAATCGACAGATCGGCATACATATTACAATACGCAGACGACACGGCACTTATTGTACATGACAAAACTACTGAGAGAGCAGCGCAAAGACTCCAAACACTAACAAACAACACAATGACATGGTTTTATAAATGGAGACTAACACCAAACGCGTCAAAAAACCAACTTCTGCTCACAAACCACAGACTCAACGCTGACTCCCCTACAATAACTGCAGACGGCCAAACGACACAACCAAAAAACGACGTAAAATACCTTGAAATCACAATTGACCACAAACTTAAATTCACTAAACACATACGAAACATCAGGGCAGAATAAATAGAACAATAGAACAATAAAGAGAACAAAACACTTCCGATCACTAACCTACAAAGACAGAGGAATTAGCACAAACACCGCCACCAAAATATATAAAGCTATTTGTAGACCCTTGCTAGACTTTGGACATGTACTCATGACCAACGGAACAGAAAGGACAAAACGTTATACACAAACAACAGAACAAATTGCACTAAGACTAATAACACGAATAAGACACCCCCAAAACCCACTACACAACCCCCCCACCCAACTACTATACGAACGCACAAACATGACAAAGATCTCGGAAAGACTCATACAGCTACAGACAAAATGGACAAACAACCCCTACAACTGGACCATACTGAATCCCCTTTGTCTTACAAGACCAACCAGACAATCCCGCTTCCGTTTCCCTACATTAACGCTACTCGAACACTTACAAACGCAACGGACTAGTGGACAATAAATAATTTCTTCTTGCCACTGAAATCTTATTTATTTAATAGTATTGTTAACCTAGAATGGGAGAATTTTCATATTTGTTTTTTATTTAGATTAAGACTGCATGTATTAAACAAGGGCAGAAATACCGATAGGTCGATAGCCTTTTTTAGAAATAAAGATGTTTACTACTACTATTGTTAACCTAGAATAGGAGAATTTTCATATTTGTTTTTTATTTAGATTAAGACTGCATGTATTAAACAAGGGCAGAAAAACCGATAGGTCGATAGCCTTTTTTAGAAATAAAGATGTTTACTACTACTACTACTACTACTGTTTCGTTTCTTCAATTTTTCAAAATACATTTAATTGGAAAAATTCAGGGTGTCTGTTAAATATCTGTGCCAAGTCCTATCACAAATTCCGGAGGTGAAAACACGATGATTTAAACTACTTTGTTTAATCCAACAGTGTACGGTTTTCAAAATACAGGGCGTCAAAGTTAAGATTAAAAAATCGAAAAAAAAAAATTTGTACAAACAAAATCTCAAATATCTCAAGGAGTGCCTGTAGAGACTTCTATCAAACGACCGTTGTTTGATAAACCAGCACAAAAAATATGCCATTTAAAATAGGAATCGCATATCTCTGCCCTCTGCAATTTGCATAAAAAATGTTAACGGATTCTAATTCCTCGCCCCCTTAAACTGCCCGATACAAGATTTTGTTCAGATAATAGCAGTAAAAACAAAATAATTAATTTTTTCTATTTTTTTATCCTAACTTTGACGACCTGTTTTTCGAAAGCCGTCCACTTTTGGATTAGACAGGTTGGGTTAAACAAGAATCTGTGGTAGGAATTTGCCCAGACATTTCACAGACACCCTGTATATTTCAATCAAATCGCTATCGCATGCCAGATCCAATATGGATCTAAGAATGATTTTTTGATTGAGAAAAAAACTGCAGTAATTTAATATACTAACAATTGGAAACTGAGTTTTATCATGTTAGACCTACATGGCTAAATATTCATTTGGCAAAAATATGCCCTTATATTCGGCTTGAACTAACACATGCCCACTTCATTTATTCCCTTTTGAAGGAAAGTTTGTAAAAGCTAGACCGCCTGTTGAAAGTTGAGAGTAGTAATTTGGAGTTCATTATATAATTAGGCGGGTGTATGTTCCAAAAAAGCAGCAGTGGCCAATAATTCGGCACCAACTCTGGACTCTAAAAAGAGTGAATGGAAATAAAGTGAGCATGGCAAAGCGCACCGGGATCTGGCAAAAAGGCCAAAAGAACACATGTTTTCAATTCATCCGACGAGATTTCGATTTTTCAATAGGCTACTCAAAGCCGAATATTTCAATTAGGTAAATGGACACTCAAATTTAACATATACATACCTTGATTTATTCACTTTGCCAGTACATGTGAATGCTTTGGCTTTGACCAAGTAATTCTCAAAGCTTTGACAAATTGATTCAGTGAAAAATTTCAGATTTATGTCAATCCAAAGTTGAAACGTACAGTGAATTTTCTATCCTAATTCTCAGATTGGACACTTGGAAGACGAGTAATATTAATTACTGAAAAGTGATTAGCAACGGAAGTTCGCAAGTCGTTAACGAATTTCCTAAGTTTAATTGGGGAGAAGGGGTGAAAGTGAAATTGTTAAAAAAATTGAATTATATTTGTCCAAGTAATTCTAGGGGTTGGCGATGTAAAACATAATAAAACGGTGTGGAGCGGCACAATATAATTTATAACATAGCGCTGCTGCTGACGTAAAGAAAAACAGTGTACAGGCAAAATCTTTAATAACAGGGTATTAGAGCTAGGACTCGAATTAATTTTCGTAGCTGACATTTTAAATAAGTTATGTGCCTGTCGTCGTATATTTTTATAAAGCCTATTTAAATTTTCCGCCTCTACCGACGATATAAAGCCGCACCCCAGCGTGTAGGAAGTCAACTTTTAAAATTTTCACTAGGGGCTCGGGGTGATAAATGGCCACTCTGTGGTGTCAAAGAAGTGTCGCAGACAAAATTACCTAAACGTCCTTTTCTACTTCATCATTTTTCATCTCAATTCGCTATGAATTTATTACTCTTTCCACTGTTCTTTATCCTGCTAGCATGTCACAAAAGCACTTCAAGTAACTCGTGCAGCGAAAAGAATATACACCATTTCTGGCATCGACGTTAATTAAACGCATTTACTCTATACGCAGCTCAACAAGTGACATTTGCTGTTATTAAACGCCCAACCGGTTAGAAATTGATATGGTCCAAGTGACAGGATCCAAGAGACAAGAAGTCCGCAAGCTCAGACAAGCATTCCAAGTTGACATCTGACTGCTGAGGGGTTGCTATATTGTTTGAAAGTGAGCGGACACTGTTTGATAAACTTAAATGATTACTCGCCGTTTCCTTATAGCCGTCAGAAACGTGTGCATTTAGCCGCTTTATTAAAATTAATACTGAGTGGTATTTGTAATAAATGTCGTGCTCTGTCTGATGAAAATCATTTGCTGTTGCTCAAGACCTTAAATCTATTTGCGCCTATGTAAAGATATTAAGGCAGATCGTGTGAAAAAACACATTTTGAAGATGAGAACTTTCAACTTTCGAATTTAATAATGTCCGCTACGCGCGACTTACCGACACAACCCTGAAGATGCTAACCATGAGTACTAGTGAAACGTCAGAACCAAATTCCTATCGACAACGGCTTAATAACCCGAAAAATGTTGTTATTAGCTAATTAATTGACTATGACTAGAAGCAGACAAATCAAATGCATCAGTGTTCGATGCCTATTTTCGATTGAAGAGAAAACATTTGCCTGGTTCACTCTATATCTGCAATGTTGGTTGGCACAGTATGAGCAAACCCCTGTAGCGTAAATCATTAAAGGAATTTAACTGGATGGGCTGTGCGAAATGTAGCAAGAAAATTAGATTGGATCCAACAAGAGAAAAATTGTTTCTGGTTTGCCATAAAAAAGTGACAAGAATTTTCCAACCCATTAACCACGTACATCTGTCAACACGGAAAAAATGGCCAATTCTTGTATTTGTCGACCCTAGACAGCTTACTGCAGTGGCCCAGCAATAAGGGCCGCAGGACGAATAACAGGATTTCTTTGCAATATCCTTCTGAACTAACAAGCCACAAAACGGCGTATTTCATTTCTTCGCCCACAGAAATGCCTGGCTTCATAACAGGAATTTGTTTGATAAATGACCGATTAGACACATTTTCCACACTTCCATTCTGAATGGCTTTTGTAGCGCTAATTATTCAATTTCCAACCAATTTAATTGTTCTTCTAATTGGTCACCATTAGCAGTGTAATCAACAGATGGACAAATCTACCAAACCGTATTCTAGCTATGGCAAAAAAGGTGTTTATTAATGAGAGACCCAGCGGATTAAATTGGAAATTAGCAGTTATAAACTACACAAAGCATAATTTACTCTCCGTTTATTTTATTTATTTACATGACATTGCGAAAAGAAAAATCGATGTAGCACCTAGCAGGAATCCTCACAGCATTTTGTCTTCAATGAAAATAATAAAATTGCAGGCAATTATTTAACAATTTATTACCATTTTCCAGGTCAACAATGTTCTGCTTTTCTATAACTTAACACAAAGGAAAACCGTTTGGCACCGCACAGCGACCATTAATCGTACTTTCTGTGAGAACCTACATACTTGGTACTAATACAATTGCAACATGTGTTACAATCGAAAGAAAATGTTATTCGCAAAGTACACAGAGCGCTGCCTAAATGTCATTAGTTTTTTCCTAAATTATTTGATAATCTTAGGCGTTGCATTGTTAAGAAAGGTTAGCATTCCAACTGCAGCGACTAAAAGAAACACATCGCACCAAGAAAAATCTTTAGACAAATTAAATGGAATAGAGATGAATGATTTATTTTGCCAAAAAGGTCGTTTCGTGAACTGCAATCGCTTGACGGATAGTTATTAATAACCCACATTTAGTTTTTTCACTTCAATTTGTTCATAATTCTGATTATGATCAATGATCCATCACATAATTTATCACCGGTACTGACTATTCAGTCCGGTTACTTTAGTTTTGCAACAAATAAGGAATTAATGCGTGACATAGAAATTAGCCTCAAATATTTCAGCATCGACGATTTACGATTGTTTTTTCATGTGGATGTGAGTCCATGTTGTCGAATTGATTATTACATTCATTCAAGACTGTTCAATCATATCTTTTCTATTTTGACTTTCCAATAATGCACAAGGACTGCCAAAAGTAAGCGAGTTTTAAGGTAAAACCTCGTTATTATTTTATTTACACGTTTATTACTTCCTGGTGATTTCCGATTTTTAGGTATTTAGTCTAGACGTTTCACTACCACTCTTGGCTAGCATCTTCAGAGGTTTGTTCACTTCGGCTGTCAACATACCCAATTCCTATTGACGACGACCAAAAAAACTCCAAATTCACCGATTGTTCATGTTCATTTGCGCCGGCAACTTCATGAATAATGGAGTTAAGAAAATCGTTGCTCGTTGGCAAACTTTAATTATTAACAAATTTCAGTGTCACGTTGTTGAAGGAGGATTGAAGGCAAACAAATTATTGTCGTTGAGTTGTTACCTGTCAAACATGTACTTCGTTTTTGTTGTTGAAACTGCCGGGTAATCTGAATAATAATTTCTGAACTCATCAGTCAGACGGGGTTGTCAGCAAAAGCTCGTTTATTTTATTGAATCACGACAGTCGCTCAGTCACGTAGGTTAAAACACTTAGCGGTTTTTTAGCAGTGTCGATGCTTAGCTTTTTGTTGACGGGGCGTGAGCTGTTCCAACAATTACAAGATTTAATTAAAACTACGTTTAAGCGTTCCCTAGTGGGACTCATCTATCACCGAACATGTCTCGAAGTCGTAGTTGCTTCATTCTTCCTCCACTTTATTTGTCTGCAACTAAGAATGCAAAACAACTTTCGAACTTCGAACAAAATTGTATCTTCGCAACTCATAGGTAGAGTAAAGTAGCCGATTGTGGTATACTGTTTTGTTTCTTGGAAAAACAAAAATGAAAACTTTAACATTATTATACGCATTATGGAATATAGATAGAGTGAAGTGTTATAAACAAAAAACAGAAATAATAAAAATTATTATAAAATAAAAACTACGTATGAAAAACCACTTAAGAAAAAGCGCTGAAAAATGGTTGGGTAATGTGGAATAGGTTTAATATTAGACTTGATTTTACAATAATTTGTGTTGTTTAAGTAAAGCAAAAGATTATTGGAAAATAACATACATTTATTTTAAATTTTTCGTATATTTCTTTTTCCTGACTGTACTTTTTAATTCATTACCAATATATTCCTGGGTTTTTCAGTCAATTTTATTGTCCACTAGTCCGTTGCGTTTGTAAGTGTTCGAGTAGCGTTAATGTAGGGAAACGGAAGCGGGATTGTCTGGTTGGTATTGTAAGACAAAGGGGATTCAGTATGGTCCAGTTGTAGGGGTTGTTTGTCCATTTTGTCTGTAGCTGTATGAGTCTTTCCGAGATCTTTGTCATGTTTGTGCGTTCGTATAGTAGTTGGGTGGGGGGGTTGTGTAGTGGGTTTTGGGGGTGTCTTATTCGTGTTATTAGTCTTAGTGCAATTTGTTCTGTTGTTTGTGTATAACGTTTTGTCCTTTCTGTTCCGTTGGTCATGAGTATATGTCCAAAGTCTAGCAAGGGTCTACAAATAGCTTTCTATATTTTGGTGGCGGTGTTTGTGCTAATTCCTCTGTCTTTGTAGGTTAGTGATCGGAAGTGTTTTGTTCTCTTTATTGTTTCTGCCCTGATGTTTCGTATGTGTTTAGTGAATTTAAGTTTGTGGTCGATTGTGATTCCAAGGTATTTTACGTCGTTTTTTGGTTGTGTCGTTTGGCCGTCTGCAGTTATTGTAGGGGAGTCAGCGTTGAGTTTGTGGTTTGTGAGCAGAAGTTGGTTTTTTGACGCGTTTGATGTTAGTCTCCATTTATAAAACCATGTCATTGTGTTGTTTGTTAGTGTTTGGAGTCTTTGCGCTGCTCTCTCAGTAGTTTTGTCATGTACAATAAGTGCCGTGTCGTCTGCGTATTGTAATATGTATGCCGATCTGTCGATTTGATTTTTGTCTCGTAAGTTGTAATTGTATATGTCATGGCAGTATATATTGTAGAGAAACGGTGAGAGCGGGGATCCTTGAGGGAGCCCTTGTTCAGGGGAAAAAGAAAATGACAGTGTTTTGTCAATTCGTACTTGTAGTTGTCTGTTTTCTAGTAAGTTCTTTATGGTGTGTAGTAGATATGTTGGTGTGTGTAGTTTGTATAGTTTGTATAGTAAGCCTCTATGCCAGACACTGTCAAAAGCCTTGTTAATGTCCATAAACAGGCAAGCTGTCTTTCTGTCAGTTAGGTGGGTAGTTTGTACAGTGTTGGCCAAAATAAAGAGCGGATGAACAGTCGAGTGATGCTGTTTGAAACCAAATTGGTAGGAAGGTATATGCTTTCCAATCACTATTTCAAGCCGCTGCTTCATTATGCATTCAAAAATCTTGCCTAATACTGGAAGCAGTGTAATTGGTCTGTAGTTGCTCGGTTGTGTATTGTCCAGTCCATTTTTGGGTATAGGGATTATTAAGCCGTTTTTCCATGTTTCTGGGATTCTGCCATTTGTGATGCAGTTGTTCAATTCAGTTAGGATCAGTTTGTGTGTTTCTTGAGTTAGGCTTTTCAAGACTTTTGCCTAAATTTTATCTTTCCCCGGTGCAGTGTTCTTGATGTGCGCTAGGGCTTTAACATTTTTTTTAACATAAACATTTATTTTATTATATTATAAAATACGAGACAAAAAACAATAAATGAAGATTAAAATTAGCAATACCAAGAGTAACAAAATAAGTAAGAACAAAAATCACAGACGTTTGGGTCTTTTTCGGCACCTGCACATTCTTCGTGTGCCCAGCAGTTGCACATGGCACACATAACCCATATTTCTCCGCGAGTATCATTTGAAAATCTTTGGTCAGAAAAAAGACAAATTGCGTCATCAGGGGACGTTTCCAGCGGAAAATTTTCGTCAACGTCTGAAGAATTTTGCAAGGAAATACCTACTTTTGTTAGATTCTGAGCTGGATGAAGATGAAACGTTTTTTTGACGTTTAGCAGAAATTTAAAGCTTTTTTTGTTTTTTAATATTACTTTGCATTCCACTGAATCCTGGTTATGCATCAAAAGCTTTTATCTTTACCATTTCCCGTTTTTCTATTCCTGAATTTATAGACTTCTCTAATTCTTCTTTATTCGGTGTAGAAGTTGCCTTTCCAGGTTTTCTACCCCTAGTTGCAATTTTTTTCTTCGTGATGGATACCGAAATAATGTCTTCTGGGTTAACTCAAATGGGTAAACTTTGCCTTTCTTCTCTACTTTAGCGATTAAATTCTGCATGCGGTTGTTCTTGAACTACATAATCATCATGTGACGTGCCAAAAAATCTTCATTAGTAAAAACGTTCCTTCTAAGCGGATAAATCCCAGCAACAGCAAAATCCTTAACAGCTCGTTCGGTGGAATGAACTTTTATGTAAGCCCGGCCAAAAAGTTCGCAGACATCAAAGTGAGTTATAGCACATTGATTTGTTATCAAGACAAGTCTAATTTCTTCATTATAATATGTCTTCAGTGACCGATCAGTGTTTTATCAAGGGGCTGAATTTTATGAGATGTGTGCGGGGGAAGACAAAGAATTGTAACAAAATTTTCTTAAGCCTTCACTACAACATCAAGGTTCCTAGTATGGGTGTTATGTCCATCTAGGATGAGGAGAAAACTTTTCCAATAAAGTGGTCAAACCAGACAGTAAAAAGGTCAGTCTGTATCCAACCTGATGGATGAAATTTGTACAGAGTCCCAGGTGGAGAGCCTTTTTTCAATTGTTCGTTATAGTTTTTTCGCGGAAATATCATCAAAGATTCACAAAATTCCCTTCTGCGCTCATACACATTGCAACAGTTATTAACGATCCCCTTTCTGCAGCAGTAAGGCTTCCGACCTGATTTTTTCCGTTCAATGTTAGAACTTGGGGACACTTCGACTGTACAATACTAATACAACACTCATCCACATTAAAAATCTGGCCAGCAATAAACGCTCTCTTTGTTGAATTCGGCAGCCCGTTGAGTTGATGTACCTGTAGGTCTTCTCAAACTGATTAGCTCCTTATGTCTACGAAAAAACGCTTCATCCAGTTTTTTCCTGCTGATTGGTGGAGCAAATAAAATGGATTGGGGAGATTATTTTGCCTAGCAAGTTGAAAAGCAGTAGATCAAAGATGCCGCCTTGTTAAACCAAAAAACGTTTTCTTCATTAACAGAATGTACTTCTACCAGTTTGGTTTCTTGCTCTGGAGTTAAAACAGGTTTTCTTCCCAAAGTATCTTTTTTAATATTTTCTACTTCTTTATCATTCTCACAGTACCGAAATAGTGTAGAGCGCGGTACGTTGTAGTGTTTGGCAGACGCCAAATAGCCCATTGTTTTTCTCCGTACCGCCTGTACCGCCACTCTCATGTTTTCTTCAGTCCATTTGAGTTCCTTTAAAAGGAACTTTCCTTTCCGTGAAATATTTTAGAAGGAGCTTCTGATTAAGCTATTTTAAAATAGATGGCGAAATTAATTTTGCCACAAAGGAGGTATTCCACATTTTAGGCACTATTCCACATACGGCTACTTTACTCTACACTTCCTCTACTGTAAAGAACGAACATACGTGTCTCAAATGATTGAATCAGCCCAAAATATTACATTACATAACAGGATAGGGTTAAAATTACAAGAAAAGTGGCTTGACAGATCCGGTTCAGTTCAGAAAAGGAAAATATTGTTCTAATAACGAAGTATATTCTCGAGAGTCTACAAACAATACGTTATTTCATTATGTCTCTAATACGGCAGATATTCTAGACACATAACCCTTCCCAAAACAATCTAATTATATTGATTGAATGACAGGCGATTCATTAGGTGTCACACAACTAAAGGGCTTAGCAGATGTTCCCTTTTGGGGGGGTCTTCTTGAAACTGCAATAACGTTTTCTTAATTCTCCACAGAGGGAATACTGATCCAAATGCTGCCAAGCAGTTGCTCATTTTTAATACAACCTAATTATTTAACAATATTGATGAAGTTTACCAGTGCAGGTAAAAAGTGTGAAAGTTGCACAGTTAAACTTTTGGGAATGTGCAAAAGTCCAGAAAGCCGGAATAATTATAAGTCAAATTTAATAATAAAATATAAACTCTTACTGATACGGGGGAGAATTTCACAGTTAATGACTCAGTTGTTAATACAGCAGGAGTCTTAAAGAAAGGGTTAAAATAATAAAAACTTTATATTCTCAGGAGAAAAATAAAGCTGCTCCAGCTCTTAAAGTCGGAGCGAAAATGGAGACGGTAGAATTTTCATTATTTATTTTATGCATTTACTCATAACACTTTGAGAGTAAAGTATTGGTGGAATAATATTAAATATACCACACGATTTACTTCCAAACTATTGGAGGATAAGCCTGACGCACAACAGCTTGTAAATTAAAAACCAAAGCATGTGTGGTGAGCAAAAATCGGAAATCGAGGATTCCAAAAGGCGACAGAAGAAAGATTGATTGACCCTTATTGCCTCCTATCAGAGTGAAATCGTATTGGAAAAGAGACGGACAAAGCGTGGTCCGACTCGCCCCGACAGACTTTTCTTTAAGTAGCCCAGTAGATTAGGGATCAATACTTAATTATTGGTGCTTAATCACAGAGAGTGTTCCCCTACTTTCCAGATATTTAGCCAATAAATGCCAAACATCTCAATATTTTTTTTTTTAATTTTTCTGGTGACTGCATAAAACCGAAATATACTAGGGTAGTGAATGAAATGAATTCGCAATCTTAACAAAAATGCATTCTGCATGAAAAACTCGATTAACTTAAATGAAATGTAAGCGTATATCCGTGTAGTTTTCACTAATCTACGAGTTTACTCAATTGCAGGGAATGATAACTAAAATAATTTCTCGAAAAATACGGTGAAATAAGGTTTGTTTCTATTACCCATCGCATGTGTTTAAGCCATCCTTCAGGCTGTCGTGTCTTAGATTTAGTAGACAATGGCGTGACCCCTGGATTGTCCTGACCACCCTCCTTTGTCCAGCGGTGGATTTAAATTGTCTTTGGGTTACGTTTGCCCATTATCTATTGTCTTTGGTCGATTCGCAGCCTAATTGTCTACTTACTACAGACTACTACAGACGAACCTGCAATATTGCTATGCACACTTTTCGGCAAAATAATATCCTCTAGTCGGTGAGTATGACCTACTCGTCATATACAGGGTGATTCATTGAGATTGGGAAATCCGGAAACTGGAGATACCATATCGGAAATAGAATTACGACCTTTAACAGCCTGTATCTCCAAAAATATCAACTTTCCGATAAAGCAACCTTGCAGCAATTGATTAAAGACTGCTGAATCGCCAACTCCACATCAATTAATTGTTATCAATCCATTATCAGCTTGAACTGGCAGCAAATTCGCATACCTCCAAGTTGACCACCTTGCGCATTTACTTTAGCAAATGCTTAATTAATATTATGGGTAGCAATTTTGAAAATTAAACTGGCTCATTAGTGCTTTGAGCAAGTCGTATAACTGAAAGCACTTAATGAAGTGTTAAAAATTAAGTATAAGCTACATTGATTGATAATTACAACAAGCAGGTTTCCATATCTTGTAAATGACCAATTTCAATCCGGGATTAATAAGGAAACGTATTAATCACAATGTATTTGTCGGGCATTAAAACAATCAAAATATGTTTAAAACAATTTGCCGTAATAAATATTCCAGTGATTAGTGTGGTTGCTATAAATCTTGCTGTAACGAACCTCACGGTGGCCGTTTTGGTTTTATTTTCGTTTGTGTTACGCCTCATTGTAGACTCTAACCGCAACAATGTTCGCTCTTGTAATTATATTTAATTTATTCATCAAGATAATCTGTCAACCTTTTTGAGATAACGTTCCCTGTTTCCACCGCTTTAATCAAAATTTTCAATTGACCCAAAACCGTTTATTTTTTATTATTACCACTATTGGTTTTTGTAAATTTGACAGTGATATCTATATGAGTATATTTTTCAACCGTTCCATACCAAGATATTCAATATTTCCACCAGCTCTGTTATAGAAGATTAACCAAACAATAGATGGAAATTTCGCTTTCGCTAAATACAAGAGCTAATCGTGTCCATTTTGAGGCAAATTAATCGAACTAAAGGAGGAGACTGCAATTGAAAAATCGTATAAACAATAGAGATGCCACGCCAAACGGCCAGGGGCTATAAGGTTGATAGATGAAACGCGGGTAGGGTCAGTCGATGGGTTGAACCAACCCAAGGGTACCATAACTCGGACAGTGCGGTCAATGCAAGTGATAGTCCTTCCGTCACCCGACTTTCCAGTGTCGTACCATTATTTCACAAATAATATCAAGATAATTCCGTCACCAATCCAAGTTTTATGTGACATTACTTACAGTAACTGCAGTATTGAAGGATTTTTGAAAAATCACTTTACTAAACTTGCCAACTATCAAAAAAACTGCAAGAAGTTTGAGAGAAAATGCAAGAGTGGAGCTGTTTGACCACATTTTTTAAATTCATATTAAATATATATATAATTCATATAAATATATTCGCTGTTTGCAAAACCTAGTGCTCTGATCTCAAGAGGATCCAGGAGAAAGTGAAAGTTTTGAAAAAATTTCCTCATTTTTTTGCAGAGAAGCAAAGTAACTTGGTGTAACTTATTTGAAATTTGTTGGGCTTCTAGCAACGAAAACCAAATAAGTTGAATTGTTGTTTCGTAAAAAATCCTTGAAGTACCAGGTGCAACGATCCCTGAATTGCTTCCAGCTTGTCATAGATCATCAATGTTAATTCAGTCATGGCAGTTCAAAAATAGTTTCTCCAAGCGATCCTTAGGCTTATCAGTGAATTCCTTTCAGTTTCCAGGAATTTCTTTCCGGCGATGTAAATAAGTCTCGAAATAAGCGTTCCCAAATGCCAACAGCCAGCAATTTCAGGGTCTGAAGCTAATATTACCCATTTAAAATGGAATTTTCAAACGGTCGATTTCAAGTAAGGTACTAAAATCGCCTCGAAAATCCTATATGGACGCCCCTTAAAAGTAAATGTCTCGTATATTCGCGGCACTCTCAATTCTTCGCTGTGGGACTATTATCTGTTCCGGTCCACCGCAAATGCGTCCTGCACTCACTGCCATACTGTAATGTCAGAATGTCACTTTTATGTTCGTAAATTATGACCGTTCGATTCTCAATTAGTAATCTCGTCTCCGTGAAGGCATACCCACATCGATGTTTTTATTTTCCAGTAATTGCAGTGGAAATCTTGTTAACGCTCAGAAGAAACAGACATTTTCTTCTCTTGACTTTAAAATTTTTCTCATAAACCTTTACACATTGTCCAAGGTGTTTCCTCATCAGTTGACACCTCCTCTAGATCATTTATTTAAAAAAATAGTGAAAATGGTAAATGCAAAAGTTGTTTATTATTTCTCAGAATTTCAAAATCTGAAATTAAAATTAAAGACGTAAACTTCAAAAGTTGACACAAAGTCACTGTTTTTTATTGGAACACTATGTAGTTTTAGACCGATCGATAGAATGTATTTTCCCTATTTCAGAAATAAATATATTGCCTAACTTTCTTTTAAATAGATAAAAACAATAAGATTAAAATCAGTGATTTTGTATATGACCTCCATTTAGCTTTATATATTTTCTATAATCAATTTCAATTTTATGTAAAACATTTTAGATATACAGTGAAAGCTCCGAAAAGCGGACAGTCACGGTGCCACAAAAAATGTCCGGTTATGGGAGGTGTCCGCGTAATAGAGATATGTATTTAATTAAAAATCAAAATTTATTTTCAGCTTCTTTATTGTTTTCTAATGTTTTATATAATTTTTCAACACAGAAACCTAGAATGTTGTTGTGCAGGTTTATTAACATATTCTAAAATCCTTGTTTGTCCCGTTTTTTGAAAGTTTTGTTGAATACTGCAATGTTGAAAATGTTTTTAAAAGAGAAATGACATTTATCAGACGATTTTATGAGTGAATCATTAGATACAATTGTCAACGTTTCTTCTAATTGGTCATCATCACTACTCATGGAAAGTTCAGTTATGGAAAGAGCGATAGTATCAGGATGAAATGTTTCCTCTTCAGTCTGCACCATTTGGTCCATGTTTACAAATCCTTATGCGTGTGGATCACTTGCACCTAAGGCTTTTGCATGACGCATTAGTCCAGCTACTAATAACAAAGAAAGCTCATCTTCTGGATTATAATTTCGTGGAATTTCTCCTGCAGTCTTCTTGAATTCAGCGTTTATAAAGCAATTCTTGTCTGTTGCAGAATCTAATTTATTCCATGCAGTCATTATGAAATATAAAGCCTCTAATACATTAATGGACTTTAACAGCTCAGACACAGATTTTAGACGTCGATTTTAGTTTAAACATGTTTTAGAATAAAATATCTATAATAAAATTTGAAGTTCTTAATGATGCTTTGGGCCAAGGGCTGACTTATAGAAGTGGGGTTTGGGGGCAAAAATATAACTTTCACTATTTTCAGTTTCAGCGCACGAGGATGGCATCCTGAGTTATCTAGAAATAAGAGCACTCTTCTTTCCTTTTCTTTTTCTTTCTACCAAACTGAAACAACAATTCTGACATAATCGCTTGGGTCATCCACGCTTTCTTGTTTGATTTCCGCATTGCTCTCAAATCCTTGAAGGCAATATTTTTCAAAGCACGATGGCGAGCTGATTTTCCTATGACGAAAAATCCTACTTTTCACCAGCCATTGGTGCGCTAAACAAAATAGTGAGTCTTTCTTTAGAGAACTTACAGCAGGTGCATTTCTCAGACTTGAATGTTAAATTTTTGTCTGGTAATGCACGAAAGAAAAGTCTGGTCTCATCTGCGTTGAAAACGTCCTCCCAAAACCCTTCTCCCCAAAAAAAAGGATTATTTTCGATAACGGTTTTATTTGTCGGCCGTTTTTTTGGGCTTCGTGTCCGCTTGTGAGAGCTTCTTAATTCCTTACGAGAAAAACATCATGTCCGCGTCCGTTTAATAGAATGTCCGCTTATAAGAAAGCGTTGTACATTGAAAACTGTATGACAAAATTCGGTTCCAAGGAAAATGTCCGGTTAAGAGAGATGTCCGCTTATTAGAGCTGTCCGCAAGTAGAGCTTTCACTGTATTGGTTATGATTCATTTTAACATTTGTAACTGGACGTTCATACACAATATTCTTTAAATAAGTCCAGAGAAAAAAAATCAAAAAGCGTTAAGTCGGGGCTATTAGGGGGTCATGGGTTAAAACCAGTCAACGGTTGTATTATTTTCTCGCTGCCGATGAATACGAAATTTAATATCTACCACTTTTAACAATCTAGGATGGTGTCAACTTACGAGGAAACACCCTGTCCATAAAGAGGAAAAGTTTCTTGAACCTTTCACTAAATCCTCATGGACTATCCGCTCATCTAAAAGCAAATTTTCCCAACCAAATGCCATTGAATATGAATCTTAAAGTCATCATTTTTTATATACCTTAACGACCCAAATTTAATGCTTTTTTCTGTCCATAATAGCAGCAGTTATCTTTACGGAGGAAACATTGTTGCTAAAGCAAATTCCGCCTGCTCTTATATGCAGACGTTGAAGCTGGGCATGTGTTCCTACTGCCCTGATGCTGCTCAACTTTCGATTAATGGTTGGTCGTAAATTACGAATTTATTAGAATACCCATGGATTCAGTAATTGGTCAATCGATTAATGATTGTGGCTTAACTAGATAATTTGATTCAATAACTATTCATTATTTGCGGCAATGGTGGCCTTGGAGTTGAGAACTGTTATAAAATTTATACGCGACGTTTCGTAAGCACGAGTGTATTGCATCTTCAGAGGTGGTTTGCTCCAACGCTTACTCAAAACTGTTCAGCATAAATCACATTGCAGTTAAGTTTCTCAACCTAAAAACCCGAAAACTTATTAGTTTCAAGTATTGACTGCGAAAGCCCACTTAATTCCTCTGCATGTATGGGCATTTAAATATAAATAACTAGAAACGGATCACCGATTTTTTTTCCGGCGTCGAGAATCAAAAAAATACCACTAGATAAATTAATGGTCACCATCAAAGAGACTCCGTATTAGCAATTATTTAGCCATCGAGACCAAATTAAGAACGGCACCGAGATCCACTGGTATTTCTCCCCTTTGATGTATACCATAAGGAACATTATATATCTAATAATTGTAAAATGACCAATTTGGGTGGGGCTCAATCGTGCAGATTTTCTGTGGTTTTCTATACTATCGAATTACCTTCTCTTTACTTAGTATGGGATAAAACATTTCGACTCGTGACGTAACAGAATAAAGATCAGCAATTTTCTCAATCATACATTTACGTAACATTCAATTACAACTGGTGTTTATTACATTAAATTTTATTAAAAATCCTGTTTATATGCGATTAAGAAGACATTTGATTTATTGGCAATGGTAAATGTCGATTATTATTATAATGTATGGCCAGACTATGTCAATATAACGAATAAAATATCTAGAATATTGCCAGTCGTGTATGGTCAACGATTTAAATACCTAACTAATGAAACTACAGCTGTTTGTTTATATTAATTACAACTAAATGTGCTTAAAGTATAACCGTAATTATTACGCACAGTCGCGAGTGGCAAAATGTTAAATATTGTTTATAGAATGTGTAGCAATATTGAGAGGGTTTTATTTAATAAGTTCAACTTATTTTTGGACTGTATACTTTCATTTGTCCTTCAAAAAAATCGATTTTTGAAAAGCCTTTGCTCAATAATTTCCCGAATTTTTTCCTGAATTAATCACAACCCTGTATATAAAAGACACAAAAGGCCATGATATCGAAAATGACGGAAAACCGAGGGGTTAGGTATTTTCGGAAAGTGTAATTTAGTATTTAACCGTGAGAAAGACAGTACAGTCCACAGCAGGAACAGGACGTTGACGAGTCCTCCTGGACATCACAGTAATGTGTTGTCATCAGTTCGGTCGTTTCGGTAATTAGGTTTTTGTTTCCCGCTCTCACACGTCTTCGTCCCGTTGCCTGCCAAATAATTAGTTTTCTTTGCCGTCCTACCAAAAAGAATGGAATTACGAGGGCCATCATTAATTGTCTCTTATATACGTGGTGCACGAACGTTAAATAAAGGTCTTTTTCCACCCTCCGACCGGCAAACTTTTCCCAGAGAAAACAAAAAACGAAAATCGGTAATCACGATCAATTTGGCAGGATCAACGGCAAATTCTACTGTCACTAATTCTCATTTTCATAACATACTGCCAACTTGTATTAGGACATATCGGCTAATTTGAACGAATTAACTGAAATTTATTTCAGTTTTCAACATCATTTCGCATCCGGCTGAAAATATCCGCCGAAATTACGAAAATTTATGACAAACTTTCGAATTTAATGGCAAAACTTTGCTGATTTATAAACGACAGTGTAAAAGTTTTTATGATTCTTCAACGTCGAAATTAAAATATCCAAGACAATATTAAGAAGTGACGATGCGTCTGTACGGATCGGATTAAAGCAAACACTGGGGGAGCGAAGATCTGCTTTACGGTTTTTTCGAAACAAGTCGCTAATTTAATTTTCCTTTTGCCCTCTGTTTATAATACGTTGTGGATGTCAAAGCCACCCTACTTGTTGCCGGCAACGTAAATTCTGTCTTTTACGATTCCCTCTGGTTCAAAAAGGAAATTTAAAATACAGTGATTAGTTTCGTCTGTTTTGTTACTAGACTCGCGTTGCAAGATTCTTGCAGTATTAGCCTTTGATTTATTGATCTTTGAAAATGCTCTCTTTTCTAACTTGAAAGTTGTTTTCAAAACCTTTTTCTTGGATATTTCGCTGCAAAATTTTCTCATTTAAAGACAGAATTTTCTCACATGCAATCTTCTATTACAGATTGATTAAAAGTGCTCTTATTTTACAATAAAGAACGAATTCTTTATCAAAAGGTAATCGAGAGCTATCACCTAGAAGGTATCCTACAACACACTTAGGCTCAAGTTCAAAGTGTCTAAATTTTTCTTAATTAGTATATCGAGAAAATCAATTTGGTCGTTTTGTTCTCTTCAATAGTGAATTTAATTGTTGGTTCTCTATTGTTCAGAAATGAACGACTTCCCAGTGGCCAAAAAAGACTTAAAACAGAATTAATGAAAAGTTTTCTCGCAAACCCAGACTCAACACCAGACGTTCTACTGCACACAAGAAACTTAACAAACACCATCAACAACATAAACTTAACCAACGAACTTGAATCCGACCATCTGGCTATTACGGTTAACATAGACTTACAACTTAGGCAACCTACCTCCAATACACCTCCTATAGAGAAAAAGTTAAACCTAACAAAGACTGACATAGACAAAGTGAAACAACATATACATGACTACATTCAATCGCAAGCACAGCACATTTCAATAGAAACCATACAACAACAACTTTCACTAGCCATAGGAAAATTTAGACTGGAAAAAAAATGCTTTCTACCGACCTACACTATCCAAATTCATACTGAGACTCATAAAACAAAAGAGAGAACTGTACAGACTATATACAAACACTCAAAATAACGACCTAAAAAAGACACTGAACCAACTCAACAGAAACATTAAAACCTTGATTGGACAATACCGACAAGACAAATGGTTAGAAACATGTAAAGAAATACAAAAAGACAAAGGCAAAACATACTGGCGAAAAACTAAGAAACTAGCGCAATACAAAAAAACTAACACTACTGACACAATTGACGAAAACGCAATAGAACGGTACACAGACAAAGAGAAAGTTGACGCGTTCGCCAGACACTATCAAAGGGCCTTCAGCATATCGACAAACCCTAACTTCGACAATGACAACTGGAACTTGATCAACGACTGGTACTTGAACTATTTCAACAGCTCACCAAACTATACATACAAACTGATCACAAACACAGAGTACGATGAAGCCCTAGCGCATATCCAAAACACAGCACTGGGAAAAGATAAAATAAAGGCAAATCTCCCGAAAAGCTTAACTCAAGAAACACACAAACTGATCCTAACTGAATTGAACAACTGCATCAGAAATAACATAATTCCAAAAACATGGAAAAACGGCTTAATAATCCCTATACCGAAAAATGGACTGGACAATACACAACCGAGCAGTTTCAGACCAATTACACTGCTACCAGTACTTAGCAAGGTTTTTGAGTACATAATAAGGCAGCGACTGGGAAAACTGGTCGGAAAGTACATACCATCCTATCAGTTCGGATTCAAACATCAGCACTCGACTATTCACCCACTCTTCACTCTGACTAACAATATACAAACAACCCACCTAACTGACAGAAAGACAGCGTGCCTGTTTATGGACATTAACAAAGCTTTTGATAGTGTCTGGCATAGAGGCTTACTATACAAACTATACAAACTACACACACCAACTTATCTACTACACACCATAAAGAACTGTGAAAAGACAAAACACTGTCATTTTCTTTTTCCCCTGAACAAGGGCTCCCTCAAGGATCCCCGCTCTCACCGTTTCTCTACAATATATACTGCCATAGCATATACAATTACAACTTACCAGACAAAAATCAAATCGACAGATCGGCATACATACTACAATACGCAGACGACACGGCACTTATTGTACATGACAAAACTACTGAGAGAGCAGCTGAAAGACTCGAAACACTAACAAACAACACAATTACATGGTTTTATAAATGGAGACTAACACCAAACGCGTCAAAAAACCAACTTCTGCTCACAAACCACAGACTCAACGCTGACTCCCCTACAATAACTGCAGACGGCCAAACGACACAACCAAAAAACGACGTAAAATACCTTGGAATCACAATTGACCACAAACTTAAATTCACTAAACACATACGAAACATCAGGGCAGAAACAATAAAGAGAACAAAACACTTCCGATCACTAACCTACAAAGACAGAGGAATTAGCACATACACCGCCTCCAAAATATACAAAGCTATTTGTAGACCCTTGCTAGACTATGGACATATACTCATGACCAACGGAACAGAAAGGACAAAACGTTATATACAAACAACAGAACAAATTGCACTAAGACTAATAACACGAATAAGACACCCCCAAAACCCACTACACAACCCCTCCACCCAACTACTATACGAACGCACAAACATGACAAAGATTTCGGAAAGACTCATACATCTACAGACACAGTGGACAAACAACCCCTACAACTGGACCATACTGAATCCCCTTTGTCTTACAAGACCAACCAGACAATCCCACTTCCGTTTCCCTACATCAACGCTACTCGAACACTTACAAACGCAACTGACTACTGGACAATAAAATAATTTTTTCTTGTCATTAGAATTGGAAAGTTCATTTAATTATTAAAAATTAAAAATTAATTTAATAAGATTATTAACCTAGAATAAGAGAATGTTCATCTTTGTTTTTTATTTAGATTAAGACTACATGTATTAAACAAGGACAGAAAGACCGATAGGTCGATAGCCTTTTTTAGAAATAAAGATGTTTACTACTACTGAAAAGTTTTTTCAATGACAATATTGAGGAACAGAGAGGGAGCCGAAATTTTGGATCAAAGTAGATTGGAACGCCAGTGAAATGGTAAACCACAAAATGTGGCGAGTGATTTGGCTCTGTTCCCAACGCAATATAAATTCGAATAAGGAATAATAGCCGCGGCATATATTTTGACGTCATTACAGCAAGATCACGTTTCTTATAGTAGCCGGTGTTGAGCACGAATTTCGAATGACAACCTCTACGAAGAAGCGAAGACCCAGCTTATGAAGATGATGAGACACGCAGGCCTTACGATAAATATACAATTACACCACCTGTCATTACTAGATGATAGTCACGTAGGTTCTGCCTTCGACTGTAATGAACTCCTTTATGGAATGTGTCTGTTGGAAATTTGCTACGGTATTGCGAGGATGCTGTCGTACACGACATCAAAGCGTTATTATTCCGTCATATTCGAAATGAACTATATCCCCATTTACTCAAACTAAACATCACGCTAATTAACTTACAGTGCAACATGCGAATCTATTCTATTAAAACGCAATTTATTATACAACTAGTCTAGCAATCTTTGGAGAACTATGCCTGTAGGTGTTCGCCATATAGCACATCAACTAGTTTATTTCGCATTAAAACCTAATACATCATTCCACACAATTTTTTCTGGAAAATTCCCAAGTTATTTTAAATTTAGAGTTCAAGTTTTCCACATTCTATCTTTGATATATAAAATTTTTGATCCACCAAAGTACATTCCTCCTTATCTTTCGGATTTCAGTCATTAATAACACGACTTTCCTCTGTCTGACGATAACGCAACTAAAACGTGCAGCTTGGGATGAATGGAAATTAAATCAACTTAATGCAAAATACGTGTCGTTTCATCAGGCCGAAATTTGCAAACCTAATAATTTACAATATAATATTTATGAAAACCAACACCGTGCTTTCACTTTGTATTTGTTCAAACCTAGCAATTTTTGTAGTTTCAGATGATTAAAAAGATAAAAACTTTCACTAGTGAGACTTATTTTGGAACTATTTTCCACCACGGCCTAAAATCCTCTTTTGTGATTAAATGAGTTTTTCATGCTTTTGCGCCGTAGTGGAAAATTAGACGGAGCAAAACGTCAGGAAGAAATTCTTATCCTCGACAGCCTAACAGTCCAAAAAACTCATCAGTTTCAACCAATAGCCGTGAGATTCTAACTTTTTTAATAAAAATTCTACTAGTCCAATTGACTTGAGTATATAATGGGTTAATTAAGTTCTTATCTAAAGGTTTGTCAAAGTATTAATAAATCCCGACAGAGTGAAAATTACACAATTTGGGTAACTGCACCTGAATAAAGCAAATAATTTCGTGTGATTATGCGTGTTTGTCACACGTTTATCTCAATATTAAAATCCTATCACCGTGTTGACAGTGTTTTAGGTAAAGTAAACGTTCCAAATCCTAATTATGTTGTTCGATAGTATATTTGACACCAGTTCGGAACAGTTTTATATAATCTGGCTTTATCGCAGTTTTTACATTATTATTATTTCCAACAATGATTTGTTTATTGAGATTATTTGATAGTCTTTATTATATTTGTGATGTACCTCGTCTCAATAGACTGTGATAAATTGCAAATTTTATAACATAAATTAACAATGACCCTCAAGCATATGATTTCAACAAAACATCACCTTGATTTGCCAAACAAACATATTCAAATAAATAAAACAATTTCAAACTGTTGTTACATTATAAAGCTATCGCACGATTGTTTATTAATATCTGAGTTATAACGAAATAAGTAACGAGAAGCTATAAAACTTATTGTAAAAATATCACATTGTTATGCTTTATCCAAACGAAAATGATACAGCTGTGCAGCTTGCTGGGTTCAAAATAAATCTCTTAGGAAATTGTCGATGACCAAAATAAATCTGTCATCCATCAATAAATATTTTACAATTAACAATGTTCGATATTGAATTCAATTTTATACCACCTACCTTGAAGTTTGGTGCTTATGAATACATGCTGTGTATTAAGGCAATAAAAAACTTGGAACAAAGTTAGCTGAACTCGCGAAATTTAATTAGCCAAAAGCAGAAATCTTTGGAAGCATCAAAGATATCGTTAAAGATCCTAAATTGTGTGCTTCTGCACTCTCGGATGAATTTTAGTATGTCCAGCACGTAGAAATGACCGCCACTCGTCCACCCTCATCCCCCAAGGCGCACACACGTACGTACGTTTATATTGATACAACATCTCCTGACCCTCAATGCTTGTCCAACATGGACTTTTCAAATTTCCACCTTCAATTATTTAATGAGACTATTTTTATATGGCTGCTGAAGAAATTCCAGTTTAACAATCAACTGCTTTCCTGCATCCATTGCGTCCCACTGACCTAATTCAGTTTTTTTTTAACCAGGAAAAGCAAGACTTATACCATACACTGTATATCAACATGAGTAAATACAGGGTGATTCAGGTTTAATGTTGATCACTTCGACAGTCAATAGAACAGGTTAGAATAATGCCCCGACATGATTTAATAATTTTCCTGAAATCGCACCGTTTCGGAGATACAGAGCGTTGAAAAAAAAGTTTTTCTGTCACAAGTCTATTTCAAAACTGTAACTTGCGAGGACCTTGACTTGGCCGCCACGCTCGCCCGATCTGAATCATTTGGATCATTTTGTTTGGGGGCGACTAAGATCAATCGTTGAATCAATTGATTCATAGAATTAAAAGCGCTTGTGATAAAATAAAACATAATCCCTCGATGTCCTAGTTCCTCGATGCCAAAAATCTATTGAGGCTGGAGGAATGCACTTTGAACGATTATTGTAATTTTTGTATTGGTGAACGTTTGTAGTGATTGTTGTGTAGTTAAGAACCTAGTTGTGATTAAATTATTGATTGAAATTTTTTGATAGCACGAAAAAGATTTTCGAAATAGACTTGTCACAATATTCTGCACAAACGCCAGTTGACAGAAATCATTGGGTTTCCATCGCTTGCTGTAACGTTTAATAAAATGTTTGTGACTGTATTGTCTCGAATTTCAGTTAGTATCTCAGAAACAAAATAAAATGTGAAAAAAAACAAGAGGCAAAAAACTTTCCAAATGAATCAGTAAATTGCATTGTGGATCCGCTTTGTTGAAATTATTTTTGTAGTTCAAGATTTGATACAAAATAAATGGGGATGGCACACAAAATAGCCTTCCAAGGTGATTGGGTGAATAAAACTTCAGGATAAGTTGTAAGTTCATTAGAAGTGTTTGTACCTATGCCGAATTTCACTATAATCGGATGATAGGTTCAAGACTTGTGAAGAAAAACTAGAAAAAAGACGCGGTTTCGGGAAAACTTTTAAATCACATTTATCAAACTTGAATCACACTGTATAAGTAAAATGATTGAAGTTTTCTCGGTTGAGAAAACTATGTTTAGCTCGCAGTTATAAAGTAATAGTAAGTTTTATTCTATAATAGACGATTTTTACCGAAACACCGCTGTCCAGATGCGAACAAGGTAAAACCGTTTGAATCGTGGGTGTAGCAATTTGTTTAGCATGACTTTAGAAAATGTTTGCTATTTATCAATCTATATTTCATAGTTTAATAACTACCTGCTAGGATGTCGTGTCTACTTTCAATAATTTGCACTTCGAAATTCAATTATTTATTACATCTAATTTCAAACGCGGATCCGAGCTGCTATCTGTCACACCTACCTCATTCTTTTTCAGGTTTATTGTTCCCAAACAGAACCTGAATGTAAATACAATCGTAAACGAATCTTTTATCAAGCCGCTACCAGGATGAACAAAACTGTTTATTGCAGCAACAATTAGTTACTTTCGCTAACAAGCATCTGATTGAAAATTCCAGAGGTGATATTCAAACAATGAGCCTTCAGCACACAAAGTTCCAAGTGCAAGAATAACATGAGCAATTGAATTTTTGACTTTCCCTGAATACGATTTCGTGCTACAGTTTCCAATTCCGCCAGAGATAATTTCACAGAAGCGCCAAGTAAAACGAGTAAATACGGTAAAGTGTAGTAGTGGCCAGTTTATGTTATGATGGCAGCACCAGGATCAACGGGCAATAATTAATCGGTTCCCCGAAGAACGCCAGACAAAGGAAACTGGCCAAGAAGGCCTCCTGAGATCCAGGCTTCGAGAGGGTGGGCGGCACAGGGTTGGGGGCGGGGTGGCAGCCCACCAAAGCCCCCTACAGGGACCGAATAGCTCACGGTCAAACTAAGAGCGCGGCCACTTAATGTGACGCTCGGGACGTCGAAGTCCGACGCTGCCGACGCCGCCTCTACCCAGACGATTGACTTAGTGCGGTCCGAATGCCCCTTTCGGTCTTTTATACTATTGAGGTGCTCTTGTGAAAATAATTAATTACCGACAAATTATGTTCAGCATCGCTGACCTCACCATAACTTATATCCTGGATCTACTAACATCCTTTATTTACTACTTTTCCATCTTTCTTATAATATAACTCTGTTTACCCAACTGAGCATTAACGATATTAATTAAATAGCGTTTTTTTGTCAAGTAGCTACCGGCTTTTTTTACGGTTTTTGCTACACTTTATCCATCAACTAACTGAAATCTGAATCCAATTTTCCAACGGATATAAAGGCTTGCTTTCAATCTGAAACGGAGACAAATTGGCGATAAATAATAAAGGAGTTTAAGGACCCATCCTTTCCTTAATTAAATAAACATTTGTTTGCATTCCCCTAACCGCCGCGAATTGGGCATACAATGTGCTGTTAAAATAATAAGCAGGGTCGTGCGATATTGCCCTGGTTTCAACCCCTGGACCACAGGAGGTCGTATTTGGACCTTAAAATGATATATTTCGTTAAAATATGATTAGATAAATGGGGAGAATGTCATGAGGTTCTTCTCGATATACAATCGCAATTTAAACTGAGTTTATCATTACTAGAATAATTTTGGAAATTGAAATGGATAGTGGACACTATATGGACATTATCTCAGATGCGGTTAATTCAGTAGTAGTAAACATCTTTATTTCTAAAAAAGGCTATCGACCTATCGGTCTTTCTGCCCTTGTTTAATACATGTAGTCTTAATCTAAATAAAAAACAAATATGAAAATTCTCTTATTCTAGGTTAACAATATTATTAAATAAACTTCCAATTCCAATGACAAGAAAAAATATTTTATTGTCCACTAGTCAGTTGCGTTTGTAAGTGTTCGAGTAGCGTTGATGTAGGGAAACGGAAGCGGGATTGTCTGGTTGGTCTTGTAAGACAAAGGGGATTCAGTATGGTCCAGTTGTAGGGTTGTTTGTTATTTGTCTGTAGATGTATGAGTCTTTCCGAAATCTTTGTTATGTTTGTGCGTTCGTATAGTAGTTGGGTGGGGGGGGGGGGGGGGGGGGGGTGGTTGTGTAGTGGGTTTTGGGGGTGTCTTATTCGTGTTATTAGTCTTAGTGCAATTTGTTCTGTTGTTTGTATATAACGTTTTCTCCTTTCTGCTCCGTTGGTCATGAGTATATGTCCATAATGTAAGGATATTTCCCTCTAGGATCCCCGCTCTCACCGTTTCTTCTACAATATATACGGCCATGACAAATCACATTAACACTTTACCAGCCCTGATGTTTCGTATGTGTTTAGTGAATTTAAGTTTGTGGTCAATTGTGATTCCAAGGTATTTTACGTCGTTTTTTGGTTGTGTCGTTTGGCCGGAGCAGTTATTGTAGAGGAGTCAGCGTTGAGTATGTGGTTTGTGAGCAGAAGTTGGTTTTTTGACGCGTTTGGTGTTAGTCTCCATTTATAAAACCATGTCATTGTGTTGTTTGTTAGTGTTTGGAGTCTTTGAGCTGCTCTCTCAGTAGTTGTGTCATGTACAATAAGTGCCGTGTCGTCTGCGTATTGTAATATGTATGCCGGACTGTCGATTTGATTTTTGTCTGGTAAGTTGTAATTGTATATGCCATGGCAGTATATATTGTAGAGAAACGGTGAGAGCGGGGATCCTTGAGGGAGCCCTTGTTCAGGGGAAAAAGAAAATGACAGTGTTTTGTCAATGCGTACTTGTAGTTGTCTGTTTTCTAGTAAGTTCTTTATGGTGTGGCGGTTAATTCAATATACAGTTAAAAAACATTTTCTTTGGAAATTTGCTTCAAATTTTAGGATTGTTGGAAAGACACAATTTCTTCACGCTCAGAACGCGACCAAAGGTTCTCTTGAAGATCCATTCTTGAAGACCTTATTGAACTCTTGAAGATAAGTTCAATATGGTTCAGGCATACATAGGGCTACTATTCCGTTAAAAATTAAAGGCCTTTAAAAATAATTTGACGGTCCGTTATAAAGTAATCGACTTATTGATATTCTGTATACGTGAATTATGGCGATCCGTTAAAAAATATATTTTAGCGAGTCCGTTAAAATTATCATCGAAATCTACCCTAAATTTCCAATCTTGTTAACCTAAAATTGCCTAAAATAAAAACTCGCGCTGAAACAAGACTTGTATCTGCCTCAAGTATTTGTCTGTTTAGTTTGTTTTTTAGTTCTGTTTTGTACTTCCATTTTGAACAGTTACCAATAAATTAAAATAAATAAAATGTGGCGTTCACCCAGAACAGAATAAGAGAATTTTTCATATTGTTTTTTATTTAGATTAAGACTGATATGTATTAAACAAGGGCAGCAAGACCGATAGGTCGATAGCCTTTTTTTAGAAATAAAGATGTTTACTACTACTACGTCTGTAATTTCGGTAATGCATACTTGTGCTCGGTTGACTCATATTTATTGTACAACCTTGCGACGTGGTTCTTAATTGGTAACTTCCAGTGGCATATAAATAAAATGTAGCTAATATTTTTATTTCGTTTAGTTGATATTGTTGTACTTCTTCTAGGATCTGGTAGGGACTTACTTACAAAACCTTTTGGGCCTTTCGGCTAAAAATTTACCAAAAAACTGAGAATCCTCTCAACTAGTGTCGCTTTCGGCGAATAATCGCTAAATCCCGAAAGTGATTTTAGGTGGAAATCGAGTCCAAAACCACAGTTTTGAAATGATAGTTCCAATAATGCTCCATAAAAAATAGGTAAAATTATGCTCCCCTTTCTTATTTGCTCATCAAGGACAAGGGTTTTATGAATAGAAAAACAGGTGTTTGTGCTGTCTTGACTATTGGCTGCGCCCTTAAGTGCCTGGTGGAATAGGTAAGAATGGGCTAAACGTCTTGTAGCTAGCTCCAGCGCTATAAAGCTATGGTAGAAGGCCATTACAGTGTTCGCAAAACGCAAAATAAAGACCGTTTTAAAATTTAACGACACTCTGGATGCTGTGCAGCAGCATTTAAGCATCCGTCTTAATGTGTTCCCTGAGGAAACAGGGACATATATAGTTCGGGACTGGGTACAAGGGGAATGTGGCGAGACACAGGTCGCGATAAATGCCCGGTTTAGCCGGTGTGCCGTGATAAGAATGCAAGGAGCCCGATAAAGGGCCTTGCTAAGAGTACGGGAGGTGCCCCTCAAGATGGATCGCTGTCGCGGGAAATCCACCCACCGATTTTTCCGTTTTCGTATCACGTATTAACGAGTTGTGACAACTGTGATCTATAACTCTGATTCTAGTCTGACTTATTACCTAATGTGCAGATGTCCTAGGTCCTATTGCATCGAACGAAAACTTGAAAAAGGACCTGTGTTTCTTACAGTAAACAGTATTTTGCTGGCTGGACTAACCCAAAGAGGCAATCATTCCCACTTTGGACATGGAATAAAAACTATTAACTTCACTGCTGATCAATCTTGTTTCACACTATTTTTCAATTAAAATGCAACTGAGAAGTTCTTAACCAGGAGTGACCGCCTTATTTATCAACATATTTAATTCATTATAAATGTATAAGGTTTATTTGTTTCCGCTGCGATGCCTTAGGACCGATCTAAAGATAAATATTCATTTAAATTTACTCCGTGATTTGTCTCGAACCTGTGCACTGATATAAATGGAATAAACTGCAATATATCAGTTGGTTTATTTAAAGTGGTATTCTGACCCGTGGAAGTCGCTTCAATTGAGCACAAGAAAACGTAATTAAAATCGTGATATTTCATTGTATAAACAATATAAATCATTGGCAATTAGTAGGTGCCATTCCGCAATGTCTGCTAAAATAGAATTGGTAAACGAGGAACGATAGAAATAAGTGACAGGAAACAGAGTGACCAATCGCTTTGCCAATTATCATTTGTCAAGTATCCGGTTAATGAAAGTGACCAGCGGCTATAGGAGCTGACCGACGAACTCATTTAACGAAGCCCTTTATCTTGCCAACCCTTTCAGATACCCTGAAATGCATGCCAAACTGTCACTAACATGTATTTCATCCAGCCCTGTTGATACAAATCTTACTAGATAAAAAATCGATATTCGTATTCAGGCGAGTGATCCTCCCTGGAGATTAATTACCCCTATTCAGTCAAGTCAAAAATCCTGATTGTATAGTGATTTTTCTTAATTCGGTTTCTGCTTTAATCATGAATCAAACATTCCATCTCCGCAAGCCTGTTTAAGGAAAATTATATAACGATGCCTCACTTGAAATTTAATCTCTTTCCCATTTAACTACGAAATTACTTGGATGGCATTTACAATTGCAAGGCAGAGTACCGAGATCTTGTCGCTGAGCTTCATCATTTATTTCGGTTGACAATCTGTCTTTCATCCGCACGATTCTCATCCATTTCTCTAATACCATATTCACATTTTTTTGTTACAACATGGGGCCTTTAGATAACCCATCTCAATAAAAGATAATCAACTAGCACAAAATGGCCTGGCAATTAATCAAAATTGTTTTACTTAAGTAACCTGGACTTTCTCGTAGGCAACTTAAGTGAATATACAGTGTTATGCCTTTACATTTTTATGGACATTTTTTCTAAAAACTCTGAAACATGTAATATTCCATTCCGTGTGTATAGTATTTATTTTCCTAGTCTGCATCTACTCATTGCGTTCTGATAAAAACCCGCTTAATTACAAATTTACACCCTCTATGGGACAATATTTATATAGCGCTTTGAAATTGGAAATTTTAAACCCTATCGGTCATGAATTAAGACGCAAGACAAGAGATTTATTGTTTTAAAAAGAAAAGTTGTGTACCTTTTCCCCTTCATTCATTAGGGGGCGAAATCAACCGGGAATTACTTGATAAGTTGCAGAGTTCGGATATTTATCAGGTTCGTCGCCGGTACAAATTACATTTTCCTGAAATTACCGACCCACGCCAAGACTGGATACGGAGTTGTAAAATATTACTAATTAACAGCGAACGGGACAGTCACTATTTTACTCACCACCCAATATACATTAAACCTCTTGCGAGATCATTCTTAGCTTTTTGTTGCCTGTCTAAGCAAATCTATGCATGGCCAAAGTTAATCAATTATCGAAAAAATCTAACAAAGTTCAGGCCTAGCTCTCGCTCTATACATAACAAAACTTCCATCCCAGCTATTGCTTTGTTTAGAATTCTCGTCACTGATAGGAGTCTTTCTATTAATTGCCAGAGTTGTGATCTGGAAAGAAAAAGGCAACAGAGTGCGTTTGGGGGATAAAGTGTCTTGATGAACATCAGGCAATCACGACGCCATTCTACTGTCGATGCCACTTAACTAGAAATCAGTATTAAGTGTATTACTTTTATTGCCACCCTGACTTCGGCCTTTCTCTACCACTGCTTTTATTAACTGGCCTCAGTTTTATTGATTTCTCATTTACTACCTAGTATATTGTATGCTATGGAGATACCTCTAACACGGTCAAATTTTATTACTCCTGGCTCCCATGAGAAATGTTCATTTTAATTTTGGTATCTTGAAAACTGGCAATTGCTTCAACAAAATTAAGCTAAGTAAGAAGAAAACGTAAACATTTGCTGTTACTCGCTCGATATCATCAGTAATAGTCCGTTCTGTTAAGAAAAACAATTTCACTGAAGATTTTTATTAAACCTGACTGGAATAATCGAGTTAAAAGCTTAGGAAGTCACTTCGAAATAACACAAATTAAAATGTCGTAAAGCCAAAAGAATTTTGTCTTTAATCCCAAAAATGCCTATTATTCAAACGATATTTTGGCAGAGGGAAGTTTTGATGTCAAATAAATGGGGTGACAACGCACAGGGCAAAAACGGCGAGGGGATTTAGATTAATTCTAAGTTCAAAGGATCACTTTCAGCATGTTTGCTTTGTGACTGCAAGGCTCATTTGCTGATTATTTTTATTGACCAGACTCGAATCGTAACAGTAGCTTCAGTAGCTGAGTTCAAACGATGTTTTCTCACTTGGAATTGCCCCGGTTTTTATTTATCTTTTGGAACTTTTCTTACCCCTTTATCAGCTAATTGATATTTGATTTACCTTTTTGTAAACCCAGTTTTTCAATCTCAGACTAACTTTTTTCTAAATAAGATTTGTCTGATCTTTTTTACAGGTTTGCGAAACGCAATAGAACGGAAAAACTGGGAATTTTTAAGTAATATGCACAATATTCACTAGCCATAGGACAATTTAGCCCGGAAATAAAAAATGCTTTCTACCGACATACACTGCCCAGATGAGACTCATAAAACATAAGAGAGAACTGTACAGACTATATACATACATTCAAAATAACGACCTAAAAAAGATACTGAACCAACTTAACAGAAACATTAAAACTTTGATTGGACAATACTGACAAGACAAATGGCTAGAAACATGTAAAGAAATACAAAAAGACAAAGGCAAAACATACTGGCGAAAAATTAAAAAACTAGCGCAATACAAAAAACTAGCACTACTGACACAATTGACGAAAACGAAAAAAAAAATAAGGCCTAACTCAGGAAACACACAGGCTGATCCTAGCTGAGCTGAACAACTGCATCACAAATAACAAAATCCCAAAAACATGGAAAAACGGCTTAATAATCCCTATACCCAAAAATGGACAGGACAATACACAACCGAGCAACTACAGACCAATTACACTACTTCCAGTACTAAGCAAAGTGTTTGAATACATAATAAAGCAACGGCTTGAAAAAGTGATTCGAAAATATATACCTACCTACCAATTTGGTTTCAAACAACATCACTCGACTATTCATCCGCTCTTTATTTTGGCCAACAATATGCAAACGACTTACCTAACTGACAGAAAGTCGGCGTGTCTATTCATGGACATTAACAAGGCCTTTGACAGTGTCTGGCATATGGGCTTACTCTACAAACTTCACAAACTCCACACACCAACATATCTACTTCACATTATAAAAAACTTACTTGAAAACAGACTACTACAAGTACGAATTGACAACACATTATCTTTTTCTTTTTCCCCTGAACAAGGACTCCCGCAAGGATCCCCGCTCTCACCATTCCTATATAATATATACTGCCATGATCAAATAGACAAATCAGCGTACATATTACTATACGCCGACTATACTGCACTAATAGTACACGACAAAACCACTGAAAAAGCGACTGAGAGGCTCCAAACACTAACGAACAATACAATGTCATGGTTTTATAAATGGAGACTAACACCAAACGCGTCAAAAAATCAACTTCTACTCACAAACCACAGACTCAACGCTGACTCCCCTACACTAATTGCAGACGGCCAAACGACAGAACCAAAGAATGACATAAAATACCTAGGATCCACAATTGACCACAAACTTAAATTCACTAAACACATACGAAACATCAGGGCAGAAACAATAAAGAGATCAAAACACTTCCGATCATTAACCTACAAAGACAGAAGAATTAGCACGAACACCGCCACCAAAATATATAAAGCTATTTGTAGACCCTTGCTAGACTATGGACATATACTAATGACCAACGGAACAGAAAGGACAAAACGTTATATACAAACAACAGAATAAATTGCACTAAGACTAATAACACGAATAAGACACCCCCAAAACCCACTATACAACCCCTCCACCCAACTACTATACGAACGCACAAACATGACAAAGATTTCGGAAATACGCATACATCTACAGACAAAATGGACAAACAACCCCTACAACTGGACCATACTGGATCCCCTTTGTCTTACAAGACCAACCAGACAATCCCGCTTCCGTTTCCCTACATCAACGCTACTCGAACACTTACAAGCGCAACTGATTACTGGACAATAAAATAATTTTTTCTTGTCATTAGAATTGGAAAGTTTATTTAATAAGATTATTAACCTAGAATAAGAGAATTTTCATCTTTGTTTTTTATTTAGATTAAGACTATATGTATTAAACAAGGGCAGAAAGACCGATAGGTCGATAGCCTTTTTTAGAAATAAAGATGTTTACTACTACTATGCACAATACTAATCGGGTAGTTTTGCCAAAAATTTTCTTTAAAAGAACAGAAGATTGTTACATTGAAGTTGAGCTGTCGAGATGGAATCTGAAGAGATCATTACAGAACTTGAGTAATTAGAAATTAAGAAAAGGCGTTATTGAGGAACGGTCAAAAAGTGCACTTTCAGAAAAAAAAAGGAAAAAAATCAACAAACAACTAGTCAACTTCAATTATTTTATTAATTTAATCGAAATGTATAACAGAATAAATCGGTCCATGCCGAATAGTGAATGCTCTATGGTGGTCTTTTGTGATCTTAGAAAGACGTTTGAACTCGTACGTTGAGATTGATGACAAACAAACAAAAATCACAGATAAAATAATATGTATTGCTACTATAGATAAAAACAATAAGATTAAAATCAGTGATTCTCTATATGACCTCTCTCAAATTTCAAAATCACTGATTCTCTATATCAATTTCAATTTGATGTAAAAATTTTTAGATATATTGGTTATGATTCATATTAATATTGTTAACTGCATCCACTATACTATTTGTAAATGGACTTTCATACACAATGTTTTTTTAATATCTCCAGAGAAACGAATCAAGAAGTGTTAAGTCAGGGTTATTAGGAGGCCATAGGATAAGGCCAGCTTGTCCAAGCTAAATATAAAAATTCTCAGTTAAAAAAAGTTATGAGGTGGATAAGATATTTGATTCTTCATCTTTATTAGCAAGTGCGGTTCTCTTCTTTCTTCTATTTGGCGTCGTTGGCAAAATCGCTTTTCTACATTCGTAAATGTGTTGCGAGACAAAGGACGTCTCTGGGGATACAGCGCATTACACGGGTGTCCACTTATGAGGAAACACCCTGTACATACTTACGAACTTATTTATTGATCAAATAAATGGCGTGAAAAACTGGAATTAAAAAACTGTGCTCTTTGGAGAAAATTGGTATGTAACTTTTGCTATTTGTGTTAAGTTGCAAAAGCCAATACAAAAGAATGAATTGGCGAGTAATGAAAATGTGATGTTTGAAAATGGATTTTTAAGAGTATTAAAATTCATGTTGGCATGTGTTGGAATTTCGGCGCCGAAAGCCCAAAAAATCTTTCAGGGCAATTCGTCACAAGAGAATGCTTGCAACTGCTACACCAATTACAATATTTTGTCGATTAATTTTCACAAGTTCTCCACAATATTGTTTGCTAACGATGGCCAGGCCATCGGCTAAATTGGTTCGGCGTGACTTGTGTTTTCTGGAAATCCCGCACTAAAATGCGTTTATGATGACGTCCCCTTTTGTTTCTTTGCTTTTGGCGTTCCGATTGACGGTGACAACTTATTTTTATATCAAAAGCCGATCTGATTGATTTCCTTCAGTTACAGATTTTGCTGACCTTTCATATTTGCCACCCGAAACATATATATTAATTCCATTCAAATGCATTAAAGGTCTTGACACTTGTGCTCAGCTACATTGTGAAAATTAATGAATTTGGTTGCTGCTCAGATTTTATGAATATTGCAACTCCATGGAGATTTGTCATTTTTACGGCCACAACATTTTCATGATTTTAGAATTATGCTTATAAGGTCGTATAAAGCGACTAGTAAACGATGTATGAAGCATTAGCACCATTATAGCCGCCCGACTGACAAAGTAACTATTAAACTGTCAATAAAATACAGGCAGTAAAATGAAGGCATCCCATTTAAACTTCTTAGGACATATCATACTGGTTGCTTGTTTGAAAACTTTTTATTTTTGTTTTTAATGATCGCCGTTTAAGGGTCATTAACGCACTATAAACTGTCCTAAAAGTAATAGCTGCGTAATAGATTTAATTATCGGTCATTCGCGTTTTTACAGCGTTAAGACGAGAAAACATTAAAAATCCATATGCTCAAGAAAAATCCCCATATTATTCAGGAAAAGTCTTTGACCTCTACTAACTCATCTCGATGTTGCAAAATGGTGAACCATATAAATCTAAAACTTTCAATGCGAATGTGATTTGTTGAGTTAATGTTGTTTTGTTCTAGAAGGAAAAGCTATAAAAGCTGGTTCGGCAGGTAATTAGATAGTTGGGGACAGACAGGGTCTTAAACACTGCATATCCGTCTGATGAGGCAACGGCCAGTTTATGGGGAAAAGAGCACAATGGCCATGTAGGGGGTAAAATCAGTAATGGTATTTTTGTTTAGGGTCTATAAAGTTCCTGGAACAATGCTTTTGCTGGGAGAGCCATCATCTTGTAATAGTTAACACTTTATAGGCCTTCTGGGAAATACTTTCAAAATGTGTCACTCTGGGTCTACAAAATGGACAATTCACGATATTTTACAGTTAAAGATCGCGAATGTCCAAAAATTAGTCGGAAATGTCACTTATTTCGGGCCTGCAGCTTCCAGTGTGTTTTCCATGAGCTCGTTGGTTTCCGCGTTTTCTTCCAGAGATAAAAATGATGTGAAATTCAAAGCTTTTGTTAAAAAAAATTTTAATCGACCTCCACTCTTAGGAAAAATTTCTGCAAAATGTTTTAAACACAATTCATAAAAATCCAGAACTACCCCAAACTCAGAAAACTAATGACATTGAATCGCAAAACGAACTAATTAATAGCTAATCAACGGTAGTTGATAGTACCAGGAATGTTGCCAATATGAAAACATGCGTGAATGCCTAAGTACCTGCATTTTCTCCTGATTCGATTAATTGAATTTTCTGAATCATCTCACGTGGTTAATGAAATATTCTAATCTTTCTAGTCGAACATGTATGCAAGCGGCAGTACTATACATTTAGTGCACTCTGAAGCAACGATATTATAATTAACTTGTGCTATTGCCGGGTACCGATTGAGGCGTTTCCTGCAAGGTCCATCTCAGGAGTGATCGTGACTTTCTTGTGGTCGTGACAACGGACCGGCCGATAAAAAATCGCGTTTAAGTAGATATCAGCTACGCGTATATGCACATACCACATGCACGTAAATCACTTTGGTGTCTGAATATTATAATGCAGTAGCAGACGCTGGACTCATCATTTTTAACTAAAGTGATTCGTTCTTTAAAAAAAACTCTTAGTTCTTTGCTTTCTATAGTTTACAGGATTGTGTCTTTTATCAGCTACCATTCCTGCTTTTAATATTAGTACTCAGTTTCTGGCAGAAAAGTCAAGGAAAATGCCAATAGATTTACAAAGAAAACTTCAAGAAAAATGCTATTTTGCATTCATTCTCATTCAACTGAAGAAACTACTTGAATGTGGAAGAAAGAACAGATGCTCGCTTTGACTTAGAGAAATCCGGAAATAGAAACTCACAAAAATGCGATTTTCCAGATGTTTTGCGGAATTATAATCTTGCCTGCTGGTGCTTCCAAAGATAAAGAAACATAACCGTTAGGGAACATCCTTCGGCCAACGGGTTTGATCGCTGCCACTTGCAGCTTCCAACATTTCGTGGTACTACATGACATGCCCATTACTTGTGATTACAGGTGGTGCATTAAAAAAATGCCTACAAGCTGAGGATGTAAATGCGGAGTCTAAGAAATGGCGTAATCGGCCAGGTACAAGCAAAAAAGTGCATAGCGCGCTATCTTACTACGAGATTTCATTTGACCTATAGCGACGCATGGTGTGCTATATCATTGAAATTTTTTTTTCAATTTACTGTTACAAAAAGGAGCATTTCATCCACGCAATGTACAGGGTGTTCATTTTTCATTGTAAATCACGGGTATCTCAGTTATTAAGGAAGATCGAGACACGCGGTTTTAGCCATACTGTGACGGATTTTTGTCAAATGAAAGATAGATCTGGCCAAACCGTCTTGGGTTTGAAGATATGGAGTGTTTCTTAAAAGTCTGCACTTTTCGACAGCATTTGTATCTCGAATATGAAACAAAATATAGTAAAGGGAAAAACGGATACTTGTAGAGTTTTTTACGTAGATTTTTTTAATAGGACACCCTGTATATTTTCCCATATTTTAATTAGCTTTTTTAAAATACCCTACTCAAAATTAAGCCGAAAACGGGACAAAATAAAAATGTAATAATTATCGTATATAATATGTATTTAAATTATACAAAATATCAATAATAAACCAAGCGCATCCACATGTCTAGAAGAACACATTTATTATTTATAAGTATTTATAACTCTTAACTGATGACATATTGTGTAGGTATTTAAAAAATTTGATGGTAAACTGGTCGTTTTATTAATTGAAATACGAAAATGTAATGCGAAAACTGCAATTATTGAAGATATAATAATAACTGATATACGCCCGATTTACAAAGAAAAATGGACACCCTGTACATTGAAGCGACCTTGTCTGCGTTTCAAATTAATAAAATAATGAATTTTATTAATATAACTGATGGCAATGATTGCGTAGTTTTCTTTAACATAACAATTTTCAATATTTTTCGTTTAAACAACCGATTTATTTTATTTTTTAAGCAACAACACGCAGGTGGATTCCTTAGTAGCAAATGTTACCTTGACACTGGTGAGTTTTAAGGGCTTTTAAACGGTCGTGGAAAATAATTTCATCCTGTCACAAGCACGAGTGGCAAGCATCTTCAAAGGTGGTTGCTGCGCCGAGCAAGCCACCTCTGAAGACGCAAGCCACTCGTGCTTGCGAAACGTCAGGTAGAAATTGTTTTCCACGACGGCCTAAAAGCCCGAAAAACTTACCAGTTTTGGTAATTTCTTCACCAAAGACCCAGTTTCAACTCTTTTCTGAATAAATTAGGTATCGCAACTGGAAAAATTTTCAGAGTTTTCTTGGTCAGCCCCCGTCAAGCCTAATGGATTTGAGAAACGTTTTTTTGTTGATTGTGAAATGATAATATTCAAAAATACACTCAACACATTTACATAAAAGAAAAATTACATGAGCCGTCGTGAAAACTAAATGAAGACAACAGAGGTTTAATACGTTTTTAACAAATCGCAGAACGAAAGATTTAAAATTTAAAGCAGTGTAGAAGCGCAAAGAAGGCCGGTAATATTGCAGCAGGAAGTCTTAACCATTTGAATTGTTTATTGAACGGTATAAATTCGCATCTGACACCATAATTACTCCGTGGATAAGTTATCCTGCGATGCGTCGTAATTTTTAAATTGGGCATTCCTGAGCTTTTGCGTCGCTTTAAATACCAATTGGACGGCCCTTGATGAAACTGGGCAATTTATTGATGGTTTTTTTTTTTGGTAAATTACTTATCTCGGTTATTTGACATTCCCCATCTTTATATTTAATTCGTCCAAATGATCAGGAAAGGAGAGAGTCAAGTAAAATAAAATCGGGCACTTAAAAGCCTCATAAAGATATAATGAAATGCCTGTATCTTAAGTTCAGCAGTGCAAGAATTTCCTTCAGGCATAACAAAGTATGAAAGTAAACGAAGTTGCACATTAACCCAGAAATAAAAATAAACAGAAATTTGTAAACCGTGAAGCAGTTCGACAAATTCCAATAATTCTATTTCGGATTGTCGCCGAGTTAGCTCGGTCGACAGGTCAACACGTCGAAGATGTTGAGTTAATGCATTGCCACCCACCTTCAGTTTCACTTTTCAGTCTACAGTGTGATTTCACTCAAGAATTACATTAATATGCTTCAAAGCCCAAAAAAATTATTCTAATCAAAATTCTTATCCAGGATTATATACAATGAGTCCCATATCTAAATTGTTTTAATCATACTCTAAGTATGATTCAATGGAGAATTCAAAATTGAAATATAAACCAGGTGCTTTCATTTTCAAAAAAAATTGATGGTCGTCAAAACCGCATTTAAAAATAAAAATCTACGGGTTCGAGCTTTTGTCCAGAAAACACACCGCTGAATTTGACCCGAATTTAGATATGACTTCTGGGACTCACTGTAGAAACTTTCTGCGTCAAACAAACAGAACTTGAAACCTTGGGAGTTTAATTTAGGCACACCCTGTCCTTTTTACAAACCTTTTACTTAGGGGCACAGTTAATTTTTGATACCGATCATCGTTAGCAAAAATCCATAATAAAAGCACGGAAATCGGCCCACCCTGTACATGTGTGTGCCTCACCGCAATAACGGCTCTAACTGTCGTTAGCTATAAACAAGTATATCCTTTACGCTCCAGATTTATAGGTCAGTTATTGTCACCAGTGTAGTTTATGGCTCGAAGCCAAGAACATGTGCAATTGTTTTACCAGAAAACAATGCTATTTTCCTCACATTACTTATACCACCCACCTACTACTTCAGTTATGATTGAATTTAAATGCTAATTCTATTGCACTGTGACGTTTTGCGTTTGAGATACGGTTGGAAATAAATTGTCATTTTCGATTTTTAATTTAAAAATTCTCAAAATACCGCATGACATCAATGTCTTCGGCGCAGGGGACCTTGAGGCCTCACAGGCATTCAATAGTCATGAATTGCTAGGTCAAGTAATATGCATCACAATGTAGATAGATCGCGCATTGGGGAAACTGAGCTTTGTCTTTTCAGGAGCATAGAGCTTTGAATTGTCGTAACTCCCAAAGGGAAGTGAATCATCAGCATCGCTCGGTTTTATTCCCTGCAGGCTCAGAACAATTCACATTTATGGATTTTAGAAATATTGTTATTACATTTTAATGGTATTACGTAATGCCGCATCCTCTAGACATAGGGGACAAATGTCGCTCATAATTCATGAAGAAGTCAATTCTACAAATGATAATTAACAATTTTTGGACAACAGGACAGGAAAAATATTTGCAGTAAAAAAAGTCAAGCACCCATTAATATATAAACAGGTGTTTGAACCAACTTTACCAACCTGAGCGTATTAATAAAATCCTGCATATTCACTTATGAAATGACTCATTCTTTGAAACAGTTACATAAATTAGCAACCCGTTGATAATAGTTAAAATTCATGTTCGCATTTCGCTTAAAACAGCATTTATCAGTTGTCAGCGATTTATGTTGTTTGCACAATGTCAATAAAATATCACGATTTTAATTATCGTTGTTATTCTGAGCTCGAAATGAATTATGCAAGCTTCTAAAATTACTGCACAAAAAACGGTTTACCTTCTTTTCAATGAAACGTCCGCTCATTCTGTACTACTTGCAACCTACTGCGAACTGTTACTTCAGCTAAGAACTTTAATTATTGTCTACAATGTTGAGGATTCAAATAGCCGATGATTTCTTCATCACGTTTTATTAAAGTGGTTAAAAAAAATTAGAAGCTTTCAGCAATAATTTTAGATTCGTAACACACTCAGCCAATAACACTAAAAATGAGGTTTTAAAAAAACGATGAAATTGAAAAATATGCTGCCATGACATATACAATTACTTCAAATCGACAGATCGGCATACATATTACAATACGCAGACGACACGGCACTTATTGTACATGACAAAACTACTGACAGAGCAGCTCAAAGACTCCAAACACTAACAAACAACACAATAACATGGTTTTATAAATGGAGACTAACACCAAACGCGTCAAAAAACCAACTTCTGCTCACAAACCACAGACTCAACGCTGACTCCCCTACAATAACTGCAGACGGCCAAACGACACAACCAAAAAACGACGTAAAATACCTTGGAATCACAATTGACCACAAACTTAAATTCACTAAACACATACGAAACATCAGGGCAGAAACAATAAAGAGAACAAAACACTTCCGATCACTAACCTACAAAGACAGAGGAATTAGCACAAACACCGCCACCAAAATATATAAAGCTATTTGTAGACCCTTACTAGACTATGGACATATACTCATGACCAACGGAACAGAAAGGACAAAACGTTATATACAAAGAACAGAACAAATTGCACTAAGACTAATAACACGAATAAGACACCCCCAAAACCCACTACACAACCGCTCCACCCAACTACTATACGAACGCACAAACATGACAAAGATTTCGGAAAGACTCATACATCTACAGACGAAATGGACAAACAACCCCTACAACTGGACCATACTGAATCCCATTTGTCTTACAAGACCAACCAGACAAGCCCCCTTCCGTTTCCCTACATCAACGCTACTCGAACACTTACAGACGCAACTGACTAGTGGACAATAAAATAATTTTTTCTTGTCATTAGAATTGGAAAGTTTATTTAATAAGATTATTAACCTAGAATAAGAGAATTTTCATCTTTGTTTTTTATTTAGATTAAGACTACATGTATTAAACAAGGGCAGAAAGACCGATAGGTCGATAGCCTTTTTTAGAAATAAAGATGTTTACTACTACTAGAGCTATGCGATCCAAAAAATTATTATTCAAATCGGATCACTGACAGAAAATATTCACCGTGAAAAGTTGGGAAATATTTAGGCTATGCGTTAAATTAGCGGTAGAAGTTGTAGATTTGCTCTCAGTGTAGTGAGAAAAAATTATTAATTGAAACTCGTTTATGGTATATTCTTTAGAGTAGCATCGCTAACTATTATTGGGCATAAAATAGCTTAAGCGAAGGTAAAAGTAATGACTGAAATCAAGGAAAGATTATGAAAATGCGAGTAGAATGTTGGAGTAGATTAAAATAATGACACATCTGCTAATATCTAACAATTAGGATACATTTCATTATGAACGAGTGTATGTAATTTTTAGTCAATTTATTATAGTACGAGATGTCAAATGTGAACGTATAATTATCTTTTGTCTTAAGCCACGAAATGGTTTTGAACACGAGATCGGCGAATAGCAAGGAAGTGTTTAAAGATGCATTTGGAGATAGGCTTCTGCCACCGTATAAGCAAAGCTCGTCGATCTCCAAGTGCATAATAAAGTATCAATCATTTGTTTCATTAGTCAAATGGTTTTTTAATGACTTTCTTCAACGCGGCATGAGGAAGATAATTTCTGTACATCAGAGGAGCTCTTCTTTGTGCCACGCTTCGAGCCATTTCATTTCTAACAAAAAAGTACTTTGTTTTGAGTTAACGGTTTACAGGTGTGTAATGGAAATTATGAAAATTTTTCTGTATTTGTGGGAGCAACTGTATTAATTGCACACAATAATTTAGCTTATAGCCGTAAATTAACGTAAAATGATGTACTTGATTTAATGCAAAAAATTATCAATCACCTAAAACCACTTTTGCCTCGATGAGATTCAAACGGGTCCTGTAGCAGATAACATATAAGAATAGATCTATCGAGATTATGATGTAAACCAATTAAACATGCAAGTCGGTATGCGCGTTTAACAGCGAGATTATTAAGGCTACTAGCTCAAAATACTAATTTAACAGGTGGAGCGTTGGCGTACCATAAAATTAATTGTTATTAAATATTCCTCTAAGTGAATATGATAATAAATATTAAAGAGATCGATAAATCACTCTAAAATGTATAATGCGCATAATATAGTCAACGGCTAACTAAAATACAACCCAATTAGTGACAGGAAAATGTTATAAATTAATTAACATGCTGGTGTTAAGATCTTCGTTTGCAAGGACCAGGAAGATTGATAAACGTGTGTTTTTACCATCATCATTTTTACCAAAAGAATTAAACGTTTGCGGCCACTGCTTGAAACTGGTCAGTTTGTTCATTCTTTTTCAAAAATCCCGCAAAACATGAAAAGAATGAAACTGGAGAGTATTTCGTTCTTCTAGGTCGTTGTTCAAAATAATTTTGAGCTCAAACCCCGAAAAAATCTTCATTATCCGAGCAGATCGTCTCTGATGATACAAGCCATCCGTGCTTGCGAAACGTCGGGAGACATTATTTTCCGAAACGACCTAAAAGCCCGAAAAGCTCACCAGTATAGAAAATGTTCTTTCTGATTGATTTTAAAGCAATTATTTCTATATAATATAACAAATTATAATAAACTACAGGGTGATTCAAAAATGGCGAAATTCCTTTAAAGGGGTTATAGGGGCTCACTTGGAGCGTACGAGAAAAATATAGAAAATAATTTTATTAACAGTTGAAAATCGAATTTCAACTTTCTTATTAAGGATTATTTTGAAATGATCCCATGTTTGATTGGTAGCGTATTGGAATACTTAACTATCCGAAAAGAAAAATTACGATATTTGCTTCAATTTACGAAAATTGTTCATAATAAAAAAGTACTCTTCTACAATTTTTTTATATGATTTTGATATGATATGCTATTAGTTATGGTGCAATGCCTCAGTAACATAGCAGAAGCTGTAAGAACTTACACCAGCAAAGGGCTAGCGACACTGGACGATTGGCTCCAGGAACTAACGCATATTGTGGACGATCTAGAGGTGCTCGGGTTCCAGACCCAGAGGAACAAGTATGGGAGATAATTGCAGCAGAGCTTTACAGGAGTGTTCGGAGCATTGCATAACCACTGACACTTTCCCAGGCACCAGATAATTGTCCCGATAACTCCTCCGAGGAAGGGCTACATTCCTACCATGTATGTGAGATACACAGGACACATTAAATCTCTGATATTCCGAACACCGGTACAAATTGAGCAGGAGTTAATTAACCGAATACGAGAAGCTGCTCAAAATGTGAGCCCACACTGCTGGGAACAGTACACAGGCACAAACCAATTTGGAGTTAAACGGGCAGAACTTCGTCAACCTCTTGTGATTTAACAACTTAACTGTATGTTATTTGATTAATATTGATCATTGATACATATTATTTTGATTTGATTGATTTGATATTGATCGTGAAACGCAATTTGGGTTCCGTAATGGCCTCGGTACGAGGGAAGCACTTTTCGGCATTAATGTCCCTGCCCAAAGAAGCCGTGACATGTCGGCTGATGTTTATACCCGCTTCATAGACTTTCAAAAGGCATTCGACCGTGTTAATCATGAGGCCCTGGTGGATACTCTCAAGTTAATTGGACTGGACGGAGCGGATATCAGAGTAATCGCAAACTTATACTGGAATCAGACGTCGATAGTCAGAGTGGAGGGAACCACCACGCCAGAAGTAACCATCAAGCTCTCAATCATCATCTGCTCTTCAATGTGTACTCAGAAAGAATTTTCAAAGATGCACTTTCGGGGGTAGCAGTGGGCATTGTGATTAATTTTTTTCGTATATTTCTTTTTCCTGACTGTACTTTTAATTCATTCCAATATATTCCTGGGTTTTTCAGTCAATTTTATTGTCACTAATTATGGTGTTATGTGATGAGCCCTGCGTTTCGTCCCGGGTCTACCTATTGGACTCGTCAGTAAGGCTTAGGTAGACCCTGCCTTATACGCCAGACATCGGTTCTACGTGTTCGGACGTAAATGAACCGTGCCGGTATAGATCTTCTGCGGTGAGATATTGGCATGTAGAATACCGATGTCTGGCGTATAAGGCAGGGTCTACCTAAGCCTTACTGACGAGTCCAATAGGTAGACCCGGGACGAAACACAGGGCTCATCACATAACACCATAATTAGTGACAATAAAATTGACTGAAAAACCCAGGAATATATTGGATTGTGATTAATGGCGAATTGATAAATAACTTGCGGTACGCGGACGACACGGTTCTGTTGGCCTCTAGCTCAGAAGATCTGCAGCGGAGTTTGAGCAGTGTGGTAGTAAAGTGCGACGCAGCTGTCTTAGAACTAAACACAAAAAAGACCAAAGTTTTAGTAAACAGTAGAATATCAGAGCTGATATCAGTGTCAAAGGCGTGAGCTTGGAACAAGTTCATCAGTTAAGATACCTAGGCAACGTTATAACAGAAAATGCAGATAGCCACACAGAAGTAAGATCAAGGATAGAACAAGCACGAGCAGCTTACAGAAAAATGAGCAACGTTCTAGGATGCAGGGATTTAAAATCATCCCTACGAATCCGACTACTGAAATGCTACATATTCTCTACACTACTGTACGCAGTTGAGGCTTGGACCATCAACAAAAACGAAGAAAGTCGGCTTGAAGCGTTCGAGATGTGGGCCTACAGGAGATTGCTAAGAGTCACGTGGTCTGAAAGAATCACCAACGTGGCAATACTGCAGCGCTTAAACCACTGAGATCCTCTCCACTGTAAAAAAGAGGAAACTAGAGTATTTCGGCCATGTCATGAGAGGAGAAAAATACAGACTCCTACAAAACATCATACATGGATGGCAGTCGCGTACCAGGCAGGAGAAAAACGTCATGGCTGAAGAATCTGCGCGACTGGTACAAAACAAGTTCACACACACTTTTTAGAGCTGCTGTGGACAAAGTACTGCTAACGTTGTTGGTAAATTTGTTGTTTTTTTGCAAATATCTCAGTTTTGAATAAGAATAAATTTTGTAAATATTTTTCCCGTACTCCTAAAACACCCCCAAAGGAATTACGCCAAATTTTTAATCACCCTGTATAAGTAGTTCTTGTTGGCACTTGAAACAATGTATACCTGATTTATGGAATTATTTTTAAAGCTTATTAAGTGACGAAATGAAAAACCAAATATATATGCACATATCATATGCGAGATAATTAAATTAAGTTTAGTCATGTTTAATTGGAATAGATTTATTGGCATTTGGAATATATTTTATGTTGAAAAAGTTAATTATCCAATTAATTGCTTTTCCGATTTATTATACGCAAAAATTTGTTTAGTTTAATGTGGATATAATATTTAATGAGCAATTTTTAAATAACAAATACACCTCGGCTGAACGGAACTTTGGCTATTAAGCATTGATTCGATGGTCGATTTTTAACGCTTTATTAAAAATCATCCCCACAACTTTAGATTTTATGCTTTATAAAAAAGTTCTTTCCCGATCTGTAATTTGCGATATTTTTATCATTCAGATTCTTAGTAATTATCAACAGTTATTCAGCAATTTCCTTCAATCTGAATTAAACATCTCAATGATTAGGTAGCAAAGCGATAAATACGAAAGCTTTATGCTAATGAGTTTACAAAAAGTTGATAAAACCCGATAATACTCACTATGAAGGTGATATTAGCATGTAAGAATAGTGGCGCTTAAATATTCAAACAACATGTAAACGACTTCTTAAGTGCACAAACCGGAATAAGTGCCATCGAGAATAATTATGTTGTTGAATTGACTATGGAAGAAATTGCCCTGACATCAATATGAACGTTTAGTCAATTTTTTTGGCAATTCGAGCAAATCATTTAAAAAATGTAGCATTTAAAATGTGACTGAATTTTTTCAAGACTTCTAAGATGAAATTGAGTGTACGAGTTAAGAAAAATTCAACTTAATAGCAACGCAAGTATGAAGAATAATTTGAAGAACATTGTGAACGATGTGGATAATTCGGCCAAAAATCGTGAAAAAGTTAGTTCAATTTTAAAACTAGAAGTACTAGCTTATGCAAATCAGATTGCATACACAGAAACCTGTTTCACACAGACTAATGGTTATTATGAAACAAGTTGTTAACGATTATCTGAGTGAACCAATTAAAAAAACCAATTTTATTGAGGATGAGCAGATCGAAAGAACAGTATGGCAAATCGTTCGTGGCGGATTTTAACAAACGATTTGGTTTTTGTAGTTTGTTATAAAAGTCGGTGCACTTAAAGGCAAGTCTATTCCGTTTTTGTACAAATGTATGTGGTACACTTCCTTAGTAATTATACGACGTGAACTTAACTAGTTTTCTTTAATTAGCTATAAACATTGACATTTTACCGCGAGCTTAAGTAATAGCAATTTTAATCACATGTGCAATTATAATCAAAACTTCGGATGTGTAATTAAATAAATCGAATAAAATGGCTTGGGGGTATTTAGTGATTTGATTGCAGCTAATGTAGACGAATAGGAATTTCGCAGTGGTGACTTGGAGAATGTCAATTTAAATACCTGTTGTTGGGAGAATTGCAAGAAATTTGTTGTTGCCTTAGATGACAGACAACGTGTTTATGATGATAAATCACAAAATCACCACCAATAATCGACATCGACTTTTCCTAATCCATTACAAGAGCAACATTCTGCCCAATCGTCGAGTGGACGTGATTGAAAAGCACACAAGATCAAGCAAAGCATTCAGGCGCGAAAAAATTTCGATTTGTCTCTATGGGTCACTTTAAAAGCGATCCCGAAAGCTAATTGACTTTGGGATAAAAAGGTGATCCTGTTTCTCGTCAACTTGAGATTGGATGTTCTAAAGTTTATCTTGAAAGCGCACATGTCCCTGGTAAGCGTCAGTCGAGTCGGAGCGATTAAACTCTAAATAGCAGGAACGATTATTTTGCTGTTTTGCAGGCTCGGTTTTAAAATAGAACGACGGCGTTCCCCGTTTTGGCCCCCCGTAATTTAAACAAACGTTCTCCGTTAACCGCAACAAAGTCTTTGTTAATTTCGAAAAATGTTGACAAAATTGCCCATGTTTACAAAACTGAGCGTGTTGCATAACTGTTTGCTACTTTTTATAGTTCAACTTAAAATAGAGCTGTGGCTTATAACGCCCAAGCAGGTCTGGATTGACTTTTTTCAAATACACACAATGAAACCAGTAAATATCAACAACTTCTCCACATTTTACCCAAAAAAACATTGTACTTCAATTATTTCCCAATCCTTATCCAAGCCAATGTATACAAAGAAACAGTTTAGCTTTAAATAGACAGAATTTCATTTAGCTGACTCTTAAGCGAAAGCAATCAGTTTACCCTGATAGATGATCTGGGATACTTTTTCGTACTTGTTCAGAGCTTCGTGTCGAAGATTGTAGGCAACTAGTTTTGTCTGTTTGTGGAATCAAGACACGGTAACCATTAATAAAACAGTGGGATTCTGCATTCGAACGGCTCCTTGCCTATTTGATCGTGCACCTTACATTATCGTGGACTCTTCGCACTAATTAATCAATCCACTTATTATTGCTAAATATTATTGCTGTTCCTGCTACTAATTGCTCCAATGCCTACACCTTCATACATAATAATGTTGGTTTCACAGCTTCGGAGGCAATGTCAAGCATTCCGATTTAGCGATATGAATTTTAAGCAGATTTACTTGCACTTACCTCCAGTAAGTAAAGCTCATGCAAAGCTGGTGCAACACATTTATAATCAACTGACGCAGGCCAACCTAGCAAGCAAACCACACGTTTTGGCAACTGAGTGTTTGCAAAATAAACTACCGTAAATAGGATAGAATACATTTCCTCAGTCATTTCTGCCTCACTATGGAAAATCCAAGTTTATCCAAAGGGCATCTTAGGAATCAATTAGTCGCATAAAATTGACCCGCACCTTACCTTACCAATACCTTCACTGTAGTTTTATTTGATTTTGACTAAAAACAAAAATTCTGCTTCAAACAAATAAACTTTTGTTATGTTAAATCGAATTTTACCATTGAGAAGAATCGAATAAAGCAGCATAGTTAATTCCTTTATAATTTCATTCTTCAGTGCTAAATCATGGCTCCTAATTCTGTATGGTCGACCTTGGGTATATAAAAAAAATTAAGCAGCTTCTAAAATTGGGTAATAACTATAAAATAGCGCAGCTAACAATGAATGAAAAAATACAACCGAATCATGATTGCGGAATAATGCAAAGTGATGGTCTAAGGTCACAAACGTAGTAAGAAACATAAACGTTGGAATGGATTGAAAGAGCATAATCGATTTGGAAATCAAGTCATTGATCTCAAGGGAAAATTTCTCAAATTTTTGGAGTTGAATTGACAATTTTTTGGGGTTTTAGCAGTAACTAAAAACAAATCAACCACGATGCGTGAAAATTAAGGTTTCGTTCAGCAACCCAGCACTGTAAACAAGATTGAGGTATCCTTGAAATATATGAGAAAAACTAAAAGTACTTATCAAAGTCCAAGGTATTTTTTGCATCTTCTACGTCTCCTACTGGGAGTAGCATGTCAAGCCTCATCCAATCTCCACTACAGTGCACCAGGTATTATACGCTTTTCAGATTATTTTATTCAACTGTTCCGTGGGTTCTTCAGGTTTCAGCAAAATTGTTTTCATAGTCGACATATGCTCACATAGAAAGATTCCGACCTGAGATAGTGAACGCCATCTTAATTACTAATCAGCGAAGTCCGTATAGCGCGATTTTTAAATGAAAAATTTATTGCTGGTTACAGCATCTGATACATTATATATTAATTTTCTATCTTTAATGGGATTTTGCATCATTTGACGACGGTCCAATCCTTGGCACGTTTCAACAAAATTTAATCTTGCTACGCAGCCAGCCTTGATATGCTCGCAGAAAAGGCAAACTTTCGAATTGATGTGAAAAATTCCAGCGTTGAAAATGCAGTTTCAACTCTTAACTGCCTCCCCTAGGTTTCCAGATGACGATAACGGAAAATGACATAATTGTAAAATCATCAAAGAAACAGAGAAACGAGTTCGAAACCTGTTGTATATGTAATTTTCTGAGTGATTTAACAACACGCGATCTAAGCCCTTAAGAAACGAGGGTAATATATCACCCTGCTGTTTGAGGGGACACTTCAAAATTGCCGCACGTTTTCCCCTTATCCTTTTCTGGTCCTGTCGCATTTTCCAATTTGGCGTGGGAGGGCGAAATTAAATATTAAAGCAATTTTCTGTTTACTGCTATCCTCTATGTTCTAGTATTTATCCAAACTAAATTTCATTATTTTTTTAGCTCAGGACTTTGTTTCGACCTAAGAAGCCCCCAATATGAGTATAAATAGTGTTTGAGTCAATAATAAGGAAAAAATAGTCGTGAAAAAATTGTGACTACTCAGAAGGTGCTAAAATTGATGATTTTCGAAGCTGAATATTCTAGCGGGTTTTTCAATGTCCTCATCGCATCAGTCTCACCCTTCTGGTGGAAAACGATGTAGAATTTAAGGCATTTTGAGAGATTTGATATTTTTTCAAAAAATCGACATTCACCCCTTATAAAACTTTCGGTCAAAAATCAAAAAAGCTCCCAATACGCATGTATAAAGCTTTTGAGTCTATAATAAGAAATATATCCTCGGTTAAAGATCCTCACCGGTCAAAAACTGCTTAAAATTGAGCAAAAATGTCGAACATTTCGAAGCTGAAAATTCTAGCGTGTTTTTCAATATGCTCATTGTATTCCTCGTGCCTCTGTGACGAAAATGCTGTAGAATTAATGGCATTTTGCGAGATTTAAAAGTTTTTGAAAAAATCGACCTCTACCCAAACTTTTTTCGGCAAAAATCAAAATTTCACATTCTTGTTTTTTGAGCTCAATGGATTCTTTGCGACCTAAGAAGCTCCCAATAGGCATATAAAAAGCTTTTGAGTCAATAATAATCCAGATATCGTCTTCCAGAACCCGCTTCTTTTCTCGTTTGCTTGCAATGAAAATCGTATAGGATTTCAGGATTTTTCAGCAATTCTGTCCCTCTCCGCTCATCTAGCAAAAATATGTTACAATAACGACCCACAAGAGAATTAAAAATTTCTCTAGGTCTAGTTGTCTATCTCTAGTGTTCCCTCTAGCAAGCATGTTCTAGAAAGCAAGGCTTATCAATTCATGAAAAGTCTAAGTAATAGATATCATTCACAGGCGACTCAGAGTGCTCTCCAGTGAGCCACAGTGATCGAAATGATGGAATCTCTTAACCGCCAAATGCGTGGCTGGGGGAAAATAGCCATGATTGAAAGCGAGTCCTTTCCACCCTTACGGAAAAGCCCTCGATACGACCCACTGAGATACATTATGAAACAGTTTGCGGCTTTTTTATCGGCATCTAAATACGATATCAATATGTTAGGTCCTGTTTTACGCTCGAGAATTATTGTGACTTGTCACAGTAATTGACAAAAATTGCTGGGCCAGGATTGATCCTTAGGGGAAGTTGAAAAAGGAGTGATTCTAGGTGGGAAAGCTGGTTTTTATCATGAACAGATATGATAGTATTGTGAATATTTTATGAGTAAAATCGTCTTCAAATCTGGAAATGGTTTAAAGTCAGATAATAATAACACGAGCCGTAATTAGCCGCGCCATTGGAATTATATATATTCAAACTTAATTGGCAAGTTTCAATGAATGGACGAAACCGCAGTCTTCTGTTCACCTAGTCATAAGCGAGCAATTACTCAGATACATTTTAGTTGTGAAATCAACTTGTACTATGCGATCGTAAATATAGAGGTTATTAATTTTAGCTTTTAAACACTGTATGTCCCGCCCAGTATGCCTTCGCTGGAAAGCAATCTAGGTTATCACGACGACCATAACACGATGCGTATTTATGAAATGTTCTTTTAATCGCAATCCCTTTCATTTTCGGTTTTTATCTCGGAATTACAATATGGACATCGCGCATAACCTTCGAACAAACGGACTTTACAAGAATTGTGGGACTATTGCCTTGGTGCGTTGATGTCACCTTCTCTATTAACGTTGTTTAACTAATAACTACCAATTCCTAATATGGACAATATCTACATCTAGACAGCCCGATACCTGTTTTCCTTTTAGAGATTCATGGTACCACAATATAGCTTTGTTAATATTTTAGAGACCTTCAATTAATATGTGCTTATCTCAGCTTATTATTGCAAACGTACGCCTATTATTTATCGGTTCGTATTCATTTCTTAAATTTAGGCGGGTTGATTTTAATTAAGTATCCATCATTAATAACTTTGTCTTCATCAAAGATTCTAAGGCCGGATTCTAGAATGCAAGTAAAAAGAACGGTATAGTAATTCCTGGTATAACTTATACCCGCAGATATCCGGAGTATATCTCTGAGTGAGTTCTACAATCTCTTGTCCGTTTAGGTATAACTATACCGGGAATTAGTTCAAAGGCGTGTAAATAGTTCTCTTGGCCGCATCTATAGTTTATGTACGGCCTACAATGTGACAATTATTGTCACATTGCCAATTGTGTTGACAATTATTAACGCGGGAACGCTCCTTTGAGCAACAAAGTACACATGTAAGTAGCTTGTTTACGCTTTGAGAACACAGTGTGGCACGTTTTCATCGCAGATTGTTTTACTTTAGTTACAAAATGAACAAAAAAGGTGCAAAACTACACAGAAAATGAGATTGAGGTGTTAGTAGATCAGGTAGAAAAATTTAAAGAAATTGTCGGCCGACGTAATAATAAATTCCCTGGTAGTTACTATAAGTAATAATAGAGATTACAAAACATTATCATGCACAAAACACAGTTTGCTCAATAACATACAAAAATCAACATTAATGCTAGTGTTAACAGCCAAATTGACCAATAGCATGCAAGAATGGCCTTATTCGAAGTATATCTCCTCAAGTTTGTCGGTATAATATATTCCGCAGATATACCAGGAATAAAGTTATTCCGTGATTGTAGAACCCAAATCGCTAATTATATTCCGAGTAAAGCTTGATATGAGTATATACTTGTATTGTAGACCACGGCCTAAGTGGATTAAATTAACGAGCCAGTAGTATATTTCGCGATGATTAAGATGAAACAGAGCAATTACCTATTGAGCGTCGTATTTTCCAGATAGAGTTGAAGCATTTCGGTATTTCCTTTAAATTTGTGGTATTTAAATATTTGATATGGTATTATTTGATAAGGAAAAATTTTGAAAAAAAAATTGCCAAAATTTGTGGAAGATATGAACAGTTGAAAATCGAATTTCAACTTTGTTATTTAGTATTGTTTTGATCCCATGTTTGATTGGTAGCCTACTGGAATACTTAAGTATTCGTAAAGAAAAATTGCGATCTTTACTTCAAATTATGAAAAATTTTAATATTAAAAAAGTCCTCTTCTACAATTTTTTGATGAAAATTCAAAGCGGCAATTTTTTGTCATTAACAGGTTTTGTCAAGAATAACAAGCATTTGTCAAAATGTGAGTTGGTATGAAGCTACTTTCACAAAATGTGCACTAATATCGAATATGTGGATATGCTATTAGTTATGGTGGAAGGCCACAGTAACATAGCAGAAGCTATAAGAACTTACGCCAACAAAGGGCTAGAGCCACTGGACGATTGGCTCCAGGAATTGAAGCAGATAGTGGACGCACAAGAGGTGTTCGGGTTCCAGACATAGGAGAACAGGTATTGGAGATAATTGCAGCAGAGCCTTCCAGGAGTATTCGGAGCATTGCGCAACAACTGACTATTTCCCAGGCAACTGTGCATCGGATAATTATCGAGGAAGGGCTACATCCCTACCATGTATGTAAGATACACGGGGCACAAGGACACATTAAATCTGTGATCTACCGAACACCGGTACATATTCAGCAGGAGGTAATTAACTGAATACGAGAAATTCCTCGAGAATAGTGCACAATAACGTGATTACACGGGCTCAAACATGTTTGGAATTAAACGGGCAGAACTTCGAACACCTCTAGTAAGTTGTCCACATTTCAAAACGGTTATTTTCCAACCCACAGATTCATATCTAAGATTTTCGTTTCCACCGCCAACCACCACAATGGTTAACCTAACTTTTTATAGGAGGTTTTGTTAACATAGTTGAATTTACCGGTTACCCTAACCTATTTCATTTTCACCTGAGCTTTTGATATTTAAAAAAGAACTGGTCTTTATGTAATGCTAATGAGGCAGATTACCTTGACAAACAGTGTTGTCGACCTTTTGATCTAGCTTTTTGCAATAATCTCAGGTTTTGATTAGAACCCCCAATTTTGAATCACCCTGTATGCTAATAGAGTATGGGATTCAAAGACCAGTTTCCAAAATGTGATTGTTCAGAAAATAATAAAAAAGTTCGTTTGATCCATCCAGGAGCCATCTGGGTGTTGTAAAACTTGAAGGAAAGAAGTCATGGGCGGATGTTCACAGGGCAACGTGCAAAAAAGTAAGCAAAACAACGCAATCAAATAAAAAGCCTAGGATTCCAAGGAACAGGACATTAACTTGAGCTACTAGGTAATCCATTATAAATCTTAACATCCTTAAAACCGCACTATGTAAACGTCTAAAATGACAAGATATCACATATCGGAATCAGTAATCTAAAACACAAGTACTACAAGAAAAAATCGTATCAGGACAACGTGTCTGAGATAAGACAAATTGATGCTAAGTAATAAATTTTGCCATTGTCATTGAATGAAAAAAGTTGAGCAACAATCCTCGTTTGATTGATCGTGTCCCTTCAAAAATAAAACAAAAAAGCCTGCAATACGACGTGAAATTCTCTCTAGCTCGGCATATGCATACCAATCGCTTGCAGGATGACAGTTGACAACGAAGTACATGCATTTGATATACAAATTGTTGGACATGGTATCTGATTGTCATACCACTACTATGTTGCCACAACTTCCCCTGTTATTTGCGCACTTTAGTTCGCGGCCTATCGATTTAACTCTGTTAGACCTCGGGCATCTAACAAAGACACAAATTAAATAATCCACACCCACCAATAATATGATTTGCAAGTATCCTACTTGTTTTAATTAACACACACTATAAACGAATTACCAATATTTGATGACTTGCAAAAGGCTTTCGATGCAATAGCGACGATATTATTACATTTCGTTTCACCTGCCGACCCTAAATAAATCTAAAGGTGCAAATTAACTGTAGTTAAATAAACTTTCACTTTTCAACGAAAATTTAGTGAGAACAATTGTCAAAATCCCTGCAAAAGTATTCAAAAGTGAAAATTTCTATCAAGGGGAAGTTTTGAAATACAAATTGCCAAAATAGCACAAAGGTTGAAAGCAGTCAACTAAACGCATCGTGCTCTTTCTATGTCACCAAAGGATATTTATAAGCGTCAATGTTTTACCTGAAGGTTTAAGACTCAGTAGAACGTAGAGGCTCTAATGTCCAAGTGACCAAGAGCGATTGAAACCGACTAAAGCTGATACCATGGCAACACTGGGTTTCCTTTGCCGGTACCATCTGATTGCCCTTCAGTTGAGCGGCTATCTCAGATCTTGTCTTTGGACTGTGACAATTTAAAATGCAAATCTTTATTTACTGGTAATTTTATCGCCAGCATATCACTTGCAGCACTGATGTAAGTGAAATTCGTTTAAGCTGCGCTGATGATTTGAAAGCATGGGAATTCACCTTATAGAGAGATATAACCAGACATTCCCGCACTCCAATTTGAGCCCAAAGGAAACTCGCTCTGGAAATAGTGTTTAGTAAATTTAAGTTAATTGTAGATGGACTTTCAAAGAAGCGAATTTCAAAGAAGAAAAGAGAAAATTTACGGGAAATTAATGAGCATAATGACCAAATGGATATAAGTTTATGTTTCTCAAATAAGGTGAAACAGTTATGGTCGTTCGAAAGGTCAAATAGTGAAACATTATAATACGTTCCGCACATGTGTATTTAAACGACTATCGGTGGACTTAATCTACCATCGTAGAGACCTGCAAGAAGCATTTGCGGCATTTTTAAGACAGCAGGGCCTATGAGTGATGGTATGCCGCAAGGTGATCATGATCAACCGCTCTCATAATGCGCTCGAACCAGTGTCGCACATACCACACCTCCACTCAATCCCATAAGACCCAAGCCGCTTTCAAAATTATATAAATTCAATTACAATATTTATAGCAAAACGATAATTACCGTAATCTAATGGTACGTACTGCACGCGATTCTTTAAAGGTTAACATGGTTATTCAAATCTTTCTGGAATTGCAAAATGGATTTTAACCACCTACAATCCTAATTCTGATTGTCCATTGCATTGTTTGCGGCGCAATACGACAATTAAGGGTTTTATTCTCGACTGTTCAATATCTGACTCATTTTGAATGTTTATTTGTGAATCTTTTGGCAATGGCAATTTATTTTAAATATTTTGTCAAATAATTGTTTTATATGAAAAACCGATAACAACTCGAGGTTTTCCACTCCATAACGCTTTACAAAAATGATCACCAAACTTTGCTTTTTATTGTTGTTTTAGAAACTTTATTTTGGTAATAATCCTCTTCCTAGTCCTGATTGGCCACTTCAATTTTGTTTTCAAGCTCCTTTTCTCGGGTATTTTGTCTCACAATTTTTCTTTTTTTTAAATACAGAATTTCCTCACGTCTTCAATTACAGCAACACAATGATGTTGGTTTAGTAAAATGAATGCACTTTCTATAATTTCACGTTATTTTGTTGATCGGTCTTTTGCTAAAATTGTTGAAGCATCCCATTGAATTTGGTGGCAATTATCTAAAATTATCTGTTTTTCGTGCAAGATTGGTATTATTTAATTATTTAATTTAATGGCCTTGAGGTTTTCCTTATTTAAAATTTATCACATTGGCAAGGAATTTTGTAAATTACGTTTTATGTGTTTTCAATTTTGCCATGGCGTTTTGTTTTCGAAATGGTGCTTCTAATGTATAATTGTATTTTCAGTTTTGCGATAGTTCTAGTATTGAATTTGGTACCTACTCGTTTAGTTCTACCTGAAATCCCCGGAGTAAGTGGAATAAAAAGTTTTGTAATGGGTTAATTTTGGCTTTTTTTTTTATTTCCAATTTCATTAAAACATTTGTCAATAAAGGAATTTGCATAATTATTGAAATTTAAAACTTCTTTTATGAATTGTTTATCTTTCAGAAAATTAGATTGATTACAATTTATGTTTGCTCTATCATATAAACTTTTTACAATGCCTTTTTTACCATTATCGGGTGATTTGACTTAAAATTCAAATATCTATTTGTATGCGTAGATTTTCTATATAGCAAAGTTTCGAAATTGTCTAACTTTTTCTCAATTAGTTTATCGAGACAAGGAATTTGGTTGTTTTGTTCTTTTTCAATAATGAATGTTGTTAATAATATCAAATATATCAACCAACTTCCTTCTCTTCTTTTCTCGATATTTATCGTATTTCAATTGCATTTGTTTTGACAGTATAAATATAATATAATTCAAATAATGGTATTCAAAACCGCGTGTTATAATTATTTTTGCATAATTTTGTCATTGGGTCCCACAGTGGAAAATCATATGATCTTTGCCCGCAGAAAAACAGTAGTTTTAACAGTAGTAAAAACAGAATTTAGACTGTTTATCAAACTAAGAGTAAGGTGAACAATAATGGAAACCTCCGGGTCATCAGAGCGGTCAAGAGCTTATGATGTAAGCAAGTGAAGATTTTGAGATGTTCCAACCTGAGTTACCCCCAGGACCGGATATGCTCTCGTCGGCTGCATTTAGTCTGAAACTTTATTTCGCCGATGGAAATACAGTGGCGAAATAAATTTCAGGATTTGCGTACATCATAAGAGTAGCATGTTTTGGTTTAGGAGAATTTAAAGCTTTAGGACTGTGCGTGTCCAATGTTGTTACTGCGTGAGTTTTTCGCGCATAATTTTTGTCGACCAAAGAATAGACTGCGTCCACTGATTCATATAAATAAAATTGAAGATCGTTAATACTGATATGAAAGAGGGAATATTTTAGACAAGTGATCGAATAGTGAAGTTGATCGAGACGAAGGTGAGAACTTGATAAAAGAAGAGATAAGTGAAGTGACGCCACTGCGTGACTAGCAGCCGTTTCAACCGGGAACTTGTATGACATGTGATGGTGATGGCGAGTCTCCATGTGGGTGAAAGGTGACTACATTCTACAAGTATACTGTCCGCGTCCTAGTCGGTTCTTGTTGTGTACTGACAGCAGCGGCCGAGTTTGCCGGGAGGGGCTCGCCAACTATAGAAATCAGCGCAGCGATAACACTCTTATTCTCGGAATGAATGTAACCATGATGGAAAATTAATTAGCACGTTTTGTTGCGCTTATGTAACGCCCGCTCTTTACAACAGTAATGCACCATAGTTCTAACTGTACACATTTTACCCGACGGTCACTTACTATCTTTGACTCTTTGCATACTTCTATATCTGACAATGCGATAGTCAAGGAGCATTTATATACATTACATGCTTGGTACGTATACGTCTTCCTGCTTTCCTCATCACAAAAGCTCATTTGAAGCCCAGCAATAATTCTTCCTGACAATTTTAGTTAAAATCTGATAACTTCACGCTCAGATCGTCGTCGTTGTTGCACATCGTGAATTAAATGATTCGTTCCTCGAATAGTTTTTGAAAAATCTGAATACTTAAAACTAACTAGAAACTAACAAGGAGCTCTATTTATATGTAACCCATTAACCAATGTTCAAAAGCAATTTGTGTTACTCTCTCCTTAATTCAGAAAGTTCCGGCTAACAAAACGAAGCAATGATGATTCTAAAGTTTCTTCAGTTATCTTCAAAATTCTATCTTTCAATATCACGAGTCCTTCTGTAGATCATATTTTTATGAAGACACCCACTAACTGACTCAAGGAAAGAAAAATGCAAAAAAATCTGTTTCAACTTGAATTCCCACAGAACTCAGTTTTGAGGCATTGTCAACCATGTTGAGTCCCACACTCTTCCGGTCTTCTGTCACACAACTTCAATTTTGTTTCATTCTAAGGTGTTTAAACATGCCCTTAAGGTGGTGATTTACATTTTTTAATCGGCTTTTAGAGAAGGCGTACATTTAAAGAGCGAAAACGGAGTCATTCGGATATAGAGTGTCATCGTTCAAAGCAAGTGCCTGTCAACTCAAACGGTTTCTGCAAGCTGTTTGGGATCCCACAGGGTAATATAAGCCATCGCTCACGTGTCATTCGGAATTGGTTGTCACATCTGGCCCTAACTGTACAAGTGAGTGCCCGAATATTAACTAAGATTACCAATATCGACGAAACACTTTATTTCGCCACCCCTTTTTCTCACATTGTTGTCTGGGTCCAAGACAATTGTTTTCGTCGAACGGTTCAATTAACACTGAATCCACTTTCAGTGCAGTTTCACTGATTAATAACTTTATTAGCAGACGTGAAAACTCTACCTTAATAACTTTATTCATCACTTCACATTGTAACTATCTCATGTATCATGGAAATGGATCCAACTTTATACACATCAGTTTTTCAGCTCAATAAATTAGAGTTTTTTAGAACCTCATAAGGCGACAACCCCTAACCAAAATGAGAATTTATTATGTCTACGGCTAATATGAAATCAGTTAGAGGCTATGAAGCCATAAAAAAACTTCCAAGTTTTGCGCCCTTGTTAATAAAAATTCACAGGGCAGGGCATTGTCATTATTAGACGCATTTAGGGGATAATGCGAGACCTTCTCTTACGTTTATGCAGTGTAAAGTTCGTAAAATTATATGTTAATGTCATCCAAATTAAAAAGCATTGCATTTGCCGCTGCGTTATTAAAGCTTTTATTGGTTCATTTAAAAGTTTTTTGCCATTATGGAAAAGACGCTGTCTAATGTGCAGGGTAAGAATGCCAAAGAAATTTCAATCTTCACTTAGTAATGATTATATTAGCAAAATTCGAATTATTCTTGACTAAACAGCATTGAAGTTCATTTAAAGCACGGCATAAAACTAATTTCCTGCTTTATTTAATTTATGTCAAAGAAAGATCATTGATCTAATCCCAAGTTCGCTACCAGTAGTAAAAGTCTTCGAAACTTAAGTTATGCAATTTAAAAGCAATTTAGTCTGCGACATCCAGTGACAAATCTTTTAATAGCGACATTAACTACTTTACTAAAAGCGGTGCTTTTTAAGATTTTAATTTGATGTAATATAAATGTCTCAAATTAATAATAATTTAACAGCCCATGTGGAAATCTGAAAATAAATTAGTATATTACTGTTGAGGAACTGGTTTACTCTTATAACGCCAACAGGTGAAATGTTTCGGTAAGCTTTTAATCAGATTTATAAATGGAAGGTGACATCGATAGCAATAAATGTAGAGTCCATTGATCTACATATAGAGTGAGCCTATTTTTAATTAAAAGCAAACATTTTACAGGTAGTGAACCCCGTCCCTGGATTTGATTTGTTAGGCAAGAAAATTTATAATATGAGAAGCATCGTCTGGGTCTAGTGCGTCAACAAAAAAAAAGTAATGTAGATATAGATTTTGTGTCAAAAAATACAGCTATAAATCGCATCGTCTTCTAGGGTTGGAAAAACTTCTCCTCTGTTGAACAGTTGTGGCCAAGTAATTAGTCATTTATGAATCCAGTAATTGCGCATAAAAAGATAAATAGATGCTGCTGCCTTAATGGGCAATACAGGCCTTCGAAAGCAGTCCTTAACATCGCGAGACTCACGGCTGTTTTCCAGGGCGCCGGATTCTTGAAGGGGCTTTTTAAGGTACTAAATTAGTCAACGGCTTCTCTTACCACGAACATTTTTATTCAAATTAGGATTATATTAATCTTGATTATAAAACGCGCAACTTGCATTTGTTTGTTGGGCAAAGTGCTAAAACACCAAACTGAACTTATCAGTTCTTGTACTAACAACATTTGAGGACTAGAAGTAGGCGAAATCGGGTTTTAAGGTCTATATTCTTACAAGATAATCTATTTAAATATTCCTGAATGTTAGGCTTACAGTAATGCAGTTTCATAATAAACTTTTAATACTCCCATCTAATCCTCACATTAATAATAAGTATTTATTTTCCAAAGTTTAAGCATAATGATGTTCAGGGGTAAACAATTTTATTAGCTGCCAGCTTATTAATTGCTCTACTCATAAAAGCAGCAAACATATTATAGTGATCGATATAAATTTCATATTATACGATTAGAAATCAGAAAGAAAATTATTGTCTACAATCAAAAACAGCTGAGTGTAAAAAATTGTTTATTCGGGTGTCTATTCTCTCTTAGAATATCTTTGTTCTAATCACAAAATTCTAGTTTGTTTAAAAGCGGTAGACAATGGTTTATGCGGACTTCCATTGTCATCACAACGTTTCGTGTAGTAGAATCGCCAACCAATTTCAGCGTTAGCTCCAAACGGTCGTCCAATCGAAACGTTGGAAGTATTTCCAAGTAAAGTAAGAACTAGAATTGTGTGAACAATTGAACGTTTCACTTGCAAAACATATTTCAAACCGCTAATAATTGTGCTAATCAAAACTGAAGCATTTCTTAAAGATAATTGTCCCTTCCTCCATGTTAAATATTTAATGAAAACAATATCCATTAAGAAGATTGGTCTTTTAATTAAAACAATGTCTGGCCACAGAAAAAAGCGGGCAAGTGAAAAAATTCGTCTTGGAAAATAGAGGGGAAGCATTTAAGACGTTTAAGAGGCTAATCCACGACTTGCGGTTAATTTTTTGAATTAATTAGGGAAATAAATTGTGTTACGACGAGATTTTAATGACAAAAAATTAAAATTGTCACAGATGCGAATGTATAAATTGATCATTTCGAAGATATACGACCGTTGTTAGGAGGTGCCCTTTAATTAGAACTATGGCTTGGGGGATAAAAAGATGGATTAGGCAGAGTGTCGAAAGAAATTACCGACTTTTATTTATGTCCGGATTTTATTCGGCCGAATTCGAATTTTGCTTCTATTCTAAGGTAATTAAAGGCATTCTTTGATGACATCTATTAGTTTAAAATTAAATAATTACTCTATAAACGCGGCAATGATTTGTAGTAGTTTAAATACCATCTAAGGCGACAAGTTGGACACATTTTAAACGGCTATTGATCCAAACTAGTGAATTAGGCCGCAGTAGAAGATAATTTATCTGACATTTCACAAGCCATTTGGGCTTACGCCTCAAGAAGAAATTCTATTCTATGACGGTCACCAGGTTTCAGATATGAAAATTCGGAGTAAAAATCGTAGAAAATAATTACTGTGTATATTTTCCTGACTGTATTTCAATTTAATCCAAAAAAATTCATGGGTTTCAGTCAATTTTATTGTTTATTATTTAAAATGTCACAAATACGTACTGTGTATATTTCCTGACTGTATTTCAATTTAATCCAAAAAATTCCTGGGTTTCAGTCAATTTTATTGTTTATTATTTAAAATGTCACAAATACGTTGCTCAGAAGAAACACACATACACAAAACAGAAACAGACAGAAAAAACTTCCTAACCAGATGCAAGAATCTAGCTATCATACCAAAGTTCATACAGACAAACTAATGATGGTGGAGAAAGACACCGAAATGTATTTGTGACATTTTAAATAATAAACAATAAAATTGACTGAAACCCAGGAATTTTTTTGGATTAAATTGAAATACAGTCAGGAAAATATACACAGTAATTGAGTTGCTTGGGAACAAAAGCAGGATAGATCTGATGGAGGAAGACAGGTTGAAGGGGACATATAGGAGATTGCAAGAAAAATTGGCAAGAGAGAGGAACAGAAAAAACTTCCTAACCAGATGCAAGAATCTAGCTATCATACCAAAGTTCATACAGACAAACTGATGATGGTGGAGAAAGACACCGAAACGTATTTGTGACATTTTAAATAATAAACAATAAAATTGACTGAAACCCAGAAATTTTTTGGATTAAATTGAAATACAGTCAGGAAAATATACACGGTAATTGAGATGCTTGGGAACAAAAGCAGGATAGATCTGATGGATGAAGACAGGTTGAAGGGGACATATAGGAGATTGCAAGAAAAATTGGCAAGGGAGAGGAACAGAAAAAACTTGCTAACCAGATGCAAAAATCTAGCTATCATACCAAAGTTCATACAGACAAACTGATGATGGTGGAGAAAGACACCGAAACGTATTTGTGACATTTTAAATAATAAACAATAAAATTGACTGAAACCCCGGAATTTTTTTGGATTAAATTGAAATACAGTCAGGAAAATATACACAGTAATTGAGATTGCTTGGGAACAAAAGCAGGATAGATCTGATGGAGGAAGACAGGTTGAAGGGGACATATAGGAGATTGCAAGAAAAATTGGCAGGAGAGAGGAACAGAAAAAACTTCCTAACCAGATGCAAGAATCTAGCTATCATACCAAAGTTCATACAGACAAACTGATGATGGTGGAGAAAGACACCGAAACGTATTTGTGACATTTTAAATAATAAACAATAAAATTGACTGAAACCCAGGAATTTTTTTGGATTAAATTGAAATACAGTCAGGAAAATATACACAGTAATTGAGTTGCTTGGGAACAAAAGCAGGATAGATCTGATGGAGGAAGACAGGTTGAAGGGGACATATAGGAGATTGCAAGAAAAATTGGCAAGAGAGAGGAACAGAAAAAACTTCCTAACCAGATGCAAGAATCTAGCTATCATACCAAAGTTCATACAGACAAACTGATGATGGTGGAGAAAGACACCGAAACGTATTTGTGACATTTTAAATAATAAACAATAAAATTGACTGAAACCCAGGAATTTTTTTGGATTAAAGTAGAAAATAATGTTGATGTAATAAAGATGTTAACGTATACTAATTGTCTTGCAACTGTAGCACCGTGAGAAATAAATTTGATCGGGAATATAATATTAAAGTCGTGATTTCAAGCTAATTACGTAAGGAAATGAAAAATGTCCCTTGTCAGTTGAAAGCGATTGACCATGTATGACGTAACGTTCGGTACATCAAAAAGTTGTACCATGAAGACCTAGTTTTGTGCTATGACCCCAATAGTCAAATTTGGTAATAATTATTATACAATTATTATTGATTTATTAGTGAAAATGTTACCATTCTTAAGCAGGATATTATTTGTGGTTGGCTAAAAGCGGATATTTAATTTATTGCCTAATCGACGTCTAGGAGGACTCAACAGTCTTTAAATGTTATAATAAATAATTGACCAAAGTATTGTTTGGGACCTAAGGACATTTAACAAGCAGCTAAGGAGAAAGTCAACTGAAAACACAGTTGAATTATTATGAATTACCCACGAAGTTCGCCTATTCCATTGACAGCTGTCACATTTATGTTTATGCTCGGCAGGTGATCACAATTTATAGAAAATCACGATGGTTATCGGGATATTTTTTCCGTTGATTGTTTTTTATAACCATTCAGTGTATGACCTTTTACGAACGCACAAAATGTTTTGGTTGACAGTACATCCATTTTAAATATGACGTAGGCTTTTGTTTGTCATATTAGGAAACCGATTGTTCACTTCTTATATGCTTAGACACATTTTCTATTCGATTTATTTGTCAACTTATATTATTCGAATTGAGTCACTACGATTATTTCGTCAGCAAATGCCATTTTTTCGGCAAGAGATTTTATTGTCAAGTTATTTAACTTTAATAATTTCGATCACAACATGGCAAAAATAGAAGATCAAGTACCAGGTGAGCAAATGCGAGAGGTCAAACATGTTAAGCTGCGCGCAAAATTTAATATATTTTTACTCCACAGTCAATGCGAGAACCAAAATTAAGCAAGGGCAGTGAACAAAACTTCTTTAATATGGAGAGGTTATCTGCAATCTGGAGTTTTTAATAAAATTGACTAAAAAGTTAATTAACGCAAAAAACAAGTGTTCAATTAATATCCAAGAGCTAATAGGAGACATAAATTGGCTCCAAAAACTTCAATTTTTGAGTTGATAGCTCTTTCCAGTTCAGCTGTGGAAATTCGGAATGCAACAGTCTTGGTCTAGTTAGAAATATTTCATTTAGCATCTTTCCCCACAAGTAAAAGTCTACCCACATTAAATCAGGTGATCTAGCCGGCCAATAAAATAAACTTCTTTCTATCCACATTTCTGGATATACGGGGTGTCAATTTGAAAACTTCCCACCCTCAATATCTCTCTTACAGTTAAAAATATTAAACATCGGAAAGACGCGACAATTTTATTTGTAAGGGGGACACTTTAAATTAATATTTTTAGCCTTCTGGTTTCAAGCTCCTAGGAGGGGTAGATGTCACCGTTAGAATCTTAAATGGGAACGGGGGTCAAGTGGCACATGGTTTTAAAGGGGCTTCAATTCTCTTGTCAGTGGTATCCTACTTTGTTGCTTTTTGTCCAGAGGTTCCCCAATTAATTGTTTCCATTATGCAAATTTAACAACTCTGTAGCAACTTCAAATAAATAAAATTTAAATGCCAAGTTGTAGACTGCTCTCGTGAAAAGCGAATTGATATTTTTTAAGGAAAAACTAAATATCTTATCCACTCTTCACTCTGACTAACAATATACAAACTACCCACCTAACTGACAGAAAGACAGCTTGCCTGTTTATGGACATTAACAAAGCTTTTCACTATCAAAAGCTGTGTCTGGCATAGAGGCTTACTATACAAACTATACAAACTACACACACCAACATATCTACTACACACCATAAAGAACTTACTAGAAAGCAGACAACTGCAAGTAGGAATTGACAAAACACTGTCATTTTCTTTTTCCCCTGAACAAGAGCTCCCTCAAGGATCCCCGCTCTCACCGTTTCTCTACAATATATACTGCCATGACATATACAAGTACAACTTACCAGACAAAAATCAAATCGACAGATCGGCATACATATTACAATACGCAGACGACACGGCACTTATTGTACATGACAAAACTACTGAGCGAGCAGCTCAAAGACTCCAAACACTTACAAACAACACAATGACATGGTTTGATAAATGGAGACTAACACCAAACGCGTCAAAAAACCAACTTCTGCTCACAAACCACAGACTCAACGCTGACTCCCCTACAATAACTGCAGACGGCCAAACGATAGCCAAAAAACGACGTAAAATACCTTGGAATCACAATTGACTACAAACTTAAATTCACTAAACACATACGAAACATCAGGGCAGAAACAATAAAGAGAACAAAACACTTCCGATCACTAACCTACAAAGACAGAGGAATTAGCACAAACACCGCCACCAAAATATATAAAGCTATTTGTAGACCCTTGCTAGACTATGGACATATACTCATGACCAACGGAACAGAAAGGACAAAACGTTATATACAAACAACAGAACAAATTGCACTAAGACTAATAACACGAATAAGACACCCCCAAAACCTCCACCACACAACCGCCCCACCCAACTACTATACGAACGCACAAACATGACAAAGATTTCGGAAAGACTCATACATCTACAGACAAAATGGACAAACAACCCCTACAACTGGACCATACTGAATCCCCTTTGTCTCACAAGACCAACCAGACAATCCCGCTTCCGTTTCCCTACATCAACGCTACTCGAACACTTACAAACGCAACTGACTACTGGACAATAAAATAAATTTTTCTTGTCATTAGAATTGGAAAGTTTATTTATTAAGATTATTAACCTAGAATAAGAGAATTTTCATCTTTGTTTTTTTATTTAGACTAAGACTACATGTATTAAACAAGGGCAGAAAGACCGATAGGTCGATAGCCTTTTTTTAGAAATAAAGATGTTTACTACTACTACTTAAATATCTTCACTTACGTCAAGCAATACTAATAAGGAATAAAGGTAGTTTTTAAAGCTTCTATAAAACCGTGCTATAATAGCATCTGATTGAACAAAATTTAATATTTTCAAATCACCAGAAATAAACGCTCAAGCTGGCAAATTGAACTAATCTCGGACATGAGTAAATTTCAATATAGCATTTCAAATAATGACGTCACTGCCAAATAGTTTGGGCCAGACTATACTTTAAATGCTTTTCAACAGTTTTCCTTGGACACATTCCCTATAAAATATTCCTATATATTAATGAATAACCACCAATCTCTTATAGTTCTCACTCTCAAAAACTTTGTCGTACCAATTTTACAAACACAAGCTCTGGACTTTGACGAAAACTCTTTCGATTTTAAATAAGCAAACTTGAGACATTAGCTAAGGCGGCTTTAATCCGTTATGTCATATATAAAATGAACTAATATATCACCTGATGAATTTATTTTTCGCAAGCCTAAATGCGCAAATAGGTAGCTTTACTTTCCTTATTTCATTTGTTTATGGGTAGGAAAATGGTAATTGAACATGTTATATGTACGCGAACGCTTCGTTAATCCTTAGGAATGCAATCAGTATACCTTCCAAACACTAAATATTTTACGGTTCAACATTGACGTCCTGCTTGAGTTTCTTTTAAATAAATAATATTTTTATTACTGATTTTGTCACTTGACTTTCATTATTCAAATGAAACAATCACCGCTATGGAGGATTATACAGTATTGATTGACTTATTGTGAAAACGAATTAATTTGCTGAAAACAAGAACTAATAGGTCCAAAACCTAGGTACTGTGGATGGTTGCGAGTGACAACCCAGAAGCCTGTACTTTTACGAAGCATTTGAGACTGAAAATCAGTCAATCCACAAAGGTTTGCTCAGCGCAGTAACCATGTCTGAAAATGCAAGCCACTCGTGCTTGCGAAACGTCAAAATGTTTGAAAAACAATATGTGTTTAACTTTTAGGCTCTATGAAGAACGGCCTAAAAGCCCCAAAAATGCATCTATTCCAAACGACTTAATTTTTTTTTTCGGCATTACTTCGACGAAATAACCCCGAAATTGAAATAGAAATTGCCGAAATATTTAAAATTAAGTGTATGTTTTTATTTGGTCTTCTTCAAATTTTTGGCATTAGAGTACCATTATCTTCAATTAATAAACTGTACTTTCTTTCATATAGCGATTTTTTAAACCAATTAGAAATATTTGTATTTCATCGCTTCAATTCTGTAAAGAAAATATGGAGTTTTTAATAAAATTTGCACAAAATATTTGTTGAAATTATGGAACGTTGGTACGTCTATGATGCGTTCGTCAACCACGCAGCAAGAAGTGCAATTTCAGCAGAACAGCAGTAAAGGTACTACCAGAGCGGTGCAGCAGAATAATCGCTATGATTACCCATACACATAGACATATATGCGACTGGTACTGCTATGAATCGGTACTGTCATCTAGCACTTTCACCGGTTCACACGCTCTCAGATCGGCTCGATAGTCCAGCCCAACTGAAGGATAATAATTATCAAGGCGCTAAGGTGATGCAACGCGCAACCAAATCACTATTTGGTCAAAACCATTTATTTTAAACTAGGGTGTGCGAATTGTTAGGTGGAAGCTTAGTTGGAACCACGAGAAACGCCTTACTTTAGACTGGTGACTTTAATTTGCCTATTGTTTCACTATTGCAACCAAGGAAAACACTTTAAGTACAAATTAATCGAGCTTGCATCATACCAATTCATAGAAAGTACCTTTAAGAAGCTCATAGGACTTTTCCTTGAGGAACTATGACTGTTATATAATGTTGCACAATGGACTTAGTAGGGTGTGAGTGCAATTGATTTATTTCTCTAGATCTAGAAAAAGTGCCTTTAAAATTTTGCAGAAAAATCACGAATTCTCGATTATTGAACAGTAGCCAATTTAGCTATTGGGTAACTTGCTGGGCTGGGTATTTCTTTTATTCCACAAAAGGTTGTTTTACACAAATAAAGGTATCTTCTGAGGTCAGGTCACTTGCCCCTGAGATTTCAAATCAATTGTTAACAAAACACATAATCCGAGCAACCTAGTTACTATCGTCATTTGTTATTAGCACCCACGTAGAAGATTGTTAGATATTATAATGGATTTTCACTGTGGCTAAAACTTGTATATCCTAAAGGTACTTAAAGAGCAGCTTGATTTATTTTAGCGCACAATAACGTAAAGTTCGCTTTGTAACAGAAATAAATAACGTAGATACTATTTTTATCAAAAGCATCATTGCGAAAATTTCAAGATAAATCACTAGTTTGGTTTCTCAATTTGTGGATGATATGTTATTTTGCAGGTTGCAACTGCCTACCAACATTATAAATATAGGATTTCTCGTGTAATGATCCATGTTTTAGTTTGCAAAATTTCATATAACCATAATAATAGTAGTTAAATGACTAGGTAAAGTTGTTTTGAGTAATTATTCTTCATGGAATGTTTCATTACCAGCGTTACAAAATTATTTTAGTGCACAATGCACGAAACTTTTTACTTTTTGATCAATAGGTCTGATTAACATTCTCTTAATCACTCGTCTCGTAACGAGTTTTCTATTTAACTTGCATCAAAACAGTTTCAAAATCAAGAAATGCTGAAAAGAATTTTTTTTTTAATATTCTGATATATTCATAACTATTGCATTATTGAAGCTTTTTGAACAATGTTCGTTGTTTTTGTTTAAAAAGCATTATGAGATGCATTTTTGGGCTGAAATGTTGACGCCTGAAAACTAGGCACCCTGTAGCATGCGATAAAAATATAAATCCTCCATTCTGCTAAATATACGGGGTGTCAATTTGAAAACATCCCACCCTTAATATCTTTCTTGCAGTTAAAAAATCCGAAAATCACGTCTATTTTATTTGTAAGGGGAACACTTTAAATAAATATTTTAGCCTTCTTGTGTCAACCCCCTAGGAGTGGTAGATGTCACCCTTAGAATCTTAAATGGGAATGGGGGTCAAGTGGCACATCGTTTTAAAGGGCCTTCAATTCTCTTTTCAGTGGTATCCTACTGTGTTGCTTTTTGTCTAGAGGTTTCCGACTAATCGCGTTTCAAAGTTGCAGAAACAATTAAACTTTTCCGTATTGTGATGTAGATATCCAGGTTAGTGTTTACACAAAAATTATTGCATTGGCTCTCCTTGCAGTACAAATGATTAGAAGAGTAGGTGACACAAAGAAAATCTCATTTATTGGTTATTTTTCTTCGACAAAAATAACTTTTTATAATAACAAAAACAAATTTTCAGTTGTTCAAAATGTTGTCCATTTTCCTGTAAACAATAATAAAGTTTGTTTTCGAACTCCTCCCAAACATTTCGAGAAACTTCACCGGAAATTGACCGGGATTCTGCTGCACTTCGCCTTTTAAGATCATCAATATCAGCAGGTTGTGTCTTATAAACAATGGACTTTAAATGTCGCCAAAGAAAGCAGTCTAAGGGTGTTAAATCAGGTGATCTTGGAGGCCATTCAATTGGTCCCCTTCTGCCCATCCATCTATTCAGGAATCTCTCGTTTAACCACTGTCGGACCGGAAGAAAATAAAGACATGGAGCTGCTAGAATGTTAACCAATCCTCCTGTAAAACTGAATTACCTTCTGCATCAATTTGAGTTGTTTCTCTTGTTTGAGTCTAGCTCAATATAATACCAAAACCTCATTTTGAGCTCCTTCATTCGTCATTCGTAAGTTGTTTCTTTCTCTATTACTCACCGTACCAATTTGAACGATGAAACAAAGACAATGAAAAGAATTTCAATTCTTTCTTGAAGAGCATAAACCATTCTCACACTTTATGCACTTAATAAAAGTTATCACTGAACGAAAGCGAATTAGCAATAATATTCCTCTTTTGGCTGCAACTTTTAAAATTTCTAACCATGTTTTTTAAAAAACAAAACAACGTATTTTTAGAATTTAAAGGATTTTGTGGAATTTCAGCGAGAAAACATCGAAAGAACGCAAATTAACGAGGTACTCGTCGTGCCATCGAAATGTTATTAAAAAATAATTATTATCAAATAAAGTTTGAAACGGTGCCACCCATGGGCGTAGCGAGGAAGAGGCAGGGGAGGCTCATCCCAGTGAAAAGATAATTGGAGGCCCTTTAAAACGATGTGCCACTTGACCCCCAATCCTATTTAAGATTCTAAGGGTGACATCTACCTCTCCTAGGGGGTTGAAACAAGAAGACCAAAAATATGAATTTAAAGTGTCCCCCTTACAAATCAAATTGACGTGTTGTTCCGATTTTTCATATTTTTAACTATAAGAGAGATATTAAGGGTGGGAAGTTTTCAAATTGATACCCCGTATAAAATAATCATGTATTTCCAACTTAAACGAGACAACAGGAGATGAAATGCATTTGCATGCCACCAAATGAGTCAAGTTCACCGGAATCGTGGCATTCATAATGAGTATCTACATTAATATCTTACAAATTGTAAAACAAGAATTGCATAGTAATAAATTTGCATTTAAATGAATTATATTCTATTTGGCTGTTATTAGTCACATTACATTGGGTATTACCGGAGTTATTGAAAGGCCTTTCGAATATGTCTTACTCTGTTATGTATTTATTGCTTTCCCGTTAACACTAAATCTTATTAGTTCATACAACTTAGCTCGTTGACTTTGTTGCGATTTTTAATTCATTTCTACCCAACTAAAATGGGAATTTATGTTGCCGTCGCTAGAAAAATAAATCGCACTAGACATGCTATTTGTGAAAGGTAATAATATGAGAAAGGGCATTGCTAGACTTTTGCTCATTTGCCTGCATTGGCTGGTACCTATTTACGCCAAAAACACAATTAGAAAGCATTGCAATTTCAAAAATTCGAGAAGTAACTGGTATGCAGCCAGTTTCTCGAAACTTGTCACGTTTGAAATCTACAAACCACTCAATTTAACTCAAAATCTGTAATTTTAAACTGCAAAATAATGAACGAAGAAGTTGAAAATTTCGATGAGGCGAATGTGGTTATTGCACACTTGTGTGTGGTACCTACTTGGTCCAAAAATTAATTCAGAGCTGTAGCTTATTCATTTCAAAATGTTTCTGTAGCGGTGTGGTGGTACTCAAATTATTGTGTTTTGTCGAAGGTTTCAAATTTAAGCGGTTTGATGTTTGACAAATGTTATATTCTAGAAAAATTCAACAAATAAACGATGTGAAATCGAAAAACCGCTGAATTTCATCAGCATTTTAGCGCAAAATGTAACACTTTAAAGATCACGATAACTGTGGTCACCAGTTGGTTACTGCATAAAACTCTGAATAAAAATTTGGGTCAATTTTATAGAGTTACTGAAGCTATCAAATATGTAAAACCCGATTAGCCTTAGTTGCACACAAAATACATTTAGTTAGAACATAGGAGAAATGAGATGTAGGTTTTTAGTAGATTAACCGATTGATTGATTAAACGACTTGAAAGTGCAAAGAGAACAAACTGCGAGGTAAGTAGAAGACAGAAACCCAGATCCAAAAAACATGTCAAACGTGACTGGCGCGTACATTTTGAAAGCACTTACTGCTTTAGGCTCCTACTGCTATAGCACAATCATTCAAAATGGATTAGAGTAATATATTAAAAGTAAAGGTAGGTGTATTGTTATTTTGCCTACTCTTCATCCGCGAAGAACCAGCAAATCTGCCTTAGTCATCTTATTTAGTATAATCAACAAAATATTACGTTATGTACTGATTCGGTTTTTTATTCAGAACTTCTTAAGTAAGGACTGAATTTGTCAAGTTTTTAGTTCTAGACTTCAAAAAATGGGAGCTTTTTTATTGGGCTTTAGGGCAATCAAAGCGGCAAACAGAGGAAAAAATCAAAAAAACACAAAACTGTGTTTGTACTGGCAATATAAATATTCTGAATACCAAACATTATCCGTAATACCAGCGCAATAATGTGTTTTCGAATCATTAAAAATGTGAATTTATTTCCGGGGGCGAGGTAACAGTTCGGTCTCTTCCTAGTTGGAATTATTATTCTAATTGCAATAAAAGTGTGTAAGTCATTAAAACAAAACATTATGACACGAAATACTTGAGGCGTTATGAAACATTACAGCAAATGATTTCTGCACAATCTTGTTTAAATTAATTAAATTTGGAAAATTGTTGACCGACTGCTGTCTATAATAATCGCAATTTTGCTACAGCAGATTATATCATAGACATTAGCGCTTTAATGTAAATTAAATGTCGTTTTTTCAAGGTGCTTAAGAGAACCAGTATTATTGGAGACTAGCATCTATATAATTACGCACATTTGGAGTCGGAAAAACGCCACAGCGTGTTTCGAGACCATTTGCTCAAAAGGTCTTTAGAAGCGATTAAATTTTGACAAAATGATTAATAACCACTAAATCATTCCAACAATTGTGCGTAATTATCAACTAAGAATTGTTTTTGGTAATGATAGGGTCCAACAAAGCCTTTTAATGCAGAGGCAGGCAGAAGGTTTAAGAAAATTAGACTCCTGTCCTTAGACAACGGTCTTCACCTGCTTAAAAATAAGAGTCTCCATGATTTAAGCCGACAAGCTATCGGAATTTATGGCGGAGGAGAATGAAGAATCCATCCACATAGAATTTGGGTCTAAAAAGAAGTTCAAGAAACTGAAGCAGGAAATGTTAAAATAGTAGAGCGTGCACAGCTATAAATGAGCACAGAAAATGCAAAAAATGTTGATTAGATTAAAAATTAAAAAGGAAACTCCTGCGATTTTAAGGCCAATGTGCTAAATTCGAAGAACCACATTAAAACTACACTAAAGCCATTAGAGTCACATTCAAATGAGATCCGAGAATTCCAAATGTTAAAGGGCATAATTAAACACCGTTTTTTCTCGATTGGTGCATTTTAAATAAGCCAGATCGTGTTTTAAAGAATATTTCCGTGACAATGTAACAGTGACACAATACGGGCGTGAGGACCCCATAAAGATTACTTGATCTACATATTTTAGCTTAACATCCTTGTCGTGAAGCAGCTACAAACATTTCGTCTTCAAATTTGCATGAGTTTACAACTTTCCTATTTTCTAACTGTGAATGCATTTTTTTCTAGAAAATAAACTAGGTTAAGTTATCTCAGGAATTTCGCTGTTTGCCTAACGGATAGCTTTTCATGTATACATAGATTAGATAAAGGTACAAGAATTATCGAGTGCAGAAAAGATTGGAATCATTTTATCAGCTTAATAGCCAAAACAACAGATTGCACTTTAGAAGAGATGGAAAGGCCATAGACACTTTATAATATGAAAAAAAAAACCTGAGGATGAAGATACTGGATTGCAACGAATGGTCCGATTTTCAACAATCGGAATAAAAATATGTGAAATTATAAAGCATCGCATGCAAAGTTTTAAGGAAAGCAACGAGAAGTGTCTTTTACATCTTTAATAAATATTATGCTAAGGCACTTTGATCTGCACATTGGAGCTTGCCAGAGTTTGTTTTAATTAAAAGTTGGTGTACAGCAACGTTGACTTTGTACAACGCTTGCCCAAGGCCATGGAATTCATAATTATATCGCCTTTGAGCTTCAAAAGCAAAATATGACAAAGAAATGAGAAAGACGATCGCTTGCAATTTACTCAAATGCAAGTCCTGAGGGTCTTCAGTACACCGTATTAATCTCAATGATGACGAACATAACGGATGTATATGCGTAATGAAATAATTACGATTTCTATTCCGCAATGCAGTGTTTGCTGATAATTTATTCATTATTGTTAAGAGTCTTGAACTGTTTTCAATGCGATGTCTTTCAAATTATATTTTCCATCAGTCGAAAATTGAGTTTAGGAAAGGGCACATAACATAACACTTCCGGAACTACATTCAATCAAGTGTGCGTTAATGTAATAATATTTTCATTTGCTTACTTCTTCAGCAGTTGTTCAATCCATCTCTACTACCAAGCAGTATTTGGTTCCATTGAAGCCTCCATAGCTGAATAGGATAATTTATACCATAAATTAAAAAACATCCAAACTAAACACAACCTCCAGTACACCTCCGATAGAGAAAAAGTTAAATCTAACAAAGACTGACATAGACAAAGTGAAACAACATATACATGACTACATTCAATCGCAAGCACAGCCCATCTCATTAGAAACCATACTTTTTACAACAACATTTAACATACAAATTCATACTGAGACTCATAAAACAAAAGAGAGAACTGTACAGACGGTACACAAACACTCAAAATACCGACCTAAAAAAGACACTGAACCAACTCAACAGAAACATTAAAACCTTGATTGGACAATACCGACAAGACAAATGGCTAGAAACATGTAAAGAAATACAAAAAGACAAAGGCAAAACATACTGGCAAAAAAATAAAAAACTAGCACAATACAAAAAACCTAACACTATTGACAGAATTGACGAAAACGGAATAGAACGTTACACAGACAAAGAGAAGGCTGACTCGTTCCCCAGACACTATCAAAGGGCCTTCAGCATATCGACAAACCCTAACTTCGACAATGACAACTGGAACTTGATCAACGACTGGTACTTGAACTATTTTAACAGCTCACCAAACTATACATACAAACTGATCACAGCCCTGGCGCATATCAGAAACACAGCACCGGGAAAAGACAAAATAAAGGCAAAACTCCTGAAAGGCCTAACTCAGGAAACACACAGGCTGATCCTAGCTGAGTTGAACAACTGCATCACAAAAAACAAAATCCCAAAAACAATTAAGAACGGCTTAATAATCCCCATACCGAAAAATGGACCGGACAATACACAACCGAGCAATTACAGACCAATTACATTACTACCGGTACTTGGCAGAGTTTTTGAGTACCATAATAAAGCAGCGACTTGAAAAACTGATCGGAAAATATATACCTACCTACCAATTGGTTTCAAACAACAGCACTCGACTATTCACCCGCTCTTTATTTTGGCCAACAATATACAAACAACTCCCCTAACTGACAGAATTCGGCGTATCTATTCATGGACATTAACAAGGCCTTTGACAGTGTCTGGCATATGGGCTTACTCTACAAACTTCACAAGCTCCACACACCAACATACCTACTCCACATCATAAAAAACTTACTCGAAAACAGACTACTACAAGTACGAATTACAACACATTCTCTTTTTCTTTTTCCCCTGGACAAGGACTCCCGCAAGGTTCCCGAGCTCTCACTGCCATGACATATACAATTACAACTTTACCAGACAAAATCAAATCGACAGATCGGCATACATATTACAATACGCAGACGACACGGCACTTATTGTACATGACAAAACTACTGAGAGAGCAACGCAAAGACTCCAAAACACTAACAAACAACACAATGACATGGTTTTATAAATGGAGACTAACACCAAACGCGTCAAAAAACCAACTTCTGCTCACAAACCACAGACTCAACGCTTGATTCCCCTACAATAACAGCAGACGGCCAACGACACAACCAAAAAACGACGTAAAATACCTTGGAATCACAATCGACCACAAACTTAGATTCACTAAACACATGCGAAACATCAGGGCAGAAGCAATGAAGAGAGCGAAACACTTCCGATCACTAACCTACAAAGACAGAGGAATTAGCACAACACCGCCACCAAAATATATAAAGCTATTTGTAGACCCTTGCTAGACTTTGGACATGTACTCATGACCAACGGAACAGAAAGGACAAACGTTATACACAAACAACAGAGCAAATTGCACTAAGACTAATAACACGAATAAGACACCCCCAAAACCCACTACACAACCCCCCCACCCAACTACTATACGAACGCACAAACATGACAAAGATCTCTGAGAGACTCATACAGCTACAGACAAAATGGACAAACAACCCCTACAACTGGACCATACTGAATCCCCTTTGTCTTACAAGACCAACCAGACAATCCCGCTTCCGTTTCCCTACATTAACGCTACTCGAACACTTACAAACGCAACGGACTAGTGGACAATAAAATAATTTCTTCTTGCCACTGAAATCTTATTTATTCAATAACATTGTTAACCTAGAATGGGAGAATTTTCATATTTGTTTTTTATCTGGATTGGGACTGCATGTATTAAACAAGGGCAGAAATACCGATAGGTCGATGGCCTTTTTTAGAAATAAAGATGTTTACTACTATATTGTAACCTAGAATAGGAGAATTTTCATATTGGTTTTTATCTAGATTAAGACTGCATGTATTAAACAAGGGCAGAAAGACCGATAGGTCGATAGCCTTTTTTTAGAAATAAAGATGTTTACTACTACTACTATATTATAATTAGATATAATAATAATATATAATAAGATATATAATAAAGCTCAAGTGAGAATGAAATAGGTTATGGTAAGCGGTAAATTCAACGGATTTCAACAATACCTCCTATAAAAAGTTATGGCTCAATGATCTATTTACCCGACAGATACCTACAAATAAGAAAATCATCTTGGTGATTGGTGGGAAAACGAAATTTTTAGATGTGAATCTGTGGGTTTGAAAGGAACCGTTTTGAAATGTGAAGAACTCACAAGAGATGTTCGAAATTCCCGTTTAACTCCCGTGTTTCTGCCCGGGTAATCACGTTGTTGTTCACTCTTCGCAGCATTACTGGTCAGCTTCTCGTATTCGATTAATTAACTCGTGCTCCATTTGTACCGGTGGTTGATAGAGAAGATATTTATTGTGTCCTTGTGCCCTGTGTATCTTACATACATGGTAGGAATATAGCCCTTCCTCGATGATTATCCGATGCACAGTTGCCTGGAAAATAGTCAGTTGTTGCGCAATGCTCCGAGCCTCCTGAAAGGCTCTGCTGCAATTATCTCCCATACCTGTGTCTCTATGTCTGGAACCCGAACACCTCTTGGTCGGTCACTAACTGCCTCAATTCCTGGAGCTAATCGTCCAGTGCCTCTAGCCCTTTGTTGGCGTAAGTTCTTACAGGTTCTGATCTGTTACTGTGGCATTCCCCCATAACCAATAGCATTTCCGCATATTCGATATTGGTGTACATTTTGGAAAAGAAGCTTCAAACTGAGTCACAATTTGAATTTTTATCTACTGCTGCCACCTGATAATCACAAAAAAGATCATTGCCGCTTCGAATTTCTAGCAAAAAATTGTAGAAGAACACTTTTCAAATATCAAAAATTTTCAGAATTTGAAGTAAAGATCGTAATTTTTCTTTTCGAATGCTAAGTATTCCAATAGGCGACCAATCAAACATGGGATCATTTCAAAATAATACTTAATAACAAAGTTGAAATTCGATTTTCAAATGTTAATATATTTCAATATTTTTCTCGTACGCTCCAAATCAGCCCCAATAACCCCTTAAAAGTATTGACGCCAATTTGGAATCACCCTGTAAAGACTGCGACTTTCACTCCCTTGCAATGCCACATAAAACAAATTATTTGTTGGTCAGTGTCGAAGTTTTCCAACCTGCCTCGTATCGAATTTTAAAAAATTTGAGATATTCATAAACAGTTTCTTTTGGCAATCTGTAGATGGGCTTTAAAATGTGTGACACCAATTTGTCGTGTTTGCAAGTGCTTCATTTCCTAACCTTTATTTAGGCCAATGAATAACATACAGAATGGTGAGTTTTGCACATTAAATTTCAGGGTTTTCCCGATAAATCCCGCTGTTATCATTATGCTTTAGACACAGTATTTGGATAGATTCATTCCCAGCCGAACCAGCATCAATTTCGATGGTTTTCGTTTCGGTCGGTCAACAAACGAGTTATACGATGTTCCGTTGGATGATCAAGATGATGCTTTTCTCAACCCAACATTTTTAAATACTGCCAAAAAAGCGAAATATTTGTTAAACTACAAGAAACGGTAACTTTAGGGTATTATATAATAAATCGAAATGCGCCAATCAAATTCTTAAAGGATTTCAGATGTGCTGAATATTAATCATTCAATCATGCACATTTCTAATAAAACACGCTCAAAACGTTATATACCTAAGACACGCCCCTGGCCTGTTAATGCCAGAAAGCAGCCTTTGCTACATAAGCCGCAAGCTGCACTTGACATGCCCAATATCAACCGAGTGGACACACGTATGTGTAAGTAAAACTCATAAACTGGTGAGTTTTCGAGTTTTTAGGTCGTCGAAGGATTTTTTTTTCAAGGAAAAGAACTTCATATCTTTCTTTCAGGAAGGAAAGGCAAATAACGTCAAAAATAAGAAACGGAAACGGTCTAAAAGCGCGAAAAAATTACCAGTATCATCAGTTTTCCTTGTGTAGAAAGTCTTCTTAGTGTTTCGTAAACTCAAGTAGCTAAATTAATTTCAAGTAGTAAATTAGTAATTTTCAAATTACTACTTGATATGAAGTTCCTTCAAAAGTTCTAGATCAAGGAAAATCTGCGCCATAGAAGATGTTAGAAACATTTTGCCTTACTCTCCAAGTAAACCCCAGGAGCCCTTAAAAGAAATAACACCAATTTTGAATCGTCCTGTAGGTTCCAAAAGTGTAACAAGTCATATCTTCAACTTTCTACTGAAAAAATATACAGTGAGCCCCAGAAGTAATGTCTAAATTCATTTAAAATTCAGCGGTGTGTTTTTTGGAAAAAAGCCCGGGGTTTTTTTAAATAAAATAAAACGAATATACGCGTTTTTTTTAAATGCGGTGATTTAATAATACATTTCTTTACACACGGTGATTCAACAATAAATTACGACCATCAACTTTGACGACGAATTGGTTAAATTAACGGAACGAGAAAGAATCGAAATTCTCTGCACTCTTGGGTTTGGTGATAGAACAAGTACCCAAATAGAAACACCTCAATTATCAAAACACTCAAATCCACCGTGATCGTCCTTCCATATGTCAAAAGTGGTGAGTAGAATAGAAGCTGAATTCAAAGAATTTTGTTATGCAAGGGATTTGCCTAAATCTGGAGGTTTGGCTCCAGGTGAAAATGAAGAACTTAACGTTTTACTTTCATTGAGAGGAAATACATGTACCCGGTTTACGCAGATTGGGGCCAATTTTAACGCAGAAAAATTGTTGTTCACCCAATAATTCGAAAGCAGAAATCCCTACAAAGTTTTTCCAGTCCAAGAGTTATTTGAAGATGATTTCGATAGGCGAAATGAGTTTTGCGAATGCATGCAAAATATGTGCAATCTAGATAATAACTTTGTAAAAACCATTGTTTTTTTTGATGAAGCTACGTTCTCTTTGAAGGGTTATGTGAACCGACAAAATTGTCGATATTGTATGATGGAGGTTCAGAGCCAGTACCCTCAAAAAATAAATGTGTGTTGTGTAATAGTGTGCAGAAGAGTAATATGACAATTTTTATTTGAACAGTCTGTAACTAGACAAGTATATCTAGAATTTCTCCAACTTGAATTAATTCCAGCAAAGGTGTCTTTATTTCCAAATCAATTAGAGCCAGAGTCTCCTGACAAAAATGGTGCTCCTCCACACTATGTTGCCATTGTACGTAAATTTTTGAATATATCCTTTCCCAATCAGTGGATAAGAAGCAGAGGACCTACTGAATGGCCTCCCAGATCGCCAGACCTAACTCCGATAGATTTATTTTGGTGGAATTTAGACATTACTTCTGTATAGGAAATTCTATTTAATGCTAAATTGTCGGATTGCATGATGCTTACATGTAGTTTTACAAATAGATCGCCACGTTATTGACTGGGGACGAAAAGGACAAATTGCCACAATATTTTTTGGTGAGGTCCATTTATGGAGCTCTACAAATGGAGAAATTGCTCATACAAACACTGGGAAGACCGTTTGTGACTGCCTCAAATGGAATCAAACCGGTAGTCGAATTGCAGTATCCAGAACCAAATCCACCATAAGCATTATCGATGGTGCAACATTAAAAGTGAGATGTAGCTCAGTTGAAAATGCTACATATTTATATGAGTGTACCAGTAACTGAAACGGCTATATTATAATTAACACTAATAAATATTGCTCCAGATTTATGAAACGGTAATGTGTCCCTGTCGCACCTGTGATGTAACAGCTTTTGAGTGGACAAAAAAGGACGATATTATTGCGGGATGTTCTACAGGCTCAATAAGTGTAATAGGCGTGACACATATAAAGTACGCTTGCCGAATTGTAAATGATCCGATTGTCGATTTAAGACTATCGTGCGATGAGACCTATCTGATGGTTAGCACAAAGAAAAATGATTTACATATTATCCAATGGCCCATGGAACCGAATGGGGAAGCAAAATCAGCTTTATTATTTCATAATCCGAATAATAAGTTCCGACAGGTAACCAAAATTATATCTTTTTTTTCAGCAATTTTTCCTAACTTTTTTTTAAATTAATATATTACAGTGTGCAGCATGGCATCCATGGAAAAATTCTATTTTAGTCGTAGGATCTTTACTCGAAAACAAAATATCCGTATGGAACATCAACTCTCGGAAATGTATTGATTATGGCATCGTTGAACCATTCTTTAAGAAATCATCAGATTGTATTTTAGATTATCTTACTTTCTGTCCGATGTCTGGAGAGCTTGTGGTAAATGATACTGAAAATCTCACATTATTTTCATTTCAATAATGGCTTCATATTGCAGGTCAGTTTTTACTATGAAAACTCCGATGAAGATAATGGATGTAACTTTCTAACTGTATTCAGTGATTTACACACTCGCGTAGATGAGATTCGATATCATATGGGAAGGGTACCTTATGTGCTCTGGAATAAACAAGGAACAAAACTAGGTAAAGTGGGCAAATAGTTCTTTTAATTCAAGTGTTACCTCGTAATGTTTCAGCAACTTTAAGCACGGATGAAAATCTGGTTATATGGGACTTCTTTGGAAAAGAATCAAAATCTAGATTTCACGCCACAAATAAAACTGCAAAATTCCTTGGCATTTTTGATTCTCAGTTTCAATTTGGATCGTTTTTAAGATGATAATATTTATACATTTTTTCCTGCATTTTAATTTAGGATAGTTTCGTTGTTTCTGACTGTACTGAATTTATATGTCAACTTTTGGGCTACGTATATTAGTAGATCTATTTCTAGCCACTAAAATTCAATTTCGAAAATACATATATTTATTTATTATATTGTGCACTTACTTCTAACTAAATCAGCTATAATTGTTATTAAAATAAGATATTTAATTTATTGACTACAGAACATTCTTTTTGATGTAGAAGTTTTTATTCATAAATTGCAAAAAAATTAGGACGTCTTTTGAGTATTTTCTAAAGGAGGAACAGAAACTTATCATACATGAGACATCCACATGTGGTCGCCAAAATATTTTTTACAAGGGGTTGTTTAGCAGCAACCCTCTAAATGAAGTAAAGAACCAATTAAAAGCTTCCAAAAAGTTCTCGTCAAAGAACCAGTTTCCTCAGCAGCAATCTTATTGTATGATTATGTAACAATCTACAATGCGCACATTAAGCCATTAATATGGTATAGTATCGTGAGTATGGGGCTATTACTTTCTTAAGCATCGAACCTGTTTGGACTACACTTGCTTTAACCATTACTTCTATTTTATAGATTCGTGAGTCAAGGTTAAGGAAAAATTGCCTCTGAAATAGCGAAAGTCAATAACATTTGTTTTAATTTGCGCTTGCTTATCATTTTTTGTGTTAGTGGGCATTAATCGCTTAAATATGCATCATTTAGCCACTTTTAAATTGATTTAATTGTTATAAAAATGTCATTATAAATTTGGCCGATGAAATTATGCTATTCAAATTTAGCACTGTGAGTATGACAAACGTTTCAGAACAAGAGAATGAGAAAAGAGTGCCTTTGAATATAGTTTTGGGTGTGAGAATTCACTAATGTTAGTGTCTTGGTACTTTACTTTTAATGACTGTCGGAAGGGAGATTTGGACATTTGCACGGCAAACCAGTACCGTTATCGAAACTGGTAGTAGCAGAGATTAGTAGTTCAACTAATCTCTGGTAGTAGTATCTATAATAATGTTAAAAGGTTTCATTTTTTTTTTCGGCACAATGGGCTACTTTACTCTAGTAGTAGTACAGTGGGAGGAACCGATGGGTCCGGCGAGTAGGCCTTAAAGGCCCTGGTCGCCATTCACCCTCCATCCCTCCCCACCTTACCACTCCTGATCTTCGCCACCCAGGCGTTCCGTCTCCTTGACAAAGGCAAGAATCCATCTCCACTCCAAAGAAGACAATTCGATGCGGGAGAGTGTGGATACCCCAATGAGGCGCCTCCTTGAGATCAACCATTTGGATGTTGCCTTGGCGTTACTTGGGGTTCCAATCAACTCTTTAGCTTGTCTACACCCTTCCGCCTCTCTCCACATCTCTGTAGTGCCTCTAAGAGCCCCGTCATTTAGAGCGCTTGCTACCTGTCGGTTACTTAACCTTATGTGGGGTTCGGCGGTTATTGGGCTCTCAGAAGATCCGAGCCTTGCCAATGCCTCGGCCTGCTCGTTTCCCGAGAACCCCATGTGTGCCATAACCCACACCAGGTTTACTTTTTCTGTTCTGCCACTTTATTCAGGGCATCCCAGCAATCCTGGATCAGTCTACTGCCCATCTAAAGACTTGAGAGTGCCTTGAGGGCAGCTTGGCTGTCGGAGGAGATCTCGATCACTCCCTCTAGTCCTTCTGTAACTTCCCTATTTGTGGCAACCTCGAGGATTGCATATAATTCCTCCTGAAACAGTGTCGTCCATCTTCCCAGCGAAAAGGACGCTCCCCTGTTGGTGCCTTGCCGGAACACGCCTGCCCCACACCATCCCGTACTGAGCGCCCGTAAGCCGTCGGTGTACCAACATTGCACCCCTTTTGGGCAGCCACTGTCCTAGTATTCCAACTTTCTTTTGTTGGGATTTCCACTTTAAATTTCCTTTCGCACCTAAGTCCGCTGTCAGGTGGGACCCCTTTTGCACCTAGGATTTTGAAACTGGTAAGTTGCCAGCAGTAAGGTTTGCCAACTTTACAGGTGGATGCTGCGCCGAGCAACCCACCTCAGAAGATGCAAGCCACTCCTGCTTGCGAAACATCAGGAAGTGACCAGTTTAAATATTAAAAGAGTTCGGCTTTCTTGCTTGAAGCTGGTGAGTGTTCCGGGCATTTACATCGTCGTAGAAAAGAAGTTCTTCCTTACGACCTTACGGTCCGAAAAACTTAATAATTTCAAACAATTGTCGCGAAAGCCTAACTCTTTTTTAGTGCCATCATTAATGGTCAACTTGAAAAGATCACGCTGTATAATATTGCTTTAAACTCATGTCTGCTTCTCGACAGCACAACCTTAATTAGTGCTGAGAGGTTATGGTAGGTATTTTTAAATTATCCCAAGCCCATATAGATTCGACTGTCTATACCTACAACCTAAAAGTAATATAGTTAATTATAGAGGATGGTCGTTAAAAAAGTTAGAAGACCGAAATGATTTATTCGATTATATCCCACGGACACAGTTACGCCCTTTGGCACTTTGTAATAACCGACCGCTCTGACCGCTACCGATGTCAACTTGCTGCTAAACAAAAATTAGCTTTGGGGCAAGAGAATTCCAGCATAGTTTAAAAGTCCCACAAAAATTAGTTTTTGCTTGACAAAGCTTAGTTGAGGTTTATATTAGGGGACGATTTACATTCACCAACATCAAAATGTTGGCCAAGTATTTCACCTTTTGCAGAAGCGAATGAATCAGTTGAACCTCAAGAATTTCGAATTACAAAGTATACGGAATTATTATTTATTAAAATCTTAAAATTAATTTCATTTACAACTGAGCTGAGTGAAGCATCTGAACTCGAAGTGCTGGATTGTTAACACTTATTTTAAGATAAACAATGGGACATTGTTTTATGCAAAACCCGTAATGAATTGACCCGATTCCTTAGTTTAATATGGGTAAATCGATTTCAATTTCAGCAAATTAAATAATACCCACTTAACAACAAATTATCACCAAAATACAGTTAGGTGATCTACGGTAGCAGTCTGTCGCCGTAACGCAGAAATTAAATACGTTTTATAGCGGTAATTATGTGAGATGTTATTAAGATGACTTGTATTGTAATAGGAATAAATTGCCAGTCTAAACTGTACTGATAAGTGGAACGGTAAACTAGAATTAAGTTAATCAGATCAAAAAACACCAGATAATTATCCTTCGTCGTTCGATAGTTCCACATTCTAATATCATTAAAGAATATGTCACATTTGCTCAAAAACTGTTTCGCTTGAATGCTTAAATGGACGGATTTTCATCAAGAGTTTTTCGTGGTTTTAGGCCGCCGAGGATTAGAATTACTTCCGGACGTTTCACAAGCGCGCGTGGTTTGCATCTTCAGAAGTGGTTGATTGAAGTTGGTTGAAGATGCGAGCCACTCGTGCTGCGAGACGTCGAAAAAAATCTATTCCACGATGGCCTAAAAGCCCCAAACACTCACCAGTTTCAAGCAAAAATATATCAAGCATGCAAGAATTAGATTAAAATGCAGATAGAAGCACAGTTTTCTCAACAAAGTTTGCTCGTTTGAATATGCCCGGTATGGTCTTTTTAACGTAACTGTCAAGAGTTATTATATTACCTTATAACCCAAAAAAAACACACATACAGAAAAATATTTTCTCGGCAGATAATATTTTTATTAGTTTATCGGCTTCAGGACTAGAAACGACAGCAATGTTTTTTGAAATACCTTTATTCCTATAACGAATCGGGTCTTATTCCCGATAGACACGAACAAACAGTCTTAAAGAATTGAAAAATGAATAGAGCATAGTAATCTCAGATATTTTATCATTCCGAGCTAAAAGCTAATCTAGTTAAATATTCTTTCAGATCCCCAGCACGATGATTAAAAACCAAAAGCTCGTCAAATTACAGCTGAATAAAACCGTGATTTCTAAAATAAATATCTCAAAAAATAAAGAAAAATCGTGGAACTGAATAAAGGGAATATTTTTAAAGGATGTTGGGCAGGACGGCATCGAGATACTAACTAAATATTTGCATAATGATATGGCCATTAGACCGACGCTAATAAAAAGTTCACCATCGTTCTGTATTTTGAAATCATTAGGAAAGAACGCGGTTTTCTCGGATCTCGATAAACATTTTACCCTTACGAATATTTCAGTTATTTTCGTTTTGCCAACCGTCAGTTTACATCTTCAATTTTAATTAGGGGGTTTTTAATCAAGTACATTACGAGAGTGAGTAGCCATGATCAAGTCATTAGGTCAATTTTCCTTCCAAATATAGACAGAACTTTGGGCAATTTCCTTCACTTTAATAACGTAATAAAGCAAATAAATTTAGAGCCTCAACACTTTATGAAGCTTTTTAAACATTCTGATCATAAAGTATCCAAGCAGGTGAATTCAAATCGGCAAATTGGTTGAGTGGATGGATAATTAACAAAATAATCGAGAAAAATCATTATAGGAGCGATTTGAGGAATTTTACTGTGGCATCCCTTAGAAAGTAGTGCGAGCAATGACGAAGACAATGGAAAGAGCTTTCAACCATAAAACAAAAGGACCCAATACACTCTGTTCTCAAATCTTAACTCTAACGGCAACGGGCGTTACAAGAGATCGTTAATGGTATTTATGGGTGCGCTTAAGAGTGTTCTCTTATCTTTTAACGATGGACATGTGTCCTCTCGGACGACAACTTATGGCAAATTATGGGTATTAATTTTATCAGTTTACCGGTATACTAATTTAATGATCGCTACGAGAGATATGTAAATCCGTATCGGTTTTTTCTCTTCGGATTGGCAAACTTGCCATTACAAAAGTTAGACTTTCACGACCATTGCGTAAAACTGACAAGTTTTTCAGGATTTTAGGCCGTCGTGGACAAGAATTTCTTCCTGACCTCTGAAGATGCAAGCCACTCGTGCTGGCGAAACCTCAGCAAGAAATTCTTTTGAACGAGAATCTCATCAGTTTCCTTGGTGTTGTTACTGTGAAGAAATTGCCAAAAGCATCATCAAAATGAATTGAATGTATTTAATTTTGGGTTCTAAGGGCACGATTGAAATATTCGCCTTAATTAAAAAATATTTCAGTGACACTGTTCCGAGCTGAGAAAATTTAATTTTCCTCTTTGAACATGTTTAGGGGATGTTTCTAGCCCAGTAAAGAAAATACGCAAAACAGTAGTATTTAATTAGCCGCTGGGAGAAATACTTCTTTGCGCTGCTTTGTCGGCACGAAAATCCGCAGCCCGTTATTAAACTATGCCACCAAAGTATGTTCGAGTCTGTTGTTTAAGTTATATCGTAATACGTCAGTGACATTTGTTCGAATATTTGCGCGACGGAAATATGCCCGTTTGACTTGTTTTCGCAAAAAAATTGTCAGATATGTTTAGACTTATCTCGCACAAATCCGCTCATACGGAATGTTGACAAATGTTTTTTAAACTCCCAGCTTTTCAACATGAAAGCAAATTGTACTTTTTTGCAACAAATTGTACTAGTAGTTATCTCATTTCACTCTTTTCAGCTGGAGCACCGCAGCGAGTGTAGCTGTTAAATATATCATATTTTATAATCATGTTTATTTAAAATAGCCAAAGGCCTACCTGAAAATTAAATTAAATTATTAAATTAGAAGCAAAAGTGAAAGTTTAATCAACTGCCAAGGTAAAATTCCAGCAGGAAATATAGAGGAAAAACATTTTAAATTTTCCAAAATCAGTGAAACCTCCACACAATTTGTTGGCATCAACTTAAATATTGTACTTTATTAGCACAATTCTACAGACAGTCACAGCACCGGTTCTTTTCGCAACTTATAAAGTGTCGCTACGCACCAAAAGTCGTTACTGAAAATAATTTTTAACACTTACGAGGCAACACCTGCTCAATTTACTGTCGCAAAGATTTAATCTTAAAGGATTGCCTCATGTATGTGATTGACTTTCAGAGCTAAAAGGCTAAACATGCTGTTTCATTTCTTATCCGAACTTAATTGTCACACTTTTTCTTCTGCAAAATTACGGCAAAGTTAGTAATTTTTGCTTTTGCCACTGGCACTGCTGAAGAAAAATCACGTTAATTGGTTTACTCGAACATCCATTGTCTTACAAAGATGTTTATCACAACGTTTCGGTTTGAACGCTGAAAACTATTTCCTTCCATAAAATTGCTAGGCAATGTTGAGTTCAAATGGTTTAGTCGGACTTCAATTGTCTTAAAAATATGTTTCTATCACAACGTTTCGGTTGGTAGTATCTCAACATGCGATAGCACTTTTATGGAAGTAAATAGATTTCATCGTTCGCCTGAAAATGTTTGGAGAAAATACTAACCGAAACGTTGCGATGAAAACATAATTGTAAGAATGGACGTTCACATAAACGACTCAAAAGTGTTGAATTGTCATGTGGAAAAAATTGTTTACTTAACCACAAGTAAAGTAAGAAGCTTTGTGATACATTTTTTAATGAAAATTTTAATTATAAAAAAATTGCAAAAAAATGCGGGTTTTCAAGGGTCTTTTACTGGAAAGTTGAACGTGACCAATCCAATTTTTCACTTAGAACTAATAGGCGACATATCCTGAATCATTTCTTATCCTTATTTAATTGTCACATTTTCTTTATAAGCAGGAAACTGGAGTTATTTATTTTTAACTATAGATAATCCGCAATGCATATGACAAATATGCGCATAGTGCATGCTTCAATTATAAAATATGCGGGATTATTTAAGGATGGCATTTCAGCTTTACATTAAAGTCAGGATGATAATCTGATATTGTAATTTAAAAATATCCTGCTGCATGAGAAGCTATCCGAGTTATTCCAATATCAAATTAGTTTTCAAAGGAAACTTAAATTTAATGGGTTGTGTCCTTAGATACATTGTTATAAATTTGCTTTGAATAATGTAAGTATTCATTTGAAAAATCTATTAAAAGATGCACGAAAGATTGCAAAAGTTTCCTTTTCAAGCGGATAACAGATAAACCAAAGGGCATAACAAATTACTTTTTAAGGAATATTTAACCGTTTTAAATCGAGCCAATGCGAAGGCGAAACAAAGACAAAATTAGATTTAGTCACAGAGCGAAGTCGATTAAATTTAAATTATTTATTAGCTTCAAGGAACGCGCTTCCTCTGGGAATGGAATTAAAAACGGTCTCTGCACAATTCACCCCTAACAACTTGATGACAACTGCTTGTTCATGTCTCATTTCCTTTTGTCACTCTTCCAATTACCATGTAGTTTAATAAACGAATTTTTGATTTTCTTGAAGGAAATCAAATACTTGCAAAATCACACGTAATTACAACACAATCGATTTGAAAGTTTCTCCTATTAGTAATTTGAAATGCTTAGATATTTCTCGGTGTTTAAAGGCAAAAATCCTAGCCAACACTTACTAAAGGCTCTTACACTCAGTGTGCTGTACCCGAAGTTAAATAACAATAATCGGTACTACCTACACCATGTATCTTGCACGATTCCTCTAATTGGCACTTTAAAGTCCTACCTATCTAGTAAAAGTAACTCTTGTTTTGTCTTCGTTCAGTACCAATTACTTATTATCTAATTATAACACTAGAATTTACCAACAAAATGCAATTGAATCGTGTTTTAAAGTACTGTCTGCTTTTAAAATAAAGACTAAGTGAACATTCCCTCACGCAAGCCTGTAGCCCGGCTTCGGCACTAAAATGACAAAGGGAAATAGTTTTTTCAGGAATATTTTTATTTTTTACTTTTAAGTAGTTAATCACAATGGCAGTATGCCTGAAATAAGTGATGTTGGTGCTATTTCAGTGTATGAGTAACGAATTTTAACTACTCGCAAAATTGATTGATGCCAAAAGTCAACAAAGCTCTCTTAAATCGCTAATAAATGATGAAAAACGCAACTTTCCATACTATCAAAGTGGTCGAAACAACCATATTGTTTCTATCTTGACTCACTCCAAAGGAAGAATAGAACAAAATGTCAGCAAAAATTTTTTTTTTTACCGGCGATTTTCATGAAACCTTTGACCTAAAGTCTGACCGTCCGTTTTGTCGGGTGCTAATAGTTTTTTATTAGTTCGGAGTTCATTGACAATACAGGGTGTCTCAGAGTGTTTTTCAGACTCAATGGTTTTTTTTGGCCGAGAGGCTCTCAAGTTGCATCTCGGAAATAAGTACCGTAACTTCGGGGGTAAATAGACCTTGTTCAAAAAATTTAAAAAATAAAATTATTCGAAATAAGCTCCTGTTACAGCCTACACTACCCACTAAGTTTCATTAACATTTATCAAACCGTTCTGCAGAAATTTATAGTTTTGCATTTTTTTTTCGCCCTGTATTTCCAAAACGAGGCTTTTGCGAACCCATGTATATTTGGAATTTTTTCATATTAGGGCAAGGTCGATTTTTCTCAGAATTTACCGTACTTATTTCTCACACACCCTGTGAGAAATAGCACATTTTGAGCGATTTAAGTTTTTTTTTGTCAAAAATCAACTTGCACATTTTTTTTTGCTCATTGCATAGCTTTCGACTTAAAAAGCGCCTCTATATGAATATAACCATTTATATGTATAGAGTATTTGGATCTATCTATAGTGGGAAAGATACTGTAGGCTAAAAAATGAAAAATCACTAGTCACTTGCCAGTATTATCTCTTTTATCGAGTAGGAGAAAACGTTAATTCAAATAATGTAAACGGCAAAAATGGATCTGATTGTAGTAGCAATGAAAATAAATAAAAAAAAGATTAATGTAAAGCGTCTGGCATGTGGAAAAGTTATAGCTGCGATTCAATTTAGAGCAAATAGGTGTTCGCAAAGCGCGTTTTTGTAATTTTATCTCGTGTCTATGCACCACTAAAAACCGTTGGATAAAGAAGATAGGTGGGAATATCATAATTTCCTTTGGGATATGGCGCATACGACGGAATGGTATAGATGTCATCAGGTACACGCTTTTTAATCACATTCACCGAATTTATTATTTATCCCGCCTTTTCGTAATTCCTTTTTATTTGATTTTGGAAGTCTGCTCGCTGCTGTTTTATTTATTCACTTTTCCAGATCTGGTAGAAATATATGGCTTTTGAATATTCAATTAATGTTGCGTTTAAATTGAATATTCCATATTCGCTATAGTGGTTCACCAACCGTGTTGCAAAATATTGCCCCTTGTTCCACTACTTTTAAACGGCCCTTATTCATTTTAATTAGTTCATTCTTAAAATTGTAAATTGTCTTAGAGAGAATAAGAAATAAGGCCGCTGATAAAAATCTCCTTGCATGTGATGATATGAATATGCATAAGGAAGCTAGTCACAAGAACAGTGTGGGACAGAAGACAGCAATCATTATGATAATTTTCTGATTTTATCGGGTAATAAATTACTACTACGTGTAATCATCAAAGCCTCTTCAGGCACTAACTTCCCAGATGTAAGAAAATGATTTTAATTCATTTCTTTTAGCACAATCAAATTGGGTTACGCATACGTAATTGTTTAAATATATATTAAGTTTTTTATACACGTTTGCATAGAAATATTCAAATAAAGTTAAATATCATCAATAGGACCGATTAAAATCAGGTAAATGACGCAATTAACGTTATAACGATGTACATAATGGATAAATTCTGTGATAAAATATGTCTGCGAATAGTACATTAAAAAATGCTGTTATTTTGTCTTTAAGGTTTTGCCTCGGCAACAGGAAACATTGCTTCTTTGACGACGCGAAGCCGAACTAATGAGAGTCCTGATCCATAAATTAAGATATTGCAGATACCATCGACAACACTGAAATAATAAATCTTTACATAGATAACCCGGTGTTTATTCAACTTGGATGGTGGTAGAAGATTTAGTAATTCGGGCTACCATTTCTGTCCATTTTTTTCTTATATTGATTGCCTTGCTTGACGTCGAAGACACATGGCTGTTTCGTTCGAATAGGACTGCTAACACTTTCACAAACATTCGAAATCATTTAAAAAAATTATTTCAAAATGATCAGTTTCAGGGAAATAATACACTGTTTTGTCACTGTTTTCAATTTTTAATAAATATTAATCGTGCCATTTCAAAATATAAAACGCACGAAAGAAACTTTGTCCAGAAAATGTTTATTCATACAAAATTCACCCGCTGCACGAAATAAGTGAAGATGACTTTGATCGAAGATTTGGAGAGCTAAACACAATCGAACCAAAAAGCGACCTTTGTAAAATAAAATCAAACTTATATTTTTAGCAAACAACATCTAATTTTCCAGGTACAGACTAAATTTGTGCCTTCACTTCTTGCAATGAATTTCTTGAATCCTTTTGCAATACATAGAAAGTCGCTACGCCAGTTAAATACTGGAAAAGAAATAATCTACGGTTTTCATACGTCGCAATACCCTGTAAAAATGTTACAAAAGCTAAACTTCAGCTAAGCATTCATTCGCCAATTAGTCAAGACAAGCAATTGAAATACTATTATGAAACTGCTAGTAATCCCTATGCTGATAGCCCAATAAAAAATGTATTATTTAATATTCAATATAATATACGTACAGGAAATATTTCCTTTGCAAGTCGTCTTTTGAAAAAATATATTGAAACAATTATCAACGCATAACTACATAGTAAATCTAATACACAACATCAAGACTTTCCAAGAAAAAATATACAAAAGCGAAATATATTCAGTTCGAAAAAATGTGTATTATAACTGGAAAAAAATAAAGGCAGAGAGAAAAGGTTAATCTGGTATGTGTCTTGACTAAGACTGATTTATTCATTATTTTGTTTAATTGAAAAGTGAATTAGGTTCACCTTATACCCATTCCATGTACGCTCACTGAATAATCTTTAGATAATATGTAAAGGTAAAGTAAACCGAAGTCAATGCATGCAAAGTTAATCTACTAAAAGACAATTTATGGCACGGCGAGGCGGGCAAATATAAATTTATGGATGTTGGTTTTGTCGCTAAATAATCTATGTGTAAACGCGGTAAAAGTCATCTCTTGCGTCCACGATTCATTTGCATTCAAACTGCAATTCTTATTCCCTCTAATTTAATGTATTTATTCCAGAATAATGCTTATTGAAATTGTGTATGACAGAGAATTAAAGTTGCTCTTAAGTAAGAACCAGTAAAAAAGTCATTCTAATTTGCCATATAAACGAAAGCCCAAAAACCATTTAATGGATTTAGAAGAAAAAGTGGTATTCAACAAAGGGTTCAAAATATATTTGCTGTAACTAAAAAATATATTAGCCTACTACCCATGTCTTTTACATCGATGAAATACAAGTTTCAAGAGTGTTGTTTTCAGTCCATTGTCCCAGCTTAGAGGAGCTAATAGAATCAACACCGGTTCCGGCCTGAGATTAGTACATCTATAAATCTGTACGTATTTTTAACATTAACATTTAACATTTAACAACATTTAACATTTAACACACTGTTCTAATAAGAATTTGTTAGAAATTAAAAAGTTCTTCCTTACAAACGTATATTTTTTTAAAAATCAAGTAAAAAACACAAATGAATAACTAATTTAATACATAAAATCTAATAAATATTATTAGTCTAGCAAATAATATGTAGTTCTCCCTTTTAAATAAAATTTGCCTAAAAAGCTAAGTTACATGTATAGTATGTGAAACGCCACATTTTATCCATCCGCAGCTTGATAAGGGGGAGTGTTATATGCATATCTATTCCGATCAACTTCCGAGTAAATCCTTCTTTCTGGACTTTTCTTGACTTCCCTTACATTGACATCGGTCAATACTTTCACAGGATAGGGAGTTTTGCCTTCATCTTCATATCGTGCTTTTGGAGGATAACTTTTCCTAAATCTATACGGGTCTTGTATGTATCTGTCATCGTACCTGTCCCGTTCGTATCGGTATCGGTCCCTAAGGTCAACATTGGGGGGGCTTCTTGATATCTCAGGCAAAGTGGCATAGTAAATTATACGTTTCTGCGGTTTTTGCATCAAGGAGCCGAAATCATTGCGCGATCGTTCGTAATTTTGGTATCTTGGACGTTGATATTCTCGATAATCCCGTTGATCATACCGGGGATATTCATCTCTAGAAACAACCATTATGAACTGATATTTTATAAATATTTACAAAAACCGATGAAGGTACCTGTAAAATGCCCTGCCTCTATCCATGGGTTGCCCATAAGATCTATAGCTTCTTTCAAAATGAGGACTCTCCTCCTCAATATCTCTTGCAAGGTCTCTAGGAGCATCTCGAACAGGAAGGCGGTCAATCCGCCTGGATCTAGGCTCTCTGTCATATGGTCTCATATCCGATGAAGCCAATCTATTGTCTGTAAATTTTTGGGTAACAAAGTGTACCCGCGGAACCCTTAGATGTTCACTAGACGAAGGAATATTGTCCTCAAACGACATTTCATCCTCTTTCCTAACAGGGTACACTTGCTTCACCCATTCTTCCTTAATAGCTCCACGCGCTTCACGATTCATATCTTCGTCTGAAGACTCCATCATCAGTTTTTGGGACAAAGGGACTTTCTTCTGTTGGCCACTACTGAAAATCGTAGAACGGTTTCATCAAAATATCAACTAAAAACTCGACTCACCTCTCTTTCTCTACAGGCTGCTCGGCATTGGCAGCTCGTCTAAACCTAATAAAATCATTAATTGCTACTTCATCAATAGCCAGTCTGCTTTCGGCTTTATCGTCCTTTTGAGTGAGATTTCTGGTATTTAACGGTACCACTTCTAAGGGTTTTCCAAGGTTTTTTATTATTCCATTTAAAGAATCGTCTCTTTTGGGAGACAGCAGCGGAGTCGCGGGAGCACTCCGTTTCTGTCTATCTTGATCCTGACTCTCAATGGGGGGCCTTGGAATGTTCTGATACGGCCCCAAGGTTCTCACGTCATCAAAGTCATCAAATGATCGCATAGATCTAAGAATGGATACTTTAAAAAAATTAAAAAATCTAATTAATTGTTTACCTGAAAAAATAATTCTTGGGGTCATCATCTGAGGACGAGGACCGCCCCCGTCTCACAGGAAGTAGCTCCAGATCCATGTCATTTTCCTGATGATCTCCATGATTATAACTTTCAATGGGAATATCATCTATGAAAGCGTAGTCTTGTGCCAAGCAAAAACTTATCAACGTTGCTATCACTTCAAATACGAAAACGATCGAATTCATTTTATTGCTATCAGGAAAAATATGCTCATAATGTGGTCACACAATATGGGGCAATGTGTTGCTGAAAAGACAAACAAAATGCGTTGAGCAAACCAGATAATCTGCCTAAGCCCAAGGCAAATCAGGCTATTTTGTGTCGCCTAATGACAAACTTACAGACTATGACCGGTAATTACATAAAAATCATATAATTGGAAATGGTTGTCATAGCTATTTTGCTTATACAAGGCCATCTATCTCTTTCGGTACGGTAGATCGAAACAAATAAGCAATGCAATGACCTAAAAGACCGACAAACAAACCGGAAGTACGATTTTGCCTTCACTCTACAAACTATTCCGGAACTAAAGTTTTGCATGATATCAAAGTTAATGGGACGCAATTTTGCAAGATTAAAAATACAAATTTTCAGCAAATTCCTCAGGAATTTGCTAATCAAATTTATGATTTTGTTTAGGAAATAAAAACATTTTTTTAGCTTGGCTTAGTGGCAATATTCTTTCCTGTTCAATAGTCAACGGTGGCCTTTCCTGTTCGTAGCTTTGGATTAAAGGATTTCCGCTCTTAAAGAAATAACGTTGATTTTTTTGATGCTTCTTAATGAAGTTTTGTTCATTATTTATTTAAATTATTTTAATAATAAATAAACGAATAATTACTACTCATTTTACTCAAAACGTAGGGTTGTTCAATGTTTTTTTTTGTATCTCGCATGTTGCCTAAAAGTTAAATAAAACTTTCAAACATGCTGAAAGTATCAGTAAATTTAGGTTTTTGCCACCAGTAGTCGGTTCTTCGGGCTTTTAGGATGTTGCATCTTCAGAGGTGCTTCCGAGCGCCGATTGAAACTGGTGAGTTTTTCGTGCTTTCCGGAAAGTCTGATCACAGAAAAACTCAGCAGTTTCATTCTGTAAAGTAATTTTGATTGTTTAAAGCTCGAGAGTTTTCCAAATTTAATGCAAGGAAATTATTTTTAAAACACCGAATTATTTTTAAGTATTAGTTGCTTGATGGTTTGCAAAACGCTTCATATAAACCATGCTTATGTAGTAAAAATAATAACTACTTACATGGGCTTTGGATGGACTTGGCACGGAAAAGTGTTCAAATACACATATCGGAACTATACTGAAAATAAGCAAATGTGAAGCTGAAATGTCAGTAAACTTTACTAAATAACGGAATTAGTTATGGAGGGGTGACAAAAGACATAATTCCTGCACAGGTGAATGAGTTTCAATATAGTCACGGCTTTTGCACCATAAAAGTGTGAGCAGGGCCGATTTCAAAAAATCGTCTTTTAAGTATGCGGAAAATCCTATGTGCAATCTGCCACTAACATTACCTACTAATTAGAGGTTTTAAGTTAAAAATTATACGCTATGGTAATTTTTCTTAGCGACCAGTGTAATCCACATCGTTTGCTAAAAATTATTTTAAAAAGAACTAGCAAGTAGGAGCGCACGAAGAGAAAATATCGAAAAAGGAAGGAGACAGATTACGCGGAATAAGAAAAGCCGCATTTGAGTTTCCAATTATTTTACGTTAGAATATAATGAATAAACTACTTCCCAATGATCCGGATTGCAAATCTTCGGCATAATAACTTCAATCCTCGTTTGAAATACAAGTGTATATTTTTCTTCCAGTTTCGTACATGCAACGAAGAGTCCTAGCCTAACTAGTTGGTGCAACCGGTGGAAATCACTAATCGTAACAAAGCTCTGATTCCAAACATCAGATAATAATAATGAGGATTCATTCTAAATTCAGGATGTTCATTGTTCACGAATTGAACAAATTTTATTTGATTAATTGCATTTCACTTCTACTTCACGGAAATATCGGGTACACAATTAATTGCCATGTTATACTCTCTATAATGAACCGGTCAATGTCTCCAGAATTATTTTCTTTGAAAAGGTCCTTTGAGAATTATATTCTCAATTAATTCAAGCAATGGCCCCGAAAGCCGAGTTCTTTTGATAGTGCAACTCATGAGCATATCGAGCTTTTAAGACGTCGTGGAAGTAGTAGTAGTAGAAAAAAGATTTATTTCTTAAGAAAAGGCTATCTACCCATCGGTCTTTCTGCCTTGAGTTACAACTTTTTGTATATGATGAATAAACCAATAGGGTTGAGGTTGGGAAGAGGAAACGCGTTTGTTTGGTCGGTCTTGTTAAACAGAGGGGGTCCTGGAAGGTCCAATTGTGAGGGTAATCGAGGAAAATATTTTTTGCAGCAGCAAGTTTGACCAGTTTGCTCGGCGCAGGAACCACCTCTGAAGATGCAAGCCGCTCGTGCTTACGAAACGTCAGGAAGAAATTCTGTTCCACGACGATATAAAAGGTCGAAACGCTCATCAGTTTCATGTAATAGTCCCGAAAGCCCAAAGTTTTAAATAGTTACCCCAGATTATATACAGGGTGTTAGTAAATAAGTGCGAAAATTTTCAGGAGGTGATTCTGCATGAGAAATAATGACGGTTTGCTTATGATTCGTATGTCGCAAATAATTGGTTTTCCAATCTTCGCAGTATTAAAGTTTTTCTTAAAAACTGACGATATATTTATTGCTCTGAAACCGGTCGAGATAGCGCAATGGTTTTAAGAGGTAGTCATCAATGGAATGTTCATTATTAGCGCGCAGACGGGTAATGATCTCAATTTTTTGAAGGAAAAAAATGGAACGCCCCTGACATTTTTCAAATTAAAAATAATTTTTGATGTCCTCGTTCAATTTGCGACAAAAAATCTCTCTTGCCTTTTTTTCGTGAGCATCGCCGTTTTGATGCAAAAAAGTAGAGCACCTTAACACGCATATTTTATTTCTTTAACAAATTGTCAAGAACTATCTAATACCTAATAGAAACAATCTCCTCTACCACTGACACCTCGGGTTCCAATCCTTCGAAGGCCCGTTCCCCCCGTTAAGGTCCCTGTTGGTTACACGTTTGGTTAGCTGGGTGTTAACCCATGATGCCTGATCAATACTTCTTAGGCATATCACGATGTTAAAGTGGTCCTTCCAGAACTCTCGAAGGACAAGGCTTGTGCTCTCCGTCACCTCAAAGCAGCACCGAAAAATGTGCTTGGTGTACAACTTCTTAAAATTAGAAATCACCTGCTGATCCATGGGCTGCAGGATAGGAGTGGTGTTGGGCGGTAGGTAGAGAATCTTTATAAACTTGAACTCCTCGAGTAAATCATCTTCGAGATTTGGTGGGTGAGCAGGGGCATTGTCGAGGACGGAAGGGCTTGCATGGGTAGGTTGTTGTCCTCCCCTTGTAGATATTTTTTATCAGAAGGGCCAAACACCAGGTTTATCCACTCCACCAAGAATTTCCTGGTGACCCACGCCATCGGATTTTCCTTCCACATAACTGGCAGTTTTTCTTTTAAAATGTTATGTGACTTAAAGGCTCTGGGATTTTCCGAATGGTATACTAGCAGAGGCTTGATTTTGCAGTAATCACTCGCATTGGCGCAAAGTGCTAGAGGTAATCTTTCCTTCATGGGTTTGTGACTTGGCATCGTCTTCTCCTCTGCCGTTATGTAAGTTCTATTCGGCATTCTTTTCCAGAAAAGCCCTGTCTCGTCACAGTTGAAGACTTGCTGGGGTTGTATCCTTTGGTTTCTATCAGTTCGGAAAATGTTTTGATGTAAACCTCAGCTGCCTTCACATCCGAACTTGCTGCTTCATCATGCCTGACGACGGAGTGGATGCCGGTTCTTTTCCTAAAGTTGTCAAACCGGCCCCGACTGGCTTTAAACGAGTCCTCGAGTCCTCGTTTGTGGAAGTGTTTGGGATCTGCTTCAGCAAACCACCGTAAATCGCTCGTGCTTTCTCACATATGATGCTTTGTGGTAAAGTTCCTGCTTGAAGCTGCTTCTCTGTCACTCACACTATCAGTAGTTGCTCCATCTTTTCATGGAGAGAGGTCCGGAGCTTAGAAATTATTGTAACGCCCTTAGCTGGCTTTACAATTTGCTGCACACGACACCAACATTCGCCCGTATGTTTGGGGTTGTGTGCAGCGGTGTAGTGTGCGATTCCTCGTATCTCAAAACTTGCTCTCATCTCAAAGCAATGTATCGCTCGCTCGGCGGCTCGTATCTCAAAATACTCGTATATTAAGGCACTCGTATATCGAGGTACCACTGAACGGTGTCTACGTAATTACGTACTTTAATGCCGAAATGAGCTGGTGCACCATCATGTCCCATAAGTGTTGTCTGAGCTGGAGCTGAGACCTAACCATGGAAATGGTTGGCAAATTGGCTGCATTTAGAGCTTTATGAAATAAAATGTCATTATAAGGTGTTTAATTTTTGCATCAAAACGTCGCCCCATACGAAAAAATGCAAGGGAGATTTTTGGTCACAAATTGAACGTGGACTTCAAAAATAATTTCATTTGAAATATATCGGTGGCGTACAATTTTTTTTCCTTACAAAAATTGAGATCATTACCCGTATGCGCGCCAATCATAAACATTCTTCGCAATGACTACTTCTTAAGACCAATCAAATTTCATTTCCTTATTTTGACTGGTTTCAGTCAGTTTTTAAGAAAGACTTTAATACCCCATATCTCGGAAAACGAGTCATTTGTGGACATACGAATCATAAGCAAAGTGTCATTATTTTTTCATGCAGAAGCATCCCCTGAACATAATTTAGACGACTTGAAAGCGTGCAGATCGCCCATATGTCGACGTTCCTTGACAAAAAAAACAATAAGTAAAACTTGAAAGTTAAAGTTCAACACACTGTATTTCTACTTGAGGAATATTTGAGCCAAAGTTTATTATTTCGAATTTCCCGTGGTTATTGAATCACCATGTATTAGTGGAATATTTTAGATCTAAAATAACAACATAAATTGACCTTTGCAAGCTGATTGTCTTTATTTCGGTGTAGCGCATAAAAATTAACTGTAATTAAATTTTTCGATAAAGCAATAATTCAAATGAACCAAAAACGTCATGGCAAATACGTTGAAAACATATTGAGTTACAAATTTTAATTGGTACCAACCAATTAACGTATTATCAGTCCGGCTCGCATGTAGTCTGACTGGACCGTTATCAACTTGTGACAAACTATCTGTATACATCCTCAACCTACAGTCGATCAGCATAAAACAAAATGTTTAAATTTGTATATTAACATTGTAAAATTCTCAACTTAGTTTTTCTCGATTAAACTCTCTTCAGAAAAGTTGTTCAAGTTTGAAAGTGAACAAGATTCACCACTAAATTGAAGGTAAAAGTATTTTAGGAACATACTAACTAGTTTTTTTTTTAATTTGAACCGAAAACATCCAAAATCCAAATAGACAAACTCGCCGATTTTTGGAAAAAAAAACAAATTTGCTAATTACTTCCTTTGTGCCTAAACAAATATTAGTACATCCAGCGGAAACTAAGGATACATGGTACTGTTTAGTACCGCTGTAATATCTAATTCTTCCCCAATGGCAAAACATGCATAAATCTCTAGGGATGAAATGCAAACCAAAGACAAACTAGTGCTAGGCAATAGTTGACACGGACTAATAAAATTAAATTTTAACAACCTTTGAAAAAAATCCCTCGGGAGTATTGTAGCATGTGTTTATAAATGGATACTCGAGATTTCATTATGCCAGTCGATGACCAAATCACACAACAGCACTTTGATAAATGCAATCGAATTTTCTGTGTGTTGTTAATTGTGAAATAGTTTAAAGTTCCAATATAAATTTGGATTGTTCCCAGTGAATGCAGGCAAGTTACAATTAATTCATGATCAACAACCCATAAAAATAAAATTGGTTTTTCAATCGGTCTGAATTTGAACATATATTTCACAATTAATTGTGCTTGTGCTTCTTAAGATGTTAATTGCTTTCATTTCGGAACTGATGCAATTAAATTGTTAATAATTAAATGCTAAATTTAATTAAAATTAGTGATTCTGATGAGGTTTTCGGAAAAATATTTGGATTCAACCATATGGTGACTGAGTTTCACGTTTTCAGTATAACGGGTTATCATAAGGAAAGGGATTGTCTGCACTTGAAAAGGTTTAACTACGCATTTTTTTACTCGGTACTCCATTATTTTTATAAGAAATGTCGTCCGAGCGAAATTTTTAATTGCGAACTCGATTAGAGGCAATTAGGGGATGATAATGGAAATTACCGATAATTTTGCATGAAACCTTGTTGTCTAAAAACTGCATAAGTATATTTTCATATTGTGGCGGCTAGGAGGAGGGCTTTTTCATTTCAATATGCTAATAAACGAATGAAGTTTTTATAAGACAACAAGCTTGGATGCTAAATTATCTGTTTATTTTAATGCACGAGTGTAATTTTGTTGAATATTTCCCGAATCAACAAAGTGAACGTGGTTTCTGAAATTTTTATTTTGACGACGTTACATTATTATTGATACCAAACAACATCATCGTCTTAAAAAGTTTATTCTTAAAGTTGCAAGGGCTACAATGAAATATGTATTACTTTCCCCGGTTGTCTCAGGTGAATTCATAGCAACTGCAGCAACACATGAAGAATATTCTGAAGAAATCGCTGTTTTGGACGTAGTTGGCTGGACCTGGATTAGCACCATGATTGTAGCTCATTTTTTCACTTATTTTTAGGTGATGTTCATCATCTATTTCTCCAAATAGTGTAATTGATTCGGTGCTCGAATGTCCAGTAAATTTTAATGGCCAAATTGGCTTCGGCTTTTCCCAATATCTTTATCCAAGCATGCATTAAATTAGCTCCAGCGAAACATTGTCAATCTTGGATTTATGTGGTACCCACAAGGTTTTCAGGATTAACAAATCTAAATGATCAGCACCTGTTTCTTAGTTCATTGTAGAGGAAAATCTCATTGCTGAGTTTTGATCTACTGGGTGACAACAAATGTAAAAGATTAAGCACTTCACATCAGAGATATTTGTCTTCAACTAGGATCCCCAGAGTTTGAAGACACTGTGACATTCAGAGGAGGACCCTGAAGAGAATGATTTTTGGCTTCTCGAGCTAATTTAGATTCAATGTCTTGGTTAATTATCACTGTAATTTTTCGAAAATTGTACATTTCAAACTGGCAGATTATCATACGAAGGAAATATTCAGCAAAATGGCTCGATTTCCTGAAAATTCACATAAATTCGTTTCTAATCGTTTACCAAAAAATCTATATTCGGTCTACATTCAGTGATTAATTTAATTTTTCTCATTATACACGGTTTTTCTTCCAAATGTTTTTTATTGCTTACAAAAATGTTGATAAACATTTCTTTACAAAAATGTTTCTTAAGGAGCCTGAAATCCTGAAGTGTTTTTTGCAATAATTTAAAAGAATTTTTTTGAAGTGGTTCGACTTAGAATGATAAAAGTCCGTATTTTTTTATTAGTGGAAGTATGAACACATTTGAAGGGAAAACGTGACTAGTTTTTTGCGTTAAGAATTGAGGATTTTAGCCGCTTCTTTGGCATATTCGCCATTTCCTCGAAGTAATACTCTGTAGATATTCGGCGGAACGCAGTTTGTCCATTCCCGCCTATTAAAAATTAGGAAATTTATGTTTCGCGCCCACCATTTAGAGAAAATGACCAAAAATTATCCTCAGAGTTCCTCGTTCAATGGGTCCTAGTCCCAAGAAACAATTTGTTGGGGTATCAAATATATCAATTCTATTTCTGAAAATTTCGATTAATTAGACCGAAACATTGAAAGCAATTGAAAAAATCTTAACGAATCAAATTGACGACAGAACCTAATTGAAGCATCTTAAATGAAAATTAAATAAGATGGAATTACAAACAACCGAATTTATTATTCATTACAATTCATTCGGTGGTATTTCAATGTACTACAAGTTAACTAATGTAATTTAATTCAATTTAAAGATTTATGTAGGTCCATGGCACCAGTAGTGTTAAGACTCTGAATAGTACCTTTAGAAATACCAATGGAACGTAGACGCATCCTGTGTGGGTAGTGATTTTTAAGTGAAGATTTTTTTTCTAGCGCGATGCCCGCAGGAGAAATAGCTGACGTCCTGTACGAGGAAAGTTCTTTGCAACTAAATACGTTTTTGGACTTTTTACCATTTGATGATGAGCCTGCAGGATATTCGTGCATTGAACCGTTGGCCACAAAAAAGGACTACCCAGTGATCAATGGAGATGACAAATTCCTTGATAGCATCATTAAAAGTTTAATGGACAGTCCGGAAAAAAGTTCGGAAAATTCAAATGATAGTGTGTTGGAATTCGAGAACTTTTTGGACAATTCGCCATTGGACAACCAAGCAATGTCGGTACTCGGGGTGGATTTGGACTTACAAAGTGACCCATTCAGTGCTTCTTTTAACGACGCCTGTGACTTAGATTTCCAGTTTTGCGAGCGAGCAAATGATTTGTTTATAAACACTCCTTTGGATTATAACTTAGTGATCGATAATCCAGTAAATGATTACGATACCCAGAACATTGGCAATATGTTTCCCCATATGAACGATGAAAAGAACAGACGAAGGCGAAATCTGCTGTATGAAAGTACCTGTTCACAATTCAACGATTCGAAGTCGAACACTAAACGAGACGCTTTATTTCTGAAGAAACGAGATCATGACTATACGTATAAAATCAAATCGGATGATGATAAATATTTTACATGCCCAATTCTGAACTGTGAAAAAATTTACGCAAAATCCTCGCATCTCAAAGCTCACCTGAGGAGACATTCAGGCGAAAAACCTTTCGTATGTAACTGGCAAAATTGTACTTGGCGATTTTCGAGATCGGATGAACTCGCCCGCCACAAGAGATCTCACTCGGGCATCAAGCCATACAAATGCGAACTATGCGAAAAGGCGTTTGCTAGATCCGATCACTTGGCAAAACATAAGAAAGTTCACAAGAAAAAAATGGCCCAAAATGGAAGCTACTACATCAAAAAACGAACAAAATTATAGTTCGGTAAGCACAAAAAAGTAGCTGATAATTTATTGTAGTGGTGATGTTCACTCTAGTTGAATTTGTGAATAGCTCTTTCGAATATTCTCTATACGGACATTCCATGGTAATTTTGTGCATATAAGCAAGAAATTGTTCAATACCAACCCCGATTTCTAATGTAATCCCAAAAATTTACTATATCTATAAAGCAATTGTCCTATATTAGGGCTTTTTAACAAAATGTTTATAAAGCATGCCCGCTAATTTTCCTCAGTATCTAGAAAAGATTTAAGCATTAGACTCTAGTAAACTTAAGTATTAATGTAATCCAGTGAATCAGTTCCCGTTTTAATATGCTTTAGATTTTTGTTAGTAGCGTAGCGATAGACGATGTATTATTAGAATATCTAAGACTTTTGCTAATTGATATCAAATACAAAGACATATATGAACGTGTTTTGGTGTTTATATGAGATGGCTTTGCCATAATATAAACACTAAGTGCTGCGATAACCTTCAGCTCATATTAAATTTGATTATTAGGAGAAAAATACTTGCGAGCACAGCAATAGGACCTTGACCGGATCTCTTTAATGCATTAATCGCAGGTATTTAATAGGCACAAAAAACGCAATTATGTATTGATGTCCACGTACTCTACTCAAATGTTTATTTTCACATCATATAAGAATTAAGTCATTGTTATAGGTAAGGATTAAGGATGCATCAAAAGCCAAAAAAGGAAAAACAAAATTGTCAAGCAGTTAAATTTATTTAGAATATACGTATATTTACCTTTCACACAATAAAAAATAAATATACATAAATTAGTCATTTAACATGCCTTTTTTGGCGAAAAAAAGGCAGTGTTATAAATTACGCTGCCTTTTTTTCGCTGGGAGGTTTTTTGCCCTTAGTTATCACGGGCTGTGGATTTGACTCCCCTTCGGTAAGCCATAGCTCAATGTGACATGCGGAGGACATGTACGGGTTTATCCTACCGTGAGCACGGTAAGTACGACGCCTCAAACATGCGGCTCTGTTAACCTGCAACATAATTTTTATCAACTACTACTCAGGTAAATGCTATCAGGCACTATCCAGGGAACTTAAAAGCCGCATATCGAACTGCTGCATATTTAGCAGACATTTTCCTTACCTGGATGTGGTCTACGACCAGCCTGTCAACATCCAAGCCACTGTAGTCGGCGTTACTCTCTGCATTTCTTAAAAGCTGAAGAAGGAATTCAGCAGATTTCTTTGGCCAACGGCCTTGTGTTGTGCCAAATTGCTTAGCCTGTGCACATCTGCCTACACCACCATTGAAACGTCTAAAAGGAATACATTCCTTTTTGCCAATCACGTTCTTTAGATAAGCTTGCGCCCTTTTCAGGGGCATTTTTCTAATTGCATTAGCCGTCTCAGATGTGTTCTGTAATAAAAAAACCATTTATTTGGCAAAAATAACGTAATTATTTTAGGTTGATATTTTTTCAGGTTTGTTAGACATTCACCAATTGATCGAAAAAGTGAAACTGATGAACCAAAGCTGAATAAGTACAAAAGGCAGTTAATACTTGTTAGCTTTGGAAAATGTCGCCACAAACAAACGACGGAACTTAAAATTTCTATTTTATGTATAGCAGTATGCGAAAAAACAACACATTTTCTGAACCTTTTTTGCGTAGGTATATTTGAAAGCAGTTCCATCACTAGCTTCACCACTTTTTTAAATCTCGTTCCACTTTTGACTGCTCTTGATGCAGTTTTCAGGTTTTTTTGCTGCAATGAGTTTCAATGCCAAATCTTTTCTATTTCTGCCCGTGTACATTTCCCATTTTATATGCCATTTAAGGGTGATTTTGCTGTCTTATGAGTCAAATTAAAAATATCTTTTTACGTTCACACTACGATTTTTGCAAAAACTTGCCGGTAAATCTAAGACTTGCTAGGATATTCGGACACTGTTTACTTTTCACGAATTCCTTGCAATTACTCCCAGATATGAAATTATGATTATTACTGAAAATTCACTGAAGATTTAGACGCATATGGCCAATAAATCCAATGCCGATTTTATATAAATATGGAATTATGGTGAGCCTTTGAGCTACTGGGGAATTTATAAAATCTCAAAATCAGCTTTTAGAGAAGATCAGCATGTAGAAAACATTCTAGAAGCATTTGAGTTACCAAACATTACAGACTTCCAGATTTGAGGTTAGCTTTTGTTGAAGTTAAAACAAATAGAGGAAACACTCAACTTACTTTGAAATGTACCCTCAAATTTGATCCTCGGGCTTTGCAGGACTTAACGGCATTATCAGGTTCACGAGCGTAACGACCCATTTTTTATGCCTGGAACAAGAAACTCTTGGATAACAGCACGAACTTCTAAGTCGAATAACCTAAGTAACTCGTAATAATCTGGGGTGGATTTTGACTTAATCGGACTGAAAAATTGTGTAGCAAGTAAAATCAAATCCTGTTTCCAAAATATGATTTTTGATTAAAGAGATATTTCAAGATTTTCTGATAGAAATTCCGACGAAAACATACCTATGTGGCGCCCGGAAGAAGTGTAGCGATTTCCGAAAGTTGGCCTTACGAAAACCAAACACCTAGAATAAAACGTAATGGAAAGGGATCAAATTGACAAGAGACGTCGAGACAGTGTCATTCAGTAATGCCAACTTGCCAACACCAACGGCAATACACGGGGTAGGGACTTTAAGATGAGAGCGTGCGCAACTCGAAATGTGATGACTGACTCAAGGGAAATTCCTGGAAGTTTTCAATTTTTTGCCTCTGTCTAACCAACATAAAAAAGTGACGCAGAATTTACCCGTTTCATTTTATAATAAACTGCGATTAAAATAATTGAGGCCATCTAGAGCTTTCAAATTAAAAATTGGTCACCGCCAATGTTGTTAAATTATTAAAAAATTAATTTATTCCAAAAAAATTCCTGGGTTTCAGTCAATTTTATTGTTTATTAGTTAAAATGTCACAAATACGTTTCGGTGTCTACCTTACACAAAAACTGATGGTAGAGAAAGACACCGAAACGTATTCGTGACATTTTAAATAATAAACAATAAAATTGACTGAAACCCAGGAATTTTTTTGGAATAAATTAATTTTTTAATAATTTAACAACATTGGCGGTGACCAATTTTTAATTTGAAAGCTCTAGATGGCCTCAATTATTTTAATCGCAGTTTATTATAAAATGAAACGGGTAAATTCTGCGTCACTTTTTTATGTTGGTTAGACAGAGACAAGAAATTGAAAACTTCCAGGAATTTCCCTTGAGTCAGTCATCACATTTCGAGTTGCGCACGCTCTCATCTTAAAGTCCCTACCCCGTGTATTGCCGTTGGTGTTGGCAAGTTGGCATTACTGAATGACACTGTCTCGACGTCTCTTGTCAATTGGATCCCTTTCCATTACGTTTTATCCTAGGTGATTGGTTTTGGTAAGGCCAACTTTCGGAAATCGCTACACTTTTTCCGGGCGCCACATAGATATGTTTTCGTCGGAATTTCTATCACAAAATCCTGAAATATCTCTTTAATCAAAAATCATATTTTGGAAACAGGATTTGATTTTACTTGCTACACAATTTTTCAGTCCGATTAAGTCAAAATCCACCCCAGATTATTACGAGATACTTAGGTTATTCGGCTTAGAAGTTCGTGCAGTTATCCAAGAGTTTCTTGTTCCAGGCATAAAAAATGGGTCGTTACGCTCGTGAACCTGATAATGCCGTTAAGTCCTGCAAAGCCCGAGGATCAAATTTGAGGGTACATTTCAAAGTAGGTTGAGTGTTTCCTCTATTTGTTTTAACTTCAACAAAAGCTAACCTCAAATCTTGAAGTCTGTAATGTTTGGTAACTCAAATGCTTCTAGAATGTTTTTTACATGCTAATCTTCTCTAAAAGCTGATTTTGAGATTTTATAAATTCCGCAGTAGCTCAAAGGCTCACCATAGTTCCATATTTATATAAAATCGGCATTGGATTTATTGGCCATGTGCGTCTAAATCTTCAGTGTAATTTTCAGTAATAATCATAATTTCATATCTGGGAGTAATTGCAAGGAATTCGTGAAAAGTAAACAGTGTCCGCATATCCTAGCAAGTCTTAGATTTACCGGCAAGCTTTTGCAAAAATCGTAGTGTGAACGTAGAAAGATATTTTTAATTTGACTCATAAGACAGCAAAATCACCCTTAAATGGCATATAAAATGGGAAATGTACACGGGCAGAAATAGAAAAGATTTGGCATTGAAACTCATTGCAACAAAAAAACCTGAAAACTGGATCAAGAGCAGTCAAAAGTGGAACGAGATTTAAAAAAGTGGTGAAGCTAGTGATGAAACTGCTTTCAAATATACCTACGCAAAAAAGGGTTCAGAAAATGTGTTGTTTTTTCGCATACTGCTATACATAAAATAGAAATTTAAAGTTCCGTCGTTTGTGGCGACATTTTCCAAAGCTAACAAGTATTAACTGCCTTTTGTACTTATTCAGCTTTGGTTCATCAGTTTAATTTTTTCGGTCAATTGGTGAATGTGTAACAAACCAGAAAAAATATCAACCTAAAATAGTAGTAGTAAACATCTTTATTTCTAAAAAAAGGCTATCGACCTATCGGTCTTTCTGCCCTTGTTTAATACATGTAGTCTTAAACTAAACAAAAAACAAAGATGAAAATTCTCTTACTCTAGGTTAATAATCTTATTAAATAAACTTTCCTATTCTAATGACACCTAAAATAATTACGTTACTTTTGCCAAATAAATGTTTTTTTTTTATTACAGAACACATCTGAGACGGCTAATGCCATTAGAAAAATGCCCCTGAAAAGGGCGCAAGCTTATCTTAAGAATGTGATTGGCAAAAAGGAATGTATTCCTTTTAGGCGTTTCAATGGTGGTGTAGGCAGATGTGCACAGGCTAAGCAATTTGGCACAACACAAGGCCGTTGGCCAAAGAAATCTGCTGAATTCCTTCTTCAGCTTTTAAGAAATGCAGAGAGTAACGCCGACTACAGTGGCTTGGATGTTGACAGGCTGGTCGTAGACCACATCCAGGTAAGGAAAATGTTTCTGATAAATATGCAGCAGGTCGCTATGCGGCTTTTAAGTTCCCTGGATAGTGCCTGATAGCATTTGCCTGAGTAGTAGTTGAGAAAAATTATGTTGCAGGTTAACAGAGCCGCATGTTTGCGGCGTCGTACTTACCGTGCTCACGGTAGGATAAACCCGTACATGTCCTCCGCATGTCACATTGAGCTATGGCTTACCGAAGGGGAGTCAAATCCACAGCCCGTGATAACTAAGGGCAAAAAACCTCCTAGCGAAAAAAAGGCAGCGTAATTTATAACACTGCCTTTTTTCGGCAAAAAAGGCATGTTAAATGATTAATTTATGTATATTTATTTTTTATTGTGTGAAAGGTAAATATACGTATATTCTAAATAAATTTAACTGCTTGACAATTTTGTTTTTTCTTTTTTTGGCTTTTGATGCATCCTTAATCCTTACCTATGACTTGATTATACCAAAAAAAGTTCCTGGGTTTCAGTCAATTTTATTGTTTATTATTTAAAATGTCACAAATACGTTTGGTGGCTTTCTCCACCATCATCAGTTTGTCTAAAATATACATTTACAGTTATCATCAATTTAGATAAAAAAATTTCATCAAAATTCACATATTAAAATACAAATCACACATATTAAAAAGTACATTAAGAACAATGGTTTTCTGGTGATAAGTCAGGACAAACATGTCTGGGAAAAGACTAGAATCTATTGTTAAGAGATTTAACTTAAGTGTATAGTTTCTACCTTCACATTTGACTGGCTATTGAAATCTATATTTTGAAACTGTTTATATTTCGCCTTTTCTTTGCATTCTAGGAATTGCTCTGCAATTCCTCAATGTTAGGTGTTTATATTTCATTTACGTGGTCCAATCAGTGTATGCATGCGCTCATTTAATTAGTGTGTGATACACAGAGCTAAGATTGTCTGTGTCTGATCTAAAATTCATTGCATTCTGATGTTTTTTAATCTGTATCATTTCATGGATTCTTCTCTTATTATAGTTGTTTTCATTGATTAATATTTTTGTGTTATCGAAATCAAAACTATGTAACTTTTGTTGTGCATGTTGTGCTAATGCTGTTCCATTTTCGTTAACCTTAAGCTATATTTATGTTCGTATATTCTTTTCTTTAAATATTGTGCTGTTTGACCTATGTATGTGTTGTCACAGTTCAAACAGTTTAAATTTTGTGAAACATTCCTTTGCTAAGTTATTTTTAGTTTTTTCAGCTATAGTAATATTATGTGGTTTTAAAACATTTTTTATTTTCGTGTTGATTTCTGGAATATACGGTAATGATACATACTTGATCTCACCTTCTTTTTTCTTATTTATATTATTTATGTTGTTCCATTTATTTGAATTGTAGATTTTATTAATTCTTTGTTTTATAATTGGTTCGAAGAAAGCTTTGGGATAGTTGTTCATTATTAGTATCTTTTTTAATTTTTCAAGATTATTTGTTCTATATCCATAATGTGCCAATTTAATCGCTCTATCAGTAAGAGCTGTTACAACACTTTTTTTATATTGTATAGGTGCATATGATTGATAATTCAAGTATCTACCAGACCACACATCCTTTGTGTACCAGTTTGTTTTTATTTCCCCATTACCGTCATATTCAAAAAGTTTAATGATATGTTTTTGTCTTCTTCAATGGTGAATTTACTGGTCTCATGGAATGTATTAAACTTATCTAGTGTGTATAGAACTTTTTGGTTTGGCAGAACCAAAAAACGTTTTGGTTGGGTGTATAGAACTTTTAAAGAATCCACACTTAAAATTCAATACCGGTATTAGTTTTTCTTCCAGACTTTCCATTACAAGGTTTGCAATTGTTGCAGCTATGAGAGACCCCATAGCTACTCCATATATTTGGGAATAAAAATTAAATTAATTCTTATATGATGTGAAAATAAACATTTGAGTAGAGTACTATTAAATACCTGCGATTAATGTATTATAGAGATCCGGTCAAGGTCCTATTGCTGTGCTCGCAAGTATTTTTCTCCTAATAATTAAATTTAATATGAGCTGAAGGTTATCGCAGCACTTAGTGTTTATATTATGTATATATTCTGTAATATTTCTGATAGAAATTCCGACGAAAACATACCTAGGATAAAACGTAACGGAAAGGCATGGTGGCCGAGCGAACAGACCGACAGGCTAGTAACCTGAAGGTCTGTGGTTCAAATCCCAGCCGTGCCAATGAAAAAGGTTTCGAAGTGTTTGATATTGGTACTTCTAATGAGCTGGCAATAGCCCTCAAGGGGAGCTGCGCTATTTGAAAAGAAAAGAAAAACGTAATGGAAAGGAATACAATTGACAAGAGACAGTGTATTAATTATCGTTTTTCAACAATATTCAACATCATACGTTTCGTCCATTTTTGCTTTTACCATCTTGTACGCGCGTAAATGCGATCTGACGTCGTCAAAAATGTATCGGACACGACGATCGCTTAATTTTACAACGTACTTATTTGATACGTAAACATTTATTTTGGTAATAAATGGATGGTGTGAAGGCGCTGTTATCGTCCAACCATAATTGCTGTTGTTCTTGTTGTTAACAAACAATTATTTGGGCACTATCGTGTTTTAAGACGTCGCATTTCAAATAAGAAATGCGTATAACGTCCATCACGCTCCGACACGTCGATATACGTGTTTATTATGTGTTCTTCGTATTGAACACAACACACCCGCATCATCGCCGAGACGTATTTGTGACATTTTAAATAATGAACAATAAAATTGACTGAAACCCAAGAATTTTTTTGGAATAAATTAAAGTACAGTCAGGAAAATATACACAACAATAAAAAATTAATATTTAAACAAAACAGGAAAACAAAAAAAAATCTTCTCACCCGAGCAAAAATTCCCATAATTATTAAAACTTGAGTCAATTAGAATGTTATCATAACATTGATTTTGTAATATTTATTTAGAGATTTAAATTATTTTGAGTTCCGCAATTTAAAACGCGATTATTGAAGCCATTCTACACCGTAATTAAAAGCATTCATTTTCACTTATCGAATATTACCATGGCTATTAATAGTTTATTGGAAAATGCATTGTAAACCTGAAGATAACTTATCACTCCGTTCAGGAAAATGATTTGTTCGTTTAATGTCACGCAATAAGAAAAACGACTGGAATTAATCCTATTGAAAGACACATTTACTAGAAATAAAAGTTTTGTATAAGATGAAAATGTGATTCTCCTAAAACGTATATGCATACAATTGATAAATGGGATTAAATATTCGACGGGCTTCTAAAGGCTATTATGTATGTAAACAATAAATACTATCTAAATATCACATAGATCATAAATATGTTAATCAACTTACGGTAATACAAAGATAATATATTTACTCTAAAAATCTTATTTTTGCTAATACTAAAACCCCACATGCAGTCAAATTTTAAAAAGGCCTATAAGTTTTACCCAAATTGTAACTTAAAATAAAGCAAACATCGAAGTGGCACGCATTACTTTTACAAGGCCTCTTTTAGCATCAGATGATAGACGTGTCACAGCTTTCAAATTATTTCTATTAAAATTACTACTAATTCTACATAATTTATCAATATGCCATTCCTTAACATAATATTTCACTGGGTTTTTCGGACGAAAAATACTAAAAAATAAAATTAAACGAAAAACTATTATAAATGAATTTCAAAATGCGTACCTAATTCCATACAATAATGGACTAAGTTCTATTTGGCGGCTGTATTTCCATTGTTTCACATATCCATTCTGCGACATTTACTTCTTCCGTTTCCCATTTTTTAATCCATGGATGATTCTGTAAATCAAATATTATAACAGTTTATTTAAATACTGCCCAAAAAAACAAGATATTTATGTACAATATACATTTTTAGCGACTTTTACATCATTGCAATTACATAACTAACATAACAAACCGCCGTTCCCATTGTATCCCCGTTTATATAAAGAAATGGCTAGCAGGTCGCTTATGATAAAATACGAGCATTTTTGCCGACATTTCTACAAAAATTGTATTTGCCGTATTATATCTGGATATAACTTGCTGATGAAACCTAACAAAGTAACGGTTTTCGAGACTTTTTTACTTGAAAGATTCAGGTAATTTTAAGCGTTTCTGAGATAGAACTTCGATGGTACCTTAAAATACATAAAAGGTTTTAGAGTGAGCAATTTCTGATAAACTCCAACTAAAAAGAGATTGTTCCTGAAACGCCCCTATCGAAATGGTCCTATCGAAATGGTCCTAATGATTTTTTCGGTATGTTGTTCTCTGAGTGAATTTAAGAAAAAAGTTTATGAGTATTTTTATTAAGTTTTAATAGGTATGTGCAAAAAAAAACAATAAATAAATAACTTTTACGTAATTTTAATTTATGAACAGTTTGGTAGCTTTATTTATTCAGTCTGTTTTCCCGGGGACATGGAATAAAGTAGTTTTTATCTCAAAAAAGGTTCCCGTAGGAATGGGAACTTAAAAATAATGTTAAAAATAACAAAATCTGATGTTCATCATAGATAGGTGCAATTACACATCTGAACGTACTTTTCAAATCTAATCCACTTTTCTTAATAACAATTCTCGACATTGTCAAAAATAAAGGTTCTTTATTCTTGAGCAAAATTAATATTTTCTGATATAGCTCGTATACCACTGGAAAAAAAATCTGATAGTTGCATTTTAGGTTTTGGATCAAGCAGAACTTTTTACGAAGAATAACTTTTTTCGTAAAATTAATAATTAAAAAGTTTCCCATATGGTGCCAACTTAAGTAGACACACTGTATATAATGGCTTTTACATTTTGTTATTTATGTTTTTAAGAACCTTAATATGTAATTAGATTCAATGACGATGACAATAAAAGTAGATTTTAAATGATATGGTGATGATGGTTCCAAAATTTGAACCTGAAACATTGAAAAGAATGCTAAAAAAATAGAAACTGACCATTAAAGTCTTTAAATCTGCTCTTTCATCGGGATTTTTCCTCAGACACCTATCAACAAAATCTTCGAATTGTTGGGAGAAAATTCCGGACGGTAGCTTCGGTGGCGGTTCATTTACAATGTAATCTAACAACTCGAAAATAGCCATTGGTCTAGGTGCTCTGGAGCCATCGGGAGAGTCGCTTTCTTTAGTTTGCCCGAATATTGCTGCCAAGGTTTTGGCATCTGGTGGCGGTATTGGATACATCCCAATAGCCATCTCAACTAGAGACAATCCCAATGAGTATATATCACTTTGGACTGAGTAATGTGTTCCCTGTAAACGTTCTGGCTGCAAGACAGAATGAAATTTTATCAGTGTTTGAAAGAATGAAGCAGTTCTGTGAGAAAATATGCTTACCGACATGTAGCTTCTGGTGCCAACAAAGGAATTGGCCATTGAATCAATTAATTGCCCTGATACTCCAAAATCACACATTTTGATCTCTCCACTACTGTTAACCAAAATGTTACTAGGTTTTACATCTCTGTGCATTATAGCATGCTTATCTCTTAAATAGCTCAAGCCTTTAAGTACAGCTGAAGTAATCTTGCCAAGTATATTCTCTGGTATTCTACCTGCTTTCTTTAAAATGAGATCCAGCGATCCTGCATCCATGTACTCAATACAAATACTAATTTCACCATCACTGTAGAAAGCCCCATAGAAACCAACAATATGAGCAAAATTGCAATCATGAAGAATTTTTAACTCCCGAATAATTTGCTTTTTAATGGCTGGCTTCACTTCAAGATGAATAAGTTTTCTGGCCATAATTAAACCACTGGATTTATGCCTAACTTTGTTGACAACACCCCCATTCCCTGAACCGAGCTCTCCAAGCTTTTCAAAATCATCATCAGACAAGTCACCTGAGATTTTCTCCTTTTGGCAGAGAAAAACCTCTATACGTCTTCGTTGGATATCATCCATATCCAGCTCTTCCAAACGAGCTGTTATGTGGTCTATGTCATTTCTAACAACACTGGGAGGCCTAAAAACACTACAGTGTAGTAGTGGGAATGCAGTGTTTAGAAGATGCAATGTATATTTTATAATGTTAAGTACATGAACAATTAAAGCCGAGTTTTCCTTGAGGCTGCTTGAGGGAGTTTTGAAGTACTTACGGTGCAGGCTGACAAGGTTCTTCATAGGTTGTGGAAGTTGGGGTTAAATTGGGTGTTTGATCAATAGCACCGGGCGGCAATGTGAGATTTAGCTTATTTTTGGACATTATGAAGAACTACACCAAAACACAACACAAAAACAAATCCCATAACCTGTAACTCAATTTATCGGAGGAAGGTTGACAACGTGGCATTGAGATTTGGCAATCGATAATTGAGCGGGACATTCAAAGGTCTGATGTTGATGGATAATGACAAGGATTTTCTGGAAAATTCGATGCTGATCCTATGGCGTCTTTAGTGTGTTTATAGTGTTTTGCGCTAATTTAACTACTTTGTGTTTCAGTTGCGGAATAGATTTATTGATTTGAATGATTTTCTAATTGGCGTTGAAAAAACTGTTTCTTATTGGCGGCAGTTTATAGTTATTTTTTTGTTGAACCTTAAACAAATCACATTTAGCCTAAGTCGAGCCTTTCCAGTGGGCCAGAGGAATTTTTAAAGTAGCCAGTGCTTAAAGTTTCATCTCGGTATCGTGTTGGGAGATTGTACATCACGTACCCTTTTTTGAGGACGTACGTTGCCGATTATTACTCTGTTTCCAAAAAGTCTACAAACTTGCCACATAGTCGACATATACAGGGTGTTGCGTGGCATCCCATTAAGTTCACGGACGAGACGCATTATTGAGTCATTCCAATGGAATGAAAAAGTGCTTGGTCAACATATATTCGTATCGCCACAATTATCAAGTGGCCGGCCATCGGAAAGCAGCCAATTGATTCTCATATTACGGCGGCGGAGTAGTTAATTGCTTACTGTACTGGTGATAATGATAAATTGTATGTGTAATGGTTCCAGGAAAACATCAAAGGAGATCCGGCAACTATGCGGATATTGCTTTTCCGAACCTTGATGAATTAAGTTAGAGGGTCTAACCTACAAATTGAGAATTTGGGGATAGTGCAAGTGCAATGGGTGACCAATAGTGAACAGGAGTGAAATTTAGAAGAATGCATAGGAAAAAGTATATAAAAATACTGTGATATTGGAGCAAATTTTAAAAATAGTTCGAGTATCTGAAAAATAGTGAAAACCTGAACTGGACTCTGCTGTTACTAATCGGGCGATCGATTCGGTAGTGGGGGTATAAATGTAGATGGACTCCGTTTACTTTTTGCGAGGTCTCTTGTGGTATCGAAAAGAAAAGATAAAATGTACAAATTTACAACTTTCCTATATTTTTATGACATCGTTAATGTCGGGCGACGTTAAATAATCGGATTTTGAAAACAAATATATTTTCTGTTTCTGGGTATTCGGTTTTAGGTAGCAAATTTTGTACAGTGCGGTACCAATTTTCTTGCTTGTTCACCAAGTAACTAGTGATGTGACATGCCGAGTGTCTCCTTAGTTTTTCCTATAGTTTCATATTTGTATTTGTGATGAACGCATAAAGAAAATGGAGGTGCCCATTCTAGTCATAGAAACAATGTGAAGGTTTGTCTGTAAATAATGATGTAAATTTCTATCAAAATGACTACCCCAGAGAAACAATTGAATGGAAACAACAATGGTTTAAAAAGTAGTAGCCCTGGAAGTTCAAAAAATTCCCCAATTAAATGTAACGAGCACTACAGTCAGTGTAAAGAAGAAGCATTTCAGTTCCAAGTGCCTTCAGAGGCTCCAGTGTTTTATCCCACAGAAGAAGAATTCTTAGACCCATTAGCTTACATAGCTAAAATTAGGCCAGTGGCTGAAAATACAGGAATATGTAAAATTAAGCCGCCAGGGGTAAGCCATAAGTTGCAAAATGCATGTACCACCGTACAATTCGGTATTTAAATGCCTATTACTAATACTCAACTTTTTAAGCCACCATAGTACTCAATTATTTTTAGAATCCATAGTGATTTAGACACTATCTTTGACTTTTTATATAATGCCGAGTATTTGTTCATATGCAGCAAATATAAGGCAAATGTGTGAAGTGGGAGCAGCCATATTTATTTCACCTTTTCACTTAATTTACCAAATATTTTTTCGCTTTTGATAACAGAACCATTTTTCTACTGTTCCTTACATCAAATGTGGTTATTTACAATTCGTGAAAATTCATAATCCCTAGTCACATATGGTGCTCTGCCAGCATTTTGAAAAATATGTTTGTATTTTAGAGGTGGCAGCCTCCATTTGCAGTGGATGTAGATAAATTACGATTTACACCTAGAATACAACGATTAAATGAATTAGAGGTAAACTCAATCCGTCCGATGCGATTTATTCGTATTTAACCCAAGCCACTGCTTTTAGGCGAAAACCAGAGTTAAATTAAATTTTCTTGATCGGATAGCCAAATTTTGGGAATTGCAAGGCTCATCTCTCAAAATTCCCGTAGTTGAAAGACGGGTTCTAGATTTGTATACCCTGCACAGAGTTGTACAGCTTGAGGGTGGATTTGAAGAAGTGACCAAACAAAGAAAATGGTCTAAAGTATCAGTGCGTCTAGGATATCAAATTGGCAAGAACGTCGGAGCGATTCTAAAGCAACATTATGAAAGGCTTCTTTTTCCTTTTGATGTTTTTAAAGAAGGGAAAACAGTACCAATTGTAAGATGCAAACAGCAGCTCTCATTTACACATTAGCTCATTGATTTGTTTTGCTCAGAAGATCGAAAGCCCTGACGAAGGCAATGAGAAAACCGACAAAGACTACAAACCTCATGGTATCGTCAACCGCATGGCCGTCAAGCCACCGTCGGATAAAAATGCAAGGCGCTCTAAAAGATTTGAAGCTAATGACAAGGATAAGACTGAGGTAGGCCTTCAAATACACCATCTTTTTGAAAGAATACTCTACATTTTAAGACTCTTCGTGTTATCTAAAAAATATATTTTTTTATTTTACATTTATTTTTCACATTATTATTATATTATTTATTTATCACATTATTGGTGCTTTGGTTTGGTGGGAAAATCTGCTTTCATTTTCATAAAAAAGTACCTAACACATTTATAACTAAATAACTTTTTGAGCCACACCGTTTCTTGGCTTGAAATACAGTTTCTTATGCTCCAACGTCTTTGATCTCGAAAAAGAGGAAAAATTGTATTTTTGGTAAGAGTTGAATTGAGCAGGCGTTTTCGAGGTATCTGCTTGACGATTGTACACTTCTAGATGCATAAGTATTTGAATTCAGATAAGACATTTTTCTCGAGCCGTTTCTTTTGGATACCAAAGGCTAGATTCCAATGTTAACTAATATTTCCCTTCGCAACTTTTTTTTCTAATCAACCTACCGTAAAATTGAAACTAGAAGCAAAAACTAGTTAAGCATTAAACGAAGTTTGGACCATTCATTACGGGACACTGTTGAATGACACATAATCATTTAAAATTGTTACATTGCAGATAGAACTTAAAATCAAAGAGGAAAAGTCTTTAGTGGAAGACGTGGATGGCGATGATCAAAATAAAGAGTTGAAAAGGCTTCAGTTTTATGGCGCAGGGCCAAAAATGGCTGGATATGATGATAAAAAGGAGCAGAAACCCAGGGGAAAAAATATTAAATACGACTTTGACCCTGTAAGTGTAGTAAGTTGATCAATTGTTATTTTGTGTCAATAAAGCAGCATGGTTTTTTTTATCCTATGTAGAAAAGCTTTAACTGTAAAGTAGTCGAGCTCTTTATTGAAAGCAATGTCTAACTATTGTTTTTGCTTTGGCAGCTTATGCATGAGCATTTGTGTGTATATTTTCCTTATCTTAATGTTCGAGATTTATGAGTTTACAAATCAGAAATAAGTCTCGTGCATTTAAATAGCTATGGGAAATATGACGCTCAGCTAATTCAATTAGTTACCGGACTTCATACAGATGCCGAATGCCCGTAGCTAAAATATTGCAACTAGGCGTAATTTGGATTTTATTTTCAGTTAGCCAAGTATGTTTGCCATAATTGTAATCGCGGTGATGCTGAAGAATATATGTTGCTCTGTGATGGTTGTGATGATAGTTATCACACTTTTTGCCTTATGCCCCCTTTATCTGAAATTCCAAAGGGCGATTGGAGGTGTCCTAAATGTGTAGCGGAAGAAGTTTCAAAACCAACTGAAGCGTTTGGTTTCGAACAAGCTCAAAGGGAATACACGTTACAGCAATTCGGAGAAATGGCCGATCAATTTAAATCTGATTACTTTAATATGCCAGTTCATGTACGTTACTATCAAATGGGAGGATTGTTACCGTTATTTTTAATTTCCTTGGAATTTATAGATGGTTCCAACTAGTACAGTGGAACGAGAGTTTTGGCGAATCGTCTCATCAATTGATGAAGATGTAACCGTCGAGTATGGAGCCGACTTACACACAATGGACCATGGATCTGGCTTTCCTACAAAATCATCAGCAAATCTTTTTCAAGGCGATAAAGAATACGCCGAGTCTAGTTGGAACTTGAACAATCTCCCAGTTTTAGAGGGCTCAGTATTAGGATACATTAATGCCGATATTTCCGGAATGAAGGTAGTTGAATGTTATTGCGAAAATAGTATGCATCTAAACGGGGTTTTAATCTTAGGTTCCATGGATGTATGTTGGAATGTGTTTTTCCACGTTTTGTTGGCACAATGAGGATCATTGGTCGTACTCAATAAATTATCTCCATTGGGGAGAAGCCAAAACTTGGTATGGGGTTCCAGGCAGCAAGGCGGAAGCATTTGAGGAAACAATGAAATCTGCAGCTCCCGAATTGTTCCATTCGCAGCCAGACCTGCTCCACCAACTTGTAACTATTATGAATCCAAATATTCTTATGAATGCAGGTGTACCTGTATATCGAACCGATCAACACGCAGGAGAATTTGTTGTGACGTTTCCAAGAGCATATCATGCTGGTTTTAATCAGGGGTAAGAACTACTATTATTAATTCGCTTTGGTTTTAATAAAAAAAAACATTTATTTGGTAAACGAAGGTACAACTTTGCTGAGGCCGTCAATTTTGCACCTGCTGACTGGTTGCGAATGGGAAGAGAATGCATACTACATTATTCTCATTTACGTCGGTTTTGTGTATTTTCACACGATGAACTGGTTTGCAAAATGGCTTTGGATAATGATAAGCTCGACTTGACTATCGCTGCAGCGACCTATCAGGACATGCTTGTGATGGTTGACACTGAGAAGAAATTGCGGAAAACGCTCCTTGATTGGGTAAGTTCTTGCAATAGTTTGTCTTGTACCTTGAATATTTATGGTGGGAATTGGTGAGCTTTTCAAATTGACACTCTAAATTTCCCTACCTTTTTTCGTTATTTCAATGGTTTACTCCAAACCATACAGCCTTCCTTTAATATCACATCTCCAAGTGCATATGTGTTTGGTAAGTTGATGCGTTTTTTGGATCATTTTTCTATCTAAAATTATTCAGAGCCTGTCTTTGTAATACAAAACGTGTTTTATTGTTAATACTCGCAAAACATTTAACACTATATATATTAATTGGTTTCTTCAATAATAATAAAATTGATTAAAAAGTCCTAACACCCTGTGGATCCGAAACTGAGCGTTTTCGGAACATGGTATATTAAGAAAATGCACCCAAAATTACTTCTACAACAACCTCCAACAAGGAACTCTTCTACCTACCGAACACTTTGCACATCTGTTTTGTTGTTATTTTGAATAAAGACCCTGTTCCCATTATACTCTGCAAATGGAAGCAAGAGCTTGCATTGATAATGAATTTCAATCACAGGGTGTGACTAATGCAGAACGTGAGGCTTTCGAATTACTTCCAGATGATGAAAGGCAATGTGAAATATGTAAAACAACCTGTTTTTTGTCTGCAATGACGTGTTCATGCTCCACCACCAGCTTGGTTTGTCTGCGGCACTATAAAAATCTTTGTGAGTGTCCACCGCAGAATCGGACACTAAGATATCGATATACCCTGGATGAACTTCCCGTAATGTTAAAAGCCTTAAAATTAAAAGCTGAATCATTTGACCATTGGGTAGCCAAGGTGAAAGACGCTCTTGATCCAAACACTCCAAAAGCCCTGAATTTAACTGACCTAAAATCGTTGCTAAATGAAGCTGATGGCAAGAAGTTTCCCAAATGTGAACTGCTACAAACATTAACCAGCGCAGTTATAGATGCCGAAAAATGCGCCAGTGTTATACATCAGTTAGATCTCAATAAAATGCGAACTCGAACTCGGCACTCAAACGAAGCCAAATATAAATTAACGGTTGAGGAACTAACGCTCTTTTGCGATGAGATTGATAGTCTAGCGTGCGTTTTGGATGAAGCTAAAAGTATCAGGGTTTTATTGGATGAAACTCGGAAATTTGAAACCAAAAGTGAAGAGCTTTTAAGGCAGAGTTTAAGAGAAAATTCCGTATTTGAACTTGAAACTTGTCAAACTCATGGAAATGGCTTATGTATAGAGTTGCCCGGTTTGAAGTTGATTAATAATAGGATAAAACAGGCTCAATGGATGAAAGAAGTTGACAATTACAAAAACAAAACAGATGTTATGGGGCTTGATAATATAAAAACGTTGATACAAGAAGGTTGTTCATTGCCGCCGCACGATGAAATGGAGGAAGAATTGTCTAATCTCCAATTGATGCTTCAGCAAAGCCAAGAATGGGAAGAGAAAGCACAAGATGTTCTAAAGTGCCAAGATCCAAATGTCTTGATTCAAGTTGATAAACTACTGAAAGATGCGTCGAAAATCGCGTGCTATTTACCAACTGAGGGCGTTCTTTATGATTCCATGAAGAAAGGAAGGGACTGGCTAAAACAGTTAGAGGAAATGAATTCAGCTGAGTACTACCCATACTACAGTGCTATGGAGGAGCTAATAAAGAAAGGTCGGCTACTAACCCTTCATTTGGTTGAGGTAGACCGAATGAATGAATATCTTGTATTAGCTAACAATTGGAAAGAGAAAACCAGTCGGTCATTCCTGCGGAAAGACTCGCCCTGTACATTGATGGACGCACTATCACCAAGAACGATTTTGCCCGCCACTTTAAAAAATTCTAAGAAAGGGAAAAATGGTGACGAGGACCCCAAGTCGATAGCCTTAACCAATACTATGGATCCAGCGACTGTGGTTGCACTTTTTAAAGAGGCAGAGGACACTGAAATGTCAATGATCAAGAAATTGAGGCAAATTAATAAACCCAAATCTCTAGATCCAAATGATACTAGCAGTACATACTGCATTTGTGGAGGTGGCCCATTCGGTATAATGATGAGATGTGAACTTTGCCATGATTGGTTTCACTCTACATGCACCCAACTTCCAAAAATCGCCACTACCAAATTCAAGGGCAACTTCCTTAATGCTGCAGTGGCTTTAGGATTTAAAGACTGTAAGTATATTTGTCCTAATTGTCAGAGAACAAAAAGGCCTCGCCTTGACACCATTCTAAGTCTTTTGATGTCTCTTCAAAAGCTATACGTCAGAGTTCCTGAGGGTGAAGCCTTGCAATGCTTAACCGAACGAGCTATGAACTGGCAGGATAGAGCGCGGCAGCTTCTGCAAAACGCCGAACTAGAGAGAGCGAAAATAAAGTTAAATGCCTTAAGTCAGAAGTTTACAGATGCTGCTGCACGACAAAGGACAGAAAAAATAATTTCCACAGAACTGAAAAGAGCTTCCAAAAATCCTGATCTTCTCCAGAGGGTACAAGAGATTACCCCATTTAGCGGAGTAAATGAAGATGGAGTAACATGTGATAGTGGAATCAATGATTCGGATGAGGCTTCTAGAGAATCATCTAGGGATTCTGACGACCGAATGGGAGAACATGCCTATAGTCTACATCTTCCTAAACATGATGCTGAAGATTTTGTGATTCGGATTATCCCCGAAATCAAGAAGCAAATGGAAGATTTAATTATGGAAGGGGACCTATTAGAAGTGTACCTAGACGAAACTTTTTCACTTTGGAAACTTATATTAGGCTGCAGAGATCCTGAAAGGGAGATCATGCTGATTGACTTCGATGCTCATCTTAAAGCGTCACCAAAGAAACGAGGTCGGAAAAGAGTATCCGAGGAAATGATCGATTCTTCCAAAAAGCCGGTAAAGTCTCTTAAAGCGGATTGTGAAAAGAAAATGCGTGGTCGCAAGCAGCAGAGCACGAGCAAGGAAAGTCCACAGAAAAAACAGAGGGGTAAACGTAGGGGGCGGAGATGTCAATCTACTGCTTCCAACAGTAGTGACAGTGAAGACGAAGACTGTGCTGCAAATGGTTGTCAACGACCGACGGGACAAAATGTTGACTGGGTTCAGTGCGATGGTGGTTGTGAACAGTGGTTTCACATGGCGTGTGTCGGGTTATCTGCCGGAGATATTAATGAGGACGAAGACTATATTTGCATCACTTGTTCTCGAAGTACTACCTTTGAAAGTGTTGATCCTTGTGAGCAAAGTAGATCTAGTAGTCCTAGATCTCCGGACTCAACCCAACCATCCACTTCAAGAGACATTTCCTAGTGGTTGGAAATTATATTAATCGATTAATTGAGGAATTTTAATTTACTTTATATACTATCATTGAATTTGAACTTTTTGGTGACTTGGCTTTGAGGAACTCTACGCGAGTTTTTCGATTATATTCATCGATTTGTGATAAAAGGCATATATAAAATAAAATGTAACATACCTTACCTAAGTCGTTTGCTCAGGTAAACTACTGAAAAAATGCAGTGTTTTTTTAATTTTGTATTATAAACCGTACCAGGTATTGGAAGTGATGAAATTCTTTTTATTTGTATATTATGTCATAAAATTTTCAGTAGTTTGGGTGGGCATTTTAATGATAGTTAACCAGCAGATTAATTAGGAGACAATTTAGTGTGTTTGCTTTATCCTTTGAGATTTTTCAGGACCTTGTTTTCCTCTCAATAATTGAATGTTAATAAATTATTATTTAGGATAATTGCAATTGGAACGCAACTTTGCTACTGAGATGTATTTATTGCATTTTGTTGCTTTTTTCATGTTGTTTTTAATAATAACGTTAAGTATGCTATTTTGCAGTAAATCCATTGTATACAGGGTCCGCAAAGCCACTTGGTTTGTTTTTGGCTGCCGATGTCGATGATTTTTGAATTAATTGACTTCGCAAATTATCTGCAAATTAATTTATTAACAAATTGATGTTATTTATCTAAGTATATCTCCTTCTCAACCTGTAAGTTTTTAGTTTGTAAATATTTCTACAATTAGTCTTTCACTTTACAAGTTGCGAGTATCGCATATTAAGGTGGTTTTATAAACTCTGCTCTTTGTGCGGTGTATCGTTCGTAGATCGCAGTTATTGTTGTTCGTAAAATGAACAAACATAACGTCCATCCAAAGTGAATTGAGACAGTATGAAACAATCAATGCCAATTAACTAGTTTGGTGTTTAGAATGCAATTTCAAAGACGGTCTTTCTAATTAGTTTTCAGAAAAGTATACACTTGAAACCTGCACTTTTTCACCCCGATGTTTTAACATCTGCGCGGAACTTTAAATGCCGATATTACACTACGCACTTTTACGGATATATTGGCCAATTATTGAACGTTATCTTCGTGGCCGGCATCGACTTTACACTTGGATATTTGTTCTCACAATAAATTGGTGCTCAACCCACATAAATTTCAATACTTTAGTTCTGTTGTTTTGTGTTGATAACGTTTTTATGCTTCCAAAGAAGCGACTAATTTTCTTTATTATTTTGCTGAACTTATTGCATTCAACACAGATTTTCAACCTCGGAACCACAATAAAAAGAAAAATTAAAAACCCCTAAATCCTAGTCACGTTATTGCACAATTAGCAAACAACAAATGACCCCAAAAATGTACAGAAAATGTTCACAATCCTCAATAATTTCCAACATGCTCCAAGTTCGCAATAAATCGCACACAGAAAAGTGCGTAGTGTAATACCGGCATTAAAACATAAGTCAAAAAATGAGTATGTTGTTGTATAAATGATAAAAAAGATTAACTTTTCCAAAACAAAAAACATCGAAATCTGTACCTATTTGTCGCTTGCCTGTGGCTAAGTTAGAAACATGTACTTTTACAAAGCATCATTTAACTATTTGTAAACGCGTAGCAAAAGTAAAATTTCCAAGTATCAATGTCCTTAAATATTTGCACATCATTTGTGTATAATAATAATAATAAATCGTTGTAAAAAGTAACAGTAATCACATGAAAGCTAGGGAACGAAATACGAGGGACGAATGGCACGAACTGCCAGAGCTTATAAATCCACCTTTCATCTTAGTTTTCCCTAGCCTAATTAAGTTTACAAAGATTGTAATATAGTGTCAACAAATTTAAGAATTGTTTAAAATCTATTTTCGGGGCACACTTTATTTCTCCCAAAAGGTTTTTACGATTTTCAAAAATCAAATTTAAGTTGATGTTGCTTAATAAAAGAAATTTAAAGAGCATTGCATTTGGAACAAGAACTTCAAAAAAAATTGGTTTTACTTTTCATTATCTTTATTTTAATATCGTGATTCCTGTCAAGATGCAGTTAAAGATTTTTCAGTCAACAGCAGTTATTCATAGCCGTTGATTTAAATGTCCAGTTATGTAATATTTTATCGCCATAGCGTCACATTATTTAATTGTGATATCAAGAGTAACCGATCGATTTGTCAAATGTTGATTCTTCCACACGGCGTATATCAAATTGTTCTTCTATAAATACCCAATTTAACCATTGTATGCTAATCGGTACAATTGAAATTTTAGCCCTCCAACAGCTCTTGTCTCTCAGATAAATTATTGTTTGTTTTGTGTGACCACCACTTTTATTTGTTATTTACCTTACTTTTCTGTGATGGTCATTCGTGTTAGTAAAATTTAAATGGTTTATAGTTGTGTAACACTTTTGTGGCACATATCTTTGGAAAGTTTGGAAATTTGCCTAATACAAAAACTGTACTGTACTGTTTGAAGTATACAGTTTTTCTTTTGATCGCTAAATAGTGCAACTATTTATCGATAACATAGCACATAGCATAAAAGCACATAGAAAATTGTAAAAAAACCCCGCCATTTGACTAATATTAAGGAGGCTGTAACCGAAGGAATCAGCAAGTTAATAAATCGTTGTTATATGGTGTTGATTTTGAAATCTTTAAATTGTTTGAAAACACGGTAACTTCGAGAATAGGATTTACTTTAACATATTTTAAAAGGTATTAATTGTGCATATTGAACCCATATTTCAAGTAATTCCAAAGATTGTTATTCAATAAATTGCCAACTATGCATAAATAGTATCTTCTTATGAGATGTGGCCAGTATTAAAATTTTTACTATGAAATTTCGAGATTTCTATTCATTTCAAAATTTGGCCTATTCTTTGTATTTTTATATATTTTTTTTCATAGTTTGTATGTATATAGTAGGCCGTATTTCTATTATATTAGTTATAAGCATTTGTTCTGATAAATGTGAATAAATACTTTTGCAGTAAATGTAATTTAAGGTACTTAGTTTTTTTTATTGCAGACCTTTATATTTTATATCGAGAAATCGACAATAAGAACACTATCGGATTTTTATTAGAATGTCGAATCAACTATTCACCATATAAATTATCAATTTACTTTTTAAATTTATAATTTCATAATTAACTGAATGTCAGCAAATATTTTCAAGGATATCTTATTACTCGCATGATACTGTTACAGTATAATTTTGGAAATGGTACTTTCATAATCAAGGTGTTTACATCAGTTTTGGCGTTTTTGCAGACATTTTTGCTGAATTGTTCAATTGGTCATTGAAAGCTTATCCTGGTATATAACAGTAATTGATGGTCCAACCAGTCATAATATAAAAATAATACCTTTGCGCTAGTCCAGGGTCATCTGGTATGTAAATTCGCTAAAACACATTAATATACTATACGATTTTCCCAAAAAATAGTTTCACTGACCATGTGTTTAGATAAACAAAGGAACTAGTACACTTTGTTAATGATTCGATATACGGATTTTTCATAATATGCCGCTGCCATGAGAACAACAGACTGATTTAATGAAGAACATAGTAAATGTTCTATTTTTATTTGAATTTCGGAAAATACTTCTCAGTAGGTGTTACCATTGATCACTGGTGACGTTTTCGTATAATTTGTTTTGGAAATAAAATACGAAAGAGCTGTGAATAGATATTTTTAGTTTCAAATGTAAATAGATTTTTGTAATATATTGTTTTGAGGCTGCCTTTTTACTAATAGAAAAATATATCAATTCTTAAAATAGCATCGCGCTCATGTCGAACTGGTACTGGATCTGAATAGCTAAAGTAATATCCAAAAAACAATCACATACAAGATTATCAGACTAGACAGTACAACGGTATACAAGTTGTCCCCGGATGGACTGGACAAAACTTTACCGCAGACTCTTGAGGCGGAAAAATTGTGTTAGTTAAATACTTTTGATGAATTGAAGATTTGAGCATCGGTCTGTTGTGGTTTTCAGAAAACAACTTCGGAGCTTTTTTATTAACTGAAGTTTTTTTATTTTAAAATAAATCTGATCAAAAATCCTCTTTTAAAATTAAAAACTGGCGATTTAGTTTCGTCAAGTTCTAAATATGTAATTGAAATTCCCAAGTTAATTTTTGCGAAATTAAAAGAATAAAAATTCACCAAAGCCCTGAACCTAAAAGACTCTGAGAACGGGGATATTTCCAGTAGCTTCAAATATCAACCTCATATCTTGAAAAATGCTCTCATAATTGTGTCTACCAATATTCAGGACATCCATACGGAACAACACAGAAAAAAAAGGAACTGAAACTGTTGAGTTTTTCGAGCTTTTAGGACGTTTTGCAAGCACGAGTAGCTTGCATCTTCAGGAGTGTTTCGTCCAAAGGGTTCGTTTCCCCGGCGACCTACAAGCCTGGAAAACCAATTTCAGGCAATAGACGCGAAAACGGTTGCTTTGCTTTGAGCGAACACGCCTAAAAGTCCGAAAAACTTAGCAGTACACCAAGACTTCCTTAAATAGCTGATCATTGCGGAATGTTTCGTACAGGAAGCAAATCTAATTAAATTGTCTTGCTATCAATCAAATAGACAAACAAAATGCACGCAAATAAATTATCTGGAAAGGAAAAAGTAAAAAGACAAATCATCATCCCGAGTTGCACTTTGATCTGTTTAACACAATGGCGATTTCTAATAATAGGTACATTGGCTTTTGTTGTCATTATTTAACAATGTATTTACTTTAAGGTGTATGTTGTTTAGGGTTTATTGATGCTGATTTATTTTTAACATTTACAGCCAAACAGCTGTAAAATCTGTATCAGTTTTTCCCAATACCTGAGTTGTTTAAGATAACACTAGAGAACAGCAAATATGTTTACTTAAAATGACTAGAGTTCAATCGTATATTTATCATAAAACATATCTTAATTTAAATTGTACGAATAAGTCCATTTAGAAAGCAAGTGGGCAACCAATAAAAAAAAGAAAGGTAGGCACACGATACCTACGTGTCCACATATTTTGGAAATAAATATATCGGCCGCCAACTCTCTGCATCTATATATGGGCTCTATGATTAATCAGATTATAAAAATATTCCTTCGAACTTATATACTGGTTCAAGAGACCAATGTCTAATTAGCATATTTAAATGATTTTGATACTTGAAGTGCACTAGAATGGTGGTTCAAATGAATGGTTTTACATCTTCACACATACTCTGACTCTGCACAATACCTTGAATTCAAATTAAGCCTGGTTGTTTTGCAAAGAATGACAACCTTATAAATCAAGTGAAATAAAAATGTCCCCATATGGTACCAGCTAGTGACATTGGTTTTAAAATGGAAATAAAACTAGCGAGTCTGTTAAAAACAGTTTATTTAAAAAATGTTTTATTCTTAACAAGTGATGCATACCAGCTCTAATTTTAGTACATGCCTTTAAATAATTAATAAACAAATGTCTTAGGAGTATGATGAAGCCTTTCATTAAAGTTTTAGGTAAATTATAGTTTGCATAATCGTTTGGTTAATGAAAAGCGTCATATGCGACTTATGAGGAAGACGAAAAATACCATTACTGGCGACTGTTTCGTTCTGAATAAAAATTTTCAGCATGATGGGTTGAAATCCGAAAGTGAAACTGCGTCAAAAATAGTCCAAATTATACGAAACGAAAAGAATATAAAAAATAATTTATTAAACGAACTCTTAGAAGTAATAGAATTCACAAATTGATAACTAACAAAATTTGTATCAAATTTGACAACTGTAACAAAAAAATTGTACATAAACTCATACATATTTACAAAAACCTTCAAATATTAAACATTCTATTTAAGTAAATATGGAACTTCTTCTTAATATAAATTAAAACTTACAACTAGAAATTAAACGCTAAAGAAAAGTTAAAGCAAATATTTTTTACAAAAGTCAACAACTCTCTTCACTGTACTAAAACGTACAATAACATCCTTTAAGTTTGTATACTAGCATTTGGTTAATTTGGTAAAGTGTCGTACAAAATATCCTTCGCTGATTTCGACAAGTTATCAGGGAATTTAATGTCAAAGTTAACTATTAGATCACCTCTACGTGATGGCTCTTTGGGAAGTGGCAAACCATATCCCTGGATACGTCTCACAGTATTCGGTTTGATGACTTCTGTGGTGTAATGCAGAGGAATTGTTTTAGCAGACATTGTTGGTACCTCAACGGTACAACCACACAAAGCCTGTAACAAACGAAAACAACAAATTAGATGTAACATTTTTATACAAATCCTAAAATAGAGAGGATATTATTTTTAGCAGCTGGCGTCACAGTAGGTCAAGTAAAGCCAGCTAAATTTAGACCAATATCGAGATTCTAATTTTATTATTAAAACTGTGTGCAAAATTTTCTGAAAACTGAAAATTTGCATTCAAGAAGAATTTCAATTCAAGAATGCGAACCTACCTGTTTGAGTGAGATTTTCGCTGTATATCTGATGTCACTGCCTTCCCGTTTAAAGAGTGGATGGGGCTTGTCTCTAATAATGAACACAATATCGGCAGGAATCTTGTTCCTTCCCTGATCACCTTCACGTTGGAATGTGATTTTGGTTCCAGCTTTCCAGCCTGGTTTCACATTGATAGTTAAAACTTTATCTTCTTTCTTGGTGGTACCATCGGCCTGTAATACTTTCCTGCTGATCTTCATTTTCTTTGTGCAGCCTTTGGTGATGTCTTCAAGACTAACATAAAGATCATGCTCAATCGGTGGATCCTGGATTTTGTCTTTATTCCGATTAGGGCTTTGGAAGTTAAATGAATGACTTCTAAACGCTCCTCCTGGGCCGCCTCTGTTCGGTCCTCCACTTAGAGAAGCAAATGGGTCATCCACATCCATATCATCATCATGCATTCCGAACATCCGCCCAGTATTACCACCAAAATCGAAGAAAGTCGAGAAAGGCGTCGAGTTTCCGAAGAATTGAGCAAATGTAGCCCTTGGATCTCCATGATAAGTGTATGAGAAGTTCCCAGGAGTTCCTGATCCACCACCTGCAGATGCTCCTCCTTTGAGACCTTCTTCTCCATATTGGTCGTAGATGTCGCGCTTCTTCTTGTCGGAGAGCACTTCGTAGGCCTCCGCAACTTCCTTGAACTTCTCCTCAGCACTGGGTGCCTTATTTTTATCTGGATGGTACTTCAAAGCTAATTTCCTGTAGGCTTTTTTGATGTCATCATCACTCGCACCTTTCACAATTCCCAATATTTTATAGTAATCTTTACCCATTTTTGGCTAAATTACTGATTAGTAACTCTTCGTGATGTACACTAAAACACTTTCAAACAACTGAAATTCACAGTTTCACCCAGCACAATCTTGCACAAACTCGTATCGCGAAACGTCTGTATTACACTCCCATTGACGCGCGACGCAAGGAGCTTATATTTAAAGGTTATATCGACGAGAATGCTCTGGATTTTTCGCGAATTTACTAGAGGCCCATTAGCGGAACATCCAGTCGGCCAGGCTAGTGAATTAACTGATTAAATATTCTATCAAACCAATCCTTTGCAGCCTGCTGGGAGAACCTTTAATATTATTAATTTGTCTAATGTTCAAGTTCCGATTGGATCTGGCTGGTTAAACTGAACAATCAGGCCTGAAAAAAGGGTCTAAATTTCCTCACGGTTGCAAGTAAATTTCCCAGAACGCTGCCATTGAATAACGATCGCCCCAAATGCAGCGTCCTCTACAACGGCTAGGTAAAATAACCTTAATAACCCGGGAAGTTTGAATGCCTTTAAAAAACCCACTTTTATCACATTACCTGAAAAAAAGAATATAATAATTAGAATAAGAAGAATAAATTAGTTGCTTGAATATCTTTTAATGGCAAAATTCCATGTATTCATTAGATTGTAAAGGGGGGCTTAAAACATTTATTTATTCCATACTAGAGAAATGCAGGGTGTTTGCTTTAAAATATTGATATCAGCTAGTCGCAGTTTGGAGATACAATTTAAGTAACTCACTCCATGATTAGCTTTATCTGCAAGGACTTAATTAATAAAATTCAAGTTTTTTTATTAATTAAGTGAAATACTTTACATGACAAAACAGTAGATCGTTTAAACCGTACCGACGTTGCCTAGTTCTGGCTGTTCATGTTTGAAATTAGCTGATTGGCTATGTATTGTGGGTTGCAGTGTGAAGGTTGACAAGCGCTTCTTTTGAGCCCGTAATTTTAGATTTTCGCAATTTGTGTATATTTTTTGATTGTCGGTTTTGATGCTGGTGATTGATACTCTTTGTATGCTTTTGGTATATTTTACGTTTTTGCTACCACAGTTTTATTTAATCTCCCATGTGATTCGGTTTCTTTTGCAACAACTTTCGACAATTTGCGTTGAAACTAGACACATTCCTAAAATGATATTTAGTTCAAAAAGGTGCACATTTTAAAGCTCTATCCAGCAATATGAACGAGAGCTTCGCAGCTCAACTGGTTCTTTAAATATAAACCAAAGACTAATAGCGCTTTTCAAAACCCGCGTTAATTTCTAATTTTTGCATTTTGCAAAAAAGCCAGAAACATTTCGAAAATGATGTTTTATACAAACAATTGCGCATTTTCACGCTCTATCGTGCCGTGTCAACTGGAGCTGCACAGCTCAACCGGTTCTCAAAAGTGAGCCAAAAGCTAAGAACGATTTTCAAAACCCGCGTTAATTTCTAATTTTTGAATTTTGCAAGAAAGCCAGAAAACATTTCTAAAATGATGTTTTATACAAAAAAGTGTGCATTTTCATGCTCTATCGGGCCGTGACAACTGGAGCTGCACAGCTCAACCGGTTCTCGAAAAGTGCGCCAAAAGCTAAGAGCGGTTTTCAAAACCCGCGTTAATTTCTAATTTTTGCAATTTGCAAGTAAAACAGAACTATTTCTAAAATAATGTTTTATATAAAAAAGTGCGCATTTTGAAGCTCTATCGGGCAGTGACAACTGGAGCTGTACAGCTCAACCGGTTCTCTAAAAGTGTGCCAAAAGCTAAGAGCGATTTTAAAAACCCGCGTTAATTTCAAATTTTTGCATTTTGCAAGAAAACCAGAGACATTTCCAAAATATTGTGTAATATAAAAAAGTGGGCATTTTCATGCTCTATCAGGCCGTGACAACTAGAGCTGTACAGCTCAACCGGTTCTCGAAAAGTGCGCCAAAAGCTAAGAGCGGTTTTTAAAACCCGCGTTCATTTCAAACTCTTGCATTTTGTAAGAAAATCAGAAACATTTATAAAATGATGTTTTACACAAAAAAGTGCGCATTTTCACGCTCTATCAGGCAGTGACAACTGGAGCTGTACAGCTCAACCGGTTCTCTAAAAGTGAGCCAAAAGCTAAGAGCGATTTTCAAAACCCGCGTTAATTTCTAATTTTTGCATTTTGCAAGAAAGCCAGAAACATTTCTAAAATGATGTTTTATACAAAAAAGTGCGCATTTTCATGCTCTATCGGGCCGTGACAACTGGAGCTGCGCAACTCAACCAGTTCTCGAAAAGTGCGCCAAAAGCTAAGAGCGGTTTTCAAAAACCAGCGTTAATTTCAAACTTTTGCATTTTGTAAGAAAATCAGAAACATTTCTGAAATAATGTGATATACCAAAAAGTGGTCATTTTCATGCTCTATCGGGCCGTGACAACTGGAGCTGTACAGCTCAACCGGTTCTCGAAAAGTGCGCCAAAAGCTAAGAGCGGTTTTTAAAACCCGCGTTCATTTCAAACTCTTGCATTTTGTAAGAAAATCAGAAACATTTATAAAATGATGTTTTATACAAAAAAGTGCGCATTTTCACGCTCTATCAGGTAGTGACAACTGGAGCTGCACAGCTCAACCGGTTCTCAAAAAGTGAGCCAAAAGCTAAGAGCGATTTTCAAAACCCGCGTTAATTTCTAATTTTTGCAATTTGCAAGTAAGACAGAACTATTTCTAAAATAATCTTTTATATAAAAAAGTGCGCATTTTGAAGCTCTATCACGCAGTGACAACTGGAGCTGTACAGCTCAACCGGTTCTCTAAAAGTGTGCCAAAAGCTAAGAGCGATTTTAAAAACCCGCGTTAATTTAAAATTTTTGCATTTTGCAAGAAAACTAGAGACATTTCCAAAATATTGTGTAATATAAAAAAGTGGGCATTTTCATGCTCTATCAGGCCGTGACAACTAGAGCTGTACAGCTCAACCGGTTCTCGAAAAGTGCGCCAAAAGCTAAGAGCGATTTTCAAAACCCGCGTTAATTTAAAATTTTTGCATTTTGCAAGAAATCCAGAGACATTTCCAAAATATTGTGTAATATAAAAAAGTGTGCATTTTCACGTGTTCTATCGGGCCGTGACAACTGGAGCTGTACAGCTCAACCGGTTCTCTAAAAGTGTGCCAAAAGCTAAGAGCGATTTTAAAAACCCGCATTAATTTAAAATTTTTGCATTTTGCAAGAAAACCAGAAACATTTCCAAAATATTGTGTAATATAAAAAAGTGGGCATTTTCATGCTCTATCCAGGCCGGACAACTAGAGAGTACACGCTCAACGGTTCTCGAAAAGTGCGCCCAAGCCTAAGAGCGATCTTTCAAAACCCGAGTTAATTTAAAATTTTTGCATTTGCAAGAATCCAGAGGGACATTTCAAATTATGCTTGTAATATAAAAAAGTGTGCATTTTCGGTTCTATCGGCCTTGACAAACTGGAGTCTGCAGCCTCAACCGCGTCTCTAAAAGTGTGCCAAAAGTAAGAGCGATTTTAAAAACCCGCAGTAATTAAATTTTGCATTTTGCAAGAAAACCAGAAACATTTCCAAAATATTGTTTAATATTAAAAAAAGTGGGCATTTCATGCGAGTATCAGGCCGTGAGAAACTTAGAGCTGTACAGCTCAACCGGTTCTCGAAAAGTGCGCCAAAGTTAATGAGCGGCTTTTTAAACCCGCGTTCATTTCAAACTCTTGCATTTTGTAAGAAAGCCAGAAACATTTCTAAAATGATGTTTTATACAAAAAAGTGTGCATTTTCATGCTCTATCGGGCCGTGACAACTGGAGTTGCACAGCTCAACTGGTTCTCTAAAAGTGTGCCAAAAGCTAAGAGCGATTTTCAAAACCCGCGTAAATTTCTAATTTTTACTTTTTGCAAGAAAGCCAGAAATATTTCTAAAATGACGTTTTATACAAAAAAGTGTGCATTTTCATGCTCTATCGGGCCGTGACAACTGGAGTTGCACAGCTCAACCGGTTCTCTAAAAGTGTGCAAAAGCTAAGAGCGATTTTCAAAAACCCGCGTAAATTTCTAATTTTTACATTTTGCAAGAAAGCCAGAATATTTCTAAAATGACGTTTTATACAAAAAAGTGTGCATTTTCATGCTCTATCGGGCCGTGACAACTGGAGCTGCACAGCTCAACCGGTTCTCGAAAAGTGCGCCAAAAGCTAAGAGCGGTTTTCAAAACCCGCGTTAATTTCAAATTTTGCATTTTGCAAGAAAGCCAGAAACATTTCTCAAATGATTGTTTTAATACAAAAAAGTGGGCATTTTCATGCTCTATCAGGACCGTGTACTACTGGAGCTGTAGCAACTCAACCGGTTCTCGAAAAGTGCCGCCAAAGCTAAGAGCTGTTTTTAAAACCCCGCGTTCATTTCAAACTCTTGCATTTTGTAAGAAATCAGAAACATTTCTAAAATGATGTTTTATACAAAAAAGTGCGCTATTTTCACTGCTCTATCAGGGCTAGTGACAACTGGAGCTGTACAGCTTTCAACCGGTTCTCTAAAAGTGTAGCCAAAAGCTTAAGAGCGATTTTCAAAACCCGCGTTAATTTCAAATTTTTGCATTTTGCAAGAAAGCCAGAACATTTCCTAAAATCATTGTTTATATACAAAAAGTGCGCATTTTCACTGCTCTATCAGGCTCGTGACAACTGGAGCTGCTACAGCTCAACCGGTTCTCGAAAAAGTGCGCCAAAAGCTAAGAGTGATTTTCAAAACCCGCATTAATTTCTAATTTTTGCATTTTGCAAGAAACCAGAAACATTTCCAAAATATTGTGTAATATAAAAAAGTGGGCATTTTCATGCTCTATCAGGCCGTGACAACTGGAGCTGTGCAGCTCAACCGGTTCTCGAAAAGTGCGCCAAAAGCTAAGAGCTGTTTTTAAAACCCGCGTTCATTTCAAACTCTTGCATTTTGTAAGAAAATCAGAAACATTTATAAAATGATGTTTTAGACAAAAAATTCGCATTTTCACGCTCTATCAGGTAGTGACAACTGGAGCTAGACAGCTCAACCGGTTCTCAAAAAGTGAGCCAAAAACTAAGAGCGATTTTCAAAACCCGCGTTAATTTCTGATTTTTGCATTTTGCAAGAAAGCCAGAAACATTTCTAAAATGATGTTTTATACAAAAAAGTGCGCATTTTCACGCTCTATGAGGTAGTGACAACTGGAGCTGGCACAGCTCAACCGGTTCTCAAAAGTGAGCCAAAAGCTAAGAGCGATTTTCAAAACCCGCGTTAATTTCAAATTTTTCGCATTTTGCAAGAAACCAGAAACATTTCCAAAATCATTGTGTAATACTAAAAAGTGGCATTTTCATGCTCTATCAGGCCGTGACAACTGAGCTGTACAGCTCAACCGGTTCTCGAAAAGTGCGCCAAAGCTAAGAGCGTGTTTTTAAAAACCCGCGTTCATTTCAAACTCTTGCATTTGTACGAAACGCAGAACATTTCATAAAATGATGTTTATACCAAAAAGTGGGCATTTTCATGCTCTATCGAGGCCGTGACAACTGGAGCTTGACAGCTCAACCGGTTCTCTAAAAGTGCTGCCAAAGCTAAGAGCGCTTTTCAAAAACCCGCGTTAATTCTAATTTTTGCATTTTGCAAGAAGCAGAAACATTTATAAAATGATGTTTTATACAAAAAAGTGCGCATTTTCACGCTCTATGAGGTAGTGACAACTGGAGCTGCACAGCTCAACCGGTTCTCAAAAAGTGAGCCAAAGCTAAGAGCGATTTTCAAAACCCGCATTAATTTCTAATTTTTGCATTTTGCAAGAAAGCCAGAAACATTTCTAAAATGATGTTTTAAACAAAAAAGTGCGCATTTTCATGCTCTATCGGGCCGTGACAACTGGAGCTGCACAGCTCAACCGGTTCTCGAAAAGTGCGCCAAAAGCTATGAGCGATTTTCAAAACCCGCGTTAATTTCTAATTTTTGCATTTTGCAAGAAAGCCAGAAACATTTCTAAAATGATGTTTTATACAAAAAAGTGCGCATTTTCACGCTCTATCATGTAGTGACAACTGGAGCTGCACAGCTCAACCGGTTGTCAAAAAGTGAGCCAAAAGCTAAGAGCGATTTTCAAAACCCGCGTTAATTTCTAATTTTTGCATTTTGCAAGAAATCCAGAAACATTTCTAAAATCATGTTTTATACAAAAAAGTGCTCATTTTCATGCTCTATCGGGCCGTGACAACTGGAGCTGCACAGCTCAACCGGTTCTCGAAAAGTGCGCCAAAAGCTAAGAGCGGTTTTCAAAACCCGCATTAATTTCAAACTTTTGCATTTTGTAAGAAAATCAGAAACATTTCTGAAATGATGTGTTATACAAATAAAATATTTCGGTTTTTTTTCGGTTCTGCTTGTAATGTTTGAAGGCAATTACTGTACATTTTAGAAGCAAATGAAAATAATAATTTACCCTACGGCAAATGAATATAAAATTACGTTTCTATGTTCTGGTGACCGCAGTGTCACTATTATGTGCCGACAAAGAGTCGAAGAGTCGGCACTTCTTTTAGTTGGTTCCTGCAACCATTTTAATAGTCGGCGCCGTGACGCCGTCTAAGGGAGAAAATATAGGCGCTATTCTTTGCGGCTAGTTGTCCCAAATGATAAAATCTTGTATAAATCATAAAATAACAATGTTTTGGTATAAGGTAGTTTTAGACGGCAATCAAGGGGGAAAAGCAAAAGCACATTTAAAGTCGTTATGGACTAGACTGATGTTCTTAAAAGAGTGCAATTCTTCTAATTCTAAATCTGACCCTGACCAACACGATATGGAAACGGAATCATTTAGTGCTTCATCGTATACTTTTTAACTTTTTTCGTATAGTAAAGATGCCCATGCTAGCAAGCAGCTGGCATGGATAGAATGTGATGCAATGGCATACGGGTGCCGGAGCTGATCCATTCCTAGGGATTCCCAGATCCCCCAGATTCCATTCTGCAAGGTTTTAAGGAATAGCTTTTAAAAACTTGCAGAGTAAAGTTGAAGGTTTTTTAGTTGGTAGAAATCCAACACTACCTGGTATCGCGGGATACCAGGTGTCTTCGAGAAGATTTTTATCCTCCAGCCGCCGGGCAAACCAAAGAAAAAATCACCAGGTAGGTAATTCAAAATGTCCCTATTTACTAATTAAAACGTTTTCTTGCAGCCTTGAACTATTTGTATTATATCATTTAGGTACTTAGTTTCTTCACATACAAAAAGATCTGTACAATTTTTCATTGTTTATATCATTACAAATTTGCAAAATTGTTAAATTTCAAATGATTGATTTGTTACGTTATTTATTATGTTTTGTAAGAGTATAAATATTTTTGTTTGAATGGTAAATGTTGAAATAATTTTTTTTTACTGTTGAACTATTTAATAAACATTTTATATAAAAAAATTGGTTTGTTTCAATTGAGATCCCGACGTTAATATTTTGTAAATGAAAAATTTCAGCTTTCTGCTGACGCTGAAAGTGGTGAAAAAACTGCTCAACAACACAGACGTTACACCTACAAATTTCGACCCACTTTGGAACTGGATTAATTCTGATTGCTGAGCGCGATTCGATTTCTGTTTGAAGCGTTATTTAATGCAATTTCTTTTCGGTTAGTGCGTGTTTTTGCCCAAAATTAGTGCTTCAGATAAATTTTTTACAGGGTGGCAAATGAAACAATTTGAAGGCAAAATTGGTGAAAGTTCCACATGCTCTCAGTTGGCCAAAAACAGTTTTTTTTCTCTTTGAACACAACAGGCAATAACATAAACCTCGTAGCTCGAAAACATTTTTTGAATTTTTCGCTCATATCGTTTATTTTTTTTCTTTTGACCTTCTGATTTGGGTAATTTTTTATGCAACCCTGTATATCGCTTCAAATTGTCTATGGAGTTTTAGCTTCAACATGAGTTCAAGATGTTAAAAGTCAGTAAAAAACAGTCATCGCTGCAAGAAGTTCTTTTTAGATATTTAAACTCCAAAAAACCTGCTTTTGAAATTTCGCAATTTTTGTTTGCCACCCTGCAGAAAATTGATCTAAGGTGCTTAATTTTTACCAAAACATTGACGAACGAAAAACACATGGGGCTAGATCAGGCTTCAAACAGAAACCAAATCGCTAGAAGCAATCAGATTTATCCATTTCCAAAGTTAGGGCCAATTTGCATGTGTAAGATTCATTTTGTTGAGCAGTTTATTAACAAAACCAAGACTGAATAATTTTTGGCATTTTTTCTATCTTTACAAAGTTTATTTTCACCCCAAACTGTGTTTTTATGTCCGTTCGAACGTGTATCGAAATTAGGTCCTGCTCGAATATTCCCCCATCCAGTCAATGCAATCCATCCAATTTGTGAGACTCTCAAAACATTTTATGGCCAACGTACAAATAAAAAAGTTGTGGTTTTTTCACAAAAACCACTTTCCATAAGAAAGCATTACGAAACCACTCATTCGCCACACCGAAATCGGTCCTTTCTTTGCTTAATTTTAAGCTTAAAGCTTAATTTAATTAGCTTTAGATATATAGATTAGATAGATATTTAGAGTCTAAATATCAGCCAAATACTAATAGCGCTTTTCAAAACCCGCAGTAATTTCGGATTTTTACATTTTGCGTAAAAACTAGAACGTTTTCTAAAATGATGTTTAGTATAAAAAGTGCATTGTTTAAATAAAACGTATGTATTTTCCAATATACTATTTGTAATTTTTGTAAACCTGCTGATCTGCAGTTACTCAATTATCTAAAGAAAAAACAAAATTCCGAACTAAAAACAATTTTCTTTTAAGTTTCTCCTATGTTTTCAGAAGTAGTACCAAAAACTCTTTGTTAGTAAAATTTTGGGTGTTCCGTCACAAGCTTGAACCACTTGGCAACGTCGGTACGGTTTAAGCTATCTACTGTTTCGCCTACATGGTGCACATGTTTACAGATCATGTTGAAATACCACAGATCACTCTGTGCACATGTTTTTAGCTGACAATCGGCCTGTCTAGAGTCATATGTGAATCAAAACAAAAGATGATTTCATTTGTTAATAATTTGTCTTCATCAGCTGCGTGACCGGGTTTGCTTTGTGAAAAGTTGCCGAAAATGGTAAAAAACACGCTTGAAAAGAAATACTGAACACTTGCCGATATTACCTAGTAATTAAACTTTACCTGCCCACACTAGACATTAAGGGAAAAAGAACGACACATTTTTGTGGTAGTAGATTCCCGGTGCACTGTAACAACTGGATGAGTAATTTTGAAATTTGGGGATTCACAGTTCCGTTGAACATATTTAATCGAGATAATTCGTATCATGAAAGTATTCCTTAAATAATTAATGGAAAAATGTTGTCAGAAGTGTCGAAAGAAATAAAATATTATCTGAAACACTGTCAAACCTTAAGAAGGATATTGAGGGAAACAAATGGTTCATTAAATGATATCAATAGTCTGCTACAATTAGGAAGTAAGTAGCCCACGGCGGGCCTAACAACGTCCAAACATAATTCACGTTTTCTCCTAGCTGATATCAAGAGGGAACTATCAATATATGATGAATTGGATGCACTATCCCAAAAGGTGGAAAGAACTCCAAACCTTATTATTTTTGGACAATCCTGCCATGCTAAAGCAGTACTTATTAACCTGTTACTTCAACAGAAAATTCTTCCGTATTTCAGTACTCAATGGAGACATGTAAGTTCGTTACAAAGAATACCTTACTTTGGGCTCTTTTTTACTCTGTGATGAGTTTTTGTAAACACCCAGGAGATATCTTGCTTTTTGCGAAATCTGGAAAATGCATATCTACGAACAATTAATTACTAGCCTTTCTCGTAATAAAAACGAGCATTTTGGCCCTGTTCCGAGGGTCACAAATAGCTACAGCAATTACTTATTAATTTAGTGTCGATATGTAAATAGGAACTAAAAACCTTCCAGATTACTTTCAAATATGGCCAAGCGAAAAGCGTGCATTTAATGCTCGGAGAGGAAATCGAAATTGTCGAAAATTTAAATGTACATGAAGAACCAAACTGGGAAACAATCCCAGAAGAAGACATACAAAGAAATGATAAAGAAAACTTACTGGATCACTGTCCCTCAATTGAAGTGATTCTGAAACACAAACTATTAAAAGAAAATGTGAAGATTGTAGTACCCCCTGATTGCCATCAAGATCAGTTAGTTGAAGTTTTGGACAGAGTAGGGAAAAAAGTTTTGCCTGTGATAATATATGCTGTATCTGAAGATACTCTCAGTGATTTTGTAAGTTTCTCTTCCTTTTTTAATTATATGTATATGAATTTATATATCCCCATTCCGTTGCAGAATATACAAGAAATTAGAAAGTTAAAAGATATATATCTTGTCCCATTTTTGTTTGTAAGCGTAAATAAAATCGAATTACCTGCTCTAAATACTGAATCATTAACTGAGCCAGAGAAACATTCACTCGAAAACAATCGCGAAGAGAGTGTCAACCAGTTACATAGTCTGAAAGAGCAATTGACTAGATTGGGTAGGTATATCTGTGAATTTTCTAATACTTTGCTACTATTTAATTTTTTTATTTAAGGATATATAAGCAATGATTCTGATTCTGGTCTGAGTGTAACTTCCGAGAAAAAAGATGAATTATTAAGGAAAAAGTCCTTTTGCTTGGAATGCTCTTTAGATAATGCTTTAATGAGTGACAAAGCCGTTAACAAGGACTTTATTTTTTTTATTAGAGAAATACTGAGATCGAGCACACTTAAAATGGCAATGTCGTTAAGTGAGGTAGAATATTTTGCAAGAAAATACATTTTTGCTGCGATTGATATCATATTACCTTTAATTTGTAGCTTCACAATTCATGCCTACGGAAGTTTATACTTTGCGCATTTGATATGGCCCGTGAAATTCAGATAACACCAAAACGAATACTCTATGCTCAGGACGTGGAAATGAAAATGTTCACAAGCCTCATGACAATTGCTGGCGAACAACAGGAAGAAATTACATCAATAATACAAAAAACGTTGCAAGACATGAAATCTAATGTCGCCGAAGTCCTAGAAGGATACAACTCTTCAGCACTCGGTAAGATACATTTCTGCTCACGTTTGCCTGAAGTTAGTAGATAATGTGAAAGTTAAATCGTTTTTTTTTTGCATTTTCATTTTATTGTCGCTTAGTTTATATTTTTATCAATGAGATCATTGAAGTATTTTCATTGTCTAGCAGGTTGGCTGAGTTGTGTTTGTGCTATTTATTTTTCTTAAATTATACTTTCCAAAGTCCCGATCAAATAACTACTGCTTTCGAGTCCACCCTGTATGTCAGTGTACAAAAGCGTAAAGTTATGATTTCAAAAACATAACGGTTTAACTAAACGATTGAATCTCTGGTGACATTTGATCAATCTGTTAGAAGCAAATTTTTTGCAGTTTCCCCCAAAGTTGCAACTATGGAAATCCAGCAGCGGGTTCTAAAGACATTGGGAGCTTCTGTGGCCATTCAAATAGTTCAATCTGTAGGTTGTTTACAGGAGAGTTTCACTGGTACTCTTGAAAGATGCTTGGAAAACCTTGAAAAAAGCTGTCGTGAGTTAGAAGGCAATTTATCCGCATCTGATGCCGTGAAACAGATTATCCACGCAGCATACAACATTGATCTGAAAACTCCAACATCATTTTCAATAGTCCATACATTTATGGACCGATTAAGGAAATTTTTGGGTAGCTTCTCATCGCCTTGGTCGTCTACAGGACAGTTTCATTGCACGTTACAATGGCAGCTTCAAGTGGTTACTAATATGATCGACTCTTTGAGTGCCTCGAAATTGGCGAAAACCATTTCTGCCCAGGTCAGTAAAAGATTATTTTCGTTAGCGTCATTATATCATAGGACAATTTTATTTTACATTCTAGTTCCAAGAGCATGTAAAGTCATCTCATGCTGCTTTCCAATCTGCAATGCGAAGTCTGGAAAATCAACTTTCCGATCAATTAGAGCAGACCGAAGAACAGAGGATTGCAATAAGGAAAAAACATGCTCCGAGATTTGCACGATTGGCGCTAGAAAGTACATCTTTGTGTGACTTAATCAAATGGGGAATGCCCAAACAAATTCGGGAAATTGGTAGAGGCCAGTATGGAGTGGTGTCGTCCTGTGAACCTTGGGGTAAAATCAACCCTTGTGCCTTCAAATCTGTAGTACCACCCGACGATAAACACTGGAACGACCTAGCCATGGAATTTTACTATACCAGGTAGTTATTGATAGGCGAGATATTCTTTTAACTGAAAATTAACCATTGGCAAGTAGTTTGGTAACTTGATTTATAGGACGAGTTTGTTGAATGAATGAATAATCATTGATGTTTTGTTTCAACCAGAACGATACCAGAACATCCCAGGATTGTCAAGTTAAGAGGTTCAGTAATAGATTACAAATATGGTGGTGGTAGTTCGCCGGCGGTACTTCTTCTAATGGATAGAATGACTAAAGATTTGTACTGCGGTCTGAAGTCCGGCTTAACTTGGTTGAAGCGTCTTCGGATAGCGATTGACGTGATTGAAGGCATACGATATTTGCATTCTCAAGGCTTGGTGCATAGAGATATAAAGCTGAAAAATGTCCTGGTGAGAGGCAGAAGAACGAAAACTGTTTGGTCATTTATTTATGTGAATAATCCTGATTTCTCCAGTTAGATGATGAAGATAGAGCTAAACTGACTGATTTCGGATTCTGCATACCAGAAGCTATGATGTCGGGAAGTATTGTAGGTACTCCAGTTCACATGGCACCGGAACTCTTAAGTGGTAGATACGATTCTAGTGTAGATGTTTATGCCTTTGGGATACTGTTCTGGTATATTTGTGCCGGACAAGTGAAACTTCCTACTCAGTTTGATCAGTTTCAAAATAAAGAACAGCTCTGGAACAGCGTTAGAAAAGGTACGTTGATGAAAAGGAATATATAGGAAGCATACTGCAATGAAAAGTTTTATAGGTATTAGGCCCGAATGCTTAACTCACTTTAATGAGGCTTGTTGGAATCTCATGGAGCAATGTTGGTCGGCTGAACCTTCCGAACGGCCTCTTTTAGGCAATGTGCAGCCGCAACTTGAACAAATTTATAAAAGTGTTAAATATGGATTAAATCAAGGCAAGTTTCCTTACAGTCCAGGCACTGTCAAAGCATACGAAAGCCAGGATATGTGTTATAATTATACTTTCATGAATTTTAGGGAGTATTAATATTTTTAACTAAAAATGCGTAAACAAGTTTTTCACTGCATTTGTTATTTCAGATTCGTAATCAGAAGAGGAATTGAAATGAAATCATTCTGTATAAAGCTGTAAATATATTGTTTGATATTTAAAGTTTTATATTCTTATTTTTATTAAATGATGTTACACTAAACAGTGCATGTATTATTTATGTGTATTTTAAAATAAAACAACAATTATTATATTCGATATCTTTATTCTAACAAGTGTTTGATTCATTGGATAAGATACATGCTCATCGGAATATGGAGGAGAAAAATAGACCTCATTTTAAAAGGATTAGCAGATAAAATTGAGCTTGCTATATTTCAGATGAGTATGTATTCAACACGGAAAGCAATGAGCGACAAATTTATGGCACATTACACTTACAAATATTCCTACCTATTTTGCATAAATATAGGGGGTGATAAGGAGTATAAAAAATGCACTAGTACCTTAACTGATTTTCCAAATGTGTTTTCAGTCTTTAAACACCCCAAATGAGTATTAGTAGACATTCAATAACCCTTAATTGAATTATTCACATTCAACTAAAAGTATTGAACCGCAACAACATTAATTGGCAAATCGCTTTGGGGCTAGTGCCACTTAACTAATTAGTGTTTTTAACAGGAAATCAAACAAAAACGTTCTTTTACATAAAAAAATCTTTGAGCACTTTGTTCTTCAAGATGATGTAGGTTTTTACAATAGAATATTCCTAAATAATACGTTTATATGCAAAACGTTTCCAGTTTCCACGAACTGTAGCTGAACTGCTGAAACTCCGGCGGGGTAATACATTTTTCCTGCCAGCCGCCAATTAGCTTCACACTCAAAGTCTATTAAATGTTATAAAAAAAAAACAACAAAGACTGCGACACAAAACAAACGAACCCCTCGTTAAATTATGCCACAACTAGCAAACGCTTAACCACCTAGAACTATGAGACACTTTTCTGCATTTCTCACAATTAGTTCAAAACTTAAATGATTATCCAAGTTATTTAGTACAGTCACTACAAAAGTCCGTCAGATTCATGAATGTTTTCTTACAATTCGTAATCGTCATCGAAACTGCTGATAATACATCATTTTTCACCAAAAAAATGTGTATACACTTTGTTACAAGTTATTAGTTATGCTGATATCTTGGTCGAAGAAAAAGGAAACATTTATGCTACGTGAATCAGTCTCATAACATATTAAACATACAAATGCATAACAAACACTTTCTAACAAAAATTATATAACAAGTGCATCATGATTCTAGACATTAATTGTATGTTGCCAATCGATTAACACGTTCACTGACCGTTATTACTAACGTTAAGCTGTATATGAGGAAACTATTAGGGCGAGCGTTTAAATGCATAATTATTCCAAACTCTTTACTAGAATGTAATTAATTGCTTTGAGATCTGTAACTGCATTGATGGAAGAGAACGTGTTAATTGTTACCATTTACAACGCTGTTAAGTAGATTTAAAAAAATACAATGCATATTTCCTCAAAGTATATGGAAATCAAAAATCAGAATCAATAAACTTTACATGAGTTATACAACCAATAACCCGCACTACTATAGTAAAGTTTAACACCAATTATTTATTGTTTGAATAAAGTTTTTTTACTTTACCTAGAGAAATTGCACCGACCGAAAGAGGAAAATTAAAATTAAACAACCATTTCCTACGTCTACCGTTGGCGTCAAATTTCAAAGTTCTCTAAATATAAGAAAAATCTTTCTAGCAACAACATTGAGATTGATTAGTTACACTCATTTAGTTACTAAGCGAATTACAAATTTACCACACAGCAAATCGTTAGTACGCATAACTTACGAGAATAGGAATAATGAGAAATTACTAAAAAACAAAATGAAGCTAGTTAAAAGTTGGTTTTGTAACAGAAGAATAAAACCGACGGTGAAAGTAGCTGCGGAAATAGACAATAATGTACAAAAACGCCACAAGCTAATGAAATACTTCAATGCAAAATATTCAATTGATTCAATCAATCCGATAGATTTTCATTTCAACTTAAGTCTCGTTCAAGATCAGACTTCCCATGGGAAAGCCGCTTTAATAGTTTATCAGAGCAATGAGGCGTGGTATTAGCCACACATGGCGATGAAAAATATAATTGTATAAACTTTACACAAACAGACTTTATCGATTATGTGTACCAACGGTTTCTTTACACAGTACGTCTACTTACACTGTAGTTATTAATTTTAAGAAAGTCATCCTACCTAAAACGTCAATAGATATAACATATTTGCCGAACTTATATGCCTAATCACTTCGGAAAAATGGGTCAAGATGATTTTTGGGAAATTATTAATATATTGCAGGTTATTGGAATTAAGTCGGCCATCGATCTGCTCGAACTAACTTTGGAGTATACATTTAGAAAGAAGAGATGTTGATGAATTTCATAATCACCTTATAAAGGCGACCACGTAAAAATGTATGTTGATTAGTATTGTTAATGTTTGAACAGATTAATATTTATTTGGTCTGACAATTTATTTAGAAAAATATGTTAGAAATGTTCCATAGAACACTGTATCATATAGAATATAAGATAGAGAATTATATACCTTCTATAGAAAAGGCATTTACTTACTACATGAACATACACACATTGATCAATATCCCAAAACTAACACCTATGTAACTATACATGTGTGTTGCAAATAAGATAAAATTAATCGCTTTTAATTATATCTTTCATGCAGATCACATGTAGACAGTTTGGAAAAAATTGTATTAATTTAGGATTTATTTCCAATAACGGCTCGACGTTTTGATTTCAACTTTCTTAAGTTGTGGACTTTTCTCTGAAAATACAATAGTTTCTTTTGTGTCATGTTTGATTTTCGAAAAATGGAAAAATATCGAAGTCTTTTGGTTTGTGACATTTTCCTTTTGGGTACTTTTTCTCGCTTCTTAACAGAAATTACATCGACATTTGTAGCAACCGTTTTAACTTCTTCTTTTGGGGATCCCTTCTTTTTAAACGTCTTAGTTTTGTTGAAATACTTGCACAAATCTTTGTAGTCTAACTCTTCAGTTACCTCATATGATTCAAAGACGACCACAACCTAAAATGTTCAAATTACATGTATATTCGAAAATCCCCATTGCGTGGTTTACAGCTTACCATTCCTGTGGGAATAATGTCCAAGATTTTAGCTTTATAGTACAGTCCATTGCCTTTCCATTTAGCTAGAACATCTTCTCCAACCTGCCATTTTGATAATTCTTTTTCCTTCCTGATAAAATCTTCTACTGCTCTTAAAGACTCTTCCAGAGGAATTTCAAAATCTTTATCATCACTTGCTGCAGTAGTCGATTTATTCGGCGTAATCAGTTTTGGGGATTTTGGAATATTGTTAATTACTGTGGGCTGTGCAGGTACGGTGGTGGGTTTGTAATTTTTCAGAGGATCCCCTCCGGATAAATCGGGTTTATCCCCAGCCGGTGGGGCGTTCTCAAGTCGTTTTGATTCACTGTTACATATAACTGGAGCCTTCATTGAAGAATTAGCTGGCTCAGGTAAGTCTGCAGTTGTACTATCTGGAGCTACTTTCAGAGTATACGAAGCTCTCATTCTTGGCAATTGATATTGGAATATATCCTTGGGATCAACGTTCCTTATGTCTTCAGATGTTTCAGTATTAACCATCGTGTTCAAGGCGTTATTTCTTTCCACCAAACTATCTTGACTTTTCACGATAAGCATATTTCAACTGTTCAAAGCTAGCTAGGTACTTTACCACCTAGAACGTTCATCTATACCAGTGCTCCACATGCATATATTATCTTCTAGATCTTCAATGCTTGCAAAATGCTTCACATACCCTTAATCACTTACAATTCAACTATTGCAGGCAAGTTTGGCTAAATTATTGAGGAATTCAAAAATACCTGCTGTCATTTTAACCCGCTTGCAAGCCACAGAACACAGAACCTCAAAAGGGGAAGGTGAAGTTGTGACAGTTCCGATACATTTTTTAGTGTTATCCATATTACCAACATAAATTTTTTGCACTAAATATTTCTTTTTTTATTATGAATAGGGCGATAGATGGCGCGGCCACACACAAGGATGTGTGACGTCACATTGTATTTATTTTTCATTCGGTTTTTATCAAAACCTCTAGAATAAATGTTGATTTTTTACGATTTATATGGTATTTATTTGTAGGCATAAATCATTAAATAGCGACAAATTGACGAGTTATACCTACTATTCCTCACAACATCGATAATAATATCCTAGAAACAGTTAAGATAATAACTAACAGCCTTCTTAATAATTTTGATTTTTTATGGCTTCTTGGACATGAAATGAATTAAATGGCATAATAAAGAATCAAATTGTGATCATTTATTACAAATAGCATATTTCGCTAATAGCCAGGGAAAAATAGAACAAGAAAAAAATATTTTTGGATGGTAATTTAACCGATAAAAAACTTCTTTTACAAGATTCAAAAATTAATGCTGTTTGGGAGCCGATATTTCCGAAAAGGAGGCCTATCCCTAAAAGTATTTTCGTCATATCCTGGAAATTTGCCACCTGTACTCGAACACCATGTACTCTAACGTCTTAGGTGGTAAAATTTTTAAAAAATTATAAATGAAGCAGGTTTGGCAGTAACGATTGTTCCCGCCTTCAGTCGTTAAGAGCCAACTCAGCAGATGCCGCTAATGTTACTAGGCACATTCACTACCGGGTCGTATTTATAGAATGTAGAATTGTTTACACTCGTCCGGTTGAGGACAACCGACACTGTAAAGTTTGACGTTTCTATAGAAATCGGGACGAGAAGTTTTGAAGTTTGTGTCTAAGGTTTACCACCTTACAACAGTGCCGTTTTGTAACCGTGAGTTCAAATGATAAATTAGACTGTTTTTTCTATTGAAAACGTCTTGAAGATAAACTAGACGCGACTGTCTGTTAGAATTGGAAGTCATGATAGTCTGTTAATAAGTTCAACCCTCACAAAACGTTGATAAACAAAACCACCCACTTGGAATTAGGGGTTGATGTGGATGGTGATTGTGAATGTTTCACCTGCATTTCAAATGACTGCCCCAAGATTAAACAGTAAAAACGTGATCAGGAAAACCGAATAGAATATTGTGAGTGAAAACACAAAGAATGAAATATCCAGAATGAGTCACACAAGTGATTCAAACCATTCAAATCCTTTATCTCAACCATTGAGAGTAGAAACAGAAGATCCAAACGTGCATCCAGACGACACTAATTACTATGAGGAGGAAAAAGACAGTTTTAATCATGCAAACGAAACAAACGAGAATGATTCATTAGGTCCTTTACCTCCAAAATGGGAGAAAGCATTCACAGAGAGTGGAGAAGCTTACTTCATTGAGTAAGTTATATTTTTACGTTTTTTTACTGGGGAATTTTACGAAAAATCAGTACGCATTTTGACAATTTAAAATACGTTGAAAAACCGTTGAAACAATTTTTGTACAAGCAACTAAACTGTAATTTACAAATATTACACACAATTTTTGATAGGTCAAACACAATTTTTGATAGGTAGTAAATATTCATGATTATCAAAAGAGATCCATTTTGATGGCTTGAAACAGGTCAACTTTCGGGATTTTAGGCTGTCGTGGAAACGATTTTTTTGTGCTGCGCCAAGCAAACCACCTCGGAAGATGCAATCCACTCGTGCTTGCATCTCATCAAACTGAAATTGTCGCTTGACTATTAGTATAAAGTATAAACAGTGATTAGGCCTAAAAGTATTTCACAATTAGTAAGTGATTATACCGAGAACGTAAACACTCTCATTGAGCCTAATTGAAACCTAAGGAATGTCCATTTTTCAAATTACTTTTTAACGATGCCAACTAAGTGGACGTTTTTAATATTTCGTAAGGAATACAAACCCCGCTCAAGTTGACATCATTTCTAACTAATCTACATATGTCCAGACGCCAATGAAGCTTGACTTTACTCATCCTTCACCTTAGAAAATGCATCTTAGATTTGAAAGAACGCAATTCTTAAAAACTGATTCCATTTACAGTTTCAGAGATACTAGAAATTAAATAGAGTAAAATAACTCCTGAGTAATTGCTTCCAATATTGTTAAACTTCCTCTGAAATATCTAAACAAGGAAAAATCTTCAATTGAGTAATCGCTTCTAATCTATAGAAAATGATGTAATAGATTTACATTAATAGTGAAATATTAAATATTTATTGGCCCAGTTGCAGCTGGTGGAATTTATTATTTCAAGTCGAAACAGTTTTGATTTCACAATTTATTCGAATATTCGAATCATAATACAACAGTCTAAAACTAGATTCGTTTTAATGGCCAATTTGAGAGAGAAGTTTTAGCATTCCAAATACCTAATATATTAAATTATAGAACAGGCGAGAACAGCTATTTATTAAACGTTATTACGGCTAAGATAAAATGGCCTTTCGAATGTATATAACGCATTTCGACTTGTGAAATTACGGAGAAGAAATTAGCAGCTTTATAATGATCATAACTGTTTGCTTCTTCTTGAATAAACTGATAAGCAGTGTGGGAAATTCGTATGTGAGAGTTGAAACTCGATACTTATAATTTTCTGTTATAATGACCTGCCATATCATGTTACATAGGGGTGTTAGATTTTTAAAGGGAAGCGATTCTAAATGTAGATCGGCAAAAACTAAAAATAAGTTCATCTTCCGCCTGAACAATCCGCATATTTCTGTTAGTCGGGGGGTATATTTTAATTATCTTCATGCATTTTTAAAGGGCATTAATGCCTCCAGAGCGAAACAAACGAGCGCTGGTATTTTATAGTGCAGCAAATATTTAATTACATTTACGGATAATATTTATTTCTTAATTCCCATTTTAATGAATGCTACTGTTTTTCCTTATAATTATTTTATTTTTTAACTTTTAGTGTTGCTTTCAAATTTAGCTAATTGCTTTTTTTCGAAAGTAATTTATGGCGAGTTCTAGTTTCTCTCATATTTATGTGCGTTTGTTGTACATTATTGAACTCATATCATTAATTAATGTGCCAACTAGAAAGAGCTCTCAGTATCTTTGACCTTTAAGAACCCCAATTACATTGAATCTGTCGCAATAAAATTGCAATTATTTAAGTCGGAGAACCTTTCGATTTTACCGATACTGAAGCTGACAAAAAACAGGATTCGGGACGATTTTGATGAAACTTTCAGCATCTATAGGGTCATCTGTCTTCAAAAGATGCTGAGAATTTCAGATCGCTACTTACTTTTAGATTGGTAGACGAGGATTTTTAAAGGAGGGAGCGCAGTTGAGTAAAACATTCATTTTGAGACTGATATTTACTAAGCTGAGAAAAATCAGGATTCGGGGCGATTTTGATGAAACTTTCAGCATCTATAGGGTCATCTGTCTTCAAAAGATGCTGAGAATTTCAGATCGCTACTGACCTTTAGATTGGTAGATGCGGAGTTTTAAAGGAGGGAGCGCAGTTGAGTAAAACATTCATTTTGAGACTGATATTTACTAAGCTGAGAAAAATCAGGATTCGAGGCGATTTTGATGAAACTTTCAGAATCTATAGGGTCATCTGTCTTCAAAAGATGCTGAGAATTTCAGATCGCTACTTACTTTTAGATTGGTAGATGCGGAGTTTTAAAGGAAGGAGCGCAGTTGAGTAAAACATTCATTTTGAGACTGATTTACTAAGCTGACAAAAATCAGGATTTGGGGCGATTTTGATGAAACTTTCAGCATCTTTAGAACCAGTTGTCTTCTAAATATGGTCAGAATTTCAAATTGCTACTTGCTTTAAATTGCAAGATTCGAATTTTAAGCGAGGGAGCGCGGTTAAGCAAAACATACATTTCGAGATCGATATTAACACAGCTGACAAAAATCAGGATTTATGACGATTTTTATGAAACTTTCAGCATCTTTAGAATGAATTGTCTTCTAGAGATGGTACAGTTTGCAATTTGCTACTTGCTAGAGTTTGGAACATATGATTCTTTAAATCAGAGAGCATTTAATTTCCAAAATTTGTTCAACTAAAAAAAATCATAACTGAAACATAACGCCACCCTGTATGTCAACAACCATCAACTATTGGATCGAAATAAGTTGGTTTTAATCATTATATTTCACCTCAGAAATCCATCATTAGGACACCCAGTATATAGCAAAGAAATTGCAATGAGTGACATTGACTCGGTTCGACAATCCAGTGTTATATAAGCAACGAAATTTATCAATTTTTTTATTCTATTACTTATAAGCTTACCTTTAACTGCTGAAGAAGTTTGGCCTCAGTTACCATTGCGATATTTCCTTGTTTCAGTCACTCAACAGGCACATCGCATTGGCTTGACCCCAGACTCTCGAAATTTCAGAAAAAAACTCTGGAAGATTGCATGGATGATGAACTGCCATATGGCTGGGAGAAAATTAGTGATCCTCATTATGGAACTTATTTTATTGATCATGTGAATAGACGAACGCAATATGAAAACCCAGTTATACAAGCTAAAAGAGCTGCATCTCAAGTATCTGCCAGAGCTAGCAGGACTTATTTCACTAAAGATCCTTCTGAGTTGTGTGGTCAAAGGTTAAGAACATCATTAGTAAAGTCATCAAGAGGATTAGGTTTCACAATAGTTGGAGGAGATGACGCAGTGGATGAATTCCTGCAAATTAAATCGGTTGTACCAAAAGGACCTGCATGGTTGGATGGGCAGCTTCAAACAGGCGATGTCATAGTCTTTGTTAATGATACGTGTGTATTGGGTTACACGCATAATCAAATTGTAAGATTATTTCAGTCAATTAGTGTCGGATCCACAGTACAACTTGAAGTGTGTAGAGGGTATCCTTTACCCTTTGATCCGAATGACCCAAATACAGAAGTAGTTACCACTATTGCTGTTGATGCCCACCTACAACCAGTGTCAAATGACAAGAGAATTTTAGATACAAATTACAATTTCCTAGAGGGCGAAGATAATATATCTAGAGGTGAAGACAATATTGATGCTCCTGATGATATAGATGACTTGTTGAAAGGAATGAACACAATGACACTGGGCAAAGTAGAAGTGAGCGTGCGAATCGTAAAAGGAAATTTGGGCTTTGGATTTACAATTGCTGATAGTGCTTGTGGACAAAGAGTAAAGAAAATTCTGGATCGCCAAAGATGCAAAAACCTTATGGAAGGAGACATACTGCTGGACATTAATGACATTTCCTTACAAAGCATGTCTCACGACGATGTGGTGCAAGTGTTAAAGAATTGTCCGTATAATAGCGAAGCAACAATTTGCGTCCAACGAGGTTGCCCTAATAAATCATCAAATATTCGAAATAAGACCCGAAAGTTAGATCCTAAGTACGGTACAAAAGATGTTGCTAACGCATATCGAAGTAAAACCCCCACAGCTGATATTTATAGTACTCAACCTAGAGAGATACTTCCTAGTAGACCTAAGACTCCACTTGTAGACACTAGAAGTCTCACTAAAACCCCAGTGAAAGACGCAAATTCCAATTCCAACGATATTCGCAGAGATTTCCAAAACGATGGCTTTGCAGTTGACCGCTCAAGATTACGCTCATCCATCATTGATAACCACGAGGATGACGATTTAGATATCGACATTTCAGAGAATAATCCATCGAAACCATCTTACGAATATCCACCACCAGTTGATCCAAAATTCAGCCTCTACATGCCACCACCACATCGATATGACTGTGCATGTGCATTCTGTGCTAGTCCGAGGCCGAACATATTGGACGCAAATAACTTTGATAATCCAAATAATGGCAAAAAGCTCACCAATCATTGGTGGTATCAGCAGAATTCTCGACATGACTATTTGACAATGCATATTATTTTGAATAGACTTGAAACCGGTTTTGGGTTTCGAATAGTTGGGGGTATCGAAGATAAATCTCAGGTGAGACATTTTTTATTGCTAGTTTAATATTTGGGATAAATCAATCGGCTTCCCAGGTGGCAGTGGGGCAGATAGTGCCTGGAGGCGCAGCTGATCTGGATGGTCGTATGCAAACAGGGGATGAAATTGTAAGTGTAGAAGGTTTCTCGGTATTGAAAGCCGAACATCGTCAAGTAGTCCAATTAATAAATACGGCCGCTGCCAGAGGGCAAGTTAGCTTGATTCTAAGGAGGAGAGTTTTTCCTCCGCCGGGTCCTCAAGGTTTAGTTAACTATCCTCCAATGAGTTGGCCCATTGAGAATACTTCCCCTGCCATAGCTACAAACCATGCGGTACCTTTGGTACTTGCTAATCCTCATTCTGGACCAACATATGATGTGACTGTGCAGCGAACTGAGAACGAAGGTTTTGGTTTCGTTATCATATCTTCCGTCAACAAAATAGGCTCAACTATAGGTAAGTTTTGATTTTATTCTAGTTTTAACTCGATTCAGAGCTAATGCAATATGTTTACTCTACAGCCAGCAGGTCAATAGACCATTTCATTTCCTATCATGATATCTTCACAATTTAGTTACGCTTATTTTTAAATTAAAGGTCGTTTAATAGAAGACAGTCCCGCAGAACGATGTGGAAGGCTACGTGTTGGCGATTATATTGTCGCAGTTAATCACATAGATATAATGCATTTGAGTCATGGAGATATTGTGAATTTAATTAAGGAGTCAGGTTTATCTGTAACTTTAACCATTGCCCCAAACTCCGACTTATGATTAATAAAAATACGGAAATGAATTTGATTATAATAATTTGTTGCAAATTATTTATAGTTCATTTTGGGTAATAAACTTCCGAAGGAATAGTTCGTAGAGTGAACATTTAAATTTTTCATTAAGTTGGAAAATCGAATCGTACCGTTGTTGCTCTTTAAATACTAAAATTTTAATCAAAAATGGTTTGTGATAATGGAGATGTATGAAATGGAATCTCAACCAGGAAATTTCTATAGTGTGTTTGTATATTGATCAACAGAAGTTCATCAATATAAATACAAGCTATAAAACCTTGCTAATCCCAAAATTATTAATGGCTAAGAGGGATTTTGGAATTACCTCTTAAAAACTGTTTAAGTTCAATCCTCATCTCAAAATATTAATGTTTCTGTATTTAATTAAAGTGCTCATTTGCAATTCGTTTGGATTAGCAAGGTCGTGAAGTACAGAAACGTTGAGATTGGAGTAGCATTCAATTTAAGTTTATCGCACGGGAATATTTATTAAAATGCCTTAAAAAGTTGCTGGTTAATATGTGACAATAATTTTGAACGTTATATACATTGTCCAAAATATTAAGTTTCTGTTTGCAAACAGTTAATACCAATTGGCTTTCATGATATTTTCAAATTAGCAGATACATCTCTATGTGATAGATTAGAATATCACTGCCGATACTTAAGAGAATATAGTTTGTAAAGAACTGAACGAATTTATAATTAAGTTTCACAAAATAATGTCGAATTTATTTGGAATTTTAAACAACTGAAATGCAACAAAGTATATTAGGAAAATGTGCATGTTTGTACTGTGATTGCTTTCCATGTATGGCACTAAAAAGAGCGAGCTGAAACACATTCGGAATAAGTGACGTGTTTCGAGAATTTTTAATTAAGAAATATTCTGGGAATCTCATTAAGCTCAATTTTACTGACATTTTTTGAATCTCAGTAACAATTTTGTGCTTTTGTTTTGACTGAAAACTAATGTAAGTATTTATTTCTTCGACTGAAATTATTTTTTTTCCAAAATAATGATCATTTTAACATTTTAAATAATTTGTTACCTTTAGCAAATGATGCTCACATATACCTATATATACATATAATTACTATAACAAAAAATTCACACCTTACTTGCCTGTTATATGATGCTGCTCTTTTCCATAGTCTATATATTATAATTAAAGCAATAAAAAATTTAACCTTCACGTTGAGTTTATGTAAAATATATCTAGTTTTGATTAAGGGATATTTAAACTTGCCTTTAAGGGGTTCGTTAATAATTTGTATACTTAAAAACCGAGTGTTTTTTTTAATAAATAACCGGTCATTGAGCTTTTTTCTCTGCTATTCTATAAAATCTGAAGCCGCAAAGTATACAAAAACTGTTAAAAGTTATTTATAGCCATTTTTTTTAACAAACGTTTTTAAATAATTGCCATTTTTTGCAGCTATTAAATTTGCTTTTCTGACTTTGGTTTGCTTAATTCACCATTTTGATCTTCCAAGGGCTGTGAATTTAAAATTATTCTTGAACAGAGATGCTTAAGTCAAAAGCTAAATAGTTCAATCAACTTATTTTCGTATTACCTCATATGTTAACTTACTGGACCTCTTTGTAAGATATGTTATTCTCATGCATATTTATAAGATCTGTTAGTAATATACCATATTTAATCTCGAATATTATTAATAGCGAACTAATGTTAGCTGTTATAAAAAATATAAATTGTTGCTAACATATTTAGAATCTATTTGATAAGTAATAGTACCATCTTATGCTAGATTTGTTTAATTTCAAGTTATTTTATCAAGTAACTTCCAAAAAATTATGATGTTCTATTTGCCTTTTGTGTTATATGTTGTGTTGTATAATGGACGGGTCCCAATTAGCAAATGAAAAACTTAGTATGCCTTTTACGCGTTAAGTTTCATTTTATTTCTTAATTCGATCTCTACTTTTAATTATAAAAGAACTGTATTTTGTATTGCTGCTACCACTAGGTAAATTATATATTGAAGCCTAGACATTTATAAATCCTGGCCTATTATGGCATTTACATAATGGCCTAATCGCAGATTTGATCAATTTAGTATCATAAACATAATTATTCGCCAATCATTTTATGAAATTAATAGTATTTCGTTAATTGATATGTTTAATTTAGTTTCAATCAACTAGCCATTGAATTCCAAATTACATAAATATACTATTCCGGCCAGCATGCACATTTGTATTAGACTGATTATTGTAATATTTGTAAATAACGTGTTTTGCATTTTATAAAATATAAATATCAGTTATTGTAAATATCTCAGTGGTGTCATATTTATTCCAACCTGATTTTGCCCTGTTTTTTATTCCCATTCCCCTGTCGGAAATGTAGACAGAAGCGAAGAATAGCGGAACGTTTTTTCTAATTTTTCCTTATTATTCTACCAGAGGCGGATTGAGAGCTGAAGGGTCAAGCATTTTTGGGGCTCCGAATGATTTCTTTCAACCAGTTTGCGCTGTGAAAACATTGAAATTAGCTCTAAAAAAAGAATCAATAGGAATTTCCCGTTATTTATTATTTTATAAAGTTTTTCAATTCCAAAGTTAGTTCAAATTTGTCAGTGTAACGTTGATTTTGTTGAGCAGTTTATTTACTAGTAAATAAAAACGCTAGGAAAATATAGCAACTATATTCCTTTTATATAATTCATATACAAATTTACAAAATAAATATAACAGGTTTATTAATTAAAAAAATAAATAAGTAACAAAATTTAAAAGAAACCAGGGTTTGTATGTTCGATCACACATCGTTTGCAATACTTCTTGACCGCCCTGTAACCTTCCAATGATATCTGACAATCTTGAATATTTAGCTGCTGAAGTCCTCGACAGTAATACGCAACACATTGAACCCCACGGTCCGTTACTAGCTCACAATTTCGAAGACTTAATTTCTTTAAATTGGGACAACTTTCTGCTAGAGCTCTTAAACCTGCATCACTAACATCACATTTTCCTATGTCTAAAGCCCTAAGTCTAGTACACGATCTAGCTAAAACTGTTATGGCGTCATCAGATACAGCTTCGCAGCCTCTTGCATTTAAATATCTTAATTTATAACATTTTCTTGCTATGACTTTCAAACCAGCATCACTGACTTGATCACACTTAGCGACTGAAAGATATCTTAAGGTTGGTCCTAATTTTGCTAATTCATATAATCCAAAGTCTGTAACATTAGAACAATCGCTTACACTTAGTTCTCTGAGTCCAGAACAAAAACTTGGCACATATTTTAAACCAGCGTCTGCAATAAACGGATTAAATAAAAACATGATTAATTAAAACGCTGATATGAGCTTGAGGTTTACCTGTAATTTGTATGCACCTTCTAAGGTACAGATAAGCGAGTTGCGGACAGTTTTGAACAATAATTCTCAATCCGCCATCTAACACAGTTACGCAATCCGTAAGGTCCAAGTACTGTAACTGCATTCTCCTATTGGCATCCGAAATAGAGTTAATACTAATGCAAGATATTTTCACACATCCTGAAACAGTTGCAAGTTGGAGCTGATAAGCGTTAGGAAGTGATGTGGTCTTATACCTGTTACGTCCAAGTGTTGCAAATTTATACATCTAGTAGCTATTTCAAAGAGAGCATTATTCGTTATATTGGTACATCCCTGAAGTTGTAAATGCGTCAATTCAGGACATCTTTTGGCAAGTAGAAGCAAGCTTTTATCAGATAACTTAGCACCATTTGTAACGTAAATTCTTTCTACACTAGGACAAGCGCCAGTTCTGCCTTGGCCACATAACTGCCTTAAAACTCCTTTAATAGCCTTGTCCCCACTGACATTTTCTCCATCAAGGGTTATGACTCTCCACAAAGATGGGGTCCATGCCAGTGTATCAAACCGTCTACAGACTTGAGCACATGTGCTTAAATCAATACTGTTTAGATACGAAAATACTTTAATAATAATATCATCTGCTAGCTTATCAAATGAGTTGTTCTTGGGACAAAACCGCTTTCCCTTGTAAATGTTCCCATCATTCCAAATACTGGTATTTGAAGAAGCAACCGGTGTCACCAACGTAGCATAACCCTGATCTAAACTTGGACTAGATTTTCCGATTTTTGTAAAATTATCAAACAGATAACTGGAATCGTGGGGCTGCATTTGGGACCGATAATACTGATGCGAAGAGTTTTCGCTGGCACTTTCCTTGCTCTCATATTGATCGTTTTCCCAATAAGATGGCCCCAAGCATAGTGAAGATAAGTCTATAGAACCTTTAGCATATTTTAAATTAGTTGTAGCCAATGGGCTATGATCTGACTTTTGATCATAATCGGGATCTTCACTTAGGTATGAATGGGGTTGATCGTAATAGTTTTGCTGTAATCACGAATACATATTTCTATCAGACATGTTCAAGTGAATGCCGAAATTGTTAACCTACCATGTAATCAGATTCTTCGGACGATCCATGTAGCTTTTGAAGATAACCAGGTCCCACTGGTTGATGAGGCTTATGGAAGATTCTTCCAGTCTGTCGATTATATTGTTCATATTGGAAGGGTTGATACTTTTCACCACCATCTGTGGATGTATTTGTATCATCAGTACTAGAATTATTGTGTCCTAATCGAGCCAACGGGCAAGGTGTCGGTCTTGGTGAGAGTCGTTCTAAAAGACTAGGAGGATGATTCATATCTTGGATTTTGCCCTGCAACAAAATATGCATGACAAGTTCTGATCGAATACGTTTTCGGCTTGGTATCCGTGTGACCAAAATTTAAATTCCGTATTGGGAGTAACGTAAATAGCGAATCTCAGAATAATACTCGTTGCACTATTTGGAATTACTGTGGACATGTTAACGTTATTCCTGTTAAATTATACCTACGTGATTTAAAAAATTCATGTGATCAGATTATTCCGAATAAACCAGTACACACTACGCATATTTAATCCTGAATACCGTCTGTAGAATGTGAAAGAGAGGTGTGATATAACTTGGAGATTTTTGTTTAACGCAACTAATACTTAACATTGTTTGTATCTGAGTGTCAGGAACCCAACTGTAATACTTCGCTTTAAGGCATTTGCATTGGTGCAAGTTGAGCACTCCTAATTTACACTTATGTGTGAGTGTGAGGCAACCGACTCTAATACTTCACATGAAGGCATTTGAGCATATGGGCACAGGTGCAAGGTGGGCACTCTCAACTTACACTTTTTTGTGAGTGTAAGGCATTCAACTCTAATACTTCACTTGAAGGCATCTGAGCATATGGGCACTCTCAACTTACACTTGTTTGTGAGTGTGAGGCAATCAACTCTAATACTTCACTTGAAGGCATTTGAGCATATGGGCACAAGTGCAAGTTGAGCACTCCCCACTTACACTTGTTTATGAGTGAGAGGCAGTCAACTCTAATACTTCACTTGAAGGCATTTGAGCATATGGGCACAGGTGCAAGGTGGGCACTCTCAACTTACACTTGTTTGTGAGTGAGAGGCAGTCAACTCTAATACTTCACTTGAAGGCATTTGAGCATATGGGCACAGGTGCAAGGTGGGCACTCTCAACTTACACTTGTTTGTGAGTGAGAGGCAGTCAACTCTAATACTTCACTTGAAGGCATTTGAGCATATGGGCACAGGTGCAAGGTGGGCACTCTCAACTTACACTTGTTTGTGAGTGAGAGGCAGTCAACTCTAATACTTCACTTGAAGGCATTTGAGCATATGGGCACAGGTGCAAGGTGGGCACTCTCAACTTACACTTGTTGTGAGTGAGAGGCAGTCAACTCTAATACTTCACTTGAAGGCATTTGAGCATATGGGCACAGGTGCAAGGTGGGCACTCTCAACTTACACTTGTTTGTGAGTGAGAGGCAGTCAACTCTAATACTTCACTTGAAGGCATTTGAGCATATGGGCACAGGTGCAAGGTGGGCACTCTCAACTTACACTTGTTTGTGAGTGTGAAGCATTCAACTCTAATGCTTCACTTGAAGGCATCTGAGCATATGGACACAGGTGCAAGGTGGGCACTTCCAACTTACTTTTGGGTGCGAGTATGAGACAACCAACTATAACTCACTTCTCAACTTCACTTGTGTTGATATGCTCAAATGCCTAGAAGTGAAGTTTTAGAGTTGGTTTTCACACAATTACACTCTGTTTATCCAGACTTTAATCAACAAGTATAAAAATATAATGATTTATTGACACGTCGAATTTACGGCGCTATTGCATTAAGGATATATAGATAAAGCTTCAGAAGTGACAAAAATTTTACGAGCATTTTACTACTTTTCTTAGGAACGATATTGTGGTGATACAACAATAGTCAGCAATCTGTCCTGTTTAAGTACCCCAGATGCGGGATTTCGATTGGTGAGATAGCAATTAATGCAATATAAGTACCAAAGCGGTAATGGGCAAAAATGCTTTAGTTTACGACACTTTTGTCCACCGCAGATGGCCATTTAATATTGAAGAAATGAGGAAATCCGATTGTCAACGGATTAACTCCAGAATTGTCTTTAACTGTTGTTTAATGGTTTTCAATCATTTTGAAGAATGACCGGAGAAAATTCCAGTTTTCTTAAAACCTGCTGAACAAAGCTGAAGAATTTTTTAATTAGTTTTTTCTTCAAGATTCACATTAATTGGCAATTTCAACCATTTAAGTTTCACACATAAAACAAAAAAATAGAGTGCTCGAATTCGATTGGAAGACGGGCCTGAATATGTAAAAATCTGATCCGCTGAAGAATTTTCCGAAGGCCGATGTTCTAATATGTCATCCGGGAGCCAAGAACAAAACGTTTTCATTTAAAAAATAAAGACGATGAAACAGTCGATTTGGAACGTGACCATATCAAAGAAATCTGAAGTGACACAAAATTCTTAAAGCAACCAGCATGGGCTAGTAGGTATAAACTTTCACATTATTTGTCTGTTATTGAAAAGGCGACTCAGCGACTATATTCCTTCTTTGTTTCGTCCAGTAGCGTACTATACGTTACGGCATGTTCAAATATATCATATTTTCAATTACATCTAGGTTTTTTTCTAAAACACATTGGGAATTGTAAAAAGGGCGCGCTAAAGCAATTGCTGGCTAACTGCAAGGTCTGTATTTAAGCCGCTAATAAAATTGCTGTTTTAAACTAAAAATGTTAAGATTCACTGAAAAATCAAATAATTCTGTTAAAGAACGCCAATGTTGCTGGAAATACTCAATGCTGCCATGCCAAAACCATTATTGTGTGACTTTCATTTTTTTAAGTGAGGAATTTTTTTTAAATGGCTCTAAATGACCCGTACTGTTTGTGTGCAATATAGGATTTACATTTGCGCAATATTTCATTTAAGCAGTCCCAATTGAAAATTAACTAATTATGAAACACATGTGGATAATGTTTGGTTTTTTCACACTGCAGGACAGCGTGCCTAATGGGCCGAGTTCAAATATGATTCATTGATTTTGCCATTTCAAAACCTTTCAGTATTAACATTAATTCAGTTAATTATTTATTCCATTACACTATTCGATTGAAAATTTGTCTCTGTTTATTATGTGTATTTTATTATTTTATTCTTTTCGCTCAGGTAATTGCGTGTTCTTGAAACAAATGTTTGCAACTTTTATAAGGTAGTTAGTCGTTTTAATTTTGCCCGACGAACAGAAGTTTTCTTCTGCTAAAGAAAGGCCGTTTTTTGTGCGGGTACTGGCTCAAAAAAGGATTGAAATCCAGTCGAAAATTGCGAAAGTAACGTTTTACTCCTGGAAAATTCGTCTTTAAAGTAGTTGATTGGAAATGTTTGTAACAAAAGCCTTTGACTGACCTGTTCCAAAATATTTTTTTTGGATGGAATAATTAATAACGAGTTTATTGGATCCCATTTGTGTGAAGGAAATTTTCATCCGTTGTGTTGAAAAATTAGGAAGTGTTTTGTTCATTTAAAGAACAACTTTTCACAAATCCTCACCGGTATGGAATTAAAGAAAATTTGCCTCAAATATTTCTCATTATTTAGAGCCTCATTTCCTCGAAATTCAAGCTGATTTATTAATGGATTTCTTAGAAAATTTTTATTAGTTATTTTGAAGAATCAGAAAGTTTTCTTGTCCATGTAAGTTGCAAATTTTCAAAAATCCTTGAATTGCATGAAATTGACGAGTATTTGACAAGAATATGCTTCAATATATAGTACTGAACATTTTACGTCTCCTACTTGAGGACATTCCTCCTCAAAGAAGAACGGTGTTCTTTGATGATGACCATGATGGTCCATTTTGAATGAACTGTAACCAATTTTTTCAATAAAAATTATCCAAATCGATGGAAAGGTCGTGGTAGTTCCATTGCTTGGCCACCGCGATCGCCAGATCTTAACCCGTTGGACTTTTTATGTGGGGACACGTGGAAACACGTATTAATTTTTTTCAATGGGAGGCCTAATTGCTGGAACCAACTCATCGGAAAAATTCAATTGCTGCAGCTATTCAAATTGCAAAATTTCAAGCCCCGATATTTCATGAACCATTGGGAATTTAGGAATTTTCTTATGTTTATTGCTTCATTCAAATTCTCTGATTTTTGATACATTTACTTCAAACTTTTCAGTTCAACTTCAACAGTTAGTTAATTAATATCACATATTTAAGTGAGTACAATCGGTAAAAACTACAATTTGAAAATTAAAAATGAATTAATAATGTTTATTTCAAACACATATTTCGTGACCATTATTCTCGTAAAAGTCGAAAAAATCATTAGCAACAGAAAACATTTTTCAATTGTTACCAAGCAGATGATTAATGATTTTTAAGTATCGGTTAGTTGGTTATATCGCACCTTATTTGAGTAATAGTCTTTGACACGAATAAATACATAGCAAACGTTGACAAAGATAGTATAGCAAATAATAAATCAAGTAAGATGCAGGCGGATCTGAAGGTTATTATTTTCATACACAGGATTGCACAGTACATGTTTTTGAGTCCGTGTTTTTCAAAAAATACATTCGTTTTTCGGCTGGTTGGGGTGTTTTTGGCCATTTTTTCCATCCCCCTGTGCTGTGTCATTCTAAGGCCAAGAGTGACGTTTTTTAAGAGACTTCCAACATCGTGTTTTATTATGGATTTGGCTAACTTTTTCATGGGGTAAGAATATCCTGATCTCAGTTTCTGTGCCAATTCTGGCTTTGCCTTTTCCAGCTATACGTGTTTGGTGGTTTTCTGCGCAAAGCAAAACCTACCCCGAAGGAATTGGCGAACAAAAGTTACCTCCAGAGTGGTGTTAATCGAACGCATGCTAACAAACATGAAATTTTCTTTCAAGAAAAATAAAAAAATTGTACTAAAATATTGGATTCTGCATGGTATCTATATCTTGATACATAGCTTGCAGCTGTATGACTGGTCGAGTAGATACAGTTTTGGCATAATATCGTCTTACTTCGAATTCAGGTGCAGTAAGGCACTGTGCCATTTCATTTGAGATGGTCAGAAGTTGATTTTCAGGATTGTTCACTATTGGGCAGGGTTTTCTACACTCATCATCTTCGAGTGGTTAAACTTCATTAGAAGACGATATGAGCATCTGGACCAATACGTGGAAAAAATTGTTTCCCAAAAAGTTCTATTAATTCCAGTTGTTGTCAAAGAGCTGCGCCTGATTGGAGAAGTGTATAAGAACCTAACGGAATTAACGATTGAATTAAATGGCCTATTTTCCTTTCATTTATTTTTCTTGATTTCTGTAAGCCTGGTTTTGACTCTTCATGGATTAAGCTTCTCACTTGTACTATTATATACTCTTGTATCAAGCATGGCAGCTCTCACTTTCGTCGTCGCATTTTTTGTAAGCTACTGCTAATCTTCAACTTGGCAAAATTGATGAGTTTTACCGTTTTTAGGGGAATGTTCTGGTGCTGGTCTTAGCGTATGAAAAATTACGTAACAAGCGGCGGAATATTATGAAAACTTGCTTGATTATTGCAGAGGGTCTGGCGCCAGGCGAAATAAAAAATGAGTTACGCGATTTAACGAATTTCATGAACAATTTGCCTGCAGAAATTTCAGTTTTTGGGTTATTCGAAATGGATTTTCGATTAATATCCAGTTACATTTCCGTGGTACTTACTTACTTGATCATTTTTTTGCAGTTTAATATGACTTTTGTGTAAATATTTTTTATAGTAATAGTAGTAAACATCTTTATTTCTAAAAAAGGCTATCGACCTATCGGTCTTTCTGCCCTTGTTTAATACATGTAGTCTTAATCTAAATTAAAAACAAATATGAAAATTCTCTTATTCTAGGTTAACGATATTATTAAATAAAATTTCAGTGGCAAGTAAAAAATTATTTTATTGTCCACTAGTCAGTTGCGTTTGTAAGTGTTCGAGTAGCGTTAATGTAGGGAAACGGAAGCGGGATTGTCTGGTTGGTCTTGTAAGGCAAAGGGGATTCAGTATGGTCCAGTTGTAGGGGTTGTTTGTCCATTTTGTCTGTAGCTGTATGAGTCTTTCCGAGATCTTTGTCATGTTTGTGCGTTCGTATAGTAGTTGGGTGGGGGGGTTGTGTAGTGGGTTTTGGGGGTGTCTTATTCGTGTTATTAGTCTTAGTGCAATTTGTTCTGTTGTTTGTGTATAACGTTTTGTCCTTTCTGTTCCGTTGGTCATGAGTATATGAGCAAAGTCTAGCAAGGGTCTACAAATAGCTTTATATATTTTGGTGGCGGTGTTTGTGCTGATTCCTCTGTCTTTGTAGGTTAATGATCGGAAGTGTTTTGTTCTCTTTATTGTTTCTGCCCTGATGTTTCGTATGTGTTTAGTGAATTTAAGTTTGTGGTCAATTGTGATTCCAAGGTATTTTACGTCGTTTTTTGGTTGTGTCGTTTGGCCGTCTGCAGTTATTGTAGGGGAGTCAGCGTTGAGTCTGTGGTTTGTGAGCAGAAGTTGGTTTTTTGACGCGTTTGGTGTTAGTCTCCATTTATAAAACCATGTCATTGTGTTGTTTGTTATTGTTTGGAGTCTTTGCGCTGCTCTCTCAGTAGTTTTGTCATGTACAATAAGTGCCGTGTCGTCTGCGTATTGTAATATGTATGCCGATCTGTCGATTTGATTTTTGTCTGGTAAGTTGTAATTGTATATGTCATGGCAGTATATATTGTAGAGAAACGGTGAGAGCGGGGATCCTTGAGGGAGCCCTTGTTCAGGGGAAAAAGAAAATGACAGTGTTTTGTCAATTCGTACTTGTAGTTGTCTGTTTTCTAGTAAGTTCTTTATGGTGTGTAGTAGATATGTTGGTGTGTGTAGTTTGTATAGTTTGTATAGTAAGCCTCTATGCCAGACACTATCAAAAGCTTTGTTAATGTCCTATTTTTTATATTTTCTTAATATAATATAATCAGCGTTCAACGACAAATTTATTCAACCTTTGGCATGCCAAACACGAATTTGAAAACATTTTTTCAATTCTTTTTCCTTATAAGTACCATATTTCGCAATGCATAAAAAGTGTAGGTTGTCTTAATATGGCTAAGGATTTGAGCTGAACCTAGTACCTATATTGCACAAATTTGTTAATAACTTCTACTAACCCAAATTCTTCCGCTAGTTATACTAAAGCACAGGTGTGGCACAAAACACATTGGTTGCTTTAGTGATTTCTTTCAATTCTAATTATCGCCCATTTTTGGTGATGTGAACACTTTCATGAGGAGTTTCACACATACAATTCTATCTCATAATTATGAAGTTCTCAGTGTCATTTATTACTTCATGATATATGTTTGATATGGAAAGTTACTAGAAACTATTAAACTTCTAATCAAATGTAGGTGCACGTCTTTCATTCACTCTTCACTCTCAAGCTGATCTTAAATAGATTTTCAGTTTCCATCTATGAATGTTGATACATTCAAACACGATTAAAAAACTGCCCTACTTTATGCATGTATTAATAACTGTTGCAGCTGTCTTGTATGGTCTTACAGCATGCACAACAGCTGTTGCTACAAGTACAGTGCCTTTTATTACTTGCATGTTATTTTATTGAAACGTTTTAGGGTATATGCATGTGAAATGCGAGAAACTGTTGAAATATTGCGAAATGATGACCAAGCGAAAATCTAGACCTAATAGATAACATAGGGTTTAGCAAAGTGGGCATATGAGAAAGTTACGTTTAGAGAGTGAAAGGTTTGGACTTTAGCACGTCATGAAATCATGCTATGGCTTCAATTTTAGCAATCCAACTTGCTTGTCTTCACTCGATGATTTAAAATTTTCACAAAAAATCACAGGCACAGTCAGAAATCATTAATCCCTAAGCAGGCCATCAAGTTGGACATACAAAAAGACAACCATTCGATGTATGTAAAGTTAATCAGAGGAAGAATTGCTGATTTTCGGCTAATTCGGGCGTCGTCGATAAGAAAGGCCTAATAAGCGGAAAATCTCCAATTCCTCATGAAAAAACTGAGTTGTGTTATCTCCGCACGAAAATATTTCCGGTACAACTCAGCCTGCGCAAGTGGAATAACGTTCAATGTAATAAAACTGCAACAAATGCAAGGGACAATAGCAGATTTAATTAGTGGCCTTCAACAAGAAAATGAAATAAAAATGAGTTAAAAAAAAGTTAAATGAATTGCAAAAAGTGATAAAATATGCTTCAAATCTATAATTTGTTTCAATTTCCATTCGAAATTTTATATACTTGTATAAAGGGTATAAATATACAGGGTGTGTATACACCCTGTATATAGCGTTTAGTCCAAATAAATTGCAAGATTAATCGAAAATAGCATTATAAATTTCCCAAAAGTTTAGACCAATTGTAGATCCAGAAGAAGTTTTATGACAAAGTTTTGACCTATTGTAAGCCGCATGAAAAAATCTAAAAAGAAAGGTATAAAATGTCAACAGCTAAAATAAACTAGCACTTCTGTTTTTTCTGAACTGGAGTTGAATTTTATGTCTTCACTATATGTGATTAACTGGCTAAATGAGCATGTTTGTCGAATACAACCCAAGGCAAAAGACATTAATTCGAAACTCAAACTTAAACAAATTATTATTATACGATCATTTTAAAACGAAACAGAAATAAACTGGCAATAAAACTTAAAGATAATAGGCTTGTGGCTTATGTGACTGTTGGTGTTCCCGTGAAATTTAATACGTTCTGGCTTTGAATCCAAATAATAAAATTAATCCCGCATAGGTTTTATTATTATTTGATTAAAATGGAAAAAAAACGAAATCCTTAGTATTAAAATTTGCCCACATATGCCCACGGTTGGTCGGCAAATAATATTTCAAAATTTAATTGAAGGATATTAGACCGGCATTGATTTGTTTTGTTCTCATGTATTTGCATGGTAAAGTGGAAATATATATAATTAATAAGGCGGTTTTTAACTGTGTTGAAATCGAAGAAAAAAATAAAATCGCCTATAACAAGCTTTTCCTGTCCCATGTCTAATAAATGTTATGGAACCTGTAACAACTACATATCAAGTTTGTCTGCAATCACCTTAACTTCCTTCTCGAGCTAATGCGGTAGTCTGTTCATAAGTGTATTTTTTTCAAAACCCAGTTCTATGCTGAAAGTCGATATTCTAAACGGAATTTGATTAATAATTTTTTCTGGCTCCGAATGGCTTTAGTTCAGTTAAATGCGCAATTACGCAACATTTTATTGAAAAAAAATGGAAAGTAATGGTTTTTTGGCAACTTGTTTCAGGATATCCTATTATCAAATGTAACTTGGGGCATTAGATAAGCTGGTATAGGCTGAAACGAAACCAATTCTTTTCATGTTGCGATTTTTTACAAATCTACTGACTAAAACCATTTCAACCAATCCCGGTATCATTAAAATGAAAGATCTCTTCAGATGAATAAAATTCATTATGCATTCCTTGCTCAACGGGAAGGCTTGGCAAATTCCAATCAATTTATTATTTTGCACGATGCTGTTAGATAAAGTCTTGTTTGATTAACTTTCTTAAGTGCACACCGTAATGGCATCTGATTGTTCCATCCAATTAAAATTGATATTGTTTTGACGGAATTTTTAAACTAAATTTTTCCATAAAGAAAACTATTTTATAAGTAGGGTAAACTGGTAAATGGGAAAGTTCATCGACACTTTGACATACCTTAACCTAAGACGTGTTTAATGGGCCTATGTACTCATCTAAGGGCTTCAACATCTTCTTTTATCTAGTAGTACTGCACCGAAACCACATCAACAACCAATTAACACACAGCAAGCACTAAGCACAAAAAGTATGTTGGAATTTCTTAAAAGTACTGCCACCAAATAGTTTGCTTTGTTAACATTGAGTTGCGATCTCTCTTCTTGTAGTACGGTTCTCCTGGTTCTTGGTCGCAGTACGACTTCGAATACTGTGCCGTGCCGAAGACCAATAACGGGCAAGAATTTACAGGGGCGGACTAGAATTGTATTTGTCAACCTTTTGATTAATTGCGATTTATGCATGGTCGTAGCTGGACCTGAATTCAAACCAACCAACTCATAAAAAAATCTATTCAATACAAATCTCCTCAGCTTCTCATGTGTGGTTCTTTAAAAAATCGAGTTATTATGTCTAGATATGTATGTCTAGATATGTATGGTCATATCTGTCCTATTATGCCCTACTTCTTCATTATCTATGTGTATTCAATGAGTTCTAGAAGAATTTGGAAACGGGTGCACATTATTGCCTCAATACCCTACAGATCTCGATGTTCAGAGCATTTTGTGCTATGGTTTTTAGCGCATTTAGGCCGTAGTGGAAAAGAATTTCGTGCTTGTGAAACGTCAGGAAGAAATTCTTTTCCTCGGCGATCTAAAAGCCAGAAAGAACTCACCAGTTTCATCTTCATTGTCGGTATTTCCAACACCTTTAGGCCGACGTGAAAAAAAAAATTTTCACGACGTTTCTACTTTATCTTTCTACATTTCACACACGGTAGTCACATCTTCAGAGATATGTTCCATTCAAAGTTTATAAATATACAGGGTGTCCAGAATTCGTGCGACCAACACTTCACGAGGTAGTTCTAGAGCAAAAATTTGTGGGACAAGTTCCCATAACTTGTCGTCTTTTTTTGCAAACTCAATAATAACTGATCTACAGGGATTTTTTGGAAACTTTTTTGTTGGTTGAATGATTGTTTTCAAATTTGTTACAGTTACTACATATCATTTGTATTATTGTTCAAAAGTTAACTTTTATCCGTTAATGCTAAGGGGTTGAACTCACTCTACGTCATCTACTTACACCAGTAGTGGCAGTTTCTAAAGTAGATTTTCTCGAAAACGGCTCATTTTAGATAAGACTGACAAGTAAATCTTTTTTACGTAGTTTTGACCGCTACTTTATTTTTTGAAACCGCTCCCAACAAAAACCCGACAACAAAAAAGTTCTAGGTTATTAAGTAGATGACCAGGGTGATGAACCCCTTAGCACTAAGGGATAAATGTCAATTTTTGAACAATAATAGAAAAGATCATGGGTAATAAGCGTACCAAATTTTAAAACAATCGGATAACCAACAAAAAAGTTATTAAAATTTTTTTTTTTAAATTCTAACTTAAACGCCCTGTAGATTCTCTATTATTGAGTTTTCGAAAAAGTGTTGAGGAAACTTGTCATACTCATTTCCAGACACCCAATATAATAGGGTATTTAGAGATGGAAAAATAAAATGCATTTTATTGATTGTAGGAACTGCAAAATATATTTTGTTTCATAAAATATGGCATAACATACCTATGTACGGTAAATAATAAATAGAACATGTTCATGTACGTACAATATATATGGCAAGAGAGAGAACCGGAATAAATACCTTTATATCTGTAAAATGGGGTATAAATGAGCATTTGATTAAAAACAGAAACTATTTACAGAAGTCGAGAAGGCGTTATTTTAAAATGTTTTATCTAGTACAAAAATAATATTATAATTCACATTTATATCAACATTGACAGACAAACCATTTCATTCTAAATAGCGCGTCTAGTTTTATTCCTTATATACAGTTATAAAAATAGAAAAATATTAATTAATCAAAGGTCACCTAAGGAAAATATGACAAAGTAATACATCACGTAAAAAATATTATTCATGATCAAGTTTGATAGACGAATCAGTTTAAGCAAGCACTAAAGATATTTCTTGTACCTTCTTACCAGTTACGACAAACAAAGTGTTTAGGAAGAATACTGATAATAATGGAATTAGTTTATCTAGGAAAATTGTCGAAGTCACTTTATTTGGATAATAAATTTCTCACTGCAGGAATGATTAAAAAAGGAAATTTGATAACGCGCATCGCTGGTTGTACAGGGTGGTCTCAATTAAAAACATCGAATAGGTTCGATTTAAGAACATTTTTCAATTTTAGCCCGTTTGAATTGCTCTTATAAAACGTATTTAGGAGGTTCTTACAAAATATAAATGGGGCTATGGGCATTTTTCAAAATGACCAAAAATTAATATAAAAGTCGAAATTGCTTCATGTAGTCAAGAATCATGTCTTTTCAGTTAAAACAGTCAATTGTGACCACCGTGTATAAAAGAGGTATAATAGGTGCGATTCTTCGCACTCCCTATCACACAATTCTAAGACATTTGCTGAATTAATCTAATCTATTGACAGGAGTAACACGACGCTGTTGCACCGTTTTACTTGAAAATATTTTATTTACCTTATAAGTCACTATCACTATGGGATCTACCGTGCCAAGTATTTACCTAGGAGCAAGCCGTATCCACAGGGTTTCTTGATAACATCCTAATGTTCAAGGAGGAGATTTTTGGGCTCATTCTGAGAAAAAACCAAGGCCTGAACTTACAACAGGGCGCTAAAGAATAGCCTGCTTGAATATTAGAATTTTATTAAGCAACACCCTGAATAGGTACGCCAAAAGACTGTTTTTAGAGAGGAAGATTGACTCATTGTGGTTTGTCTTCATGTTGAAATCATATGATCAATAGATACGCTTAACAATTCATTCAGATTATGAAGCAGAAGTTGAATATCCATGTGGTTCCAAATCACCCAAAATGTCCTGATTTTTATACATGGGGCAATATTAATTGACACTTATTATAAAGTGTTTTTTTTGGCGTACATTAAAACTGTTACTGAACATTAAAAAATAAGGAAGAATTATGAGCTTGTAAAAACACATCAATCCCGATGATTCCCAACTTAGTCGATGGTGAGATCAATGGAGAGAACATTTTTGTTGCTCAAAAATAAGGACTTTATTTATCGTTTTGTGATATTTTTGACGGTTTGCAGTTGGAAATGCACAGTTTAATGCAAAGTGCGGTCTTTGAAACCTTGAGTCCTAAACGATGATCGTTTAGGACGCCGCATTACGCTCAACACATATTCTGGATTAATTTGCTGAATGAATTCAAGTGCAAGTATTAATACAATACTGGAGGAACCTTGTCGGAGCGACATTATCCTAATTAGGAAACAAATTACAATAGACATAGTAAGGAAACTAATGTACTTATTTATTGATCGCATTTGGAATTCCCTCGTTTCATCCAATTGATTAAAGGATATTGTATTGGAAGATATGGTAGCTAGTTATTACCTAATCTCTTTAGACCCCGTAATGATTAGTCAACTCAACTGTATACTGACTCGTCAAACCAACGGAAAACGAAACTTTTTAGTTAACATTTTTACGCAACCAAGTATAAATGTCTTCTTTGTTTTGGTTGAGCCAGTTGATGTTCAATTGAATAATCTCCAGACTTTGTTCTAAAGCCCTTGAGGCTGATTCAACGTTCATTCCATTAAAATATGTAGTAACCTGAAAAAAGCGAAAAACTTTAAAAATTCCACAACATAACTCCAGTTCAATTGCTACCTCGTAATAGTCATAAGGGGTAGACAAATGTGCGGTAACTGCTGATATGAGACTACCCATCATGGAAGTAGAATTTCCGAAGAGGGAATGCATTGTTGGCCAATATGCCTTCAGGTGCCTCCAAGCTAAAAGTTTTCCTTCGGGATTAGCAGCCACCACTGCCAACACTACTTTCACATCTTCAGGCCTAATCGTGTTTTTATCTAACGTTTCTATAAGATATCTGAAATGACATTGCGGTTCAGATAGAAGCTAATTATATATCTATAAATGGAGATTCAAGTGTTAGTCTGAAAAATGAAAGCCCTGATTGAACTCGAAAAAATACGTTCTAAATTGTCGAATTTATTTTCTTGTGGTTTTTCAGATATTTACCTGAAATTTAGCTCCTCAAGCTTATTTAACATGCTTTAATGAATTATTTTGAAAATAACTTGGAAACGGTGGCAGGCACAAAAAAGGTGAACGAGACTGGAAAGTTACTACATTGAGCAGGGAATTAAAAAAATATATTTTGAACTTCAGTGGCGCCCCACAAAATATTTGGGGTATCAAAAGGTAAATGACCACCTAAAAATACCTCCCTGTACATTCATAGCAGTTTGACACATTTAACGATACATCCCTGATATCGTAAGGTACGTCTGAAATTTGAAGTAAAATTTCGAAAACTGCTAGACTTTCAAAAACACCAAATAAAATTTTCGAGTTCTATCAGCTCGTTCATTTTTCCTATTAGAAACTCAATCACCCTGTTTAAGTATACAGGGTGGTCCTAAATAGCTGTCACACTGAAAAACTGTAGATTTATCATGGAAAAAGAAGCACTTTTTTCCTCGTTCATTTCTGTCTCCCTGCTTTCGTTCGCGAGATAAATGGTTGAAAAAAATTAATTTCTTTCTAGTTTTTTTGCAATTATGTTAGGAGCCTTTTGAATTATAGGTCCGAGCTGTTTTCGCATCCTACTTGACGGTTAACTTTAGAGCAATAAACCAGGAGAACACTTTTTGTGTAAAATTTCTTGGAGTTTTTGCATTTGCTGCCAAAAAGCTGGGTTTTCCAGTGGCGTGTAACTTATGAAAAAAACCCATACATATCTAAAAATCTCCACAACTCTCCAACTTGGTTAAATGCATTCGAGTAGGGTGCGAAAAAGTAGCTCTTAAAAGTAGTAAAGTGTGTAGAAAAGCTCATTACTGTAGTTCAAGGGGCTCTTAACATATTGGTAAAAAAATACGAATAAATTTCATATTTACACCCTGTATCGCGAATACGAAAGCGCGAAGAGAAAACAGACGTTTTCCTTTGTGATACTTATTTAGGAACACTTCTGTACCCATAGCAAAGGGAATCAAGGCAAAAAAATATATTTTTCCTTCCGTATCTCCTCCTTCAACTCCAGTGGTATCCATCCAAAACACAAAATTGGAGTGAAACATGGATATGGAATGTTTTGCGTTGTGTGTTCCCAGAAAATATTTTATTTCCTATTCAAAAAACCTTGGAATTCCATCAATTAAGACTCATACCTTTGTAAAAGCCATGGATCGCCTCTTGGTTGTCCCAAAGCTTTTAATAGTAATATTCGTTCATTTAAATTAGAAGTGCTGTTGTAAGCGTTCCAGCAAAATTGCCATTCCGCCATTCCCCCGAATTTTATTCCAGCCGAATACACGACTTCCTTCAAGTTGGAATCCAACGTTTCATTATGCAGCATCCATTTTTGGAATAAAGCTTTCGCCTCAGTAATGGTCTCGTTGAGTTCGCAAAGAACAGCGGCCGATAAAACTTTAGCACGAAGCAGACTAAAAACGCGAAATAATACTTATCGCTCATAACTTGCTTGGGTTTATGACGCACCCTTTTACGTGATTCTTTGAATTTTTCCATCCGACATACTTGGTTATGGGTCTTAATAGATTCCTCATATAGTTCAAGAAGAGTTTATAGGGCAGCGACTCTGACATTCTTCTGGCCCAGTTTTGGAAATGCTCTATCGCTGTAGCCCATGGCACATAATCCCGTTCTTTAATCAAATATGTTGAGAGCTCAAGCGGTATTGTTGCGTTTAACAGTCCGGCTCTAAAATGATTGGGAAAGGAGGATTGAGGATTTTTATTGGTTGCATGCTCACCTGCACAGAGTAAACGCATCGTCAATGAGATTTGCTCGATCAGCGGCGCTGAACATTGTGTGATTTCCTTTTAAAAGTTTGATTAATGAATGCCACATCTCCTCTTCATACATCACCCTGTAGAAGCCTGATTGATTGGTGTTTGCCTTTATCCACTTGATGTCTGGATCAATATCAAAACTTACTGGAAGGCGAACAACAGGTCAGAATTTGCCTTCGTGTAACCTATCGAACTATTCTCATACCGTCGCTCATATTCATCCAAACATTGTGGATAGACTCACTATCATTACTAGTGATGAATGTTAGTGGAACATACCACTTATAATCATATTTGGACTTGGGCAATACGCTATCGTTTGCACTTTTAACCGTTAACAAGAACCTCTTTTGAGTGGCTACAATCGTGTTTCCTTCTTTCGTCAACGAGATAAGCGGAAATCCCATTTGATGGGTCCAGGTTTCCATGATAGCCTAGATGGATTTAGACAACATTCAACTTGGAACGGAAAGACAATTGGCGTAGGCACTTACTTTTACATCTAGCGTATGGTTGACGGTTTTACTAAAAGTGTTCCATAATTCTTTAGTTTCCGCTGTTGTATACTTGTAAGTAGAAAGATATTCATTAAGGCCATTTTGTAAAGAGTCTTCTTGTAAAAAATTGCTGAGCATATGTATAATCGCTGCTGCCTAAAAAGCAACATTGAGTAAATTAATAAGATCTTAACAATACAGCTCGAATATTTATCCTCTTCACTATAAAAACGCTTTCGAGTTTATTTATGAATTCCTTAATCCGCGAAGGGCCACTTTCAATTTAATAAATAAGTTAAGTACCGTCTCTCATTAAAGGGCTGCCTGCAAAAAGGGGGAAATTCGTTTTCGAGCTCAAGTGTTTTCTTGTCGGAAATGCTATTATTCTGGAAGAGAAGGTATATTACTCCCCATTCCCGCCGCTCTTCTACTTTCGCTTTTTGAATTAAAAATTAAAATGTTTTGGAAATGGGCGGGTAAGATAGACTGCTGAAAAGGCTTCTTTCCGACGTTGATAAATTTGCCAAAGGGGTAAAAAGGAAAGCTCACAGTTCGTACCTACCTTGTTATAAGAAATAGTATCAAAAATAGTTTCAATTTCATAAGGGTCGTGTATGGCGACATTTATAGGATGACTACTGACTAATGCATCTAATGCCATGGCAGGCTGTGTTTTGTCTAGAATGAATTGATCCAGCATCTTCCATTCTGGATAATAATTTTCTACTCCTAAATATTGTAAATATGTGGTAAACCCTTCATATAGCCACAAATCACTCCACCATTTCATTGTTACCAAGTTTCCAAACCACTGAAATAGTCACATTCATCAAAGGCAATTGACTCCAAACTCTCAGGTATTACCTGATGGATAATCTGATGGGTGATAGTGGTGGTGATCCATTGATCTATGGAAGTGGAAAGCTCTCCAGGGTTATTTAACGCTGTTGTTTCCCGATAGATTATCAAACCCCAATTTTCCATTGCGTCTTTAGACAAATTGGGAATGGAAACCAAATCTGAAAATTAGGGCCCAGTTCCGTGATTTTCAAAATAAACATTTTAACAGAATAATTAACATAATCCGAAGAAACAAACGCCTATTTCTGAAGTAAACATCTCGGTTCGAAACAACAGGACTTGTCTAATATTCGGCTAATGTCCTGATTAAACAACTCGGTTTTAGAGCAGGATTATCCTATAGGACAATATTTAGTTTCAGCACCCTTCCGTTGATTACCAAGGTCGATAAACCCTATGGGCTTCATTCGCATTTAGGGGAAACGCTATATTCGAAATAACCGGAATTTAAAGTAATGCAGGTATTGGAGAAAGATTCAGTAATTCGAATGGTAAAATTGGAATAAAAATTCATCCAATTTGTGAAGGATAATGAAGCTAAATAAAAACTAGAGGGAATAAAATGAAGAATCAGGTTTATGAATAACACAAATGAAATGAATGTTCGCTTATACCTCTATCATTCCATACACATTGTGTTTCATTTCTAAAGCAGGGACAATGATTAATAACTCTATAAGGTGTCACTTAAGCATTCCTGCGAGAGACAGGGCATTGTAATGTGACATAAAATCGATCCTTTAGATTTATGTTTACCTGCAATGCGATTTTATTTCGACAATTTCATAGCATTAATCCGGAAATGTACTTCTATTATTGGAACGGAATGGAATAAATATGTATTTCATATTTACTAAACTGGAAAAAATCAGGAGTACGGACGATTTTGATGAAACCCTCAGCATCTTTAGAATCAAGTGTATTCTAAAGATGGAGAAAATTTCAAGTTGCTGCTTGATTTAGTTTGGAAGAGGCGATTTTTTAAAGGAGAGAGAGCAGTTGGGTAAAAACATCCATTTTGAAAGCGATATTTACTTCACTGGCACAAATATCAGGAGTATGGGGTATTTTGATGAAACTCTTAGCATCTTTAGAATCAAGTGCATTCTAAAGATGGAGAAGATTTCAAGTTCCTATTTGATTTAATTTGGAAGATGCGATTTTCTAAAGGAGAGAGCGCAGTTGGGTAAAAACATTCATTTTGAGAGCGATGTTTTCTAAACCCCAAAAACCAGTATTCTGGACGATTTCTGTGAAACTTTCAGTATCTTTAGAATCAAGTGTCCTTTAAAGATTATGAAAATTTCGAATTGCTACTTACTTTAGGTTGGAAAATGTTAATTTTTAAGCGAGAGACCGCAGTTGGGAAAAAACATATATTTTGAGGCCGACATTTACCAGCCGGCAAAAATCACAATCGTGAGTGATTTTTATGAAAATTTTGGAATTTTTAAAATCAAGTCTCTTCTAAATATGGAGAACATTTGAACTTGCTACTTGATTTAGTTTGACAGATCCGAATTTTTAAAAGAAAGAGCACAGGTTGAAAAAAACATCAATTTTGAGACCGGTGTTTACTATACCGGCAAACATCAGCATTCAGGGCAATTTTTATGAAACTTTCAGTATCTTTAGAATCAAGTGTTTTATAATGATGGAGAAGATTTCAACTTTCTTCATGATTTAGTTTGAAAGATGCGAATTTTTAAACGAGGGAGCGCAGTTGAGCAAAACATCCATTTTGAGAGCTCTATTTACTAAACTAGCAAAAATATCAGCAGTATAGGGGATTTTGATGAAACTCTTAGCATCTTTAGAATTAAGTGCATTCTAAAGATGGTGAAGATTTCAAGTTTCTGCTTGATTTAATTTGGAAGAGGCGATTTTTTAAAGGAGAGAGAGAGCAGTTGGGTAAAAACATCCATTTTGAAAGCGATATTTATTTCACTGGCAAAAATATCAGGAGTATGGGGAATTTTGATAAACTCTTAGCATCTTTAGAATCAAGTATATTCTAAAGATCGAATAAATTTCAAGTTACAGATTGCGTTAATTTGTAAGATGTGATTTTTTAAAGGAGAGAGCGCAGTTGGGTAAAAACATACATTTTGAGAGAGATGTTTACTAAATCCCAAAAACCAGTATTCTGGACGATTTTTGTGAAACTCACAGTATCTTTAGAATCAAGTGTCCTTTAAAGATGATGAAAATTTCGAATCGCAACTTACTTTAGGCTGGAAAATGCGAATTTTTAAGCTAGAGACCGCAGTTGGGAAAAAACATCTATTATGAGGCCGATATTTACTAACCGGCAAAAATCACAATCGTGAGTGATTTTTATGAAACTTTCGGAATTTTTAGAATCAAGTGTCTTCTAAATATGGAGAACATTTGAACTTGCTACTTGATTTAGTTTGACAGATGCGAATTTTTAAAAGAAAGAGCACAGTTTGATAAAAACATCCATTTATCGAGATCGATGTTTACTATACCGGAACACATCGGGATTCGGAGAATTTTTTATGAAACTTTCAGCATCTTTAGAATCAAGTGTTTTCTAAAGATGGCGAAGATTTCAACTTGCTACTTGATTTAGTTTGAAAGATGCGAATTTTTAAACGAGGGAGCGCGGTTGAGCAAAACATCCATTATGAGATCGGTATTAACACAGCTGACATAAATCAGGATTTGTGACGATTTTTTCGAAATTTCGAAAAAAAAATTGAATTAATTAGATTAGAAAGAGCTTACCTAATTTTGGCAAAGGATACGGCACTCCGAAGAAGTCTTCGAAATAGCCCAAAGTATAAGTGGCAGTGTCCAGGGCAAATTTGGCTTTCGCATTAAATGAAGGAGGAGTATAAACGGACACTGACACTCCACGGTCGGTTAGATTCCTGAAATTCGTATAATCACACACGATAAACGCCACTAAATATGTACTCATTTCCGCCGTTTCTTGAAAATCATCCCTCAACTAAAAACCAAAACTGTAACACACAAAATGAGCCAGAGGTTGCGGCACTCACCAAACCAGTTCCCATATAAAATCCTAAATCATCCGTATTAACTACGGGGGTGTTAAAAAGAGCAATATGAAATCTATCCCTGAAAATAGTTAGTTTAAATTTGGCTTTAAAATTCGGCTCGTCGAAACATGGGAATGCGGTTCGTGCAAAAGTCGGCTGGAAATGCGTTGCCGCTAAAAATCTGAAATGAAACGTAATTTCAAAAATCCTTGTTGAGAAAACAGATTTATTTGATGCCAAAATGACAAAGTTTGTTATGCTGAGCTCTGAAAAAATCCAGGCCAATAATCTCCTTCGTCATCTTCGTCAATAAAAAGGCACTAATGATGAAAGCGTTCAGAATGCAAAAGATAAGAGTACGATAAATGACCCAAGAACCCTACTGATTAGATTAATATATTCCGGAACACGAATTTTGTTTTTCTATGAGGCCATTTTCCGAGTTCATAGTGTTTGAAGGCAATTTGGGCGAGCGTTAGAGCCGAAAACTAAAACGTTTTCCTTTAACATAAAAAATCACATTGCGATTTTCCTGCCTTACGCGGACCCTAAACCATCCAATTCTATCGATTACTTCCCTGCTTGAGCAGGAGAGCAGAAATTTAGGGAATCTCGTTACTGACGTGCCCTACGGAAATTAGCTTTTAGCAGCTTATATTGAAGGTCGGCGGAATCAGTAGACAGTGCATAACTCAATTGAGGATCCCTCAAATGGAAAGTGGAATTCGAAAAATTGACTTCAATAATCACGAATTTATTTAGTGGGGAAATTTTCCCTTTATAGACCCCAGATAATTAGATTGGGAAGCAAAAAACGCTAGGTCGTTATACGTGTTTTACAGAGCAGACCCTTTAGAAAGCAAAATCAATAAATTGGCTGTGGAACTGCTTGGAAACTTCAGGCGGGTTAAGGGTTCCAAAAAAGCAAATAAGAACTTTCGAAACTCCTAACATTAGCAGACAAGCACAGCAAATTTCGATGAAAGTAAACGTGAAGACATGCGGGTAGCTGTTTGCTCTGGGAAATTTAGAAATTGTCAACAAGAAAAGCGGCAGTAAAATACCTACATTGAAAAGAAAAAAATCGGAAACTTTCACAGAAGCGTCGAAAATGGAATTTCCATTTACTTTTTGTTAAGCGTTAACGATTAGTGAAATAAAAAAAAAACGTTAAACGTAAATTGGCCCGAAAGTATTAAAGTATAGTAGTTAGCTCACCGTTTTTCTCCATCTGAACCAACATAGCTTGAAATATAAAATCCCTCTTGCTCTTTATTCAATTTAGTGTTGAATCTGATTTTCAATGTATAGTTGTGTTTCTTCTTAAATTTTTCTTTAATTTCTATATACAACTGTTGTCTTCCACTGTACTCTAACATTTTGACAATAGTCAAATTATGCCCTCTTCTATCCTGAATTATTTTATCTAAGATCGTCATATTATGACTATGTAACACTATAAAATTAGTGTCTTTATCGCAATGAAATTCAATCGATATTTGCCCTGAGGAAAAATCCAAGGTATTGAATCAGATTTAAGTGCGATGTGCAAAAACTTACCCCTCACTTCTAAGGTGGTAATATTGGGATGGATAGTTATGTTATATCTAGAAGGTTTCAAGGTGGTAGGAAGACGAACATTGTTCCAAGGGAAGATTTGGCCATTTGTTGCTTTGGGAATGAAAGTTCTTGTCAGGTTTGTTTCGCCACCCACGTAATTTGGCGGTTTTTCACCGGCACATGTACAGTCTGTAAACAATGCTTTTTACAAAAGTACATCAATTATTTGCATAATAACTCGATACAAAAAAATACATTTAGTTCAAATTATTCTGGTTTAGAGTAATTAGCATTTACAAAATTAAATTTTACTGCAAGAATCCGCCGACGGTTCAAGAAAAAATTATTTTCATCTTCCAGTCGTTTACTTGCTACTAAGTCTAACTTAGTAAATTAGGCCCGCTTTTAGCAGAGGATCTTGATTATCTTGCCTTCTTGTGCAAATTTCTCCGGAGACTACTGAATTCTAAATTACTTCTTGCTTTGACAAAGGTAATCAAAGTTTGGACTCCAAAAGATAATTTTATAACTTTGTATTCTCTGGGTAAAATAATTGGGTTTGAATATAATTTGTGTTTTAAATTATTATGATTTATTCAATGGGGAAATCTTCCCAAATACGCTTGCCCGTCATGCAAACCCTATTTTTACATTTGGAAACCTTCAACTTTTGCCTAATCACCCCTTTTTCGCTTTCAGAAAGAGTATAACAATAGCACCGCTTTTTCTTCCACTTCATACACATCTACAAGCTGATAAAGGGTGGCTTTGTAATAATTCGGATACAACGTTACTGTTTAACTCCATTCTCTTGATTAATCTCCAGCTAACATGGTATAGGAAAACGCAATTTGTGCTCAAGTGCTCCCGCTTATGAACTTACACTTCTTGCATAAATGAGTGAGCGAAGGGGTCTTTAACGGGTGGCAGATCTGCATTTTTAAACTGAAACTTTATTAGCGCTGTGAAAAACTGCTCTTAACATCTAAAGGAGTGCAGGCTTAGTCTGCAGTTTGTTGACATCAATTCGGCTGCTTTGGCTGTATGTAGGACAAATCGTTACACAACTTTTTTCTGTGCATAACGTAGCTCTTTTTGGAGATTTTCCGATGTACAGCAAAGTTCGATTAAACGAAAAGTTAATTTATTAATGAAGGTGAAGATGATACTTGATGAAAAGCATACTGCTAAAGTGACAACTAATTTAATTAATTTAATTAAATGTTAATAAGGCGGATTTTCGTAATTTTCTGCTTGGTGCACCGAGGAAACCACCTATGAACCTGCGAGCCACCCCTGCTTGCGAAACGTCAGGAAGAACTTCTCCCCGACGGCCTAAAAGCCCGAAAACCTCATCAGTTTCATCGTCATGATGTTTTTTAATTGCTTTTAGGCCGTCGTGGAAAATAATTTTTTCCTGACGTTTTACAAGCACGAGTGGCTTGCATCTTCAGAGGTGGTTCATGCGCCGAGCAAACTGGTCAAACTTGTTGCTGCAAAAAAATATTTTCCACGACGTCTTAAAAGCTCGAAATGCTCACGAGTTGCACTATCAAAAGAATTCGGCTTTCGGGGCCAATGCTTGAATCAAATGAGATACAAATTTACCATTCTAATAAATTATTCAGCAGCTTCGGTAACCAAATTTGAGCAAACTACATCAAAAACTTTCGCGAACTTCCCACAAGTAAATTTGACGTTGAAACGTGAGAGATTCAGGATAAACAATGCTGCAAAACTTTCGGAAATTGTATTTCCAGAAGTAGGTTTCAATAAATAAATTTACATTATTATATGCCCTGTTGGTTGTTTGTGTTTGGTTTATTTATGAATGTTGCGAGTGTTTGGTTGCAATTTGAAATCTGGAAATATACAACTAGGGAAAAAACGCCAAACGGAAGATTTACTTTAATGTGACTAGTGTATTAGATTCAATAAAGAAATAGTGTTTATTTGAATCGAAGAAACTTTCTTTATTGTTGAAAGTGTGGAGACACCTGTTCTTTCTTATGAAATTAAAGCTAAATGGAGCTACCTTCGCTTTCGGTAATATTTTTATCATAACGCAGATTTTACTTTCCGGAAATTCGTGCCAAGTCAGAATACTGATCATAAAGCACACGCTGCCTGCGAATTCGCAGTCCACTGGAGACATAAAAATGTAAATTTTTATATTGAGTTTCTGTGACATAATTTAGGAAAATACTGCTGAACTTGGCTTGCATTTTCGTTTTTCCGCATTAAAACCCCATTTAAACAGAGGAGGCTGTAGATAGTAACTACTCGATGTGTAAATTTGATCAAAGGTGCTGATTAAAATTTAATAGGATAATTCCTGAACTTTTAAGCGGGCAAAGAACTCGAAGCTAGTAAGTAGCACAGTTAAGTGTTTTTTGCCTCATTTTAAAATTTAATATTCATCCCAGTTTAATTATTAAACCCTCGAGCCACTCGTTTAACTGCTTCAGGATTACCCAAGGGATAAGCGAGGCAATGTTTCATTATACAGGGTGTCCCACCGGGAACCACTGCGATCTTGATATGGCAAACTATAATTAGAAGAAATTTGAAAATTTTACAGTAGACGGAAGTCATTGGGGTCACAGTAGACGAAAGTCACTAATTTTTAAACGCAACCATGGATTTTTGTTAAAACCGTGAATGTTGGTACAAATTTTACAAATTTATGAAAAATCAGGATTTAGTGCGATTGGAATGAAATTTTGTGGGTTTAGAGATTCGACTGTTCACTCTAGACTGTCAAATTTTCAAGTAGTTGCCTGCTTTATATTGAAAGTCAGAAGTATTATTCGCAACCATGCCTTTTTGCCAAAACCGACATTTTTGGTCCAACTTTAAAAAGTTATCAAAAATCAGCATTTGCCGCTCTAGGAATGAAATTTTGCAGATTTATAGATTGAACTACTCTATTCTCCAGACTGTGAAAATTACAAGGCGCTGCCTGCTTTATATTGAAAGTCACGAAGTGTTAGTCGTAACCATGCATTTTTCCCAAAACCGACATTTTTGGTCCAACTTTAAAAAGTTAGCAAAAATCAGCATTTGCCTGCTCTAGGAATAAAATTTTGTAGATTTATAGATTGAACTACTCTATTCTCCAGACTGAAAATTACAAGGCGCTGCCTGCTTTATATTGAAAGTCACGAAGTGTTAGTCGTAACCATGCATTTTTCCCAAACCGACATTTTTGATCCAACTTTAAAAAGTTATCAAAAATCAGCATTTGCTGCTCTTAAAATGAAATTTTGCAGATTATAGATTGGACACTCTTCTCTCCAGACTGTGAAAATTACAAGGCGCTGCCTGCTTTATATTGAAAGTCACGAAGTATTAGTCGCAACTATGCATTTTTGCCAAAACCGACATTTTTGGTGCAGATTTTAAAAAGTTAGCAAAAATTAGCATTTGCTGATCTTGGAATGAAATTTTACAGGTTTATAGATTGAACTCTTCTCTCCAGACTGTCAAAATTACAAGGCGCTGCGTGCTTTATATTGAAAACCATGAATTTTTAAACGCAGCCATGCATTTTTCTCACAGCATCTTTTTTGATCCAAACTTTGAAAAGTTCTCAAAAATCAGGATTTAGTGGGCTTGGAATGAAATTTTGCAGTTTTATAGATTCACCGATTCTCTCCAGACTGTCAAAATTTTAAACATTTTTATCAAAACCATCTTTTTTTCTCCAGATTTTACAAAGTTATGAAAAATCAGGATTCAGTGCGATTAGAATAGAATTTCGCGCGTTTATAGATTCAACTCTTCACTCGAGGCTATGAAAATTTCAAGTCGACATCTGCTTTATATTAAAAGTTACGAATTTTTAACCGCAACCATGTATTTTTGTCAAAACCATAATTTTTGGTCCAGATTTTGAAAAGTTATCAAAAATCAGGATTGTTTTTTCCAGACTGTGAAAATTTCATATCGATGCTTGACCTGGATTGAAAATTACTAATTTTGTAAAGAAGCCTTGCAGATGCCTAAGCACCGTCATTTTTTGATCCATTCTTTGTAAAGTTGTCAAAAATCAGGATTCGGGGCGTCTTGAAGAAACTTTCCAGTCTTTTTGCTTCAAGTGCCCAGTATATACTTACTTGCTTGCAGTTCTGCATATTTATATACATAGGGACTATTAGCTCCGATTGAAAAGTTTTACTTGCCGGCGTAAATCAGGATTTCACGCGATTGGTATGAAATGTTCACAGTTTTTAGAGCAAAATCTCTTATATAAAATGAGTACGTTTCATGTTCTACGTTGTGTAAAAGGATTAATTAATTTCCCAATGAAAATTTTCGACAAAACGATTGCCATTATAGCTGTGACTGAAAAGCACTTTTTTCTGTGAAAAGAACTGACTCATTGCAGATGCATGCAAATGTGTTTCCAATGTGGCAATTTCCTCCGCGGCGCAAAAGTTAGGGGCACAATATTCCAAAATAGCACATCACATGAAAAAATTCAACTTATCGTTTCAAGCCGCTATAAATGCTGTTAATAATGTTTAGTGGCCTCAAATAGTTCTTGAGATACCCAAGAGAAACTACGACAAAAATCAACTTTGGATTGCCGCTTTAGTGTGTGTCACCCTGTATATCTAAAACTAACCGAGTAAGTCCTGTATAATACCTATATTCATTTTATTGCTATTATTGGTCTAACTGGGCAATTTTGGATTAATTTTTGGCGTTTTCACCTATTTTAAAAAAATTGCTACCATTTACAGTTCCCTTAACGGAGCTGCCTAAACTTGCCCGAAAGCTGAAAAGGGATACTGTCGATATGTTCCCAAGAATATACTGCTATTCGACTGAAATGGTCTAGGGAATAGGAAAGTTTTATTAGGAGTTCGCAACTTCCGAGGGTGAAACTCCGAGTAGCATGATAGTATAATATTTCTTTCGAATCGCTCAGTTAATCTTCAAGATTTTCGACGGAATCGAACAGCGATTTTATAGAGAATATGGGAAATTGCGATAAATATCAACTCGGGATGGAGTAATTGAATCGGACATCATATCAACTATTGAGTCCATTAGTAATATGAAGGTTTCGGATTGCGGTTTTAGTATAATGATATGAAGGAAAAAGCTGATGTGGCGCTCTTTCAATCACTTAAAGGTGATGTAATGAACGACGCCAACAAAAAACATTGACAACAAATTAATGGAATTAAAATTAGATGTCTCACATAAATGAATTGTACTGGAAGGAAAAATGTGCAGTTCAACAACGAAAAGAATAAATCAATTGAAGCATCAAATCAAGTTCCAGGTTCATAAAAGTAGGCGAAAGAGCAGGAATATATGTGAAGTAAAGCATTGAGGCATGAGGTTTATTTGTGCCGGTGAACTATGGAATACATAGCGTGAAAATTTTGCGCTAGAGCTAATTCCCCACACAAAAGAGCTATTGTAGGTTGGCGTCATTATGTAGTACTATGTTTTTGCAGATAGAGGTGTAATTATTTTGGAGCTTGCAGTAAAATTTAATCCATGATTATTGGGGATTTTGATGAATTATTCCGCAATCAACTTGAACCAAGGTTGCAATGTGAATACTTACCACTTTGGGGTCCAGTGAATGCGATGATAATGGCGATAGTAAAAAGAAGGGCAAATACGATAGTGGCAATACAGAGAGCCCTGTTGTGGCTGCATGCAGCCACCCCGTTATTTTCATAAAGGGTCTTCTTTTGGGGCTGACCTGTAGGGCTATCAGTTCCTGCAACACCGCCTGTGTCACAGGGATTATGTATAAGAGGAGATGATTGGCAGATGGAGTGGGTGATTTGAGCATGATTTGTACCTGTAAGAAACGCAACATCATCAACATCCTGATCGCTCATCACTCTATGGTCCCGACGCCAGACTACTGCTTCAACGTGCTCCAGTCCTGTGACGACTGAAACTTTTACGAAAGCGTCGCGATTTGAATTTCGGCCCTCCACTCTAAATTTTTTTACCAAAACTCACTTTTCACACGGATGGACACGGGACTCTAATCAAACACTAACTGATTCTCAATGAATCCTTTCAGATTAAATCTAGCCTATGCTACTACATGCTACCTCTACTTCTCTTGATTGAAACTTGAACACGACTGTTGGTCGAGATGTGTGGCTATAAAAATTATTTTGATATTTTCGATTGTACTATACGTAATATTTTGTGTCAGTGTTTTACGGACGTTTCTGATCTTTTATTCTGATGGGGTCGACTGTGAAACTGTAGTCTTTTTCGGCGCGGTAATGGGACCCTGCGCCCTCTAAGATGAATTGCGCACGCCGAGTTTCCCGCGCGTAGGGACATTCCTCCTCACCATAGAGCGGCGCAAATTTTCTCTAAAGTCCCTAAAAAGCTCTATTTTTCACAACAAAAACCGCTAATAAATTCGGTTGCAACTAAATAACACTAGGTATTTGCTGCTGATAACAATGCCTATAATTGCAGGAGCGTGAGAAGGAATCTGAGAAGAAGAACACATTTCACGTGCGTGTTTATTTGGGAAACTTTCACATTCAATTTTCCCCCGTTAGTTAAACTATGCTAATTAAGCCGTTGATAAGTTAAATGATTATCCATGAACATACTAACTAGGTGCTAGCTAGCCTAGGAAAGAAAATTTGGAATTCACTGTACTCACCTTGCGTTTTAACATTGCCATTTTGGGTTTGTTTAAATTTTCCCAAAGGTTCTAGTCGAATGACGTCTCGGGTTGATGAGGCTGTGTTTGACTGCATATCGGTAATAAAATACTGATTGATGGATGATCAACGAGTCATAGTATTTCAAGTCTACTGTTAGCAACTATGGAAGATTCTAATAACTATGTTGCCCTTATTCTGCCATATGAATATTTTATGAGTCTACTGTAAACAACTACGAGTCGACAAAATAAGTTCAGAACAAGGCATGCTAGGTTCTACCTGTTGATAATCTTTGAACGACACTTAGGCACACATTCACTAAATATAGCTAATCGTATTTAGCGTTTTTACGCACAATGTGAGTGTCAGGACACGTTTAAACTTAGTTGCGCTTGAACCGATTTTTTCACTTGGAGGAGTATCACTGAAAGTTGTCCCTAGTCACATGGGGTTAGAACGTAGCTACATATTGATTTTCCATTTAGACGGCAAGCGGTCTACCCTTAGCATTCACTCCCTGTCTATGACGCGGTTGGCGGCACCCCATAATTTTCATTTACAGGTTTGTGCATCGCTTTTCCCCATGTGAAACATTATTGATCTTGCTATTTTGCGCGCATGTCTCCAACGTTATTTTCTTCAATTGGGGGGCAAATTTTTGAATAAATTTTACCCAAAACTTTTCTCGACAAGAAACTCAAGATCAGTATCTTATACAACCTCTCTTCTAGTAGTAGTAAACATCTTTATTTCTAAAAAAGGCTATCGACCTATCGGTCTTTCTGCCCTTGTTTAATACATGTAGTCTTAATCTACATGTATAACAATAAAAACAAATATGAAAATTCTCTTATTCTAGGTTAACAATCTTATTAAATAAACTTTCCAATTCTAATGACAAGAAAAAAATATTATATTGTCCAGTAGTCAGTTGCGTTTGTAAGTGTTCGAGTAGCGTTGATGTAGGGAAACGGAAGCGGGATTGTCTGGTTGGTCTTCTAAGACAAAGGGGATTCAGTATGGTCCAGTTGTAGGGGTTGTTTGTCCATTTTGTCTGTAGATGTATGAGTCTTTCCGAAATCTTTGTGCGTTCGGATAGTAGTTGGGTGGAGGCGTTGCGTAGCGGGTTTTAGGGGATCTCTCTTCTATATATAAAGATATATAGAATTCGCGGCGTTATACCAAACGCTTAAGCTAAGGGAATTGTTGATTCAAATTTACCAAACACTTTAAACCGCTCCTTTCTTCTTTAAGGGAAAACTCTCGATTCGTATCTATTTGCAATCTCTCATATATTCACAAAATGTTAATGACCATAAGAAACCATTTTTGAGGAAACTGCAACAAAATAATCATCAAAATTGGTTGGTATTCAACATGCGTTGATGCAATGGAATTTTGCCAAAACGGTTTTTTTAGTCCTTTCTTTAGAAAGTAAAACTCAAGAACAGTCTCTATCTATCTGCGGCTTCTCCAAAATTGAGCAAAACCGGTGTACCTCTCCTTTTTCTGCAACCTCGCATTTATTTACACAATATTAGTGACCATAAAAAACATTTTTGCAGAGAATTTCAATCTTTTGCAACAAACTGCTTATCCAGTTTGGTTGATATTCAACATGGTTAGACGCAAAGAAACTTCTACCAAAAACGTGTTTTTGCTCCTTTTCCTTAGAAGATAAAATCAAGACGAGTATAATATAAAGTACAATATAAAGATGTATATAGACATCTTTATATTGCAAATATTTACAGCTGGAGGCCTTTTTAATTAAAATTTACCAAAACTGTTGCTTCTCTACAAGATAAACCTCCAAATAATGTATTGTATTTACAAAAAATTGTATAATGTATTTACAAAATATTAATAACCACAAGAAATAAATATTTAACGAGATTTTCAAACGTTTGCATCCAACACTCAACTCGTGAACTCTATAAAAGTTTTATAATTTTTTTTCGATCATTTTATGCAAAGGTTTGTTTCCCACCGGACGAATTTCGCTCAAATAAAACACAATAAAATCGGTTGAACTATTTATTAGTTATTAAAAAAACACATAATGCACATTTGATTAAATTAATATCAGTAGCATGAGATTCCTAACTATTTACACTCGACTAGAACATGTTTTGCTCTCATCAAATGATAATGGTGTCATTGTTTATATATACACGTGTAATACAGAGTTAAACTGGTCAACTAATATTGCATGAGAGCTTTTTAAGACAAGATAATGGTTCCTGTCGACCGTTATTATCATGAAGCGAAAAAAATATATTCTACTTGTTACATTTATTACGTTTTCGAATTACACAAATCTATTGAACATCGCGGCCGTAATTATTACACACGACACAGAAGGAACTATAACCTTGCCTTACATATACAACTTAGTTGTTAACCTAATTATTACTTAAGCTTGCTTTTAAACAGCTAATCGACTTAACACTTTGATTATTCGATATCAACTGCTCAGTAAAATGCAGTTGAATAAAGCTCCTAACCGTCAACAAAACGTTATCAGTGTTAAATGTTTTTTTAATGACTATAATGGTTTATTTTGTATACTTTCCTGACTGTATTTGATTTCAATTCAAAATAAAATTCCTGGGTATCAGTCAATTATTTATTTATTATTTTATCTCAAAAACGTTTCGGTGTTTTTCTCCACCATCATCAGTTTGCATGTGCCGGCGTCGCAGCTGTCAAGTTAAGAGTGAAAGTTGCAACGACTACACATGCAAACTGATCATGGTGGACACAAACACCGAAACGTTTTTGAGATAAAATAATAAATAAATAATTGACTGATACCCAGGAATTATAATGGTTTATTAATTTGAATATTTTATAATACAGTTGTATACAAACCCAAACGGCATTGTAAAACTTTTAAGTTTTAATTAACAGTTATTGAAAATGGACTTCAATAAATTTTGGTTATAGAAAAACTATATGTTGGTTATGAACTTATATTTTCCGCTTGGGTTACAACTAAACCAGTCTATCCAGTAACTCTCTTAAATGGAAGACTCCATAAAAGCTTTACCTATAAAAGTGCTATTTGGGGCATTCTAAATCCTACGCAGACTTAATAGCAAAGCAAATTCTAATTTGGAAACGACGAAGACGAAGATAAAGACATCAAATTAATATATGACACGTGACATAGTTTTAAACCCTTAAGTAGGAGCGATTGTGCGTAACCGCTAGCTCTTCGCTTAAACGCTAACGAAAAACCAAGGATTTAGATATAAACAGTTTTTTCCTATTATTTTAGCAAAGTACTACTGAATAAAATTTGTTTTCATATTAAATTAAATTAAATTGTGTCCATCTAATTAAGGGCTAATATTCGAGTCTACAATAAGGTGAAATCAGCAATTTTCTCACCATTAACCTTTATTATAATTTTGTACAAAAAATAGCAGTGTATTTTGGTGTTTGCCTTAAAATCATGGGATATATTTTGAAAATAGTGCAGGAACATTAACTTATATTATACAAATGCGTATCTATATAAACGGCTTCTTTGTGTGAAAACATTTATCATCATTAAGCCTTTAATGCTTCAATATTTGTTTTCACATTTGACTTTTAATGCTAACTAAACAAATGACTAGTGCAAAAGAAAAATCTGTAAAAGGAAAACGTGTTTAAAAAGTCAAGCTATTAGTATTGAACTTGTATAGTGTTCATAAGTTCTATGAACTGCAGCTCTTTGTATTCCAAGGCATTACAGGAAATTTTAACCATTGGCAATTTAATCATTACGAATGTTATTTGGAATCGCAAAATCTTATACTTTAGACAGTACCTACTATTACATAGGTCCGAGCAATCAGACAATTTTATTAACTGCTTTCGACACACTTTTCCAATACGATTTCAAAGCTTATCCGGGATGGATACTATGTAGATTTTGGCATTGTAAACAGACAACGAGAAACAGTTACTGCGCCCATTTATAAACAGGAATGATTTACGATTCATGCATTGAATACACAGCTTTCCCAGATAAAATTGTTTACAAATAAGCTTTTTTAACAAATAGTCGGTAGTTGCGAGTAATGAATATTCTGTTTACGATTCATTGCGATGGAGATAAATGGCACAATTTATATAAAAATAGCTTGCGAGTGTAAAACGGCTTTAAGTACATTGCAAGCTGCGTATTGTATTTTGCTGTGTATCTATCAATCCTAGTTTACAAGTAGCACGAGAACATATTAGTAGGAAAAAGCCAAGCGCCAGTTGTACAATTTAGCAATGTAGTTATTGCTTATATGCAAAAATTAAGCACAAAATCCGATTGAAAACTGTTGAAATAAACAAATGCTATGAACTCGAGTAAATTTTGCATTAAATATTTAAAAAAACCCAAGTACCCTTCGGTATCTACGAATTCAATCACATATTTATTCTAAGAATAAGACATTTAATGTGTATAAGTACGGTTTAAAATAATCGCGGTTAAATCATAAAACGAACTTATGAGAGTATTTGGTGAAAACAAGACTTGGATAAGCTGATGAGTATAGATGATTTTACCAAGCTTTCTTCGAAATAAAGTAATAAAGGCAGGTTGATCATGCAAGTTGTACAACTGTGCATAAATGCTATTATCAGTTTATACATGGCATGGATTATACCTCTGTGGATTTTGGTGTAAGACTACTTCCACTGGTGTGACGCTTATTGAACAAACTACCCAAAAATCCTTGATGGTGATGAACTCCTGGCTTCATTTGCTTTCCTGCCAGCTTGTCCGATCTGGAACAAGTACTGGCCGAAGTCGACTGGAAAGAAACCGACATCCCACTATCTAATGATCCCACGCTTCCACGCCTTTGGACCTTGTCTCCTGCAACTACATTAAAATCAGTAATTTATATACAGAGCGTTACAGAATAAAATAGTGTCAGAAATTCCGATTTTTTTCTATAGCCCCCAGGCTCTTAAAGAAAGAAGGCATCGACAGCAGTTTTTTAATAATTGGGATATTTAAATTATTAAAAAGACGCACTATACCGATTTTATCTTACTAGTTTTACCAGATACTTTAGGAGAAGGCGGCTGATTTAAATGGTATAGAAACTTATACTATTTTCCGAGCGCTATCCGAATCCAAAAGAATTTAATTTTGCAATTGAACCACGAGCCAATCAAGTGTTAAGTAGTTAAATTATAAAATCTGGCTCGGCTAATTGACTTACATTGCTCATGTATGTCCAGTAGAGAATTACTTAATGCAGATCTCTTAATTTGCGTTTCATGTGTCACTTCATCGGAGCAATTTTCCGATTGTCCCTGTGCCGCGTTCTGAGAGCATGGGCATTGGTGGCATGGATAAACTTCTACATCTGCAACACCACTATCTCTATTTTCCGTTCCTAGAACATATTCGTAGGATAATAACGAATTCACAAGATTTCTAGCCGAGACTAATCATAAATAATGTATTGTTTCTTAGCAATAAGTTGTTGACAAAGATGGAATAATGGAAAGGAGACTTTACTTGAATAGGTTGATCTATGGCGAAAGGTACTAAATTTCACCTTTCTCGAAAAACTTTAACATAAAACGAAACTTTCTGAAATGGCATTGTAGTACCTCAACATCTATTAGTAAAATATGGTAAATGTTAAAGCACCTACAGAAAATAAAAAATAGTCCAGACTAGATCTTGCCTACAAAATACACTAAGCACTAGTGTTCTATAGCATGACAGCATGAGTTTAAATAGTGTAATTCGAATAATTACCAGATCTGTTTCCTCTATTAGATTTCTGCCTCTCCAGTTCAGCTTCGATTCTTAAATTTTCCATTTCGTCCATCTCACTTACAGCTTCTTTCAAGTCTTCGGCAAATTTGCATCTGTCATGTTCATTCCTAGCATTAAATGTGACTAAAACTTTTTGATCCACTCTTTGACTAAGCTTAATGCCGTATGGGTAATCTGGAATTGAAAATATATTTCTAAATTGATGCCCAAAAAAAAAACGAAGGAAACAATATGTTTTTTCTTACTAGTAGTAGTAGTAAAAGAATACTCACGTTGAACTTCAAATAATGTAACAACCATTCCACACAAAGGGTAACTATTCCTAAACGTATAAGTAACTGAGGATTTCTTCTTGCTTAAGATTTTGGTGATAACTAGAAGGTCATTGAACAAAAACACTTCTCTTTGGTGAACGCCTGGTCTTTCCTTCTTGTTAACATCAGGTATTTCGTATAACCGACAGTAACAAACTAATCTTCGATGTGGCAAGGCCATGTTGGGCTTTTTGCCTACAATTGTGGCCTGGACTTTCATTACTTGCGTAACGTGATCAGATCCAGGTTTAAATTCATTTGCCTTTACTCTTTCATAGATCCCAGTTAATATATCACTGTCGATATCACCACAATCGTCAATTCCGCGTAAGTTCTTTATGAAGTCGTCGATTTTCATTCTTCTTTCGGGTTTAATGTTTGGAGTATGTAAGTCAGTGTTGAGCATTATTATTGCAAATGCCAGGACAAAAATCTGCAACAAATATTGCCATAAGAAACGAGAAAATAATTTTTGTCATCGCACTTACAGTATCTGGTGAACGCAACCTTGCTACTACGTCCACATTGCATTGGCAGTATCTCTGAGAAAACACCTCCATCAGTCGTTCGATTTTCTGCGCTTCGCCAGGCATACGGAAATGCTGTTGAAATTTGCGCAATGCCACATCCACTTGCATTCCAGATAAATCGAGCTCTGAGGCAAAACATTCCAAAACGGCCATGCAGAATGGATTTTGCAAATTTCCGAGATATTCTCCAATCATTTGCTTGCTCAAACCCTTCCGGGAGATTAAAAATCGAGCAACTCCTTGAGGGGAGTTGTCCAAAAATCCTCTTCGAATCAAATATGCCACTCCTTTTTCCGGTTTTTTATTGAAGAGATTAAGTCCCACACGGTATTGTCGTTTTCGAATGGTTTCTGAGATTTTATAGCTCTGTGGACCCTGCGGATCAGACGTTCGTTCTACTAGTGTGTAAGTGGAGGAGCTTGCGTTTGAAATATTGCCCAAACTGGTTTCCAAAGTGGGTTCTGCGTATTCCGATCCATGGTTGCCCTTTCTCTTCCAGACCGGAGATCCGGAAAACTCACATTGAATCCTCTCCGTGGAAATACTACTATCGCTACCTAAAGTTCAGATCAGATATATGTTAGTAATTGGATTGGTTTGCGTAATGCGCTAATATTACCTGAACTCTGAACACTAGACAATGAACCATTCTCCGCCGTTTTGGACAAGCCATTGGACTTATGTCTACCTTGCTCAATGGATCGGGAAGTAATGCTGGACGTTCTCTTTGGTACTTCTGGTGGGACTTTTCGGCTGCTTAAGCTGCTACGCGCTCGAACATACCCATTTGAAGACGTGGTTGGTGTGCTACAGGAACTCGGACTACCAGTTACATGTGATCCCATAGATTCTGACTTTATATCAGCTGGGGAATAGTAGTGTTGCAGAGAAGAAGTCGAAGAGTAGTTCTCCCAACAGCCTGACGGTGTTCCCGACTGACTTCTAGGAATTGGCATGCTATCAACATTTCGCCTTTCCCGCAATGACATTGACCTAACGGGAAGCATTCGCATATTGTTGTAATCATGCCCTTCAAAACTCGTTCGCATATATTCGGAACATTGCTGATCTGACGCATCTCCAGAACACTTGTTTTCTTCGTTTGGTAACCTTCGACTGATGCGCTTCTCGGCTTTGGCCATAGCAGTAATTGCCGCAAACTTTTTAAGTAACGTGTATCTCCTAAATGCTCTTTGAATAGTAAGTGCTGCATTCCGTGCCTTAACTCCTCCATATTTTCTTTCTAGCACTTCGATTTGTTTATCTAGTATATCTTGTGAAAGTTCGTAGCTGAAATGAAGACAACTTGATCATTCAAATGTTCGCGATTGTATTTTCTGCAAATATGGTTTAGAGAGAATGTGCTCTCTGAGAATCTGGTTATAGTGAAAAACGAATTTGGCAAAGCTACACTTTTACTGTAATTATTTTAACAACCTGAACTTACGTAATCTATAAAATAAATCATATTACATACTTTCACTTCGATATAAGTCAAGCCACGATAAATTGCTGCTAATCAAGCAGGAAATATCGACGTTTCGTTATAGAAAAAAGGCAATTTTTGACTTTCATTGCGGCAGAACTTTTGTAAAAAAAGGGCGACAGTTGAGCGTTGTTTGTGATTAAATATATTTAAAATTATATGTAGGCTGCGATTTAGATAAATCACAAAGCACTGGCATTTAGCACATATTTATAAATTAAATCGATGCGATTGTCGTTATCTCATTAGCAGTTCAGTCCATCAATCACGCACCAAACCCGAACATTTAAAACTGTTATGCTAATTGTTAACTGTACCATACTGCTTATTTATCTCAAATGTGAGATAGCAAGTCATGTTAATTTTAAAAATACATTGAAACGAAAAAATAATTGGTATTATTAACACTTACGTGGTTTGCACTCGTGATCTCTTCAAAACGTCCCCGTTTCTTAGCGACCCCTTTTTATGTAAGGGCTGGACGACTGAAACGTACGTTGAATTGTTGGGGGAAGGTCTGCAATAAACCGGGCTTGCTGCTGGGGTGCCGTAATTTTGATTCTGTGCGAAACCTGGTGCTTGTATATAAGTTTGTTCTTGAATATGATCTGATGAACCAAGCGAATTTGCCACTTGCGATCTTTCCATTTTTGGGGGAAAGCTGAAACAAGAGCACAATTTTGATAACAGCCAGCACATGTTTAATGAAGGTGCAAACACGTTACACTAGCACAATGACTGATAATTGGCTGATTTGACACTAAACGTAGCAACTTATTTCATTCTGCATAAGCAAAGTTAATGGTGTCTCGAGGAATTCAAATATAGATTACCTGTTATGGTGTATTTATTTCTCAGTAGAAATTAATTCGAATAATCACAACAATCGAAAACAGTAGATAATGTAAAACGTTGAATGATTCAAGATATTATTTCAGATTTTATCAGTTTTGTGTCTTAAATCTTACTTATGATTATTTAGCAGCAAATCCGATTGCAAATATTGAAATAGAAAAAACACACATACGTACTTTTTTACTCTTTACGATTTTTAACGAAAAATCTCAACTAATGCAGCAATTTATGTTAAAACTTAAAACTATTACTGCGTTCTTTACTTTAAACTGGCGGAGACCAATTGAGTAAATATTGCAGATGAACTGCAGCAGGAAGTGGCATTAATTCTCCCGACATTGCAAAATCCACCAATAAAAATAAAAAATACTATTCTTCTGAAATTACTACCAGTCATTTTCGACGTTCTTAAGCACTTTCTTGTTTGGATAAGTAGTTTATTTGCGTTTATTGCTAATGGTTAACTATAAAACTAACGAAATAATTCGCAACAACTGTTAGCTAATTCAGTAACATCTGCTGTATCTGAAACCTTGTACTATATATTAATTTTATATATATTTTCCGCGACGTTTCGAGTCGGACGAATTCATCCTCAAAATTTAACCTAGGGAATTTTTAATGAGTAATTCTATTGTGTGAAATATTATTCAAATTCTCGTTGGAGCCGGATACTAAATGAATTTTAAACAGTGTGAAGCGAAAGCTGTAAAAACATTCTCAAGTACACATAAAATAAATGTGTCACATATAAACGTTCAAGATGGTAAAACGTCTTGACAACATTTGTATTGTGGAATATTTTCCATTGGACCAGTAAGCTTGCATATCCAATAGTGTGTGACTATGAATATATATTTTGTTGAATGAAAGTATGATTTTTTCCGTTTCCAGTAATCGATGGTGTGTCTGATCGCAAAATATAAAAACATGTATACTGCTGCCACAAAATCCTTTATTTATCTGTTTGACCATGTTAGGAAAGGTCTGATCCTCCGCGTTTAAGCTCAATGACCGGCGAAATCCCATAAACGCTGGTTTATATTATTAGGCCAATAAATATATTGGATTTGCCTGATAAATACGATTTAGCGGATATTTTTGAACTCTTCTGTAAGACTGTTTAAAATTTTTGGACTTCCCCCAATCTACATGCAGTGGAAATAGAGCGGGCATGCACAATGTTTAGTGAAAATTACTACAGACACGAGAATTGTCGCAGACGGCATAAAGAAAACATTTGCAATAAACTTTAATTAAATGTTGACCTTTGTCCAATCACCTTGAATCACTTAAATTCACTAAACTAACTGGTCACCTATTACCGGACGGTTGTCGTCAAACCAAGCGAGACACTATAACAATTATACTTAATTCATTAACTATATTTTCTTACACAATTTCTATTATATTGCGGGTAATAGAAGAAGTACAAATCCATACTGTATGAGCGTTGAAAGTGAATGTTGTTATCTACTTACGGAGTTCCCACCAAAAATCCCGATATACAAATAATCATGTTGAAACTCCTAACACAAATACCAGCACGAATCGAAGTGAGTTTTTCAAAACAACCCAAGTGCTCCCTAAGGAAGCAGCTGCAAAACTGATCCAATACCGAGGACCCAGAACCCAAAAACAAGATGGTAAAATGGTACTAAATCACAGGTAGTGAGTGAAAAGAAAAAGACGGAAAACAGATAAGGTGGAGCAGCTGTTCAATTTGACGGGCATGAAAATCATTATGTATACCGTCCTTGTCTGTATATAGCCAAAAACCATCAGGTGTTCATCTCTTTATTGGATTTTTTTCGTTGGTTGCCCCACCTTTTGACTCCTCATAAACAGGGAGCAGAAAATACCGTTTAGTTTATGTCTGAGGACATTTCGCTTTGAAGAAGTTGATGGCTGAAGAAAATTTTTGTCATTCAAAAAGGCACCCTTTCTTCCACTGAAAAGAGCGCAGCTCAATAAATAGCTTAGGAAAGGGCCTAATTCAAAGCCAGTTATCCGCAAATACATTTAGGAGTGTTGCAATCAAATTCTAGTTACAAACAAATCATTATCTTCAAAGCTGGTGTAACTGGATTCTATTTCTGCCTTTTTCAAACATACGGTTTCGATTATTTACAAATGCACTGCTTAAAACGCCAATAAGGTGGAATGAAAGTAAATAAAATAGAAGCAAAACCGTAAACAGTTTTAAAATCTCGTGAGCAGAAGGAAACCAGAAAGTGCTCCATCCTGTAAATGACTCGAGATATTTGGTAATAATATCCGAAACCCTCCACATCTGCCACATGCCGTCGAGATGTTGGGAACCACCTGCCTTTCTGCCCTTCTCCCCACTTGTGATTTCGATTTCTTATGGCACGTTCCTATATGAATTTTGATTATTTTCAAACCGGAATTCGACTGCCACCTAAAATGGTAACGTCTGGCATCCGAAGACCAAACAGATTGAAATTTAACCATTTTTGCATCAAACCACTATCAACAATCACAAGTAGAGCTATTGTTAAAATTAGATTGCAACTGTTTGCAGATTTTCTTCAATTCAACGCATTTTTAAATCATCCAACAACATACTGAACGGCAAGGAAATTCGGGTCAAGATTCCAAAAATTCGTTAATCCAACTGAGCTATAGGCAAATTTATCCGGATTTATCTTTTCAAATAAGAACAGAACCGACTTCCTGATACTTTCTTTGACTGACTGAATAAAAAACACAAAACAGAAAGATTTCTGTGATTGTGATGGTGCGATAAACCCATGATGATTTTTATTAATGTGCACACAAATAGTTAAAAAATTGTCATTTGAAAACGCAGAGTTTCAATATATTTTTTAAGCCTCCACACATATCCGGAAGTCCCGAAAGAGTGACGACTCGAAATTGGGGTCATAAACTTGTGGCATTGGCAAAAAGCAACCAGGGGAGAAAACAGGCTGTAGACTTGACAAAATAAAACCGACAAGTAGAAACTGAAAATTAACGTAATTTTTTCCTTCTCTGGCGTACAAGAATCGTGACTAATAACATTTAACGACGGAATTTCTTTCACTTTACACAATTGACGTATTGTAAACAACATCGTGAGAACAAGTAGGCAAACCATTTTTTTTGCTAAGAGTTACTTTGAAGGAAGTCAGTTTACCTTTGTATCTGACCTGATATTTCACAGATGGTCTTTTGGCATTTCAATAGCTTTTTCAAGTTTAGAAAGGACTACGCCAATTTATCAACACGTCCACAAATATGTACAAATAATTTTTTTATCTACACTAGATGCTGTGGCTGTAGGCAGTCGTGGAATATAATTTATACGTTTTCAGAGGTGGTTTGCTCGAAGCATCGAGAGCTTACACTGAACTGGTCCTTCTATCAGCGATGGAGGGATCAGTACAGTGTACCGTCAGGCAAACTACCTCTAAAAATGCAAGCAACCCACGTTAGCGAAACGTCGGGAATAGATTATATTCCTTAACAGTCTAAATGCCCGAAAAACTTCTCAGCTTCAAGGACTGGTTTTTGGCTCAATTTGTTGTTTGTCCTATAGCAATTAGGATCAATAAAAATAGCGATAACTGACAAACATTCTGTATGTAATTAGGCATATTTTAATGGCCCTTAAAGTAGACAAACTACCTTCACGTGTGTAGGTCCGAGGCACCGTTTAAAAATTCTATTCAACTGCACAGATACTTTAATGCTTAATAAAGTCAAACCGACCTAATTTTCTGCACTGAATAATTTATACCTGAAACAAACAGTTGCCTTTACTTAAACAGGTTGTAATTTAAATGACTTTACCAGTACCGCAGAAGTATTAGATGGCATGTACATGCTGGTACAATAACTGACAAGCTAACAGTCACCCAGATAATTATAATGGATGTGTATGTGTATGTAGGTCAAATGCAACACTAATTCCCCAGGCTTAACGTACCTTAGCTTTCCAAAATTAAATAATACTTAGGGCCTTATGAGACTTAGTTGCCGTAACATGTGAAGAAATACGGTCAAGTATAATAAGACTTATGATTAATTAAGTGGTTGCATGGTATGATGTGTAACCATTATACGTTTAAGGCTGATAATGGAATCAATATCCACCTAACACGCTTTGTATGAATCCTGATTTATTAACGGCGAAACACTTTTTTAACAAACTGTGTGTTTTTTATTTACGAGACACTTTGTCACTTTAGTGGTATTTTAATTTCAATATTATTGAATCGTCGCCAGTTCCTATAAATAGCGTTTCTATTTTAAAATGGTTTCGATGGCTTTTATGGAATTATTCAATGCAACGCAACCATACAGGGAAAATCGACCAAATAGAACATTGATAGGATTATCCAGTTTTACAAATTCCTCCATCCACTTTCATAAACATTGGAAATGCGATTAATTAAACGAGGCTATGCGTTTGGAAACTTTCACCATTGGCAAACGATTACCTCAAAATGTAAATAAAATGCGAAATTGTGGAGCCCAGAAATATTTGAGCAGACGAATGCTTACAACATAAATTGTACTGTGATATTTCGGGCCTAACCTGAATATATAAGGTGATTCGTTTAAATTGCAGGCTCAATGTTGGAAAAATTCGATTTTTCTTGAAGGTCTGTTTGAGACTCATTTTTTTCTGCACTCATTTCACCTTTTTTACCGCGATTAAATGCGTTTTCCATAAAAAAAAATAGCCAGGCAGCAAAATCACGATAAGTTATGTTAGTAATTGGCTTATTAAGAATGACCAATTTGTCCAAGGCGATAATCTATATGAATGTCGCGAAGAAATAATGATTAATGCTTTTACTGATTATAGTAATATTCAAGAGCAGCTGTAAAAGATACTTCGAAGGAAACTGTGTGATTTGTTTTGGAATTCGATATTCACCTTCCAAGTTCCTAACACTAATAAGTTCGTTGTAATAGATCGTCATTTGTCTAAAACCGACAGTATTTTAAAGTAGTAAACAATGAAGTTTCTGCCCGTTTATTGCTATCAAATTTAATGAATTAATGACTTAATAATAACCACCATAATACCATTATTAAATGGTCAGCACACTTGGAAACAACAGTTACTTACTAATGTTTACTAATAACACAATCTTAATATTTATGAAAGGCTGCCCATTATATTTTCTTCTGCCCTGCTTAACATTTCGCTCTACTAATCGCTGAAATAATGTAATAAATAAGAAACGATAGAATACACTTAAGGCACCATGCTTAAAACGGTTTGCTTCAATTACAAAATAAAATACAGACGAAACAGACACTGAAATAATGGTTTTTATGTACTTCGGTCATCAATCATTAAACATTTTGATGATATTAAAAAGTGGCACATGATGTTAGTACATTATATATATATTTTTAATGAAACACTTTTAAAAATGTGCTACAGTGAGGAAACGGAAGCAGAAATTAATTTTCCTTCTGCCATAAATAGTGTATTAATGATGACTTTTTCCATTGGGCACACAGACCATCAACATGAATACTTTTTTTTTAACCAATGTACGAATAAATTGTGTTTGCACTACACTGATATTGTCTAGGTAAGTGTTGAACACCTGCCTACAGAAAAGCGACTTTCTATTAATACATGTCATTAAAATAAGCAAAGGAGGAAGTGATGCTCAGAAAATAGGACAGCAGCGATGATTTATAACAAGATTAAGTAAATACAACCAGTTTTGCCGTAAATAAAATGCATTTATTTTTATTGCTGAGACAAAGGAAAGCTGGACGTTTGGAATTGATCCAAATGTGACATGAGTTGCGAAAGCAACCGGATAACAAGCTTGTTCTGATCCATGTCGGTCCCAAAGGACAAGAGCTCACAAGGGAAAGAGGTAGATAGTACATTTACTTACAAACTTTCTACAATTTTCAATACGCCGATTTTGAGGTTGTTAAGTAAAGAGCACCAACAACACATAATTTTTCAGAAAATCGAATAATTAATGACATGACAACTAAAATACAATCAAAGCATCACTAGCTTACATTTGCTGAACTGGCTCGAAGCCAGCATGTTGGAAAAGGTTGGAAGCCAAATGTATGTTTATTGTTTAGAAAAATTGAAAATAACGGCTTATCAAGGCGAACACTTCTACATATTTTTGCCAGTGATATTCACAATGGTGCAAGGAAAAGGTTTCAATGTGGGCGCAATAACGACCAAAATGTGCAAATTTGAAGAACAGTCTTAATTGAGGTGAATACACCGACGCACTTACCGATACTGGTGTTAAAAATAACTGTAATCATGTAGGTATCTTTGCACTTCAAACTCCAACATCCAATACATATAAACATTTTCTATATTTCAACATATTTAGCTTTGCTAAACTATTTGTAAATATACAAAAAATACATAAATATAAAACGTGTAAATGCAGACATGTGGCATTTACGGGAAAATGGAAAGTTTCTCTTCAATTTTATTGCGGTGTAGGTGTTTGAGTGATAATAATGCTGGGCTTAACTTCCGCTGCATAGTTATAACCGCCATATAAATTTTGCATTAATAAATTTCATAACCGTTCGCGCTAGCTAATACTACAAAACACAGGTAATTTAAAATATATCCATGTGAAAAATTATTTTATTAGTAAACCCGGCTATTAGAGAACTACAGGTTTTTGGTTTAATCATCTGTAAGCCCCGCCCCCCCCAGTACCGGTTTCGAACCTTTAACCTCTTGTCGCCTGCAAATGACACATTCAAGGCCTGTACTTTAAAGGGATGTGATGTGTCATTGCAAGCTGAGATGACGAGAACCAAACTCAAAACCCGTCGCGGGAGGCGGGGCTTGCGGGCGACACCAACCAATCAAATTTAGAACACACATATATTTTTTCCCTGTGACCACACTTTGAGTCATATTTTTAATGATTTGTGATAATCTGTTTATGATCTGTTATCGTTTTTTCTATCTATGGTGACCCAAGAAGCATGTCATAATCGCAAAGTAAACACATCGACTGCAATAATACTGGCTTAACTGTTAGTCAGGGTAAGTGATATTAAAGCCTTATATGTGAGTTCAACAAATCCAAAGGATTAATATGTGTATTTACATGAAGACGATTAGATTTGGATGCATCAAAATGCATTGATTGATCACCCAGATGAGTTACTGCTAAAATTGCGCTCACTTTTGAAACCCAACCTTGATTTGTTTGACTAAAGATTAAAAAATGTATTTTGGTTTTTTAACCAGAATAAACCTTGTAATTTTTACAGTTTGTCCTTCGATAAAATTCGAGAAATTTGTAACATCTAAATTAGATGACCGCCATTGATAGTCAAGCTTTTGCCAGTGGTGGTTGTAAATTCGCTTCTAATGTCACTTGTCACTGACAGTACTACATCAACATCATGCCAACAACAACAAAAATATTAAAAATAAAAACATAAAAGATGAAATCAAAATGACAAACTTACAAAACATGGGAATTTGTAATATAATACCTAACTTCAACTTCATATGCGATGCTCAAAAATAATGCAAAAAAGGTCCTATTGAAATTTTATAATAATATTTTACAAGGACATGATTTCCCATACGCTTGGAATAAATATAACATCGTTTTCATTTTAAAACCAAATAAAAGTCCGGATTGTCCGAATTTGTATAGGTCCATAGAGATATGAGTACTTAAAACCCTGGAAATCAGGTTAAAGAATAAAATTGAATGGACGGTTGAATCTAAAAATGCGTTTTCCCCTTTTCAAACGGGTTTTCGGAAAGGTATGGGCATACAGAATAATATATCTTTCTTATGTTCATATGTGGATCTGGCCTTTAAAGACAACCAAATGGCCATTGCAGTTTTCTTAGATTTGAAGTCTGCGTATGACTATGTCGATCCTTACGCACTTTATGAAGACCTGAACAACTTAAATATTCCAACTGAAATAAATAACGTAATCCTCAAAATGATGCAGGATAGACATTTATTTACCAGAAAGAATGATGGTTCCTTCTTTGGCTCAATAATAACGTCCGCGGGTTTGCCTCAAGGTTCTCCTCTCAGTACGATTTTGTTTAATAGTTATATCCGGAAGCTTTTTAACATTAAACTTAAAAATGTCCTACTTATGGGCTACGCAGACGACCTGGTGTTGATTGCCAAGGGTACGAGTATGGAAATAATGGTGAGAGATATTAACGTTAGCGTTGGAGTTGATATTGGAGTGGTTGGAAAATAAACATTTCGAACTCTCTCTGCAAAAATGTGAAGCGATTCACTTCGCAAAAGGGCGACGTAGTCAGACACACATTAACGTTACAATTAAAAATACAACCATACCATATAAGAACGAAGAACACTCCTTAAAAAACTAGATGGAATACATCATGAAGGGTTACGCATATGTTTGGGGTGCATGAAATCGACCCCTATGAAATGACTTTCCTCTTTCGCTGAGGAGAAATATATTAGCAATAAAATTCCTACCTAAAATCTTACCTTTAACTAACCACCCACTTCTTGGCTTACTAAAAACACTTAGAATAAAGTATGTGGTCAACACCACTACCAGAAATCTTAAGGTACCAGTACTGGTTCGGAGGCTGAGTAGTTTTTCCCCCATCATAAAAAAATTTTCAGGAACCCTACACTACCATGTTATGTTTTTAATTATGAAAACCACATAACCCCTATCAAAATAGTTACGTTGAACATCAATAAAAAGGACATGCACGGCAACACTTCTTATTAAAAACTGAACAATTTAGCGATACTCACACTTTTCTATTTACTGGCGCTTCAAAAAAGTATAATGTAGGTATGGGGACTTCAATTCCTGGAATAAATTTTAAGTTTGCCTCAAAGCTGCCCAAAGAATTAGCAATATCCAACGCTGAGTTCATTGCCATATACGAGGCAATTATTGTCACAATCAGGAAGCATATGGACAAGGTTATTATTTTTACAGACTCCCAGAGCGCCATTTCGAGACTTCAACGCACTCATATAGGACACTGACTTTGTGACGGGTCAAATTCGGGAATTGATACAAAAGACTAACAACCTCGAAAATGGTGAAATTCTATTGGGATGGATCCCCAGCTCTGTTGGGATGTTGGGGAATGAAGAGGCAGATAAACTGGCAAACATCGGCAGAATACTGAACGTTCCTAAGGATATTTCAGTGCCGATGGGAGACATAGTTAACACAATTAGAAACGAGTTAATTTCGCAGTTTGAACAAACCTGGAGAGAAATAGTTCAGGTGGACTTTTTGAGGTCTCCATGGTTTTCTAAAATTCCTTTTTATGGTAGAAAACATGTTACCACAATAACTGGAATGAGAACCGGACACTGTTTGACAAGGGAACATTTGTTTAAACTGAACCTTAGATACGACCCCTTCTGTGATTGCGGTTCCGTGGATCACTTAGACCACATATTGTTTGAGTGTCCAATTGATCACGTACCAAACTTTAATATATATGAAGAGCTTGTGAAGAATTTTAAAACAATTGAATGCTACAGAAGTTGGGTTCATCTGCCATCTGCAATAACTCCCGTGTGTTAGTCTAGCCATTGTGTAGTAGATAGCTAACCTTTGTTGTTTGAGTTACTAAACCTCAGTTTGTGCAAACTCGTCTATCCTGACCCCCCTTCAAAGCGAGCTGGCAAATTGCTGAGAGCAGTCGCGAAACGTCAAGACAACATCATGCCATTTGGTTACTTTTTTATATAAAACAAAATATTCCAAAGTGTTGTAAATAATTCAAGTGTGCAAAGCAGATGCTTGATTTAAAGATGTTTGCTTACAAATCTTCAAGTGGATGTTAGTATAGACTTAACATGAATTTGAAATGGTCTAACCTGACAACTGTAACATGTTTTCTGAATGGTGGTAATGCTTGGCAAACATCTGAGACGGTCACTAATCGGCTGATATGTTGTCTTCTTGTGGTGCACACTACTCGAATACGTTCATGACGAAATCCCGATCTTCGAACGCGTACAACTGTACGATCACACACATCGTTCAAAGAAGTGATGGTGGTACCACTTTTTGAAGGACTCAGATGTCTATTTCGCGTGTCCCCTTGTAGGAAATTGTTCGAATAGACACTATTTGCCGATGACAAAGACGACGAGCTTGTTAAATGACTACGCATTATAATTCAGCTCTTAGTTTCTAATAAAAAAAAAACACTATGTATGGTAGGAACACATGTTATCCTTTGGCAACGCAACCCTAGATGGAAATGGAAAATACATTATATGTAATTGGAAAATGAACAATTCTTGTAGTGGCTGAATTTTATATAGCGCATTATCCTAAATGGGTATTATTTAAATGGCACCCGGTGCCTACCATATCAGGTACAGGATTGTTTATCTGCAATTTCTCTTTCAGTGCATGTATTAACTAAGAATGACGTCCACCCGCTGGAAATTAAATTGGACACTTTCTCTCGCAATTTTTACGCTTTCAATTTAAGCATTTTATTCCCTTCTGCACAGTTAACTAACCAATTACTGACCTGGTGGTCACTGATGCATTGAAAATCGCCACATAATTTATAGCTCAGGAATGAGTGCTTTTTTGCAAAGTCCGCCCAAGGAAATCATCAAATTTGCACCATTGGGATTAAGTTGAAATCAATTATAAAACCAAAATATACATATGGGAATTGAATCGAATAATTCAGCTGTTGAGAAATACAGCAACAAAAACGAAAGGAAAGGACGAAATATTAGTTCAGCTTTTAATTGCAAGGTCCTAGATAAGTAATCGCATTGACAAAGCAAATATAACAATACCCGCACAATCTGCATGATCTGATATAAAATACAATACCTGTTCAAAAATTCGGGGAAGTGAAAGAAATACATGTTAGATAATATTCACTTGCAAAATGTTAAAATTCAGACCGTTTTTGCGTCATATGAACAGTTAATAACATTTTCATTATTACCTTAAGCGTAGCAAATGACCGGCAATATCGAGGTTAATTTGGTTGAAACAGCACTTGTTATGATGGCAACATATGAAATACCGGGAAACTACTTCGATGGGCGGATTATTCGGCTTGTATTAAATATCCCAAAAATATAAAGTGCATATCCACCGGGCATTCAAAATGAAATTGGCATGAGCTTCTGACGCATAACACCGTTACTCCATTATTATTGAAATTGTGGCACTTCCGAGCATTAAGTCGAGAAACCATGGCCTACGAGGCTAGAGTATTAATATCGAGGTTAATACATTCATGGAGTACATCCATATTGACTACTAATACCAAAGGCACAGTTGAGTATTTAATCGTCCAAGCCCAACCATCATACGACTTTTGCTACTGAGGCAAATTTCCAAATGATTGTATAAGAAACGAGTGACAAAGCGCAATTCTTATTTAGTTCTGGATTTTCAAGCGTATCTACTACAACACAATGCTATAGTTGACAAGCTAAATTACGACATATGTTTGCATCACTGGTTAAAAGGTTTGCAGGAAGTCAAATAAGCGAGAATGTTGACATAGCACAAGAAAATTCACATAGATCTGATCTAAAGCTAGTTTATGCTATTGAAATTGCACCTGCAACTTAATTAGTCCAACACATAATGGTACCTTTGTGTGATCTTTGAAGCAGAAGATCTTAAATTCATGTAAGACGATCACCATAAACTGCAAAATAGAAACTTTCTATTAAATCTCAGTAGGAAGGCTTGCGAGCAAAGCGGGATGATCAAAACTGAAATGTTTCCTTGCAAACTAAACTCATTGGCAAAAATTATAAGTGTTCTGAACAGCCTATCAACAAATAATTGCAGTATGGTAAAATGAATTGGCGGTCTATCTCTTGGACCACCCTGTATATGTGTACCAATCATTCGAAATATGCAACACACTCATTGAAGTAAATATAAAAACAAGGTTTTAATAACACTTTACTACATGATGATGAAAGATTTTAGTCAATTAGGGGCCGCGAGCGTCCAAATAGTTTTGGCAATTAAACGATTATATGTTAACATGTTCAGGAAACATCAACCTTATTTAAGCACTTTAGCTGCTTTGCCGTTTCCGGTTTTCGTCAAATTCTATTAAATATTGAAATTATTCAACCGAATTTCCATCAGTCTGAATCACTCGAAAAAAAAACTCAAATCAATTAGGCAAATAATCCGAAGCTTAATTTCCCCAAAACTGCTTTTACTTGATTTAAATTAGAATTGATCACCAAAATTAATGGGTTTCGACTGTTGATCTAAACAATAACCGTTATTAATTTGATTTAACCATGGAGCCCGTTACTTTACTTTCATTTTCTGTATCAAATTTACCTTCCTTATAGTAATATGAGACTACTGGCCTATAAAGCATTTGCGGTTAGATCAAAATTTACGTTATAAACACGAAACATTTGCGACTACACAAGGTGATCACCAAGTGTTTTTAGAAGCTGGAAATGCTTGGAGTTTCTATTCCCTGAAACGCAAAAACGAGAGAGAATTTTGAATTGTCATTCGAGATGGATTTGAAATATGTAATTGCTCCACATTTCTATGACACCGAAGATAAATAAACAGGTTATTTTTAATGTTATTATATTTAATTCACGTTACTTTGATGCTTGGAAGTGATGAAGCTTAAAATGCACGGTAGAAAATCGATTTTCAAAACCGGGTTTTTAAAATATAAAAATATGATTGGTAAGTACGAAAGTAAACCTAGAAGTACCATGTTCGAGCATGGATTTTAGCATCTTCGTACGAAAATTTTAAAATCAAATATTGAGAACGATACGAAGACAGGTTTTTATGTACTTTATGGCGATAATTAAATTTAGCCACTACAGCAACTGTTCAACTTTCATTTCTATGTTAGGAAAGGGTGCAAAACAATACAGTCAACATTGGATGGTTTTGCGGTACGGTTAAAACAAAATGAACTAGGTATGCCTTGAAGTAACTACTTCGAGCGGCTACAAATGCTCTACAAGGTAAAGCATTTTTCTTAGCGCGAAGTCAAGAACATTGCACATTTATTGCATAGTTAACAGCCATTTTCAGCAATGAATTTAATTAACACCTTTCCAATTTGGCATATGGTAGTTTAAGCAATAATTGCACTTATGCTTCAATGTCACTTTTATTGCAAAACACAAGTACAATGTTTCGATCCAAAAACCTTTAATTCGAGCAATCAACGATCTGATTTCCGTCAAATATAAAGTTGAAATCACACGCGATATATTTATACATACAAATAAGAACTGCACTAGTAATTCACTCGCTAAGACGTACGATCGCCCGCCAAGTTAATCCTTGGATTACATCATAGATTTATTTTCTATTAACCAAGAGCTCGCGCACCTATCGCTTTCGACGTAATACTAACTTACTGAAGTCGGTACCATGGAGTGTGGACGGTGCTAGGCGTAGGAGAAGGATGACGCGTTCGATTCATTTGTTAAAACAGCAAATAACAACATTTATCGACTACAGTGTGGGTGCACAATTCACAATTAACACAACCCGCTAAAAGGCTTTAAAGTCAGGTCGACGAAACCCACAAAATTTACACAAAACCTCCTGAAATCAATATGAAGAACTACTCAAAAACAGGCAAATAATCCGAGACTATAGAAACGATAAGCTCTCGCTTCGAGTTCCCACACACAGGCTCGTATTGTCTTGCTAAAAAAAAACACCCGCAAATGTGAGTTAAAATCACTTTAGAGTCATTGTGAACCTTCCAAAAGCTTGCAGAAAAACATAGAGAGGAAGACGAATCGAAAGCGAATCGTTGCAATTGTGTTGGTTCAATAACCTCAACTTCCCATCCAGATCCGTTTTTCACACCGACCATAATCACTTGATGAACAGAGTTAAAATATCGCTAAGTCGACTCAGTTTTAACAAAAAAACAAATGTTTTTGCTGCAAGAATTTATAAAAGCGTAAATTCGTTTCTGTACACGAATTGATTATGTGGACCTTAACATGACGGTAGCTATGAAATTAAGCAATCTTACCGTCCAAGTCCAGACTTGAATGGAACGTTTTAACAATGGTATTAATTATACTAATCTAGTTAGTAAGAAATTGGAAAACTTGTTTAGACAATGGAAAACACCTGTTTTAATGTTCGAAATTTAGTAACTACACAAGAATTTAAGGCACACTGTCAATACTCAATTGTGTTAAGTGAATCAGACTGACGACGAGCCAGAATTATTACAACTGTGCAAACATAGTCGAAGATTCAAGCTATTGTCCATATCAGAAACTCTTTTTGAACTGATTGATTAAAAATACAAGAATAATCGTTCAGAAGTAGGAAACGAGAAGCAAAGTAGACGCGAAATTGTAGTGGAACCGCTCATAATCCTAAGTTGCTTTCCAAGTTCTGTTCAACACTAAAGCTTCTTTAAAAGTACCCAACCATCTGTTGATCACTTATTGCTATCTAAATTCTTAATTGCAATTACCGTAAATATTGCAAGATGCATTTCAATTTTACCCATAATCAGTCTATCATGTTCAATCGACTAGAAGTTGAACTTTTATCTTTAATTGCATTAGATGCAACATTGAAGTTTGACCTTCGAGTGAGATTCGATTTTTTCGCATTATACAACTGCATAACCATGCAACTAGCATTATACTAATGACCCTGTATATGTCACAGCATTTTCTACATGATGGACAAACGATTGAATAATAATTTATCTGATGGCATTAAAAAACATCCCAATTAAGCAAGTCCTCGCATATAAACGAGTTAGAGCCAAGTTAGTGAAACTGTGACGCCAGATGTCGACTGGTCGTTTTATTCATAGTGCATGGATAATATTTGGGACAATAAAAGCAAACTGTATTAAGAGCCATCTGGTAAAATCACTGTCAAGGTTGAAAATACCTGAAGAAAATAAAACAAAGCTGGACGACAACCGGTAAGGTGTTACGTCGTAGCCTCAGGATATCCGTTCACTTTCCCTTATTTAGAAACCCATACACAATCCGAATATCGTTGGCAATACGGTATCGATAATATTCAATCTACCACTGTTATTTAAACAAATAATTTTTGAAAAATCTAACAAATACGTTTCAAATTTCAAACGAGAATTTAATTTTTAATTGTCAGGTGAATAATTTTTGTAAAAATTCGGAAACGCGTCAACGTTTTAACGCATTTAGCATCATTTTGCAGGCAAGACGAAGAATACAAGCCTTTCAAGGGTCCGTTCCCTCGAACGTACTAAAGTAACGTTTCCATTGAAATGTGTCGATCAAAGAACATTTATCGACCGCTGGAAACCGGAATAGACAATAAAATATATATTTTATATTGTCTTGAAATTGTCATCTAAATTTAATTGTAAATTAATTTGAAGACTAATGTGTGGAGGTCTGTGTTATGATTGCGCATTCACCGCAACAACACAACTGGGCTTGTTAAACAGTGATAATTGCCAAGAGGAAGAATACACACAGTTACAGTGCAAATATTAATTGATTAAAACGCATGAACTAAAATACACTTGGTGAGAGATCTATATGCTTTAACGCAAACAAAAATTGCTGTTTGTATTCGATTTCGTGACTTCCATAACGGTTTCATGTGATAAGATAAAGCGCAGCAGAATACTATACTATACTGATACTAACTCTGGTCGGGTCGATAGGATTTTAAATACTTAACTAATCCAGAAAAATGTATGTGCTCGATTGATTGAAGATGATATTTTGAATCTGCCCTTCGTCTAACAACGTGTAGTATTGGTTTCCTAGAAACACCCGAAAGAGAATGTACGCCTTATGGTGTAAACGTACAAAACAGGGGGAAAACCTTCCAAAAACCACTGTAGGTCGTATGGTTTTACGAGTTACAATTACATGTTTTATGTTGGGAGTAAAAGCACATGCGAGGGCACAACAGATGGCTGGTGTTTTCATCAGTTATAGCGACTAATTTAATAAGTTAATGTCATATGGAAAGACCGGCTACGGAAATGACCAAATTAGAACAATTTTGGGCGATTTATGGGATAACGGTTGGCAGGAATTAAGGAATTCTTTTGCACGACAGTCAAAGAGCCCGAAAAACTTACCGTTTCAATATTAAAAGTCAGGCTTTCGGAGCCTAAAAACTCGGGTTTTTAGGTCGTCGTGGAAAATCATTTATTGCTGACGCTTCCCCAGCAGAAGTGGCTTGCATCTTCAGAGGGATTTTACTCGGCGCAATACGTTTTGGTGCAAGATTAAGCCAACCGTTCATGTTTTACTCCACCTTTTTGCTCATCTCTCAGGAGCAGATTGCTCTAGAGGACCAAATTGCGCTTTTATGAAGTGTCGATTGAATGTTTTGAATTTGAAATTTCAAGAAAAGTCCTCATTTTTCTCTCTTTTTTGTTTTCAAAGGGCGAAATTGCCGCAGTCTTTTTCAGCGTGTCTCAGGCCCATTTGAGCTACAAGAACTGGGGACAGTTTTCATACAAAAAACGAAAATTAAATATCACACATTTAGGTGCAAGATTCGGCCGAAATTTCATGTTTTTCGCCACCTTTTTGCTCATTACTCCCAAACAGAGCTAGAGCAATTATTGCGACACCACGGGATAGAGCACTAAATGGCGCCTTTACGCGGTGAAGTATCACTTGGAGTGGTCTTAACTAGGGAAATGTTGATTGCAAATTGAATTCAATAGAGCAAATATGGATTGAATTGAAGACATCATAATGGCTTTAATTGAAACGATGTGCGACAAATTTGATGAATGCCGTTGAATAATGTGACTCAAGCGTGCATCAATAATGCTGTAGGCCACTTTACACACAGAACTGGATTATCTCTGAGTCGAAGTAACATTTGTGAAATTTCAGCAGCAAAAAGACTGGTTGTGAAGTTGTGCCAAAATATTTACGTACGATTTCTTACAATAAGCATTGTTCGAGAATTTAAGACTGTATTGTCTTTGTTAGGTATAGCGTGGGTTTATTTAGGATTTGTAAAAAATGCCTGCTATATGTTACGCTCGATTTACTGCTCACAATTTTTCTAAGTAAAGACTAAGTGTATAGATAGCTTCAAGTAAGTTAAGCCCATTTTAGGCAATTGGTTGGGGTCTATTTATACACGAAATATATAAAGAGCGTTTATTTTAACACGTTACTAGCATAAACATCTCCCTTGGGTTTCCTACATTAAGGTAACTAATTAATTCAGTCTGCTATAATTAAAAAACACATCATGCTTCCCCTAATTGTGTAAAGTACGTCATTGTTTCAATTATTGGCAGCCTAACATGTACTGATGTTATTTACACCCACCAATTGACGCCTTGTAGATTTTGGGGAAAATACCCAGCGATGAACAGTAGATGTTAATGCATGTACAATATGGTGGTCTTAACTATGAGTTATACATACATTAGCATAGAGATACTGGCAAAAGATCTGTTTGCATAGAAATGATTAGCACATAAAAATTTACTTACTGCTGGAGAAATTTAGATATGGACGGGCAAAACCGAACTACAACCAACTGAGTGAACCAAATGATGTAATCAGTTCTCTAGTAATAAAAACTATTGTTACCAGGTCAAAGCTATTTGATGTCAATGAATTGACCTCCAGTTGGAGAAATGATTAAATAAATTATGTAAAAGTCAGCAGGAACATAATGTTATATTTAAATGAATATTAATATAGGTATACAGGTTTTACCTGCATCGGTTGACAACTTGCATTACTTACCTAGTCGAATAGAATTAATTGATTTGGAAACTCACAGTGCAGTGGGATCAATAAAAAGAGATTACTCCTTAGCAAAATATTATATTAAATTTATAAATGACATGGTTGGTTGTTTGCGTAAATGTATGAGATATGCGTTACTCAATTCAACAAATCTTGTTATTAACATTTAGCAGCATAATTTTAGTTTGTAGCCTACGAATATGAAAATGCCCCTAGGAAAGAATTACCAAAATAAACATCGCAGTGATCGTAGCAGTTATGTGATGAAGCAAAGCTAGAATATATGTACATGGCATGGCAATTTCTGAATGGAAATTGGATGAATTCGTTTAAATAAATGTTACCTTTCATCCTGGAGTCTTTTGAGCTCGACCATCTCCAGTTCAAATCTCAGGTTACTATTTTCACAGAGGAGAAGATCTCGTTCACTAGCTACCCCATCGAGTTCACGTTTTAATCGAATGATTTGTTCATTTTGTTCGCGAATAATGGCATCTCTTTGAGCCAAAAGAGCATTAATATCAATACTGTTTCCTGCCATTATACTACATACATAGCCCTCCTACTGTTGTTTTTCCCGGAGACTCGCAACGATTTTTTTACTGAACAGTTTACACTTTGCACTTTACATACTACATTGATACTAAACCCGTTCACTGAACGTCATGTTACTCGGCGAAAATGATTTTTATTATCGTAGATAACATGTTAGACGAATGTCACCAAAACAATCATTATAAGCAACCTACAACCTACATATAGCCCGCCATTATTATTGTTTAGGTGAGATCTGAGACTTGAGTTGCCATCATTCGCATGACGTCATCCCTATAGTTACTCTCCTTCAATGGACAACCCATAGATGGCGCCTATCCAGGAATATTGATTTAAACGGTGTTTTCGTTTACCTGAATATTTTATGGTGAATTCGATTTTGTCCCTTAAATATCAAGTTTAGTCCTTTCGGTTTCCTATCGTTAGATAAGGAATTAGACCGTCGATTTACTAAGTGCAACTTGAGGTGGGAAACTTTCGAAGTTTTCACACAAAACGCGAAATTTAAATAGCACACAATTAGGTGCAAGATTAGGCCAAAATGACAATTTTTTTGCTCATCTCTTTGCTGTTTTCTCACGAGCAGATTGAGCCCGAGGGCTCAGTTTCACACTAGTTGATAGAGCACTAAATGGTGCTTCTTTGACGAGAGCATCGCTCGAAAAATGTAGGCAGTTTTTGCAAAAAAAGCCAAAATTTAAAGTAAACTCGTAGTTTTGCGCGGTTGTCTTTTGAAGAGCAAAATCGATTGACGCCTTTTGCAGCGTATCTCAAGAACCATTTGAGCTACACAGTCCGTTATCTTATCGTTGGATAAGGAATTAGAATAGCCCGATTCAGTACCAGGAACGCGAGTAAAGAAGAAGCAGTTTTCATACAAAGAGCGAAATTTTAATGCCACACATTTAGGTGCAAGATTCGTCAAAATGTCATGGTTTTTGCCATCGCTTTGCTGTTTTCTCACGAGCAAATTGAGTCCGAGTCCTCCTTTTCACACTAGTTGATAGAGCACTAAATGGCGCTTCTTTGACGAGAGCATCGGTCGAAAAATGTCTGCAGTTTTTACAGAAAAACCCAAAATTTAAAGTAAACTCGTCGTTTTGCGCGGTTGTCTTTTAAGAGCAAAATCGAATGACGCCTTTTGCGGAGTATCTCAAGAGCCATTTGAGCTACACAGCCCGTTATCTTATCGTTGGATAGGAAAGTAGAATAGCCCGATTCAGTACGAGGAACGTGAGTGAAGAAGAAGCAGTTTTCATACAAAAAGCGAAATTTGAATGCCACATATTTAGGTGCAAGATTCTGCAAAAATTTCATGGTTTTTGCCACCTCTTTGCTGTTTTCTCACCCGCAAATTGAGCCCGTGCGCTCATTTTCACACCAGTTGATAGCGCACTAAATGGCGCTTCTTTTACGAGAGCATCGCTCGGAAAATGTCGGCAGTTTTTACAGAAAAAGCCAAAATTTAAAGTAAACTCTTAGTTTTGCGAGGTTGTCTTTTGAACGGCAAAATCGAATGCGGCCTTTTGCAGCGTATCCCAAGAGCCATTTGAGCTACACAGCCCGTTATCTTATCGCTAGATAGGGAATTAGAATATTCCGATTCTGTACGAGAAACGTGAGTGAAGAAGAAGCAGTGTTCATACAAAAAACGAAATTTGAATGCCATACATTTAGCTGCAAGATTCCACAAAATTTTCATGGTTTTTGCCACCTCTTTGCTGTTTTCGCATGTTCAAATTGAGCCCGAGCGCTCATTTTAAACTAGCTGATCGAGCATTAAATGGCGCTTCTTTGACGAGAGCATCGCTCGGAAAATGTCGGCAGTTTTTACAGAAAAAGCCAAAATTTAAAGTAAACTCTTCGTTTTGCGCGATTGTCTTTTAAACAGCAAAATCGAATGCGGCCTTTTGCAGCGTATCTCAAGAGCCATTTGAGCTACACAGCGCGTTATCCTATCGTTGGATAGGGAATTAGAATAGCCCGATTCAGTACGAGGAACGCGAGTGAAGAAGAAGCAGTTTTCATACAAAAAGCGAAATTTGAATGCCACACATTTAGGTGCAAGATTCTGCAAAAATTTCATGGTTTTTGCCACCTCTTTGCTGTTTTCTCACGAGCAAATTGAGCCAGAGCGCTCGTTTTGATACTAGTTGATAGAGCACTAAATGGCGCTTCTTTGACGATAGCATCGCTCGGAAAATGTCGGCAGTTTTTACAGAAAAACCCAAAATTTAAAGTAAACTCGTGTTTTGCGCGGTTGTCTTTTAAAGAGCAAAGTCGAATGACGCCTTTTGCAGCGTATCTCAAGAGCCATTTGAGCTACACAGCCCGTTATCCTATCGCTGGATAGGGAATTAGAATATTCCGATTCTGTACGAGGAACGTGAGTGAAGAAGAAGCAGTGTTCATACAAAAAACGAAATTTGAATGCCACACATTTAGGTGGCAAGATTCCGCAAAAATTTCATGGTTTTTGCCACCTCTTTGCGGTTTTCGCATGTTCAAATTGAGCCCGAGCGCTCATTTTAAACTAGCTGATCGAGCATTAAATGGCGCTTCTTTGACGAGAGCATCGCTCGGAAAATGTTGGCAGTTTTTACAGAAAAAAACCAAAATTTAAAGTAAACTCGTGTTTTGCGCGGTTGTCTTTTGAACGGCAAAATCGAATGCGGCCTTTTGCAGCGTATCTCAAGAGCCATTTGAGCTACACAGCGCGTTATCCTATCGTTGGATAGGGAATTAGAATAGCCCGATTCAGTACGAGGAACGCGAGTGAAGCAGAAGCCGTTTTCATACAAAAAGCGAAATTTGAATGCCACACATTTAGGTGCAAGATTCCGCAAAAATGTGATGGTTTTTGCTACCTCTTTGCGGTTTTCGCATGAGCAAATTGAGCCCGAGCGCTCATTTTTACACTAGTTGATCGAGTACTAAATGGCGTTTCATTGACGAGAGCATCGCTCGGAAAATGTCCGCAGTTTTTACAGAAAAAACCAAAATTTAAAGTAAACTTGTAGTTTTGCGCGGTTGTCTTTTAAAGAGCAAAATCGAATGTCGCCTTTTGCAGCGTATCTCAAGAACCATTTGAGCTACACAGCCCGTTATCCTATCGTTGGATAGGGAATTAGAATAGCCCGATTCAGTACGAGGAACGTGGGTAAGAAGAAGCAGTTTTCATACTAAACGCAAATTTGAATGCCACACATTTAGGTGCAAGATTCGCAAAAAGTTTCATGGATTTTGCACCTCTTTGCTGTTTTCTCACGAGCAAATTGAGCCCGAGCGCTCATTTTCACACTAGTTGATAGAGCACTAAATGGCGCTTCTTTGACGAGAGCATCGCTCGGAAAATGTCGGCAGTTTTTACAGAAAAACCAAAATTTAAAGTAAACTCGTAGTTTTGCGCGGTTGTCTTTTAAAGAGCAAAATCGAATGCCGCCTTTTGCAGCGTATCTCAAGAACCATTTGAGCTACACAGCTCGTTATCCTATCGTTGGATAGGGAATTAGAATAGCCCGATTCAGTACGAGGAACGTGAGTGAAGAAGAAGCAGTTTTCATACAAAAAGCGAAATTTGAATGCCACACATTTAGGTGCAAGATTCCGCAAAAATGTCATGGTTTTTGCCACCTCTTTGCTGTTTTCTCACGAGCAAATTGAGCCCGAGCGCTCATTTTCACACTAGTTGATAGAGCACTAAATGGCGCTTCTTTGACGAGAGCATCGCTCGGAAAATGTCGGCAGTTTTTACAGAAAAACCAAAATTTAAAGTAAACTCGTAGTTTTTCGCGGTTGTTTTTTGAAGAGCAAAATCGAATGCAGCCTTTTGCACCGTATCTCAAGAACCAATTGAGCTACACAGCCCGTTATCCTATCGTTGGATAGGGAATTAGAATAGCCCGATTAAGTACGAGGAACGTGAAGTGAAGAAGAAGCAGTTTTTATACAAAAAGCGAAATTTGAATGCCACACATTTAGGTGCAAGATTCGGCAAAAAGTTCATGGTTTTTTGGCACCTCTTTGCTGTTTTCTCCCGAGCAAATTGAGCCCGAGCGCTCATTTTTACACTAGTTGATAGAGCACTAAATGGCGCTTCTTTGACGAGAGCATCGCTCGAAAAATGTCTGCAGTTTTTACAGAAAAACCCAAAATTTAAAGTAAACGTAGTTTTGCGCGGTTGTCTTTTAAAGAGCAAAATCGAATGACACCTTTTACAGCGTATCTCAAGAACCATTTGAGCTACACAGCACGTTATCCTATCGTTGGATAATGAATTAAAATATCCCGATCCACTACGAGGAACGTGAGTGAAGAAGCAGCAGTTTTCATACAAAAGGCGCCATTTGAATGCCACACATTTAGGTGCAAGATTTGTCAAAAATTTCATGGTTTTTCCCACCGCTTTGCTGTTTTCGCACGAGCAAATTGAGCCAGAGCGCTCATTTTTACACTAGTTGATAGAGCACTAAATGGCACTTCATTGACGAGATCATCGCTCGAAAAATGTCGGCAGTTTTTACAGAAAAAAGCCAAAATTTAAAGTAAACTCGTAGTTTTGCGCGGTTGTCTTTTTAAGAGCAAAATCGAATGCGGCCTTTTGCAGCGTATCTCAAGAGCCATTTGAGCTACACAGCCCGTTATCCTATCGCTTGGATAGGGAATTAGAATATCCCGATTCATGTACGAGGAACCTGAGTGAAGAAGAAGCAGTTTTCATACAAAAAGCGAAATTTGAATGCCACACATTTAGGTGCAAGATTCGGCAAAAATGTATGGTTTTTGGCACCTCTTTGCTGTTTTCTCCCGAGCAAATTGAGCCCGAGCGCTCATTTTCACACTAGTTGAATCGAGCACTAAATGGCGCTTTCTTTGACGAGAGCATCGCTCGGAAAATGTCGACAGTTTTTACAGAAAAACCAAAATTTAAAGTAAACTTGTAGTTTTGCGCGGTTGTCTTTTAAAGAGCAAAATCGAATGTCACCTTTTGCAGCGTATCTCAAGAACCATTTGAGCTACACAGTCCGTTGTCCTATCGTTGGATAGGGAATTAGAATAGCCCGATTCAGTTCGAGGAACGTAAGTGAAGAAGAAGCAGTTTTTTACAAAACGCGAAATTTGAATGCCACACATTTAGGTGCAAGATTCGGCAAAAAGTTCATGGTTTTTGGCACCACTTTGCTGCTTTCTCCCGAGCAAATTGAGCCCGAGCGCTCATTTTTACACTAGTTGATAGAACACTAAATGGCGCTTCTTTGACGAGAGCATCGCTCGAAAAATGTCTGCAGTTTTTACAGAAAAACCGAAAATTTAAAGTAAACGTAGTTTTTGCGCGGTTGTCTTTTAAAGAGCAAAATCGAATGACACCTTTTACAGCGTATCTCAAGAACCATTTGAGCTACACAGCACGTTATCCTATCGTTGGATAATGAATTAGAATATCCCGATTCAGTACGAGGAACGTGAGTGAAAGAAGAAGCAGTTTTTATACTAAAAGCGAAATTTGAAATTTAGGTGCAAGATTCCGCAAAAATTTCATTGTTTTTGCCAACTTTTTGCGCGTTTCTGAGGAGCAAATTGAGCAATTTGCAAAATTCATTTCCGCACTACTTAATAGAGCACGAAATGGCGCTTTCATGCAGTGGAGCATCGCCAAAAATTCAAGAAAACTTTTTTTGCGCGGTTGTCTTTAAAAGTGCAACCATTTGAGCTGCAGAGCCCGTTTCCTATCGTTGTAAAGAGAATTAGAAGCCCGATTTAGTAAGAGAAACGTGAGTGAAGAAATGGGGGCAATTTACATATAAAAAACGAATTTTGAATATTAAACATTTAGGTGCAAGACTCAGCAAAAATTTCATATTTTCCGCCACCTTTTTGCTCGTTTCTCAAGAACCGATATCGCTAGAGCACTCTTTTCTACAGCACTGGATAGAGCAATAAAAGCTCTTTTTCTTCGTTTATTTCAGGAAAAGTATTAGTTTTGCGCCGTTGGATGGGTGCGAATATTGGATGAAGAAAAGCAAAAAAAAATAAAGAAACCCTCTGATTTATTCTTAAAATTAAAAGTAAGTACAATGCTTGTTTCAGGCCTGCTAATAATAACATAACCACTACGTGACGTATATAAATACGTCTAACAATTTAATCAACAATATCAATGGCACTGGTTAAATATCACCCGATTCTATAAATATTTATATGCGAAATGTAACGAATATTTCCCTTAACTATTTACATTAAGTTGATTCTTTAGTGTCGTAAAACAAAATAATATATGTCGAATTGATGCATTTTAAAACCATACATTTATGAGTTAAATCCTAATACTAAATCAACAAATTAACACAATAACGTAACATACAGTATCATTAATTATTTAAGGGTATCACACAATTTGTACAAAATATAAAGTGAACAGATTATAAGAGTTAACATCTATAACGTTCTAATAAGTTCATACAAGAGCATTAAGGCTTAATCTTTTAAGCGTTTATGTTAAAACTGACTGGTTGATGACCTCTTGTTATACTTAACTAAATGATCAATCATAATTTAATTCAAATTATTGTCATGTTCACGAAATCAAAAATAAGTGCGAATTTAATAATTGAAGCAACCCAACTGAACATGTTAACATTATTTGTTATAACAAAGTAACAGTAGATCTAAAATAGTAAATATGTTGGATCATTGGAATTTGAACACAATTTTATATTATATCAATTATCATGTATACATTATTATGTAATGTATTTAATTGTTTTTTTTATAGCAGTTTCAGGCACAACTTCCAAATTGGGTGATTTAAAACGCATTACTTAGCTGCGACTTCACTTTTTCGAAATGTTTTTTTATTCTAGAAAAAGCAAAGATTATAAAGTAGTAAGTTTGAAAGTAAGTGTGGTTTCAAAGTGTAATCTTAGTTGGCGCAATTTTGAATAACTATCCTGTCCCAATAATCAAATATTTGTTGAATTTCGTGTTTTTTTTTAATCGGCGGTGTGTTGACCTAATAAAACTTGCATCACGACTAGTTATTTGTAAATAAAGTAAAACATTTTTACATACGCACGTATCACAGGTGACGACTATGATTCACTGCTTCTCTTTTAAAGCTTAAAAATATATTTTGGATTAAAATACCAAACAACAATTTAAGGCCATGACCTGGAATTTTAAAACATTTCTATTTGTAATGAAAATAGATAACGATTTTGAGAAGAGCTAATCCAGGCCTTATTTCGGCCATGTATTTTACATCGGCGCGAAATAAAGTACAGGTATCGGGAGTGTTATTTTCAGGCTAAACCCAGATGCTGCGAGCTAGTAGCACAGCTTATATATGATCTATAAGCTGTGCTAGTAGGCTCGAAACCGCTCATGAGGATGCCTGAGATAAGCACATCTCAAAACCTGTACCTACTTACATTTGGAAGTTCTGATGATGCCGAAAGTTTGATTGCTCTTCTAGTTGTGTTCACAATATCACTTCAGATTCAACTATTTGCTGTAAACTCTTGACTTGACTGAAAGAGTATTTTTGCTGGATTTGGGACTCGGAAAATGTCGTATACGAATGAAATATAGAAGAGTTAAAAAAATAATCCAACTACATGAAATTAAAACTAATAAAAAAATTGTCAAGATAGTTAACTCTTGTGCTATTGACGCTCGAAGCATATCATTAGTTAATCAGTCAATATGCCGAAATGGTTCCTTTAAGAACCTTTAATACACCATCACTGACCTGGTTGATATTGTATAAAAAGTTCAAAAAGGTAATTTAAAAAAAATTGCGCTCTCACGCACCATGGCCCTTTTATAACAACAGAAAACACGGTATTTATGATAGAAAATGATGGATAAAATTCTATCATGGGTTTTAAGAACAATAGTATCGACAATGGGTAATTTTACGGGAATGCAGATCAAAAATGTATAGCAAGATTAATAGAAAACATAATAATTAATAGAATGATACACGGTATCTTATCGTATGTCTTGAGCTATATATTTATGATCAATTTTCATTGGCTTTAGAAAACACTAAGGGCAGATTTGAAAAAAATAGGCACATGTAGGGCGGCTACCTCATAAAGCTATATAGTACCACATATTTAAAAACATGTACATGACCTGGTTAAAGAGTCCAAATTATATGCAAATCTATTCTGATTGAAAATTAATTCCAATAATTTTAGTGTTTCCTTGGACCTTAAAATGCTATTTAGAAGAGCAAGAAGATAGTTTGGACACTATAAAAGTATGTTTTAAAATATATGGTAATAGCAATCACGCTTTTGTAATAAACTCACTAAAAGTAGCTACAACCGGGATTAGGCAATTACTATTTAAACTGGATCATAGTTACATCCGCGATCGATCTTTTTGTTTTGCTTTGCACTGCATTTGTTCATATACTTACAATGGAAACTAATGAAAATAATGTATTTAGAATCGTTCACTTGTGGTTAAATTGCTTAGAAAACACTTGTCCCACAAGGATTTTTATGGAAGATGCATCGAGGATGTAAATATCGTGTGAGATTGAATATATTCAGTAAATTCAGCTGGTGTTGTGACTATTTTTAAATATTAGTGAGCAAGCTCTTTTAAATACATTCCTAACTATGCTAAGGTAACAATGTCAATATTATTGTAATACTAAGGCACGGACCCAGCTCACTGCTTGTATATGTGACAAGCCTCGGTATATGATCAGAACGTTGTCATTCTAGATTGACAATATATTGGCTAGATTATCATGTAAATCCGAAGGAATATTCCAACCATTAGTCTAATTGACAATATCATATAATTGCACTTCGAATGATTTATTGAGAGAGTTTCCAAGCTATCTAGCTGACTTTAGAAGATACAAATCTAGCCTAGATTGTTAATTATAGTGAGAATAATTTGTGGTGGTGCAAAGGCTCTCTAAAACCACAATTGAACTTAGTTTTGGAATGACAACATCCCAAGCATTTTTTTAACTGTGGAAGACAAGCATCTTTCTTATCATTATTCTACTCAATGTAGGAACGGAGTTGAATGCGCATTTCAAAACCACCCCCCTTTTGTTTACAAATACATAGTTGGTTTGAGAGTTGTCTTCCCATAAGAATGATTTCGGCGGTTTAGGAATCTTATCAATTGTTACTTATACTCAGAAGAACAGCTTAAAGGCAATAAGCAGCAATAAAATAAAAAATCACATCTACTATTGCTGTTTGACCTGGTAACAACAAAAAAACTGTTCAGCAACTGCATGATTGTTGTTGATTGCATGTAACACCTACAATGTGATTTTTATTTTAGAGTGTGTCGGGGCATTAACGACTTTCAAGGTGTTCTTTTGAACATTTTCCTCCGAATCGTCAAAATTTTAGACTTGCATTGCTTTCGTTTGGCAAAACTAGCGATGAATGTTCCAGTCAACCACATTCAAGGGCAACTTTTTCTTATAATTAGCTTTAATGTTATGTCACAGAAAAGTTAACAATTTCATAGTTCAAGTGAATAACGACGATAACAAGGCAATTCCAAAGTATCAGTAGTAATAAAACCACCTTCAAGCTCACGTTTTCGTAGTAGTTATAAGCACCGTTTAACTTTGGAGCGCTCAATAGATACTAGATATATACAATATATATTTATCATTTAATCCGTAAAGTTGTGTATATATACAACGCCAAACTTTTTGAACAAACCGTGTAGTAAAATATCAGGCGAAAAAGTCTTTTCATTCGTATTATGTAAGGTCACTTGTAGTTTTACCGAATTATTAATAATTAACGAGATTGGCCATGAAGAATTTTAGTCACTCTAAAGCTAACAACACCCAAGGAGAAGTTTCAAATTAAATGGGTTTTCGTTGAAGTCGGAAGAAAATTTGCAATTCGTACAAATCGCTTGTGTTAGTAGATGTTCCTTGGAATTAAATAAATTGAAATGGCCACCTTAAGAGTACTTTAATCATTCAGGGGGTTAGATTTGGGCGCAATTAGTCTAACATGAGTTAATGTCGCCTACTTAATCTAGATTCAGTAGAAGCACTTTATATCCAAGTAATAGTAGTAATTGAAATACTTGCCTTTTCGCACCCAGAGAGAGTAAGTGACATTATAAATAGATCACCGAAAATCGGCTTCACGGCTCAAAGTCTGAAGATTAATTGAGCTTACTTTTGTGTCGGTTTGTATGCTCAACTAATCTTGCAATACTTCAAGTTAACGCACAGCCTTTATTGGCACCGGTGGCTACTTTTATGTATACGCTTTGATATAATCTAATTTACCTACACTACTTGAGCAGCTTCTATATTATGCCGTACGAAAACCAACTGATTTCCAAATATAAGAAGCACGATTGCTAAGAAAAGTGATTTATTGACCTGGTAATCGCAAATGTAAACTTCTTATGTTCGGAGTCAAGTGTAAACGCGTTAGTTGGCGCTGCGCATCGGCAAAATCCGTGTGCGCAGACAAAACTAGTAAAATTCAACGAAATTTCACACATAAACTGGCGGGAAAGCTGCAAAGGCAGTTTCTTTCGTTGTTGGTCGACATGTATCGCAGAGATATGGGGGGAATAGATATTGCTTTCCTACAGCTACAAACACATTTCATTTGTATCAGTTCTTCCGATTTTCGCATTTTTAAATTATCTCGTTTAACTATCAAAAGCTTCAATTATTTGAAAAAAGCCATTTACAAGGCAACATTACTATTCAGTTAAAACCGAAAGAACTATAAAATTTACCTAAAGAATTGAAGCTAATCTGTTATTCCCTCCATATCTCCGGTTCATTGCTAGGGCGACTTTGAGGGTTGCGATAGCTGATCAACAGCATCACGAGACGCCGTCGACGTACTAGAGTCCAGCGTATCACTAGCTTGAAAAAATCTATGGGCATCACACATTAAATTTGAATTATTACAACACTGTCCTGTATGCTCAGCACTTGTCGCCGCAGCACTATCATCCATTAAAATAATTGTGTTCTGTTCCGGAGCCGCAGTATGTGTAATCATGTTAAAATCCTCTTGATCTAAGTTGAAAAGAGGCGTACTCCATCGGGGGATGTTATTTGAACGCGAACTTCCTGAATAACACAATCACGCTGTTTAGTTTCATCAGGAGAAGCTACATTAAAACGGAGAGGACATTGGGAAACAAATATATTTTAATTACCTCTAGGTGTATTCACGCTCGGAGAGTACATACTGAGATTCGTAGGGCTGATAACTCCAGACATTCCGGCCATATTCGGATAGCTGAACAACTGGAAAACATTTCAAGGTTTAGCACTGGCCCTAGTTATTTGTATGTATCTTAAAAAGCTTGAGAGGTTTTAATTGAGAAGGACCAACTCCTTATAGAAAAATGGGTCTCATACTTAATGAAATTATGTCAAAAGCACCCACTGGTAAAAAATAGTTGATTTTAAAAATAACTGTTTAAGAATAGTATTAACTACCAACATGTCCTTGTTGACCGTGGAAGTGGCTGAAAGATGAGTAGTCTCTTGTGGGTGAATAAGGATTGCTGGTTGGTACAGAATTCCGTTGGGATGGAGATTTTCGTCGATCGTGGCTGCCAGGACTTAAAGGTGGAGATGAACTGAGCTCGGGAACCTGCAAAGTAAACCATACCTTGAACAAGGTCAAAAAGAAAAATGAATAAGGCTTGTTAACATTTACACGGACTAACTTTGATCGCATAATGAAATTTACCTCTTCGGGTGGTGAAGCATCGCTACAAGGTGGAGTTATATTGGGCGGAGGAGAATTCGGTCCACTCATTGAAACTTCCCCTGTAGATTGAATGATTGCAACGGGTCGAGCCATTGGAGGTAAAGGGGGTGGCGGAAGCATTGTTGACGGAAAATACTGCGGCTTTGGACTCCTCGATAAGCTGGACTGCATCTGGAAAAAGCATTTCTAATTTTAATTGGCTTCCAGACTAAGCGCGATTTTATTTCTGCTTTTTTCGTACACACCTGTGCGTTTTGGTTGTTATCAGTTTCCTGGCACACGAATGTTACAAAATCGGAGAGCGTGTCGTGACCATTTTCAGGATATTTCACTTGATTTTGGTGATGGTGTTGAGCTTCGGGACTGTGTTGATAATACAAAGCATTTGGACTAGCTTGTGAGCTAGACGAAACTATTGTAGTATTTTGGGGCATTGCTGGAACAATTGCAAAAATCAAATATCTAGTCCAAAAACAAAAGCAAAATACTCACAATATGTTGCTGATACAACCATAGCATCAACAGATGAAGATCGTTCGACGGGAACTACGGATTGTTCCGGATAGCTGTTACAGTAGTATGCTGGATGTTCTAGTTTGACGTTGTTCATGTTTGGCTGCGAGTCAGAGAGTTCGTGCAATATTGAAGCTAAAATGAAAAATAAATTAGTGTCAAATATTATTTATAAAAGCACGAACATTACATTTTGATAATTTCCACAACTCCTTGGATGAAAATACTCCCGTGGCTAAAATGATGTCGTTACATATTACGCCATTGTAGGGGTTGTGAGTGAAACCTGTAACCATAAATAGTCAAAGAGGGTTTGAATCGACAAGAAAGTTGAGTCTCAATCTCAATATAATAATATTCGTATGGAATATTATATTAATTTTTGGCGGTCTCTTTTGCATATTTACAGGTTTTTCTATTGGTTACTTTCTAGATTTCTTACCTTTGCTCTTTCGTTCATCGTCCTTTTTGTTATTGTTATTATTGAAACATACCCCACTGAGTATTTCTGAAACAAAAAATATCTATGTTCTACCAATATCTAGGAGAGACATAACATTTCAAATGTAGGAACGAAGCAAATCAATTTCGATCACATATAGAGAAACTTGTTCTTGGAATGGTAGTCTAACAGAGAATGCAAAGACGTCTGTTAGCTGCCCAATTTCTTAGGGCGTGACAGAGTCATTTGAGCTCGCTCCTGGTGGGAAATCATTTCCTAGCATTGTTTCATACCTTGTTTTTTTTTAAATTTTGCAATTATAATCTGAGCGCATGGTCTAGCTTTCCAGACTGCAGCATTATTAAATGCGTCGACGCGAAATTGGGAACCGAAACTGTTGGATAAGGCAGACGGCGTCGATATCCGCATCCTATTCCCTGAAACTTTCCGCAGAGTTCATGGATATTTTTAGTTCATCCACTCATGAGGATTTCTAGTTGTATTTTTAAAGCTCAATCGAAACACCCAACACATCAGAAATACTAAATTCCCCATAAAACCAACTGAAATTCTTCAACTAGGAGTTTTCTCAAAAACCTCGCACTCAAGACCGAGTTTATTAAGTAAAATCAAGTTGGTACTGCTCAAATGAAAATTCCAAAAGTTCGGACCTAATGGTTGGTCAATGCAAAGTAATACGTTTTACTTAAATCTGTTGTATATTCGGGCGGCTAAAAATAAATTTAGTATTTATGTGATATTCTTTTGTATATTTTTAGATCGTACTCAATTTCCAATGGTTAATAATAATGAGAATCTAATAATAGTTTAGGATGGTTGTGTCATAAGCCATTTTGTCATTCTCCAGGAGTTAAGCTCGCATGAATAGTGCCCAGCACATTAGCAGCTGCAGTACTTTTTAAAACCGTTTTATAACATTCGACTGCTAAACATGGCCGAATATTTACATTGTCCAGCTCAATAGATGCTCGCTAATTGCACATGTAGAGTATGTACAGTTCGTATCGATCAGAACCCAAAGGGGAAACTTAACAGCAGAAAAGGCTGCTACCGAAGCGGCGTTTTTAGTATCCAATACTGAAATTGCTTTGTAATTCTGCCTATATTTATCTCGAATTCTAGCGACCTCTTTCTCTACGGCAAACAATCATTTCTGCTTTCGATCTCATATAAAACTCGTTTCGTCTGTCTATCTGCCATGAAATATGAAATTTATATTTATATCCATCTGGCTCGGTTTCTGCGGGGTTAATCAAGTTTCCAGATTGGGGAAAAAATGGAAAAACAACTTTCGCATTGTGAGTTTTTATAAAAGCAAGATACTTTTTTATAGGAAACCAGTCGCGGTAAAACTATTAGGTATGGAAAATCTGGATATCAATTTGAAAAAATTGATCAATGCTTAGGTGCATCCACACTAAATTTAGTGTGCCCTCCACTTCGAGACTCCTGTTATCTATTTTCCATTTCAACTGATTTTCCAGTTTAATCCAGCTGCTTTTAGTTTTCAAATATACTTCATGAGACGCGCTATATTTTTGGTTGAATTTCAAGATAAAATGTTACTGAAAATGGTGAGAATATATTCATTAAAAAGAGGAAAAAATTCATAATTTAGAACAAGTAGCAAAATCCGATTGTAAGTAGAAAGTTGCAAGATTTTTCTTGTTGATATCTTGGTACTTCCAAGAAGTATTTTTATGTCTTTCCTTTGGGTAAAAAGTTGTTTTTTTAATCAAAAATTCTAGAATTGGACGTGATGAAAACAAATACTGCGACTATCGCACAGTAAGAAATAAGTCTCAGTGTAACTGTCCCTAATGTGTAAACTGGGTAACAATAGTGCGAGTTTTTGAAAATTGAACATATCTTGTAATACTTAGTTCATTTTTCAAAAATTCGAACTATTGCTACCCAGTTTGCAGTTTGCAGTTTTTACAGAAGTTATTAGCTCAAATTTCTCGTTGTCTTTTGTTGTATCGCCAAAGTTTGGACATTTTATCACCTTCATGCCTAAATCACACCCGAAACTTGGCAACTTCTTTGATGATGGTCTAGCATTTTTAGCAAATCCCTATCTATTCCTTTAACGGGACGATGCTATTGTTGAAAAAAATGTTTTTCAATAACGGTTGAACCTAATATGGATAATTTAATTGCGTTTGTATCATATTAAGATTGAGGCTCTGAGGATTTTTTAAAAATTAGCTGATATTGTTAGTCGATGATGAATGGGGTGGTAAATTCGTCAAGATGCCGCTGGAGTTTGGTATACTTATTCTAAGCTAATTTCTAGATAATAGTAATTGAACTTACCATGACTATTAATAAAATTTGCTAAATAAAGATCCAATTCTCTCACTGACACATTAATATGATATGGATTCACACAAAGTCCCGGCTGCGCACAGTCTGGGTTTTTCTCAAGTCGCTCACCATCCGTGCTTTCCAATGGAATTGCTTTAAATAATATCACCATTACGAGATCGAGTCGCCACACTTTATCTGCTTGTCTCAAACAGTCAATTCGTCGCATTTTGCCCTTTTGGTCTGGATTGGAAAGTACACACACCGCAGGCCGTTTACCCGTTATACTTAACACAAAGTCCTCTCGACACTCTTGAGTAATATCTTTTCGAAGCTTTCCCAGCAACCGAGATGCCCATTTCTGCTTGACTTCAGCCTTCTCATTCTGGAACAAATAGACACACGATTAGTATTTTAGCTTCAAAAGCGTTCATCTTTAATAAAGCATGAAGCTATTAGATTTTCATTACCTGTAGTGCTTCTTTACATTGGCGCTCTTCTTCCAATGACATTCTCTTCTCGTGCTTTTTGTAGTATTTTCTTTTGGCCGCTTGCAAGTTGAACCAGGTGTATGAAAAGGACTTAACAAATGGCAGGAGTGCTTCAATAAAAGGGTGGAACTCGTCCTAGATAAGATACAGTACTTTAGTTGAAGCCCTGTGGGATTAATGGTGAAGTCAAAGCAATCGTATCAAGCATTCGACATAAAAATACTTAGTAATGAACTAGTGCTACATTTAGGTAAATGAAAGGATTCGTGGAAACAAAATATTTACAATACGATAAGTGTATAGTTGGAGGTAATGGTAATGGGCATAGATAACTTAGGGGTCTTCGAAAGATGTACATTTTTGTATTAAAAGCTTTCGCTTCGATTGCTTAGAGCGTCATAGATCGATTCCAAAAGCCACGCCTATGAAAAGGTATTAGACCTTTAGGTTTGATTTAATTTACCCTTGAAAGCCCGGACGCAGCTACTTACTAGCCGATACATCTGGACAAATATCAGAAATACGCAATGCAGGTATTAATATCACATTGGTCACCACTCACATTTTCTTCACTCTGCAAAATTGTTTCTCCTTCCAGATTAGCAGATTTCGATCGCCCTTGATACACTATTCATTCTTACTTAAAATGCAACTCTGTATTTGCTCAACATTGTCAGTTAATGCATGCGAAATTTATGTGCGATGAAATGGGCATTCTAAATCGCCAATTGCCCAAGGCATTAACCTGCAGTGCGTGCTTACCATTTCTAGGAGAGTAACTACAAGACGTGCTTAAGTTACTCAGTGGCTTACACAGATAAACCAATTTTTTTCTAAGAGCAATGTTGAGGCTTGCAGTTAAACGCCTATCAACTAATTTAAAACATATTTTTATTCTATTAATTTCCAGTTATCATTCATTCAACGCATCTTGATTTCTGAGTAGGTACAATTTGCATAACTGAGTGGCTGTGTGATTAATCTGTCGATATCCTGCAGGAATTAGTGAATAATTCCCCAATTGTGAACTATTTAAATGCGAATGTTAGCTGAAGTTGATTCTTTATTTAGTTTTATAAGCTTGCTTATAATTCAACGAGTAAACTTTCTTCGCTCTGTCATACTGCCGTTACTTACTGCGACTAAAAATAGTGAGATATAAATATCCACCTGATCCTATAGGAACTCAAGCGGGTGTACACATCTTCAAGATTTTATAAGCAAATGCGTGTATTTTCATACGATATTTCGTTGTTTCTTTGGGCAATTAAAAGTTCAACAGTAAAGTGGATTTTGTTCAGTCCCAGTTTGAGCAGAAAACGGCGAAAGACAAAAAAGAAATTTTGTTTTAAATTCGCGAGTTTTTAGCGGTCTACAATTGCTGTTGCGACTTTTAGCTTAATTAAATGAAAAAACTGTCCTTATACCACTTAATTAATGGTAGTTTTCGATTTAATTCCACTATATAAGCGTCTGGAATGTGGATCTTGCTCGTATTGGGAGCGATCCAAATTTTAAACGTCACATATATGTGACATCACTGAGACATCGTAAAGTACTAATTATACGATGTGATTTGATTTCAAATGTCCTTTACATAACTAACATCTTATTTACAATTGATTTATTGAAAAAGTCACAGCAGCGGATAATAGTTCACGCATAGAGCAATACGTATTAGTAGCTTAGTGGTGCTTTGTACGTGTTTTCAAAGAATTTTCAAGGCCCTAACATTGGACCTGAACCAACAAAACCCACTACACTAAAATGTTATGCGGATTTGTAAATAATTGTTCTTCAGGGCTGATGTATTGAATATTTGCAAAATTCACTTGAAGTCTATGTTTCCACGGTGGATTTATTGAATAGAAGTTTGTGGAAAAAACAATCCCAATCAATTTATTGCAAGTATATGGAAAACCTAACATGTTTCGATTGTATAAACATAAGCCACAGATCAGAAAAAAAAGGAATAAAATGCTCATTAGCCCATACGGGAAACGCCGAAGACCAAAAAAATGGAAATAGAATAAAATGTGGAACAGGAAAACCCAAAAAAATAAAAAAAAAACGGTCATTTTTTGGGATTTCTTGTTTCACATTTTATTCGATGTCCACTTTTTGTTCTTAGACAACCTTTGGGGAAGACCCAAAAAAGTGACTGTTTTTCTCATACGGGAAACCTCTAAGAACAGAAAGTGGATATAGCATAAAATATACCACAGAGAAACCCCAAAAGAAGACGGTTTTATCCACCCGCATAGGACAAACAGTCACTTTTTGGGTTTTCCTGTTCACATTTTATTCGATGTCCACTTTTTGTTCTTAGACAACCTTTGGGGAAGACCCAAAAAAGTGACTGTTTTTCTCATACGGGAAACCTCTAAGAACAGAAAGTGGATATAGAATAAAATATAACACAGAAGAAACCCCAAAAAGTGACGGTTTTATCCCCCCGCATAGGACAAACAGTCACTTTTTGGGTTTTCCTGTTTCACATTTTATTCGATGTCCACTTTTTGTTCTTAGACAACCTTTGGTGAAGATCCAAAAAAGTGACTGTTGTTTTCTATACGGGAAACCTCTAAGAACAGAAAGTGAATATAGAATAAATATAACACAGAGAAACCCCAAAAAGTGACGGTTTTATCCCCCCGCATAGGATAAACAGTCACTTTTTGGGTTTTCCTGTTTCACATTTATATTCGATGTCCACTTTTTGTTCTTAGACAACCTTTGGGGAAGACCCAAAAAAGTGACTGTTTTTCTCATACGGGAAACCTCTAAGAACAGAAAGTGGATATAGAATAAATATAACACAGAGAGACCCTAAAAAGTGACGGTTTTATCCCCCCGCATAGGATAAACAGTCACTTTTTTGGGTTTTCCTGTTTCACATTTTATTCGATGTCCACTTTTTGTTCTTAGACAACCTTTGGGGAAGACCCAAAAAAGTGACTGTTTTTCTCATACGGGAAACCTCTAAGAACAGAAAGTGGATATAGAATAAAATATAACACAGAGAAACCCCAAAAAGTGACGGTTTTATCCCCCCGCATAGGATAAACAGTCACTTTTTTGGGTTTTCCTGTTTCACATTTTATTCGATGTCCACTTTTTGTTCTTAGACAACCTTTGGGGAAGACCCAAAAAGTGACTGTTTTTCTCATACGGGCAACCTCTAAGAACAGAAAGTGGATATAGAATAAAATATAACACAGAGAAACCCCAAAAAGTGACGGTTTTATCCCCCCGCATAGGATAAACAGTCACTTTTTTGGGTTTTCCTGTTTCACATTTTATTCGATGTCCACTTTTTGTTCTTAGACAACCTTTGGGGAAGACCCAAAAAGTGACTGTTTTTCTCATACGGGAAAAGTCAGAAGAATCCAGAAAAGCGACCGTTTTATTCCATGCGAAAAGATAAAATGATCAGTTCTTTCAATTTCATTGCTCCACATTTCATTCTATGCCCATTTTTTAATGTTAAACATTTCCATTCTGAGCTAAAACAGTTAAACTTTGCCTTTTCCTATTTCACCCTGTATTTCAAAACGGAATCAGAATCCTATCGGGTTTTTCGCATCCTTCTAATCACCTTAATTTATTAAGTTTGACTGTTTTTACCACACTTCTAAACAATTTGACTTTGTTAGTGCTAAGGATAATTGACTAGCAATTATGTTATTTACTAGCGTTGGATATATTACGGTAGCATATTAGTAACTCACTACACAAATGTGCCAAACTAGCAGTCACACGAAAACACACAGACTCATAAGATTACATCTAGATTTTCCATGTGGAAAGTCAAAAAAATCACCCATTCAACCTTCCCGAACCAAACACCAAATCGGCCGTCTATAGAGACTTGGAGGCATAAGAGCAAAACGCATTTTTTTAGCCCAATGCTATGCAATTTATGCTACAAGGATTGTGATTTACCATATCAAAAGCAGTTAATGATTATCTGATATGCATGGAAAGTCAATGTTTGTAGATATTTTTGAAAAATCAACCCTGTTTCACTTGTTTCACTCAATCTTCAGTTGCCGTGCTGTAGACAGTTATTGACTGCGATGCTTATCAGCTAACCCTGAAGGCTCAAGTATAAATATTTTTTAAGTTGAGACCATATGGGAATCTTTGCTTGAAGCCTGTGATCTTAGAAACTGTGAATGATTTAAGCGAAATTGAATAAAACATTTTTTCCATATGACTCCAACTGATGTACACACTGTATATGTTCTTAAAGGCAAAAGGTGGTTTGCATGAAAGGATTGAAAGGTTGAAATGCCACACATACAGGGCGTTTCTTTGAAAGTGGAAATCCATTCACATTCGGCGCGGTACATTTAACTATATGAAAAAGGTTCTACAGATACTTGTACAGGCGCTTTCAAAGAAGCCTCCTGTATGGCGAAGGCTATAGCAATGAGACACATTTATCAGCCACATAGAATGGAAAATTGTTGTGATGAAAAACCTAGATGTACCGAGATGATGCATGAGGAAATAATGCAAACATGTATCTATGTCTATTACGACAGTGCACTAGATACATACAGGGTGTCCCAGACTGAGTGGGAAATCTCTCGAACTCGGTAAACACAAAATAATAGTATGTAGTACAATCTTTCATATACTTTTTATAAGTATTTTTTTACTTTAGACTTATACTTTTATAAGTCTACATATAAAATTAGCCAACTTTACCTGTATAAAAACATACCTTTTGTATCTCTATGGGCGCTTTTTAGAAGCTTGTCTGCTGATATCGCATCATTTTATTATATGAAATATTTTCTAAGTATTAAAAAGCATTGTCGAAGTCTTTTTTCGAGCCCTGTGTCTCCTGTAAGAGGAAGATGTAGAAAGCTACTCATACAACTTTTTTCTGTCCTATCCGAACCTGAGAGATTGCCCACTTATTCTGGGGCACCCTGTACAGAGATTCTATAGAGAGACGAGAACATATTCTATAGCTTGTCATCTACTGATCCTGAAACGTATATTTACTACTACTAGCTGAGCAAATTTCAACTCTTTTCAACTATCTGCAAGAATGTGATAGAATTTCGAAAGCAAAATGCGTAATCTAGTGGTTGAAATTCCGCTAGACCAATCGCGTGGTGCTGGTGTGATCACGGCACCTGATTGGCGCTCATAAGGATTAGGACAAGTCAAGGGCAATATGCATGTCTCGTCTCGTTCTTAACAGGTCACATATAGATATGATAGAAACAGAGCAGTCATGAACATCAATCAAACATGTCAACATCGAGTTTAGCGGTCAGACCTGCAAAACGATCAAGTAGCGAAATTTTATTTCTTGTACATTCTAACTAAACGCTAGATCAACTAAAAAGTAAATGGAGTAAATCGGGATCATAACAGTTGGACATGCGATGTTGAAGCTGACGCCACTCTAGAATAAATGGGCTACAGAGTGGATCTCTATGAACAAATAGCTGAAGAAAGCCACTGGTCATGCTCTATCGGATACTTTCGTCTATATTCAGCAATATACTAAGAAACTGAAGTAGCAAATTAGAATAGTTCAGGGAAGATTCTAAATATGCTATGGAATTTCTCAGCTCAAACTAACTGTGAGGGGATTGGCAGTTGCCGAATTCCCCAAAATGTTTGTTTATTGAATACTTACTTGTTAATTCTCAAGCGTTAATTGAATTTGCGTCGCTTTATAGCGAACTAAAGAAATCATGCTTAAGTATTCCAGCCGGGGATGTAAGCTAGGGGGCATGATAAAAGTAACAGTAAACAGACTATGAAGGTTTCACGGCCGCTCAAAATATCGCTTAAAAAGTTTTTAATATAAAAATATATATACCGTGGATCATTGGAATTGCTTCTTAACGTTTCCGGTAATGTTCACCGCATATGTGAGCGAAACGTTAGAAACCGTAGCTTGTTTTTCATCAATTTAGCTCTCTTTACTTGTTAGGTGGCTAATGATAGATGAACTTGGGGCTGGGGGCGTCATTAGTGCATCTAGAACTATACACAGTGCGAGTCTCTAACTTGGAATAAATTAAATCAATCAAAAACAGATTTTTTAGGAATTTGCTCGCACACGTCGATTAGTATTTTAAATTGCGCTCTTTTTAATGTAAGAAATTTTGATACAGCGAGTTTGCAATTTGAGATATGATATTCTATAAATGAAAATAATGGCAATCCTAATTTTTTTAATGACTATTCTTAAAGCGTATGTCTATTTCCACGTGCGTACGAAATATCAAATATTTACGTCTTGTAGTTTAAAAGATAGCGAACAAACATGCAATAATTCGCAAAAATGAAGAAATTCATTCACAAAATTGAAACTTTACTGATTATTAGCTACGGAGGCAGGACAAGAACACCAAATAAAGTTATTGATTTATTTAGAGAAAAGAGTAGGCAAGATTGAAACAATTTCGGAAAATGGCATTAAAAAAATTATCAATCATTAATTACTGATTCTCTGTTCAAGAAAATCCTAATGTGCCAACTAGGCAGATCTCTATTTCTCAGTGTGATGTGTGAAAATGATGAGTAATATAAAAAAGTGCGCATTTCCAGCTCTATCAAGCAGTGACAACTGGAGCTGTACAGCTCAACCGGTTCTCTAAAAGTGCGCCAAAAGCTAAGAGCAGTTTTCAAAACCCGCGTTAATTTCAAATTTTTGCATTTTGCAAGAAGACCAGAAACATTTCTAAAATGATGTGTAATATAAAAAAAGTGCGCATTTTCAAGCTCTATCGGGCCGTGATAACTGGAGCTGTACAGCTCAACCGGTTCTCAAAAATTGCTCCAAAAGCTAAGAGCGGTTTTCAAAACCCGCGTTAATTTCTAATTTTTGCATTTTGTAAGAAAACCAGAAACATTTCTAAAATGATGTTTTATACAAAAAAGTGTTCATTTTCATGCTCTATTAGGCAGTGACAACTGCAGCTCTACAGCTCAACCGGTTCTCTAAATGTGAGCCAAAGGCAAAGAGCAGTTTTCAAAACCCGCGTTAATTTAAAATTTTTGCATTTTGCAAGAAAACCAGAAATACTCCTAAAATGATGTGTAATATAAAAAAGTGCGCATTTTCATGCTCCATCAGGCAGTGAGAACTGCAGCTGTACAGCTCAACCGGTTCTCTAAAAGTGTGCCAAAAGCTTAGAGCGATTTTCAAAACCTGCATTAATAATTTCTAATTTTTGCATTTTGCAGGAAAACCAGAAACATTTCTAAAATGATGTTGATGATAAAAAAGTGGTAATTTTCATGCTCTATCGAGCCGTGACAACTGGAGCTGTACAGCTCAACCGGTTCTCTAAATGTGAGCCAAAGGCTAAGAGCGTTTTTCAACCCCCGCGTTAATTTCAAATTTTTGCATTTTGCAAGAAAACCAGACATATTTATAAAATAATGTTTTATACAAAAAAGTGCGCATTTCCAGGCTCTATCAGGCAGTGACAACTGGAGCTCTTCAGCTCAACCGGTTCTCGAAAAGTGCGCCAAAAGCTAAGAGCGGTTTTCAAAACTCGCGTTAATTTCAAATTTTTGCATCTTGTAAGAAAACCAGAAACATTTCTACAATTATGTTTTATACGAAAAAGTGTGCATTTTCAAACTCTATCAGGTAGTGACAACTGAAGCTGTACAGCTCAACCAGTTCTCAAAAAGTGAGCCAAAAGCTAAGAGCGATTTTCAAAACCCGCGTTAACTTCTAATTTTTGCATTTTGCAAGAAAACCAGAAACATTCCTAAAATGATGTGTAATATAAAAACGTGTGCATTTTCATGCTCCATCAGGCAGTGACAACTGGAGCTGTACAGCTCAACCGGTTCTCGAAAATTGCTCCAAAAGCTAAGAGCGGTTTTCAAAACCCGCGTTAATTTCAAACTTTTGCATTTTGTAAGAAAATCAGAAACATTTCTAAAATGATGTTTTATACAAAAAAGTGTTCATTTTCATGCTCTATTAGGCAGTGACAACTGCAGCTCTACGGCTCAACCGGTTCTCTAAATGTGAGCCAAAGGCTAAGAGCGACTTTCAACACCCGCGTTAATTTAAAATTTTTGCATTTTGCAAAAAAACCAGAAATATTTCTAAAATGATGTTTTATACAAAAAAGTGCGCATTTCTAGGCTCTATCAGGCGGTGACAACTAGAGCTGTTCAGCTCAACCGGTTCTCTAAAAGTGCGCCAACAGCTAAGAGCGATTTTCAAAACCCGCGATAATTTCTAATTTTTGCATTTTGCAAGAAAACCAGAAATACTCCAAAAATGATGTGTAATACAAAAAAGTGCGCATTTTCATGCTCCATCAGGCAGTGACAACTGCCTGCAGCTGTACAACTCAACAGGTTCTCGAAAAGTGCGCCAAAAGCTAAAAGCGGTTTTCAAAACTCGCGTTAATTTCAAATTTTTGCAATTTGCAAGTAAACCAGAACCATTTCTAAAATAATGTTTTATATAAAAAACTATGCATTTTCATGCTCTATTAGGCAGTGACAACTGCAGCTGTACAGCTCAACCGGTTCTCTAAATGTAGGCCAAAGGCTAAGAGCGGTTTTCAAAACTCGCATTAATTTCAAATTTTTGCGTTTTGTAAGAAAACCAGAAACATTTCTAAAACGATGTTTTCTACAAAAAAGTGTGCATTTTCAAACTCTATCAGGTAGTGACAACTGAAGCTGTACAGCTCAATCGGTTCTCAAAAAGTGAGCCAAAAGCTAAGAGCGATATTCAAAACCCGCGTTAAGTTCTAATTTTTGCATTTTGCAAGAAAACCAGAAACATTTCTAAAATGATGTTTTATACAAACAAGTTCGCATTTTCAAGCTCTATCAGGTGGTGACAACTGGAGCTGTACTGCTCAACATGTTCTCTAAAAGTGTGCCAAAAGCTAAGAGCGATTTTCAAAACCCGCGCTAATTTCAAATTTTTGAATTTTGCAAGAAAACCGGAAACATTTCTAAAATGATGTTTAATATAAAAAGTAGACATTTTCATGCTTTATCGGGCCGTGACAACTGGAGCTGTACAGCTCAACCGGGTCTCGATAAGTGCGTCAAAAGCTAAGAGCGGTTTCCAAAACCCGCGTTAATTTGAAATTTTTGCATTTTGCAAGAAAACCAGAAACATTTCTAAAATGATGTTTTACACAAAAAAGTGTGCATTTTCATGCTCTATTAGGCAATGACAACTGCAGCTCTACAGCTCAACCGGTTCTCTAAATGTGAGCCAAAGGATAAGAGCGATTTTCAAAACCCGCGTTAATTTCAAATTTTTGCATTTTGCAAGAAAACCAGAAACATTTCTAAAATGATGTTTTATACAAAAAGTGCGCATTTTCAAGCTGTATCAAGTAGTGACAACTGGAGCTGTACAGCTCAACCGGTTCTCAAAAAGTGAGCCAAAAGCTAAGAGCGATTTTCAAAACCTGCGTTAATTTCTAATTTTTCCATTTTGCAAGAAAACCAGAAACATTTCTAAAATGTTGTTTAATATAAAAAACTAGACATTTTCATGCTCTATCGGGCCGTGACAACTGGGGCTGTACAGCTCAACCGGGTCTAGATAAGTGCACCAAAAGCTTAGAGCGGTTTTCAAAACCCGCGTTAATTTCTAATTTTTGTATTTTGCAAGAAAACCAGAAACATTTCTCAAATGATGTGTAATATAAAAAAGTGGACATTTTCATGCTCTATCGGGCCGTGACAACTGGCGCTGTATAGCTCAACCGGTTCTCGAAAAGTGCGCCAAAAGCTAAGAGAGGTTTTTCAAACCCGCGTTAATTTCAAATTTTTGCAATTTGCAAGTAAACCAGAACCATTTCTAAAATAATGTTTTATATAAAAAAGTGCGTATGTTCATGCCCTATCAGGCAGTGACAACTCGAGCTGTACAGCTCAACCGGTTCTCTAAAACTGAGCCAAAAACTAAGAGCGATTTTGAAAATCCGCGTTAATTTCTAAGTTTTGCATTTTGCAAAAAAACCAGAAACGTTTCTGAAATGATGCCAACTAGACAGTAATTATTCTTAAAACCAAAAAATTCCAAAGAAAAATATCAATACTCCGGACCCCCCGAACATGATCCAGATATGAGATTTCAGTTTTTCAATGAAATGATGAATCTATCAGACAGAAATGATTTCAACACAGAAAACGTATCAAGGTTTATGTTAAATGGGGAGGTAAGTTGTGAAAATGTTCCATAATGGGCATACAAAAACTGACACTGGATGAAGGAAGGCCACACTCTTGTGCCTATACTTTGGTCTTCGGAACGGGACTATCAGGTTCGAACATAGGAAACCAACTCAAAACAGGAAAATGGTCCGCAGCAATACGTACTAGTTGTGCGACATTTTTTTGTCAAAAGAAAAATGAATATGATTGTTCTGCTTCTAGGTCCAAAATGTAACACTAATTAAAATATTTGCACTATTCAAAGATACACTCTGTATAATGTTACAAAATATTCATTTGCAACGTTTAGATAACGTTTATTGCATCGTTTCAGTAACATTTCCTTGAAACGTTTCAGTAACGTTTCAGCTAAACGTTTCTGAGGTCGGACATTTTCAGTTACATAAACATTTGTGAAACAAATAGTGCAAATAACTGAAACATTGCGGGCTTTAAATATACCTACGTTTCTGAAACAAAAAATTTTCGGAATTGGAAGTACGGTCCGTGATATCATCAACGCTGGATAAATTTTGGTAGTCACTTTTATCGGAATCAAACAAAACATCAACTTCTTGCAGCTGTTCAGTTATTGTGGGCGGTCTTTTATTGTCAAGTCGCATATTCTCGAAATGTCCATAACATTATAACGAAAAAAGGTGTATGGAATATTTTCCGTAATTGTGTTCTATATCTAGATCTCTAACCGTTTGCTGCAGCCCGACATTTTTAGTACAGTAGGAAATCGAAAATTTGATCCGTCCAGTTTAGTGGACGGGGGACTTAGTTAAAACCTGGAGGTGTCCAGTAGAGACTCGCACTCTATATGGTCATGCGGGATGTAATTTTCTTTATTTCCCAAATGTAAAAACTAGTGGCTCCCAAATGTAAAAAAAAGTTGAGATGTAAATAAGTATCCCCGCGGATATTTTGAACAAGCGTTGTTGTATAACTGCTGCGCAGTTCCGAAATGTGATTTTCAAAAAGTCGTCAACAGTTAGATGATTTGGTTGAGAAAGAGTGCGGATATTTTGCAGCAAAATAACTATTTGGAAAAATGCTCATGCCCTAGCCATGCCCTTATAGAAGAGGTACTTCGGGTGTCAAAACAAAATTTCGCTCTCGATCAAAGGGTGTTGTTAAAGCCCTTGAGGTCAGACAGCAAACATAAAATACAAAACAGAATAACACTCATGTTAATCATGTTAATTACATATCACCACGCATGACGGCGGGCGCGGGGGGAGAGGGAGGGTAGCAGCGAGTAGGCACCTGTCCCGAGGACGGCGTCTGCAGGTACGACGACACATCGGGCTCCACCATGCAGCTGCGCAACGTGTCGGGGATGAACATTCCTCAGAATCACACTCACGCACAGGTCACGGTGGCCGCGCAGCGGGTTCCATTACAGTGAATAGGCGCGGACCCGGTGCACTAACTCGCAGTACTCGCACACATGTGAGTACTCAGCATAGGATACAACATGCCACTGTCACAGTGCACTAATTGGGGACCGCGACGGTAATAGCGAATCCCTATGTCTGTTATTTATATCAAAACGGTGATGCTACTGCCGACGCGGCTTGCTAGGGTCGTCCGGACGCTGGTGCACGTTTCTGTATGTGCAAACTGACGACAGGCATGTTGCCGGGCTGCCGACTGCCATGTAAGCTGTACGTCGGCAGCGCTCAAACGATTCTCCACAGCAGCGGCGCGCGGCGTCGCGATGCCCCATGTCGATGCCGTAGCTATGTTGCCATGCTGCACAAGACGCCACATACTGAATCGCGTCCGAACCAGCTTCAGCGTCTAAATATAGCTACAAGAAAAACAAAGCTCAAAGTCAAAGGCACTGTTCAACTCTGATAGCGTCTAAGCGACAAAACCCATTCGAACGTCCCGATAACGCGTGACAAATATTCATGTTCTGGGTCTTTGTTGATTTCCTTCCAAGCCGAAACTCCCCTAAAACAGACTGTACATTAAAAGACTAAATCTATCACCGTTTCTTGTTGTAGTACCCCAGTCTAACTGTTTTCCCACTAAAACCTTTTCCTCACCACCGAAGTAGCATCCTACCAAACACTACTTCATTATCTTTGTATACTCAATGAATTCCAGAGGGATTCTGAAGGGGGTACGCACGACTTCACTTGGTTGGACCTCGATTCCTCCCAGTAGTCTGCTAGTAGTCTTTCTGCTGTATTTTTTGAAAATGCGTGTCCCGTTGTAGAGACAACAATCCTCCTTATTTGTTGCCTCCTACGAACTGCTTTGTCCTAAGCAGTTGCGGTATCTCCTTCCAGTCTGGTTTCCATTACTCCTGCTTGATCCAGTTGCCCAAGTGACTCATACTCTGCTTCAGCTCCTCGCCATGGACTTAAGTTCTTTTACACCACACTCTACTACGCCTGGTGACCTGATTGTGTATGATTTTAAAGTATTCATTGCAGCTTCATCTCCGACAACGATGGTAACAGCCGATTTGTGTAGGCTCTTGCCCGCATCTCCCGGGCGCAACTTGTTATTGCCAGAATCTTCGCTTGGAAAGTGGTGATGAGAGTACCTAGGTTTAATGTTCCTATTTCGACAACCCCACCGCCATATTCTGCTGTTGTTTTCATGCCTTCCGTATACCATCAGTAGGCGCTCCATAGGGCCTCAGCTTCTATGGATATATGCAAAGGCTCCAGCCCCAGGAGAGTTTCCATAGCGGCTAAATCACCGTTACTTCGTTGTCATCCCCACCTCCACTGAAACAATCACTCCAACATTCCTATGACCCATGAATTTTTGAAATTCACGTGGGTATCACGTGTACTGTCGAATGCGCTAGGCCACAGCTGAAAATTACTCACTTTATTACACTAATTGTTAATTCATTCACGCTTCATGATGTCACATTCGATATTTAAAAGAACGCTACTGAAGAAACACCAAGTAATCCGTTACACAAAACAATGTATGACTTTCTTCCATTTATTAAAGCTAACAGTGTTGCGAGTTAAAGCGCAATCTGCAAGTTGGAAACACTCAAACACGGTTATTGTCACTTACTAACATTAATATATTTAACTTTCTAGTCTACAAATCTAGCATTTGAAACTTATTCGAAAATAAATAACACATACGTAAAACACTAACAGCGTTTTTGGGAGTTTCATTATAATAATTTTTCTTATTCCGTTACTCAAAAATTTCTCTACATTACTTTGCTAAGCTTCAAAAAAATAGTTATATTTACCGGGCTTAAATTGTGCATTTATTACACCGATTCGTTTTTTTTTGTTTGGTCAGATAAAGCAAATTTTTCAAGTAATATTTAATTCTTTACAATGATATAAGCCAAGCAAATACAGCTTTGTTCTTTGAAGCGTCTAATTAATAAGTTATTTGTTTTTAAATACGCCGTAATGCATATTGTACAGTTAATAGATCGAAACACTTCTATTCGTCTATCGAAAACCGTGGAAGGCATTAAATAGAAAATACTATCAACTAATCAGGATTTATCGAAAATACAATACACGAAATATGCTAGTGGAGAATATAAACCAAATTATGATACAAACACAATTCATCTAACGTTCAAGTTCTGTGTTTCAAAGTAAGAGATTACTTTTATAATAAACTAAGTATCAAGCCAATATGTATGGGATACCGATTACTTGCAATCTGAGACCCAACGATTCCAATATTTTGGAGTAAGAAAATTTATAATCATATTAAGCTCTTGGCTTGAAACTTTTGGTGTTTCTTTCTTCTATTCTTCCTAGTTCCTTTCATATTAACTAGGCTTTGAGAATCGATTTCAGTTTTTGTGGTTCGAAAATTCTTAATTTTAAAATAATATTTAAACTATTTTTTTAAATTTCTTCCAGACATTAAGTTGAGTATTTATGTAAATAATACTCGAATTTAGAAATAATGTATTTCTTCCTATGATTGTCAGGATTTTAAGGAATATTTAGTATAATAGTCACGATAAACCTACTTGCTCATTTCACGAATAATGAGATAACAAGTTACATTATGCCGATAATTTATTTTAAATATTAGAATTTAAAAATTGTGATGCTTTGGAAGTTTTCTAAATATACTGTTTGTTTGTTCTATAGTCAAACAATAAATAAATGCCAATCGGATAGAAAATAAAAAAGTCTCTATTCTAATAGATTTTTCTAAATATCCTTGAAAAAAATCGAGCCAGTCCGTTGGCTACTTTTATTTACCGATAATATGCCACCATGTGCATATAATTAAAGTAAACAGTGCCCGTGATGTTAAACTTATATTCTAAATGGAAATATTATAATGTGAATTCGTTTTCGCTTTTATTGAACACCTAAAACATTGATATTCGAAGACAATTTGTAAGTACCGATATTTAAGAGCACACCGATTTGAATCAGATTTTACCATCAGACTCAAACAGTGGCAGTCAACGAATGTTCCCCTTACTCAGAAATAGAAAATGAAAACGCTCAGGTATCAGAATATGCAATTCACGAATAATTCTAAGTTAGTATTTATCACAATAAGTGGACTTCGATGGGCCGATATAACCTTTAGCTATGATGTTATCAGCCACAAAAGTCAACGAACCAGGTTATATTTATATTCCCTAAGAAAGTTAAGTATTATTGCTAGTTGCCATAGTCACAAACATTTGCTGAAAATCAGCTAATTCTTGTCCCAGTAGCTCTATTCCTTGACCCGTTCGGGTACCTTGTTGTTGCGAGGTTTGTTGATCAGATTCTTTCGGCAAAACATTCGGCTTCTTCTTTTCGGTTTCGCCGCTGTCTGGTCTTCTGGGCACTGCCACCTTGCTAGGAATCACTGGCTTATTCGGAGGAATAGGAGGAGGAACTCCTCTTGCAGCTGCCCCCTTTTTAGGAGGCGTTTGCGGAGCAGTCGATTGTTGTAAATGCGGCGGAAACGCTGGTTTAGGACCGGCTCTAATTGTGGAAGAATCTGTTAATCCTGCGGATATTGAACTCATCTGAAAAGACAAATTACTATAGAATCATAATAAATGTTAAGCATATTTATTATCTTACCTTGTTTGGAACAGGGGGAGATGCGGCAATGGCTGTTTGCCTGAGTGCTTGCCCCGGAGTAACAGACTGTGCAATTCCAGTAGCTAAAAATTATTTGGATGATATTAGAAATATAATGACAAAATTAAATAGAATAAAATTGCATGGCTAAAATATTCCAAAAAATATTTACTTGGTCCTGAAACAGGAACACTTGAAACAGTAGCTGTTGGCTGCACTACTTTAGCAACACTACTAATGATAGCTGTGCCACTGTCCGACAGCTGAATTCTAGTTCTGATTGCATCATATTCAGCTCTTAACCTATGTATTTCAGTCTCAATTTCGATTATCCTGAAAACGTAAAAAAACACAACAGCTTATATTTAAAGTGCATTTGGATGCCGCCATACCTTTGATCTTTAGCTGCCAGTTGGGTTTTAAAATGTTTTCTCTCCACCTCGAATTCTTGAGCCTGCTTTTCTATTTCTGCCTCCATTTGCAAAGACTTTTTACTTTCCTCTTCTAGACCTTCAGCCATAGTATCAATTCGTGATTTCTCTTCAGATAAAATCTTCAAATAAGCGCATTGATGAAAAATAGTAAGCTTAACTTTTTTAATGTGCTTTACCTGGGCGAGATCTTCACTTCTTTTCCGTTCTTCGATATATTTTACTATAATCTTTTTCCTCTCGGCTAAAAGTAACAAGACAATCTGCTTTTGTCGAGCCCTTTCTTCATCTGCAAGCTCAACTTGTCTTTTAACTTCTTTTTCCAATTTTTTTCTAGCATTTCTTTCCATTTCCAGTTCCTGCCGCAGTCTAGTTCGTTCCATCTCAAGCCCGTATGTAATGTCATCTCCTTGGGCTGTATCATGCTCATGCTTACACTTTTCTTCTTCTAATTCTTGGATAACCTTTGAACGGGAAAAATATTTTAGGGATAATCGAAACAACCAAAACATGTATGATTATGACTGAACATTTAAAGCCAACATTATAATAGTGCGTGCTACAACATAGACTGCTTGGAATTCGCATTAAGTTTAAGCAACGCATACATTTAAATAAAATTGATGATTAACCTTTTTATGCTTAATTTCCGCTTCTTTTAAAATGCTAATCATATGCTGATGAGCCCATCTTTGTTGCATCACTAAATGTTCTAAAGTTTGGAGCTGATGTTCTGCGGCTGTTTGCATATCCGCCTCACTTATTGGAGGTTTCGCACTTGAGCTTTCCGAAATATTGTCTCGCAACAGAGCAGTATATGGATCAGCCATAACACTAGGCCTATACCTGCCTAAAGTTGCTACTTGCTTCAACCTTTCCGACTAGAATAATAAAATGCAAATTTTATTATAAGGTAAAACCTGAATTTTTAGTTGGTCGAAGTTTGCGTTTAAATTGTTTGTTGGCCAATTCCAGGAATAAGCTTAAAATCTACTGTCTATACAGGGTGGGAAGATGAAAAATTATAAATTTTGATGATGAATCCTTGTGCGGAAACGTACGGTTAATATGGGAAAAGTATTGTATATAGTAAAGTGCGTCACAGGTTTCTTCACACACAGGTGCGTGGGTGAAGTGCGATCCCAAAACAGCAATTTTCGGCACGCTTTTTCGTGGAATTTTTTCGCTCGTCCGTGGAAAAAATTATTGCAGTTCTAAATCGGGATAAATTATTGTAAATGCCATTTGTCGCCGTTGGAATTTGAGCTAAATCGCTGTCTGATACACAAGATTTTGTAAATGAACCCACACGAATTGGTGTCATTCTAACAATGAAAACAAACCAATATCTACGTTTCTGGACATGGGCTTATCATCAAAAGTTATTCCATTTTGGCTTCTATACAAAACACTATACAAAAATTTGAATCACCCTGTATATAGTAATAAAAAAAATTATGCGGTTTTGGCTGAAAATCAGTTAATTATTAAAAAATTAATTTCAGAATGGGTAGTGTCTGAGTCTCGCTAAGCCTTGGACTGTACTTACAGTATATAAATAGAATGTTAGTATAGCATCTGAATTAATTAAGGATGTGTTAACAATGGCTATTAAAACGAAGCAAATATTCTTAACTCGGTTTTACCTTTAAGGCTGCAATGACGATGTCTCGAGCTTGAATTTCCCCCTCGAAACAAGTAACTAATTTCAGTAAATCGCTTTTGGATAGTTCCATCTTGGTGTTCCTCTGCACAAGTAATAAGTATGTAGGTACTAAGTGAGGCAGCTAGCTAAATATAAATACCCAAACCTTTAGTGTACTACTGCTCAGATGAGTCCTTTCAATTTCATCGAAATGTCCTGGTTGATTTTCGGGAACTGTAGACAGGGTGGCCCCAAAATCTTGAGGGCCTCCTAGACCTTTAACCCATTCAATTTCAACATTATTGCCAGCCATACTGCACCTATGAGTAAAATGTCTTTGTGATGTGGAGAGAAATGCTATAATGCATTCATTATTTAACCGGGCAAATCTATTTTTCCATTGCGTTTATTCAAATTTAAACATTTTATTTTCACTTTGATCAGATCAATCTCAATCTGACAGAAGAAAACTTTCTTTTAGGTTAGTAAGTCTGCCCACTGTTGCCAGTAGAAAAAGGCGTCGTCGCACGTACCGACACCCATCACAGTCATCACGAGAATCGAATGTTTATAGAATTTTAATTTATTAAGAATGCATTTATTTTATGGCTGTGCAATTTTTTTCTGATAGTTAAGCTGCAGCTTTTTATTGGGCATTTTTTAAATTTTTGTTTAAAAAAATGATTACGTTACTCAAAAACGCTGTAAAAATGTGGGTTTCTTCTAAAAAACTCTTTAGGTGGTGATTTTTTTTTCTTTAAATTAGTAGTTTTTGCTATTTTTACCGGTTGTTTATATTTGAAATGGGTAGCGATGGGCGTGTCGTACTTAATTGAATCCTACTTAGCATGAATTTGACTTTAATCTAACCGGATTGTTCCGTTATGTCGCTCCGAACAATGTTCCGATCCCCGATTAATCAATGAGAGAAGCAAAGTCGGAATGTTTCGCGAATGATCGGGGACTGTAAAGCTGCAATAATTATCAATTTAACCTAACTTGTGGAAAAATTTATTAATATAGAAATAAAAGGTGGATCTTAGGAGGTAGATTTTATCGCGGTGAAACGCAAATTTAGAGCAAATCAGATCGAGTCGACTTTCTTTTCGCCATGATACGCCTTTCCTTTCACCCTAATTATTATATCATGCTGCATCTGAGTGCGTATTTTCGGTGACGTAGATTCTACGCTGGCAAACGTGCTGTTACTTGGTTGGATGCCGTTTTAACCATATTTTCGCCGGAAATTGGTGTAAAATACATCAAAACAATATATTTTTTCATACAATAGTGATTGCTTTAACATGGAAACAAGTGCATAGTTAACGCAAACAGCGGAATAATGAATATAAGTGACGTTTTTCTGGCATGTGGTGAAGAAGGGAATGGCAATATGGACATATCTCTGAATTATGACAATAATGGATTTATGGTTTGTATTCTATATCCCTAACTGTTAAATATACCCATGTATTTATCACGCCAACTTCCATCTTCATACCCATTGTGTTCTGGCAAATGCCACTTGTAATTTTTCAATGGATATAGGTAGCATGTCTAATGATAAATCACTGTTAGATTTCACACCGCTTGAGGGAGTTTCTTAGAAGGACAAACTTCTGTTTATGCTTAAGCCATAAGCTCCCTAAGCTTTCTTTGTTATTTGTACAATGACAATAAGACACCCATGTTGACTCATTCAAAACGGGTGAAAGTCCATTAGGATGTGACCGCTTTAACTTTTGGGCTAAAGGGCCATGAACCATTTTTTTAACCCATATTGTCCCAAGCATCGAAAAATAAAAAAAACTTGAAAGTTTGTTCATATATATTTATTTGGTCGGACTTGAGACTAGTCCATATGTCAAAAAAATTTTAAAATTAAAAACAAAAAAATACTGGTGCGTTGAAACATGAAATACAAATTTAGGGCACATAACTTAAAACAAATAATATTAACAAAACGACATTATAGAAAGATTTAATCTTAAATTAAATAACTAAACCTAATTTATTTTTTGAATAGAACTTTATTTGGTATAAAAAAGAATATGAAAAGCATGGAAAATTTACAATATTGTTAACGAAAAAAAAATTTCCCATGTAGATTTTAAATCTTACATAGCATTGAGACTTTTAAAAACTGACAAAACCATAATGCAAAGAAATCTTGCTCCTTCTCTAGATGTACTCCGTTATGATAATATAGGTCACCTCATAACAACCGATGCTAATAAATTACGAAGGAGGTGTAGAATTTGCCATAACCATACGATTTACATTTGTAATAAATGTAACGTCCACTTACATTCAAAATGTTTTATGCAATTTCATCAAAAATGAAACCGGGCGTTTCCAGTAGTGCGTTAACGCACCATACAAAATTATACTCTTTTTGTTTCAAAAGAAATTATTGGGTTCCAGTCAATATTATTGTTTATTAGTTAAAACATTTTACAAATATGTTTCGGTACCTTTCTCCACCATCATCAGTTTGTATGTATGGCTGTTTCTACCTTCACCTTTGGCAAGCCATTTGGCAAAGAATGGCTTGCCAAAGGTGAAGGTAGAAACAGCCATACATACAAACTGATGATGGTGGAGAAAGACACCGAAACGTATTTGTAAAATGTTTTAACTAATAAACAATAATATTGACTGGAACCCAGGAATTTCTTTTGAATTAAGTTGAAATACTGTCAGGAAAGTATACATAACTCTTTTTTGTACCAAATAAGGTTCTATGCAAAAAATAAATTAGGTTAAGTTATTTTATTTAAGATTGAATCTTTCTATAATGTATTTTTGTTAATATTATTTGTTTTAAGTTATGTGCCCTAAAATTGTATTTCATGTTTCTTCCCAGTGGTTCCTTAACGCACCAGTAGTTATGTTCAAGAAATAAATCATCATTTATAAGATCTACCAAATGTATTGTATCTACCATATAATCTTTATACTATATACTTACGAAAAATGGAAACACTTTCAAGAAATAAAATGTTTTACTGTTTGGAATTAACTTCTAAATTTGACACAAAATTGTGCAGCATTCTTCTTGACTTTGAAAGTGGTATAACATTGTTGTTTTAAAATAACAATAAACAGTTTGTGTGGTACTAAGTTCTCTAATAGGGGTTATAATAAAAATTCAAAACAGGAATGCCTAAATTTTACTGTATTTTTCAAAAAATTAAAATAAAATATTTGGTGCGTTAGCGCACCACTGGGACAAAATTGGTTAACACAAAATTTGATACAAAACCGGCTAATTTCAGTTTATTTAAGCTTTTCATGCCTATACAGATGTTTATCAGTCTATCTTAAAACCTTTGATTATTTTGACACTCTGTATACAATCTTCGTTTTTGTATATTCTTTTTCCTGACTGTACTTTAATCTGTATACAATATAACTTCTGTAATCCGAATTAATTGCAAGGGCAAATTCGGATTAATGAATTTTGTTTAATGTTACTGTTTATTTTTACTACAAATTTTATTAAAAATTTTGGTAAAAGATATGATATATTAAAAGAATATCTGTGTACATAAAATGGCTTAATTTTTGTACATACAAAATACATATGTGTAAATCTAACTCGATGTAAAAACAGTGATTTTAGTTGGTTTAGTATCTCTTTGCTCCGCCTTTGAAACCCCTTTTTTCATTTCTGAAATGAAAGTGACAATATGGTGTTCCGATTTAGAATTTTCCAAACCCCATTTTGTGCATATCTCGAAACATTTGACTACCTCTGTGGAAAATACGTTGGTGCTCTACGTCTTCGTCAGAGCTAGAGCCTAGTTCATCTTGAACATGTTCCAAAATATCCAAATCGTTTATGGGTTTATTAATGACTCCTCTTGACCTGCTGTCCAATTAATAACTTCCTAATATGTAAATTACCCGCCCATTTGGTTTAACAATCCAGCAGCACCATGTCTGCTAATGTTTCTCTATGCTTTGACGCAGGCAATGGAAGAAGGTCTTCTTTATCCCAACCATGAACTTGTTGCTCAATTGTTACCGTTTTACTTCAGTTTTAGTATTGAGTTTACTTCATGACTTCTAGATAAGTTGAGGTCGCACGTTTTCCCAAGCCTTAGCCAGTTCAATCTTAACATCTTTTAGATAAGTATTTTTTTTTAATTCTGCAGATCTTTCGAACCTCTTTCGGAAGCGACAATCCGTTTTAAGAGACATTTTCTGCAATGGAACTTAATCGCTTGAATCACATTTTGATCCATGGGTTGCACTAATGGTGGCACTTAATGGGTTACATTAAGTGGCAAAAACCTTGCAACAATTTGTTTGTCATCTGAAGAAAAGTATTCTGGGTGCCCTGATGCATTGTCTAAAATTAGAAGAGCGAGCCTTTGAATGTAATTTGAGCTCTAGCATTTTTTTTTAACTGCTGGAACAAAATCTCTGTATAACCATCGATAATAAAAAGTCATCGGTAACGATTCATTTCCAAAAGAACGAGGCTTTCCAGATCTGCCTCACAATAACAATTTCATTTTATGAGTCCCAGAGGCATTTGAACAAGGCATAAAGGTGCCTTGCTCTCTGAGTCTCTCTCTAAATCTCCCTCTTCATTTTTCTGCTTGATGCTGATGTCTCAGATTGACCAGCAAGTGTCTTTTGAGGGAGTAATTTCCGAAAAAAACTTATCTGCATTAAATTTATGAAGCCACCCAGCACTCGCTTTAATATTTTTGTTATAAGTTTGATTATAAAAAAATTGACTTTTTCCCTTCAAATATCTCCTGACATTGGAGGACAAACATTTTGGTAGTGAGGGATCTATCTCGACACGCACTGTTCGGATAAACAAATTGTTGTTTGGACTATAGAGGCAACTTCCGGACTTTCGGATTACTGAAAGTTCGGATTAAAGGGGTTTTACTGTACTTATAGCGTGCTCACATTTTTCGGGACCCTGTGCACATATGTTCTTGTAGTTTTTCTACTACGTCGCATTGATCGTTCACCAATTTTGCTTTCGTTTCTGATTTGTTTTTCAATTTTCTTTATTAGACACTAGTATTCTGGTCATTCATTGTTTTGTTGCTTTCTTCTCCCTGAGTCATTCTAATAGCTCAGAGTTTAATGTTCTTTCGGTCTCTTCACAATTTTTAATTTAACTACTCCAACTGACTATGTTTTATCATCTTAAACTAATAGAACCATTGTATTTTTTACCTTATATTTATCCGCATTTCCAACTAATAAATTTTCTTTGTTTTTAAGTCAGTTAATCCATGAGCCGCAATCAATATCTGTTAATCATGCCCACGTTTTGCAAGCAGATAATTGGTTTCAAGTGGTGTTCTCATGGTTGTTTAAAGGTTAACCTGCTTTAATTTGTTTGCTCTGAACTTAATAATAAGATATCGAGTAAAATACCCTGCGTATCCTATATGTATGTAGTAACATTTATAAACTGATAACAGTTTTGATCATCAACAAGCATGCATTTCCAGAACCAAAAGCAAATACCTACAACCTTGTAAAGTTAGGTAGTTAATGTTTATTTTTCACTTCTTTTTATGGTAATCAAATGTTTAAAATTTCATTGTTTCAGGCAACAAGATCATTATGAGAAGTAACCAGCGCGGTCATATATTGAAATAAACACTTTGATTTGCTTCAAACCAGAACACACTATACTGATCAAGCAATAATTTCACATTTGTAATTAATCTTGAATATATTTAGTCAAGTTAATCATTGAAGGCACAATCCATTGTTGACTGGTTTTCCTCAAGAATTGCACCACACGTCTAATTAATTATTAACACTTCGATATCATAGTGTAAATAGCATGTGTTGGCTAGATTACTGTTTGTACTATTAAAAAACAAAAGGCCGTTTTGTTTTTAGAGTTCAGAATTTTTTGATTCTATTCTATCAATGCAAAATGACTTGGAAGAAGGATTTCTCTCAAACTTTGAAGATGATAATAACATGTCAAGTGATGCTAGTCATAGTGATGATGTGCTTTCGCCTGAGAGTTACTATTCGGAAAGTGATAAAAATAGTACATACAGTGCAGAAAATAACGATAATGAAGCGTAAGTTTGGTGAGAAAACTGCACTTGCGATTTTTGCAACTGTTTATTTGATACTTTAGATCCTCTGTCTTAAATAACATTGATGGCATTGATGACCCAATTCTACTATCGTTTCTGGATCCTATCACCCAACAAAAAGATACTAAGCAAATTCCTGCTGCAAAATCACAAACTTCGGGTATTCTACCTCAGCGTACACAAAGAGCCACGAAAATATTGATTCAGAATCCTTCAAATAAGAAATGTATTGCAAAGCCGATCAGTAATGCTAGTGAGTTATATATTGAAAGTGCTCTTTGCGTCAAAACAATATTTGGTTGTTTTAGCACTAAGAAAATCATCTATTAAAGGCAAACCTCAAATATTGAAGGTACAACAGATAACCAATAATGGCCGGCCAGTGCTATTGCCGTTGAGTTTTAAAAGTATTAAAATACTGAACTCCTCTGCTGATGTCGCCGCCCTATCTAACAGTAGAAAACGCAAAATTGGATCTATCGACATTGAGCAGGATGGTTAGTTTCCATAAATTTTGGAGTGATTTGTTACTAAGGTAATAATAATTTTCAGACGAAGACGATGATGATTCTGACAGACATCCATCAGCAAACCATCAATACCCTCCCTTAAATTTAAACAATGAAGAGAAGAGGTTACTTGCCAAAGAAGGAATTCAGCTGCCCAGCCATTATCCTCTAACCAAGAATGAAGAAAGGGAGCTCAAGAGAATAAGACGAAAAATTCGTAATAAGATATCCGCTCAAGATTCGCGGAAAAGAAAAAAGGAGTATGTGGATGGGTTGGAGGAAAGGTATCTATTTCCAACCCCATAACACTCCCATTATTTACGTGCGGAATTTTATGTTTATTTCAGAGTTAAGCGAGGATCCGATGAAAACAAAAATCTGTTGCAAAGAGTTCGTGAACTGCAAAGGCAGAATCGTACTTTGATTGCCCATGTGAATCGGTTACAAGCACTAATTTGCAAGTCTTCAACGTCCAAAGCGACTCCGTCGACATGCCTAATGGTTGTTTTGCTTTCTGCACTTCTCGTGTCGCTTCCCAACATGCGATTGTTTGAAAACAAACAGATGTCCACTGTGAATGAGCAAGTTAGCATTAGGCGATCTCTACTTAGTGATCTTCAGGCAACAGAAGATGATTTGAACATGGAGGAGTTCCTTGTGTTTAAAGACGATGATCCCGAATATGTGAACAAATTCGGCGATGAAGTCCATGGGGTAGATAACTTCACTTTGGATAACATCAGTAAGTTTTTTAAATTCCTTTTAATGGGTTTATCCTATAGGAGTAGTTTTTGCATGGTGTAGCCATAATTGCTCATTTAACAAAGATGACTCATGATGAAAGATCGATCATTTCTTTAAGTATACGATGGATTATTGCGTGCTTAGTGTGTATTTGTTTTAGTTACAGATCAAGGTAGCAGAGTGATAGAAAGAATGAGAAATTTAATTTCTCAAAAAACTGGCGAGGTTTTAGACGTGAACCTCGCGAAATTTGGAGGAACTTACAATAAAAACGGCTTTATTGAACCGGATATTGATGATTACCACCCTGGTGATGAAGGACCTCCGTTAAAAAGAGCCAGATTTGCGAGCGATTTAATCACTTCTAAAGGTGAAGGAGAACCTGTCGTCTCGTCAACATTTACGAACCAAGTAATAAAAAATATATAATTTCATTTACGTCTTAAATAGGCAATATATATTTGATATAAATTATAAAAATAAATATTGCATGCCGCCACAAAATGTTGAAAAATCCTGTTGTTTCTTCGTTAGCTGTTTTACTTGATGTGTCCTATTGTACCGCATAAAATGTATTTTTGTTGCATTCCATAATTTCCAAAATTCTACTACTTCTAGAAGAGTTACATTTTTGAGATTTTGTATTTTTTTTAGTCATATTTGATATTGTTTTATTGAAATTGAGAGTTTATTTATATAGTAATATATCTGTATTTCAACTATTGCGTCAACAATTAAAGGCCTATAAAAAGTTTACGATTGTTAGTACTTTTGGTTCCTATTCTTTAGGTTTCATATCATTTTATCAACCAGCTCCTTCACGCTCGCTAAGGGGCACACGGAAGGCAATTTGGTGTTGACTACGGTTGATCTTACAATTGACAAACTGTATAAAATGTAAATATGTTACTTAAACCAGAGATTAGTTGACTACTGTCTATTATTGAGTCTACTAATCTCTGCTTAAACTTTGGTGGAGGCGCAGAGGTGGCTTCTTATTCTTATCAGAATTTTACTTCCTTAAAAATAGATTTGTAGAGCTTAAAACTTTAGACAATGTGTTTTGTTTTTGAGTGGCATTTTAATTAGCCTTTCCAAAGAGGAACTGTTAAAACCAAGGACCCGGACCGAAACGAAATTACTGTTCCGTTCCGGTTTCGGTCCAAGGCAAAAATTTAAAACTTCGGTTACGGTTCTGGTTTAGAAAATAATTTCCAATTCGGTTCCGTTCCGGTTCCGGTTTTTTTTTTGGTTCCATAATCGATAAAAAACAACAAACGAGGACAAAGATAAAGGATATTCTAATTAGGAATCTCACGACCTTTTTCCGTGCTTGTTGTATTATACAAGATAAAAGATGAGTAAACCATCCACTGCTTCATACGGTTCTTCGGCTGGTTGTATGGTAGGGGGTAGGAGGACTAGCAACCCCAGACAATATTAGATACAATAATTACTTTAATAGTTGTATTTTTGAAAAGTAATTTGTTAATGAATTTTCTGGCTTTAGCGCGTTCTTCTTTCACTCTTATTTCCGTTTAAAGATTGTTCTTCCTGGTTCATGTCTTCATACTCTTCACCATCTTTTAAAGGCAAACCAATTTCAAATGTTCTTCCTGGTTCATGTCTTCACACTCTTCACCATCCTTTGAGGAGTTGCTTTTGTCCCAAATTCCAATTTCAAATGTTTCGTTGTTGGTGATCGAAGAACTAAAATAATTCAACTTAAAAAATAGTGTATAAACGTACGGTGTTTGTTCTTTACGATTGAAAAGTCGGTTGATCCCCACAAATAATTGTTCCTCTAAAATTTTTTCTTTAATATTTGACCTCGATGGCGGCAACAAAAATTTGAGTCCTGCGAATAACCTCTCAACACTAACTTGAGTTGCCGGTACGTTTAACAATACTTGAGCAAGCATGTATAACTCCGGATTAAACTCATTCTTTTTCTTCCAGAAATCAAAAATCGTTTCATTTTTCGGTAAGCGTATGCGGCTTTGTTCCCCTTGATAGGAATTTAAAATGTTTTCAATTTTGTTAAGGGCTACAAATGAACCTTGTGAAGAAAATTCGTGCTGATTAATTCCTTTTAATAATTTTTGCTCTGAATCTTTATGTCTCAAAAAGGCTTCCATTTCATCGCTTGATGAAGAACTAGGTGATTCCGTTTCCATATCGTGTTGGTCAGGGTCAGATTTAGAATTAGAAGAATTGCACTCTTTTAAGAACATCTGTCTAGTCCATCCAGAAAGTTATATTGACGCGTTTGATTTTTATAATAAAATTAACACTTTAATGTTACATTTTCTTCACTTTTCCAATATATTTACACAAATTTAATATCAAATTTTCCAAACACTTCAACAGTTTTGTGATGTCACTATTTATGACTCTTAAAACAAGACAAAAACTGCTCGCTTTTAGTACGTAAAAGGCAAAAAATAAATTGCTTTTACTTTTAAAGGTATGCTGAAAGCAAACGATAACCGTTAGCTAATAACTAAAAGTAATTTTTTTTATAAATATAAGGATTTTGAGCCTGTTGCTGACCTTTCCATTCCTTTGACGAACCGAATTCGTTAAATCAAATTTAATAATTTTATTATTGTTCGTTACTTTGAAAGCATTTTTTTAGCTACTATATTTAAATTATGGTCTTGTACTGGTCGCTTTCTATGCACCAATTCTTACATGGTTGAAAAAAACACGAAAATCTTGGAAAGTTCTAATCTTTTTTTTTTTAATTGGATTTTTTTATATTTTATTTTATTTGATAGTTCATAGGAATTGCTCGGGTGATATAAAATTACAAATTAGACGCCAAATAAAATAGAGTTTCTTTATTGATGCAAATTATTTTTTTTAATATTTTTCATATGCTTCTTAATCTATATTCGATTCGTCGATCTATAATACACAGCCATCATTTAATAGCACTCTTGAGCTACTTCTAAAGAAAGAGTTTTCGACTCCTGCTTGTGACTGAAGTCAGGATTGCCTCCACGTTCGATTTGGTTCTTCAAGTAAAAAGCCGTCTTGGTGTTCGCAACGCAATGAACCGGGACACGTTTAGTCATGGTCCTCTTAGCATTGGTTTTGCATTCTGGCAGTGGGCTAATGGTGAAGCAGATTTCGCCATCTTTTTCAACATATCGGTTTCTAAGCTTAACTCCATTGGTGGTTGCTTGATTACGGCTTTTCATTCTCTCGACGTCCGTATCTGTGATAACATCTGTGTACAAAGGCATGGTTTTGCGGATGCATTCTTCCTGTTGCAGTGTGCCTTCTGTTTCGAAACTCTGGGCAAAGAGTTTGGAGGATCTTACGATGCAATTTTGAGGAGTACTAAAGTCTTCATTCTTTTCGCTGAATCGGCCACATATTCCTACAACAGAATCGCCCAGTGTCTCACTGGTAGCTGTAAGTTTAACGCGCTGGCCATCGAAGACAATGGAGAAACCAGTCTTGGACTTCCACTTTGACTTCTCCATTGGGCAAAGCATAAATTTCAAGATATCCGTTGAAGAAATCGGCTGCTTTATTGTCGTTGAATTTAACTGTCTGTCCGTCGACTGTAGCAATGAGATTTTGCAAGTTAATTTCGACAGTTTTCTCTTCGGTTTTTGGATGGTTCAACGTGATTTTTACTTCCTTCTGTTGTTGGGTTACTTCTCTAACAAGCACAACGTAGTTAATTTCTTGATCTCTCAATTGATGGCTTGCCTGGCGACCTGAACGAGCATTTTGGGGAACGTATTGCATCATCACAGTCCATCCGGTTCCAAGAGACAAAGGATAACTTCTATTGCTGAAGGTTTGGGCTGCATTCTCGTCGATAACGCAAGTAGCTACAAATATCAAAAAGTTATTAGTGAGCGAATAGTTGGAAAACAATATGCTTACGTTTGATGTTATCTTGAGCAAGGAGCTGTCCTTGCAAGCGTTTGTTGATGTTGAACATGGGATGAGGAACGAAGGCGGTTTTGGCTAGTTGACTTAGGGGGACGTTGTTGAATTTGGTTTGCTGGTTGTTGGCAATAACAGTTACGTTAAACTGGCGCAATTGTCTAGGTTCGAATTCTACTCTCAAGTGAATTTCCTCATGTTTGCTTCTTGAATGGTCCTCACTAATGTCGACGTTTGGATAAGCAGCAATGCGGAGAGCTTGGAAGGCATATTCCAGATGCTTGGCAGATGTTGGCTGTACATTCTCGTATTTTATTTCAGCTTTGATATCGTTGAGGAAGTTTGCCTCAATAGTCATGTTTTGGCAGGCAGCCAATTGACGATTGCCTTGTTCCATTTCATTCTTGCAAACCTGATACATTGGCTGCTTTTGCAACGATTTCTTGCGAGATTCGCTTCTGCTCATATCAACCATTGCTTTCACATTTGTAGGCTTCCGCCCTTCTTGGCTCTGTTGCCATAATGCTTCGTATTTTGCGTGAACATTAGTATGCAACAAAGTTGAAAGGTCTAATTCATTGGTATTTGGAATGTGTCCCTTGACTTCAAGTGAGGCTTCAGATGGCTTTTGCGCGTTGTTCTTGTATGCAAATACCATTCGGGATTCAGAGTTTACGTTACTTTTAGCGACGGCCCATGAGAAAATGTGCTTGTTGGATTGTTCTCCTACGAACTCCATGGAAGCATCAACGCTCTTTGACCAGGCGTTGTTGATACCGGAGCTGACATGTTTCAACAGTTCTTGTTGACGGTTTTGGCTGCTGCCATCAATCTTCGACCACATCTGCTTCAAGTTGTAAAATTCTTCCTGCTTGGCGGTCTTAGGCTGGCTGTTGTATTGCGATTTAAATTCGGCGTGGATCTTTACCTTTCGGTTTGGAGAATTCTGTCTGTCCTGTTCTACATTAACTTCAGTTTGTTCTAGCGTGGTAGGATCCCATATTTGGCTCAAAGCGCTGATGACTCCTTCCGATCTGACAGCATCAATGAATTGCCACAAAGAGGTGGGCTGTTGTGAGCGAGAACCCCAAACACGGAAACTCATTCCAGTTTCTTTCTTGCCCCAAACGAAATCAAATGGTTTGTCGTTTACATTTTCTGGTTTAATGTAGTGGGTGTTTGGTCTCAAGGCAACTGGAGTAAGACTCATAACATCGCTTCTCGATGTGTAGGGCCAAGAGCTGAAGTGGAATAGACGCGCATTTTTGTGATTTTCCTTTGGTTCAATTTCAATGCTAATGGAGTTCTTTGGAATGTCGATTTCCACATTAGCTTTCATAGGCAGATGGATATGCATGTTCTTGTCATTTCCAGCAGTGTAAACTTGATGATCAAATGGTGTGATCACACTTAACTGGCTCTGAACCTTCGCACTCACTGTGGTAAAACCTTGGATTTGAGCAGATACTTCCTCGGGGGTACGCAGTACGTTTCCATTTGAGATTTCGGGCGTAGCACGAGCTACCACATTTCCTTCAACTTGAATCAACAATGGAATGTCGTAGGTGTACAGGAAAGGGAAACCCAATTCAGTGGGCAGTGAAAGAGCCATTTGTCTCAGTTGCTTCAATTTAGTGTACTGGAATTGTTTGCCATTCTTCATCATCTGTTCCTTTTCGCGAATTACTGCAAAAAAACGGTTCATAAGAATAGTTTTTTTTTAAATAGACACTGTGTCCCACTTAAGACGGGAACATCCCAGTATTTTATTTATTTTTAAAAGCAAGGTTTTCACTTTCTTACCTTCGGGCAATTGATCAATAGTTTGATTGTCGAATGACCAAAGCTTCTGGAGCGATTCAATTTCTGCGTTGATAAATCCTTCGAATTGTTCCTTTTCGTTGGTCTGAAGGTTCAAGATTTCGGCGATATTAGCGCTGGACCATTTTCCATCAGAATGGTGAGCCCTGGATCTCAGTCGTTGAGCATTTTGATGGCTTTCGGTTTTCATGTGCAGAGCCTCCGTCAACTGTTGGATGCTTGAGAATGCAGCTTGTACGTTTACGAAGTAATGCTTGAGTCCATTAATATTTCCACGCACAGAGTATTTTACTCCCTTTGGCATAGTCTGGTCAGTGCTTCCAGTTTGCATAAAGTTTTGCTTAAGATCCACATTCAAGCTTTTGATGACGAAGTCGCTCAGGAAATTTGCGCTGCGTTGCTTGCCGTATTGTTTCTTAGTAAGGAGAGGTTTTGCCGATTCTGCAGCTTTACGCCTGTAAAAAATGCAATATAAATTATCATCGTAAATCGAGTTCTAACTTGCACTCACAAAGATTGGGATTCGGCAGCTTCGAGTTGGCTGAGACTTTCAATAGCAGATTTAACGGCGGAATTGACTTCCTCTTGAGTATCGACGTTGGTACTTTGAGCCATGCGTTGAAGCATTTGAGCGGGAGGATTAGTTCGCATCAGTTGATAAACGGCAGCGACTCTAACTTCGGGAACTTCAGCGATGTTTTGGTAAATCCTGTACAATACAGCTTGGGCAATTGTTGGGTTTGATTCTACAAGCTTGTCTAAGGACAAAATCATGAGCATTCGCTGGTACTGCGAGGCCTGTTTTTGTCCTTCCAAGTAAGGTTCAAAGGCTTCCAGAATTTTTTTGTTGCCAACGTTTCCGAGGGCGCGAATCGCTACGTGGATTTTACGTGAGTCCGCTTGCATAACAGCTTCATCGAGTTGCTGAGACAAATAGGGAATTACTGCAGTCTTAACAAAATCTTTTCCGTCCTTTGTGTAGAAAGATCTGAAGCTGGAAGCAGGAAATTGTTTCTGAGATTCGGTTTTCTTAGCATATACCTTGTTTAACAGACGGGTAAACGATAAGATACTGGTTTCATTGAGTTGCTCTTGCTTCATGACTTCTGGGTTTTGCGTTAAGTCGAAGAATTTTTGCATGTATTCTTCCGTAGGGACTCGTACTGAGTTTGCCATTGAAGCAATCAGTTCGGCGGCTTCGCCCTTTTCAGTTTTCTTCGTGGAAATCCATTCTTCGATGGCCAAAAAGGCAGGCCCAGTTCCAGCTTCAGATACCGCATCGCGGAAAGCCATCCATGATCCGTGTTTTTGTTGTTGTTCTGGCTTGTAGAGTTGCTGGGTAACTGCTTTAATTTCTTTCTGATTCATTAATCGGACCAAAGATACAAGCATGGCGTATTTGCTAAGGGTAGACTGAGTCAGAATTTGGTCGGGTTGTGATAAGTCATCACTGATTTCTGTCGACATTCTTTGGGCTGTTTCCTTTACATCAAAGTCGCTGTTGGCCTTAATGGATTTTCCATGATATGCCATATAATATGGCAATAGTGGTGATTCTGGCGATTCGTCCATTTGAGGTCTCATCTGGTACTGTACCTGTTCTTCTAAGTGATCTTCGGTGTTTTCTCCTATGATCGACTTCTTTATGGATTGGAATAAAGAAGGTTTGCTTCTAGGCGCGTTTTCTTCGCTTTCTCCACTAGATAAGTCATTGCCTTGTAATTTTTGTTGCACTTTGTTGGAAGACGCAAATGGATGTTCATAAGTGTAAACTAGGTTTCCAATATCGATGGGGGAAGACATTTCTTGTGGTTGTTTAGTCTGGGTTCTCACTTCAAGCAATGTCATATTTAAAGAGCTGATGGCAGAGCCACGTTGTTTTCCATTTAAAGTTGGGTTGATGATGATTTTATTTACAGTCTGGGAGCTTTGAATGGTGTATTTTGAAACTTGGCCGGTCAGGATGACACGAGAGATGGCAGATCTGGTTAAGAAATCTCCCATTCGGTTGCCAGTTGGCTTTCCTTCCTGAACTTCTCCAAACCCATACTGGTAAGCAGGCATAGCTCTGTTGGTAGTGTAGTTCTTGCTCTTTAGTACTTCATAGATTTTTCCATGTCCCTGCAATTGCTGCTGGGGAACTAACCATGGTTGGCTTTCCACCAAATATTCAGGAAGTTGATGAATGTCGTAATTGGTTTCAGTTTCACCTGTGATGGTATCTTCCATTGTTTGGAACACTCCTTCCATCTTTTCACCACTTGGCAAAGTAGTAACATGCGAGTCGACAGCCCTTTTGCCTTGGATATCAAGTTGAAATTGACTCACGATACTCTTAATAACATTTGCTTCCCAATTCGCGACATCCTTTTCCACAACCAGACTCTTAATCAAACCATTTTGACTGATGATTTGGAATGGTTTTTTCGAGAGGCCCAATTGCTTGAAGCTCAGATGAGATTCCGGAACTTCGGAGTTCCAACCATCGGGCATCTGGCTATGAATCTGAGCGTATTGAGATTCAGAGATCCACGCCTGGAGCTTTCCATCAGAACGCGGAGAAACGTGTAATTTAGCTTGATAAATATACCGGAATACTGATCGGAGAGTTCATTTAAGCTAGTGAGGGAACGTCCATTGACACGATAAACGTACTCAGTGTTGTCCTTCCATCCTGGTTGACGAGCTCCAAACACCAAACCCACTAAAATTCAAAATTTCATTGGTAACTCAACTTCTTTCAAGCTTTCAGAGTATGACTATTTTTATCAGCAATGTATTTTTGGATTTTCACCTGAAGGCCTTAGGAAGGAAAAAAATATCTATGTTTGATTAATAAAACCTTACCAAAGGCTAGCACAAACACTATAGACCTCATCTTGCACTGAGATCGGAACTCACACAAGTGTGACCACCTCTAAGAGGTCTTGAATATTTATTTGAAAAATTCTGCTGATTTTGCTGTGATAATGAATGATAGTAACATATCAATTAATGAATGAATGCAAGAATCAAACACAGAAAGCGGTTATGCAACGAATTTTATTATTCAGTTCAGAGGTTTAGATTGATGAGCGTTTGGTTATTTTGCAAGATCATTATTGTTTTTGAGGGTTCAAGTTCAATTCCAGAGCAATTTTCGATTGGAAAATACTTTTCTCGCTAGGAATTCTTCGCTAAAATAAAAATAAATCAGAAGAAGTAAAACAGGGGTTTACAAACTATGCAGCTACTGCTGTAATCCATATTAGAACGGTTTTTGCACTTTTGATCAATTTTTCGTAACTATTTTTAGATTTATATTTTTTTTGCATTTTCAAAATAATTAAACATTTTTTAAAGGAGGTTTTTCCTTTCCTAATTTTGTTTTAATTGGAAGATGCTTTGTCGTAGTATAAGAGATTTAAGAAAAGAAGGATAAAACATAAATAAATGATTTTAAATACGAAACTTTGCCGAGAAAAGCGATCTCTTTTATTAAATACGCATAATTTCTTGTAATTCTTGAAAGCAGTTACTAAAAACCAAGGAAACTACTAATTCCGTTTTTTTTACCCCAACTTGGTTTGCAAAAAATGCTTTCATGTAAAGATGAAATTTCATGAAAAGGGCAAAAATGCATCCATTTAGAAAGTGAAAAGACCTGAAAGCGCTGATCAAATAGTTTTCATCCAATTTCGAGATAAATTTTTAATAATGATGTCGTCTTAATTTGGAACAAGAAATTTTGAATAACATCCGGTTTTTGTGATAAAGAATATGCTAACGTTCGTTATATATTATCGGGATATAAGTGCGCTCTGCTAACAGCATCACCACGTGCGAAGATATTCGAAATATTGCAAATCAATGCGCCGTTTTACTTAATAAAAAATACTCCTTTTAATTATATGAAACGGGTGTTTTTCAAAGCAAGTTAATTACAAATGAAGATTATCTTAAGTTTCTTAATATAGCAGTGTCTAAAGAAGTTTTTCTAGTTTTTTGTAATCAAAGCATATAACACGAAAATATAAAAATCTTAATACCTACCTAATAATACAAAATAAATGTTACCGATTTTTTGTATTTACAAATAGTTTCAGATAGATTTGTATATTAAAGTGATAACTATTAATTGATGGTTTCATGCGATATCTTTTGATTGCTGCACGCGTATTATTAGTCGCTATGCTAATACCTCGATAAGTCTGCTACATTGTTGCACTTTTTAAAACAAACTTTCATTCATTAATGTATTATGGATTGTAATTGATTGTTGACATTCGTATGATTAAACCTAGTTTCTATGTGCTCATTAGTATATCCGATAGGAATGACTTAATAATAATTTTTCCCATATTGAAAAAACACTGAAATTTTGAAGAGTACAATATTGCCTTTTAGGGACTATTGAAAATTAGATTTTAAGAGTTTATTCATGTAGATCGCTAATCTTTGCGGTTAAACTATTTAATTTTTGAAAAGTCCCATTTTAGGAATAAACGGAGGACGCGTACGTTTTAAAATTATCCATCTATTTAATTAAATCGCTCTTTTTACACTACGCTTTCCTTTGACGATTATGAAAAACGCGTTGACTTTTGTATGTGAGTTTTAGCTGAAATTGCAGACACCGAAATAGTAGTAGTCTGTAGTAGTTTGTAAACATCTTTATTTCTTAGAAAAGGCTATCGACCTATCGGTCTTTCTGCCCTGGGTTGATTACAAAGTTTTGTATGGAAACTTAATAACTAATGTATATAATGTAATTAACAAACATGTACATGCTTTATGTTTGGAGATGCTCCAATAGGGTTGAGGTTGGGAAGAGAAAACGCGTTTGTTTGGTCGGTCTTGTTAAACAGAGGGAGTTCAGGAAGGTCAGATTGTGAGGGTTGTGTTTCCATCTTTATTGCAAGACGAGTAGTTATTCCGAGATCCTTGTCAAGTTTGTGCGTTCGTAGAATAGTCGGTTAAACCACTGCTTTGATGTCAAATGTTGCTGAAGCGTTTAAAAAAAAGCGTGCATTTATGTGTGGAGTCAGACTGGCGTCCTTTTGAACACTAATTATAAGTTTGTTTTCCGGTGAAGTTTGGGAAATGCTCTCTTACGCACACCCAGAGCTGATGTTCTGGCGCTCTGTGCTGTGTGGGACTCCAGCTTAACTGTCTACCCACTAAAACCCTTCCTCACCTCCGAAGTGGTGTTTGGCCTAGCACCGGGGTCATTTCTGTCCTATTGTGTCTTCGTATTTTACTCCCTCATTATCCCTGTGTATTCAATGAATTGCAGAAGAATATTGAGGGAGGTACGCATGACCTGGTGTGGTAGAACTTCATCTCCTCCCAGGAGTCTTCGTCTACCTGTTGTATATAACGTGCAGTGACACATAATATGTAGAGTAGTTTCGTCCTCTAATTCGCACCCCCTGCAGGTCGGTTGATCGCTCAGTCCCATCCAGAAGAGGTGTTTTTTGCAGGGGGCGTGTCCTGTTAAAAAGGCCATTATCCTCCTTATTTTGTGCCTGCTGAGATCTAGCAGTTCGTTTTTACGCACTGGTTGTGGAGGTCCCACCAACTGCCTTGCGGTAAGGAGTCGCGGTGTCTCCTCCCAGTACTCTTTATGTTCTTCCAAGATCCATTGCCCAACTCCCGCCCTAACTTGGCAAGAGATATACCACAAGCAGGTTCTTGGTTGGTCAGTGGTTGCTCGGCATCTGCCTTAGCGAAGTTCCGCAGCGATCTCGTTTCCCTTGCTCCTGTTTGTCCCAGTTGCCCAAGTGAGTTTTACTCTGTTTGAGTTCCCAGCCAGGGTCGTAAATTCTTTTACACAATCCAGAACACATTGTGACTTGATTGTGTACGATTTAAGTGCCTTTATTGTGGCTTCATCTCCGGTTACGATGGTAATATGCTTACGTTGTGCCGTTGTGATTTATAAACCAATGATGGTATTGCTGGGTGTTTGTTAAAATTATAATCGTTCATTTCATTTGAACTTTTACTTCAAATATTATACCATATTTACCCTAATTCTTTTATCTGCTCTTGGCGTAAAATACAGGGCGTTCCATTTAATTTAAGCAAATAATCACCGTTGAAAACGGACAATCATTGTGTGAACATAATTTTGGTACACCCTGGATGCCGTAGTCTAATTTTTATTAATTTGTCACACAACTGCATCTATTGGTAGTCGCAAGGTGGAATTTGGAATGGAAACTCCAAATGGGTGTTCAGAATTTCGTCTAATCTGAATATCCCTGTATACAATGACTTTCATTGGTTTTTTATTTTATATATACTTTTTTCTAAAAGTAGCATCAGAGTATGTATAATCCTGCAATGTTACTGTAAAACATGTACAGAATAGCAGAGTATATGGGCATACACAATTATAAAGGTTTTCACCATTTGCGCAATTTTCACCATGTTCTTGTTTGTCAAATAAATGCAATTTTCTCTTTATCCGCCCTTAAACTGCAAATCAAATATGAATGTTTTTATTTTATTTACCTTGATCAATTCTAGTAAAACATAGAAATCGAATGGTGCATTGACAAAAAAATCTGCACGCGCAAATTTTGGTTGCTATAGGAAATGTCCAGTGGGAGATAAAGTCGTCGCTTTAACAAAGTGATAACCGAATTTTCATTCATTATTTCTTCAATGAGTAAATGTGTTCTTATCTTGACAAAGTCAGCGAAATTTTCATATAAATGGTCTGTGCTTTTGGGGTAAGATCACACTCTGCTGCTGTGAAAGTATCAGCAATGTGGTCCCAATTAGCTTTGTGTGTATTTGGTAAGTACATTTTTATTTACTTATACTGTTTTTGCTAATAGTAATAATAATAATATTCTTTATTTGTTTTGAAAAACTATCGACCTAATCGGTCTTTCTGCCAATTTTCTTGACTGTTTTCAATCAATGGCAACATTTTGCTTTCAATGCCCACTTTAGTAAAAATAATGACCAATATGAATAAAAATCCGGTCTTTTTTTTAACAAAAAAATGAAATATATTCTTTTATTTAAGTGGGTCTGGCGTACGCCTCAGCCAACCCAACATGGAAAGATAATACCGAATACGTGTACTCGGTTAACGGACGAACTCTAAGTAGCTTACAAGAAGCCTCTGATGAATATTCTGGAATTTTCTTGAAAGCCAAGTTGCATATGTCGATCCGCCCTGATGGAAAACTGCAAGGAAAAGTGACTGATCCTAAATATGCCCAAATCCAAAGTCACCTGCCCAATGGCTGGAAGTCGGACGTTCCCGATTCCAAGTTGAGCTTCAATCCTTTGGGTCTTAGTGAAAAACCTTTTCAAATGAATTTGCAAAATGGTTTGATCACAGACCTGGCGGCTGAACAAGAACTCACTAACTGGGAGGCCAATATTATCAAGAGTATTGTGAGCCAGTTCCAGATGGATATTCAAGGCAAAAATGGAGACCCTCAGCGTTTTGATGGGGTTTTCAAGACCATGGAAGAAACCGTAACTGGAAAAACTGAGACTGTTTACGAAATCCACCCCTTGCCAGACTATTTGATTCAAAGTCAACCTTGGTTGGCCCCACAGCAGAAATTGGGAGAAGGTGGTTACATTGCAGAAATAAACAAATACAAAAACTACAGCAACGCTGAAGTGAAGCGATCTTATCACCATGGATTTGGCGACATGAAAGACGTTGATCCAGCATCTAACAAAATGGGCGAATTCTTCATTAGAGAATCTTCCTCCCGAGCAATTATTACAGGAAAACCTTCGCGACACGTCATCCAAAATTCTTACACCATCAACAAGATCATGGTCAACCCTGATTTGAAGAATAAGGAAATGGGATCTGTTATCAGCATGGTTAATGTGACATTGTCGGAAGTGAACGCTGTAACCAGTCTACCAGACCTTAACAGACCAAAAAATATCGGCAACTTGCTGTACAATTTTGAAAACTCTCTTGCCAACAACATCAGACAAGACAACATGCAAGACAGTAGTTCCAGCGAGGAAAGCACTGAAGATAACTGGAGAAGAATGCGTCGTTCTCTTGGCATGCCATCATCAGAACAAGATGCCCAACAACAGTCCAAAACACATATGTTGCAAGCTCTTGCATCTCCACTTCTTCTCTCATTGGCAGACCCTCGTAAACCTATGAAGGGAAACACTGAGTTCGACATAAAACGTAACGTTGAAAGGCTCGCCGAAGAAATCAGCGAAGAAATGCAGCAGCCTGAAGAGATCTTGGCTAAGGCAACTTTGAACAAATATACAATCCTTAGCGGTCTTGTTCGTCTGATGAGTGAGGATGAGATCAATTCTGTGGCCGAACAGTTGTACTCTAAAACCCAGAATAATGATAACAGCCCGTGGAATGTATACCGTGATGCCGTAGCTGAAGCAGGAACTGAACCAGCTTTCTCAAACATTGAGAAATGGATTAAGTCCAGTAAAATTCAAGAGCGTGAAGCTGCGGACGTTGTTGCTACTATGGCTCAAGAAGTCCGTGCTCCAAATGAAACCTACATGCGCAATTTCTTTGATTTAATGAAGAGTGCTGAAGTGCGAAAGCAAGCCCATTTGAACGAAAGCGCTATTTTATCGTTCACGAACTTGGTACACAGAGTTTACGGCAACCGAAATGAGTCCAACAACCAGTTTGCAGTCAATGTCTTTGGAAGCTTCTTCACCAAGAGCGGAAAAACATTCATCAAATCCACAGTGATCCCACACCTATCCGAGCAGCTGCAAGACGCAGTTTCCACAGCCGATACATACAAGATTCACCTCTACATTCGTGCTCTTGGAAACGTTGGACACAATAACATTCTTGCGGCTTTCCAACCTTACTTGGAAGGCGAGAAAAAAGTATCTCAATTCCAGCGCATGTGGATTGTAGCGTCTCTAGACAGACTTGCTTCCGACAACCCATCTGCTTGTCCGCTCTGTTCTGCACAAAGTGAGTTATACGTAAAAACTCAGTTGAGTGTTTCATTATAATTTGTTTGTTTTCAGATCTACCAAAACACTGCTGAAGTACCAGAGGTTCGCGTCATTGCTGTACACCAGCTCTTAAGGACAAACCCACCAGCTGAAATGCTCCATCGCATGGCCCAAGACACCAATACTGATTCCCAAGAGAAAGTTAACGCTGCAGTTAAATCTGCCATTGAATCAGCCAGTAATCTGAAATCGCCCAGATTTGCAGCTTTGTAAGTACTTTGGAACGTTTGAACCTTCTCGCTCTAAAAGGTACCAGTTCAGTCAAACTGAAGTCAAAATATTTTTTATATAGGAAAAACGCTGCCCAATCGGCTAAGCATCTCCTTACCACGAAACAATACGGAGCTGATCAAAGCTACTTGGCAGTTCACGATCACATGATCCGTGAAATGCAAGTTGAGATCCAACATCAGTCACTAGGAGTTGGTAGTCAAGACAGCCATTGGCCGAAGATTACCTCCTTTAGTCTTAATGCCGATCTGAGTGGAATGAAGATGCCCACTATCACGGCCCAGGGTATTCTTTCCAGCATGAAGGACGCTACCAATGTTTTTAAGCAAAAAACTGCAGAAGATCAAGAAAATAAAAACCAAAGGTTAGTAATTGCTGCTTTCATATTTTGGGGACTAGGTGTTAAATAAGTGAGTGTCTGTTTCAGATCTGAGCAAGCAAAGAACGACGGCTCTTTCTCTAGTGCGCAAGTTGCCAAGAAGATTAAATACAATTTCGAGGAAAGGGAACAGTTAGAGTCGGTGCTTTTCGCTCAATTCGGCTTTATGGAGAAACTGTGGTCTGTGAACAACCAAACCTTTGACCAATTGCCTGAAAGTATGTCTTTAAAATGTCTTTGCCAATCTGTATAATTTTTTTTATCTTAGCTATCCGCCAACAAGAAGACATGTTGAAGAACGGAAAAACTTTCAGTTACTCCAAGGTCAAGAAACTAAATGAGCTGTCACTCTTCTTCCCCACTGAAATGGGTATTCCATTCTTGTTCTCCTACAATGTGCCTACAATAGTGAAATTCGAAGGAAAGATCAAAGCTACTTCCACTCCCCGCATTTCCCAGAACAACCAATTGCACAAGCCTGAAAGGATCAATGCTGAAATCGACGCTTACATCACCATCAGCGCGAAAGTCCAAAGCCAATTGTCTTTTGTAACTCCATTCGATCAGCGAATTTACTCTGCCGGTTTCGACAAAAACATTCAAGTCCACGTTCCAGTTAAGGCTAACGCCGATATTGATGTTAAGAACAAAGAAATGAAGATCGAATTTGACGTTCAAGAAAAGCATAACAACGCCCGTGCTTTACATTACAGTACATGGCCTTACACTTCCAGAAGTGGTATAATGGATATCACACCAATTCCTTTGAGACCCAACACTCTCGTGATTAAGCGCGATGTTCAACAACACAGATCTTTTGATGTTATCTTCGGCAAAAGCCAAACTGGATTAGCTTTCCGTCTATGGGGACACCATCCCGTTCAGTCCATGACTTTGGGAGATTTGCATAAAGCGTGGCAGTCCAAGAACCTGGACCACTTATGGAGCATCGTATGGGATCAATCCGCAATTGAATTAACTGAAATTAACGTTGCGTATGTTCCAAGCCAATCTACTGTAAACAAAGCCACTTTCCGTGCCAGATTTGAGCAAGACTACAAAAAGAAACCTTCAACCGCACAAGAAGAACAGTTCCTTTCCCTGAAGCAATTGGCCAACAAAATCGATAGTGATAAAGCCCAAAACCGTCAACAGGAAGTCATGAAAACTGTTGGATCAGGCATTCAAAGCGCTGATTTGTCGAGCTCTGATATTTCCGTAGAATTTGAAGGCGACCAGCAATTCCAACACATTTTCGGTTATGCTTTTGCTAAGAGCAACGCTGACCCAGCATCCAGAGCTATTATCTACTACCAAAACAAGCAAGAAAATAAACAATTCGCTTTTGAAGTGAAAGGAAACGTGCCTAACACTAATGCATTGGACTTGACTGAATCTTTGAAAGTTGAACCCTCAGCCAAATACACCATGCACTCACAATATGGAGACGCCAACGGAAACATCAACAATATTGTAAAGGTATCTGCCGAAGTTGATATGCAGAGAAGCAAAGCTCGCAAGCAATATCTGACTGAACAAGAGCCTTTGTATGAGGTGTGCAAGACAGAGATGCAACAAGGCAACTTCCAGCTTGCTGCCTGCTTAAACATGACTCTTAAGGCCAACTTCCTTGATGATGTTAAATTCAAGATTGAGCACCAAAACTTAAATAAACGTTTTGCTCGATTTGTCCAGCAAGCTTACCAAGGAATCGTCATCTACAATTACCCTATGACTGAAGAGGCAACTGTTCCCTCTGAAGCTGACAACATTATTGAAGGCAAAGTCCAGTTCCAACCAGAGGACTTCAGGCAAGTAAACATTACTTTGACTGCTGACGACCAGGAAACTAAGTTCATCAACATTTCATCCCGCGCCCAAATTGTAAAGGCCATCTTTGTACAACATCCAGTATTCCATCTTCGCTCCAGGATCGGCGGCTTAATCAAGGCTCAGCCAACCATCAGACGTAAGTACCTATTTTATTATGTTTCATATTTTTAGTTCTTCTTGAAACATTATCAATTATTTTTGGGTCATTCAAAGGTAATTCATAGTCAAAAGTGCTATTTTCTGATGGCAAACGTTAATGTTAATGTTATTTCAACAGCAAGCTGTGTCATCGACCAAACTGCTGCCCAAACCTTCTCGAACAAAACTTACCCTCTGTCTATCGGACAACAACACACCGTTGTTCTGCAGTATATCCCTAAGGACGCTCCTTTGGAGAAGAACTACCAACATAGCGTAGAAGAGCAACTGAAGAAGCAAATTGAAAACTACGTGGTTTTGACTCGTCAAATCACTGATAACTACAGAGAAGTGATCATTTCATTTAACCATCCGAAATCTCAGGGCAAAACTGTAGAAGTGAAATTGGAGCCCATCCAAACATCCCACCCAAACCCAGCTGCAATCGTCGAAGTTGATGGCCAAAAAGTCGACTTTGATGATAAAAATATTGCTGATTTCTACGATGGATTTGTTCAGATTTACTCTTTGAATAATGGAGAAGTTAAAGTTGAAATCAGAGACGCCTTCTATGTGATCTTTGATGGGAAACATATGAGAATAGCCGCCACTAGCGACAAGTTGTTCGATTCTACCTTCGGTTTGTGCGGCCGTTTCAGCGGGGACGTAAATGAAGACTTTACCATTCCACAGGAATGCGTTGTCAGAGACGCACAATCCTTTGTTCAACATTACCAAGTGGAAAACCAAAACCAACAACGCAGCTCCCGCTCTGGAGAATGGTCTCAAGAATGCGTGGAAAAGGTCCTGCCTTTATACACTAACGTAATTTCTGACAATGATGGCGCAAAATCCAGACAAGGACTGAGAAGCCAACAAAGCGGTACCAAGCTGAGATCTCGGTATGTCGAAGAAAATGGTGAGCTCTGCTTCTCTCTTCGTCCACTTCCTGTCTGCAATGGACGTGCTCGCAACACCGTCCCCAAGAACGTTCCTGTTCACTGCATTCAGGGAACCAAGACCGCCTACTACCTTAAATCTCAAATTGATCAAGGAGGCAACCCTGACTTTAGCCGCAAGCCCGAATCGAAGAAGCTCCGCATGGAAGTACCTGTGCAGTGCGACTGAACAACAACATTTATATATTTTTAGTTGTAGAACGAACATACCAGAAAATGTGAAAAAATCAAAGTGAATAAATGGCTTTATAGTAAAACCTGTATATTAATTAGACAGTTTTTGCTGACTTTTCACCCAGAACACCCACATTCGGCGACTAGAAAAAAACTGAAGTACTCGATCGAATTTCGAATGTCTAAATTTTCGCTATAAATCTGCGAAAAAAGTATCACCTTCCTTGCGAAAATTATTTTTAGAAACACCCTGTACAGCCTTAATAACATCAAAACTTTAAGCAAACATTCGAATGTTTATTATGTTTATATTATCGGGCAACTACGGCATTGTAAACAAATATCAATGTTGTTGGCCGGTTGGCAATGGTTTTTCAGTATGTGTTCTAATTGAAAATTTGTATATATTTTATAAACGCATTGGTCTACTGGCTTAAGGATGATCGCATCCAACAGATTTCATGGATTTTGAGGCATTCGTCTTCTTGACGTGAGTTTCTGAAGTGATTTAGTGGTGACTAAACATGATCCCGTTGCACTTCTCGCTTGCTTGCAATAAATAATAAAAATGCATTTTGAGCGATTTGAATTTTTTCGTGAAATTAGTAGACAGGCTTATTACTAGCTAGCAAACCCACGCTCAAAACTTATAGCATCTTTGCTGTCAAGCGTCTTCTAAAAATTCGTAGAATTTCGAAATGCTACTGCACTTTGTTTGAAAGATATGAATTTTTAAAGACAGAGCGCAGTTTAGTGTAAACATCAATATTTTGCGGCGGTTATTGACTAGGCTGGTTAAAATCAGGATTCTGCACAATTTTTATGAAACTTCCAGCACATTTAGTGTCAAGTGTCTTCTAAAGATTCGAAAAACTTTGAATTGCTACTGCATTTGGTTTGAAAGACATGATTTTTTTAAAGACAAAGCGCAGTTGAGTAAAAACACCCATTTTGAAACCGAGATTGATTAAGTAGGCAAAATTCAGGATTCTACACGATTTTCATGCAACTTTCAGCATCTTTAGTCTAAAGTGTTTTCGAAAGATTCTTGGAATTTGGAATTGCTACTGAATTTCGTTTGAAAGATATGATTTTTTAATGGCAAAGCGCAGTTGAGTAAAAAGAAACCATTTTGAAACCGAGATTGGTTAAGTAGGTAAAAATCAGGATTCTACAGGATCTGCATGCAACTTTCAGCATCTTTAGTCTAAAGTGTTTTCGAAAGATGCGTAGAATTTCGAATTGCTACTGCACTTGGTTTGAAAGATGTGATTTTTTTAAGACAAAGCGCAGTTGAGTAAAAACAACCATTTTGAGACCGATATTGATTAAGTAGATAAAAATCAGGATTCTACACGATTTTCATGCAAGTTTCAGCATCTTTAGTGTAAAGTGTATTCGACAGATTCGTAGAATTTGGAATTGATACTGCATTTCGTTTGAAAGATATGATTTTTTAAAAATAAAGCGCTATTGAGTAAAAACAACCATTTTGAGACCGAGATTGATTAAGTAGAGAAAAATCAGGATTCCACACGATTCTCATGCAACTTTCAGCATCTTTAGTGTAAAGTGTATTCGACAGATTCGTAGAATTTGGAATTGATACTGCATTTCGTTTGAAAGATATGATTTTTTAAAGATAAAGCGCTATTGAGTAAAAACAACCATTTTGAGACCGAGATTGATTAAGTAGATAAAAATCAGGATTCTAGACGATTTTCATGCAACTTTCAGCATCTTTAGTGTAAAGTGTATTCGACAGATTCGTAGAACTTGGAATTGCTACTGCATTTCGTTTGAAAGATATGATTTTTAAAAGATAAAGCGCTATTGAGTAAAAACAACAATTTTGAGACCGAGATTGATTAAGTAGATAAAAATCAGGATTCTACACGATTTTAATGCAACTTTTAGCATCTTTAGTGTAAAGTGTTTTCGACAGATTCGTAGACTTTGGAATTGATACTGCATTTCGTTTGAAAGATATGATTTTTTAAAGATAAAGCGCTATTGAGTAAAAACAACCATTTTGAGACTGAGATTGATTAAGTAGATAAAAATCAGGATTCTACACGATTTTCATGCAACTTTCAGCATCTTTAGTGTAAAGTGTATTCGACAGATTCGTAGAATTTGGAATTGATACTGCATTTCGTTTGAAAGATATGATTTTTAAAAGGTAAAGCGCTATTGAGTAAAAACAACCATTTTGAGACTGAGATTGATTAAGTAGATAAAAATCAGGATTCTACACGATTTTCATGCAACTTTCAGCATCTTCAGTGTAAAGTGTATTCGACAGATTCGTAAAATTTGGAATTGATACTGCATTTCGTTTGAAAGATATGATTTTTTAAAGACAAAGCGCAGATGAGTAAAAACAACCATTTTGAGACCGATATGACTAGGCTGGTAAAAATCCGGATTCTGCACGATCCTTATTAAACTTTCAGCCGTTGAGAGTCAAGTGCGGTTGGGTTAGAACGGTCATTACGAGACAGATATTTACGAATTTTGTCACCCACATTTACGAAACTGGCAAAAATATCAGGATTCTCCATAATTTTTATGAAACTTACAGCATCTTTAGGGTGAAGTGTCTTCTAAGAATCATTAAATTTTCAAATTGCTAGTTCCTTTCGCTTGAAAGATGCGAATTTTTAAGAGCGAGCACAGTTGAGTAAAAACATCCATTATGAAACCCCCGATTTTTACTTAGGTGAAAAAATTTGGATTTTGGGCGAATTTCGTGAAATTTTACAGCATCTTTAGAGCCACGTGTATTTTTGTTGGTCAACAAACAACTTTTCACAAGCGTGTTTTTCCAGCTTAATCATGCATATAGTGTTTGATGCTGCAATAACGAAGACGAATCGTCGATGGAAGATCGTGACCGCTAAAAATGATTAATGCAATTCAAAATAATTCAACATTTATTCTAAAAAAAGTTTTAATAAAAAAGCAATAATTTACAAATTCAACTATATTAGATAAATATTCAAGTCTTAATGCTAAATATCACAAATGTTTATTAGCTTTAGAACACAATAAGTAAAATCAATATGTAAAAACTTTTAGCTCTTTTTAGATGGCAAGTCATCAAATATTAATATAAAAAATATAAAAAAGTTGGAAATAAATATAATAAATAATAGGGTCTAAAAGTGTTTACACACTCCCTGTGCATTAGGAAAATTGTTTTAAATAAATTAAGTGCTGACATGGACAATTTTCCGAAAATTGTCCGCAGGACTATCGAGTACACAATAATCTAATTCTAGATTAACATAATTCTGAAGTCGACTTTACAAAAACGTAAAGCTTGCTACAGATCAAAGCTCACTAACTGCAAGGAACATATATTTGTCCATTACAATATAAATCTCTATCAAGACAGTAAGGACTCATTTAGTAGCGCCAGCGCTACATAAGTGATTAACAGTGGGACACCGCACAACATGTCCACTTTTAAAACATTTGAAATGTTTTCATTGTAACATTAACAACCAATTGGTCCAGCCAACGGTAGCAGTTTATTAATTAAAATTATTGCTATACTGGTTAAAGCTTCTCAACTTAGCATGAAATTAGTGGCATAAACATTGCTATGGTCTTAACATAGAACTAAAAATACTGCTTACGACAATGTGACTATATGACGACGACTTTTCAAAATATGGATAATCACTTTCGTTTCCACCAAGTTCCGCTTCCGGTTCCACCAAGAGCCAACAAATGAAATAATACAATTCCCGTAAGATTGGTCGTCCCAAATCAAACATTTTGAAAAATCGATTATTTCAGTTACATGCAAGCGCAAGTTTCGACAATCATGTTCGACAGTGACTTCGTGGTTAATGTTTTATTGCCATCCATGTATATTAAGTGCAATTGCTGAAACTGCGTAGCCGCACAGCATGGTGTCAGCTCCGGTCGCGAGCCTCTTTGATTATTTTTCCCCATAACTTTCTGCAAAATACCATAATTTGTAACTATATATTAGCAAGTTTACAACATTGGAGAATGCAGCCTGATAGTGATTTGATAACAGGATTTTGGGTCAGGTCAGGTCGCTTTCCACACAGGAATTCGTAATATTAATAATGCGCTAAATAGTTTCAGTTTGTACGACGTATTTAGTTTATATTAATCCGAATCGAAAGCAACTAATTCAAGGTTGTTTATTTATTTTAAAATTATTTAATCTAGAAATAGCTTCCGGAATTTACGTCTTGAAATAGGTGGTTAATAGTACGATGTTTCTCAAAATGTTATCCCAATCTGGTTGGTACATGGTTGCACTTATAAAGCAGAGTGCCTTTTATAATTACTCAAACGACCGGCATATGTATTTATTGTAATAGTGTTTTCCACATAGAATTTCTAGTTCAAGCACAACCGTTTGAAGCCGAACCGAAGTAAAGGGCGGTCCAAAGACAACTTTGGACACATACAACATACACTTCACACACATACAAACATTTTGCTCAGCTAAGAATCTAGCTCCTCTTTTCCCAGTAATAACCTTTTCAATACGTTTGAATTTCGCTTACCTGTAATATGCTATTATGTTGGGTAGCGCTGTTCATTATGGCCGTTGGTGTAGTGCAGGAGCCTCTGCAAAAGAAGGCATTGTAACCTTCCGGTTTGATTATCCAATCATTCCACCCTATTTCCGCAAAAGAAACGTACAAGCTTTCTCTGCAGCATTCGTTTGGTGAATCTTTGCATTCTGATGATCGTTTTGGACGTCGATGCATCAGAGATCTGAAACAATCATTCACTAATTAGCTAGTTAAACGAAAGCGACGTTATAAAAAGCCAAAACCATGCAGGGTTTTGTATAGATAAAAAATATATATCGGCTACTAACCGTCTTTGCTGCGAATGAGTGTAGATGATCAGGAAAGGCTTCAAATCTCCAGAGAATGAAACTGGAGATTGTGATTTATCCAGGCCGCAGGTTTTGCATAGAACGTTGATAGCGTGAATTGGAGAGTCCTGGAAATCTAGCCAGTTTTTCACCACATATGTTACGTCCACTTTCAACCAGCCTTCTGAAATAGTACGTTTAGATGAAGAAAATGAACATCTGGAATACACCAGTTGCTTCCATTTGCACTCTTAATTGTTTATTGTTAGTCACTTGTTGATACTACCAGAAATATGTTATTGTTTAACATTATTGCAAGGCCATGTAAATTGTTTCTTGGCAATAATAACTTATTGTAAAAACGCCTTCCGTTTGCAGAATCCTCACCTTTATGTTTGTATCTCTAATGGCAATCGGGTTCGTTTTCTGGAAACTTTTATTGGTGTCCCAATGAGCGACTTCATAAATTATGAAAGTCTGATTATGAGCATCCATTATATCAGATTTCTTATGAAACCATAGTTCAGCGGTACTAACATCCGAACTATGAATATCATTAGGCATTTGGAACGGTAGACATGCTGATGGATAATTCACTTTTCTAAGGCAGCGTGCTTCATCTGGAATGAACAAGACGCCTTATTATTAATTGCCCTCATTACACAATACCATTAGGTTTTTACCTGTCAAACAACTCGTTTGTAATTAATGAGCTAGTGATAGGATGGAATGGCCGCAACATGATAAGGATTATAAACAAGTGTCTCCGCATCCAAGGGTCAAAAGAGAATCTTCATAGTAAATAAAAATAATTTATTCATTGCTGTCTAGTACAAAGTTTAAAGAACACTAATCTATTTATTGCTTCATAGTAAATAACTTTGCTACAGTATACTGTATTCCTATGAGTTGTTTAGAAACTTTCCTTTTTTCTTTTAATCGTCAAACATGCAATGGAAAATGAGTCAATATTTGTGATTTTTATATCACACTCATGATCATTTATAATTAGTATGTTTCGGCTTTTTTAATTGTACATAAATCAGTTCAATGCCTGTGAGATCACGAATGCACAAGGGCAAATTATCACTCCCACGCTTTTATTGGTAAAACATTATCAGCTAATATCGTAATTAGCTCCACATTCCTTAGTTAATTAATGTACAAATTAGTGAGCTAATGTGAGTGATAACTTTTTTGCCACTTTACTACTAGCCAATAAAAATGCCCATGTCGAAATTTGTTTTAAAATGTTTATTTATCAGCTATTTGTATGAGAATTAGTGATTATTTAATTAATTTTTAAGCATGTGCTTTGGCTTGTGGAATATTTTAACTCCATCTTGGTGTTACGACAAATTTCGTTTTTTTAATGGGCGCAGCTTAGCAAATCGTCACCCAAACGTTTTTACATAAACTCCTAATATCTGCAGATTATTAACGTATAATTTACAAAAATACCTATATAGATAAGGGAAAATTGTGACTATTAACAAAATAAAATTCGTTTTTCAAGCACGGTACATGAAAAATTTTAAGTAGCATTTGAGCAAATTGAAATGAATTTTTTCAGCAGAAGAAAACTGGTGTTCAGGACGAAAGTATGCGCATTTCATAATAATACAAATTGATCAGAATTACATAAATGCGTAATAATACACGAGTAATTGTTGCCAATTTACTGATTAATAAAGCAGCAGCAAATATTTTATTGATACGGGGTTTATGTTTTATAGCGATAATGTGGTTATTCGGTATGTGACCGGTGAATTAAGGTTACTGAACCAATAACGATATATTCAATGCTATAATTAAAGCTAAATATATATATTTTTTAAAACGTATTAGATATTTGAACCCGTCAATATAACTAAGGCGTAATATAGGGACAAATGTTCAAATAGCGAACATCCAGTCCAGGACTATTTCTTGTTAGCAAACAGGGAAGGGCTTGCCCTGCACAAGAATCCTAGAATTAAAAAAAAAGGGAAACGATTGATTCATATTTTCAGTTCATAATTGACTGAGTTCTATTCTAGTTTTGAGAAAGTGTCCAAATAACACTAGTGAGATTTTCTGCTAATTTCATGACGCTCCCGGATCACGTAAAATTCCTAGGGATAAAACTTGACTCTACTTTGAGCTAAAATCTCTGAGAGAGTCTAAATTAAACGGCTGATGGGTGTTGTTCAAACTCTCTAGTTTGGGGAAAGTGAGAATTTTCTGCTTCGAACAAATCCAGTCTGTTATGAACTCTGGATATTTTTTGTGGGTCTTCCATAAGAGCTTTGAACATTTTCAGATCGCAAAATCGAATTATTCGATATATCCTAAAGAAATGTCCTAGAAATCTTGTGTATCAGTGGTTGCACCTAAAATTCTTCTACTCTTTCCCACTTTTTATTTTAGATAATTTCATTCTCTAGCTCGGACGTTGAGTTGGTGACAATTATCATAATCTCGTTGGCAGTAAAGATTATTATTATTATTTGTATAAGTTCAAAATTAATTTCAGAGCATTAAAGTTCCCATTCATTTTTTTTTTGGTTTTGGTAATTGCACTGCCGTGTTTCCGTATGTGCTTTTTACATTAAGAGATTTCCTTGCAGAACGTTAAATCAGCCATTATTATGCCAACAAATGTTTCCTTGAAGGTTTCTCATGTCAGTAAAACTTTCGTTGTGGAAATAAAACATTAATAAGGTCTTCCAGACTGATATATTTGGTGACAAAATTATCACATATTCTAATAATTATGTGCGAAAAACTACGGCGTGGAAATTCAAGAATATCAGGGATTTTTGTGCCAAAAAGCCGTTTATACTTTAGATGAGTTCAGGAAAGTGAAAATGGGCTCTAACTGGAATGATTTTGATAGAAAATTACGTTTCAGTGTTTGTAAATGACGGGTTTTTAACGTTATTCTATTTTTTTCTTGTTTGTTATGATACTGTTGTGTGCCTGTGGTTATTTTTTTAGTTTCTATATACATTCAAAGATGCTCTTTGATCTTTGAAAAAAAGTAGATTATTAATTTTTATTAATTAATTTAATTAAAGATTTTTTAACTGCTTTTGAAGAAAAATATTATTTCGGCACAAATTCTCCGAAACTACAAGAACGTACAATGTTCGCATAGTCTTCATTCATATTCAAGAGTTTTTTTAAATTTATTTTTGGTATCTCAGGTTTTTTCAATGGAAAACCTAAATATTACACAAACCTGTAAAAAAGGGGCTCATTTCTTGCTATTGCGACGAGACTCTTTAGACACCTGGTTAGTGGGTTGAAGCCATAACTAGGAAGTTTTATTAAGATTTTTTTAGAATGTATTATAAGCGAATAGGTCATATAAATAGTAAGTAGAGGTGGTTATAATGAGCCGAGTGGAAGAGGCCATCATTTATCACTGTGTGGGGACTGACCAGATTTGTCTGAAACCAAGGAAAGGACGCATTAGGTTTCAGGAATCCGGAATTTAAAAACAACTGTGGGGTTGGACGAAAACGTTTACCGTGGAGCTTAAAAGCTATCAAACGCGATGAATTTTTGCAACCATGTAGCATTTTTTTAAATAATCTTAATTTTTGAGGACGCACTATTAAAACTATTTAACGTATAGGGCGGTTGTTTCAGAAATTTAAGTAGTGCAACTTGCTATAACTTGAAGAAATGCCTAGTTTAGGTAAAGAGTGTCATACCTTCGTAGGGAAGAACAATGGCTTGGGTCGTTTTTCCATAAAAGTCATCGTCGTATCGGCTGAAGAAATTCGTATCCTGGTTGGGTAAAAGGTTTTCGTTTTCCTTGATGGGCTTGGGAAGATCTGCAATGGTGATCTGGGGTTTTTCCTTGAGTCGCAACTTTTTCAGTATTTGATTTTTAATGTACTCAATCCGGAGGGCGGTAAAGTCCGCTTCACTGATCGTACCGACCGGATCTGGATCGTCAGTTTCCGAATCGACACTGTTTTCTTGAGGTATTTCCGATTGCGTTACCGATCTGAAGTAGAAAGAAGATGGAAAAATGCCTCCAGCAACATATCTAACGGAGCCACTGAGAACAAATATGAACACCAACGTTAACATAATCCGATACATTGCGGAAAAAATACGCATAAGACACACTTACTTGTTTACAAAATGTTTTAAATTGATGCAGGGAATTTCTCTCTTAAGCATAAACTTTACCCCACCATTTCTTAACATTTCTGTTTCGAATGATCCATTTGAACCTTGAACCTGATATATCTCTATCGGAACTAGAGTAATGTAGTGGTAAGATTTGATAATGCGAAGAAGAATGTCACTACAGGGCACGTGCTAAATGATTATATATCTATTTTCGGGTTAGAAAAGGATATGGTTCTTTTACGCAAAATTTCCTGTGGTCGCTTAACATCTTTAGAGTTATACTGTGCGACCGCCTGGGAAAAGCGTGACACATCAGCTTTGGGTTGATGTTTTCTTAACAGGAATGCGATAAGCTCGTTGTCAGTTATTATCATTTGGATAGTTCGTGCCTAGTATAATTACATGTGCTCATTACTTTTGCAGTATCACATCGATATAAAAATTTATATTGAGAAAACAAAATAAAAATAACTTCCAAAGCATATTGAACTTATATTGCAATAACATTGCATATTTCATAAATAATATTTATGTCAGGCATATTGATAGGCTAAGGTTGAACATTCCCACATTCCAAGAAGATACTCTTTTCTTGGAACACATAGCGAAAAACACTGCAATTGGCCAATGGGTGTGTTATTAGCCGCTCAACCTTGATGAAATCCAGTATTTTACTTTCGAAATAACAAAACTCTACATCAATAATTTAAAAATACAAACTGCAAATACGTCTTAATGTAGTACTTCCACCCTAATCATCTTCGCAAGTTAAGTGTGTTTAATTTGCTTTCTGAATACATCTTCTAATTACATCTAATCAAATATTCCTCAAAAATTAAATTTTTAATATTTTTTTAACAAAACAATAAATTATATAAATTTTTCAATTAGCAAAGAGTTGCTGCTCTAATTTCCCAGGAAATCCAATTTGACTTCAACAGACACAAGCTCCCGATCTGTGCCTTTTCCAGACTCAACTCTCTCGAGGGAGCACCGCTCGCTTCCTCCAATTTTATTAGAGCTGCTGGCATGGGGCGATTGTGCTTAAATTTATGGTTTCAAACGTAGCGCTTGTAAATAGATTATCACTTTGTAGCACGATTTCAGTCATTAATTTTGATTCGTTGACTGGGCAGAAAATCAAAAGCGCTGCCTAGTTTTGGGAGGCACGATCTCATGGCATGTCTACTAATCATTTCCCGGATTCCAAACGTACAAAAAGAACAGAAATTGTGTAAAAACATGCATTCTGTGTGATAGTTAAATAATTAATCATGTGATAAAAATGTCGAGGACCAGACAGCTAATTAATGACATTTTTGTAGCTAGTATCAAGTAGCACATGTATCATGTAATAACTTGTTGAAAAACCGGCCACTAGAAAATAGTAGAAGCAATTTCAAATCAAATTATCAATTAAGAAACCCAAGTGACCGAGGTTCCAAGCACGCCTATTTCCAAAACGCGTTTTACTGGAACATCGCACATCACTGATGGCTGATGTGTAAATATACACAATAAAATGAAATATTTCATCAGTTTGAAGAATTTTCGAACCGATAATTTCACACATCCGTATGCATCTATTAGAAGGCTGGTTAATATACTTACACCCTAGAACCATTAAACACCAATTGATTGGTTTAGTTCAGACATTTTTGAGGAATTTTACGTGTTTCCAGTGACCCAATTTATCTGGACGACGAGCTGAAGATCACTATGTCAAGTAAATGTAATAGGAATTTAGAGGAAAGGAGATTTCGATTCTTTTGCTTTAATAATATAGTTAAGGGCACTGCTCCAAAATAATACTTAATAATATTTCTTAAGTAACTACGAATAGATAAAAAAAAAACGCTAGAAGAGGGTATCAAAAAATAGAAGAAAGAACCCCTCAGAAGAAGAGCTCAAGATTTTACTTCTTCAAAATCTAGTCGAATTTAATAATGATATATGCACGTATGAAATATGGATTTGGCACTAGAAATCACAGGGGTAATATGATGGCAAAATTTATGGCGGAACAAAGATTGTATGCCACAAGCACCTTCTTTAACAAAAAAACACCAAAGAAAATGGACCTGGATAAGTCCAAACGGAGCTACAAAGAACGAAATGCACTATATACTTTCTTCTTCCAAAATAATAATCCACGACGTAACAGTTCTGCACTCGTTCGATACAGGGAATGACCATAGATTGGTGAGAGGTAAAATGATCCTGGAAAAAACAAGCTTCCGGGAATACGGAAGAAGCAACTAAAAAATAGTAGACACGGAAATGCTCCATCAATACAGGGAAACATACAAGAGAAAACTACAGAGCCACATAAACAACATAATCACAACAGACGACATCAACCAAGTAGCATCCGACATAACAGGGGAAATGAGGAAGGCAGCAAATGAAGTAGCGGCAAGAAAGCCAAGAAAAGCGGACAAAATAACATGCGAAACCAAACTAAAGAAAGAGGAACTCTTTATAAAAATGGTTTATGCGCAACGGAACAATACCAGAATGTCAGAAGAGAGGCAAGGAGAATGATAAGAAAGGATTGGGAAGAGAACTATAGAATAATGGCAGAGAGAGTGATTGAAGAAAACTAAAACCTTAAATGCCTAAGGAAGAAGCAAGGAAAACACCAAATAATAGCTCTGAAGGACGATAGCAATGTGGAAACAAGAAACAGAGACAAAATTAAAGAAATAGCCCTTACGTTCAATCAAGACCTCTACTCACCAAGAATAGAAAGACCACCAGGAAAACAAAAGAATGGAAAAGTAGTTCGCTGGCTCTGAAGAGATACCAGAAATAACGAGGAAGAAATTATACATGCTATAAACTCAATGAAGAAAACAAGGCGCCAGGAGGAGATAATATGATTGCGGACATGCTCAAGGAGGCACAAGAAATTGTCATACCGCAGCTAAAGCACCTTTTCAATCTCTGTATACCCACAAATTGGAATGAGGCAATAATGGTTATATTGTTTAAAAAAGGAGATCGAACAATGCTGGAAAACTATAGACCCATTAGCTTGCTGTCTCATATGTATATGCTTTTTACCCGCATCATAACCAACAGAATTACAAATAAGCTGGATACCTACCAACCGGTAGAACAAGCCGCATTCCGCAAAGGATATAGCACTAATGACCACTTACTTACAGTAAAGATCATAATAGAAAAGTCGACCGAATATAACTTTCCAATACACATGGCATTCGTGGAATACGAGAAGGCTTTTGACTCCGTGGAGCATTGGGCAATATTTGAAGAACTAAACGAAGCGCGAATAGATCATCGGTACAAGAACCTTCTTAAAAAAATATATATATCAAAGAGCAAATGCAAAATCAGGCTACACCAAGAAACAAACAACATTGAAATCAAAAGAGGTATCAGACAAGGAGATACAATATCCCCAAAACTCTTTACCTTAGCTCTGGAAGGGATTTTCATAAAACTTGAATGGAGAAATATGGGACTGAACATAAGTGGACCCAAAATATCACACTTAAGATTTGCCGACGATATTGTTCTATTCGCCGACAACGCAGAGGACCTTGAAAAAATTTTTTCCGAACTAGACAGAAAATCTTCAAAAATCGGTCTAAAAATGAATAAAACAAAAACAAAGACAACGAGGCAGGAGCAAGTACAAATAACAGTCATCGGCACACATTGGAAAATGTTCAAGACTATATATATCTGGGACAGCAAATTGAGATGGGAAAGGGTAACAAGGATATAGAGATTGAAAGGAGGAGACTGGGAATGGGCGGCATTTGGCAAAATAAGCCATATACTTAAGGATAGAAAGATATCGCAATATCCTTAGAACAAAATACTTGAACAGTGTGTAGTACCGGTGATAACATATGGAGCACAGACCTGGACTCTCACAAAGACAATGGTGAATAAATTGAGGACAACACAAAGAGCCAGGGAAAGAGTTATGATAGGCGTAACACTAAGAGACAGAAAGAGAAACGAATGGATTAGACAGAGAACAAATGTCGTAGATATAGTGGAGAGAGTCACAAGCCTGAAGTGGAATTTTGCAGGACATATAGCCCGCCTTTCAGACGACAGATGGAATAGCCGAATAATACGCTGGAGACCATGGGAAGGAAAGAGAGGAAGAGGAAGACCAATTATGCGATGGTATGACGACATAAAACGAGTGGCAGGATTTGGTTGGACGAGAACAGCACAAAACAGAGAGAACTGGAGGAGAGGAAGGGAGGCCTATGCTCAATACTGGGCGCAATAAAAGGCTTGATGATGATGATGATGATGATGGTGATATGCACGTAATCAGAAACCCAGCATAAAGGAAAAAGAAGCTCTACTATATCAAACTATTCGATAATATATCGCAAAGCATCAAAGAGCCATAGCAGAATTTAACCGAAAAATGTGAACATTTTACAGGGTATCCTATTTTGAACAGGGTATCCTATTTTTTAGGTCAAACTTAAAATGGTAATATCAAAATTTAAAAATTCTGCTCGCTTAAAACATACAAAAGAAAATCAAAAAATTGTCCAAAATGACCCTTATTTTCTTAGTAAAAGAGGCACAGAAAAATCTGCAAAATTTCCTTATAATGATTGTTGAATAATATGTCGTTTTCCAAAAAAGTATACGGAGTCAGGTAAAAAGTGTCGGACCTAAGCTCATTTTTTTTAAATGGAACAACCTGTATTCTTTAATCTGAAAAGATAGCAAGTGATATTGGTTCGCTAGGTAATTTATTTAACTTTATTGCTTTAAATCACAGTAGGGCCATAAAGCAAAAGGGAATATCCTAGCAACTAAACTGTCTTTTACATCAGCGCTGATGTAAAATATATTGGCGAAATAACGTACAGGTTTCGGGAGTGTTGTTTTGTTGTTGTAATAGGATCAAAAGCAGTTCTGAGGGTGCCTGAGATTAGCGCAGCTCGAAATCTGTAGGTACTTACTTACAGCAGAAACCGTTGATGGCTCTGAACACTCCAACTTGAACACATAGATGCTTGGTTTCTGATTACGTGCATAAATCAGCAACCATCGTAGGTGCAGTTTAAATCCAATAATATTTTGAAAAACTCAAATATTAAGTTCATTCTGAGTTGAGTTCAAGTTTTAGTAATTAAATATACTCCATCTTCAGGCCCGAAAACCTTTTACTTTTTAAACTATTATAGTCCAAAATGCGCCGAAAAATGCGAGTTTCTCCTTCTTCTTTCTTTTGCTTACTTTTTTTTAATACAAACGGTCTTCGAATAAAAAAAAACTGTTCACAGTTACTTAGGAGCCACTATTAAGTAGTAGTAGTAAACATCTTTATTTCTAAAAAAGGCTATCGACCTATCGGTCTTTCTGCCCTTGTTTAATACATGCAGTCTTAATCTAGATAAAAAACCAATATGAAAATTCTCCTATTCTAGGTTAACAATACTAGTAGTAAACATCTTTATTTCTAAAAAAGGCTATCGACCTATCGGTATTTCCGCCCTTGTTTAAATACATGCAGTCCCAATCTAAATAAAAAACAAATATGAAAATTCTCCCATTCTAGGTTAACAATGTTATTAAATAAATAAGATTTCAGTGGCAAGAAGAAATTATTTTATTGTCCACTAGTCCGTTGAGTTTGTAAGTGTTCGAGTAGCGTTAATGTAGGGAAACGGAAGCGAGATTGTCTGGTTGGTCTTGTAAGACAAAGGGGATTCAGTATGGTCCAGTTGTAGGGGTTGTTTGTCCATTTTGTCTGTAGCTGTATGAGTCTTTCCGAGATCTTTGTCATGTTTGTGCGTTCGTATAGTAGTTGGGTGGGGGGGTTGTGTAGTGGGTTTTGGGGGTGTCTTATTCGTGTTATTAGTCTTAGTGCAATTTGCTCTGTTGTTTGTGTATAACGTTTTGTCCTTTCTGTTCCGTTGGTCATGAGTACATGTCCAAAGTCTATCAAGGGTCTACAAATAGCTTTATATATTTTGGTGGCGGTGTTTGTGCTAATTCCTCTGTCTTTGTAGGTTAGTGATCGGAAGTGTTTTGTTCTCTTTATTGTTTCTGCCCTGATGTTTCGTATGTGTTTAGTGAATTTAAGTTTGTGGTCGATTGTGATTCCAAGGTATTTTACGGTCGTTTTTGGTTGTGTCGTTTGGCCGTCTGCTGTTATTGTAGGGGAATCAGCGTTGAGTCTGTGGTTTGTGAGCAGAAGTTGGTTTTTTGACGCGTTTGGTGTTAGTCTCCATTTATAAAACCATGTCATTGTGTTGTTTGTTAGTGTTTGGAGTCTTTGCGCTGCTCTCTCAGTAGTTTTGTCATGTACAATAAGTGCCGTGTCGTCTGCGTATTGTAATATGTATGCCGATCTGTCGATTTGATTTTTATCTGGTAAGTTGTATTGTATATGTCATGGCAGTATATATTGTAGAGAAACGGTGAGAGCGGGGATCCTTGAGGGAGCCCTTGTTCAGGGGGAAAAAGAAAATGACAGTGTTTTGTCAATTCGTACTTGTAGTTGTCTGTTTTCTAGTAAGTTCTTTATGGTGTGTAGTAGATATTTTGGTGTGTGTAGTTTGTATAGTTTGTATAGTAATCCTCTATGCCAGACACAGTCAAAAGCCTTGTTAATGTCCATAAACAGGCAAGCTGTCTTTCTGTCAGTTAGGTGGGTAGTTTGTATATTGGTGGCCAAAATAAAGAGCGGATGAACAGTCGAGTGATGCTGTTTGAACCAAATTGGTAGGTAGGTATATATTTTCCAATCACTTTGTCAAGCCGCTGCTTCATTATGTATTCAAAAATCTTGCCTAGTACTGGAAGCAGTGTAATTGGTCTGTAGTTGCTCGGTTGTGTATTGTCCAGTCCATTTTTGGGTATAGGGATTATTAAGCCGTTTTTCCATGTTTCTGGGATTCTGCCATTTGTGATGCAGTTGTTCAATTCAGTTAGGATCAGTTTGTGTGTTTCTTGTGTTAGGCTTTTCAAGACTGTTGCCTTAATTTTATCTTTCCCCGTGCAGTGTTCTTGATGTGCGCTAGGGCTTCATCGTACTCTGTGTCTGTGATCAGTGTGCAGGCATAGTTTGGTGAGTTGTTAAAATAGTTCAAGTACCAGTCGTTGATCAAGTTCCAGTTGTCCGAAGTTAGGGTTTGTCGATGTGCTGAAGGCCCTTTGATAGTGTCTGGCGAATGCGTCCGCTTTCTCTTTGTCTGTGTAGCGTTCTATTCCGTTTTCGTCAATTGTGTCAGTAGTGCCAGTCTTCCTGTATTGCGCCAGTTTCTTAATTTTTCGCCAGTATGTTTTGCCTTTGTCCTTCTGTATTTCTTTACATGTTTCTAGCCATTTGTCTTGTCGGTATTGTCCAATCATAGTTTTAATGTTTCTGTTAAGTTGGTTCATTGTCTTTTTTAGGTCGTTATTTTGAGTGTTTGTATATAGTCTATACAGTTCTCTCTTATGTTTTATTAGTCTCAGTATGTATTTGGGTAGTGTATGTCGGTAGAAAGCATTTTTTATTTCCGGGCTAAATTTTCCTATGGCTAGTGAAAGTTGTTGTTGTATGGTTTCTATTGAAATGTGCTGTGCTTGTGATTGAATGTAGTCATGTATATGTTGTTTCACTTTGTCTATGTCAGTCTTTGTTAGGTTTAAGTTTTTCTCTATAGGAGGTGTATTGGAGGTAGGTTGCGTATGTTGTAAGTCTATGTTAAACGTAATAGCCAGGTGGTCGGATCCCAGCTCGTTGGTTAAGTTTATGTTGTTGATGGTGTTTGTCAAGTTTTTGTGTGCAATAGAACGTCTGGTGTTGAGTCTGGGTTTGCGGGCATCAGAAAAGTTGGTGGGGTGTGCTATTTTATAAAGTCGGAGTTTTGCAAAAATCTTTTAAGTTGTTTCGTTTTGTTCGTGTTCAAGTAAAGTCGCCTATAATTATTGCATATTTATAGATGCTCGCCTTAGTCAGTATGTTTTGTTCTAGGTTGGAGTGTGGGTGTATGTATGTCAGAAATATATGTATCAGGTCGTTTAAGTATGGTATGGTAAAATGTAGACAGTCGTTTCAAAGGGTTGTTGAGGAAAGGAGGATTTGCTCTTCCAAGTTTAGCTGTTGGTTTTAGGAGAGCTGCGACCCCGTCCCTGGCATTACTATTAAGTATTACTTTGGATATGCATCTTTAATCAATATTGTTGAAGCAAAAGAATCAACATCTCCTTTCTCCTGAATAAAATCATAAATGTTCAAATATACAAAACCAAATAACCAAAACCGCGTTAACATACGTTAAGGAAACAAGAGCAGACAACAAAAGAACGAGCGAAGTTTTTAAAACAATGCAAAATGAAAATACTCAGAAGCGTCAAAGGGGTTATAAAAGCGACGTAAATATAGAAGGGCTTAGAGTGACCACGTGGACCTTAGGAAGACCTCAAAGAGATGGATAGAATAATGGACCTCAAGATCTCTATAATCTGGAAACTACAACTCTAAGGCCTACAATGCGTGGAAGAAGTTCATGCTTTAGTATTCTTTGTCAATTTCTGATCATTTAACGTTATAAACCAGTCAAAAGCCTTAGATAAATCTTGATTCAAGTAGGTTTTTAATGAAAATGTATATTAATTCATTGTTATTTGCTGTGTCACCGTGTCATTGCTTGTTTTTTTTTTGGGCGCCAAATTCAAATTTGCACACTTTTCGAAGTGCTGAGCGCAGAGAGCGTGATAGAGGCGGTTAATGCGATAACTGCCAAATTTTTATAACCGGATTTCTACTGGAAACCCGGAATAAATATTTATCTAAAAAATTAGCTGAAATTAGATGAAATATTTGTGAGACGTGTGGCAAATACTGATATCGTGCAAATTTATACAAAATTATCGACAAGTACGCTCAGCTCGTGTTATTGATATAGAATTGTGGGCTGAAATTACTGTGATTATCAGGTCAAGAAGTTGAATTGTCTTGGGCGATAGACATACTTAGTACTTTTGGGGATTTATGTACTTACTGCGCGAATTATGTGTTGTTTGAAGATATACCAAAATAGTGCGCTCCGCTTTAGCGGATAGATTTTGGAGAAAGAATGTTGCTTAACATAAGCATTGAAAAAATGGATGTTTTTCCGAAATTACTATCCTATTAAAATAATAGACTGTATTGCTATTGCCTAAAGATTGCATGGAAAAAAAAATTACGCATTATATTCAGTGTCAAAGGTTATTAGTAGTAATTGATATCTGTTCCTTGTTATATCACGCATCCAGCTAAAATTTGAGAAAAATTTATATGTCATGAACGCAATATGATGAAATATATAGTTAATGATTGTAATTCTTTCAAAATTAACTTACAATATGAGTGTGATTATTGCTAAATTATGGAAGTTTTTTCATTCCAGCTTATCTTTAGTTGTGTGAGCAAAGCGAAACGTGCTAAGCTTATTCGTACCATAATTTCCGCCAAACATTCTTTGCATGTTTCGATATATATTTTTTAATGAATAGAGTATGGGTATTCACTAAATATAAATAGAAATCTTAAAGGAAGAATATACAATTGGTTTACAATCTATCGATGAATTTAGAAACTTTATGATATACATGAGATTGAATACTAATTTAAAAAATTAAATGACATATATTTAGCGCCCACATGAGAAAGGACTAAAACCCAAATCGGCACTTTTGCAAAAAAACCTTCGTGTTTTATACAGTATTTGTTAAATTTTTCGGCCACGTAAACTTGAATTTCCACTTGGACTATGCACATGTTATTGAACTAAGCTCTGATCCGTTTCGAGTATTTATAAAAATATTATTTATTTATGTTAATTATGCCATTTTGACTTGCTGGTTTTGAATTGCAGTGAAAAATTAGGTGGTAAAGGGCAAATCAATTTTCAAACGAGTTTCTGCCAGTGTTAATGATAATTATATTCTAGATTATAGGCCAAGCTTATTTAAAATTTGGTATAAGCGCGGTGAATAAAATTAATTAAACCATTATTATATAACTCTAAATTAAGCTAACGAGAAACGCGGAAGCGATTAAGTGAATCTTTAAAATATATCAACTCATAACAACTTTTATCGTTAATTTCAACTGAGTGATGTTTGTTTGGCGTACAGCACAATCTATTTACAAATGCTTTGATTTGTATATTTAGTCGTAAAAATGTTTGTTAATTTTTGAGATTAGATTTTAATTTTTGAATATTATTTTTTTTAGTTATAATTATTTATAGGTATAGATCTTCTGCGGTGAGATATTGGCAACCCGTGTTGCCGATTAGCATTAGATTGAAAACCACTCGTTCCATTCTGCTTTTTTCTCCCAAGCATCTATATCTTTTTTCGTATATTTCTTTTCCTGACTGTACGTTTAATTCATTCCAATATATTCCTGGGTTTTTCAGTCAATTTTATTGTCACTAATTATGGTGTTATGTGATTAGCCCTGCGTTTCGTCCCGGGTCTACCTATTGGACTCGTCAGTAAGGCTTAGGTAGACCCTGCCTTATACGCCAGACATCGGTTCTACGTGTTCGGACGTAAATGAACCGTGCCGGTATAGATATATCTCACCGCAGAAGATCTATACCGGCACGGTTCATTTACGTCCGAACACGTAGAACCGATGTCTGGCGTATAAGGCAGGGTCTACCTAAGCCTTACTGACGAGTCCAATAGGTAGACCCGGGACGAAACGCAGGGCTCATCACATAACACCATAATTAGTGACAATAAAATTGACTGAAAAACCCAGGAATATATTGGAATGAATTATTTATAATGCTTATTCAAGAGCTTAGGTTGACAAGAACAAAAGCAATACAAACCCTCACAGGAGTCAACAGCAATATTAATTAAATCTAAAATAACTTAAACTAATTTTTTTAAATCACCGTTTATTGTTAGAGCCCCACCGCACCAAGCGGAGGCAATTTCGGAGCCACCCACCTTATTCTGACAAAAGTTGACGGTAGTAAACTGACATTCGGAATACAAATTATTGAAATATATCCTTAGTTTTTATGGTTGTGTGTTGTAATTAAACTTCTACCAATTAAATGTACTTCCTAGATATGCAAAGATTTGTGTGTGCAATATTATGATATTACTCATTTCTGGGGCCGACAATTCCCTTGAAAATTACCATGGCTCAGCAGCACCGACAGCCTTTTGAAAACCCTATGTTTAGAGAAATACACAAAAATACCTGGCTTAAAAAGATTTCCCCAGCAATCCTAAAAAGGTGAGTATACGACAACTTGCTCAATGCTTCTCTAGGTGAGTGAAAAATTTGTTTCCAGAAAAGAGAGAAACTATGGGTTGTGTTCTGTGTGCATGATGACACTGATGCCTATTTGGAAACATACAGTGACAACAAATTAGCAGTTTTTCATAAACCTGAATGGTTTGTTTCATTAAATAGCGTCCAACATATTTCGCCAACCATATGTGCCCATGAGCAAGAATATGAATTTGTTTTAACATTATCCTCAGAAGTTGTAAGACTGGCAGCTCCTACTTGGGAGCAGATGCTCGACTGGGTTGAAGGCCTGAAGTCTAAGCTTTCCGAGTTGCGAATATTGAGTCCACGGGAAAATGTTTATACCAAGTTGCCTGAGAAGCAAACAGCGTCTCTCTTACCAACTAGGGATCCCAACTCTCCATTGCCACCTCCACCTGCAGGCCCAACAGAGATTTTACCAGGAGTTGAACGCTCTAATAGTGAAATAACCGCTAATAGGCCCAGTGAAAGCATAACATATCAAAGAAGAAGATCTGAGTCTCAGAGCAGTGCGATGTCAAGGAGATCGAATAATATCAATGAACCTCAGAGTGCAGGAGCCAGTTCAAATCGAGTATTTAATTTCGATTCGTTTTAATTGCGCTATTGAACCAACCACTTCAACTTCGAGCAATAATGTTCATTATGAGCACTTGTTTCAACCAGGTCCGTCCAATAGAAATAATGACACAAGGCAACTTGTAAGAACTGAAGCAAGTGTAACCAATAGACTGTTAGAAAGATCAGCTAGTTGTTCGCCTCGAATTTTACAACCAGCACCCCAACCCTATAAGACTTTAAGAGAGCAGCAAGTGTTAATGTTGGAGAAAGAAATGAAGCATCCAACAGGAGTGAAAGTGCAACTAAGGAAAAAAGACTGTATTAGCTCAATTGGATTTGTTGATGCGTTTGATGCAGTATGGTATGTTATAATTATCAATGCATTAAACAATATTTAAGGGTAGAATCATACAAGAACTCCTAACACCTTATATATATTATTATATGCTTCTACCTTCCTTACATATTGTTTTCGCAAGCCATTCGCCGAAATGACATGACCACTAACATATATTAATTCTTATTTTAAAGGATTTGTGGCTGGAAGCAAAAGGAACACCCCATGTTGTACAATGCACTGCACATAGGAGATCGACTGATTAATATTGATGGCATCAATGTAAAATCAGCAGCGGATGCACATCGAATTCTACAATCTCATTACTGTGGTCTTTATGTAAGTAAAATTTATTCTATGAATTAAAAGTGTAAATATTCGCTCTGCTTTTTCTCTTCGAAACTCTAATTTGTTACGCAAATATTTAAGAATTCGTTGCCTCAATGCATGGTTAATATCATTTGTAATTTATCATTTTTCTTTCGCAATTTGAAGGACAGGGCGCAATACGTTTTTCCACTGTGCAATTTTCAGGTTAATATAATAGTAAGGCGGCTACCTCATGGCAGAGTTTTTGTAATACATAGAGAGGCTGAGGGTCAGTCTTTAGGAATAATTCAAGAAAATAATACGGCAGTTATAGAGAGCATTCAACCAAATAGTTTGGCAGCTAGACACGGTTTAACATCAAAAACCAAGTCGTGTGATGGTACCTGTTTTACTAATTGGGTACTTACTGAAATAAATGGGCGTCCATTGAATTTATTTTTTAAGAAAAATCAAATTCGTGATAGGCTTAATTCTGTTGGTAGAGATATTTCAGTTTTAGTGCAGCCTCTCGACTTGATTAAGCAGTTAAAAAAGCAAATGAAAAGTTTAAAAAACTATAAGGACTATATTTTACAATAAAGTTTGTAGATACAAGCCTTTTAACTCTGGTAAGATTGATTACAATATACTCGACCGTCCTTCTATAATAGGTACTCATTGTACCTAGTTGTAATTAACGAATTGAAAAATTTAAGCAATTAACGGTTGTTCTGTGCAAGAACTCACTTAAGCAACTTTATTTATTCAACATTTCTATTCTAGTGTTTTGACAATAGCTGCAACCTTAGCTCAAAAAGGGATCATTATACTTTTTTATTTAGTATTAAGTAGCTTATATTAGTTAATTGACGATAACCAGTAAGCATATCACTTTTGCAACGATCAGATTTACATCTTTTACATTGTAAATCTGCATCAAAACTGGCTTCAAGTTCAATAAAGTAGTTTTATTCGACGTTTTGCCAGAAGTACTTTACAAACGGGCAGCTAAATTTCGTAACAGTATTGCAAACATAAAATACCTCTATAGGCTACGAGCATGGACATTGTCGCTTAATCTCAAGTTTGCCTTTCAATTACCTGTATCTACATTTGAAGCATTTTAAAATGTTATTGTAGATTTCGCAATTTCTCGTGTTAAATACAAACTCTGTCTCTTGACACGTGTTTTGTTGCTAAAAAATCTTTTTCAAATCGGGTTAAAAAAAAGTAATTAAAAAGCAATTTCTATGCTCAAAAGTGTATGGTTTGTTTACGTGGGTAAGTTATTATTTTGGCACTTGTACGGTTTAATAAGTGTTTTGGTCTTGCCACTCTTACTCACAGTACTTTTAAGGACAAACATGTAATAAAAAGTGTTAACTAGATCGTTTTTTTTGTGGTGACTAATTCTACATTACTGAATTGCGTATTCATGCACGCTCAAGCAATGTTTGAAGTAAAAAATAATCGAACGTAACTATAATTTTTATCTATTGAATTTATCATTTCAATGCATAGTGCGGCATATCACCGCGGATATCTAGTCATTTTAATCAGAATATCAAGTGAATCGCAACTTTATTGGGCGTGCATGGATATGTACTATTGATATTTCTTTAAAAGAACACTCAACACTCATTTACAGTGTGGGAATAATAGTTTTAAGAGTTATGCATTAGATGATGTTAGCATTTCCATTCAAAATTAAGTGCAATATACATTAAAGGAGATTTTATTGATTGGAGCCTGAGTAATATACTGTGATTATTTTTATACTCTATAATAAACGAAAAACAGTACAGAATATGCAGTTTATGAATGAGTCCGTCCCCAGAGCATACACCATCTAGTCAATAATACACAATTTAAATACATTTTCTATTTAATAACTTAGAGTATATAAATATATTGGATATGAGTGGCCTCTGCTACTTAGATAAGGTATTTGGATTGCTGATTTTACCTGCAAAAATAATACTTCCACTTTGCTTATGCACGATGAAAAAGGCGAAAGGTCGGTTTGCTTTAACAACGGGTGGTGGTGTCCTATTCAAAAAGGTTGAACCTGGAACCGTTTTAGCATTTGAGAAAATCATGTTTCGGTCTTTAACTTTCAAGTAGTCTACCTGCTGCAGCAGATGCGACAGTTCCTTCTTCATCCACTTCAATTTCAGCCTTTTGAATAACTCTAGATAGATACAAGTAGTGTGAATACATTCCCAATAGATTTGCTTTTTGTGGGCTAAACACATCTCGAATTCCCATCTAAAATTGAAATCCTTGCTAGTTAAGGAAGTAATATCCTGCAGATGTGAGTTATGGAAGTTTACTTACTTTTTCTAAAACCCCGTCCAAGTTGAAGTCTGATGAGAGCTTAAATTTCGGCAAATACACATGGGTGTCATCATCAGAAAACGTTTGATGTTTCATTTTCAATTCAGCTAAAATTTCAGTCATTGGTTCTTTGGTGAGCGCGTTTATCATATTCGTGAGCGTTTGAAAGCCTCGCGGTACCAACACCAGCATGGAAAATGTGTCGTCCTGCAAAACATGTTCTTGGTGCCTTGCACGCAGCTGAGAAATTAACTTACAAAGCCATAAGGTAGTTCAATAGCATCAGCTTTGATTTTTTCATTGCGGTAATAGGCGAAAGGATGTGCTTGGTACATCATTTGAACTTCTCCAATTTTGTTCCTTTTTTCATCGTAAAAGGCGTCTCTTTTAGTTGCACTTCGGTTGAATGGAGTCTGCCATTCGCCTCTGAAGTACATTGTGGTGGTGATAAAGAGATAGGCGTTTTCTACATCGACTGCAAGGAAAGTTGCCATCCAAAATATTGCTTCGTGCAATTTATAGGCACTTACCGGGAGTCACCAACAGGGGTATTCGGTTCCTTGTAGCCTGTTCTACATATTTGTTAATAATATCTGCAGATGTAACACTGTTTTTAAAATCTACAGGTGATACTACAGCATTATAATACTGTTTAACCACCTGTTCGAATTTTCCTTAATCGGAAACTCTGATCGGGTGAACAGACCAGTGGAAGTCTCCAATTGGGTTTCTGCTGATTTGGTCTGAAATCACTGTTCCTGACTAGTTTAACTAAGCATTAAGCAAATTACCTGCAACAATATTCCGCTCAGTCTTTGGAATGCGTCTCTAACGATGTTCTTATTTTGAGGCTGCCCTAAAACCCGATCAATCTGCTCAGCAGTGGCATCCAATGATCCTTCTGATATCACCGTGAAGAGCGTCCATATAGTAAGTGGCGAAAGAGCCACATTTAAATTTTCACCGCCTTCTTTATTTACTGCCTGAATCGGAAATAGTACTATGTGTATTTAATTTTTTTCAGTCAGGTGTTCTATATGCTATTATATTGACTACTTTACCACTTACCGCGAGTAGTTCAAGCGAAAACTGGTTGATTGATTCAGCGATATTAAATTTTTCTTGTAGAAATACTGGAGCTGCAATAGACAGCACTATTCCGATGGGCACGACTGTAGGAATATTTAATGTTGTATCAATTTAATTTAATCAATATTTCTGTCTATGATAGGTCGAAGTGGAAAGCTTTTTAGGAACGTAGAAAAGTGTGTGATTTTTTCCACTCTAAACTTATTAATTTAAAAGCCCCGCTTGGAGTTTTGGGAACGAGTTTCAGGCTTGTAATTTGCCAATCATCATCTGGGTATCAAATTTCGCACGATTTTATATTTTTTGATGTTTTGTATTAGTTTTGCGACTGGTTTTCAGCCTTAGTAATGCCTTTTGAAGCGTGAAGAACGATTTTAGTTCCCAAAGTGAATCCCCAAAAAATGCTGCGTCTCTGACCACACCATAATCCATTACCCCGTAAAAGTTGATTTCACTTGTGCTAAGAAAAACTCGTTTTAGAAAAAACTCGTGTTATCACTGTAAATACTTGAACCGGATTTATTTTATTCTACTACTATAGTTAGTTTTCAATATTTATTTTAAATACTTGGGTCTTGCACATATTTTCCTTCGATCAGTCCTATCGGCATTAGCCTACAGAAAAAGATTAAAAGGTTTTAGTAACTGAAGAGATTTCAATCGTTTTGATATAAAAATAAAAACAGCAAATCATTTTCCTGATTGCTAATTGATTTAATGGTTTTCATTATCTTTGCTTGGAAACTTGTTTAAAATATTAATAGCGATTACTTAACCGGAATAGACATTAGCTTCACTATTCCCCTGTATAATTACCATTTTAACTGGTTTCTTTGATATACAAATGCAAGTTAAAACGCTAATATACTTACATATATGGAACTGCATGTTAAACTATCTACGAGAACTTAGCGCGGTAGAATTCAATCATGTGTAGGTAAAATTGTTTACAAACTTAAACTTGAGGACGAATCTTTTCTTGCTGTCCTACTTAGATCTCATGCCGGTTTCGAATTGTGGTAAAGTTGACCGTGACCACTTTTGCAGCAACAATTCACTCTGTTCGAGCTGTGGCACGCTCGGGATGAATCTGACTTCAGGTAGACCGAAATACGTTTATAATCGCATACAAACTCTGCAACACAATCGTGACTAAATGTAAACTCATAAACATTATTCGAGCAACATTTTTTGCTTTAACGATGTCAGAACTACACGCGGAAAAACCCAATAGATGCTTTAACTATGTAAAGTTCCGAAATAGGTATTGGGTTTTGGAATTTGTAATTAATTCCTGTTTACCCGTCAGCTTGTGAACGTTCTACCAATCACTGTTGTTGCCCACTGGTCAATGCTTTTTGTTGATAACGCTACATTATTCCATTGGCGTGGTTCTCATGACCTTATTTATTGTTTTTAAACATACAATCTTATCTCGTATATAAATATATGTATCAGGTCCAACTCATATAACTGGGGCTTCTAAGAAACATTTTCTTTATTCATCCCGGATTTTCCACGCTAGTCTCGGATTAAGGCCCTGTGTCTGGTTTTATATGCAGGGTGAGTTTTTTTCGATGACCAGTACAGGGATCTTCGGAACTAGAGCAGTTACGAAGACGGTCAAATGGACAAAGAATTGTAGTTTCGAATACTCTACTCGAAACCAATTTTATTTTTCTAAAATTTGACACCTCTCAAGAGATATTTGGGAAAAACTTATTTATGGTAAATTTTTAAATTACTCCTAGTTCCGTTGATATTAATTTGACAGAAAAACATTAAATAGAAAACTTGTAGGAAATTGAATTCCAAAGAAAATGGAATAATACATTTTTTCCAAAATAACTGTCATTTTTGACATATGACACAAATTTGAGTTTTTTTAAATGGCAACCATACTTGATTATTATTTTACCGAATAGAGCATTTTATTACAATTTCAGTGATATGTCACATCGTTAGGTTTTTTTCGAAAATAAAGTGTGCGAACAATTTATACTTTTTCAATTTAGTTGATCGAAGTTAGCCATGGAAAATAGGATAAGACATACAGCATTGTTTCCATAGTAACAAATAATAACAGTATGCTTCAGTATTTATTTTGACAACTACGTTAAAGTTGGCAATAACTTTATTATAATTAAGACGGCTACTCATTTAAAGTGTTAAAATAATAATTAAAATTTAATTCTGGAAACTTTAATTTTTATTGTAAAACATTTTCAAAAACTCCACCATTATGGAAACATTGCAACGCTTTAAAACTGAATAAGTTGCTTTTCGTGCGGAGCGACCATCAATATTTTCAAATGCTCCAACAACAGCTTCTTTAAGTGCATTTAAATTGGAATATTTGTTTTTGTAAACTGTGTTTTTTACGGCTCCCCTCAAAAAGAAATCCAAAGGTGAAAGATCCGCTGATCGAGGTGGCCATAAAACAGGGCTGTTTCGTCAAATCCAAGCCCCAGTAAATTTTACGTCCAGGTGATTCCGCACTTGGGAAAAATTATGCGGAGGAGCGCCATCATGTTGAAACCATTGCACATTACCCCATGTTTCTAAATCTAAGTCGTCCAACATAAAATTCAGGTTATTCCGAAGGAATTGAAGATACAGATAGATAGATAGATAAAATTTATTGAACATTCCCATTAACAGAATTCACAAACAAAGATAACAAACATAACTCCCGTGTCTAGCCAGATGTTCGGCCGGTTGCTCTCTGCCCATGATCTAAATAGGCGCGCTAAGTCGTCCATTACCTGGGCAGTGCCCTAACATGGACATTCCCGAGCTAGCCATACTCACGACAACGTCAGGAGATAGTCTTGAAGTGGCGGTTTTGGTTTTATTCGAGGGGCATTCATTAAGGAAAAAAGGTCTTCCTGAAGGGAAGCCAAAAACCCCTTTTGCTTCGACCTTTAAGCCTGATACTGTCAGCCGTGGCGTTAACCGCCGGCAGTTTCAACTAGATGACCAATTCCTTCCGCCCCCGCCCCGATCGGTGCAAGGACCAGCCAGCACCTGCCAGGACGAGGCAGGACGAACCCGTCAAGTCACGTTATGTTGGATTTGTGATGAAGATACAGACTCCCATTTAACGTGCATTCAAAAATAAATGGTCCAAGAATTTTTGAACCTACCATTCCGCTCCAAACGTTAAACGCAAATTTAATTTGTGGTCTCCTTTGCTCAACGAGGTGGGGATTTGTTTGATTCCAAAGATGTACATTGTGTCGATTAAATATACAACAATTTGTAAATCGAGTTTCATCGGTCCACAATATTTTATACAGGAATTGGATGTCTTGGCATTTGTTTCGGAACCATGTACAAAAATTCACACGCAGCGCATCTCCTGGATGTAAGGTTTGGGATACTGATAATTTATACGGATGGAATTTGTGTTTTTTTAAACTCTCATCACGGTGCTTTGGGAAGTCCCGGATTCTGCTGCGATCTCTCTGGTTGAAGTCTCCACAGCTTCATTTATTTCTTTATCTTCATTTCTTGGCTGCGTAAAACTTCCATACGTGCCTAAATTGTCGTAGCATCGCTTGAATGTGTTATCATATGTTAAAATACATCTCAAAATAGTAATCAGAGGCTCGTCCAGCATTTTTATCACATCTAATGTAGGTTTCAATCATGTCGCGCTTTTCTTGATTTTAATAATTCATTTTTCCAATAAAACTAACTTAGATTTCTAAGTTGAATTTAAATTTGGATGTCAAAAATGGAAAGGTGATGTTATTATCTGTTGCTGTGGAAACAATGCTATGTCTTATACTATTTTCAATAATTAATGATCAATTAAATTGATCAATTAAATTGAAACAGTATAAATTGTTCGCAGACACTTTATTTTCGAAAAAAACCTAACGATGTGATATATCACTGAAATTGTAATAAAATGCTGTATTCGGTAAAATAATAATCAAGTATGGTTGCCATTTTAAAAAACTCAAATTTGTGTCATATGTCAAAAATGACAGTTATTTTGGAGAAATGTATTATTCCATTTTCTTTGGAATTCAATTTCCTACAAGTTTTCTATTTAATGTTTTCCTGTCAAATTAATATCAACGGAACTAGGAGTAATTTAAAAATTTACCATAAATAAGTTTTTCCCAAATATCTCTTGACAGCTGTCAAATTTTAGAAAAATAAAATTGGGTTCGAATAGAGCATGCAAAAATACAATTCTTTGCCCATTTGACCTTCTTCGTAACTGCTCTAGTTCCGAAGATCCCTGTACTAGTCATCGAAAAAAACTCACCCTGTATATATTTCGAATTAAAGAAAACTTTTATCCTACCCAGTTAAGCTCCAAACGTGACAAAGTCGAAACATTTTGGGAAAACCATGTAAAAATATGGAATGCTTACACTTGACTATGAAAGCTTTCGAATGAAATGCCTCTGAAGGTGGAAGAAGTAAGACATTATTTTCCAAGAGGCCCTAAAACCGGAAAATCTCTCCGCCCGAGCGACAGTGACTATAATAAAACCCGCTAATGTTCCTCATTAAAAAAATACGGGTTTTGGGTCTCTCTTAAAAGGGAGGTTTCTTTAAAAGGTGCCCCCCTTTTAAAGATTGTGATTGTTCTAAACCGTCACTAAATTCTTCGGTTTCCTTTAAATTTAGACAGTTAATTCAGAAAACTTTAACATTTATTAATGCTTGGGTGTTTGAAAATCCCAAAATACCGCAAGTTGATCATTGAGATCGAACTTAAATTGCCAGTTTTAGACATCCATTTTTTTGGTTTCATCAACTCACTGCTTGATTCAATTTTTTTAACGCCCTGCGTTATTTCGCAAACAAGACTTTTATTTTGTTAATTGATAAATGGGCTTCGTTTTTACTACGCTAATGTTAACGAATAAAGCTCCTTGAAAATATCAATCACGATATTATCCGACAGAAATCAACGTGCGAAAATCCTAAATGAAAGCCAATGAAGCATTAAAAAAAATTATATTTCACACTAATTTAAACTACATATACGTTCGTGGCTAATACGGGTTTTCAGTTGAAATATAAACAATTTTATTACAGGAAAATGCGTTAAAGCGAAATTGCGCTATTAGTTCCGCACGTAATCTCAATGGACAGTCATAAACCCGGACAGTTTTACTTTTATTATTTTTTGGTTTTCAAACTACATCATTTTGGGTGTTCAACAACACGAGACGAACACAAAAGTTTATGCTTGCCGGAAGTGATTTAATAATTTATTTATTCGGCAGAGTAAAAGGTGAAGGAATCCCGCAAAAAAATGGGTTTTTCTAAGTCAATTTAAGTTTTTTATACTAGTTTTATCGACGTGATATATTAATGGGCAACGTTAAGACAATCGTTTTCCATTTAGTAAATCAAAACAAGAAACCGCACACAATGGTTTCAAAGTAAAAAAAATGTTGATGCTTTTGCCATCGATTTCAGACACATTTGCATTTTTAGATAAAAATGAGATCAGATTACTGGAGTCGATATTAAAAACCTCTATTTTTAAATATAACTTTATTATGCCATCTACGATTATATACAGCATTAATTTGATATCGTTGACTGAATCACTAGATATATCATATAAGTATCCTGTTGTTCTAATACACATACAATACATTTTTTAAATCCAATATGATCCTCAGCTTCTGCTAAATGGTTACTTCTCATACATCAAATAAAATGATTAATTTTAAACTGGTAATTCCAATCTACTAAGCCTACGTTTAGTATAATTTTTAAAAGGTGCTATATGTGTTTAAACTTTTGGACAAAACAAAATTTTAAATGTAGCTAGATAGCTCACAATGATGACGCTGATTTTATATAGGCAAGTTGTCTCATTTACAAAGTTCAAGAATGAATGACTAACAGGAGGTATGTCTCACAACAAATTCTTATTTACACTCATCATATTTTTAACTTATTACTACTGAGGTTAACGTAAATAACAAATTATTTAACTGCCATAATGTTTATTTTAATTACTACTTAGACAGACATAACATTGTTTTTCTTGATTTTTGTTCACATAAATATTTTAATATTTTATTGCTGTAGGTTTATTTATCAGATTCTACGTTTCGTTTCACTTCGTTTCGTACCCAACATTTTTGGGAAGGACGCATAGAAAGTGCAAGCTTTGCGTGTTTTCGAAACGTTGGAAAAAATCTTAAGGCCGAGAACATTTTAATGCCAGAATTAAATGTTTTCACAATTATTAAGCAGAGAAATGACTGTGCCTATTTACGCACGTTGTTTATAAAACGATTTAAAAAAAGTTCCCAACAAAGTAACTAGTTGAAAAAACGGACAGAAAAAAGTGAGACTGTATGAGACTCATTAATAGTTATGTACTGTTTAAACATTACTAATACTGCAAATATGGAGTATGAAAACAATACACTAGAAAATACCGCTATAAATTGTGTGTCACTAAAAAACACTTGAAATTATAAACTAGTCAAAAGCTGAGTTGTTATTCATTTATCAATATGACTAATAATTAACTTGAATATTATTTTAGACTAAATGGTGAACGAAATGCTAACGCTATTAATGTTAAAATGTTCGTTTAATATTCGCATTTAGAAACAATAGAACGATTAAATGTAAGTTAAAAGAATGACTCGCGAAAGCCTCATCAACTTCTAGTTGCTGACGGAAATAAGCAATATAAATACAAAGAGGAATATACGTGAAAAGTTTTCAACGGAGATCTGGATTATCATTTAGTTGTTTTTTAATTTTTAACAAAATTGTAGTGAACCATTGATCTAAACGTGATATTTCGTCGTAGTCTTTAACGGTATCTGTAAACCCATCCAAGTTTTGTTCTTCAATGTGTTCAATCAAGGTTTTAACCAATTTGTATTCCCTACAATCCTGGAAAGCTGGATATTGTTGTAAATAACGCTCTAGGGCATGCTGTGCATTTAAAACGTCCACACAAAGATGGCATAGAGCAGCTCGAAACATGTATTCTTTAGCGCTATACTTTAACAGAGAATTCTCTAAAGATGATGAGGCTACGTCCTGGTAAATTTGAATAGCTTTATCGTAGTTCTCAAGTTGAGCGGAATATTGTGCTACTTTCAACAAACATTTGTTGGCCGAAGCATTATTTTCTTCGCCTCTAAAAAAATCAGCAGCTTGTTCGTAGTGTTGAACTGCTTTTTCAAAGTCTGCCGACTCGCCTTCGTAAAGCTCAGCGATTGCTTGATGATGCTTAGCAGCCATAGTAAATTTACCCATATCGGTATAGATTTCTATGGCTTTCAACAAACAACTGACTGACTCTGCAACAGAAAACATTCTTTTCAATTTACACCAACTGGGATACATGTAAACAACAGTATCGGTGCGGTGAGAAAAATTTATTAGGAATGGCCGTGACTGGAATTCGACATAGTATAAAATTTCCATATATACATGCTATACGAAGATAATGACGACTATTTCGAGCAAAAACTTCTCGAAACGTTCACATAATGACCCATTAAAAAATTAGCATACTGCGACTAATCATATAAAATACATTAGACGACCTCTGATTTGCTCAGCAGAAACCAAATAATATTAACAAAAATTTACTAAGATTAACGTAACAATAAATAAAATATCAAGACAAATTAACAAAAGTTTAGAGGCTCATTGTCTAGTCTAACACAAGTTTGGATCTCCATTGAGTTGCTTTTTAACTCGCAGCAGTAAAGTGGTGTACCATGGATCAAGACGTGATATATTGTCGTAATCTTTCACCGTATCAGTAAAGCCGTCTACATTTTGTTCTTCGATATGTTCAATTAGTGCTTTAATAAATTTGTATTCTCTAGAATCTTGGAATGCTGGATATTGTTGTACGTAACGGTCTAAGGCGTGCTGGGCATTTAAATGGTCGATGCATAGTTGACATAAAGCTGCTCGGAAAAAGTAATCCTTAGCGCTGTATTTCAATAATGAGCTCTCCAATGAATTCGTTGCAACTTCTTGATAGATCTGAATCGCTTTTGAGTAATTTTCAAGTTGAGCGGCATATTGCGCTACTTTTAGATAACATTTATTCGCTGAACTGTTGCTTTCTTCTCCTCGGAAATAATCGGCGGCTTGCTCATAGTGTTGAACAGCCCTATCAATGTCTATCGATTCTGTTTCATATACTTCGGCAATATTTTGATGGTGTTTCGCCGCTATAGAAAATCTACCCATATCAGTGTAAATTTCTATCGCTTTTAAATAACAGGTGACTGCCTCTGAAACAAACAAAATATAATTAGGACAATGAGATAACTAAAATTTAACTTAAAATAGTGCCTAATTACTACATCTACAAGCTTATACTAGTACTTCTTCGTTACTGAGAAAGTGACATTGAATTCAACTGTGATTCATTTTCTAATAATAGAAGTGTTAAGAGACGTGAGTTGGCATGTTTGGGTAAATGATAGATACATTAAACATGCAACTGCAGTGGTTGAGAGGTTGGTATGTGCAGAGTACAAAGTAATATCATTGATACAAAAAATCGCAAGCTTTTCAATGCTTTGGAAGGAGCAAGAGGCAATTAATAAAGGTGCTACTAAAAGAAAAACGCATTTATTCGACATGTTACTTACCTATAGAAAATTTTCACAGGGTCTAACGAAGCATTATAAATAGATGTTAGTAAATACCACCAAGTCCAAAGCCACCATACTCAAGCTTAGTATAAGGGAAAATTGTTAATTAATGATAACGCGCACAAGTTGAGCTGTTATCGTTCACATAACGATCTCTAAGCGAGGATATGCATTAATAACAAACACAATACTTGGAAGTAATGTACATGTTTCAATATAATCCTGAAACTTTTCCAATGCAAAAATTTTATAGCCTACTTATTAGTGAATGTTTTGATAAAGACATGGGAAGGATGTTTGTATATATGATACATCACTGAAAATGTTCACAAGTAAATAAACCAGTATAGCCGTTTAACGATATTTCTGACGCATTTAGCCTTATCCTTATTGTAGAAACAGTGATACAAAATTAGGATTATATTAAAGATTGGTCACTTACCATTGATATTGGACTTCTTGTAGCAATTGGCCGCATCTACATAATTAGTAGCAGCTTCATGTCGAGCCCCACTTCTCAGATGCAAGTTTGCAGCCTCACAAAAGGCACTCCCTGCTGACACCCAATTCTTTGCCATTTTAAACAAATTGGCCGCTCGTTGATAACATTCGACTGCATCTTCCACACGACTGGATCCCCTAAATAGTCCAAATAATAAAAATTAATACTGATTCAAAGAACCCTTTCTAATCGCATTCAGGACAAGACAATATGTGTAAACAGCTTACCCGAACAGCGACCCAAAAAATCCTCTAGGGCCCAATTTCTTCTCGGCTTCAGCAATCAACAGCTGAGCTTTTTGCTCATTTGATGGCATATTTAGAAAATTTATTTATAAAACTGAAATTCCAACAAAGCTTTATTGACAAATTAATTACCGATGATCGGCTAGTTGCGCTGTAGTCTGACAACACTTGTCAATAGTGTCATTCGTGCTATTGAATGTTGCCAATAGTACGCAGTAATTTTAGATTTCAGTGCTGGAATCGCGACTGTAGGAATTCTAATTTTGGCTTTGTGTCTTGAATGCACTTTTGATCAGTTCAAGGTGAATAATTTTTTTCGTTATAGAACATAGAGGATTATATTATAGTCAAAATAGTTTTCTGTATGTCCAGCATTGCCCCCAACATGGCTCTGCGATTCTACCCGGATGGTCTGCAACCCAAAATACTCTACTGGTATTATATTTGAAAAAAGTGTACCTGTCTCAGCTAACCGGCCAATTTTTTAACTGTTCAACGAATAATAATAATGTTCAACGAATAATAATAGAATAATAAACAAACGAAAACTTAAACCACTTCAGACTCTAGAAGAATTTCGCTACTTTTTGTGCTTATGGGCATCAAGATAGATGTTCATTTTTTGCTACAGCATAGAGCGAAAGTGAGATAATATCAATGAGGATTAAAGTAAAGTTTTTTTTAATCTAAAGCATAGTTTCAATACCTTTTGAACTACGAAATATTCATAAAAAATACAGCTTTTCGGAAAAAGGCAATAATGGAGGACAGTAGAACGTTTAAGGAAAGTATCGGGTGCAATAGACATGAATCTCAAATTTAACGTTAGCGTTCCAATATATATTTTTTTGGGCTATAGAAACTGTCTCCAAGGACCCGGACCGAAACGAACTAACTGTTCCGTTCCGGTTTCGGTCCACGGCAAAATTTAAAATTTCGATTCAGTTCCTGTTCCGGTTTTAGAAAATAATTTCCAAAATCAATTCCGTTCCGGTTCCGGTTTCCAAATAAGCATATTTTTTTTGGTTCCAAAATCTATCAATAACGACAAACGAGGACAAAGATAAAGGCTACTCTAATTAGGAATCTCACGACCTTTTTCCTTGCTTGTTGTATTATACAAGATAAAAGATGAGCAAACCATCCACTGCTTCATACGGTACTTCGGCTGGTTGTATGGTAGGGGGTAGGAGGACTAGCAACCCCAGACAATATTAGATGCAAAAATTAATTTAATCGTTGTATTTTTGAAAAGCAATTTGTTAATGAATTTTCTGTCTTCAGCGCGTTCTTCTTTCACTCTTATTTCCGTTTAAAGATTGATCTTCCTGGTTCATGTCTTCATACTCTTCACCATCTTTTGAGGAGTCGCTTTTGTCCAAAATTCCAATTTCAAATGTTTCGTTGTTGGTGATCGAAGAACTAAAATAATTCAACTTAAAAAATAGTGTATAAACGTACGGTGTTTGTTTTTTACGATTGAAAAGTTGGTTGGTCCTCACAAATAATTGTTCCTCTAAAATGTTTTTTTTAATATTTGACCTCGAAGGCGGCTACAAAAATTTGAGTCCTGCGAATAACCTCTCAACACTAACTTGAGTTGCCGGTACGCTTAACAATACTTGAGCAAGCATGTATAACTCGGGATTAAGCTCATTCTTTTTCTTCCAGAAATCAAAAATCGTTTCATTTTTCGGTAAGCGTATGCGGCTTTGTTCCACTTGATAGGAATTTAAAATATTTTCAATTTTGTTAAGGGCTACAAATGAACCTTGTGAAGAAAATTCCTTTTAAAAATTTTAGTTCTGAATCTTTATGTCTCAAAAATGCTTCCATTTCATCGCTTGATGAAGAACTAGATGATTCCGTTTCCATATCGTATTCATGTCAGCTTTAGAATTATAAGAATTGCACTCTTAAGAACATCAGTCTAGTCCATAACGACTTTAAATGTGCTTTTGCTCTTTCTACTTGTTTGTAGTCTAAAACTACCTTATACGAAAAAATTGTTATTTTGTGATTTATACAAGATCTTGTCATTTGGGACAACTAGCCGCAAAGAATAGCACTTATATTTTCTCCCTTTGACGGCGTCGCGGCGCCGACTATTAAAACGATTCCAGGAACTAACTAAAAGAAGTACCGACCCTTTGTCAGCACATTAATAGTGACACCGCGGCTCACCAGAACACAGAAATTATTTTATATTCATTTGCAGGAGGGTAAATTATTATTTTCATTTGCTTCTAAAATGTATAGTAATTTCTTTCAAGCGTTACAAGCAGAACCGAAAAAACCGAAATCAAATATTGCGGTTCCGGTTCAGCACCTAACAGTGTTGTTCCGGTCATCGGAACACTGTTGTTCCGGTCCAGAAATAAAAAATGGTTCCGCTCCGATTTTAGGTTCATACCGGTTCCGGTCCGGGTCTCTGACTGTCTCTGTTGTGAAATTTTGAAAAAAAAAAATATAGTATTTTTTCTTATTGGCTTGACCATCTAGGGTTTTAGTCAGGTTCCGGTTGAAAGCTTAGTGGACAAAAAAAAACATCATATTGTTATCTACCAAATATTTATTTAAAAAAGTAGCATATAATAATAACGTTCGAAAATACAAGATTATTCCTGAATCGATATAAGCATTTATAAATAACAATTAAGTATGGCATTATATTTTTACACTCTTTCTCAAATGGAAAACAAAATTTTGTTAACATAATGGAATAAGTAAAGGTACAGTACACCTCTAATTACTTAATTATAATGAAATTATTATGTACAAAATAAACGAAAAAATTCAATACAAACAAAAACAAATTTGTTTAAAGTAAGTATAAGTTGGGGATAAATTACCAGAAATTAATCTTAACGTTTACACATCGACTTTGAAGGGTGATCCTGGAATATGGTCGTCGCCCCATTTGACGATAATCAGATATTCCCCCCGATCTCTCACCATATAGTTAACATCATACGCGTTACGTCCTTTGTGTTTGATAAAAACTTCATCACATGGGCCTTTGGGCCCATGAACTCCCACAAACAATATATTCGGTCCTGAAATGTAAAAAATATCAACCCATACATAAATAGAATGGTACACCCCTTATTTGGCTGAAAAGGAGACGATCTAACGTAATTAAAAAAATTGTCTGGCTCTTCTATTGTTGATGGTCAAAGTTCTTAAAAAAAATGTTTTTTTTTTATTATCGGGAGAGCGTTGCGATGGATTTTCATGAAACTGGCTGTGGATTTGTTTCTACGTTAGACTCATATCTCGATACAGCAAATGGTAAATTCTTGAGTGTCTGGTGCAAAAACTACCAGAACTGGCAGCTGAAATCATTTATGTTTTTTTAGTGGGTGCATTAGTAATTTTTCGAGGTTTTTGTGCTCTTAAAAACTTTAACTAAGTTTTTACTTGGGTGCAACCCCGTAGTTTTTATAGTTTACGCGCAATTTTTTTGCGTTTCTCTTTTTACAAGATTTTACCAAGAGCACAAAATATCGGAAACGGGATACCCGAAACAAAAATGAATTGATTCCACCCCCAATGAAAAAGTTTACAGCAAGTTTTTTACAAAAAAAGACTAATTTTGTCATAATCAATATCTAACGAGCCAATCTTTTCGTAATAAAGTTAGGTCAGATCGTCGCCTTTGGGCCACACAGTACCATTTTGATCAGATCATCAATATTATGATAAACCATAAGATTATGGGACGCGTTTCATATAGGGATATAAAATGAAATATAACACCTAGGACTTACCAGCATCTTGAGCCGCAATAGTAAACTGATTTTGTTTTGCCAGATATGCCTTCTTCAACCCCATTCCCTTGGAAGTGACCTTTGAAGCGTCGCTCTTGAAGTGCGGCAGTACTGGTCCTCTGTGGTTGGCACCCTTTCCGATTTTTTGAACTGTTTCTACAACCACTGAGGACGACTCTTGTCCGCCCACATCAGCAACATTGGTATCACCTGAAGGAGCAAAATACACTCTACATCTTTGCTACTTGCAACTGTTCTCACTTACCTTTGCTGGTTACTTTAAAGGGCGATCCCACTATGTGGACGTTGTTGTACTTTATACTAATGTAATAGTCTCCTGGTGCAATTGGTGTGTATCTGACTTTGTAACCTTCGTCGACTTCAGTACAATCCATTGAAACTTTACTTGGCCCATCGATGTTCACTGCCAGCGTACCAGCACCAGCACTCACAGTATCTACTATAAAATCGGTCTTCACACCTGGAAGAACAGTGAAACAGTATCAGTAAAATCATCAGAGCTTTCTCAGCTAACACCGAAAGCTAACCTGTCTTGACTTCTTTATTTAGTCCATTTCCTTGAGCGTGAACTGCAGCAGGATCAGCAGTATCCTTTCCGACTTTAACACTGAATGGTGATCCAGGAATATGAACGCCGTTGAACTTGGCATGGATTTTATGAATGCCATTCTCGCGTGGCATAAAGCGCACAGAATATTCTTCCATATCAATGATCTGCACGAAACAATCATCCTCATGCCCCGAAGGACTGATGATCTGAAACAAGTAGCAAATTGGCATTAGTCATTGAATTGTTCAGTTTGAATCTTTTGAGAGAAAATCAAAAACGTTGATGATTTACGAATTTCAATTGCAATGGTTAACTGGGTGAAAAACGAAGCTGATATACACCTTTGCATCAAGATCGCCCTTGGCTCCATTTCTTCTGACAATAAATTGCGATGGTTTGTCGGCTTGAATGTAGCCTTCTGGAAATTGAGCTACTTCAAGCAAATGAGCGTCTCCAACGGCTGGAGATATGTAAACCTTGAAAGGAGAGTCCGGTACATGTTCGTCATTGAATTTCAATCCAATTCTATATTCGCCTGAAAAAAACAGTCTTATAAACATCAACAGCTAACTTTAAAGTTGGGAACTATTTGTATATATATTCTAAGCATTTAGGCTCAATGATTAGGAATAACAAAGCGCTAACTACGCAGAGTGATCTATATTTGTAATTATCCCGACAATGTTTGCAGTGTGACTAATAGCTGGCTTAATTTTAATCGTGTTACTGAGGGATAGAAATTGCATTTTTTACAAATTGCTCTTCGGCTACAGACACAGAGTCGGAGAGGGAATATCCCTTCTGAATTGAAAAACATAGATTTGTAGCTGAAGCATTAACTGACCCCGTCCAAATATAGATTGTGTTATTTTAAATTCGTCTTATTCATCATCTGTTTAGGTTTATTTTTGTGTCGAGATTCGCCGCGTGGTTTTGAAATTAGAAATTATTAGTGTTTTCCGTGGGAGTCTGGCAAAAATGCCCCATTTTAATGGGTGCGTTGCTTAGATTGTTAGTTACATCTGATTATCTAATAAATCTTCAGCAGAAGAAATCGGATGGCTTAAAGTTGATTCAAATTTAATACTCACATGTTCAATATAGATTTGAAAATCAGGAACATATTTATAGAAATACCGCTAATCAGTAAATCACTTACCGAAACAATATATTTCTATTTTAGTTGTATATTTGAGTAATTTTGCGTCTAAACACACCCGGGAAAATGATGAGCTTGTCGAACAGTTCTTGTTCTTAATAAATGCACGTAGTTGGGAGAAAATTAGTTATTTTCATTACGAATCCCGATTTATCCAACACGCGGTTTTCTATCAATCGGCAATGAATAATCGATTCAAACAATAAATATTTATTCCCCACCTTCCGAATTGTTCGAGTTGTCCGAATTAAACTGAATCTCCTGGCACACCTTATACATGTTCCGTAGCACCAAAACATTGACCGTGCAATTCGAAGATTATTCTCTGTCTACATCATGTGAAAATATATTTCACCATCTATTAAGAACTACATGATTCACTTCTAAAATTAAGCGTTAAGTGCTACCTTGAGTTTTTTTTGTCGCAGACTCAAATTTTCACGGGCTGAAATTTTTTCCTGAATCTACGTCAGACATTTAGTTTACTACATGTATTTCTGCCGCAAACATTGGAAAAGCAAATGTTGCTTTTCACTTTTCTAATTGTGCAATTCAGCGGAAACGCAAATTTTGCACGATTTCCAAGCTCAAAGCGCCCAATAAGCGAATAGCCATGAAAAGCTTCTAAATAATCAAACAAGACTAATGGCAATGCTGAGATATTTCCAACATTGTCGCAGGAATGTTCAAACATTTGAATAAAAAAAGTACTTCTGTCCTCAGGTGAAAAATATATATCTCGAGAAGTACTATTCAAAGGGCTCTTACGACTTAGAGTAGAATTTACGATGGTTTCCAAGAGATAACATCCTAAGCTTCGACCGGCTCTGAAAATTCATTTTTGCGTACGTTTCAAAGCTACGATCAAGATAGCCTCCAAAGCTTCCTCTCCAAGAGGCTCTTCTGATTTTTTCGGTCTATTCAACCGTTTTCTAGATGCAAATAATAAATTACAAGATTCGTCAAATTTTGCGTCTAACTCTGTTGGGGTTATAAATTTTTCTCCAGTTTTACCAGAGAAAGATAGCTTTCGAGACGCCCTATCAAAAAGGCTCCAATGATTATTCAGATTGTTTCATCCGTTTCAGAGATGTAACTATACCATATTCAACAAATTTGGCTTCTATCTCTTTTGAAGTTAGACATTTGGCCACAACCCCAAACGGAGAAGATAGGCTTCAAAACGCTCTATGGAAGTAGCTCTTATGACAGATATTAGCTAGCTGATAAAACAGTGCATATTTTCAGCTGCTTCCGAGATGTAGGGTCTTTTAATCGTTCAGGGTTTCCTGAATTTAGATGCATTAACTCCTATCTCTTCAGAGGTTATTAATATTAATAACTAACTACCACTAATTAGATATTCCCCAACCCTTTCGGAGATACAGTTCAACAAGCGCTTTTTCCGAAAAGTTCCAGAAAAATCCTGCCCTAGAAATAGCTTTCAGGATAATTGCTAGAATTACTCGTTCGCTTTATAACTAATTTCGATTATTCTACAACCTACAGCTTACCTGGTTCAGTAACTTTGTAGGACACATCACAAGAACCATCCTTTCGATCTGTGAAGTTAATTTCAGCCTTGCTAGGACCTTCTACTGAAATTGCAAGTTGGCCGCTTCCAGCTTCTCTGGTCCAAACGTTGAATTCATTAAGTTCGCCCTGTTCACCCCTTTCCAGACCTGCACCTCCAGCTTTGACCAAATGGGCACCATGGTCGCGATATGGACCAACAGTGAATTGGAAGGGAGAACCTGAATAAAGCAAATAGTAAAACTCATAATTCTGCGGTTTTTTTCTCAATGAGGCTTGTACTATTCCATTATAATATAGCCTTACCAGGTATATGAATGTCCTTGTATCGAACAGACACTGTGTGAACTCCCAACTCCTTAGGGACGAAATGGACTGCGTAGAGGCCGTCTTTGATTTCGTTGATTTCCGCATCTTCCGTAACTCCTCCAGGGGAAGTTACAGTGGCGCCCAAGTCGAATGAAGTTATACCTAAGGAAGTACAATGAAGTTATCACACAGAGGATGCCTAGGTTGTTGGACACCAACCTGGCATTTTGAAAGTGAGTTTGCATTGGCTTCCAACTTCAGTTACTGGCACTGCGTCTCGCTGTCTTTGAATCTTTTCACGTTGTCTGTTGGATCCTTCACCAGTTACCTGCAAAAAACCATATAATAATCTGTTGATTTTTAAGCAGACAATTATTACCTTAACAGTGAATGGGGATCCATCAACATGATGATCAGCAAACTTCAGATTAACGATGTAATATCCCGGTTCGGTTGGTTTATAGGAAATATTCAAAGTGCCATCTGAATTATCATTGCACTGGATTTCGGCCTTGCTTGGGCCTTCAATGGAAAGACTGAGCCCACCGAATCCAGCATTTCTAGTATCTACAGTAAAAGTATTGTCAACATGTGTTTTTCCGTCTTTCAGGGCGCCTCCTTGCACTTTAACTTTCTTGGCGTCTCCGACCTCTCGCTCGCATACATTGATTTTAAATGGCGAGTTCGTTATGTGATTGCCCATTTTTTTCACGGAAACTACATGTTCACCTACTTCTCTTGGAGTAAAGGAAATGCCAATATTGCCGCTGGCTAGTCTTTTCAAGAAGCATGGCTCTTCCAGGCCACTTGGTGCCTGTATGGAAGCATTGAGAGAGCGAATATCAGCGTCAGAAATTTTTCCTGGCAGTGAAACTTCACTGCATGAGCCAACGGAGATTTGATTTCTTTTTCTGCCTTCCCCAGTAATTTTCGAAAAGAACGGCGATCCTTTGATATGTTTATCACCGAAACGCACGGAAATCTTGTATTCACCAGGAGCAGTGGGCAGATATGAAACCGACACCGTCCCATCCTTATTATCATGGCAACTTATTTCAGCTTTGCTAGGCCCTTCCACCGCCATGGATAGTCCTCCATCACCAGCGCCTTTAGTGGAAATGGTGAAATTGCTGGGTTCTCCAGTGACTCCATGAGTCAATCCAGGGCCGTATGCTGTGACATAGCCGGAACTCACAGAATCTACGTGGAATTTATATGGAGAACCTTGCACGTGTTCTCCATTAAATTTCACTGCAAGCTCATGGACACCTTCCTCTCGTGGCTCGTATTTTATTGAAACCGTTCCGTCGTGATTGTCTTCTATAACTGGCCTGTCCACATGTCCACTTGGCATCTTTACTTCGGCTGAAAAAAAAACACACTTAGAGAGAATTATTCTCTGGATATAACAAATGGGGTTGGAATGGAAAAATCCGTTGGTGTCTTCATGTGCAGATAATAAAATTGATCCTTTATGGGAGGTTAAATTTTGTCCTACCGGAGCAATATTGTTGACTTTCCTTTAATTGAAAAATCGAAAAGGAAATGAAATGGCGACAAGTTTAGTTTAAGCTCTTGCTTGCATTTACAGCAGACATCGTCAATGGTGCCGTTGGACGAAGATAAAAAGCGCTCTTAGGTTAGATGGTGTTCTATTGAAATTGTCCCAAATTAAAAATATCATTTGAGTTCTACATATGCACGAAAAAGCGGGTATTTTCCAAAATCGTCCTTCATAATATCGGCGTTTTAAAATAGAAAGTCGTTGTAATATTTGAAAGTATTCCGCATTTTACTGCAAATTAAAGTGCTTAGACGCATATTCGGTTGTAAGATAGCTTCAACACTATGTTAATGAAGTCGATTTATATTTAAATTTAACCAGGAAATTCATATATACAGGGCGATTTATCAAGAATAGACTACCTGGATGCGGGTTAGTAGGACTCATTCAGAAGATGATCAAGCATTCTTAGGGGCGGAAACTTTTTAGTCAAATCAACTTGGTTTGATGTGGTTTTTAATTTTATGAATGCGGCTGCGACAAAAATTCAGTAAAAAACTACAACTTTGAGCATCAGACATCAAGAGAAGAAAATAAATAAAAACTTGTTAAATAGACAAAACAAACACACTCGAAAAATAATCCTTTGTCGAACTTACCTGGGATTTTGACAAATTAGTTAAAATAAAGTAGATTAGCTTTTTGAGTGATGATGGTGAAAAAATGAAGCATATTATTACGGCAAGTTGCAGGATAAAAATTACCTTTATGAGTATTAATGGTAAAACAGGAGAGGAAAGTGATAGGAATAAAATCACAACCGAATCCTCGATTATCGACTTGAATTGACGGAACGTTTCTGTAGACGACCGGAAACTCGTGATGATCGTACTCAGAATGAGTAAGGTTTTTTAATTTTGAAATATACAAGCGACTTATCTCGTTCCAGTTTGCTTGTGGAGGTTCTGGTATGTTCAGCCAAGAAAACATTATCTAAACTTTAAAACATGAGCCGATAGTCTTAGGACTGGAGCGCAAAGTTCGTCAGTTGTATCTTTGAGCTGTCCCGGACGAAACTGGTGGAAAATGTAAGGAATACTGACTCGTCAATGTCTAAAACACTGATGTTATGGAAAGATTTGATATCATTACTGACAAATACGCGGTGTAATATATATAAATTAACCGCTGCGCTAAGGCACATCCAAGGTGGATAATATCTGACTTCTAAAAATATCAAGATATGCTTTTAGTGTCAAAATCAGGTTGAACAGGATTTTTATTCCCGATATTAATAAAATCTGATCGTTCGCTATTGGCAAGTGAAATGCAATTAATAGTCCTCTTTAGATTTTCACACTGACGTGTTAGAGTAATCTAGCAAAAGCTAACATAAATTTACTGAAAATGCCTTAGGTGATCCATGTCTTCAGATCTTGATTTTTTTCGCAGAACAGAGCCAAAAACCTCCATAAAATTTTAGATTTATTAATCATAAAACCGGGAATGTTTTGGGTCAATACGCCGGGACTGTTTGATCACAATGCACATTGTTTGTGGAATTGATGGCCCATCAGTTAGGCTTGCCTTGGAGCTTTAATGGCAACTATCCAGTATTTTACATGTCAACCGAGACATGTTTTACATTGTTACATTATTTTCGATGTTTCACATCAATTTCAACAAATAAGCGGACATCAATCATACAATGTATGACCTGATGCTTTTTTGAAGGCGTTTTTTAATGGAAATATTATATTCCTCAAATATTACCTGGAAGTTTTTTATCGACAACATCAGACGAATGTTGTTTTTATAACAATGCTTAATTTATTTTGGAATTTTAATTCCGCAGTGCGATGCGAAGTGAAATGAAGCTTCTGGGCCACTTACCTCCTTTAAGCTCGCCAAAGCCATTTTTAAAGTTTAAGAAACCTTTAACGACTCTGATGATGCCGAAACTTTCATTTTTCTAAGTTTAAACTGCTGACAACGAATAAAATTGCCGTAACTCACATTAAAATAATGAATTGTTTTGAAACGTTTATGCCAAATGTGCTAAATCTTACCGTGAAATATGAATAAGTACCTGCTATGTATGAGATTAGGATTGTCTACATTTCATTTATGTTAATCAGTTTTTGACGAGAATACGTTTATTTATAGTGACAAAAGTACAATTTTTTTTATAAATTAAAGCAATAAATAAGGACAATTTTCTGTTTAATTGCAATTTTAAAAACAAGGCAACAGGTTAATTGGGGTGTATTCGTGCTTTCAAAACTTTATGCTGAGTATTTTGCTTCAAAATGTTGTGCCTTTTGGAAAGACAAAAATTAATAAAAAGCACCAGGAAATTTTGAAAAAAACCACAAAATTTTGAAGCAAAATACCCAACAAAAAGGCTTTGAAAAATCAAATAAAGAATGAATCTTGATGATAACTAATTCAATTGTTTTCTCCAGATTATGATGGTCTAAAAGCTTTAAAATAATGTACAGAAAGTTTATAGTGCGCCACTGGCCGCTGATTTGGTTGGCCAAACTTTTGGATTCCACGTTTAATTTAAAGAATTTTTCGTCTTTTGCTTGTGATCGTAACTGTAATTCTTGCCGAGTAATCGGAAGAATAATAAAATTTCACAACAAATTTTTTTCCAAACCCCATCTAACTCACTGTGTATTTTCCCTAAGTTCAAGATGTTCCTAATATTAATAATTAATAATTAATTAATAAAAAAATCAAAAAAATATTGAAAATACAGTTGCATTTTTTCTTGTTCTCTCGGTTGTTTTTTTAATGGAAAGGCTCGTTTTGTATTGTGCCATGCTTTGCTCAATATCTAGCCCTAATCCTAAGATCGAAACAGTAACTGACTGAAAAAAAAATGAAAAGCGATGAAAAAGTTACCTGTTACGTGGCCACCTGTGCTAGGCAATGGGATGTTATTTAAATTGATCGGCCTGTATTGTGGCTGGCTTTGTTGAGTACTGGATGTTTGTTTCCTGCTGTCTGTTTGAGAAACAGTAGTCTTCTCGGTTTTTGTCACCGATTCTTCAGCCTGCAACAAATAACATATTTAAAACATATTTTATTAATGATTGTTGAATTCAAGACGCATCTTTGATTAAAAGTTTCTGTAACAAAATGATTTTGTTCCATTTATCTCTGGAAACAATTAATTGAATAAAAAACAAATCGTTTATTTAGTGAAAACGAAAATTGCGATGAAACTGTTAACTGATTTCCATCAACATCGCAAAATAGTTGGAGGCAGGCCAATAAATTAAATAAGCCGTAAGAAATGAAATTAATACAATAGAGGCCGACGGATATTGTGCATAACATTTTCAAAATATGAATATTATTTCACGCAACTTCGTCAATCCAAATGATGTTATTAAAAGTGTTTTTCTGTGGCCTCTGTCATCAATTGCAACTGTTATAAAAAGCTTTATCACAACTGGAAAAACACTACTAGATCTATAAATTGACTCTAATCAACACATGGTGTTTGGAAAATGATTCAAAGCGAAAAAATCCAGGGGTGAATCTACAGGACAAATTTTTTGTCTCAATTTTTTGCAAAATTTTTGCGAAATTTCAAAAGTAGCGGACTTGCGAGGCACTGAATTTAGAATTGTACAATATATTTTCTTATATTTTTCTTGCTTGTTCACCGATTACTTTCTAATTTCGCATAGTTCCTGCAAATGTTCAGCCGTTAATACCCAAGGGATATTTTTTTCGCTTTGCGTAAAAACTATGCATACTACAAGAGCACGAAAATATTGGAGAAATGCTAATGTTTAAATAATCGAAAATAAGTTTTGTAAGTGTTCGAGTTAGCGTTAATGTAGGGAAAACGGAAGGGGATTGTCTGGTTGGTCTTGTAAGCACAGGGATTCAGTATGGTCATTTGTAAGGGTTGTTTGTCCATTTTGTCTGTAGCTGTATGAGTCTTCCGAGATCCTTTGTCATGTTTGTGCGTTCGTATAGTAGTGGGTGGAGGGGTTGGTAGTGGGTTTTGGGGTTGTCTTATTCGTGTTATTAGTCTCAGTGCAATTTGTTCTTTGTTTGTGTATAACGTTTTGTCCCTTTCTGTTCCGTTGGTCATGAGTACATGTCCAAAGTATAGCAAGGGTCTACAAATAGCTTTATATTTTTGGTGGCGGTGTTTGTGCTATTCCTCTGTCTTTGTAGGTTAGTGATCGGAAGTGTTTTGTTCTCTTTATTGTTCTGCCCTGATGTTTCGTATGTGTTTAGTGAATTTAAGTTTGTGGTCGATTGTGATTCCAAGATATTTTACGTCGTTTTTGGTTGTGTCGTTTGGCCGTCTGCAGTTATTGTAGGGGAGTCAGCGTTGAGTCTGTGGTTTGTGAGCAGAAGTGGTTTTTTTTGACGCGTTTGGTATCAGTCTCCATTTATAAACCATGTCATTGTGTTGTTTGTTAGTGTTTGGAGTCTTTGCGCTGCTCTCTCAGTAGTTTTGTCATGTACAATAAGTGCCGTGTCGTCTGCGTATTGTACTATGTATGCCGATCTGTCGATTTGATTTTTGTCTGGTAAGTTGTAATTGTATATGTCATGGCAGTATATATTGTAGAGAAATGGTGAGAGCGGGGATCCTTGAGGGAGCCCTTGTTCAGGAGCCCTTGACAGTGTTTTGTCAATTCGTACTTGTAGTTGTCTGTTTTCTAGTAAGTTCTTTATGGTGTGTAGTAGATATGTTGGTGTGTGTAGTTTGTATAGTTTGTATAGTAAGCCCCTATGCCAGACACTGTCAAAAGCCTTGTTAATGTCCAATAAACAGGCAAGCTGAATATTTGACCATCAGTAGCAGACGCTTTTCATTAATTAAAGTTAGGTTCGATCGTCGTCTTTTGAGCCAAAGAATGTCTCAGTACCATTTTCATTATGTGCCTATGGAACACCCTGTATAACATTTTATTAACTTCGTATCATTTATGGCGAAATTCGAAAATGTTAGGACTGTTCTTTTCATGTGCGTTTCTAAAGAACCAGTGGCGATATCTGAATGCGGGTTTCAACAGTCGATCGAAGCATCTTCAGTTTATATCTGGTGTAAATTTGAGTTCCCGGAAGAGACTGGTGCCGTCAGAATGAATTTCTGAAATTTGGGCGTCTTGAGGGCGGGTTTTCATTTGTGCACCATGTTCTTCTTACGCGCTTTTCTAATACACCACTAGCGATATCTGAATTCGGGTTTTAACTATCGACAAGTAAATCCTCAATTTATAGCTGGAGTAAAGATGGGATCCCTGTAGAGACTGGTGCCGTCAGAATGAATTTCTGAAATTTGGACATTTTCAGGACGGGTTTTCGTTTGTGCACCATGTTCTCCTCAAGTGAGTTTCTAAAGAACTACTAGCGCTATTTGAATACGGTTTTGAGCTGTCGATAGAGGAATCCTCAATTTATCTGGTGTGAATTTTGAACTTGAATAAGGCATTTATGTTTTTCGTTTGTTAGTAACTAACAATGCACAAAACGAAAGATCCTATAAAAACATAAAAATGAGAACAGCTTCCACCTCTCAGAAATTAGCGATTTTCGAGAAAGTCTCTGAAGAATACCTAGCAGTGGGTCAATAAGAGCTCATTTCCATGAAATTGAGTGTCTGGAATAATGCGTAATTTAACAGCATTGGTAGAAAGGGAAAGGAACAGAAGTGTTAACAAACTTGCTAGCCACTGAGGGCTCGCTGAAGACTTTAAACGAGTATTTCTGGAAGCATTTTTGGGAAAAACAATGCTTGGTAAAAATACATTCTAAACAATTAAATCCGTCAGAAATAAGGCAACAGCTAGCTATCTCATGATTCGATGCGAAAAGTGTCGGACATTATTTTCAAAAGTACGAAATAAATCGGCGACAGGTGTGGGGTACTAAATTTACTACTCGAATGCGAATCATCATACTGACCCGAAGCTTAACTGGCCTTCAAATATTTGATGGTTTTCCATGTTATCTAGAAACGAAAAAATCGCCCCAATTTGCAATTTCATGTAATTTTAATAACGAGTAATATGAATTTCTTGGCTTAGATATGACAGGTTATTAATCAGAGCGGAATCAACTACATTAAATTAGTCGAATATTTGAAGAAAAAAAAATTGTTTTTAACCGATGAACTTATTTTTGATACCTGTTAGTCGCTTGATCATTGACACATACTTTCAGGATTACAAATCTACTGGGCATATGCCAGTTTAATGACTGAAAAATGAAACAATTTAATTTTCTTTTTCTATTTGGAACACGCAAATGAACAAAACGAATTGTACAGTTTAGAGGCTTTTTGGTTCCTATTCATCAACTTACTAAATGCGATAAACTCACTAAATCCCTTGAGCAGAATTACCGCAACTCACTAGCACAGACCACGAGCGCAAAGAACCTCTCCCTATTTAACTTTTCGACTAAAATTATTTCAGTATGTTTTTATTTCCCAATTTATTTTAGGCACGTTTCGTACATCGAACTACTGAAACTCTAATAAAAACAACCATTAATAAAGAGTAGTTAATTGTGTTAAAACATATTTTTCCAGGCATTCCACTCTTCGAAACAATCATGGCAAAAGAGCGAAAGAAAACGAAACTCGATCCAGTAAATGTATATATTTTTTAATCAAATTAGAAAGTAAAACAACAATTAATTAAATGCTATTATTAAAGTGAAAATTTATGTTGGCCAAATACCATTTCAACACCACTGTTTTCTAGAGATTTTCGAAAGTGTCCTGTCCTTTTTTAGATTGAAAAATAAATAGAATTGCCACATATGCCAGGCCAATCGTGAAGGCAGTGATCAACTAAAACGAAAACTCCTATTTTTAAACAAGAATTATTTGTTTATGCTTTGAAGCTAAAGGATTTCTTATTTTATGTTTATGTAAACACGAAGTTTGGAAATTTCGCAACAGGATATAGCGGTTAATAAATTGATAGAAGTCGTTATTTTTAGACTAAGAGTACAACTACAAATTTGTATATGTATAGATAATGGCTCTTGGCCAATAGATTTGATTGTTTTTCAATTACTGACCTACCTAAAGCTATTGATTTAAAGTGTTTAAATTACTGTCAAACATACATGTTGCATTTGTGTTTAAAATCAGTTTTCTCGCTGCTCTAATTAAATGAACTGTGATTGTTGCAGTTATCCAAGGATGCATGCAAAATTTGTTTTGAAAATAGTACATAGCAAATTATATTTGCTACGTCCCCAATTTCCAGACACGCCAGTAAAACTCACGCCAAGATGTTCAAAATAATTAAGTGGCTCATTTCAAATTAATTTTGACAAACTTTTTAATACGTAAATCAACAACATTTCTTGCCAGTTTATTTAAACAAATAAAGCAATTTCAGCTCACTAATGCACCAAGTGAATTTCATATAATTATACTTGTGCTTTAAAAAAAGTCACATTTTAAACAGATACTTTCTGGAAAACATCCTGTTTAATTCCAAAAAATGTGTGACTTGCTGCGAATTAGCTTAGTCATCTTCAATAAATTTTGTTTGAATTTGAGCTCATTCGAAAGCGCAAGAAGCATCTGTCTTTCATCTCCAGTTTTACGAGTGCACACAAAATTGGATTTTATGGATCTCGAAATATGCATAATGCAAGCGGCTACAATAAAAATCGTGATCGTTGAATTCTTCCGTCAAGCGTTGAAACATTTACTGAAAAACATATTACCCAGTGCCAGAAATTCACCAATCAAATCTATTTCCGCTGAAAATTAAAACCCACTGAAAAAACTATAAAAATTATTATTTTCAAATGTGTTTACATTTGTTCTTGATCTTATTAATTTACGATCCAGAATATTACATGTATTATTTATTATTAGAACCAGCGTTTATCTTTGGGTGTATCGAGATGTGTTTCAATCAATTTAGGTTTACGATCCTTGCTTGATTAGGCATTTAACTGGTTATTAGAACCAAAAATCTCAATAAAAGTTAATACTCAAATTACACGCTCTAAAGACTGTTCAGGTCAGTAGTGTCATAAACAGCAATGGATTTGTAATGCTTATAATTTAAAAAGCACAAAATGCCTGGTAACTTAGCATTGTTTCTTGATGAGTTTGATCATCGTTATAAAATTTTAAAGAAGTGCAATGAGCATTCTTTTAACTTTGGGGCGAGTTTGCTAGCTGTGTATATAACCGAGTTATGGTGAGCGGCGTATTTTCAATTTCATCAGCGTTGATCCCACCCCACACGTTTATAAAACAATTAAAAGTGTATTAAAGAATGCAGAAAATATTTCAGGCGTAAAAATATACAAAGTGACCAACAAAAGACGTCTTGGGCATTATGGCCTAAAAGTGCTAAGTAATAGAAATTAAAAACGCAGTTAGATATAGAAGATAAAAATCAGGATCTCTTAAAGTTAATATAAAAGTGTTAAAAAAATACATCAAATGCATCTACCTATCTTACAGTTGTCTGATAATAGTCACCAAACCGGCAAAGGTTTTTTTGATAAAAATGACCCAAAAGCACTTGAAAAAGTACGAAAACACTAAAAAAATAATCACCAATTGCACTTAGTGGGTGTAAATTTGACTAAAAAAATCCAGTGTTAGCAAGAAAGGTTGGTATCGAATCCACACTATATACTACTGGACTCAAGACAATTAAAATAATGCATGTAAAATTCTGAATACTTGGTTGGTGAGGACAAGAATTTGGTTCGGCTATTTCCGAACAACATCGCTGTTATAATTTTATCAAAATCGAGATCCTGTAAAATGGACCCGAAATTTTCTTTCCTGGAAAATGATCTGAAAATAATTTCGGCCAAATGTCGACTCTCCAGAACTATTTGGCTGTCGAATGATGAGCGGCAATAAACGAATGTCTTATAATCAGTTTATTAGAAAATGTTCTTTTGAAATTTGCAGAAATTGAGGAAACACGCCTGTTGCAAGCACTGCCAAAATAATTTAACCCAGTGGGTTGCAATTCAGAGACGGACTTTTCTAGAAGATTTACATAGGAACATCAACAACCATCAGTTACTTCAAACAAATTAATACAAATTTACATAACAAACTGCGAAAATTACCCTCAGCTTGGAGCAAACGTGCAGAATTTATCTGCAAAATGTTTATACTCTTTAACTGTAATTGCTTTAACTTCATTAATTATTGCTGTCTATACTTCAAGCTTTAAAACAATTAAGTGATACAGTTTGCTTATAAAACTCATCAAATAATAGCGAGAAACTAAATGCGTCCCTGTTTTTCAAAAAAAAAACTGAAACTTTTAATTAATCTCTTTTCGTGTCTACAGCCAAACGAGTTGGAATATAACGTTTGCGCGAAATTACTGAAAACTAATTTTAAATCCGGCTTCAGGGTAAAGTTCTATTTCCAATGCACATTTTAATTTAATATACTTTATATGCCAGTACACATTTCCGGTATAGAAATGGAGTATATGCAACACTTCACAAAGTCTGTAATTTTTTGGAAAATCTAATCACGTTAAACTGCGACAACCGACATTGGTAAATCAACCGAAAAAAACCCTATTTTGGGAGTTTTAAAGGAATTTCTTAGAACTAACTGGAAACTGACTTGAAGACTTGATATTTGCTCTAATTACGGGCCATTAAATGTAAGCATTTGGAGTTCTATTATCAATCAGGGACCATATGGTTAATGAGTAACATTATTTTTTAAATAAATGCTAGATGGTCCTGCAAAAAAGTAATTTTGACATTTTATTAAACATATAATTTAAATCTTAAAAGTTATCTCTTACGTATTCTCAATACCTGTCTCCGTAGATTCTTAAATTGCGATTGTTCTGAGGAAGTTCTTTTGCTAAAATTGTGATGAAGAGCGCATAAAAACAACTTTGAACTTTCAACTACTAAGTCTTTATTAAACGTAATCTGAGGCAACGTCTAACAATATAAAACATTTGTTAGTGTCGTCGTTTCATGACACACTTTTTTTATGCGCTCTTCATTATAATTTTGCAAAATGAACTGCCTAAGAACTGTTCAAATTAATTGTTTGCGACGCCATCTCGCTTTTACTTTAAAAATAATGTTATATATATAATGTTAAATGTTATATATATAACGTGCTCATTAGCTATATCTCCGCTACTGACTGGTTACCAAACTTCAAATTTTTACTTTTAATGGCCCGTAATTCGAGCAAATGGAATACCAAATATGGCTAAAATATGTTGAATTGTTTAGAAATTTAAAACTAAGAACCCAGAAAAGAAGCATTTTTGACCCCATGCTCATGTTAACTAATGTTTTCTCATAAAATCAGCTCCTAATTTTCAATGTGTGAAGAATCGCTGAAGTCGAAAGAGTTCATGACGGGAGCAAAGTGTTTTACGAAAAGCCCAAAAACATAATAAAGATGAGACTGGTGAGTAGTTGTTGCCTCGAGCAAACCACCTCTGAAGATGCAAGCCACTCGTGCTTGTGGCAATCGTCAGGAAGAAATTATTTACCACGACAGCTTAAAAGCCCGAACTGCTCATCAGCTTCAATTGTTGAAATGTTTGACAATAATACTTACCATGAATGTGTAGAAGCCTCCTGGTACTGTTTGACCTCCGAACTTGATGTTAATGGTGTATTCTCCAGCATCTTCCACGGTGTAGAATATGCTGACAGTGCCGTCCCCATTATCCACAATGTTAATATCCAAGTCACTATGAAAAAAATCATTTAGCTCAATTGTAAGCTAATGGTATGATTATAAAACATACCTGCCGTTAACTGATTTGATTCTGCACGTCACTGCACCTTTACCAGCATTTTCTGTATTGACTGTGATACAATACGATTCTCCACTTGAGAGAGTTTTTTCCAAACCTTCAGTAATGGTACATTTCTCCGCCTGTAACAAAAACAGTGATGTACAAAGTTTTCACGCTAATACACACAAGACTTACATTTCCTATGGCATAGGCCTGGATGGGGATAGGCGTTTTAGGAACATCTGATCCTCCATATTTGACGTCCAATTTGTACCTTCCACAGTCATCAGGAACGAAAGTTGCGTTAACAGTTCCATCACCATTTTCATGTATTTTCACTGGACGAGAATGTCCATCAGGGCCGCTAACTTTAACTTCCAAATCTCCAAATCCTGCATCGCTAGTATCGATTTTAACTGAAGTCGGTATTGATGCTGGAATGCCTTTTTCCACAATTGCTGGTCCGGTTATTTTCACTTTGTCCGGTTCCACAAGTGGACGTACTTTTATGGGGAATGGACTGTTGGGCACATCTTTGCCGTTGTAGAGGACGTGCGCTTTAAGATTGGCTCCTTCGTTTGGTGGGATGTACGTAACTTCAAACGTTCCATCACCATTATCCCGAATTTCCGGTCGTCTTGAAATTGGAGACGAATCAGAAACAATGTTTACAGCTACCGGAGCCGGGGCCACTTTAGATGCGTCGATTTTGAATTTAGTAGGTATCAATGCTCTGCATTTGCTTGGCTCAAGCCCCGGACCATAAGCTTTCACCAGGGTTTCATTCAATTCTGGTCTGACTTCAACTTTGAAGGGTGAGCCAGGAATATGGCTATCAGCAAACCTAATAGCTACATCATATTCTCCAGCTTCTGTCGGAATATATTCTACCGAACAGGACCCATCTCTATTATCTTTGCATGTCATTTTGGCCTCTGATGGTCCTTCAATGGCCAAACTGAGACCTCCAGTACCAGCACCTTTAGTTTCCACAGTAAATACATTCGATTTGTTTAGAACTCCATTTTCTAAACCAGGGCCATAAGCAATGCATTTCTTGGCATCACAGCCGCGTCTCACATTTACAACAAAAGGCGATCCAGGCACGGGAACATTATCGTAAAATATGTCGATTGTATGTCTACCTTCTTCAAATGGAGTGTAGCTGACTTTGTAGGTTCCGTCAATTAAAGCAGTAACGAGTTTCTCTGTTTGAGCTCCAGATGGGTTTGTTATGGTGCATGTAACTTTTCCATCGTCATTTGATTTGGGTATACCACGCGTATCAACCAGAAAGTCCGTGGGAGAGTCGACGTATACACCTAGAAATGAGGAAAACCGTTGTAAGAAAACTATGACTTTAATTGGAATTAAACATCGAGCAAAGCTGCCAAGTTCGAAGCTGCCTGTGGGGAAACTTTGCTGGAACAGCTTCATCCAACATAAAAACTCTCTTTCTGATTATTGTTATCGATCAACGACTAACAGATTAACAAGCAACTATATTATTTGAAATAAAATAAAACAGCAAACCAAACTAAAACTCACGCTTAAACAGTTGCCACGTGCAGATTAGGGATTAAAAGTACATAGTTAAATATACAATGTTTTTACGCACACCAGTTTACCATGTAATTGAATTCCGCTTCCCGATACTTTAATCATGTTCATGTCAACTTCAGGCACAATAATGGCTTGAAATGGACTGCCAGGTATGTGGTTATCGTTGAACGTAATGTTAATTCCATAATCGCCAACTTCAGTTGGTAAATATGCTACAGAGCACGTGCCATCTCCATTGTCTCTGCAGTTTATTGCTGCTTCGCAAGGTCCTTCTACAGTAACACCAAGACCGCCACCGCCACCTCCTCTAGTGTCAATGATAAACTCTGCAGGTCGGTTAACGATGCCCTTGTGAAGACCAGGTCCTGATGCTTTCACTTTTGTGGGATCACTTCCCGTTAGACACGTTAACTTGAAAGGCCTATGCGATATTGGTTCTCCACCAAATGATATTCCGAGTAAATATTCCCCCAACTGAGTGGGGGTGAAATTCACCAAGTACCCTTCATGCGTGGGGATGACGTGAGCTTTAACTTTGTTGCCTGAAGGACTTGTTATTGATATAGCGAATTCAGCCTTTCCAGCGTCCTGAGTTATGACTCTAAATTGCTGCAGACTGTTTATTGGTGCCGCTAGGTTTCAACGCAAAAAAAATGTCAATAAAGTCTACATCTAGAAAATTGGGGACTTACAAGGTGTTTCAAGTGATGTGTGTTTTTTATTATTATACAGTGTGTCGCACTTAAGATGCTAACACCCATATATTTTATTTAAGTTTAGATGCAAGATTTTCGGTTTTGGTACAGAAGCAGAATGAAAAAGTCATGAGCTTAATTGTTTAGGGTATCCATTTCTAGCTTCAGATATAAACCCAGCTTACTACGACTTTGCTAATAGGGGCAATTCTCTATATTTTGAGACGCGTTAGAGCTATCGGAAAAAGTTGTTCAGAATATAAATCTACCAAAATTAAACTAGCTAGTTAAAATTAAAGCTAGTAATATTCCCACTTCATTTGAAACACCCTGTATATGAAAAACATTACTTACTCGGTTCTAAGCCATCGACTTTAATTTTTGACACATCTACGTTGGGTTCTACGTTGACTTTAATGGGGGTAGTTGGCACCCTTAAGCCGCCGTAATACAGAGAGACCGAATAGTCTCCGGATTGGGGAACTTCGTAGTCCACTGTGTAGGTTCGGTCTCCATTATCAGTGAGTTTGACGGGGATTTCTTCACGGGTGTCTTCATTTATTAGGTGGACATCCAACTCTGCATCTCCCGCATCGCTGAAACAATCTTAAAATTAACCAAGCATTTAAAAAAATCGTATTCTTTTACCGTGCATCAATGTTAAAGTGGGTGGGAGTTGAGGCTTTAACACCAGTTTCAACCCCTGGTCCAAAGCAAAGGACTTTCGATGCATCAACTGGTTCCCCAACGAATATTCTGAATGGAGAATTTTTCACAGCGACTCCCCCATAGTTCACCTGCACTGTATGGCGGTTTCCACTTTTGGGAATGTAAGAAGCTTCTACTGTACCATCGGAGTGTTCCACAAGATTGACATCGACCTTATTGGAATTTCCGTCCAGTACTTTCACATCTAAAGGTGCTGATCCAGCTTTTCGCGAGTCGATTTTGAATTTAGTTGGAACATCCTTCTGCGGCCCGTTGGGTTCGACTCCTTCGCCATAAACGTCCACTTTCTCGGGGTAATAATCGGTGTGAGGTAAAATATGAGCGATGAAAGGACTTTTTGGAATGTCTTCACTATCGCATAGGATATGAACTGCATATTCGCCCGGAGCTGTTGGATAATATCTTACGTCTGCTGACCCATCTCCATTATCGTGGCACTCGATTTTCGCTTGAGATGGGCCTTGAATGCTGAAACCTAATGCTCCAGTTTCACCATTGGTTTCCACAGTAAACAAAGCTGGATAGTTTACAACGCCGCCCACTAATCCAGGTCCATAAGTTTGTATTAAAGTTTCCTTGTAAGGACCGACGTTCACATCGAAAGGTGACTTGTGGATTTCATGTCCGGCAAAATTAACCATGATCCTGTATCGTCCTTCTTTAAGCGGATTATACACACAGTGGTATACGTTGCCATCGATTTTGTTGATTTTGCAAGTTTCCTTTATTCCCGCAGGGCCAATAATATCAACCTTCGGGTATCCTTCCCCAGCACCATCGGTGTAGATTTTAAAATCAGCTGCATCCTTTACTCTTACTCCATTGGGCTGCAATCCTCTGCCACTGGCTTTTACTTTCTTGTGATCTGATACTGGAGACACCCGAACACCAAAGGGGCTGTTTGGAATGGGTTGGCCGGCGAAGAAAATGTTGACGGAATGCAGGCCAAGGACAGTGGAAATGTACTCACAGCGCCATATGTCTGGACTTGTTTGCCTTACTTTTACTGTTGCTGAATTTTTATTGCCAGATGAGTCGAGGATCACCACCTCTGGAACCCCTTTGCCAGCATCTGAAAAGAATATTCTTTAATTTCACACCACCCGCATTGAGCTAGAGGCTTTACTTTTAGTTGAAATGTCGAAATATGTTGGCTTGTTAATGAAAACTCCATCAGGTTGCAATCCTGGCCCAGATGCTGTTACTTTAGTAGGATCTCCTGCGTGGCCTTCGACTTTGACTGAGAATGGACTTTTTGGCACATCCCTTCCGGAGTATTTCACATGCACTTTATGTACACCTTCAAGTTGTGGTGTGTAGGAGACGGTGTAGGTCAGATTTCTATCATTATTAAACCTAACATCCACCGGCTCTTTTTGGCCACGGGGATTTTCGATCACCACGTCTACATTGCCTTTTCCGGCCGAAAATGTTTCAACAGTAAAATTCACGGTTGCTCCCACAACAGGACCTGTAGGCTCTACTCCTGGACCATAAACTCGTACTCTGTAAGCAAGGAATTTAAGTAGAGCTGTAAATCAGACGCTGTTAATTTGATTTGGAAAAAATTTGAAATTGAATAAACGGGACACTTCATTTGTAATATGCAGAAAAGCTTCAAAAGGCTCTTTTCATAAAGCAAAGCGTCCCTTAAATCAAGCCGGTTCGAGCTTTCACTGCCAGAAGCTGATTCGTTTCACTAAAGCAATTCTGATTCTATTCTGTAAAAAAACACTTAGCAACTTTTAAAACACACTCAACTAATTCGGCCGCTCTAAAGACAGCCGAACTGTATGAAACATTTAACAACCAACTAGACGAGATTAGTGAAAAATTGCAAATTGATGAAAAGTGAAGAACTGTGACAACACCAACCACCAGAAAAAAACTGTGATTCAAACTTGAGTGAAGAAACGTTTGCCGCTTTTCTGGTGGTTTAATTAATAAAAATCAATGTTGAAATAGTTAGTTATGACCTATCACATGATAGCACTCGTTTTATGTTAATCAAGTCACTTTCAAGTTCTAAAAGGCACTTACCTAGGCGGTGCAATTCTGAACATAAACATAAAGAAAACGGTTAATAAATTTAATTTATTTTCAAACAAACAAAATTTATCTTTTTTATATTTAATAAACACACTTTTTGCCATATTTTGACTCTCTTGATTTTGAAAAATAGAAATCTAACTTAGAAAACTAACCCAAACTGTTCCTCGCCATTCCAGTGTTTTTAAACGAAGTCTGATGTTTTATTACAAGAAACTATTTAGAGGAAGAAGGCCAGAATAGATAACATATTGGGTGTTTGAAAACTTACTTATTTGGGCTAGTTCTAGGCCGAAGAGGCGCATCTTGCTTAAGCTTGGCATTGGGATATTGAGATAAATATGTCATCATAGATTGTTCATCTATGTTGGGGTTCACAATTTCTTCTGGTCTTATCAGTTGGGGAATATTCAGCCAATCGTCTGCTAGGCCCATAGCTTCTGAGGCATTTTGGACGGAGTCCTTTGGATCCCAATCCTAAAAAGATAGATCGGGCTCGCAAAAATTCACTTGTAAACAGAAGATTAGTTTCCTACAGGCCAATCAGGGCATAATCCGGGTGCCACTGAGTCCACCAAAGCACCCAAACGCTTCCCATCATTCCAATCTGTCGTGAAGTTCCTGATTGGGAGGTCTGGAATTTTGCTTTGGATCCAGTTCATTAATCTGCATCGAAACATTTGTGTTAGATACAGTTCCATTTTAGGGCATTTTCGAATGTTTTCTTACCTTTGCTTGGGGGTGGATTCCGTACCACCATTGCTCATATCGTCTTCGCCTTCCCATACTGGCAATGATATTGAATAATGCAAAATTAGCGTCCATATCAAACCTAGGATTAGTTTTAGTTTGCAGTCTACAATATGAGTGGAATCTGAAAAAAGTCAAATTTTTCAGTAGCATCAATCGTATTTAGCCAGTAAGTTGACGGAGATATAACAAAATGTTCTAATTTTATCTAGCGTTCATTAAACTTTGCTTAGTACCCATCCTCTAACTTTTTTATTTGTTCATCATATTACTGGAACCGGTCATATTCATTAAGCAGCATATGCAATGAATCATTAGAATTCTGTCTTAGATCATCATTTTCAATTACCGATTACGTTGCACTTGCAAGCATTGTTCATGCTGCAATCTATCAATTTACTATATGACTTCCTCTCTGTAATATAATATTGAGTAAAATTTTGAAAAATTTCCTATTTTGTTTAACTCGGCAATTTATGTCACAAAATATTTACAGTGCGCGAAAGATGAGCTTTTACTCCGAGCCCTCCAGACATGCAGCTCTAATTTAAAATTGTCTGACTGCTTTTTTTTAGGCTTGAAACTTGCAAACTATTTAGCATTGATGAAACAAGTTTTCTGAAAAATTTTTGAATTGAAACAATTGGAATTTTTTTTTTTTTATTACTTCATGTGTGATCTTCTGGTTGAGGCAGTTAGTTCACGGTCAAAAAATAAAAAGTGACAAAATCAAATTCATTGAAAAAACCGCACGAATCTCGATAAGAGTAGAATGTAATATTGAAATTTCCATACACAGTAATAACATTTACGAGCCGATTTTATCCATTTCTAAAAATAGCAGTGATCCTTTCTATACAAGGTGAATACATTAGTGAGGTTTATTTGTTGAATTTGTCGTAAATATTTGAAGACTACGGTTTTAGACGGTGAAGTAGAAATAAACCAAATTTTACCAATTTTATTGGCCTCTTAAGCTGGAGAGAGTCTGAAAACATTCAGCAACTAGCTGATGCTGCACTCATATATGTAGGCTATTTTGTGGATTTTCTACTTTCGGAATATAAAAAGCATTTATACACGAAAAGTAGCCATTTTAAGGCTAAAACCCATAATCTAGATTATGACCTAGAATAGCTTGAAAGTCTGCGGAATGATTGTACGAAAAGAACCATAATTATGCGGGCCGACTTCGCAGATATAAATAATAACGACCTTAAACTGCATTGAATAAATTATCTAGCCGCCAGCCGATTATCTCATCGTGGATAATTAATGGAATAAATCTTCAAGGTGTTCGCCTTAAAAAAAAACAGACGGTGGATATGGTATAAGCCATCGAAGAATGAGGCTAAAATCGCAACGTATATCTTAAGTGTCCTTGGTCTGTTCAGAGCAGACTAACGAATTTCGAAGAAATCAGTTTTTGGTAATAACGGACATCCGTTCTGTTTGGGTTTTAATACCGTCACAGGCTGATTTTTTGGAATGTAATTCGTCATCTATGACTAAAGCAATGGGAATTCAGGAACGACTGATCATCCCTAAGGCTGCTTATAAATATATAAATGGCTACAATTTTTTTAAATTTGAATTTATTGTAATAATTTGAGACAAAAATAATTGTACAGAGTTTTTGAATTTTTATAACGTTTTCATTCCAAACTGCACAATTTTTTAAACACCTAACGGCAATCATATTACTCATCAGTACATTTGCAACATGAAAATGTAAATAATTACTAAAACGAGGTCAAAGACAGTATTGCTGAATAAACGTGTAATTATGATAATCAAACTTATATTTAAATTTTTTGTTATTTTAAACCGCATCAATTTAACAACAGTTTTAATGCGTGTACTAGTTATTCAATTTATTTAACACTGGATGAAATAAAAATAAAACCAATTAAACACTTGATGCAAAATGCACTCAGACAACTGAACGAGTTGTTAACAATAAACAGGCTCTTAATAAAGTTAAATTATAATTCTGACAATACGACAAAAAGTCGCTGCTTAATATCGGAAAAGGACAAGACATTTGTGGAGTGTGACGCTATATTTGGATCACAACCATTAATTTAATCTGTTGATAAATATGATTTTTATTAGGCTTAATTTGAACAACGAAAATGATATAGTATTTCAGCTTTAACATATTTATGGGACAGCTTTATTTCCATTTCGTTGAACATAAATGAACATAAAGTGTAAGTAAGGTTTATATATGTATTATATTTAGATTCAATCAAAGTTGAGGGTACCAGCGTTGGTAGCGATTTTGTTTGTTTTGATGGCAAACCACACAAATATACAAGTGAAGATAAAATTGCAGACTTGGAATTCGCGGCATGTCCAATAATAGTATCTACTACCTATCTACAAAGCACAAAACGTATGCAACTTAAACTGGTGAGGTTTTTGGTCTTTCAGGCCGTCGTGGAAAATAATTTCGTCCTGACGTTTCTCAAGCACGACTGGCTTGCATCTTCAGAGATGGTTTGCTCGACGCAGCACCACTCTGAAGATGAGGACATTCTTTCCTTGTACTGGCTGCAAAATCACTAACTTTTGCTAAAGTTAACGCCTTTTAAATTTCGACAAATATTTCTATTCAACTATTAATTATGTTTTACGCTGAATTACTTAATTAGCCAACTCGAACGGAATGAAAAACATTCGGTCACTATGTGCAACATCCAAACCGACTTTGCTTTCTAAGTTTAATGTGGCTTTGCATTTTTTTTCTTAAGTGATTGGGATCTACTATTGCGCTAAATAACTTTAATAGGAAATATACTGGAAAATAAATATAGTCGACACCATTTGTAATATTAAATAAACCGTACTGCCTCTAGATTAGAGATTAATGTGTTATTCCAAGAAATGTACCGCAGGAGAGTTTTCCCATTCCAATTCAAGTAGTGATGGTTTTAAATTGAAACTGATCTTAAACAGCACACAATAAACATGAATACCAATTATGAACAACTGATAAAATCAGCATAGTCTCAAATCGGAGATATGCGGTATGTAAGGAAGCCGTGCCTTAAATAGGAATCATTAGTTATATCGAAGTGAAATTCAATTTCCATGTTTATTTTGAAAAACAAACACTGAAAATGATAAGAAGTCTTAATGCAAATATAAGGTTGGGTAAAATGCGCCATTACGAATGCAAACAGTAAATACTTTAAGATAAATATTTGCGCTAATAATGAGATCACTAACGTAAAGTCCAATCCAAGCGAAATATTCATGAATCACTGTGTATATTCGACAATTAGCAAGCTACACGCCTTCACAGTTAGTCTACTGGATAATGGAATGATTGTAAATCGCAACAAATCAACTTCTGGGTTACAAAATCATTTTTTAGCTATCGTTGCGTTAAACAGTTCAACAATAATTCGCAATTTAACATTAGACACAACGCATAATTTCAATGAGTTGAAATTTAAAAAAATTCGCCACTTGCATATTTTAGAAAGGTTGCAACAGCACAAAATAATCTAATTATATTACGTTGCAGCATTTATTAAACAATGGCCTTAGTTACGTATCAGATATATAAGATTGAAAATTCAAGCTTCGACTCTGCTACTATGTATTTAACCTTCTGAACCGAAAATTAACAAAATCGGGACCAACTCTCATAACAAAAACACTTGGGATTTGAAACGTGATTATCGATGTTCCATATTTGGCAATGCTTCAGCTCCATTATTTGGCGGCACAATTTAAGATACAAAAACTTGATTTAAAATTAAAATGGGCCAATAAGGAATAAAGTCGGCTTAATGTCGGCTTAAAATCGTTAAGTACACTGTATCTGTAGTGAATTCGGATTTTCAGTTATTAAACTGGCGAAGGCTTTTCCTACAATATCACTGACGATATACGGGGTCAAATCAGTTTGGAGGGATGATACAATTGTTTGCAACGTGCAGAGTGTTCCAAAAGTCAAGTGAATGATGAACAGAATACGGTAAACTGAATGTATTTTACATACGATGTAAAATACATGAAGGAAATAAAGTACAGGTTTCGGGAGTGTTATTTTCAGGCCAAACCCGACTGATGAGAGCTAATAGGCTCGAAACCCGTCCTAGGGATGCCTGAGACAAACCCATCTTTAGATCTGTACCCTACTTGCGTCCGAACTGAGAGTTTATCGCGTTTTTAATACACCAAATACATAAAACTTTTGAAAAAACTTGAAACTGTAGATTGATGTGATTGCATATGTGAATGAATTTTTCTATTCTAATCAACTTTCTCTTATGCAAATTTCCGATATTGGTAAAAAAACGCGGCTTTACTCGTGAGCTAAATCCGCAAAAATCCACCAAGTCCCCCAAAAAAATATGATGCTGGCATTTTAGGATTTAGATCCTGCAGAACAAAAAAGCCAAAGAAACTTTATTGTCCTGAACAGCTCTAAAGTTATGTATATTAATTTGAATGTTTCCACTGTTTTGAACACGATAATAATCAACATTATTTGTTATCACGTCATTGCTATTCTCTGGGCTCTTTACTTCATTCTATGAATTTATGCAAGCTAAAGCACACTCTTGTTTTAAGTGCTATGATGTTCACTGATTATAGTATACACATAAAACAGATTTTATGTGAAAATAAACCAGATAAATATTACTTGAATTGAAAGGAAATTTGAATCAATTGCAGAATATCCATACTGGGTGTTCGAAGAATAAAAAATTGAACTAAAAGCCTTATTTCGCCCGAGCACCCTGTATAGAGACATTAACTGGCCGCTGTTGAAGAAAACACCATAAAGTGCCTCTAATATGGAATAAACTGCTTCTAATGAACAAGACAGACGAATTTTCCGATTTTTTTCTTGCGAACAGTTGGTCGGATTCTAGGCAATTAATTGCCGTGACCGTTCAGTCTAGAAAAACCACTTCATACATCTTCAGCTACCGATTGGATTGGTCTGATTCTACTTCTACGTCTGTTACGGAGTAGCATATGCCTTTTAGTTAAGTTTTGTGAAAATTGCGATGAAATTTTTGAGTCTTTCGCTGTTTGCCCAAAGAAAGAGCGTCTTCGATGTACACAATTTTTTTGACTGAAAACATTTTATAGTTTGGTGTTCATTTAAAAATAATTCCTGGGTTAAAAAAAATGATGTCTGTTTTTGCCAAATTGACCATTTAACGCACTTCTAATGTACAAAGGTGTTTCGGCCAATGTTTAATACGTTAAGTTCCAGGCTGTTTAATAATTGTTTAAAAATCCACCAAACGGTCGTTTTTAATGTTAGTATTAGTTAAAACAAGTTATGTAAATATCCATCTTTTAGCACCAAACAAAATAAAATTAGGCAGTTTCCAATAACTAACTGAAGGTCATGATTGCTGCCGTTTTTGCAGAAATGTATCCAGTAAATAATGCGATAAAATGGGCACTTATAGGCATACTAAAATGTGAATTGAAATACTAATTCGGTAGTTGTGACTTACCAATATTAACAATCCTGATTCCTTCGTCGTCTTGCAAGAACTTGAGGGCCACTGACACATTTTCCAACTTCTGAGACCGAAAAGACGGTTTCTTGTTGTGCTTCGGCAGCCGTTTATTTGCCAGTACTTCGATGAGGGAGATGAGTCGGAGACCGTCACTAAGATCCGTCTCCAAATTCCCTATGTGTTTTGAAACCGTTTTGAGGTGTTCGTTGGCCCATCGCGTAAACGTATTTTGCTGAATTTTTTTCCACTGGGCATCTTCTGCGAGCTCGCGTTCCGTTGTCACCATCTCGTCCTCCGCGTCTGACTCGGCATCGACATCGTACTGTTTCTGTAGAATACATGTTGCTGGTTCAACCGGTCTAAAACCGGTGTCGCCGTCTTTGTAGGGAAATTGGCTCATCTCAAGAGGCCACTATGATGCTTCTGGGTCCGCACTATGTTAGTGCCTTCTTGTGCCTTTTGTCACCCACCAGTACCAGTCCTGAAGGAAAACGGATTTTTTCAGTACTAATCCCTTATTTAAGCCATTTCGTTCAATTTAAACTCCCGTCTCCACCCGCCTTTTCAATGTATGACACATTTTTGATAAGGTATTGGTCACCCAGCACCCCTCCCTCGTCAGATATGACCGATCCGAACTTGAACAAAAAAGGTCACCACTGCGTTCTTTGAACATACCTTTCTGAGTTATTTATCATTTTTTATCACTCTTTCTCTGAATATTGAGGCGTATATGGCGGTTCATGGAAGGCGCGTCTCGTCTTGGCATGTGCCAATGTTTTAATGAAAAGCTATTTGTCTCAGAAAGCAACTCTTTTAATGCATTAACATTCCAGCCTCGCAGAGACAATAAGGCTATGTTAATATATAAATTTTACTTTTAAATATTTAATTCATAGGTCTACATAATTTAGCAGCGACTTGTTTGGACTCTGAAGCACTAAACTTTCAATACATTTGCATGCAAAAAGACGCTCAATTATTTATGTTTCCTTATTTTGTTCTTCGCTCTAAGGCTTTAAAAGGCGAAATTTTGTAAAATGGCACTCCAAATTGCACAAAGCCAGTCCAATAGGTCTGCCTATATTTTATTTCTCCAATTACTCATAACAGCTCTATCAAAAAATGTTTGGATATTTTTATACCAAAATATGAACTACTATAGTTGAAAAGCCCCTAAAACTAAACTAAAACTTAAATTTCTTAAAGCTCTGTTATGAAAACTGTGTACATATGTGTTTTCCTACATCCATTTAGCCTTTATTTCTGGGTATGAGGTCATTATTACACGATTTGTTTGCAAAAACATGAATGTTAATTATTAAACCGATTTTAGTTATAGCAAATTTATCCAAAAAATAACAATATTTTTAATTTGTTTTTGTTAAAAATTGTTAAAAGTTCCGAATATTGCATTAGGCCGGGTAAGTATGAAGCAAATTATATTTAGTTTGTTGTTAATTTTTGATAAATCATGCGCTATCTAATCGAACTGCTAAATCTGTTTACTCAAATGTCCTGTAAAATTTAAGGACAAAAATGTCGAAATTAAATCATCATTACGTTTGAAGTGGCATGCCGCAATCAGCATACGGTAATGTGAAAACAATTATAGCAATGATCCAATATAGAAACAAATTCCACTTCAATTAATGATATCATAATGATAGTAGCTTATATATTTATACTATTACCTACATGGGAAAACTATGATGATTAGGAAGTTGTAATTTTACTCTTTACAAATCGGCCAGAATTAATAAACAACTTTCTTTCAAAGTTGTTCTTTTCGATAAATTCGGGCTGTTTGAACTTTAGTCCAAATAATTCTAATTAATCGTTTGCATGTGGATTAATTCTAAGTCAGGAAATGACGCTACTACTGGACAATTGCTTGGCATAAATCATTATTATTAACCAACGAAATGCTTTAATTTACATAAGAGCATTCACCATTTTGCCTCTTCTTTGTCTTTCTTTGCCAACGTTTCGACTGAATTTTTCGAAAATTCGAAGTTCGAAAGAATTTTGAACCCTGATGGTGTCTAAAAAAGAGTCGAAACCTTGGTCTAAGAAACGCAGAAATTTTGAAAAATCTCAATTGAAAACGTCTGCAATGTTACCAGAATGGTGAAGTTATCGCTCAACAATTTGCGGAAAAAATACTATTTTTGACGTTTCGACAATTTTTTAGCCACCTTCACAGCTAAAAAATACAGCCCAAGGAAAACAGTGTTTTTTTTTTCGTTCGAAAACTTCAGCATGCTCATAACATCGCAGACATTTTCAAATCAGATTATTCGAAATTCCTGCTCTTCTTAGACCCACGACAGAGGTGCTTTATTTTTAGACCTGAAGGTGACTAAAAACTCGCCGAAACGTTGGCCCAAGAAAAACAGTGTTTTTCTCACAAATTGTCGTCTGAAAAGTCCACTATTCTTGTAACATCACAGATATTGTCAATTCAGATTATTCAAAATTTCCGCTCTTCTTAGACCAAAGTGTCGGCTATATTTTTAGCCCTAAAGGTGCCTTAAAATTTTCCAAAACGTTGGCCCAAGAAAAACAAGGGCTTTTTTTCGCCGCCACCAAAAGTCGGTGACTGAAAACTCCACCATTCTCGTACCATCCGCAGACATTTTCTATTAGAATTGTTCGAAAATCCTGCTGTTTTCTTCTAATATAAATACGATGAGAACACAAATTGGCCTTTATAAAAACCGAGAAATAACTGAGGAAAAACTTTATTACCAAAAATCGCTGATTGAATTATTAGAAAAAATATAATAAATTACAAAAAACATTCGCCACTCGTTTCCAATGATAATACATATTTGTGAATAATAAGAAAAGTCCTTAGGCAGTCGAATAAGTGTTGCAATTTAAGCTTTTGGTTGCTACACACCCTATTTCTCTAAATATGGTGAAAACCATAGAATGTGACACAGATGGCAAGTTCAGTATATTTAAAACATTAAACTAGATCCCAAGGATGGATTTCGATAGCTTCAACATTTTAATCACGACGGTATTGCTAGTTATTCGAACAATTTTCCGATATAACCCAAATGAAAATAAATTCTATGGTGTGTTTGTCGGAATTTGAAAATTTACGATCAGTCAAAGCGCTGTTTTCTGTATTTCGATTTGCACATTATAAATAATGTGAAAATAAAGTTAAAGAATTATTGTAAAGCAATGAATTACTAGTTGAATTTAAAAAAGATGCGGAGCATTTTCCTATCAAGCTTAAATTTATCCTCAAAAGTTTAATTCTCCGTGGGTTCAAAAATCTAATTATGTGGGATGAATAGCATGAAAAAAAGTGTCTGAGCAAAAATTCAATTGATAACTGAATGAACAGCAAGTTCTTCATGCATGCGGGCACAGTTTAGCAATTACTCACATGTGGTTTTGATTTTCGCAAAATTCTCACCATCGGTATATGGCTTTCCTGCATGATATTCCGAAAAAGCAACTGTGCCATTTAAGTGAAAAAAAAACAGCAAAGCGGCGTCTCAAATTAGATAGTCATCTTTTGTAGACAGTACTGGACAAAAATAGACCTAAATGTCAAGAACTCTTTACAATTAGACATGTTAAGGTTTTGCTTCTATTAATATACAATTGGTGAAAAAATTTACACAATGTAAGGGTAACGTAGCATTCAAAAAGTAAAGAAATATTTTTAGAAATCAGCTCCACTGGATTGTGGATTTCGACTAAACACGCAAATGCGCTGATCTGGTTTTTTTTTAAATGAGAGCACACAGGTAAGAAATGGCCTTCCCTCATGAACACTTACCTGAAAACTGAATTTTCATAAAAAAATTAAAACTTAAAAAACAGTCCTTAGAATCATTGCACTTTCACAAGTTTCGTTTATGGTGCGAGCGCGCAACGCTAACTAAAAGATATTTATAAAACTAAGAATAGCACACCGTCCATGAGTTAGTTGTTTATAGATTGTCTCTTTACATGAAGCCCCACTTTTTAATACAAGGATCACCTTTTAAGTCGCCAATTTTACACTTTGAATAGCTGTGATAGAGCTACCATCTTCTATCTTCTATGTGCTACCAGCCTCTCACATCACTCACCAAAAATATTGGAAGGCGGTCTAAATTTATATCGCTTGACGTTTCTAGCTTAGCATAAGCGGCAACACAATTTTTTTAAGGGGGCCAACTTAACATTTTCCCAATTTTCACCAAATTCATACAATCTAACATCAGACAACCGATTTAAGCGCAACTGAATACAAATTTTCATGTTTGCAGAAAACCCTGATTGATCCCAATCAAAAACAACAAATGTATGTAAAAGATGAATAAAATGCTGGACAGTGCATGAAATAACTTTTTACTGCGATTAATAGAATTTTAATAGTCTAGTCACCACGTTTGTAAGTCTTTGTCTTATTCTGACTAACGTCCCTTGTTGCTTGCAAATATGTACCTAACTAAACAATTTTTTTAATTTTCTCGATTTTCACCCAGTTTCACCCAAAGGCTTTAATCAACCTATTAGCTCCATCATCCGGGTTTAGCCTGAAATTAACACTCCCAAAACATGTGCTTTATTTCACTAATGTATTTTGCATGTTATGTAAATATGCGGGCGAAATAAATTACAGTTTTCGGGAGTGTTATTTTCAGGCTAAACCCGGTTGAGAGCGAATAGGCTCGAAACCGCTCCTAGGGGTGCCTGAGATTAAAACAACTCGCAATTTGTGAAATATCAGCGACATTTGTTGTCTCTGATTATACCAACATTTTAGATTTCTCTTCACCAATTTTTGTTTGCAGGAACTCCCCCTCCTAGGAACAAACTACTCAAAAAAGCAGTCGGCAAGAACGAATAAATTTGATTAAATTTATTACTGAAACTACTAGAAGTGAAATACCTAATAATCACGTTCGTGGTTGTTTTTTTTTTAATTTCTAGCGAATAGCGTGACTTTTTACAATTATATTTGACTATTCATTTTATGCATCATAACGTGAGTTATCAAAAATTAGTCATAATATATATACCTACAAGCAATTTAATCGCATGAAACATTAGTGGACGATAAATGTGACTAATGTAGAAAAATAGAGAACGAAATAGATAAAACCCAGACATTCCTAGAGCCGAATGCTTAGCTGATTGGAAAATGACCTGCCCTAACTAGCATATTCTCTATATGCTTGCATGCATCAGGAAGGTGAAGCGAATTTTGAAAAATATCTGAAACGGTTATTGGCAGCGATACAAAAGGTGAATCAACGAATGTAAATTAGAATTGGATCGTTGGATTGAAAAGTTAATATTAAATGAGCTCATACCTTTCGGAAAATTACTGAAATTCTTCTGAAACCGGGTAGTCAATAAGAGCTTTCGATAACAAAATCACTTAAAACGAAGCTATGCTGAACCAGCCACAAATTACAGTGATGGAAACCTTTCTTGTTGATAATGTTGACATCACATTTGTAAGTAAAATATCTTCAACATTATTTATCACTTCTTGCAAGAAGGTTTATCGAGTTGACCTGAAGAACTACTATCAGACTATAATTACTCCTGTCTGTGTGTTATTTCATCAAAAGCAATTAAAAGCAACTAAACATTGTAATAACAACTGCAAGTGTATTTTCAGTACTTAGTAACTTATTGATCACTCACCGCTTTAGTTAATAAGCAAAACAAAAAAAAAACGTTGTATATTTGAAATTCCTTGCAGTAATTGAAAAAACATCAGAATTAATTGGCGCGATTAACTATGGGTTTTTGTATTAGGCGCATTGAAATCAACATATGAAACAGTTAAACGGTGTCGTAATTTCAGCTTAAAAACGAAAAACCGCAATAATTTAACATATGTTTTTTATTGCCTTCAAGAATGGTGGTATAGACGACTCTCGAGCACAGTACCATATTTGGAACAAAATGAGATTTCTTTTTAGGTCACATTACTAAGTTTTAAATGGCTAATGTAAGCCACCAGTGTCGGACTAAAATACTGCACTTGCGAAACCGAAAAATATAAAAGATTCTTTAATTATTACATGGCAGATCAATAAAATATTCATAAAATTCTCAGTATTTGCCAATAAAAGTGAAACACATTTCCATTAAATATCTTAAGATATTTTGTATCATTGTGCGCGCATTTCAATAAAACCCTGTCTCATGAAAAAAACATTCATCATCATACCAGAGTATTTATGTAATGTCTTTGTTTATAGCGAAAGCTCCTAAATCGCCGAAAATCCTCAAATGAATTCATACATTCTGCTCTCGAGCCAATACCATGCAAAATGTTCATAGCAATCACTTCACATAACACACACTTTTCAGCTCCAGTTTATTTTTACGGATCTGCAGGACTCGTTTCTCTATTTATCCTTTCTAGCCATTTCATTGTTCCTCAGTAGGCCTTAAGAATGGCCACCAAACCCTCCCGACCTTAATAGCTTAGATTTTCATTTGTGAGGTCAATAGACTCAAGTCCCATTTACTCTGTAGAGGAATTAAGAGAATTTTTTTTTGCCCGGCGGCGGCTGGAGGATAGAAATATTCTCGAATACACCTGGTATCCCGCGATACCAGGTAGTGATGGATTTCTATCAACTAAAAAACCCTCGTTTTTGACTGCAAGTTTTCGGGAGTTATCCTTTAAAACTTGTAGTCTTCTGTAAGAATGGTTCAGCTCTGGCATCCGTATGCCTTTACATCACATTCTCTCCCTGCTAGCTATCTGTTAGTATGGGCATCTTACTAATTTAACACAAGCACTACACAACACTACTTCTATCACACTAACTTAACTAAGTTTCACACTTACAGCACTTTGCAACTTACTGCTTTACCTACTGCCCTGTTGGGCCATCTGGTGCCTGGGCCTCTTTTTCCTGGGCCCATTGTCCTCTGGTCAGTAGTCTACGGTATTCCGTAGTTCCTCAAAGGGGTGGTTTTCGGCCTTTTCGAAGCTCGAGGCTGCTTTCCGTTGCAATTAAGAGATAGAACAGTTGAATCATATATATATCCGGTGTCATAGCGTCTTGCGCCTTCCGGTTCGTCGCTTCCATCCTCTTCTGTCTTCCCATTGCCCTGTTTGTAGGTTTCGCTCCGACATGTTTTTTTTTTATTCCATCCAAGTCGTCTTGGGTCTTCCTCTAGTCCTTCTCTCTGTTGGTCTCCATCTGAGGATTTGTTTGGGAATTCTTGTGTCATCCATCCGCTGAACATGCCCGTACCATATCAACTGTCTTCGTTGGATTTCTTCTATTATGTCTGTCGTGACGTTCATAATAACTCTGATTTCCTGATTAGTTATCCTCTCCAACCTTGACTTCCCTGCTGCTCTACGCCAGAAGTCCATCTCCAGAGAACGCAACCGCTGCTCTTGGTGGGTAGTAAGTTGCCAAGTTTCGCATCCATACAGCAGTATACTCTTAAATATAGAGTTGTATAGGAGATGTTTCCTTTCTTGGGATATACTTGTTGACCATAAGATGGAATTTAGGCAGCCGATCACTTTCTTCCCTTTTATGATGCGTTGTTCTATTTCTTTCTCTGTACGGCCTCCAGTCTCAATTTTTGTTCCAAGATATAGATACGTATTCGGAGCATGCTCCTATTGTTTCGTCTACTTCTGGGTGTAGGTCACCTCTGTCGTTTCCGATGCACAAATATTTTGTTTTCGATCGATTCACCGACAGTCCTCATTCTTTGTACTCTTTAAATAAGCTTCTTGTCATGAATTCCAGGTCCTGCTTGTCCTGCGCTATAACAACCTGGTCATCTGCAAAATGTAAAGAATACAGCGTTGTATCTTCATTAATGGTTATTCCCATTCCGCTGCATGCTCTTCTCCACTTCCTTGGTGCTTCATTGAGGTATATCTTAAACAATGTGGGGGGCAGACAGCAGCCTTGCTGCTGACACAGTTGAATCATGTGATAGAATATGAAATAGCCCGGGGCTACTTCAATCCAATGATGAGGAGCCAATTCTGTATTTTATTTTATAAGTAGTGTGTGATTTTTCCTGTTAACTTATTAGTAATTTCTCTTTTTTAAGTTTAAAGAAACTCAAGAAGGTTTTGATTGGAAAAAAACCATCGATGTTGGTAACATTTTTGCTTAAAAAAGTCAATATAGTCAGGATATAAGACATCCCAGGAAGCCCGAATTTTGACATTTTTTATTCCAAATATAATTTATCCTTGGAAATATACCTGCGCAAAACTCCTACACAACATCTAAATTCGCTCTTTTAGAGCGAGCGTATCAATTCCTACCGAGCCTTGCAAGTTTCCAGACTTTTATGTCCTTTAGAGCCTGTTTTTATGATAGCAGATGGAATTTAACAAGAAAAAAACTTCATTATGGAAATTTCGAACGGAATTGCCTAGAAAGGTAGCTTAAGAGCCACTGCAATCAGATGCTGTTCCTTTACAAACTCCCTGGAAAGAGAGGTTTTCTCGAATTCAAAACCCTGGCACCCTTAAATCATATTACTCTTCTCAAACAGTTTTATTTTATTTATGCGGATTATCAGTATTTGCATGTCCGGTGGGCGTATATTTGAAGCGAATCATACCTTTTTAGGCAGACCCTTTTCGATATTATTTAACAGTTTGTGGGCGATTGGTTTGTGGGCGATTGGTTAAATCGAACTCCAACTACAACCAATGGATGATTAATCGGGGAATACCGCTGCCCAATAGGAAATATTGCTTTTGCGTTTTGCTTTTCTATGATGTTGCTTTTTCGGAAGGTGTTTCCTAAAGAGTATGTAAGTACTAAGATTGGCGGAAAGCAAAGGGACATTTTGTAAACAGAATTTCGTTGTGGGAGTATCCTAAAGACAAAAATACATTTTTATATAGACCCTTTTTAATGTTTTTCGGCGATTGGTTAAATGAAGTCCCACTACAGGCAATGAGTGATAAATCGGGGGATACTGGGGACCAATAGGAACACGGATTTTGCTTTTTTGCATTTAGCTTTTCGAAGATGTGCGCTTCTCTAGGGCGTTTCCGAATGAGCATGGCAAAAGCCTAAAATTGAGGAAAGCAAAAAGACATTTTCTTAACAGCCTTTCGCTGGGGGCGGATATTCAAAGCAAAAAATACATTTAAAAAATTGCGATCACTTTGCCAGAAGAATGCAGGTGGCGGCTTTTGTCGCTTAATGGAAAATTGTTACTCAAAGAGAAAATTGATCGAAATATTTCCACAAGAAACACCACTAACAAATGTTGTTAGTACACGCATCATTTGTAAGGTGAGCATATTGTTAACTTTGAGTGACTATTAAAAACTTTTTTGTCAACAAGTTTTTACGCTTGGAAACTGATATTTAAAGAAAAACTATAATTAGGTCCAAGAATCACGTCTTATTGACGGCTCTTGTGAACGAAAATGTCACCTGGAGGAAAATGACGTGATAATCACGAGATCTCAAGGCAGTTTCGTTTGACACAAGTTAACTTGTTTGGTTAATTGAACCTACTGAAACGCCAAGAAACAAAGGTGAATTTTCAAAAAATTAAATCGTATTTTTATCTATTGGTTCTTCATTGCGGGATTTCTAAAATTACTGCCTAAACATCTCTACCAAGTAACGTGAAGTAACCTAACCTGGCATTTTACGTTTATATTTATTTAATCTCTACAAGCAATATCGCTAAACTTGGACTTTATACACTGATATTGCACTGCTCGATTTAATAAACACATATACATTGAATGCCTTAAGATGTCTTTATGGAATTGCTTAGTTAAATGCTCTTCGAAACAGGATTTATACAAAGTAAGTGTTTTAATTATAAGTATTAATATTACTATTAATAGTAATTTATAACTTACTATTAATAGTAGGAACCAAATTTACTAAGGTCTAAACGTGTGTCTGTTTCAGGTTCCAGTACGGTACTTAAATCTGCTGGAATATCAAAGCAAAAATCTTCTAAGGAAGAGTAATGTGGCTATTCAAGATTTTTGCATGGTTGATGAAAATGGGGAGCAGGGATTGGACAAGTTTAGTGAGTGCATTCACTAACATTAGTCGCTGAAAATAAAGCATTCATAATTATTTCCAGATGCCAAGGAATATGTAATAAAAGCACAAATTCTGGCTGGAGGCAGAGGAAAGGGCCATTTCGACAATGGGTTTAAAGGCGGGGTGCACATTACCGAAAAGTATGGGATTTTCATCAGTTTAAACCACATTATCTTACGACGATTTATTTATAGACGAAATGAAATAACACCAATTGTGAAACAAATGCTGGGCCACAATCTTATCACCAAACAAACACCCAAGGGAGGAATCCCTGTTAAGAAAATTATGATCGCTGAAAGTGTAAACATAAAAAGAGAAACATATCTGTGCATACTGATGGATAGGCAAAGGAATGGGCCTGTTATCATTGCCTCTCCCGCTGGTAAAAACCAGCAGACTATGAAAAAACCTTCATTGCTTTAAACTTTCAATCTTTAGGAGGCGTAGACATTGAAAGTGTAGCCGAAAAAACCCCAGAACTTCTAAAAAATATGCCCATTGATATATTCGAAGGAATCACGGACAAGATGGCAAACGAACTAGCGGAATTTCTCGAATTCAAAGGCGACTTAAAGGCCAAAGCAGCAAATGAAATCAAAAAGCTTTGGAAGTTGTTTGTCACAGTTGATGCCGTACAAATAGAAATTAATCCTCTTGTAGAAACAGACGACGGTAAGTCCATGAATTACAGTGGTTTAATATTTATCAAAACCATTCCTGCGATCCAGGCAACGTAATCGCAGTTGATGCCAAGCTTAACTTTGATGACAATGCAAAATACAGGCAAACAGACGTTTTTGCGATGGAAGATGTAACTGAGAGCGATCCACGGGAAGTGGAAGCAGCAAAATTCAACCTGAATTATATTGGAATGACTGGGAATATTGGGTAGTTGCTCCCAGACGCAACAGTTACCGGAGTTTATTGGAATATTTTGCAGGTGTTTGGTTAATGGGGCGGGCTTGGCAATGGCAACGATGGACATCATAAAGCTCTACGGCGGAGATCCAGCCAATTTTCTAGACGTTGGAGGCAGCGTTAAAGAAGAACAAGTTAGGGCAGCTTTCAAAATCATCACCTCAGATCCCTCAGTCAAAGCAATTTTAGTAAACGTTTTTGGGGGCATCGTAAATTGTGCAACAATTGCAAATGGAATTGTAGGCGCAATTAAAACAGAACCCCTTAAAGTTCCCCTTATTGTTAGACTGGAAGGCACGAATGCCAGCGAAGCGAGGAAAATAATTAAAGAATCTGGTTTGGATATTCAAACTGCACAGACTCTTGATGAAGGGGCTCAAAAGGCGGTTAAATCCCTACAATAATTTGCAGAAGATAAACTGTGATGAGTTTCATAATCCAACACAATTTAAACTAGATTAAAGAGTTTGAGAACAAAATTAGAACTCAAATCCGGGCAACCAGATTCTATTTCTAATTTGCCAATTCAATTGAGACAATAAGTAATTAAATGTCCGGTAGGACTAAGTATTTTACTGCTTTTTATATGTTTTTTATTCATACAAAAATAAACATTTTTAAAAGTTGAAAGCGGCGTTTTATTTTTTTGTAAGGTCGTCTAATAGAACGGCAATACTTACCGATAGTCTTCGTTTTGTGTTGATGGAGAAACTCTCCGAAAATTCTCAGGTGCACATCAAACGCACAAAGAAAAAAAATGCTGCCATTAAAGGCACATTTTTAAAATCTGACTTAGTGAACTAAATCACTTTAGAGTGTTTTATATCGTTTTGGCGCGTTGAACGTAAAAAAGTGGTGTCAAAAAAACATACATTGAAAACAATTTGTTTAATAGGAGATTTCAATTCATCAAATATTATTGCCAAATAATTAGCATATCACTATAATAAGCTCTGATATGTCAATCAAAGTCGTGGAAAAATCTTAAAATAACAAACGGTGAGGTGACTATTGCAAACAAAAAAGAAATGTGTAGTCAACTAGTCGAAACGTTGGAAATAGGGACTAGAAATAGTCCTATTTCTCCGTATGCTAATACAAAATAATCTACTAACTCCTTGCAAAAAAAATGTTATTTACGATTTATTTATTTATAAAATAGCTCATAAACTATATAAGTTTTATAACGCTGAATTCTTAAACACAAAAAAATCTTATATGAAATAAAACGAAAAGCATTATGGTAGAATAACGCATAGCTTAACGCGGAATGCTAGCACTGAGGATCGCCAGACCCAATAGTATTTGGCGTCCCTAAACCAGAGTTATATTTACGGTCACCATCGCAAATGTATTTTCCAGATACAAAACGACGTTTGACTAGAGACAGTCGATAACCCAGTCCAACCAATTGGAAATCTATCCCTGATAAAGTAGTTCCTTCGCAGTTAAATTGCGCACTTATAGTTGAAGGAGTTCCCGGTCCATTTTCAACGTCATACCGAGCTAGCATTGAACCAACACCGTTGTTTTCAGAGTGCTGTGATAGTTCAGTGAACTTCCAAACCAATCTATTATTTTCCGCAGCCCTGGAAAAACAAATCATGCAATAACTCTTTCCTAGGCTCAAGTAACATATTTTTGAGTCTTTAACAATATTCAAAAATTCGTCATCGCGATGAACACAAATGCACTTACCAATGGGCTTGAGGTTTGGACTGCATGGTTTTGATAACACCGTCCACCGGAACTGACACTGAAACGTTAAGCAATGGCGTAGGGGAGCTCATAGCATGTAAATTATATTTGTATTCAATTTTCAGGTCAGTATGCAGGTTTGCGCATTTCCAGTAAGCGACAAGCTGAAGAGGACAGGAGTTGGCGCCAGCCTTTGCCTTAATCTGCAAATAAAAACTCGCTTTTACTTATACAACAACGGAGCCAAAGTCAACTTACTTGGTATTTAAGTATATCTACATTGAAATATGAAGCGTTGGGATTTTGCTCAGATTGCTTCCTTAACAGGGAGCTCAGGGCCGACATGTTGAACTCCACTGCAAGACTATCCGTGGACGATTGTCCTGGGTCTCTAAAATAGTCGTGAACAGTTCACTAGCAAAACAAAGCCAGTCAATTTAATCGCTTCACTTACAGAGACACCAAGTTTTCATTCGGCAGTACTGAAGAAAGGTGGCGAGTGTTTTTAACTCTAAAAATCAGTTTAGCGGGATTTGGATTACTCGCAAGTATCGTCACTATACCCGCCGGAAACGAAAGCATCATTTCACCCGACATTTTCACTTGGCACCTACAACCGAACCACTGCAGTTAATTTTCAAAACCTCACAAATTTCACTACCTTGACTCTTCAGCGCCTCTGAAATAGGAGTGAACAATCTCGTGAAAAGCTACTGCCAGTGGAATTGTGTCTGCCATGCCAATAGTTAGCGGCGACGGGCCTCTGGAAACTCCAACGGGCACACACGCCGTTCGGAACTCCAAACTATTGATACTATCCGCTCTTGAAATATTCGAGTTTTGTTGCATGAGACTCTTATTGGGGTCAGAGCGGCGCGATGGAGGCCGTGGAATAGACATATAGCCAGAGGTTGGAGTTGGAGTTTGCCTGCTCGGCTGTTTTGGCATTTGAGTTTCATTGTCTTCAGAGAAAATGTCACCCAACTCTAAAATATGCCTACATCTAATCGCCGCCATTGTAAGTCATTAACACTTTACCAATCGCTAGCTTGAAGAGCTTAAGTCCGACCTAGCTACCAACCAAAGGGTTGATTTTCATCGAGACTTCAACAAGCCTCTTCACTTTACCTTTACCTTACCTTACAACTGCACTTCACCTTACAACAGGTAAAAACCTGTTGTTGTTAGTTGAAGTAAGCGTTTCTGAGGCGGGTTGAAGCCTAGAATCGACAATAATCAGGGGGCCGACTGGTTTGTAGCAAGCTTTCATGTGAATCGAGAGAAATCGTTGCATAAATACCATCTCTGGGTCTCAATTACACCAACAAACGTAAAGAATGTGCTTTCTTACTTGCCCAATAGAACAGCGTACTTCAATCAATAAACCAAACTGAACGCGTCGATGAGAAATCTACTAATCAACTAACTGCGATAACGTGTTAATATCCCCAGCATGAAACTCCACATGAAGATATAACAGAGAAAACATGTATACCCGGCGGTTTACCTGCATATTTTGAGCCAATAGATAAAGTTGGAGAATTCAAAGCCAATTGAGATGGACTCTGTAATGGCGCATAGGGGTGCGAGCTGGTCGGAGTGGAAGCATTAGAAGCAGTAGGACTCTGAACGAAACTAAGCCCCAATAAATCTGTGCTGGGCTTTCCGATTTGCTGAGACACAGATTGCGATCTCTTCATCGTCATGTCGTTATCCAAGTTTGATCCGCGCCTGCCAAACCCTCCAGTTGGGCATAGATAAATATTTTCAACTGTGGCTCGCAGTTCGTCCACTGATGCCGACATGGGAGTTGAACCGTTGTTAAGGGGCTTAATTTCGACGTGGAGTTTCACTTCTGGTTCATCATCTAGAAACAGCTATCATTATTTCTCAGTATGGTAATAGTGCTTTTCGTTAAGTTCACCAGAGCCTGAATCGGAAGACGAGTAAAAGTTGGTTTTTTCGTTCCAAGCCTGAGTAACTGTTGGTCTGATAACATATCCGTCATCATCCACTTCCTGATTGGCTGAAGCATTTGGCGGGCCACTTACGCTATCGCTTTTTTGAGAATCATCTTTTTCTTCCCTTGATCACAACGAAAAATACATTTGATATAAAAAAAAATACGGCACCCGAATAGTAAAACCACCCTAGTCCTACACTTACATGTCAGATTTCTCCTCTTTATTGCTTTGATTATCAACACTATCCTTTGTTTGTTGTTTTTTCGTCGTTTTTTTCTTCTTTCCTTTATCGCGTCGACTACGCAAGAACCCTAAAAAATTATCGTTAGCAGAACGGTTTTACGTAAACTGGCAATTTTTTTCCAAACATAACAACTTGTAACAAAGCTTATAACTAAGGGGTGGTTTAAGGGAGACAATTGCCAACACAATGCCAAAGGAAAAATAAAACGTGATTAAAGACAAGCACAGTCATAGAGGGAATTACTTATGCGCATATTTGTCTGTATTATATTTATATTGCTTGATACTGCAAATTTAACAAACCCTGACAGAATCCTCGTATTATTCCAGTGTAGTTATGCGTGCGTTAGCTGGAATCGGCTCAATATGAGAAGTAAGTTGGTAAATAATTCATATTACCTGCATTATTTATAAAACTCCTGGTGCAAAGGCATTAACATTTCATGAGTTATTTGAGAAATAAAATGTTCCAAAAATCTCAAAGTTGTAGCAGGTTCAATTGATTGAAATTTAGATCTATAATCGCCGTGTGGTTCAGTTTAATACAAGGATTTCAGTACAAAGCAATGCTGATTTTTTATGATATGCGCAGCTTCAACAAACAACAAACTTCAAAGACTTTATATACTTGCCTATCAACCTACCATTTTCTATATACGCATTTCCAAGTAGAAAGTGTTAGTATTTCTCGAACAGGCAAGGTCATACAGTTAAATCTCCTAATTTACACTAAACCGCCACCTGGTTATGTTAAGAAAAATGAATAAAAATACTAACTCTAAAGTTGCGTGCAAGATCCATGCTAAAGTGAAATCTCACAGTAGATAATGGAAACTAAGAAAGAGCAGAAAACAGAAATAATAAGAAAATCAAGAGAAATGTAACACAAGTCGCCAAAACCTAGAATGGTATTTGTTTTGTTTGCATATCTCGCCTTTCTATTCAATGTCGGAAAGCTGAATAAAATGATCAAAACTGATGAATGATAAATGAATTACATTTTTGAGGCGCTAAAAGATCAACAAACACCCAGCTCACTTTCACCATGAAAATCTAGCCAAAGAGTTTTTTGCCCGAAGAATTCCCCTTTCAGATCAAAACATGTAAAATTCAGTAAATGTACGAACACAACTAATACACGCAGCCAACTTCTCACGTTTTATCCATTTGCAATAGTCTATTACGAAAAGAGCAAATTTGAAGAAAAGTTGCATTGGATATCAACATTGCTGCAATGTTTCGAACAATAAGACTTTTCCAGGGCGGCATCAGAAAAAGAAACCTGTGTTGTGTGAGAAATATGCAAAAAAAACAAGTGCCAAATTCTAAAAGAGTACTAAAGAATCAAAAAGGGTTGTTGTAAGTGAGTTGTTTAAGATTTACATTTGGATCCGCGTTGAGAGTGGCGAGTCAACTGTTGCTTTCCTTCGGGACTGGTGGGGCTGGATGGGGCACTGCAGGGCCCAGGACGGCTTTCCCGAGAACCTAAAAAAGTACAGCCCAAAGCCCAAAGTTAAAAATCCAGTTGCCATTCAAGAGATGTTGTGACAATAGCCAGGATGTCTCAATGTCGTCTGTATTAAACCTTAATTGCTTAATAAATAATAAATTAATTTTAGGACTGAGTCACAATAGCTTAACACTACAGCCGTGGAAAAGATGCGTTGAAACCGGTTGGTTTCTTCAATCTGAGAATCATTCGCAGGTACTGATGTAATTTGCTAATAAATTGAGCCATGAGTCGAGTGGAGTATTGACAATAAACTAAACGAAATTTTCAACCATCTTGATTAGGGTAATTAAAGAACATTGAACAATGAAATTTACTTTCTTCCCTTCTTGAAGACTCACAATACAGACATAAAAGTCGCCCACTGCCCTCACTTGAACAGTTGCTCTTCAACACACCACAACTTTGGGAGTGTATTTTACATAAGAGTTAACATAAATGACAAAGGCTTAATACATCAGACAATAGTAAAAGGGTCTTCTTTAAACGTACCCTGCGAATTAGACATGAAGAGATTTAATAAGGAAGTTGTTCGGCGGGAAGGTTTGTTGGCATGTGTTGGCACTGTCTGATTGCTAGGACCGTTACCTTCTCTCTTGGATGATTTTGCGCTGGGTTCGGTTTCTTGAGTGGGAGACAATACAGGTTCTTCTAGATCTAAGATCCCTAAAATATCGATTATTGAAATTTGGCTTTTGAAACTACTGGAATTCTCAAAATACCTGGTCTTTCAAGTCCTGTAGATTTATTTTTAACGAACTGTTCTAGCAGTTGGTCAATCGTCAAGTCAACACACTGTTGTCTAAATTCCTTATGTACCTTCCCCATTTCCCCATGCGCCCATTCAATAACGTCGGCAAAATAATTCAAAAACTCTTTCATATGATTCAAGTGACTAATTTCCAATTCTTGAAAGTTTTTCACGCTCATAGACATTCTTTTTTCAAATTCTTCCTTAACTGTGCAATATTTTTCTACAAAACCTTTGTAATCTTCATGTGAGCGCTTAAATTTTTGCTCGCTTTTTTCTAAATCTTTTGCAGACGCGTTCTCCTTTTTCAATCGCTCAAATTCTAAAAATCTTTGATTATACACATCCTTAGACTTTTGTACGTTTAATGTAACGGTTTGCATGGCCTGTACTACTTCCAAGGTACCAGATTCTTCCTCTTTCACCTGCAATAAAATTATTTGTGCCAATTAATAAACGTTTAATTGGCACAAACCAGAGTCGTTTTATCTGAGCAAAATATTATCTTTAAGGAGGCCTAATAACATTTTCAAGGATTTAGTCCGACGTGTTTATCGAAACAGATTCATAGCGCCTAATTAGATGTTTAAATATGTAGTTAAACTATATACATCGGACCTACATACGCAGAGGAACAGCAATTTAAAGAGCTGTTTACCGAGCCGTTGACATTAATAATAGTTGGCATTAACAACGTTCGAATGTGACTTCTGCCCTTTCACATGACGATCCAGCATGGTGGACCGCATTATTAAGTACTCTTAATGCATATTAGTAACACATCAAATCTATTTGATTGTTGAAGTGGGTCTTGCTTGCTTAAATGAGAATATTACAATAGGAGGTACAATTAAAAGAGGATTTTCTTATTTTTTTACAAGTCGTCCAAGTAAATTTTCCTTAATCAGGTGTGGTTTTAAAATGTTCTCAAAGTCGCAAAACTAATTAAGTTAAATTTAATAAAAAACTATATCCATGTCCAGTTTCGAGAGCAGAAACTGTAGACTTTAGAATGGAAAAATAATATTAGTTTGCCTTTTAACTATATTCGAACAATGCTTCGCTAAAAAAAAATATAAGGATTAATAGTCGTTATCAATAGGCTGCAGGTATTTGAATGCATTTTGGTCGGCGTTAACTGCCATCGAACAATCAGTAGTACGATACGTTTTTAGGGATTAATGAAATTTTTTACTCGCAAAAGCTGAGCCATAGCGGTAAATTGAGAGACCTCCTTTCTTCCAAATTTAATGAAAAATCCAAAACTGACTCTCCAAAAATGCTCTTCCGGTGGCAGTTAACACTCACAAATGTTCATTGAAATATCTCCTGCTGTTTAACAAATTTGATTTTTTGCCTATATTTCCTTAGCCAAGCATTTTTCGAATATAGTTTATAAATCATAGTTGGGTATATTTTCCTGACTGTACTTTAATCACTTCAAATTATTCCTGGGTTTCAGTCAATTTTATTGTTTATCATTCAAAATGTTACAAATACGTTTCGGTGTCTTTCTCCACCATCATCAGTTTGTGTGTCTAGATGTTTCTACCTTCACATTTGACTGGACAACTGAAAAGAATGTCCAGTCAAATGTGAAGGTAGAAACATCTAGACACACAAATTGATGATGGTGGAGAAAGGCACCGAAACGTATTTGTAACATTTTGAATGATAAACAATAAAATTGACTGAAACCCAGGAATAATTTGAAATAGTTTATAAAGCAAAAAGTTGTGCTGATTAGTAAGATCCACCACCCAATAATCATGCAAAATTGAGCGTTGCCTAAAGTGAAGCTATAAAAATAAAATATATATTGTATGCTGCATAAAAATTGTATGCTTCGCATATGGGAGTGAACACTGAAAAATAATTCAGTACTAATTTCTATGTCGCTATTTACGGATTTCCTGCTCCTATTGATTTCTGATGGAAACACATAAATCTTCGTCCATTGCCTGGAATATTTTAATTCCCTAAACGGCTATAATTGAATTGCTTCTAGAGCAAAGGGGTCTAGTTAAGGTTCATTTAGCCGGCAGGAAAGCCACACAATGACACGACCAATAAAATAATGGAAACTTTGGTAGATTAGTTAAATCACATCATTTAAAGAATATCAAGCGTTAGATAAATTTATAAATAACTTATATGTGGGAGTGTAGCGCTTTGCTTGTTATCAAACTTTTCAGTTTAGGTATAAAACGTCGCTTCTCGTCCATTGGATTTCAAGTAAATATCGCATGTACTGTATTCCTCAGTAGTCCAGAGACGTTAAATACAAAAGTTATTGATCTCACGGGCAACAAAGTTGGTTTCTAATCAAATAAAAATAAACGATCTCCTGCCATGTTACTCGTATTCTTTTGGAAATCCCAATAATCACGCTATGCCTTAACGTAATTGGTTCATCCCTAAAGTTATCGATTTGCTATTTTTGGCGAAACCGCACCTCACAAGTCGGCTTAAGCTTGTTAATTTCAAATTCCATAGTTTCATTTGAAATTATACATGAATATAGACAAATATTACATAAACCATGAGCCTCTACGTACGGCCCATTGGTGGATTAACTCTGTATCCAACCATAATCATAATAACGTTTTTGCGTCAATTGGCGTTCAGTCATGCACAAAAATGCTGTATCCGAAGTACGCGCGGAATTACAATCAGCTTTATTTGGCTAATTTGTTTAAACAGGTGTACATTTTTATAGCTGTAAAAATCCACTCACCGACTTGTGCTTTTTGTGTAATTCTTCGGCATATTTTCCAACTTCTTTAACTAGATCGGTCAACTTCTGCATTGTTTGCACATGTAGAGCGGAAAGCTTCTCTGCGGATGCTTTTACAACCTGCCATAGCGGGGCAAAAGTTCCTTGAGAACAACAACTTCCAGCTTGTTTGGCTAATTTTGTTAGAAGTTTCGAGTTATTTTCTTCTATACTGGATCTAGATCAAAGAGAGATTGTTCAACCAAACCGTCTAGATACTAGTCAAATAACAGAATTAAAAGAAGTCTAAAATGTTCTGTGCTTTTGAGGTTTTAAAGTTAAAATTTATTGTGCCCCATTTAGAAAAAGTGTTTGCAAGAACGCAGTGAGATATCGGCATGTTTTTTCGTTAAAGGGGGTTAATATTGCAAGCAAAGTATTCAATAAAAGCAATGTTAGAATTCCAAAGCAAAAAGTGACGATTTTCACTGCTCACATAAAATGTTTCCTGAGGCAATTTGTATTTATTAAAAAAAGAGCAACAAACCCCCATTTCATTGGGCTTTTTGTATATGTAAGAGCACAAGAATTGTACTTTGAATATACTGGAAAAGTAAACTAAACTATTCTGTTATCGGTAAGGTTGGTGTGGCGATTTTCAATGAAATGGTACATTTGAATTTTACCTTTCTCGAAGAAACTCTGCAAAATCTTTGCTCGCATTTAATCCAAATTTCATGTTATGATACAAGACATCGAACCCATTGTTCTTCTCACCCTATATGAACGGAAAATACTCTAATTAGTTAGAAGCCCCGATATAGGGGGACATCAAAAAGGATTCTTATATTAAATACTTACCCAAAAATAATCATTAAAGTCGACTGTCATTATGACAAACTCTCATGCCAAGCTTAATTTGTTATTAATTAAACACAAAAGGCACATAACACCAAACCAAAAACAAAATATAAACAAGTGTTAGGGAGTTCAAGCAGTTAACAACAAATATTGCCACTCAACATTAACTAATCACTGGATCAACAGACCCGTTTTATCATAATAAGGGATTCACTGCTAGACAAACGTAATATAAAAAAATACACAACTAAACTCGAGCTACAAACATTCGCTCAAAGAACCGTCTCTAACACTTCCCACCGAACTCTGGATGTTTCAAGTTTACAATTTTTGGATCAGATACAAAAGGGGGCGTATCTGACATGACAGGGGCCACTGTCTCATTCTCTAATTGGAAAAACTCCCGTTAGGTTCCGGTATGTTTCAACATCTGTTTTCTCTATTCCCAGACGATAGACCTATAAAATATAGAGGGAAATATATAAATGTGTGTGAAAATATTAAAAATAATTTTATGTATACTTTAAACGCGCTTGTATTGTAATAATGTTCATAATGGGCAAACTAAGGCCAGAGCGGCACAAATAAAAAAGGTTATACACTGGGATCTACAACATGGATTTATAGATTGCTGTTTGCCGGCTATTCTAGTTTCTAGTTTTCCTCTACTTGTAGAATCCATTTATCCTTTTACAGCGGGAGATTTGAACTTTCTTTAGGATCTTCACAATTTCAGCATAAGTTTCAATAATATTTCAAGCACCTCATAATGTCCTTTAATTGTTCTCTAGGATTGAAACCTTCGGCAATAAAATAACTGAGTTTTACTAGTTTGACAAAACTTTATTTCTCGCTTGAGGCGCGTTTCGGTACATATGCTGCCATCTGCGGGGGAAAATTGAGACTGGTCAGTTTTAATATTCCTCTGAAGATGGTCGCATGGGTACCGAAACGCGCCTCAAACAAAAAATAAAATATAAATTAAATTTTTTCCTTACTTCATATTTGCATGATTTGACCCGTTTAAGAGCATTTACAGACTTTCATTTTGTTTCGTTTGGGAAATATGCTAGTTTTCAATATATTGATTTACAAAACGAATATATGCGTTTTCAAAAATAGTAAAATTCAGTCATTTGTTGCGTTTTGTTTAAATTTTATATTTTTATTCGATAAAGTGGTAAAATTCAGTTGTTTTATTGCGTTTTATCAAAGGTTCTAACGCGAACAATACAATTAAACGACATTTTCAGATGCTTGAAATAAAATTGAAAAAAGATTGTAAAGAAATTTCAAATTTACTGTTCTGTTAATTGAATGCTCATGAGCATTATGAGATTTCTCAAAACATTATTGGAACTATAAAGTAACAACTACTAACAGATGGGGAAATAAAGCTCATGGATTCTAGTTACATTATGCTTATATTTGTAGAGTAGTTTCGTCCTCTAATTCGCACCCCCTGCAGGTCGGTTGATCGCTCAGTCCAATCCTGAAGAGGTGTTTTTTGCAGGGGGCGTGTCCTGTTAAAAAGGCCACTATCCTCCTTATTATTTGCCTGCTGAGATCTATCAGTTCGTTTATACGCACTGGTTGTGGAGGTGCCACCAACTGCCTTGCTGTAAGGAGTCGCGGTGTCTCCTCCCAGTACTCTGTACTCTCTACATATTATGTGTCACTGCACGTCATATGCAACAGGTAGACGAAGACTCCTAGGAGGGGATGAAGTTCTACTAGACCAGGTCATGCGTACCCCCCTCAAGATTCTTCTGGAATTCACTGAATACACAGGGATAATGAAGGAGTAAAATACGAAGGCACAATAGGACAGAAATAACCGCGGTGCTAGGCCAAACACCACTTCGGAGGTGAGGAAGGGTTTTAGTGGGTAGACAGCTAAGCTGGAGTCCCACACAGCCCAGAGCGCCAAAACATCAGCTCTGGGTGTGCGTAAAACAGCATTTCCCAAACATCACCGGTAAAAAAAAAAATGCTTATATTTCCCAGAAAATCTAGAAATTTATTTATATACGAGTTAGATGGAGGGAGGCCCCAAATATAGTAAAAATATCTACATACATTTCAAATAACTGTCCAAATTGTAACAGAACGATTAAGTCTAGGTAATTATCTAGGTGTCAGCCCTTGCGTCCTCGGCTAAAGCTATTTTTAAACAACTTTTTTAGTGGTGTTTTGTGCGGAAATGCGATTTCAATTATTGAAATGTAATTGAAGATCGCATTTCCGCACAAAACACCACTAAAAAATTTGTTTAAAAAATATTTTTAGCCGCGGTGTTTTGTGCGGAAATGCGATTTTCCATTGCATTTCAACAATTGAAATTCATTACTTTTACTGGGGATCTGCCCTTTAGGCTACGTTTGCACCACATATCAAGATGCACAAACTGAAAGTTTCATGAAAATTGAGCAAAAGGCTAATCAGAGAGCTCGTGTGAAAATCAATTTGCATAATCCGTCGCTCTTAATGATGCGAGCAGAAGAAATCATTCCCCAATTATGACTTGGTTTGGTTGCGGGTCTGCCTTTTAGGCTTATTTTGTACAACACATCAAAGCTGCACGAGCTGAAAGTTTCATGAAAATTGAGAAAAATGCCAATGACAGAGCTCGTGTGAAAATCAAGTTACAGAGTCTGTCGCTCTTAACGATGCGAGCAGAGGAAATCATTCCCCAATTATGACCTGGTTTGAATGCGGTCTGCCGTTTAACTAATTTTGTAGAACATATTAAGCTGCACGAACTGAAGTTTTCATGAAAATTGAGCAAAAGGTTAACCAGAGCTCGTGTGTGTGAAAGTCAAGTTTCATATTCCGTCGCTCTTAATGATGCGAGCAAAGGAAATCATTCACAGATTATGACCTGCTTTAAATGCGGATCTGCCCTTTAGGCGTCTTTTGCACAACATATCAAGCTGCAGGAGCTAAAAATTCCATGAAAATTGAGCAAGAGGCTAATCCGAGAGCTCGTGGGAAATTCAAGTTTTTTATGTACAGGGTTATTGATTGAACTTTGGCCACCCCGTTTTTACATCTAATTTGAAATTTAGAGACAAATGTTAAATACAAAAGTTGTAGACATTAACGTCTAGATTATTTTAAGATAATACCTATTGATACAGGGTGTCTCAAATTCAAGTGGCAGACCAAACTTACGTTTTTTTAAATGGAATGCCGTACTTTTTATTGCATATTCGAACTATTCGCACAATTCTAGGCCTACTCGATATAAATGTTCTAAAATGATTTTCAACTGTTTTGTAGTTAATAACCAATATTGATTGAACCAATATTGCTACTTGAATTTGAGACACCCTGTATCAATTGGTGTTATCTTAAAATAAACTAGACGTTAATATCTACAACTTTTGCATTTAACATTTTTCTCTAAATTTCAAATTAGATGCAAAAAACGGGGTGGCCAAAGTTCAATCAATAACCCTGTACATATTCCGTCGTTCTTAATGGTGCGAGCAAAAACAAGCATTCATAGATCTTATCATGTTTTGAATGTGAAATTGTCATAGCCACTACGCAACATATCACGCTAAAAAAGGTCCGAGTTTCATAAAAATCGAGCAAAACTCATTTGAGAACCAGCATTGAATTTTAGCGTAAAAAGTCTAAAGCGCTCCATCATCGGATTTGTTTATCTTTGCCTGAGAAAGCTGTTTTGTTTACGGCAATCATCCAAACGAGTTGGAATGTGAAACTTAGTTTTGAAAATATTTTTGTATGAACTGAAACTTTCTACAACAGTGTCAACAACAAAAAAACTGAAATCAAATAGCGAAGTAAATGCAATAACACATCGAAGGGACGATCAAGCAAACAATTATATCATTATGTTAGTTCTGTAGCTCGGTGCGTCAGGAATGTGATAAAAACTTCAATATTGTATAAGTTTTATCGAAAAGCTGACTAAATTTTCAGTTTGTTACGGGTTACGAACGAAATAGGTCGACGGTCTTTTGTGTCTTACGGGAATATGTAGAGTGATTTGGTGCGCTGTCTCTATGGCAAGTGCGATAGATCATCCTGACCGTTAAATGCAAGATTCAGTGCAAGTCAATTTGGAGTAGATCTTCATTGTGTGTGTGCACAAGTGCAGTGTGAGCTTTTTGAGGATTAATGGGTAACAAATGTAGGATGGGGCACAAGCTTGCGGAAAGTTGGTAAGAACTGACTGGCTTGAACTGAGTTCAGCTTTTCGAGAAGCAACTGAAGTGTTATGGGTTTCGCTAATTCTTTTTCTTTCCTTTGCTAATTTCAAATAATTGGACTTCAGACTAACTTTCTGGTATGCTCAAAAAAATTTTTTTTCCAGGTGGCACGATGCAGCTGTCGGTAAGTTTAGCATTAATTTTCCTTAGTTGTTATGCACATGGAGCGCTTTTAGTCCATATTTTTGTAAACCTGTAAACGCACATTTGGTAAAACAAAGAATAAAGTTATGCGCCCGCCTCCTAAATCTTTCTGTAATTCATTGAATATACAGGGGATACAAATGCGAGGAAAGCCATATTTCCGTCATGGAAACACGTCTATTTTTTGTTTTGCATGTACCTTCTTTCAGAAGGAAAGTGATAAGCACATTTAATTTCGATAAATGCGGCTGGGATTCGCACCCCAAACCTACGAGGTCCTAATTCGCATACCTTCTTAATTGCTCGAGCTCGATGAATTTTCAACCTCAGTCGACGCCTCGGGTGTGGACTCTTCCTCAGATTAGTCAAAATTGATGGAATTTTTATCCCTATTCTATAGAACGTTTCCCGTGGCGGGAAAATGTAACTTTCCAATCTAAACTTTGGTCTGTGGTTTTCACCGCAATCACGGACGACCAGTAAAATAACGTATGGATGGAAACCGTAGCGCTTTCGGATTTCGGTGGCCGCAATTAAATTAAATTAAATCGATGTCCGCCAATAACTAGAAATCCCAGAATTCTTCAAACGATGACCGCCTGAGCTTTTCATCATACCAAAACTTTTCTCAGTTAGTTCTTTTGTTGAATTATACTACATACTTGCAGTATAAAGCTTTCCGTTTCGCAAACTTGGGGAATAGATCTACCAAAGCAATCAATTAAAAAACAACACCCCTGTATACAATGGTACAATAGATTTATTAAATAACTGGCAGTAGAGTTACCTTTATTTACACACTTAAGTAATCATAATCCTATGCTAGTTTTATTCACATTTAAGTAACCCGAACTTAATTCTCAAATACTTTAACTTCTTTATCCTCTGATTTTTACCATTTAGTGATTAATTCCACATCAACATACAATATTGAACAATGATTCAGTCACACCTGATTTGAAATTAATAAACGTTTGAAAATAAACAATGTATCACTATGAAATTGCTAACAGGCACAGCTTAGGTATTCTTTGCTTAGAGTTAGAGGTTACTGATTGCTCCACTTGCTTTCGCTCTATTTCGATTCAAACGATCGCATTGTGTTAACTAATAGCGAGTTGCAAGGGAAAAGGCACATCAGATGGGCTTTTTTATGTAGTAACACAATGTATGAATCAAAATAAATCAAGTTGATTAATATAATGCAATACGCAGGGCAAATTCTGGAATATAACTTATAAATACAATTACTTTACGCATAACAGGCAACAAAACGTTTTGAATAATCATCCCGTTTTTTAATAACCATAAGTATAGACAATTACAAATAAATTATATTGAAAAATTAAACATATTTCAACAAAAATTAATAACTTAAAAAAATGAATACATGTATGTACGTATGTATGTATGTATGTATGTTTTATATGATACCCGAAAGACATTGATCTAGGCTGCAAAAAACAAAATATGTAAACGAACGCACAAAAAAAAACTGCAACAAACAAACGATTGGGATTGTATCGTTAGTCTGAAAGATTATAAATTATGTTTCCAGATTTGCTTGTTTGCTATTAGATATCAATAAACAACCCTCTGATTACCGCTGTCAGTTGCTCAGTAATGTTAAAATTAAAATTTACTTGTAAAAAACTTTCAACATTAACTGTGCCATTTGAAAATTCCATTCGATGTACAAAAGCCGAATAAAATTTATCAAACAAAACTGATAAAACATAATAGCATTAAAATATACTATAACATAAATGTAATAGATAACAATAATGGTACAGAAATTCAAATCGAAAAATATTAACAGGATGAATATAAATAAGCATCACCAAGAGAAATAAACAAAATCCCCATAAAACAATAAATTTCACCTTTTTTTCAAAGTAGGTAAGTTACCAGCTTAAATGCACAATGTAAAAGATCTTTATGTATAGATTGTGACCAGCGAGTTTGCAAAAATGTACACTTAATTTTCAGAAAAATTACGCCATCTACATCGAAGTCATTAATAAAATACATGTGGATACGTTGAAGATTTTTACAAATCGTATGTAAGGAAAATATTTTCACGTCATTTTGGAAATATTCAAAATAGAATTTTGAGCAATGAATTGATGAGAGAGCTTCAAAGGATTCTTATTAAAAAAACAATAATTCATCAATTAAATGTTCATTCCTTCTAGACGTTAATTTAAAATACACTCTGAATTAAAAAAATTTCAATATTTTCAAAATAAATCAAATATTTCCCCACAATAACAACTGAAATACACCATTTTGACTTCTGGCTTTAGTTGCAATTTGTGAATAAATTGAGTTTGAACCATGACCATAGCTAAATAATATGTATATATAAAAAACCTATTCTGGTTAACTGCTATAGGTAAGATATATACCTGCATATGCTGTAATTGAAAGGAGCTAAAGCTCAATGTCAAACTGGAATAGAATAAGTAATTCACCTAACTTAAATAATTTACTACCATATTTACATTTAAAGTTTCACTAAATTTCGAATTATTTAAACATATGTACACAGTATTTGAGATATATCAATGCCAGTTTTGTGTACATTAGTATAAAAAAATCATAAAAAAATTTAGAAACGAACAAGATGATTAATAGGCAGTGTCTTGCTTACAATTAATAACAGTTTTAAATATAGACAAGCCTCTTAACCCTCAACTGGTACAGCCGCAAATAAAAACAACTGAACAATAATTTATACAATGTATAAATAACTATAATTTAAAACTGCTACAGTTGACACACCAGAAAAGAGATATGTATCACGAGCGTACTATGACTTAAATATATATATTCACATGGCATTCAATTACTTTAATATTTCTGATTGAGGGCTACGGGCTTGGCACACTTAAAAGCAGTCTTTGCAATTTGTTGACTTATACGCCAATATTTTTGGTTAAACTTATCAAACAATAAAACGAACCTCGTAGTTGAAGAAAAATAATTATCCAGCAAATGTTTAGCAAAGTCCTACTTATTGCCATATGCAACTGAAAGTTTTTAATCACTTTTACATTTTCCCCAACTAAAGGTTTCAATTTAGCAACTTTTGTTCAAAGGTAAAACTTTCCGCAAGGTAGCCTCTAAGAAACGTGAAAAGGCCTATTTGCATTAGATTAAATTCAAAACGTTCAGATTAAAACTTTTTATTCGAAACCAATAACCACGCACTTTATAACACCAATTAAAAATTTCTTCATAAATCCGCAGAGGTTAAACGTTTTAGAATTTAATATACAATAGAACTATAAATAAATAAGCAAAATTAGTCTTTCTTCATTCATCTGATCTATCAAGTAATTGTACCACAAAAATAAAATAAAATTTGTACTAAATATTTTAAATCGATAATTTTACCTAGGTTTACATCGAATTAAACCAGTTATACATTGAATGACAATAACATCCGAATTAAATTATGAACACAAAAATTGCAGTCGATTAGTTTTCGAAGATTGACATTAGATAACTACAGAAATACATTATACAATTATTTCCTATGAACACCCTAATTTACCAGAGAAGCTGGTTACTTTTAAACTTGTACCAAAATAGGTCAAGAAACTCATTCGTGAATAAATAAATATCTACATTTACTTCGGCAATAGGGCCAAATTCTCGATTAAATTCAAACAATAAAAAAGTTGTTGACAATAGAAACCAAACCAGGAACACTTACTATATTACAGATATATTAAACTTATTTGCTGAATTAATTCCTGGTTGGTTTCTTCATAGTTTATGATAATCGGCATGCAAATAGACATACACAAACATTCATACAATAAGTGTCATTTAAACAAATTATACCTTTATACAAGTTTAAAAGTAATAGGGATACGGATAATACCACCCATATGTTTGCTGTGTGAAATCGGCACAAAGCCGACTATAGTAGTAATCCATCAGATGCTGTCAATTTTTCCAAGAGTACGGGTCATGTGATCGGCTCCATTCACTTCCCATAGTTTGAGGAGCAATTTGGTGAGACTCTCGATTCCAATCCCACATTTTTCCTTTTGGCCTAAATTTATCTTTTACGGGTTCGTGACTTGTGCCAAGCCTCTCATCGTTGGATTTCGCCCACTCGTCATCTCTCCACTGTTCTCGATAATAAAACTTCTTTTTGAAATGAGCATCCGGTTTCTTGTTTTTGTCTTCGGAATATCTTTGATATTTCATCAAAGCCGGGTTAAGTCTTGTAGGGCTTTTAACAGGCTCCGGACTGAAATGGATGTTATACGGATTGGGAGATGTCGGAGACGGCGTCCTAGGCGGTCCACCATCATCCGGTCCTTGGTCTAAGACTGGGGAAGACTCTAAATATGCTTTACTAATTGGCATCTTGAATAGGGTTGGTTTTGGATGCAACTTTATTGGTTGTTTGGACGGAGGTATAATATGACTGTCTCCTAAACCATGCCCTATGCCTGAATCAGGTGAAGTGTTACAACTGTCTGCTCCATCAGTAGAACGCCGTCGCTTATCTAATTCGGTAGACGCAAACGCTACCAAACGGTCAAATCCAGAGCTGATCGTATCTTTCCACTTCTCTTCTATAACTCCATCTTCTTCAGCAATCTCCACTTCTATAACAATGCGTTTGCGGATTTTATATATAGTAATATTCCATAGTTAATAAAGTTTCACACCATTCACGGCGCTTTGTGTTACTCTAATCATTGCTCAAACATTAACGCGACAATTTAGCTTTTTTATCGTTATTTGTTACGCGCACTCTTCTGTATACCCTTCTTTATATAAAACCTTAATCTTCATTACACTTACCTTCTTCCTTACAGCACCTTTGCCTTTTCAAGTTAGTATGTAGTTCTTCGGGTGCAGTCTGCGGAACAGAATAACAAAGTTAGTAAGAATTAATTTAAATTGAGACCGCAACTAGTACCTGCGGAATTAACGCTCGTGGAGAAAAATGTGGCCTGGGAGAAGGTTGCTGCGCCGCTATATACTGATGAGTAGCAGTGACCTTTACATGTGAGTGCATGTAAGCCATGTATGCCAAACCTTCGAGACCACCTTCGGTCGAAGATGGCCTAGAAATCGGGCTATACACTTGCCGCATTGGTTCTGAAAGTGACTCTTTAGTAGTTGCTGCAGCGCTTAATTCATGTGGAACTGTTGGCACTTTGACGCTCACCTGAAATAACACCAAAAGGCTTAGAATGAAAATTTTTTTTCTTAAGTCGTCCCAGCCCTTGTATAATAAATTAGGTTCCAAATAAATTAAATTTAAGATTAAAATGAAATTCCTGGGTTCCAAGGGAATTTTAATTTGAATTTGAAATACAGTCAGGAAAATATACACAATGAATTAAATTTAAGTTACTTACTCTTTCTGGTCTTGGAGGAATATTAGCGTTTACCACTGATCTAGCGGTTAAAGTAGGCGTACTCTGTATGTCGCTCATGTCCACTGCCGCATTTATTATGGATTGATTAGATATCTCTAGAGTGCGTTCAATTTCTCCGGAAACCAAGTCACCAATCGTTCTAGTAGCCACAAGTCCTTCCGATGTATTAAAAGTTGCATGAGCAGACGCTAGCTTCCCTACAAGGCCTTCAGTTGGATTAAAAGTAGGGTGGGCAGCCGACAATTTTTCTTGTGAAAGATGTCTTCTTAGTGCCAGTTTAGCCGGGGATACTTGAGTGTAATCGGGTTGATCAGGCCCGATTTGTTTAGCGGTTTGCATGTGTTGAGCCATTGGATAGTTATGTGGCGCAAAATTTTGGATGATTGGAGGTTGCGGTTGAGAAATTGAAGTCACGGGAGCGTGAGCAGTCGGAATATTTCCATTATATTGAAGATGAGGAGTTGCCATCTGGTTCTGTTTAGTCCTGTTCTGTTGATCCTCATTCAAAACTGATGTGATTATGCTTTTCAGTCGGTCTTCAAAATTGGCAATACGCGGAGCTTCTTGTACTTTTTGCAGCTGATTATTCGAAGCATTGTTCGGGTTAGTTGCGATTATCGTGGGCGGAAAATTGTGAACTGTTTTCTGTCGTTTAGTAACAGGCAACGGAGCGGGCATATTATTTCGAACTATCGCTTTCTGGTTGTTTGCAGTGGGTTTGTGAATCGGATATGGAGATGTTTTATTGGTTGTTATTGACGAAAGCTGCTTACTAGCTTCGATTTTGCGACCAGTTTCTAAAATCTTTTGTGCTAGTATTTCAGGATTTTGCTCTTCAATTTTAGCGATATCCGGAACTTCCGGCCAGTCTTGTGACCGTGTTCTATATTCACGAGATTTGCGTGAAACTTTAGCTGGAATCTGCTGCTGTCTGCTGGAAAGCAACACCTGCGCCTGCTTTCTTTCCTCACCCTGTTTCTGCAACGATACTAATTCTCCTTCTAACCTCTGTACTTCGTTTTGTAATTTTTTTCTTTGGGTTAGCGTTGAAGATATTTCTCTTAATATGTATTCCTGTGCCAAACTTGGAGATAATTCTTTACCGGAGTCACGTTCGAGGTATGACTCACACACTTCAGTAGACCTTTGCATCGCTAGATGATCTTTCTCAGTTTCAAGTTTTGCTACTTGCCCTTGAAGCTTGCTAGCTTTTGCTTGCAATTCTTTATGGCGACATACGATTTCTTTTGCTTTGGCTAGAAGATCAACCGGTGAAGTTGCATTAATTCCCAACTCGCACATTCGAGCTTTCAGCAATGCCACGCTATCGTCAATTAAAACTTTAATTTGCTTTTCAAGTTGAGCTGCCCTATTTTTCAGTTTTTTGTTTCTGTCCTTTTCCTCCTCTATATGGTTTTCTATAGATACTTTGTACCTCGGACTCCTCATTTCATTAATCATTTGCATAAAATTGGTTCGGCACATATCCAATAAGACTTGCAGGCCATACGGAGTCTCGGCAGGTTCTGCCGGAATATCCAACTCATTGTGAACTATCAGCTCAGAGCTTAAAGTGGTAAGCTGCTGATCGATGCATCCTGGTGCTGGTGGGAGTTTCTTGCCAATGGCTTGAGGTGAAGTACTCAGTAAAGTTTCACTATGTAGCAGGTCTAATCCAGTGATCTTGATAACTTTCTTTGGTTTGGCTTTCCTTACTCTACCACGGCGCCCTTTAGCAACAGCCTTCTGCCCCTGCTGATTACCTCCTTGTTTAATTCGAGATGGTTTGCGACGCAGCTTTTTATTCTGGCGTTTCTTTAAAGAAATGGAAACCAGAAATGAGTAATGAAGTAAATAATGGAACTTATTACAAACTACCTTTCCATTCGGAATTCCATCGTCTTCAGACTGGCTACTTTTCCCTTTGTTTGAACAATAGTCCGACCAAGCTCTCCTGGTAGTAGGCCCATAATTACTGTCATTACTATCGGAATCTGTAGTTGAATCTACCAGCTGTTTAGCGAAGTCCCGCTTCACTTTATCGCGAGAATAGCGACTGTTGGAATTAGAGCTCTCATCTTCTCCATTCTAAAAACAATAATCATCAGTAAATTTATCGAAGAACGTACTTACGCCATTTGCCTTTAAGTGTGGTTTTTTCAACCGCTGGAAATACCTCTCCAACTTTGTTCGGTCGATAATATGGAGATAATATGAGACAGGTTTACCGGTCCAGGAAACTGAACCTCTCAAAGGTGACATTTCAGAGACGTGCATAATGGTTCCAATATCGCTTAAGTTTCTATCAGTTATTCGGAAATTTAAAGGGCAAAAACTTTTGGAGGACACTATGCGAGCGCCATCCTTTAAGTCAGCAAACCTCTCCTTCAGCTGATGGTCAACGGATGGTCCAAAGGCAAAATTATTCACAAAAACAATAGTGGCCTGATTGATTTTTTCCCGGTGTTCTTCCGTTAGAAAGTCGCCTCGTATTAGCTTGTATTCTCCATATTTCTTTCCATACCATTGCATCCAAGTTCTGAAATTTTTGTTCATTGCCTCAGCATAGCGACTTGGAACCTTTAAAAGAATTGAACGCTTGAATTTCAAAAGCAAAGTCAAACAAGTTTGTCTGTTACCTCTGCTCTTTCCACGCCAAGGCAAATTTTACAGGGTGTCGCAGCGGCCATCTGCAGAACTACCTGACCAACTCCAGACCCCAAGTCAATGAACACATCGTCTGCAGTTATTTCTATTTGATCAATCATTTGACACACTAAATCGTATGAAGTTTCTCCATACACTTCGGGAGAGAAAGGTTCATACTGATTTAACTTTTCCGGATCAGTAACAGCTGCGTTGTAAGTTTGTTGTAATATATGACGCAAAAGACCTCTAGATGGATATTTGTTCAATCTTTGGGCTGGCAGTGATGTTCCTTTTTCCTAACAACAAAATTGATATGACACCACATGCTTTCCAACATACATATTCGAATTAAAACCAGAATAATCTGAAGCAGTTTCCAAATTCCAGCATATGGAAACAGCTTGGAAATTGTCACTGTAAATTACAGAATGTCTAGTTGTATTCAAAGAATGTCATTGGCGAATCTTAAAAAAATATCCAAAACCAGATATATCACAAACTACACTCAGAAAGTAACCTCAGCCAGATACTTACCAGAGCTACAACACTGTCAATAGCTCTATTAAACCTATCGCACAAAGACTTCATACTGTCGTAGCTTCTTGTGTCATAGTCACAGAGAATGTTGTTTTCCAATGGCAGTTTTAGTTCAGGCAGATCTTCACAAACCCATCTGGAAAAGGTGGTTATACAGAATGCATCAAGGAACTATTAAATCAAATAAAACATAAACAAGAATTGACGAATTATTGAAATAAATTTAACAAGTCGCTATTACAAATAACTATTAACAAACATTAACTAAAGGAAATACAAATATAGTTAATCAAGCAGTTATGATCTGTGACTGTAAGTTCATAATTATATATCACTAGTAGAAAATTGGAAACAATTTCTCTACCAATGTCATCATTTCTCTCTAAAAACCTGCAAGACTTCAACTATCTACATTACAATCTGTAAAATATGCTTACATTCTTTTGGACGCATTATATGAAATTTCACATTGAGAAAATTGTTACGTAACAGAATCGACGGAGCATATTTCCTCAAGTATCAACAAGGTGCTTGAGATATTCCAAAAATACTACTTTTTAGATGATACACAAAACTTTAAATTCCATAAATAATAAATGTAAACCTATGACACATTCCTGCGGGAAATGCTATAATTCTTCTAAAATCTAATTTTAATAATTCTTCTTCAAATTTATTTTCTATGAGGGTACGTAAATTCTATTGTTTCGAGACCAATAGTGTTGAGCGAGTACGCGCAATTACTTGCAAATTACCCTGCATATAGAGAACGAATTCAAAAAAGAAAATGTTTTTAACGAAACCCACATCGTCTTTAAATTTAGCTTGCCTTCAAAGACATGCACATCTGCTATAATATTACCTTAAGAAATTACAACACATGGTACCAATGCTGGTACCACTTTCATTTTTTACCAAATATTGTCACTCATCGTAAAGCTAGGCTGGTCATAAATCTATCGTTGAATGTTATTTAAATAAACATTTGTGGAATTCAAAGACTAATAATGAACTATCTATTTGACCTCATCCTCAATTTATTTAAGTATATAAATAGCTAAGATTGGGGACCTACGAGGTGCTCGAGCAAAGTATGGATACACAAAAGTATTTTAAACCTCGTTAACCAAGGGGTGTTCAGCTTCATTGTTTTCCAAGCAGTTTAAACATGGTAATCAGATGTTATATTTTGGTATGCCAACAGCAGCAAGCCAGCCAGGAAGAACATAACAAGTTTTATTATGCCTTTTCACTGCCACTTAAATCATCCATTGTCCTATTAAAGCGGGAAGATTAAGCTCATACAACAGTTTGAGGTGTTATTTGATTGCTACAGACAAATTATGTGAGCAGTTTCAATTTGATATTAATTGCCATCTTGTTATAGCTGAGTATATTATTATTAGTGGCTGATACTTTCACATGAAGATTTATAAATATTATTGTTGCTGCATGATCAAGTGAGCGAATATTGCACACGTATTATCGAATGCTGATAAATAAATAAAACAATCAGACAAGAAATAAAACTCCGGAAATTTAATATTTAACACCCGTTTTCATTCATCTAGTCAATAAGGGTAATGCAAATAAAACATTTTAATGTTTGAAAATACAGAGAAAGTCATTGGAAAGGGGTTAATACACAAGTCAAATCTGCATTGTTAGCAATTCTAAAATTCCGCCCCCTCAAATATATCAGTCACCACTGGGAGATGAGGGGTTAAGGTCAGACTGGAGAAAAATCGATGAAGCCCGCTTTCAGCTTCTGTGCCCTCCGTTCTGGACTTAAACGATGAGACTGCCATGTTGCCAGCATGGGGGGTGTCTATACAAAACCGACAAAGCAAAAAAAATGACCCACTGAAAAGGGATCATAAGTAAAACTAAAGGTGTGTGTCCTTGTAAAGTTTCACTAATTTACCGGATCACTAAAATCTCGGAGACTCAGATCGATCAATCCATGTTATCACCCCCAATCTATGTTATTAAAATAGTACTAATATGGATGGTTTGTAACTTACCTAATGGTCTCCACAATTTCAAGTGCCCCATCATGTTTATCCTGAAAAAACATATCCAAATAAAATTGTTAAATGTTGGGATAATAAAAATGTCACACAAAATAGCTGACCCTCATAATGTGGCACCTGCCCCTTTTAGGAACGAAAACAAAACTCAACTAGCGATATTTAATTTCGCCCCAAAACAGAAAGGAAATACCTATGTTAGAAATGAGCCCAAAGTTACTGAGCAAACATCACTCCCGATAGAAACAGATTTAGGAACATTCGAATGTGCTGCATAAGTTCGTTTCCGCAAAAAAATATTTAACTGAACGGGGGAGAGACCATTGAATCAATAAAATCTAATTACACAACATGGGGAACGAGTTTAAATCTGTTATTTGCACCCCACATTTTTCTCACCCTTTATTCGTAATAGAGATCCTACATAGGCCCGTGGGGGTTTCCGCTTATAAAACTGCTTTTCAATGCAAAACTATTAAACATTTAAATAACTGTTGCAGTTTGATGGCGACTGAGAGGCCAAATGGTAAAACGATACACTATGGACGAAAAACACTATTTTTCCTGGACCTATCATACCTCTTCGACTAAATAGTGTTTTTTGCAATCTATCGGCCGATAAATCCAACACTCATAGAACATCTTAAACAATTTAAATAACTGTTGCTGGGTATATTTAAAATATTGATAAACGCCGAGGAATTGGTGTTGATGTACGATACATCGGTAATGAGGGAAATGAACTTTTGGCGAATTATAGATGCGACCACAGACAAGTCCAGTTATTATTAGGTATTGAATCGAACCATTAAAGGTGTTTAAAACTTTGCCCCAAACCTACAGACAAATAAATGGATTGGAATATTTATAAATTACAGTTAAAATAAATGCATTCCTTCAATATATTGTGGAACCTGCAGAATAAATGGACTGTTGACTCATCAACGAAAAATAACACCGTTTCAAACATAATGGTTAAAACACGTAGGTAATTCATTTCTTATGAATGTGAGATTGGGAGGTCAATAACTCCTTTTTTATAAAAGTGATTGGCTTGATTTCAACGTGTTGTGGCAGCTAGAACATCGAATAGCTTGAAATACACATGATTGTTTAAAAAATTCAATTGCTTTTCTAATTCTCCCACCTAGTTTAACCTGCTTACAATAATTCCCAAAAATATCTACTAATTAAAACATTTCGTTCCAAATTTCAATTATATATATGTGCGCGATCTTTGTTAAATATACAATACAATTCTAGTTCTATAAATGAAATAGTTCAAATAAATATATCCATTTAGTATGTGATCATCAAAATTAGAACAAGGTCGCAGCTCCGAATGATGTTGGAAAACGTGTTTCCAAAATAAATAAAACTGTTGCATATGACTATCCGCATGCACTGGTAAAATATTGTAGATAGCATGTAGGTAGCAGGAAAAAATAGGTATTCACATACATATGCATTTGCGTTATTAGCTCAAGTACTGAAAAACACTGACTGACACTTGCAAACGGTGAAACGTGAAACGCACATCATATAATTTTGTACTAACCATTTGAATAATCATTGGGTGTATTTATTTAACTGAATAGTATTAACAAGGACGAAGGCGACAAAGTTAAATTATTGCTCCATTTTATAGCAGCCAGTGGTCTTGCTTTGAGAATGAAATGTGAAAGACAATACACAAGGCATTGTTTTTTCTAATCGCGGATTATACGATCTCTGTTAACAATAAATCAAATATTTGCGTAACACATCATTTACTGCTAAATCGCAATTGCACAATTTCATACAGAAAAATATGATTCTAATTAATTCGTATTGGACAATACGCAAATTGTGTGAACAATCATGTGAGAGTTGGTAGGTAGATACTATTCAATGATACCGCCATCCCTAAGACCTTTTCCGAGTATCGCACATAAAAGGTCTATCTGTTTCTTTTAACTATGACGACAAAGGGTATATTAGCTCTGTTGAGGAGCTGATTTATGAGGTGTTACACGACTGAATAGAGCTGCTGACTTACAGGTGCCACCCTGAATTTCAGTTTAATTTATATAAAAGAAATGCAAAAAGTATTATAAAATTAACATGTAACAACTGCAACGTGCATACGAAAACTCTAGATTTAACTGGCCAAAATAGAGAATATCTGCATCTCATAATCAGTAAACCGACTAATTGTTGATGCGTATGTAATTCAAACGCATATAAGGTCAGTAAATCAGGGATCCAATAACTTTAGGTCTTATCAATTGGAATTTGTCGTAGGGGAATGTGGAGTACCTAGGTGGATTAAACAGCTCAATAACACAGAAATTAGGTCTTAGTTAAGTCTAAAATATGTTGCACATACGAAATAATATTCCAAACTTGAAACTAATGCCTCCTCTTATGCTAAAACAGCCCAAATACATTTACTAGATTGATAATTAGCGCGATATGGCCTATGTAAGTTTACCTCTAGGATTTTCACTTTACTTACGTCTTAGTTTTGCCCTGTATACACAATAGATCTCTATTAATACAGGGTGTTTTTTTGAGTAGTGTCTTTTTGAAAATTGGCCCAGGAAAGTTTACTAATTGATTAATTGAAATTGACTCTAATGAATTATTTGCTTTTATCTGAAAGACAGTTCAGAGGTAATTGCTTTTGTTTCAAAACACACACTTTGAAGCTGGAATACTTCAATGTGGGTTTGTGGTCTATTCGTTTCATTTTTCCTTCGAATGTTTGCCACTTTGAGGGATTGAGTTTTTTGTCACATTTAGTCCATAGCAGAATAGATTGTTTTGACAAAGACAACTTTATTTGCGGACTTTTTAAGCTTAAACAAGGTTTATTATCCAATGCATTTCAGCGCAAAGACTCGGGTTAGTAAATAGTTTAAGGACGTACCCAGCAAAGGTCAAACTGTTAACCCACGAGATTTGAGAGCAGACAAATTCGAAGCTTTTTATGCGTGCTTTTTGAGTCCAATAAGGGAAAATTAGAAAAATCGGACAGCGACTCGGCTTAGTATAGAGCTAGAGGAGGTACACTAACATCACATCTTCCCCTATTTAAGTGCAAAGTTATGGGATAATCCAACAAAGGCAAGGCAATTGAATAGTAATATAAAGTGATAAAAAAATTAGGTTTGAGAGCAGACTAATTCAAGGTTTCTAATGAACAAAACAAGGCCTGTTGCTTTGATTGAGTCGAAACGGCTCAGTCCAGTACAGAGATCAAAAAAGTGCTCTAGCTTCCCCTATTTAAATGAAGAGCCATGGGATAATTCGACAAAGGTCAGACTATTGAATGTGATCTAAAATAATTTATCAACAAGGTTTGTTTATTGAAATTTAAAGTTTGGGAGCCTTGCATTTAGCGAATAAAGGACTTTAGATACTTATAGATAAGAAGTACGATGAGTATCAGGTTGAACTACTTGTGAAATCTTGTTATAATAAATCATATGAACATTAAATTGGTGGCCACCTAGTTCGAGAAAAGTTGGTAACAAGCAGTGCATAAATAAATGCATTGGAAAATATAAGGTTATGGCACCTAATCAATTTAAGATCTATTTTAAAAAGTCCAACAGAGATCTAATTTTAGACAAGATATAATTAATTTTAATGCCTTTGGTCACCACACACAATGAAGAACTCCACAAACCTTTGGACATATAAACATTATAGTAGCATTGGCCAAAGGCCTGTTTGGGGAGCTACAATGTTTATCCAGAGCACTGGTTTAACTAATAGGAGTTCTGTAGAGAATTAAATGTGTGTGTACTCATTTTCTAAAATAAAGTACCGTTTTGATTTATGGACATTTTGGCACATAAACACTCGAGTTGTGGTAATAAAAATAAAGAAAATACGGGAAATATGGTGCCAAGTTAGTACTACGGGAAGGAGTTTACTGATCGGGAATATTTAGAAATGTTTTTGTTATCATTCTTACATTTCCTCGACCCGAGGTTAACGGCCAAGTGTATAGTACAGGCTCAGCACCCGCTGGGGAATGCAACTTCAGCTCCATATCACCAGAGTTTTGGGGGCTAACTAAACCAGTAAATGTCACCAAGCACATTAACCATTTATTATGTTATTTTCCGCACTTTTAAATAGTCATTTTGTCACAAAGATATTCCCAATTTCACACAGCAAAACACGCCATCACTAGAACATAATCCTTGCGCACGCAACGACTCACTTCCATGTTGCCAACTTTACTGTAATTATGAATTGTTTCTACCGAGACCACCCCATTTCACTACCTGTGGTCCCTCACGTAGACACGCTGATGAACAGTAGTCTCTCGCGCCTTTCTCATTTTCTCTCAAATAAATTCATTAACATTTTTGGGAAATTTTTAATTTAATCTGCTATGTAAAGAATTAAATTTCAGCTAAAACAACGATTTATTTGTAGTTAACTAATAAATTTCACCACTGAAAGGAAATAGGCAGCCAACTTTCCGCTAAAAAATGAAGGATGTTAAATTGATTTTTTTCTCAATTTTTGAAAATTAAACAATTTCAAAACTTTACCCTGAGAAAAAAAAGATTTCGCCTAATTGGCAAAATTTCACTTCTATTGAGGATTTGAAAAAAGCTAATATATAAAAAAAATTGCCACTAATTGAAAATTATGGACTAAAATTAGGCGTTATTCGCTGCTAACACGCCTTTCCAAAAAGGGGTGTTCCTCAGTATTGTAAAACCTGGCAACGCGGAAGTGGATAACTGGAATTACATGAAATGTCGATACTTCACTTGATCAAGTCGGCGTAGAACTCGATGGTTCGTGTGGGCTTTCTCAGCTTAAAACATTGCCAACTCTTCTAATGCGGGAAGAAAATAGTCGAGCTGGATAATTCGATTAGTGAAAATACACATCAGAAAAACCGCAGAAGTTTCCCAAGCAAAAATCATCTAAAAAATGAAACTCACTAAATTAACATCGAAGTTTTTCCAAAGCTTGCCGTTAAAGCTGACAACGCCGACTTCCTTGTTGACGTTTAGAAACTGATACATACCGCAAGTCAGATGTTTACGATATCAATTGTCTTAAATCTCTTAAAGTTGGAAATTAATACAGAATAGTTATCATCAGGCGACTGAAAGATAACAAATAAAAGTGGATTAACCACTGTTCGATTAAGTGCAAGCGTTGTCATCGGTTAATTATCATTATAAAAGTTAATAAGTTAACATATTTGATGGTGCAGATGTGAACTGTGTAATACAATGGCCTTTACAGACGATGACACCTGTTTAACTGTAAAGAAAAATACCACAGTTATAACAAACGTGTACGATGGAATTCCGGAGACTCTAATTTTGAATGTTATTTGCTGGATATTTCTAATACTGCTGTTTGCCATTTTGCGAAATCGTGCTTGGGACTATGGTCGTTTGGCTTTAGTGCACACAGAAAAATGGACTCAACTATTTTACAAAAACACTGATGAGGCAGTGGCAGTTGAAGAAACCAGTGCTGATATCTCTATGGTTCCCGATACAGGCTGCCTGTGGTTTCCATCAATCTTCAGAATCACCAAAAGCAAAGTTTATGCAAGATGCGGCCCCGATGCTCTGCATTATCTATCTTTTCAAAAGCATATACTCATTTTATTTGCCATAATCACCGTGTTCTCAATTTGCGTTATTCTACCAGTGAATTTCCAAGGAACACTTGAAGGTATGTAAATCGTTTTCAGGATTTTTCAACTATGAACTATGTCACATCGTTCCTTCAATCTCATCAATCAAGTTTCCTTGATTCAGACTTCAGAAAAAACAACACAACATAGATAAATAGACCAAAATATTTCCATAATAGTCATGCCTATTATTAGAGTTGCATGATAACAGGCTTCATTACGTTTTTTTTGTGATTAAACCTGCACAATCGGTTCCAAACTCAAATTAAGTAAATACTGAACAATGCAGCGTCTAGTTTATCTGGAGACTGACCATCCTGAACAGATACGGGGAAAATGAACGGTGAAATCCTTAGCAAAAGACGTGTTGCATCGCAATCTAGCGAACATTTTCTTCAAAGGTTGTCTCGTCTCAATACCGGTTGTGATAGAAAATTGCTTCCCGCCTCTACATTCTCATGAAAACTTTTCATATTCCATTTTCTATTGTTAACTTTTAAAATTCATTTGAAGAGTTGTATTAAAACTAAGAAAGAGCAGCGACTTTACTGCAAAAGGCAGACAGCAAAGACATATATAGAGTGTTCTATTTAGAAATATGTCTTTTTGTTGAGAAGTACGAAAATATAGGATTATCGCAAATGCACCTTACATTGAGTGGCGGTTTCTCAAAAAGTGCACATGTGCACGTGCACTCCAAGATTTTCAATGTCTCTTCTTCAATGAAAAAACATATTTAATTTTTCTCATTCTTGAAATACTTTCATCATAACATTTTACTTTTTGATATATTTTTTTGATTGATTTTTGAAATACGAAACAATTGAAAAAATCAACATTTTTCGCCTTCGACGATTTTCTAAGATCGTGTACCCCAAACTATTAACCCACTGCTTACATTATTGAATTCTACGTAAAAACGTGCATTGGATATGTTTGCCTGCAAAAGGCCATGTATCGCTAGAACGGCACGAGATATGGTTTTCGTCATGGGAGTTTGCATTAAAAATAGGCCAATTTGCCACCCTGTACATGAACAATTCCTTTAGCTGATGACACATTTTATTGCGCCAGACACAACATATTTAATTTTATAATTTGTACATTGATCTTGAGTGAAATGGACCATTACTATTTATGTTGATAAGAGGCGACATTCTTGTGTAGCAGCTCCATGAAAGAACAATTAAGATCCTACTAAATACTTATAGGGATTAAACTTTATAATTTAATCAGTATTATTTATCGATTTACGAGTTTTATTTACAGCCTAGTATTATTCTTGCTTATAAAAATTATCAAAACGAGATACTGTTTCCTAATTAATTTATTATCTTCTACGGCAAGACACATTTTTTAACTCAAACATCAGAAAATCACTACTTGAATAGACAAAATCTAAAACAAAACTAAAACCAACTAAAATGTGTGACCTGCGAAATAAACAATCTGCAACATTTTGATTCAACATTTCAGGAAATAGTACAACCTTTGGGCACACGACTTTGAGCAACCTGGGCCCATCTTCGAACTTACTATGGGTTCATGTAGTGGCGAGTTTATGCATGGTTCCACTGACAGTTTTTATAATGAAAAAATGTTCCGGAAAAAGCCCGAGTACATCAGCGTTGTCTTCAAGAACATTGATGGTAACACATATCTCAAAACCTCACCGAAATATCGAAGATATCAAAAATTACTTTGCTGTGCGATATCCAGAAGTGGATATTCTGGATGTGCAAATTACTTATAGAATAAAAAAATTGATCGAGTTAGAAAAGCAAAGAAATAAGGCCCATGAGGCTAAGCTGTATTGCGTGGACAATAGCCATAGAAGTTCTGATTGTATTCAAGTGCAACCAAAAGGTTGTATATGCTGTTGTCCATGCGATACAATAGATGCTCTGGCATATTACTCAAGAGAAGAGCAACGTTTGACTGATTTGGTTTTATCTGAACGAAGAAATGCTCTCACTGCCCCATTAGGAATTGCTTTTGTAACAGTTGGTTCACAAGAACAGGCCGAATATGTGATTCATTCGTTTGAACCGGGTACTCTTCGACATTGGAATATAACTCATGCACCCACACCAGGAGATATTAATTGGGAAAATCTGGAAATATCCTATCGAAACTGGTATTCCAAAGCCATAATTATCAATATCCTGTTATTCCTGGTACTCTTCTTTTTAACTACTCCGATTATATTTCTGAACACTTTCAATCAAATCAATCAAGCCCATGGCGACTTTATCAATAAATTAAGCCCAGTGGTTTCACAGTTCTTTCCAACTCTTTTGCTACTGTCCGTCTCGGCCGTAATGCCAGTGATAGTAGCATATACAGATGAATGGATGTCCCATTGGACAAAATCAAAACAAAATTTCTCTGTAATGTTCAAAGCATTTTATTTCCTTCTTTTCATGGTGTTAATATTACCTTCATTAGGTTTGACTAGTGCCGCAGCTTTCGTGCAGTGGACTCTGGAAAATGACAAATTCCGTTGGCGATGTGTTTTTCTAGCAGATAAAGGTGCTTTCTTCGTAAATTACATTATTACCTCTGCTCTTATTGGTACTGCATTGGAGTTATTAAGGTTTCCCGAGTTAGCCATGTATGCTTTGAGATTGTCGTTTATTAAATCTGAGGCCGAAAAAACGAGTGTTCGCAAGGAAATTTTGTCCGAGTTTCAATTTGGTATACACTATGCTTGGACATTGTTAATATTTACAATCAGTACAGTATATAGTTTGTCTTGTCCGTTGATAACACCTTTTGGCTTACTGTATTTGTCTCTGAAACATTTTGTGGATAAATATAATATTTATTATGTGTATAAACCCATTGCTATGTCCACCGAAGGGCAGCACATCCATGCAGGTGCGGTTAAAATGGTAAGAGTTGCTATACTTTTGTGTCAAGTTATTCTGACTGCCTTCTTCTTCATAAGGGACAGTGGAGGAATGAACGCTATAACATATGTTATGATTATCGGAATATGTTTAACTATTGTTTGTTTCTTTTTCCTAAGTCCCTTTCCTAGTTGCAAGCCGTCTACTTCCTCCAAATCCCATTTGGCCGCTCAGAGGGAGCAATATATTGCGCCTGTTTTGCTTAGTTGCAGTACCATTGAAAATTGTGTTATAGACAGATCTTCTCCGGCACTTTACGGCTCAGCTAGTCAAGGGATTGTAATTCCTGAAACAGGCTCTAGTAATGCTTGAGTATTACATTATTATTTCGTTGGCTGTGACGTTATAAATTTTATTAATTTCACTCGGATTGTTTTCCCAATACTTTAAAAATCATCTGTTTGTATTGTAAATATTCCTGTAAATTACATGAATTATTTATAATACTTTGTAACCGTATTTTTCAACTAACTGTACTATGAATCTGTTTTTATGCCATGTACTACTGACTATATTATTCTTTTGAAAGTATTACCTGACTTGCCATCCAGTCCTATATTTGTTGAAAAAAATGTATGCGATACGTATTTATAGCTAAGTTGTTGTTTGAACTTTTGTTGTTAATATTTTGTTTAAATCTCTATTGTTACGCCTTGATTAATGTACGTTTCAATTTTCAAACCCAAGTGCCTTTTGAAACTCATTCTTACCAATTTATTACTATTTATTCTAATTATTTAACCATTTTCAATGAGAGACAATATTCTATAAGGCATTGGAATGGTGTAGGTATTATCAACTATGTAAATAAAAAACTTATCATACTTAATGTGTATTTATTTGTATATTTGTTTTATAATATGAACTCATTTCCATGTATGTAGTTTAATTTGGACGCCTTTTTCAATTAGCTGCGGCAGCAGCTTGTAAATAAGCCCAATATAATGAGCATTTTTTACAACAATCTGCTCTCTATTGTTACGCCTGGATTAATGTACGTTTCAATTTTCAAACCCAAGTGCCTATTGAAACTCATTCTTACCAATTTGCTACTATTTATTCTAATTATTTAACCATTTTCAATGAGAGACAATATTCTATAAGGCATTGGAATGGTGTCGGTATTATCAACAATGTAAATAAAAAACTTATCATACTTAATGTGTATTTATTTGTATATTTGTTTTATAATATAAACTAATTTCCATGTATGTAGTTTTATTTAGACGCCTTCTTCAATTAGCTGCGGCAGCAGCTTGTAAATAAGCCCAATATAATGAGCATTTTTTACAACAATCTGCTCTAAGGTTATTAATCCCACTTTCACCGTAAAATGAATCATGGTTTTTTGTAATTCGTACTTCAGATCGTTAATTTAACAGGCAAGGTCTTCGATATAAAAAAGCGGTTCGCTGATTTCGTAATCATATCATCGCCTTCACCATGAGCAAAATTATTACTGCTTCATTTAATTGGAGCTATCACCAATATCGTCCTCACGATCTAGGCCAAGAAGGGCATTCATGGGGCAAAGTGTCGAACAAATATTTATATAGTTTTTTAAGAAAATTAATAATTCTTTGGAATGTAATGAAATATTAAATAATCAGCCTGCGATGGCTTTTACGGCCGCATAAAAATATGTGTTCAAAACTTCTCCGATGACTGGAGAGACACGGACCGAACTTCGACTGTTAGCTCATCGCCTTCGAAAATGTTCACCATAATTGCGAACAAAAGGTTGGGAACCAATTCCAATTGTCTACGGCTTATATGCCCGCAAAACTTTACAACTGATATCCAAAATATTTAAAAACCGGTCGGGAGTTTGTGATTATCAATTTTGCTTCTTCCAATAAACCGCCTCAAGAATAGCATTGCTTTCTATTTTAAATAACTATTGTCTATATTTCCCTGACTGTATTTCAACTTAATTCAAAAGAAATTCCTGGGTTCCAGTTAATATTATTGTTTATTATTTAAAACATTTTACAAATACGTTTCGGTGTCTTTCTCCACCATCATCAGTTTGTATGTATGGCTGTTTCCACCTTCACCTTTGGCAAGCCATTCTGAAGGCAAGAATGGTGAAGACAAAGGTGAATTTTGTCTCCGCTGTTATTTAAAATAATTCAAAAGAAATTCCTGGGTTCCAGTCAATATTACGTTCTAGTCAATATATAGCCATTCTTGCCTTCAAAATGGCTTGCCAAAGGTGAAGGTGGAAACAGCCATACATACAAACTGATGATGCTGGAGAAAGACACCGAAACGTATTTGTAAAATGTTTTAAAAAATAAACAATAATAATGACTGGAACCCAGGAATTTCTTTTGAATTATTTTAAATAACAGCGGAGACAGAATTCACCTTTGTCTCACTCCAGGGCGTATTATAACTTTTCTGTTTGCGCCATGAAAATGGCTTTTCTTCTATTTTGTTCCTTGTTTGAGCAACCAAATGAGTGGGAATTCGTTATCAAAGCACCTTTGTCACTAAATAGCCATTGTTTAGATTATTGCAAGATTAAGTACCGACAGGAGATAGTAACAAATTGCTTATATAGATAGAGGTTGAAACTATAAATTTTATTTGTTTTTTTTCTGCCTGTTCTTTTTCCTAATTCCTGCAGTTTTTCGGATATTTACCCGAAACGTAGGCTGCACTCTGGCGTCTACATTGTTCAGTGAGGCAAATGGTCGCAGGAATGTACCGGGTGCTACTTTTTAGGGGTGACATTCAAGTTTATCGCCCCCGCACTTTTTATAGTGCGCCACTAAAGTTCAACAGTTTTTTAAATTGTTTGTTCAATTTAGAGACTTTCGTTCCTCTTGCGTTTTCTTCATATCTGCGACGGCTTTGGAGTTATTAGCGAAATACTTGATAATTACAATGGAATTTTGCAAGCAAGAGAACGATCGCAGAAGTTTGTGGTTCATCGCAAATAAAATAAGAGGCTCTAATCTATCACTAATCACTTTCATCAATGTGCAATTAATGCCAGAGTTTCATAATGTACTATTTATTTTTTTCTTTTGAAAATGAAATCACCCTGCACAAAAAGGACCTAGAAATCACAGTGCATTTTCCACAACAACTCAAGTCAAGCAAACATGAGACGTACAATATAGAAACTGTTGCTTAATTGGAATTATTAAGGAACATTGTCCCCATTGATCATTTTTAAATGAACGCAGTTTAAAACTATAAAAATTAAAGTAGTTTTTGATAAAACTACCACTTAATGCTTGTGATGCATGTGTTTAAACAAAGTTTAGTGATTTGCTGAATGAGTTATCGCTTTCGCAATTTGGAAAAAAATCATGATTAATTGATTTCATTATCTGTTTGCTCGTTGAAAACATTGAAGCAAATGAGGATGTGTTAACACTGTTAACAACGAGGTTTGATAACGAATTTTTAAATTTAAATTTAGCGCTTGCTCGATAGTTCTGATTTTGCGTGCTTGTCATCTGTTTCTTGTCTACATTTGGCGTACCGTACGTTCCGTTTAATGAATGTCAGTTGAATAGCCGTGCTAAGAAACGAGAAATATCAAATTTTATCGTTTATATGTATTGTTTTAATATATCAGTGGAAAAAACCTGAACATTACACCATCAGCGGTAATTAGCTATGGAAATGGCAGCGGGATATCTTCAAGTAGGACTAAGCATAAATATAAAAAGAACCGATGGTGAGTTGCAACCTACAATTTTTTGGTGCTTGTTTGAAAAAAAATGTTTATCTCCAAATAGCTTCAAGCAATCTTATTAATTCGTTTTGGCTTTTAGAGAAAACAGATTGCTTGAGAATCTGTGTTGATGTCAATCGTAAATAACCTTTTATAGCTAGAGAACATGCAGTTGTCAACACATACAAATGTCTTTGCATGATTAACTGTTGGTCAAAGATCTTAAACCCTTTACCACATGCATACGATTTTAACACTAACATTTGCGTTCTTAAGCTTCAGCCACCACAAATCAATCATTGTAAACCTTAGAAACAGGGGACATAAATTTGTATTAATCTGGCATTGCTACCTTTTTGCACCTTTTATGTGCAATCAAGTACAATACCGGATTTTAATTTTTTTTCCAAATCTGGCTGCCTCGTATGGAATTCATTCCATTTACTTTGTTACTGTCCTATTGGGGCTGTGCCAACTTTATCTTAAATTGAGAATATAAAAAAATTAAGTCCCAAATACCAAATCTATTTTTGAAATAGACTTGCATGCAAGACATTACCATTCCTGCATTGACAGTGGGCTTCATGCGAGATGTGAGCATTTCTTTCAATTATTAGCTCTTCAAAATGCTTGCAATTATCAATATATTTTAGTTTTATAGGACTTTTCAGGCCGTTGGACATACTCTTGAAAGCCGATTTATTCGTCGGTAATTGCCATTTACTTTGTTTTCCAGAGTAAATTTGATTTAGACCTGAGGTTTCTCATAGAGTCAAATGCCCTGTTTATTGGTATTTTTTTGTAGAAATTAGAGGAGTTTTGTGAGCATTCAGTCAGCCACAATAGATGGAATATCTATATATACAGGGTGTCCGCTGGAGGTATACAAGATACTTCACTATGTATATAAATTTTTTAGCTAATTTTAAACAAAAACGATTCTTTTCATATTTGCTGTGTCTTTTCTCAACGGGTCATGAAATATCCAGGTTGTTTAGTAGCTTGTACAGACTGTAATTATTAAATAGTAGATGTAAAGCGTTCTCCAAATTCCCGTTAAATAAATAGTGTCCAATAACTTCATTATTCCAGCCCAAACGTTTTCGAATAGTATGAGGGTTTTCGATTGACCACACGAGATCAATGTGAAAATTGTTGATTTCATCTCTTCTAAATGTAGCTTTATCACAGAAAAGAGCTATTGAAAGATTATTTCTCCATCATCCACAAAGACGAACTTTTTAGGCAAGGTCCGGTGGAAGAAGAGCTTGCTCCGGTCCTTCATTTTCTGATAGAGTCGTACACATACATTTTACTTTGTTCAGTAAGTTTTAAGTAAGAATTACTTTCAACGAGTATTTTCAATTTCAAATGGTATAAGTTTTTTTTTGTGTAAACAATTGCAAATTTGACCTGCAGCCTCTACGTAAATATTGTCCTAACATTTTTCTTTGTGGTATTTCGCAAATAAATTGCCGAATCGTGACTATTTTTCAGTAAAAAAGTCTTCCTTCTTATTTCATCCCCTTAGGGTTAATTGTAGTAGTAGTATTAGTAAACACCTTTATTAGCAATAAAAAGCTATCGACCTATCGGTCTTTCTGCCCTTAGGGTTAATTGTTTTCCAGAAAAATTGGGTTTTACAAAACAGTGCACTATCACAGGTTAAATGAGGCCAATTTAACCAGGACAAAAATCATTAAACAACTAAGCTTTCGTGGTTTAACATTCAATGGCAAATTTTTGAAAATGTCAAGTTACTTTTCTCATTTATTTCAGATTTATTCTATTCTCATTTATTTTATTACTTTATTATAGTGGGTATCACAATAGCAATAAACACAGTTGTTTGAATTCAAATTTAATGACAATTTTAACATTTTAAATCGTTTTAGAGCCTACATCAAGTAAAAAGAGATCATCTCAGATATTGGGAAACCTTCAGGAATAAGGAAATCCCCGATAAGAACGGATATGTTTGTATACACATCTGTATAAACAGTTTAGTAAATTTTCAACCCTTATTTTTACACTATCTTTGAGTCCCTGTTACGATTTTAAAATATAGTGGGTCATCTTTAATCCGGAAGATTCTGAAAATGATTTTTTATTTGAATCAGAAACTATCTGCAGTTTTGGCTGTTACTTCTAGAAAGCTAACATAAAATTACCCTTAATGGAACTTGCAGAGTTCTTTGAAGAAATTCCAATACCCACATTCCAATACCCACATTACAATCCTTCGGGAATAAATAATATGTTATTAGTTATTGATTTCACTTTTGCCAGCATAGGTTTCATGTATTTTTTAACACGTTCAACCATAGCCAGAGATCCCATGGATTGTAAAGTGTTCGCATTTTTCTAATCAATGCGAGCCCACCATGGGCATTGATTGATTGGCTGCCGAAGGAAATTCTTCGAAATAAGCGCTAATCATTTCTGTCAGCGATCCTAATTAATCATTCTATTTTGTGGAAAATATATTATCCGCTATTTGGAGCTTTAATTGGATTTGGCAAAAGTTGCGAATCGTATTTAGCAGCAACTGAACAACGGAAATGTTGCAAAGGGCCGAATGTGTTTCCAGGTCGCGTTCATTCAGCCATCGTTGCTGCCATCAACAATGAAAACCGATGTGCAACGGTGGAGTGGTTCGAACAAGGTGAAACGAAAGGAAAGGAAGTAGATATGACCGCTATAGAATCTCTTAATCCAGAAGTAATTATTTTGAAGCCTGGCGAGGACCCAAAATTCAACAAATTGCAAAGGGTAAGTACCTTTTTACCCGTTCAATGATTCGTGATGTTCATTGTCAGTTGTAAATAATAGCACATCTCTTTACTAAGCTATTTAACGATTGTCCCATTCTAAAACGCATTTTCATTTAGAATAATGGATTTTCAATCTATAGACCGGATATGACGTGATGCGCATTATTCCACTTACAAAGTACACCTATTGATATATAACTAATTTAGATTTGTGTATTTGTAGCAAGTAAATGTTTCTAAACTACTGTCTCGATATATAATCCTTTGTCGTTTTTGAATGGGATAAATACTTTTAAGGCTGTAAAATGTAAAAACCAAACTGGAGTTTTTATTACTCTTTGTGTAGAATGAAATGTTTTTTCTCAAGTGGAATATCTTATCTTTCAATCACTGGTATGAAGTGCTGCTTTATGTACATGAAAACTCAGTTCAAAACTATATTTTAAACATTCATTTAACTCTATCGTTCTTGTAATAAATAATACACACGGTCGTTGTATAGCTTTATCATGCCTATATCCAGAGCTTCATCCATGAGAAGTAGAATGGACGTCAAGACAAAAATACCTGTAAATATGTTTGAATTCGCCATTCATTTGCAGTGTATCCCAAATTGGTGTGTACGTTTCAAAGTAGTGAGTATTGGTTTCAGTGTTAAGTTGCGGAAGTTTAAATCAATTTGGGATGCATTGTAAAAAGTTGGTAAGTACTATTGGAATTTTGCAAATCTTAAGATCAAAGCAGTAGAATTTGGATTTCTATTTACTTCCTGCAAATGTCAGATATTATCAGTGAACATGAACTCTTGCTTGAATTTTATCAACTTAAGGCTAGCAAAACACTAATAGTGGTTGCTTAAATAGAATCATCTCGGATTACACAAATTACACACTTAGAAAAATATTCATGGGTGTACCTTTAGTTAATACGCTTTTTCAATTTGTGCTGCGAAAAGGATTCATCTGGATTTTCAGAGGAAGACTTAAGTGCTTCTATGGCGCAGTCTGGTCGTTGTAGCGACGACGAATTTAACAGTAACCAATTTTCAATGCAAACCACTTCCCTTCAGGTACTTCTATCCAGGTCATTAATGTATAGTAGTGGCAATTTGTTATTTTAATCTCCGAAAGATCTATGTTTTTAAACGCGCAAAGCTGGAATGAAACATGGTTCAGTAGTTACGTAATTATTTTTTCCAGAACCCAACTCATAGACAGATAAGCGGAAAACCTAATAATGGTACGTCTGCAGCATTGAATCGTAGCTGACTTTAAACATACATTTTGTAGGAATACCCAAACCAACAAATACTCAGTCACTTATACCACCACCAAGTAGTAATGGGCATTCGACTGTATTACCCGATACTATTGTTTCAAATACTTTATCAAATGTGCCTATTATACCTTCGTCTAGAATAACAAACATACATGTAACGGTAATAACGATCTAAATCCTTTTGATACAGACTTAACGGTTAGTGTCGTTGTAGAATTCACGGCGAAGTAATGTAGTAAAAGAGGTAGAAAAGCTAAAAAAAAATCGGGAAGAACGTCGACAGCGACAGGCTGAAGAAAAGGAGGCAAAAGAAGCATTTATGAAGATGGATCCCGGAAACCCGCATTGGGAATTACTGAACATGATATTGTAATAGTTCTAAAAAATATCCCGCTGCTTTCTACGAACCTTAATAATTTTAGGGAATGTCGAAGGGGCCTTGAAATTAAACCACTTTCTGAAAATGACGCAATTGAAGACCATCTTATTACTGTTTGCGTTAGAAAGCGGCCTCTAAATAAAAAGGAAGTCGCACGAAAAGAAGTAGACGTTATTACAATACCTAGCAAAAACCAATTAATTGTCCACGAGCCAAAAAACAAAGTAGATTTAACTAAATACTTGGAAAATCAACTTTTTCGCTTTGACTATGCTTTTGACGAATCTTGTTCAAATGAGTTAGTATACAGGTGAGAGCGAATATTAGCTTCTTTGAAAATATCTCACGGATTTACATCTTCCAGGTATACGGCTCAACCTCTAATCAAAACACTATTCGAGGGTGGTTTTGCCACTTGCTTTGCATATGGTCAAACAGGGTCAGGTAAAACTCATACCATGGGAGGAGATTTTAAAGGAAAAGAGCAAGATTGTCAAAAGGGAATCTATGCCATGGTCTCGGCGGACGTTTTTCGATTGGCCAGTTCGCCCAAGTACAGGCACATGAATTTGGTGGTTTCATCTAGTTTTTTCGAAATATATTCCGGAAAAGTATTTGATCTTTTAAACAACAAAGTCAAGCTGAGGATATTGGAAGATGGGAAGCAGCAAGTTCAAGTAGTGGGCCTTACGGAGAAAGTTGTATCGGCAACTGATGAGGTGTTGAAACTTATTCAGAAAGGAAACCAAGCGCGAACGTCGGGACAGACATTTGCTAATGCAAATTCCTCAAGATCTCATGCAGTGTTTCAAATTTATTTGCGATCAAATAACAATATGTCGAAAATTTATGGAAAATTCTCCCTCATCGATCTGGCTGGAAATGAAAGAGGAGCAGATACTTCTTCAGCAAATCGGCAAACACGTTAGTATGACAGGGAAATAACATGATTTTTTTAACCCATGGCGTTGAACAATTTTTAGGAATGGAAGGTGCTGAAATAAACAAATCCCTTTTAGCTTTAAAAGAGTGTATCAGAGCTTTAGGTCGTAAAGGTCCACATCTACCTTTTCGCGTTAGTAAATTAACGCAAGTATTAAAGGACTCATTTGTGGGATCTAATTCTCGAACATGCATGATAGCCATGATATCACCCGGTGTGAGTTCATGTGAGCACAGTTTAAACACTTTAAGATACGCGGACCGAGTTAAAGAGCTTGGTGGAGGAGATCTGCAAACTAACGCGGGCTCAGAGCCTGAGCATGAAGATGACGGAGGTGATATTTCACAGCTTAGGTCCTTTAACGTAAGTATAATTTTGCTGCTTGATGTGGAAATCAGCGACAGCGAGAGAGTTCTTGTTTTTAACAGGAAACCGATATGACTCCGGAAATGTTGAATTTTCATCAAGTTATTTCCGAACTTCAAGCGGCGGAAGACAACATGTTAGAAAACCACAAGACGACAATTGAAGCTATACAAATCGCTTATCACAGATCTGTTGAACTTTTGCAAACAACGGAAGAAGTTGATTATGACCAAGAAGGTATTTTCTATTAGAAGTAATTTACTACTTTGACTAATTGATCTGTTGGTATTGTTGCTGTAGTAGCTATAATAGAGTTTTGTTATTTCAGCGTACTGCAGGAAATGGGATGAACTTCTTAGTAACACGATTGGTACTCTCTCAAGAGCAAAACAACACGTGGATGACTACAAAGGTAAACTGGCAGCTGAAGAACAACTTAGCCGTAAAACTACTAAAAGAAAGTAAACGTAATAAAGACCATTCGATTAATTTTAATTGCTTGTACACTAATTTTTGCCTTTCATAGTTTGTTATTATTTATTATTTTACCTGTATTTCGATTCACTAATTTATAATTAATAAACTAATCAAATGTTCATACAAAACATTCCTTTGAAGCAGTTATTTTGACGCAAATTAATTTGTACGTGCAGGTTCAGATTTGTGACTGTTGGTATAAACAACTTTTAACAGATCGCATTGTGGTACGTTTGATTTGCTGTTTTTTTTGTATTAACCCTTCTTTGTTTCACAGATTTTGCTTAGTCTTATTTGACGATTCAAGTTCTGCATGATTTAACTGAAAAATATCGTTAAAATTAACCAGTCATGAATCTAGCTTGAGTGCAATATATATATATTTTAACATTGGTTTTTTAAAACATCTTACACATTATAATCTCATTAAGACAATTTCTTTAGAATAATGTACTCTTCCCCTGGAAACACTTGTTGAATTATAAATTTAAACATATTAAGTATTGGGTAAGTAATTGCGTTTTCAAATGCGCCGTTATGCAGGTTTTAAAATATGGATGCATTTACTTTTAAAATACGTGTTTAGTTATAACTGATATAAATAAATTGATTTTAGCACATATTTTAGTATTGTTTTGATGATAGAAATTACGTTGTTGAAAAATAGGAATATGAAAGATTTGTAGAACATAGGCTGTTTAAAATCCAAATAGCACTACAGTTATTCAACAAATTAAGATTACCTCAATTTAGTGCTATTTGTGAAAATGCTCATAAGTCTTGTATTATTGCTTAATTATTTGTATAATGGCAGGAACTGACTGATTTGTAGTGATTGAAAAGGTTTATATAAAATTCAACTTGTATTGTTGTCACGTATCTATATAATATGAAGTTAGTGTTACGTATTTTTGATATGAGCAAAATAAGACAAAATCCCATAACGTATTGATAAGATTTAGTCTTCATGGTTTTTCCATCTGTTATGGTGCTAGACAGTTATATATATATTGTCATATGCAGACTTTTTATCCTGATTATCTACCATTTGATTGTGATTAAACTTCGCATTTGTTTACTTTTCCACTTAGATAAAATTAATTATCCAAAGGCTCGTTAAATAGACATATTCAATATCCCAGCTTTCTCCGATTATTAGTTACTTTTTTTGCTACATTATAAACATTAGTGCCTTATTCATTTATATTATTTTTTACCAGCCTATATCTATATCCCTTTTTGCTGTGATTAGTTGTATTATAAACGATTTGGCTACATTAGTGTAATTTTAAGGGGAAGAAGTATAAAAAATAAAATTACTACTTTCTGAACAAACTTATTTTACTTGATTCCTTCTCACCTATTTCGCTAAACATGCATCGCATGACATCATTTATAGTATATTTTAACATGCAGTTATTATCGCTGCCTGCTGTGTTGCTTTATGGGTCGATGGAGTAGCATATCAAATTATTTTATTGCTGAATTATATAAAAATGTTAATATCTGGCAAAAAACGGTTTCAATCCGATGCGTCTGCTCTTTGTTGTGCAAAGAAAAAATAATACGGTTTATTAGACGATTTGCGTATCATGAAGCGATTTTCAAAAAATATTTTACCTTCCGATGCATTATTAATTTGTTAAACTTACAATAAAATTCGAAGGAAATGACCAACACGGTCCTGTATAAATAAAACTTCGCTTTAGTAACATTTCAGAAGTTGATACATTTCGATTCAGTGTTATCAGCTACTGATTAAGCACAGCTTTACTAATTTGATGACATTTATTCTAATTAATTCAGCTGAAGTAAATTTGTAGGCGTTGCATTCGCAAAGCGATCGTCTGAGTTAAATTTAATTTAGTGTTTATAAACAAGATGAAAGGTAGTGTATCGTGTGATAGTGGTTATATTATAAGTTATATCGCTGTTTTTCTTGTACTGTTTTATTTAAATGTATAAGTACATTTATGTGTTAAATGACTATTGGATGATTTTCGATTTTAAACATTTGAAATCAAAGCAAAACTTTAACAAGTACTTCAATTGTTGTGTTCTTATCTTGCATTTGTATCATTAATCAATAAAGTACAGATTCTTTTTTTTTTAAATAAATCATGAGGAAGATAAATCATTATTTTGCGATTTTGCATGTGTAAGGAAATAATAGGTGAAGGCCATAAGTTGCCTAAGACATACCAAATTAATCGTTGAACAAAAGCCGAATAAAGTTGGTGGGTGTATTATTGTAGGAATGTTTTTGAATTTTACAATTCTTTATTAGGCAATGACGGCATGTGAACTACTGCTTTAATATTTAATCAGCTTAGTTTTTTGTATAGTTAAAAAATGTGTGTTTACTTTGCGTTTTAGTCCAATGGGGTATTTTGCAACTACTTTTCTTGCTACCGCTTTCGTATGGGTAAGTTCAAAAAATGTATTTCAGCGACGAATTTTCATGCTACAAACATTTTGAATATTTCTGTATACTTCAGATGGATATGGGAATGCGATACAAAATCAAATTCCTGCCAAAGAAAGCTACGGCCTACGAGCAACGATAGTTTTTATGAAAATGTTGATATTTGTCGATTGGCATGCGATCCCAAAGGAAATATTTGGCCGCAGCCCTCGAATTTGTATGTGACCAATCACGATCTGGTTTACATAGCAGTGCAGTAAGTAAGGTGTAAACTGCGCCTACTTTGGAGAACTAAATCATCCTTAATTAATATAAATTGATGATATATAGAGTGATTTTAGATGCACAGTATTCTCCTGGTCAGCGCCTTCAGATAAATCGTCGGCTTTTCTAGAAGAAATTGCTGAATACTTTAAAGACGTTGTAAATTTAAATGAACATAATGGATGTTATGGAAACATTTTAGCGATCAATTTGACTTCCGTGAGTTCTTCCTTGTTCCTCAATTGGGAGACTAATGAAGCTTACCAGTTGACAATAAGCACAAACGGTATAAATTGAGACTGGAAAATACACTTGCGCGATTAAATCTCATTGTTTTAGATTCCTTACAAATTGTGCAAGTTAATATTGTCGCAGATTCGGTTTTCGGTGTGCGGCATGGGATTGAAACACTGCTTCAGTTAATCCCGTCGCTGGATTCAGGAGACGACATTTTTTATGTAACATTAAAAGGGCTTTCCATTGAAGATAAACCGTTTTACAAACATCGAGGGTACGATAAAAGCTTAATAGTTTTGTGATTGAATGGCTTTATAATTAACAGGTTGCTGTTGGATTCGGCTAGAAACTACCTATCCTTGGACGTTATTAAGAGGAACATTGTCGCTATGGGTATGTCGAAAATGAATGTGCTACATTGGCATATAAGTGATACGCAGAGTTTTCCATTTATATCCAAAACGCTTCCGAATATGTCAAGGTACTCACTTGAAGTTTTTCATATATATTAACTGTGTAGCGTTTTTTAAATTTAAGTTATGGCGCGTACAGTATCAATCAGACGTACGCACCCAGGCAAGTGAAAGAACTAGTAAACTTTGCAAAATTGCACGGCGTTCGAATTATCCCTGAAATAGATGGGCCGGCTCATGCTGGAAGTGGATGGCAATGGGGACCTGATGCTGGATTAGGAAACTTGGTGGTGTGTTACAATCAACAACCCTACCGCTCCTATTGCATCCAACCACCATGTGGTGGGTTAAAACACATTCTTAGGCTAGAGCACACAAAGCCTTTAATATTTAATTTCAGGCCAAATGAATCCAGCAAATCCTAATTTATACAGCGTGTTAACAAGCCTATATTCTGATATAATTGACTTATGGACTGAATCCGATGTTTTTCACATGGGCGGGGACGAAGTTAGTGGGTAAAATATCTTAAAACCGGAAAAAAATTAATGGAAAATTCGATAGGTTTTCGTGCCATGCTGGAATTCCAGCGAAGAAGTTCTTCGTTATATTGGGCCAAATCGATCAGAGGAAGTGTTTCTAGATTTATGGGGTGAATATCAGAGGAAAGCTTTAAATGCGTACGACGTAGCAAATAAAAATGTCACATCTTCAATCATTCTATGGACCAGTACTCTAACTGATCCAGATCGCATAGTAAAATACCTTCCAAGTAACAGGTAGATTTAAGCGTTAAAACAATCCGATCGGGTAGAAATTTTACAATACGATAGATATGTTATTCAAACATGGGTCTCGCAATCCGATCCACTTCCAGAACAGTTGCTAAAATTGGGATATAAACTTATAATATCAACGAAAGACCGTTGGTATTTGGATCATGGATTTTGGGGAACTACGCTCTATTATAAGTGGAGGACTGTATATGATAACACCATTTCAACAGATTCATCAGTTTTAGGTGGAGAGGTAAACTTTTAGATGCCGAGGTAATAAATTAACCAGAGTTGTATGCTAGATATTTATAGGTTTGCATGTGGGGCGAACTAGCTGATGATAACAACGTCGAATCGAAAGTTTGGCCCAGAGCAGCTGCAGCAGCTGAAAGACTCTGGGCCAATCCATCAACACCTGCCATCAACGCAACATCCCGATTTTTCAGTCAAAATGATAGACTAGCAAGAAGGGGATTACGAACGTCCCCTCTGGCTCCGCAGTTTTGCACTAAAAGCAATGCGGACTGCACTAATTACATCTTATGACAATGAAGTCATTAGAGTTGTAAACTATGAATGAAAATAAACGAACCATGGGATTTAAACAAAATTTATTTTTTTTTGTCCTTAAATTGTTAATGCTGTTTAAAGTACAAAAAGAACAGTGGGAGAGGTTTTCAAAAACGGCTAAACGGAGTATCATCGTACATAACAATCATTAGATATAAAACAATACATCATTAGATAACATAATGAACAAGTAAAAACAGTTTTAAATAAATATCAGTTCTATGACTACAAAACCCAAAAAACCACTTGCAACTTGTGAGAAAGTTTTTAAGAGCCAGAATAAATTTCCTCATTTTTGGTATCAATTTACAGTCCAATCAGTTATTAAACATCAGAAAAATAAAGTTTAAATACAATTACTGGTTTTTTCCTTGTAGGGATAGAATTCAGTGATCACATAATTCTATTTTAACAATTATTCTGACAATCAAATAACGTCTCTTTGTAATTAATAATTTAACAAAAAGAGAGGGAAATAGTGTGTAGTAAATCTTACCTTAAAATATTAGAAAAAAATTGTATAAATCTTAATTTTATTTACGTACACTCGTTTGCCATAATTTGTAGGTCACTTAGTTTGTTTTAATTAATGTAATAGGCAATTTGAATACTGTATTAGACAATCTGCAAATTTAATTACAGTCACCCCGAAAAACCCAAAAGTTTAGTTCACGCTATCTAGTCTAAAATCTAAAATTTCGTTAAAAACTTGGTTCACGTTTTCGTAAGTATTCACACCTAGCTAATAGTAGTTAAAAATACAGAGTGTTCAGGAAATAAGATGGATTACCGCAGAATAAGACTTATTTGGTGCATATTTTTAGATTACATATACACACCATTAATAAGCTACATTTTGAACTCTACAACCCTGTATCAAAATTTTTCTATTTTTTTCCCAAAAGAAGACTACAAGTATTCTTACGTTTTATTTTTACAATTTTTACACTTATGAAACACCTATGACTTTTTTTTGGAAAAAATGTTTAATATACATATACCCGTCGAACATTGAAAGCATTCACAAATTCTGTCGACACTTAATCGCGAGATAGACACAAAAAATTTCCATCTAGATTATTTACGTAATTGCGCTAATAAATTGAAAAAACTCTCCCTTTGCATCATATGAACAACGAGTTTGATTAGTGGTTACTGACGAAAAAATTGGGCCAAGAGAACAAAAGAACTGAAGACAATTAAGTGCCCTGCAAGTAAGATAATGAAGATGTTCTAAATTACATCTGTATTATTACTTGAAAATCAGAAGCAAAAAGCGAATTATTATCTAACGATCATACCGCATAAATATATTTTCACCAAAATTTAAGATCTAGTAAGTATGTTTATCCGTTAGACACTACTATAACATTTTACACACTACAAAGAAACTGTTAATTTTTAATTCTTACTACTTGAACACTTTGTACATGTTTGGTCAGTCCACTATTTCCGTCTCTCTTGTATCTCAATCTGAGACACCCAAAAACGTCATAATACAGAGATATGTAAGGACACACGTAGAGGTGGGAGGCTAGGAAAGGACAACAGATGAACAGAGCTATGTCAAATGTTTATTTCGATCATGACATGAATCAGACCTACGGTTATAATGATAGGGTATCACACAGCCCTGGACTTGGCAATTTGAAAAACTTGACCCCATCAGAGATTAATATAGAGCGACAAACTTTCTTAAATACTCCGCACAACAAAACCAATATCTAGTTAATATTGCAATAAAAAAATGCTATAGTGTTGTTATTTTAATAAAATATAAAAGAAAATGAAATGCTTGCGTTTAGCTTTAGTTCCGAAAAGCTTGCACTTTGCAATCCCGAAAAAAAATAAAATACATCCCAAAAAAATTGAAAAACTCTACGATCATTTCTTGTTTTAATTAGTATACACGTTGTTGGCACGTTCAGAAGACCAAGAATTGGTGGTTAGTGAAGATTAACGTTTTTCGATGTCGGGACCACTAACGTTAATGTGTCAGTCCCTTTAAAGCTACTTGCGAGTAAAGCTCACGAAGTCTTCTACTTAATTTTTAAACAAAATAAATGCTATTAACATTCGCGTACCTAGCCCTAATATATTACGAAAAACCGATTTAATGTACATCAATTATACCACAGCTGCTTTGGGAAATATTGCTAATCATAATGAAAGACATCTAAATAAAAAAAATATTCTCAAAAATATACTATAAACTAATAAATAACTTCTCCCGTCTTTAAGACTAAAGACTAGATCCAAGCGACTAGACATTTGAAAATGATATATAATTCTGGATACATTTCATTCCACATAGGAATTATTTTACTGTAACATCTTCGAGAAAATAGACACATGTCCATCAAAAACTTATCTTTCGCGTTTTCTCACAGCTTTAAATTTCCAAAAAAATATTGACGGACATGTTATGCTCTAGATTGCTTTACTCGCCGATGGCAGTTTTGCTGTAGATAAACTAATTAATTACCTACCTAACCGATTAAGTAAACTACAATACAGAGATTCAATCGATTTCTGAGATTTTGCTACCACATATATGTATCAAAAGCCAAAACGAAGAAACTAAAACTCAGAAATCCACAAAAAAACAAAAAAAATTACGTATCTCCTATTAAGTCCAGGGCTACCATTCAGATGACAGACACACGACCGACTTGAGATCCGAATGTAGATATTAATGCACAAACCCTCGGCCTAACTAACATTCAAAGTTTAGAGAAAATACTTATGACAAAAAAATATCACCATTTACCCTGTGCAAGTCTCTGGTTTCAAAATGCAAGTGACCATCGTTTAATATGGGAAACTTCACATTAAATGTAGATCATTTACAAAGTCATCCGCTTGGAAAATGATTATTAGCTTAAAACAATACCCGGTGGTTTGAACGTGATATCCTATTGGAAAAATGCAAAAAATTGGGGTCTAGGTAATCCCGGTGACGAGTTCTATCTGTTTCTCTCCTTCAATCAGGTTGCAGCTTTTCGGTCTCAAGTAAAAACTAATTACTACAGTTAGAAGTTTAAGCACATTTCTTTATAGTTTAATCCACTAAAGTTATTACGTAAGTTGTCGTAAACACTAGTTTATCTTGCACTATTTAGTGTGATCCATCCTTCGTTTCCTGGTATATCGAAAGAACGATCAAACTCCACTTTCAATCATCGAAATTCGAAAATTTACATACACAAGGAGAATATCTTACTTTTCGTACAAAAATAATAAAATCCAGAAACAGAGCACGAATCCGGTGGTAGTAGAGTCCACGTTTGAATAAGGTGACTTGAATAAAGTTCACATAACCAAATCTTCACAATTCACAAACGCGAAGTGGACAACCTCGAATAGACGTAATATTAAAACGAAATTCAGCCTTATACAGTTTTGCAGATTTTTGAAAATACATCCAAGATTAAATGTATGTACCGAAATGGGTCAATATGACCCAAACTGTGAAATCGACAGCCAAATTGAAGAAAGTGGCTATTCAAACGCAGAGGAAACCTGAGAGTATTAGATCAGTGCAAGCAACCAAACACCTTAAAAGCATCAAGTACTTAATTTTCTTTCCATATAATCATTCTCCAAGAACAATCACTTAAATTTCCCATACTATGTACTGAAGCGGACAGACTTGCTAGGTACTAGCCGAACATATCTTACAGGTACACAACATTAAAACACAGCGACAGAAACCGATCAAAACCCTCCGAGGTAGGGTGGGTAGCCGGGAGGATGTGGTGGAGTAGGCTGGGGGTAACTGTAATAAGGATAATTGGGATTTGGTACGTGAATCCCTGGTGTGTAGCTTTGCGGGTATGGTATCTGGGGATAACTCAGAGGCATTGGTTCATAATGCCCACTCCATGTGGGAGTTGGGTATAACGGATACCCGGAAGTAGGAGGGTAATTGTAAGAAACAGGACTAGCCCTCGCTGAGGATACAGTATAACTATTAGAATACTGATCTGGAGTTTCATTTATGGGCGCTTCCCCATCGGTAATGCTTGGGATTTGATCAACCAGAGATTCAAGTCCTGACAAGCTCTTTGAAGCAATATCTTGTGGTTTCTGTTGTGGTGTAGTATATTGAGGGGTTTCTTGTGGTGGTGGATCCATATTGTACGGCTGATAATGGTAATGGTGTGGCGGTTCGCCATTGGTTGATGCGGCAGGACTCATGTGGTAATGATGAGGATTTTCGCTGTTTGTAGATGGTGCAGGACTTAACCGGCATTCGGCATCTTCAGCCATTGTTGTGGGAGGCTCAAAGTCAGGAGGACCGATAGGAGATCCTGGCGAGCCTAGCTGTTCTGAGCTAATCGCTGCGCTAATTTCAGAACTGAGATCAGAATGTGTGAATGGCTGAGAATGCGGTCTGGGCGACTGGCTGCCATATGGAGGCCTTGGTGAGTTACTATATTGCGGCCTAGGAGACTGATTGTACTGTTGCCTTGGAGATTGGCTGTAGGCTGGCCGTGGACTTTGACTATATGCCGGTCTGGGAGACTGACTATAAGCCGGCCGAGGTGACTGGCTGTATGGCGGTCTTGGAGACTGATTATAGACTGGAGGTTGTGAATTATATATATTTCCTGCATTACTTGGTGGTGTCATTGCGGGACCCATCTGATAAAAATTATTAGGCGACTGGATTGGCGATGGATTTGAAAAACACTGCGTCATATTGGCAGGACCATTATTCTCCAATCTATTCAACTCGCCGCTGTCCATTTTCACTTTCTTAGGCCGACCTCTCTTTTTCTTTGGAAAATCACCGCAATTATTAACGGTGGGTTGTGGCGGTTTCCGAACAACTGGCTTCGGTGGAGGCTCCTCGCCCTCTACTTTAATTTTCTTTGGCCGTCCACGTTTCTTTTTGCATGGTATTATTGCACCATCTTCATTTTTGATCACAGCATTGCTAATATCTGTAAGTTCCGGATACAGATCAGCTTTTGGCTCCGCCTCATAACATGATTTCACTTTAGGTTCACTAAAAACCATTTCGTTTTCGTCGATTTCCGGTATCAAACCGTTTAAATAATCTCTAAATTTTTTTAGAGCAGCATAAAATGGCACCTTGTCAGCTGCACGGGGAAGCTGAGCACATCTTGCGCTAGATGAAGGCATTACCCACATATGCTGCAATAAAAGTGGTGCTTGGATTTAATCATTAACACTGCATTACATGTAAGCTATATCAGGCGCTCTTTTTCTACCAGACTGCAAACGGTTTACTAAAACCTTGTAAATTCAAGTGTGTTATTTTTAGATATTAGACGGTGTGCTTGTGACTAACGTAACATTTGCGAACAGCTAAAAAAATGCTCAGGCTAAATAGTAGGAACTTTCTTTCCTTTTGTTCTCGCTTTCTTGGCCACCAAGTTTATTTGAAAGATTAAAAGTGAAGCTTTAAACCACGATCCCTCAATGTTTTCACCTCTGCTTTGCTTCCTTGCGAGACAAAACATTTAATTTCAAAACAAGTACACACTTGAAATGACAAACCTCTAGTTTTAGTTTTCATAAGTGCGTAAACGCCTTCATTGTAAATAAGCAGTGGACTTTTGGATGAGGCTTATTAGGTAAATATGTCAATTTGAATAGAAATGATTGCGTAACGCTGCACATTTAAATAAATATGTACTTACAATGCTGGTGCCCTCTACCAGATCCGGTTGTCTTCCAAACTTAAAGTCTTTTTTCCCCGAGAAAACTTCGTAAATCAGCTTGCCGTTGAACACCGCAATTTTAGGCCTAAATTTTCTTAATTTGTCTAACAGAATTTGGCTACCTTCCTTAATTTCTTTACGAGTTAAATCCGCACTTCCCTTTGTAGCACGTTGAACCATATTTGTAAACCCTATTCCCACCTAAAATATGGAATATTTCTAAAGATAAATTATAACAGAAAAAGCATACAGGTGCATAAAATAATATGAAGACTTTTAGGAATAAATTCCATTTTTTAATCAAAATGCAATGAAAACATGTATGATATACCTGAAGCAATTTATAATCTTCATCAGCAGACATTTGTTGTGGGGTGAGCCCAGACAAATATAAACACTTCCAAAAGTGATTTCCTGGTCCAGCATAGTGATGACCCTTGTAAGCAGCAAACAGCCCTGGATTGATTCCAATCTGAAAAGTAGATGCAATTCTTGTTGATTCCAGGCCGTTGTACAACTGTGATATTCCGAGCTTGGTTGGTATAGATGTTTACTCACAATTATAATATCTAAGTTTTCAGTCAGATGATCTGGTAACGTTCGCTTTGAGACCTCTTCTTCGGGCATGCCGTTAAATCTATCATGCTTTTTGCGTTCTTTAATAGGCCTTGGAATTCCTACGTTCATCTCTTGAGTGAAATCGCCAGGTCTGGAAACAAAAAAAAAGGCACCCATGGAATTTAGGACATGTATTTCCAGGCACAGAAAAAATCCATCAGATTGCCCTTCATATAGGTCGCGCTTACTCGGGTTTAATTTTCTTTTTCCGGCCTCTTTTCTTGGGACCAGGCATTATTGGGTTCAGTGGTGGCATCGGATGCATCATGTGTGTAGGTCCTTGAACTGATGGAAGTAATGGAATGGGATCGTCGTCGATGAAACTATAAGGGTCTTCCAGTTTTTTCGGTTTCACTTCATGGTTATGGTTCACGTTAGCAGGGTTCATCAGCATATCAGCACTGGTTTCATAGCCATCATCGTGAGTTTCCAGTTTCATATTTCTGGAAAAAATTTCCTCTCTTCAAGCAATGGGTAAGTATTCCCAATCAAGGTAGCCGAGTAATTTTTAAGAATGCCGTAGTGGAGATCGTAAGAATATTGCAAATGATTGGCGCCAATCTCCAATTCTATCTCCAACTTGGTTTGAGCAGAAACACAAAAAATATGCATCCTTTGAATGTCAAAGGATTAATGAACGCGACAAACTTAGTAATAGGAAACTGTTCAAATTAAATGAAAAAATGCAAAATGTTCCGGTTCCCATCAATTTACTTTTTGCATTTTTCTAATCTGATTCGTCAAAAATGCCAATACTTTTAATTCACATTTCCAGTATCATGCGTAAAGTATGCAATGTAAAACTAAATAAATCCTTTATATTAAATACAAAATATACGGTCAGTAGCAACGGATATTTTATACCAAATTGTAATTAAACTTCGAAATATTGTTCAGTGAAAGACATTGATTGAATGGTTTCAACGTTTGATCTATTTGTTTTATTGTATTTTCTCCATAAATGTATTTGAAACATTTTTTAAACTTGTACGTTTAAGTGGGGAACACTCACTATATCAAATGTATAAGCAGATGCTTATCAGTGTTTTACAGCAGAAATACTCGACAACTGCAAATGACATACTTACCTTTCAATATTCCAAATGTTATACAATGTAATATTGTTTTACAAAATATTAGTTGCTAGTAAGAAACTGAAGAAAAAATTGCGTACTTGGATGCAGCCAACCGCAAGCTTGATGTTAAGACATTCAGTAAAAAGAAGGGATGTCCTCGTTCATAGCTAGTTAAATATTTCTTAAAATTATCCTTGAAAAACAATGTAAATAAACAATGGCCCAGGATTGGACCGGCTTAAGATTACGCAAAAGATAATAGTACTGAGGTAACGCCTTGTTGTATTTTCCAGTTTTATCCACAAAAATCACTTTTTATCATATCGCATTCTTGCCCAGAAATGGATAATGAATATTTTTATTATTATAATAACTTACTCCAAATATAAAATAAGGAATTAAAAAAAAAACAGGGTAACGGATTCGAAATACGGTATATCTATTCGGTGACTAAGTTTAAGCAAAAATTTATCTTGTCACTAATCCTGAATTCTCAACAGTGAAAACCGGAGATAAAATATCGAAGTTTGATTTGACGACGATTTTGTTTATAAAAGCACAATGACAGTGTAATTATTATTATTAAAGTTGCTCAATGTGACCACCCCTTTGTGGAATGGATCCAATCTACCGCCGTAGCTCTTGTTCCCACTTGTAATTATCCGTATTGTTTTTCTCATCAAACGCTGCGTGAATTCTTCCGATTAACTGATCTTTGCAATTATGGTTTCTTTCAGAAAATTAGTCAGAAAATGAACGGAAGCACCATTAGATGAAAGGAACATAATTCTTCTGATTTGAAGAGGAATGTCTTCAAGTAGTCGAGGTAAAGCCTTGTTTAAAAATGTCCACTTTTCAAATTTCCGTCAAAGAAGTATGATTTAATAATTTCCTTATTAATTATTTCAGCCCAAATAAGAAAATACGTTTCGAATAGCAGGAGGGTTTTCGATTGACCACCCGATATCATTGTGGAAATTGTTGATTCCATCTCCGGATCTTGCTAAATGTAGCTTTATCACAGAAAAGGGTTATTGAAAGATGATTTCTCCATCATTCACCCAGACGACTTTTTTGGGGAAGATTGGGTGGGAGAAATTCTTGTATAGTTGTTTTACAGAAAATTTGCTTGTCTGGATCATTGTTGGTATTCTAGGAGGTGGAACTACCGTTCTAATATCCATACACGAAAATCATGACGGAGTAATCTTAATTTGAATACATTAAAGGCACGTTTTTATCACTAATAACACATGCAATTAAAAAGAACCAAGTGTGAATGACGACAATCAGCATTTTTCTCTGATTGCAGCCAAGTTGCTAAGTATTAAAGTACCATTAAAGTTCACTCCTGAGCATCTACTTATTTCCGGATATTTGATAAACCGCAGGAATACCAGTTTATTCCCGCAATTTTTCCTTTGAATCTATTCATTATCAAAATGCAAAAGGGAGAACTGAAGAGACACTTCGTCTTGAAGTTTAAGAAATACTACTGAAGCCATTCAGAAGCTGATAAGTAATGCAATAAATGCCTGTATTAGTGCTTTAAACGGCTTTTGTTAATAAACTAACGCCCCTTTATTCCCAATATTATTAAAGAAAAAAATTATTCCGGGGCCTAAACCACCGTGAATTATTAGGGTGGGTGTTGATTCATATAATTAAGTTGATTTTTAGCTTTATCTTGCCATTATCTGACTAGAAATGCCCAAGCTATTAACTTATACATGTATTAAGTATCAGCTGTTATTCAAATATAAGCGATTAAGAAAGCAGCTAGTTAAAGAATGAAAAATATAACCAAATATGTCAAGTTCAACTCCTTTTGCCCGTGTATTTATTTTGTAACAAATTTATATTGATCCCGGGAAAAAGGATTTGTTGCTGAGGGAAACACTCCATTTTGCAGAAAAAAAAGCGACCCCTAAAGGGCATTTGAAACTGCCGAGTTGAAGGGATGCTACTGGGAGATTTCGGGATGAAAAGCTGGAAATTTTTAGGGAACCGTAAGATGCACTAGCGCAAGGGGGCTCTGCACTTAGTCACCTACAAATAGCAATTGAAATGGCATTGTTTACATGTGATTACAGCGCGTGAAATGCAATAGAGGGTGTCTAAAGTGTATACTTACAGCTTGTACTTATGAGGATAATTCACTGGATGGTTATAATTTTCGTACGACAATTGGCCTGGAGGACCCGATGCATCCGGTGGTGGCCCACCTCCGCCCGATTCCATAGTTTCCCCCAGCAAAGTGGTGGACTCACGGAAAAGTGTAGCCACCTGCATCAGCCGATCCAGCGAGCTTTCGCTCGCCAAAATTATATAAAGCGGCTCTCACTTCACATTTAGATTATTTGCACTAGCTCAGAAAAACCAGACAACCTCACCCTTTAAAAATAGTTCTAACTCTGTGATTGGTTCAACAAACGTTTTGAAAAATCAATATGTTATCAGCCTCGGCCTGTATTTTTGTAGAAGCCCTGCTCGGCATTCATTGGTGATGTCTCCGTTAGCGTCGCTGTTTCCTTCGACGCCTGACGACACTTTTTTTCGCAGCGCATTCTATCAAAAAAATTCACAAACAGCACCGTGGAAAAAAATCTTTACATATATTTTCCCGGTCCCAGATCTCTAACACCGCACGACCAAATATGCTCAATTAAATCAAAAGTCGATATTACGTTTCTCTTATAACCCCAAATACAGCGCTCAGTTAACTTTTCTCTTCCGCCTATATTTGATTATTTGATCGGGCTTTTTCCGCCTCTCTACTACAGAGGGCATAAAACTTTGCCAAGCCACGTTGCCAGTGTTGGCTCCTACCAAATGATTACTACTTTTGCCTAATATTACAGCGCAAATACACATTTTCTCCTTTTTGAACTATCCATTGAACAGAAAATAATTTATATTATATTCAGTAACAATATAACGACTCCAACCATCCATTTTAACCAATCCAGGGTCAGTGTGACGTAAGCAGAGAGTATGATCTAGTTTCCACTCCCAACTTTTTTTAGCGCCACACCAAGTCAGGTCGTTTCAAGAGAAATTCACCTAGGTGACCCAATTTTTAAAAATTAGTTTGATATATACTGGGTGTTTAAAAAAAACTACATACCATTTTTTGTGCTTTGCATCAACTTTTTGCAAATAATGATGAACCATTTTCAGGCGAGCGCTTGGAGACACTACCAACCGAAACGTTGTGATAAAAACGTTTTTTTCAATGCAATTTTCTATTTGTTATAAAGTTACCGTTGCTTACAAAGCTGGAAGTAAATTACAAGCAGATAATGCAAAAATTTCCTGCTGATGGGACCGAAGAGACCAAATTCAACGACTTCTCAGATGCAACTGCCCTATGCCAAAAAATGGGTTGTCACTGGCACTCTATATAGTCCAATATATTCCTGGGTTTCAGTAAATTTTATTGTTTATTATTTAAAATGTTACAAATACGTTTCGGTGTCTTTCTCCACCATCATCAGTTTGTCTTAAATATACATTTACCATTATTATTAATTTATATAAAATTTTTCCATCAAAATTCACATATTAAAATACAAATCACACACAGATTAAAAAGTACATCAAGAACATTGGTTTTCAGGTGATGAGTCAGGACAAACATATCTGGGAAAAGACTAGAATCTATTGTTTAGAGATTTAAATTTTAATTTCAACTTACGTGTATAGTTCTTTACACCTTAACATTCAACTGGTCACTGAATTTTCCATATTTTACTCGATATCTTATTTATTTATCGATATTTTACTCGATATCGATATAAAGATAAACAGTTTTTTTTTGCTTCGCTCGCTTGATATAAAGATAAACAGTTTTTTTTTTGTTTCGCTCGCTTGATATAAAGATAAACAGTTTTTTTTTGTTTTGCTCGCTTGATATAAGATAAACAGTTTTTTTTTGTTTCGCTCGCTTGATATCGAGTAAAATATGGAAAATTCAGTGACCAGTTGAATGTTAAGGTGTAAAGAACTATACACGTAAGTTGAAATTAAAATTTAAATCTCTAAACAATAGATTCTAGTCTTTTCCCAGATATGTTTGTCCTGACTCATCACCTGAAAACCAATGTTCTTGATATACTTTTTAATCTGTGTGTGATTTGTATTTTAATATGTGAATTTTGATGGAAAAATTTTATATAAATTAATAATAATGGTAAATGTATATTTTAGACAAACTGATGATGGTGGAGAAAGACACCGAAACGTATTTGTAACATTTTAAATAATAAACAATAAAATTGACTGAAACCCAGGAATATATTGGAGTGAATTAAGGTACAGTCAGGAAAATATACGAAACTCTATATAGTAACTCAAAAAACATAAAATTTTCCATTAATATCTAATATCAATGTAAAAATTAACGAAAAGCTACCGCGCTTATAACTTATTATTATACCCCTAGTGTATCCCTCTCTCTCGCACTGTGTTGAATTCAGCCCCTATGCAGATTAAAACTATTAACATTTGCCTTTATTAAACGGGGATTAATTCATTAAACACTTTGAATTGATGCTAAGCAGCTTGATGACGAACAAATCACAATTAATTGCAATTTGATTATTACCTAATTTACTTCTGTCCTTTTCTGCGAAAGTTGTACGGTAAATTATAGAGCCGTTGAGCGCTACCGTAAACAATACCAATTAGGCCATGTTTATGTTTGTTTATTTGGCATTTAACGGTTGTTTTTTTACATTAATCGAATTCCAGTGCGTGATTTGGAATTCTAGTTTGAATATTCCTGCTTCTATTACCAGTTGAGTGCAAAGTCTTCTAGGCAACGTAAGTAAATGGCGCTTTATGATCGGAATGAAAATTTTTATTGTTTATTTATTTTCTACTATCAGCCGATTTTTATCAATACTACTGTTTTACATGATGAAATGTCTATTTTTGGTCATCTTTGAGCGAGTCTTGGTAAATGTGTTTCTTTTAAAGCTCAAGTGATATTACTGAGTGTGTAGGATTGGTAGGTGGATGCGTAGGACAAGTCCAAACTTGAGCATTTATATATGTAATGTTCTTGAAAGGTGACTAGTTCGATTAATTGAGTCATATTTATTCGCTGTTTGATTGAAGAATTAGCCAGTAATACTTAATAGTGTGGACAGGTATGCTTCAATATAATTACTAGCCGATTAGGACTTCTGTAGTAGTCAGTTTTAAGGCAATTTAACATCATCATCCTACTACAGCAGCCCCAATTTATGTAGTGGATAATTACATTATAGATCTACCTGAAGTTTAATTTAAAATTGATAAAGGTATATAATAGGGAGCCACATGCTGTGGCGTTTAGAAAACATGTATTTGCTTTTTCAGAGTTTAACTCGGATTTTTAGAACACGAGTTAAGCAGCTGCTTAGGCAGGTTAAAACAAGTTTTTTCTAAATAGCACAAAAGCCTGATCTCGCATATCTACAATATTGCAATAAATTTCATGACTTATTCCTAGTTATGTTATATCAAGTACATGTATGAACGTTGCAATACCATCAACCTAAGGCATGAATCATTTTTAATTAAAAAGTAACCGTGATTCTGTTTGTCGTCACTTCCTGATTCAATTTGTATTTATTTCATCAGAGTTATTTTTAAAAATGCCCAATACCCAAGCTGCTTTGAGAATGGCATTAATCTATTAATAGAAATAAACAATGCACACCATTTCATGAATTTCTTTTTAAGGAGCTCTGAAACACTTTGGGTTTTCAATATACAATTTAAATCTGTCTTGTTTCGACTCGATTTCTATGTGGACAATGTTTTTATTTATTTATTTAAAGAACCTAGATTGTCGTGCACCGTCACCGTATTGATTGACAAAATAATTCTAAAAATATTGGCCAAAAGTGTTAAAGAAACGAAATTAGTGCTAAACAGTGTTTTGAGTTTTAAATTCCAAAAGTTAACATTTCCCCGTACGTATTTGGTGAATTTCAATCATTCTAAATATGCGCCTGGAAGCAAATGTGCAAATTGAACATTTGTTATTCTTTCTGTCTAAATCGCCTAAACAAATAAGCATCTAATGAACGCTAAAAAGGTTTTGGGTATCCTGAATTTTTGGATGATGATTAACAAAAGTACCCAAGGAAGGGAGTCGAGTGCTGGCTTAAAATATTCACAATTACTCTCGAATTTATTTAAACATATCGAATACTAGTGGATGTAATTCAATTTTTGGGAATCACTTTGCTTTGCTCAAATTTCAATAAAACCGCGATTATGTTTAATGAGTCCTTTAATAACAAAGCTGATACTGATTGAAAATAAATCATAATTCTGTCTCATAGTGAATTTCACCCAATGGTCATACTTGAAATATTTCTAATGAAACGTGTTCCCACGCGTCATGATCAAAGTGTAAATTTTTTAATTGCTTTGTGCTTTGCACCTTGTTGAAATGATTGGCGGTGTAGTACAAAAACCGCAGCACGATAAACACGTTTTGTAGTAAAAAACATATTTTTCCTAATTAGGGTAGAGCAAAATGACTGAGCGTTTAGATATTCTGATTTTGGGGGCTACTGGTTTCACTGGGAGTCATTGCATCCCTTACATAGCTAAACTATCAAAAGAAAATGGCAGGAATTTGCGCTGGGGAGTGGCTGGCAGATCTGAAGAGAAACTCAAGAACACTCTTAAAGAATATGGAGACAAGTTAGGTATGCCTATCGCATACGGTGGAAGTATGTGGCAATATCAAATGGAATTTTCTAGAATTGGATTTTGGTAGTATTCCTGTGGTTATCGTCGATATAAAGGATGAGGAATTATTGCTGAAAATGGCAAAGGCAGCCAGGCTGATCATCAATTGCTGTGGCCCATACAGATTGTTTGGAGATGCAGTCGTTAAAGCCTGCATTGAAGCAGGATCACACCACATTGATGTGAGTGGCGAACCAGAGTACATGGAAACTGTGCAAATTAAACAATATGATGCTGCAAAGGAGAAAGGTAAACTAATATTTGCCTGATTGACTAAAGTGCTGAAACCAAGGTAATTTACAGGCTTATATATTGTCAGTGCTTGTGGTTTCGACAGCATTCCCGCAGATCTGGGAGTCATATTTATGCAACAAAACTTTGAGGGTACTTTAAATAGTATCGAGACATTCATGAGAACTTGGAGTGAGAAGTCATGTGAAGGTAACTTAAATAAAACTGTTCTTCCAGAGTCATAATCCATAATTTTTCTTAGGGCCTTCAGTTAACTATGGCACTTGGGAGAGTGCAGTTTATGGCATTTCTAATTCAAGCAATATCCAAGAAGTTCGAAAAGAATACAATAAAAAATTCAATAAACTTGCAACTTTTGCTCCAAAGCTACCCCGTAAAAAATTACCACACAAGCCAAAAGTTGGACAGGGTTGGGCTTTGCCATTTTTAGGATCTGATCGGTCAGTTGCCGTTAGGTCTCAGCAGTATCTTTACGAAAACGACAATATTCGTCCAGTTCAAGTAGGAAAGCAACATCTCATAAAATCATATAAAACCTATTTTTTTATAGGTGGGCACATATATCGTATTTCCTTCTGCATTGGCAACTTTAATAGTCTTTTTGTATGCGGTTGTTTTTGCCATGTTGTCCAAATTTGAATTTGGCAGGAAGTTATTGCTTGACTACCCTGAGTGCTTCAGTGGAGGACATTTCAGTAAGAAGCCTCCCAAAGAAGAAACCATCAATAGTGCGCGTTTCAGTATTGATTTTTACGGCGAAGGTAAAGAGATTCAAAGGAAGTCTAGAAATTCATTTTGCAAAGTAGAGAAATTCCATTCCAGGTTGGAAGGAAAAATTAGCAAGCAAAGATGACCAATATACCACTCCGGTTGATACGTTTGTTAGAGGGCAGGTAAAAGGAAATAATCCTGGATATGGAGCCACTTGTGCTTGTTTGGTGTTGTCCGCTATTGTTATTCTCACAGAAACTGATAAATTGGCTAACAATGGAAAGTACGTATTAAACTTAAATCTATAAGAATTGATCATTTATTTGATTACGTGTTTAGGGGAGGTGTGTTTTCACCTGGTGCGGCTTTTGCTAAAACATCTCTTGTGAAGCAACTGAATGAAAATGGAGTTACTTTTGAAATTCTGGAGCAAGGCGAAATTAAACGCGATTAATTTTTTTGTACGGTGTTTGTTGCATTTATTTAACTTTCCCATGTTAGATCTGTGCCTATATATGTATTAAATTGTTAACGGGGACCCGGCTTTTCATGTTCTAAATGTATTTATCGATATTATAACATGTTTCTGTACTTTTTCGTCGAAGGATATAAACTACATAATATATAAAATATATCTAGTTATGGAGTAATAGATTAATTAATTATATGATAGTGTGCCTAATAAAAACTATAATCTTTCTCTGTTGTGTGTTATTTCCTAATAAAACGACTACCTTTTATACAATAAAAATACCAGATTGGGAAAAAGATTACATGTAATTTCCTTTGAATGCAAACAACATAAAATGTTCACACCGACTCCGTAGCGCACTTATAAAAAGTCGCTTATTTTGATGGAAGGTCAAGCACGGGTACAAGAAACGTAAATTCGTAGTTCATTACGAATTACCGAATAACCTTCCATACAGATAAGGAATTGGACAGAAAGTGTGTGCAAAAAAAACATTACTTTTGAAAAAGTGTATTTACAGACCGACTTAATCAGGCGGGTGTGTAATAAATAAACTCTTCAGAAGCTCACAGCGACTCTGCCTTCCAATTATTGTTAGAGATTATGAAAGGTTATACTCGAGAATCTGTGATTAGTCGCGACTTCATCTCCGAAGGGTTGATGTGAAGAGATTCTTTGCTTAACTGGACCGAGGATTTCATTGAAACAAAATCAGACATAATTGCACATTTAATTTAATACGAATAATTGTGTATTATACAGGGTGAGTACAGAGTTCAAGTGACAAAAAGATCATAGTGAAGATATTGCTTCATTGTTTTCAAGATACAAGGTGTTAGTACGAAAATATTAATATTTATGCTTGTTGCGCGCTGAATAATCTTCTAAACGATCGGTATCAAACCTATTACTACTTGGATTATAATTGTTTTTGTAAGCCCATTAACAATACATTCAAAGCGGCTAAAGCGTTTTAAACTCATTAATACAACAACCATTTTTTTAAAGAAACAAATATTTTTGGACCTTTTTTCGAAATTTTGCTGAATTGAATCTTCTTCAGGTTTTGGCCACTTCAACTCTGAATCACCCTGCATAGTAAGTACTTAATTATATAATAAAATATATACTTTAAAGCTAATGTATATATAAATCACATTGACTAGACATACAACTAAGTAACAACAATTTTTTTTTCACTGATAATTTGATTGGTCCGCCCGATTTTCAAATTGAATAGTTGATAAAGGCTTATACATATATTTTCGATGTTTTAGATCGACTTAAAAAGTAAACTAGAACTCACCGAAACTGTTTAGAATGTGAATTAATTCATTGTCCTAAACTGATTTTCACATGCAACGCGATTAGATTTTTTTATAAAGGATGGAACCTGGTATATCACAACTGGACTCGCGGTCCGCACAATTAAATTCAGATCTAAATTTTGTAGAGGTAAAACTGTGGCTGATAGTTTGGAAAATACATACATTGATCGCTTCGGCGTCTGGTGGTCTTGTCATTTACCTGGCATCTTAAGCAGGTTGGTAAATGGTTGATAGAATGAAGATAATTATCGAGAACGTCGCAATTGAATATGTACGAGGTGTTCCCATTTGTACTGCATATTAGAGTCTTAATTTCAAGGAATGTGTGCTTTACCTAACAGATAAACGCACTTTAATAATAGTTTAACGATAATCATAAACTTGTCTTTTCTTTCAAAAATCTAGTAAAAATTAATTGATCAGTTCCTCCTGAATTTCAGCAACACTTTTTCCTTTAGTTTCAGGGAGTATCATTATAATAAAGATTGCTCCAATGATGGATAGTACAGAAAACGAATAAAACATTGAATCATCGCCTAAAATTTGATATAAGGTCAGATAGGATTTTGTGAGAATAAAAGCGAGACACCAGTTGAATGTTCCAGCGGCTGAACTGACCATGCTTCGAATTTCAGTTGGTAAAATTTCTGAGGCGATCATCCATGGAATCGGGCCTAAACCTGCCATAATTACCAAATAATTAAAATGCATTTATATCCCATACAAGCACTTACCTAAGGAAAATGCCAATACAAATAAACACACAGCTCCAATAGGAATAAACGCTATATCGGAAAGAATGACTTTGTCCACATGTAATCGGGTTTTCATAGAAAAATAGAAGCCAAGGATTACACTATTTACGGCAACTGCTGATAAAGACACAATGAGAAGTTTCTTTCTGCCGACTTTTTCTATTATTAAACTAGAAACGAGGGTGGCCAATACTTGCACAGCACCAACCTGAAACAAACTCTGATTTTAAGGGCTCAAACTAATAATCAAAGAACCTACTATAATGGTGGCTACATTCGAATTCAATTCAATGCCAGTGGATTGAAAAATAATACTGGAATACATTACAATTACGTTGATGCCGCTGAACTGTTGGAAGAACATCAGGGCGAAACAAATTATCACCGCTTTCACTACTGGCCGTTGTGTTAATATGTCTTTAAGCGAAGTAGCTGATTGAGTGTTCTCTTTCAAATCGCCTGAAGGAAACGAAATGTTGTACTTTGAAAGTTTAGCTCAAAGTTCACTACCTTCGATGCGGGTAAGTTCGGAATCCACATCATAATTGGCACCTCTTAGTTTCATAAGACTCTTCTTAGCTTCTTCATAAGATCCTTTTTTGATTAGATAACTTGGCGTTTCAGGTTGGTACATAAATAACACGTGGAATACGAAAGGTACACATGCACAGAACTCTGTGAACTGAAAACGGATCAGTTTCATAATAGTAAGCCCTCACTATACAGGGTGATTCGATTTTTGATCGGCAAAATGAAAGAGATGATACCACTCGCAAAAATCAGCAGAACATTGTTTCTTATAAACATATGTCCGACTGCAAACTCCAAATAACTCGAAATAGGTGGCAGATACGTAAAAACTGCAAGAGATGAGAAAGTTTCTAAATTGAACAAGATATTCTTTTGAGTTCTATCACCTCTTGCATTGTCCCGATAAACAATCATCACTCTATATATTTTGGCAGGCAGAAAAATATATTTGTATAAATCTGAAAAGTCTTGCTGACCTTATAAGGCGTTAGGAACACTCCAAAGAGATACGAAATAAATATACCAGTGATTATCATTAACTGGAATAACGTTCCTAAGGCGCCCCTGATGTTTTGATGGGCAATTTCGCCAGTATATAGAGGAGCAGCCACACAGCAGGCTCCTGCTGCCATGCCTGTAATTAGTCTAAAATTGCGAAATTTTGGTTGGCGATCGTAATAAAGGAATCTGGTTACGAACCTGCCAAAATACAAGGCCAAAATATTTTTTGCAAATATTATAAGAGCCCACCCCCCCGTAAAGGGAATTACCAGAAGCAATAAGGTTTTTTTGCGCCCGATTAAATCGCAAACGAATCCGGTGGGAATGCACATGGACATAGCTCCAAGAGCAGCAAACGACCCTAAAGAGTTTGAGGCACATATAGTTGGAATGTAAATACAGTGAGGCAATATATGCACCTATCCATCCCATTTGGTGGCTATCAATTGCAATATCGTTGTATTTTCCACTAGTGAGATAGGTAGCAATTGGTGATGTCCAACCAAGAACCATGCCAGCACTTAAAGCAGATAATGTTGCTAAAGAGAAAAAAGCTTATTTATGAAAAGGAATTGGATCTCGAGATGCAAAAGATCACCTGCAAAAGCAGCCCATATTTGAGGAAGTTTTGCAGGGGGTGTTAAACTAGAGGACCCGGGCGTTTCAGCAGGGATTCCTTCCTGCAAAAACCAGTACTTTTAAATGGCCAATAAATTATGAAAAACTTAGCTTACAATCCTATCAAAGTAGTCACTGGATGTCGAAGGGTTTACATCAATATTGTCCAGCAACGAATCCCTATCTTGGCTCATTTTAGAGGCAGAATAGAGCAAAATGTTAGTGGAAAAAATGTTTTTTGTTTATTTACACCCGACTCTCTATACAACCTTTGACGTTTATCTGTTGTTCTACAATAACCTCACATTAATCTGGGGCAATGAATTCTAACGTAACTTGTAGTATTATCTTAATTTTACGGGGGGCGTCTGATTTATATTCTTCATACTAAACGACAGAAAACAATTGCTTGACATTTTTTGAAAAAATCAAAGTTTCATATGCGTTTTTTTTTTCAGCTCAATGGATTGTGTTCGTCCTAAAAAGCTCTCCAACATGCATATATAAAAAGTTTCGACCTGTAATAAGAAAAATATCGTCGGTTAAAAATCGTGACGGTTCAAAAACGGTATAAAATGGACCAAAAATGTGGATTTTTCGGATGTGAAACTTCTAGTGTATTTTTCAACGAGCTCGTTGCAATTCCCGCTTCTTTTATATGGGAATGATTCGAGTACAATTCGAGAAATTTTGTGAAACTTGATATTTTCTTTAAAAAATCTTTGAAAAATTAAAAAAAAATCGTCGTGGAAAGATCGTGATCGCTCAAAAACTGCTTAAAATTTATCAAAAATGTCGCTTATTCCGAAGCAGAAGGTTCTAGCGGGTTTTTTAATGTGTTCATTGCATTCCTCCGGTACTTCTGATGAAAATGGTGTAGATTTTTACCCTCTTATCTCACATGTGTATTTTTGACCTCAATCCATTGTTTCTGTCCTAAGAAGCATGTCCCACAAAATGCATATACCTATAAAGTGTTTGGTCCATAATAAGGAAAATATCGTCGGTTAAAAATCGTGACCGCTCAACAATGGAACAAAATGGGTCAAAAATGTGAATTATTTCGGATGTGAAGCGTCTAGTGTATTTTTCAACGATCTCGTTGCATTTCCCGCTTCTTTTATATGGGAATGATTTGAATACAATTCGAGAAATTTTGTGAAACTTGATATTTAAAAAAAATCTTTGAAAAAATAAAAAAAAAAAATCGTCGTGAAAAATCGTGATCGCTTAAAAAACTGCTTAAATTAATCAAACTTGTAGATTATTTCGAAGCAGAAGGTTCTAGCGTGTTTGTTTATGTGTTCTTTGCATTTCCCGCTTTTTTTTATATGGGAATGATTCGAGTACAATTCGAGAAATTTTGTGAAACTTGATATTTAAAAAAAATCTTTGAAAAATAAAAAAAAATCGTCGTGGAAAAATCGTGATCGCTCAAAAACTGCTTAAAATTGAATCAAACATGTAGATTATTTCGAAGCAGAAGGTTCTAGCGTGTTTGTTTAATGTGTTCTTTGCATTCCTCCGGTCCTTCTGATGAAAATGGTGTAGATTTTTAACCCTCTTATCCCTTATGATATTTTTGGCCAAAAATCAAACTTTCACATGTGTATTTTTGAGCCTCAATCCATTGTTTCTGTCCTAAGAAGCATGTCCCACAAAATGCATATACCTATAAAGTGTTTGGTCCATAATAAGGAAAACATCGTCGGTTAAAAATCGTGACCGCTCAACAATGGAATAAAATGGGTCAAAAATGTGGATTATTTCGGATGTTAAGCTTCTAGTGTAATTTTCAACGAGCTCGTTGCATTTCCCGCTTCTTTTATATGGGAATGATTCGAGTACAATTCGAGAAATTTTGTGAAACTTGATATTTAAAAAAAATCTTTGAAAAATAAAAAAAAATCGTCGTGGAAAAATCGTGATCGCTTAAAAACTGCTTAAAATTGATCAAACATGTAGATTATTTCGAAGCAGAAGGTTCTAGCGTGTTTGTTTAATGTGTTCTTTGCATTCCTCCGGTCCTTCTGATGAAAATGGTGTAGATTTTTACCCTCTTATCCCTTATGATATTTTTGGCCAAAAATCAAACTTTCACATGTGTATTTTTGACCTCAATCAATTGTTTCTGTCCTAAGAAGCATGTCCCACAAAATGCATATACCTATAAAGTGTTTGGTCCATAATAAGGAAAATATTAGTCGGTATAAAATTCGTGACCGCTCAACAATGGAATAAAATGGGTCAAAAATGTGGATTATTTCGGATGTTAAGCTTCTAGTGTAATTTTCAACGAGCTCGTTGCATTTCCCGCTTCTTTTATATGGGAATGATTCGAGTACAATTCGATAAATTTTGTGAAACTTGATATTTAAAAAAAATCTTTGAAAAATAAAAAAAAATCGTTGTGGAAAAATCGTTATCGCTCAAAAACTGCTTAAAATTGATCAAACATGTAGATTATTTCGAAGCAGAAGGTTCTAGCGTGTTTGTTTAATGTGTTCTTTGCATTCCTCCGGTCCTTCTGATGAAAATGGTGTAGATTTTAACCCTCTTATCCCTTATGATATTTTTGGCCAAAAATTCACATGTGTGTTTTTTGAGCTCAATCAATTGTTTCTGTCCCAAGAAGCATGTCCCACAAAATGCATATACCTATAAATTGTTTGGGTCCATAATAAGGAAAATATCGTCGGTTAAAAATCGTGACCGCTCAACAATGGAATAAAATGGGTCAAAAATGTGGATTATTTCGGATGTGAAGCTTCTAGTGTATTTTTCAACGAGCTCGTTACATTTCCCGCTTATTTTTATATGGGAATGATTCGAGTACAATTCGAGAAATTTTGTGAAACTTGATATCAAACAAAAAATCTTTGAAAAATTAAAAACAAATCGTCGTGGAAAGATCGTGATCGCTCAAAAACTGCTTAAAATTGATCAAAAATGTCGATTATTCCGAAGCAGAAGGTTCTAGCGTGTTTTTTAATGTGTTCATTGCATTCCTCCGGCCCTTCTGATGAAAATGGTGTAGATTTTTAACCTCTTATCCCTTATAATATTTTTGGCCAAAAATAAAAATTTCACATTTGTGTTTTTTGAGCTCAATCAATTGTTTCTGTCCTAAGAAGCATGTTCCACAAAATGCATATACCTATAAATTGTTTGGGTCCATAATAAGGAAAATATCGTCGGTTAAAAATCGTGACCGCTCAACAATGGAATAAAATGGGTCAAAAATGTGGATTATTTCGGATGTGAAGCGTCTAGTGTATTTTTCAACGACCTCGTTGCATTTCCTGCTTCTTTTATATGGGACTGATTCGAGTACAATTCTAGAAATTTGTGAAACTTGATATTTAAAAAAAAATCTTTGGAAAAAAAAAATAATCGTCGTGGAAAAATCGTGATCGCTTAAAAACTGCTTAAAATTGATCAAACATGTAGATTATTTCGAAGCAGAAGGTTCTAAGCGTGTTTGTTTAATGTGTTCTTTTGCATTCCTCCGGTCCTTCTGATGAAAATGGTGTAGATTTTAACCTCTTATCCTTATGATATCTTTTGGCCAAAAATCCACATGTGTGTTTTTTGAGCTCAATCAATTGTTTCTGTCCTAAGAAGCATGTCCCACAAAAAGCATGTACCTATAAAGTCTTTGGTCCATAATAAGGAAAATATTAGTCGGATAAAATTCGTGACCGCTCAACAATGGAATAAAATGGGTCAAAAATGTGGATTATTTCGGATGTGAAGCTTCTAGTGTATTTTTCAACGAGCTCGTTACATTTTCCGCTTATTTTTATATGGGAATGATTCGAGTACAATTCGATATATTTTATGAAACTTGATATTTAAAAAAAAAAATCTTTGAAGAATAAAAAAAATCATGGAAAAATCGTTATCGCTCAAAAACTGCTTAAAATTGATCAAAAATGTAGATTATTCGAAGCAGAAGGTTCTAGCGTGTTTGTTTAATGTGTTCTTTGCGCTCCTCCGGTCCTTCTGATGAAAATGGTGTAGATTTTAACCCTCTTATCCCTTATGATATTTTTGGCCAAAATAAAAATTCACATGTGTGTTTTTGAGCTCAATCAATTGTTTCTGTCCTAAGAAGCATGTTCCACAAAATGCATATACCTATAAATTGTTTGGGTCCATAATAAGGAAAATATCGTCGGTTAAAAATCGTGACCGCTCAACAATGGAATAAAATGGGTCAAAAATGTGGATTATTTCGGATGTGAAGCGTCTAGTATATTTTTCAACGACCTCGTTGCATTTCCCGTTTTTTTGATATGGGAATTATTCGAGTACAATTTGAGAAATTTTGTGAAACCTGATATTTAAAAAAAAATCTTTGAAAAATTAAAAACAAATCGTCGTGGAAAGATCGTGATCGCTCAAAAACTGCTTAAAATTGATCAAAAATGTCGATTATTTCGCAGCAGAAGGTTCTAGCGTGTTTTTTTAATGTGTTCATTGCATTCCTCCGGTCCTTCTGATCAAAATGGTGTAGATTTTTACCCGTGAGATCACAGATTTTACATGCGTGTTTTTCGAGCTCAATCAATTGTTTCTGTCCAGAAAAAAAAATCGTCGTGAAAAGATCGTGATCGCTCAAAAACTGGTTAAAATTGATCAAAAATGTCGATTATTTCGAAGCAGGAGGTTCTAGCGTGTTTTCTTAATGTGTTAATTGCATTCCTCCGGTCCTTCTGATGAAAATGGTGCAGATTTTTACCCTCTTATCCCTTATGATATTTTTTGCGAAAAATCAAAATTTTACATTTGTGTTTTTTGAGCTCGAATAAATTGTTTCTGTCTTAAGAAGTATGTCCCACAAAATGCATATACCTATAAAGTGTTTGGGTCCATAATAAGGAATCGTGACCGCTCAACAATGGAATAAAATAGGTCAAAAATGTGGATTATTTCGGATGTGAAGCTTCTAGTGTATTTTTCAACGAGTTCCTTGCATTTCCCGCTTTTTTTATATGGGAATGATTCGAGTACAATTCGATAAATTTTGTGAAACTTGATATTAAAAAAAAATCTTTGAAAAATAAAAAAAAATCGTGATCGCTCAAAAACTGCTTAAAACTGATAAAAAATGTCGATTATTTCGAAGCAGAAGGTTCTAGCGTATTTTTTAATGTGTTCATTGCATTCCTCCGGTCCTTCTGATAAAAATGGTGTAGATTTTTACCCGTGAGATCACAGATTTTATATGTGTGTTTTTCGAGCTCAATCAATTGTTTCTGTCCTGAAAAATTAAAAAAAAAATCGTCGTGAAAAGATCGTGATCGCTCAAAAACTGCTTAAAATTGATCAAAAATGTCGATTATTTCGAAGCAGAAAGTTGTAGCGTGTTTTTTTTAATGTGTTAATTGCATTCCTCCGGTCCTTCTGATGAAAATCGTGTAGATTTTTACCCGTGAGATCACAGATTTTACATGTGTGTTTTTCGAGCTCAATCAATTGTTTCTGTCCTAAGAAGCATGTCCCACAAAATGCATATACCTATAAAGTGTTTGGGTCCATAATAAGGAAAATATGGTCGTTTAAAAATCTTGACCGCTCAACAATGGAATAAAATGGGTCAAAAACGTGAATTATTTCGGATGTGAAGCTTCTAGTTATCTTTCAACGAGCTCGCTACATTCCGAGCTTTCTTTAGATGAAAATGAAATAAAATTCGAAAATTTTTAAGAAACTTGACATTTTTTGCGAAAATCGAGCAAAAACTGAAAAATTTTCATGCGGGTTTGTTTATTGAGTTTAATATATTATTCCCGACCGAAGAATCGCCTCTATATGCATGTATAGAGTGCTGAGACTAAAATACTGTGTGAAAATTGTTGCATATTCTGGATGTGAAGTCCTTTACGTGTTTTTCGATGAGCTCGGTGCATTTCTCTTTTTTTTGCGACGAAAATGGTATCCTATTCACTTTTGTGTTTTGTGTGATCAATGAATCGTTTTTGAGGTAAAAATATTTGCAATCACACACATATGACAATAGTAATTATATAAATAATCCGAAAATTAATTGCAATTGGTTGCACAAACAGCAAAAGGCAAATATCCAGAAGCTGCACATTCGGCAAACTTTCTGTTCTGATACTAAATTGCTTAAGAAGCTATTCGCAGGTAAGCGAAAAGAGCTGATTTTGAATAACATTTGGTCCGGCGGTATTAGGAAATGAAAATGTTTGTCATTCTTTTACCGAGCGACTACTTGGGGGGTATTTCAACCGTGTTTTGCGCTAACTTCAGCGATTGCCGAGTATATCCTCCTTAAGCTATTCGTTAATGTAAAACTTTGCAAAAGTTTTAACGAGGATCTTTTTTATTTACAACTGGAAAAGTAAAAACATCTTTTATTTCGGAAGGAATGGAACTTTGTGCAGGAATATATTTTAAAACTTTGTTGATGATATCGTATTAAGTGCTTTGAAATGTTTGAACATAAGCAGAAAGAGATCAAGGCAATGATTTTGAGGCAATTTATTGGAAAACTGATAATTTTTAAATAAATTCCCTCGCAGTAAGGTCAAAATAATCTTTAATAACATCGCGTTTCATACACCTTCAGAAGAAAAAATAGACTGGATCAAAGATGCTTTTGGTGGAAGTTTTATTGGCAGGTTTGTCTCCATTCTGCTTCCATTTCCTTCTTCAATTGACTTAACTTAACAAGGCATTTATCACGCCAATCTCTCTTTGCTTTGAGTTTGTCCAATGGAACATCTGCCTCTAGTTGTTTGGCAATACTCGAAACTGTTGGTCCTTCATATTTGGGAGTCGGTTTAAATTCCTTGCTGACTGAGTACATGGTATTTGCGTAAGAATCACAATATTTAGTAAATCCTTCTGCGTTAAGATGAGTCGTTTCCAGGATGCCCAAAAAAGCGTATCGCATGCCTAGACCATCCGACATTACTTTATCGATGTCTGTCACATTAAGAACTCCATCATTCACCAAATGCCACGTTTCATTCAAGATTGCATATCTAGAAAAATTGGAGTTAATTTCCATCAATATTTCCAACATTGAACAGAGTGCCTACTGAATTCGGTTAACAGCGAAACCGGGAATTTCTTTTGAGAAGGAGACGGCCGTTTGGCCGATTTCTTCCATAATTTCTCTGGTTTTCTTTGCCACGGCTGGCAAAGTCCATGGTGCGGGCACTATCTCGACCAACGGTACGTAGTACGGCGGGTTAACAGGGTGAGAAACTATGAAGTTTTGTCTAAAATCCAAGGCTTTAGCTTTATGCGAAAAAATCTTGTTTTGTCCTACTTGTTTTTCAAATGATCACTGAAAGTCGACGGCAAAAATGTTGAAGTAGAGCTCGAAAATATGGTGTTGTTTCCTGCTACTTCATCGACACCTTTCCACACTTTGCGCTTCAGTTCCAAATTCTCTGGCACGCATTCTTGTACAAGCAGAGCATGTTTGACTGCATCTTCTAGACGCACAGTACCTAAGTATAAAAAAGTTAGTTCTTATGCTCATAATTTGGGCAACTCGTTTTGGCAAATAAAACTATCCAACCATATATCGAGCACAATGATACCTTTAATGCACGCAAATTGCTGAAAGGCATTTAGCTTGCCCCTAAGTTGCCCAGATTTTTCCAAGTTCTGCAGTTGCCCCTCTATATCGGCTAGGGCTACTTCGATTTGCTGTGGTAAAATATCGAAAATATGAACTTTATACCCTTGGGCGGCAAATAGCATTGCCCATGATCTTCCAATCAGGCCACTGAAATTAAGAATTCCTGCCGTAAGTTTTAACAGACTTTGAATAATTTAACTTAAAATTTGCGTATAGTAGTAGTAAACATCTTTATTTCTAAAAAAAAAAGGCTATCGACCTATCGGTCTTTATGCCTTTGTTTAATACATGTAGTCTTAATCTGAATAAAAATAAATATGAAAATTCTCTTATTCTACGTTAACAATCTTATTAATAAACTTTCCAATTCCAATGACAAGAAAAAATTATTTTATTGTCCAGTAGTCAGTTGCATTTGTAAGTGTTCGAGTAGCGTTGATGTAGGGAAACGGAAGCGGGATTGTCTGATTGGTCTTGTAAGACAAAGGGGATTCAGTATGGTCCAGTTGTAGGGGTTGTTTGTCCATTTTGTCTGTAGGTGTATGAGTCTTTCCGAAATCTTTGTCATGTTTGTGCGTTCGTATAGTAGTTGGGTGGAGGGGTTGTGTAGTGGGTTTTGGGGGTGTCTTATTCGTGTTATTAGTCTTAGTGCAATTTGTTCTGTTGTTTGTATATAACGTTTTGTCCTTTCTGTTCCGTTGGTCATGAGTATATGTCCATAGTCTAGCAAGGGTCTCCAGATAGCTTTATATATTTTGGTGGCGGTGTTTGTGCTAATTCCTCTGTCTTTGTAAGTTAGTGATCGGAAGTGTTTTGTTCTCTTTATTGTTTCTGCCCTGATGTTTCGTATGTGTTTAGTGAATTTAAGTTTGTGGTCAATTGTGATTCCAAGGTATTTTACGTCGTTTTTTGGTTGTGTCGTTTGACCGTCTGCAGTTATCGTAGGGGAGTCAGCGTTGAGTCTGTGGTTTGTGAGCAGAAGTTGGTTTTTTGACGCGTTTGGTGTTAGTCTCCATTTATAAAACCATGTCATTGTGTTGTTTGTTAGTGTTTGGAGTCTTTGAGCTGCTCTCTCAGTAGTTTTGTCATGTACAATAAGTGCCGTGTCGTCTGCGTATTGTAATATGTATGCCGATCTGTCGATTTGATTTTTGTCTGGTAAGTTGTAATTGTATATGTCATGGCAGTATATATAGTAGAGAAACGGTGAGAGCGGGGATCCTTGAGGGAGCCCTTGTTCAGGGGAAAAAGAAAATGACAGTGTTTTGTCAATTCGTACTTGTAGTTGTCTGTTTTCTAGTAAGTTCTTTGTGGTGTGTAGTAGATATGTTGGTGTGTGTAGTTTGTATAGTTTGTATAGTAAGCCTCTATGCCAGACACTATCAAAAGCCTTGTTAATGTCCATAAACAGGCAAGCTGTCTTTCTGTCAGTTAGGTGGGTAGTTTGTATATTGTTGGCCAAAATAAAGAGCGGATGAACGGTCGAGTGATGTTGTTTGAAACCAAATTGGTAGGTAGGTATATATTTTCCAATCACTTTTTCAAGCCGCTGCTTTATTATGTATTCGAAAATTTTGCTTAGTACTGGAAGTAGTGTAATTGGTCTGTAGTTGCTCGGTTGTGTATTGTCGAGTCCATTTTTGGGTATAGGGATTATTAAGCCGTTCTTCCATGTTTCTGGTTTTGCGTATATTTTTTTATGCGGGCAATATCAGAAAAAAAGTGAGGCTTTTGCGGTTATGAACGTCAGTGCTTGAAACTGATTAGTTTTTCAGTCTCTAAGGCCAACGAAGAAAATTATTTATTCCTGATGTTTCGCAAGCTCGAGTGGCTTGCATCTTCAGAAGTGGTGTGTTTCTCACAAGAATAAGGGAAAAATTCTTTTCCACGACGGCCTGAACGCGCTAACAACTACAAAGCTCGAAAAACTCACGAAACTACAGAAATTCGAGATCTTTTGGGTATTGGCGCTAAAACAATTTGCTTTTAATTTTAATAACAAATATAATTGAGTGCTTGGAGAAACATATATTGTCTCGTATTTAAAATAAATCCGCAATTCATCCATATGCCAAGAACGCGCTGAGTTTCAACCTGTTTGTGCATAGGATTATTTAGCACAAATCGGTATTTCATTTTATCTAATGTACTTATTTGTCCAAGTATGTACATGCATATCAACTGGTACATGATTGCGACAATGGCTGTTATGTTTTTTAACCTTGTGGGGTCAAATACATTATTTATAAGCCAATAACACATAATTTATAAAATGTAATACCAATATTTCCGGCTTTTTATTAAACCTCTAGCATTTGCCAGTGGGAAAGCCGATCATTAAACATTTTATATAATAATTATATTTTTGCCGATGAATTTATTAAATTTTTCTAGGGATGTAAGTAAGTAGGTCTGCAAATGCCTTCGATCCCAAAATTTACACGAAAATCAATTCCATTTATTTTTGCTTGTGCATGCCAGATGGCAGCAGAAATTCAATTTTGGCCCTTAATCTTGCCGCAATATCTATCCTTTTCCGCCAGCGAGTCAAATTATCTGTTTGCCTTAATGAATACAGACAGAATCGGTGTTTCGGTTAAACGTCTGCTTAATTTTCATTGATTAAATAAAAAAAAATCCCAGAAAACTGCCAATTGCCCTAATTTCTTAAAAGGATAACTTTTTTAGCCATAATTAACAACAGCTTGCTTACCTGCCGACAATTCCGATCTTCCTATTGGGAATAGGACAAGACATCTTGTTCAAACCGGCCCAGTCAAGCACCTATTGTTTAATGAAAATAGCATGAATTTATCTTTATTTATGTATTTTTAATTGATAAAAATGATAAAGTATTGTTTATGATAGGTCAATATTGTTAGGAAACTATTTTTAAATTAAATTAAGCTTTAAGGTAAAATATTGTCCAATCATACCTGCAAGTTTTTCGGTGAAGTCCCGTTGTCCAACTGCAATGATTGCCAAATTTTACAAAATTATTCTTGCGCACTGAATCCAACCGTGAGTTTTTAAATAGAAATTCTGAACAGGATTAGTTAAGCTTACTAAACGCGCTGTCTGCAGCGTGAAATATCTAACTTGTAAGCCTTACTATCGGATAGAAAGCAGTCTATATATTATATGAAAACAAGATCAATTAATATATTCACAGATACCAAATCCTATCGGTTATGTTAACACACTTACTGTTAGTTTCTTATACTGAGCGAACGGATTGGATATACTATAGGCAATTAAGTAATGTTCTGCGACAAAAACAATCAGGCTTTTAATCATGACCTAAAACCTTGTGAGGAAATTTTACTTCATTAACTTTATCTTTTCTATGGTGGTTTGCAATGTAGTTTTGTTGACAAATTGTGAGTTCAACATATAAGGTCAAAAACTGGTTAAGAGATTATATTATTTTTGTGATTTATAAAACAACAACGTCAGCAGATTTTTATTTTTGCCTGGAAAAACCTCCTGCGAGCTTAAAATTTTTGGTATCAAATTAAAGCACAATAAACACTGTTTTATTTTTAAATTTTGAAATATTTAGTTTAACTTAAAATTTGCATCTAATTTATATTTTACGGGCAAGATGAGGCAGCTTTCAGAAAAGAAGAGTGAGGCTTTGGCGGCTTGAAACTGATGAGTTTTTCGGGCTCTTAGGCCGTCGAAGACAAGAATTTCTTCCTGACGTTCCGCAAACACGGTTTAGGAAAGGTTTTTTATGATTATTGCGAGATGATATATATATTTTTTTCGGTGAGGTTTGGGAAATGCTCTCTTACGCACACCCAGAGCTGATGTTCTGGCTCTCTGGGCTGTGTGGAACTCCAGCTTAGCTGTTTTACCCACTAAAACCCTTCCTCACCTCCGAAGTGGGCTAGCACCGCGGTCATTTATGTCCTATTGTGCCTTCGTATTTTATTCCCTCAATATCCCTGTGTATTCAATGAATTCCAGAAGAATCTTGAAAGGGGTACGCATGATCTGGTCTGGTAGGACTTCATTCCCTCCCAGGAGTCTTCGTCTACCTGTTGCATATGACCTGCAGTGACACATAATATGTAGAGTAGTTTCGTCCTCTAATTCGCACCCCCTGCAGGTCGGCTGATCGCTCAGTCCCATCCTGAAGAGGTGTTATTTGCAGAGGTCGTGCCCTGTTAAAAAGGCCACTATCCTCCGTATTTTTTGCCTGCTGAGATCTAGCAGTTCGTTTTTACGCACTGTTTGTGGAGGTCCCACCAACTGCCTTGCTGTAAGGAGTCGTGGTGTCTTCTCCCAGTACTTTCTATGTTCTTCCAAGATCCATTGCCCAACTACCGCCCTAACTTGGGCATGAGATATACCACAAGCAGGTTCTTGGTTGGTCAGTTGTTGCTCGGCCCCTGTCTTAGCAAGTTCCGCAGCAATCTCGTTTCATTTGCTCCTGTTTGTCCCAGTTGCCCAAGTGAGTTTTAATCTGTTTGAGTTCTCAGCCAGGGTCGTAAGTTCTTTTACACAATCCAGCACATATTGTGAACGATTCAAGTACCTTAATTGTGGCTTCATCTCTAGTTACGATGGTAATATGCTTACGTGTAAACTCTTTCCCTCATTTTCCGGGCGAAATTTGTTATTGCTAGTATACTTGCTTGAAAAGCGATCGTGATTGTACGCAGGTTTAAGGTAATCTCTTCCCCGGTTCTTCCTCTTTCGACTATACCAGCGCCTGTGCCCGATGCTGTTACCGATACCATACGGAGTCCCCTGTGATAGCTGATAGAGTCGCTCCACCGATAAATGCAAAGGCTCCAGCCCCAGGAGTCTCCATAGCGGCCGTCGGTGTTGTTGACATTGCTCTAGTTATTCCCAGACACGCCAGTCTCTGAAATTTACGCCATCTTCGGTAAAATTCCTCATGTTTTTCCAAAAGTGCGATTGCAGGTCCATAAAGCCCTGTTCGCCTTGTTTGTTTTCTGTTCCACAGGTTGGGAGCAAAATTTCAATGTCTGTTTGATAGGTTTTTTCTGATTTTTGTATATTTTTTCTACTGCTTCACGTAATACATGTTTCCTCAGGTATTTTCCCGTCGTCTTGTAAGCAAATTGAAGCTGCATAACTGGGATTATTGAAGACAAAGTACGTATGTCTAGGTACAGTAAAATAGAGATCTAACTCAAACCAAACTGTTGGATGGGTGTGTGCCGAATCGTCTAGTCATATATATTTCAAAGGATTAGCAAACCTCCTAATAACCAATACAAGGTAAACGTAACAGGCAATTTAATAAAATTAGGCATTTATCTGGAGTTAGGTAACGCACGTTCCTTAATCTCTTAAACAATTCATAAATCTTAACTAGCAAATCCTTGAAAGGGTTGTGCGGCGTCCCATTCTCCAGATTGGTGGGTAATCACTTGCTCATTACTTATCCTCGTAACTATTTACATGTCATCCTGAGACAAATCGTTATTCAGGGCTTATCTGGAACACTTAGAGACTCTTGGATATTCGTAAAACCTTAAAATGGCATTTTCCTGATATTCGCGCATCGCGTCTAATGAATCCTGCCGCTAGATCTTTTGCATTATTTAAACATTTACGAAGTAACAAATGGAGCAGCCGCGATTTATATTATTGAGCCATTACTACTATACCCTAAGAGGATTTTCCAGTATGATGGAAATGTGGGGGAAATTTTCTAGAAACATTACGAACAACTTTGAAGAAAGCGCATCTAATCAATTGCACTTACGCACGTTAAATGGCTGGAAATTGTGCTTAATTGTGTTGAGAGGGACGTTTTTCACCTCGAAGCCAAACTGAATATAATAAGGTGCAAATCCCTCTTATCTTAGAAGATTTAATTTAGAGATAAAGACTATAATTTAAATTAAACTATCCCATTACGGTCTTTAAGCTCGTTTCGGTAATCGATACAAAACGAATTGGCAAGAAAGAAACCAGAACGACCCTACAGAGTAATCAATAGCGGAAAGAGAATAATGTTACCGATAACTTATTTAATGAGGTATTCGCGTTCTTTGGAACTTACCGAAATTATTTTGGTCGGGAAATATATGGACGTCCGAAAAAGAAAATTGCACTTACAGATTACATACACAATTATCGGTATTAATATTGATGTGTGTTTTCTTTGGCACTTGTGTATATCAGCGAAACATGTTTTGAAACTGATGAGTTTTTCGACTTTGCTTTTAAACTGTGGTGGGACAGAATTTCCGAAATCCTAACTTTGTTGATATACCTCCTCTGAAGATGCGAGCCACTTGTGCTTGCGAAACGTTGGGAAGAAATTCTATTCCATAAAATTTCTCTATTTAAAATATCAAATGCACCGGGGAAAGATAAAATTAAGGCAAAACTCTTGAAAAATCTAACTCAAGAAACACACAAACTGATCCTAACTGAATTGAACAACTGCATCACAAATGGCAGAATCCCAGAAACATGAAAAAACGGCTTAATAATCCCTATACCCAAAAATGAACTGGACAATACACAACCGAGCAACTACAGACCAATTACACTACTTCCAGTACTAAGCAAAATTTTTGAATACATAATAAAGCAGCGGCTTGAAAAAGTGATTGGAAAATATATACCTACCTACCAATTTGGTTTCAAACAGCATCACTCGACTGTTCATCCGCTCTTTATTTTGGCCAACAATATACAAACTACCCACCTAACTGACAGAAAGACAGCTTGCCTGTTTATGGACATTAACAAGGCTTTTGATAGTGTCTGGCATGGAGGCTTACTATACAAACTATACAAACTACACACACCAACATATCTACTACACACCATAAAGAACTTAGTAGAAAACAGACAACTACAAGTACGAATTGACAAAACACTGTCATTTTCTTTTTCCCCTGAACAAGGCCTCCCTCAAGGAACCCCGCTCTCACCGTTTCTCTACTATATATACTGCCATGACATATACAATTACAACTTACCAGACAAAAATCAAATCGACAGATCGGCATACATATTACAATACGCAGACGACACGGCACTTATTGTACATGACAAAACTACTGAGAGAGCAGCTCAAAGACTCCAAACACTAACAAACCACACAATGACATGGTTTTATAAATGGAGACTAACACCAAACGCGTCAAAAAAACCAACTTCTGCTCACAAACCACAGACTCAACGCTGACTCCCCTACAATAACTGCAGACGGCCAAACGACACAACCAAAAAACGACGTAAAATACCTTGGAATCACAATTGACCACAAACTTAAATTCACTAAACACATACGAAACATCAGGGCAGAAACAATAAAGAGAACAAAACACTTCCGATCACTAACCTACAAAGACAGAGGAATTAGCACAAACAGCGCCACCAAAATATATAAAGCTATTTGTAGACCCTTGCTAGACTTTGGACATATACTCATGACCAACGGAACAGAAAGGACAAAACGTTATACACAAACAACAGAACAAATTGCACTAAGACTAATAACATGAATAAGACACCCCTAAAACCCACTACACAACCCCCCCACGCAACTAGTATACGAACGCACAAACATGACAAAGATCTCGGAGAGACTCATACAGCTACAGACAAAATGGACAAACAACCCCTACAACTGGACCATACTGAATCCCCTTTGTCTTACAAGACCAACCAGACAATCCCGCTTCCGTTCCCCTACATTAACGCTACTCGAACACTTACAAACGCAACTGACTAGTGGACAATAAAATAATTTCTTCTTGCCACTGAAATTTTATTTATTTAATAATATTGTTAACCTAGAATAAGAGAATTTTCATATTTGTTTTTTATTTAGATTAAGACTACATGTATTAAACAAGGCAGAAAGACCGATAGGTCGATAGCCTTTTTTAGAAATAAAGATGTTTACTACTACTACTATCAAATGCAGATATTAATTATAGGTCTAGTCGGTCCCAAACTATTTGGCAGTGACGTCATTATTTGCGAGGCCACATTGAAATTTACTCATGTCCGAGATTCGTTGGAAAGATTTTCTTTCAATTTGCCAGCTTGAGCGTTTGTTCCCAGTGATTTAAAAAGATTTATTTCTGTTCAGTCACACAGATACTATTGTTATTGCATGGTTTTATAGAAGCTTTAAAAACTACCTTTATTTTTGATTGTTGATAAATTAAACATTCGTGATTAGTATTGCTTGATGTAAGGGCAGAAATTAAATTTTTCTTTATAAAATACGAATTAACTTTTTACGATAGCAGTCGGCAACATGGTATTAAAATGATTTGAAGTTGCAAAAGTGAGGATACATTTGCAGAATGTAAACAATAAATTGGGAAACTTAATCACTTTCTTCAGTTTCGTTATTAATTTGCCTTAATTGGACAGTACTTGGAGGTAACTGTGTGCGTTAAGGTGTGTTATTTTCGAGGTGGTAAAGCTGCTGTAAAGTTATGAAGAAAAGGGAAAAAAAATGAGGAACTTTTACAAGATCTACGCGATGGCGGCAAAAGTATGAGCAAAATTAACCTGCCAACAGTCGCGAAGAAATCACACCAATATTTTAAATATTGTTTCATACTTCCGCGAATTATTGTAACAATTTGATAAAAGACATACGTTAATAACATCAACTTCTGTCCCGCTCGGTGGACAAGTAATAGAAAAAAACACAATTATTGCGTCACTGCCAAAAAGTTGGGAGATAGCATAGGTTCCAGTCAATATTAGTGTTTATTAGTAAAATCTTTACAAATACCTTTCGGTGTCTTTCTCCACCATCATCAGTTTGTCTGTATGAATTTTGGTATGATGGCGAGATTCTTGCATCTGGTTAGGAAGTTTTTTCTGTTCCTCTCTTTTGCCAATTTTGCTTGCAATTTCCTATATGTCTTTTTCAACTCGTTCTCATCCATCAGATCTATTCCGCTTTTTATTAGTGTATATTAGTTAAATCTTTACAAATAAGTTTCGGTGTCTTTCTCCACCATCATCAGTTTGTCTGTATGTCTTCATATGAATATATATGTATATATATGAAGACATACAGACAAACTGAAGATGGTGGAGAAGACACCGAAACGTATTTGTAAAGATTTAACTCATAAACACTAATATTGACTGGAACCCAGGAGTTTCTTTTGGATTAAATTGAAATACAGTCAGGAAAATATACACAATAACATAGCATAGGTACATTTGAATGAGCTTCTTGAAGTGTAAAAGTGTTGAAAATTGGAGAATAAATTTTATTACAAACTGAAATTAGTTTGAAACAAATAATTACGTTTAAAAGATCGAAAACCAACATTTTGCCGTCTTATTATTATGCTCGTATCACGGCCACACCCTCGCAAACATGATTAGGACCAAGTTAGAGCAGCTTAATACCCACCTATATAGATAAAGCCAACTTCACACTGGTTTCTACTTTGACGTTAAGCCGGGGGATTATTCATAACTTTGAGTCAGCTCTTAACTTGGGTTTCAAGACTAAGTTTTTGTTTTACTTGTCTAGCCAATAATTTTATTTGATCGCTTATTTTGATGTTTCATTGGTCAAAAGAGCGATCTGAAAACTTTGCCATTGGAGACATCAAATATAGATGTTTTCTATTTGCCCAATCGAAACCGGATTCGCTGGGAATATGATGTAAAACTGTACACATCATTAAGCCATTATGTTATCGTGTTACATCTGCCAATCATATCATAATGCTTAGAGGAAATAGGTAAAGAGATTTGGCCAGATAGAATGATCAATTAGCGCGCTCATTTCAAAGCCATAATCATTTAGTGAGATTGATATCAAATTGGGTCGCTCAGGGTTGCCAAAATGGCAAACAAACCAGATAATTTTCTGTAAAAAAACAGCTTTTTTAGTAGTGCCAGGTTCGAATTAGATAAAAATGCGAGTTTGAACTCCAAAAAATCTCCAGTCTTCATTGTTACTTGGCGTACATGAAAATAGCCCGCATATTAGCATTAAGGGTTGAATGATGGAAAAAAGCGTCTTTCTTGCTGACGTCGCAAAAAATGAATAAGAGAAAACTTTCTGTTTGAGGAAACCAGCAACTTTCTTTTTTTGATGGCAAAGGATTTCGCAGTCATCGCTTGAACAATCAGTAATTTTTGGGTCTTTAGACCGTAATCGATGGGAATTTCGCACTTTGAAGGTGCCAGCCAAGCGTGCTAGCGAAACGTCAATACCAAATTAATATCGGCGATGGTCTAAAAACGCGAAAATCACCGATTGTTCTCTCTTCTTTTTTTCTCTTCAGCCTGTGTCAGTCCACTGCTGGACGTAGGCCTCCTCCCTGTCTTGGGCAAGTTGACACGAAGATATTCCTGGTTTCTTTTTAATGTCGTCCAACCATTGCTTCCGACAGTTCTTTTTGTTACCTTCGGTCTCCAGTGTAATATCTTATATGTCCATAGGCCAGATGTTTCTCTTGCCACATGCTCCACCCACTGCCACTAAAGTTTTGCCACTCGTTCGATGATACCTGTGATTTTTGTTTGTCTTCGTATTTTCTCGTTTCGGATCCTCTGTCTTAGACTTACTCCCAATATCCTTCTTTCCATTGCTCTTTGTGTTCTTCTTAGCTTGCCTGCAAGGGTGATAGTTTCCAAACCAAAAGTGGCCACAGGTGGTACAGAAGTCTCGTACATCTTTCTTTTTAGTCACACATATAGCGCAACCTACCAAAAGCTGCCGATGACAATCCTTTCTTCAATTCTTCTGGAAAATTCCGCCAGTTGATTTTCTTTTCCAAACTTCTGTGTCCACTTATTGTGTGTCCAAGGTGTACATAATCAATGAAATTGTGGCTTTAGTTGGCTCAATATCTTCGTCTTCTTTAAATTCATTTTGAGGCCTACTTGAGTGGCAGAGTCATTCAATTCGCGTAGCACATCCTCCAGTTGTGTAACGTTTGTACTTATAAGGACTATATCGTCTGCGAATTTCTGGTGATTTATATAGCAACCGTCGATCTTCATACCCCTATTTTCCCAAATTTACTTTTTTGAAAGCGTCTTCTAAAGCCAAAATGACGAGTTTTGGGGATATGGTGGCACCTTGGCGAACTCCTCTGTCAACCGGAACTTAAGATTTTGGTTGATTTAACTTGAAGTGAGGTGTTTTCGTAAATACTTTGGATTAAGTTGGAATATCTGGAGTCAATTCTGGGACTGTTCAGTGAACGTACATTTAGAGACTGGACATTGAAAATTATTTCAATGAAACTCATTTGGCAACTCTGACCAAACATGTTAATTGTCTCATATTACTAAAAAAATTGAATATGAACAATTCTCATTGTTCTTTGATGCCTGAAGTAGGCAAGATGAGGTGGCCAAACTCGAATCTACTATTAATTTTAATGGTTTTGTGCACCTGGTTTTGCCCAGAAGTCAATTCGGAAGTAAGTTTTTAAGACTTTTAATTAATTGTACGTTCCAACGAAATTCACGGGAAATTTGAACTAGACAACTTTTACTTAGTGTTAATATAATGCTTCCTACCAAAAATAATAAATATGCAAACAAACTTTGAATCGCTCTAGAAAGTGTCATTTAATGTCTAAAATTTCATTAGTTAAAGAAAAAAAATAATATGAAACTGGCAAAGTTTGCGCATAACTATGAAACCTAAAATTTTTTTGCAATCCAACTGTAGTGATCCTTCGCTCTGGCTACATATTAATTCACCTGAAAATCATTCAACATTTGCAATAATTAGCGCGATATAATTAACTATTTTTCACCGGACGTTTGGCTCTAATCAGCTTATACGCTTCTCTAGCTCTATTTACTTAAAAGCGGTCAGGCGGTTAAGGGAGTCCCATTTTGCCTTCAGGCAACCACTTGTACATTGGGAATAATTTCGCAATTTCTCCGGGAAGTAAAAATTTCCATTTCCACCAAAAGTTAAATAAATCCAAAAGTATTTTGGATTTATAACCCAAATGAGAATTAATTCGAAGTAATTTTTCGAGGTTTTACATGGAAATTACTCATCGCTACTTTGAGAAAGCGAATCCCGGCCACCATTAATATTATTCACAGTAATTGGACATTCTAAGGAAGCATGAGCTGTGGTTTATTTAGTTTTTCCAGAAATGGAACACATTTAAGTCACTATAAATATATAAATAATGACCAGCTCGGCGAGGTTGGTAGACTACCATCATTCATTATAATAATCTTTAGATTAAAAACCTGCAAAGAATGAAGCTAAATTATGTATTCAAGGGTAAAATGTAATTTTTTTTTGTGAAAAAAATCTCAATAACTTAGTTTGCTCAAAGTCTGGTACCTAATTGTTTTCTTTGTAAGCTATTAAACAGCGCGGTAAATTTATTATGGAATTTTAGGTTGTTAAACTGGCGGCGCGTGGGGGATATTAAAGTTAAAAAACAACTTCAAAATGTTCGAAAGATACATAAAGAAGAATAGATTTTCCGCATTTAGTTGAATTAATATTCTTGCTTCCAAGACATTTAGGCAAGGAGCAGATAAGTGCATATATCTAAACATTATTGTTATGGCGACTTCTCGCCACCCTTATGGTATAAACTAAACCAGCTGAACTACTTTCAGTTTAACTCCTTGCGAAAATGTCTAGGCAGCTTACCCTCCTGAATTTTTACGGGTAATGGGCGCGCTATTCATACTTTCAAACGAGAAAATGGCCCTATTATTTAAATCGGGAGATTATTTAAATTATCGGAAAGCCGCGGGTTTTTATTGTTTTCACTTTTATAGCAATCTCTATGACGCATTTAAGATCACTATCAGATTCAAAGCATGACTAAGATGTATGCTCTGGATCTACTTCGTAACTTACAACGAATCAATCACGAAAGCCGATATCCTAGAGACTGTAAGAATATAAAGCTGCTTTCCATAAACTGTGTTTTCTTGTGGAAATAGCACAATATCCTTCTGTAAATTCTGCTTATCTGAAATTTTTTGAAAGAGGACATCGTCGAATTTTATCTGTTTTTGCTTCAGGCACGAAAGATGTATATCAACACGATAGCAAACTGCAAAGATTTCGAAAATTCGCCTCTGAACTGGAGTCAAATAACCTTCGATCGCGATCCAATTACTAAGGATTTCTCTTTCAACATCGAACTAACTGTGCATAAGGAAGTTGGTAAAAAATTCGGGGTGAGTAACTCGGCATTAATATTTTCCCATGCTACGTCGCTGGTTTTCCAAGGAAGCTGGTCTTAGTACGATAATCGATTCTTAAAATATGCAGGTCTACTGCAGCCATGTTTCTTTAAGCACAAAGTAATTAACTAGCTAGGATACACTCACCTAGGCACATTTTATTTAAAATGTTTTTCGCTTCTCTAGCTCAGTACTGACATTTTCTTTAGTGGGTTCAGAGTAATTGATTGAATCCATTCCCCACAATTAGTTGCTTCTTAGTTTAACATATAATGAACGAAATACTGACAATTTTTTATTTTAGTTCAAGAATCTAAAATTTATACATTGGTATCTTGGAACGTTGACAATTTTGTTTTTAACAATTCATTAAACGCTCTCACATGAATTGTTGTGCTTAAAGGGCGGCACTTTACAGTTTTTTTTGATGGTGTAACTTCCACCCCTTGATAAATGGAGAAGACTTTTTCCAATTATAAAAAAACGGGCAACAACAAAACAAACTAAATAATTGGAAAATCAGTCAGGCAAACGTCTTCGGCTTCTTTTCGATGGGCCACCAGGAATAGGAATTTTTTATGCGGAATTCTGAACCAACTGTGACTATTTCCGTGTTGAAACTGGTGACTTGAAACTTCCTGACCTTTTGCGACATCAGAGGTTGCTTTGCGTTTGAGCAAACTACGCCTGAAGATGCAAGCCACCCGTGCTCGCAAAACGTCAGGATTTTCTGCATCAGTTTCAATACCAAAATTGTCACAGTTGGTTCAGGATTCCACATAAAAAATTGCTTCGACGCAGTAAGCTTTCGCGCGAAACATATGTGAAGATGCAAGCCACTGGTAGTGACCAAACGTCAGGAAGACTATTTTTCCACGACGACCTTATAGTGCCAAAACTCACTATTTTGATAATTTTAGATAGAATTTAATATATGGAAATGCGAGACTGAAGGAAGTCTGGATAGTTGCGAATATTTCCTCAAAGAGCAGAAAAACTTCAAAATATGCTCCTATCTTTTGGACAAAAATCAATTTTGGTCAATATTCACGAATGCGTTCGTGCCTCCCTTAGTGTGCCCTATTAAAACAGTGAGTATTTAATGAGTTCTGTTCATCGGAACGAAATTCAATATCGAGAAAATGATAAATAAAAGTAATTGGCTAATTGGAAATTGATGAAATGTCTTTAAGGAAATTTAGTTCTTTAGAAATATACCGCTTATGCCATTGCATTCCTAATTAAACCAGCATGAAAAATAAAGCGTCTTCCTAATCTTCGTCTTTAAACTATGGCGCTCGAAACTTTGGAACTTCTAGAAAGGGATCTAAATGGATTTGTTTACTAATTAATCTCTTAAGCTTCACCATCAAATTATTTCGATTTATCCGCATTAAAATTTATTATTCCTGCTGTAGAGTGGCAGAGGTTTTAAAATTTAAATTGACTATTTTAAATAAATTTTATGCGCCCCTGCCAGAAGTTGAGATTTGTTTTATTTGCTGATTTTGTGCATGAACTATTACAGTGAACTGTGATATCTCGACTACCAGAAAAGTAACTTTTCTCCCATGAATATCATGCCTGGTGATTATGTACTTCCTATGTTACAGGGAGTATATAAAGCGATGAAGATTCCATTTCAAAGTTCCTACTTCAGATTTTTGCCAATACAGCAGCCAGTTATTCGGGGCCGTCTGATTGGATGGGATGATACGGTTAAAATTTCCTGCGTTGACATTGAAATTGTATTCAGCACGGAAAAACGTGGATAAATATGTCTAATAAAAGGTTCATGCAAGATATTAATAATACTGTTTTTATTTTTATATATTCCTTTATTCACTCCAATATATTCCTGGGTTTCAGTCAATTTTATTGTTTATTATTTAAAATGTTACAAATACGTTTCGGTGTCTTTCTCCACCATCATCAGTTTGTCTAAATAATAATTCTCACTATAGATTCTAGTCTTTTCCCAGATATGTTTGTCCTAACTCATCACCTGAAAACCAATGTTCTTGATGTACTTTTTAATATGTTTGTGATTTGTATTTTAATGTGTGAATTTTGATGGAAAATTTTATATAAATTAATAATAACTGTAAATGTGTATTTTAGACAAACTGATGATGGTGGAGAAAGACACCGAAACGTATTTGTAACATTTTAAATAATAAACAATAAAATTGACTGAAACCCAGGAATATATTGGAGTGAATTGAAGTACAGTCAGGAAAATATACGAAACGATATTCCTTTATAACGCTTCAACTGTTGGTTGCGTAACCGACAGGCTTTTTCACTTGTTGCATAAAATCTTATTTTTTATGCAATTTTCAGCCAATAAATATATTTGAAAAATTCTGCAGGTATGTTGGTTGATTGACATTTTCTGTTTGTTCCTTTAAGGAAAAGTGGCAGTTTTTTTTATTAAACAAACCCAAAATAATCCTAATGTTTTACGGATAAAACAGCTGCATGTTGCACAACATAATTCGGAATATAAACATTTTAAGGCACGCCAAACACTATCACATGCAAGGTAGTAAAGCGAGTGACACTAATGGTCGCCGCAATATAATGCAATTAAATGGTCTTAATGGATTTGCACTTACCATTTACTTTAGCTGCAAAGTGTCTGTTAACTTGCAGATAGGTTCTGTAATCTATTACCGATAATTGCACCTGAATGTATTTTTTTATCGCAGACAAATGAGTTTTTCTAATTACCTTTTAGTAGAGAGAGTGTTTGGAAATTTGGAAGCTTTTATTGCTGTTGAGCAAAAGGGGCTAACATTTTTAGAAAAATATAATATGATTCAAATTTGTCCTGCTGACAAAGGTAATGCATATGAACATGGACCATATTACATTTAGCAAATGTAATAAATTTTACAAAAAGAAAAACACACAAGACTATTACAATTAAAAAATGTAATTCTTCCATAGCACATGAAAAGCACATTCTGCCAAATGGCTTGCCAAATGTGAAGGTAGAAACAGCCATACATACAAACTGATGATGGTGGAGAAAGACTCCGAAACGTATTTGTAACATTTTAAATAATAAACAATAAAATTGACTGGAACCCAGGAATTTCTTTTGAATTAAGTTGAAATACAGTCAGGAAAATATACACACATATATTATTTATCTTAACTGTAAAAATAAATTATTACAAAGCAAAAAAAATATAAAAAATCTCTCTTCTATGTGATGCCTTTTCATCGTCTAGCAGGTTGGTTCAGTCGTGTTGGAAGTGTTCAAGTAGTGTTGTTGTTGGGAAGCGGAAGCGAGATTGTCTCGTTTGCCTCGTGAGGAAAAGGGGATTCAGAAGGGTCCAGTTGTAGGGATTGTTTTTCCATTTCGTTTGCAATTGGAGTTGTATTTCTGTTATTCGCGTTATTTTTGTTCGTTCGTAGAGAAGTTGGTTTGAGGGGTTGTGTAGTTGGTTTTGAGGATGTCTTATTTTCGTTATTGATCTCAGGGCAATCTGTTCTGTTGTTTAAATGTGTTGTTTAGTTTTGAGGTCTACATATTGATTGGTAAATTTTTGTGGCGGTCTTTGTACTGATTCCTTTGCCTTTGTACGTCAGTGATCGGAAGTGTTTTGTCCGTTGAATGATTTTTGTTCTTACGTTCTGTGCGTGTTTTGTAAATTTTAGTTTTTGGTCCAGTGTCATTCCTTGATATTTTGCCTCTTGTTTTGGTCTAATTCTGTGTCCGTATGTTGTTATTGATGGAGAGTCGTCTTTAATTTGGTGGTTTGGTTAAAGTAGTTGGTTTTTCGTGGCGTTTGGTGTAAGTCTCCATTTGTAGAACCAAGCAATTGTATTGTCTGTTAGTGCTTGAAGTTTTTGTACTGCTTTTACTGTAGTTTTGTCGTGCACGATCAATGCAGTGTCATCGGCGTATTGTAGTATGTCAGCAGATTTGTCAATGTGTCTTTTGTAAATATACACAATTTGTTTAATATAAGCTGTAATGTTTCGTCAGTTTACATCCCTGAGCCTTTGTTGGTTTTTTAAAGTTGGTTTTTCCTGATTGTGACTTTATTTTCTTCCTTGTTCTTTTTGTTCAACTTTGTTGGACTAGTCTTGACAGCTTTCTTGTTCTTAATTTTTTGTAACTCTTTTTCACATTTCACAGTTTACACACTTTACGCATCTTGGATCTTTCGCACAAAATTTTTGGGTGTGTCCAAACGCTTGACATTTATTACATTGAGGAATTAATTGGGATACTTGTAGTGGTACAAAAATGAAAAATTATTAAAAAAAACTGCCTATTTATGGATGAAATAATAAAGGACAATTATAATTAATATCAAAAAGAATACATTAAATTTCAATATAGTACTATAAGTGCACTTATAATAAAAGTCGCCCAAAAGGACGTCAATTAATAGTTTAATTCCAAAGATCTCAAGAACCGTCGATCTCAGGGATAACAATTAGGTAGGCTTATTTTGTCTAAAAAATGCTGAAAAACAGATATTCGGGGCTCAGTCGACTCTCAACGTTAGGGCGATTATAAAGAGAATCATTTGCTGCAGGTGGCGCCTTGTATGAATTGGTTTAAAACGAAGTTTGATAATCGAATTTGTCCCTTCGAAACCCCTTGAATACTTAATTTTAGAAAAACACTCCAAGTTGTTCGTGTTATGTGAAAAAGATCAGTCAAAAATATATCTTTGACCCTCTGTGTTTCTGTTCCCGTTGACTTTTCTTCTAAGGTACCTTGTGCTAAATCGTATTATTATTTTTACATTTTTTGCCATTATTTATCGGACAACCTGTAGAACTTTCATGATTTGTGACTTAATATACTATTTTAATAAGTGCGGTTCATTGATTTTTGCGTCCAGCCATTAGATTTGGTATAATCGGTAAAATTCAGTTGTGGAAATTTTGCAGTTTCAAGTCATTAAGCAGTCCGACTCACTTTGTCTTTTTCGAGTGAGACACCGTAGAAGTCAGAGTAGCTTAATCAAGCATGGAGGAAATCATTTATTTGAGCCGCATATTCAATCAAATCGTCAGGACTGACAAAAGCATTAATAAAACAGAGTTCCAAAGAGCTTTTTTTCCTAATGTCTTAAGTAGACCTTTCGGCTTACATAACGCAAACCCTCGAATTTATGGCTGGTTCAATAGGACTTGTCAGGTCAGTTGGCTTTGTGAATCGCTTCCATTATAATCGTTGTCGCGTAACACCCTACCAAAGCTAAGTGTCCCGGTGAGCTGAGGGATTCTTGATTGATGACATTGTCTCTGCTGCGTCGCTGACTCCCTAATTCCGTATTGCCTTATACCAGATGGGATTCTCTGTTTTTTTCACATTCGCCTTCAACCCAATGTTTCACACAATGTTTTTGTATCCTTTACGAATACACCCGTTCGCACCTCCAACAATCTAGCTCCAGACTTCCGAACAGTGGCTGGACATTATAAGGTGATGTTATTTCCTTAAAGGTTGGGGGAATGTTAAAATTGGCACACACTGTTTCAGTTAACAAGCGTTTATTTTGTTGATTACAGTCGCAGTAGCTCTTGATTATGCTAGAAAATGGTGATCTACTCTCAGCATAGTAATGAACTGATATATACCGCAGTTAACTATTTACTAAACGTGGACGGAAAGCAACAACTGAATTAAATTGTAATTAGCCGCTTAATAAACAGCTACAGTTAATTATGTAAATTTCATTCCCCTGTATTCGACAGCCGATGTTTTATTCCTTATGTAGTTTTGTTTGATTTTTCATAATTTCCTCGAGCACTTTCATCTGAATGTGATTTTCCAATTTTCAACCTTTTCCTTTATAAAAGAGCAATTTGCCATTTATTCCGCCGGTAATGCGGTTTCTTGGTGGATTAGAGCAAAAAACCCCAGAATAATGCCGTTCATTGAAATATGAAGTACATCGAAAGCTGAACTGCATTCTTTCAGTTAATATTAATCACACTTCTCTATTCAGCGATTAATTGTAATTTTATTGGAAATGGTTTTGTAGGGCCTGCCCTAAATAACGGCCCGGTAATTAATATTCCTGGACAGTACGGAAAATTTATAATTAAACGGAGTAAAACCGCGGTTGTCGAAATACTTAATCTGTGTTTTTGCCTGTATTTCGTTTCACCGAGTAACGAGTCGGTTAATTAGTTATGTCAGATTCCTGTTTAAGCCACTGAAAATGTAAAGTGAGCAACTGGAAAATCGACTGTTTTAATTATTTCAATCACTAGCAATCAATCCCAATACGAAAAAACAGTATTGCAGTTTGCAACCCAACAGGATAGTACTGACATTAACGTTGCATCTAGCGTGTCAAGAAACTAACTGAAACTAAGTTTCTCTCTTGCCGCTGGCTGTCGAAAAGATAAATCTAACTAGCAGCAGTTTATCTGCTTTAAGCCAGCACGTAAAGTATTAAAAAATTGAAATCCCCCAATGAACCGATAAAATTTATTTTGGATTGTTTCAGGCTCGCACAACAGAAATAAATCGTGAAGACTCAGCTCAAAATCAGCGGCGACTATTAGATTTATTTACTGTAGATTTACGACAAATACGTAAACAGCAGAATGCAAGAAATGCATCGAGCTAAATTTGTTTTACTTCAATAAACCAGAAGGTAGTTGCGATATGTTCATCGGACAAAATCTACTAGTCGCTAATCATTTGTTAATCCATTGGGATTTAACTTCCAATTAGCCGACTATTCGGGAAAATTCAGTTTATTTTAATTTCATTATGATTCCAATTTCCTACTGACATTGTTCTTAGTTGAGTGTCTCTCCTTTATTGAAATTTCTGCGTATTTTCTTACTAATCTCATTTGTGAATTACCTATTATTTGTCATACACCTTCAAATCAGGAACTTCTATCAATCAATCTAGACAGAAAATAGAATAAAAAGATTCTTACTTTGCAGTGGTGATTTTTAAAATTCTTTTAATATTTTACTAATAATATACAGATTTTTTCATATCCCGCATACATTTCATAATTGTTTAATGAACCAGTAGTAGTAGTAAAAAATCTTTATTTCTTTCGAAAAGGCTATCGACCTATCGGTCTTTCTGCCCTGAGTTACAACTTTTTGTATATGAAATTAATAAACTATTCATACTTGGAGATATTCCAATAGAGTTGAGGTTGGGAAGAGGAAACGCGTTTGTCTGGTCGGTCTTGTTAAACAGAGGGGGTTCAGGAAGGTCCAATTGTGAGGGTTGTGTTTCCATCTTGATTGCAAGACGAGTAGTCTTTCCGAGATTCTTGTCTTGTGCATTCGTAGAGTAGTCGGTTCGGTGGATTGTGTAATGGGTTTGCTGGGTGTCGGATCTTCGTTATCAGTCTCAGTGCTATCTGTTCTGTTGTCTGTAAATACCGTTTAGTTTTGTCAGTAGCTTAGTGTTTTGTTAGTGGTTTCGTTCAGCTGGTGTTTATAATAGTTTATGATATAGTCGTGGGTTGTAATGGGTGAATGGACCCTACTTTGCGCGGTTATCGAAATTATCATAGCGGCTGATCTTTTTTTGAGGCACTTTATTTGTACATTAGGAATGCCTTCGATAGGGGCAGTTGACCTTCTCGGGCATTGCAGGCTCCATGCTGCATGGTCGTCAGCATAACATGCTGCACACTTAACTGGGAGAGGGGACTCACATGATATCGTTGAATGTGGTCCCTGAGATCTGCCGCACTTGATAGTTGCCTTGCAGTCTTCTCTACGGTGGTCGAATAGGCCTCACCGGCCACACGGAGCAGAAATGGGCGTTGGTGGCTTGCTTTTATGAATCATTTTCTCGCAAAACTCTGAAGCACGTAATTTTCTTGAAATCACCGCTCAACTTTCGGTGATAACATTTGTCCTTTTAAATATTTCCATAGAAAGAAATCCAGTGGAGTAAGATCCGGTTACTGTGCTGGCCATTCAATAGGTCCACCAAAAACTATCACACGATTTTGAAAAATTGCGGTCATTTTTTTAAATTGAAATAAGGTCCTAAAATCACACACACTTATTGACTTTTTGGGGATATTCAGTGGACCAAAATCGAAAATTTTGTCCGTTAACAGTGCAATTTAAACAAAAAGTAGGGTCATTGGAGAAGATAATATTATGCGGGAATTTCTTATTTCCTCACAGAATTGTCTTAATTATCTTTACAAAGTTATACGGGGTGTTTCTGTGTGTCCGATATTACATAGGGCGACTTTTCAGGCTTTTTTAAGATAAACATTAATTAATTTTTGATATTATGTATTTTTGAAATTGTGATTTGAATAAGTTTGGGGGTTTTGCATCCTGAGAAATTTGATCTTGATTTTGCGCTTACATGTGGAGGTTGCTACATGTCTTTCTCTCTTTCTCACCATCAAGGGACTGTCGAAAACAACGCATTTTTTACGTAAAAATGATAGAAGCATTGATTTTCACACTAAAAAATGTGATACAAGTATGGACGAAAGAGTTATGACTCTTCAAAAGAGAAAAATACTTGTAGTTAGCGCCTTTTACATGTAAGAGCAAAACCAATATCAACTTAAGTTTCTCATGTTAAAAAACCCTCCAATTAGCAAGTTTCGTCCAACTATCGAAATTATTTCAAAATCATGTACAAAAACCAAAATTTACATTAATCTTTTAACACCCTTTTCGATAAGTAAGGCCATGCCTATATGGGCTGTTTATCTTAAAAATCTCTCAGGAATTGAATCGAAACTTTCGTTTTTCAAGAATTTCCCACATATCTTGTTTCTAATTAAATCTAGTGTTTCTTCTCCAACTGTCAGTTTGTGAATGATATAATGGCATTGTAAACCGTGAAGTTGGCCTTTGGCTACATCGAGCAAGAATTTACACAAATAATTTTCACCAAAACCTTCACTTGTGCTTCTGACATGGATTAATTAAATCAGGCATGAGCTACACAGAGAATAATCACTGCTGTTACACGAAAGCCGTCTCAATAATCCAACACATTATATGTAAAAACTGTTATTGATTTTTCGCGCCCTTGTTACGTACCCTTAGTTAAATTAAATGCTACAGTTAATGGAAATAGCATTGTCTTAGTAAATGACACTAATAAAAAGTAATGAAAATACTTTAATTAAATTTAATACATAAAAAGCAAATTTAGTTTTTAGCGGTGCTACAGCTAAATAAGTTATTCATTTATTTGTAAATAATAGAGACAAATACGCAAATAAATATTAATGGTAGTGAACCATTTTAAAATGCGAAATTTAGTGAAATATGCGGAATATTTAAACTGATTCAATTTCGAAATTGCTGCGAATTGATAGATACTGATGAAATATAGTAACATGTGATAGAGTTGGTAGCTTGGATGGTTGTGTTTTATTTTGTAACAATTTGGAAATAGCGGCGAGTGAATTCTCAACCTGCAACATGCATTTTATTGCCAACTGAAACAATGGCAAATAGTTTCATTACATCCAGATTGTTTACTTCCAATTAAGCAGGTGCACATCAACATAAAACATAACCTACTGTCCAAATTAAGCCAATTTGTGACCGAAAAAATCTGTTAATTGATTGCACTAATTAAATACCTGAATTTGTACACTTCACTCACATGGAATTAATTGGAAAACAGCCATTTTAAATGACGAATTCTAAAACACCTCAAAATTTAGGTGGCAATTTAGGCATTCAGCCTAATAACCCAGTTTCTGCCAATATTTACCAGCTTTTATGATTAAATCAACGTTCCCTGAAGAACCGATTTTAAAAAGTGTACAATTTGACTAATGCCTAATCTGACTCGCTTCCTTGCATGGCCCTAGATTCGGAAAACGTGCAAGGAAAAACTACGGCCCGTTTCTTTTTAAATTGAAACTGTCTAAACAAAATATATCTCCTTAGTAAATGAATTTTCTTTATTTGAGGCCAAAGGAGAGGAATACAATAGAAAATCTAATAACGGTTTACAAGGGGAAATAAACATCACATTGCAGTGGTGACGCCGCTCCCAAAGCGACATATTAAAATTGAATTTTAGAATTTTTCCATTTTGCCTTTTTATCTCATCTGAAAAAATCGCAGCTTCGGGGTATGTTTGAAGCCTGATATCAACCAGGCCCGGAACTTGGAAATAAATCGCGTAATAAATAGCGCTTAATAAATAGTTCTTCAGGAGCGTTTTGGTGCACACAACACTATCAAATGCAGATATAGATTTGGAACATTTTGAGTTAGGACGGAAATTACAATTTTGATCCGATGTCGATTTTTTTGTAAGCCTTACCATTCCGCCGCCTCTGCCAAGAGGGTAATAAACGTTTCCAGACATTTGCTTACCGGGGGGCTTTATTAATATATTTTTCTTGATCAAATCTTCTTAGCGATTGCGGCGTTCCTTATGAAAGCGCGAATAGCCGACGAGCGCTAGTCCGCATTGTTGAATTTATTTATTTTACTTCAAATTTATTTCCTCTATTTTTGCAATTTGAAAGAATACTGCTCATTAAATTCGAAGAGCTGATGATGGCAAATATAATAACTATTTCCATTAGAATATTGAGCTTGGCTAGATAAATCCAGATCGTTGCAAACTAAATATTTCTCAGTAAATTTGTACGCAATTAGTTTGCATCAACTTCAGGTGATATAATTAGGATTTTCAATTTTCCTTCAGTAATACGAATGTAATCAATTGTCCGGTTCTAATTTAATAATGGCTTCTAACAACAGCCATCAGTTAGGCCGTATCGGACTTCAGTGTTCAGAAATAACAATTGCCAAATCTTTTAGTCGCTAATCAGCTTTTGCCAATCAAAGTAAGCAACATTACTTGAATGTTGACATTCAATAGCCGCTTTCACTTTATGCTCGTTCATCGCTTCCAGACCTTTTCTATTAAACTAGAAACGTTAATCTTTACAATGGCCCGGACTGTTAAAAAATCATCATTAATTGTTCACGATTCACGCATTTGATTGTCGCAACAAAAAGTGAAACTTGGTTTCGAAATATTTTCATCTTGATTGATTCTTCAGATTTGGTCACATGAACAAAAAATCGATTTCCAGTAGCAGATTTACCGACATTATTAATCTGAATTTAATATTGGCGAATGTGTTGTTTTATTAACGTCAGAAAGCCAAAATACCCAGAAATAAGGCAAACTTATAACAAACAAAACAATATATATATAATATAACAAAATATAACAAAATTTATTTTGTTATATAACAAAATTATATAACGGGTGTGTCATATCCGGTCAAATTATGAGAAAACTCCTACTCCAATGCTAATTTACTTGGCATTTCTGGGCAAGACCTGTCTTGGAATTAATTCATAATCTTCAGATTTTTTCCATAAACGAAAAATCGATCTCCACGAGTATCTTTACCGACATTATTAAACCGAATTTAATATTGGCAAATGTGTCGTTTTGTTGAAGTCGAACGGCCAAAATACTCAGAAATAAGGCAAATAGGATTTTAAGATATAAAATCTAATATAACGTGTGTATCATACCCGGCTAAATTATGAAAACCATCCTTGAATGCTAATTTCCTTGGAATTTTTGGGCAAAACCGATCTTGTAATTTATTTACAATTTTCAGTTTTTTTTATTACATTATTGTTGCAGTTGACATTATGAAACCGAATTTAGTATTGGCAAATGTGTTATTTCGTTGAAGCCTGAAAGCCAAAATACCCAGAAGTCAGGCAAATAGGACCATAATGACGAAAACCTTATATAACGTGTGTGTCATATCCGGTTAAATTATGAAAAAACCTCCTCCTCCAATGCTATTTACTTGGATTTTTGCGCAAGATCCGTCTTGCATTTTATTCATAATCTTCAATTTTTTTCCATAAACAAAAAATCGCTTTTCAGTAGCAGATTTACTGACATTATTAAATCAAATGTAATATTCGCAAATGTGTCGTTTTGTTGAAGTCGAACGGCCAAAATACTCAGAAATAAGGCAAATAGGATTTTAAGATATAAAATATAATACAACGTGTTCCCCTACAATAACCCTACAATAACAGCAGACGGCCAAACGACACAACCAAAAAACGACGTAAAATACCTTGGAATCACAATCGACCACAAACTTAGATTCACTAAACACATGCGAAACATCAGGGCAGAAACAATGAAGAGAGCGAAACACTTCCGATCACTAACCTACAAAGACAGAGGAATTAGCACAAACACCGCCACCAAAATATATAAAGCTATTTGTAGACCCTTGCTAGACTTTGGACATGTACTCATGACCAACTGAAAAGAAAGGACAAAACGTTATACACAAACAACAGAGCAAATTGCACTAAGACTAATAACACGAATAAGACACCCCCAAAACCCACTACACAACCCCCCCACCCAACTACTATACGAACGCACAAACATGACAAAGATCTCGGAAAGACTCATACAGCTACAGACAAAATGGACAAACAACCCCTACAACTGGACCATACTGAATCCCCTTTGTCTTACAAGACCAACCAGACAATCCCGCTTCCGTTTCCCTACATTAACGCTACTCGAACACTTACAAACGCAACGGACTAGTGACAATAAAATAATTTCTTCTTGCCACTGAAACCTTATTTATTCAATAACATTGTTAACCTAGAATGGGAGAATTTTCATATTTGTTTTTTGTCTGGATTGGGACTGCATGTATTGAACAAGGGCAGAAATACCGATAGGTCGATGGCCTTTTTTAGAAATAAAGATGTTTACTACTACTATTGTTAACCTAGAATAGGAGAATTTTCATATTGGTTTTTTATCTAGATTAAGACTGCATGTATTAAACAAGGGCAGAAAGACCGATAGGTCGATAGCCTTTTTTTAGAAATAAAGATGTTTACTACTACTACTACAACGTGTGTATCATACCCGGCTCAATTTTGAAAACCGTCCTTGAATGCCAATTTCCTTGGAATTTTTGGGCAAAACCCATCTTGTAATATATTTACAATTTTCAGATTTTGTTGTTACATTATTGTTGCTTAATTCAATAGAAATTCCTGGGTTCCAGTCAATTTTATTGCTTATTATTCAAAACATTTCACAAATACGTTTCGGTGTCTTTCTCCACCATCATCAGTTTGTCTGTGTGAATTTTGGGATGATGGCCAGATTCTTGCATCTGGTTAGGAAGTTTTTTCTGTTCCCCTCTCTTGCCAATTTTGCTTGCAATTTCCTATATGTCCGTTTTAATTATTTCTCTTCAATCAGATATATCCCGCTTTTGTTCCCAAGCATCTCAATTAAGAGAGAGGAATAGAAAAAACTTCCTAACCAGATGCAAGAATCTGGCCATCATCCCAAAATTCACACAGACAAACTAATGATGATGGTGGAGAAAGACACCGAAACGTATTTGTGAAATGTTTTGAATAATAAGCAATAAAATTGACTGGAACCCAGGAATTTCTTTTGAATTAAGTTGAAATACAGTCAGGAAAATATACACAATAATTATTGATGCTGTTGACATTATGAAACCGAATTTAATATTGGCAAATGTGTTCTTTCGTTGAAGACTGAAAGCCAAAATACCCAGAAATCAGGCAAATAGGACTATAACGACGAAAACCTTACAAAACGTGTGTGTCATATCCGGCTAAATTATGAAAAAAATGATCATTTATTAGAACAATTGGAACGAATGCGAATTCGTACCAAATCAAGATTGGGCAGATGAGGCCTAATGTGATTAGTAGTATGACGGCTGTATTACGACACTGGTTGAGGCGGATTCATATTTTCAAAAATTTTTTATTGGGAATTCTACCTGAAAATTTTGTGCAAATGCAGACTTTTCTCATCATTTGAATGTTCAGGCGAACATGCTACTGACATATTTATTCCTTATTCCAATGCGAGTTATTTGACTGCAGTAAAGTAGTATGTCGCTCATTTAAATTGGAGCTTATCGAGATCAAGCGTAAATCGCTTGCTCCGGTCCTGACCATTGACATAGGACCTAAGAAGTCGACCCTTAAGTCCCATACAAACGTTGTTAATAACCGTCGGACTGTAATCCGTTCCTGATTGATGTTTTCTTCATGATAAAGAAAACCGAGGAAAGATTTAACTTAGATGGGATTCTTGCGACCGGCCTTTGGAGCCCCTAGTTTTTCTTTAACACTGCAAATATACTCTTGACCTTTTTCCGGCCATTTCTCGCCATGCCGCTAATTAATGACTTAGACATTTTTGATCAGTTCCGGTTTCGTAATTTTCTCATTTTACTTACCATCCTAAAGAAATCCTCTTCTCCGATTTGATGCGATATCATGGCAAGCAACGCATGTAAACTTGCCCTATTAGAGGATGGATCTTCGAGAAAATCTAATAGGCTTTGAACATTTAGGAACATTATTTAATTTCACTAAAGCTCAATGGCCCATAAAGCTTTCGGGCTGCGTTCACTATCAAAGCTTTAACAGTTGTCCAATACTATTTCGCAATAACATAGTCTAATGAAAATGAATCTGTTTAAATAATTATATTGATTTCGAATACATCAAACAAAATGCGATGGTTAGTGCCGATCAAAATTAAATTGGCTACTCTCAGATTATTTTGCAATAAACAACAGGGAATTTAACGTTTATGTTTAGCTAAATTTAATAGACTCAAAGGCTGTAGACGCTTCTAGTCCCTTGAAAAGTGCAAAACCTCAGATATTCCGCTATATTAGCGGAGAAACAGGTATTATTTCCCGGCAGAAGAGAACTGTCCGTATATAATATGCGTTATTTGTGTTATCAAGCCCCGGCTGTAGATAGAGTGTCTATAATAAAATCTGGGGGAAAGCACCATATAGTCAGCCAAATTGCGTCAGATCTTATCTCCAATAATTCTTCTTACGTATCCATTCATAATATTTGAGGACCCTCGAGGCAAACAACCTCGTTTATGGGGAAATAACAACATTTATATATTTAGGCAGCTTCTCGAAACTAGTTAATTTTCGGAATAAACGCATTTTATTTAATACCTGCCTGTACGAAACCAAGGCTATTAATAGGATCAAATGTAAAAGTTCTGGAATCGGTCGGTAAAACTTCGAGTTAGTTTCAGTTTTGAATTAGTTACAGAAGAAAAAGTAATTATTGACCTCATAAGGGTCGTAATCTGATTGCGGGTGTATATTTAAAAAAAGTAGGAAATATTGAATGGAATTTTAACGGTAGAAAGTAAAATGCTAGTTTTGTAATGCCTTTAAATTATGTAAAATATAAAAGTTTACGATCTTCAAAGCTGAAATATTGTCTGAAAGATTGCTCGAAAATATTCTGCATGTTTAATCACATAATAATGCTTTGACCTACAGAACTTTTTGTAAAGTAATTCTGAAATTCTCAATCTAATTATTGCGAATTTGGGTATTTCTGAACCACTTTCGAAAAGATTATGTTGTGATTGCAGGCGCTGAATATTTTTGGGCAAGATTCTGGGCTATTTGCAATATTTCATCTAGTCAAGTAAATAAGTAAAATTTAAAAAGACGCTTCACCCGAAAGATGCGCTGCAGCCTGATATGTTCATTAAATAGGTATTAAGGTTCCGCGTGTCAACGCCAAAGGGAAAAAGAAGTGGTTAAGCCGACGATCCCTCTTGATGGTGATTCGTGGCCGAGTAAACGCTTGTTATTGTCTGAGGCTGCAATATTTTCACAACCGTTTATTTTTTCTTTGGGAATATGGGGCTTTATCTGAGAACATTCTATGTTGCTGCTATAAATGTTTCGTTGAGGTCATTTCCAGAATTTATGCTCTTTGGTAACAAAACTAAATTGAACATGAAAGCCATCCATGGTGTCTGCTTTAATTGGACCGATTCAGCCACGAAATCATTGCAAGAGTGTAAATTCAGGGCAAAATACAATGGAGCTGAAACAAAGAACGGAATTATAAATATCTTCATGTAGTTTGGCCATTTGTTTTCATTAGAACCCTATAACGTAAAGCAGGGCGACATTGGTGCATATTTAGTACGCGAACAGAGGCAATTGCAGCCGGAACTAAGGTTTCCTTTACTTTAATTACTTCTTGCACTGCGGGAACATTTTACTACGGCTAAACATAAATATTTTTTAATTTGGAGGATATCGCAAATGTGATAATTTCCAACTTAATTGCCACTTAAAGAAATTCTGAAGCTGTCCGAGATTTAGGCAAATTTCAGTAGTTCGAATGTATACAGTGCCACTTTACGGAGCTAAGAACTTTTGTTTATTCCTTAAATTATTTTCGTAATTTCGACACTGCACAATTCAATTAATTCAAATTTGGGCTTTATTAGTAGGACGCTCAAGCACCTTGAAAATGTCAAGTTTTACCATTTAGAGCAAATCGTTGACGTAGTTTCGCGTTTGTAAATGTCCAGCAGGAAAATAAACAGAGATTGAAACAGAGTACAGGGCAAACCGCTTATGACATTGTTTAATGAGAGTATCACTGTATGTACACCGAACGTACAATGGGATACTGCTAACGTGGACGATCACCGCCATTGGTATTTACATGCGTTATGCATCATTTACATTGATAAAGATCCGAATGTAGCCAATAAATTAACTAATTCCCGGATGAGAATGTTTTTGCCAGCCGGAATTCGGGTTGCATGGCCGTACAAGGGAGGATCAACTATTTATATCATTCGTTATAAATTAGGGTCTTGAAAATTTTAGTTCTAATATAAAACATGGATAATCCCATTCGACCTCTTTAAGGTGGAAGCTCTTGGATGAGCATCAAAAAATCAAAGCAACGATTTAAAATATATTTTTGCCAAAAAATAACTCAACAAAATCATATGCAGACTCAGTTTGAAGACTTTCTGGATACGGGATTGGACTCAATGGATTCTCAGGGCCCTTGAAAAATATGAAAACCATGTTCGGCTGGACTGGAAAAAGCCCCCATACTGGAACTATTGAACCAAGTGAGTTAAGCTCGAAGACATTAAACGACAAAATCAATTAGTTGTTCCATTATTCACTAGAAAGATCTCGAAAATTGAAGCCCATTACTCACATAATTTTTTCTTGTCTTCTTGCCTCTAGCTTATAACAATAAAGTCGATTATTTGTTGTTGTTGTTGGCTACCCATTTATTATGTTGGCGCTCCGTCATCTTTAGTGGTCCAGATTGCGGTTCGCCATAGACACTGACTGATGACGTCATTTTTCCTCGATCAGAACCAGGGACTAAGCGATATAACTCTCTGTGATTTACAGGCTTTATGTAATTAATATTGACCTCAAATGAATTGTGCAAGCAATTATTGAATGGCGAAAAAATCCGAGTGTTTGCTTTAAAGCATGAACCCAAAGATGCATTAAAAGGTTGATGTGCGGTTCTTAGGTATATATGGAACAACTTACGTATAAAGCTCGATAGCCTTTTATAAATAAACTGAAGAATGGATTACTCAATACAGCTGAGCCGTTCTAGTGGGTGCAGCAAGTTTATTGAAGGTGCCTACATGGCATTGAAAAATTTCCGATTTTATTAAAAAACCTCTGTAGCGTAGAAAACGCATCAATCTGGTATATAAAGGACTTTTGCAATATAATAACGTATCGGGCTATTACAGGCCTTCAATATAGCACAGAGAAAAATTGAGAAAAAGCTACTTCAATAGGTATAAAAAATATCTTTGATGTTCTCGAGAGTATTCATGCGATTTTCACACTTTTGGAAGGTGACCTACTTAAATGCTGACTTCAAAAATGTAAAATTTTTTGCCCGGTATATATCCACATATGTGCAATATAGGGCTCGCATCTTATTTCAATGATTTACCGATTTGAAACATCGGCACTCTCATATTCAATATCGAAGGGAAATTGTCCCTTTATACGTGCTCCATTTCTGTAAAAATGGATATCGTAAAATTTTCACATTTATAAAAGATGGCTAAAGTTTTTCCCGACTGTGATTTCCAGCATAATTCTTTGTCGTTAAAAGTATATTAGAAAAATGTTCAGATGACGCTCAAGCACTTTAATATTTCATGTGGACGTGGAAGCCAACGCCATACCTTCTATTACTTAAATTCTTATTAGAGATGTTTGTGATCATTTGATTTATCCATTTACAAGATACCCAGTTTGCAGACCGACCTTTTTTCCGGATTAAAAGCTTCATATTTCCAATTTTCTTTCACGCTTCTAGAAACCCAATATTCCTGTCGGTTTGGTCTCGAATGTCCGATAACAAAAATCGTTTTACAAATGAAGTTAAGCAGAACAGTGTATTAATGACCAGTATGTACTAATCTTTATCAGTGTAAATGGTTTGTGACGCGTGTCAAAGCCTATGGGAATGGCCATCCACATTAGCGAAACGACGACGCTACATTGCTGATGTTATCATTAAACAATGTCATAAACGATTTACCATATACCACGTTAAATCTGTGTTGTTTTCGTGTTTTGTTACAATTAATTACACTCTCGAAATATACAGAGGCGAGGTCTGCATTAGTGCACACCAGCATATAAACAATTTAAACTATACTGCTAGATATATTTGGTGGCTGCTGATGAGTATTCATTATAATTACATAAATTAGCCGTTACAGTTGTAATTGAGGCACTTATAATTTGTCCAAGCTATTTGGCAGTTACGTCATTAGTTGAGACGCCTTATTGAAATTTACTCATGTCCGAGATTGGTTAAAAATACTTTCTTTCACATTTCGTGGCTGCCGGCTTGGGCGTTTGTTCTCGATTATTTGAAAACGATTTATTTTTGTTGAAGCAGATATTGTTGTTAAAGAACGGCTTTAGAGAAGTTTTAAAAGCGATATTTATTTTTCATTGTTGATTAATTAAAGATTCGCCATGGGCATTGCTTGATGTCAGTTCAGAAATTTAATTTTTCTCTATAAAATACCTTATCAAAAAAACCAACTTCTGCTCACAAACCACAGACTCAACGCTGACTCCCCTACAATAACTGCAGACGGCCAAACGACACAACCAAAAAACGACGTAAAATACCTTGGAATCACAATTGACCACAAACTTAAATTCACTAAACACATACGAAACATCAGGGCAGAAACAATAAAGAGAACAAAACACTTCCGATCACTAACCTACAAAGACAGAGGAATCAGCACACACACCGCCACCAAAATATATAAAGCTATTTGTAGACCCTTGCTAGACTTAGGACATATACTCATGACCAACGGAACAGAAAGGACAAAACGTTATACTACAAACAACAGAACAAATTGCACTAAGACTAATAACACGAATAAGACACCCCCAAAACCCACTACACAACCCCCCCACCCAACTACTATACGAACGCACAAACATGACAAAGATCTCGGAAAGACTCATACAGCTACAGACAAAATGGACAAACAACCTTTTACAACTGGACCATACTGAATCCCCTTTGCCTTACAAGACCAACCAGACAATCCCGCTTCCGTTTCCCTACATTAACGCTACTCGAACACTTACAAACGCAACTGAATAGTGGACAATAAAATAATTTCTTCTTGCCACTGAAATTTTATTTAATAATATCGTTAACCTAGAATAAGAGAATTTTCATATTTGTTTTTATTTAGATTAAGACTACATGTATTAAACAAGGGCAGAAAGACCGATAGGTCGATAGCCTTTTTTAGAAATAAAGATGTTTACTACTACTACTACCTTATCAATCTTTACGGGAGCCGCCAACATCGGATTCCAATTATTTGGAGTAGCAAAAGTGAGGCCAAATTTGCTGAATGTAAACAACACATTGGGAAAATGAATCACTTTCTTCAGTTTCGTTCTTAATTTGCCTCAATTGTACAGTATCTGGCGTTATGTGCGAGCGTTAAAGTGTGTTTATTTCCGTGGTGGCAAACCTGCTGTAAGTAGACAAAACATTAATATGCTATAAATATGATAAATATTACGTCACTGCCAAAAGGTTTGGGACATATTATATCTACGCATTCATGTCTTCGTTGGATCGTCACAAGTTTAAGATAAAGATTCGGTTAAAACCCCAGTAGGCTAACTGAGATACTATAGCTCTTGTAATTCCGAGACTAGATGGTATTAATATTCCACATAACTTTGCAACTAAGATACGCGAAGACTAGGCAAGAACATCAGCTATTCCTATAACTGCATTTCCGATCAGATACGTGCAACTAGATAACTTGCATACATGTTTGTTACCGGTATTGCCAAATACAATTAATTAGATACAAAGGAACTTACCGTATGCATCGATACAACAAACTATCTGCCCTGAATTAGACGTGACTTTACAGAATGCACTTTGAAATGCTGGGGCATGAAGTTGCCAAGTTACATACGCTTATGGAACAGGGGCGTTCTCTAAATCTAAATAACTGTGCCAATATTTGTAATTTTCATTAAGCTATATAGATAGGTGCCAAGCAAGTACAGCGACATTAAACAACATTTAAATACACTACGGTTGGATGAACCTTCGGAGATTTGAGTTCGGCTACATGTAATGATAATAAACGGAAACAAGATGCTCCAAACAATTTTGATGATGGAGGTTTCTCAAATGAAGAAACATTTGAGTCGTTGCTGCGCTCCAAAAACATTAAAAGATAGACGAAACTAGTCATTCATACATCGCGATTTGTTTGAGAGCAACATTGATTTCTATCTGTCTAAAGTACTTACAAAGTAGGACTGATCGGTAGTTTTTGTATTTTTTTTTAAATATTTGTTTATCAGAAAAATATGATATCGAGTTACATAGCCATAGCAACCGACTCTGCAACCAGAATACCAAGAAGCCACCAGGCTCCAGCATTCGACGTGTCAGCAGTTACGTTTACCTCATTTGGTTGTTTCACATAATATTCCATTCTTTGTAACCACCTTGTGGAGTCAAGTAGTTGAGCTAATTCGCCGTTGTATCAATAAAGTTTTGTAAAAACGGTTTCATTCGTTAAAGTTTTATAATTATCGTTACATCAGAGATTTAAAAAAAATTACAAGCTAAAAATATAACTATTATAAATATTTCATAATTAAGGACAGTGTGATCCTTGTTCATACATATTAACTAAACATTTTCTTTAATCCAATGTTTTAACTTCTTTTTCTACGATTTTCTTCTTCTACGAGTTATGTGATAAATTATATGTCTTTCGAAGGATCTTGGAATGCTTCACAATCTACAGAAGAAAAATCTAACAAATTTTCGAATTTAAATTCCAGAAGAATCTTGAGGTGGGTACGCATGACCTGGTCTGGTAGAACTTCATCTCCTCCCAGGAGTCTTCGTCTACCTGTTGCATATGACGTGCAGTGACACATAATATGTAGGGTAGTTTCGTCCTCTAATTCGCACCCCCTGCAGGTCGGCTGATCGCTCAGTCCCATCCTGAAGAGGTGTTTTTTGCAGGGGGCGTGTCCTGTTAAAAGGTCACTATCCTCCTTATTTTTTGTCTGCTGAGATCTAGCAGTTCGTTTTTACGCACTGTTTGTGGAGCTCCCAATACTTTCTATGTTCTTCCAAGATCCATTGCCCAACTACCGCCCTAACTTGGGCATGAGATATACCACAAGCAGGTTCTTGGTTGGGCAGTGGTTGCTCGGTCCCTGCCTTGGCAAGTTCCGTAGCAATCTCGTTTCCTTTGCTCCTGTGTGTCCCAGGGTCGTAAGTTCTTTCACGCAATCTAGCACACATTGTGACCTGATTGTGTACAATTCAAGTGCCTTTATTGTGGATTCATCTCCGGTTACGATGGGAATATGCTTACGTGTGTAGGCTCTTTCCCTCATTTTCCGGGTGCAATTTGTTATCGCTAGTATACTTGCTTGAAAAACGGTCGTGATTGTACCTAGGTTTAAGCTAATCCTTTCCCCGGTTCTTCCTCTTTCGACTATACCAGCTCTTGTGCCCGATGCTGTTTTTGTGCCTTCCGTATACCATACGGACTCCCTTGTGATAGCTGATGGAGTCGCTCCACCATCTCGCTCCTCATCCAGAACATAAGTTCTGAAAGGTATCGAAATGCTTAGATTTTTAATTCGATCAGCTTTCAATACCATGGGTTCGACTGCTTTCTTTCGATCAGCTTTCTGAAGATCACGCTGTGTCCCAATTCCGTCGCTTTCCTGAGGGCACCGTCACCCATACGGTAAGCGCTTCTTAGGGCCTCAGCTTCGATGGATAAATGCAAAGCCTCCAGCCCCAGGAGTGTCTCCATGAGGCGGCCGTCGGCGTTGTTGAGATTGCTCCAGTTATTCCCAGACACGCCATCCTCTGTAGATATGAGAGAGACTGTCGATATGTACTGATTTTGGTTCTGTGCCACCATATTACGGCGGCATATGTGCCCACTACGCCATCTTCGGTGAAATTCCCCAGGTTTCGCCAAAAGTATCGTTTGCAGGTCCATAAAGCCCTGATCGCCTTGTATGTTTTCTGCTCCACGTGTTCTTTAAACAGCAGTTTCTTATCCAGGGTTAACCCAAGATATTTAACAGTGTCGGATATATGTATCGTGTTCCCATATATAGACTTTAGTCTAAGGGCTCTAAGATCTCTTTTCTTTGTGAAAGCGATAATATATGTTTTGGATGGGCTGATTTTCAGCCCTTCCGTGTTACACCATTGTTCAGTGATGTTTAGCGCCTGCTGCATCAGTGATGACACAGTGTCTCCAAACTTTCCCTGCACAACAATGGAGAGGCCATCCGCATATCCCAGCGCATAGAAACCCCTCCCCTCAATAGTCAACAGGAGCCGGTCCACCACCAGGCTCCACAGCAGAGGCGACAAAACTCCTCCCTGCGGACACTCGAAGGGAAGAACTTGCGTTACTGAAACATGAAAATGTGAGACGCTCATTTGTGCCATATCTGCCAAATCTGCCCTAAAGTTTATCAGGTTGAAGTTTTCCCAGTAATATAAACTCAATTTTAAAATGATTTTATTACAATTTCATGTTTTTTATTAATTTTAATAACAAATACTCCCCTGATATGGGGTGTTGTCATTCTGAATATTTCATTATGGTTATTTCTAATTACCACCTTAAATTCTTATTGACTTTTCAATCTTAAATCTCAATGCCGGTTTTTGTGCCAAATATAACACAAAATACATTCTTGGCGATTGTTTTCCTGATATTTTTCGCGGATGCTTCTCATAAAAATCAAACTGATTACCGAGCTGGAAAATGTCCACATACTGTGATCCGTAGAAAAATTTAAATAAATGCATCTGTTTAATCTGAGTTGCGCTTAATGTTGCCAAGGGCCAAAAGCTTCTTTTCACTTAGCTCTTGGGAGAATGGCAAGTTATGGTAGCTTGTATAGCTTCATAAAATAGAAAAACGTGAGTCTGAATCCAGGTAAACAATAATCTTTGATGCAAAAGCACATCACGCTTGTGTGGTTGGCAGTAGACGGAGTCGACTTTAAATCTGCAACGACGAGGGTAAATAAGTTCGTCCCGCAGAACTCCCGGCGTAACAGTACACAAGAAAAATATAAACATTTGCCTTTCGTGAGCCAGGCAAAGTTAAAAAGCCACATAAATGGCTGCGGCATCCCTAATAGACCTAAATTTGCGAATTTTCTGGTCTTTTCGGTTGGAATGCTTTGTGAGTTGCCTTTTCAACTTTTCAACTGTTCACTGTTATATTCAGGGTAAATATTCAACTTTGAGCTTTCACGCGATATATTAATTAAGGAAAGTAATTCGCTAATAAACTCTCCTTTACTTATGGCAGTCAAAACAGTCACTGTTACCTTAATTAAGAAGCCACTACTTCCAGTTTTTTTTATCTAATTTTGCATATTCCATTTAATCCCCCAAAAAATCAATGTGGTAAATGGCGCTGTTATCTACTATTTTCTACTTCGTATGTTCCTGTATTTTTAATGCCAAAGAACGGAAAAGTTTCTTTCTGTCTGACTTATTCGCGCATCAATTTTTATTTTCTGCCTTATGGCTGCTATGTCTACCGAAAAAATTGAGCAGTTTGTTTTATGTCACCCCATTATTATCCATAATAGTGCTCGAAGGAAACACGGTACTGTACTACCAACGACTGATGAACTGTACCCAAAAATTCCCGGGCAAAGAATGGACGTGGAAAGGCAACAAATGCAAAAATCTCCACTTATGTGGGATTGATTTTATAGCGGACCTTCTTGAAATATTAAATCTCTTGAATGGTCGACATTTAAGCTAAGTGTTTTCCTATCGAACAAATGTATTATTGCGGTTTGCGCTTGGTGATTTATCTCTGTTTATTTTTAGACCAAACAAATGGACTATCATGTATGATCCTGTAAAATTGATCTAAAAGCCCTGCCAGATCTAGCATGACAAGGAAATATATGGAAATTCTACAGCATGTGTGGGAAAAGATCGATTACAAAAACAGTTTAAACTGCAGTGCAACAATCATTTTTTGAACTTACTCAACATATTTTAGCCAGATAAGAGGTGAGGCTCTGAAACTAAAGCATTGAATTTTATGACCTTAGTAACTTGTTGAACCGCTTAGAATTCGGTGTTTAGTTGCAATATTTTGCACAGAAAACTGTACATTTCATCCATTTTCCTGCATTTGAAAAGTTATTATTGTTACCTTCCAAAACAGAATAAGTTGCCATTAACGGTTTTTTAATTGCGAACCAAATTAAAAACTCATTATGCTTTTAGCATTCATGGTAGTCTGCTAGAAAAAATCCTAATGAATAGTACAGCGTTGAAAGTGCTTGTGTATTTGCAAAGTTTTGTTTTGGTCATTTAATAGGTATGACGGATAAAGATCACTTGGGCATGATATGTGAATTATTCAATGACGAGCAATTCAAGTAGGAAAATTCATATTTGGATTTTTAGGTTTAACTGCGAACAATGAGGTGATTATATTTTTTGATGGGGCTCCTTGGAAACTTTCGCTAGAACAGTAACGAGCTTGAGGATAGAAAAGTTACGGGTTTCGGTTATATGCGACATAATTTTCTAATCTTATTCCAAAGGGGTAAGCGGAGACAGCGAAGGATTATTATCAAGTTCGCATTATAAACTTTATTGTCGATTGTAGTTACCCAGTTCCAAGTTTGGTTAGGCCACAGAAAATAGGACTAACGCCTTTAGCCCGTCATGCATTTCGAAACACCGAAAATCCATTATAGCATCCAAAACTCATCTGGCCCAAAAAGAGGAATCTACCGTCTCGACCCCGATTTCAGACGTGAGACATTGCAGCAGTTTTTTATGGACTAAAGTTATAAAATGAGCTAGGATAGCTTTAGAAAAGACACTTTAAGAAGAGCTTTTAGTTTGCTCTAAGTATTTGCCAACGAGTCAGAGTTTTGACTAAGAATCCATAGGATGAAAAGGCTAACGGAGTTATTAATTTTAGCAGCAAATTTAGAATGTTGTGGTAGCTGCTAAATAATTTTGTTTGCAATTCGCCATGCATTTCATCAATGAAAATATATTTTGTTTTGCTGTTTATTTGCTTGTCTACTTTGTAAGTTTTAATAAATTGAATGATCTCAGCTCAGCAATTTTCTTTCGACTTAACAACTTAAAAGTTTGCAAGAGATTGATCTCATTTTCATTGGAATGATGTATTCGGACTAGATCATTTTTTTAGACCACAAACAGAATCAAAATCCGACACGAACCGAGCCTGATATACGTTCGTAATAGGATTGTGCAGTAAAGCAATGATCTAATAAAGCACGGCACCTTGGGGATCTGACTCGGGCTCACTCCGAATCAATTTTGTAATTAGAGCTGCTATGCCGGCCCTGCGTCCCAGAACTCATTTCTTGATTGGAAAATAACTTGCTTGCTGCCCAGGTAGTTGCGTTTGCTCCATTTCTTGCTTGTTTTACCTTGGGCATTGTTTCATCTTCTAAATGGCGTAAAATAGGTAGGTACCTAAAAACAATTTTCCGACTCATGCCCTGAAAGCACAATTTTAAAAAGCTGCATAAATTAGGATCAATATATTACAAAAGCGATGGTATCCGGTTAGCACGGCCGCTCAAAACCAAACGAAAGTCGAAAAGTAATCTATAATGTAAGAAAAGTTGGTCTCTAATCTTAATTTACATTCGGTTCTCCGTATGCACATTACATTCCGGTTTAGTTAAGGCAGCAAAAGTTCAGAAAGTATGTGATTTTACTCGAACAGACGCCAAATGTCTCTCGGTAAAGATATGAGCCATGAAACTGCAGTTTCTGTGGTCCTTTAATTCCGGATGTATTTCTCAAAAGACTCGTTAGTTCCCTTTAGAACATAACTTTTATTGTGGCTTGCTTTTAAAGTAAAACTTCTTTTTACCGAACTCCTACAGAAAGAAATACCGAATTTCATAAGAACGTAATTACATTATCTTCTGAACTGCTATTACTTCTTCAGATTTTCACCACTAGAATCTTTCAAATATTCAAATCTAAAGAAAATTTTAGTTCCTTCAGGATTCAAACTGTGACTGCAAAACCAGAGAGACTGTCCAAAATCACCATCTTACAATATAAAATACCTACCAGATAACTTCGCTTAAACTGTGAAGGGTAACTTTTTGTGAATAGAAGCATAGTTTTTCCTCGAAATCCTGAACTTGAAAAGAGAGTATATTACCTAAGCGTAGCGGTTCATAAAATATTTGAAACGAAAAAGGAGTGTTACCTTTGAAGCTGGGGAGTAATTAGAAAAAGTTTCCAGATTGAACTTGCATTTCCTTGAAAAATAAATAGGTCGTCTTTTTAATTAGCTATCTAATTTGGAAATTTCTATTGAAAAAATTACTGTTAAAGTCTTCCGAGTTCACAGAAGTTTGACTTAATTAAGTGAATTTTGTCTATGGGATTATCAGCACTGGAAAAACCAATTGCTTAAAGGAACATTTGAATTTCCATCAGTTTATTTATAAGTTGTAATTTGTAGCCATTTCCAGCAGTTTTGATTTAAAAGTTTTAAATTCCCGGATAATGCAAAGTTACGAAATTCGGAATGTTGGCTTCGAAATTCATGCTTTCATCCGTGGAGGTAAATATGCAAAAGTCGAGATCTAACACTGTTTAAAGAAATCTAGTTATGACTTTGGTTTATTATATAAAAGAAGCAATTTTCCCTACTGAATTTGGAATCACAGTCAACTGAACATTGCATCGATTTTTAATAGCACAACTTTCGTTTAATTTCACCCTTTCCCTTTAATGTTTGTCTTTTGTGTAAGTGCTATTATGGGGCGTCTAAAACTCAACTCATGTAGATAAAAGAAACTTGTGTTCTGGATAACTTGTGCCTTTCACTCAAAACAGAATGGTTAAATTCAACCCACACACTTTTTCTGTTTTCTTGGGTCATTACCGAAGGACGAGTAATTTTGCTGTTATATTAAGAATGTTGGAGTTTTCAGTCAAAAGTTTAAAAAGCAGTGTTTTCTTTGAGACAACGTTTCGCCAGTTTTATCCCTTATCTAAGGCAGTTCCTCAATCAATTAGTTCCTAAACAGATTTTTAATAATATATTGTGGGTGGGTGTTACCTCAGATTAAACAGATGCATTTGTTGAAATTTTTCTATGGGAGCAACAGTTTCTTTGAGAGCAAGTTCACAGTATGAGGACGTTTGCCGGATCGGTAATCAATTTTATGTAGAATTTTATGCAGAACCAGAATATGAGTCGCATCCGCATCAAAATGTCAGGAAAACAGTAGACAAGAATGTATTTTGTGTTCGACAAGCAAATGTTACTGAAATGAAACGGCTTGAAGAATTTGAGGTGATAATTACATGAAAACGTGGTAAAATATTCAACACGATAGCACCGCAAATGAGGGAAATATTTGATAGTAAAATTGTAGTAAGAGGAAGCTTACTCGTTGGACTCGTAAAATCGGCAATTACTAGTGCTTTTTGGTGCTAATAAGTGATAATCGTGATATTAATGAACTGTTAGAATTAGAATAAATAGTGCGAAGTGGTTTAATTTGCAGAAAAAGTTTTTGATGCATAACCAGGATGCAGTGTAAGAATGCAAAGTAAACTTAAAAATCAAAAGAAGCTGAAAATGTGTGCTAAACGCCAAAACAAAGTTTCATCTTCATCGAGCTCAGAATCTAAAAAAAGTATTTCCTTGCAAAATTCTTCAGGCGATAAAGAAAATTTTCCGCTGGAAACGTGCCCTGATGACGCAATTTGTCTTTTTTGTGACCAAAGATTTTCAAATGATACTCGCGGGGAAATATGGGTTAAGTGTGCCATGTTCAACTGCTGGGCACACGAAGAATGTGCAGGTGCCGAAAAAGACCCATACATCTGTGATTTTTGTTCTTAGTTATTTTGTTACTCGTGTTATTGTAAATTTTAATCTTCATTTTTTGTTTTTGGCCTCGTGTTTTATAATATAATAAAATAAATGTATGTTATTTTCCAATAATCTTTTGCTTTACTTAAAAAACACAAATTAATTTAAAATCAAGCCTAATATTTAACCTATTCCACATTAGTGTATATTGGTATTCCACATTACTTACCCATTTTTCAGCTAGAAAAAAGTGCACTTTTTTAAAGTGGGTTTTCATACATAATTTTTCTTTTATAATATTTTTTATTATCTCTGTTTTTTCTTTATAACACTTCACTCTATCTATACTCCTCAGAAGCGGATAATAATGTTAAAGTTTTAATTTTTCTTTTTCCAAAAAACAAGCCAGTATACCGCAATCGGTATAAAATATTCATGGATATTTCATTTCATTAAAATACTTAATGCACTAAATAATTTTGCGTCAATATTTCTTTCTAAATTAGCCTTTTTTGATGTTGAAAGGTTGTCTAATTAATCCTCAAACGCCAATGAGTCTTAAGAGGCAACGTATCCAGTAATTTTGTTTGAAGGAGTGAATAGAAAACCAATTAGCATTATTAGGTTTTGCAGCATTGATTTTCAGGGCGGAAATTTGCAAGTGCTGTAAAATAACCTAATTAATCGCTTCGGGGAGCTTTGTGCTAACCGGAAAAATTAGCGTTTTTGTTAACATTAATGGCAAATACTGATTAAGCTATTCGGTTGCACTGCCAGATCTGCCATTACGTTTCTAAATAAAAAAAAACATAGTTATTTTCCAGAATTGTAGAAGTAAACGCCAAGTTAAAGTTCCCTAATGACTTGTTAACAAGTTTCTTTATGTCAAAAATATAGCAAACTTTCAATATTTACTTCGGCAAGTTATAACGTAAATATTTCTCATGTGTAATTTTAGTTCGGCTTTTAGCATAAACTTGGAAAGTATACACATCGGTTGTGCGGTAAGACAGGAAATATTTGAAAATGCCAGTGCTCGTGGCATTCACTCAAAGTATTTCAAATCTTGAAATGTTGTTAAAATGATGGACAATCACAACCCACCTAACTGACAGAAAGACAGCTTGCCTGTTTATGGACATTAACAAAGCTTTTGATAGTGTCTGGCATAGAGGCTTACTATACAAACTATACAAACTACACACACCAACATATCTACTACACACCATAAAGAACTTACTAGAAAACAGACAACTACAAGTACGAATTAACAAAACACTGTCATTTTCTTTTTCCCCTGAACAAGGGCTCCCTCAAGGATCCCCGCTCTCACCGTTTCTCTACAATATATACTGCCATGACATATACAATTACAACTTACCAGACAAAAATCAAATCGACAGATCGGCGTACATATTACAATACGCAGACGACACGGCACTTATTGTACATGACAAAACTACTGAAAGAGAAGCTCTAAGACTCCAAACACTAACAAACAACAAAATGACATGGTTTTATAAATGGAGACTAACACCAAACGCATCAAAAAACCAACTTCTGCTCACAAACCACAGACTCAACGCTGACTCCCCTACAATAACTGCACACGGCCAAACGACACAACCAAAAAACGACGTAAAATACCTTGGAATCACAATTGACCACAAACTTAAATTCACTAAACACATACGAAACATTAGGACACAAACAATAAAGAGAACAAAACACTTCCGATCACTAACCTACAAAGACAGAGGAATTAGCACAAACACCGCCACCAAAATATATATAGCTATTTGTAGACCCTTGCTAGACTAAGGAGATATACTCATGACCAACGGAACAGAATGGACAAAACGTTATATACAAACAACAGAACAAATTGTACTAAGACTAATAACACGAATAAGACACCCCCAAAACCCACTACACAACCCCTCCACCCAACTACTATACGAACGCACAAACATGATAAAGATTTCGGAAAGACTCATACATCTACAGACAAAATGGACAAACAACCCCTACAACTGGACAATACTGAATCCCCTTTGTCTTACAAGACCAACCAGACAATCCCGCTTCCGTTTCCCTACATCAACGCTACTCGAACACTTACAAACGCAACTGACTACTGGACAATAAAATAATTTTTTCTTGTCATTAGAATTGGAAAGTTTATTTAATAAGATTATTAACCTAGAATAAGAGAATTTTCATCGTTGTTTTTTATTTAGATTGAGACTACATGTATTAAACAAGGGCAGAAAGACCGATAGGTCGATAGCCTTTTTGAGAAATAAAGATGTTTACTACTACTACTGATGGACAATCTATGGTCTCAATTATAAGGAATCTTCTATAGGCTGACTTAATCAACCTCTAAATCTCTCTAGCTGTCGAATACGCAAAGGTAGATTGCGGAAAGCTTTCTTACTGCAGTAAGTCAAAGAATTCCTTGATTGTGGGCTTATCGCTATCGGGGGGAAATCCGGTGATTGGTACGAGTTTTAGATGACGACGAAAAAACGCCATTTTGAATTTATCGCACATTAAAGCGACGGGATAGATACCGAAAAAACATTCTGATTTCTAATACATAAAAAAACATTTTTAACATCTACTGTCTCTTTGGGGTTGGGAGTTTCGAATATTTAACAAGCCTTGTAAAGAGCACGTTCAACTGAACATCTCTCTAATCCTTTCAAGAGGAGATTATAGTGACTCTTTTACCAGCGCCCCAACTGTGACAAACTCCATTTAATGGATACACACATATGCAGTATAAGTTAGGAAATGAAGTTAATTTGTTTTAATTATTTTGCCTGCATGATAGTTATTAATAAAATTATAATATTTAACAGTTGGACTATTAGAGAACGTTCATAGATAAATAGATTCAGCATTCCTATTAAGAGTAAATTAATCAAGTGATTTCAAATAATTCTCGGCGTACTCTGCCGCTTTTAATGACTGGATGTTTGACGATTAATTAGAAAACGTTTTAAAATCAGGAGTGCATTTTCGAAGGAAATAAATGGGTCGGGTGCTAAATTAATTACTTTATTTCGAACATTTACTTACCACACCGGAAGTTTGAAAACAAAGAAAATAAAAGTGGCGCTCGTTACAAAGTCTATTGAAAATCTTAAAATGAGTTATTGTTTTTAGGTTGCAACAACCGCGCAAAAATTACTTCACATGTAAAAACGATGTATGCAAATAATGCTGGGAAATAACAATCTGTAATTGAATTTGTGACAGGCATGTTGAGTTGTATTTTTTTTAAACACATAGTAAAATAAATTAAATTTAGTCGAATTAAATATATATTTTCCCATTTAAAATGTCATTTCTGAATATGTTGAATAATATTTATTGATTACCCAAAATTAATAGCACACAGACGGTATTTACTGTTATAAATAATTTTGTGAATAAATTATTCAAATGGCGTATCTTCTGGAATAGATAAGAACATTAACTGGCAAATTGAAAATGAAAACATATATGGACTGTTGTCGACGCGGTCTTTTGAGATGCTGGCGACTGTGTAATAAGATTTTCTCCACGTTGAATTATAAACAGGGCAATTTTCCATATTTGGAATGTACGTAGTTTCAAACGTTAAATTGAAAATGAAATGTGCTAATACCGGAATTAAAAGCTCGGGCAAATACTAATTTTTCAGTCAATGAGACGCTTTATTTATTTGGAAAACTTTTTGACTGCATTTAAGTGGCCCAACAAAGTGGGCAATTAGAAAGCTGCATTGTTATTACACTTTAAAGTAGAAACTTTTTCTAATTAGACCCAAATGCGAAGAGTTGTTTGCTGTTCTGTTTTTCCATTCGACTGGTAAATTTAATTTAGTTTTTATTGATTCTTCTGACGTCCAACAAAAAATGGAACACTAGCCAACTATTCGTGTGCTTTTGATTTTGATTCCACAACATTTTTTTTTAAATATGAAGCCATTTTTACAACATTGTTGTTTGAAAATTCTTCTAGTGGAATAGTAGTAGTAGTAAACATCTTTATTTCTAAAAAAGGCTATCGACCTATCGGTCTTTCTGTCCTTGTTTAATATATGTAGTCTTAATCTTAATAAAAAACAAAGATGAAAATTCTCTTATTCTAGGTTAATAATCTTATTAAATAAACTTTCCAATTCTAATGACAAGAAAAAATTATTTTATTGTCCAGTAGTCGCGTTTGTTAGTGTTCGAGTAGCGTTGATGTAGGGAAACGAAAGCGGGATTGTCTGGTTGGTCTTGTAAGACAAAGGGGATTCAGTATGGTCCAGTTGTAGATGTTGTTTGTCCATTTTGTCTGTAGCTGTATGAGTCTTTCCGAGATCTTTGTCATGTTTGTGCGTTCGTATAGTAGTTGGGTGGGGGGGTTGTGTAGTGGGTTTTGGGGGTGTCTTATTCGTGTTATTAGTCTTAGTGCAATTTGTTCTGTTGTTTGTGTATAACGTTTTGTCCTTTCTGTTCCGTTGGTCATGAGTATATGTCCATAGTCTAGCAAGGTTCTACAAATAGCTTTATATATTTTGGTGGCAGTGTTTGTGCTAATTCCTCTGTCTTTGTAGGTTAGTGATCGGAAGTGTTTTGTTCTCTTTCTTGTTTCTGCCCTGATGTTTCGTATGTGTTTAGTGAATTTAAGTTTGTGGTCAATTGTGATTCCAAGTTATTTTACGTCGTTTTTTGGTTGTGTCGTTTGGCCGTCTGAAGTTATTGTAGGAGAGTCAGCGTTGAGTCTGTGGTTTGTTAGCAGAAGTTGGTTTTTTGAAGGGTTTGGTGTTGGCCTCCATTTATAAAACCATGTCATTGTGTTGTTTGTTAGTGTTTGGAGTCTTTGAGCTGCTCTCTCAGTAGTTTTGTCATGTACAATAAGTGCCGTGTCGTCTGCGTATTGTAATATGTATGCCGATCTGTCGATTTGATTTTTGTCTGGTAAGTTGTAATTGTACATGTCATGGCAGCATATAGTGTAAAGAAACGGTGGAATATTTTCTAGTGGAATATTTTTTCTATTTATGCAATTTGCTTAATTAGCTCAGCTCCTCGTTTAACGCCATTTATTTGCTAATTTTAGCTTAATTTCATCCAGAACTGCAAGGTGGACGCCTGAAAATTGTTCTCCGTGTTTGCTATTTTTTACTTTACAACTCATTTTGTTGGGATACCGTGCCGAAGCTTGAAACACTAAACATATTCACTTTCATTGGCTAAATACTCAGGTACTGAAAAAAATTGCAGATGCTTTAAAAAGAGGACGATTATTCTGGTCAAAACTCATTTCCAGGTGGAGAAACCAACAATTTTTTTTTGCTAAATCCAAGGTGACTCAAAACAATAAGAGTTCTAGGTGTTCACTGCAACAAAGAAAGCATTTCAAGCGTGTTTTTATTAATGAGCTCGTTACATTGCTCGCTTTAGTCAAATTGAAATGATATAAGGTGGGTGAATACAATATGCCCACGAGCCGTAATTTGGTTGTTTTATAAAAGATCCCAGCAACAATCCTAATACAACAAGTACAGTTTCCTCTTAACCTACTGTCAGATTTGAGTCGGTAATTCGGTCAGTAGCAAGAGCCATTCGACTGGTGTCGTTGAAAATTGTTTTTTTAAGACGCCATTATAATATTCACATTCATCAACCTTATGTATTATAATGCGTACATATTTATAACAAAAAGTGAAAATCAAATATTTTAGCCACAATTAAATTGTATTGCGTGATTTCACATAATTGCGATAAGCAACCAAACTGAAAATATAGAATAGAATAACTACCAAATGGCGAAAAACGAGTCTTAAAAAGTTTGAGAAACATACGGAGAAATAATATTTTAACACAATCGTATTTCGTGGAAAGTTTATCGAGAGCAATCCAAACAACGACTCACAGGACAGTTGCCGCAAATGGGGGTGCTGCAATCAGCGCAAACGAATATGGTCTTCTTATCTTTGTTTCTTGGGCATTTCCCACATCTAACTTGCTTGTCCAGAAGCTTTGGTAAATTGCATGGCATGGGTTTATCTAGGATCCTTGCAATGGTCTGCCGTAATTCTCGGGGCAAGCGACTGTTGAGTAGTCTCAAATTTAGTTGGGGTTGGACAAGCTGTTTTGCTAGGGTTTTTGTAAAGACAAGCCTTTTTTGTGCGGGATTCCCACGGAAAGTCGAAAATATAAGTGTAGAAGATGCAAACTGGCGAACGGTTAGTTCGTCGACTAGTGGAATATACCGTGCACTTTTCGTCCAAAGCATCCACTCCTCCTTTTATCGTATTGTAGAATGCAATCATTTCTGGTATCCCGGTTTCTTTATCAATACTTTGCTTGTGGTGCATCGAGGAGGTCAAAAGAACTGTTTTGTTTTTTTTAGGTACGTATGAAACCAAGGTGAGTTCGTTAGTAAATTCATAAAGTGATGATTTGTCTTGTTTTCCTCTTGATGGAAGAAATTGCCTTGGCACTTCTGCTTTGCTTTTTTTATCAAGTGCCTACGTAAGTTATTCCTCTTTTTCTTAGTTCTGAAAGAAGCGGAAGGGACGAAAACCAGTTATCTACTATTCCGTAGCGCTACGGCCCTGATGGGCCATGGCTGAGGCAACAATTTGCCTCCATCTCTCTCGGTCTTCCATAACTTCTAGACCATTCCCGATACCCATTTCCGGAGGTCCGATGCTATATTATCACGCCACCTTTATCTCGGTCTTCCAAGTGGTCGTCTTCCTTCTGGTGCTCTGTTCCATATTAAGCGGACCATTCTATCCTCTGGCTGTCTTCGTACGTGCCCTGCCCATCTCAACCTTTGTTATGCCTTTATGAGGTTAATCAGTTCTGGTTGATGGTATATTTGTTCTACTTCTGCATTTGTTTTCATTCGGTAGCTTTTCGTACCCTGGTGGTCCACCATTTTGGTGGGTCCGAAAATTTTCGTCAGCACCTTTCTCTCAAATCTTCTAATGAGTTCCTTATTTCGCATCGTAAGAGTCCAGGTTTCGCAGCCGTACATTACCACGGTTCTTATCGTGGTCTGGTACGTTTTGATTTTCGTTCTCCTGGTCACGTATTTGGACTCTAGTATATCCTTTAGGGCGTATACGCATCTGTTGGCTGACTTTAGGAGTTCTCTGATTTCTTCACCCATGTCCTTGTCGAATGTGATTGTTGACCCTAAGAATTTGAATTGTTTTACGTTTTCAAAGTTATATATGTCCATGGTCACATTTTGTCCTACCCTAGCTCTGCCTGTTTTTGAGACATGCATGTATTTTGTTTTGGCCTCGTTGACTTTAAGCCCCATATATGCCGCTTCTTCTTCAATTTTGTAAAATAGTTCTTCTGCTTTTATGACGCTTATGCTCACCGCGTCTATGTCGTATGCTAGCAGCAAGTTTGATCCACAGGCCCCGAATAGCTGGGTTTCAATTTTGGCTTCTTTTACTACTTTCTTCAATCCGATATTCAAAAGCGTGGGTGATAGTGCGTCTACCTGTTTAAGACCTGTGTTCACCTGAAACACATCTGAGAGGTCATCACCAATCTTTATTCTGCACCTAGAACCCTCAGCTCAAGCTCTGGTTACTCTGATCAGCTTAGGTGGGATGCCAAACTCAGCCACTGCACGCCATATTTTGACTCTTTTTACGCTGTCGTATGCCTGCTGGAAATCTATAAATAACTGGTGGAGGTCTTGATTGAATTCCCAACTCTTCTCTAGCAATTGCTTAATGGTAAACAGCTGGTCCGTTGTTGACCTCTTTGATCTGAAACCGCACTGGTAGTCTCCCAATATTTTTCGGTGAAGGGGGTTAGTCTTAGAAGAATTACGTTCGATAGGACTTGAGGGCTACATTGAGTCACAGAGAGTCACATTGATGGGTGCTATCCCTCTGTAATTTTTGCAGACCGTCCTATCGCCTTTTTTGTGAATCGGTATCATAATACTCTCCTTCCAGTCATAAGGGATAGCTTCTTTTTCCCATATGGTTTTAGTGAGGTTTTGCAGATGTGTTATGATAGTATCGCCACCGAATTTAAGAAGTTCTTCTGTGAATAGGTCTCCGCCAGGGGCTCTATTACTTTTTAATTTCTTTATTGCTTTTTTAATTTCCTCTTTCGCAGGGATATCATTGGGTTGTTCCGCAGCCAGCAGATCCAGTGCTACCTCCTCTTCACCAGTTCCTCTATTAACCAGATGATGGAAGTAGTTTTTCCACTTTGTCAGTTATTAGATCTCCATTTTCCTACTTTAAGATATTGTCGGTCTTCGGTCTGAATCCTGCTTTTGTGGAGCATAGTTTTTGGTAGAATGTTCTTGTGTTATTTTTTCCTTCTTCTTCTAGTGCAATTAATTCTCTGTCTTGCCACTCTCCCTTTTTTCTTCTTAACAGTTTCTTTTCTAGAGTTCTTAGTCGTTTGTGCCTTTCTCTGTTCTCGTCTGTGGGACTTTTTCGCATTTTAAGTATTTCTCTTCTCCATATTATCTTCACAATTTCGATCATACCAGTGGTTTTTGTGTTGTTTCCTGGGTTTCTCCCATACCACCTTTCTAGCTGCTTCTGTAATTGTTCCTGATATAAACTTCCAATGCGTATCCATATCAGTATTGTATGTGGTGTTAATATTTTCTCTGATAAGTCGCCCTAGTTGTTCCTGATACTGTGCTTTTATCTCTGTCTGCTGAACCTTTTCTGTATCCCACTGAGGAGAGAGACGATTGGTTCTCTTGTTCTTTGCTGTAGATATTCTGACTTTGATCTTGGCTTTGACCAGAAAATTATCTGAATTGGCATCTGCCTCCCTGGAGCTTCTCTCGTCTAGTTCATTACGCCCGTGTCTTGCATTAATTATAAATTGATCCATTTGGTTCCTGGTTACACCATCATTAGATACCCATGTCATTTTATGTATATCTTTGTGTTCAAACATAGTGGACTTTATTAACAAATTACTTGATACTGCAAGATCTGCCAGTATTAGATCGTTGTCGTTAGAAGCATTGTGCTGGCTGTGCATGCCCACATGAGGTCTCAACGCCTCTTCTTGTCCAATTTTCGTATTGAAATCTCCCAGGATGAGTGTCATGTCTTGTTTGGGAAGTTGGGCTAGTTTCCTCTCCAAGGTGTCGTAAAACAGATCTTTTACACCCTCATCTTTGTCTTCCGTTGGTGCATGCACCGATATAAGCGAGTAGTTGTAAAAAGTGCCTTTTGATTGAAAAAAAATTTGAAAGTGCCTTTTTACAACAGACAACAAGACAAAGACCTCCAAGAAATTCTTCTGATAGTGACACCTCAGAAGAAGAAAATACGCCTCCATTTCTGCATACTTCTGATTCAGCAGATGATATCCCTTTAAAAGAACTTCTGAACAAGTCAATAACAGAAATATTGTAAACCCCGACGCCCAAAGCTACGACACCTAAAGCTACATCAAAACATAAGGCTATAACAACATCTAAAGCTACAGCAACATCTAAAGCTTCAATATCTAAAGGAAAGACCAAAAATATGCCAAAGAAAAGGTAGATGACTAAGATTGGTACTGTGCAGTGTGTGAGATGAATGAAATATCTGATATGCGCTTGGGCTTTGTCTGCCAAAAATATGTTCATGAGGATTGTGTAGGTTTAACCAAGGAAATGAAAGACATTTTTATTTGTCCATTGTGCGAGTAACACTTTGCAATAATGATTGTTATTATCTTTCTTATGTTTTTTACTAAGATTATAATAAATAAGTGAATAAATATTTGACTAGTAAAATTTTTTGACTGACAATTTTCGACTTTTTTATATATGGCCATAATGCAAACACCATCATGAACTTGTTAACAAAAAAATCGCTTAGGGTGGGCATATTGTATTCACCTACCTTACATGCAATTCAAGAAATTTTCAGTTGAATTTTTTTGAAAAAATCGACCGTTTGTAAAATTGTTGATAAAAAATTTAGTGTTTTTTGAGCTCAACGGATTTTTTCTGTCCTACGAAGCTCTCCCATATGCACATATAAAGTGTCTGTGAATTATTTCCGAAGTGAAGCTTCTAATGTGTTTTTCAACGAGCTCGTTGAATTGCTAGCATCTTTAAGATAAAAATGATGTGGAATTCCAGAAATTTTTAAACCTTGACATTTTCGAAAAAATCGATCCACCCCCTTAGGATATTTTCGACCAAAAATCAAAATGCCATTCATATGCATATGCGTGATTTTGGAGCAAAAATTTCATATTTCCGGGCTCTGATTCGTATACTCAAATGTCTTCTGTTAAGTATGAAGTTAAGTTTTGAATCCCCTGTACTGGTAAATCGTGTTGTTGTGGTATAGATATTCGTGAAGAAAAAGTGCTGATAAGTTTCGTGTTACGAACAAAAGACTTAAACACATTTGCTTCTGCTTAAAAAGGCTCTACAGGGCTCTTAAACAGGAATTAACAGTTTACACGAGTCGTCGGATTCCTGGCGAAATGTTGACCTAAGCAGAACCGGAATCTCGAAGCTTAACTGCTACAAATCTTGCTCTAAAGAATGGCCTGGTGCCTTTCCGACGTTGGTTAAAGTTTCACCGATTCAGATATTAAACAAAGAGATATAAAGCTGGTTGCTTTATTGCAAAGTATAGTGGTAGATTTAATATTTCGGATTTAGTTTCGTCGGTTCTGCGATTATTTCCAGTGACGATTAACCAGCCGCTCGGATTAAGCCTTGAAATGTTTTGCTAGTATCAAAAGAGCCTTCGTAGATCTGATATGACATCAGGCTATTAATTGTTTAAAACTCTGATATTTCATTATAAACCGTTTTAAATGGTGTGAAGAAAATATAAAAGAAAACGTGGCGGTGTCTCACAATTGGCTCTTTGCACTACTGAGGAAAACACAATAGCTTTTATTTACCCTTTTTCTGAAGCTACTCCGGCATATTTATTAGGCTTTAAGCTGTCATAATATAAAACATGTTTTATTCCAGTCTAGGTTTTAAAAAATGAACTCTAATGATGATAAATTCTTGCTGGATGCCGCACTACCTACCTATTGAAAACGTTTCAATGCTTTAGATCCTGAATTTAAAAGTTCCTGTTACTGACACAGATTAAAAGCTGGAAATTTTTCATGGCTGCTCTAAAGGAACACATGGCGTACTACTGAAGTATGAACTAAAATAACATTTAAAAATTCTCACACTCTAAGTTTTGGCTTTTGCAGCCTTTGTCGAATAGTCACTTATAAAATACGCGATCATTTTCACCTCACCAAAACATGGTCGGTAAATACTTGATCCAAATTCCCATAGAAAACACATCTGCGATTGTGGTCTCGAATGGGAAAACAATGGCAAAAGCCCGAATAATGGGAGTTCAAATTAATTACTCAATACCAATAACGCACCACACAAGTTTCCTGGTTTTCGATGCATGATATGCAGGGACGGCGACTGTTTCCTAATGTACTATTGTATTTAGAAATTACGGTACTGACAAATTTGCTTGTAACGCAATATTTTTTCGTAAATTGTGTCCCATTAGTTGAGGACCATCCTGCATAAAGAAAAAAAGACAAAGTAACATTTCTGTTTAGACGCCCCGTATATTCAACATATTTCAAACTTTAAACCTTAAAACGTGTCACTACTTAAAATAATCGTTTATGTAAATCGGGTATTTAGCTCAGACAAACCGTTTTCCTATGTTTACTGATAACTGCATTTCGAAGTTTCGGTAAACCGCGCATTACACTGTTGAAATTGAGTTTTTAATAACTTTTAGCTAAGTTGTCAATTAATCGTTGTCAGCTTTTAGAGCAAATTAATTGGTTGAGTTGATTAAAACCACCAGAAAGTTCATACAAGTATAAAACACATGCGCTTCTCCAAATATATGCCACGTGTAGTACAATGCGATTTAAACATCTTTTGGGTCACAGTGCAGATGAATAAAAGACATATTTTTCAACCAAATATAGAGAGCTGATAAATCAGGCTCAATAAAAATAGTCGTCAAAAACAGAACTGGACGAAGGTAGATACGTTATTTGGTTATAGGGTGAGGGTTTGGAAAAACTCACGCGAAGTAAGATTGGGGATTTAACAGGCGAATAAGCGTCAAAAAGAACCCCAAAGTCAAATATTAGCATAGAAGTTGAAAAGCCCACATCTATCGAAATATCACCCATTCACCCTGTGTAAAAGTAATAATTTTAAAAGCCGTAATAAAGACAAAATCCCTCGCCTTTAAAACTCGGAGGGACGTTAGCTCATACTTATTCTCAGTGAATTTTCTCTCAATATTTGATATCTTCCATGGGCCGTCAGCGGCAGCTGTGCAGTCACACTTCATAAGGCCGATCTGTTGCCTGAGCCGAGCCGTGCCTTGCATCCTGCTAATATCTTTAACGAAATGCCGCTGCCGTACCGCGCCGCCCCAAGATGATCAAGCACGGCGATCCAGTTGACAGTGGACAAACTCCTAAAAATCACAGAAACTCCCTCAACAGATTAACTGAGGATGCAAATATGAAACTCAACGATGCAGACATGACACCTCTTCTGAGATTTTATGGTTTTGTGAACTTTTCGACCAATTCGTATTCTTAGGAGTTCATTCTGAGGATAAATTCACTTTCCCTTTCGATGAAAGCCACCTGATGTAAAATTCCCAATATGTTAAAGCCCTGACTTCTTTCAACTAGCGTGTTTTTTTTTTCGCGAATTTCTTTCCCCCAAGCAACGTCCTGGTCCACTGGATAGAGGGCCATATTGGAATTATATATCACTTCCCGAAATCGCAAAGAAAGTCCTCTCGATCACTTCTGTTATAAGATAAAACATAAATCGCGGTGGACAGCTCGTTTTTTAAAAATTGGGATCGTATTGAAACATATTTTACTAAAAACTCGTTTTTAATCTAAAAGCATCTGTTCGTTTCGGGGAAATAAAAAGTTCGATTTTACGAATACAAGTACTTGAAGTTCCGAAAAGACGATGGCTAAGTTACCATATGTTTTAGTCATAAAATCGCTATTTTAACCTTTCGATTTATGGCACTTCGGAGATACTATAAAAGGTTTAACGCGTCGTACCTTTAGCCTACTAGGCAAAATGCTATCTTTTCTAATTTCCCATTTTATGCTCTGACATCCTTTCACAAAACGAGAAATTATATGCCTACGGTGTTGTGGTGTTTAACTGAGGCTTTCAATTCAATATAATAATCATAATAATAACGACGCATAATAATAATAACCGAAACAAATAATACACAATCTAATATAGTAACTCAAAAAAATCAGTTAATTCCAGTTACTAAATAAACAGTTCTGGTAGTTTTTGTACCAAGACACTCAAGAATTCCTCACTTGCCCAAAGCGGATGAACTCGGTTGCTTCATCAAAATATGAATCTTATGCGGCGTCCAGACCAAACAGGCCGAGCCCGAGTTGAGCCTGATCCGCGGCAAAATTCCTTTGATATTTCGTCAAAACACCGACAGAAAATCGTCTGTCGGTATTTTGAGGAAAACTCAAAGGAACTTTGCCGCGGCTCAGGCTCGGCTCGGACTCGGCTCGTTAGGTGCATTATTACGTACGATTCTCCCGATATTTCCGAAAACATAAATTTTTTGAAGAACTTTGACAATCAATAGCAGAGGAGCCGGACTCTTTTTTTTAATAAAAGTTTGATCGTTTAGTTAGTCATGCCCGGATTTCTACAGCTGTCGTCGTCTCTCTTTCGTGACTCATTCCCTCGTTTAAGTTCCTTGATTTCATTGCATCATCCACATCATTCCTCCAGCTTCTTCTTGGGTTTCCCCTTTTTTGTTACCCGCGGAGTCCATTCTAGTATTTTCCCATTCTTTTTGTGTGTCCGAACCATACTGACTGTTTCCTTTCGACCTCTTCTATAATATCTTTTTCTATGTCGATATTCTGCTTGATTATTTCGTTTCTGATTCTTGATGTTCTGGATATTTTACAACTTCTTCTTAAATAGTTCAATTCTGTGGCCATCATTCTTCTCCTATTTGCTTTGCTAACATCCCATACTTCCAGTCTATATATAACTACACTTTATCCGATGCTTTTCTAGATGCGTAGCTTGGCGCTTTTCCTTATATATCTTTCCCAGAGTACCGAATGTAATGCTCCAGTGCCTTTTCTATCTTTATTCGTTCTTTCTCTGACTTTATCATTGCTATTTGCCTGTTTATTAAAGATAACTCCTAAATTATTGCCCAATTGCAGTCCCTTAATCACACCGTTTTCGAGTTCGAGATCGTTACATTCGTCATGGCCTGCTGCTAAGTATTCACACTTGCTTAATTTTATTGTCGCGCTCGCTCATACTCTTCTTTTAGCTTTCTTGTCATGTTGCTCAGATCTTGTTCGTCCTCAGCTATCACTACCTGGTCATCTGCAAAAAAAGTGTCGCCTCCCACGTTTAGACCCATATATCCGTGTGTTCTTATCCACCCTTGAAGGGATCGGTCTAGATTTACTTTAAATAGGGTGGGAGACAGGCCACACCCTTGTCTTAAGCCTTTATATGTTCGGATATATTTTGGACACGTGTTATTACTCGTTTTTAATGTCGCCAAATTGCCTTTATAGTAGTGTCGTGTAGCTTTGATTAGATATTGATTCATGATTGATTTCAGGTTGAGGTTTCTAGGTTTATTCTTAAATAAAACAGACGGATTTTTGTTAGACAATGAAAGCCCGAATTAATATTTTAATTCATCATTAATTCTTATGCCTATCATGAGATTGTTAACGACTTTTCAAGTATTCGTCGGTTTTTGGTATTCTGGCAAACCGATTTGCCAATTCTCGCAACAGTCTCGAAATAATCCCGGTCCCGATAGCAAAAAGCACGATATCCGTTTCGCCAATTGTGCAGGATTACGTGTAATGAGTCAATGCTCTTGGTTAAATCGAACTAAACATTTTTTTCTGGAACATTGCAAGCTGATACTGTTCCTTTGTTTAAATCAGACTAATGGACGATCTGCTACTGAAAATATAATATGAGAGAAGCATAATATATAACGCAATTAAGTTTTTTTTCCTATTTTATCGCAACTCGGTAATCTTAACTTCTTTAAAGAGAAGATTAATTTGATATCATTTATATTCTTTAAATTTTCCAGAGTTAGTATTGCCCTGGCAGCGCATAACTTATTTATCTTCTTAAAAAATAAAATTACCGACCGCTCCATTTAAATATTTTAGAACCTAATTATTCAGTTACTCCATTTTTAATTTGCCTTACTCGCTTTGTTTTATGGTCATTTTCATTGTCATTATGAATCATGGTCGATGCTGATGAGGAGAAATTAAAGCTCACAAATGGCACAGCGTGAGCTTTAAAGAATCCCATTTTAAACGATGCCAGTTTCCATTTTTAGAATAGTAGCTGAATTTACTGAACACTTCAACATTTCTATGGCTCAATTTGGAGCGGAAAATAATCATAGAATAACTGCAATTATTGTCGATTCTAATTACCGCTTTTCAAATCGTGTGGTCCAGTGTATATAATTCGAAAAAAATCAGTTTCCAATTATATTATATGTGGAATTGACCAATGAATTTAAGCTGGAAGACCGGCATGTAATGGATAGACTCACAAATTTTAAATTGGCATTTGGGCTCAACGTTTTATTCCATATAAATGAGCTTTGCAAATTTGTTAACGAGGTTGTTAATGCCGAACAAAAGTGCATTTATTATAACTGTTTCAATGTATATTTCTTAACAATAGTTGCGCAAATATGGTGTACTTAACCGTCAAATGAATATAATTTTGTTGGCACAGACAAAGGGAGATTGTGATTAAATTATTCATGTAAACTTTGATTTTCGTAAAGTGATACTTTCAGGTACAGAGATATTATTCGCTTTGAAATTTCATAGCAAAAACTGAATTGCCAATTATTTGAAATCTATAATTTAACGATCGATTTAACGAGCCTGTTACGGCTCGCAGTTCAGCTTTAAAACTGATATATAGAGGGCAATTATTAATTCTGATTGGATGATTGTCCAGAAGTACGAAAATTTGTTAATCTGATTACAAACCGATATCCCTCTCGATGTTCTCTAAAAGCAATTTATTCAAAACTTTGTTCCAAATTAATATTTTTTTGTTGAAAATGGCTTGAAGGATTGAGTGTTGAGAATAATATCCCCCAAAACCAGTGCAGATTTATAAAACTGAAAATGATTTTTCAGTGCTTATCCCAAACAAATAATTTACCGACCAAATTGAGCGAGGATAGAGCGTTCACCGACTACGCGTATTGCTCTAAAATTAGTTTATTGCGGAAAAGGATCAATTCTGATTGGATAACCTAAAAACATGGAAATTTGTTAATCAGATTATAAACAGCGATGCTATTTGTTATCGAACGATAGATTATAGGGAAAACGCTTTTGGAATTTGCAGACCATTTCTCTCAGCTGCCAGAATAGTTCGGTCTTATCCTTTCTTGTTACGATAAGAGCAAGAAACTTAACTAAGCTATATTGACATACGATTTAAGCTTAGATCTCTGAAATAAAGTCTGGCAAATTGAACTGCATTTGTCAATCGTGATAGTACATCAGCAGATTTTCATTGATTTTTCGTCAGTTATTTATGGGAAAGCTGAGCATTTTTTTCGAAGTTTAGGCATCACTACTACGATTATATTCTCGTCAATCAGAGATACAGAAATATCAGATCATAATCTTCTTGGTGCATAATAATGGTGAAGCTCTAGAAGCTAGTCTCCCAACCAAAACCAAAGACCTATTGACACCAACCCACTAAGAAATAACAACGTGAAAACGAGGGCACACCAGGAGATAAATGGAAATCTAAATAAAATAATAAACACCCGTTCGGCAACTCAGAATCAAGCCGAAGACATGTCGCAAAATTTAAAATCAGCCATCATGTTATCCCAGAAACATCTGAAACCTGAGAAAATAACAAACCGAAAAGACTGGATGACCAGTTAAGGCTTATGGAAAAAAGGACAAACCTTAAAAACTCAGACACACAGAAGCATAAAGAATGTCGCAGGCTAGGGAATAGTGTGGCACTTGCGACGGGCGCTGGGGAAAAATTGGGGTCTAAAACCATACGTTATGAAGTGCTTGTACACTGCCGTTATAAGTCCGAGGATCTGTTATAGTTCCGTGGTCTGGTGGCCGGCGGTGGAGAAGGCGCGCCTATCCCGGAAACTGGCGGGTCTGCAAAGACTGGCCTGCCTAGCGATGACCCGCGCAATGAGGAGGACACCGAGCATAGCATTAAACATCCTCCTGGGCCTCCCTGAGCCAACCCTGTGGATACGCAGGGAGGCCGCTGTGACGCTACAGAGGATAGACTGCAGCTCTACAAGGCATGACAACCACCCACGTCATGGACAGAAAAATAGGGACCGCCATGCGTCGGGATCTTCCAATCCTAGGTGCAAAGGTGGTTCCACCGGTCAGCGGACTTAGGTTCGAAAGCAAATTCAAGGTGGAAATCCCAACAAAAGAAAGTTGGAAACTAGGACAGGGGCTACCCGAACGGGGGTGCAATGTTGGTATACACACGAGGGTCCTTTTCGCTGGGAAGCTGGACGACAGTGTTTCAGACGGAATTATATGCAATCCTCGAGCTTGCCACAGATAGGGAAGTTACAGAAGGACTAGAGGGAGTTATCGAGATCTACTCCGACAGCCAGGCTACCCTCAAGGAACTCCCAAGTTTTGAGATGGGGAATGGCCTGATCCAGGATTGCTGGGATGCCCTGAACAAAGTGGCAGAACAGAAACAAGTAAACCTGGTGTGGATTCCGGCGCACATGGGGTTCGCGGGAAACGAGGGGCCGATGCATTGGCAAGGGTCGGATCTTCTGAGAGCCCAATAACTGCCGAACCTCGCATAGGGTTAAGTAACCGACAGGTTGCAAGCGCTCTAAACGGCTGGGCTTTTAGAAGCACCACAGAGATGTGGAGACAGGCGGAAGGGTGTAGACAAGCCAAAGAATTGATTGGAACCCCAAGTAGTGCCAAGGCAATATCCAAATGGTTGATGTCAAGGAGTCGCTGGGCCCTGAGAACTCTGGTTGGGGTCATGACAGGCCACAGTGGTCTGAACTGACACCAACAGCTACTAGGAATTGGTGATAGCCCCGTATGTCCACAGTCTGGAATAGCGGAGGAAACATCATACCACCTATCAGGAGTCTGCCATCATTGATCGTCTACCAGGAGGCGCCTCCTTGATGCCTCCACACTGTCCCGCATCGAATTGTCTTCCTTGGAGTGGAGACGGATCCTTGCCTTTGTAAGGGAGACGGGACGCCTGGGTGGCGAAGTTGCGGAGTGGTAAGGTGGGGATGGATGAAGGGGGAATGGCGAAAAGGGCCTTTACAATTGTAATATCTCGACCACATTATGAGAGGTCCGAAATATGAGATCCTACGACTCATAATCCAAGGGAGAATGATGGGAAAAAGATCTATCGGAGTAAGAACAATGTCGTAGCTTCTTCTTCTCTGAGACAATGGTTTAATATCACGTCAGCTGATCTATTTAGGGCTGCAGTTTCCAGCATCAAAATAGTAACGATGATCTCCGGAATGGAGATGGCACATGAAGAAGTATAAGTACTTTGAAATAAAGGGTTGAAAAGTCACATCAAACTAATTGTTTCGTAACGCGGCTGATTATTTCTGCGCCACTGGTCCATATAGGAACTGTTAATTATGACAGTCCACATTAATAAACGATTTTATGGCGTTGCCGAGCAGAACACATCATTAGTTTGCGGTTCGCTCCATGTTTATCCCAATTTTATTGGTCAAGTGCTTTGGGGTAATAAAGAAGCCATTTGGACCTGAGTTCGCACGCAAACCAGAAAATAGTGCCATGCACTTCCCATATGGTATCTAATGATTTCGAGCATAATACATGATTATTGCTCCTAATATTTCGCTTCTAATTCTCGATAATGGTCTGGCAGGGTTAAGTTTAAATATTCATGGCAAGTCGAAATCAAGTTACCAGTTACAATTTTTATTGAAGTTGCCACATATGAGCAACTGGGACTGATTGTTAAGGTATTAAATTGCAGTTTGAAATAATTGAAAGTTGCTATTATATTTGGGGCCTTTGTGTACTGTAATAATTTAATATTCAATCATAATTTTACATAAGGCGCCGCTACTGAATTATAATCCGAGTGTAATGTAGGTTTGACAATCCAGACCAACAATAATTAATAACCAGCTTGTTGGTCAACAATTAATTTCTATTAAGAGACGTTTATGTAATAACTATTAAATTCGCTTAATCCCTCAGTTATTAAGGGACCAGATAAGATTTTATTTAATAGCGCATTAATACAGCTATTTCACGCGGATTGCTTTCCGTTCCATTGGCCTCAAGAACGCACTTTTCACACGAATTCTTTGAGCTTTTATATATTTTTAATGCGTTAGTTCCTTCATAATAAACGTCCGGATATAGAATGGATAGCTTCTTAAAACCTTTTAAAAGCAAAAAAGCAATTTTTGGCACTGCCCCCCTCGATATCCAGGTCACAGAAATAAATCTTGGGTACTTTCATTTTGTGGAAAACACACGGCCAATAATTCGATAGATTTATTCTGCAATTTATCAATTGTGAAAACGTAGGAAATTCATATCTTTTCGACAGTCGAGTTCGAGCCAGCGAAGGATTTTGGGCAAATTTTTCCAGTGGGATACATTTAGAATCACGAGTCTTTATAATACAATTAAAATTGTTTTATTTTACCACAGTATGTTTCGTTTTTATTGCATTAATTTATATTCATACACAGTAGTAGTAGTAAACATCTTTATTTCTAAAAAAGGCTATCGACCTATCGGTCTTTCTGCCCTTGTTTAATACATGTAGTCTTAATCTAAATAAAAAGCAAATATGAAAATTCTCTTATTCTGGGTTAACAATTTTTTAACTTTCTAATTCTAATTTTGTATATTCTTTTTCCTGACTGTACTTTAATTCATTCAAATCTATTCCTGGGTTTTCAGTCAAATTTATTGTCACTAATTATGGTGTTATGTGATGAGCCCTGCGTTTCGTCCCGGGTCTACCTATTGGACTCGTCAGTAAGGCTTAGGTAGACCCTGCCTTATACGCCGGACATCGGTTATACGCGTTCGGACGTAAATGAACCGAGCCGGTGCCAACATCTCACCGCACAAGATCTACACCGGCTCGGTTCATTTACGTCCGAACGCGTATAACCGATGTCCGGCGTATAAGGCAGGGTCTACCTAAGCCTTACTGACGAGTCCAATAGGTAGACCCGGGACGAAACGCAGGGCTCATCACATAACACCATAATTAGTGACAATAAATTTGACTGAAAACCCAGGAATACATTGGAATGAATTAAAGTACAGTCAGGAAAAAGAATATACAAGATAGATGCTTGGGAACAAAAGCAGAATGGAACGAATGGCAGCATCGGCAACACGGGTTGCCAACATCTCACCGCACAAGATCTACACCGGCTCGGTTCACTTACGTCCGAACGCGTATAACCGATGTCCGGCGTATAAGGCAGGGTCTACCTAAGCCTTACTGACGAGTCCAATAGGTAGACCCGGGACGAAACGCAGGGCTCATCACATAACACCATAATTAGTGACAATAAATTTGACTGAAAACCCAGGAATACATTGGAATGAATTAAAGTACAGTCAGGAAAAAGAATATACAAAGATAGATGCTTGGGAACAAAAGCAGAATGGAACGAGTGGCAGCATCGGCAACACGGGTTGCCAACATCTCACCGCACAAGATCTACACCGGCTCGGTTCACTTACGTCCGAACGCGTATAACCGATGTCCGGCGTATAAGGCAGGGTCTACCTAAGCCTTACTGACGAGTCCAATAGGTAGACCCGGGACGAAACGCAGGGCTCATCACATAACACCATAATTAGTGACAATAAATTTGACTGAAAACCCAGGAATACATTGGAATCTAATTCTAATAATAAGGAAAAATTATTTTATTGTCCAGTAGTCAGTTGCGTTTGTAAGTGTTCGAGTAGCGTTGATGTAGGGAAACGGAAGCGGGATTGTCTGGTTGGTCTTGTAAGACAAAGGTGGTTCAGTATGGTCCAGTTGCAGGGGTTGTTTGTCCATTTTGTCTGTAGATGTATGAGTCTTTCCGAAATCTTTGTCATGTTTGTGCGTTCGTATAGTAGTTGGGTGGAGGGGTTGTGTAGTGGGTTTTGGGGGTGTCTTATTCGTGTTATTAGTCTTAGTGCAATTTGTTCTGTTGTTTGTATATAACGGTTTGTCCTTTCTGTTCCGCTGTTCATGAGTATATGTCCATAGTCTAGCAAGGGTCTACAAATAGCTTTATATATTTTGGTGGCGGTGATTGTGCTAATTCCTTTGTTTTTGTAGGTTAGTGGTCGGAAGTGTTTTGTTCTCTTTATTGTTTCTGCCCTGATGTTTCGTATGTGTTTAGTGAATTTTAGTTTGTGGTCAATTGTGATTCCAAGGTATTTTACGTCGTTTTTTGGTTGTGTCGTTTGGCCGTCTGCAGTTATTGTAGGGGAGTCAGCTTTGAGTCTGTGGTTTGTGAGCAGAAGTTGGTTTTTTGACGCGTTTGGTGTTAGTCTCCATTTATAAAACCATGTCATTGTGTTGTTTGTTAGTGTTTGGAGTCTTTGAGCTGCTCTCTCAGTAGTTTTGTCATGTACAATAAGTGCCGTGTCGTCTGCGTATTGTAATATGTATGCCGATCTGTCGATTTGATTTTTGTCTGGTAAGTTGTAATTGTATATGTCATGGCAGTATATATTGTAGAGAAACGGTGAGAGCGGGGATCCTTGAGGGAGCCCTTGTTCAAGGGAAAAAGAAAATGACAGTGTTTTGTCAATTCGTACTTGTAGTTGTCTGTTTTCTAGTAAGTTCTTTATGGTGTGTAGTACATATGTTGGTGTGTGTAGTTTGTATAGTTTGTATAGTAAGCCTCTATGCCAGACACTATCAAAAGCCTTGTTAATGTCCATAAACAGGCCAGCTGTCTTTCTGTCAGTTAGGTGGGTAGTTTGTATATTGTTGGCCAAAATAAAGAGCGGATGAATAGTCGAGTGATGTTGTTTGAAACCAAATTGGTAGGTAGGTATATATTTTCCAATCACTTTTTCAAGCCCCTGCTTTATTATGTATTCAAAAATTTTGCTTAGTGCTGGAAGTAGTGTAATTGGTCTGTATTCATACACATTTTAGTGCATTTTCAATATTTAAGTTTTTTCAAAACGCATTAATGGGGTTTCAGTGCACAACAATTACTTACATAAACTTGTCATGCATTTGAATTAGTCCAATGTAATTAGAAGTGAAGATACGAACCGCTACTGACTACTGCAGCATAAAACGCTTATCAGATTTAAAACTTCTGTGTTTTTTATTCCATATATCCGCCGAGGGCTTTTATGTCGCTTTCTCGTATTTTTTAGTGCAGTTTTCCTGTTCAGTTTGCTATTTCAACTTATTTTTTGTATCCACGAATTTAAATTAAATTGGTTTAGGAGAGCCTAATTATTTTTTACTAATTATCGTATCAGCAACTCAGTGATAATGAAAACTTTGTTCTAATTAATTCGCTAGAGTTTCGGAGCATTGTGGATTTTACTCGGTTGTTTCTAGTTTTGCCTGTGAAACTTGAGGGTGAATTGCATCCACATTGTGAGAATTAAAATGTAAGACAGTACTTCATCGAGAAGAGCCCATTAGATAAAGTTTAGAGTCGAAACTTTTCGCCTCCATATACTAGAAGGGCAGAGTTCTGTTTTCTGTCCCATGTACTTCGGAAAGTTGTCTATTTCACAGTTTTGCACATCTGTTGACTTCCTCTTCGATCCCCCTTTGTGTATATCGCTCTATCCGTACCCGAGGGAGAGGCCCATAATATTTCTGACGTACGGAAAACTGACTGGCTTGCTCATCGAATAAAAAAATATAATCTTAAAAACTTCCGATATACTTAGCGCCTTTTGCTGACGATATCCTACACTAAAAATTCGACATTTATCTCGAAAAAATCACCGAAAAATCTGCGAATTATGCGGGAAATCATTTCTCAGTCAACGTCCATCAGTTGCATATGACTGAGTTTTTTAAATTGCGTGTATGAAATCAATGGGAAGGTTTGCGAAGGGTAAATATTGGGAGTTTGGCAGTATTTTCCGGGTTCCAGATCAAAGAAATAAAATCCTGGCGAATTTATTTCCTGGCCCACACATGAACAATAATTCCCAAGATTTATTTTTCAATTTATCAATTGGGCAAACCGTTTGGAAATAAAATAAATACATGTCCGCATCGCTGCTCCAGGGGGCCGTTATCTGCATGCAGCTGGATTGAAAGTTCAGCAAACATTCTCAAAGTATCTAAATAACAATTTGATGGTAAATCGGTTCTTTATCTGCCCTTTTTCGAATGAATTCAACAGCGTCTCGAAGCTAATCTAGAAAAATATGTTCTAGCTAATTTAGGGGCTAACGATCGTTTAATAAGTGCGAAAGTATTTAGGGGTTGTAAATTTCGGCTAATCTACTATTCCAAGACAATTTTCTTTTAGTGTCTTTCGTAAATTATTCCGATGCTGGAGGGAAGGAAGCTGTTAGGTTTATTAGACTTTCGCCGTTGTCGATTTTCCTTTATTAGGTGGAATACCCTCCTATTAGGCTTGAACACGTCTCCAGTTGCAATACTGATAAGCTATGTGTAGGTGATTGCTGGTTGTGCAATTTAAAACTGATTATTAGCCCGTCAGCCAATGTTCGACGATTCCAGAATGTTAGGTCTCCATATATCCTTTCGGCATAAACCAACGGAGGAAACAATTCGAAAAGTAGATTTGCCGTAAAACAAATAAAACAGGTTGTATAAAAATCCAGCGAAATCGATGAGACAAGGGCTGGAAGATTAAAGTCAACAGATTGAGTCTTTTGGGGAATTGGAGAGCGAAACGGAAATAACGATGCGTCGCAATGAATGCCTCACTATTTCACCGCTCGACCAAGATTTATTTTTCCCAGGCAGAGATTTTACACTAAGCGGGAAAAAATTACGTCGGGGAATTAAGCTCTTCTGAATATTTCCGATAGCGGTGCCTGCAGAAGCCATTGTGGAGACGTATTCGTTTGTTTAAAATTGGACCGCCTTTCTAAAGTACGCCATCAATTGCCAATCTATGTTTTTTATGTTTCGTCGAACTATTTTGCCTGGGATATCATCGTTATGGTAATAATAGCTTTCTTCTTTTGTTGCTCATAAAGCTCCAAGATTTGAAACACTTAGGTACCTGCATTCTGCATTTACCCCTGCCCAGTTTGCATTCAGTCCTGAAAATTAACTAAAAAGGAAATTACTTTCAAACTAACTACAACAGTTGCAATTTATTGCAAAAAGCGAATATATTTTTAATTAATAAACTAGCAAAAATAAATAGCAAACACTCTTTGAATGCTTCAAAGAAATATGCTTTGAAAATAAGTTTTTTCTAATGGAACACGCTATATTTTATTTTATATTTGAACTTCTATGTATATTTCCATAACTTTTTGATATACGGGTGTCAAATTGAAAACTTCCCACCCTTAATATCTCTCTTACAGTTTAAAATATGAAAAATCGGAAAGACACATTAATTTTATTTGTAAAGGGGACACTTTAAATTAATATTTTTAGCCTTCTTGTTTCAACCCCCTAGGAGGGGTAGATGTCACCCTTAGAATCTTAAATTGGAATGGGGGTCAAGTTTTGAGTGGCATAACCCTCCCCTGACTCTTCCTCACTACGCCCATGGGCACCGTTTCAAACTTTATTTGAAAATAATTATTTGTACACATCCAAAAAACGACGTAAAATACCTTGGAATCACAACTGACCAGAAACTTAAATTTACTAAACACATACGAAACATCAGAACAGAAACGATAAAAAGAACAAAACACTTTCGCTCACTAACATATAAAGACAAAGGAATTAGTACAAATACCGCGACAAAAATATACAAAGCGATCTGCAGACCCCTCTTAGACTATGGACGTATACTCATGACCAACGGAACAGAAAGGACAAAACGTTATATACAAACAACAGAGCAAATTGGACTAAGACTAATAACACGAATAAGACACCCCCAAAACCCACTACACAACCCCTCCACCCAACTACTATACGAACGCACAAACATGACAAAGGTTTCGGAAACACTCATACTTCTACAGACAAAATGGACAAACAACCCCTACAACTGGACCATACTGAATCCCCTTTGTCTTACAAGACCAACCAGACAATCCCGCTTCCGTTTCCCTACATCAACGATACTCGAACGCTTAAAATAGTAACTGACTACTGGACAATAAATCTAAGATCTCTGTTTGCCAGAATTAAAATTATTAAATTATTAACCTAGAATAAGATAATTTTTACCTATATTTGTTTGTTTAAATTAAGACTGCATATACTAAACAAGGGTAGAAAGACCGATAGGTCGATAGTCCTTTTTAAGAAATAAAAATGTTTACTACTACTAATTATTTGTAAATAACATTTCAGACAGAACAATTTTAGAACGCCGGTTAATTCCCGGTGAAGTTTTCCGAAATGTTAAGGAGGAGTTGGCGAAAACGCGATTAGTCGGAAACTTCTGGACAAAAAGCAAGAAGGTAGGATACCACTGAAAAGAGAATTGAAGGCTCTTTAAAACGATGTGCCACTTGACCCCCATTCCCATTAAAGATTCTAAGGGTGACACCTACCCCTCCTAGGGGGTTGAAACAAGAATTATATTTATTTATATTTATTATTTATTTAAAATGTCATCCATACAAATAAAATGGTCTATCGGATTTTTCATATTTCTAACTGCAAGAAAGGTATTAAGGGTGGGAAGTTTTCAAATTGACACCCCGTATAAAATATGACCGAAAATGAATATTTCTTTAGTTATTCGGATTTAACGATGAACATTCATAATTTAATGGTGTTTGTACAACAACAATTTCTCCGTCGTCTTTAGACATAAAATCTTGAAAATTTTCAGTAGAAAACATTAATACTATGCTAATATTTTGTTTGCAAAATATACGTTTTCGCAACTACAGTGCGGCCATAATATAATAATCATCCAAATTAACGTATTTTGAAGCTCAAAAATCTCACTTTTTTTAATGGCACCGCCCGTATATTGTTAGTGTTATTTATTCAGAGTAAGAAAACCTTTCATTTTGGCTGAATAGTTCATATCTGAATTTTTTATAATTTTCGAGAAATTTCGATTTTTTAATGGCTCCGTTATATTTGATAGGTTAACTCTATATTGCATCGCGGTAACCTTGACAAACAATTTTTTATTTGCTTTTCTCCTAACACTTACAAAATACGAGGTGTATCATTAAAAAAAACTAGATTTTTGGGCTTGAAAATACGTTAATTTGGACGCTTATAATGAGCCACCCTGTAACTTTAAAGACAAATATTTGCAAACCAAATTGTATTAAACATCTTTATTTCTTAGAAAAGGCTATCGACCTATCGGTCTTTCTGCCCTGTTTAAACCAAATATTAATATAGTATTAGTCTTTTCTCCTGCCAGATTTCGAAAATTTGTGTCTAAAAACGACGGAGAATTTTTTGATTTATCAACACCATAAAAATGCGAATTCATCGTTAAAACCGAATAATTGTAACCGTATCCAATTTTTGTTCATATTTTACATAACAAAAAGTACTTCAAATTTAGATAAGAATTCAAAAATAAAATATAGAGTGTTCCATTAGAAAAAAGTTGTTTTCTGCGCTGCAACGTTTCTGACGCACTTTGTATAATTGCGACTATTGTCAAATTTGGGCGTTTAGTCCTTTATAATGTGAGTCGTTTAATAAGTCGTTAAATAATTAATAATAATTAATACAAGTCTCGTTTCCTCACAGTGGACACAAATGCAGGCATAATAGTTCCAGCTAAAAAATTCGAAAATGTATAGTGCGGTTGTTGAAAAAATTGTAGAACTCTTTTTTGTGAAATTGTAAATGTTGAAATAAAACCGTTTTATTTTGTTATCTTTTTAATGTTGAGGCTTGTTGGCTTTTTAATGTTTTTAATGTTGTTGAGTTAATAAAAAATGTTTTGTTTTAGTTGAAATATTCAACTTTGCAAACGTTCAAAAACTTTGTGCAACGGGTGACACGGGTAATGTGTTTTAAAAATTTTAAAGCCTCAGAGAGAATATCTGAACAGTAGCAGTCAATTTAAATTTGAATATTCTGCCTTCAAATGACAATGCCAACTTCTACCGTTCGTTTCCAATTGAATTCCCAACACATCTAGCTAATCATAATTGCTAAATGAAATTATACGAACGTTATTTTCCACCTAAATAACTTTGAAATTGATACATTCGGCGTCACTGATTAATAATAGAATAACCGAATCAAAACATGTATCGAATCTGATTTAGCATAATGGAGGTTAATATTGCATGCTCTTAAAATTGATAGACTGCTTCGTTATTAATTTAGGCGTAGCTATTTGCTAAAATTTGTCAATCTCATATCATTATCTATGGCGTTATGGGATTTGACGAGGTAATCGACCCTCTTCGATTTACGGCAATATTCACACCTGCGATTACGCAACTGAACTTTCGGCTGAAACCCAATTGGTTTTAAAGTGTATGGTAAATGAGACATTTATCTTTGACTCTTTTCAAGTTGATGATGCAGGAAAGGTTGAAATATAAAAATATCGATCATAGATGAACTAGATTAAAATAGATTTTTAGAAATAGTATCAAGAAACAATGCCAAAATGAACGTTTTTGGCACTAGACCCAGACTAGCTGAACGGAGCAACGGCTCTGTGGGGGACGATTACGTCCACTTCCGAAGAGGAAACCGTCAAGAATCGTTTCCTTTGGGGACCTCTGAGTTATTTTGACGCTGAAAACGGTAGGGAGAAAGAAAATTAAGAAAGAACTGCCGTCAAGATAATTTACTAATAGGTATTGAGCTAACTTGTTTAAGTTTCGAAGTTCGTTAGGCCTAAAAAATCTGGAAAGTTCAGGTGTAAGTAATTGCCCAATTTTCATTAGAGATTTTCTCAACGAGTTCGACCTAATGGGTTGTGGCATCAAAATTATTTTGTTTCAGATCGTTTCGCTAATTTAATAAGGATGATATCAGATATTTTGGGTTAAAGATCGTGACTATTTAAAATCGCGTAAAATGGGTCAAAAACATTTTCTAATATTTCAGATCTGAGGAGTCGAAATTGTGGATTGGAGTCAATGAGCTAAGTAACCTTTCTAATTTTTCGGCTCAAAATGTGCTAGTACCATTGATAAACCATTAGCAAGTTGTTAGTTGATAAACTCTACTTAAAAATGAACCAGGTGTTTTTTATATGGCTTTTTGTAAGCCATTATACAATTTTCACAATAGACTGAATCCTTTTTCAGATTAAGACTGCACCGTTTCCTTTCACTCTGCTTTGGTTTCAGTTGCCGTTAAAGCTTTTTCGCAGCTGCAGACCTAATTAAGTTCTTTTCCTCAATTGCCCTAACGAACTGATAAAGATGCATCCCTCCTAATTGTTTGAATGCTTCAGATTTTTGGCAACGGCTCTCAGAAACTGGTTTATAAAGATGAAAAGATGAAAAAAGATTTATTACTCTTTAATGACTTTTTTCGGTTGATCGGTTTGTTTTAATCTCAGTAGGCTAGTTGGGTCTTTGGGAGGGGTATTGGCCATTTATTTAATTGGCCAATTATTAGACTTAATTCCCATTTAACCCTCGATGTTTAAAATACCTAAACTATGCTACTCCGAAAATTTCCGAGTACAAATGGAAAGTGTTGGAGTGTGAAATGTTCCCCTAATTTAATTTTCATAAATTTACATATTTTCTCCATTCTTATTCTTTACAGCGCATATTATGTAGGCTCTTTGCCGCAAAGGTATATTATAACGTAGTAAAATATAAACCGTTTATGAGCTCCTCTTTCATTAAAGAACATTTGGTTAAGTGGGATGACTTTTAGATTTTATTGGGTTAGTCGAATATGTAAAAGACGCTTGATCAAGCAATTCCATTGAGATGTTAGAGTTTTCATTCACTATCGCTGTTCACATTGGAGTTCCGATAATACACACGCTTTAAAAGGCATTTATTAGCAAAAGTTTCCAACTGTAATAGATAGGAACGTAAAGCGCGAAAAATGTAGAGTATAAATAAACTTTTCACGTGCCTTGAAAGTTTGCACAAGGTGAAACGTTAGTTAAAATGTTTCTTGAGTGTAGTTTCTGCCCTGGTGGTATACGGCGGTGTTTGGATACGTACTTTAATTAAACTCTAACACGTGATTAAATGAGGTGTCAGCTTTTTGTCTGAATTCGAGTTGGAAGTGAAAGGGTAGTTTAGATTAGATGTATTGCATTGTCAGGTGCAGGGAGCGTCCAGATTATTTCTATTCATTGCTGTTTAGGGTTCATAATACTCATTGAGCCTTTTATGGATTGGGTGAGAGTTTTCAGTAGTTTCATTTCATATAGATCAGAGCCTTATCAAAATAATCAGCAATTAATTAATATATTTTAACATAAGTAAGAGACAGCTTTCACGTCCAGTTCAAAGGTGGAAATCATCTGAATTTAATTTTCTCGTAAGCACGTAAATCTTGTGATCGGCAATCGTACGAAATCCGATCGTCTTAAGTTAGCTTTTAAGCACAATCGCTCATCTAAGCTCCTTTTTCAGCAATTTATCTCTCAGCCTCATAAATAATTTACTAAGAGACTCCTCGAATCTGATTTAGGCATCTGGGAGCCCTGGCTCATGACAAATTTGTGTACACCAAGAATGCATCGAATAAAAGGCAAATATATGAAAATAGGATGGCTTTTTTACGTAAAGTATCGTAGGAAATGGGATTCACGCACCAGCCCAAAAGATAAAACATCTCAAACCGGATAAATTGGTTGGCTGCCAAGGCAATTTATTTTTTCGATATACATTGCATGTCTGGTATAAATTTGGCTTAGTGTGTTGTGTTTCTAGTTGTCGAAATAGCATTCTTCGTAACTGTAGGCAATCTCATAAATTAAATTGATATTTAAAATCCATTTGCGATCTGTTTGGGAAACGTATGAGGAAATTGAGAAAACAACGGTTCAATTTCAATGTGTTTATCAACGCATTTGATATTCATCGAAATCACTAAAAAAGGGCTTAAACTGCTGAACGTATACATCTTTCATTCTTATTCACTTGGGCATAATTTTACTCCCCGCAAGGTTTTATGACAAAGAAATGACAAGAATGTACAACGATATAGAAACATTTATTAGCCGCAACAAAACCGTAGGGATGAAAATTATAAAGCCTTTTGAGTTAAGTAGGATTTGCGGCTTAGAGTTTTCTTCTTCGTTATTTTAGAAGTTTTATACCTAGCCAGCGAGGATGCGAAAGTTTTTACTAAGTAGCCCTAACATTTAGAAAATATTTTGATCCTTTGTTGGTAAATCGCATAATATGATGCATAAGCGGTGAGGGAACCCAGTTGGGAAAAAAGTTGAAAGAACTTCAATTAATTCACAGCTATAATGGTGTCAATTGCAAAAAGTCACTGTAATTTAAACTGCCCCACAAAATAAACGTTACACAGCCGAATTTTCCCTAACTTTGGAATTGTGATTGTTTCCAGCAATTTGGTTTGTGTTTGAACCCTTATCTAACACCATTTGTGTTCCGTGAATCCAAGCTTCAAAATCAACGTATCCGTGTTTTGCTTTCGCCCGGCGTTTAAAAAAACCATGATTGAATTTCGACTTTTCGAGGTAAGACAAACAACAATTCAGATCAATGTAATTGCCGACCTTATTCCCCATTTATTCAACTTTTTAGCCTCATTTGCTTAACAGAATCTAGGCATACTGACTTCTTATCGGACTTTACCTTGTTCTTGAAGGCTATCAATAATACACATAAAAACAGTTGTCAAGTTGAACTAGTCGAATTCGGCAACGCAATAAGAGTAAAGCTTGAGGAAACAGCATATTCTTCTTAATTTTGTTATTGATGCTATGATGATGATATTTAATGGAAGACTCAACGTTGACTCCCCTACAATAACTGCAGACGGCCAAACGACACAACCAAAAAACGACGTAAAATACCTTGGAATCACAATTGACCACAAACTTAAATTCACTAAACACATATGAAACATCAGGGCAGAAACAATAAAGAGAACAAAACACTTCCGATCACTAACCTACAAAGACAGAGGAATTAGCACAAACACCGCCACCAAAATATATAAAACTATTTGTAGACCCTTGCTAGACTATGGACATATACTCATGACTAACGGAACAGAAAGGACAAAACGTTATATACAAACAACAGAACAAATTGCACTAAGACTAATAACACGAATAAGACACCCCAAAACCCACTTCACAACCCCTCCACCTAACTACTATACGAACGCACAAACATGACAAAGATTTCGGAAAGACTCATACATCTACAGACAAAATGGACAAACAACCCCTACAACTGGACCATACTGAATCCCCTTTGTCTTACAAGACCAACCAGACAATCCCGCTTCCGTTTCCCTACATCAACGCTACTCGAACACTTACAAACGCTACTGACTACTGGACAATAAAATAATTTTTTCTTGTCATTAGAATTGGAAAGTTTATTTAATAAGATTATTAACCTAGAATAAGATAATTTTCATATTTGTTTCTTATTTAGATTAAGACTACATGTATTAAACAAGGGCAGAAAGACCGATAGGTCGATAGCCTTTTTTAGAAATAAAGATGTTTTTTTAGAAATAAAGAAATTTGCAAGGTTTGTTTATTGAAATTGTAAAAATTTGTTTAAATTGTGCGCTACTGAAAATGAGCTGAAAACAGAACGTTAACTAAAACAGCTGCATCTGTCAGTAGGTTTAATTTTGCAAAGTAGTTCAGTTATTATTGCTTATTTACAATGTAACGGGCAGAGCAACTGTTCCGGCGCCCCCATAAATTTGCCATATGGGATGTAATCTCCATGTTTCTTTCGGGATATTTCATTTTTCGCTCTTTTTACCGCGATGTCTTATAATAGTTGAGTTTCTGGCGGAAGTTGTACTTTAGTCGAGAGTTCTTGACTTTTTCAGATCTTTTAGTAACACACGGTGAATTTCATTTCAGGAATCTCCGTTTAAATTGCGGTGAAATATACAAGGCATTTCTTTAGTGAAAAAGGGAACTGCATCACAGTAATAGAGCTTTGATTCGTACATGAATTCTTTAATAGAAGCCGTTTATAAATTGTGCAAACATTAAATGGGAAAATCAATGGAAAACTGAACATTTCAGTAACTTTAAAGAACTGAACCGGGCTGACTTTTTGCAATGGCAAAGATCCTTTGTAAACCTGTATAGACTGTTCACAATAGACTGAATGCTTTTACTGATTACCACTGCACCGGCTCCTTTCATTTGCTCGGGTTTTAGTTACCAATAGTTTTTAAGGAATCAGAGCTAATTGTGCCTTTTCATTTGTCCCATTCATTCAACCAACTCTCCGACGATTATTTATGATTAAATATAAACGGCGACTTTCCTTAGCTTGATTTCAATGACACAATCGTGGAACATTTTGGGGATGTTTAACTAATAACTGACCGATTAATTTTATTCTTGCTTTCCGATGAAATGCGTGCTCATGGGATGCGGTCTTCGCTCTATATTTCCTCATTTTTTATAGGCTTCACATAAATGTAGTCCATAATAACGACCGAAAAGCCTCTACTCTGCTAGATGGCCGTTTACATAACTCACCACAGCTAACAAGGGTAATATTTTTTCATTGTTAAAACAAGAATCTACGGTCCTAGCGAACAATATAACGTCTGGATCTCCAAAAAGCACGTGGTTTCAATGATTCTGCGCCGCTTTAAATGCAATCCGTAGTCCCGGATTTTCGTCAGAATTTTCGCGGTTGCCGGAAAGAACGGCACGTGTAGCTCCAGAGTTTTCAAAGTTACGATGGCTTTTCCGAACAAACTCGCGAAGTTCGTGCGTAAACTTTTTCTGGTTTTTCTTGTTTCAACTGCTCACAGTGGTGGCTATTTTGGTGTTTATGGTAAGCCAACGAGTTTATATATTTTAAAACAATTTTTTTGAAAAAAAAGAGAAAATTTTGAAAACCCGAAAAAATTACTAAGTTTGGAAAAACAAAAAAAAATTAACTGCTAATTAGGTTCCCAAAAATTTCCTTTTATTCCCCACAAAAATTTGATTGAAAAATTGAACCATCATTTTAAACGCCAAAACTTAGATGGTGACCAAAGGAGAATAGCATCTAAACTCAGAACTCAGTCGTTTTCAACCACACTCCAAATTAAAAAATATTTGCACTAACCTCTATTTTAATCCCACCTATTAAAAACCTCAAAGGTTTGTTCGTTTTTTTAAATTTTATTTCCCTGGCATTTTATCATGAGCAATTAGTTCATAATATCCCTAAACGCCCTGTTTTTTTTTACCTAAAAAATTAAAAAGTAAAAACACGCAGCTCGTTACGATGTTTTCGCAAAACATTGAAATGGAAAAGAACTAAACATTGAACTGTTTATTTTTAATAATAAAAATGATAAAAAGCATTTCGATATCCATCGAATATATACAGTTACATGTACAAAGAGTGCAAATATTTGTTTGCATCAGGTGAATAGCATTGGGAAAAACAGAAAAACTGTTTTTCTTTTCCGAATAAAAAAAACCTTAACAAGCTTTCGAGTTATAATACTGTTTTCGAATCTGAAAGTGGGAATATGTTGTGTGGGCCCCACGAAAATGGAAAATTACGCTTCTTCAAATGTTCACATTAAATCTTGTCTTGCGGCTTGATTAAGAAATAACATGCGGATATTATTTATTTAATCACATGAAAAGGAAAAATGAATTGGTTGGGTAAATAACACTTTGGTGGTTTGTTTATTTTATCCACATTTCCTCCCTTAAGTCTGACGTTCACACCTTAATTCTAAGATGTTTGAGCTTGAAATCGAGAACGTATTTATGTTCAAGATTATAATAACACGTTTGTTTAATTTTAGTAAATGCAAATATTTGCTTGGGATTGTGTGCCGGCATAGAAAAACTTACTGCTCTAACTAAATTGGAATATGTACATTTCCAGCTTTATTATATTGCTGTTTCTAGTAGCAACAAATTTCGCAAAATTGTTTAGCCTATATTGTACCAAGCCAATTTTCTTACTGCCGCAGATGCGACGGCAAGGGCTGAAAAAGATATTATTTCAAAGCAATCATTTCGCATATGAGCTTTCAGTTTTGGGCTTTATAAACTTCCAAATCCCTAACTGTGAATAGGGTGCTGATACATATTCATGCCAGATACATTCTGCTTTGGTGATCACTATGTTTGCAAAATGTACAAAAACTTTTCGGATGTCCTGAAAACCTTTTAGTAAACGTGGCAGGGAGGGACATTAACGACAGATAGCACACGTCCAACAAAACAGTTTTAATCTGCAATTTTCTACCTGCTATAAATGTCTAGCTACACAACGCATAACTTACTGTCTAATAAAGTTTAAAGATTCATCTTCTGCACCACGCAAACCAGAATGTATTTTCTCAGTTGCCTTCTCTATGTTTTCATTACAAGGATTGTCCATCCATCTCTTGCGCTATTAGCATTTAATCAAAACTGAGATGAGATCCAGAATAATGTTTCCAGTCCATTACACAGAAAAGTTTACATGCGGGAAGCAGAGCCGATTCAGGGGGATATTTTCGCTGAAGAGCTAGTTTGTATATTCTTAGTGGGTGTATGTGCAAAGCTGAATGATGCTGCTTGGAATATAATCCTGAGTATTAAAAATATTATCCTTTTGTATGTTTAATTCTCAGGTTTTGTTGTAATATGAATTCTCACTGACTTATTTATTTCTTTCTAGGACTGAATCGAGAAGTAATCTTTAAAGAGGCACCCGAAAGAACATTGTTTTTAAACATTTTTAAACAATATAAAAGTTCAGTAAATTTGGTACAAGTAAATCGAATAATTCAGTGGTAGAGAGAAATATCTAAATGTAGTGATTTTACGTATTATTAAGTTTATTACCAGTAGAGTAGAAGGATATGAGAAGAGAGAAGCTCGAATTAGAAGACCCTTCGGAGCCAGCAGGGCGCGAGACATGGATCAAACATTGGCACCAAGGTGACTTAAATAGCTGTAATTCGATTATTAATTCTAGAGTTAATGGGTTATGAAATATTAATATTAACATATCTGGCTGCTGTTTGGTACAGCAAATGCTAACCGGATTAAGCTTGACTGTCGAGTTTCATACATGCACAAAGTAATTCAAAGTTGCTTGACTTATTAAATATTAACACATCAGCAGCTGAAACTGAGAACCTTTTCAAAGCTGCACGGTCTTGCGTAATCAGTTACCAAAGTTGCCCTCTAATGCATATGACACTGTCATCTAACCCTGCATACCGCAAACATCCTGAGAAGCTCTTAGGCGGATGCTGAACTGGGGCCAATTACTGCAATTACGGTTCGTGAATCTCGTCACCCTGTAATAAATCGGTCGTTGAAGAAGCCACCAACTACTTGGCCTCAGTTGTTTTAAGAGCAGCCCAATTGCTGTTGCTGGAAACTTAAGGCGGACCAGAGGGATAACTTGTTTTAGTGACATATCTTTCATGACGTTAATTCCCTTCGGAAGTATAATGAATGATAATTAGTCTAGTTTTCATTCAAATACATTCAATACCAAACATCCAAACGCTTCCACTCGACAAGAATGTTTAAAAAGCAAGCCGACTGAGAATTTGTTTACTGTTTGATGGTTCAGTGAGACCCAGTATCTCTTTTACATCATCGCTGGGGTTTGGAAACCAATTCTGAGCGGATTTATTAAATTGATATGCCGTTCTTCGCATTCACCGCACTCCACAAATATATACATTTTTTTCTAAGGCTTAGGAATACAAATAATGTTTTCCACTTCAGCGATTGCGGGCTTCTGTTACACTTCGGTTCTTATAAAGTTCTGAAGAATCCAGTTGCTACGGATCTGACCCATGAAACACATCGGTTCACTCAAATTGAGACAGGAAATTAATAATTAAATTATCCTGTAATAGAGGAGCAAATTTGCACTGTCAAGACTATTATCAATCTACTATCGTAAGCTTTTTTGAGTATTTTTGATTTATGAGCAGTAAAATTGAAAAATGCTTGTTTATTTACAAACTAAACACATAACAAGGTGATTATATTTCCTACTTCTTATTTCATCATTCATTTTTCACTATTAAAAGGCAATTAATACATTTACATCAACGTTCCATTTATCATTTCCAGAATTTATACAGGTAATATTTGTCGATTTGCTGGTTGCAAGCGAAACAGCTCAACTGTTTTGCACCTCAAAAATTGCATTCGGGCTTCGATCATGATCATCTATCACCTAAGTATCTATTAAAAATGTTTTTTTTAAGTGTGCCAAGGGCCACACTTAAAGTTTTGATTATTTACCGACTTTAATCAAGAGCTGAATTTTCCACGATTGTTGCATTCGCGATATCGTATCATACTTTATTCATTCCAATGCACTCGAATAATTTGCCTAAACTATGGTCTCCAGTGAATTCTGCGTTAAGCTAGAAACTTTCAACAGAGCATTCACTATGTTTCCACTAGACTTAACATTTAATCAAATTAAGTAGCCTCTAAGTAAACTAAAACAATACAAAAATCGCTGGCTATCTCAGAATGTAGACGTACCTAATTCAAATGATTAAACACAGCTGAATTCCATTTAAACTTGAATCGACGATAAAATAGTTTCAGATAGTCTACCGTTTAGTTATAAATAATATTTGGAGAATTCAATTAAGACCCACAACCGAGAGACCGGCCAGTAACATTTCGAATGTTAGATATTCCAAATATAAGGAAAAGGGTCATAATTTTCAATCAATTAGATCAAATCGAAGTGCCACAAAATTCTATGTGAAGTTAAGCCTAAGGATTTGATGTGGGATTGCTTTATTCAGATTTCCTTTTGGTAAGCATTTAATATAAGGAATTTAAGATTGGTTAACTAGAATAGAAAAGCGCTTTATATTTTGGGTAGGAAATCACTCGACCTTAATCAGTCAGAGTATGAAATTAGGGAAAAACTACCTTAAAACCTTTCTGAGGACATCGCTTACTTGAAATTGGTCCTGTAAATCATTTGGGCTATTTTATCTTAAGTATACTGCCAGTCCCAGAAGAAATGTCTGAATTCATTTAAAATTCAGCGAACTGTTTTTTTGGAAAAGTTCGGACCCGCAAAATTTTAATTTGTAAATGCGTTTTTTTACATCAAATTTATTTATTGGTTGAAAAATAAGTCACCACCATCAACTTAATTGTTTTTAATGAAAGCCCCTGCTTTTTATTTCAATTTTCAACTCTCACAGTGTCTTTTTTTTAACCCGTTCTGTTGAGTTTAGGTAGAGGACCTGAATTATACTTAGAATTCAATGGAGAAATCAAAATTGAAATAAAAAAATAGGTGCATTTATGTGAAAAAGTAAAGTTGATAATCGTAACTTATTTTTGGACCACGCTATACAAATAAATTTGGTATAAAAATCACATTCACAAATGAATATGTATAGGTCCGAGCTTTTCATAAAAAAACAGTCCGCTGAATTTTAAATAAAGTTGAATATATTAGTTAATATAAATTGCTCAACAAAATAGAAGTGACACGGTCAAATTTGGACCAATTTTGGAACTGGATAAATTCCGATTGCTGAGAGCGATTTGGTTTCTCTTTTAAGCGTTTTTTAGTGCAATTTGTTTTCGGTTATTGTGGGTTTTTGCATGAAATTAGTGCTTCATATAAATTTTCTACAAGGTGTCAAATGAAAGAATGCAAAATTGGTGAAAGTTCCACTTGCTTTCAGTTGGACAAAACCCCGTTTTTTTTGTACTTGAACACCACATGCATTAAGGTGTGTGGTGTCTCGAACATCTTTTTGAATCTTTCACTCATATCGTTTGTTTACAAAGTGGTCTCAAAAAAAACAACTTTTTGATATTACAGGTATATATTTTTTTCGTTTCAACCGATTTTCAAAATCTGAGGCTCGTGTTGAAACTAAAACTTCAAGTCGACTTCAGAAAGAAAATCAATCTACCGTAGAAATCAGTAAACGAAATAGTAGTAGTGAACATCTTTATTTCTAAAAAAGGCTATCGACCTATCGGTCTTTCTGCCCTTGTTTAATACATGCAGTCTTAATCTAAATAAAAAACAAATATGAAAATTCTCTTATTCTAGGTTAACAATACTATTAAATAAATAAAATTTCAGTGGCAAGAAGAAATTATTTTATTGTCCACTAGTCCGTTGCGTTTGTAAGTGTTCGAGTAGCGTTAATGTAGGGAAACGGAAGCGGGATTGTCTGGTTGGTCTTGTAAGACAAAGGGGATTCAGTATGGTCCAGTTGTAGGGGTTGTTTGTCCATTTTGTCTGTAGCTGTATGAGTCTTTCCGAGATCTTTGTCATGTTTGTGCGTTCGTATAGTAGTTGGGTGGGGGTAAACGAAATATTTGAAGCTAAACTTCACTTAGTTGAAAATCTTCCAGAATCAGATTTCGGGGGCAATTCTGATTTGGGTTCAATTACTTGACGGGTTCGTCCTGCCTCGTTCTGGCTGGTGTTGGCTGGTCCTTGCACCGATCGGGGCGGGGGCGGATGGATTTGGTCATCTAGTTGAAACTGCCGGCGGTTAACGCCACGGCTGACAGTATCAAACTTAAAGGTCGAAGCAAAAGGGGTTTTTGGCTTCCCTTCAGGAAGACCTTTTTTCCTTAATGAATGCCCCTCGAATAAAACAAAAACCGCCAATTCAAGACTATCTCCTGACGTTGTCGTGCGTATGGCTAGCTCGGGAATGTCCATGTTAGGGCACTGCCCAGGTAATGGACGACTTAGCGCGCCTATATAGATCATGGGCAAAGAGCAACCGGCCGAACATCTGGCTAGACATGGGAGTTATGTTTTTTTTAACTTTGTTTGTGAATTTTATTAATGGGAATGTTCAATAATGTTTTATCTATCTATCTATCTGATTTGGGTAATTTTTAATTCAACCTTGTAATCGAATTTTCCTCTTATTTTCTATGAAATTTTAGCTTCAACATCAGCTCAAGATCGGGAAAATCGGATCAAGAGCAGAAAAGTTATCGCTGCAAGATCAAAAAGTTGTTTGTTAAGGCCACCCTGTAAATAGAAGTGATGGCCAAAAAAATTGAAAACCCTTTTGAGTTATTTGGTGTATCTTGCTAAAATTTTGGTGTTGAGATCCAAAAAACTTTTTTTTTTGTCTAACTAGGAGTATGGCGAACTTTCCAAAATTTTCTATTTTTTATTTGCGACTCTGTACAAAATTCACCTAAGAGGCTTAATTTTTATCAAAACATTGACGAACAAAAAACATATGGGGCTAGATAAGGCTTCAAATAGAAACCAAATCGCTTGAAGCAATCAGAATTTATCCACTTCCAAAGTAAGTGCAAATTTGTTTAGTTTTAAAATAGAAGATGTTTTTTTGAGTATTTTCAAGACATTTTCAACGGGCGGTTATTTAGCACGGTCTGTTAAACAGAAACAGTTTTTCTATCGTTTAGTGTCAACGAATCCGTCAGCATTGATAAAGGAATCAAGTTCCAATTTTCGATGTAAAAATGTGCAAATTGCGTGATGTAAATTAGTCGGCCAACCCCGATTAGAGGTCGCATTTGCATCTTTCCATGACAAACCACAGACTGCAGGATAATTTCCAGGCTGCAGACAGAAACTAAACTACTATTCAATTCATCGAAATATGATGCTTGAATCACCTCACCGCTAATAAATTAGAGCTTGGAAATGCGACCATCGGTCGGTTTCATCAGCTTTCCGTGCAGTAGCGGGACATTTAACATTCAGGTAGCAATTCCAGAGGAAAATGTTCACACAAAGATGGAAAGCCGCAAAGACACAAGCTAAACACGAAAATGTAAAGGTGCTTTGTTATCTTGAGAGTGCATGGGTAGCTGCCGTCTAATGCAAATGACACCAACCAGTTAGGCCACAAGCAGCCTTACCAACTCTCATGCCATCCGACGCGACGGAAGCTAAACTCCAGGCCAATTACTCCAATTTAAACCCGTAAATCACTTTACAGGTTCATAAATTAGACGCTGGAGAAGCCACCAACGACTTGACCTGAGTTTGTGCTTCTCCTACTTTATGTGCAGTTCAGCTCGCTGAAAACTTGAGGTACACCCAACCCTGATCTATTGGCAAACGTAGAGGCTTTAGACGAATCTAATTGGAGAATCGGCAAAGGATATTAGGCGAAGTTAAGATTCTGGAGTGACTCTGCTTAGTTTATAGTGTGCGAACATCTAAGCTGGAAAATAGGAACATTCAGATTCAAAAGTAATTTGTCTACAGTTTCAACTCCAGTTTCAGCTCGATGAATTATTTTTCAATTTATAAGAAATCTTCTGAAGGTGCTAACCATGCGTGCTAGCGAAACATGTACACCGTCCTAATAACCCGAAAATCACCGATAATTTCTCTCATCATTCGTCTCAGAAGTGCGTTCACTTCGGCTTCGAACACACTTCTGAGATGAGTGTTCTATCACCAAACTCAACAGTGCAGAAAATGTCGATTTTTTCTCGTTCCGTTTACTTTTTACTGATCGTCCTGAATACGATTGATTTTTAAGCATGTTGTTATTTTTATAAATAATTTTTTATGTCGTGTAAATTGCTGTTGAGTTTAGGTATAGGCCCGCGTAGGTACCTGAATTATACTTAGAATTCCATGGAGAATTAATAAATTAAAATAAAAATATGTGCTTCTATTTGATAAAATTAAGTTGATGGTACTAGCTTATTTTTGGACAACCAAATAAAAATAAATTTACCATTAAAAAACCGCATTTAAAATCAAAAACTCACATGTCCGAGAATTTTTCCAAAAAACGCACCGTTGAATTTTAACTGAATTTAGACATTACTTTTAGAACTCGCTATAGATAGAACTATGAATATGAACCATTTATTAAGCTCAATATAAATTTTAAAAAATCTGTTTTCATATTTTAATACCCCAGACTGTCCAGTTTTGAAGAAATTCAGCACTCCAAATTCGTAACTTTTCCAGTTAAACTTATACATTTGCCTTGCGCCGAAACCATTTTAAACTGCGACGATGTTGTAAAGTGAAAAATTCGCGTCCCCAACCCGTTGTGGGAAGCAAACAAGTAAAAACATGGATGATCTTTGCCCCAAAGGAGTGAAAGTGGCAGATGCGAGCGTCTGTTTACAATACAATGAAAAATCCGTTTAATATTTTTGTTCGATCCCTAGATGCATCTTATCAGGGATGCTTAAGTTTATCCCTTATGTCTAAGGGCAAATATTGTTCGTACACTTCAACCAAAATAATGGATAATGTTAATTTGCAATGCAAGTGCACCACTTTGATGATACAAATGGCCAGTGATGTTAACATGGAAATAACATTTTGTTTTTAGAATTGCCGAGTTTCAGCTCTGTTGACAAAAGCTCTCAGCTTTTATAGTAGTAGTAGACACAAGCTTGTTATAACAAGCCTAAGTTTGTTTCTGGAAAAATTGTGGCTGGTTAGACTCCGGAAAGTTGCAAAACTAGTTTCGTGTAGGATTCCCAAATGGAAATTAATTTTACTCAATAATCAAGTTGATTGTTTGAAGCAACCCAATTGAAAAGCGTTTTATTACTGTTGTTAAGACGTCGGAGGAACAATACATTTAAAATTGATTATTTAAAAAATGGTTAAACAAATGGAAAGCCGAGCTTCAATAGTATTAGTTTTGAATGGTGTTTCAACTCGCGAATCAGTAGGGACCAGCATAAATTTACTAAATTATTACGGAAGATTTTCGTTTGGATTTAACATTGAATTCAAATCCTGCCTGTTCTGGCTACTTAATTTAATGGTTTTGACGTCTGCTAAGGCAAATTTTACGGTGGAAAGGTTTTACCATACAGTTGGCGTCTTAATTTAAATTTGAGACAGCTCCTAAACTAGAACTCGATGCAAATGTAATCAACGATTGTGTAATGATATAATTACCTCATGTCTCATGGCGATAATTTCAACTATGATAAGCAAACGGTAGAGAAATTGTTTCAAATAGAAAGCAATTAAGCTGCCACAATGCACACATGCACATATACCTCAACAACTGTATGTAAAAGGCAGAAATTCATGGATGATAAACGAGTGCTTTATGGAAATGACAAAATTGGTTTCTGCCATAAATTTATCAAAATGTGCTTGCAAGAATTTCTTTTTTATGAAGACCTATGGCTAAAAATGGAAACTGAAATATTTTACCTCTATCGAAACTGTGCTGGGGAGTTTTAAATCTATCTATCTAAACATTGGCTTGGGATCACATGCATCAAGATAAAACTCCTGTAATGTAAATCGGAAATAAACTACAAGGGAAAATATAATTTTCTATTCTAGAGCCTTTTATATTGTTGTTTACCCGACTGAAAACGCTGTTTTTCGAATTTCGAAACTTCGATGTTATTCTACCTACACGCTTTGTAGTGATTTACCGGTATTATTTCTATATCAATTCCGATAACACCCACATAAAAAAATGGAAGATATTGCATGAATTAATAACCGAGCGAAATATTATATTGTCTATAAAACGATTCATTGATTTATTCTATATTCTATTAGTCGACCGCTTGAAAACGTTCGGCAAAACTTTGGAATATGTATACATCTAAATATCATTTCACGGAGTAATAAATAATATTTTTGACCATCAATTTAACTAATTAATGCTTATCTTTTTTGCATACATGAATTAGCATACCTGATAATTACAACGCTAAATAAATCCCAATAAATGACAGTTTATTAAGCTACCATTCTGCATAGACTTACTAATTCATTAATTCCCAATTATTGATTATAAATTATCCGCTCTATTATTTCGCGGAATTGCAAATGATAAATAAATAAACTATAATGTTGCAAAATAGGGCGTTAAGTTCAAATAGCATTTTAATCCACGAATTCATGTTAATTGAAATATGCTGAGCTTGTTATTGTAAAAACGGATTAAAGCATGTACCTCAAAGTGCCATTGTAAGTGCACAACAACGTTAAATTCGGGAAATTCATATGGAAATCTAAGGCAAAAATGATGAAAAGTTTTTAGTTAATTTGACCTATCCCGAGAGTTTTTCATTTGCGTTTTAAAGTTAAGGGCATGTATACGTTTTAAATGTCTTCAAGACATAAAAGCGCTACCACTACCGACGATCTCTCAGGCAACTTTTCAAACATAAAAGAGATTATAAACACTTTGAAACTTTTGTAATTTATTTTGCTATGATCGTAACGTACATCGTTTAATTCAGTCTGCCAAAAAGAAGTTACGTTGATAAGATATGTATTAAAGTTCCAAGGAATTAATTTTTATAATCGTGAGCAGTAAATAGCAAATTCATAAATGTCTCACCTCTTAAGAGGCTTTTGTTAGAATTTAAATTAAGTTTCGTTTCTAACTTTGTAGCTGTCGCAAGTTTTTGGCGCAAAGTTAGTTTTGAGACATTAAACATTTCTAAAGGAAGTAAATAATTATGCGTCAAATATTGTATTTGAATGTTCAACTTTTGTGTTTTCCTCCTAACTGAAATTGCATATTTGGAATCCTCAAGTGAATTTAAGTTTAATGTCAATATAACTTGGAAATCCAGGCGATTAAGATCCGAACTTCTCTCAAAACAGAAATTATGAAGTTTCATACTCAGTATGTCTGTCGTTTTAATAGTTGGTGCCATAGGGCAAACATCTCATAAATTATCTGGTCCACTAAATTTCAGAGTAATCGATCTACATTTGTCAGGGGAACATAATTTGTTAATGATCTATTTTACGTAATGTAGTCCATGCTTAATTATTGGCTATAAATCCAAGAACTGATATACTGATATAGCTAAAGTTCACGAACAACCCCCCAAGGAGCCAAATACTTTATGCATGCGTAATTTGTCAGTAAATGAAGATGTAAATTGAAACACAGTGTAAAGGAGCTAGTGGAAACACATTTAAATATTAATTTTAATTAGAAAAAAACTTGGTTTTTACATGCTGCAACCGAGCAAGTTCAGCAAAATGTGAATTTAGTTACTAACTTTTTAAATAAATTTCTCAACTTAGGGTAAACACAAAATTAAAAACATTGATTTCCTACCTTTAAAAACTTTCGAGAGTATATCAAATTACCGCAGAAGCCTCGGTCTTCACGGCAAAAGAATTAAACGGGTATGGGTTAGCTTATTGCCAAAATAAATTATTACAAAACTTTCGAGTGTATATACAGCCTTTTATTAACTTGACGATCTAGACAATCTGTTTTGATTTTTATCCAATATTTGCTCTCAAAGAACTGACAATGTACATATTTTAACACGTTTTTCTTGTTACAGGTAAGTGCACAATTCTGATTGATGCCCCGTTTCCTAAGAGAGAGGTTTACCCACTTTTTAAATATCAAAATATCCACCTGAAATCACATTGGGGCTCGACAGCACGTACAATTCGAGAAAAATTTAAGCATGTCTAAACGGGCACAATAAAGTCATTAACTGAAGGATAATTGGCATAATTGGTACCCCGAGATTGGGATTTCCTTCCGGGCTTTCAGTTATTTGCGGCAGAGAATTATTACTCATAAAAGGCCGTTGGCAGTAATTCGATTTTCAACTGAACAAAATTCGTCCTGATTAACTTTCAGTTCTTTCATACGCATTCTATGTGCTCAAATTTACAATAATTTATTAAAAAACCTAAAATTGCGCAATCTAAATTGCGAAAGTGTTTTCGGTGGATTTTACGAAGCCCCTAAATGAGTTCTTATTGAGGCAATTAGAGCGATTGGATTTTTTGCTGCTAAAACCCATCTCCACCGATATTAAATAATTTATTTTCTTGAACTTGATCCCCTGGAATTTTTTTGCGGCTTACCCAAATTCTTGAGAGGAAGGAAGGAAATTCGTGAATTTTGATGCTTATATTCTCTTTACAGCAACAAGCAAACTGTCCATTACTGGCAGGAAACAAAGCGGCGTTTATTTCCAGTGGGGCCTAAAGAATATTTTACTTATTAAGGTGATGACCAACGAAAATAAAGAACTCAGCCTAGGTCTACGAGCTCTACCCGCTTACAAACTACAGTGTCCTGTCGAAGGGATACTCTCTGAAAAGAGTTCAATTCTAGATCGAAAACCTAGACAAGAACAGCTGGAAGACAAAGCAGGATTTTCTATATAACCGTAAGAAGTGTTCGCAGCTGTAAATGCGAATGACATACATTTGGGCAATGAGACTTCTATTGGAAAGTGAAGTTATGCAGCTGATTAAAACCCTTCATTGGGTGAAAGTCGGCAATAAAATTAACGCGATAAAAATCTGTCGCAGCCTACATATAAATGGTTTCAAATTCAGGTCCTATGATTGGATTATCAGTCAAGTTTCCTGGAGAATAACCCGTAACGGTGCCATAATAGGAATATCCCTTTCCGGCATGGACCATTTTCGACCCTAGATTAACTTCGAATGGGTTAATAATTTTCGCTTCGGAGGGCAACGCAAGAACGCCATGGCTCGACCTCGAACTGTTTCCGAAACGCTTTATTATGCTGATATGGAGTCTGATCTTTGAAAATTGCTCTATTATTTTTAGGGTGATGGCTTGTTAAATTTCCTTGTTCTGCTTCATTAATTGAACGCATCAAGCTAAATCAGTCTGTTCGCTTCTCGACTCGCGGCTTCGAACTTGCGTAATAATGCGCTTTTACCAGTTAAGTTGTTGCAACCAAGGTTGCAATCAACACCTAAATATGTCATAAATTGAAGCCAATAACTGGCATGACGTGAGGTTTCCACCATAAGGCTATAGACATGGTGACATTGACCAGCTTGTTTGCATCAAGAGCGGTCACTAAATTTAGCCACAATTCAGCTGCATAATTAGAATTACTGTCCAGCATTCATATGGCAATATGTCTGACTAAAATGCAGTTGGCTTTAAGTTAATTGTGAAAAAAAGAAGGCGAAATCCAGGTAATTATACTTGAGCCTGGGATAATTTTGGCAACTGGTTTAGAGAGAAGCCAGCTCCAGAAGGCTGAAGTGTTTTAATTAAAAAGTTATTTAAGCTGGCTCCGGGCTTGTAAAAAGGGCAATACTTCTTTATTTAGTAGATTGAGTATAAAGGTATAATTATGGCTGTACTTGGTGTATTTCCGCTCTTTTTATTTGTAGCGAGTCGCTCTCGCGTTTTTCCACGTCTGATTAGTCGTAAAAAGTTGACAAGGAAAAGGACCAGAATGCTAAATATTTAAGTGGCGTGTGTCTCATCTATCCAAGCGTCTCAGCGAAATAATAAGAAATTTTACAACATTAGAAGTTAATTATAGTTAGTGCTAATTACATGGTTATTCCCGTAGCGAACAAAAAATGAAGATACGAATAAGCGTTTAAAGGAAAGTAAGAAATAATTACTCTTGCGAGGGAAACCTCAACTGTGGGCGGAAGTAAAAATAAAATTTTCAACGATGTTCCAATAGCAGCGATGAGTTGAGAGACTAATAATGATGACATAAAAAGCAAGAGATCGCCCTGTTTTAATCAACTATTTCTCGAAAAATCAGATGGATTCCTTGCTGAGATTGTTTAGTCTCTCCAATTATTTTCGTTTGATAAAAACCGTTCCTCTGTTGAATATTGAGTATTATAAAATGAGTAGCATTGATTTTTGGTCATTAATTCAATTTAAATAATGGATGTTTTCTCAGTTGATATGTTGAAGTATCTGATGATGTTCCACGCTTTTTTGGGTGCATTAATCATTGAAAGAAAGCAAGTTCCACCGCTTGGGCGAATACCTGTCGTAAGCACTTTGCGCTGTTTTTCAATTTGCGGACAAATTGTTGGGCGCCAAGTCCAAAAAGCGAAAAATGCATCCCTTGCAGTAAACTTGAGGCAATAATTTTGCGAAGCGTGCCTAATTTCACGGTTGTAAATCATCAAAACAGATTAGAGTCGCCCATATTGCCGCACCGTCAGTTTTCACCCGTTTCGTTGGTCAGCTCGCCCCTAAAGGTGCGATTATTGGTAAAAATTCAATTTTCGAATATTTATTCTCAGTAAATTTCAGGCGCTTTTTTCGCTTTTCCCATCATCTATGCATGTCGGTTTACGAGCCAAACGAGATTCGCTTTTTCTGTAAAATTAGGAATCTTTTTCATTTTATTCTTTTATGGGCGAACATGCGGTGTAAATATAATCATTAATCCACTTTTAAGCACTCCCAATATCTAGTTTCCCGATATTTATTCCAAATTACTAGCTTTTCGTTTATATGCTAACATTTCCATCGATTTATTTGTCATTTTCTGATTTACATCTATGAAAAACACGCAAGTATGTTAGGTATATGGCACGGCCAAATTTTTCGCGGTATTCAAATCGCTAATTAGTGGCTCTTCAATTTTCAATTAATTCACCGCAGCGGAAAAAATGTTCATGTTTATACTGATTAAATTTCAGTAACAAACTAGATGTTTGAAAAACTGGTAATTGACAATTTCATGGTAAAATATTGCATATTTAAAATGTAGTGGAAATTGCCCAAAGCGTTGACAGAAAAATTATTGCATTTGTACATTCGATTTGCCCGCCTGCTGTTTAAAACGAGTTTTAACTCCAGCAATGTAAATCGTGGGAAGCAAAAATTGGTCCTCTTTCAGCAAATTACCAACCAATTCGTAAATTAAATTTGACGAAAATCCCCCAAAGATATCTTATCGTTTGATGGTGAATAAGTACAGTTAAACCGAATTTCATTTGATTATTCAGTGAATTAATCATGTAGAGTGGGATGTTTTCACATGTCGCTAATGAACAGAAGTTTCTGTTAGCTTCAGAAAAAATCACACATGAATTTTGCGCTTATGTGGCATACAGACTGGTTAGCAAATGAAAAAGTTTCCTGAGTAATCGGAAATGTGTTTTAGAAACGTAGATTTCAAATTCTTAAAGTGCTGTTACTTCATAAAATTCAAATTACTTCCAATCTAGCACTGTAAAGATTTGCTCGAACATGACTTTGCTGCCGATTATATCTTTGAATCAATTTTTCCAAGTGGCACTAACATTAATGGATACAAAAGGATTAAGCTCGATAGCCAGTGAGGGCATTTTCTTTGTTTCTGTTTTTGAACGTTTTCGTTTTCATGCCATTTTCAATTAGTTAAATCCATGAAAGTTTTAAGTGCGGTTTTTGCATGCCAAATATGAATTGTTTCATACGCTTGACCGGAAAAATCATCGCTTAATTTATTATCTCTAAATTGCAAATCTGATGTAGAATTTATTCTATTATCAAGAGAGCACAAAATATGATTTATCGCAAAAATTAACATAACTAACCCGGCAGCGAATTAACATCCAGAGCGCATTTGTTTCCTATTACATCAAAAAACATAATATTAGCAATTTTATTTGCACTGCGCGGTTTAATGAAAAAAGCTCTATCAAAATATGACAGTTGCATATTCGAGTCATGATGAGCATTCTATTTACTGTGGGATTTCCGTGCTTTGCATACATTTAATATCTGCTATGTTTTTGTGAATCAATAACGGATACGTTAGCTGGTTTCTTTTACTCTGCTATTTTCTTTCTAAATAAACCTACAAACAGGTGGGAATAGGCTGCAACTGATTGTTAAATAATTTTTTTCTACTACAAGATTTACATGCTGAAGACTTTTTAGTTGGAAAAAAACGTTCTCTTGATAGTCTTTCCAGGCATTCCTTCTTTAGGCCTTTGAAGTTTACTGGCTTTGAGAGATCAATGGAAAATTCAGTAGATATTTCAACAAAATGCGAGGAACTTATGGCTAGAGAATATTAAAAAATTTTACGTCGAACTATTCTTTGTAGAATTGTTAACAGAAATCACTTCAAACATTTAATCAAATTAACTGACTGACAAAAAATTACTTACAACAGCATGCAAAAAGAACTAGAGAGCCACGCAGATGAAAAAGCAAAATTTGAAAAATTGGAAAAACTTAAATTAAAGAGAACAACTCAAACCACACCAGGCTTGGACCCAGCACGAACTGTGGTTAATCTCAGCAGTCATACTTCCATCATGACTTAATCAGTCCGAAAATGATTCCAATAGAGGAGATCATCTCTGGTACCGAAGTGGCGCTGCAAAGACTTCCGGAACAAGCAGCAAATGAAATATGCCTGAAAACCGCCCAAATCCTTCGGAGAGCAAAACCACCGCCAAGCAACCTAACGGGAGAAGAACAACAAGCTCTCAAAGAAATAAGAAGGAACACAAACATCGTTGTCCTGCCAGCTGACAAAGGCAATGGTCCTGTCATTATGAACAGAGAGGAATATGAGCAGAAGATCCAAGCCCTACTGGATCCAGCTACGTACACAAAGCTCAAGAAGGACCCGACTCTAAAGAAGCTCGGGAACATCAACCGCCTTATAAAAATGTCGTCATTAGACGAGATCGTCATGAAGAAGATCATTAAGTCAGAAGCCCTTCCACCACGTTTGTATGAATTGCCTAAAATTCGCAAGAAAGGAGGTCTACTTAGACCGATTGTCGGTGCTCTGGGATCGCCAACATACGATGTGGCAAAATATCTAGCCCCTCTTCTGCAGCCACATATAGGATCCACAGACACGTATATCAGAGACTCCAAACAGTTTATTAGCAAAATCAAGGATCTGAGATTGGAACCAACGGACATGCTAGTCAGTTTCGATGTCGTTTCACTGTTCACAAAAGTACCCGTGGACGAATTCATAGAACTAGTGTTGGAGCTATTTGAGGAGAGTACCGCAAAACTCTTCAAAGCTTGTCTAAAAGGCACCTACGTCCTGTGGAATGGAGACTACTACGAACGAAAGGAAGCAGTAGCCAAAGGCAGCCCACTCAGCCCGGTTGTAGCAAATGTCTTCATGGAGAAATTCGAGGAAACAGCTTTGAGAAGCGCACCCTTTAAACCGACTATCTGGTATCGATATGTCGATGACACATTCGTGATATGGAGACATGGACAAGTTCCTCGACCACTTGAACAAACAACATCCAGAGATACAATTTACCATGGAAGTTGAACAAAACCAACAGTTGGCTGTCCTGGATGTCTTGGTATCTAGAAGCGGGAACCAATTGGACCATCGGGTATATACAAAAGCCACCCACACGGATATATAGATACCTCCACAAGCTATCCAACCATCACCCGAGTCAAAAACAAGGTATCATCAAGACACCTACGGATAGAGCCAGGAAAATATGTATCCCACAGCACCTATCAGCGGAACTACAGCATTTCGAAAGGGCTTTCCTTCAAAAGGGATACCCTCAGATAGACATCAATAGAGCAGCAAGGGTGGACCGTGCCGAAAAGAGTGAAACCACTCAAAGGGCTTTTCTGCCTTTCATTCCCAGATTTACGGACAGAATTGGGAAGATCCTATGGAAACATCATATAAAAACGATCTACCAGCCCATGACATTCGGAATGATCCAGGAATGTCTAAAGTCGGTTAAGGACAAAAGACCTTCCGTCGTCACTGCAGGTATCTACCGAATCCCATGCTCCTGTAGAAGCGTCTACATAGGAACCACGAAAAGATCGGTTAAGACGAGGATCGAAAAATATCGACGAAATTGCAGATTGGGACATGTGGAAAAGTCGGCAGTGGCGGAACATACCCTCAGCGAGGGAGTGCACAGCATCAAATTTGCAGAAACTGAAGTCCTAGCCACAACAACAGGCTATCGCTCCCGACTAATACGAGAAGCCATCGAAATACACAAGCACAGTGACAATTTTAACAGAAAAGAAGAGACAATGGCGCTAAACCGGATATGGTTTCCGGCACTCACGCAACGTCCCGCACAAAACTCCTTTTTTTATGAACGAATTCTCCCAAAAACGCGATAACTATCAGCCCTTACTAACAACTCCTTCAACGTGATCCTCTGTTGGTTTCATGTTTTTCAATGTTACCGCCAAAAGTTAACAGTAATTTCAATTCAAGTTATGTATTTGGACGTTTTTAGAAAAGAATTGAAAAAAAGATAAGAAATTAATTGAGAAAATTTCAATATTGTGCAATGAAAAATGTGCCAAAAATGCTTAAAATGTGAATCTGATTACATATTACAAAAGTTGAAAAATATTTGAAGCATAACAATTAATTCCAGCTTTCGTTCGCTGCCAAATTGAGGCCAGGACAATAAATCATAAACAATTCTGATGCTGACAAATAAGTCTCAAGCTAAAGAAGGAAGGAACTGCAGGCCCGCACTTAATAACACTCCAATTATTTTAATAAATGCAATGATAAAATGCATCTTTAATGGCAAATATTTAATGAGCGTTTGTGTAGCTTATTGCTATGTTGGGTTTGAGGTAAAAGCTCAGTATAAAGCTACGTAAATTCAAAGCCAAGTACAAGGTAAAGAAGCAATTTGAGAAGAAACAATGTTGAATGGGGTTAATATTATGAAATGGTGAATGGATTCCCTGATGGGCAAAGCCCTTTGAATCCGGCTATAGCTACGAAGGAGTGTAATCTATTGATAAACCTCTCTTTATAGAATGTAACAATGCACAAGCGGAAAAGCTGCATTATTGATAAAATAATAAGCACCAAATAACATTCATTTAGGGCTAATATTCATGCATAAAACTTCCGTTTTCCAACGTATTCACAAGCACGGAAATATCGAGCGAGTTTGTGAAATTTATGGTAGGTAAAATACAGAACATAACTCAAGATTAGGGAAACATAATCTTTACGTGTGTTAAGGCAGGCTGTAGCATCTCAATTTAAATAAGATCTTTTGCACCCCTTTGGGTATTTTCTAAGTTGGGGGAAATTTACAACACTGCTTGTTTATTATTTGGCTCCGATATAACGGCTTGTAATAATTGTGTACTTGGCTTGAAACATACTTTATCTTTCAACAACTTAACATTTCTGAGATGTCAGGGAAGATTTGTGGATCTAAAGATTATGCGAATATGGGAATTATTGCTGTCATTTTGATAATGCTTAATATAGGGGCTTTATTTCGAGAAGCTCCTATAAAATTCCATGAATACTATAGTTTCTTTAGTTATATAAATGGCTAAGGAGCTAATTGAAGACCTTTTCGAGATTCTCTCTCGAGGCAGAAGCTACCCAATTTAAGGAAATTGTCCCTCAAAATGAGTTTTGCTGTTTTGCAAAATCCTTCAAATTGCCCCCACCTGACTCAGGGCAAGTAGTGGCTACATATTATTGTTCAAAACACAAATAAAGCAAAATAGTTTATTTGCCTCATGGTCACGGCAACTGCAGTTACACTAAAACTAATTGTATGTAGTTCCTCTCGTAAAATATGGCTTTTGGTAACGAACTTTTCCACGAAATTATAAACTAAATTTAATAATGCTTCTCAAAAAAATTAGTGTCAAGTGGTCATTACAACCCTAGTGCGTAACTCTTTATCAGAAATTGGTGAGGCAACTGACACTTTACATCACAACAGGCCGATTGATTTGGTTACTAGTTTCATATGCTTATTAATTTACAAATCCATTGACTATGGAAACTGTGCACGTATCCGACCAGTTGATGCTAAATTTATGTCCTGCTGAAAACAGATTCGGTTTAGTAGAGTATTATTCGCTTAATTCAATTTAAACGAAAATGAATATATTTGCATGGCTTATATCATTTTACTGCATATGCTATATTATCTCAAGCAACTTCCTTAGTTCTATGTGGGGGTTTTCTATTTTTTTAGACTCGTTACTAAATTTAAATTGAAATGGATTTGAATAAAAATGAGAAAAAGTCGAAATTTGAAAACTCTTGTCCTTTGTAGGTGTGTACATAACACAAATTTGGGTTACACGTTTAAATATAGGCAAACACTCATTATTTTGATGTGCCCAATTTATTGCTGTCGAAGTTTCCTAATTAAAGTTCTGAAACTATATGGGGGAAGTAGAGGCTGGTAATAAGTAAAACAGCAGGAAACAATGAAAACTGCTATGGATATAACGAGTCGATACAGAAAGAAGAGAAATATTCACATCAAGGGACAATTATTGATAGCAGCAACAAAGGTAAAGCGGAACGCACATAGCCAAAGCAAAAGGGAGTTTTACTGCAAAACAGTATTTCAACATAAGGAATATAATGACTAAAGGGATGAACACAAAGGAAGAATCACTGAAAATCTATAGATTGTGAACAGTTTAGTTCCTCAGAGTAAAGAAGCTTTTCTGGAAGAGTCAAAAGAATTTTTTTCAACTTGATGGAACGTAAAAATACTGAAATAATTGAGATAAAGATGTGAGTAGTTAAAGCACTTTATAATAATATTGCTTTCCGTGCACGGTCAATGGGCAAGTTGAGGAGCTTTAGCCCCTTTCGTCGCGATAAGTCCCAGTCTATTATGCGATGTTTGAAACTGGGCTGAATTTAGTTTCCTTTCCATTTGTCTGGCATTTACAAATGTACTTCATGAAAGATTTATCTTTCGGGAACCTTGTTATTGAAATTAAAGTGGTAAATTAACTCTGAATTCCCTAGAGGACACGGCTTAACTTAGCACCTATCCAGATTAATCTAAACAAATCAGAAACGCCTAAGTAAATCAAAGGAGCTCTGCTCGTCTTATACTGTGAATTTAAAGTAGGGGTCTTGGCCGAATGAAAACATCATCCAAGCAAGCTATATTATCGTTTACGTTGGCTCACAAATTACACTGAACCAACATGGACGTTGTGCCGGCCGAAAACATTGTTAAGTTCGGGTCTGTTTGCTTAAAACGTTGAGTAAATTTTGTGCAAGTTCATTGTGTGGGCTTTAAATCTTCTTCTTAGGCCTTTCTGCACCTGGGGATAGCTGCTTTATGGATTCTACCAAAAATCGCCTTGAAGTAATATTTTTGCATTTTAGCAGTTTATTTAATTTGGTAATGTTATACAGGGTGATTTAAAATTTGAGTCATTCATCTGGGGCGGACTTGGAAATATTGTCGGATAAAAAGCGTCAAAAACTGCTTAAAATTGGTTAAATTTTTCCAGTAGTAGTAAACATCTTTATTTCTAAAAAAAAGGCTATCGACCTTTCTGCCCTTGTTTAATACATGTAGTCTTAATCTAAATAAAAAACAAATATGAAAATTCTCTTATTCTAGGTTAACAATCTTATTAAATAAACTTTCCAATTCTAATGACAAGAAAAAATTATTTTTATTGTCCAGTAGTCAGTTGCGTTTGTAAGTGTTCGAGTAGCGTTGATGTAGGGAAACGGAAGCGGGATTGTCTGGTTGGTCTTGTAAGACAAAGGGGATTCAGTATGGTCCAGTTGTAGGGGTTGTTTGTCCATTTTGTCTGTAGTTGTATGTCTTTCCGAAATCTTTGTCATGTTTGTGCGTTCGTATAGTAGTTGGGTGGAGGGGTTGTGTAGTGGGTTTTGGGGGTGTCTTATTCGTGTTATTAGTCTTAGTGCAATTTGTTCTGTTGTTTGTATATAACGTTTTGTCCTTTCTGTTCCGTTGGTCATGAGTATATGTCCATAGTCTAGCAAGGGTCTACAAAAAGCTTTATATATTTTGCTGGCAGTGTTTGTGCTAATTCCTCTGTCTTTGTAGGTTAGTGATCGGAAGTGTTTTGTTCTCTTTATTGTTTCTGCCCTGATGTTTCGTATGTGTTTAGTGAATTTAAGTTTGTGGTCAATTGTGATTCCAAGGTATTTTACGTCGTTTTTTGTTTGTGTCGTTTGGCCGTCTGCAGTTATTGTAGGGGAGTCAGCGTTGAGTCTGTGGTTTGTGAGCAGAAGTTGGTTTTTTGACGCGTTTGGTGTTAGTCTCCATTTATAAAACCATGTGATTGTGTTGTTTGTTAGTGTTTGGAGTCTTTGAGCTGCTCTCTCAGTAGTTTTGTCATGTACAATAAGTGCCGTGTCGTCTGCGTATTGTAAAATTTTCCATTATATCGGTTTCGTCAGGAAGATATCCTCGGTTAAAAATCGGGTCATTACTTTTTTGAACATTTCAGACACATTTCGGGCGATTTGAGTCTATTAGAAAAAACCGCAAACATGTTCCTTAAACGTATACTCTATACAAAAAAATAGCTCTATTGGTGTATTGCCTTTTCTGTGCTAAATAGCACTAACTTCATTGGTAAGTGGCCTAATTTATGATTGCGCGTCTCTCCGATACCAAAGCTAATTTTTGTGCATTGTTTGTTAATTATGTCTTTTTAATTCACTGTTAAATACCGTCGTTTTGTCCTTTAAATTTCATTTTACTTTAAACCAGTTTCTCTGTTTTTGTATGGGAATGACTTAATGAATGGCTTTAATTACTATTTACAGTATGCTTGGTAACTTCGTTTTCTAAATTACTGTTAAATAAAATTACTTTAGTCATTTAACTCTCTGAGTAACTCTTTTCTCTAAATTAATATTAATTTAAGAATCAAACAAACCCTTTTAGAGATCTGGAGGTGGCTTTGATATAGCCGTATACGGGGTGTCAATTTGAAAACTTTCCACCGTTAATATCTCTCTTACAGTTACACACATGAAAAATCGGAAAAACACGTCAATTTTATTTGTAAGGGGGACACTTTAAATTAATATTTTTACGCTTCTTGATCAACCCCCTAGAAGGGGTAGATGTCATACTTAGAATCTTAAATGGGAATGGCAAGCAAGTGGCACATCGTTTTAAAGGGCCTTCAATTCTCTTTTCAGGGGTATCCTACTTTCTTGCTTTTTGTCCAGAGGATTCCGACAAATCGCGTTTCAAAGTTGCAGAAACAATTAAACTTTCCCGCATTGCAATGTTGGTTTCCCGGTTAGTGTTTACACAAAAAGTATTGCATTGGCTCTCCTTGAAGTACAAATGATTAGAAGAATAGGTGACACCGTTAAAATCTGTGACATGAATGACAATTGAGCCCCATTCCCATTTAAGATTCTAAAGGCGACATCTGCCGCTCCTAGGGGGTTGATACCAGAAGGCTGAAAATATTTATTTAAAGTGTCCCCCTTACAAATAAAATCGACATGTCTTTCGGATTTTTCATATTTCTAACTGCAAGAAAGATATTAAGGGTGGAAAGTTTTCAAATTGACACCCTGTATAGCAAGAAAAATAGTGTTTATTTTCTGACACGATTTATTCACCGATAAATCCAAGAACCTAAATAGGCATTTTTTACCAGTTTTCAGTGCCTTTTCCGGGTAATCGAGAGAGTTTTTTCTTGACGCTTCGCTAGCATGGGTGGCTTGCATCTTCAGAGGTGGTTTTCTCGGTGCAGCAACCAACTTTGAAGATGTAAGCCACTCGTGCTTGGGAAACGTTAGGAAGGAATTATTTTCCACCACAACCTAAAAGCTCAACAAACTCACCAGTTTCTGTTACTGTTGAGGCCTGATTAGGAACTGACTCAGTAGCGCATTAGTGTTAGGTGGCAATATTAATATTAATACCCGTAGAGTCTATTCATGACTACCGCGAAATAATCTAAATCAAAACAGCGAACCATTAAATGAACTTAGGTGAACTTTGAAAGTGTCATGCATATTTTAGTAACTTTTAAGTCGATTTATTTAGCCAAGGGAAAATTTTCCCTCAACAAGCTTCCTCAACGGCTTACTACACCTAAGCTAATGTTCGCAGTTTACTTTTATCCCCAGACGAAGCCTTGCCTGCATAAAACTTTTTCGTAAAAAATCTAATAGATGCAGTACTTAGTGCTCTATGAGAATTTGTTTGCGAAAATATCCGTTACATCCAGAATTGCTGATTTTATTTCTGAAATGTCTCCTAAAGAGCTGGATTTCGAATTGAGTAAACGTACACAAAGGGCTTACGATTTGCGGCAAAGAACGCCTGCCTATTGTAGAACAGACCATAACTCCTAAGTCGTTTATTTCAAGCGATTTTGTCGTCCATACATAAAAAAGAACCACGCTTCCAAGGACAGTTAAACATATAGAGAGGTAGATGTATTAAAATGCAGCTTTTCAGATTACTGTTGATTCTAAAACGGTATAAGAATACTTCTTGAATAATTTAAATAAAGCATCTTCTACTTTAATAACACACCTCAAGCTGCATATAAAACACGAAATCCCCTTGTAAATAAAGGAAAGCTTCTCTTCCTCGGAACAACACTTATTAAGGGTATTAAAATTTTCTGTGCATAATTAACAACGTTCGTGAAATTTAGCGCAGTTTCCTTGCAAGATATTTGTGACAATTACTTCAGCTTTGGAATTAATGGACGGTATATTAGTACATGCCTTCTCATGTCGGGATGTTAAATAAGGTATTTGTGTTTGTCGGTCAGGTTATAGTTATGGAAACTTCATTAAAAGCCAGTTACCAGAAAGTTTATTTAACTCGGAAGTCAGTTGGCTGATATGCAAATTCAAACAGTTATCGCCGGAATTTACCACTTTGATAATCATTTTAGGGGTTTTCTTTAACAATTAGAGCCTGCTGGAAGTCAGTGAATTTAATTGAATTGAAACGAAATTGAAGATCTTGTTGGTAATGAGGAATTACATTTTGCTGCGGTGTATGAAACTAATGAGGACGAAAACAAGCTTCAAAGATTAGCTGTTTCCAATATGAAAAATGCAAATTTTGATGATTTTATTCAGCAACATTGTTGTGCATTTCTCTATAAGTCTTTGTTCTCATTTATTACATTCGGTCCAAGAATACATAGTTGGAAATATTGTATTTTTATTTGCTCTATTGGCAGGCTTATTTGGTGCGGCAGCTCAACTTCGCTTTCTATTTCCTGGGGTGTTTCGCTGTAAAACTATTGGAAAACCCTTTCTAAACTCACTTTTAGCCCAAGCACCATTCGATTTTCCAAACTGTATTAAAATGTGGTTTTCTTATATTATTCAATTTTCTTATATTATTCTTTATATATTGCTGAATATTGACTGTTTAAATATCAAATATAATATATATAACAGCTAACAATTCAGCTGACGATTTTTGAATAAATCACTTAGTCTGCATTGGCGATTTCATCAATAATTAGTAATAGGGCTACAACTTTGCCAGGCCACAATTTACACTTTCGTACAATACACATATTGGACTATCGGCTATACTGTAGCTTAATATGTTCGATGGCTTTTCCGAAAGCGCCTAAGGGTCAAATCACTGCAGCTATGGAAACTATTCGACTGGAAGAAGTTCGTCGTTATGGCGCACAATGGCGTCCATTATGCCGATTTCGAACACACCTGTAGTATGTTTTACATTTCCCACTAAATCGCTGTAATGTTGGGAAACTTTTTATTTATTTTTCAATAACTCCGTAAATAAAATTTATAAGAATTTCGTTGTCTAAGCTACATAAACAGGACTAACCTCCTATTAGGCAAACATGTATAGAGGACTAGTAGTAAATTAGTAATATTGGACGAAGCACAAATAACCTGGTTGTTGTACAAGTCAAACGTACACATTTATCAAAAGGCTTTGTAATCGGTTTATATAACTGTTACTTGGCCCGCTCGCATAAATACATCATTTATCTGCTCAACTTGGAACATTAAATACTAATAAAGCGGGTATTAGACTGAGACAATGGAGATTCAGCTAATGTAGATCACAAATGGGGAATAACTCTGCTATAGAACAAAGCCCAAATTGTACTACTAAATAATGGATAAGAAGAATCGGGCAGTGGAATGGTTAAATGGCTGAGCAACATATAGTCGCCGCATTTTTCACTCTTCCAAATTGTCAGAATATTTATTTTTTTTTTATAATATATTATTTGTTTACGTGTCTTTGAATTTTAAATTTATGTTCAGTTAAGAGTTGGTATCTTTCAGCCCATGATGGTGTGTCAATTTCTTTCATCATTTTCATGGGGATTGGAGGTTTTTTTTTTATTCTAAATTTAATTCAGTAGCCTCTTTAATGGAGAACGTCCAGTAGATGATCGCAAGGTTCGATGGAGTATAACAAAATGATCTTTTTCAAGTTCCACCGGAAAACTAATGTGCTTAGGATACGTTAATAAATGATAAGTTAGAAAATACAGTAAAGAGCAGTAAGCATGTGAATTAATTGTTGAAAATTAAAAAATATAAATGGCATCGGCTTTTTTGTTCCGTTATATCCTTTGTCGATTGGTGGGACACTATTCTCGAAACCTTGTTATAAAACCGACACTTTCAAGAAAGTAAGCAAGGAAAAACCTTGACTGTCTAAAACCTTGTTGACTAAAATCCGGTTTGCACCAGGCGAGCAATATATCGAAGGAGGTAGCGACGAGCAAATATCAGGAGCAGAAATAGACATTAATCGCAAATAACTTAACACTAAAACTGTATATATATACAATATACAAAATCTTTATTTTCTCAATAGACTATCGACCCACGGCCTTTCTGTCATTGCATGTGTACATGTATTTGTATCAATTCTCTAACGTAAACTTAACATTATTAGAAAGCAAAAAAAAATCTTCCATTCTATGTCATGTTTTTTCATCGTCTAACAGGTTGGTTCAGTCGTGTTGTAAGTGTTCAAGTAGTTTTGTTGTTGGGAAGCGGAAGCGGGATTGTCTCGTTTGTCTTGTGAGGCAAAGGGGATTCAGTAGGGTCCAGTTATGGGGATTGTTTTTTCATTTTGTTTGCAATTGAAGTTGTCTTTCGGTTATTCGATTTATTTTTGTTCGTTCGGTGAGGAGTTGGTTTGAGGGGTTGTGTAGTTGGTTTTGCGGATGTTTTATTTTGTTAATTGATCTCAGTGCAATCTGTTCTGTTGTTTGAATGTGTTGTTTAGTTTTTCGAGATGCATTCGTTGTCAGTATATGTCCGTAGTCAAGCAGAGGACTACATATTGATTGCTATATTTTTGTGGCGGTATTTGTACTTATTTCTTTGCCTTTGTACGTCAGAGATCGGAAGTGTTTTGTCCGTTTTGGTCTTACGTTCTGTGCGTGTTTTGTAAATTTTAATTTTTGGTCCAGTGTCATTCCGATATATTTTGCCTCTTGTTTTGGTCTAGTTCTGTTTTCCTCTGTTGTTATTGATGGAGAGTCGTCTTTAATTTGGTGGTTTGGTAAAAGTAGTTGGTTTTTCGTGGCGTTTGGTGTAAGTCTCCATTTGTAGAACCAAGCAATTGTATTGTCTGTTAGTTTTTTAAGTTTTTGTACTGCTTTTACTGTAGTTTTGTCGTGTACAATCAATGCAGTGTCGTCGGCGTATTGTAGTATGTAAGCAGATTTGTCAATGTGTCTTTTGTCGTGGAGACAGTGATTGTATATGTCGTGGCAGTATATATTGTAAATAACGGGTGATAGCGGGGATCCTTGTGGGAGTCCTTGTTTAGGGGAGAAAGCAAAGGAGACGGTGTTGTCTATGCGTACTTCTAGGTGTCTGTTTGTGAGTAGGTTTCTGATTGCGTGAATTATGTATTTGGGGGTATTAAGCTAGTAAATTTTATATAAGAGTTCCTTGTGCCAGACATTGTCAAAGGCCTTATTGATGTCCATGAAGAGACATGCTGTTTTCTTGTTCGTGAGGTGAGTTGTTGGTTAGTATAAAAAATGGGTGAACAGTTGAGTGTTTAGGTTTAAATCCGAATTGGTATTGTGGTATGTGTTGTCCAACTGATTGTTACAGTCTATTTTTTATTAAAGTTTCAAAAATTTTACTCAGTACAGGGAGTAGTGTAATAGGTCTGTAGGTTTGTGTTTGTCTATTGTCTAGTCCGGTTTTGGGAATTGGTATTATTATTCCTGTTTTCCAGGTATCTGGTATCGTTAGTTTCAATACGTTAGTTTCAATACTTTAGTTTCAATACAGTTGTTGAATAGGTTCAGTATATATATATATGTGTGCGTGTGTGTGTGTGTGTGTGTGTTTGTGGAGTTAAATTTTTCAGTAGTTTGCCTTTTATATTGTCTTTTCCCGGTGCCGTGTTTTTAATGTGTGCGAGTGCTTCGTCGTATTCTACTTGAGTAATTAGTTGATGTGCGTTGTTTGTTTCGTTCCTGAAGTAGTTCTCGTACCAATAATTTATTACGTTAAACCTTTGGTCATCAAAGTTAGAGTTAGTGGAGGTTGTAAAGGCCTCTTGAAAATGTTTGGCAAATGCGTCCGCTTTGGCCTTGTCTGTCTACAGTTCTATACTGTTTTCATTTATTATACCAGTGATAATAATGTTTTTGTATCGTGACAGTTTTTTAAAATTTTTGCCAGTATGTTTTACCATAGTATTTTTCTATTTCTTTACATGCCTCTAGCCATTTGTCCTGTTTGTATTGTCCTATTAGTGTTTTGACGTTTCCGTTGAGTTCGTTTAGTTTTCTTTTCAATTCGTCGTCTTGAGTATTTGTGTATAGTCTATACAGTTCCCTTTTGCGTTTGATTAGTCTTAGTAGGAATTTCGGTAAACTGTGTTTATAGTATGTGTTTTTGGTGTATGGAGAAAATTTTTCTATTGCGGTCATTAATTGTTGTTGTCTGTTTTCCATTGAACATGTCCCTGCCTCTGATTGGATGTAATCATGTATGTGTTGTTTTACTTTGTCTGTGTCTGTTCTGTCCAGGTTGAGTTTCTGAGTGTGTTTTGTCGAATCCATAGGTTGTGTCTGTCGGAGGTCTATGTCAAATCTTATATCCAAATGATCTGATCCGAGTTCGTTAGTCAGTCAGATTTTTATCGTTTATAATTTTGTAAGGTTGGCTGTGTAAAGTAAAGTAGACGAAAACTATTTTGTGACTAAAAATCTCATTTGCAACAGAAGAGCACAAAAATCCCATTTTCGACAGGAGAGCAGCATATCGAAGGATGTAGCGACAAACAAATATCAGGGCAGAAATAGACATTAATCGCAAATAACGTAACGCTAAAACAACTTGGGTGTCAGCTGTCTTAAATATAAATCGATTTTATTGTTGCTCAATCTGGCAAACATAGACGTTATCTATAACCTTTTTGTATTTTTTCAACGATATTTCCTACTAATACATTTTTATGAAAAGTTTGATAACTAGTGAAATCATTGAAAGTATTACAGTTATTTTACTATTATTCATGATGATGGTAGATTAAGCATAATAGCTTACCGAATTGTTTATTAATTCAATAGATTTTCAAACTAATGTTTTGTTGAATCGACATTATTATATTAGATGTTTTTCCTTTCGGACCGTAGGCTACACAAGTAGTTTGCCAAAACAACAGATAAATATATCTGCTGATTTATGACTGCATATATCATATATTTGTGACATTTGAAAACCAAATAAGCTGCCTAAAGTTGTGATTTATCCGAACACTACTATGTTACTATCCGATATATTAGCATATCAAAAAACAATCGTCACGTAGGACTAATTCGGATGTTGCTGTAGATTACCAATTTGAATAATTCAATGAACAAAGATGTACCTACCAGAAACTTATTTCGGCACAAATGATACATTATTAATTTTCTAATCAGCTAAATTTCTAAACTATTTCCTCCGTAGTTTCAGTTTCGAGCTTCTACAGTAAATATAGACCATCTAATATTTAATAACAGTGTGACCTGTTTTCAAGGCAAGTCATACATACAAACATCTTGAGGCACGGCAATTAAGGTCCTATAAACGTAATTTGTCGAGATAGTCAGGTCAACTCGCGTATTTAATGGGGAAACAGGACGAGAAACTGGACATTAGCACTGTGGGCAAACAGCTAAGTGCCAGAGACTTCGACTAACTTGTAGAATGAGACGGGACTTTCTTAAGTATTCACATAGCCAAGGAATACTCGTTGATGTTTTAAACTCCCCAAGTCTTTGAAGAGGAATGTGATGATCAAATTGTCACTAAATTGAATGGAATTGTCCGAAACAATAATAAACGCGCCACAAAGGAATGCAGTTTGTCACTATGCAGTGAGACCTGCAAAAGATCCTAAATTCATTTGAAATTCTGCGGATTGTTTTTTGCATAGCAGATTGATTCAAAATTGAAATGAAAAAAAAAAGTTAGTGGTGGTAACTTATTTTTGGACCATGCTAAATAAATAACTTTCAAATAAGAAAAACCGAGCTTTTTTTCAAAAAGTTTTTGAATTTAAATGAATTTGGACATTACTTCTAGGACTCACTGTCCAATGTTTGCCATGAACTCAATTCATTTATGGTGTATTCGTTTATGGTTCTGATAATAGCAACTTTAGCCTTCGGATGTTCATTATGTGCCTCATATAACTTTGAAATTGCTGTCCGTTCCATCTGTAGGTTGGGCTTGATAAAATCCGGTCCTTACGAATCATAAAAACCAACTGCCACCTACATGTTTCCATCATTTACCGGCCGAATAGAATCAAAACTCGATTAAGGCTCGAGTCTCAACAAAAACCATCTTTGAATTGACGAGATCAAAGGAAAAGTCAATAAATTTCGTTTTCCCCACAATACCACGAAATAAATGAGATAAATAAATAATCCAATCGTCTGAACGTATTTGGCACATTCATCTTGACCGAAACAAGGATGAGACTGGAAGAAAAAAATATTCTCGAAAAACAGAAACTGAAATCCCCTCCCTAAGAAAATACAATTTATATCTGTCGATTGAGCGCCGCTTCTCTAAACGCGGTTTTTCCAGCCGATGCCCGATGGGACATTAATAATCCAGAAACTTACCACGATTGGCATGTACGAGTTGCGATAAATGGCTTGCTAAATAAGGCATTAATTAAACATCATTCTAGGGCTGATATTCATTTTAGGCCGACCAATCTGTCCAGGTAATTTCATCGATTATATTATTCGACAAAATGATGGGTTAAAAAGGGGTTTGCGTCAAAATGTATCTCGTTCTGTCTGTCTATCCTTTTAAATAGAACGGGATCTATCAATTTTTAAATAGACTTTGTTCCATTCATTTATTACCTTCGATGTTTTCACTGTGAACAAAAAAGTAACACATTTTGCACTGTTTGTTTGCAAGAGCTGCAGCTTGGGCAGACTTTGACTAAATTTCCTTCCACCTATCCTACTTGACTGCACATCTTGCAGTCACCTTAAATTCATGAGCCTTAAGCTTCTAGCTGGATTTAAAATGTAATTTTTGCTGTTCACGGCAAACGTTTGGTTTGACACACGACCTTTCCAGTGTTTTTGGTTTTGAGCCTCACCAGTTCTCTCTGAGCGTCCTCATTTGACTGTTTAAGTCCTCAACTGCCGGATTTTTAGTCTCTAACTTCTCGAATTGATCGTCATAAAAGGTCAGGCTCTCCTTTAAGCTCTTTATTTCCGTTCTGGGCTCCATTTTCAGTTGATTTATGGAATTTATTATTCTATCATCGCTGATAGGTGGGGTCATTTTTGGAGCTTTAGTTGGAAGTAGAATGCTTCTCGATGAAACCATCGATTTCCCCTTACAATTCAGTTTTTTTCTTATATTTTCCAAATGGATTTGATGGAAAAAAAACCTTTCAAGCACTTGCACGAGGAATGTCCATCATGCTATCCCAAATTTTTATTTTTTTATATTACGAATTGCCAAAGAACAAAAAAGAAGATTTGCTTTAAAAACTAGAAATTGTAACTATTTTGAGTTAGTCAGCCAAGTTTTTCAGTACTTGGAATTGTGAATGTAAATTCCAGTAGAGAAATGTCCATGCATACGGTTTAAATTTCCGTCAGTATAACTGGAAAAATCATAATGTGTGGCTTACCTACGGTTTGCTGATTGATGGCGGCAATCTATGGCGAAAATGTAAAGCCCAGAACCGTCGGAGTCAAAATCGACCACTATTTATTTCTTGCTTGAAAGGAAAGCATATTTTACGATTGGCTGGAAAATATTCCTTTTCACATTCGGATTTGGCTTTTCGGTTTTCTACTATGCATTTTAAGTTTGTTAGTTCAATATTTTCACTATTACAAGTGGTTTCTCGTTTCGCCTGGATAGAAAATTAGGTTAGCTTTGATGTGCCAGAACCGTGATTTTGACCAGCTCTTTCCTCGTTATTATAATTTAAACTCGTCCCAAAATAAGTAGCTGACAAAACCCAATGCTTATGGTTAGCCGCTAAAGCAAATTTATTTATTCTGTTTGTGTCAGAGCCACAGTTCGCCTTGTGTGATTTGATTATCAAAAACACGAACACTTTACATATAGAATTAGGCTTTTACGGCCATTACTTCACACTGGTGAGTTTTTCGGGCTTTTAGGCCGTTGTGGAGAATAATTTATTGCAGAGTTTTGCAAAGAAACTTCTTAAGTGGTTGCTTGCAAAACGCCAGGAAGAAACTCTCTTCCACGACGGCCGAAAAACTCACCAGTTTCAAGCACCATTGTATAGAAACAGGATCGAACTTTTATGAAAATAATTTCCGCCTGACGTTTCGCATGCACGAGTATTTTGCGTCTTCAGAGTGGTGCAGCGGCGAGCAAATTCTTTATTAATTATAAAAAATGGCCCTGGATGGACGTAGGAACAAATCCACAGCAAGTTTCATTAAAATCCATGTTACAAATTACAAAAATACAATACAATATTACAAAAAACTTCATTTAAGTTTTGTTAATGTAAAAGTTAATGAATGTCTAAAATTGTCAGTTGGCAAGAGAAGAGAATTATTTTTTTGCGCAAAAACTACGAATGCTACAAGATTTTACAAAGAGCAGAAAAATGTCAAAAGAGGATTAGTGCATCAACTCAAAAAAAATAAGTTGATTCCAGCTACCACATAAAAAATTTCTGGTAGTGTTTGTACCAAGACACTCAAACTCAAAAATTCATCACTTGCTCCAAGCGGATGAAGTGAGTCTTACATAGACACAAATTCACATCGAGGTTCACTAAAATCCATTCTCCCGATATTTCGAAAAAGATAATTTTTTTGGAAGAACTTTGACCATCAATAGCAGGGGAGCCAGACATTTTTTCTCAGTAAAAGTTCGTCTTCTATTGGTCCAAATCATATCGCAGTAGTCTCGCAGACACCCAGTATATTTTTTGATATTAGGTAGATTTAATTATATTTAAGGTATATTTTGCTTTTTTTGTTGAATAATATAAGAAAATTAAGTTTTGTTGTGTATTTTATCCAGTGTGTACACACCCATTCCTATCATTATTTGATCAATTGAACAGCTTTTTTTCAACCAATTTAAAGAATAAATAAATGTATTTTGCAGGCGTTCATTGGGGCCTAATTCAAGCACTCTTTGCTAGTTAAATCATGACTAAATTAATGATATAAATCAATTGATTAAATCTTTTGTATATGTATACATCGGATAATTATATTCTGATATGCGGCATATCGTGCGCACCATTTTTCTTAAGCTTTTTAACTAAATTACCAAATCCCCCGGTGCTTATACCCTTGATATTAAATCATCAAAAAAGGCTCCAAATACCTTGCCTTCGAAGAAAATAACTTTATGCGGGCTTTGTTTACACTGCGCCCTGTTCCATTAATATATTTGCGAAAATCATAATATTCAGCTCACCTCCGTTAGCTGATTGATGGGCCAAACCAGCCTGAAAATGTAAATGATCCACAAGCCGCTCGCATTGCTTTCGGAAATAAAAAAAATGCATTATAATAATTGCCGAAAGGAAATTTATTGGAAAATAAAATTATTTTCAAATGGTTTCGAAAAATTTATGTGGATAAAGCTTTTCATAAAGAATATTAAATAACGTTACGTATATTTTCCTGACTGTACTTTAATTCACTTCAAAATATTCCTGGGTTTCAGTCAATTTTATTGTTTATTATTTAAAATGTTACAAATACGTTTCGGTGTCTTTCTCCACCATCATCAGTTTGTCTAAAATATATATTTACAGTTATCATCAATTTAAATAAAAAACTCTCACCAAAATTCACATATTAAAATACAAATCACACACATATTAAAAAGTACATTAAGAACATTGGTTTTCAGGTGATGAGTCAGGACAAACATGTCTGGGAAAAGACTAGAATCTATTGTTTAGAGATTTAAATTTAACTTAAGTGTCTAGTTGTTTCTACCTTCACATTTGACTGGTTATTGAAATCCCTATTTTATTCGACATCGAGCGAGAGAACAAAAAAAACTGTTTATACTTCGCCTTTTCTTTGCATTCTAGGAATTGCTCTGCAATTCCTCAATATCAGGTGTTTATATTTCACTTACCTGGTCCAATCAGTTCATGCATGCGATCATTTAATTAGTGTGTGATACACAGAGCTAAGATTGTCTGTGTCTGATCTAAAATTCATTGCATTCTGATGTTTTTTAATCTGTATCATTTCATGGATTCTTCTCTTATTATAGTTGTTTTCATTGATTAATATTTTTGTGTTATCGAAATCAAAACTATGTAACTTTTGTTGTGCATGTTGTGCTAATGCTGTTCCATTTTCGTTAACCTTTCTTAAGCTATATTTATGTTCGTATATTCTTTTTTTTTTTTTAATATTGTCCTGTTTGACCTATGTACTTATCGCATACAACTTATCGCTTTTAGGTTTAAATTTTGTGAAACATTCTTTTACCAAGTTGTTAGTTTTTTCCGCTATAGTATATTATGTGGTTTCAAAACACTTTTATTTTTGTGTTGATTTCTGGTATGTACGGTAATGATACATACTTGATTTCACTTCTTTTTTCTTATTTATATTATTTATGTTGTTCCATTTATTTGAATTGTAGATTTTATTAATTCTTTGTTTTATTATTGGTTCGAAGAAAGCTTTATTCTACTAAAGGAATATTTTGAAGTGAATATTAAATAAGCTAAGTCAGGTACTACATTAACTTTTTGTTCTGAAGTGTTTGATTGAAAAAGAATTAGCCAAATAAAAAAGTCGATCATTTCATTCCATCAGCAAAAGCAAATAACTATTGAAATAAATTGGGACCATTCATTAATAAGAATTTGCAAGTAACAAAATATCAGTCTAAATAGAGGCACAATGGGATAAGTAACTTCGTTGAATACCGCCTGCACAAAACGTAATTAAACAAAGCGTAATTAAGATAATGTGTTTAGGGTATGTACGAGTATGTTGATTATACACAAAGAAACGGTAATTCCTTTGGAAGTATTTGAAACAACATTTTCTTTGGGGATACTGTGATTCCCTAACAACTTCAATTATTAGCTTCTTTAATGAGCCTGGGTTTAAGCAAGTTTGACAAATATCGGCCACAACTATGAAGGGTTTAAATCGCTCAGAGAAAAATATAATAAATCATAGCGTTTTTTCATAGGCAGCCTATAAATCAAACTGATAAATTTCCATTTACAGCATCTGCGTGCAAAATCGATTGGTCCAATTAACCAAATAAAACTGAGGAATAAATTTAGAAGTTGGTTATCTATGGAACAGGCTGTCAGAATGAAATCCGATATGAATATGCAACAGTTATCCAGCAACATTTTAGCAGCTCTATGAATGATGATGAGCAATATGGGGGATAATATCATCAAACTCGTTTTTTACGCTGCTTACAAATTTACCCGCGTTTTAATTTGCGCTTTAACCATCACATATTTTTGAACTAAGTTTGCCTGCAAGCGCTAATATTAAATAACCTTAACGATCAATCCTGCTTCGGTGGAAACCAGCATCAACTTTTTGATATTCATAGTTTAATTTGTACTCAGTCTCCATTAGTTGTATCCGTTCAAATCTCCGGTTTTCTCCCGAGCAGTAATTTGAATCCTGGCCAAATGTTAGCAGAACTTTGAGACCTTTGATTTTGTGCCCTCCTGCACAAGAAATTAACTGCACAGACAATTGTAATCGGAAACTGCGGGCTTTAATAAACTAAACTAGGTGTCAATTCAGAAGTTTACTGCGGGATTTTATTCAATTATCATTAGTTTAAGCTTAATTCTCGATTCCATTGATCGCTGATAGGACAAGAAGTTTTCATAATTCATTCAGTGGCGTTCTAAATTGCACAATTAGAAAGGGAAAACATAGGGTAGAAGCCTAAAGGTGTAAAAAATGTTAATTTCTCCTTCCTAATCTAGAATCTCGGAAATATTCCAGATATTTCCCTTCCAACGCGCAATTTGCCACGAATCCCTATTCGAATTGGGGAAGTACCAAATTCGGAAATAATTAGTTTCGGAAATCAGATTCGATCGCGTCTCGTCTTATTATCTGAAATAAAACGGAGCATAAACAAATATCCCATGATTCGTATTTTCAATGCGATTTGCCAGGGTGATTTAATCAACGGGAACTTTCCGAATCGGCACGGTTGCCGTTTTATATTCAAAAGCGACATTCGCCATCCCATTTATCGGACCGGCCGTTGATTTTGTCAGCAAACACAAAAATTGCTGCATTCTACCCTCCCTTATCGTCGACCTATCACCACCCTGAACCCAGACGTTCGATCCCGAGGAATTTTTCTTCTAAGACCGCTATTGCCGGAGGATATAAAAGGACTTTTTGCAAATTAACTCATCCGCTACGTAAACGCTAAGTTTCCATCCACTTTCCTTTTGATTTTCGTTGCCGAGTGATTCTAAACAGTCATAAAGAAGCCCGTTAATTGACTATAAACACAAAACAATGATTTTATTAAACGTTTACCAAAATGTTCTCTAAAAGGCTTTTCTTTGCAAAAGTTCTAACATTCTTGGCCCACTCAAACGGTCGTTATTATTCACCCTTTACATCATTAGGTACTACAGAATCCACTACCTTCAACGCAATTGTAGCGTCACTGTGCAAAAACCCCCTTTTTTGTTCTTTAGACCCCTAAAGGGCTCTGAATACAATCATGAGTGAGGCAGAAATTTGGGAACGAAAATTACGCCTCTAAAGTAAAAAAAGTCTGAAAGACATACGTAATACACTTGCTTTAAACTCTGTTTCCCTTCTCTATTCTGAAAGCGTCAGCAAAAACGCTTCTTAACATTTTTATCAGTTCTATCACTCAAAGTATCTGGATCCGCATACTGGCTGCAAGATAAAGGCGAAAGTTTATGGAGGGACAATTTCGTTTGGAACGTTAGGATTACTAGTTTGTGATTTGCCTTGCTTTCTTCACCTAATGGTAAAATGCAATGGCAACCGGGATTTTGAGTTTCAAGGAAAATCGTATAAAACCCCAGATGAAAGAGATGGTTTTTAGTGTTTATTGCGCAAACTTATCCAATTCTTTAAATAATATCAGATTTTTTTCAAATTACAACCAGATTCAAGTCAACACTTTCAAAAGAGACATTATTAAAAAAAGAGAAAAATTCAACAAAAAATCTTCCTCAATATTAGAGCAAATACATTAAGGTGGTAAATATGGATAATCAAACATTGAATGGCTTAATAATAACGCACGAAAAAATATCCATTCTTGAGTTAATTCGATCAAAAGTCTAACAAACGGGATAAATTGAAATAAATGTACTTCTTTGTAAAGGCTAATTTTTAAAGGAAAATTTTAATGAATGAAGATGCTGGGAAATTCTAAATCATCCCAGTATACGATACGATCCGTTCATGTAAGAAGCGCTGGCCATTTTCCAATGTTCGTTGGAAGCTTTAGTCAAAGATTACAAAAGAAAAATGGGCCACTTTTTTAAAACATTGGCCACATATTTTCATATAATCGATGAGTGTTCAGATAAAAGTTGGCTTAAGAGACTGAAAGAAAAATTACGTACCAATATAATTTTTACTTGTTCACTCTAGATGATCGATGGCCATCTTAAAAGTGCATTAGTATGAAACACAGACATTTAAGTAATGTATTGTTGGTTTCCTTGATAACTGGCCAAATTTGAGATTCTTTCATTTTGATTAATACTGCTGGAGTTTTATATTGAGCGCTCCCTGATTTGAGTGTTTTCATGCAAATTGCAATAATTGCACTTGCAGATAAAGTGTATTTATGCAGTCGATTATTCACAATTCAATTCTCCATCTATCATTAGAGCGATGAATTGGAACTTGCATGGAGTCTTAGAAATTGCCAATTTCTAACTAGCCTGCAAAGGAACCGTTATCCTCCGGCGCCACTTGTTTTAACCGTAAAATTAATAAATTGAGTGATTTTCTATTTGAAAAGAACACTTGCTGACGTTGATGCATCACCCCATCTCCATCTTCCCTCAAAGAGACATAACTGATCGCTTGTGCTCCAATGGGTGTTTGATACCATAGCTTGACCAACTTCGGATTTAATGATGCTTCTATTAGATTAAACGACATTTATGCATGAAACCGCTCAAATGAACATTAACGCGAGTTTTCAATTAGCGAAGTTGCGACAATTATAAATCGTTTTAAACAATAAAATTAATAACCATAACGGCCCTAACCTCCTAACAGCCTGCGAATAATTCCGAAACATGCCTGACAATATCCACTGTTTTATTCACAATTCATGTTTCCGCTGTAAATGTTCCGGCAATAGGCGTTACAGTTTGAATATCGTTTAAAACCATTAGGTTTTAACAGTTAACTAATTTGTAAATTTATTCCTTAGTTTTGTTTAGTTAATTGAACCCATTGATTTTCCAACCAGATGCCCCAAATAGATTTTGTCTGATTTATTGGCTATAAAAGAGGTAAATATATTGTTGTGGAGAACTAGGCACAACAGGGGTGTTGATTTGTGAAAAAGAAACTTGAGTGTGGAATGTCTCTGGGGTATTTCCGATTAATTTGCAGTTGAGTAGTAGTAAACATCTTTATTTCTAAAAAAGGCTATCGACCTATCGGTCTTTCTGCCCTTGCTTAATATATGCAGTCTTAATCCAAATAAAAAACAAATATGAAAATTCTCTTATTCTAGGTTAACAATACTATTAAATAAATAAGACTTCAGTGGCAAGAAGAAATTATTTTATTGTCCACTAGTCCGTTGCGTTTGTAAGTGTTCGAGTAGCGTTAATGTAGGGAAACGGAAGCGGGATTGTCTGGTTGGTCTTGTAAGACAAAGGGGATTCAGTATGGTCCAGTTGTAGGGGTTGTTTGTCCATTTTGTCTGTAGCTGTATGAGTCTTTCCGAGATCTTTGTCATGTTTGTGCGTTCGTATAGTAGTTGGGTGAGGGGGTTGTGTAGTGGGTTTTGGGGGTGTCTTATTCGTGTTATTAGTCTTAGTGCAATTTGTTCTGTTGTTTGTGTATAACGTTTTGTCATTTCTGTTCCGTTGGTCATGAGTATATGTCCAAAGTCTAGCAAAGGTCTACAAATAGCTTTATATATTTTGGTGGCGGTGTTTGTGCTAATTCCTCTGTCTTTGTAGGTTAGTGATCGGAAGTGTTTTGTTCTCTTTATTGTTTCTGCCCTGATGTTTCGTATGTGTTTAGTGAATTTAAGTTTGTGGTCAATTGTGATTCCAAGGTATTTTACGTCGTTTTTTAGTTGTGTCGTTTGGCCGTCTGCAGTTATTGTAGGGGAGTCAGCGTTGAGTCTGTGGTTTGTGAGCAGAAGTTGGTTTTTTGACGCGTTTGGTGGTAGTCTCCATTTATAAAACCATGTCATTGTGTTGTTTGTTAGTGTTTGGAGTCTTTGCGCTGCTCTCTCAGTAGTTTTGTCATGTACAATAAGTGCCGTGTCGTCTGCGTATTGTAATATGTATGCCGATCTGTCGATTTGATTTTTATCTGGTAAGTTGTAATTGTATATGTCATGGCAGTATATATTGTAGAGAAAAGGTGAGAGCGTTTTGCAGTTGATTTTCGCAAAGTTTTCATATTTGGATCAAATGTGTCGCTGAGTGGAAAGAAATGGCTAGCAGAAGACAATTGCCCTTCTGGGTGCTCCTGTTAGTTCAAGGCACTTTCCCCTTTGAACAGCTTCAATCTTCTGGGGTAATTTTCCTATTAGAAACATGAATATTACCTTACATATTTGATACGTGATGTGTTTATCAACATATTAATTACATTTGGGTTAGTTTGAGCAAGCAAGCAAGCGGAGTATGACAATACCATCAATCAACTGCTGTTGTTTGAAACCGTATGAGTTAATCAAATGTTTTAGCCGATTGGCTCAAAAACCATGCTCGTTTTGATAAAGTGCTGGAAATCAATGTTTAATTATTAATGAAATTATGGCTGTTTTGAATTCTGATTAGCACCCTGACTTCCATTTCACCCTTTCTCTAATTGCGACAGGAATTCCAGACTAATCTGTTCCGGTTGTTTCATTAAACAGAATTGCTTAGTCCATTAAAATACCCTGATAAAGCATCATTAATATCCTTTCTCCATCCCACGATTTAAAACTCTCTTAACTGGACAATGCCTCAATCGTGGCAATGTTATTTAACAAATCTTCAGTGTCGAATAAACCCCAACTCAATTCTGATTTGAAAACAAGACGGTGTCGCTAATATTATGAATAAATTATAAGATCCCTCCGCCAGGTTTTATACTTTAAGGAACAAAGGCCGGAAATTTGTATTCAAAGGTTGATGATGTAGCTTTATTAAGCAGATACGCCATAAGCGGCAAATTTAGAATACTGTAGGGTCTATTAATGGCAATTTTTGCTGTTTCACGTAAATTTGAATTTAAATAATGGACCATCTAACTTGAATGTTGCTGTGTTAGACAACTATTTTGATCCCCTTGGTTATTTTAAACTAGGAAACCATTTAACTTTATAGTTTTAGGATAACGTAATATATAGATATAGGAAGGCAAATTGGAACTTTTCACTATGGGAAAAGCAAACGAACATCTTTGCTTCAGAGGTCTCATAGAACTGAACACCTGATTTCCATTTAAATGACTAGTCGATTAATAAAATACCCATTGGTGTCTGCATCTTGGAAGAACTCCAATTACTGGAAGAATAGACGCTGGTTCTAAGTCACATCTTATAAAAGAACTATACTACGACTAGGCATTTTCAAAAATTATGACCGTGTAATGAAGCAGGTGAACTGTCTAAATTAGTTACGCCATAGGATTAGACGCCCTTATTTGCGACAAGGCTAAATGTAAACGGATATAAACTTCTGGGATTACTTTTTATTTTTCTAATTTATTAAGGTAAACACCGAAAGCTAGCACAACACTGCTGCAGGCGGAAATAAATCAGTTTAGAAACGAAAAAGCCAGCAGCTCTTGTGCCGTAAATTTGACGGTCTTCTCTAAGATTTCAACAATGAGATTTTATTTGGCGACGTTTTATTCCTTTGGGTTAAAAGGAAATAAAAATAACAGCTTAGTCTTATCTCTGTGTGAAAATGTGTAATTTCGGGGCATCCGTCTCTGACAATAAGGGCCTTTAGATCGCGAACACATTGGCTAAGGCCAGTCAGCCAAACCGATTCGCTGGTTATTGTTTTAGAAAAGTTTCATCTTATATACTGTTTTTATTACATTTTTAATATCTGGATAGTACCAAAGACATTAATGGATAGACGAAGCTGGACATTTATAAGTCCCGATTTTTTTGAGAGTCAATCGGCGATTGATGAATGAAATGGATAAAAGTGGTTACATCGTAGGACCGATCGATAACAGTGGTACCTCGATATACGAGTGCCTTAATATACGAGTGTTTTGAGATACGAGCCGCCGAGCGTGCGATACATTTTGCTTTGAGATGAGACCAAAATTTGAGATAAGAGGAACCAACATGCGGTATGTTGGTGTCGTGTGCAGCGACTAACAGTTTCTCCCACCTCAGACTAGACCTCAGTCTGTGTGCTTGTTTCCCTCGTTTACATTTACAAAACTTTATCACATTTAATTTTATAACGATGGGTCCGAAGAAGATGATGTCTATTGAATTAAAACGTGAAATCATAGAAAAACATGAGCAAGGTCGAAAGATCGACAGATCGGCATACATATTACAATACGCAGACGACACGGCACTTATTGTGCATGACAAAACTACTGAGAGAGCAGCTCAAAGACTCCAAACACTAACAAACAACACAATGACATGGTTTTATAAATGGAGACTAACACCAAACGCGTCAAAAAACCAACTTCTGCTCACAAACCACAGACTCAATGCTGACTCCCCTACAATAACTGCAGACGGCCAAACGACACAACCAAAAAACGACGTAAAATACCTTGGAATCACAATTAACCACAAACTTAAATTCACTAAACACATACGAAACATCAGGGCAGAAACAATAAAGAGAACAAAACACTTCCGATCACTAACCTACAAAGACAGAGGAATTAGCACAAACACCGCCACCAAAATATATAAAGCGATTTGTAGACCCTTGCTAGACTTTGGACATATACTCATGACCAACGGAACAGAAAGGACAAAACGTTATACACAAACAACAGAACAGATTGCACTAAGACTAATAACACGAATAAGACACCCCCAAAACCCACTGCACAACCCCCCCACCCAACTACTATACGAACGCACAAACATGACAAAGATCTCGGAAAGACTCATACATCTACAGACAAAATGGACAAACAACCCCTACAACTGGACCATACTGAATCCCCTTTGTCTTACAAGACCAACCAGACAATCCCGCTTCCGTTTCCCTACATCAACGCTACTCGAACACTTACAAACGCAACTGACTAGTGGACAATAAAATATTTTTTTCTTGTCATTGGAATTTGATTTAATAATATTGTTAACCTAGAATAAGAAAATTTTCATATTTGTTTTTTATATAGATTAAGACTACATGTATTAAACAAGGGCAGAAAGACCGATAGGTCGATAGCCTTTTTTAGAAATAAAGATGTTTACTATTACTACATGAGCAAGGTGTGCGAGTTATTGAGTTGGCGAGGATGTACGGGCGGAGCACATCAATGATATGTACTGTACTTAAACAGAAGGAGTTGATAAAGGGCATGACGCCAGCTAAGGGCGTTACAATAATCTCTAAGCTCCGGACCTCTCTCCATCAAAAGATGGCGAAACCACTGATGGTGCGGGTGACAGAGAAGCAGCTTCAAGGAGGAACCTTCATTCACACCGTCGTCAGGCAAGTTCGGGTGTGAAGGCAGTTGAAGTCTACATCAAAACGTTTTCCAAACTGATAGAAGCCAAAGGATACATCCCCCAGCAAGTCTTCAACTGTGACGAGACAGGGCTTTTCTGGAAAAGAATGCCGAATAGGGCTTACATTACGGTAGAGGAGAAGACGATGTCAGGTCACAAACCCATGAAGAATATGTTGGCTCTGCGCCAATGTGAGTGGAGATTGCAAAATCAAGCCTCTGCTAGTATACCATTCGGAGAATCCCAGAGCCTTTAAGTCATATTAATTTTAAAATAAAAACTGCCAGTTATGTGGAGGGCAAATCCGAATGCGTGCGTTGCCAGTAAATTCTTTGTGGAGTTGATAAAACTGGTGTTTGGCCCGTCTGTTAAAAAATATCTACAGGAAAACTACCTATCCATGTAAGCCCTTCTCGTCCTCGACAATGCCCCTGCTCACCCACCATATCTCGAAAATGATTTACTCGAAGAGTTCAAGTTTATAAAGGTTCTCTATCTACCACCCAACACCACTTCTATCCTGCAGCCCATGGATCAGCAAGTGATTTCGAATTTTAAGAAGTTGTACATCAAGCAAATTTTTTCGGCGCTGCTTTGAGGTGACGGAGAACACAAACCTTGCCCTTCGAGAGTTCTGGAAGGACCACTTTAACATCGTGATATGCCTAAGAATTATTGATCAGGCCCTGCCTGGTGTTACATCGAGGACCTTAACCTCTGCATGAAAGAAGATGTGGCCTGAGGCTGCAGCTGAAAGGGCCTTCGAAGGATTGGAATCCGAAGTGTCAGTGGTTGTCAGGAGACTGTTTCTCTGGGAAAATCCATGGGTCTGGAGGTGGATGAGAGAGATGTGAACGAACTCGTAGAGGAACATTCTCAGGAGCTGACAACCGAGGAGTTACACGATCTACATTCGCAGCAGCATACGGTGGTTCAACGAAAAATTGGTTCTGAAGAGAAGCCAGAGATGGAGGAGGTTATCTCTACAAGATATAAAGGAGATCTTGGGAATATGGGAGAAAGATGAAGGGTTCGTGGATAAAAATCACCCCGAACAAGTTGCAACTGGTCATGCATCGGAGTTGTTCAACTAAACTGGCCCAACGCATTTCCGCAATATCCTGAAAGGGAGGAAGAAACAAACCTATTTGGACAGTTTTTTAAACGATCTGCTGGTGAAAATGAGCAAAGCGTGACGAAAAAAGCGAAGATCAAGGACGAAAATTAAGCGCTTCCGTAAGCACACAGTTTTTTTTATTTTGTTTTTATAGAATATGTATTTGTTATTTATAAATAAATGTTTCTTCTTGTAAAACAACTGAGGTAGTTTTTTGGGAGCTGGAACTAATGGCATTTCAATTAATTTCGATGGGGAAAAATGCGTTGAGATACGAGCAATTTGACATAGGAGCAAGGTTACGGAACGAATTAAACTCGTATCTCCAGGTACCACTGTATTTACAAACATTAGAATTAATCCCAGGACACACTCGCCTGTTCCATATTCCGCTATGAATCCATATTGTTCTTCACTGACTTCAACAAAAGATATAAAGATAAGGAAATTGCAGGTTGCTTTTCCTGCAGCTGGACTACTAACTTTTCACTTTACATTAGCTTTAGTTATAAATATCTCCATCAGTTTACAGTCAACTGAATTTTTAAGTAATTTGATGCTTCTATAGATTCGGAAAACTATCACAGTCCTTTATAGTCGATTAATTATTTATTAAACTAAAAGCCTCATTCGCAATCCATACTCTTGCGTGCTTCCATAATGAAAGGCTGTTTGCCATGAAATCTCCACTAAAGCTTCTTTTAAACCGTTTAAAATTCTGAATGTGAGAACAGTCAAGTATATTAAAGTTGCCAAAACTTCAAAAGAGGTTTAAAGTGGCGCGATAATGTAACAGTTGAAGTGTGTTAAATTTTTTATGAGGATAAAATTCGAATAACGCGATTGGCTGAATAAGATCGAAATCGTTCTGTTTCAGGGAATCCCATATAAAGTTCTACATTCCTAATGAAACTTAAAGCCGTGCTGATTGCGATTGAGGAAGTTTTCTCATTAAGACTGTTACAATAGGTGCATATTTAGAATATTGACTTGAAATTCCCGATGGAATCTTGCTATTGATATAGTCAGATATTGTATTATCGAGAAGTGTGTGATATTTGACTTTAACCTGCTTCCCTCTTCCGTTTTTGAGTACCTGCTTCTCGTGTAAGAGAAATTTCCAAGTCCAATGAATTAATTTCTCCAAATGTAGGTACAAAAAACCCAACTTTAGTTGGGTTTCTATGGCCAATTTTGCAAGCGATTGTATATTGAACTGTGTCGTTATTTTTATGCGATCCAATTTCACAGTTGCAATAATAATAGTCCAACTTTAATAAACAAACACTTTTCTGATTGCAGGACGGCACGTTCGAAACATTGAACCCAATGGGATATCGGTTCTCAACGGGGCCGATTCTAATCAGGGTAAGTCCTAAATGTAGCAGTAGTAATAATAACTATAACCGATACGGGATTGTTCCAGTTCTAACGTGGAACTTAACCTGACCTTTCCTGATTACAACATTCGAATGCGTTTGATGCGCTAGGATTCTCTCGTATCTCATTCATTTAATAAATCGGGATCCTTCCTATAAGACGGATGATTTGAAAAATCCTTCAAAGACAGTTTTCCAAAGAAAAGTAAACAACAAACGCAACTTAATATAAAAGTTTTATACCAGCTCTTAACTCTAAATGCTAGGAAATTCGATCCACATCATAATTTCGTACTCGCTCCACAAGTTTCCGCAATCTTTAATGCTCTCGATTCACCTAGCTTATAACTTTCTCCTTTGCACGGCGCTGAGACAAAACTTGAGGCTGAGAAAACTTTATTTTGACGTAGAATAAGTTTATTAGTTTAGCCAGCTAATCAAAACAGAACTTAATTTGGCGAAATATCATTTAACTTTTGAAGATCAGCCAGAAGTTAACTTTTTTCGTTGATCTTTTCCTTTACAAGAATACCAATGATTTTTTGCCAAATTGCTTAATTATCAACTAATTACTGTTATTTATCTGCCTTCGATAGCCCTATATCACCTGGAAGTTTAATCATTTGGCTAGTCATTAAATCAAAAGAATTCCCAAGTCTATTATTTTTTCGGGAATATTCAACTGTTGAAAAATTCACAAACCTTCTGAATACCTAAACAAACTTTGGACCATCAGTGCCAGTTCAGCTAGTGGTTTGAATTAATCTTTACTAAGCAGCGACTACTCAGCTTCAGTGAAGATCCCAGTCAGTACACTGCCGGTATTGAAATGAATAAAATAACGTTCACTTCTAAGTAAAGGTAACTACCGTAGGGAGTAAAATTATCCCAATAAAGACAGGAATGTGAATTATGAAACAGCGCTTCTGGAGCACTGAATCACTAAAATCCACAGCCGGATTCAAACGACCACCGGCTTAAGCCAAAATCCCAACATCTAAGCTTCATGTTAAACAGCGCCAATAAAAAAATAATTAATGAGTAAAATTGTGCGATTCAGCAATTTACCAACAACTTTCAACTAGGTGTCAGAAAGTAAGGAACTTTGCCGGGTTATGGCACCTTCTTGCCTCCCACATAAAATTTCATGTTCCTTGAAAGCCATTTTTAAAACAACAAAGGAGGACCATAAAAGCCAAATCCCCCTAATAGCTTTGCAAAATGTGTAGGGGAGGGCAATATTATTCGAACCGGAGTTTTAGGATAGTGTTTATACATAGTAAAGCGGTCCAGAAGGACACTTCCAAACAGAAGTTTGAGGCGAATTCTAATTGAGTAAACATTTTACACGTAATCCAATTTGGACTCAAAATCAAACATGGAATTCGATCGATTGGGGATTTACAAACCTAATTAATTCTAATTATCCAAAGTCCACATATACATAATAAGCCCAATTCGTTGTAGGATCTTCAGGACTTACATGGCTGTAACAAGTTTCCTTTCAATTTGCATGTAGCAAAATATTGAACGAAAAATGCAACTGAAATCCAGGTTTATCCTAATGCTTGTGCACAGTATGCAAACAAATTGTAAACAATGTATCGGAAAGTTTGCCTAACAGAAATATTTGCTTTCGGTTGTCTGCAATTTAAAATAGGAATTGTCATTTGTATTTGTACCAAACAGAAGAGCTTTCATGTTATCTGCTTGCTTCTTAAATTCGAATAAAAGGATGACATTTATAATTTCGCATGGCTCGTTCATATTTACTTAATGCTTTTATTTAAGAATGCAAGTAAAATCACACCTTTATTAAACAACGTGATTTTATGTTCATTGCAATGATGGATTCTGCTTTTATTTTTATTAAATCTTGTAAAATAAATGACCGATTGATGATACATGATTATTGATAACAACGGCTTGTATGTTTGATGAGCATACTGACTGATAATCAATTGCACCTGGCCAGTAGAAATATCCATCGTGGATATTAATTGAATTTAATGTTTGATTTTATAAAACATGAGCTAAAATTCAGATATTTTCGGTTTTTCACTAACACTGTTGATTTGGATTTTTTTTCAAAAGTAGAGTGTTATTGGACGGTCAATAAGGTCAAGCAGTAATAAAGTTAGTGGTATTTTGACACATACACCTTAATTAGGGATACCTTAATAAGGATACTGTTCTGTGCTAATTATGCAGCGATATTGCACAGCTTTATCTTTTATCTTCTACCTTAAACTGGCAGTTAATAACTAACGTTCTCTTGCAGGTTATTTCATTGTATATACATACCCCAGTTTCTATGTCTACACGTTTTTCCATTGTAACAGTTAAGCGGAAATGCTCAAACAACGCCCAAAATCCAATAGAAAGATAAACAATACAAAGACAACAACATAAAGTTAATTTGATTCTGTAAAATTAGGTGAGACCCTTTTAATATTGAAAGCAGTGAACTAGACATCCCAATAACTATCATTTCGTTAAACAAATAAAGCTAATGCAGTATTAGAATAAGGATTAACCTTATTACTGCATGACAGTATTCATCATTTCCAAAAACTCTCTAGTTACACACAAAACATCCCTCTATAACATAATTTTCTCTGGTGATTTAAATAAATAAGTTTTATGGCCTGTGCACTCAAAATTATGTTATTCTTCGTCTCCAGAATATTATGAGTAGAAGAGGAAACCAGGGGTGGCAATTATTACTAGTTTTTAGCAGAAGCTTAAGGACTTCACTTACTTTTGCGACCTATTTTCCTTTGATTAAGGGATAATTACCATACACACCACACCGTAGCAGAGCCACTCTATTGATTTTATTTAAAGTAAGAAACAGGACGAGTGTTTTGACGCTTTATATAATTCGTTTGTGACAATGGTTCTGAAAAGAAAGCGAATTTGTAAAATTATCTCTGTTTATTAGGGACAGTACAGGAGGAAACAGTTAACAACAGACAACAGTTACTGAAACTGTGAACTACCAAATCATTCAGGAGGTTAGTAACAACAAATAAATCCCAAGTTAAGTGAATTACACGCTGATGAAAAAATTCTTCTCTGACTGACATACTTTAAATGGACAGCCAGATATATGTCTCTCCCCTAAATCTACCCTTTTTATATCGCCCACGATCCTAAAATTTCTGCAAGCTTTTAGGCCAGAGACTATCTTTCTTTAGACTAAAATATAAGCCTGTCCAGAACGTTCCCCCAATTTGCGACTTACCTATTTATTTCGTGGTTTGCAACGAGAAAATGTCTACGGGGCTTGAACTCAGCCATATTTGTTTACTTAATTAAACGCACGCTGGAAACACAAGTCAGGTGAATAATAAATTAAATGGAAATTACCAAGGAAAGGTATTCCTTTCTCCTAGTGAAATTAATTCATTTTTTCCTTCTACAATTCTAGCTTGATATTAGTTGCTTATTTAAGTTAATTAGTAGTCTTTAAACTTAGCTTCATCCACTAACCAGATATGGACTAAGTCAATTTATATGACATTTTCGTATAATATAATCACCTTTGCTTTGCCCCACATTGCCCTATAAATAGCTATATGCAGGTATCTTGCTATCGTGGGTAATTCCTCATTTCAGGGTTATTTGGGGCTCACGAAATAAGAAAAGGGAACGAGAGCGATATATTAAAAATGCGGTAAAGCATGTCAGCGATAAAGCTGCTGTGACAAAGCTTGATATGTGGACTATTTGATGTCATAACATTGAAATAAACCCAAACTAGGCGAGATGGCTTTCATAAATGGCTCTAAGCCAAGCGACAAGCAATATGTGAACAGCGCAGAGTAATTTAGTTATTACTCCATTTGTATTATTTTAAAAGTCTTTTTAGAGAAGCAGTTATTTGCACTTTTTCCGGTAAATGTTTATTGATGAAAATGCAAAGACATAATGCCATTTTTTAAACATGCGGTTTAGTGATGAGCGAGATTGGTTTTGGTCTTGCACAAAAGGTACGATCAAGACCAAGATCAGAGTCGATATTGAACAGCGAAGTAATTTGATATCGAACCGCATTTAATCTGTCCTCGTAACCCTTAAATTTGGTAAGAAAATTGAACCGTTTTAAACGCTTAACATACCAAGGAGTCACTTTAAGTGAGAAAACTTAAAATTAGGAATCAAAGTTTTCAACAAGTGAGACATAAATAAAACATGGCTTAACATATTCCAGATTTACTTAGTTCCAGCTGTTTTGCCTTCTATTCTAGATTACCTAAATTGGCGAGTGGTTGGTCGAATATCTGCTCTAATATTTATTAAATTTTACTTTGAAATTCTTGTATAAGTTAATAAAAAAATATATAGATGGAGCTGAATTGTTCAGAGTATACTTTTTTTTGCCTGCCGAGGCAAAAACGAAAAAACGAACTGCTAGATAGCAGTTCGTTTTTGCGCACTGATTGTGGAGGTCCCACCAACTGCCTTGCGGTAAGGAGTCGCGGTGTCTCCTCCCAGTACTTTTTATGATCTTCCAAGATCCATTGCCCAATTCCCGCCCTAACTTGGGCATGAGATATACCACAAGCAGGTTCTTGGTTGGTCAGTGGTTGCTCAGCCCCTGCCTTAGCAAGTTTCGCAGCAATATCGTTTCCTTTGCTCCTGTTTGTCCCAGTTGCCCAAGTGAGTTTTACTCTGTTTGAGTTGCCAGCGAGGGTCGTAAGTTCTTTTACACAATCTAGCACACATTGTGACATGATTGTGTACGATTCAAGTGCCTTTATTGTGGCTTCATCTCCGGTTACGATGGTAATATGCTTACGTGTGCATGTCCTTTCCCTCATTTTCCGGTCGCAATTTGTTATCGCTAGTATACTTCGTGATTGTCGTGAGGTCGTGATTGTATCCAGGTTTAAGGTAATTATTTCCCCGGTTCTTCCTCTTTGGACTAAACCAGCGCCTGTGCCCAATGCTGTTTTGTGCCTTTCGTATACCATACAGAGTCCCCTGTGATAGCTGATGGAGTCGCTTCACCATCTCGCCCCTCATCCAGAACATAAGTTCTGAAAGGTACCGAAATGCTTAGAGTTTTAATTCGATCAGTTTTCAATCCCATGGGTTCGACTGTCTTCAGATTTCGAAGATCGCGCTGTCCCCCAATTCCGTCACTTTCCTGAGGACACCGTCACCCATGCGGTAAGCGCTTCTTAGAGCCTCTGAACTTTGTTCAGAGAGTGTCGATATGTACTGATTTTGGTTCTATGCCACCATATTACAGCGGCATATTTGATTATAGGTTTCACAATGGTGACGTACGTTCAGTACGCCATCTTCGGTGAGATTCCCCATGTTTTTCCAAAAGTACGTTTGCAGGTCCATAAAGCCCTGATCGTCTTGTTTGTTTTCTGCTCCACATGTTCGTTAAACCGCAATTTCTAATCCAGGGTTACCCCAAGATATTTAACAGTGTCGGACATATGGATTGTGTTCCCATATATAGACATTAGTCTAAGGGCTCTAAGATCTCTTTTCTTTGTGAAAGCGATAATAGATGTTTTGGATGGGCTGATTTTCAGCCCTTCCGTATTACACCATTGTTCGGGGATGTTTAGCGCCTGCTGCATCAGTGATGACACACTGTCTCCAAAATTTTCCTGCACAACAATGGATATGTCATCCGCATATCCCAGTGCATAGAAACCCTCTATATCCAGAACAGCATCCAGAACAATTTCGTTGCGTCCTAGTGAGGTTTCTGGGCTCTGCACCAGTTCATGGATAGCAGATTCGCAGGATTTTCGCGTTTGGTAGGCATATTGGTTGTAGTGTAGAGGATTTCTAGTAAGAACCTCTTCCCTCATATGCCTGTCGATCAGCTTCTCTAATGTTTTAAGTAAGAACGATGTTAGGTTGATCGGATGAAAGGATTTGGCCTGGGCGTACGTCGCACGCCCTGGTTTTGGATAAATACTACTTTCGCCATTCTCCATTCCATTGGTATGTATGCCAGGGCCAGGCTGGCCCGGAGCATCTTGCACAAGAGGGTCACCAGTAAATAGGTTCCCTGCTGTAGCAGAACTGGCATTAAGCCATCTGTTCCCCGTGATTTAAATGGTCTGAAAGAACTTATGGCCCATTTAACTTTGAAGTGGTTTTCAATGCTTGTGGCAAGAGTCCAGTGTTCTTTCGGTGTCCGCTGTCGTGCCCCGAAAACCACCGGTATCTCCTGTTATCTGACTGTTCCCAGTATTGAACCAGGAAAGTGAGTCTGGAGCATAAGCTCCAGAGTTTCCTCTTGTGTTGTATATCAACTCAATTTTTTGCTGTGGTTCTTTTGAAAGTGCCTTATGGAGTCTAGCGTAGCTCGGAGTATCTTTGATATCCTTGCATTCTTTCCTCCATGAAGCCCTTTGTCCGTTTTTTATGGCGTTGCGATACGTCGTCAGGGATGTTTTGTATTCACCCCAGAAGGCCTCGTTTCGTTTAGCCCTGTTAAATAGATTTCTCACCGTTTCCCTCATCGTTGAGAGTCCCGAGTTCCACCATTTGAATGTCCTCGTTTGTCTCTTCGACTTCAGAGGCCATCCGGATTCGTAGGCTGATTTTATTGCTGATGTGACGGTAGTCACCATCATTTCTAGCTATTTCTCAGAGTATACACTTAAATTACTATTTTTATAATAACCCTTTGCGACAGTCCTGAAATAATTTTCTGTGTAAACAGCAAAATCACTCAATCCTTGCGAATAATTATAAGTTCATTTTTAAGAGTTGGGTTTGTCCCCATATTTGTCCACTGTGCGCGGCTGTTAAAATTTCATAAGCCCAAACAAAACGTACAAATATCCACACCTAAAATTAAGTTTGTTGTAATTTTATTAGAATATGTAAATCGTACTGAATGAAAATATATTTGAGTTGGGTAGGGACTGTCTGCTGGAGCTTATTAGAGTCAAAATGTACGCGTCAGTTATTTTGAATAACAAAATAAACATATTTTTATTTTCGCCAACGTCAGATTTTACCATTAATAATAAAATCATACGGAAATAAAACAGCAAACAGCCTGATATTATTTTATTGTTGTGTATTGGTTATTATTAACCATTAGTATTATTATTATTATTGCTATTATTGAATTCATTTTATTTAATTTTGCATCTTATTAAAAACAAGACCAAGATCAAAACTGTCTTTTGGGTAGCAAGACCAATACCAAAACTCTTCATTCTTTATGCAGTTCATTCTTATAGGTAGTGGTGCGTTCCTTTCGTGTATTCGTCGAATGCGGAAATTTATTTTCCACACATGTGAATAATGCTATTGCCTGAAAGCCAGGTCATTAATCACACGATTTTGTGATGAATTTTTGTTATTTCTTAACTTCATTTGATTGCTCTAAATGATATAGTGTGCACTGTTGATTTCCTCCAATGTTTACAGCTGGTTTCGTTGGAGAAAATGATGAACGGAAGCTACCGAGCAATAACTATACGGATGTTAATGGATTTATTCATAAGCAATTTAGGAATTTAATGAAATGTGAATAAAGTAGGCTTGATGAAAACTTTGGAATTAAACCCCATTTGCAAACAATAAAAACGGGAATTTGAAGCGCTGGTTTTTATTAGGCAATATCCCTAAAGGAAACTGACGATATTTTTATGACTTCCAGTGCTGGAAGATCGAAGAAGCGGTTCGCAATTACCATATTCGCTTTTTTTGTTCTACCTAAGTTCATATCCATGTTTCGTAAGTATCCCTTCGACATCAAATTGTGATTTAGACCATATTACGTAACAAAGGTCTGTATAACGTCCGTACAGAGGTCTTTCCATAAAACGGATAATAAAAAGGGGCCAATCAGATTAAGGAAAATGTACCGGACTGTGAACTGAAAACGGTATAACCTACAATACCGGCTGAATACACAATGCTGACCCATACAGAAAGCATTTTTATAGAAAACATTCTGACAACGACTTCGGATATAGGAAATTTTTCTCTCTATTGAACCCGTTTAGTTTTATTTCATAGCTCTTTTCCAGGACATTTTATCTGAATGAGGAGCAATTTTTAACCATTTAAATAGACTTCCTTCATTAATTCCCCATCCGAGGATTACCTCTTTTCAATCATCAGGCAATATTTTCTTCGACATATACATGAAATGTCTGAAAGGAAATTGCAGCTCACGCAACTGTCCCAATGAAACAAGTTATTTAGTTGTCGTTTCCTTAAGACCGGTTTATTGAATTAATTCCGGCTGGATCAGTTTATGTAAAATAAGTTTCAAGACTTTTTCCGCTCGCTTTACTATTTGTTAGCCAGAATTGACGAGCGGGTTATTCTGCCGAGAACCTGGAAACGTGTAAAGTGAGCGAAACAAATCAATTGCTTCGTTTGGAATGAGTGGTTTAGAAGCCGGTTAGGACGATGTTTAAGGTAAATTGGGGACATTTATCGTTCTGGGTGCAGAAATAGGAAATTGTACCTTCCAAATCACATTCCGGTTCGTCCAAAATAATCCCAATACAGGGTGTCCCACTGGAAACCACCGCGATATGTGTCTCGTAAGCACATCAAAAGGGCATTGAGACCTTCTTTGGCTCGAATGAAGAATATATGACCTAATTTTTATTTAGAAAAAATGTCCGGCTTCTCTGCAATTGATGGCCAAAGCTCTTGGAACAAATTATGTTTGAAATATTGGGAGAATGGTACGATGAATTTTAATGAAACTCGCTGTGAATTTGTTCTTATGTTGACTCGTTTTGATGAAGTAACTGAGTTCATCCGCTTTGGGCAAGTGAAGAATTCTTGAGTGCTTTGATACAAAAACTACCAGAACTTTTTATTTGGTAGATGGAATGGATTGTGTTCTATGTTCTTTTTTACTCGAGCTCGGTTTTTCATATTTATCATACCGATTTCTTGCATTATGCGTTAATTATCATGTATTATGTACCTACAATAATTATTATCATGTACCTACAATAATTGCAGACGGTCAAACGACAGAACCAAAGAATGACATAAAATACCTAGGAACCACAATTGACCACAAACTTAAATTCACTAAACACATGGGAAACATCAGGACAGAAAGAATTCCGATCACTAACCTACAAAGACAGAGGAATTAGCACAAATACCGCCACCAAAATATATAAAGCTATTTGTAGACCCTTGCTAGACTATGGACATATACTCATGACCAACGGAACAGAAAGGACAAAACGTTATATACAAACAACAGAACAAATTGCACTAAGACTAATAACACGAATAAGACACCCCCAAAACCCACTACACAACCCCTCCACCCAACTACTATACGAACGCACAAACATGACAAAGATTTCGGAAAGACTCATACATCTACAGACAAAATGGACAAACAACCCCTACAACTGGACCATACTGAATCCCCTTTGTCTTACCAGACCAGCCAGACAATCCCGCTTCCGTTTCCCTACATCAACGCTACTCAAACACTTACAAACGCAACTGACTACTGGACAATAAAATATTTTTTCTTGTCATTAGAATTAGAAAGTTTATTTAATCAAATTGTTAACCCAGAATAAGAGAATTTTCATCTTTGTTTTTTTTTATTTATATTAAGACAGCGCTACTCGAACGCTTACAATCGTAACTGACTACTGGACAATAAATTTGAGATTCCTGTTTGTCAGAATTAGAATTATGAAATTGTTAACCTAGAATAAGATTATTTTTACCTTTGTTTGTTTATTTAGATTAAGACTGCACAAGGGCAGAAAGACCGATAGGTCGATATATATATATATATATATATATATATATATATATATATATATATATATATATATATATATATATATATATATATATATACATCATGTATGAGTTTCTTAATACTACTAAAACACCACAGCTGTTGATTGATAAATCTAGCTTGAAGCGGAAAGCTGTCCTCTGTCTTCTTTTCGTTTATTCTTTGTTCAGCTTCTTGATCGAAAAACAATTTTGCGGAATCTTTATTCTACTTCGAGGATTTGAAGGACTTATCGTTTAAACGTGACACATTAAATCCAGGATCTGCGTATTAATTTTTGAGCCGTTTTACTTATTTTTCTCGGGCTATTAGAATATAAGCATATAAATATCCAGCTGAATTATCATTATAGATTCATTCTAAAAGCCATTCGGAAAATGTTTTCTGAATTGTTCGATTTATCGATGCAGAATACCACATCCTATAAGAGATATATCTGTTTGGAAATATCGGCACTGTCAAAGTTTACAGGCTAATGGCATGACAAGGGTCCTTTCGTAAACTAGAAATACGGAAAATGATCGACTTGTTTAAGCATTCAAACGAAAATCGGCCCGGATTTTCCGTAATACCTTTATGTATTTGCCAAACGAACCACCTGCCGATTTTAAAAGCGATGGAAAAATTGGTTTTATTACGTGCTGGTCAAATTTATGCCAATTAGTGGAATTGAAAAGTTTGAAGAAACCGGGGAAATGGTTTGGATACGACTAACAAGATGAAATGTTGGCAATTATGGCAGGGTACAAATAAGTTTCGTTCTCTTGGATGCTTCTGAAATGCACTAATAATTTTTTTTATGCCATCCGCTTTAGATCTAGATTTGCAACTATTTTAATACTAAATCCCGATATCTTAATTCTTTTGACCCAATGATTAGAGGCAAAATGTTTCAACGCTCTCCAAGGGAGATTTTTCTCCAAGGGAGATTTTTCTTTATTTCAAGCTCTAATATTTAAGAGCGGAACTTAATTATGGAAATTAGCTGACTGATGAATATTTACAATCGCACTACATATAAAAAATTGTTATTATTTCAGATACACTACCCAGATTCACCGAGCCAGTTCTAAATGTAACAGTGACCGTAGGCAGAGACGCTTTACTAGCCTGCGTCGTGGATAACCTTAAGGGATTTAAGGTAAGACTTTAAGCTTAGAGGGGTAACAATGATTAATTAGCGCGCTATATTAGTTACGAGGATTTATTGTTATATAGGGCGTACAATATGTTGGCCAGGTATCGAACCACTTAAGCAAACTCGAGAGCCAATTAGGCTGGTTAATTTGTCACAAATGGTTTATTGATGCTTGAGTGGTGCTTTATTAGCGTCACAAAAGAAGCAAAAGTGCGGAAAATAAATCAAACCAGCCCTGTTTAATAAAGTCATTAAGTGCCGAATCACAAGAATTTTTCATCGTGCTGCATTATGACAATCCAGAATATTTCTTTCTCTCAACATTTTGGCTGCATTGGTTTGGGATTTCATCTTTAGAATGTGAGCTTTCAGGGCGGCTTTAATAAGAGTATGAAACTAAATCCTTAGTCATGTCAAGTTACAAACTTAATGATTTTGAACTAGAAGCAGAAAAATCGATTTACTAAATGACTAGAATATCAAAAGTGCCCTACAAGAACGTATTGTTTTCCCCCAAAGTGGCAAATACTTAATATAAACATCATATGCACATTTTGATTTATTGACAACACTCAATATTATTGAAAAGCGTTGAGGATGACAAAGATTTACGGCTCTGTCTTCGCTAGGTGTATTATTACCCACTCTGTTATGAATTTATAATGAAGATTAACAAGTCGAAGTACTCAAAGTTGCATCTACCGAAACTAATATGTCTAGTCAGGGTTGCGTGTATTCAAAAGGGGTTGAAGGCCTAAGATTTTAGGCTTAAAGGGTTACAATGATTAATAGGCCAGGTATATTGACTGTAGAGAATTATTGTAATCGGACGAAGGCATCTAGTTAAACATAATTTGCGAATAATTTTGCGGCAGATAATGTCCCTGGAATGCGGATTATGGAGATTTATTCCTATCCTGGTTTGTGTTAAGTACGGATTTGTGAATGTTAAATAACATTGGTCACCGAAAATAACTTCCCACGATAAGGAAGGAGCTTTGATGTTCTGATGTTGATTTAAGGTAGGGTTTTTATAGATGCACAAAAAATAGAAGCAATGGCTAATAATTGCACACTTTCTCTTGTATATTTATTTTTTTTATAATAAACGAGTTTAAAGCAAACTGCCCTATTCATTTAGCTATTTTGATGGTGTAGGGCGTTGTAGATCGCTTCTGCTATAATCGAAGAAATATGTAGGTGATAGTACGACCAGGATAGCTGTGCGGGTCTAACTTGGTCGAAGATGCGCGGGTGTAAATAGAGCAAGCATTCGGAGATGGTTTTTGGCTGACTCCGCCCAATTTTGCCAACGCGCACAAATATAATATGGTGACCGACACGCACAGCTATCTTGGTCGTACTATACCAGTTGATAGCATTTCCCCCAAGGTTCCCCACTCTCCCCAATTCTCTATAACATTTACACCGCCGACATACCAAAAGATCCTGCCGCTGAAATCGCCCTATACGCAGACGATACCTGTATATACTACACCAACAAAAACCCGACATACGTACACGCAAAACTACAAAAACAACTAAACGAGAAAATAAAAATTAACACGGAGAAAACACAAGCCCTAATGATCACAAACAAACAGACCAACAAACTGAAACACATAACCTTGGACAACAACGACATAGCCTGGGAAAAACAAATTCAATACCTTGGAATCACTCTCGACAAAAGACTAACCTTCACTCCCCACATAAAAAACAAATTAGCCAGAGCAAGAGCGGGAAAAGCCGTCCTTTACCCGCTTCTCAACGTACCAGCAAGCTATCCCTGAAAAACAAACTCCTTCTCTACAAACAAATCTTCCGACCCCCAGATCCTTTATGGCACGGCCGCCTTTATACAAGCCAGCAAAACAAACCTGTCCCAAATCCAAACATTCCAAAACAAATTCCTCAGATACATCATAAAAGCGCCCTGGTCCGTTCGAAACTCGGCAATACATGAGGACCTGAAAATGGACACCATCAGGCAATTCCTCACTAAAAAGCTATAGCAAATTCAAAGCAAAGGTACAAAACCACCCAAACCCAGTGGTAAAATCCACATTTGAAACAAACCATGGCGAACACCGAGGAAATCGAGCCCAAACATCTATTATGGCTCCCGTGGAATGGGATCTCCCATAAGCTAATCACCCCACCCTCTCCCCTCTCCCCCACACCTTGACCGCTTCAGTGTTCGTATTTTTTCTTTTTATTTATTTATTTATTTATTTTTTTTTACTTTTTTTTTTCGTTTCTCGTTTCTATAACTGCAGAGGCACAAGGGCTAGGGGGTGCTGAATGCACCAATCAAAAATTCAACCCAAATTCAAAATCTAGGTTTTATACCAAACAAGCCAACAAGGCTCCAAGAAGGAGCAAAAGTCCGAAAGGACTAGCTCTATGACAAAATCCAACACATCCAGTTGATAGCATTTAGTAGAAAGTTCTTGTAAAAATTTTCGATGATTAGATCGTACCCTGGTGATCTCCTCCAATTTATTTCAAGCTGAATTGTTTCTGTTAATTTAATTGTGTCATGAGGCAACTCCAGCTATAGGGAGGAATGCAAGTATCTTTCAATGTCTTCAATAGTTTATTGAAATAAAAATTTCAACCCGCACATGGAAATGTTCTTGTTTTTAATGAATTAGTCTTAGGAAATGTTGCCCATTAAGCTTAAATACCAGGCTCTAAAGTCGAAAGTCGCCCGAATTGCCATGTCTCTCAACAAGCCGAATAATTTTCGCTAAATATTAAGTATCTCATTAGCACTTAAGCCCGCATGGCTCTGGCAACTCTTTTTCTCAATTACGAATATACGAAATCATGCCCGGAACAGTATTCCAGAAATCGGAAAACGCTTCACGTACTGAAACTCTGTTGAGACTAGCACGGTGCAAAGTGGGACTAAATAATACAGCTAATGGTCAAAATTCCACAAAAACTAGCAATTATCCAGAGTGGTTGGACTGGACAATGTTGGGTTTTAAAGTATTTCAGTTTCTACAAATTTCCTTCATTTATCAGCTGAGTTTGCATTAATCACATAATTTGAAGACTAAAGATTCAGTTAATCATGTTGGGGCAGAGAAAGCGTAGCTACATAAAACTGACTTTAAATAGTCTGGCAAGCGGTTGATATGTAATTTCAGAAAGTATAAGCTGTGGTAGCGCTGCTCAAAACAAGCGCAGAATAATTAATCTAACGTAAGGAAATGCATACGAGCAAGAATATTAAACCATTACCACAGCCATGCAGTGATTTCCAGACAACCGTAACTGACATGTTATATGGATGTAGGGAATTTTCCTAGCTTGTTTTTCGTTCACTTGGTGGTAAGAATTCCTACCTGGCAGCAATTGAAAAATGATGACAGATCCAATTCCCGGAAAGATTTGGGCGTAAAATAAGCAAGTTCAGTCCATCGTCGAGTCTTCCGGCACATATTCAAGTCACGACCGATTCCTCACTACGTTTTCGGATAGTCTCGCACTTCCATTCTCAACTTTGTTTTGTTTCCACATTTATTGTTTGTGTATGTGTGCCGAATGTACGCTAATTTTATTATTTTAAACAGGTTCCTGGCAAATCTCATTGGCACGCGATACTACTAGGGGGGAGAAACGAAGACAGGAATGGAGAAAAACGAAATTAAATTTAGTGGTTGACCCATGCCAAATTGGTTTACACAATGACATGGAAAATAAAAAAAGTTGTTGTAGTTCGGTGTGAAAGATCAAATTAATGCAATTCCCAGTAACAGACTTTGTTTTGTTAAACTGTCTCAATTAATGGAACTCTCTTTTGGGATGAAATTGCTTAATCCACTTCATTGCTGCTGTAAAAATATTTACAAGCTCTACTTCACTTTAGTGGGCATCGGGACCTATTTTGCTATATCAGCTTTCGCGTTTACATTTCCACTTTTCATTAATCAAGTGGCAGTTTTAAGAGGCAAGTAAACTATAGACGGTTATTTGGCCTTAGCATTCTGCAAATAAATTAGACGCTCAACAGTTGACATCAAAAACACTAGAGAGAGGGAGTTTGTTATCTCAATTAGCAATTCTTAAATGAGGAAACGGAATTGCTGACGCTATTGGTCTCAAAATAATATTTCCCTCAAGAATAATGACATCGACCGAGTGGAATTCTGCATAGCCTGTGATTCCACTCATTGGAATACAAGCAGTTCAGCTTAAACATTCCCTTTAGAAGCCAAATTAAAGTCAATTCTCAGACTGTTTACTCCAGCCGGTATAATAACGGAGGAAACGGTATGAAATAGTAGGGTTGGACACCGAAAACACCGATTTATGAACTTAGCAAAGCCCCGCAAGTTTCCGTTTCGCATTAAAACTGCGTTAAACATTTCGACTCAGACTATTTCCTATTTATATCGAGAATAAACGGACTCATGTCCATGATGATATAATGGTATTTAAATATTAAACGCAAATGTTTTATGACATGGATACGTCAAACCTAAATTAGGGTAGGTATTTCACGTATGAAAAATATGAGCATCAATTTATTGAATAAAATATGCATTCCGTGCCATCGTATTACGTCTAGGGAAGTTCGTTGCTGTAAACTGGTGCCCATCAATTTTCGAATAGAGCCACATGGATGATAACAAAATGCGACGTTACAATAATAAATGGGTTATACTTTTACGCCTCAGAGTACATGACTTGAACGGTAAGAATTCCTATCGAGGATTTTTCATTGGGTGTTACAGTCTATATTTTGTTAATTGCTTGATACTTTCCCTGTGCTCATCACCTTTAGGAAAGCTTGAAAGATTCGCCATTCCTTTCCTTTCTGGGTGGATTTTGCCAAATAAACTACAGTTGCCCTAAGTAGCAACTTTAAAGATTCAGCCTTAACTCAACTCAGCTTTCGGTATTTCAAAGGACATGGTGGCCAATAGGAGCTCTAAAACACCTGCCAGTTCCGTTACTCTAGACACTAAATGTCTTGTTATCACCTTGAGTTAACGCACCAGAACCAGCAGTAGATATGTTAGGAAATAAGCCGTTAGGGAAACTACAGTACGAGTAGTTTATGCAAGGGAAATATTTTATGTGTCGAGATAGAAAGCGTTAGTGTTTAAAAGGAAAATATTGGGTAAACTAAATCTGAACGAGATTGTTTCCGTCTTCCTAATGAAATGATTTGTTGCACTTGACATAGTTTCTCTTGCTCATTGCCTATTTAATACGAACATTTAATATAAATAGGAACATACAGAATTAATGATGTTGCGGTTTATTAGTGACCGTGATGGTAATCAATAAATAATGCCTATTTAGGTCTGTGGGTTTATCGGTCAATAGATGGTGGCAAAAAATGAAAACTATTTTTCTTGGGCCAACGTTTCGACTATATTTAAGTCATCCTCAGAGCTCTCAAATGGAAAACAAAGGGGGTTTCAGCTCTAAATCTAGTAAAGTTAGATTAATTTATGTTAATCACAAAGTGGTCAATGAGACAATCAATTAAAATAAACTGCGATAGAGTAAAATCAAGTGTTACTCACAAAGCATAAAGTTAAAACTATCTCATCTAACAATAATTTAAAAGAAACAAAAAACTTCTCTCTTTCCCTTCCACCCCTTCTATTCAATAGAAAAAAAAACAAACAAAGAAAAAGAAAAAGGCAAAAAGTTTTGCTCACAAATACTTCACACTCAGTAATTAATGTCATCGTGTAGTCGGCGCTAAAAATTAATACATTAAGTTCTCCAACTTATTAGTACACAGAAACACAAGTCAAATAATTTTTCCTTATAACTTCTTATGGGACGGGGTAAATCCATTGGAATGCGATGACGGCGCCACCGTTACGTCTGACCCCAGCACGCGGTCTCTTGCTTTATCTCTCGCACGCAATGGCGACCCAGCTGAGACCAACCACTAGTCATGGCCAAAACTATCATCAATTACCACTTATTCTAAGCGGAGATTTTAATGTTGATTTTTCTTCTGATCGAGCCCAAAATTTAATATCATTTCTTGAATCTAAGTTGCTATTAAAAATGATTAATAATTCAGATGAATCTACTACCAGTCATGGTACTACGATTGATGCGATATTTTCCAGATACTTAAATAAAATTGAGTGTCACAATTTTGTTTCGCATTACAGTTATCATAAACCAATTGTCACTTTTGTGAGTTTAGATAATGATAATGTAACCAGCGAGTCAACTGCAACTATTGAAGACTGTTAAATGTTGTAAATAAAATATATATTTTGCATTCAAAACGAAATTAAATTACATTTTACATATTCCTGATCCATTTATAAATTATTAGAGTAACAAGAATATTGAAATTATAAAATTATTGTTTTCTACCATGCGTTGGACAAGTTTCCATAAATATCATATGAAGTTATCACTCCTGTCGAGCGTCCCGTGACGCACACCATTTTTTTTTTCGTCATGAGTCCATACTTGAGTTTACTCTACCGTTAAGTTTATTTTAAGTGATGGCTGTGATTATGTCGCGGTGACTACTCTGTGATTAACTTAAATTCATTTAACTTTACTAGATTTAGAGCTGAAACCCCCTTTGTTTTGGCTGTAATCACAATTTGCCTCCATCGACTTCTATCTAGCATTGTTTCCTGTTCATTTTCAATGCCCATCTTCCGCATATCCGATAAAACATTGTCCCTCCATCTCATTTTAGGTCTTCCCGGTGGTCTTCTGCTCGTCGGTGCTTCCTGTCATGCAATTTTCAGCATTCTGTCATCCGGTACTCTTTATCTGTCCTGCCCATCTCAGTCTTTGTGACTTTGATTCTCTCACAATATCCCCCTGGTACAATTGTTCTAACTCCGCGTTTGTTCGTATTCGATATTGCCTGAACTAGGATCCTGGGTTGGTCCATATATTTTTCTAAGAATTTTTCGCTCAAATCTTCGCAGGACGTCTTCGTTTGCTTTGGTTAGGGTCCACGCTTCACATCTGTACATGACTACCGTTCTTATAGTAGCATGCTACAATTTTAGTTTTGAGGATCGCGACATTATTCTCGATTGAAACAGTTCTCTTAGTGCATAATAGCATCTATTACCGCTCTGTTGTTTGCTGTGATGACTACGCCGAAGTATTTGAATTCTGAGCCCCAATGGTTACATTTTACCCTAGTCGATCACTTCCCTGTCTCCGGTAATTAAACATGTATTTTGTTTTGTCTTCATTAATACGTAATACTACTGTGTCTGCCTCCTTTTCTATTTTTCCAAACAACTGTTTGATTTCAATGGTTGTTTTACTGACAAGATCTATATCATCCACCGTTGTCCACCACACAGTTTTCTGACATGTTGTTCTCAACTTTAACACAGCACCGGCTACCCTCCATGCACACTTTTGTAATCTTAACACGGTATCATTGGCTTGTTGGAAGTCGATAAATAGTTGGTAGAGGTCCTTATCAAATTCCCAGTGTTTTTCGCGGATTTGGCGAATAGTAACGATTTGATCTATCGGTGACCTGCCCAATCTAAAGCTGCACTGATAGTCACCTATCGATTCTTCTGCGTATGGTGTTATGAGGATTAGAATCACGTTTGCAAGCACTTTATATGTGGTGTTGATGAAAGATACCCTTCTGTAGTTTTTCCATACCTGCTAGCTTCCTTTTTTATGTAGGGGTATAATAACACTCTGTTTCCAGCTTTCCGGTAATGTTTCGCTGTCCCATATTAGTACGATTAACTCATGCATCTTTTGATAGAGTACTAGACCTCCCATTTTCTGGCATTCAGAGGGGATAACATCATTTCCTGGCGTTGTATGGCCTTCGTCACTTCTTCTAGTGTTGGTTTCTCGGTTTCTATTTCGGCGGTTAAATACACCGGTATATTCGTTGTGTCGTCCTTTGTTACATTGAGAAGTTTCTGAAAATGTTCTTTCCATATTTTTAACACCTCTGTAATGCCGGTGATGAGTTCACCATTGTCTTTACGTATTATATTACTTGGTTGCGTTTTAAAGCCCATTTTAATTCGAGATGTTTCTTTAAAGAATGCCCTGCTGTTGTTATGTCTTCCACTATCTTCGATGCCTTGTATTTATTTTTTTTATGTTCTCTCTTTTTATCCCTAATGACTTTTCTTCCTCTACGTCTTGCATTGTTAAAGATATCTATGTTGCCCTGTGAAGGGTCCTGTAACATTTGATCCCTAGCGCGGTGTCTATGGTTCTGTATGTTGTCACAGTCCGTATTGTACCAGTTATTTTTCTTTGTTCTATCCCCATCGGCATCGTTCAGTATTAATTAAACAGGCTCATAAAAGTCGTATGGCTAAACCTAGATTCTTGTCGGTATATAATTTACTCAACGGCTCCGGCCATATCGTAGACTCAGTATAATTAATTTTAAACGATATTAATAGAAAACTGAATAGTTTAATACCACGCCAATACACATTAGATCGGTAAATCTGCTGTACAATTAAATATTTTTTCTGTTAAAGTATATCAATAATATATTCGTCAATAAAGCCAAAGATTGGTTGGGAACGTTTATAGAAACAAATCACTATTTAATAGCTCATTTCGATTAAAATATGTAATTCTGTTTAATTAGGCATGTCCACCTGCCAAATAAATTTATCGTTATATGAAGCAATAATTAAAATAAGCATTCAAGCTAGTTACTGAATTGTATAAACAGTGAGCGGTTTTTTATAATTGAAATTTACTAAATGCACACTGCGGTTTCTCGCTGCTTTTTTCCGCAATCATGTTTAAATTTTTTCGAACGAAGAATATCGAGGAAATATTTCTTTTGTGTCGATTTATCGGTTAGGGATTTCCAAATTTTCACATGCATGCGTTTTTCGCTCAATCGATTCGTTTTATATTTATAAAATCGAGACAACAATCGAAATTGAAGTCAGTTGAAATTCACTCTTGTTTCCGAAAACAGTTAAAATGGAACTAAGTGCAAAAAACCGGTAATACAAAGGTGTTTCAATTGAAGTATGCTCTCATGTAAGTAAGTAAGTAGAGAATTGTAGCTGTGCTAATCTGAGGCACCGCCAGGACTGGTTTCGAGCCTATTAATTCTCAGAAGCTGGGTTTACCCTGAAACTGCTGAGAGCTAATAGGCGCGAAACCGGTCCTGGGGGTGCCTGAGAATAGCACATCCAAATCTCTACTACTCACATCAGAACATTTTCTTGGGTCTCATGGTGCGTAAGATGTAATTACTTTTCGCGTGTATAGCCATCATGTGGGGCAAAATTTCTTACACGTCTCTCAAAAAAGGTTTTCTGCTGATTAAAATGTAAAAATTCTATTGTTGTTTCAGCTTGCTTGGGTTCGAGTAGACACCCAGACCATTCTGTCCATCCACCATAACGTTATAACGCAAAATCCACGAATCTCGCTATCTTACAACGACCATCGCTCATGGTACTTGCATGTAAAGAACGTCCAAGAAGTGGATCGGGGATGGTACATGTGTCAAGTGAACACTGATCCTATGAGATCCAGAAAAGGATACCTCGAAGTAGTTGGTAAGTTGGAAAGTTTTGCAATTGCAGGAATAAAAACACATTCACCAGTTTGATTATTGCCGGGATTTCATTTGGCCCATCTGGATCCGCAAAATGCCCCTAATATTTAATATTGTCAAAAGTTAGAATTTACGAGATCATTCTGGTAATCCAGTGTCGTCCATTACGTTTCACAACGACATCGCTATTATTCGGTAATAGTACTTTTTATCACGGAGTTTCCACTTTTCGCACGTTAAACCACGCGTCCTCTGTTGACATCCAAAGGTTAATATTGAGGAAAACATTCATTTGCGACATTGGGACGGTGCGGTGAAAAATTGTTCTCCATTTTTTTTCGGCCTGCTGCATGACACAATTAAATTTTATAATGTTGAAAGGTGAAATGATTATTTCCGGAGAAATGCTTTATTTTCCTGGGAACCGACAAAAGCACATAGCGCAATCTAAGCTTTGACGGGATTAGGCTGGGTTAACTCGTAACTTTAGTGTCACATTTCATTCCGAAATGCAACTTTTCCTTTGTCACCGAACGATTAAGTTTGATAAGCCGAATGACTAAATGCTCTCATGATTGGAACTGGTGAGTTTTTTGGGCTTCCAGGACGTCGTCGAAAATAATTTCTTCCTAACGTTTCGCAAGTATGAGTGGCTTGCATCTTCAGAGATGTTTCATTCGAAAGCACCTCTGAAGATGCAAGCTACTTTCCACGACTGCCTAAAGGTCCATAAAATTCACCTGTTTGGGTTTGAGATATTTTCTATGAAAAATAGTAAGTAGTTAATTGTTCACCCACTTTTTATACTAACCAACAACATACAAACAACTCACCTCACGAACAAGAAAACAGCATGTCTCTTCATGGACATCAATAAGGCCTTTGACAGTGTCTGGAACAAAGGACTTTTATATAAACTTTACCAGCTTAAAACCCCCAAATACATAATTCACGCAATCAGAAACCTACTCACAAACAGACACCTAGAAGTACGCATAGACAACACCCTCTCCTTTGCTTTCTCCCCTGAACAAGGACTCCCACAAGGATCCCCGCCATCACCCCTTCTTTACAATATATACTGCCACGACATATACAATCACAGTCTTCACGACAAAAGACACATTGACAAATCTGCTTACATACTACAATACGCCGACGACACTGCATTGATCGTGCACGACAAAACTACAGTAAAAGCAGTACAAAAACTTCAAACACTAACAGACAATACAATTGCTTGGTTCTACAAATGGAGACTTACACCAAACGCCACGAAAAACCAACTACTTTTACCAAACCACCAAATTAAAGACGACTCTCCATCAATAACAACAGACGGAAACAGAATTAGATCAAAACAAGAGGCAAAATATCTAGGAATGACACTGGACCAAAAACTAAAATTTACAAAACACGCACAGAACGTAAGAACAAAAATCATTCAACGGACAAAATACTTCCGATCACTGACGTACAAAGGCAAAGGAATCAGTACAAAGACCGCCACAAAAATTTACCAATCAATATGTAGACCTCTGCTTGACTACGGACATATACTGACAGCGAATGCATCTGGGAAAACTAAACAACACATTCAAACAACAGAACAGATTGCCCTGAGGTCAATAACGAAAATAAGACATCCTCAAAACCAACTACTCTACGAACGAACAAAAATAACGCGAATAACAGAAAGACAACTACAATTGCAAACGAAATGGAAAAACAATCCCTACAACTGGACCCTACTGAATCCCCTTTGCCTCACGAGACAAACGAGACAATCCCGCTTCTGCTTCCCAACAACAGCACTACTTGAACACTTCCAACACGACTGAACCAACCTGCTAGACGATGAAAAGACATGACATAGAAGAGAGATTTTTTTTGCTTTGTAATAATTTTAAGTTTATAGTTAAGATAGTTTAAGTTAGAAAATTAATCCAATACATGTATATATGCAAGGGCAGAAAGGCCGAGGGCCGCCACCCTATTGGGAAATAACCATTCTATATATATATATAGTAAGTAGTTCACTTAAACAGTAAAACGGACATTATTTACTGTCACGATCGATTAACAACTCGCCAAGCTTCAAAATTTAATTGTTTGTTATTTTCAACAAGTAGAACTACCTGCCAAAAGCAACGGGAAGTTTATAACAATTAAAAATATCTATAATAAACACAATTTATTTCTCGACAATATCTCGCAATGCATATTAAACTATTATTTGATTTAAAAAATGTACAGGTTGTACAGGCCGGCCTATCCTAGCCTGGAATAAATTACGGCATTTTCTCCTCAAATAAATATTGTTGGCTTTTAATTATAAAACAAAACTGTTTTACCACATTTTATACGCGAATAATAAATATTAAACTCATTGATAAAAGCGTATTTAGTAGACGCGGATTATTTGGCATCAGTATAATCATATTTAATTCAATTCTATTTGTTGCACAACTTTTATAATAAACAATTCAATTTGTTTTATTGGGGGGCCTACGAAGCGAAGTAATATTTCTCTGTTTTACTTTGGACCGTTCCGGTGTAATTCCAAACCAAACAAGGGAGTTTGCAAAATAATTTAATAAAGAATACTGCGTTATGTTCCTTTATAAAATCCAGGCAGATAATATTTTAGAATTAATGGCCTGAATAACACTTAACACTAAAATGATGGTAAAGTTGCGCAGTTAAATAGTAGGTATCGCGTGCAGATTTCGCCACTACAGCTCAATGCTCACTAATGCATTTAAAAGGAGAAATCGCCCTTTAAGTGCTGCAATAAAATAAAAATGTAAACAATAAAATCGTACTTGCATGTGCCCGACACCACAGCGAAAGAAACCTTCGTGTGTGAACAATTCCTTCTTCTGGCAGACTCAGAATCCTTTCTAGTGTACTAATAAAATATCAATTTGAACGGCTTTGTTTCACGACAATCGTAAAATCGAGTTTATTGTTTTTCAAATAGCATCATATGACAGTTTGGAAAAGCAAAACGCCTACTGAATAAATAAAGAATAAATTCTCTTCTTAGATTTCGAAATGCAATTAACTTTTTATTGAACCAGGCAAACCCAGCACTGGATTACTTATTCTAGACTTCTTCAATGAACAATTCAGCTAAGCAATAGACACATTATTGTCGGCTAAATAAAATAATAAAAATAATAATAAAATAAATAAATAATCAAACAAAAAGTCGATTATTTCGGATTTCAAACGTCTAGTGTGTTTTTCATTGAATTTGTTGCAATCTTAAAATGAAACCATGTAGATTTCCAGGCATTTTGAAAGATTTAAATTGAAAAAAAATCGACCCCTACCGGATCCGACCACCTGGCTATTACGTTTAACATAGACTTACAACATACGCAACCTACCTCCAGTACACCTCCTATAGAGAAAAAGTTAAACCTAACAAAGACTGACATAGACAAAGTGAAACAACATATACATGACTACATTCAATCGCAAGCACAGCCCATTTCAATAGAAACCATACAACAACAACTGTCACTAGCTATAGGAAAATTTTGCCCGTGAATAAAAAATGCTTTCTACCGACATACACTACCCAAATTCATACTGAGACTCATAAAACGAAAAAGAGAACTGTACAGATTATATACAAACACTCAAAATAACGACCTAAAAAGACACTGAACCAACTGAACAGAAACATTAAAACCTTGATTGGACAATACCGACAAGACAAATGGCTAGAAACATGTAAAGAAATACAAAAAGGCAAAGGGAAAACATACTGGCGAAAAATTAAGAAACTAGCTCAATGCAAAATAACTAACACAACTGACACAATTGACGAAAACGGAATAGAACGTTACACAGACAAAGAGAAAGCTGACGCGTTCGCCAGACACTATCAAAAGGCCTTCAGCATATCGACAAACCATAACTTCGACAATGACAACTGGAACTTGATCAACGACTGGTACTTGAACTATTTTAACAGCTCACCAAACTATACATACAAACTGATCACAGACACAGAGTACGATGAAGCCCTAGCGCATATCAAAAATACAGCACCGGGAAAAGATAAAATAAAGGTAAAACTCCTGAAAAGCCTAACTCAAGAAACACACAAATTGATCCTAACTGAATTGAACAACTGCATCAGAAATAACAAAATTCCAAAAACATGGAAAAACGGCTTAATAATCCCTTTACCCAAAAATTGACTGGACAATACACAACCGAGCAATTACAGACCAATTACATTACTCCTAGTACCTAGCAAATTTTTTGAGTACATAATAAAGCAGCGTCTGGGAAAACTTGTCGGAAAGTACATACCATCGTATCAGTTCGGATTCAATCATCAACACTCGACTATTCATGCACTCTTCACTCTGACTAACAATATACAAACAACCCACCTAACTGACAGAAAGACAGCTTGCCTGTTTATGGACATTCACAAAGCCTTTGATAGTGTCTAGCATAGAGGCTTACTATACAAACTATACAAACTACACACACCAACATATCTACTACACACCATAAAGAACTTACTAGAAAACAGACAACTACAAGTACGAATTGACAAAACACTGTAATTCTCTTTTTCCCCTGAACAAGGGCTCCCTCAAGGATCCCCGCTCTCACCGTTTCTCTACAATATATACTGCCATAACATATACAATTACAACTCACCAGACAAAAATCAAATCGACAGACCGGCATACATATTACAATACGCAGACGACACTGCATTTATTGTACATGACAAAACTACTGAGAGAGCAGCTCAAAGACTCTAACACTAACAAACAACACAATGACATGGTTTAATACTGAAACGATAAAAGAACAAAACACTTTCGCTCACTAACATACAAAGACAAAGGAATTAGTACAAAAACCGCGACAAAAATATACAAAGCGATCTGCAGACCCCTCTTGGACTATGGACATATACCCATGACCAACGGAACAGAAAGGACAAACGTTATATACAAACAACATAACAAATTGCACTAAGACTAATAACACGAATAAGACACCCCCAAAACCCACTACACAACCCCTCCACCCAACTACTATGCGAACGCACAAACATGACAAAGATTTCGGAAAGACTCATACATCTACAGACAAAATGGACAAACAACCCCTACAACTGGACCATACTGAATCCCCTTTGTCTTTCAAGACCAACCTGACAATTCCGCTTCCGTTTCCCTACATCAACGCTCCTCGAACACTTACAAACGCAACTGACTGCTGGACAATAAGATAATTTTTTCTTGTCATTAGAATTAGAAAGTTTTTTGAATTAAATTGTTAACCCAGAATAAGAGAATTTTATCTTTGTTTTTTTATTTAGATTAAGGCTATATGTACTAAGCAAGGACAGAAAGACCGATAGGTCGATAGCCTTTTTTAGAAATAAAGATGTTTACCACTACTACCCGACCCCTACCCCTTATGAAATTTTCGATGAAAAACCAAAATTAAACTCAATGGCTTGCTTTCGCCCTTTGAAGCTCGCCAAAATGCACATATAAAGTGTTTGCGTCTATAATAAGGAAAATACCGTCCGCAAAAGAGCGTGACCGCTCAAAAAAGGCTTAAACGAGGATAAAAAAAGTCGATTATTTCGGATCTGAAATATCTAGCGTGTTTTTCATTGAATTTACTGCTTTCTGCACTTTCTGAAGATCAAAATTATATAGATTTCTAGGAACTTTCAGAGATTAAATTTTTTTGAAAAAATCGACCTCTACCCATGATGAAAATTTCGGTGAAAAGTAAAAATTTCACATGCGTCTTTTTTAGTCATTCGACCTAAAAAGCTCCCGAATATGCATATATAAAGTGTTTGAGTCCATAATAAGAAAAATATCGTCGGTTAAAGATCCGTGAGCGCTCAAAACGGCTGAAAATGGAAAGCAAACGTCGATTATTTCGGATCTGAACCCTATTCTTCATTGAACTTGCTGCATTCTTCACTTGTTTAAGATGAAAATTATGTAGATTTCTAGGCATTTTCAGAGATTTGTTTTTTTTTTTAAAGTCGACCGTAGCGGTTAAAAGTCAAAATTTCACATGCATGTTTTGTTAGCTCAATGGATTGTTTTCAATTTAAAAAGCTCTACAATATGCACATAAAGTGCTTTGGTCAATAGTAAGAAATATATCGTCGGTTAAAGATTGCGATTGCTCAAAAACCGCTTAAAATGATGCGATAAGATAGTGCGTAAATAGATCCTATGTGTTTTACTGTAGAAATTTCAAATAATTGATAAAAATAATCAATAAATGAGATATCAATTGATTAAACTAGATTTTCTTGGAACCAACCTGGAAACCAACATCGTAATGCGGGAAAGTTTAATTGTTTCTGCATCTTTGAAACGCGATTAGTCGGAAACCTGTGGACAAAAAGCAACAAAGTAGGATACCACCGAAAAGAGAATTGAAGGCCCTTTAAAACGATGTGCCACTTGACACCCATTCCCATCTAAGATTCTAAAGGTGACATCTACCCCTCCTAGGGATTTCAAGCAAGGCTAAAAATATTTATTTAAACGGTCCCCGTTACAAATAAAATTGACGTGTCTTTCGAATTTTTCATATTTCTAACTGCAAAAAAGATATTAAGGATGGGAAGTTTTCAAATTGACACCCCGTATATTTAAGCTAGTGCACAAACAAAATTTAGGTAATCTAATTAAGGGATTATGAATGTCATCTATGTTAAACAGTTCTGTCATATGTTTAGTCCTCTTTAGAGGTTCACATTAATAAGTGTGTTTCTGATTAGGGATTGCGTTGCTTCCGGTTGGTCAATTAGTCTCTGAATATAATTAGACACAACTAATATTCCGGAACTAATTACTGGAATTAATATTCCCTAACCATTGACATGGTCTCATTTCATTGGGAATCGTCTGCAGTCCATATCTTGGCAATGAGTTCAGATATTGAAATCCGGTTTTGTGTAGCATTTGATAATTCTGGATCGCCAGAACATTTGCGCATAATTATCTCTCGAATACATTTTTTCCAATCCAAACCAAACATCGGGATGTAAATTTCAGCACGCATTAAAAAAGCTTTGCTGTGTGTATTCCGCATATTTGCTTTGGATATTTATTTCTGGTGCTTCGCAAAACTGTATGATTCCGCATTTTGTTGCGTATTAATTTTGATCGTTATTTTTCCATTCGTGCTCCTCTGGCGAGTCCATTTGATGAAATGTATTATTGTTTCAGTTTCTCCAACTATCATAGATCAAGAAACCAGTTCCGACATGGTGGTCCTTGAGTCGACAAATGTCAGTCTGACTTGCAAAGCTACAGGATATCCTGAACCGTATGTGATGTGGAGAAGAGAAGACGGTGATATCATACGCTACAATGGAGAAAATGGTAATGACGTAATATTTAGGAAATTTCATTACCGGGAGTAAAATAAATCTGCCCCTTTGCGGGAAATCCACAGATTTTATCTCTTTGAATATATGGGGTTATCATAAAGTTAGAGATTTATCTCTGCTTATTATGTGCTGCAGCAAATTAAATTGATAACAAAAAGGAAATAGATTCTATTTTCAAAACATTTTTCTTGTTCCAATTAACAAATAATGAGATATAAATTTGAAGGCAAAGAGATCAAGCAATTGCCCAGTTTGCAAAACAACAAGCATAAAATATCTGAAAATCAGCTAAAGAATTAAGGAACCATTTCCTACATAATTCCGTACGGAATTAGAAGGAACGATTGCTAATTTTACAGCAGCAAAATGAAGCAACTACGGTCCCATTATGTAAATAGTTAGATGGGAATATATGAGAGTTTCAGATATACTCCCGAAAAATGGAGGTGAATGATTATTTGGTTGGGACATTGTTTCAAAGACCTTCGGGCAAATAGTAAGCGTGACCTCTTATTAAAATGAGCAATTAGCAGAACATGATGTAGTGAGAAACGGGTCATTAAACATGAAACGAATGTTCACCTTCAATTCAAATAGTCCAGCTAAACTTTCCAGAGCAACAGTGAGCGCGGAAATTTATACCCTTGTTTTCACCCTTAATGTATGAAAAAGTACATTATGTCACGTGAAAGATGTCGGGGGCATTCGCCACAGTAGAGATAATGGTAATTGAATATTTATGAAATTTTATTACCTTCTAGAACGCGTGTAAAAAGGACGTTTTGATTTCGAAATGAATTTTAAATGACGCGACGAACCGGCTAATTTGTTATTTATTGCAATATTTTCTCAATTACTATGAAAATTGCTTTTACACCCTCCGACTGTTGAATCATCTGAATAATTCAACTGTAGGCATGTAACATTAACCATTTGAGACAACACCAGAACGACATTAATATGGCTTTTATTTTATCACATAGTTTATGATACTTCAAATCGAATTTGTCGGCTTTTTCTTCCGTTTTATTGTTGATGTGTTATTCAAGTATTTTATCGAATTCTTCGAAAAATTAATTTTATGGTTTAATGTCACCTAGTAGACAATGACAACTGGAACTTGATCAACGACTGGTACTTGAACTATTTTAACAGCTCACCAAACTACACCTACAAACTGATCACAGACACAGAGTACGATGAAGCCCTAGCGCACATCAAAAACACTGCACCGGGGAAAGGTAAAATTAAGGCAAAACTCTTGAAAAGCCTAACTCAAGAAACACACAAACTGATCCTAACTGAATTGAACAACTGCATCACAAATGGCAGAATCCCAGAAACATGGAAAAACGGCTTAATAATCCCTATACCCAAAAATGGACTGGACAATACACAACCGAGCAACTACAGACCAATTACACTACTTCCAGTACTAAGCAAAATTTTTGAATACATAATGAAGCAGCGGCTTGAAAAAGTGATTGGAAAATATATACCTACCTACCAATTTGGTTTCAAACAGCATCACTCGACTGTTCATCCGCTCTTTATTTTGGCCAACAATATACAAACTACCCACCTAACTGACAGAAAGACAGCTTGCCTGTTTATGGACATTAACAAGGCTTTTGATAGCGTCTGGCATTGAGGCTTACTATACAAACTACACACACCAACATATCTACTACACACCATAAAGAACTTACTAGAAAACAGACAACTACAAGTACGAATTGACAAAACACTGTCATTTTCTTTTCCCCTGAACAAGGGCTCCCTCAAGGATCCCCGCTCTCACCGTTTCTCTACAATATATACTGCCATGACATATACAATTACAACTTACCAGACAAAAATCAAATCGACAGATCGGCATACATATTACAATACGCAGACGACACGGCACTTATTGTACATGACAAAACTACTGAGAGAGCAGCTCAAAGACTCCAAACACTAACAAACCACACAATGACATGGTTTTATAAATGGAGACTAACACCAAACGCGTCAAAAAACCAACTTCTGCTCACAAACCACAGACTCAACGCTGACTCCCCTACAATAACTGCAGACGGCCAAACGACACAACCAAAAAACGACGTAAAATACCTTGGAATCACAATTGACCACAAACTTAAATTCACTAAACACATACGAAACATCAGGGCAGAAACAATAAAGAGAACAAGACACTTCCGATCACTAACCTACAAAGACAGAGGAATTAGCACAAACAGCGCCACCAAAATATATAAAGCTATTTGTAGACCCTTGCTAGACTTTGGACATATACTCATGACCAACGGAACAGAAAGGACAAAACGTTATATACAAACAACAGAACAAATTGCACTAAGACTAATAACACGAATAAGACACCCCCAAAACCCACTACACAACCCCCCCACCCACCTACTATACGAACGCACAAACATGACAAAGATCTCGGAAAGGCTCATACATCTACAGACAAAATGGACAAACAACCCCTACAACTGGACCATACTGAACTACAACTGGACCATACTCCTTTGTCTCACAAGACCAACCAGACAATCCCGCTTCCGTTTCCCTACATCAACGCTACTCGAACACTTACAAACGCAACTGATTATTTTAATAATAAACTGATTTATTTAATAATATTGTTAACCTAGAATAAGATAATTTTCATATTTGTTTTTTATTTAGATTAAGACTACATGTATTAAACAAGGGCAGAAAGACCGATAGGTTGGTAGCTTTTTTTAGAAATAAAGATGTTTACTACTACTGTCACCTAGTATAATCAGCAAAATTGCGAAACACACCTTTGATTCACGTGGAAAAATAGACGTATTTCGCAATAAAAAATTTGAAACTTGTCTTTTGAAAACTTTTCTTTCCACCAGTAAGCGTTTTTGGGTTGTATATTTGCATTAGTAGAATACGTGGTTAAAACAATGTCGATCTTCATAAAACGCCTTGTTTTGTCAACAAATTCTGTTCTAAACAAAACGCGAATAAAAATGATATATCAAAGGCTTGTTAGTGTTCTTTGATCCGACAAACGCAAACGTGATATCCCATTAAAATGCTAAAATATCTGGGTATATCCAATTATCAATAGGGTATTTCGAATGTGCCTATGAACATTCAAAGTTAAGTGCGCAAAACTCGGTTGGTTATCTGGCTACTGGCACAGAAAGCTGGAGCTTTATGGAGTACAAATGGCATTTTAAATTGTGAATAGTGACCTGTTCCAACAAAAATTAGGGTCCATTGTATGCCTATTTTGCGTTCTTATTTTATGGAGCTAAATGTCACAAACAAGCGGCGCCATTCAATTACACTGCTCAGTTCGGGGTGCCAGACCAAAGGCATTTAAAAATCTGTCTGTCGGTATTATTGTGTATAAATGTGCAGTCACAATGCCCTAGTAACACTATTACGAGGTTTTTTTAAAGCTTTTTACGTTGTACATGTCTGTTGTTTAAACTCTGGAAAAGCGCTGAAAATCACTTTTATAGCCGAGGGGATTTTTTTTGCTTGTACGCCTAAAGTGCCAACCATCCTGACATTTCAATCGGGACTCGGTTCTCAATAATGCTCAACAATTATCTTAACAATGACCAAACGAAGTGGTCTTTTATGTGCCTTCTCTGCTCTATTTTGGTTGTTTTATTCGCTGCGTTTTTATTGATCAATTTGTGCAAGTCTGCGAATATTCCATCTTTTTATTATAAGTTCTACTCAAGGCATGTTCATTTCCACAGATTTGAGCAACTAGATGATCAATGTATTAAATGAACAAAATCCAATACATTTGCTTGGGATTTGATATATCAGTCTAAATACTCAAACCCATTTCCTAGTTGCTCGCCTGATGTTGAAACAGCTTGGAAACAAAATTAGATAAAAGTATTAAACGAGTGTTTTATGTTAAACTAGCTAGGAACTAAGGCAAAAGGTTTGATTTGATTCTTTGGCAAAGCTTCCTTTAGCTGGATTTTCCATTTGCGATACAGCGCTGAGTTGTGCATTTTTAAGTCCGAATTTTTCGTTGCTTGTTGGCCTAATCTTTTCCATTTTTGCATTTTCAATAATAAAGCTCAAGTGGTATCCGATACAGATTAGGGAATAAAAAGCAAAAAAATTCGCTGGGAAACTAATCCGCTTTTGTATTGTATAGGCGGCTCTTCTATCTATTCATGCATTCTTTCTACATTCCCTCAGATATTTTTCAACTAGCCCGGCATTATTTTTGTTCCCGCTTTTAGTGCTTACCGGTTGATTGAAGGTTTAGAAAAGTTTTTAATTTAACAAATAAATTTCATGAAGAAATAAAGGCGTTTGTTTTTGAAGAAGTTTAACGGTGAAAAGTAATCCTCTATATATCGCAATGTAAAATGTGTCGGTCGTTAAAATCCAGGTTAAAATCGATAAATCCCATAGAAAATGGACTTACCAAACACACTCTACACTCTATAAACTGACTTTGCTAGTTTTTAGTTTTCTCGGATTTAGCAAATGGAGTTGCCATTGTTAACAGACCGTGGCTTAGCAAATTTCCAAGTTTCTAGACCTGGCTGATATTATTCACTTGCACGAAAATCCACCTCAGAGGTGGATTTTCGAATTAAATTTAAATATTGCAAAAACTTCGAATCCCTATCACTCCACGTCTTTGGCACCTTCGCTGTAATTTATGTTTAGTAATATTCTATTTGAGGGATTAAAAGTTTGACTATCGTAGTTGAATTTTAACTCAATTCGCTAAGGCTAAATTTGAAATTCAAATTCGTCAGAATACACATTTTTAACTTTTATAATTCCGGCCAGCTCGTGATTGAGTGAAAAGCAAACTTAGAAGCCTGAAGTCGGCACTAAGATCGATTTTATTCTTTATTGTTTTATTGTTTCATGTTCCAAACTATCCAGGAAACACAAAGCAGAACTTCAACATTGTTTGTGTATATTTCAGATATTTTTAGTTTTCAGTTGATACATTTCCTTATTCGATCCAAATAACCACAACTCCTGCTAAATATTCGATTTAATAACAGGGAACATTTAAAATAATATCCTGATACGGCTCTTAATACTATTTAACACAAACAGATGTAGTGTTTTGGCTAAACATTACTGCAGAACGTATATATTCTCCGTTGTTCGACTGGTTAGTAGTTAGCTTTCAAAGTTAATGTATCTTATAGGCTTTACTTACGTACAGTCCTTTTACATTTAAACTTTTTGTACTGTGGTGGAAACTTAATACCATAACACCATCGTTTCATAGCGCGATAAAGCGGCAATACGGAAACGAAATAAATCTCCTGGACTTTATTCTGGATATTGTTATGGCATATTTTACAAGCTCGTTGAGAATGACAGAGTGAATTGGTCACAGGGACTTTATTTTGGATTTGATGGAAATTGCTCGCTTCACGAAATGTGAGAGCTGTTGGCACGTGTATATATGGTTTATACTATCTACCTGAGATATATATTCCTGTTATATGGAGATATCAAGTGATATATACTATAATATTTCGATTCACTTGCTTATTCACTTTCCACTGGAGGCAGGATTTTTTTCCAATTTCCCTACAGCATATTCTATGCCCTTTTTCTTAGCCAATTACTGTTTCTTTCATATCTTCGGATGTTCCTTGTGTGCTACTTAATAAGTCACTTTGATGAAAGTCCGAAAGCTTCACTCAGTTCTTATACGTAATTTGCATTAACAATCGCAATGTTTATTTTAACAAGATCATGCCCCTCTGAGTTCGCATAAGTGTTAAGTTCGCATGCTATGATGCAGGTCCCTGGATGAGAACTCCGTTGAGACTTTGTTTTTGCATTCAAAATGGCGAATAATTGCAACTTCCACAAACATAACGCTTGAAACTTTGCAAGTCGTTAAATAAACACATACAAATTAGCTTTCGTGGAAACAGTATCGATAAACACGATAACATCCGTCTTAATAGTGCTGAAAGGAATTATTTAATTTATATTAACAACCGTTTGACCAGACTCTACACGAGGAAACTCGAAACATGAATATGTGAAAACCTCTTTGTTGGTTGTACGAGTAATTGAGCTTTGATAAAGCGGCTGTGTATGAATATGAATGGATTGAGGGTAAAAACGAATTCAACTTCTAATTGAATAAATTCCACGTTGAAAATCCCCAAATGGGCTGCCCATTAAAGGAAATTATTCAGATATGGTAAACCTAAGGCAATTTTTCTTCAAACTGCCATTTAAGCAAAGATGAAGAAGTTTAGCGTGTGGGCTGTAGAATATCTATCCATAAGATGAAAAAATTGCAAGCTATTAAATATTAAATATGGCCAGTTCAGTTTTCCTTTCGTACGTGTATAATAAATCTATGCGACCCTGCAACATATGGGAAAGCTCTCAGAGCCAACAACTGCTATCGCTGATCTATGGGGTTAAATCAAAAAAACAATTTAATTAAGCGAATAATATTAACTACATATATATTTTACATTTAATTGCCGCAATGATGTTAATGTTGATTCCTGCCATAACAGCAATATCAATTTTCCCCAGCCCATTACCGTTATCCCCCATAAATCAACACCCTCTGAAACGGATCAGTATAACAACATTATTTATTTCTGTTCCAGTGAACGTCGTTGATGGAGAAGTTTTGTTCATAACGAAAGTCAGCCGCTTGCACATGGGGGTATATCTCTGCATCGCTTCCAACGGAGTTCCCCCATCGATAAGCAAGAGGGTCCAATTGAAAGTACAATGTAAGTTAATGTTTGCTTAATATCTTCTGTTTCCTTAATTGATACAGGAACTTGATCAATCCATTAGGGTTTTATATGTTACTTAAGCAATTCGGAAAGCTTGCTTGACCATTACTGCATTTTATTCAAATTGTAATGTGTATGTTGTTCTATGAGCAAATTTATTGGCGTTGTGGCATTTGGGACTTGAAAGAGTTGCAAAATTAAGACATATTAGAGTTTGCGGACTAAAACGAATTAAAGAAATTATCAATTTGCACTATCATCACTTCAGTAAACTGGAAGAAGTGACAATAGCGACATTCGCGGATGACACAGTCCGTCGATACAAACCCTATAACATCCTCCCAGGATGCTATTTAGAAATGGACCACCAAGTGGAAAAATAAACTAAACGAAACTAAATCGACCTATAGTAACTTTAGCAACAAAAAATTGACAGATTTTCCAGTAATAAATATTAATTGAACCAGAATATTGTGAAATACCTTGGAATGACTTTGGACACTAAATTAGGATAGAAGAAAAAATGTAAAAGAGTTTAAAATTTTGCGATATATATGGCTTACTGGCAGGCATTCGAAAATGACTTTCTGTAACAAATTTTTGATCTACAAATAAATTATTAAACCTTCATGGCTCTAGGGAATTCAGCTCTGGGGATGCACAAAAAGCACAAGCATACACAAAATAAAGCATTACGTGAAACAGCTAAAGCATCATGTTTTGTCAGAATTATTGGTCTTCACAGAGACGTTGGAATCTTGACTTTTGAACAAGAAATCAAACGTTAAGCAAATAAATTCCAAGCCAGCTACACCTACATCAGAACCCTGAAGCCCGTCAGTTGGTAGAGAATCAGAATTTGTACTGCTGATTGAAGAGAACGAAGCCCTTTGAACTGATATAGTGTTTTGATGAGGAAATAGTATAGTGTGCGTGTAAATATTGTGTATCTTTTGCAAGGCCTACAAAAAAACTATAAATACTGATGGTTGGACATCCTGTTTATCTAGTATTATGTCCAGTAAGATGCCCCCAGTTTCAGACGAAATTTTTCTGTACCTAGACATTTGTGTAATATTCTATTCCTTTCTGTTAGTAGAGAAGTTAAGCGCTGGCATGAAACAATCACTGTCGTTGGCCAATAAAAATCGCATCCATGTTGGCTCCTATAGGGAATGTTCAATAAGTCCCCATTTCTACCCTCCACTAATCCATCAATCTAGCGAAGGGTGGAAAATCTTAGCCAGCTATCTTGACAGATATACATCGTGTTAAATGTATGAGTTGTTTGGGATCCCAGTAAAAGCCAATTTAATATTAGAGAGCCCGGTAGTGAGGGATGTTCGGGGTTAGATTTGCTTTATCTAAAATTACATTCGCGATTTTCACTTTCAGATACCCGACGTTTGCGTTTTTGTTGTGCAAACAATTTTCCGATTTATTGCACGGTCAATTAAGCGGTTTATGGCTGTTCTGAAGATGAATGGGATGACTCATTATGCCGGAAGTGATGAGGGTGTAGTGAAAATAAATCCGATCATGACAAAGAGGTTTTTTAAATTGTCGATTAGGTTTCAGAAAATGAAATACATTAAGAAAAATATATGAAGTTTGTGTGAAGTTGTTTTCGAAACGGTGAAATTAACAGAACGAGAAAAAATCGCAAAATAGAAGCAGCTCAATTATTTAATAAAATTCACCTTGATCGTCGATAGAATAGAAGCTGAATTTAGAGAATTTGGTCATGCAAGAGATTTGCCTAAATCTGGACGTTCTGCCCGAGATAAAAATGAACAACTTGACGTTTTACTTTCCTTGGAAGAAATTCCATGTTCCTATTTTCGCAGATTGGGGCCAATTTACATATGCGGAAATCTGTTGTTCATCGAAAAGCACAAATATCATCCTACAAACTTATGCCAGTGCAAGAGTTATTTGAAGATGATTTCGATAGGCGAAATGAGTTTTGCAAAAGCATGCAAAACATGTGCAATCTAGATAATAATTTTGTAAAAACATTATTTTACATAAAGCTACGTTCTGTTTGAATGGTTATGTGCACCGATAAAATTATCGATATTGGGCAACAGAAAATCTGCATTGAATGATGGAGGTGCACAGCCAGTCTCCTAAAAATAAATGTGTGCTGTCGAATAGTGCGCGGAAGAGTAAAAGGACCATTTTTCTTTGAAGAGTCTCTAACTGGACAAGTATATTTCGAATGTCTCCAACTTGAATTAGTTCCAGCATTGGTGTCTTTAATTTCAAATCCATTAGAGCCAGACTCTCCTGACGATATACTCATTTTCCAGCAAAATGATGCGTCTCCACACTATACTGCCATTTTGCGTAAATTTGTGGATAAAACTTTTTCCAATCAGTGGATAGAAAGGAGGAGCCCTATTGAATGCCCCCCTTTGGATATAAACAATATCGTTTCGTATATTTTCCAGACTTTACTTTAATTCACTCCAATATATTCCTGGGTTTCAGTCAATTTTATTGTTTACTCTTTAAAATGTTACAAATACGTTTTGGTGTCTTTCTCCACCATCATCAGTTTGTCTAAAATATACATTTTTTTCATTGTCATTTTTTTTTGTTTCATTTTTTCATTGTGTGTTCATGTTTCATTTTTTCATTGTCATTTTTAGACAAACTGATGATGGTGGAGAAAGACACCGAAACGTATTTGTAACATTTTAAAGAGTAAACAATAAAATTGACTGAAACCCAGGAATATATTGGAGTGATATAAACAATCTCATTTACAAATAAAAACTGGCGGAACCGGGCTTTTTTCCCAAAAAACAGTCCCCTGAATTTTGAATAAATTTAGACACCCCTTCCGGGACTCACTGTATATTCAGTTTATAACAAAAACTGGGCTACTAGTGGAAAAAGGTTTTCAACCCTACATTTCCCCAGCCCGAATTGCTACTGTTTCTCTCACTAACAAGATACGGATAGGGTGGTAAAATCTAATGGAATAATGAATTAAGAAAAAAAGGAGAAGAGAGGAGTGGTAAATCGTGAAACTGACCAAATAAATATATATGTTGCGAAGTAATTCCAACGGCGAGCGCTTCGGTTTTCGAAACACCATTTCCTCATTGTATATTTTCCAAAGCTAATATTTTTGTCTCTTTGCAGTTCCTCCAATGCTGTCTATCCCCAATCAACTGGAGGGCGCTTACATCGGCCAAGACGTCACTTTGGAGTGCCGCACGGAAGCGTTTCCAACTTCGATCAATTACTGGACGACTGAACGAGGGGACATGATTATCTCAGGTAGTAAGTATTGTCCCTCTGATGTTGCTTGTTAAATCAGAATATCCTCGGGTCAAGTATGTGAGCACGTCCCCGATACTTAAGCTATTTACGGCTTATATTTGCTTCCCTTGGATGTCTAGACATGCCAGAGGGAGGACACTCTAATTTGGATATCCTTGCGTGACCTGTTTCAGTTGGGAGTCTTTTGATCATTTCGGACTTTCGCTACCAGTTAGGCCAGCCATTAGTCCCTGTTTGTCCTAGCGTAAAATTTCTTCTCAATGTTATATCAAATACTAGTTGGATATAAATATAGCAAAATACGTGGACACCAATTCAAAGTCCAGAAAAGTAGCCAAGGCTACAAGGAAGACGTCTCAGCGACGTCCCCTAATTGCGTATGTGATGCAAAATGAACTGATCCAACTTGGAGCATTTATTATACGTCCAAAGAGGTAGTTCTAGCATTAATTTTGGTCAGTTTTACGAAGCTGGTTTTCGACGGACAGGGACAATAGATTTTAAGCAAGCCTGAGGTTAGTACATGTGTACAATGAATCATGTTGGGTTAGTTATAAAAGTTTAATTAAAAAGAGTACCTCAGCGCTTACAAAAATAACAAGGAAACTTAAGTATTTTCGACAGAGCCACTGAACACGTTCTAGCGATATACCCAAAAGCTATTAATCAACGTGTGAAATACATAAATCAGCAATGCCATTAATCATGCCACTGGAGAGTGTATTATGCTGTAGTTAATTAATTAAATACGAAAAAACTTCCCGCATAGATTGTTCACTTTGGACATGTTATTTGCCTGCTTGCTGCGCATATTTCTACCCTTCTTCACGACCGTTTCAAATAAAAAAAACCCTCAACAGTAAAATTGCATTATAATATTTCGCACAAGGTGTCACCTCTTTGGAACTTTAATATACATACCGAATATGGTATGAAAATATAGCTGTAAAAATGCCGAATAAAGCGAGCGGATCGGATATTATTTCATCGCTTTTTGTAGACATCCGACTGCTGGCTTTCGTATTTCGTATTAATATTTATTGCTACTGATGAAGTGAGCTGATAAATATAAAAGAAACTCTCACTTTAAAGTGGTTCGCTATAAATTGAATTTACGTCAATAACCAATAGCATTTGTATGGTAATTGCTTGACCATTGAACATATTTACATGTTTATAAATCACTAAATAGGCAGGTCTGAAATTTCAGTTCTTTTGTTGCAATTTGCCCAATATCGTGGAAACCACCAACCAAAAAATATTTAAAAAAATTGGTGATGCATCCAAAACTATTCGTGCTTTTACAATGTAACTGCTACTGGAATAGGCAGCTTGAGGCTAACGCGCACTAGAGCGAACCGAAGCGAAGCGCCATTGAGGAAAGTCGGAAGTCTTCCAAGAGAAGCCAAGCAACCCGTTTGGAATTCTTTCCCGAGATTATTCGTGGCTCTGGAACAACTGCCTTTGGCTTCGAAGTTATATTTTGCTTAATTATTCCTGGCTTAGAAATATTGAGCAAGGTGCCGATGGATAAATGTGTCTTTGGCGATTAGCTCGTTTCCGCACAAATGGTCTCTTAGCCTCAGACTAAACCGATGCATTAGTTTACATTTTGCTATGGGAGCAACATGGGTTTTTCAACGAGCTTATTGCATTCGTCGTTTCTCTTGGATGCAAATGGTGTGGAATTCGAGGAATTTTGACAGAGTTGACATTCTTGGAAAAAATCTAAATGTCACATGCATGTTTTTTGAGCTCAATGAATTATTTTGGACCTAAGAAGCTCCCCGAGTTGCATGTAGAAAGTGTTTGAGACCATAATAAGGAAAATATCCGAACTCAAGAAACACATAAACTGATCCTAACTGAATTGAACAACTGCATCACAAATAACAAAATCCCAAAAACATGGAAAAACGGCTTAATAATCCCTATACCCAAAAATGGACTGGACAATACACAACCGAGCAACTGCAGACCAATTACACTACTCCCAGTACTAAGCAAAGTTTTTGAATACATAATAAAGCAGCGGCTTGAAAAAGTGATTAGAAAAGATATACCTACCTACCAATTTGGTTTCAAACAACATCACTCGACTATTCATCCGCTCTTTATTTTGGCCAACAATATACAAACGACTCACCTAACTGACAGAAAGTCGGCGTGCCTATTCATGGACATTAACAAGGCCTTTGACAGTGTCTGGCATATGGGCTTACTCTACAAACTTCACAAACTCCACACACCAACATATCTACTTCACATCATAAAAAATTTACTTGAAAACAGACTACTACAAGCACGAATTGACAACACATTATATTTTTCTTTTTCCCCTGAACAAGGACTCCCGCAAGGATCCCCGCTCTCACCATTCCTATATAATATATACTGCCATCATATCTATAATTACCACTTACCAGACAAAAACCAAATAGACAAATCAGCGTACATATTACTATACGCCGACGATACTGCACTAATAGTACACGACAAACCACTGAAAAAGCGACTGAAAGACTCCAAACATTAACGAACAATACAATGTCATGGTTCTATAAATGGAGACTAACACCAAACGCGTCAAAAAATCAACTTCTACTCACAAACCACAGACGCGGACTCCCCTACAATAATTGCAGACGGCTAAACGACAGAACCAAAGAATGACATAAAATACCTAGGAACCACAATTGAACACAAACTTAAATTCACTAAACGCATACGAAACAGCAAGGCAGAGACAATAGAGAGATCAAAACACTTCCGATCACTAACCTACAAAGACAGAGGAAATAGCACGAACACCGCCACCAAAATATATAAAGCTATTTGTAGACCCTTGCTAGACTATGGACATATACTCATGACCAACGGAACAGAAAGGACAAAACGTTATATACAAACAGCAGATCAAATTGCACTAAGACTAATAACACGAATAAGACCACTACACAACCCCAAAACCCACTACACAACCTCTCCACCCAACTACTCGCAACTACTATACGAACGCACAAACATGACAAAGATTTCTGAAAGACTCATACATCTACAGACAAAATGGACAAACAACCCCTACAACTGGACCATACTGAATCCCCTTTGTCTTACAAGACCAACCAGACAATCCCGCTTCCGTTTCCCTACATCAACGCTACTCGAACACTGACAAGCGCAACTGACTACTGAACAATAAAATAATTTTTTCTTGTCATTAGAATTGGAAAGTTTATTTAATAAGATTATTAACCTAGAATAAGAGAATTTTCACCTTTGTTTTTTATTTAGATTAAGACTACATGTATTAAAAAAGGGCAGAAAGACCGATAGGTCGATAGCCTTTTTTAGAAATAAAGATGTTTACTACTACTACTAAGGAAAATATCGTCGGCTAACGATCGTGACCGCTGAAAAACGGCAAAATTGGGCTAAAAAGTGGATTATTTCGGATGTGAAGCTACTAGTGTGTTTTTCAACAATCGCGTTTTATTACTCACTTCTTTCAGATAAAAATGATGTGAATTTTCACGAATTTTGACAGACTTTACATTTTTGGACAAAATCGACCTTACACCTCCTATAAATAAGATTTCAGTGGCAAGAAGAAAATTATTTTATTGTCCACTAGTCCGTTGCGTTTGTAAGTGTTCGAGTAGCGTTATGTAGGGAAACGGAAGCGGGATTGTCTGGTTGGTCTTGTAAGACAAAGGGGATTCAGTATGGTCCAGTTGTAGGGGTTGTTTGTCCATTTTGTCTGTAGCTGTATGAGTCTTTCCGAGATCTTTGTCATGTTTGTGCGTTCGTATAGTAGTTGGGTGGGGGGGTTGTGTAGTGGGTTTTGGGGGTGTCTTATTCGTGTTATTAGTCTTAGTGCAATTTGTTCTGTTGTTTGTGTATAACGTTTTGTCCTTACTGTTCCGTTGGTCAAGAATATATGTCCAAAGTCTAGCAAGGGTCTACAAATAGCTTTATATATTTTGGTGGCGGTGTTTGTGCTAATTCCTCTGTCTTTGTAGGTTAGTGATCGGAAGTGTTTTGTTCTCTTTATTGTTTCTGCCCTGATGTTTCGTATGTGTTTAGTGAATTTAAGTTTGTGGTCGATTGTGATTCCAAGGTATTTTACGTCGTTTTTTGGTTGTGTCGTTTGGCCGTCTGCAGTTATTGTAGGGGAGTCAGCGTTGAGTCTGTGGTTTGTGAGCAGAAGTTGGTTTTTTGACGCGTTTGGTGTTAGTCTCCATTTATAAAACCATGTCATTGTGTTGTTTGTTAGTGTTTGGAGTCTTTGCGCTGCTCTCTCAGTAGTTTTGTCATGTACAATAAGTGCCGTGTCGTCTGCGTATTGTAATATGTATGCCGATCTGTCGATTTGATTTTTGTCTGGTAAGTTGTAATTGTATATGTCATGGCAGTATATATTGTAGAGAAACGGTGAGAGCGGGGATCCTTGAGGGAGCCCTTGTTCAGGGGAAAAGAAAATGACAGTGTTTTGTCAATTCGTACTTGTAGTTGTCTGTTTTCTAGTAAGTTCTTTATGGTGTGTTGTAGATATTTTGGTGTGTGTAGTTTGTATAGTTTGTATATTTCGTCTAAAAATCAAAATTTAACATGCAGGTTTTTTGAGCAGTGGACTCTTTCCGGCCTAATAACCTTCCGAACATGCACATATAAATTATTTCAGTCCATAATAAGGAAAATATCCCCGCTTAAAGAGCCTGACCGCTGAAAAACAGCATAAAATGGGCAAAAAATGTGAATTACTTCGAATGTGAAGTTACTAGTGTGTTTTCTGACAAACTCGTTGCATTCCTTTCTTTCCTTGCTTTTTTCGGATGCAAATGATGTGGAATTCGACGAATGTTCACAAACTTTACATTTTTGGAAAAAATCGACCTTCACCCTTACTTTTTTTCGTCCAAAAATCAAAATTTCACCTGCCTGTTTTGCTTGCGGATTTACGAATGACTAGATTCGTCTATCTAGTAATGCCTTTGCTCCTAGGCAGAGAAGCATTTCACCAGTACTTGAATCCCCAAGTTGACTATGTCCATCAGTAAAAAGTCATTACTTTTTTCAAAGACTACTGTATTCAGTTCTCACCTATATTTTTCGAAAGTAAAGTTATGTTCTCAGAGCCAAACGAATATTTATTTGGCAAAAAGGCTTCTAGTAAAATCAGTTTTGTTTGCTAAGCTTTAGGCAGCTTAACCAGAAGTTATATGACGAGCTTAGCAAGTATATATAGCAAACTGGGAACGGTGCCATGATAAATGTAAGCTTAATTAAATTCTGAACAAAAGTGGGGAAAAGGTGAGACATCGTTGCATCACTCAACGCTGATTTCAACTATAAATTTAATTTTAATAAAATTATATTTTCCATGCAGCTTCCAGTGAGGAGGTTTAGGGTGCCTCAGGTCGATGCGGAAGTTGGAATTTGACTATAGTAATAAGTGAGCCACCAATTTGCCTGTTTCATGAAATATGCAAATTATTAACTCTTGCAGATTTTTTGCAGCTGTTTTAAGTAACAACAAAATAGAACCTGTGGGAAAACAAATGCGTGCTAGAGGTCGAAAAGGGGTTTAATGTGAAATATGATAGACACCGTATATTGGAATCGTTTACTTAGGACTTCCAAGACGTCATTCAATCATCCCTAACGTGCTAAAAGTCAATTAAGCTTGTCGGTCATTAAGGAAAATACAAAGTAGACTACGAAGAACTACCCTTTAACGTCATGCGTTAAACGTATTTCCATTTCATAATGTGAGTACAAGATTTTTGTTCAGATAATGGAATGCATTTCTTTCCATGGCCACCAAATAATAAAGAACGAAGTTACTCTGGCTAATTTTGCACGAACGCTCTTTCAGATTTGCTGCATTTAGCTTAATTAATTTCTTTCTTCACTTTAATCATTCACAAGCGCGGAGTTCAAATGATACACATTGCTCAGAGATAAAAGCAAAGTTGATACGTAAACGCAAGTCACGACCGAACATTTGATGTCAATCCATCAGACAGGATCCTTTGGAAGAAGAATGTATCCCATTTAAGTTCCTGAGCTAATTTTATTTTGCAACCAGTATTTAGAAGTTGTACAAGCCGCAGGGAACTTAATAGCGAGTTAGGTGACACCGTCAGTGCAAATATGCGGCGAAATGCAAGGCGTCGCATGACAAATGAGAATTTAATTAAATTGAGAGTAAAACCAGAGAAAAGACTGCCCCTAGCTGCGACATTTGCTCTGATTCTCTGGTTCTGAATTTAGCTCAATTTAAATTATTATCCATCCCACTTACTGCCCAAGGATATGCATCACTTAGTAAGCACGCAGAATCTCTAATTAAATAACTAAATCTAATTAATTTCACCTATCTTTTAAATTCGCCTACTGCCCAATGTTGCTTTGATATTTTTTGCTTCGAAATGCTTTTTTGCAGCTTTACTAATCCTCCGCCCCAGATTTGCATGCCTGATTGAGCATGCATGCCTTAGCATTTTAAATCTATATTAAGCTAACCCGTTTATTAAAACTTTTAGTAATATGCAAATAGCGCACCAAGCATCTAAAAAGCGTGAATATTTGTGAAAGGATTTGTTATTGAAGTGCAACATTTTAACACAGTATCCATTTCGTCAACCCAACGGCCGAATTTAGTTCTGGCTACAAACAAAACAGATAAACAAAATATGCCTCATGGATTTTCAATTCATTATTACTACCGGATAACTACTGATAACAAGGTTTTTTTATCAACCGGACTCCAAGTCTCACATTGGGAGTGACTTGAGAAAAAAATTGGCACTTTTTGCATAAAAACGCAAAAGAAATTTTCACTTGCTCAAAGCAGATTGAGCCCACGCTCCATCAAAACACGAGTCTTACTTTGAGCGTCAATAACAGAGGAAAAAGTAATCTTTGTTTAAGAAAAGTTTGGTCAGATCGACGTCTTTTCAACCAAAAAGTGCCTATAGGAAGCCATGTAATATTTGTACTATTCGCAGCATATTGAAATGCATAGTCAATAATTAAGAAGTGCTTCCGTGGGCGGCTTTAGCTTCACATGGCATTCACACGAAATCTCGTTATATGTTATCTGGTTTCTTACATAATCTGTAACATTTCCTCTTTTAATAGCTGCTTTTCACATTTCCAGTATTTTCTTCTTAAATCAATCAAAACCTAAGTCTTAATAATTAATTAGATTTTACAGAAAAGAAAAAAAGAACACTGTAGAGTTCTGGAAACAAGCTCGAAATAAATAAGTAGTAATTATTGCTCTCGGTTTTTCAACTACTAATTTACGTTTTAGGTCTGTACAGGGTGTCCCGGAATATGTGGCCATGCTCTCGGATTTAAAGCGTTAAAAAGCCATAACAAGTTTCTATAAAAAGATTTTCCAGGCGGCCCCTCTGCGGAGATACAGGCCTTAAAGCAGCCACCTGGGAATCGATTTTTTTTAAAATAACTTTTAGAATACTTTATGCAATTTAGTACATAGCAATGAACAGTACATCATTGCTCTTAAAAAGGACCCTTAGCTTTAACCTTAAACTAAAAAAGACTCTCTCGATTCATATCGATAAACAGAACGGTTTTCGAGGAAAACATATATTCATTGTATGAAAAAATAATCCAAAAGAAATTCCTGGGTTCCAGTCAATTTTATTGTTTATTATTTAAAATGTCACAAATACGTTTCGGTGTCTTTCTCCACCATCATCAGTTTGTCTGTATGAACTTTGGTATGATAGCTAGATTCTTGCATCTGGTTAGGAAGTTTTTTCTGTTCCTCTCTCTTGCCAATTTTGCTGGCAATCTCCTATATGTCCCCTTCAAGCTGTCTTCATCCATCAGATCTATCCCGCTTTTGTTCCCAAGCATCTCAATTACTGTGTATATTTTCCTGACTGTATTTCAATTTAATCCAAAAGAAATTCCTGGGTTCCAGTCAATTTTATTGTTTATTATTTAAAATGTCACAAATACGTTTCGGTGTCTTTCTCCACCATCATCAGTTTGTCTGTATGAACTTTGGTATGATAGCCAGATTCTTGCATCTGGTTAGGAAATGGTGGAGAAATATACCGAAACGTATTTGTGACATTTTAAATAATAAACAATATAATTGACTGGAACCCAGGAATTTATTTTGCATTAAATTGAAATACAGTCAGGAAAATATACACAGTAAATAAAAAAATAATTAAATTGCATGAAGTATTCTAAAAGTTATTTAAAAAAAATCGATTCTCAGGTGGCTCCTTTAGAGGCCGGATCTCCGTAGGGCGGCTCTCTAGAAAAAAAATGTATAGAAACTTGTTATGTTTCTTTAGCGTCCCTTGTACAAATCCGAGAGCATGCCCACATATTCCGGGACACCCTGTATATGGAGGGAAGTAAAAAAACCTGTTTTTTACATCCCTGCCGATCGATTTTGCTGTCTAAATTCTTCGTTATAGCTAATATAACGTTTAATATTTTCGCTTCGACCGATCTAATTGCAGATTTAAGCGACACAGGTAAATAACGAAATATAAGCATTTCAAGTCATTGAAACTAATGGATCAAAACAGAAAACGGATCAAAAAAAAACTGGCTCAAACAATAAAAGCTTGAATTTCGTGAAAGCAGTCCGACGAAACATTTGTTCAGCAACAGACACGAAACAACGATAACAAATGGTTGTCCATTATTCGAGTTATTGGAACATGAATAGCTGGAAAAAATCGCAGAACAGAGAGGCCTAAATATGGATTCAACCATGTTAAAGTAAGCAGGGAAATTAATGTGATAAGTCGGAACGGAAAAGAACAGGAAAAGGTATCATTCTATTGTCTTATCGCAATACATTAAAAAAGTTTGCCATGCAAAAAGAATAGCCGGAAGCAACTTCGAGGGAAGTTTGTCTTGGAACGGGCGTTTGGAAGTTCTGCAAGCAACAGGGAACTTAATTGAAAGTTAGGTGACACTCAGTGCGAAAATGCAGCGAAATACAAGCGTCGCATGACACATGTGAACTTAATTGCGTTAAGAGCGGAACTGAGGAAAGTGCTATAACATGTGATCGCATCGGACGAGACAAGAATGAAACAGAATGGAATGATTTATAGCCCACGCCAACTGTCAGTTAGCATCAGAGCGTTATAGAAAAGTTACTGAAGCTGTCACGAATTTTTTTACCCGAATTTCCAGCACCTGTTTTGAAAACCCAAATTATCCAAAAGTTCCATCCTCCATGCTCTCATGGTGATAATTTTTAATAGTAAATTTCCAGTAATATTCGCCTGATGCCACCAATAATATACCGTTACCAGATCCAGAATTCTGGCCCTGTTGCATTCACTCGACAAATGAGGGCACGGTCTTTTTGCTGATGGATTCCATTACACAAAAATAATCTAGTCAAAGTACAGTGGAATTATTTGTCCCAATGTCAGCCTAGTCCAGAAAACAGGAAAAGGAGCGGATAAAAGATTGATTGCCATAAAAAGAAGACAGCGTTTTATTGCGTTATAGAAGTTTCTGCTCGCAAACGAATATCTCCGTTTGCAGCTGGAAATCCGGGAACATCTTGGAATGAGCATTAAGAGAAGTTATGCAAACCACAAGCTAGGTGACACTGTCAGTGCGAAAATACGGCTAGATCTAAGTTGTCGCATGATAAATGTGAACTTAATTAAATTGGAAGCAATGCTGGGGAATGATTGTGCTAGTGCCATTATTCAACATCGATATTGTAAAGCAGATGGATGCAACCTATTAATAAAATACCATCACTATATAGATGGAATATTCTCATACAATCTCTTTTTATAACAAAATTAACATATATTTAATAGCATAAAGAACCCGAATAAGCAATTTAAAATTAACCATAACAGTAAGTCTGCAATGTTTCTGAAGCCAACGGATAGGAATGAAATAATAAAACATATATATTCTTTAAAAAACAGCTCCGCCCCCGGAATAGATACTATTAAGTCAAGATTTATAAAAGATTTTCATGTGTATCTTCTTAAACCTTTAATTCATATCATAAATTTAATTTTTGAAACAGGAATAGTGCCTAGTCATTTTAAAAAATCAATATTTCGCCTATTTACAAATCAGGTGACAAATCTGAAATAGGAAACTATCGCCCGATAAGCGTAATTAACAATTTTGCTAAGATCTTTGAAAAATGTTTAAAGGATAGGCTTATAGATTATTTACAAAAAAATAATTTATTAACGCAGAAACAGTTTGGTTTCATTGGTGGACGTAGTACATCGGATGCTGTCTATGAATTGACTAGGCAGGTCAATGGCGCATTGGAAAATAATAGGAAGTGTTTGGCGGTGTTCTTGGACCTAGCCAGGGCTTTTGACACTGTGCCACATGACCGCTTGTTAGAGGTTTTGAGTTTGTATGGTGTTAGGGGTCCAGTATTGCAACTTTTTGAGAGTTACTTAAGGGACAGAGAGCAAGTTCTAAAAATAAATAATGAATTTAGTGACCCTTGTTATATTAAAATTGGAATACCTCAGGGTACAGTTATTGGTCCTATTCTCTTCATAACCTACATTAATTCTCTTACTAATATTGACATTCAGAATGGTTCATTACTTTCATATGCAGATGATACGGTAGCCATGTTTTATGGATGTTCTTGGGAAGATACAAGAAGGGCAGCAGAACTAGGACTGGCAGTACTTAAGAACTGGCTGGATTGTTTTAAATTAAGTCTAAATAATGCACAGCTGCCAATCGTCCTGCTTTTAACCAAATTAAACTTGAGTCTAATGACATCAAAGAGGTTCGTTCCATTTACCAAGTATTTGGGACTTACCGTGGACAGGCATTTGAAATGGAACCAACACATCATGAAGTTAACAAATAATATTCGGAAACTAATTTATCGTTTCTACATTTTAAGGAATATTTAAGCCAAAAACTGTTGATTCTAATCTATCGGTCATTGGTTGAATCTGTGCTACGGTACGGGGTTATTGTCTGGGGAGGTCTGTATAAAAATTCATTGCAGCAACTTAATGTAGTACAGAACTTTATTTTAAGAGTTATATATAAAAAACATTTCCAACTCAACACCTCTACTCTGAGGAGGTATTTAGCCTGCGTTCTATATACGTTTTGTCTACATGCATTTATACCCATAAATCAAATGCCTTCAAGACTTATGTTAGTCACACACATAGGACCAGGAACAAGGTGAACAAACACCTGAAAGTGCCAAACACCAAAAAAAATAGGGGGCAACGATTTTTAGATTATTTGGCTCCTAAATTTTACAATGTCCTTCCAAATGAATTGAAAGAGGTTACGAATATCAAAAAGTTCAGTAGGGGTTGCAGAAAATTTATTTATCAAAACATAGACAAGTTTGATTTTTCTTAGTGGTTTCTGATTATATTGTGTCATTTTAATGATGGTAAGGTTGGTTTAAGGAAACTATATGTAGAATTTTGTTTTGGTTGGTTCATGTATCTGTCTTTTCATCTAGGTTGAATATATTAAGTTAGTGTTAAGTTAATTGAATTAAATTGTGGTAATTTGTATTAATAAGGATATTTTCATTTGGATGATGCATACAAATGTTAGATCATTTAGGCATCATCATGTAGATTGAGTTAAAGCTAGAGTTGAGTTGTGTTATGATTATGTTGTATTATCTTTGGTTTTTTAGTTATTATTAAAAATTAAAGATTAAAAGATTAAAGAAGTCACATTTTTTGAAACATCAGAAATCCTTCACAAGCTAAGATATCCTCAGTATTTGATCTGCATCCACGAACAAACTTTTCGCTAAACTGATTAAAAAAAGTTTAAAACCTGATGCATTTTCTTAAAGTTAAATCGCGAGTTTAAAGCACCGAATTAAAATATGGAATATCTAATTCGGTGGACACATGTGGCGCATTCGGAAGACTCCTAGAATCGTTATAGGTGATTTCCCGAAAAACGTAGAATGCAAAATTATATACGAAAGTTTTATAAAATTAGGAAAGTTTCGATTCAAATGCGAGTTTCTCGTTTGCGTTCTGTAATAAAACTCGGCGCAAAGTCGTATTTATTTGTATGAAACTCTTTCCAATGCATCGGAAGGAAATAAACGTCTTTGCGAATAAAAAATCATTAAAGACAACGACTAGCAGCCAAGTTCCTGAATGTAATTTTCTTGTCAAAATTTTATTAATATTGTTTACCATATAATCTAATTGCCTGGCTTTGGAAAGTGGAGTTCAACTTCAATGACAAAGTGCCTCACTGGAAGTACTCTGGTAAATTTGCCAGATGAATAGTAGATCAATACAATAATTTCTTAACACGCCAAAGAGTATTGATAAGATCAAAAACAATAGTTATTGTCTCGGGTTGCAGCTTTACACTCTAAAGCCGCTCAAATCCCCAAGATTCCTAACGGAGACGTGCAAGAATTTAACTTTGGATTCGCCAATAAAATTCTTTATGTTTCCTTTATCTATAGCAAGCTAAATCTTCCAACTGGTAACTTGACCTCTTTTTCGAAAATAATCCAACATTAAACTAGAACGTTGCCAGAATAAATTACTGATAGTATTAAAATGAGCGGATGGGATTTTCGCATCGCGTTTGGATTAAATTAGAAAAAATCATGGAAGTATATAAGTATGAAAGGAAGGTTCGATAAAACCTGCACTGTATTCAATCACTCAAGAAGATTGAGTGACAAAACAAGTGAAAACGGGCCCTTTGTATGATTTGTTTTTTCTTTCGGCATCCGTGTCATAAAATTGCTTAATATACATGACACGTTTTGTAAGGGAAAATCCTGGACGTTGATGATTTTAATATCTACCAATGTCAAGGAAGTGTTTGACAATTTCAAGTTTTAAGGGTAAAACGACGAGCGAAAACAAACGCTACCCTTTTAATAACGCTGAAGCATTTTATTTGTATAATAGAATTTTGACGTTGAGGTTTTTAACTGATATTTTATTTTAATACAAAGCCACATAAAAAATGATCCGAATAGCAGTTGATCAATTAAACTGTTTAAAAACAATGTTGAATTTGAACTGTTGGCCCTCAGACTTAGCCAAATTACTTTATAATAGCTTTTTGAATTAATGTTAGTTTCTATTCAAGCAGTGAATAGCTCTAGGCTCTCAACACCCGAAAGATGGCTCTTCGTAATAAAAGCACGAAATCTGTCACAAACAGAGTTGTTCACTATCAGGTAAATTTATTGGACTTTTTACCTTTTAATCTTTGCTTCACTTCCCAGATCACGTCGAGTCACACTGAAATATGAAAATTAGCTGCAAACTAAACTTTTTAACATTTGCTAAAACTGCCATCTGATTGTATTATTAGGCAAACTTGGACTTTAATTGTTCGCTAATTTTTCAGTATCAGTTTTACATTTTTGCAGTATTATCCAAGATAAAATTAAATAAACCGACTGAACTTTCGAAGGAAAAGTTAATTATTTTTGTTTAGACAGTCGTGAAGTTTTTAATATATTTAAGTAGCTCGTTAAGCTGCTTAAAAACTTTTTACACTTAAAAGCAGTTTAGAAATTTTCGGGGACTCGGTAAAAACTGCAACATCCATTAATAATACGTTCTGAGTGGGGAGTTTTTAATTACCTTTACTAGTAGGGTCTGTAATTCGCTTAAATTACTCTGAAGTGGATGGAGAAAATTCATTTATACATGAACCAGCTTATAACTACACTTAATACCCATGGAACTATCTAGGGCGGTTTTACAAGAACTGCTTTTCCCGCATTGGTATTTTGAGAGTTAAGGTATTAATGACTTAAAAGTTACTAGTAGTTTTTCTAGATCTACTGCAGTTATTTAACTATCCACATAAAAAAACCAGTACGTTATTTGCAACGAATGGGGACAGTAACTTAAAAATAGAGCTATTTGAGCCCATTTGTTTTTGTCCAATTACGCTACTTTGTCATTCTCTTGGATCCTGATGTGTGTATCTTTTGTATTAGCCCTGTCCTTCCGGTCTGTCTCGAATGATTTTTTTATCAGCAAAAATCGAAACCAAGCGAAGCTACAAGAAAAATTTGGCAAAAGGTCGGTCTTCCGTTAATAATAAATGAAGACAAAAACAGCATCTCAAAAGTAATAATGTAGGGGACATTTTCATCTCCATTCTCCCTATATCGAACCTAGGCTCAGGTTTAATTACCTTATTTTTGTTTATTTTGGGTGTACGTAAACATACATAATTAATAGGGGTATATTTAATGTTTCCTTCGACGCAGGCAGCATTATAGAGTAAACAAAACATATCGTTGCTTATTAAAAGCCGGATAAATTGATGATTTACCAATTTCCTTAAATACGCTTGCGAAAATCGTTTGATAGAGCGTATTGTTTGGTAGGTTTGAGCGAGTTTCCTTGTCGAACCGTATAATATACTTGGCAATTATTGTCAGTCAAATCAGCATAAATTTTTTTCTTGAAAATCTCCCTAGACGTATCAAAAACTAACAAAACCCTATCAATTAACCGGAAAAAGCTCTTTATCTGTCAAACCAAATTTTGCTGCAATGTAAGCTTCAAAGTCAGATATAGTTTGCAACGAACACTTATAAGTTGTGCAGAGCTTTTAAAACTTAATTCGAATTTTAGTTAAACTGAAAGTTTGGTGACACCGTCATTCAGGATGAATATTTCAGTTTTAGCAAGCAATGCATTTTGCAATACTGCAAACGGTTTTGGATATTTTAATTGTCCTTGCAGACTCGTTGCTTGATGCACTGGAAAGTTAAAATGTGCTTTTATTGCATTTATAATTTTGAATTCGATAGCCTTTTTCTAGAAAATAAAGATTGTTTATATATATAATTTTGAAGAAAATACTGCAGCGTATCTTTTTATGAGCACTAGTAAGACTTTTCACATTGCTTGGCACAACGGTTCGTTATAAAACCTACACCTACTTAACATCCTAAAAAAATCTACTTTTCATAATTAGAAACCCAACATTAGAAACAGGGTTTCATAAATGGAAACTAATGCGAAACGCAACGCACGCGACTCGAAATATTCGTGGAACTAAGCACAAAAAACGCCATAGAAATATACAAAGCAATATGTATACTTTTGGGGAGTTGGAGACCCAAACTGAGAACAAATGCATCCAATAAAACTAAACAACAAAATCGCTTGCACGAAGACCAATAACGAAAATAAAACATAGTAGTAGTAAACATCTTTATTTCTAAAAAAGGCTATCGACCTATCGGTCTTTCTGCCCTTGTTTAATACATGTAGTCTTAATCTAAATAAAAAACAAATATGAAAATTCTCTTATTCTAGGTTAACAATATTATTAAATAAACTTTCCAATTCTAATGACAAGAAAAAATTATTTTATTGTCCAGTAGTCAGTTGCGTTTGTAAGTGTTCGAGTAGCGTTGATGTAGGGAAACGGAAGCGGGGTTGTCTGGTTGGTCTTGTAAGACAAAGGGGATTCAGTATGGTCCAGTTGTAGGGGTTGTTTGGCCATTTTGTCTGTAGATGTATGAGTCTTTCCGAAATCTTTGTCATGTTTGTGCGTTCGTATAGTAGTTGGGTGGAGGGGTTGTGTAGTGGGTTTTGGGGGTGTCTTATTCGTGTTATTAGTCTTAGTGCAATTTGTTCTGTTGTTTGTATATAACGTTTTGTCTTTTCTGTTCCGTTGGTCATGAGTCCATAGTCTAGCAAGGGTCTACAAATAGCTTTATATATTTTGGTGGCGGTATTTGTGCTAATTCCTCTGTCTTTGTAGCTTAGTGATCGGAAGTGTTTTGTTCTCTTTATTGTTTCTGCCCTGATGTTTCGTATGTGTTTAGTGAATTTAAGTTTATGGTCAATTGTGATTCCAAGGTATTTTACGTCGTTTTTTGGTTGTGTCGTTTGGCCGTCTGCAGTTATTGTAGGGGAGTCAGCGTTGAGTCTGTGGTTTGTGAGCAGAAGTTGGTTTTTGGACGCGTTTGGTGTTAGTCTCCATTTATAAAACCATGTCATTGTGTTGTTTGTTAGTGTTTGGAGTCTTTGAGCTGCTCTCTCAGTAGTTTTGTCATGTACAATAAGTGTCGTGTCGTCTGCGTATTGTAATATGTATGCCGAAATAAAACATATTTTCCATGCTAAATTCCTTTTGACTTACAAGATCTAAATATTTTTTTTATATACTTTTGGTATCACCCTAAACTAAGTGGATCTCATTTAACTACTCAATAACTGTCTGAGTAAAAGTTATAGCAACGAATGAACCCGATCTGTTTGTTCCAGGTGATAAATATGAGGCAGTTTCCACAGACAACGGCTACAAAAAATACATGATGCTCAAAATACGAAAAGTGAACAAGAATGACTTCGGTTCTTACAAGTGTGTAGCAAAAAACTCCCTTGGGGAAACGGACGGTGTTATCAAATTAGAAGGTGAGACCCTGTCTTAATTAAAAATATATGGAGCTAGTTTTCCCTTTTGTTTTTATTTCCGCTTATTTTCCCTTTGGGATTCTCGAGGGCCAACACTCGGATCTTGTTATACTTCATCAAATAAACTCAATCAAGCTAAATAAACTTTTTTTTCCAGAAATTCCGGCACCAACTACTATCAAGATCATCACGCATCATAGTACATCTCAAATCAAAAAAGGTAAAGTGGAATCAGTTATCTGATGTAAAACACCCACATTCCAGTTAAAAACACAGTCCAAACTAGATATAGAACCAAGTTCAAACAGTTACTTCTTTTACTTATTGATTTCACTTGGCGTCACCAAAAAATCTTAACCGTGGTCCTAGTTTATGTACAATTTAACTACATTGCTAATGGCCAGTAAACCAGATAAAAATGCAACTGGACTTAATATTTAAGGCAAACTTACTACTGATTAACTCAGTTGGTTTTTTTGAGAACAACAAATCAATTATTTAATCTAGTTACTCATGGGTTTTCGTAATAATTGTGCGGCTTTCCCTAAACCTGCACATCCTCTCTGATCTGCAGTTTTCTATATTAGAGACACCACAAGCAAACACTTCCTTCGGGTTTTTAAAAAATTCTCCTCCGTTGTCTGTCTGAAATATTTTCCTTCCGATTTGCAAACGCTCCAACTATTAAATCGCCTGATTGCAATGTCTACAAACATGCAGGCACCTCATGTGCACATGTAAACTTTAGTTTAAACAACTGTATATTAACCAACCATTATCAGGGTCACCTCAATAAACTTTTCATGAACAGAAAAGTGATTTCAAGATATTGTTTACCAAATTAGTTGGAAGGTGAACATTATGAAAAGTTACATTCAATTTCATGCCGAATAGATTCTTCAAGTTTTCCCAAGTTCTGGTATACAAAGTCAATGCAAACTTGCTGTTGAAGTTATCAAATATGAAACAGATTGAAAAGCAATAGGTTTGCGTCTGCAAATTTGAAAAAAGCCAGTCCAATATTTAAAGTAGCAACAGAATAATGCTACAGAAACAATTTTATTCACATGGAATACGGCAGAAGGGGACTTAAAAGTTTGAGTAACATTTTTGCAGCAAAATTTCGTTTTCTTCGACAATTGAAAAGAAATTATGTCTGCAGGTACGTCAGTGCGAGGAGAAGATTCCAACTCGGAGAACAAGTTCGACGAATCCACGATAGCAGGTCAGAGAGTTTTTCTTTTGTTAGCTGTTCCCCTTACATAAAGTTTTTTATTAGTTTTAAATCTGAAACTAAGTTATTGGTTTATTAAAGTTACTTTTTATGCGCGTGTTGTGGGTGGCAAATACCGGCAACCCTCAAATCGGCCATGAGATTTTGTACGAAACATTCAATAACAACCCGTTTTTCAGTCTGATAGTATCTTTTAGAAAGAAAGTCAAAATATACGAATGCAACGAAATGTTTACCGCGCAGAATAAATAGCCTTAATATAATCAAGCTGAACTTTGTTATTCTCCAAATACACAAACCGTAAAAGGCAAAATGACAAAAATCTATTGTGATTCAAATTGTCGGGTAAATAAGGCGAAAACGTATTATTTCCTGCATTATTTAACTCGCAGCGTATTCCAGACTTCAACGCCACCTTCCCTTAAAATATTTCTACTTCAGCGACCTTTCAGGCTAAAATATTATGTTGCTTTTACGCAGAGAAGTGCTGTTGATATTTCCAGCCGATGGAAAAACGAAAATCATAAATGCAATAAATATACTGAAATGATCTTATCTAGGTGCCTCTGGTATCTGGGAGGGAAAACATAAAAATCAGCCAATTGAATCGTATAGAATAGAGAAACCGTAATATTGGAAATGGATCTTTAAATGAGAGAAAATATAATTTTATTTCAGGCAATAATACACGGAATAGACGACTTAATTGAAAATTTCATATTTGCATAACATATATTGGAGTCAAAGTCAAACGAATAATGGAAAAATTCTAATACCTGGCAGCACTTAATAAAATATCCATATAAAGCTATTTGAAGGTAAATTAATACCGACAGAAGTGAATTCAAGTAGAGAATTTAAAGCTAATTGATTCAACGTGAAGCAGAATCGCTGAAATAACTTATGACAATTTAAACAGCTAACCGAATGGATTCTTACATCTCCGCCCACCAGATTGAATAAATGATGTAGCTGAAAGAAATTTCAATAGCGTCGTCCTCTTTTTGGCAAACCTAATTATACCCGAAGTTACAGTATTAGATGCGTCGTCGGAGGGAAACGGATCTAATCAGTATTACTCAAAGCATCAGCTAATTACTTGATCATTAATCTGTGCTTTTTGAGGAAAATTATAATGTAAAAATGCAAGCTTTATTCCGCCGAAGATGTGCTCTGTCAAAGAACAAAGAACATCTCATATTGGGGGAAAATAAATAACATTTGCTGAAGGCAGTAAACATGCCGCATTTTAGAAATATCCGGCTTCCAGTTTGAGTTTAGATCTCGGATAGACGCGTGAGAAACGCTAAATTGAAGCCAATTGATTTGAGTATAGTTCTCAGAAGCGTATTTGGCTATTTAAATGTTCCCATATCTTAGAAATAAAACGTTTCTTTTAGAGATTGATTTTATACTGTTTTCTTTGCCATATGGAATCAATTTGAAAGTAGCCACTTCACTTGGAATATTTTAAAGCTGAATATTAGATAAATCCTTCTAGTTGACTCTTTTGAAATAATATGGCGTCTTTATGCGGTTTTCTTTTTTCAGAGTACGAATACGAGAGCGAATATACACTGCCATCAAATGGGCCTCCTCCTATAAAGGAGCCTCCAGTAGGAGGGACAGCTGGCTCAAACCCATTCGCCACCGTCTCCAGCTTGCTCTTGTACGTAAACCTTTACTTATTCGTATGTTCCTATATCTACAAACTAGTTTTAAGGTGAATTTAAGTGTGGAGTTTCTTGGATTTTGAAGAGTCTATTTCATTAAAGAATATTTATCTTTTTTCAAAAGTAGCTTAAACGAATTTTATTCCATGATTTTTATTAATAAACTAAATTATGAGTAATTTTTTCGCGAGTGATACTAAAAGGGCGCAAGCCTTTGCTTGATATTTTCATGTTTAGATATACATTCATAACTTTCCAGTAATAACTGTATTCGTTAATGAAAATATCGCTCTGAAGATGTCTTTGAATTCTTCTCAAAGCCCTGAATAGTTCGTAGGCCCTTTTACAAAACTGATTTTAAATGTAAACTAATTGTCGTCAAAGGACGTGCTTTAAACTCAACGATGTCGTCATGAAACTTCAAGCTCGATGTAACATTTTCTGGTATTATAACTCGGTCGTTGGAAACAGTAAGTAAAAACTTGCTTCATCGAAATAATTGTAAAAATGCTCAGAACGTGTAGATGTGAATTTATATTTCTGGAAGAAAATGGAAATATTTTCTTAAGTGTGAGTGTAGATACTAGAGTTAAGGAGATACCCTTTGTGTGGTTTAGTAAATTGTGTATTATCTATTAAATCTAGGTGTATTGGTGTAAAAGGGCCGTTTAGTATTAGGACTTAGACAATATCGATGTAAATTGTATATTAATGCATGAAGGTTTTTCTAAAGTGGCTGCAATATGTATTCTGGCGTAAAATTTCCAAGAACTGCTATATCTCCAATATGATTTACAAAATCCAAATTGACTATATTAAATCAATCAATTGTCAGAATTGCCTAATGCTTTAACGAGAAAATATAAAGCGCTGATTTTTAATTTGAAAAGAACAAGGCATAAGCCAGAGCACCTGCAATCTGTAAATGCAAATCCGGTTATAAGTTTAAAATTAGCAGATACTTCAGTTTATCTTAATGTAAATACCTTAGAAGATCTAGCGTTTCAACTCCGGCGTTTCCCAGATAACGAGAAATTTAATCAGCATTTTAAATGGCTGTCGTGGGTTGGTTATTACCTTGAATAAATGAGCCAGAAGGAGCATACAGGATCAAAATGGAGGAATATATTTATATTAATGAAGGTGTTGTTGTGATGGTGGCTATAATTTTTCAGGTGCACTAAAGTGTCGCGTTGAAAAACACCTCTGTAATTAATCGAAAATAACCCCTTTAATCATTCACTCATAAATCATCATCAATACATACGGTTGTTCTTGGAACGCTTACTAATTTTATGTGCATACTTCTTTTTATGGCTTATTTCAAATACCGCCAGTTCAGAACGCCCATAAAATTGCCAATGACATAGGGGATAAAGTAACACTCCGTTTAACGCTTCGAAGGTTTGCTTTTCGAGAATATTTGAATTTTAACACTTAACAAGTAGTTCTTGAAAATCGAATATGCTCTTGACTTTTCGACTTCCTCATCATTAAACAGTTTCAAAAGTCTCTGATTTTAGTCGACGTTTAATGGCATTTTTTTTCGCTTGCCTTGTTTCCTAGACGAGAAATACTTGGTTTAAAACTTTTCCTTCTAGGGCAAGTCTCTTTCAAGCAACGTATGTAAATTTAAAGGATCTTGTGACATATTTATATATACAGAAGCTAGACTTGAGTTGTGTTATGATTATGTTGTATTATCTTTGGTTTTTTTTGTTATTATTAAAGATTATTATTATTAAAGAAAGATAAAGATTTATATATACAGGGTGTCCCATAATCACATGGTCAAAAGGCCACTGGGGCATTGTTTGGTCGGTCATCTTTTAGAAGCGTTTTCGTCCGAATTGCAGTTATCAGAAATCTCACGAAAAGAAGCAGCGAGTTCTAAGGTCTAAAATTGTCAGTTGGCAAGAGAACAGAAATAATTTTTTGCGCAAAAACAATGAATGCGATAAGAATTTACAAAGAGGAAAGACATGTAAGTGAGGATTAGTGCATCAGCGCAAAAAGATCAGTTGATTCCAGCTACCAAATAAAAAGTTCTGATGGTTTTTGTACCAAGACCTGTGTTACATAGGAAGAACTCTGACCATCAATAGCAGAGGAGCCAGACCTTTTTTTCTTAGCAAAAGTTAGGTCCGATCGTCTTCTTTCGACCCAAAAAATATCGCAGTACCCTTTTGATCATGTGCTTACCGAACAGCCTGTATAACTGAGCTTTCAATTGATTGCTATACCGTCACTAATCAATCGCTCTGTTCGCGAACGGTCGGCCTAATCCCATTCGCGAACGTTCCGCGTAACATGAGAACTTTAGTGCGTACAAAACGAAAAAACCCGCACTCGCAATTTCAATATGGCCTCTCAGATAATGACGTCACTGCCAAAAAGCTTGGGACAAACTATATCTTGGGTAATTCATGTTGGGTTATTGCGTTTAAAAAACGAATTTTTATTCCAGAATACACGATTTTGTTTGTGTAACATATCGATGAAGCTGAGACTGAAATTAGGTAAAATCATTGTAAATATTGTAAAAAGTCTATCGTAAATTGTGCAATGAAACTGTCATGCCCCTGTTTCTAGTCAGGACGTTAAACAATTGCTGTAATCAAAGTCGCGTAAATTTTAGAAAATCTGACTACAAATATGTGCACGTTTAGCTGAAATAAAAATGTAAATTAAAAGTACAAAGTGTATACTGTAAAGGCTAGGCTTGAAAAGAAACGCACTTGTGCAGGGTGAGCAAATTTGATGTGATTAAAAGAATTTTTCGGACTTGCTGGAACATTAAGGAAGCCAGTATTTTTTTCCAAAACCACAAGCTTTCCTTTGGTCCAGGTAACATCGTTCATGTTGTGTAAAAAGGATTTAATGTAAATAGCTAGAAAATAACACAAGTAATTCTACCCAGGAAAAAATTTCAGCAAATTTGCTCATTCTATGCAGCGATATAATGAAGAACCTGCTGATCTAATATTAAACCCATTAGTATATCATTCAATTTGTATTGCATTAAGTTTGAAGTCATGTAGGATTATTAAGTAGATTTCTTAGGACTGAAAGTTGCAATCAAAGTTCTTCTTAACTACTAGCAGAATGTGTAGTGCAAGCACAGATTCTTTTATTCAGACTTTTTCAATCATTTTCCTCTAACTAAAAGCTTTTGGATGTGTACTTTGCAAGCTAAGCCCAGTTGGTGAAGACTAATACGTCCACAGCCGGTCCGGGGAGTACTTGCTTTTCACATAGCGAAAAAATAGTGTTTGTACCACGTATTTATGACTGAGAAATCAGTCAAAAAAACTATTTTCAATACTAGCAGAATGTTATCAGATCCAACATATCAATTGGAAAGTTGTGACTCCAGTTAAAGTCGGTATCTAACGTTAATTTCGACGATATTCTACAAAGACATCATTATGTAGCATTTTATCATATTTGTATTATAGATCCTCGTTGAACAAACTTTTAGCCCTAAATGTATATTTAAATCAATGCCAAAAATAGATATATTCGTAAATGCAGTGAAAATGGTTTATTTCCACACCGATATATCTATTCCCGAAATATGGTTTCCATTGCTTTTTATGGCCAATTTATAAAAGTGCTGAAATAAAAACCTTGCGCAGAAATAATGCATACATTTCAAAGTTTTTAATTGAAATCCATTTTGCATAAAAAATGGGCTACAATTCTAAAATGTCCAGCCAATGTATAAAACAAATTCGGGATGTAGTTTATTATACCCTTTATAATGACCGTCATCTTTTTCTAAAGTAATATCGCTCGTAAGGGTTGGTTTATGTTTGTTTTGCCCCATTCAAACATAAACGTTCGCTGTTGCTGAACTTTTACATCCCAAAGGTACATCTACACCTGCCAGCATAATAGTCTGTGCCAATCAACAGTGTTTTTCAGGATACAAGTATTATGCAATTGGTTTAACGCAAGGTAAGTACGAAATTTTAATACTAAACATTTTCGTGGTAAATTAAGTGCGGAATTGTTCCTAATGCAGAATTTATTGATGTTTTTGATGTCAGAATGTCTAGTTAAACTTCAGAAACTAGCAAACGCATCATTGATACTTGACTGTCCGAAAACTATCTATTTCTCATCAAAGAAAATTTCCAATTGAATCTTAATGAATTCAAATCAAATTGAAACTCGAAGTGCTTTCGACCCAGAAAACTTGACTGCATACCACTCTTTTAAATATTGATATATGCAGACATAGTCCGCAAGTTTGGGCCCCGTAGGGAGAAATAATGGTCTGTGAAAATTCAAATAATGAGCTATGCTGCCGTATGGTAGACGGAATTGAAAAGGTAGCGTATTCTGGAATAGAAAGCTTATAAAAATGATAATTCGGAACTATTGTTATATGGATTAATAGTTCAGCTTTCTGGGAAGCTCTCGAACTTAGTTTGGCCTTTGTTCTATAGCACAGGCAAGGAAAAATTGATGGTGCCGATATGTCAAATGGCATCCACTTCAAAAGGCGATTAACTGTAGTTCTGCATATATTGACGACCTCGATTCGCAATAAACATGCAATATTAGTCGATTTCAGCGGAAACAATTAGCAATCCACTGACTGACCCTGTCATTAGTTCAGTAGATTTCATTAATTTTAGAACTTCAACATTCATTTTCAATATTATATTTGTTTCTGTCTGCTTTCTACGCGAAATAAATATAATTAATCCATCCATATTCTATAAGTGATTGCAGTTTTATGAGGCTGGATCGTGTCTATTCTTCATAGGTATTTTACAGATTACGTGTACGTATGTTTGATGACTCATTGTGTCTACTAAAGGCATAACTCAATTGAAAATGTCCAATGAAAAAAAGAATGAAACAAGATAATTAAACATTAATTGTAATCAAAATGTATTTCAATGCAGAATGTGCATGTATAGGTGAATTCAATTTTATACGTTAAAACTCGAACGCAAAATACGTGCAGGTTTTTCAGAATAGCATCGAAATTTTAACCGAACAATATTCGTTGATTTTATTTTATGACAAATTTGCGGTTTTTACCCGTAATAAGGTTTTACATGTGAACAATCAAAAATTTTATGCAAATAAATGTACAAGTTAACTCTCAGAGAAAACACGCATTATTAACATTCCCTTGTACAAATGCAAATTCGATGATAAATAAAATTCCCAATAAAACTTTCACATTTAATGTTGCCCTTGGTAATCACCAGTAGTATTTAAGCGAAAACCTTCATATTTTCCACTCACATTGTCCCTTAAAGGTCACCCAACATGACTAACTGAAAGTGGTGCATAAAAACAGCAAAGTTAAACAGATAGAAAGTCGATATAATGAGCCGAGCATTACTAGAAAATTACTTTGATAGTTTTCAATGAAACCTTTCCAAGAACATTAGGTCATATTAATGGTTTCTTGATTATTATTAGACGTACGGTCTATTCCCAGACTATACCAGTAAAGGCATTTGGCCTATGTACCCTTAAAAAAAATAATCAATTAACATGAGGACTAGTTGAAAGAATGCTTTTAGATCATTTTAAGACAGTTTTGTTTGAAAACACTGCAACACAACCCATATTGAATTTAATATTTACTTCTTTATTTTAAAATAACGGCTGCATTGTACCATACATTAAACGCGGCTAGATGACGCAAGTTCTCAAATACATGAATGAATTTATGGGAAATATCAGTATTTGCGTGACCGATGGGCGTATACGTAAAGCAAAAAATGCATTTTAAGGCAGACCCTTTTCGTTGTTATTTAACAGTTTGGGAGTAGTTTGTAAGCGATTGGTTAAATCGAGTCCCACTACAATCAATGGGTGTTAAATCGGAGCATATTGATGGCCAATAAGGGGCAACGAATTTGCGTTCTGGTTTTTCTGGAAAAGGGGCAAAGATCGAAGTACAGAGAATTTTTTGTGACCTTAGACTCAAAGCAAAAATACATTTTCTAAACAAATCAAATCAAAATATGCTTAATTTTCCTTCTTCTTCAAGTAGCACTACAATCCTATATGGGTCTTGGCTGCAAGCACAATTTACCTCCATCGACTTCTATATAGCATTGTTTGCTGTTCATTTTCAATGCCCATCTTCCGCATATCCGATAGAACATTGTCCCTCCATCTCATTTTAGGTCTTCCCGGTGGTCTTGTGCTGTCAGTGCTTCCTGTCATGCAATTTTCAGCATTCTGTCATTCGGTGCTCTGTATATGTATCCTGCCCATCTCAGTCTTTGTGACTTTGCTTCTCTCACAATATCTCCCTGATACAATTGTTCTAACTCCGCGTTTGTTCTTATTCGATATTGCCCTTAACTAGGATCCTGGGTTGGTCCATATATTTTTCTAAGTATTTTTCACTCAAATCTTCGCAGGACGCCTTCGTTTGCTTTGGTTAGGATCCAGGCTCCACATCCGTACATGACTACCGGTCTTATAGTAGCATGGTACAATTTTAGTTTTGAGGATTGCTACATTATTCTCGATTGGAACAGTTGTCGCTATGTATGCGGGCCTTCATTTCTTTATTCATGTTGTTGTCTGTTGTGATGACTACGCCGAGGTATTTGAATTCTGGGACCCGTTCAAAATTGTACGTGTCAATGGTTACATTTTGCCCTAGCCGATCTCTTCCCTGTCTCCGGGAATTAAACATGTATTTTGTTCTGTCTTCATTAATACGTAATCCTACTGTGTCTGCCTCCTTTTGTATTTTTCTAAACAACTCTTTGATTTCAATGGTTGTTTTACAAACAAGATCTATGTCATCTGCAAATGCCAGTATCAGGTTTGGTCCACGGCTTGAAAACACTCCTACGTTAATGTTAGCTCGTTTGATCGCTGGGTTCAAAACGATATTGAACAGTATTGGAGACAAACTATCACCCTGTTTTAGGCCGTCGTCCACCACAAAGTATACTGACATGTTTTTCTCAGCTTTAACACAGCACCGGCTACCCTCCATGCACACTTTTGTAATATTGATTATTTTCTTTGGGATTCCACATTCTGCCATGGCTGCCCATACATGGTCTCTTAACACGCTATCATCGACTTGTTGGAAGTCGATAAATAGTTGGTGGAGGTCCTTATCAAATTCCCAGTGTTTTTCGAGGATTTGGCGAATAGCAACGATTTGATGTATCGTTGACCTGCCCGGTCTAAAGCCGCACTGATAATCACATATTGATTCTTCCGCGTATGGTGTTATGCGGATTAGAATCACGTTTGCAAGCACTTTATATGCGGTGTTGACGAGAGATACCCCTCTGTAGTTTTTGCATACCTGATAGCTTCCTTTTTCATGTAGAGGTATAATAACACTCTGTTTCCAGCTTTCCGGTAATTTTTCGCTATCCCATATTAGTACGATTAACTCATGCATCTTTTGATAGAGTACTGGACCTCCCATTTTCAGGCATTCGGAGCGGATAGTATAATTTCCTGGCGATTTGTTGTTTTTTACGCGTTGTGTGGCCTTCATCACTTCTTCTAGTGTTGGTTTCTCGGTTTCTATTTCGGCGGTTAAATACACCGGTATGTTCGTTGTGTCGTCCTTTGTTACATTGAGCAGTTGTTGCATTGAGCAACAGAAAATGTTCTTTTCATGTTTTTAATACCTCTGTAATGCCGCTGATAAGTTCACCATTGTCTTTCCGTATTATATTACTTGTTTGCGGTTTAAAGACCATTTTAATTCCATATGTTTTTATAGAATGTCCTGCTGTTGTTATGTCTTCCACTATCTTCGAGGCTTTGTATTTGTTTTTTCTGATGTGCTCTCTTTTTATCCCTAATGAATTTTCTTCCTCTACGTATTGCATTGTTAAAGTTATCTATGTTGCCCTGTGAAGGGTCCTGTAACGTTTGAGCCCTAACGCGGTGTCTATGGTTCTGTACATACTCACAGTCCGTATCGTACCAGTTATTTTTTTTTTGCTCTTTCGCGCTTTCCGATAATTGTTTCCATTGTTTGCAGAATAATTTTCTGTTTAATTCCACATGGTCTTGGACTTACATTACACGTTTACGGTTACTATTACACGGTTACTATTACACGTTTCTGGCATCTCCCGCATTTTAGTTGCAATTTCATACTTGTAGTTAGCGAGGGCTTCCTCTTCCTTAAGTGTATCCGTATCACATTTAGCTGTCTTACTTGCTTGTTCTGGACCTGTCTTCTTCTGTTTCTTGATCCTTATTCTTGTTTTGGCACATACCAGAAAATGGTCCGAATCCACCTCTGCTCCTCTTTTTCTTCTAACGTCTATGATGTTATTTGAGTGCCTGGAATCTATTAGGACGTGATCTATTTGGCTTCTTGTGATACCATCATTGGATTGATTGAAATTATGCTTCATTGCCAAAGAAAATTTGACATACGTGTTCTAGACAAAGGGAATGGCACAGACGAACAGAGACAAAAAGAACAACAATACAAGACCAATTTAATTTTAAAATTTTAAATGCTCCTAACATCTCAGCAACAAAATGCGAGTAGTTTTTTTTTATTTTATAAGTTGCAAACACTTTTTCTAGCAGCCCACAGTTTCTAGAAGAATCTAGAAGCACTTTTAAGCTTAAATTAAGAGCGGATTTTTCGAGTTTTTCATTTTTCAAAAAATTCACGAATTTCATATTTTAATTGCTACAAACATTAATTTGCTTTGACCTTAAATGAGCTGGCAATTTAAAATAATTTGCCGCAAAAAATTAATGTTCTGGCAAAACTTAACATAAAATTAAACGATTAAACAGAATAAAGGTAAAGAATCCCATAAGAAAATAATCGGTCGTTAAGTTTTTAGAGGCCTTTAAATTTTGACTGTATAGTTACAGAATGGACCCGTAAACCCATGGTTTTTGTTGATTTTAAGAGGTTTAAACTAGAACAATAACTTTCAGTGCGATTGCAAAAAGTAGGTACAACTAAAAGCATTTTGAATTTTTGTATGATGTGAGGCTTAATTTAACGTTAGGAGTTAAGTTTGCATAAATCTAATTTAAAAGGAATTATGGCCATTAAGGGGTGTATGTTTTACCACTAATAATAAAGTAGAGTTCGGTAAAGTACATTTAGCAATTATATTGTTTGTAACAACTTCTGTCTCTTGTTCGATGTTTGCAGCTTACTCCTGTTTCTAAATAATACATAGCCCCCTTCCAATATTCTCGAAAGTTTACTATTACAAAGGATTATAAACAAAGCTTAACGGAATATTGCATTGGCGCCTCATCAATAATTTAACGGGACATTATTATGTGACAATCGGACGCAAATGGAGGCTTGATTATTTCCATATTTTTCATCACACGTGAATCACCACTGTGCAAACAGCATACTGCATAAAATCAAATCTAAATCTAGTTTAGAACTAGCTCCAACTTGAATATGTGCTGCTGCGCGTGATATATTTGTGTTTCCACTAATAGAGGCAAACTGGATGCGAAATTCCTGCAGAATTATAATGACGGGGATGAGTTAAGCTCTAGAGGTCATTATTTGACAGTGCGAGCCGTTTTTGGTTGTTGATTGAAGTCTCTTATAAACGTTTCGACGATATGAACGACTCCCATTTTCAGATACTATAACGTAGAAAAAGACCAGTGGTTAATCACTACAACCACAACCAGCAATAGTTTGTGATAGTTCTTCGAAATTTTTCGCCAATGCCTCGCTCCTCAGACACAATAACGAGGAAAGAGCACAGTCGTTACTCACTACATCCACAACCAGCAATAGTTTATGATCATGAATTCATTTTGAATAAAAAAGACGTTTAAATTATTTAGTGGATCCTCTGTGCCCTGCTTTGTAGTTTGGTCTTGTTTTAAATTAATGAATTATAAATAGCCGCCGTCTCATGGTGAGAAAATTTACCCTTAGGCAGGATGATAAACACACCTTAAGGTAAATTGCTTTGACTCCTCATCAATAATTTAGCAACTCATGATTAAAATCAGGAAAAATATTCAAACGCCACCTAAATATGCGCAAGTTTTCTGCCTAATTATTCCTGAAAGCAGGACATATAATATTTACAAATATTTGTATAATTTCCTGGCGAATATTGTCGACTACATGTTTGCAAAAATGTGCATAGCATTCCATTAGATTAAAGGTATATGAATTTTCTGGGGAGAAAAGGGAAGTTCGTAAACTCACGACAGGTCATTTAGCGGCGGAATTCAAAGTCAACATTAAATTTCCTGCAAATCCGGCCTTAAAATTCCAAATACCGGGTTTTAAAAAATGTAATTTCCATGCCAAAATAGACAAAAATAAGGGTTTTGTACAGTTAGTTTGAGTTTTACTAGTAGGTATGCACAACTTTATGGCCAGTTATAAGTTTCTAATACACATTTTTTGCGCACCACAAATGGTACAACTTAATAAATCTTAACAAGAAATTAAAAATCAATGAAAAGATCCCGACCGACCACCAATAGGGCAAGTACTCACAAAACAAACCAAAAGCACGATTTAAAATAGACGCGTGCACGTACTAAGTGGGCGCAATGACCAGCTGAACCTCTCAAGACCGTGCGCGCTGTAGTATACAAATATGCAGCGTACGGTGACGGACCTGCATTTGCTGGCTCTTCTGAGGTGGCAAACCTTAAACGTTGCTGACCATGTTTGGTGTAATTGGATCAGTTGGTTCGGGGGGGGTTTGGAGAAATGGGCACCTCTTGAGCAGCTGATAGGAAGCTTCCGAAATGACCAAAAAAAAGGCAGCTGGTGTTAAATCGCTTCTATCGTAGTCACATAGCAAATCTCTCGACGGTAACGTCCTCTGAAAAGCTTTTCAGACCTGTGGCCCTTTCGACGTGTCCTCATGTCCCATAGGAGTCAAGCCGCTTGCTTTCCGTCCACGTCGCTATTCTATTGTTGTGTAACGTTTGTCGTGCTGGATTTTCGCGTTTCCAGCGTGACAGGTGAACTGGCGCGGACCTGGGGGAGACTCGTATGTACAGCTGTGTCGGAATGATTTGTGAGGCCCGTCGGGACTCCCGCCGAAGGAAGAATTATGAATGAAATTACTCGATACTCGGATTGGTTTTCGAGAATTTCGCCAGCCTGAAGGCCATATATTTCAGGGTTACCAATTATTATTTTTGCGGGCCGACTCGAATTCATTTCTACGTGTAATTTATGGATTAATTCAATCTTGCAAATTGACAGAACAGCTTATTACTAACGCTCATCTACGTTTTAACTCCACTCTGCTGGACCATTCATCTAAACAGACATTGCTTTTGCTCAGTATGTAAAAATCGTTCGTATTATATGGATATTTGCTTGCTCGGTAATCAATTTGATTTATATGAGTAGCATCCACATCGAAATATCAGGAAAACAGTAGTCAAGAAGGTGTTTTGTGTCCAATTTGTTTTAGTTTGTAATAAACGACAAACAAATGTCGCGGAAATTTCATAAGAATTTTTTAGACAATTTCATAAGAGTTTAAGTTTTCTATCCTATATTCCTTTGTACATTTAGATATAAACAGTGGCCAGTAACGTAAGTTATGTTAAATATACAAGAGTATGGCGCTTCTAACTTTCCCACTATGCACATACAAAGGGTTTAATAAGGCTATAATCGTCGGCTCAATATCGTTACCGCTCAAAAACGGTATAAAATGGGGTAAACGCGTGAATTATTTCCAATGTGAAGCTGCATTCCTCGCATCGTTCAGATGAAAATGATCTGAAATTTGATGAATTTTGACGAACTTGACATTTTTGGAAAAATCGACATTAGAAAACTGGTTTTTAAAATTTTCGTTTTTATTAATTTTTGAAGTTATTTCAAATCATGTCAAAAAACAAAAAATACATGGCATCTTTTCGAGCTCTACACGATGTATACATGCCGTTTTCAAAAATCTACAAGATGTATATGGCTCATATACATGCCGTTTTCAAAAAAGAAGTATTTCTTTTAATTTTTGAGATATTTAGAAAAAAGTGGTTTTTCGTACTTTATAATTTTTGAAGTTATTTCAATTCATATCAAAAAACAAAAAATACTTTCTCATGGCACCTTTTCGAGCTCTACAAGATAGTGTCGATGAAAATGTATTCCAACATTTTGTTTCTCAGAAATGGTTTCTGATACCAACAAAAACAACTTTTGTTTTTCATATGGACCGAAAAAAGTATATAACGTATTAGCTAGATCTCTCTTTAATAGCGAATTCAACGATGTATAACACAGTACGATTTGTTCCGCTTCTTGCGTCAAAAAACAGTTTTTTTAGTAAACGATAATAAAATTGCACTGGTCAATCAGTATCAGAATTTCTCGAGAGTTTTTCATTATGCTGGAAAACAATTTTACAAACGACAACAAATATACGGAAAGAAGACTTTCCAACAGGTCAATCTACAGTCGTCTAGCTTTCAACAAAGGAGTACAGGTCATTTGCAAAACCCACTAAAAAACCACTGAAAAAATGTCAATAAGGGAAATTGAAAGTCAAATTAGAGTACAATTCATTTTATTTAAAAATAGCTTAAAACATTATAAATTTAAAAATTGCCAAGGACTAGAAACTGAAGATGAAATTAGAAGAAGAACATGTTGTGAATTGTATACAAGGCAGTGTGACATCAATAAAAAATTCTATTCAAAATTATTTGGTCAAACGAAAGCATGGTCACGAACAACGGATTTTTCAATAGGCGTAACACCCATTATTGGGCACAAAACCACCCAAGGAAAAAAAATAGTCCAGTCATTAACACCGATTTGGTTTTAATATGTGATGCGGAATTTTTGGCACACGAATATTGGGACCTTTTATTTACCACCACACTTTAACCGCAGAACGTTTCCTTAACTTATTGGCAAATCAATTGGAATACTTTAGATATTCTGTCACTAGAAAAAGTACAAAATTGTTCGTTTCAACAAGACGGAGCTCCTGCGCACAATGCCAGAAAAGTGCAAGAGTACCTGTCTCAACAATTTCCAGAAAGATCGATTGGAGCGTATGGTTGCGTTTCCTGGCCCGCACGATTGCCAGACTTGACCAAACTCGACTTCTTTCTTTGGAGTTACATAAAAAAAAACAAGTTTACGTTCATTATGTTGACACTTAAGACCAACTTTTGAGGGCATTTACCAAAGCATTTAATTCCATAATTCCACATCTAGTATACAGGGTTGTGAATTCAACAGTTAGAAGAGCGTACCTGTGTTAAGAAAATAATGGCTACCTTTTTGAACATTTATTATAAACTTTTTTGTCTGGTTTTAGTCGATATTTTATTTAAATTACCATTTTTGTATAACATTTTCTTCATAGAAAGGTTTTATTCTGGATTTAGCAAGTTTTGTAATTGACACATACCCCTTAAGCTGAAAGCTAGACGTCTGAAAGTTGACCTATTCAGCTGTCTTCTTTCAGGATATTTGTTGTAAATGTAAAATAGGCATAATTTATAATAAAGTATTTATTTGACGCAAGAACCGGTATAAATCGCACTGTGTTATATATCGTTGAATACACTATTAAAAGGGATCTAACACGTTATGTACTTTTTTTTTCGGTTCATATGAAATACAAAAGATGATGATGGATTCTACGAAATCAAACGTTGGAATGGAACGAAACATTTTTATAGACACCATCGTGTAGAGATCGAAAAGGTACCATCTAATTTTTTTTTTACATGATTTGAAATAACTTCAAAAATGTACAAAAACGAAAATCCGAAAACGGCTTTTTCCTAAATATCTGAAAAATTAAAAGAAATACTTGTTTTTTGAAAACGCCATGTGTATGGCCCCCTGAATTACCGATCGACAAGTGCAATTTTATTATCGTTTACTAATAAAAATAGGTATAATTTATAAAAAACTGCTTTTTGGCGCAAAATCCGGAACAATTCAAACTGGTGAGTTTTTTGGGTTTTAATGCCATCGTAAAATACAATTTATTCCTGACGTTTCGCAAGCATGAGTGGCTTGCATCTTCAGAGGTGTTTTGTTTGACAACTTACACTGTTCTGATGATCTACATCTGTACAGTGTGATCCTGGTGGTAAAGTGTGTTACGTGTTTTTGCAATAAGCATGGCAATCTGCATTGCATCTGCATTGCATCTGCATTGACATAAAGTGCTAGAGTTGATCTATCCTTAATGGGTTTGTGACCTGGCATCGTCTTCTCCTCTGCCGTTATGTAAGTCACAGTTGAAGACTTGCTGGGGGATGTATCCTTCGGCTTCTATCAGTTCGGAATACGTTTTGATGTAAACCTCAGCTGCCTTCACATCCGAACTTGCTGCCTCACCATGCCTGACGACGGAGTGAATGCCGGTCCTTTCCCTAAAGTTGTCAAACCAGCCCCGACTGGCTTTAAACGAGTCTTCCGATTCCTCGTTTGTGGAAGTGTGTGGGAGCAGCAAATCACCGTAAATCGCTCGTGCCTTCTGCGTTTTGCTATGATTTTACGCTTCAATTCAATAGACATCATCTTTTTCTTCGGACCCATAGTTATAAAAATAAACAATGTTTTGTAAATGTACAAGAAGCAAAATTCGCGAACGCAACATATCAAAAATGCTTCGAAAACGAAGGAAACAAGCACACAGACTGAGGTCTAGTCTGAGGTGGGAGAAACTGTTAGACTGTAGTGTGCGATTCCTCGTATCGTATCTCAAATCTTGCTCTCATCTCAAAGCAAAATGTATCGCTCGCTCGGCGGCTCGTATCTCAAAACACTCGTATATTAAGGCACTCGTATATCGAGGTACCACTGTATTTTGTGATCCAACAGCAACTGCAACTTTTAGCAATTCTTCATAAAGATTTCTCATTTTTATAATGCTTGGGTGTAATACTTTTATTTTTGCAAAAGTAATAGAATTTTCATTGTCTTGCAATATGGAGTCAATTCTGTTCAATTCAATCAAAAGTGAATCGATGTATAAGTAGATTGTTGCCATTTGCAAATCCTAATTTCAAAGGAATTATGCCTGCATTATTTTCTAATTTTCTCAGGGAAATTTTATCCTGATTGCAAGTTGCAGAAGTCTGAAACAAAATAAATGCTATTCAGAATCTTTAGTGAAACTGTATCGTTTTCTAAGCGGACGTTTTAATTGCTGAGGTAGACTTTTTCGTGGCAATCAGTTTTTCCTGTTTTACCTTTTGTGTTAATAGAAATTAACTTGCTCGGCTTTGTGAATTTGTCAGCGGTTTGTAATCCACGTCTAAATGAGTATAATTTATGAAAAACTGTTGTTTTGACATAAGAACCGGAACAAATAATCCTGTGTTATACATCGTTGGACTCGCTATTAAAAGGACCACCTAATCCGTTATGTGCTTTTTTTCGGACCATATGAAAAACAAAAGTTGATGATGGCTTCAACGAAACCAAACGTTGTCATCTATTTTCATAGACACCATCTTGCAGCGCTCGAAAAGGTGCAATGGGAAAGTATTTTTTGTTTGTTGATATGATTTGAAATAACTTCAAAAATGATAAAGTACGAAAAACCAACTGAAAAAGAACGAAAATCCGAAAACCACTTTCTTCTCAATATCTCAAAAACTAAAAGAAATACGTCTTTTTTGAAAACGCCATGTATATGCTGATTGCGCAACGTTTTCCTAATTTAACCGACTTCTTATCTCTTACGGTGTCGAAAATCCCCATGCAATGCATCCTTAAATATAAAGATGCATTGGTTATATATAAATATTTTATGTATTTTTATATTGATATTTTTTTCCAGGGTGTCCAAGAGGACACCCTGTAAGTGTAGTATTTTTACAAAGTCTTTGTATGTTACATTTTTAATTTATTTTCACATTCATTCCATGGCACCAACGCAGTACACGACATACTTTTCGGTCAACTTAAAAGAAAGTCGAGCTTTTCACTTGATATTGTTGTGCCTTTTCCGACTGCATTTTAAGGGTTATCAGTAACCAAGTCCCTAACTCTCCTGATCGACGTAAAATTCCTAAATGAATTTTACAGCCCCTTTATTGAATTACGATAAAACTACTTCACAGTTTTGTTTCGAGTTTCAAATGCCTAGTTTTGTGAAACGAAACAATATCTTCGAAGTACTCGTTTTGCGACAGGTAATTATATAATGTCCGCGGTAACTGGATAGCCCGAAGCGTCGTGACGAGAATTTTATTTCCAGGTTTTAAAGTTTTACCTTTAAAATTGCCTCTCAATTCGAAAAGTTAGAATATTTCTTGGCGAATCTGTGCCGAGATATACATTACGAAGTTCTAATTCCCTTCTGAAGTTGTTAAGACATTTGCGATGAGAGGAATACTCCAAAGTGGAATAATGACACATATGTGTAGCCGGAATGACCTACTTCAAATCACTATCTCAGTAGCGTACAAGCCCGAATATTTCCTAGATTCTGACGTTTATTACTAGCAGCAAATTCCATATGAAATAGTAGTAGTAAACATCTTTATTTCTAAAAACGGCTATCGACCTATCGGTCTTTCTGCCCTTGTTTAGTACATATAGTCTTAATCTAAATAAAAAAAACAAAGATAACAATTCTCTTATTCTGGGTTAACAATTTAATTCAATAAACTTTCTAATTCTAATGACAAGAAAAAAATAGTTTATTGTTCAGTAGTCAGTTGCGTTTGTAAGTGTTCGAGTAGCCTTGATGTAGGGAAACGGAAGCGGATTGTCTGGTTGGTCTTGTAAGACAAAGGGGATTCAGTATGGTCCAGTTGTAGGGGTTGTTTGTCCATTTTGTCTGTAGATGTATGAGTCTTTCCGAAATCTTTGTCATGTTTGTGCGTTCGTATAGTAGTTGGGTGGGGGGGTTGTGTAGTGGGTTTTGGGGGTGTCTTATTCGTGTTATTAGTCTTAGTGCAATTTGTTCTGTTGTTTGTGTATAACGTTTTGTCCTTTCTGTTCCGTTGGTCATGAGTATATGTCCAAAGTCTAGCAAGGGTCTACAAATAGCTTTATATATTTTGGTGGCGGTGTTTGTGCTAATTCCTCTGTCTTTGTAGGTTAGTGATCGGAAGTGTTTTGTTCTCTTTATTGTTTCTGCCCTGATGTTTCGTATGTGTTTAGTGAATTTAAGTTTGTGGTCAATTGTGATTCCAAGGTATTTTACGTAGTTTTTTGGTTGTGTCGTTTGGCCGTCTGCAGTTATTGTAGGAGAGTCAGCGTTGAGTATGTGGTTTGTGAGCAGAAGTTGGTTTTTTGACGTGTTTGGTGTTAGTCTCTATTTATAAAACCATGTCATTGTGTTGTTTGTTAGTGTTTGGAGTTTTTGAGCTGCTCTCTCAGTAGTTTTGTCATGTACAATAAGTGCCGTGTCGTCTGCGTATTGTAATATGTATGCCGATCTGTCGATTTGATTTTTGTCTGGTAAGTTGTAATTGTATATGTCATGGCAATATATATTGTAGAGAAACGGTGAGAGCGGGAATCCTTGAGGGAGCCCTTGTTCAGGGGAAAAAGAAAATGACAGTGTTTTGTCAATTCGTACGTGTATTTGTCTGTTTTCTAGTAAGTTCTTTATGGTGTGTAGTAGACATGTTGGTGTGTGTGATTTGTATAGTTTGTATAGTAAGCCTCTATGCCAGACACTATCAAAAGCTTTGATAATGTCCATAAGCAGGCAAGCTGTCTTTCTGTCAGTTAGGTGGGTTGTTTGTATATTGTTAGTCAGAGTGAAGAGTGGGTGAATAGTCGAGTGTTGATGTTTGAATCCGAACTGATACGATGGTATGTACTTTCCGACAAGTTTTCCTTGGCGCTGCTTTATTATGTACTGAAAAACTTTGCTAGGTACTGGGAGTAATGTAATTGGTCTTTAATTGCTCGGTTGTGTATTGTCTAGTCCATTTTTGGGTATAGGGATTATCAAGGCGTTTTTCCATGTTTATGGAATTTTGTTATTTCTGATGCAGTTGTTCAATTCAGTTAGGATCAGTTTGTGGGTTTCTTGAGTTAGGCTTTTCATTAGTTTTGCCTTTATTTTATCTTTTCCCGGTGCTGTGTTTTTGATATGCGCTAGGGCTTCATCGTACTCTGTGTCTGTGATCGGTTTGTATGTATAGTTTGGTGAGCTGTTAAAATAGTTCAAGTACCAGTCGTTGATCAAGTTCCAGTTGTCATTGTCGAAGTTAGGGTTTGTCGATATGCTGAAGGCCTTTTGATAGTGTCTGGCGAAGGCGTCAGCTTTCTCTTTGTCTGTGTACCGTTCTATTCGGTTTTCGTCAATTGTGTCAGTAGTGCCGGTCTTCCTGTATTGCGCCAGTTTCTTAATTTTTCGCCAGTATGTTTTGTCTTTGTCCTTCTGTATTTCTTTACATGTTTCTAGCCATTTGTCTTGTCGGTATTGTGCAATCAGAGTTTTAATGTTTCTGTTAAGTTGGTTCATTGTCTTTTTTAGGTCGTTATTTTGAGTGTTTGTATATAGTCTGTACAGTTCTCTCTTTTGTTTTATGAGTCTCAGTATGAATTTGGATAGTGTATGTCGGTAGAAAGCATTTTTTATTTCCGGGCCAAATTTTCCTATGGCTAGTGAAAGTTGTTGTTGTATGGCATATGAAATATTAAAGTGTATTCTACCTTTTTCATGCATTCATTTCTTCCAACTACCCAAATGTTTTTTTGTAGAAACAATATACAGAAAAGGCAAATGTAAACTAGTATCCAAATACCTAAACTCGTGTTGTAGCAATTTTTTTATGTCGCTTTATACATCTAATTCTTTCAGACCTGCTTGTTCCAAAGCCGGGACGATATAATAAAAAAGATATGTACCGTAATGTTGCAAACTCTCCAAACTCACGTTAACACTAATGACATGCACAAATATTAGAATCAGCGTGGGGTGAGTATTAGAGAGATTCCAACTTTTATAATGGTACACTAGCCAAGTTGAATGCTATGAAAAAATGGGTTAGCATAATATAACTGGGAGCTGCAGGAAGCAAACCATTTTTCTCTGGCTACGTATTCCCAGTGACACTTGCATAGTTATAAAACATAAGAGGCATAGGTATATAAATTTAAAAATTGAATAAAAATGTAACTTGAACACATAGAACAAGGCTTTACTTTAATAGTTATCATATTTCTGGTTCCACCTTACAAGTTATAGCTGCAAGGCGCTGAAAAATAATAGGATCATAAATTTCAAATTTCTTATCCTCCATTTAACAAAAAGTGTCAGTTCGTGGATAAAATTATCTATCTTTTATGGTTTATGTATTACGATTTTACGGCTTAATAAATTCCCTTTAAAGGTTATCAATATCCAAACTGTTTTCACAATTCCCTCGTTTCCCGATTAATATTACACTTTCGCCTGGTTTGCTCGCTCGCGGACAAACTCGACTTTTATATTGTTTTAATTAAATACTGCTGCCTCAAAGTGGTTGAGGCTATTATGAAAATTGATATGCAACTGCAAATTCAGTTAATAAAAACCATTCCCACTAATCAGAGGATTTTGCAAAAAACATTGTCTCCTTGACGGTTTCTGATGTCATATTCTTCAGCTTGAATAGTTTCGAAGATATCTCAATTACTGACATTGGAATTTCGCCACCTAAAATTCCATTAAGGACATTGAGTAAATATTGTTTTTGGTATAACAGTCTCTGGCACCTGATTATATCCTATACCTACGTTCTAATTTCGGATGTTTTCGGAAAATAACTCAGATGCTGACGGTTACTTTGAGGTCGAAAATTATTTCTCAATTTAAATAGAAAGGGGTGAAATTTAAATTAAATGAAGTTAATTTGGAAACCCGTCACTTCTTAAGATGGAACTGGGGTAAAAGTAATTTCGTTTGATGACCTAATGATTATTTCACATGAAGAACCGAACCTTTCTGACAATTTTATTATATTTACGCAACAATGTTTATATGGGTGGCATACACATAAATGCTTTTTTTATTTCATTAATTAATCTACATTTGGTAATATTTATACCGCAAATGGGATGCAGCACATGTAAAAGGGTAAAATTAATTAATTTTCTGGTCGGCAAAAAAGTGTTGGTCTGATAAACGGTGCAAAGCTGGAACTGAATGACCACAAAATTTTTAGCCTTCAATTCAGTCCGGCCGCATTAAACATTTTAAATAAAACATTGAGTGTTTTATGGTCGAAATATTTTAATAGACAGAGTCAATGTTTTTCGGTTGTAATACGGCTAAATTGTGAACAAAGTCGCAATAAATCTGAAAACCACACCATGGTTGGTTTGCTCGCTTTTCCGTTATTTATTTGCTCAACTCTCTATATTTCTATAATGTTTTGGGGAAAATGCGCGTAGTAGCAGTTAATCTTTTGAAGAGGCGATGCCAATGATACTTTCTGGCTTTGGTTACTGGGAAGAATATATTGTTGCCGGCGTAAAAGCACTTTTGACAAATAGCGTGATTTATTTATGGCTCTTTTAGTTTGATTCAATGTATCAACAGCAGAAAGGCTGAATATTAAACACTTCGTTAGCGCAAATGCATTTTATCACTCAACCAATTTAGATTAAGTGCAAACCAGTTTAATAGTTTAATTTGATAATACAGAATCTTTTCAACGAAAATTCATTTGTGAGACAACTAGGCTGTACAGGCAGAAAATATGTTGCGACTTCATTTATTCCATTGATTAAAACAATGCAACCGGCGTGTGTCATAGTCGCTCTTCAGTAAAACCAAAGAAAAGCAGTGGTTACGGACCACTACACATCACGTAACACAAGGTCCTCTGTCCTCTGTTATTTCCCAAGACATTTATCGTATTATGAGTACTGCATCATAAAATGCGTTGACGCGTTGTATTGACGCAACATGCCGTATTGGTCTTAGTGCGTCAACACATGAAAATCCACTGGGTTACCCACGCCTATTACATACCCATTCATTGTTGGCTAATGCTTAAAGTAAATAAATTTTATGCAGCTTATTCTAGCTGATGTCTGTTGCAAGACGTTGATGAAAATTAAATATTCGAATATAAATTGCGAAAACTGAACTACTACTGGCAGAACTAATTAAATTTTTCCGTGCAACCTATTTTAAACGATCCACAATTATGGTCCGGTGTAAATTAATTAAACAAACGCGATCCATTTATCAACAATTTACCACTAATAGAACCAATACCCTGTAATTGTCAAATAAACTATATCATCCCCCATTATTAAATGGTAGGCAAAAACCGTGAGCAGAGTTTTGCTTTTTGTTTTGCATCAGAAACAGTTTTGGAAAAATTTGATTTATTTCAACATACAGGAGTATATTAACTCAAATTTAGATGGTTTTTTGACTCTACGAATGAGCACTCGAATGAGCACTACGAAGGGGACGCCTTCGCCGGCCACTTTCAGAGAGCCTTTAAAAGATCAACAAATGCAAACTTTAACACCGACAACTGGGAACGGGTGAACAAATGGCATGACGAATTTTCAAGAAACACGACGGGTCTAAATCACTAAATCATTACAGACACTGAATATCACGAAGCCTTAGCACAACTGAAAAACACGGCACCCGGAAAAGGCAATATTAAAAGCAAGGTACTTAAGCATCTAACACAAGAAACACATGACTTCATATTAAGAAAACTTAACGAATGCATCACTACTAACAAAATACCCAACTCATGGAAGAACGGAATAATAATTCCTATTTTAAAGAATGGACTAGATGACACACTAACAAAAAACTACAGCTCCATCACGCTACTCCCGGTGTTGAACAAACTGTTTGGACACATAATAAAAAACAGGTTACAGAATTTAATAGGACATCATATTCCAAAATACTACTGTGGCTTCAAGACTAAAAACTCAACTATACATCCACTATTTGTTCTTACTAATAACATAGAAACCACACGCCCGACCGGAGGAAAAACTGCCAGCCTGTTTTTAGACATAAATAAAGCCTTTGGCAGAGTTTGGATCAAGGGCTTACTGTACAAACTACACGAACTTAGCACTCCAAACTACCTAATACACATTATTAAACAACTACTCGAAAACAAACAACTGGAGGTACGAATCAACGACGACTACTCTATACCCTTTTCACCTGAGCAGGGCTTACCCCAGGGTACACTCTGGGGTGAACTATCACCCTTGCTTTACAACATATATTGCTAGGACATATACAATCACAACAGAAGGAATAGACCAAAACTCTTACTAGCTATACTACGCTGACGACACCACCCTTATCGCGCATGACAAAACTACCGGTCGATAGGTGGCCAGACTCCAGACACTTACAGACACAATAACAGCATGGTTCTATAAATGGAGACTCACACCAAACGCAACCAAAAACCAACTGCTCCTCTCAAATCACCTAAGCCAGACTCCCCAACCATCACCACGTACGGCCAAATAACCAAACCCACCGACAATGTGAAATACTCAGGACTAACAATGGACAAGAAATTAAAATTCACTAAACACGTACAAAACATCAGACCAGAACTAACCAAGACAGCAAAACACTTCCTCACACTTACTTACAAAAACAAGGGTATCAGTACCAAGACAGCAACTATCGTTTATAAAGCGATCTGCAGACTACTAATAGACTACGGTCATATTTTAATCGCCAATGCTACTGACAAAACTAAACAACAGAACAGATAACACTGAGATTGATAACGAAGATACGACACCCAGCAAACCTATTACACAATCGACCAAACCTACTACTCTATGAACGCACAAACTTGACAAAGATTACGGAAATACTACTCGTCTTACAATCAAGATGGAAACACAACCCTCACAATCTGACCTTCCTGGACGCCCTATGTTTAACAAGACCGACCAGACAAATGCGTTTCCTCTTCCCAACCTCAACCCTATAGGAGCATCTCCAGAGATAAATTATGTACATATTTATTATTTACATTATATACATTAGTTATTAATTGTCCATACAAAACCCTGTAATTAACCCAGAGCAGAAAGACCGAGAGGTCGATAGCATTTTCAAGAAATACAGATTTTTACTACTTCCAGAGATTAGTAGCAACTAATCTCTGCTACTACTACTACTTGACTCTACGAACAGAAGGTTGCTGTTGGTCAATAATCTATGACTGAGATATGGGACTTTCAAACTCGAAAATTAAGAAGCCGAATTGCTCTCTGAACTTTTATTCATTAGCCGCTTTTGCTGAACAAAAAATGCGGCTGTCTCATTTCGGAAGCCAAGGAAGAGGCAAAACGACAAAAATCCACAAAGCGCGACGCTTTTTCTTGTGCAATTTCCGGTAATTTTAACGACACACACAAATATGAGGTTAATACATTGATTCTTGATGAAAACACCGAAAAATTATTTACCAATGGGGCAGGCACAAGGTTAACTAAATATCCAGAGAAGCTGAGAAACTAATAATCGGTTCACAATATAAAAAAACGCCTTCCAAGTCAATGGTTTAGGAGATTTTTTTCAAGTAGGAAATGTTCACAACCGGAATGGAAATAACAAAAGATATCTGCTCTATCATTCATGATTAGAAATTTGCTTGCAACTTTCAAGTTTGAACATCAATCGATCATTGAGCGTATTTTTAAAATGCAATACTTTAAACAGCATTTTGGCATATAAATAAGTTCGAACGTTATCACTAGCACACACAATCTGTGCCTTCAATAAATCATCCTTCTGTATAAACAATTCAGAGCGGCGTAATAAAGAATGGGAGTCAAAATAAATCCTGAACGACTGGTCTTATTATTTTCGTGATCTCGGAATAATCCATCAAAATAGAGTCTACATTAAAATCAGTTAGCCTGCTGTCGGTGATCGAACGAACGAACGGTGGCGAGTAAGTAGATTCAAACGAAAAGCTCAAGAAAGGAATCTTGATTGGTGAATACAGACCCGTATTTTAAACCAGTCATAGGTATAAAATGTAAATCACCGTCCCAATTATTTAAAGAAAAATGATTTGGTTTTACTTAACCAAGCTTCTCATGGCTTCACTGTCGTTGCTCTGTAGCTCAAGAGCAATTGGGCTAGAACTGAAGAAAAAAAAAAGAAAACGTTCTTCGGATTCAGAGGAAGATGAATTCATCAAAGATGCAATTTTTTTACCCCCTAAAGAAAACACTACCCATGGAATGAAAAATGTAGATATGCCCGGTCCTGAAATAGGGAGCCGAGTTGTCGATCTCCTATTAATCTCTAACCTATAGAATTCAGAGGTGGGATCTCCTTTTCATCGAGCACTAAATTACACTTTCGATTCCTCAGTTCACTTGCACACTTTATGGCAGATATAAAAACCAAAATTTTTATAGTCAAAGCGCTTGTCTCAATGGGTTGAATAATTTGAGTTAGTGCGTAAATTTATATTCCCCGATGTATTTTACACATCCCCTAATAGAAAGCAAATCTCCGATAAGTCAGCACAATGTATATATTTATCGCGCACATATATCAGCCATCGATTTCTTTTCAAGGGAAACATCTTAGAAGGGGAATATATTTGAAAAATTCATAAGCCTTCACATACCCTTCAAAGGGAAAGATTGCGACATCAATCCCTATGTAAGTCATAAAATTAAATAAATATATAATGAAATATTGTTTGGTAAAGTTGAAACAATTAGCCAATTTAGGAGGTGGGTTTCGTAAGGAAAGTGGAATACCTGCGGCAAACGGTTATTGTTATTACCAACCGCAAAATAAACGCTTTAATTAACATTTTAAAGAAGGTACATTATTTAAGAAAGCAATTTCTAAGAACAAACAATCTCGACAAAGGCCGATGCAATCCCTTTCGGAGCGTCCGGGCCTTAAGGCTGAACATCAGCGAAGATTTCTTCAAAAAGATTCGTTTGTGCTAATCGTGTATATTTGCCATAGAGGCACAGACTGTTTCCTTTGTATTGCTGCTTGCCTTAGGCAATAATTAAAAGATCTGTTATAATTACAGCCGTCTTAAGTTCCTTAAGCCTACGAACGTGCTAAGGAAGAGGTAGTTTTCAAACGACGACTTTACTGATGGGATTTTCACCGCGTTTAACTAAGTCCGGGTAGAACGAAGCAAATTAATGTAAGTTGCTAATTTGGAGATTCGCGCATCAATTGACGTAAGCCGCTTTAATTGTCTTCTTTTCTCTTGCTTTTTCGTATAAAAGCAAAGCTCTTTCTAGTAACTTTCGTGCCCAACAGTAAAAATCTTCGATAATGAACTTCGCCGTCTGTACCAGAATAAAAGCAGCATTCCTTTTGCACCAATTGATAATTAAAACGTCAACCTCCAATGAATATGTAATAACCAAACAATCCACTGCAAGAAAGTCGCTATACTGATAAGCTATAATACAATTTTTATTATCTCATTGTGAGCCAACCACCATACAAATTGTGCCTCATTTTGTTGTCAACATAAAAGAATATTGACACTCCTTAAGAAAAATTCGTCAATTTAGGTGAAACGAGAACATCAATATGGACGCAGAGAGCCACGAATAACAAGAGCGTAAAAATAAATGTGAATCAATTCGAATAAAATTTTTGATAAATTTCACATTCTACAAGATGCCACCGTAAAAAATATAGTTCATAGTTCCCTAAATAGTCCTCGTAAATCTCGATTTCCCACTTGAGAATATGTAGAAATTCAGATGAGATAAAGCGAAGTTTTAAACGAAAATATAATCAATGATGTCTGGCTCCATGGTACTCAATCTCTTGGAAATTAATTTGCCATTAATTTGGCGCAAGTTTTTCAAAGGGTGTTTTTAGTCGCATTGGACAGAAAAAAAACATATTATCATTAATTGCGTATATTTTCCTGACTGTACTTTAATTCACTTCAAAATATTCCTGGGTTTCAGTCAATTTTATTGTTTATTATTTAAAATGTTACAAATACGTTTCGGTGTCTTTCTAACCGAGCCGGTATAGATCTTCTGCGGTGAGATATTGAAATTTGAGAAAAATTGAGATATATGAAAAACCCAGGAATATATTGGAATGAATTAAAAGTACAGTCAGGAAAAAGAAATATACGAAAAAGATATAGATGCTTGGGAGAAAAAAAAGCAGAATGGAACGAGTGGTTTTCAATCTAATGCTAATCGGCAACACGGGTTGCCAATATCTCACCGCAGAAGATCTATACCGGCTCGGTTCATTTACGTCCGAACACGCAGAACCGATGTCTGGCGTATAAGGCAGGGTCTACCTAAGCCTTACTGACGAGTCCAATAGGTAGACCCGGGACGAAACGCAGGGCTCATCACATAACACCATAATTAGTGACAATAAAATTGACTGAAAAACCCAGGAATATATTGGAATGAATTAAAAGTACAGTCAGGAAAAAGAAATATACGAAAAAGATATAGATGCTTGGGAGAAAAAAAAGCAGAATGGAACGAGTGGTTTTCAATAAAATTGACTGAAACCCAGGAATATTTTGAAGTGAATTATCAATAATTAATACAGAAATTTAATTGATAGTCGAATCGATGCTGTGGGCCTGTTGTCCACAATTCCTCGTAATTGAGTATCTTACGTAAGAGGTAGCTGATATAATTGAGACTTCAAAAACAAACGGTTAAATTTTAAAACGAAACAAGACAACCGCATTTCGGCCGTTGATCGACGATTTGAGTATTTCTTAAAACGATATGTTTATTTTCGCACATAGACAAACACATTTCGTGGAGAAACTCGACGATCTATCCTTGTCAACAACTTCAAAATGGACAGCAGAGCCAACGTGCAAAGAAACGACGAAATAAATGTGATTCGCTTCGCACACGATTTTTGACAAATCCTGCGCCCTTTAAGATGTCGCGATAAAAAGTATAGGCAATAGTTTTATAGATAGTTCCCATAAATCAAGGAAATTCGAACTTGGGGGCACATAAATCGCACCTGGGACTTTCCCGAACATGGTAAACAAAACCGCCAAAATCTAAATGCGAAACTCTTGCCCTATATCATAAGTCAAGATGTTCGGATTTAATTTTGATTAATTATTTTGATTTTGGCCAACAATGCACTATTTTAATCAAAATGAAAATATTCCGGTAACTCTAGAAGGTGTTGACATAGTAAGTGTGCCTGTTGAAGACATTAAGCTTGTTCAACCCTTCCTCGAATGGAGTTATTTTATGTGTTTACGTAAAGTCAAGTTGTCGGATACCCATGAGGAAATGGACAATTTAACTGGTGACATTGTCAAAATGGACCCAAGAAGGTTCAAAGTATAGCCGAAGAGCAAAAATAAATGCGAATCGATTTTAAGGCGATTTTTGATAAATCCCAAGTCCTCCGAGATGCTACGATAAGAAGTATAGGCAATAGTTTCACAGATAGTCCTCATAAATCTTGGGGATTCGATCTTGGAGGCATATAAATTGCACCTGGGACTATAGAAGCAACGCTAACAGGACCGCTAACGTCTGGATGCAAAACAGGGAGTAGGGTCCAAGTTTTAATAGATGTTTCTCCAGGAAATTCGCCGATTTATATTAACAGGAAGTAAAATATGGTTATTGGCGAATTGGTTAAACTTTAATGCTATCTAAAGGGAATTATTGATGATTTCGGTCAATTTAATCTTTTAGCAAAGATTCGGTTTAGAACTGTTTGAAATGTACGAACTACAGGGTGATACCGACCGAATTGCTCTCAAAGTGTTGTCCAGAGGACTGTAGGGACGACACAAAAAAGTTAAATTAAACGATTTGCATTAAGTTCTGTATGGTTGAGTTTTGCGCTTTAAACGCAAAATAATTGGTCTTAATAAAGGGTGTTCCACTAAGAACGACGGATTTAAATTTTAAATAAAACATATATACAGGGTGAGTTTTTTTCGATGTCCAGTACAGGGACCTTCGGAACTAGAGCAGTTACGAAGAAGGTCAAATGGACAAAGAATTGTAGTTTTGCATGCTCTACTCGAAACCAATTTTATTTTTCTAAAATTTGACAGCTGTCAAGAGATATTTGGGAAAAACTTATTTATGGTAAATTTTTAAATTACTCCTAGTTCCGTTGATATTAATTTGACAGGAAAACATTAAATAGAAAACCTATAGGAAATTGAATTCCAAAGAAAATGGCATAAGACATTTCTCCAAAATAACTGTAATTTTTGACATATGACATTTATGAATGAACATTTACGGTCTAGTTATACGGAATGTTATTTGGTTTCCTTCTATTAATAAAGGGTGTTCCAATGAGAACGACGGATTTAAATTTTAAATAAAACATATATGTTTGTGGCATAAGTTTGAAACATTTATTGAAAAATGAAGTCCACATCATGAGGTTATGAATGGAATAAGAATCGGACAAATGACCGCAACGGTTTTGCTGGCACAGGCGTGCTCTTTTCATGAAATTTTCAAGGACTGTTTTTTGCGGTATTTCAGAGATACAGCGTTGAATTCCTTCTTTTAAGGATTCAATCGTTGTTGGTTTGTTCACATAAACTTGTGACTTTAAAAAACCCCAAAGAAAAAATCCAAAGGCGTTAAATCGCATGATCTGGGCGGCCAATGCCGATCTCCAAAACGAGAAATAACACGACCAGGAAATGACTCGTGCAGTAATTCAACAGTTTCTCTGGCTGTAAGGCATGTTGCACCGTCCTGTTGAAACTACATGCTGTTGAGATCCATATATTGCATCTTTGGCACAAAAAAGTTAGTTTAAATTTCACGATAACGAACACCGGTCCGATGGTGCCTCCAGCCCACAATGCACACCAAACAGTGACTCTTTTCGCATACATCTGTTTCTGAACGATCACCCGTGGATTTTCGGAACCCCAAATGCGACAATTTTGTCGATTAACGAAGCCATCGAGATGAAAATGAGCCTCGTCACTAAAGATGATTTTCGTTGAAAAATCACCGTCCAATTATCGTTGTTCCAAAATCCAATAAACAAAGGCTCTTCGATGCCCATGGTCTTCCGGCTTTAGCTCTTGAGCCAATTCGACTTTGTATGGCTTGTCATACAGTATATGTCATACATATACATATAGTATACATATAGTATACATATATACATATAGTATACAGTCATGTCATACATACATAAGTGGTTGTGGAAACACCAATTTCTTGAGCTGGTTGGACTTTCCTCAACATTTGCACGTACTGCTGCGATATGTTTAGTCGAGCGTCCAGGACGAACGCGTGTTTCTGTTTTCACTTCATTAACAGACCCAGGTTGCTGAAATTTCTTCATTAATTTTCTCACAGTGGCTTCAGTTGAAGCATTCCGGTGGCCCATAATTGTAGCCATTTTGCGAACTGTTGCTGCAAAACTTCCACCACTTTGATTATAATTTTTCACCATGAGAAATTGTTGCTGTGTATTGAACGGCTCCATTTTACTTAACCTCCTGCTGTCTACTAACGAACGGCCTTTTTTTTAATGTCAATTCATGACACTATAAATGGCGCGCAATTCAAAATCGTCGTTCTTATTGGAACACCCTTTAGAAGACCTTGCTGAAGACCAATTCATAATTGGATAATTTGCGACATTGCGATACATTTGAAATCTGGAGGTGCCCTATTGTTATATATTTTGAAGTCGGACATCGAACGTTAACCTCAGACCGATTCAAGCTGTGGTCTTTCTTTAAAAAAATTTAATTCGAAATTTCACTAAATGTTTTTCCAGTGGTTTACTAATAAATTTCCAAATTACCATTAAGCTGGTTTAAAAGTAAAGTTGAAACTACTTTTTCAAGAGCCAATTTCTTCAAATAAGACGCTCAAAGTACAAGTATGCCCTTGTAACCCAGCCAATTTTGAGTCAAACTGAATTCTGCTGTAGACCAAAGCAAGAAAAGCAAAAGTTGAAAAATTCCGACAAATTTCAAGCACTAAGTAAACGCATAAAAATATAATCCTGTTATATAGCAAAAAAGTCAGGTGTACGTACGTTAAAATGGAACAGCAAGACAAAAGGAAGATTAAGTCATCCAGTGAGTTGACTTGAAATTCTGGCAGCTAAAAGAGTGGCTTTTATTTTAGACGGGGATGAAAACTAAATTGCTCAAAGAAGGATGTACAAAGAAAATTTATTTTCCAAAACCCATCACGTACTAACTCCCAACGTAACATTCCAGACATCGAATCCCTGAATTAATAAACAGCACATTACCTATAGTGCATTGTCACATCCAGGTTTCGCCTAAAGTTTATCCCACAGGACGCATGCCGCCGCGAAAATATCTTGCTTTTATAGATATCGATGCAAGGCAAAATATTTTACAGAGCCAATCTGTCACAAAGGATTGGTCTTTTAACGAGTGACAGCTAAGATTATATTCCAGAGGGAATCTATGAGTAATGGTTCTTCCTGCCACTTGAATCGTTCACGGGAACGCATTGGAGTCTCGGCAAAACCATGTGGGATATGTAATCCTTAAGGAAAACCAACCGGTGATGACTGCGATGTTTTTTCCTAAACATTTTACAGCCTAATACGCTTTTTATTTTTTGCCAATAGGGAACAGTTTAAATTCTCGTTTGGATTCCTTTTTCATTGGCGCCATTAAATACTTTTCAATGTGTAATTTGCAAATAATATTAATAAAATTAGTAGTAGTAAACATCTTTATTTCTAAAAAAGGCTATCGACCTATCGGTCTTTCTGCCCTTGTTTAATACATGTAGTCTTAATCTAAATAAAAAACAAATATGAAAATTCTCTTATTCTAGGTTAACAATATTATTAAATAAAATTCCAATGACAAGAAAAAATTATTTTATTGTCCACTAGTCAGTTGCGTTTGTAAGTGTTCGAGTAGCGTTGATGTAGGGAAACGGAAGCGGGATTGTCTGGTTGGTCTTGTAAGACAAAGGGGATTCAGTATGGTCCAGTTGTAGGGGTTGTTTGTCCATTTTGTCTGTAGATGTATGAGTCTTTCCGAGATCTTTGTCATGTTTGTGCGTTCGTATAGTAGTTGGGTGGGGGGGTTGTGCAGTGGGTTTTGGGGGTGTCTTATTCGTGTTATTAGTCTTAGTGCAATTTGTTCTATTGTTTGTGTATAACGTTTTGTCCTTTCTGTTCCGTTGGTCATGAGTATATGTCCAAAGTCTAGCAAGGGTCTACAAATCGCTTTATATATTTTGGTGGCTGTGTTTGTGCTAATTCCTCTGTCTTTGTAGGTTAGTGATCGGAAGTGTTTTGTTCTCTTTATTGTTTCTGCTAATAAAATTATTGGAGGGATATTCTTGATACGACCTGTTCAAGTTAACAATTCGTTACTAACGTTCTATTGAAACAGTTCACATCGTGAAGTTAAAAAGGACAATTTGATTAAAATTTTGCATACGAACAAGGTCCTGAGTAAAAATGAAAGCATAATTATTAGCGCCTTTCGCGCAAGACTCCATTCGGAATTTAAATTATTTTAAAAAGAGAAATAGAACAGGAAAGTTTAGAATTTAATTCGAGAATTGTGTAGATTACACTGTTTGGTGTGGCTACGGCAGGAGAGAGGAACGTAGTCCTTCGGGAATGAATCGGGCTGCGGCCGAGGAACTAACCTGGCAAATTCATGTTGGTCGAAGTCCGCCTTAGGGAATAACGTTCAGTTACATTTTCTGACTGCAACATGTCTTAATTATATCGGAAATTGTCAAATAATACATTCGTGACAATTGATTTAGCTACGAACGATTCAACAATTCCATAATCGATTAACTAAATTCCCATGGCGCCAATTAATTAGAATGTAATTATTATAAATATTATTAATTAAAAACTAATATACTAGATATATCACATAGCAATAAAGTCAACTCAAGACTTAAGATGAAACTTTGAAACTAATTTTCAGGCAATTTCAATTAAAATTATTGGCAAGCCCTCGAGAAAAGTTTCCGGAGTAATTACAATCCCTTTTAAAACATTAACATCAGAGATTAATTGAAGAAACAAAACTTGCGTTTAGTTTTAGAGCAAATAATAACTATGGCAAACACTACACTGCTTAATCATTATGGTTTCAAACTTTATAGAGAACCTTCTACATGCATATATATTCCCATTTAAGATTCTAAGTGTGACATCTATCCCTCCTAGGGGGTTGAAACAAGGACGCTAAAAATATTAAATTAAAGTGTCCCCCTTACAAATAAAATTGACGTGTCTCCGATTTTTCATATTTTAAACGGTAAAAGAGATATTAAGGGTGAGAAGTTTTCAAATTGACACCCCGTATAGAAAGATCGCTAGATTAGATCATAGAAATTAAATTAAATTCTTGATGGTTCAAAGTTCAGTTCTCAAAAGGTTTGATGCGCTAAATAATTTAAAGCCGCATTGAAGTAAAAAACATTATTAAATGGCTTTCTGGTAAGTAATTTGATTATAACTCAAGCAATAACAAAAACATTCATTATCCTCGCTTAAAAGCCAAATGGGTTTGAAAACAGATAATCAATTCCATAAAGGGCGAAATTGTTCTGTTCCATCAACAAACCACTAGATATTAACAGCGATCAATTTGAATGTTTATGAAGCTCAGTTGTTAATAAGTAACATTAACAAAGTGGAATACGGCAGCTGAAAAGCCAACTGATTGTAAGAGTAATTAATGAAAAATGACATGAATCCATCATTAAGTAAAAAGTTTCAAAGATTTTAATAAATTTTTTAACGATATTGTAAATATCGCGAAGTAATTATTAAGAAAGCTGACATCGGTCTAATTTTCCCGAAGCCATTTCCCGAATTTTGGCAGTAAGTCTGTTGGTGAGGTTTTCCAGGCCCTTATATAAATATCCTCAAAAAAAAAAGATACGGCTGTTATTCAATTAAGAGAAGAAATTGTGAACGGATTTTATCAAGAAACCTCTATTTACTTGAGGAATAAAACAGGAAATTAACTACCATATCCATAAGATGTAAATGGAAATGCGGAATTGTTGAAGAATATAAAAGTGAACCAGACGCGTTCTTATCGGAAATTTCATTTGAAACAAAGCATTTCTTTTCGTTGGTCTTCGACAATAATTATTCGCGCGTAAAATTAATTTCATACAATAACATGAACTAAACCTGAATATTCAACCATTCCAATTATTACAAATTATTCCATTGGAAGCAACTGCATTTAAATTGGAAATCGTTAAGGTAGAATAACGTATCAAAAGATTAAACGTTTAAAGTAACTGCATAACAATGCAGGCCGAAATGGAAAAATCTAAATCAGGGAAAATTGCTTTAAAACTCTAGCGTAAACTTTTGTTAGCTGTAGAATAAAAACATTTTAGCTTGGCGACCGACACTTTGCTGAGCAATAGAAAAACATACACATTCTGTTTTTGCATGTTCGAGAACTTTCTTGTTATACAAAGTCTGGTTGAAATTTGCACTTTTTATTAGAGAATTTAAATGCATTTTCTCTGATGCAATAATACATTATTGTCCTGTTCATATCTTTCTCTATAGCATTAATCTCGTTAATTTGGAATGAATGTGCAGATGTCTATTTTCCATTGTATTTGAGAAATCAATCCTCTTAGCGAAACTTTTAAAACCGTTTGCAAAGCAACGTGTGTGAGAGTAATGAAGCAAATGCATCAAACAGTTCAATCAAGAGATTAAATTAAGATGAATCTTAAATTTTCCAACACCACTCGTTCTAACGAATTATCATTTACATTACTCAAACTGTTATTTTCAAAGTCAATATTGGAATGAAATGCAATTAGCTTGAAATTGAGACTTTTACAGTTTCTTTGTGGAATGATTTCTCCGCACTATATTAAGTTGAAAAGTTTTAACATTGACATTCAAATTAATTGTTTTTTAACTTTACTCCATTGCGCGCCTTCCATTTCTTTCTCATTTCATATAAATATAATTGATGAAAAATATGTCGAAAAGTTTTGGCTTGACTTAGTCGATTTTATTTGACACGGGAACGTCTGAGGTCATCCTTTTTCAAACAAAAATGTTGCTGTGTTACTTGTGTTAGCCAAACTTCTGTTTTGTATGCAAGCAAATCTTTTCCCGGTTGGGGACACGGAGAGCTCATGCATAATAATGAATTAGGTCTCCAGGGCAAATTAAAATTAAAGATCTCTGCCTTTCCTCTTAAAACTTGCCATTTAGTGCAATGATTTTCTTATGGAGATTGCCCTAGACGACTTAACATTTTTACGGGTTCAATTTATATCGTATCTGTGCCAATTACCCCGAAATGGCATTTTATTGTATCATCCCATAAGCCTTTTCGACCAGAAAACTTTTTACTGGAATTTGTGGATGTAGCCGAAGTTTATGCACAGGGAATTTTTTCACCGAAAGGGTTCTCGTGTTTTATACGCACTGGATTCAGACCCTTGGAAAACCGACGGGGTATTTATTTGCGCTAATTAATGCTTAATAACTCACAATCAAAGTTGAATTAAAAATCAAATTAACACACGAAAATGCCCTTTAGGGTTGGTTTCATCAGTTGAAACAGCAGAAATAACACGTTAGTCGCCTTTATGTCAGGATACACGCATACATGGGCTGTTGAATTTTCAATATTTAATGTTCAAACAAATATTTGAGGATGGCTGGTGTTTTTGATCATACTCAAATATCGGGAGGACTTTATGTGAGGAAAGGTTGTAGCATGAGTTAATAAATTTAATATATTCCAGGCGAGTCGTATGGTGGTGGTTTAGATAATCGAACATTGTCTTCAGTAGTGCACCAAAATATTCACTGATTCTTCAGCGAACTGTAACATCATGAAAACGAATATAGCAGAAAGCTAAAGAATTGTGTTTTTTGAAAAAGGTTTCAATGAGCTCTTGCCGACGTCTAACAAGCTCCTAACAAAGCGAAAAATATTCCTAAAAACATCCGATCTTGGATTTTACTGCAGTACTGACTACTGCTTTTAAATTCAAATTTTATTGAACAAATAAAAATTTTGAGCACATCGCTCAAGCGAAGAAGCCACTAAAGTGCGGCAAATTATTTATTTCTAATAAAAGTTCCTAGAGTCGTGTTGCATTTTGCAGGAACTGACAAATAAAATTTAATTTTTGCTGTATTTTCCTCCGCTTGGTATTCGATAGTGGAGTAACCAATTACCATTTTATTTGACCTTTCGGGCTGTTTAAATTTGTGGTTCGGAAGACTTAACATTTTGCTATGGAAATTGGATGAAGGAAATAGATATTTACAAGAATTAATACTTTCATTTGCTAATGGAACGGGGAATTGATCAGTGATAAAACAACAGTTCAGTATATCGGCACTTATCTGAACGGAGTTATAATATGAAAGTATCTAATGCATATTTTCCAAACGCCCGTTTATAACCGTAACTTAATAAATGCGTTACATAACAGATATCCGCTAATAATTAATTATATGCAATACAAGGCTTTGATAAAAATATAAGATTATAGCTGCCAAACCCACGTGAATTGAATTAAAGTTAGTCTCATCACGTACTTTGCCTTTGAACGCGCCATTAAGGAATTGTTAATTAAATCATTAGAGCATAAGAATATTAATGAAATTGTACGTGCCTCTACATATAGTAAGTGATTCGGAAGTAATAATTACAATTAATTTTTGCTCTGATTAAGCTGGAGCATTTTCACTAAAATCACACGATTATTGCCAGGCCAGTAATTTTTTGGAACTAAATCTATTTTACAGGGTGTCCGGGAAAAGATGCGACAAGGCACGTGAATGCAAATGTTTTTGTAAGGTTTTTCGCATAGTATTCGTTTTTGGTGATGTATCGGCTTCCAAGGCGCTGGAGGAACCAAGTTTTTAACACATAATTATTGAATGATCAGGTATATTCCAAAAAATGTTAATATGATGTATACGAAGTAAAACCCTTGAAATTGCTAACCAAAAAGAGCAACCAGTTTTGTCCAGTATGATAGAAAGTTTTGTCGTTTTAATCTAATTTTATTCATCACATTCGAAAAACTGCGTTCAAATATGCAATACATCCAATTATATGGACAAAATCAAAATTCATATTTTCTGACAAAGCTCGGATACGACTGAAAATATTTTATATCTGATTGTATTTTAGATTTTAGAACATGCGGAACTTTTGCTGAAGAGTAACTTTTTTCCGTAAAATGAGTAATAAAAAAGTTTCCCATATGAAACCAAGTTTAAAATAACAGAACTTGATGTTCATCCTAGGTAGGTGCAATTAGATGTCTAAAGATACTTTTGAACTCTAATCAACTTTTTTTAATATTATAAAAAATAAAGGTACTTTATTCTTGGACAAAAAAAAATATATCTAATGATTGCATTTTAAGTTTTGGAGCAAGCAAAACTTTTTATAAAAAATACCTTTTTTCGTAAAATTAATAATAAAAAACTTTTTTTTTAATAAGACACACTGTATCCCGCTCATAGCGTTACACGCTTTTGGGTTCCCCTTCGCCAGGCTTGTCTGTTTAGCCAGTCATCCTCTGAGAGGTTGTATCCAGGTTGTTGGCGGTATTCCCCTTTTTCTTCTTTCTGGGGGTATCCCATATGTATCCCATGGGGGTTCCCCCATATGTCTTACATGCCCGTACCATAATATTTGCTGTTTTTCTATGTCTTCTACTATTGTTCCTTTTACTTTTATTTGTTTTCTTATTTCCTCATTTTTCACGTGTTCCAATCTAGATTTTCCCGCCGCTCTTCTCCAAAAATCCATTTCAATTGCTAATAAATTACCCTTAAGTTTTTGTATTAACCGCCATACACCGTACATAACAACTAGTTTCAATATGGAATCACATATTCTTGTTTTTGTCTCTGGTCTTTCGTTTTTCTGTCATAATATTGAGATTAGTGCCCCTACCACTTGTTTTCCTTTGGTTATTCTGTCCTTTATAGCTTCCTCAGTTCGTCCTCTCGCCGTCATTTTTATTTCTATATAAGCATTCATTATCCTTTCTTATTTTTTGATGTTCTAGGTCCAGGTCATTCGTTCTTCCCTTATAAACAGATATTGGGTTTTGTTTCACTTTACCGCTAGTCCTCATTTCTTGCATTATTCTATCAGCTTTTTCGACATATACTCTAGGTCTTCCTTATCTTGAGCAATTAATACCTGGTCATCTACATAGTGTAATGCATATAATGTGGAAAAGAGAATTGAAGGCCCTTTGAAACGATGTGCCACTTGAACCCCATTCCCATTTAAGATTCTAAGGGGAACATCTACCCCTCCTAGGGTGTTGAAACAAGAAGGGTAAAAATATTAATTCAAAGTGTCCCTTACAAATAAAATTGACGTGTCTTTCCGATTTTTCATATTTTTAACTGTAAGAGAGATATTAAGGGTAGGAAGTTTTCAAATTGACACCCAGTATTACGACATAACATTTAGAACAAAAGTAAGGAAAAAATGTTCGACGGCATCAAGGTGACTAAAGGTCTGAAACAGGGCTGCTGCCTCTCGTACTTTTCAATATGTATGTAGATGAAGCTTTCAGACAAAGGAAAAGAAAGTGTAAGGGCATGGGACTGAATATCGGAGATACCACCTTAAATATACATTCCACTATGCAGATGACCAGGTAGTGATTGCTCAAGATAAGGAAGACCTAGTAAAAGAGATATTAAGGGTAGGAAGTTTTCAAATTGACACCCCCCCCGTATAACCATTTGATGGAGTCGATTAGTGTGACGTTTATGCTTATTCCAATACTTCCCAAAGTTTACTTACGGGCACAGTATCGAACGCTTTTGAAAGGTCGACGCAGAGAAGATGTACTTCTTGAGATCTCACTATTATTTTCTCTATTAATTGTGTTAGACAGAAGATACTATCAATTGTTGACCATCCTGCTCTACAGCGGTTTTGTTCTTCCGATTCAAAAGGGAGATATTCTTCGCATACCTCGTCCGGACACGGGTTCAATGAGTAAGAGATAAAAAATTGATTCCATAAAACTGATTTGAAGATCATATCGCTATATTACAAACGTGTTTTTTCAACAACTAATAAAACTTCAATATTAAGGGGACGTTATTTTTAACACAATTATCGGTTTATTGGATTTCAATCACATCAACTGCTGCTATGCTATTTTTACCAGAGCCTTGTAGACCAAACAGAGCAAAAACATGCAACATAATGCAGATAATTTGTATAATGTAATAACGTGGTCGCTTGAGCCTTAAAACTTTCCCTTGCTTTCCACAACAAATTCGTTCCATTGACTGATTGTGTTTATATATTTTTGCATTTTTTTATTTGTCAGTACAGCCTATTCAGTAGCATATTTGAATTGGCACTGTGTGGAATGGAGTATAACAAATTTCCGTCGGTTCCATGCGTTTTTATGGGAAACGAGTAATTGGTTCTGGGTTAATTAAAGTGATTTCAATTGCCATGTCTGATAAACCAAAACGTCTTACGCTGAACACTTAAAAAAAGATTTGGCAACAGGAAATAAGAAGGTGAACTTAAGGAGAAATCACGTTTGGGCATGGGCGTACTTGAATAATAAATTCTACCTCTTGGAGAATGTTGCATAATCTAGAATATACCTGCGGCATGTGTTTTTTTTTTAGATTAAACGATCGTTAGGTCACAATATGCGCATATCTGAATTAATTGAACGCTATACTTGGAATAGAAATAACTATTGCAATTTAAGAGACTTAAATAGAGTATAGAACGAATGCCTTTTCCTGCTGCTAATAAAATCAAATCAACGCTTTTCCTACATGTATAAGTCTTGGCTTTTTAGTATGATTCTATAAAGCTCAAGCTTAAGCACCTCATGCGTTGTGCGTTGGCCAGCGTTTAAGTAATGATTTTCCTGCCAAACACACTGCATTGGGTGGACTAGAAACTTAAGTAGGTTAAGTTCAGTACCAGCAGTACCACGCAGGAACTTGCAGTTGCGCCTTGCTTTTATTTGTGAAGTCCTTCGACATTTTATGTTACTGCTTTGATTTGTTTATGTCTGAAAGTTGGTGCGTTTCAAACATTGAGCTTGTGCGAGTTGGTATCGCACCTGGTACTAAGTATATAAATAAAATATATGTGTAGTGAGTGATACAAAATGGGTTGTGCTACAGGTATTGTGAAATACTTCGTTTTCCTAGCGAATCTCATATTTGCGGTACGTATTTTTTGAACTTTACTAGATGCATACAAGGCCAATTAGGCGCAAGTGAAAAAAAAAATTATTGCTTTCTAAAAATCCATTATACCAGTCCCTCGACTGTTAAATGTCGATTTCCTTCTAATTTGCATTTACCTTTCAAAGAACAGTATCACTAAGTAAAACGAACGCACTGTGTCATGTTTATTTTTAGAGCTTGTATTCAGATGTTTTACCATCTTCCAATACAACAAAGACTGGGAAATCTTATGAAAACGTCAACTAAAAATTGCTTAAATTATTGCTTATTTCCTTTGTTCTAACAGGACATAAAATTGATTTTTAATATTCATAACGCTATATCTAAATGATTTCAAATGTTCACGGATCGTTGATTATTTCGCTAAAACTGAGCCCATTTGTTGTTGTATGAACTCAAATAATATGCAGTAAAATCAACAATGCAAATAGAGTACTTCTGGTTTGGGCAGGAAGCACTTTTTAAGTCATAGTTGGGCACCATTTCCTTTCCAACTACAAATTCACTTATTTAAACGGGAAAATAGCTGGTGGTTATCATTGCACTCAAATTCACAGCACAAAGTGTTAGAATTTAGGACAGAATTCTCAATGAGTACATCGCAGCTTTCTAATCATTAGCGAACTTATTATGGGCATCTTTGTCTTCTTAATGGTTTCGTAATTTTGGTCTCTGAAAATGTGCGTTTTGAGTAAGAAATTAATTGTTTCTAAAAACGTTAGAAGGCGCTGTGAAGAAAATGATGTTAAAACGAGCTTTTCAAGTGGGTTTGGTTCGAAGCAGTACCGAATCAGAGACATTTCTAGCTAGTGCCGTACTTGATTTATCAAGATTTGCGGATTGCTCTTTCAAAAAAATCATATTAACTGGTATGATATCCTAAACAGCAAAAGACAGTTTGTGTGCCGCTCTTTGAAAAAGGTTCTAAAAACTTGTAATGTATTTCCATCCGTTTTCGAGATATAAGCTGTTTTTTGCTTAACTTTACTTTGTGGCGGTCAGAATTTCATATTAAACATATTAAACCCAATTAGCAAAAGATAGTTCGTGTGTCGCTCCCTCTAAAAAGTCCTATGAACATATCAGATATTTTCAACTGTTTTCGAAGTATGAGTTGTTTAAGGCTTCGGCAGTTTTGTTACTTTTTTATATTTTTGCTCCTACGTTTGTTAGGGATAGGAATTTCAAATTAAATGTAGTTCTCTAATTCTGAGCCAAAGGCTCAGAGCGTTCTTCAAGACAAAGATTAATTATGTTGAATTTTTACATTTGGCGTCATGACTAGAAACATTTCTAAATTTGAGAAGAAAGTGCCCATTTAAGGGCTCTATTTGCAAGGGTAACAAGAGCCTTACAGATAATCCTGTGCTCTAACCTCTCTGCCAAAGGCTAAGAGGAGCTTTCAAGATCCGCATTATTTTTGAATTTTCGCATTTTGCGTGAATAGAGATACATTCAAAAAGTAATGTTCCGTATAAAAAAGTGTGTAATTTAGCGCTCTATTCTGCAATGACAACTAAAGCTTTTCATCTTACCCGTTTTTCTAAATATGAACCAAAAACTAGATCGGCTTTCAAGACAAGCATTAATCATCTCGAATTTTCGCATGTGGCGTGAAAACTTAAAACATTCCTAATTTAATGTTTGATGCAAAAAGGAGACTTCTTAAATGTTTCATTCCGAAATGACATCAAAAGCTGCATGCCTCAACCGGTTCTGTTAAGATGATCTAAAGACCAAGAGCGGCTTTTAGCACCCGCATTAATTTTGAATGTCCGCACTTTGCGTGAAAACTAGAAAGGGCCCTAAGTTGATGTTTTATACAACAAAGTTCGTAATTGAATACTCTATCACGCAATGGCAACTAGAGCTCTACAACTCAAGCGCTTCTCTAAATATGAGCCAAAGACTAAGAGCGGTTCTCATGATCCGCATTTATTTTGAATTTTCGCATTTTTCGTGAAAGCCAGAATCATTGCTAAAATAACGTTTGCTATAAAAAAAGTGCACAATTTAAGGCTATATCCCGCAACGAGAAATAGAAATTAACAGCTCAAACGGTTATGCAAATTTGAGCCAAAGGCCAAGGGCGGTTTTTAACACCCCTATTAATCTAGTATTTCCCCATCTTGCGTGAAAACTAGAAACATTCCTAAATTGATGTTTGGTATCGGAAAGTATACATTTCAACGCTCTATCCCGCAACGACAACTAGAGCTCTACCGCTCAACATTTTCTGTAAATATGAGCCAAAAACCAAGAGCGGTTTTCACACCACCATTAATCTTGAATTTCCGCATTTTGCGTGAAAACTAGAAACAGTCGTAAAATGATGTTTGCTATAAAAACCTATACAATTTGAGGCTCTTTAAGATTCTCTAAATATGAGCCAAAAGCATTGAGTAGCTTTGAAAACCTACATTATTCTTGAATTTACCTATTTTGCGTGAAATCTCGAAATTGCGTGAAATCTCTAAACATTCCTAAATTGGTCTTTTGCACAAGAAAGTGCACAATTGAAGGCTCTACCACGCACTGCCAAGCAGTGCTATTGCAAAACCTGTTCTGTATATATGCGCCTAAGATTTAAAGCGGTTTTCAAGACCAGCATTAATTTTGATTTTCCGCATTTTGCGTGAAAATTAGAAACATTCCTAAAATGATGTTTGCTAGAAAAAAAACTGCACTATTTAAGGCTCTATCCCGCACCGAATTAGAGCTCAGAAGCTCAACCGGTTCTCTAAATATGATCCAAAAAATTTGAGTGGATTTCAGGATTCTCAAATTAGGGGAACACTTTTTTAAAGAGATCGCAAAATCTTGAACTTTCATTAGTTTTTTTTTACGGTTAAAATCTAATGAGTAATTAAATGCTCAGGATATGCGTTTCCCGTCCAGGAAATCTCGCAAACCCAGACATATTCTCATACAATGATTATTTACTAACGCCAACTCATGAAAGTGTTTGCTGATTCCAACATGTTGTATCATCGACCAATAATACATGGCTAATTAGACAAATGCATCGTTGATGTATAATATTGTGTGGTTTGTAGGATCAATGATGTTTACTGACATGTCAGTGGTTTGGAACAGCAAAACATTCTTAATATTTAAGCTAATTAAAATTTTTGACTCAAGCAATTAAAACTAGATAAACTTGCTGTTATCGTTTTCTATTTAAATAGTTTGTAAAATTACGACACTTAGACTTGACGACTTGTCTATGATGGAAATGGCAAATAAAGAAAACAAAGTGAAATAAAATAGCAAACAGACGGTGACATGAAAATAACCGGGCAGCTGAGTTGGCAAATCGTCAAATATTTGTTTTTAAGTAAACAGTATCGGGAGCAATTTTTAAAAATCTCTTTGAATATTATTTCAGATTTCAATAATGAAATCTAAAAATACCCCCCATTGGACTGCTGATCAAAGTGAACTTATCAGATGCTTTAGCAAAAGCCAAATTAAACAATGTTTTTCTTGAAAATTTCGTTGCTCGTGCTAAGCAAAACGAAACTAACTCTTTCTGGTAAATACCAGCGAAAATAATGTTGTTAATTTCAAAGTGCGGGCTACAATCGTTATCCTAGATACGTCCCTGAGACCATGAGGTAATTTATAAATTTTTTCTAAATTATTTAATAGCGCGATCGTTGAACGAAATTCATTAAAGAGAATCCCACACGGAAATTATTTTGTACGTTACTGTACGTCATCGATAATGATGGTTCAGTGCGGGTATAAAGAGTACCAAACTAACCTGTTTTCCCATCTTTAAAACATTTGACTAGGAAAGATTAGGAACCGGTTTGTTACAATCTCTTGGACGGATAGTACCTACTTTTAAACATGCGTTAGAAACCTATGGGTTGCGTTAAAACGTATCTTTGCTACCTTCACAGTCTGCGCGTTTTTGACTTGGTTAATAGGAAAAAACTCTAATGAATATTACGATTTTAGTTGCAACAGGAAAGTGTTCTCTCAGCTAGGCAAAAAGTTTTAAAATACCAATTTGAAGTAGTCGTAAAATTTCTTAACAAAATTGTGTTTCACATTTATTTATCCAACCTGTTTTCGCGAACAAGTTACTCATAGTTTGCTCACTGCTATTAATATGAAGGTCAGATGAAGACTGCTATTGTTTACTAGCAGTCAGGTAGAACTCATCTCTGGTCAAAAGGAAACAATTTTATTGATAATTTGTTGAATTCCTGTTTTTCGTTGACCGTGAGCAGTTCTTATGAAACAGTGAGTCCCCGAAGTAATATCTACATTCATTTCAAATTCAGCGGTGTGGTTTTTTGGAAAAAAGCTCGGGCCCGACTTTTTTTCGATGCAGTTTTCTTACGGTATTGAAGTATGATTCAGGTACCCAAGTAGAAGCATCTGAATTATTTAATGAAATCCACGGTGATCGTCCTCCTATCTGTTTAAAGGTGGTGACTAGAATAGAAGCTAAATACAGAGCATTTGCTCATGTAAGAATTTTTTCTAAATCTGGACGTTCTGCTCGAATGAAAATAAACAACTAGACGTTTCACTTTCTTTGGAAAAAAATCCATGTACCCCTCTTTCGCAGATTGGGGACCATTTACACTGAATAGTTCGAAAGCACACATATGCCTACAAAGTTATTCCAGTGCAAGAATTATTTGAAGATGATTTTTCTAGGCGAGTGAACATGAGTTTATCGACAGCATGCAAAATATGTGCAATCTAAATAATAATTTAGTAAAAATCAGTATTTTTTCCGATGAAGCTACGTTCTGTTTGAATGGTTATATGAACCGAAGAATTGTCAATATTGGGCAACAGGAAATCCGCATTGGATGATTGAGGTTCACTACCAGTAACCTGTAAAAATAAATGTGTGGTGTGGAGTAGTGCCCGGAAGAGTAATAGGACCATTTTTCTTTCAACAGTCTCTAACTGGACAAGTATGTCTAGAATTTCTCATTGGCGTCTTTATTTCCAAATTCATTAGAGCCAGACTCTCCTGACGAAGAGCTGATTTTTCAGCAAAATGATGATCCTCTACGCTATGCTGCCATTTTGCGTAAATTTTTTTTTGGAGGAAACCTTGCCCAATCGGTGGATAAAAAGGCGAGAAGCTATTGAATCGCAAAACCCCTAGATCGCCTGGCTTAACGCCAATAAATGTATTTTTGAGGGGTTACCTGAAATCGAAAGTATTTTTCACAGGCCAAACAATCTGCAGGAGTTGAAAGAGAAGATCCGAAAAGAAGTGCGTTCTATAACTCTGGAAATGATTGATAACGTGCAAGGCACACATTTAATTTGATTGTTGTCTTGAAACAAATCGGTCGATTTCAGGACTACAAAAATTTGAAAGAAACAGTCGCTATTAAATAAAGATCAGTAAGCACATGCTACCAGAACCATATTTAGAATGCAATGGAGAATTCAAAATTGAAATAAAAATCAGATGCTTAAAATTGAAAAAAATAAGTTGATGGACGTAACTTTTTTTTGAACTACCCTGCATCAATAAATTTGGTATGAAAAATCGCATTTACAAACAAAAATTGACGGGTCCGAGCTGTTTTCCCAAAAACAGCCCGCTAAATTTTGAATATTAATTTAAACTAGTAAATACTATAAATTTCTAGCTAATTGGATTGGCGTTGATAATCGTGGGAATACTATTCAAACTCAACATCACGGAAGTAACCCGAGTTGTCCCGGACAACTTCAAAATCGCACCAATATTATCCATCGTCATCGGTTCAGTGATCTTCGTCACTGCCTTCCTGGGATGTTGTGGTGCTGTTAAGGAGAGTCCATGCATGCTCACCACAGTAAGCTTGCAAATTACGCACAACTATCATGATTAATAGCAAATTTTTAGTACTCCATTATCCTCCTGACGATATTCATCATTCAAGTGGCTATTGGGGTGTATGCGTTCTTGCAAATCAAAAATGAGGGACAACTCAGGCAGACTATCTCAATCAACATCAACAGGACATTCCAGGATGGCACTCCTGGAGCTATTGAAACTAGAGATGCCACTCAGCGCTGGGTAAGACATTTATGTTAAAAAGTTGGGCAATAGAATCACCTTGTTCAAGCCTATTTTCTAACACATTGTTACTTATGTTCTGACGCAACTAATAGGCCGGTTTAAATTGCATAAATTCTTGTCATGAAACGGCCTTCAGAGAAAGAAAGTGTTTCGCGAAACAGGCAACGACCATTAACGACCAGACACTTAATGAGTGCGTTTCAAAATAGCAAAAAAATAGTTTTTCAATTTCTTAGCTTCAATGCTGTGGTGCGAATGGTCCGGATGAATACTCGACTAAACCAGCCAGCTGTTGTGCTCATGATCCCTGCCCTTCAGTGAACAACCCCATGTACGAAGAAGGATGCTCGGATAAGCTCTATACTTTTTTGGTTAGCAAGTCGCAACTGATCGCTAGCATAGCTATTGGCGTGGCAGCTATTGAGGTACCGGCAGTAACGCGGAAGTACTAGCGATCAAAAGTTTAATGAATTTTCTTTTTAGATTATTGGAGCTATTTTCGGTCTCTGTCTTTCCAGTTCAATCAGGAACCATTACAGAAGGCACATGTACGCCTGAGGTTATCCGTAGAATCACCCGCAATCTCCAATACAAGTTCGTTGATTCTAATCGAAAACCTTAACGAATATATAACGTGAATCTCTAAAATAATGCTTTTATGAGGTTTAAATTTCAAGTGTTAATTTTATTTATCAAACCTCTAGATTGACTCTTCAAGTAGTGTGAAGTCACTAGACAGTTAAGTATTCGTATAAAAATACATCACTATGTTTGTTTTTGTTCAATATTAATTCACGTAGCTTACGGTGCAATTAATTTGGTTCTGACATGTCTTCCTCGTCTTGATATTAGCAATAGATCTGAATTTACAGTGTTAAGTCCGTCCAAAATTTACCCAACTAAATGCCCGGAAAAGCGCATTAAGACACATGTGTATTTCCAAAAATTCAATCATAATTCTTACGGTTTTTATGTGCATGTTACAAAAATTTTGTTCAGTCAAGGTTTCGACCAATTTGATTGTATTTAAATGAAATATTTATGTAATTGTTAGATAGTTTTTATATCTCACTAATATTCTGTTAATATGTAAGCTGTGTTATTTAGTTCTGTTATTATTCGCTTTTTTCGTAATAAACAGTGCTTGCAATTTACAAACACCAGGCACTACCAATGGAGTGTGATGCTATTGATACACAGGAAACATCTATTCAGTTGTGAATTAAATATTCAATCAGTACTCAAGAACAGTTTCCACTCGGATTAATAATTTATTCGCTTGAGACCGTGTCTTCAAGTTGCTGGACTATTACGTGGATGTGGGATATGCTGGATTAGTAGCTTAACACAGTCATGAAACTTTGCTGGGAAATAATCCAAATAATGCGACAAACGATTTCATATACAGGGTGATTCATGTTTAATCTTGATAACTTCGGGAATCAATAGACCAGGTTCTGACAAATTGCCCTGAGGGAGCAGCGCCATTCGTCAACAACAATAATAGACCAGGTTAGAGTAATGTCCCTACATGATGTAAAAATGGATCCTAAATCACATCGATTCGGCGATACAGAGCATTGAAAACACGTTTTTTCTAGTTTTTTCGGCATTCAAACACTTCTAATGCCCTTACAGATGCTCCGTAAGTTTTAACCGCCCAGCCTCTTTCAAACTGTATTTTGTGGGCCACCCCCACTAATTTTGTATCAAAACCTGAGCGCAAAAAGAGTAATTTCAATTCAACGCCCACACAGGGCTATCCACTGATTGATTTGGACACTTTTTTGTCTGTTGTTATTTTTCACATTTTGTGTTGTTTTTGGGATATTTAATCAAATTCGGGACAATGTAGCGCCCTAGGTACCTACATTTCTGACTACAGGGTCCCGAATTTCATTAAATATCTCAGAAAGAAAATAAAATGTACAAAAAAGTTTCCAAATCAATCAGTGTAAATGTAGGGTTCCAAAACTTATGAAGAAAAAACTTTTTTTAAAATTTCGTCGCTTTGTATCTTCGAAAGGATGCGATTTAGGATTTTTTTTCAAATATTATATAGGGACATTATTCGAACCTATTTTATTGATTCCCGAACTTATCAAGATTAAACCTGAATCACCCTGTATAAGATAACAAGTTTTAATGAAATATTTTGCTTTCCAAACCAAATAAAGACTTGCATGTTTCCTAGTGTGACGATGTTAACATGCAAATATTTAGTTTCACAGGTAACAAAACGGTCCCGGAAATGAGCGACATTATTAAAGCAGACGCGAATATTCCACATTTGCATGTGGACCGGCCCCCCTTTTGCAAAATTCTCACAAAATGTTGGTATTAATAATCTAACCATTAATATCAACCCGGAAACTGCCAATAAGGTTGCTTTAAAATAAGCTTCAGCTATTTCGGCCATCGAGTTTTATGAACAGAGCAGATATTCATGGCTCCAGATCTGTTGGCAACTATTCAAGAACATTTCACTATAAGGGAAGATCGTCTAAAAAGATATTAATTTAGAGCATGCTGCGTAAATTATCAAACTTGGCCAAATGACAACGCTTTTAGAGATGCGTTGGCTCTGGAGTTGCCAAACTCGTTGGTAATTTGTCTTTATTTCTGCAATGCGGATTTTTCTTTGTTGGACGGCAACGACCCAATCCAACAGCAATTTATCGTAGAGTCGAATTCCATTTTGGAAATTGTTAATGAATTGTAAGTTAAAAGGGTCAAATCAGTATGTGTTTTCTGTTCAAAGACCCAAAACGAGTTCGCCAATTAAACGGTTTACATGGACCTGGAAAAACATATCCATTTGAGGCTTTAACTTTCCAATTTGTAGACAAGTGAAATGAATAACTTTTGCTTGAAACTAGGCATATAATTCATGCACGACATACCTCGGATCATCTAGAAAATCACTATTTTGAAAACTCCCGTTTTATTTCTTAAAACCGCACTACCACTACCAGTCCGAAAAGCACCACAAAACGAACAAGGAAAACTTTGCCTTTTAGAAACTCAAAAAAAAACGATTATTTTTCAAATAACAACGGAGTGACTCGCGTAGTTTCGACCAGTACCATGCAATAATAGAGATGTTTGTCAAGATGTGTTTGGAGTTTGTTTATATTGACATCATATTCCATATAAATATGATAAATCGAACCTGTTTTCAACAGGCTTTTTTAGGAAAAGGGATATAAAAAATGCGATTCCTAAATCGGCCCAAGTCATCATAAAATATTTCCTTAGTACACTAATGAAACGAACTATTCAAAAAGCAGCGTATTTTTGGCAAATATATTCATTGCTGAGTATATTGCATAAAATCCCGGACATAGTCATGGCCCAAATAAGATAATAATTTCCCTTTTATTTTAGTATCGTGTTGGTAAACTAACTCAAAGATTTTACCCCAAGGCTTTTATTCCAATAACGACCGAGAACCGAGAAAAGAGTATTTTTATCAGCACCGTTGTGTAAAATTACTTCTATTTGTGTCTTTTTGCTATTGTCTTTGGAAAGCGGAAGATGAAAATTTTCAAGTTTTGTTCATAGTTCTTTGTTTGCTATTTTGCTGCAAAATAACAAATATGCTTATTCTTATTGTATTCGGAGAAAGGGTAATAAAAGGCGAACAGACAATATAAACGTAATTTGCATTGTCTATTTTAATGCGCATTCTGATGTGAAAATTAAAGTTTGAAAGCGTTTTAATTAAAAAGCACGTATGGGGTTTATTAGTATATAAACATCGAGCAATCATTCTCTATCTCGGACATTCTTTGAATATTGAAATTTGCAACTCCTTGTCCATATAATAATGAGCACAAGATGCACTCTTTCCCGTTTAAGTTAAACTGAAAACAAAATAAACCTGAAAAGTTATGATTATTTTTGTCGCGTAGTTTTAAAGCGTATCGAAATTGCCGATTCGCCTTTGAAACGCCAAATTTATCCAATCGATTGAACTTGCAATCTTCCTTAAAATATTTTAATAAAAGCTGGATGTCTACCTATGTCTATGTGCTCTTAAGCAATCAGCTGACATCTTGCAGGTTCAAAGCAGCTCCAGTCAGCATAAAAAGCAAATTTATCAGAGCATTTCCAATAAAATTTTAAATTTATTTCCGACTAGTATGCTTATGAAAGTTGTCTTTTCGCTATTTTTTATTTATTTTAAAAACACGCATGCATCTATCAAGGAAAACCAAACATCCAAAATGCACTTTTTCTGTACCTATTTAATGTAATAAGGTTTTAGCGCCTAAATTTTCTATTTAATAATTCACTTCTCGTTAAATTGGGAGCAACATATTTATTTCACTTTAATGAAGTGTGATTATGCTGTTAACGGAAATGAGCAACTGCCTGAAATAACATCTAAATACAGGATTACCGAGAATATTAAAGAGACTAGGATTGGTCTTCTTTTCAAAGCCCATCAAACATTTAAATACTTATCATTAATATGTACGCTTTAGATAAGCATTCATTAACGAAAAGTCGGAAATACTCAAGACGAGATTAAAGCACGTTTCCTCCCGCCAATTTGAAACACAATTGAAAATTTAAAGAGTCATTTAAATTTACGTAGGTTTAGGAATATATCAGCTTTTACTTCATTCCTCGTTCGTTTTATCTTAAACATTATGTTTCCAACCATAACAGCTAAACTATATTAATTATTCTGCAGTAACATCCATTAATCTATGCTTTGAAGGTATCATAAGTGTTCATTATTCCGCTTAGTTATTTAATCGCTTTAACACACATTTTCTTTGGATAATCTGAGATATTTTACAGGGGTGGAATAAAGCAGATCGCAAAAGAAAGAGAAAGCAAGTTGATGATTTCAGTGCTACAGTTGTTTCTCTTTCAAAGCACGCATTTATTAGTGCGCTTTGTTGCGCTCATATAATCAGCTACAATTATAGGCAAATTTGAGGTATATTTGTGCAAGTACTTATTTCATTATAACTACACCCCGCTCATGGTGACAACTGAAAATTGGTACAAAGGAAATAAGGAGAATGATATCAGCTGAAAATGACAATATTAAGAATGATACCTGTTGATGTTGGGGCACTCATTTATCACGACAGACTTATAGCCAACACGGGACGCTTTTCAGACTCTTCCCACGCCTTTTCTTGTCCAAATTAAATGTTTAATTAGCCCCAGACTTTAAATTTATTCTGCTAGTTTATTTTCGCCGCCGCAAAAGAAGCATCTTAGAGATTCCCCAATAATTTAAGGGCGCCAATTAATTCATTTTCAGTTTTTCATTGTTAAGGATGTCACAGTCTTATTTGCCACCTTGAGCAGTTATTTCGGTGACGAAAGCCGAAAAAACTCTTTATAATATTAAGCTAGGGATTGAACGAGAATTATTGATAATCATAGGGTTTAAAACAAATTAGGAGAATATGTAAGTAGGTACAGATTTCAACATGTGCTAATCTCAGGTGCCACCAGGACCGGTTTCGAGAAAATATCGCTCTTGAAACCTCTACTTTATTTCACCAAAAAAATAAAGTGCCTGAGATTAGCACATCAGAAAATCGATATTTGCTTACAAAAGAAACGTTCGTCTGTTTCTTGGTTCTTCAATTTAGGCGAATGTAAAGAAATTTATGTATGGAATACAGAAGGTTAATAAAGATGATGCTTGAAATGATGGTGACTACCATCACATCGGCAATAAATTCAGCCTACGAATCCGCAAGCCCTCTGAAGTCGAAGAGACAAACGAGGACATCCAAATGGTGGAACTCGGGACTCTCAACGATGAGGGAAAAGGTGAGAAAGCTATTTAACAGGGGTAAACGAAACGAGGCCTTCTGGGGTGAACACAAAACATCCCTGACGACGTATGGCAACGCCATACAAAAAGCACAAAGGTCTTCATGGAGGAAAGAATGTAGCTACGCTAGACTCCATAAGGCACTTTCAAAAGAACCACAGCAAAAAGTGGGCTCCCCGATAAAATCAAAGGGAGGATACACAACAACAGAAGAGAAAACCCTGGAGCTTATGCTCCAGACTCACTTTCCTGGATCAATTCTGGGAACAGTCAGAGAACAGGAGATACCGGTGGTTTTCGGGGCGCGACAGCGGGCACCGAAAGAACACTGCACTCTTGCCTCAAGCATTGTAAACCAGTCCAAAGTTAAATGGGTCACAAGTTCTTTTAGACCATTTTTTAGAGCTTTTGCATTTATCCATTGAAGCTAAGGCCCTAAGAAGCGCTTACCGTATGGGTGACGGTGCCCTCAGGAAAGCGACGGAATTGGGACACAGCGCGATCTTCAGAAAGCTGAAGACAGTTGAACCCATGGGATTGAAAGCTGATCGAATTAAAACTCTAAGCATTTCGGTACCTTTCAGAACTTATATTCTGGATGAGGGGCGAGATGGTGGAGCGACTCCATCAGCTATCACAGGGGACTCCGTATGGTATACGGAAGCCACAAAAACAGCATCGGGCACAAGCGCTGGTATAGTCAAAAGAGGAAGAACCGGGGAAAGAATTGCCTTAAGCCTGGGTATGATCACTACCGCTTTTCAAGCAAGCATACTAGCGATAACAAATTGCGCTCGGAAAATGAGGGAAAGAGCCTATACACGTAAGCATATTACCATCGTAACCGGAGATTAAGCCACAATAAAGGCACTTGAATCGTACATAATCAGTTCACAATGTGTGCTAGATTGTGTAAAATAACTTACTTCCCTGGCTGGGAACTCAAACAGAGTAAAACTCACTTAGGCAACTGGGACAAACAGGAGCAAAGGAAACGAGATTGCTGCGGAACTTGCTAAGGCAGGGGCCGAGCAACAACTGACCAACCAAGAACCTGCTTGTGGTTGCTGCTCTTGCCCAAGTTAGGGCGGGAGTTGGGCAATGGATCTTGGAAGAACATAGAAAGTACTGGGAGGAGACACCACGACTCCTTACCGCAAGGCAGTTGGTGGGACCTCCACAACCAGTGCGTATAAACGAACGGCTAGATCTCAGCAGGCAAAAAATAAGGAGGATAGTGGCCTTTTTAACAGGACACGCCCCCTGCAAAAAATACCTCTTCAGGTTGCGACTGAGCGATCATCCGACCTGCGAATTAGAGGACGAAACTACTCTACATATTATGTGTCACTGCACGTCATATGCAACAGTTAGACGAATACTCCAGGGAGAGGATGCAGTTCTACCGGGCCAGGTCATACGTACCCCCCTCAAGATTTTTCTGGAATTCATTGAATACACAGAGATAATGAGGGAGTAAAATACGAAGGCACCATAGGACAGAAATAACCGCGGTGCTAGGCCAAACACCACTTCGGAGGTGAGGAAAGGTTTTAGTGGGTAAACAGCTAAGCTGGAGTCCCACACAGCCCAGAGCGCCAGAACATCAGCTCTGGGTGTGCGTAAGAGAGCATATCCCAAACCTCACCGGAAAAAAAAAAGGAAAAGATGATGTTAGCAAAAATATAGAAAATCAACCTCAGTCCGACTCTGTTCTAATAATATTTTGTACCTATTTTTAAATATTGTCTATTCCATAACTATAGCGATAATATTTACATGACCTTAACATCAGGCAATGCGTTACACTGGTATTTATATACTCAGGATGGCGCAAGGTTGAAGAAAAGACTATTCGATTTTTTTCGAAATTAAGTTCAGCAAATAAATCTCTTTTTGCATCGAAACAAGCAATTCGTCAGATTAAACAGTCATTTATTTGGACAAGAAAGGAGGCAAATAGTAAAAAGAACACGTTAGCAATAACTTAACCGTCATAAAAGGCGACCAACAAGTGTCCTTATTTAAGCTTCAGAAAACGAAGATGATAAAACCGGCGTTACAGGCGAAAGTATTGTATATCTTTTCAAAGGCTATTTCAATGAAAAAGGTTCAATATAAATGCCTTTTTTCGGCATACGGAATCAGGCCAATCTGGTTTAAGTATTTCAATTTATCACCGAGTTTTCCACTTCGCACGCATTCTTTTACAATCTCTATTGAATTTTTTTTAAGAACATTAAGGCAGATGAAGAAATTAAATTAGATACGAATATTAAATGAAGCAGTATAGAAGAGAAATTCTCAATTCTGAGATGAAAGTTTGCAAAATCATGGTGGAAACCCTATAACAGTCCGAAAAAGGAAAAGAATAAATTGTTTTAGACTCAAAAATAAATTTGATCGAAAAGCATTGTTGTGATCCAGGTATAATTCATAAACGGCAATGGCAAGCAAAATCCCCATAAAAGCCGGATTTTTAACGGCTGTTTCAGTTATATTCGGAAAAGTTACGTGAACTAGACACCTCGGTTCGGTTTTCATAAATATCTATCGAGCAAGTCGCCTAATGGATCTCGTATTTCGATCACGTTCGAAAACTTGCTGTTTCGATTTGGGGCCGCTGCAAATCCCCAACAATCATGAAGATCTCTCGCCAATCCAATATATGCGCGCCCTTGTTGATCCCATAATAGTCGAGCCGAAAAAAACTATACGTTTATACTAAGTGGCTCATTTTTTATACATTTCAAACCTTTCGCAATCATCACGCAATCAAGCCACATAGCAAGACACTGATAAGACAAACGAATTCTCTTATCTCTGCTTTAAGCCCTTGATGAGAGGCTTCATTATTTGAAACCGTCTTTTCGTCATTAGGAAATTCAGCGGTAGACAGTGAAAGCAAATGACTTATGGTACATAAACTCTAGCACAACTAGTTCAAAAACTCTCCAGCTTCAGGAGAGTCGAATCGTTTCCATACCTCCAAGCGTCGAGCTTCATCCATAAAAAATCCTAATTGGGATCCCCTGATGACAATTGGCGACACTTTATTCCTTAAACTTTCCATTTAATCCGTGGCTTCGAAATTCCGGAAAGTAAAGACGAATATAGAACGGGAATAACCTGCTTTATTTACATAACTTCACCACTGTTGAGCCATAGAAATTGCCGATGATTCTCCGCAGAATATGCAGGGTGTCTGTACAAAATTCCAGCACAGATTCCAGGGGTGAAAACATGTTGATTTGATGATTTTCTGCTGATGTGAAATGAATACAAATATTTAACAGGCACCCAACGGAAAATGCAGGCTGCTGTAGTAATGAATGAGGCAGAATGTATGAACGCAAATTAAACTTTTTTGGTAAAAAAATCAAAGAAGATTAAATCGTGACAGCTAATAATCCCTATACCCAAAAATGGACTGGACAATACACAACCGAGCAACTACAGACCAATTACACTGCTTCCAGTACTAGGCAAGATTTTTGAATGCATAATGAAGCAGCGGCTTGACAAAGTGATTGGAAAGTATATACCTACCTACCAATTTGGTTTCAAACAGCATCACTCGACCGTTCATCCGCTCTTTATTTTGGATTTGGACAAACTACCCACCTAACTGACAGAAAGACATCTTGCCTGTTTATGGACATTAACAAGGCTTTTGACAGTGTCTGGCATAGAGGCTTACTATACAAACTATACAAACTACACACACCAACATATCTACTACACACCATAAAGAACTTACTAGAAAACAGACAACTACAAGTACGAATTGACAAAACACTGTCATTTTCTTTTTCCCCTGAACAAGGGCTCCCTCAAGGATCCCCGCTCTCACCGTTTCTCTACAATATATACTGCCATGACATATACAATTACAACTTACCAGACAAAAATCAAATCGACAGATCGGCATACATATTACAATACGCAGACGACACGGCACTTATTGTACATGACAAAACTACTGAGAGAGCAGCTCAAAGACTCCAAACACTAACAAACAACACAATGACATGGTTTTATAAATGGAGACTAACACCAAACGCGTCAAAAAACCAACTTCTGCTCACAAACCACAGACTCAACGCTGACTCCCCTACAATAACTGCAGACGGCCAAACGACACAACCAAAAAACGACGTAAAATACCTTGGAATCACAATTGACCACAAACTTAAATTCACTAAACACATACGAAACATCAGGGCAGAAACAATAAAGAGAACAAAACACTTCCGATCACTAACCTACAAAGACAGAGGAATTAGCACAAACACCGCCACCAAAATATATAAAGCTATTTGTAGACCCTTGCTAGACTATGGACACATACTCATGACCAACGGAACAGAAAGGACGAAACATTATATACAAACAACAGAACAAATTGCACTAAGACTAATAACACGAATAAGACACCCCCAAAACCCACTACACAACCCCCCCACCCAACTACTATACGAACGCACAAACATGACAAAGATCTCGGAAAGACTCATACAGCTACAGACAAAATGGACAAACAACCCCTACAACTGGACCATACTGAATCCCCTTTGTCTTACAAGACCAACCAGACAATCCCGCTTTCGTTTCCCTACATTAACGCTACTCGAACACTTACAAACGCTACGGACTAGTGGACAATAAAATAATTCCTTCTTGCCACTGAAATCTTATTTATCTAATAGTATTGTTAACCAAGAATAAGAGAATTTTCATATTTGTTTTTCATTTAGATTAAGACTGTATGTATTAAACAAGGGCAGAAAGACCGATAGGTCGATACTGCTCGTGACAGCGAGCAGGCCGATTAGCAAATTTCAAGAGTTTAAGAGGATGATGTTGAATTTTCCCCAGATTAAACGTAGGTATGGAAAATTGATGATTGGCTAATGCTTTTTGTTGTTAGAAAGAAGAGACTTGAGCCTCCAGAGGTTGATCTGGATAAGCATAGTGCAGGAACTTAAAATCGGGAGGAATTATCAGCTTATTAAAAAAGGATCCATCGATTTTCCAGCTACCGCTGGTAAAATTGAAAGTCATTAATTCAGTCGTCAAACAACCCCGTTAAAAATAGACTTCGGAGAGAAATTCGTAAATCAGATCAATTAATTTAATGGGCCTCAGTGTACTAACAGCCTTTTGACGGAAATCAAAGATTAATGTGGTGCTCAGCGAGACCAATTTTCCGATAACGTGGAGGTGAGCTCTTATGTGCAAAAATACAAACGTGTCAAAACAAGCTATATCCGACCGGTTGTGGCTTCTTCTGTTCCTTCACATTATTCATTGGTTACGATAAAGGGATTTTCGTTGGAGAACTTTTATCTGAATGGTAATTTGTTTAGGAAACGGCCACGGACAAAAACTTCACCGGTGCTTATTCGCACCTCGGCCGCAGCTGTTTGAATAATCAGCGATGAAGCGATAAGCCGATATCGCTATGTTAGACGAGCAGAAGTCGCTTTAATAGAAACTTCCCGGTGGCATTTCATCAATCAAAAATCAGAATACTTAGGGAAAAAATCCACAGCTAATTCTCATAAGCTGTATCAATAATATCCGATTATGTTTTTCATTTTTGTTAATCGCTTCTCTTTTTGAAAGAGCAAAATCACTTGAAACAAACGGCTGTTTTTTATTTTCCTCGTCAATGTCGCTTAAACGAAAAATAAAATACCGCATTTCTCTTTCTCGTCTCCGAGTTCTGTAATTCCTAATCCGGCCTGATTATAACCGCAATAAAGTAAAAAGTTTCGAACTGGTATGTCCCAACAAAAACTGCAAACTTTTCACGCCGCCAATTCACATTTAAATCCTTTTAGTTTCGAGTTTCTTCATTGGCGCGCGACATTGATGATAATTTTTATTTTGGCTTTTGCAAAAAACGAGTTTTTCAGTCAACAAAATATCCGGAAAATTAATTACGTTACTGCTACTGACAAAATGTAGGTGAATATATGGTTGTGGCTTATTTAAATTTGTTCGATTGACAACTACAGAAGCTTTAAAGAAAACAGTCAATTGAGTGAAATTTTCATATCAGTGATAAAACGTTATCTATATACCAAGTATTAGAACACCTGAGATCCAAGTAGGCAACGAGCATTCAAAAATGAAAATTCATTGTGGTTGCAGCTTAAATCGCATCTGGTAAGCTCGATTTGCAACTTATTTAGAAAATTTAATGAAATATGTGCAATGCAATTTGCTATATGCAAGTAATCTGCAGATCCAGCCAGATTAAGCCGGCAAAATTTGTGCAATTGCAATTAGAACCACCTATGTACTAAACATTTCTGACTTGTTCATAGTTCTTGATAGAAACTTGCGACGCCCATGAAGTGAAATGATAGGCATTCTAACAACATTTCAAGAGCTCCACATGTTTTTCCATTGCCATAAAACTAATAAAGCGTAAATATACAAAGAAATCCTTCAATATTGCTTATGTACTATGAAATTTTAAACTTTTCAACACATCTCAGTAACGTGCACATCGCAAAAGTTAATTGTTTGTTTATACTTTACAATGGACTGCTAATTTGCTAGTCTTGAGTTTATCGCCATGGTTTTGTACAAGTTTTCGCCGAAAATCCAACTTATCCACCAAAAGCACTGCCAAATACTCGTAAGCATTTCAAACAAGGAACACCTTGGATATTTACAATTAAAATCCACTTGCATGATTAATATCCTAATTACCATCATTCTTGATAACGCACTATTTTCAGCTTAACCAACTCAACTCAAGTGACTGCATAGATTCGTTATCAAGTCTTCCAAAAGTGCCCGAAAAAACTTATTAAAAGCGATAAAAAACAGCTTTTGTTGCAGTCGAAAGTGATTAGTTGAGGCCTTTAACATGCCAAAAGAAATTCTGGAACATGAGGAAAGCTTGGTATATAAGCAAATTGAGAAGGAACTTGGCAAATCCAAGCGGGATCTTGAGAAGGATACCCAAATCGTTGAAGACTGGATGAAAACACAACCTCATCTGCCAGAGATACCAAGTAGGACCATTAAATAAATTCGCAAACTTCTATATATTTTTTTAAATTAATGCAGGCAAATCACTCATCCAGTCTTTTATATTGTTCAATAAATTCAGCATTGAAGCAACGAAGCAAAAACTGGACATGTATTACACCATTAGGAAGACGCTTCCTGAGTTTTTTAAAAAACATCCATGTTCCCCAGAAATGTTGCTAGCGGCTAAGGTTGCGTAAGTAGGTTTAAGAATGGAATAGAAGGCTCAGTTGACTACAATAGTCAATCGAATGGCTTTTTAAATGTTTCCATGATCATATTTTTATAGATATATAATTCCTCTACCCAAGTTATCAAAGGACGCTAGAAGAATCATCTACATAAAAATAAATGAAGGTTATAGTCCAGAATGTTTCAACTTTGAAGCATTCATTGCCCACATTTATAATATCTACGAGATCTTGTTCCGAGAGGATTTATTTGCTGGTGCTCATTTCATCATTGACTGTGCTGCTATCAAGATGAGCCATGCCACCAAAGTAAATCTGATGACTGTGAAAAAATCATCCGTTGTTGCAGAGGTAAACAAATAGCATACAAAAATTGCTGAAAATTATTTGAAAAATTCGTTTACTATTTAGAAAGTCTTCTCGAATAGAGTGGCCTCAATAAATTTAATAAATTTCCATCCTTTGATTGAGGGAACTTTAAATTTGGTTAAGGCTGCGTTACCAGAAAAAGTGAGATCAAGGGTAAGATCAAGGTAGTTTAATATTTGCGAACGACAAATGACAATAAACAATGTTCTAGCTCGAAGTTCACAAGAACCCCGATGATATGTTAAAGTTGTTTTCCAAAAATATATTACCAAAAGATATTGGCGGGGATGAAGAATCATTGGCTACTTTAGCAGGTAATCGTAGATCAACAGTCTCTTTTATCAGATTTCGATAACAATTGTCAATTAATTCTAAATACATCTTCAGAGTTATGGTCGAAAAAGTTTGAAGAATATAAAACTTTATTCGACAAACTCACCACAATAACAGTGGACGAATCCAAGCGGCCCACAAAATTGGTGAATGACGACCTGCTTGGATTTTATGGCAATTTCAAGAAGCTGGATGTTGACTAATAGTGATTAAAAATCGTTTTATTCTCTCTTCATTTCGCTGATTTTGTAATCGAGCTTAATTATCATAAAATTTCCCAAAATTGTATATGTTTATTAGCTAATTACTAAAGTTTCATTATCTGTTAATTATGTTTACATACGCCCGTTATTGTCTCTTTGTTTTAATGCTTAAACAATGTTTTGAATACACTTTGTAGTTATTTGATGTTATTAATTTACCTTCACCACCTCGACCACCTCTCGCTAGTTGCCTCAACTTCACCCTCAATAAGCCTCAAAATCAATACTTCCACAAACAAGATTCTCCCTCCGCTTGAACTTATTGTAGTTATTTGATGTTTTTAATTTACCTTCACCACCTCAGCCACCTCTCGCTAGTTGCCTCAACTTCACCCTCAATAAGTCTCAAAATCCATACTCCCACATACAAGATTCTCCCTCCGCTTAAACTTATTGTAGTTATTTGATGTTTTTAATTTACCTTCACCACCTCAGCCACCTCTCGCTAGTTGCCTCAACTTCACCCTCAATAAGCCTCAAAATCAATACTCCCACAAACAAGATTCTCCCTCCGCTTGAACTTATTGTAGTTATTTGATGTTTTTAATTTACCTTCACCACCTCAGCCACCTCTCGCTAGTTGCCTCAACTTCACCCTCAATAAGTCTCAAAATCCATACTCCCACATACAAGATTCTCCCTCCGCTTGAACTTATTGTAGTTATTTGATGTTTTTAATTTACCTTCACCACCTCAGCCACCTCTCGCTAGTTGCCTGAACTTCACCCTCAATAAGCCTCAAAATCAATACTTCCACAAACAAGATTCTCCTTCCGCTTGAACTTATTGATTGAATATCGGAAAACTTTTGATATCGAGCAATTGTATAAGTATTAGAGGGCAGGAAGACCGTCGGTCAATAGATTTTCCTTACGGAATAAAGATTATTTATATACGGGGTGTTAATTTGAAAACTTCCCACCCTTAATATCTTTCTTACAGTGAGAAATACGAAAAATCCGAAAGACGCGTCAATTTCATTTGTAAGGGGAACACTTTGAATAAATATTTTTAGCCTTCTTGTTTCAACCCCCTAGAAGAGGTAGACGTCGCACTTAAAATGAAAAGAGAATTGAAGGCCCTTTAAAACGATGTGCCACTTGACCCCCATTCCCATTTAAGATTCGGAAGGTCTGAAGCTTCTGGTGTGGTTTTCCCCGAGCTGATTGCATTCCTCAAATTATCAAGGTGAAAATGATGTGGATTTCAAGACATTTTGAGAGACTTGACATGTTTACAAAAACCGACCCTTAATCAAATTTTCGGTCAATAATAAAAATTTCACATTTGTGTTTTTTGAGCTCAATAGATTGCTTTCGACCTAAGAAGCTTTCCAATATACACATATAAAGTGTTTCGGTCTATAATAAGGAAAATATCGTTGCTTAAAACCGCGACCGCTCAAAACACGTAAAATGGCAAAAGAATATAGACAATTTCGGATCTGAAGCTTCTAGTGTGTTTTTCGACAAACTCATTGCATTTCTCGCAAACTTAAGATGAAAATTATGGAGATTTCAAGGCATGTTACGAAATTTATTTAATTATTTGATTAATGAATTATTAAAAAATCGATATTTTCGCCTGCGCGTTTTCTAAGCTCAATGGATTGTTTCCGACCTTTCTCTGTGACAAACAAGAAAACACTGGCACTAGGAAATGCAAAACGTGTTTAATTCTGCTGGGGTTCAGTAACAAATCGCGTATCAACATAGCCGCAGGTCAAAAGACAAAAGCGATAATATTTATAGTTGCAATCGACAATCCGTCCTTGACCAATGCTTAAACGAAACGAAGATGATGAATATCGATTTGTTCTTCAAGCTGAATAAGTAAGCGAAATTTGCATTGCAGTGCTTCAATGGACGGACAAAATCTACTGGTAATTTTAGTCATTTTAGTATGCCTGCCGTTAAATTGTTATGGGCAGTACCAAGTCCCTACCCCAACATTTGAAGCGTTTAAGCCCAAAGGATTTCGTGTTTCCATACCTGGTAAGTCCAGATAAAACCTCAAAGCAACATTTTCCTCTCTTAAAATTTTTATCGTTTGTAACCGTTGATGTTTAAGATGACGCAAAAGTGGAACTATTCGCTTTCCATGGAAAAATCAACAAGCCCATTATTCAGATCGAACCAGGAGACTTTAGTCAAGATGTTCTAAAACCAGTTAATGGTAGATTTACTTACACCGACCCCAACATAAAGCTAAAAAAAAATGATGTAATAAATTACTGGATGTTCGTGCAACATGATCAGTTGGGATTTCGCATCGATGAGCAGTCTTGGACGGTTGATGGTAGCTCACTACTTACTCCGATTATTCAACTGAGGCAACTGACAGCCTCCGATGTGTTTCAGAGTTACGCCCTATCGAAGAATTGAACAAGGAGGTTTCAAGATGCATAACTCCCCGTATAACAACAGAAGAACTCGATAAATTGTGCCCAGGAGATAAAATAATTGATGACACGTTTTCAGAAAAAGCTATAGATTCAAACATTTGGACAGTGGAACAATATATTCCGGAAGAACTGGTGAGGGTTTCATAATAATCGGTGTCCAAACCATGGCTGATTCGTTAAAATTTTAGGATTTTCCTTTAAATATCTACAAAAACAGCCCTGAGATAGTTGAAATAGTTGACGATACTCTACAAATCCGCACTCAATTGGGGCAAAACCTTTCTCAAAATATCACCTTGAATCCAGGGTATTTGGAATAGAATTTATAAAAAGCTGGCACTTAAAACAAATTTCAGGTGTACGCGAACAGAAAAGATATTTTGTGCTAAATCTGATCTTCATCAAACGGTTATGTGGAATCAACCAACAGTCTCAGGAAAGCTAACTTCTAAGAAAATTTTCTCTCCCTTTGTCAATATTACCATTAGAGCTAAGTTGCCTAAAGGAGACTATGTATATCCAGGTATGAATAAACTAGTTTCTTTTATGGTTTTTTAAGAATCTGGTTTGTAGAAATTTACCTGCAAGATGTGGCAAAACCGGATAGTTTAATTTTAATCGCATTTGCTCGAGGGAATGAGAACTATGAAAAAGATGGTATCGATATTGGCGGCAAACAAGTTTATGGGGGCCCATACAATATATCAATAAGAGATGCTAAAAACCCTCACAACTATTTGGCAATATATAAAAATGAAGAGCACATTGGGAATAAATGGCATATATTTCACGTAAATTTAGGGTCTGGTATGTATTTTAATTCAAGCGATTATTAGAGTGTTATGAGGATAACCTTAAATAGCCAGGAGAATGAACATTGTATTAATGCACATCTAATCTTCAGACGGACTAAATTTTTACATTGACGATCAACTGTATGGTCGGTTTAGCTTCGCAAGCTCAGCTTATGCTGATTTTAAGCAAATTGAAATGGTAAGTGGCTCCTGAAATTTGTATTTTAGAATACTTCTACTTTGTTGATTTAGGTGCGTCTTGTCCTTGGAGTAGCCGTTGGTGGACATTCCTTATTTCCTGATGGCTACACATCATCAGGAAAGGAAAAACCATATAAAAACTTAGACAGATACGCAGTACGAGATTTTCTATCCAAATCCAGTTGGTTGGAAACTTGGAGCAGTGAAACCGAATTACAGGTTGATTATGTAACAGTTACCGCTTTATAGTGTTCAAATAGGAGTTTTTTACTTAAATTAATAAATAAGTACAACAAACTAGTGATAGTTTTGGTTGAGTTTATTCTTCAAGTGTCTTTCTTTTGATGAAGACAGATATGCTTCAAGAAAAATTATAGAAACAATCTAATTGGAGTATCAGTCCATTGACTGTTTGTAACTGGTTCTGGCATCTACAGGGGGATCCACGACTAATGTGACAAAATTTACTGACATATTGCTTAGGCAAAAATATTGAGTTTCAAGCAAATTTGTCTTATGCGAATGTTAATTGTTTACGAGGTACAGGGTGTCAAAGTGTAAGTAAAACTTTCGTTTTTTTTAATAGATTCTTAATTAGTTTTACTACAACCGACTATTGCAGCTGGAACCACCGGCTAAGTAATAGGAAATTTGGATTTCTCGATCTGAGAAACTTCCAAACACATTTTTTTTTCAAAATAATAAAACTGGTAAAAATTATAGAAAAAATCGATTTTTTTTTTACACTTTGACCCCGGGACCTCGGAAGCAATTAAAATTTTATTTCGGCATTTAATTGCCGTAGAAACTATTTAACTATTGCAGTAACATAATCAAATTAACAGAAAAATCATGTTGGTTGTTTTGCACCGCACTCCACTATTTCAATGGCAAAACGTCTCAATGAAGACGATATTCCCCTACGTTGTTTGTTTTTTGCGCAATACAAAAAATGTGTCTCAACAATTAAATTTTAAAAATTAATTGTTTTCCTTTCCCATTACGCTTTAGATTAGTTAGTATATGCTTAATTCTGATCTTTCGCCGGACAATTTGCAGAAAAACTCAACCAGAACGAACATGATTTTTCTCCTAAAGCGCCACAAGTGCGAATGAGAGAACAATAGCTGGCAAAATTCAAAAGATTGTGATCCGGAGAATGTCAAGTGAGCCTGCACATGGCAACATTGAAAACAATCTTTGTTTTGATTTGGTGATTAGGTTGACTATTTGAATTTACACCGTAAAAAATCGAAGTACTTGTTAATTATATAAAAAAAATGTCCAACCAGCAAGCCCCTAAACGTGACCATAAAGCGCGAATTGGAATTAGATATAGACGAACATCTATGGACTCGATGAAGACTGAATTCCGCAATGTAAGTTTGGCATGTAAACATTTGGTGTTCAATAACATCCACCGGCGATTCAATATTTTCGAGAAACTCGCCAGGCTTGTTCATTTTCAACTTTTCTGCATCGTCAGTTACGAATCACAGGCCTTAAATCCCTAATTCAGACAACTCAGGACAAGCACACCTTGTGGGGGCACAGCCCCCAAGTCGTCATAAATTTGCACATTCCAAAATAAATTACTGTCTGCGAAAAATCCATAAAAATGGATTAAATTCCATAAGTAATCCATTAACTTGTCATACTACACCTCAATATTCTTTACCTCTAAGTGGATACATCAATATTCTTTACGTAATTTATCATTCGATAAGCTGGAGTTGAATCAATGTAAAACACAATGTATTTCAACTAGAGATGAAATATGACGAAAAGACCGCGTAGTTTTCAGTGTTTGTAGACCATTAAATATAATTAATTAACAAAGGATTATACTTTTTGGTGAGGGTAATCCTTGCCTTCCACCACCTTATTTGTTCACATTCTTGATGAAAATATTCAAATCAGTTTTATTTATGATACACTGATCCAAAATGTAGTTTTTTTATATATAATTACTTTGTATATTTTCCTGACTGTATTTCAATTTAATCCGAAAAAAAAATTCCTGGGTTCCAGTCAATTTTATTGTTTATTATTTAAAATGTCACAAATACGTTTCGGTGTTTAATTTTTTAAAATGTGTTTAACATTTAATTAGTGTTCACACACTAATTAAATGAGCGCATGCATACACTGATTGGACCAAGTAAATAAAATATAAACACCTGACATTGAAGAATTGCAGAACAATTGATATTCCTAGAATGCAAAGAAAAGCGAAATATAAACAGTTTCTTTATTCTCTCGCTCGATATAGAACAAAGTATGGATTTCAATAGCCAGTCAAATGTGAAGGTAGAAACAGTAAGTTAAATTTGAATCTCTGAACAATAGATTCTAGTCTTTTCCCAGACATGATTGTCCTGACTCATCACCTGAAAACCTATTGTTTTTAATGTACTTTTTAATCTGTGTGTGATTTGTATTTTAGTATATGAATTTTGATAGAAAATTTTTTTTTTTTTAATTAATGATGGCTGTGAATGAGTATTTTAGACAAACTGATGATGGTGGAGAAAGACACCGAAACGTATTTGTGACATTTTAAATAATAAACAATAAAATTGACTGGAACCCAGGAATTTTTTTTTCGGATTAAATTGAAATACAGTCAGGAAAATATACAAAGTAATTATATATAAAAAAACTACATTTTGGATATATATAATAATTTAGTGCATACCAAAAAACGCACATTTTGTCGCTTCCATCACTTAACTCATGGATCGGAACCACCATACATACAATCTAGTGCCAATATTTTACTCGCAGAGGTTTCTTGCGCGACTTCGAACAACACGGAGCAAGAGTGTCGACCGTTTACGCAGTATTGCTGAGAACTATGATACCGACAGGGAGTTCAGGTCACTCACTGAGCTTCGGCAAGTGCTACTTTCTGAGCAAAACCAAAAAAGCCTAGTAGGTTCTGATGATGTCAGTGACTTGCTGAGTGAGGTTGAAGAGGAATTGCGTCAAGTCAGGTATGATCCGCATAAATAACTTCTCGGTTTACGGGGTGGCCTGGATGTCTTGACTGCAGTAGCGTGTTGTACGGTTAAAAATAAAACACAAACTTGATCACCTTTTATCGAAATAGAGGAAGGACTAAACTATTTTTTTATGATCCGTATTTCGACAGAGGCATTTAGCGGGCAATGTTCTCATAAAGTTTTATAAAATTTTCGAACATACTGGTAATGTTATACTTGGGTCACCCTGTATGTAATAAATTTTCATTTATTATGAACTCGATACATTGTACATTTAAATATGTTTGTACATTAACAGGATAAAGTTTGCATTTTTGCCAACAAATCCTGCATGTTTTACAATTGTTTTAGATGTATTTTTGGACACGTATTCTTAATTTCAGACTAGAATATGAGGCTGACACCTATGCGGAACAAAGTATAGAAGAGACTGAAGATGTAGTTCATCGATTTATGACAAAATGCGAGATTTGTCTGAACGTATCCGTAGGTCCCGTTTGCTCCAAATGTAATTCCCAGTTAAGTTTCGATATGAACTAAAATGCAGATATTGGTTGAAAAAAATAGCTTATTAGTATATATTCGTTTACCCGGTGTTTTATGCATATTTCTTCCAAATTTTTCAAATAAAACTGTTCCCTTATTCAGACTATGAAGGCTTCACGGCCGGTCAAAGCAGCGATTGAAAACTTGCCACAAAACCACGCTTAGTCGTGAATCATTGGAATTGCTTCATTTCGTTGAACGTTTCGTTTAAAGATGTGGGGAACATTATCAAAAACGATGGGCTAAGGGACGAAGTTCTTTTCTGTATAGAAGAACATCGTCCGTTAGCCTTTATGATGTTCACCTCCGGAAGCAATTCCACTGATCCACGGCTTATAAACGCGAATAACTTTTCAATCGATGATTTCTGGTTTTAGTAGTAAACATCTTTATTTCTAAAAAAAGGCTATCGACCTATCGGTCTTTCTGCCCTCTGGTTTTATTACTACATCAACCTCGCTTTCTTTAATTTTCAATATTTGCTTCCGAAATTTACCTCCTATGAACGTCTTACTTCGACGGTCTGATAATAGTGGTTGCTCAACATTGGAATCAAATTTTGTCATAACATATTAAAATAAAATCGTCATTGTAACCCATTTTGGGGGTTACTACATTGTAATTATCCCTCTCACTGTTGAAGCAAGTCAACTAGTTTACTTAATTTAGACTGATTCTTTGTGTTCAAGAGGAAAATCTGCTTTTTATTATTAGGTATTAATTTCGTTGATTAATGGAAAATTTTCCGAAATATCAGAGATCGAAACTTACTGATTTGATGCACAGGACTAAACGCTTAAGTTTTAGTTGCATATTTATTTTTACTTTTCGGAATTCTTCAACAACTTATACTTAAACTGGAATAATTGTGGAAGTAAATAAGCAACAATTATAGTTGCTTTAAACATAATAATTTGGCGGCTTAAGTAACTTAAATCGGTTGGATAACTTAGAATGGGTTTATACATACATATGTAAAACATTCACAGAACACTGACACAGAGTGAACGTTGAACGAATAAATTTCCAAAACCAATGAAATATTGAGCTTTGAAATGTTTACTTAGGTGTAAAACTATGTATCTTCGAATATAATCTCTTAAAAAAGAGTAATTGCTTCCTGGTCATACCGAAATTTGTTGTAAATTTTCTAAAAAACTTTAACATTCTAGATTGTTTCACAACCACGGTGTGTCTGAATTGACGATTTAATATTTCAGGAAAAGAATAGGAAGAAACGCAAAGTGTTTAGATTATTAGTTACAGACAAAAATGTGATTCGTCCCTTGCATAACTGATGCCACTTTTAGAAATGCTGCTAATTTAGTTAAGTTTTCTTTTACTTATTTCTACCTTTATAGTTTACTTGACCTTGGTTAAATGCAATTATTATATAATATTCACCATTCGCTCTCCCTCTGTTTATATTAAAAATACCATGACTTATGTGCCATAATCGAGAAAATCCTATATTAACTGTACCCCGTAAAAATGTTCATCTGCACAATGCAAAACGCAATAAAAAAATAGCGCTCACTTTGGTCAAATGAACAATTTTCACAGGATCTTTTCCCCTGTTCGTCATTTGATGTGAAACAACTATTAAATGTATAAATATAATATATATATATATATGGAAGGTTGTTTTTGAAGGATATTTTTTACCAACTATGCACTCCGCATATGTTTCCTGATAAAGAAAAGGTAAATCAGTATTTTTACACATTCCTGACGTCAGTACCTGCAATGTGGCATACAGGGTGCATAACATGCATTGATTAGACTGGTTTTAAAGGGTCGAGAGTTTATGAAGTAAATATTAAGTGTTGTGATACCCATGATTATTTTCGTTTGTTACAATGTTTATAATAAACTTTTTAAAATTCTATTGCCCGTAATTTTATTGGTTTTCAAGCTAGAAATTCATCAATCATACGTACTTCGCTTAGAATTAGAACGTGCAACCCGCGCAAATGTTCTGACTTGAGATTTTTTCCAAAAGAATACAAGATACGGCCATTGTTTCAAAAAACGACGCCAGTTTTTTGCAGATATCTAATGAAGAAATTGAGATGCAGTGTTCGCTTGCCAGCACTGGGTGGAGAATTTCAGACTGAATTTACTAAGTGAAACATCAGTTAGGCAAGTTAGGCAGTTTTTGAGTGTGAGACACTTCTCGAGTGTTTTACTGCTTTAGAACCCCTCAATTCGTATGTCGCTTCGACTTTGAACAAACATTCAACAAAAATTATTTGATTCAAACTTATTTCAGATGTTTTCGCGCCACTTTTTCGACCATATCGGCAGGACTATGGACAGCGCTTTAGATTATTGCTCTGATTGCAGATAGGATATGCAATATAAAAGAAAGCTACAGAGTGACCCCATTTTAATGACAAACAAGTTAAGAGCGGCGCAAATGTGTACGCACAAATTTGATCTTGTGTCATTTACATACCAAAGGATAAAAGCAAACACAAAAAGCTGCAAATAAACATATGATATTCGTGATTGTTACACAGGACTTTTCTCAATCGTTCATTGGTGGTATATTAATTACATATATGCATAGATTGGTAACAAATAATAATATCCGATACTAAATCAAAGCTGATTTGCGCATTTAAATATTGCGGCCAGCCAAATGCTAAACTAAATATAAACCAAAACTAATGAATATGCTAAAACCATTACATTACTGAAAAAATTACTAACGAACATTTTTCATTTCTAAAGTAGTTAATTGTTTTAACCCCCTGGGTTTCCTACACATACGTAACATATTTACATGGAAACGTTAGAAGATAACACAACACTTGCCATTTGGCCATTATTTTCTTCGTTTCGTTTTCATGTTACGGGCGGTTTTAAGTAAATACCGGAAGGCAAAAACGGATTCTAACAAAAATAAAACATTTCTATATTCAAATGGACATTAACATCTATCTATAGTTGAAAACCAGTCAATAGACATTATAACTACTCCTCAGATCAATCAGGGTTCAATCAATCCTGATTATCAACATATAAAAAATAATTGCATCAATACCGAAATGCTGATCACCGTATTTTATATGTATATTGATCAAGATATCACCACAAAAAATGACTAATATGTACTTAGAACTGTGCAATTAGTATCTACAATTTGTAAATATTCAACCAATTCGCAACGACGATGCGGTCGTGATGAAAGGAACAAATTCGATTCAAATTTAGTAGGCAATTTTTTGGAGAAAGGCTCGGATACGTAATTAGCATTTCAAAATGCGAATATTTGCAAATTAAATTATATGTTTCTATATTATGCCATTTTTTTAAATAAATTCTCAAACTGTATTGTCACAACGACAAGCTATTAGTTATCAACGTTATTTATTTGCTTCTCATTTTCCCTTGACTTGAAAAAATAATTCAAGTACTTACAGTGATCGCCACTCATCATCAAATTTCTTGAGTCACTATTAGTTAGATTCATAAAAAATGGACGGTAAATGATCAGATTGGACGAACACTAAAATAATTAACTGAACAAACAAAGCTGAATGTTTTTTGTAGAGGAATTTGGCTGACGGACAACCGAAATAAAAGTTCAGAATTAATATTCTAGTAAAATTCGTATTGAGGTATGTGTATATTAGATAACTAGCGTGAAACGATGATATTCTGTGACTAAAAATCGTCGTTATTCACACGTTTCGAAGGCAAAGCCTCCAAAAAAAATTAATGTACGGGCTGCTATTGTCGGACAAATAATTTGTGGAATATAGTTTTGATGAATGGGAAGCTATGTTTGGATCTGGCATAATATATCGGGTATTGCATTAAGTAAATCCAATATCGGACACGACATACGCCCTGCTTTTAAAATATGCGCTTTTAGAAATACTAATTGATATAAAACAATTTTTGACTAAATATTAAATAAAATTGTTCCTTTCACTGTACAATGAATTCCGATTACAGACTTTAAAAGTAGAATAATCTCCACCAAGCTCGAGTATATTCAAAAGGTTACGCAAATATTTACATTTATCACTGTTATCAAAACTTCTTGCAGTCATATGAAGTTTAAAGATTATGTACATACCTTTACGAGTGCTAACTAATCTAATTAATTTCGGCATTTTAGAGCAGGGAATTTGGGAACCATCTGAATACGTTCAAGCTTCACAAAAATCACAGCCAGGCAAAAATGATGCATTCATTCAAGATGAAAATTACAGATCACAGTTTTATCTATTAAATTTATTAAGACGAAATCCATAAGACTTTTACCAAATTTTCAAATTCATCAAAGTACCCCAAAAGTTAAATCACAACCTTAGCGTCTAAAGGTAAAATCAACAAATAGTAAGTTACACCTTATTCGAACCTGTTCATCCGAAGCAAAAACGAATTGAATAAGTCTGATCTAACTGGACAAAGCCACAAAATGTGACTGACAATACAGAGAGTTAAGAGCTAAATAAAATCGGTGTGAGTTAAGCACTTAATGGTTCAAGCTATTTTAATATGTTGTAGTATTTATCTGGTATATTGTATTGACTATTGTTCAGTTCGACCGAGGGTGTCCCGTAAGTTATGCCTTCAGTAAGTATTAAGTATATTTCAGATTTAAATAAAAATTTGCAAAAGCATGCCTCTTCTACGCTTGGGAGATAGTAAGTAAGGAATTTTCAAATCCTATCACTGGATTAAAATAGAGCAACTAAAGATAATTAAAATATCTAGTAACATAAGAGAGTAAACCTTAGTTAAGGCATATGTATAATAGCACGATACGAGTGTTAACGCGATTCAGAAAGGCAACTAGTATCACCAGAGCAGGATTGCCTCTCACAACAAAGCTAACAAGCAGTCCTTCTCAGGATGGTTACAATATGCCATATTTCATGGCTAATCCTGCAAAATAGAACTCTAATGTACTTGTAAGAATGACTAGGCCGTTCGAACAGCTTACCCGAACCAGCGGGTTAAAAGGTTAAACTAAACAAGGCACTGGCCGTCATCAGTTGGTCTCATAGCTAGTCAGTAAGGCTGCATCTACAGGCTCCATACAGCTGGGACATGTAAGGCTACGCATAAGCCAATCATCTATGCATGTCACATGGTAAGTGTGCATGCACGGAAGGTAACGTAATGCGTCGCCAACCTGAACACCGTATTTATTTATATAATGCAAATCAAACACCTCGAAGTAGTAACATACCATAAATTCGCCCATACATATAACGCATTCTCTGATTTTTTTGCATCCATCGTATTTTCCAGTTGGTAGGTGTTGAATCAGTCCAATTCTTTTAGCGATTTTTATCTGCTCCTCTTCGGTTAGTTGCGTCACTGACCGAGTAACACTTGGAGAGGGATGATACAAAGGTGGAGTGCTCTGAACCGATAATGTCTCCTAGAGGTTTAAGGATCAAAATTGTTTGCTTTTTTATCTACAACTGTTTCCATATTTTGTTTATTTTTATTGCAAACTAGTAAATTATCACCAATATAACATAGTTCTGAGCAACAAAATTGTGGTACGAGTAAAAACCCATAGAACCGGTTTCAAACCTATTATAATAAGTTTGCTGTATAAACCACATTGAAAAAGTACAACATTAAGGAAATAGTGTGCTAAAAATTGTAAATGAAATTTAATAGGCGTTATTTGCCAACAAAAGAACACGCTTTGCGAATTTGTTGAACCCAAAATCTCATTAGGATGCATAATTAAGCCACGCAGTTCTACTGCTTGGAAAGCCACATTATCGGACAAGCCGCGACATGATTAATTTTGCAATTGAACAGGTTGCATCAAGATTAACTTCGCAGATTTCTCGCCGGTTTAACCACGGAAAAATTTCGTTTGATCTAAAGATCAGTCTAGTGAATTAATGTGCTGATCAGGAGGCGACAAAAAATGTGGCGATGTACAAAGTGCGCAAAAAAATATGTACAATGCAAAAATAGCATTTTATTACTCCGCTACGAAGCACAATATTGCCTCAATGTCAACATACCGAACCTAATCGCGCAAGAAGAATTCAATTTGTCTAATGGGCCCCAGACAACGATAATGTAAAGTAGGCACTTAACTTTTAATTAATGTATTAATTACCTGGTAACTTGGCGGTCCCACAGGATCTGATGATGTTTCTCTAACACTATCAGTACCTCTTAAAAGAGAAATATCATCTGTTGTAGACCTCTTGAAACAATTACCCATGTTTGTTTTGTCAGAATATCTGGCCTTTATTTACAAATAGAGTGGGTAACTACCTCCATCATGATTTTGAAACAATTGAGATTTGAAAGAACATGTTAGTGTCCAGCACGTAAATTTCTTTAGAGCAATCTAGCATTTAGTTGTTACGCGCTACACATTTATTAAACTTTCTAATTTGTTATTAATATTTTCAAAGAACAATGAACATTTGACAATGCTTGTTCAGCATGACAGGAATGATAAATGACACAACAAATTCATCGACAATGTTGCAATATCAACTTTCCATTTCTAGAAGCTCATAAAAACCCATCCTTTATCTCCGTCACTTGTGTGGTGCGAGACTAGGACAAACATAGTTCTGTTTAAGATAAACAAGTATATACCTGAGAAAGATACAACATAAACAATTGTATTCAAAGAACAGGTTGCGGGATTTGCGTACATTCACGAGAAGGACAGTGAATCGTGTGATCAACAGAGACAGAACATGCTATACGTATAGCACTATAAAAGTATATATGTATAAATGTATAGTGTGGGCAGAAAGACCGATAGGTCGATAGCCTTTTTTAGAAATAAAGATGTTTACTACTACTGCATAATGTGTATATGTAAGGTATATATATACCTTTTTATAGTGCTGTAACTATAGGGTTTCCTTTCGACTGCAGCGTAATCGAATTCTTTCACATACAAAAGCCGCTTTATTTTATTTAATTAAATTGTTCTGTTAAAAAAATTACCAGGACGCTTGTTTATTTAATTCCCCAAATATATTTTTTTAATTTTTAACTTCAAAAAATGATTTTATCAAATCTTCCGAAAACACTGGAAAAACCAGGATTAATAAAACAACAGTAAATAAATAAAAATTTATTCTAATTTCTAAATTTATTCTAATTGTGAATATACATGAAACAACTTGTAAAACTTAAATAAAATAAACATTGTACATGTATCACATATTGATTGTGGTAGAATTACAGCAATTACTATGTACTATTTGCTGATTAGAAAAAGCAATAAACAATATAAATTAATAAAATTTGCAGGTAAATAAACTTTAAAGTTACTGTATCACGTTTTCAATGAAAACACAGACAAAAACAATTACAATAATTAAAAATAAGTCAGTATCATACATCTGATGTTTTACCTGTTAGAACTGTAACTGTTGTTTTATCACTTTCTTGGTCTTCCAAAAATCGGTCCATAAAATCCGTGAAACCCGGTTGGAATGAATACTTCTTTTTTTCCAAGCGGCATTTATTGGCAAATACATCATGTCTCTCAGTTTTCTTCCATAAATAGTAAAACTGTACTAGTTCACCAACGGTCCTCGACTGAACCTTCAACATATACTTCAGAATAGAATATGAGAACTCAAACTCTTTCAATAAATCAATTAGCGGAATGAACTGAATGATGAAACACAGGCATTCCTAAAACTGCTTAGTTAATGAACCACATAAGATACAGCTGAAGCACTTAGAAATATTATTAAATCGCAGACAAGCATCTAAAAACTTTCGTAACAACTATTGAAATCAAGCTTTAATTGTAGAATATTTATCGAGAACACTTACTTTGTCTAGAGATCACTTCATCAAAATATTGGCATCAAATCTTCATGGAAGATCTAAAATGAAGCGAGCTGAGAACTAAACATTGCATTTATGTGAATTGTGAAAGCTGTGATGACTTCTGTAAATTCACCTGAACTGGTATGGAGGTATATAATTTATTAGCTTAAATTAGGACAAAATCATGCACTTTGCTCATGGGCAACATAACGCAAGTCATGAATGATATTTGCCTAATGTATGAGTAAAGTGTGCACAATACAATTGAAAAAGTCTGCACCGAAAAACTACCGCAACAAATGTACGTTCTTTGGCAAACCGTAATTGTTATAAATTGACACCAAAATGTATGACTTGTAGTTATATTTTTCAATTTATGGACACCCGATAAAACCCTGCAAACTTAAGGTAAATTAGTACATGCACACATGATGTAATGAATGTCTTGTACTTAAACTATGAAGAGTTAAATGATAATGACACAATAAACGATTTGTTAATAGCGGTAGAAGACCTATTGCAAACACTAAACAATCAAACCACATAAACCTTGGACAAAATAAATATATTCCAGAGAAACGAAACACAGTATTGATTTATTACATTAGGACAATTATTACAAAATTAATGTAGAATTTTTGGTTTAACATGTATTTATGTAAATATGCTATCCTTTAATCTAAATAATCAATATATTGTTCAGAAATCTTCTTTGGAGAAAATACTACTATCGGACAAGGCAAAATATTTATTTGCCGAATTGAATTATTAAATAACACAAGAACAGTCTCACAAACTATTTATGGAATAGGTCAGTCAATTGATAAAAACGCAAAAAAATTTAATTTTCAGTCACAATACAAAAAAATTAATTCCATAACTAGAACTCCAGGACTTCCTAATTAGGAAAATCCAGTAATTGACTGACTGAAATTTAAGACATATCAAAATATTTCAACCATACAAAACTTCCAGAGTATCACAAACTCACAGATTATTTTCCGCTTTGTTAATCTTTTACCTTGTTCTGTTGAATTTGCAGGAAGTCCTTTCCAAAAGAACGGACTCCAGATTCGAAATTTCGACATTCCTCTTCTGACCACTTGGCTTCATTGCCATTTGGCACCTTTGGACTGGATGGACCTTTCATTTCAAGTTTCCGCAAAGCTTCTTCCGTATTATAACCTGTTGAAGATACATTTTCAGTAAATCTACGCAAATTGTGAAATATTTAGCCAATAAAAAATACAGAAAAATGTAATTGGTATTTGGTTATTTTTACTTACCACATTCTTTTAATATATAAAGCGCCTCCTCATCGTCCCTGAGCATGGTGCCTTTTGGAATAGGAGGATTGAAAATTTCATGTGCTTTCTGCAGATATTCTTCCACCTTTTGACTAAATGATTCCTGCGGGCTCCACAATAATTGATCGTCCACATCATTGGAGGGCACTTCTTCATAACTGGTGAGACTTTCCGGTACTTGAGCTTGATAGTCACTTCCTACCATAATGTTCTAGACAAAAAAAAATGGTTGGAGCAAAAAATGAAGCAAATTCACAAAAGGTCTACTTACGTGTACAGCTCCGCTTAATTTCTGGTAGTCCTCTTCCTCTGGATTGGATTCCATATCTTCCTCTTCGTCCTCGCTGATTTTAGAGACAGCTGAAAATTTAATTTATTTTATAAGAGGCTTCGGGCCAGTAAAATTCCTAATACTTGTTAAGTTTTTAGAATCGTCTACATCTTCTACAATAGGCTCATAAAGGAGGCTGAGTTTTGACTGCCTTGGCGGTGTCGGGGATCGTTCTTTTTCCACTATGGGCTCGCAAATTTGTTCCTGTTCATTTTGGACGTGCTCTTCATCCTCTTCTTCGGATTCGGAAGAGCTCTCTTTGTCTTTTGCGTTGTAACCATAAAGGGCTAGCAGTTCGTCCAAGGGCATGTTACTTTCCTGAAAGATGGATACAAATATTAGAAACACAGACATATATTATTTACCTTCTCCAAATTGGAAAGCTCCGTTGAAGGGTCATTTGCTTCTCCTGCAGCCAAAGCTTCCTCTTCTTCTAGCGTCCTTTCGTCATCAAAATCATTGACAAGCATATCAATGGAGGGATCAAAGAGCTTATCTTTTGTAGGTGATTCATTTGATTTACTACAGCTTGGACTTTGATCTGTATTTGCTGGGTCTACTGGCTCCATAGCCAAAAGGATTTATTTCATTCCAATATGTCCAGTAAAGGTCTGAAACGGATAAATGATATGGTTGATACTCCTAATCCTAGTCAGTGCTTGCGACATGCTTGGGCAAGCCTGCAAAGTTGTTTGCAGGCTTGCTGAAGCGCTGGTGGGTTATTAAACAAAATGTACTAATGAATAAAGGCCCAAAATAGGTTTAAATCTAAAAGTTGAATCAGAACAAAGGGTATAAAGTGTACTAACTTGCAGAGTGTTTTAATTCACACCTACTATTTTCAATGGCTGCTACCTGCTCTAATAATGATTTGAAAACCAATGTTCGTCCAATTAAGAAGCAAACCGTTTAAAATTCGTGAAAACTTGCACATTAACGAAAAAACACAAAACAAACTGCTGTTTACATCTGTCTTCTGTCAAGCGGTGAACAGTTTGCCAGCTGTCGCCTGTCTCTGTCAACTTAAATACATGCATCGGCGTTGCCTGCTCTCATGACCCTGACTCCTGCTACGTGCTCCAAAATAATCGATTTTGTTAAAACAATTGCCAAATTTCCACGAAAGTAGCTAATTTTAATCAAAACAAAAAAGTAATTAATGAAAAGTGGAAAATTCACCCCAGAAAGGGACAGAGCAATTAAAATACAAAATAAGAGAAAATGCAAAATTAACACTGAAACAAATAAACTCAAAGAAAAATGCACAGCTAAAATTCGGAAAAATATGTAGTCAAACTGCCGGTGAATTCCCGTTCTGGTGGAGGTAATGGTTTAACATTATTGAAGCGAAAAACGGAGCAATTAACACTGAACTGATAAAAAGTTTGGCCAAAAAGACAAAACGGTTGGTTGCCGGGAATAAATACAACACCAAAAAAAAAAATTGTTAAATCCACGTTTTGGTTCATTGTTGTTCGGCGGAAGTCTAGTCGGGTAAATTTTGGCGTTCTTCATGAATAGTTTAATATGGGACGATGACGATGATATGGATGAATTAGAGATAATTGAATTTGGTGTGCCAAGGCGGATTAACAATCGTGCAAATCATTTCCATTATTTGGATAATTATACATTTTTTAAGACTTCATTTGGACAAGACGCGTTAAAATCTGCAGTGATTGTACTCCAAGCTTTGTCCTTATCCTTCCACGTGCACGAGTCCGTTTCGGCAAATTTCAATTAACCTAAATTTCTCCTCATTAGGATAATTCCGAGTTCGTATTATTTTCGGTGTTTGCGTGCAATGCGTTGCAAAACTGTGCAGTTGGCCCTAAGCCGAACTTCGAGTCTGATTTAGACTAAGTACCAGTTAGACTGATTTAAGTTCGTTTAAACAGCGGTGCAATCAACTTTAATTATTAAGTTCCGCTTAACTCCTAAGCCGACGCGGTGCAGTTGGCCCTTAATAGTGCAATAAAAGTGAAGCATTCCCAAATCATGGCATGGTTTGTGAATGCTTTACTTTGATATTGGTGGCTCTGCTAACAATTGGGGGCAGCCCACTCTCTCACAAAAAATCAAGCTAAAAAGATTTTCAAGTTTCATGAAAATTGAGCAAAAGATTGATGGGAGAGCGAGTATTTAATTTAGCATACAAAAGTGGCCACATGAAGGGCTGTTTGTTTATCTTTGGCTGAAAAAGCTGCTTTGTTTACGGCAAATATTCAAACCAGTTCGATCGCAAACTGGAAATTTCTAGAAAATCGTCAATACGAAAAAAATTAGTTTTGGCGTTGTGCATTAATCACTGCAACTGAATGAAATGCAGACAAACATAAATGGCTCTAAATTTAAAATTAAATTAGTAATAGATCGGCGTTTGGAGGGTTTTCCGTTTAGTTGTTGTTGTAAACTGAAACCGAGCAACAAAGGAAAAGGCAATGAGTCATACGAAGGGCCATCTAGCAAACGATTATATGATTATGTAAGTTCTGTACGAACTTTTTTTGAAAAGCTGAACATATAGTTCAGTTTATTGTCAGCAACGGATAAATGTACAAATTTAGTGCCATTTAGGCGAATGCGGTCGATCATCTTGCTTGTTAACCACTGAATTTGATTCACATTTATTTTCAACTCCGTGTGGATACGTATTGTAGGATTAATGGATAGACAATGGAGGATGGTCAGTTTGCAGAAAAGCAGGTTTCTGACCTTTCTGACCTCTGACCTGGCTTATAAATCTATCAACCCTTAGCTTGAACTGGGTTTAGTTTTTCGAGAAACAATTGAAGTTTTTTCAGTTATTTATTTCCTTTTCTTTCCAATCAAATAACTGGGTTTTAGACTAAGTTTATGTAATACTACAGATTTTTTTCTTTCTTTTCAGGTAGAACAATGCAGCTTTCGGTAAGTTTAGCATTAATTTGCCATTGGCGGACAGCACGTTAAAACGTTGCGTGTGATTCTGGCCAAACCATTTAGATTTCGGACTGTTTTTTCAAATTAAAAAATTTAAACAATTTTTTTTTACAATTCGTGATAGGGATTTTCAGGGGCTAGGGTCCGTCCGAATAATTGCATATAATTCTATTTATTGCATTATTGGAGAATAGCGCGTTAACACGTCGCGTGCGACCCTGGCCAAACCATTTAGATTTCGGACTGTTTATTCAAGTTTAAAAGCTTAAACAAACTGTTTTTTTTACAATTCGAGATAGGGATTTTCAGGGGCTAGGATCCGTCCGCATACTTGCATTTCTATTGTTTATTGCTTTTTATTGCTTATTGCATTATTGGAGGTTAGCACGTTAAAACGATGCGTGTGATTCTGGCCAAACCATTTAGATTTCGGACTGTTTTTTCAAATTTTGAAATTTAAACAAATTCTTTTTTTTTTCCATTCGTGATAGGGATTTTCAGGGGCTAGGGTCCGTCCGAATAATAGCATATAATTCTGTTTATTGCGTTATTGGAGGATAGCGCGTTAACACGTTGCGTGCGACCCTGGCCAAACCATTTAGATTTTGGACTGTTTTTTCAAATTTAAAAATTTAATCAAATTTTTTTTTTTTACAATTTGTGGTAGGGATTTTCAGGGGCTGGAATCCGTCCGAATAATTAATTTTATTTATGCATACTTTGCCCCTGGTCGCCATGTAGATGTAGATTTTTAGTCCCATATTGTTGACTTGTGTTTTAATAAAGATAGAATTGTTTGTCATATTTTTTCGACGTAGAACGACGAGGGAGTTTCTGGATTCTGGGTTGGGTTTTTCAAAGTTTTTATTTGATTTCTCTGAAACTAATTTAAAGTCACATTTTATAAACAAACTAAAAGTTTTCAATGCTAATCGATTTTTATACGTTCTTTTTCAGTCTAAATGTAAACTCTATTATTTTTTTTGCGGTAAATTTCAATTTTATAATACCCCAGAATGCAGACTAAAGTGCCTAAGGGTTAGTGAATATTTTTAAAACTTTGTGATGGACTAGCGGATAGCGCCTTAAGAGGCTGCGAGTGGTCCTGGCCTCTTAATGTAGATTTCCAGCTATTTTTTCAAATTTCACAACTAAGCAAGTAATTTTTTACAAACATTCGTGTTAGGGATTTTCAGAGGCCAGGATCCGTCCGATTATTTCTGTTCTTTACTGTCCAGCGCCTTACTAGGCTGCAAGCGGTCCAGATCAAGATTATAATCACACTTGCGCCTGTTCTAAATTAATTTAAGCCATTAAATGGCATCGAGTTTTCTGAGGAAAAAATTGAGTTTTAGGGAATTTCAGCGATCTGGATCCGGACGGCGTTTAATTGTGTAGAAGTAGAAGGCAACCAGGGTTGTAGTTTTTCTTTTATACTTGATGATTCTTTGATTTTCTGGGCTTTTGCGAATTTTACTTTGCGGTTTTTTTTAAATGACTGCCAAACCATTTAGATTTCGGACTGTGTTCTCAAATTAAAAAAATTAAACAAATTCTTTTTTTTACAATTCGAGACAGGGATTGTCAGGGGCTAGGATCCGTCCGAATAATTGCATTTTAATTGTTTATTGCTATTTATTGTTTATTGCATTATTGGAGGATAGCACGTTAAAACGTTACGTGTGATTCTGGGCAAACCATTTAGATTTCGGACTGTTTTTTCAAATTTAAAAATTTAAACAAATTCTTATTTTTTTACAATTCGTGATAGGGATTTTCAGGGGCTAGGATCCGTCCGCATACTTGCATTTCTATTGTTTATTGATATTTACTGTTTATTACTATTTATTGTTAATTGCATTATTGGAGGATAGCGCCTTAAGATACTGCGTGCGATTCTGGCCAAACCATTTAGATTTCGGACTCTTTTTCAAATTTAAAAATTTAAACAATTTTTTTTTACAATTCGTGATAGGGATTTTCAGGGGCTAGGGTCCGTCCGAATAATTGCATATAATTCTGTTTATTGCATTATTGGAGGATAGCGCGTTAACACGTCGCGTGCGACCCTGGGCAAACCATTTAGATTTCGGACTGTTTTTTCAAATTTAAAAATTTAAACAAATTCTTATTGTTTTACAATTCGTGATAGGGATTTTCAGGGGCTAGGGTCCGTCCGAATAATTGCATATAATTCTATTTATTGCATTATTGGAGGATAGCGCGTTAACACGTCGCGTGCGACCCTGGCCAAACCATTTAGAATTCGGACTGTTTTTTCAAGTTTAAAAACTTAAACAAACTGTTTTTTTTACAATTCCAGATAGGGATTTTCAGGGGCTAGGATCCGTCCGCATACTTGCATTTCTATTGTTTATTGCTATTTATTGCTTATTGCATTATTGGAGGTTAGCACGTTAAAACGATGCGTGTGATTCTGGCCAAACCATTTAGATTTCGGACTGTTTTTTCAAATTTTGAAATTTGAACAAATTATTTTTTTTTCCATTCGTGATAGGGATTTTCAGGGGCTAGGGTCCGTCCGAATAATAGCATATAATTCTGTTTATTGCGTTATTGGAGGATAGCGCGTTAACACGTCGCGTGCGACCCTAGCCAAACCATTTAGATTTTGGACTGTTTTTTCAAATTTAAAAATTTAACCAAATTCTTTTTTTTTTACAATTCGTGGTAGGGATTTTCAGGGGTTGGAATCCGTCCGAATAATTAATTTTATTTATGCATACTTTGCCCCTGGTTGCCATTTAGATGTAGATTTTTAGTCCCATATTGTTGACTTGTGTTTTAATAAATATATAATTGTTTGTCATATTTATTCGACGTAGAACGACGAGGGAGTGTCTGGATTCTGGGTTGGGTATTTCAAAGTTTTTATTTGATTTATCTGAAACTAATTTAAAGTCACATTTTATTCTCAAATTAGAAGTTTTCGATGGTAATCGATTTTTATAGAACTTTTTCAGTCTAAATGTAAAATCAATTAGTTCTGCTGTGAACTACACTTTTTATTGTCGTATAAGAAAGTTTGCGTTATTATTGACGTTTGTTTCTGTGATTGACACCCTAATTAAACGGTTTTTGTATTTTCAGAAGGGATCGTTAATCGGATAATATTTTTCTCTTACGTTTTTATATATGAATCTTTAAAATATAAGTATAAAGCAAGAGTGTTCTGCTGTGAAGTCCATTTTTTACTGTTGTGTAAGAAAGTTTGCGTTATTATTGATGTTTTGTTTTTGTGATTTACATCCTAAATTAAACGGTTTTTGTATTTTCAATATGGATCCTACGATTTTTCAAATCTGAAATATTTGGCTCTCATTTTTCAACTTTAACTAGCCAGGTTTTCTACTGTGGAAGTTTTTTTTATATGAATCTTTGAAATATAGTTATAAAACGAGTGGTTCTGCTGTGAACTAGAATTTTTTTGTCGTGTTAGACAAATTGTTTCATTTAATGGTGTTTTTCTTGCGAATGAGCTAGTTTGAACCCTTTTGGACTTTTATGAAAAAAAAAAAAACTTTCACTGTATACATTCCCTTTACTAAAACTTTTTCTTAGTGGCGCTTCTTCCAAAAATGTTTTTTTCACCAAATTTTCGACGCTCGAAAGTTCACTATTCGCCACTTGTTTCACTGTTGAAAATCACTTGCTTGCACAATCCGCGACACAATGAGTTACCAACAGGAAATTAACATTAACGCATGTGGGCCACATGTATATTACAGTATTTAGTAGACAAAATGTAGATGTAGATATTTGGGTTATTTTAAATTAGTTTTGGGTTATTTTAGAGTAATTTTGGGTTAGTTTTAGTTAGTTTGAGTTATTATTGGTTTCCTGTTGATACATTTTCAATAATTTAAATCATAACATTTGAGTTTGAAACTGTTTGCACCGAAGCAGGGGGAATAGTGAACTTTCCAACTTCGAAAGGTCGTTGAAACGGACATTTTCGGAAAAAATGTCACAATGAAAAAGTATTAGTAAATGGACAATCTACAACGGAAGTTACTTTTTATTATCGAAATCAAGAAGCTTATTCTTTCCGTGAATTAAACACGAAATTAAACGGTGCTTGTACATATTCTCAATAAGAACAGTTCGAGTTTTAAGTCTTTTTGCTCAATAAGTCAAACTTTCCACAGTAGACTGCTTTAATATGCAAAATCGGCGTGTTTTGCTACGAACACTCCTTCAATTATCTTCGGAGCAAAGATTTCAATTATTAATTTTATTTCTGCTTGAATTACACCCTAAATTGAACGCTTCTTGAACTCTTTGTAGGGATTTCTCGGATTTACAATTTAAAATTTTTTTCACTCAGTTTTTCAACTTTAAATCGTCAGGTTTTCCACAGTAGACTGCTTTCATATGTAAAAGAGGGGTATTCTGCTGCGAACACACCCTCAATTATCTTCAGAGCAAAAATATCCATTTTTAGTTTTTTTCTGCTGTTAATTACACTCTAAATTGAACGCTTCTTGAACTCTGAGTAGGGATTTCTTGGATTTACAATTTTTAACTTTCTTCGCTCAGTTTTTCTACTTTAAATGGTCAGGTTTTCCACAATAGACTGCTATCATATGTAAAATAAGGGTGTTCTACTGCAAACACACCCTCAATTATCTTCAGAGCAAAAATATCCATTATTAGTTTTATTTCTGCTGTGAATTACACTCTAAATTGAACGCTTCTTGAATAGTGATTTTTCGGATTTACAGTTTTTAACTTTTTTCGCTCAGTTTTTCAACTTTAAATAGTCAAATTTTCCACAGTAGACTGCTTCAATATGCAAAATAGGGGTGTTCTGCTGTGAACACACTACTAATGAATTTTCTACAGAGCAAAGACATCAATTATTAGTGCTTTTCTGCTGTTAATTACACTCTAAATTAAACTCTTGTTGACCTCTCAAAAGTGATTTTGCGGATTTACGATTTTTAATTTTTTTCGCTCAGTTTTTCAACTTTAAATCGTCAAATTTTCCACAGTAGACTGCTTTAATATGCAAAATAGGAGTGTTCTGCTACGGACACACCACCAATTAATTTCCTGCAGAGCAAAGCCATCAATTATTAGTGTTTTTCAGCTGTTAATTACACTCTAAATTAAACTCTTGTTGAACTCTTAATAGTGGTTTTTCGGATTTACAATTTTTTACTTTTTTCGCTCAGTTTTTCAACTTTAAATCGTCAAATTTTCTACAGTAGACTGCGTTATTATGTAAAATAGGGGCTTTCAGCTACGAACACACTTTTAATTATTTTTCTGCAGAGCAAAGACATCAATTATTAGTATTTTTCGGCTATTAATTTCACTCTGAATTAAACGCTTGTTGAACTCTTAATAGTGCTTTCTTGGATTTACAATTTTTAACTTTTTTAGCTCAGTTTTTCAACTTTAAATTGTCAAATTTTCCACAGTAGTCTGCTTTATTTTGTAAAATAGGGGCGGTCTGCTGCGGACATACCACCAATTAATGTTCTGCGAGCAAAGACATCAATTATTCGTGTTTTTGTGCTGTTAAACACTCTAAATTAAACGCTTGTTGAACTCTTAATAGTGATTTCTCTGATTTACAATTTTTAACTCTTTTCGCTCAGTTTTTCAACTTTAATTCGTCAGGCTTTCCACGTTCCATGTTTAATTATGTAAAATAGGGGTGTCCTGCTGCGAATATATCACCAACTAATTTTCTGCAGTGCAAAGACATCAATTATTAGTGTTTCTCTGCTGATAATTACACTCTAAATTAAATGCTTGTTGAACTTTTAATAGTGATTTCTCGGATTTACAATTTTTTACTCTTTTCGCTCAGTTTTTCAACTTTAAATTGTCAAATTTTCCACAGTAGACTGCTTTATTTTGTAAAATAGGGGTGTTCTGCTGCGGACACACCACCAATTAATTTTCTGCAGAGCAAAGGTATCAATTATTCGTTTTTTTCTGCCGTTAATTACACTTTAAATTAAACGAGAGTTCAACACTCTCAGAAGTGATTTCTCGGATTAAAAAATTTTTACTTTTTTCGCTCAGTTTTTCCTTTACATCGTCAAATTTTCCACAGTAGACTGCTTTATTATGTAAAATAGGGGCTTTCAGCTGCGAACACACCTTTAATTTATTTTCTGCAGAGCAAATATATCAATTATTACTGTTTTTCTGCGGTAAATTTCATAGTTTTCTGTTTCGAAATGTACTCATACCCCAGAATCCAGACTGAAGTGTCTAAAGGTAGGTGTATAATATTTAGGACTTTGTGATGGTCTAGCGGATAGCGTCTTAAGAGGCTGCAAATGGTTCTGGCCTAATAATTTAGATTTTGCGCTGTTTTTCCAAGTTTCACACATTAAACAAATTATTTTTGCTAAACGATTCGTGCTAGGGAATTTCAGCGGCCAGAGTCCGTCCGACTAATTCAGTTCTTTTTGCTGTCCATCGCCCTTCAGGCTGTAAATCGTCCAGATCAAGATGATTACCAGATTTGCGGTTGTTCTTTTAAATTTAAGCCACTCAATGGAGTTGAGTTTTTTGAGAAAAAATTGGGGTTTAGGGAATTTCAGCGACCTGGATCCAGACAGCGTTTTATTTTATAGAAGTAGATGGCAACCAGGGTTGGTAGTATTTATTTATTTAAGAAACGACAAGCCATTTTCTGCTTGATTGTTCATATTTACAAATGACAATTTGTTCTCTTATTTTTTTAACAATAATTGGCCAGAGTAGTAGTAAACATCTTTATTTTTAAAAAAGGCTATCGACCTATCGGTCTTTCTGCCCTTGTTTAATACATGCAGTCTTAATCTAAATAAAAAACAAATATGAAAATTCTCTTATTCTAGGTTAACAATACTATTAAATAAATAAGATTTCAGTGGCAAGAAGAAATTATTTTATTGTCCACTAGTCCGTAGCGTTTGTAAGTGTTCGAGTAGCGTTAATGTAGGGAAACGGAAGCGGGATTGTCTGGTTGGTCTTGTAAGACAAAGGGGGTTCAGTATGGTCCAGTTGTAGGGGTTGTTTGTCCATTTTGTCTGTAGCTGTATGAGTCTTTCCGAGATCTTTGTCATGTTTGTGCGTTCGTATAGTAGTTGGGTGGGGGGGTTGTGTAGTGGGTTTTGGGGGTGTCTTATTCGTGTTATTAGTCTTAGTGCAATTTGTTCTGTTGTTTGTGCATAACGTTTTGTCCTTTCTGTTCCGTTGGTCATGAGTATATGTCCAAAGTCTAGCAAGGGTCTACAAATAGCTTTATATATTTTGGTGGCGGTGTTTGTGCTAATTCCTCTGTCTTTGTAGGTTAGTGATCGGAAGTGTTTTGTTCTCTTTATTGTTTCTGCCCTGATGTTTCGTATGTGTTTAGTGAATTTAAGTTTGTGGTCAATTGTGATTCCAAGGTATTTTACGTCGTTTTTTGGTTGTGTCGTTTGGCCGTCTGCAGTTATTGTAGGGGAGTCAGCGTTGAGTCTGTGGTTTGTGAGCAGAAGTTGGTTTTTTGACGCGTTTAGTGTTAGTCTCCATTTATAAAACCATGTCATTGTGTTGTTTGTTAGTGTTTGGAGTCTTTGCGCTGCTCTCTCAGTAGTTTTGTCATGTACAATAAGTGCCGTGTCGTCTGCATATTGTAATATGTATGCCGATCTGTCGATTTGATTTTTGTCTGGTAACTTGTAATTGTATATGTCATGGCAGTATATATTGTAGAGAAACGGTGAGAGCGGGGATCCTTGAGGGAGCCCTTGTTCAGGGGAAAAAGAAAATGACAGTGTTTTGTCAATTCATACTTGTAGTTGTCTGTTTTCTAGTAAGTTCTTTATGGTGTGTAGTAGATATGTTGGTGTGTGTAGTTTGTATAGTTTGTATAGTAAGCCTCTATGCCAGACACTGTCAAAAGCCTTGTTAATGTCCATAAACAGGCAAGCTGTCTTTCTGTCAGTTAGGTGGGTAGTTTGTACATTGTTGGCCAAAATAAAGAGCGGATGAACAGTCGAGTGATGCTGTTTGAAACCAAATTGGTAGGTAGGTATATACTTTCCAATCACTTTTTCAAGCCGCTGCTTCATTATGCATTCAAAAGCGTTACGTCATTTGCGATGAATGTTTATTTCTGCTCCTGATGTTTGCTTGTCGCCAGCTCCTTAAACATGCCTGATACAAATAAAAATTTCGTTTTGCCATTCAAATTTTGCTAATAGAGAGCTACTAGATCCACATACAAAATAACGTAACGCTAAACTCCTGCTCCTGATACCTGCTCGCTACCTCCTTTAACAAGCTGCTGCCCAGATACATATAGAAAGTTCGTTTTGCCATTCAAATCTTACTAATAGAGAGTTACTAGATCCATACAAAAAATAACGGAACGCTAAACTCCTGCTCTTGATATCTGCTCGCTAGCTTCTTGAATATTCTCCTCTCCTGATGCAAACCGGATTTTTCGCAAAACAGGTCCTTTCGCTGCTTTCTTGAAAGTGTGCGGTTCTATCAGCAAGGTTTCGAGAATAGTGTCCCACTAATCGACAAAAGAACTAACGGAACAATGAAAAAACATATGCCATTTATAATTTTTTATTTTCAACAATTGATTCACATGCTTCTTTCTGCTCTTTACTATGTTTGCCAACTTAACATTAACCGATCCTAAGCGCATTAGTCTTCAGGTGAGGCTTGGAAGGCATCATTTTGTTAGAATCCATCCAGCTTTGCGATCATCACTGAGCGTTGTCCAATAACGATGAATTAAAATTGTGGAAACACCATCTTTTGCCGAATAATGGGTCTCACTTTTCAAATTTAGAAAAAGAAAGCGTTACTACTTCTCAAAAATGCGCACAATATATAGATATTTTAATCAACGAATTTCAGTTACGATTCTAAATGTTCAAAGCTGAAAAGACAGCGGTTTCCAGCGGATGTTTTCCTCGCCATTTAATATCGATGTGGATACAGTTCCCGAAGACTTTCAAATCGAAGTGATTGACATGCAGAATAATATCGAATCAAAAAAAGTATTTTTTCACAGTAAACATCGAAAATTTTTATAAATCTGATGTGAGTCCTGAGAACTTTTCGCTTTTGACAAAAAATGAAAAGCAAATGATGTCTGTTCGGAAGTACGTATGTTTGCGGACAATAATTTTCAATCATGAAATTAATCAAAAATGACCTCCGATCGAAACACACAAACTGATCCTAACTGAATTGAATTGAACAACTGCATCACAAATGGCAGAATCCCAGAAACATGAAAAAACGGCTTAATAATCCCTATACCCAAAAATGGACTGGACAATACACAACCGAGCAACTACAGACCAATTACACTGCTTCCAGTACTAGGCAAGATTTTTGAATGCATAATGAAGCAGCGGCTTGACAAAGTGATTGGAAAGTATATACCTACCTACCAATTTGGTTTCAAACAGCATCACTCGACCGTTCATCCGCTCTTTATTTTGGCCAACAATATACAAACTACCCACCTAACTGACAGAAAGACATCTTGCCTGTTTATGGACATTAACAAGGCTTTTGACAGTGTCTGGCATAGAGGCTTACTATACAAACTATACAAACTACACACACCAACATATCTACTACACACCATAAAGAACTTACTAGAAAACAGACAACTACAAGTACGAATTGACAAAACACTGTCATTTTCTTTTTCCCCTGAACAAGGGCTCCCTCAAGGATCCCCGCTCTCACCGTTTCTCTACAATATATACTGCCATGACATATACAATTACAACTTACCAGACAAAAATCAAATCGACAGATCGGCATACATATTACAATACGCAGACGACACGGCACTTATTGTACATGACAAAACTACTGAGAGAGCAGCTCAAAGACTCCAAACACTAACAAACAACACAATGACATGGTTTTATAAATGGAGACTAACACCAAACGCGTCAAAAAACCAACTTCTGCTCACAAACCACAGACTCAACGCTGACTCCCCTACAATAACTGCAGACGGCCAAACGACACAACCAAAAAACGACGTAAAATACCTTGGAATCACAATTGACCACAAACTTAAATTCACTAAACACATACGAAACATCAGGGCAGAAACAATAAAGAGAACAAAACACTTCCGATCACTAACCTACAAAGACAGAGGAATCAGCACAAACACCGCCACCAAAATATATAAAGCTATTTGTAGACCCTTGCTAGACTATGGACACATACTCATGACCAACGGAACAGAAAGGACGAAACATTATATACAAACAACAGAACAAATTGCACTAAGACTAATAACACGAATAAGACACCCCCAAAACCCACTACACAACCCCCCCACCCAACTACTGTACGAACGCACAAACATGACAAAGATCTCGGAAAGACTCATACAGCTACAGACAAAATGGACAAACAACCCCTACAACTGGACCATACTGAATCCCCTTTGTCTTACAAGACCAACCAGACAATCCCGCTTTCGTTTCCCTACATTAACGCTACTCGAACACTTACAAACGCTACGGACTAGTGGACAATAAAATAATTCCTTCTTGCCACTGAAATCTTATTTATCTAATAGTATTGTTAACCTAGAATAAGAAAATTTTCATATTTGTTTTTCATTTAGATTAAGACTGTATGTATTAAACAAGGGCAGAAAGACCGATAGGTCGATAGCCTTTTTTAGAAATAAAGATGTTTACTACTACTGACCTCCGATAAAGACTGCCTACGTGTAGCTGCCTCATCAATTCCGGCTGATATTGATCAGCTTGTATCGAAAAAACGGTGCCAAAAAATTAATTTTTCTGTTCTTTTCTTGTTTGTTTTTATTTTGCATTAAAACTTGTATATGAAATCTTTACTTTTTTCAAATTTAATATTTTAAATTGTAATGTTTATTAAAAATAAAATTTTGTAAATTATAGATAAGTGTTACTTTATGTGCCGCCTGCCAAAAAATGTAAAAATTTAAATTGGCCATCAACAACATAAACCTAACCAACGAACTTGGATCCGACCACCTGGCTATTACGTTTAACATAGACTTACGCATACAACATACGCAACCTACCTCCAGTACACCTCCTATAGAGAAAAAGTTAAACCTAACAAAGACTGACATAGACAAAGTGAAACAACATATACATGACTACATTCAATCGCAAGCACAGCCCATTTCAATAGAAACCATGCAACAACTTTCACTAGCGATAGGAAAATTTAGCCCGGAAATAAAAAAATGCTTTCTACCGACATACACTACCCAAATTCATATTGAGACTCATAAAACAAAAGAGAGAACTGTACAGACTATATACAAACACTGAAAATAACGACCTAAAAAAGACACTGAAACAACTCAACAGAAACATTAAAACCTTGATTGGACAATACCGACAAGACAAATGGCTAGAAACATGTAAAGAAATACAAAAAGACAAAGGTAAAACATACTGGCGAAAAATTAAGAAACTAGCACAATACAAAAAACTAACACTACTGACACAATTGACGAAAACGGAATAGAACGTTACACAGACAAAGAGAAGACTGACGCGTTCGCCAGACACTATCAAAGGGCCTTCAGCATATCGACAAACCCTAACTTCGACAATGACAACTGGAACTTGATCAACGACTGGTACTTGAACTATTTTAACAGCTCACCAAACTATACATACAAACTGATCACAAACACAGAATACGATGAAGCCCTAGCGCATATCAGAAACTCAGCACCGGGAAAAGATAAAATAAAGGAAAAACTCCTGAAAGGCCTAACTCAGGAAACACACAGGCTGATCCTAGCTGAATTGAACAACTGCATCAGAAATAACATAATTCCAAAAACATGGAAGACCGGCTTAATAATCCCCATACCGAAAAATGGTCTGCACAATACACAACCGAGCAATTACAGACCAATTACATTACTCCCAGCACTTAGCAAAGTTTTTGAGTACATAATAAAGCAGCGACTTGAAAAACTGATCGGAAAATATATACCTACCTACCAATTTGGTTTCAAACAACATCACTCGACTATTCATCCGCTCTTTATTTTGGCCAACAATGTACAAACAACTCACCTAACTGACAGAAAGTAGGCGTGTCTATTCATGGACATCAACAAGGCCGCTGACAGTGTCTGGCATATGGGTTTACTCTACAAACTTCACAAACTCCACACACCAACATATCTACTCCACATCATAAAAAACTTACTTGAAAACAGAGTACTACAAGTACGAATTGATAACACATTCTCTCTTTATTTTTCCCCTGAACAAGGACTCCCGCAAGGTTCCCCGCTCTCACCGTTTCTCTACAATATATACTGCCATGACATATGCAATTACAACTTACCAGACAACAATCAAATCGACAGATCGGCATACATATTACAATACGCAGACGACACGGCACTTATTGTAAATGACAAAACTACTGAGAGAGCTGCCCAAAGATTCCAAACACTAACAAACAACACAATGACATTATTTTATAAATGGAGACTAACACCAAACGCGTTAAAAAACCAACTTCTGCTCACAAACCACAGACTCAACGCTGACTCCCCTACAATAACTGCAGACGGCCAAACGACCAAAAAACGACGTAAAATACCTTGGAATCACAATTGACCACAAACTTAAATTCACTAAACACATACGAAACATCAGGGCAGAAACAATAAAGAGAACAAAACACTTCCGATCACTAACCTACAAAGACAGAGGAATTATCACAAATACCGCCAACAAAATATATAAAGCTATTTGTAGATCCTTGCTAGACTATGGACATATACTTATGACCAACGGAACAGAAAGGACAAAACGTTATATACAAACAGCAGAACAAATTGCACTAAGACTAATAACACGAATAAGACCAATACACAACCCCAAAACCCACTACACAACCCCTCCACCCAACTACTATACGAACGCACAAACATGACAAAGATTCCGGAAAGACTCATACATCTACAGACGAAATGGACAAACAACCCCTACAACTGGACCATACTGAATCCCCTTTGTCTTACAAGACCAACTAGACAATCCCGCTTCCGTTTCCCTACATCAACGCTACTCGAACACTTACAAACGCAACTGACTACAGGACAATAAAATAATTTTATCTTGTCATTAGAATTAGAAAGTTTATTGAATTAAATTGTTAACCCAGAATAAGAGAATTTATATCTTTGTTTTTTTTATTTAGATTAAGACTATATGTACTAAACAAGGGCAGAAAGACCGATAGGTCGATAGCCTTTTTTAGAAATAAAGATGTTAACCACTTTAAATTGGCCCGTTGAATAAAAAGGTTGCTCACCCCTGTCCTAGAGCATTACCCAGCTTGTTGCTGAAATACCATTTTCGCACACATATTGATGCCTTGAAGTTGAAGACAAAGGCTTTAGAGACTATCAAGAACACAGGCACTTTACATATAAATTTTTTCGAAAAGGCTCGACTTTTACTACTTTTTCATCTCAAGAAAGTGAAGAATGCATTGAGAGACAGGCTAGAAGCACTTTATCCGCTAATAAATAAGTAATCTATTGTCTGCGAAAAACTTGCTAAAATTACACTTTCTGATGAATTGTCGTTAATTTTTAAACATTTTGATGCATGTGCCCTTGGCGCTTAGATTGAGCAGTTTGAAACTTCCATTTTCTATTTAATACTTAGAAGAGCTGATTTTTGAGAAGTTTCTAATTGACAATAATTTGCAAACAGATTTCTTAGAAATAAAGCAACTGTTACGATAGGAAGCGATTTAAAACGCTTCTTGGAAGTACAAATATTGAGGAACAAATAAGACCTTTCCAAATTACAATAAACTGGATATTTAAGAACAATTTATATCTAAAAGGACAGACAAATTGATTGATTTGTTACCAAACGAACATTTTTATCATTCCCGTGGCGGTTTTCTAGTATTGAGAATTTTATTTATTAATTACAATATTTCTAGTATTAGAAAGTATTTCTATGTATTAATTCATAGGGCGCCGCTGGTCTTTTCCCGTTTTCTAATGTCATTAAGACCTTGAGCATGATTTAACAATTAAAAGACGTAAAAGTAAACGGCATTTTTATTCGGAAATCGCCCTTTTCAGAAATACTGGCAGGTTTATGAAGTGGGGTGAAGATAAAATCTTATTTTTTTGCAGGAAATAGGGCTAGAGGCGGTTTCGTGAAGTAGGTCATAGAAATTGGGGGCTTTAGGGATGTTGAAAGATTGTCGATGAACCGAACCCGCACGGCCGTTCGTATTGACGTTGCCAATGTTTCCCCTCGCAGAATAAACACAAATATTTGCGAGACCACTTTGCCAAAAAGTTAAATAAAATGTGGGCGAGAGTTATTTAAAGCTGAGTAAACCAAAATAGCATGATTCCAAATCGTATTGCAAATCAAATAAAAGCAATTTCTTGGCAGAATTGTACCTTTTTTTCAGATGTTTTCCAAATATCACAACGGCCTAAAAGCCGAAAAAACGTACCCGTTTCATCCCCATTATGTTTTCAGAACTTTTAAACCGTCGTAAAAAAGAATGGAAATTCGTTTCCAGGGAGCTCTAAAAGCCCGAAAAACCCACCAGTTTCATTTTCCATATATGCTCGTTTTATGATAATGTACGTAAAGGGCTATTACTCCGATGGCATACATAAACGTGTGAAGTTGAAAATCTGGTGCGGTTTAACGAACAAATACCGGCAGTATTCATCTATAGAATATTGAAAAGCAGGTGAGGGACATGTCGAGTACAACGACCTAAATAATCCTACGTAAAAATCAATAGTTTATTTATCATTATATTTTAAATTGCAAAAGTAGAATTTTATTACGACAGGCATGATTATCGATGAAAAAGAAAAGTTTGACTAAGTCGCGCTAAGAATTCTGAAAAATTCCCTTGCAACCGAAAACTGGAATGTTGTATTGTTAAAAACTGAAAAAATACGAATAGGTATGCTTCTTGAGGAAATTGTAATAGGAAGGAGGAATAGGAAGTGTTGTATGTTTATTTATTTGAAATGTTTTTTTTTAATGGTCGATGTTTCCGAACAAATAAAAATTCTCAAAATGCCCGAAACATCGTAAATTTGCATAATTGGAAAGCTCCTTATGTCGAAAGTAGTCAAAAAACTCGCATGTGGAATATTTATTTTTTGCCGAAAATTGTGTAAGGTGAAGGCCGATGTTTTGGAACACTGGATTCTCTGGGGAATTCTTAAAAATTCCCTTGCAACCGGATACTGAAATGCTGTATTGATAAAAACTGGAAAAAAGACGAATATCCTTCCCGAGGAAGCCTACGTAAATAGATGAAACGCCGACAAATTTGAATAACGACTTTTGTTAATTTATGATTCCAATCTTACAAGTTTCATCATTTTCCGAATGAAAACCCAAAATTTTCCAAAAATCCTCATAAGCATGCTTGTTGGTGCTGATGTCGCAGACCAAATAATGCAGATGTTTCAGCATATAAACTTTTACTGCATTGCTAATGGTTACATTTCCAGAACAATCGCTCATTAATTAGATTAAATAAGGCAGACTGAAAGGACGAGAGGAAAATATTTTTGTTTCAGTGCTCATGCCCACGCCTGTAAAATAAAAGGGGAAATGTGCCTGTGTCTGTTTTATTTTAGGGCAGAATGCCGCTTTCTTCTCGTTCCTTTATGACTCTTAAATTCCGCAAATTCATAAGTTTATGTGAGTTTGCTTGAAGTTTGGAAGTTGAACGGTTTTTCAGAATGCGACAAACGTATCGATTAACGTTTTTAATGAAAAAAGAGCGGTAATCTGTTCGAGTATTAAAATAGGAAGTCAATTTGCGGCCTCACATGGAATAATTGAGCGATTTTCGAACAATTTGTTTTGTGAGCGATTGAAGGTGAAGTGTGCCAGGGAACCTATTCTCAGTAAATGAAGGGAGTTTTTTTTTATTTTATCTGGGTGAAATATAACAAAAGCGCTTCCAATAATAAACTAGAGTTTCATTGAAAGTACGTCAGCAGCAGATGCTTGACACCAATATTGATATCCATTGGCAAAACCAATATGAAAGCCGGATAAAGCTGCCATCATATGCAGTGGTTTTTCCACTTAATGGTCAATATATATCCCCAAGTGTTTCCCTCAGGCGTCGCAGCGCCGGCGCTACGTTTAAACGACGGGACGCAACGCAAACGCCGATGCGGGATTGATCCCCAGTTTTCGTTTGCGGTTCGTAGTGTAACTCGTTCAATATTTTCAACTGAAGACAATATTTTTAGCTTTAATAGAACATAATTTTTACTAATATAGGGTGAAGAAGAAAATGATTAATAATTATAAGGTAATTTTTTTTAAACCAATTTCCTGCTACTTAGTCATAATTTATTACTATTTTTCTAATGCATAATAGGTCAAAACTGCAATCAATAGTTTCCACTTATGCTTCTAAAAGCATAACTTTATGCGGGCAGCAGTTATCATGGTGGTAAGTGTTTGAAATTTAATAATTCCCCCCTCAGAAAACTTTTTGCGAGCTTATCGCAAACTTCGCAAAACAACGACGATTAGTTTTTAAACTTATTTCCATTCTTAAAAAAACCCTTTAGGAAGTCACAGAAGTTTTGATGGGATTTACGAAAGTACATTTAACTTTTTTATTGTCAAATTTATTGTCGCATTTACTGAACAAACTATGAAGATGCAACCAAGAACAATTGCAGCAATTGGATGCAACTGCAATTTTCATCATCCAACGCCTGATTGGATTGCGCTATTTTCAAGGAACCGATAAAATTATCAGGATAATATCATGAATTAATTGGTCTCCTCCACTATCTATGAATTATTCATGTATGAATTATTAAATATTATCGAACATCTGGAGGAAAATTATCCTATATAAGCCTATCACAGCTCTTAATGGATAATCGATAGATGTAGGGTTGCGGATATTAACTAAACGCCATTTCATCTCAAGCATTTTCGAATGCATTTCTGGATAATGTTTTGCTATTTTTCTGCCGATCCAGTAAAAACGCTGTAATTATACAGATCGATAATGCAGGGCAGCACAATCATTCTCTGCAGTCGTTTTGCAACTGCATTGAATGCAGTTTTTCAATAAAACTACTTTTCTTCAAGTTAAAGGCTTAACTGTTCAATGGGAAACTTATTGATTAGAAAGACCTATCGCGAATATTCAGCCCTTTTGGCGTGTCGATTGGGGAAATCCTAGTTGTGCACCCTCTTGGAAGCGAAGAATCGTCCGCACGGCATAACAACTAAATTTAAAACTTCGTTTCCCTTTTAATATATGCATATGCATTTTATAAAGAATGAAAATCGTAATGCAAATCGCTTAATATTTTTATCGCAAAGCGCCGTGGAGATAAATGGTTTCAAAAAATGTATCGTGTTTACCTTTACGCCTCGGGATGAATGAAATGGGGTTTGTAATTTATAAATTCCAGCGAAAAAGCTTATTTAGGGGATGCCTTCTTTTTTATCTTGTTTGCGCGTTGGTGAATGTTGCCTGGAGCAATAGGCCAGGAATAATTCAATCTCCGAGAATATTGCTTAATAAGTCTCAGAAATAGCTATCCAAGATGCAATATGTTATATATGGCGTATATCCTGGCCTTAGAGAATGGGGGCATAAATATTGCGAAAGCCGTCCTATTTCCTCCAATTTTGCCAAATAGGGGCGAATCCTTCCTGTATTGTATGTTCTTAGTTGCGTAGTATTCCACCCGCATCCCTGCGCCACCGCATCATAAACCGCAAAATGTATTTTTCATTTAGGGAGCCTCTTTTGTGCAATATCTTTTCATCTCTGTTGCGTGACATACCAGCAACCAGAAAAATTGATTTTACAAGTTGTTAGAAAAATTGAAAATTTAAGGGAGATTTTCATTCACGTTTTGTCACGCTTCGGGTTTTATCGGCGGTAACAAGACGAAAGAAGAAGTAATGGTGATGGCTGTAGCTAGCTTAAAAGGCGATTCGGTTAGATAACGTAGCGTTGGCCAAAGCACGAAAAAAAAGTTGCTTTTTCCTTTTATTCATTTAGTAGCTTCGTGCTTTACCGGCGGTAACAAGACGAAAGAAGGAGCAATGGAGATGGCTGTAAGTAGCTTAAAAGACGCTCATTTGGTCAGATAACTTAGCGTTGGCCGAAGGAAGGCCAAAAAGTTGCTTTTTCCTTTTATACATTTAGTAGCTTCGCCTTTTATCGGCGGAAACAAGACGAAAGAAGGAGCAATTGAGATGGCTGCAACCAGCTTAAAGGCCGCTCAAGTCGACAAGGATTAATGCAAAGCTTTCTCGACCAGTGTGATATTGTTGATGTGTGTTCTGATTATGATCGAAAACTGAACCGATTCATCATCACCAAAAGAATTTTACCGAAACTCTTAACTCTGTGCGTACTGTAAACAGATCTAGTTAAAAACAAGTTGAACAGGAAGCTCAGCAAGTCTGATCTATGCTCACTTTGGTTTGGAAGTTTTGGAGGAAGTCATCAAACGAGCCAACAAAACCACCAGCAGTGAATGTTTAAAATGAAATCCGAAACACACGTCAATTTTATTTGTAAGGCACACTTTAAATAAATATTTTTAGCTTTCTTTTTTCAACCCCCTAGGAGGGGTCACATTGAGAACCTTAAATGGGAATGGGGTCAAGTGACACATCGTTTTAAAGGGCCTTCAATTCTCTTTTTATTGGTATCCGACTTTGTTGCTTTTTGTCCAGAGATTTCCGACTAATCGCGTTTCAAAGTTGCAGAAACAATTAAACTTTCCCGCATTGCGATGTTGATTTCCAGGTTAGTGTTTACACAAAAATTATTGCATTGGCTCTCCTTGCAGTACAAATGATCAGAAGAGTCGGTGACACCGTTAAAATCGTTGAATAACAGAAATTGATATCTCATTTATTGATTATTTTACTTCGACAAAAATAACTTTTTATTTGCGGAAGAGAACTTTCGACAATAAAACACAGGAGATCAATTTACGCACTCTCTTATTAGTTGCTCAAAATGTTGTCCATTTTCCTGTAAACAATAATAAAGTCTGTTTTCGAACTCCTCCCTAACATTTCGGAAAACTTTACTGGGAATTGACCGGCATTCTTCTGCAATTCGCCTTTTAAGATCATCAATATCAGGAGGTTGTGTCTTATAAACAATGGACTTTAGATGTCCCCAAAGAAAGAAGTATAAGGGTGTTAAATCAGGTGATCTTGGAGGCCATTCAATTGGTCCCCTCCTGCCAATCCATCTATTCGGGAATCTCTGGTTTAACCACTGTCGGACCGGAAGAAAATATTAATGTGGAGCACCGTCCTGCTGCAATGTTAACCAATCCTCCTGTAAAATTGAATTACCTTCTGAATCAATTTGAGTTTCTAGCTCATGCGTGATAAGAGGATCCAGAGTCTCTTCAAGCATCTTAACGTACAGATGACCTGCCAAGTTTCCTTCAATAAATAAAGGACCAATAATGGCATTTCCAAGAATACCAGCCCAAACATTAACTTTTTGAGGATATTGTGTATGTCTTTCTCGGAAATGATGTGGGTTTTCGTCACTCCAATATCGACAATTTTGTTTGTTAACATTTCCATTTAGAAAAAATGAACATTCATCGCTGAAACAGATAGTCGGCAGAATATTGCGGATGGCGTTGACTTGACGACTTATGAATTAACAGAACTCTATTCTTCTATTAAAATCATCGCCATAAAGTTCTCGAAGTATCTGCATTTTGTATGGATGGAGTTTATGCATTTTCAGTGCTTTTCCTACAGTCTCGTATGATATTCCTGTCTGTTCTGCTACTGTCCGCAAGGAGTTGGTGGGCTCTGCAGCAAATAATCCCAAAACCTCATTTTGGGCTCCTTCATTCATCACTCGTAGGTTGTTTCTTTTTCTATTACTCACCGAACCAGTTTCGGCGACCTTTTTTACCAAATCCAACACATATCTGTGACTTACTTCATGATTCCGATTTCTTTCATTGAAAACCAATGCCGTCTTTCTTGCACACTTTCTAACCTCTCCATAAATGAAAATAATTTCAGTCCTTTCTTGAAGAGAATAAACCATTCTCACACTTTATGCACCGAAAAAAAGTTATCACTGAACAGCCTAAGAAGCAAAAGCGAATTAACAATAAAATTCCTATTTTGGCTACATCTTTTACAATCTTTATTTTCTAGAAAAAGGCTATCGACCCACGGTCTTTCTGCCCTTGTATAATACAATCTATTATCTTATGCTAGCTAACATCAAAACTATTCTAAACAGTCCAACTTAATCTAAAAAAAAGGTTGACAATTAAATCTTAATGTAGTAGTAGTAAACATCTTTATTTCTAAAAAAGGCTATCGACCTATCGGTCTTTCTGCCCTTGTTTAATACATGTAGTCTTAGTCTAAATAAAAAACAAAGATGAAAATTCTCTTATTCTAGGTTAATAATCTTATTAAATAAACTTTCCAATTCTAATGACAAGAAAAAATTATTTATTGTCCAGTCAGTTGCGTTTGTAAGTGTTCGAGTAGCGTTGATGTAGGGAAACGGAAGCGGGATTGTCTGGTTGGTCTTGTAAGACAAAGGGGATTCAGTATGGTCCAGTTGTAGGGGTTGTTTGTCCATTTTGTCTGTAGATGTATGAGTCTTTCCGAAATATTTGTCATGTTTGTGTGTTCGTATAGTAGTTGGGTGGAGGGGTTGTGTAGTGGGTTTTGGGGGTGTCTTATTCGTGTTATTAGTCTTAGTGCAATTTGTTCTGTTGTTTGTATATAACGTTTTGTCCTTTCTGTTCCGTTGGTCATGAGTATATGTCCATAGTCAAGCAAGGGTCTACAAATAGCTTTATATATTTTGGTGGCGGTGTTTGTGCTAATTCCTCTGTCTTTGTAGGTTAGTGATCGAAAGTGTTTTGTTCTCTTTATTGTTTCTGCCCTGATGTTTCGTATGTTTATTGAATTTAAGTTTGTGGTCAATTGTGATTCCAAGGTATTTTACGTCGTTTTTTGGTTGTGTCTTTTGGCCGTCTGCAGTTATTGTAGGGGAGTCAGCGTTGAGTCTGTGGTTTGTGAGCAGAAGTTGGTTTTTTGATGCGTTTGATGAAATCTTAATGTTAATCAAGCCCAGCAGGTTGGTTCAGTTGCGCTTGTAAGTGTTTAAGTAGTGTTTCTGTAGGGAAACGGAAGCGGGATTGTCTGGTTGGTCTTGTAAGACAAAGGGGATTCAGTATGGTCCAGTTGTAGGGGTTGTTTGTCCATTTTGTCTGTAGATGTATGAGTCTTTCCGAAATCTTTGTCATGTTTGTGCGTTCGTACAGTAGTTGGTTCGAAGGGTTGTGCAGTGGGTTTTGGGGATGTCTTATTTTCGTGATAAGTCTTAGTGAGATTTGTTTAGTGGTTTGTACGTGCCGTTTGGACTTTTCCGTTGCGTTTGTTCTGATGATATGTCCGTAGTCAAGCAGGGGTCTACATATTGATTTGTATATTTGTGTTCGGTTTTTGTGCTGATTCCTCGGTCTTTCTAAGTCATGTTTTTTATTTAAAAAAAAACAACGTGTTTTTAGAATTTCCATATAGAATTTAAAGGCTTTTGTGCAATTTCAGCGATAAGACATCGAATGAACGCAAATTAACGAGGTACTCGTAGTACCATCGAAATGTTATTCACAAATAATTATTTTCAAAAACCAACTCAACAGAAACATTAAAACCTTGATTGGACAAAACCGACAAGACAAATGGCTAGAAACATGTAAAGAAATACAAAAAGACAAAGGCAAAACATACTGGCGAAAAATTAAGAAACTAGCACAATACAAAAAAACTAACACTACTGACACAATTGACGAAAACGGAATAGAACGTTACACAGACAAAGAGAAGGCTGACGCGTTCGCCAGACACTCTCAAAGGGCCTTCAGCATATCGACAAACCCTAACTTCGACAATGACAACTGGAACTTGATCAACGACTGGTACTTGAACTATTTTAACAGCTCACCAAACTATACATACAAACTTATCACAGACACAGAATACGATGAAGCCCTAGCGCATATCAGAAACACAGCACCGGGAAAAGATAAAATAAAGGCAAAACTCCTGAAAGGCCTAATTCAGGAAACACACAGGCTGATCCTAGCTGAGTTGAAAACTGCATCACAAAAAACAAAATCCTAAAGACGTGGAAGAACGGCTTAATAATCCCCATACCGAAAAATAGACTGGACAATACACAACCGAGCAATTACAGACCAATTACATTACTATCAGTTCTTAGCAAAGTCTTTGAGTACATAATAAAGCAGCGACTTGAAAAACTGATCGGAAAATATATACCTACCTACCCATTTGGTTTCAAACAACATCACTCGAGTATTCATCCGCTCTTTATTATGGCCAACAATGTACAAACAACTCACCTAACTGACAGAAAGTCGGCGTGTCTATTCATGGACATTAACAAGGCCTTTGACGGTGTCTGGCATATGGGCTTACTCTACAAACTTCACACACCAACATATCTACTCCACATCATAAAAGACTTACTCGAAAACAGACTACTACAAGTACGAATTGACAACACTTTCTCTTTTTCTTTTTCCCCCGAACAAGGACTCCCGCAAGGTTCCCCGCTCTCACCGTTTCTCTACAATATATACTGCCATGACATATACAATTACAACTCGGATCGGAGATCGGCATACATATTACAATACGCAGACGACACGGCACTTATTGTACATGAAAAAACTACTGAGAGAGCAGCTCAAAGACTCCAAACACTAACAAACAACACAATGACATGGTTTTATAAATGAAGACTAACACCAAACCCTTCAAAAAACCAACTTCTGCTCACAAACCACAGACTCAACGCTGACTCCCCTACAATAACTGCAGACGGCCAAACGACACAACCAAAAAACGACGTAAAATACCTTGGAATCACAATTGACCACAAACTTAAATTCACTAAACACATACGAAACATCAGGGCAGAAACAATAAAGAGAACAAAACACTTCCGATCACTAACCTACAAAGACAGAGGTATAAGCACAAATACCGCCACCAAAATATATAAAGCTATTTGTAGACCCTTGCTAGACTATGGACATATACTCATGACCAACGGAACAGAAAGGAAAAAACATTATATACAAACAACAGAACAAATTGCACTAAGACTAATAACCCGAATAAGACACCCCCAAAACCCACTACACAACCCCTCCACCCAACTATTATACGAACGCACAAACATGACAAAGATTTCGGAACGACTCATACATTTACAGACAAAATGGACAAACAACCCCTACAACTGGACCATACTGAATCCCCTTTGTCTTACAAGACCAACCAGACAATCCCGTTTCCGTTTCCCTACATCAACGCTACTCGAACACTTACAAACGCAACTGACTACTGGACAATGAAATAATTTTTTCTTGTCATTAGAATTAGAAAGTTTATTGAATTAAATTGTTAACCCAGAATAAGAAAATTTTTATCTTTGTTTTTTTTATTTAGATTAAGACTATATGTACTAAACAAGGGCAGAAAGACCGATAGGTCGATAGCCTTTTTTAGAAATAAAGATGTTTACTACTACTATTTCCAAATAAAGTTTGAAACAGTGCTACCCATGGGCGTAGCGAGGAAGAAATGAAAAGAGAATTGAAGGCCCTTTAAAACGATGTACCATTTGACCCCCATCCCATTTAAGATTCTAAGGGTGACATCTACTCCTCCTTGGGGGTTGAAACAAGAAGGCTAAAAATATTAATTTAAAGTGTCCCCCTTACAAATAAAATTGACATGTCTCCGATTTTTCATAATATTAACTGTAAGAGAGATATTAAGGGTGGAAGGTTTTCCAATTGACACCCTATATATATAAAGGTTTTATAGATTCATTAGATGTGATAGACAATGGCATTTTAAGATGTTGTAACTTATAAGTATTATTCATCGGAATTTAGATCAGATTTTTTATATCTTCGATTCGGGCATCCAACAACTGATACATGTTCAACATATAATTCATATACCAATGAAAAGAAGTCTTGCCAGGACGATGCAGAAAAATAGCCCCATGATAAAAAGCTTGAATTGCATCAGAGAAAAGCGGATGAAGAAAAATGGAAGAAGACGCTATTAATCACCAATACCAACAGGAAAGGAAGAAGTTTTGTTCCTACCAACTCTCATGCGTACCCAGATGTTTTACAGCCGAGATTTATCTTGTTACAACCCGGGAATTCATATTTCAGACACAGATACTGCCCATATGTGTCTTTGGGATGAATCGATAACAGGCCGAGTTGGTAATGAAGTTGTGTCAGCTATTTTAAAATGCATTGATTACCAAGCCAATTTGCCAAAGAAGAGCGTAATCATTTGGTCAGATAACTCAGCATTGGCCAAAGCAAGAAGGAAATGTTGCTTTTCCTATTTGTACATTTAGTAGCTTCAGGGACGTTCGATAAAATAGAGCAAAAGTAGTAAGTGGTCACTCTTATTTCACTTGTGACCGAGGCCTTGTACAAATTGACCGCCGCAAAAGAGTATCCAAAAACTACATGCCTGATGACCTAGAAAAAATGATTAAGTGCCCAGAACAAAAAACCGTTTAATGTCATTCGTAGGAACAAAAACAACATTTAACGATTTGGAAAACTGTGCTAATGCATGTTCTGTGTTAAAACGCGGAAAATCGTTTATTGCAATGGAGTCAACCCCGTCGCCACAGTTGGATTGCCAAAACCGTATGTCCAAAGAAGCAGCTAGAAATTTGCAAGATATGTTGGAGTAAGTATATTCCAGTAGTAGTAAACATCTTTATTTCTAAAAAAGGCTATCGACCTATCGGTCTTTCTGCCCTTGTTTAGTACATATAGTCTTAATCTAAATAAAAAAAAACAAAGATAAAAATTTTCTTATTCTGGGTTAACAATTTAATTCAATAAACTTTCTAATTCTAATGACAAGAAAAAATTATTTCATTGTCCAGTAGTCAGTTGCGTTTGTAAGTGTTCGAGTAGCGTTGATGTAGGGAAACGGAAGCGGGATTGTCTGGTTGGTCTTGTAAGACAAAGGGGATTCAGTGTGGTCCAGTTGTAGGGGTTGTTTGTCCATTTTGTCTGTAGATGTATGAGTCTTTCCGAAATCTTTGTCATGTTTGTGCGTTAGTATATTCCATTTTACATATTAAAAAGCACTTGAGAGCAGACGCTTTCTTGGATGAAGTTGGCACCATGGAGTTAGGCCCTTTTAAAGTTTTTGCTGTTTTATTGTTAGTAAAGTTTTTACATTGAACTTATATTAAAAAACTAAACATGCTTTAATTTGCCTCCTATACATCTTAGTTCCCTCTCACAATGTATTTTCGTCGGTTTTCTCAAAACTATAATTTTGGCACTTGGAAAGTATTCAAATACTTGAAAAGAGAGATAAAATGGACGAAAAAAATTCTATTTTAGATTTCTTTATATAGTCACACCAACAAAATTTTTAAGCAATTGAAGGCCGGTTTGAGCACGCAAATATAATGCAGTCAAGGTATATTCATAAATCATATTGCGAATATTTACGACTTGTCTCTTCAAAATGAATAGGCATATCTTTGGCATTTTCAGCACAGTATCATGCTTTTGCCGAACAATGTGGCAATAAATCAACTGGCTGTTCTGCTTTGCCTTGGAATTACTTTCGCCTGCCTAAGGTATTTTCCGGTGTTTTTGGAGATAATTGGGAGAAATCTAATTCTTCGTTATCCAAGCATCGGGTTATTTAAATTCGTCTAAAAACGTGGCGATATCTGAAGCATGTCCTCGGAGTGCGATATATCTTAGGCAAGTTGATTGCCTAGTACCCTAGCCATCGGATTTAAATGATGATAAATCGGGAAAATTTTCATCCCAAGATGGATGAGCTGGAGGCGGCAACATTAGACTTGGAATCCTACGCGAAACCCGGAAAAGGGCGTCAAATGAAACTCAGGCCTCATTTTGTTTCGTTACGATGAGGGTAGAAGAAAATGTATTAATGCCAATTTTTTCCAATTTGCAAATGACCGAAATACAATGTTTCGCGTATTTTTAGGAATGATCTTATTAGCTCTTATATGTTCCATTTTGGGCTTTAAATCATTCTATTCTTTGACACTAAGTGACATTTCCTCATTTTTATCAAACTTTTTGCAATTATAATGGCAAAACATTCGATGGATTCAATATTTCCTTTCTCCATTTTTCTGCTATTCACACAAGGAAAGCGTAAAAGTATACGTAAATTGAATATTTCGATATTAACAAACTTTTTGTCCAGCTCGGCAATTTCCCCTCTATTCAGCCGTAAACGATTTTGACCCAGAAAATTTGAATTTATGAATACTACATTGTGACTTTATACTTAACAAACTGCCTAACCGCCCTCATGTGACAGAGATTTATGATGTGGCCTGCGAATGGTTAAACCAAATAATTTTTCTGCATGCAACACGAATAGACGCACTAAAGCATGCGCAATATTTTATCGATCACCAATTTTTACTTTCTAGACTAAAGTATATTCATGCCCAAAAACGAAATCTTTCTGAAATGCCAATTAACAATTGCATAAAACAATTTCACATCTTCCAGGCCCGATGTCAAAACAGTATTAATTAGATGAATAAAAGTCTGGAAAAAAAATCAAGCAATTAAAAAAGCCTCGGTTTCTTCAAATAAATTATTCTGTCATTCCAAATGATTCAATTAGCAATTTAATTATTCCCCTGTTTCCCCTACAGTCGCATTTTTTTATCGCCGACAAATGGTTTGCAGAGTATCGTCTTTTCGTACAATTAGATTTCTTGAAAGCACGGCCCTAATCAACTTTCCTTCCTAATGATTACCTTTTAGCTGTCGATTTGTCGGCTATTTATAAATCTCCGACAAATGATCGGCTTTGTCTTCAAGAGCCTGAACTTTGGCTCTTATAAGGCTTCTTGAAAATTAACATATTTGGCTTCATAGTCTTTGCCAATATTCGCTTCACCGCAAATGAAATCAATACGTAACTAAATATTCAATTTACTCAAACTAAAGAGTTTTTCGGGCTTTTAGGCCACCGACGAAAAGAATGTTTGCGCGGAGCCAACTACATCTGAAGATGCAAGCCACTCGTGCTTGCGAAACGACAGAAACACCTGGCCTAAAAGCCAGAAAAAAATCACCAGTTTCAGTAAATTGAATATGTGCATTGCAACCACATCTGATGATGTAACATCACCACTCGTGCTTGCAAAACGTTTGGAAGAAATTATTTTCCACGACGGCCGACGGCGAGAGAAAAACTCGCCAGTTTCAAGCAATTGCCGCGAAAGCCTCCTTTATTCAATTCACTGTTATTAACTTAATTTGTGTAGCCAGTGGTAGAAATTTGAACTCATAAAAGAACAATGGAAACATCGTGTAATTTTCGCAACATTTCCTTGGCATTGTGTTGAGGTAGAAGCTTAAAAAGGAAATAATTTGGACGATTCTTTAAAGCGATTAGCAAGGTAGAAATTAAAATATGACGTAAAAAGCGCTCGATTAAAGCCGAATTAGAATTAGCAGGGTGAACTAACAATAATTCCCCTTGGATTATCATTTCTGAAAATAATCAATACAAAGGGGGAGGCTAATTGCCCTCAAAAGTCGAGAACTGACTGTCACGCTATAGCATAATTATGGAAAAGGCCATAATTTTATAAAATACATTTTCTTTTTATAAATACGCACAAGCACGATTGATATGGGCTTGCTCATAACTTTGGAAATAAATAATTATCCTTGAAGTCTCATGAAACTGTCCGACTTTCTGAAAAGTGAAAATATAGCGGCGAAAAGAACATCAATTTGCTTTATATTTCGGTATATCTTCGAGGAGTTGAATAAAGTTTTCAAGACCCTCATTATTGATATATAAAGCTAGCAGAACTCGAAATAACTTCGTAGCTTGGGGCAATTTTTGTCGATATTTTAACATTGCGGAATCAATGGAGCAAATAATCGGCCCTCGGCGCTTTATAAGTGGCTAATCACATCATTTTATTAGATTATGTCTACATTTCGTTCATCTTGCCTCAGGCATTTACATTTATGCGAAATAAATCTAACAAATATGCCTCGCTTTATTTCGGAAAGCGGGACTTGTTTTGGGATAAAATGCTGAAATAATCCTTCCTACCTCCAAATTGTTTCAGAAGCTTTTAACAGTATTACTCCTGAATGTTTCTTTAGGCTAAGTGGGAATATAACAACTTTGAACAAGGCGGCAGTAAGCAATCTACACACATGTTTTACATAATTTGAAGCTATTAGAATAAATTGAAGCTATAAAGCCAATGCTTTTACATGCTGTAAAAACATCTGATCAATACTGAAAAAAGTAATTAATTTCCAACACTGAATATTTCTAGCTTTGCAAAACTTTGTCAAGTCAGAACAAAATCCCCTGAAAGGAAAAATACTTGAGTCGAAAAACAATCTTTATAAGAAACCCCGCTATCAATTTGGCACCAACGACCTTTTAAATTAATTAGCAATTATTTTCAAAATCGACTGAATTGATTCAATTAATTAGCGAGAAGAGGAAAAGAAGACCCTAAATTATAATACAATTTTCTGAAAGTGAAATGGCGGTTAAGACTTTTAATTGTGTTTTTCAACTTGGTTGAAAGCTCTTCAGTAAATGTAAATCGATTACTCGGAAAATTTGATTAAAAAGATTCAATTATATTCGAAATGCTGTTCTTAACAGAATATAGAATACCGAATTAATGAAATGATGCCCATAAGCAAAAATGCAAAGCTCCAAAGCTTTAATAACATTCACATGGCGTGTCATATTCCTACGAATTGTGAATTGTGCATATGAAAAACCCAATAATCAAGTAGTGGAATCACTAGTCATAAAATCCATGCTGTTAAAATAGTTACAAAAAGGCATTTTCTAGAAACGAACTGAAAGCCTATAGCTTTGCGCGTAGCAAGCCCTTCAACGCAACTTCATTTGTTTGATTCGCGCAAGAGAGCGGTAGGAGGGCTCCGATGAAACTCCTTTCTTGTCGTTGGTTTTCAGTTTGAACTCAGCGCCGCAAGAAAACTTCTGATCTTGAGGAACTTAGCGCGTATACAGTATTTGCGTGACTTAAGTGTGTGTAAGCATTACTTTCGAGAAAGTGTTCAATTGTTTTGAAGCATACATTGTACTGAGATTGTAATTTGTGTGCTGCCTACGGAAACTTTGGATTAGTTGGGAGGGCTGTAATTAAAGTTGCTCTAATCGACTACAAAGCCTGTCGCTTTCCAGAGGCGATAATAGTTTGGTAATTATAGCCATAAACCCTGAGATATAACAATCATTAGCCTCAGAGGATAACTTTAGAAAGTAAGATTGCTTATGCCCTAGTAAGTCCTAGAAGCGAATAGAATGAAATTGTTTTGATAGACTATTAGTATTGTTCCACTTTTACTTAAAGGATTTCACTCATTTTACGCTTTATTAAACAATAAAATAAGTTTTTAGCGACCGTTCAATTTAAAACTGTTTTTGCTATACTTTATAAATATTTGTTTTTTTATTATAAGTACTTAAGCGAACTTCTAGAAGCTTATCAAATTTACAAATAATTTGAGTTGCCAAAAAAACTTCCTCTAAAGTTCAAGCAAACTTTGAGAATATCGGCAGTTAATGTTGTTTGCCATATTCCCCGGTTCCAATTAGTTTAGATTATATCCCTTCCATTTCCAGTGATAAATCTGTGTAGAGTCTAAGAATCACGTTCCGTCGCTAGCAAAACATTTTCAGGGTTGCAATCGAGAAAAAGGTCGTCGTCTCGTTTTTACGTTATTCGCAAATTTCCCCGATTATTCGCCGTTGAATTTTGGCCAGTGTTAAATGAGATCGAAAAAGGTGGTTTAGCAATTCATGATATGCGGTAAACATGGTTTTCTGATAAATATTTTAAACGGAATATCAGAAAAGGGGCATGAAATATATGCGAAAGGAATGAACATCCCTTGTCAGCCGTTCATAATGCTCCGCCTTGAAAATACCCGAATACGACGTTAATCTGATGAACGTAGGCAGATTTATATTAATTGCTTTTTAATTAAGCTTTATTAGGTGTAGACGGTTTTTGAGTAAGGCAATGTTTGCTTTAGAAATTTGGAGGAAGTTTGCAGCTTGAAACACGTGTCCCTCAATTAATTTCCATTCACTTCTCTCAACGCATTTCTTTTTATATAATGACGATATCACTCAGACAAGCTTCGAAAAGCTAATCGAGTGGCTTATTTACAGTCGAAACGTTTAAAGCGAGATAGAAAAAGATGATAGATCCATCTTCATCAGAAGAAGATAGTGATGAAGAACACGGATCTGGACATCATGTGGGACACCACCCACCCACGCATCATGCTCATCACCAAACGCATCAACACGCGGTATAAACAACTAATTTGTTTATACCGCGTTAAATTCATTAAGCCTTATTTTTTATGATAGGCGGAAGCATCTCCCTACCATTCTCATGGATCCGATGGTAGCGGAGTCCTAGAGATTCCCAACAATGCTGCCGCGCTGCAGCGATCGTTATCACCAAGCAGTGCCGTCTCGGTTCGTAGCTGCTAAAATACATCGGGACCACAAAAAAATCAATGTATATCCATAGGTGGAAACCCATAGCATTGGGTCTTCCTCCAGAGCAAATTCTCTCCCTCGACCTACTAGCCCTTCTCCGTCTGTTGCATCGGAAAAAACCGAAGTTGACATACAGGAGAAGCACGAACGCGAAGAGGAGGAGAGGAAAAAACGTATTCAGCTTTACGTTTTTGTATCGCGATGTATAGCTTACCCCTTCAATTCCAAACCGGCCGTAGAAGGCTTCAAAAGGTTACACAAAGTGACCCGGCATCAGTTAGATGCCATTGTAAATAGATTCCAGGTAAGTAATCCTTTGAAAATGCTCAACAATAAAAATGTGTGTTTTCTAAATAAATTATACTCATATAAAAGAAAATAGATTTAAATTTAATGAATAGCGACGATTAATACTCATGAGAATGGAGTGAGAGAGCGTGGACAGATTTCGTGCACATACGAGCTAGGAAAACGTCAGAACCCCCAAAATCCCCAATTGTTCCAGCCATGACCGCGAAAGGCTTTTTTGAGTATTACCTACTGCTGAGTGCAGATCATTTTACTAACGTTAATTAATGATGTTTTTCCTTTCTTGATATCGGCGCATTTCATTATGCGTGGGCCTTGATTTTCTGACTGATTGGGAATTGTGGCGACGAACTGGAAAACAGCAGCCGACTAATTAGAATGATGAAATTATGAATGAGATGATCAATCAAAACTCAATTATAGTAAAAGGCTTTTAAAAAGATATTACAACCTACACTAATCGAGAATTATGGCGTTATTAATCAAGAGAATTAGCGGAAAATTTACGGTGCGAAGTAGCATGTTTCCCTCTCTCGAGAGTTGCTCTTTCAGGCATATTTCCCGTTCTTTATCAACAGTTCATTTCTGAAAAGCTTTCCGTTAATTTAATAAATTCATTCTAAGGGGAAACTTGACAATCCAGATTGTGAGAATTAGAGTTTACCTTTGAACTTGATCCTACAAACTCAAACTAATCCAGCTTAGTCATAAGCTTCTTCTGAAAGCTCGATTTCAAAGAAGTGATCAGTTTCTTATGTGGTTATATCCAAGCCAAATAAATTTTCGTCTAAAGAATTCGGGAAATAAGTTAAAAGACCTTTTCCGTTCTTATTCTTATAGCATTTGCAAAGTATATGGGGAGTAGCTTACATAAAGTGATACATGAGCCGCTTTCTTTGAAAGTGGTGTAAGTGTATTTTATTTAATATGGGTAAGGTTTTACATTTGAATAATTTTCAAAATCTTGATACATGTTATTACACTTTTGTATGTTTTAAATATTAAATTGATTAAACTTATAATGTAACCTTTTTTTTTATTTATAATTTTAATAACGTCAAAAGAACTTTCAAAGTCAGCAGAATGCAAAAATCTTACATTTACACACTGGGATCTCAATTGAAACAATCCAATTTCTTTTTATAAAATGTTTATTAGATAGTTAGTTCAACAATAAAAAAAAATTTTAATAACAAAATAGAAAAGCTTTATTTCAATATTTACCATTCAACCAAAATTATTTATACTCGCACTATTAATATATTTTAACTTTTTCAATTTTGATCAAGTTTTTGAAAAGGGTCATGAAATAATGTATTAGAATTCCGAAATTCCGGGAAACTAAAAATGTTTATGTCATTTACAATGTTGCTACACATATAAAAATGCACTAAAGCAATTATGTAGTATGGTAGTAGTAAACATCTTTATTTCTAAAAAAAGGCTATCGACCTATCGGTCTTTCTGCCCTTGTTTAATACATGTAGTCTTAATCTAAATAAAAAACAAATATGAAAATTCTCTTATTCTAGGTTAATAATCTTATTAAATAAACTTTCCAATTCTAATGACAAGAAAAAATTATTTTATTGTCCAGTAGTCAGATGCGTTTGTAAGTGCTCGAGTAGCGTTGATGTAGGGAAACTGTAGTATAATTTTGAACTAAATAGTCTTTGAGGAAAGTGGACCATTTTCAAAGTAATTATATTTGTAACTTCATTAACTACGAAAATTTGTCATGATATAAATAATGAAACATTTAACAGATTTTTTTGGGAAAACTTTATAAATAAAAAGTTCATAGTAATTTGTATTCAGTTTTATCATTAACAAATTTTTTGTCGAAATGGACTTGCACCACTTTCAATGAAAACAGCTCATAGCTTTATTGTTGCTTGTACAAATGGAGCTGGAAACAAAGGCTTTATTAATGAGAATTTTTTGGAATCTGCTTCGTACGCCAGCAACAGCGGTTCAGAATCAAAGACTTTGCTTCGCATTCTGCACTTGATTGCTAAATATTTCGTTGGAACATATCCAGATAAGAACAACAATTCCTGATGAAGTGAAGTTGGACAACTCATAAGCGTCCGAGTGAAAAGTTCACTAAAAAAAATTAAAATCCAACATTTCTGTCCTTTTAGAGTTTTTTAAAGGGCGAAACCCAAATAATGGCAGACGAAGCTTTTCAAAATGCAATTCAAAACTACTTCGACGTCTTCCTTAAGTCCGACAGGGTGGAAAAGATGGTGCATCTCGGTGCGTGGACTCAGTCCGACTTTCGCGAAGTCTTCAGAAGTAATATTGAAAAACGCGTTCGGTAAGTTAATCAACGGGAATCAAAGTGTGGAGTGTTTTGTGAGTCCGTCATTTCAGATCATTACCTGAAATGGAAGGACTCAGTAAGGAAACTGTATTTACATCTTGGATGGCAAAGTTTGACTGCATTTTAAAAGGTACTATCACGCCCAAAAATTCCATTTCTATTTGAAAGGAAGATGCAGATAAATTGTGAAAGTATCTGATGAAGTCATGACTAAAGAACCTTTTTATAGTACAAGATGACGAGCATAAAAGGCCTAGAACTCAGGTGCATAATCAAGATTCAGCGACGTCTAAAGAGCATACATTCGATATGTTTCAACAAATACTAGGTGTGAAAAAATTCGAACATCAACTTCTCTTTAACGCGCTGATGGTAAGTAGTAGTTGTGTAGAAAGTCGTCGTCGTAGTTCCCGGAACTGAGTAGTAACGAAGGAAATTTAATTAATTCAGCTTGAATCGGCTGATGAACAAGCTGCAGCTATTAGAAGGGAACTTGATGGGCGAATGCAGAAGGTAGCCGAAATGGAAAAGGTAAGTTGCGTGGTCTTCAACTTAGTGACGGAAGTGTTGCCATTAGATCAGTTGCGAATAGTAGAAGCAAACAAAAGTGCCAACTAAGAATAAGAAAAATTATCATTTAATGATTTATGAGATTCAACTAGCTCAACTGATTATGGACGACATGAGATGATGGGTTGTAAAACCAGCTGGAAGAACATTATTACCAACTGATTTTAAGTACCCATCCAGCAACAGTATTTTTTCTCCACTAGAATCGAAAGCTGTTCCCTAAATTTCTGTTGAAAGAAATGGAACTGTTATACGTCGAAGAACAAAAAGCTGCAATAAATTTATTGATGACCAATCTGGAGTCTCTACCAGTTTCGAAAGGATCCACGGATTCAAAATATGGCTTACAAAAACTAAAACGCTATAATCACAGGTTGCATAACCATAATAATCCGTATAATGTGAAGCACCTTTTGATGAACTATGTTACTTCTTTTAGATCGCAAGGATCTTTAGTGAAACTGGAAGGGGATTCAGCCGATAGTGATACAATGCTAACCCTTACTAAAATGGATGTTGTTTTAACATTTCAGCTTGAGGTGAGTGCCTGTTGTAAACCCCTTTGGTTATTTCGATTAACAAATTTTGCTTCCGGCTTTTCTACTTACCTATCCAGAAAACTGGATAATCTCTGTCTTCTGCAAGCATGTTCTACCTTCATTCATCGTTTGATTCAGTTTCTTTGTGTGTTGTACATAGTCAAATTCATCCATTTTTTTAATTGTTGTCATTTCCTCATTGTAGCATGCTCTCCTTCCCAGCCGCGTCTAAAACTGCTACACTTCCAGCAATTTCAATTTTTCAAGTCTCTGTATTTATATCTAGGCATGCCACTCAGATGTCTCGGGAACGTTACGAGCGTAACACTTCATCGATTTAATAATGTGTAACATTTTTGTAAGCTCCCCCAATCATGTGGAGGAAACATTTCCATTCTAGCATTCTAGAAAACAGAAGGGAACAGTCAATTTTTCGCTATTTATGGAAACAATCATCACGGAATAAATACATGCACTTGCACTTTTAATTTGATGAAAAATTTTCTTTTTACCTGACGTTTTATTAATCGAAATAACCGAATAATGCAAAATATTACTTGGCGCAGTCATTAATAGAAACACTCAGCTTGCTTGCATTAATGTGGCATTTTTTTTGCAAAATGTTACTGGTGTTAAATCGATGTTCAGTATCAATTATTGATTATGCAAGCATTTAAATCAGAAAATAATTTCCAATTTGTTCAAACTTCAAAAAGTTGGGTTTAGTGTTATTCATTCTCTTTAACTCTGATGCCGCGTTCGGACCTAAAGAAACGTGAGCGCGGCAAAGCGCTCCGCAATCGCAAACGAAAACAATTCAAATTCGTTCTTTATATAAACAGAACATTCATTAACAACTCATAATAAAAATGTTGAGGAAGTTCCGTCTTTTCAAAGACCCTAAATATGACACAAATTACTCAAATGAACGATTCCGGATAATTGATTTCGACATGAAAATCCACTGGATAAACACTTGAAAATGATTAACAACTTAATCAATAAATGATACATCATTCAATATAATAAATTAAGAGTTTTATTTAAGCACTAACAGATTGTGATGAATAAGTAACCCCAGGAGTAAAATTTTGCAGCATATAGTAACAGTCCTATTTTATAGGTCCGTAGAAATATAATGTATATAGATCTATACATATGTTCTGTTGGGACTTTTAACCGTTCTTTAAGGTGATTGTGATGGAAGTTAGGGGTTTAAAATCCCTACAACCGAATAGAATTGTATATTGTACAATGGAAGTTGAAAGTGGGGAAAAATTGCAAACCGATCAAGCGGAAGCATCGAAACCAATGTGGGATACTCAGGGAGATTTTTGTACAACACACCCTTTGCCAATTGTTAAAGTTAAATTGTTTACTGAAAATCCCGGTATGCTCGCTTTGGAAGATAAAGAACTTGGAAAAGTTACTTTGCGGCCGACTCCGCTATCATCTAAGGTAGCTTGATGGTATTTGCCAGAAACGAGAGTAAAAAGCGAAATTTCCAGGCTCCAGAGTGGCATAAAATGATAGTCCCGAAAAACTTGCCAGATCAAGATTTGCGAATTAAAGTAGCATGTAGAATGGATAAGCCACTAAATATGAAGCATTGCGGATATTTATATGCATTAGGCAAAAGCGTGTGGAAGAAGTGGAAGAAACGCTATTACGTTCTTGTTCAAGTGTCTCAATACACATTTGCTATGTGCAGTTACAAAGAGAAAAAATCTGAGCCCTCAGAAATGATGCAACTGGACGGATATACTGTCGACTATATTGAAGCCTCAAGCGGTAATTTGTGACTTATTTCCGACTTAACTATAGCGATTGGAAAATCCCAATTGATCAGTCTCTCAACCATCAGGATTCCATCCAGCTGCTCGATTACCATGAGAATAATTTGCGAGCACCTGGATGTGATCTGGCCTCAATTACCAATACTAATCTTTATCTTTTTTAAGCAACTTTAATGGTCGGAACTGGTAAGCGTAAGTTACCTCCGTTATGACAAATGGCAGCGGAATGTCTCTGTAAATATCACAACTTATTTCCAGACTTGGAAGGAGGTAGGTTCTTTTTTAACGCTGTTAGAGAAGGCGATAGTATTATTTTTGCGAGTGATGATGAAAATGAATGTCATCTATGGGTAATGGCCATGTATCGCGCTACTGGTCAATCGCATAAACCTACACCCCCTATTACGCTCCAAGACAAAAATTCGACGATATCCAAGATCCAAGGAGGTGAATAGTGGATTTTGCATTAAATTGGCATATACATTGATATTTGGACTTGCCTTCAGATGCTGATAGAGCAAGAAAGCATGGAATGGAGGATTTTATCTCAGCCGATCCTTGCCAGTTTGACCATGCTGTTCTGTTCAGACTATTACAGAGCTTAACACTCGAATACAGACTTGCCGATATGTATTGCTCTCTGGTAAGCTCACGTGATTTGAGCATAGCGTCCGCTAACAGCAACGGTTTCCAGGGCTGGTTCAGCTCAGCGCAAATATTCGTGCTGGATGAGTATTGCGCAAGATATGGCGTTAGAGGCTGCTACAGACATCTCATGTATTTGTCCGATTTACTAGATAAAGCTGATAAAAACTATATGATCGATCCGACCCTAATTCACTTCAGTTATGCCTTCTGCTCTAGCTATGTACAAGGAAACCTGTGAGTAGATGGAAATTTGGGAAACTTTAATAGAGCGGTTTTAAACCTTTGTTCCAGATCATCTACCAAACCGATAGCGGTGTTGAACAACACCTCCTACTTGCAGAATTACTTTAAGTAAGTTTTCTTACTTGAATATGCCCAGTTAAATATTTTAACAATTACCAACTTTAGCATGGAGCCTTGTACAGAAGGAGTTAGAAGTGTCACTTGCGAGGAAAAAGACAAATTCTATCAAGTCAGGGAAAGGTTGCGAGTTATGCTAGAATACCAAGTGACGAATTTCAGGTAAAAACCAGCTTTTTTCAAATTTTGTTTCATGAGCTTTCGGGTGAATCTTGACAAGCGGCAATGTACCTTTCGCTGATTTAAAACATTCCAAAATCCTTAAGCTCTTGAAATAATCTTCAATGTTACCTAAAACTGACCAACTGCACACACATGGATCAGCAAGCCATTGACATGGATTTTGCTTCTGTTGATGTTTGATCGAGCGGTAACACCTAATTTAATTTTTTATTTCATTATTTCAATTGTTATTCCCGTTTCGCCTTTGGTACAAGTTTGCATGAAACTTTTGGTATTAGGAATGTTGCTTTAACATTATTTTCAGATTCTAACAGGTACGTATTTGTATTGCAAAAAGAATATTTAAATAGGATTTGTTTCAACTGCGCTCTAGAAGTTTTCCTTGCAAAACACACACACTGAACACTGCAATGTTCTATGTTAACAAAATACGTCTGAAAATTGCATTTTTCAAGCTTTGCGTTATCACAACGTTTTAGATATACCTTCCCATTTGGCAGACCAGAAGGTGCTTTAAAAGCTACCATTGCCTTATTGGAACGAGTTTTAATGCATGATAGCGCTGCTACTAACACAGCTTCAGATGAAGTTAGGGCAGTTATTAAAAAGTGTCTGGAAACTGCCGCTTTGGTTAATTATACCAAGCTATCAGAGGAAACTAAAATTGAAGGTAGGATAGGGTTTTGCGATTTATTTCATACTAGCAAGAAGTGGTCATTAAATCTTTTGGGTATTAGCTCATTAAGGGTATTTTCAGAGGATTTACGAGGAGAAACAATGGTTTCACCGAGCAAGAAGCTCGATGATTTGATTCATCTGGCTGAGCTTTGTGTTGATTTATTGCAGCAAAATGAGGAACACTATGCAGAGGTAAGCACATTTATTTTTTGTCTCATTCCTTTATATACTCCTGATCAATTTGCAATTTTTCTATATATGTATATCTATCTGTATAATTTATTTCTATTATTGGTGAAGGCCTCAATATTTCGACCAGGATTTCAATGCGTTACAAAATAATTATCTGGGGACGTGGAAAATTGTAGCCTTTTCCAATAGATTGTCGTTGTAAAATTTCATCCATATTGAGTATAGTTGTGAAATTTACAATTTAAATCAGCCAATTTGCTGGGAGTTACAAATCAGTGTTTATTTAATACAGCATTCAATGGTTGTGTGTTTTGCCGTGTATATAGTGTCCGATTTAAAACGATGTACATGATGGTCAAGTTTCCAAGATAATCCTGAAGTAAATTCCGTCCAAATTCGATAGCTTTCACTAAATAAACACAAGACACAAATACAGATTTTTGAATACGCACCAATATATGAGTTAAGGGGTAAAATTTGGCCATCTTGTACAATTTCTCGTCAAAAAGCTTCTACTTGTAATTTTAAATATTTTCTCTTGCAAAGTACGGGATGGTCGAAATTAGGCGGGTTTCCCAAAGAATGTTCCTAAGCCGATGAAAATTTCACAGTTCAAAGCGATTTAGAAAATGTTCAAAATTTTGCTGTGAAATTAGAGTTTTGATTCAAATATTCCAGTTTGTTTTATTTTCGGTGGAAAAAAGTCCATAACAGAGCACATTGCTAGAGGACCATGAAATCGCTTCCAGAATCAGCTGAAAAAAATGCAAATCCGTACACTGCAAAGGTATGATCAAAATTATTTTTTTTATATAACCCGGCTTTCGAAAAATTACTTTCGGGGCAAATGTTCCTTGTGGAAATAGTCCGACTTCGACGACCCTGCACATGAAAAACTGAATCGCTCTAACAAAGCTGTTGTGATTATGAATAAACCGATCCGAAGAACCACTGGATTGATTCATGAAACATCAGTTTCCAAAGACTGCATTCACTGTTGTGATGGTTTTGATTTGTTTCAATTAATATGAGGAAAAAACGTGATACACAAATTTCACAACGATCACAATCCTTCTATTCGATTGATTTTTTTCTTGGTTTGAGAATCCTGTGTATTGACTGTCTGTGTAATTTTGTATGTAACTGTAGCAACTGCGAAAGGCTGACAGCCATGTGGTCAATCAGTCTGCCCAAAATTCCCAGGCTGCAGGGTCGGGGCAACCGGCAGCCTCAGCTCCTGCTCAGGGCTCCCCGGGTACCCCCAGTCGGCTAGCCAAGCAGCAAAACAATTCTGTGCCTAGCTATTGCATGCCTCCGCATGCCATATTCTCCCAGGCAGATCCCATGGCACGTACTTTCTTAATCTTCTTCATTCTTCTTACAACAGTTCTCATTTCACTGATCACTTCATGTCTGATATTGAGAGAACATGATAAATCTTAAGCAATGAATTCTGCTTTGTTGAATTTAGCGGCAGCCAACAGTCGGCTTTGATGCGACTATTCATCAAGAAAACACTTTGTTGGTTTTTACTTGAATTCTGCCACATTGAGCGCAAATTCCTCTCAAACCGAGTTACTATTGACTGCCGCTAACTAAATCCTCAAGCTAAATTCGGTCAAACCACTCAATAAAAACATGAAAGATCATCGGCTATCCTTAATAGCTCATTTTTAGTTTGTTTAGTCAAGTGGATATTTTTAACTAACTTCAGCTTTTAAATGTCCGAGATATAAGTTTCTATGTCCATTATAAATCTCTCCACTTGTCTCAGCGTTCTTTATCTTGCAAAAGGCAATGTAAAGAATGTGTTTCATTCATATTTCTGAGTTGAAACGTCCAGGTGCCGACTGAGCGCATTCTGCACAAGAAACTTACAAAATAGCCAAAAATGTTGAGCTGAAAATTACTTTGGAAATCGATAGGCGCCTAAACCTGCTAAGCTTTTCAGTGTCGTGTTTTCGTGCTTTTCGAACACTTTTCAATTGCTATTTGAATCCAATACTGTACATACGTGTTCAATCATTTGAAAAGTGTTTCTGTGTTCAATAAATCAGTCAGCGCCTGACATACAGCATGATTAGGTGTTCTTGAACGTATAAATATAATATCCTTTGAAGACAGAACACATTCATAAATCACTGAAAGATAAATGAAGGTTGTTTTGTCTTTAAATTGTATTAAATATATCAAGAACACATGTTGTTGCTATGTGATATAAGTAAAGTTCCTCTTTCTATGAAAACAGGCTTTCGCATGGTTCAGCGATCTTCTAGTGGAACACGCCGAAATATTCTGGTCTCTATTCGCCGTTGATATGGATCGAGTGCTAGCTGAGCAACCAGCCGATACTTGGGACTCTTTTCCCTTGTTCCAAATACTCAACGATTATTTACGAGCAGATGGTAGGACGGAACCTAAGATATTCATACCTAAACTAATCGCCCTTTGAAATTTAAAGATAATCTGAAAAATGGCCGATTCCATCAGCACTTACGAGATACATTCGCTCCGCTGGTTGTTAGATATGTGGACCTCATGGAATCATCAATTGCTCAATCAATACACAAAGGCTTCGAAAAGGAGCGATGGGAAATAAAAGGGTAAGCAATAGCTTACAAGGTCTATAATAATAGAACATGTCTCATGTGAAAACGAGTAAGAACACTCGTCTAGAAAAGTGAAGATTCTCTCGGTAAAAGATCGACATCGCTCAAAATTAGCCGAAATTATCTGACCCAATAAATGTAATGAAAATGATCTCATTACAGCAATGGCTGTGCCACTTCTGAGGATTTATTCTGGAAGCTGGATGCTTTACAGTCATTCATACGAGATTTGCATTGGCCAGATACAGAGTTCAGGCAGCACTTGGAGCAAAGGCTTAAGCTGATGGCTTGCGATATGATCGAGTCTTGCATTCAAAGAACTGAAGCTGCCTTCCACCAATGGCTTAAAAAGTCTGTCACGTTTTTGTCGACAGACTACATTCTGCCCTCGGAAATGTGTGCCATGGTGAATGTCATCTTAGATGCAAAGAACCAGTCGTTTAAACTGTGTGCTGTAGATGGCATTGATTTGGTACATATTCGGTTTGACGCCGCATTACTTTTATTGAACTGTCCACTTTCAGCATCAATATCATACGAAAATTGATGACCAAATAGATAAGACCCTGGCCAATATGAACCAAGGGATGTTGAGTAAACTCATGTCCGTTTTAGAAGCCACACTTTCCAAGCTGTCGAGATACGACGAAGGAAGCCTTATTGGGTCCATACTAAGTTTCACGGTACGACAAAACTCTTGAAATCAATGAATTGCGCGGAAATAGCCAATTTCGAAACAAGACAAAAATATATTTTATCAAAACGTGTTTTCGCTGTAGAATGTGTCCGGATCAGGAAAAGACGTAGGACAAAGCTATGTCAATTTCCTACGGAATAGTATGGAACAAATACGAGGCAAAGTTACGGACGAATTATGGATACTAAATTTCTTTGAACAGTGGTACACTGCTCAGATGAATATTATCTGTAATTGGTTGTCTGAAAGACTAGACCATACCCTGCATCCCTACCAATGTACGTGCCTTGCTCATATTATAAAGGTAAGGAGCTTTTCGGAATGGGCAATTAGGAACAGAGGGACAGCGTTCGGATAAGGAGCAGTTAAAGTATAAGGAACATTCTTTTCAGAAAATTTACTCGGATTTTGAACTCCATGGCGTTACGGACGACAAACTTAATTCTAAAGCCTATCAAACGATCGCTCAAAGAATGCAAACCGAAGAAGCCACATGTGCTTTGACTTTAGGCCAAACTGAAGGGTAAGTAGTGCGATCTACAATAACAACGACTATTTGAAACACTTCGGCTTATTGTAGTGCCCTAGAAATGGGCGAAGATGACTCTACAGAGAGTAGAAGTAAATCTCTGATGGGTAGTTTAGGTGGCGAAGACGGAAATCCGATATCGAATGTCGGCAACATGGTGGCGGGTAGAGTTAGTAACTTCCTAGGCAAAGGCATAGGTGGAATTGGTTCTAAATTAGGCGGAGGTTCAAGTTGGTTTTAATGTTTTGGAAACACTTCTAAACAACTTCTACTAGACTCTTATTAGTTCTTGCTTAGCTAACTAATAACGTTTTAAAGCATTGCTTTATTCTTGTGGAATTTGGAGAGCAAAGTACACGCGGCTCTGATAAATTAAAGATTGTCTGAAAGAGCAAATAGATAGTCTTGAAAGGGATGTTCCAAGAGAATGAGTGCATGAGGATACCGCGCTATATAGCAAACAATACACCCATATAGGCATTACATTCCCTGAAGAAAGAATTTGATTTTGAGGATAAAGCAATGGAAGGTGATGAAATTGACGAGGCTGAAAATTCATGCGAACAGAAAATGTTGACGAGTAACAAATATCCACAAAAATGAAGCAACTAAATATGAATAAGAATCATCAGTTTAATAATTTCCCTAAAAGGCGGAGAATACACACCAAATGCGAAGGAGAAATATAAACCAACTTGGCATGATTCAAGCTCGGCTCAAAACGATTAGTATTAAATTTGGCGTTTTTGTTAAACCATTAAACATTTTTAATTGAAAGAAGTCAATTGATGTAAATGGTATATGTTTTTCCATTCATTTAATGAGAATTATAATCTATATATTCATTGAAGAAGAGACACCATTGAGAATTGAAGTCAAATGAGGGAAGAAAAATCTCTCATGGGGTTGGGATATTTTCAGATTTATCACAGTAGCAGCGTTTCGGAAGAAAGAGAATGTTGTGAAATAGGTGAAATATGTGTGGGATTCTGCAGAAAATGAGTCTGAGAATCCCTGTCATATGATTAATCCCTCAGAACCATTATCAATATATTAATGTGACTACCACAGTTGAAATCGAAGCAGTGGGTATCTTTAAACTAGAAAAACCATTTCAATGATTACATTGTGACTTGTCTTGGAGACACCAAATGGAAAATCACGTAACTGCAGGAATAAACTTCATCGATACAATGACCAGATGAAAGGTAAGACAGGCTAAACTAACATTGTTTAAAGCTCAATATGTATAAAAAAGTCGTTTGTTTCAGACCTTGCTAGATTTGAATCGAAAAATAAATTTACGATAAAACCTCAGTAAAAAATTGACTCAGTCTAACTCACAATTTTTGCGGGCCAAATAAATATTAGGCAAATATAGGAATGAAATAAATTATCGCCTGCAAGGGCTTTACTGTGATAATTGCTGATGTCCATGTCTTCTTCAGGTAGTTCAAGCTGACGAAATTAAGAACTCACCCGTAACAGTTGTCTTGTTTCAGAGTATATAAGGGGGAACACCATCCTCAGGGTTAAAAGTTCTTTCTGCCCAATGACCATTAGTTAACCAAATTTTACAAAAAGAACGTTTAATGTTGAAACAAACCAGGAATTTAAAGCACATCACGACGGGGTTTAGTTAGTAAATTTCTGGGAAAAGTCTCACTTTATGAGGAAAGAGGTGGCAATGAAAAATTTCATGAAACATTGGCGATGTGAAGAACCCCGATATATATTTCTGAGTCTGGTTTATTTAATCCCATCCTATTGTTCATTTAGGGCTACAGTGCGATTAAGGTTTGGTAAAGTTCACAAGAAGCGTTTCTAAACATTTCAATAGTGTGGGTTGCATAATTTTACAGTATTGTTACATATTTTATTAATAGCCATTTGAGCACGTTATGCTGGCTTTAAGCGTACTTAAATATTTATCAACAGTTTTCGGAGTTAACTACAAATTTTCCAAGCATATCAAGTACACTTGTCAAGTTGATTGATTTTTGTTTTTGAGCACTAGTGCATGATAATCGCACCTTTGATTAATAAAGATTCTACACCCTAGACACAGTCTTGATCTCAGAAACAAAATTACACCAACGTTATTTCGATTAAAACCTTAAGCGTTTCTTCACTTTTCTAAACGGCATTTGATCATCAAACTCTACATTTCAGACTACTATTTTCTGCGGTTCAGCATTAACTGAGACACGCCAAATTAGAGTAACTTTGATAAAACAAGGATGCGTTCAGCAAATCCAGGGTAACCTTCGCTTTATTAGTAATCTTCATAGATGATTGTTCAATTTGTGCATCAAACCTTCAGAAGATGATATAGACGAATTAATACATTTGGACAGGAAAGTTCACATTCACAATATAAAGCGCAGAATACTTGCCTATTCAAATCGGATCTTGAATCATATTAAGGACCTGAAATAAACCTTTGCCGGTCTACTGAGAAGAAACCTAACGCTGTACATACAAGGTTCATGCCTCGACGATTGTACATAGAGCCTTCCAAAAATTGTACATAAGACTTTCGAAAGTCTGAAAATAAATAGCCTGAAACTCACATCTCTCATCGGTTCCATGCGAAACGTTTGGCCTTTTTTGATGGTAATGTTCTAATTCTGTGTGTATTATAGTGATTGAAAGTAAATGTTGCGATCTGCGATGTGACTTTCACAATTGCCATAAACGCTCTTGGTCTTAAGAGTGGATTTTATGAAGTAGTTTAAATTTTCGAGTAGATGCGGCATGTCAGTAAACGAATGGCCTATTAGTAAACTATATACGTGGCTAAATATGAATCGAGAAACCGATTTAAAAGAAATGCTTAAGGTTGAAGCTCGGAATGTATCAAGTACAAATTTATTTTATATCTGGATATTAGATACATAATTTATAACGTGTTTAGCATGAACTAGGTCCTACTTATCTTATTAAATCTATCAAGTTTTCTTATTGTATATGAATCGAGATTGTGCGTTGGTTTTTACTGCCTCAATATTTAATTGTACATGCCTGTTTGGAATTGTGAATTATCTCAGAAAAGCTTTAATATGAATCTATATAGTAATAAATAGTGTTGTGATTTACGATACTATTCCTATCAATTGGTGTTAAAAAAACGTTCGGTGTTATAATAGAAAAATTATTTTTTAAACAATGTTTTAAGTGAGCTTCCTAGGGGGCGAATCTTTAGAGTGTATAAGTTATAGTGCCTTGTGTTTGCATATAATATTAACACAATATTTCTTACTCATTATGACTTAGTTTAAGCTAAAAAAATCTTGATAATAATGGGAATGGCCTTGTGACCCACGGCTATTTAAGCTACTGACCAGAAATTAATGTGACAATAGGTTTTAGAAATGAGGCAAAACCTGCTAAGCAAAAATCCCTTGCAAATTGTTTAGTTAAAAAAAAACAGGAGCCTAAGAAGACTAGAAATTAATTTTAAACAAACTCAACCCTGATTTAAATGTTATGTAGGGAGCACTAATGTTGCAGTAGACCGGATGTAATGGAGATTAATTCACTAATTAGTCACAAAATCTCCTTAAATCAAGGAATGGGGAAATGGTTTGCTGCTATAATGTAAGATTAGTGATTTACTTGCTGTGCATCCTTCCGCCTAATTGCGTTCAATATAATTTGTTATTTGCGTATCCAAAGCTTTTTAACACAAGACTGCTGCCTTATATACATATAAATAAATTAGGTAAGACTTTTCAACCATATAGTGGTATTTTTTACTTGATGTATTGAAATACTCGCAACTTGCAATTGTAGTTGTAAATTTATTCAAAATTCAGTAATAAGTAGGATTTAAACTGTTTGGTCTTGTTAGGAACTATGCCTTTGGTGGTGTTAAATTAACTATAACTGCCGTGGTGTCTCTTTAGTGATTTTACTCAAAAATTGTATTTTATTAGAGTTGTGTACTGGGCAGGTGAAAAATCAACGCAATACTCTCATTGATATGCAAGCTTAGCTTTAACTTTCACAACTATATGTATATTGTTAGTATTTAAATAAATATATACACATTATTATTACAGAGTTCTTTTCGGCAATGCGGTGATTAATATTTAATGCAATATACAAACAAATATATATAAACCTTAATATTTTCAATTCGTTTTAAGCCTTCCGCGCTTTACAACTTGAATAAATGCAAGATGCTTTATCGATAAAATCTGTTGTATTTATCCTCTTTAAAAGTCATGTACGCATCTTGTTATAATTATTAAGATTTGAATAAGGTAACTTGTATGGTAAGAAATAAATTGTTTTAAAATATATAAACTTTTATTTATTTCTTTATATCCTGAATGACAAAGGGCAATTTAAGTGGTGAATATGAAAGTGCGATATCAAACGATGTCAACAGGGGTAGCAGGTCAAGTATCAAACTCTTAAGAAAAGAGAGGCTAGCGACGTTTCGTGTGCGGATAAGGCGTGTTAAAATAAGTAATAAAAACACCAACATCAGACAAAAACGAGCATTGGAAAAGCAAGCATTAATCCGAGGTATCAGCTGCAACAACACGCGGCAACAAAACACCAATTTAAATAAGGCAAATTTTATGGTAAGAAATAAATTGTTTTAAAATATATGGACTTTTATTAATATTTTAATGTCCTGCATGACAAAGGTAAATATCAGATGGACAATTTCATTGGTAAATATGAAAGTCCGATATGAAACTACGTTAATAGGGGTGGCAGTTCAAGTATTGAACTCCTAAGGAAATAAAAAAACGTGTTAAAATAATGAATAAAACACCAATATCAGACTTCTACATCAGTTGCAATCTCAATCTGCATCTGTAAACGGCCTAAATAGCTTGTAACTAGCATAATTTTTCCTATTCAATCCCAGCGAGTATTTTCCACCTCTTTCTCTGACCAAGACGGAGTGTATTCCATGTTCCAGAGCACTTGCAACGTTACTTGTTCTTCACTTGCAACGTTACATGGCGCGGACCGTCTTTGCTTCGTTTTACATATTTTGCAATATTGTTTCTTATGTCACGAACATCAGATACTATTGAACGACTATATACACGTAATAATACAATATGTCATAATAAAACGACCGAATTAATGAAACAGGAAAATTATTTGCCTTCAATAAGAACGCGACAGTCGAAGGCTTCAAAAATTTTACCACAAATTTAAGTCGCACAACTTGTATATTTCAATTAAAATACATAATATTATTATTATTAGAGGGCGAAATATATGCAAAGTGAATATCTATGAATTTTTTGCATTATATATAAACAATCTTTATTTTCTAGGAAAAGGCTATCGACCCACGGTCTTTCGGCATATTTTATCCAATTTGATAAAAATTGCATATATCAAAAAAATCAGGCGCGTCGTCTTTTAAGTCGGCGGCACCTTTGTACTCGGATACCGCCTATGAAAAATGAAGACGCCGTCGACTGAACTGGACAAGTTCAGTTTGTCGATAAAGTTCATTGTGCAAATAGTGTTTTGAGAATATTTAGTACTACTACTAAAGTAGTCTTAATCTAAATAAAAGTCATGTAGTCTTAATCTAAATAAAAAACAAATATGAAAATTCTCTTATTCTAGGTTAACAATGTTATTAAATAAAATTCTAATGACAAGAAAAAATTATTTTATTGTCCACTAGTCAGTTGCGTTTGTAAGTGTTCGAGTAGCGTTGATGTAGGGAAACGGAAGCGGGATTGTCTGGTTGGTCTTGTGAGACAAAGGGGATTCAGTATGGTCCAGTTGTAGGGGTTGTTTGTCCATTTGGTCTGGAGAATATTTATTTGATTTCAAAATGTCTAAAACGCCAAAAACTTTTTCGTGGATTAAAAATGTTAGTGAGCTGGAGCTTATTGGATATAAAGTATTTTGCAAAGCTTGTAGGTAAATCGTAAGTACCTATAATTTTTTAATGGTTTATTTTTCAAAACAGATACATTTTGAGATAGTTAAAAATTGAAGTTTTAATTTTTTTATATTATGACAACTAGTAGAAAAAAAGCTGTAAAAGTTCGAGCAAAACTTTCAGATCTCAACTTTTTATCTTTTATCGATTAACATGTAGTTTGAACTTTACTTATTTTTCCCTTGAACCATTCACCAGAACGTAAATGATTTTTCGTTACAGATTGTCTGTAAAAAGAAGTTCCAAGTGTATCAACATTTGAAAACATCTATGCATAAAGCCAACTTGCAAAAGATAAAAACATTTCAAAATGTCGAAGACAAAACAAGAAGTAAAACGGAGGTGTTTCATCAAGACTTATGCAAAGCTTTAATCGCGGCGAATATTCCTTTAAAAAAGCTTCAAAATACCCAATTCAAAGAATTTTTACAAAAATATTGTAACAAAAACATCCCTGACGAATCTAGCATATTAAAGAAGAATGTGAATGCAGTATATAAAACGGTAATACAGGAAATTAGAGTTACTCTGGACAATCATATTTTTTATATTACTGTTGATGAAAGCACAGATGGCTTGTGGTCGATATATCGCACATTGGAGCCTTACAAGAAGATAATCCAGGTAAAGCCTATTTAATTTCTTCACAAGAGTTAGACAAAACTAACAATATGACAGTAACCCGTTTTATTCAATCATCGTTATCAGAATTTTTCTGCCAATTGCAATCCCAGCAGAAAAGTATTTGGGGTTTTTGTCTGATGCAGCACCGTATATGGTAAAAGTCGGCCAAACCTTAAAAATATTTTATCCTAGTATGGTGCATGTCACTTGTCTTCTACATGGAATAAACAGAGATGCAGAAACCATCAGAACTGAATATCCGTTGGTAAACAAACTAATTTCAAACGTAGAAAAGTTATTTTAAAGGCACCTCTAAGAGCGCAACTATAAGGAGCGATTGCCAGGAGTAAGTTTACCTCCGGAACCCGTAATTCCCCGGTGGGAAACATGGATTAAAGCCGCGATATTCTCCTCAGAACATTTCGAAGGTATTAAGGAATTAATTTTAGATATAGAAGATAACTCGCAGTGTGTAGTGCAAACTCAATTAATGGTGAAAAAGGCGGATGTAGCCAAGCAACTTATTAAAATTAATTTTAATTTTATATCAGATATAATAGTTTCATTAGAAAGTGGGAATTTGAGTTTAAGTGAAGCGATTTATTTTGTTCAAGCATTTTGCGCTCAAGGTAAAAAGGTTCCCGGAGATGTAGTTGTTAAAGTTACATAAAAATTAAATGCTACTATAGAAAAGAATGAAGGTTTCAAATCTTTAGAGTCAGTAAACAATATTTTTGTTGGTAAATCATCCAACGCAATTACGCATTGGCTTTATAGCTTGCTACCCAAATTGTAATGCTGTCCTATTATATCGGTAGATGTTGAAAGAACCTTTTCTATAGATAGACATATATTTACTGACAGGAGACAATCATTTTTATTGGAAAACTTTGAAAAGGATTTAATTCTAAATTCCTACTATACAATTTCAAATTAAAATGTTTTTATAATTCTGTTTTAATGTATTTTATACCTTCGCCTTCCTTTACTTTTTCAAGAAATACATATTTTCCATCAAATCAATGTTTGTGTTTGTAAAAGTACTTTCACATGTTAAATAAATGCATACTATTTCATATTTGGCCAAATAAATGCATATAATCGCATATTTGAAATAAAAAATATGCATATATATGAGCATATTTTGATTGAATTTAACCGCATATATTCCGCGCGTTAATTATTATGAAAGGGTCCAACAATCTAGAGAAGGGTATTACATCCAGGAAACTGAACATCCAAACAGCCCACCAATGTAATCATGTTGCAAGACAAGACATTCAAACATTGAATATGAATCAATGTTTTTCTGAGCTCCAAGAAAGGAGGTCAGAAGGCACGAGCGATTTACAGTGATTTGCTGAAGCAGATCCCACACACTTTCACAAACGAGGAATCGGAAGACTCGTTTAAAGCCAGTCGGGGCTGGTTTGACAACTTTAGGAAAAGAACCGGCATCCCCTCCGTCGTCAGGCATGGTGAGGCAGCAAGTTCGGGTGTGAAGGCAGCTGATGTTTACATCAAAACGTTTCCGAACTCATAGAAGCCAAAGGATACATCCCCAGCAAGTCTTTAACTGTGGCGAGACAGGGCTTTTCTGGAATAGGATGCCGAATAGGACTTACATAACGGCAGAGGAGAAGACGTGTTAAAATAATGAATAAACCACCATGAGACTTCTACACCAGTTGCAATCTCAATCTGCATCTGTAAACTGCCTAAATAGCTTGTAAATAGCAATATTTCCTATCCAATCCCAATGAGTATTTTCCACCTCTTTCTCTGATCACGCCCGAGTGTAATCCATGTTCCAGAGCTTTCTTCACTTGCAACGTTATATTGCGCGGACCGTCTTTGTTTCGTTTTACATACTTCGCAATATCGTTTCTTGTGTTACGAACATCCGATACTATAGAACGATCATATATCCATAATGTCCAGACCATATATATCGTAATAAAACGACCGAATTAAGGAAACAGGAAGATTATTTGCCTTTAATAAGAACGAACAGTGAAGAAAAGAAGAAACAAATTTAAAGTTTGACTTTCATTTTTAAAATTAAAGACTGAAAGCTGTTCATTACAAGAAAAAGATTGTGCTTTGGTTTTAGCATGCAACTTGGGCGAAATGCAGCTCAATCAAGCTCATTGAGCATCTAAAGGCGGACAAGTGGATATCTCTAATATACAGAATGATTTAAGGAAATAGTGAATAAGGACTGTAAAAAACATGAACACTCTAAAAATTGAAAAAATGAAATTCCAGATGAAATTTCCCCACAAATAATCGATTCCAAGTGCGGCAAAAACGAATGATAATAAAGAACGTTGAATTCGAGATTAACATATGTTTCGCTATCGCTGCTCTAATAAAACTCAGACAATTTAGAGAATGTTCTCATTGGCCCTTATAAATATAAGTTTGTTGCATGATTCTTGGGTGAATCGATATATTTCATTAATTAACTTATCCACATAGGCCGCACCTCTTTGCCTGTGTCTGCGCTTAATGCGTTAAGGGTTGAAAATCAGTTGTTTCATGTCCTTTGGCTGCTAAAATGGGAAACAAGCTCATTACATTTACAGATCAGCAGCTTGTTAATTACCAGGTAAAGATTTTTTTATTGTCAAGGTTTTTTAAATAATGTTTTCAGTACTTTGAGCTATGGATATATTTTTCAGGATTGTACATTTTTTACACGAAAGGAGATTTTAAGGCAGGTAACTTAGCTCAATGAGGAAAACTTTTTTGTAGCTAAACAGCAGCATTTTAGAGTGTACAAGAAGTTCAGGGAAATGAAACCCGATGCAATACCGAGAGTAATGAAGAAAAATGAGGCATATTCGATTAAAATTCCTGTCGAGTGCACAGAGCAACTAGCAGAATTCAGAGTAAGCTATTTGTAAAGACTGCTAAAGCTTACTCGACTTGAAAATCCCCTGAGCAATATTTGAAATAAACCGCAACAGCTACTTGCTCCAGTCAGAAATAGGATTATACCTAACCGCTACTTAAAAAATTATTTCATAAAGTTATATTATATGTAAGCGACGCACCGTTTTGCACTATTTAGTGGAATATGTCTTTTTAAGGAAAACCCTTTCAAGCAGAGGATATTTAAAGTATTTTCCCGGGACTCAAAAGGAAATCTAACGTTCGAAGATTTTTTGGATATGCTGTCTGTATTCAGCGAAGCCGCTCCAAGAGACATCAAAGTATTTTATGCGTTTAGGATATATGGTAAGGATAAAACGAACAAATGGTTTTTATAAACAACATTTAACCAGTAAAATATTTATGTAGATTTCGACAATGACCAGTTTGTGGGACCAGCAGATATAGACACAGCGCTCACTTTGCTCACGAAACAAGAACTAACTGTAGAAGAAAGGCAGCAGATAACTGAAAAAGTGATAGAAGAGTCGGATGTGGATGGAGATGGAAAACTCTCCTATATTGAATTCGAACATTGCATAACAAGGGCCCCTGACTTCCTGTCCACCTTCCACATAAGAATTTAAGTATTACCCTCTCAGTATACCTACAATCGTTATTATAGAAACTGTAAATAAATTGAATTAAAATATCGTGCGAAATCGTTGAGTGTATATGATTTAAAAAATAGTGCAAGACCATTTCCGTTCTATCTATAATTCTGGTTGATGAGGGGCCAAACAAGCTCGAGAATGGTAGGTATAAACTTCAGGGAACTGGACATCCGAACAGCCCACCATGGTAGTTATATTTCAAGACAAGGCAATCAAACATTGAATATGAGTTTTTCTGAGCCCCAAAAAAGCACTATTTTTTGCACTAATATATTATTTTATTTTCTCTATTGACAATGATCCAACTAATCAGTGTTAACAGTTTGAGGAAGATTTACAAAGAAGAATATTATTTGTAAAAAAAATTGGATTTGACGTTTTTACTTGTGACGCCAATTATTGCAGCTATAGAAATATATTTCTCATATTCGTACCTCTGTTATCTGCGGTCGAACTGTCGGAGAATCCCCGTTCTGATAGTCGATGACCATATGTTAGTCATAAAAGATAGGTCCGTTTTCTATATATTCTTTGATATTCTCGATATGCTTTCACAATTTTGCGGAAACGTTGTGTGATTTTGTAGAAAGTTTGCCACATGGCTCTGACTAAGTTAAACCCACAGGTAGGTTATAACATTGCACCTGTTCATATATAGTTATAGTAGTAGTAAACATCTTTATTTCTAAAAAAGGCTATCGACCTATCGGTCTTTCTGCCCTATATAGTTACCCTATATAGTTATACCCTATATAGTTGCCCTATATAGTTATATTTTGCTATATATCGACATTTTTACCACAAATTTAAGTCGCACAACTTGTATATTTCAATTAAAGTATATTATATTATTATTATGAATGTGCCAAACAATCTAGAGAAGGACATTAAATCCAGGAAACTGGACATCCAAACAGCCCACCATGGTAAGCATGTTTCAAGACAAGACATTCAAACCTTGAATATGAATCAATGCTTTTCTGAGCTCCAATAAATGCATTATTCTTTGCACTAAGAACAGTGCAAGGGCATTTCAACTACATCTATAATTCTGACTGCTTTGGGTGTCCATCAACATCTCGAAAAATGCTGAAACTGTCGAAATCATCTATGAATTGGATCAGGCTTGGACTTGCACCAGAATGGTGACAAAGCTTGAAGCTTTCGCTTCAAAAAATCATCATTCATTGAATTAAGTCATTTCTCAAACAAAAATGATGACCAGAAATATTGTTTAAAAACAGGCAAAAGCATAACAAAAGCGCGATTGCATCGAGATCGGAAATTGAACTCCTTGAGCCAATTAAAAGTTTAGTGTTGTGGTTCAACTTTTTAAGGTGAGTCCAAGTGAAGTAAATAAAGAGACCACGTATTGTCCCACTTCACAATATCCCTTGTCCAATGGTGGTCTCTAGTAAAGCATCATCAGTGGGCTCGAAATCAGAATTCTGATCTCCTGAACCGTCGACAATATCATTCATAAGCATGACCAGACAAATGAATTTCAAAAAACAGGAACGTGTGTTTAAGGCTTGTTAAGGACAATTTTAAAGGAAAAATAATTCACCAAATCTGCATTAGCATTCATTTAATGATTCACAGTAACACATTGATACACTTCAGACCCTTAACAATGGGTAAATATATTTAAAGCATTTAAAGAGTATAACTTCCAATAAATAATGACATCAAGCGGCAACATTGAGGCAAAAGTTTCCAAAAGCCTTGGGGATTAAATAATTCAAATTCCCCAAGTGTCAGAGCACAACAGCATCGAGCAAATGAGTCTCGCTTGGATCGAATCCAACGAATGCTGGATGAAACTCAGAAGCTAGAAAACTTTACCACTTACACATAAACGCATTTACGACAGGCGTATAAATATAGTTGCATTACATTAAATGAGGCCATCAAAAAGTTTGATCCAAAATATGTACTATATGAGTTCAGTTAGATAGATCTTTGTTAGGACAATAACAATAGTTAGAGTGGAATAATTCGGTTTTGTTCATATCTTCTTCAGTGTGAGACGCGACTAGCTAATTCAATTTTGCAAAGTTTTTTTTTTAAACAAATTTTCCTGAGCTTAGCGAAGCTTATTTTAGTCGCGATTTAGAATATAGAAAAATCAACAGTATTAAAATTACGAGGACAAAATAGAATAGACTTTGTTTTGTACAGGTAATCACAGAATTAGTAGACAACTACAGAAGAAGATGGACAATTAGGTTCCGACTTTTTGAGTTTGGGTTTGATAAATTTGGGATTGAATGGCCCCAGGGCATCTTCGTTGGTAGACGTTGGAGACTCGTGACGATCTTTCTTCAGCACTTCTATTTGCCTAATTTCGGCCAACAGTACTGGAAGGTTTAAAAACGAAATTAATATGCATTTAAACACAACAGGTAATCAAAATAAAGTGGGATCAGCAGGGAGGGACTTTAAATTTTATTGTTATAAAATGACAGACCTTTGCTCCAGTCTTTATCCATACTTGCCATTGCCAGATAGGGACTAATTCCGGAGTGCAGCAACCCGATGGACTGCATCAATTCCAGCATATCCAAGCCAACTGAACCTTTATCCAATATATCGCACAACTCGCAAGTTGTATATGGTCCCCACATAATACAAAAGCATGTTGCCATCAACAGTAGAAAATATCCCAATCTTCGCCGATGTCTGATACTGCTAAGTCTTGACTTATCTTGCGCCACTTCATCTGGCTTCACAGTATCGCCTCGCTACCAAGAGAAATCCACAACATCAAAATAGTAAGTTTGATTAACTGTTTTCGGCTACCTTTGCACTCCCAGTTACGATAATTACTTGAGACTTGGATATGTGATCCTTCATGGGCATGGGCAGAGTAAAATCTCCATGATGGGCGCGAATTCTAAGCGAAACCGTTGTTAGGTTTGTATAGATACACAGATGGATAACTACAACCTAAAAAGCCGAACATACGAAAAATCTTTAGGCAAACCACAAAAATATGCAAATCAAGCTAGCATTTTTAGAAGTATGGGGAAATGATTTGGATATATTGCAAACGCAGATTCTATGAAGTAATCATGATTACCGGAAGTAATAAAGATATGGGGGATAATAAATATTATAAAATTCAATAATACTTTTCTCTCCCGTTGATGTACATGAGAAAACTGAAGCCTGCCTCAAACAGCAAATGAGTATTCAACAAAAAGAGCATTTTTTGTGGCACGTGCAAAAATTGTCGCATTGACGGTTATACCGGAAGTAAAGATCAACTTGCTTATTTTAAATTAAACTGCCAAAAATCAATGTTGTGTTCAATCGATTTTTCTTTGTTCTAACACAACAACAATTCGGTTAATTTTATTTAACTCCAAATCGAAAAATTCACTCAGTCCATTAGAACGCATTTATAGACATTGCTACTTACCACGAAGACCGGAATTCCATGAACCAGCAGCACTTTTAGAAAAGTTGCAAGTAAGATCCAAGAAATGGCCTTATGTCAGGAAAATGCCTCAAACAGAATAATAAAAGATGAAATGACGACCACCAAGACTAAAATAAAGGGCAATATTTGCCCCCTAGTGTACTGCTTAAGTGACTGACATTTTTTGGCCACGCAGTATCGGTCGACAGCTACACACATCATCGAAATGGTTGCACAAGAAATGGGCAACTCCTAAAACAAAGCAAATTTGAAAATATTTCTTTTCAGTCAATATTGTAACCAAATATAGCATATTCCATAAAATAGACTCTAAAGTATCATATTCCCGTAAAGTATGAATTTCATTATTTGTTGATAGAGAGATGACAGCATTGGACCACGACCGCTAAGTCCACAAAACACGATCTCCTTTATTGCAGTCAAAGAGCAACTGGTATACGTTTTATTAGTCTATATTTGGTTTTGTTCGATCGTTCGCTAACCATAGCAGTTGGCTTTAAAACATGTCATTTAACTGTTATCTCCCTTAGAACTACCTGAACGAAATGTTCACAAAACTGAAACACCAGCTCATTTCAGAAAACTAGACGTATATTGTTAAGGTATGTTCTATTGAAATGGGCAGCGTATTGCTGAATATTTGTTCATTGTTATGTAAAGCTGTGTTTAGAATAAATTATACTTTTAAATAATACCTGACTGTTAAAGCGATAGCATTAACAAACAGAGCTTGCTGCATCATTTCAAAACCCTTGCAAACATACTAATTTGTCGTCTTTCACCAAAAGCTTCAGTTCATATACATCACATGAAACATTAAATATTTGAGGATAAAACACAGGCGGCAGATGATAAATCACTTCCGTCTGCTAATTAACCGACTTTGATACAGGAATATGTTTTAAAGCGTTCGAAATTTAAAAATTCACATGAGCACATACACTGAATAAATACAAGTCTTGCAAATGTGGTTCAAATCTCCAGCATTAATTGAGGGGCTTTAGCTCTAATGAAAGAGGCGCCTGCGATATGTGAATACATAACTATGAGTATCATACTCAACTTAATGGACCTTTCGAAATAATCATTCAAGGTGGGAATATTTTGGATTTGAATATACATGAGGTTCACCTTTCGGTGTCAAAGCAATGCAATTAACACATCCACAGTGGCTTCCAAAATATGCGACTGTTTAACTAATTATTAAAACCTTTGCACTTGGATAAATTAACACTGTTTACAAAAATACGTGAAGGTTCCAAGCACGCAACTGTGAAGGACAGTTACTCCAACCAAAATTTGTCTCTTAACACTCACATTAACGGTGTAAATCGTCCAATAAATAAAATTACTTCACACAGAACAGAGAGAAAATGCAGTAGCTCTTGGACAGCCACTATGCTACACTTAAACTATTGGATAAATTACAGGAGCTAGAAAAAATCAGCTCATATCAATGAAGTAGTAAAAGCAAATGTGTGTGGCACTATGAGAGACGTGCTGGGCTAATTCTGGAAAGACAAATTGGTTTTTAATGACAAAATAACAAATAAAACATCTAAGTGAAATATCCTCGGGCGGAAAAGTCCAGAAAATATGGGATTTTCACTTCCGCAAGCACCCCGCATAAATTGTTGGGGCTTGAAAGCTATGCAACAACCTAAAGATATTAAACGCCTCCACACCATCCCGGCCCAAACCTAATTGTGACATTGTTTGGAAAACATGAAGGAGCAGTGAAAAAATTAATAACGCGCGTAAATTGACGTTAATTATGTAAAACACGCTATTGTACAGTGTAATTAAAACAAAATGATCCCCTATTACTAGCCTAAGCCAAATTGCGATCTGATCTAAATTACACCTGTTTATCCAGTGTTCGCGGAAGAAGAAATTAGAGTTCGTTGTTCTGTTTCAGAATAGGAAATTAAAGATATCGTGTTCTGCCTCAAAGTTAACAAATGTAGTACATGATCAATAATTTGATACATACGTAAGCACTCCAAAACAATTTACCGAAGCTCTTAGAAAGTCATTGAGGCACGGTCACAAACTGTGAATATAAGCACTTGAAACTATCTGGATTAGAGCGTTCCTCCAAAGTCTCATCAGGGACCAATCAATACCAAAAGCTTAATTTCGGCGTAGTAATATATTAATTACCACCCTTGGTCAAATAGTAATAGTCTATTATGAAACTTCATCAACAATTGCCGTATTAAAATTAAAGGGATCGAGGTAGCGCAGATTTGCGGATGGCTCGATCAACTTTGATCTACATCCCAAAGTTAGGCTATTAGGTAGATGTTGACGGGATTAAAGGGGTTTAGTTTGGCTCAGCTTTCCACCGGATTATATAAGTTACTCGAGTTTAAAAATGAGCCGCCCTGATGAAATTGAAGTCAGTCAAGCATTCGCTGAACCAATGTTTAAAGTCGAGTGAAAACATCAAAGAACAGAATTTGGCCGCGTAAATATCCTTTGCAGCGTTACAATTCAATCAGTTTGCCATCTTTGAAAAGCTTCAGCTAGCATCAAGGGGTTTACGATGATGACAAGTTAAATGATGACGGACAAGTTAAATAATCGTCCTTCCAAAATGCGTACGGGAAATTGAAGCATTGCGTATGGTTGATGGGAAACAAAGCTGAAGAAAGCGAAGAAAGATCAAGAAATGCATGAAGCAGGGAGTTATATAATTTTCAGATAAATTGGAGAAAATATTGCAAAATTGCTATCTCGTTGAGACTCAGTAATGCAATTTGTATGCTGATTTCATGACTCACAAATGTGTTTCCTGAAACTGAAAAAAATTAATTTAGATGCCTCATCATTAGCCAACCAGTCATCCAGTCGAAAGCAAAAATATATTTATTTCAAAGAATTTTAACTTACTTCTCAACTTTGCTCTTTCGAAGTTTCTCTATACGAAAAGATGCTGTTAAAGCATAAAATCTATAAAATTTCCATTAGGTTTCAGAAATTCTGAAGTTATAACAGTTGCTTCAGTTTTTAATTTGCTACTAAAGGGAGCGGGAGAGCGAAAACTGAGCTGTAAAAGTGCTTATGCAAGTGAAATTGTTAAGAAAACGGACCTTTAAGTTCTTAACTTAAGGGCGTTCGAATGAAAATATACAGTTAAATAAGTTAATAAATATACAGACAATATAAGTTATACGCACCTCAAGAAATTCTACAAATATGACACCTGTTAGCGTATTCAAATCAGGTTTGAAAATTCGGTTGATCGTTTTCACCGGACAGCTAATCGTACAAACAGATAGATCGAAAACTATCATACCAATTAACAGAGGATTTCTTTTAGATTTTGTCTTCCAGACTTTGTAAACAAACGCGACATTACCGAAACCACCAAAACAAATGTTGATTACGTAGAGACTTAATAGTAATCCGGATATAACCATATTTTTGAAACTAAATTCTTCAACTTTTCACAAGCGTTTTAACAAAAATCGACCAGAACATTGTTGCGTAAAGAAAAACCGGGAAAGTGTCGTATTTTCCGCGTATTTTCCTAGCTCGAAGCGCCCAGTTTCCCTGCAAAGCTCGTACTAGACTGAATTTGCGTCGCTGTGGATCTGGGTATACACCCCCGGAAAATTTCATTGGTTATGTCAAATTTCTCTTGTGAAAGTGAAAGGGAAAGGGTTTTCACCACTTTGAGACTCGTCTAAAGACGACTGAAAATGCTCCGACAAATCCTCAAAGAAATAAATAAAGCCTTTGAATTGGGGATATTTTTATTCCAAATCGAGATCAAATGGAAAACTTTTCAAATAAACCATAGATTTATTTAAAAATTATATTAAAGTTGTCCTAAACTGGAAATGACACAGTTCATCGTCGTTCATCCAGTGACAAACGGAGATGATGAGGAAAAAGTGAATAAAGTTTCTTGATCCCCCAAAAATGCAAAAAATAAATGCGCTGAATCTTAAGCAAAATAACCACATCATTATAACTTTGTAGTCCATCTGCAATAAATACATAAAAAGCGACGATAATACCAAAATATTTCGGCAAGTTGCCTCAACATATTTCCGTCCTCAGCATTCAAGAACTTTCACGCTTACAGGGAAGAGATCAATATTCGCCATATATCTAGGTTCAAAACCATCCAAATAGAAACCATTAAAAAAATATATTTTTTGTTTTATCTATGTACTATATATTTTTTTCAATTATAACATATAATTGTAAGTTATTTATAACAAGGAGGATTTGAAGAAATGGCGGCCTTCCACGCAGTGCTTCGAACGGACTTTATCGTCGATATTCGATTCTACGGGAATTCGGCAGCATTCGAGTCTACCAACCTCCCGCACTGTGACTTGGTACCGAAGGAATGCGGTTTTGATTAACATTGGTACGGGTAGTACCCAAAGGTGCAACCAATGTACTAAATTCGTATAGGTATTGTACTGCGGTGGAATATAATATTTCAGTCGTCCCGTAAAGTTAATGAGTACTAAACGGAACTGGTTGCAAGAACAAAATATAATCTACGAAGGAAACTTCTATGAAAAATTATTGGACAAATAGGGTTGCTAGTTTCCTTCAAACTCATTTCAAAAAGATGTGTTGCACCAATGCTGGTTTGCTTCTATTTTTCCTTGGACTCAATGCCCAACCGACGATTCTTAATGGACGCAATAAAGCTTCCTCTATTTAAACTCAGTATCAATTTTAAACTTGTTTTATATTTAAGTTTCGTATATTTTCCTGACTGTACTTTAATTCATATATTTACAGTTATCATCAATTTAAAAAGAAAACTTTCACCAAAATTCACATATTAAAAAGTACATTAAGAACATTGGTTTTCAGGTGATGAGTCAGGACAAACATGTCTGGGAAAAGACTAGAATCTATTGTTTAGAGATTTAAATTTAACTTACGTATATAGTTGCTTCTACCTTCACATTTGACTGGTCACTGAATTTTCCACATTTTACTCGATATCAAGCGAGCGAAACAAAAAAACTGTTTATCTTTCGTCTTTTCTTTGCATTCTAGGAATTGCTTGGCAAATTCCTCAATATCAGATGTTTACATTTCATTTACCTGGTCCAATTAGTTCATGCATGCGATCATCTAATTATATTTATATTTAAGATTAGAGATAGATAAAAGTAGATGCGTTAGCGATGGGCTCTGATGACCCTAACGAGCAGCACTATAATAATGACACACGCTAATATGACATGTTGCTGGTCTTACAAACAGGTGGCAACGCCAATACAAGATGTGCTAACACTTTTATAATATGGAAACACGGATGTCGCAAATTAGACAAGCTTTTAGATCACCTGAGCAGGTCACATCCAAGTATACAATGCAATAAAGAAGTAAGAAATTACAATCAAATAGTAAAACCCTTTTGTATGTTAGGGTATCCACAAAAGGAGTTCGTTTAGAGCAAAAGGTGTTAACAAACTACTAAATCTTGGTCAGAATGCCACTCTACATTGATGATGAGCCACTTGCTTGGTGGGCAACTTAAACCGAAATATTTGGTGCAGTCCAGTAGGGTGCAGACATTTTAAGGAAAGTTATATTGTAAAGCCGCCCATACCAACAGATGCCTCCATGAACTGACCAACCACTACTACATGAAAACGCAAGGAATCAAGACACAAATAACAAGTCGACTAAAACTCTTCTGTAGGACAGTTTCAAAAGTTTCAAGTAATAAAATTGACAGTGGCTAAACAGGCCCTTAGTATTGACCTCGAAACATGAAATTCTCAGAAACCAAAATTCTGGCCTCAACAACAAACAAACAACAAACAGTTGAAATCCGTCAACACAATAACGAATTCAAATGAAAAGAAGAAGCAACGGCACTTAACAAGATAGGAACAACAGCGAAGATAAATAACAGTTCAAAACAGGAGGGAGAATACACTGTCACCAATAAAACAGCCCAATACAGAAGGGAAACTGTCACCAAGACTAAGCGTGACCTCATCGATCTATGTTAACTCGCGAAAAGCTTCTACTACTTGGAAGGAATATACTGCCACACCCAGTCCGTTCTCTAACTGGGGCAGCTTTTGATTATTACTCGTTGCGATAAAAAAAAATGTTTTAGACGGTGAAACCTTTGCCTCAAATGAGAAGGTGAAAGTCACAGTTTTATGACAGCAAAAACCCAATCTTTTATGTACATGGAATTTTGCTTCCGCCAGAAAAATGGCAAAAGTATTGAACCAGAAATAAATAGTTCAACTAAATATTTCATTTTTAAAACTAAATGGATTTTTAAACAACCCAATAAAACAATCTTTGAACGTCTAGGTCTACGTGCTGCCTTCGGGCTTCTACTAGCTCACAACCTCTGTAGAAGAGTAACGTGGTGCTGTAGCCGAAGTGCAGAAATAGTGTATGTGTAGTGCAGAAATAGTGAAATGTGGTGCTGGAGCTGAAGTGCAGAAATCTGAATAGCAGAAAGAAAATCTATTTCATAGATGAGTATTCAAGTTCTCGGACAATTCAGAAAATCAGGCAAGATATTTCTTGAGTACTTTCCAAATGGGCCAAGTGCTATTTCAAGTGCCATATGGGGCAAGATTGTTGGTGAACTGAGCGAGCTTAAAGTTGCCGTTGCAATTTTTCAGCTAAAAAATGTACTCAACCTAGTACAAGTGAGTGTTGAGAATTCAACCAATTGGAATGCGGTTTCGTTGAAGCCCGCAAGTTTGGAAGGCGAGTTTAACCTGACCAGGCCGGTCTCCGTCTGGGCCAAAGCGGCCTCAGGGCATGTTCGTGGATCATTATTTTCCTGGAGGTCAATTCGTCTTATCTAAAACGATTTTCTGAAATTAACTAATTACAGTTCTGATTTTAAAAAATCTCGCCAGGTCCAAAGAAAAATAAAGAACTACTGCCTTTCAGAATATAATACAGCTTTGCTCATCAAATGCAGCTAATTAAATATGAAGACAAAAATACATTGAAGTTTCTCATTAAAAAAAGAACCTCTCCAACGCTGAATAACAAAATCCATCATTAGTTCGAGACTAATTTGAAAGAGTCAATAGGGAAGGCAATTATTTAATTGAAAGGTTCCCAAGAATAGAAGTCAAGGTGCTCGCCACTGATATTAAATGGTCTGGAATAATAACTATTGAAATCCGCGATATTTCACAAATGTCAATAGTTATTAATATTTCAGCAAATAAAAATCTGCGAACCTAAAGCCATAGAACAAACCCAAAATCAGTAAATTGGAAATAGGAGAAGATCGAAGTAAATTGGAACACATTTCAATTGCGATCATTGCAATTCAAATTAGGAAGAATTTAAGCATCGGTTCAATATTTCCATCGTTCCCTCCTTGCAGTAAGACTACATTAAGCAAATACCAACTAAGGAAGCTCTAAATATTTTCGACAAACCCATAATTAAATGAATAATAAAGCCCTTATTAAATGGTTTATGTTAAGGAGCTTTTGGAAATATGTCGTGAATATAAAAATGAATTAATTGAGAACCGCAAAAAGGACAGCAATTCTTTAATCAATAGGAAGCCATTATAAAGCGTAAATGAAAAAAGAAATTAAATGTAGGCTTCAAAGGTTGGAATTAAAATAAATGACGGTAAATCAGGTAGAGCAAAAGGAAAACTGGTGCGGCTGAAGATAGGTAACCTAAAGGCATCATTAACCTAATCGATGACAGTGATAAAAGCAAATATTAAACTCCTCTGAACAACAATAAATAATTATAATGTGCTAAAATGCATTGATCAAATGGAATAAATTTAAATACGATCATAAAGCACGTTTTAGGAATGAAAAGCGGACTCGAAGATGCCGAGGAACGCTTCTTAAAGCAGACTGTAGCTAAGAGAGCTGGATGAAGTTCACAAGAGTAAACCGGTTATGATAATATATTATCGAATGGAACGATTGGTCTTTTCGAACGAGACGCCTATTTTGGTCTCGATTTTATCTTAAAATGCTAATTCGTAAATTAACTGTAGTCCAATTCATACAAAAAGCTAAAAGGCCCCATTCTGAGAAAATGTACCTGTGCGAATTCGTTATATACCATCCTTATCATCTTTCAACAAAGAACGCCTAGGTAGTAAAAATGATTGTATTCTTCCTTTGGGGTAAAACATAGATAGTGAAAACAGTTTGTCCTTCGCTAACAGCATTGATATTGCTGGTTCATCAATATTAAGAGATTTAATAGGCAGGTACGCTTTGTGGAGTGTGGCTCGAAATTGTTTAGGATTTTGACCATTAAACTTAATAATAAGACAAGTGTTTCTAATCCTCAATCCTCCAGAAATCTCAGATTTATTGAAAACGACATGACATTATCATAAGGATTTGCGAATAGGGCGGATTTGTTAAAAGTATAAATGGCTAGAGACCCAACTCAATCTGGGAAATAAGACTGAGGTTTATATCAATACGGAGCCAGCGGATCCTCCAAGGGTGATGGTTAAATTAACCGAGCAGGTGAGTAGAGGCAACTTAAAGGATTTGCGCTTTCAGCCAACTTGAGAGTCAACGTCTACATTTGATAACATTTTTTGCAACATTGACTAACCAATCAAGGAATAAAGAGAGTACTCGGACTTAGGAATATCGACGGCTACAACGATGTATCACAAAATGAAACCGTTGAGAATCGTGGTTTCGCTTGTTTTTCTTACATACGCCATACACCAAATGACATGACAGGATGCTGGAAGACTGATAAAACACCCACAAAAGAAGAAGGCAGGAACAATAAAACAGAGCCTTAAATCAGCGAAAGACAAAAGAGATCATCTAACAGCATCTCATGGTTACCGCACAGTCTGCATCGTGACAACAGAATGAAGCATTAAGACCAGGATTAGGGAACACAAGAAGGGCTGTAGATTGAAACGACCAGAAAATGTTCCATAAGACACGAAAATATTTGCACAGAGCAGATACTTCCATCATTAGTTCTTCCCACAAGATTGTCAAACACCCAGACAAGTCCAACAGAAAGGAAACGCCTTAACCCCGCATGCTCATGTTGCCCCTCTCTCATACTCGAGGTACATAGACACAGGATGGTATAAATATAGGGTCAACATCAGTAGAGATATTCTTAGATACAGGGCCACGTCAGTGCTTGCTGAGTATATAAATGAAACACCAACTAAGTGGTATTTAAGCCGTCGTGGTGCTGTGAATGTGTGTGTTTTCGATTAAGCGCATCAGTGAGTTGGAAATGTGGCAGGCCCATCTAGTGCACCTGCAGCCAATAGGAGCCTCCCACCTACCCGGCGAGAGAGCAAAAAGCGCAGGAAAGAAGATCAGGGGGAGGAGGCCTCCATTGTAGAAGAGACGGGAATGGAGCCAGACTTGCCTGTAAGCACCAAAACGTATCTATATCTATCAACGTAAAGGGTCAAAGCTGGAAACAGCTTAACAGGACCTTCAGGCAGGCAACTGGCCTCCTAGAACAACTCCAAAGCCGTACTACACATACATGCTACCGGAAGAATAAAAATTACACGTGGTAATCAGAGGATTACCTAATGACTAGAAGAACTGAGAGAAGAGGGACTCCGAGACGCAGAAGCCTTTCAAATGGTCAGAAGGAGGACGAATCAGAAGCTTTTGCTGATGCTGGTGAAGACTGTCAACAAGAAGAAGGTGAAGATCAACGCAGCAAAGAGCCAAGCCATACTAATTGGCAGGAAACAGGACAGAGCTGATGGAAAAATCAATCTAGACGGAGAGGATGTCCACTGGGGAAGTGCAATAAGGTATTTGGCTGTTGCTTTAGACCAACAGCTGACCTCGAGGAAGCACGTCACGACAGCCATCGACAAGGCGCGGCCACAACTAGTCAGTTGTACCCACTCCAGAACAGAAGAAGTCAGATGATCACGAGGAACAAGCTCCTTCTGATAAAGACTATCATCAGGTCGGCACTAGCGTATTCACAGTGTGGGGACATGCAGTGGAGTGCCAATTGAAGAGACTTCAGGCCCCAGAAAAAAAAACTTTTGCGGAGGGTTATAAATACACCCTGGTTTGTGAGGAACACATAAATCTACACGATCTGACAAAAGTATTCCAGAACTTTCGCAAATTATTTACAAAGCAATCAGCAGAAAACCAAACAACCACTATAGAAATCCGCAACTGAGCAGGATTTCACAAATTTTATAAACCTGGCGATTTCGATGCACATTGGTAGCAGTACTTTTGTTGAATTTGTAGACTTTAAAATGGCTTGTTCTCAACATCTGAGAGCAAATATACAATTTGCAGCAAAAAAGCTGATCATCGCAATAAATGTTTGTAGCACAATCTTGTCGCTATTAATGAGGATTGAGATAAATCGAAGATAGTGACAAATATTTTCAGTGTAGTAGGTACTGGTGGTTTAATAATGCAGCAGTCTCCATTCGGATCAACTTTCAGGACTTAGCCAGTTCATTTTTATTCCAAGTAAACTGCAATCTGAACATTCTTCGGAAAGACTGCGTCTGTCGATTGACGTCAATAATTTCAATTTATCTTCAATTGCTTGCAATGTTGGAGACTGACTGCGAACGAGGCAAGCTTACTTGAAACATCGCTCTGCAGTATTCTGCTGAATGAGTTATAGACAAGTTACAGACATTCCCTACTCAGTTCAAAAATATCCTTGCCTAAACTCGTTTTCAGCTGATTTGACTTCAAATGCTTGGAACTTCTTCAGAAGCATTTAGTTTGTGTGTCTGCTTGCTCTTTTGTCGGATTGGTGATAATCAGTGAATCTCACTTTTGCCATGTTCTTGTCAAAATCCGTTTTCAGTCGCTTCACCTTTCACTCTCTTTTCTGTGTCTGGACTTTTGTTAATATTTCGTCTTGTGCCTGAAATGTAGTATTTTTTATTGTTCGAGTTCTTGGAAAAAATCTTAGCCCCCAGTCAGTTTGAACATCCATCAGCCAATTACTCTTCTCCATAAAATCGGCTGTAAATTAAATAAAATATTAAATCAGTGCAAACGAATGGAAAAAACGAGAATAGCGAAAAGAAGACCGCACAACCAAGACCGCTGACCCACTTCGCAGTGGCTAATACTTCTGAGGATTTATTGAACTATTGCTGAAAGTTCAGTGAATTATAAGATTGTTATTGGTGGCCTGCTTCATTATTTATTAATTTTTATGTTTATATAGATGAAAGCAAAAATAAATCGTCAAGCTAGCAACAACCAATCGAATTCACATAGGAAGAAAAAAATTGACAAAAACATTTATTTATTTTTCATTTGACATTGTGAAAACATGTGGAGAATTCGAGAACGAATGGGTCCTCAAACATACTCAACCATACCTTATGACATTGCAGATACAATTCTGGAAACAAAAATTTATTCTAATATTGATTCAGATTGGTTAAGTTAGTTGAAGACCCTGAAGTCTAGTATTAATAAATAAATTCGCACATTTCACCTTCGCATTAAATAAACGACATTTAAAAGGGCAAATGGCTTACAAACATTACAAATAAAAATTACGAACATGGACAGTACTTGCTAGCAGGAACAAAAGAATATTTAATAGTAAATAACACAAATAAATTAAATACAATTCTAAGTCAATGAAAAAATAAATAGACTTTAAAATATTCCAGTGAAACTGTTCCATTCTGATTAATTAATAATTAAAAACGAGCAAAGGAAATTACGGAATAATGGAAAATGAAACAATTACTCACTGGGACGCGGGGGGCAAATGTGAGGATTGCTAGGGAATGACAGAATAAAAGTTGACCAGTGGGATGGTACGTACACTTTGTGCTGATAGTTTGTCATACGGACATTTGTTTGACACTGCCCGCAAACCCGTATTGTACTTGTGGACCTTGTATTTACAATGAGCATGGGTTCACCTGGAGCAGTATGATGAGGATGTTGGTAGTAACGAGTTGAGTATTTAGGCTCAGAACTATCAGACATGTCTCGTCAAATATTACTACAAAAAACTTATCACCAACTATTATCGCAGTAATGAAAATATGGAAAAGTGCCTTTTCTAGGCCGCTATTGCACAACTTTTTATCCAGTTCGTTGATGGTTTTGGCGGCAGATAAGTGTCCCAATACTGCAGCAACTGAAAGTAAGCAAAGAAAATCAATTAAATGATATAAAACCGCGTTAATTAAAATCAACTAGATATTAAAGATTTTGGAAAAAGCAAAGAAACAGGAACAAGTAGATAGGTAGAACTAAAAAATATATAGAACGTTTCAAAGTGTACTTTGAAATATAGGTTTTTGGTAGTGCCACTAGCAAGCACTCCCAGAACCGTTTTTGAACCTGATAGTTCTCCTCAGATGGGTTTAGCTTTTCTTTAGATTATTTTAGATAATCTTCAAGGATTACAGAGTTTGATGGATATGGTGACCAGAATTAGCTCATAGTACGGGTTGGTAATGAACGCAGAAAAAACCAAACTCCTCATAGTAAGTAAAAGGAACATCGCGGAAGATAGTTTATACATCAATCACAGTAGAATACAAAGCGTAAGACAGTACACATACTTGGGGATAATCATTAACGAGAGATGGGACAACTCTCAAGAAATACGATGTCGCATCGAGAAGGCCCGCTCTATGGTTATTAAAATGAGCTCGCTATTTAAAAGCCTTAATGTGTCCTTAGACATGAAGCTTAGACTCTTGCGTTGTTAAATTTTCTGGGTCCTTCTGTATGGCGTGGAAACATGGACACTCACAAGAGACTGCCAGGAGAAAGAACCAGACCTGTTAGATACCGTAAAATGTCGGAAACTTAGTCTGTATTTCGGCCATATAATGAGGAACCCAAATAGATACGGGCTGCTACAGGAAATCCTACAAGGCAAAATTATCAGCAGGACAGCACCTGGCCGAAGGAGAATATCTTAGAACGTGGTCTGACAAATCATGAACAGAACTTTTCCGAATCGCCATCAACAAAGTAAGAATAGCCATGCTGATAGCCCACATCCGGAACGGATACGCACTTGAAGAAGAAGGGTTTATCCTGTAAATGATAGCTAAACCCTGCTGAGTAGATCTATCCGGTTTCGAAACCGGTTCTGAGTTATATAGAAATACTTGCTGATCAAAACTCCCAATACAATAAAAATGCAGTAAATGCCAAATGCCTCCAAAGTTGGCTCTGTAATTTTAATGAAAGAATATCATTTACCGGTTCTGATCAGAAAACCTTATTAAAACCAGAAAAAATTATTTAACACATCGAGATTTTTCAATTTTTTTACTCTTTTACTGTTTCTTAGCTAAAACCAAACGTATTAAACCGACGTATTTATAAAGGCGAGTTATTTAGAATTTGAAGAACGCAATTGGCAAAGCAAAAGTTTTTTGTTCGCAAACTTCCGAAATAAAAAACTTTCAATGCCAAAATGTGCGAGTTAAAATATAGGTAAAATCAGCAGGCAAAAGTAGGGAAAAAAGTTCACATTTCAAAAACAACTCAAGAATGTTCTTGAAAAGATTTGGGGAGACTTTTAAAAGCTTAATTACACCTTGCAAGAAATTAAAATATTCAAGAGTTGCCCAGATCAAAAAAATATTTATGTATTGGTCAAGAAAAGGTGAAGCAGGTAGGCAGACCCCATGACGTTACATCTACGTTCAACCAGAGGCGGACCATTGAGGAGTTTTGGATGTACCAAAGTCGTTATTGAAAAATCAGGACATTTTGAGAAAAAAATGTAAGGAGCCTTTGAGCTTAGTGTTGATCGAGTCATTTTCAAAGCCAGAGTTGATTTTGTCAAGTACCCGGTTGGAAGCTTTATTTATTCCAAAGGTACGACCACGCTTACCCACGCCAATGAGGACTGATCTGCTAGCAGGGGGGATGGCAGGTTCAAAGAAGTTCGAAAATATCTGTGGTCCACCAGCCTCACCAGTCACGGATTCGATTAATAAAATTCTTCGGTTGGGTAATTCTATAAGAAGTGAATAAGTTTATATGATAAATGATTTATCAATTTGTGGTCAAATTAATAAAGATCTGCAAACAATGGGGTTTGACTCTAAATTATCACTCAGTCCAATATATCCACAACGCCTAAAGATACAAATGCGATAATGATATTCAAATAAAAAGAGCGCTACGTGAAAAATGAGACTACAAAGTAGATTAAATTTTCTCATAATCGCAATATCCTCCTATTCCAATGAAGAACTTTTTATTAAGATTTATTTATTGGCAATTTTCTGCGCCCGCTTTCCTGTTTATTTAATAAGTGAAACCTGGAAGTGAAAATAATGGCGAAAAGGGGAAAATTCGGCGCAAAGAAAAACTTCAAACGAGGTCGGGGTTATTTCACTTATGTTCAGAATGGCCCATGGTAAGTTGGTTCATGTTGGAGTTGGTTCATTGGTAAGTTTGGCAACATGGTGACATAAAGGGTACCAGCGACCGTCTCAGGCTTGGCTTTTCAAACAGGTTTTCCTAACCGGCCGATGTCGATGGGGAAAGCCAGACCGGTACATTGATGGCAAACTTTCCACTCATAGTTGTACAGAAATAGGTACACGAAAGGAGAAAATGTTAAATAAAACTGCTGCGAAAACGAAAAATGAAAGTACCTTCACATTTCTAAAAGTATCGCAAATAATGCTGCAAAAAAGTATTGTGCAAGCAAAATGCTTGATATTGATGTGGGTTGAAGGTGTAGAGAAACATTCAACTCAGTCAGTCAAGAGTCAACAATTCCAAACCTGGGACAAGAATATTTTCAAAAAAAAAGTTCAAAAACTTGTTTGTTGAACGTAGAAATGTTGCTCAGTAGAAAAATGGGCTGAGAAGTTTGAATATTTCACACAGTACATTTAAACCGAAGCGAGTGGTTCCAGTACAAAGATTTGAAACGCAGTACAACTCCGCTGGGTGACCGGTACCAGCAAATTTTGTAGTACCAGCTCTGGGTCCACTTTTGGTTAATCCTGAACGGTTGGTCAGTTTCTCAAGAAGGTGCGTTTAGGTCATATGTCCTTGCTCTCAGTCTCACATTTTTGGTGCCGGGTGAGTCGTGCGTGCATCACGTGGCTGTTGATGGATTTCCTCCATAATCGGTAATTATAAACAGTTACCATTTGGGAAAAGCAAGGAATTGAGATTTTCTTTGGTTATCTAGCTGTATGAGTGAGTTCAACTTCATAAAGCTAGGTTACCGGAGTTAACACCAATTCCACTAACAACATGTTTGATCAATTTATACGATGTGCTTTTCGTATTTTTCAATTTCATTAGGTACGAAAACACATTTCGATTATATTATTGAATGCAAATATTTCCAGGCACCTGTAGGCTTTTGCCAAAATTGGGTGTTGGTGTACTTTAAATATTAACTTGCATTCAATGTAGCAATTAGCTGGTACTAGTAGATGATATGAATGGAAAATAAGTCATTTAATCAAATAAATTTCGCATCAAACATTCAAATCGAAGAGCGACATGCGGGACTACCGTTGGAATTGCAAACAACCAACGAGATTTTTTTGGTGGAGTCTCAATCAGAGAATCACTACGATCAATTTCAGTCTCGGAAAGGCAATGAGAAACCAAATAAGATGGACTTGAAGAGCAAAGAAGACATAATTTAAGTCAATAGCTATGAGCAGAGACTGTTTGCGGTTAATGCACGCTGTGCTAGTTTCTTACCCGGATGTAGTAATGATTTTACTAACAAATTATTGTAGTAGTGCATGGCATGGCAATAACCAGAAATAGGCAAGAGTGGGTTAGGAATAATTCTTCTTGGCCAATCTATTATTAGATTTCATTATGTTCTACCTTGATTATACCTGACAGTTTTTTTAGCTGCAAATAAAAGCTAGAGTTTGGGCCGGACTTTTAGTTTAAATTATTAAACATCCAAAGGCTATATTGAAGAACTTAACATTTTAATTAGCAATCTTCGAATAAAACTAGTTAATTTTATGGCGATTCAATTCCAAGGCCGTGTTTTATATTAAATCTCTTAACACGTTTGCCTTTTTCGCTTTGTTATATTTCGATACAACCGAATTATACCTTAAATCTCCTGATTTATTGGATGAGGCCAGCAAAAAAGCATTAATTTTGTATGTCACGAATTTTTTTTGATTTAAACGAAAAAGTCCTTTATATTAGACTCCCGGAAAAAACTCTGAAAAAAATGATAACTGTTAAAATTGCTCTTCACCGGCAAAGGAAAAAAAGGGCAAAGAAACTGGCATTTGAAAAACCGTGCATTGGCAATAAGCAAACTGAGGCCCGCATAACGCTGCATACGTAATGCCCAATTTGACATTAAAATTCATTTAAGCGCTTATTGCGAATGAGAAACGCACAACTTTTCGACATTTCGCTTATAAAGCCTGAAATATAAATACGCAAGCTTAAGCCAGTCACATATTATGCTGATTTCAAAATTATTTATTCATGTACAAGCAATTACCTTTCTCCACGATTTTGTTTGATAAATTAGTTAGTGGCGAAAATCAACTCTATTGAGCATCATTATAAATACAGCGAGGAACAAAGCAAAATGTGACCACAAAACGCAGTAAATAGACGAATATAAATGAAATAACTCAGCCAAACTATACTGCATTTAATGAAGGAATAAGAAACTACAGCTTTCGTAACAAGCAGTATTGGATACACACACTCGCCAAAACAAGTCCAGATAAAACCTTCTAGAAAGTTCCATATGAAACCCACTCGCATTTAGCGTTTTTTGAGTCTGACACCAAATGAAACGCGTATGAGAGTAGTTGCATTCAAACGTTCACATCTAGCGCTCAACTTTCATATAGAATAATTGCTGCATTAAAGAAACAAGTCCAAGCAAGTTCAAGATAAACTTAAAAAGACCCTGTGAATTTCGGTCATTAAAGGAAACTTTCATATCGAGAAATTGCTGTATTAAAAGTACACGCCCAAGCAACTTCAAAAGAAACCTAGAAAGTGCCACATAAAACCCACTTGCAAAAGCATCCTGAGTCTCTAAATGAAACTAGAATTGAGTGTAGCTGTACCCAAATATTCACATCTAGCGCCAACTTTCATATCGAGAAATTGCTGCGTTAGAAGAACACACCCAAACAAGTTCAGGAGAACCTTTACATCTGGCATCCTCTGAATATCTGGCATTAAATGCAGCTACAACTGAGTGTAGCTGTATCCAAATGTTCACATCTAGTGCCAACTTTCATATCGAGTGATTGCTACATGTAAAGAACACGCCCAAACAAGTTTAGGTGAACTCTAGAAAGTTCCACATACAACCCAATGGAATTTAGCATACTCTGAGTCTCTGGCATTAAATGAAACTATAACTGAATGTAGACCTTTCTAGGGTAGCTAGAAAGGTCCACATAAAAGCCATGTGTATGTAACGGGTAGCTGTGTAGCTGCCTCCGATTGTTCGCGTCTGGTTCCATCTTTCGTTTAGAATAATTTGCAGAATTTATTAGCAAAATCCCTGCATGCCTTATAGATTCATTAAATAAAATTCAATTCAATAAAATAACCATTTGCATCGATTTAAGTCAGACGCCATGTTGAATCGTTCGCGAATAAAATCGAAGCCGTTATAAACTTGAGGTTTGAGATGCCCATGAAAAGACAAAAGAAATTCCAGAAAAATCTCAGCAATCCTAAATATAAATGAAAAACTTGCTATAAAAATACATTAATAAACTTAAATTAATGAAATGTTTTACCAAAAAACCTCGTGGTTCCAAAGGGTTAAAATGGCGATTTCAACTTACCTAGTGGTGAAAATTTGGTAATCGATCAATCGGTGTGCAATGTAATGCACATCTGCATGTAAAATGCTGCCCAGCGAACCGGCGACGGACAAAACTTGGGAAATTAATATTAAAAAAATTAATTTTGAAAATTTTTATGGAGAAAAACCAGTATCAGCAAGCGCAGCCGCAGTCAAAAGGAAAATGATGGAAGTGGGCTCTATGTTACAGGATCTTAGAGAGATGTCAAATGTCAACTGACAAAATTGAGGAAGTTCTGGATGGCCACCTGTTGTTCGCGCAGGATATGCAATATCAGGAAATCTGTTATTCACATAGTTATTAAAGTTGATTTAATTGATAAGACAAAAAATTAAACAAAAAACAAAAACAATTGTTAACTATTTATAAACTATTTATGCAACGTCGTGCTTAATACATTTTTGCCTTCAGAAAAAACGCTTTAAGCGTGATGGGGATTGTTGCAAAATTGGGCGTGCCATATACAAGAGCGATGTGAAATGATTATTTAATCTTATTGAAACCCCGATTTGATACAAGAGAGAAAAAATTTATAAATGTGCGATTATAAGGCATAAAAAAGTAGCATGTGAAAGGCATTAAAACAGAGCAAAACGTTCCAGACACGGTAATATAAATAATATACAAAAAAAGATAAAGAATGTATTTAAAGTAAATATAATCAAAATCCATTGACTGCATTATAATGTGTGTCCTGAATATGTGCAACTTTTTCATTAAGCGCAAATTATTTTAAAATTAATAAATCAATATAATTTAATACTCGTTGAATAAATTTTTTGAAAAAAATACTATTTTTGACTGAATGAAGTGAAAATAAAAACACATTTTGGTGTAAAAAGTTAAAATATAACAATTGAAATAAGAAAATTTGTAGTACCGATTCCAAGATTTTGCGCTGAACTGCTAACAAGCCAATCAAAATCAATGTTCAATTTGTGAACTAACTGGAAACTGGCGGAGAATCAGGAAAATATAAGACATTAATAACATGTCTGAAAACCTTTCAAAAACGAAACTAGCAAACTGTTGGGTAGAAAAAACTGCATAAAAAAAATGTTTTTATTAACTTTCAAACACAACTTATTTAAATTTTCTCGCAGACGTGGGATGCTTCGCTTCGCACTAAATGAATGAATAACATTCTATAACGCAGACAGTTTAATTAACATTGCCTTGTTATTTCTTATCTAATTAGCACGCTGAATAAACCATACATCTTTATTACCTTAAATACATGCAAAAATCGCAAAAAGCAAAAAAGCTTGAAGATGATGAAGATGATGATGAAGAGGATGAAGAGGATGGAAGAGATGAATTTTGAGATATTTATCAGCAGGTTTATAGTTTTCATAATGAAAATTTCTGAGCAGTTCATCCACTGCAAACATCTTACACTTATATATTCGCCATCTAATTTCGCAGATATGTGTTAAAACCCGATAATTGTTAAGAACATCATGGCGAAAAACATCTAATAATGCTTTAACGGTATTCAAATAGCAGATATCAAAGTACAAAATGTAATACAGCAAAATGATTTCTGATCAATCTTTTTTATTAACAGAATTTTCGGCAGTTTCTACTTCTTTGTTTTTGAAATTAGTTTAATTTACAAGTTGTTGCAATATTTTTTTATTATTAGCTTCAATATTCTCCATGCATTGTCCATGGGCTTCGTCTCAAGCAAATATAAGTATTAATGTAAAGAATTGCTAAATTCAATAATGTCAATTATCACTGTAATCATACATTTGAGATTAAACAAAACTATCTACTTTTATTTTTCCGCAGCTTGGGTGAAACGTGCGTTTTTCCTTTCAGATCTTATTTACTTATGAAAATGTGAACGATTAGATGTATTTTACTAAGAAAATTAATCCAAACAAGGCGAAAAAGTTGGCTATTAGACTAGATGCCCCGGACGAGTAGCTGTACGTGATTATCACCAGCACTTGGTCTGGGTATCGGCAGTCAGTTTCTAGAAAAATATAATCAACACATTAGCATTTCCAGATAATCATCATCAATACTGGCTGCAGATCCTATAACTAGGCGTGAAGTCAGTATAAGGAATAATAATTGTAATAACGGACAGCAATAATAAAGCTTGAAATTGTACATGAAACTTTCTTGCCTAATTGCTAAAAAAAGCAGGAAAATCATTAACAACGCAGATCAAACTGCTATAAACATAAAAGGCAAAAACCTCATGTTTAATACAGGATTAGTATTTATTATTGATCCGTTATCCTTTAAAGCTAATAAGTATTCTAGCAGGTATGTGTCGTTACCTGCGCATTTGATCTGACTGTTGTTGGCCGTGAGAGAGTACTGCAGATCACAGGACGAATCCGGGGTACACAAACTGCCAGAATTAAAACTGATCTCACTGTTTACCGTTAATGGATGACATTGCCGGTTATTTGTAAACGTCCGGCTCGTGAAGAAGCAGATGGAGAGGTCACCATAATACTTATTCATAAACTGAAACAAATTTGTTTTTTGTATTTTTTCAAAACAATTTTTTTAACCCATTTCCCAAACCCTTCAACTAGTTCATTTCCATTTTTCATTTATTTTTCGTTACTTACTTCATAAACTGCAACTTAGCTGATCAGCATGCAAAGATCAAATACAAGACCGAATTGGAGTGGCAAAGATAATTACAAGTATCGTTTAATGGTGCATGAATTTGCAGGTTTAACGCATTATCTAACAGAAACCAAATTCTAAAGAGACCATTTTTTTGAATTTATGGTAAATCAAGTCAACAGGTTTTTAATTTAAGGTCACTCAACAAAAATGTTAATTTTGTAGCAGTTTAGACCTGCTATGAATTTTTAGCAGGAGTGTTAACATATCAGGGAGTTTTTGATCTGAAATCTTAATTACTTGAATAATAACACGATTATTGCGGTATGAAAACGTTAAATTTTACCACTGTAAAGAATAAAAAAATAATGCATACTGTAACAACAGTTATATTCGAATTAAACAGAAGCCAAGTTTTTAAAATAGGAAACAGGATTCCGGTGTCAATTAGGTGCCATCCAGTTGCTATAACGAGTTGTATTCGGGAAAATAGAAAATATAGCGGAAATTGGTGGCAATTCTCATTTGCGACAGCCAATACCTTTCGAATCAAATATTTAATTATTTTCACGCAGCGGATGGCATCCATTAATTTAGCGATGATTGTTAAATGTAGAAGTAATTTTCAGGAATATATCAGACTGATTTCATTCTATTCTCATCAGATTGAATGCAAAGCCAATTCATGGTTCTTAAATAGCGGAACGAAACGCCGGCTTAAATCGAAAACTCTCGTTCTGCGTGGTGTCATTGATTCTTTTGTAAACTAGAAAAAAGAGAGAATGTCTTTGCCTTATATGACTCGAATATGTAAAAGTGATTTGTATGCTTCGGCGTGACGTATTTGAAGTTAATTTATAAGTAAGGTAGACGGGAAATTTCAGTGATTCAGCAAAACCCATCAGCCCGCCTACTTCTGGTTCGTTTTTAATTCGAGTAGAAACTAGATCAAACGGCTTACCTTAGTAGTTACGTAGCCACGTTTGATATATTCCCTATGGATTTGAAAAACCGTTTCCACCCCTGGTGTGGCATAATGCTCGAATCGCACATCCGAATGATTGCAGTAGAACTTGATCAAACTAGCAGGAATGACGCTCATTTTTTCCGCTATTTTTGATACTGTAGAAAGCACATCAGAGGAAGGACTTATTAGAGAGTCGTCTTCATTGAGAGATAATTCCTAGAATTTATAAACCCACATTTAATTAAATACTGCATCTTTTCCCAATCCTCAATTTCCTATTTTCATATAAAGAAAATTACATGTATATAAACACCCATTATCTGCCCAATGTTTGACTTTTACGCTCTATTATAAATGCGGAATCAACATTCATATATCCTTCCTAATCCTCTTTAAACATCCGAATATGGGTTTCTCCAAAGTTCAAACGATATTCCAATTAAATCCGTATTTGGCCGCAAAATCAAACATTACTTTGGGCATTCAGCTTAATATTCCTTTCATGACTCCTGTTTATGCGAAAAATTTCAAAGTGGAATTTGCTGAAGGTTGGTCTCTAAGGCTTTCCAACACAATGTATAATTCGGTTTCATTGTCCTAACGTGTAAATACATATTAAACTGTCGATAGAGTTGCTTGACATAGAAATCCGTCGCAAACCGAAGTTACAGCACCTTTTATTTAGGGTTTCCCATCAATATTTGAGGTTTGTGAAAAAGATCGAATTTGCGAGTGCTCTTTTGATATAAGGGACGAATTTTTTTATCAGGCGTTACGTTTTGATATGGATTCGTCTTTAAATAAAAAGAGCACCCGTTATCAATTCATAGCAAAAAAAAATCTTTAAAGGACGTAAGGAAATGTGGTGTTTGTCTAAACCCTAACTGTGATAACTGAGAAATTTCCGAATTTAACGCAGATTTCTTTCTTATAAAAAGATCAATTCTTAATAAGGAACGTGAGGAAATTCGATGTTTCTAGAAACCTTAACTGTGATAACTGAGAAATTTCCTAATTTAAAGCAGACTTTCTTACGTATGAAAAGCGCACTAATTTTTTAGTAAAGAAGGTGAGGAAATCCCGTGTTTCTAACAAAACCCTAACTGCGATTACTAGAAAATTTTCAGAATTTAACGCAAACTACTATACGAACGCACAAACATGACAAAGATCTCTGAGAGACTCATACAGCTACAGACAAAATGGACAAACAACCACTACAACTGGACCATACTGAACCCCCTTTGTCTTACAAGACCAACCAGACAATCCCGCTTCCGTTTCCCTACACTAACGCTACTCGAACACTTACAAACGCAACGGACTAGTGGACAATAAAATAATTTCTTCTTGCCACTGAAATCTTATTTGTTCGATAGCATTGTTAACCTGGAATGGGAGAATTTTCATGTTTGTTTTTTGTCTGGATTGGGACTGCATGTATTGAACAAGGGCAGAAATACCGATAGGTCGTTGGCCTTTTTTAGAAATAAGGATGTTTACTACTACTATTGTTAACCTAGAATGGGAGAATTTTCATATTGGTTTTTTATCTAGATTAAGACTGCATGTATTAAACAAGGGCAGAAAGACCGATAGGTCGATAGCCTTTTTTTAGAAATAAAGATGTTTACTACTACTACTGTCTTATAAAAAAAAGCACTAATCAATTCGTAATAAAGAACGTGAGGAAATTCGGTGTTTCTCAAAACCCTAACTATGATAACTGAGAAATTTGGTAATTTAACATATTTTTTGGAAAATTTGTAAAAACTTCTCTTTACCTTTAATACGCCATCCACATCCTGACTAACATAGACCATAACGGTTTGCGGATAAGCCTGCTTAATGGTTTCAAGAGACCTTCTGGTCCTCGTGTTATCAGAAGTCGTTAATCTTCCATCTCCACTAAAAACGACGATTGCTTGACCAATGGGATTCATGACTTTTACACTACAGTCCACTTGGGTCCTGTTCTGATAGTATTCTATCACGGTTTCCAGGCTTCGCCCAAGAGACAGTGTAACTGGCCCTATGAAAAAATCTCCGTTAATCCAAATAAAAGTCAGAAAATATATTTTACTACAAGAATCCATTAGCGGTGAGGCATTTTTAAATATCTTCAGCTGTAGGAGAATCAAATTAAACCAATTTACACGATTATCCTTGTATGCTTAGGTATATAAAAACACTAATGACCATGTATTCAATAGTGGGCCTTTGCTACGCTCTGATGGTTAGGTCATCGTTAAATAATATTTATGAGGCATTCAATGTAATTTCCAAGTCACCTACTTTAGATATTTTAAACAATTCCGTTAGCTTAGAGTGGACTCTAATGAGGTATAAATCAATGCAAATTGTACTCACATCCTCCTTCTTGATCCATCACTTGAAAACTGCGAAAGATTTCAAAATTTTCTTGCGTTACATTGGTTATCCATGCTCCAGTTTGGCCATTGATAATTCCCAATCTGCTTCCGTAGTAAGATACATCGATAGCTTCGGAAAGCAAACTGTAAGCCAATGGAAATTTGTAAAGATAATCTGAACATGTTTCAAAAAATTTTCCTGGGTTTCTGTCAATTTTATTATTTATTATTTAAAATGTTACAAATACGTTTCAGTGTCTTTCTCCACCATCATCAGTTTGTGTGTATAGTTGTTTCTACCTTCACATTTGACTGGTTACTCTTTAAAGTAAGAGAGTTACTCTGGTTAGAGTAACCAGTCAAATGTGAAGGTAGAAACAACTATACACACAAACTGATGATGGTGGAGAAAGACACCGAAACGTATTTGTAACATTTTAAATAATAAACAATAAAATTGACTGAAACCCAGGAAAATTTTTTGAAATAAATTAAAGTACAGTCAGGAAAATATACACAACAATCTGAACATGGACGTAATCTTTCCAATCTCAGTTTGTGAGTTAAAAGATATCGCAAAAAGATCTCAGAGCGTTAAGTAAAGCTTAATTTTCCACTGGAATGGAAAATAAACTGAAGAATAATTTTAAGCCTGCCTTCCAGATATTACTGTAAGGAATTGATATTAAGGATCTAAAGTACTTCTTAATTTGTCCTGTTGTGCAGATTAAGACTTGTTTAGCATGAGGCTTCACTAATCATCTCTCTTGGAGAATTCCAATTTTAAATTAAATTATCTCGCGTTATGGAAATAACCATTCCCGCATTTTGGACAAAATTTAAGAGCTGCTGGATGAGCAACTTAATCCTCTTAGTGTCTGAGCCAAGGCAATAAGACTGTGGCAAATGACAATTACTCACTATATCATTTGTTGCGTGGAATATGAATCAAAGGTGCCATCCAGAATAACTATTACTTCCAAACTAGCCGCCAACTGATTACCAGAAACATATTCAGTTTTATCGTAGTTGTTTACTATTGATCCTGCAACACAAAGTGAGAAGTTTCGTTTCGAGATCTTTGCATAAACTTCACGGAACTTAATTTAAAGTTTAGCGGGCTCTATAGAGTTTCGATCAATTCGTACATAATAGCAGGATAGGTAGTTCAGGCCTGTGTGCCCTTTAACCCATAACTCAATTGGGTTTTATTAGTACCCAAATAGTAGAAAACTAGCAACACTGTTTGGATTACCTGCTGTTTCTCTGTACTTTGTGGCATGTAAATTGGACAGCTTCTGGATGTAGCTATTCGTTAACGTAAAACTATACGTTCCTTTAATGGCTTGCAGCAGTTTTGTTGCTCCATATATCTTAAAAACAACTCCTCCATAGATAATTAGGATTTATAATACCAACAGGATGCCTACCTGATTAGAAAAATTTATATTCTGATATAGATACCGCAAAGCTTCAGTCCTGTTAGCTACTTTAAAATAGAATTCATAAGGAATACCGCGGTCTGAATAATACATATCCAGAAGCTGTGATAATCTGGTGCTGCTTAGAATATTGAGAAGAAATTGAGTTTTTTTCCCGATTATAGCCGCTGAAACAATAAGAAAATTAGATTTAGCTGCCGATTGTAATTATTCATGAGTTCAATTCAATTCGCTTTCTTCGGATACTGCAATAATTACCGTCAATTCCTGCAAGAATTTCAGCGTCCGTTAAGTCCCATTGGTGAGATTTCAAATAAAACGCTCTCGGCATCAGAGTATCATTCCAATATCCCTGAGTACCAATTATAGGATTTTCTGAGGCTTGACTCAAAAGAACTTCGCCTAAATCTCCGGCAATTGCGGCGAAAAGTACGGCATCAACTTCCTGAGTCGAGTTAGTCTCATTTGATCCAGATTGATAGTAGGCTTTCCTAACTCCTATTGAAAAAATAGTTGCTAAACTACCTTATGTACCTTTCAAACATATCCCAATTAAGCCTTTGGAAAAGCCATTTGATTATTAATGCCTAAAATAGCTGGATAAATGGATGTAATTACGACTAACAATCCGCATTAATATTCCAGAAGCACCATAGATAAAGCATTAATCAGGATTGTGGCCAAATTCAAATTAAAGCCAGAAGTTGTAAGTTGAATAATTTCCTGATATATTCAATGTGGAAGCCCAATGAGTAATAAACTAATTACATGCATCTTAAGCAGCTCGCGAGAATATTACTTTGATTTCATGAAACAATGGTTGCGAATTTAGTTAGTAGCCGCTCAAAGCTAAATGGCAAAATATACTAGCCTTTATGGTAATGAATAGCTTCAAACACCCTTTGGAAAGTGACTTGTTCCTGCTGCAATCCAGCCGCTATTCCTGCAATTAGGTGGGATACCGATACGGGACCCCACTTTGTTTTTACGTTTCCAAGCTTCAAAGGGCAGTTGCTTAATGGGGTGGTAGTTAAAAGTGAACTGCAACAAAATCCATTATTGTGTATAGTAGTAGTAAACATCTTTATTTCTAAAAAAGGCTATCGACCTATCGGTCTTTCTGCCCTTGTTTAATACATGTAGTCTTAATCTAAATAAAAAACAAATACGAAAATTCTCTTATTCTAGGTTAACGATATTATTAAATAAAATTTCAATGGCAAGAAAAAATTATTTTATTGTCCACTAGTCAGTTGCGTTTGTAAGTGTTCGAGTAGCGTTGATGTAGGGAAACGGAACCGGGATTGTCTGGTTGGTCTTGTAAGACAAAGGGGATTCAGTATGGTCTAGTTGTAAGGGTTGTTTGTCCATTTTGTCTGTAGCCGTATGAGTCTTTCCGAGATCTTTGTCATGTTTGTGCGTTCGTATAGTAGTTGGGTGTGTATATTTTCCTGACTGTATTTCAATTTAATCCAAAAGAAATGCCTGGGTTCCAGTCAATATATATCAGAGCTTTTGTTTTAAATTAATGATGACTGTGAATGTGTATTTTAGACAAACGGATGATGGTGGAGAAAGACACCGAAACGTATTTGTAAAGATTTTAACTAATAAACACTAATATTGACTGGAACCCAAGAATTTCTTTTGGATTAAAACAAAATCCATTCTCAATTCATGCCTCGTCGAAGGCTTTGATTGAAATTTGGCTCAATTGAAAAAGTTCTAACAATGTGTTCGCATGTAAAGGTAGATTACATGCAAAATTCCTGTGGTGGCCTAATCCAATCTGAGCTTCAAGCCGATCATTATCATTTGCGGCGAATAAAAGCCGCCGCTTTTATATTTCCTTATTTGTAATGCGAACAGGGGAGATGCGGAAGCCGGAAACGTATTTTAGAATAATTCATCCCTTTTACTTTATTCGGTTCGTTTATTTCAGAAAAATCAGCCATTTATATTTTATATTCACTAAGTCACAATTACTCTCGGCGTTGCTCATATTAAAAACAACGTAAATTACTAATGCTTTTGGCTTGATATGTAGCCTACAGGTCCTGATTCTACAAGAAGATAGGAGCCATATGCAGTTAAACCGGTCCGATTTCCTACTTACACAAGCCTTGTTCAGTTGGTTCTATTTTACAAATGTACGTGAATGTTGGCGAACATTATTAAATTATTTTCCTTGTATCCAACTCCTCGTCAATACCTCTCCTCGCAGGTTTTAGGAAATGCGATTTTCTCCCATGAAAAAAGGTACAAAGTGATTCCTATCATCTGCAGCGCAAAAAGGGATTTTGATCAAATTTTCGCCGTGATATAAACAGTTAAATCAAACATCTAGCTATAATGAAATTATGATACTAAAGCTTGACCCTTGTAAGTGTCAAATATTCTGGGGAAATCTAATATACAGGCATCGGAGAAACAACCTTTCCTGAACGTTTTTGTACCCCTCAAGGGTTCATGAAATCAAATCATACCTCTGCTGGGGTCTCATTTACGCGAATGTCTGCGCTATATCACAATATGAACGGTTAAATGTTTGATAAATATTTATTAAACAGTTTATACAGCTCGTGATATAAGCATTGTGCTTTGGGCCCATATTTTATATAATTTTGGATCTTTTGCTTGATCCTAATTGAACAATTTTTTCTCAGCTGGGTTATATCAGAATCATCGGCAATCCAAGAGGAATTGATATGATTTTTACCCAGTAGCATTTACTTTGTAACAAAAAACACTAGGCTAGAAGAGCCAGACTGGAATGCAATAAAACTTGCCTTCACTGATTTTTTTTATTTTTACTGGAAATCTGGATGAATCTTTTACTTTTGCTGAATGAACTAAAATACTTTTTCCGTTATTGTCCGTAGCCTATTTCGAATTTCTAAATGCTTGTTAATAAATCGCTCAATCATTTTCTTCGTCTGTGAAATTTAAACAAAACACCGGCTTTTCAAAGGGCGTATTCCACCCCTTTGAATACAGATCTCCCAATCAAGTAATTAAAATACGCTTTGCGATAATAATTCCCCAGTAATAAGCGGCGCACTTTAAAGGATTTTATTTGTTAAAACTGCTTGAATTTTCTGCGACAATTAAACAGGCATTGTAATTGTTCCTGAATTTGGCAGGGGGTTAATTTTAATCGCCTTTCAAGATTTGTCCTGCTTCTTAAACAATTTACGTTCAAGTATTAGGAAGCATCTGCATCTACCTGGGCATTAAAGTGTTGTCTTCGCACGTCGACCTTTCATCTCCCCTCTCATACACATCAACAGTATTTGAAGTGAGGCGATGTAGGAAACAAAATTCACTTTGCGTCAGTGTTTCGATGGGAAACTGCGACATTCTTCCGGATATCAAGTAGTCCACAATCACTTTGTATTTATGGAATTTATTCAAAGTGGCTGCGTAGGGAATTGCAAACGTGTCGTCTACTCGAACACCCGGGGATCTTTGGATACCATCAAAAACAACTCTAAAAATCGGTGATGAGGAAGAAATTCATAAAACAAAAACAAACATTGGCGGGATTTTATTGCCAAATTTGTCAAAAACTCCTTTCGCAACTTCATCATTAGATTTACCTACAACTTTCTGAACGTTCTTACCCATGCATAATCGATGTTGCAAACATTCTGGTATTAATCCCATAATTTTTGCTCATTTCCACTTTGCGAAGCATTTCGATTAAAATTTGTATTGTGAGGGGTGGCCTAGACACAACAGTAAAGTTTCGTCTGTAACATGGCTGTAAAATTTCGGAAACTAATGGCGAAGTCTCACAGCTTGTTGGTACGGGCCCTGGAAGTAATAATAAATTTTTAAATCGTTTAACTACTTAAAGTTGTACGTTTTAGAAAAGTTATCGAGGAAAATACAAGTGACTCCTATACTTTAGCTGTTGTAATTATTGTCTAAATATTAGTTACAAATAAATGCTTAATGTTCCATTTCCGTTTGCGTCCACTATTTTAAAGCTTTTACAATAATTGAGTGGATAATTTCCATCCTTTCTGAAGAAGAAATTCTGAACTACAAGACTTGATTTATAAATCGTCGTAAGTCGTCGCCTTGGATAACGTGAACAAAGATCAAAGAAAATGGAGCAAGCAATTTCTGCAAGCCATAAAAAATGTGAGCGCTTCAGAATGGAATCAAAGCAAAGAGTTAATCAAAACACAAAAGGTTTCAGGTGAATTCATTAGTTTCGTAACAAGAAACATTGAGAAATAAGTAGTTGTGTAGTTTTCTATCAAACAAGCTTTTTTTGAGTTGTTTCGCAATGATTTTAGAGGGTTTTTAGAGGCGTTGTCGCATTTGTTAATTAATTGATTTACTTTATATTACTCACTCAGAAAGCTAAATATAAAAATCACCAGGAGCGTTAGAAAACCTTTCATGGCGCATTATTTTCACACATTAAAGCCGAGCTCAAATGATATATTAATCATTCATAACCAGATAAGCGAAATTTAGCCCGAACCTTACCTATCGTTGCGATATCTTTTGATAACGATGTAATATACTTGTTCTAACCCAATTTTATCTTACCTCATTAATATGAGACAAAAGCTAACCGAAAACATATAAGTGATAAGTGCGCAACGATACCTACGGAGGCACTTATCGTGAACTTCCTCAATATCGTTAGATACAAAATTGACCGAAATAAATTAAAATTCTAGTCTCAGGAAGTGTTTACAATTTTACAAGCTTAGTTAATCAAGTCCTTCGCATAATTTTCCGTCAGTTTGAGCGTGAAACACCGCGTATATTTGAATAAATGGACAAAGCCTAACTCAAACAAATTGCGGTATAAAGTTTGGCAACTAACGCAAACATTACATGTTACTCAAAATTAATTTGCACATCAGTTCTAAATAGAAATGCCACGTAAGGCCTCTAGAATGCAAATGGCCAGTTTCTAATTAGAGAAATAACAGTCCCCTTCATAGAACAACCCTTTCCTGCCTATGCTGGCCCGTAATTAAGCCTTGTCAGAGATTTTCAATGAGATTCGTTGCACAGTTTATTGGCAACATATTGGAAATCAGGCATAAACAATTGATTGGCTTGGTTTTGAACTTGAACTACATGGTTTATTAGTTCCGGGTTCCAAATTGCAAGAATCCAATTTACAAGAAGTAATCGAGCGGAAAAAACATGCAAAGTCGAACATCGCGAGAAATATTAGATTTATCGGATGGTAACAAGAGCACTTATTTGGTAGGGGATGAATTTAGTATCTAATAAAAAATTCCGGCCAGGTTTGGGACTTGAGATATTCGAGCTTTACCCCCTTAAACTCACGTACATGGTCAGCATACAAATTTTCAGCGAAAACACACTCGAGGCTCAACAGTTGTTTTTTTGCCTATAGTTTAATGTATTTCTAAGGTCTTCATCTCAGTTATCATTAGGGTCTGCTTTATTTCTTCAGTTCTGATTAGCTCAAATGAGATAATACAATGCGGTTTATTTGTCTATAATTTAATGTGTTCCCAGGGTATTCATCTCAGTTGTTCTTGGAAGCCTCTTTGTTCCCTCGTTTTTTTTTTGTATGCAGTCTGATCTATGTATGTTTCTGATGTAGTCAGATATTGTCTAGATTTTGAGGTTTTCCCCATTTGTCTCTTTTATTTGCTTTTTAGTGATATTTTTCCTTCGTTCTCTGTTTGGGTTTAGTGCCATTTTTCTCTTATGTGCGTGTTCCTTTCCTATAGCTTAATCTGTTCCTAGGATCTTCATCTCAGTTGCTCTTATTTGTTACGAAAACTCAAAAATAATGAAGGATCAAAGAGACTTCTAAGAACAACTAATATGAAGACACTAGAAACACTAAACTCTCATTCTGTTTCCTTGTCTATAGTTTAATGGGTTAGATCTTCCTAGGATCCTCTAGGTTTGTTCGATTTCGGTTAGCTCGATTGAGCTAATAAAAACAGAAGAACAAAGAGTATCCTAAGAACAACTGAGAAGAAGACCCTAGGAACCCATTAAATCAGAGGCAAAGAAGCAAAATGATAGTTTAGTTGTTCTTAGAAGCCTCTTTGTTCCTTCGTTTTTTTTTCTTTCTTTGTAACAAAAACGAGCAACTGAGATGAAGATCCTTCGAACACATTAAGCTACAGACAAAGAAACACGGACATAAAAGAACAGTGAGAGTTTTCCTCATTCACCGATCTTCAAATGGATCGTTTTGTCAGGTTTCTTCCCGTCTTCTCACTGGGTAAGTATTTTCCCTCAGGTCTTGCTTTTTTGCTTCATTTGAGATAATAAGCACCTTTAGACAATCTGTTTCGGGATCACTGTGGATATGCAGCGAGTGGGATAAATAATATACTCGAACCTAATTCCCTTCAAATGCCTAGTAAATTGTTAACTTACCGCCCGGTATCCCTACTTATCTTTGATCATTTTCGGAGAATTTTTTTTGCGAATGAACAATGATTTAAAATCTATTACAGGGTTAATTATAAGAAAAATTAACACAGCAAAATTCAGAATCTAGCCATGGAACACAAATATAGTGAAATAAAGCTTCCGAGCAACTAATCGGGTAACCCCCGTAAAGTGATTTCTTAGGTATCGTACGTGAAGTGTGGAAAACAAGAAACAACTGAAACAATCGGGATGGTTTTTGTCATAGAGCTGGGTACTGGAGCCAAATCGATAAAGAAAATTTCAACCTTTTTCTGCCATGCTCAAAAGCAATAAAATGTACCCAATTGATAGATCATGGTGTAGTATTAGCAAGCTAAAGGTGTTTATAGCCCACTCTTTCCCACCCATGAGCATGCAAAACTTCGATCATTGCCGTATTTTGCCAATTTCCTCAATTTTCTGTAAACTCAATCTGCATACCCTATTACATGGGCATCAGGAACAGTAATAAAAAATAGTAACAAACTTCTTATTATTCTAAATAAAATTCTGTTAAACACGGTGCCATGGTACCTCCGCCATTGCATGAAGATTTGGGTTCTGTTGGTTCCCAATTTATTAAATTTACACCGGAGGAAACTCAAGCCATAGGAAATTTATATCGTTCTTACTGAAGACTGTAAAGTGCACTGGGGGCAAAGTTTTGACTTCACAATTGCATAAAAGCGCATTTAAACTGCATAATACGGACAATGAAAGGCAAGAGAAATACGCGGGGATTTTATGCCTGAGCAGTGAATCCTAAGGGAAATTGCACTTTACGTTCATCAGTGGTTTAAAAAATAAACAACCCACTCCCATGCATCATGCTGAAACGACACCCTTTACAAGTAAAGGATTATAGAGCTCACCCTTGAAAATATTTGGAAATTCCCAAGCCGGAAAATATTACTAGAATTGATTGTCTAATTTCCAACGGTAATCCTTCAATTAAATTGGAAGCTGAATTATGACAACCCACTTCATGCTTTTATTCTTATTACCATGCTGACATAATTATAATCGAGGATGGATCAAAGTAATTTGTATCCTTTCAACGATTATTTAATGTGAAAAGGCTTGATTATGATATATCGGGCTAAGTATGGAATTTCATTAATTAATCGGGATTGTTACTCGTTGCAGGTTTTTAAAAGACACATGGGCCCTAATTTGGCTTCGTTGTTATTTCACACACCCTGGAATTTCCAAATTAAATGATGATGTTAAAATTTGCTGCCTCAAAACAGCTTATTCGAGATTTTCTACCTATTATGAGGCTGAAATACCAGCCTAACTAGTGGTTAAAATAATCACTACTATGTCAGAGTATATTCCCCTCGATACAAATAGACGATTAATTATTTTGGCCAAATTTTAGTAATTTAATTAAGATCATTTTCATTTGCAATATTGCGTCGTGCTTTAATATATCGCAAGTTTGAAACTGGTAAGTTTTTCGGGCTTTTAAGTCATTGTGGCTAGAAATGAATTAACAGTAAAGTTTCGGAAACACGAGTGGGTGGCATCTTCAGAGGTGGTTGCTGTGCTTAAACCACCACTGAAAGGGCAAGACCTGTGTGCCACAGAACACCTCTGAATTCGTGCTTGCGATATGTCAGGAAGAAATTATTTTCTACGACAGTCTCAATGCCCGAAAAACTCGCCAGCTTCAAGCGACATTGGGTAGAAACTGCTGAAACTGCTGCATTTTTGGCGCTTTTACGCCGTCGTAGAAAATAATTTCTTTCTGGCGTTCTAGCAAAGGCAAACTGGTAGGAATTGAACCAATCAATACAAAGAATCAACCACATTATTGCCCAAACAATTACACGTAAACTGGTAAGTTTTTCAGGTTTTGAGCCGATTGTGGAAAATAACTCCTTCCTGCGAGCACGATTTGCATGCATCTTCAAAGGTGATTTGATTGGCACAGCAACCACCTCTGAAGATGTCACCTACTCGTGGCTTTTTCACAACGGCTTAAAATCCCGAAAAACTTTCCAGTTTCAAGTAAGTGCCGCAAAACTCGTTTATTACCGCCAGTTTAATTATTAATGCTAAAACACTTTACGCGTTTTAAAATTTAAAATTTTAATAGGAAACGGGAAATTTAAGAAACAGTTTATCGAAAGTGATTACTTATTTTATTAAATTTGTACAGTCCTAAAAGGGCAGAAGTATCATATATTAAATATATTATATAAGGAAAATTAAGGCAAAACATGTATAAATAACAGCTATATCTAAAAAAAGAAATGAGGTGTAACAAAGAAGGTAATAACACTATTTCCTAGTTCGCAACGAAAATGTCAAACATACTTTCAGCAGCAAATTAAATTGTTCGTCTCTGGCAAGTGATTTCATTGGTTGTACATCAAGAATAAACTCCAAACCCTTTGCTTCGGTGCGTCTAAATTTGCAGGATAAATATTTGTAATTTCCTTGATTTTCCGAGCAAAATTAATTTAACTCGACAAAAAAAAAGTTTATTTTAGTTGCTCAAAGTTTACGAAAATCGTGCCAAAGCATAGAGCAAAATCACCGAAATCACACTAGCAGATGCAGCTATGGATCCACTTGTATTGCAGCCTACATTTTCCATTGTAATGCTGTATGCTATGTCATTGGGGTAGCGACAGGCAGTGGCTAAAAAAAACGAAATTATTCAAAAAAAATTTCAGCTGAAACCATAACAGTGACTAATGATCAAAGGAAAAGTTATGAATTCTAAATCTCTGAATATGTGCCCAGTAAAATACAGTTAGCTAATTTTGCCTAATCATGAAACTTCAGTTAAACTAAGTATCCTTTTAAAGTTATTTGATAACGGAAATAACACTTGTTTCATGGAGTTCGATTCTGCATTACATTCATCTGATTAAAGAATAATTTGCTGAAACGAGCGCCTGAAAGTTCAGTTGAAAAAACTGAATATTTACCACCCCAACTTGGTAATTTCTGCTTTTATTCGGCAATTCTCCAGTAAACCGAACTAAATATAATCATGGTCATGTATTCAGACTACGCTCCAATAGCCAGGTTCGCCTGGTATTATTATTAAAATGAATTTTGTATATATCATTAATTGAAATTGTTCATAGGCGGAAACTGTACACCTGCGGGCTTTCCTGTTATCAGATAATCAGATATACATATTTTTCAGTTCAATTAAAGTATTTGAATTTTAATACTTTATCGATTTAACGACAGAATTCAACATATTATGCAACTAAGCGATGTAAACTAATCAGTTCAATAATCAGTTGTACGCAAGAAACTTGCGTGCTCTTGCAAAATGTAACTTACCAGAGCAAACGATGTTTGAACTCACACCAGCAACTGAGAGGAAAATTGGCTGGCACTCAGTTACTGAATTACCATCGCAATAGCTGGTAAGGTCGATTGTTTCTTCTGCTGAAGAAAGAGTTCTGCAGTTATCTCCCGTGGAATTGTCCGGCCTGGTTCCTCTGGCTATGCAAATATTGACTGTACCATGTCCCTAATAAGACAATAATAGTCAGTGAATTTAATGCGATACAAAGCCTAACAAATAATAATTTATGCATAGGTCGCCCTCAAAATACGTGTCCCATAGAATGTTTGTGTAGGTCAATTAAGAAGGATATATTAAATATCACGAATTGAGGCTACAACCAGGAAAGCCGCATCAAAAGCCTTTCAAAATTCTGCGGTTATTGTTACAAATTTGTCCATATTTCGTACTAATTGGCCGGCACTAAATATGAATGTCATATCAATTCGTACCTGTTCCCTTAGGATAAGATTCCTGGTATCGCCGCCTGAATAGAAATAGTTGGGCGAAATCCGATAGTAGTTTATACCATTGGGTTCCACATAACCCGTTATGAAGAAGGTGCTGCTAGCGCCACTAAACTGAGATGTGCATGCAGGATTTACTAGAGCCCTCGGAACTGGAAAACATACATGAATGCCCCAAATATTCCCAAAATATTGCATGTATATTTTCGTACTCACCATCTTTGATATTGTTCACCACTTGTTGACCGAGACTGATTAAAGTTTCCTCAGCAGTAGTATCTTGCAAAATAACCACGTCTCTAGTATTGGATACGATGGTAGAGTAGTCGCTGGCAGCCCCACTGCCCAGTACCAAAAAGTTCACATCTGGAAATATCAGATAAGTACATTTATTGAACTCCTCAAACTTCCAAAACATTCACCTGGCAAGTAGGTGTTAAAAACTTGTCTTCTCTGTGTTAAAAAGGTCCTTTGGTCATCAGTTAGGCTGGTTCTGGGAACCAGCAACACTACTGTGCTTTCTCCCCCCGCATAACTGGCGTCGTTCAACTTTTGATACCCATAGCTTTCCACTGTTTGGAATATATCCACGTAATTAAAGCCAGCAGTTTCTGAGAGAAAGGAAATTGATTCTAGAGACTTTCAATTCAAGATTGGAACTCACTTACCATTAGCGTGCACGGTTTGGTTGTACTGAAGGAAAAAATCGGATAAGTAGCTTGTTCCATTTACAGTTAAGTTCCTCAGGCTGGTTCCCCCATACAGCGTATATTTTGATTGGAATGGGTTTACATCGATGTTGTTTAAAATGTTCCTGGAAATATCAGGGTAAATCAAACTGTGTGAACTCATGGTATCAGGAACTTACGATAAAACCGATTGAAGTGTGCTGAATTGCCAACCAGAATCAATGAAGATGAGAAGATCAGTTTTGACTCGTTCAATCGACAAATTCGTTGCACAAGTCAAATCTGCTGAAGTCATTTGAGCTAAAAATTCAGAAATTAACTTGAAGTAAAAAAATTTTGATATCCACTTACGTAAATAAGAATTAAACGCGGAAATGCTAGAATTAGAAAGCATCTCGAAAGCAACTCGAGTCAGCGATATGCCGGATAAAGCTGCGGTATTTAACAAAGGCATAAAATTCAGCAATTGAGTTCGCATTATTTCGCTGGTGGTCATTTCCGTATAGAGGATGTTTCTGTTGCAAGCTTTGAAAGAACTGTCGAAAACCCCCTTATCGTATGGCGAGTAATACATGTCAATAATCTGGGATATTTTCAAGTCTGAAAAGGCGGAGGTCAAGTTGGTCATTCTTAGACCGATGTAAAGTCCGTCTAATGCTCCTCTTAGTTCCGCGTCTGTTGCTTGGAGAAGGTTGTTATTTTGCAAGAAAAAGTACTTGGGATTGATTGTGCTGTTCCAGCCTCCAGATGCTCCTAGACTAATAGTTGGATCTGCTTGATAGAGTGAAGCTTCGGCCAATTCTCCTGAAAAGTTCATGATTTTTGTGAGTATCTACTGACCTCTATAAGTGAAAAAATACCCTCTCTCTCATCTCACCTATGATTGTGGCTGCATATCTGTTATCAACAGTACCATTTGCTACGGTTTGTGGGTTCAAACCAGCGGCAATACCAGCTAGGACATTGCCAGCTTTAATTGTTCCTGATTGTGTCTGTACAACACCCAGCTCAATAGGGCACTGACTTAAATTCCTTGCTACATTCGTGGATAACAGTCCTAAATTAACACCAGAGTCTTGATTGACTAATTCAGTATCCTCCGTATCATCATCTTCTCTACGACGTCTGTGGTGGATTCGCAAAGTATATCTAGAAGATCTAGAACATTCAAGGGCCTCGTTTTCTCGTTGCATATCGGCTATTGTGTTCGATATCAGGTAATGTAAGGAGCACTAAAATGAAATGGAACTATTGCAGGTAAACGGCTTTTGTTGCTTTCAACGTACTCTTTCAAAATCAGAAAGCTGTCCACTTGCTAAGGTTTGTTCAGCGTTTGGTAGCAAACTTTGAAGCAGCACTCTGAACTTGTACCGTTCTGGTCTACTTGCGGAATATGCCAGTCCGAATCTTTCATCAATTGTCCTTCCAGTTTGGGTAATTCCATCTTGGCGTAATCTGGACAGAGTTAATCACTTTAGTATATGGGAATGCCATCAAACAGCCACAATACCTGTGTAGTATATGAAGAGATAATTCTCTAGGGGTCATAGTGGGATTGGCATCTTCCAATTTTCTGATAAATTCAATAAACAAATTTAAACTGGCCGGCGGTCTTTCGTTTGCTGTTGTTACACCTGGCAGGGCCGTATTGTTGTAACATTGCGTCACTTGAGCACCAACATTGTTTCCTAGATGATTTACCGATATTTGAATTGGACATTTAGTTTTTAAACGAAAACGTATTAATTATAATTATGGTCAATTATCCTGATATATTTGATGATTCAACAGCCCGAAGTGTCCCCGAGGACATTTGATAATTGCTAACTATTAGTCCTTAATTCTGAGCGGTTTTCGGTTAATTTACAAGTAATTCTAGGCAGTTGTAGAATGCAATAGGGGTGCCTACCAGCATTATATCGAATATATCGAATAATAGTCATAATTTTATTACTGCAGTCGCTTGGGCAACTGGCTCTAAATTGAATGTCGATAAAGGATGTTGGAATATTTTTCACGGAATATTTGAAGCATGTTTCAAGGTTGCTCTAATCTTTTTCCTGGATGAATATGAGGCCAATTTCACTTTCTCCCTCATGAACATGGTTCAATAATCCATAAATACATTCGCTACTGATAAGCCTAAATAACTTTTTAACACGATTATGAAAAACATTGAATTTTATTTACCTGTATTTGCCTGACAACAACCTATACTCCAAATTGTAATCACTTGCACCAAAATCACCCTCAGTTCCATAGCTCTACAGTTCACTAACTTTCAGCTCAACAAATACACCTATTCCTTACTCTAGGTGTGGTGAAAGTGTGTCAGGGAATAGTACAGGTGATAAGATTACTAAAATAATTATTATCTCGTTTACTGCATAGGATTATAAGGGAGTCAAAGCACCAAATTTATCATAGTCACTGGAACAGGCCCGTATAAACTAATCTGTTCCAGGAATAAATATGCAAAATGGTTTATTGTGGAAGGTTTTAGTTTAGGTAGATGCCAGCCAGGATGACATTATCCTTTAAACCAACATTCGAAATTTCCTTTCCTTTCTTGGAAGATGATGGCTTGCACATGAGTCAGGGTGATTCATTAATAATATATTACTGGGTTCTTAATTTTAAAGATGTTCCTTCTTTATCCTCTTGAGCAGCTACAATGCCTCAGAGCAGGGCTCAGAACATCCTCTGTAGGCAATTTCTGAGTTTCTATCGCAAATTAAGCCGCCTAGAAGATGTTGAAAGTCTAAGTTGGACTCAGAGGTAACAGAAGGAGAAAAACTATTTAGCAGTACTTTCGAAAGGATCTACATTACCAAAAAATTACCTAGGTAAACAGCAAATATTTAGTCGCAATTTCTGTCGGCAGTTGATTTAAAACCGATTACAATACTCTGTGAATCATCATCCGCGTGTCTGTAGACAATTCAACGAATAATGACTTATAGCAAGTATTATGTGAGACTGAAAAAATATCTAACAATAATTTAGTCATAATTGCGTTGATTAATATTCATGTAGAATCAAAAAACTTGTTGATTTTTTAACAATAACCAATTAATTTATCTTCGTGGCGGAAGTGGTGGTAATAGATATAAACATATGTTTGCGAAATCCATCAAGCATCATCACCTTTTAGGAACCATACCGGTACTTTTTTGTTTTTGTTGTTGATTCAGAATTCAAAATATAACAATTTTATCCAATTAATCCTGTCGACTAGACAATATTTTAAAGTTGTTTTTTTTTATTCTTCTGGGAGAAAAACAGTAGTCAATTTGCACCTGATTTCCCTTGCCGATAAAGACAGTTTGAACCTGCCGTAAAAGGCATCCCAAAGCCGACAGTTTTGTTGCAAAATTGATTTGATAAGATAAACCTGCCCCTTTTTAAAAAAATTTATGATAACTGAACTAATATTGAACTAAGCCATTTATCGGAAGGTCTTTTGAAACACACAATCATTTATGAACCTGTAATTCGATTTCAACATGTCCATTAAATACTTATCCGATACTTAATCTTTTTGCAAAGTGAATCATTCTTAGTTTCTGTTCTATAATATTCCTAGTTACAGAAGCCAATAATTTAGTCTTCATTAGTTAGTTTAATGCAACTGAAGACTCGAGCAAGTCAATTTCCAAATATTGGAAACTATCTAGTCTGAACTATCAGATGAACTGATTTGCTAATTTCCGTTTATTATTAGCTCGTTTAAATCCAATCTAAATAATGCATAAAGCAAAACGGCAGTTCGCCACTTCACCAATTGCATCATTGGAGCTATAAAGTAATCGCATTTACTGCCCATTGGATGCTATTAAACAGTAAAAATATTGCATACATTAACATGTAACATTTTAACGGTCAGTTTCTTCTAGCTCCCAAAAGCAGCATTTTATGCCACGCCTTTGATTATTTTTCGTTTTATCTATAGAATTTAATTGATAAAAGGGTTACCGTTCATATACGACTTACTTGGCTCAAAGCGCATAAACTTTATTCCAGTTGCTACTGCGCTTCCAAAGCAACTGAATTGAGGAACATGTTGATGGAAAATTAATATTAAATTACCATTTGCAGCACTTTTAGAAGCTAAAAATCGTGAATAAACCAAATGTACATACCTGCACTAATTTCACAACTGTTTTCACCAGCATACACCATTCAATTACTCACGGTAGATAAGATAAGCCATTTCAGATGAGACAACAGATACGAAATGACTGAAATTTACTCTATTTAAGATATTGATTCTATACTTAGATTAGTCAATTTTTAGACAGTTAAAATAGACCAAATCAAATTGATTAAAGAATGAAACAAAACTCTTCGATTTCAGTGGATAAAGGCTCTATTCAATATGAAACTGATATTAATTGAATATAAACTACTGCTGAAACAATTTCAAATAAACAGAGGGTAGCAGAGAGAAAATCACGTTAATCCCTTCAGCTCTGAATGTTTAATCTCCAGACAGGAATGTCCGTCGTTGTTAATTTCAGTGATTTTTAATTCTTTTGACGAACTCTTAAAAGTTTCCCTTATCCAATATTTATGGCGTTCATGAGGGAACCTTAAAATTTACATTTGTAGGGCTTTTATTTTCGTTGAATGGTTTCGGTTTTCTTTTCCTTTTCCACCGGGATATGATTTGAGAAACCGCTTGCCTCAGTTGTGGAATCTTTGTAATGTTGCTCTTTTGCTTGCGGTTTTCGGTTGTGCCTTTGAAATCGCTTCAAAACTCCAAAGGGATTTTATTAAATTAATTCTATTGAAGCTTTAACATCCTGTAGGCTAAAAGCTACCAACATTTATTAACAATCTGTTTTAATCTGCATCTTACCAGTTGATGTCCCCTTTGATATATAAACGTTAGCCAATTTGGGCCACTAAACTATTAAGGATTTGGCCTGATAGAGCGAATTACCCAATGTGGTTTTTGAATGTGAAGAATAACGGTGAAATTAACAAAACGCAATACCGAAATGTTGCGGAAATATGCAAATATCAAGGATCACAATTTATAAAAGAAAATGACGTCAGTGACTTCAGCACCACTTTTTCTCTTAATTCCCAATATTCTAGCCACTTAAAAGGCTGATTTACATTGTTAAATTAGGCTTTGTTCCATGAATGCTGTCATATTATCGGCATTTAAAACCGATGCCTTTCAAAGCCAGTCGTGAGTTTCGGTCGATTTTATCTCAAAGTAATAAATTTTAATCAAGTTAGTTAACGCGCATTAGTTAAGATGTTTTTTTGTCCTCTTTAGACTCCCGGAAAGTCATAATTTCGTTAGAGATTTAATAACTTAGGGCATAAATGCGTTGTAATCGCAAAAAGAGGATTTAATGGAAAATATTTTTTAACTGCAAGAAACTTTTCTTCTCCACTCTATTACAACTCGTATTAACCGGCCGCTTAATTCAAAACTTTAAAGCAAATTTTTGTAAAATTTTAAGTCTTTTTTTGGGTTTTTTAAAATTTTTATGCGCAAGTTGCTCTCAGATCAAAGTTCAACTAGAATAAAATTTCAAGAAAAAAATTGGATGGGGTCTTCAGCTTCGATTATCCGTTCATCAAAGAAATTGAACATATTACTAGCTTAACCACATTCAAGTTATAAAAGGTAATCTCTGACTAAATGCGTCAGTCTCTCCGTGTATCTCTTCGTTTGTGTGCTGGTGCCTTCTCGTTTCGTTACCTCAACATGATTACTGGCCGAATCTTAGACCTTGTGATCGGAGCTCTTATTTTCGCATCATTAACCGGTGTGTATTTATTTATTGTTTTTTTTGTATATCCATAATTAAACTTCCCTATAACTGAGTCTTGAATATTCATGCAACATCTAGCAAATTTAATTGAATTTTCGAAACCCACTTCAATTTTGCAATCCAATAAATACAAATTTTAGTTAATTTAAATGGGAATTTTACAAATAAAATGCAATTTTTAGAGGCGAGTAAATTAATTAAATTCCATTCCTCGCATGCTATTGGTTTTTAATAATTTCAATTTGACTGTTTAGATAACCTTTTGATCTTTTGATAAAGTTTCATAAAAAAATGTTTCAAAGTCTTTATAAAATACACATGAAAAGTGAAAGTAAATAAGCGTTCAGGCCTTATCATTTCAAAGCTGAAAGGCACTTTGGAGAACCCATAGGATGAATTAATTTAGATAAGTTAGCCTTTTATCCTGTTTAAAACAAAACATCAAAGGAATTTAGGGACAAGGTCTTGTGACATTTTCCTAATTAGTTAAATAAACGTTATTATTTTATGTTCATATTTGAATATTGCGGCTGAAAATATGAGTACTTGAGTAATATCAATCGTCTGCAATTTTTGGGAATTTGCCTTTTATATCATGAGCCGTTTGAATGAATGTGGCAGTTGCGGCGCTTGTTTCTAGAAAAGTATTGCAATCTCCATATTAATTTGAAGTTCCTAACTCAACTTATTTTTATAGAATCCCTACCGGCACAACTGAAAGAAAGAAACCTCCTTTACTCGGATCCGGGAGTAGTAGCTGTATACATTAGACCAGGAGACACGCCTCTCCAAGACATAAATCCGGATCTGGCAGAAGCATTCAACTTCAATGATGTAAAATACGGAAGACGCGCCTTTGGAAGGGATATTAACAAAATACTTAACGAGAAGAAGGAAAATTCCGTCCTTTTCAGTTCTGGTGAGTTAGCGGAAGGAGAAAGCTACGCCCCAAAGAAGAAAAGCCTCAAGGAAAGGGGGGAGTCTCACATCCAGAAGATTCCAAAACATTAGTGGATACTTTTTGTGATTTATCTAATGCATATTTATTTTTGTAAATAAATATTCTGACACGATTGCTTTGTTTAGCTTATTTTGTTCTGGGTTATTGATTAATTAATTACTGCTTAAACTTGGGGGATTTTTAGCGTTTTAGAACAATAAAAGGTTTTATTAACAGCTACATAATTTGCGGTCAAAATAATGATTACATAAATATGAAAATTCCATCAGTCATCATAAAACTCAACAATGGGTTAATTCGCCTAATTAGCGTATTCTACATTGAATACATTGGAATGCCGAATGCGCTTTATTATCATTGTTTATTTGCCTCAGAGGTAAAAATGAAACAATTCTGATTAAAATTAAAATTGATTTAATGTGAACTGCATAACAAACTATCTTCGAACTTCATTTTCCTGATCAAGCAATATCACTGGGAAGCTTCCATCGAAATAACCCGAGATGAGCTTCTTGTCTTCGTCTTCCGGCGGCGGTTGTGGAAAATTGCCTAAAATCAAACGAGAATTTTATCTGACAAAATAGAGAAGCAAACATGGACAAAGAGACATTATAATCCAATCAATGCAAGTTAAGTGATTAAATATCAGGGCCAACAAAAACAGGTAATTTTGATGCAAATTTAGCGCAGTTATGAGGAACACGATCACCACAACACAAAGGACATGCACAGTCGATAATCGACTAACTACCGTGATGAGGTCCATATGGGTCATATGGGGGAGGAGGCGGTGGTGGTGGAGGTCCAAATCCTGGACGGGGCCATCCCGGACCTCCAGGTGGAGGGGGGCCACCCGGAGGTCCAAATGCTGGACGGGGCCATCCCGGACCTCCAGGTGGAGGGGGGCCACCCGGAGGCCCAAAACCTGGAGGTCCATATCGAGGATATCCATGTCCTCCAAACCAGTCTGGATAACCTTGGCAAAAAACTTACTGGAGAAGGCCTGAAATCGAATAACTGGGAATAAGCGTACCTCCATTGGGGGGTGGAGGTGGGGGCGGATGGTGCCCATGGAATCCTGGAGGCGGAGGAAAATGGCCCGGAGGTCCCGGTGGGGGTGGTCCAAATCCATGATTCGGTCGATTGTGTTGGGCTCTATCTAGAATGCTTCCAGCAATATTGTGTAGTCTGGTTGCCAGGTCTAATAAGCCTGGTCGTTCAAGGTTAGCAGCAGAAAGTTCAGGTGACTGGGCATGTCTCTTCTGTATGGAAGCTGCATCCACTTTAAACACTACAAGAAAAGATCGCTATTTTTACAAACAGTCAAAATTACGTACTGAATATTCAATAACTACGGTAAAGCAGCATGGACCATTTGCCGGGGGACAGATTTCTAATCATGTTCGAATAATAATAGAATCGAACTATTCACTTACATGAGCGCATTGGATATTAGATATGCCTAATGCTTGGCAGAATTCGGAACTGAGTTACATGATTATTCACTTGTTAGCTGTCCATTTAGGTGTAAAAAGCATAACATAAAACCGCCCTGCAGGCATAAATTCTGAATTATTTTTATGGCTAGTGGGAAAATTAGCGTGCAATTTACAACCGGCTAAAGAAGCTCTAAATAATGCATGAATTTAGGACCCCTTTGGTATGTCAAAATTTATAAGCCGCTGTTATGGGTCGCTTTTATGCACGGAAACAGTGGATTACTTTCCAAACTGAGAAAGCTTAAGGGAAAAAAGAGTTCCTGATTAAAGGGCCTGGATTTTGCTCGATAATTAGGTTTTCGTAGAAGAGAAACTTGGGGCGTGCTTAAAAGATCCCGTTTTTAAATTTTATCAACACAAAAATTGTCTTTTGCAGCTGATTGGCCGAGTATGTTTTTGAATGTAAAATTATCAGAAAAATGAACTGTTAATGTCCTAGAAAATATATGGTACCTGAAAGATTGTAAAGCTTAATTAGAGTCTTACAGTAAACATCAGCAGATAAAAGTTATGATAAATTATTGGATTGTTCAAAAGCTTCGAAGTGTGAAAATCACATAAAATGGGCAGTTGGCAGTAGGTAGTTGGAAAAAACGTTCAAGATTCGGGTAAAGATATGCCGGGATCCGGTAAGTACTACAAATAAGAAAAATGAGCGTTTATTAGCAGAACACGAGTTAGTTCCAAGTTATTTGAAAAAGAACATTTTTAACATGTATCCGTATGGTTTAATGAAAGGAAAATTAACTCAAACAGACAATTTTCAATATATCATCAAAACAATAAAAAAATAAACAGAATGTTGAGGAGGCGATTGAGATAATGCTAGATCTAACTAAGGCATGTGACTGCTTGGACGGAAAAGTGTGATTGCGAAGGTGAGAGAAACATGGAATAAGAGGAAAAGTACATAAATGATTGGCTTGCGTAGAAATTTCAGCTAAAAATAGATATCGCAATCTGTTCTGGGGATCAAATTGTCACGCGAAATACTTGCCATCAGTAGATGATATGATAAGAATTTTTAAAATTATAAACAATTTTTTTTATTTACTGTAGTGTATTTTGAAGATATTGGTATTCTCACAATTTACATTTTGTATATATGTATGTTTAATGTTTTTAACACGGACCATTTTGAATTCGTACCAGTTTGTTCTTGAAAAGCTTGAAAACAGATAAATGAACACAAAATATGTGTCAAGCTAAGATATTCTACATATGCAATGTATATAATACATTTCTTTACTAAATCTGTCTTTGAATAAACAGTCTAAACTTATTTACATACTACTCGTATTTACATAATTAATTACCTGAAAACTACTAAAACTTACGAAAAAAAGAAATTAGACTCACCAGATAAATAGCACACAATAACAAAAACACTTGAAAAACTGAAACGATACATTATTTACATGTAAACTACAGAAGCAACTGCAACTGAGCTTGGTCAATCGTTCTTGATTTGTGCTGCAAACACGTTGGTCAAATTGGTCCTGGGAAAACCAAGCATGCGATTCTCCAAAACTTGCAATTAGTTAATCTTATGAGGATTTGATGGGATTTAAATTCGTTTGTATAAATCGATAAAAGAAACGTGATTTTCAACAAGGTCATAGGCCACAATTCCAAATGGATACACTCACTAATTGGGTCCTCAGGCTATACTTGTACGGGTCAACATTTCAAGGATGTGCTTTCGCATATGCAGATTTCGTTTTTTAAGATATGCCCGTAAAAGTGGGGAGTCTGAATTGGTCAAAAGAAAACTTTCCGTTTGGCGAAATTCATTTTACAAACAAAATTATTCAGGATATATTGGACTCGATTTTTTACTTTAATAACCCGGTTAAGTTTTCTGGGCGAAAGCTGGGAAAAAGGGGGAAAACAGGAAAGAAAACACGACCCGAAGAGTAAATCATGAGACATGTAGGAGTCCCGACTAATATCAGGATACAGCTCGATAACTCTCTTCAATTTTATGGCCTTTTTGAAGGTAAGAGACGGAGACAAAATTGGACCAAAAAATATATTTAATTCACGCCGCATCTGGCTAAAAAGGCAAAGACCATTATCAAGGGAGGCAAATTATAAAATACAATAAAAATTAATCAGGATTCAGTTCCTTGACAAACAAAGGAAAGATTAATTGACGAGAATTTTGCTTTTCCAGTTAAATTCTGAAATAATCCAAGAATCTTCTGAGCGCTGCAGGGTTCGGACACACAACGATTGAAGATGATGAAAAATAAAAAAATATACTCAGTTTTGTAAAGGTTTTATTGCAAATAAAATAACAAAACTACAAAATATGGTTCCAGAAAACACTTCTTCAAAAAGAACCCGGTTTAGCATTGAAACCAAAATAAGAGTAGAACTAATTTTTTAATCATGATTATTCACAACCTACGGATTGTGAGCTGTATAGGTGGTGACTTTTCCATTATCATTCACAGTGGTGGAGGCCTGACGATAAGTTTGGGGTTTCCCATCCACATTGGAACTGACACTTTTGCTGGAAGTGAAGACACTCTTGAATCCTCCACCGTCTCCGCCTGATGATTCTCCTCCAAAGCGTGTATGGATATTGGGCGCATTCTATAAATGAAAAAACAGGCCATTTTTAATTTGTTACAAAAAGGCAGGTTGAGCTTACCGGATTTTCTGGGAAAACTGATGCAGTTTGTTGAACTCCGCCAGGTCCGATGGAGCCGCTCGCTATTGCCGATCCGCTATCACCAAGCGGGCCTGAGAAGGAGAAGCTGTTTCCATCAGGACCTAAAGTAAAACGTAGTATGTCCTTTGCTTTGTGATATTTTGGGACCTAACTACCGCTAAATCCGCCTCCATAGCCGCCCACAAATCCTCCCCTATTTCCTAAGCCAATTCCGCTTCCGTAGCCAGCACCGCTTGCGGCTGGTCCTTGACTAAACATTGTTAAAAATAGGTTTCAGAATATTATATGTTTTTGTTACAATCAGAAGTCATTCCTATTGTTAGTTCGGGTATTATGGCATCCCGATAACTAGATTATTTGTGTTGTTTATTTCATGTTCTATAGAGTCGCAAATTGGTCCAATTTTATTTCTTACCTTCCTTGATAACCTGAGCCAACATTTCCTGTTCCGGCCGAGGATCCAGATTGCGCTTGTGCCTGAGCAAGTGACTGTATCCTTAAAGATTTAAAAGTCCAATTTGCTAGGTATTAGTAAAATTTCAGGAAAAAAACGCCACTTTTTCGTTAATGTATGTTGCCTTGCAATGGCGGTAAGTGTCCCCAGCTAATGAATGTATTGGCTCTTCATCTTCATGCGGAAGACTTCCAGCCCTTATCGAAATTAGTGCAGATGGAATGGATATTAGAAAGATGAGGGTTGTCCAGTTGTATCGCCCAAATCCATACGTACCCTGTGGTAGGCATGTTATCAAACACAATAGATGATTGTGCCTGAGCAGAAGAACCAGGTCCAGAAGAAGCGTGGCTATAGGAAACTATACCACCACCGTAACTAAAGAAAAAGCAGCCACCATTTACGTAGACCTACGTAGATACGAAAGGGTTTTAAATGAAAATTATACCTGTTATTCTAATTTATGGAAAATTATTCGGATTTTACATAAGACTTGGAAACTTAGAACAAGAATTTTTCCTAAATCAGCCAAAAATTAAACAAGAAGTTGATATTGAAATGAATTACGGACCGACTTACTGACTTAACTGATTGATTATTAACTGTACTTTCGCCAAAACTCTTAAAGCTGCTTACAATACTTAAAGGAAAATTCCTTTTTATCTTCCATGGATTAAAATAAGAGCAATACGTGCTTGGAAGTTTTAAAGTGCCCTAGACAGAACAATGAATGAAAAAGATGTCATTAAACTCTCGTATATTTATAGACGCAAGCAACTCCTTAAACCCCACTTGAACTATAAAGAATAGATTTTTTTCTGCTTTTGTAGTAGCCGAGATTGCTGAAATGAAATCTGCAGTGGGACATTTTATAGCGCCATTTCCAATTGTTACGTTATCATTTAATTAGGTTGACATAATATTTCCCTTAAGCAAAGGTCTGCGAAATAAAATCCGCCCGTTAAAAGAAAAATCCGCTTGCAGAGGAACATTATATGTTTGATATGTGAACTCTTACTGTTGAATGAATTCCTGATGTTGCCTGTTCAGCTGATCGAAAAACGAGGAAAAGTCAAATTGCGGAATAAAAGGCACAAAAGAGGGAATATTTCCCGCAGGAAAGCCACCATCGCCAGAAAAACTTCCGGAGTAACCGTATGCGTTTCCTCCCGCTCCTGCTGTGTTTGTTCCTTGGCCTAATTCATTTTCGGCATTTGAAGAACCTGCGAGCAAAAGAAATATTATCAAAAGAGGCTTTCGCTGTTATTGCTTGAGACTAATAAGAAAATAAATTCATACTCATGTTTCGCAAGCACGAGTGGCGTGCATTTTCAGAGGTGGTTGCTGCGCCGCACAAACCACCTCTGAAGATTTTCTATGTAATAGAATAAACGCATTTTAATTCCCTTTAAGTGTGCCTTTACAAGATGGTTTCTCATGGGTTTTGTTCAAGCACACTTTTATTATTTAATAATACAAACAATTTTCCAAAGATTGTAGAATTCCATCATGAAGTCATGGGAAATTAGAAATTTCCGAACCGATAGAGAGCCTAAGGACGGTATTAGTCCTTGTCAACTAAATTAGTGATGATTGGAAATCGCAGCTGATGAGCAGAAGCATGAAAATTAGATTTGAGCGGCTAATGATTTGGATCAATCACTAATACAAAATTTCCATTCAAGTAAACTTATTTACCAAGCTTAAACCCGCATGTTCGCTCAAAGGACCCGATGGGAAAATTCGAATGTGGAAAATTAATAACTGTATACCTGGAAGCTTTAGAGCTTGAAGTTGGCAAATATTTTTAAAATTTGTAATTATTTCTAGATAATCTGAAATAGATTCAGAATTCTTCATTAAACGATTGATGGCAACGTGCAAACACAGCAACATACTCGAAAACTGAAACGGCACAAAGATAAATCAACATCTGTAAAACCGTAGGAAAAGGTTCATATATTTCCGGTTTTGTTAGCTTGTTAAACAGTTTGCCATTACATACAAGTTTTAATTACAATTCCGCTGAGAGCGTGCTTTGGCGGTGTACACAAATGAATATTGTATAATATTTTAAAATAAATAGCGGAATATTTAAACTGGTTATTATAATGTTATGGTGCTCAAACTTAATTAATTTACTTAGCGAAACCTGAAAGCAGACTTTGAAAAAAAAATGCTGCTCATCCTAGTGAAATAGAATAAGCCATAAAAATGTATACCGTGTGTTGGATTTTCCCAGATTAAATCGGCTGGCAGATTTATTGCCAAATCATCAAATTAATACCAAACAAGGAGGACCACCAAGTATAAAATAGCTAAAAATAACTTCAATGCTATAATGAGTTCCTCAATGATGACCGCTGGTACTTAAATTGAATTTAGAAATCATTCAAATTATCCAGTGATCAAAAGAGAGTTAATTCATCTGTGCGACTACATTTTTTCAATTACGTTCTAGACGCAAAACAGATGAATTAACTCTTTTCTGATCACTGAATTATTTCCAAAGAACAAGTAAGATAACGCTAAAAAATGTCTGAGACAATTTACATTGATAAAAGAAAATTGCGTGTTTTGTACGAGAAAATGAAAAAACACAAATAAATCAGATCAAAGAGAGAGTTATGAATTGTAATGTCATGGCATAGTTAAGGAGACACAATTAAATAATTCATAAACCTAACTCTAACTATGGGTGTGTTTGAAACTAGAGGTTTAGACAAATAAATTCGCTTTGTTATGTAAATCAGTAACCACCTTCAAATTTACAATACGGCGTAGGTAATGTTTGTGCAATAATACCTACTAAAAATCTATCTACTTAAAGTTCGCGTTGGTTAGTTAGATGAAATGGAAAAATCGCCTTCCCAGTAATTTCCTAGTTAAACAAACAATTCAAAAATCAATGTTTGTTATTAATTAGTCGTAGAAGATCCATTAGTACCTGGTTGCAAAGAAAATGAGCTAAGTAACCTTGCAAATAAATGCACAATCGGATGGAAGTTTTATTGTATATCAAATAGTTTTTTGCTAAATGTGATCCGGCTTTCACATGCTTCATCCTAAAAGCAGGCGGAAATATACATTTTCCGCGTCACTTCTTCAGAGAAAATTGGTACATGCATTTTGCGGCAGTGGCAACGTAACCCATTTAGTATAAATATGAGAACAACGAAGATGTTTCCAGACTAATGTAATGACTTTATTCAATTTCCAGTCCTAGATAAGATGCGTGGCATGTATATTCCAAAACGCACTATAAAAGATGCGAACTTACAACAAAAACAAGATTCCATTATCTAGAATAATTATGACCAGACTGCTGATTTGCCATGATAATTAGCGAAGAAAACAAGATGTATTATTAATAATAACAACCTTTCTTCAAAGTGTCGAAATCCTTGGCCTCACTTATGTGAAAAAGGTGAATTGGACATGATACTTTATGATGATAAAGTTGGGAAGGTTTAATTAAACTTAAGCTAAATTACCGGAATAACCAGGCTTGGCATCGCACGCAACCAACACAAACGCGAAGAAAATTTCAAAAATCATATTTCACTTGAATTCGCACAACAAAACTTTGGAAATGATTCGAATATTCCAAAGCCGGCAAGTCTTATGCAGGTATTTTTATTAAACAGTGGCGTACAAGATTTTCCTTAGATGAGAGTGGGGACGCTGAAGATGCTTAGAAGAACGTGTTTTGTGAATCTTCGCAAGTATTTTCTTAGCTGGAAAGAGCATGCTAATAAGGAAAATGAGACAGAAATGCGGAACTTGCGGGTAAAAGCCCGTTTAAGCTCCTACTCAAATCTGAAACAGGTTTTTCGCTAAAATTTAATATTTTCCAAGCTCCAACTAAAGACGTCTCAATTTCAGTTTCAGCAAATGGAAATTTACATATTGATGAAAACCCTTGAAACTGTATTGTGCGCCAATGAAACCAATAACGAATGTTGTTAACAGCGACCAGTTGTATTTTAAAACAAGCTAATTTTTCCATGAGATAAAATCTCCAGTTGTGTGTATTCTTCTACCCGACGCTAATTATATGTATTTTTTTAACTTTAGGTAGAAATCAAATTGTTTGTTTCACTGCGGTAATTGCATTAGATTGATTGCTCTTTGTGTAAATGGCCTGATCAACGTATCCTTCTCGAAGTAAAAAAACCACAGACGTTTTTAATTATTTTAATAACCCTGTAAATACTTCTGAAGATCAGGATATGCGTTCATGAAGACCAAGACGATTTTGGGACTAGAAACAAACACTATTGGCAAATGATGATGTTATTCAACTTAATTAATTAAACTGCAGACATTTGGAAGTGCAGACACTGGAACTAAATTTCAAGACCATAAATGCATTAATATTTGTGGGTTATCAAAGTCAAGTTCAACACATGTAAGATATATTTAATTACATTGCATGCGAAATTCAACATTTAAGATTAAATTTAATTTAAAAAGACGCAATTTCGTCAACTTAAAGCAGTAAATTTCAGACGATCTAGTGTAGTAGGTAAATTGTACCAGAAAAGCTTGATTATGTTTTCAGATTAAAAAAGAAAATGCTCCAAGATGCATAAGAATTCACCTCAATGCCCCATAATAAAAAGTCCCATATCAGGAAACGAGGGATTTTTATAACGTCGTACTACACGTACATTAAAGAAACGACCCACTTTTATACCTACGAAAAGAAAGTAAAGCTTCCGGGCTTAATTATTTCTTCGGTGCTCTAAGTCAATGTTATCGCCTCCTCTGCAATTTGGCACTGGCCTTTCCAGATAAACATTTTCGCTTTCCTTCGGAAAATAAAATCATTGACACAAAATAAAAATGATATATTTCTCGTAATTAACAATTGAAAACTCATTTCGGATCCCCCAAGTAACCGAACGAAATGGGAAATTTCTATTTATTCGGCCGCGCATTTACAATTAAGAGCACAAATATTTATTTTTTTCGTCTTTTCCTGCCTTCCGGGTCTCGAAAAATGGCTAAGGCTTCGTCGAGGGTAAAATGAAGTATGGAATTTCATTATATTTGCCTTTATAACTTGAAATCGCAAAGGATTAGAAAGGATTGAGATTGAGGCCTACTCGGGGAACTTAGCAACTATTGTCTTTTGATATTCTCATTGTCTGTGATTATCTCTTTTCGCTTTGAAAAGGCTTATACAATATCTTCAAAAAACACAGTTTAATCATTTTGAATTTGAATTCCATTTTCCTTGGTACAGAAAAAAACATATGCAGTACATGATCAGCGTGGGTTTTTGATTGATAGTTACGCTAACAATTGTACTAATTTGTTTTCATGCTTATTAGGTTTTTCCTATGTTTGCCTGCAGCAGTTGGAAATGTTTTCATTGCTAGATAAATATGAGTACCTACACTTCAAAACCCGTCATAGTCGAGCGAGAAGCCAACAACTGCTAAAAACTTGATTATTCACACTAAAACCGCACTTAAATCTAAGAAAAACCCTTTACTTTTTATTATTAATGAAAATGCCTTACTTTAAAAAACTCAAATTGCTTAATTCAATGAAGAAAGTTTATCGTCGATAAACCTAGAAGAACGTTTATGTGAGGAGTAAACTGTAGCCGAACGGTCATATCTCTCAGTTCTATGATCCCTGCAAGAGCACTGGGGATCGTCGTTTCTGGGTCGGTATTCCTGCTGCTGGTAATCGGGATTTGGGTCGTTTCTGCGATAACTTCCTCTGAATAGCAACATTTATCATAAACTGAAATTTCGCATTACATTACCGATTAGACTCACTCCAAATTCCTGCTTGAATCGCTGAAACTGTACTTGTTATTTCCTCCATTCCAGTTAACAGGGCGCCATTGACTTCGGGGGATATTCCGGAATTCTACAGGATTTCGGGCTGTTCCCTTCCCGAGCCATATTGTATGCGGAGGAGGTTCTTCGTTAAAGTAGTGCTTATTGTAGCTTTGCTCGAAATATGGTATCTGCAAATTAACCCCATTATCTCTATATTCGGGCCTGTTTGAACCTGTTGAGTCCTGAAATTAAAATCACTCTTCTGAATTACACCTGGCTGTTTTGGTCACTTACTAAAGGCCTACGTGTGGAGGAACCAAAATAATTTAAACTGTTTGCAGGTCGGTAAGTATCGAAGGAAGGAAAAGTTGAAGAGTGTTCTCGATACCCATTGCTAGCTGGCTGGTATGAGCTCTGATAAGGATACCGTGAATAATCTCCTCCCAGTCCGTAGTTGGTACTGGAAGAGTCTGAGTAGAAGTGCTTGGGAGGGATGAGGTCGCCTCGTGACGAACCGTAATGTTGCTCAAATCTACCTGGAGGGCCCCTGTTGAAATTATCATCATCCGAGCTGGGTGGACGGTCCGATTCACCACCTTTGTTTAAAAAATAAAAAACCTACCAAGTTGTATCTACAAATCTGTACCTCTGTACCCGACCACAATCGGCACATCAGAAACATTTTCCAAGATTTTTTTCCTCTGAGAAGGATCAAACTGTACTTTCGTTTGCACGTGAACCAAAATTTGAGTTTCCACTGAATTGTTATTGCTAGTAGCATTACATCCAGTGGAACCACAGGAAACGCTTGTAACTACATGAGCAGGTCCACCAGCTGAATCAGTATTTACGGAAATCTTCGTAGGGATTGTTTTTTCAGTTTTAGCGAGCGATTCTTCGGTTGACATGTCTTCAAAATCCAGTTTGCCTGAAGGCTGAATTGCTTTTGCTGGAAATATTTTGAACGTTACGCACAAAGTTCAATTATTTTTGGAAAATATCTAGTGTTCAAGATAAAACGCTTCACTTGAGATAACGAAAATATTGAGAATTGTCCTCATCATTACACGTGCATTAAATCAAAACAAACTCTTTGCATTTTCGCTTTCTTTGAGCTCTCAGGTTTTTTAGACTAATTTTTTTCCGCGCTTTATTTGCCCAGTATCCAAAGAAACTTCCAGATAACAAAATTGCATTTTAATAATCACGTTTTCAAAAATTTCCACAGGTCGATTTCTTATGTTTGATCATTTTCAAAAGCGCAGAACATTGATTTAATTATTATTTATCCCGCGTCTTAGAAATTCGGACATTGAGGCCATAAATTAAAAAAAAATATCCTGGGAGTCCTATTTTCTTTAAGATGAAAACTACAATTCTGCAAAGCTGCTGAAATATACATTAAATTTTGCCTTTATTTTAAATAATTCTAAGTTAAATATGCGTCTAATAAACTAATTAAATCAAAAACCAGTTTAGAAACATCCATCGAGTGAAAGGATGTAACATTCCAGTTAAGATACTTACAATTCACAGATGCAAACAGCCAAAAGAGCACAAAACTTCCTAAACTTAAGCCAGGTTTCATGTTTGCACCGCGTCCAAACTTAGAAGAAACCAATTTGACAAAATTCGCGTGAAGATGACTGATGGCGTGCCTGACATTTCCTGAGATTAATTTTTTTTTCATCTGGTTGATCTCCTTCATCTGATTCAAGGTTCTATATAATTATCACTGGGTATTTTTTGCTTAATTCGACTTTAAGGATTTTACATTTTGCAGTTCTGTAATAGGCACTAATCGTACTGCCTCGAGGGAATAACTAATGACGCCGTCCACTTTTTTATCAAACATCTTCAATATTCAAGTTAGTTAGTAACAAATAGGCATCGACTATACTCCTTGTTTGCTAAAATTCTCCCAAAAGCAAAGCGGATTCCAATGCCTATTCTAAAATGGCTTAAAACTACAGGCAGAAAAAACAAACACAAATTCAATTGAAGTGCAATATTTAATTTAAAAATAAATACGTTTATAAACATTGTAATATGGTAAAGTCCACTGGGTTTCACCAACACCATCTTAATAACGTCCGTCATCAAGAGGGTGTTGGTTTCGCCCACAAAATTCATATATTTTCATGGACAAACATGAAGGATTTATATATATATCTTAACAATTGAGTTTCGTAAGCGTTTTTCGAAGTCTTATCAGGGTGTGAGAAGCAAAAAGGCCATAGACCTAATTGATAAAGCTGTTTCAATAGATTCAAATGGCTTTATCAATATTAACACTATACTTAATACGAATAGAAAATACCAAACCAATGTCAAATAGTTATACAATCACAAATAGATCTTTTCCGATTAAGATTTAAACATTGTAAGAAGTTCAACAATGGAAGAAATTAAATTACACTTTCGATCCGTAACTGTCCCACCGGGATACATTAAAAGTTCTTTGGGTTTGTGGCACTGATACAAGAGTAACTTTTTTAAAATACTACTAGTTTGTAGGATTTTATTCCTCATAGTTCGCAACATTGGCGACAGCAGAAAGTTTTTTATTATATGGCCACAAAGCAATTTGGCAAAGCCGTAAAATTAAACCATGTTATTCCAAAAACACTCATCTTCATCCAATCATGGTCAAAAATATCGAGATTAAATAAATTCAGTCAAAAGGAGTAACAATTCACATCGTTATATAATCCAACTTCTGTGTTGCTGCTGCTTCTTTAGGTAACAAAATTATTATGGTATATAAATAGGTTTTAAAACCAGTATTCGAGATGATAATCTGGGCATATGCAGCATTACAGTCTAAAGGTTGAGTTAAAAATATCGTCGTTGCATATTCGAAGTCAAAAAAATTAAACACACCTCACGCAATATAAATTCGAGTACAAAAGTAAAACACATATAAGACATAATAACAAAAGCTTTAAATAGGCTTACAACATACTGGATGAGGCAGCTTCACCTGCTCCTTTGGCTTTCTCGAAAAACATGGCATCCTGTAAAACTTGCCGTTAGCTGAAATTATTGGTTCGGATAAGAAACCACTTACGATGAGGAAACAAGCGCCCAACATAACAGCTTTCATTCTGGCGTCCAAATCCATGGGAAATGTGATACCGAAATAGTCGGTATCAGTGAACATTTCCCTGATAAGACCAGACCATTGTTTTGAGATCTTGCCGACCTGAACGCTACCATCACTGGACATGATCTTGAACTCCACATCTCCACAAATGCTCATTGTGCAAAAAGGACCCTCCACCCTGAGGACGGTATCTCCACTTGCATTCTTAATTGCAAATGAAGGGCAGAATAAACTCCATTCTTGCTCCACTGTGCCTACTATTGTACCGGGAGGAGACGACACCTCCATGCTCTGAAACAGCACTATTTTTTACTTTGAAATTCTTCGATATCAATAGATTTCAAACTACCTGAAGGCAGCATGGAAAGCAGCAACTATCACAGGCCAGTGGTCGATGTAAGTGGATTATTTCGTTCCTGTAATTGTCCAAAATTTGCATGTCAAAGGGCCTAAGCGGGCCGCAACAGTTGCGAGTCAAGCAATCAGACTCTTCGACCGCATAATACACTTTTTGACCGAGGCTGTTTTTTATGGTAAATTTATTTTTCGATTCGAATCCTGTGAGAGCTGAAACAAAAAACATCACTTCGAATGCGTGTCTTTTTGACGTCAAGCGATAGTTTTCGGTGTGAGGAGCTCCCTCAATATTTATATATAGTGTTTAAATATACAAGGTGAGTTTTTTTCGATGACCAGTACAGGGATCTTCGGAACTAGAGCAGTTACGAAGAAGGTCAAATGGACAAAGAATTGTATTTTTGCATGCTCTATTCGAACCCAATTTTATTTTTCTAAAATTTGACAGCTGTCAAGAGATATTTGGGAAAAACTTATTTATGGTAAATTTTTAAATTACTCCTAGTTCCGTTGATATTAATTTGACAGGAAAACATTAAATAGAAAACTTGTAGGAAATTGAATTTCATACAAAATGGCATAAGACATTTCTCCAAAATAACTGTCATTTTTGACATGACACAAATTTTAGTTTTTTTAAATGGCAACCATACTTGATTATTACTTTGCCGAATAGAGCATTTTATTACGATTTCTGCGATATATCACATCGTTAGGTTTTTTTCGAAAATAAAGTGTCTGCGAACAATTTATACTTTTTCAATTTAGTTGATCGAAGTTAGCCATGGAAAATAGTATAAGACATAGCATTGTTTCCATAGTAACAAATAATAACAGCATGATTCAGTATTTATTTTGACAACTACGTTAAAGTTGGCAATAACTTGATTATAATTAAGACGGCTGCTCATTTAAAGTGTTTATTATAAAAATGAAATCATACCAATAATAATTAAAATTTAACTCTAGAAACTTTCATTTTTGATGTAAAACATTTTCAAAAAGTCCACCATTATTATCAATGCAAACATTGCAACGCTTTAAAACTATAAGTTGCTTTTCTTAAGGAGCGACCATCAATATTTTCAAATGCTCTAACAACAGTTTCTTTAAGTGCATATAATTGGAATTGTTTTTGTAAACTGTGTTTTTTACGGCTCCCCACAAAAAGAAATCCAAAGGTGAAAGATCCGGTGATCGAGGTGGCCATAAAACAGGGCCGTTTCATCCAATCCAAGCCCCAGGAAATGTTACGTCCACGTGATTCCGCACTTGGGAAAAATTATGCCGAGGAGCGTCATCATGCTGAAACCCATTGCACATTTCGCCATGTTTCTAAATCTAAGTCGTCCAACATAAAATTCAGGTTATTCCGAAGGAATTGAAGATACGACTCCCATTTAACGTGCCTTCAAAAATAAATGGTCCAAGAATTTTTGAACCTACTATTCCGCTCCAAACGTTAAACCCAAATTTAATTTGTGGTCCCCTTTGCTCAACGTGGTGGGGATTTGTTTGATTCCAAAGATGTTCATTGTGTCGATTAAACATACCACAATTTGTAAATTGAGTTTCATCGGTCCACAATATTTTATAAGGAAATTGGATGTCTTGTTGGCACTTACTTCGGAACCATGTACAAAAATTTACACGCAGCTCCTCATCCCCTGGATGTAAGGTTTGGGATACTGATAATTTATACGGATGGAATTTGGGTTTTTTTTAACTCCCATCAGGGTGCTTTGGGTAGTCCCGGATTCTGCTGCGATCTCTCTGGTTGAAGTCTGTGGAATCTGGCTTACAATGGCCAAGACATTAACATCCACAGCTTCATTTATTACTTTATCTTCATTTCTTGGCTGCGTAAAACATCCATAAGTGCCCAAATTGCCGTATAATCGCTTGAATGTTTTCAAGGACGGTTGACGACGGTCAAAATACTTCTAAAAATAGTAATCACAGGCTCGTCCAGCATTTTTATCACATCTAACGTAGGTTTCAATCATGTCGCGCTTTTCCTGATTGGAATAATTTATATTTACAATAAAACTAACTTAGATTTCTTAGTTGAATTTAAACTTGGATGTCAAAAATTGAAAGGTGATGTTATTATCTGTTGCTATGGAAACAATGCTATGCCTTATACTCGTTTCCACGGCTAACTTCGATCAACTAAATTGAAAAAGTATAAATTGTTCGCAGACACTTTATTTTCGAAAAAAAACTAACGATGTGATATCTCACAGAAATCGTAATAGAATGCTCTATTCGGCAAAGTAATAATCAAGTATGGTTGCCATTTAAAAAAACTAAAATTTGTGTCATATGTCAAAAATGACAGTTATTTTGGAGAAATGTCTTATTCCATTTTGTTTGGAATTCAATTTCCTACAATTTTTGTATTTAATGTTTTCCTATCAAATTAATATCAACGGAACTAGGAGTAATTTAAAAATTTACCATAAATAAGTTTTTCCCAAATCTCTTGACAGCTGTCAAATTTTAGAAAAATAAAATTGGTTTCGAGTAGAGCGTGCAAAACTACAATTCTTTGTCCATTTGACCTTCTTCGTAACTGCTCTAGTTCCGAAGATCCCTGTACTGGTCATCGAAAAAAACTCACCCTGTAGAATTTAAAAAAATATGGCCTGTTAAAGAATTAAACCGCTTAAATAGCGTTTTGAAAAAAAAAAACATTTTCGATTATTTCGGATCTGAAGGGTCTAACGAGTTTTTCGATTCGTCCATATGCAAAATCAAAATGTATATGCATATAATATTGAGTGTTTTAATCTAAAGTAGAGCAGAAATATTCGGTTAAAGATTGGACATATCGATTTTCCTGATATAAAAAAATATGCGCTCTCGTGTTCCATCTTACCTTCCAAAATTTCAACTTTTTGATGTACCAAAAGCTGATCAATCATAGTAAGGTATTCCAACCCTGGTGGACAATTGGGAATGCCTTGAGGTATATTCATCCAACCACCTGCATGAAAAAATGTCTGATTTTATTAATATTCTAGGTGGTGAAATGGTAAGTAAATTCTTAACGGATGGCCTTTTCATGAAAACTTGTGTCTCCAGAAGCCATATAGATTGTTTCGTTATTAAGTTGGTGACCTTTAATCGCTATAAAAATGTGGATTTTCCTTGTTTTAAACAACAATATTAAATTGCAACGTGACCAATTATCAGAATTTCGGAAAGTTAATCGTGTTCTACACATAAACAGTACAATTAATTTTTAAGTGAATCCCAACAACAGACAAATACAAGGTTCAAAAACTGACGGTATACAATGTACATTATCTAAAAGGAAACGATAGCAAGTAATTATAAGAGGTACTTACAAACAAGTTGAAGATAAATCATTAAATTATCGTCTCGTCATTCATCATGTCAACAGATTTGTATACCAGCAAAGAAAATTTGTATGCAAAAATTAAGTTTTTTTTGCCTTCAAAGAGATTTGCAATGTTCAAAATATGTGTTATCTTATATATCATATTCCGAAAATTTCAACACCCATTAGATCGAAAAAATTGATAGCTTTTTTGAAATTTTGTGTATATAGGAGATATCCAAAATTTGACCGGACGCTGTAAAAATTGAGAATAAACATTTTCTGTATTTGTAAAAGAAATATTATTAATGAATAATCATCAAGCGCCCCGAGATTAATGAGGTGTTATTTAAACTTAAACTTTTTAAACCTCTTGACGCTAAGTCCACTCTATAGGTCTATTTTTAGCCTAATAAGCAAATTGCCCATTTCCTTACTTCCTTATTAGAATAGTGAATTGCCCGAATCATATCGCTGCTTTTCTATGCATCTTAGTCATCACACTTAGATTTCTAAATTTTTAATGGCATTTGTGGCGAAAATCATTACGAAAATTTGCATTAATTCTTAATTATTGTGTATATTTTCCTGACTGTATTTCAAATTAATTCAAATAAAATTCCTGGCTTCCAGTCAATTTTATTGTTTATTATTTAAACATGTTACAAATACGTTTCGGTGTCTTTCTCCACCATCATCAGTTTGCCTATATTTTAGGCAAACTGATGATGACAACATTCACAAATCGTCATTAATTTAAAAACAAGAAACTGTTAAAATATACAAATTAAAATACAAATTACAACATATTAAAATCGTTTGAACCTATTGGGATCACAGGTGATGAATCAGGACGATCATGTTCGGGAAAAGACCTGAGAATATCACTTTTGGTCTGCATCTCTTCAATATACCAGGTGTTCATATTTTATGTTTTCATTTAATTAGTGTATGATATACAGAGCTAAGATTGCCTGTACCTGATCTACAATTCATTGCATTCTGATGTTTTTTAATTTGTATCATTTCATGGACTCTTTTCTTATTATAATTGTCTTCATTGATCAATATTTTTGTGTTATCAAAATCAGAATTATGTAACATTTGTTGTGCATGTTGTACTAATGATGTTCCATTTTCGTTAACCTTCCTTAAGCTATATTTATGTTCGTATATTCTTTTCTTTAAACATTGCCCTGTTTGACCTATGTATGTGTTGTCACAGTTCAAACAGTCAATCTTGTATATTACATTAGGTGTGTTTAACTTATCACTTCTAGGTTTAAATTTTGTGAAACATTCCTTTGCTAAGTTGTTTTTAGTTCTTTCTATTCTGAGTATACTTGAACAATAAATTCTAGTCTTTTCCCGAACATGATCGTCCTGACTCATCACCTGTGACCCCAAGAGATTCAAACGATTTTAATATGTTGTTATTTGTATTTTAATTTGAATATTTTAACAGAGTTTCTTGTTTTTAAATTAATGACGATTTGTGAATGTATATTTTAGGTAAACTGATGATGGTGGAGAAAGACACCGAAACGTATTTGTAACATGTTTAAATAATAAACAATAAAATTGACTGGAACCCAGGAATTTCATTTGAATTAATTCTTAAGAGTTTTACAAATTAGATTGGATAAAAGGAAATTTTTACAAAAAAACCTTGGCATTTTTTTAATACAAATGCAAACTATATACAAACCTTTGTTCTTCATCGGTCAAAAACTTAACGTATCCTTTCTTTTTAGGGGATTTCTTGATTTTAAAAAACGAACGAATTTTCCTGAAAACTACTGAGGTTCTAAAATGAAGTCTAATGTGATCGCTTAAGTCCGGCATGTTACATTGGAAACAACCGCAGCAAAGTTTTAAACCGTTTATGCCACTAAGTAAACAGATGCACTACTGCCTTTATCAAGTCAAGTCGCGTTTTATTTCCTTCAAAACAATTATTGAAAATTTATTTGTTTTTACAATCTTAAGGATCTTGTTGTTACAATACAGTGTGATTCATGTCAAGCAATAATCCCGTGTACTTGTGAACCAAATTGAAATTAACTAATGACATAGTGCAGTTATAAAAAAACACTGATTTGCATTAGCAGGATTTAAAAATTAAGTATGATTGTTATCAACTCAACCTGACCTTTGGGTCATTTGCATGCAGCAACCCAATAGACATAAACAACAAACCAGGGTCCTTAAACGCATTGATTCTAATTAAACATATCGGATAAACTATGATCATTACATGAATATTAAATAAAAAGATTGTTGACCCATCACACTGAAGCACTAACTAGACCAACTCATGTAATAATTAACAACATTTGAACTCTACCAGAAGCCAAAACTCAACTAGCTTAATAAAGGCAATTATATAAACTAGATGAAATGAAAGGTAGATTTTTGAACGGCGAATTGAAAAGGTTTAGGTAAACATGTCTATCTGCTATTGTTCGGAGACAATTAATTTTACTCAAATAAGATATCAAATTCTGTTGAAATGATGTTGACTAAAAAGTTTAGATACGCCGCGAAACAATGTGCCTTACCAGGAGGGCCTCCAGGAGCCAGCCCTGGTTGGTTCACTATAGGACCTGGAGGTGCGGCACCGCCATAACCAGGAGGCCCGTAATGTCCTGGAGGATATTGGCCTTGTGGCACAGGGTAGCCTTGCGGTCCCGGTCCATAACCGGGAGGAGGGCCGTAACCTGGAGCATTAGGTGTTACATATCCTGCATTTGGAGTTGGAGGATAAGGAGCTGGAAATAAATGAACAAATTTCAAGTGGTTTTTATTGAAAAGCTTGTTAGATAAGTATTGTCAGTATTGCGTTGTCGTGCGGAAATATCGGAGGATTGTCGGTTTATGAGCAGTTTTTGGTGGGATGTCGACATATTGAGCTTCTTTCCAAACCTTCTACTTGAGCATTTTGCGAACTTCGATATCTAACAGGCTCACTTCAGACAATAATTCATGTTAGCTGATTAATTTAAGTCTTCAATTTTTCTATCTCCTCGATAGTTTGCTTAATTAAAAATGAGAGATGGTGAACAATATTATAAGCAGAACCCTAAATTCTCTTCAAGAGCATTGATAACGATTGGCATCGACATGAATAAAATGTTTCAACATTTCAAAAAAAAAAAGAATTTGTCTAGATAAACCTACGATCGCTCATTACGTTGCTACACATACCAAAGTAATCGCAACAAAAATATCTGTCGAATACAAAAATTAAGCATTTATAATCCGTTGTTGTGTATATTTTCCTGACTGTATTTCAATTTAATCCAAAAAAATTCCTGGGTTTCAGTCAATTTTATTGTTTATTATTTAAAATGTCACAAATACGTTTCGGTGTCTTTCTCCACCATCATTAGTTTGTCTAAAATATACATTTACAGTTATCATTAATTTATATAAAAAAAATTTCCCTCAAAATTCACATATCAAAATACAAATCACACACATATTAAAAAGTACATTAAAAACAATGGCTTTCAGGTGATAAGTCAGAACAAACATGTGTGGGAAAAGACTAGAATCTATGGGTTTAGAGATTCAAATTTAATTTACGTGCATAGTTGTTTCTACCTTCACATTTGACTGGCTATTGAATTCCAAATTTTGTTCGATATCGAGCGAGAGAATAAAAAAACTGTTTATATTTCGCTTTTTCTTTGCATTCTAGGCATATCAATTGCTCTGCAATTCTTCAATGTCAGGTGTTTATATTTCATTTACTTGGTCCAATCAGTGTATGCATGCGCTCATTTAATTAGTGTGTGATATACAGAGCTAAGATTGTCTGTGTCTGATCTAAAATTCATTGCATTCTGATGTTTTTTAATCAGTATCAATTCATGGATTCTTCTCTTATTATAATTGTCTTCATTGATTAATATTTTTGTGTTTTCAAAATCAAAACTATGTAACTTTTGTTGTGCATGTTGTGCTAATGCTGTTCCATTTTCCTTAACCTTTCTTAAGCTATATTTATGTTCGTATATTCTTTTCTTTAAATATTGTCCTGTTTGACCTATGTATGTGTTGTCACAGTTCAAACAGTCAATCTTGTATATTACGTTAGGTGTGTTTAACTTATCACTTTTAGGTTTAAATTTTGTGAAACATTCCTTCGCTAAGTTGTTTTTAGTTTTTTCTGCTATAGTAATATTATGTGGTTTTAAAACATTTTTTATTTTCGTGTTGATTTCTGGAATATACGGTAATGATACATAGTTGATTTCACCTTCTTTTTTCTTATTGATATTATTTATGTTGTTCCATTTATTTGAATTGTAGATTTTATTTATTCTTCGTTTTATAATTGCTTCGAAGAATGATTTGGAGTAGTTGTTCATTATTAGTATCGTTTATTTTTTCAAGATTTTTTGTTCTATACTCATAATGTGCCAATTTAGTCGCTCTATCAGTAAGAGCTGTTACAACACTTTTTTATATTGTAGAGGTGCATATGATTGGTAATTCAAGTATCTACCAGACCATACATCCTTTGTGTACCAGTTTGTTTTTATTTCCCCATTATCGTCATATATAACCGTCATATCCAAAAAGTTTAATGATTTGTTTTTGTCTTCCTCAATGGTGAATTTATTGGTCTCATGGAATGCATTAAACTTATGTAGTGTGTATTGAACTTTTTGTTTTGGCAGGCACATTATGCAGTCATCCACGTATCTTTTAAAAAATCCACACTTAAAATTCAAATCAGGTATTAGTTTTTCTTCCAGATTTTCCATTACAAGGTTTGCAATTCTTGCAGCCATGGGAGACCCCATAGCTGCTCGATATATTTGGGAATTGAAATTGCCCTCGTACTGGAAGTAAGTGGACTTAAGGCACAGCTCTACCGCCCCAATAAATTCATTTTCGGGTAATGATGTGTGTTCCCTTATTTCAGACCATTTATTTCTTATGCACTATATTGAGTAATCTACCGGGATGTTTGTGTATAACGATACCACAAGTGATTTTATATTTTATATAAATATAAATATATATTTTAGACAAACTGATGATGGAGGAGAAAGACACCGAAACGTATTTGTGACATTTTAAATAATAAACAATAAAATTGACTGAAACCCAGGATTTTTTTGGATAATCCGTTGTACCAAAAAAGCTATAAAATTAAGAAAATTATGTAACAATCGAATAATATAAACCTAACAGAATCAAAGCGATGATTTTTTATTGTTTTAAATTTTTCCAGTCCGTCAATATATCAAGAAGCCTGCATATATGCAATATGCATAAGGTATCTGAATGCAAAATAATAATGTGAGCGGGACTCACAAAGTAAGATTTTAAGTTTATTTTGATTGATTAATTTACCATTGATCTTAATTGAACTAATAAGCTCTGAAACAATTTATGAATAACGTTTTTACAACAGTAACTCAACATTTTGGTCTCACTCGAGTAAAGCACTTGTTTCATATTTACTACATTTTTAATTCAATAAAAAATAAAAATTATTTTTGCACCCTCTCATAAACGATAATTCTTCTCCATTATGTCCTGAATAAAAGTGAGTGAAAAAAATTTGTCTGAGCGACAATAAGTAACAATTATTTCCCTGGTATGTTGGCTAATTAAACAAGCCGGAGTTCTCATAGAAAATGAGCGCAAATCTCCTTAGAGATTAGATATTTCAGACAAAACGTATAAGGCAAATACAGTCCTGGAAACGCTATATTAAAAATGTTGTAAAGATAATCCAGATATTTTCCATACTTCTCGAGATATGAACAGTTAAACTTCCACGGCCCCTTAATATTTGACATTTTTGCTTCTAACTTTCAAAAAATTAAGCATGTCTGATGTCTAATAAAAGAGAGCCAGTTCTGCTGACTCTCGCTATCGAGAAACCCCTGGTGATTATTAAGATATTATCAACTGTTAGTGAAGCAGAAGCTCGGTAACTTCCATGGATTGCAACATTTGAAGTTATTCCTTCTAACTTTTAAAGGATGGGCATATCTGGCAAAGCTCAATGAAGGAAAGACACTTCTGAAAACATTTAATTAAAGACAGTTCTGCAAGCGCCCCATCAACAAATTTCTCACGATTTTTCGAGATTCCAGTTTCTTAAAAAACTGGCCCAGCAAACCTACATGGCTGTAGTTTTGCTGGGCTGAGATACCAGATATTTATTGGACATAAATTGAGACAGATACATAATAGAGTCGTAGAGTTAAGGAGTTTAGGGTGCAGGTTTCATGAGCTGAGCAAAATGCAATTGTTCTAGTTGATGATTTAATGATTAACATGATTAAGAAAACTTATGTTTCACAATAGTTAACACTTGCAGTCACAATTAGTAGAAACAAACGCCCTATACTTGGATCAATATCTGGTCTCCTTCAGCAAATACGCTTTATAGTAACAGGCGAGTTTGTGAAATTCAATTAATATCAATTAACACAGTTTCATGTAGGTTTCAATAGGTACTCACTGTTATATGGAGTAGGATAGGCACCGTGCTGCTGTCCCTGGGCAGGAGGAGGATAAGACATAACTTATGCAGGCAGGATCAGACTTCTGAACTAAATGTGATAAATCGTATGATTCAAGTCAACTTGCAATTGTGTTGAGCAAATCTAAAGAAACAATTATTAGTCATTCCCATAATTATCTTTCATGACGAATTAAGCGAAGTTTGGAATACAAATTGGTAGCTCACAGTATTACCAAGTGTCTAATTATATCCTTTGAGGACATGCCCTTACATAATTCAAATAAAATGCCACTTCGAACTGTGTTATTAATATGATTTTCCAAATTATTTTTGGTCTGGCTTGTGCAGGATTTGGATTTCTCTACGCATAAATATAACCTGAAAATGTCAAAAATCTCTGTCTTAAATGGTCCAGGATCCATGCTTGGAAACTGGTAAACAACACAGGATCGTCTTCAGTGCATGTTTTTTTCGATATTAATTGTATATAATTTTTTTGTAACTTTTTTTTTTATTTAAATCTTAATGGCTTTTAAGCACTGTTTTTTAAGGCCGCTCCGGCTAACGAGTGTAATATGCGTATTTTCAACTCCAGTTATAACGTGTTTAATTATTAAAAAATGTAAAGAATTTAAATATTCTCGCACCAGATTCAATATTTAAATGGACCATCGCTTTCTTTAAATCGTCGTTTATATCAAGGATGCAACCTAAGCATTTTGCCATATATACGGCGTGTCAATTTGCAAACTTCCCACGCTCAATATCTCTCTTACAGTTAAAAATATGAGAAATCGGAAAGACACGTTAATTTTATTTGTAAGGGGCACCCTTTAAATTTATATTTTTAGCATTTTTGTTTCAACCCCCTAGGAGGGGTAGATGTCACCCTTAGAATCTTAAATGGGAATGGGGGTCAAGTGGCACATCGTTTTAAAGGGCCTTCAATTCTCTTTTCAGTGGCATCCTACTTTGTTGCTTTTTGTCCAGATGTTTCCGACTAATCGCGTTTCAAAATTGCAGAAAAAGAAAAATTATTTCATTGGCTCTCCTTGCAGTACAAATGATTAGAAGAGTAGGTGACACCGTTAAAATCGTTGAATAACAGAAAGAAAATCTAGTTTAAACAAATGATATCTCATTTATTGATCATTTTACTTCGACAAAAATAACTTTTTATTTGCGGAAGAGAAATTTCAACAATAAAACACATGGTATCTATATACGCACTATCTTATCAGTGGTCCATTTTCCTGTAAACAATAATGAAGTATGTTTTCGAACTCCTCCCTAACATTTCGGAACTTCATCGTTTTATTCACGTCTTCACCGGAATTGACCGGCATTCTGCTGCAATTCGACTTTTAAGATCATCAATATCAGCAGGTTGTGTCTTATAAACAATGGACTTCAGATGTCCCCAAAGAAAGAAGTATAAGGGTGTTAAATCAGGATATCTTGGAGGCGATTCAATTGGTCCCCTTCTGCCAATCCATCCATTCGGGAATCTCTCGTTTAACCACTGTCGGACCGGAAGAAAATACTGATGTGGAGCACCGTCCTGCTAGAATCTTAACCAATCCTCCTGTAAAACTGAATTACCTTCTGCATCAATTTGAGTTTCTAGCTCATGCGTGATAAGACGATCAATAGTCTCTTCAAGCCTCTTAACGTACAGATCACCTGTCAAGTTTCCCTCAATAAATAAACGACCAATAATTGCATTTCCAAAAATACCAGCCCAAATATTAACTTTTTGAGGATATTGTGTATATCTTTCTGGAAAAATATGCAGGTTTTCCTCACTACAATGTCGACAATTTTGTTTGTTAACATTTCCATTAGAAAAAAAATTACATTCATCGCTGACACAGATATTTGGCAGAATATTGGGGATGACGTTGAGTTGACGACTCATGAATTCACAGAACTCTATTCTTCTATTAAAATCATGGTCATAAAGTTCTTGCAGTATCTGCATTTTGTCTGGATGGAGTTTATGCAGTTTCATTGCTTTTCTTACCGTCTAGTGTGATATTTCTGTCTGTTCTGCCAGTGTCCGTAAGGAGTTGGTGGGCTCTGCAGCAAATAATCCCTCTTACAAGTGTCCCTCTTACAAATAAAATTGACGTGTATTTCCGAGTTTTCATATTTCTAACTGTGAGAGAGATATTAAGGGTCGAACGTTTTCAAATTGACACCCCGTATATTTGAAAACGTTTAAATTTTTTTTGTACGTCTAACTTTGGAAAAGTTAGGATTTTTGGATGAAACCTGATGAGGCAAAGACAGAAGAGAAGAACTATGTAGAAGCTCTATCCACAAGACTAATAATTTTTTACATGTTTCTAGACCTTGCGGGAAATGTTTTCCAACGAAATATGCAGTAAAAAAGTTGATATTTTTGCCTCCAACTTTAACTAAACGATAAGAAATTTCTGATAAAACTAAAGTAGGAAAAATATTGAAACAATAGCGCTCTACCAAAAACTTTCTACTGATTATTCCGATATTTTCAACCGGTACTGGGATATAAGAAAAATTATCTAATACTTTTTCTAATACATTTTTTGGGGGATTAGGAATTTTGTGTCACCGAAAAAAGAAAATATAATTTTCACTCCGAAACACTCCACCGAAATGGCTGGGAAAGAAATATCAACGCCAGTTTTTCGGTTTCCGCTCGACACTTGGTACAATGCCCTCAAAATCCGTCCAATAAACACAATTTTTTTTTACACTTCAGTACTAAAATCTGCCAATTTGGTTTCATATTTGGCCATAGCAAAAGCTTTGGGTCCACTTTTATTAATAATTGCTTACAAAGATAAGCAATCTTCTATTCAACTCCGGTAGACTATTATCAAAACTGTCTGGATTTTATCAGTTTTATATCACTAATATTGACAACCAATTTACATATCCAGTGAACGTTAACATATCTGTATTTTTATCCATTTGTAAACCTATATTTTGTATTTATGCTTGTCATCCTTCTACTTATGTGTAGTATGTACTAAACAATTCAAATTTCGTCTCCTACAAGCATTGACCTATTTCAAAAAGTACCACCAAATCAAGTGGCCACTTAATGATTAAAGGTATTTAATGTATTATTTTTAGACTTTTCAAACCGACGAGAATAGATTCTGATTCCCTATAACACTAATTTAAGATTTTCCAAACACTGCGCTTTGTCACGGTTTAATAATTTTAGTGATGTACTCAGGTGCTAATTAAAATAAAATAAACCATTATTGCATAATTAAAAACAGCGCTTTCGATTGTGAGTATCTCAGAAAAAGTATTTATAAGATTTTTTGCCTTCACGTAAAAGCCTGAACATTTTTCCACAATTTGGGTCGAGGCTTCGAAGCAGTTCAGATTATTTATTTGCCTGCTAGTAATAAAAATGTGCTGTGTGATACGCAAATCGAAGATAAAATATTTTTGGTTATTTTTAACTGACTGGTGTTTGAAATACGGTTTTTAAATCGCTCGTCATTTTTACATTGGAACCGAAGAGTTAAATAAAACGAATATATACATTTTTGAATGCTGTAAAAGCCAAAAACACATTCAGATAAATAGCTATATTTAAAGCAGGAACAAAACGCGACGAAACTCAATAAGAGTATTCAGATTATTATTATTTATATTAATATTATAGAAAAATGGATATCACATAGTCGTACTATTATATAAGTTTATGTCTGTAGTAGTAATACATTCATCAAATATGGAACTATTTCAACATCCTGTGGCACTTAGATAATGTATAATGCCAGTTGCTCTGGGAAATTCTAGCTTTGCTGAATGAACTTCAAAATGCCCTAATTACTGAAATCAAACGCTTATACATACAGAAATGCTCAACAAACTGCATTCTAAACAAAACAATGCTACAAGTAAATCACAATTGATCCTTAAAATCTAAGTGAGAACTACTTAGTACGCCTTTGAAGGCATTGTATTTGGTTCAAGAAAGTTACATTTGAAGGAAATCAGTCATGAGCATATATTTTAAATACAACTCCACTTATTTCAAGAAGATGCATGTGTTTACTTCATGGCTATATCACCTTTATCTCGCAAACTTGAATTTTGACCCCTACAAGCCACAATCATACATTTGAAGTATGAATGGGCTAAGAACTCTTTTAATTTATACGTTCATGCATTCTTCTAGAGCCAAGTGACAAATGAATAAAATGAATTGAAACTAATATGAATAAATAAAGTTAATGTATACCTTTGTAATGCGTCAAGATCACAAATACGTTAGAAAATATCTTCTAGTAATACTTATATGTTAAGGCAGCGTAGACGGCTGCATGGACCTTCTGCCGTGTCCTCGAACGTATCCTGTCGTCCATTTCTTCGGTCTTGGGTTGGACTTGTATCCCTTGAATTAGCCCTCCGTATAAACGTTATACATCCTTCTCCCGATCCCATCAATGTATCAAGGCACATTTGGTTTGCCTTTACCAACTCCAGAACCTGACGCAAAAATGTATTTAAGAAAATTATATATAATATTCTGAAGGGAAGTTGATACATACCCGATCTTCTAAAGTAAAAAGGTGAGCGTCATGTTTGCCAGGAAAATGAAGCCTCATGAATTCAGCTAGGCGAATTAAATACTCGACGTTGTGTCCACTAGGTCCTTTGGAGCTAACTATTTCTCCAGCAATGTCATCAATCTCACTATCACCAAGCCAATGCTCATTCGCAGGACATGCTACGTATACCATCACTTTAAAACATTCTCCTGGAAACTTAGAAATATAAAACCTGGATTTGGTTATAAGTAGTCATTTTTAACTGACCCTTCTCAGAATGAAAATCCAGGATCTTTGCTATGTAACCACCTTGCTGGCATTCTCGGTGATTCAAATAAGGAATTGCAGCTTCTCCACTGATCGCATATGCTACTCCATGTACCACTCCCTGAAATTCGGTATTTATTGTACCATTAAAGCAAAAAAGTCTTCCGTTTAGGTATCAAATTCCACCACATATATACTATTTAACCCAGCATTGCGTAATATCTTATAAGACCAAAGTTTTATTTTTTCGTTGTTGCGGTGAAGGTTTGTAATTACCGTAATATGTATATATATATATTTAAGTTTTATTAAAGTAAAATTCCTGGGTTCCAGTCAATTATGATTCATGGCTGTTTCAACAGCATGCATACAAACTGATGATGGTGGAGAAAGACACCGAAACGTATTTGTAATAAAATAATAAACAATATAATTGACTGGAACCCAGGAATTTTATTTTAATTTGAATTGAAATATAGTCAGGAAAGTATACACAATGAATTTAAGTTTTATGTATTTTTTTTATAGAAATTGTTAGAATACCTATGTGAAGTATTGGAAATAAATTAGATGAGAAAATTATTAGACTAAATAGACAAATAATCTGTTTATGTTTCAGCAGTGATATTGAACCAGGTAAATCGTCTTTGACTATTCGAAAAGATAAGTGTTTTATACGGAAGAACATCTAATATTAGTACAATAAAAAAATAATAAGATATTCTATGGTCTAGCTGTTTACTCATTTCTTTTGATGAAAGTGTTCCGTCAAAGACTGATTCCTTTTATTATACAAAATAAAACCCTAAATTGACCAAAGTTGCATGTTTCATTGTTGATCGATTTGGGGAATCGTTATTTTATTGCTGTAATTCTCCAATTCCATTTCTTTCGATTCCCCTAATTTATTGTTTGCGATCTTGTGGGACTTACTATAGATTATCAAATTTTACTTTTTGACTATTTCATGGTTCTTTACATTTTTAATCTTTACAACATTTATTGTCAGATCAAATCCAGATTCCCTGATTGATTGAAAATAATAACGAATTTAATGCAGCTTGTGAAAATTCGAAGTAAATTTCCGCATTGTTCTCCATTCCATTTACTTTGATTCCGTAATTTATAGTTTGCTATCTTATGGGACTTATTATAGATTATCAACTTTTTTTGACTATTTGTTTACTTACTTTACAAAATTTATTGTCTGAAGAAATCGGGATTCCCTGATTGATTGCTAATAATAACGAGTTAGAGTAATAATTGTTAGCCACTTAGCATAATTTCCCAACTATCCGCATTGTGCATTTGATGATGATACATAATGGATTCCCATAAAGGGAATCAATTCTGCAATACATAATGGATTCCCTTAGCCTAATCCCTTTGTTGAAAAAGCCATTAATACTTTTACGAACTACTTAACACCCTTTTTGTTATCAATTCAAATATCTCTTAAATGAGAATTTCTACGGACAAAGAAAAATAATATAATAAATAAATTTTAAAATCCGCATCTGGTGCCACATGTGAATAATGGATATCTATTTATTTCAGTTCAAAATGCTTTATCCATGATGCCAGTATGTCTAGGAAAATTAAATCGTTGACTTTTGAACTAGATAATACTGAGATTCTGATAAGAGCAACATATGGAATAGAGTATGTGTAGTGATTTTTTTGCGCAATGATCACTTACATCTGTGTCCTCTATTAGTGTTGCGACTCTGCCCGGCTGAAAAAAAAACGTCTATTAACAATTACAACATGGAATTTGCTAAATAGAGCTAATAAATTCAACTTATATTCATTCAACCTATATTCAACATAATTATTATGACAAACCTGTCCTCTTTAGGAGCAAATCAGCAATAAAATGTAATTAAATAAAAATGAAGGTTTATTTTTATTTAATATTACGGTTTCTGAGTCACTACTTTCAATCACCTTGCAAGTTAATCAAGGCTTGTCTGGCACTTTTAAGGCACTAATTAATTAGTTTTTAATTTTTTTTCGCATCTCGACTGTATATTTCGCGCCAAAGAATCGATACCTATGGGAGATATTATCATTAGCATGGAATTAAAATTTATACATACAAACGATCTAATTATATTTCCTATTGGTGTACGTCAAAGGAAATCGTAGTGATAGTCACGTTTGGGTTTTGGCAAACATCGCCGGCATTTTTGATTATAATTAAACGTAGAATAAATAAAACTTGGAAATACTGCTTTGTGATTTAGCATTATGAGGTCTTAATAATATGCTGAAATATTTTACTGCTTGATTTTTATAGCATTTTTGTGGACATAACAAAGCTGGTTCTATAATTACAACTTTTTGTGAATTTCGTATTTTTTCAATTCGCTGGCCAACGTGACGAGAAAGTGTTAAAATATGTAACTTGCTAATGATAACATTTCATCACTATTTTGGTCTATTTGCATTTATCGTTATTAAATCTACTTATCCAAGCATTAACGAATAATTGTAGTAACTAATTTGCCTAACGATATTGTTGAGTTTGAGGCACGTTTTGTTATTTGTATTTTAAGATACTTTCTCATATTGGTTTCCTATAATTTCAGCGAAAAGTTAAACGTAACAGACTGCCAAAAACCACACGTGGAAGGTTCATTAGGTTTCAATTTTTTTTACTGTGTACGCGTTTTGGGTTTTAACTTGCGTCAAAGGAATTTAGGTCTAGCTTATTACTAGGTTGATAATTTCCAGACTTAACAGTTAAAATCTGCTTAAGTTAGTGATTTGAAGAATACTTTTCTTAAGAAGTTAAGAGGGTAGTTAAATAACAGTCTAAGTTCCAAATTCGAGTTAATCATTTAAAATTACTTTAGGACATTTGCCAATAACATTAAAAATATATTTACACTTCAGAAAGTGCCTCAGATTAAATAATCATTATTCCTAAATTAAGTATTTGCGTGATTAAGTCCAATACCATCGTCTGTAAATTATGGTCTACCTGCCATATCTATCACAATTTTGTTATTAAAATTCTTTAAACCTTACTTTGGCCTTTGTACGCAAAGACGCAGACTGAGGTTTTGTGGGTTTTATGTGAAAATGAAGCCAAGAAATGAGAAGGTAGTCAAACCGAAGAAAGGAAGCGAAGGACAAACAGCGGTAAAGTAAAATACGTGACTCAAGAAGACATTGTGACAGATTCTCAGAAAAAAACTTCGAAAAGAAATGCTATGAAGAAGTTCACGTACTTAATAGGATTCGTGCATGTGGGACTTCAAACGAAGGCAATAGGGACATTCTAAAGATACTGAGAACAGTACCAAAAGAGATGTCGATAAACATTCAAAAAGATTATTGCCGTAACCAGATGAAAGAGCTCGATGAATTAATATATGAAGACGCACAAAAGTAGATTGAATACTTGCCTCAATCTGAGCGCAAAAAATGTTTGGCAGAATTTGCTAATATGTCTTTCCACTTTTAATGGAACAACATTGTGTTTTTTCTTGGATTCGTGGATTTGGTCTAAAGAATATTCAAAGTGGCTTTTTGCCCAGCTAGCCACTTTACCGATTAAAAAAAAACATTCACACTACAATACAGCGGTTCTTTTGTTCTCTAAGTGGCTGTTAGTTTATAATTAGAAAATTGCAGTCTGTTAATGGCCCAGCCGTATCACTTGGTGAGTTCAATAAGATCAAAACGTATACAAATTTATCAGACAATGATAAATTTTTGATTTTTCGACCAAACACCAAACAGTCATTGTTTGATTTCGAGATTCTTAGTGAGTGACTGAAGATTACGAGGTTTTTCCAGCTCGAGTGGCTGCCATCAGCAGGGGTTGATTTCAATCATTAGCTGGGCTCAACATGCACCTTTTCATTGATCTTGAATTTCTTGGAAGCAAATTTACAAACACTGTCTAAAAATAATAACTAGAAATTCCGTTGTGTGTGGGTTAATCGTTAATTAATATGCTGATAGATATTTAGGCCAAGCCTATCAAGACCTTAATTAAATAAAAATGCCAGCCCCAAGCAGAATGGACAGTCGAGAAAAATTGGTTTCAAGGGAAGAACCTACCTATCAAGGAGTGTGAATATTGTGTAGAAAATTAATGCAATTGAAGGAAACTTCTGGGACAGAAAATTGAAGAAATTTGTGAGTGCTAAAGGGTTTTAGAAAAAAAATATTTATATATGGCAGAAACGTTCTGCGAATAGACACAGCTTTTTTAAATGTAGCTAAATATAAAAAGCAGTAATACTAATGAATAGTGCGTAAAATATGCAATAAATTCTCGAATAATTCAAAGTAGCAAACTAACTGAAATTTCACTATGGGCTCTAGTAATTAAGAAGTAAAGTTATGCGATAATTGCCAAAACTGTGTCACTCCTCAAGCAATATATGGAAAAGTGAAGTGAATGTATGTGCTGTTATTTGTTGTTAAACATACCTGTTCCTTCGTTCCTCTATGTGTAACGTTCCCTTGCCAAAACCTTCTTTGAAATCCATTCACAGAACCCAAAGTGGCTTTATTGAATTTAAATCCAGGCTTGTAGCACAACGAACCGTATCCGAAAACCCATAGAGACTTAGTTTCACTTTTGGAAACTGTGGCTTCCAAAACAGCGGGCTCCATCGCACGGTCCATGTCCAAATATCGCTCAATTGTAAACCGAACGAGTTTTTATATCTGCAGCCATTAATCTGATGCAATTTGAGCGATATCTTACTTTCCGCTCGCAAGCCTCCGGTTGATTGAAAGTATTGAAACTGCCGCCCATCTACTGCCACTACCGACCGTGCGGCATCAGAATACTTTGTCGTTTTAATGGAAGAATATGCTGGCGAAATACAGCGGACTAAAGCTTGGCAGTGTTAAATTCGACTGTTTTATATCTACTACATGGTGATTCAGTGAAATATCTTGGGCGGCCAAATTTCAGTAGCAGCGCCAGACAACTGGCCTCTCTACAGGATGTGCTATAAAAACTCTTAAGGCCATATATAAACAACCCATTATTGAATGCTGCTTATCAACAATCAACCCCAAAGACTAACTGAGACTTTTGAGAGATTTCCTTGCACATTAGCGGAAAGCTGCCTGACCTTTGCTCCCTTTGGAGCTCTGGTTGGCTTGGAAAAATGGATTTAATTGTTTTATTGTCAATAGTAATTAACAAAATTCTTAAGATTATTCAGATGTTATCATAAAATGCATCGAAGTAATGCTCTAAAGAATAATCAGTGATTTAATGTTCTATACACAGAACATCCCATGGTGGATCTTCGCACAGGGGGATGTTCTGTGGTTCTATATTGGATAGAGCCAAAATCCATTTTATCGATTTTGGCGAAATCCATAATAAATCTTAGGTTGGGGAAGGTGGCTAATAAATAATAAGTCCTGTATCATTTAAGAAAACTTTACGTCCTCAATGAAGGCACGCACATCGTTGCCACCATCGCTATAAATCCTCAAGCTTCCGTATAAAATCGCTTCTAAATAAAAGCCTTCAATTAAAAAAAGCCGCTTCTAAAATAAAGAGGAAGATCAATTCTAGCCCTTTGTGCAGATAAAACCATGAACCTTGTCGCCTATTTCTTGAAAAAGCCAACAAGTTTCTCAAAACTTGTCGGCGCGCATTAAGAAACCGGTTTGCGCACGATAAGGAGAGGGAAGTGTTAGTCAAGAATAGAGAAGATAGAAAGAAGTAAAAAAGATGGGTGCACTGTTTTCTCCCTCATAAGTTTCCAAAGTTTTTTGTTGTGGGTAGGAAATAATCGGTCTCGAATATTTAAATAATGAATTGGGGCTACTTGAAGAGTCTTCGGCCGGTGAAAGTGCGTTCAAGGCAGTCAAAAGGGACCAAAGGTGTTCAAAGTACCTTCACGGGAAAAATCGCGAAAATCCCTAAAAGAATCACAGGTGAATCTTTTGGCAGAAATTTTCAGAACATGCATATTGAAGTGCTACTTTTCTCTGGAAGGAGTTGGTATATTAAGTAGTCAACTTATGGGTCAAACGGAGCAAATATTGAAGAAAGGAAATACTCATAAATGAACGACTAAGACTTAAAATCGGCTTTATTGTACAATCATAGAGTTTAACAAAAGTACGAATCTGATGTAAAATCAAAACTTTTTCAAAATGTTCGTTTAGCTGCCACATAAAGTTGGGAAAAGAACGGGGAAGTTTCACACCCTCAACCCTCCGTTTAAGGCACACATGGATTAGCTTTCGAAGAATCTATTTTGCCGTCTTCCCAGGCTATAGAACATGTGCAGATTTCAAAAATTTGATTTAAAAAGTTCCAGAAAAAACATCAAAAGTGACTTTGGCCCCTAATCTTTTGATAGTTCTGTCCCCTTTTAGAGAAACTTTTCATACCTTTTGTGTCAAAATTTAGTTCATTTGCCCCTTTTTACATCCTCCATGAAGTTGAGTCCTTTTTGCAAGTGTTAAAGGTTCTATTAATTGCTAAACCATAACAACTGATTTTTGAGCCCTATATTTCGGGTGTTGAACCCCAGTTTTAGAAACCCACTGTGTATATTTTGTGTTGATATTTTCCTCATAATTTGCCCCCTTTTACATGCTCTTTAAAGTTGAGCCTTATGTTGTTAGTTTCCTTATGTTGTTAAGAGTTCCTTCCTAATTTATTTGTTTATTTTTATTGTTATTAACATAACAGCTGATTTTTGAGTCCGATCTTTCTGAGATACGTTTTGAATGAATTCCTCAAATTTTTCCTCAAAAATTGACCCCTTTTACATGCTTTCTGGAGTTGAACACTGTGCATGTTTTTCATTCTATTGCAAAAGCCCTAAAAGGGAGCATCAAGTAAGCGATGATCAACTCATTTTACACAAAAAGTTCCATATAAAACCAGATTTTCATCAGTTAGGCAGTTATTTTCATTGATTGTTCAAGAAATTTTCTTATGCCCCTCTCCAAAGGCAAATCTTCTGGTCTTAAGATGTTTCCCACAAAGTTTTCTATCTACGATGGCAAATAAATATGGCAACGTTGGCCTGCGACGCACCTAGACGCTCATTAGAGAACAGTACGACGTCGATGTATAAGTGCTGGTAGCGTCGGTAGGCATATTTCCAATTAGTGATTAATTAAAAACCCGGGTCATTTAAAATAGAACTCGGATGCAACAGGCTCCCAGAAAAAGCGATTCAGGGAACGGTCACCTGCGCGAAAAGCGTTCGCGCTCCGATCTAGAGCTTCTGAGCAAGTGCAGCTACCGGCTTCCAGTTAGCTCGTCCACTAGGAATCATCCTAAACCCATTTTCTCATCAAATTCAAGTGCTTTTGCACCATCAAGTACACGGCCATTCATCTTTTGTGTGTCCCCGGTTTCTCCACTATTTCCACGGTTTCCATTGAAGATACTATCCAAATGATAGGCATGAAAAGCATTTAAATGTCGGCCATTTTAAAACATCGGGTAAGCGGTACGCCTTGTGCCCTAGGGACTTCTTCACTAATTCCCCGTGCAGTTGAGCGTAGCTAACAGTTTGAGTCAATTAAGTGCAGTGAAGAACAATCCAGGTTTACGTTTTTAGAAACTTTGCCAATCTCAACTACTTGGTTGCTATGGGAGATACTAATGTGAGCCGAAAGAGCACTGAAGCACATTAGAACTCCAAGAAACAGATAAAGGAGTGACTCCTTGTTGCAGAATACAATTGGCCTGCCATAGATACATTGAGCCTCTTAAAACGGGGTGGTTGGACCCTACGATGGTAGGGGTAGAACAAGCCACCCCTAAGCTGTTTCGGTGCGCATCTTTCCTCACATTCTTACTGGTCCGGAAAAGCACACAACAGAAGCCAAAGAAAAGCACAAGGGCGGTGCCTTCTTGCCGAATGAGATTTCACCAAAAGCATGCTTTGGACCCTGCGTTCTTTACAGCCCCTTGGAAACAAGGTGCAAAAGTCAGTTGCAGACGGGAAGTTCAATGGACAGTTTCTGAGATCCAGAAGCCAGTTTCGGGTGAGTTATTCTCAGTTTTAGCCAAATATGTCATTGTGAGACCATTTTCTGATCGAATCGAAGGACCGGTTGTCCATTCACACCGTCATTTCCGTTAGCTCGGATTTGAAAATCTCGCTTCATTTACGATTTTCTCCACTATTCCCTAGATTTCCATTAAAAAGACCAACCTATTGGTGGACTAGTGAAGGATTTCAGAATGCTTTCATCCCATGATAGGTGATTTCCCGTTGCAAAGAATGTTCGGCCATTTTGTTACCACGTACACATATCGGACTCTTGAAGCTGCCTGGACTTGTTAGGCTAATTCATCATGCAAAAGTTAAGTGTAGTTGAAACTTGCAGTCAATGGACTCAGTCATTTGCAGTCAATTTGGTTAATTTTTAGCTTCGAGGAGTAGACCAAGCCCACCCCTTAGAACTTCATTGGGCGTAACTTTCTTATTATTCCAACCCTCTGTTTTTTAATATGCATTTCATAAAGCTGGATTCAGTATCAACAAAAAAATCTCCAGTCATTTTTTGATAAAACTTCACTTAGAGCTTCAAGTCAGCGACAAGTATACAAAGAGAACTTCCAGTGGTCAACAAGTTTGAAAAAAGAAATAAAAAATGAAGCAATAGGCGTTAAAGAAAGTTCTTTGAGAAAGTCATTCTGGCAAACCAAGTGTTCGTGCAAGTGCTAGGCAACTTCTTTGGACTTCTCGCACAACTCATGCAAAGGTAATTAGCAATCAACATATTGAGAAGGTACATTAACAAACTGATATATTTTCCATGTCCGAGAAGTTCTCGTCCACTCTTCATTTGTACTTTCACTTCAAATTTTCGCACTTTTGTCTTTAATTTTTGTAGGTTATTAGATGGATTCGAACTTAAGCGATCCAATTTCGGCAGCAGCCACAAATGTTTGAACCTGTAATGGGAGGAGCAGCTGAAACCATTCACAAGTTGGGGCTTGCCTTCGATTCTTGAATAGGAATTTGCTCATGGATTAATTCCTATATAAAACATACAGGATGTTCCAAATAATATATCAACGTTCAAGTGCGAGGTTCAACAAGGATACACAAGTTCTTTATTTGAACATTCACTTTCTATCTTCGTAGTTTAATTTTTTATTTTTGTAGATGTTCTGGACTTGCACGCAGAAGAGCAGGAGATGGATTCGAATATCAAAAGGAGATGGATTCGAACTTCAGCGATCCAATATCGGCCGCAGCCACAAATTTTGGAAATTTAATGGGAGGAGTTATGGGAGGAGCTGGGACTTGGATTTGATACTGGAATAAGAGCCTGTATATTGCCGCGTTACATGAGCATGGTATGTATGGAAGTTGTCGATTATTTCTTTAACTGATAGGAGCAACATTCGTTCATAACATACAAGGTGTTCCTAATGACATGTCAATATTCAACTGCGTGGTTCAATATGGATATTCAACATACATATGGGGTGTTTCATAATGATCTGCCAATATTTTACGGATTTGCAAGAATATTTTCCGATAAAATGTTTTGATTTCTATTTGAGTTTTGGGATGGAAAGAAGTATATCTTGAAAAACATGTTTTTGTCTTTTGTTCAGCAAGACTTTGAACGAGAAAGGACTTAACTGTTTTTACTTTTTCCCGGAACTTTTCAACGAATTGATTTAAAAACTTTTTAATTTGGCATTTTTTTGCATTTTTAATAGTTAGTTAGCAACCCATTTTTCAGTTTTACTAGTGCCGTACATACAGTTTTTTTTTAAATAAAACTCTTGCATTCAAAGAACTTGACTGTTTTTAATTTTGTCGGAACATTTTTTCGACGAATTCGTTTAAAAACTTTTTTACTTTTGTCCTTTTTTTGCATTCTGAATAGTATTCCAGGGAAACATACGGGATGTTTAAATTGTAGGAAAAATAAACAACGAAAGCAAATAATTTTTCAGTTTTATTGGTGACATACATATAAAATTTTTTGGTTCGCCCTGCAAGTCATTTTTTAACATTTTACAATGCGCAGTTTAAACATTTAATAAACAGTTAAATAATTACAGTAGTAGTAAACATCTTTATATCTAAAAAAGGCTATCGACCTATCGGTCTTTCTGCCCTTGTTTAATACATGTAGTCTTAATCTAAATAAAAAACAAAGATGAAAATTCTCTTATTCTAGGTTAATAATCTTATTAAATAAACTTTCCAATAAAAAATAATAACAAATAAATGCCATTTGGGAAAAATTTTTTTAAAAAATATAAATTTCCATTCTGTAACTTCAATATTTGCAGATTATTAAAGAACTATTTCTTTAATTCTCCAATAGACTTGAATTAAGTTTTGTGAAATAATCGGCGGTTTTCCATCTTACGTATAAATCTGCTCCTAACGCATGTCTTCCTTGGTGTTGGTTGGGGATATTGTTTGTTTAGTTATTCTTATACAACTATTAGTTGTTCTATAGTACTATACATTATAATTTTCACCAATAGTTATTTTTAAGAAGCTGCTAATATTTTACGAAATTAACGCGAAAATAGACGAATTTAACCGCTTTTTGCACTTAGTAATTCTAATTAACATTTCGTAATTATTCGTAATAATAACTAGCTAATTTGTAGTAACTTTTGCTAAGTGTGATCCTGTGTCCGGTAATTTAGATTTTTGGTTGCACCGGTCCTGTGCGCTACGCCCACCCGTTCGTGGTGCTATCTCTTGATCCTATCTGGAAACTGGGAATAGTTTTTACTTTTATAGGACTAGTTGCGCCCGTTTTTCAAAAGCCATACTTCTTCTCTGTTGCGTCCAAGTTATTTTTGAGGCATTTGCATTGGCAAAACATTTAAAATGGCCCGGATTGCTAAGCTTAACGCGCTAAAGTGCGAGATCTACAGGATGAGATTTGAAAGTAGGATGGAAGGCCAATAGATGCCGGGCTATATGCATAGAAACTTATCAAAGAATTTCTTAAAATTAGCGATGTTCTATGGTGTGTTGGTTATAGGTTGATAGCGTGGATGTTGCAGAAGACTATATGAATCAGTTTGAGACTGAAAAAACCAATTTTTATAGTGCCGAACACTGTAGGGTAAGTAAAAAAGCTTTAAGTAAGGAATTAATATTGCGCAAACTCGGGTAATATGGCTCCGAATCAAAACCCAACGCCAAGTTCGATCAATATTATGTGTGGTGTGACGTAAATGAAACGCCATGGTGTTCACCAAATATTTACCCAGGTAGAAAATGTTGGTCAAAGTGCCGTGAAAGTGCCAAGTGAAATTCTTTACCGATTTTTTCAAAATCTACGCTCAAAAGCTTGATTTTCTAATAAATGTACACCATACACGCAGGTGCGTACGCAGCCGTAGTAATAATTTTAACTGAGTCTGCTCCATTGTTGTTGATCAACTCGAAATGCAACTGATAAAATCATGTTTTTTTCAATATATCCGATTCATATTTACATCATCGAGTGACATATATTGACTACTAAACTTAGAAGAATTTAACCATGGCATTGTTGAAGGTTGGAATAACCAGTCGTTCGTAATATTTGCATTTTTGCATGGCCTAGTCAGCCTTCATAATGACTGGCGCCAAACCACCATTTTGTGCGCACATACTATTTGTGTTGCATGTGCATGCGTTTCCAAAAAATACAAATCAAACGCATTATTTTGGATTTAAATGCCTTTGAATATTTTTCTAATAATGCGAGCCGAAAACGTGTGAAGATCCCCAATTTCTAGTCCATCAATCAAACGAATATTGATTTTATGCCTCCATTATTATGCATGTTTTCCAATTTTTCCACTGTGACTCATTAGTCGAACATTTGAACTATCAAAAGCTTTTAATGAGTTTTAACATGTCGTTGATAGCTTGATTGCTATTTAATCAACGTCATATAACCAGTATTCCCAATAACAAACACATGCATTTGTTGCCATACTGTTCCAACATTATCCTTCCTGGATCATTTGCTAATATGTTCCAGACACTTGGCCCTGGATGCTTATCGCTTCGCCTTAATACCCAATTTAATCACTTATGCCTTACAAACCTCTCAGGCTTCATAACCTCTATATACCTATATTAAAAGATTCAAGCTACCTGCGAAAGGTTCCCCTATGCACATGCAACACAAATTTTAGTTGTTTCAAACCACATTCATTAAACGGCATGTCCTACATGTTTCAGGAAGCTATAATTTCAAAATTATGAAATCTCATGTAAATACCAGCCAAAAGCAAATAAAAATATTCGAAAAACGAATCCAAACTTAATTTTTAGAGAACCTCTTCCATGGTTAGGTTAAAGTCCTTAATAGTTTAATATGAACACTAACGGAAGTTCGAGCAATGGAGCTGATGAAATTACCATGGTGGTGGGTTCTCCCTCAGGAATGTCCGGACAGTCTGACGATGATGACGACCAATGCCCTTCTTCACCTGGATCTGCCTATGAGACCAATGCTGATCTCATGGCTGCTGCCATGGGGGACGAAGTCACCGCACAACTGGCAGCAGCAGGTAAATATTCAACAATTAATTTTACACCCCGAAGAGTATTCCAAGCCAGTTAATATAGCGCCAATTTTAGCATTCAAATCGATTTCTAACTTTAAATGTCTTCAAAAACTGAAATAGATAGGAAACCACGTAGAAGTTTTAGAAAGAAAGATTGGAAAAATACAAACTTTCGATTCTAAAATGTTTTTATTCCTATTTCCGTTGTTCAAATCGCGTCCATTTCCAAAAAGTTTTTGCCTATGCCTACCACGTTTGGAACATGTAGACATGAAACGGTCGTCTACCTTGGCTAGACTTAAAGTTACAGTCAGTCAAGGATTTTTACTAACTCTGGCTAAATAGAAAACGGATAACTAAAAGAAGAAATTAATTCCCATTAATATAAGCTTGAATCAATGAACTGAAATTAACAAGTTTAAGGTGGTAAAACAGTATCGTTACCATTATAAATCTCATTCGCCAAAGTAGCCAGAAAGTGAAACAAGCAGGAATAGTACTGGTATAGGTCCAGATCCAACATCTTACCGAATGGCTTGTGTAGTAAAAAAGTGAAACTGATCACAGAATGAGTGAAACTATGAATCAGCATGATTATAAGAAAAAATAAATTCTTAAATCGGATTGCGTAAGCTCCATTTTAAGCCTAATCCGCAAATTTGTATAAGCAGTTTTTATAAGAGAATTAATATGACATTTTTTTTTCTTGGTAAAATTATAAGGAAATACATCAAAAGCATTATCAGAAGTGTACGTTTTGTGGTCTACTTACGTCTGTTTCATTCTATAAGACGATGTGTCTGCTCTGCCCTTTACTTTACAGCCTTAAAAAACTTATATTACTTCAAAATGTACCTGGTTGTGGTTTACACGCTCTGCTTTACGAGATACTTGTTTAATTTGACTATTTGTACGATAAGCCGTAGACGATGTCTTGGGCGCCCTTTATTTTACGCCCACTAAAAAATAATATAACAAACATGTTCAGGAAACTTAATAAAACTATAAAACGAACTGTTCGTTTAATTCGATAATTTGTCGGTTTTTACTTTACGTCCACTAAAAATTAATATAACAATAAATAGTACGTTTTGTGGGCTACCCGCTCTGTTTCACGAGATACAACGTGCCTAATTCGAGAAGGAACCTTACGCTCTTAATTGACTCTAAAATAATAATTTTAAAAAATACACAAGGTGCGCTTAAAATCAGCTATAACCGCAGTATACTTTGTTGCATGTGTGCGTGATGATTTTTTCAAAGAATAACTATTTGCATGTTATTATACTCGAATATATTCGATACTTGCCCATAGATCATAATGGAAAATGTCTCAATCAGTTAAGATATTAGAGTTAAACACATACACAAGTATCAATATGTTTAAATTTTTATAAACATATGATTGGATTAACTGCTTTATAATTTCAGAAGACACATAGTTGGACGTTTTGCTCGTTTTGCACGACAATGCACATATGTCGACAACACTTAGAACAGACATCAGTCTGTAGCCAAACATTTTTTTTATGAATTAAAGAGCTTCGAATTTAAACGCACCCTGTCCAGTACAAAAAAACACAGAATAGAGCGACTGCCTTGCTAAACCGGTGCATGAGATCTTAGAAAAAATCATTCGCTTGCAATCACGTGAAAATATACTATGGGTATTGAGATTTCCCAACATTTTGAATACACCCTATACAAGGCGATTCAGGTTTAATCTTGATAACTTCAGGAATCGAAAGAACAAGTAAGCATAATGTTATATGCTTACTTGTTCATGCAACATGATATAAAATTCAATTTTCTTACATGATATAAAAATAAATATCTTATTTCAACTGCCTTGATCTCCGAAACGGTACGATTTAGAGCAAAATTTTATAACATGTAGACATTATTCTAACCTGTTGTTTCATGAATCCCTGAAGTTATCAAGATTAAACCCGAATTACCCTGTATATTCGCGATTTGCTAAATAATTTTAGTTACTTTTCAAGCTTCAATGATTACTAACTAACTGAGTAATTACTAACTATTTGCCAAATGATTAGCATGTCTGTGATTTTTTGTAGTCCACTACTACAGTCAATGAGTATTTGTAACTGGACTATTGATTATCAATTAGGTTCAATGATTTTTATAGTTTTTTGTATTATTTGCTTTTACACTATACTTTATTGATGTATTTTTATTTAATATATACAAATGTTTATTTACTTTATCTTGTTTTACTGAAACTTTTGTTTATTGTTTGAGGTTAATTTCTTTCATTATTAGTTATTTTTTTAAATTTAGTTTTTATTATTGATAATTCGAGTTTTCTATATGAGGATTTTTGCCTTCCTTCCACATAAAGTACATGTTGTTAAATAATTCATAGAATATTATTTGCACTGCAGATTAGAGTTTTGTGAACTAATGTTGGTAGTTTTACTGGCAAGGTCACATCTTATTAGATTATTTAGCTAGACGTAGAATTGCTGCTATTGAGAACTAGGAGTCCTACACTAGGGGGCAAACAGATTATGCATGAATCAAGCATGTTTTTGTGTCTCTTTCGGTCACATAAACTACATTGAGGAGAATAACTCATAGAAGATAATTTCTGAGTCAGATTAAAGTTTCGTGACTGTGAAGTGCAGGCATTTCTGGGATGCTGACTAGAACACACAGAAGAGTTGTTATTGAAAACTAGACAATCCATGCTGGGAGGCGTTACAATACGATATATGTTTATTGAATGCGGTCTCATTGATGATTTATTTAGAAGTCTAGGCTTAATTTTGAATTATACAAAATAGTTGTGACAGGTAGGCAACATAACTTGAAGATAATAATAAGGACAGCAACTAACGTTCAAATTAACATACTTTGCTTATTTATTGTATGTATTATAATATGAGAAAAATGGTTTGAGCCTTCAGTAATAACGTGAGATTTTCATCGGTGGTAACGTCGGTCTGTGAGACCGATTGATTAATGTTTGTGATTTACGTCATACTCAAACAATACAAACAGAAAAAATTATAGTAATCAGAAAAATATATTATTAGAACTGGTAAAAGTCATTATTGACACAAAAATGGATTAATATATTACAAAAACAAGTACATGGAAAAACTATTGTTATAAAAACTTTACAGAGAAAGAAGTTCCTTCCATTAGAAACAACTTTTTTTTTGTATATTCTTTTTCCTGACTGTACTTTAATTCATTCCAATGTATTCCTGGGTTTTCAGTCAATTTTATTGTCACTAATTATGGTGTTATGTGATGAGCCCTGCGTTTCGTCCCGGGTCTACCTATTGGACTCGTCAGTAAGGCTTAATAACCTAAGCCTTACTGACGAGTCCAATAGGTAGACCCGGGGCGAAACGCAGGGCTCATCACATAACACCATAATTAGTGACAATAAAATTGACTGAAAACCCAGGAATACATTGGAATGAATTAGAAACAACATTCTTAAAACTACAACGCGTATGTAGAATTGAATAGTTTAATCAATGTCCATTTGATCATCGGTTAAACAGTTTTCACAAATCATTATGCAATGCTCCAAGCACATATATTTGAAGAATATTTAATTTTCCTGTTCTTTTCCGACGAACAGTAAAAACACCTTCCCTGGGTAGTTGGTTTCTGTTGCTGATGGCCGAATGTTTGAGTCGGTAAATCGAGCATTTCTTTAATTCTCAAACTAATCAGCCTTGACATATGTTTATTTGATGATCTTCTACGTAAATGTTCATCCATTAACTTAAGTTTTCCAAAAATTGTCTGCGTCATGTTGTAAAAATTATTTCCTGTTTCTGGGTCTGCGGGTTCATCATGTTGTAGTGTCAATAGTAAAAGGAGGTTTTTACTTCTCTTCGGAATATATATGATATGGAGCCACAACGTCCTCTAAACGCCTCTAATTTCTGGTCTACAGTGACATACTCAGACACTACACAACAATAGTTCTTGTGGCAGTTAGAATTAAACCTATCGAATAATTCTCTGATTGCAGACAACGTATCAAGTTTCGATATCTGTCTGAGTCGATTTGTCATCAAATCTAAGAAGGCACAGTAAAAATCTAAATCTTTGGAACGATATTGTAAGACGAAATGGTTCGATCGGCGTTCCGTTGGTCTTCCACAGATCAGCCGCATTCAGATTGTAACATTTCCTTACAATGTTTTACAAAATTTAAACCTAGAAGCGATAAATTGGACACACCAAACGTAATATACAAGATTGACTGTTTGAACTGTGACAGCACATACTTAGGACAAACATAATGCTAATGCTGTTGCATTCATGCAGCAGCATTAGCACAACAAAAGTTGCATGATTTTGATTTCGATAACACGCAAATATTAGTCAATGAAGACAACTATAATAAGAGAAGAATCCATGAAATGATACAAATTAAGAAACATCAAAATGCAATAAATTTCAGATCAGATACAGACAATCTGAGCTCTGTATATCATACACTAATTAGATAATCGCATAAATGAATTGATTGGACCAGGTAAATGAAATATAAACATCTGATATTGAAGAATTGCCAAGCATTCCTGAAAAGCAAAAAAAGAAAAAACCGTAATATAAACAGTTTTTTTGTTTCGCTCGCCTGATATCGAATAAAATATGGAAAATTCAGTAACCGGTTGAATGTTGCCATATTAAGAACTATACACGTAAGTTGAGGTTGAGGTTTGAATCTCTAGACAATAGATTCTAGTCTTTTCCCGGATATGTTTATCCTGACTCATCACCTGAAAACCAATGTTCTTAATATACTTTTTAATATGTATGTAATTGTATTTTAATGTGTGAAATTTGGTGAGAGTTTTTTATTTGAATTGATGATGACTGTGAATGTATATTTTAGACAAACTGATGATGGTGGAGAAAGACACCGAAACGTTTTTGTAACATTTTAAATAATAAACAGTAAAATTGACTGAAACCCAGGAATATATTGGAATGAATTATTTGTAATGAATTGTTTGCTTCATGTACAACCAATGCGTTTATAGCAGCAGGGCCATTTTCTTGTCGCTCGTGCTGTATTATGTGAAGCACAAAGCTGATCCACATCAACTCCTCCCTTCGTCATGTTGTAAAAATTATTTCCTGTTTCTGGGTCTGCGGGATCATCATGTTGTAGTGTCAATAGTAAAAGGACGTTTTTACTTCTCTTCGGAAAATATATGATATGAAGCCATAACGTCCTCTAAACGCCTCTAATTTCTGGTCTACAGTAACATACTCAATACACAGACACACAAACAGACACAATACACAACAATAGTTCTTGTGGTAGTTAGAATTAAACCTATCGAATAATTCTCTGATTGCAGACAACGTATCAAGTTTCGATCTCTGTCTGAGTCGATTTGTCATCAAATCTAAGAAGGCACAGTAAAAATCTAAATCTTTGGAACGATATTGTAAGACGAAATGGTTTGATCGGCGTTCCGTTGGTCTTCCACAGATCAGCCGCATTCAGATTGTAACATTTCCTTACACCTGACATATATAATAAACCCATTAGTGCTTTCATTTCAATATGATCAGTAATCTGTGCAGTTCGATTTGATGCCGGATAATTGCTAGATTAGATTAACTTATTGGTATTTGTAACAAGGATATCCAGAATATCACCCCCAATAAAACACTGCCAAATTTCGTTGACGGATTTTAGTGTCTTGGCAGCGCCTTTGACTCCTCGTAAATGGGTTATAGTTTTCTGCACGAGTTCTTACTTTACGACTCTTCACAAACCGCAGTTCACATGAAAATCCCATATTTCTATACACAAACAACAGAACAAATTGCACTAAGACTAATAACACGAATAAGACACCCCCAAAACCCACTACACAACCCCCCCACCCAACTACTATACGAACGCACAAACATGACAAAGATCTCGGAAAGACTCATACAGCTACAGACAAAATGGACAAACAACCCCTACAACTGGACCATACTGAATCCCCTTTGTCTTACAAGACCAACCAGACAATCCCGCTTCCGTTTCCCTACATTAACGCTACTCGAACACTTACAAACGCAACTGACTAGTGGACAATAAAATAATCTCTTCTTGCCACTGAAATTTTATTTAATAGTATCGTTAACCTAGAATAAGAGAATTTTCATATTTGTTTTTTATTTAGATTAAGACTACATGTATTAAACAAGGGCAGAAAGACCGATAGGTCGATAGCCTTTTTTAGAAATAAAGATGTTTACTACTACTACTCCCATATTTCGGTCTTCCAATGTGTCTTCCTTGGTTTCTGACATCGGTATTCTCGTCTAACACTTCAAAAAGGTCTATTTCATCCTCATCTTCGTTATCATCATATTCTGTGACATACAGGTCATCTTCATCAATTAAAAGTTGAAGTCGAACTTACTCTCTTTCGTCCGACATTCTAAGGAAACATAATGTAACGCAAAACAAAATGTTTACCAGAAGAAAGTAAAAAATTTGTGTCCGTAAGTGATTAAAACTCTTCAAAGGCTCAAATAACTTTGTGGGCTCGACTATTGTCGAGCCTTAGAGTAAGTAAAAAAAGTTAAAAATAAAATTATTTTATTTTCTCTTTGTCGAGCCCTAGCGGAAAGGTACCAGAAAGCACATATCCCCACCACGAACTATAAGCTAAATATGTGACATCGCACATTATCACTGAAGGGTTAAATATGGACTATGCGTGTAACGGTAACAAAATTTAATTTGTAATTGTAAAGGTTCTATTGAGTTGCGTAGTGGTGCGTCCATTGAGTAATGGTGCGTTCAGACCTGATAAGCAAAGGCTGATCGGCGACAATTTTTTTTACGTTTCGTGAAAACACCGACCGAAAATGAATCGTCTGTCGATGTTTTCATGAAACTTCAAAGGAATTTGCCGCGGCAAAAGTCCTTTGATGTGTGAAGAGACGGTCTTTTCTGTCCGTGTTTTAACGAAACATCAAAGGAATTTGCCGCGGCTCAGGTTCGGCCTCAGCCTAGGCTCGTCAGGTATGGATGGACCATAATAATGAGCAATATGTAATAATAAAAAACCCGTCGTTTATCAAAAAAGGAACTCTATAAAAAAAACCGGCAGTTTGTTGATTATAAACTGTCGGTTCAACTTCAACAAGTTCAACTTTTAAGCGCAAATGAAAACGAGGAATTCAGGAAAACCGTTGCCCGAATTTTACATTATTTAATTAATTATCTCGTTCCAACCCTGGAACCCTCAATAATTGTTCATACGGGGTACCAGTTAGTTCTATACTAATCAGCGTTATTGATTGTTGGCTATGGTTATTGAAATATGTATAGGTATGTTTTAGTATATAGTTACAGTACAAGGTTTGCTCTAATAGGGAATATCATGCTTACATTGGTAAGCAATATGCTCACCTCAATGGAAATAATTATTTAAACTGCGTACAGGGAAGCGTATGCAGTAAATCCCCGATATTGAATGCGAAAATTGGACAAAATCTCGAACAAACTGCGCTGGGGTACACTGGTGCCATCTTTTTTACTAAGCAAAGAGTTGCTATTTTCCAGGTCCTGTGGGGGTTGCAGCAGCCGCAGCAATAGTTTCCTCCAAGAAGAGAAAGCGCCCTCATTCATTTGAAACAAACCCATCAATCAGAAAGAGGCAGCAGAATCGGTTACTTCGAAAGTTGCGGGTAAGCACCATCGTTAATTATTCTTAATTAGTTGGGTTTATGGGCAAAATAGCCCCCCAAAATAAACCATTCTATAATAGAAGGGTTATAATAGAATCTAGGGAGTACTGTTTCTATTAAAGACTTACTCCAGTGGTGCTCTGGGTTTCAATGTAGAGATTAAATGAGTAGTTTGGAAATCTCTCCTGAGCTCTGCCATGAATATTAGTTGCTTTTTACAGATAGTTTTGAGTTTGGTCTTCTCTCTGTTGTATTAATAGGATTGCCAGACCTCCTATTTTTAATATGAGTATCATATTTTGAAACCCTTTCTCATATCTCATATTAGCATGTGTAATATGAGAGTTTTTCTCATATATTTTCATTATCGTACCAGTTACGAGTATTTTGTGTAATTGTATATTTGTATTTTGTTAAATATTTTTTATTTTGTTTGCGGAGATGTATGTCCATTATTATTGGGCTTAAAATTGGGTCTTCCTTTAGTTTTTTTAGTGCTAGTCTCAATTTGCAGTCTGTGATTTTAATGTGTAACTAATATTATAATAGAATAAAAAGTTTGTGTTTAAATATTTATTGATTTTTTAATAGTTTGGCTATTTTAAAACATGTAAAATATTCTTTTATTCGTATATTTTTAACAATCTCATATAATTTCATACAGTCTATCCTATTTGTAAGAATTATAAATCTGGTAACCCTATGTATAAACCATCCTATCTAGAAACTCCACTCACACAACCCAAACTTTTTTAGCGCTATGACGTTCGACGACAGATCGTTTGTTACAATTCCCTCCTACTTACTCCCTTTGTTTACGATTTTTAAATTATTACACAATTGTTTAGAAAGCATGTGCGATTTATGAGATTCTCGGTTTTTAATGATTGATATTCTTTTATGATTTTAAGACTTACTATGTAAATTTGATTACATTCACAAGGAATTATATCAGTTATAATTTTGTCTGGTGTTGTTTTTGTAAGGCTGCCTGTAATTGTATCTTATGTTTTGAAGATGGCTGTGTGTTTCAGTGTAGAGATTAAATGAGTTTCTTGGAAATCTCTTCTGAAACTTATGAAATAAGTCATCGATGCAATTCAGCTCAAATAATTTATTACGGGTCGGTCTACGGTTTACTTACACGCCGTCATCAAACCACCTACAAGCTATAAAATAGATCGAATTTAACGATTATTTTGCTCTAAAGCAAATTGTTGCTATTTACGTTTACATTTTCCGTTTATTGTCTCCGACAAGGAAAGTATTGACTTAATCGTTTCTCCATTCGTCTTTAGCAAACAATAGACGAATTTGCTACTAGGGTGGGTCAACAGGCGATCGTTCTAGTGGCAACTCCAGGAAAACCAAACACGAGCTATAAAGTTTTCGGCGCCAAACCGTTAGAAGATGTGATAAAAAATTTAAAAGTCTCCATAATGGAAGAATTAGAAAACGCCTTAGCACATCAGGTTAGTGAGATGTAAAGAGTGGTTTCTAATTGGAACATCCTTGAAGGAGGGGATGAGACATATCTCTCATGAAAATTACCCTTAGGCACCACCACCAATTCAAGAAGATCCGACGCTTTTTGAACTTCCACCTCTCATCATCGATGGAATACCTACTCCTGTAGAGAAAATGACACAAGCTCAGCTGCGTGCTTTCATCCCCTTGATGTTGAAATACTCAACAGGACGAGGCAAACCTGGTTGGGGCCGAGAATCAACCAGACCTCCATGGTGGCCAAAAGAATTACCCTGGGCAAACGTCCGAATGGACGCGCGAAGCGAAGACGAGAAGCAAAAGGTAAGGTACTCTTTGGTTTGTTTCTTATTCATGATTTTTTGTGCACTTCCAGATTTCGTGGACTCACGCATTACGACAAATTGTTATTAATTGCTATAAATTTCACGGTAGGGAAGATCTATTACCCGCCTTCACTGAGGAAGACGAAAAGGCAAATGCTGCCGCCACTTCAAATGCGAATGTAAGTGTTTTAATAAGATTTATTTTCGAAGTTTACTAAATCAGAACTAACAATAACTAATGCTTTGGAGCAATGACTGAAACCTTAGGCGACTGAGTTAGATGACACAAGTTTCGTTTTACGACATATTTATTAAAGCGTTTGGAACAAACACCATATAATTAAACGTTTTCTATTCACATGCAGTCCTACTAATATTTTTCAGTGTAATTCCGTGGGTGTGTTAAAAATGCACTCGTCTGGCGTGCCCACCCATAAGATTCAGATTCAAGCTAACGGGTCGCCTCAAATCATTGCGGCTTCCCCTGAGGGACTGTCAGGTTCTTCCACACAGGTTTGCCTCGATCCTGGAGGCTACAGCTCAGATGTGGACGTGTGTAACCTTAATCAGCTTCTATATGTTGCCTGCAAATGTATTTTTTTTATTATAATGCACTATAGTTACTGCCCCAGTTTGAAATTGATTATTTGCACCAGTTAACGAACGCGCGCGTTCCCTAGTGAAAATAAAATCGAACAATATAAAGTAATACTTTTGAGATGAGAGCAAAAGGAAGATGGTAGAATTCAGAAGTCGTGAGATTTTACTTTCTATTTGCTCGATTAGTTGAAATTACCGTCGTGTTTTAAAAATTATTTAGTAATTTTTCAGTTGTAGGCATTAGTTTTCTATATTTAGTGTCATTTATTGTTCAATTAGCTTGAATTTTTGGTTTTTTACTTAGATGTGTGAAATGCTATAATAGATTTGTTAGCGCCCCTAAGTTTGGTCATCAATAAATGGGTTTTCTTTTTAACTTTTTTTATTGATGTCCAATCACAGAGCTTTATTGCAAAAACATAATGAAGGTTTTTCGTCTTTTGCAGATTACAACTCAGTATACGCCAACAGTACTGCACACAATTACGAATCCTGATGGGACCGTTAGTATTGTACAGGTAGATCCGAATAATCCCATTATTACTTTACCAGATGGTACTACTGCTCATGTACAGGGTATGGCTACGGTGAGTATTTTTTTCAAATTCTAATTCGCGTATCGATTGCTGAAGTGCGACTGCTAAAATATTGCAAATATTTCATTGCAGTTGCAATCGGGTAATGGGGACGGCAGTGTGCACACTATACAGACTATTAGTGAGGGTGGTTCCCAAGGAGAAGTTGTGGATTTGAATTCAGTTACTGAGGCCACTCTCAATTCAGATGGGCAAATAATTTTAACTGCCGAAGATGGGCATGGTACGTCTTATAATTTTGTCTGCTTTTATAAAGGCGAATTTTGATGTATCATTGTTGTTAAATGGAGCACTGTACTAAGAATTATTGTTTCTTTGGTATTAAATATAATTTATTTAAACTAACTAACCAAAAGCATAGCCAGTAGATTAATTTTGTGATAAAATCTGTTACGTGTGAGTGTAAAAGTTAATGAAGTTATAGTTCTCCATTCTCAACGGTAGCTTTCCAATAATATCTATATGTAATCTAAGAACTTGTTATCTTCATTCATATATTTGTACCAGATAGCAAATAATATCTATAGATATCAGAATTACTTTCGACAACAATCTTGTCAGATTAAGTTTTGTATTGAACGCAACTATGTGTAACATAGAATATTGTCGAACGATGCTGTTCAATTATATAGGCAGACAAAATCAAGACTAATCTGTAACCCCTTTGTCAGTTTGCAAATTTTCTTTTGATTGGGGATTTTTTGGAAAATGTTCACGTCAGAAAATTTCAGAATATACATATTTTTTGCCCTCTTGGTACAAAACTTCCTCCTCCTGAAACTCACATTGAATTTTGTTACGGAAGCAACCTTGAATACTGAGGGTCAAATCATATTGACTGGTGAGGACGGACAGGGTATGTACGATTTTTATGACTTTCACATTTGTATTATTTTTTTTGTTTTCAAGGTGCTAGTAATTTCAGTTATTTTAATTTACAATACATCCTAAATGGACTTATTTTCGTTTGTTTTTTATTATCTTTAATTTCTTTAAAGATCTTTCATATGTAGTTGATTAAAACGTTTATCGATTTTAATTGCAAAAAAGCACTGCATGAAACAATCAACGATATTTCTGTGCATCAATGAAAATTATAAAAACATTTTAGTAACGTTTCAAATTGGCTTAAAACTAGACTCTATAAAAGCATCAACCGATTATTTCGGAATTTTCTAATCCGTGCAAACCAGTTGACGCTTTGTGGTTTGGAGATATAGATAAAAAAAATTCCAAAACCGCTTAATGTATTGATCGACTTAACCTTTTACTACAGTCACATCGTTGCGTTAAATAATTTCTAGTAGAAATTTCGAATTTTGTTTAATTAATTTGTTAAATCGGATCTATACAATAGGCATGAGGACAGTATAAAAGAATCAAAGAATAAATGGTTTTACAGAAAAATATATGTTTAAAGAATTCTAAGAAATGACACATTGTTAATACAAATATTGGAATTAATTAGATTTTTTAAAAATATATAAAATCCTTGCCGCGTGTGTGCTTGAAATTCGCGAATTCAACTGCCGAGGAGGCGCTACGAAAAGTAAACAAATATTTGTGTTACATTACAAATACTTTCCAATATATTCCTGGGTTTTTCAGTCAATTTTATTGTCACTAATTATGGTGTTATGTGATGAGCCCTGCGTTTCGTCCCGGGTCTACCTATTGGACTCGTCCCGGGACGAAACGCAGGGCTCATCACATAACACCATAATTAGTGACAATAAAATTGACTGAAAAACCCAGGAATATATTGGAATGAATTAAAAGTACAGTCAGGAAAAAGAAATATACGAAAAATTACAAATACTGTTTTTTAACATAATGATGTTATCTCAAAAAATGTTACTCATTAAGTAAATATCTATTTGAACCTCTGGGTACAATTTCTTCAACATCAAAATGTTCTATAACCATAACAGTTTCTTCTAATTGCTTTTCGCATTTTTCAAGAACCATCATCTTACGTAGATGTTCGTGCCTTTCTGTCCGGTTGGCATGCAATTTTTTAGAAATACACCCTGGATTCATATGCACTCGTGATACCCAGCCCTTCAAATGATACATCAGATAGTTTTCCATATCATTAGGCATCTGAAGCGAGAATAAGTAGAATATAGGGAAATATAACAAAAATCCCAACAAACATGAAAATATACAAAAAAACGAAATAAATGATTTATTTAATGTTAAAATTATTGGTATTTAATCTCAAAAAATGATTCTGAATTACTCCTATCAATCTAAAGCAAATAGTTGCATCAAAGTGGTCTTAATAAAAATAAAATGTCGAATTAGTGCTGGGTTTTGGCTTTTAAAACTCTCAGCTTTAGTCATTTAATCTCTCACTATTTTTTTTGGTTGGAACGTTAACAAACAGTTGATTAAGTGTTGTTATTGATGTGTTTTTGCACAGAGGAATATTCAAAATGTATAATATTTTGTAAACTTTCTTCTTTGTTATATGCACACTGCAAAAGTTAGGAAAATTTACGAAGGCTTGGTCACTTATAATGTTTTCGCGCTTAATTCAAAATATAAAGATAAAAATGCGATGATTTGCGCATAAAACATTTAATTTATTGCAAAAATGTTTTTTTTTTCGGTAAAAGCAGACGTGTTATCTACATTATAGAACGGTATATCAAAATCTGTCATCATGCCTATTAGAAATAGTATTATTAGAAAATAGCTTCGGTAAGTTAGTTTGGGTTAGAGCAATTATTTGCTGTATTTAATTCATTAGGCCTTTACTTCTAAAATGCATGATGTTTTTGGGGTTTAATTTCCCTGGTTGGTTCATTGTGTTTTAATAGTTCTATATAATGTTTTATTAACTACATGCGTAGATTTGAAGTAATTATGATTATTATGAGCCTAGTTAAATTAACTTAGCTATTTATTAATTTTTTATTTTGTTTTTTTTTGTGATCTTGCAGTTAGTGGTGTCATCACAGTGCCAGTATCGGCTTCCATGTATCAAACGATGGTTGCGAATATTCAACATCTGCATACAAATAGTGATGGAACTGTATGCGTTACGCCCGTGGTACAGGTACCCAAGGTAAAGGTAAATATTTGTCGTTTTGATTTGCAATTTTTATTTTTAAGCACGACATTCGGCAGGTTTTCATATACATAATATGTCTGGTATAAAGCAGTTCAAAATTTCAAGACTATTTGTTAACCGTCGAATTTGTATTCTCTTAAAACTAAAACGGCTGTGGTGTCGTGTTGCTTGTTATTTAGTGATATTTATGTAGTGTTACACTTCCAGTGTTACATTTAAATGTATAGATTATGCGACACTTTTAGCGTATTTTAGCGTCTGTGTTTATTTCCTTGTTACCAGTTGCATGTGATTTAGAGCAAATATGTATTTTTTTTCCTAAATTATTTAGTCATTTCTTTTCACATTGAATAGTTTATCTACCTATAAACGTCTTTAAAAATTTGACAACACATAACACAATTACTATTTGAAATAATAGTTTTACGAGACATTTTTACTCTTAAAGGTGGAACCAAATAATGGGGACAGTATTGAGACGCTTACAGTAACGCCAAGCGGACTCAACACCCATACAATGATGATACAGGGTGCTGGCACTGACGGCCCGCAAGTATTACAGGTTCTGTCCCTGAAAGATGCCACGGTATTGACCAAGGCAATGCAAGGGCTAAGCGATGTGAAAACCGAAGAAACCATTATAAGTGACCAATAGATTATTAGCATTACGTAGGTTAACATTGTCTTAAAATAATTCCCTAGTTGTAGGAGTGGCTTTCTGGATGTTCCTACAATTAATAAACCATTTGGATATCAGTGTTCAAAACATTCAATACGAAACTATTATTAGGAACAGGTTTTGACTAACGGATTTTTGGTAATGGGGGTGACAATTGGTGCTGGTAGTGGAGAGGACAACATTTTCCGGCAATGGCGGCGACAACAATATTCTCCGGTAATGGAGGGTGACAACATTTTCCGGCAGTGGGGGGTGAGAACAGCATTTTCCGGTAGTGAAAGTAGTGTCCATGTGCGCTCGAGTCCAAAATATCTTGGGCTGCATTACATTCTTTTTCTTGTCAAATTCAATGGGGTTTTTTTAAATAATCATGAGTGCTACTAGACGGTTTTTATTCGCGACTTTGATCTGCATTCTGTTGACTATCCAAAAATGCTTGAACACCAACGTTTCAACGCGCACAAAAAATACCCGCACTATCGCATAATGTTGTCACCTCCACTATCGGAACTGTTGTCATCCTTATTACCGGAAAATGTCCCCCCCACTACAGGAAAATGTTGTCACCCCCCCCTACAGGAAAATGTTGTCACCCCCCCTGCAGGAAAATGTTGTCAACTCCACTACCGGAAAATGTTGCGATTTTCTGGTAGTAGGGGTGGCAACAATTTCCGGTTGTGGAGGTCACAACTTTTTCCGGTAGTGGAGGTTGCGATAATGCGGGTAATTTTTCTGCGCGTTGAAATGTTGGTGTTCAAGCATTTCTGGATGGTCAACAGGATGCAGATCAAAGCCGCGATTAAAAACCGTCTACTAGTACTCATGATTATTTAAAAAACCCATTTTAAATCCATTGAATTTGACAAGGAAAAGAATAAAATACATCCCAGCATTATTTGAACTCGAGCGCACTAATTTCATTTCAGGAAAATGATGTCACCTCTCCTGCCTGAAAATGTTGTCACCCCTCACTGTTGGAAACTATTTCCTTCTCCACTATCATAACCTTTGTCGCCAAAGAAAGTCGGACTACCTCAAGAGTTATAAAAAAAAACCTTATATAGTGCCCCGCATTGTCTTTCAGAAGGGTCCCATGCCCAAGGTCTGAAAACCAGTTTCTGATACATCAAATTGCCCTTTTAGCGGCGGATGATAAAAACGGACAAAGTGGCACTTGGATACTGCTGTATATTTGCCCGGTCCGTTTTTACTAGCCGCTGATGAAATGTACATAGTATTGCACTAACTGCAATTGAACTAAAGATTATTCATGTACTCCTCGATTTTATAATCGGATATGAACTCTTGAATCTGTCAGGTTTATTAATTTCGGAAATTTTGTGAGTTCCATAATATATGTACATATTTTGTTAATTTTTGATGATATTTTTGGCTTTATTGGCACTTCTGTCTTCCGTTAATTTACAGAATAAATTTAATTTAAATTTGTATCAAATTGTAAGAAAAATGGGAATTTCAATATAATTTCATTAAATTTTGTGGTTCGTTTATGGTCTAATTTGCAAACATTTTTTTATAATTTTTACTTGGAACCAACGAGGCCAATTGTATTAACTTATGTCGTAAATGTATATATTTTTATTAATTGAATAGAATAGTATCTAGTTGATTTTTAGAAAATTTGTTGTATATATTTAAAACACATTCAAGCATTTTTTAATGATTAATTAAATTAATGCAGTAATAAATAAATGCAATTTATGTTATAGAAAGTGTTCTGCTTATTTGTTATTAATTTGCTGCTATTGTTTTGATGATGTGCTAATTAAAATACATTGTTTTACGTAAGTAAATTGAATTGATTTCCAGAACTAAACCTTACAAAAGCTGATCATTTTGCTTTTAGTGTGTTTTGAATATGGATCAATTGTAATATCAATTAACTTGTAAAATTTTTATGTTACAAAGGTTTGTTATAGGATCTACAATTAGAAAATGTGAGGAACTCTGAGTATGTTCGCAAAACTCTAGTTAATGGTAGCCTTTAGATATAATTATTTTACCAAATGCGTTCATCGTTAAAACATTAATACCAAAATGTTCAAACGTTTTCTAATAGGAGACTCCAAGATAGTTGTCGAACGTGTGAACAGTGTTGCTTAATTTTAATTCCGATTTAAGGGGCTTCGATAAACTCTTATACAAAGCGAAATTGCTTGAAATGTTTTTGAATTTCTTGAGTAATCGCATCGAGAAACATAAAATTCAAACGAAAACAACGAACCTTGCGGACATATATATTTGGCTACAAGCAAAAAATATTTTGTCCAGAAGTTGTTAAATATATACATTCTTGTTTTAATTTTTCTCAAGATGAAATATGCATTGGAATTTGAATCCCATGGGGTAAGAACTGGGTTAAAGTTGAAGTTGTATTCAATCAAAATAAAAACGTTTTACAAAAAACTAGAATTGGAAAAATACTTTTTGTAAAACGAAAAGTATATTTCAGCGACAAAATTTGCTGGCGGAAGCGCTAGATCATAATGATAGAAATGGCTACTACTTCATGCATTGCATTGTGATGTCGGATATAGATCTACTTTTCTATTGCAATGCATGTTTTTGACAAATTTGAGATATCAGTATTGATGCTTACAAAAGTTCTCTTCGCTATGTGTGAATATCATTCATTTAAATAGTAACATGCGAAAAAAAATCAATTGGCCTTGTATAAGAACTAGTAACTACATTGCAGTTTTCATATATTTTTTCTACAAATCCTTAGAGGAATTAGTGTAAATGTAATATAATTTGATAAGTGTTTCACATTGATTTGGGTTTAATCATCGGGTGATAGGCTACTGTAGATATATAAGTGTTTTTTTTTAATTTTAATTGCTGCAATAATGTTTTTAGCAATTACCTCTAAATGCAACTACAAACACAGGACGGTTTATTATTGTTACCGGACTATTATTTTCGTTCTTCTTTTGGATTTCTAACTTAATTATGTACAACGATTTTAAAAAAAATCTATCAATTTTTTGTACATTTCCTTTGGTGTGTTTTTCTATCTGTGCTTCAAAAGTATCGCATGGAAATTGAAAATTGTACATTATTGTTTACTTTTAGAAATTAAATTGAGGCAGTTGTGGGAACATTGCTATAAGCATTAGGGTGCGAACTATTTTGTATATTATATCCACTTAGCTACTTCTTCATATTAATAACAACGGATGTTTGCAGTATTTAATGTCCAAACAAATTGTTGACCATCATCTATGTTATGTAAATGCAAGCACTACATTGATTTTCTCGCAATGTTTTTGGCATTTGATGAGTTTTTTATACAAAGAAATGTAAGAATATACCACGTAGTACTAAGCGCAAGCTCGTTAGATACGTGATTTATGAGCATTATCTGCACTATGAATAAAGATAATAAGTTCTCACAGGGTTTAAAGTATTTTTATTATGCTAAAGTGGTCAATTTTGATATGAAATTGTCGGAACTTAGACAACGATAATGTTGAAAGTTACTTCATCAATTTTGAATGTCTTTGCCATAGCATGAATAGAAAGCAATTTTCATACTGCAAGGGCTTAACAATATCGTGAGTTCAACGAATAGTACGAAATTCTAAAATCGCAACACTTAAATAGTTATTCGCGCGAGCGTGAGATTCAAACAATTTTTGTCTTAATAAATCATTAAGGGGATCCATATAAATAGCATAAATGTATTGTTTTGATTATAGAGAAATTGCAAGTCTGTAACTAAATTACAAAGCACACATTTTGTATTTTCATTGCATTTTCCTCGAATTTTTTTTCATTTAAAATGTACAATGCCAAATTAGTAATTTCGCCTCAAGAGCTTAGATTTATTTATTTATATAATTTTGTAGGAACTTTTGTATTTAATTTTAGTTATGCTTATATAAGATCAGGGATTCTTTGTTCGACATGTGACACCCAGAAGATTTAAAAAGCATAGCTAGCTAGAGATTTAATAAAAAAAAAATATATATTAAAGCAATAATATACTACAGATATAGTTGCATTTAAATCGGAATATAATTTGGCGTTGTATCTTAGAACAGGGCTCAGTTTTGCACAAATGGCTTTACACAACATGAGCAATTACTTTGCTTTTTTCATGAGAATTCGAGAGTTTTAATAAGAAGTACCTTTTCGCAAAACGACTCAATTACTAGTTTGATGAATGACGCACAAAAAAATCGTACGAATATTCGTTTAATTTCATTACATTGTCTATATTTACATAATTCCTTCATAAAAATGCCAAGGTCCTAATAAGTGTTGTATGTAATGTAAAGACGAAATCTAATTAATAGTTTGTAGCAGTAATGTCAAATGTGTATAACAAATTTTCCATGTTCAGTGGGATATTGATAATTGTTTTTAATTATTACGTATTATGTTTTTTTAAATGTGAAATATAATATGTAAATAAATGATAACCAAAGTCTTTATGTTCTCAAAGGATTATACAAGGGTATTTTGAGCGATGTGCGTTTCTTCCCATAAGTCAGTGGTTTCCAACCTGTGGGGCGCGAGACTGTGGCAAGGGGGCATGCAGCTGTTTCCAAAATATCAGTAGTAGTAAACATCTTTATTTCTAAAAAAGGCTATCGACCTATCGGTCTTTCTGCCCTTGTTTAATACATGTAGTCTTAATCTAAATGAAAAACAAAGATGGAAATTCTCTTATTCTAGGTTAATAATCTTATTAAATAAACTTTCCAATTCTTATTACAAGAAAAAATTATTTTATTGTCCAGTAGTCAATTGCGTTTGTAAGTGTTCGAGTAGCGTTAATGTAGGGAAACGGAAGTGGGATTGTCTGGTTGGTCTTGTAAGACAAAGGGGATTCAGTATGGTCCAGTTGTAGGGGTTGTTTGTCCATTTTGTCTGTAGCTGTATGAGTCTTTCCGAGATCTTTGTCATGTTTGTGCGTTCGTATAGTAGTTGGGTGGGGGAGTTGTGTAGTGGGTTTTGGGGGTGTCTTATTCGTGTTATTAGTCTTAGTGCAATTTGTTCCGTTGGTCATGAGTATATGTCCAAAGTCTAGCAAGGGTCTACAAATAGCTTTATATATTTTGGTGGCGGTGTTTGTGCTAATTCCTCTGTCTTTGTAGGTTAGTGATCGGAAGTGTTTTGTTCTCTATTGTTTCTGCCCTGATGTTTCGTATGTGTTTAGTGAATTTAAGTTTGTGGTCAATTGTGATTCCAAGGTATTTTACGTCGTTTTTTGGTTGTGTCGTTTGGCCGTCTGCAGTTATTGTAGGGGAGTCAGCGTTGAGTCTGTGGTTTGTGAGCAGAAGTTGGTTTTTTGACGCGTTTGGTGTTAGTCTCCATTTATAAAACCATGTCATTGTGTTGTTTGTTAGTGTTTGGAGTCTTTGAGCTGCTCTCTCAGTAGTTTTGTCATGTACAATAAGTGCCGTGTCGTCTGCGTATTGTAATATGTATGCCGATCTGTCGATTTGATTTTTGTCTGGTAAGTTGTAATTGTATATGTCATGGCAGTATATATTGTAGAGAAACGGTGAAAACGGGGATCCTTGAGGGAGCCCTTGTTCAGGGCTCCAAAATATCATTTTCCAATACAAACCAAAAAAGTCGAATAGGTTTCAAAAAAATTAGTCAGCAAAATAGGTATACGTAATCAACAATCATCGCCGCGAATTTTTCGGGTACAAATGCTAAAACATATTTGTAAGATTTGTTTTTATTACATTTAAAATTATTATTTCTTACAATAAATAATTATTTTTTCATGTATATTTTTACATAATATTGTATATTATTTTGTAGACCATTAAATAAATTATCATATCAGTTGAGTATGAAATTAGATTGTTAGAAAAATTGAAGGGGGGCGCAGGTACAAAAAGGTTGGAAACCACTGCCATAAGCAGTAAACTGGTACTATTGTGACGAATTAAAAAACTAGAACTCTAGGTCTAAAGTGGATACTTTAAGAAACTGTATAGGTCAAAAAAAACACCGATAATTTATTCACAAGAAAATACTTTAATAGCAAATAAATACAAAAAATAAGTACACTGTTTTCCAACACAAGTATAGTCCAGAGTTTTAGCAGTCTGTTCCGAGCGAAACTCTTGTCTTTCATGAATTGATAAAGTTCTCGGAAGTATGGAAGAATATTACAATTATTGATTTGATCTTTTTTGTTTCTGCGAATTTTGCAAGTTATCATTTTAATTTACCAATAAATTTTCGATTTGTGTGTGTTATTTTCAGGTACCGAAATTGCCTAATCAGTGTGACAGCGAACAATGGTTCATTTGCTCATATTTTCTTCATAATTTGACTGTACTTTTACTACCACGAAAATAACGCACGTAACGCCAAGTAATGTACAATTGAGGCAAATTAATGAACGAAACTGAAGGAAGTGATAACACACAACTATGAAAAATAAAGTTTTTAAAACTTCTGTAAAACCATGCTGTAATAATATGATTGAACAAAAATTAATCCTGTGAAATCACCGGGAACAAACGCTACCACACAATATGAAAGAAAATCTTTCAAACCAATCCCGGACATAGTAAATTTCAAGCATTTTTTACACACAAATCTAGCGTTTGATTTAAATATTTGGCAATATATTCTGTCAAATTTGGCACTTAGTAAAAATTAGGAAATGAACATCGAAAGAGATATACACTTTTGTCAGACATATTTGGTTAGTTGCGTATAAAACTCTTCCAAGCACACGTGAAGCTGAGTAAATGTAGGTCGTTCTTCTGAGCTCATCGCCCAACAATACGCCATAACAGCGAATCTGAAACAGTAAATAATGCGTTAGAATTCAGCTTTTGAGGTCGTTTGCAACTTCAGAAGTTGAATATTGAGTCATTCAAACACTTACAGTTCATCTGGACAATTAATTGGCTGCGCTAATCGATATCCATCCTTTAAATAAGCCCCCATTTCAAATGGGTCAATTTCAATATAAGGCTGTTGAGCCAGAGTGGTTAATTCCCACAAGAGTACTCCAAATGACCAAACGTCTGAAGAACAAGTGAAGGTTTTATGGAGTAGGCTTTCCAAAGCCAACCACTTAACTGGCCTGTTTTCGTTGTCTCCCAAACAATGATAATCTGATGGGAATAAGTCTCTAGATAATGCATTATCTGCTACTTGCACGGTCAAATTATCATCCACCCTGCAAAATCAAAAATTTAAACTTATCGCCAGTTTGTACTGAAATGTGAACTTACACACAGTTTCTTGCCGCTAAGTCTTTATGCAGAAAATGCTTCTTGTGAAGATACTGCATTGCCTTGATAATTTGCAAAGCCATATGCACTACTTCTTGTGTTGTTAAAGTGTGGTGAACACCCTCAGATGAGACTTTGCATTTTTGTAGAAAGATCTTCAGATTTGTGTTGTTGTTGTATGGATAAAGCAGAAGTGGGGTGGTATAGTCTTCAATAGAAACCCGCAAAATGCTCAAAATATTCTTGTGATTTAGTGGATACATTGCCATGCCTTCTTCGAGAAGTAAAGATAATTGTACTAGGCTCGCATGCTCTGCTACAGTCTTAATTATTACAGTCTCTTCGATTCCTTCTTCGTTGGTGTAAGAACCTTGATATACTCTTCCAAACGTGCCTTCCAGTACAATGCTGCTCTGGCGAACTGTGCATCTGAAAACACAATTCTATGCGTTGCTGAAAATGTTCAAACCAAGTACCTTTGAATGGTTAGCTCGGTAATTCTTTCTTCTAATTCCTTTGATCTATCGTCTAATAGTGAGTAACTGGGCATCCTTCTGAAACTTCCATAGGAAGAAGCATTTACACTATTTCTAGGCAAAGCGGCTAGAAACGTTGTGGTAGTTGTAGTGGGCGCACTTCCGCCACTCTCAATCGTTCGGATTTTCTTATTTTTCACATAATACAGGGTTATCAAAATTGCCAAGACGCATATAATTAATACTGCACAACATACTGCTATATAAAAAATACTTGACGAGTTTGCGAATTGAGGTAAATTATTCATCGCCACCAAACGGTCAACGTTCGCATTCAGACAGGGTTTCTTGCTCAGAATCTTAAGATTATCTGATTTGTCTTTAGCGAAGGTAATGTCGACAATAATTGATATATGAACTTCCGCTTCTACAGCACCGGAACATGGCACATTTACTACGAAAGTTTGAGTAGACGACGGTACGTAACCGACTGAGGGTATGCTGATGCTGGTTTTTGGAATTGCTTCTGTGTTGGACGTTTTTATTTTTATAGAGTACGCTATCTGGAAATAAAAAAAAATTATAGATTTTATCAACTTTTTCCCAATACATTACGATTATTGTGAGTTCGAAAGTCATGAAAAATATGTTTCTTTTAAATCGAGTCTAAGTTAAAAATAAGCAACTGATGACGGACTGGAGGAGTGGTGGAAATAAATATCCCCAAAGATTGATCGAAAAAGGCGACGTTCTCGAGGCTAAGGACACTCACTTTTCCACCGACTGTTGTGTAAATTCAGTATATATTTCAGGTAAACCTAATAGGATTTTTTGTTTGTTTGTTTGCATTAAAATGTTTCCTATAAAAAAAATTTATATAGTATATATGAAGCAATCTGCCGCAGGCATTCGGCTACTGTGATGGTGTACAGCGCTCGTAGATCGGCTCCATTGAGCCTACTACTCCAATCAATTAATAATTAGGACCAGATCACTCAACCTGCAACTCAACTATCTCAGCTATACTACTCATTATGTATGGTTTACTAAATCTAGGGGTGTGAGTCTCTTCAGTCTTCTTGGGTGTCCTGTGTGGTCAAAGACTTGTCTAGCCAGTTGGTTAGGATGAACCAGCATTCGCTTGTGATAACTGTCACTAGACCGCGCTATAACTTTCTTCACAGTGGGTATGTGTATGTACTGCTGTATGATCCTATTTGGGACGTAGTACGGAGCGTTGACAATGCATCTTAACACTTTGTTTTGGAACCTCTGCAAAATTTCCAAGTTGCTGTTGCTGGCAGTGCCCCATAATTGGATACCATAGGTCCATATCGGTTTGAGATTTTGTTTTCTAGAGTCATTTGGGACTTCCGCCCCATAAGCCAGTACATTCTAGTAAATTTAAGTCCCAACAGTTTTCTCTTAGTGAAAATATGGTGTTTCCAGGTAAGACGCCTATCCAGGTGGATTCCGAGATTTTTGACATTTTGTGCTTGTGGAAGCTGGTGATTGTTGAGCCTTACTGGGGGACATGTTTCTTTCCTCTTAGTGAAAGTTATGTGCGTCGACTTTGTTTCGTTGGCCTTGATTCGCCATTTTTTTAAACCAGTTTTGGATGCTGTCCAAGTTTTTTTGCAGCTTTCTTGATGGCATCGTCGGGCTTTCATGAGTTGCCTGAATGAATGTATCATTTGCATATGTAGCTATTAGAGTTTCATTGGATGTGGGAGGATCTGCAGTGTTGACCGAGATCAGCACTGGTCCCAGCACGCCTCCCTGTGGAACGCCAGCTTCTATCGGATGTAATTCCGTGTATTCGTTGCCATGTCGGAAACCGAATTGATGTTCTGGTATAATTTTATTTTCATCCAGTATGGTTTTTAGTCTTTCTATATATATTTTTTCGAATAACTTAGATAGTATAGGTAAGAGGCTGATACGTCTGTACGATGACGCTTCCTCCGGCTTTTTTCCCGGTTTACAGATCATAATAATTTCTGCCAGTTTCCAGCTGTTGGGGTCCTATAAATAAAACTGATCAAATCCTTAGAATCCTGTTACATAATAAATCGCAATACTGTATTAATACATCTTTATCTCTAGCGGTTCACAGTCTTTTCATCTTGGTACATTATCTTCTATCTATTTTAGCTGGGCCATTAAGTGATTTACACTGTAAATATTTCGGTTGAACGTTTAAAAAACAGTCTTTGCAGTTCAGCCGCAGCTTACAAATACTTGATATACGAGATTGAGAGCTGATAATGATTTTAATATTGCTGCTACTTACTTGTTGTCCCTCAATGTTTTCCCACGTGAAATATAAATCGTTTACAGTTGGGGGAATTAAAAGGGAAAAATTTAACGCATGTTGACTAATTAAATCGTCTCTTATATAATACAATTCGGCTGGGATTCCTACAACAACAAAAAAAAACATCTACTAAAAGATAAAATATTTTTGTAAGAGCATTCGAAATATTTAGTTTTCAGATTTTTGAAGCTGATCAAGGGGTGCTCAATGAATGGTTTTTGGGCCCATAAACATGAAAATAAGCAAATAAAACGTTCTTTTTTAAAAATGAATTGAATTTAGGTATCCAATGACTGATTGATGGGGACTTGAAAAACGTCTATTTTAAATCTTTTAAACCATAATGTGTACTTACCTAAACCTAATAGTCTTTGTACTTCCTGAGAGCTTAAATATAGGTTTAAATAGGCACTGCATGTGTTCACATATAGTAATAAATATAGGTTTATAATCAAGTAACTGGCAAGCTTCATCTTCTCAACAGACCTCAGCAGAACTTTTCCTTAAAAAACTCAAAAATCCTGGCTTAATAAGGCCATTATGAAATTCACATCGTAACTGTAGTTTATAAGGCGGTATTTACGTTAAAAGTTTTATTATGATCACTTTAATATTGAATTGAATTTGTATGTTTCCAAACAACGCCCGCATTTTGACATGTGCCCCGTTTACGTGGTTGTCGCATTCATTCGGCGGAACAGCAGTAGTTTTGAGATATTTAAATATATTTTTTACACCTAAGCGAGGAGAGGTTTTTGCGCTTTGTTTGTTTTTCTTTCGAAGACTTTTTGACTCAGATACCGGTTTTTTGCATTAATCCTTTGGTAAAATTAAAGCTTTTAATTAGATTTAAGTACACTTTTTCCAAATAGACACTTTATTTTATTTAAAACAGCTAAATTATTTCAAATTGCTTAACTGTCTGTGGTGATATTAAAAAAATCGCCAAATTTTACAGCGGATTTCTTATAAAAAAAAAGTTAATTTAGCTTCTAAATCTCGCGCTTGACAACGCCGTTTCCCTCTCCACCACAAATATGTATCTCGGTGCAAGGACACTCAAAATATCCAGAGTGCATGTTATATTGGCAACCAATTATACACATAAACTGTTTTACTTTATATTGAAACTAAAGGCAATTGACTGAAAAAATCGTATACAAATAACATTTTGGAAAAAATTTCCTTAAACAATTAATTGAATTAATCAAATTACACATCCTTACAATTTCTCTGGTTTGTTCTGATAAAATACAATCTGGATATGTTGTTCTTATCCAAAATCGCATGAGCTTCACTTAGCAATTCTGGTGTTAGTGTTTGGGTTCTGGCTAAAATCCAAGCATTTCCTAAAAGTCAAATTACATCACCTAACTACTTATAAAACCTTTAGTTATTGGAGAAATTTACTTGAATGTAGAAATCCCATATTGAGGCATGACCAAACGACTGTGTAATGTTCGTAATCGGTGCCAAGAACCCAATACGGTGCGGCAAACCTTTCTAAAATAGCAATAAAAACACTTTCCTATCAAATTTTTGCGAAGTTTTACCTGGTAATAATGAAAAAGCTACAGATAGTTTGGCTTCATTTGTAGGACCATCGAATTTTGCTTCGCCGTTTATTGAAGCCTGCATTCTGGTGCTGAAAATTCATTTTTTAAACAAACAAATTAAAAACTTTGTAAAACTTTTCGCCGTAAGGCAGTGGTTTCCAACCTTTTTGTACCTGCGCCCCACTTTAAAAAAAATTGTTGCGCCCCCTTAATTTTTCTAACAATCTAATTTCGTAAATACTCAACTTATATTATAATTTATTTAATGGGCTATAAAATAATATTCAATTTTATGTAAAAATATACATAAAAAAATAATTATTTATTATAAGAAATAATAATTTTAAATGTAATAAAGACAAATCTTACAAAAATACAAATTTGTACCCCAAAAATTCGCAACGATGATTGTTCATTACGTATACCCATTTTTCTGATTCATTTTTTTGAAACCTATTTGACTTTTTTGCTTTGGAATCGAAAATGATATTTTGGAAACAGCTGCATGCCCCCCTTGCAACAGTCGCGCGCCTCCCTAGGGGGGCGCGCCTCACAGGTTGGAAACCACTGCCTTAAGGTTTGTAACAAAATGTCTGTCTTAAAATAAGGTTTCATCAAAATAAAGGCATTTTGAAAATTTCCGAAAAGTTCCGCATTAGTGAACAAAATTTAAATTTCCATTCACAAGTCTTCAACTTTTTTCACTGTGAATAAATTGCTTGCTTCCTAATCGCCTCTACCTGCATCAAATCCCCATGAAGAAAACTAGGCAAAAAAAATGCCTGATGATGCCACAAAGAGAATTGTACAGTTTTACTAAAGGTAGCGTTGACCATTTAAAGGAGTTTTATTTTTTTTACAAAAATACACAGTTATTATTAAAATCTGAATAATTACTGAAGCAGAATACGACGAAGCACTCGCACACATTAAAAACACGGCGCCGGGAAAAGACAATATAAAAGGCAAACTACTGAAAAATCTAACTCCACAAACACACACACACACACACACACGCACACCTATATATACTGAACCTATTCAACAACTGTATTGAAACTAACATGATAGCAGATACCTGGAAAACAGGAATAATAATACCAATTCCTAAAACCGGACTAGACAATACACAAACACAAAACTACAGGCCTATCACACTACTCCCTGTACTGAGTAAAATTTTTGAAACTATAATAAAAAATAGACTGCAACAATCAGTTGGACAACACATACCACAATACCAATTCGGATTTAAACCTAAACACTCAACTGTTCACCCACTTTTTATACTAACCAACAACATACAAATAACTCACCTCACAAACAAGAAAACAGCATGTCTCTTCATGGACATCAATAAGGCCTTTGACAGTGTCTGGCACAAAGGACTTTTATATAAACTTTACCAGCTTAAAACCCCCAAATACATAATTCACGCAATCAGAAACCTACTCACAAACAGATACCTAAAAGTACGCATAGACAACACCCTCTCCTTTGCCTTCTCCCCTGAACAAGGACTCCTGCAAGGATCCCCGCTATCACCCCTTCTTCACAATATATGCTGCCACGACATACACAATCACAGTCTCCACGACAAAAGACACATTGACAAATCTGCTTACATACTACAATACGCCGACAACACTGCATTGATCGTGCACGACAAAACTACAGTAAAAGCAGTACAAAAACTTCAAACACTAACAGACAATACAATTGCTTGGTTCTACAAATGGAGACTTACACCAAACGCCACGAAAAACCAACTACTTTTACCAAACCACCAAATTAAAGACGACTCTCCATCAATAACAACAAACGGAAACAGAACTAGACCAAAACAAGAGGCAAAATATCTAGGAATGACACGGGACGAAAAACTAAAATTTACAAAACACGCACAGAACGTAAGAACAAAAATCATTCAACGGACAAAACACTTCCGATCACTGACGTACAAAGACAAAGGAATTAGTACAAAGACCGCCACAAAAATGTACCAATCAATGTGTAGACCTCTGCTTGACTACGGACATATACTGACAGCGAATGCATCTGGGAAAACTAAACAACACATTCAAACAACAGAACAGATTGCCCTGAGATCAATAACGAAAATAAGACATTCTCAAAACCAACTACACAACCCCTCAAACCAACTACTCTACGAACGAACAAAAATAGTGCGAATAACAGAAAGACAACTCTAATTGCAAACGAAATGGAAAAACAATCCCCACAACTGGACCCTACTGAATCTCCTTTGCCTCACAAGACAAACGAGACAATCCCGCTTCCGCTTCCCAACAACAACACCACTTGAACACTTCCAACACGACGGAACCAACCTGCTACACGATGAAAAGACATGACACAGAAGAGATATTTTTTTTTTGCTTTGTAATAATTTTAAGTTAGAAAATTAACACAATACATGTATATATGCAAGGGCAGAAAGGCCGTGGGCCGATAGCCTATTGGGAAATAAAGATTATATATATATTAAAATCTCGTGCGCTTATTGGACTTCACAGCAACAAGTTTTCATGCAGTAAAGCATTGTTATTAACAATATCTGTTAAATAAATGAGATTGATTGCCGATGTGATTGTATTAGTAATGATGTTGATTTCCTGGGATTGGAAATGGTAAATTTGAAAATTACAGCAATTTCCAATTATCCACAGGCAAAAAATGTTATTGTATTTTTGTAATTCGATTCGCTGATCATTAGCTTCGGTATATTTTATTCGATTAATCAGCGTAATTTTCATAGGTGTCTATGCATTATTAATTATGTGTAGATGCATATCCAATCCGGTTTAAATTAGAGTTTGATGTGTCTGATAAAATTGTGCCCCCAATGGTCTCAATAAGAAACCTTCTGAATGAGAGCTTAAACGGTGAATGCTTTACTTACATAGCGCTAGTTTGAGTGTTCATTACTGTGATGGTTTCGTTCTCGTTTAAAGTGTAAGTTGCAGTAACACATTCTCCTCCGAACTCAAAAACGGCAAAGTACCTTTCCACTTCGTACCACTTGCCCATGTACTGAAATGTTTTAAAATCTCCAGAAATTTCCCAGCCAATTAAAGAGGAAAATGTTTCCAAATTTTCTACAAAACTCACTTTGTCTGCTTCAAAATTATCCATTGCTGTGACATTTGGACACTGTCCAAACGAAACGACTTGTCCCAAACATGCCTGTGCTAGTACGAGTAGAATGGCAAGCCTCAACATGTTGCACTTTAATTTTTAAATGTATGATACAAATGGAGCAAACGTGTGAAAATAAGGACTTCTGAATGCAACTGTGGAGCTTTTATTGCCCTGGTACTGTTAGTTCATTAGTGTATTGCAGTAACGGAACGGCAAATTATTTTGTTCAAGTGTATAATTACCAGAAACGGGTATCATCACGATTAATGAAAACATTCGATTTGAGGTAGAGAATGGAATCGATCTGTCATCATTATAAATCACTTGTGTCGTGCGCTTTCCGAAAAAAAAATTAATTGTGTCGGTTTATGGTTAAGCAAAGAAACTACACTGTTTTCCTAAAGAAAAACGTTTATTGATAACTCATCTTTTCTATGAGAAAAAATTATAAATAACTTATTGTGTAAAGTCCTCGAATTAAGTGTCCAAACTAATTCAAAAATAACCCCTAAAAATAAATAAGATGTTTTGTACCAAGTGCATAATACTACAAAGTTGCTAGTGATCTAGATATTTAAATATATGTAACAGTCTCAAGGTTTTTCTGTTAAATTGGCTAGGGATGAAGAAGCTTTGTTTTCCTCCATAGGAGTTTTGGTGTTGACAACATCCGCTGATGTTGTTTGGGCTTCTTCAGCAGTAGATGTAATTCCTTCACCTGAATTTGTTGTTACTTCAACAGTTTCATTTTTCTCGTCCACTTGTCCCTTTTTCATCAACAGTTCTGCTATAGGTTGCGCTCTAACGCTCAATCGTTCTCTATTATCCGCCTGCTCAACGTTAGTTGAAGACGAGGCGATACCTAAAGCTGCATTCAGATCAGAAGCTGCAATTGCACACCCTTCTTGATCAGTTTTGACGAAAAACGTTCGACTGATTTTATTGGCGTCCAGGACGCCGTAAGCTTTTTGTAGAGCTGTGCCATCTGGAATTCTTTCTCTGGTCATCAACCAGGCGCTTTCTGAAAAACACAATTTGCAATTTTTCTAATGGGCTTTCCATTACGCGGTGCATTTAAGGATAAACCTTGTTCAGAGTTAGTCACAGCGATTTCTGCAAGTAACTTTTAATTATTCTTCCGGTGAGCTTTCAAATACCTTTCAACATCAGGCAGTCTTATTGAAGGTTTTTCAATTCATTTCTGTATGTCATTCAGACGTACAAAGAAGTACTTACGTGCATTGATTGGTCCCAAGCCGCTGCAGCTCCAAATTACTGCATAGTTGTCATAATCTGTATCCAAAATGGTTAAAGTCGATGTGGTTGAAATGGGGGTTGTATCATATTTAACAGCCAGTCGGCCTTCAGATTTTTTCCCCGTTAAATCCATGTGGCCCCCTATTACGCGCTTCACTCCAGTACTAAAAATATCCTTGTTATAATTATTCTTATTACTCACAATCTGTACTGATACTTACAATCTGTTGGTGACTTCGTTTGAGATATAAATTTTACCATTTGGTCCTACAGCATAATCCGTGACCACACATCTGGAAGCCACTTCAGAAAACTGGAAATATCGCTCAGCTTCGTACCATTTGCCCAAGAATCGGTTCATGTCGAAATTAGCCATTGGCAAATAATCGGGACAGAATCCGAAACTAGGAATCTGAGCCTGGCAAAAGGTCGCTAAACAGAATAGAATATACAGCCAATACATGGTTGAAGATATTTTGTGGTCAATTTCTTGGCCGGTTCCTTTATATAGTCAAGTACCGGTACTTTCTGACCGCCGATGTCATCAAAGTGGTACCTGGGCGCCAAAGAAAGTAGTAAAAGTGTGCACATCTTGGTTCAAAAGGTCTTTTTTCATTAAATCATTCTTTCAAATATGAGCAAAAATGAAAATTTATTTCATTTCAGCAAACTCTCGGAAAACATACAGAATTATCTTTAAACTTGGAAATTGGGTATGAACGGTTTCTAAAGTGGAGTTCTTGGACTTAGGTTCGGATGTTTTAAGCAAAATATGAGCAATTTTTTACACATTTCAGTGCATTTTGATGCTTTGACATTTTTCAATCATTCGTTGTATAAACAGTCTATTCTATTTTCTCGGCCAATGTAAAAAAATTAGGTTTTTTTCATCAACAATTTTTTGAAATGTGTCCGGACATTGACGGAAATATGGAAAGTGTCGAAATCTTTTTGCCAATGCCTGAAACTCCAATTCGGAATTTGATAAATTTTATTTTTGCGGATAAAGTCAATATTAATATACAGGGTGTCCCGGAATATGTGGTCATGCTCTCGGATTTGTACAGGGGACGTTCAAAAAACATAACAAGTTTCTATAAAAAAAGTTTCCAGATGGCCCCCCTACGGAGATACAGGCCTCTAAAGTAGCCACCTGAGAATCGATTTTTTTAAATAACTTTTAGAATACTACATGCAATTTAATTATTTTTTCATACAATGAATATTACATCATTGCTCTTAAAAAGAACCCATGCATTTCGGTTTTCCCGGGATAGACTCGGTGGAGCACAATAATAGTTTATTTTTTTTACCCTTTACAATGAAGTTACGAAAGTAATGTATTTAGGTAGCTTTAACCTTAAGCTAAAAAAAGACACTCTTGAGTCATATGGATAAACAGAACGGTTTTCGAGGAAAAAATATTTTTATTAATTACGGCTTTACTGGACATTTTTGTACGTATGTGTCAACATGAGCTCTTTCCACTCTTATCCTTAGCTCGAAGTGTTTTAGATTGTTGCATGCTTGCACATTGGTTCTTATTTGGCCCCAATGAAAATTAATGCTTTCTAATAAGTTTTCCCTAGTATCGACATGATTGGTATACCCTAAAGCTTTTAACTATCCCCAAAAAAAAATCTGAAGGGGTGAAATCTGGCGATCGAGCAGGCCATACCACGGGTCCACCTCATCCTATCCAACGTTGTCCGAATTGCGTGTTTAAGTGTTCGCGAACTGCCAGGCTGAAATGGGGTGGTGCCCCATTATACATGAACCACATAGCATGTAGTATTGCCAAAGGTAAGTCTCCTAAAAGTTCTGGCAAGTTGTTTAGGAGAAATTCCAAATAAAGTGCCCCGGTCAACCTGTTAGGCAATACGTATGGTCCTATTAAATGTTGTCCGATGATTCCAGCCCATACATTAATAGGTTGAAACTGGTGTTGATGGTGAGTCACAATAAAAGCATGCGGATTTTCTTCTGCCCATAAATGCAAGTCATGGGAGTTTATTACTCCATGCTTAGAAGATGCAGCTTGGTCCGTAAACAGAACTGAACCGACAAAGTTTGCATTATTTCTGTGCATAAGTAAAAGTCAGTTTGAAAATTCCATTCTTCGTGGAAGGTTTTCAGGACGAAGTGCATGAACGTTTTGTAGGTGATAAGAATGCAATTGCTGTTCTTTAACGATCCTGAAAACTGTAGATTTTGGATAATGAAACCGGGCACTTAATTTCCGGACACTTAAAAGATCTTCTTCGGTAACCGCATTGCGATTCACTTGGTTTCCACAATTGTGTTTGGCTTTGGAAAACGTTCGTAAAATTATTTACGGAAGGTATTATTTCACCTACTCAAAAAGTACGATAATGCAACTACAGAACTCTTTCAAAAGTTTTTCTATCCGGTACTATTCGGTCTGGAAATCGTTCCGCGTAAAGCCTTTTGGCTTCTACGGCATCACATGCTGCAAGTCCATACATTAGTGCATGTCAGCACATTCCGAAAACGGAAATTCCATTACGGAAAAAAATGGAATTTTAGATAAATTTTAATAAGTTGCAAAAAGTAGCAAACTCTATCTCTAACTGACAGACAGTCACAAATAATTTTTACCTTACTTTAGCACGTTAAAAAACCAATTAATAAACATACATTGAAAACATTTTTCCTTTCCGATTGCAGGCTGAAAAATTGGCATAAATTTTGGCATTAATTTGCCCAAATTAATGTGAAGAAAATTGTAAACATTTGTAAAATGAAGAAACATAAAAGAAGCAACTGCTTTTAGTCAATCGACCATTTGATCACTTTTATTCGCACTAAATGATTATAATTTGAACTTTTATAATCGATGTATTTGCTATAATTTTATCAATTAAAATTTGTCTTCTGCAGTCGCTTTCAGTTTCAGTCCAATAACAGCGTTTTTCACTCGTCTTTTAATATTTGAGCAAATTACCTTTGTAAATTTGTAAAAGTTTAGATCAATTGCAGCTTAAAAAGATTGTAAATAAATATCCAATATCACGATTCGGGGCTAAAGAGCGACATTTTTTTACACCAAATCACACATTGTATCACTTCTGTCTGCAGAACTTGAAAATCAATAATTTCCTGTGCCAAGAATTGCAATTATTGAAACAAAATCTCATGTGCCAAATAAAAACATTATTTGATCAATTTCTGGTTACTTGGATTCACCTTTGTATTTTGCCTTTTTAAATCCCCATGGTATTTGAAGTGAAATCGAAATTCCCACACTGAGTGTGTCGGGTTTCAAAACATAGTATTTCGTTCAAAAATATTTGTAGTGTTAAACGGTTCTCCACTATTTAATATGATCAAAGGCAATGCCCTACATTGGCCTAATGAACTTGTGACCAAAACCTTCTATTCCAAACCGTTCGGAATTCTGTTCTACTTTGCTGCAGTTGTGGGTATTTAGATTTTTTGTCGTTTTCCAATCTAAATCTTATTGCTGTTTTTCCTCATCAGCAATTGTAATAGTGAATTTAATATTTGTTTTCCTAACTTTCTTAGTCTTGCTGAAGTAGTAATTGTTAAACAGAACTTACTCTGACTTACCGTTACTAGCGAAGGAAGTGTTAATAGTTAATAGAAACGTAACTAAAGCTTGTCTATGTTGGTAAAGCGATAATCTTTAAAGCAAATAGACAGTATTTGCATATCTTTATTTTCGCATCTCTTCAGGAGAAATCAGTGTGTTTTCCAATTCGAGACTCCGATCAAAAATGCTCATATTTATGGCAGCAGGCAATTTCTCACACTTCTTGCAAGATAATTAGAAAATTCCCAAAACACAATAAATATCGAAAGGTTAAGTGGGTCATCAGCGTACGTGTTATTGCTTGTTCAATTGATAAGCTCTTGCATTGAACAGGAAGCATTTACCCAATCCATAATATCCCGTTTAAAGCCTTGTATAAATTGTCTTCGTGCATCAATTTAAGAATTACAACCTCTGATAAGGAATGAAATAATTTATCTTAAAATTAATGGTTAAAGACGTTAAAGTTCATCCATTAAGTGTTCTTCATTCTTTGAAAGCGCGCATACGCTACCATCCACGTTAAAATCCACTATTGTCCGAGAAAACTTAAAACGAATAGTTGAGTGGTAAATTTACATGAACAAACTTCGAAGATAGTGTTAAGGCATCAAATACTGGCTTTTAATTGACTTGGTGGATTGTTCGCCGAGCTTTGTTTAAACGCAAACCGGACCTTGACTAACTGGATTTTACAGAATCTCCCCAGGTCGTCAAATGTTACAAACATTTTTAGTCTTAATGTGAATTGTTTTCAGAATGTTGCTGTGGTATTTTCTGTTAGGTGAGTGCAAACACTTTAAATTACTCGATAATTAACAAATGTTTGGTTCACGGTATTGTTTCAATTTGCCAACCTCCATTTAAACACAGTATTACAAAACGATTCGATCAAGCAACCAAAATACTACCATTTAATCTCACTAGGAACCTTGAGGGTGTTTGCTATTTGTAAGATGGATTTTTGAATATCTGCTGGCTTGGCCTTCATAAGCTTGGCTTGGCCCTTTGTTCATTTTTCAAGCACAAAATATTTATCAAAATGTCCTGTTGCTCTCCAACTAAATTCTGCTAAAGTTGAAAAACTCAAGAACATAAAATACCAATTTTTTCCGGTTTCGAATTGCTGAAATATATTTTATTTGACAACTTATCGACTCGAAGGAAATACTAAGAATGATTGGAAAATTGCAAAATATTTCTCGAAGAAGTCGCAATTTTTCATATCCGATGAGTTAAGACAACCTGGGCTTCTTAAGGAGCCTTGAAAATGAAATATTCCCATGGCGGTGTCCTAAATTGGGCATGATGTAATCGGATAAAAAAAATCAATTTCAATACCGGAGCTTCAATTTAAAATTACTTGTTAATCGAATGCACGAGAGTTAATGAAGATTTCTGCCTGAAAACAAGGCCTTATTAAGAAACATTTCGCGCGAAAAACGCACAATCTAGAATCTAGAAGATTCTTTTTTTTAAGGTTTAGTAATCAGCGTTGTAGAGCCACACCAAAACGAAAGTAGACCAAACCATACCACTGAAGAATTTGGTAGCGACGATCCATTTTATCCAACTCTAGAATGGTCCGACGCGTTCGATTGGAAACTTTTAACAGTAAGTTTCACTGTTTTTCGAACAGATTGACTAATTCCAAGCGAATAAATTTCCAGGTGCTTTCCAGGAAATCTCCAAACATTCTATTTTCTCCTGCTAGTCTACAGCTGGTTTTGTCAATACTGTATGAAGCGTCCAGTGGTGCTACGCAGAACAATTTTGAGGACACTTTGCAATATATTACGAAAAAAGGCATCCGGGAAAAGACACGAAGAACGATCGACGCTCTGCATGTAAGTAAGTATTGCTTATATAATCGGTCCCTGATTTTTTGAACTTCAAAATTTCCTGAAGGAATCGGTCTGTAGTTGATTTATCTAGGGAAGTTCTGGCATTTTGGAAATGCGTTTGGCGGACGAAAGCCTTAGTTTTCTTTCACTTTTGTAAATCTCAAATAGGTGAAGCGCAGCAGGTTTTGAGTCAAAGAGTTTTTCAATTCTAAAGCTACCCGGATGAATCCAAGCACAACTCTCTTAACTTGCCGGATTTCAGGCAGATTCAAATTACATTTGAAGGACAAAAACGTTATATTTTTTTCGCTTTTTCAAAATTAAACATTGGCAAAAGCTTGCGCTCGTTTTGAGTCAAAGAGTGTTTTGGCTTTCACACTCTAAAACTATCAGGATGAATCAAACCACAACTCTCAGGCCTTGAGGAATTTCCGGAAGATTGAAAATACGTTTTACGCACGGAAACGTTCTCATTTTTTTAAAGAAGTTTTCAATTCTAAAATTAACTGGATGAATTGGACCACAGATGTGTTATCTTGAGGAAGTTTCGATAGGTTGAAAGTGCGTTTCAAAGGCAAAAAGCTTCTTTTTTTTCTTATTTGAAAAATTAAACATCGGTGGAAGCTTGCGCTCGTTTAGATCCAAAAAGTGTTTTAGGTTTTAACTTGGAAAACTCTCTGGATGAATCGGTTTTCATCTTTCTTACCTTGAAGATTTTTTGGCGGTTTAAAAGAGAGAAAACTTTTCAATTTCATTCAGTTTTTGACGTTTAAGAATCAGTAAAAAACTTGGCTTGTTTGCAGTGAGAAGATGTTTTGGTTTTAAATACTAAATCTTTTTAGAAAGGAGAAAAAAATATTTCTTAAGTTTTTAGAAAAATTTAATCAGTGAAATTTTTAGCTCGTTTTGAGTCCAAAAGTGTTTTCTGTTTTCCTGCGCTTTCTTCAAAATGCATTTGAAAGACGAAAATAATCGACGAACGAATTTTTGAAAATCAACCTTTCAGTTCGTTTTGAGTGTCTATCGAATCCTACACCCTTACACATTTCTAGGTCTGCCACTGGCTTACCTTGAACAATTTCCGGCACCTTAAACCTTCTAAATATCCTCCTTTTCTTCCATGTCCTCAAATATTTTAACAATTAAGTTAGAGCCTAATGTTAATTTCCTATGCTATTATCAGATGATTATTGATGAGCAACATTATTTGCTAGGTGAGCCCCACAAGTGAAAACAAACTGAGTTTAAGTACCAGAATATTTCTGGACTCGAAGATCCGAATTAAGGACATATATGCGAAAAAAATTAAGGATAACTACAATACTGATGTGTTCCCTACGAATTTTACCGATACGGAAGCGACTAGTGCCAGTATCAATGCATGGGCCTCAGAGTATACACAAGGTGCCATAAAGCGACTGACTGAACCTGGTTGGTGAAAATTTAAAAAATCAAATTGATTTTCCATTGCTACTGTTCTTACTTCATCAGATGATGTTCGAGACATGATCATGCTGCTGGCCAATGCAATTCACTTCAAAGGCGTTTGGAGATATCCATTCCCGAAGAATGAAACGTGCATTGGCGGCTTCTATACTAATCCTGGGACCAAGATCTATGTTCCTTATATGACCACAACGAATTTGTTTTACTTCTTCGAGTCGCATGCATTGGAAGCCAAGATTTTGCGCCTACCATACAAGGTAAGAGCAGCTTTCAACATTTTGCTCCTTGATTTAAGTTGTTTTCTTTAACTGGATATAGGGAAACAGGTTTTCAATGTTCCTCATCCTGCCGTTCGCGCAAGGAGGTGTGCCAGCTCTTCTGGAAAAAGTTAATCTTCTAAACCTTCATAGGGAGCTTCACTATTTGGATAGGCGAGCGGTTTTGGTTTCAATCCCCAAGTTCTCATTTAAACTAAAAGCAAGCTACAAGGGTGTTTTACAAGAGGTAAATGAGCGATTCTTCTTAACGGACAGTTTGATGAGTTGCTGTTTTAGTTTGGACTGACCAAGATATTCCAAAACTCTGCAAGTTTCACTGGCATTGCTGAAGGAAACAGCAAACTGCTAAGAGAGCTGGTTGTGTCTGATATATTGCAGTCCGCAGGAATCGATGTGGATGAGGAAGGAACTGTAGCGTTTGCAGCAACAGGTTTGTAAATATAGCCAGCAGCCAGTATGATGGTTGATAATTGAGCTGTGAAGTTTTTGGTGTGTTGATGACAATCATTTTATTTCAGACGTAATAATCGGCAACAAAATCGGGGTCCCAGAGAACGTGTTCAATGCCACTCATCCCTTCATATTTTTCATCCAGGATGACAATAGTGGCACCATTCTGTTTCTGGGCAAAGTAGACAGTCCCTTATATCAAGACTTGGAGATCAAGAAAGAACTGGATGATATTGAAAAGGAGTTTCAAAGCACGTGAAGAACGTGTTCAGTTTTTCCAGCGCAGAAGGCCAGCATTGCCATTCCATTTTTTTACAACTTCCATGTTTCTGTTTGTAGTTTTTTTGCAGTAGATTTTCGAAAAATTGCACGAACTATGTAAAAGACAGATAGTTTCGCCAAAGTTTCATATTATTTAAGAAGGTAACATGATTATCCGTTATAAAATAATTTATATGATGTTTTAATCAACCAAGTTTTACCAATCCCAGGGGGGTTGATAGTAAAGTAAAAATGTTTAATGAAAAAAGGCAAAATTTCGGTTTTTGCCCGAATATTCATATTGTTACTGTATGAATCATTGAGTTTATCTTCACTTTTGGGTTTGCCATTGACAAGGTGTGTGAAAGTTCAGTGTTTTGGTTCAGTTCGCGTTTTTTTCCTGACGTTCCACGCTAATTGTGATGTGTAACCAGTCAGGCCTCAAGAAAAACTTCCTCTTTTGACCTTGTCCGAATTTATAATTTTTTAAATTTAAATTAGCCGAAAACTCTGAATTAAATTTTGAAATATTGCAAAGTGAAACACCAGGTATTTTGGAATGTAGGTAGAAATAAAACCAGAGGAAAATTAGGTGAGGGATTTTTAATGAAATAACGGGAAATACTATAATTTTATTTATCTTATAATTAAAGTATTTACAAGCTATCTTTACAAAGCTAAAGAGAATACTAAGTTAACACATTTGTACCACTTTTCTAGGCAAAAGACTTGCCTTACATAGCAAAGTTATCAAAATGTGCGCTCAATTCTAGTAAAGCTAAATTAATTCCAAATTCGCAAAATAACTCTTCTCCGTTTAATCTTTTAAATTGGCTAACATTTAAAAATAAAAGGTGAAAGTCCTAAATTTACACAAAGAGGTAGATATCAAATAATTTAACACGTTTTTACTTGATTTACTGGATTTTATTCAAAGATAATTCCAACATCTCACAGCTAAAAACTACACACCCAAGTAACACCACTCAACTTGATACTTTTCTATATATAAAACTTAACTTTTGTGATGGTTCATGATTCTGTTTATTGGAGAAGTAGAATTATTTTTGAGACAGGTATAGTAACGTAGATGTTCAAGACATTACGTATATGCAGTGTTTTTTCACATTTGTTAAAGTTTCTAGTAAAGTTTCTGCATTTTCAATTAAAACCGAGAGCTCGTTAGAAAGAATAGAGAGGTGTATAAGTTAATTAAGTAGATAGATTTATTGTAATTCTTACAATTTACTTCTTTGGTGTGTATATTAAAAAAATATACGATCGTACATTCCAGTTTTGTAGTAAAAACTATAAGCTTGTTATATACAAATTTTTACATACAACAACTAAAAATGCTTTCTTCAGGATATCCAGGGTAATAAAACGAAAAATTGCTTCAAACATTTAACGGAATGTTGGCTCAAAAACCAATTTTTGATAGAAACAAACTAAATATCCACATTTCGGATTTTTCAAGTTAAATAATGCTAGCGCGTAATCCGAAGCAATTTTAGTTACTGTATAATAAATCAGCTACTTGTGATGTATATAACATTGGATTATTATAGAAATGTTTTTTTGCAATATAAATGTTTTTTCCTGCGAAAATCGGGTCAGCCGAAAATTTCAAATCACTTGTCATACACACCACGCGCAGTTTAGGTACGTAAAGTCAAATTGAACACATCGGTTGGAATTACGTCTAATCAATTAAAAAAAATTAATGTGGTCAACAGTTGAACTGGACAACTTGGTTTTTCGTAACCGACACGCCTTTCTAAAAAAGGCCACTAAATATGAGTTTTAAATAATAATGCACCCAGCTTGCTTACCGACAAAAATCAATTTACCTGTATGTTTGTAGAATTTAATATCTGAAAGATTTTGACAATTTTAGTTGTTAGTAGCAATAGAGTTAGGCTTTAGCCGCTGTTGATTTCAGCTGGTTACTTTTTCGGGTCAGCACGAAATTATATTCTACGATGGTGTTAAAGTCCGAAAAACTCACCAGTTGCATAGTTGTTGATACATGTTGGTTTTTCAGTTTCTTTTTTATTGACATTCCGAAATTATTTTATTAGGTCGTCAATAAGTTACAGAAGTTATAAAAATTCAAAATAAGCTGGGCCATCAACGTTTTAAAAATAGACGACTAAATACATAGAAAGTTCAAATTTGGACAGAAATGAAAAAATAATGGAATAGCTCGCTTATAATAAGGCACTCCTTGATTTCCAAGATATACGAAATAGATGCAGTTCGGTAATTAGGCGTTGTGCCATTACAAAAATCAATGTACTAATAAAACTGCCTTTTCTAATTCAACCTGCGAATTAAAATTGATCGAATTAAAACCAACTAATAAGCATATCACAAATTCGGATTGGAGTCGTTCTAGGCAACCATTGTACGACTCCAGTGAAATGGAATGTAAATATAAACTATTTAAGCTCGTGCATGTTTTTACTTAAAAGTAAATTATTATGGGGTCCAGATAAATGTCTGATAAGTTCGGGCAACGAGTCGAACGACAAAGTGCAAAAACAGCAGTTAAATCGTCCAGCATTGCCATCGGTCGAAGAAATAACATTTCTATGCACAGAGCACAAGTGTTTTAGTAAATGGGCTTTTTGCTTGAACATAGCTACACAAAGTCTACAAGCAAACGGTTTTTCGCCAGTGTGAACACGCAAATGAGTTTTCAAATTCCAAGACATCCCGAACTGTTTACCGCAATACTCACACCTATACTCGCGCACTTGAACGGCTGGCAAAGCATGCTTGCTTCCAGTTGCTTGTTGCGAAGTCTCTGCACTGTCTTCAGCTCCAGGATTAGAGGAATACCCAGGAGGCGGTTCACGGGGTTCGTCGTTACTTTGCGATGGGTTCACTGCAGTTTGGCACAAAGTCCAGGCCCCCCAAGTATGCTCAAATGATTGATACGCTTCCGACACGAGTCCCTGATCTGCACTGGGCGGTCTGTATTTCACCACTACACTTTCAGGAGCTGAGGAAGTATCGGGGTGTGTACCAGGAGTAGGAGTGTGAGTCCGATCAACTAAAAATGGAGGAGCCGATAAAGACAAAGGATGATGAGCAGCTAATATGGGTGGAAAATTTTTATATCGATGACTGGTGTGATGACCTGCGTCCTCTATATAGGACGGCGAAAACGGTACAAACGGTGGGTTTTGTGCTGGAGAGTTATGGAAACCAGGACGTCTTTTTCGATGAGGCGTTACCACGTAGTTATCAGGACTTGGCACTAACGACATCAACTTTGGGTCCGCTATGGGCGGCTTAATTTGCGAATAATCTTCTTGATGCTTCAAGTCTATGGGCTCTGTGTACATTAAGCTCTTGCGTTTCATTCGATGAAACTGCGAAAACTCATGAACTTTTGGAGCGATCTTCACAGATGTTTGCCCTATCTTTAGCGTATCTACATTTTTCTGATCACCTCTCTGAAACAAACAGAACACCCATCAAACCGATTCGATTGAAACAACAATTCCACATCGGATACTCGATTAGTAAAGCCCTGCTACACAATTTATTAGTGCTTTACTCTTTGACTGCTAAATATTCATTACCCTGATGACGAACAATGCAGAAGATCAGGCAAAACGCCGTTTCTCATCTTCTTCAATCTATTTATTTTAATCAAGTAGAAGACTTTTTTTATTAGTTCACTTCGCTTTATCAGCATAATTAAAATTCAAATAACTCGGACCGCAATTGATGAAAGTTCTTTAGTAAATTATGTCGATTTTTGTTTAATTTTTTTTGTATTTTTATTTGTTTGTTTAGATTAAGACTGCATGTACTAAACAAGGGCAGAAAGACCGATAGGTCGATAGCCTTTTTTAGAAATAAAGATGTTTATTACTACTACTTTTTTTGTACCACTATTCCCTGTATCATTTATACAGGGTGATTCAAAAGTACTCTGATAAACTTTCCGAGGTTTTTCCATGTATTTTAGGATCAAACGTTCCAATAAACGAAGACATCGTGACAAAAATACACGGTGATAAAGTTTTATTAAAAATCATCAAAATTTATTAACATATTTGAAAAAAAAATTTTTCTGAATGTTTCTATTGAATGAAGCATTATTTTTTTGGTTTAACATGATGCTCAATATTTTTGAACAAAAAAACGATGCGCTAATGATCTATCTAAAAATTTATTTTGCCTTTTCATTGCCTTTTCGAATTCGAAACAAAAAAATTCTCTTTACTTTTCTTCGTGTAACGCATCATTTTCGCGTAAAAACATACAAATAATATAAATGCAAGCCCTAAAATCCTAACACCAAACTTAATTATTGACGTATGCAAATGAACAGAAGTAATGTCTAAATTCCTTTAAAATTCAGCGGACTGTTTTTTGGAGAAAAGCTCGGACCAGTCAATTTTTATTTGTAAATGCGATTTTTTTTCTACCAAATTTATTTATATAAGGTGGTCTAAACATAAGTTACGCCATCAACTATTTTTTTTTATGGACTCATCTGGTTATTATTTCAATTTTGAATTCTGCAGTGAACTTCTGAGACTCACTATCTATAGAAATAATCTTTACTCCATACGGAAAAGCTATCGACCTAATCGGTCTTTTTGCCCACGCAAATCATTTTAATTAAGTAATTATAATTTGCACTAGGTTTCAATTAAAATAACTGTTATTGTGAGGATTCCAAGACGTTCATTAATACAATTTAAATTTTTAGCTCGAAAATGAGGCTTTGCACGAAGAAAACTCAAAACAGCTTTTTTGTTTGGAACTGATCAACCAATGAAAGGGTGAAATTAATGTTTTGATAAATCAGTAGTGCACCATTTTTTTCCAAAAATATTGAATATTATGTCAGAACGCAAGCTTCTGGTCGAACAAAAAAATCGTTGCATTCAATAGAAACACGGCTAGGCGATAGCTATTGACATTTGCAAAATTTTGTTAAAGCTGTTTCGGATATATTAGAGAGATATAGAAGAGCATGTTTAGTGCCCGTTCACTAATAATTGAAGGCTGTAACTGAATTAATACAAGGCACTATTTCCTTTTCATAGCAGTGTTATGGGAACCCTCAAAATAGGGCTTTGTTAGGATTTAATTTTAATTTGACAAACATTATTAGTGGCAGGCCTTACTAAAAATGAAATGCGCATGTGCAGATGTCAATAAGACGGCGGCACTATTAGCGACATAGCTGCAATGTGTGTTCCATATCTGTCTATTAATAAACTTTTGCGTTTATAAAAAAAACTTTAATACCCTGTATATTCGGATCGATGCCCTTAAGGACCCTCGTTCATCAGTACGTTTGATCTTAAAATACTGCCAGAAATCACTTCTTGAAGATAATCAGAGAATTTTTGGATTTCCAAACTAAGCAATGTAAAAACACTGGAGTTCTACTGAGGCCACAACAATTCCATTACTCTAACAATTAATACTTTACCTCCGAGTTATTTTCCCGTTCGCCTGCCGCATCATCTTTCTCAACATTCTTAGTACTAATTGATAAATTCACAGGGTTGGGAGATCCATTGCTTTGGTCCTGAGAAGATGTGTCTTCCGCAGGATCGTCTTCATCATCTTTGATTTCGCCTTCCTCCTTTTCATCATCATCAGTTTCGCGTTTAACCTGAACAGGGTCGCACGTTTCGTTATCGCGCTCCCAGCTGCTACCGCCATCATCGGACTGGCTTTTGGCCTCTTCAGAATTTGAAGACTGCCATACGTCAGATTTAATTTGAAGCAGCTCGAATAATTCTTGAATACTGTCCAGCTCACTCGACTGAAAATTGCAAAGGAATTTATGGAGTTACTCATTGTTTAGTCTTAGATGGTTCGAGGAACTAATAACATTTGGTTCTCTTCAACGACGGAAGTGTCAAGTCAAAACTGGTTTTCACCAGAGGCAAACAAAACTAAGTTTAAGGTAAACGCCGAAATGAAACTCAGTTAGCGACGTGTGGTTTTCACCAGCAGTTCCATAACTGAGTTTCGTTTTGACAGAATCCACATGTTCTGTCTTTATCTATCAGGAGCCAGAAAAATTTGGCTGGCAATTGAATCGAAGTCAATTTGTGTTGTTAAAATGTCATAAATACCTTAATGCAGGCTTGTCCATTGTACAGGAAATCCAGCAGATGTTTGAGATGACAGCTTTTGATCCCAGGCAGCAATACTACGCTTGGGCCGTGCGCGTGCACACTTTCGCCGAGAATCCTGCGCACTAACGGACTGGCAGTTGCCATAATGAGTTTATGAGCGTTCAGAGTGATCTTATCGTCGCAAATAAACGTCATATCGGCGTAGTTTTCTGAGGCGAAACAAGTTTTGATCTCATCGACTATGGTAGCATGGTGTTTGCCGTAGTGGAGGGTTAGTAGGCCGTGAGAATCGTGTTCTTCTGAGTACATGGCGAAATTCGTTGTTGGAAGAGGACCACCTAAGAATAAGAATACTATTTAGTAAAAAGTATTCCCATTTATTTGCTTTCCACTAACGTTGAAAGCACCTGTATTTCACTCTAGCGAGGTTCATAAAGAGACTTCGAATGTTCGGGTTGGAGCCTGACCACCAGAGATTAGTCGGCTATTCAACTAATCTCTGCTGCCACAAAATAGCCTGTCGAAATTCTAGACAAGGGTACTGGTGTAAAAATTCGCGGCATATAACGATTTCTGTCACCTACAATTGCTTGTGAAACAATTGTTTTCCGGTGAATTTAAAGAATTCTTTCACAAACAATTATTTGTGAGATATTTAATAATTAACGAGAAATTATCAGCAGTCGAATGGAATACCTCGCAATGCATTCCTAAAAAAAACTTTTAGATATTTCTGCTTGCATAATACGCGAATGCTCCCACAAAAATTTGCTCTTGGTGGATTGAGTATAAATGTTGGCTCCCTCGTATCCAAACACAAAAATACCAACCTGACTATTCAGATTTCTAAGCGAACTAAATTCAGGTTTGGCATCTCGCTGGAGATTTCGAAATAAAAGTAAAAACAGAGATTAGATTTTACACAACAGTACAGAAAAAGTAGAAGGATAATGTGCAACAAAACTGGGTCAATATTCTCTTTGTTTTTTTTTGCTTTCTGACTGCGAAACATGTGGAAACACCAAATGAATGTATTTCTTTAGACAGCTATTATTAAAAATTTCGTAGACAAATTTAAATTTAATTGCTACGTCGAGCTATATAATTTTGTGCAACTGCTTCATGATACCTAAGGATTTAAACAGATACTAACAGCAATCGCAATTAGTAAACGATAGTTTGTTGCATAATGTACGCAGACAAAATTACATACCTTTAAGGCAAACATTCTTGACTAAAAATACATTTGTACGTGTTTTTTTATTTTTCAAAATAGCCCCCCTATTCAAAGTTGTAGCGTTTTGCAAAAATCAAAAATTCTCTTTTAAGTCATTCATTCTAAAGTTTGAGAGCTACCATTTTCAGTTAAGTCCAATTTTTTATTTAAATCTACCGCAAGCTAGAAAAAATCTTCAATTTTACGTCCAAGTTTAAGGGTTTCTGAAAAATCAGCCAACACTGCGATTCTCTTCATAATCGCTCAGATTATGGCCCAAATCTTCCTATTCTCATAAAATTTTCTCACTTTTAGCAAACATCTTCTTGCTTCTTTTGCAAACATTTAAAATTAAGCACTCCAGAGTTTTAAGAGCTGCCGATTTTTTATTTAGACCGCAGGCTGGAAAAAATCTTCGATTTTTTGTCCAAGTTTAAGGGCTTCTGGAAAATCACCCAACCCTCTGATTCTATTCATAATCGGTCAGATTATGGCCCAAACCTTCTTCTTCACTTTCACTGTGCCAAAATCTAAAGTTTATTCCTTACGAGGTTTGGATGTTTCAATTTTTTGTTGAGCTCCACCACACGTTAGAGAGATGCTTGACATGCATGTCCAAGTCCAAGTGATTTAAAAAAAATCATCCAATCCTCGGATTCTCATAAAATTTTCTCACTTTTTAGCAAACATGTTCTTGCTTCCTCTGCAAACATTTAAAATTATTTACTCCAGAGTTTTAAGGGGTATCGATTTTTTATTTAAATCGCAGACTGGAAAAAAATCTTCAATTTTTTGTCCAAGTTTCAGGCTTCTGGAAAATCAGCCAACCCTTTGATTCTCTTCATAATAATCGGTCAGATTATGGCCCAAACCTTCTTCTGCACTGTGTCAAAATCTAAAGCTGATTCTTTCAGAGGCTTGGATATTTCGATTTTTTGTTGAGCTCCACCACACGTTAGAGAGATTCTTTACATGCATATCCAAATCAGCCAACCCTCGCATTCTTATACAATTTTCGCCGTTTTTAGCAAAAAGCAGTTTCAAAAAGCCTGCTTTTTGTGCAAACATTTCAAATTATTCATTTTGCAGTTTTACGAGTTTTTTTAGTCAGTCAATTTAAGTGTAATTAATGTTAAATCACACTGAGAGCCTTAAAACGAAGTACATGCAAAAGATCAGGGATGTAAAAGAACTCCGAGAAAAGCGACGAAGTAGGGTGACAGCTAGATTGAGGCAAGACGATTCGGAGAATATTTAGGACATTTCCCCTTGATGGCTATTATTTTCAATCCTGTGTTTTACACGAAGTTCTCTATAACACATTCCATAGACAGTTTCAATGGCTATGTTGTGTAAAAGACCTAGGGAAGAAATGAAAAAAAACATACTTTCAAGCTTCATTAATCGGATGCGTTTTAGTAGCTAAAAACTCGATATTTTTGCAGAAAAGTTTGAAACTGTCGAATAACAGATCATAATATAGTATAAGTAAGTTATTTGGTGTAAATTGTGGTGAATAAATAAACATTTTCTGTATTTTAAAATTCTTTATTCACGATTTTCCCAATAACACGCCATAATCAGGTTATTCTAATCATTTATGCAAAAAAGTATGTTTTATATCAGAAATCGACTGGATATTGGAAATAGCAAGTTTTTTAGTAAAATTCCAAGGCTCTGAATATCATACCAAGTACTGAAAAGAGCTACTGTAATATTCTCAAAGAGGTTTAAATCCGGCCGGTTGTCCGACGATACCGCTCGACCAACGGACCGGAACTCCGGTTGGTGTTCCGGCTAAACATCCCTAATAGTAACTTTCAAGTGCTGGCCTTTAGATGGGTAAAATAGTTTCTGTCTCAATTTTTTCAAAGTTCCAAACTCCTAGATATTTTATCGTAAACATATTATGCGCCAGATCATAGGTAGTCCATAGTACATTTGCGCGTGTAATGTTCTCATTGGAAATCCCATGCACCAAAAACAATATTATTCTTACGTTCTTATGAATTATTAAATATTTTGCTCAAAATGTTTCCAATTAAAGCGCTCAAGTCCTAAAAGCCGCAAGTAAATAACGAACGTGCCATAAATATATAGTTGATTTAAATAACCGTTTTCCTTTTGATTGTTATAGTCTGGCTTTAATTAGAAAGACTTTGAAAGTGAAATTGAAAAAATTAAAGTCAGATTATAGATAATGCGAGGTCCAGTTTGTGGACTATCCTGTATTTGGATATTTATTTAAAATTCCATATGACACTGGATCAAATGCAGAATGCCCCATCATTTCAACAGACAGCTTATAGCAATAAATTACTTCTGTCGCCACCTGGATAAATAATTTCATTACTTCTAATTAAGTTAATTCCCATGAATGTCTTGGATATCAAGCGGCTGAAATTTCATTAGAGTTCATTCAACAATTCAGCATACAGGGCGGGTCGGTTCATAATATTTTCGCGCTTATATAAAATTTGAGCTTTATATGAGCGCTTCCAGTAAGCGTTTACATAAAATGTACATATGTTCCTGTCGAATGACAACAAAATACATTTTTTCACGCTACGAAAGTGGACTTTGATACATGATTCTTCATCGTGTGATGTAACTGTAGGATTGACTGCCTTTTGTTTCCATTAATTGGACCTTCTAGACTTTAGATAAGGAGCCAATGAAAGTGTTTCTTGTTACGAATTATCGCTTTTAAAAGTTTTGAAACAATTGCTATTAATCAGTAATGCGTAAGGAATGATCGTTTTCATTGCGGCGCAGTTCCCCACGAGATTGCAGTTGGCAATTATATAACAATCAATTATTAATTGAAGCCATTGTGTGAGAAAGTCACACTTTTACAGATAACGTTAATATTTCAATCAATTAAACATTACGTTGCATAAATTGGTAACCAATTAACTAATTCGTTTTTCATTTAAGACTTGAAATCCAAACAGTGTGAATTCTCCTTGAGAAGTTGCCACCAATTTGGAGTTTGGAATAGATAGTTAAATAAAATATTGTCTATTTTAACGTGGAATTCATTTGCCCAAAGTGCCCAGATGCTTATTATCATAAAAACTGCATACAAATTACTAATAATCTTTAATGGATTCTAATGACCTGTTTCGCTTGTTTAATGTCAATGACACCATTTCTGTTAAGCAACCACAAAATCACTCACCAAATTAAAAACTTATCGAGAAACAAATTGTGCATTAAACTGGCAGTCCTAACAACTATTAAAGCTTTTTCTAATTTATTGTTAATTAGTTTTAATTTCTTTTCTCGGTCAGCTTGACTTTTCAACCAAGGAATACGATTATTCCATTAAAATCAACTTTAGTTAAGAAAACCGGTGAGTTTTCAGGATTTTCGATCGTTGTGTAAACGAGTTTCTTCCTGACGTTTCGCAAGCACAAATTTAATACATCTTTAGAGGTGGTGTGTTTGGCGCAGCAACCACTTCTGAAGATTGCGAAACTTCAGGCGGAAATCCCTTTCCACGACTGATCAAAAGCCTGAAAAACATACCAGTTTCGATATAGATTTCAAAAAAAACTTAGCCTTTTGCGGCCATTGTTTGAAACTGGTAAGTTTTTCGGGTGTTTAGATCGAAATAGAGCAACTGAAGCACGTTTTAGTGTTTCACTACTAGAGGCCGGAAAATAGTCAACTATTTACTTCCGCGTTTATTAACAGAGATAGGCTTCGCAACCGTTGCTTCAAACTGATTTTTTGTTTGCTTGGCGCAGCAGCCACATCTGAAGATGAGAGCCATTCGTGCTTGCGAAACGTCAGGAAGAAATTATTTTGTACGAGGCCCTAAATGCCTCATTCATTTGATTTTAGTTTTTGTTAGGTGTTCGTTAAAACTTAAAAAGTTGCAATATAAATGTGTAAAAAACAGTGACTAAATTAATTTTTGTTTAATAGAAAACAACTAATTTCATGAAAGAAAAGGAAATACAGTTGAAAAAATTCTTTAAAAAAAAAACATCAATCCTTTCACTGTTGTGACATTTAGGTTGCCACAACCATATAATGCCTATTCAGTCGACTAGTATGGTATTCTTAGCATACAGAAAAACCTATGTTTGTAAATGGAGACATTTGTCAGGTATCCCACGGTCAAATAATAGAACACCCTTTCACGGTATTAGTCCAGCGACCTTTCTCTTTCACAACGTTTAGAAAGTCCCTAATGCGTTCCAAAAACAACCTTCACTTTCTACGGAATTTCTCTTTTAAGTCTGTCAAAAAATTCAGGTATAAGGGCAGATTAGTATTGACACGTGTCCTTCAAATTTCACATACCGATAAAAGTCCCACCTGTTGAAAAGGATTTGTTTCGAAAAGGATGGAGGTCATTTGGGGTAGCTTTTAAAGCTGTGCTATTCTTTGACTCGTGAATGGTTGCTCAGCACGTAGATAAACCTGTCTATTAAGGAAAAATGAGACAAGTTGACTGCCTGAATGGACATAATTAAATATAAGGTTCCAGTTAAATTGTTACATAATCATCTCGCTGACGAATTTTAAGGCACAAAACATCGAAAGTAAGCGGTTTATTTATACACTTTCCCGGTGAAGGCAAAACATTTTAATTAACAGATAATACGGACTGTGAGAATAATAAAGGATTGAAAAAAAAAACGATTTTCCTAATTTGGCATGCAATTAGTTTTTGCATGTGAGTATTGTAAAACAAATTTGTTTAAGCACCGCCAAGGTCGGAATAGGAGTCCAATGGAAACATGTAATTTTATAATTGAATCCCAGTAAAAAACTATACGGATTATGCAATTTTCGTTCAAATGAACATTCCAATAATAGTAATTGTTGGCGACTTTTTGCCTAGCTGTTTAGACTGTATGTCTGTATGTCTGTATTTTTATTAGGCATTTACATATTCGCAATTAATTTTTTTATACTGTTGACTCAAACGTTGATGCTTTGAATATTAAGCTATTTCGGGTTTCCACCGGAATAATTGTGAAAGGTTTTTAAGGAGAAATAACTTCAGAATCAACGTACGCATGTAGATTCACTGAAAGAGGATTTTGTATCCAGAAATCTCCTTTTGGCGGTGTAGGAGATCGGAGTTAAAAAACTAATTGTCTATGTAAACTGCGTTGAAATCCTTTGCGTTATAAGTCATGAAATTGGGGGCAACTCGCCTGAGAGTTAGTATTTTCGAATAACTCGAAAATTTTGGTCGAAAGTGCATTTAGTTTGGTGCCACAATGAAAAATTTGCACACTAAGTTGACTGAAGTAAAGGTTCAGGTTTTGGTAACGTAATCTGGCAGGAGATTCTTAGTGGGTGGAAAGGAAATACTTGTAGATGAGATAATTATTAAATAAACCTTGACTGAGTTGGAAAACCTTGCGATCTAATCAAGCGAAGAATTGGTTAGAAATTTCAGTGAGAATATTGAGCCCACAATCTTTTTGGCCTTATCAGACGGTAATAAAATAAGAAAAGCGAGAATAAACTCGGGCTTCCTTCTGTAATCTCCCACGTAGGCCGTTACAAAACTGCAAATATTACATATATGTTACGCTTAATATTATGTATGTATGTATAGCACACAACTCGCCTACTTTTACTTTTACTTATTGAGAAGGCAATTCTTGCACGGCAGCCAGCTGGAATTATGTCATTTGTTTTTATACCAGGACTTCAGAAAACGTAAAAAATTCCATCGACCTTTAAAAGATTCTAAACAAAGGCCTTAAACAACGCAGATTTTCAACAAAAAAAATATACTTATTTATCATCCATGATGTACTCTATTAGTGTGCAACCGCTAATTATATGTGATGCATGTGATAATGTTGCCATTCTAATTCACAAGGTTCTGGGAATGGTTATTTGCAACTATCACGTCGGCCTTAAAATTGGTAAATATTTGCGATACTTTCTTCAACTGTCGATTACATTTTAATTCTTGAAAACTGAAACGCCAAAGCCCTTTATTTCCTGCGGCCTGAAGCAATCGTTTCTTCAAAGTTCAGTTTGTATCGCCTAGAGCTTCTCTATTTATCTTATCTCTCTGTATCTTTAAGGCGTGGATATGTGGAGGAACCATAATGGTGGGTGGGTCCTTATAGGGTGGTGCCATCCCTTCAGGTAACCAATGCCGATGGTGCAGCGGAAACCCATGAAAAAGCCCAATAAATTTCTTTAGACTCTCGAGGTTGTAAACCATTATTATCGGAAAGGGATGTTTTGTTAACCGTATGAGTGACTTTATGGGCCGTAACTTTTCGAATAATCCTGAGGCTTTCAGAACTGAAGACCCAAGGAAGATTTTACTACTTTAAGGGACTATATAGATTAGTTCTACAGCAGGGAGTTTTAAATTGAATTATTTCACAGGCTTTATCATCTACTTGGAATCGCACACATTAAATCTGTCAATCGTCAGAACAGATCCGAGTTGCATGATTTGGGAAAAGTAAAAGTGTTTTATTTTTGAGAGGTCGTTTTTAGAATGGTGAATGTTATTTGCAATGTCTTGCGTAATTTTGTAATTTTATGGGTTTAGTAATTATCGCTGACTTCTTCCAAGCTTTGTTTCAACTAGTTTTGGTACGCTTTAATTGGCGTTTTCAGCAAAACATGTCTGCGGTTTGTGCGATTGTGCGAAATCAGAGTGATCTTCTATCATTGACCACAGATTCACTTGAATTATTAACATTGAAAGAACGTTTTCATTAAACTTCAATCATCTATTGTTATGTGCGTTAAATACTTCTAGTAGAAATAGCATTCCTCTTAGAGACATTTCACTATGCATTCACATGTGTTTATAAAATTTATTACAACTGCACATAAATTAACATCTAATGATCTATTAATAAGAGTTAATTATTTCAAATTATAAAAATGCTGCTATTATTAACGTACCATGCTAAAATCATACGTAAAATAGAACGATCAAAACAAGGATTTCCTTCCTGCCAAAGGCTATTTAAAACTGACGAAGAAAAAAATAGATTGAGCATTTTCAAGACATTCAATTACATCAATACGATGTTCTTTTTAAATCTACTAATCCAGAGCAATTCTTACATTGTTACTTGTTAATAAAATGTGATAAACATCAATTACCCAAGGCTAATTTCAGTTAAGGCTCCATGATTATTTGACCACTGTATAGCTCGAGTATTATGAATATTTTCAAACGGAGCACGCATCAATTTGCTCTGGAAGTGGCCTAAATTTATAATTATAATTATTTCGACTTGTTTCTTAATGAACGGCATTTAGTGTCTGTTAAATTTCCGAATGAGTTATTCGATTTGCTTTGGATGTAGATGTCTCATGTGGTTTTAGACATATTTATAGTTTGACTGATCTTGCGCTTAAGTGAAATTTCAGCCGTTTTCTCTAATATTTATGTTTATTAAATATTTGATTTCGGTGAACCAGAATAAATTAATTGGTGGTTGAGGAAAATTTTGTTAAATGTAATTAAACAGTTCATTAAGGCCGTGTACAGACGGTTTACTTCCTCAAAGGTCAGTCAATTTCAATGTTTGGAAAAGCGGCTTTTTATACAAATACAAGTGGCATTTAGTGCAAAATGACTTCAAGTACTTAATGCCTGAACATTGATAAATTTTCATGTCCAAAATTGATTGCAAAACTCCATTAAATTTTGAAAAATTCAAGTCTCAGTGTACGAGAACAATGGGCTCAATTGGAGATTGATTTTTTGCCGAATTTATTAAACATTATAATGTATTTTCTCCCAAATTACCTACCGGTTTATGCCATTTTTACCCCTTTAGCCAATTTTTCGGCTACTTCAGGTTTCCAGATAAATGCTGTGAATTATAAAGACAGAAACAATTATAAAATCTTGAAATAAAACGCCAAAAGTGTCGTTTACATGGTTATAAAGTTTGAAATGATGTTGCTATTTTAGTTTATCGGAAAAATGGAGTTCAAAACAGTGAATTTATTCATATATTCGGATATTACCGATAATAAATTAACATCTCTTTGTGATAAGCCATTGAGAAACTCGACAATTTCTCACAATGTTAAATTCCAAGCCACTTTACCAAGGCAACCAGAAAAGAAGTGATACTAATTAAAGCCTGCCAGGCTCTGTGTAAGATAAAAACACTTTTGGATGTTTTGTGTCTGCAAACTTTTATAATGGACAGGAAATGGACAATTTCGACGGTTTTGCAAATAAATAAGTCAACACTAAACCAGATGTAATTTTATCATTATTCGGTTACACTGCATGTGCTTCTTCCTGAATAAATTCGCCTTAAATTCTTATTACTAGACTAAGTATTGCAATATATATTTTTGTACATGAAACCCACTAATAAAATTAGTTTGGCTAGTTGGAGAGCTTTATTTGCATTTTTTACAGATATTTAGAATTAGTTTTTGTGTTTTGATTATTTTTTGGGGGAATCTAGTAAGTGAAACTTTGAAATAATTAACGTGATCCAATCAGCACCAGTATATCCAGATACCCACATATATCCAGAGGGAAAAAATCGCTCTTTAAAGATCAAAAGTTAGGCAAATAAAAATGGAATAAAGTTGACGAATTGGACCGTTGTTCAAAAGCCCTTTAAAACGATTTTTTGAACATTTGGTTGAGTTTTTCCTCTGCTTGATATATTTTTTGAGAAATATAAATGAAAATTTCATCAGAATCAAACAAATTTCGTTCGAAAAAAAGTTCGATCATTAAATTGCTTCTTCTGCAAATAGTGAAACGCAAAAGTGTACTGTTAGTGGTAAATTTCGCTAATTAATTCCAACATAAACAGGAGTTGAATTGAAAAAGCATCATAAAAGCAATATAAATTGTGGATTGGGGCAAGTGACGTGCGGGAAAACACACATTTCTATATATCCAGAAGTTGATTTTTTTGGGCAAATATTTATTAATCATTTTGGCGGTTAACGGACGTTATTTCAATAGAGGTTTATTGAAATTTCTTCAAAATTTTGTTGTTTTTTCAAGGTGGCGTATAAAGTCACTGCCTAGAAAAGGGAGTGGTAGTAAAACTGTTCCTGACGTTTCGCAAACACTGGTGGCTTGAATCTTCAGAGGTGGTTTGTTGCGTCGAGCAAACAAAAACTCAGCGTCAAGCAATAGCCGTAAAAGCCCATCAATTTTAATAAACGTGGAAGTAGTTTGACTGTTATCCGGCTTCTAGTAGTGAAACACTAAAACGTACTTCAGGTTTTCCTATTTCGTTCAATAGAAAAGTAGAAATTATAGACCTGGTGGAGAGAAAAATCATGAATGTTTGCCGTGGCGCCGAATAGGTAATGATGTTGAAATAGTGAACGTTGAAATAGACAGAGTGAGTGAAGAAAAACAGGATTTTCACATGTCCAGAGCGGAGACAAACGTCCGGTCTTTAAAGATCAGAAGTTGGACGAAAAAAAAATAGTCAGTAGGAAAGTAATTTCTATTAGGAGAGCAGCATAAGGCTTTAACATATCCAGTGTCTAGTACTTAAACACTCAAGCATTAACTTGCACACTTTCGTTCCATATAAAAGACACTGAAGTAGAAATTATCGGCCTGGTTGATAAAATAAAATCAGGAATGTTTGGCATTGGGCTAAATAGGCTGAACGATGTTGAAATAGTGAACGTTGACTAGCTTCCAGTATGAGTGAAAACAAGTATTTTTATATATCCAGAGCTAAGAAAACGCTCCTTAAATATAAGGAATTTGGCTATTAAGAGAGTTTTACTGGAAGTAACTGGAATTGCTCCAAAATTTAGCTGTATTTTTGGGGAAAAATTACAGTATAACATTTCATCGAATGAAAGTGACACTAAATCATCAATTTAGACGTTTTCGCCCCCATAGAAGCCATTGAAGTAAAAATTATCGGCCTGGTTGAAAAAAATAAAATCAAGAATGTTTGGCATTGCGTTGAATAGGCTGAACGATGTTGAAATAGTGAACGTTGACTAGCTTCCAGTATGAGTGAAAACAAGTATTTTTATATATCCAGAGCGAAGAAAACGCTCCTTAAACATAAGGAATTTGGCTATTAAAAGAGTTTTACTGGAACTAGTACCAATATTTATAAAAAGCAAGAAAGAATGAATGAAATGAAAGAAAATGTTCGTCCCATAGAAGCGATTGAAGTAGAAATTGTAGGCCTGGTTAAAAAAATAAAATCAGGAATGTTTGGCATTGGGCTGAATGATGTGGAAATGGGAAACGTTGAAATCGTTTCTAGTGTGCGTTTAGGTTGTAAAATCGGTTAAGTATTAATAGAGACAATTAAATGAATGAGGAAAAGAGTGTGAGAGATTGGAGCTGTGGAGATTAAATATAGATTTGCAACAATATGGCGAGCTAATTGCATTATAAAGATTGGGCAACTTTTCTATTTAAACTGAATGGTGATGTAAGAAATAGAAATGCAAAGTTACATAATATCGAGTCGAAAGCAGTCCAACAAAGTGTTGTTGGAGTTGCACGAGGCGCGCCTGAACAATGCGCAATCCATGAGATTGCAGCAGAGCAGGAGGAGAAAATCGACAAGTGGTTGATTGGGAAATGAGCGCGGGAAAGGAGGATCTTACCGGGAAAAATGAATATTCCTAAATGAGGGCACCCGGAACAGCGTTATCCAAGGGGTAGCCGCGAGGGTGAGCACCAGGAACACCACCTAAACACCGAGCCATGGCTCCACAAACACTACACAATCCGTCGCTGCCTTCGCGTCGAGTGTATATATTTTTGGGGCACAGGTTTGCAGTGCGCTCGGTTGCCCAACAAATGAAAGTAAAAGTGAACGAATAGAACGAGCCTTCACAACGCGACGACGGTCAGTATTCATTCAAGCTACTTAGCTAGTCCCGGACTCCTGATGGACGGAACCGAATAAGCGCGCCCTAGCCGACTAAAATTTACAATTAACTTAAAATAAGTCGGGTTTAGTGGATCGCCTGAATTTCTCCCTTTACTTTCCCCTCTTTTCTTCCTCCCACTCTCTACTTCTTCTCGCAACTCGTTCTTTCTTCGCGGATTTCAAGGTTAAACAGCGGCTTGGCGGCTTCCAATCCATTCGGGTGCTGCTTCGTCGCAGCTGCTGGACTATAAAGGCCCGAGTACGATCTATTTCGGTAATGCTTAACTTAACGCTCCGTACGAACGGATTAGCACTGGTATTTCGCATTGGCGGCTGCTTCAGCTGCTTGTTCAAAGCAAGCATTTGCTTTCACCAACAACTTAGCCAAGGAGACTCATCTCGGCAATCAACGTGGGGCGCAAATCGCCCGTACTTTCACAACATGCCGGGGAAGGGGCACTGTTGTATAATACTATGAAATAACAATCCTGCAATATGCCCGAGCTTGGGAGCCAGATATTTTATTGCATTTTAACAATCTCTTCAACTCATCGTCTTTATTTTTCCACTCGCCTCCAACTTTTGCTCATTTTATTCTTTCTTACTCCGCCATTGGTTTGCCATTCAAATTTCAACTAAGCACACACTTCCTTCTCAATTATTCAATTTTATCGAATGATTCAGCTTGATTTTTCAACCAAATGCTCCACGAAATAATCATTGAACCTTTCCTACCTCTGGAATCAACTACATTAAAACCTACTTGTGCATAGTATTCTCCACTCTTGTCCCAATATAAATTTTTTCTTTAAAAAAAAGACAGCTTTTGGAATATGCAAAACCAGTTTAATTGCTTCATGTAAACCCTTTTTTAGGATTTATTCGACATAATTATGAGCGCGAGTGGTCTTGGTCTTAGTCGCGAAAATATATTTGTGCTTAGTATTCTCCACGCTTGTCCCTATATGAAACCCCATTAAATTCCTGCTGGAGTCGGATATTTTCCTTTTACGAAGGAAAAATTGCACCCTTTGGAATATGCAAACATATGGAATGGTCTTGGTCGTGGTCTCGAAAAACAGCAACACCAATACTCTCTTTCGGTTAGAAATACCAAGACCATGTATGCAAGAATATTTAATGTAATTTAATTCACAAAAACCAACACGGATTTATAAGACGAAAATCATGTTATATATGTATATACAGGGTGTCCCGTAAGCACATGATAAAAAGGGTACTGGGATATTCTTTGGATCAAATGAAGACGATTTGACCTAACTTTTACTAAAAAAATGTCTAGCTCCCCTGCTATTGATGGTCAAAATTCTTCAATAAAATTATCTTTTTTGAAATATCGGGGAAATGGTACGATGGAGGGCAGAAAGACCGATAGGTCGATAGCCTTTTTTAGAAATAAAGATATTTACTACTACTGGTACGATGGATTTAAATGTCACTCGCTGTGAACTTGTTCCTGTGCATGTTTCATTGAAGCAACCGAGTTCATCCGCTTTGGGCGTGAGGAATTCTGGAGTGTCTTCGTATAAAAACTAGCAGAACTTTTTATGTGGTAGCTGGAATTAACTGAATTTTTTTGAGTTGATGCACCAACTCTCTTTTGACATTTTTGGCCTCTTTGTAAAATCTTGCAGCATTCATAGTTTCTACGCAAATAAATTATTTCTGATCTCTTGCCAACTGACAAGTTTAGACATTCATTAACTTTTTACATTAACAAAAATTAAGTTTTTGTTAATGTAAATATAAAGTAAAGTAAATAAAATAAGTAAAATTAACTTGCTGTGGATTTCTTCTTGGACTTCAGGGCCATATTTTCCAAAAAACTTGCTTCTTCTTTTCGTGAGATTTCTGATGAACGCAATTCGGATGAAAACGTTTCCAAAAGACGACCGGCCCTAGGGCTTTAACCATGTCGGTCAGTTAAAAATTATAAAACTCTAACTAAAAATAAAAAAATAGTTAACGTCTCAAATTGTTAAGTAGCAAGGAAACAGAAATATTTTTTTTCGCAAAAGCTATGAATGCAACAAGATTTTACAAAGAGCCCAAATAATATATATATAATAAAGGAAGAAACAAAAAATCAGTCGATTCCAGCTGCCAAATAAAAAGTTCTGGTAGTTTTTGTACGAAGACACTCCAGAATTCCTCACTTGCCCAAGGCGGATGAACTCGGTTGCTTCATCCAAAGATGAGGCTTACGTAGGAACAAATTCACAATGCGTTTCGAATTTGGATCAAAAAAAAATTCTTTTGAAGAACTTTGAGCTTGCATCCCTGGAATGTGAAAGGAAATCTTTCGAACCGATCTCGGACATGAGTAAATTTCAATATGGCGTCTCAAATAATGACGTCACAGCCAAAAGGTTTGGGACAGCCTTCTAAAAAAAAGTAGAAAAAATCTGCTCTGCAATACGATTCACTCGAAAATATATGAGCGAACGATCGTTCAAGATTTTGTATCTTGCTGCATTTCGTAATGACGCAATTTGTTTTTTATGTTGACTTTTATTTAAGATTCTTGCAAATTTGCACAATATGATCCTTGTGGGATTGCTTATAGTAATATTGGATTGGGCTATTACTTTTTTATCTGATATTATCGGTATATCACATTAAATTTAATAGTCAGTTGTAAATCCAGCTTGGGCTTTTTCAATTAATAATCAAATTTGGGGAAAATGTTATATCGGCAGCCGCGAATTGATCGATTTGCTTTGAAAGCAGCGCCAGCTGTCCCAATAAAAAAGCAGAGTTATTGCAACCTGTAGCTTCCTATTTGGTATTAAAGCATGGGAATTTAGGTAAAAAAGTTAATATTTCTTTTTTTGAACTTTAATGGAGAAAAGAGTGTGTTTTGCTTTGTGTTAATAACTTAATTCTATAATTATAAATTAAATGAAAAATACTATAGTGACAGTATTATCGAACGGAAATCTCAACAGGAAGGGAGAAGGAAGAGTTTATTTTAATACTCGGAGAAATTTGGGAATGTAGATTAGGCACAACAATGAAAAGAAAAATAATTGAAAATAAAATGAGAAATCGAAAAAAAAATAGTGCAACTCATAAGAATGCTGCCGAAAAGCTATTTTCTTCAGAAAAAAAACGCATTTTACAAAATATTATGTATTTGTAATGTTTCTACATTTTTAATTCTGTATAAACTTTTTCATTAGTTCTCCATTTTGTTTTCAATTTCAATTCAAATCAATTTTCACGCAACTTGCCCAGATTAATACGATTTGGTTGAAAACCACAAGATACGCAAAAAAGCACTGGATTTGGAACTGAAAGGCCAGGATTGTCAGGAACGAACACCAGTTAAGAAGAAAAACAATTTTCTGAATATAAAACTATAAAAATTATATTGGAATTGTAAATTTAAAAAACCGCCCATTTTTGTAGCGTGAATTCTAGTTTGGGTGTTTGAAGTAGTTGAAATAGAATTTTAAAGAGACTGATGTTATTTTTACCATTTCCAGTGTATAATATGTAATTAAAGTAAATGGACAAGGACGCTGAAATAAATGTCCTGCCACGCGCTTTCGGCATTACACAATTTAATTACATGATGCGCAATACAAAGTACAAAATACCAGCGTTCTCTTCATGTTGGAAAACACGGTTCAAATTTTCTTTTGGCACCATTTAGGCCAAATACTATGTAAACTGACTATGAACATCTCAATAGTAAGGAAATATTTTTAAAGTGATATTATTGTAAAAAAAATTAAGCCTGTGTTGCAACAAAAAAAGGCGCTTTAAAAGAAACTCTGTATGTGTAAACTTGACTTTTGATTATAGTGCTTGAAATTCAGGGTGCAAATTTCGAAACAAAAGTAGGTAAGTTTTTCGAGCTTCTACTCCGTCGTGCAAAATAATTTTTGTTTGTTTGTTTTCAATCAAAAAATGTTTGCCCCGACGGTCTAAAATCCCGAAAAACCAGTTTCAAGCAATGCCACAAACGATTTCGTTATTACGCTTTTTCTCCACTTATGAGTACGAGCGACTGGGGCGGGTTTGCAACTTTAGAGCTTTGTTTGATTGTCGTTAAATTTTGCAAGCTAACGTTGCAAACTTCGGTTCGAGTACTTCACTTTTTTGCTTTTTGCACTTATCAAAGCGAAAAAATCAAAATGTATTTCTATAAACTTTTTGTCAGTTTTGCAGGTAAAGGGCCAAAGCAAGAAAAAGACCGTATACACTTTAAAAAGGATTATTATGTAATAAAGTGTCGATTTCGAGGCCGATATTTCGAATTAACTGGGGTCCAGACATTACGCGATAGTGAAAGTATAGGTAAAATATGGGCACTTTCCCTGCCGCTATTACTGCTGCGGTACTGATCTCGTAACCTGGTCATTTTATATCATAATGCCAAATTCTAGTCAAATATGCTCTTGTTGTAGATACTATTACATTTATTATTTTGTTATTCTCTCACAAACACCATCCAAGATCAAGATATTCATTGATGATCCTTGAAAAAGCTTTTAAAAAGAATGTAATATAAATGTAAAAAAATGAATAATTTTTAAAAAATTAATAGTCTTTGTCTTCTAGAATTCGCCTTTCAGCTTTTTAATATTTTTAATTATTGAAAACGATTTTAAAGCACTTACTGATTTCACTGCGTTATGAATAGTTTCACTTAACTTTGTAGTTGCTTTATGCGACATTTATTTAGTAGAGACACAATGATAAAACAAGCACTTGCAGATTGCTTTGTTTGTTGGCAAATTTTCTTCTTTCATATTAAACTTCCTAATTTTTTTTCACATTTGTTGTATGTGCATACTGATCCGAACGAGAGCCGGAAAATGTGTGTGCGAGGTTTTTTCCATAAGAGCTTAAGTCAGATGTGGACATATGTTGTCTGAGGCAACGTTCAAATGCCATAAACGTTTTCAGGTAGTCGAAAATGTTCGAACAATTTCAAAATAAAAAATATTAAAACCACGCTGATGATGTGAATCTCATAAATAACGAATGGCGTAATACAGGCAAGTTTCGTATTAAGTAATTGATAGTTTTGTGTTGGCTCGACTGTCCTCGAGACTGAATTTACCTGTTTGAAACTTTCAAGGTCTCCGCTTTGTAGGGAAGTGAAAGTAGTCTTGCTTGGACTGACACGGCAACAGACAACACTGCTGTTTATACGCGATGCTAGTTAATAAGCACTGCGAACATAGTCCGCAATTAAATCCATTGCCTAAATCAACGTATTTTTTTTGCTCAACCGCGATTTAGCACGCTAACGTTTGCCCAAACGTGCTAGTTTCCAACGTTACCATCCTAACGTTTTTCTCTCATCTTACCAGCTTACTAAGCTAGTTCTTCTTGGACGGCTTTTCCAGATCACACTTCTTCAAAATTAACACCTGCGTGGGCGCCAATGATTAAATGGCTTTTTCCATCATCCATAAAGTATCCTACCAGTGATTCATCGACGAGTGCAGATTAACGAAATGAGCATAAACCATTTTTTGCTCGATATTGAAAGGAAAGAAGTGTTGTAACCGCAAAATGGTTTTGTAACAGACAACAATTTGCCGAATGCCAATGGTTTTTGGCCGCAAACTTTAATTATTAGTAAAACTCATCGCTGAAATTAGAAAATAAGTCTGCTTATGACCGATTAACCAAAACAGTTATGGTTCTTGGATTAAATGACCATTTGCCAAATTTTGTGGCTGCGATTTTTGCTTTTTTTCTCTCCGTGCTTTATCGGTTTCTTTTATGAAGAATGGACACTTGCTATTATGTATAAAGCTTTGATTCTGGCTTGGTAATTATTTAACTGGGGGTTTTTTCTTTAAATATGAAAGTCCTATTTTGATGCCTTAATTGAGGTGAAAATCGGTTTTGTGAACTAGGTTTTTATTTCCGATTCCTTGTGTTTCTCATGTAGTTACTTCTTTTGCTATTTTTTCCCAAAAATCCTGAGCTCCTTTTTTATGTTTAGTGTTAGGTTTAAGTGTTAATTTTTCAACCTGCCTTTACTCACCTTTTTTTGCAACTGAATTTCAATAATTATTAGTTTTTCTGGCTTGGCTACTTTTTTTTTTTTTTTGAAAGGCAAAACTAAATTAGTTCTCCCATTAAGTCCTCCTGGTGCAATTAAGTAAAAAAATAATTATAGGTAAGTTTTATATGGTTCAGGCGGGTTTCTACGTGAGACATTAAAAGAATTCCTTTTGGTTTTAACTTTTACTTGCAATATTAGCACACATAGCGCAGTATTTAAATACCACTTGCGTTTAATATCACTGCGGGAGCTCGATTTTAGCGAGGGTGCTTAAAAAAAACCCGAGAGAAAGTAAAATGTCCTTAAAAGTGCCATTATGCAAAACAGATTACGTTGCCTACTGAATTTGACTTTCAGAAAACCCTTTGAAAGCCTCTGATAAACCGTTGAAAATACTATTCAGATTGAACGTAAATACAGATGAAATAAATAAGAAAACTGGCAAGTAATCACGCGATAATGGCAATCTCAGTTTGTGATACGCAATTCTGCATACCGGACGATTACATTTTCCATAGGTTACATAACAATTCCTCTTGAAAAAATATTTCTTTTGGTCTTAATATTGTCTTTAAAAAACGACATTTGGCTCGTTTTTCTGTATTATTTTCCGTTAACAAAGAGTAAATAAATTGTATTTTTATTTATGAATTGTTCGCTTAAGTGAAACTCTAAGAAAAGTTTTCATTATGATTTGGTTGTAGAGATAGGAGACGAAGAAATGTGTTAACTTTTAACGATACGATAAGTGTCCAGATTGGCTTATTTCGAAATCAAACATCACTTATGTACAGAGGAAATTTAGGTTCTTCCCGGGTCCTGTAAAAGATCAGTCTAAACCGGAGGATCCGGCAGTTTTTTAAAGGAAAAAAATGGAGGTTTTATTAACAGTGGCAGAAAATTGTTTTTTGCAATTTTCTCTCAATATGCAGAACTTTAGATATCTGGCACCTGAAATTCCACACTGGACGGTGGAAGTGACTCTGTGAAAGATTTTTCACAATCTGTTCGAATTTATTTAAATATTAGTTTCCCAAACAAATGGATTGGTAGGCCAGGCGCCACAGAATGGCCTGCCAGACTTCCCGTGCCCAGTTTGAACACCTACCTTTTGTTTTTTGGGTAACTTTCTAGATTTTAGTTCATTTTGTTGTTGAATTAAATAAATCATAATGTAAGAAAAATTTGACGCAAAATACTGAACTAAAAGGAATATTTCTTACACATTAATTTATTTCAAAAAATTCCTGGGTTTCAGTCAATTTTATTGTTTATTATTTAAAATGTTACAAATACGTTTCGGTGTCTTTCTCCACCATCATCAGTTTGTGTGCATAGTTGTTTCTACCTTCACATTTGACAGTTTGATTTGGTTACATGGGGACACTAATAACCAGTCAAATGTGAAGGTAGAAACTATGCACACAAACTGATGATGGTGGAGAAAGACACCGAAACGTATTTGTAACATTTTAAATAATAAACAATAAAATTGACTGAAACCCAGGAATTTTTTGAAATAAATTAAAGTACAGTCAGGAAAATATATACAACAATTACACATTAGTTCAGTTTCAGTACAAAAATCATGTCCAATAAATATTAACTGCGGTTTCAACTGATTACAAAATAAACAGTACTACGATTTGTACATAAACATTCATTTATGGAGCCTGCCTCTGTTGAAACATTTCTCCCAATAAGCTCTGCAATTTATGTAATCCGAATTTATCTACTTATTGTACAACTTGTTACGTCAAATTTTTTGTATACGCAATTTCACCAACAATACACACTTTCTTTAACGCAGAAAGAACAATGCTTGATTATTTAAACGCACGTTTGTTTCCCATCGTACGATTTGAATTATTTTTTATATGGACGACAACGTCTCAAACAGTTTCACTTGTTTCTTGATCAAACATTTTTAATCCTTAAATTTGTTTTTAATTTTTACTTTCTCTAGATCTAGCGTCTCGATCATCAATGCCAGTTGATAATATGCAAACTAGTCAGTAGGATCAAACGACGCAAAAGTAATTAAAATTCTTCGTTACAAGTGTACCTATTGAGCAAGATGTTTGATGATTAAAAACTAAAACATGTACATACGTGTTGTTATTATGAATACGCAATACATTATTAGGAATAAATTTAATGATTTAATTAAAGTTATGAAGCGAACATTTTTATGCTAAACATAATCCTTGTAGTACGACCAAGTGATTTACATGTGCGGTTTAACAAGAAAGGCTGACATGTTTCAGATTTAAATCATTATATAGGCTGGAGAAAATTTTCCGCATTTAATTTAAGGCTGGAAAAAATACAAACAATTTGTTGTTTTCGTATATTTTTATTGCCATTATGGGATTTTCTTTTTGGTTCTTGTTCTTTGTCAGCTGACTTTTCATGATTCATGATATTGTGCACCTAGACTGTACCCGGACGAATGTCGAAAGTTTCTTTTTAATACTTCCATATACGGGGTGTCAATTTGAAGAAATCCCCACCCACCCGTAATATCTCTCTTACAGTTAAAAATATGAAAAAATGAAAAAAGTAAGGGGGACACTTTAAATTAATATTTTTAGCCTTCTTGTTTCAACCCTCTAGGAGGCGTAGATGTCACCCTTGGAATCTTAAATGGGAATGGGGGTAAAGTGGCACATCGTTTTAAAGGGCCTTCAATTCTCTTTTCAGTGGCATGACCCTCCCCTGCTTCTTCCTCGCTACGTTCGTTTCAAACTTTATTTGAAAGTAATTATGTGTAAATAACATTTCGATGGTACTACGAGTACCTCGTTAATTTGCGTTCATTCGATGTCTTATCGCTGAAATTCCACAAAAGCCTCTAAATTCTATCAAGAAATTCTAAAAATCCGTTGTTTTTTAACCAAAAAACATGGCAAATTTCAAAGATGTAGCCAAAATAGGAATATTATTGTTAATTCGCTTTTGCTTCTTGGGCTGTTCAGTGATAATTTTTATTAAGTGCATAAAGTGTGAGAATGGTTTATTCTCTTCAAGAAAGAATTGAACTTATTTTCATTTATGGAGAGGTTAGAAAGTGCGCACGAAAGACGGCATTGGTTTTCAATGAAAGAAATCGGAATCATGAAATAAGTCACAGATATGTGCTGGATTTGGTAAGAAACTGGTTCGGTGAGTAATAGAAACAGAAACAACCTACGAGTGATGAATGAAGGAGCTCAAAATAAGGTTTTGGGATTATTTGCTGCAGAGCCCACCAACTCCTTGCGGACAGCAGCAGAACAGACAGGAATATCACACGAGACTGTAAGAAACGCACTGAAAATGCATAAACTCCATCCATACAAAATGCAGCTACTTCATGACAATGATTTTGATAGAAGAATGGAGTTTTGTGGATTCATGAGTCGTCAAGTCAAGGCCATCCCCATTATTCTGCCTAATATCTGTTTCAGCGATGAATGTCAATTTTTTCTAAAAGGAAATGTTAACAAAAAAACATTATCGATATTGGAGCGACGAAAACCCGCATATTTTGCGAGAAAGATATGCACAAAATCCTCCAAAAGTTAATGTTTGGGCTGGTATTCTTGGAAATGCCATTACTGGTCCTTTATTTATTGAAGGAAACTTGATAGGTTATTTGTACGTTAAGATGCTTAAAGAGACTATTGATCCTCTTATCACGCATGAGCTAGAAACTCAAAGTGAGGCAGAAGGTAATTCCGTTTTATAGGAGGATTGGTTAACATTCCAGCAGGACGGTGCTCCTCTTCATCATTTTCTTCCGGTCCGACAGTGGTTAAACGATGGCAGAAGGGGCCCAATTGAATGGCCTCCAAGATCACCTGATTTAACACCCTTAGACTTCTTGCTTTGGGGACATCTAAAGTCTATTGTTTTTAAGACACAACCTGCTGATATTGATGATCCTAAAAGGCGAATTGCAGCAGAATGCCGGTCAATTCCCGTTGAAGTTTTCCGAAATGTTAGGGAGGAGTTCGAGAACAGACTTTATTATTATTTACAGGAAAATGACAACATTTTAAACAACTAATAAGCTAGTGCGTAAAAAGATCCCATGTGTTTTATTGTAGATATTTCTCTTCCGCAAATAAAAAGTTATTTTTGTCGAAGTAAAATATTCAATAAATGAGATATCAATTGTTTAAACTAAATTTTCTTTCTGTTATTCAACGATTTTAACGGTGTCACTTACTCTTCTAATCATTTGTACTGCAAGGAGAGCCAATGCAATAATTTTGTGTAAACACTAACCTGGAACCAACATCGCCATCCGGGAAAGTTTAATTGTTTCTGCAACTTTGAAACGCGATTAGTCGGAAACCTCTGGATAAAAAGCAACAAAGTAGGATACCACTGAAAAGAAAATTGAAGGCCCTTGAAAACGATATGCCACTTGACCCCCATTCCCATTCAAGATTCTAAGGGTGACATCTACCCCTCCCAGGGGGTTGACACAAGAAGGCTAAAAATAGTACTTTAAAGTGTCCCCCTTACAAATAAAATTGACATGTCTTTCGGATTTTTCATATTTTTAACTGCAAGAGAGATATTGAGCGTGGGAAGTTTTCAAATGGACACCCCGTATAAGCGGGTGCTGAATTAAAAATCCAAATATTAATGCTATCACCATATATCGAAAACAGTAATATTTCAGCGGCATATTATACTTTCAAAGGGTTTTCTGAAAGTAAAATACAGTAGACTACGTAACCTGATTTGCATAATTGCACTTTTAAGGACATTTTACTTTCTCTCTGGGTTTTTTTAAAGCACCCCCGCTAAAAGCGAGCTCCTGCAGCGATATTAAGCGCGAGTGGTATTTAAATACTACGCTATGTGTGCTAACATTGCAAGTAAAAGTAAAAACTAAAAGGAATTCTTTTAATGTCTCACGTTTGGTTTGTTCTGGCTGGTTGCTACATGCCCAGATATGTACCAAAGCGAAGTAATTAATAAATCTGTTCCATATTCTGATTTAAGCGCAAGTTTCCTGAAATTTGTTTGTTGCTCAGAATAGCGTGGCTGGTGATTATTTGTTTGAATTTATGAAATAGTTAAGGTTTCCGCTGCGGTCGTTTTAGTTCGCATCCAAAGCGAACAAACCTCTGCAGATGGTACTAGCGAAACGTCAGGACCCAATTCATATTGAGGATGGCCTAATAACCGGAAAATCACCACTTTTTCAATCTTTTGGTACCAGATTTGAGTCATTCCGACTAAATTTTCTGACATCTACACGTGCAGTAAAAATGATGTTAATTCAAATATTGCAATAGGTTTCACAATGTTGTAATCGCAAACCTGCTTAAACTTTTATATTATAAAAGCGACCTTTCACACAAACCGCATTCATTTTCACAAGCTATTTGAAACTACAGGGTATGCTTGACACGTAATTTGTCTTATGGTGACATGTGGTCTCACACCAGTGGTTTTATGAATTCAACTCAGCTGCATAAAGTAACAAATATTCAATTTGTTCTAGTAAATGACAAGATATTAACGAAATACAAAGAGAATATTGTTCCAGAGGAATCAAACTTGTTTTATCACCGAGTTAATTTATTGCTTGCCAGCTGAAGAACATACAACGGAATTAATTTTGTGAAAATTTTACCGTTTTCAACTTTTTCCATCGCTGAAGTGGCAGAAGAAAATTCAATACCACCGTAATTGTGGTCACCTTTCGAATTGGTTACAACCTGAGGAATTTTCGAGCCAAACCTTCTGATTAATCTGTTTAACGTCTGTTACATAAAGTGTTTTATTTGATACAAAAGCGTAAAGCCTGAAATTGAAATAGTTTATATTTATAGTTTAGCTAATTTAAAAAATGGTAACTGTGCCCATTTCATGAATTGTAACAACTGCCTGCAAATTAGAGCTACACATTTCGGTACAATTACTTCCTCTATTGCATTTTACTAGAATGTGCTGTTTGAGATATAGGATATTCGCCTGATAAACTGGTAGAAAATTCAATTACATTTGCCTTTAGACCATTTTCAGTCAGGTCTAAAATGTCCTTTACTTTCGTACGTCCAATTCTTTAAGTGTCTTCTGACATTTTTTTTTTCAGTTTCAATCATTCTGGATTTACCCAATAATTTACATGAGGTAGAAACACGAACAAATAAGTTTAAACTGTGACTTTGGGCTTGGGTGGGCGTTTAAAATTTAACGCAACTGAATCAATTAGAACGTGATTTTGGGGCGTAGTTGTCTGTTTAGACTGTGAAATCAATGCAACTCAATGTAACACAGCACATTGATTTCCACATATTTCTAGGCGTTCCGACAGGAACTTTAGGGTTTAATTGGGCGTTTAAATGGGAATTCAACATTTTCTCTGAGTGCTTAGATTGTGGCTTTCGAATTTGGAGCGTTTACAGGCGCATGTCCTGATTTTAGGCTCGTCCTAAGCAATTCATCAAAACGAATTTCTTTAACGGATATGCGTTTTTTTCCATTTCCATGGTATCCTTTTGCATTTACTAAATATATTGAGTCTTCTACGATAATAAAGGACTGAAATAATGCAAGCACGGGAAACCCACTGTCAATCATCTAGCTGTGGCAGTTTTACAAAATGCATAACAATCAAAATTTCTTTAAAAAGGCGAGGAAACGTATTCAACAGGAAACTGAAACATATTTTTTTCATAAAATATAATATATATTTTCCTGACTGTATTTCAATTTAATCCAAAAGAAATTCCTGGGTTCCAGTCAATACTAGTGTTTATTAGTTAAATCTTTACAAATACGTTTTGGTGTCTTTCTCCACCATCCTCAGTTTGTATGTATGGCTGTTTCTACCTTCACATTTGACAAACTTTCAAAGTTTGAGAGTTTGTCAAATGTGATGGTAGAAACAGCCATACATACAAACTGATGATGGTGGAGGAAGACACCGAAACGTATTTGTAAAGATTTAACTAAGAAACACTAATATTGACTGGAACCCAGGAATTTCTTTTGGGTAAAATATAGTGTGTTCCATTGAAATAAGCAAGTTAAAAAGGTTTCGCGGCAATTGCTTGAAACATGTAAATGTTTCGGGCTTTTAGGCAGTTGCAAAAGGGAATTTTCTTCTGACGATCGTCAGCACAAGTAGCTTGCAGCCTCAGATGTGTTTCGCTTGAAAGTCTACACTGGACTGATGCCAGATGATGGCCATCAGTTCAGTGCAAGCTTTCGAGCGAAACCCAGCCGCTCGTTTTTACAAAACATCAGGAAAAAATCCTTTTCCACTGGCCTAACGGCCCGAAAACTTTCCAGTTTCTAGCAAAGGCAAATTGGGAAGAATTGAACCAACCGATACAAAGAATGACAACATTTTTGTTCAAACAATTACACGTAGACCGATAAGTTTTTCAGGCTTTGAGGCGGTTTGCTCTATGCAACAACCACCTCTGAAGATGCGAGGCACACGTGCTTGCGAAACGTCAGGAAGAAATTATTTTCCACGACTGCCTCAAAGCCTATCGAAAAATTGTTTGAACATAAATTTTCTGATTTTTTGTATGTGTTGGTAAAATTGTCATTAATTTGTGACGACATTATAGCCGTTAACAGCCGCAAAACAGAGTTGTTGAGAAATTAATCTTTAAAAATATGTGCCTATTTTCAGAAAAGAACTCAAATATCTAAAAAACCGAGAGCTTACGGAAGATTGCGGTTATCTTCCGTGTCGCCTAGCGTGAATAACCCTGTATAATATCCCTGTAGGCGTTCTCTCATTGTTAACCTCCTTAAACTTTAAATAAATTTAGTACACAGACAATTTCTTTTAAATTGCTTAATATTGCGTTATTTCCGTCGCCAGAAGTGTAATACACAAAGGTTCAATAATTCAGCCTTTATTCTTCCACTTACTAACAGAGCGCACGTTTAAAAAAATAATGTCAAGTGTGAAATTACGTAAATTATTGTTTGCAAGTGGCTTTACATAACGCGTCCTATATTTGTAACGTCCTAGCTGATAGAGTTTTTGGAAATTTTACACTTCAGGGCTCAGTTCTTGTATTTAGACTATCCTTGGTCAATGCTTTTCTTTAATCTTTTTTTAATTGAAACATTGATCAATTTAGTTCGCACTTCTGTTTCATCTAATGGTTGCGACAAACGTTAAGGCATTTTACATGTTCGTTTTTATGGCACCCATGTTACGTACATTTCGGTTTGTTTGATCTGAGAGTGGGACACTCTTTTGTCTCTAGTACATAAATTTTATTACAACACCAAGGTAGCAAGTGAATGTTGAGCTTACACTTTTGTTTAGAAAATAACCTTGAGGCATGATTCGTACCCATTCAGAGCGCTTAAAAAAAGTTATTTTTACTGAATCCTGTCAGCGCACAGCATTCTCTTTTATGTAAATATTTATTAGCAGCGTTGGAATTTAAATATAAGAACCTTCTATACGTGTTATACCTTTCTATATGAAACAACAATTGAGATTACGTACCGGGTTTGTAATGTTTTCGTTGTGAACGTTACTTAATACCAATTATCAAGGTTAGACACTGGCGTAACAGGTGGTTTTTGCACGATTCTGCTTCTAATGGTCATCTTTTTCACATCAGTACCGACATCCTTGATATTTTTGAGGGTCCACACATACAATTTTTAATTCCCACTTATAGGATCAATTTTGGCATTGATCTTAAGGTCATGCCACCAACATTCTTCCTTCAATATCACTTGAAAGTGACTTTCAATTAAGTGGATTAGTTTGGATTTTTAATTTGATACCCATAGTAAGTTATATTTACAACCTGTTACTTTTGTCATTGGATTTTTTAGCTTTCGGAACTGTTTCCAAACCGTAAATTTTGATTGATAAATCTACCTAACTGCTTCACTGGATTGTGGGCTGTTCTACTCTCAGCTGGACAAGAACTAGAAAACCAATTGAGCTATTTCTTAAAGGGTTCAAAAGGCCAATCCAATTTAAATATTTATGAACGGCTTTACTTAGCATAAACGCTTTATTGCGTTTTGAACAAATCTAAATAATAATCAAGCTGATCAATGAAGTTACGAAGTATTTAATTGGAAATTGCTTGATGGCATTAACAGTTCAACCTCACTTACATTGTATCATATATTGGAGAGCAAAATTTACTTACCAGTCTTCCTAGTTTCATCTTGCATTGTCGAATTGGCCAAACTCGTTCTGAACTTTTCTGGAAACGATAATTTAATGAGCATCTATCTTGGACGAATATTTGAAAAATATGTGCGAACAAAACTTTAGCTACATGCTGATATTTCAAGGCCTTGCAAATCTCCAAAAGACCCTTTCACCTACAATAATCTATTTAAAAACGAAACTAATTTGCAATCTGTATCATAAGTTGGTTCGTTCTTCCGCATACTTCTTGTTGTCTGCTGTAGTAATTCATTAGATATCAATTATGTAATAATTAAGTTGGCTGGATTTGCTTATTCATAAACGAGGCTCTAGTTTTTTTACTCTGGTCTGTTAATAGGTGATCTAGAAGGATTAGCGGATACCAGGGAGGATCAAACCATTTCAATATTTTTCAGTTATTTATTGAATTTCGCTTTCTGCTGTGGAAATAGTGTGTGGCGTTTGTTCAAGAGTCTATTTTTTGTTCGAACCTTGAGGAAGAACGTGATTTTTTGTCTTAAGTGGTGTTTTCATTAAAATTTCATGAGCCGGTGATTTATTTCCCGCGAGGCGCTTATTTTTGCTAAAATGAGGTTTCACGATTAATGCTCGTCTCGTTAACATTTTCCTCGAACCTCGTAGATTCTTTACTAACGAGAACCTGAATCCTTTCTTAAAAAGAGAGAAAAATAATTTCAATGTCACATTCAAGATTAATTTCTCGACAACAAAATTATTAACCTTGAATAAATATGACGACTTAGCCTGCATTTTTTTATTGCTTCGAGATCATTTATTATATGGAGAATGGAGACTTTTTCGTGCCAGGTACCCTCATTTGGAGAATTGACGGTTTAAGTCGAACTAGGATCTAATTTCGCGTAAATTCCGGTTGCATCGTAAATATAGATTTGATAACCTGATCAAGATCGAAAGATGTTAAAGTGATCAACATCACTGAAATATGTTCAATCTAAATCTCTTTTTTAGTTAAAGTTTTTTGAAAAACTGATATATTTTATAAGCCAGAATTTACTACAAAAGTCCCACTGCTATGCGTTTTTTAAAACGAGTTGCTTTTATGTAATTTGTTTATTTTTAAAATTTATTTGGAAAAAACTACTTCGCAAATGGTTCCCAAAAACTCGGAGGCAGAAATGGGTTTTTATAAATATATATTTTTTAACAGAATAAGAAACTGCGTGTATGACCGACAAGAAAAATAAAAATATTCAGAAATTAACTAATTAAAAGCTAAAGTCAATGAAAGAAAAAGGGTTACATTTTCTTATGAGGTGCTTTTGATCTTTAGTCATTTAATTTATTGAAGGTAAATGTCGTGAAAATTAAGGGTTGTGCAACTGAAAGCGAAATCAGACTCAATAAATAACTTCTGTTAGACCTGAAACATTTGAAAAACCGCCGGTTAGAACTGAATGCCAATAGATATTCAAAGTGTTTCACTTTCAATAAAAATAAGGAATCTGAGAATTGCCTGTTACAAAGACTTATTTGGAGACCCTGGAAGTGTGAACGCTTAATACAATAGTTTAGGGTAGGGTTTTGCTCTTCTGATTATATGTGAAGAACCAACTTCTATGCAAGTTAAATATCAGTCACATACCTGTCTTTCCTTTTCCTGACTATAAACAGATCGGTTCCGATGGTTGTTAACAAAATGCCAAAAACGTACTTCTTGGCCTTCTGGTGATAATAAAACCGGTCGAAGGATGCTGCCACTTTCGGTTTTATTTTCGAAAGTGATGCCATTTTTGTCGCCGAGCCTTTTAGGAAGATATAAATGTCTTTGTCAATAGTGAAACATCGTAACTAAAGGCCTGCCTCCAAAGCTGTAGAATAAACACACCGTGTCTTATAATCCTAGTTTTCGAAGAGATAAAAGCGGAGCACATCATTGGTTCAGCATTTTTTATGGTAGTGAGTATGGCGGACGTCATTTCACTTTTATGGTAGTGTGTAAATGTTTTTATTAGAACTTCGGTTTTCGTTATTTGCCACTTTAATTGTTCAATTCTGTTTAATGTTTTATTTGGGATTTGCAGAGTTAAGTCGCTAAATGGCGTTAGGTTGTTCACATTGTGATTGCCCTTGTTAACTTGTTGACTAGTAAGTAATTCTTTCTAAAATTTATCCAAAGATTATTTATTGACTGAAGGTTAATGTGGATCAGGTGATTTGACATCTTTGAGTCGGTCTGATAATGTCTTTGTCATATGTTTTAATTTTTCATTTGGGACATGGGACTGATTGATGAACATTCATTTAACGTTCAATACGTTTTATTACACCAAAAATACAAATTTCCTTCAAAGGAACAGCAAAAGTTTCAATATTTAAGACATTTATGTTTAACATCTGGTTATATAAGTTACATTTATGTAAGTGACATTTATTTTCGACAACATTTTATAACATGTATAACCATTACAATTATTAATTAGTAGGCAGATACTTTCCATATCGTTCAATGATTATGCGTATTTTATACTAAGTTGGTAGCAATTACCGTTTCTCCATAATTGGATTTGCTGAAATCAAACGCTAAAGTACCTGCTCGCTTATTTCTATTTTAGTTCCTAAATTTCCATTCATTTTTGAATTTTATGATAATCAACAATATTTAAAGCCAATAGAAACAGCTTCTATGTACGTATATTATTATTTAATTTGGAAAAATTAAACAAACTGTCCTGTCGGATTATAAGCTAAAATCAATTTCCATGTAAATTAATAATTTTGTTCTCAAAGCGATGATCAATTTCAATTTCTGAGTTGGATTTTGAACTTAGAAACACCGTTGACAATACTACTATTAATGAATTACTTTACAGCTTGACTAGTTGATCTAATCCAGACATATTTATTCAGCCACATATGTTTAGTAGAAATTAGCCTTGTAACAAAAACAAACATCATTTTGGTACTGGTTCCAGTCGAAAGCGGGTTACATTATAACGCGATAAGGCGGAGCTTCGGAACTTAGTATTTGCCAAAGAAAAACATTTAAATTATGCCTTGAGATAGCACTCAAACTGCTTTAATTTATGTGCACTTCTGTTTAATTATGGCTGTTCTTATCGAGTAATCCCCTTTCAAAATGTCGTCGCTTGATACGACTAACCACCATTCTTGTTCAATCTACTGTACATAAAGGAAAATCTTAGCTAAAACTGTTGAGGCGCAATTCAAAATGTCTGTTCTATCAAGGAATCCAGTTCGTTCATTAGTTATATATTTTTTTTATTTAGCATAGCATGGATATCTCTCGGAATATATGCAGAATTCACTTCTAGATGAGCATTAAAAAGTGGACTGATTTTAGAGATGGAAATTTTTAGAAAAACTTGCTCACTTTCTGCATATATTTTCTGAAGTATCGTTAGAAAAGCCTATTTTTAAAAATATACTTAATATATTTATATATTCTTTACAATATTCATTTATTGTTGCACTAATACTAAAAAGTTGATCCCTAGATTCTCTTTAATTTAACATTGTAAACCCTGTTGTCCCATTCATTCAACCCTTATAGGTATAAGGGATTGTCAAAACGTTTATCAATTATATTAAATAACAATAATACTGAAAAACATGCGCGTTGTGGTTAATTTTATATACATTGTTTTTGATTACAATATGTTCACGTTTAAGCAACGGGGCCAAATCATTGTTGTTAAGGCATGAAGCTTAGGAGAAATAACAACATTTGAGGTGAAACTGACCCCGCTGGTTTGGATTCATATTTTCGGAAGTTTTAAGATCCATCAAGCAATCCTCCAAAAATTGAGAACTAGGAATCTGTTGAAAATTTATGCTTCTTCAAAAGTCATTTTTACATTGTTTTTGTTTAATATCAAAAATGCTTGATGAATCCTTTAGTTTTTATACCACAGTTGCGCAAGACAAAACACTTAGTAACACTTATTAAATAGGCAAATCCACCGAGTTGCGTAATGATTTAATTACATAAAACATGTATATGAATAATCCTTAACTAACGGGGAGTAATAACGTTTCACAAATTCGTGTGAATTAAAGCTTACCATATTTAAGTGTTGATTGAATTTTTTTGATTTGATTAGTATGTCCTTGTCATGACTATAATATCAAGTTAATAAAATCCTGCCCTTTAAAGGGTAGTTGCCGAAACTATTAAAAATGCAGACAGTCCTCGTATCTGTTGACTCAAGCAAATGCCACAACAAATGGCCTGAAAGACAGGCTAAGATAAAAATGAAAACGTGTATTTACATAAGAATGGTGTAATTTTTAGCAAAGCCCTTATATAAATAGAAAACAAACATTTTAGGCCTCTTTGACTTGTTAATTATATATCCAATAAAAACCGGGTTTTCGAGTACTTTTGTAAATTTTACAGGGCAGTAAAACTTTTGTTTCTGTTTGCCGATGTAACTTTCGGTATAGTTGCAGTTCGAGGATGTTAGTTTGTTCTTTTACTACCAAAAATGCTTTATCACAAAGCACATAATACAAGTTGATTTTGAGATTCTGGTACGTCCTTAGTTTTCATGATTTATGATATAGAACTAAAATAAATATTAGAACTGTTTGTGCATGGATAGCAAATTGTAGCAAGAATACAGCCACGTGGTAAGGATTTGATAAGAACGTATCAGGCATTTTATAATTAAAATTACCATTCTTGCTTAAGGAAAAGCAGTTGTAAAAAGAGATTTACGAAATGTTTATAGGTCCCATAAGCAATCAAGTCTTACATCTACTTTATGCTGTACAAACACTAATTGTTAATCCTCCCCGTGTGAAATCAGAGCATCTGTAACTTCAAATATTGCACAACAATGCAATGCCTGAATTATATATTTAACACTTTTATATAATACATGTAAATATATTTTCAGTCTTTATTTGAGAAATATATTTAAGTTTTGCAGTGTCTCAGGTTTTACTAGATCTCAGAGGCCCAATCTAACGCAGCAAAGTCTGATTTGCAAAAAATACATACAAATAACAATAACCGATGATATCACCTTGTGCAAACTTTTCAATCATATTTACACAAATCTAATTGCACATAAGCGAAGATATGTTTTAATGTCAAAACGATTAGTTCAGTTTGCAGTTCCTTCTATTGCGTCAATCATTTTTGCTGATGATTTCGACGTAAAAAAAGCAAAATTACACTTAATTAATGGAAAAGCAGTTAAGAATTTTAAACCAAGGTAACAGCAAATCAAGTTCCCATTATCTTAAGATTCTTTCATCTTTATGTATTTTGAACGGAAGCTTTCATGGTCAAAATAATCTTTAAAACACTGGCGAATGTTCCTTTAAGAGGATATACCATCAAGTGCATTTAGAAATGAGTTTATTATCCAAGTCAAGCCAAGCTGCCTTGTAGCATAACAACCAACATACGTTTGAAAGATTATACTGATGTTTTGCTAAATTTGCCTTTAATAATCTTCCTCAAGGCTTAAGAATTATGACTTTCGTCGTTTGATTATTTATTAAACACCACTGAGTGAGTACAATTTGCCTGGAGGCTGAACATGGAGGCCTATTTAGTGAATAAAAAAAACCTAAATCCTGTGTTAGTTGGAAATATTTGCTGCATTAAATTATGACGAGGGCAAATTGTTTTTGGAAAACTGTTCGGTTTGTACTACTGTAAAGCTATTTAGACATCCATTGATTTATACGAATCTGCAAAGAGCCGTGTAGAATTCGTTCAAGTAAGCTAGAAGCTGATTTAGCTGAGGACGATCGGTTGGGTTCTGAATCCAGCAATATGACATAACCGAGTATCTGAAAAACACATCCATATTATTAGAGTGCGGATTTCTAGGCATTATGGTTTTTGTAAATAATGTGAACGAAATGTGCGAAAACACGTCATTTGACAGATTTTTTCAATGATCTTGCTTTTATCAAAAGTAATTCAAAGTTTGTAAGTGAAACCAAAAAATCTTTGGAGAAACAAAAAATGGTTGAGCCGGTTCAAAAAATTATTGACTCCAGCCATATAATGTGGGGCAGACTTGGGGCAATTGGACAAATTCTACCAACAAAACTAAACGATGTTTTATCAAAAAACGAAGGATTTCAGCAGTCGAAAGATATTACTTCGGTTTTAAACGGAGAAATTTTACAAAACCCCGTTATGGATCGGGAAATAGTGAAAATAATGCACCTATAACAAATCTAGACGTGGAGAGGAGTTTTTCTACTCACAAAAATATTCTTAGTGATAGAATTAGGTTTTATTTAGGGAAGAAAACTCCGTTCATTTATTTCATTTCACATTTCGTTATATTAAATATGATTTAAAACATTCTTTTTACCCCGCTGAAATAATTTTGTGCATTTTTAATGTCTTTTTACTTTTTTGACAATTTTGGAGCTTTTTAATCCGTGCTCTACATATTATATAGTGGAAAATAAAAATTAGCATTGTCAAAATGGATCAAAAGATTTAGGCTTCCGCGGCTATTTCTTGAAACTGGTGAGTTTTTCGGGTTTTCCGAGGTGGTTTGTTCAACGCAACAACTACCTCAGAAGACTGAAGAAATAATTTTCCACAATCGCCTCAAAACCCGGAAAACCTTTTTTTCTGATTCTTTGTATGTGTTCGTTCAATTTTTGGCCATCATCTGGCATCAGTCCATGGAAAACGGCTCTGAAGATGTAAGTCACTCGTGCATGCAACACGTCGGGAAGAAATTATTTTCCAGGACGGCCCGAAAAACTCGGTTCATTTATTTCATTTCACATTTCGTTACATTAAATTTGATTTAAAACATTCTTTTTACCCCGTTGAAATAATTTTTTGCATTTTTAATGTCTTTTTACATTTTTGACAATTTTGGAGCTTTTTAATCCGTGCTCTACATATTATATAGTGGAAAATAAAAATTAGCATTGTCAAAATGGATCAAAAGATTTAGGCTTCCGCGGCTATTTCTTGAAACTGGTGAGTTTTTCGGGTTTTCCGAGGTGGTTTGTTCAACGCAACAACTACCTCAGAAGACTGAAGAAATAATTTTCCACAATCGCCTCAAAACCCGGAAAACCTTTTTTTCTGATTCTTTGTATGTGTTCGTTCAATTTTTGGCCATCATCTGGCATCAGTCCATGGAAAACGGCTCTGAAGATGTAAGTCACTCGTGCATGCAACACATCGGGAAGAAATAATTTTCCAGGACGGCCCGAAAAACTCCGCCAGTTTCTAAAATGGCGTTTTGAGCGGGTGAAGTGTGACCACTTAAAACGGGTTTACATTTTCGTTTACTTCGCACCTGAAGTGTGTTTGAATGAGCTCATTGCATTTCCTTAAACGCTTTTCAGTCAAAACTCTATTTTTCAGGTGAGTGTTTTTCGAGCTCAGTGCATAACTGTCGACCTAAGAAGTTCTTTCATATGCAATGTTCAGCTGCTTGAGCTTTGAATAAGGAAGATATTGCAGATTAAGGATCGTGACCGTTCAAAAGCCGATTCTCTGAAGGGTCTAACGTGTTTTTTCTATGAATTCGCAATTTCTCGCTTGCTTGCAATGAGAATGGCATATCATTTGAATCGTTTTGAGCAATTTAATTTTTTTCTCTGAAAAAAGCTTGTTGGAGCTTTTTTCTCAAATTTTAATTGTTTGAGCTTGATGGATTCTTTTCGGCCTAAGAAGCTCCCCAATATTATCATATAGGCTGTGAACTTTGAAGCAGATTAGGCAAGATACCGTCGGTTGAAGATCGGAAAAGATCAAAACCGTTGCAACGTTTTATTGAGCCATAAAAATTATGTAGAATTCTAGGCGTATTGAGGTATTTTTTTCTTTTTCGACCCTTGATGAATAATAGAAGCCATTTCGTGTCTCTTACATGTATCAGACTATTTAAATAAGAAATATGACACATTGTCGAATTGAAAACGAAATGCACAATGAGAACATTTCAAAATCACTTTAATATTGTTTGCATATTTTAAAGTCGCTGTTATGTGAGAATGGAAACGAAAGTACTGACGATCGAGCCGAAAGTGAAAACGTGACATAATATCTTGATCTTGGCTCGGCTGAACTACTTAAATACTGAGAAAACACTGTTCGAGAGAAGATGGGATTGATTCCTGAGAAAAGTTTATTATGACACAATCTTGCTGGTGAAAATGACCAAACAGTTCTTATCCTGAATATTCCTCAGAATAATAATCAGCAAAAATGGAATTGAAGTGTGCAACTGTATTTTGACATCATTTCCCACGGCTATCTTTTACTCGCCTTGTACCTACGCTTCTTATTTCATATTAACCTTGAAATAAGTAATCCATTGGAAATAACGTTTAGTTGATTAGCTACAGATGTTGCGATGAAAGTATTTACTATTAGATCGCAAATATTTAGGATCTTGTTCGATGTTGTAACTGATGTTCTATTTCACCTAAATGATTACTTACAATTCGTCTGGGCATCCTAAGGGCTGTCCTAATCTATAGCCGGTCCTAAGATGAGTAGACATTTCAAAAGGATCGATGTCGGCATATGGTTGTTGGCACATGGTTGTTAGTTCCCATAAAGTCACCCCAAAAGACCACTGAAAAGATAGGAAAGAACAACGAAAATGCAGTAAAAGTAACAGTTACTAGTAGTCCAATGTCATTTTGTAAGCTTGCAGCCTCCAGATTACTCTAAAAGTGAATGCGAAATGTCCCGGCTTGTCTTGATGAAGCCAATCTAAAATTCTACATACTATTTTACATTTTACCTTGAAATTTTCTTTCGCGCTAAGTAAAAGCACCTTTTATTTGCTTGCAGGATAGGATTAAGCAAAAGCACCGAATACAAAAGAAATCCTGTGATTGAATTAAGTAGTTATGTCGGCCATCATTCAGCATGTGTGTCCATGAAACCATTATGTTGCTCAAGTATTAAAGGTTTGATTTCGTTGCTAGTTAGAAGCTACTTGAAAATCCTGGTATTTGTGCATTTAATGATAAAAATGGAAAATTCTCAAATTATTTTAATTGTTGGGAAATGTTGCATCAAATCACTTTTTTTTTCGCCACAAAGCAGCCTGTTCTGCAAAAGAATTCATTCTGATGCGCTTTTTACACTTTAGCTAAAAGCGCCTGCTATATCAAGGATATCTTGCGCCTTTCAGTTAATTAATGACGCCAAGCCAGTGTAACACTTTTCTGTGTTAAATTCATGTAAAAAATGAGGAAAAAAATCCCAAATTAATTATTCCTCCAGCTATACGGTGGCCGATCTAATCCAGTTTAAAACCACTTTTTGATTATGTGGAGGCATGGAGATTAGCGAGACACTGTTCATATTCAGGTAAATATTTCCTGAATAAAATGTTCTAATAATTGATGTTGAGGAAACAATAGAAGGACGAATGAGGATGAAGGCAAGCAAATGAAATGTTTCATCATCAAATAATTGTGAAATTGCTTGATGTAAAAAGCGATAATAAGTGTATATTTCTGGGTTCTACCTGGCTAAATAATTATATGGGAAAAAAATAACTAAGCAGTGATTGAAATTTTAATATCACTAGTAAACACCTTCGAAATGTTAATAGGAAAAAAAAACAATAAATAATTTCCATAATTCCACAAGGAAGCAAAGAAATGATATTCTAGAAAGGAATCAACAAAGCAAATTAAATATTTGGCTGGCCTCCGAACAGACTGACTACCTATTTTAGGTGTGAATAAGACATGATTCAAGGTTATCAAGGTGAATAAACTTGGTTACAAAGAATCAAATAACGCCTCGTCTATTTTTTACATCTTTCCCATGTGCAGAAACCCGGAGAAATATCTCTCCGAGGTCAAACATAAACAAATTTAATTTGAAAACTTGTTTTGTTTGCAATGTCTTTTCAGATGATACTCTCGGTTTTTATCGTTTGTAATTTTATACATACAGGTTAGAGATAATCCTAAAAGAATTTAACACCTTGAAGTAAAACGCCGAGTTCACGTTCATGCGAAAGCACGTATTCTCGTTTCTGAGATTTTTCAGCTAAACTTCCAGCTCAAATTATTTGATTTACCCAGTGTTTTGTTATATAAGAAATAAAATATTACGACAGTGAATAAAGCAAGTTACATACCACATCAGTTTGGAGAGCCCATTGGTCATACACGAGGCTTTCTAAAGCCATCCACTTAATGGGTTTGCTCTCCTTATCCCCAACGCAAAAGTAGTCATTGGGGAACATATCTCGGGACAGACAGTTGTCCGTAATTTTTATGTCAAACTTTTCGCCGACCCTACCAAAACACCAAACTTAGCTGTTTATGAGAAATTAGTATACTTTTTAGCCTAGGACCACAAAACGCAGGAAGATAAATCTCCAAAATCGGAAGGAAATTCCTTCCAGCAGTTATTAATGTTGGTTGAAAATTTTTCGACCAGATATTTTGAAAATATCCGACCGTAAAAGCCTTCATGATCTTTTTTCTGATTTATTAAAGTTACTTACACGGCATTTCTCGCGGCCATATCTTTCAAGCAAATATTTTTGCTGTGAAGATACATCAGCCCCAGAAGAATCTGAATGGCCATATCAACCAAGATTTGAGTGGAAACCGTAGTGTCATCCCTTCTTTTCCGACAGTTTACCAGAAATCTGTAAATTATTAATTAAATTCAATGAAAGAGTCATTAGAGGGTTGCAAACCTTTTTAAATTTCCTCTACTTGCATAGGAATAAACCAGTAAAGGTCTAGTAGGATTTTCCGTGTTGACACATAGTACGCTCAAGACGTTTTTGTGATCCATTCCAAACATCATCGTACCCTCTGCCAAAAATAAATTTAACAACCTCTTGGAGACCGTATCTGTAAAAATAAAAGGATTTTATGGTCAGAGAAAATGTCACTGGGGCTATTCTTTGAAAACAGCCAGTATCTTTTAGCCTTTCTGGGTTATTTGTCCGTTGGGCTCTAATTCTTCGAAGTATCACAAGTATGCTAATAAATGTAGATGATATGGAAAATCACACAATCACCAAAAACGCCCATTGGCGGAAGTTGAAGCTGTTTCGGATCCCATTTGTTGTCTCTAGCCCAAATGTGTTAAAATTATTTTTAAGTTGCTCAGATTTCGGGTCACGAAATATTCAGCATTTACGATGCTCTTGACACGTTATTCAGCAACGATTGTAGAATAAAACAATTCGCCATCCTTTTAAAGAGAATAACCCTGTAGTCACAATATGCATTTAAAGCTTTTAGTATTAGTTGTACAAGGTTGATGGGTGCTAATTCTATGGAAATGTCCTGTAACTTTTATGGATTTCGAGAAATCTAAAAAAAATGGTTGGTGCGCATAATGGTATTCATTTATCAAAATGAAAGTAAAGTTTGACTTTATAGTCCAGGACACGTTGTTGTTTAACGACGTTCGAATCGTAAACTTGACTGATAACTCTAATAAAATCGGCAAGAGATCTAAAAAATGGGATTGCCACTAAAGCATGGTAATTAAGGAGACGGTTTTGTGACAAAGTTTACGAATGTTGCTTGGCTAGAACCCGCTTGATGATTGGCTTTGATAATTTTATATCTTTCATCAAATCAGAAGAAATATTTAAATTTATAACTAGCCCGGATTAAGTACAGAGTAAAATGGCCATAGATCGGAGTTGGGACGAAAAAATCTGAGGAAGTGCATCCAGCTGAAAATGATTGTTGAGATTGTCGAAGGATTCAAAATAGTTTACCATTTCACTCAAATATTACTAGTTCAAACCTGTATGAATACATTTTTACAGGAGACACAAAAACTGCTACTAAATGCTTGCTAGTGCAATGTTTTTTTTAATGTTTATCTGTTGTTATTTCTGCATTTTATTCTTTCTTGCCTGTTAACCGCATATCGCCATGTACGATTTTTCGTTTTTTTTTAAAATGTTTTAAAAAGTTTTATTAAAACTGTTCATTGCTGACCAACCATTAATTTACATCTGATAATTGTTGCATAATCATTTTACAAAGAATCCATTGATTTACTTTGCACTTCGTCGTGGTGTTGATGAATCAACCGAGGCAAGGAGTCTATGCACAAATGCGCCTCCGAATCAATGGAGTCAATAGAGCTTTGTTGTTAGCCCTGTCATGCGACGAGTTCAAAGGGTTGGGTGCTTTTGAGGCGTCTTGAAATCTGGATGTTGTCAAGTAATTTCAGTGCTTCTGGATTTTCGTGCAATCTGTTTTATGACCTCTTCATCCAGAGGTACACCAAGGTCACGATGAGGGTCGCTGTTGCGAAGGTACCAAGGAGCGTTTGCAATAGTTCGTAGTTCTGGATTCTGGAATCGTTGCATTTTCAAAATATCACAACGGCTAGCACATTCCCACAGTTGAATGCCATACATCCAAATAGGTTTAAGAATTTGGTTGTAAACTAACAGCTTGTTGAAGATGGAAGTCCGTGATTTTCGAACAAATATCCAGTAGAGCTGTCTGAAGAGGCTGTGCAGTTCTGCAAGTTTGATTTTCGTGTGCTCAACCCATTTAAGTTTAGCGTCAAGGTTCATGCCAATATATTTTGCTGTGTTTTCGTAAGAATTTATATTTCCATTTATTGTTAGTCTCTTTGGAGTCGAAATTCTTTTGTTGGTGTAGTTCACATGTTCTTCTGATCGTTGAGTTGTATCCGCCATCTCTTCGTCCAATTTTCGACCAGGTCATTGGATCTTTGTAGAAGCAACGTAGATTCTTCTTCAGTTTTAGCCGTGGCTGCGTTAGCCGTGTCATCCGCGAATGTTGCCGTTACGACGTTTGCTGTTTATGGAGGATCACTAGTGAACAGAAGATTGGACCCAGTACCCTTCCCTGAGGTACTCCAGTTCGAATATCTTTGAAGTCCGAATACTCTGATTCGTGATTTACGCGGACATTCTGTCTGTTATGTAAGATTTTAACAAGTTGACGAATTGCACTGGGAAGAATTTAAGTTTGCAGAGTAAGCCCTCATGCCAGACTTTATCGAATACTTGCGATACATCCAGAAAGATCACTAAACACACCTCTTCCCCTTCCAGAGCTTTTTCTATGATGTCGGTCAGACGATGAACTTGTTCTATTGTTGAATGTCTCTGCCTAAATCCAAACTGGTGATTGGGTAGTAGATTCTTTCCTTCGATAATTGGTTTCAATCGTTTCAATCAACAGTTTTAACGTGATAGGCAGCAAGGAAATCGGTCTGTAGGTTTTCATTTCTGAAGCGTTTTTTCCAGGTTTTAAAATCATTATCATCTCTGCGAGTTTCCAATGAGCCGGGACATGCATCAGTTTAAATGTTACGTTGACCAACAGTAGTACCATTTTTAGTCCTTTCATAGATAGCTTCTTTAACACTAGTCCAGTGATGAGATCGTATCCTGGTGATTTTCTCGGGTTGACGTTGTATTTCAGCTCTCGCTTGAGCTCTTTTAAGGACAGTTTTTTGATTGTTTTGTGCCCATTATTTTCTATTTGTGGAGGGCACTCATTTGAGTCCATTGCTTCTTCATTCGGAGGGAATATATTTTTCAGGTGAGTAGCGAAAGTATCAGCTTTTTTCTGATCAGTTTTGGCATATTCGTTGTCTTCTTTGAGGATTGGTGGTACATGAGTGATTTTCCTTCTCAGTTTTTTCCTAGTTTTCCACAGAGTGTAGTTTGCACTTTTATCCGCTGTTATATTTTCCAAGAACGAGGTTGCAGAATTTTCTTTTAGTTGCTGGATCAGTTTTATAATAATTTTTTGAGATTCGGAGTTTAACTTGGTTTTTATCGCAAGATCTCTGGTTGCTTGTCAATTTTGTCCAAGTCTCCTTTTATTTCTTACCAGATCCCTCACTTCCATCGGGTAGTTAAATCCGGGGGTTTTATGGGTAACTGTTTTGGTGTTGGTCCAGACCGTTTGCCGTGCATTTGTGGTAAGATCAATATCTAGATTAATTTCTTGATCCATTTGGATTTTAATACGTTCCCAATCTGTAGTTTTATTACTCAGAGTTGGTTTTACAGGTTTTTTAATGACAGTTTCACTCAGGGTTATGATTATCGATGAAAGATCAGAATCAAGATCAAAGTTGTCTTCGAAGTTGATAAAATTGGATGCCATTTTTTTGGTTGTAAAGAAATCCAGAACATCAAGAGTTTTATTTCTGTCGGTTGACCAATACGTTGGTTTAGGAGATGAATGTGCGTTACACCCAATCTTATCGATGGCTTTTTTGAGCTCTCTGCCTTTCTAATTATCCACTCTGGAGCCCCAAAGTGAGTGTTTTGCGTTGAAATCTCCACCCAGGATGAATCTGTCACCCCTGTGCTGGAGGATGAGCATGTAATCTTCTTCTATGAGGTTATGACTAGGGGGCAGGTAGACTGCTCCTACTTTAAAGTGTTGATGAAAGGATTAATACGGTTAGCTGTATTTTATCCCACTGTATGCTGATATCCTCATTATATTTTAAACTATTTTTAATGAATATAAATTAATATGAAATATTTTTTGTCTTTGACGCAAAAATATAATTTTTAATTAGGTTTTTGTGCGTTACGATCTATCAGCATTCGGGTACGACATATTGAATTAAATACTTGTTAATAATGGAAAAATATCGTTCTTTTGATGAATTATTAGGACACTTTAACAAATAAAACTTTGCATTATTTTGCCATATAAATTGGTTTCAAAAAGGCATGTTTTGAAACGGATCCTATTAATTTTTCTACAGAGTGTTTGTGTGTAGTAATTTTAATCCGAAAACATGTCTATAAACAAAATCATATTCACTGTAAATCGCTTTGAATATTTCGATAAAATGTCACAAGCTTCAACAGTTAACAGCAATATATGTTTCAAGGTATCAATGTTGTTTTTATCTTCAGCAGTGGTGTGGGCACAGGCACTTCTTCGGATGATTTAAAATAAAAACTCACACGCCACTGGTTTTTCTTAAATTAAAATAAAAATTTTTTCGAGTTTATCTTCAATTTTGAAGAGAAATTCTCTTGTCTTTTTTTGGCGATGCCGCGTTTTTGAGCAAAAACTTTAAATCGATTGATTGCCCAGCGTAATCTGGTTTTTATTAATGTAAGTGAAAACTAGCGCAATTAGAACACAATTTTAATAAAAATTGTATAAGCTCGATGGTACGTAATAAAAACAATAAAAACTGTTTGTTCTAGTGAAAAACTAGACTCGATATATATATTTGTAATTGTGAATGAAAAAAGCTAACTCAAGCTCTCTTATTCTGGTTTTTCTGGCTTTTAGTCCTTCGTGGAAAATAGTTTCTTCCTGACATTTTGCAAGCTCGAGTGGGTTGCCTCTTCAGAGGTGTTTCGCCCGAAACTGATTTGTTGCGATTTGTCTGGCGTTACCGAAAGCGCATGAAATGGAATCGCGTCTGAAGATGCAAGCCACTCGAGCTTGCGAAACGTTAGGACGAAATTATTTTACACGACGACCTAAAAGCTCGAAAAACTCATCAGTTTTAAGCTCTCTTTATAAAAATATCTAAAATATGCTTTATTGCCACAGAAACATTCAAATAAATATTATGGACTAATCGAATGATAAAAACAATAGTAAAAACAATAGAAAATATAGCACATACAATGACAATAAATAATGAACAGTACAAATACAAAAAGTATCAAACCAGCTCGCTATGCTCACAGACAGTGCAGTACAATAATATAAAGTGTCTATAAAGACACTTTATGTTATTTATAAACTGTTGTTTTTATAAAGGCAATTTACAGATTTAATGTTGATTATGCAAAAATCTTGGTTAGTTTCGGTGTACAGAGGAAATTTGCGATTTAATTGACTCAAGATTAAATCGCAAATTTCCTTTCAATCACTTCATTATCGGATTTTAGCTTTTTACTACACGGTACGCGATTTTAGCTAAATTGCGCACAACTGGCAGATTATTTTATGTGCTCATGGGTTAAAAACCTTTAGAATTTTTTATGGTTGACTAAAAGCCCCGAATTTTCGACAATTTCCACCCAAGTAACAGTCAAGAAGCACAGGAGTTTTAATGATTGAATTTTAAATTTGCGATTTCAACTGTGGTGAACGCTGAGCACTAATTCGCCATAGTCAAGATGATTTGTATTTTGAATATTAAAATATCGTTTTTGTCTATTTTAATGCAGATATTTCAAACTGTTGAACTCACTTCCAACGGAATTTTCTATCCGATGGCTGGAAACAGATTTCTTTAGCAGAATTGTTCAGAAAATCTTTAGATATCGGCAAAAGCAAATCGTATTCATATTGCCACCTAGCGCTGAGGAAGTGAAATTTACCTTTAGTGGTCTTGATGATAACAATCTTCTCATGGTACTTCCCAAGGTAAATTTTGCCAAAGATACCTTCTTCTTGAAGAGAATCCACATGGATGGCGGATCGTGGTACTGCCAGCGTCGAAATCCTCTTGGAGGGATCAGTTAGACGTGGATCATTGTGTGATATCTGCAAAATTTACTTCTCAACTAAATCGATTGCAATAAAATTGAAATTTTTCATTCAATTCACGTGGGCATGGGGGAGATTTAAAAAAAATAAAGAACCGCCTGGTCACAACTGATAAACCGAAATCAAAAGGCACTAAACAATGCCAGTCAAATGTTTGGCTATTAACGAAAAGCAATTAATTTTGGAGAGTCTCTTAAATATAATCCTGTACTGCAGTGTCTGATTGATTTCACACAAATCTAAGGGGTGCTGTTATGTGAAAACAGATAAGCTCAACGGAAGAGGGAAATTTAATGTCTAAAGTAAATACTATTGCGAAATTCCCAAGGGGTTTAATATGGCGGACTGCTTAGTCATTGACTCGCTATCCACTACCGAATGGTTGTTCTCATTTGAACATCGAGGGTGATTTAAGTGCAAGTGGACGTTATTTGATGAACTGAAGAAGACAGTTACAGATTATTTAATTCTAATGGATCATGCCATTTATTCTTTAGCACCGTATGATAGTCAAAGCTATCGTGACTCGAAAACAATATTTTACTCGATATAATACGGCAGACCTAAATTATTAATTAAATATTTATTGTAAAACGAGCGTTGTGTGTAAAGCCCTTGTGAGTATATGTGACATGTTGAAAAACAATTTAGCCGATTTATAGCTTAAACTGTCTTCCTGCTGGAAGTATCATATAACCAATCCTAGATAAAAGCCTTTCGGTTCTTGAAAACTTTCGGATTTTTTAAAAGGATCCTCTTGGGTCATTATCCAGCCCCGTAATACTTTTGACAAATCTGTTTTTGCCACACACTACTCATGTGCCAGACTACGTTCTTGATAAATTGTTTTGTATGTGCGATTTATTCAATCCATTTAAAATAGTAGAATAAAACTGTCAGACGTTGGGTTATTTGTCAATTTGTCACCTGTTGGTTGGGAACGTGTGGGAACAAGCATATGTTGCACATTGTTCGATGGATTTACTGATTATACTTTGAAATATATTTAATATGCGGCCATTTTTCATATTAATACAACCGAGCTATTTCATTGGTGAGCTTTCGGAGTTTATCCTCTTTGATTGGCTCAATTCTTCATGTTAATTCATATATAATGTAAAAAATTACAGTTCTTTCACACCTCGCCTGAACGACTACTTCTGTAGCAGTTCGAAGATTATTATGACATTTTATCGCAACATGCAATCGATATAATTATTTTATCGCAACATGCAATAAAACTGAATACAATTGATTATTGCAGGGGTTTAAACAAACCCTTCTTGTGCAGGTTACACATTTTTGTGGCTCAAGGTAATAATTCACGTTGAACCAACTTCAGCCCCCTAATAACATTTAATTAATACTGGACAATACTCTAATGAGGGCAGCCTGGCTCCAGTAGTAATTATCACAAATGAAAACCTAGTAATCTCCACAGCACAAAACCCACCAGCAAATCAGTTTACCATTTTCATTTATACTGTACAAAGGATCTCCCTAACGCAGACATACAATTTCCTATGTGTCGTATCGACACCTGACGTACTTGCAACATTCTTCCCTCACCCTATATTGAATAGAATTATTATCAAAAACTCAATCTCGGTTAATTGTTTGAAGCCAGATCCGAACAGGCACAACTGGACTGAACGTGATGTGAGATTTAGAAACAAACGATAACATTCTGGAAAGCTTTTCTGGATAACTCAGGAAGGAAAAGAGAAAATCTTCAAATTCAATAGCGATTTTTTCACACTTGATATTTTAAATGTGCTCAGTATGCAGAGACAATTCCTTTTATAACCAGAAATAAAATGAAAATATTTCCAATAAATTTAACCAAGCAATTTGGCAATACATGCTCTTATAAACAGGGTTTCTGAGCAACGAGTGGAGGTGTCGATAAAGAAGCATTGTTTTATTGCACAATAAATTTATAAACATCGATGTGTTTTTGCTCATCATGCTCTTTTGAAGCTATTTCCTAAACAACGAGTCGCTATATCGGAATGGAAGTCTCAGAGCTCGATAACAGAAACTTTATGGTATATGAAGATTGATCTTCCTTCCAGTCAAGGCACTAGTACCGACAGAATGAATTTTTTTAACTTTTTTGTTTGTTTAACTGGTTTTTTAAAAATATTTTTGCGCGGCTTTTAATTTTTACACCATGCTCTTCTGAAGACGGTTTCTGAACAACCAGCCTAGATATCGATATGGGGGTTTTAGTGCTCCATACGAAAACCTTCATTTAATGTTTTTCAAACTTATTATCACAATTCATTTTCAAACTTCGAATTGTTTTTGCACGATTCTTTATTTTTACAGCCTGCTCTCCTGAAAACGGCTGCTGAGCAACTTGGGAGGCATCAGAATTACGGTTCTAGTACTCGATAACGAAGGCTCTGTTTTATATGCGCATCCAACTTGGTTCCATTCAAGGGTCTGGGACAATCACAACGAATTTTCAAACTTCGAAGTGTTTTTGCGCGGGTTTTTATTTTTACACCATGCGCTTCTGAAGGCATTTTCTGAACAACCAGTCAAGACAGCTGAATACGGGTTTTAGTGCTCGATAACCAATTTTTTGTTTTAGTAGTAGTAGTAAACATCTTTATTTCTAAAAAAATACTATCCACCTATCGGTCTTTCTGCCCTTGTTTAATACATGTAGTCTTAATCTAAATAAAAAACAAATATGAAAATTCTCTTATTCTAGGTTAATAATCTTATTAAATAAACTTTCCAATTCTAATGACAAGAAAAAAATATTTTATTGTCCAGTAGTCAGTTGCGCTTGTAAGTGTTCGAGTAGCGTTGATGTTGGGAAACGGAAGCGGGATTGTCTGGTTGGTCTTGTAAGACAAAGGGGATTCAGTATGGTCCAGTTGTAGGGGTTGTTTGTCCATTTTGTCTGTAGATGTATGAGTCTTTCCGAAATCTTTGTTATGTTTGTGCGTTCGTATAGTAGTTGGGTGGAGGGGTTGTGTAGTGGGTTTTGGGGGTGTCTTATTCGTCTTATTAGTCTTAGTGCAATTTGTTCTGTTGTTTGTATATAACGTTTTGTCCTTTCTGTTCCGTTGGTCATGAGTATATGTCCATAGTCTAGCAAGGGTCTACAAATAGCTTTATATATTTTGGTGGCGGTGTTTGTGCTAATTCCTCTGTTTTTGTAGGTTAGTGATCGGAAGTGTTTTGTTCTTTTTATTGTTTCTGCCCTGATGATGTTGATTCACAACGAATTTTCAAACTTCGAAGTGTTTTTGCACGGGTTTTTATTTTTACACCATGCGCTTCTGAAGCCGTTTTCTGAACAACCAGTCAAGACAGCTGAATACGGGTTTTAGTGCTCGATAACCAATTTTTTGTTTTATATTGTGTTGAAACTTGGGTCCTTTCAAGGCACCTGCACCATCGCAATGAATTTTTAAACTTCGAAGTATTTTTGCGCGGTTTTCATTCTTACACCACGCTCCTCTGAAGACGCTTTCTGAGCAACCAGTAGATCTGTCGGAACGGCTGCTCTAGAAGTCAATAACGAAAGCCTTAGTGATTCAAGTTGGGTTTTATTGGAGGCGCTGGTACCATCACAATGAACTTTTCAACTTTCAAATGTTTTTGCGCGGTTTTTCATTTTTACATTATTCATTTCTGAAGCTTCTTTCTAAAAAACCAGTCAATATATCGAAATGGGTTTTGCAACCCTCGATAACGGAAGCTTCGCTTTATGTGTGGTACAATTTTCACACAAAAAGCGAGATTTAAATATTGCGCATTTGAAGCGCGCTTTTATCAAAACTGAATAATATACATTTCCTCAAGTGCCTTAAAACCCCTTAATCAATGCGTCGCTTAGAATTCGAAAATAAATCAATCGAAAAAACCTCTTTGTTAAATTGAAACTGATTTTTTTTGCAAAAAGGAACAAGATTAAGACATCGCTTCAAACATGATGCTACTTTTTTCCTTATACCTCAGGAGCGCGCTCATTTCTACACGACTAGATAGAGAATTAAATAAGACATTCATCAATAAAAACGTAGGCATTTTCACATAAAAAGCCAAATTTCAACGTTTGACGAATGAAATTAATTGGTTGACGCAGTTTATGCAAATTTGGGCCATCGGCTCAAACATGTCGCCACCTTTTTGCTCATATCTCCAGAACCATTTAAGCTCGAGCGATCATTTTCATATCACTGGATAGAGAATTCAAAACCCCAGCCACTAAGTAAAAAATTGAGTTGAGTTTTCACACAAAAGCCTAGTTTACCAACTTTTTTAAAGGTCATATTAAATTCATCAATCAGTCAAGTATACTGTTCTTTCCTCCGTTAAAACCGGCGTGTTATATCGCCTGATGGAAAAACTTACCTGAGAAATCAGCATAACTTGTGAAGACGCATAATAAGATACACGATAGTTGCTGTTGTTCTCAGAATGGCGACAGCAGTCGCTGGTAGCATATGGAGCAGGGGATGGTGGATTCTTCTGTAAGTCGTCAATAGTTGCATAACTTCCACTGCCGATGCTTGGGGGTCTGCCGAATCCCGGTCTCAAGAACATGTGGGGATTGCTGTCATAGAGGGCTGTCATGTATCTAAAAGGAATACGGGTCTATTTGCCGGGGGTTTAAAGCATATTAACGATCCTGTGATGGGACAAGAAGCGCCCTTCTTGAAATTGAAAGTCCTTTGACATTAGATTAGATTTTCAAATATCTAGGGGAGACGAATAGCGAAAAACTGTCAAGTTTCTTTAAGTGTGTGGGGGTATTTCCTTGTTATTTAGAAAGCATTTTGTCCATTGCCGGGTTGTTAGTTTCCCCGGCTCAACAAATCCCCGAACAAAATTAATCAATCGAAAAATTAATTGGTAATCTGATCTCGTTATTCAATTAAAGGAAAACCGTGGAAACTTACGTGTGTTCTTGTTCCCTCTTCTTTGTCTTTATGTAATAAGCCGAAGTTATGACCACAAATAGGGCCAATGCAATCAGAGTTAAAACACAAGCGACGGCGAAGTCTGATGAACTTCCGAAATAACTGGGGTTTAGCCGGATGGACTCGTTCTGTGTATTCCCAATACCTGGAAAAACAAATTGCAACTGTGAAAATGAGAATTAACGTTTTGGGTGGCTTTGTTATTTCGAGCTAATATAGAGTTTTAATATCCGTTTTGTAAGTCTTTACTTCTTTTTAGCCGGGCGATATCACATATAAAACACACCCCTTAAATGGTGTTTAATGAAGGTAGGATTATTAAAATTTACTGGCGTTTTGTGGCTTGTTTATGGCGTTATTTGTCGCTTTAATTTTATTAAAGTCGTTTCACCTACGTGTTCAGCACACAAATGACAAGAGTGGACAGTAAACCTTCCGACAGTATTAAATCTAGCTCCCAGACAATATATTCTTATTTAACGTCTCCTACCGAGATTAATTTAAAATACCACGTATTAATAAATGTTTATATAAAACAAACGGAGTTATAAGCGAAGTATGCATTGTTCGCTCCTACGCTATTTTTTTCTTCATCATCAAAAGCCGCCAATTAGTTTACATTGCTCGATTTGGCTGAAATCCTCCAGCACTTACTAAATTAATTGCTACATCATACATTTAAGATAAATATTCCAGCTTTATAAACGCCAAGTCGGCTTTTATTAATTAGCGAGAATCAATCAGCTCTAATCACTAGCAAACCTAATAATCGGAGATATTTTCATAAAGTTTAACCGTTTTTCGCTTAGAGCAACGACGGGAAATTTACCCAAAGTATACAGGATCCTTTCAGCTTGAATATGTGTAAACAAGTTAATAAAACTGTTACTTGCATTAGGAGGATTTTAAAACACTAAGAATATAAATTTACAGAAGCACTAAAATAAATAATTTCATCAAAAGAAAAAATAATCAACAATCACTAACGTACCCTGAAAAGCGATAATCATTTCCACCAGCCTGCAGTTTCGATTAGTTGAAAAGTGGGGAATTTGAAATTACATATTCGGCTTTAAAGCTCTCTGTTGGTCCGTGTTATAAAAAATTCACCGCTTTGGAATATTCAGTTGAAAAATTGAAATCAAAGAGTTTTGGGAAATTTTGCGAGCCCCAGTCGATACCCAAATGGTAATTGAAAAAATCCCAAACTCTTACAAAATAATTGCCGGTAAAACGTTCCAACGACGGTACACTCAAGGATTGAGGACTGTTGCCCTTGCGAAATGTGTCCCTCTGTCAAAATTGAAAAGGGTCCTTATAATTTTAATATTGCTGGGGACGGAAGGAGCTTATAAACATGTTTCAAGTGAATTTCATAGGTATATGGTGCGTGTATCAAAGTAGCGCTACAAAAAATGTTTTTCCGCTCCGAATAATGTGAATTTAATGACAAGCCCTGGAGTTTTAGAAGTTTTTCAATTGATTGCCTGTTTGCATATAAATTCAATTTTGCACGATTTAGAGCAGGAATTACAGCTGCATTAAAACAAACAACTCGACAGAAAGTAACCGATTTAAAACCATTAGCGCATTAAAACGGAATTACGCATAAACGCATTTGTATTGCGGATTTAACATAGACAAAAGCGCAGAGAACTTTGCTAAATCAAAATCATAATTGAAAACGTATTTGACCGAAAAAAACAACAAATATTCACCCCTTTGAACTGGTTTAACGAAAAGGTATTGAAAACACTTTCAAAGAACGTTTTAATTGAAACATAAATTGCCAGTCCGAGCGAGAATAACTGAAATTTATCCAAAAAATTACTGCCAAACAACCACAGTTAGAACCTATAAAACTGCAAAAATGTTTATTAAACATGCTGAAGATTATGTTTAGGGACAATTTTAGTCGAAAAAATAATCAATCCATGTGTTTCAATTTTTGAGTTTTATACGAGTTGGAAGTGAACATTGCGAAGTCTATGCGAGAACCAAATTGAATTGTAAATTTTTGAATAACTGCAACAAGTTGGTCATAAAACAAATGTGCGCTTAGGGAAATGTATACTATAAGACAGTCAAATTGATAGGGATTTTGTGCCGTTTAAATTATTTAAAGCCCGTTTACCTCACACACCGTAACTCAGGTACGGCGAACTTTTTTCTGTACAAACTAGTTTACTTTTGCCAAGACGCTTTAACTAAGAAGTCATTTAAAACTTTCTCGCTTACTCTTTATTTAGAATCGTAAAGGAAACTCGGAATTATATTTCCGCATTTTCTAGAGATTTCATAAAAATATCTTCAAGCTAATTACATAGATAGCTTCGGAAAACTTTACTTCATAGCAATTATTACCTAGTCTTGATATGAAGCGCCAACTTCAGGTATTTCTCACAATTGCCCTACATTTAACAGAAAAATCAGTTAAAGTTTATAAGTGAAAATGTTGCCTTATTACTGCATTTTTATTGTAGAAACATGCCAAAGTTTCTGAACTTTTGCAATTAAGAGTTGGAACATTTTGACAGTGAGTATTTTTTCTTTTATGGTCTTTATTGTTTCTAATCTATTTCATTAATGAATTGTTGGTTTTACCCCCGAAGTAGACACAAAAGTTAAACGCTCTTTCGTACAGCGCCCACTTTGTTATGGCTGAAAATTCTACGTAAATACGAACTTTTTTACATACAGTAAATTTATTTAGAAATGTTTCGGCTTTTCCGTTAAAATTGCCTTAAAATGGAAGAAGTTTTCCAAGTATGGGCGCAATAAAATCGCTTCTTATAATAACGGCAGTTAATCCCCGCAGCTTTTAACGTAAAATCCTGTGTAAACGTTTTTAATTCAACGACTACTAATTACTCTCCATCTGGCATGGAATCGATAGCGAAGAAATCCCTGTAAATGTTCAACAAACTTGAAAATTAAACTTCTATGATGTACTTCATTCTTATCAATTGACATTTTTCACTTGAAAATAAAATGGGTGAAAATGGGGAACGGCCCCTACAAGTGTCAAGATTTAACTGAATAATGGAGATCTTCTATTTTAATGTTGACTGGGAGAGATGTCACTTGAAATGCAGAAATTTAAATAAACCTTACTAGAAAGCGTCGTCCCTGTTGACAACATCAAAGCGATATTCAAAATAGAATCGCTCTATATTGGACATACCCGTGCCATAGAGTGGAGTTAATTAATTTTATGAAATTCTCAATGTTTCAGTTAATTTTTGAGCGGATAAGGAATTGACTTCAATATTCCATGTTTTATTTTTATTTGACAATCGTTGCAACTATTAGTCTGAAGCGTTGAAAAATTATACTTCGCAAGAGCGGACGAGCGCCCTTAAATTACGATTTTCCAGTTCTTTGGCTTTACTCATCAATCGCCCATGTGCCCAGCTGGAGATTGAAACTATGAAACAATGGAAAAGCCGGCACCCTACGTCACTTCATTTCCGCAATATATAATTCTTTATTAAATAGCGACTTGTGGCCGGAGAATACCCCATAAATGGCGTCGTTTATAACGTTGGAGTCAAAACAAATCTAACATGACATCAACAAGTGTTTTCAACCCCAACAGCGTGCGTGCGTGCAAATGGTAATGGCAAATCCCACCAAACCGTAAGCTTTCCAATAATTAGTAGAAACCAACCTGAATAATAATTTTCAGACAAAATTGATATGTCCTCTTTAAACATATATAGATAAATTCATACCTTTAAGGCAGACTTTGTTTCTTTTGAATTTCACCACAGTGGCATTCGCTTTCTCCTTAGTGCTTACATACAATTGGATGAACACTGTTATCTCAGCACTTTTAACTCCAGTGCACACCATTGTTATTCTGAAACATAAAACCCACACTCACTAAACAGAATATGGTATTAGATGCTTACGCAAATTCTAAAAATATTCTTGTGTGTAGGTTGTATCTGAGAAAATATCCCAAGTTCAGTACGATTTATTATTTGTTAAATTAGCAGTGTTTAAGCAACGAAGGATTTCCGGCAAAAATATTACTTATTTGTTAATTTAGTAGTGCTTAAATGACGGGTGTTTTAAGTAGTGCAACACTATTAGCTTAACAAATAATAAGTTCTTTTGAAGAATCTGTATGAATTTAAGCAGGAAAAATGCCCTGTATAAATATGAAAACAAATAAAGTGCTTCCGCATACTAAAAGTGAACGAAATATTGATTCTCTGAGCTGAGAAATTAAATTTTTATTTAATCGGAAATTATTAGTTTTCGGATCGAGTCCTTTTTCTCGAATCGCATTGGCACTGGAGCTGCTAAAAATTCCATTTGCAGCGAAAAACTTCTTAAAAAGCAATTTACGAAATCCTACCATTAAATATTGTGTTTACACTGCGACGAAAATATATAAAGAATTAATTTTCTTGAAAAATTGTTGACATTATTCAGACACGCTAAACAATCTTGGCAGGGAAATATGCAAAGTTATAAAAAAATCCGGTTAACTCTTTAAGTAGATCACGTTGGAAAGTCTTGTGCCAAGAAGTAAAGCAGTTCTAACGGAAATTTTAAACTTAAACCAACCTTTCATAATTTTGCCTTGTATGACACACCGTTTATATTGCAGCTAGGGCATTTTAAATGCAGTAATACCTCAGAAGGTAATACCGTTTGATAAATTACTAGATTGAGACAGTATTGTAAGACATAGTAATATGCTGTTTTGAGAGCTTTGGGCATGTCTTAAGTGAACATTATAGATAATTTATTTGCGTTAGAAAATGGCAATTGAAATATGGCATAACAATAATTTGCATTACAGCCTGCTTGCCAATCGTTTGTAGAAATAACTGCTTAAATGTGGTAGTTGAGGCTTTAGGAAGAGAAATATTAATAATTAGTGTAATGACATAGAGGAGAGAAGCGACTCAAAGGCTCCTGATTACTTAAAAATTAATTTCCAAATGAACAGTAGTAACAGTTACAAATACAAACCTAAACGTCTGCACAGATGTCGGTATAAAGCCGCTTGATGAAATATTCATTTGGGGTGGTAGAAGCGTCCCTTTATTTCCAGGTCCATACTTCACATCGAGTATGTAGGGTAACTGAAATATCAATAAAGGGTCGTTAATATTTTCAAGTGGTGGAAGAATTTCGTTAATAGGTAATTTCGTTTCGAAAGAGACATTCCCAGAGAAAAAAAATGTAGACGTAATAATTATCCAGATAACTTAAAAAAAAACAGATCTAATAGAAGGACAGACAAAACAATCTGTACAATAATACGATCCCCTGTGAACATCAAAAGCACACCGATGATAAATCACGCAAAGCGACCTTATCGATCAGACGAATTCACATGCCTGATTGACAATAACTCGACTCGTATTTGAAATTAAGTTTAAAAAACAATACAAGCCATGCTTACTGTTCCGCAGGAGTTTCCAGAAAGTTTCTTTAAGCAACAGCTGCCTGTGTTTTCCCTAGTTTAAAGGAAAAGAGTTTTTGCGCTGGGATTCAAATAAAATTACCAAAGGAGGCAGTAAAGCTTACTGGAAATGTGCTTTAGAACAGCTCTAAGCTCTTCTAACAGAAGAGCTTAGAGCTGAGGTAATATTTAAAAGGGTCGAAACTAGGCGCATTCGTGTTCAAATGTTAATAGCACAATTTCTTTGCCTAAGTGGGTTTGAGAGGGGAACTTCCCTAAGCAATTCCCGGAATAATTGCAAAGAGTTTTCGATTTCAATCAAATTGTAATTCGCTCCAATATGGTATATACATAAGGAAAAGTATTTCACTCGTTACGCACTGCGATTACAATTTACGAGCCACAGCAAATATCCGACGCCTTGAGCAAGTAGTTTGTTTACAGTATTACCAGGGCTTTTCCACAATGTCCCAATAAGAATAGTCATTGGGTTTTACCGTCTTAATTTGGCTTGAGTTTTTCCAATTGCCGTTATTAATAAGCGTTAACTTTTCGCCTACTCATATAAGATTCATCAGAAAGAGTGTCTGAAATTTTATTAAATTTTCTGACTCATTAATTTGCTTGGGTATAGTTTTACTTTGACTAGATAATATATTATGATCAAAGACCCCAAAGCTTAAAATGGTATTCTGCTTTTTCACAGCTCTTCCAGCTTCTATGTCATATAGCTGACGCCTTTAGCAAATAATTTATTTACCGGTAAAGTTTCCTCAGCTTTCACGTAGCTGCATACGACATTATAGGCCCTAAAGGGCATTAGACTTTATATGCCTGCAGTGTTTCCGTCGAAAATTGGACACATGGTCAAACCATGGTTTTGAAGGCCCCATCAAACTATTTACTCTGTTTTGGTTAGCTGCTCTGGAAAATTAATGTTAATAATTTTTCTTTGTCCCTTGTAGACCGTTGCTTAAGAATATTGCAGCCTAGTCTAGAAACCGAGTTAGTTTTCGGCTTCTTCCGACACGACGAAAATTAATCAAGTCTTGGGGAGCGCAGTGCTGGCCTTTGTGATTGTGGTTTGAATTATACAGCCAGTATCGTTTGTTCAGGCATGTAATTTAGGATACATGTCATGTTAACTTACATGAAAATACCTCAAGCCGTAATATAAATTTCTTATTTGCTCCTGCAATTCAATTAAGTGGATGGACATCATTAGCTATCGGCATTGGGACACTATATATAAACCATTATTGGTTGGCATTGCTCTCATAAAATTCCATACAAAAACAAAGTTATACAATGACACTGTCATAAAAATGGGAAATCGATATTCCTAATAATAGAGTAAAAGCCACTATTAAGGTCTATAAAAAGCACACTGCTCGTAAAGTAAAGAAGAAAATTAAAAATGCAAAAGAGTTTTACGATGTTTTAGGGCTTAACCTCTCATTTTAAAGGCAACATATTATGGAACTAGTCGTCGGGCGTATATGAAAAATGTAATACATACTTCATTTTTAACTCGCTTCAAAAACTGTTTCCAAAACGACTTGGTCACCAAGTTTTTTTTCAAAAATCATCAATTAACTTTTGACCGTTAAACCAAGGGAAAATGTTTTTCTACCATTTGATATTCAGGCATTAAAAGCTTTTTCCAATACGTGAATTCATTTGTGGGTTTTCGGGGCTTTGTTTCTAAAAATCTATTTTTGAACCACATACATGTGTTTCAAAATGAGTATCCAATTCCTAAACAAATACTCTCGGTCGACGTAATTTTACCATTTGAAACTTATGGTATAAAAATGTTTTTTGAAAGTTTGGATCTAATATGCTCAACAAAATGAACGCTACACTGCCAAATTTGCCCTAACTTTGGAACTGGATCAATTCTGATTGCTTCAAGCGATTTTATTTCCGTTTGAAGCGTTCAAGAGCCCTATTTGTTTTTTGTTAGTCAGTGCAAAATTTCGGCATGCTCCTAGTTGGACAAAAAAAAGGTTCTTTGAATCTCAACACCAAAACTTTGAATATAAACCAAATTTGTGTATACTTTCCTGACTGTATTTTAATTTTAATTCAAAATAAAATTCCTGGTTTCAGTCAATTATTTGTTTATTATTTTATTTCAAAGACGTTTCGGTGTCTTTCTCCACCATCATCAGTTTGTATGTGTAGTTGTTGCTACCTTCAATTTTGGAGAAAGACATCGAAACGTCTTTGAAATCAAATAATAAACAAATAATTGACTGAAACCCAGGAATTTTATTTTGAATATAAACCAAATAGCTCAAAACAGTTTTTGTATTTTTAGACAATCTCTTCTATTTACAGGGTGGTCTCAAAGAATCAACTTTTTGTTTTGGCAGCGATAACTTTTTTGCTCTTGATCCGATTGTCACGATCCTCAGCTCATGTTGAACTTAAACTTCATAGACAATTTGAGATGAAAATTTAATATACAGGGCTGCATACAAAATTTCCCGAATCAGAATTGCCTCTGAAATCTGTGATTCTGGAAGATTTTCGATTAAGTGAAGTTCGTTCATTCATGCAACCCGGTATATTGAATTTTTTTCTGAAGTCGACTGCAACGTTGCAGCTTCAACATGAGCCTTAGATTTGGCCAATCGGTTAAAAAAATAAACATTATCACTGCAACACCAAAACGTTGATTTTTGAAATGCCATTCTGTAAATTAACGAGACAAGCGAAAAATTCAAGAACTTTTTTTGAGATACGATATCTATCTTAAAGCCTATGGTGTTGAAATACAAAGAAAAACGTTTGTTTGTCCAACTGTGAGCATGTGGAACTTTCACCAATTTTGTATTGTTTTATTTGCCACCCTGTAGAAAATTCAGCCGAAGCACATTTTTTTTGCAAAAACAGGCACTAACCGAAAAAAAGTTGCACTAAATAACGCTTCAAACAGAAATCAATTCGCTTCCAGCAATCAGAACTTATCCAGTTCCAAAGTTGGTACAAATTTGTCAGTGGATCAGTGGATCAGAACGATGGAAAGAGACTAATCAGCCGAAGTATGATTTCAACCAAGGCGATAATTCTATTAGTTAATTAACTTTTTTACTTAACTTAATCTATTTCTAAGGAAAGCCACAAGTGGTAGGTTAGTAATTTGGGGTCATAATGGAATTACATCCTAAAGGAATTTACGTCTATTATTGCCTATGCCGGTTTTGACCCCAATTTTCCTTAATACGGTAACATAAACTAATCGGCTCATTTAGAACGTGACAACCCTGTAGCAAGCAATCAATGACTGCGAAGACAAATTAACACGAATAAGCAAATGAGAATTAATTTTTTACTTGAATGCCGTCTCATGTTTAGCCCTTTCCTAGTCTTGTAATGGAAGAATTTTCGGTAATTAGAGACTAGCTGTTCCCCTTCCAGGGATAACGGAAATTACCATAACATTTGAAATACAAAGGAACTGAAATTAATTAGATACTTGCTGTTTTATGTAATTCGAACGCTGGGTTTAGAAATAACAAGTAACGTATTAAAAAGATGAAATAACGGAAGAAATTCATCAATAATTTTGACAATATTTTAAAGTTCATAATTAGTTTAAATTGACATTGATATGCAATGAATCATATTTAACGCATCAGTCATTTAACGAGATTTTAATACCGTGTCGAAGTTGGATTAAATGCATGTATATATATTACTTTATTAAAAAAAAATTTAAAATATGTCCTATTAAGCGATATTAAATAGCCATCGATCTATCAGAGTTAATTTTAAAATCGGGTGTAACATTTCCATGAAAATATACGTAGTGGGTCGAAGGATATTTAAAAGCTTTTGAATATTTCAATGCCGGGAATTTAATAAAATCGGTAATTTTTGAAACATTCATTCTGTTCGGGAAAATTCGCGTTTGATATGTCGAAAATTAGGAAGGCGTTTAATATTCAAATGCTGTCAACTGCCAATTAAACGTTTGTTACTGCAAATTTTACGCTCAATCAGACATTTAGTGTAATCATGCCTGGTTTACAACACATTTGTTAAGTGCATTTTTCGTTGCAATATGTAGCTTGTCATATTCTACTAATCATATTTACTTTGGAAGATTTAATCGGAAGCAAATTGAATAAACTTCCACATTAAAGCCCTTAAAACAAAATATAATTTCACCCGTTTTATCGCAATCCGTGACAGTTATATCCCGGATTATTCTTACGCTTTCTATCAATGTTTCACGGCTAAAGATACGATCTACTTTATGGTGCTATTTTTCTTTATTCCAAAGATTTGAGTACCTATCGGCTTAAATCCCACTTGGTCTTATACACTAGTTGGATCTAAGCTGTAAAATAAAACCTAATAGAATTTTTACGGGCAAATCCTATGTGAAACGATATTCTCTTGTGAAGGCATAGATAAATATAAAATGGATTGCATCAGATCTATTCGATAGATTAATGGAAAATGTCGCCTAAGTACAAATTCTTTCTCATCCAACAATTTATAATCAATTCGTTTTCTAGCCGGGGTTTTTGCGTTGGAAGTGGAATTTTCAATTAAATTGAATTTAAATGAATTATAGTCCAGAATATATGGGGTGAACCATAAAACATTAACCCAATAATTTCCAGGCATAATAAAAGAATGTATGATCGTTACTTTCTAAGAGCAGGTCTCCATAATTAAAAGATTAAATTCCCAGTTAGCTACGCGGTCGTAAAATACTAATGGATGATAAAAGTCCGTTAACTTTTATTTGCACCGATCTAGAGCTAACTGTGGAATTATTAACGTGTGTACAAATGCTTGGGTGCATTTGAAGAGATTAAACCGTAATTTGCTTACTTTTATACGAGCCTTTAAAGCTATATTATGCACGAAGTATCAACTAATTTCAATGTTGTTTCTCGCAATTTGATACCGTTTCGTGCGTATTAATTTTGGTAAAAATTATTAGTCGGTCTGAAACGAACATGTGGTCGATGGAATATGGAATATGTTTAAAATTCTGCAATAATTTCAAAAGTTAAATTATTTATATCGAATATCCTCGCTTTCCATTATTTTAAAGCAGTCTGTTATTATGTTGGGGTTTTTGTCAATTATTTGCAGCAACAAAATTCATGGAATTTTCTAGTCTAACAGTTATTTTTATTTATCGTATGGCGATCTACAGCTTTACTTACAAATATGGCTACAGTATATCTGAAACATAGGCTATAGGTTATAAATCGACAACCAGGGAGGTCAACCAATCCACCGCAGCAGGATTGGCATTTAGATTCTTGTTCCATTCTTATTGGGATTATATGGGCTATAGTCTGATCTGATGCTCCGCAGTCCGATGCGGAGTCCGGTGTAACACGGAAGATCAGATCCTTAGCATCATAGACCAGATGGAGATCCAACCCATCCACCCAATTTGAAAGGCTCTCCCCGTTCTTGTCATTAGTCGAGTATCCCCAGTTGGCATGATGGCAGTTGAAGTCTCCCAAGTATACTCCTGGGTGTTGTAGAGTTGGGAGTGGAGGATTCGGCCATCTAACATTGGGAGGTTTGTAGACAGCTGATATTGTCGTTCCTGATATCTCGATAGTTACAATCTCAGTATTATTCTGTTGAGTGCTAGTAGTGATTTTATAGTTCTCAATATTCTATCGGAGGTACATTATAGATCCATGGATCTCTGAGTGAATTTTTGCAGCAAGCTTATAACCTGGCACCTTCGCTCTGGCTTGGAACTGGGTGTCATTTGAGGTGTGTTTCCTGCAGTGATATGATGTCCATGTTATTATCAGTCTAGCAGTAATACTAGAATATACATTCGTGTTCTATAGACTGATCATTTTATAGCCGTTTTCCACTAATTTAAATGCTCTATGAATTTTTGTAGTAAATATAAGGAGGACCCCTTAACGCGTCCTTACAAAAATAAATCTAAAGGTGTTAGATCGGATGACTTAAAAGTCCAAAGTGACGATCTAAATACTGACAGACTACAACAGAAAACGCCCTTAAATAAGGAATATTAAAGAATTAGGCACAGAAAAGAATACATAAATACAGAAAAAAATAATTTGTTATCACTCTTGCATAAGAAAATATGTTCTAACATTTTTGCACGTTGCGGTCTTTAAAACCATAACGCCTTTCTTCAGACATTTTCCGACATGAATTCTTATACTCAAATTCCTTTTATTGTTGAACAGAACAATCCCTAGACGTTTGATCCCATAGTACTGAATCACCGTGTATAGCAAATAATGTCGTAAATATATAAATCCCAAAAGCCATCAAATTGAAATATATACATCAATCACTCGAGTAAATTCTTGATCCACAAATTAAACCTTGATGAAACAAAAGCATTCAAAGCGAACTTCTCAAACTTTTTAAGCCGAAAATTAATTAAACTTTGATCAAGACCCAATTTTTGAAAGTACAAAACATAACAAAATCTCAAGAGGTTTAATAAATATCGTGATTTCCAGAGTTTTACTTAGTTGGCAATAATCATATGATATTGAGTCATGTGCAAAATGATAAAGAGTTTAATGGCGCATAATTAACGAAATAATTACATCCGATATTCACGAAAGGACAACCTCGTTTATACGACATAAATATCAGTTCTATCAGGAAAGGCAAACTATTTTCCATTCTGTTGTCAGACACGAATGATATAACATCAAATATACATCGTAAAACTTCCAATAACCCAGACAGCGGTATATAAAGTCGACTAGTTGGATTCGTTGTTTACTTTGAATGGATTCCAATTTCCCAGTAAAAACAACTACGATATAATACCGTTCAAGGAATTGAACTTAGCAGTAAGAATTCTTGAAGGGTGCATTTAAAATAATACAAATATCAACTGCATGGAACATTTCTTCACAGCTAAAATGTGATTTCTAAAAGTGCACGTTGGAACTCGAGCATCAATAGCTAGAATGTAAAATACTTTTTATTTTTCTTTAACACTGCCAATACAAATATGGTTCAGAGAATCTGATTTCCTCTAAACGGGGCGAAATTGACTCGTTTCTGGAAAATAAAAGTTGTTCAAGCAGGATAATTTAGAACGTGAAGCTTTGCAAAACTTCTAAGCGAACTAAAAATCTGAAAATATACTTTGAAGGACTTTTCAATTGAAATTTTTTCGATTGCGTCAAACGCATTAAAAATTGTTTAATGTTAAAGTTGCTGGTTTTGACGCAAAAAACACTCTAAATTTAACAACTTTTTGCTTTTTGCCATCCAGTCAGTGTCGTGCCTGAAGGACTCGCCACAACAGACGCATTAAAAATTGTTTAATGTCAAAGTTGTGCCGAGCCCTTCGGGCACGACACTGGTTTTGACGCTAAAAAACATTCTAAATTTAATGATTATTTAGTTTTGCGATCCAGTCAGTGTCCTTTTTTTTAATCGCCTCTTCCAAACTCCATTAAGTAGCGATTTTAAATTTTCAGCATCTTTAAAAGACACTTGGCTCTAAAGATGTGGGAAGTTTCATAAAAATCGTCTAATATTTCGTTGAAGGTCCATTTACGTGCAAACAGTAGTAGTAGTAGTAGTAAATATCTTTATTTCTAAAAAAGGCTATCGACCTATCGGTCTTTCTGCCCTTGTTTAATACATACAGTCTTAATCTAAATGAAAACAAATATGAAAATTCTCTTATTCTAGGTTAACAATACTATTAAATAAATAAGATTTCAGTGGCAAGAAGGAATTATTTTATTGTCCACTAGTCCGTAGCGTTTGTAAGTGTTCGAGTAGCGTTAATGTAGGGAAACGAAAGCGGGATTGTCTGGTTGGTCTTGTAAGACAAAGGGGATTCAGTATGGTCCAGTTGTAGGGGTTGTTTGTCCATTTTGTCTGTAGCTGTATGAGTCTTTCCGAGATCTTTGTCATGTTTGTGCGTTCGTATAGTAGTTGGGTGGGGGGGTTGTGTAGTGGGTTTTGGGGGTGTCTTATTCGTGTTATTAGTCTTAGTGCAATTTGTTCTGTTGTTTGTATATAACGTTTTGTCCTTTCTGTTCCGTTGGTCATGAGTATATGTCCATAGTCTAGCAAGGGTCTACAAATAGCTTTATATATTTTGGTGGCGGTGTTTGTGCTAATTTCTCTGTCTTTGTAGGTTAGTGATCGGAAGTGTTTTGTTCTCTTTATTGTTTCTGCCCTGATGTTTCGTATGTGTTTAGTGAATTTAAGTTTGTGGTCAATTGTAATTCCAAGGTATTTTACGTCGTTTTTTGGTTGTGTCGTTTGGCCGTCTGCAGTTATTGTAGGGGAGTCAGCGTTGAGTCTGTGGTTTGTGAGCAGAAGTTGGTTTTTTGACGCGTTTGGTGTTAGTCTCCATTTATAAAACCATGTCATTGTGTTGTTTGTTAGTGTTTGGAGTCTTTGAGCTGCTCTCTCAGTAGTTTTGTCATGTACAATAAGTGCCGTGTCGTCTGCGTATTGTAATATGTATGCCGATCTGTCGATTTGATTTTTGTCTGGTAAGTTGTAATTGTATATGTCATGGCAGTATATATTGTAGAGAAACGGTGAGAGCGGGGATCCTTGAGGGAGCCCTTGTTCAGGGGAAAAAGAAAATGACAGTGTTTTGTCAATTCGTACTTGTAGTTGTCTGTTTTCTAGTAAGTTCTTTATGGTGTGTAGTAGATATGTTGGTGTGTGTAGTTTGTATAGTTTGTATAGTAAGCCTCTATGCCAGACACTGTCAAAAGCCTTGTTAATGTCCATAAACAGGCAAGATGTCTTTCTGTCAGTTAGGTGGGTAGTTTGTATATTGTTGGCCAAAAGTGCAAACATTTAATTGATTGAATGCATTTTTCTCCTTGCTTTAATCTTGTCAGAAAAAAGGCTTGAAGTGTGCATTAAAAGTTGGCAAGCTGCAACACAATTTGGTTTTGCATAAAATTTCACAACGAAAGTTAGCTCAGACAGTTCGCTTAACTTTCTTAATAAATAATTTTAAAATAACGTTTAACTCCTCCTAAATTTCCAGGGATTTGCGGGAAATTCTGGGGAGAATTTAAAATCTCGCCTATAAGTTTCGGTAACTATAATGTTAGATTGATTTGAATCGTAAGTTACTTCTCGCAATAAAGGTTTTCCTCTTTCATGTTGACGAAGGGAATAAATGGAAATTTACAGGGCATCGCAATGTTCGTTGGGAAAAATTTTAGAGCCGGCTAAATGAGATTCTACGACAGGGTTTTTTCCTCTTTTAATTGCAAAAAAAGAAAGTAGAACCTTGAAACCAGATCGAGCTAAATACGGCGACAAGGCAAATGCGCTATATTGAATTTAAATTGCTTTCAACTTTAATTTTGCGTTTCTGATTTCCCCACAGATCACAAACCAATGTTGGTAGCAATGTTTGTATTAGAACTTGAGTTTCTCGGGTTTTTCCGAACACAAACCATAGGCTCAATCAAATAACTCTTGCTGCTTTTCACACGAGAAAGTGTCAATCTTGTTAATTCAACAACTTAAAATCGGCTTATAACAACGTCTCGCCCTACCTTGAAAACTTGAAATGAGAAGACCGAATTTAATAACCCCCGTGGAGTAATAATATTGCCGAAATCAGATAACACAGCGATTCAGCTCCAAATGGGATTTGGAGACAAATCTCGACACTTCCAGGGACAAACTAACAAGTTTAATTGAATGCCAAACATTCCGCGAGTTCCGAATGAATTCGCAGATTGACTGTTGTTTTTCTTATCGGGCCATTTGTTACTTTTCTCAATTGCTGATGCTGCTTTTATTAAAACTGCGTGATCGAATTACATGAAAAGCTTTTATATTTGATCATTATTGACGAATCCCATTTACATGTAACACGAATGAGGTTTGATGGCTTGATGCTCACGTCACGCAAGTTAATTCATATAGCATCAAATATGATTTTTTTAAAATGTATTTAATTTTTAATTTTTTAACATCCTGAACATACGTCCACAATCAGCATTACATATCAGTTGCACCATGTGCAGAGCACAAAAAAACTTTTTTTGCATGGTAAACTACATAGGACCGATCCCCAATAACGGGGATAACATCCCCGATTTCTTAAAGTTTTGCAACATTTGGCTCAAGATTACAACTCTAATTTTCCGCCAACATTCATTATCTTTATTCAGCATGTCGTTCCATTTTTGAAAGAGTCTGTTGGGTGTCTTCAGAATAATATTTTGCTCAAAATCCCTAAGACTGAAGAATGCTACCATCAACAACTTGTTATTAGCCTTTAGACCGTAATATTTGCAATACATTGCCATTGGATAAAAAGTATAGTTTCCCGGAACAATTCAAATAGATAAATGGAAAACCAACAAGAATCCTCAATATATAACCCGAGCTAGTCTTTCTTTTGCATATTTACACTTTCCGTTTTATATGTTTATCCTGAATAAACTGTTCGTGATACCGCAATTCTATTCAAAATGCACTCTCTTTTCCAGACGCAAAGACATCTGGATTCACCGATTGCGCATGGAAACGGTGAAGTTAGTCCGCGGAAATAACAAATAATCCTTTTGTTTACCCTTATCCTGGAACCTATAAATCTTGTTTGAGTATGAAGAGCGATTTATTTCTTTGTGTTAATTCGAATTTTAAAACAATTCGCAAGCCAACAGTTTCTCCATTGTCTTTAATAAAAGAACAATTCAAATTAGTTTGGAATGTCAGTTAAGTGTTATCCAATTACTCGAGGCCTCATTTCTATACAATCAATTCCTGATGGATCGTCAATGTTGATAATTACAACTCTGTGTCAAATTGTAGGCTAGGCGATATGAAATCAATTCTGCTGCTTCACATGTAGCGATCGTGTTCTGGATGTTACCCAAAGGGCATGGAGAAACGTGTTGCGAGTTAGGACAACAATATCACCCTTTGCAAGTTTGCTTTCGCAATTCAAATATGTAGTTTAGGCCCGGGCTGGTTCGAAATAACATGACTGCAAACGTGGAGCCTTAGAAGAAATTGTTGGCGGCCGTTTCGACAAAAATCTTTGCCAAACAATAACAAAAAGCGCATTAACTGCAAACCAGTCATTTCCATTTGGCTTAGTCTCTCCATCTTTGCAAGCCACTTAAATGTTTCCCGTTTCTCGCCCCTTCTTTACGCCTACTTTAATTTAAATTTAAACAAAATCATCTTTGCGACTCTACCTCCTTTTTGAACTCACCTTTCAAACACATTCTAAATTTGTCCAGTTCGTTTTGACAAAGCTTGGTAATTTCAAGCATGGAAAATCGGTCTAAAATGTTTCCGGTTAAGATGAAAATGATGATTTCCTAAGGGAACTGCTTTTGATAATAATTTTTGGTATAATCTGGCGGGAATGCCCGGGCTGTTTTGTGGGTGTTCAAAAGAATTACTTAATCTGTTTAAGGTAAAATTAAAATCAGCGAAATATGCCATTGCCGGGAATGAACTCAAAGGCTAAAGAAATTTCTCGAATGTCATTTGCTTCATGTTTTTATCACTAACGTCCAAAAGTATTATTTTGCGAAAATGGCTGAGATTTTTCTTATTCTGTTTTGAGACAGAACTTGAAATTGATCTGGTTTGAAAATATGGTTTTGGAGCTTTTCGGCATTCGTGAAAAATATGTTTTTTCCTGGCGTTTCGCAAGCACGAGTGGCTTGCATTTTCAGAAGTTGTTGTGGCGTCGACCAAACCATCTCTGAAGATGCCAGCAACGTCAGGATGAAATAAACGCAGCACTTTCAAGCAATGACCACAAGTCCTCACTCTATTGAACAATCAGTCAACTTACTTTAGTAGTAGTAAACATCTTTATTTCTAAAAAAGGCTATCGACCTATCGGTCTTTCTGCCCTTGTTTAATACATGTAGTCTTAATCTAAATAAAAACAAATATGAAAATTCTCTTATTCTAGGTTAACAATATTATTAAATAAAATTCCAATGACAAGAAAAAATTATTTTATTGTCCACTAGTCAGTTGCGTTTGTAAGTGTTCGAGTAGCGTTGATGTAGGGAAACGGAAGCGGGATTGTCTGGTTGGTCTTGTAAGACAAAGGGGATTCAGTATAGTCCAGTTGTAGGGGTTGTTTGTCCATTTTGTCTGTAGATGTAAGAGTCTTTCCGAGATCTTTGTCATGTTTGTGCGTTCGTATAGTAGTTGGGTGGGGGGGTTGTGCAGTGGGTTTTGAGGGTGTCTTTTTCGTGTTATTAGTCTTAGTGCAATTTGTTCTGTTGTTTGTGTATAACGTTTTGTCCTTTCTGTTCCGTTGGTCATGAGTATATGTCCAAAGTCTAGCAAGGGTCTACAAATCGCTTTATATATTTTGGTGGCGGTGTTTGTGTTAATTCCTCTGTCTTTGTAGGTTAGTGATCGGAAGTGTTTTGTTCTCTTTTTTGTTTCTGCCCTGATGTTTCGTATGTGTTTAGCGAATTTAAGTTTGTGGTCAATTGTGATTCCAAGGTATTTTACGTCGTTTTTTGGTTGTGTCGTTTGGCCGTCTGCAGTTATTGTAGGGGAGTCAGCGTTGAGTCTGTGGTTTGTGAGCAGAAGTTGGTACTTACTTTATTTACAGTAACTTTAGCAGATAATTATGTATGAGTTCGGCGTAATTGAAATAAAAGCTTCAGAAAACGTTTACTGAAAATACGAATTGCCTATAAGAGCAATGCATAGAACAGTCTGATTAGGTGAGGTTGAATTTGTTTTCTAGATATACGAGTAAAGTTTCGGTGATGCTCATAACGAAGTTTCTTCCCGAAGTCCCCTCGAAGTTGCGAGATGCACCTAATAACTATGTAGATTAGGTATTTTTTGTGTATTTTTCAAACTTCACACATCAGATTTATGAATTCGAAACTTGCATCTTATGTTTCGGATACAATGACGTACGTTACGTGTATCTTTCATGATACTAACTCATGAAACAACTTTGTCAGCGCTTAGCAACACATATCTAACTTCTCGAGGCTGGTTATGTCGAGATACCGGCACTATTTGATCCAGAGCATTTTCAATTATACATTCGTAGGAAAGCGTCAATTGGTTTGAACTGGTTTCAGTTCTTGTGATATTCACCAAGTGGAAATATTTTGATTGAAACAAGAGAATCGTTATCAGAAACGTTTAGGGCGTGAATATTGTTTTACCATTAATTTACATGAAAGTTTCCCTTGGAGAATTCAAACGGCTGTGTTTGACACAGTTTTCTAGGTGGAAGAAATTAAATTCCGTTCATTTTGAGGAAAATCGACTACTATAAATATCTAAAACTATACGTTTGAGAGCAGCCTTTATTTCAGCTGTTAGACTGCAACGTAAAAATTCCAAATCATCTCATGTATATTAATGGATAAGAAGCAAAAATATCCGATGAAATGGTTGCCCAATAAAATTATATCGCTTTTTCTCCATCCAAGACAACTGGATGATTCACTAAATGGAATTTTTAAGCAATTCTCTTAATATACTGATACATGTATCTTTTATTATTTACTGGATATTTATGGAACGTTCGAGGTGGGAGCGATAAAGAGAAATAGCTCTATCCTTCCGTTTTTTCCTCATGACTAAACTATGAGCAATTTTATAGGTTGAAACGGCTGCCAAAACTAGAATCGTCGCCTTTTATTGTTATATTCAAGCATTAAAACCCTTCTCTTCTAGTTTCCCATGCAGAATGTAACTGAGGACGTAACAGGGGTCGCACTTTTAGTCGTGAAGGAAATGCAATTTCTTTAAAATCTAAAATGAATATTATTCTAGAATTTATTACCGTAATTTATAGTTATGAAATAATTTTCCCATTTGGAAAATTCTATTCGAAATTTATTACAATCGAACATCGACGATTTGATGATATATTTTCAAGATTTTCAATCACTTGCCACTGAGCCAGACTGTTCAGTGAAAGATTACAGCCCCTGTATGATGCTGTTATGACAGCAAAACCCACTGCATAATTTCCCACGGTTTGTCCCCAAGTTTCAAAGTGAAACTTTGCTTTATTTAAGTATTTAGTGGATTCTGGTGCAAAAATATGCCTGCCAAAGTGGATTATCATGCTTCCTATTTAAGTTGCTCGAATTTTATGTGTAGAAACCCCATGTATTCAGACGCAAACAGTTTTTGAGTTCAAACGCACCAGTATGGACGAAGAGACGTTTTATGCGAATAATTATCAAACTAGTGCTTCAGCATTCGGAATTCATCAACTTCCTGCTTCAATCTAAAATGTTTAATTTCGTTGAATGCCAACCGATAAAGAGCAAGAAATTGCATTCGCTAATTAAGACGTGTCGGCATAGAGCTTTGAGGATGTAGCTATGCCTGAAGGATACAATCGATTTTAGTTTTTCAGCAACACCTTTGAAATGCAAATGCAGTTAATTGCTTCGATAGATGCAATTCCGGGTTAGTTTGGGTTAATGGATTTCTTGCTCGTAAAGCTTCTAAATATATAGAAGTATTTATTTTCCTCGAAATTATTTTTTGTATCCAAGAGTTGATTCCAGTGTTCGGATCCAGAAGCAAAGCTTCCTTTGTTGATCAACTAGCAGGTTGATTCTATATTTCACCTTCAATTGAACATTTAGTTGGAGTTAATGGTTAATATTCTGCCCTTGTTTAATACATGCAGTCTTAATCTAGATAAAAACCAATATGAAAATTCTCCTATTCTAGGTTAACAATAGTAGTAGTAAACATCTTTATTCCTAAAAAAGGCCATCGACCTATCGGTATTTCTGCCCTTGTATACTACATGCAGTCCCAATCCAGATAAAAAACAAATATGAAAATTCTCCCATTCTAGGTTAACAATGTTATTGAATAAATAAGATTTCAGTGGCAAGAAGAAATTATTTTATTGTCCACTAGTCCGTTGCGTCTGTAAGTGTTCGAGTAGCGTTAATGTAGGGAAACGGAAGTGGGATTGTCTGGTTGGTCTTGTAAGACAAAGGGGATTCAATATGGTCCAGTTGTAGGGGTTGTTTGTCCATTTTGTCTGTAGCTGTATGAGTCTTTCCGAGATCTTTGTCATGTTTGTGCGTTCGTATAGTAGTTGGGTGGGGGGGGTTGTGTAGTGGGTTTTGGGGGTGTCTTATTCGTGTTATTAGTCTTAGTGCAATTTGCTCTGTTGTTTGTGTATAACGTTTTGTCCTTTCTGTTCCGTTGGTCATGAGTACATGTCCAAAGTCTAGCAAGGGTCTACAAATAGCTTTATATATTTTGGTGGCGGTGTTTGTGCTAATTCCTCTGTCTTTGTAGGTTAGTGATCGAAGTGTTTCGCTCTCTTCATTGTTTCTGCCTGATGTTTCGCATGTGTTTAGTGAATATAAGTTTGTGGTCGATTGTGATTCCAAGGTATTTTACGTCGTTTTTTTGGTTGTGTCGTTTGGCCGTCTGCTGTTATTGTAGGGGAATCAGCGTTGAGTCTGTGGTTTGTGAGCAGAAGTTGGTTTTTTGACGCGTTTGGTGTTAGTCTCCATTTATAAAACCATGTCATTGTGTTGTTTGTTAGTGTTTGGAGTCTTTGCGTTGCTCTCTCAGTAGTTTTGTCATGTACAATAAGTGCCGTGTCGTCTGCGTATTGTAATATGTATGCCGATCTGTCGATTTGATTTTTGTCTGGTAAGTTGTAATTGTATATGTCATGGCAGTATATATTGTAGAGAAACGGTGAGAGCGGGGATCCTTGAGGGAGCCCTTGTTCAGGGGAAAAAGAAAATGACAGTGTTTTGTCAATTCGTACTTGCAGTTGTCTGTTTTCTAGTAAGTTCTTTATGGTGTGTAGTAGATATGTTGGTGTGTGTAGTTTGTATAGTTTGTATAGTAAGCCTCTATGCCAGACACTGTCAAAAGCCTTGTTAATGTCCATAAACAGGCAAGCTGTCTTTCTGTCAGTTAGGTGGATAGTTTGTATATTGTTGGCCAAAATAAAGAGCGGATGAACAGTCGAGTGATGCTGTTTGAAACCAAATTGGTAGGTAGGTATATATTTTCCAATCACTTTTTCAAGCCGCTGCTTTATTATGTATTAAAAAATTTTGCTTAGTACTAGAAGTAGTGTAATTGGTCTGTAGTTGCTCGGTTGTGTATTGTCCAGTCCATTTTTGGGGTATAGGGATTATTAAGCCGTTTTTCCATGTTTCTGGGATTCTGCCATTTGTGATGCAGTTGTTCAATTCAGTTAGGATCAGTTTGTGTGTTTCTTGAGTTAGGCTTTTCAAGACTTTTGCCTTAATTTTATCTTTCCCCGGTGCAGTGTTCTTGATGTGCGCTAGGGCTTCATCGTACTCTGTGTCTGTGATCAGTGTGCAGGCATAGTTTGGTGAGTTGTTAAAATAGTTCAAGTACCAGTCGTTGATCAAGTTCCAGTTGTCATTGTCGAAGTTAGGGTTTGTCGATGTGCTGAAGGCCCTTTGATAGTGTCTGGCGAATGCGTCCGCTTTCTCTTTGTCTCTGTAGCGTTCTATTCCGTTTTCGTCAATTGTGTCAGTAGTGCCAGTCTTCCTGTATTGCGCCAGTTTCTTAATTTTTCGCCAGTATGTTTTGCCTTTGTCCTTCTGTATTTCTTTACATGTTTCTAGCCATTTGTCTTGTCGGTATTGTCCAATCATAGTTTTAATGTTTCTGTTAAGTTGGTTCATTGTCTTTTTTAGGTCGTTATTTTGAGTGTTTGTATATAGTCTATACAGTTCTCTCTTATGTTTTATTAGTCTCAGTATGTATTTGGGTAGTGTATGTCGGTAGAAAGCATTTTTTATTTCCGGGCTAAATTTTCCTATGGCTAGTGAAAGTTGTTGTTGTATGATTTCTATTGAAATGTGCTGTGCTTGTGATTGAATGTAGTCATGTATATGTTGTTTCACTTTGTCTATGTCAGTCTTTGTTAGGTTTAAGTTTTTCTCTATAGGAGGTGTATTGGAGGTAGGTTGCGTATGTTGTAAGTCTATGTTAAACGTAATAGCCAGGTGGTCGGATCCCAGCTCGTTGGTTAAGTTTATGTTGTTGATGGTGTTTGTCAAGTTTTTTGTGTGCAGTAGAACGTCTGGTGTTGAGTCTGGGTTTGCGGGCATCAGAAAAGTTGGTGGGGTGTGCTGTTTTATAAAGTCAAACCTTTGTCTCCACAAGACCAACCAGCAATCCCGCTTCCGTTTCCCTACATCAACGCTACTCGAACACTTTCAAACGCAACTGACTTACTGGACAATAAAATAATTTTTTTTGGTCATTAGAATAGGAAAGTTTATTTAATAAGATTATTAACCTAGAATAAGAAAATTTTCATATTTGTTTTTTATTTAGATTAAGACTACATGTATTAAACAAGGGCAGAAAGACCGATAGGTCGATAGCCTTTTTTTAGAAATAAAGATGTTTACTACTACTGATTCCTGTTTCCGAATCCAGAAGCAAAGCTTCCTTCACCGATCTACTAGCAGCTTTATCATATATTTCACATTCAATTGAGCATGAGGTTAAATTAATAAATCTGTAAACTCAACATTATGTTTGGCCGAAATATTGTTCACCTAGTGGTTTTGGTTGTGACGAAAATAAAGGTGCCATTTTCGAACAATAAATGCTCGACCATTAAACATGTTATAGTAGTTATTATTTTATAAATATAATACGACTAGGCTTTTATATATAATGGCAAATGAGCGGCTCATTATGCTCATGAAATGTATTTCCCGTTGTTGACCAATAAACATAATAGGAGCTGCGGGAAATCTATCCAAACAATATATATTAAATTATATTGTTTTTCATGTTGGGTTTGAAACCACTACAATCAGCGAACATGTTCATTGTATTGCATGTCATAGACGTTTTCAATTGGCTTTTGAAACATACAATTGTAAAAAAACTAAATTTACTTTTAGAGTTTACAATTTATATGTCAATTAATACATATAATTTAAAAAAATAATAGAGCTACATATATATGTGAAACACACCACACACTCTTTAATAATGATAATAAGAATGCATTTTGAGCGTTTTTATTTCTTATGTCGAGAACCGCATTAAATTGAAAGTTATTCGGAAGACTCTTCCAACTTTCATCATCCAACCCCAGCCGCGTTGATTCTCCACGGTTTATAGGGGTTTTAACGGAGTTTTATCAAAATTTCTCTGTTAACTTAAGTTCAATAACCATTCTGAGTGGAAAGATATCGGAAAGCTTACATTTGAATGAAAATTGTGAGGTGGATCGGAACAGTTGATTTTATTTACTCATCGAAGCTTTTGCTTTTCTATTTTTCAGTATTATTGGTGTTTCGGTCAATGTTTGAAAACAGGCCAGGGACATATTGTGGGATTTAATTAAAAGTTTGATTTACACGGAGCTCTGAAATAGACGGACGTTTTTGTATTGGAAAACGCTAATTGGAACACGATGAGATGAGCGCATTTTATGAATTAACTTGTTGCCTTGGATACTTCAAATATAAAATGTTATTTAACTTTGAATGAAACCTGTCTGTCGTAAAACGTCTCTCATAGAATCATTACCGGGAATAACTTTAAATCAAAATTCACGAATAATCTGGAGTTTGGAAGCTGCATCCTGTAATGGCAGAATCCAATTCAATCTCCGATGCAGAATCGCGCCAGTGATGCAGCTTTAGAACTTCATTTATTTTTTATAATGCAACTGAACGAATAAGTTATAAGATATTCAGGAAGCATCCCACATCGGGCTCTGAAAATATTACATTTTATCAACGAAATTAGGTCTCTAGCTTGCACCTAGCGACAGCAAATCGCATAATCTCAATCCTGCTCCAGGAATTTGTTTAAAATTTCTAACGCGCCTTCATGATACTAGTTTCAACATGTGCCAACTATCTAATGTTCCTCTTTAATCGAGCCATGGTTTCTGTTACAAATTGAATCTAACTTGACGCTATTCGGCTGAGAAAGTCAGACAAGCTGTTTTATTCAGCTGAAAAGCTTTTAGTAAGATAGAATGGAGTACTTATTGGTAAAACCAGGAAAATTGCCTTTTTATTCTTGCCAACTTTTGAGATTTTGAGTGTCATTTGCCCTCTGCTCTCTCCTCTGCATTGCTCTCTGCATTTAATCAGAAAATAATTTAATAACAAAATCTCAAAATTTTAATATTTGATTTCCATAAACATTAAAATCCAGCTATTGAACAGAACATAGTGAATGAATGCGCATTAATTAAAGAAGCAATTTTCGCCAAACTGTATAAATAAATGACAAGCATTTGATTAATTTATTTAATGAAACTCGCTCAAATTCATCCGCATTGATTATGCACAACCTTACTACTTAAACGCGTTATTTAATGTGGCCGATTCCCATTATTTAACTACAGTTAATTAGTTGTTTTAATTAAAACCTCAAAACAAAAAAAATCACTTTTCACTGTTTTTTTTTGGTTTGGTCATTTCATTGAATCCAATTTCCTATTTTCTGTTGCAATCATGAAGATTTTGATGTTTAATGTCACTTCAGAGAAATTAGATGAGAAGGAATGGTGAGTTGCAACTTCCACTATAACACTAATGATTATTGAGCATTTTCCGTTAATTCCCAATAAATAATTTGCATTCTACATGCTTAAACAGGCCCATTTATTATTACGGCATTCACTAGAATTAGAGCAAGCTTGAGAGTTTGTGTCCACTTTGGTTAATTAAAAAGCACGTCAATTTATATCCAGCAAGTAAAAATTGAGTCTGTAATGCAATGTAAAATTTCCGTGTAATGTTATTGACAGACGGCTTTTCCGAGGCTGGTTTTTTCAATTGGCATTCCCATTTCGTCTTCAGTCTGCAAAGCACAGGCCCGACATAAAAATAACAGTTTTAATTACAGAACTGGAAATGTGAAAATGAGATAAGTCATTCAAAATGTGTCTAATCACTAGAACGGACCAAATACGAGTTATCCGCTTCAGCGACATTCAATTATATTATGCTGTTCATTCATTTTGTTTCATATAATGCTTCCGAATGCTCGATTCAGTAAGCCTGATGTATCCAAGAAATTTCAAAACGATGTTTAAAATGGGTAAATTTGCTTATTGCCATACATATTCGGTGTATTTTGACGATGAAATTATTATTAATAAATAACTGTGGACTAATAAGGCTGAGTTCCTCTCTGCATGATCTTCTGGAAGATCTGAGACTGGAAAGATTAAAAGGCCTGAAATTTATCAAAGTCCTAGGGAAAATCAATAGATATATCGATAATACCGTCACCTAAGGAGCGATTAAATAAAAAATGGGATTACTTATTACTTACCGAATAGTTCAGCAAACTCTGCCATGAAAATTGAATTGAATCCACGTCATTGGGCAGCAACACCACAAAATTGATCGCATAGTCGTTTACTACTCCCCTTTGTACGTAGTATAACTCGGTATTTATGCCTGGAACAATACAGTTTTTATGTGCTTTTTAGTACATAGAGCCAGGGGTTGCAATATTAATGATTGGCCAAATATCGAAATCGTTATCTTTGATTGGCAGCTCTAAAGAAAATAATCATCTTAATATTTGACGAAAGAAAGTAATAAATCGATCCAAGAGGAAAATTTATAGATCTGTATGCTCGACGTCAGAAACTCAATGCTCAACTAGTATATTATTAATGGAAATCTCTATAGAGAAGTTTCCATAGCTGACTGCTATTTCCATATTTAATATCAGACGTATTGCCAATTGTGATTTCAACGGCAGTTGCCTCGATAATATGAAATTGTTGTAACACATGCATACACTGAACATTTTTCCCCGGAATTCCACCTTATTTCATGTTCAAGTCGATAAAATGGAACATGGAAATTACTGGAATGATTACTTTTTGCTTGTTACCTTAACTACGTGTATTATGTATTTTCTAAAGCTGCTAAACAGAAGTAAATAAAACAAGCAATTTTCACTGCATTTAAACCACTCGCTATGCAATCAACTTTTTAAATATTGCGTCGAAAAAGCTCATTTGCCCACTTTGTTTCGCAAAATGATTATGTATACAGATAGGAAGCCACCCGCACTTGCAAATAATACCCAGTAATTACGTTTTTTCACACGCAGTTTCGTTTGGATGTGAAAAGCGATAGAAGCCCCTGCCAAAAAACAAATTGGCCAAATGTAAAACCAACCAATTGATTTTACTCAAAGCTTTCCACCCTGAAACTGTTCAGTTTTTCGAGTTTATAGCCCACTGGGAAATAAAATGTTTCTTAACGTTTCTCAAACAAAGTGGCTTTTTTTTCCGGTGAGGTTTGGGAAATGCTCTCTTACGCACACCCAGAGCTGCTCTTCTGGCGCTCTGGGCTGTGTGGGACTCCAGCTTAGCTGTTTTACCCACTAAAACCCTTCCTCACCTCCGAAGTGGTGTTTGGTCTAGCACCGCGGTCATTTCTGTCCTATTGTGCGTTCGTATTTTACTCCCTCATTATCCCTATGTATTCAATGAATTCCAGAAGAATCTTGAGAGGGGGATACGCATGACCTGGTCTGGTAGAACTTCATCCCCTCCCAGGAGTCTTTGTCTACCGGTTGAATATGACGCGCAGTGACACATAATATGTAGAGTAGTTTTGTCCTCTAATTCGCACCCCCTGCGGGTCGGTTGATCTCTCAGTCCCATCCTGAAGAGGTGTTTTTTGCAGGGGGCGTGTCCTGTTAAAAATGCCACTATCCTCCTTATTGTTTGCCTGCTGAGATCTGCCAGTTCGTTTTTACGCACTGGTTGTGGAGGTCCCACCAACTGCCTTGCTGTAAGGAGTCGCGATGTTTCCTCCCAGTACTTTCTATGTTTTTCCAAGATCCATTGCCCGACTCTATCCCTAACTTGGACATGAGATATACTACAAGCAGGTTCTTGGTTGGTCAGTAGTTGTTGGCCCCTGCCTTAGCAAGTTGCGCAGCAATCTCGTTTCCTTTGCTCCTGTTTGTCCCAGTTGCCCAAGAGAGTTTTAATCTGTTTCAGTTCCCAGCCAGGGTCGTAAGTTCTTTTACACAATCTAGCACACGTTGTCGCCTGATTGTGAACGATTCAAGTGCCTTTACTGTGGCTTCATCTCCGGTTACTTCGGTAATATGCTTGCGTGTGTAGGCTCTTTCCATCATTTTCCGGGCGCAATTTGTTATCGCTAGTATACTTGCTTGAAAAGCGCTCGTAAATTGTAGCCAGGTTTAAGGTAATCCTTTCCCCGGTTCTTCCTCTTTCGACCATACCAGCGCCTGTTCCCGATGCTGTTTTTGTGCCTTCCGTATACCATACGGAGTCCCCTGTGATAGCTGATGGAGTCGCTCCACCATCTCGCCTCTCATCGAGAACATAAGTTCTGAAAGGTACCGAAATGCTTAGAGTTTTAATTCGATCGTGTTCGACTGTCTTCAGCTTTCTGAAGATCGCGCTGTGTCCCAATTCCGTCGATTTCCTGAGGGCACCGTCGCTCATACGGTAAGCGCTTCTTAGGGACTCAGCTTCAATGGATAAATGCAAAGGCCCCAGCCCCAGGAGTGTCTCCATAGCGGCCGTCGGTGTTGTTGACATTGCTCTAGTTATTCCCAGACACGCCCAGACTGTTTCAAGGAATGGCCGCGAAAACCTATCACTTTCCAGTCTTATTTAACCTTTCTGATGTTTCATCTAAATAAAATATTATTACTCAAAGAAGAGAAAAAAGAAGCAGCAGAAGAACAGAGATCTATATCTAAGCTTTTCAGTGGATATTGTGAAACTTTCCAGAAAACACTGAAGGACGTCGATTCTAAAAAACAGAAACGATCTGAGTGATACTAAACCTTCTGTTTAGTTCAAACGTGCAGCGATTCCTGGTTAAAGCTATCTTTTAAAGCAAGTGTTTTGATGTTTCAAATTGTCAAGATGCATACAAATGAACTGATTATTGTTAAATTTAAATAATAAAATCGCAAAATGTTGATTGGGGTTTTTTATCGAGCCACGAAATTACGTGGTTATTTTAATCTGTATTATTTAGTGAGTTAATTTAGTGATTAATATAATTATTTTTCAACCCAATTTTAGGTTGTTTGGACAAATTTGCAGAGTAATTCTATTAAGGACAAATATTAGGCGTTATCGGTAAACAGATGAAAATAGCTCGAAACTGTTTGTCCATAAATTTATTGCTGTTGGTTGGCTTATGCAGACATGTGTGTTCAACCAATTGATATCCAGAAGATAAATAATAAAAGCAAATCAGCATTTACTTCATTGTATTAATACCATTATAGCATGCATTTAAACAACTATTGACTATGAAATTATACGTCTGGCTTTAATATACACATTTTCAAAGCTTTTAGTAATTTTAATTGAAACTCGCTAATTATGCAGCCACTCGGCTCGAGTTAATATGTCATTGGGTGCTTACGTTGAACCCAAAGAGAACGCACCTCTGATGATGCTAATCATGGGTGCTAGCGAAACGTCAGAACGAAAGTCCTACTCACAATGACCTAATCGCCCCAAATTCACGAATTGTTCAAACAATGCTGCTGAAAATCCTTAACAATTTCGTTAATGATTTAATTATGGCTTTAATGTTGCAGTCAGCAAACATAATCATCTGCAATTAATTTAAACTCTCCCTCATTTAAAATTTATTAAAAAATTCACTTTGTATTGAATTAGCAGCGGCACTTTGGAGAATGAAATTTTATTTTCTAGTAAAACTTAAAGTGTGGCGTACTGAAAAAATTAATAACATTTCTTCCAAACCACTGAGCGTCGTTATCGCCTGTAGAGGTTTTTTTTATTATTTTACTAGAACATTGTTGTACAAAGGGTATTTATTATGATGGTTAAATAATTACGACGATGAAAACTTCGTGCTTCCAAGCCAAATTAGAGCGAAAATTAATGGAAACTCCAGTTAAATTAAGTTCTCCATTTTCTCCTTGAGCTAATATGGAGATGCAGTTTCTTTGCTCAAGAACTTCAAGTAATCCTTGGCATAAAATGTTGGATTTTACCGGCGGGTTTAGAAACGGCCCATGTGTTAAAAACTTCAGGCCAATAATTCCAATTACAATTTACCGTCGTCTCCATTAGAGTCAGAGGATGGCCAAAACTAAAATTTAATTGTTATCAAAAGAAACGTGATATTGGCCAGAAAATCAGAGTTTGAGAAATTGCTTTGACCTAAACCGCGTCTTGTCATTAATAAAAAAAAATGTTAAAACAATCTTAATACAATTAACGGGCTTTCAAAGGCATCGACCTGTAATTTTTTCGTGGTTAAGACCTTAAATTAAAAAAGTTTTATTACCAGCGAACCTGAAAATAAAACGGTGAGAGTAACTTCGTTCAAAAACCTGGAGTTAAATTATCAGAATTTTAGTGAACCTCGGCGCTTTCTTTTAATTTTCCGGGAAGTTTCTTTGTACTTTCTTTTATTCGAGTGATCTTTGCGACCAGTTTTTTGGAGGTGTTGTTCCGATCTTTTTTAACTTTTACCTTCGTATTGATTGCGGACGCCTAGCAGGGCTCGTAAAATGAACCGAATTATTTTGATTGATGAACTGGAAGTTTTTTCAACATATGTGATATTGATGGTCATCGCCGATTAATGGAATTAAGCCCAGTTTTAATGTACTTAAGGAATGACCTGAATTAAGAGAACATCCAATCTAAACTTGGAAATTGATTAAAAACCACCCTTGCGTTAAACTTGTCAAATAATATATCTAAAATATTGATTGAACTATGCAAATTGTAAATTGAGATCACTTAAACTCTGACTAATTGAAAATTATCAAATACAAAGACTTCATCCTCGGGAAAAGCCGTTTATTAATTTCGAGATAGTATTTTGTAAATTAATCCTCCAGTACAAAACTCGGGCTGTTGGAACAAGGATTTGATGAGAAAAGGAAAAAGTCCAGAAATGAATTGTTTTGATCACAAGAGACGGTTCGCCCTTTAGCTTAAAGCCGCAAAAGAAAACAGTTTGTAAAAAAACCAGGACATTTTTTAATTACTTCCTCGACATAAATCTGCTAATTAGTCTATGGCGTATTAAGGCTGTTTTGCCCTAAAATTATTAGTAACATTCTCCAAGATATAATTTAGTAAAGTGCTTTTAAAATTCGCTTGTCAACTTTACGTTACTCATTAAAAACTTGTGATCTAAATAATGCAGAAACCACAGGTGCTATATCTAGTAAAAGGCTCAGAACATAATCTCAAACTTAAATTAAGAGCGTCATGACCCGCTAGTGTTTTCTATGGTTTCGCCTAAAAAACTTGTTCGTTTACTTCCTCGACGGAAATCTTACCAACAAATTCACAGTCGCGTTGCTTAGATGTTTTGCATTCATTCGGAAACTCTAAAGTTTCACTGTTTTTGGAGCTTTTATAGCGGAAGAATGTACACTCTTTGCAAACAATGCATTGGATATTTTGTCATAAATTAAGCCGAATGAATATTTCATAAAATATATAGTTAAAAACGGAAATAAATCAAGCTGTCGTATTGATTTGTGAAGTAATTTGTGTCTCTAAACCCCTTTTATTTCCTTAGCCATTAAGATTTGGAAACGCCGATTAACTATAGGATCGCCAACTTAATAGATTTACCAATAAATGTTTTATTAGGTCGTTTTATATCTGGCATTGCATAGAAATTGCCTTTTCCCGGTCTTATGTTGAATTCAAATCAAGCCATCGTTAGCTAAGCGATAATGCTCAAACAAAATAGTCTAAGTAAGAAGTTTCCGGATCTTGAAACTTCTCCAAAGGGTTCAATAAATTTTATGTTAAGCAATACAACAGTAATCTTTTATTAGCCAGCGATATTGGTCTTTTGCAGGTTCTTTCAACAGCTTTGCGGTTTAATGAATATTTAGCCAACCCGACTGGCGTTTAGAGAAGCAATTTTGATAGAAATTGCTACATAACAGAAGCTGTTAGTATTGTTTTGGGAGTCGATTTGCTATTTGAACGTTTCTCTTTGTAGCCCAATAAGTATTATGGATGCCTTATTTCTAGTGATATTGAAACTATCTGAAGACATGCAATCGGTTTTCCAATGTCCCCATGGACTGTTTGGTGGTGACTTTTCACGCAGATGTTTATGCTGATACGGCAAAATATTTGGGTATAACACTAGACGCTAAGCTGCGCTGGAAAGCTCATGTCAAAAAGAAAAAGAAAGAATTAGACAGTAGTAGTAGTAAACATCTTTATTTCTAAAAAAGGCTATCGACCTGTGCGTCTTTCTGCCCTTGTTTAATATATGTAGTCTTAGTCTAAATAAAAAAACAAATATGAAAATTCTCTTATTCTAGGCTAATAATCTTATTAAATAAACTTTCCTATTCTAATGACAAGAAAAAATTATTTTATTGTCCAGTAGTCAGTTGCGTTTGTAAGTGTTCGAGTAGCGTTGATGTAGGGAAACGGAAGCGGGATTGTCTGGTTGGTCTTGTGAGACAAAGGGGTTCAGTATGGTCCAGTTGTAGGGGTTGTTTGTCCATTTTGTCTGTAGATGTATGAGTCTTTCCGAAATCTTTGTCATGTTTGTGCGTTCGTATAGTAGTTGGGTGGGGGGTTGTGTAGTGGGTTTTGGGGGTGTCTTATTCGTGTTATTAGTCTTAGTGCAATTTGTTCTGTTGTTTGTATATAACGTTTTGTCCTTTCTGTTCCGTTGGTCATGAGTATATGTCCATAGTCGAGCAAGGGTCTACAAATAGCTTTATATATTTTGGTGGCGGTGTTTGTGCTAATTCCTCTGTCTTTGTAGGTTAGTGATCGGAAGTGTTTTGTTCTCTTTATTGTTTCTGCCCTGATGTTTCGTATGTGTTTAGTGAATTTAAGTTTGTGGTCGATTGTGATTCCAAGGTATTTTACGTCGTTTTTTGGTTGTGTCGTTTGGCCGTCTGCAGTTATTGTAGGGGAGTCAGCTTTGAGTCTGTGGTTTGTGAGCAGAAGTTGGTTTTTTGACGCGTTTGGTGTTAGTCTCCATTTATAAAACCATGTCATTATGTTGCTTGTTAGTGTTTGGAGTCTTTGAGCTGCTCTCTCAGTAGTTTTGTCATGTGCAATAAATGCCGTGTCGTCTGCGTATTGTAATATGTATGCCGATCTGTCGATTTGATTTTTGTCTGGTAAGTTGTAATTGTATATGTCATGGCAGTATATATTGTAGAGAAACGGTGAGAGCGGGGATCCTTGAGGGAGCCCTTGTTCAGGGGAAAAAGAAATTGACAGTGTTTTGTCAATTCGTACTTGTAGTTGTCTGTTTTCTAGTAAGTTCTTTATGGTGTGTAGTCGATATGTTGGTGTGTGTAGTTTGTATAGTTTGTATAGTAAGCCTCTATGCTAGACACTATCAAATGCTTTGCTAATGTCCATAAACAGGCAAGCTGTCTTTCTATCAGTTAGGTGGGTTGTTTGTATATTGTTAGTCAGAGTGAAGAGTGGGTGAATAGTCGAGTGCTGATGTTTGAATACGAACTGATACGATGGTATGTACTTTCCGACCAGTTTTCCCAGTCGCTGCCTTATTATGTACTGAAAAACCTTGCTAAGTACTGGTAGCAGTGTAATTGGTCTGTAACTGGCTCGGTTGTGTATTGTCCAGTCCATTTTTGGGTATAGGGATTATTAAGCTGTTTTTCCATGTTTTTGGAATTATGTTAATTCTGATGCAGTTGTTCAATTCAGTTAGGATCAGTTTGTGTGTTTCTTGAGTTAGGCTTTTCAGGAGTTTTGCCTTTATTTTATCTTTTCCCGGTGCTGTGTTTTTGATATGCGCTAGGGCTTCATCGTACTCTGTGTCTCTGATCAGTTTGTATGTATAGTTTGGTGAGCTGTTGAAATAGTTCAAGTACCAGTCGTTGATCAAGTTCCAGTTGTCATTGTCGAAATTAGGGTTTGTCGATATGCTGAAGGCCCTTTGATAGTGTCTGGCGAATGCGTCAGCTTTCTCTTTGTCTGTGTACCGTTCTATTCCGTTTTCGTCAATTGTGTCAGTAGTGTTATTTTTTTGGTATTGCGCTAGTTTCTTAATTTTTCGCCAGTATGTTTTGCCTTTGTCTTTTTGTATTTCTTTACATGTTCCTAGCCATTTGTCTTGTCGGTATTGTCCAATCAAGGTTTTAATGTTTCTGTTGAGTTGGTTCAGTGTCTTTTTAGGTCGTTATTTTGAGTGTTTGTATATAGTCTGTACAGAATTAGACATTAGATTAAGAAAAATGTATTGGCTGCTTGGACGCTGTTGGAAGTACTTCTGTACAACCAAGTTCTTAAGCCCGTATGGACTTATGGCATTCAACTGTGGGGTTGTGCCAGTAGGATCAATATAGAAATAATTCAGCGATTCCAAAATAAAGTATTAAGGAACATTGTAAATGTCCCCTGGTATTACAGAAATAGTGAGCTCCACAGGTGTATGGAAATGGTCACCGTTCGCCAGACCATTAGCAAATTTGCAAAGAATCACGAACAGCGACTTCTTCAAAACGTCAATGTCATGTCAAACACGTCAATGTCATGTCAAATACGAATCAGATCAGAAGACTTAAGAGGATCAAACCTTTCGAACTAGTGTAAATTGTGCTAGTGTCAAAGCAGAGAGCAGCAAGGAACCTAGTAAGTTCTAATATATAAGTTTCGTAGCTGTAGTAAATTAGGTTTGAAAAATGTTACTCATTGATCTATGATCAGATTGTTATCTCAGAAATGCCATTAAATTCAGGGTATTTCTTTGTAAAAAAAACAAAAAAAAAAATAAAGATGCGATTTGTCAGGAAAGGTTTACTTAAACTTTATCTGTGGAATAATTTCCCAATAAGCTTCGAATGTATTTAGAATTCACTTAGCTCATCTGCGACGGTTTTCTTTCCATTTTGCTCTGATTTTCCACGAATAGTATTCCGAATTGCTTCCGTTATTATTTCAAATTGGAAAAATTCTCCCTGTTCTTTGTTATTGCTGCTGCTCCCCAACTTGATTATGTTTACGCATTCGGCGTGAAAATTATTCCGAAATGATTATCATATTCAACAGGTAAGAAAGCATTTATGGAGGGAAGGAAGGCGTAATCGACATGTTAAAGATCTTCCAGCAAGCAAGAAAATGTACCTTTTTGTATTATTTCAAGAACTGTTGGATTATAGACAAATTGTCACTGTATACAGAGCGATTTAACATCTCGAACGTGGATATGGATGGTTATAAGGAGCAAATCCACAATTTTAACAAAAAATTGCCGATTTCCTCTAGCTGATGAGAGTCATTATGTTGCTAATACTGTTGATTGAATGAGTTTCTTCAATGTTGTTAAAAGAAGGTGTGTAGAAGAAAATAGAACGTCCCAGAGACGCTGATGATTGATTGCAGATTGATTCAATCATTGACAAGTTTTTGCGATTTTGTTATAAAAAATATTCACCTGTATACATGCACAATCGTATTTCTCACCAAATATTTATACAGGGTGTTCGGTAAGTATATGCATTCCTTGCAGGAGGTGATAGTGGAAGTAATTTTGGATATATTTCCTTATAGACCATATTCCGAAAACTCTTAGTTTCCGGTCTAAAGGGTGTTAAAGTTTTAATTAAAAAAATATATTTATTGACATTGCGGAACTGAACAACAATACGTGTCTTGTGTTAAAAATGTTATTTTTAGCTTCGCCAGTGGCGTGGGCACAGACACGTCTGTAGATAATTTTAAATAAAAAAATGTTACGCCACTGATTTTTTAAACAATAAGCATGATAATTCAAGTTTCTGTTCAATTTGGAAGAGAAAAGGTCTCTAAAGTGCCTAAACCTGTAAAATTTCATTAAAATATTCCGAGCGGTTTCCGAAATCATCATCATCAAGCCTTTTATTGTGCCCAGTATTGAGCATAGGCCTCCCTTCCTATTCTCCAGTTCTCTCTGTTTTGTGCTGTTCTCGTCCTAACCAAATCCTGCCACTCGTTTTATGTCGTCATACCATCGCATAATTGGTCTTCCTCTTCCTCTCTTTCCTTCCCATGGTCTCCAGCGTATTATTCGGCTATTCCATCTGTCGTCTAAAGGCGGGCTACTATGTCCTGCAAAATTCCACTTCAGGCTTGTGACTCTATCCACTATATCTACAACATTTGTTCTCTGTCTAATCCATTCGTTTCTCTTTCTGTCTCTTAGTGTTACGCCTATCATAACTCTTTCCATGGCTCTTTGTGTTGTCCTCAATTTATTCACCATTGTCTTTGTGAGAGTCTAGGTCTGTGCTCCATATGTTATCACCGGTATTACACACTGTTCAAATATTCTTGTTCTAAGGTATTGCGGTATATTTCTATACTTAAGTATATGGCTTAATTTGCCAAATGCCTCCCATCCTAGTCTCCTCCTTTCAATCTCTATATCCTTGTTACCCTTTCCCATCTCTATTATTACCCTATATTATAGTATTGAACATTTTCCAATATGTGCCCGTTGACTGTTATTTGTACTTGGTCCTCGCTCATTATCTTTGCTTTTGTTTTCTTCATGTTTAAGACCGATTTTTGAAGATTCTCTGTCTAATTAGGAAAGCATTTTTGAAGATCCTCTGTGTTGTCGGCGAATAGAACAATATCGTCTGCAAATCTTAAGAGTGATATTTTGGTTCCACTTATGTGCAATCCCATATTTCCCCATTCAAATTTTTTGAAAATCCCTTCCAGAGCTAAGGTAAAGAGATCTGGCGATATTGTATCTCCTTGTCTGATACCTTTTGATTTCAACCTCCTCTTGATTTCAACGTTGTCTGTTTCTTCGTGTAGCCTGATTTTTGCATTTGCTCCTTGATATATATTTTTAAGAAGGTTCTTGTACCGAGGCGCTTTGTCTAGTTTTTCAAATATTGCCCAATGTTCCACGGAGTCAAAAGCCTTCTCGTAGTCCACGAATCCTACACACTAAATACATCCTTTGCGGAATGCGGCTTGTTTCTACCGGTTGGTAGGTATCCAGATTATTTATAATTCTGTTGGTTATGGTTCGGGTAAAAAGCTCATACATATGAGACAGCAAGCTAATGGGTCTATAGTTTTCCAGCATTGTTCGATCTCCCTTTTTAAACAATATAACTATTATTGCCTCATTCCAATTTGTGGGTATTGTTTGTTGTCCTATACAGAGATTGAAAAGGTGGTTTAGCTGCGGTATGACAATTTCTTGTACCTCTTTGAGCATTTCCGCGATCATATCATCTCCTCTAGGTGCCTTGTTTTTCTTCATTGAATTTATAGCATGTATAATTTCTTCCTCATTTAATTCTGGTATTTCTTCAGAGCCAGCGTTAACTACTTTTCCTTTTCTTTTAGTTTCCTGGTGGTCTTTTTATCCTTGGTGAGTAGAAGTTTTGAGAGAACTTATGGGATATTTCAATAATTTTGTCTCTGTTTCTTGTTTCCACATTGTTATCGTCCTTCAGAGCTATTATTTGGTGTTTTCCTTGCTTCCTCCTTAGGCATTTAAGGTTATTGTTTTCTTCAATCACCTTCTCTGCCATTATTCTATAGTTTTCTTCCCTATTCATTCTTATCATTCTCTTTGCCTCTCTTCGGACATTTTGGTACTGTAACTTGCGTATAAACCATTTTTATACAAAGTTCTTCTATCTTTAGTTTGGTTTCGCATAATATTTTGTTTTTTTTTTCCGCTACTTCATTTGCTACCTTCCTCATTGCCCCTGTTATGTCGGATGCTACTTGGTTGATGTCATTTCCGTGTCTACTATTTTTTAGGGATCATTTTCGCTCTCACCAATCTATGGTCACTCCCTGTATTGAACGAGTTCAGAACTGTTACGTCTTGTATTATTGTTTTGGAAGAAGAGAATATGTAGTCTATTTCTTTCTTTGTCGCTCCGTTTGGACTTATCCAGGTCCATTTTCCTTGGTGTTTTTTGTTAAAGAAGGTGCTTGTGGCATACAATCTTTGTTCCGCCATAAAGTTTGCCATCATATTACCCCTTTGATTTCTAGTTCCAAATACATATTTTCCAATATATTCTTTCTTTGCCTCTCCTTGTTTTCCTAACATGGCCACCAATTCCTAATAATTGTTTTTTATTAAAATTTTACACTCGGTAGATCGGAAACTAATCGTTTTCGGAACATGGTCTATTAACGAAATATATCCCAAATGACTTGCACTATCACCCCCTGCAAGGAATGCATCTACTTACCAAACACCCTGTATATTAAAGAATCGTGCTTTTTTAAATTTTGTTTCCTCCAATCCTTTGCTAACATCCATCAATACATTCAATAAAACTTCTTGGTTGTACTAGCGGTTATTTCCTCGCTCTTCATACCTTCTCCTGTTCTTCTTTCTTTTTTAGACACCTTCTCGCCTGTTCTTGCAATTTCACCTATCTCCAATCTTTATTTTCAAATTCTGGAACTTCGGCCTTAAGCGTAGTTTAGACTTTTCAAAAGTTTCTCAAATATTTTATTCACGATTTTCCAAAAGAAAATATGCCCCTAAATACTCGAACAGTATGAGTGAGTATCAAGAGTGCAAGTTTGGAAGTATTTTAGGACTTTGGCAAATATCAATAACTTTATAAACGTTGACATTTACCATATAGTAGCTATCCCAAATAAGCGCCGTCGGATATTTAATAATCTTGTCTATCGGAATAGCTGACATTGTAAGATAAACAGAGAATGTGGCCCCGATATGTGGGGAGCGCTGTTCAATAAATATCGTCACTTAACTTAGTAACAGTATCGAAGTTGATACTTTCGGAATAAGCGGCGTATAATTTTGCGATATTTCTTAATTAGTTCGCCAAAGAGCCCGGCTATTGTTCCCGATTTTTCTTCGGGTTTAAAAATGAAAATATTGGGATGATTATCGAAGGAAATTTCTGACAAATAAATTATGATCGAGCGACCTAATTAATCTACGGCCATTTATTTATGTTAGGCTCCTGCATCGGCTTCGTTCTCTTGGAGATATAGCTTGCTAATGGCTATGGATTGAACAATGATAAAGACGTGAATGAGTTTAACACCGTCTGATTTGTTTTATATGTTAACCAGTAAGAATCGCGATCCAGAGCATTATTGAATTAATACATTTTCATCTCTACGTGTGCATTTTCCATGTGTTTGCCATATAGTTTACCAGTCCTCATGCCCGAAAAACATGATGAAAAATAAAGCAGTATCTTACCGTTAGCAGAACGAGTGCAGAGCAAATATATCAAAACCCAAGGGGATTTTTTTATTACTTTATCGGCTCAAAATATGTTTACTTTTCATACATTTTTCATCTGGGTAGCAATTGCATACTGCGAGCATCCCATATATTCTGTTTGTATATGCTGTGCTATACCAATTATTATTCAATTATTCAGTTCTTTTTAGCTGTGCTAATAATGTATGATAAATTACGTATCATTGAAGAATTTATTACAAAATTGAGACAGGCGAACATCTAATAGTACTTCATTTAATGGATTCATGGCACACATATTTTATCAAAGAAGTTTAATGGCTTTGAAATTAATATGTCATTCTGAAGCACTAAATATCAATTTGACTGAGATAAAAAGAGATCACAGGCTGTAACAATAACCCCTAGAGCCAAGTTAATCTATATTACTTTGAAGCTTCTCGGGTTCCGTATTTTGCTTATTACATGCTTTATGCCGTTTTTCAAGAAAGCTTCTAAGCACAGGTCCTTTGTAAACATAATACTTATACCTTTATAAGTCGAATGTCTTTGCATGATTTATTACTTGAAGCCTGCTTGTTATCCTTAATGGAAGCGTTGTTTTTATCCACAATGGAATGGTGTTCAATGTTACGTTTTATGAGTTAGTTAGTATTTTTGCCCTTTACTTTGATACTGATTGAAGTTGAAATTGTCAAATTGAAAAATTGCCGAAACGTAAAATACTGACGAGCGGAGGATTTGCAGAAATGTTAATAATTTGATAACAGGATTGTATAAAACAAGGCAGGCGTGATAACTTTAAAGGGCCCTCAAATTTATTACAAGCGAAAATGCGACCTTCCTTGGGGCTATTTTAAATAAAAAAGTTAGTGCATATCCCCGGAAAGAAATTACATTGTTGTTTACTTGTTGGATCGACCGACCCGACTCAATGTGCGACCGAATTAAAAGGGCGTCCATGGAAACAAGAAGCTGCCAAAACGAAGTATCAATTTCCAGACACTGAAGCAAGATAAAGGGAATAGAAAACAAGTCATTAAAATTGGCCAAATGGCAATCTCTCTCTCGACGGGCTGTTAAGGCCCGAATTGCTAACAGAAATTTCTGCAGCGCGGAAAATTGCCTGTAGATATAATTAACGAGGGCCAAAGGACGTATTTTGTCACTCTCAGAAAACCTTGTTAATGTGTTATTTCATAATTATTACAGATTTGTGTAACAACGGATTTTCGGCTAAGGGTCTTGATTCCTTTTTATGATACCCTATCATGTCGGTTGCTTGGAAAATATTTGCTGGTGTCTTTCTTTCAATTTATTATTAATTTTAAATTGCCTTAACAAAACAAAAAAATGCGATAATCTTAAAATATGTTGAATGAAAAATGTTTAGTACATTCTTCTACAGTTCGAACTGTCTTAAGTATTTGCTTTCAGGAATGAAATCTATTATACAGGGTTATTCACGCTATACGGCACGGAAGTTTGCGGATAAACCTCAAACGGTTTTCTTCTCGCAAAGTAGTAGTAGTAGTAGTAAATATCTTTATTTCTAAAAAAGGCTATCGACCTATCGGTATTTCTGCCCTTGTTTAATACATGTAGTCTTAGTCTAAATAAAAAACCAAGGTGAAAATTCTCTTATTCTAGGTTAATAATCTTATTAAATAAACTTTCCAATTCTAATGACAAGAAAAAATTATTTTATTGTCCAGTAGTCAGTTGCGTTTGTAAGTGTTCGAGTAGCGTTGATGTAGGGAAACGGAAGCGGGATTGTCTGGTTGGTCTTGTAAGACAAAGGGGATTCAGTATGGTCCAGTTGTAGGGGTTGTTTGTCCATTTTGTCTGTAGATGTATGAGTCTTTCCGAAATCTTTGTCATGTTTGTGCGTTCGTATAGTAGTTGGGTGGAGGGGTTGTGTAGTGGGTTTTGGGGGTGTCTTATTCGTGTTATTAGTCTTAGTGCAATTTGTTCTGTTGTTTGTATATAACGTTTTGTCCTTTCTGTTCCGTTGGTTATGAGTATATGTCCATAGTCTAGCAAGGGTCTACAAATAGCTTTATATATTTTGGTGGCGGTGTTTGTGCTAATTCCTCTGTCTTTGTAGGTTAGTGATCGGAAGTGTTTTGTTCTCTTTATTGTTTCTGCCCTGATGTTTCGTATGTGTTTAGTGAATTTAAGTTTGCGGTCAATTGTGATTCCAAGGTATTTTACGTCGTTTTTTGGTTGTGTCGTTTGGCCGTCTGCAGTTATTGTAGGGGAGTCAGCGTTGAGTCTGTGGTTTGTGAGCAGAAGTTGTTTTTTGACGCGTTTGGTGTTAGTCTCCATTTATAAAACCATGTCATTGTGTTGTTGTTAGTGTTTGGAGTCTTTGAGCTGCTCTCTCAGTAGCTCCACAGACGCCTACCCGGCGCACATTTAAAAAATATTTTTGTAATGCACAGGGTGTCCCAAAAGCCCTAAAAGTATGAAAGTTTTGTTGTTGTTTTTAAATAGAATGCCCTATTATTATTGCATTTTTGGATTCTCTGAGCAAAATAAGTGTCTGTTTTAATAAGATTTATAATACTGGAAACAAATACCCAATATGAAAACAATATTAAAATTAATATTAAAAAGGAACAACCACGCAGCAAATTTTCTTTGTTTTCAGTTGAAAATTATTCCAGTCTTACAATCGTGACGTTTCGTTCACATCTGCGGTAAACATTGTCAAAGGCGATCAGAAAACGGTCGAAATTACTTCTTTTGTCTTTCTTCTTACTTCAAAACTATCCCTTAATAAGCTCCAGACATACTACTAGTTTGCCAATATAAACGTTTTTGTATTTTTCATTTAGCTAATGTGGACACTTTAAATCTCACTCACTTTAAATCAGACAGTGTATATTAAATAATTTCGTTTCGTATTTATTGGAATTGTGGCCTGAAAAAAACTAGTGTTTAAGTATGTAATAAAACTTTTAATTTTTCGAAAGTTGGCAATTTCTGAAACAAAGCTCTTTAAAACCCAACAAAAGCTCTTAACCTGCTGGCAGAGAATATCAAATTCCTGTTCAGTCCACAACCAGACTGTTAATATAGTAAGATATTAAGCAGTATAAATTATATTGCCAACCACTTTGAGCAAGTTTAAAAGCCCCCCTATAATTAGGATCGAACTTTCCGCGAAGTTCCTATTGGCCCATTCAGGTTAAAATCAGCAATTCCATGTCTGAGTTGACAAAGATTTTTTACCCGAATACATTTCCAATTTCCCACATTTCAATCATTTTATCACGCATGCGAAATCGTTTGGTTTTCTCTTGATTTTACCACTTTTTTCAGAAACAAACAATAGCAGTTCGTTCATAAAGCAATGCAATGGAAAGTTAGGAAAATTTATCCGCTGGATGCATCTGTTTTCATTCATTAGAGAAACCCAATCCTTTGTTGAAAATAGGATTACGCTAATGGATGGTAGAAGGTTCCTCATACTAAATACACGCAATAATATTCTGCATTTTGCAGTTTCAACTACAACCGCATATTGAATATAAACAAAGTTTGTCTTTTCTAAATGCTAATAATTCAGAGCTAATTCCATTAATGCTTCAGTCAGGCATGAGGCAGGAAGAAAGTCAAATAAAATAGAAAGGCCGCTATTGTAAATCAATAGACGATAATAAAAAACTAATTAATCATACTTTGCGTAAGGGATCTCTTCAATTTTTGTAAGCTCATCAATATAAAACATGCTTCGTAGAATTGTCAGGCCAAGGCAACAAATCAATACTTTAAAGACATAATAAATAGAACAAGTGTTTCCAAGTTTAGAAAAGCCGCCAATAAATTCTAATCGATTTTCGATAAAAATAAACGTTAAATAAATATAATCAAGAGTGTTTTCTCAAAGATAAGAAAATCTAGCCATACTCGGGCTCGGCTAGAACTCTCCATTGTTATGCTTTATTCTTTGGCTCTCGTGGTTTATGCCAGAACCATCAATATATAAATTGGCACATCAATACTGTACAAACATAAAACGATTTACTGTGTTCTGATGTGGCTCAGTATAGGACGAGAAGTTTATTTAGGGTTTACCCATGGATTTTCGATAGATTTTGCACGATGGAAACTCACAGGATCACTTAGGATTCGCGTTCAAGTCATCATACAGAATGGACGTGTCGTAAGAGAACAGAAAACGCGAGCGAGATTCGGGAACCAAAAATTGTTCCAGACAAAAATTTTATAGTAATAGGAATAAGGCAATTGCACGGACAACTAGTTTTTCGTGGAAAAAACGCTGAAAGTGCCTTTGTAGTAAAACTATAGAGTTTTTTTTTGTATGCACTTAGTAGGGAAAGTCTGTTTTAGAAATGAAAAACGTTTCAATTTTCAGGCATCAGGCAATTTCCCAGAAATTTTCAAAATGGCGTCTGGATTTCATTGTGGTTTTTGTAAGGTATTATCATTTATTTTCTCTGCAACTTGCGAAGTGAGAAAGTCCCTTTTGGATGCCTTTTATAACGCAAGGTATTGGCTTTAGTTTATGAGGTTGCTTTTGCAGGCCGGCGTTTGGCACGCATTTATTCAAAAACTAACGAAGTGAGAGAGTACCATTTATAGTATTTTGTAAGGCCACGTTTATTCTACAATAGTGCAACATGTGAAAAGTTTCAATTTTCAGTCATCATCAGGCAATTGCCAAGAAATGTTCAAAATGGCATCTGGTTTTCGTGGTGTTTTTTGGTAGGGTATTACCATTTATTTCCTCTGCAACTTGCGAATTGAGAACTCACTTTTGGATGCATTTTCTAACACAAGGTCTCTTATGTGTGTGGAAAACGTTTCGATTTCCAATCATCTTCAGGAAAATTTTGACAATTTTTCAAAATAGCCTTTGGTTTACGAGGTTGCATTTGCAGGCTAGAGTTTGGCACCAATTTATTCAAGAACTAGCAAAGTGAGATAGTTCCGTTTGTAGTATCTTGTAGGGCCAAGTTTATTGTAGATAAACAAGTGAAAAGTTTCGATTTTGACTCATCCTCAGGAAGTTTACTTCAATTTTTTTTTATTTCGTTTGTATTTGCGCGTGTTTTAATTGGCATGCAGGCCGGAGTTTCACAGTTATTTTCTCAGAAACTAGCTGAGTTAGGAGTTGACTTTTTTATGAGTTTCTTAGGGCATAGTACGTTTTGCATGTGGCAAGAGTTTCGATTTTGAGTCGTTGGCAGAGCAATTTTTGAGAACTTTTTGAATGCGCTTGTGATTTTTGCCGATTATGATCTACTAAAAAGCACCACTTGGTGTAGTTTTACAATTATTACTACTTAAACAATTTAAAAAAATCTATTAAACTCTGTGTACATGATTCTATTGAGGTTTATTTGAGGTGGGGATAAGAGTAATTTTTTTTTCGCATATTATAAATATTAAATGCATATTTATGCATTTAATTAATTAACACCAGGCGCATTCATATAATTTGCCTAAAATCACAAAGTTTAGTGTATGGGACTATGAGAGGATAAGTTCCATTGAATCCAACACAATTGAGATTAATTTGGCTTATCATAGTTGACCAGCTGCGATACAAGCTTTGGAATAAAGGCATTGTTGCAGGGCAAATCTCGTTACGAGCATCACATGCTTATGAAACCTTTGATTAATTCCGAACTTCAAGCATTCAAATCTTCAAAATCGACAAATTCGAATGCGGGAAATAAAGCGAGTTTTAAAGACAAACCGAACAAAATCCAGCGGAATAACGCGCGCAAACATCCTCCGACCTGAGCAATGAGCTCTGTAAACCTATCATATCCAGATGCTCTCCCAACTATAAGTTCCTGAAATGTGTTCTCAAAGTTTATCACCGAAAATTGCAATTATAATTTGCGCAAATTCACCTGCAATTTGCTCCTTTAGATTTAGGTAACGATTCTCGATAATTTGAAAATGTGGAAATTTCAAAACTGAAACTGATCCACTTGATATATTAGCGGCTTTATTTACGGGAAAGCCGGCCACAATGGGCAGCGAGGTACAATTTGCTTTCTTATTAAACCGGATGAAGTGCCTAGACATGACACCCCAACAAAACTTTTTAAATTCGTTCCAAAGCTGTTCTTCATGGAAAGCACCATAAAGTACATCTTTCTCTAGACTTCTACAAACATTCTTTGTTTCCCTGCTTGTCTTCAGATGAAAATATGTACCCCGCCTATGATGCAGGATGAGACAAAATGTCATATTTTTTAATTATGAATTTAATTAAAGGTAAGCATGGTAAGAAGGCTTGATTGGATAACGTCAAGTTCTGGACAAGATTAAGCGTCACACGCTAAGTACCCTGTTCTACCCGGCATTCCCCTACATGAAAAAAGTAGCGGTTTTGTGGATTTGTTTGAAAATTTAATTAAAAATAAAAACAGTGAAGGGGAAAGTATGAATAGGTGCTGATATGCACGCCTCAAATGTGCAAAATAACAAAATTAATAAACTTCCAGGCAATTAACACGTATGTAAGGTAGCTGAGTCTATCTAGCAGTGTATAATGCCCATTGTGTTTATTGTTTTCCAAAAGTAAACGGCAACGCGACATGGGGCTTTGTTGTTTGACGCCAAGGGAGATAGGACGAGCTGCTTCAATAATTTGTAATTAGATCGGTACCTACTGTTTGAAACTGATTTATAATTGGGATATAACGAATAAAAGACATAATTTATCTTCAAAAACCTTTTTAAATGAGCTCAACAAAAAAGGGAAATTTTCCAAAAAATCATTTTATCTCCTTCCATTTTAGTTTTCCTTCCATGATGGAAAAGGTCAAAAAATTACAGGTTTTTCGGGAATGTCCTCACCAATTTATAAAGGAATTATTCAATTAAAGTCTGATTGCAATGAAGAACCTAAATAGTGGAAACAAAGCTATAAAACAACTAGAGTTAACTAGTCGTCATTGGCTCCAAATAACCCAATCTAGTTAATCCAGGATTGATTGGGGACGCTGTAAGAATCCCCATCGCTGCACAATTCATTAAGTACTTTTGCAGTTTTTCACTGAATTCTGTATACATCTCAGTACTAATTGAAAAAATATACTGAGAGTTGTATGCGGTAGATATAAGCAAGTTTTTATCGTTTACAAAGCTACGTGGGCCTGAAGCTTAGGCGGAAGGAAATTAAAAGTAGTAGTAGTAAACATCTTTATTTCTAAAAAAGGCTATCGACCTATCGGTATTTCTGCCCTTGTTTAATACATGTAGTCTTAGTCTAAATAAAAAACAAAGATGAAAATTCTCTTATTCTAGGTTAATAATCTTATTAAATAAACTTTCCAATTCTAATGACAAGAAAAAATTATTTTATTGTCCAGTAGTCAGTTGCGTTTGTAAGTGTTCGAGTAGCGTTGATGTAGGGAAACGGAAGCGGGATTGTCTGGTTGGTCTTGTGAGACAAAGGGGATTCAGTATGGTCCAGTTGTAGGGGTTGTTTGTCCATTTTGTCTGTAGATGTATGAGTCTTTCCGAAATCTTTGTCATGTTTGTGCGTTCGTATAGTAGTTGGGTGGAGGGGTTGTGTAGTGGGTTTTGGGGGTGTCTTATTCGTGTTATTAGTCTTAGTGCAATTTGTTCTGTTGTTTGTATATAACGTTTTGTCCTTTCTGTTCCGTTGGTCATGAGTATATGTCCATAGTCAAGCAAGGGCCTACAAATAGCTTTATATATTTTGGTGGCGGTGTTTGTGCTAATTCCTCTGTCTTTGTAGGTTAGTGATCGGAAGTGTTTTGTTCTCTTTATTGTTTCTGCCCTGATGTTTCGTATGTGTTTAGTGAATTTTATTTCGTTATTATTATTAATAGTCGAGTATTTTACGTCGTTTTTTGGTTGTGTCGTTTGGCCGTCTGCAGTTATTGTAGGGGAATCAGCGTTGAGTCTGTGGTTTGTGAGCAGAAGTTGGTTTTTTGACGCGTTTGGTGTTAGTCTCCATTTATAAAACCATGCCATTGTGTTGTTTGTTAGTGTTTGGAGTCTTTGAGCTGCTCTCTCAGTAGTTTTGTCATGTACAATAAGTGCCGTGTCGTCTGCGTATTGTAATATGTATGCCGATCTGTCGATTTGATTTTTGTCTGGTAAGTTGTAATTGTATATGTCATGGCAGTATATATTGTAGAGAAACGGTGAGAGCGGGGATCCTTGAGGGAGCCCTTGTTCTGGGGAAAAAGAAAATGACAGTGTTTTGTCAATTCGTACTTGTAGTTGTCTGTTTTAATTAAAAGTATTTCATTTAAAACTCTTGAAAGTTTGACGAGCTAAATAATTTCCCTGAGTACCGATTTTCATTAAACAGAAAAATCACTATATGTACAGTTTTTTTCCTTGCAAAACTCTCAAAGTTTTGGCACAGAGTTTCATCACTCAGTAACTCGAGAATCTTTGCTCCTAACTTCTTTAATTTACTTCTTCAGTGAAATAAAGCCAGTGCATTCCGTACATTGTTAAGGCATGCTACAGGAAAATTTAATAAAGAGCCACTATAAAACTGGGTTTAAGTGTGAAGTTACATTAAATTTAAGGAATCTCAGGTTTTTAATGTCCTAGTTTTATGGCTGCCTTTTACTTGGAAACAGGTAGGTAAACTACATCTGAAGGTCTCGTTTGAAACCACAAAGGTAAAATATTCACTGCAACTTACATTTTCCAGGACTATTTTTCCGGCTAATTCGGATAACCGTGTTTATTTAGTGTCTATAATTATTCTTTTCGCATTTACGACGACGCATGTTTTCCAGCTTCATATAATTCCTCAACAACCTTCCCTTTTGTTTTCGGTTTTACATTAAAAAGCGACGAAAGTTCCTTCATTGAGTCATTATTTAGCATACGCGATATAATTTCTATTGCTGAAAGCGGATTTGCAATGAAAACAATCTCCAACTGGAATAAACTACAACAGACGCGGATTTTCCGGATGCCATTTTTGAGTACCTGGTGAACGAGATTTTTGCGGGCTTTAGCTTTGGAGCGTCAAAGAAAATATAATTTTCCAGTTTTCATGGAAACGCAGTCGCGTATTTAAAAAGCGCTTAGCAAAACTCTCGGTAACAAATACCGTGCTCGATAAGGGGAGAAAAACATAATTAAATTCAAATAATTACGTTATTATTACATTAACCATTTCGCCAGATGACTTAATTTATAATGTTTGTCTGCTGAAAACAAGGGATAATTTTCAGTTTTATTAACTTTTATTTTAATTTTTTTGAGCTAAGGAGGAGTGAACTGAGTCACTTCTGCTTATTTAAATCAAATGCAAAAGATGCGAAAAATAAATACAGGATACTCAATTGAAATGCGTTTGTTACTATGTGATAAATGCTTCAATGAAAATTGATAAAAATTGGAAATATTTCAAGTTTAACTCTAAGCAAAGTTAACGAGAAATAAAAATCCTTAGAAGCAAGCGGCGTCATAAAATTTAATAAACTTTCTCAAAGTCCTTAAAAGAATTGCCCCGCTCTGTGTTGATCTCAGAAATAAAAATGAATTTAATGACACTCACCCAGCAACTTTCGAACATCTTCCTCGGTAATAAAAAAGTTCATGTGAGCACGTGTCTTGCCGTAGAGCAATACGATCGCCGACAAGAGCGACAAAGTGAGGGCTCTAAGCCGCATATTGTTACATCCGGCGTCGGTTTTGAGAGCACACTGAGCTTTGAGCCTCCGCAAAAGCGTCGCGACGGATAGAGCGTTGTAAACATCACTTCTGGGGCGCATTCGACAGGTCGAAGTGTCCACGCATACTCGACAATTATTGTTATTGTCTTTATTCCACGATTTATAATAAAAATCCTCAAAAACAGTTAAATTTATTTTTTATCCCCGCTCTCACCGTTTCTCTACAATATATACTGCCATGACATATACAATTACAACTTACCAGACAAAAATCAAATCGACAGATCGGCATACATATTACAATACGCAGACGACACGGCACTTATTGTACATGACAAAACTACTGAGAGAGCAACGCAAAGACTCCAAACACTAACAAACAACACAATGACATGGTTTTATAAATGGAGACTAACACCAAACGCGTCAAAAAACCAACTTCTGCTCACAAACCACAGACTCAACGCTGATTCCCCTACAATAACAGCAGACGGCCAAACGACAAACAAAACGACGTAAAATACCTTGGAATCACAATCGACCACAAACTTAGATTCACTAAACACATGCGAAACATCAGGGCAGAAACAATGAAGAGAGCGAAACACTTCCGATCACTAACCTACAAAGACAGAGGAATTAGCACAAACACCGCCACCAAAATATATAAAGCTATTTGTAGACCCTTGCTAGACTTTGGACATGTACTCATGACCAACGGAACAGAAAGGACAAAACGTTATACACAAACAACAGAGCAAATTGCACTAAGACTAATAACACGAATAAGACACCCCCAAAACCCACTACACAACCCCCCCCACCCAACTACTATACGAACGCACAAACATGACAAAGATCTCGGAGAGACTCATACAGCTACAGACAAAATGGACAAACAACCCCTACAACTGGACCATACTGAATCCCCTTTGTCTTACAAGACCAACCAGACAATCCCGCTTCCGTTTCCCTACATTAACGCTACTCGAACACTTACAAACGCAACGGACTAGTGGACAATAAAATAATTTCTTCTTGCCACTGAAATCTTATTTATTCAATAACATTGTTAACCTAGAATGGGAGAATTTTCATATTTGTTTTTTATCTGGATTGGGACTGCATGTATCAAACAAGGGCAGAAATACCGATAGGTCGATGGCCTTTTTTAGAAATAAAGATGTTTACTACTACTATTGTTAACCTAGAATAGGAGAATTTTCATATTGGTTTTTTTATCTAGATTAAGACTGCATGTATTAAACAAGGGCAGAAAGACCGATAGGTCGATAGCCTTTTTTTAGAAATAAAGATGTTTACTACTACTATTTTTTATTTAATTATATTTCAACTCCCAAAATTGAGCCAAAGAGAAAAGATCAAGAAAAAACACCGCAATCACCGGTTCGTGGTGGTACCATCGAAGTAGTACCAGCAAGAATAAATATTCAACACACCATTTCGTTCAGAAATGTATCTTTCAAGTCCCCGAGAGATTAATTGAAACAGTTGCGTTTTACTCCATAAAACTAAGAAAACAAAGCCATTAACAAGTCTCATTAACGGCACAAATCAGTATGAAGATAAGATAATCTTACAGATTTTACTTGAATAAAATTAAATTTCGGATGTTCTGACAAGCTGACGTTCTCCTCCGAGCCAACTTGTCCCCTCATCTCATGTTTCGCGAAAAACTTCATAACGCGTTATTAATAATGAATGTTTTTTTTTCCAGTTGACAAAGTTTAAAGCGAATATTTATACCAACCCCAGTTTACACGTGTATAGTAAATTTGCGCCGTTTTCATATAACAAAAAATGTCAGAAACCAGCTTCCAGCCCTTGTAATGAGAATATTTTTTAGATGCTCATTGGTATATTTATATCCGGGTAAATTGTGAAGGAAAAGTGGGAAGCAAATTTAATAATACGAAGATTGAAACTTTCGGGAGTGAAATGTTATGACAGCAAGGGGCTTTTTTAAAGAAAATTTGAAAGCTAACACACCCAAAAGCCAAATCAAATTTGCTCTTTGGATAATCTCAAATATTTCCAGATTTTTCTCATTCTTTTGATGTAATATCCTGACGTTCCAAAATATATGTATGAAACTTTTATTACGCTTTACGAGGTTTTCAGTAACACTACTGAATCCGTACATATCATTATTTCATGCAGCAGCTTTGAAAATCGAGAAACTCATCAAATTTACGTGAGCGAAGCCCAATAAAACTAGAGCGATGCAGTGGATTAATATCAAATGCCGGGGGAACGAGAAAACACAAGAAATCACGAATTCCAATATGATTAAAAAATATTTATCGATTTGTTGACAGGCGGCAGTGCGGTAAACAAGTGCATTATAATTTTATTTTGTGAATTCTGATTGTTTACTTTTCGAAACTTCAATAAAAGCTGCAGGTTGTGATTTATAAAAAAAAATTATAACCGATAATTTAATAATCAACTGATAATCTAAGCACTATTTGTAGACCCTTGCTTGACTATGGACATATACTCATGACCAACGGAACAGAAAGGACAAAACGTTATATACAAACAACAGAACAAATTGCACTAAGACTAATAACGCGAATAAGACACCCCCAAAACCCACTACACAACCCCCCCATCCAACTACTATACGAACGCACAAACATGACAAAGATCTCGGAAAGACTCATACATCTACAGACAAAATGGACAAACAACCCCTACAATTGGACCATACTGAATCCCCTTTGTCTTACAAGACCAACCAGACAATCCCGCTTCCGTTTACCTACATCAACGCTACTCGAACACTTACAAACGCAACTGACTAGTGGACAATAAAATAATTTTTTCTTGTCATTGGAATATTATTTAATAAGATTATTAACCTAGAATAAGAGAATTTTCATCTTTGTTTTTTATTTAGACTAAGACTACATGTATTAAACAAGGGCAGAAAGACCGATATGTCGATAGCCTTTTTTAGAAATAAAGATGTTTACTACTGCTCTAAGCACAAATAGATAAAGGTTTAAAGATAAAAATTGTAAAAATTTAACCCCATCATCAGCAAAACAAAAATTGTAAATGTTTGCAAAGTTTTATCTAAACTGCTTAATAAACGTTACACAGCCAAATTTGCCCTGAACTTGGAACTGGATAAACTCTGATTGCTTATATAGAGCGATTTGATTTCTGTTTGAAGCATTATAGAGCCCCAATTATTTTTTGTTAGCCAATTTTTTTGGGAAAAAAATAAAAATAAAACCTTTTCTTAAGGGTGGCAAATGAAAAAATGTAAAATTTCGGAATGTTCGGCATGCTCCTAGTTGGACAAAAAAGGTTTTTTTTGAATCCGAACATCGAAAGTTTAAATATAAACCAAATAGCTCGAAACGGTTTTTCAATTTTTGGCGCATCTTGTTTATTTACAGAGTGGTCTTAAAAATTGAACTTTTTGGTCTTGCAGTGATAACTTTTCTGCTCTTTGTCCTATTTTGACGATCTTGAGCTCATGTTGAAGTTAAAACTTCATAGATAATTTAAGACGCAAATTCGATATACAGGGTAGCATCAAAAATTACCCAAATCAGAATTGCCCCCGTAATCTGTGATTCTGGATTTTATTTCAAATATTTCGTTCACTCATGCAACCCTGCATATTAGCTTTCTTTTCGAAGTCGACTGAGAAGTTTTCGCTTCACCATGAGCCTTAGATTTTGCTAATCGGTTCAAAAGAACCTTTATTAATTGTCACTGCAAGACAAAAAAGTTGATATTTTTGAGACCACTCTGTAAATAAACTAGATGCGCAAAAAAATCAACATTTTTTTTGAGATATGAGGTGGATCTTAATGCCTGTGGTGTTGAAATACAAAAGAAACGTTTTTTTGTCCAACTGTGAGCATATGGAACTTTCACCAATTTCGCATTGCTTTACTTGCCACCCTGTAGAAAATTTATCTGAGGCACTAATCTTTTGCAAACACATACACTAACCGAAAAATAATTCCACCAAATAACGCATCAAACAGAAATCAATTCGCTTGCAGCAATCAGAATTTATCCACCTCCAAAGTTTGTCAGTGTAACTGTTAAAAACTTTATTTCTCCTTATATTATCATTTCATTATTAAAAATTCGGCTGAATCACCACCAAACTTTTCTTAATGCTCCCAGAGGTTTAAAGGCACTCCCAGAGGTGTTTGCTGTTTATAGGGCTAAAGTTATGCAATTTTTTAATGACATCTTTGATTTATTTCCTTGAACTCGAATATTATTTTAATGTAACTAGTATTCTATTGATGTTTTAATTAGGCTGCTGCTATTGGCAAATGCCTAATTAAAGCAGCAACATTTCATTTTTAAAGCAGCCTATGGCCCATTTCCACCATGAAAGAAATTGGTATTATAGCAGGTGCTGAACGTGCTAACGACTATGAAGCAGCAGAAGGTTGGTACGATACCTCTGAGGAGAAAGTCTTCTATAGTACTTTCTTATCAATATGGAATTGAAAAACGTTTCAATGTGTCAAGCTCCATTTAGAACAGCTCTTTTTAAGCAGCAAATAATAAACCTAAGAAACTTTTAACTGCTTAGTAAATAAGGTTGAAGGAATATTGAGTTCAGCTAAAATAAAAACATCTCAAATAACGTTAAGGTAGAAGTAAAGATTAACTGCTTACAAAGTAGCGTTTAAATTTCCCTGACCCCGTATACAATTATGATCTGAAACCATTAAGACCGAAATGTCACAAATTATCAGCACAATGCACAATACGAATTAGGAGAAATGGAAATTTGTGGCAGCTTTGTATTCAAATTTTCATTCATTGCAAATAGGAAGAAACGATTAAAACCGGAGAAAGCTTTTTGAAGACTCAATTAAAATATTTGGGTAAAGCCTACAACGATGACTATTCTTGGTTTGTGTCCGTAATGAAATCATTTTGCGTTTAAATGATTCATTCAAAAGTCATATTTTCACTTTCCTGTTTTGTTCATACCGGATAAACTGCAGCTCACGCATTTCAGCGATGAAACTGCATAACTAAAACGATAAATCCATTATCGGGAATCAATCTCGAATAAACGAAATAACCACACATTTCCCCAATTTCCTTCAGCCTTTTGTTCTCTTCAGGAACGAAGCGAAGAGTCTGATGTTCAATTTGTTTCAGGGTCAGCTTTTTAGGTGGATTTCAAGGCCAATGCCTGAATCTTATTATTTGAAAAGAAAGTTTGTTTTCAATCAGCATGACAGACTGTTACCTTCACCTTGTTCGATGTACCCGATAAACAAATTACCAGTCATCATTCGAAATTTATTTTCCGACTTTTTATTCAAATTTAAATCGCTTACGGAGTATTTCAATTAATTACCAAGGAGGGAAAAGGGTTAAGGAAAGCAACTCTGGGTAAAACTGTAAAATAACTTGCGACATGTGAAAGCTTAGAAAACAAAAATGGAGCATCAATTCTTCAATGGAAAATACTTTAAGGGCCTTAAGTAGCTTGAAACTGGCAGGGCTAATTTTCTCTTAAAAATTACATGTGTGTCTCAAATTTCAAAACCTTTTAATTATTGAAATAATTAAAAATCCATTTCAGCCTCAAACCGCCAAAAACCAATTTCCCAAACGTTGTCAATGATGTAGCGTAAACAGAGAGTTGATAATTAATATTTGGTAGTTAATGTGGATTAAATGTAGAGAAGGGTTGACTTTTGAAGCCAAATTTTAATTGCTTCGAACTCCTTTGAAAGGTAGCTGTTCTTCAACTATGCTGTTTGGGTGGAGAAATTGCTTGCACATGTTCTACTTAATAGCGTCATAGTAGGAAAGTGCATAACAGTTAAATATTGGGAATTATTGAAGAACACAAATAATTTTATGCAAAACCACGTGTAAGATGCAGAAAATCGACCTGACACACTTTGAGCATAAAACCGAAATTCTTTCACGAGATGGATGGATTATGACAGTACCTGTACAAGTGCAGGTATTGTAATTACACAAAAATCGGTTTTGCCATCGTAGAGAATTCGGCACATACAATATCAGAATAATTACAACTTTCACATGTAGTTAGAAAGAGTGAGATCAATTTAAACCACTATCAATTAATCCATTTAAGAACTGCATTTTCTGCTTATCACCCACAATTAGTTGTGTTCTAATTACAGCTCTTAATAGTATTTATTCAGATCTGAGTCAATGGCGTGAAGGTATGTCAGCTATGAGGATGGCGTGTTCAAACAGCAATATTTTGATCATTATACCTAATTAATATGTATAATGCATATGTTCCAAGTATACTGCTTATTCAACATAATTTTTTGCCAAGTAGTTTCTGCAACAAGCAACTATATATCAGGAGCCAAGAACATTTTGCTAGGCAAATACATGTATCGCATTTTCCGTCTAGGTTTTTTGCCAGTTCGGTGGATAAAGTAGAAGAAAGTTAACAGTTTATACGAAATTAGTGGTAATCATTACGACAAATTTATTGCTAGTTTTATTGCAAATGATAATTTCCAGAAAATACTCAAAATTTGCTGTTTCTGCCATTTCAGATATCAACAGCAACAAATTAAAACTAGATAGTGAGAAGTTTTCATAATGTGGCAGTGTTTAGTAATGAGAAAAGCAAGACCAAGACCAAGACTTGCATGGTCTTGGTCTTAGTCTTGTTCTTGCATACATAGTTTTGGTCTTGCAAATTAACGGCAGTCTTGGTCTTTGTCTTGCATGTTAAGTCTTGGTCTTGGTCTTGGCCTTGCAGCAAGAGTCTTGCAAGTCTTGCTTTAACATATGCCGTAAAATTAGACAAAATTTATTTAATAATAACTATAATATCGTTTCGTATATTTTCCTGACTGTATTTCAATTCACTTCAATACATTCCTGGGTTTCAGTCAATTTTATTGTTTATTATTCAAAATGTTACAAATACGTTTCGGTGTCTTTCTCCACCATCATCAGTTTGTGCGTATAGTTGTTTCTACCTTAACATTCAACTGGTCACTCAACCGTAACTCAACCCATCAAAAGTGAAATAACTATAATAATAATTAAATTAAAAGATAATAATAATCAATACGAAACAATTTTTAAAATCTCAGACTTATTGCTATTTTAATAAATTTAATTATTGAGTAATTCAAAATTGTTGACCCGTAATTTTTCTTTATCTATTAAGAACCAAAATATCTTCATTCAGAGAAATCGAACAAATTTTCAAGTAGTGTAATTTGCATATTCTAACGAAAGTACAACCACATAAATATCTACAGTAAGATGTAGATATTTAAATGTTTTAATTGGGCTTATATAATTTTACTGATGGAAAACAAATTCAATTATTAATAAAGCGTTGTGTATATTTTCCTGACTGTATTTCAATTTAATTTAAATGAAATTGCTGGGTTCCAGTCAATTTTATTGTTTATTATTTTATCATATTACAAATACGTTTCGGTGTCTTTCTCCACCATCATCCGTTTGCATGCATGGCTGTTTCTACCTTCAACTTTGGCAAGCAATTCTTTGAATTGAAGAATTGCGTGAATGATTTGAAAATTGAATTGCGTGAGAATTGTTGCATTTACATGTTCTTTTCTTCTGCTTTACACTCCCTTCAGTAGAAAACTGCTTGATAACTCGCGCGAAAGAAGCTCGGTTCTAGGGTTGCCAGAGCTCCTATTTTTAATATGAGTCTCATATTTTGAAACCCTTTCTCATATCTCATATTAGCATGTGTATTATGAGACTTTTTCTCATATATTTTCATTATCGTACGAGTGACGAGTATTTTGTATAATTGTATATTTGTATTTTGTTAAATATTTTTTATTTTGTTTGCGGAGATGTATGTCCATTATTATTGGGCTAAATGTTTCTTCCTTTAGTTTTTTTAGTGCTAGTCTCAATTCGCGGTATGTGATTTTAATGTGTAACTAATATAATAATAGAATAAAAAGTTTGTGTTTAAATATTTATTGATTTTTTAATAGTTTGGCTATTTTAAACCATGTATAAAATATTCTCATATATTTTTTTCCAATCTCATATAATTTCATACAGTCTATCCTATTTGTAAGAATGATAAATCTGGTAACCCTATTCGGGACCGCACTTTGTCCGGAAAACGCTGAGTGTGGAGATTGACAGCGTTATCAATACGCCTGCCAGCTTCTCCATAAGCCAAAACTATTTGAATTTTCTCTTGTACAGTCATGTACTCCATGCTGATGAAGTATTAATACTAAAATAAATCTAACTGATTAAAATTAGGGGTTTTTGTCGTAAATAAAAAATCGACAGATCGGCATACATATTACAATACGCAGACGACACGGCACTTATTGTACATGACAAAACTACTGAGAGAGCAGCTCAAACACTCCAAACACTAACAAACAACACAATGACATGGTTTTATAAATGGAGACTAACACCAAACGCGTCAAAAACCAACTTCTGCTCACAAACCACAGACTCAACGCTGACTCCCCTACAATAACTGCAGACGGCCAAACGACACAACCAAAAAACGACGTAAAATACCTTGGAATCACAATTGACCACAAACTTAAATTCACTAAACACATACGAAACATCAGGGCAGAAACAATAAAGAGAACAAAACACTTCCGATCACTAACCTACAAAGAGAGCTATTTGTAGACCCTTGCTAGACTTTGGACATATACTCATGACCAACGGAACAGAAAGGACAAAACGTTATACACAAACAACAGAACAAATTGCACTAAGACTAATAACACGAATAAGACACCCCCAAAACCCACTACACAAAAAAATGTTTTAAACAAATTTTACGTGTTTTAGCCGCATAATCTGAATCTGCATTGAAAAGTGGGGCGTGCCATTTAAAAAATCAAACTTACCACTCTTCCCCCCGACAAGGAGGGGCAAAAGAACACTAATCTTGTCATCAATGTATTTCCCCGCGGAATAATACAACTTTGATACTAAACATTTTTTCGTAAAGTGCTTATTATTCGACATATTGAGGTGTCTCAAGTTAAATGTTACTGTGTATATTTTCCTGACTGTATTTCAATTTAATCCAAAAAAAAAATTCCTGGGTTCCAGTCAATTTTATTGTTTATTATTTAAAATGTCACAAATACGTTTCGGTGTCTTTCTCCACCATCATCAGTTTGTATGTATAGCTGTTTCTACCTTACTATTTGTGACATTTTAAATAATAAACAATAAAATTGACTGGAACCCAGGAAATTTTTTTTTGGGTTAAATGTTACACCCGGTATAATCCTACTGTAAATTTCTGAGGTGAAAACTTCATGATTTAACCTGATTTGTCTAATCGAAAAGTGAACGGTTTTCGAAAAAAAGGGCGAGCGCCAAAGTTGAGACAAAAAAATCGAAAAAAAATTAGACATTTAAAGTTTAAAGTTTATCGCATTTCTAGTAATGCGAAGTAATTATTCGTACAGTTTAATATCTCGTTAACTATTGGAAAATTTTAACTAATTAAACGTGCACTTAATAAATAGCTGTATTTTTTCCACTCTTTGCTTTTCTTAAATGTTCGAAGTTATTTCCTTTAACATCCCTGTAAACAGTTATTCGACGTAAAAAGTTCAAATGGCCCCTAGCCATCAGTTTCTCGTCGTTTGTTAAAATATCCGCTTTGGCGTTGAGAATACTACATAAAAAATAATCAAGTGGAGTCAAATCCGGTATAACATTCAAATATATCAAGAAGCAATGCCTGTAGAGACTTCTATCAAGAGATGGTTTTTTCATAAAGCATGTGCACAAACACAAATTTAGTCATAAATAATTGTTATAAACGGAACAGAAAGGACAAAACGTTATACACAAACAACAGAACAAATTGCACTAAGACTAATAACACGAATAAGACATCCCCAAAACCCACTACACAACCCCCCCCACCCAACTACTATACGAACGCACAAACATGACAAAGATCTCGGAAAGACTCATACAGCTACAGACAAAATGGACAAACAACCCCTACAACTGGACCATACTGAATCCCCTTTGTCTTACAAGACCAACCAGACAATCCCGCTTCCGTTTCCCTACATTAACGCTACTCGAACACTTACAAACGCAACGGACTAGTGGACAATAAAATAATTTCTTCTTGCCACTGAAATCTTATTTATTTAATAGTATTGTTAACCTAGAATGGGAGAATTTTCATATTTGTTTTTTATTTAGATTAAGACTGCATGTATTAAACAAGGGCAGAAATACCGATAGGTCGATAGCCTTTTTTAGAAATAAAGATGTTTACTACTACTATTGTTAACCTAGAATAGGAGAATTTTCATATTTGTTTTTTATTTAGATTAAGACTGCATGTATTAAGCAAGGGCAGAAAGACCGATAGGTCGATAGCCTTTTTTAGAAATAAAGATGTTTACTACTACTAATTGTTATACTGGTCAATAAAAAATATGCCATTTTAAATAGGATTTGCATATCTCTGACAGCGCCCTGTTCAATGTGAATAGAAAATGTTAACGGATTCTCATTTTTCGCCCCAAAACCCCTCGATACGAGATATCGTTCAGCTAGTTGCATTACAAGCAAAATAATGATATATTTTTGATTTTTAATCCTAACTTTATATTTCAAAAACGGTCCACTTTTGGATTAACAAATTATTTCATTAACATCAGACATTTTACAGACTGTAGAAGTTAAATACCAGTTATCCCACTTTTATCAGGAATCTATTGATATGTCCGAACTATCAAATAAAGAATGTTATATCCGTTTAGCAGGCGAACCAAAACAACCCGGATAGATTTCAAAGAGAAAATACAAATCAGTTTAATAAATGATACACAAAGCTACTGAAAAACACTTTCTCCTGAATGAGGCACCACAATTTCTTTTGGTCTAGTTTTTAGCTAGAACCACGCTCATTAAAACTTTATATGAATTAATTAAAAATGCAATAAAATATTAAAAACCATAATTCGGATTTAATGATGATATATTGCTTCCGGTCGTGGCAAGTTATTGCTAGTTGCATAAATAATGTGGATATCGATGAAGAATTTGTCACCTATTCATTTTTGGTAGCTGTTTTCAATTAAGCTTAAAGAAAACGCAGATAAAATGGCCAGAAATATGTAGTAGGACCTGAAAATATGAAAGTACTAATCAGTGGTTCCAATGCGATGGTACTTCTACACAACCCGCTGGTGAAGTGCCTGTCACGGCAAAAGAACAACTAATACACCAGCTTGGGGGGAAATCTGGGTCACGTTAGTATCCGTCTCCTATATGATATTATTCTTTTAGTCCAGGTAAATCAGAAAAACATTGCGGTTTTACTTCGGAAATAGTTTTATTAACAGAAGCAGACGAAGCGCAAAGCTCAATTAGGAACAATAAACTTACTAAAATGTTGTTCATTTCCCATCCACAAAAATATATACTTGCAAAGGGTGTCTGCAGACGGCGAAATGTTGTAGCTGATGTAGAGAAATTATGGATAAATTCGAATTCAAGAGCCCGTGAAAGATAAATTATAGTCTTAAAACGTGCCTTAACCGGACTAAACATGCCCACTGGCCTTGACTTGCCGCTTCCTAGCAGATCATATTTTGTCGATTTTTAAACTTTCTACTGTCTACCGATTGTTATTAGATGAGCCGATTGACACATAAGTTGGCCTTCAAAATTTTGCAGTTTTTTCTTAATTGACACCTATGATTATTTCGAATACTATAATTTACTCACATTGAAACGAGGTTCAGTATTCCATAGCTAGCAGCTATTAGAAGAAAGCGTCTCGCTATTTCCTTTCAATGAAGATGCAATTTCTAAAATGTCCACCGGCTGTCTGTACCTAATTAAAACATTTACACTTCCCTGGCTAATTACTGCAAAGGTTTCTCCCGAGTGATTTAAACACTGACCTAATGAACAGCAATCGCGATTAGTACAACCTGTTATGGACAGATTTCAATCGAACTTGAATATAATACATAAATATAGATTCTATAATCAATCTGACCTGACCTACTATCTCGTTCTTCTGTATCACTTTCTTCTTTCTATCAAGATTATTATGTTTATTTATTATGCTCGTTATATTTTTGATGCTGTCCAAAGATAATCATTTGAATCGCGGCATTGATTAAATTTGACGCAACTAATTGAAGTGGAAAAACGATCAGTTTTACAACTTGACTTGTAGTTTGTTGTATTTTTTATGATCTCTTAAAGAAGCTCAGATCGATACGTACATGATTAATCATCAATTTGAATGGCGAGAATTTCGTTTCGAACATCAACAGGTATTTACAATGGGAATAACCAATTGATATGGAATTTTGCCAACTTTTCTTGCTCTGTCCTAATTTCTATAAAACCCCATTTCCTGATTATGTGTGGTTTGATGATGGCAAAAAACTCTTGCCTGTATCCGCAATAATAGTAATATAAAATCATTCCAAACGAACTATTTTACCATCTTGTAAGACAATAAGGTAAGAAAGTTCGGTTCCAAGCTTAAACAATGAAAAGACCCACATAAGACAATTCAGACCTACTAGAATCATTTTTTCGCTTGGTTATTTATACACAACATATGTTAAGCCTGTGAGATCTACTGGCGTTTCAATAATCACTAGGCTGATTCGATGTTTGCTCAATTCGAAAATGCATGTCGTATCATCGCAAATGTTCGCCTTATATTTGAGTGAGTCCGAAGAAAGTTCCTTTCAAACTGATCTTATCCGGTTTTAATGTAAAATATTCAATTACTATTATTGCGGCTGTAAATGATAGTTTCTTGGAATTTAAATTAGGTGCAACGTAGCTAAATGGAAAGAAACCTGTTTGATATTGTCCGTGTAGAAATTATAGGTTTTTGAAAATTTTGTTACTATACACGGTGTTCGATATGATAATATTTAAAAGGTGATTTTACATGAAAAATTAATGTCACAAGTCTCCGAAATATCAAAGCTGTTATATTTTATTTATTATTTTCTTAGGCAAAATGGCTAATTTTTGAGAAAACCGTCTTTGAAGAATATCTTGCAGTGTATCAATAGTGACTCGTTTCCATGAAATTGTAACATTTTCAACAAATAATGCTTTAAATACTCGACTGCAGACGGCCAAACGACACAACCAAAAAACGACGTAAAATACCTTGGAATCACAATTGACCACAAACTTAAATTCACTAAACACATACGAAACATCAGGGCAGAAACAATAAAGAGAACAAAACACTTCCGATCACTAACCTACAAAGACAGAGGAATTAGCACAAACACCGCCACCAAAATATATAAAGCTATCTGTAGACCCTTGCTAGACTTTGGACATATACTCATGACCAACGGAACAGAAAGGACAAAACGTTATACACAAACAACAGAACAAATTGCACTAAGACTAATAACACGAATAAGACACCCCCAAAACCCACTACACAACCCCCCCACCCAACTACTATACGAACGCACAAACATGACAAAGATCTCGGAAAGACTCATACAGCTACAGACAAAATGCACAAACAACCCCTACAACTGGACCATACTGAATCCCTTTGTCTTACAAGACCAACCAGACAATCCCGCTTCCGTTTCCCTACATTAAAGTTTTACTGCAGAGGGTAGTAGCTTTATAACAAATTTTCAAAGTGGTGTCTTTCTACTTTGGAAAGAGTAGTGGTAAACATCTTTATTTCTAAAAAAAACAGGCTTTCGACCTATCGGTCTTTCTGCCCTTGTTTAATACATGTAGTCTTAATCTAAATAAAAAAACAAATATGAAAATTCTCTTATTCTAGGTTAACAATATTATTAAATCAAATTCTAATGACAAGAAAAAATTATTTTATTGTCCACTAGTCAGTTGCGTTTGTAAGTGTTCGAGTAGCGTTGATGTAGGGAAACGGAAGCGGGATTGTCTGGTTGGTCTTGTGAGACAAAGGGGATTCAGTATGGTCCAGTTGTAGGGGTTGTTTGTCCATTTTGTCTGTAGATGTATGAGTCTTTCCGAAATCTTTCTCATGTTTGCGCGTTCGTATAGTAGTTGGGTGGGGGGGTTGTGTAGTGGGTTTTGGGGGTGTCTTATTCGTGTTATTAGTCTTAGTGCAATTTGTTCTGTTGTTTGTATATAACGTTTTGTCCTTTCTGTTCCGTTGGTCATGAGTATATGTCCAAAGTCTAGCAAGGGTCTACAAATAGCTTTATATATTTTAGTGGCGGTATTTGTGCTGATTCCTCTGTCTTTGTAGGTTAGTGATCGGAAGTGTTTTGTTCTCTTTATTGTTTCTGCCCTGATGTTTCGTATGTGTTTAGTGAATTTAAGTTTGTGGTCAATTGTGATTCCAAGGTATTTTACGTCATTTTTTGGTTGTGTCGTTTGGCCGTCTGCATCTTTGGAAAGATTAATTATACTTAAGAAGTTAAGCCGCTCTCTAAACTTTCCAAAATATTCTCTCCTTTACCGCACAACTGTTAAACATTTGTTCGGTCTTACGATAGCCCCAAAAGAAAAAATCCACTGGGATTAAATCGGGTGATTTAGAAGCCCATCTTATCCACCTTTCCGGAAATGTTTGGTTTAAAAATGTAGAACCGTGACATTATTTGTCCATGGCGGAGCTCACATGAAGGTGTGCAGAGTGGGCCAAATTGGACACTTTTGAATGGAAACTCCTATTTCTATAGCAGATGCATGAAAACTGATGTCAGTGTCTGCGCCACAATTTTTATGAGAAAATTAATGACGAAAGCCATATGTCAATATATCTACCCGTTTCAGAGATATAGGGTCTTTTCTAGAAATCTGCACTCTTGGAAAGGCACTCTAACTGTGATTTTTTTAAACTTTCTTCGGAATCATTTCCAAAGCACTTTTTCACGTAGAATCCAATAACCTAAGTTTCATTTTCGATAAGCAAATACTTTCCGAGTTATTAACAAATATATACTTTTTATATGAGACACTCTATATATTTTATCATATTTAACTTGCGCTCGAAATTACCTTTCCAAAAATATAGCACATTCTATGTTTTGCTTAGTTATTCAATGAGATATAGAGGTTTAATTATTATTTTTTTCAAGTCTAGACTGCAAGTGCCCGCTTGTCCAAAGCCTGCACGTTCAGAGTAGCCTTTAGACGACGTCAAAGTTTCTTAATGCTGTATAGATCCTGCTTATTTCTGAGTTTTAGTGAAATTATCGGAATTAATCTGAAATGAAATATGAAAAGTGGGATATGATAGTTTGCTTCATGCAAACCGGGGAGAATGCAGAGGCGGCAGGCAATTTGTACCAGGAACCGTATCCAGAGAGAAGACAATCATTCAGGGACATTTTCGCAAGATTGCAATATAATCTAAAAAAATTATGGTCAATTTGAGATGAAAAGACCAAAAAGATATAAATCAAATAAGATAGAGAGTTAGAAGAAATAACATTATTTGGAACCGTTGAAAATAATCCCAAAATATCAACGCGAAATTTAACGGTATCAACAGGTCTGCCAAGAACTACTGTTAGGCGAACTTTGAAAAAATATAATTTCAAAACGAATAGGACGAGAAACGTTCTGTTCTCGTAACTGATTAACTCCTCAAGAAATGTTCTGAAAAGGTGTCGTCTATGCATTGGGGAAAGCGGTAGACAATTCGAACATCTATTGTAAGGATATGTTTTTTTCTTGTTGGATGAATGTTATTGCTTTGTTTTCTAATAGTGAATTTGCATTGTACATATAGAATATACTGCTGCTATAACGGTTTTCCCTTTTCTTAAACTGTCTTTTATTGCTAGGTTGACGGTTGTCATCAAAACTCGAAAATACTTTAAACCTCAATTCATAGAATGTTTAAGAACCTTAATTTCATAGAATGTTTAAGCAAAACATAGAATGTGCTATATTTTTGGAAAGGTACTTTCAAGTGCAAGTTCAATGTAACAAAATACACAGAGTGTCCCATTTAAAAATATCTCTTTTTTGTTAATAACTAGAAAAATATTTCCTTACCGCAAATTAAATTTACATTATCGGATACTTCGTGAAAAAGTGCTTTGGAAATGTTTCCGTAGGAAGTTTAAAAAAATCACTGGAAAATAGTTAGAGAGCCTTTTGAAAAGTGCATATTTCTGAAAAAGACCCTGTATCTCTAAAACTGGTAGAGATATTGACATACGGTTTTCGTCATTACTTTTGTCATAAAAATCGAGACCCAGACACCGACATAACTTTTTGTCTATCTGGAAAAGAAATAGGAGTTTCCATTTAAAAGTGTCCAACTGGGCCCACCCTGTACATCTTCCAAAAGATCTGGAAACTGAAATCTAAGTTCTTGTTCTAAATCTTGGAGGCATAAAGTATGGTCAAACTGAGTGATCTATTATGCCTGCCAGTGAGCATTTTCAGTGTAAAAAAGGATTTTTGTCCTTTATATTTAAAATGTTTGTCCTCATTCGGCATTTTTGATCCTATTGTACATATTTAGTCGAGCCACAAGATTGTAACGACTTAATGCCTGAACCTTTTAAAAATAATCCCCATACAGGAGTCGTTCTTTCAAAACCTTGGATATTTAATGTTTTTTTTTAATATTTTCCTTTGCAGTAATTAATAGTATACTAAAACTTTCCCAACGGAACTTAATACACAAGCCTTAACTACTTCGATTCGTGTCCGTTAAAGAGTGTTGTCTTCAAAGATCCAAATTCTTCTAGTTTTCTATGGAAAACAGTAAATGTTCACCCTATAAACATCTTTCTGCAATTGTCACCACCACACCATAGAAATAATGCATATCACAACATTCAATTTTTTTACATCACAATATATTTTTATGGATTTTGAGACTGAGACAACAAACGCAAATAACTAAAATCCGTATCAAAGAAGCAAATAAAATTAAAAGTATAGCAAATATATTGCGCGCTTTTATCAGGCATTAATTAATGGCCAATCAAGGCATGAAACTTGATAAATCGTGCAAATGGCCTTTTAAAAAGGCGTAGACTGTAACGAAATTTAGTAGCGAGTTTCAGGAAATCATCGACTCTAATATATAAAAGGGAAAAGAATGTCCGTCCCATTCTACTCGTAGCATAGTAAAACTTTCTCTTGTGGAACTTTAGTAGGAAAGAAGCCATAAAGGGGGTCACGACTTGACATTGAATGCCCACAGAAATGAGAGAACCAGTAACACCAATCGCGTCTTGCCAAAATGTGCTACTACTGATACAAGAGATCAGCGCAATAAATAGCAAATTACTTTGCAAATTGTATATTTGAGTTATAGCACAAATCTTTCCTAGGCTGAGCGCATTTTTTTATTGTCTTGTCCAATTGCAAAAGAAGCGGTGTGTAAACCACCATCCAAGCCCTAATTTAATGCAAGAAACCAGTCCATTTATGTAAAAGTAACCCAGCTCCGTTAGAGGAAATTAATGATAACTAAAAACTAGATTTAGGTTGTACACGAATCGAAAAAAACACATCAATCCGCCTTCATGAAATTCTTGAAACGCATCGTGCGGTTTGACCAATTCCACGCAAAATTTAACAAAATCCTCTTCCACCGAATGGAGGTCACTGATGTTTGCAATATTTATTGAATTACAAACAATTATTGTTTAAAAATCACATAAACTAGTACACTACACCCGGCTGAATCGACTTTGCATTATATGCATTAACAGAACCTCTTTGGGGTTCTAATTCAACATTTTCAACACTACTAGGGAGATTGTCATTGTCATTGTCATGTTTGTCATTGTCATGTTAAAGCCCCTGGATGGGCGGATGGCATTCAAATTATAAACATAAACTTACCTGCCTTTAGTTAATGCAATTTAAAAAAAATATTATTGGATTTATTGAAAGTTCCAAGAAAATTAGCGCGTCAATTACCATGAAGTAATTGCTAATTCACAGTACAAAGAGGTGCTAAAAAAGTTTCATAACCAGCTTAACGTGAAACTATATCTCATAATATGCAACTATTTTTGTACATTGTATTATCTTGGTTTGAACATTAGAAAGCTGTTTATGTTGGTGTTATGCAGTAGTAAACGAAGTGACATCGTTATTGATCAATATAGGGGTACCAAATTGTCGCTACAGGGTGCACCAACAGAGTGCGAAAAAATCATCAATCTCATGCTGCAGGTACGAATTAAGGTAAATAAACCAGCACGTAACTAACTCCTTTCAGGAAAATTAATTATGCAGTTAACGTTGTTGGCAAGATGGCAGAGACTACTGGAAATAATCTATCACTTTATCTACCAGGTGATACTGTATTATAGTGCAACATGAACATGGCAGATGTTTCGTAAACGCGAATGCACTCAAATTGTATATCTAATCCAAAAAAAAAAATAGGTCATAGAAAGCTGCCTATGGATCATACTGTACAAATCGAAAACATTAAGCTGTATATCTCAATTACAAATATATCCCGGTGGGTCATATGTAAAATTTTAAATGACGCAAGTTTAGTCACATAACTTTCACTGTTCGGCTAAAATCATGAACCCATATCGTTGTACCCGGATGCGAGAAAGTAAGGAATATCGCGTATTATGGAACAATGAACAGCCACTCGGGCCTGTAAAGAATTTAGATTGCTACAAGGCATTGCAGTTTGGTTAGTTATTCGAGAAATTAGAGAAAATTTACGAACTTTCATTAATATACTTTGATAGTCGGTTTACTTATGAAGGTTTTCAGGTGTAAATATGAAGAATTTGTATGTTCTCCCAAATATTAAGCAAACACATCATCTAGGTCAGTGCTCGATTCGCAAACTCTATTGAGCAGGCGATATCTATACGAGCTTTATTTAAACGTGTGCCAAAAATACTGCGTTATGTCACTTTCATTTTTGTGCCGATGACACCGATTTTTTGAAGAAAATAAGCAGATTAAATAAATAAAAACCAATCTTATAGAAGCGCTATAAGGAAATGGCCTGGAAAGCCTAGACAAATCAACCAAGTGATTTAGTTGAAAATTCACGCATTTGAGCGAAAATCTAACCTTTCGACAACTATTTTCCGCAATTACAGAGAAAATTAGAAACCTTATCTGAATCTGGAACAACGCCTGATAAGCCGTTATTTTATGGTTTTCAGGAGCTTGTAAATTTCCAGTTCTGCCTCATGCATTTTCCGGCACGCCGTAAATAGAGATTTATTCTCATAGACAAAGAGAGGAACTTCTGAAATATACGTTTTAACTATTGAAACCACGGTCAGCCCTGGAAAAGTGCTATTCTCGACGTTGCGGGACATACTACCCCTAACATTTCCTACGAACAGTCGAGGCTAAGTCGCATAAATTAATTAGAAACTAAAGTTGCCCCATATATAATCCCCCTGATATAATTGAGAGCGCCATTATAATCGATTTTAGCAAAGATGCCGCTAACAAGCGAAAAGAGTGTCAATATAAGTGATTTATAGGCCTGAATCTAACGGAACTTTTATAAATATACAACTAAATTAAAGTGTTTTTTTTTAAGTATAATGTTTTGAACTTTTTGTGCATATGTATTTATCTAAACCCGTCCTAGAATGTCTGTTCATTAAAGGGAAACATTGAGCTAAAATCTTTGGCAGATACTGGTGAAACTGCAGCAAAAGAAATATAAATAAAGTGAACTGTACTAAAAGCAAGAGGTGAAAGACCAAAATGATCAAAACACACATCGAATGTAAGAATAAGAAAACACATTCAAAGAGGAAAACAAAAGTCGTAGACCTAGAATGATATATTATGTTTATATAATTAATATCCTTTATATGAAACTTTTTGACAACAGCGATAATCGCTGACAAAAAGTGAAAGGATAATTTCAAATTTTAAATTTCTACATTTGAATTGACGCAGGTTCCTCACTACGTTTCCTTCAAACATTCCTTTTCTAATTAAGAAAATATGGACTTAGAGGAACATATAAAACTTTAAAACATTATTTTCTAGCAAACCTCCCTAATACACCTAACTGCCAGAAAGACAGCTTGCCTGTTTATGGACATTAACAAGGCTTTTGATAGTGTCTGGCATGGAGGCTTACTATACAAACTATACAAACTACACACACCAACATATCTACTACACACCATAAAGAAATTACTAGAAAACAGACAACTACAAGTACGAATTGACAAAACACTGTCATTTTCTTTTTCCCCTGAACAAGGGCTCCCTCAAGGATCCCCCGCTCTCACCGTTTCTCTACAATATATACTGCCATGACATATACAATTACAACTTACCAGACAAAAATCAAATCGACAGATCGGCATACATATTACAATACGCAGACGACACGGCACTTATTGTACATGACAAAACTACTGAGAGAGCAGCGCAAAGACTCCAAACACTAACAAACAACACAATGACATGGTTTTATAAATGGAGACTAACACCAAAAGCGTCAAAAAACCAACTTCTGCTCACAAACCACAGACTCAACGCTGACTCCCCTACAATAACTGCAGACGGCCAAACGACACAACCAAAAAACGACGTAAAATACCTTGGAATCACAATTGACCACAAACTTAAATTCACTAAACACATACGAAACATCAGGGCAGAAACAATAAAGAGAACAAAACACTTCCGATCACTAACCTACAAAGACAGAGGAATTAGCACAAACACCGCCACCAAAATATATAAAGCTATTTGTAGACCCTTGCTAGACTTTGGACATATACTCATGACCAACGGAACAGAAAGGACAAAACGTTATACACAAACAACAGAACAAATTGCACTAAGACTAATAACACGAATAAGACACCCCCAAAACCCACTACACAACCCTCCCACCCAACTACTATACGAACGCACAAACATGACAAAGATCTCGGAAAGACTCATACAGCTACAGACAAAATGGACAAACAACCCCTACAACTGGACCATACTGAATCCCCTTTGTCTTACAAGACCAACCAGACAATCCCGCTTCCGTTTCCCTACATTAACGCTACTCGAACACTTACAAACGCAACGGACTAGTGGACAATAAAATAATTTCTTCTTGCCACTGAAATTTTATTTATTTAATAATATTGTTAACCTAGAATAAGAGAATTTTCATATTTGTTTTTTATTTAGATTAAGACTGCATGTATTAAACAAGGGCAGAAAGACCGATAGGTCGATAGCCTTTTTTAGAAATAAAGATGTTTACTACTACTACTACCTCCCTAATATATATATTTTTTCTTTCTTTTATTTACAATCTGTGCTCCGCCGAGTCTGGTAATTTATTACACATGACCATTTCAGGCTTTTAGTCTTTAGTGATGGTCCATGAATGAGCCTTTGTGAGGAGGGAGAGTTTTGAAGCTTGAGAGTGATTGGTTAAAAAAATAAAAAATAAGAATTAAAAAATGGGTGGTAATTTGGAAGAAGCTAGGTACTTTTGTGGTATTGGCTTTGTTTAAGTCTTGTTAAACAGCTTAAATTTTGAAAAAGAGTTGTGAGTTTGGAAATGAAAAGCCGGATTTTTCGTTTAAGGAGGGTGTTCCCAAGGGGGATCTGCCATTAAACTAGTGGGAGTTTTGAAGTTGAGTTTTGGGGTAGTACGGGAAAAAGTGTCCTGGATTAGAGGGTTAGTGTGGTTGAGAGCTTTGATTTTAAAGTTTTTGTGGAGTTTTCAAATGAAGTCCCTAGTGGTTTCCATTCTAAGGTTTGCGTGAATTTTGAGTTGCGAAAGTACTACGGAGCACGCTATTACCCTAAATTACTAAAAATACTAAAATTATTAAGTAAATTATAATATATTATATTAAGTAAATTACTAATTACCCACGGGTAATTCGACGTAGGAGTTTGTTTTGGAATGTTTGGAGTTTGGTAATGTTAGTTTTGGAGGCTTGGTTGATGAATGGTGCACCGTAGCAAATTTGTGCTCTCATGATTTGTTTGTAAAGTAAAGTTTTGTTTTTGAGTGAAAGTGTGCTTTTGTGTTTAAAAAGTGGGTGTAGGTAAGCGGCTGTTTGAATTCATTTTTTAATGATTTTGTTCATGAGTTCAGAAAAATTGAGTTAGAGTCTATTATTACGCCAATATAATTAAGTGATTGTGTGTATTTGATTTCTGTATTGTTTAGTGTTAATTTTGGAGTGTTGGTGCTGACTGTTTTTCTGGTTATTAACATGGCTTTAGTTTTTTCCGAGTTAATCTTGATTTTCCAGGTGTCGGCCCAGTCATGAAAAGCGTTTAAGTGTCGTTGTAAAGGGGGGATTCTGTAATTAATGTTTTTGTTTGTGTAATAGAGGCACGTGTCGTCAGCGAAGAGGGCAACTTTGGAGTGGGAGATTTTTGGAGCATCAGCTGTGTATAGGTTATAGAGAGTTGGGGAGATCGGGAAGCCCTAGGGGACTCCTGCTTCTATGGAGCGAGTGGAGGATTTTGTTTCATTCAGTAATATAAAAAAAATTTTCTTGTGGAGATAGCTGGCCACAAACTGAACGAAGGGTAAGGGTATATTGTGGATGTTTAGAAGTTTCCAAATTAAGCCCTTGTGCCATATTTTGTCGAACGCTTTTTCTATGCCCAGGCAAATGACTCCGGTGGAGCCCTTTTCCTGAAAGGCGATCGCGGCATCTTGAATTAGCCTGGCTGCTTGCAGGACGGAATCATGTTTTTGCATGAAACCGAACTGCTCCCGAGGGATTGTTTGGTTTTTGGAGATTAGGTCATTGAGGCGGTTGAGGAAGCGTTTTTCGGCAAGTTTGGATAGGGTGGAGAGGAGGCTGATGGGTCTCCAGTTTTAGGGGAAGGTTTTGTTTTTAGTGGGTTTGGGGATTAGTATGATTGCGGCGGTTTTCCGCCCCCAAAATCCCAGGTAGGGAATTTTCTGAGGGAAAAGTGTTAATTAGAGTGAGGATTTGATTGAGGAGTTTTTTGGGGAGAAGTTTTATGATCTTGTTGGTTACGCGTCCTCCGGGACACTAACTATATATTATATTATAGGGTATATTTTATATGTATTGCTAGAAGTAACATGAGAGAGTCTCACCCAGGAGAGAACCCTACAAAGATATTTGAAAATAAGTTTAACTATAGCGAGATGAATGCATTATTAAAGATAAAAAAAGAAAGGAGGACGTCTCCTTCTCCAGCATTTATATTTATTTAGTCGGATGATGGTTCTGTTGTTTGTCAGCAGATCCGTTGCTAGTATAGTTGGATGAATTGATAATCTGTTTGTGTATCTGGAGTGGATGGTCGATATTTCTTCAGTAACTGTTTTCAGTTGTAGCTCCTTCCTTAGGCATTGACAGAATGAAATCTCTCAATAATTGCGATGTTTGATTTAGAAGCGTTACCCCATAGTTCAGCTTCATACGTCCAAATTGGTTTGAGAGTGTATTTGTACAGTAACACCTTGTTTTCGAGGGATAGTTTGGATCTTCTTCCTAGTAACCAGTACATTTTTCTTAGCTTTAGGTTTAGTTGCTTGCGCTTCGTCCAAATATGATCTCGCCAAGTTAGACGACGATCCAGATGAAGTCCAAGATATTTGACATGAGTATTCTGACGAATTTCTTATCGATTTACTCTCGTTTACCTGGATTCTCCAAATTTTAAACCATTTGCTGATTTTGTTAAGACAGTTTTGTAATTTTTCGGAAGCTATTGATAGGTAGGTATAGAAGTTAATAAAGCAGTGTCATCAGCGTATGTATCAACTATTATATTCCCGTCGTGGGGTATATCTGACGTGTAAAGCAGATACAATGTAGGACCCAAAGCGCTTCTCTGTGGAACGCCGGCTCTGATCGGGTATAGTTTTGTAGTGCTTTCATGGGTTTTAACTTGGAAAGTTCTGTCTTTGAGATAGAATTCGAGGAAATTATAAAAATGTTTTGGCAACCATTTGGACAGCTTGAGTAATAGCCCTTCATGCCAAACTTTGTCGAAGGCCTGATAAGAAATACTGCAGAACAATATTCCTTATCTTCAGGAGCATTCCTGATTTTCCTAGTTATTTTGTTTGCTCAGTTGTACCGGGATGTTTACGAAAAATTGGTGATCAGGAATTAGCTTTTTCACAGATTTGATTGTGTTGAGCCTCTTGAGGAAAACTTTTTCGCACACTTTAGCTAGTATAGGAAGAAGACTTATTGGCCTATAGAAAGTCACCAGACCTGGATTTATAGCCTGCTTTTATTGTCTGTTCTGATAGCGGGTTTGGGACTGGATTGAAGCCCCTTAAATTTTCTGAAAATGTCTCGAAAAGGGTCGAAACGTCGGTCATTTTTAGAAAATTAAAGGAGCTTCGATCCAGTCCCAAACCCGCTGTCAGAACAGATCATGTAGAGCTTAACACAGAAAGTTAAAAAAATTATACATGATTCAAAGAAAATTTATTGAAAAAGAAATTGAAATTCACTAAAAGTAAGTATTGAAGAACACTTATCAGCTCAACTGAAGCAAGTGCTAACATGTCAATAAATTTGTCGCAAATACATCAGTAAGCTGAAACACGTTGCTCATACATTATGCAAATACTTTTGTCTAGTTAAACATAATTTCTATTTGAGTTTATTCTAAATGACTCAACCAGGCATCCATTGACCCGCATTTTTGCAAAACATCCTGGTTATTGAGTAGTAAATTGCACTTGATCTTTATGCGACATTTTTCCCATTAGCCAAATTAGAAATTACTCCCCGATGCGATCCAAGTACCAAGGGAAAAATATCAGTTTTTATTAAGCATGTTTAGTAGATAAGGAAAATAATTGGGATAATCACGCGATCTTCCACAATATGGCATGGCCATTAGGTCTAAAATAAATTTCTTTTGTATTGCTCGCAGAAATTTGAATGAGATTCGTGCTACCATTCACTTCAGCTATAAACGAGCTGGAGATAATGGTATGAAACAAAAGCTATCGGTTAAATACATGTTCTCAATACAATTAGAAGTAAAATTTCCGGAAAATTAACAATGCACTGTTTTTGAACCAAACCGGATAATCAGGTTTTTCAACTTTCCTTTGGCCTGTCGCATATGATTGGAAACACATCGTAATTTCAAGTCGCTGATTGCCGCCAATAGAAAAACAATAGATGTTTGCTTTATGCATCTCAAACGTTATTAATGTTATATTATTATTTAAAGTCACACATAAATCGGTGATTTCAGGTTACTTTCTATTTGAGAGTCTTCGCGTCTAGCAAATGGTATAGAATGTTTTAATGGGCTTTAGCCTAATGGCAATAGTAAACGCCTGGTTAAAAATCTTTAATTAGTGACGGATGGGAATATTAAAGAAAATGAAATTCTGAAACAAGGTTAAACAGTTAAACTCCAGTTATTTTCGCAATTTTAAATTGGTTCAAGCTTAAATTGACACCCTCCATTGAAAACAAAGAGAGTGTAAGCCCAAGCCCGAGCGGATTTTATGATAAAAATTAAAAATCTGGCTTTCCACTTCTAGTGAACGTTTCCACTCTAATCCCTTTCATTTAATTACGGCACGACTCGGGAACTTAATTGACTGACGACCTTATAGTGGGCATCTTGCTTCATATAAATTGGTTTCAGCCAACACCTTAACTTAGCTTTAACAAGACTGAAATGGGATCCCAGCGTCATACTATTACCATTTTCGAGTGTCCTGTAAGCTATTTTACTCGGGAGACAACTTACACTATTATAAATTTCCAGAGCTGTCATAGAGGAGGACATTTCATGTTCAACAGCACACTTCAATTAGTATTTACAAGCATGCTTTCCATATGGGTTAAATCTCGCCACTTTACACCTTATATGGGGAGTCTGGACTTTTAGACTAGCCGTTTTGGTCTTAGTTGATTATTTTATGCCGCTCTGTATACAAATTTAGGGGAACGCAAATGTTGCCAAAATACGTTGAGCGGCGTATGTGAAGGGCTAAATTTTCCGCTCCAATTACCCGAAGCAGGTGGTTACCCAAGTACGAGTACATAAGGATACATATGCAATTTCGCGCACTTGAGAGGGTACCACCAAAGCATTATAACCGGCGTTGATTCCATTTTAGGACCTTTAATATTTCAAAAAAACCTGTTAAATCCACTAGTTTTTTTAACCCAGAAATCGCATCCGTTTGGTACCCCGCTAAGGATTTGGGATTTCCATCAACTTCCGCCAGAGATGCAGCAAGAACTTCTTTCAAATATGTACCAGAATAGCATATTCCTAGTCTGCTTATCACTAAGTTTCATGTATGTTCGTTAGTTGGCGCAGCTGCAAAATTTCACGAGCGTTTCATTGATCAATTCCGGAAGCTATGAAAGTGCTATCATCCTCAAAATTCGGGTGATTTAGCGGCCGTCTGTTGTCATAGAAATCTGTAATGATAAAGGCATATTCTACGAGTAGGTTGCTTACTTTCTAAATAAACGTGAGTAAAATGGAAACTTGATTAAAAAAAATTATACTGAAAAACTTTTGTTATATGAAAGAAAGTGTGAAAATTTCTCCTTTTGCAAAGTTAATGATTTCAGGGAATTAAGTCATTTTCAGTTAGATATTAGAAGTAGATTATAATAGTCTCATTAAACTGTTCAAAATTCATCTTGCAACGCTTGTGCTCTAACTGAGTCTCTAACAAAAATCCATCCGATTAAATTGGGGCTAGTTCTTTAAACATCCGCATGAAAATAGTAAATGCAAAAGACAATTGAATGGATTCTGCAATGAAATAAATCGTGAGGAAATAATTATAGTTATATTTGGTAAACTGATGTAACATTCCGGACAGTCCAATGACGAACGAAAGTGTAAATTAGGGTGACAAGTCGGAACCAATTGTGCAACAAACCAAGGCAAAAGAAAGTGAGGGCGATGCGTCAAAATCCTGAATTTCTTCATCGAAGTGTTGAGTGAGTTTCATCCGGACACAGGTATAGGCTTCTTCATAACACCCATGCTTCTGAAGTGTTCATGGTACAGAGTGGGGCAAACTTTCACGTCGATATATAAAACCAACGGAACATATTAAAGTGTATTACTTTTCTTTTAACTGGTAAAAGCTGGTGCGTCGAAATTTCGTGTCTGTGGGCAATCGTAATGTGCGATCGGAATCGAGTGTAGTGCCGATAAGGATTGCATTTGTTCTTGTGCCCTATTTTCGCAGGACTCTTATCTATTGGATTATCTCGAGGTAAGTTCGCGGTGCGAACAGTGGCACTAATTATTGCAACTATTTTTACTATTTTTACGCACCGGTAGCTGATAAAGTCCCAGTGGTTGACATATATTATTCCAAATCAGTTTGCCTCGTATTATTTCTTCTCATTATCGCTAAGTACGGTCGGTTATGTACATCGCATAGCTGTTTTAAAAATATTAGTACCGGTTTTTTGGCTATGTTAAGTGTTAATACACCTAACAGAAATAATTGTCACACATGCAGTGAAAATCATACGAATTTATTTAACGTTTGGGCCTTTATACCTCATAACAATTTCATTAATTGATTGAAAAAAAACAGCATTAAAAAGCCCCAAAATAAACATCTTGAGGCATCAAACAAATTCAGCTGGAATAAAGATCACACGAAAGTTGTAGAATGGTTTTGGTGTTTTTAGCAATAGATTTGAGGATTTTTATGATAAATTTTGTATTGTAGAAATGCCCAAATTTTTCAACTTGAGCACAGTCCCTTGATTGTTTCACAGTTTGCCATCTGGAAAACAGTAGTTTTATACTAATGCATAAAAATAGGTTCGGTGAAATTGCAATCGATACTTGCTGTGTATAATATTTTATATTGAGCACACAGTAGATAGAAAGCAAGCCAGTGTGTCAATGGACTACCATGAGGCGAGTGCGCGTTCGACTGCATTCGCAATATTATAAACATTAATGCAACAGGTATAAATAATCATGGTTGGTTAGTTGGTTGATAATGAACCTGCTCATTCTCATCTTCGCCTCCGGCCAGCTTCACGTTTTCAACATGCAAGTCTCTTTAAATGGCGGAAGTTCTCATCTACATTCAATAAATTGTCCCAATTTGGTGGTCGACTTAAGTATTTTATTTTGTCTTTGCTTGCGGATACGTTCTGGTGAAAGTAATTTGCCTGATTAATTAAGCGAATCGCTATTTCAATTGACTGCTGAATTGAATTTGGTTATTAATTATTGCCACTACAATTGCTACGATTTAACCATTTACTTTTGAAAAATACGAAAATAAGCTTTCAAAATATTTTGCTTTTATAAAAAGAGAATCTTCGAACTAAATTTTGTGGTTTTCAGAATTAACTACAACAAAAGGAAAGAGTTATATTCAAATCCGAAATGTTGCCCTTAATTTTCAGCAGTTCTTCAAGTTTCAATTAAAGCAACTAATAAAAAAATAATTCATGTATGTGGACAAGATTAATTGATTAAACATACAACGCTCACTGGCTAAGAGGAACATCTATCAGTTCATTTAAAAGTTGAAGCTAAAAGATACTCAAAAAAACTGAACATTCGCTTAAAGAATTGGATCGCAATTTCATCAAGCGTTCTATGGGTCAAATTACAAGGTAACTCTACAGGAATGTCAATGACCATTAAAGAGAAACTGCTAAAATTTAACAATACATATGTGAATCAAAACACGTTTAATTGTTTAATTAACTGGGGCTGACACGAAAGCTGAATTTTGGCAAATATCTTCACAGCGCGTGAATGTGTGCCATAGACACACTTACCCGCATGGTAATTACAAAGCAGCTATTTGAAATCCATGTATATTATATGATTTTTTTTTCATAATTCACATCATGGGTATCAATTAATGCTTCTATTTCATGTTCTATTAAGTGGTAATCACTCAGCGTTACCAACTTATTCATATTCTCGTGCATTTCTCTATTCCGTGCGTTTTATTATTTACTTATACCATAAAATTGGTTCAATAAGCCGTTACTTGTGCACTTGAATTCACTATTGAGGAAAATTTTGACGTTGAAAGCACTGAAATAAAAATGTGTTCTCTAGTATTTGTCTCCAATCTGAAAACTGAGCAAATAGGCAGCTTAAATTAATTGGAAAGAGGGGAAATATTGCAGCAAAGAACCATGAAAATGTAGTTAATTAAACCATTTTTACAACTTGTCTTCAAACTGATTACGCATAAAATCAGTTATGTACGTAGAGCACCATTAAACAGTACCCGTACCATATTGCAATGAACCTGTTAAACAAACGAAGAGGATTACTGTAACAGAACAGTTCCTGCTAAGTTATCCATTTTTTTACGCCGAATAGTGCGTTAATATTGCATGGGCATGGCAAAAGATCAGTATTCTCAGTTACTGCAACTAATTAATAGAATACATGAAAAGAGAACAGTAGCGTAAAAGAAGTGAAGAAGCAATTTCATAATACTAATAAAGATTAAATACCGCACTTTACTAATTATCAGTAGATCAGCAAAACAATAATTTCGCTTAAATTTCTCACAACATTCAGCAACCAATTAAAGAGAGGAACAAGTACCGAATGCAGCTGATTGAGAGTAATGAGAAGACATTAAGTACCTGCTGCTGAGGTCTACTTATGTCGAAATAGAGAAGCGACCTTGCAAAATCCGCCCAGTACCATTGCACTAATGAGAAATGAAATGCAAGTACTGGAGCGAAGTCTTATCTATTTTCCATTATCGACCGAGATTCCTATGGCTGTAGAAAGTGGAACAAGTGCACCGTCTTCTGATCTAACACTACAGCACCGGACTAGTGCAAGCCTAAGGCAAGCGTTGATTCAGCACCTTTCACAAAAATAGTTTAATGGAACATTGATAAGATCTTGTAGAATTGTATTAAAGACTCCATGGAGGATCTTAAAGCTTCCAACCCCAATTGAAAAAATGGTTTCTCGTCCAGGTTGAAAAAATAATTCTAGCCCATAAATGTAACGCTATGACTTCCAGTACCTAGTAGTTTCTATTTACGGTCACGGCCTGGAGAAATTAATATCTTTAACTGATACCATAAAAAGCCTACATGCATGCAGTTGCAGTATTCGAAACTATCATTTAAGCCGTTTAAAGTAGATTAACAAATTATAAAATCCATTTTTGTTTTAACACGTCATTAGGGCGTTGCGATATGACTGTGTCGCCTATATGCTTAGTTGAGTGTTTGTAGTTTCTCTTTTTTATTGTTCTTTATCACCAGGTAGAACCGACTAATTTAGCTATAGCTTAACAAATGCAATGCACATTGGTGAAACTTTGGTATAATAATGGCATTGTTCGGCGACAGTTTTACTAAAACAATAAACAATATAAACGGATGCAGCAAATAAGGAAAATGGATTGCATTACTTGTTAACAAGGACAAAGGACAGTTATGAAACGAATAATTTTTGGCTTCCATACCGACCTTAAAAATTAATGAAGCTGCATGTAAAATTTAATATACTAAAAACTTTGAAATAACAATTAAACATTCGTGAAGTTATTCTACAAACATCCATTCATCCATCTGCAGGCAAGCTGCAACAAACCCTTCACCGTACAAGATAAAATGGAATTTTGAATTAAATATACGTCCACACGAGGCTTTAAAGGTTAAAATTTAATTAAAGTGAGTTTTGAAATTTGATGCCAAGTTAAATGTGTACAAAGGATTTGAAAATAACTAAATGTTAAACCAAAACTTTGAATGGAGCGGTTGCAGCTATTATGAATGAGAAACATTGCAGGATGGTATGGTTTATTTACCAAACTCCAAATTATCCGCCGCGCTAATTAGGCAAGTGGTCAATTAAGTTAATTTACGAAATATACATGCTTATCTGTATAACAAACTAACGAAAACACATTTACCAAAAAGGAAATCTGCGGATAATTCATAAATATCCCAGCTTTAAGCAGCTTTCTAATTTTCTTAAACATTCTCCAGAATGAGAGTTATATCAAGCAGACTTGGACAGGCACAATTAAAGAGATCGCCAAGGTAATAAAAATAATTGCTGAAAAGTTGATTTTAAACAGGCCAATGAAAATCAGGTGTCATGCCATTAATCTTCATTAAAGTTTGAATTATTTACGAATATTTCATACAATATCGGCCTCAAACACTCGAGGAATTAGGTCTCTTTTGACTTCAACAAAATCAGCAAAATTATTTAAATTAAATCTTCTTAACTAGACGTGTAAACACCTCCTAGTCGCGAATGTAAAGCCTGAAGAAAGGTAAAAGAAAAGCTCGTAAATTCTTCCCAATCGGTGCATTCATAGTCTGTCTGTCGCCTTAGAACTGTGTTTACTACATAGTGTGTCAGTGGGTCATCTTCTTCAGATGTAGATGCTGAAGATCCCACTTGCTCAGTCCACCGTTGCCAGTGTATGTGAATAATCGTAATTATCGAGGAAGTAGTTGATGTTGGCCATTAAAAAACCGGTACTATTTCCTAGTTAAAGTGAAAATCCTCCTGTTTGATAGGGGATACGTTTTAGTTCAGCGGCTGAATCAAAGCCCCGTGAGTAAAGGACATAATAAAATACTATTAAAGGTTTAGTTGAAACATCAAACATATAATAAAAAAGTATGCATTTTTTCAACATCCCCAAACGGAGCGCTTCGCACGTCGATATTGACGAGCAATATAAAGCCTGTATTTACAGTAAACACGCCCCTGTTTAGGCAAAATAATTTTAATGCTTCCAACATGGATTTGAATATGCATGTCTTTTTGTTGCCAGTTAAAATCCATTGAATCTGTGTTAATTATAATTACATGGCTTTCGCGCTGACCGCCATATAATCCTGTCTACATATATGGAAACTAAAATGACTTGCTTGCTGAAAAAAAAAACAAAGTTTTCCAGACACTAAATAAACAAAAACTTTGGCCATAAAATTCCGATTATTATTAGGTGACAATATAATTGGAGCAATGCGGATCCGCTTTGGATCTATTGGATCATAATGATGTATCGTGAAAACAATTAGAAATTTGCATTTACATTGTGGCAATTAACCTGAAACATAGAAGACCACATTAAGAGTGGCAACCATGCTCGGAACCATTCATTCAAGGTGCTTTCATTTCTTTGATTGCAGACAAGGAACCGGCTAACCTGGCGGAACCAACATGACAAGGTCGCGGATGCTGAACATACTTGGCACATTGGCAGTGTTTTTATTAGGGGTAAGACTTTCACTTTCAAATAATTTTTTTCAGCTTCTTCTGATGCTTCCTCCATTATACGACTGGAAGAAAACATGCTTCTATTTCCTCAAACATTAAAAGCCAGACCCTTCAAGTAGCTAATTAAATTTTGTTTGCGCTTTTTGAATAAAAATTTTGAACCTCTCCGATAGGCTGAATCTCATTCCGACGTTATTCATCTTCAAACGTTACAACGCTGGTTCATCTCTCTAATACATCGTCCATTTTAGCTAGGTGTCGTTACAATAATTAAACTTCAAGATAAAAGCTGTGACAAATGTTTTTTACTATTTCCAAAAGGAAGTCAATTGAATGATTATCCTTTCTAAGTTGCTACTTTTGCTTCAAAGTAATAATAATGAATTTTCTGAATTGCAGAGAATAAACTGCGATGCTCCTCTCACGGACTCAGCATCCCTACCGCTGGAACATAGAGCCGTTTACGGGCCGCCCTTATCCGGGCCTGGATACGCACCTCAATCGCTTGCAGCGCTGGGAGGAGGAGGCGGAGGTGGTGGAGGAGGAGGAGGAGGTGGAGGAGATGATCCGTGGCCTTTAGCTACTCCAGATATGCCACAAATCAAGCACCTTCAAGTTCAGTGCGAGAAAACTCATATGCGCGTCAACATCGAATTCGATCGCCCATTCTACGGGATGATATTTTCGAAAGGGTTCTACAGCGACCCGCACTGTGTGCATCTGAAGCCCGGTACTGGACATCTGAGTGCCACCTTCGAAATTTTCCTGAATAGCTGCGGTATGTCTTCGTCGGCTAACCATAATGCGGCTAGCTACGGTGGACCTACTCCAAGTGGAAGCTATGTGGAGAATACCATTATAATTCAGTACGATCCGTATGTTCAAGAAGTGTGGGATCAGGCGAGAAAGTTGAGATGTACGTGGTATGATTTCTATGAGAAGGCCGTAACATTCAGGCCCTTCCAAGTGGATATGCTGCATGCCGTTACAGCTAATTTCCTTGGGGATAACTTGCAATGCTGGATGCAAATTCAAGTAGGAAAAGGTCCATGGGCTTCTGAGGTTTCGGGCATTGTAAAAATTGGGCAAACCATGACAATGGTACTGGCCATTAAGGATGATGAAAATAAATTTGATATGCTTGTCCGAAACTGTGTGGCTCACGATGGAAAACGTGCTCCAATTCAACTGGTTGATCAATACGGATGCGTCGTCCGGCCGAAAATTATGAGCAAGTTCCAGAAGATAAAGAACTTCGGGCCGTCGGCGTCAGTTGTATCATTCGCCTACTTCCAAGCGTTTAAATTCCCAGATTCCATGAATGTGCACTTCCAGTGTGTTATCCAAGTGTGCAGATATAACTGTCCAGAGCCGAAATGCGGAGGTCATGGGCTTGGCTTGGAATATGGCGCGCCAGCTTTAGGAAATGGGTTAGGTGGAGGCGATTATGGACATGCGAATATTGGAGCTGAATATGGTCCACCTCCAGGCAACGAATATGGGCTACCGCCAGCATTCCCAGACCCTCGACATCCATCAGGACCAACTGGGGCTTACTCTGAGCAGAACGCTGATGTGGTTCCTGCGCCTCAAGCTCAAACTTCTTCGTCTTCGACCTCAAACCCACCCAATCTTTCATCACCAGCCCCACAAGTGAATGTACAGGGCAGCAATGAGATTCATTTACCACCGCCTCCACCTCCAGGTCATCATGGGTTATACAACACAGTTAAGAGGAAGAGCAGCAACGTCAATGACGAGCTGGAAGGAAATTTGGCCACCTTGGGAGGTCGGCCCAGATCTGTAGAGAACTTGCCTGCTGAACTTCAAGGCGCAAGGCGAAGAAGAAGTCCCGAAGTAATGAATTTTGTAGTTAGTCACGTTTACAAACGGGAAGCTCAAGAGATGACTGATGTTAACACAAGCAGAATCATACAAGTGGTAGCTCCGGGAGATGTAAACTTTGCGCTAAACGCAGCTCAAAACAACGAAACTGTTGTAATTCAATCCGCCTCTTCACAAGACCCTGAAACCATCTGCATGTCAGTTCCGAGTTTCGTCGCTGGATTAGTGATGCTCCTCTTAGTTCTTATCGTAGCTAGTTTAGTTGCTGCTTTCTTGTTTGTACGGGTACGCGCTATTGACCGAAAAGGACTAGCTACGAATTTCATCAATCCCCATGGATACGACAATTCCGAATTTGTGAAAGTGGCTAATTGAGGCTGTGAAAATTGCTTAGAAACTATATTTGAAGGTTCCAAAGAATTTCAGGTAACACAAGTGATTATGTGAGCATTTTGTCCTCCTAACCGGCCATTCTGATCTAGGGTTTGTGTCGGTCTGAATCTTTCAAAGGCCATCTTAGATTTGTGCTCGCAATCAGCAAACGCAATGCTGTTGCCAGCATGACTCCCAATTTTATTTATTCTAATTTATTTTTATTTAAGATGTAACGTCCAAAGTCACTCACACTGTCACATGTAATACTTGTTCGTAACATTTGCGGTTGATTTATTTAAATTAAACAACTTAAATTCATTGATCAAAGATCTACTGAAATGGCTTGCCTGTTGATAATCACTTTTATGTACTGTTCAATTTTCTTGGATTATCAGCATTGTTCCAGGTTGCCATCAATGTTTCAAGCCCAATATCAATAAACATTCGAGCGATCCTAGTCTTGTAGTTAGCTAGTAAATTATCATATGATGTATATAATGCGAGTAGGTGCTTTTAATGATACTACTCAAGACCTAAGCGAAATGGTTTTTTTGGTTCGAATTTTTTTTAAAGCTACCTACCGATACCTGTGCAATTAACATAGCACTAGACTGTTCAGTTTCCTTTTGTATACTTTTGCATTTTTATCAATGATGTATGTAAAATTGGATTTTAAGTGTTGTAACAAATTTTGCCCTTTTTAATGATGCGTGTTCTCTAAATATACGACGATATTTATTATCAAATGCCTCGTGATTTATTTTGAAGATATCCACTGTCCCCTAACGTACCAGAAATTATTATTTTACAAGCTGCAAAAGAGTGTGTGTGGTTATCACTTTTTCTAGAAAAATGAGCAAAATCATTTTTCCTATATCTGTATATATAGATATATAATCTTCATTTCCCAATAGGCTATCGGCCCACGACCTTTTTACCCTTGCATACATACATGTATTGTGTTAATTTTCTAACTTAAACTATCTAACTTAAACTATCTAACTGTAAACTTAAAATTATTACAAAGCAAAAAAAATCTCTCTTCTGTGATGTGTTTTCATCGTCTAGCAGGTTGGTTCAGTCGTGTTGGAAGTGTTCAAGTAGTGTTGTTGGGAAGCGGAAGCGGGATTGTCTCGTTTGTCTCGTAAGGCAAAGGGGATTCAGTAAGGTCCAGTTGTAAGGATTGTTTTCCATTTCGTTTGCAATTGGAGTTGTCTTTCTGTTATTCGCGTTATTTTTGTTCGTTCGTAGAGTAGTTGGTTTGAGGGGTCTTATTTTCGTTATTGATCTCAGGGCAATCTGTTCTGTTGTTTGAATGTGTTGTTTAGTTTTCCTAGATGCATTCGCTGTCAGTATATGTCCGTAGTCAAGCAGAGGTCTACATATTGATTGGTAAATTTTTGTGGCGGTCTTTGTACTAATTCCTTTGTCTTTGTACGTCAGTGATCGGAAGTGGATTTTTGTTCTTACGTTCTGTGCGTGTTTTGTAAATTTTAGTTTTTGGTCCAGTGTCATTCCTAGATATGTTGCCTCTTGTTTTGGCCTTATTCTGTTTCCGTCTGTTGTTATTGATGGAGAGTCGTCTTTAATTTGGTGATTTGGTAAAAGTAGTTGGTTTTTCGTGGCGTTTGGTGTAAGTCTCCATTTGAAGAAACAAGCAATTGTATTGTATGTTAGTGTTTGAAGTTTTTGTACTACTTTTACTGTAGTTTTGTCGTGCACGATCAATGCAGTGTCGTCGGCGTATTGTAGTATGTAAGCAGATTTGTCAATGTGTCTTTTGTCGTGGAGACTGTGATTGTATATGTCGTGGCAGTACATATTGTAAAGAACGGGTGATAGCGGGGATCCTTGTGGGAGTCCTTGTTCAGGGGAGAAAGCAAAGGAGAGGGTGTTGTCTATGCGTACTTCTAGGTGTCCGTTTGTGAGTAGGTTTCTTATTGCGTGAATTATGTATTTGGGGGTTTTAAGCTGGTAAAGTTTATATAAAAGTCCTCTGTGCCAGACACTGTCAAAGGCCTTATTGATGTCCATGAAGAGACATGCTGGCTGTTTTCATTTATTATACCAGTAATAACGGTTTTTTTGTATCGTGACAGTTTTTTGATTTTTTGCCAGTACGTTTTACCTTCGTCTTTTCCTATTTCTTTGCATGCCTCTAGCCATTTGTCCTGTTTGTATTGGCCTATTAGTGTTTTGACGTTTCTGTTGAGTTCGTTTAGTTTTCTTTTCAATTTATCGTTTTGAGTATTTGTCTATAATCTATACAGTTCCCTTTTGCGTTTGATTAGTCTTAGTATGAATTTCGGTAAACTGTGTTGATAGTATTTGTTTTTGGTGTATGGAGAAATTTTTTCTATGGCGGTAGTTAATTGTTGTTGTATGTTTTCCATTGAATATTTTTCCTATAAAGCCCTTAAACTTAAAAGTTTGATTGTTGTACACTTCATGTCTTTGATTCAATGAAATCAACAACGGTTCTTTTTTTCAGCAGGAATAAAACCCCTAAACTCAACAGGGTTCGAAGAAAGCAAGTTTTCTTTGCCGATTTCGCGTATTCATCATAAATAGTTACTTAAACATACGACGACGCGTCTAATTATGCCATTAATAAGTGCTAATGAGGACTTTTTCCAAAACCTGCTTGGTCATGCTCAATTTCCGCAAAGAAGACCCACATTTACGAGTATTAGAGAAACTGCCCTTAAAATGTTCTTAAAATATTTGGGCATCGTTATAAAACGCCCTGTATAAACATACGCCTAAATCCGCAAATGCTTGAAAGTCGTCAGTCAATTATTGGTCTAAGCTTCATTGAGCGGAAATCAGTTAGAAGAAAATTCGTTACACAAATAGATTGCGCTGCAAATTGCGGCTTGGATATCGCAGAAATCCTGCGCTTTCATTTATTTTTATATTTATGCAGGTTGAATTTAAAAAAAGTTACGAACTCTTGAATTATTATCGATCATCTTAAAGTAGACGTACGCCTTTGAAATGCACTTTAGTAACTTTGCGGAGCCCGTTTTTTTCTAGAAATTCGAACATTGTTTGGAAAAATAATTGTATTTTAGGCAAAATAGGGCATGGACAAACCCAATTTTCCCGATGATTCCTGATTGATGCGAAACGAAAACAAAAACAGTACGAAATAACTGACAACTAAACGATTTCTCCAAACTTTTCACTCTATTTTAATTTGATCAGTTATTTCTTGACACATTCCGTAAATAAATAAAAGTTTAATAAATTCTTTCAATTTATTTACTTCATACACAAACGAAAAATGAAAATTGCAGTTTTCATACAAAAAAAACACTGATTTCGTCAATTGCACTTTAGTAACTTTTGAAGCTAGTTTTCCTCGAAATTTGAACATTGTTTGGAAAAATAATTGTATTTTAGGCAAAATAGGACTTGGAGGCTTGGCAAAATAGGGCTTGGCTAAGGATCCCCGCTCTCACCGTTTCTCTACAATATATACTGCCATGACATATACAATTACAACTTACCTGACAAAAATCAAATCGACAGATCGGCATACATATTACAATACGCAGACGACACGGCACTTATTGTACACCAATGACATGGTTTTATAAATGGAGACTAACACCGAACGCGTCAAAAAACCAACTTCTGCTCACAAACCACAGACTGAATGCTGACTCCCCTACAATAACTGCAGTCGGCCAAACGACACAACCAAAAAACGACGTAAAATACCTTGGAATCACAATTGACCACAAACTTAAATTCACTAATCACATACGAAACATCAGGGCAGAAACAATAAAGAGAACAAAACACTTCCGATCACGAACCTACAAAGACAGAGGAATTAGCACAAACACCGCCACCAAAATATATAAAGCGATTTGTAGACCCTTGCTAGGCTTTGGACATATACTGATGACCAACGGAACAGAAAGGACAAAACGTTATACACAAACAACAGAACAAATTGCACTAAGACTAATAACACGAATAAGACACCCCCAAAACCCACTGCACAACCCCCCCACCCAACTACTATACGAACGCACAAACATGACAAAGATCTCGGAAAGACTCATACATCTACAGACAAAATGGACAAACAACCCCTACAATTGGACCATACTGAATCCCCTTTGTCTTACAAGACCAACCAGACAATCCCGCTTCCGTTTCCCTACATCAACGCTACTCGAACACTTACAAACGCAACTGACTAGTGGACAATAAAATAATTTTTTCTTGTCATTGGAATTTTATCTAATAATATTGTTAACCTAGAATAAGAGAATTTTCATATTTGTTTTTTATTTAGATTAAGACTACATGTATTAAACAAGGGCAGAAAGACCGATAGGTCGATAGCCTTTTTTAGAAATAAAGATGTTTACTACTACTACTAGGGCTTTGACAAGAGATGCGAAATGAAAACAAAAACAGTACGAAATAACAGACAACTAAACATTATCTCTAAACTTTTCACTCTGTTTTATTTTAATCGATTATTTCTTAACACACTCCGAAATAAAACACTAGTTTCCATGCATAGAAAAACGTCTAAACTGCAAAGTAGGAACATGTAACAGATTTCGTCAATTGCAAAATGTGCCCCATTTCCGTAAAAAGCATCCGGCATTTTTAGCAAAGGTTTAAAATGCTTTTATATAACCAATCTCCGCTACTCTAGTCTACAATTTCCCCGGAAAAATGGAAACATTGCATTAGAAAAATGCTTGCTCTTTCATGTTTGGTAAAAAAAGACCAGCGGGATGCACAAACACATGTTGAAGATTTCTGTTCGAGACATAAGTTGACCGGTAGAAAGTAGGGAAACTTTAAATGAGTCAGATAAACACTACAAAAAGTTTCAATTGGAAGTTCACTGATGAAGAGGTTTCAAAAAAAAATCTACAAACTTCAAAGTGCTTGTATTAAAAAGCTCATTCTAACGCATTTGTAGACTCATGATTCCGATATTAATTCATAAAATGTAATTCTCAAACTTAGAGACAAGAAACGAAAGCATGGCAACGAGAGCACGAAACGATTTTATACAAATTTTACAAATTTACTAAAAACAGGAAAGTTGAAGCAGTAACTGGAGTTTCCATATATAGAAACTCGGGAAAATCTAATTCCGTTCAGGGCGATGATTGAAAACAATGCGGAAAATATCCGAAACGTCGCTATGGTGACAAAAACCATTCTGCGACCCTACATTTCCGATCTCTGTCATTAGAATATGATATTGTTGCCGTGGGTAAAATGAGTTTAAAGCTGGCAACCTGAGTATGTGCCACATCGTTCCGGAATTAAACATTTTAGACCTGCCGGAATATTATTTTGTCCCCACCGAGGCCTATGTGGTTTGAATAATTCGGAAGATTTACCGGCAAATCTCATTTTGCATCACATAATGAAACTCACGTTATTCAAATTGTTTTTTATTTTCGCTGTTGCTTAATGTGTTTTTGAAGCGACCATCAGCTCAGAGAAAAAGTTACTGATGGGGAAGATTGAGGAAGGATAAAGCCATCCTGCGAGCTTTTAATTCATTTTTAAGTCTGGCTATAATAATGTTATTCAAGGTTCAGAGCAAATACAAAAAAGGTTTATAAAAGCATCGCAACGAATCAATTTATAATGGTTTAATACTTCCGATGAAATCGACGTTTTCAAAGGATATTACAGACCAATTAATACGAAATGGATCTACGAGAAATCGTGGTTCTTAGTATAATTCTAGGTGAAAGTGGAACGATTTATCGGCGTTTCGCTATAATTTAATCCATGACATGCTCTTACTGGAACCCTCGAGCCTCGAGACATTAGATTCAGAACATCTTCAAAGCCAATATTATTTGACATCTTTTCCAGTTTTTTATCCCGAGAACCATTTATATGAAAGTTAGGGATAGTTAATAATTTGGCGAAATAAATCTAGTTAGAACGCGTTCTTTAGAAAACAACTTATTTTGCTACGCCCGAGCTTTTTGGCTCTGAACTCTTGGAATATTTATCGTTATTATGCTAGTTCTCTTTCCACCGGGAAAATGAATGTGTCCAATAAACTAAAGCAGCATTTCACCCTCAATTACGATTTTATAGCGGCATGCCTGCCCGCAGTTATTTGTGCAAACAAGCTCTTCAAGGCAACAAACTCATTTTTAATAACAGAGGAAAAATGACATTCTGTGACTCGATTGTTGATTCAGTTTAGGTATTAAAAACAAGACCATCAAACAATGTTTGCCTTCAAGAATTCAATTGCCATTCGCAACAAAGAGATAACTTTATACTGAAAATGAGCTGAGCCTTAATGAGAATTTTGATTTTCTTCATTTCATTATTTTCATTTCAGAGTTAATCAGAATCATCAAAGTCCTAGAGTTTTCATTAATTAAAGGGGCACTTTCAATTGGAATTAACGGAGGATGTAAGATTTATGCAGCTTCTTCAAAATAAATAATAAAAATATAAGCCGTTGACGAAGGTGAAACGTACTGGCAAAAAAATAAAAAAACTGTCACGATACAAAAAAAAAACATTATTACTGGTATAATAAATGAAAACGGTACAGAACTGTATACAGACAAGGCCAAAGCGGACGTATTTGAAAGATATTTTCAACACTGCCTTTACAACCTCCACTAACCCTAACTTTGACGACCAAAACTTTAACGCAATAAATGATTGGTACGAGATCTACTTCACAAACGAAACAAACAACGCACATCAACTAATTACTGAAGCGGAATACGACGAAGCACTCGCACAATTAAAAACACGGCGCCGGGAAAAGACAATATAAAAGGCAAACTACTGAAAAATCTAACTCCACAAACACACACACACACATACTGAACCTATTCAACAACTGTATTGAAACTAACACGATACCAGATACCTGGAAAACAGGAATAGTAATACCAATTCTACAGAAGTCTAGACTACATTGACTAGACAATACACAAACACAAAACTACAGACCTATCACACTACTCCCTGTACTGAGTAAAATTTTTGAAACTATAATAAAAAATAGACTGCAACAAACAGTTGGACAACACATACCACAATACCAATTCGGATTTAAACCTAAACACTCAACTGTTCACCCACGTTTTATACTAACCAACAACATACAAACAACTCACCTCACGAACAAGAAAACAGCATGTCTCTTCATGGACATCAATAAGGCATTTGACAGTGTCTGGCACAAAGGACTTTTATATAAACTTCACCAGCTTAAAACCCCCAAATACATAATTCACGCAATCAGAAACCTACTCACAAACAGACAACTAGAAGTACGCATAGACAGCACCCTCTCCTTTGCTTTCTCCCCTGAACAAGGACTCCCGCAAGGATCCCCGCTATCACCCCTTCTTTACAATATATACTGCCACGACATATACAATCACAGTCTCCACGACAAAAGACACATTGATAAATCTGCTTACATACTAAAATACGCCGACTACACTGCATTGATCGTGCACGACAAAACTACAGTAAAATCAGTACAGAAACTTCAAACACTAACAGACAATACAATTGCTTGGTTCTACAAATGGAGACTTACACCAAACGCCACGAAAAACCAACTACTTTTACCAAACCACCAAATTAAAGACGACTCTCCATCAATAACAACAGACGGAAACAGAATTAGGCCAAAACAAGAGGCAAAATATCTAGGAATGACACTGGACCAAAAACTAAAATTTACAAAACACGCACAGAACGTAAGAACAAAAATCATTCAACGGACAAAACACTTCTGATCACTGACGTACAAAGACAAAGGAATCAGTACAAAGACCGCCACAAAAATTTACCAATCAATATGTAGACCTCTGCTTGACTACGGACATATACTGACAGCGAATGCATCTAAAAAAACTAAACAACACATTCAAACAACAGAACAGATTGCCCTGAGATCAATAACCAAAATAAGACATCCTCAAAACCAACTACACAACCCCTCAAACCAACTACTCTACGAACGAACAAAAATAACGCGAATAAGCGAAAGACAACTCCAATTGCAAACGAAATGGAAAAACAATCCCCACAACTGGACCCTACTGAATCCCCTTTGCCTCACAAGACAAACGAGACAATCCCGCTTCCGCTTCCCAACAACAACACTACTTGAACACTTCCAACACGACTGAACCAACCCGCTAGACGATGAAAAGACATGACATACAAGACAGATATTTTTTTTGCTTTGTAATAATTTTAAGTTTACAGTTAGATAGTTTAAGTTAGAGAATTGACACAAAACATGTACATATGCAAGGGCAGAAAGGCCTTGGGCCGATAGCCTATTGGAAAATAAAGATTATATATATAAGCCGGTAACGACGTAGTCAGATGTAAATGTGTCTAATACGTAAACTGTTTAATACGCGATGTAGATTTAAATATACCAGTTATGACAGTAATTCGATCAAAACTGCAAACTGCAATAATGAAATTTCGTTGGGCCTAAAGCACAATGCTCTCAAACGTGAGATTGAGATAGCGCCTCTTAATACAGAGAATACGCTCACATGTTCCATGTTAATCGGAATATGTGAAATGCTTTGATACATTTTCCATTAGAGCTAACCCCTGGTTAATTAGAGCAACGAAAACGCATTTTGCTCTCGTTCCCGTTGCGTTAAAACTACCATATTTTGTCAGTCTTGAAGGTATTGATCGCAGTCCAGGAAATAAATCTTTATATATTTATAATAACTATCTGTTTGTGACTATAGCCCGCAAAATGATGACCATCAATTTGAAAGCAACTTACAAGCCGGGAGTAAAACTTAGCAAAAGAAGTGCATTACTGTTATATACAAACTAATGAAAATAAATGATGTTCTCTTCTGCGGTTCTAGAAGTTAACAGCAACCAGTCTGCTCGCCTTTTCAAAGGCCCGACCTTAATAAAAGCGAAAACTCACAGAAACGATTTTTTCAATATATATTCTAATGTTATTCTGTAGTGAATTTGCTTCTTTTTCATCTGCGCCAATATAAATAGATGTAGATCAAGGTGGACAGTTTTTAAGTAAAAAAGCTAATTAAACGAAAATCAGTAGCCAATAAATACATTTTTCTCATGGAATAATTATAATAAACTTGAAAATTTGCAATAGGTTTAAGCTTTTATTTAAATCTGCATTGAATAATCGGAGATTTTCGACTTATTAGGCCGTCGTCAATATAAATTTGGCTCTAATGTTTCGCTAGTACGCAATTCAAAAACCGTTTAAAATCGTTAAAACTTTTCGATTATTTCGGATCTGAAAAGTGTGACGAGTTTTTTTGCAAAAGCAATTTGAACGATTTGAGTATGACAAAAATAAAACGTGTTAGAATGGAGGAGAACAAACCCCTGAAAATGTTAGCTCGGAAGAATTTGTGATTTTCGGGTTTTTAGGCCGTGGTCGATAGCAATTTGGTACTGACGTTTCGCTAGCACGCATAGCTAACATCTTCTGAAAGAATTATAGCTTTCGAAAATATCTCATTCATCGGTTGATTTTCTAGGTTTTTTTTTGTTCGCCGCCGAAGCGAACACACTTCTGAAGATGAAGAATTGTTGCTTTCGGAAAATTCTCATTCATCTGTTGATTTTCGAGGTTTTTAGGCCGTTGTCGATAGGAATTTGGTACTGACGTTTCGCGAGCACGCACAGCTAACATCTTCAGAAGTGTATTCGCTTCAGCTGCGAACGCACTTCGGAGACACCATTACAATAAACCAACCGTAAAATTGATTGAATTAAAATCTCTGCTAATATGCACATGGCAAAATAAATGTTTTCTCCGTTTTTTTTTATGACAGCGGTTTAAAGCTCTGGCATACAACGGCCACAATAATAACAAATTATTAAAATTGAGTGCCAAATAAACGGACATTCAGAGGCTGACAAAATCACCTGTTTCGCCTAATTTGAATTCCTGCATCAGATTGACAAGCGCACCCCCATTCGACTTTGTCGCTTTACTAATTAAGGTCCAACTTTTAATTGTCATACATTTTTAATTTTAGCTTTTGCGTTTGAGCCTTATTTCAATTTTGACTTTCAAATTAAAAATCCCTCGACGGAAATTTCACTTTCCATTTATACCTGTTTGATGAAAAATATCACGGCGATAAGTTTTCGGATGATTTTATATTTAAAATTGTTGTGTATATTTTCCTGACTGTACTTCAATTTATTTCAAAATTTCCTGGGTTTCAGTCAATTTTATTGTTTATTATTTAAAATGTTACAAATACGTTTCGGTGTCTTTCTCCACCATCATCAGTTTGTCTAAAATATACATTTTTACATTTATTATCAATTTAAATAAAAAGCTTTCACAAAATTCACACATTAAAATACAACTCACACACATATTAAAAAGTACAATTAGGGACATTGGTTTTCAGGTGATGAGTCGGGATAAACATGTTCGGGAAAAGACTAGAATCTATTGTTTAGAGATCTAAATTTAACTTACATGTCTAGATGTTTCTACCTTCACATTTGATTGGACATTGAAATCCCTATTTTATTCGATATCGAGCGAGGGGAATGAAAAAAACCTGTTTATACTTCGCCTTTTCTTTGCATTCTTGGAATTGCTCTGCAATTCCTCAATATCTGCTGTTTACTTTTCACTTACCTGGTCCATTCAGTTCATGCATGCGGTCATCTAATTAGTTTGTGATACACTGAGCTAAGATTATCTGTGTCTGATCTAAAATTCATTGCATTCTGGTGTTTTTTGATCTGTATCATTTCATGGATTCTTCTCTTATTATAGTTGTTTTCATTGATTAGTATTTTTGTGTTATCGAAATCAAAACTATGTAATTTTTGTTGTGCATGTTGTGCTAATGCTGTTCCATTTTCGTTAACCTTTCTTAAGCTATATTTATGCACGTATATTCTTTTTTTCAAATATTGTCCTGTTTGACCTATGTATGTTTTGTCACAGTTCAAACAGACAATCCTGTATATTACGTTAGGTGTGTCCAACTTATCGCTTTTAGGTTTAAACTTTGTGAAACATTCCTTTACCAAGTTGTTTTTAGTTATTTCCGCCACAACATTGTGTGAATTTTGTGAAAGTTTTTTATTTAAATTGATAATAAATGTAAAAATGTATATTTCAGACAAACTGATGATGGTGGAGAAAGACACCGAAACGTATTTGTAACATTTTAAATAATAAACAATAAAATTGACTGAAACCCAGGAAATTTTGAAATAAATTTATATTTAAAAAAAAGTGAAAAATGAAATGGACGATAGTGCAACTTTTCTAATTACAAAAAACAATTTATATTCATTAATTACTCACATCATCTGCTAAATTGCGCTGTTAATCCCATTAAACCTTAATCGAATCGTGTATTACAGAAGTTTTCGAAAGTTTTGACACATTATTGTGACGAGCTACGTGCAAAACTTGCGAGCAGCAATTTATACTTTGACCACTCTATTATAAATTACTCTTTGACTAAATTCATTCCAGATTCCAGTTCTATTAAACAAACCAGCTAATACGATGGGGTATCGGCAAAAGCAAACGACTAACTGACTTTGATATTAGTTTAGAGTGATTAATTATTATTGGAGTATAAAGAGGGTTTGCAGATGAGGATTTGTCAAGGAGGAAGTATTCAAAGTCAACAAACTTAAATTAAATAGTCAAATTTCGACGAAAATTTACAATTTCTGAAGTTGTATTTTACTTTAACTAGCAAAGCCATACAGTAGCTATAGATTAAACCTACTGGATTCAATACGAAGCCGAAAAGTTAAACGTGATTCTGTATTTTCCTTTCATTGTTTGTAAAAGTAGTAAAAGCGTAAATATCTCGTAACTGCTTGAGGCTAATCACGTAACACAAATATTTTACTCGATAGATAGGTCCCCAAGAGAAGCTTATTATGTCTACATCGCTTATCAAAAAGTATTAACCGTAATAACTGATATAACTTTTCCTCAAAAATATAGGAAACAGTTCCACACTTCTAAACACAACGTCGCTTAGAAATATTAATACAATAATATCGCGCACTTTTTCAACCAAATATAACTATGGGGAACGGAAATAAAATGTAATATTCGTACCTTTAACAGTTGCTTTGCGGTATGTCCTGGGACCGAAGCATCATCTTGAAGTTGAGACTGTAAAGCGATTTGTGGCCAAACCTGCTATATCTGTGAAATCGTGTAGGAAACAAATAGTTGATGGAAGGATGAAGTAAAATCAAAAGTAAAAACACGTGACGCATATCTATTATTTATAATAAAAAAAAATACAATAATCATAATGGTATAAACCCACAAATAAAATTTGAGGTCAGATCATGTCGCGAACACAATCCGTTTCTAGATCCTGTATAAGACAGCGTAAAAAAGCCATCTCCTTACGAGCATTATCGAACATGGTACGAGGATCACTAGCCATGCATCGTAAGCAGTTGGGGGCAAACACCATCGCTAAATTCGAGGCATCCATTTTGGTATGCTGAATAACGTCGGGTTTGTTGAAGGTCTGCAAGAACCGGATCAAATAACACAATACTAATCTATGCAAAGTGGGTAAACGAAGAACTAAATCACAAGCCCGTCGAGATGTCATGGGTTCTGCAACGCATTCAGGATAGAGGGAATCTGGTATGAGAGGTTCATAAAGTTCTCTTAGCCACAGTTTTAGGAGATTCGCAGGAACATGGGCATCACTAGGTTCACTAAGCTCCCACTTGTCCATTTGTGCCTTGAGTCTGTTGACTTCGTCCACATCAGCCGAAACTCGGAATATACCTTCAGTCTGAAGCCCCTGTAGCTTCAAAACTTGCATCGACAGTTCCACTTGGGGCCAAGGAAGCCTTCTATTGGGCCATCGGCTTGATTGGAGCTGCATGACTTCCCTCAAAGTGTTTCCGAAAAGACTCGCTTGGAATATTTGTTTTCTAGCTGATTCTATATCGTCCGTCTGTGGTCTTTTAGCTGTGCGTTTGCCTCCAGCTCCTATTCTCTCCAATCTCTGGCATGCTACAGTAGCATAATGATTAACCTGAATAGAAACACATTTATAAATACATAGCTTTTGGCTACAAGAACTAAACTTACTTGAACATGTATCGGCCACCGATTAACATCGGGAAAGACCCGCGAAAAGGTAGGATCTCTATGTCTATTCAGGTACCCTAATAAAGCAGGCTGGAACACTGGGCTAGGTGGGATGAAAGCGAGAGCAATAGTAAGCAATTCCCATCCACGCAACAATGATTCTCTTCTAGGATTCTCGGTGGTTTGCTTGCATAATTGTACAAACAACTCATCGCGCAGAAGAGACTGTACATGGGCTGTGCCCAATATTTCCATTAGAAGCGAATTCAAGGAAAAACCTGGACGAGCCTTTCGGTCCCCCATATACATCTGGACCTGCCTGAAAACATAAACAAATTATTCATTTAACTACAGAGTTAAAAAAGGTCCTACCTAAACATTTCCAAAGCCTGTTTATAGACCGGCTTACTAGATGCCAATAAAGGTCGTTGCAAACTTCTCTGTGTCCAACTGAGAAGATCACGAACGCTAGCTTTCCTTCTGAACAAACCGCGGCCTCCCAGATTTAAATTATCAGCTGCAAATTTTTCCATATCCGCCTCCCTTTCTGGCTGCAAGGGAGGCTCGGCAAGAGGTTTCAAGAGAGGAGTGGGCGGACATTCCCTATCTCGTTCTCTTGGTTCTACAACAATACAGCGCCAATTGACTCAATCGCTCTCAGTTTATTCGCTGTACATGATTGTCGTGTGTTTCTTTGATGGACGGACAGAATAAGTGTTCCGATTCAGTTGAAAAAGAAAAATTTTACGTCTGAATATATACAAAATCAGCATCGGAATAATATCACTAATAAAGTTGTCAATTGCCAAATGTTAGGCCACTGATGATGCCCAACTGGAAAAAAACCGAAGATGTTTTCACCGTCTATTCTTGCTACCTGTGCTACGAAAAAAATTACATTTTTCATATTCTACAAGTTTTTAAAACTATTGACACCAATAACGTTTTTCATTCTTGAACATACGCAACCCTAGTAAAAACTTGACTAATACCTGTTGATACTCCTGTTGGCAGGTTGAGGTATTCCACTTGTCTATGTGAAAGCCTATGAGGTAAGTAGCTGCCCTCTGATTGATCGGAGTCTTCATTGTCAGGTTCATGACCTTTACAAGAACATATTATGACAATTTCATATGGCCTTAAACTGATTAAGCATTTAGCTCAAGTAATTTATTTGAACGCTACGGGTTAGTAAGTTGGAATTAATATCCTGTTAAAATCATAAGCACATGCCACCCTACTTTTTTAAGGAAGTAATCTATGCTGGCTGATATTGCCTGACATTCTGATAAAGACTAACTTTTTTTAACAATTTTGTCACTGAATTCCACAATTTTTTATATTTTTAGCTCGATGCTTGCTACTTTTTTAAGCACCAGAGTGTCCCATTAAGTCTCTGCCCATTTCAGGCTTTAGACGCTTGCAGTCTTTCGGAAATGGTTGCATCATATTCATCAAGTTATGGTTTTCTGTCGATATTTATCCGACGACAATTTTTTAACGAGAGGAACTAGAAATAAGCGAACTTGGCAAGATCTGGATAGTATGGCTGATGAGCTACAAGGTTTTGCATGGGTATTCTTCGGGTCAATTTTTCTTTCGGAAACGTAAATAATGCGAAAAGCCCTCATGTAAAAAAATATTGCTTTTCTAGAAGCTATATTTAGCGAAAGTAATAAGCCTGCATTAAAACGAGCGAGCGGCTTTCGTGGTTTCGCAAAAACGATTTGTTTTTGAACACATGTTTATCAAGCAAAAACGATTGTTTTATGGAACACTCTGTATATACTATGACTTGAAACTTGTCAAAGTGAAAAATATCAAAACCCAATTTTAAGCCAGTTTAAGCTGAAAAAGCCACCTGGAGAATATTGCTAGTTAAAAACTTGATTCAGACCGTATAAATGTTCTATAAGCTCACAACCAACTTGGCCCGCCAGATGCTAACACAATTTGAGCTGAAACAAGCTTATAGTTTACTTTTCATTTAAAATAAGCTCCAACTGATTCTATATCTGTACTGTATGCCTAATGCCTACTTTAGTAGGCATATAAAAAATATTTACCATCAATTTCAGGAAAAAAAAACCAAAACAAAGACCTGCTTTCCCTGATTATAAATCATCAATAAATTTCAATCAATTCAATCATAAAAGTGATTTTAAATTCAAAAAGTTGCTATTAAATGATGTTTTCACAAATTGATTATTGAGCTTGTAGACCACCTTGTATAGATAATTAAATAGCGTCAAAAACGCTTTGATTTGAATACGGTTTACAGCTTTCTTATCTACAATGTAATATGCATGTGATCTTTAATATACTTACCAGATCTAAATTAGTACAGCCATGGCATATTAGATCAGATGCTATTTTAATTCCAGCAAAAATAAATATGAAATAATTGGAGCAAATTAAATCAAGAGCCTGAGTCAAGTCGACTCCAATAACCAGCTGAAGTGACCTCAATAATAAATATAACATCTGAATAAGTTAGCAAATGATTGCAGTGTTTATAGTGTTAGAATAATAAATGTCATGTAAATGAAAAGTTAACTTACAAGATTGTAAATGCAGTCAAACCAGCTTTGATACTCTTGAGACCTGTCTACTAAAGAATCATGCACTAAAAAGGTGGTTTCAACAAGCATGTCCTCTATAAACCAACTAAATATATGAAATGTGTAACATACCAGTCAGAGATTCGCTGCCACTGTCTGAATGATCACTATCAGACTCTCTGCTATTGTTAAGCAAAAAGTGTTCTAAGGGTAGCAAATGAGAATCATGCCAATTGGAGTATAACGGGGCTTCAGCCCCTCTTTGGCTAAAACTACTACTTCTACACAAATCACTTGGTTTCCTGCGTAACTGAGGAGTACTAGCAGACAAACTCAATGCCTGGCCTCTCTCAGTGGGGTGACCTGTTTGAGTAGACTGATTGCTTGTCACAGCAGGGCTACAGTCAGTGTTGTGCTTTAAAGTTTGCAATTTGGCTAAGGGAATAATGTCACAGTTGGTAGGCTTATGCCAAACTGTCCTTTGCGAGGTGGCATTATAATAATAAAACCTCGCTGTCTTCTGATCAAACAATTCCCACCATTGGTTTGAATCTGTTCTTTTCACAGGAACACCTTCTGGCGGATCCCAAACACATTCTCCTGTAGCCAAGTTGGCATACATATGCTCCTGAGTTTTGGGTTCTATTATTTCCACCCATTCCACCCTGAAAGCAACGAATTTTCCTGTGGGGTGTGACTTTAATAAAATATTGATTGAATACCTGTAAGAATTTGATGCCATTTTTTTACATTATCTCTGGTGTTAACACTAGTTCATTTGATATGTTACAATGGCGAATTTACTAGTTTTATTGTCAATGTAAACCTCAATCATAGTTTAAATGAGTGAGGAATGCTGTAAAACTATAATAAAAATAAATAGTGCTCCGGACACATACTAATCTGTAAACGCCATTGTTTATTAAAAATTGCCAACCATTGTAAATGTCAACACTTTCTAAATCAGGCCCGCCAAGCTCAGTACATTTCATTTCCCTTCTCTATATGAAAGAAACCGCACTATTTGAGTTTTGAAATACCACATAATAACACTACGACAAGGAACAACGCAGGGAGAGTTCCGCACTTATTAATTTACAAAGAGCTTTGCCTGGATTGCCGATTTAATAGCGAGGTTGATAAATTAATCTCCTTCCAGCAAAAGCTAGGGTTTTTACGTCTCCGCTCGATCCGAAAGGAATCACTGCGGTTTATATCTTCTAGCCTAACATTGGCAACACTGAGTTTCTAGCTATTTCCCACTTCGTATTGAATTATTTTAGATTTTAGTTTAAGCGAGTAGAAGTATCGTCGACGAATTCTTGAAAAGGCTGCGGCCTTCGGAAGCCTGTTTATTAGTTTTTTAGCTGTTGTATCCGTTTCTACAACTAGTTTGAAAAAATGACTCGTAAGTTGGAAGTTGTGTTTGAAAAAATGCCCTTTTACCACGCTTTTCCTTTGCTTCATAGGTGGAAATCAACGTGACCTCGCCAGGGCAAAAAACCAAAAGAAGCAGCAAGAGCAGGGCAGGGGTAAGAAGAATGACGGCCTAACTGTAGAACAAAGAAAATTTAGGTAAGTAAACTGGTTGAAAAGGTACAGGAATGTGTCTGAATACACATGCAAAACACATAGAAAAACGTCACGAGCATTACATTTCTTTAATCGCCTGAAAACTATTTATGGAGGCGTTTCAGCGAACCCAAAGAGTACTATTTTTTCCAGGTCCATCAATATGATTTTGTTCATTTCTAGATAAACCCAAGCAGCTAAGATAAGACCGATGGGAATATATTTCAAGTGCATGTCACTTTGGAAAACCAGTCAATAACTAATCGTTTGGTGCTTTAGATTATTTGTTCTCAAAGGAACGAATACAATCTAACATTCCCCAATAAAATATACACGCGGGACCAGAGCAGAAAAAAATTAAATTTTTTAATTATCAGTGTCCATTCTTCCAGAGATCAATTTAATTTTTATTATTATCTTGTTTATTGTTAAAAGCAATTGGTCCACCTTGTATAGACAGTGATAACAATTCAGTTTCAAAAATCTGCTCTGGGAAACTAGACCACCTTGTATACCACGTGCTTCAATATTGCTGTCCCTCCTATAGAGCTGTTTACAATAATTCATTAAAATAAGAACATAATTATGTTAAATTAGTCATTGAATGTTGAAAAACAAAACTCGAAAGTGCATATTCAAACCTCTTAACAATAATCAGTGTGTAAATGATAATAAGCATCAAAAGTTAATATACATTTGCGTGCAAAGAAATCGGCCCACAGTAAACTTTTGACTTTAACTATATTTTTTTAAAAACTATTCACTATTCATCAGATCACAAAAAGAAATATGCCATTTGAAAGACAATTTAATATGCTTTAATGTGAGTATAAATTATTGTGAGTATCCTATGTTTAACATAGTGAAATTAATGCATTAAGCAAATTAAGCTTATTTATTATTAACAAATAGGGTTATTTAAAATTTAACACTTAATTTTTTAATAATGGGTATGACCTCCTCTTTGCCTAATAACTCCTCTCATACGATTAGGCATAGATCTAATCAAGTTCGCTATTGTTTCTTGAGGAATGTTAAACCACTCTTCTTCTACTGCAACAATAAGATCTGGGATCGAGTTTGGGTATGCAGTCTAGCTCGAATTTTTCGTTTTAGCTCATCCCATAAGTGTTCGATCGGATTTAGGTCAGGACTGTATGCTGGCCACTCCATAATCCGAAAACCGATTTCTGCAATGTAATCTTGCACGATTCTTGCGGTCTGCGGCCTGGCATTGTCATGCATAAAGGTGAATTCGTCTCCAATGTGGTCGACGTAAGGTACCACATGAATTGCTCAAATCTCCTCGATATATCTAACAGCCGTTAAACCTTTTCTTCTGTGAACACGGTCGCCCCTACGAATGAGCTCAGGGTCGGTTCGTGCTCCTATTGAAATTGCACCCCAGATCATACAGGAACAACCTCCATATGCACTCCGCTCTTCAAAGCAGCAATCTGCAAATCGCTCTCTTGGTCTTCGGTACACTTTCCTTCTTCGGTCGCTACCATGGAGGCATATTCTGGTCTCATCTAAGAACAGAACAGATCCCCATTGTTCCAACGTCCAATTCAGATGATCCCGTGTAAAATGCAGGCGTGCTTACCGATGAGCTAGAGGACCAATCGCAGGTGTTTTAGGGGTCAGATTATTTTCCTGCAGTCTTCGTCTTACTGTCCATTGACTAATAGCCACTCCTCGCACCTCACGGAGCTGTCGTTGCACTGGAGCGGGATTAAGGTGACCATTTCTTAATGTTGTTGACACAATAAAGCGGTCATCACGAGCGGTTGTAAATCGCATTCTGCTTGTTCCAGGTCGCCTATGAAAGGATCCAGTCTCCTCATAACGTTTGCACACTCTTCGAACCGCTGAGTGTGTCATGTCTAATTGTCTAGCAACAGCTCGCTGACTAAGTCCATTTTCGATTAAAGCAATAACTTGGCCGGCTTTTTGTGGTGTAGTATGCATTAAACTAACACACTTAAACACTATTGAGATTATGAAAAACAAATTAATATGCAAATTTCAGTTGCAAACGCAATAATTTTAATATTTGACAATTTTTTTATTTTCGTTACAATCGCCACATAAACACGTTTCATTTGTTTACCGGTTGCAACGCATATAAACGACAAGCCTTCTTGATAAATTTATACTCACATTAAAGCATATTAAATTGTCTTTCAAACAGCATATTTCTTTTTTTGATCTGATGAATAGTTTTTTTTTTTAATATAGTTAAAGTCAAAAGTTTACAGTGGGTCGATTTCTATGCACGCAAGTTTATTATGCACTTTTCATTTAACTTTCAAATTCATAAATGTTATCATTCATTGTTAGTTTTTATGGTTCTCGAGTTGAGTGGCCAAATTATCATACATTAGTGACCCGGAAATAGGATGTGGCCACGATTATTCAGATGTATAAGCTTGAAACTCAAATGTTTGCAAGTTGTGTAATTGCCATTGTCCAGAAGTACAGGAGAATGTCGTAACACTTTCTTTTTCACTTTCAGAGATGCAGAAGTAATGCGTGAAAAACAGAAGAAAAAAGAAGAAGTAAAACAAACGCAGACATGCAAATAACACTTAATTTTAGTTGAAAATTTTATTGACATTATTTATACTATAAAGCAAATTATTACTACACTTGTATTTAGATTACATTTGTAATCTTGGTTTCTGTCACCGATTGAATATATTGTTTCTTAAATTATTTCATTTGCACACCTTTTAATGTATATGCGTTATAGAAATAGTATATTAACAATTGTCCATTTGTAATAAAAATAAAGTAAACAAATTTTTTGAAGTAAATAAATATGTATTTTATTTCAAATTGGATGAAAACGCTTAGTAGACCCGATTACGTTTATTGTACGTTATTGGAAATAACGGGTTGAATAAATAAAGCCACTGAAAACACTGATTTCGAGAGAATTTATCTTTAAGTCAAATGAACTGTTTTTTTTGAAAAACATAGGAAAAATTCTAAACTTACTCAATGGGAAGTTATTGGGATGCTACTGTATAATATTACGTTTAAAGCAGATTTTAGACGATGTGTATAAAGGAAAATTGAGTACTTTTAACAGAAAAAATTACCTTCATGAAAAAACAAACCTCCATGTTCTTTTTTGAAGGCTATTCAAAAGTGAGAGCCACCCCAATACTGTCGATCCTTTGCAGCTGCTATAGATTAAACAAGGACCAACAGCAGCTGTGTTTCCATTTGGCATTGAAACATAGCAAGCAACATTGCCACTGTGGCTGTTTTCCTCAACTAGCTGGATTAGCTATTTTCCATTTCCAGCCTCCTTGTTCCATATTTTACTGAAAAAACGACACTAATTAAAATTTTCCGTTTCACAGGCTGGATGTGAAAAAAAAAGTGCCTAAAAATACACAAAATTTGTCCCCATTCCGCTTGCTAACGTCAGCAAAACAAAGGTCGTAGATTTCTAAATCGCAGCTTGTGGGGATCATTTAGTCTAGGCTGGCAACGTTGCCCTCATACTCGTTTCGTTTACGTGCTTGTTGACAACAGAAGGTGTTTTTATTGCGATTTAACAAAAAAAAACCATATTTTGGTGATAATTCTTGGTTCTGGCGAAGCCGAAATTTCAAGCTTTAGTACTTTCGTGATTCTCGTGGTTAGCAAAGGTAAGTTTAAGTCGCTAGAAGCTGAAATGTGCCTCTGAGAAAACACAATACATATTCTTTTAAAATGGTGGAATAGGCTTACCAAAATTGACCTTATACTCCTTTTAGGCTATGAAAATGCCACCAACAATAGATGAAACCACCGATAATGGAATCTACGAGTATGAGGAAAACTCTTTGTCGATTACCACAGACGAAATTGATAATGCCACCGTCGAGGACTTTGATGAACCTCCGGAAAATGATTTTTCTGAATACATGTGGATGGAAAATGAAGAAGAATTTGATAAAGAGGTGAGTGCCAAATGTGTTTCTTCAATAAAGGAGATGTTAATTAGTTTGGCTGCGGCACTACTTGCCCAACACGCTTTTGCAGGTCATATTATAAATAAAACCTTGCTCAAGACCCTGAAGTGTCGGGGCAAGTCTAAGTAGGTTTCAAAACGTTCTTTGGTAATTTCCTTGAAGCTATTAGTGTTCTTTTCTTACAGGTAATGCAGAGACTGGAAGAAGAAGCCCTTATGGAGGAGTGCATCGCTTTCATGAGCACGGTGAATACCTACCCTAACTCCTCAGAAGCAGGGTGAGTACTTCACTATTAAGTAATTATATATCAGTCCCATAGAACAATCATCATGGATTTACATTCGAAATGTATTGTCAGAAAGGTAATAATTCGCGTCTGGCAATTTTTCAAAAACGTAGGCAATGGTAATCTCAAAATAAACAAAGTAAATATTATCAAAATAATCTAATGAATTCGTTATTCGCCGCACGTAAACAATCTTACAATATCTTCGCTGGGTTTGTACGATTATGTATCCGTATAAACAAACACTTTCGTTATAGAGATAAGAATACTCGGGCCCTCTGATATGAAGCATGTTTATAAACATCAGAATACATAACATGCATTATAAAGATTTGCGAGCTTGTTCGATGAAAACATGTGGTTTACTTCGGATTGATACATTAATATTTATGATCGTTGCAGTGGTAAATATAGATAAACCGCCTTTTATGCCTTACGATATATTTTCTTGTTCTTCAAAATTTCAATATCGAAAAACGCTTCAAAGGATTATTTAATGCAAATTTCCTTGGCTTGTAAGGAAATACATACTATGGCGACTAAACAAGGAATTTGAAAAATTGTTCTAATAACAAAAATTATAGAAACATACATTGCATTTATTGCAAAACATACGACTTTTAAGCCGATTTAAGCGATTAATAGCCTTAGCTATTAATCTCTGGAAAATGTTGAAATATATCCATGGGCTTTGAACATATTTATCATTTTTCATTTTTTTTATCTACATTTTAAGCCGCTGCAAATCATAACAAATCAACCTTAATGTATCATTTATATATCGAACTAGTCACGCTACATTTGAATCGTTTTATCTTCATGGTTAATACACTCACACATACAGTAAAATTCCTGTTAAAATTCAAGGTATCACTTCAAGTACATTGATTTACTAAACAGCAATATAAAAAGCAGTTGTCTGACCTCTTAAGCTCCCGACTGTATACCGATAAACTATTATTTTTAATTGCCACATTATGGCGATTCATTGATAAAGTGGGCTAATTTTTACTGAAAACATTTGTTCATAATTACGCATACAGGACAAGGAAGTTATTACAGTACGAAAAATTAAATGACATGCGGAGAAAACTTAATTGCGATAACAATTGTTTTTAAAGTATAGTTTCATGGAAAAATTATACTAGTTTGTCTTATTAGGTCTGGGGAGGAAGGTGCAGTAACTTCCTCAAGTTTGAACCCTGAAGCGGCTGAGTTTGTTCCTTCCAGTCAGAGAGAACCCCCTTTAGAAGAAACTTCGGTCATGTCTCGTTCACCCTAAATGTTTCGGTATTTTCTTGATGTACATAATTGTTCGTTTGACACAATAATTTGATTAGGAAGCGGTTATTTATTGGTTTTCTTATTCTATATCATTTTAAAATCTGGCGGTCCTGTTTCCAGTAGACATTACCAAAAAGAATCAATTTACGATCGATTCTAAATACTTCAATACGTAACACGATGTGAGGGACGGTTAAATGGTTAAAACGATATAGAACAGCCTGCCGTTGGATACACTTTTTAATTTATACCTACTTAATTTTACACTTAGCCCTGTTTTGTGCATTCATAATGTACTGATCAGTACTACCATCGAACTTTAAAGTTCTATGACAGAACTATGTTCTTTTTACATAAGGAAAATTTACTTTTTACTCATACAGTGCAAATAGGGCATCTGTGATCAATTGCAGTCACATGACGTTTACTAAGAATCTCCTTTAGTCTAAGTTATTGATTGGTTCTTTGTACCAAAAAAAAATGTGATCCACATGTCATTTTATGAAGGAGGCATAACTAATCATATATTAATTTCGTTTGTGATAGTCTTGGTGTGATTCATTCCTAATCGAATGCCCAAGTAAGAATTGTTTTATAGATTCTTTTCCCTTTATACTTATGGTGTTGTTCACAACAACTTGCTTATTTTCACAATAGTTTTGGGCTTTCTTTTAGGAATCATCCAGTGTACTTGCGTTTAATGGGTAACAACTATAAGATACTTGTTTTTTTTTAAATGCAGTTGAAGTTTTCCAGAAAGTTAGAATGTCAATATTTTCTACGTTTCTAAAAATTCGACGTAATATGATGTATTTATATAGAATTTTCGACAAGTAATACCTTTAGCTTGGGTTTCTGGTGTATCGTTTTTTAACAAAGGAGTCTATAGTTCTATGTTTGATTCAAATTTTTGTTAATGTGTAAGAGCAGATCACTAGGTTATCTTTAGTAGGTACATACATTGATTAGTTAGAATATTTTGTAATTAATGTACTAGCCCCTTTAGAAAATTCTAAATAATTTATTGAAAATAATGGCTTATAGAAAATTGTTAATATGGGATCACTTTATACAGTGATTAACACAATGATATGACGGGGTATTATAGTAGAGTCCATTTATTTTAAACTCAAATTAACAAGGCAGAATACATGTAATTCAAATTGTACACTACCTTGTTGAAATTCTGTATAAAAATTATATATATATTTGATTTTCATCTTACACTGGAAATGAAATGTCTTAAAAGAAATACTTAAAGATTGTCTTAGTGTCTAGTATATAAGGAAATAGTTAAGGAGTCAGTTGCACAGCGCACCTAAGCTCATAGAAAAACAACTTCCGTGTAAAACTTAATAAACTCACAGATCATTGAAAACAACAGAAATTTTTCAGGAAATTTAAAACACACTTACAACTTTTTGGAAGTTGTTTTTGTTGTAGTGCAGGTTCAACTCAAATTATATTTATGATTGTACAAAGTCCAGGTGAGATACTAATATTATTTAGTAAGCACGTCCGCCACAATCATGCAACATGGTGTATGATATAGCGAGGCTGTGAGTTGAAAAAAAAAACAAAACATTTTGGAAATTACGTCTAAAAAACTGGCTTATTGAGAAAAAAATTCATTTTTTACTTTTGTGTGCGAAATGAATAAACAAAACCAACACAATTATTGGAGTTTTTTTTCCCTTAGTGACCATTCTTTTAATCTGTTTGAGTCAGGAAATTCCTGGACTTGGACACTCCATTTATGAAAGAGCGGTGAAAGTATATGGATGGGAGGATTAAAAAAATTATATATATATATAGGCCAAATTTTATTGTCTGCAATTTACATGTCGAGGGGTTAATTTATGTATAAAGGAACAATTTCATAAAAATATTTTTGTATCCCCTTTCGACAGGCACAATGTATAATAGATGCTCCAGAACAAATTATGTATAGTACCTCATTACCTTAAACCTAAAAAGCGCATAAATAAAGCTTTTGCTAAATAATAACCTGTTTTCCTTACAGTATATAGAAATAATTTTAAAAAATTTGATAAACAAAATAAATTATACGAATTCAAGAGAGAAACTATGTATACCTCCGATTTTATAGTTATGAAGACAACAATTGGATGAGTTTGATGAATAATGAATATTAAGTAAATTGTGCGGCGAACCCTCACACAAAGTAAGATATGTATTCATGTGGCATAACTCCTCGCCTAGGATAAAACGTATGGTTTACGGAATAGCTTAGTAAATTTGTTAGATTTGAAGTGTAAATATCGGCAAATCTAAACAGCCTCCGAGAGAAATAGGTTGGGTTGTGGTACGTCCTGAATACGCTTCCAAATTGTTTATTAAAAACGTATTTAATGTCGTGTCTAAAAAAACACAAAAATTATGGAACGAGTTTAAACGATTTCTTGTAAAAGCTGCTTTGAACGAGGCCTATAAAAGTAAAACAAAGTTTTTAATAAAAAAACTCATTTACGTTTACGACCGGTAGTTGGGTTAATCTGATGCAAAGAATCATCGTGGAACGTTACTTAAATGAGCAAAAACTGGTTAAGAATGCTGATCAATTGCCTTAGGAATGCCAGTATTGTGGACTAACGCTGAATATGAATTCTTGGTTTATTAGACTATTTTATTCCCATTCACTTTAGTCGGTAATTAGTAAAACGCACCAATCAAGCCGCACCTGTAATTAAATAAATTTATTCCTTACCTCAGCTTATCCCTTTCTGCCATCCATTTAGCTAAAACCAATTGTTCTTCGGGGTCTTCGCAATCTTGATGATCTTCAATTAATTGAGTCAACATTTGCAACCAATTGGCGTTTTTCTTGAACTCGGGGTTATTTAAAGTAGCGATTTCATGCTGAATACAAACGGCGATATAGAACACTTTATTAATATAATAAAATCCTCACCGTTAGCTCGGTAATAATAGCTCCAGTCCTCCAACCGTGCTCTAGAGTAACATCAGCTAGATCACTATAAGGGTGATCTCCAAAATACAGAACTTGATGGCCCTTCCAACCGGTCAGCTCTTGAAGTTGTTTTACTGTGCCCTTAAATTGCGAAATCAGCATCTTTTTCAGGGTTTCTTCACAAATTTACCTCATAGTAAATGATGCCCTTTTCGAGCTTAGTAACTCTGTCCCAAATGTGGGTTCCACTGCGCTCATCAAAAACACGAATAGGTCTCGAGACATCTGTAAAGAATCTTGGTTTCCTTGCTTGGACAATGAGCACATCGAAATAATCTTTCCAGTCCGGACCAACCAATAACTCCATTCCCTTATTCCTAAAATGTTATTAGCACATTGTCACGCAGTTTTTTTTTTGTGAAGAGGATTAATTTATCGAAATATTTTGTGTGAACGTACACAAAATGATAGGGACTGTTGGTAACTAAAAACAGTTTCTTTCCAGCGTTGACCAGCCTATCAAAAAAGGGTCGCATTTTATTGTTGGTTTCAATATATTCGGCCACATTCTGTCCTACAACTTTATGCATGACCGGATGGGAATTTCGAATGGAGCTCTGCGAAATACAAGACAGTTTTCCTAAGCTTAACTTTGCTAAATAGATAGCACCCACCTTGATATCTCTAAACAAAATTTCAGGATGATAATCAATATGATTGCGTTCGAAATAATCAGCTACATTGCAGATCAGTGTCATTTCTGGAACTGAAAAAAGGTCCGCTAGCTGAACCATCTTCGAATGCGAATCCTGTAATATCAACTATAACGTAAGAATAAGAGCATTTGTCAAAAGTTCTGGAAACTGTGAGAGATGTTAGTAAAAAATACGTGAAAGGGTGTTAGCTAAAGTCAGTGTTAAGCCAAGCAGTATGGTGGTTACATAACTAATTGCAAACGGAAAAAAAAAATTACCGAAGAATTTCTGGTACTTCCTTCGACGTATGCTATAGGAATCATGCGATTCTTGTAAAGATGAAGAACTTCATCGTTGGACAGAGCTTTCAGTCCTTTGTAAACGGTGCCGAATTGGATTTGCAGGAAGGAGTCTAATTTTAATAAAACACCTTTTTCCACATCGTAATGAAGCCCTCGAACTGCGAAGCCCGGTCGGTATTCAAGGGTAGATATTTCAGTTGGATACTGAAAGTGCACAATAATTCTTTGCAAGAACAACGGAAGGAAGAACCACTTTGCAAAACGTGTGGCAAAAATAAATTAATTTCGAATACATCAAGAAAATATTATTGCTGTTTAGGAAGGAAATGTATAAATGTTTGCTAGTGTACATACAAATTGAATACGTAGGAAAGCAGGCCCAATGTTTTCCTTATTGAATGGGTGAATGCTTTGATATTCTACTTAACAGCACTATTTATTTATAGCCAATTTTTCATCATTAAAATAGTTTAATAAAGTTGATTTCTTGCCAGGGAAGGCATATTTCAAAGTCTATTTGCTCAATTTCGGTATGCTTTCGGCATAACATGATATAGGTATACTGAATGTTGGCAACTATTGCACAGGAAATAGATTTATGCTCACTCATGGCAAATTTACTACGCAGGTTTTAAATCAAATATGTTCACATGTTTCTAAAAACTGTGACTTACTTTGTACTGTTCAATCAGGGTTTGTCTCCCTAAGTTGTAAAGGAGATGCTCCAGAGAAGGTTTGTAGCATGCTAAAGTGTAATCATAGTCAAAGCCATATACTTTGACTTCCTTCAGATCTAATTCATTACAGGCAAACACTGCCTTGGGATTTACATCTTGAGGCAATTTCTTTGCTAAAAATTCTATTTGATAGATAACATTCCAGTCACCATTTGGTAGCTAAACGCTCATATCAGTGAATTCTGCTACACACACATGCCTAATGCTCAACGTGATGCCCCTCGTATCTTGCAATTGTTTATATTACTTTAATGACGGTCTATTAAAGCTTATCACAGGGAAAATGAATATGAATATGTGACAATACTTACATTGGCACTTGGTTTTCACTACTTTATAGGCGTCTTCTAGCCTGCGAGTTGAATGAAACCTCCAACATATTTGCGCCTTGAACGTATACTTATTAAACAAATTATGGCATAATTTAGAACTGCATTTATTACATAATTTTCTACCTAAAAACATCCCAAAACTTTATGGTTAGAACTAAATGCACCGCAACCGCTAATCAAATCTGACAGATTTGGTCTAAAATCTAAATCAAAACGATGCTGTTGTAGTGTACGAATCAAGCAACATTGTACTAATCAATGGATTAACTGCGTACAGTATGGGAATGGAAGCTTTTGAGATCGGCAAAAAGCTTTATTAAGATGGATAGGAATCTTTGAATAGGAATCAGCAAAATTAACTATCAGGTTCCTGGCTATTGAAATTTTGCAAAGTACTTTAATGTACTGGTGGTTGGACAACTATTATAACAATAAGAACCAGTTCGATGACGATTTCCACATAATATAAGGATTAACACGCAGATCGCCATAGAATATAAGCCGCGGGTAGAGAAAATTGTTTGTGCGTCATCGGCGAGCAATTTTGCGTTGAAACTTGCATGAAATTGCATAGTAAAGTTCTACATTTCGAAAATGCATAAAAAGTGTTAATAAGTTCTATATGGCTGACTCATGTTGTCAAAACCTCATGTGGTCTTTTAAAAAAAATGGAATTTTGAATTGAACGAATTCCTTATCAAAAGGTAATGAAGAGGTCTCAACTAGAGGGTCCTACGAAATACTCAGGGTCAAGAGGTAAGAGAAAAATTCTAATTAGTAAAGAAATTAATTTGGAAAAGTTGCCTTGGCATTTCGATAGCAAATCTGCCCTCGTTCACAAAACATTCATAGCGCTCATAGTTTTCGTTGTTTTACAATCGAATTTTTACACATTTGTATTCATTTAGCCTTGTTAAATAAAGTATTAATATGCTCTTTTAGGTATATTTTGAGAATGATAGCATATTTTATATCGAAACGCCAAGGTAACTTTTTAAAATAATTTATTTCCTTTCTTTCTTCCCTTTAGGTGATAGCGCTTGACTACCTTCTGATTAAACGGACAAAACGTTATGTACAAACAACAGAACAAATTGCACTAAGACTAATCACACGAATAAGACCCCCAAAACCCACTACACAACCCCTCCACCCAACTACTATATGAACGCACAAACACGACAAAGATTTCGGAAAGACTCATACATCTACAGACAAAATGGACAAACAACCCCTACAACTGGACCATACTGAATCCCCTTTGTCTTACAAGACCAACCAGACAATCCCGCTTCCGTTTCCCTACATCAACGCTACTCGAACACTTACAAACGCAACTGACTGCTGGACAATAAAATAATGTTTTCTTGTCATTAGAATTAGAAAGTTTATTTAATCAAATTGTTAACCCAGAATAAGAGAATTTTCATCTTTGTTTTTTTTATTTAGATTAAGACTACATGTATTAAACAAGGGCAGAAAGACCGATAGGTCGATAGCCTTTTTTAGAACTAAAGATGTTTGCTACTAACTGCACTCTCTATCAATCTGCCATAGAAGACCTGGCGAAATTCTGTATTTTGAAACATTTGGATGCGAAATATCTATCAAAAAGATTTCGGAAGCAGAACAAGTTTTTGCCCTAATTTAGAAAATGAAACCTAAAACCTTTGGAGGGTGAAAGTCTTCTAAAAAATTATTAGAAAGGCAATTCTAATCTTCAATGCTTTTATTAAGACCTAATAATTCTATCCAGGCAATAACGTAATTTATTTATATATATATATATATTTACTGCGGTGCTCATAGAAAAATGTCTGACTCATCCCGCCCTAGACGAGGCGAATAGGAGCTACCATGAGGTCTTCTACTGCGTTGTGAAGTTGAAAAGGAAGATCGATCGATAAGCGGAATATCTCTTGCATTATCAACATCTTCAACATTTCGGCCTAATCGCGGTGTATAGTAGAGGTGCCCATCGCGCTTCTGCATTCCTGTAATTTGCAAAATTCAACCTCTAGAGCCTCTCAGCCAAGACATTGGCGAAAAGAGCGCACCTGTACCATCATTCCCCGTAAAAACAGGGCACAGATATTCATCCAAAATTTCGAGAATATGAGCCATTTTATTCTTGTCTCTCAGTAAGTTGTTAATTTTTTGTTTTCCTAGCTTCCGATCCATCCAGGCAGATGAATAGTTTTCCTGGCTTAGGCTGCTTCCTCTTGAATTGACTCCATTTTCTGATGGGTCGCCGTTAATCTGTAGAAGATTAAATTTATTTTCTTTAATTTGTATAGCATAGCTATTACTTAGAGAAAAGAAACATTTACCAAGAGAAAACAGTTGGGCCTTATTTTTAATGAAATGTACTCAGTCATCGGCCGGAAGTCTCAAATCACTCGAGAAAATAAAATTCTGATTTACCTGGTCATTTGCAAGCCAATATGGACCTATGGAATCTAATTATGACGTACCGCCAACAGTGGCAACTTGCAAATTTACCAAAAGTTTCCAAAACAAATTGAGTCTTTTTTGAGAAAATCGTTTTTTCTAATTTTTTAACTTTCATTTTTCTTTATCGCTGTTTAAAGGACTCTCTTGAGTTAAATGATTTTAAATTCATTTTTCCAGTATTTAGAATCTTTTGGTAAAAACGCGCTGAATCGGCAAGCAAAAGGCAACATTTTATGCGTTTTTAGAGAAATTCCCAGAAATTGTAAAAATGATAGGAGATTATATGTACATAATTAATAAGGAGCTGATAGGTAAATAGGACGTAAGTCAGATATAGTCGTAAATTAGTTAACATAGTAGGATCATTGGAGCCGATCTACACACGCTGTAGATCATCATATCAAAGTAGCTAAAATGCCTGGGGATTACTTTGTTGCTTAAAATTCGTTTATTATAAAAAAATGAATTTTATTGTATTAACACTTACGTTATTTCCATGTTCATTAGATGCTGATGGATTAGCCCCTAGGATAATAAAAAAGATTGCAACACAAATCACACTTAACGAGAAACCCATGTTTCAATGTGCGCTGATAGAATGTGAAATCCTCTCTGGAGTGAGTTGCCTTTTATACCGATTAGAAGACGAAATCTCGGGGGTTGAGACCGACAATAACAACCCCCTACAGTGTGAAAAATGCAGATCTAATTCCCATTTGAATATTGGCTAATTAACGAAACTGAGACAAATAACTAGTTCAGTGGCATTTGCATAATTAACGTCGTTTTCCAATGTGAGCATAATTTATGGGTCATGGATGTTTGAGAACAAATTTTAATGTCTGTGGAAGTCTCAGAATAAAATTTTCCAAGTTCTTATCGTATTGTGTTTCAAAATGAACCTAGTTAAAGTGGATTTGTTTGTGATATACGCTCGTTTTACGCATCTACAAGACTAATTAAAGAGACGCCCATCAAAGGATTTTTTAAGGTAACTTAGAATGACGATAGATAATGCCTTAATAAAGAGAGATATTAAAAAAGGCTATGGTGCCGAGACTTTGTGCGCAAAACTGCTTTGATAAGCACTCCTCTTTGTTTTTTTGCATATCAACTTGACCGGTCCCGAGAGTTTTTTAGTGGTTCGAAGAAATGAAATAGGTGTTATTACCTAAAAGATTTCCCATGTCAGATAATCGTCTTAAGGCCGCTTGTTGCAAATTGGTCCTCCGGTTCTCGAGCTGGATTAAGAGGGGACATCAACTCATCAGGTATGTTTTAAAGAAGCCACTTTATATTACAGTCACAGTACCTATAGCAGTAACGGTTGTGAGATCCTGCAGCGTCTTTTTATTAAATGAAACAAACATGGGAACTGTGATACACGTTTGTTTGTGTTTGTTAGTGCAACTTGTAATTACATATTGCATTGATGACTTAGAATCAGTTGTCATCGACCTGGAAGGTAAGGTGATTTCAAACGCGATTTTTTCTTCAATTAGATGCTTCAAAAATTGCTACTTTTGAATCCCCGAAAAATTCTGTATCTGACAGAGCTAATTAGTTTATTTTTGCCTAAATTCAGGCGTGAAGAGCGAAAGCTACCAACAATGTATTTTCGAAATCCGCAAATTCCTCAAATATTTTCAATTAATTTTTGTTAGCGATTTTTGCGGCTAATTCAGATTTATTATTTATGAAAAAGACGGCCTGTAGAAGCAGCAACCAAAGGGACACAAAAAAAAATAAATATCAGATATGAAAACCAAAGAAATCTGTGCAAAACCGATAGTTTTCTGTCTCATGTTTTGGTCCGCATTGGCAGTTTTTTCTCATTTGATCATCACCAGAAAAAGACGCAAGTTTCACTTCGGTAATAAAACAGCTGTAGTTTCGAAAATGTATATTTCAAACTAACAACCTTGAATTTTCTGTATTTTTCGCAAAATTCGGAAACCTTTTGTTAAGGTGCCTTCACTGGGTGCCCAGATTTAGGGCCATGCACTTAACAAAACATAGTGCTTCATGATCAGAATCACCAGAATTAATTAAGAATGACTTATTTGATCGATTAGCAATCAGTTCTGCATAATATTTCGTCGTGTGCGATAATGAAAGAACATTGTTTCTTCGAAGGTGAACGTTCGCTGCAACCTTGGCAGTGATTCAGACAGGTATTTGCTAATAAATTGAAACATTTTCACATCAATCGACCGGTTGATGAAACGACAATACATTGTGAATGAGATTATAGAAAAAATCAATACATTGGCATCAACAGTGTCGTGTTTCAATCGTATACAGGGCGGCGCAGAGTCAAATATAAACTTAGATGTTGATTCTCTTACAATTGATTTTAATACGCAGTTTAAATTATTTTGTCAGAAGACAAAAAAATATAAATTACTTCATCTGAAATTTCATTCATACAGGCTAGTGTTTCTTAAAATTTATTGATTTTTGTTCTCCAAACGAAGCTTTCTAGAGAAAAATTTGCTCTCGATGAAACGTCCGGCAGGTCAAGAGGTGGTATTTTTTCCCATGTACATTTGGGATAATTTTTGAACTGGGTAGTTGGAGCCAAACTCTATTAAAAAGTTGATATTTACTTTTCTTCCTCCTAAGTCCTCAATAAGCCGGGTGCTGACTGGCTTTTATTTCCGCTAGAATTTCGCTGGAAAAGTTTCGAAAATTGGCCATTTTTTGACTAGTCGAATTTTAGGCAAATTTTAACTTGGCAGGCCTTCAAGGAGCCAAGGCAATCAATCTCGCCGTTAGTAAGTGAAAAAAAAGATCGAAACTCGGCCATCATCAGGCTTCGCTAGGTTGCTCTAAATTAACTATAGTTTTTCTCGCAACCTCAGCCTCCTAGCGAAAAATTTTGCTCTTGATGAAACATCCGGTAGATCAAAAGGTTTGGGAAAAATGTAAAAAACTTGTTTCCAAAAAAACTATTAAATCCAAAACTAAAATCAACTCAAATTCCATAAAAAGTCGATATTCATTCACGTTTCCCATAAAGTTCTCAATAAGCGGGCTACTAACGGTTTTTTGATTTTCGGTCGAATTTTGCAAATAAATTTCTGTTTTTTGACTAACCGAATTGCGGGCAATTTTTCACTTGTCCGTGAATATCCAGAACAAGCGAGAATCATTCGAGATAAAAAATTCATTAAAGAGTGGAAAAGAATATTTTTAATAAAGATACAACACGCACAGGAGAAAATAGATATTTGTTTATTCCAAAAGTTGATTAACTAAGAGTAGTAGTAGTAAACATCTTTATTTATAAAAAAGGCTATCGACCTATCGGTCTTTCTGCCCTTGTTTAATACATGTAGTCTTAATCTAAATAAAAAACAAATATGAAAATTCTCTTATTCTAGGTTAACAATATTATTAAATAAAATTCTAATGACAAGAAAAAATTATTTTATTGTCCACTAGTCAGTTGCGTTTGTAAGTGTTCGAGTAGCGTTGATGTAGGGAAACGGAAGCGGGATTGTCTGGTTGGTCTTGTAAGACAAAGGGGATTCAGTATGGTCCAGTTGTAGGGGTTGTTTGTCCATTTTGTCTGTAGATGTATGAGTCTTTCCGAAATCTTTGTCATGTTTGTGCGTTCGTATAGTAGTTGGGTGGAGGGGTTTTGTAGTGGTTATTAGTCTTAGTGCAATTTGTTCTGTTGTTTGTATATAACGTTTTGTCCTTTCTGTTCCGTTGGTCATGAGTATATGTCCTAGTCTAGCAAGGGTCTACAGATAGCTTTATATATTTTGGTGGCGGTGTTTGTGCTAATTCCTCTGTCTTTGTAGGTTAGTGATCGGAAGTGTTTTGTTCTCTTTATTGTTTCTGCCCTGATGTTTCGTATGTGTTTAGTGAATTTAAGTTTGCGGTCAATTGTGATTCCAAAGTATTTTACGTCGTTTTTTGGTTGTGTCGTTTGGCCGTCTGCAGTTATTGTAGGGGAGTCAGCGTTGAGTCTGTGGTTTGTGAGCAGAAGTTGGTTTTTTGACGCGTTTGGTGTTAGTCTCCATTTATAAATCCATGTCATTGTGTTGTTTGTTAGTGTTTGGAGTCTTTGAGCTGCTCTCTCAGTAGTTTTGTCATGTACAATAAGTGCCGTGTCGTCTGCGTATTGTAATATGTATGCCGATCTGTCGATTTGATGTTTGTCTGGTAAGTTGTATTTGTATATGTCATGGCAGTATATATTGTAGAGAAACGGTGAGAGCGGGGATCCTTGAGGGAGCCCTTCTTCAGGGGAAAAAGAAAATGACAGTGTTTTGTCAATTCGTACTTGTAGTTGTCTGTTTTCTAGTAAGTTCATTATGGTGTGTAGTAGATATGTTGGTGTGTGTAATTTGTATAGTTTGCATAGTAAGCCTCTATGCCAGACACTATCAAAAGCCCTGTTAATGTCCATAAACAGGCAAGCTGTCTTTCTGTCAGTTAGGTGGGTAGTTTGTATATTGTTGGCCAGATTAACTAAGATTTAATGTAAAACTTAGCACTTTTTGTTTGAAGCAACGCGTTGAGAATCTAATTCGAAAAATCTGTTTCCGACCTGAGAAATGGTTCAGAAAATCCCAATTTATAACATTTTTACTTGTTTCGGACCTGCAACTTGCAAGTTCTCTTAATGGTATTGCATACTAATTGTATTACAATCACGCATACGAAATTAAACAATTTTAACCGCTGTCCGATGATACAACTGTGAGTAAATTTGGCACCAAAAACACCAATTTGTGAATAAGGAAACCAAAATCGCACTTTTTAAATCGTAGAAAAGTGACTTTAACTAAAACAGTAGTTCAATCTCCCGATAAAAATCCATGTTTTAAAGAAGTGTGGGGAACAAACCACCATTTTAAATTTCAAGACTTTTCTTGCATAACAATTTTTAACACTTGCCTTACAAGTGGTTGAACCAATAAATTGCTAGTTTGTGACCAAGCCCCTCCCATATAAAAACGTCTTATAGTTCATGGTCAGAATTGTGAACTATTTGCTAGATATTTATATCGAAACGGACATATTAATATTCATAAAGTCCAAATCAGATTAGACTACAATGGGTACAGCATTTTTATGAAGTTCGTTAGTGTAGATACGCAAATGAAAAAATTATGTCCGAAAGATGATAATATCTGTTTCGTGGAACCGTATTAGCAAATGTGCCAATTAACTTTGATGACATAAATATCGAAATAAAAGTAAAACATGTTGTGGTTTATAATCCTGGCTCAATTTGCATATGGGTAGGCACCTTTAAAAAGATAACCGTTATAAATACCGTCTTAAGAGAGCGTCGGTTTAATGACTCGACATTCATTATCATATTTATTAGTTTTTTTCAACCTGACCATCCAAAATACTTAGAAGGAATATTTTTCAGTTCCCAAAGTAAAGAACGAAATGAAAATAAAAATACACACAGCAAAGTGCTGCACTTTACCAGTTACAATGGATTAATTATTTATGACTATGACTCACGTTTCAAGTGACTGAACGAGTCATTGCTACTAAAACAAAGGTGATTTTTGCCGTTTAGATCCAGAATCAAAAGCAGAGTGGAAATTCAAGCGCGATTCCAAGCAGTTTCTGCTTCAGCCAGTGTTTGGGTATCCTTTGATCAATTACGCCCCTTCTATATCTCAAAATTCTGGCCCTTCGTTCTTGGCGTCTGCTGGATCCTGCTACACTAATAGAGGAGAACCGGGATCTTGCATAGCATTCCGAAAATGTTACCCTTTTTTGAAATTCCCCAATGTGGATCCTTGGGTTCTTGGAATGTACGACACTTGCAGCTACTATAATGAGCAAGGGCGACAGGCGAGTTAAAAAGACTTAAACAATTTCCAAATGACTTCATGGATTGTTTTCCTTGTAGCTTTTTGGAGTCTGCTGCTCCGGCCCAACCGAAACAAGCCCCCAACCTGCTATTGAGGATGCAAACGACCAAGAAAACTCCAACTCGACTCAATTGGCAGGGAATGCAAAAATTCCAAACTGGCCCCCGCCATTGCCAACTCATCCTCCAGACCACACAATCCCTCCACTTCCAACCCACCCTCCTAATCCCTCAATCGGTCAGGCACCCACCAAACCATCTTTGATTATCACCACTAGGGGAACCACCAAGAAGCCCAATAAGCCAGTAACAACAAAAACAACTACCTCAAAACCTTCTTATGATATTGGAACGGCTGCTTGCGGTGCTAAGAATGGGTTCCAGGATCAGGGGAAAATTGTCGGAGGACACAACGCTGATCTTAACGAGTGGCCCTGGATTGCAGCCTTATTCAACAGCGGCAGGCAGTTTTGTGGAGGGTCTTTAATCGATAATATTCACATTTTATCTGCTGCACATTGTGTGGCCCAGTAAGTATCAATTCGCCAAAATTAAGCTGTTGGTCTACTTTTTTGTTTAAACTGCAGCATGAGTTCCTGGGATGTTGCTCGCGTAACCGTTCGATTAGGAGACTACAATATTAAAACAAATTCCGAGGTGAAACATGTGGAAAAACGAGTCAAACGCGTAGTGAGACATAGAGGATTTGACTCCAGGACTTTAGTGAGTAGTTTTTTTTAGCAGCAGTGTCCCACAAATTTAATTTTGTCTGCTCGGGTGCCTTTTCTTCTGAACCAATCAGAACAGACAATAATAAGTTTTGGATACTTTGCAACACTCTTTAATATAAAGCTTTCCCAAGTTGTCTGTTCTGATAGCAGGTTTGTAACTGGATTAAGACTGTGAAACGGAAAAAAAGGAGTTTTAATCCCGTCTCAAACCCGCTATCCGAACAGAAAATATGGGCAATTACTTTTCTTTTAGTACAATGACATAGCAATTCTTACGTTGGATAGTCCAGTTGATTTTACTTCGGTAATAAGGCCTGTATGTTTACCTTCGGCCGGAGCCCGAGACTGGGCTGGATCAACTGGAACGGTCATTGGTTGGGGCAGTATACGAGAGAGTAGGCCCCATTTAAACAAATAAAAACATTGTGTGCTACAATATGTATTTTCCAGGTGGGCCTCAGCCAGCGGTTTTGCAGGAAGTCAACATTCCCATATGGAGTAACAACGATTGCAGGCAGAAATATGGACATGCAGCTCCGGGGGGCATTGTTGACCACATGCTATGTGCTGGCCAGGCTAATAGAGATTCTTGCAGTGTAAGCTTCCGCAATTTGTGATGTTCTCAGATGAGGCAAATTAAATTCGATGGGGTTTCCGCAATCAAATGCCTTAATGAAATTTCACACTGCTGGTGGGCTTAACCCATGTCAAGTAAATCCGCAAATAGCTCTAAAATATTTCCGATTAACAACATGCATCAATAGTCTTGCGAGGCTTGAAACCATTTTCTTTAAACCATCTGGTCTTTAATCCCTGAATATATTTTTTTTCAATCGCAGATTTTTCCCGGTTTGTTTCTAAAATGTAATTAATTGTACTTTTCAGGGTGACTCAGGTGGTCCTCTAATGGTCAACAGTGGCAAATGGACGCAAGTTGGAATTGTGTCCTGGGGAATCGGTTGTGGCAAAGGCCAATATCCAGGAGTCTACACTCGGGTCCAAAAATTCTTACCATGGATAACCAAGAACCTCAAACAATAAGCGACCACGTAGCAAGATTTATTTATGTGATTTCAATCAATAAAAAATTGCCATATTATCTTAAAAGCCTCAGTTCATTATTTTACCCTGTCCAAAAACACAAAAAAACCCTTGACCGAGTTACCCGAACGGGATGATTAAATATCTGATCATGTGCCTGTCTCTCAATAGCTCCCTTTTAATAAAAATAGCTAAAAGCTCTTCCTAATTAGAAGAAAGAGCGATAATGACAATAAATGTGTTGTATATGTCTCAGTCAATTGACTGAAATTTAATCCCACTTCAACGCTACAAAATCAATGTATCTTTGTTCTTCCACATGTTGAGACACAGTGGGCGTCAATAATCATATTTCAAATTGGAATTTAACACCGATTTTTTCGTTCGTACATTTATTGTCCGGGAAATTTACTGAAACCGCCCTCCTACTGATTTTTCGTTTTAATTAAATAAAACTACGTATATTTTCCTGACTGTACTTCAATTCACTCCAATATATTCCTGGGTTTCAGTCAATTTTATTGTTTATTATTTAAAATGTTACAAATACGTTTCGGTGTCTTTCTCCACCATCATCAGTTTGTCTAAAATATATATTTACACTTATCATCAATTTAAATAGAAAACTTTCACCAAAATTCACATATTAAAATTTGTATTTTACATATCACACACATATTAAAAAGTACATCAAGAACATTGGTTTTCAGGTGATGAGTCAGGACAAACATATCTGGGAAAAGACTAGAATCTATAGTTTAGAGATTTAAATTTAAATTTAACTTACGCGTATAGTTGTTTCTACTTAACGTATTTGTAACATTTTAAATAATAAACAATAAAATTGACTGAAACCCAGGAATATATTGGAGTGAATTAAATAAAACATTTTGAAGGATTTCGGAAAACTCAGACCCAAATGCAAGAAAAATTATACCAAATACGCATAAAAAGACCCCAAACAATCTAAAAATCCCTGTGTATGATAATTCACATATTTACACTTAAACTCAAATTTTTTCCAGTGTGTTGTTAATGGCGAAATTGCATAAACTATCGTCAATATTAGAAATAACTTCGGAACAACACAAAAAAGGAATTTTACGCTTAGAACTAAGCTTTCGAACCCTTGGAGATAAATTCTAAATGGCATTTAATAGAGTAGAGTAATGCTTTAATAAATAAAAAACTGGTTTAGTAGTAACGTAAAGTAAAATGGAAAAGTAAAATAGATTTCTTAAAGAAAACTATTTACTTTAGTTGAACATGAAAACACAACAACAGGAAATGGAAATGTGAAAATAAAACGTAAAAACTGCTACTTTGTAAATCGATTTATTGCAATATTTAGATAAGTTAGAAAAATGTGTATTGCTATAATGCTATTCTATTGCTTATTGCGTAAACAAGGCAATAAACAAAAAGCACATAATATGTCTAATTATAAACCCCGACTATCGCTATAATATATAAAACTCTTAAGGTGTAGGTAAGTAAATGTATACATTGAGGGGCCATCTGGAAACATTTAACTGAAAACAGATAATATATTTACATCAAGGAGCAGAACCGAAATTAGGAACAACACACTTAAGACAACTACCTGAATTTGATTCTTTCCATGTCCAATTGCACTTGAAAGCTTGGAAAATTGAAGGAATTTGAGAAGGGTTTAACATCAAAAGATCAACAAAACTAAAAGTTTATTCTTAGGCATGATCTCAGTGGAATTTTCAACTGCGATGTTCCTTAAGCTCGGTCCTGGATAAATCCAGGAAACATACAAATAAAACAATATTACAGCATTTCGAGAATTGTTAACATCCTATTGGCACCTAGAAACCCTACAACTAAGTAAAAGGACTTTCCATGGCTTCTCACAAGCTCTTTATGAAAAAATCTTTGGTAATTTTTAAAGAGCTCTAAGGAACGGTACAACTATATAGCAGATCATTTTTTTTTTCATCTCCTAGAACTTTCAGGAGCACAACGAAAATCGCCGGTTGATTTCTAAGCATCAAAAACGTATTAGTTTGCTGATTTGAGACGTTTTCGAGCATTTGCAGTTCTTCGGCTCCTTTCGTTTAGGAAATTAGATGGTTTTCAACGCCAACGGAAATCGCTGGATGATTTGAGACAATTTTTTTAAGTTTGGTTGTTGGCGATTTTTCGTTGCCCCCGAACAGGCTCACATTTCAAAACTCCTGCTATTCTTAACTTGATCGTTAATACTGCAAAGAACTGCTTGAACTTTTCCTTTCAATTTACAAAGATTGTTCCTGTTTCAGCTCTAAAGCCCAAACATGTTGGGGCCATCCCGTACGCCCTTTTGCTTTTCGAGAGTTCGAAGAATCTTCCTAAGTAAAAAACTCGGTTTAAGCATTTTAACTTACTGGTTAATTGAGACAGCTAATAAATAAAGCTGGCATATGAAGCAAATTACTAAAGCCGCAATAGAGAGATAAATTGAATTAGAGGAAAATTATGGCTTTGGGGTTGGGATTGAGTGAACACCCCTCTGGAGAGAAGATAATGACTCGTGTCATGGCGGTTGCTTCTGGCGAATGTTAGAGCAAGGCAACCCACTTAGATAAATTGAGGGGAGGGTGTTAATAGATCATAATCACCTGAAATCGGATTAGGGAAACTATTCAGATCTTAATTTAGATAAACTTTCGTCTCGGCTTGCGCCTCCCTCGGGAGATCATTTTTGGAAATTAAATCAAGTGCTTTCAATGTAGGATTGTTGCATATTTATGACTAACTGAAGCAGCTAAGTGATCGCTATCCATATAAATATGTCAACACAAACACCCGAATGAAATATCGAGCAAGTTGATTATCGCCTTGTTAAGTGACTGGAAATACACAGCTGTTGATTGACTTCACTTTAGATACTACTAACTTGTAAATGTTATAAAAAAAACAAATAAAGAACTCGATTTGCATTTGAAAACCGATATTACCGCCGTCAATTTTCAGTTTTTGTCCACTTACCGAGCTTTCACTTTTTGGCGATCCATGGCTACTGGAGCAATTTGTATTATTGTTGTTATTACTATTATTCATGTTATTGTGTTGGCTATTACTACTGCTACTACTCGATTTTCTAGACAACGATCCTAGCTCTGCTTTGAATGTCCCCGGAGTATCATCAGTTTCTAAAGCTCTAGTTAGATATGAAATGTATGCTGTAGCCAATCGCAATGTTTTGATCTAGAAGAAAATATTTTGGAAAAAGTATTCTTTGCAGTTCTTCTTATTTTTTTAACGCAAATAAATTGTCATCCAGCAGCAGCTAAACAGGGCGCCTAAACGCTTACCTTTGACAGCTTTGTATCCATGGGAACATTCGGAATAATTCTCTTAAGATCATGATAAGCGTTGTTTATGCTCTGAGTTCTTCGCCGTTCTTTTTTATTTGCGGTTGTTCGTCGTTTTACCACTCGAACAAATGGCGGTCCTAAACCTCCTTCTCCGCTCATCGCTAAATATTGAAACATACATCAGAATTTTTTGGAGTCATTATTCGATATCTATTAGACATTTTCGAAATTCAACCCTGGTTATTTTAAACTTTTGCAATTTTTAGGCAACCGAACGGAAAATGCCCAAAAATGCCTGCCTAGACTTGACTTGACTAGACTTTACCCAAAACTCCAAGTGAGATTCATATTAAAATCCCCCGGTCCATCTGTTAGGGAAAAGAACTATTAGCGAGCTGACTTACAGCTTCAATCATTCAGCGTTAATTTTTAAATAAAAAAATGTATTTAATTTGAATCCACTTCCGGCATTATTTCAAGTGAAAATAACTACTCCAGTACTTACTTGTGCGGTAAACGGAGTAATGATTGGGGGTGGGACAGCCAGCATTTGAGTAAATATAGGAATTGTCGAGTTGGTTTTGTGAATGCAAAATATTGGGAGACGGCGATTCTGACCTGGGACTATTTGACCAAAAATTCGACTCATCGCCCCCAATTGTACTGCCATCTGAAGAAAAAAAAAACTAACTCATCTACCTCATCTACGCATTCAATTGATGATCGTTACTTGAATAAATTTAAGCTATAAATTCCTCGAATTAAAACATCCTTTTGTGTGGAGCTAAAATTATCTTCTTTATATACATATACAGGATGATGGGACGTTATATGAGGTCAATAAAATTTTATTGACGTTGCCTCAAAGGCTTTCACGAGAGGAACATTGTGTGTTTATCAGATTTTATGAACTCAACCGGGTGAACACGTAAACCCGAGTTATTTTTAATCGGGAAAACTTAGTAAAACAAACTGTCAAAACTTGATTTTTATTATCTTTAAATAACTTTCACTGAACTAAAAAAAAACTAATCTAATGTGGTTGATGCAGATTGATTTTCTCTAGCGTGATTTTTGAATGTCCACTGTTACTGTCGGTTTCTTTCCTTTAAAACCGCTATAAACCACATAAGAAATTAACGATATGCAATTAAACGGTTATCTGGCAGGCATTGAACTTTATTATTTCAATTAATTGCAGTATTAAACCGACGGGACGTTAAAGTAAATGCCCTTATAATATGCACAGGAATTTACTTAGATTAATTCTTTTTTTTTATTTACCACCTGCTATTAGCTTTGAAATGATAGCAGTCATATATAAAGGTATGTAAATGGAAATGTAGCCTAAGCAACCAAAAATAGTATAAAAAAATTTAGAAGTCCTAAATAAGTAGCCAATAAAACGAAAGCCAATGTTTTCAAACGTTAATATCGGACTTGGAATATAAACCAATTCATCAAAATTCTCCATATTAACTAAAACGCCATAAGACGCGTATAGCAACATGTGAATATTATACCTAGCGACTCTCCAGTTATCACATTTGTTAAGCAAATGCTATAAAGTCATTATAAAACCTTTGAAAAATAAACAGAATCTCCGTACTACAGAATGTCGCTTTCCTTTAGTTTTTTATGTTTTTTGAATAATATACAAAAATATTATATTTTATAGCGCCACGACATTCCCAGATGTCTTCCTTGAAATAATAAACAGTCGATGTTTTAATATTGTGAGTTTATACGAAACTTCATGCTACCGAGGCTCATCATATGGATATCTCGGTAGCTTAAAATTTCCATAGTTTTATATATTTAGTTAACGAATTTTTACAATAATAAAATTATGTTAGATCACATTGTGTTTTTTCAGTTTGAGGCAGAAAAACTGGGCCTCTGTGGTTTTCTATTAAATCTTGATTTGCCATTTATTGTCTTGTCTAGCATTTTTTACTTAAACCCATATGTAGATTTTGTTTGCGACAAAGTTTTACTTCTAAAATAAATTACTGTGTATATTTTCCTGACTGTATTTCAATTTAATCCAAAAAAATTCCTGCGTTTCAGTCAATTTTATTGTTTATTATTTAAAATGTCACAAATACGTTTCGGTGTCTTTCTCCACCATCATCAGTTTGTATGTATAGGTGTTTCTACCTTCACATTTGACTGGCTATTCTTATATTTTTTAATTTTGAAAAACAATCACGTAATATGATATTTAGGCCGTGAAATGTAATGTAAAAGTAATAGCCAGTCAAATGTGAAGGTAGAAACAGCTATACATACAAACTGATGATGGTGGACAAAGACACCGAAACGTATTTGTGACATTTTAAATAATAAACAATAAAATTGACTGAAACCCAGGAATTTTTTTGGATTAAATTCTAAAATAAACACACAACCGTTCTCATGGCTTTCTACATCTTGAAAATCAAAGATACCGAATGATTGCTTAATATAATACGCATAAAAAAGTTTAGGCTTTCGCGGTCATTGGATGAAACTGATAATTTTTTTGGGATTTTAGGCGGGTGTGGAAAAGAAGACTTTCTTCCTGACGTTTCGCAAGCCCGAGTGGCTCGCATCTTCAGAGGCGGTTGCTCCGTCAAGCAAACCACCTATTATTTATTTTTTAAATTAATTTTTCTAATTATTTTTCACAACGGCCTAGAAGTCCGTAAAATGCACGAGATTTACAATACAAATTAAAAGAACTGAAAATTGAATTCGGGTTTTTATGCCGTTGTGGAAAATAATTTCTTCCTGAGGTTTCGCAAGGACGAGCGGCTGGCATCTTCAGAGGTAGTTGCTGCGAGCCACTCGTATTTGCAAAACGTCAGGGAAAAACTATTTTCCACAACGACCTAACCCGAAAAATTCTTCAGTTCTAAAATATATATTAAAATAGTTGGGCAGTCACTGCTTGAAACTGCTGAATTTTTCGAGTTTTTATGCGTTGCGGAAAAGAATTTCTTCCAGACGTTTCGCAATCATGTGGCTCGCATTTTCAAAATTCGCCAGTTACAAAAGGCACATGAATTGAATACTTACCAGAAATATAATGGTACCCATGATGGTACCCATACTGATAAACATCCTGTTGAAGATCAGGTGGCGAGTTACTGTAAGACATTTTTCACAATTGGAAAACGCGAAAAACAATCAACCACACACGTCACAAAAACAAAACCCAACTCAAATTTATCCCGCTTGTCAGGAACCCGGACTCTTTCAAAACTGACTTAACATTCAGGCTGGAATAGAATTCGATATGGAGGCGGGATTTATCCCGGCTACCGAATGGGATTGCACGGGATCTGGATAGTAGGGTGGAGTTTCTGGACCGGGACGTCCTTCATTGCTAATGCAAAATCAATACTTGATCAAATGCCAATTTCCTTCGTTATAAATAGATCATAATTGAAGTTTATTTCGGAGAAGTTCCGGAAAAATGATCGTTTAATATTCATTTGTTCAGCAAGATGGGCAATGATATATCAACGTGAATCTCACAATACTAAACCGGCAGAATAGTGCTTTTAAAATAATAAACTACTTGAAATAATTGAACAATACAGACAAACATCCAGTAAAATATTATAATGGTCAAATATTTTAGGCTTTCAAGAAAATGTAATTCAAATCATGTTTTTAGCTGTTTAATTAATCGTAGAAATTTCCAAACCAGATGCCATTTTTGATGAAAATTGCCTATGGACGATATTTGCAAACGCTTAACTGTCGCAATGCACACCATCTGAAAAACATTTTCTACGCTGTTAAAAGTGGAACAAAAAGAGGACTAGCAATTTGGACATCAACATATGTTCCATAGGGTTCCAATAAATCACAAACTGGCGCCCGCCAGTGCCAAACTGTTGGATATATGAATACGCCCTTTAAAATTCATCCGCAACCTGTCGTTCCAAAGGGAACAAGAGCATCTGGTTACATAATAGTGTCGATTGATCAATGAAAACAATTTGGCCATTATATCCAGAATTTTGCTTCAAATTCAGTAAATTCGACAGAAATGAAATAACAAACGTCGCAGGAAACTGAAGATAAATAAGTCAAGACCTGCAAGCGGAAATATTCAGAATATGTGAAATTTTTGGATATCCGACGACCCCCTAAAGGAAAATTTGAGAAAAGTTGCCTGAGGCAATTTCGGAAGAATGCTCATAAGCAGGTGCTTTGCATGGATTTGGAAATCTATGTATTATTCCAGCACACTTTCGCCAAATTTTACGACTTTAATAATCAGCAACAACCTGAAATAATCCCCAGTGACAAACTTAATAATTCCTATTTGTTCAGCATTAAATCGTATAATAAAAATCGAAATAATTGCTTGAAGTTATTCACGTGAACAACACGTTTGTTCCGTCGGTAATAGGCGATGTTGTTCTTTTATTGACATGCTAATCATAATATTTCTCAACGATTAATTGTTTTACTACTTGATACATGCAATAAAGTTATGATGAAACAATAACAATTAGAATTTGGAGGAAATCAACAGCAAGCTGTAAAATGATTTGGACTTTGTCTCATCAAGAAATTTAACATTTGAGAGACAAATGTTTGTCACAACGATTCCATCCATTGTAATGAAAGCAAACATTTAAACGACAATAAGAAATATTTCGCCATAAAAATAGTCTGCATGTTTCAGTAGTAGTAAACATCTTTATTTCTAAAAAAGGCTATCGACCTATCGGTCTTTCTGCCCTTGTTTAATACATGCAGTCTTAATCTAAATAAAAAACAAATATGAAAATTCTCTTATTCTAGGTTAACAATACTATTGAATAAATAAGATATCAGTGGCAAGAAGAAATTATTTTATTGTCCACTAGTCCGTTGCGTTTGTAAGTGTTCGAGTAGCGTTAATGTAGGGAAACGGAAGCGGGATTGTCTGGTTGGTCTTGTAAGACAAAGGGGATTCAGTATGGTCCAGTTGTAGGGGTTGTTTGTCCATTTTGTCTGTAGCTGTATGAGTCTTTCCGAGATCTTTGTCATGTTTGTGCGTTCGTATAGTAGTTGGGTGGGGGGGTTGTGTATATGTTTCAATTTGTTGCCATTTCAATATCCTGCTCAAAATGCTCCATTTTTTATAAAATATTTTGTATTGTTCCTAAAGGTATTTTTTTCATCTTTTAAAAAAAGCCGGTTGTTTAAAGAGTCGGGGTAGAAATTGGCGGAAATCAACAGCAAGCGGTAAAATGCTTCGTAAGACATTTAACATTTGAGACTCAAATCAATTCCATCCATTGTGATGAAAACAAATATATAATAGTTTGCATATACATAATGGTTCAATTTGTCGCCATTTCAATACCCTGCTCAAAATACTTTTAACATCGTTCCTAAATATATTTATTATCTTCTTTTAAAAAAAGCTGGAATTTAAAGATTCCAATCAATCATCCACCTTTTAACCCTTATTTGTTTCAAAGATTCTAAATTTTTCGTCGTGTGGAGCAAAGGAAGACCTCTTGTTTTCAACAATGATCAGTATATTTTAAGGACAGGCTAGTTTTCAGTTGGCGCCACTCATACATATGTTTCAAGAGTTCCCACATTACTAAAACCCCACTTGAAAACGGCTAGATAAATGTTACTTTAATATACAGCCAGAATGTTAATTTTCTTATCTCGCATTTTAAAAGCTTTTTGATTTACTTTCTTTGCAAGGCCAGTGATTCCATGTCATAAAAAATATGTGTATCTGTTCATATATGCATAGTCACATTAAGATCGCTTTTCATCAAAATCCCTACACAAATAATCAACTAATACGTACGATAACACGTAAACGTGCAGATTTTTGTTGTACGTGAAGGTCCACGTGCTAATTACTAAATAATTCCTAATTGCAAGATTATAGCAATTTGGTAGCGATATAGACATCATGACGAATATTTTGCCAAAATGTTCGATTGCTCTAATGACTTGCTGAGCAAATACCTGATTACTTAAATGAAATCGATTTACTACCTGATAATTGGTGTCCAATTAAAAAAAAAAACTGTTTATATGATTGTGAGTGCTGGTGACAGGAATGCTTAGTTACAATAATGCAGAAATAAAGATATCAGCATAAGCCGTTAATAACAAAACTAAGCGAAGTTTCATGCAACAAAAAGTCGCTTTCCAGAATTTGTTCGGTGCTATAAAGTACCTTAATAAAAATGTTTTATCTTGAATAATATCGACATTGCGAACAATGACCAATTGCTAATCCCCTTTTCTGTACCTTTCTATTTATTTTTCTCTAGTAAAATTTATCTATTCGATTTGCACCTAATTCTTTTTAAGCATGCTCGATTTTCATAATACTTTTTTTCTTAAACCTCGTTAAATGATGAAAATAATTACTCACTTGCTTAAAAAATTGACAATTAAAATGTTAAGATACAACCTCTTTTTTACTAAAAGGCTAAACTACAGAATAAATGTCTATGAAAAGTTTACATTTTTCGGTGAAAAATATATAGTATAAATAATTGCCTTTTATCTAACGGTTTTCATAATACTTTTTTTCTTAAACCTCGTCAATGCTATGCGCTTATAAATGCTGAAAATAATTAACCACTTGCTTAAAAAATTGCCAATTAACAATTTTTAGTTGGAAGCTAGATGCTCACTAAAATACAAAACGAAAGAATAAATGTCTATAAAAAGTTTACATTTTTCGTGAGATAAAAGACAATTATTTATAAGTATCTTCAGTAATTTTTTTTACCGGCAATTCTGCGTCCAAGTTCAAACCCTTTTTGCACACAGTTTAGGAAAATAAGAGTGAAATTTAGCACAAAATTAAGCGAAGCTGCATGCAGCTAAAAGATGTTTTCGAAATTTCTTCTTTATGGCACCGTTAATAACGTCATTTATCTAGAATAACAACGGCATTGTTAACATTGACTAATCCCTTTTTCTATGTTGGATGGTTGCTCTTATAAGAAAATTTTATTAATTAATATATAGGTGTACAAATATTACATTCAAACATCGCAAATTCACGTCTTTGAAGGAAAATGACGGGATTTAATAAATAGCCACATTTTAACAATTACTAAATGTTCAAAACTAAGAATGTTAATCCTAATTTTTAAGTATTTCGCTTCGGATTTATTCAGTTGAAAACACAATTTTTGCCTAAAACATTCTTATATCTGTGAAAATTTGTTTAGTAACAAACGCATCAAATATATCAATTATCAAAAATAAGAATAAAGAAAAGGTTGAAAGAAAGAAAATATTTTTAGTGTTACTTGCTTCATATATTGCGTATAATTTTTGTTAGGCGGAAATAATGACGCCGTTAACCCACAACTATTTTCCTCACTTACACTAATAAATTATGTTCGTTAGCAAAATGTATTATTTAATGCCAAATAAAATTCATATATATTTGTTAATCTTAAGGAATATTTCAATATGGACAATTAAATACCAAGTAAAAATTAAATAGTAATTTAAATTGAAACTTGAACAGTTTTGCAACAGGTTTTTTCAATGAAAGATTGAATATATTTCACAATATTCCAAATTCACTTCAAAATATTCCTGGGTTTCAGTCAATTTTATTGTTTATTATTTAAAATGTTACAAATACGTTTCGGTGTCTTATGCGTTTCGTTCCAAAGTCAAATGTGAAGGTAGAAACAACTAGACACACAAACTGATGATGGTGGAGAAAGACACCGAAACGTATTTGTAACATTTTAAATAATAAACAATAAAATTGACTGAAACCCAGGAATATTTTGAAGTGAATTAAAGTACAGTCAGGAAAATATACGTAACAATATTCCAAATATGTTAAGCAATGTAGAATTTGCGACAAATTGAAAAATATTTTTTTCGAAATGAATTGAACGCAATTTTTGAATCACGTTAGTTAGTTTTAATAAAAGAGTTCAGAAAATGCTCTAACAATCCACTAAAGCCATGAACACGACTTAATCAAGCGAAGCTACATGCAACTAAAATTTGCGATTCAAGAATTACTTTTTATGGAACCACCAATAAACCTAATTGTTTAATGTTAACAAATATTTAATTTTGAGCAAATTTATTTTTTAAATATATTGATTGTAACAAATTTCTTGTTGTTACAAATTTCTTCAGAAGCTTAACAAAATTTGAGATTTTCAATTTTTTTTTGAAAAGTGACTCTTTTATCGAAAAATCGAGAGAAACACACTTTGAAGTGTATATATTTTTTTAACTTATGAAAAATGTATTTGATTTTTATATTTTTTAAAATAAAAAACAATTGCTGTTCTAAGAAATGGTTTTGTAAAACCGCAGCTCGATCGAGATTTTTTGAATTGCATTAGAGCATCAAAATACACACTGCCTAGCAAATAATGTTCATTCATACAAAATAAAAAAAAAACTTAAAAATAGCTACTCTGAGAAAATTTAAAACTGATTCAAACAACAAATTAAAATAAAATTCCTGGGTTCCAGTCAATCATATTATTTATTATTTCATATCAAAAACGTTTCGGTGTCTGTTCTGTGGTCAAAAAAAATTGTTTAATTAAAAAAAGTTTTTTTCCGTTCCAAAGTTGAAGGTAGCAACAAATTTGCCTACAAACTGATGATGGTGGAAAAAGACGCCGAAACGTTTTTGATATGAAATAATACATAATATGATTGACTGGAATCCAGGAATTTTATTTTAAATTGAATTAAAATACAGTCAGGAAAGTATATGCAATAAACAACAAATCAAAATATGATTTAATTAGTTTTAAGATGAGACATGTCAAAAAAGTTACCTAAAATTGAAAAAAGCACTTTTGAATAGGAGAACACCGTCCTTTTTTACCACCTTAAAAGTCTTCTTGCTCTACATTCGAGGTCCTACACTTTCGTTTTACAACACTCACTCAATTTGCTTTTATATAAAAAAAACTTACTATATCAATTTTTTGGGCTTCTTTGGACATTCTTGTTGTTTGTGTAACCGAATGGAATCAGAGGAATTGATGATGACCACATAGCGATTGTAAAAATCATTTAAAGCTTACTAATATAAAAGTTCGAAGTTTAATTTCAGAAATAAAAAAACACGGTTAATAAATTGATTAAGACCATTAAACAATACAGAAAAAGTATTAACATTTTATGATGTCACGTGAAAGATAGATATGACAAACATATAAAAACTGCGAACTGGAGTAATGAAGTTATCAGTAGCACTTTCGGCAAGATGAAATCATTTACCTTCTTGATAGTTTTTCCCGCTTTGTGGGCTAGTCTATCAGCCTCTGCTCTGCTCCCCAGTTTGGCAGATTCCTCTACATTAAAGCTACTGCATGTGGTAAGTAAGGTTTTTTTCATTTTCAACATTTCGTTATTTCAGAATATTTTTGAAAATATATAACATATAAAAATGAGAAAAGTTTTTGACGAATTTTTGTGCATAACAAAATGCAATAGAACCAGAACCTAATGACATATAGAGCTGTATTTTTAAAATTTTCATATTAAATTGTTTTTTCATTTTTCGCAGAAACCTATCCTCGATTTGAGAATAAAAAAAATATGTTAAAAAAACCTCTTCATTAATTATACTTTTTATTAAAATAAACAGCGTATTCAAAAGAATATAATTGCCTTTTACCTCATACTAAAAACACTGATAACATTTAATAATGACATAATTAAAAAAAAATGGCATTTTCATGTTTTAAAAATGTTTCAGATGTTCCGTCATGGAAATAGAAATCCTGACGAAAGCAGCATTATCCCTAACAGCACTTATTACGATGAAAGCTACTACCCTGAAGGATTTGGCCAACTGACTAACGTAAGCATGAAAAAAAAATAAGCAGCCCAAAATTACGTGAATTATTTTGATTTATCAGGCTGGTAAATTGACGGAATATACAATTGGGCTTCTCTTGAGAGCAAGATACGACAAATTCTTCACCGACACATGGAATGTAAATTATTTGGAAGCCAGATCCACCAATGTTAACAGAACCAAGATGTCTTTGGAGCTCTTGCTAGCTGGACTCTACCCACCAAAAGGAGACCAACTTTGGTCTGATCTCCCTTGGCAGCCAATTCCCTTCAATTATGTTCCTTCCGCTGAAGACAAGGTATATTGGACTCATTTTTTGATGTAGAAATATTGAATCTAATATGGCTTTCTAGGAAACCCTACCTTGGGGGGCTTGCGCTACAAATCTGGACACATTACTGTCTGAAATCATCAGCTCCCCAGAAATTGTCGAATACGGTGAAAGATACAGCGAATTGCTTGAAATTTTGACAGAAAAAACTGGTTCCAACGCCACCTTACTTAGCCCCTACAGTTACTACTTTGGATTTGCTACACAAGTATGACTAGAAATCATCATTATTTGTCCATATTTCAACGTTTTGTGAATTATAGGAAGAGCTTGGATACACCTTGGACTCCTGGGTGTCATCCATCTACCCGGAACCCATTCACTCAGCTGCTGTTGATTATTACTACTACTACACCAATAATACCGCTATCAGGAAATTGGCAGCTGGTAAGGAACTGTTCTGATGTTTTCCGACCTGTTTTCATTAGATAAAAATTTCCTCAGGATATTTACTGAAGAAAATCCTGGCCGACACTAAATCGAAAATTGATGGAACCATCAGCCCATCTTCCAGAAAGGCCTTCTTGTACTCTGCTCACGAACTGAACTCCGCCTCCATGCTTCTTTCCTTAAATGCCTACAAAATCACCGAAGTCCCTCCCTATGGCGCCCATGTTATCTTTGAGGTCCATGAGATTCTGGGAGTTTGGGGAATCAAGGTGATTATTAGCAAAAAATCCTCCAAGTCCAACTCTTAATTTTTTTTTCTCCAGCTTTTCTACCAGAACTATCAAAGCTACGATCCCATACCCGTTAAAATCAATGGATGTGGTTATTTCTGCCCATACGAAGAGTTTTACAGCTTGGTTGAAGAAATTCTCCCCGAGTCCGATGATGAATGCTTCTCTTAAGCTTTGATTCATTTTTGATGCGCTATTCCCTTATTATCTTTTCGCATATATGCAACCACTGTATGAAAATAATGTTAAATAAATTGATTTGAATCTTTAACTATTGCTTATGTAATTATTCCCATATATTCCCATAAATTAAAACAAAATGTAAAATGCACACACAAAATGTGCAAAGCGGACCACTATTTTTAAGTTAAAAACGTGTCAAACGTTTGCGACCTTTGATTTACATCTAGCAAACGAAATATACTTTTACAATAAAGTATATTTTCATGTGAACATTGAGAGACGCAAAGACATCGCCAATATTTGAAACATCTTTCTTAAAAAAAACATTTTTGCGTCACCCTGAGGAAAGTATACCTATACGAGTGCAGTATGTATAAATAAACACAGGATTGAGGAAGACATTAGAGGTGCGAACTGACACTAAAAATGCTCCTACTTTAGAAAGTTCCGGCGTGGAAAGGTTTCCCTTTTTGCAACTGATGTTTTTTATATCTTAATTGTTTACTTTTAAAAGTTAGGACTGAATATTCGAAGCATACAGTTCTATAGCTGACGCGAAACGTTTTATTAACTAATTATTTAAAGCCAGTGAACAATAGGGCTTTGAAAAACGTCGGGAGGATTTAAAATAATTTTATTGTTCAACTTTTTTTTTAGAGCGATATCATTTTACTGAGCTGCTTGCTTTCCAAATCGCACTAAAATAACTGCAATATTTTCTATAAATACAATAAATGAGCGGGCGGATGTCACTTAATACTATCCTTTTGACGAAGCAGATCTAATGAAAACAAGTATATTAGATTAATTAAAAGTGAATCCTATATATCAAGCATATATTTAGACAACTTGTGGAACTAAACATTACACTCTAGTATATCATAAAGTTCTTCAGTTCCTGGGCATCTGCTTAATATTTAATGCGGGTTCTAAAGTAAGCGTGCCATCAAAAGGAAAACCCGATGTTCTGGCTTCCGATTTACCTAATATTATTTACTTTATCATCAGATTATATCTCCCCTTCATCGTTATTGGTTAGTGTCTTCAAATATATCAAGCCACTTGATAGTCTCTAGAAGCAGAGAACTTAAAAAAAAGATAAAAATTCCGAATAGCTTATTTTGTGTAATTGCGGCCATTTATTATAAATTATATTATAACATTTTATTTACATTTTTCATCAAATAAATTATAATACTATTCATTATAAATGTTGTATTTTAATAGTAGGTTTTTACATAGAATATTCATACTTTGAGGCCAAAAATTATGTGAAAAATTAAAAAAATTTCGAATTAAAAATTCAAACTCGCAGAGTTTTCTAATCAATATGGAGAATTTTGGATTCTTGCATCCGAGTTAGAAGTGACAACTTTCTACAGTTCCTCGTGAGAAAATGCTAATACTTTTATATGTATTTATATTTTTATTTTATTTATGTATTATATGATATATATATTTTTACGGTAAACAAATCAAAATAAGAGAAAAATTCAAGAAAATTCGAACTTCGAAGAAATTGAACTAATGAAATTGTTCGAAAAATGTTGAATTATTTTTTAAAACAGTAATTTTAAAAAATAACAGTATGTATGTTAAAAACCACGTAATTTCGGGTGCATGCTTATCGGAATTTTTTTTACAAAATGAGCAATCGCTTTCTTAACTAATGTCTCGTCTCCTTTAAACACGCTGTATAATTCAGGTAGTAGTCTGTAGAAAAGTAATGCAGCTAAAGGCTTCCATATCTAAACAATTCATCAGAAAATGTCAATAAAAAAATTATAAGAAGCCTCACAAACATCCCACATTACAACAAAATTGCCTCGTATATGACGTCGTTGGCGCCTTATTGATATTGCTTGAAACCAATATAACCACGGTAAAACAAGTATAGACCACTAACTAATTCCACAACATCTGACTGAAATGTCTTAAATAGATAATGACTGATAATGTTTTATAGGTTAAGTTTGGTGACATGTTATGTTCCGAAGATGGGTGTCTTGTAATAAAGGAATTAATGTAAAAATTGGAACAACAACACGGCATGATGCAGTTTATGTTGTTGTTTAGTCGTCAAGGAAAACTCAGACTTCAGAAATGGTATGTCGCCCACCCAGACAAGCTGAAGAAAAAAATAACCAGGGAGCTAATCACCACCATCCTAGCCAGGAAGCCTAAAATGTGTAGTTTTCTTGAATGGAGAGACTTGAAAATAGTCTATAAGAGATATGCTAGTTTGTATTTCTGTTGTGCAATTGAGCAAGAGGATAACGAGCTTCTCACCTTGGAGGTGATTCATAGATACGTAGAACTTCTAGACAAATATTTCGGAAGTGTTTGTGAGCTGGACATCATTTTTAACTTTGAAAAGGCGTATTTCATATTGGACGAATTGCTGTTAGGAGGAGAAATTCAAGAGACTAGCAAAAAGAACGTTCTGAAAGCAATTGCTGCACAAGATCTTCAACAGGAGGATGAAACTCCTCAAGGCTTCTTTGACGACCAGGGGCTCGGCTAAGAGGATCATAGAATTTACTAAGTTTCACTGGCAGTATTAAGAAATCTTCATTAACGCTTAGAATCACTTGGTTATCTGTATATTCTGTTATTGTCACAAGATTTCTTGTTAACACCTTGAGTTTAATGTTATAATCTAAATATGTGTGATATAACATTGATTCTTCTACATTTCTTAATACTGTTCTAATTCAAAGTATTGTTAATCTTATAGTTTTGTCAACTGTCATTCTATTTAAGGATTGAGAGAAGTCCGAAATTACACATTTTTTAATGATCACTATCTCACTATGTTAGTTTTCCGCAATTGGACACTTCCACGTTTAGATGGGGTAAATGTTCGTTCATTAGTTTATATTGTATATGAATACTATAAATGCATTTAATATAAAACATGAAATATTCAAATATTGTTTTATCGCCGCCCAACACTAACAAACACCCCAAGTGTAGGTGAATTGATACAACAGTTTAATTGACTTAGAATTGTATTTGGCAAAAGTTTTATTTGTAAAAAATTATTACAAAACGCAGTTCTTAATTGCTAAAATTAAGTATTGTGACAAACAATAAATACTATAGAGTTTTTATCAGCATCTGCTCGCCTTTATTATAGCGCACATTATGATAAAATCTCTGAAGAAAGTCGTTGAACTTCGTAAGGTAACAATGGTTCTTCTTCACAGCTTTGCCTTCATATAAACCTTTTATATATAAATTTTTATTTACTGGGATAGTATATAAAATATAGTAAATGAGGAAGAAAATTACCTTACGAAGCAGAAACTTATGGACCCATAAATTATTACAAAATTAAACTATTACATTCCAGGAATTTTTGTTTATTGTGCAGGAAAGAACATACTTTGAACTGATCAAAGGTCACAAGCTCGTGTCAGTTTTTTTTACAAATTAAAATATCGATAAAAAGTTTGCGCTATTTTCATTTAAACTTGCTTATGTTAAATAAAGGATATTGCAAACTTTGAAGCTTAACACAAAGAGAATTTTTTTTATTTTGATTATGGAGTCGATTCCAAGGGAGGGTATATATGATTCTAAGTCTAAAGCAGCAGATTGGAAAAAGATCACAGACTTATTTTTAAAAGACGCAATGTGTAAACACTTTCCGTTCTTACTGCCATCTCTCCAGTACAGTGCATTGGCATAAATTTAGTTACAACTCAATCAATCAATTAAAGTAATCAACTCTAAACGAGAACATGCACACCACTACACAACTAAAACCTGTATTACAAAAACGCGATTTCTACAGATACTACAAAACCCATGAACTGATTTCAAATGATTATTCATTTGTAATTTTTCCTTATGCTAATTCGTATTTTAGAACCAATAACCATTTGAATTCTAGAACAATGATTACCAATTTCCGGCTAATTTTTAATAATTTAGTTCATGGGTAATTTATTGGTTTGACCAACTATACTACTACTGAGGTCATCTCTGCAGATAAAAATAACTATCTACACATCCAATAGAAACAGCCTTATTTTAGACGACAAGACACCAAAATACTAAAACTAGTCATTAAAAATTATTTTAGAAGTATTGCTTTAAGTAATTCCAATCTATCACATTAAAATTGCACGTTAACATGCTAAATGCAGCAAACATTAAACACGAAACAAAACCGGTTTAGATAGTTATAAATTCGATGTCCAGATAAAATATGTTTATATCTGTAAAGCTCTCCTGTAGCCTGATTTGAAATTGAGAAGAGATTACAAAAAGCTTTATGATTGAAATATTGACAACCCAAGCTTATTACTGAAAGCACAAAGTTCTCTACCGTAAACATAAAATAAAATTGATTTTACTTTGTTTGTGACAAAATGTTTAAACGCAAATTTTCTCCATCAGTTTCGTGCTAACAATACTGTAAAGACGGCTAATTAATATTATAACACGAGTAAATATCTGCAAAGAAGACCGTACCATTAAATATGTAGTAAATAAGTCCTAATTCGATGAAAAATGTGCATGAAAATCTACATAAGCCCTAAGGAACATCAGATTTAGGTAAGTATTACCAAGAAACCATTTAAATTCAGAGAAGTATGATTTAGTGATTTCATTTCATCCAGAAAGCAAATTACAGAATTTTGCCGCAAGTTACATTTTAGACTGATATCACGATCTAACGGAATCATTAAACCGGTGGGCACTCAAACTACATACCATTAAGTCATATGCTATCTTATTGTGCATGATGTACGAAGCCAAATACTACACTTAAATGTATAATTGGCAAAAAATCGACGCCGTTTTAGCACTAGCATAATTTTATTGCTTCAATAATGGCCAGAATGTGTATAAAACGTACCTACCATAGCCCGAAAAATATTCGGAACTTATCACTACCCAGGGTGTTTACAAAAGAAAAAACTATCATCTGACTCTCGAAGCAAACCTCGCGTTGCTACTTTGCAAGTCTATTAAACGCTACTAACAATAAATTATATAAATATTAGTAAAAAATTAAGAGAGACTAAGTTACGCCTTGAGTATTTGTACTTAAAACAATGAACGATTCCAGGTTACCCTAAACCAAGAATAGTATTTGGTGTCCTCACCTATACATCCTACCGACTAATCAGGGGTGAATTGGAATTTAACACCGTAATACCATTGGAATGATTTGGTATATCACATACGAAAAGATCTACTTAAATTTAATTTTGAATTGTGATGCTTTTGAGTTTTATTTAACAATTTTGAAGCCACCTAATTAGGAAAAGAAGTGAAAGAAGAATGTTCAAGAAAATTTAGGAACCAAGCTTTATCATTATATTCGATTAAGGAATTTTCGCTTTCTAATGTCTTAAAAGAAATGAAAATAGGTCGCGCAAAAACGATTTAACGGGATCATATATATGATATCTAAACGTAACGATTTCTGGAGTATTTCTAATGCTACCAAAAAACGAAATATCGGTTTCTAATATGACGATTGAAACCAATATGAAAACCGTAACAGCCAAGAGAGCTGGTAGAAAGGCACCAAAAACATAAAATTTTCCACCATTCTGATGTGGATTTTGAACTGTTGGGGCATTTTTCCGACCGCAAGTACGGCCGTCTACTTGGGAATGCGATAGTGGCGTTTGACTGCGGCTAGAACGATGTGATGGGTTTGTATTATCGTATCTATAATTATTATCAATAAGCTGAGATTCTGAAGAGGAATGTTCAAATGAATCACGAAAATAATAATCACTAAATCTATCGATGGAGTCGTCCTTGTACTTAAGAACCCCGAAATCTACAAGGAATAAACAGATTTAAGAAATTTAAATAGTTCAATGAACACAGAGACAAATTGAATTTGTACCTGTGGTGCGTAATTTTTTAGCGGTTATTGCTTCCTGATCTTCACACACAGTTTCTAAGGCAGCTACATCACTATAACCCTGAACAGGATTACCATCTAGTCCTGATAAAAGACCAGTACTACTACTACTTTCCATGCGAGATGCTCCGACGTCAGAATGACTTGAACGAGGTAAACTACTGTATCCTAAAAAACACATTCTAAGCCAAGCATGTAACTATCCGACATTTGCCCTACGTATTTCAAAATATATTATATTGACTTTAATTGGAACATCACTACTGATCATATATGTACCTAAATGAGACTGTAAAGGAGTTGATGGGGTTGCAGGTACACTTGAAGCTTTTCTTCTCATACTGGATGTTCTTTGAACATTCGGTTCCTGTCGACTGGGGGATACAGAATCTTCTAAAACCTCGCGCTCGGTTCTACCAGTATATTTAAACTTCGTGCCCCAGGAAAAGAAACCACCCCCAGACACCACAGATGGAGCATCTGAGCTAGTTGGTAAACTATATTCACAAGACTATTGTTTAAACTAGTGCAACCACAAAAGCAAACGCGTGCGAATATGTTTGTGGTGAGTCAAAAATGTTCTTAGCAAATTTGATGATTCTTATTTTCACTGTTTAACTTCAACTTTTTTGATTTGGGACTTCCCTGCAGAAATAATCATCATCAACAAATATTAGAATATATATTGGATGTTGAGATGCGTCCAATATGGATACGCGCGGTTACCTCAAACACAGTCTCAAAAACTGTGTTGATTTGGACCTTCCCTGTGGAAATAATATATCTTCAAAACAACCCCAAAAATCGAGCAAAAACAATAAAAAAAATTGTTAAGAACAACCACATTTAAGTCTACTATGTTTAAATACCATACACAAGGGCAATCGACGAAAAATTATTAAAACTATTTAAAAAAAAATGTAGTGTTAAGCGGCGTTATTCCTGCTAAAATTGGCTAACGCCAAAAAACCGGTACGCGGTAAATTTAAGCGTTTTGGAAAAAATTAAACAAAAATAATCATTTGGTCTTCTTCAAAATCGATACCTTGACTCGGGAAAAACCAAATCAAAATTCTTCATTTAGTAGAATTGCTAAGAACTTTTATTGGCATGCAGAAAATGAGTTAGCAATGATTTTGTACAGATGATATAACGCTGTGATTACTAACACTTATCGCCATCCATTCGATACCAGCACCTTGCTGGTTGAAAACAGTTATTTACTTGAAATGCTGATGCGAAACATTTCAATTAAAATGTTAATTATTCCCGTATAAAATACGAAGAAAAATAAATGCAAATTCCAAACATCCAAAAAAGTGATTATTAAAAATTCGATAACTTACGTAAAAAACAGCATTTGCTCCATGGCACACCTCCATATATGCCTACACGCAGCACCTGTGAGGCATTTAAAGCCTACAGTATGTTTCTTCTAAAAGCAAAAGAGAACAGTATAAGAAAGAGTTTTCGTCATAATCATTCACTTACTTCATTGTAGTCTAAATGAATAATAAACACTTTTCCTTCATAGTTGATTTTGTGAATATCGGGCCACCTAAAATGGTGTGATTTTCTACTTCTTTCGAATGTTAGTATGCCGCGGAAATTAACCCCTAAATAAAGTTGTGTCCCTCTAGCATCCTGCAATAGACCCTATTTTCAAGTTGGTAAAAAAAGCCCTTTGGAGGCAACATATTTGTAACATGTTGCCTCATTTTCAATCTTACTTTTACTGGATGTGGATCAACTCCATAAGTATCAAGCTGACAGGCCAATTTCAGAAAACTGTTTTCAACTTGTGACTGATCACGTCCTTTCATTTGCTTTTGATGAATGTCCATTGCTTTTTCTTCAATTGATTGGGTTTGCTTAAGCAGGACTTTTAGATCGGCAACGTAATGGCCAACATGAATTTCAGGATCATAATCTCCCAATTCCCCTATGTAGGACAAATAAGAGACTGTTATTATCTACGGTGCTTCTTTGAGAATTGGTTCATGCTAAACACACCTTGAACAATTAAGGCCATTAGCATAGCAGCGTCATTGGGACCACAATACAGACGGCCATGCAATAAATCCCGTTTTAACTGAAGAAACATTTGGTATCTGGTGATTTCTTCTTTAAGATAAACTGGGTCAGGGGGGTAAAACTTCACACGAAAACTAAACAGCACTGGCTCTAGTTCTTTGACTTGTTTGAGGATGGACTTGGCCAAATCCAACCAGTGCTAGACCGAAAATTAAAACACGTTACATGGAGGGGGTGTTTTCATGGATCACACATATTAGTGGCTGGGCTTTGCATGCACATTAATAACAGAGTTTCTATGATGAAAGACTCACTCTCTGACCATTGTTGTCCACATAGCGAAGGCCTAAGTAATCTTGCTCCACAAGATTTAATTGCTGGCATACATAATCAAGCAAGTGATTGCCTTTGTCATGGGGCTGCAGACGATTCGGTGGTAAGAACGGGTGTTTTTGTTTGCCGATAGTAATTAAATACTTACCCTGAATTCACATTGGAGTATTTCGGTATCTTCTAAAAGCCTTACAGTGCATTTGTAAACAATATTGCTGTCATGTTTAGAACCAAATTTTAACATTGTTTCTTTAAATACAGGTGAAATTCCAAACAATTCTTAAACCCTCAAGTAATTTAACAACAAACATTACAAAATACATTTAAACTGAAATAAAAAATTCATACATCTTTGACGTACATTTTGGAATTTGGCATTGACATGCGACCCCTTAACTACTTCGGTGCCTACGGTCTCGTCCAGTTTTGCACTATGCAGGTCAAAACGTTTATATCCGCGAAGCAAGTTTTATTACGGTCTGTGTTCTCTCTCTTGTCTATTATTCTATTCTACACTATTATTTATCTAACGTTTGTATTTTTGGTATAACAATCAGTGATGAACTGTTTTTAAAGTTTTAACCAGTATTAATTTGCTTATTTAAGGTTGTATGCAGAAATTGAAAAATAACTTTTTTAAACATTTTCACATGCATTGTTTCTGTGAATAAAATATAATATATAATATATATAATAATATAAGTATAAAATATTAATCGGTACTTTTTATTTCTATTTGTTAAACACCCAACAGATTGGCAGCATAAAACGGTGAAATTGAAACCTTATTAGGCTTTACTACGTAACGTAATATATATATTTTTAAGATATGTAAAATTATACTGTTTTATATATATTATTAAACTGGTAAGGGGGATTATTAATCTATAACTCTTAGCTTGAATTGAGTTTAGTTTTTCGAGAAGCATCTGATGTTTTATTCAAATTTTTATTTCTTTTTCTTTCCAATCAAATAACTGGGTTTTAGAATGTTTTTTGTTTCTTTCCAGGTGGCACGATGCAGCTTTCGGTAAGTTTAGCATTACTTTGCCTTTGGCGAATAGTGCCTTATAGGCTGTGAGTGATCCTGACCAAACCATTTAGATTTCGCGCTGTTTTTCCACATTTCAAAATTTAAACAAATTATTTGTTGCTAAACGATTTGAGTGAGGGATTTTCAGGGGCTAGGATTCGTCCGAATGATTGCATTTTTTACTGTTTATTGTTTTATGAGCGGATAGCGCCTAAAGAGGCTGTGAGTGATCCTGAGCCAAACCATTTAGATTTCGCGCTGTTTTTCCACATTTCAAAATTTAAACAAATTATTTGTTGCTAAACGATTTGAGTGAGGGATTTTCAGGGGCTAGGATTCGTCCGAATGATTGCATTTTTACTGTTTATTGTTTTATAAGCGGTTAGCGCCTAAAGAGGCTGTGAGTGATCCTGGCCAAACCATTTAGACTTCGCGCTGTTTTTCCACATTTCAAAATTTAAACAAATTATTTGTTGCTAAACGATTTGAGTGAGGGATTTCAGGAGCTAGGATTCGTCCGAATGATTGCATTTTTTACTGTTTATTGTTTTATGAGCGGATAGCGCCTAAAGAGGCTGTGAGTGATCCTGAGCCAAACCATTTAGACTTCGCGCTGTTTTTCCACATTTCAAAATTTAAACAAATTATTTGTTGCTAAACGATTTGAGTGAGGGATTTCCAGGGGCTAGGATTCGTCCGAATGATTGCATTTTTTACTGTTTATTGTTTTATGAGCGGATAGCGCCTAAAGAGGCTGTGAGTGATCCTAGCCAAACCATTTAGATTTCGCGCTGTTTTTCCACATTTCAAAATTTAAACAAATTATTTGTTGCTAAACGATTTGAGTGAGGGATTTTCAGGAGCTAGAATTCGTCCGAATGATTGCATTTTTTACTGTTATTATTTTATGAGCGGATAGCGCCTAAAGAGGCTATGAGTAATCCTAGCCAAACCATTTAGACTTTCGCGCTGTTTTTCCACATTTCAAAATTTAAACAAATTATTTGTTGCTAAACGATTTGAGTGAGGGATTTTCAGGGGCTAGGATTCGTCCGAATGATTGCATTTTTTACTGTTTATTGTTTTATGAGCGGATAGCGCCTAAAGAGGCTGTGAGTGATTCTGGCCAAACCATTTATATTTTTCACATTTAAAAAAATCGCGACAACAAACTTTTAATATTTCTAGGACAATTCTGAATTTTTTTTGCTTGGTTATCAGGAGATAACCAGATCAGTTGTATATTACGGCAAGCTAACATGTTCTTTTTTTCCAAGTTTCCAAATACACGAATGAATTTATGCCGAATATCAGCATTTGCGTGTTCGGTGGGCGTATATTTAAAGCAAAAAATACATGTTAATGTGGACCTTTTGCACTGTTATGTAACAGTTTAGTAGAAGTTTGTAAGCGATTGGTTGAATCAAGTGTCAACTAAAACCAATGAGTGATAAATCCGGACATACTGATGACCAATAGGAGACATTGATTTTGCGCGTTGATTTGCTAAGGTTTCCCTTTCCTAAGGCGTTTCTGAACGAGTATGACAAAGATCTTAGATGGAGGAAAGCGGAAAGACTTTTGTAAACACAATTATTTCTTTATACGCGTATATTCAAAGCCAAAGTACATTTTAGGCATTAAAAGCAGCAAACACTTTGCCACAATAAAGTACTAATTTTTAGTTAAAAAAAAACTGCACTGCAGCTGCATGAAAGGATACAATTTCCATTGATATCAAATGTTCTGTGCTGCGCCAAGTTTTGCCTAAAAATATCGAATTTCGTCAAATTTTGTATTTTGCTGATTTTCAAGCGAAAAAATTAAGGACACCAGAACCAACCTGAGAATAGAACAGGGTTCATAAACTCATGAGCTTTAAATTATGAGTTTATTAAAATAAGGGTGCTTATTTCTGAAGATGTGCTTCAACTCTTTCGCGCCCCTGTTTCAAGTGGTAAACTTTTACTAGGATTTAAAACGGAATTAAACTATGCACATGACACGCTGATGATCAATTTTTTTAAGTTCTTTTACTATAGATGTAAACAGTACCTAAATTAACTGTTTTTTTTTTATAAAAAATATATTCCCTGGATAGGTATAAAAGTAATGAATTATAGACACCTACATAAATATATAAATAATTTAGTACAAAATGCAACATAAAATATATCAATAAATTATAACATAAGGCAAAAATCGTAAAGGATAATAAATACAGGTAAATTTTGGGCGAATTAAGCATATTTTGGCAAGATATTAAATACTCAATTTATCTATAAATTTCAATTGTAACTTCGCCGTCTGGAATTTTCTTCATTTGGGACCAGGCATCAATGCGAGATAGATTTCGGAAATCAATTTTGTTGACTGAAAGAATTTCGTCACCCACTTTCAATGCCTCAGATTTATCAGCAGCACCCCCTGAAACAAGAGATAGGTACACATTTAGTTAAAAAATAATTGCCATTTAATTTTATATAAAACCACATACATTTTTTTAAATTTCTGACATAAACTAGAGCCCCACTAAATTTGAGAATACTCACCAGCAAATATTTTCTTCACGACTAATGGCACATCTCCTTTTGGCGAGTCTTTGCCTCCTTCAATGCTGAACCCTAGGCCCGATCCATCCTTGACAACTTTAATAGTATGTGTGGGATTCTTGTTTTGGACAGGAGCAAGTGAATTTGTTTCATGGCCTGAACATACAAATAATAAATCTTACTAACAAGTTTTGTATGCAAATGTAGCCTTAGTGCAGTGTTTTTTTCCTATAAGACCTAAAGGTCAAACAGATCCTGATGAGTAATTGCAATTGCAAGAACCGTGCCTCTTTTAAACACATACCTTTTGTTTCTGATGTCAGAGAGCTAACGGAGGATGAAATTCTCCTGGAAAGGTTTGTCGATGGTACGAAGTCCTTAGACTCTTCAATGACTATTGAAAATGTTGAAATTGGCATCTGGAATTAGAAACAATATTTTATTACATTAAATAAATTCATTTAAATTTCGACGTTACCTTTAGAAGCTCAGTAGCAGCCGAATGAGTAAGCCCTGCTGTTGGCTGCTTATTGATTGCAATCACTTTGTCACCTTTCTTTAATTGACCATTCTGATAAGCAATGCTTCCGTATCTTATTCGATGAATCTGAAATAAAACCATTCGTGAACGTACAAATGATGAAATTTCAACGCACGCAAATCTAGGTAAAAATCGAATGCCCTATTCTAGGTGGTGTTTTATAATTACAAGGCATGAGATTTTAATAATAATTACATTTTATAATATTAGTAGCATACAACCTTGTCACAGGCTATTAATATTTTCTGTGATGCCAGTTTTTTATTTGTCCTTTGCAACAAAGGCAATATATTTTATTGGTATTCGATTATAAACATGTTTTCTCCGCTTACTTTAATGATTCAATAAATCTAAAATTGTTACGGATGAAGCTGATATTTTCATTAAAATTTGTTCTAGTATAATTGCGAGATAACTAGAAAACACCCAAGTTCCCCATGTTAAAGTAAGTATATCGTGACATGCATGTTATTGAAATTCGATATATCGTTCCTGTTCTTATTACGTTTATGCAAATAAACCCGTGGATTGTTAAATCATTTTATAACAATATGGATTATGCGCATACATTTGTTCAGTTGGACAATATTTATTACAAAATATACTTACTGTGATGTTTTTACTTTCATAGTCAGCACCTCCAGCCAAGGTGATTCCTAAGCTTCCACCCGGTTGATCTAAGTTTAGTTCAATTGTTCTTTGTTCCACATTGGGAGATGTTTGAGGTGCTTTGTCTACTGGCGGAATGGTTCGATCAATTTCTTGTTTCTTCACTGTTGCTCTTATGGCTTTTACTGGTTCTTCTTTAGGAATAAGGCTAGGAGTTATCGGACTACTATTTATTGCAGTTCCACTAGATAGCCTCCTTGTTTCAAGTTTCTCAACTTTTTCTTGCGATATTTGCCTGAAGAGCAGCTTATCATCCGATCTTCTTCGTGCGGTTGCAAGAAACTCTTCTGATCTCCGTCGGGTCGCAATGATCGTCTCACCATTTGCTAATTCCGGCGGAGTTCTGGCAGGAGAAGCTTTCCCATCAGATTTGTAGTTTCTGGGAAATACTGGCAGCGACTGGCAAGAAGAGTTTTCAAAATTTGCCTTCAAACTTTGAATATTCACTGGTTTGTTGCGTTTCTCCAAAATACTGTAGGCGCTGTGCTTTTGGACCAAGTTTTCATATCGAGTTTCAGCTAATTCTTTTGCGGTCTTTGTTTCTTTAGGTGTTTGAGGAATATGAGTTCTTTTGGTGGGAATTGGTTTATCTACAATTTTTTCTGAAATTTATAATTTGAATATTAAGTAGGTAGTTATATACGGTAGTTTATTATTTTTGTAAATAAACTGGGCGGCAAATTTAATGCATAGCTCAAATCTTCCCTATTATTTCACTGTGAATATTTTCTCAGTCAGTGGTCCGATTTGAATAATTTTTTATCGACTTATAGCTCTATTTTCGACAAAATTTATGTTATAAGATAAGCAAAAAAATTAAATAAACATTTTGTACAGGGCGTTTAAATACTGCCATTCTTTCTGGTCAAAGCTGGAATCTTTCTACGGGCAATATGGAGTTGCCCAGAAAGAAAAAAGTATACCATGTTATAGGCTCATGTGTTCTGAGTAATTTGGACCTTCAATCGTCTGTTTACCTGGAGCCATTCGAGAAATAATATTTTTTAGGACCGATTACATTTTCTGGAAAAAAGGCGAACATGATTTCACTACAAGTTGTTTGAAGTAGTTTGATGAAGTCCTGTTCGTGATGGAGTGCTTTCAGTAGTAGTAAACATCTTTATTTCTAAAAAAGGCTATTGACCTATCGGTCTTTCTGCCCTTGTTTAATACATGTAGTCTTAATCTAAATAAAAAACAAAGATGAAAATTCTCTTATTCTAGGTTAATAATCTGATTAAATAAACTTTCCAATTCTAATGACAAGGAAAAATTATTTTATTGTCCAGTAGTCGGATTGTTGAAGCGGGATTGTCTGGTTGGTCTTGTAAGACAAAGGGGATTCAGTATGGTCCAGTTGTAGGGGTTGTTTGTCCATTTTGTCTGTAGATGTATGAGTCTTTCCGAAATCTTTGTCATGTTTGTGCGTTCGCATAGTAGTTGGGTGGAGGGGTTGTGTAGTGGGTTTTGGGGGTGTCTTATTCGTGTTATTAGTCTTAGTGCAATTTGTTCTGTGGTTTGTATATAACGTTTTGTCCTTTCTGTTCCGTTGGTCATGAGTATATGTCCATAGTCTAGCAAGGGTCTACAAATAGCTTTATATATTTTGGTGGCGGTGTTTGTGCTAATTCCTCTGTCTTTGTAGGTTAGTGATCGGAAGTGTTTTGTTCTCTTTATTGTTTCTGCCCTGATGTTCCGTATGTGTTTAGTGAATTTTAGTTTGTGGTCAATTGTGATTCCAAGGTATTTTACGTCGTTTTTTGGTTGTGTCGTTTGGCCGTCTGCAGTTATTGTAGGGGAGTCAGCGTTGAGTCTGTGGTTTGTGAGCAGAAGTTGGTTTTTTGACGCGTTTGGTGTTAGTCTCCATTTATAAAACCATGTCATTGTGTTGTTTGTTAGTGTTTGGAGTCTTTGAGCTGCTCTCTCAGTAGTTTTGTCATGTACAATAAGTGCCGTGTCGTCTGCGTATTGTAATATGTATGCCGATCTGTCGATTTGATTTTTGTCTGGTAAGTTGTAATTGTATATGTCATGGCAGTATATATTCTAGAGAAAGGGTGAGACCGGGGATCCTTGAGAGAGCCCTTGTTCAGGGGAAAAAGAAAATGACAGTGTTTTGTCAATTCGTACTTGTAGCTGTCTGTTTTCTAGTAAGTTCTTTATGGGGTGTAGTAGATATGTTGGTGAGTGTTTTCATTATTACTACTTCTGCTTATTTGTCACTCTCTGTGCCCTGTTTATTAAGTTGTTAAAGATCAAGTATTCTTGTTTTCACGCTTAAAGATATTGTTTGCGTTTTGCTTTTTTAGCGTGTTACATACATAACAAAATAAACAGAGGTGGACAACTCTCATTTTGCATAAAATTATTATGTTTGCCTAGCCTTCTTCGGGATTAAAACAAAATTTTAAATAAATTTCGTGCGGAAAATGTGACTGGTCGTAACAAATGAATATCTCTTGAATGGCTCAAGATTAACAGACGATTAAAGATCCAAATTACTCAGAAAACACACGCTATAAAATCGTATACTGTTTCTTCTGTCCCAGCTACCCGATATTGCCCACAGGCTGATTTAAACTTTGACCAAGAATATATGACACTATTTAAACATCCTGTACTTAAATGCTGTCCAAAAGACCCGAATGAGAAAATATTCACAACCAAAAGCTATGGAATATTTAAACTCTGCATTAAATTTCCGCCACAGTGTAGATTCACATATTGCGGCTTTTATATATTATTAAAGTTCTTCTAAATACATCGAAATTTTCTTGAAATATTTGAAAACTGGACTTAAAAAATGTAGGTGATTTGAAAACTTTGATTTGTAAGCTAGCTTCGATTTACCCATCAAAATTACAACACAGAGCACCCGGCATAAGCATAATTGAATATTTTATTTATTCAAATCAGGCGTCGATAGAAGCAGTTCAACAAGTTAATTTTAAGGCTTACTAATTTCTTTCACTATCACTATTTAGATACATGCAAAATCGAAAGCCTAAACGTGCACTGACCGATACAATCTGACAAAGGCCAAAGAAAAAAGTTCTGCACTATTTCTTGATTAAGTAACCAGCTACGTAACGTTGCTGTTGAAATAATTACTTGTGTATTCTTACTGTTAACAATACGAGTAGCAGATTATTCATTACGAGCAACTGATTCATTTTACGGCATAATGAATAATAAAAACCAAGACGGTAGAACTAAACTGCCTGATGATACTGTTGAGATTAAAAAAATGATTTTCTTTCTAGTGCTCCTTGTGCTCTGTGTCGATTTGCAATGGTATATTGAGTTTTTTATTGACGATGTAAAAAGCAATTTTATCCTCACAATGTTACAAGCAAAAATTGTTGGAGTGAAACTCTTGATTGAACAAAGCAAATGTATTTAGTTTCTGTACCTAAGAAGATTTAAATAAGATGTTTTAAATCGAACATCACGGTTTTGTCTTATGTTATTAGTTAATATTGACCAATACTGTAATCCCATAAGTAGCTCAAGATTCAAGATGAGTGTTTGTTATCTTCTTACCATCGATACATTTACGGATTATAAATACGAAGTCCTACTTAAGCAATTCTTAGTACCAATTTATGCTCTTATATATAGACTTGTATTAACTTAATAATAATTAATTGTTTGTTTTAAATCTGGTTTCACTCCGCCATAAAAACGCATGTGAACATGAAGGCTAATAATTTAGAAATTTCTTCATCCACCTTGATATTGCTTTGACTTACCTGGAATCTTTGGGGGCACTGAAACTAATCGCTCAATGCCAACTTCCACCACGACAGGTTCATTAACAACCACGGGTTTAATGGCGATGATTTGTTGCTTCAAGACTACTTCCTCAATGCTGTTGGTTCCATCCAAGGCAGTGTTTGGAACCGGCGCTTCGGATAAAATAGAGCTTTCTATTTCCAGTTTCTGCTTTACATTGTCGTTTTCTTCCAAAGATCCTTTCCTCTGGATCACTGGTGAACCAATTTTTATATCTTTTCCACTTCGACATTTAGCTGAAGCTAAGATATTTTTTCTATTGATGGCTTCCACGCTTGAGGGTTTCAACAATCTATTTTGACCATTCAATTTGTCGTCGGAAGTTGGAGATGGCGGAGGAGAGCTTCTGGAGTTGTAGCTGGACTGACTGGAACTAACGGCTGAATCGTTGTCGCTATCAGCAAAGTCTTTCGGGTTATGAATGTGACTGTCTCTAATCGACATTGTCTTCAGACTGGTGTAGTCAAAGCTATAATCAGACCGAGTTGGAGAAGATATGCTTTCCAGGGACTTCGGATCATCAGTAATTCGTGATGGAGTGCTTTCATTATATTTGTTATAATACTCATCGTAGCTACTCTCAGCATCACTGCTTTCGCTCTTTTTCACATTACTGACTGGGTATACTTGGAAACTTTTCCGCTTAAATGCTGGGGAATATTTTGGTAAGCTCGAATTGGAAGACCAGGATGGCAGCACTACGGGTGATATGGCAGGGGGAGGTATTGGTCTATATATTTCATTCACATTATTTTCTGCTTTTAAGCTGAGATCGATTTGGGACGTAGTAATGCTCTTGATCTCAGGGATATTCAAAAGTGGCGTGACATCATTTTCGGCAGCTTCAGGAATGACCAGTCCCTTCAGTTTAGACAATCTACTTTTGCGCTGTTCCATTAGAGTGTTCCATTTGCTGGAACTTTTTTCTTTTGAAAACACACTCATATCTATCAAACTCTGCGATCGAGTATGAAGTAAATTCGATTTTTCCACTGGTTCATATTTGTCTTCATCCGAGTCGATCATTTTGTCTCTCAAATCGTAGTTTGAGCTACTGATGGATCGGTCCAGGGGCTTTATCACAGGTTGACTCCAAGTTGACCGAAAGCTTGTAGTATATTCTTTCGGTTTCGGGCTATAGTTGTCAAATATGGCAGTCTTCCCGGATGTTTCTACGAAGTCAGGAAACTCATGGCCATCGGGAGGTTGCCGGGAATCGCTTGGAGGAATTTCCATAGGGATTTGTTTATCTGCAAACAATAAATGTTTTATCAAACTTTAATAGCCATAGATCAGCATTAATCTGACAGCATATTAGTTTAATTAGTTATTGATTATTTTAACGATTAAATGCTTTGACAATGGACAAAAAACAATTATTGTGCACTATTTGCTAATTTCTAGATGACCTCAAATTATATCATGAAGTCTGGTGGTGGATAATAGGAAACATTTGTTTTAAAGTTGGAGGTCAATAATTGTCGTTTTTTTTTCACACAAAGAGTTGTCTTTTTACTGTGCATTTGCAACACATACAAATAAGGTTTTATATTGTTAGCGTTTAGAAGTGCTTATATAAAGAGCAATAAATAAATATGGTTTTGCAACAGTCATTTTCTGAGAACGACTACTTAAGTGTGGGATTGACCGTGCAATTTTTTTCGCGTAAGGCTGTTGTTACGAAAGTTAATAAGAATGTATTTTCCAAAAAATTGCAAATTATAAATTCCTCAAGCTCACCAATTGTTTATTAACATTCGCTAGATTCGGTTTGTTTCACTGTCCTTTTATTATTATTGAACACTAAACGAGCAACAACACTCGCGAGCCATGCTTTAAGCGACTTATAATTGCTATAACTGCAAATGACTAAAATTGTTGCAAATAAAGTGAAATGTATTAGCTGCACCTTTATTAGCAGCTTGTCAGAGATATGACCTAAAACATCTAAAAATTCGTCGTTAAAACAAATGCCTTGTTTTGACGAAATATATCGATTTGATATTATAATTGTTCAAATAATATCACAAGGATGAGTCAAAAAGTATAGCATCATATGAAACGTGCAATTTGCGAGATTACGATATTTTGGAATAATCCTAGACATATCAATTTGTAGTTAAATGTGCTTGATGGCTTGATGCGAGAACAGTAGTTACATTCAAACATAAAATTGATTGAAGTGCTTAATAGCTGTTGCTTGTAAAGATGAATGCTTGATGGAATTTTATTGTGTCTATAATAATCTTTTAGTTGAGTGAGTAACTTCGATTAACTTTTCATGCCATCCTGGTATATGTATTTTGCGATCCTATTTCGATCAGTGATTAATATACTCGTTATTATTATCACAAATAATCTGGTTACGTTAAATGTTTTTGCTTATCCGACCAATAGACACTAGCCTTTTGGTAATTTATTTTGCGCATTCAATGTTAGGAGCAAAATCCATTTGTCAAGTCAAGTAGATTATCTTTTGATGTTAAAATATGTAGTGACGCAATACTGCACCCACACCTGAACCACGATAACCAACGGTATTTTATGGAATTTATTTTACGTTTTTTGTAACAGCAGCCAGATGCTGATGACAGCGGCAGAAGTCCAGTTAGAGAAAGAACCATATAAATCCATAAGCAAAAACGATACTAAAAGCGATTATTAAAATTATTCTAGCTCTGGTATTTACAGCGGAAATGATTGTTTCCTGGGGTTTAATTGCTAACTACCTAACGTTTGTCATGAATTATCATTAACAGTATCACGTATAAAGTGTCCGAAATAAAAATGTCACCAAAAATGACCGCAAGGTTGTCAGAAAAATTCGTCGTGGTAACAGTTCTTTTCCAAGGACGGAGTGCACAATAAATCAAAAGACAACCAAGACATTGAGGTCAGATTCTTACTGGGTTATGTGCAAAAACAACCTATTTTAGCTGAAATCTTGATCTGGTCAACAAGCATATTTCGAGATGCTTCACTGACCTTGCGAAAGCTTTTTTGAAAGATTGTATCCTAAAGAAGGTCGACCAGCCAAAAAACCTAATATTTGTTATTCACGGTGGGCCAAAGAAAACCAAACGGTTCAACTTTAGGTTCTTGGTGTTAATAAAAAGCGTTTGTAGTCGTCAGTTTATGTGAGCTGTTTCAGCTTGGAATATTGTTTTCCGTCAGCAAAGACCACAATAGAGCAGATACCCGCGGGTAAATACCAAAAACCCCTCAAATGGGCCATAAGACAAACACCGCCACCAAAATATATAAAGCTATTTGTAGACCCTTGCTAGACTTTGGACATATACTCATGACCAACGGAACAGAAAGGACAAAACGTTATACACAAACAACAGAACAAATTGCACTAAGACTAATAACACGAATAAGACACCCCCAAAACCCACTACACAACCCCCCCACCCAACTACTATACGAACGCACAAACATGACAAAGATCTCGGAAAGACTCATACAGCTACAGACCAAATGGACAAACAACCCCTACAACTGGACCATACTGAATCCCCTTTGTCTTACAAGATCAACCAGACAATCCCGCTTCCGTTTCCCTACATTAACGCTACTCGAACACGGGCCATAAGTTGAGATTATTGCGGATTAGAATGCTCTAGAGTGCCAATTCCTGAGCTCATTGACTTCGCTTGACGCTTTCAGTTTTTCCAAATAGTAGCCTTTGGATTCTTTCGACCCAAAACTAACTTTTCACTTGTGTTTTTTTTTATCTCAATGAGTAGCTTTCGGTCTGAGAAGCTCCAAAATATGCATAAATGGAGTAAATATAGTATCGTCGGCTAAAGAACCAAACCATTTAAAAATCGTTTAAAATGTTGATTATTTCGGATCTGAGCCTTTTCGCGTGTTTTTCAACAACTGTTATGCATTCCTCGCTTCCTTGAGATGCAAATGATGTAGAATTCAAGGCATTTTGAGAAAATTGATATATTTTCAAAAAATTGGAAAAATTTCGATCAAAACAAAAAATTTCACATGCGTGCTTTTTTACCTCTATCGATTCCTTTCGACGTATGAATGTGCACATACAAAGTGTTCGGGTCTATAATAAGCAACATGTTTTCGGTTAAAGATTGTGATCGTTCAAAAACCACTCAAAATGGACAGAAAGTTTCGATTATTTTTAAACTAAAGTTTCTAGTATGTTTTTCAAAGAGTTCGTTGCATTTCTGGCTTCCTTGAGATGAAATGATGTAGAATTCAAGGAATTTTGAGAAAGTTGATAAATTTTCAAAAAATCTATTCCCACCCTGAGAAAAATTTTGATCAAAAATAAAAATTTCACATGCGTGTTTTTTGAACTATATCGATTCCTTTCGACGTAAGAAGTCCCCTAATGTGAATATATTAAGGGTTTGGGTCAATACTAAGGAATATATTGTCGGTTAAATGTCGTGACCGTTCAAAAAGACTCAAAATTAAAAGAAAATATCGATTATTTCTAAACTGCTGCTTCTAGCATGTTTTTCAATTAGTTCATTGCATTTCTAGCTTCCTTAAGATACAATGATGAAGAATTCAAGGAATTTTGAGACACTTTACATTTTTTGAAAAAATCGACCTCTACCCCTTATGAAATTTTCGGTCAAAAATCGAAATTTTTCATCCGCCGTTTTTGAGCTCAATCGATGGTTTTCTATAAAGCTTCCCAGAATGCATATATAAAGGATCCATACTATAATAAGGATTAAATCGTCGGTTAAAGATGGTGACCGCTCAAAAACTGCTTAAAACTGGCCAAAAATGACGATTATTTCGGATCTGAAGATTCGAGAGGGTTTTTTAATGAGCCATTTGCATTTCTCGCTGGCTTAAGATGAAAATGATGTAAAGTTCCAGAAATTTTGAGACATTTGACATTTTTTTAAAAAATCGTTAAAATTTTCGGTCAAAATTTAGAGACTAAAATAAAGAATAAATCGTCAACATTTTATATTGCAAAAAAATCAACATATTTCATCCGCGTTTTTTTTTAGCTCAATCTGGGATTTGAAACTTCTTCTAGCGTGCATGGTTCTACATGCGTTTTTTTTTAACACAATTCAAATGCGTGTGAATACGAAAGGGACAAATGTTAGTTTGAGGCCAACATTGACCATATAAAGAGAATTGGCACAAAAGATAAATCTTCCAAGCAAATAATTACACAAATCTGTTTTGAAGCAAGAAAAGAAACGCGAAACATTAACATGTGCCGTTAGGAATCGCATTTTTATTGCTCGAACAGGAATTTCATCCGTGCTCCATTGGATTTGTTAAAACCATAAGGTATCACTTTGTAGCACTAACTTAAACCATACGGCAAAAAATGCATGAAACTAATTGTATAAATTACGCTGGGCTGTGGTAAATGCTCCAATCGACACTATAACAATTATTAATACAGTTAGTTTGTTTTATTTTTACTCTCACTTCATGTGAACTGTAAAGTACCTTGCCCTGTACTGAACAGTTCAAAACCCTGTTTTGTGCGTTAATTTATTACGCACAGAGAAGTGCTACAGCCAAATACGTTGGCTACGATTTCCGATATCAATATTTAGATTCTTATTCGCTATAAACTTACTTATTAAAAATGTAATGGTGCGGCACTATTTAACACGTTACATACTTATTGTTGTCAAGTGAAAATTGCCATCTAAAGATAGCTTAGCTTATCTCACTGTAATAGTTCCTATGTGGTTAATGATGCATTATGCTGAGCCCGACTTCTCAAATATTTAACTTTATAACTCGATTAAATGCTTAAAGTCGCATAAGCACCGAAATTGTTTTGGAAATCATCTCAATCTTTGAGTAACTTTAATGGAAGGTTGAATACTTTAAAGAATAATAAACACACACTGCTTTAAACCGTTGACGATTGCTGAGTGAAATATTTAGTGAAAAGGTGTTTGAAATATTGCAAAAATTCGTGCTGTAGAAGAAGCGCACACTTCTTTATAAACCAGTGAAAATTGAAACTGTAAACTATCAGACTGCATGAATCGGGCAAAGCCTCACTAATTAAACATAGTAGCTACAATGACGAGATTCTTATTACTTACATGCAGGAAAATCTATATTTGTTGTTTGCTTGATTAATCAAATCGTGACTAATATCAATTTAACATGTCAATTAATATATAAATGTTGCTACAAAGCTATTTGTTTAGCTGTCATCTACATACACTCAATCGAAATTAGCAAATTAAGAATGACTGACGAGTTTTCAAAAAATAAACGATGACTGGAATTAAGATGGATAATATTATTACCTCCAAAGCGTAATTTTCTATTGCTGTAAAAAATCCCAATAATATAGGATGAGTCATTTTTTAATATGGGACAATATTAGTCATATATGGTAGAAGCAAGAGTGTAATTTTTTATCTTGAGAGACTACTTTAGACATGTAAAAATAACAAGTTAGAGCCTATTGAAAAAAACAAATTTAGCTATCAACATCACCATCCATCATTTCATTAACATTATCATATCATTAACGTTATCATTAAGATAACATTTTGTCGCTAATATATTTTTATCTTCAAGCACGCGGGAGCTGGATTACCAAAAAATCAAAGTTTAATAACAAGAACAAGAGCGGTTCTGCCATTTAAATTTGCCTAATCATTTCAATCGAAGTTCCCAGTTATTGTATAGTAATTGTTCATTATTGTCATTGTTTCTGTTACAATTATTAGTGCAACGCATGCTAATATGCACCAATTGTATCTCGATGCCTGCTTATTCACTTTCAAAATCCCATTTCAGTTGTATGATAATTAAATGGCAGCGGTATTTATCAGTTTATAGATCTGGATTATGAAATGTTAAGATTCAGTGGGCAAACAAAATGAATTAATTTCAAAAGGCAAAATTATTAAAAGACGAAACAATTTCAAGAATGCACAAGACACAAGTTTAAAAGAATACCATTGCTTTCAACGCACTCTCTCTTCCACAACAAACACCTTTCTAGAAAATTGCCAACATAAAAAAGTACTATCTAACCAATAGAATGTAGTGTTAAGACAGCATATTTATCTTGAAAATACTCTACCATAAATACTGTAGTGCATATTTAGCTGACACCTCGGCAAGCTGGACATGCTGTATATATAATAGTTAATTATTCATAATGCCAACAATGTTACGGTCAAGATGTGATCTGTTTTCAACTAACAGATAATTGCACATTTCTAAATCGAAAGTAGGAATGAAATTGTGAAATTCTGTTGCTTTGGGGTCGCAATTCGTGAGGTACCCCTCGCTGTTAATACCGTAAATAACAGATTAGGTTTCAAAAGTCGTGATTATATGCTTTCTTTTTGGCGTTAAAAGGAACACAAATTCCAACCAAACAATAGGTATTCTGTGGACGAAGTTACTTATTGTAGACATATTTTTAGATATGACTGTTGTTAACTAGATACTGCTTTTAAATGTTAATAATAATTTCAGCTTATTTTGAAATCCTTTGGAGATTTTTGGTTTATTTATTGATCAACTGGTTTTTTTTATATTTTAAAAGATTTTAATCTGACCTTTTCTATTGCCTCGTTCGGCAAAGCCAAAAACTAAAGGCAAATATTGACTGATAAAGTTGCACTTCATATTCGATCAACTGCATTTTTTTATATTTTAAAAGATTTTAATCTGACCTTTTCTAGTGCCTCGTTCGGCAATGGCAAAAACTAAAGGCAAGTATTAACTGATAAGGTTGCACTTCATATTCGATCAACTGTATTTTTTTATATTTTAAAAGATTTTAATCTGACCTTTTCTATTTCCTCGTTCGGCAAAGTCAAAAACTAAAGGCAAATATTGACTTTGATAAAGTTGCACTTCATATTCGATAATTTTCACCTACATTTAAAATAATATACTCTACATGTACTGATTTATAAAGAGTTTGTTATCGCTACGTGTTATCTGAAATGTGGCCAATAATTGCAAACGAATGTGTTGCTAATCATAAACTAAGAATACATTGTTTGCATATTGTTCTGTTAATGTAGGTTTCCTAATAAAATGAACTAAAATCGGAGTTTTTATCGAGTAATTAGAAATTCCACAGACTGCAAGGAATGTCAGTATTTCAAAACGCGGTTTTTAGGTAGGTAGTTTCAAATTAACATTCAACACTCCTGAACTGTTTTAATAAATACGCGACAAAAAAGCTAGCATGTATTCAAATATTGCAATTCAATTATGGGTTCCGTTGGTTTTGTTTATTTAAATTTTGAAAATATTCATGCAAATATTTTGCATGACATTAACGTGACAACCATAAAAATGTGTATCTACCGTGTAAAGAAATATATGTATCTACATGTGCAGAAATCGATTATTTTCTGATTCTGAGGTAATTCCTTTCAAATACCGTGCAATTAATCACAAAAAGTATTTTATGTGCACCTAATGCGTAATTAGGTATTGAAATTTACATGTGGTGGGTATTTCAAGATTTTCTTCTACTAATTCTGGTTCATATGAATTAATACGAAATTTTATAAATAAACAAGTTCGGATTGCGAAGGCAAGGACTAAAATGCAGAAAATGAAATCTAGTTTTGAGCAATTAGGAGACTTAACATTTGCAAAATCAGTTGATCACCTTCAACAATATATTTTGTTTCACATTTTACCCAATGTGGGCGTTGTACCACGACTTCTATGTGCAAAGTTTGCGTTGCAGATGTTCGTGAAATTTTCGTTACCGATATCCCGCCTTGGACAGTTTTTAAAGCGCATTCCATGCCCTTAAAAGCTAGTTGCTAGTACATGGCTCGTACATATGGTTACAAATTTCAAGATATTTATAGATCCTTTAGCTAATTTTATAATTCCTGCAAATCTTCAGGCAGTTTCAAAGGACTTTCACACCACAAGCAGTCTTGTCAATGTTTGACATTATAGTTCTTTGTTCTTGTTTTGCCATTTTGTACCTGCTGCGTTAAATATCTTCAATTCTAAACAGACCTTGCTTTCAACTTTGATAGTTTCGATTATCATTGCTATTAGGCTTTTATCTTCAGCTGCAAACATTTCATAAACTGGGTTACAGATTATCTAACACGATTCTCCGAAGGCAGATGTGATTTTTGTGGCCTGACCAGTATCTTGTTCAAACACCGGTTTCCTATTCGACGCTCATATTTTTCGTTATTTGGACAATGAGAAAATTGGATATTTTCGACTTGTTTGTTCATCATCCCAACACTTTCGCAACAGTCAGAATAATCATTATCCAAACTGCAACAATGTGGAATCTAACAAGCCTCTGACAATAAATAATTGCACCCAATCAAATACGTCAATGATATATACCTAAGTATCATAGAATTGGTGTGTCTATACTTAATTAAGATTCCTGATAACTTAATAATAATAATTTTATCAACGCCCGATTGCGCTCAGAGAGGATATCAAAATTAATGTACAAAGTGTCCCATAGATAGAGTAAAGTAAGTTTACGCTTAACCGGTATTAGTTGTTTCAAAATTTTCATCGTCGCATGACAATTACAATATTGCAAATACAAAATTTACAATATAGTATTACTAACCACGCATATTTTAAAATTATTCACGATACAGAGCGCGTCGGAAAAGTTGCAGCGTACAAAACTACTTTTTTTGTCTCAGGTGGAACACCGTAGATTTTATTTCATTTTAAAATTCTTTTGTAAATTTCAATTGCTTCCTGTTATAAAAAATATGAAAGAAAATAGGATAGTTTTTTAGTTATTCGGCTTTAATTATGAAAATTCGCATTTTCAGGTGTTGATCGGAAATTCCGTTTTTCCGGAAGTTGTTTTCCGCGCTTCAACTTTACTGAAGCACTCTGTATAATTGTGAACACTTTTAGAATATGCGCGCTTTGTACCTTTACAATATAACGATCAGAATTTGGAAACAAATAATACCAGTTAACCGTAAACTTACCCTACTCTATCGTTGGGACACCCTGTATTTTTTCTGTTCAAGAAAATCCCCATATCCCCAGTGGGCAGATCTCTAGAGAACTCGAACTTAGCCAGTTTTCTGTGGCGATAATTAGTCAGAAATCCAAAAATTTCTCCAGATATAAAACTCTAGTTTTGCGATCAAATGATGAGTCTACTAGATAGAAATGTTGCAAACATAGAGAATGCACTACTTTCTGACGAATCAACGTCAACATTTTCGTTATTGGGCAGACGAGAAGCGACACTGGGGAAAACCACACACAATACCCTCCAACTCCTAAAGGATGGATTTTCCTCCAATGAAATCTCAATGGAGCTCGATCGTAGAATCTTTGAAGGAAGAACTAGATATTGAACTCTGATCTGGAAGAAACTGAAGACCCGAATAAAAAATCTGGTTTCACCAAGACAGGCAGATGGATCGGTAGAAGAGGACCCGATGAACGGCCCTCCAGATCTCGGGATTTAACACTCATGGACGATTCTTTTGGGAGTGTTAATTTTTAAGACGAAACCGGAAAACACTGAGGATTTGCAAGAACGAATACGACAGGAGTGTAGACCAATTTCCGCTGTAATTAGAAACGTCCAAAACGAGTTTCAGTTCCGTTTAGGATGTTGTCATTCGGTTGAACATTTTCAGCATTTATTGAAGACACATTATTGAGCCGAGTCAAGTCAGGTTTCTTCATTTGTATATTAACTTATATACCATATAATTTATATATAATTTAATGGGATTGTCACTTAAAAAAATATAGCAGAAGACATGATATCTCAAAGTTGGAACACGCCGTATGACGCTCAATTTAACATGCTAATCGACGTTTCCGGGGAAATTTCCAAAGTTTAGCCTGTCTTTGATTTACTGAATTAAATTTAGGGACTCGCACTGTATAGCAGAAGTGCTGAGCTGTAAATTAGACCTGTTGAAATAAGTTTGGAGATTTGCAGCTTGTAAATGACCGTTCAGTCAATAAAGTACAATACTTGACGATAAATCAGAGGGGCCATAAAATTCCCGGTATGTCATGAAAGTTTAAGTTATTTTTCATAGAATATCGTTACGAATAATGTCATGGGGACGCTTATCAGATTCGCAAATAATTGATGATTCACTCATATTTATTAGACAATTTGTCGCTTTATTATAAAGTTTAAAATTAGTGGTTCACTTGAGTTTGAGTAAAAAATTTTGCAAATTTTTCAGGCCTATCCTACATTCGTCATTGCAGTAAATTACCTTTTCTAGTTACTGGGGATTAGACAATTATAAAATCTCTATACCGATTAAATCCTAAATCAGGTTAAACACCGACTTACTCAATTTGGGTTGGACCGGGGTTTAAAGATTTATAACGCCGCTCTAATCACTAAATAAAATGTAATGTAACACTTTTTGCAAATGATTAAATCTACATTGCAAACCATGTTAGATACGTAATATAGAAAATATGAATAAATTTGATATCTAGCAATTAAAATGCAATTATCGTATGGTAAAATCTAGTTAAATAACTTAATGCTTAATGGGCTTATTCGGCCCCAACTAACCTGATAAGGCTTACAATCGTTTATTAATTGAAACGCTTGTTTCCTTGTGTTAGACTTTGTAACTTTGTTTCAGTTAGGAAACTTGAAATACATTCACGTCATGTGGAAATGTGTCCATAAAAATATCAGAAGTTTATTTAAATTTGAATTTCAAATTCAAATAATTTTTAAAAAATCCTTCAGATAAATTTCCGCTTTCTGCTCTAAATGATATTAAAAAAAAACTAGTAAATTGGTAAAAATCCAACAAAAGCTTACCCTAATTATTGGAAAATATCACTTTGAAGAACAAGTAACGAAACTTGTATATCACACACAAACAGGAATTAGGAACTCAGTGAAGACTAGCAGGACCGAACCGGGTAGACCGCGTAGCGCAAACGGAACCGATTTGACGAAAAATTGATAAAATTGATCGGCGATCGCAAATATTATTGTTGCATTGTCTCGAGCAATGATCAACTAAAGTAACTAAATCATTTCACGGCGATTTGATTGCTGGTCGAGACAAACACCGGAGTAGAACTACATTCGTGGCTTATTCTATTCCCGCAGCGGTCTTTTCTTCTTTTCTTTTCGACGTTGCTTGGTCTGCCTAAAATAAATTAACGATGCGTTATTAACGAAACAGTACCGGGTTCGATTTAATTTGATTGACGATATAGTTTTCGGATGGCGTGCAAAAGCAGGAACGTAGCGAGCGCTTAAGGAAGAAAGAAATGGCAAGCATCGCAGGTCACTGGACGATGCGAGTCAAGGGCACCTAGCTCTGGTCTGCGGAGAGGCTTGTCGATCACGGTTGCTCCTGCTGAAGCTGCTGCAAAAGCGCCAACCAATGGAAGCAGAATTTCCGCCAATATTGCCCAATACTTACTTTTTATAGCTTATAAAACCTCACCATATCACTACATAACAATGGATTACTCAAATCAGCCCACTGACTTCATTAACCATTAACGCCAACTCTTTTCATATGCCTCAAAAGCGAATGCACGCAAAATTGCTTCAATTGAAGCAGAAAAATCCATGAGAACTCAGACAAATTTGCACCATTTTGCAGGAATGTAGTTTGTGGAATCTTGGGCAAGAAATGCCAACAGGTAGGATTTAAACTGAAGCAGATTGCTATAAAGCACATGTTCTGATGAACACTTGTCCTTTTTTTTAATAGCAGGTGGTAATAAAGGGCCAACGGACAAGCCTGCACGGCACAGGGGCGTATCTAACATCGCCTTCCAAACCAGAAAAAAAAGAATTTTTACGCGAAAATAAGCATTCTTTTCCAAATACTTACTTATTAATACTTTGAGACCATTCCAGATTGATTAGAGAGATTAAGGAGGCGAAACTATACTCGACAATAAATTTCCATATTTGAGATAATAACATTTCGTTCTAATTAGTATGTTTGTCTCGTCGTAAATCAGTTTTATACGATCGGTGAGATACAAAGCTGCCGGATTTATTAATTTAAATAGACCGTATTAAAACTGTCGCTGGAACTTCTGATAACCCTGATTATTGCGAAACTTGATTTACGTCAACTAATCAATGTTATATTAACTATAAAATCGTTTAGACAAATTTCAACGTATTATGAATAAGGAATTATCCTGATTTTTCCATTACCATAAAAGCTAATTTCGTTTTTTTTACAATTTATGCTTGTTAAAATTTTTCAGTTCGCCATTTATTTGTTGCCAAAAACATTAGAATATTTTCAAAGTTCCATGTCCTTTTGAAGCCATCTGAAGAAAACTGCGTAGTAAAATGTAAATTTATTCTATTTTAATTAATAACCGTTTTTTTTTGCTGAAACCAATAAATAACAACGTTTCAAATCGGCGCGAACTCGTAAAAACTACCTTAAAGGAATTGAGTTGGGACATTATTAATACTGATTTTGATGATATAACAAATAGCATGCGACATTTGAAAAATTAACGAACCAAGACTATTAAGACTGTTTTAAACATTAGTTGAAATTATATGACTGATTGATATTCTTTGTATAATAAACTAATCTACTACACATGTCGGACTTGTATTAATCCATCTTGTTTTTTTATGAGAGAGGTGTGTTAATCTGTTAATAAGTTGAAGATAATTAAACCTGTGAAATACTTTATGTTTCCTAGAAGATACCGTTCATTATTATTTACCATCTTATGTAGGTAACTTGAACTAGAACCGAAACACTTCGACCAATGTGAACACGTCGACTTATAATGTTCACTTGACATGAAAACAAACTTCAAAATGCTCTTTTTTCGAATGCCTATTTACGCAGCCGATGTTCAAGTGATCTTTTATCTTAAATTTACAATTTTAGGACAAGTGGGGAAGCCCCCTAACTTGTTGTTGACGTCTTTTTGAAAACGAGTACAGTACATATAGTAGTTCAATTACGACTCAATGCTTTTAAGTGAACTAATTAACGCATCCGGTTTAAGGCTTGATCAAACTGTGAAATGCCGCATTAAACTATTTTTACATATGGATATTCATAGAGCCATATGCAGCAGTTATTGACACCGTGTAGAGTTCTTTTCAACTCCGTGTTTATACAGAGTTAGCTTTTATGGCCATCGTGTACACATTGAAGATACATTTGGAAAAGGTTCAAACATATTTTTTCTTGTATTAGTGTGTTTTACATCTACCTATTATCTACCAATAGTTTGTAAAATAGCATGAGAGATAAAGGGCAGTTAAATTAGAGAAACAGATTTAACTTTAAAACTGTTGAGTTTTCTGGCTATTAGACCGGCGTGGGAAAGTCCGAAAAATTCACTAGTTTCATATAATGGCCGTGAAATCTTAAATCTTTTGATAGTGTTAGCTTTAATTAAGAAAATTTTTGGTATGCTGGTTTTTCCAAATAAAAATTATATCTGGTCTTTTCAATGTTATTGAATCTCCAGGTTAAGAGCCGCACTTTACACTTTCGTACAGAGTACAGAGAGAGGAGATACACGGGGTGCCAATTTGAAAACTTTCCACCCTTAATATCTCTCTTACAGTTAAAAATATGAAACATCGGAAAGACTCGTCAATTTTTATTTGTAAGGGGGACACTTTAAATTAATATTTTTAGCTTTCTTGTTTCAACCCCCTAGGAGGGGTAGATGTCACCCTTAGAATCTTAAATGGGACTGGGGGTCAAGTGGCACATCGTTTTAAAGGAGGCCCAATTCTCTTTTCAGTGGCATGACGCTCCCCTGCCTCTTCCTCGCTACGTCCATGGGTGGCACAGTTTCAAACTTTATTTGTAAATAACATTTCGATGGTACTACGAGTACCTCGTGTTCATTTGATGTCTTATCGCTGAAATTCCACAAAAGTCTTTAAATTCTGCATTGGTTTTCAATGAAAGAAATCGGAATCATAAAGTAAGTCACAGATATGTGCTGGATTTGGTAAAAAAGTTCTCCGAAACTGGTTCAGGGAGTAATACGAAAAGACACATATACGAGTGATGAATGAAGGAGTTCAAAATGAGGTTTTGGGATTATTTCTTGCAGAGCCCACCAACTCCTTGCGGACAGTAGCAGAACAGCACTTGAAATGCATAAACTCTATCCATACAAAATGCAGCTACTTCAAGAACTCTATGACGATGATTTTGTTAGAAGAATAGAGTTTTGTGAATTCATGAGTTAAGGCCATCCCTAATATTCTACCGAATATCTGTTTCAGCGACGAATGTTCATTTTTTCTAAATGGAAATGCTAACTAACAAAATTGTCGATATTGGAGTGACGTGGATTTTTTTCGAGAAAGACATACACAATATCCTCAAAAAGTTAATGTTTGGGTTGGTATTCTTGGAAATGCCATTATTGGTCCTTTATTTATTAAAGGAAACTTACGTTAAGATTCTTAAAGAGACTATTGATTCTCGCAGATCACGCATGAGCTAGAAACTCAAATTGATGCAGAAGGTAATTAATTTTTACAGGAGGATTGGTAAATTCCAACAGGACGGTGCTCCACCTCATTATTTTCTTCCTGTTCGACAGTGGTTAAACGAGAGATCCCCGAATAGATCGATTGGCAGAAGGGGACCAATTGAATGGCCTCCAAGATCACCTGATTTAACACCGGTAGACTTCTTTCTTTGGGGACATCTAAAGTCCATTGTTCATAAGACACAACCTGCTGATATTGATGATCTTAAAAGGCGAATTGCAGCAGAATGCCCGTCAATTCCCGGTGAAGTTTTCGAGGACAGGCTTTATTATTGTTTGCAGGAAAATTGACAACATTTTGAACTACTGATAAGGTAGATCCCATGTGCTTTAGTGTAGAAATTTCTCTTCCGCAAATAAAAAGTAATTTTTGTCGAAGTAAAATAATCAATAAATGAGATATCAATTTCTGGTATTTAGCGCTTTAACGGTGTCACCGACTCTTCTGAACATTTGTACTGCAAAGAGAGCCAATGCAATAATTTTTGTGTAAACATTAACCTGGAAATCAACATTGCAATGCGGGAAAGTTTAATTGCTTCTGCAACTTTGAAACGCGATTCGTCGGAAACCTCTGGACAAAAAGCAACAAAATAGGATATCACTGAAAAGAGAATTCAAGGCCCTTTAAAACGATGTGCCACTTAACCCCTATTCCCGTTTTAAATTCTAAGGGTGACATGTACCCCTCTTAGGGAGTTGAAACAAGAAAGCTAAAAATATTAATTTAAAGTGTCCCCCTTACAAATAAAATTGACGTGTCTCATATTTCTAACTGCAAGAAAGATATTAAGGGTGGGAAGTTTTCAAATTGACACCTGGTATTTTTTACAGTATTGTATACATAGTCCAAGTCTTTGTGTAGTCTCGAATGGAATTTGTGGAATGTATTGATGAATATGCTTCAATTGTTTTCATTACAACCTTTAAAAATATTCAGAAGTAAATACAAATAGTGGATAAGTGGAAAACGGTTAGCACCTCTTTAATTAAGAGTCATAAGGCAAATACGAGTAGAATTCAGGAAACAGGACCGATGAACTCTGAAGTATTTTTGAAAGATCAACAAAATGAAGCATAAGGTACGATGCGATATTGACTATTCCAAAAACAGCGGCATTTGACTGCAAAATAAGCAAGTTGGTGGCAAAACAGGAAATCAGACGAATTCCTAAGGCAATGTACATTTTAACACCTGAGCATAAATTTGCAAATCGAAATGATCGCATTGTAAGCATGTAACCCGTGGAACACGAATTCAGTGATTGGTGCTAATGAACTAACGGGTCAGTTCAGATGCTAAAAGAACCAAAATCGGCTTATAAAAATCAAGCACGTTCTTGATTGACACTTGCTCGATAAAGGTAATTGAAAAAGCGCTTCGTAAGGCAAATTCCGTTAAATGTGTAAACTGTGCGATTTCTAATAAAACAAGCCTTTTAATATGCCAATGAGTCAAAAATTCGCAATAGCAAATATTTTCAGTACCACCACATGTACATGGTTATTCCAAGGTGTCAGCCAAAATTACTGTAATTGAATACCACAAGTTTAAACAAATGTTTCGCTACATGTTACGAATTATTGAATCATCAATTAACATGCCCATACACGTCATAACTGTTTCGTATTATCACCTACTGTCATGCGAAATCCTTTATTTTTGTTATGGAATGTATCGAAATATTGTAACTCTGTAAAAGCATTATTCAAAAACGGGGTCATGAATTTACTGTATACGACATTCATTCTTTTTACAACAGACCATAAAACTACGTTTTGATTTTTATCGTTAAAAAAATATCGGATATAAAATTCATATGTTCATTCAATATAATGAACTTATTGCAACCGTCGCATCCTTTGCCAAGAAATATTTTACAAGTGTGTTTCACAGCGCTTTAAATTCGGGGTATTTGCAAAAATAAAGAATCAAAAAATTGAAAAATAGTGAAAACAGCCAACAAATGCGGCAAGTCAGTTCTACTGTTTAAAACTCACTTTTTTGGTTTAAATCAACTCAAAACCAAAAAGCGCTGAATAATAAAATAATCATCAAGCTAAATTTTATTCAGAAATCGTGGACTTTAATAACTGCGTATCTTTCCAACTTGAAATGCGTTCCAAAGTGCGAAATATTGGATAAGTGTGGGAGCAAACTCTAAAACTTTAGGAAAAATTTGCAAAATACTACTAAAAAGGGATGGCAAGAAAAACTAGAAATCCTGGGGCTCTTATTCTGCACAAAGATGCTATCCACCCAACAAAACTAAAACTAGCAGAAATTGATCGCGCTTTTATGGATGCGATACCCTGATAAACCTTAGCAAATTTCCTCGTATTTCCATAGCTTTCACTAGCGGAAGAATATTTAAAACTTTTTTGAATTTATTGTTCTTCTTTTGAAAAATCCATTTCCACCAGACATTGTGCCTATAAATACCTACTTCTTTGAGCGATCAGTTTACAAGAAAGTTTGATGCATAAACTCATCAGGAATGCCTTTACGTTTACATGTTTACTAATACAGCACGAAAAAGCTGATGTTAGTGAAAGAAAAGCCTTAAAGGAAATTATGTGTTCTATAATTAGGCATTAATGGCTAAAGAAAGCCGGTAAGCCTCAAAAATGAACAACGCAATGTCAATGAATTTGAATTTTAGTTTTTCTAATACAAAGATTAATAATAACCAAAACGAAATAAATAATAGTAAAAGTAAGTTGATGAATTTTTCAATTGGTGATTTAGACCAGTAGTTCCCAAAGTAGTCCCTACGGACCTCAAGGGGTCCCTAGAATCATTCAGGGGGTCCTTGGAAAATTAAAATAGACTGTGGGGTCCCTGAACAACGCCAGGGGGTCCGCGGAAGGTTTAATATAAGATTTCAGAATATAATTTTTATTTATAAAAGAACCCTTTCACAAGTAGTCAAACTCAGAGCTCAAATGCAGATGAATGCATACTAATACAGGAGCAACTTATTGAATTATCCACAAATGAGGAGCTGAAACCAATGTTTGAACAAGGATACGACAAATTCTGATTTCAAAAACAGATCCCAATTTAACATCCAGCATTATGGGTTATTGTACAGAAGCATCAAATCTGCTTACATACTACAATACGCCGACGACACTGCATTGATCGTGCACGACAAAACTACAGTAAAAGCAGTACAAAAACTTCAAACACTAACAGACAATACAATTGCTTGGTTCTACAAATGGAGACTTACACCAAACGCCACGAAAAACCAACTACTTTTACCAAAACCACCAAATTAAAGACTACTCTCCATCAATAACAACAGACGGAAACAGAATTAGGCCAAAACAAGAGGCAAAATATCTAGGAATGACACTGGACCAAAAACTAAAATTTACAAAACACGCACAGAACGTAAGAACAAAAATCATTCAACGGACAAAACACTTCTGATCACAGACGTACAAAGACAAAGGAATCAGTACAAAGACCGCCACAAAAATTTAGCAATCAATATGTAGACCTCTGCTTGACTATGGACATATACTGACAGCGAATGCATCTGGGAAAACTAAACAACACATTCAAACAACAGAACAGATTGCCCTGAGATCAATAACGAAAATAAGACATCCTCAAACCAACTACACAACCCCTCAAACCAACTACTCTACGAACGAACAAAAATAACGCGAATGACAGAAAGACAGCTCCAATTGCAAACGAAATGGAAAAACAATCCCTACAACTAGACCCTACTGAATCCCCGTTGCCTCACGAGACAAATGAGACAATCCCGCTTCCGCTTCCCAACAACAACACTACTTGAACACTTCCAACACGACTGAACCAACCTGTACCAACCAATACATGTATATATGCAAGGGCAGAATGGCCCAGGGCCGATAGCCTATTGGGAAATAAAGATTCTATATATGTACAGAAGCTTTTGATTGCTTTTCCGTCGTCCTATTTGGTAGAACGTGGATTCAGTGCCGTTATGAGCCTCGTTACAAAAAAAGAAACCGATTAGAAATCAGTACTTGTGGAAATTTGCTGTTGCTACTAACAAACATTGACCCGAAGAAAAATACACTCATAACATCCGATCGGGTTCACCCAAGTCATTAATTTATTTTGTATTTTAAAAATAAATTTTGACTATCAAATGGGGTCCGTGGACCAAAAGAGCTTGAGAACCACTGATTTAGACGAACGATCGGAATCGACGGGACCGGAAAATTGAAGAAAAAATCTTCAAATCTTTTTAAAAACCTAAAGCCTTTGTGCCATAAACTATTTATTGAAGAGCCCTGTTATTGATGGCGAACAATTTAACCAGAAGTTTGAATCATTACATAGCAGCTCTGAGATATAATGGTGAATGTTCTGAACAATTGTTCAGTATAATCAATATGAGCAAATGGATTTGAGAGAGCTCTTTTCACGTGAAAAATGTTTTCCCAAATTTTATTCCAAATACTACACACAAAACAAACGGTGATATGATGCAAAAGTATTGCACAATCTCTCATTTGCACATCAACTCCCAGAAAAAATTACGCAAAATCATAAAGCATGAAAACAGAACAAATGAAGAGATAAAGGCAGAAAGACCTGTAGGTCGATAGCCTTTTTTAGAAATAAAGATGTTTACTACTACTACTGAAGAGATAAATATGGCAGAAGGATCATTCTTTGATATTAGCCGAATGGCAACAGTAAAACTTTATTAAACACAGAACATTAGATGGATACATGTTGCGTTAATTAAATCAAGGATAGTATGTGGGTTTTTGCGCCATGAACTGATCTTACTTACAATTATCCAAGTCAATTTTAGTAATCAATTTCACATTTAATTGCACAGCCATGAGACTTCCTTAAAGGTTTTATGTGTTCAGGGGAAAAATCTATTGCAAGTTAATGCTTGCATTCTATTACAAGTTAATGCAGCAACCATCATCTTATTAGACCTCGAATTATCAGTATCATTGAAACCTCCCGTGCGTTTTGAAATCTTGTATTATTATTATTATTAAAAGCATTAAAAAAATTAATTGATCAGTGATAAAATGCACTGGTCTTAGTCATCCCGGGACAAGTAATAAAAATGTGACAAATAATGACGGTATTTTATTTTTAGTCGATGAGCTTTATGTAAACGTTTTTAAAGTGAAACACCTCCGCTCTTCTTGGTCAAGTTTTTATGAATAGGAATTTTAATAATTAAGAAACAAGAAGATTTCAAGTTATTAGTAAAATGATGGATCGCTATAAACTCCTGCCACAGCCTTACTCAGTTAATTCTTCAATGTTTCCAACGGAAAAATAATAACTTCTCTTGAAAATCTATTTACGTTTTACTAAAAACAATGGACTTACCTTCAGGGGGCTTCACAGCGACAAAACAGTTTTCTTTCCGTGGACTTTTCGCTTCTAAATTGCTGAATTCACTGGACTCTATCATAACTCGAGGTGGACCAGGAAGAACACTGCAAAAAATCAATTTAAATAAAACAACATATGCCAAAACCTTTATCGCAAGTTTACAATAACACCTTTCAACATAATCCATAGCATTATACAACTTCTAAATCTACCGAAATATGTTTATTTCATAGAACGGTGCTTTTAGGTTCTTAATATAATATATTTGAATAAAATAATGAATACTTCTGGTTTAATCTCTCCGTTGAATCTGCGTAATTTGCTCATTTCTAAAGTAGATTCAAATGCGTTTCGAGGAGAAGATTCAAGATAACCAGCCGGACGACAGACAAGTCGCATCAATAAAATTTAAAGGTGAAAGCGGTTAAATAACGTATGAATTTAAAAATTGTTATTTTGCACTTCTGCCTTACAAAGATACCTAGATGGAATTCAATTCGTTTAAGGCAAAAATAAATTGAAGTGAAAATGTTGGCGGCAGATTGAAAATGGCAATGCGGGCAACCATTCGCCTTCTAATAGTATATCATTAAAGTTGCTCTGTGTCTATATTTAAAGATAATTTTCAATTGTAATCAAAGGCCGAGGTATTTATAAGGGTTTTGTGTGTAAGCGGAGAATCGAAGACATTCTAAAATGTAAAGGCCAAAAAATTGTTAAGAGCATGGGATTTGAAAAGCCAATGCAGCTAAAATATGTCTTACCCTATATTGCTTGAACACTCTTGGCCACTCTGTTCTTCCTCGTCTTCGCCGATGGTTGATAAATGTGATGAAAGAATCCATTTGGAACTGTAGCCGTCCATGTTATAATCAGGATCATTTTCAGGACTGATATCCTGTTCAACAAACTCAAAGTCAAATCTTTCGTTGTCCAAAAATCTGGTAATAGTTTCCATCGAACTGTCCAGCTCTCTTTGGGGCGACTTTGGAACAAAATCTACTAATCTTGGCAAAGTACTCGTACTGTCATTTGAAGAAGCCTTATTTATTTTGTCTTTAGATCTGGGAATAATTACTGGCCGTTTGGATGTTTCCACAATTGGATTGATATCAACATTCTCTTGGAACGTGTCGGTCTGATCAATGGGCTGAAATAATTTAGTCCCCTGAAGACATTCAACAATTGCTTCATCAGCTCCATCAATTATGTTGTTGTTTTCTTCAATTCTACTGCCCTTTTTACTTAGAGCAGGCATGAAATCATCGTCGGGAAATTCATTAATATTATAAGAAAGATCGAGTTGTTTCTGAATTGAAGTTGGTGTAGATGGAAGGCTTCCGGCGAAGCTCGAAGTTGCGGTAGTTGGAAAGGACGCAAACCTAAAAAAACCAATAAAACGATGTATCAAATATCGCACTACGCATTTGCATTTATGAATAATTTAAAAACACTAAAATATTATTGTTAGAGTCGATATCGGTTGGTCTATCAATTGTCTACGTTAATCGATTAGCATTCACTTTCGTGAAATTAAATTGCCTGATTAAATTTCACTTTTACCTGTCAAGGACGGTTGATATGGTGCTTCCCGTATCATCCGATTCACTCCAGCTTTGAGTAGATTCCTGTGATATTAAGTCAAGGTATATCTCAGCCTCTGGAGGAGCGAGACTTCCATCAGATAGTCTTCTGGCAACATCAGGAGAGTATTTTTTTCTGAAACTGTTCCTTGGCGATTGTAGCCGTGTTGATTTGATGGAAAACGATTCTTGTTTTATTGAGGGAATTATATTGTCGTGAACATTATCACAGCTGGTTTGAAGGGTTTTATGCAGTTTTCTATTGAGTTTTCTTGGGGGTACGGGAGGCGGTTTCTTTTCTTCAGTACTAATAATAACTGGTAGATCTTCGGAAGATTTCGATTTTTGCTTCAAGCTGGCGGTGTTGAAACAGTGCTTTACCAGAAGTTTTATGGCGACGTTAGAATCTTTCAGAAATCTCACACAGTCTATTCGGGTCATGTTATTGACTGCAATGGAGTCAATTTCCAGAACCTCATCTCCCTCCACCAGCTGCCCCCAGGAACTTTGAACACGAGAAGCTGGACTGTCTGGAGCGCATGATTGTATAAATAATCTTTTAACGAATTCATGTGCCTTCGTTCCACCCTCAAATTTCAAACCGAAACCAAGTCTTTCACCTGGCAGCCTGTAAACGATTACTTCTTCGGTAACATCTTTAATCGTTTTAGCTTCTTCGTTACCGATAGTGAGAACAGTAATATATTCCGAATTATTCAACGCCTTCTTTGGAGTGCATTGTTGGGTTTTGTCCTCTATTCCAACTGAAACCACTGTCACAAATGGGTCTTGGTATGTTTGGGACATTTTCTGGATTGTTCAGTAATCATTGGCCTACAAAACAAATATATTATTAGCTTGATTATATGTTAAAGTTATGTAAGTTTATGATTATTGCTCTGATACGAGTGGTGCTCAGACTTTCTTAGATATTTTCAAGGACGCATTTTGATGATCCATAATTAACTAAACGCCAAGTGTTATACAGGGTTTCTGATAAGTAATGGTAAAAAACAGTTTTTGGGGTCAAAATAATACGATTTAGCACACGTTATCTTAGAAGAACAGTTGATGGAAACAGAAATACAGGAGCTGAAAATCGTTTTTTTTTTATGGTATTATTTCATTAAACCCTGTGTATATTCTTTTTCCTGACTGTACTTTAATTCAAAGTTAGATGCTTGGGAACAAAAGCAGAATGGAACGAGTGGCAGCATCAGCAACACGGGTTGCTAACATCTCACCGCACAAGATCTACACCGGCTCGGTTCATTTACGTCCGAACACGTATAACCGATGTCCGGCGTATAAGGCAGGGTCTACTTAAGCCTTACTGACGAGTCCAATAGGTAGACCCGGGACGAAACGCAGGGCTCATCACATAACACCATAATTAGTGACAATAAAATTAACTGAAAACCCAGGAATACATTGGAATGAATTAAACCCTGTATAAAGAAGCATATGTATACAGGGTGCGTCTTTGGGAGCTTACACTAGAAGTATCTGCCAAACCGAAATTATCAGATTTCTGAGAATGTCAATACAAGGTAAGGATGTTGGGGCTAACTCATCTAAAATATTTGCAAGTCGGGACACTTCCGGTTATACCGGAAGTAGGTACTTACTCGCTTATTTTAAATGGAACACCCTGTATATTATTACATTTTTGGATTCTCTGTCGGATTTTTAGGTCATTTTGTTAAATGAACTGGGTACGAAATTTCAACCGTTGTGGAATAATATCCATTTTTTCCAAAAAACTTTACAGGTGCAGACTTGGAAATAATTCGTTGTTTCGCCTATTTAGGTCAATCAATTTCACAGAGCTACAAATGGAGCTGTTACAAGGTGTGTTCAACAATGCCTTGCATCGAACGGACAACATTTTCAACATCTATTGTAATTAAAAATTAAACAAATAATAAATAGGTAATAAAAAATTATAGTATATTGAGAGTTGTTTGAAAATAACTATAAAACTCTTACGTTGAGCTACATAAACCCTTTTATAAACTTGCCTTGATTTTTGTCACTAAATCGATCTGAATCGGAAAAAATAGGGTTTGAATTTTTTGGGTAATATGCCTTTTTTGACAGTCAAGTTTAATTTTCCATAACTTCTTTCTTATAAGAGGTGCAAAACTTATTTTCTGCACATTGAGACATGACACCTTTGGCTACAACAAGCTTAAGTTATATTCAATTTGATTGACCTAAATAGGCGGAACAACAAATTATTTCCAAGTCTGCACCTGTCAGTTTTTTGGAAAAATGGACATTATTCCACCACGGTTGGAATTGCGTACCCAGTTCACTGGACAAAAAGACCTCAAAATCGGACAGAGAATCCAAAAAGCTAATAATATACAGGGTATTCCATTTAAAATAAGCGAGTTAGTATCTACTTCCGGTATAACCGGACATATGTAGTGGCAATTATTGCAAACTGCTACGCACTTGTGCCTGGCTAAGAGTAGTTATAATTCAACTGCTAATTTACAGATATTGTGTGAATAATTTAATTATACTTAAATTTGTGAATCAATTAGTACAGTATTAATTACATTTTTTAGTTTATTACCTTAAAATTGATTTTAAATCACCACTGTTCATTTGCAAACAGCTTGAAGTGTTTCTTTGCAAAACCAGATTGAAATGGTATATCAGATTAAATTGGCAGCGAAAACTGGGGTACGAAGTTTTACAAATGTAATATTTTAAGCCAATAAAATCAAGAACATACATGAAGGACGCGAATATCTACAATTCGACTAAAAAATTCATATGGAATGTATTCGCTAATTAAGTCAATTGGAATGAATCCGCCCATAAATAATACGATTAATCCATATAGACGCAAAGATTAGTTTTAATTGCTGTTACTTTGATTGCAAAAGTATCTTTATTTTCTATTTAAAGATATTTTGGATGTGTTTCATTTCCATATAATCGCTGCGCTGGTAAGATTCAACAAGACAAGGTTTGATCGAAACCAGAACCTGCAATTAATCAAACTGCTTGCTGTGGTTAAAAGCATCAGCTTTTAAGCTGATTATTTCATCAATACTTTCATTGGCCAGAAAAAATATCCGAAGTGCGGACCTGCTAGCTGCATATTTTTGCCAATCCAGTTTCAGATAAGGAGGTCACACGATCTTCTGTACGCTCATTAAAGTTCATCTTATTTTCAATGTCTAATACATTCATATCAGAATGAAATAGGTCTCTAATTAGAGTTAAGTCATTTGTGATGCAGTTAACATATTTTATAACTATGGAAATGATTTATGTCATTTAGCCGTTGGACGAGAGAGAATCTGGTTTCGAAGAACATATCCGTAGAATTGAAAAAATCCAAGAGCCGTAACCATCAGTTTTGATTGAAAAGTCGATGAAGAAAATAACATTTGTCGTGATATTGCTTTCGCAAAATTTGCGTTTTTCAATCCTCAAATGTATTCAATAAAACCACCACTTCTAATAATAGGAAAAGGCCCCAAATTTACGCCAAATTATCGTGAGCAACAACAAGGAACATTAGTATATATGCAAAAACTAAAATTCAATTCGTATTCAATTTCAAATTTATTGTCTATATATACAGATAAATTCGAGCTGCTTGTTAATGCGGTTGAATGATTAATAGGTGGATTATTGTCACCTAACCATATAAGTTTTTATATAAAGTAAAAGTGGAATAAAATATTGCAAAAAGAAAATAACAATGATCGATTGGAATGTATTCAGTTAAACGTACAATGAAGTGAAGAGAGAAGAAAGTTATTTATATGGGATATTAGCCTACCTTATACAATTATTTGCCGAAGGCAAATCACTATAGAAACGCTGATGATAGTTCCTAAATATTAATAACATCATGGTAAATTATTGGGGTTCTCCACAGATGCGCTCACTATATTCATAAGTAAAATTTCTTGAACATTATTATTAATATGTACGTCTTCGCTAAGTCGACTTCATGGCATTTCAGTCTGTCTATCTACTATGAAGGAAGTTTTTTAGAAATCTCTACAAATAATCCTTTTTTTGTCCTCCAATGTAAAACATTTTCGTAATGTATAAATTTTGTACAGAATTTCCAACCATAACTAAACTAAGCACTGAAATCTCTACAATTTTGTTACTGACTTTTTGTGCAGCGTTTTCTATCTTTTTGCAAGTCGAGTCGATTTAAACAATCTAAGCAAAACATAAACAGCGCCTTAACTTTTGAAAATATCAATTACCGTAAATTGGAGAAAAGTGATTACAGTTTTTGCACTGAAAAAAATATAAGGAAAAGAGATAAGTGAATAAGTTCCGGAATGGAGACAATATAGTTTTTCAGTGGGCTACCAACTTAGTTCTTTCAACTGTGACAATTTAAAATCTGTGAAAAATATTTTTTATGAGTTGTTAAATCCTACAAATCACAATCGTGTTTTATAGTACTTTACAATTAATGGTCCTAGGATTTAGTTCTTCTCAGTGTCCCAAGGGTTTTAAAATATTTTTTATTTATCAAAATGTAATCGTTCCTTTTTCGAATCATTGATTCCATCACTGAATTATGCATAAGCCTGCTCTTCTGCTATAATATGGTGGCCTTCAATTTTAGCAAAATATACGAATGAAGCGATGAAGAATTAAGTTCAGGTAGGCTTTTGTCAATATGTATTATGAAGAGTTCAATGGACGATGAGTACCATAGAAACAATTATCTATTGCACGGATTTCATTGGCGCATTTCAGAGGAAATGCTCATTTTTTAAACAGCATTTCAACCGAAAATTAGATCAAATTGAATTGCGATCGGTACTTGAAACAACCTGCAAAATGCGAAGACATTATTTAGCAACTCGACGGATGGAAGGTCGGTTCCATTTTTCATTGTTTTAAATATTCAATTGTTCTATTTCTCGTTTGACGAGCACACTTTAAACACAATACACTTGCCTTTTGGAATATGGATGCAACAAAATAGTTGTTATCGCTCAGCGAGACTATCGCAACAATTTTTCCAACATTAACCGGTCAATGGTCAGTATTATTGATATGATTGATTCGGAACGCAAATTATACCGAGTTATGCGTTGCACATTATAAAACGTTTTTATATAACAATTCGCAGACAATGCTGTGGTTTTGATCTAAAAACCCTTTTCCGGCATTTCGTTTTTGATGGAGCCCTCGTAATAGTTAAATCAAATAATTAGCCTGTTGTTATTCCATCAGATTTTTTTATACGGAACAGTTAGATGAGATCATTCGATTCAACTGGAACAAATTAAAATTAACATGGAACCTTCTATTGTTACACTACGAATTCATTTCAATTCTTTCGGTGCGATTTGGGCGCTTTTAATAATTTTTACAAATTTCAATTGCATAGACAACCTGCCATGGTTTGAGTTTTAACTTTAGTAAACCAGGCATATTTCTTCATTATCATATTTACTATCTATTTTTGCCGTTTCTTAAAAATAGGACTCAGTCAGCTCTTTATAAAACTTGCTACAATATCACCCGAAACAAATATAAAGTGATTTTGTATATATAGCAAAGAACAAGAGTCCAACTTTTAAAATTATACAAATATTGGTCTGGTTTGGGTGGTGGGAAAAGCAGGAAACCCAGAGACAATTCTCTGTGTGAACCTGATTCAATCAATCGATTATTGTGCATTCTTTGAATCAATAATATATATGTAATACATTCTTGGTATGCAACTATTGACATTTAAGTTAATAACATAGCTACCTTCTTTTGGCACCCTTTCACCGGTATGGATATTCTTGTGGCACCACAATAATTCATAACTTTTACATAAAACGTTGCTAAAAATTAGGGGCAGCAAGTAATAAGTACATTGAATGCATTAAGGGCGATTGAATGCAGAAAAAGTCGGAAGATTCACTGTAATTGGGCGCTTCATAAAAATTAAACGAAATTATCGGGCAAATTTTTAAAACTGGCGATCATCAGGCCAAGAGTTTATAAGGTAGCAGGTATTCTGGTAACGGTATTCCTGGTAACTGAATTAATATTAAAACAACGCGCGGACTCACGTGTAACTCGGCACTTGTTAACCATTAACACATAACAACAAATATACTTACAACCAGATTTTTCGAATACATTTTAGCGTTCAAAACGGCAGCGACCGTTCTATCTGTTTTAAAGTATGGGGCACTCTGCAGAGATTGTAAATAGCAGACTGTTTTCACCTCTTTGGAGACCCAGTTGGGAGATAATATGACCTCGTATGGTCTCGCATGTCCTCGCGCAACAAAACTGCCATTTACCTCTGGGGCACAATTCTTTTTAATGTTTTCAACCAAGCTTTTTTGTAAAAAATCCCAGATGTTTGGCCAATCTTCATTTTGTCTTCAGCCACCTCATTTTTATCTTCTAAGGCACAACACTCCAACATAAAGATGTTCCAGTGACCTATTTCTGTTGCATCGTTCAAGATAGAAATCTTCACCTAGAGTGTGTGAATGTTCTTACAATAAAACAGCGAAAACCTTCTAGAATACTCTTTTAAATTTACTTATTTATTGTTCTTAATTAATGATGAGGAAGTGAGTTTTTCGTTCATAAAATTTAAATAGCTATCCTCAATTCTAGAGACGAAAAATTCATCTCCTCATCATTTAATGGGAATAATAAGCAAACAAAATTAATAAAGTATTTTAAATGGTTTCTCGTTCATTTATTGACTTTTATGAACATTTATGCACTCTAGTGGAAGGTTTGTTTTTGTCACCATTACTTCTGGTCGTTCTTCGTCCCTATGGTAGGTGATAATTTTGGAAATTTTCAAGTCATATTTTGAAGGCAAAATTTAAGGAAAGTTAAGGGAAGATCACAATGTTGTTTTTTGAAAGTATAAGCAAAATTTCAAATTACACTTTCCTGATGTTTATCAGGCGGCACTTTTTTCACCTTGATTGATTTTACCGCTTTACCAATCACTGCGTTTTCACAGCATGTTTATTTACTTTGCTAATTCAAAAGTGAGCCTTTAATTATACTTTTTTATGGAAAATATTTTCCAACGTTCAAATATTTGGGGAAATTATGTATACATGCTTGGGTCATGACTTGATTGAAAAAATTAATTTAATTTTTAATATTTCTCTATTTTCGACAGGCCTTTTGGATAATTTGTATTTTTGTATGTAAAAATCGCAAGCAAGCCCACTGTTAACTAGACTTTCATTCTCATATTACTTCTCTGCTTTAAAAGAAAAACAGTCTAATTGAGAAAATGTTTTTGCTCTTGAAAATGTTGCGTGTACATTTTGATTTTAATTCCAAACGTTCTGGAGGCCATTAGTGTGAGATTTCTCCCGTAGAACTTCGACAATCTCTAAGAATGTTGGTTCGAAATTATCGTTCAAAATTTAAAAAACTGGCGAACGTTGAATTTTTCCTCGCTCTGTTTTATGCAGATTTCTTGCCATCCAGGCACTTTTATTGCGATAATTTGTCGCATCATGAGTACTAACACATTTTTTTTTAGTTATCTGTTGAGTGCGGTGAGTCAATTTATTTTTTTTTATATTTAAATAGGGGTATAAAAATCAACAATTTGCTGCTGCCACAAAGTAATTTTATTGATTAATTATCAAACATCCTTTGCTGTATTTATTACATTACCAGCGCTGCGCGAAGTATAAATAAACAATGGTGAAAGAACTTCAATGTTTTTTATTAGAAAACGTTAAGTTACATCTGTAGGCATTTAATTAGGAAGGGAGATGGGCGCTCAGGCGATGTTTTTCGTTAGTTGGAATTCTTCTCACATTCGAGCAGTTTCTGGGCCTCATTCTGAAAAAAAACTATTTTAAAACACCAGTGTTTAATCGTTTAAAAAATTATAAATCGAAAGCAAATAAAATAGACCCATCAAAACAGTATTGATTTGATTTGCGCTATATTTCTTGATCATGTAACAAAGTAGTTAGATCAATTTAAGCATGTAATTGTTTATGTCATTTCAAGTTAAGTAGATAATTGCGCGAATTTGTCCAGTAATGAATGGAGGACAAAAAAAGTTGGTTGCGTTTTATGCTGTATGTGCATCATAAATCTGTTCTTCCTTCCTGATCTCAATTTGAGTGGGTTTTAATCAAATACAAGCACTTATTTGCTAGTTACATAAATTTGCAGAGTTTTGGCAAACGATGTTGTAACTGACCTTGTTATGCATTTTAGAGATTATCGGACTTGCATTCGAGCAAACAAATTATGTTAAGTGAGTAATATATAATACGGCTTGCTATTTACATACTGAAATACAAAATGTTTAGGGTTTTCAATGCCAACTCTCATATTACAATTATTTCTCGTTGTTAACAGATTAATATCTCAATTTTAAGCATTTGAAATTGAACCATTTATCTTACAAATGGTCAATCAATGATTAACTCATAAACAAAAAACGTCCAATAAGTATACATTTCGTTCTTTTAGTCAAAATTAGGTGCTAGATGGTCCGAGGGACAATTACATTTGATAGGGTACAGTTTAGAGTGTATTACAGAAAACTGCGCGTTTTTACCACAAAAACTGTCTCTAAAGTGTAGAAAGTTGAGTAATGAGGCATACAATTTCAAACTGACGAATTCTGTAAATTTGACCAAATATTTCTTTTTAATAAATTCAGTCGTCCTTAATTTACACTTCGTTTCATCAATCACTATTCACAAAATAAATATATAAGACTTTAGCAAATTTGAAACTCGACTTAATGCGGTTAAAGACATTTATTCCAGCAGAGTAAATATTGCAATGAGTAAATCGAAAGCACGTTTTGAGTATTTATTCTGGAACGATTAAAGTCTCTTGGGCTTCAAATAAATATATTTAGCCTCCATTATTAACTGTTTAAAGTGGCTGCTGTGAGGGAGGATCCAATATGACAACAAAACTGTGCTTGTAATACATAAAACCACGTAGAAAAAGTCCAGAGATAAAACAAGAAAATGCTTACTTTCTTGCATTTTTGCTAAATCGGTTACTAAGTATAGACACACTATAAAGCGTTCTTTTTTCAGAGCTTTCAGCTCGAATGTATTTGAAAAACAATGTAACGAGGAAAATGGGTTAAGTAACTTCGTAAATGACTGACCTGTTTAATGTTGAGAAAAAATGTCTAGATACATGTGAAAGCAAAATTCCATTGACAATCTTGCTGAATGAATGAATGTAGAAAAATATGCACAAAAATCAAAAATGTTCAGTTACATACCTGTATTAGTTTGTAAATATATATGAGGGTATCTACAGACTCTTTGCAACCATTCTCAGTGTCTTCGGACGGGTTGTTAAGAGCTCGTTTTCCCCAATTTGGCGAAAAGTTGACTTGAGCAGCGCAAAAACTGACAAATACCAAAGCGGCAAAAAATGCAAGTTGTCGGATCATTTTGGAAAATTCGCGTCTGAAACAGTTGAGATTGTTCAGAGAACTTGCAAGGTTCGAGTGAAGTTATCAATGAAAAACCCCACATTTATACGTTGGGGATGATGCGCACCCCCGCTGCTCCAACTAATTACAAAAGAAACCTTTTGATAACGGAGATAATATTAACTTTAAGAAAATCCTGTTTTTGATTAATTGCAAGATTGTTTAATGGTCTCACTCTCTGGTGTAGGAGGTGAAGCCAAAAAAATCATATTACATTTAGCCTGTAGGCTTATTTCTTCATTTACTGGTCAGCAATTAATTTTTTCAAATGCATTTTCTTTAGTTTTTTGATGCATTTATTAATTTTATACTGTGTATATTTTCCTGACTGTATTTCAATTTAATCCAAAAAAAATTCCTGGGTTTCAGTCAAACAATAAACAATAAAATTGACTGAAACCCAGGAATTTTTTTGGATAAAATTAATTTTATAGTAGCTCTCACACTGTCTTATGAGGGATTTCCAAAATACCTAAATTAACCATAAGTAAATTCTTATTTTTATTATCCAACTTTGGAAACAAGAAATAAATACGCACTATGAGTCATTTTAATAGTTTTTTCCAAAACCCTCTACAAACACAAATTATTCGTTAATCTAATTTCGATAGCCAAAATTGAGCAAAATTTTGCAGATGCGGAACATTCAATTTCGAAGGAACTACAGTAGTCTTCCAGATTTACATGTTTCGAGTTATAAGGGGTGTAGTTGGAAACAGAAAACTTTCAGTTCCTCAAATTCTCCTTTATATGCACTTCAAATAAATGCCTCATTCACACTTTGTCTTCTACTTTAGCTGTTAAATAGTTCCAATAATTTGATTTGATCACATTCCAGATCCAGGCAAGTTTTCATTTTAAATCTCCTTTATATATTGGTTAGCGTAACTGGTCTACTTGCAACTACAGTTGAGATTGTTCGTTTTATTTATTGTATTTAGGAATCAACCAACTTGTGGGCATTTCAGTAAACATACAACTTTTATTAAGTTATAAAGGTAGGGTCAACTAAGTAATCAGCTTGAACGAATGATACGTGGAAAGAAATATATTGGTAAATATAGCAACTGGTATTTGTTTAGTCTGGCCTAACGAACTAACATCCCTAATTTTAATGTTAGATCCTAATTTAATACATTTGTTTTGTGGAATTTAAAGATTTAGCAGCCTAAGTTAATATTCCATTTTTACTAAAAAATTCACTAATTGTAGAAGGCTTGAATAACCCACATGAACGTCTTCAAGAGATTCAATCCGTTTAGAGCAAGCTTGAATTATAAATGGATAGAATTTCTTGGATACATCATTAGCTGTGCTTACATGTAGCAAACCAGATTTATAAAGCTAAAAGCCATGGTAAATTGAATTTAGTTTTAAGAGAATTTTGGGAGCTTGTATTATATTAGCGATAGTACTCGCGTGCAAAACAACGGAAACCTCGCAGAAAGCCGATTACCCAATGCCATGAGAAAATATAAAATAAAATGGACCCTCCTTAAAACCAAATAGAATTGATTTTTACTCTGAATTATGCAATGATTCAATACGTAGTTCAGTTAAAAAAAAGCGCAAAAAAGTTCTGATTTTGAAGCCATCCATTTTATGAATCACGCATCTGAATTGGGAAATAAAATAGCAGCAATTTGAAGCATATATGTATATGTCAATTATTGTCAATGATATAACAAATCAATCACTTAAAGCACGTTGGAAATAAGTAACTTAAAAATACAGTATTGTCAAAAAGTCAAACTAATATCACAAATCGCTTTGTATTGCCATCGAAATGGATGATAAATATTTTTATTGCGCCATAATACTTTTTGGGCTCCCCCTCGAGAACCTCTGCAGTAAAAATAAGATTGGTACAATCGATTCTTAACATAAAGCCTCATCTACAATTAAAATAAATAAATAATCTAATGGACTAGTTCAGATCGGAACGGATAGCTTCCGTTAGGCCATGCCTGGTATCGGAGGGTCCTCTTCTTCAGGAGTGTTTCTTGTGACTTGTTCATCCCAAAGCTGCAAGAGTTCGATGACTGCAGTGTGCCCGAAAGTGAGAGCTTCTTCCAAAGGAGTTTTCCCCCATCTATCTCTCACATCGTAAGGCACCCGGCACTGTTTTAGCAGAAACTCCACACAGTTTATGTGACCTTCTGCTGCTGCCAAGTGTAAGGCAGTTCTACCATCATAGTCTGGAAGACTCATGTCCATTCCATTCAGCATATGCCTGAAAGAATAGCCGTGGATTATTTCAAGTATTTTTCGCTGATTTTTTGAAAAATACCTTCTTAATCCTGGTAGATCTCCAGCAGCAGCGGAAAATAGTAAATTCACCACATTTAGTCCTTTGGTTTCGAACTTGTGCTTCCTCGGATCTACTTTGTTCGGTGCGTGCTTCAGATTGTCGTAGCGATGGAAGTTGAATTTTTTGATGAGTTCCTAGAACCGAGTTTGTGTTAATTTCTTCAATGGACTTTGGCTTTCATTTAATACCTCACAAAACTGCACTCCTCTGCAGCTGTTTCCCAGAGCATCTAAAGGAGGAGACCAGAGACAGATGCCCATAACGTTGGGAATTACCACTAGAAGTGCCCCACTTACGCCGGATTTTGTTGGAACTCCTACCTATAGAAATCATTAAAAAGACATCTTTTTAATATATACGCTTGTTTTTACCTTGAAGGCAAACTGCCCGGAATAGTCATACATTCCACAACTGTGCATCAAAGAGAGGACATCTCGAACACTTTCCGGCTTCAAAACCTTTTCTTCGGAAAGTGGACAAATTCCTCCATTAGCTAAAGTGGATCCGATAACTGATAGCTGATCGCATGATGTTTCCAAAGAACAGCACTGTAAAGAAATGTATGGAAAATGGAATTTGTTACATTAATTACTTGACTTCGTTTACTTGAAAATAGAAATCCATGCATTCCTTCAACTTGCAGGTGGCTGGGAAGCATTTATGCTCCCGCATGTAGAATCCCAGGGCATAATTTCGGTCGGCACATTCACGTTCGGAAAGGAAAACGGCGTTATTAAACCCCAAGTCTTCATTCCCTGCCAAACGCTATCGAAAACACATTTCGAATATTAACAAGGTTCTAAAATGTATAGCAAGATTTGTTTCGAAATATAAAGAAAAAGTGTGAGCCAATTTTAGTAAGTACCTCAAAATAATTCATTGTGAAATCAAATTTTTCGGCTAAACTCATTTCTGGTCCGACTACAGTTTTGAGTAAGGCGCACACAATTATCGCTCCAGCGTTAATCATCGGGTTGTGAGGTTTTTCTGGAAAACACAACCAATAAAAAACTAGCACACCAAATTCTTCAAGAACTCACTATTGTGGTCTAGAATCAGTTCGTTGAAATTTCGACCGCTGGGTTCTTGTCCTACAAATTTGTGAACCACTTCAGAACCCAGCAAATCCAAAGCTATTCCATAAGTTAGTGGTTTACTGCACGATTGTATTGTGAATGGAATGGAAACATCTCCAACAGAGAATCTTTGCCCATCTATTGTGCAGATGCTCACTCCCCAATAATTGGGACTCATTCTTTTCAGTTGTGGTATATACGAGGCCACCTGCAATTATCACGTTAAAACCGCCGAGCTCTGGCAACTGATGAAAAGTCTACTTTTCCATTGGTGTTATCTTTACATTTCCAGTAAATCTCTTCAATGTCTTTGCAAAAGTCCTGGAATTCTGGTATGATAAACTGTCGTCTAAATGCTCTTGAAATTAGACCGATATTTGGAGCTATTATGCTGAAAATCCAGTTTTTGTTAAAGAAAATTGTATTGTTTTATATTTTTTTAAAGTTAGTTCAGATCAACACCAACAACAGCACATACAGGGTGTCTCAGAAATAAGTACCGTAAATTCACAAGTAAATAGACTTTGCCCAAATGTGAAAAAAATCCAAATACACATGGGTCAGCAAAAGCTTCTTTTTCGAAACATGAAACACAATATTTGTGAGTAGTGAAGACTGTAAGAGGTGTATTTTGAAAATAAGCACCTCGTACAGCCTTCTATACCCACAAAGTTTCATTAAAATTTAGTTGTGTATATTTTCCTGACTGTACTTCAATTTATTTCAAAAAATTCCTGGGTTTCAGTCAATTTTATTGTTTATTATTTAAAATGTTACAAATACGTTTCGGTGTCTTTCTCCACCATCATCAGTTTGTGTGTATAGTTGTTTCTACCTTCACATTTGACTGGTTATTCATTGACTGGTTATTCAAAGAATAGCCAGTCAAATGTGAAGGTAGAAACAACTATACACACAAACTGATGATGGTGGAGAAAGACACCGAAACGTATTTGTAACATTTTAAATAATAAACAATAAAATTGACTGAAACCCAGGAATTTTTTGAAATAAATTAAAATTTAGTTTGGCGCCCTGCATTTCGAAAACTAAGTTTTTGCGGACCCATGCATAATTGGATTTTTTTCTTATTTGGGCAAGGTCTATTTACTCCTGAATTTACGGTGTTTATGTCTGAGAGACCCTGTTTATAGTGAAATAGTATTTTAAATGTTGCATTTTTTAAGAACCCCATCTAAAGTTGATGACATTACTTGAACTGTGTTTATGCTCTAAATTTTTTCAGCTCTTTTATGCGTTAAATTAACAATTTTTTGCCGATAGCGAGATTAATTTGTTCTCGCTGCTGTTGGGTATTAAGTTGAATAAAAAACAATGTTAATTAACGAATAATGTATTTTTTGCGCACGTAAAAACTAATTACACGAATTAATAACTGAACGTATAGCAACAATTCAATGAATAAATAAATCAATTACAAGTAGCATCCGGATCGTTGCGTGGAATTTGGCGATGCGTTATAAAATGAGTCATGTGTCTTCCTTAACAGTCTTAACACTGTCGTATTTCCATTCACTCAGCGAAAATTGAAACCCTAATAAACCAGCGCTTTTTAGTTCTAAGGTTCGGAATTTAAAGAAAAATTACTCGACCGGTCTTGGAATGGATATAGCAACAGTTCACTTGGACTTGCTAAGTTCATTATTGCTCAACAAGCATTCTTAATAGTTGGAATCCGAAAACAAAACAAAAATGCGATTATGTGCATGCCCAGTCATTCAATGTGATTACTATGCACTGCATAGTTTTATTTTTAAATACTCTATTAAGAAATGCTTAACTGCAATAATTATATCTTAATAAATTTGCCTTTTTGAAATTTGTTCTTTTTTTTTAATTTTTTAAAGTTAATCTCCTTTTCACTGGTTATTTTTAAATGCAAATATCGCATAGCAACAAGCACAGTTTAAAAAATTGGCTTGGAATCTCGCAGATATTTTGTTTACCCTGACTTTAGTCACAATGCTCAAATGTTGTGGTTTTTCAGGAACGACGATTTCAATTAGTTTTTCATTATCTAAATTCCGGTTGAAAAACCATTAACGATAACCTTCCACCGAAAAAATAAAGGTAATCCAATATTGCGTAAATAATTCCTAACGGAATCTGTGGTGATAAGAGTATGATCACTGTGTGTATTTGCTGCTAGTCGACTTTGCACTAAATTGCGTATCGCGTTACAAACTAGCGTACCTCTTAAAATCATTCAAATTTAACTTCTGGGTATCAATCGAATAACCATCCGTTGTGCTTTTGGACATCATCTTTAAAATATCAACCATTTCTTTCAATCTGGGGTCAGTTTTCCTTAGTCCTGTTGCTCGTAATGCCTACATAAGTTGGTCACATGAAAGTTTATGCAAATATTGCGATACGAGTACGTACATTGAGAAATTTTCCTATTGACAAAAGGCCAGTTTCTTCATTTTTGAACATTTCGAATAAGACTTCATCAGTGCGCAAATTGTCTCCCCTAAATAAATTGAAATAATCGACGATAATGCACAAGATATCAAAAAAAACTTACAAACATAAGTAATTTGTGTCATGGATAAATGAATAGCTTCGTCTGTAATGTTTAAAAAAAATTAATTAAAAAAAGAAATTTGAAAGCAATCGAAACCCCTACCTTTGCCTGTAGTTTTCATGTTCAATTTGCTGCTGAAAGAGAAATGCAATTTCGGACTGTTAGGGGATGCGATAAAATGATCAATAAAACTTACCTGTGCCGAATCGCCACATCTGAATCCGGAACTGAAAAACCGTGCATGTTTAATTGATGTAAGTGTTCTAATTGGTTCTGAATTTTTGAAAATTGAGGACAAAAAGCCTGCAGCGACGATACTTTTCATTTTGCCGGTAATCGATTTTATTTTGGGATGCTTTAAATGCTATCACGCCGACGCGATCCCAAGCACGAGGTTGTTTTGGGAATATCCATCTCAAAACGAATGTCGACATTGCTATCGGACTACTTATCTTCAAAATTCGCACTTAGTAGTCATTAATTAATTCGTCTCAAGTGCTGGTTAAGTTTCGCCATTTCAAAGACTCCAAAAAATGCTACTCAAAAAAATCGCCATCTTTTCTTCTTGTAGACCATTTATTAAATAAACATAAATATCTAGCTATTTGATACAGGCCAATATCATGCCTTTTCAATTATCTCGTATATGCACCGTTCGACGTCCTTAAAATTGTCTTCTAATGATTAGGAAACTGCAAGTTCGCTATACAGAAAAAAGAACCTAGCCAATAACTCTTGTTCTTGGGATGCCTGGCCGAGTACAATTCAATTACACAATTTTGCATCAGGAAATTGGCAACTAGTTACAGCTATAATGGAAATACAGCAAACAAAATCATTTAATAATTGGAGTCTAGAAAAACGTTAGCATTGCTCATTGATTTGAAGGTTTCTGTATATATTCGGTCTTCTGAGGAGAAAATAATTTATTGTGGATGATGGTGTTTGTTCGAAATTATCCGTCCCTCATCCAAAATCATTTCAATTTCATTCCAAGCAACTTCGACTTCATGAAGTGCTTCCAATCTTGCTCTGCGATGCAATTAATTCAATTTCAATTCGAATGCTGCGACTCAGGAAGTCTCCATTGGATGTTCTAATGTTCTAGAAGGTTCACCTGAGGGTTACATCAATTCATTGGTTAATTATGGGGCGATACCCATTGTGGTTGCGATGAACTTGACCCAGATAGGTTTACCTCATAACGTGCAAGTGACTTTAATAAAATTCACCAAAATTGGGCGATTTGTGCCATTTAATATGGATTTTCGGATAATTGATTTAAAAAGTAATTTTCGGGTGTCAAGGTGAATGTCTGAACTATTTGGAGGATTTTTGAAGCCAATAAAACCAAAAACACACTTTTTCGTCTTCAATTTTATTGATAAAAAATACATACGCATCTTCCATCCAGTTTTCCATCAAAATCAAATGCAACTGTCCTTGATTAGCATTCACTTTTTTACATTTTCAGTTGAAAACAGTCGTTTCTAGTATTGATAAACCCAAATGCAAATATTTTACGATGTATGGTAGTGTATTTGACCATCCAATTGTGTAGGTATGATTTACAACTGAGAAAATTAACACCGCAACCGCAATATTTGTATACAAATTAATTAAATAAAATTCAATTTGTCGCAGAGATGAATAATACCGATTATACTTATTGGTTAATTATGCCAATTAAAATTGGGTTTAATATAATCCTTCAATTTGCGTAGCCCTAACGGTAAACGGTGTAGTTGATTTTTAATATAAAAGATCGTACTTGAAAAACTCTGATTTTAGTTTAAGCTGAGAAGCTGTAGATCGCATTAACCTAAGCGCGTTGCGTTAGATGTCTGTAAAAGACGGATACGTTCAGTTCGTTTCCGGAGTTTTGCGTAAAATTGGTGAAAAAATAATGAAACAAGAAGATGTCAGGTATGTGTATATTGACCTTACGTCGATGTATATGTAAATATACATTTAAGTAGTAAAATAGATTTTAGGTAATACTTTGGTAAAAAGATCCTTAAAATTAAAAGACATATTTACACAGAAAATCAATGCTTGTGAACACAAGGTATCTAATGTTTGTACTTGCATACTCAAAATGTTCAGTTTGCTAGCAATTACCAATTCGGTAACCATTATGGATCAATCGAATGGTTCTAATAATATATAAAAATGTATATTTTATTGTTGCTATTGATATGAACAAAGATATGTGAATATAAAGTGAAAAGAGAAATTCTAAAAATACCTATTTTTGAGCTGATTGCAGTCTTCCAAGTTCAAAAGCAATTCGTTTAAGCATCTTAAATCCAAATATTGCCATCATCAAAATCTTAAACGTCTATCTAAATATCACAATGACAAAACAGGCTAAGATTATAAGCTACGCAACATTTAGAACAATAACTTAAACAAGCCTTAAAAATTAAACAACTAAAAAGCTCCTTGTATATGCAATCAATAAATAATTTTACTATGACATATTACACTTATTTTGATTTTATAAGCAACAACGCACTGCGAGTAATCTATGCTAAAATATATGTACAAAAAGAGCATAACTCAAATTTTCGCATACGATAAACCAAGAAAGTATTGCGAAATACGAGACCAATATGGTGATCTATTCAGAAGTTAAATAATATACATAACATACGTCCATATCATCAATTCGAACAGTTTGCCCGTATGTTGTGAATATTAAATAACTTTTACATCATACTCCGCGATTACATCTATTGCATGGAAGTTGGTTGCATACCAAGCCTGACCTCCATTTACTTGGAAAACATCTAGTTATTATAGAATAGTTTGTACACATTTGGGGTCATTCCGACTTTTTGTACAAAAATTAACTTTTACTTGACTCTTCGTGAAATCTAAACATCTGCAAAACTGTTTTGTAAATAAACAAAAAATTTGCTTAAACTTATCTTAAACCTGGCAAAGCTTTGCAATTGCTCCGTGTATCAATTACCCAACATTTGCATTTGCTGGTACTGGGATTAAGGCATAAAATGTTTGAAGTCCATTATGTGGCAAGCGTCAAAAAAATAATACCCGTCCTAAGATCGTTGATTGCGAGCGAAATAAATACCAATATTCTACATCGCCTCCTTATGCAAAGCTTAGCTTCACTCTAATAAATTACATTGGAGTTTCATTGTCCATTGACATTGCACCCTGTACAGTATAAGCCGGAGGACCGCTATTTAAGAAAGTCATATTTTTCATACTACTTCTAGCGGGATTTCCCCTTTTTTGAGGCACCTGAGGAGTGGCGTGACTGTGATGATATTGTTTTGGAGGCGAGTAATTCGCTCTAGCACCATGAAAGTTGGAGTAACTCGACCTGACCGAAGCAGGCCTAGTAGTGTAAATATCATCAAAGTCTTCGTTAAGAGATGTGGTTGATTGTTGATAAGAAGGATTTGTGTGTCCTACCGGGCCCTGCCAGTTTTGCGTACTAATAGTGTTAGGGGCATTCATATAATAATTCGGCATAGGTGATTCAACAGGCGACTGGCTGGTAGTACTTTCATATGCTTGGCATTTCTGCTGTTGCTCTAGTAATTTAGTAACAGGATTCTGAGTCCTTCTAGAGCTACGCGTTGACGATCTGGAATGAGATTGTCTTCGACTGGTCGTGCTGTGTCTTCCAGATGAACCTCTCTGCATAACGCTTCTTCGTTTCACGCGGCGCGGTGTCATTGGTTTAGGCGATGAGGGTATATGGTCGAATTCGTTGTCACTATCCCCATGTCTAGGATCCAGTTGAGAACTGAATTCTATTGAGTATAGTGACATTCGTTGCTTTGAGCTTTTGCGCGATGATTTATGTGACGCTGTTAAAATGGAAGGAAATACATTTAATAACAACACTTACACCTGCTGGAATGTACTATGGTCTTCTTTTGTTAAACTGACGGAATGGGGAATGAACGGTTTGCACAAATTGATAAGAATGAGGATTTATATTCACATTACAAGTATAAACAATAGTAACAATTTATTAAGCGCTTCAAATACTTGGAGTTATTATTAATAGTTTTATGAAAATAAACGTCCGTTTTGTGAACACTTATCGGGCACGTTGCGAAAACTTTCATCTAAATATTCGCCATATCGTTCGGAAAATTGCAAAAATTATCTTTTTACGATGCGAAAACAGCAGATCAGCAGAAATCCCCAAAAATATTAACGCAGAAGATCTCAATTTAACAATTTTTCGTCGTGCTCAACAGTTAATGTTTAAAAAAAATGAATTTACATTCGTACCGCATTATTTGGCGCTAGAACTGATGTTAATAGTCGCCGCCGATAATTTGCTTTTAGTTTAAAACAACTGGAAAGGGATTATAATTTAGCGAAAAAATATCTTCAGACCAGCTATGGTGAAAATAAGCCATAAAGATTCGCGCAGCGCATTTTCATCTGCTAAAGATAACTTTTTGGTTCGGTTTTTGGCATTGTTGGGCCATTTTTTAAAAAATGAGGTAAACATTTAAACGATGTGTTAGCCAAAAAATGAATGTTATCGCCTGTACTTTTAGATAATTTTTTTTATTGTATTGAATTTCATTTAATTGAAAAATCACATCGCTCTCATTGGAAAAGGTAATTAAGTTAGTTACTCGTATAAGAAATCTGGCATGAGTACTGCTTGTAAGTAAAAATTATATTCATTTAGTTCACCATTTAATAGTATCTCCCTCCATTGGTAAATTATTATTACCAAAGGGACATTTTGAGGCAATAACTTGAATAAGCCGTAAAAATTCTATAATAAATGCAGGGAGTTATAATCAAAGACCATAGTACATATAGCTTACGATTAAGCAAATATTGGATACAATCAGGACATTAAAAAGCAAGTTATGTCTTCAAAATAATGACGAATATTTTGTTGAAATTATAATTAGCTACATGCGATACGGACAAGTAAGCAATAAATAAAAAACTGTTAGTATCCACAAAAAATCTGTAAGCATCAAAGCAAGCCAACATTACTGCAAACAAAATATACAAAGCGTTAAAGCATACACATTAAATTTCTAAATCAATGAAATCAAGACTCTCCATAGTAAGAAATTTAAGGGCAAGTGATCAAGGCACAAGCTTCAATATAGTCTCATATATTGAAGAGTACTCAAGCTAGTCAAGATCATTAGCATGGCAAGCATTGGCACACAAAGATTTGGGTCTCGCCTTTTTGGACTTTGTAGTCGACGCAAGAGCACTAAATGAGTTACTTCGTCTCACCGGAAATCTAACTGCGTCGGCATTCACACGATTGTTATTTTTTTTAGAGCGCGTCAACTCATAATTATACGGGTTATAATTGTCAGCTCGTTTAGTTTTAGGGTGCAAGTATTTATTGGAACCATGCAAATTGCCACTGTAGCTCACATACATCGGATGTAACAGAAAATTATCAGGCCTGTCTGCTTTCTCGAAATTAACTGAAAATAAAGATACTAGCGATAGCTGATGTGAATTAGACATGCCAGCAAAATAAACCACTTATTCTACAACTACTACTGATAATTAAAATTAATTAATTGTTACGCATGCTAGTGGTTTATTTTACAAACAATATGAAAATTATTTACTAAGGCAGGAAAGTGAAAATTGTGAGACCATACCAAAAGAGTCTAAAATAATATATAAAAGTGCATTCCCATTCACCACTTACCAAATGGTTTGCGGATCAAATCCACCAATGAAATCAACTGCAAGCACAGGTTTATTGTAGGTATATTCAAGATTATACCTTTTAACAACACTACTTGTGTACTACAAGAGTATGATGGGCTTATTACCTTAATGTTTTGTAACTTGCATTTGAGATTTAATTAAGTTATACGTGTGTTTTTTAAGAATTTGGAAATGGTTAAATTTCGAGCAAGTTAGTATAAAGTATTCTCTTTACTACCTCAACCTTTCATAGCGAGTTGTACTTACAAGTATCATCTTCTTCCAAAAATGTTCTGTTGAGGCAAATTCCGATAATGCTATTAATCACCTGAAACAAACATTTTATACTTCAGCTGATGCCAGAGTTGCAAACGTGACCAAATTTGGTCTTTACAAAGACCCTAAATCAGTCTCTCAGTCACTATCTAAGTCATATTCTGCGAAATTATATGGACTTACGGCTAGTACAACTTGTAAGCCAGATTGGAATATCTCAACATGAATATAATCAATCAAACATCCTTCGTATTCAGGTTCTTCCACATTGACCACCTTGCATCCCGGTCCATGCTTCTTCCACCAGCTGCCACTTGTTTGATCCAACTTAATCACCTTGTTGGTCTAAAATCATATAAAAAAAAATATGAGTAATATGTGCTTATTTTAGTAAAGGTGCAAACAAGATAACTTTAGATGATCAATAAAAATTAGGTTGATTCATATCTGCCTCGTAATTTTTATTTTATTGAGTCATATATTCATTATCTCTGAGTTTACTTACTTCATGATCAAGTCCAGATACATTTAAGTACAGGCATATCAAAAAAATGTTCCATCCTATCCAAAAAAGATGCCAAAGAAGATACTGCAAATTCATTAAAATTGAATTAACTTATCATAGGAAGTACATTAGGTAACCTTACTGCAATAACATATTTCGGTCGATATTGGTATGCACCGAAAAATCCAAAGATAATTAAAATTATTTGGAAGAAGTTGACTAGTATGGGCACCCAAAGGAAGCCCAAGAAGTCAAAGACCTGTCTTTGGACAACAGTCAACTGAAACGAATGCAAATAAAACATGTTAAGGGCTTTCTAAAGCTGCAACTAAGTTCATACAAAGACTTACCAGTTGAAAAATACATAAAGTAAGGAATAAATGCCTTCTGCTACAAAATCCCATGACATAAGGGTATCAGTAAATACTGCTTCCTGTGGATATAAAACTACTTTTGACTATAAATTAATTTTACTATCATTTTGCCCTCTGGACATGCAACTAAAGGAACATTCGAATTTCACTTAATCAGGTTTGAAGCAACTTGTAGAGAACAATAAAAATAAAACCCAATTTAAAAGCCACCCTTTGTGTACTTTTTTTTCACCAATGCCATCTGCCACTTGCCACTTGTCTCAAGTCAATGATCAAGGTTAACTGAAACATGTACTAGAGCTGTGTGCTAGTGCTGCTTTGTAAGTTTCTTGCAATTTTTTAAATACATTTTTTTGATATATTGCATTTGTTTTAATTTATAAAAACCAGTAAATCTGCTACTGAATCTACTTTCGGGGTAGCAGGGGAATAATTAAATAAATCTAATAATAAATAGATATATAATAATTAAATAAAAATATTTAGCGCGTCTGTATTGGAGTGGTGAGAGAAATATACAAATAAAGATTTTCCCTCTCTCTCTTTCTAAAGGAGCTCTGCGGCATGGCAGCGGTTATGTCACAGTCGCCGATGTATGCAACCCTTATTACACTATGTCCTCATTTTTGAAATTTTTGGCGGGTATTTAAATTTTTTTCATCTTTTTATTGTTATGTTGGGCTATGAAGAAATGAAGTAAAGAAACTAGATAAAGAAAACTTTTGCTTTCGTAAAATTTTCAACAATAAATAAATATACAAATTCTATATATATCTACATATACAAAATATATCTATATAACCTTTCAGCAAGAAAACAAAGATTGTGGCTTATTTGTGCCCTTCTGCGACCATCAAGAGTTAGGCATTTGCGGCCAATGCTGGTAACTGGCGACTTTTTCCGGCTTTTAAGCCATTCTACAAAATTATTTATTCCTGACGTTTCGCAAGCACGAGTGGCTTGCATCCTCAGGGGTATGTTTGCTTGAAAGCTTACACTGAAGTAATCTTAGTCGAGTGTAAGCTTTCAAGCGAAAACACCTCTGAACATATAAGCCACTCGCGCTTGCAAAACGTCTGGAAGAAATTAATTTCTACGACGGTCTAAAAGCACGAAAAATCTGCGCCCATCCTCATTTTTTCCCACTGTAATCCAAGAACTAATCTTTTCGTTAGAAGGTTTTGATATTCAAGCAAATATCTCTGTAGTAAACCTCGGCATTGACGGACTAAAGATATAGATAAACATAGCAGATTTGCTTTGTTCCTAAAGCGCCAGTTCGTATCTAGTCTCATGATTGTGAAAAACGTTATCAAGAGCGCGTATTTTCGATTCAAGAACCCGGCACAATGTGAAGAACCTTGCGCGTATAGATATAGAGGTATCAGCTTGAGTTTACGCGTTCGCTATTATTGCTTGGACGGACTGTAGGACTAGGTATTTATTATTTATTTCAATTTCTAGAAAATCGGCCTTTTCAAAATATATCAGATTTTTTCAATATTAATGTTGTAAAGTAAAGTCATTTACCCGCGTGTAACTTGCGATTGGAAAATTTAGTTTTATGTTTGCTTTTTGCTTACATCATTCTTTACTTTGCACCAAGTTCTATTAAACTTTATTTAATTACATCTAATTGCTGGCAAAGTCTAAAGTTATTTGTTTGCTTTTTATCTTATATCGTATACTCTTGCACACGTTACAAATGTGTACTTCAATACAACATTTTTAGAAACGCAATTTTCAGTATCAGTTTTAACAATGCTTAGTCTGAAGTTATCTTGATACGAAAAAAATGTTGTCTTTTGCATGTGCATTTTTAATTAATTTGTATTGAGAGGAGATAATGATAAATGAAAAATATCAATATATTCGTGAAGACTAATTAATTTTCAGTTCATTGACTTAAATTCTAAAGTCTAAATATATTAATAAGTGTAGACTTGGATATATCATTGTTTGCTACTGTCCCCGTTGATAAGAATGAAATGTTAAAGAAAAGTGCAAGACCGACAGAGACTATTTATTTTACTCGTGTTATCTTCAAGTACCATTCAGCCTTTGGATATTTTAATACAATTCTTATTCGGATTCAACTAGCGAAATAAATTTATTACTATTTGTTCATACTTGTTTATTTACAGTCGCATTGTTGAGACCCACCTGGAAAGATTATGTGTGTTCTTAAAAGTTTTGTGAAATATTTGAAATAAATAACATTCGTGTCACTGTGGGTTCGAGTGCACGTACTGTGTCGTTGTAGTAAGAACAAATCTTTGAGCTAAATAAAATATGTGCTTAGGGTTTAACGTTTCAACGCAATAGTGTAAATATTACCCTCTCAGTATGTATAATAACCAAGAGAAAATTAATATCAAGTAAGTGTTAAATTACTGCAAAAAAATATGGCTAACCAAATTATTGTAAATTCCAGTGGTGTTACTCGTAACAATAACTATGGAACCGTCGAGGGCAGAAGCGAAAGAGTCCCTAGTATAACATCTCCAAGAAGAGTTATTTACTGTGTCCATGGAAAACCCAGCGATGGGTGCTGTAGAGTATTAGAAGGGGAAGTTATGGACATTGAACCCCAAAACAATTCTATAACTTCTCTTGCAAAGGAAAATGTCGACACTTCGGAATTGGGTAGTTATTCATTCATTTTAGTTAAACTTTTACATACCTACATTTAATTCCGGCTCGATTATCTGGTGACTTGGCACACAGTTCGCTTGAAAATGGCTGTAAAAGTTCAATTTGGTACACGTTTTTTCTTAAAGCAATAAGGTATCGAGTTTTGGAAGGATTTTATGAAATTAAATTATCGCGAAGTTTATTTAACAGGCAGGTCAGAGTCATAAACAGAGAATCTCTATAGGTTTTTTAAGTTCATTAGCGGACACACTGTATGTGTGTGATGCTTTAGCCATTTATGTTTATAGCAAAATACCTTCGGCCCAATTTCATATTTTTAATGTACCGTGATTCTTTCGCAGTGTTTTAGTGCTAGTTTCAATACTTTCCCAGTACAGTCGTACTAAGTCGGTAGTTGAAAACACCAACACAGTTTTACACATCCAAGCATTAAACATTTATCTCAAGTAATTTTTATTGATCCTTCAGACCCGCAAGGATTTTAATCAGCCTTTGAGTAGATATATTACATATTAAGTTATTATGTTGAGTTTGAAGGGATCAAATGTATAAATATATATTTATTGCAATTATTCATTGATTTTTTGCAGTTAACAAACACTGTCACCTATCTGATGAGCCAGAGGTGGACAGAAGAGCCAGAAAAAAACTCATTATTGCCAGTATTCTATGTGTAATATTTATGATTGCCGAAATCGTTGGTATGTATTAATTAGTGGCTTAAATATGCAGCCGAAAAAAGTAAATGGTGTTAGTGGAAAATTGAGAATGACCATTCAAAAAACATCAATCTGAATTTAATTTAAATGAAATTCCTGGGTTCCAGTCAATTTTATTGTTTATTACTGTTCACAATTACAAAAACGTTTCGGTGTCTTTCTGCTAGAAACTAGAATTGCTTGCCAAAGTTGAAGGTAGAAACAGCCATGCATGCAAACTGATGATGGTGGAGAAAGACACCGAAACGTTTTTATAATTGTGAATAGTAATAAACAATACAATTGACTGGAACCCAGGAATTTCATTTTAATTAAATTGAAATACAGTCAGGAAAATATCAACAATAAATCTGAATGTCAATTAAAATACTAAGCAAATGAGTAATATCTTAATGTAAACCGCCACGTTTTTTAAGTAGTCCGACTTAAAATGCGAGTATACCGACTTAAAAGCGTATACATCATTAAATTTCACTTAATTGTATTAAATTGTCATTAGCCGTTCATTGATTTGGCCGACAAACGTGCTGAAACTACACAGCTTGCATTAAGGCTAAATAAGATTTTCATTGTTTTTTGACGACCATTGCATCACATTCAGCTTTACATTATAATAATGCAAAATATCAATATTTTCAATCAATAAGTCAACACTTTTTAACTCAGTTGGCACAGGTTTTCAAACTGAAAAATGTGAAGCGAGTTGGATGAATGAATATCTTGAGATTGTCATAAAAACATGTATTCATTTTGTAATCAACTACGACCTTTCCAAAGACGCTGAATTAACTAACAAACATACTTTGAATTTTAGGTGGTTACATATCAAACAGCTTAGCTATAGCTTCGGATGCCGCTCATTTACTAACGGATTTTGCCAGTTTTATGATTTCCTTGTTCGCTTTGTACATGGCTAACAAACCGAAAACGAAAAAAATGCTGTTTGGATGGTACCGAGCTGAAGTTATTGGCGCTTTAACATCCGTGTTACTCATTTGGGTAATTACGGGAATTTTAGTTTACATGGCCATTCAGAGGATAATTTATCAAAATTTCGACATCGATGCAACTGTGATGCTGATCACTTCTGGAATTGGAGTTGCTGTTAATATAATGTATGTACCTATACCTCAATTGGGATTTCAAATTGAAATTCTATTGAAAAATCAGGCAAAATTTAACATGAAAGCATTAAAATCAAGCGACATTTATCACAAGCCGAATAAATTACTTCCGCATCGTTCTTTCTTATTTGCCTTGGCCATTAGATACAACTACTTCCTGGCATTTGCATCAGGAAAGCTAAATTACAGGATAGTTTAAATGTCAGTATACATTTCAAATTTAATTAGTACTTCTGTGACTATAAAACTTCCAATTTATTCGCACTTCATCTATAGCCACCTGAAGTATTTTTTGCTCTAGAATTCCCTACTCTCATGTGATGAAACGCCCTGTATATTGGGCATTAAAAGAACATCAGAGTTTTGCATTAATGTCACAACTAATTTTACCAGAATGTTTTAAAAGTTAAATCACGAAATGTAGTTGCACGTCGTCGTTTTTCAGCATGGGTTTATCGCTTCATCAGCATGGCCATACCCATGGCGGTAGCGAACACGATCTCGAAAAGGGCAAAAAAGAAGAAACGCAGAATATTAATGTCCGAGCAGCTTTTATACATGTTATAGGTGACTTTTTGCAGAGTTTTGGAGTGTTAGTAGCAGCTATTGTAATCTATTTCAAGGTTTGTTAGCAAATTTCTGGCTTGCGACAGATCCGCATTACAATTTTGTTCCAGCCGGAATGGGTAATCGTTGATCCTATAATGACTTTTGTGTTTTCAATATTCGTTATGATTACCACATTTGCTATAATAAAAGATGCATTATTAGTCTTGATGGAGGCCTTGCCTAAGGGAATCGATTTTGAAGAAGTGATGAATATCTTGGTTAACATTGACGGAGTTAAGAGAGTACATAATTTGAGAATATGGGCCCTGAGTTTGGATAAAATTGCCATGTCAGCACATGTTGCAATAAGTATGTTTTTTTTTAAATTTATTTTAAACATATTTAAGTCTTTAAAGAACGAAATTGTCTCAACATTTATTAGTCACTGTAAACACTTGATTCATCTCATTGAGTGCCAACATATTACTTTTTTATATTACTCAAGACACCATAAATACTATCGTTGAAAGTACAAAATAAAAACAAATTGCAATTTTCTTCAATTCTAGGTCCAGGGACAAATCCACAAAATGTGCTAATGATGACAACGAAAAATATTCACGATAAATTCAATTTCTTTGAAATGACCCTGCAAATTGAGGACTTTGAAGAATTCATGGAAGACTGCAAACAATGCCAAAATCCTTAAAGCGTTTTAATATGGAGATATTTATTTTAGATGTTTAATTTTTATTTGTTATTAGAATTACCAATACACAAATCCGTCAACTTCGTATTTTTTATCAAATTGTTAGACAGTTTATAATTGTTTAGTAAATTGTATTTGATTAATTAACGCCCCATGTTCAGCACATAAATTAAAGAATTTATTAACAAAATTTGTTTTTTATTTCCTTCATTTTCATGAGAAGTAAGTATTATCAATTATACACAGGAAACGCTTGAATATTTTGAAAAATTCACTTTACAGCTAAATCGAGAAAAGAAGCGCATCTGATCATTTAGAAGAAGATAGCGATTTTGTTCTACGCGAAAAATTACGAAATTTTATTTGAAATCTTTTTCGATTCCTCTGAGATGGCGATTTAATGGACAAAGTTTTTTTTTTTGCTTTTTTCCACCTCAAGTGGTTCTACCATCCTGACGATAAGAGACGAGGGGACAAGAGTAAAATTCAAGTGTGTATATAACAAAAGAAAACAAAAAAAAATAGAAAAAAGCTTAAAATCAACGTTACGTTGCTATTTTTATTTTTGTAGAATAAAATCCTCAATAAAAGTAGCGGTTCCTATTTAATATTTTGTTAAAGAGTTGCCCCTGGTACCACAGGGTCTAGGTCCTAGGGATTAATTTTGACTTCATTTGTAAGCTTCTTCCAAATTATCAGATCTGTTTTTTTTATTTCGCTCTAAAGCGTTTTTTTTCGAAATATTCATGAGGTTCGATACTTTTTGATTACACTGTATATACTTAAGACTAGGGACTATGACACAAGGCACTTGAATCGTACAAAATCAGGTCACAATGTGTGTTAGATTGTGTAAAAAAACTTACGATCCTGGCTGGGAACTCAAACAGAGTAAAACTCACTTGGACAACTGGGACAAACAGGGGCAAAGGAAACGAGATTGCTGCGGAACTTGCTAAGGCAGCAGGGTCGAGCAACCACTGACCAACCAAGAACCTGATTGTGATATATCTCATGCCCAAGTTAGGGCGGGAGTTGGGCAATGGATCTTGGAAGAACATAAAAAGTACTGGGAGGAGACACCGCGACTCCTCACCGCAAGGCAGTAGGTGGGACCTCCACAACCAGTGGGTAAAAACAAACTGCTAGATCTCAGCAGGCAAAAAATAAGGAGGATAGTGGCCTTTTTAACAGGACACGCCCCCTGCAAAAAACACCTCTTCATGATGGGATTGAGCGATCAACCGACATGCAGGGGGTGCGAATTAGAAGCTGAAACTATTCTACATATTATGTGTTACTGCACATCATATGCAACAGGTAGACGAAGACTTCTGGGAGGAGATGAAGTTCTACCAGACCAGGTCATGCTTACCCCCCTCAAGATTCTTCTCGAATTCATTGAATACACAGGGATAATGAGGGAGTAAAATACGAAGGCACCATAGGACAGACATGACTGCGGTGCTAGGCCAAACACCACTTCGGAGGTGAGGAAGGGTTTTAGTGGGTAAACAGTTAATCTGGAGTCTCACAGAGCCCAGAGCGCCAGAACATCAGCTTTGGCTGTGCGTAAGAGAGCTTTTCCCAAACCTCACCGAAAAAAAAAGGGTGCTATGTGGAAGCATGCCTTACGCATTAATGTCCCATGAATTTTTTGTAATAACCCGCGCTGGATTAATTATTTGAATAAAAATGAGGAGTGTAAGGAAATTGAAAAATCACACATCTAATTGGTAAAAAATATTTTTATTAGCTATAAAAATATATTTATAATAAATAAAAGTGTCTTTGAATAGGTGATATATACAGTAATTACTTAAAAACTACAAAACACAATTTATTGCCAAACTAAAGCAAACAAATTCGAAGTCTCGAGCACTGATTCGAGATAATTTGAAATTCTTTGTGAAACAATTGAACAGGTTTATTATTTGAGATTCATAGTATTTTACCGTGTAAAGTATTTTTCAATACCATTATTACAAAACAATGAAACATTTTATAATAATATTATTATAAAATCCTTAAAGTAAATCAGTCAATTTATTATATAACATTTTTTAGAAACTAGATGGCATTGGTTTTAAATTAGCTACGGAACTCATTCTTCTCACTTTAATTCCAGCCAACTTTCTTTCGATGTCGGCTAAACTTTGTCCTCTGGTTTCCGGTACAAAGAAAATAGTGAACAATAAAGATAGAAATACAATCGCCCCAAAAATCCAGAAGGTAAAGTGAAAACCGATTTCGTCCGCCAACAATAGGAAAATTTTAGTAACTATGAAGGTGCAGGTCCAGTTAAATCCAGTAGCGACAGAAGCTGCAGGACCTCTAATTTTTGCTGGTAGAATTTCTCCCATCATCAACCAAGGAATTGGGCCAAAGCCGAGTGAAAATCCCAATACATAAACGATAAAACTGGCCAATGGCAAGAATCCTAAGAATCCTACGTCAATGTCAGTGGCATCTTTAAGGAAAAAGTAAGCTCCAAGTACACCGAGTGATAATACCATCGATACGGCAGAAATATATAGTAATACTTTTCTTCCAAGTTTATCAATAAAGATAGCTGCTATGAAAGTTGAGATAAAGTTGACAACTCCAACGATTGTGGTGGATATGGTTTCATCCAGAGTTGAACCAGATTCTTTGAATATTTTGGTGGTATAGAAGATAACTGCATTGATGCCACTCCACTGCTGGAATGCCATAAGTCCCAAAACAATGCCCATAAGTTTGAAGTTATTCAATGAAAACAGCACTTTCAAGCTTTCACATGCTGTCTCGTCAGATTCAGTTTCTTCCTGATAACTCTTCTGCAATTCGTGGAATTCTTTTCCTATATTCGTATTCGGTCCACGCAACCACTGCAACGCTTGCTGCGTTTCCTCCTCTTTACCTCTCGAAATTAGGAACCTCGGGGTTTCTCTTATCACCCAAAATACTATCACAAATGGAATTGACAGAACCACGCCTACCAGAGCGAGTTGTTGCCATTCATAAAAGGTACCAAACAAGTAGCACAACAATATTCCAATATTGCCGAACGCGGTTGGTAATAATCCTAAAGTACCTCGTACTTCTGGCTGCACAGTTTCTGCTAAGTACACTGGCAATGTCAGCGACAGCACTCCAACGCTAGCGCCAGAGATAATTCTGCTTACGTACATGTAGACGTAGTTTTGTGCAAAATAATTTACAATAAATGCCACCAGGAACAGCAAGTCTGTAAGTAGAATTGTCCATTTTCTTCCCAAGTTTTCTATCAGAAGTCCTCCCATGATGCCTCCTCCTAATGCTCCCAAGGGCATCAAACTTGTAATCCATGTCAACTGTAAAAAAATATTGAATGTATAAAAATATTCATTTTATTAGCGCGTATTAAGTCTTTTACTATCTGGGGACAGTTCTGTTTTTTTTTTAAATTATTACTGTCATTATAAAATTATTAAATTATTACTGGCATTTATAGTAGAAAAAAAGTTTAAAAAAAACCTTCGTGTAAAAATTAAAAAGAAATTATGAGCGATTTCTTAACAAAATCAGCTTTTCCAGAATTATTTACGTTCCAAACATTTCACTCATTGTTCAGAGCCTGGAAGTGAACGATGCAGTGTATTTAACACTAAACTTGACATCGATTCCATCCATATCTCTATTAATATTTATTGTTCCAGAAAGCAAGTTGGAACGGCGTAGAATAAATGATAAATGCGTGTGCACTGTTATTTTAAAACTATTCCTTTATTATTTTCGGATTTTTTAATTGATTTTACGACAATTTCACAGATTCACTAAATATTGATGTTGCCAATGGCTTAAGGGGGCAGATGTTCAGAACCAATTAAACACAGACTTTATAAAAGTGGGCGATAAATTAAATTAATTTTAGAATTTTCGAAAACTGTTATTCTTACCTTGGCAGAGTCCAGATTGAAATCCCTTTCCAGTGAAATAGAAGCCGGAGATGTGTAGGCTGAACAGTATCCAATAATCATGGATACCCAAGACACTGCGATTGCAGTAATCAACTGTAACAAATTAGGTTTTTATGAAAAGATGTCAAATAATTGATTGAAATGAGCACACCTGAGACCAAGTACATTTAGGTTTGGGTTCAGATTCTGGTAAGGAAAAAGTAACATGAGTATCGGCACGCACTAAAACCCGCATTGCGCTTTAACGTTCTTTAACCTAATGTGTTAACGTCCAGACACCGCAATCGTACTTTAACAAGAAAAATTAATTGTTCAGACCGACAATTTGACGCGATGTTTGATTAAACTGATTATTTTGACCGGCTCAGTTTTATAATATATCAAGTGCCCCCTCTAAGTTGAAGTTTTAATTTTTTTTAATAGGTATTCGTTACACGACTTATTTCTGTCCTTATCGTTTTATAATTTCCTTTCGCAATGTCCATAACACCATTTACGAAGAACGTTTATTATTTTGTTTATTTTACGACTCACATTTCATTAATATTCAAGCACTGTGTCGCGCTCGCAAAAAAAATTGTCACTTAGAACTTGCAGTTACTAACGTCCGGTTTGTTGCGCTGATTTCAATTAATGGAAACTACCCTAGGAAGTATTTTTATTACATGGATTTGTGTGGGCTGTGATGTTGACGTGATGTTTTCAGTGGATAATTGAAAAATCGGGATTTACCCATGGACGTACACAAAAATTCATAAACAAACACCATACGAGGTGACAGATTTGTTTGGAATCTGAAAGACACACCGATGGTAGCGTATTGTACAATGTTATGGTGGCTTACCAGGGTTCTGGTATAAATAAATAAACTGGTAAAGTTCGGGAAAATGGATCTGCAGTCCACTATAAGGGCGCTTTTTTGATCTACCCATAATTTGAAATCGCGCAAAATGGACAAAAAAACAGCGAAGCCTTAAGGATCATTGAATAAAAACTATCTGCAGTCATTGGTCTTTGATAAAGTTCCACAAACCAACTGTAAAGTATCAAATCGCAGGTAAACTAACGAAAGTAAACTATTTTTGGAACTTTCAATTCGTTGGAAAATTGCCGATTACATTAAAATCCTTACGTTCTATTAATAATTTTTTGCAATAAATCATATTTTTTTAAATTTCGATTTCACTTTGGCTCTGTCTTCGATTTCAAAATGAAGTTTTGGTATTTTCGCTCGGTTTCGTACAAAAATTTTCATCAATTTGTCAAAAATTACCATTCTGTTGAACCCGGAAATTTTCCTCGAAATTTAAGAAATCGATTAAAAAAATAAATAATTAACAAATACAATAGCGGCAAGACGTTGTCTGATGAAACTCCTTTTATTGTTTCTATCGCATATCGACCGATTAAAATCAAAGGCAAAATCTCATGGAAAAAAATGTAATCAAAGTTTTTAAATGAGACTTTGACTTGAGTTACGATAATTTAACTATTAGTCTCTTTGAGTCAAACGTTACTATTCTTACCAGTTTTCTATGTAATTTGGTTTGGCTTGCAAGTGTCCGAAATAAAATACTGTTTCACTTTCTACATGAAATTAAATAATGAAAAATTTGGAAAACGTTATAAAATACAACTGTCGTGGGACCATTGGTGCCTTTGTAAATATTCTACCAACCCTCATGTTGTAAGTGATTCTACAAACTTCCAGTCATCGTGGAAGTTTGTAGATTCGCTGATTTTGAGATTAAAATCGTGGTGAAAACCTAGAAGCTGTTGAGTTTGTATGCCAACTTCTCAGGTTCATGGTTCAGTAGAATGTTTAAAATGTTGTCAATTACCTGCGTTTTAATGTGGGCAAACGGTACAGGTGGCTTCTTCTGCTGTAGCTCTGGCACTGCATATTGTTCTTCTTTGTCTTTGTTGTCTTGTAGGGGTTGAATTTCAGGTATTGTCATCCTTAGATTTTCCTCCAAATGCATTTTTCTCGAATAATTGCAGATCGTGTTTGTTGATTGGAAGTCTCCAAGTGATGAAAGGTTCGTGGCAGTGGTGCAGGCTGAAATACACGGAGTGTCTTGGGAAGGCAGCCTTTGATGCTGTCCATTCTGTAAACAATTACATATCGGTAATGTCGACCCCCAGGTCAAAGAAAGTATTTATGCCAGGCTTCACTGTTCGCCAACCTCGTGAAAAAGATAAATCAATTTACGTCATTATTCTACTACAACATTATGGTGAATCTGGAAAGGTCACTGTTGTTTTGCCATAAAATCCACTGGCTGTTTCTGGTTTCAGCTACCCATAGTTGGTACTCATCTCAATTTATTTTGCTTGCCAATTAATTCCAATTAATATGGAAGATTCATTAGAGGAATTTTAGTAGAAAGTATCAAAACGTCCATGTGTTATCAAACATGCTTTCAACATGTCCGGTTGTGCGAATTCAGTTATAAACAATTTTTATTGAGGCAAGCGAACTGTCTGGCAGCAAAGTTTAAACCTATGTTAATATCCATACATTATACTAAAAAACTAGAACCTTTGAACGCCCTAAGTCAATGCAATAATATTTTAAATTAAAAAAGTTAAAGTTTAATTCATTTTGATATTGCCATAAAGGCGATTCTAATATAAAGGATTTATAATATATATTTCCTTTTGAATGAGAAAGGAAAACAAAAAGAATCTTCAAAATGCGACAAACTGAAGCAGCAACTCGATAGGACTTGACAAATTTGATTAAGCATTTCTCTAGTAAAAGTGTTGGTTATTGACAAAACGAGTGGAAATATTTTGGCCAAAAACTCTTAGTTTCCAAAATAAAAATAAAAATTGTAATTAACTGCATACGTTGTTTTGTCCTCTGCCCATTACTTATATCCCCTTTCGCCAATGATTCAGTATTACTGTAGGCCTTGATGATTAGCTTCCGTTTGTTAACTAGATCGGAAATCTTTACATTAAATATAATGGTTTGGTGATTTTAATTATGCTCGCTAAATTAACGTTAAAGGCCGAATACAGCCCGCGATTGTTCTATTCTACATGGATTTTATCATTTTTTACCAAAATCCAAATGACAAGTTTTTCAAATTTAATGAGATGAAGTGATTTTCAAGTTTTGTTCTTTTCTGAACGCATCGAATCGAACAATATGTTATGGCATTTATATTGAAATCAAAGTTAGTCAATATTACCTGGAAATTTTATCCTATTTGGGTAGCACGGAATATTTCCATAAAAAGGACTAAATAAGTCGCACTGAAAGTTATCATTAAAATTTTTCTGGAAGAAACATCTTCTCAATGCCGTGTAACGATTGAAACTAACATATAATCCATGACCAAGATTTGATATTTTTAATTAAACGTGATAAAACCGATAGATAAGTTTGTGGGAATAATTGAAAATCAGTTAAGTATTAAATTCAGCTGGCAGAAATCGGTCGCTAATTGCGCTTTCCTATTATTATTATTATTATTATTAAGCGATTGAGAGGATTATCGATTTTTTAGATATGAGGCAAAATATGCTAATAATTACAGAGAACATAATAGCAAAAAATTTCCATAACGATGGACTTATCCAAGCTTACTTTTATGGCAGTAGTGTGTGAATTAGGGGAAGCTGGGGTAATGGGTACCTATCTGAAATCATTTTTGGTGGATATTTTGCCATATATTTTATTACGAATTGGTCGGTATTTTATAGAGAAATAAATGATTGTCTTAAAAAAACAAAATTTCTTCATTTTTTTTATTACATATTTATCCATAAAATAAGACACTCGCTATAAATTAATAAAAATAACTCTAGAAAATTTCATCTTTTCAATACACAAAGACAAAATTTTGAGGCCAAATACCCAACAAAAAGGTTTTCAAAAATCAACGAGACTTAATGGCATATTTGCTATAGGAACTTGTTTGGACTAGAATCGAAGAAATGCATAATTAAATGTAAACAGGATGAAATTAGGCAATGATTGGCCAAAACAAGTTTTAGTTGTTCGACTAGGCCGACAGGAAGAGAATTGCCTGATGGTTTTGCAGAAAATCAGTGGTTATATAATAAAAATGCGACTTAACAATGGCAGTCTGCGCAACATTAAATACTGTTTTGCTGACTGTATACAGAGTGAACGTAAAAATAAAAATGGAAAACACTTCGCATTGAATGTGGAGTTTTTGATAATCTTAGTAGGATTATCTAGTGTTTGGAGGCGTAAAAGCTTCAATATTGATCAAAATGAGAATGTATGATTTTCAACTATGAATAAATTGTGCCACCTCTCATTACCTATACCAATAAATACAAAATAGCGATGTGAAGCATATTCGAAAATTTATTGGTGCTGGAGTGTTTATTTTTAAAATTTTATGAAATAATACTGAACTGGATGGCTGGGAGCCAATCTATTTATATGTCGCATTAGTCAAAGGCTTATATTTTTGATTGATTTTGTTGCTATTTATATGATTTAGTTAGTGTGGTGAATTTGAACAAAATGTTGCAGACTGTTGATTGAAATTGAAAATACACACATAAAGCTCTACGGTTTATTTCAGCATGAAACATTGCATTTACGTGCTCAAGCTATAGATTCACCTACTTACGGACTATTTGTGAACAGGTTATATATTGATACAAATGATTGAAGCCAATATTTGCGAAACATTACGGTGATTTTATGCGACCATTGGTTCAGAGAATTTACCTTACAGAACTAATGGTTTACTGTGAGAGTTTGCTACTATTTGCCTTTGGTTCATTTCATGTAAATCTATCACTGTTAACCCCAAAGATATGCATTATATTCACAAAGTTAATGTATTGTATCATACAGAATACAGATTGGCAGAGTACTAAATTTAGCTGAGAGAGGCCGCCCTGAATTTGAGAGATTCTGAATCGATACGTAAAAGCAAAGGCAAATAATCGAAAAAACATGGAATGGGTACAGAAACCAGTAGAAATGTTAGTTTATAGAAGAGATCTAGACAAGTCGGTTGTCAGTTCCATCCACCTGCTAACATAAAACATAATGTGGTTAATATCGGCGACGAACTAACGCTGGTAAGAAGGTTGGTCTGGCAGCTGGTAGGAATATTCTAGAAGAGCGGTACGTCGTAAAACTTTCATTCCGCTTAAGAATGTAACATTATGTGTTACTTTTGGAAAACCACAATAATCTTTAAATTAATTCTCATTAGATGGCTACACTACTCACATAGTCATCCCGCCAACCACAAGGTAGCGCATTTTTTTCAGAAAAACTAAATTTAAACTTGAAAGAACAAATTTCCAAGGAATTGTAAATAAATATTGAAAGTAAATGCGAAAAAACTTACCCATTTCCTGCCAATCCATGGATTGAAGAATGTTGTCCACGGCGAATTATCCGAAGGGTGGTTTTGCCTTCGAACACTAGGTACCCTGGAATAATTTTCTCGGTCAGAATCGATCATAATCACAGATGTTCATAAAAAAATCACTTGCTTTCAGACTAACTAACAAGGAAAACGTAATCAAAAAATTTGCCGGTTTGTGTACGTTCTTTGGCTTTAAAACTTGCGCGACTTTTCAAACTTTTATATTTTAAGTTACGGCTATATATAGCTGAATGAAGTAAGAATAACTCGGAACTCGAAACTGGTAGATATATATATGTACGCAACCTGCGCGAAGCATGTATTGTGGTCATGGTCTGAACAAAACACGAGCGTCTAAGGCTACTTTTTCCAAGGGGTAGAACAGAAAAAAAAACTATATAATAATTTACACAACCATAAATAATGCAAAAACAAATATAATATTAATAAAACAATATTCATTTATTCGGCAAGTGGCTGCAACTTTTTCCAATTAACTTTAACATCGATTTTATGGCGTTAAACTTCATTGCGACGTAATGTATTCAGCTACATAACAGCGGTCACACAACACAAAAACAGATTCAAAAAAATGATAATTAGTAGGAGCAAAAAAGCAAATATTTTACGAGCATTAAAATGAGTCAATCAAAAGTAGTAAAATTGGTGTTTCATTGACTGCCTAAACACTAAAACAAACTGTGTTACTAATTCGTTTGCTGAAAGAATTTCCGTTTGTTTATTCGACTATTTCAAACAGTAACATTAATTTAATAGAATTTAATATACTCAATATTTAAAGTTAATTAATCTAAACTAACTGAAATAGGACAAGCATTTTTTTAATTTACAATTTTCACTTTTTATTAGTGTTTTAAGCTCCAAATATATGAAAAAGGTTCTTGGAGACAATCAAAGGGCTACTTGAACAATTTATTGAAGAAAAAGATTTTTAATGAATTAATTTTGCTGCACCTTTAATTTAAATAAAATCGTACTCCATTCAACTACATAACGCCAGTCATACAAAAAAACAAACGCGAAAAAACATTATCTAATAAGAGCGTAATTAATCAACTAAAAACAGCAAATTTGATGTTTTCTTAACTGCCTGTAAAGAAGTAAAGAACTGTGCCTTTAATTCGCTTGCCGAAACAGTTAACGTTTCTTAATTCAACTGTTGCATACAATAACATTAATTTAATTGGCTTCAATATGCTCAATAGTTAAAGTTAATTTATCTGAAATAACCGAGAAAGAGAGAAAAGCTTTAAACAGAACATTGAAGCAAAAGGAAAATACAAATCGAATAACTAATAAAGTCCAATGGTCATTGCTATATAAAAGAGATCGGTGCACGTGATTTTGGCCACGTCTTTTGGTATTCATTCTTCAGATGTGGAAATTGATTGCATGCAGTGTTGAACTTAGGCCTTTCGAGGTAATTTATTTTTTAGAGCTTAGAGACTAATTGCATTCTGGCATGCAGTGGAAATTTCCAGCGTGCAGACTTACAGCCGGGAAATGTCTCAGATGTTGATAAGTCGGCAGCCAACACAATCGTAAATTGAAAGAAGTCGTTGATTTAACTCAACCGGAAAATTCCATTGCTGAGAATCAGTGTCAAACCCAAAAGTTTCTGTTGCTTTAACTTCACCGTGTGAACAAAAGAATTAACTTTTGCTAATGTTTTTTCTATATGATATATAATGATTGAATGTGCCCTAATTGCTTATTGTTCATTTTTTACCCTGAAGGCTTTAGTTCATTAGAAAAAGGAAATTGAAAATTAAGAAATAAATAATTTGCAGATTTGCTTATTAGATGAAAATACTGCAGCATTTCTAGTCAAATTTTCGTCAAAATATCTGGCCTCAAAGGGCGAAAATGTGTTTACCTGCGAACAATAATAAAAAGTTCATATGAACGTGATACTGGTTGCTATGTGCATTGTCTTATAATTATTTAAATCTAAGCAGTTATTTTGATTGAAAACCATTTATCGGTGGCGCAATGAAAACATTTTTTTCTAAATCTTCTGTTGAAAAAATGCGACAAATACTTTGCTTTGTTTGACTAACAACTATGATATTGATCGGTTGGAATCTATCTTTAGCGGCATATTACCACTAGTTTTGACGCAAAGTCTGTAAGAGTTATGTCCAACTACAACCTCCCAATGGCAATTTCCAAGCCAAAAGCTTGCCAAACCTATTTTTTGGCGTTATCTACTTTCAAATTAAAGAAATATAACAACTAAAGGAATATAATACAACAATTAAAGAAATATAACAAATTAAAGAAATATAACTTAAATCATATAACATATTTGAGGTGCCTAAGTATTTCTAGACGGATACAGAGGGCCCCCCTACGGAGATACAGGCCTCTAAAGGAGCCACCCGAAAATCGATTTTTTTTTAAAATAACTTTTAGAATACTTCATTCAATTTAATTATTTTTTCATACAATGAACAGTACATCATTGCTCTTCAAAAGGACCCATGAAAACATTTTTAGCATTTCGGTTTGCCAGGAATGGACTAGGTGGAGCACCATAATAGTTAATTTTTTTTACCCTTTACAATGAGGACACGAAAATAACGTATTTAGGTAGCTTTCGCTTTAAACTAAAAAAGACATTCTTGAATCATATCGATAAACAGAACGGTTTTCGAGGAAAAAATATTTTTAATGAATACGGATTTTAATGCTTGCATTGGTGGGCTGTGTTTTTTGTTATTTATTAGTTGCTTTTTTAACGTACGAAAATATGGTTCAAATTATTTTAGTCAGGTAGCAATAGGGTTTGCTACTTTTTGCAACTTATTAAAATTTATTTTATTTTTAAATTCCATTTTTTCCGTAATGGAATTTACGTTTTCGGAATATGCTGACATGCACTTAATGCATGGAGTATGTGATGCCGTAGAAACCAAAAGGCTTTACGAGGAACGATTTCCAGACCGAAGAGTACCGGATAGAGAAACTTTTGAAAGAGGGAATCGTCGTTTAAGAGACACGGGTTATTAAAAAAAATTCTGTACCTGCATTATTGGTACTTCTTGAGTAGGTGAAATAATACCTTCCGTTAATAATTTTACGAACGTTTGCCAAAGCCAAACACACTTGTGGGAACCAAGTGAATCGCGATGCGGTTGCTGAAGAAGATGACCGGTTTCATTGTCCAAAATCTAGAGTTTTAAGGACCGTTGAAGAACAGCAATTGCATCCTTATCACCTACCAAAGGTTCATGCACTTCTTCCTGAAGACCTTCCACAAAGGATGGAATTTTCAAACTGGCTTTTGCGTATGCACAGAAATAATGCAAACTTTGTCGGTTCAGTAATGTTTACGAACGAAGCTGGATTTTCTAAGCATGGAGCAATAAACTCCCATAACTTGCACCACTCAGCATCAACACCAGTTTCAATCTATTAATGTATGGGCTGGGATCATCGGACAACATTTAATAGGACCATACGTATTGCCTAACAGGTTGACCGGGGGCACTTTATTTGGAATTTCTCCAAAACAACTTGCCAGAACTTTTAGAAGACGTACCTTTGGCAATACGATAGGCGATGTGGTTCATGCATGTTGGGGCACCACCCCATTTCAGCCTGGCAGTTCGAGAACACTTAAACACACAATTCGGACAACGTTGGATAGGAAGAGGAGGACCCGTGACTTGGCCTCCTCGATCGCCAGATTTCAACCCTTTAGATTTTTGTTTTGGGGATATTTAAAAACTTTATTGTATGCCAATCATGTCGACACTTGGGAAAACTTATTAGAAAGCATTAATTATTCAAACATTGTGGAGAACGCAACAATCTACAATTCTTCGAGCTAGGGAGTGCATAAGATTGGAAGGAGCTCATGTTGAACCTACATACAAAATTGTTCAGTAAATCCGTATTCAATAAAAATATGTTTTCCTCTAAAACCGTTCTGTTTATCGAAATGAATTAAGAGTGTCTTTTTTTAGTTTAAGGTTAAAGCTACCTAAATAAGTAAACGAAAATAACTATTTTTGTGCTCCACCTAGTACGTCCCTGGCAAACCAAAATTCTAAACATGTTTTCGTGGGTCCTTTTTAAGAGCAATGACGTATTGTTCATTGTATGAAAAAATTATTAAATTCCATGAAGTATTCTAAAATTTATTTTTAAAAAATCGATTCTCAAGTGGTTCCTTTAGAGGCCTGTATCCCCGTAGAGGGGCCTTCTGGAACTTTTTTTAATAGCAACTTGTTATGTTTTTTGAACGTCCCCTGTACAAATCCGAGAGTTTCCCCACATATTCCGGGACACCCTGTATAAGTACATGTATTTATATGACTAATTGTGAGGTAATGGAATATTCCGCTCTTGAATAGTATTTCTGTTTTAATGGCTTTCAATTAGTTCTAAAACCGGCAATAAAGTAAATAAATTAACGCGAATTCTTTTGCAAAAATCACTACAAAAGTACTAAGTTGACGAGCGTAGGCATTTCTAGAGAAATAACTAAGTAGAATAACAAACGCTTGTTGAGACGGAATGGAATATTCCTACGCCGCTCATGCTCATGCTGACAGCTAAAAAAACAGTAACCATTTGAATACTACATTTGTTTTACCTAATTTCAATTGGTTTTGGAACAATCTCGAAACGTTTTGTCTTATCTTGGAGATTTAGAAGAAGCACACTGTAACTCAGAAGATTATTAAAGACCAAGATGTTCAGAAATGTTCGGACGGGTTAATGGAAAAACGATAACTAGCAGAGTTGAAAAAAATATCTTAGAAAATATTATCTTAGATATAGGAAAATTAGATATTATTATTATCTTAGATATGGAAAAAACCATAAAAATTGCATATCACCACATATCATAATGGCAAATATCTCCTTCCTACTTGGAACTCCACAAAAGAAACCATTGTCTGCTACAGAATTACCATTGTGTAACAATCTGTTCAATTAGCAGTGGAAAATTATCTAAAACCAACAAGTCTTTTAAATGATTCATGATTTTTCTAAATGCGATTTTTTCCTGTTTGTTATACACTTTGAGCCGCAATGAATTTAACATTCTTAATAGAAAAAACTTAATTACACTTAGACTCGAATTTATTATGTATTGGTGGAATTAATATTAATCGGTTGTAAAAATACTTTTAATTGAAAGTAAAGCATTCTAATCGGGTATTACCACACATTAAATTGTATACGGTGTCCCAAATTTCTTCCCCAAGTGGAGAGTGATTTTTCATTGCTAAATAAATGATATTTTCCTACACGATTTCTCTAGAACATTGCCTAATGCAATATTTTGTTTGATTTCATCAATTACATTTGCATGCCATGATTAGTGGATGAGTTTGTTGTTTATTTTCAGAATAGTCAAACACTTTTATAGCAAGTTTAAATTATTTGAAACTTTGTAAGTGTTTTGATTCTGTTTAAACCCAGAAACATTTTCGGATGTATTATTCTTTAACTTTTGCACCTGATTGACTATTTGGACATGGTACTGTATAACTGGTGAAAAATTTACAACAATGAAAAAGCCGTTCAATATTGAAACACTTGCTAGACTAAATGCATTCATAAAGTAAGAATTGCGAAGTTGATAAAGTGGGTTTGTGCCTGATGCAATATTATTTATAAGAAATCGACGTCACGAGTACTGAAAGGAATGTCGCTTCGTCTTGTTGTGAAGGTGTGTCAGCCAATGAGAAAGCAGTATTTGTCGGGCCCCCAGCACGTCATTCGACCTTGTCTTGGTACTGTGGTCTGTGGTTGTTATTTCTTGTAGCAAGAAAACAGTTTATTTAATTGTAACAAGCTCAATACGAGTTTATTGAATCTTTGCGTCAATAATAATTAAGAACCGACCAATCACATGCTACTAATTGTTGTCAGCCCATCAATTCCGCGCCTTGACCCCCAAGTTAAGCTTAACTCACATTTTCAAGCATTAATCTGATCAATTTAAAACGATAAATAAAATATTTATTTAGTAGTCAGTAGGTTGTGACGTCGAAGACACACCTCCTTATATTCACCGTTTATGGATGTTTTGCTATTTCGTTTCACCTTACACTTTTCCTCTTTTTACATCAAACATTTCACTTATTGTCTTCTAGGCTTTTATTTGTGCAATTTGAAGAATCAGGCCACGATTATTAAAACGTTTACACTGCTTTTAACTGCTAAAACTTATTTCCAAACCACTTTGGGCTCACACGGTTTTAATGAGTAGAAGTGGCTTGGGTAACAGGACCCATGACACGTATGCCTCGCCTCATAAAAATCAGCTGGAATCTCATGGCAAAGATGGAGCATTTTGCCGAAATTTTTACAAAAAATGCCAAATAATTTGGAAGAAATTCTGTTCAATTTGAGTGAAACTATCCAAGAACCACTTGGGTGTAAAACATACATATTCAGCTTTGTCCGTTTTCACCCAGCCTTCCCCTATGGAAAAGTACCAGCAGTTTTTCAACCATAGCTAAACACCTACGGCGTGTTTCATAGTCTTCTATTTGGGTTTATTTTCCTTCTTGTAAATATAAATAAGGTCTTTTGTCTGGGGGAGCCGCGTTTAATGCCAAACTGAAGAGTACGTGTTAATAACCACGTCCGCGATTAGGATACCGCAATGAATTTAGATGATGTCGCAATTATTTCCCAAAATCAATGAAAGACTGCATTTTAGGTTTTCTTAGATGTATTGAAGATAAAAGTGAAACTAATATTTTGCTGTGTATACAACCGGCCACCAAACAAAGGAATAAATAATATTTAAAAAACGAAAGGCAAAATATCACCTTCATGCAGTGTTTAAAATTTCAATGCGAACTACCTTCGCCTAATTCAAAAAGCAAAAAGTGCAAATTAAATTCTGTTTACATTTAATATTCGTCTTTTTCACAGATAGTTGCGGTCATCATGCTTTTAACTAATACTAACAGGATGAAAAAAATAGAGGAAGTCATTTGAATGCCGTTTTTAGCATAATTTTGATATTGCATAGGCGGAGCATGAAGTACCGAATAAAAATTTTTCAAGTCATAATTTGCACTGTTTTATACAGGGTGATTCAACATTGGCGTTATTCCTTTGGGAGTGTTTTAGGAGTACAGCAAAGATAGTTTCAAAAATTAATCGTTATTAAAAACTGAGATATTTGCAAAAAACTAGATCAGAAGGATGGCAACAATGTTTTTCAAGGTAATCGGCCTCATTAATATTACGTAAATACCTGTTGCTTCTTAATTATTGAAAACTTTAGTAACCATGGGAAAATACAAAACAAAAAAAGGGAAAGTAAAATAAATATTTGACGCAAACAAAAACCTCCTGTGTATGGTTATGTATCAATGATTAATATTAATCAATTAAAATACAATTAAGTAGTTAAATCACAGAGATTGATGACGTTCTGCCCAGTTAACTCCAAACATGTTTGTGCTCGTGTCACATCAATTTATTGTGCACTCTTTGCAACATTATCGGATCCCATTTTGAGCCACTTTTCGTATTCGGTTAATTAACTCCTGCTCAATATGTATCGGTGTTAACTCCTGCTCAATATGTATCGGTGTTCGGAAGATCAGAGATTTAATGTGTCCTTGTGCCCTGTGTATCTTACATCTTCTTCTTCTACTTATGCATATTCACTAATGAATGTTTGTGACCACATGTCTCATCTGTATTCCGTCCCTGGCCGTATGTATTAGGCTTTCCACTGTTCGTAAGCCGGTCCACTGCCTTATGTTACGTAGCCACGACATCTTCTTCGTTCCCATTCCTCTCTTTCCCTCTATCTTCCCCTCGATGATCAGTTGTAAGAGTTGGTACTTCGTATTTCGCATTATGTGTTCCAGATATGCAGTTTTCCTTTTTTTGATCATTAGTAACAGTTCACGTTATTGTTTTCTTCTTTGTAGGACATTTCGATAGTTACTCGGGACGTCCACGGGATTTTCCGTACTCTGTGGTATACCCACATCTCAAAGGCCTCTATTTTATTCATTGTGGTTACCTTCAATGTCCAGCTCTCCACTCCATACAGTAACACCGACCAAATGTAACACTTTATGAATCTCACTTTTAGGCTTTGGTCAAAGTCCGTATTCGTGAAGATGAATTTGAATTTCATGAATGTGTTGCGGGCGCTCTCTATACGACATCTTTTTCCAGGTCAGATGTCTATTCTTCAGTGAGCCATACTTCAAGGCATTTAAATTTGTTCACCCGCTCAATTGATGATCCGTCCGATGTTAGTCCCACGTTTCTTAACATGTCTGCTTGACGAGTAGCAATCATGTATTTTGTTTTATTGACGTATATTTTTAGGCCCATTCGCTTACTGTGCCCTCCTAATACGTTGACGAGATGTTGGAGGTCGCACATATTGTCAGCAATCAAGACTGTATCGTCCGCATAGCGAATGTTATTAATCCATGTTCCATTGACTTTAATACCCTCTTCAATATTGTCAAGTGCTCCCTGGAAGATATTCTCGGAGTACAAATTGAATAGCAGTGGCGAAAGCACACATCCCTGTCGGACCCCTCTGCAGTTTTCAACCTTATTACTTTGTTCTCCATCGATCTTTATATGAGCAGATTAATTCAGATACAGATTTTCGATGCAGCGGATATCCCTGCCGTCCATATCCATTTGTCTTAGTATTGTTAGTAATTTATGGTGTTGTACTCTGTCAAAGGCCTTCTCGAAGTCTATTTTGTACCAGTAAGGGCGTTGCCACTAGTGCTTCTCGAGTGCCCAGGCCTTGTCTAATTCCCAATTGTGAGTCACTGATGTTTTGTTCACACTTTCTAAATATTCTCTGATGTATTATTTTGAGGAATAGCTTTAAGGAGTCAGTCATAAGACTAATAAGCCTGTGATCTTTGCATTTCCTTGCGTTATTCCTTTTTGGCAAGGGAATGAAGGTTGATGTCTGCCATTGGTCGGGGTACTGGCCGATTTGATATATTTTATTGATATATTATTGATATTTTGCGGGCATTTAGTCTGTTTCCTGGTTTCATTGGCTTCATTCGAAATCGTTCCCCCAGGAGATGCGATCGGGATCTCCGGGTTATTTTACCTCCGGAACATTTTGATTTGAATGTTGTCATCAGGTTGTTGGTCCTCTTGAGCAGTATAATGGAAGTGATTTCCCGTTATCTTCCTCCAGGATATCCCGCCGTGACTCGGCCGCTAGAGTCTCGTCTGTTATTCAGCAGGGTGTGCCGGATGGGTCTTACATACATGGTAGGAACGTAGCCCTTTCTCGGGGCAGTTAACGGGACAATTATCCAGTGTCTGGGAAAGTGTCAGTGGTTGTGCAATACTCCAAGCACTCCTGGAAAGCTCTGCTGCAATTATCTCCAATAGCTGTTCCTCTGTGTCTGGAACCCGAGCACCTCTAGGTCGATCACAATCTGCGTCAATTCCTGGATCAAATCGTCCAGTGTCTGTAGCCGTTTGCTGGTGTAAGTTCTTACACCTTCTGCTATTGTGGCAGCAGGCACATCTACTGTGGCTTATCCCCATAACTAATCGCATATCCGCACATTCGATGTTGGTGTACATTTTATGAAAGGAGCTTCAAAGTAAGTCACACTTTGACAAATGCTTGTTATTACTGACAAAGGCTATCTACCTGTAACTATCTGTTAATGACAAAAAACATCATTGCCGCTTTGACTTTTAATCAAAAAATTGTAGAAGAGTATTTTTTTAATATCAAAAAAAATTTCGTAATTTGAGGCAAAAATCGTAATTTTTGTTACTATGTCAATAGGCTACCAGTCAAACATGGGACTATTTTAAAATAATACTTAAGAACAAAGTTGAAATTCGATTTTCACCTTTTAATATCTTCTAGAAATTTTCGAAAAAAAATGTTTCAATATTTTTCTCGTACTCTCCAAGTGAGCCCCTATAACCCGTTAAAAGGAATGACGCCTATTTTGAATCACCCTGTATACACTTAGGTGTATTAAAATATACATATAATTATTTGAAAAAAAAATTTCAGCAAGTTTTTTAAATAAAAATGTACAAATCCAACAACCTCTACAGCCCTGTGAATTCTTCGTAATAAACATCTAGTGGAAAAACCGCATTTAGTAAGAAAACAGTGGCGGAGATTAAATGAATGATTATATTTTGCCCGTTTGTAGATTGTTTTCTGTTCCAAAATATCAATTTAAATTTATCAATATCCCGCGGATTTCCTGCCTGGGCGGAATTTTTCAATAAACTGATTTGCATTTGAACGCATATTTAATAATTTTTTTGCAAATGCAACTTAAAAATCTGATTTTTAAGGCCAAAAGTTTAGCAAATTAACACTGTAAGGTTTCTAGAAAAGTCGCTAAAAAGTCGGATTTTTACCATTCCAAAACAGCATAATATTATGATATAGTCCCTGACTTTACCATCTAAAAATCAAGTGCACACCTAAACATTTAACCGCCATTTTTGCCGAAAAAGCTTTTTGCACTTAAATCATTGAACAATTGAGCAGAAAATTATTATATTAAATATTTATTTATATATTCAAAAACACTGATAGAACATACCTATGCTTGTTGGATACAACAGTGGGTCTGTAGACGGTGTTGGATCCCAAAAGATTGCTCCTGGATGATAAGTCTCCAATGACCATTCTAACTGAAGTTGCACTGATGCTTTTAGGTAATTAAATTTTCAATATAAAATGAAACTCTCGAAATAGAGGAGCGAAAATCGGCTGAAACAAGGTTGTTATGTCGACGTCTAGTTGTAGTCACGATTAAATTTACACTCACAATCTTCCAAATGATTTATATTTATTATACATTTTAGCGAGATAAAATAAGCGTTGTATTATTTTTCTAAATAATTAGTACCTCTATAACATACCGGTAGTCACTTGCTCTCTAGTTGCTTTTAGAAACGATATTGATGATACAGGCTGGATTGCTTCCCTTTTAGCTTAGGCCATTTTTAATAAACCTAAACCTTCAAACTTAACTGATCAAATTAAATTTGATTCTTTGTGACATTCTGAGTGATTTCTATTTTATTCTAGAGCTGAACCCAAAAGTACAAATGTGAAAATAATAACAGTAACTTTGACTAAAGGCATCTAAATAAAAACAGTCCTTATATCTATGGAAAAAAACTGGTTGATATTGCGAATATTATCTGCATTAGTTTTTGGTGTAATCTCAATTCACTACAGGCAATGTCCTTCGCTGTAATTTTCCATGGAATATTCCACTTGCTAAATTTATCAAGTACATGTATTTAAATAAAATAGCTTCACGAATCAAGGTTATAATTCTTCTTCGTCCTGCAGACTCATTAATAATTAATGATATTAATGTTTGGAATAAATAAATAAAGTGATTAGCACCTTCAGTTATTGGGGTTGCAAATTTAGTTTCTTTAATTTTATTTCTTTTTGTACTATGGCTCGTTAAACGCATATGTTATTCCATTTGTCTATTAAGGCCCGTTTGGAGAATAAATCTCATTTAACTATTTATCCAAGGGAATATTGGATCGTCTCCCCATATTTCGGAATCTTGCCGACTTTAGTCAGCAAATATCGTATTTAAATATCAAACGCATAAATAAACTAGACGCTATAATTGGCCGCATTTCGAGTTTAATGGGGATGTTTACAAGAAAAATTAATCAAATGCAATTGATGAGAAAACTGCATAGTTTTAAACGGCGATTTATATAACCATCGCTCGGTAATTATTTGTTTACAACTAGTAATATTTTTTTTATTTCCTAGTTACACAAACTCGTTCGTCAGCAATGGTTTTACCTTCCCAATTGTCCTTAAAGAACAAAGAAAAACCATCGGATTGTTATAAAAATTTCCTCTCAATAACGATTGTTTATTTTTTAAATAATCATTAAATCGAATTCATGCTGCATTTTAGTATCTAGTATTATTTGATATTAATTTAATTGTATAGGTAGGTAGTTGCTTTCGAAACCGGAAGATCTTCAGAAATTGCGGTTCGATAGCAATCACGATCTAATTAAAGGGTAATTAGCTATAAACTGTAAGTACACCATTCAAGGTAAGATGGTCGATGGCCCGAAGTAATTGTTCTGTGTCGGGTTCTAGTTAATAATTTATTATCTCGTGTCATGGATATATTGACGATTTTACCATGTAAAAATATTAATTATCGTCTGTATTTATTTAGAATGTTAACAATGTAAAAAAAAACATTCATTTTAATAATGAAGAAATGTATTGGATTTTAAAAGCCACTGAAAGCTTTCCAATATCTTAAATGACGACTTAACCACTTCTTTTAGCACATTTTAGGTCCATTTACTTACTAACAAAAACTAACTTTTTGTGTTCTTCCAATTTCCGTTATTGAAATGCAAATAATTATTGCATGTTACGACGCAAGAGAACCAGATGGTGATAATTGATACCACGTGTGACTGTTTAAACTTTTCGCATATTGTTTTGGAATAATTATTAAAATCAATATAAACTATCAGGAAAAGAATAAACAGAAATATGTATTTTGAAATGTCCTCACAATCCACGAGTCGTCCGAACAATTACGAGTAATGAAGAATGGTAGAATCTTGTAATTTAAACATTTTTCACGAATAAATCTGAATTTTTAAGATAATTTTATTTTGAACCTACTCTGCAAAAGTTTCACGCTGTGAGTAAGTGATAATTGCAAATACAGCGCAAAATATGAAATTGTCTAATGCGTACTATAGGGAACGAGTATTATTATCGGCCGCCCACTGGCCTGGCAGAGTGATTTATAAAGTTTAATGTCTTTTAATTCCTTTAGAAATCAAATACGCAGTACAAATGTTGGTATAACTTACATAAAAGTACCAGACTGGCATATGATTTACTTAATAACTCAGATGTTACGCTACTGGTAATAAAACACCCAACGCAATTAAGATTGTTCCAGAAGCATAAACAATCCTCATGTCCCAGCATTAACAAAGCAAAAAGTAATTTATAATCAACAAAAAGGTGTTGCTTAAATATTTTTGCTAGAGTCATGTTTAATTTTTGGCTGTAAACCTTGATATTTCTTTGACCCATTATAATATTATAAACAAAACTATTGCTGATCGTTGATTTTGATTTTCGAGTATTTAATATAATCAAATACAAAAAACCAAACATTTTACAATCAAAAACCGCCTTTACTTTTCCTTATTAATGAGAAAATCCATCTGCTTTAATTTGCAGATTCGAGAAACAAATGGCTTTAACTATAGATTTCAGTATATTGCCCATTAAATCTTAATTGTTAACTGGGGCCGGTTAATGATTTGTAATGGAAAAGTCCTATACTAAAATGGCAGTTTCAACTGGAGAAGATTAGAAATCCAGCGTAGTTTGGTTTAATTTGGGTTAGTCTCAACTCAACAGAATAATACCTTAGACAATATTTGCTAATTAAAATTAGAATCAACAATAAAATTAAGATTTGAAAACGCGCATTTGAAGCAGCCTAAAGACGCTGTTTGAACAACTGTAGTCAAATAAGATAGGGATTTTTCTAATCAGATTTTCCAACATGAATAATGTTGAATAAGATGAATAATCTTAGATCGATTAAAACCTGACTGTTTTTAGTCAATTTTAGGAAATTGTTTGGATGACGAATGAAGGTAAACATGGAATTTGAACAAAATGGCAATTTGTACTCTGAACTGGCGTTTTTTCTTAGTTGATTATCTAATTTAAGCGAATGCAAAGTCCAGTTTTTTTATTTGCCACATGGCTTTTTAATAAATGCTGTAATTTAATTGGCTGTTATTTCCCGGTTCAGTACTCCCCGTTACTAAAACGATTTAAATCTAAATATAATCTACGTGACGAAAAAAACGACACACTGGTTTTAAGAATCAATTTGTTATTGCATGCTATTTAACTGTGTGTCACACGCCTTAGTTTTCAGCCAATAACATTTCGCCAAGTTGAATAACAATTTATATTGTTCACTAAACTAGCTAAGTCACAAACTATGGAAAACTACACACAATGACGGATATAATCATTATTATTTATCGCCACAGTTGGTTTGTTAAATCCATACCTAAGCAAAAAACTTCAAGTTCAAACTGCAGTTTTCAATGTCATTTTATACGTTATTAGATGGAAGTTCTCCAGATATCCATCCAATTTCGATGGATATAACCAACTAAGCTCAATTATGGGTTTTTGAGGATGTCGGAAACTAATGGAGATCTGAATAAAATAGAGATGAAAAAAATTCTTTCAAGTACAATAAAGTCAATCCCGCAAAATATTTTTAAATTTTTTTCAGATAGATTTAGATAGGTTCAATCAAAAACAGGTAGTTATCGTCATAAACAGTATCTGAATTGCCAAAAAGTGCCAAAAAAATTCTTGAGGACCTAATTCGCTCACTAATCTCAATAATCAGTATTCTGTGACTAATTAACATAATTATGAATATAAAGAATGTCAAAAAGTTAATTAATATAATAATTTTAGATCATTATCATTATCATAGATCAATTATCAATCTTAGATCTTAGAGCCCTTAGACTAATGTCTATATATGGGAAAACAATGCATATGTCCGAAATGTTAAACATCTTGGAGTAAAACGGGATAAGAGACTGCTGTTCAAAGAACATGTGGAACAGAAAACAAACCAATGAGGGGCGAGATAGTGGAGCGACTCCATCAGCTATCACAGGGGACTCCGTATGGTATGCGGAAGCCGCAAAAACAGTATCGGGCACAGGCGCTGGTATAGTCGAAAGAGGACGAACCGGGGGAAGGATTACCTTAAACCTGGGTACAATCACGACCGCTTTTCAAGCAAGTATACTAGCGATAACAAATTGCGCCCGGAAAATGAGGGAAAGAGCCTACACACGTAAGCATATTACCATCGTAACCGGAGATGAAGCCACAATAAAGGCACTTGAATCGTACACAATCAGGTCACAATGTGTGCTAGATTGTGTAAAAGAACTTACGACCCCTGGCTGGGAACTGAAACAGAGTAAAACTCGCTTGGGCAACTGGGACAAACAGGAGCAAGAGAAACGAGATTGCTGCGGAACTTGCTAAGGCAGGGGCCCAGCAACCACTGACCAACCAAGATCCTACTTGTGGCTATCTGATGCCCAAGTTAGGGCGGAGTTGGGCAATGTATCTTGGAAGAACATAGAAAGTACTGGGAGGAGACACCGCGACTCCTTACCGCAAGGCAGTTGGTGGGACCTCCACAACCAGTGCGTAAAAACGAACTGCTAGATCTCAGCAGGCAAATAATAAAGAGGATAGTGGCCTTTTTAACAGGACACGCCCCATTACAAAAAACACCTCTTGGGGATGGGACTGAGCGATTAACCGACCTGCAGGGGGTGCGAATTAGAGGACGAAACTACTCTACATATTATGTAGTGTAGTATGTGTATCACTGCACGTCATATGCAACAGGTAGACGAAGGCTCCTGGGAGGGGGTGAAGTTCTCCCAGACCAGATCATGTGTACCCCCCTGAAGATTCTTCTGGAATTCATTGAATACACAGGGATAATGGGTGAGTAAAATACGAAGGCACAATAGGACAGAAATGACCGCGGTGCTAGGCCAAACACCACTTCGGACTGAGGAAGGATTTTAGTGGGGAAACAGCTAAACTGAAATTTCAAAAACGCTTCTCTGTGAGACTCACCCACTTACGTAAAACCCACGTAAAAATAATGTTAAGACTTTTGCTTTACTGCGCATTTTCTGCTGGGAAAGATTCGAATTCCAAGCCATCCTTTCAAACTCTCTAATGATTGGAAATAAGCCCTTTTTCTAAGGTAAATTTTTGATGATTTCAATATGATTCTGTATCGTAAAAAAGTTAATGAAAATTTAAAAAACTTTACTTTTTAACGTTACGTCTTTCTTTTTCGATTTCTTTTCTTTAAGTGTATGCTACTTAACATTAAAATTTATATTGGAGGATTGGATATAGGAAAATTGGAGAAATAATTCATAAAGAAATGGAATGATTATAAGGCTTTGGAGCTCATATAAATTCTTGAGCAGTCAAAAGATTGGATCTAGAACATACTTTAAGAAAAGCCTTGAACACCAAAAGTTTGAGGTCCTGAAGTGGTACTGCAACCTTTGAAACCAACTTACGTCATTAGATTTTTTATTACAAAATATTGTTCTTTGTACTAGACTATCTGATAAAAGCGTGACAAGAGTTGGTTCATAGTTGAAAGTGTGCAAATAATCTTGAACGTTTGTGCAAGCTTTATTACGTTGATTAGCACTTTCTAGACTATATGGGTGCCTGTTTTTCTGCATGTATCATCACAGACGGTATGAAACATTGTTTAATGGCCAAGTTCGGTGAATAATAATTTTCGAATGAGTTTGCTGAACGCAATGTACACACCTCCTTTGTCTTGAACTTTGTACTGTGATGAAATATTTCGTTCATTTACACGGAAATTTCAAACTAACAATAATTTTCACATAGACGTAGGTTGTACCGGTGAAACTTGAATATAACACTTTTCCAGAACACGGTCTTACTTCATTTTTTTTAACTCGTCTAAAACTTCACTTCATTTAGGTTCTCGATAGTCGATGAAAGGAACGAAAAAATTATTCAAAAGGGTTTAACTTTTTAAAGTATTTCCAGTAGCGTATTGCAAATGTACGGATAATTCAACTTTTTATTATTAAAGACGCACTTAGAACTACTTCGTTATTTTTAGAACCTAGATGTCAAGGAAAGCTATCATTTGCATGCATTATTATGGTTAGTGTCTAGTCTACTAATACATACAGCCATTTAACTATTTTTGAGCCGTCTAAACACCGAACTATTTACTTTCAATGGTCTGTTCCTATATGTCCTTGGACGTGAAAATTGCAAGCAAAGTTGGCAAAAGAGAGAGGAACAGAAAAAAACTCCTAACCAGATGCAAGAATCTGGCCATAATACCAAAATTCATACAGACAAACTGATGATGGTGGAGAAAGACACCGAAACGTATTTGTAAAATGTTTTAAATAATAAACAAAAAAACAAAGAACAAAAATACAGTCAGGAAAATATACATAATAATTAATGCGAACTAACACGATTTCTTAAATATTTAATATGTTTGTTGCTTATCTCAATAATGATTATCAGCAACTTAATAAAGATATGAAACGTTTAAATAAAAAATCATGTTCTCTGATGGCTACAATCAACCAGAAGTAGATAAATTCTAGCAAAAACATATAGACAATGCTTTGCGATCTTAAATAAAAACTTTCCCAGATGTACCAAGTGTAGCGTTCTCAAATAACTCATATTATACAGCTGCAATTCAGATTTGTCTTATCTTCAATTTAAACTTATCTTATTGAGTCTAGACCAGCCTTGTTATAAATAAGAGGTTTAAATGTATATTTAAGATTATATAATGATTGTTTTATTAACCTGATAACTTAATTTTGCATTTGCATTCGAGAATAAACAAATGGCTTAATAAACTTTTGCAAAATGAACAGAAATCAGTAGATCTTCTACTAGCTGTAAGATTGTATCTGTTGATGAACTGATTGAAGAATTATCTGCTTATAATAACGATTAATTATTATAAAACTTATCAAATAATCAGAGTTAAGCAAGGATCAAAAGTCCTTTTGCGACCAATGGGTGATTATGCATAATAATTGCATAAATCATATTTTTTCATTAAAAATCTTCCTATAATGAAAAACAGTTAGTTAATAGATACATAATGGCGCTTTCAGCCTTGGGAGGATTTCTATGCCCGAGTGGACTATACTGGGTGACCTAGCATTCTCATGTGTAAATCTTACGTAAAACCACATATCAATAAGTACGTAATTAAAAATAATTAAGTCGTTAAACTTTGCTCTTGTCCTTGATCAACGATGTTTTAAACAATTTTATCCTAAATAATATAAAATTGGGCTAAACGCCCCTCTTCTCAAAGCCCTTTAGTATAGGACAAATTCACGTGCATATTTGACGAATCAATTACATGTGAGAATTGTTGTTACAGCAATAATTGACTACAAATGGATTTTAATTTTCAATTTAATTTCTGTGTTTGAGCTGTTTTTCCAACTTAATTTGGTCAGATGAAATTCTATAAAAATAGAGTTTTAAACCTACGATTAACCATGAAACATTTTTAGAGGTGATTAAAATTCCCAATTTAACTATAAAAAAATTTTAGAAGCGGTTACAAATCACGATTTTGCTATGAAAAAAAACTGGGCAGTAGTTAAAAATCCCGATTTAACTAAGTAAAATTTTATTATTACATGTTGCTTTATTGCGAACTTCAATAGAAACTGACTAGGTATGTTAAATGAAAAAGAAAACTTTTTTAGATATTCCCGGAATTTGAGAACAACACTGTTTTTCTCCATAAAATAATCCAGTAAATTGTCGGATTTCTGGATAATTCCACTTCAATGCGAACATGATTGGTAAAAGTCCTTAGTATACGAAAATAGCAACACAAATAATGTTTTATTATCATCGTAAAGATCTAAACCGAATGCATGGAGTTTTATCAACCGCCGGCATCATTCTGATTGGAATCGTTTGGAAAGTTACAATCGAAACAGAAAGAAATTAATGACATCATTTGGCATGCTTTAACAAGTTCCGATGTGTTAAAATATAAATGACCCTGGCAGCAAAGCAAATACTTTTTAAATGTTATTTCGATGAAAAATGTGTTTTTATTTCAACAACTAAAGCACCTGTTGATACAGATTTAAACTTCAAAAGAACACTTAAATTAAGATAGATTTTTAAGTTTAGAAAAGCTTTAAAAAAGCAAATCGCGGTTTGTTAGGACGGCTCTCAGAAAATATTAATGATAATTAAACTAATCGGAGTTAAAAAGTAACAAAATGACCAGGTGCTTTGACTAGATTAGAGCAATTTACACCATCTGTATAATGAAATTATTTAAGGAAGTTTCCGCTTATTTGTAAATTTATAAAAAAAATTATAAGAGAAAAATTATAAAAATATATTATAATATAAAATAATAATAATATAATATAAATTATAAACAGAGTGAAATTCAACCAATATCTGGTTTTAATGCACCTTCTGACGTTTCGGCTGCATGCGTAGCTAGCATGTTCAGGGATGAATTGGTGGGGTCTCTGTTCAATTCTAACCACTGTAGTCGAATCTCTCTCTCTCCTAAGTGGTGCTTTAATATTTTATTCAATATTCATATAATCGACTTGGAATATATTTTTTAAATCCGCATAATTCCGAGCACTAAAGCAGCAATTAATTTTCTCGTTTAACTTGCAGATTAATTCAGTATTAATTATTAAATCCTTTAATCTTTACGCGTGGACATAATAAAAGTTATAACCCAGATTCTCGAACTTAAGTCACGGCCGAGCTGAATCTGCATAAACATAACCAATAGGTATGTCAGTTGGGTTTGGGCTAAGTATTGATTTTTAATTTTTTACATTGTGTGTGTACACTACAAATAGTGATTGTTAATATGTCAGAACAATCAACTAGTGTGGAGAATGAAGATCTTCCTAAATATCTCACAGACCGCATTGAAAAGAATCGTCAAAAAGCCATTGCTTTGAAAAAGAGCAAACTTGTTCATCACCCTTATGCCAAAGGGTAAGTATATAAAATAAGTGCAAAATCTACAATGCTCCGTAACTATTAGTTAGCAGTAACATTCAAGAAACTTGGATTTAAGTATTATTAAGGAGTTTATAAAACATTGAGGCTTTTACTTCATTCACTGCAAATACAGTCGTGTCTGGATATAACGAACTTGAAAAATTAGCTAAAACTGCTTCGTTATATCCGGAGTTCGCTATAACCGAGTAATAATACAAAAACACAAAAAAAAAATAAGGAAAAACGTTCGTTTTAACCGAAAGTTCACTATAACTGGCTTCATTATAAGCGGACTTTACTGTATTTCCTATGCGTGGTGCCAGTCTAGTTACATAGAGACCCTGCATTGTCATTTATTGCAGAGAAGTGGCTTCCATTGATCAAACTACCATAAAGATAGGTGGAACCAACTTTAAAGACACTGGAGGTGGATTTCTGTTGGAAGAGAATCTTGAAGCAAAAGAAGAGCCTCAGGTAATGCTTATCTTGAAAGCAGAAAATATCTTTAATAATCATGAAGTGAAACAGTCTTTAAAGGAAATAAAATTGGTGTTTTGATGCTTTTCGCCATTTTCAATAGCAAATGTTTCTCTCCATAAAGTTGCTCGATTTTATTCGTTAATACTGTTCTAAGAAAAAGGTACTTTCCCAATACAAACTTTGGTTTACAGGCTGTAACTGTAGCTCAACCAGAGGCAGCTATAATAGAGCCAGATCGGCCAGATTGTCAAGACTGCGAAGAACCCTTCGCCACTTCATGGCTTTTTGATACATTCGATTGTAGATGTTGTGATGAATGCAAAGAATCAGACACCTACAAGCTGATTACAAAAACAGACGCCAAAACCAAATACCTGCTCCAAGATTGTGATCTGGAAAAACGCGAACCTCCTTTAAAGTTCATCACCCGCAAGAATCCCCATAATGTTCGTTGGGGCGATATGAAGTTATACTTGGAGCTGCAGATAGAGAAACGCGCACTTGAAGTATGGGGAAGTCATGAGAAAATTGAAGCAGAACAGCTACGGAGACTGGAAAAGAAATTGCATGCTAATACAAGGAAGTACCACAAGAAGCTAAAGGAGTTGAGAATGAGCATGAGAAGCAGCTTGTATGATAGAACTGGGGGGGCAGCGCATTCTCATGAGTTTGGCGCTGAAGATTACAACCAGGAGGACGATACCTATACTCGAAAATGCAACACTTGTGCTTATGAAGAAACTTTTGAGAAAATGTAAACAATATCCTGCTCCGGTTTAGTTTTATTCTCGCCTTGTCTTTTAGTCTAGATATTCCATATCAAATAGTCACTTATGTTTAAATATTATTTAATAAAATTCCGATTATTTAGAGATGGGTGGCGCAAACATTACATTTATCCTGAACCAAGTAGCCCTTTTTTACAATAATCCCCGAATTAGGTTTTGTCCATTCATAAAAAATAATAAACTGCTGTGCTATGAAATATATATTTACAGCTTAAAACTATGCCTAGTTGTGTAGTTACATAAAAGTTACGATGCCGCCAGATTGAATTGCCAAATCACAGAGACATTTAAGCAAGTAGTATCTATTTTTTTTGATCGGATAATTGTATTTAGTTCGTCGGTCTCTACTGTCAGCTCAATTCCAAATTACCATAACACATAGTTCACATTCACTCTGTTAAGTTATTTTAGCATTAATATTAGTCAAAATTTGTCCTTTTCTCCCATGTTCTCTTTATATATTCAAATCCATTTAGGAACCTTTGGTATATCTGCAAAATGAAGAGTACGTATGCACCGAGCTGCTCAAAATGAATTCATGGAGATACATTTTTAAGCATTGTCTTGGCAGCTGGGTAAAAGAATATTTTTCTTTTTGTCGAAGACATCTGGTAATAAGGTAGTGGATCGGTTGTGTCTTAAGTGACTTTTCACTAAGTGTCCCGCTGTTAAGGCCGACATTAGAGATAATTCGCCCGCTAATACTGTTCCGCATACAATTTTGGCTAATTGGCACGCATTCGCACCGGGATTTTCTCGGTTTGAACCTTTTACTCCCAGTATATCCAGGCAGGCGCTTTGTGCTGGCAGTATTGTCCCTCCACCAATTGTGCCTAAGAGAATCCGATGTGTTTACAAGTACAACGTATATTTTATTGATCTTACCAATTTCAATAGAAGGCATGGTGCAAGAAATGTACAAATCTTCTCCATCAGACCCCCATGGTTCCATCAAAGTCATGCAGTTGCTACTACTAACATTCTGGGCGGGATCTTGACCAGTAGCTAAGAAAATCGCCGTCACAATATTAGCAGCATGAGCGTTGAATCCACCTATGCTACCAGCCACAGCGGAACCCACCATGTTCTTGGAGTTGTTCACATCCACAAGAGCATGGACGTTGGTTTTTAGTATGGAGGTAATAATTTTTGCTGGAACTATGGCTTCGCAAACTACAGATTTTCCTCTTCCCTCGATCCTAAAAAACGGGCTTCTGTTATTTCGTCCTTGTTTGCGTCCTTCAGACGCATCATTTGGTGTCAACTATTTAATTTTATTAGGATGTGGTTTCGCAAAGTACCGGTTCATACTTTACAATAATCAATTGTCCATATTCGCGTAAATAATCATTGATGTTAGTTGCGATGTATTCATACTTCAGGTTTACACTTATTTCATTGTAATTTAACTGTTGAGCCTCGAAGGAATTGAAAGTGAAGACGATTTCTATTTCTTACCAATTAATGGCGGCCGGCTTCTTATCGGTACAAAAGTTTCCACTGAGACTTAATATTTCCATATCATAAAATACTTGCTGAACAAATTTCAAAGAATACTCGGTACCCTTAGACAACATGTTCATGCCCATGGCATCTCCAGTGGTGGCGATGAATCTAATAAATAAAAATCGTCCTGCTATTTTAAGAGTGAGTCTTTGAAGTCTAGCGAATCTGCTGCTTGAATCGAATTGTTCCTTGATTTTTTTGAAGTTATCTGGGTCTTGAATCCACTGCATTGCTTTACTAAAATCCAATGTAGATTTAATCAAAACAGGTCTGGTCCAATAGGGAAAATTTACCTGGTTCTGACAATGGATGGAAATCTCACAACTGGACCGCGAGTCATGCCATCGGCAACTACACTGCTAGTCACCCCACTATCTTTTAAAGCTCTACATCCTCTATTAGTGCTAGCTACCAAGCAGCCTTCAGTTGTTGCCATTGGAATATACAACTCACGACCATCCAGAAGCAAAGGCCCGGCATATCCCACTGGTATTGGCATGTATCCAATAACGTTTTCACAACACGCACCCATGACCTTAAAAATCGAACAGTAGACTAGAGACGAATATACAGGAAACTACTCAAACTTACCAAAGAATAATCATAATTTCTAAAAGGCAAGTTTTCAAGGAGCTTGGGGGATTCTAACAGATCTCTTCCTAATATTTTTCTTCTAATTCCCACACCTCTTTCCGGGTCATCTAGTTCTTTTTCTATTTGGTAGGCCGCAATATTCTTATTTTTTATCAGTAATATTATTTCATCGTCTGTCAGGGCCGTAGCACCAAGATCTATGTTTTTGAAGATCTTCACGCAATCTTTTAAACTTCTACACTGTTTTGGCACCTTATCATCAGAAGAACTATCAACATCGTAATTTGAGGTAGTTAACGTTTGCACTTCTTTATCTTTGTAGGTGGATTCGCATGATTCTAAAATACCATTTCCAAAAGTTGGTTGTTAGAACCAAAAATATATTTGACCCTGGCCTGACGAATTATTTTAAATAGTTTGTATATGTATTTTTTTTATTTTAACTCAACATGAGCAGAAGGAAGTAAAATTATCAAATAATCCAGTGAACAAGAGTTGAGAATGAGGTAAAAACCAGTGTGCATAAATCCTTCTTCTCAAACTTAGAATTGTTGTGCGAGTTTCGATTTAAACTTGACATTGTTGAATGGTATTGGGTTAGTCATAGAAAACTTACATACATTTAAATTTACCCATTCATACAACACAAAGAACGTTTTCCAGATAAGTATCGTTTTCACACCGACCTGACGACTTCTTCTCAAATAAATAAATGGCTAACTCATTCGCAAAATTTTTGCGTTTGCATTTTGTTTGCATTACTGCCGTCAATTTAGATGCTTTGTAATTATTTTATTGAATAATCACTTACCACCCAACGTAAAATTGATCATTGGCATTTGTTCCTTTGGTTTCGACGTTTCTTTGTCAAAACCGGACTTTGTTTCCACTAAATTGTCTTTGATTTCGAAGAAAATCAGCTTAATTAAAAGGGCTGAGACCAGTATTATTATGACAATATGATCAGCACCAAGAACCAACCATCTGAAAGACAAATTAAATCAAAATATGCTTTATTGCCACAGAAAAATTTAAAGAAATTTTATGGACAAAGCGAATGGTAAAAACAATATAATACAAAATATAGCACATACAAAGAATCAACAATCGTAAAAACAATACAAAACATAGCACAATCATTAAAACCATTGGAAAAAAGTAGATATATATTTTTAAAGCGAATGAAGCACCTGGTGAAATACTTTCACAAGTTGTTACGACACTTTTTCCAAAATTGCGATCTTTTGGTGGAAAGTTTAGCGAATATTCAATTACTCTCTGAAGAGGTCGTGGATTGCATACGTATAAAAATGAAGCAATTAAATAAATCAGATTATCAAAGAACAACTGTTTCGGTTCCAATACTTTAATAGCAGAGTAAATTTAATGATTTTCAGTGTATTAAATGTAATTTACTGACTAATTGCTATTCAATGTGACGTATGTTTCGTTCTAGAATGCAATTAATCGGTATTCAGTCTTTATTTCTCGTTAGTTCCAATTAATTACTCGATTCAGCGAAAGAGCGTTTGCAAGTGGTAACATTTCATAATCTACTGTTCTGCAATGTGACCAGTTTATACGATATACTAAGTAATAAGACAAATTGTAATTACCTTATGAAAGATACATGTGTGGCAATGGAATCATCAGTTTTATTGAAGGACTGTTGCACTAGTGGCTCTATGGTGTATACTTCAATGTCTCTGAATGGCCAACGACTGAAAATGGAAAAAATTTTTAAAGAGTGGTAACATCTAATCAGCGCAAACATCTACAAGCATAAAAACATTGAATAGAAATACAAAAATATGCAAATACTAAATATTAGCATATTTATGTAAAAGTTGTAGATGAACTAAACATCCAATAATTTCAATGTCAGCAATTTTTTGGGATATATACTTCAGCTGGAAAAGAAGAATACCGTTAAAATAATGAATTCTCACTCACCTTTGAACATGAACTACCATTAAACCAAATGACATTATCAACTTAACTCTTTGGAGGACAGGATTTGACTTGCGATCTTCTTTAAATGCGAATAACTTCCAGGAATCTTTGGTCTTACAAAAATTGCTCGATTGAGATAACTAAAAGAAAGATTATTCTGTGTCTTATACAAAGGGATTACATGGAACGCAAATTAGCATTGTTAACTGGTAGAACAATCTGCGCAAATATGACGATTTTCAAAACCGATGGTTGTTGAAAAAGTTTAAGTATCTACTTGTGGTTCCATGTATACTGTTTATTTTTGTTATGCTAATAAGTTTTAGGTCAACTTAGGCATGTTAACAGGAAGTGGGGCTGCTAAAATTAAAGCTGATCATAAAGGGTGATGTCAAATCTGCTAGCCAGCCAGGTTTATTTTAAGACGCAAATACAAAATCTTAAATGAATTATTTAGATCAAACAGCATTGGCTTTGTTAATTAGAAGAATACAAATTGGTATGTGTATATCTACGCGCTATGCAAAATATATTACTGTTTTACTTGTAATTGTAGATTTGAATACCACACAGTAATACCTAACAAATTTTAGCTTTGAAACTTGCATTTAAAACTCGTTTTTATTAGGTGTGTAACATCCTCAAAGTCCTAGAATATCGAATTAGTTAAAAACAATGACTTACCTCTAAAATCAGAGACAAACATGCTGGATAAAATGTCATGAAAATAATATAGTTGACCAGAACCGACAGACAGGCAAACCACGACAGCATTTCCAATCTAGCTACTCCTGAAAAAAATTGATAGTTTCTGTTTAATAAGCCGGATTTCAAAGTTATTTATTTTTCGTTTTAATTCAAGAATTAATAGGTACAAGAAATAAGTTACCCGACATGGTGCCAACGCCAATAACTAGTGTCTCTACCAGTGTATCTAAAGTGATCGTCGGCCCTAACTCAGCTAATCCTTTCGCTATATTCGTTTTTCTTTCAGCTTGATTGGCCCCATTAAGAGCGAATTGAGCTAAAATAGCCGCTTTGGATAGATCGATAAGGATCAAGAAAAAAAATAACGCATCTCTGAAAGAAAAACCACTTCTATTATCTAGTTATTCTTTTCGTGTCAACTTACTTTAGATCGCTGACTTTTATCCGAAGAAGGTTTAGAACTGTTGTCGTAAAGACCAAACTTGAGAACACGGTGAAAAGTCCTGCAATACCTGAAAATTTAATTGATTTAGTGGGCTTTCTAGATTAGTTGAAGCGCATTTTATCTATGCAGAAAAGATGAACGGGAAGATCAATTTAAAATTGGCTCTTTCAACAAAGTTATTTAGTGTGCTCCATTTGGACTTCGCACATGATTAAAAAAACACGTACGATGTTACATAAATTGGAAATTACGACAATTAGTTTCGTATGACATAAAAGCGGCATTACACTTTCACTCTATCGAATAACATGTTGTAGATTGTAAGTTCATGGCCTTGAATTGCTTTTCTCTTCACTTTCTTTGAATGAAGTTAATGGTCTTCCTGCATTTTATGTATTCATATTAAAGCCGAATAGTATTTAATCAAATGGTATTGGTTTTACCCAGTATATATTTTGATCCAAGCTTATGCATCTTGCGGAACTGGTAGTAGCAATAAAGAACAGCCAAACATCTTAAGATTGTCATTGATATTAGGTCAGCAGCATTGTATTCGGCCTGAAAGAGAAACAAATTAATTTAACTAAATTATTTTATACTCGATAGCAAGTCTATTGTTGCTACCGTAAGAAAATTTTCATGTGACTCACGATTCTACGGAAGCGGTTCAATTTTGGAAAACCACCTGCTAGAAACCCATAAAGAATATTTGTTGCTAATTAGCTGAATGTCGCACTTATGCTCACGTACTAAGTTGAGACTATCAACAGTTCTAATTAATTAATACTGCTAGAAAGCCTAATCTCTCTCGGTATCTCTGTTTTCTAATAATTGAATATCATTAACTCAAAGGTTATTGATATTCACATAATACTTGCAGGCCGCTTCCTTCTTTCCGTTAGTTTAACATCTAGATAAATCTACTGTAAATATTCTTAGATTAAGTGGATGCTAAATTAGTGATTATGGAAAGGGGCGCCAGAATACCACCATGAAAACCTTTAATATTTATCGCTTGGGGTTTATGGCATTTTAAATACACCAGGCTCGTAAAACAACCTAAGACAATAAATAATACTTTATTTACAAAAAGCCTAATTGGTCGAAACATTTACGAGGAGCACAAAAATTCTTATAGGGTATTTGCGAACTAAGGGTTTCCGTCAATATTTCTCGAGCCATGGATTCGTTAGATGCGGTATTCTCAAATTTCACCGACTTTGAGATCATTTAATGATTACTCCTAGAAAATATCATATTCACAGCAACATGCAGGCTTTGAAAATGGATCTATCCATGCACGTGCTGCTTGAGAATCGCGAGCAATGCATTTTATGTTATTGACTAATATGATGAAAAAACACCTGCCGAAATATACATATCCATTCTAAAAATAAGTCAGTATTTTCCTAAAGAAAATTCATCAAATTTGGGAGTTTTTCTGAAAATGTGATTGTTAGTGCTATTGTTAAAATGTCATTAAATTATCAAAAAGTCATTAGCCAAATAAAAGCAAATATAAATAGTGAGTGTAAATTAATTCATGAATATATCAAAAATTAGAGTGCTGCTGAACTTGCCATTCTGGATAATCACGTTTCTCATTCATGATTAGCTTATCTTTCAGCAAAAATCACAAGCGTATCAAATTTATTGTTCAGTTGAGCAATACGAAAGAGTAATTATAGAAAATTGGTAATAATTCAATGACCTATAATACTTCAGAATACAATTAATTCAGATCGTATATTTAATCGACATGAATGGGATGATAATAAATCTCAAAAAGTCTCAAAAGATAATGTAAAAAATACCAAAACTTTCATCTACTAAGTCTAGAATCTTTAATGTATGCAGATTTAAACGTTCCCTGAACTCTGCTTTTAATGCCCCTGAACAATGCAGGTTTTTTTGCAATGTTTGCCATTACCTCGGCAAGTTTGCTCACTTCCTTTCTATTTAAAAATGCATTGGCGCACTTTTTCTTTGAAAACTGCATAAAAGATTCAGCTTTTAAGCAGTTTTTTTAACTTTGTCCGCTTTGCAACTAATACAAATAATAAAGAAACAAATGCGACTTTGAAATGTTCAACTAATGGTAAAATAATCAAGCATGCATTGCGCCTCTTAAATCTAAATGTCGTTTTCTAATTAACTCTCACTTCTTCAAGCAATATTTCAAAATTTTATTGACATGCTGATCTAATTTTACAGTCTATATTGCACTATTGCCTAAGTCAAGTGTAATAGAATGGGCTATAAATTAGATAAATTACTAAGGGATAAGCAATAGGGATGAAGTAGGTTTATAAATAAACGGCTTGACTTTTTAAATGGCTATTAAGATAATCTCACATGTAGCAGATGGTGAAAAAGTTGTGTCTGGAACACGCATTTCTAATTAATTTCATTCGAACCTGATATTTTAGCTACATATATGTCCGAAGGTATTTTTGAAAGTTTATTAATACAAACTTGCCGTTTTCGGAAATGAAATATAATGTACTGAAACTGAAAAAAAAATTATGACGTTTCGCAAGCACGAGTAGCTTGCAGCTTCAGAGGTGATTTACTCAGAAGATCAACTATGTATGCAAACTATGTATACTGTGTATTAATTGGAAATGTTTCTGAAATAAACACAACTGTTTCCAAAATATTTTATACAGGATTGCTCATTAGTGCGTCCGATATCTCAGTAAATATGAATTTTAGAGGAAAATGTCTCCCACGAAACTTTTTCGTGTTTCTGAGATGCGGATTTTTAAATTATTTTCCAGTATACGGGGAGCGTTATAAACGTGTGGTAGTAAGCAACTATGGTTTTTTTAATGGAACTCCCCCTTTTTTTTCGCTTTTCGGATTTAGCGTCAAATTCTAATGTAAATTTATTTCGAAAATTTTATCTGAAAAACTTACTGTTTTCGAATTATTCGGAAAAATAGGAACATTTTTACAGCTACTGGGTTCCACATAAATCAATGCTGTACCCTACCTGCTGCGAATTTGGAAAACAGTCTTGTGATCTGTTGACATGAGGTATTATGGGTGACTTTATAGTTGGGCCACATTTCTTTCACGTACACTTGAATGGTGCCGCATATTTGATTTTTTTGCAAAACGATTTGCTCGAAATTTTGCAAAACATTCCTGTCCATTTAAGGCAAAATATGTGGCTACAGCATGACGGTGCTCTTGCACACTTTGCGTTAAATGTCAAACACTATTTAAATCGAGAATTTGAAGATACATGGATATCGCCAGACTTAACAAAATTGGATTTTTTGTATGGAGTCACATAAAAAATATTGTATATCAAACTGCTGCGACTACTGCAGAAGATATGAGACAACGAATAGTACATGCGTTTAGAAATTGTACAAGCATTGAGATGTTACGAGACGTAAATAGGTCTTTTTTTGGCAAGACCGCATTTGTTTAAAAATAATGTTTTATTTAATTATTTATATTTAATAATACATTTATAAGGGCAGAAAGACCGATAGGTCGATAGCCTTTTTTAGAAATAAAGATGTTTACTACTACTACATTTATAATATTAAGTTTTTTATTTAATGCATTTTTTGATGGTCCAGTTGACTTGATTCAAGCAAAAATTAAGCTATTTTCTAAATTTTGCCGAATAACTTAGAAACGGTAAGTTTTAAGGTTGCCACATCTTACATAAACAAGCTTTAAAATTCGACGGTAAATCCAAAAATTGACAAAAAATTGGGGGGTTCCATTTGAAGTAACCAAGTTATTGAGATTAACAAACATGCAATTTTGGATGCTCATTGGGCGGTTTATTGGAGACTTTTCGAAAATTAACATATGTCAGCACGTAGCTTGTTTAGTCCTCTTGGAGGTCCACAAGACCGATTTCGAAATTCGTAGCGATTAGGGTACAGCATCGATTTATGTGGAACCCAGAAGCTGTCAAAATTTTCATATTTTTCCGAATAATTCGAAAACCATAAGTTTTTGAGATAAAATTTTTCTAAATCCGAAAAGCGCAAAAAAGGGGGGCTCCATTTAAAGAACTATAGTTGGTAAGTCTTTTCTTGTAAAGTTCATATTTACTGAGATATCGCACTTTGACGCACTAATGAGCAACCCTGTATATTGAAAAATCAAAGATGTGGAAGGATTGTTTCACAATTCTCGCAGAGATTACTTGAAACTGCTAAGTTCTTCGGACTTTTGGGCCGTCGTGGAAATTTTAACTTGGCGCAGCAACCACCTCTGAAGATGCGAGCCACTCGTACTTGCGAAACTTTTTTCCAGGACAGTCTAAAGCCCGAACAACTCGCCAGTTTCAAAATACATATGAAAAGAGACTGTCGCTGAGTCTCCATTACTTGAAACTGCTAAGTTTTTCTGGCTTTTAGTCCGTAGTGGAAAATCTTTACTTGACGCACTCGTGCATGCGAAACGTCAGGAATAAATTCAATCAGGAAAAAATGAGAAAATTCACCAGTTTCAAAATGCATATATATACAACATCTGGTCCTTATACTGACTTACCTCTTGAATGCATCCCAAACATGATTTAATGGCTGGTTTTGACGGTCGAAGTGGAGGTTGTTGTTCAACAGTTAACATACATGCTGTGAGGGTGAGAGTTGCTACAATGACTTCCCATGGGTGATTGGTGCAAAATTCACCATGTACTCGAAATAAGCGTGATGCCATTTCAGATGAGAATATCCAAGTTATTCCTGAAAAGAAATATTGATTTTTAATGTGAGAATGATTTTGAAGAACAACGAAGTATTGTTCTGGGTATAAAATGTGATGAATCATAAATCCAAAGACCGCTATTTTAAAATAAACGGTTTAAAAATAATTTCGCAGACAGAAAAAGTATAACAAAAGCAAAACATCAGTGACAAACTCCAGCTTTTCCTTGTCTAATTTTTTGGCCTGGCATCCATTAATAAGAGTTTACTTAAGGCGCTTATTTTAGAGACTAACATTGGAAAAAATCAACGAAATTGCAAATCAAACTAGGGTAAAATAATCAAAAAGGCGTGCAGATGGTTGCATGGTATTGTCATAAATCCCTTACTACTCATAAAAAGTCCATAAATATGCATTTGACACGTTGTTACAATTGCGAAAACAAATAATTGAGGGATTTAAATAAACAATGAAGAGCATTAAATGGCGATTGCTGTTTACGTTTAAACAATCCGTCAAATTCCAAAATAAGCCAGAATTTCTGCTAATATTGGTTCTCTGTTTGTTTAACTGCTTTGTACAGCATAAATACTCCTTGAAACATTAAATCATGAAAATGGATTTAAAGCAATTCTCTCAATGCCACTTCGGATGGTTATTTATGAAAGATTTTTCCAATCTGCAAACGTTTAATGTCTCTCCATACTTAAAAAACGAATCTAGTCATTGAAACACTAGACCATCGGTCAAGAGGGCTGATATTAATCATATAAGTTACTGATTATCCGGAATATTTAAATGCATGGTGTGTAAGCAGTAAGTTGGTCATTGAAAATACGTATAAATGATCTCATCACTGATGCAAGGTTGAAACAACTTCAGCAGTTAACATATTATAACTAATGATTATAACAATAAACATTAATAAACCCTTGCTACCGTTGAAAACTACATTGAAAGTGCATTTGGTAAGGGGTAGTGAGATAATTATACTCCCAATTAGCTTTCCTCAGCTTATTATAGTAGACGTATTTTCGTTTTTGGTGTACTTTTCGAAATATTGACATTTATCTTAAAAAAAAAACCCAGCCCTTATCTAAAAAAGACTGGAAAATTTCGGACCTAGGCCTATCTAATATTTATTTGCCTCTATCTAAACCTACCTCTTGACGACCTGCGATAACTACCATTTTCAATTGCTTTTTTGTTATGCCACTCAATTATCAATGTAAAGTTTTCTAAAAATCGTATTGTGCTGGTATGAATAATTATCTACGAATTCTAATTGCGTATTATTATACAAGATATTAAATTGTCGATTAGGGTTACGACGTTATTTGGCGATATTGACATTTTTTAGAACGTATTTAAAAAGCAAAATTTTTCATTACGATTTGATACAATTGAGCCACATTGAAGCATTTTAATTCTCGCATAAATCCATATAATTTTACCTCAACTATTGAAAAAGAAAGTTTCCCAATGGCGGAAGGAAAAACAGTAAAAAGTAATGTATATCTTAAAAAAGAACTGAAAAGCTATCTGCAAGAAAACTAGCTTAATATTTTTACAACTAATTTTTTTTAAGGTAATTACCGCTCCATATGCCTTTTGTATTGTTATTTATTGTTGTGTATATTTTCCTGACTGTACTTCAATTTATCTCAACAAATTTTCCTGGGTTTCAGTCAATTTTATTGTTTATTATTTAAAATGTTACAAATACGTTTCGGTGTCTTTCTCCACCATCGTCAGTTTGTGCGTATAGTTGTTTCTACCTAAACATTTAACTGGTCACTCCAGAGTGACCAGAAGACCAGTGACCAGGTAGAAACAACTATACGCACAAACTGATGATGGTGGAGAAAGACACCGAAACGTATTTGTAACATTTTAAATAATAAACAATAAAATTGACTGAAACCCAGGAAAATTTGTTGAAATTAATTGTTATTTATAAATTTTAATTATAATTTCACTAGGGTTTATTATATGGATTAACATTTTAATATTATTTTACCATATACCATGCCATATAGTCGAGTTTAAGGTGGAATATTAATCCCATCTCGCAATACAAATTCTAATTACAGTCGTGTTTGGATATAACTAACTTGAAAAATGAGCTAAAACTGGTTCGTTATATCCGGAGTTCGCTATAACCGAGTAATAATACAAAAACACAAAAAAAATGAAAGGAAAAACATTCGTTTTAACCGAAAGTTCACTATAACCGGGTTCTATATAAGCGCACTTTACTGTATTTTGAAACATCAACTAAATTTACTTACTACTAAAAATTAAAATAAAATGATGCAATTTTTAAATAAATAATGCAAAATATGTCGCTATTAAATGTTAAGTAAATCAAGCAGTACATACCAGAATGCACACGGCCTAAGACTTTCAAACTAGAAGTCGTCAATAATTTAGCCCCCATTCTTCCGTCCAAAATCTAATTTGATGAATGAATAGCTCTAATTTCAAAAGCTAACTAACATATAGTGAAGAGTTTCATTCGAATTTATATCAATTATCAACGAAAATGTGACTGATATAATATACAGGGTTTTAGAAATCAGTTAACTATCTTGATATTTAATTTGTTTTAATTAAATACTTCGCCCTGTATAGTTGCTTACATCAAATATTCAACAGTCGTACTTCATGGAAACTTAAGATATAAATAATCTAAGATAATGTTATTAATGCATCAAGCAATTAAGCAGTATATTTCAAGTATATGGAATTAAGTCGTATCTATGTGTTACATATGAGCTGAGTTTCATTATAAATAGACACAATAGTATTTCTTTCCTTTGAAATTTATTTTCAATTACTTAAACATATATTGTTAATACTGGTATAGACATTGAATGTTTATTGAATTGTACGTTTATTGAATTGTACGAATTATAAATTATTACGTCATTAGGGCGAGGTAAAAAAGTTTTGAATACCGATAATGCTTAAAACCGCCAATTGGGGTTTTATTTAATAAATCGGGTGTTATTTAAGTACGTAGCCAAACTACAGAAGATGATTCTCTGATTTTAAGAGGAAACTTTCATATAAATGTTAATAAAAAACGTTTCTAGTAAATAACTTTGTCATCTTTTTGGCAGTGCCATTTACAGCAGTAAGGGGCTAATTTCAATATGAATTGACTAAGTTTATTAGCCCCTCGAGGCACCACCCGGAGGACAGAATGGCCAATATTTTCGACAAAAAATTGTGCACCTCTGACTTCTCAATTTTTCGGTTTGTTTCTGATTCAACAGCTTCTAATGCAACTTTTTTGCCTCTTGACTTTTGTTCGTAGATAAAAAAATAGAAACCGGTTTGTTCCATGTCCTGGGACAACAGAAATAATAATCAAACCTATTGATTTTTTCGCACAGATGATTTCGATAAGGCAAATAAACATTAATCTATTGCATAACTTTATTTTTTAACATCCTATACTAATATTCACCTTTCTTCTCCTGATTGTGAAAATTCATTCACCTGATGAAAATTGGCTACGTACTTAAAAGACGCTGTATATGGCAGGATGGAAATTTTGCCTCAATTTGTCCAATACTTGAGTGTTTTTGAGTTTTGAACTTGATATGGTTTATTAGGAATTTGAAAATGTGGAGATTCGTACTTTAATTTTGGCTACGTGATCAACTGATTAACTGATTTTACATAAATGTTAATAGCTGATTAAATATTGAAATCATCCTGTATACGCGGCATTACAACTGCAACTGGTAATATTTACTTAAAAGGAAGAGTGAAACTATAAAGACCACGTAAAAATTCCTGCCACTCAAACTATACGGCTTTTAACCGCAGTTACTTGTCTGACATGGCCATATTTCATTTAGTAATGTATGGGATTTGTGGTTTTTGGTTTGCGAAATAACTCGTATAACTTGGAGAAGTACGTGCGTTGAAGATATGGATTTTTTTGGTACAATAGAAACAACGAGAATAATTTAAAGTAGATAGTTCTGGGGAATTCGGAATTTCATGAAACATTGGACATAATTTAATGGTCTAAAATTTAAAATATTATTTATATAGTGAAAGCGTGATGAAAAGCAATTTGCTCGTTGACCAACCTAGATCGCAAAAATTTCTCTCTAATTTGCTTCATGACTAACATGAGTACATTACATCAACAATTACGCCTAAATATTTTATTATATCGCGTTTGAAACATTAAACAATAGCCGTGCGATATATGATGTGATCAGCTTTTATATATGTACATCATTTACTGATTTCTCTTAACCAAAACTGAAAGCAAATGACGTGCTAGACTTAACATGTCAATGGCCATGGTCAAAGACCAGAGAGGCAAGACGTCATTTACTACGGGATTAGTAACTGTATTATTAGATAGATGGTTGGTTAATTAAGAATGCGATTAAATTTGCTCAGGATTTTCACGGAAATTGCTAACAACTATCTTTAATGTTAACGTTTGTTCGATTCCAAGAAGAAATATTTGTTTATGCGGTATTGTGCAATTCTTCCGTTCGAAGACAATATCCTTGGAGATAAGTCGACAAAAACCTTCAAACATTCGAGATTAACAACTCTCAAACGATCTTAAGCACCATCCAAAAAGATCTAAGCATCTGTAGATGCGTCAAGTAATTTCTAAACAGCGGCAGAATATAAAAATTCAACAAAAAAATTGAATTACTTTTGCTGTATTTACTTAGCACTCTGTTTTTAATTCGTTAATTATTTAATCCTCCTTTCGAGCTATTGAAAGATATCTCCTAATTGTATACTTCCTGTTTCTCTTTGCACTTACATGTGCTATAAACACATAAATAGGTTAAAATTTGTTTTAACAAGTCATAAACTGCAGTGTATATTGCAGAGAGTTTTCAATCGATTGTTATAAATTTGATCTTTATTAGCTCAAGTTACATATGCCATGCTGATGAGATTGAATAATAATTTCGTTCGGTTTATTTTAAGTTACTAATCTACACTTGAACTGTATAAATAGTTGGAAACATTTCCGAGTTTGACTATGTGCGGATCAAGTGGTACTTTATTACATTGTTATACATTTCTTTGTTGGCTTACACTCGAATGATTATAACAAAGTATTATGGAAGTCCAGAGGAATGATTAGCTAATATCCAATGCACGTAAAGACATTTGGAAAAAACATTATCTAACAACTATGTAAACAGTTGAAAATTCATTGTCATCGATTCATACATGCAATGTATGCGAATACTCTCAATTATTATCACATATGGTAGTGACCATCATTATAATAATCGAGATTCTAATTTACAGTACTAGGTATATCAGTCAAGGTTGTGGAACTTTCTCTTTAAAGGCCAATAGCCTTTTACTAACTATTAAGTGTAATTTATTTTTAGATTAATTTGGCGTAACGTGAAAAAGTGCACGAACATCTAATAATGCTCATTGCACAACCCTCTATTGTGCAGTACAAGTTCACTATACACATTTCCTAATCAGCGATTTTAAGTGTATATTTATTTTTGCTAATAATGCACAACTAGCCTAATTAAGGAATTTGTGCCAATTAGGACACTTTATGAATAGGGGGATTTCCAATTTTCTTATAATCCCACATGTCATACATCTGCAATCATTTTATACTCTAGTTACGCACATTTTCTCAAAACTGCCTCAAATAGCTCATTCTATCAATATTAATATTCAACCATGTCTCGCATGGGAAATTTGCATTTAAGAATGACTCAACCGGACCAAAAGTAACTAAGAAAACGGAATAATAAACAAGCCATTTAGAATTTGCGAGTAAAAGCATGAGGTAAAGTTTTCTAAGAATTCCAAAGTTAAAAATATGGGCAGCACAGCGCATTAACGCCTTAAGTGTTTTCACGCTAATAAAAACCCACATTTTATAAAATATAGACGCATACGGTTTTTGGGCGCATGTGTCTATGTACTCAAGTTATAAGATGTACTTCTACAATGCACTTACTAAAATGCTTGAAGAGTCGTAGTTGAGGACCATTTGCGATATGTGAAGTATTTAATTGACTTCCTGTTGAAGCCACCCTTAAGCTTTATCCATCAGCATGCGTATGTACTGATTATTTACGAAACTGACTGGTTTTTAAGGAATTTTGAATATCTGCCAACTCGCAAAGAAATGTTGTCGTATCAACAAATTTTGGTTGTTTGGACACAGCATGTTTTCCCTTCTAGTTTCAACTCAATTTCTATTTACCTGCAGCAAATGATAGTTTTAAAAAAAGTGATCTAAAGTTCTGTACTTATTACTATGTAGTGATTATATAATTCAATTTGAAATTTTATTGCAATTGCGGTTGATAAGGATTTAGTTTTGAGTGACTCTTGAGTGGGGCAGATTATAATATTTTAGTTTGGATATAAGATGATGCAGATCCCAGCTTGATAATTTTTTAAACGACGCTGCTGCGATTGGGGAAAGTTAGGTAGATTTTAAAGAGAGTTTCCCATTTAAAGCATGGTTTAATTGGAATAATATCTAATCTATTAATGCATCCGAAATTGCACGAGCATACAAACTTTACTCAGCATCTTTGTAAATTTTACTGAATTGTTTCCTTGGTCTAAGCTGGAGCTTTTTGCAAGGTATCTGCTCTTTAATGCTAACCACCAACAAACCATTCGATTGCTGCATGTAAGCAAAACGATATATTGGCCATTACTTAACGTTAATTTAAGCTACTAAACTAAAACTACCCATTTATTGAAATTGCATGAGGAACCGTTTTAAGTAATCGGAAGTCTTTCCATTATATCAATAAGCACATAAAGCAAGGATTCGAGAATAATATACATAGCCCAGTTTGCAATTCGGGATATTCACATTATTCGTTTTCAAGAAATAGCTCCTTTATTAGCTTCCGCATTGTTGTATATTTTAGTTATAAACATTTGCGCTATTGTATAGACAATTAGCAAAAGCGAATGGTGTCTCCGATTTTTATTCGATGCGAATGGGAATTATCACTACACAAAAATAGCAATCTCTTTCGACTTCAAGGAAAAAATGGGAAAGCAAAATAAACATCATCTCATCATCTGTGTGCTCTCAAGATTCTCAAACATTTATCGAAAGAATCAAATCATTCTTGGAGGGTCAAAGAAAGGCGCCTGCCTGCCTGTACAACGAGGCAACAAAACCATAAAAACTAGGACGAAATCAGTGTTGAGTGATGAAGGGTGAGTTGGCTCTTGTGACAAACCGGAAGACCGTTATAATACACACTTAAGTGAGAAGATGCCATCGAAGATCCCCAATAATGAAATCCAAAATGGTTTACATATTGATAAAAAAGAAAAACAGAAAAATGTTCGTACCTACGGCTTTCGGTGTTAAATAATTATAGGGCGTGAGTTTATAATTGTTATAAATAAACATCAATTACTTTGATAACCAGATAATGACACTTACATTACGTAAACCAATACTTTGAAATGGCAATTCGTCAGGTAGTCGATCGAGATAATACATCTGAAACAACTTTGAAAAAGTAATACGGGCCTCAACAAGATATGACTCAATCCAGAGTCCCCACTTGGAGCCAACAGTTATCTACTCGTAATTATTATGCAAACTTTAATTGATGATCTCTTTCACTATCTCTGAACCCCGCATAACTACAACCGAAGTTGCATCCTGCCACCGCTAATCCTGAGTTGTTAAGAGGTATTAAGGGAAACCGCGCGAAATTCCTCCTCAGGAGGAGCCTCACTAGTCATCGGCGTTTATCATGATAAATACTTAGTCTCAATATTGGCCATACTAAGTACTGCTGGAATCAGCACACAGCCAGCACTCGCCTCTAGGATTCTCTCTCTCAATGGGTTCAAAGCCCAGGTACTGCGGGGAAATCACACAGCCAGTACACGTCCCTAACATAATTACTCAAACTGACTAAATAGAAGTCTGACTCAAGTACTGCGGGACCTCCACAGCCAGTACTCGGTACTTTGCAACTTAACGAACTGCACTCGTTTCCTTTTTAAGGTTTTATACGAAGGGTTAACAGTATCCAACTTTAAATGGATATTGAAGAGAAACAGTTAAATATTAAGAAAGGTAAATAAATATAAAAGAAAGACAGGATGAATATTGAACTATAGTTGAAGAGGTTACTATCTTTAATGTTTAACCAATAGTAAATATGCTGAAGAGGCTACTCTATGAGAAGCACTCACCTGATAAATAATTTTCACACTAGCACGAAGTGGCACCAACTGATGCTGATAAATATGACGCTGGACCTAAATAAGCACTAATAGCACCGCGAGTGATTTCCTTTATTTATTCAAATATCTCCATCCCCAGGTTGGGTGGAGTTTGAGTCAAGTTTGCTCCCCGATTCTTGCCGTTGGGGAGGACTTTAGTTTAAGTTCTCCCCCCAGGTTTCAGGTAGTCTACAAATCTCTCTGGGAGGTAAAACAAAACACCTGACTGTGGTGTCTTCCCCGTAAATCACTGGCTATCGTTTGTGTGGAATTTTAATAGACTTAGCCATTTAAGGCCTTTAGTCTTTCCAGGTGGTCCATGAAAGAGCCTGGTTGTCGTAGGGGTGGAGGTTTGGGGTGTTAGTGGTAATCACTGGCTATTGCTTTGAGCCGCTCTTTTATAGCTTTCACAATGTTATATCATGCTAGCGAGGTTTATGGTGTTATACGTATAAATCGAATTTTCCAAATACGACTTCCTTTGTCCATTTGGGCGTACTCTTGGAATTTATTATTTTCCTTCATCATTTTTTTCCTACGTCCTACATAATAACAATAATAATCTCTCTTTATTTCAAATCACCTACATGTACATGAAATGAAATGTCGTCTTACATTCCCCCTAGTTAAATTACAACTTGACATAAATATAATTACAACTCTATACAAAAGTCTTTCAGACAGTATGGTTCTAGATTAACTAAAAATTTCCTACTAGCTGCCTTAAATCCTTTAATTGAGTTAATATTCCCCGGAAGGGAGTTAAATAATTTGACACATACATAATGAGGTGATTTTTCTATAAGTGAAAGTCTATGTGATGGATATTTAAAGTGTAATGTTCTAGTGCTATATTTATGTTCTAAAGATTTTTGTTTCTAAAGAAAAACATGAGACATTCATATATATATATAAAAACTGACCTTCAACTTTGAAGATAACCCATTTTTTATTTGTTCTTATTTCCCTTTTTTGCACCATAAAAATATTTTGTAGCATTTTTTGCTTTCCCCAAAAGATGATCCCATACTTGACCACAGATTCGAAGTTTGCAAAGTACAGACTCTTTGAAGAGCTCTCATTCATGTACTTGCCAATCACTCTAATACCGTATCAAATAGAGTTGAGCTTTTTATATATATGACCAGTCAAGGTGTTCATTGATATAAATACCTAGAAATTTAACATTTTCATTTACATCCAGATTGTTATTGCTCAAGTCTATCTGCAAGGGCTTTGGTATGTTAAATTGTTTCGTTCTAAACATTAAAACATTTGTTTTTTCTTTGTTTAAAATTAGTCTATTTGTACTAAACCAACGTGTCATCAAGTCAAACAATTCCCCACCCTTGGCTTTTAATTCTCCTAAAGTTTTACTCGCAACAATTAAGTTGGTATCATCAGCATATTTAATCATATCCTGGCTGGATGAATTCATTAACAGCCATAAATCATTAATAAATGAATTTGAATTTGAATTTTGACCCAATACACTGCCCTGTGCAATTCCTATATCATTAGATAAAATTCTGGAATGCCCTGTTCTTCTATCTTTTGTCACTTTGACCATTTGTCTTCTGTTATTGATGTAAGACTTGAACCAATTTATTACATTACCCCTAATACCATATTTCTCTAAATGATTCATATTCAAAAGACTGGTCCAAATTGGAAAGTTAGTTTTTATCATTTTCGCCTTAAAGATCTTGAGCGATCACCGGCAGGCAAATCGAAGGCTTAAAATTCGAATGGTCTCAAAAGGAAAGTGACATCAGCAAGGTAATACGGAAGTATACAATATTTTGCGCACAAATTGCAACTGGGACATAACTTAGAAGCTTAAAAAATGTTTCAGTAAAACTTTCGATAATTGATAAAAAAATATATAAATTACCAAGCGTGGAGCTTACCTTGAAAAATACACAACGAAAAACACCAAAAATTCTACGAGCGCATGGGTCACCGATAACCACGAAAATAAACTCTTTCGAGAAGGTAGGAGAGATACTCATGCGGTCGTATCTTCACTCCCCGATGGATGGATGCATTTTGAATGCTTTTGAATGTTTTGATAAGCTTCGGTGCCGCCACGCGGTTCTGTTTAGGCAACGCTGAGCTTTCAAGGCGCAACTCACTCTTACATTCCTTCAATAATTAATATCACACAATAATTAACATCACCTCTTGGACTCGTTGAATTTTCAAAAATTCTATTTTCAGAGGTGGAAACCATTAACATCTTCATCAACACCCATTCAGAGCGGTTTGTTGATAATATTCGTCTATTTAGAGTTTCTTAATGTCATTTTTACTAATACTAAACTGAATGATGGTATATTAGCCAATAATATTGTCAATTTGCCAAATAAACTTCAAAGAAATGGCTTTTTATTTAATTACTAGCAGGTATTTCCGGGATGGGTTTCAAAATGTTCTTTATTAAAGGTATTTGGAACAGCAATATTCGGCCACCCGCGAATAAAGTAACCATTCAGTAACAAATCGGGAAATATCATCATTTTTTAAACTACCGATAAAAGCGCATCACAATCTTTTCAATCACATCAAAACATATGGCGATCAAAGATGAAGTTGAAATGTGCACAGAATCTATTATCATTCAACGTAATCGCATGATGTAGCTTTTTCTGATTGACAAGCTTTCCAGTGCTGAAAGGCATTCAATCTGTATATTTGCTTCATTTATATTTACAAAAACATATTTTTTCTGTGTTAAAATCGCGAATTAACGGAAACACTGTTCCATGTATCTTCTGCTTGAAATTGACTAGATGATTTGCAAATGTTGCAGAGGGAATTATTATGTTTGATGTTTGCATTTATTATTGAGTTATGTTTGTGTTGCCATGTCGAGGCGCTAATTAACTCAAAACCAAATTTTCGACGCCATCGTTAAACTATTTGAATTCATTGATCACCAATTAGCTAAATTCAGGGGCATTTTAATTTTTTGTCGCGCATTTAAACATCACGAGTCTAATCTTACCGTTTAGTAAGCTCAAAATATATGGGAGTTTTCTTTGAAAGTGGTGGCTAGTTTGAGACTATATGGTACGTAAAATGCCCTCATTTTACGTGTTCTAAATATTAAATTTATTTTTTTAAATTTTTAAAAATATTTTTTTAAATTTTTAAAAATATATTTTAAGATTTGAAATCAATGATTTTTGTAATTTCTTTGACTAAACGGCAGATTGTATTCATAGTTATCACTAACTAGTTTTTAGTGAAAAATGTAACTACTTTCAAAGAAAAATGTCTATATTATGCGGCAATTTTGTTGAATTAGATTTTTAACCAGTCTGTAAAGAGAATGCCAATATTCAGAATTTAGGACAAAATCAATTGCTAAATAATCTATTCAACCTTCAGAATTCAAACAAGTGTGTACGTAATACGAGACAAATCGTATATCAGTTATGTATGTACACATTTAAATACTCGTGGTTTATTAAACTTGAAGAATTTTAGAATGAAAAACTTGTTTCTTGTAACAGAGAGGATTTCGTGTCACTCACCTGCGATTATAACAAGTTCCAGTAAATGAATAAATTGATGTTTGGATTTTTAATCAATGAAACTCCTCAAAAAAATCTTCGGAGGTCAACGATTTTATATGATATGGGGGCATTAAAATTGTATGTGTTGTTTAAATAAAACTCCTTAACTTTTATATGAACAATTATTTTTATTTTACGATTTAAATTATTGAAACTGCGATTTTTAAAACGATTGAATGAATTGAAAAGAACTATTAACAATGAAAAGCAACAAAGGAATGAAATAACGGAACACCTTTTCGCTCCGATGGGGCACATGTATACACTTAAAGCTGCTGAATGGTCAATAAATACATTCACAAAAATCAGAATGCATTTATCCACACTCATTTCATATGTGATAAACGCTTTTGTGCAATAGGGGGATTATTTGAATGGCTACTTCCGAAAATAAATGATTTATTTATTACTTCCTTATGGATTCCGAGAGAATATATTGAATAGTATTTCTGGAAGCCGGGAGCTGAATAAGAGCCCAGGAACGTTAATAGGGAATTAAAATAAGAAATTAAACCAACGGTTTTGCACTTGCCATGCGATTCGGCTGAAAGCTCACGAAGGCTAACTCCTCTGAATAATTTCATTTGTGTCGAAATGCCAATGTTCACAAAATTGCGACAGGAACTTTCATATTATACAATATATTACCACTGTGAGCGGATTTATATAATTCTCATAATGTGGCTTTAAATTATTCATCGAATGTAAATATGCGTTTCGTTTGTAAGACTTAAACGGACAAAGAAAATTCGACTCAAATAGGAAGACTGAAGAGCCTTGACGAAGTCCTGAGTACGATACATTATTTCGTTAGCGAATACATTATTTTAAATAATACACTTCCACATTCCTAATGTAATCACGCAATATTTAAACGAAATCTTTGTCTTCCCAAGTCCTGGTGTTTCCACGGCCAAGCTATTCAATGCATTAAGTCCATTGTTTGATTGGTAGGTAGGTACTGATCTTTGATCATCATCAACTTTGAGTGCGAATAACGCTCTTTGAATACTGAACCATACGGAGTAGTTTTGGCGAATTCGACATTTTTAATTTTTATTAAAATCTCCTTTTTGTCAAGACTTTGCTTCAAGGACTACTTTTTTCAATCAAATTTGCTGACCATTGCACATTTTACACATTACACTTTGCCTTGAATCCGCATATGAATTTATTCAATCTCAACCAACTAGGTAGATTAGCGAAATTGAATTATTGCCTATAGAAATACTTCCTGATACGTTGGTGAAGAAAAAATTTTTAAAAATTTCATTAAAAAATTTTTTCGAAATGTTTCTTACATAAAATTGCAATTCCGTCGTTCTTTGGATTTTTGTTTTGGTTCCTTTTCAATTTTATTACCCAGCGTTTAACCAGAAATTAATTTTTATTTTAAAAACTAAACAACTAAAATATCACATGTTTTAAGAAGGATTTAAAAAGTATAGAAATATTTCCTAGTAGTCCTACAAGAAAACCATATGAGGTAAAATTTTGAACTTCAGTATAGCGATTGCAGCACAATTCTAAAGGAATATAACTCGAGTAAATACAAGTATTAATAAAACCGAGGTACGTGCTTTATAAAGTGTGTAAATAAAAATTATCATAAATATAACACAGGTCAAGAGTCGCTAGTGTTAATCAGAACTGAATGCTAGTACGGAAATATTGTTTTGAATTCCGAAAATATAGTGAAAGTATCGCGTAGCATAACAAAAAAGACAATTTCAGTGTACTGAACGTAGACACGAAATATTTGGTTCTTAACGGAGGCTGAATTGTTGTATTTTATCCGAAGCAATATGAGTGCCAGTGCCATCATACCGAGATTTTAGTAAACAAATGAAAAATCATTTTAATCACAATTTCTTATCATGAATACACACTTATCAGTAAAACGTTACATAGTGACTGATACGTAAATACATAGTATACATCTACAAGAAGTGTTTTAAATTAGTGTAGTTTAGTTTTAAAAAATCCGTAATTCTTACCGAAACAAGAAATTCATTGATAGTTCTTCCAGCTTGTGGACACCGATGTTCTCTAGATACAGACACACAGGATTTTATTAAGATGGTAAGTTATAGCTAGATATATCTACGAAGGTGTGCGTAGCGCAGCTAGGATAGACTTTGCATTTGCAATGGATTGTAGCCTACATTAGAAATAATTATAATACTCCTATCGCACTTAGTTCAAAAATATCCATATAATTTTAATACAAAAATAGGCACATATAACCTCAACCCGTAATCTGATGCGGCTACAGTTTAGTTTTATGAAATATATGTTTAATAATGATGTCATTTAATAAGGTATTTGTTTAGATTATGTATAGTGTAAAAGACTAGAGCTCTTAAAATCCAGTCTAAGCACCTGAAAACTACTTTTAAAGATTTTTTGAAATTTCCTAATTGCCTACTTTAATTATTTTAGTCGACTTAACAGCGACTTTGGAAAAACTCTCCGCAAAAGCCATCAACATGAATCCTTCAGCATTTTAACTATTGATGAGAACGAATAAACTCGTGTATCCAAAGGGTATAAAATACTGCTGAAAGTATCTATAAAATAAAGAATGAAACAACAGAAGCTTAAACAATATTTAATGACTCAAATATCGTTTGTAGTAAATTAAATATTCGTAATGCTTTTTTCAATATATTCCAGTAAATTTACTACTCTTTAAAAATATAAAAGAAATAAACGACAAAGATGTTAACTAATAATCACTACAAATTACAAATAATCCATAGTAATGCTTTCATTGACCTCACTTTATGTAAACTATAAGTTCATTGAAAAGAAACAATAGTCGTTTAATAAATAGTGCACACATATTTATAATATCATATTGAATTTTAAAGCAAATCTCCACGGGTAAAACGGTCTTCGATTTGATACAGAAAAGTTCAACGATATTTGTTCTAAAGATTATCTTCAGTCATTTAGGCTTGTGTGGCTCATAATAAGTTAATTACCAATTAGTTTGAACATAATGTTTGAGGACGAGTTGTGTCGGAAGAGTAACAGAAGAACACGCAGAGAAAGAACGAAAAGAAGAGAAAGATATTTGTTATCTAGTGCGAATAAAAACAAAAGTGCCGGGTTATCGTCTGAGGATACTTCATCCTCCTCAGATTCTCTGCAGAATTCAGTAGAAAACAATAATTCCTCCCGATGGTATCAATCAAGAGTTTACGACATGGGAAATAATTTATTGGTAGATATACTTTCTTTATTTAATCTCTATTAGCTAACAGTGATTGTGACTAGCGTGCCAGAGTTAAACATATAAATAACAGCGGAAAAAAGGATACAGTGTAGTAACAACCAGCTAACAAACGTTTCAAAACGGCAGCATAATCTTATTAAAGTAACACGATATATAGTTGCCCTTCTACTTAATAGGTGTCTCCAGGAAACTTCTTTAAAATTCCCGATATCTTGCTGAGTAGCAACTAAACCTATGAATTAATATTAAATAATGTCTACCTTCAACAGTATCTTCCCTAAACAAGTAAACTGCCTACTTTGCGATTTTTCTTTCTTTGAGGAATTAATATTTAGATTTTACACCTGATTTATTAGCAGCTAGCGAAGCCTCCCTAATAAAATTCATCCCCACTATGCCGAGCTAATTACCTTAATATTATAATGTTACTTGAAACCTAAAGTAATTCAGTTCCCCATGAGCAAGGCGATCCCCACAAGTCCGTAATGCCGTAGAAATAAAATGAAAAACGAAGAGAAGAACTTAGAAGAAGGTACGTCGCTGACCAAACGCGCTAAGAAGACTCTGATACCTCCAAATTCACCAAAAAGTGTTAAAACCAAACGTGCGAATTTTTTAATCAGGAAATTGAAGTTGAAATCAAAAAGTGTACCTGTTAGAGCTGAGTTGTCAGAAATTGCCCAACCTTCTCAAAGCAGCTCGCCCCAAACAGTTGAAAGACAAACTCCAGAAGGGGACGATAATTTTCGATTGGCAAAGTCTGCATCTGAAACGAATCTACAGGAGTCTTGGAAAAGTTCAGAAAACATTGAGAAGGACACAACTTCTGCTACATCAACTACCAAAAGCGAAATCAGTGTTGATAACCCGGGGTTCTACGTCAGTTCGGAGCCGAGAAAAAGTATTCTAGAACGCGCTAAATCGCTGGAGAATTTGAGGAAAATGCCTGCCTATGGAGAACTTATTTTGGATTCGGCCGCTCTTGTGGTAAATAGTTGTAGGCGAATTGCAATTAGTACATTTGCCCCAGTTAAAATTCCGGAATTATAATCAATTTAAAATAAAATTCCTGGGTTCCAGTCAATCATATTATTTATTATTTTGTTTCAAAAACGTTTCGGTGTCTTTCTCCACCATCATCAGTTTGTATGTGTAGTTGCTACCTTCAGTTTTAGCATGAAATTGGTTAAATTATTTTTTACCGAAAACACCGAAACGTTTTTGAAATAAAATAATGAATAATATGATTGACTGGAACCCAGGAATTTTATCTTAAATTGGGTTAAAATACAGTCAGGAAAGTATACACAATTATAATCAATTTAAATTGACCCTGAAGAACGAAAATGTATATATTTTATGGCCCCAAGTTCTTTTTACAACCAGTGGCAATTGTTTTTTACTGTAGGCGCTTAACCATTATCTTATCGTAAGTTCAAATATAAATACTAATTATATTTAATCATAAACTAAGTTAAATCTAAATGAAGAAGCTACTGAATCAACAGCTTAGCAATATAGACGGTTCTTGAAAACTGTTCGTTAAATAAATAATTACTGGTTTGTTGATGGATAACGCAGTTCCATTTTTTGAAAACATGGAAATAACATTCCGGCAGATGAAGCAACAAATGTATTTTGATAGATTAAGTTTTATTTCTCGATTAAATGTTGAAAATATGAATTCGCCACCTGAAATTTAGATTTAGCCTTGCGTATGATAAATATAAAACTCATGTTTTCCGACTTGGGCCTAATTAAATACACTTATTTATGCGAGATAAAATTACTTTTATGTAATATTGCTAAGAAATTTGAATATTTGTGCTTATGACACCTTGATAGCCAATGTTTACAGAATATTATATTTATACAAACTTTGGTACAGCCTTAAATACAATCACCGAGAGCGAGATAAGTTATTTGATTATTGCCAGTATTTTCTAAGCTAAGGTTATCGTTGTAAACGCGACAGGAAAAATAGCGCCAATTACTCGCTTCCTGCAGACACAACTTAGTTATGTTGCTCAATATGTTTGTAGAGAATCTGTTATTGAGCATAATGTGGACAAACAAAATTAAAGCATGTTTGCGTAAACCACAAGAATGCAAAATAAATCTAGGAAATCTGGTTGCTGCTATTACTATGTGAAACTATATCCCGATATGAAGGTTCCGTAAATTGATAGTGTGGTATTTATTTCGTAAGAAATGTGTAGGTAGCACGAAATCAATACTCCAACTACTCAACTATAAATGAAATAGGTTTAGGAAGTTGTAGGGTGATCCCTCTTAAGAATTTCCGAACTGATCGATCAAGGACTCTTAATCTTTTTTTCGTTTATTGAGGAATTTTTGCATTTTGACATAGATTTCCTAGTGATAAACTGACCGTGAATGTGCCAAATGTAACATTTCATTTAGAGTGACACAGTTTGAGATAATTTGCAAAACTGTTGAAAAATGGTACTTAGAGGATCATGCCACTGTAGAGCATGCTGGCGGGAGGTATAAAAAGTTACTACTGATTGATGTGATGGTATGATTTCTAATGCCAAACGATGTTATATTTTCCAGTCCAATGCCAACGCGAACAAACCTAAAGACCATTTGTATAAGATTCTGGTTATTGGAGACCTCGGAACTGGAAAAACCTCCATAATTAAACGATATGTGAATAGGTTTTTCACCCAGCATTACCGTGCAACTATTGGTGTGGATTTCGCATTGAAAGTGCTAAAATGGGACGAGAATACGCTTATACGGCTTCAGCTATGGGATATTGCCGGTAAGTTTACATGCAAGATCTAAAATTACTTTCGTAATAAGCATATTAGAGACTATTATAATAATGACAAGATAGTAGCTGGTTTTGCCTCACAATAGATTTTCTTCGAAAAACTAATGCATATAAACATTATGCTGTATAACGATGAAAGCATGTGAGAAGTCACATTGAAAAGGCAAATTTAGTGAAAGTACCAGCCAGTCAATCGGATCGCTTCTTCTATCATTTTATTAACTTGGAACTTAATTGAAAAGGAATGAAAGCAATGAAAATATACGTGGATTCTAGGGCAAGAAAGGTATGGCAACATGACAAGGGTCTACTACAAAGAGGCAGTAGGAGCGTTTATAGTATTTGATGTCACTAGAAGAAATACATTCGAATCTGTAGCTAACTGGAAAACAGATCTGGACTCTAAAGTACAACTTCCAGATGGTTCCCCTTTACCTTGCGTCTTACTAGCAAATAAAGTAAGTTGGAAACGAAATTAATTAATTTACAAAATACAAGTGTAATTTTGGCGCTTTACAGTGTGATCAGCAGAAGGAAGGATTGGTAACAAATCCAGCTAAAATGGATGAGTATTGTCGTGAAAATAAATTTGCTGCATGGTTCGAAACATCAGCAAAAGATAATATTAATATTGATGAAGCAGCTAGGGCCCTAGTCGAAAATGTAAGTACGCAACAGTTTTCAATTGTATCGATTTTAACTTACCAATGCTTTCCAGGTTCTGGAAAAAGATAGTATAATAAATAGCGAGAAAAAGAACGATACTTTTTCAATAACCAGAGACTCAAATGAATCGAGTGAAAAAAAGTGTTCATGTTGATTGTTGATGACAATTCCATTATTCCTATAACTATTTTTTAAACACATAAATTTAGTGTAGTGGTGTTGTACTAGCAAATTTTAATTTTATTTAGTGTTTTATTCAAATATGATGTTATAATAATCCTTGATTTGAAACTGTATTTTTTTTTATTATAATAAATATCAACCGAATGATAATAATGGACCTGCTGGCAATATATTATGTATCAAACCTAATTGGAGGATTTTTTTCAATACGCTTTTGTAAACCGGATTTATCCAAGCTGGCAAAATTAAGGTTTTTGCCCGAATTTTATGAAATTTTCAGCATCTTTCAGCTCGTGAACATTTCAAGCTTTTATCTCCTTTAGTTGCGATTGCAAATTTTTTAAAGGAAGAGCACACTTGAGTCGAATCATCTATTTTGAAACCGATTTTACTTAAGCTGGCAAAATTGGGGATTTTGGGCGATTTTTATGAAACTTTCAGCATCTTTAGAGTCGAGTGACTTCTAAAGATGGGGAGAGTTTCAAATTTCTACTTGCGTTGGTTTGAAAAATGCGAATTTCCAAAAAGAGAGCGCTGTTGCGGAAAAACATACATTATGAGCCCGATATTTACCAAGCTGGCAACAATCAAAATTCTGGGAGATTTTCATCAAATTTTGAGTATCCGTAGAGTTAAATGTCTTCTAAAGATGATGAAAATTCTGAATTGCTGCCTCCGTTAATTTGGAAGATGCGGATTTTTAAAGAGGAGAGCGCTTTTGGGGATAAGCGTCCATTTTGAGGCCGATGTTTGTTAAGCTGGCAAAAATCTAGGATTCTGGACCATTTTAATAAAACTTTCAGCATCTTTAGAGTCGAGTGTCTTCTAAAGATGGTGAGAGTTTCAAATTTCTACTTGTCGTTAGTTTGAAAAATACGAATTTCCAAAAAGAGAGCGATGTTGAGGAAACTTCAACATACATTATGAGCCCGATATTTACCAAGCTGGTAACAATCAAAATTCTGGGAGATTTTCATCAAATTTTGAGCATCCGTAGAGTTAAATGTCTTCTAAAGATGGTGAAAATTTTGAATTGCTGCTTCGGTTAACTTGGAAGATGCGGATTTTTAAAGAGGAGAGCGCTTTTGGGGATAAGCGTCCATTTTGAGACCGATGTTTGTTAAGCTGGCAAAAATCTGGATTCTAGACCATTTAAATAAAACTTTCAGCATCTGTAGAATCAAGCGTCTGCTAAACCTCCTTTTGTTTGCAAGTTACAATTTTTTAAAAGAGAGCGTGTAGTTGCTTTTTATTATGTTCGTTACTAAGCCATATTGCATTCATATTATCCAGAGTTTGGAACACAAATCACCTTAGAATAACGTTCGATTTTAGAACAAACAAAAAGAACATCAATTTTGTGGCAAATTTATTAGAAATATTATCACTTATTTCGGAAATTTTCCTTTTCATATCATGTATTCTGTCTTTTTTTCTCTTAAGTTGAATAAAGAGAAAACCGCCTTTTCCGAAATTTTTTTACGCCGATTAATTCCTCTAGTTGATGATTGATTATTAATTCAAATATTTCATGCCTTTTTATATTTATTATTTTTATAATTCATAAGTCTACGCTTATGAATAAAAATGTATTAAAATGTAGATCAGTGTCGGCGAGTGTGAAGTAAATATTCGAGGTTAGAGAACTTCATAAATGTCAGATATCCGGCTATCTTCATTATTGTGCTTAGCCCCAGTGTTGTGTTTGTGAGCAAAGCTGATTTCATTTATTGCGAATGTTATTATCGAATTTTCGACATGTTGGGCCCCATTTCGAAGAGCTGTTAGTGTCACTGTGTAGGCCTTAATTGAGATAATACACTTAATACCGTTTTAATGGATTAATGGCAGTTTGACAGGTGCCAGCTCACCCAAATATTTTTATTAATACGTGTTGTTTAGTTTAAATAAGAAATTTAATTGATAAAGTGAAATGGCATTCGAAGGGGGTGTGAGCAATGTAGAATTAACCCCTTCGTTAGTAGAATCCTTGCAAGTTGACTTCAAGAACTTATCCACTGAGTCCAAAAAGAAGTATCCCCAAGTCAAAGAGGTAAACAGTGTCCAAACAATAGTATTTTCCACAATTTTTGCAAATTACATGTTCCAGGCATGTGAAGAGGCAATTGGCAAGCTAAAAAACTCAGCTGCACAACAAAATAATGTTTATTATCTTGTCAATCAAATAATTTATCCTATATCACAAGGATGTGAAACTAAAGATGTAAAAATCATTAAGGTATGTTTAGTCACAGTTATATTATGGCTTGTTTATCAAATTTCAATAAATATCTGCTATCAGACTTGTAGGCTTACGAGATAAAATGTTGAAATGCCCCTAGTCATACCTTTACACCAACTCATTTCTTCTATATCAATATTTATGCGATATATTTTTAATCTTGTCTAGGTAGCTTTGGACTAAGGGCTAATAGCAAATATCGTTTATTGTACTATCTACAAAAGTTTAGAGAAAGCAAGTTCTGACTAATCAAAATCCACACATTGTAGATTATTTTGATCGAGACTTGACTAATATCTCGTATTTTATAATCGCAATATTTGTGCTTTTTTCTTTTTCCATCCATTATCGAATTGTTCAAATAGTCACAAATTTCAAGGCTTTATAACTTAAATAATATTGAAAACCTCCTATTTGAGTCGTTGGAAGTTTTTCTGAACTGTAAATGATGCGATTTTCAGATTTGTTTGCAAGTGATACAAAAATTAATAACAAATCAGTTGATTGATCAAAAAGGAGCTGTATATGTTACTGACGCTCTTTGGTCACTGATGGAATCGGGCATTGAAGAAGTTCGAATTTTACAGTCTGTTCTTTTACTGCTAACAACCAATAAGGTTGTTCATGGAGAAACTTTAGCTCGAGTAAGTCTGCTTCCAATATCACATTAACAAAGCCGATGTTTGTTTCTTTGCCTTTTCATCTGGTAATGATAGTTTCCTCGAATTTCTTTCAGACTCTTGTGCTATGTTTCCGATTGCATTTTACAAAAAATTCGACCACAATAAACACAGCAGGTGCGACAGTACGCCAATTAGTCTATCTGGTTTTTGAAAGGGTAGTTGCTGAAGACGAGCAATTATCAAATCTTCCAAATAGACCAGAAAAACCCCCAGTGAACTTTGAAGAATTAAAAACCCCAAGTGGCTCGCCACCAAAAGGACTACCTCCATGTGCGGGGGATGCATTTCTTCTGTTCCAAGATTTGGTCCAGTTAGTTAATGCCGATCAGCCTTATTGGCTGATTGGCATGACAGAAATGACTAGAACCTTTGGATTGACCTTATTAGAGTCTGTTCTAACTCAATTTTATTCCGTATTTTTCAAGGTTGGTTCGGTTATGGTATTGTGGTTCAAATAGGAGAAACTTCGTTTTTTTCTTGTAGTTTCCTGAATTTAGCTTTTTGCTGAAAGAAAGAGTGTGTGCCCTAGTGATCAAACTATTTTCTCCTAATATAAAATATAGAAATAATGTACTAAGCAATGTCCAGCAAGCGACTTCGTTTGAAAAGCCATATTTTCCCATAAGTATGAGGCTGTTGAGAGTTGTGTCCATACTCATACAAAAGTACCACAGTCTTCTGGTAGGTTTCTTCTTATGAACTAACTAGTCTAGAAAGTACGCATCTTTTCATTACAGGTGACAGAATGCGAGATATTCCTATCCCTTATAGTTAAATTCCTAGATCCAGATAAACCTACTTGGCAAAGATCTTTGGCTCTGGAAGTCTTACATCGAATGACTATTCAGCCTGATTTATTAGTCTCATTTTGTGAATGCTATGATCTAAGAAAACACACAACTAGTATTTTCCAAGACATTGTTAATTCCTTAGGAGCCTATGTTCAATCTTTGTTTGTCAGCCAGCAGTTACATGGCGCCGGTTGTAAGTTTCCAGTTCGTGCTATGCATTTCTTCAATAATTTGCACTAATTTTTAGTGCCTGTCGCTCAAATGCAACCCCCAGTATTTCTTGGAGGGATTCCTGCGGGGCCAGGAATATCGCCTCAGCCTGGCTTCCTATTAAGAGGGGTGTGGTTGCCGTTAGTCGCAACATTCCCAACAGGGCAATCAAAGTCTAATTAGTAAGTAATTGTTTGGTGTCTTAACAGTGCGTTATTCAATAAACCTACGGTTTGTTCCAGCTTGGAGCTCTTAGATAAAGTGGAACCACCAGTTGTACCTGATGGCTACGGGATTTCAGTAGCTTATGCGTGTTTGATGGAAATTATCAGATCGCTTCAAATTACGATAAATCCACAACCGCAACCAGACTCCCCGGAAAAGCAGGAAAAGAGTGGAAACAGCAAAGAGCTGAATTGTCAGTTGATTAATTCGAGTTGGTGTGGACTTCTAGCGGCCTTAAGCCCACTTGTAGATGCTAGCACAGATGAATCCATAACTGAGAATGTTTTGAAAGCCATGCAGACATATACGTCCCTTTGCGGTATGTTAGATCTACATACTCCAAGGGACGCATTCATTACTGCCATTTGCAAATCCTCATTACCTCCTCATTATGCTCTAACTGTACTAAATACCGTCACATCTGGAGTTAACCTGAGACAGGGACAAGGAGGGGAGGTGCAGAATATGCTAATGCAGTATGGTGAAAACGATTTTCGGCAGCAAGTCGTTGCAGTTGGTACTCCATTATCTACCTCGTCAGTACCCGCTGGAACTCAACAAGGTCCAGTGATGTTAACTGCGAAAAATCTTCAATCTATGCGAGCTTTACTGTGTTTGGCTCATTGCCATGGAAGCATTTTAGGAACTGCTTGGCATTTGGTTCTGACTACTTTGCAGCATTTAGTCTGGATACTTGGTAGGGTTTTTTCAATGTTGTTTTACTGCGGTTTTGATTGAATCTTCTATGAAAGGATTGAAACCTTCAACTGGAGGAAGTTTGAAAGCGGGGCGCGCTTCTTCTGACACAAACGCTGTGATTACCACGTCTGTGATGGCGGACTTACCGGTATTATCCATCATGTTAAGTAGACTGTTTGAGTCTAGTCAGTTTTTGGACGATGTAGCTTTACACCATTTAATTAACGCACTATGCAAGCTATCCCAGGAAGCAATGGAACTAGCATATTCAAACAGAGAGCCATCACTTTTTGCTGTAGCAAAATTGCTGGAAACAGGTAGATAGTTTACGACGCCTTGAGCTATTAAATTTAAATATTTGTTTCTCAGGTTTAGTCAATATGGTCAGAATAGAGGTCCTTTGGAGACCTCTGACGAACCATCTTTTAGAAGTGTGTCGCCATCCTCATATTCGAATGAGAGAATGGGGCGTAGAAGCGATTACATACTTAGTAAAATCTGCTTTGTCCTTCAAGTATGAAGTTCCTCTGAAGGAGAACCAGAAGCTGCAGACTTTACTATTGGGTCCATTATATGAACTTTCATCAGTGCCTCACGGCGATGTTCGACAACGTCAGTTGGAATGTGTTTTGCAAATATTGCATAGCAATGGTGAAACGTTGTCGCATGGATGGCCTTTGATTCTGGGCATTATTGGCGCTGTCAATGATCAGCATGGGTAAGTTTTATGTTATTTAAAATAGCAAGTGTTACTGGATGGGATAATGTGTAGGGAAAACCTCATACGGATTGCCTTTCAATGTCTTCAGTTAGTGATAACCGACTTTTTGCCAGTAATGCCCTGGAGGTGCTTGCCACAATGTGTAGACACTGTAGCAAAATTTGGATCTCAAACACAAGAATTAAACATATCGCTTACATCAGTAGGACTAATGGTACGATACACAACATTTTTAATCCGGAAATAAATTTACGTAGATTTTTACGAACATTTTAGTGGAATATTTGCGACTATTTCCATCAGAATCAAGGAAAACTAAGTCAAACATTGATAGATGATGCGACAGTTCTTCCAGATTTTCCGGGTACTTTAGATATGCCCAGCTTTGATAAACTGTGGATGTGTTTATATGCCAGATTGGGCGAACTATGCGTAGACAGTCGTCCAGCTGTAAGAAAATCTGCAGGCCAGACGCTGTTTTCGACTATTTCGGCGCATGGTGGCCTTTTAAAGCAAACCACTTGGCAGGTCATGATCTGGCAAGTTTTGTTCCCACTCCTAGACAAGGTAAAGCGCCTATCCAACTCTGCGAGCAGTGAAAAGGTAGATGCCGGGGGCAATATACTAATCCATCATTCAAGGAATACAGCTCAAAAGCAATGGGCTGAAACTCAAGTGTTAACTTTATCTGGAGTAGCAAGAGTATTTAACACGAAGAGACAGCTTCTGCAGGCTCTGGGTGATTTTGCCAGGGCTTGGTCCATATTATTGGAATTTATAGAGACCGCTGCTCTCAGTAAAAATAACGAAGTTAGCATAGCTGCACTGAAATCATTCCAAGAGATTTTGTTTTTGAGTAAAAACCAAGCGGGTGACACTAAAGCCGCTATAGAGGACAAAGAAATTTGGTCTGTTGCTTGGAAAATTTGGATAAAAATCGGCACTGAAGCTACAGTTTCCGTTAAAGGCAGTGAAGTTCATAACAGCGAAGACTACTTTCTTCCAAGCCAAACTTTTCTCACTGCTTTAGTTCAAATTTTTCCGAATGTGTTTCAACATATCAAAAATGCATTTACATCAGAGGACCTTAGTCAGCTTGGGGTCGTTCTGACTAATTCAGTTTGCGTTCCTGTTTTCGGAGAAACTTCGCCCTATATCATATCAGTGTCGTCTGATGTAAGTCTGACGCCCCTTCATGACGGTGTTCTACATGCCATGGAATTGCTCCAAAAAGAAGCTCTACAGAGAAACAACAATAAAATGATTCCTGAAATTTTTCGATTGCTGCTGGTATTTTCAAAATTTACCTCTTCCGTTCCTAGCTATACCAAAATGGAGAATAAGCACACAAAAGTCAGTGATTGGGTAACCATGAATTACATTCCTTTTGGAGAAAAAGCCACTAATATGGTGGTTAGTCTGTATGAAAAAACTGCAGACACTAATGAAGTGATTAACGGCAACATATTGAAAGAAATTATAGCCACTCTGCACATTCCTTTAGCTTTAAAATACAATTGTATATCAAGCAATGTTTGGAAGTTGGCCGCTACTAGTTTAATCGCAGTCTTGAAGGTTGGACTAAAAGTTGCTAGGTCCCATGGAAACCAGTTTTCCAAAATGTGGAATGAATTGGCGGAGACACTTAACGACTTTCTGTTTCCAAGCAAGTAAGTTTCCTTATTCTTCTGGTGTGACAATTTGCGTTTAAATCTAAACTTGTAGTTGTTCGCCAAGTCCTGGTGAGAAGGCTCTAGACGAAATGGTGTCCGATGAACAGACAGACTGTCAAATTATAGAACTTCTCAGAACCGAAGTTCTTCCATATTCCAATAGCATACCAAAGGAATTCATACTTCAAGTGGTTATTTTACTTAACAAAGGTTCCATTCACTCGGCTACTAATGTTAAAAATGACGGAGACGTGGAATTAACCCTTCGAGAGGATTTTGCCAAAACTTGCTTTGAGACTTTACTTCAGTTTTCGCTAATTGATGGCGACTACAATAGATTGGTTGTGAGCAGTGATGATAAGAGCAATGGTTTAGCGGGTCAGCTTGCTGTTACTTCATTATTACATCGATTCGAAGAGGTGCTGAAAAAGTACATTGCAGATGAGAAACTTAGTGGAAAATGCCCGCTTCCCAGGTGAGTTGACAGGAAAATATCCATATTTTTCAGTATCACTTTGAATTTCGCAGGTATCGTTTATCGGAAATTTCCTTCGTTTTGAAGGCTTTAACTACCCTAATAATTTCCATGAAAAAATCGTCAGCAGTGAAAGGTGTGTATGTATTTTCATCAAAGCATATATTAACTTTGTTTTTGAGTATTGATAACTTGGAAGAAAAGGTGTTTTTGTTTTAAACCATAAATTTCTATTTCAGATGATAATAAAGCGTGGGAGCAACTGATCTCTTTATACCCATACTTGGTTGAATGCACAACTACTACATCCACCCAAGTATCGAGGCCGTTGCGTGAGGCCTTGTTGCAGTTTTGTGACCTGCTTCAACCCCCACATAGTAAAAACAACAATGTAATCAAAAATTGAAATATATAAGCTAGGTTTTTGTCAATCTTACAATAATTGTAAAAACTGTAAGCTTATTCCATTGCAAGATGAACCCATATTAGGCTGTGGAGCACTTTAGACAAGGGTATATTTTGATTTAGAAAGCGCGAATCACTTTACGTTATGCGCTACAGTATCTCAATCGCTTTCCGTTTTCAGTCGTATTTGGAGTGGATAGACATGCAGCAAAAGTATATATAATTCGTGTTATGCATGCCCATTTTGGTACCTGTACCAAAAAAATGTATCAACATTTAGCTATGCATAATCAATATAATGGACGAATGGTTTATCGTATATTTGAAGCATTCGCGTAGTTTTCACACCTCACAAGTATCATTCCAAATACTCTTCAATATTTTTTGCTGTTTCTGTTACGTTTGCTGCCCCGAAGTTTAGTCAGTTGTAGATAATAGTATTGGGGTCAATGCCATTTTAAAATATTTACAAATGGTTAGTAAACTGTGCAATTATTTAATAATTTATTTCTTATTTATGAAGAGTGATGGAGCTGGAACCGAAAATAGATTTTCTCCTACAAAAGGCATCTGAATATTTTTGAATGACAAATTATATTGATAAAGGTAGAAATATATCATAGAACATATACTTGCTTTATATTTTTTACGAAATATAGCGGTCAGATACTGGGTGTATATAATGTACATAACCATATCAGAGATCTCTTTCTTAAGCGGCAAAGGTAATGCATGGTAAACTAACTAAGTAGCAGATTGACATAGCAAAAAAATCTTTCGAATATTGACTCTGATCGCTATATTTCACTTCCAGAAAGTATCGCATTTTATTACCTTTCTGCTATATCTACTACCAATGATAATCTAAAGTTTTATGAGAAGCAGAGCGCTCTGATAACCGGAGAAGTACAAGATAAATTTATATTATATAATAGCTAGCGTAAAACATTCTAAAATAATCAGACATCTTTTGTAAGTTAAAATTCTCATTAAACCCAATCATATTATTCCACTACATCGAGAACCTATCTCAGTAATCTAGCCAGGGTATTATTAATTTTTAATTGCATTTTTGTTTCTGGTGCTATAATAATCTTTTTGTAAAAATGTGATTATCACTAGTAAATAGTATTAATTTTGTTTGTATAAATTGTTATTGTAGTGTCAAATAGTCATTGGTCATATTAAATACATCGACATTAGAAAATGAGTTTTTGTCTATCAATTTCGTTACTTCGAACAGAGATTAGTAGAGAGATCGCCGATGAGATCGCCGATGAGCATAGGCGAAAGGGTTCCAGCGATATTAGCCGTCTCTCTAGAATCTCTGCTTCGAACCAGGGACCCGGACGGGAACCGTTTCTTTTTTTTTGACCGCAACCAAATCAGAACCCATATTTTATTTTAAGACATTGTTATGTGCTGAACCGGAACTGCAATATTTTATTACGGTTTTTTTATCGGTTCTGCTTGTAACGTTTGAAAGAAATTACTCTACATTTAGAAGCAATTTTTTTTTCTTGTCATTAGAATAGGAAAGTTTATTTAATAAGATTAGTAGTAGTAAACATCTTTATTTCTAAAAAAGGCTATCGACCTATCGGTCTTTCTGCCCTAATAAGATTATTAACCTAGAATAAGAGAATTTTCATCTTTGTTTTTTTTATTTAGACTAAGACTACATGTATTAAACAAGGGCAGAAAGACCGATAGGTCGATAACCTTTTTTTAGAAATAAAGATGTTTACTACTACTGAAAATAATAATTTACCCTCCTGCAAATGAATATAAAATTATTTCTGTGTTCTGGTGAGCCCCGGTGTCACTATTAATGTGCCGACAAAGGGTCGGCACTTCTTTTAGTTAGTTCCTGGAATCGTTTTAATAGTCGGCGCCGCGACGCCGTCAAAGAGAGAAAACATAAGCGCTATGCTTTGCGGCTAGTTGTCCCAAATGACAAGATCTTGTATAAATCATAAAATAACAATTTTTTGGTATAAGGTAGTTTTAGACGACAATCAAGTAGAAAAAGCAAAGCACATTTAAAGTCGTTATGGACTAGACTGATGTTCTTAAAAGAGTGCAATTCTTCTAAATCTGACCCTGACCAACACGATATGGAAACGGAATCATCTAGTTCTTCATCAAGCGATGAAATGGACCCTTTTTGAGACATAAAGATTCAGAGCTAAAATTTTTAAAAGGAATTTTCTTCACAGGGTTCATTTGTAGCCCTTAACAAAATTGAAAATATTTTAAATTCCTATCAAGAGGAACAAAGCCGCATACGCTTACCGAAAAATAAAACGATTTTTGATTTCTGGAAGAAAAAGAATGAGCTTGATCCCGAGTGGTACATGCTTGCTCAAGTATTGTTAAGCGTACCGGCAACTCAAGTTAGTGTTGCGAGGTTATTCGCAGGACTTAAATTTTTGTTGCCGCCTTCGAGGTCAAATATTAAAGAAAACATTTTAGAGGAACAATTATTTGTGAGGACCAACCGACTTTTCAATCGTAAAGAACAAACACCGTACGTTTATACACTATTTTTAAAATTATTTTTTAAGTTGAATTATTTTAGTTCATCGATCACCAACAACGAAACATTTGAAATTGGAATTTTGGACAAAAGCAACTCCTCAAAAGATGGTGAAGAGTGTGAAGACATGAACTAGGAAGAGCAATCTTTAAACGGAAATAAGAGTGAAAGAAGATCGCGCTAAAGCCAGAAAATTCATTAACAAATTACTTTCAAAAATACAACGATTAAAGTAATTTTTGTATCTAATATTGTTTGGGGTTGCTAGTCCTCCTACCCCCTACCATACAACCAGCCGAAGTACCGTATGAAGCAGTGGATCGTTTGCTGATCTTTTATCTTGTATAATAGAAGCAAGGGAAAAGGTCATGAGATTCCTAATTAGAGTAGTCTTTATCTTTGTCCTCGTTTGTTACTTATCGATTTTGGAACCGAAAAAAAACGGAACCGGAACGGAACCGAATTGGAAATTATTTTCTAAACCGGCACCGTAACGGAACCGAAGTTTTAAATCTTGCTTTGGACCGAACCCGGAACGGAACAGTAATTTCGTTTCGGTCCGGGTCCTTGCTTCGAACTACCCGATCCGAATTCAGCTGATAACATTTTTCAGGTCCAATATCAAAAATGAAACAACCTTTTTCTTAAAATGTCTTTATTTTGGCACATGTGGTTGACATTAAAACATAGTTATTATGTTCGATGATATTTTAAGATTAATACCGTTAGAATCACAATATAAGGTTTATCTGATGAGCATGATTTAACAGTTAGTTAATACGTTCCTAAAATTACTGGAGGTATTTGGTAGATAATAAACGCTTTGACTCTGTTGGAATTCAAACAGAAATGTCGTTAAGATTTTTAAGGGGGATTTTGGACTGCAATATATCCATGATGATTTCTAGTCTTGGATGGAAAAGTTTGCGTGACTTCACAGCAATATTACTGAATTTAAATTCCCTTTACCGTGTAGGTATAATCAAAAGTTAAAACAAATAGAAAACAGGTATGGAAACTAGACTGAGCTAATTAAACTGAAAAACAAAAGATTCCACCTCGAAAAATTCGCAATATTAAAACGTGGATAAGTTAACGGAATGAGTTTTAACACTAAATACTACACATAAAAGTCCTTTTTGATTCTTGGTAAATTCATTGCACCTGGTTCGTACTGAGTACTACTTCTCACTAACTTCGTTTTCCCAGACCGCTGAAAAATAAAATGCGTCTTAAACATTTTAACATGTAAGAAAGTGAAAAATGCATTATTAAATAAAAGTAAAATAACACCAAAAGGGTTTTTTTAATGTTCAAAAGCAACTAATGAGTCTCCCTGCATCCAATAATCTTCTGCAGTTTGGCTAAAATTTTAATATGTAATTCCCATGCACTTACTTAATTAATATTGACTAGCTGTGTTAGATCTGTTGTCATTGATGTTAACTAGTTAAACAGGAAGTTGTATAGCGTCTACCAACAAACAAAAATTAGTTAAAAAAATGTTATTGAATGAGTAAAACATGAAGAAACAGTGCTAAAGCCTCGAACCAACCCATGAACTAACCAACCACCTGTAGCTTCCCATATCAGACAAACATTTTTTTTTTACAAAACTTACCATTTTCCTTTCCTTGTCCTTTCCCAGGTCTTTTCGGACTTGGGCTTTTCGTTGTGCTTCTCTCGCCTGAGATGCCAAATAATTGGGCACTGTCCAAAGTTTTTTCCCTGCTTTCAGAAGAGTCTCCATGATACAGCAGCAAACTGCTGCACCATTAATTTGCTTTGCCAGTTCTTCCTTAATCACTTGTTTATCAATGAATTTTCGATTATCCCTAAAGACAAAAGCTGGAATTGTTTCCCATGCTTGTTTGTGTTAGTTGATGATTTACCTGGGTAAAAGTAATTTTGGAGGAAAAAATGAGGGAGCAGTAATCATGGCAACATTGTGCAGTCCCATTCTGTTTTTGCTTTCATGCTCAATGATATTTAGAAGAAAACTGAGCACAATCCGGAAGGTATTCCGATGTTCTATCGGAAGCATTAAAACCAGCAAATTCAATGACCGAATTTTGTCCTCAATAGTTGGAATAGCTACATAAAACAAGAAGTAAGCGGTGTTCTTAGTAGCAATCCATTGTAATACGAAATATACCTACATCCAGCTTTATAAAACATATCAAAGAGCTCCATGGTAAAAATAGGATCTGGCAAGTCTCTTAGTAATTTCTTAAGAGCTCCAGTCAGTTCGTGCACGGTGGCATTTCTCAGCGATTCCTCAACATGCGGTCGGTTATTGTAAAATTTTGACTCTATTTCTGAGCACAAGGTCTCTAATTTTTGTTTTTGTCCTGCTAGCCTTAAGATACCATCCTCGGCAATGCATCTTGTGTTTAGTTGCGTAATAATGCACTGGAATATTAGAGGTACCATGGAATTATCCGCTGGTGTTGGCATATCACGCATTACTAAAGTTGATAAGTTTACTCCAAAAACGTTACCACCTAAAATTAACTCGCACGCTTAAACTGCGCAATTTCTCCTAAAGCTGCGTATATTACCTTTGCTTTTTGTACTGGCCTTTTTCTTATGATAGCTTATTTTATACTGATCAAATATGGCAACTAATTCCACATATAACAGTGGCTTTAAATACTGATATTCACTATCACTAAGTTCATCTACACACACTCCATCTTCTAATTCCCAATTCTAAAATCACAATAACTGAATAATCCCTCAGATCGGTGGGACACCCGGAAGTTATTCCGATTACATACCGTTGATTCATTCTTATTATTTACTTCACTTTGCTTAATCAGTCCTTCAAAGCTAATAGCTTCATTTTCGTTAGGTTCGTTACAATGAATGTAGACAGTGCTACAATGATTGTTCGTTGTTACAATAGTATTGCTGGTCCTGCTTAATTGAGTATGCAAATTTGGAGTATGTCCCGTAAATATATCCTTAAATTTTATGAAATAGACACAAGCAATTTGTTTTTTCATTGCATCAACAAACCGAATTTTGCGTCTTCAGAGGCTGCAAATGTACCTCTGTGGTCGGATCACTTCCACTTCGGCCCCTTACAGGAAAGATTGGAGACCCACTTTCGGGAAGCGGCTGGTATCCTTTCAATACCACATTTTCTGACCCTAAGTGGGCAATATCTCCTTTGTTATCATATCGAGTGAATTTTTTCCCACCTTGTAAAGGTTCACTTGAAGTCCATTTTATTTTCGATTTTGTGCTTATTTGTTGCGTGTGTTCGGAAGGACTGAAATTCACATATCGGTTATTGATAGACACTTTTTCATGCTAGAAAACTAAAAAAAATTCGCGGAATTTATATTTTAACACGTTATGGCTCAAGAAAATGTATTAACACAAATATTCCTTCAACTGTGGATATTAAGATTGCCAAATGCCCCAAAGCCAATTGGGGAATTTTTTCATATATGTATAGGGTGTTTTAAATAATATGCCCATGGATTATAATCAATCAGCTTAAAATACAATGAAGAAAAGCAATAGGGCGTAGTCCTTTTTCGCTCGATTGTTTGCCCAAAATGTGATAATCTTTACTAACAGTAGTAAATGAAATAACAAAAAACATAGTAGATAGTAAAAAAGTCCAAATAAATAAAGACAAACATCTTGAATTTGTTGCGTGTGTTCGGAAGGACTGAAATTCACATATCGGTTATTGATAGACACTTTTTCATGCTAGAAAACTAAAAAAAATTCGCGGAATTTATATTTTAACACGTTATGGCTCAAGAAAATGTATTAACACAAATATTCCTTCAACTGAGGATATTAAGATTGCCAATTGCCCCAAAGCCAATTGGGGAATTTTTTCATATATGTATAGGGTGTTTTAAATAATATGCCCATGGATTATAATCAATCAGCTTAAAATACAATGAAGAAAAGCAATAGGGCGTAGTCCTTTTTCGCTCGATTGTTTGCCCAAAATGTGATAATCTTTACTAACAGTAGTAAATGAAATAACAAAAAACATAGTAGATAGTAAAAAAGTCCAAATAAATAAAGACAAACATCTTGAATTTGTTGCGTGTGTTCGGAAGGACTGAAATTCACATATCCGTTATTGATAGACACTTTTTCATGCTAGAAAACCAAAAAAAATTCGCGGAATTTATATTTTAACACGTTATGGCTCAAGAAAATGTATTAACACAAATATTCCTTCAACTGTGGATATTAAGATTGCCAAATGCCCCAAAGCCAATTGGGGAATTTTTTCATATATGTATAGGGTGTTTTAAATAATATGCCCATGGATTATAATCAATCAGCTTAAAATACAATGAAGAAAAGCAATAGGGCGTAGTCCTTTTTCGCTCGATTGTTTGCCCAAAATGTGATAATCTTTACTAACATAACAATGAAATAACAAAAAACTTATGGTAGATAGTAAAATAGTCCAAATAAATAAAGACAAACATCTTGAATTTGTTGCGTGTGTTCGGAAGGACTGAAATTCACATATCGGTTATTGATAGACACTTTTTCATGCTAGAAAACTAAAAAAAATTCGCGGGATTTATATTTTAACACGTTATGGCTCAAGAAAATGTATTAACACAAATATTCCTTCAACTGTGGATATTAAGATTGCCAATTGCCCCAAAGCCAATTGGGGGAATTTTTTCATACATGTATAGGGTGTTTTAAATAATATGCCCATGGATTATAATCAATCAGCTTAAAATACAATGAAGAAAAGCAATAGGGCGTAGTCCTTTTTCGCTCGATTGTTTGCCCAAAATGTGATAATCTTTACTAACAGTAGTAAATGAAATAATAAAAAACATAGTAGATAGTAAAAAAGTCCAAATAAATAAAGACAAACATCTAAAATTTTTTGCGTGTGTTCGGAAGGACTGAAATGCACATATCGGTTATTGATAGACAATTTTTCATGCTAGAAAACTAAAAAAATTCGCGGAATTTATATTTTAACACGTTATGGCTCAAGAAAATGTATTAACCCAACTATTCCTTCAACTGTGAATATTAAGATTGCCAATTGCCCCAAAGTCAATTGGGGAAATTTTTTCATATATGTATAGGGTGTTTTAAATAATATGCCCATGGATTATAATCAATCAGCTTAAACTACAATGAAGAAAAGCAATAGGGCGTAGTCCTTTTTCGCTCGATTGTTTGCCCAAAATGTGATAATCTTTACTAACATAACAATGAAATAACAAAAAACTTATGGTAGATAGTAAAATAGTCCAAATAAATAAAGACAAACATTTTGAACTTCCCTGTACCTCGGCAACGGAGCAATTGCAAGCCTAATTTATAGGAACCTTTCATCATGATATTTCAAGTTGAATGATTACAGCGCGGGTGTTTCTTGAACCACCCTGTATTTCATCATATTTGCGCATTCAACTAAAAAGCTGACATTTTCAACTCGATTAAAACACCACATGCACCAGTTAAAAGCCTTGAATCATTGACTCTTAGTAACACTCCGATTAAGTAACTTCAACAAAAGGTTTTACCGTAGGAACGAAGAAAGAACCATTTAGGAACCATCAAACACGCGTAACCAATTGAAAACCCATCGGAAAATGGTCTAATTCGCATAATCAAATTAACATCGCAAAAGATAATGCAAATGAGTAATGAAGTATGCATAGTTTTCCGATGATAATACTGGTCAAGCTTTTTGAGCTACGAATAGCCAAGGCGATTGAAGGCTTATTACAGCAACCGCATTAAGAGTGTACAGTGAAAATTACAAGTAATTAATTTAGTAAAAGTGGAAAATTTTATATCTAGTTAGAACTGATCATCCATGCTAACAAATAAATTACTTTTCCTATTGAATTTCAATCGCAAAACAGGTTTTTCTTTACTTGATTTTCAACTGTCCCGTTTTGGCTGTCCCATCGTGAACATCTTGTTTTGAGGTTTTAAATTTTAAATAGTTGCACAAAACTATGTTCAGTCCGTTACTGTAATGTTGATTCATGAATGAATATGGAAGGTAGTTCTGAGCTGGGATCTAATAGGCGCCGGCCTTAATTTTTGTTAGGCGAACCTTGAGATCTACAAGCACAGGCTTTGTACACAAAAAACATAAGGACGAGGCGTGAATGTTAATATCTTTTAATAAGTGAACGTTTAATTTTTTTTTTGTTATATCGGGAAACATCATAAAGCGCCTCAGTTTTTTTTTCTAAGAGTTACACATGTCCTTGGATGCGTTGCAAGCAAGCAGTTATTAGCTAAACACAACACTATCACGTCTAACATACCCACGATTTCTATAGTGAAGGTTCATAATTTTTCTTAGTTTCCGGCAACACCCCCACTTTTTTGAGCACCAAAGATCAAAAATTTTAATTAATTCATTGATCATCTAATTGTGAATAAATATTTTGGTTTTGACGATAAATCGGGCTTGAATTTTTTTAGCAAACAATTTTAAAAAATGTAAAAAAGTACTTACAATGGAGGTAGCGAGGATAATTGATGATCTTCGTCAGAAGTGAGATCTTCGTTTTGCGAATTGGGATTGTCCCCTGAATCTAATGAATCCGGTGTGGCACTTCTGGACCTTGTCCCAGTACTGGAAGTCTGAAAAAAAAATACACAAATGAACAACAAATTTTATAAATGTAACAAAATTCTTACCTCAACGTTCCAAGCAACATCTCTAACATCTTGGCGATGTTTTCTGCGTGGCTGACGACTACGCAGAGTTTTATTAAGGGTTGCGACTCGAGATCGCACAGTTTGAGCCTGCTTTTCAGTCAAATGGCTTTGCCTGACTGAGTCTTTTACAACATTTTCCGAAATTTCATGCCCTTGTTGGTAAAGTTGATTTAGATTTGAAAGACCCGCTTTTACTAGAAAGTCTGTGGCCTGTTCAGCCTCTGGGTCAAAAAAAATATACGACATTAGTACCAAAACTTTTATTAAAACAAGAACGAAAAATGGGCAAACATGTTTTTATATTTAGTATTACGTTCTTCTATTCTCCGTTCATGTCTAGAGGCAAACGTTAAGCTCAAAATTCAAATGGTAAATAAAATGAACTGAATGTATTTACCCAAAAAATGACACACCACAGTAAAAAGATTAAACACCTTATATTACCCATATTTAATACCGGCCCGAAAATCACCATCATTGGCAACATCCATCAACTAAATCTCAAATGCAGGTCAAATATTGGTAATTTATGTTAATGTCAATATAAAAACAAATCCGATAATTCCAATAAATTGAAATTTAGGATTAATTTCTCTTATAGTAATTTAAGTATTTGCAAGGAAACAATGTACTTATCTTGTAGATAAGTTCTGCATGGTTGGCGCGGATTCTTATTTAAATTTTTTTTATTGGCTGTTTGCCTCAAAGTTTTGTGTTTTTTGAAGAGAGGCAAAAAGTTTTTCAAAGTAGTCAATGACGACTATAATTTCCTACCGTTTGGAATAAGATCCTCTAATTCTAACGTGTTGATATCATTTTGAGTATCTTTGACTTCATCCAAATAATATCGCAGAAGGTCTTCCGATTCCATAACTTAAAAATTTTAAGCATTTATATCGGACGATACATTCCTCTAGTCGTTGATTCTGAAAGAGAAAGTTTACGCGTGAAATATAATTAATAAATATTTACATATAAAATATAATGGAAGTAAAAGAGTGAAAATCTTAACTGTGAGCTTAAGTACTGATACAGAATAATATACAATACGTATAGTTTTTGAATTGTGGCACGTTATGTTGCGTGAAATAGGAAAAACATAAGTTTTAATTTAACCAGAACAGTATCGGTGAACGAACGATTATTAAGGTGACTAATCGGGCTGATTTCTATAAAATATTGCTAAATAAAGTTTATAAAATCATTTAGCAACCTATTAAATATCTGTATCTACGATAAAATTAATCCGGCGATTAACACATATCGTTCGATGGGGTCATTCTGTTGCAAAATATGTATACAAATACACATTAAAAAAATCATTTTCACTTGAGTTAGGTGTTTGAACAAAAGATCAGTAGTACAAAAGACAAAGAGTTCACTTATTAAATAATCCGTATTCAATGCGATATTGTCAAGGATGAAGTATTTAGACCATTTCGATTTATCAATGAGCACAGCCATTGCGTAAAGTGGAACACCTAACCCACATAAAGGCAATTTCAAAACTCAATTCTATAACAGATATTTAAGTTTTTTGCTTTGGTATTGTCTGAAGTAATTTTTGCTACTTTAACGCGTGTACGTTTGCTTACGAGTAAATCTTTGAAAATTTATATACAGGGTGGAGACTTTAGCTGGAATAAATTCTTTAGCGGGTGGGTGCATGATTTTTCTAAAAATTTTCGAGACACGTCAGCATTTTAATGTATTTAACCACCAGAACAGATATTCAAGTTTCTTGCTTTGGTATTGCCTGAAGCAATGTTTGCTACTTTTACGCGTGTATTTCTCTTTACGAGTAACTCTTTGAAAATTTATATACAGGGTGGAGACTTTAGCTGGAATAAATTCGTAAGCGGGTGGGTCCATGATTTTTCTAAAAATTCCCGAGACACGTCAGCATTTTAATGTATTTATCCACATAAACTAAAATTTAATAAATAAGATTAAGAGACTGGAATAGATTGGGGGTGTTATCAAAAGAGATAGACTTTCCAGGCCATGCCTTGAAACAAGTGGGTTTTTCGGGTTTTTAGGCCGTCGTTCGGTAGAATTTCTTCTTGACGTTTAGCAAGCACGTGCGGCTTGCATCTTCAGAAGTGGTTTGCTTGAACGCTTACACTGTTCTGATGGTTCATTCATCAGAACAGTGTAAGCGTTCAAGCAAACCACTTCTGAAGATGCAAGCCGCACGTGCTTGCGAAACGTCAAGAAGAAATTCTACCGAACGACGGCCTAAAAACCCGACAAACCCACTTGTTTCAGATTGGGGGTGGTTTATATTTATGTGTTTCGGAAATTTTCAGAACAATTACTTACCGCCCCGCTGGCGAACTTGTTCCAGTTAAAGTCTCCACCCTTACAATGTAAAATGTTTCATTTCATCCTTAAAGCACATTGTGGAAAATGAATTGTTTTTCAAAAAACACTTTACACTGTTGAAATTTTCTCGTTCAAAACTGAACTCAATTATTCAAAAATTAAAGAGTGGAAGAAACTGTTTTAGATCGCCAAACGATCGTTATGGCAATTTTCATCTAGTAATAGCTTGGTTTTCTTTATGAATTTGTTATTATTAGTGAACTAAATGTAATTTCCACAGCTGTGTTAGCTTAATTTTCCTAGCGGACTGTTTATTCACGAAGACTAATTGCGCAATTGAATTTAACTGTAACTCGATGATTAGGTTACTCATGAGAGATCACACTTTTGCTTTAAGTGCATGTAATTACAAAACCGAAATTTATCTAGAGAAAGTAGCTATTTTACTTGTATATCTTTTTGCGTAAAGTAATTTTCGCCTTATCCTGCTTTACTAGGTCAGAAAATTGCTGGTATTATTTGAGCTATCTGGTATATAATGTAAAAACATTGAGATACGCAAAATAATACATACCTATGTATGTACACAAGCGAAGCGAGACTTGTCAATGACTCGTTTCATTAATTATAACTACTGAACTTCAAATGGTTTCTAAAAATTTCGGGGTCACCTCGAGAAAGTGTTTTATAGCTTTTGGATTACCTTACTTGTACTTTTGCAACTGCTGATTCTTGTCGACTTTTATTAAATCTCAATAACACCCAAATACTTTCAAATCAACCGAAAATCCCGGCTTCTTGGAACAGTGATTCCTCATTGTTGAAAGAATTTCCGACATACATACTTAAGATTAGGTCACCTGGAGATATGCATTTTATATATTTCTCCATGAAAACATTCTATACAGGATTAGACAGTTTATACTAGCAGGATATTTACTGGCATTAACTACATCCTAATTTTAAATTAAATTTGTTCTTCAGCTATAGGGTGTCGCACGATTTTAGTCTTTTCCACACAGCTCCTATAGATTTAGTGATAGTTACGATGGTCAATTTCTGATCATCATAGGTAATAGTAATAATCTGAGGTAAAATTTTCAATAAATTACCACAAAGCTATAAAAGCAATCTGGGAAAGATTATAAATCGTTTCAATTTCACGTTCACATGTCTTTTTGTGACTTAAAAGTCAAGAAGAAAGAATTTAATTTAAAATAAAGTCCTGCTGGCATAAACTTACCCTACATAAGGCGGATTTTCGGTCAAACAATCATACATTTTTCTAAAAATTGCAAAATACAGTTAAATCATACCAACACTGGAAATAGCACTGATTAAAATATTAGCTTCTTAGGAACAATTAGAGCACAATTTTCGCTGTTCAAAATAAAAAATTAACACAGTTAGCGGCAATAGAATATGATACCACATGAAAGTAAATATTTGCGGACCTGTGATGCTTTTAAGGTCGTATAGATAAGGTATCATTTGTTTCGATCATATCTTAACCATTACTGGTTTGGCGACAACAACCATGAAAATACCTACATAACGCGCATATATGTATATATACCTATCTCGTGGTTGGTAAATAACCACTGCAAAATTTTCTTGAAATTCTTTAATGCAAACGAAAGTTTACGAAAAAACAAAACTTTGATGGCTTGTTTAAATCCTTCTTAACAGGCAACATTTCAATTAGTATTAGCTGTCGGTACACTGAAAGTGAAACAAGAAGAATTCAGATGATAATTGCCGCCAATAAAATACTTATAGCGACTTAGCATCGCATTAATTCTTTTTTGTTACCTTAACATATGCATATACATGAGTCTACCAATAGCACTTCCACAAAACACGTTTTACTAGAAAACAGACCGAATTAGAACATGAAAATGTAAAAATTAACTGTATAGTCAGATAATACGACAGCGATGTTTGCTTACATGTGGTCTTGGTGGAACGATTCATATTTCCCGCATACAAGATTCTTTTTCATCGATTTTTTCAAAAGTCTTTCGAAATTACACATATTTCGGTCTGATACTTTAACGGGGATTATCAAACAGCAAGTCTTGCTTGAGCAGTTTCCAGTTTTCACGCTTCCATGGTACGTAGTTCCGACCAATGGTTACATCACAATAAAATTAAAACAAAAACCTACGCTTGAATAAAATTAAAAGTGAAAGGAAAAAAGTAGAAGAATATTCAAAATCATTAGGACTTAATCATCCATTAAAATTGCATGGGGAATTGCTTTAAATGTCCATTATTGATATTATTGTTTTTAGTGTTTAGCTGAACGAGTTTGTATTTTTTGTTGTTATGTCTTGTCGTAATTTCCTTCAAATTGAAATGAAGTGAACTCCAATTTGCCCAATTTCAATAAATTAGGGAAAATTAATTTCAAAGCCATTCGACTCGAAACGAGTCAACCCATTGCATTAGGCAACTTGCTGCAATTCGTTAGATGAGATACAATGAAAAAAATACGATTTTTGTTGCATAAGTACCAATGCATCAAATGCGACACACTATGAGCAATGATCTATTTCCACACAACAGGAATTCTTAAGTGTTATCCTTGGAACATGCGAGGTAGATTCATTCGAATACAAAATATGTATTTTATAAATTGCAAACGCTTTGCTACAAGAGGGCCCAAGTTTCAACCGAAGAAATTTCGGCAATTTACTAGTTTTGAAAATTAGTGAATTCCAGTGAGAGAAACGTGATAGAACACCGCATTTCCACTAGAAACACCCCCAACCCTAGGAAAGGTTGTTAGTAATATGATGAGCATAATAACGTTAATGAATTGATAATGTTAATACCTAGTTGATTTTCAAAAATTTATTTCAACAGTGTAAAATCAACCCAAAAGTAGGCCACATACGCAACTGTTTGCATACACCCTGTATATAATCAGTTCTATAAAACCTGCCTGATTTGACTAACTTAATAAATGTTTTGGCATTGCTTTGTAAAGGTCAATCAGAAAATATCTTCAACTTACCTGTTGTTATTCCTGTTGGTCCTGCAGGATTTATGTAATGTTGGGTTAGACGTCACTGCACCGAATTAATCAAAAAAGAACTTAAACTTCTTTCAGGCTTGATAACTGTCCAAAGTATTTATACTGAAGTGTGGTCGAAATGTTGTGGCACAAAATATAAATATTTACTAGTTTATTTGTTTCCCTGGAAGCGCATGAAAATAAATCAAAACATAAGGTTCCCTAACATTTACTAACACAGACGGGTTAAGAGACGAATTTTGATACAAAAGAAAACGCAATAAAACCTTGACAAAGCACCATAAACCGCCATAAAACGAAAAACATTAGTACTGAATAAAAACTCGACGTTCTTACGTTAAACTATCACTATCTTAGCACCAGCACGTATCTATCGAGGGCAACATTTAATTAAATTTTTCAGTTCATTTAATACGTCAACAAAATGTATTGAAAACAAAGCCTAGTATAGAAACGTCTGTTCGTTTCTCTGTTACAACTGCATCATTCCTATTTGCTATAAAAGACAAAATTAGTATCATCCTTGAGGCAGAGAAGGAACAACATATGGTGTTCTGGGGGTCCACCAGCTTAGTCATTCATTATATTTAAAGAATTGTCATGTCTAAAATCTATTCGTTTTACTTTCATACCTAAACCATTCCTCTGGAGCAACCAAGACAGAAAATACGAAATCACATCAGGTAAACGAGGAACGCTAAACAGGTAACATATACTGGGTACCACCAAGATCACAACAATAATCTACATCATAACAGTAGAAGAAATCTACTGTTATTGATCAATAATACAGAATGTTTCTTTGCCGATTCCGTTCAGCGTGAGATTTGAACTTCGATTTTGAAAGTTTTTGATCATACTAAAGTAGCTGTGTTCTATACATGTAAAATGTGCCCCAATGACAAAATATTTTGCAGTTTAATTCATAAAAACCAAGCAAATGCTAATCAGCTACCATTTTTTTTTCAGTTGGAATGTGAAACTTAGTTTTGGAAATATTTCTGAATGAACCGAAACTTTCTACAAGTGTCAACAACAAAAAAACTGAAATCACATAGCGAAGTACATGCAATAACACATCGAAGGGACGATCAAGCAAACAATTATATCATCATGTCAGTCCTGTAGTTCGGTGCGGCAGGAATGTGGGAAAAATACCTCAATATTACATGAGTTTATTCGAAAAGCTGACTAAATATCCAGTTTCTTCCCGGCAACGAACAAAGCAGGTCGGTGGAACCGGGAAATATAGTGATTTAGTGCTGTGCCATTATGGCAAGTGCGGTAGATGATCCTGCCCCTTAAATGCAAGGTTTAGTGCAAGCCAATTTGGTGTAGATTTTCATTGTGTGTTTAAGTGTAGTGAAAGATTTTTAAGGATTACTGGGTAGCAACTGGAGGATGGGACGCTAGCTTGCAGAATGCTGGTAAGAAGAGTCTCCATCTATAAATTCCTTAGCATGAATTGAGTTTAGTTTTTCGAGAAGCGACTGAAGTTTTCCGTTCCTTTGCTACTTTCAAATAACTGGCCTTTGGACTAAGTTTTTATTCTCGTATAAACTTGCATTTCATGACGTTGTATATAATAATTGATTTCAAAAAAATTTTCCTGGGTTTCAGTCAATTTTATTGTTTATTATTTAAAATGTCACAAATACGTTTCGGTGTCTTTCTCCACCATCATCAGTTTGTGTGTATAGTTGTTTCTACCTTCACATTTGACTGGTCACTGAAATACCATATTTTTTATTATATACCATATTTAAAAAATATGGTATTTCAGTGACCGGTCAAATGTGAAGGTAGAAACAACTATACACACAAACTGATGATGGTGGAGAAAGACACCGAAACGTATTTGTGACATTTTAAATAATAAACAATAAAATTGACTGAAACCCAGGAAAATTTTTTGAAATAAATTGAAGTACAGTCAGGAAAATATACACAACTATAATAATTGAACAAGTTTTCTTGGGGATTCGGTCTTGGCAGTGGTAAGAAAACGAAAAGTTCTTTTAGCTACTACTTTCTATCGGATTTAATTTTTTTTTGTCTTTATCAGGGTGCGAAAGATCACAAATCATTACAAATTGAGCTATAGACACGTATAAAACAATAAATCTACCGACAGACGAAAAGTAGTTGCGCAATTTCAAAGGTCTGAGCCCTATGGTATTTTTTAAAATCTTTCTACGAATGGAATGTAGATTGTATGTGGCAATAAGATGAAAGTGCATATCGAAAACTCAATTAATTTATTATTTACTGTTGCTCATACGTACATTACGTTTCAATATTACACTAATATATTACAACCAGGCTTAAATGGCAAATCATGCTAAAACAATTATTTATAACTCACCACAACTATAGATAGCCCCAAATCCCCAACCCTTTACATCAAATCAGACAACACATACTATAACAAATACTGTGTTCTATTTAAGTTGGAACCATACGGGAAATTTTTTAATTATTAATTTTACGAAAAAAAGTTAATTTTCATAAAAAGGTGTGTTTGGTCCAAACCTTAAATGTAACCATCAGATATTTTTTTTTTCACTCGTATACGAGGTATATCAGAAAATATGAATTTTACTCAAGAATAAGGATCAGAACTAAAAACTTAGTAGTTACTCAGAAATTATAGGAAAAGTTATCACGTTTGTCATAAATCAAAGATAAATGTTCGGTATCGGTAGGCAATTTGATCATCAACTCTTAATAACAATTTTCTATATTATGAAAAATAAACGTAATTTATTTTTCAGCAAAATTCACATTTCCTGACATACCTCATACACGACTGAAAAAAATATCCGATGGTAGCATTTTGGGTTTTGTTTTTATGAAGGATAACTTTTTTCGTAAAATTAATATAGAAAAGTTTCCCATATGGTGCGAACTTAAGTAGACCACTGTATATCAACCAGTCAAACACTTGAATTCCAAACAATTTCGCAACTCAACTTCATTACCTATACTTGCAAATATCTACAGAACGATTTTTTCTTTTTGACTCTTCTCTAATAAAACTAGATTAACTAAACCACCAGTTGCTAGTTAAAATTCTCTATCTGCTGTACTGTCTAATTACTTTTTTTCTGCCTATTCTTCCTAGTGTTATTAATGTCTTCAACCAGTTGGTCAATATCATTATCGTAATCATTAATCGATTTATAATTGCTGGAGATGGGAATATAAGCACTCCAACGCTCAATATTGAAATTCAAGTGCTCCTTTAAAAGATCCAAGACAATTTGAATATTGTACGCCACTATTAAAAAAACAAATATAAATACTATAGCCCAAATAGAAGTCTGTTTAATGGGCTGTTCTTTGACACTGGTTTTCGGGTTGAAATTGATTTCAATATATTTGAAAGAAGAATTGGCGTTAAAATACTCAATCAAAGGTCTACCTTTGAGGCTTTGTGAAGGTTCCAGTTGAATAGAGTAGTCGTTATTGTCCAATTGAAGTGTAGGGAGATGGACGAGAATGCCATGATTACGATTTTTCTCAATTTTTACATTAAGGTTGTCTATAGAAGTGGTGTAAATTAGCGAAGGATTGGTTGTCTCACGGTAAAGGTTCACTTTCAAGAGCCGATAATGCTCCACATTCTCAGCAACAATTTTCAGAAGCACATCTGTTATCATGACCGGCCGGAACACTTTAATGTGAAGATCTTTGGCATCTTCATTGATATTCTGAAAACTTTCAATTCTCAAACACAATTTTCACATTCCTGAACACCCACCTTTATTAAAATAGACGATGGAGTAGTTCTTTCCACCAAATGGGCTTGGTTATTTCCCACTTGAACATAAACCTTAAAGCTGCAAAACGGCTGCAAGCCCCGTATCCTAAAAGCTCCCGAGCCATCAGTATAACTTTCTTCAGATATTCCCGTGCAGTTTTCTATTCCTGAGGCAATAATGTTGACGTTCTCAAAAGCATCGCCATTTACTGTGGTCAATCTTCCAAAGGCGCTGAAAGCTACGCGCTTTCCGCTGCAAAGGAATTCTTTTCTTCTACTCGCTCAGGAAATGCGTTTTTACAACTTACGTCAACTGAATGTTAATTGTTTGGCCTTCTTGGACCGGGATTAATTGAGCCGAAGGCTCAAAACGGTACTCCTTCATCATTGGTCGGAGGAAATACTCACTAGCGCTTAGTGAGTGGAAAGTGATACGTCCACTCGAGTCAGTTTGCAGGTTTCGCCGGAAACTTTGGTCTCCGGACAGAGACAAAAGAACGCCCTAGAATAGAATCAAGTGAAAAACTCCTAAATGTGCAACACGAAAATTTTTCGTGTTCTGATATTATTAAACTAGGACTTACTTCCAGAGGCGATTGATCATTCTCGTCCAAAACTTCAACGATAATCTCCGCTAATTTTTGAGCTATAAAATTACCCTGATCATCTGGACCAATGAAAGTATACGATTCCTTGTGAGCGCTAATTTTGTACTCATGTACCACATCTAAAGGAGCAAATTTGTACAGGCCTTGAGAGTTGGTTTGCATTGACTCAATTTCAAGAGTTAGGGTATTTTCTATGCTGATAGTAACGTCGGGTAAAGGAGGTTGAATTTGGCCCTGAAATACTTTGCCTAATACGGCACTGATCTTGTCTCCCAGTTGAACACAGTCCGAACTTCCTTGAATTTCAACACTCTTAGGGAAAAACCGTAATTTGTCTGATTGGGGAGTAATTGTAGCAGGTTCAGAAGGTTTCAGCATTAAACTGATTTTGTAGTGGTCGTTAGAAAACACGACAGTATTTGAAATTTCTTCATTTCCAATACGTATGCTCACGTCTATCGGACCATAGTCGCTCCCTGCCAGCATTTTCAGTTCAATCATGTGCTTTTGGGCATTTAACGTAATTTGGTTGCTTTCAGATGGAGCACTGTACGTGATTTTGTTGAAACCAAAGTCATGGCAGCTGCTTATTGAAAATGAATATTTTCCAGGATGAACTAGACAAATTGAGGTTACTCCTGCGCCGATTGGCACGGTTTCTGTCTTTCCTTCCTTCAATGTTTTGTACGTTATCTAAAAACATGCTGAGTTTTACCCCTGAAAGTCACATTCTACCTTGTTGGTAATGCAGTCATACCGTGGCATCATGTGAGGAGATGAACTGCAGTTGATACCCTGTCTGAATAAACGGGTCTATTTCCACAACTTCAGTGTTAATATTTACAGATTGTCTTGAGTACTTCCAGCACATTTTGTTTTTTGATAACGCCACTTCATACACGCCCGGATGAATATCGCTACCCGAGTACAGTGCATCTAAACAATAAAGGGTTATTGTATTTTCCGAGTAATTTTTCGTTTACTCACTCTGTATAGGAACTATTAAATTATCTGACGCAGATTTTAAGATAACGTTCAAGCCATCACAGTCTTGTTTTTGAATACATTCTATTCGTCCAGAAATCGAAGATTTCAGTTGCGAAAAAACCAAATCCGCTATATGTGTATTTGCGACTTCAATTGTATGTTGAAGGGGAAAAAATCTGAAATATATCTCCGATTAGTAGCAGGGTATTGATGTCTTTTATGACAAAACTGGACCACCTGATACTTACTGTACTCCATTTTCGTTGTCTTCATCTCCAACCTTAACACTCACTTCATATTGCCCGGGAGACAAGTATTTGCAAAATTCTGTTTTCTCATCGGTATCTGTTTCTATTAACATGGAAGACTGCATGTGAGTGAAGGAAACATGCTGAGGTTTGTCACTGATTACTTTGCCGCATACTTTAAAAGCTGAAGGAACTAAATTGGGCAACTTCTGCAAAGTTGTGTCTATATCGACAGTGATTTCATCAAATTTCACGTTTTCTGAAATTAGGTCCCAAGATAATCAGTATAAAACCAAACAGAGGCAAGTTTTATAATCACCTGCTTCTGCTTTGATACGATAGGTTCCTACTTTCAATTTTTCCAGCTTATATCCTCCGGTTTTATCACTTTTGGTGATTTCTTCTCCATTCAAGAAGATTTTCGCGTTTGAAATGGGTTGGTTTATGCAATTTGCCACTTTTCCAGAAATAGTGAATCCAATTACCTTTACAATTACAACATCATCGAAATATCAATATTTAAGATTAAAACGTTGAACTGTACCTGAAACTTGTCGCTTAACTGTACACTAGTGTGCTCAATGGAAAATTCAATTCTTTCTGGCAAGTAATAGATATTTGCTTCTTTATAGTAAGGAGCAACAAAATAGTTTCCAGAAGGTATTACTGGGAAAACAAATTCGCCTGATGCTCCTGTAGTAACATGGCAAAGATACTGGTCTTTTTCTGGCAAATTGGGCATTTGATTTTTACTGCAACCTTCTACAGCTGTATTCTTTTCCTGTAATTTAGTCATTGGATTTCTGAGTTTTTTTTTGCAAAATGAATACATGCCTTCTTCTGATTAAATAACGCTATTATAGTGTTTTTCACAGGATTTCCTTCGGCAGTTAAAATGCTTCCAGTTACATCGTATCCGTGAACTAGTAAGCTATTTGAATCTAAGTCAGTGTTCCCTTCAGTTACTTCGACATTTACGGAACTTTTCAACAACTTCCATCTAGAAATAATGGAGAACGAGATGCAAAATGCTTTTAAGTTTTAGCGGATCATTTTCACCTTGGATGGGATATTGATACAGAGTATGAACCAGGGAAAACCGGAGAAAATGAAAAACTTCCATCACTAAGAGTATCTGTGGTTCTTATTCCTTCTTTAGATGATAATTTCACAGTCACTCCTGATGGCCCCCCAGCTAATTTTCCTAAGCTGCCAACCTTGCCTGTAATACCAAACCCTTCAAACTTGAAATTAATGTCTTTTCCCTGACTGCATGGATCAGTTCCATCAATGTTGAGGCTGATTTCTTTAGGAGTAAAGCTCCACCCAGGAGGTGGCGATAACTAGAAGGGATAACTTTGAAATTAGCAATTAAAACATGATGCTGATTAAGTTACCTCTAGTTTTAATTCGCCTTTATCATACAGGGGCACGAAATAGTATCCATTGTTTGGGGCACAGTTAGTTCTGTCTTTTACAATTCCTTGCTTTGTTACTCTATTAGAAAATAATTAAGAACTTTACTTATTGTAACTAAAAGCTAAATGAGTGGAAAATCAACTTTTAAATATTTGCCTTAATATTAGCCATATCAGCTGAGTTTTTTACTGATGAAAATGTGGCATTTTCAGGCCTGTTGCCTTGATAATATAATTTTAAAAATATTATATGTACTCACAATTTAACCTCAACTTTGGAGAAATCAATAGGAACATGACTTTGAATAAATCCTCCGCAGCCCACCACATCATCAGCAGAAACCAGAGATGATAATTGTTTTAATAGAAGGATTATATAAAAGTATTTAATACACATTTCTGTGATAATTTCAATAACAAATATATACACATACAAACTTCACTTAATGATGATCGCCACTAAGACAAGGTTGTCAGCTCATTGTTTCCTTCTCTTAGTAAATCTCCTTTATTACATTTAGGGCGTAATATAATTATAAATATTATATTTTATATTATTCCAGAATTCTCCCGGCAGAATTCTCCCGGTAAGCACTTCTAACCAGTAGATGGCGTTGAAGTAAGGCAATTTACTTTACAAAATCTTTCTATGATTGGCTACACTGGTCGCATTTCAGCGATACCAGTGTGGGTACTTTTGCTAAAACGTCACAATTTTGTCAGCTATTTTGAGGCTAACATTAGCTTTTGAAAATGTTGAAATTGATTATTGTTTCGAGTTCAGCTGCTTAGTTTTTTTATAACCATGCTGCTAATAAAAATGAAGCCGCTAAACATATTTTTTATATCAGTTTTTGTCATTTATGTGATTCTTTCCAAAATTTTGTTTGATAAGGTTTATCGCACCTCAAATCTGATTGTGGATGAAGAGTTCCATCTTCCACTCGGAGAAGAGTATTGCAAATTCAACTTCCAAGTTGTAAGTTTCATTGAAGAGTAACGTTGATAGGTAGTTTCTGTGACTGGGGGCTATTTTTTTTAGTGGGACCCCAAAGTTACAACCTTGCCAGGCCTGTACTTAATAAGCTCCATTTTACTTGGTCCGCTTAAACTATGTTCTACATATTGGCTTCGGGCAGTTTCACTGCTCTTTTCTTGTGTGAACTTAATTCTCTTCTATATTATTTTCTCTAAAACAACAGCGGTAAGCAATTATATCCACAATTCCGCACCTTTAAGTTGTGTTTTAATGCCTTTGTAGGGCGGATGGCAAAAGGTCTTTTCAGCTCTCATGATGACTCTTCTGCCTCCCTTGTATTTCTTGGCCCATGTTTACTACACCGACACAGTTTCCCTAACTACTATCCTTCTTTTCATTATTTTACATGAAAAAGACTATCATTATGCTGCATCGATTGTGGGTAAGTTTTCGCAAACTTTTATTAACTTCCTGAATTTTTCCTGTGCAATGGATAAATTTCAGGCTTCTTTTCAATAATATGTCGTCAAACCAATGTAGTTTTTGTTGCCATTTATGGGGGCAAATACGTATTAACAGAACTGTATGGGAGCTGGGCGCAAAAAAGCGCTGTATTGCTGAGAGCAGGGAGATTCCCGATCAAAGTAAGTTCTCTATATTTCCCATATCATCCCAAAAATTAAACTAAATATGTTTTATTTTAGAATTTGAAGCCTTTTCTATCAGATATGCTGACAAAGCCTGTTAAATCCCTGGCGGCTACTACAATTCACTTTTGGCTTAATGCTGCCTGTTATATCAGCGTCTTAATTTCCTTTTTCATTTTCTTGTTGATAAATGGTGGTATAGTTGTGGGAGACCGAAGTTCACACCAAATGTCGATTAATGTACCGCAACTATTCTATTTCAGTCTGTTTTGCATGTTTTTCGGTTGGCCCCATTTCGTTGCAGAAGTTTTTAATTTCTTGAATTTTGTTAAGCGCCATAAATTGTTAATGTTATTGGGCGCCCTGCTTGCGTTTATTGCGGTTCACTACAATACTGTGGTACATCCTTATTTATTAGCTGATAATCGGCATTTTGTGTTTTATATTTGGAACAGATTTTATGGTAAATATTGGTGGTTGAGGTATGCTTTGATTCCCGTTTACATGTTCTCGTTTTATGTAATCATTAAAACTTTGTGGGATAAGAAAGATGTTAGCTTCTTTATTTTGTTCACTTTTGGTGTTTCTGTATTGCTGATTAGCCAAAGTCTACTCGACTTGAGGTATTTTTTCATACCGTATATTATCATTCGTTTTAAGATGAAGAATGTAGATTCGTCTGTTTTTAACGTTATGCTCGAGTTCGTTACATACAGTGCCATGAATTTGTTCACCTTTAACTTATTCTTTACCAAAAGTTTTTACTGGAGTGATAGCGAGTATCCGCAGAGAATTGCTTGGTGAAACTCAAACACCCAATGCAATTTTCTGTATATGGTATTTTTCTATGATATACTTCTATTGTTAAAGACAAATCTTAGGAACGAAGGAACACAGAACACACTGTTTTTTCATTCCAAGTTTTCAGCTATTACTTAAAATGTTTGAGCGGATATAAAGACTGTAATTTTTGTTACTTAACTTAAATATTATTATTATTTGATAAATGTGTTTGGTTGCTATTGTTTATATATATAGGGTAGTTAGTGTTTTTGTTTTAATTATCAAATAAAAATTATTTTTAAATTTGCTGTATTTGTTCTACAATTCCCGGTCTACTTCGAAACCTCTTAAATCGTTTCCATTCCGTATTTTTCTGCCTCTGCCAATGGTGTTCTAACAGGGCATGGATTTGTAGTATCATTGGATATGCCCTTAAGGGTATTAAGTAAATGCTTGGAAAGAAAATATTTTGTACTCTATCACATGCTGCAACTATTCTTTTTCTTAATTTTCTTAATTTTCTTAATTTTCTTTCAAATGAAAATTAAATTGAAATGTTACACAGAAATATAAAGGAATTTTTAAGTTGAAGAACAAAGAAATTGCTGTAAAATGTGCGATAAGTAGCTCGGGCGGAAAAGGCATAAAAACGACGCATCGCAGGAGGCAATTTCCAGAGAACGCTTACATTCCAATTTTCCCGTCGCTGCTAAATCTAAGAATATTCTCACGACCCCGTATAATCATACTACGAATCATTTCGATGTTAAATCAATCATTTAGATTTCAAAAATCATTAAGGAACACTATGTAGGTATAAAATAAGAACGCTTTTACAGGCTAATTTTCTATTAAAAATAAATTATTAATAGGTGCAACAGAACAGGCATTAAGCTACTTATGTATAAAATGTGTATGATCTACTGATCTACATCAATATCACAATAAAAAAGTAATATTTGATTTAATCAACTTGCACATCATGGTCGGAGACCAGGTACAAGAACTGAAAAGCAATTGCTAGTAATGTGATACCAAGCAAATCCCCAGCGGAAGTCAAGTATGGAATAGCGGAATTATCCGGATCGATCTTTTTTTTCCACATCCAATGAATCATAATATAAGCTACGTAAAGTAAGGTTGCTACTTGCATAATTGCTGCTAACAAATATACGACTACGAAAACAGAGCTGAGCGATGTATCGCCATCCTTCATATAATCGATGGTGTAGATGAAAATTACATGACCGGGAATGACCATCGTCATTAAAACTCTGGTAGTTCTTGCGTGTCCATCATGCCCGCAAAAGGCAGTCATGGGAGAAATGAAGATTTTTTTAGTCTCATCTTCATCGTGAGAATTTCCCGAATTCAACACACCCAGTTCAGCCTCTTTGTGCAAAGCTGTGGATATTCTACTTGACTGTACTGCCACTAAATTACCCCCTACGCCATTTATTACCGGTTGAAAAACGGCGATTCCTTCAAATCTAGAAAACCTCAGTTTTATCAGGTTTAAATTAAAATTATCAATCGCCTTGTTACCTGGAAACCATGAAATCTAATATAAGTCCACCTATAGAACTGATAAGCATCGCACCAACAACAGGAGTCCATCCATGGAAAAGAACTTCTCTAGTTTGCGGGTTTTTTTTCGCGATCCATACCCATAGCGGAATAGCTAAAATGTATACGGCAATAATCAGCGGTGCCAACCAATCTTGCTGACCTACAATCGGGTAATTAGTGATGTTGCAATAAATAATTCACCATGCATTTACCAATAGAGTCATATAAAAATGTCGACACATAAGAGAGCAAAGTTAACGATGTAATGTCTCCTAAACTAGCGGCAATAGGTGTTGCTACATTATCTGGATTAATTTTACAGTGTCGTGAAAACACTATAACTCCGGCAGTAATTAGCCCTAAGACGAAGCTAGCAATTGATACAGTTATCAAGCTACTGGCACATAGAATATAGGCATGGTCCAGTTCTACTTCGTTGCTCTTTATTCCACCCATAATAATAGCAACGAGCGCACCAAGAAAACCGACCACAATAGCTTGGCTCTTAAAAAATATAAAAAATAAGTTGTTTGGTACAAATGGATTTTGAAAAATTACCTGAATAAGCGTTAAATTTCCGACGATAATACTTATTTTCTGCTGGGTAGTGTCCATATGACCCAAGTTCGCTTGCGTAGATAATCTGGATGCGAGGGTCATTTCCAGATTGCCTTTCAGCCCCAGCAGAGCTGGTATTAGGATGACAAGTTCTGATATTTCTTCAAATACCGGCCAGTGCTGAAAACGGTCAACTAGGTATATAAAATGTTTTGGTCCTTGCGAGTCTAGTTTTACCTGTATTCGATCCAGAACCAGTCCAGCAAATACCATTCCAAATCCAGCAATGAGAAATGGTATGAACACTTGAATAGCGATGGAAAAGAAAGTTTCTTCGGCTTGAACATCTTTGTCGATGCAATCCTCAGCCACTTTAACGGGAATTTTACCATTGTCATTTTCATTGTTTCCTGATTCTGCTATAGTTGCTACCACCATTTCTATTGTCGAATGCTCGAGCCCGCAGTTTGGCTCAGAGGATTTAGGACAGTTGGGTGTTTGTATATGGTTGCTGCTGGCCATGTTTCCTCCATCGCTGTCTTTGCTGAAAGGGAATTAATCTCATATCTCAACACTGGATTTAACTTTGAAAGTTTCCGGATATACAACACAACTGCAAAGCGATTAAAAAAGTGCAATGTTTTTAGCCGAATAACACACAAGTGCAAATGAATTACCTGCTCATCAAATTGGTAACACAAAAAAATTAATAAGTTTACGGGTCATGAACTAAATTCATTACATTTTGTGTGGCTGCTACCGAATATTTAAACAAATTAGTTCGAGCGGTTTCGATGAACGCACGTTCGCTTTGTAATAATGTCATAATAAAAACTAAACTAAAAAACATTGATATTATGATATAATGTAGTTAATTGAGTAGGTACCAAGTCATAGTCGGCGAAATTTAGCATTTGTTTGCATATTAAATCCTGCTTTTTATAGGCGGCACGTTGACTCGACGTATACTTTATCTTTGCAAAAAACACTCAGTAGCAGGCAAAACTACATTCAAAATTGGTCATTTTCTACTGTTACCTACGACTTTAGTTGGGAAATTCAGCTTAAAAAGCGATATTTTTGGGTGTTGCACGTGTTTTTTTTTAAATTTTTGCCGATGCGGCGGACGTTGTTTAAGTGACTACATCGTTTTTCAGACTGAATGAAATACGTTTTCTAGCTGTGTCTCGACGTATCGATCCAGATCCCGTCGCATAAGGGATGAATGTTCCCGAATGAAATTCGCATTGAGATAGTCTTATACCACACTCAACAGTAAATTTGGTTCGAAAGACGTTTGTTTTTTGAAAAACATGCGATTTGAGGCGATTTTTTTACAACCGAAAACACTTTATGGTCTGTTCTTTAGAAAATATTCTCTGTATCTGCTCGCTTAGGAAGGGATTCTTAGTCCTGATTTTAACTGCAAACCAATAATAGTGTTCTGTGAGCCCTGGGGGCGAAAGTCTGACTATTAAACTAATCATTATTTTGTAAAGATTTTTCTAACCGCTAACCGTTGAAGTACTATTTACTAAAGGACCCCAATGTCGCATGAGCCATTTAAACAAAGTAGTATCTCCTACATAAGCGCAAATAAATAAATACTTCGTCTTAATTTAAAGAGGAATAAACTTCAATTATTATTGTGAAGGGTCCCATGGATACGCCGCTGAGAGTCGGGCTATACAAAATTAAACTTTTGTCAACATTAGTATAATCTAAAGTGCGCTTTAAATAAATTGTGTTGGTGTTCTGCAGAATTATTTAATTACATTGTAACTGGCCATATTTTGTAATTCGGCTCGTTTTCTAAATTTTAATATGTTCCGGACAAAGAACTAATCTTTTGCCTTGTGCTCCTAATGGCTTATAATGATTACCTCTACACATTTGATAATTTCCGGACAGAACAAGCAATTTACTCGAAATACTATGTGCTTTTAAGCGTTTAATCAATCAAGTGCCAAAATTTCCGCTCTTTATGATGATTTGCATTAATTTATGTTTTCTCTTGATTTTTTCTCTTTGGAAGGCTGCACGTGGCCTATTTGGCGCTACTGGACATTTCAGATTAGATCCTTAATATCCTTAAAATCACTTTTTATTCCTTTTTCGCTAATTAAAAAACTGTTGTTGACCGGAAAAAAACCAAGAATATCGCGCAAAGTTTTAAGCGAAAGCCGCGAATTGTGAGGACAAAAATCAATCGAAGGCATAAAAATCGAAATTAGCTTGTGAATCTTTTGAGAGACTAGCGACATTTTCAGGGAGCCGCAAAGATGAAAGTCAACTTTTTATATAACTGGTGATTTTCTTGATCTATGATCCATGCGAATATTAATCGGAATTTCCTGTTGGCCTGTAATCCGCACAGCTACTAAACCCGAATTTATTTGTTTAACGTATCGTGGAAAAACTGTAAAAGAGTTTATAGTTTTTTGGCTGGCAAATTGGTAAAACTTGAAGAAAAACTATTTTATTCAACATTTGTGAAGTCATTGAAAGCTGTGGAAATAATAAAAAAATAATCGAAACCATGTGATTTCAATTATTACACAACATGAGATATGGATATGGTCGGCTTGAGATGTGCGCAATATCATTTTGGTCTAGTAATGGAGATATTATATAATTTGAATCATCCCCGATTAATCCCGCATCTTAGTTTTAATCTTCGTCATTTGGTTGGCGCGTGTAATTTGCTTACCCCATATCCATCCGTGTTCGATAATTTGGAAACTGGTTGCGATTGAAATCATGGTTGAGAAGCACTTAGGTCGTGATTATACATTTAAAAAAGAAGCACAGCACTCTCCAACCAATAAAAGAAGATAAATGCTCACACAATACAATGAAAAAATTATTAAGCCAGCAGATGGCAAGAAACAACAGTCGGTTCGCAAATATTTTTACAGCTTTCAATTGAAAGTCTTACTTCAAACTACTTAGGTCGCAATAGCTACTAGTTATTATGGGCCATTATGTTATTACGCCCTCAAATGCTTTAAATGCGTAAAAATGGCTCCCTGAATTTGCTATGGGCTATAGGCCTTGAGTCACTTTATTTGAATCTAACATATGGAGATCTCTATTTCGTTTCCCATCTTTAATTTTCTTCCTCTATCTACAAAGGAATTGCTACTGGACATATACAGGTCAAGAGGCCAAGTTCACTATGGAATCCAGCGACTTTCCTGCATTTATATGTTAGCTTAAACTGGTATAAATGTTGTTTGATCTCTGCAGATAAAGCAAAATGGTTTTTTTTCACAACAAATGCGTTTTAGTTATTGATAATTTTTAATTGGAATCAATATTTAATTACGAGTAGATATTTTGCGATTTTTTCTTATTTTTTGTAATATATGTAGAATAAAATGCAGCATTTTATTCAGTAATCTTCAGTTCAGTTTGATGTGAATGCTTTTCATAAATTCTGAATTCTTCTGTTATTCATGTTGTCTCATAAGGTACGTTTTGAAATCTCAGTGAAATTGACGATAAAAAAATCATAATTTGACCGAATTTCTAAAAATCAATGCTATCAAAATATGAAAATGGAAAAAAGCTTAGTGTAATGCAAGAGAGTTTTCAATCAGTCGTTTTTAGGTGTTTCCTTATCGCAACGAACTCTCGTACCGAAACTTTGGAGGGTTCCTTTACTTTCAAAAAATTTGTTTTGTTGAAACCAACATAAACAATTAAAACTTCGGTGCGAGCGTTTAAAACTCCTTATTTATACAGTAGCTTCTGATTATACAGGGCGCGCCGAACTTAAGCGGCGTAACTTCATCTGCGGTTGTACTTTAAAAAATAAAATAAAATATTCAAGTCAACATTCCTTTTTACATTCACCGTTATAGAAGTAGTTGACCTGCTTTTTTTGGTTTTTCGATTACATCTCAGAAACTATTTGAGACTGAATTTTTGCATAAATTTTGCTAATGCTTGAAGCTATTTTATGAGCGTTAACCCACACCTTTTCATGTGCCAGTGGCGGCGTTCAGGCGTTGAGTGAGTTTATTTCTCCTGTTACTTTTACACCACTGGGAAAATTTGTAATAACTTTTAAAAAGGTCATGGTTTCTGGCCAAAAAAGTTGTTTTTAGTCAAAAGAGCTAAGTTAGCCGTTTTAGAGATAATTGTTGTGTATATTTTCCTGACTGTACTTCAATTTATTTAAAAAAATTTCTCCTGGGTTTCAGTCAATTTCATTGTTTATTATTTACAATGTATGTATCATTACCGTACATACCAGAAATCAACACAAAAATAAAAAATGTTTTAAAACCACATAATATTACTATAGCGGAAAAAACTAAAAACAACTTGGCAAAAGAATGTTTTACAAAATTTAAACCTAGAAGCGATAAGTTGGACACACCTAACGTAATATACAAGATTGACTGTTTGAACTGTGACAACACATACATAGGTCAAACAGGGCAATATTTAAAGAAAAGAATATATGAACATAAATATAGCTTAAGAAAGGTTAACGAAAATGGAACAGCATTAGCACAACATGCACAACAAAAGTTACATAGTTTTGATTTCGATAACACAAAAATATTAATCAATGAAAACAACTATAATAAGAGAAGAATCCATGAAATGATACAGATCAAAAAACATCAGAATGCAATAAATTTCAGATCAGACACAGACAATCTTAGCTCTGTGTATCATATACTAATTAAATGATCGCATGCATGAACTGATTGGACCAAGTAAATGAAATATAAACACCTGATATTGAGGAATTGCAAAGCAAGTCCTATAATGCAAAGAAAAGGCGAAAGATAAAAAGTTTTTTTTCTGTTTCGCTCGCTTGATATCGAGTAAAATATGGAAATTTCAGTGACCAGTCAAATGTGAAGGAAGAAACAACTATACGCGTAAGTTAAATTTAAATCTCTAAACAATAGATTCTAGTCTTTTCCCAGACATGTTTGTGCTGACTCATCACCTGAAAACCAATGTTCTTGATGTACTTTTTAATATGTGTGTGATTTGTATTTTAGTATGTGAATTTTGGTGCAAGTTTTCTATTTAAATTGATGATAACTGTAAATATATATTTTATACAAACTGATGATGGTGGAGAAAGACACCGAAATATATTTGTGACATTGTAAATAATAAACAATAAATTTGACTGAAACCCAGGAGAAATTTTTTTAAATAAATTTAGAGATAATGCCATTTCTTGATAAAAAAGAACCTTCAAAAATATGGTTGATTTTAATTTTTATTATTTATTTGTTAATTCCAATAGTCAGATTTATTAGAGTAGTCAGATTTATTAGAGTTATTCGACTTCAATTGAATGGAATTTGATAGAATCTTCAGACACGAATCATTGGAAAACGCATTTTTTTTCTAAATCGGTGAACAATAGAGCTTTTGACCAAGAACAATTTTTTGCATAAAGCAATAAAAACATGCACTCAATTTTCAATTTTTTTTTTCCAAGGGCGTAGAAGTTTGGGGCTAAATAAACCTGCTCAACCTCAAAATCAACACCTCCAGCAAACGAAGGAGTGGCCATAAATCAGCCATAAGAAATAGTAAAACTTGTAAAAAACATCATTTGTCTATCTTAAACAGTTCCGTAGTTATACGCAAAAAAATAAAAAATTATAAAACGAAGTGTAACTCCCATTTATTTCTATAACGAGTCGTTTGAGGGTTGATGTTGTCATAAATATTTCTTGCATTTTTTGCCGTACAACATACTGTTAAAGATATGCGAATTAAGTCTGGGCCACTCTGTATAATGTAATTTTATGTAGTTTTATGATTGGAACCAGAAAATATAAGAGCGCCAACGACAACAAACGAAAATGTTTCGTTTTCTGCTAATGGTAGCATTGCAACACCATTGACGGATTCTGTGCCTTGAATTAGGTTACGTCTAATAAGTTACATGTCAAGATGGTTTTATAAGCAGTGATGTTTTTGTTTGTTCTTGTTATGTGTTAATTTTATTTAAGCAGATTATTTGGTAAACAATAATTTAATTTTGTACAGAACTGGTTGTTTGTGCGATTTGTATGGTCACGAACATTTTCAATACTGATCATGATGAATGTCAGTGATGAAATTAGTTGGTATCATCCTAAGATTACAAGGGAAGAGAGTGAAAAACTTCTATTGTCAGGTATATTATAATTATTAATTACCATTTTTATTATTCAGCCGTGTGGAGGATGTAGTTCAATATGTAGTTATTTTTTCAGGGAAGTCCTACTACAAGGCAATATTGATATCAGGATACATTGATCAGGCTTATCTTATTTCTCTGATTTTCTGCCCATATCAATATGATTATAGTAATTGCAGTTTCAATAAAATGGACATGTTTTAATTATTCTACTTCTCTGTTTATTCGGTTGAATTTCTTGGAGAAAGTTTTATGAAATTCTTGAAAACTGGTTTATTTGGTTGGCTCTTCGCTATTTGTTTCCTCTGATAAACTAAATAATGCAACAACATTCCATTCGGGTTTTTAACCTTTGCGTTCTTTGTAATTATATTGAAAGTCCATCGAAGTTCGAGATAACACTGCTCCTTCCAATAAATTAATTGTTACAGATCCCAAAAAAATCAATGGTCTCTTCATAGTAAGAGAGAGTGTTTCTTCCCCTAGTGACTATGTTTTATCGGTGCTTTGCAATAATGAGGTACATAATTATCAAATACGCAGACACCAGGAGGATGCATTTTTCTCCATCAGTAAGAAGTTTGATTAAATTATCTTCTTAATGTATGTTCATACATTGAATTACTCTTTTAGACGAATTAGTCAAATGTCATGGTTTAGAAAACCTCATAGACTTTTACAAGAAAAATACCCTCTCGGATGATGGTTTAGTTCTAACTGACCATATCAAAGGTACTCAACCTCCACCTGAAACGCGGCGATATGGTAGCACTAATTTACTCCACAGGTATGAATACCGCAGAAAATTGGTTCTTGATATATATCTAAGTTTGCAACAACTAAAATACAATGATAGAGAATTATACATTTTCGTAATCTAGACAACGTGTCTAGTACTTGTAAATTTCCAACTTGTATTTCCAGCTTCTATTTTCCAACGCCAGTAAAAACCCTGCAAATAATTATTGCTATAATCACTGCATATTTCAATATCAACGTTGATTGTAGATTCACTACCAAAGTAAACTTTCTATTATCGGTTATCTTGCACTTCTCGGTAGTTTTCAATGACTCAAACATTGACAACGGAATATCACAAATAAATAATTCTATCTAAAGGATTTCTGATTTAATGGCCAAGTACATATTTTAACAAATCTAATTATTAAATTAATTTTGATCAATTTCCAGAGCTACAGATGTAGGACATTACAGGGTGGTAACTGAGTTACTACAGTCGGGATACCCTGGATTTGACGCCAAGAACCAAGATGGGAAAACGGCTGCTCATCTTGCAGCTATAAATGGACAAAATAATATTTTAAGAGAACTGATTTTTTACCAAGTAAATGTGAATTTTCGGGATGCTTCCGGCGTAACACCTTTACATGTAAGTACATTTCAGTAAACGAGTTTTACTCATCGCATATTAATCTTTGCTTTGTGTTTATTTAAATTCGAGCACTATCATCTAGAAAATTACCAATTATCACACAAATGGCAATTATCTATTATTAAATTGCTTATTTTCGTAAATATAACATCATTTTGATTGCCGCAGCGTTGTGTACATTAGTGCATTTAGCGCAGCTGGCATACCAAATCAAGCTGCGCAATTAAATATAATAAATCACAAACAAAGGTACAACAACAATATGTTGTTATTTACAGTGTTACATATTCAGCAAAATTGCGACTTCAAGTTTCCTTAACACATAAGAAACTGCTGAACTACTAATAAAACATGGGGTTTTGTATGAATATATTGAGTAATTTTAACGGGTTGAAAACTACAGTGTTTTAAATAAATTTTAGTACGCATGCAAATATAACCGACCAGATACTGTCAATTTACTAGTGGTTTTGGGCAAAGCAAATCTCCAAGCCCGAAACACTGAAAATGGGGAAGTTCCCTTACATGTAGCAGCTAATGAGGGACATATTGAAGTAATCAAAGTCCTACTCAGTTTAAATGCGCCAGTAAATCCCAGAACAAATAGCAACATTGTTCCTGCTGAACTTGCCAGAAGAAAAGGGCACATTGAATGTGCCGAATTCTTGGGTGAGGGTCTAATTGATTCAGAAAGTCGAATGAAGAACTAATCTTGTTATAAATATACAGAATCCTATATATGTCCTACTCCTAAAACCAGCCGCCACCGATTCTATCATGGCACATTAGATAGGCATGAAGCTGAAGACAAAATTAAAAAATTCAATCCTCAAAGTGGCGTGTTCTTAGTCAGATATAGTGAGAGGAATAATGTTTATATTCTCACACTTTTTCATGAAAAGGTTTGGAATTACATCATTAGAGAACAGGTGAGTTTATTTCGCGGCTTTGTACGTACGCATATACTGAAGGATAACTACGCTTTAAGGTGCGCGTTTTCATATTTAAGGTTTCTGCTGCGGTTTCTGCTTACTTTCCAGTACATTCTTATTAGTCTCTGCCTTTCGTTTACTGTTTTCTTCACCCTTAAAGATATATTTATACATTTTATTCATTCATTCATCCATTTACAGCTGATTTCATTGAATTTTTTTGTGAAAATTGCATCAGATTTCGCCTCATAATTATTTTATTGCAGAGGTCGACGCTTTGCTTAAATTAATTTTGCTCTTAATTTCGATTCGAATTAAGAAGATTCAATTTGTAAGTATATTCGTTAGCTTTTATTTGTATGAGTTTGGTTTTTTTATTTTCGTCGTTTAGTCTGTCTGGGTTCTAGTAATTGATCATTGACTTCTTACTTGTACTGCTCGAATTTATTCATTAAACTATTTCATGTATATTAGGGGAATTTCATGTTCATTGACGATGGCCCGCTACTAAATTCATTAGAACATTTAGTGGAACATTATAGTACATTGCCAGATGGATTACCTACAGTATTGACACATCCTGTTCCACCACCCCCTAAACCTGATGCGCCTCCCGTAAGTTTTCCTCACTTGAAATTCCGTGAACAATTTCACGTTTTTTCATTTTAGATCTCGACTTTAAAGAAAAGCAAGCAACGAAATATAAGACCAAAACTCAGAATACCTCAGACGCCAGACGGCCCGAAAAATGATCTTAGTAGTTCAAATGTTTTCCAAAACATCGTTTTTACTAGCGATATATGTTTAGCCAATAACAATAACATTCACAGAGAATCAGGAAATGAATTAATTCCTCCTGAAAGGTTGAAGCGGGGTATTTTGATTGGAGAGGGCGAGTTTGCCTCCGTCTTCGAAGGTAATTTATTGCGCAATTTTGACATCGGTACTAGGTAGTTGTCGAATTTTTAGGCCTATTTGTAAAGGAAAATGGTGAGGAAGTAAGGGTGGCCATAAAAACTTTAAGAAATGAACAAATGGAAAATAATAAGGAAAATTTCCGAAGAGAAGCGGAGGTGATGACAAATTTAAACCATCATTGCATAGTAAAGCTTTTAGGAATTTGCCTGGGGCCGCCTTTGCAGATGGTTCAAGAATTAGTTCCTTTAGGGTCGATTTTACAGTACATTGACTCTCACCAGAGTGAGATTAATACTAATTTAGAGTTTAAAATTTGGGCCGCTCAAATTGCATGTGGTAAGTGCCTCGTTTATTGGTATTCCTGCAATTAAAAAAATATATATATTTCTTTTGCGTCTTAGGGATTCTTGTAAGTAGTATCTTTATTTTATCAGTTATCCAGTTACTTAAGAAAAATCTGTCTTTAGGCATGAATTATCTTGAGGAAAACGGCTTTGTACATAGAGATTTAGCAGCAAGGAATATACTGCTATCCTCAAAACTTCAAGCAAAGATAAGTGATTTTGGACTGTCTAGGGCGCTAAACACTGACCCATATTACAGGCGAGTTTTTGAGTTTTTTGAGCCAGTGTTTGTTTAATCAGCATTTGCTCTTCAGTTCAATAACAGGAGGAAGGTGGCCGTTGAAATGGTACGCTCCAGAGTCTTACAATTTTGGCCATTTCGATCATAAGAGCGATGTATGGAGTTTTGGAGTTACAATTTGGGAAATGTATTCCTTTGGTGCTTATCCATATGGAGACATCAAGGGCGCAGAGGTACTCTTTTAGTTTACGAAAAAAGCTAGAGCTGTATGTAATGTTTTATTACCGTTTCAGGCAATTCTTCTCATTGATAATGGACAAAGGTTACAAAAGCCGGAAGCTTGTCCTGAAAATATTTATAACGAGATGTTAAAATGTTGGGCGTCTGACAAAGATGAACGTCCCACATTTAAAGAACTGTTTCAGTTCTTTCAATCTGACTCGGAATACATAAATCTGGGAGAACTAATAGCTGAAGCTAACCTTCCTTAGATATCCGATGTGCCGTTTTATATTTACATTATGTTGATTTATACAGGGTGAATTTTATGCCAAGATTATTTAGTTGTATAGATATTAATGAGACGATCATTTATTATGATGATTCAAAATTATATTTTTCCATTGTAGTATTTTTATCTACTATGTATATTAGCTAGACCTACTACAGGTCTTTCCAATGTTTTTTTATAAGAGATTTTATAAGTTGTGCAATTTTCTCACGTAGAGATTGTTTACTTCTGCCATATAATAAATACTTTACTTATATATTGGTTTTTTATTTATTTATTACTACCTGAAGCAAATCGTTTTATTTGAACAGGAGGAAAGGGAGAGGGAGGACTCGATGTTTAATTTTTCACAAATTTTCAACAAAAAACTTTGAAATCTATTTATTTCAATTACATTTTTCACTGAAGTCGGTCACATTCAAAATTACATACCTCTTGTTGGCACCAACCGGGTAGAAAATATACGTTTACCGGTATAGCGCTAATTAGTTTAACACTTGTATTCACAAATTTTATTTAGTCAATGCAAGCAACTCAGCTGACATGTTCTTCTTCGAATTGGATGAAGAATATAATTAAGTGTTAAACCGTTCCTTAGATGAAATCCAGGGACGCGTCATCCGTAGTTTCATTCGTATACTTTTTCTGCAAGTTTAAAGCTATTGTTATGGTGGCATTCTGAAAAAATATACATTTTGCCAAAGTTTAATAGAATAAGCCTAGGAAGGATTGCTTTCGCGTATGAAACCATATCCAGCCTGACAAATGCATCTTCCTTCTTTGTTAATTCTTGTCCAATGTAGGACTGTTAATAATAGGCGAATGTTATTCTTGTGATTTGTCTTCGAGCCAAGGCCTGAATATTGGTAAAGTAGATGGGTAATGCGTTCCGGACTTATTTCCATTTTCGTCGTCTGCAGATCTTAAGGGATACGTCGCCATTATTATTGGCAGTTGCAGTTTCACTTCTTTTTGTAAACCACTGGGTTCTACTATAAACTAATAGTTTGCATTAGAATTAATTTTTAAATTTTAGCTGCTAACTTACGAATACATCATAATTAATCCTAATTAAATGGCACCCTCTTAAATTAGTAGGAGGCAGAGGCAGGATATAGAGTTGCTCGTTATCCCACTCATCTTTTTCTCCAGGTCGAATTTTCCCCCTGGTTAGAACGGCTAACTCTCGTTTCTCGGTTTGTACCACTTTCCCTCTAGCCATGTACGTTATTGTTTCAGTTAGGGCAGCTTTTGTACTTTTTATTGTCAGCCTACTTCGGTTCGATACACTGGCCGACACACCTTGCGGCAAAATAACTAATCAAAAAAAACCCTTTAAAACTGTAATTGCGAAATTTTTTTTACCTATACTTTCACCTGGAACGTATCCCCCTCTGTCCAAGGTAACTTTACAGATCACAGCTCCAGAGCCCACACAGCTAACACCGAATTTATGTTCTACTTCACATCTGAACGTTTCCTGTCCCGAAATTGTCTAAATTAGATAAGAGGGAACATAGAACAGATATATTAGAGAACATGCAGGGGAAGGCTATCTGTGGAAAGAAGTACACAAGCAAAGTGCAGGTTATTATCTAGATACAATAAAGATAGATAAACATTTCACCTGATAGACACATCGATCAATATACCCTTAACTCAGCCCAAAAGCTATAAAAAATCTAAAAGTGCAAATACGTTTTGGTAGGGAATTGTGCAACTGAATTTGTGCAATGTTGGATTACGTTTGAGGAAATAAGATTATAAAGTTTTTTTTTTCAGAAACTATCGGTATTTAAGCTTAGATTTTTTGCTAAATTGCAGTAATACAGAAGATAATTTTGAGAAACTACAAAAATTTGCGTGATGCGTTGCGATTGCGTGAACCTTGCAAGATGTTTTATAACTGAGTTTTTTTTTTGAAATATCAAACAATTGCTGTAAATTGTGCATCACATCAGAAACATTCATCAATCATTCCTTGATTTGACTGAAAACCCCTACTTAACTACTTTCTTCTATTTTACACACCCAACAACCGCTAATAAAAGAACGAAAACTCAGTCCATATTGTACCCATGCCGAAGCAAAACTATATACAACCCTTTGGCAGTCTTACCCCTAAAATGGCAGGTTCTAAATTTAAATCTATTGGATTCATCACTATGAAAACTTGTTGGTTTTTGTGGGTAAGACCATTAGGTTCCCTGAGGGCCGTTTTGCAGTAGTACTGAACCCATCCATGTTTTCCCAAAAAGGTTGATGGTAGTCCTAAGGGCAGTCCTAGTTTGAATGGGAAGCTGTGAATTCCAGGTGAAAGAACTGATGGACCCTGACCTGGAATTTTAAATTTTTGCGGTGTTTTTGCCCGTTTTAAATTTGTGATTTTTGTGCGAGTGCTTACCAGGTTCCCCCAGTAATCTCATCCTGAAGTCGATGTAGTTTTCCTTATCGTACACCCTTTCCTGTCGTGGAGTTCGCACTCTGACTACACCTTCTCCTACTACATGAAAATGTAGACCTGCGGGAGAAAACAGTATTTATTTACACCGGTTAAAAAATTGTATCCTGCTGATTTGGGTTTTTCAATTTTTCAGGTGTGATGATTATTATTATGTATGATTAATTAACATTTTAAAGGTCATTCATGTTTCAAGGAAGCTTTGCTTGGAAATGCAAATTCGGTTTGCTAATTTGCTTCCTACACTCTCTGTTTCATCGAACATATGCCATACGCATTACGGATGCTTTTAATTCCTGAACATTTTTCTGTAATTAATGCTAAGGAAAATTGCGTATTACTTAATCTGTGGTTGATTTTTCCTTTCGTTAGTCTGTTTGATATACTTGAAGAAGAAATTTGGTCCGAAACCGGTTCTAAGTAGGGCGTCTTCTGCTTCTAACTGCCCATGACCCCAAAATGAGAAAGATTTACCATTTTAATCCACTTTAGCGCAAGAACGATGATTTGTTTTATCACGCATCGTTCGAGCCGTAACAACATGAATAATGTGGTGGAGTTAGACCGATATTAAACTCTCTAAACAAATATGTACATTTTATTTATGAACATCTTTGCTATTTGGGGCCGTCGCGCACTTTCGGTCTTTATTTACACAACGTGAATAGCACTTTAACAGAATTAGTTCATAGAAACCCCGAATGTTTAACATTTTCTCATTAATCTTGATTGCCGACTTCGCGGTAATTGCTATGCTAAAAAACTCGAGAAGATTCTGCATAAAGGAATGTGGATTTTTTATTGATGGCTGTCAGCACTTGTCCAATAATTACTCTAGAAGAAGTAGGTTAGCGAAATTTCTATAAATCTTCTGGTAATTCATGAAGGGAGAATTGCGGATTTCGCTGCCTACCTTCCTTCTCTGGCTCGAATGCGAGCGTCCGACTTATACATTGTAGACCATTCAAACAACTTTCTTTGTTCATTTATATCTAATTTTAATATCATAGTTTTGTCTCGCCAAATTTTCACTTTTTATATTGGCCCTCATGAATCCTTTTTTGCTGCAAAACCCTTCGCAATTAGTTAACTCCAATTAATCACGTTAATGTACTGTTGAATAGTGTTTTTGTTATATTTATATCGCAATTATAATTTACGCAAGCAATTAAAAGCAAAAGTTTGTTAAATATTAATGATAATGGACTAAATAATAATAAACACACGGCAGCTTCTCTGTAAGGTAAACGCTGCCACAGCATTGAGTGAGCTCAACGGGCAATTAGTGCAGTAACCTTTAAGGCCTTTACTAAGACTATAGATTATTTTACTGTGCCAGTTGTGCATTATTTTCCTCACATTGATTTGCATTTCCATATATTTCTAAGGGAAAACATGTCGATTTAATTTACATGAACAATGTGAAATAATACATTACTACATACGAAATATCCCCTTGAAAATTCGTATAGTTTAAACCGTCAACTTTCGACGATCAGTGTATTTATCAACATTACCAAATAAGGCCAAAGGTACCTAAGTATAGTATAAGCACGTACCTAAGGCAGGTGTGTCATCTTGTAGTTCGATAAGGACCCTACCCGATAAAAACTGCCCGGGAAAGTACAGTAAGGACGTGTTATCAAACAAAATGAGGAATTTCAAAAGTTTTCTCGGCATTTTTCATCTAGTTAGTCACACTTTAGTACAGAACCACCGATATGGCGGGTTCACCATAACCGAACTGGCTGCCAGAAGAGTACGCCTATAATGCTTACTTAATTCAAGCGAAGGTGAGGGAATTCCAAGGCTGTACAGGTGTGTATTCGCGACTGAAACTTTAACCAAATTCATTTCTTTGATGGTTTATGGGAATACTTGATGAAAAACAGTACCGTCTTTAAGTAGATGCCGAAGTCCTTCTTCGCTTCTGATCGCTATCTAATTAGAAGTAGAGCTAGTCCTAACGTTTCGCTAGCACATATATGTAGCATCTTCAGAGGGTGTCAGTGTACGCAATTGAAGTGAACACTCCTCTGAAGTTGTGCTAGCGAAACGTTAGGACCAAATTCCTACAACCCACGGCCTAATAATCCGAAGATCCCACATGTTGGCTGCGAAAGGTTTAATTTTTCAAAGCAATTTTACTCTGAAACAATCACTGTTTTTTCAGTTGGATTTTAGCAAAAAGACCTGCTTTGGCTCATAGTATAAGTACTTTGTCATTAGTTTGGCAAGCCGCAGCCTAAATCATTACTGAGAACCATATTTAACCTTTAAATGTCGCGATATCCTGAATGAACTATATTAACACCACTGAGCTGAGAAGTGCAGGAAAAGCTCAACATTCATTTTGTCAATAAGTTAAAGTTAAATACGAATCGGCTAATGGGAGTTTTGCAGATAAAAATATGAAAAAAAGCCTTGGTGCATTTATTCACTAATTGATTTTGTTCTAGTAGTAGTAAACATCTTTATTTCTAAAAAAAGGCTATCGACCTATCGGTCTTTCTGCCCTTGTTTAATACATGTAGTCTTAATCTAAATAAAAACAAATATGAAAATTCTCTTATTCTAGGTTAACAATCTTATTAAATAAACTTTCCAATTCTAATGACAAGAAAAAATTATTTTATTGTCCAGTAGTCAGTTGCGTTTGTAAGTGTTCGAGTAGCGTTGATGTAGGGAAACGGAAGCGGGATTGTCTGGTTGGTCTTGTAAGACAAAGGGGATTCAGTATGGTCCAGTTGTAGGGGTTGTTTGTCCATTTTGTCTGTAGATGAATGAGTCTTTCCGAAATCTTTGTCATGTTTGTGCGTTCGTATAGTAGTTGGGTGGGGGGGTTGTGTAGTGGGTTTTGGGGGTCTTATTCGTGTTATTAGTCTTAGTGCAATTTGTTCTGTTGTTTGTAGTATAACGTTTTGTCCTTTCTGTTCCGTTGGTCATGAGTATATGTCCAAAGTCTAGCAAGGGTCTACAAATAGCTTTATATTTTGGTGGCGGTGTTTGTGCTAATTCCTCTGTCTTTGTAGGTTAGTGATCGGAAGTGTTTCGTTCTCTTTATTGTTTCTGCCCTGATGTTTCGAATGTGTTTATGTGATTCCAAGATATTTTACGTCGTTTTTTGGTTCTGTCGTTTGGCAGTCTGCAGTTATTGTAGGGGAGTCAGCGTTGAGTCTGTGGTTTGTGAGCAGAAGTTGGTTTTTTGACGCGTTTAGTGTTAGTCTCCATTTATAAAACCATGTCATTGTGTTGTTTGTTAGTGTTTGGAGTCTTTGAGCTGCTCTCTCAGTAGTTTTGTCATGTACAATAAGTGCCGTGTCGTCTGCGTATTGTAATATGTATGCCGATCTGTCGATTTGATTTTTGTCTGGTAAGTTGTAATTGTATATGTCATGGCAGTATATATTGTAGAGAAACGGTGAGAGCGGGGATCCTTGAGGGAGCCCTTGTTCAGGGGAAAAAGAAAATGACAGTGTTTTGTCAATTCGTACTTGTAGTTGTCTGTTTTCTAGTAAGTTCTTTATGGTGTGTAGTAGATATGTTGGTGTGTGTAGTTTGTATAGTTTGTATAGTAAGCCTCTATGCCAGACACTATCAAAAGCCTTGTTAATGTCCATAAACGGGCAAGCTGTCTTTCTGTCAGTTAGGTGGGTAGTTTGTATATTGTTGGCCAAAATAAAGAGCGGATGAACAGTCGAGTGATGTTGTTTGAAACCAAATTGGTAGGTACGTATATATTTTCCAATCACTCTTTCAAGCCGCTGCTTTATTATGTATTTAAAAATTTTGCTTAGTACTGGAAGTAGTGTAATTGGTCAGTTGGATTTTAGCAAAAAGACCTGCTTTGGCTCATAGTATAAGTACTTTGTCATTAGTTTGGCAAGCCGCAGCCTAAATCATTACTGAGAACAATATTTAACCTTTAAATGTCGCGATATCCTGAATGAACTATATTAACACCACTGAGCTGAGAAGTGCAGGAAAAGCTCAACATTCATTTTGCCAATAAGTTAAAGTTAAATACGAATCGGCTAATGGGAGTTTTGCAGATGAAAATATGACAAAAAGCCTTGGTGCATTTATTCTCTAATTTTTTGTTCTATTATTTGTTTGTTTGTCCTAATGGGTTTCAAAACAGCCCGACAAAACAGTTCTTGCGTATTTTTTTTTATGGCTCTCTGTTTAATTTTTTAAAACAATTTAAGTTCTGTTGTTTTCCAAGATGAAGAGATTCCTGCCTTTTCTTTGAGTTTGCTTAGACGTTATTCGTGATCTACCTTTGACTAATAAAGGACGCTTTTCAAACACTTTTTGAGCAAAATTAAAAATTAAAATCGAGCAGTTACAAGGACCACAGCGCAATATTTTATTTAATCGTCAAAAAATCTTCCAATTAGATTTAACACGACCTGAAGCAAATACGCGACAAATGAGAAAAAACTGTTTTCGTGATTTCCCCGAGGTTCTCGCTGCATTAAATTGATTTGCGCCCTAATTTTTTGAGATATTTTCGATCGCGTTTACCGGGCATATTTGAAAATGACAATATAAAATTGAGATGAATACAGTATTATATGGATATGCGTACAGTATACAGTTTCGCAATTATAGCCCTCTTGAAATATAAAATTTCCTTTATGCCTGTATACACAGCAAAATAGCTATAACAAGAGATTGTTATTTTACGATCAAAAAATCGTTGTTTGTATTATGCAGCCCCATTAAACATCTACATTGAATTTAAAATGTCTCTTAAATCTAATGGGAATTGTGGTTGCGCAAATTTGTTTTGGAGTTTGAAACTTTGCAAATATCATTAAAACCATAGGTTAGTCAACATTTTCGACACCGAAATAGGATTGTTTAAGCGTAAATTATTTTAAAACTAACTAATTGTTGTTTGAAGTGTTTGCCTTCTTTTGTTCAGCTTTTAATTACTAAAAGTTGAGCGTAAGCCCTTTATCACTGGGAAACAAATAATCAAAACATTTCGCTATTAAAGTTCGCAGCTAATTTCATTTCGGTCTCTGCTTTGTCAGACCGCAAAATGAACTAACGGCAACGTTAAAACAAACCAACAAATGAAGAATTTGAAATATCTTCCAAGTCTGACAAGGGAGAATCAATACAGGGGCATCAATAACAGAAACAGAAACTTAACAGGTTAAATGAAATAAGCGGCGCGGCGGCCACAATAACTTACGGGCATTGGCGTGTACCCGATAACTACGGGATGCTTTCAGACAGTTTCAGAAAAATTTCATTGCCAGTAAGCCCAAAGTAAACTAAACTATCTCAAATTATTCCCGAAATAACACAAAAACGCATACGAAGACTCAATCATTGAAGTTCAAGTGTTGGCCAGGATCAGCCATTTCATTTTGTATATTTGGTATATTTTAAATAAAAAAAAACATACACAAGTTGCGGGATTTTGGCCTCAGCTCTAGTGACTGGCCAAACTGATCAATATCATTTCAGATTAGTTTGCCTATTTCTTAAATAATTTTGAATATATTTTCACATACACTTACGGATAAGGGATTTCTTTGCCTAGAAACCCCTTTGTACGTCAATGTTAGCAGGGATATTAACTGGAGCTTCGTTCGACGTGTCGGCACTAAAAACCGAAGGCTTTTCGGAATTATATAACCATCAAAGATTATCCCCTTTCGGCGACCATTTCGATTTACTTAAAATTGACCTTTCACTGCACGCGGAATTACTTTTGCTGTCCGTTCATGGACTATTGCCACTAATTGAAAGCCGCCGATTGTATTGAAAAGCCCATTTCCCTGCCAGCTTATTTTCCTGCACCGTTTTGCCCATTTTTATCTTCCCTCAACTTCATTGGGCTGCAGAGTTTATGGAAGTGTAAAACCATTTTTCGTTTGTACCTTGTCCGGCTGTAGTCACAAACCTCACGTAAACTGATAATTTGGTTCTAATTCTAATCTTTACTAAACAAGGGCAGAAAGACCGATAGGTCGATAGCCTTTTTTAGAAATAAAGATGTTTACTACTACTACTTCTAATCTTTAAGAAATTATCCGAAAAACCACTAGGAAGATTTCTTGGGCAACCAGATGAATAAATGCAGAATAAATTTCCTCCACCAGACTTCTTTTGTTATTGTATTTCGCATAGATGGAATATATGTATGTTGTGTTCGTTGCTGGCTCACAGTTGGAATGGAATGGAAATCGTGACTTTCGCGAAATACATGATTTGCAATGAAAAAATATCGGCATTTTAATTCCATTACAGAAATGTCAAAAATCGCTGTTCCTCTCCCAAAAATTTTGCGTTGAACTAAACTCTTAAATTATACTAAAATGTTTTTTGGAAATTCTGTTAAATAATACTCAAAATAATTAAAAGTAAACGCATAATAATAATGTTTAGCCTAGGAGTGTGCAAATAGCAACTTGCAATTGTAGAGCTTTTAATGCATATTAATGGTATGCTGTTAAATCCTCTTAAGCACATACAAGCTGGAATTTCAGCAAATCGTCAAACGGACTTGGATATACACATTTTTCAGTAATTAGTTTTCTATGAGTATGAAAATGAGGATCATTCCGTGAACATTGGCTCATAGGGTTTTAACGAATTTTTATACAAATTATAGTCTTTTAAGGATCCCCGCTCTTACCGTTTCTCTACAATATATACTGCCATGACATATACAATTACAACTTACCAGACAAAAATCAAATCGACAGATCGGCATACATATTACAATACGCAGACGACACGGCACTTATTGTACATGACAAAACTACTGAGAGAGCAGCTCAAAGACTCCAAACACTAACAAACAACACAATTACATGGTTTTATAAATGGAGACTAACACCAAACGCGTCAAAAAACCAACTTCTGCTCACAAACCACAGCCTCAACGCTGACTCCCCTACAATAACTGCAGACGGCCAAACGACACAACCAAAAAACGACGTAAAATACCTTGGAATCACAATTGAGCACAAACTTAAATTCACTAAACACATACGAAACATCAGGGCAGAAACAATAAAGAGAACAAAACACTTCCGATCACTAACCTACAAAGACAGAGGAATCAGCACAAACACCGCCACCAAAATATATAAAGCTATTTGTAGACCCTTGCTAGACTTTGGACATATACTCATGACCAACGGAACAGAAAAAACAAAACGTTATATACAACCAACAGAATAAGACACCCCCAAAACCCACTACACAACCCCTCCACCCAACTACTATACGAACGCACAACATGACAACGATTTCGGAAAGACTCATACATCTACAGACAAAATGGACAAACAACCCCTACAACTGGACCATACTGAATCCCCTTTGTCTTACAAGACCAACCAGACAATCCGGCTTCCGTTTCCCTACATCAACGCTACTCGAACACATACAAACGCAACTGACTACTGGACAATAAAATAATTTCTTCTTGTCATTGGAATTGGAAAGTTTATTTAATAAGATTGTTAACCTAGAATAAGAGAATTTTCATATTTATTTTTTATTCAGATTAAGACTACATATATTAAACAAAGGCCAGAAAGACCGATAGGTCGATAGCCTTTTTTTAGAAATAAGATGTTACTACTACTAGGCCGATAGGTCGATAGCCTTTTTTAGAAATAAAGATGTTTACTACTACTATAGTCTTTTATGGCATATAATGACATGATTTTTAAAATCAGATTAAGACTACATGTATTAAACAAAGGCAGAAAGACCGATAGGTCGATAGCCTTTTTTTTAGAAATAAATATGTTTACTACTACTACTACTATAGTCTTTTAGACCGATAGGTCGATAGCCTTTTTTTAGAAATAAAGATGTTTACTACTACTATAGTCTTTTATGGCAAATAATGACATGATTTTTAAAATCAGGATATATTGAAATATTTGATAATTTGTAGACAATGCACCTGAGTAGCTAATGAAATTTTGATATAAGAAAACAAACCCATTCCATTCTTTAAAAACAACGAATTAGGTTGAATTTAAAAAATTAATTGCCGCTCGAAAATTTGGGTGTGCTATTTAAAAAACCAAAATTCATGTCGGTGATGCTTTTATAAATTATATTTTTTATTTTAACATAATTAAAATCCTGCTATTTCCTTCTGCGAAGTCTCGTAGTTTTCATTGGAATATAGCGCGGGAGTTAAAAATGAGAACAGCACAAAAGAAATAAACTATATCTTTCCGCGAAGTAGTTCACAGGCAGTAAATGCAAATCAAAATTGTTACAACGAAAGGAAACACATTTAATAAAATAGTATGATTGTCGTTGGTTGTAAACAAAAGAAAAAAATTAGCGTTCTTGCCACAAAAGAAATCGATTTGTTTTATGAGAAATAGCTTGTTTTCTGTTCAGCTACACTTCATCGAACAGGGCTGACGACGTTTGGTCACTGGAGACAAATCATTTTTCCTGGGATCCGAAAAAATACGTTCCATAAGCGTGAAAAGGATCTTTAGATTTATGACATGATTAAATAACGTCCCCCAATGTTCCTCCATCACACGAATTAACTTACGATCGGTACTTTCTGGTCAGTTTCACCGGTTCATCCAGTTTTATAAAAATTACATTTCCTGTAACTGTGTTCGAGCCGTGATAAGTTTTCCATGGGGATTTCGCAAATTAACTTTTCAACTTCTGGTGCAAAATTGGTTTTTTCTGCTGGTAAAAATGGCACTTTGTTTAAATTTATCGGGAAATAATTTGCAAAGTATATTTGCAAATCTGTTGGTAAAACTATGAAAAGTAATGGAATTTGGAAACCGGGATGCCCCGTAGAATTAATTTTGCCCCTAGCATGAAAAAGGAATACGAAAGGCAAAAGAAGCAGAACGCTGTTTGTTTGGTTTAGAAATGTCATTACTATTCAATTCACGGCCAGTTGTCGAGCAAGCCTTGCTATCATTCCTGTCTTTCTACATACTACACACCCTTTTTTGCGTGAAAAATATCTGAAGCCCTAGTTCCACTCTTTTTGTTTGTATTTTCTGGGGGCAGATAATCTCGATGATATTTTTTATACTCGTCTTTCTGATATTGGATGACACTTTTTATTTTCCACCCAGGAAATCTATCCCAAAAGGGTTACTGGAAATTTGTCTTGTAAAGATTATGTAGTTCGTTTTCGATCTGGGCCTTTGCTTATGTAAAGAGGACCCTAGCTGGGTTTTTATTTATTTCCAATTTCCTTCTCAATGTTCTGCGAATTCCATTGGCATGCTGTGTTCATTCAGAAAATTATGTCAATTGAAAAGTATTATGATACCACTGTATATCAGACGGTCGTCCATTTGAAACATTTTAGAATACTCAGCATCAAATAGTTTCTCAAGACTTTTATCATTTGGTTTACCAGTGATGGAAAGGGTGGAAAGCAGCATAATCTACCTGGAGCTATTTGAATCATTGTTAATTTCCCAGCGGCGGGTCTATGCAAAAGGAAAAACTACTTTATATTGTACTAGTAAAAATTGAGAAAATATATTCAATAAATAAATACTCAATCGGTTTAGGTCGCGCTTTACAACTGTGAATAATTTAAAATCCCACTAACCCAACTGAGCTGTTAGTGCACATTGAACACCGGAGGAAAAGCCATTGCTGTTAGAACATTATAAAACAGCTCTAGTTGTTCAGCACCCGGCACTGTAGAGCTCGCAATCGCAATGATGCTTATTTTGACATTGAAAAAGCTTTAAAGCTTTAGCGGTTTTCGGGAACAGCATTAGCGAGTGTTTGGCTCCGACACTGTAATTTTCCTATTATTTTAAGAAGGTGGTTGCAATTGCAATTAAATTCGCATAATACAAACGTTAAGGATGTTTGATAGTGACTTTGCTGGGTCGCCTGATGTGATATGCGGAAATGGCATGGAACTGTCAGTGGTGGAGATAATAGGGGAATCCAGATTGGCTTAATGGAAATTGCCTAATTTTTCCCGTTTCAGGTTAAAGTTAATTAAGTTTTACTTGCGATTTCGATGTGAGAATGGAAGGGGTCTCTTCGATTTTGTTGCTGAAGAAAGTTTTCATTTCTTGCCACCTTCAGAAAAGGGAGAGTTAAAGTTCATAAATTTTAAAAGAACTCGCAGGTAAGACCAATGTTTGGTGTGTGGTCAAGAATACTTGCTGATTTAATATGTGGACGCCCATGCCATAAGAGCGTTTAAGTAAAGTGTTAGACCCAAGGGCAGGGCTTCGCAACAGCGGGATATACAGCCAGGCTACATTGCGGTTTCTTGAGATGCCTAATATACTATAAGTAATGAACGCGAGATAGAACTGAAACAACGATCAAGATCCCAACATCCCTTGATGAATAGTGTTAATATACGGGGCTATAAATATGTTCTGCCAAATATAAATTAACCCACTAACTTACATTTGTTGATGTTTTACGTGCATTTCCGGGATTAGTTTCAATATTTCCAAACTTTACAGTTTCTTTGCTGCAAATTTTGTTAGGAAATTAGTAATTTATATTTGGAATTCTAGTTAAAGCGATCAATTAGTAGCTGTAAAAGTTATTAAATAATAGCCGAGCAATAAGTTTAGGGCTAAGCTTTATCAGTTTTTATCGTGAACGCATCGAATGATGCCTAAAGCTTCAAATAAGCATCCGCAAATTGAGGTAAAATTCGGATTTATATTGTAATCTGAGTCGAGAAGGTCTCTGGTGCCGAGCGCGTGCCAGTTCATCCAGCGACAGAAAGGCTTGATTCAGCGTTTCTCGACATAAAACATTTACGCAAGCAAAAAAAAACGGGTTATTCGTAAATGATGGCTAATACTCTTTGAATTAGACATAATGCGGTTATTTACCTGGAAATATAAACAGCCACGAAATAATTCAGAAAAATTGCGTGGATATTTTAAAAACGGAATTTAGATATTTATGAATATTTGCTAGGAGAATTCGGTCTCTCGTCGCGTAGCTGTCTGGATGAAGCCAAATAGGATTGGAATAATACCAGAGTTGAAATTTTAAGATCCATGAAGTAGGATTTATATTGTAATCCCATGTCATAGGCCTAGCGCGTGCCGTCTGAGCTAGTGTAATGAAACCGTAACCGAGACTTATAACTTTGTTTTCCGTGTGGCCGAGCCTTGTGATCTGGACTGAGAATAGAACAGCGCTGTATGCTTTGATGAAATTGCATTCCTGTGCAGATTTCCGTAAGCGAATGGGGGGTGCCGGGGCACTTTTGCAAAAGCAACAGTTACTCCGTCGTCGCGTTTGTTTGAGGGGCGGAGCGAGCAAGGCGCCGCGACGCTCCCACGACGTGCTCTTGCCCTATTGCCATATTCACTTTTACAGTTTTTTGCCGTTTTTCTTGCTCCTGTTTACCAAGATAGTCTAGCGAATTACTCCACCTGCGAACTTGTTTATCAACACTTGAAACTTTGTTTTATTGTCAAAACTTGCGTTCGGAATAACACCTACTTTATTTCACTACATTTATAAGTGGATAAAAGATGTTGAAACTTGCTCAATTTTTGAATGCGTTCGCGGTTGTTTTAAAGAAACATTATAGGATGGTGTTGCATAAATTGCACATGAAACTTATCTGAGGACAAGTTTTCATTGATCGCTTTCAAATATATCATTGGCTCTAAAAATCTGGCTGCCTTATACTGGAATCAATTTCAATTATAAATTTAAATTAAAAAACAATCTCTTTCACAGGATTATCAATTGATTAGGTTAAATACACAATTTTTGAAAATTATATATTCTCACACAGACAAGATGGCTTAAAATTTGCCTCTCATACGGTTTTTCGATGATAAAATCTCAAGGCTGTATATTTATGACGGCACTATAAATTAAAATAATTACCATCGTTTCCCTGTTTTTCATTATAGGTTTTTTAACTTAATTTTTTTTCCTGAATAGTCGATTTATACATTTTCTTAGACTCCCGTACTAAATAGTTTGAGATAGCCAGGAGCTTTCATTCTGCGATGCTAAATATATACATTATGCGAACATTTCATTTAGCTTGTATTATCAATTGGAATGGTTGAAATACTATTAAATTTTGAGACCTAATGCATCTGCAGGATTTTAATTTTATAATCTGCCTTTCAGGCGTGTGATAATCGATTTCTTCTTCTAATTGCTGTGAAAATTTCGTGGAAAATTCTATACAAAAATACATACTTGAAATATGGAGATTTCTTGGGGATACGGCCTAGGCAGTGGTGAAGAAAGAAAACTTTTTCAGCTTACCGAGCTTTCGGCGGTTTATTACCGCCTTCTTCAGGGCTAGAAGTTATTACATTTCAACATCGGTCAATAATAAAAAATATCACGTGTCAAAAATTCATACAAACATTAAATCAATTTTTCGTCACAATCTATTAGAGTATGATAGTCATTTTCGAGCCCAATCCCGAAACATGCAGATTAAATCGACAAAAGTTTCATTCAATCAATCCATCCCAATAAAAACTGTAAATAAGATTGTCTTCATAATCCATTAGGGTATGATGGTCATTTGATTAAAATATTGTTGAAATTCTGATTGTTGAAAAGTTGATTTTTTTCTGCAGTATTGCTTGCATATAAAAAAATTGTAGGTACAAGGCTCTAAATAAGTGAATATAAAATTGCTTTCGAGTCCGAAGCCCGAAAAGTTGCAAAAAAAAATTCCATAATCTCGCAGAGTATGTGATTGCTGAGGTTTTTAAAGTTTGAAAACATAGATGAAAATTCTAAATAAAAAAAAATTTATATAAAAAAATAAACACTCAAATAAAAAATCTAAATAAAATATTGCTGGAATCCATCTTGGCAGTTTTCTGCTGTATTGCTTGCATATAGAAAAATCGTCGGTACGAGGCTCTAATTAATGGATATAAAATTGTTTTCGATTCCCAATCCCGAAAAACCGCAAACCAAAATTTTGCAGAGTATACGATTACTGAGGTTTTTAATGCGTGAAAATAAACATGAAATTTATACATCAAAATACAAATTAAGTCGATAAAAGCGTCATTCAATCAATCCACTCTAATAAAAACTGCCAATAACATTGTCTTCATAATCCATTAGAGTATGATGGTCATTTTATCAAAATATTGTCGAAATCTATCTTGCTTTTTCCTGCTGTTGTCTTCACAATCCATTTAAGTATGATGGCCATTATATTAAAATAATGTTGAAGCCCAACACGCGTTTGTTTCAATTGCGTTGCCAGAAAACGGAGGAACTGTGGGTGGAAAACCCTAATAAAATATAAAAAATTGCTTCCAACTCCTAAATCCGAAAAATCTCCATATGGTTTTTTAATCATTTAGTGGAGTATGATGGTAGTTTATTTAACATTATGTCACATTTTGTTAGGCTTCTTAAAGTTATTTCCTGAATTTTTGGGGTGTTTTATTTGCAATCATGACAATTGCAAAAACAAAATATCATGAAGTTAAATTTTGGAAGTAATTCAACCCAGGAAGTAGGAACTGAGCCTAATTTCACAATCTTAAAGTATTTGGGCTGCACATTTTCAAGCAATTTGGTCGAGTATATTAAACTCCTTTGGTTGGTGTAGATACATTAAAAAGTACTGCACATCGCTATTTAAAGTGCTGAAATTCTTTCCAGTACTTTTCATGCTTGTTCGTAAAACTCTGCGTCTTTCTTGATGCGGTATTAAGCGCAGTTTTGGCGCAATTCAAAATTTTATGAAGCGAAAAGCAATGCAACGAAATATTCATTAAATAGAGCGGAGTTGTTTCATTGAAAATTAACAAAAACTACCACTTCGGTTAACTTTAAAACTTGACCGGCAACATTGCGCGTCTTCAAACGCGGTGGCACGCTTAGACTATATTTCGGCACAGTGCCCAACTAGAACTCGCGGGGAACTCTGTATCCAAAGTTCGCTCCGGACTTCGTAATTCGGCACGCAACTTCTTTGCGGAAGTTTCCTTTCCGGCGCCTTCTTGTGGTAGAGTTCGCGAATTTGCTACAACTTTCATCGGCCGAATTTTGGGTACGCTTTGGTAGATGATCTTTTCTTTTGTGTGTTTTCTGCAAATGTGGTGCCTTGCGGGTGCTTTTCAACCACGTGGTTACACCCGTTGATACAAATGAAAACTTTATAATAAGTTTGGCAAAGTTTTTTAAAACTTTTCCTAGGGAGTATTTTTTCGAAATCATCATAAAATTCCTGAAAATTGTAAAAAAGTAGTAGCAATCGCTGTAAAATATGCAACAAGAACAGCGGACCAGAAGCGGAAAAATTTCTGAGTGAATTTATTAATTTTTTAATATACTTCTTACATTATTACCCCAGTAAATGAGGTCTGCCTAATTAATTCTAATAAATCGAAAAATTTGGAAAAAGCGAAAACTTAAAAAAAAAATTTAATTTAATGTTTTTCTCGCATTTCTTCCTCATGACATGATTATTCCAAAATTTTAACGTTTACAGTAAGTTTCTTTTAACTGCAAATTTCTCAATAAAGGTTGGTCAAAATGGGAATTGTGCCATATTAAAGCAAGGAAATATATTAAAGTTTTGAAAAAAATGACAAACATGCAATGCGGTAAATATCCGCTGCCTAAAAATTCAAAATAATTTCTTCAGTTACTTACTAGTAATATAAAAATCACGCCCCGCTCACACACACAAAACTTTTATCAAAATAAAACAAAAAAAGACCTCTTAATGTAATTGAACACCGTCAAATCGAAAAACTTACTTCAATTTCCATTGCCAATTTCATATAAAATATCCTGAAATTTTAAAAATCCCTTTGAGAAAATATGCATAATTTGCTTAACAGGTCAGCGACAAAGCCCTATTGAAGAACTCATTTGCAAACAGCTTTTGTCAAGTTTCGGGTGAGTAAGAAATTTTTTGATACTTAGCATGTGTGGAAATATCTCTGTAATTATCTACTTACTGCTCTAACAGTAAAAATAAATATATTAAGCGCGCGTTTATGAACTCGAAGATAACTGTTATTTAGAGTATGGGGGTTTAAGTAGTTATGTTAACGGAATCTTATTGCCATAGTTGAAAACTTAGCAAAACCAACATTTAGCTTGAGAGGCGTTTCAGAAATTAGGGAATGGAGTATATTAATTTGCTAAATGCAAAAGTTTTACATCTGGGGAACGGCTTAAATATTTTCCAACACCTCCTGCATGGTGAAACATACCTGCCAATGACGAAATCAACTGATTTTTTATTGACCAATTTTGTGTTATTAAGCCAGCAATAAATAAATTACAAAGCAACTGAAGGTACGTGATAGCTCAGGCATAAATTTCGAAATTACTGTATCAAACACTTCGAAAACTTTTAAATGACTTTGTTAAAAGAAGTAAAAGTAGTTAGACAAAAAGTGGCTTCTAAATTCCTTTTTTGTTCAAAAAGTATTCCTGTTAAATAAAAGTTTTTTTAGACGTCGTTTCTTAAATCAAAAACAACTTAAACATATATTTACGGTAAAACTTTAAGAATATCGGGATTTTTGGGGTGTTCTAAAAGATTTTTAAAGTCAATTTAACTTTTTCTGTTTGACTGTTTAAATTTTGCCACTGTTAGATGTTTAAACTTAGTTTAAGGTGAATGATAGAATTTATTCGGCGCATCACTCTAATGACCATTAAAGTTTGATTCGCTTTAGAACTTTCCATCCTCGGGGTTTTACAAAAATACTAACGACCAAAAAATTGAACCAAGCAGCACTGGGTTTTAAGATAATCTTGATTCATAAATCGATGCAGTTGAGTACAATTAATTTACTCAGAATTTTTTATATTTATTTAATTTTAGATAGCAGATGCTGATTGTTAATAATGACATTGTAAAGCAATCGTTTCGAATATGGAAATATATCAAACATAAAAAGGTATCTTAAAACTCGCAATCGTTTAGTGAGATCAGAGATTACTAATCTCTGGTGAGATGAGCGGTAATAGAACCCAAATTTATTTACTCCATTGGAAAAAATTCAATTTTGATCAAATTAATTAAGAATACGAGTCAATAACACTGAATATATGATGGTTCAGTTTCATGGCCCCTTAGCTCACCCGATCTAACACGTTTAGATTTCGTGCTGTGGGGACCGTGGAAATCGAGCATTACATACTCATTGCAAGAATTACTGCGACATTTGAAGTCGTTTAAAATCTCAGATTAAATTATATTAATGTCTTTGTTTAAAACGAATAAAACAGGAGAATACACATCTTTGCACCGGGTTCTTGAAACCCCATCATGCCGTAGCTCCTTAGGAAGACATTTTAGAACACACTCACATCTCTTAGAAGTATGATCCCACAGCTCTAAATCACCTTGTATATACAATACCCAATGTAATTTAAAGAGTTTTACAACAATCCTTTAAAACGCAGAAAATATAGCCAATTTGCAAATATCAATATTGCTCAAACTTACCATTTAAAATAGTTCGCTGTTAGTTTCTCTTGTTCCGAATCGAGATGGTGATATTCGGAAATTAACTGACTAATGCCATAAATAATAACGGATAATTGAGGGCTAAACAAGCACAAACATTGTGGTGTTTATTGTATTAAATTAAGGTAAATATTTGAGTTTGTGACATATATTATGAGGATATTGCTCACATCGTTAATGAAGTTTATATTGCGACCATGAAAACTGGTTGTCTGTTCGACGGTGTGCGTTACGGCAAGTTTTTATGTGGATGAATTGGCCTGGAAAGATTGTTTTGAAGATATTCATAACGCATTTATATTCCGTTTTCGTTTCTAAAACCACATTTTATTTCGCGTGTTATAAACTCGATTGAGTTAATTATGCGCGCTAATTTTGTATAACATGATGTATTGAGAATGATTTGAAATATTTAACTCAAAATTATCCCCGGTATCCGAAAGGCTTCAGGAGAAACATTAAATTAGCTAATATCAGATATTTCACCCTCGGATGTTGAAGATAAAAGGCAAACATATAAGCCATATACATAATTCACAATAACGCGTCACTTGTAGTATTAAAAGGGTGAAATATCAAAGAGAGACATGTGACTAACGATTTGTAAAGCTGATATATAGGGTCAATCCGCGCATATCACCGAATCGTTTGTTAGCCTTATGAAACAAAATCGCAAATGTTAAATAAAGTAATTCATATTGCTGGTTTCAAGTCGAAGTTATGAGAAGAGTTTTTTTGGTAATCCGCCATTTATCTTTTTTCGTTTCGTTGCTTTTTAGATGGCATCTTCTCTTACAGCTACTTAACCAGATGAAAAAACCCACCATTGTTCTTAACATAATCTGGACTAAAATAGTTAGTTTACGCAATATGTGAGGCAATAATTCCTTGAAGAACACTCTTTCCATTAACAGCTACTTTTTCTGTGTTTTCCTTTTTAACCGCCGTTCTAATTGGGGAAACTGTGGACTTTTATCTAGAAACAACTCGAAATTTACTTGGTGCTTTATATGTGGTTAATCGCATTTAGAGGCTGATGTTCTTGGGGGCGCATAGAAAATCAATTTTAATTAATTGAGGAAGCGACGTTTCTGGTCTTCTTACTTCGGTTTATCGTTGACAATTGAATTTCTTTTAACAAGCTATTGAGACACATATGGGCTTGAAAACTCAATGCCTTCTATTTTGAAAAAAACATCTAGAAATTTACATTGAAAGCATGTAAAATAAATTAGTCCATGATTTAAAACTAAAGTAACAATATTAACTGCTTGAGCCATTGAAAACAAAAACAAGCTAGATACCTATTAGAAGTACAAATATTTTCCTAACAGCGGCATTCTTGCCAGTCAGCGCGTTTCTGAATTTATGAAAGGCGTTTATCTTGGCATTTATAAATTGTTTACTTGGTACTCTACACAGAGAACAAAGCTGTTTGCACGTTCGAAAGATAATTTTTTAAAGGAGATCAATCGTCGAACTTGTCAAGCCTTATCTTGCGGCTCTTTATATGTTTACTTCCAGTGTGTGACATTCCAGCAAATATTGTCATCACGTTCCACTAGCATCTTAAAAATTCGATCTCTATTGTTCTGCTTTTGTTATCTGTTTCGGCAAAAAAAGGGTAACTTAAAGCAACATTTCTATAGAGGACTTTACTTCAGTTGAGGTTCACAGTTTATTAAGTGGCGTAATTGAATTTTACATAGGAATCCTAAAACTATTTGGGCATATTACAGGCGAATTAGCTTTTAATGTCTGTTCTTTAAAATTGAGCCGAGCTGGCGGAAACAGACGATGCATCAAGTGAATGCCCGATGACTAGCATTCTTTCGCGATTTTCTCAAGAATTGCTATTAGAGAAATCCTGCAAAAGTTTTATAATTTGGTCATTTTTTATTATAAATAAAGACGGCAACTGTGAAAAAGCATTCTCTAATTATTCCTAATTCTCTAATACATGCCACTAGTAGTCAGGGTTTAGATCTAATTATCAAAAATATGTCTGCTTAGTAGCTATTTCCAGGCTCATATTAGGCTCACAAATCACATTTTTTTAGAAATAAAGATGTTTACTACTACTAAATTAGAGCCCACAACAAATCTGAGAGAAGAAAATTGATATAGTTCGAATGCTTTGCCCTAAAAATTGTTGCAGCATCTAATAAGTTTGATCCCACGTTCACTTTGCAACCATACAAGATTAATGGCGATTTACCCTTTTTGTCAAATATTTTCCACATCTTGCAGTCTAACATTTTATTAATCCAGTGTTGGGTGTAGCCTTTGACACGGAGATATTGAGCACGTACACTATCTGCGGCTATTTTGTACATTGATCGTTAAAATATTGGCTTGTCTTATTTAGGAGAATTTGTAGCTTTTGCACTTAAGGACTGTTAATATCTTCAGCTTCAGGTATGAAAATAAACATTAAACTGTAAAATAGATAAACGGTTTTAACCCATTATCTTTAACAACATCCTTTTCGTCGCGTTTGTTAATGGTCAAGTGGTTATTCTTGCCTTCATAGGCAAGGTTCATTAACTATTGAACAATCGCCCCATGCAAATTGCTCTTAGTCATGGAAATACTACTACTATCATTCGAATAGGATTCAAATAAATATTATTTTATTTAAATGAGGAACTGAGATAAGTATAAGCGTGAAAACTGTTTGAAATGGACTTTGTGGCAAAAAGTTGCAACTAGTTAGAAGAAAGGGAGCAAGTTTGCTTATTCAACTCCTTTTCTGATTTATTTTCGTTCGGAAATGCTATAAAATAAAAGGGATTTATATTGGCAGGATTTATCTACATTTCCCTTATTATATTTTATAATATGTTTAAGTGATTTGTACATTTTGGCGTCAAAGCGGGTTTTTGAATTTATACATTACATATTTTGAAACTGAATATTGAATCAAAAGATCGCAAAAATAACCGCATTTACTAAGTGCAAGAATGTGAAATGCTTCTTCTAAGGTCCTTAATTCCTTTTCACAAGCGTGATACCTCTGGCATACATTAAAATTATCGCAAACGAGCATTAGCCAACATTTAAAGAAATATATCTTCCATTTAAGTGTGAACCAGTAGGCCATAACTCTTCTAAACATCGATAAACCCCTCATATCTATTTTCCCATTCAGAATGGCGAATTTTTTTATATGTTTTATTGTCGCTAAATAATGGTCCAGGGTTTTCCAGAACAGGCTTCTTACTGCATTTCAAGCAGAGTCTTTGGATGGATTTTTACTTACAGTCAAATTATTTCAATTGTACACTACGTTGTGTGGGTTAGCAGAGAAGGTTTGGGTGAATGAACGTTGCAGCAGAATTAAATCTTCTCTCAGTTTGCGCGTTTATCCTCCAACTCACATCTGTTTGGAATTTATATAGAAAACTCTATAACGCCTTAATGACCTATTTGCTAATGTATTTTATTGGTATTCTAAAGGACAAGTAGTAGTAGTAAACATCTTTATTTCTAAAAAAGGCTATCGACCTACCGGTCTTTCTGCCCTTGTTTAATACATGCAGTCTTAATCTAAATAAAAAACAAATATGAAAATTCTCTTATTCTAGGTTAACAATACTATTAAATAAATAAGATTTCAGTGGCAAGAAGAAATTGTTTTATTGTCCACTAGTCCGTTGCGTTTGTAAGTGTTCGAGTAGCGTTAATGTAGGGAAACGGAAGCGGGATTGTCTGGTTGGTCTTGTAAGACAAAGGGGATTCAGTATGGTCCAGTTGTAGGGGTTGTTTGTCCATTTTGTCTGTAGCTGTATGAGTCTTTCCGAGATCTTTGTCATGTTTGTGCGTTCGTATAGTAGTTGGGTGGGGGGGTTGTGTAGTGGGTTTTGGGGGTGTCTTATTCGTGTTATTAGTCTTAGTGCAATTTGCTCTGTTGTTTGTGTATAACGTTTTGTCCTTTCTGTTCCGTTGGTCATGAGTATATGTCCAAAGTCTAGCAAGGGTATACAAATAGCTTTATATATTTTGGTGGCGGTGTTTGTGCTAATTCCTCTGTCTTTGTAGGTTAGTGATCGGAAGTGTTTTGTTCTCTTTATTGTTTCTGCCCTGATGTTTCGTATGTGTTTAGTGAATTTAAGTTTGTGGTCAATTGTGATTCCAAGGTATTTTACGTCGTTTTTTGGTTGTGTCGTTTGGCCGTCTGCAGTTATTGTAGGGGAGTCAGCGTTGAGTCTGTGGTTTGTGAGCAGAAGATGGTTTTTTGACGCGTTTGGTGTTAGTCTCCATTTATAAAACCATGTCATTGTGTTGTTTGTTAGTGTTTGGAGTCTTTGCGCTGCTCTCTCAGTAGTTTTGTCATGTACAATAAGTGCCGTGTCGTCTGCGTATTGTAATATGTATGCCGATCTGTCGATTTGATTTTTGTCTGGTAAGTTGTAATTGTATATGTCATGGCAGTATATATTGTAGAGAAACGGTGAGAGCGGGGATCCTTGAGGGAGCCCTTGTTCAGGGGAAAAAGAAAATGACAGTGTTTTGTCAATTCGTACTTGTAGTTGTCTGTTTTCTAGTAAGTTCTTTATGGTGTGTAGTAGATATGTTGGGGTGTGTAGTTTGTATAGTTTGTATAGTAAGCCTCTATGCCAAACACTGTCAAAAGCCTTGTTAATGTCCATAAATAGGCAAGCTGTCTTTCTGTCAGTTAGGTGGGTAGTTTGTATATTGTTGGCCAAAATAAAGAGCGGATGAACAGTTAAAGGACAAGTTGGTGTACAAAAAACAATTAAGGTGGAGCATGACGCGCTCCGTTTCCTAAAAAAAACGTCAAGCCAAGTCAATTATTTTTATAGCAACCTAACAAATTCGCAAGCTGTTAAAGAAATTAAGGCAAACTCTACACCGATTATTGTTTTGTGTTTTCCTAATACCAAAGAAATTTAGAATTCTTGCAAAGTTACTGAGGGCGGTAATTTAATTGCTTTGTGCAGGACTTTTTCCAAGCTACTGGTTGTCGCGAAATACTTTTCAAACAAATTCCGATACTCAACTCAATTTAGTTCTAGTCACATTATTGACTGCACATTTTCACATTCCGTCTACCGTAAGTATATTATTGAATCAAAATACAAGCTATTTCATAATCGACAATAGGATTACTTCCCATCATTTATGCTCGCCGCTAATACCGTTGCTTAGCTTTCCAAATAACGTTCATTTACAATTATATACGGTTATAACGATTAATTACATCAAATCATAAGCGTATGTCAAATATACATTTGATTATTAAAGCAGTTTTTAGTAGATGTAAAGCACCACATAACGTTTAATCAGATTTATTATGTCAGGCAATCCACTTTGATAAATGTCTTCTAATTGTAATGAAGAGCCGCTAGCAGGAAAAGATGGTTATGCTTTCAAAGCTTAGTAGAAACTATTAGGACTATCTATACCTAAATCTTTAGTTTTTGATGAACATTTCAGTACATTTTCTAAATTAATTCTTTTCTGTTTTCCTTAATAGTTATGCGGTGGTCGTAAAGTGCAATTTTAGATCGATTTCTATGATTGAAAATTTTAAAGAATGACAACATCGACCTGGTTGCCATACAGGAAACACACTGTGATAGTGCGGAACAACTTCAAAAAAGGGGTAAAATTCCGGGCTATGACCTGCTGGGAGCGACGTACCAGCGCACGTGCGGCGTCGCCACATATGTTGAACAGGACATTGAGAATGCCTTCCTCACCTCTACTTCTACTGATAACGACATTCAGGACGTCACCACTAAAATCCGAAGCACCACCGTTATTAATACATCTAAACCGCCTACTGTACGGTGGCCGGCCCAAGTTGTTGAAACGCACCCACCCAGCAGTATACCTTGGAGACTACAATAGCCACCACGAACTGTGGAAATACAGACAAAACGATACAAACGGGGAAACATTAACAAAATGGGCCGAGGATGAACAACTGCACCTCGCCTTCGATGCTAAGGATTGACATACATTCAGATCGCTAGCCTGGAGACAGGAGTACAATCCCGACTTATGTCTCGTCTTTGCTGGCAGGGAAAGCCAGGCTGTGGCAACCACAAGGAGAGTACTTGCTGATTTCCCACACAGCCAACATCGTCCAACTGTCATAGAAGTGGGAAGACAAATCTCCATAATCACTTGATTACCCCGACCAAGATGGAACTTCAAGCGGTCTGGCTGGCACAAATATTCCTCCGACCTTGATGAGTGCCTAGGGTGGATACCGCCCACCAGCGGAAACAGCGCAGTAATAAATACCGCCAAAAAGCACATTCCCAGAGGGTACCGCAAAGAGTATGTTCCTGAATGGTTTCAAAATAGTGAGGCTCTCTACCAAAACTTCCTGGAAACCGGAGACCAGGAAATAGCGGATGAACTAGTCCACAGCCTGAATGCTGCACGAGAAGAAAAGTGGACTTTCGAAAGGAAACTTTCGAAAGCCTCAACTTTCAAACATCGAGCAGGCAGGCATGGTCACTGCTGAGGAAGTTGAGAGGCGGAACACTAAAGCATCGAGAAACAACAGGCGTAAGCCTCAATAAAGTAGCCTCACACATAGTAGCAACATCCAGAGCACCGAAGGACAGAGCACCCACCATGCAGATAAAAAGAGAACTTAAAGCCCTAAAAGCCGAAACCACGGAAACGGAACACTCTCGCCTCTTCTCCACCGAGGAACTTTCAAAGGCCCTAGATGATGTCACGGCGGGAAAGGCCCCAGGATTCGGCAACATACACCCTGAGTTCCTAATCAATTGCGGCAAGTACACCAAAAGCTGGTTGGCCAAGTTCTTTACGGACATCATGCAATCTGGCAACGTCCCAACAGAATTCAAACGCTCTAAGGTAATAGCTTTACTGAAACCAAGTAAACCTGCCGACAGCTCAAAAAGCTACAGTCCAATCGCTCTACTGTACGTATCCTATAAACTACTGGAGAGAATTGTCCACAATAGAATCAGCTCAGAGATCCTGCAGTCAATACCAGGTAAACAGGCGGGCTTTCGGCCAAAAGCTCAGCTCAGAAGTATACCCTGCAAACGAATAACCCAACTGATATCGAACATGCTTGGTGATCGGACGTTTCAGGTTATAATGGGCACCGACATCAGCTTTCCAGAGAAACTTAACAACAGCTTGCCACAGGGATCAGTGCTCGCTCCGCTCCTCTGCAGTCTATATATAGCGGATATGCCGAAAACAAGGTCAACTAAGATCGGATACGCCGACGATTGGGTGCTTACAACAAGATGTAACTCAATTAAACTATCTGAGGAAATCCTCACAGCAGACCTGGAGACAATGGGTAGATACTTCCGCAAATGGAGACTCCAACCAAATGGTTCCAAAACAGAGGTCAGCTGCTTCCACCTCAATAACAAACTAGCCAGCGAAGAGCTTGACATACGATTTGATGGTATCAAACTAACCCATAACAAAACACCGAAATACCTGGGAGTGACACTGGACAGAACACGATCATTTAAAGAACACCTAACCAAAACCGCCGAGAAGCTGAAAACCAGGAATAACATAATCCAGAAGCTATGTGGTACCACCTGGGGAGCATCGGTTTCCACACTACGTTGCTCCGCACTGGGACTTGTCGACTCGACAGCCGAATACTGCGCCCCAGTTTGGCTTAACAGCCCGCACGGAAAGAAGGTGAACGCCCAACTGAATAACAGCATGAGGATGATCGCTGTCGTCATTAAATCGACCCCCACGCAGTGGCTCCCAGTATTAAGCCATATCCAACCCCCAACGCTACGTCGGATAAACGCCCTAACACGAGAGTACAAAAAGATCATGGAAAATAGAAATCTGCCAATACACCAAAACATTGAGGACGCTAACCACTAAAACTAACGGAACTAAGACTGAAACGGCAGGTGCAGCAATGCAAGAGGAGTTCAACCTGACCAATACATGGACTCATGAATTGACCACTCAACAAGGCAATAATATGCCCTGCATTACCCAAAAGCCCCCGGGGTTTGACCTACCACGCAGAACCTGGTCCACACTTAATAGAATTAGAACGCAAGATGGCAGATGCGCATACCTTCTGCACAAATGGGACAAGCGATCATCACCATACTGCGACTGTGGAGAATACCAAACGATTAAACACACCACGGAGGAAGGTCCACAAGATCCTACAACGGCCGACCTGAAGACTTCCTGCTGGCAACCGCCGGGTCGATAGATTACATTAACCGACTTGATATTTTTTTGTGAAATCCTAAAGTTTGTGAAATCCTATGTCTGAATTGCCATTCGATAAATAAATAAATTATATTAATTTTTTACTTGATTAAAATAAATGTGGCCAATTTGCGTTAACAGCCGACAATATTGAATATTAACTTTTTTAACAAAAGTTCAAATACTTCAGTTGCGTGATAGAAGCAAGCTATTCTTCTGCAGTGAAACAATACGATTTTGCCATTAGGGGGCGAGTGAAGATTTTTCTTAAATCACGAAAGATTTATTGAGGAGTAATGCAGCGATTGATTTGGATAAGGAAACTGTTGGATGTGTCAGATGGCCGGCACGATTTCGTAGTAACAGCATGGACCATCTGCGTGCGTGCTTAGCAAAAGCGGAAAGTAAGCTATTACACTGAAAATGCGGTAGTTTAACGGCAACTGAGCGCAAAGAAGTGCAAAAAGTATCAGCCAATAGCGCCAGCGTACGAACGCCTGTAACATCGTTCATATTGCTTTGTCCGAGTATTTAATTTTTTTTTCAAGTGATATACTGCCTAGACGTTGATTCCGGAGGTGCCAAACTATTGAAAAACGTCCGAAATAAACTTGAAGCAGTGGCGCCTCAGTTTTTGATATCCTATCGATAAAAAGTCCAAAACAGAAATAAATACTTAAGATTTTCAATAATTAGTAGTAGTAGTAGTAAACATCTTTATTCGTAAGAAAAGGCTATCGACCTATCGGTCTTTCTGCCCTGGGTTGATTACAAAGTTTTGTATCGAAATTTAATAACTAATAACGAATATAATTAACAAACATGTACACAACCTATGTTTGGAGATGCTCCAATAGGGTTGAGGTTGGTTCAACAATTAAATTGTTTAAAAATCCAAAATCTTCAAATATAATATCTACTTAACACACCCTGTAGCAGCTTCAATAAACTTAATTGCCATCCTTTATGCCCTTCTTTGATATTTCGAACCAAACGACTCATATGAAAATGGAAAATCTTAATGGACGCCCAGTATATTTCCACATAAATACCAATTACAAAGTACGATGACTTTATCAACCATTAGTTTCGTTACCTAATCACCGGAACTTATCAGGAAAGCCTATATGGGGCACTAAAGTTTTATGTATTTGAACTCTCACAACTTCACGTTAATCCTTTACAACTGAATTATGTATTCAGTTTGAGGAGAGGTAATCACTTAAGTAGGTGTAACAGGTTATGAAGAAACGGCACCTCAGAAATAATACCTCACGTATAATCGCTCCATTTCGATCGTATTAAATTTCGATCGTATTAAATATTTGCACCACTGAGGATTATTGATTAGGAAATTATCACTGGTACGTTTCCGCAAAAAGTCAACTGCCTCACTTACTCTGATAGCGAATAAGGTTCATTCATCATGCTTGTTTCATAAAGACCATATTCAAAAAATGATCCAAATAGTCCAACGATAAAAATATAGTAGTAGTAAACATCTTTATTTCTAAAAAAGGCTATCGACCTATCGGCCTTTGTGCCCTTTGTTTAATACATGTAGTCTTAATCTAAATAAAAAACAAATATGAAAATTCTCTTATTCTAGGTTAACGATATTATTAAATAAAATTTCAGTGGCAAGAAGAAATTATTTTATTGTCCACTAGTCAGTTGCGTTTGTAAGTGTTCGAGTAGCGTTAATGTAGGGAAACGGAAGCGGGATTGTCTGGTTGGCCTTGTAAGACAAAGGGGATTCAGTATGGTCCAGTTGTAGGGGTTGTTTGTCCATTTTGTCTGTAGCTGTATGAGTCTTTCCGAGATCTTTGTTATGTTTGTGCGTTCGTATAGTAGTTGGGTGGGGGGGGTTGTGTAGTGGGTTTTGGGGGTGTCTTATTCGTGTATTAGTCTTAGTGCAATTTGTTCTGTTGTTTGTGTATAACGTTTTGTCCTTTCTGTTCCGTTGGTCATGAGTATATGTCCAAAGTCTAGCAAGGGTCTACAAATAGGTTTATATATTTTGGTGGCGGTGTTTGTGCTGATTCCTCTGTCTTTGTAGGTTAGTGATCGGAAGTGTTTTGTTCTCTTTATTGTTTCCGCCCTGATGTTTCGTATGTGTTTAGTGAATTTAAGTTTGTGGTCAATTGTGATTTCAAGGTATTTTACGTCGTTTTTTGGTTGTGTCGTTTGGCCGTCTGCAGTTATTGTAGGGGAGTCAGCGTTGAGTCTGTGGTTTGTGAGCAGAAGTTGGTTTTTTGACGCGTTTGGTGTTAGTCTCCATTTATAAAACCATGTCATTGTGTTGTTTGTTAGTGTTTGGAGTCTTTGAGCTGCTCTCTCAGTAGTTTTTAATATATTTTTTTCAAAAATGCAAGTTTGGATTCGTAAATTGTAGTTGTAAATGCAATCTTTAAAAGTTCCTTCCCTGTTTCTGTATCATTAGTTAAATAAAGCTTCATTAGCTCTATAGGGAATTGGGAATTTTAAAATTGCTTTTACATTGCAACAATTAAGTTTTATTAGTTAATTTGTAAACAATTCAAAAGTTTCAGTTAATTTAAAACTTGCCGCTTTGGGTAAGTTGATTTCCGAGTTTAATGTCATGAATTAATTGATGTTTGCTGATACTTGAAAAATCACTGCAACCCCCTATTTGAGGGAGAGTAACGAATTTTCAAAAGTTATTAAACATGGCGCAATAAATGAATTATAAAGAGAGATTGGGAGTAAAGCGCTTTCAGATTGAGGTGAGTTTGGGTAAAAAACAATTTAGTTGAGGTAAAAAGATTATTCAGTAAAGTTCTCCATACTCCAATTTTTTTTTAAACACGCCGGATTTGCAGAAAGATAAAAGTGTGAATTTATTAATTTTTTTCTAAATAATTTAGGTCGATTTGTTTCCGGGCATTATGTTAACCATTAAATCATGGTGCTGAATAGTTGCCGGCTTTGCTGAGCAAATAGAATAGCTGTCAATCAAGTGAGACATCGAGCCTACAGTTCAGAGTCATAATTGCTGTTCATTGATAAATGCTCGAACATCAAGTGCTTATGAAATGATTTAAGGGTTTTTTAACACACCCATTATCTGTTAATTTTCCATAAACCGATCGTTTAGGAATTCACGAATTTTATTTATTTAATTTGTTTTGGATGGGCAAACAGCGTGTAAACAGGGTGATATTAATTTTAAACTCAGTTCACCCTGTGTTCCTATAGGAAGTGATTTTCTTGTCCGGAGCGTAGCTCCCTTGAGAGAGACAATTATTTAGGTACAAATTTTTGTAAAAAGAATAATAGGAGCTCTCGTCGCGAGATCGAAAAATGTGTTCATTCGAGATAAAACGGAAAACATTTATGGCTCGGGAATAATAATTAATGTTTGGGCAGCGGCGTTTGGAAAGAGGTCGGTTGTGTAAGGGTGCTCGGCCATTCACTGTGTATCACTTTTAACACCAGAAAACTGGACTACATTCACTTAAAAACGTCTTTCCCACTTATTGCTGAAAAACATTATAGTTAATTGCACTAATTGGAAATAAAATTAATTAAAATTCCACATGGTTTGCAAGTAAAAATAAGAAATTAATTTGAAATGGAGCGGGGATGCGAATAATAAATTGAGTATTTAAATTTGACTGTACTATTGCATAGGGTCGGTCGAGAGATTTACTAGAAATCAATTCTGCTGCCGTAAGCTATCTTCAAATAAAGGAATACGTTATTGGCGATAAGATGAACGAGCATTTTGACTGAGACAGGATGCTGCCAATACATTCCCCTTGTTTGTGGCTGAGAGTAGTGCGCTCACATTGTTTTAACACCATGTACTTTGTCAGTAATATAAGATCTTCAAAGCGTTAAGGATAATTGCCTCATATACTTTCCACAATTATGCACGTCTCGTTAAAAATTCAAGAATTTAAACAGACGACACTTTACGAAAAGTAGAACACCAATAAAAAGTGGAGTAAAATGTGGCATGACATCCATCGTGCAGAGATATTTACTCATTTGCTCCCCGTAAATCCACACTCCCATTCTGATATCCGAGTATCCGAGGGCAGAAATACAGGCCACCAAACTAATGGCTTTTAATAAAAGCTGTGGACTATAAAAATGTTGATTTATTATTAGTTTGGGCGATAACTGTTCACAAATTTTTGCCTTAAATTTGTAATATTATGGGAATGCATAATTAAAACATTTTTCATCATTATTTAGCGCCCGCTACCGTTACGGTTCCAGATAAGTAAAATGCCATCCCAATACTATATCACCCCGTAGGTAACAAATTGCCCTTCTACATGCTCTATTTTGATTGCATCTAATTGCCATTCACTTTAAAAGTCCAAATTAAATTACTCTCACCCTCAGGCACCGATCGTAATAGAATTAGTCAATGTTTCCAAAAAACAGTATTTTGAACATATTTAATTTATAAATAACATATGGTCGCGTCCAGCGAAATAACTAATTATTGCTTTCAATAAAAAAAGTGTCCAGGAGACTGGAATAAAAGCTCATAATATACATTCGTCAAGAAGTGGAGGTTCATTTCCTCCATTTATCTGGTTAGAAGCGAACATTTGACTTGTTAAACAACAATCAAGCTGACCAAAACCTTTTAATTTTAAGGATTAAGCTCTGAATATGGAATTGGACAGGAAACACAGTCTTTGTAATTGAAATGGGTTAATACGCTCCATCAGCCAGAAGGAGAACATTCTGCGAAACACAATTCGGTCCCGTAAATCAAAACAGATTTGTCGGTCGATTCATTCATGCTGAAACCGTAATATTGTAAATGCGAATATTTGGTTGATGTTTTTGTCTTGATAATAGGCGAACTTAGCAGTGGATTATATAATGAGAGGGAGGGCATAGTTACGGAATGACTCACGATCCCAAAACGGTATTTGGCAAATATCCGAATAGGCGACTAAAATTAATTCCACTGTTCTTAGACATCAATTTATATAATCCCTTCGGTGACATTTATAAGTCAGAAGTGTATTGTTATCCTGAAGCGATGCGGTCTGGAGTATTTAAAAGCCCTGCTTATCAACATGATCTCATGGGATCCAGGAAGCCCCAACGGGGTGAGCCCGACTGCAAACAATTTCTAGACAGAACGGGAGAGACCCTTATTAACATTATTTTTTGTTTGTTTAGTAAACAGGCTTGGGTTATTCTTTATCTGCTCCTAATTTTGTCTTTCAACAAAGGAATACAACCAACGCACTCCGTAATGGCTTTGCTAATGCCGGAAAGTGTTTCTTTTGTGGTACTAATTTAATATCCTCTCCACTGCATTAGCCGTATACGAGGATCACTCTGTATAGGTCTAAAAACCCTGCAACATCCAAAATAAGACCTTGTTAATTTTGACAGCTACCAACAAAGCTGTTCGGAAATAGTGCATTGTTACCAATAAAAACTGGGAATCGTTGCAAAGTAAATGTGTACACGGTATGGTAATCTATAACTGCACCAGTTCCTGATCGGTCGCCCCGTTCATTAATCATCGTTGATATTAATTCCGGGCATTTATCAGTGTTTTCCGATGTATGTACGAATCTGGAATCGGCGACACTCTATGTCCGACAAAACTGGAGAAGGAAACTGCACTTATTTTTGCCACACTCATGCACTACAATCGATCTTTTCGCTCAACATTAACACTATGAAATATTAATAAAGTTATTGTAAACTTCAAGGAAACTTTCCGACTCCGAATACCCTTTTGCGGCAAGTTAGAGGAGCTTCCTTGATTGTCCATTCTGAACCTTTATTTCTTGCAACGTTTTCTCATTTTTACTGTTTGACACTCTTTCTCCAGCCTTCCATATTTTAGCTTGCTCAAATTTTCATTGTAGCTATTATTTTTTATCAAGAGTTTATCAGACAGCTCTGATACTTTGAGATACACTTCTTCGGATCTTTTGCAGTTTACCACGTTCCTGCAGAGTCATCGAATCAAATTCCCCTACGCATAATTTCTCATTTTGCAGCTAATATTTCCTTCAACTTCAGGTGAACTTTTCCGTTGATACGTTTTCCAAGGATATTTTGTCACATTTTAAGCCATTGTAATAGATAATTCGTTTGATGCCCTTCCGGAGTGTTCAAGTAAAATTAATTAAATTGAAGATGATGGTAATTCGCTGGATGGTAGGGTTTGTTAATAATTATTCTTGCAGGAGTATTGGATGGTTGTTTTTATCAAGGGCCGATGGGGCAATTTCTTGGTGGCAGCGCAGTCACACCTTCTCCATGTTCGGCCGTTTACATTCTCCTCACGCCGCCCCAAAATTACAAATGGATGCCATTTAATTACATTGTCTTGGCAAGTAGTTATAAAAGTAACGGGGCGGCACAAGATGACGGAAAGAGCTGCCTTTGCCGACTGCAATCAGACTGATTTAAGAAATCGCGATTTACTATGAACCCGACTGTAGCGGAAGTTAACAGTAATTTCGTTACGGCGTACAACTGCTGTCGCTGGTTTTCAAAACTTTCACGTTCCCTTTTAAGTGTAAAAAGCCATGTAAAAGTGGGGATTCGTTTTAAAGGGCCATTCGGGTTAAAATTATAATTATGGTTTAGCAGTCTTAAGGAAACGTGTTAAAATGCAGCGTAGAAATTTACCACTCGCGCTTAACAGTTTAGAAGAAATTATTGAAGATCGCCGAAACAAATTAAAATTATTCATAATTATATTGGCCCTGTTTTCAATCAAACTACAAAACAGTTGTTCTCTTAAGCTCATTTTCAATGTTCAATGTTTGAGAACTATTGCAAATTGCGAAATAAAGTTGGTAGATTTTTGTAACCTTGTATAAAAGAATGCAATACAGCTAAAAAGAAAAACAAACAGTAAGTAAAATAAGGGTCCAGTCCAGTGCACTACTTTTATGCTCAAATGCTCTCTTTTTTGGAATACGTGGAAGTTTTCCTAAAGGACAGAACCATTCAGCATACGGTAACGAAATTAGTGTTAACTCCCAGTTGTCCTGATTCAGCTGATGAAATTATTTTTATACATTTTGCGGAAGGAATTATATTTAACTTTGACCGACGGCTATTAAAAATACTCATTAGTAGCTTATCTCTTAACTTGTTTGCTGCTATAAAACAAATTTAACCAGCTTGCGTATAAATAACTTTTCATTCTGGAGAAAATACAAATATTTCCTGTTATTGCCAAGCGAATGGTTCAAACTCTATTCAAAATATGTATATGCATTGTTCGAGACCACATCTGAATGGAAAATCATATCGCCCATAATGCAGATCTAAACGTATTCGTTGCTTTATGTTGATTGTGGTTATTTGAGATTGACGCGATATTGTAAGCAAGGCCCATAGAAATAGATGGTTTGTCTGATGTGGATTTCGTGGGTTTGTTGCCTTCGAATTCCATCTAATGAATATTAGAAATGTTCAAATCTTACCACAAATAATTAATTAGCTTCAATTGCCCACAAAAGAATAGGCACACTTTCTCCTCGAACGTACTCGATATCCCTATTTTGGTAATGGGCAAAGCCCTATAATTTATGTGAGTTGAACCACACATATTTTTAGATGGGCACACGTTATTAACTATTCTGATAATAAATGGTAACATTAGTATTGACGTTTTTTATTTATGATATCAGTTTTGAATTTCGTAGCAACCAGATTTGAGCATATACATTGTTTCATGGCTTCAACTCTTTCAGAAGCCTTGCTTTATTTGGCTGGTTTATTACCTTATTTATTTAATAACGCCGTATCGAATTTTGAATTATTGGAGCTATTATTGGAGCTATTTATTGTCACACTAAATATGTGAGCTTTAAAGCAATTAAGCTTTTGAGAAAAACTGCTTGTAGGAACTAGCAACTGGAGGTAGGTGCCTTGAAGTAATTTTTATTGAAATTAATTAAGTTAAAATAAAAATCAACTTTCTAAAACAATTTTAGTTAATACAAAATTAGAAAATGAGTATCAATAATATGGTGGCAAGAACAATCTGCTTGTAACTGAAAATTAAGTCTAAAAGTTCTGGGCATCGGCATTTATAGGGGGTTGTTATCTAGATGGCTATCTAATAACGAATCAAGGTCCATGTTTTCTTAAGAGCTGAGCATTGAAGAAATGGTGGGAAATACTCGAATTTTTTTTTGAAGACTCGAATCGGCCGATTTCCATTTTCTTTCAAAGTTTCCTAGCAATTCGATCAAAACTACCACTCCACTTTTAGGTAAAATTCAGTACTGAAAAAGTAAAGTTTCCAACTGCATCAACCCTTGAGGACAAAGTCGCTCTTCGACGACCTTTCCGTGGAAAATATCAGGGGTGGTTCCTTGATGGTTTCTGTTTTGTAGAAAGTCGTCAGTTTTGCACTAAGTTCAACTGATTTCTTAATGATGTTATGAACACCAGCGTGCTAAAGAGCCACCTTTTATCCACTGTAATTTGCGTCTGCATGTCGCTGACAGCCATCATTTTCGGAGTGTTAATAAAGAGTTTTTTTGAATATCGGGCCCCATAGTTTAGAGGCGACAAGCAGGAGTGGGCCTAGTCTCATCAGATAGTACACATTGTTGGTGTTGACAGCATCACTGCGGTCATTTATAAGCGCAAGGTCAATTAGATGTACACGACTTCCTCTGTGGCTGATGGCTGATGCAAAGTGACAGTTTTGAGTTTTGTCGAGTGCGATGGTGCCCTCGTCTGGGCGGGATGAATAATTCCCAACAGAAACGGGGGGGAACTTTTTATTTATTCATTTTTAAGGGCAGATCACTTGGAGTCAACCGGCAATTTCTTGCACTTTTTCTCAAATATTAATAGCACAACTGTTTTAAACGGCACACTTCTGATAGTCTCTTTTATAAGGCCAGCACAGCTCCACCTGCCTGTGTCTGTCTAATCCTAATTTTGCGCTTCAACAAAAGAATAAAACCAACGCACTTCATAATAGCCGCGCTAATTCCACAAAGTGTTTCTTTTGTGGAACTAATTTAATCATGTTTTCCCTTACTCGAATAACCTGCTTAAAATGTTATGTTTTGATAAACGTATTTTATTAGTCTGCCACAGCAAACCTGCTATTTGTACAACTTAGAAAGTAATATTCTCTGTCATACACAAAAGACTTTTTTGCTAACTTTTATTGAAAACCTAATTTTCCGTCTACATTTTCTGACTACACTCAACAAAAAAAAACAATAAATAAATGTAGTAGTAGTAAACATCTTTATTTCTAAAAAGAGGCTATCGACCTATCGGTCTTTCTGCCCTTGTTTAATACATGTAGTCTTAATCTAAATAAAAAACAAATATGAAAATTCTCTTATTCTAGGTTAACAATCTTATTAAATAAACTTTCCAATTCTAATGACAAGAAAAAATTATTTTATTGTCCAGTAGTCAGTTGCGTTTGTAAGTGTTCGAGTAGCGTTGATGTAGGGAAACGGAAGCGGGATTGTCTGGTTGGTCTTGTAAGACAAAGGGAATTCAGTATGGTCCAGTTGTAGGGGTTGTTTGTCCATTTTGTCTGTAGATGTATAAGTCTTTCCGAAATCTTTGTCATGTTTGTGCGTTCGTATAGTAGTTGGGTGGAGGGGTTGCGTAATAACGTTTTGTTCTTTCTGTTCCATTGGTCATGATTATATGTCCATAGTCTAGCAAGAGTCTACAAATAGCTTTATATATTTTGGTGGCGGTGTTTGTGCTAATTCCTCTGTCTTTGTAGGTTAGTGATCGGAAGTGTTTTGTTCTCTTTATTGTTTCTGCCCTGATGTTTCGTATGTGTTTAGTGAATTTAAGTTTGTGGTCAATTGTGATTCCAAGGTATTTTACGTCGTTTTTTGGTTGTGTCGTTTGGCCGTCTGCAGTTATTGTAGGGGAGTCAGCGTTGAGTCTGTGGTTTGTGAGCTGAAGTTGGTTTTTTGACTCGTTTGGTGTTAGTCTCCATTTATAAAACCATGTCATTGTGTTGTTTGTTAGTGTTTCGAGTCTTTGAGCTGCTCTCTCAGTAGTTTTGTCATGTACAATAAGTGCCGTGTCGTCTGGGTATTGTAATAAGTATGCCGATCTGTGGATTTGATTTTTGTCTGGTAAGTTGTAATTGTATATGTCATGGCAGTATATATTGTAGAGAAACGGTGAGAGCGAGGATCCTTGAGGGAGCCCTTGTTCAGGGGAAAAAGCAAATGACTGTGTTTTGTCAATTCGTACTTGTAGTTTTCTGTTTTCTAGTAAGTTCTTTATGGTGTGTAGTAGATATGTTGGTGTGTGTAGTTTGTATAGTAAGCCTCTATGCCAGACACTATCAAAAGCCTTGTTAATGTCCATAAACAGGCAAGCTGTCTTTCTGTCAGTTAGGTGGGTAGTTTGTATATTGTTGGCCAAAATAAAGAGCGGATGAACAGTCGAGTGATGCTGTTTGAAACCAAATTGGTAGGTAGGTATATATTTTCCAATCACTTTTTCAAGCCACTGCTTTACTATGTATTCGAAAATTTTGCTTAGTACTGGAAGTAGTGTAATTGGTCTGTAGTTGCTCGGTTGTGTATTGTCCAGTCCATTTTTGGGTATAGGGATTATTAAGCCGTTTTTACATGTTTCTGGGATTCTGCCATTTGTGATGCAGTTGTTCAATTCAGTTAGGATCAGTTTGTGTGTTTCTTGAGTTAGGCTTTTCAAGAGTTTTACCTTAATTTGATCTTTCCCCGGTGCAGTGTTTTTGATGTGCGCTAGGGCTTCATTAAATAAATTTATTTTCATGAAAAAAAAGAACACTCTATTTAACTAAACACATTGACACCCAGCAAACTATTTACATCCAAAATTCCAAGAGCAACGCAAAATGCACCGTTATCAAATTCCACCTTTTAATTAATTGATTGAACTTCATTAGCAAAATCTATAGAATTAAATCGAAAACTAATGATTGCGTTTTTAATGTTTTGTATTAATTCAAATTAGCTTCAATATAGTCTCGTTTCATTTTATCTCTATTATGGCAAACATGTTCGATGTGTAAAAACCAATTCATTAATAAATGAAACATATCGACACTTTAATTCCACAGATTTCGTTCAGCGCCTATAGTCCCATCAGCGATTTTGCAGCTTTTTAAGCTGACAAAAATAAGCCCTTCAATGCTCTCACAAGTTTCGTCAATTCATTTTAGAATTATTTTACGTTTTGCTATTCATGAAATCTCTCTCATCCGTTTCATTAACTTGGCACATTAATTGGTTGCATTATAATCGCTCTATTATAGAATTAGTATTTCATTTACTTTGGCGTTAATTAGATCGAGGTATTTTCATACTTTACACCGACTGGACTAATTCAATGTAATTTTCACAGCTTTTGCAAAAGTGAAACCAATTACAGTGTTTATTCATTGAAATAAAGCTTACATTTTTTCGGGCACTACAAATTAAACATGAGAGCAAGCAAATGATGGGCGCCATTTAATGTTTCTATAAACTTCCGCGACTTTGTTAAGATGAATAAATCTGCAGAGGTATTTTTATAAAGGCGTATAAAACCGGAAGCTTATTCTAAGTGAATCAAATCTGTACGTAGGTTATATGCCTTGAAGTCTGAAAACAACAACAACAGTTGCATTTTATATTTAATGTTTAGCTTTATTACTTGAACTTTTGAAACAATATCTGGCGCCAAAATGAAAATGAAATATACTGCATCAAGATTTGCATATCCAAAAAGTAAAAGTGCATGAACATTTTCTACCGGTTTTTAATTAAAGAGTATGGTATTGGGCGAGTTTTCCGTAATGTTTAACACCAGTGAAGTTTCTCTTTTCATTACGTAAAATTATTTTCCATTCAAATTTAAATTCGGCTCAGGCACGTACATCAGCAGGGAGTAAAAAAATAAACTAACACCATACGGCACCTTGACACATTACTCTAATATGAAATGTTAAATTAAATTGATAAAATGAAAAAGCTGAAGATTGTGTTTCCCCAACACTTATTGAACAATTAATTACTTACATCCAGAAATAAAAGCCAATAGATATTAATTTATCTTCATATAGCATCCCCAGTAAAGATATAAACATATTGCAATTCTGCGATGTATTTAAGAGATGAGAAATGGGTATCTGCGCAAAATAAATTTAATATTGAAATATTTTACGAAGCTACGGAGAAACAAAATTAAAAAAAACTATATTAAACAGCAATGTGGACAAATTTCAAGTTTTATTGGACGATGTATACAGAGGAGGCGCATATTTTGTCGAAAAAAGGATACTTTGCAATATATGGGTGTCCTTTTGCAACGCAGATATGGGCAATGCATATGGATATTCAAATTTCCATATCTGTGATTGCTTCATAAGAGTTCTAAACTAATTTCCATTTAAAATCTAGGCACGTACTACCTTAAAAATTCGGAAACTGTATTTTGGAAATATGTATAGCCCTTAGGTGAAACTAAACTGAAAACTGAAATGTGGCCAACAAAATTTCACTCTGGCGTATTTGCATAACCAGAGATTTATTTTTGTAAATAAAATTTATTAATTTACCAACGGTTGTTTCGTTATTTATCGTATGAGTATAGGATATGGAGAATGCTCGTTATTTATAGGCCAATATAAATATTGTTAATCATATGGAAACAGGGTAATAATCTAGTGCTTTACTTGAATTTACCATTGAAAGCTTTTAGTGATATTGGTATCAGATCATTAGTAAATGCATCTCGTGCAAATGAAAAGCACTGTTTTATATAAATTCTGTAATTTGCGTTAAGTGGTTTTTGTCTTCTCCTCAACGACTGCTAGATCTGCACCAAACATAAAAATCTATAAGATTCTCTCCAAACTAGCCTGAAAGTTCACTTACAAAGTATGTAATTCACTTCAAAATATTCCTGGGTTTCAGTCAATTTTATTGTTTATTATTTAAAATGTTACAAATACGTTTCGCTGTCTTTCTCCACCATCATCAGTTTGTGTGTCTAGTTGTTTCTACCTTCACATTTGACTGGTTATTTCCAGTCAAAATAACCAGTCAAATGTGAAGGTAGAAACATCTAGACACACAAACTGATGATGGTGGAGAAAGACACCGAAACGTATTTGTAACATTTTAAATAATAAACAATAAAATTGACTGAAACCCAGGAATATTTTGAAGTGAATTAAAGTACAGTCAGGAAAATATACGCAAAAGTATGTAATGTTCTTGTAATACATATCATTTTCAGCTATATTTTTTACTGGCAAATAAGATTCCTTGACTTGACAATTCTCGCCATAAAAGAACTTCTTGTAACTGTTCTCCGCTAAAATAAATTTGGCGGCAAGGCTTTCCTACAAATAAAGTTTTAAAAGAGCGCGCCAATAGTTCCATTTTTATTAACCATAAAAATAAACTTAAAATTTAGGGGATTGAGTTGAAACTTTGAAATAAAGTGACGCTAAGTTTTATCCAATACATGTAAATGTCAATTTAATATTATCTCAATTTTCTTTTTACAGGGTGATAATTCAGCTGAGTTAACACAATGATCTTCAAGTAGATAACTGTAAGCATATTCTCTGTATTAAATTTATTAATTGCTACTTAATATTCCGTTATTTTATATTATTTCAAATGCTTGTTATTGGCTCATTTTGAATTTTGTGAAATAAATCTTTTATCCGAATACAGAAGTATGAATGTCAGTGGCAAGCAGGCTTAGAACCTAATTAGGTAATCTACCTACACTAAACGGAATGTAAAAAGTTTACCAACTTCAACCTAAAAGTAATTATTATGTCCTGAATTTTTGTCTTAAAAACTTTAACATGGGCGCAAACAACTTGAGATAAACTCGTGGTTATTAATGTAAATTGCAACAGTTCATATATAAGGTAAAATTTCAAACTTGCCACGATCAAGATTAGTAAATAACTGGCTTGATAATCAACTGTTTCCACGTAATTAAAGAGTATACAGTGAAATTTGTGTCTGGTTACAACACTATTTATTAATTAGGTTAATGTACAAACTGTATGAGCTCTGGTTGGGCTGTAAACTTGGATATTCCGAACAGATCTATCCTATTGATGTTGCGAAACGTTTTACCTTCCTTTCCATCTATATGCTTTTACAGGATCATGGACGTAGCGCTTTTAAAGTACAAGAACATATATTTTCGTTATGTCACGATATGAATTCGTTTTCTAGACATTTATTTGCTTTGGCATATTTGATAGTCGTAATTAGTGGGATTTTGTTCAATTCGGTTATCTGACTGCAAATAAACTATTTGGGCATATGTAAAATACGTCATATATCCGAGAGCTAGATGACTTTAAATTTCCCAACTTGATAATTTTGATCTGATCGAGTTAGCCCAAAGCTTTTTTCCCAAAGGCAGCAATCTTCATATGTGGGTTTCTGTTATTCAACTTGGTTATTTAACGTCAACTGCAAAATTCTCCTCAAATACTAGCGCGTTATTTTAGAAATTCAATAAGACTATTTAAAACAAATTTGAACACGCCACTGAATATAGCTATGTGTTAATGAAAACTTCCCTCGCTTCACTCGAATACGGGGTGACTAAGATTCATTGACAACGTCCATATCTCATTCTAACTTTGGGATTTCTCTCGTCCATAGTTTCCCTTGAAAGTTACTTTAAATGTTTTGTTTCATTGGCTTGACTGTGAATTTAATTTTTATTCTATTGATTCAACAGATATTCACGACATTTTAAACTTTATTATAGACAATCTGAGAACTGAAAGGCATTTGGTGCTAATGCTGCTCGTTGTGAAATGTATGTAAATTGAATTAGGATGCATCTAGAGTAATTTAAATTAAGGTAATCTAGTTGAAATCTTCTAAATAAGGCCCTTTACGATAATGGTCATAATACGATTCATTCTCTTATCACCAGATTCGTCTCAAAAGGGTTGAAACACCTCTCAGGAGCAAGGAAGTTGGTGAAATGTTTCTCTAAGTTAAAGCCACTCGCAAAGCAGAAGAATATATCTTTTGCTTTGGGCCCTTTACCAATCCAATTAAACCTAAAATACATAGAGGTGGAGGAATGTTTTCATTATAACTAAGCTGGAGTACTTATTAACATTTGTCACTTTTCGGGTTGGATAATAGTACATTTCATAAGGATAAAAATGGTAATTGAATTTGAAAATTTGATATAAAAATAAATGCAACTGCACGTTCTATCTAACACCGCTGGGCTACCATCTCCTGGCTGATCCAATCGATCTCTAAGCAAATTTCTTAAAAGGTTTTCATAAATATAAAATATAAGTGGCTCGATTTAAGAGGTGCTTTAAACCACGCAGGACGGCATGAAAATATATGAAATGTGAAAATCGTAATTTTCATAGAAAAACCTATAATTTCCGGAACGGCTATCGGAATCGTTTATCCCCATACGATTGCTCCATATGACAAGCGATCTTCCTTGTGTTCCTTAGATACGGTGCTACATGTGTCTGCATAATGTAACCGGCCCGATAGTCATTCAACACCAGTTCTCTGATTTTTTTCACTCTTCCATTTTCGTTTTCATCCGCGATTTTTTCTTTCTCACCACTAAAACTACCGCTCTTGTAACAATACGCCTAAAGCATTGTGTTTTTTTATTTATGTACAGCTTTAACAGCTCTCAGATTCCTATTATTTGTGTTTTTCAGAATGCGACAACTTTTTCCGCATTTCCTATTTACCCCTTGCAAGGGCTAAACCCGACCAACAATGTACTCGGTGAATATTAAGCCCTGTTTGTTTCCCTTTTAGGTAAATGGGAGCCGAAGAAATGCGATTTTCTTTGGTAGTAATTATAAATTATTTCAATTAACTTTTAAGTGGCATCTTATGTTTCACTTAACATGACAACTTCAAGCTGAAGGACTGTTCACAACATAGTTGGCAATTTTGGGCTGTTGCATATGGATAATATTAATTTAGACTTTTCCAAAACTATGCAACAAAAATCGATAACTCCTCAATTGGAAAAAGGAACAATCTTGAGTGAAACGAAATTTCTATAAATTTCCTGCAAATTTATATCAAACATGACTTTCAACTTGGAAAATGTTGGCTTTGTAAATAGGGCTTTGAGACTTTATTGAAACAAAACTTGTAAGGGTTGTTCAAACAACCCTTCCACAATTTCGGCGTAAATCTAAATGCTCTAATTAATTGGGTGATGAAAGGCTTTAGAAATGGCCTTTTGAAATCGACAGCAGAACTGGACATTGAATTTAAAATCAAATGCAGAATAAAATCGCTTTTAAGGCTTTAAAAGTTCATCCTGAATCTATTCGCGATAATTTGGGGCTTTAGTAGTACTGCTAGCAGAGCTTCAGTTCCTTTAATTTTCATGTGCATGCTGTTTCCGTACAACAGTCGAAGATACATCAATAAGTTCTCTCTGAGGATTTATTGCAGTTTTCTGTTAATTATTCTCCCAGCGTTAAACAATAAGAGAGCGAACATCTATTATATACGATGTTTAACCACTGTATACTAAGTTAGCTTGCTGGTGTTTAGAAAACATTCCACATACACATTTTTAAACAGTTATTTACTCGGGGTAGTCCTATATTGCTATGAAACTAAACGCGGTCTTTTGCATACTAATATATCTGTGAGGAAAGTTGGGAAGCAGCGTGCCTTGTGAAGTTAAGCCGATATTATATTACATATTGAGACGTTATTAGGAATTAACTGAATTGATTAAATAGCAAATTATGTTGCCCCAAACTAATTTCAGCTTTGACGCTCATTAGGAATTGCCGATAATACTGATGCCTGATACTCAATTCCGTTTACATCAAACGTGTAATTTTATCACAGCCCTCGCCTTTAATTATAACAAAAAAAGAAAATTTAATATATTTTCTTATATACCGGGTATTATTTAAGTACGCAGCCAAAGTATCAGGCCTTTTTCCTAGTACTATTTCTCTATTTTGGTATTCACTTTTCTGCTTAAAATCACTTAGAGAATCAGCTGTGGTACTTAAATAACACCTTGTACATATGACTTAAATAGAATTAAAAATTGAAACATGTTTATAATCCATAGTTTAGAGCCTGGGCCGGTCTGAAGAAAAAAGCAAGCTAACTTTATTGCTTTCACTGACAAAGTTTTATATAAAATCCACCTTAAATCGTACGTCATTTTAACACCCTAGAGGTTCTGTATTAAGTTTGGTAGCTCATCCAAAGCTATCGTGAAATATGCATGGGTGGGTAGATTATACACGTAAAATGTTACATAAAAAATCGATTGACATATTATATTTAAAACCTACATATATATGAATATGATTTTTTGGCTCTGCGATCGGCAAAGGCAATGATTTTTATTCTTTTAACCAGCCGGTTTCTGTTGGTACCGTAAAATGTAAATTCGGTTAGTCTAGTTCTAAATTGTCATACTTTGCTTGAAACAAAAAGTTTTAATTAAGAGGGCTTTCCGGGTTGCGACAAAGTGTGAGACGGCATTGATTTATTGCCTGTGACTGGATTATGCTGGTGATCACAATTTTAAAGTATTTTATCTGAATTTTGCACGCTTTACTATTAATTTTAAAGGTAAGCTTGCAAAATTTAAATTAGTTATTGCTTTAATCCTTTTAGTGGAATGTAACATGAAAAAAAACTACACTTGCGTGGATAGAAATCGGCCCACAGTAAACTTTTGACTTTAAGTATATTTTTTTACAAAACTATTCATCAGATCAAAAAAAGAAATATGCTGTTTGAAAGACAATTTAATATGCTTTAATGTGAGTATAAATTATTGTGAGTATCCTATGTTTAACATAGTGAAATTAATGCATTAAGCAAATTAAGCTTTTTTATTATTAACATAAATAGGGTTATTGATAATTTAAAACTTAACACTTAATTTTTTAATAATGGGTATGACCTCCTCTTTCCCTAATAACTTCTCTCATACGATTAGGCATAGATCTAATCAAGTTTGCTGTTGTTTCTTGAGGGATGTTAAACCACTCTTTTTCTACTGCAACAATAAGTTCTGGGATGGAGTTTGGGGTTTGAAGTCTAGCTCGAATTCTTCGTTTTAGTTCATCCCATTAGTGTTCGATCGGATTTAGGTCAGGACTGTATGCTGGCCACTCCATAACCCGAAACCCGACTTCTGCAATGCAATCTTGCACGATTCTTGCGGTGTGCGGCCTGGCATTGTCATGCATAAAGGTAAATTCGTCTCCACTTTGGACATATACTCATGACCAACGGAACAGAAAGGACAAAACGTTATACACAAACAACAGAACAAATTGCACTAAGACTAATAACACGAATAAGACACCCCCAAAACCCACTACACAACCCCCCCACCCAACTACTATACGAACGCACAAACATGACAAAGATCTCGGAAAGACTCATACAGCTACAGACAAAATGGACAAACAACCCCTACAACTGGACCATACTGAATCCCCTTTGTCTTACAAGACCAACCAGACAATCCCGCTTCCGTTTCCCTACATTAACGCTACTCGAACACTTACAAACGCAACTGACTAGTGGACAATAAAATAATCTCTTCTTGCCACTGAAATTTTATTTAATAATATCGTTAACCTAGAATAAGAGAATTTTCATATTTGTTTTTTATTTAGATTAAGACTACATGTATTAAACAAGGGCAGAAAGACCGATAGGTCGATAGCCTTTTTTAGAAATAAAGATGTTTACTACTACTACTGTAGTCGACGTAAGGTACCACATGAATTGCTCAAATCTCCTCGATATATTTAACAGCCGTTGAATATCTTCTTCCGTGAACACGGTCGCCCCTACGAATGAACTCAGGGTCGGTTCGTGCTCCTATAGAAATTGCACTCCAGATCATACAGGAACCACCTCCATAAGCACTCCGCTCTTTAAAGCAGCAATCTGTAAAACGCTCACTTGGTCTTCGGTACACTTTCCTTCTTCGGTCGCTACCATGGAGGCATATTCTGGTCTCATCTGAGAACAGAACAGATCCCCATTGTTCCAACGTCCAATTCAGATGATCCCGTGCAAAATGCAGGCGTGCTTACCGATGAGCTAGAGGACCAATCGCAGGTGTTTAAGGGGTCAGATTATTTTCCTGCAGTCTTCGTCTTACTGTCCATTGACTAATAGCCACTCCTCGCACCTCACGGAGCTGTCGTTGCACTTGAACGGCATTAAGGTGACGATTTCTTAATGTTGTTGACACAATAAAGTGGTTATCACGAGCGGTTGTAAATCGCCTTCTGCCTGTTCCAGGTCGCCTATGAAAGCATCCAGTCTCCTCATAACATTTGCGCACTCTTTGAACCGCTGCGCGTGTCATATCTAATTGTCTAGCAACAGCTCGCTGACTAAGTCCATTTTCGATTAAAGCAATAACTTGGCTGGCTTTTTGTGGTGTAGTATGCATTAAACTAAGACACTTAAACACTATTGAGATTATGAAAAACGAATTAATATGCAAATTTCAGTTGCAAACGCAATAATTTTAATATTTGACAATTTTTTTATTTTCGTTACAATCACCACATAAACACGTTTCATTTGTTTACCTGGTGCTACGCTTATAAACGACAAGCCTTCTTGATAAATTTATACTCACATTAAAGCATATTCTATTGTCTTTCAAACAGCATATTTCTTTTTTGATCTGATGAATAGTTTTTAAAAAAATATAGTTAAAGTCAAAAGTTTACAGTGGGCCGATTTCTATGCATGCAAGTTTATATGTACGTACAGATAAACCTTGGTGGTTTTTCCAACTTTTTGACCAGAATTAAATTAAATTCACTGGCGCTGTTGCAAAGGAGTAAGAGAATATTTGTGCAAACATTCATCTGATGTAAAAACTAGCTTGTGGGCAAATTACGTTGATTTAAGTAATATCTAACGCTAGAAACGTGGTGAAATATTTATTAATCCATAGGCTGGCCTATGTAAGCAAGCCGGCCCGTGAACACTCAACATCAATCGACGGTATTCGTTTGAAATGTGGAGATTTCCATTTATATATACATCCACTCTAATTAATAAATGGAGCCATCGCACATAAGATGATTAAAGCTATCACTGTGTTTGCTTGCTAGTTGCAACTTTCTATCATACCAGATTTTGGATAATCACTATTTCCGGGATTAATTTATAATAAATAGAAGCAAACATTCCTAATTTACCTGAGAAGTAATATTAGCAAATTAGCAAGTTACATTGAGGTATGGGATCATCATTACTCAAAGTTTTTCTATGGCACCAATCAGTACTGTAATCTCTTGAATTTTGCATTTGAACATATATTTGAAAATTTACTGTTTATAAATAAATTTGTAAGCAAGTTGAGAATTTTATATATCTTAAAAAAAAACTGTAAAGTTCAGTACATCAAACAAATTCCTACTTTGAAACTCGATGTGGGTAGTTTTTGAATGTAATATCTCTTGTGTGGAAACTTCATCTAATTCTGTTTCATAAACAACAAACTTTCTGACCGGAAAAACAGTATTGTCTGCTTCTCAATGTCATCAATCAAATATCATTCTCCATCTCCGTCCGTGATATGCTTAAAATGTTTCATGTTTTCCCTGTGAACTGTTTCTCCCCTAAGGAAAATTTAAGTGTTATCCGCTTGGCCCCTGCAAGTCACTTCGTTTTATTTAAAAAATCTCCTTTACGGCCTTTTAGTATCTGTTGACGGAAATATATCTTGGGGGCTCCTCTCCTGCAATTATTAACGATATGGCACTCTTCATATGGAAAATGGTCTTTTGTCAACACCTTTCTCATTGTTGAAAACTACAGCATTTCTCCATTGTCTTTAGATGATTTTATGCGTTAAACAGCTTCACACTAGCGTATTGTTTCATTTTTGTCCTAATGGATTGAAAAAACCCAAAGATGTACCATCAACTTAAAGTCGAGTATGCAAATATAAATCTACGAATAAATCCAGTCCATGCGTTACTTCATATTTTTAGTAAAGTAAACCTTGGCACTGAATAGCTCAAAGTGAGAAAGGTTAAGATTATATTCCAAGCCCGATCCTGCATCAATCGTCAAATAAAAGTCCTCCATTAACTTCTTTTATTGGGTATATCCTTTTTAAAATGATGGGTTAGTATTATATCAATTTTCAGCCAACACCAAGAGGAAGATGATAAGGGAGATCAAATGAATAATGACCAAATTATGCAACATCAAAATGGAAATTTATCTTTAGCGTTTTTTATTTAAAATAAATCTATTATATTCGTTTATTTCACTTTTATCTTCTTACTTCTCCCTTTCAGCTTCGGACGATTTAGAGTTTGTCTGCTAGTTCATTATTTAGATTAAAGGCATCAGTTTAGAAAAGTGAATATGATCAGAGTCGCAACATTCTAACACATACTGGGAGATTAGTTTGCTGAACATCATTTTGCATAGCATCGTTGCTATTCGTGAATTACTTGGATGTTTAATAATTTGAAGAAAAGTATCTCATATCGAACAATTTATAACTGATGTGGGACTTCCCTTGTACGACACTGATATTTCATTATATCTTGGTATTATACTATCTAAAAGTGCCAACAAGAAAAACGAATAATACCCATAGAGAATTATTACATTGGAAACTCTATTACACATTTCACTTGATATTCTGTGCGTTTCATAAGAGACTCGCAAAAGTTTTCCGAGAATAAAGAGCCTTATAACCTTATCACATAAAACTTTCACGCTGCGTAGACGAGTTGACGTAGTATATCAATTATCTAGCCTAAAATAACCATTACGTACCTTTAATAAAGGGGAGTTTTAAGATTATGTACCCCGGAGAAGAAATAATTTGAAGGAAATGAAACAAATGGGCTCCTCATGAGCGTGTACGGACTCTGGCGTGTAAAATTCTCTTTCACTCACTAAGGAACTTGGATGTTCAGCAATTTAGACGATATTTCTCCTCCGGAGCTCTGACGTTAATCGACTTCTCGACTTTTGAGCGGACACGACGAAAAGATCTTTCTTACCTCTTTCAATCTTTTGCTCTTTTTATCATTCTAAACTTCCTTTTATCAATTCTAATTAATTTGTATATAGGCCACCCTATAAGTGATAAATAGAAAAGCCTTTGTGTCTTGTGAGCGTTAGAAATTAAGGATTTCATTCTGGTAAAATGTGTACGTTAGGACACTGGCACTAGCTTGCTTAGCATAAAAGTCCAAACTGATGGTGCATTTGTTAACTTTTCAAAATTTAATCAAAGCAAAATATCACGTTTATTCAGCCGAAAGCATAATGGATTCTCAAAGCAGTGACCTGCCGGCATCACTCTTTCGAAGAGATATGTCGCACACATTTATAATGTTATCTAGCTATTTGCGAGTTAATATTGTCTTTATAGTCTGCGAGAGATTTACGGGACAAAGTATAATTCGCATATTACATTCCGGAAGGGACCTATTATCTTGGCGAGTCTTAACCATATACCCCGCTCTCGCTCTTTAATGTATACGATAAATACCTCAAAGGGTTGCGGCATAATACTAGGCACTTGTACACAAAAATATTACTGTATACTGGAGAAAGTTGTTCTTTATACATGGCATTCAGGCGTCGTCTTCGAGTGTCTAAATGAATTCCAGTTTCAAAATTACTCCTTTCACTACAAATGTCTAAATGGATCTTGCAAACTCATGTCAAAAATATTTATTCATTTCTTAACATTTTTTTAATTAGCTCGTATTTCCAGATTGTTGCAATCTTATAGTAGTAGTAAACATCTTTATTTCTAAAAAAGGCTATCGACCTATCGGTCTTTCTGCCCTTGTTTAATACATGTAGTCTTAATCTAAACAAAAAACAAAGATGAAAATTCTCTTATTCTAGGTTAATAATCTTATTAAATAAACTTTCCAATTCTAATGACAAGAAAAAATTACTTTATTTCCTAGTAGTCAGTTGCGTTTGTAAGTGTTCGAGTAGCGTTGATGTAGGGAAACGGTGGCGGGATTGTCTGGTTGGTCTTGTAAGACAAAGGGGATTCAGTATGGTCCAGTTGTAGGGGTTGTTTGTCCATTTTGTCTGTAGATGTATGAGTCTTTCCGAAATCTTTGTCATGTTTGTGCGTTCGTATAGTACTTGGGTGAAGGGGTTGTGTAGTGGGTTTTGGGGGTGTCTTATTCGTGTTATTAGTCTTAGTGCAATTTGTTCTGTTGTTTGTATATAACGTTTTGTCCTTTCTGTTCCGTTGGTCATGAGTATATGTCCATAGTCTAGCAAGGGTCTACAAATAGCTTTATATATTTTGGTGGCGGTGTTTGTGCTAATTCCTCTGTCTTTGTAGGTTAGTGATCGGAAGTGTTTTGTTCTCTTTATTGTTTCTGCCCTGATGTTTCGTATGTGTTTAGTGAATTTAAGTTTGTGGTCAATTGTGATTCCAAGGTATTTTACGTCGTATTTTGGTTGTGTCGTTTGGCCGTCTGCAGTTATTGTAGGGGAGTCAGCGTTGAGTCTGTGGTTTGTGAGCAGCAGTTGTTTTTTTGACGCGTTTGGTGTTAGTCTCCATTTATAAAACCATGTCATTGTGTTGTTTGTTAGTGTTTGGAGTCTTTAAGCTGCTCTCTCAGTAGTTTTGTCATGTACAATAAGTGCCGTGTCGTCTACGTATGTGTAAATGCCGATCTGACGATTTGATTTTTGTCTGGTAAGTTGTAATTGTATATGTCAGGGCAGTATATATTGTAGAGAAACGGTGAGAGCGGGGATCCTTGAGGGAGCCCTGCAATCTTACATTTTCCCCCATTTCCCCATTTAGTACTTCAATATTTACTTAGTATTCAAACATCTCTGTTTCTGAGTAATTAATTCTGTCCATATTAGTTCTGAATGTTGTGTTTTCTGGTTACCAATTTCACAAAGCTTGATCTCGATGAAGAATTTCGCATAGAGGCACCAGAAAATGTCCCTGACTTGAGCATGAACTGGATGATTTCCATTTTTCTCTTTCTGCCCCATTCTTCTCTCTAGTCGATTTATTTTTATTTTTTTGCATCTCGCAGGTATCTAGCTACTAGTTATATTCTCCGACCAGCATCCAGGCTGATTAAAAAGGATCTTTATTTTTATGACAGTATCTAAGAGTTTTGCTATTGCATTAAAATACTGCCGAAAATCTCCGGTCGTTTTCCATTTCTGCTTGCTTTGGTTGGGCTTTTGCAACTTCGAATGTATTAAATATATATAGTTCATTCTATGACCCATAATTGTAAAAAGTTGCTTCTAGGATAATAAAATTATACTTGTATTGTACACGTTGTATTTCTGTAGTATTCTAGTTTTTAAGCAAATATTTCTGCGGTGTTAATTAAAGAAATGAACATTTCCAGGATAACTCGCAAACTCGGAATGTGCATATTCCACTTATAGGTGTGAAACGTGACCGAAAACTTCCAAGTGTTAATAACAGAATTGAAAACGTAGAAAAAACGAAACTGGTTCTATTTAATTAAAAGTCCCTGCACAGTTTGTCGGTTAGAAAGGTCGCTTAGAGCTGTGCTCCTTATGACAACCGTAACCGAAAAATGCAGCTTCTGGTTAAAAGATGCTAGTATATATACTACTAAAGAACGTTGCTTTGTTAATTTACTTTGTGGCGGCAGCCTGATGGAATGTCACATCAGCTTCTGTACGGAAATTGAGAAAGTATTGTAATGGAACACTCTGACACTGTCTTGAGTGACAGGCGGGATCCTTTTATCTGCCATGCAATATTCTGAACTCTCGTAGCTTTTCTCAAATACTAATTTTTTTTTAATGGCGGCCTTTCAGCTTTACCGGACTGAGTGCGAGCTAATTTTAATTAAGTATACTCAACGCGTCCACGAACTAATTTATTTTTTGAAATCGATATTTCCAAAGTTAATTAAACCGAGATGAGTGCGGTTTGTCTGGTTGTCACTTATTTCGACGCGTATTAAATTGTAGATATATATTTAAGAGTCTTGCACTATAGGTACCGACATTTTTTACCGCACCATGATGTAGGAAAACGCTTGGGAAAGTTGGGAAAAATCACTATACGTTCAGAATTCTTCTAGCTGCAAAATCTGCACACATTGGATCTACCAGTCAAAACTTATATGCCTTCATATTTCTGGTATATAACTGGTCGTTTTTATATGGAAAAGTATCAATTCCTTGAGAATAGAATATTCCTTCAGAATAGTTCGCACTTGTTTGAACAATTAAAACTGCACATGTAGAATAGACAATAGAAAGTCGGCGTGTCTATTCATGGACATTAACAAGGCCTTTGACAGTGTCTGGCATATGGGCTTACTCTACAAACTGCACAAACTCCACACACCAACATATCTACTTCACATTATAAAAAACTTACTTGAAAACAGACTACTACAAGTACGAATTGACAACACATTATCTTTTTCTTTTTCCCTTGAACAAGGACTCCCGCAAGAATCCCCGCTCTTACCATTCCTATATAATATATACTGCCATGATATCTATAATTACCACTTACCAGACAAAAACCAAATAGACAAATCAGCGTACATATTACTATACGCCGACGATACTGCACTAATAGTACACGACAAAACCACTGAAAAAGCGACTGAAAGACTCCAAACACTAACGAACAATACAATGTCACGGTTCTATAAATGGAGACTAACACCAAACGCGTCAAAAAATCAACTTCTACTCACAAACCACCGACTCAACGCTGACTCCCCTACAATAATTGCAGACGGCCAAACGACAGAACCAAAGAACGACATAAAATACCTAGGAACCACGATTGACCACAAACTTAAATTCACTGAACACATACGAAACATGAGGGCAGAAACAATAAAGAGAACAAAACACTTCCGATCACTAACCTACAAAGACAGAGGAATTAGCACAAACACCGCCACCAAAATATATAAAGCTATTTGTAGACCCTTGCTAGACTATGGACATATACTCATGACCAACGGAACAGAAAGGACAAAACGTTATATACAAACAACAGAACAAATTGCACTAAGACTAATAACACGAATAAGACACCCCCAAAACCCACTACACAACCCCTCCACCCAACTACTATACGAACGCACAAACATGACAAAGATTTCGGAAAGACTCATACATCTACAGACAAAATGGACAAACAACCACTACAACTGGACAATACTGATTCCCCTTTGGCTTACAAGTCCAACCAGACAATCCCGCTTCCGTTTCCCTACATCAACGCTACTCGAACACTTACAAACGCAACTGACTACTGAACAATAAAATAATTTTTTCTTGTCATTAGAATTGGAAAGTTTATTTAATAAGATTATTAACCTAGAATAAGAGAATTTTCATCTTTGTTTTTTATTTAGATTAAGACTACATGTATTAAACAATGGCAGAAAGACCGATAGGTCGATAGCCTTTTTTAGAAATAAAGATGTTTACTACTACTACTACTCTTCTAGCTGCAAAATCTGTACATTTGGATGTACCAGTCAAAACTTATATGCCTTCGTATTTCCAAACTATTACAAACCTGGATTTCGGAGCCCTTAATTAAAAATCCACTACATTTTTGTTACAACTGTTCATTTTATATGGAAAAGTATCAATTCCTTCATTGCGACCAGAATAGTTCGCACTTGTTTGAACAATTAAAACTGCACATGTAGAATAGACAAATGTACCGAATTTAGAGAACTTCAAGAAAGAATTTAATTTACTTCAGCAAATCGCATTTTGCATGGGAATTAACAATCACATGGTCGCAAGAATAATTGTTTCAGAAAGCAATTTCACTTACCAGCGGCACTTTGATCTCATCGCCACGCAATTAACTTTTTAGTGAAGAAGTAGTTCCCTAGAATGTGGACTAATTCTCACAATTTTTCAATTTCAATTTTCCTTGCCTAATTTGTTACATAATATATAAGCATAAAAATCATGTTTGGGTTTTTTGAGTTAACTTGGGCTTGCTTGTGCTTTCTTGGGGGTTTTCTTTAGTTTAAGTTTGAGAACTTAAGTGGCGATGGGTTGGGCACGTGGGAAGGCCGGTCACCAATAAGTGGACAAGGGTTTGGCACAACAAATATATACATTGATTTATGTTGAAAGTCGAACTTGTGCCGAACCCTTCGGGAACAACAACAAGCAAAGCCAACTGTCTGATTTTAAGTTTGTTGTTTTGGTACTTCGAAATATCGATATGTACCTATGTCAAATTTTTAGCTACTTCTTTCTTCAATGCTTTTCATCAGGATGCATGTGTTAAACGAAATCAATATTATCATTAATAACCAACACGCGGCCATTGGTGGTTGATTCGCCTGTAAAGTGAATATACGAACCACATTTCTATCAGCATTTCTGATTACTTCTCATTTACGGAAAATAATTAATTCAGTTGGTTATCGGGACAAAAAAAGCTTGATCATTTTTCAATAAGAAAACGAAAAATGCGACTGTTGAATAGATATGCCCCTGAAAATCAATTAAAATAGTTGGAAACGATTAATTCGCAGCGCGCTTTAATCAGTAGACAACATTAATTTTAAATTTGCGTGTTGTGCCGCCACTATCTTTACAGCTTTCAACTTAACGTTTACAGTGCTATGGCAAGGCTAAGATATATTACATCGAGCTTTACTCGCTGCATTTAGATATGATTACGTTTCTCAATATTTTTAAATTATTCCAGGGTTTTTTCCATATTTATGCACATGCAGGATGCAATATTAAATGCGTTTTAAACAACGAATATTTCCATTTAGCATGTTATAATTTTTTCTGTATTTCCAACCGAGATAATCCTGCTTTATTCACTGGCGATGCTTAATTAACTCTTATACATCTTAAACTGCAATGAAATACTTCATACAATCTACTCAACCAATAATTAAATAAGCAAATCAAAGTTTAAATATACCGTACGCATAGAATAAATGAAATCTTGAAACAGACTGCTGGTCAAACTTTTCAAAGGCTACTTTTGAGGATAAAATAGCCGCCACCAATCTTTGGATGTTTGAACATTTCCTTTTCGTGTTAACGGAAGATTCCAACTTCTGTCTGCAAATACATTTCCTGCGGCACGTATTTGAAACACATTACAACGTGTGGAAGAATGTTCCTGCCATTGGCGGCGGTTTTTTTTTAGCTCACCAGAAAATCCGAGCCTGATTGATTAATTGTTCTCCACAAATGGATAATATAAACCTTGTTTTTATGAGATTGAAAATAGTCACGACTTTGCAAAATGCTCATTTTAAAACTGTATTTATTTTACCACTTTTAATCTCAATTCAGTATTCACTAACCTGTTAAATATGTTCCGTATGCTGCGAGAGTTCGCATTAATGCAAAAGCTTTAACATATCTGTTATTCAACCGAAAATGATTATTGAGGAGTGAAAAGCTGGATTTCAGTTTTAAATAAGCCGACAAATAAAGCGGCCTAACCGGAAAAACGATCAAAACACTCCTTTTTAATTAAAATAACTGCATTAGTGTAATAGTTTTACTCATTTTGTATATCTGTCACATATGTTAACACAAACTTATCGTTTTTTCTGATACTGTGCATCTTTGAGTTTTTCAATGGTTTTAAATCAGACTTTGTTGAATTTTGCATATAATTGTATAATACTCGAGCAATAGTTTGTTAACTTTACCGTACTAATCATAACATTTTTGAATGCAACTTCTAGAGCTTCAAACTGAAGTAGTTTGCTATGTCGCATAAAATAATGCCTGGAAATGTTTAGGATGTCGCCCTTAAAGTGCAAAAACCAAAAATGTACTGTTTATATTTGTATTTGCAAAAGGCTAATAAAGTAAGTGGATTAATGAATGTCAAGAGGTCCAGGCAAGGCTAAAATTAATGACATTAAAATTATGTGCGGCTTCAAGAAACTTTCTATTTTCGAAATGGAATTAAAAGCTTTTATTCATAAAAGGGCTAAGATGGATAAGGTTTAAGTTAGGGGAAGGAATGTTATACAAAACTCTGAAACATCCATTTTGTTGAGCACTTCTAAGAGGTGGGCCTGGTTGATGTTGAGAGTTTAATGCAAAAAAGGACTCCTCAAATTCTAAACTGTAAAATACAGCATTTTTTCTCGACAATTTGAGTTATTGTCTAAAGATGTAAATTAGGGTTCTGGTAAGTTATGTCCTCATTCATGTTCTGCAGAAAATTAAGGCTCTTCCTCGTCAAGCCTTTAGGGATCTGACTCCTTTAAATGGCGAGATATTTTATTTGATCTTATCTTTTAATCGAATTCCATCTTTCTATACAGGGTTAAAATTTAGTTGGTCATTACTGGAAAACTAAGCAGTTAGTGAGTCGTCGCATTCATATATGTTGAAGCAATTCGAGATCAAAATATAGCATTGCTAAGCCCAGCAGAAAAGAACTAATAGGTCCGAAACCTGTACTTGTACCACGCATTTGCGGCTGAGTAATCAGAGTAATCAGAAGACGGTTCTTGGCTTCCTTATATATTTTGTTATTTACTATCTGATTCAAATTAGTTTGACATCAAATTATCATAAAATAAAATTTCAAAAGCCAAAAAAATTGGGCTTGAGAAGTGTTTAAACACATTTTGTCTTCAGTGTATAGGTAGACCTTAAATCATCAAAAGTATAGCAGGATTAGATTATTCAATTTATAATTTAATAGATGAGTTTCCAGTTTTACGTTAATATTTGGCAACCGTCTCCCCAAGCCTTTAAATTAAACACTAGTGAACAATCAAGTGAGAAGAAGAAATGCCGGCACTTGGAAGAGATAAATTATTTTAAGTTAATGCGGCACTCTTTTTTAATTAAAAAATAGATTTTTCCTCTCCTACACTCTTGGAAGTAACCCTACTGTTATTCTAAATTTTAAGACGGAAAATGGGATGACATAACTAACCCGACAGGGGATGAAAAATGAAAACCTTGATAATTCGCTTCCCAAATATTTATTCGTTTAACTTAAAAGCTGCTGCTGCTGCTAAGACTCTTCCTTTGCGCTACTGGAGATTTGTAATTGATGGAAAATGTATTGTTTGGGTTTTTATGTTTATCGAATTATCCGACGCAGTTTGCCATGCCACAGCCGACAAACATTTTCCGTCAGATAAAAATTCGGAATTTTCTTAATAAAATCAAATACGGGTTACCAATTTTAATGATGCTCAGAACTCTCCTTTGTCACGGCAGTTTTTTACCCCATTCTCATCTCTTTCATTCGTTTCAGGAACTGACAAATTCTAATTGAAATTCCTAAGCCTTCAGTTAAACCGAAATGACGCATGCTAAAAACTTCTTGCACCCCGTAACAATTTTAATTGGCTTCCAGAAATGATGTTTTAGCAATGTTAGGATCATTTACTGAGCTGAACGTATTTTCTCGTATTAAAATTATTTTAGTTGCGGAAGTCTGGTTGCTTTAATTTCCAATAATTGCTGATGGGTAAAAACGATTTGGTAATAATGTTGACTTTCATTGAATTTTTGATTAATTAAATTTATCTAATTATGCCCAGTTTGGCGCGGTGAGCAGGTGAGGCAGGGCTTACTTGATAATTTACAAATGAAATACTCTCAAATGGTAATCAATAATTATTGCCTAACGTTTTGTTTTGATAACAAGCAAAGTATTTACGGTATGCTTTCAAAGCTTACAAATTCATAACTTCGGTTTGATATAAGGAAATACCTGTACTCTGTCCTAAAGATACTATCGAATAATACAGTCGATTTGTTCTGTCTTTTGCAGGGCCATGGGAGTCACATTCCGAATAGCTGAAGTGGATTGAACCGGGCAATCATGCATATGCCACAAACTTTCAGCAGTATTTCCATTTACCCTCATCTGGTCTACATTTTGCTATTACTTCAGTGTAATGGTAAGTCATTTTCCTTAAAGCTCGATTTTATTATTACAGCATGGCGTTCGGAGGTGAGATTATTTCTTTTGTTAAATCGAAACGAAACAAACTTTTACATTAACTTTACCACGTTTCTTATCTACACTAAGAAAACCGAGGAACTTTTTAATTCAAAATTAAATAATAGTCGGAATAGCAACGTAATAGCTCATATGCAGAGTTTCTTCGACATCTGGTTTTATGGAACTTTAATAATATGCACTATTTATAGACGGAATAAGCTTGAAGGAACGAAACTTCAAGAATGTAGATCAGGAAATCATGCAAAAATTTATACGTTTCGAGAGACATTAATCGCCCTGGCAGAAATAATTCATTTATTTGTTGATTTGCAGCACTGATCAATGTTGGTTTTTGGTTGATTCTTTTGAATTCATAAACGGGTTCTCGTAGAAATGAGTGTTGAAAGTACCATGAACATTTCACTGTTCTGTTCACATCACGACCTGTCTGGTAAATTAATAGATAAAAGGCGATTTCAGTGTAAAAATCATACTAATTTCGTTCTATACAGAATATTGCACCGAGAATAACATTGTAAATCCAATTATTATATCCGTAGTAGCAAATAAGAAGTTGTTAAAAGTAGCAAATTTCTTTCTAATTTCTGAAAGTAGAAATAATGGCGGTTATACAAGCGCGTAAACGTGTTTAGTGCCATGTAACAAAGTAAAAATTCGCTATTGCAGGGCAGATTTTTCAGACAATGACTCCTGCCCTTGTCGCAGTAACGGAAATAGGAAATATTTCACTAGTTCCACATTCAACCTGGAAAATTATTATTGAAGCCCACTTCCTAGCACAACGCTGGCACGTTTTATAAGCAATAATATAGAGGATACATTGTTGCTTTGATTTTCCGACTGCTCTAAAAGAGTTATCCGGATTAAACAAACACCTAGCTGACGCTGCTGGTTTGTTCGCTTTTATTTGTAAAACATTCGACTGCAGCAACCAGAAAAACTGAGCTGGTAAATACCTAGTCTATACTAAGCTTCTCTAAAGAGCATTTGATTTTTTCCAGTTTGTAATACCCCATTTCAACCCCTTATCAGATGTACTCAGTTGCAATGAATCCAACTAGAAAATTGGCAATGATCATTTGAAAGCGTTGCGTTTGTGACTAGAAACTGATTAAAAGCATATTTGTCCCATTGGTACTGACTGCAAATGAAACGAAATGAGAAAAGTTCGATCATAAATCATAAATCAAATGACATGATTCATAAATGTTTGTAGGAGTTTATTGAAAAAGTGCTAAGTCCGGTGCCATAAATAGCAATCAAAAGGGCCAGTAAATTACACGTTGACACTATCGGAAAAACTACAGATTCTCAAAGTCCACGCCGAAGTGGATTATCCCGTCCACCTGATGGGTTCAAATGATTTCGAGTCCATGTTTCGACACATTTATAATTATGGGTGGATTTTGTCGTCTATTTGTATCCATTCATTTAAATCGCATAAACGGATTAGTTTATATTTACGTATAGCCGATATAAACTCAGGACAAATAATTTTTGAAAATCTTGGCTTTTAACTCACTTTACATTTGACCATCGCATCCAAGTTCAGTTACTCAAATCCACCAGAAAATAGTTTCATATTTATGTTCACCCGAATGCTTGTCCAACATGATTGGATCCATAAAATGGACTTTATCCCATGCACATGCTGACAGGACGGTTGGTCCTCCGACGGTTGTTAATTAATCAGTAACATTTGCATTATTCACTCAACGACACATCATTTGTCACCAATAAATCGTGCTGGCTAAGTGATAATTTGCATAATATGAATAAAACACAAAACACACACCCGACGAATGAGCCATATTGCTGCCATTAAAGCTTGCTCCCTTTGTTTAACTTCTGATAGTTTTGCCTGTTTATATGGTAATTTCTACTAAATATAGCATATTTAGGGCTTTAGCATTACAATTGAATTGAATTCCCCTAAAACATACTCGTCTCTATCTAACAGAGGTTTACGTGGGGAAGTGGAAGTCGACGATATAAGATATAGCTGTTTCTTCTGGGTAACATGATACTGGTTTATTTGAAACTTTTTAAAGGCAACAATTACGATTATTCCTTGGTAGGCAAATTTTAATCTAGTGCAGATTTTTATACCAATATTTTATGGTTAAGCTCAACAGCGGCAACTCAACTTATCAGAAGACAAGGGAGGCAGCTTGAGTGATTGGAAGCAGCGAATTCTGTCTGTTCCCAAATGCTGAGGGGCTTCGCCCATCTAAATTCTTCACACTGATTTAGAGTAATTGCCAATTGATATTAGTCCATATTTTGAACATTTTCTAAATTGCCAATATTTTACAAAATGTATTTCAATTTATATTGATATTATTGCACATATCAATAGTCCCAGCTGATTACTCAGTCTATTTGTAAGTTTATAACGTGCATCCACTTGTAGGTAATATATAACAGGTAATTTAAAATGCCTTAGTGGCTCTGCAGATCGAGTAATAAAATTATGAACGCGTGAAATTGTAACATAGGTATAAGCAATGTTATTTAATATAGAGTTGTATGTGGTGGGGCGGCGTTGCATCCCTCACCGCATGCAGTAGAACTAGAAAGGGTATTTAATTATGGTACAACATTTATGTGTTGCGGCAGTGTATACAAGCCCTGTAGGGTGATTTTAAACGTACGAGCAGGGATTTTTTAATAAAATTTACGTGGTGCTTGTTAATTAGTTCGATAAATTCAAGCAAGAGTAAATTAAAAGGCAAGTGCCTGGTTCATCATGCTTATTAATTACGAGTTTTTATTGATATGCTTTATAAGTATGTCGAGTCTTTGCAGGTTTCTGGAACAGGTCCTTTGTATCACTTTTGCTTTATATTTATTGCAATGAATGCGTATATTTTAGCTAACTAAATAGCTATTGAAGCTATGCTATAGAGCTTGCAGAATAAATTAAATTGAAGCCAACAAATTGAACGCTTGAGGTTAATTTATTAAGTATTTCATCAATACATTATGTCCTAGTTTAAATCTCGGCCTGATATGAGAACGTAAAACAAAACGTGTATACGTACAATGCAGCGACGGGCGCGTATTCGCATTAGAGCCTCTTTCGGCCGTAGAGGCGTTTTCATTATGAATTTGTTTTAATTTCTTGCTGCATGTAGGCTGTTGAACGTTTTTGTTCCAACGATCTGAATAATTAACTTACCACCTTAGAATCACAATTCCGCTACGTGTGCCACACATCAATGAGATCTACCCTTTTACCTTCTCGGCTTAGCTCTTAATTAGCGAGCTTATATTAACCGCCTCTACGATGTTTGCAAGCATTTACAATACCGATTTAGGAGGTAGTCAGCCCCTTGCTTTTTCATGGAATACTGATTAAACTTCAACAAGCACAATTTTTTTAAGCAAATTATTTGCCCTTCTCCACCGCTACTTCTGCTACATGCTCCCAACATAGTGGTTAGCTGACTAGATATACTTAGAATTATGGAGAAACCATTTAACTGCGTTTGCGTTTGGTTTGTTTGAGCCTTAATGCTCATCTACAGTTTGATTCTATATGTCAGAGGCTGATTTACGGAGAGTTCCAGAAGTAATGTTTAAATTCACTTAAAATTCAGCGGACTGTTTTTTTTTCCAAAAGAGCCCCTAGGCGGTTGATTTGTATTTGTAAATGCGATTTTTTAAAACCTACTTTATTTATACACGGCGGTCCAAAAATATGTTACGACTATCAGCTTATTTTTTCCAAATGGAGCACCTGCTTTTTATTTCAATTTTGAGTTCTCCAATGAAGTCTAAGTATGATTCGGGTAAGATGTGCTATACTGAGCCTCAACAGTTAACGAGAAATTTGGGATTGGAACTATCAATAATTAATAGCGACGATTTTTTTCAAATTTCTGTAGTTGTGAAAAGGATCAATTTATTTCAAGCACAACAAATTAATTAAATTTTCAAAATGTGTTCCATTTGCAGCTTGAGAATATCCAAGTCGATCATTTCCAGAGTTATGTCACGCACTTATTTTCGGATCTTCTCTTTTAACTCCTGCAGAATTTTGGGCCCGTCAACAAATACTTTCGTTTTGAGGTAATCGCACAAAAAGAAATCTATTGGAGTTATATCTGGCGATCTAAGAGGTCTTTCAATTGGTCCTATCCTTCCTATGTACTAATTGGGAAAGGTTTCTTCCAAAAATTTACGCACAATGGCAGCATTTTTGTGGAGGAGCACCATCTTGCTGGAAAATCAGTTCTCCGGCAAACCAGTCTGGCTCTAATGGATTTGCAAATAAAGACACCAATGCTGGAATTAATTCAAGTTGGAGAAATTCTAGATATTCTTGTTCAATTAGGGACTGTTCAAGGAAAATTGGTCCTGTTACTCTTCCGCGCACTATTTCACAACACACATTTATTTTTTGGGGGTACTGGCTGTGAACCGCCATCATCCAATTGCAGATTTGCTGTTGCCCAATATCGAAAATTTTATTAGTTCACATTCAAACAGAACGTAGCTTCATCGGAAAAAAAATATTTTTACTGAATTATTAACTACACTTCTGGGACTCACTTTGTGTAACTAATCTTAGACATCAAATGCTATAAGTTTACTCAAAGGAGATTCAGTGGCTCAAATAGTGATGAGCAAAGCAAGGCCAAGTCCAAGACCTCCATGGTCATTCTTGCATACATAGTCTTGGTCTTGCAAACCAGTAGACGGGGTCGGTCTTGGTCTTGCAAGTCTTGCTTTTATACAAGCAAGTCTTGCTTTTATACAAGCCGTAAAATTAGACAATTAGACAGATATAGATTGATAAATATGAGCACAAACTCAATTATTAATAATGCACATGATTCGTAATGCCCAATAAACACATTAATTAACTTATAGAATTTGAAATTAAAATTTACCAAAAACTGGAACAAAAAGTAAAAGTAATTTTCTACATAGAACTACATACAAATAATATGGTACAAATGAATGCAAGCTTTTCAAAATTTGGATGACCAAGAGTTTAAACAGAGTAACCAACGAGTTGATTCATTCGATAATCGGTTGCGATGTTTTCTAGTTATTAAAGATGCTTTTGAAAAAGTCTTTCCGCTGGAACCAAAGTTGGAGGAACGACATTAAGTCCTAAACTATTCAGGATTATTATAATTGTATTTGTCAAGGTACGGATAGCAGCCCATATTCATGCGACGGTATAGGGTAATGTATATTCACTTCAATAGTATTTCCTCTTAGATGGGTATTGAGCAAAACCAATTAAACGTTAGCAAATGATAAATAGATATAAAAGAAAGATAAAAAGGTATTAAGGAAATTATAAATGAATACTAGAAAATATAAATAGATATTCAGCTAGAGTCAAAAGGCCTATTCTATGAGACAAATTCACCTTGTACTTGCACAAACAAAAGGGGCACAAACACTAATTATGTCGATCAATAAGCAATTTTACGTAGGCAATATGGACTACAAACAACACAATGACATGGTTTTATAAATGGAGACTAACACCAAACGCGTCAAAAAACCAACTTCTGCTCACAAACCACAGACTCAACGCCGACTCCCCTACAATAACTGCAGACGGCCAAACGACACAACCAAAAAACGACGTAAAATACCTTGGAATCACAATTGACCACAAACTTAAATTCACTAAACACATACGAAACATCAGGGCAGAAACAATAAAGATAGCAAAGCACTTCCGATCACTAACCTACAAAGACAGAGGAATTAGCACAAACACCGCCACCAAAATATATAAAGCTATTTGTAGACCCTTGCTAGACTTTGGACATATACTCATGACCAACGGAACAGAAAGGACAAAACGTTATACACAAACAACAGAACAAATTGCACTAAGACTCATAACACGAATAAGACACCCTCAAAACCCACTACACAACCCCCCCCACCCAACTACTATACGAACGCACAAACATGACAAAGATCTCGGAAAGACTCATACAGCTACAGACAAAATGGACAAACAACCCCTACAACTGGACCATACTGAATCCCCTTTGTCTTACAAGACCAACCAGACAATCCCGCTTCCGTTTCCCTACATCAAGGCTACTCGAACACTTACAAACGCAACTGACTAGTGGACAATAAATAATTTTTTCTTGCATTGAAATTTTATTTAATAATATTGTTAACCTAGAATAAGAGAATTTTCATATTTGTTTTTTATTTAGATTAAGACTACATGTATTAAACAAGGGCAGAAAGACCGATAGGTCGATAGCCTTTTTTAGAAATAAAGATGTTTACTACTACTACTATGGACTACTAACTAACTTTCTTTTCCAAATATTTGTACCACCTACCCCCCGATTTAGGTAATCTGAAAAAGAAGGGAAAACATCTGGAATCGATCACATTTTAAGTACTGTGTTATTTGTTCCACCAGTGACACTTGTTCCACCTTTGGTTTCTAATTTAATGTTTTCTCACCTAAAGTTTAAAACGGTTCATTTTTCTTATCATATTTAAGGGCTACTAAGATTTAATGCGGTTCAATATCGGATTATCCTATTGTTTGTCCTAGTTTTGTGTTATCGTTTTCTGCCGGGGTAACCCATGCTGAAAACCAATATTAATACGAGCCGCATGGTCTTGCGAGACTCTCGCAAGACTCTTGCAAAAGTATTGGTCTTGGTCTTATTCTTGCATACATAGTCAAGGTCTTGGTCTTGCAAACCAAACGGCAGTGTTGGTCTTGGTCTTGGTCTTGCATTTTTTGCAAGACCAAGACCAGTCTCAGGACTAAGCTCAAAGTGTTGTCCTCTGCAGCTCCACATATTTTATCGCTAATACTATTTTCCGTTGATCTGGCATAAAACATCCAAAGTTACGGTCCAGGAAGTCTATCAGTTTAAGCAGAAAAGTTGTGTTATAAATGTATGTAAATGTGGAAGATATAGATGAAAAGTTTGATATGAGTGAGGGGCTGTTTTCGGTAGTAAAGCAATTTTGTGCTTGATTGAGCCGACAAGTGAAAGAACAATTCTCAAGCACGGTCCAGATCGGCGAACATTTGTCAACAAGACCGGTCGGTAAAACGCGGGTTGTCCATTCGATATGTCATCATGGCAATCACACCCCGAGCGCCAATCATTCTCCCATGGCTTCGAAATTGAAAAAGCGCGAGAGTCACGTTGGCAATAAAGCCGACAGAGTGGCCGTCGGCCGTCGGCCGTCAGTACGCGTTCCCTGCGTTTATCACGATAACGTTAAGGTCAAGCTGCCCACGTTTCCACCCCCTTTCATACACTTTGAATCATATCCCCAAAAGATTAACTAGGACTAGCGAGCGGCGCCCCGTTTGCAAAGGGCACACTCAGTGCGACAACCTTTATCGTCAGCTTGCCCACCCCGACGATTTTATGTCTTTTCTTATTGGATTCCATAGTCACTGCTTATTTTGCTTCAGATCCGCCAAATTTTTTACTTACTTTAACATTTCAACGTTCGCACCTACATAGGGATCATTGGTCACCATTTTCTTCCATTCCAGAAGACAATACCTCTCCTCTTTCTCCCTCGATGTTGTTTCCTCCAAAAGTCAATTCATTGACTGTTGAAGCCTGTTATGGAATATGTGGGCACACCGATTTTTTTCCATTTCCTGGTCCCTGGAACCCTGGTCTCTGGAACAACCTTTCAGGATGTTACTTTATGCTTAAGAATATACCCTTTGTTTGTTGAATTGTTCTTATGTTCACTCGTCATATTTAGCTGCATTAGAAAGGTTTAAGTAAAAAGTGAAAGTAGAAGAAATTATCCACACACATATCCTATTATCCATCATTTTTTGTTCATTTTTTAAAATGCCTTCAAATAATTAACATGTAGATACTGAGTAGCGTATATGTCTGTTCAAAACTGCTCCTTCATTGACTTTTTACTTCTGGATTTGTTCTTTTTGTCATTCTCTATCTTCTGCCTTTATCAATTTTCAAAACATACAGTTCAGTAAACTAAACTCATTTAGTAACGAGGAAAATTTCCAAAACAAAAAAATATAAGCATTTTACAGTACTTGATAATTAAAATCGTCAGGAATGTCTAATCTGAAGCAAAAGCACAATGGCTAGTAAAGATTCTGTTTGTAGTTATTTTCCAGTTTCTTAGTTAATTAAGTTTAATGCGGTTATTTCTATTTTAAAGTTATAACATAGTTTGCATATTCCCGGGAACTTATTGGGCAAAGCTTCCCCGCTATGCTCTGCTGCTCATAGTATGAAGAATCCAACTGATGCTAAATTAATCTTAACTGCGGGGCATTCATTTAGGCAGAGGGTCGGCTCGTGGCGCTTTTTCTTGTCGTGAATTTCTTTGAGGAATATGCAATCCCTTATTTATACAAGATATTTAATCCCTTATACACACAATATACATCACACTTTTTTTGTTAAAATTCACCACCCTTTTGAAATTTTCCATCAAAAATCAACATTTTACAAACGTGTTTTTTGAGGTAAATGAATTGTTTCCAACCTCAGAAGCTCCCCAATATGCATATATAAAGTGTTTGGGTCTATAATAAGGACGATATTGGCGGTTAAACGTCGTGACTGTTCAAAAACGGCTCAAAATGGACAGAAAATATCGATTATTTCTAAACTGAAGCTTCTGTTTCTCAATGAGCTCGTTGCATTTCTGGCTTCCTTAAGATGAACATGAAGTAGGATTCAAGGCATTTTGAGATAATTTATATTTTTCAAAAAATCGACACCACCCTTTCGTTTTCTTTTTCTTTTCTTTTCTCGATTTCTTTCGACGTAAGAGGGTTCCCAATGTTCACATATAAAAAGTTTGGGTCAATATTAAAGAAGATATCGTAGGTTAAAAATCGTAAACGCTCAAAAATTGCTTTAAATGAGTCAAAAATGTCGATTATATCCTAAATAAAGCTTCTAGCGAGTTTTTTAGTAAATTCGTTGCATTTCTGGCTTCCTGAAGATGAAAATAAGATAGAATTCAAGGCATTTTGAGAGAATTTATAGTAGTAGTAGTAAACATCTTTATTTCTAAAAAAGGCTATCGACCTATCGGTCTTTCTGCCCTTGTTTAATACATGTAGTCTTAATCTAAATAAAAAAACAGATATGAAAATACTCTTATTCTAGGTTAACGATATTACTAAATAAAATTTCAGTGGCAAGAAGAGATTATTTTATGGTCCACTAGTCAGTTGCGTTTGTAAGTGTTCGAGTAGGTTAATGTAGGGAAACGGAAGCGGGATTGTCTGGTTGGTCTTGTAAGACAAAGGGGATTCAGTATAGTCCAGTTGTAGGGGTTGTTTGTCCATTTGGTCTGTAGCTGTATGAGTCTTTCCGAGATCTTTGTCATGTCTGTGCGTTCGTTATAGTAGTGGGTGGGGGGTTGTGTCGTGGGTTTTGGGGGTGTGTCTTATTCGTGTTATTAGTCTTAGTGCAATTTGTTCTGTTGTTTGTGTATAACGTTTTGTCCTTTTATTTTTTCAAAAAAATCAACTTCTGCCCTTAAAAAAATTTCGGCCCAAACTAAAATTTTCACATGTGTGTTTGTCGAGCTCAATCGATTCCTTTCGACGAAAGAACCTTTCGAATAAGAATAAATAAAGGGTTTGGGTCAATATTAATGAAGATATTGTCGGTAAAAGATCGTGAACCCTCAAAACTGGCTTAAAATGAGCCAACAAAGTCGATTCTTTCAGAACTGAAGCTCCTTTTATGTTTTCAATGAATTCGTTGCATATCTGGCTTCCTTAAGATAAAAATAAGATATAATTCAATGAATTTTGAGAGATCTGATATTTAAAAGAAAAATCAACCGCTTTTCTCAGAAAGTTTTCGGTCAAAAATAAAAATTTCACATTCGTGTTTTTCGAGCTCAATCGATTCATTTCGACGTAAGAAACTTCCGAATAAGAATATATAAAGGGTTTGGGTCAATATTAAAGAAGATATCGTCGGTTACAAATCGTGAACGCTCAAAAATTGCTTTAAATGAGCCAAAAATGTCGATTATGTCCGAAATAAAGCTTCTAGCGAGTTTTTCAGTCAATTCGTTGCATTTCTGGCTTCCTGAAGTTGAACATATTATAGAATTCAAGCAATTTTGAGAGAATTTATATTTTTTCAAAAAAATCAACCCCTACCCTTAAAAAAATTTCTGCCAAAAATAAAAATTTCACATATGTGTTTTTCGAGCTCAGTCGATTCCTTTCGACGTAAGAACCTTCCGAATAAGAAGATATAAAAGGTTTGGGTCAATATTAAGAAGGTATCGTAGATTAAAAATGGTGACTCTTAAAAAATTGCTTATATAAATTTATGTCTTCTATATAAAATCCTTGCCCTATTCATCTGGCTATAAAATTAAAACTCTTGTAAGGAAACTTCACTGAAGATTACCTTTTCACTCCACTGAATAGGTCACTTAAGTCATTGTTTTAGCTTAAAATCAGCAATATTGTTATGGGCATTTATACTTTTGAGATATGTAACTTTGCGGCTCTAATAGCCTAAAGACATCGAACTTTAATCCGACCCTGCGGATGTCTACCACGATCTCTGTGGATGACACCAGAGCAACATTGCGGCGAACCGCCTGTGTCATTTTCACGAGCTCATTTTCTTGCCCTCAGCCTGCCCCCAAATCACCCCAACCAAGCCACAAAACAAACATAATTAATTAAGAAAAAGTATCCAACTTCCAAAAAGTTTTAATATCATGGCTTTCAATTATGTGGAAGTTTTTTTAAACATAACTAAACATTTAGTTGCAATTCGGGCTTATTGAACCTAATTCAAAATGTGTTTTTGATAATTTTAGTTTATTTCAAAATTTCCTGGGTTTCAGTCAATTTTATTGTTTATTATTTAAAATGTTACAAATACGTTTCGGTGTCTTTCTCCACCATCATCAGTTTGTATGTCTAGATGTTTCTACCTTTACATTTGGTTGGACATTCCTGACAAATTATTGACAAATGTCCAACCAAATGTAAAGGTCGAAACATCTAGACATACAAACTGATGATGGTGGAGAAAGACACCGAAACGTATTTGTAACATTTTAAATAATAAACAATAAAATTGACTGAAACCCAGGAAATTTTGAAATAAATTGAGGTACAGTCAGGAAAATATACACAACAATGGATAATTTTAGTGTTTATGCTTTAGGGATAGATCAAATTTCAATCTATAAAATATGTATAAACCTTGAGAATTTTTGTTGCCCAGTTTGACGAATTTCAGCTTGAATAACAGGATAATTCATTAAACAGTGAATAATTCATGGTTAAAATAATTACAGCATTGCGTTCGTTCTGCAATTTGTAAAACAAACGATAAATAAAATTCCTTGTGGGCACTCGAATGGCACGTATTACTATCCTTTCCCCCGTACGTTGATTTAAACTGCATTTATGGCTTTGTAATCAACCAAACGAATTTAAACCATTGGTTTTGGATCTAGAAAAATTGATAACATTTAAATCTTGTCACAATAGAAAGAAAATGTGTTGGCGTATTTGCTGAAGGCAATGCATTGTTGCGCTTGGTAAATATATATTTTTTGAAAAACTCGGCTCGCTTCAGCCCTTGAAAAAGTATACATGCAAAAAATAATTAATTCGGTTTACTGGATTGGTTGTGGCGTTAAATGACACCATTTGGAAAATATGTTTGCCAGGCGGATTTTACCTATTTCACTTAATCAGTAAATGTGGTACAAATTATCACATCAAAAGTTACTTGCGAGAAACGTTTCCGGGAGATTCCATTATACAAATTGCCACAACCTAGCTGTGGTTTTACTGGTAATTTTCACTATTTTTCTGTCCACAATTTTCTTTGAAGTGATAAATTTTTAATGCAATATCAGTCGATTAACTAGAAAGAGCTAATGTCTCAATTTATTTTCCTGAACTGTTGCTTTACTAAGCAGTTTTCTATCATTGAGCTATTTAAAAGGGAACCTCGTTGGGCCGTAGTATCCAAGCAGCATGCGAAACTTCACTTTTTAAAATATATCTGGAAATCATCAAACCCTTTTGGAATAATCTAAAGATAAACTTCTTACAAGCTGGTGTAGGTTTAGCTATAATGGTATTAAATTTGTTATTCTAAATGACCCTTCAATATTTATCGCCCACTCATCTTAAGAGATGATTCCTAAGTTTCCTGCCTGGAATTGCATACTTCCGAAAAGGATATACCCAATATAAATACAAATTTTACGTTCAAATAAAGGAAATAACGGGAAATGCCCATCTCGAGACAAAGGAGCGGTAAAGAGAAAAAGGAACTGTGCCAGACCTAATGGTGCGTTTTAATCGTACGCAGGTTAAACGTCTGCTTGTGGAGCTTCTTGCTGGCAATTTATGTTTACTTAAACTGTAGTACATACAATTTGAACGTGACTTTAATAAAATATTATGGTGCGCAAGGTGGATACATCATACGTCAACCGAAAATAGATATCATTCCGGGCAGTAGTGTAACTTTTAAAAGATATGCGAAACTATGTAATAACGTAAAATAGAAGCAAAGCAAATATTGTAGGAAACATCTCGCGCTGCTCCAAACAACAGTCAGGATGAAAGTGACAGGAGCCGGGCTTAACGTCAAACCAAACAATATTAAACTAAACTTTTCCTCTTAGGCAACGAGCCTGTAAAACCTGCTCTAGTCAAACTTTTCACGTCTAAGTTTTTCCTTCGACAAACTCCGAAGGCCCGCTCTGCTTGCCTCCCAGTACACCAAAGAAATTATAATATTGATGCCTTTTCTCTCTACTTTTGCCTAAATTCATGTAAACGTCTTCCGGACAGTAAGCCGGCTTAAATTGTCTAGCAAGGCTTTCGAGTCACCTGTAAATGCTTTTGACTTTCTAAATTATATTATTTTCATGCCGCCATTTACTTGACACTTCAAATACACTTAGGACTGGACATCATCCAGTGTGCGAACTTTTAATCAATTAATATCATATCAAATCCTTCCTAAAGTGTATTATGCTTCAAAGTTGATATATACTATACTATAAAATCGGCCCCAAAGTTCGAAAACTTAAGCCGTAGTTTTGCTGATGGTCTAATTTTGTGTGTGTAACTTTGACATAACAGATTTTTCCCAGAGGTACTGTTTTGCAAACGTAGGGCACAGGTTTGCAACAGCCAGTAGAGTGGGCTGAAAACTTATTCCGTATTTTTTCCACGATTTCAAAGTCAAACATCGATGTCTCTAGAGCTCAACCGGTAGTTTTCGAACCAAGAACCTTTCTATTATACAAGTTATTGTGTATTTTTCCTGACTGTATTTCAACTTAATTCAAAAGAAATTCTTGGGTTTCAGTCAATTTTATTGTTTATTATTTAAACCATTTTACAAATACGTTTCGGTGTCTTTATCTACAATCATCAGTTTGTCTAAAATATAGATTCACAGTCGTCATTAATTTAAAAACAAGAGCTCTGTTAAAATATACATGCTAAAATACAATTACAAACATATTAAAAGACATATTAAAATCGGTTGAATCTCTTGGGATCACAGGTGATGAAGCAAGCCAATTTGGCAAGCCATTGAAAAATTTTTACTTTGTCTAACATCGAGCGAGGGAATAAAAAACTGTTATATTAATTAATATTAATAATTAAAAAGAAGAAGGTGAGATCAAGTATATATCATTACCGTATATTCCAGAAATTAACACAAAAATAAAAAATATTTTAAAACCGCATAATATTACTATAGCAGAAAAAACTAAAAACAACTTAGCAAAAGAATGTTTCACAAAATTTAAGCCTATAAGTGAAAAGTTAAACACACCTAATGTAATATACAAGATTGACTGTTTGAACTGTGAGAACGCATACATAGGTCAAACAGGACAATATTTAAAGAAAAGAATATAAGAACATAAATATAGCTTAAGAAAGGTTAACGAAAATGGAACAGCATTAGCACAACATGCATAACAAATGTTACATAATGTTGATTTTGATAACACAAAAATATTAATCAATGAAGACAATTATAATAAGAGAAGAATCCATGAAATGATATGAATTAAAAAACATCAGAATGCAATGAATTTTAGATCAGACATAGACAATCTTACCTTTGTATATCATACACTAATTAAATGAAAACATATAATATGAACACCTGGTATATTGAAGAAATTCAGACCAAGTGATATCCTCAGAAAGCGAAAAAAAATGCCAAATATTATAAACAGTTTTTTATTCTCTCGCTCGATGTTAGACAAAGTAAAAATTTTTCAATGGCTTGCCAAATTGGCTTGCTTCATCACCTGTGATCCCAAGAGATTCAACCGATTTTAATATGTCTTTTAATATGTTTGTAATTGTATTTTAGCATGTATATTTTAACAGAGCTCTTGTTTTTAAATTAATGACGACTGTGAATCTATATTTTAGACAAACTGATGATTGTAGATAAAGACACCGAAACGTATTTGTAAAATGGTTTAAATAATAAACAATAAAATTGACTGAAACCCAGGAATTTCTTTTGAATTATACAGGTTGTGAATTTTTTTTTCTTCAGAGCAAAAATTAAGTCAGATCGGCCTCTTTTGAGACAAGGAATGTCGCGGTACACTTTTGATCATGTGCGACATATATAGAGTGTATGTGGTCGGTTGAAGATTGAAATCTCTTAAAATGGAACATTTTTACCAGTTTTTTCGGATCAGAAGTGTCTCCGTTTTTTCAGTGCACTCGTCGCATTCATCACTTCTATATGCATATATAGAGCGGTTTGGCCTATAAAAGGGAAGATAGATATCGCTCAAAAATGGGTGCCAATGTTCGATGTTTTTCAGATCTCAAAGTCTGGCGTATTTTTCAATAAGTTGTTGCGATAAAATTGGTGAACTTTTTGACTCAAAAGTCCACTTTTCATATGTGAAATTATTGCCTACCTTTCGATCTAAGAAGCTCCTTAATTAGTACCTATAATGGTATTATATTTAAGGCGGTTTTCATTGCCGGTGAGTGAATGTTTAAGTATTTTAACTTTTGATATAAACCATGTTTTGATTTGTGCTATTTATTACTAACATATAGTATCAGAATGTAAAAAGTTGCTGGAATAAAACAACCATTTTTCTGTAAGTCGGAAAATGTCTCTGTCTTGCACTTACTGCATATAAACTTGTGCTACGTATAACAAATGTATTACCTTGATGCTGCCATTTTATGGCCTGTGACAAAGTTCTACGCCAAATTGCTGTCGGTAAAAATAATAGAGCTCTGTAGGTACAAACACGAAGTGCTGTACGACTAGCAAAAGTTATAGTCATGTGAGCTTAAGCTATTTAGATAGATTCAATTAGAGTGGAGATTCTACTGGGTTAGTGAGAAGTAAAAACGCAAGTATATAAATACTTTTCAGTTGGCCTAATAAGAAAAACATTTCCAGCGATTCATAAAACGCAATAAACTCTCGGAAGTTTCGTGCAAGTTATAAATTGTTGCACGCGGAATGCAAGAGGCCATTTCCTTCCACGACTTCTTACAAGCTGCCGTTTATCATCTAATATAGAAAGTATAAGTAAACATTTTTACTTTCTGTGTACTCGGTGTTAGCAATGCAAACAGGCATGCTGTTGGAACTGTTATTGTAAAGTATAATGGCACAAGTATCGCTGCTACCTTCCCTCTTCGACGTCTTCCTAATTAAATTTGACAAATTAAACAAAAACATTTTTCAGGAAAAACTTAGATGGCATTTGCAGAATAAAGCGAAAGTTCCCGAATGTTTTCTACGTCTTTTCTTTATACTCTCATTCTTTTAGTTATTATAAGATGCTTTATTTAAAGAGGTCAATAATCTTCAAACGTTTTAGATTTGCACAATTTGCATCTTAAGTACCTACTGTTTATTATACTTTTTGTTTCAGACGTAGCGTTCGGTTTGGTGCCAGATTTTCAGTTTCCTTTAGCAAACCTGACAGTACCTCAAGGTCGAGACGCCATATTCACCTGTGTTGTTAACAATTTGGGAGGATACAGGGTGAGTGGGGATTCAGCAACCGCCAGGGTGTGTATCTTTTCAATATATTTATTCATGCACCAACGCGCAACTGGCCAATATCTCTAAACCTGGCTGTTTAAACAGTAACTTGATGAGTCTCAGAAAAACATGTCAATCAGTTTCTACCAAATTACTGTTTGAAACACGGGTTGGCCAATCAGCGCTGAGCTCCAAGCACTGAAGCACCGATGCACTGCACCAGCACTGAGCACGTAATTAAATCAGCACCATTGCACCAACTTACTATATAAATTAGCGTTTTACAGTTTGAGTTCATATTGTCAAATCTTTCTTCTTACGGAAAACTTTCCGCTGATGTTTCAGCTTCTGCTATAGGCAACTTTCCATCAAACCCATGAAATTGACACACGTTAATGAAAATTGCATGGAATGACTTACAAATCGGAAAATGTTGCAACTTTCTAAATGCGTCATTAACATTCAAACCCATAACTGGTTTTGAGTCTACTAACTCCCGTCAACTGCGTTAAACTTTCGATTTGCCTGAATTCAGAGAAATAGCCAATCTGTCGCCATTATAATAAAACAGTTAATGTATTGTTCGGTTACAGGATCATGAATTTTGCTGATATGTAAGCATATTTTCTTCCAAATATTGGCGCAAAACATCAAATGGGTTACGTTTCCATTCAATTATCATTAACTAGTATGTGGTTTTTTACGAGAGGGTTTACAATTGTCGATTTCAGCTTTTTTATGAAACACTGGCACTTTATTTATCAATTTAGTCAGTTAAGCATTTCAAGCGGGAAAATGTGTTAGTGGTGGACGAAGGAATCCTGTAAATAACGAATTTGTAAAATTTCTCATTACCATGCAAATTTCCATCAAAGGAAAAGTTAGTAAATTATTCACTTTTTCTTTTTTATTAGCACCCTAATGGCAGTTTTGTTATTTTGCATGTTCGAATAATGTGAAGGCACCGAAACATAATCGACTTTAAAATGTTTTTTCAGTAGGCAACAGGCTCTTAGAGAACAAAATTTTGTACGTTTAAAATGTCTTGCGTTTATATTACCAATTAGAGTGTGCAAAAAATAATCAGCACCCGTTCTATAAGTTCCTGTAAGATATTTTTAATTAAGAACGCTTTATTTAAACAAATTCATAGTCAAAGCTCGTCTTGTGACTTTTCCAATTCATTTCTTGGTTGCACTAGATGGATTGGATTGCCTAAAAGAAATCGAATTTCAATATCAAAGTTCTTTCTTATCAGTATCTATTCGGTCATGTAAAAAGTGCACATGCCAGAACTCAATTACAGAAGCTGTCAGCTGGTATATTTGTTATCTCTGCACCAACTGACAGCCTGTTATGACCCCGCAAAATTCTTTGCATGTTATTTATAGAATATTTATATGAAATTTGTATTATAAGCTTAGCCTGAATTCAATAATCTGGGGGCTATTACCAGTTAATAGGAAAGTAGCTAAACTTCCATAGTTTCTTTCTCTTTAGCTTCTACCTAGGTCATCTACCTTTGAATGCACTTAACTTTAAAGCATTCACTGTAGTGACAGTAGCAGTATTAGTAGAACTAGTTGCAGTCAGTTCTGACATTATTAATAAGCCCGTTTTGTATAAAATTCATAAACTTTTCAACTAAGAACTCAAGGGTGTGAGAGTGGATAACCTTATTTTGAAAGTTTTAAGAGTTTTCCTGCGCTTATAAAAACCTGGAAGATAATTAAAGAATGAAATAAGTATACAGAAAAGTTTTAAAGAGTTTGAAATTAAATAGTGCAGCATGAGACGTTTTATGTGTAATTATTTTTAAACAGCAGCAAATATTTAATAGGTGTTAGTTACTCATTGTCTTGTTGTTTCATTTTATTACCGTTTTGATTGTCTTGATCTTATACGGCATCCCTATTTAAAGATTCTGTTTTCTTTTTATTATAGGGAGTAGGATTAACACCAACCGGGGTAAGTTTCCCCCTGTTTCATTATTAAAATTGAAATACCTGCAACCTATATATGTTAACTTAGATAATATCATCGGTCATGCACTTAGCTACTTATGTGTATAAGATGTGTTTTATATAATATACAGGGTGAGTTTTTAAAGTGTTGCAAGACCATATCTCAGAAACGGTTTCCAATACATTTATAAACATTTGGGAAACTAGGAAATGGCTAGAGGGACATGTTTTAACATAGGCGAGTTGTGCTCAAGATGACATACTATTTGTTTTGAGGCAAATATTTGAAAATTCAAGTGATAATAAATAAATCTTAGGTTATACTTTTCAAACGTTTATTTAAGTACGGAATACTACAAAAATACTGACGTTATTGGAAACCTAATAGATGGAATAAAGTAAAAAGCATCATCATATTCATACGAGTAAGATGGCTCACGGAAGTCTAAGCTGACATACCTAATTGCCAGTGCACAATTCACATTTAAACACCTTAGTTCGTGGTGCAATACCAGCACATAGAGTGTGGCACCATCGCTTACATAATTGGCAGCATATCCATTGCTCTCCTGGCTTGGATTTACTATAAAATCCGATTCATCTACATCATCAGCGTCCTGACTAAAATCAGGTTCACCATCTGAGTCATCCTGAAAAACATTACGTTTTACCTGCTATCGAACTCTAACGCTCTTGCGATTTTACTTCTCCTTTTTATTTTTACTTGAGTTTTAACTTCATCTATGAATGGACTGCCTGTCAGAACTTGAGAGCCAGCGATTTTTCTCTTCGTGTGTCTTGCTTGCCCCGTAGACACTGATTTGGAAAGTGGAGAAATCTCATCTAAAACATCTTGGGTGGTATACCTTCCAGCAATGACTTGGCACTCACACTAAAGTAGATCGTTTGTTGCATGATTTATTGTAGGCTGTGCTGTGGTCGATGAAGGAGGTCCACTAACATTGCTGGGCAGAACACAAATGATCCGGAAATACATTCGGGTTGCACGGATAAATTCCAGTTTTTCTAAATCCACTCGTTATATTTCCGTCAGAAGCAGCACTTCCGTATGCTGTCCCAAAAATACTGGCCACTTGGTAAAGCCCTAGAGTTCTACCAGGATTCTATTTCAGCCAGATGGTCATTTCACGGTTGTAATATGCCTCGAGGGGTGCAAAAAAATGAGACATCCAGTGGCTGCAGCCTATGAGTGCAGTGCGGCATTTCATCCATTTTACAAATAGGTCTCCAACCATGTAGCCACTTTCATAACATTAGTTTTAAGTTCAGCTTTAAAGTTTTTCGTGCTGAGCCCAGATTCATCAATGTTGTAAATGTTTGCCGGAAGAAAATCGACCACCAACTTCTGTAACTGCTCAAAGAACTTCTTGACCTGTGGCTTATTAAAAGCTCTTGCTTTTGCTGAGGAAGTGGGTTCAGGGGCTCTCAATGAGATGGAAGAGTTACGCTCCCTAAACCCTTTTAGCCAATCCCAACCTGCCATTTCAGTAACTTCATCGAACCTATGAGACACTCCTGCTTTTTTTGCAAATTGAAATGATAATTTTCTGACATCAGTGGTTGTAAACCCAAGAATCTTTGTTCAAACTCTAGCAAATGCTCCACTAATTGTTTTTCAATAACCGAATCAAAGGTGGGCTTACGACGGCAAGCGACCAAGATTTACTGGAACTTTCACAAAGTGACGGCGTAGTGTCGCTTGAGGCACATTGAATGTTCTAGACGCCTTCAACCAACCCACCTTGATTTCCTTAACGCTTTCAATAGCCTTTGCCATACCTTCCTTTGACCACGAATGACGAGTAGACTCCCTCTGATAGTTGCCGGGCATTCTGAAAGAAAATGAAACATAATTTTAAAGTATTCTTATGCGTAAGAAATTCAGGGTAAGAAGACATACTATTTCCACTTAAGCCGACCGTGGCATGTCATTTTGTCCCATAAGAAAAAAATATATTTGGCGTCGTTTGCGAATTAATAATCTTAAGGATAAGTTACTAATTCTTTAATATTCATAGCTCATAACAGTAACAGTTCATAATAAATTAGTCAAATACAAGCAATTACGTACCTTTTCGAGTTCCGAAATCAATGCAATGCATACCACATTCAAACAACGCAAAGGAGCAAGCTCTAATGTTTTTAGTGATTAAGCCACCTAGTAAGCCGATGCTTGAGAGTGGATTACGTGCTTGTGGCGCGTATATTTGAAATGATATGGTTCACTATGTCATCTTACCCGGGTATGTCATCTTAAGCACAATTATCCTAAGTTTTATTATTCTACTCAAACGCCCTATTTGAGAAATAAAGAGAACATTGGAATTTTAGATCTATTTTTTATTGTGAAATTTAATTCTACATGAAAAAATACGTATGTGTAATTAGGACCTACAACGTAAAAAAGTACGATTAATTTATTAAATAATGTTAATAGTTGGTTATTAATAATAATCAACTACGTTGCAAAATGACTGCCTTCAAGTTCCACTGTACTACTCTTTTTCTAAAAGAATTTCGCACTCGTGCTAACAGAGCGAATTCTCTCCTCCATATTATCTGAAATGGTTATGGGAGCAGTCGCCATCACTTTATCTTTTATAAAACTCCATAAAAATCCATCGAAGTCAGATCTGGACATCCCACAGGCCAGTTGACCCTACCACGCCGACCAATCCATCTGTTTGGAAATATTTTCTCTAAATTAGTACGGGCTTCTACGGCATAATAAGCGTCAAAACGGAAAAATTCTCATTAATTATATTTATTTAAAATTTAAAGTATACATAGAGTTAGGCTTTCGAGGCCATTCCTTGAAACTGGTGAGTTTTTCGGGTATTTAGGCCGTCGTAAAATAGAATTTCTTCCTGACGTTTCGCAAGCACGAGTGTCTGTTGTTTGTTTTTATGCTCCGGTGTAGTAGATTCTTCTCCTTGTCCTGTGCCGTGACCTTTCCTTGCCGTTTTTGCGTTGGAGAGTGCCGGAAACCATATCCGGTTTAGCGCCATTGTATCTTCTTTTCTGTTAAAATTGTCGCTGTGCTTGTGTATTTCGATGGGTTCTCGTGTTAGTCGGGGGCGATAGCCTGTTGTAGCTAGAACTTAAGTTACTGCACATTTGATGCTGTGCACTCCCTCGCTGAGGGCATATCCCGCCACTGGCGACTTTTCCACATGTCCCAATCTGCAATTTCGTCGATGTTCTCCGATCCTCGTCTTAACCGATCTTTTCGTGGTTCCTATGTAGACGCTTCCACAGGGGCATTGGATTCGATAGATACCTGCAGTGGCGAGGGAAGGTCTTCTGTCCTTAACCGACCTTAGACATTCCTGGACATTTGTCGTGGGCTTTAATTCCCAGATTTACGGACAAAATTGGGAAGATCCTAGGGAAACATAACATAAAAACGATCTACAAGCCCACAACAAAGATCCAGGATAAATGTGGTTGATAATGATAAAGTGTCGATAAATGTGTAATCAGAGAAGGAATTCATTCAAAAATTTGTCCACATACGTAGTTTTTCATGTAGAACCAAAATTCACAAAAAAATATATATCATTCTAATTGAATTTCCAAAGTTTGTTCTGCATCTTAAAGAGGTCGCTTGAGTAGAATTATCAAACAGGTCCCCTTACACATCTCTTAATTTCTCAAAGTTTTATTAATATATTTGAAACCGTTCCTGAGATTAACTGAGTAACACTTACAAGAACTCACACTGTATCAGAGCATAAATAATGAGCTGAAACATGAATACGAACCTAAATGTAAATATATTTTAATGCAACTACTGAGCTTCCTTAGTAAGCAAAAAAATATTAATATAATATTTGTCTTTCAAAGTGCCCATATCATTTTCATTCCATTATTGGAACTACATGTTTGAAATAGTAAATAAACAAATATCCACTTGTGCCAGGGAATTCGAATCAAATAAGGGAACATTCCCATAATATTGCAGTCAGAGCACGAGAATTATTGTATTATTATTATTATCATCAAAAACATATTTTCAATTTATTATTGCGAATGGAATACACCGAATATCACAATTGAATCGTTGGATAATAGTTTTTAGTCTCCATGGGGTTCTTTTAATTTACACGATTTTTACTATTGAATCGTTCCCTGAGGGAAACGTTAAAAACAGATATCGTAGGCGTCCTCTAAAGTTTCCAATATATGAATTTTATAGTGGGCAAAGAAATCAATCGATTTTTATTTGAATTAATTTTAATGTCACAGTTGAAGTAAAAAATTGTCACGTTCTACTGGGGCCCTTTGAAAGACGTTTTTAATTGCGGAGAATGGTGGGAAAATAATATCGCGATTGAAATATTCTAAAAGAACTTCGGATCAGAATCACAGATTAACAAAGCCTCTTTCAGCGTCACAAACCCCTGGATACGCGTTTTTCATATGTCAATAAAAAGAACTGGATAAAGTTCCTTTCCTTTGAAACAAATAAATTGCCGCAATGGGACTTAAGAAACCTGCCGGCTGAATCATTGATAGGCTCAAAATGAGGGTATAATTTTCAGGTCATTTTCTTCTAAATGTATGCTTTTAAAGATATAAGAACTGAACATTGATAACCAGGGAATTTGCTGCATTTACTGAGTTCTACCAAATTAGCACTATTGATTTTTTTACTTCAGCTGTAATAATATGTCTATATGACCGCCAGGAAAAGATCTTTGAAATGTCTCCTCACATCCACTGAGAATCTAGCAATGTTTGGTTACACAATGTTCTTTTTGTTGCTGATAATTAAAAATCCTGTTACGGCTGAATACTTCGTAAGCCGTTTAGTGGAATTAAGCCTGATTAGATTTGAATTTTTGTCTGAGCGAAAACAAGAAAAACACCTAAGCTGGAAATGAAATTCCTATAAAACAATTGTGAGACGAGCAATGTGGTGTGCACGCGCGCAGCAATCTCAGATTTCAGCGGCATGCTACCCTAGGCTATAACCCAGATGGGACAATGGCTGTAAAATTGAAACTTAATGAGGTGTGAACAGTTTAAATTGATATTTAAAAGAACCGAGATAACCTAGACTTGAACGGCAATCTGATTTAAGAAACATTCTTTTCTATAATGACTGCAGTCTAAACTTTTTGCTATTCAAATCAATGATTCACTAAATTGTTGTAATCGCATGTCGGTTCTTTTACAGTTTCATCGATTTAAAATTAATGAAACTAACTCTTTTTTATTGATTGGGTACACAAGAAATTTATGTTATTTTTTAATGGGTTATTGTGAACTAAGTGAGGGCTTGTAATGGCAAACCGTCCAAAATCAGGCTCTCCACCACTGGATGTGAATGTGCAGCAAGTTTACTTGTAATTTTAGTGCAGTTTCAATAAACTAAAAATAACAGCAAAGAAAGGCTACTAAAAAAACTAAAAATAACATAGATGTGATCTTATTTGTGCCGCAAGGTAGCTGTATCTGAAGTCATCTATATATGACGGGCATGAAGACTGAGCCAAAGGTCTAGCGACACGGGGCTTCCGCTGCATAGCTTTCATATGTAAACAAGATTACCATTATTCACCTTCGATGTTTTTGGTCCGCTCTAGTCGACGACATTCTTACATACGAGCATGAAATGTCAACTCAACTAAATATGCATGAGCTCTTTACCTTTTTGATACTCTTCGCCATATAAAGTTATTAATCAATGTAAGTGCCACTTACGGAATGGATTTAAAACGTATTCAAATTTCCTTTGCCGTTGCAAATTCATTTTTTACAAAGCTCATTTTCAGAAACAATTTGTCGCAAAACAGACCAACAACCCCCAAAAGTCATGCCAGTTCAATTCCAACAAGTTAATTCTCTTCCTAAGAGGGAGAGACTTATTAGGTGTCAATCTTTGTTAATAAATAAATAATAACACGGAACTCTCCGAAATTTGGTTTGCAAATCGCGCCCCCGAAAACATTTAGCCGTAAATTCAAATAGGGCGGACCGTTAAGGGCGGCTTCCTTTAATTGCCCTTTAATCTCAAAAACCGCTCTACAAATATACGCAATTGATCCAATGTTCTGAAAGCTGCCGACAGAATTTGACTTAATAATTCGAAACTCCTTAAACTTTGTGACACTTAATGCAATGTTGAGATCAGATGGTATATAATTTCATTTTCCCAATTTCCTATCATGGTTGAATTTAATGTGCCATCTATTTTCATAGAGAAATAAATCAAAATAATCGCTGTGACTAATGGAATAATCATTCGATTATGAACGATTCCCAAAACTAATAATTGTAGAATATTTCGTATTTCGTTTAGATCGAATGATCATTCAAATAATCCGATACAAATGATGCACAAAACTAATAATTATTTAATTCGTTTTGATCAATCGAAATAATAATTGAAATTGTTAATGATGAATGATACAGGGTATTTATCGTTAGATATTTTGTGAAATTTTAATTAGATTGTACAATAAAACAAATGGCAATTGAGTCCCAAGCAGAAATTTCAAGCACAATATTGAAAATTAAAGTTTGAAAACTGTAAGAAGAGAAGTACAAACTGGTTTTTGGTGATTTTTGGGTTTTTAAGCGTTTGTTGGTCGTTCTCGAGAACTTTTTTCAACTTTAATTTTCAATATTATAATTAAACTTCCAGCTATGGAACTTTATCTGTGCAGCTATTTTTACTGTAGCTTTTCAATACCGCGAGCTTTCAATGCAATTTGTTTTAAGCGTATTGAATTAATCAATTGGAGATAATCTTTGGGTTAATTTCCATTAGTGTGAGTCACATTTCCTTTTATAATTACTTTCCGACTCTACAAGCCATTTTATCTGTCCCAAACTAACACCAGAACGCAAAACAACAGCAACATCATCCATCACTGTATTATTTGTTATCGTTATACAGCCGTTTAAAGACCACTTAAGAGTAATGGCAGTATTAATTTAGCCATTAAATATTGTGTCTGTGGCGTTTAACAATAATTTAACATATATGTGTTATAAAATAAAGTCCCTTCGCTTTAAAATTGTAGAAATATTTAAACGATATTTTATCACATGACATTTTTGGTATAATGCGTTTTAATGACTATTTGCCCTCTCAGTTAAATTGTGTGTTGTGCATTTGGAATGCCATTCAAAAACATATTAATTTGATAAATAATTGTCACATTATGTGACAATTGTTGGTTAAATTAATATGACACTGTGCAGTTGATTAAATTCGAATTCAACTTTAACCTCCTATTAGTGAATATTGTTTTAAATTATATAAATATTTTCGAATCACATAATTTATTATCAGAAACGTGCCGCATTTCATATTTATTATATTGATTAGAGTCATTTTGATTCCCACTTCTAAAAATTTAATCAACTAGAACCCTGCGCTAAGTTTCCTGATGAAGAAAGGTTTGACGATATTTGATTAGTGTTAAGTCAAGATAAATTGCATAACATGGCGCATGTTATAATCGAAACTCTGAAGAACTGTTGGTTTCATATTGTTTAAAATCTTAGCAATAAACATATATATGCGCACTGTGAATAATCGAATAATCTTAATACAATTATGTTCTATTAAATTATATCACAGGTTGCTTGGATTAAAGCTGACACCAAAGCGATATTGGCCATTCATGAGAGCGTCATAACCAACAACGCAAGATTGTCTGTGACACACAACGATTTTAACACATGGACACTCAATATTCGTAATGTTAAAAGGGAGGATAGAGGACAATATATGTGCCAAGTGAACACAGATCCTATGAAAATGCAGGTGAGCTTAAAGATTTAATGTATTACTGAATCAAAGATTGGTAATCATTCGGTCTTTTCCAGACTGCTTTTTTGGAAGTTGTCATACCACCTGATATAATTTACGAAGAAACTTCCGGCGACATGATGGTACCCGAAGGAGGGTCCGTGAAACTTGTCTGCAAAGCTAACGGGTACCCCTCACCGAACATTACTTGGAAAAGAGAAGATTCGGGTTCAATTCTAGTTCGTGAGGGCTCTTTCGCGAATAAAAAAGTACGTTTAGCTGCGGTAGATGGAGAAGTTTTAAGCCTAAATAAAGTTACTCGGTCCGAAATGGGCGCCTATCTATGCATAGCGGCCAATGGGGTTCCACCCTCAGTAAGCAAACGAATGATGCTTCACGTCCATTGTAAGTACAATTTTACTACTACTAGTTTTATCCATATTTCTATATGTTTCTACGAAGAAGTGCAACAGAATTTTCCTGTTTATTGAATTTTTATACTTGAAGAGCATTACATTTCCTTATACCGCCAGTTTCCTACTATATCACGTTGTAGCAAGCGAATACATTTAAGAATATCACGTAGTTTATAAAGTTCTTTATCTCTCTTTGCCTCCACAGTGTTTATTGTTCAGTTCGGATTGATACATGTTGCAAAAATTGACAAAGGATTTTAGGATGAACAGGTAGGAAGGAATTCAACACTGTCAATAGCAAAAGCAATTGAATTTCAAGTGCGTGTCTTAATATGGGGTTTGTGTTCTGAACAAGAACCTATGAAAAAATCTTGCAAATTTTCTATGCAACTCATCAAGTAAACCATTTCCATTGGTCCATTCTTTCCTTATATTTAATTAACTTCTTTTTTTGGAAAGATTGAAATTATATTTCAACTGATTCTAACGAATATTTCGCAAGTTTATACAGCTAAATTAACAGTAGGTACAGTATAGTATTGAAGGCAATGAGAGACAATTGGTGAAATTGGCACTTATAGCTTTGGGGTTATTTGTTCCTCAATGGTATAGATTCGCTCATTAAAGCATGACCACGAGGGATGTATTAGGTTGATTGTTTTAGTGCAACTAGTAACTAATTTGGGTAGCTTAAGCGAGCGTATTGGGTGCAAATTTTCGTATTTTCAAATTCATAACATAAAAAGTTCAATGTTTCAGTGAAGTGCTCCGTTCTGTGGCTAATTGGTTCGCATATTAAGCAAATACTTATTAAAAGTTGAACATCGGAGTACAGTTTAATAATTCATTTGCACACACTTTGGCAAATCAGTTATAAAACCTCCACAATGGGGCTGGGCAATTGTTTTTAATTCATGTGTCATTTGCCAAAATAGACGCGTTGGGTCAAACAACAGCAGTTTACAATGAATGGCTAAACACGGCTGGTAACAGCACAACAGATTATAAATCCATCATTACAAAATAATATTTGCGTCTATTTTAATTATCGTTCTGTTTGCCGCACGGATCGCGATTAAAGTTATGTACCTTTTGATTTTAACTGTCAGTATTAGATAATTGTTTAGAATGATTACTCTATTTTTTAATTACGAATTATTCGAATTAATTACGAATTATACAGGGTGTTCTGTAAGCACATGATCAAAAGGGTACTGCGATATTCTTTGGATCAAAACTAGACGATCTGACCTAACTTTTATTAACAAAAATGATCTGGCTCCTCTGCGATTGATGGTCAAAGTACTTAAAAACCTTATCGTTTTTTGAAATATCGGGAGAATGGTCCGATGGATTTTAGTGAAACTCGCTTTGAATTTGTTCTTATGTAAGACTCATATTTAATGAAACACCTGAGTTCATACGCTTTGGGCAAGTAGTGAATTCTTGAGTGTCGTGGTACAAAAACTCAGGTCAGAACTTTTTATTTGGTTGATGGACTCAACTAATTTTTTTTGGTTGATGCATTAATCCTTTGCTCACATTTTCGTGCTCTTAATAAAATCTTGCAACATTCATAGTTTTTGAGAAAAAAAATGATTTCTGTTTTCTTGCCACTTAACAATATGCCACTGCAAATATCGTAATAAGCGAGGCATAAATTAATTGTCAAACTTTTGACTTTTCAATCAATTTCACAAATTCGTTTCGCAAAGGCGTTTTCTAATGAATAAATGACCGAAATGGTCAAAGCATTAGGGTTTTGCGAAGACAACTTGCGTGAGAGCGTACGCGTTTACGCGACGCGATACCCAAATCGACACGTTCCAGATTACCGGACATTTGCACGGATTGAAAGGACTTTGCGAGAGACTGGACAATTTGGTGTCCGAGCCATTGATCGTGTGGGTCGACCGCAAGTACGAAATGCGATCGCTGAGGAAGACGTTTTAAATGGGATTGTTGAAAATCCAAACATCAGTACTCGCCACCTAGCACTGGAATTGGACATACCGAAAAGTACAGTTCATCCGATCGTAAGGCAGCAACTCCTCCATCCTTATCTTGCGACAACTTTTACTACTTGATTTTGGAAGAAGACAATTTTGTCGCTTTATTGAAGATGCGCGGGCACGTGACCCAAACTTCACTAGTAGAATTTTGTTCACTGATGAAGCCGGTTTCACCAGAAGTGGTGTTTTCAATTCCCATAATTTGCACCATTATGCAGAAGAAAACCCTCATGCGAGGCATATTAATCACTTTCAGGGGGAATTTCGAATTAATATTTGGGCCGGGATCATCGGTAACATCCTCCTTGGGCCTTATGTCATGCCGAGCCGCTTGAATGGCGAAAATGATCTAAATTTCTTGAAGAACGCTTTTCCGGTTCTAATGGAAGATTTGCCTCTCGATCTTCTTGCTCAGATGAGGTTCATGCATGATGGTGCTCCTCCCCATTTTAGTGCTGCTTAACGGCTCATTTAAGTAATACTTTTCCACGCAGGTGGATAGGAAGAAGAGGGAGAGATGTTCCTGTCGAATGGCCTCTCAGGTCCCCCGACTTAACACCATTAGTTTTTTTTTGTGGGGAGCCTTAAAGAATAAAGTTTACGCCACTCCTGTGGAATCCCATCAAGAGCTATAATATAAAATTCAAAACGAGATGAACATAATGCGGGATGATCCAGAAATGTTAAGAAGGGTCCAATTCAATTTCAATCGAAGGATCCAACTATGCATCCAAGAAAATGGAGGGCATATCGATCATCTGTTGTAATTTGTTTTAGTTCTGGAATTTGTAATAATTTGTAATTTGTATTAAACATAATATGTAATTGTTAACAATCGCAATTCTCATTTTTGTAATAAATAATTATTATTTTTTTAAGTTCTCAGCTATTGATTGTTAACTCACGTTTCAATTTTGTCGCTACAACATCGAAGAAATTGATTTTTAAGAAAAAATTATAGTTTATCCGTCGCAGATTTTTATTTTATCGTCGATTACATTTTTTATCAAAAATTAAAGTCTTCTTTCAAAATCAAGTGATAAAAATCTGGAACGTGTCGATTTGTGGTATCGCGCCGCGAAAACGCGTACGCTCTCAAGCAAGTTGTCTTCGCAAAACCCTAATGCTTTGACCATTTCGGTCATTTCTTCATTAGAAAACGCCTGGCGAAACGAATTTGTGAAATTGATTGGCAAACGTCAAAAATTTTACAATTATTTTATTATTATAATATATTAAGTGGCAAGAAAACAGAAATAATTTTTTTGCGCAAAAACTATGAATGCTACAAGATTTTATAAAGAGTACAAAAATGAGCGCAAAGGGTTAGGGCATCAACTCAAAAAAATTAAGTTGATTCCATCCACCAAATAAAAATTTCTGGTAGTTTTTGTACCACGATACTCAAGAATTCACCACTTGCCCAAAGCGTATGAACTCAGGTGTTTTATCAAAATATGAGCCTTACATAAGAATAAATTCACAGCGAGTTTCACTAAAATCCATAGGACCATTCTCCCGATATTTCAAAAAAGATAAATTTTTTGAAGAACTTTGACCATCAATAGCAGAGGAGCCAGACATTTTTTGTTAATAAAAGTTAGGCCAGATCGTCTTCTTTTGATCCAAAGACTTACGGGAGACCCTATATAGGTATATATGCGCTTTCTACTAAGGGCCTTAACGTTAAGGAGAATTATTATTAGGAAAACAGAAAAACTTATTAACGAACTAAAAACATCCTCAAGCAAAATAATCATGAAGATTCGATGAGAGATCGAGTTGTTTTCAGTCTAGCAAAACCATTGGCGCAAAAAGAAAAACACCTTTCTTAATACTCTTAATATTCCCCTTGATAGATCGAAAGGAAAAAGCTATGAGACGTAGTTTAAAACGCTACACCTTATCCGATCATTGAAATGAATAAATTGAAAGTAATGAAATAGGGGATTCAAAAAAATGATTGGTAAACGATCGAGTCAAATTGATGAAAAATGGCAAATAGCGTATTATTCGGGCGCTGGCTGCTTTTTTATAGCACAAGTGGAAAATGAACGCGCCAAATGTTAAATGATATTCCTTTGGCCGAAGCCAGTGATTCATAACAATAATGCGATAAGGCTGCAAAGTGCTTAGAGTTGAATTAAAAATTCTCACGCTTTTTAATGGAGCACGACGAGTCCTGCCTTTAGCACCATAGTAAGCTTTCTTAAGAGATGACTTTCAATTTCAGACTTTACATAATATATTTACAGAGCTCTTCGATTCAGCAGTCGGGTATGTAGCAGAAATTCATTCCCCTCGGCGATAAAACTTTAGAGCGCAATCAAATTATTCACCATATTGTTGCTCGCCTAACAGAAACCGAAAACTGATAACAAGAGAGTCGAATTGATTGACTTCCCGAAAAGTAATCGACTTTTCTGAAACGGCCATCAATCGAAATTGTTTCCCAACTTTACAAATGCCATAATTGTCCAGTTCCGGAAATTTCGGATTACAATACTCATTCTATCAATACAACCATGCACAATGAACTTTACCCTTTTTTTATTTACGTCTTATAATAACTTAACTTTTATTTTAACTTGCTTCATCCGTCTTAAATCCGTTTTAAGAGTCACTCTTTTTCCTAAGAAGTCCAATTTTCAAAAGTCCCAACAAATGAGACATCTTTTTCAGATGATTCATAGGAGTTACTAAAAATGCATTCACAAGTGGATGTTTAGTACTGTAGAACAGTAGGAAAACATCCTGCACTTGAGTGCATGGAGAATGATATCCATCTGCGATTGATAATACATTGTCTAACATTATCTGACCATACTCAAGTGGTGTTTTAGTTTTATTTATCTTAATTAATTCCTTCGTCATGCCTACAATGACATATAGACATAACATTATCTAACTAGATGTAACTCTCTCAGAATCAACACAGTGTTCCAGTTTCAGATCTGTCTCCAGCTTGTTCTACATTATGGAATTAGCTTGGCCTACGACAAAAGTCGAGTAAACATACTTGGAAATTGTCGTGTAAATAGATAATTAGTCAATTTGTACCCAAAAAACGTTTTCCCTGTTATTCCAGTCAAACAACTACACAACAGAAATAGTTTTTTATATAGGAAAATACTGGAACATACTAATAAATACGAGCATCAAGTTTGACAAATGACCAATGCGTATATAGATAGAATACATTTTTCCATATCGGGTCTAAAATTACGGACGAAAATTCCCAAATATATAGTACAGTTCATTGTAATTGATTGTTTTCAAATTTTAAAGAATATGCGAATGTACACTTGCATTTTAGCATAGTTGGAGCAATATAAATGAAATTTGTTAAGTACCAGGTTGGCATTACAAAAATTCAAATTCAAAATAAAATCCTGGGCTTTAGTCATTCATATTATTTATTACTTCATTTCATTAATAATACGTTTCGGTGTCTTTCTCCACCATCATCAGTTTGTATGTCTAGAGTTGTTGCTACGTTAGGTTTTGGCATGAAATTCGGAATTGAAATACAGTCGGGAAAATGTACACATTAAAAAATTAGCAGGCAGATTAAAGAGATTTTCCATAATCCTCCTCTCAATTTGATTGTGAATTCAATCCATCATAAATGGAAAGCAGTTAACACCAAGCATCAATTTCCGTGAAGCCCCTGTTGTTTTCATAACAGGTACACATTTTATGATACTTCTTTGTGCATAGTATGTGTTGCATTCTACGTGAGAGATTTCAGGCAAGAAAAAAATGCTCGTTGCAACAAAGAACCAACAGAGTGAGTGTTTTGCGAAGAGGTGATACGTTTTATACATGGCAGTGCATAAAACGTGTCAGGAAATGATTGAAGTTGCCAACATTTGTATTTCTGGTTTCATTTATAATGAGCCATTGTGTACTTGGCGGAGAAATATTAGCCTACCCTATTGTGCATCCACGGGATGTATCCATATTCATATGCGCTTTTAAAAACAATCATTGCTCCCTACTGGCTTGGGCATAACGAAATAAATACCGTTGTGGAACAGTCTGTTTTATAGATCATCCGGATAAACTGACCATCAGACTTTTCACCTCCTAAACTAATGTAATTTGGAATTTACATTATACTTTTATTATTTTCAAAGTTAGGCCAAAGTAAACCAATTGATGTAATCGCAATTACAGATCATACCATTGATTGTCGGCCAATAATATCCGGCAAAGACCAATCTACTCTCATAGACAAAGACTTGATTAATGCGAAATCAGTGATTAAGATATTTCGCACACCCCTTAATAGCGAAAATCCCCCCTTTTCAAACGTCAAATAAAAGTCCGCACTTTCTTTTGATGTGGATCGTAACGGCGTAACAATTCCTTTTAGCTTCATGATTAGGGGAAGCAAAACAAAAACACACATCACAACATCTTTTGAGTTTTTTTTTTATTAATTGGGGTTTACAATGGCTTGCTTTGTGTATTCCGTTTGCGTTGAAGCTTGGTTTTACTCAGGGCCTTTGAAAAGAAGTATAAATACCTTGAAGCTTAACACGTCGGGTGTACAAGACGCTCATTTATTAATAAAAAATTAACATATTGAACAATTAGTCAATGTGTTTGATTTAGTAAATTGTCATTCAGTTCCACTGAAATTACTTTCTGGAGCAAAAAAGGGACTTTTGAACAAATAAGGGCGTTAAGGTGAAAAATTGGCCTCAAGAGATTTTTAATTGCTAAACTAGTCCAATTATACTGTTCTGGTGGGAATTGCGACTTTCTTACAGAGTTTGCTCGTTGATAATGCTTCATTCGACACATCAGGAGTTTAAATTGTTTTCATATCGTTCCCGTAAGCTCATAATAATGAAAACGTCATTTATGTCTGCAAGTTTGTTTGTAGAAATATACGAATTCCCTTCGTAAACGCTAAATATTTCGACAATTCATTAACTACAGTTGGAAATTTGGCGAGTGTCCGAGTCGGGGCACTTCATACATTTATTTATTTAATGTAATGCATAAATTACGGAGGGCCGTACTGCGTAAATTGTAAATATACATGTACAGAGCTACCGACAAACCAAAATTCGAACCGCATGTCTCACTCACAACAAGCATCGACAAATAAAAATATTAATTTTGCATCTGCTGTCATATATTGAATTGTTCTGACCATGACTTCTAAATCTTTAATTTATGTACTTAGTGTATATGAGTAAAATTTTGAGAATAGTTGATGGTTTAATAAGGCCACTTTTCAATTAATTTATCCCCGTGCAATCAAATTTCCCAGCTTTTCCCACGCTGTCTAGTGGGGAGAACATTTTAGAAGGGCAGGCTAGAGCCAACTATTCAATATTCAGAGGTAAAAACCACATTTGATCCTTGTCATAGACCAACCCCCGTTGCATGAAATGTTATTAGTATATAAATATATTATATTAAGTACAGAGAGCTCCCAATCCAAAAATTGTATTCGTTGATGTTTTAGATAAAAAAAATCGGCTCAGTTCTTTAAAATTCCGCAAGTCATTCCAATCTAAGAGGTAATCCGTGATGGCAAGCAGTGCTATTTCGCAAAGCAATTAATGGATGTAGGCACAGCTTTTCCCCCTTTAAATAGTCTACCCCAATCATGTATGTTTCCGCTTGCCAATATCCAAGTGTTTTTGCTGTCAGAACTCTATTGACTTTGACTCGTATAAATATATCTACCAGCAAAAATATAAATCCAATATATTGGCTGTTGATAGTGAGAGCAATAAAAAAAATGAATCAACTTTGACTAAATTTTCTGGTAAAAAGTATGTGCCTTTGGGGGCAAAATTAGAAAGTCAAGTCTGTTAATTGAGTGTTAATTAGAGATATACGTGATGGTAAGAGCTCAAACTATTATTTTACCACTGCATGATTTTTTGTGAACAAAAGAGGATTTTTTTTATTTCAGTTCACCCTCTCATCCAAGTGCCGAATCAGTTAGTGGGAGCTCCTGTAAATACGAATGTTACTCTTCAGTGTCATGTAGAGGCATCCCCAAAGGCAATTAATTACTGGACTCGAGAAAGCGGTGAGTACATACATTTTACAAGGACCCGGATTAACCCGGCTACTTAGGATTGTTTTTAGTTTTAAGAACGTTTTATTTACTTTGCAGGAGAAATGATCATTTCCAACGACAAGTACTACATGACTGATATCGACAATTCTTACTACAGCACTCAGTTACAACTCGTTATCAAGCGGATTCACAAATCGGACTTAGGCGGCTATAAATGCATCTCCAAAAACTCAATAGGCGATGCGGAGGGAAACATCCGGCTTTACGGTAAGTGTATTTAAACATTATTTATTTGACATAGGGAAATGGAAAGGCAGTTCAAACATCAATTTATTCGATTTGAACAACCGCAAAAGTTTTTTTCTAAACCGTCTACTTGAAATAAATTAATTTCGTTAAAATTTAAAACATTGGCAATCTCCAAAGAAGAGAATAGATATACGAAATGTTTGGCTTACATCGGTACCTGTGTGTATATCCTTAGTTTAATAAATTTTTACTTGTTTATATGTTAATTAAATATAAAGCGCGAATTGATAAAATTGTAGGAAAATTCTCAAAATTCTTCAGGAGGAAAAGCGTTTATTCCACCGGTAAGCTGAATTCACAGTCAGATTTATAGGGTCGGAACTATGAAAAGTTGATGAGATTCCCGCTTCGAATTGGCGACAATAAAATAAAATTGGATTTTTTTGGAAAAGTTGAGAAAATTTCAGTTACAACTGCTTTATGTATCGCAGGTTATCGATAGAATGCAGAGACGGAGTCTCAACTTTTTCCAACTACGATCAAATTTTAATGTTTTCGTTTCATTATAAATCCACAATCGCTTATATCGACAATCGATGGACAGTTTAAATGAACTGATCGAGCATTCAAAGACTTTGCGGACATGCTCCTTTCCATGAAACCCCACTATGCCTTATGGTACAATAGACAAAAGTGTGGTTCCTTTTACAATACAGGTATTTAGGTGTCTGCCTGGCTTCACTCCTGTATTCGCAGACAAAGAAAATTCTTTCACCAACATTAATTTCGATTAGTAGAGTTTGGAAAAACGTTAAAACTCCTAATGGCACCAATGGGTTTCGGAAAATTTTCCTGATCGACTCAGTAGGTATAATCTATTGGGGATTTATCGTGGAGATATTTAAACTTGCAGAATACGATGGAATGTTCTTTCCCGACCATGACGCTAATCGAAATAAGCAGTTTATGAAGTTGTAAAGACGAAAGAGAATATTGTAGCGAGCCATAAAAATAAAAATACGAAGGCGTTGTATTGGTTTCAACTGATAATGGGGATGAGAAAAAGGGGAAACGGCAGAGATGGAATAGGAAAAATTCAATCTTCCTTTTTTTTTATTTGGTGAAAATGTATGATGTGACTTAATAATTTGATGGAAGGCGTGCGTGATATCCGGCCGTTGAAAGGCATGGAGTGGATACGCTATTTGGTTCGGAAATGTTCTTATTATACGGAACAACCATGTTATTTACACAGAGTGATTCAACATTGGCGTCATTCCTCTAGAGGGGTTCAATTTTTATAAATTCTAAAACATTTCACGGTGAAACACTAAGCGCTCTGCTACAGAGAAATTCGCTAATTTCGAGTGAACCTGAATGGAATTTTTATGACCCAAAATCCTAAACCCGGATGTTTTCAATTAATCCCTAGTAAGCCTCCAAATGAATAAAAACATGGATGTTTCCCGAAAGGAACAAGTGGTTTTTCTAAGATAATTATTCGATTTCAGAAATGGAACTACAAGAGAAAGAAGAAACCAATGATTATGATTTACCAGATATAAACGAAGTAAATGAAAACTCGGAAAAGCGTCTTTATAACGATTTCCACGATCCATCCAGCAGAGAAGAAGAAACTAATCTGGGGCTGAACGTGACAGTATCAAGCTCTTGTGTAATTAGTGTTAAAAAAGTGTATCTGGTGCTTCTCATAGTATGGCTTCAGATTTAACAAATATGAACCTGTAGGGATACAGTGTATAAAATATTGTGATATGTGCCAAATATTTGTGCTTCGCCCTAAGTTAACGCTGGATGTCAATGTATGGAAATTCGACTAAGAAGGGAATCCTTTTATAATATCTTGGCCACATATCAAATAACGTTACAATTTGATGATAAGGTGAAGACTGCTCATATAGGCTAATCAACATATGCAACGCTTTCATTCACACTTCTTAGCTTTTTGTGGCAATGGGTAATTAGTCTTATTTATTATTTTAATATCATCATTCTCGTAGCTCAGTTTTTTCAAATTAATTAATTCCATTACCACAAAAATTTTAAAAGAAGGGCGATAAGATTTAAAAGGCAGCCAGAAAATCACTTTCAGATGTTAGTATCAGCAAGTGTATACAGGGTTCGAGAAAAGGCAACGTTTTTTAGAATCCATTATAAAAATTTCTTTGCAGAGGTGTTTAGTTCAAAATCTTTTTTTTTTATAAACCTTGTAGCTTATAGGTGAGGTGGATCAAAATAACGCATTTTTTAAGCCGACTCTTCAACAACTTATTGTCATACCCAGAAGGATTTAGCAAAGTTTTTATCATTGAATTTAGGTTCAATGCATCTATATACGTACTCGGATCAGATATACGATTAAAGTTTTGTTGCAAAATGTTGAACTATAAAGTATTCAAGTTAGCAACGGTTGTTCCCTTATTAACAGCCAGATTTTTGCCTAGTGTATATAATTTTGTTTTTGAGGAAGGTGCTTCTTGTAAATACATTAATGCTTCCTTAAAGTGGTTGCTTTAGAAAAATGTCTGTATATATGTTTTGAAAGTTCTGCCGGAATATGCTTATGGTTGAAATGTTTGCAGTCATCCTCATGCTTATGTAAAACACGCCGCGCTTGCGGATGTGAATCACAATAAACCGAACAATAAATTTGTCAAAAAGTCGGCTTGCTTAAAGTGTTGTTTCTTTTTTCTTTTGAGCTGCCAAATCAAAAATCTACAAGTTCTCTCCTCGAGCCGTATACATGCCACCTCTAATCCTAACTATTAAAAACATTTCTTTTTGCGAATTTCTAGTTTTCTGTACTATAAAAACATTTTATTGTAGGATTAGTGAAATCGAATAAATTAATTAAATACGTGTTAAAAATATTCGTTGCTGCATATAGTTGGATGTGCGTTGGACTTTTATTTGTTATTAAAAGAGAGTTAAAGTTTGTAGGTACGTACGATACATCGTATAAGCAACCCACTAAATTTAAAGAGATATAAAACGACTTTAGCTCTCTGACTTTTGTTATGTCTGGGGTCTTAATTGTCTGTTAACTGTTTCTAATAAATTCATTGCTAACTGTTTTACTTTAGCTGGAAAGAAATGTTTATATATACATACGATATGTCTAAGCAAATAAAGTTATTTTAAATCTGCGACATTTGGTTTTGATAAAGTTTCTACCGCTACCCGCAATTTCTATCACAGAAATTCGTTAGTGACCGTACATGTGCTCTTCTTGGTCTGAATAAAGAGGAATTGAGTAAGGTAAGTGTGCCACAATATTTAAATATAACGTTCTCATCCAACTACTCTAAAAAAATTGGCAGTAACCAAGAAAGTATTTATTTTCTTGCTAAATCGTTCACAGAAAAAAAGTACTTTTTTGACATGACTGGAGTGAAACTGTGTCCAATTTTTGTTTATTTTATTTCATTAAATCTGATGTTAGCGACATAAGCAACAGCGATGTCTTGCCTGTAACGAAAAAGCCTGATCTGAAATAAAAGTTTTTCTTACAACAATGATAAATTGCTGCAGAATATAGACAATTAAGTGGGCATTTTACGCTACACTAATCTTTTCAGGCCTGCCGAAACGAAATGTTATAACGAAATTTGTCCGTTTGCGTGAAAAATTGGAACATGTCGAGTGATAGTATAAAAATGTGGAAATTCGCTTGCAAAAAGCGCTTGATTTTGTATTCAACAAACACCCCCAGAAAATTAATCGTCAAAGGGGAAAGTTTACACCGCGTAGACGTACATATCAGCCTATATATTTACAGTGGCGTTCATCATTGTCACTCATGCGAGAGAATGGATAATAATTCCGATCTATCATTTTGCTTTTATTAAAAATTTAACTTCAATTTGTTGATAGTTTATTTATGGAAAAATTGGCTTTTCTTATCGGACGCTTCTACAGGGTTGGCTTTAGAATTAAAGCTTAAGACTAAACATGTCCTATTATCAGTTAATTCTTACTTACGCTGTTTGAGGAGTGATCCTCTATTAGAGGCGCATTGTATGCGTTTATATAAGCATTTCGCTCCAAATTGCAGCATCGAAACATAAAAAATAAAAGTACGCTACTGATTGGGCAATTTCATTTTCGATTGCAGATATTTTGCTGTTGGATTTAAATTGGCGACTAAAAACCATCCTCAGTGTGAAACTGCGGCCATTCTCGTTAGGGGATAATAAATTCGTAATATCGGACTGTCCGTCACTTCTGTGTATTTTAATCAAAGTCAGATTGTTGTAGAGTGGACGAGGAAAATAATAAAAACGGTTTCTTTTTTCAAAAAAATCCTACAGTAGCTAAAATGTTATTAGATTCAAATTCAGTTATAAGATAAATTTATTTTAAAAATTAAAATTATCAGTTTATTATTTTAGTAGATTTTGAACGTATTTAATTTTTAAAGTTGAATGAAATGCAGTTTGACCCAGTCCAAACATTTATCATTGAGAACCGACAATGTTAGTTTCAATTTAGACACTTTTTCAATAAATGAAATACATTTAATAAAATTTGAAGACTGTTGCGTCCTCTGTTGGCAAGTAAGTAATTTTATTCGAAACACATAAGAGATTTCTATCCGTTCTTTCCCTTATATTGTGTAATCCAGTATAGTCTAGACGATAATAAAAAAAGATGCCATATCAAGCCTGAATCATGCGTAGGAGTTTTGTGTACAAAACAAAAAAAATATTTGTGATTCTTGAAATTCCGCCGCCTTCATCCAGCACAGTGTGTAGAGGTGTAAAATCGTATATGATATAAGAGACGGTATTGATACAACAGGCGCTTTTTGTGAATACTTTCGGGTTTTGAAGTTATATACTACATTGAAATATTCACAATAAATTTGAAGTTATTTGAGCGCTTCTTAAAGTCGCAAAGTTTGATCATAATATAATAATTACATATAAACGCAATAATATTTTCGCAAATAAATTCTTTTAAGTGGTATGCGAAGTTTATGTTCAAGAAAACAGCATGTGTTTTATGCAACAAGATGCAGCCACCTGACGCACTAAAGAAGCTGCAGGTGGCTCGATGTTTCAAATTATGCACAAAATGCGGAATATACAAAAAAAAACGATCAAGATGATAACTGAAGCAAGGTGCGAACATTTAAAAACAAAAAAGGGACGTATGTGTTACCAAACTTCATATTTGAAAATAAACAAGAAAAGGACCAAATAGACAAATCAGCGTACATATTACTATACGCCGACGATACTGCACTAATAGTACACGACAAAACCACTGAAAAAGCGACTGAAAGACTCCAAACACTAACGAACAATACAATGTCAAGGTTCTATAAATGGAGACTAACACCAAACCCGTCAAAAATCAACTTCTACTCACAAACCACCGACTCAACGCTGACTCCCCTACAATAATTGCAGACGGCCAAACGACAGAACCAAAGAATAACATAAAATACTTAGGAACCACGATTGACCACAAACTTAAATTCACTAAACACATACGAAACATGAGGACAGAAACAATAAAGAGAACAAAACACTCCCGATCACTAACCTACAAAGACAGAGGAATTAGCAGAAACACCGCCACCAAAATATATAAAGCTATTTGTAGACCCTTGCTAGACTATGGACATATACTCATGACCAACGGAACAGAAAGGACAAAACGTTATATACAAACAACAGAACAAATTGCACTAAGACTAATAACACGAATAAGACACCCCCAAAACCCACTACACAACCCCTCCACCCAACTACTATACGGACGCACAAACGTGACAAAGATTTCGGAAAGACTCATACATGTACAGACAAAATGGACAAACAACCCCTACAACTGGACCATACTGAATCCCCTTTGTCTTACAAGACCAACCAGACAATCCCGCTTCCGTTTCCCTACATCAACGCTACTCGAACACTTACAAACGCAACTGACTACTGGACAATAAAATAATTTTTTCTTGTCATTAGAATTGGAAAGTTTATCTAATAAGATTGTTAACCTAGAATAAGAGAATTTTCATATTTGTTTTTTATTTAGATTAAGACTACATGTATTAAACAAGGGCAGAAAGACCGATAGGTCGATAGCCTTTTTTAGAAATAAAGATGTTTACTACTACTACCAAAAAAGGGTTTTTGCCCAAATTAAAGCGAAAAACATTGTTCGCTTTCATCCCATTTTATTGAGAGGAAGGAGAAAAAAAAACATATTTTTTGCAAAATTTCCAGAAGTTGCGTTTGCCAGTTTGCGAAAACGCGAATTCAAAGCAAGCCATTCTGGCCCTATGGTTTCATTGATTCCTCATATTTGGACGCCCATTGTAGCCACTGCGTCTGTGCAATGTCTTTGCATTCATAATAGAACGCAGCATCCCGAACATCTGCCAGGATAAAATATCCCCTCAAAAGAATTGTGCCAACTATTAAAATTACGGACTAATATAATATAGTGAAACTTATGGACAATTGTCCCGTTAATATTATTTGTCCTGGACCTGGTAAGTTGTCGTGGTTTTGTGTGTTTGTGTTATAAATATAGTTGATTGTTCGGTCTGTGTTTTGTATACAATAAAATATAAGGGATTTATTTTCTCAAAATATATATTTCATAATTGCAGGATAACAGCAATTTTCTAAATTGTTTTTTAATGCTGATTTCTCAACTGAGAAACCGCGAAGTCGCTTCAAAAACGTTTAACCATTATTGATAGTAACAGCACTAACTATATGTGAACGAAGGATTGTCATACAGGAAATAGAAAATAATTGTGATTGGCATATCATAAGAACGCTGATGTCACCGCACTCTTTAGGATGGATTTATTACCTTGCCGGCGAAGAAATTATTTAATTTATATCTGGAGTCGGCTTACAATGTTAGGCATTTTGATACAGTTAACCGATTTTAATAATTATACAGATTGTTAAGCAAAAATACGAGAAGCACGGATTTTTTGCAACCTTTTTTAAGTGCCGCTTTCGTATTTTTTTCTATAGACTTAACATACTGTAAAAATTAAAAATTAGTTGCCATTTTCTAGAGTAGGCACTGATTTGCCTATTCTAGATAGAAAATAATTTTCCAACTGCAGCCAACTAATTCTGAAAACATAAAATATCCTACTCTAGTTCTGCACATTGATGTTATTATCTACTTGAAATAGATCCATCTATAATGAATTAATGCGTTTGAACTAAAAAATTTGCTTTCCTGAATGCATACAAACTCCCACATTTACATTAATATGGAGAATTTGAATGAATTCCCACAATTCGCGAAACCCATTATAAAGGCATGTTTGCACTATATCTACCTAACGATTGTATTAGAGACAATGATAATAAGGCTTCATTACGTACAGACACGGTTTAAACAAAATATACTCGGCTTTCAACCATACTCAGATGAGTAGGAGAAAATCTTCAATTCATAAACATAAACATCAAACATATGTATTTATTAAAGCAGACTTTAATGAAAAAGATCGGCATATTTTATAAAATCCGCCTCTGAATTACACAAGCTCCTGATTGTGAACTATATAATAACCAAGGGTACGTACGATTTCAGAAAATCACGGATTGGAATGGAACGGCTTAGAAATTCTCATACGACATTCTCTAGCTATTTATGGCAGCTTTCGCTTTAGCAGGATTCTTAAATATCTGGCTCTCAATACAGTGTGAAACCCGAAAATAGCATAGACATACGTAAATGTTCCAGACTGGACACTCATCCATAAAAAAATAATTATTATAATCAAAGTGGTAAATTTTACTGCTAAAGGCCTGCATGCCCATGATCTGACTGGCTGTTGCAGGCTGCAGGCAGCTGGCTTTTACGGAAATGACGACGAAACTTTATCAAGCTGCAGTATGTTTGGCATTGCAAAATATAAAAAGAGCTTCCTGGCATTTAACCAGGAGATTAAACAAATATTGGTAATGTAAATCCGCCTGATAGATCAATAATGCGTGGGTCATGTTGTAAGCCTCATCAAACAAAATTATTTCCAAACTCCTGATAATTTTCATAAAAAAAACTTGAATTTGCTTTCGGGAAAACTCATCCCTGGTGCACGAAATATTATTTCTTATTTATTAAGCTAACAATAGCTGCTAAATGTGTATTTGAACTTAGAAGTAAATAATGAATCAAATGGTAATATCTCGTTATATATTTGCCAATAGTCAATAAATACCTAGTCTGGATATGATTGTTTGATTGATTATTAATGCGATAAGGCATGCTGTTCCCACAAAATAACTAGAGCTTTTTATGCAGGGTGCAATTTGAATAATTTTAAACAAGTTTTGTTAAAGCACCCTGCGTTCTGAGCTTAGAGGTAGGAACATTAACTGCATACATACTTCCAGTTTCTGATTTTCTTAATGAACGTCTGGTCGAAGCTAAATATATTTTTTAAATAATGGCTCTGTTAAAATCGGGCCTGCAATATTGACGACAGTTTTTCGGAAAGTTTACTTGTGTCCATAAAGGGAATAGCAAAAGTTCCAAATGGACCTTCAGAGTTAACAATGCTAGAAGCCTTATAATAGGTATGGCAAGAGACCCGTAAAATGCCCGCAGGGTACCGTTAATATATTAACAAAATCTACCCATTACGAGCCTGAGTTACTGTTTACGCTCAGCGAGCGTATCGTCGAGTCTTCAAAGAGTGTTTCAACAAATAAGTTCGATTTTGTGGAGTTTATTAGTTTTATGTGTTCTAAGGCAATTTTTAATGATTTTTCTGATATTGGTAAGTGAATAGTTAGGTAAATGATAGCACCCAATACCATTTAATGCTACCTCGACAGGCGTCTTTTGGACATCGGAAATAGCTTCGCACACTCTTCGTGAATATATTGCGGGTACTGTGACTATTACTGGTATACTTCATGTATTGTTTTGGTCTTCATTTTACAATTTCGACCTCAATGATAACAAACAATTTCTTTAGGATTTTTTTAATTGCAATACTTTGCATGTCATAACTACTATTAAGGACGACAAACATTGCAATAAACATGTAATAATTACGGTGGTAACTAGACTTTAATAGGGGAAGGAAAACAAGTGAATAGTATAAAATGTGCAAATGAAAAGTAATTGATTTAGTAAAACTTTCATTGCTTTACAGACATATTTTTATTACGCCGATTAATTAACTAAACTATACTGTTTGATAATGAGCAATGCTGAGGTTAAATGGTTTATTGGAAATTCCATTGCATTACAAAGAAAATTTTAAAAAATTAAATAAACTTTGTAAGACAATGGACATTCGAATAAACCATTCAACCACCCCATTGTCTACCACTTGCAGACAAAACAGTTTACTCTGTGGCAACGTAATTTTTCCTGAAAATGAATTTTTGAAGAAGGAATGAGCGTACATAGTACCTACATAGAGAGCGCAAACCTTTAATTTTTTATTAATTTTATACTAATGCAAAATTATTTTTGTTACTACACAATATGACTCATATGAAAACGACATAAAAAATCTGCCTGCAGTAAAAAGATTGATTAAATACATTCCCTTCCCATCGACAAAGTCTCAAGTTACATATTTCTGTTGGCTGTTGGGTTTCCCTCCAGTTTTTTACTCTCCCAGTAATTGGGTTTTCGTGTAAAATAATTTGATACGTTTTTACCATTCTTATTATTTGAAATGATTTTGCGCGAAACTATAAGTTATAGGATGTAATGATTATTTATTGTATTGGCCTTGAATGTCTGTGATCACAAACATTGCCTTTTTGTGATCACAATCGCGGACCTATCAAATTTAATTAAAAAACTGTTGACCCCTTCAAATTGCCATCGCGTTGAGAAAAAAAAGTTACGGTCACGATTTTATTTGAGAATGCATTGCTGCTTTCAAGCAAAAGTGAAAACTGATTTCAGTATAAACTCACGACAGTACAAACGGCTCTAATGATGTTAATTATATTTTATATGATTTTAAGTAATTTTAACGAATCCTTAAAGTGAACGATTACTTCACACGTTGGAATTCCCAAGGGTCGTAAAGTTTAATTGCCGCCAGTAAAAGCCCTTGAAATAGTTTCGGGCTTTATTACCCAAATCTAGCCCGACCAGTGCCCGAATAAAACATGTGGCTTTTTACCTTCCAAGAAATAATATTTCTTCCAGTCAAGGCTGAAAGGTCGGAGAATAAAATACATATTCAAATCGTACTCCAGCAAATAGATTCTGAGAAATAGAACAAGCCTATTCTAACTAGCATGTAATATATATGTTACAGCTTCCAAACATTAGCTTTTGTGTAATTCAGTACAATAGACCTAGTTTGTTTAGGTGTCAATCGTGTTTATCTTTCATGGGTTTATTTAGACATGTAAATACCTATGAAAGAGCCGTTTAGTATTACAGATAGGATTTCAAAGCAGGAATATGAGAACCCAGTCAATTGGTATGATTCCCTATAAAAAGGAAATGATTCAGCGCTATATAAAGACTACCACCGTATGAAAGAAAATCCAATTTTAGTATTTTTGAACATGTGCAAAATTGGATGTAAAATCGGCATAATTAAATAATAATTAGCTAAGAGGCGGTCGTTGCAGGCATACACTAACCTTGTCGAGTCATAATTACCAAGAAAATTGCTCGTCTTTATATTTAATATTTGTGCAGTTTTGTACCTGGCACATTATTTAGTCACTACGACGAAGGATTGGTTTAATTTATTTAAATAAAATTCACATTACTAAGGTTGTTATATTATAGAGACTTATCATTTCTATTCACAGACTGAACTCGTTGAAAATGTATAACTGGATTGAAGAATGTAGGTATTCGATTCGTCAGTCCAACAATGAACAGTGAATAGCATAAATTTTATATCAAATATTGCGGACAGTAGATAAAATAGCGATCATCCCAACTATATGTGATGAAATTGTTAAATCGCTAGGCTGGATGTTAACGCATCCACTCGCAAAATACATCCAGCTTATTGATTGAAAAATTTTATCGGTATTTATAGGTTTCATTACAATCTCAACCACTCGATAAAGCTCATGATTAAAAGTACAGCCACATTCGCAACTCAGTTAGTGAAACCTTAGAAGAACCTGCAATACAAACAAGCAACCATATGCATATATTTATCTTTTCTGTATGTACAATTTTTTGATGAGCTTTTATCAAATTAAGTCCTTGTATGTTGTAAACACATGCTAAAATTAAAAACAAATTCATTTGGAACAACGCGATAAAACACGACTTTGCAATGCTAAAAGATAACGCAGTAGTTTATTGCCTTTCTTCGGGTAAGCTTTCAATATTTAGTCGATAATTAACGCGTTAAAAGGCCGTGCTTAGCTACCTTATCCGTATTACTTAAGTGCTTTAGTTCCATGCAAAAGGTGCCTCAATTGCGTAATTTTTGAGCAGCAGTAGTAGATCTTCCGACAACGTCGTTCGCAGGTGCAAAGGATTAAAAAAGTCATATTTATAACAAAACTATTGTATGAATTGAGCAGTTTGTCTTATAAGGGAACACCCAGTATCTAAAATGTCGCACAAAGGTTAATCGTGCCGTGGAGTGTAAAACTGATCAATGAATAACTTGAATTTCATTCCCTTGATCCATTATCAAATAAAAAGGTTAACCAAGTGGAAAGTTTTAACAACAATCTATTACAGAAAATAATGATCTGCTGAGGAAGTAATAAGAAATTTAATTAAGTTTTGTTAAACGACACTTCCCAACTGTGAGTTAATTGTTTCACTTTATTCAAATGCAATAGTTAATTTTGTCCTAAAAACCATTTCAATTGTCTGCAACGCAGTGAAATGGGTAATAGGTTTTATTGTTTAAAGAATACTGTAAAAACTGAAAACAATGGTAGGACAAATTTGAGGTATTTCCATAGTTAAATTGCCGTTAGAAAACGCCTTTAGTCGAAAGTCATCGGCTAAATTACCTATAAGAGCCAACTAAAATTAAATCATAGTTCTTGTACCACTTGAAATTATAATATGAGCTTCCACGTAGACCGACCATTGCCATTGTTTTAAAAGATTATAATATATCCTTTTCCGTTTTGAACAAATGTGGCGGAAACGTTATTTAAAGTGAAACTATGTGAAATAATAAGTAGATATTAATAAATAATTCATTGGAAGCCATTGTTATATATAGAGTTTGTAAACGGACACGGGTGTTCTTTATAAACTGTGTTAAAAAATTTACGTGTTTCATACCTTACAAAATAGTCTAATTTGAATTCATAATCAGAAAAAATAACGTTAAGTTATTCATTCGGTAACGGTGTTATTAATCTGGCAATCTAGACGTTATTAAATGTATTACTCATACCACATTAAAGACGAGCGTAATAGCAATTAAAGTGCTTCATGCATGCAGCTCATGTTTCTTCTAGAACAAAAGGTTGTGACTGGAAAGGATTTAAAATGAACTTCGAGCCAAGTGTTTTAAAATCGACTTTTTTGTTGGCAGATTTAAATGGCAGCATTTCGCAAAAATGGAAAAGATTGCGCCAATGCTGTGCATCGTTGCGTGGTCACAACTCCGAAACATCGAAAAGTGCTCTGCTCGAACCCACTAGCCCTCACATTCTAGTCAGCACGCCTCACACCACTTCATCCCTCAGGCTTCCCAGCAATACCAAAAAAACTAGCGTACAAGAAGTACTAAGGGCTAAATTCAGTCAGATTCATGTCGGTTTGCGAAGGCGAAGGGCTATGTCCGTCCAGGAATTTTTCCACACTGTAGGGAATGGTGGAAAAGAACAAACTAATCAACCAAAGACTGCCTTCTACGTTCCTGCTCCTGAAAACTTGACTTCTGCTGATAGGAAGCCTCGAATATTTCAGTCAGCGTCGGAGCGAAAAGCTCGACCCCGCCAACGAGAGTCATTAAATCTCAGGTGAGAAAAAAATTGTCAGAAATCCTGCTATGGGACTAAAATGTTCGTTGCAGTCTTCCAGGTTCAGAATACTACTACGAACCACCCCCAGACTACGATGTCGAACCAGCACGACATCGTCGCTGGTCTGTAGCTGCAAATCCTACATCACTTAATTCAGGCCTTGCCCAGCCTATTTACACTCATCCAACGAAAACTCATAACTTGAAAACCATCGAAAACTACAGCATGAAAATACCAAAATCTAAATTTCAGAAACATCAACATAATTCGGATCGAGCAAGGTCACAATCACCCAATTGTAACAAAAGACAATCCGAATGCAGTAAGGCGGAAAAACAAACGAAGTTTAAAGTAGCCAACTCAAAGAGCTATTACGAGTTGGGAGGCGGCAGACAAAAAGCGGAAGTACGACCGGACGGTAAATTTGAACGTGATCAGCAGGTATGCAATTGCTTTTTGATTTCTAGTGCCGTACACGATTTACTACTTTATTGAATTAAGCATAGTAGCCCATTGAACACGTAACACGTTTGCCCTCAGCTATTGAAAACCTCAATTTATTCTAATGCGGTCAGAATGTAACAACTGTCCAATTATTTACTATACTCTATATAGATATATAAGTTCACTCAAGGGGAATGATAATCTTCTCACGTTCAAACCAAATATTTAGTAGAGAAATGCCGTTAGAAAATACATATTTTCATGAATTTACATTTTTATATGTAGCCATAGTCCATATTTACCAAGCAATGTTCCAAATTGAATGCAACAAAATAGTAGAATAGGTACGGCCCTGTCAGAATTAGTCGATTTGAATCGATTATTTCCTACACATTACAGCTTTATTTATTATAATGTTCGTCACCCAAATAAACAAAATTAACATAATTTATCAATCAAAAGCTGTCAGAGTTGAACGTGAAAATCATAGGTCGGCATTATAAAAAGATTCCTGACCCACACATCGGCCCACAAAGACACACTAAAAGTGGCATAGTGATATTACTATTACGGTTGCTTGACGCTAAGCATCTCTTTATGCAACAATCCCAGGAAAAATCAACATGTAGGTGGTCAAGTTTAAATTCCTTAATGACTATATAACAGTTTGTATTTAAGTTAAACGGTTTCGTAATTTACAGTCAACCTTTTAACCTTATGTTCTAGTTGTAAGTGCAAGAACTGCAAATGGAAGGAATTGCATCGAATTATTCAAATAGCTCAGTTTCTGTGACACGAAACGACTTTTACATACATAATAGTACATATTACGTACATACTACGTATGCAATGCATGTCCGCTTCAGTTGTTTACATATGGGAAATTTTATGAATAAAAATTGCTAAAAAGGATCTTTTATAATTGAAACAAACTCAGTCAGCCCCAATTTTTTTAGCGCGAAATTATCTACGGAGATGTTACTTTTATGGAATTAATCACCATTTCTTTTTATAAAAAAAATTGCTGAAAATGCAAATGTGACTGCGGAAGGAATTATGATATATCTGCACGTAACTGATAGAAATTATTAGCTCAATTAGGTACATGTAAGCTATTTTCGAGTTATTTAATCGATTTCAACTAAGCTCTTAAGCATTGAAGCTACAGGGCCGTCTTCAATTAAAAATGTAAGTTCAGTTCTCGAGTTCCAATGAAAATCCCAACCAATTTTCATGATCATCCTGTCCCAAATCTACGAAAAACTATGACTATAATACAAATTTGAACGTTCTAGCACAGTGGTTCCCAAACTAATTAGGCCCATGGGTAAAAAACTACATAAATGCATAATAGAAAAATTCAAAATTTAACTTTAAAATAAAAACATTTTATTGAAGAAGTATTAATTGAAATTAAAACTTTTGTTTTAAAATACAAATAAGTTAATAACTTGGATGAACCTGAGGGGATGTCATGAGTTTATTTATGTCGGGCTCAATGTTTCTGAGTAGCAACCGCAAATCTCTACGTGTACTAATTTCTAGTCGGTATACTTTTTTGTGACGAGGCTCAGAACGGCAATGAATCCACGTTCTACCAAATATGAGAGCGGAAAAACAATCAAAAGCTTCTAAACCTTTCGCGGATCAGATATCCCACAAAAAAAAAATTTCCAAGGACCCCAGCTAGGTCTTGTTTTTTCATGACTTTAATTTTCCATGATCCCAGGGACCCCTTAGGGTCCCTAGGGCCCACTTTGGAATCCACCGTTCAAGCATCTGGAGATTCCAATATCTCGTTTTAAGTATTTTAACTTTCATTGGTTTACTGATTTCTCAGGAATCCATCGAAGAGCTAGAAGAGATTGAAGAGGAGGAGAGCAAATTTTGCACCTTACCTAGAGGTGGAAATACGTTTACGATTCGACAGGTGTTGTTCCACAAAGGACACGACTCGAAGCCGCTGGGGTTCAGTATAGTAGGAGGCCGAGATTCGCCTAAAGGCAGCATAGGGATTTATGTGAAAACCATTTTCCCGAATGGGCAGGCAGCTGAAAATGGCACTTTGAAAGAAGGTAAGTTTCTTTGTGTTTTGATATTGGAAATTTTTCAATAGTAATGATTTAGGTGATGAAATTCTGGCAGTAAATCACAAGCCGCTGCATGGAGCATCGCACAAAGAAGCAATTAATGTATTTAAGCAAATTAAGTCTGGGGCTGTATTGTTGCATATAGGGCGAAGATTAAATAAAAATCGACGCGAAAAGCTTGTGAATTGAAAATATTTTAACGTTATTTTTACTTGCTTTAGGATTATGTTAGTCTTAACGTATATACCAAAGATTGAACATTTTCATGTAGGAAAGAGTTTTATCAATGTAGGTCGCTAGTATATGTAGGAATGAGACGGTTATTTTTTATAATATCAGAGTGATAAATTAGTCCGTTTACGTAACGCATGGTACAACAGAAGGACTGGAATACTGAACAAATTCGTAAATATGGGCAGCAGCTGCTTTAGCTAAGCAACTTGTATGACAAGTATTTTAAATATTACGTGCAAAATGCAGATTAAATATATAAAATAATATATGTATGTAGGTTTACGTTTACAATTCACTGACATATATAATAATATTTCAAATAATGACTAAGAATATCCATAGATAATATCTAATCATATTTTTCCATCTGCTTAATTTTAAGTTAAGTAGTTTCGATAGTAATCAAAATGTGATACTTTTCTATCATTTTTAATGAAGTACATATATGCACATATATGCTCTAAACCATATCGAGTTGTTTTATTTCAAAGCATCTGGGAAAACTCGCTCAAAAAATTTCCCCCAAACGTAAGGTTTGTAATTAATATTTTTATTGAGTAAATTGAAAATGGGAAATTATTTAATTAAGCAAAGTAAAAGTAGAGTTTATGGGGTGAGCGAAATTCGAAGTTTCAATCCCGTTAAAAGAAATAGAAAAATCACAAAGATAACTTCTGGAGCGCGATTGAATAATTACAACACTTTAAGTGAATACAGATATCGAGATGATAATCTCAGGCACCCTCAGGATCGGTTTTGAGGCCATTAGCTCCCATGGGCTGGTTTTAGCCTGCAAATAACACTCCCGAAACAATTACCTGTATTTCGCTCATATATGATTTAATTATAGGGCGCGAGATTATGTAGAAAAAGAGCATGTTTCGAAAATATTTTAAAATATGCCAACATATAAAAAAATAAATCCAAAGCCCTGGTTAGCGAGAAGGAGGAAGGAAGCAACCTGTTAGAGCCCTCTATAATTCACCACTGTCAAGAATCAGCCCTCCACCTCTGTCGAATCAATCGTTTTTTTAAAATCCTGTTAGTGGGTGAGTAGGTTAAGGGTCATAAAAAGGGTAAGGCCCATATGCGCATAGTGATCGAGGCCTTTGTGTTGATACCACACTCTTTTTTGGTGAATATAATATAGTTCAATTGTTCGTATGTTTAGTAGTAGTAAACATCTTTATTTCTAAAAAAGGCTATCGACCTATCGGTCTTTCTGCTCTTGTTTAATACATGTAGTCTTAGTCTAAATAAAAAACAAAGATGAAAATTCTCTTATTCTAGGTTAATAATCTTATTAAATAAACTTTCCAATTCTAATGACAAGAAAAAAATATTTTATTGTCCAGTAGTCAGTTGCGTTTGTAAGTGTTCGAGTAGCGTTGATATAGGGAAACGGAAGCGGGATTGTCTGGATGGTCTTTTAAGGCCTAGGGGATTCAGTATGGTCCAGTTGTAGGGGTTGTTTGTCCATTTTGTCTGTAGGTGTATGAGTCTTTCCGAAATCTTTGTCATGTTTGTGCGTTCAGTATAGTAGTTGGGTGTAGGGGTTGTGTGGTGGGTTTTGGGGGTGTCTTATTCGTGTTATTAGTCTTAGTGCAATTTGTTCTGTTGTTTGTATATAACGTTTTGTCCTTTCTGTTCCGTTGGTCATGAGTATATGTCCAAAGTCTAGCAAGGGTCTACAAATAGCTTTATATATTTTGGTGGCGGTGTTTGTGCTAATTCCTCTGTCTTTGTAGGTTAGTGATCGGAAGTGTTTTGTTCTCTTTATTGTTTCTGCCCTGATGTTTCGTATGTGTTTAGTGAATTTAAGTTTGTGGTCAATTCGTATGTTTATTAAAGGAGTAAAGCACTTTTAGCTTTTTATTTCGAACCGGGTTGTGGAGTTAAGACGGGTAGTTTTATGAGACACAACACAACCAATAAGAATTTACCGACATCAAAAATAATATTTTTTCGGATTTGGGATTCGGAGGAGGGACCTGTTCGAATGATTTGGCACAGCTGAATCCTTCGAATTATTATTTCGATTATTAAATACAATATACTAGTAAACTCTCGATTATATAAATAATTCGATTATCATCACTACTACACCTGACCGACCAGCCAAAAGCAATCAAAAACACCTTTTTGTTTCTATTTTAAAACAATTAACAATCAAGTGTGTTTTTTGCAAGATGTCAGTGCTTTGGCATTTAATTTATTCGAAGTTCAAAGGCTTTGTGATGGTTTCTGAAAATTCCAGTTTCTTCTCGAAGAATCTTCAACACTCAAACTCACCTCACTATTCATTCAAATCACTTTTAATCTTCAACTGATTCTCCCTGCTAGCGAATGGGGCTGATTGACACTAACAGGAGTAGGTTTCAAACGCGCACTCTTGAGATATTGCTGAATGTTTCAGTCTCGACGGATTGGCGAATGCGTTACCTAACTAGATCTGTTCGTTGAATAACATGTTCGTTCGCGAATAGAGAGAAATAGACTCTCGAGACAACACGCACCTACCAAGAAAAATAAGTATTTAAAAAATTAAATAATTATTATGCATCTTAGCGACAATATTGCACGTGGGGTTGAATGAATTCTTGATCCCGAAAACACGACTTAGCAGCAAATTGCATTGGACAATCTCATTTTGGTGCATAAATAAGTGGTGTTGGGAAAGCGAATTTCAAAAGTATGTAAGTGTGTTTTGGTTTAATTTATGGACCATCCAGGAATTTTTTTCGCTGAAAGTGCTTAATTTGAAGTGTTCTTTAAGGTAAAAAAACAGAAAACAAAAATTCGGAGGGACTCAAACGACACGATCACCAACTAAAAAAAATCCCATTAAAATAGAACTGAGTCAATTTACAAGCGAAATTCAAATTAATATTTAATTAAATTTTCGGAATAAAAATTTTATAAAAACGCAATGAGCGGTTAAAGATCCGTCGCTAATATTTCCACCCATTGTCCTTGACAATTGGCATCTGTCAGATTGGCAATTAGTTGGGTCGCCATTGTTGTGGTTTTGTAATATTTGCTATTAGAACCCAATAATATCAAAACCCAAGTTAATTAACCAGATTTTTGGCTGATTAGAATTAAAAATGTTCAATTGTCTTATGCCTTAAGATGTTCCTAACAGTTGTTTCCCATAAATATCTCTACAGCATTCAATACTGAACTCTATGTATGGAGGATGTTTTCAGGCATCTTAAAAATAAAAATTAATTAAAAATAATTATATTAACAAGGGAACACTTAAGTTTTAGTGTCTTTGTTCACTGAACTACTTAGTGTAATATGTTCCTGTAAGCCAATTATTTAAGGTCGTAGATCTATCGGGCTCTGTACATAAAACTAAACAAAATGAATAATTTATTTGATCACGAGGATGAAAGCAGGTAAATAATTTGATACATTTTATGTGATAGTGGGTTTTATCAATTTCCAAATAAACTGTGTTTGCGAATTGCTAATTTGCTTCTCAGTAAATCGTTGTACTCAGCGCGAAGCGTATACCCACCCTCAAGTTTACTGAGACATTTCCAATCTGATGTACAAATATTTATTTCACTTTCAAAGGCAAGTGCTCCGGTTACTAAGAAATCTGGAATCTCCAGAACTAATTAGTACTCACAACCTTGATTCATCTGATTAAATGCAACCGATGTTTGTTTCAATTTCTTTCAACAACTTGAAAACTGCAATCGGTGTTTTATGTTTCAACCCGTATTTTTGTTTCAGTTGGTACTTTGGTGCCATCAACAGGCAGGAGGCTCAAGACCTTCTTATGGCCGAAAAGGAAGGAGGGGTGTTTTTAGTTAGGGATAGTACAACTTCCGTGGGTGACTTCGTATTATGTGTAAAGTTAGTATACAACCCATGTGGGATTAATTTAAACCCACCCATTTATTTTAATTTAAAAAAATTAAAAAATTTTGATGTGCCAATTAATTGGGATTTTAAATTTTTGTTGTTTGTTTCTTAAAGCTGGAATGAGAGGGGCATTACCTAAAATAGCGGCGATTATTAGTCGCTATCTATATTGTTATTTAATGTTTATTGTTGCAATGAAAATTTATCTTATCAGGCTCAACTGCGTGAAGTACTGGAATTCTGAAAGTGAATCCCAAGAATTGCAACGGCAATTTAGCAATTTATTTAAAGTATAACATTTTTTTTATTATTGCGTATATTTTCCTGACTGTATTTCAACTTAATTCAAAAGAAATTCCTGGGTTACAGTCAATATTATTGTTTATTATTTAAAACATTTTACACATACGTTTTGGTGTCTTTCTCCACCATCATCAGTTTGTCTAAAATATACTTTCACAGTCGTCATTAATTTAAAAACAAGAGCTCTGTTAAAATATACAAATTACAAACATATTAAAAAGCATATTAAAATTTGTTTGAATCTCTTGGAATCACAGGTGATGAGTCAGGACAATTATGTTCGGGAAAAGACCAGAATTTATTGTTCAGAGCTTTAAATTTTACTTACATGTATGGTACTGTTTCCACCTTCATCTTTGGCAAGCCATTGAAAAATTTTTACTTTGTCCAACTTCGAGCGAGAGAATAAAAAAACTAGAAAGCATAAGAAATAAATGGTCTGAAATAAAAGAACACACATCATTGCCCGAGTATCAAATCAATGAAATGAATTTATTGGGGCGATAGAGCTGTGCCTTAAGTCCACTTACTTCCAATACGAGGGGAATTTCCATTCACAAATATATGGAGTAGCTATGGGGTCTCCCATAGAAGCAACAATTGCAAACCTCGTAATGGAAAGTCTTGAAGAAAGTCTTGAGGACAAAGACAACTCAATAAACTTTTTAGATATGACGGTTATGTATGACAACAATGGGGAAATAAAAACAAACTGGTACACAAAGGATGTATGGTCTGGTAGATACTTGAATTATCAATCATATGCACCTCTGCAATATAAAAAAAGGGTTGTAACAGCTCTTACTGGTAGAGCGATTAAATTGGCACATTATGATTATAGAGCAAAAAATCTCGAAAAAATAAAAAAGATACTAATAATGAACAACTATCCCAAATCATTCTTCGAACCGATCAGAAAACGAAGAATGAATAAAATCTACAATTCCAATAAATGGAACAACATAAATAATAATAATAAAAAAGAAGGTGAGATCAAGTATATATCATTACCGTATATTCCAGAAATTAACACAAAAATAAAAAATATTTTAAACCGCATAATATTACTATAGCAGACAAAACTAAAAACAACTTAGCAAAAGAATGTTTCACAAAATTAACGCCTAGAAGTGATAAGTTAAACACACCTAATGTAATATACAAAATTGACTGTTTGAACTGTGGCAACGCATACATAGGTCAAACAGGACAATATTTAAAGAAAAGAATATACGAACATAAATATAGCTTAAGAAAGGTTAACGAAAATGGAACAGCATTAGCACAACATGCACAACAAATGTTATATAGTTTTGATTTTGATAACACAAAAATATTAATCAATGAAGACAATTATAATAAGAGAAGAATCCATGAAATGATACAAATTAAAAAACATCAGAATGCAATGAGTTTTAGATCAGACACAGACAATCTTAGCTCTGTATATCATACACTAATTAAATGAAAACATAAAATATGAACACCTGGTATATTGAAGAAATGCAGACCAAGTGATATCCTCAGAATGCGAAGGAAAAAATGCCAAACATTATAAACAGTTTTTTTATTCTCTCGCTCGAGGTTGGACAAAGTAAAAATTTTTCAATGGCTTGCCAAAGGTGAAGGTGGAAACAGCCATACATTTTTAGTAAAATTTAAAGCTTTGAACAATAAATTCTGATCTTTTCCCGAACATAATTGTCCTGACTCATCACCTGTGATCCCAAGAGATTCAAACAAATTTTAATATGCTTTTTAATATGTTTGTAATTTGTATTTTAGTATGTATATTTTAACAGAGCTCTTGTTTTTAAATTAATGACGACTGTGAATGTATATTTTAGACAAACTGATGATGGTGGAGAAAGAAACCGAAACGTATTTGTAACATTTTAAATAATAAACAATAAAATTGACTGGAACCCAGGAATTTCTTTTGAATTTTTTTTTATTTCAGAGAGGACAGTAAAGTTAGTCATTATATTATCAATAAAATGCAGAGTAACGATCAGACGAATTTTCGTATTGGGGATCAATATTTTAAAAGCTTAACAGAACTAGTATCTTTCTACAAGCTACATTACTTAGATACCACACCCCTTATCAGGCCAGCAAAGAAAAAGTTGGAAAAAGTCATTGCTAAATATGATTTTGAGAGTAACGTAAGTTTTCCGATAGCTCAAACGGTTGTAACATTTCAATTAAAATTCTGCGGCTATTTTGCAGGAGAAGGACGACTTAAGTTTTAAAAAGGGTGATATTTTAACAGTGCTATTTAAAGAGGAGGAACAGTGGTGGAGGGCAAAAGATAAAAACGGCAGAGAAGGGTGTATACCAGTTCCGTATGTTCAAAAGGTACAAGATGGGCATCGAGGTGATTTAATTACGAATATATTTCGTTTTCTGTTAGCTTGAAGAAAGTTCTTCACCGGTTGAAGCTTCAACAAGACTTCCAGAGGGACCAGTTAGTAGCACTCCTGAGTCGAAACCTAAACCCAAACCGGTATGATCACATTATTTATTTTATTCTCACTGCTACTTCAATTTTTTGATCGCTTGTTTTTTTCTGTAATTTTATCTATTTTATGAAAGCACGAGTAAAATCATTTTTAGCGGAAACTACCGGCAAAAGCTCGAGTTAAACAAGTGAGAGTACCAAATGCTTATGACGACACTGCATTGAAGCTAGAAGTCGGCGACATTATCATAGTAACCAAGACCAACATTAATGGACAGTGGGAAGGTGAACTGAATGGTAAAGTTGGATATTTCCCTTTTACACATGTAGAATTCTTAGATGACGATAGTGGGAGTTAGTAATTCTGTGGCAGGCTGTACAATGGTTGTTTCACTCTTGTAATCCTGTAATTAATCTATAGCTTTCTGCGTATATCCAAGATAGTTCTAATATATAACTAATTGGAATCGTGAACATATTGTAAACATATACATTATTTGAAACTTGTCCCCATCACGAAAGACTGCATGCAATGTCCATTATCTTAACTGTGGGCACAAGACTGTTGGTAAAGTACTTACTGATTGGTTCAGTATCATTATGCGACCAGATACTTACTTCAATTTTTACTCAAATAATTAGATTTCGGCATCGTATCTGTTAAATAATATTTCTTGCAGATTTCATGGTGTAAGGCGGTACCATGCACTTACTTTTATATAATAAATGCGATGTGATTCATATAAATACGCACTTTTTGCAAGTTACTTAAAACAATTTCGAATACTTATGAATCGATCAAAAAACCTTAACAAAAAGCTGCTGAAATTGATTCACGTTGGGTGACAAGTGGTCTAAACATAATAAATTATTGCTTAGAAGAGCTACGACGTAATTAAATATGCTTGTATTATAAAATTTTATGCAATTATTCTAGTCGAAGTAAATTATCATATTTGTATAAGCTGAGTGAAATAACTGACTGCCATAGTAAAAAGAAGTTTTGGAAAATTTGTATTATATTGTTGATGATGTCATAAATACTCAAATACGAGAGAAACTTTTTTTAAACTGTCCTAAGCACATGTGAAGATTAACAATTTAATTACTTAATTGTTTTTAAATTTATATTTTAACTGTACAGTAATCATTTGTAATTTTGAGCGTACTATTTAGTAGTAAAATTAATCGGAATACTAAAACATCAATTACTATTTAGTATTTGATGGTTTATAGTATTCCGATCAATTTCAGTTTTCTCCTGATGTTTTTGTGCTGTGAAATATTTTAAATTTGGGAACATTTTGGCCTACATATATATCGTTTATTCTAAAATTGGTAAATTTAATTACCATCTATAGTTGGGATTTCAGATACTTGCTATTGTTATTAAATATGCCTCGAATTCACTTTATTTAATACTAACAACGTCCCAGGTATTCACTTATTTATGAAATTTTATGTATATTTGCGCAGTTATATTGTAAACATGTATTTTTAAGTACATATCATATTTTACTATTTTTTCATCATGTTTTATGCGGATACATAATAGAATATATATTTTAAACTAGTGCATTAAGAAATATAGAAGTCTGTATACGTTTTATTGTGTATTAAGCTAAAAACACAGTTATTTACATCTATTATGGTTTTTTCTTTAATCCTGTCACTTCCCTATTCCTGCTTTAAAATCGTGTTTATTTCTAATTGGAGGCTTACCTTTATGCTGACGATGTTATCAGGATGGGTTGAGGATCAAAGGTGAATAAATGAAATAACTCGTTCCCTTCACGAATTTAATTTAATAAGAAAATTTATCTTTCACAATTCGGTAGTTTAAAGTGGAAGCTGTATATTTGAGTTCCAAATATCGACCAAATCCCAAAATCTGCAGTTTGGTGCTTAATTATTGCTTTCCACCGTAAAAACCGTTACATGCCATATCAGTACTTACAGTGATTTATAAAAGTATGATATGTATTATACGTAATACAAAAGTGATTACCCTACAAATTGAAATATTGCAAAGCCTGATCGCATCCAAACAAGATTATTTCAAACAATAGTAACTCTGATTTTTTTATGGACAATCATTATTTGGTTTGTGATTGGAGAATGGTGTTCAAACGGGCAAAGGTTTAGTCGGTTTACTATGTTTCTTGTTTCCGCGGTTAAAAAGTTATATCAGCAAAACCAATTTTAAGTGATTTTAAGTGATATGTTATTCATCAGCAAGATGGTAAATTTCTGGTCGTTATCTAAATGTATAACATGTCCCTTAGCATCAGAGGTACCTACATATGAAAAAGTGATGATTGTAAGGGAATTCTGTGATTTTGTAGTTCATAGAAACCTAAAATAGTACAAGATCGCACTATTGGCGAAGGAAATACAATCATTCTAGGTTCAGTTGTGTTGAACTATGATTGCCCAATATTTAGCAGGTATGATGTATTTTTTGCGAGGACTTGGTCCTATAGAAAGCTCCTATAGTTGACTTGAGAACTCCGGTGGAACAATATTATTTACTTACTGTATAAATATCTAAATAAAATAAGGATGCTTTTATTATCTGGGGCTCGGAAATGCTCAGAAGTAGTTCAGGCCGATTGTTTGTTGGATAGTTGGAAAAATATATATTTATGCCAGTCAATTAAATGCTTACTTGTTAACCTGTCTTGTGTTGGAATCTTTGAAGAAATTATCATTTTAGTCAATCAATGGGGTTGTTCAGATATGTCTCGAATGCATCGCGAGACATACCTAGGGATTATGTGATTTAGTGCCCACAATAACTGCTGAATTGAGGCCGTAGCAAACATGGATATATTTCCATTTTTGATAAAAGTGCAATTAATTTCTTCGAAAATGTGCAGTCAGCATTTAGCCAACCAGCATACAACTCTATAAATAGTAAGACATATAGATATATTTCGATAAAGATAAATGTATATTTGTAACATGACTAAGTCTAGATATAGTTTGCGTGCGGTTCACCACATGATTGTGCTTTGTTGAATGTTAACATGGCAAAAGAGGTGCATTCGTCTGTAAGATGGTAATTGTCAGGTCGTTATCTTGACGAATAACACATACCTTTTGGCATTTTTATTACATCGATCACAATATTGAGAGAAGTAGTCCATAGAATAAGATTTGGTGCAACAAGGTAAACATACGTACGATAAGAAGTAGTGCAAAATGTTCACATTTATTCTAATTCTCTAGATTTAGACTTTTACTTCTCAGTCACATTACGCATATAGAGAGACTGTGTCCAAAATTTCAATGCTTGGTTATAATGTTAAACCTATTGCTATATTGTGCAATCAAATTTGAGTTAACAAATTGAAAAGTGTGCCACAATAATTGGATTGGGAGTCAGGAGTAATGACATACAATGGACTACATCCAGATAATTTGCTAATCAATAAAATATCGTCTTCTATTGACCTACACTTGCTCCTAGAGCGTTCAGATTAGTTACAGAGCTAAGTTCGATTCTAAAAAACCTTTCGTTTTCAAAAATATGGGTACAACTAGATTTTCTAAAAGCTATCAATAGAAGACAACAGATACGAAACCTTAAAAAGTAGTGCTAATCACAATGCACCTTGTATATTAAATAGTTGAAATTAATGATATATACGTAATACGTTTCTGTGATATGTTTTGGTTTTTAGCCTTAAATGCCTCATTGGATATATGATGCATTTGAAGGCTTTGATATGTTTGCATATCTATATCTACTATAAAATTCCCCTAAATCTACAATCTAACTCTACTTCTAGTGAATTATCAGAACATCAACTACAATATATAAGTCCTGATACATATTATGTTCGAAAAAGCACCAAAAATCAATTGCAAAGTGCTTGATCGAATCCATCTACTACATCAAATAAATACATTTTCATCCCTCTAAAGTGATTCGTGAAATCAAGGGGGACGGAAATCTCAAAACCGACACTGCTGCTGAAACTTTGTAAATGGGGTGACCAAGGTGGTTGCTTCACCAAAGCAGATTAAATAAAGTGTCAAGTTTTTGTTCTATTTCCTTGCCCTGTTTTCCTTTCGGTCTAATTTGTATTTAATATTAATGGCTATTTCAATAAAAGTTGTGTAGTTTAATTGGCTATAGACCAGAAACGGTTTTGCCCAGTCCATTTTAATGTGAATTCTGTTATTGGTGTTCAACTAGTTGGTCGCCGAAATGCAATATTCCAAAGTTGTTACGTTACGTTGAAGTGAATATTCCAAAGAAAAACGTCTTAGTTTTCAAAAATAATCCCTGACAGATCGAAATCTTGCTCACAGAATATTTTCTCAAACAAGACGGCGCCATGCTTTCAATAAAATTTGACCAACATCCGAGCAAACATTTAATAAGGAAGATAAGAGTAGAAATGTTTGCTCAATGGCATATGTGGTTGCGGATGGGCATAAACTATTTCAGCAACAGGGTCAAGCCAACCTCAATCCAAGAATCCCGTGTTAACCAGCTTTTCAAGGAAAAACTTTACGTCTCCCAATTCCGAATCTTTAATGCCAAGCGACTTCAACATTCCAAGATCCCCATTCTCCACCGCCATAAACACAGAACGCAGGTGCTCGAGATCAGCTCTCATTAGGTGAAGTGCTGCCCCAAAATCTTCAATCGTTTGAGATTCTACAATCAAATTTATATTCCATTAAATCACTTTTTTTCGCGTGGCAATTTCAGTTTTGGCTGTCGGCACAGGTTTCTAATTAGCAACGATCCGAACGAAAGAAATTGCCTAGGCAGCTGAGTTTCTATCGACCTTTTTTGCGAAAGTTTTCTCTGCTGGGAGCCAAAGTTTGCCCACCTTTTATAATTATTAATTAGCTGCATCATCCATTATTTATTGCAGGAGTAGACGTTTTGTTTGTCCATTCAGAAACTCTAAACTTACCTAGTAACACGTCGCTGAATTCTAAATATACCTAGTGCTTAAAGAGTTTTAATAGTTGATAATTTTTTTTATTAATCACTGTTAATGTTGGAAATCAGGAGATGCAAAGAAGGAATCAGAATATACTTTTTAAAATGCAGGATGGCTAATTCAAGAGTATCCAGGTATACGCTCTTGTTTTTCGCAGGATATGTTTTTCAATGCCATTCCCTAACTCTTGCAAGTTTTCAGGTTGAGTGGCGTAATTTGTGGATTTAAGATAAAACACAGAAATAAATCAAGAGCGGATAAATCTGGCGATATTGCCGGCCGTTCGGTGGGACTTCGTCTTCCAAACCAGCTGTTAGGAAACATTTCATTTAGAAACTGAGGAATGAGTAATATATATTGAGGTGGATTTCTATTCTGCTGAAATATCGAATTTTCCTTAATAGCTTGTAGGGAATAAAACGTTTCAAACTCAATGTTTATTTGATAAGCATGTGGGTCAATAGACATAACTTTTGCCCTTTTAAAGATGTGTCTTAAGGTACCCCTCCCTGTGCGAAAAATTACGAGTGAAGCGACCACCGCTTAGTTGTTGAAGGTAAAGCGATGATAAAATCGAGAAATGTATCCTCTGGCAAACCAAGAATCAGATGTTCGCCGTTTCTTAACATTTATAAAAACAACGCCCTTCTGGATACTTTTCGATGGACCACCTTGTATTACGCGCCAATTATAAGCACAAACAGTGATAGAAAACAATGAAGAGCCCCTAAATTTAAGTAGGAATTGTCTTACATTTGAAAACGTTTCCTCACTTACAAAAAAGGAAATTGAAAACAAAAAATTTCATTCAGTTCCTCCAAAGTGAAACATCTACCAAATGAAGTGAAAAAAGGAAACATTTTAATACTGCAATCGAAGCTTGATCAAATTACTAACTATTGTAATAATAGCCCTTTATTGAGCGAGTGACCCCCATTTTAGAAATGGCTCTGTTTATCGCAATAATTAGTTTGAAAGTTCGAAATTATGGACTATTGGGACGATTGCAGTATTATTGCGTGCGTGGTAGTGCACATGACTAATTGCCCCATTTCCCCCGATGATATGCGATTTAGTATATCTATGGACCAATTTATAATTTTCTAGCGGGGCAAAAAATTCGCTTTTGTTGCTACATCTGCATTTTAAGCAAAATGGGGTAAAACATCTGTTTATCTCAACTTACCCGAAAGTGCAATAGCAACTTTGTCGACTCCGCCAAGGGGTTTCAATGCATCTCTTGCCTTGCTTCCAAACAGTTTTTCCAAGTAGTTCGGTCCATGGCTAGCCAAGAGGGATTTGAGAAAACTTCCGGTCTCCTCAACTGGAGGCCTCTTAGCAGCCGTGCATAATCTGCAAAGGCAAAACAACAAATTTCTAATCAAGTTCTGGGAGCTGATTGTTAATTAACCATCGTGCTTAATTCCGAAAATTAATTAACCAAATCACCCGCCTGAACTGAATAATTTATTGTTTGATACTGCAACAAATAGGGGATTTGAAATGAGTTGTAACTTGCCTAGAATCCTCATCGTATCCATCAGGACAATCTGGCGCTCCGTCGCAGAGATATTGAATCGATATGCAGTTTCCATCCCCAGGACATTTGAATGGCTCGTAAGGGTGGCAGGCGTCACCTGAAATGGATATTCAATTTGTCATAGCAGTATTAACCCTCTCCATTTCGGTTTCCCCCAGACACTTTTATCTCTTAAATATTCATGATTTTACAGCAAGCAAACAAAGAGGCCTACATTATTTGGCTGGAGTCGTCAATGCTATTCTAGTTTATTTACTTATTGAATCATAATTTTTTATTTTAGTTAATTGCTTTATTATAAGAACACGAAAATATAGCAAAATTAATCAATAAAGATAGCAAGCATGTAATGGGGAATTGATTGGTGACATTTGATGTTCTATTTTTGCCTCGGGGTTCTGATGATGAGGGTACAACCCATGAGGATACACATAATCTATTCCTAGTGCCTTTGAGGGAAACTTAGCCTAAAGCCGGAAAATATAATTTTAACTTTACCTGGAACTGACAGAGCTTTCATTAGGGATCAGAATTTGATGTGAAATCAAAGGAAAGATCGAAAGCACAAATTTCCTTTATATATTGTCGATACAAAGCCTTCTTAAAACTTGAATTGAGTTTATTTGGAAAACGCGGCTTTTAGGCCCATTGTTTTAAATCCGCCCCTCGAACCGATTTTCTAATATAAAGCCAAATTAGAGCACGATAAATTCGATAAAAGTGTAAACACGATCCTCATCAATTTGCAAATTATGGATTTGCCAACCTGACTAAATCAGCCAACGGATCGGCCAGGGATTTAAAAGGATGGTGATTTATTACAATAATGGGTTCGTTAAAAAATTTTTTTCAGTGTTTATGCCGTACAATATATTTTTATTACTAAGCAAATTAGGAAAGTTTACAGTTTATGTAAACCTTCTATCAATTCTTGTCGCTGTTGGCTAGAGAAGTCCATTACCCAAAAATGCTCTAGACCCGGAAGAAAAGTATTTTATAGCGATAAATACACATTTCCAGGCTTTTAGCGTTGGCTGAAAATGGACCCATGATTCAACATCACCAAAATGCTAGAACATTGCACATCAACAAACCAATGTAGATTTTAACATCATCAATTTGTTAAATTGCCCCCAAAATGCGTCAATAGCAAATTTGTAAAATCTTACCATTTGGCCCCAAAATTGAGACATTGATCGATTTTGCCATGTAAATCACGCGAAATTGAAGCGCTTTACATAACTAACTCATTGCCTGTTGTATCTAACCGAGTATTGGAAGTGATTTATTAGATAATTTCATTCTATCGCCTAAAGATAGGTATGTGCTCCATAACAGGTCCTAGGCATTGAACACGGGGATTAATAAATATCTCTCGGTTATGCTGGAAAGGTCGTTTTGTATTAAATTAATTGCTTTTGTTAGCTGCGGTACGGTTTCAAACTTTCAACGACCACTAAAAACTTTCTTGAAAGAGAAATACCTGCGAGCTAGTCTCAACTGCTTGACATAATTTTCTGTGGTTCATTAAGAATACAACTCGTTCATTTAGCAAACAGTTTTAAACACTTTCAAATTATTCAATTGAGTGGAAAATTGTTTTTAAACTCCTACACTTAGTGGATTGTTGGAAGAAGCAATTTCCAGGGCATCAGGGTCAATTAAAAGTATTTCAGCAAATCTCAACCGCACAAGATTTATTCTGAATATTCACCCTTGAATTGAAAAAGCAAATGCTTCAAAAATAGACCCTCTGCAGGTCGGAATAAATTCAAAAGGCATTTTCAGTATTCTGGCATATTGGGGCAAGCGTGAAAAATGTATCTTATTCCGGCTTGTAGGGTGAAGCTCTGTGGAAAATTGGGCCCTTGCGTACATAATGTAATTTAGATGTTTTTTCAAGGGACCCGTTTTTCGTCCTTAGAAACCACATCAGCAATCTACATTTATTACTTTCGAGATTGCTTTTCAAAGCCACATTTATTACTCAATGAAGGCAGCATTTTTACTTTTTTTGCCAACAGTCAAACTACAGCCATCATCGGCTTTAAAACCGCATTCGTGCTTTGGTTTAACAAAGGGCGCCGCACTTCCCTTCTTTACAAAGTCTATTGTGAGGCAGGATTAGGAAAAGTTTTCCTTTGCAGTAACTCAATTTACATATCCTGTATGCGAACCAGAAACAATAAGTGGAGCGTGTGTGCAAATTCAAAGCTGAAGGAAAGGAAATGGTTTATTTAAAATATAATTCGCTATTTCTAAAATTTCTGTACAAGATTTTTAAGCAAATTCAATGAAAAACTACAATCAAATATGCAAGTTGTTATAGACAGTTTTTGGTTTTAATCGTAGCTTCCATTTAATAATAAACACAACTGAAATGTTGTGAAAATTTGAAAAATCCTGCTTTCTTCTGAAGATTCAATTTTCACCTCAAACTTGAGTCTATTTTTTAAATTTGGTGTCGTTTTTATTTGTGGATTTTAAATTTACTTTGATACCTTACTCATAAAAACGAAAGGACGTTTTCCAGGAAACTTGGTAATTGACCTCGAAGTGTTTTTCTAAATACCACAACACGCCAATTTCCAATATTTTCCACGTTCCGAAGGTTAACAAACACAAAGGATAAACACCTTATCAATTAACACGTCCAAACCAATGAAACGTTTAGTCAATTATTAAGGTTCAACGCCTCAATTAGGGAGTTCATCGCTGATGAAAAAGGAGCTTATTCAAATTAGAAAGATAATTGTTTTGGGAACGTTTTTCCAAATTAAATTAGGGAGAAAATTTGAAGAGAAAACTTGTTTAGCAGAATTTTCTTTTTATACTTTAAGATTGTAAATTAGTCCGAAAATATCTTTTTTATATAAAAAATTGATTCAAATTTCACAGTACATTTACATCGAAAAATTATAACGATGCGTTGTGCACAAAAAATGAGCCCCACTTGCCAATGTATGTTTAAGGGGACATTAGGACTAGGAACAAGATGCACAGCATGTTAATACCTTGTTGGAATTGAACCTTATTTTCACCTCTGGAACAAAGCTGGCAAATGCGTAATTATGAATGAACTAGCGAGCTCATTCGTTTCAATTATCGTTAAACTTTTATATACGAGATCCGCAGAAATTGTTCTCGTGGGCAAACCTCAGTTATTTTATGATTATTACCTGCACGCATTCCTAATAACATTTTTTATGTTCTATTCCCGGTTGTTTTCATACCATTCCTTCATAATTTGTTGGAGGAAATAGGGGACACTGAGGATTTGACGGGTGAATAACTCGTTTATTTGAGAAGGTGTAAGGGCAAGAAATCGCTACCTGAGTTGACAGTAGGTAGAAATGTTTCTGCATAATTGATAAAGAGATCCTGTAAAAAATTTATTTTCCGCGTCGTGTAGGTGTTTTAGTAGAATTTGAGGACATTTATTGGTAAAAGGCAAACTACTGAAAAATCTTACTGAACAAACACACACACACACACACACATACGGAACCTATTCAACAACTGTATTGAAACTAACACGATACCAGTTACCTGGAAAACAGGAATAATAATACCAATTCCTAAAACCGGACTAGACAATACACAAACACAAAACTACAGACCTATCACACTACTCCCTGTACTGAGTAAAATTTTTGAAACTATAATAAAAAATAGACTGCAACAATTAGTTGGACAACACATACCACAATACCAATTCGGATTTAAACCTAAACACTCAACTGCTAACCAACAACATACAAACAACTCACCTCACGAACAAGAGAACAGCATGTCTCTTCATGGACATCAATAAGGCCTTTGACAGTGTCTGGCATGAAGGACTTTTATATAAACTTTACCAGCTTAAAACTCTCAAATACATATTCACGCAATCAGAAACCTACTCACAAACAGACACCTAAAAGTACGCATAGACAACACCCTTTCCTTTGCTTTTTCCCCTGAACAAGGACTCCCGCAGGGATCTCCGCTATCACCCCTTCTTTAGAATATATACTGCCACGACATATACAATCACAGTTTCCACGACAAAAGACACATTGACAAATCTGCTTACATACTACAATACGCCGACGACACTGCATTGATCGTGCACGACAAAACTACAGTAAAAGCAGTACAAAAACTTCAAACACTAACAGACAATACAATTGCATGGTTCTACAAATGGAGACTTACACTTAACCCCACGAAAAACCAACTAATTTTACCAAACCACCAAATTAAAGACGACTCTCCATCAATAACAACAGATGGAAACAGAATTAGACCAAACAAGAGGCAAAATATCTAGGAATGACCCTGGACCAAAAACTAAAATTTACAAAACACGCACGGAACGTAAGAACAAAAATCATTCAACGGACAAAACACTTCCGATCACTGACGTACAAAGACAAGGGAATCAGTACAAAGATCGCCACAAAAATTTACTAATCAATATGTAGACCTCTGCTTGACTACGGACATATACTGACTGCGAATGCACCTGGGAAACTAAACAACACATTAAAACAACAGAACGAATTGCCTGAGATCAATAACGAAAATAGGACATCCTCAAAACGCAACTACTCTACCGAACTGAACAAGAAATTAACGTCGAATAACAGAAAGACACTCCAATTGCAAACGAAATGGAAAATCACCTAACAACTGGACCTACTGAATCCCCTTTGCCGCAACGAGACAAACGAGAACAATCCCGCTTCCGCTTCTGCAACAACACACTACTTGAACACTTCCAACACGACTGAACCAACCTGCTAGACGATGGAAAGAGCATGAACAATAGAAGAGAAGATTTTTTTTGCTTTGTACTAATTTTAAGTTTAGCAGTTAAGATAGTTTTAAGTTAATTAATCCAATTAATATATATATATGATAATATATATATACTATATATATATCTATATATATATATATAATAATAGATATATAAATATATATATATACTATTATATATCTATATATCTATCCTCTCTCATCTCTATATCTCTATATCTTCATCTCTATCTACTCTATCATATCTATCATTACTATATATCTCTATCTCGTCCTCTCCTCTACTCTCTATCTACTTACTTCTATCTCTATCTATCTATATTCTCTCTATTATATCTCTCTATCTCTATCTCTCTCTCTCTATCTATATAGTATCTGATATATGTAGATATGCAAGGGCAGAAAGGCCGAAGGCCGATAGCCTAGTCTTAATTAGCGTTCTTTAGCAAATATCGCATATTTGCTCAATTCCAAACATTAATTCACCAGCTATTTTTCTAATGAAAACAACATATTCTACTGTCGGCAATGTTACCCCTTAATGCTTTCTGCTCTGTTAAGTAGAAAATATATTCGCTCAGGTGAAAATATTGCCTCAAATATTAGAAGGCAAAGGCCAGCTTTATTGCCAATTATGAATGCTATTTTTGGCACGTAATTCTGGAAACTTAATTGATTCTTTTTGGCACTTAACACCTATAGTATTCCTCGATATTTTCCCACAGAGATTTACTTTTTTCTATGTATTCTATGATTTCTATGTTATTCCTATGATTTCTATGTTAAAAATAATTCCTTGAGGAAAGCAAGTTGAAAACTCATCTAACACGCTCATCCCTTAAAAGCATTTGCTATAAACTAAGGATATACAATATCGATCTCCATAATTCAATCACACAATTATCCGGCAAAATGCAACCAACCCTAATAATTTTTTTGTAAGGTAATGTTGCATTTTTAATTTCAGATCTTTGCATGAGTTAGCCAATTAAAAGGGCAAATATCCCATGGTAATTCCTACCGGTTACATACAAACGTGTTAGTCTAATTAATTTCACGTTTACTATTATTTTTATGTTATTATGCCGTGTCTGCTTTGCTGTGAGCGATGGAACTATTGAGGGCAAAAATGCCATTTGAAACATTTAGTACAACTTATTAATGCTAATCTTGCCGCAAACGTGCTTGAAATGGGAAAAGTTGCTTTTATTAATTTATCAACAAGAATTTCATGCTATGGAGGGTGAGTGATTTTCACTTACTGCAAGAAATCTGCTCAAAGAAAATTTGTTTTTCAGTTTAGAAATATCGAAGAAAAAATTCGACAGTTTAAAAAATATTCAAATAAAATCCTTGTAAAGGTGAAAGACTTATTGGCAATTTTACATTTCTCTGTCAAACGATTGGGTTTTCTAATACAATATTTATTTCAGTCAAATATTCGACTGTGTGTGTTGACGTTAATATATTCGTTTACTTGAAGTGGAAATGGACGGTTCAGTTCAAATATTTATGTTTTTTGCTGAATAATAAATTTCCGCTTGGAAGCCGTTCAATCCACATCATCGCCATGAGTTTCATGTGTTTGTTTCTTTTGAAAATTAGGTTGGAAAAGTATTCCCGATATATTCTTTATTAATAAATTTTAATTCAAAGGCGGAATTACTACCGACAATACGCATATTCGTTTTGTAATAAACTGCGGATTGAAACATGATACTAAGCCCCTGACATGCAAAAACCCCATTTGGTATTTGAGAATTCCTAGTATAACATCTCCTAATTTTATTGAGTCTGCTCTTTCCATTAATATTCAAGAATGCTTCGTTCCCCCATTAGCTCTATTAATTTGTTCCCCTTAATAAACCTGGATTATGGAAGCTTTTGGCCTTACTCTCAGCTTAGAAATATACCGAATATACGAAAATCCAATTATAACTTGCCAAATGTAACTTTCGACGTTTCAAAGCAATGGTTTAGGATAGTCAAAATGTTTACGTATAGCTGATGGGACTTTTAATCTAATTTGGCAAACATTAGTTTTTGTTTGCGCAAACATTTTTCTCTAGTTGAGAGCTTTGGATATTGAGCCGGAAAAATGCCTTAAATAGCATTTAATGGCGCTTGAAAGTATTGATTGCATATTAAATTGATGTTCTATTTGAAATTTTCACCTGGAGTCGCTGAGTTAAATATATACCTTGAGGCCTTGTATTTAATCCGAAAATCGTTCGAGCTAAGCAGCCAAATAGAACCCATTATGCTTAGAAGTCGCTATAGACGAGACAATCATTTAATTAGACTCTATTCTGTTCTGCCAGCGTTTTCCTAATTCAACCCTAAATGAACAAAATTAACAAATTTTCAGTTTAACCGTGTATTTCTGTACTTTTAATTTTTTAAAGCGTAAATAGTCTTTGTTCAAATTCAAAAAACAGTCCAAAAACACCAGAACATTCAATATTCTGATAGAAACAAAAGAGAAGCGTGATAAATACACAAAAGCTTAAATGAGGATTTGCGAATAATGCCATTTTTGTCGTTGTATAAATAATCCAGATCTGCTGCTGCCCACAACGGGATAATAGTATTATTGGTGTTAACCCACAGCTTACTAATCAGTACACGAAGCCGTAATCATGTATTTGTAGAAATGCTGGATATAAAAGAAGCTTCTGGATTAAGGGCAAAGCGATTCATCACGGCGTGAAAAGAAACAGCTTTTCATTATTGCGCCTACTTCTGTCTTGTTCAAGTATTTCGGCGTTTTTCACGGATTTATTGCTTTCGTTTCTTTTATATGCCTTATTAATTCACAAATTGGTAGCTGTTTTTTTGCAGAGACGACGAATGCTTTTTTATTTTTATTTTTCATGGTTGGGACTTCAATTAATGTCCCAACATTCACAGAGTAACATGCGGCTCCTAACTGTGAAGGTCTACCTGAATCTAATCATACATTTCTTTAATATATTTTCGTCAAATTTCCTTTCGGAGATATTCGGGAAATTATTTCAGTATTCATCAAATGTATTTCGCTGAAAGAGCACGACCAGACGCTTTAATCCTTCAGAAACGCTTCTTTTATTTGAAAAAAACTACGGGCCGTTACTTTATATGTATTTCTGCTTTTCCTTTTATTTTTCTTTGTGCGCCGAGCATAAAAGCGAAGCGTGACGTTCAGATTTCCCAAAAATGGTGCTGATTGTGCTTAAAACATTTTTATTTCATATTTTCAATGGGCTCAAATGGCAGCATTCAACTCGGACGCTGATGAAGGTTTTCAATTTACACTACTTCGAAATGCCATATTTATTCCTATCTTGGAATCCACCATTGAAATTCTAATAAAATGTTTTTTTCTGTATTTATATTAGATTTGGAAGAACATGGCAAAATAAATTGTAATGTTTAAGTTACGGTTCTCGTTTTTCCTATTCAGGTTCCAAAGGGCTTTGTATTTATTGCTCGCTGCTGAGGTAATTGTTTGTTTCCTTTCTGTGTATTTTCCGCATGCATTTGTATCCAATTTTCAAAACGGGAACAGTTCTACATGATTTTCTTTACCTCTAGAGAAAGCTGGGGCCCTACGGGTCAAGTACACGTTAATTTATAGCTTTGCCGCTAACCGTTCGGGATTTTAAATAATGCTTTTGAAATCCAGCTTGACAAATACTTCCATTAACTTTAAATAATGTGTTTCTGTTCTCTTATGCTTTTCTACTGGCACGTAAATAATGGAATAGAACCGCCGATTCTGAAATATAGTCGACATTGAGACAAATCGCACAAATACATTGTTATTTTCAATATCAGCAAATTTATTTAGATGAAATTGTTTTTCCTTGCTATCGTTTCGTGCAGACGCATAGAAAATTGAACAAAGATGAGTGCCTTTTATAGTCAATCATCTGTCTGCTGTTTTCAAAATTGAAGCAAACATTGCATGGTTACTAAACGTAGATGTTTGTTCATTAGGTTACTGTTCATTTAAATCCCCGACCGTGCGTTTCCAACGATCCATTGGAATTACTTCCTCTGCTTGCTTCGGGTAATTCGAATTTGAAGAGGAAAAATTGTCATTATGTTCCCTTTCGGAATGTACGTATTGCTTACACGTATAAAGTGCTCTGACCTGGATTAATTTGAAACAAATTCAAGCAATTTCTTGTTGGCAAAGCCTTTGAGAAACAGTTTTTTAAATATCTTTTTGGCCTTGTCAATATTTCGCGTGACTGACATTCAAAGGAAACATGTTAAGTGAGATATATTAAATGTTAATCTAGATATGGTTTTGACTTAAATCCTAAATTATGGAAATATAAAACTTCGGCGCTATACAGAAGACATGAAAGCTTGCCTGAACCTGAACTAGAAAGGGCAGGAGCGGATCCTTCCTGGCAAATTTATATTAATCTGTGTTTTGGGAAAACACGAAAATGCTTTGCAAATCCAACGTTTAACAAACGACTTCAATTATTTGAACTCTACTGAGATTTGCAAAAAATGGACGCAACAGGTAAAGTCCGACGGAATATGTATATGCGGCCTAACCAGTTGGGCTAAAAACATATACTTTTAAACTGATTTCCCGGAAATTAAGTGTGAAAGAAAGGATAATATAGCAGTAGTAAACATCTTTATTTCTAAAAAAAGGCTATCGACCTAGCGGTCTTTCTGCCCTTGTTTAATACATGTAGTCTTAGTCTAAATAAAAAACAAAGATGAAAATTCTCTTATTCTAGGTTAATAATCTTATTAAATAAACTTTCCAATTCTAATGACAAGAAAAAATCATTTTATTGTCCAGTAGTCAGTTGCGTTTGTCAGTGTTCGAGTAGCGTTGATGTAGGGAAACGGAAGCGGGATTGTCTGGTTGGTCTTGTAAGACAAAGGGGATTCAGTATGGTTCAGTTGTAGGGGTTGTTTGTCCATTTTGTCTGTAGATGTATGAGTCTTTCCGAAATCTTTGTCATGTTTGTGCGTTCGTATAGTAGTTGGGTGGGGGGGTTCTGTAGTGGGTTTTGGGGGTGTCTTATTCGTGTTATTAGTCTTAGTGCAATTTGTTCTGTTGTTTGTATATAACGTTTTGTCGTTTCTGTTCCGTTGGTCATGAGTATATGTCCATAGTCTAGCAAGGGTCTACAAATAGCTTTATATATTTTGGTGGCGGTGTTTGTGCTAATTCCTCTGTCTTTGTAGGTTAGTGATCGGAAGTGTTTTGTTCTCTTTATTGTTTCTGCCCTGATGTTTCGTATGTGTTTAGTGAATTTAAGTTCAAGGTATTTTACGTCGTTTTTTGGTTGTGTCGTTTGGCCGTCTGCAGTTATTGTAGGGGAGTCAGCGTTGAGTCTGTGGTTTGTGAGCAGAAGTTGGTTTTTTGTCGCGTTTGGTGTTAGTCTCATGTCATTGTGTTTTTATTTGTTTGTTTGTTAGTGTTTGGAGTCTTTGAGCTGCTCTCTCAGTAGTTTTGTCATGTACAATAAGTGCCGTGTCGTCTGCGTATTGTAATATGTATGCCGATCTGTCGATAGGATAATATATTTTTCTTCAGGTAAAAATTTTGGTAATTGAAACTTTCATGGTACGATCAGTCAGCGCCTAAATTTCCGACTAAAACAACTTAATTTCAGTGTAGTTCAGTTAATTTAAGTTGTCGGCACATTTCCTATTAGAATTCCTCAGCGTTAATGGCCTCTTTTAACTAATTCGCCTCAAAGAGGCGAACTTGATAATCTATTTTGTTTCCCACAAGACGTACGTATTAAGCACTCTGGTTTGGATTAACTTTCAGGCAGACTTTCGCATTTCCTCTTAGGAATGTCTGCATGCCCTTTACCGTATAAATTCCCATTTTATCTGTTTCGCCTCATAGAGACAGCGCACAGTTTCCAATTACAAGTTTCAGTTTTCCAAGTTTCTCAGTGCTCTTATTAACGAAATATATTGCGAAGTTTCTCGTTCTAGAACTGAACTAAACATATTCGCCCTACGGTATTTTATTTCCGTAGAAACAAACCTAGACATCAATTTCGACGTCAAATACACACCTTCAAACGTTTGTTTACTGAACAAATACCTACGACATTTTTAAAACACTGAATTATTAACTTTCTGAAGTGAAACTAGATGTGGTTTTATTACGACAGAAAGGGCAATTTACTGGAGGGTTCTGTGTGTTTATTACATAAGGTCACAGGTCGACGAAGTTGTTTCGGCATGTAATTAGGGCGTAGGTAGTACTGAAGCCGACGATTAAAAATTCAGATCAGTAAATTACTTTTGCGATTTATATGCCTGAGTTAGCTTAATATTTCTCTGGGCAGAAATAAAAAAATATTTATAATTAGTTTTGTTTGCTTCTAAAAACTTTTAGAGAGACGAAACTGCGACATTAATAAAATGTGGGACAATAACTAATTGTTTAAAATTTTCCGCAATTTAACTTCACAGGCGAAAACGGATTACGCAGGTTATAATTTGAAAAAGTTTGAAACGAGCTAAAAATCTCAGTTGAATAAAATTCTGTCCTAATATTTCAAATAATTTCAAACTTGAAAACTCTTGGTTAAATCAACCTCAGCCATTTACATCGCAAAAGGAACGTAATCCAATAGAAGTAATCTAATTTGTTTTCTTTCATTTAACAAACTTTTTTAATACAATATTTCACTTTCTGTCTGTTTAGGGTTGCGGCCCTAAAATCCAATTTATTTTGAGGCTATTAATGTTTATTTCCGCATAACTTTGACCATAAAAATGCTAATTATCCAACCGACTTCCGCTAAAAGATAAACTTCGGAAAGTTACCGGGCCATTATCCGATGTCCTATAAAAGTTTATCGATGAATCCTGGAGGATCAAAGGGGAAAAAACCCGAGAAAATATCAGATTGCAAATTTCCCAAAGCTCTTTGAAATACAGTGAAAGCCTCTTAGAACCGAAATATCTGAAAAGGATAAAATTACGGCTCGGTTAAAATGGGACAAGAAAAAACACGGCTTTGGTGTTTAAAGTGTACGTAAGCTGACTTCATCAAAAATATCTTTTCAAAAGGTGAATCCGTAAATTTACTCAAGACCCACGCAAACACTTATTTAAAGTGGCTTTCAACTGGTTTCTAAATTTGTCAGGTTTATTTTATTTTACTTTAACTGAAATTCCGTGCTACACCTAGAATTTCCATTCAAAATTGTTTACTGTTTTGACATTCTCAATGTATTAAATTAAAACAGTCAAATGACAACTTCTCGCATTTTTCAAAGTTCAAAGAAAATAATTTCTTGAAAAATTCAAACATTGGAAGAAAATAGTTGCTGCGCCATGCACCTCTGAAGAAATTATTTTCCACGACAGTATAACACGCGAAAAACTGGTCAGTTTCTTTCGAGCAGTAGTAGTAAACATCTTTATTTCTAAAAAAGGCTATCGACCTATCGGTCTTTCTGCCCTTGTTTAATACATGTAGTCTTAATCTAAATAAAAAACAAATATGAAATTTCTCTTATTCTAGGTTAACGATATTATTAAATAAAATTTCAGTGGCAAGAAGAGTTTATTTTATTGTCCACTAGTCAGTTGCGTTTGTAAGTGTTCGAGTAGCGTTAATGTAGGGAAACGGAAGCTTTTCTTTCGAGCATTTTCAACTAAAACACGTTTTAACAGTAGAATTTAACCAGTAACTTAAACCGATTTTTAAATCGCCTTTTTGATACGAAATCTTTAATTATACTTCAACTAAAGTCGCTTGTGTATTTATAGAATTCCAATGTATTCCTGGGTTTCAGTCAATTTTATTGTTTATTATTTAAAATGTTACAAATACGTTTCGGTGTCTTTATCCACCATCATCAATTTGTCTAAAATATATATTTACAGTTATCATCAATTTAAATAGAAAACTTTCACCAAAATTCACATATTAAAATACAAATCACACACATATTAAAAAGTACATCCAGAACATTGGTTTTCAGGTGATGAGTCAGGACAAACATGTCTGGGAAAAGACTAGAATCTATTGTTTAGAGATCTAAATTTAACTTACGTATATAGTTGCTTCCAACTTCACATTTGACTGGTCACTGAATTTTCGATATTTTATTCGATATCAAACGAGCGAAACAAAAAAACTGTTTATCTTTCGTCTTTTCTTTGCATTCTAGGAATTGCTTGGCAATTCTTCCAATTGGTCCAATCAGTTCATGCATGCGATCATCTAATTAGCGTATGATACACAGAGCTAAGATTGTCTGTATCTGATCTGAAATTTATTGCATTCGAATGTTTCTTAATTTGTATAATTTCATGGATTCTTCTCTTATTATAGTTGTCCTCATTGATCAATATTTGTGTGTTATCGAAATCAAAATCATGCAACTTTTGTTGTGCATGTTGTGCTAATGCTGTTGCATTTTCGTTAACCTTTCTTAAGCTATACTTATGTTCGTATATTCTTTTCTTTAAATATTGCCCTGTTTGTCCTATGTATGTGTTGTCACAGTTCAAACAGTCAATCTTGTATATTACGTTAGGTGTGTCCAACTTATCGCTTCTAGGCTTAAATTTTGTAAAACATTCTTTTGCCAAGTTGTTTTTAGTTTTTTCCGCTATAGTAATATTATGCGGTTTTAAAACATTTTTTATTTTTGTGTTGATTTCTGGTATGTGTGGTAATGATACATACTTGATTTCACCCTTTTTTTTCTTTTTTATATTATTTATGTTGTTCCATTTATTTGCATTGTATATTTTATTAATTCTTTGTTTTATAATTGGTTCGAAGAATTCTTTGGGATAGTTGTTCATTATTAGTACCTTTTTTATTTTTTCAAGATTTTTTTGTCTGTATCCACAATGTGCTAATTTTATCGCTCTATCAGTAAGAGCTGTTACCACACTTTTTTTATATTGTATAGGTGCATATGATTGGTAATTCAAGTATCTACCAGACCACACATCCTTTGTGTACCAGTTTGTTTTTATTTCCCCATTATCGTCATACATAACCGTCATATCCAAAAAGTTTAATGATCTGTTTTTGTCTTCCTCAATGGTGAATTTAATGGTTTCATGGAATGCATTAAACTTATCTAGTGTGTATTGAACTTTTTGGTTTGGCAGGCACATTATGCAGTCATCCACGTATCTTTTAAAAAATCCACACTTAAAGTTTAAATCAGGTATTAGTTTTTCTTCCAGACTTTCCATTACAAGGTTTGCAATTGTTGCAGCTATGGGAGACTCCATAGCTACTTCATATATTTGCGAATAGAAATTGTCCTCGTACCGGAAGTACGTGGACTTAAGGCACAGCTCTACCGCCCCAATAAATTCACCTTCGGGCAATGATGTATGTTCCCTAATTTCAGACCATTTATTTCTTATGCACTGTATTGAGTAATCTACCGGGATGTTTGTGTATAGCGATACCACATCAAGCGATATTAGGCGATGGTTCTCAGGTATCTTCTGTTTTTTTATATAATATTTATAGAATGTCGTACAAAATAAAACATTGGGCTAACAGCAATTATATTGTTGCAACCTTACAGGTTTGTGAAAAGCCTTGCAGTGAACAATATAAAAGCACGCTTAAATTATCATTTAATATAAAAATGTAAATAAAACATATATATTATTATATGTCTGAAATATATTTCCAAATACGATTAATAGTATCGCTTGCTTATCATAATTCCTGGAACGAAACGAAAAATTTAATATCAATATCCATAAACCTCGTAACATTTTCCCGCTGATCTTTCAGAGACCCATATTTTTCTTATACGAACCCTTAATTTTCCGGACTGTTGAACTTTTTTCGTATAGTTAAAAAAAGTGAGCAAAGTTCCCTTGATGGGTTATCCACGAAATATGAATTCATTGTATTTGATGAATAATTCTGGAAAAAGACCCTACTTGTTGAACGGGGGCGCATAGCAATTTTGCCACCGTTTTTTTAAGGAAAATAGCTTGAGATTTTTCCTTTTACCTAAAGACTCTTTCTAGCAAACACAAAATCAGAAACTGAAATTGCTTAAACTGCACAATGTATCAACTGTAAATAAATGACTGGCAAATACGGACTAATGAGTGTAGACAGACAGTTATTTTACATTTTGAAATAAACCTTGAATAGATTAAGAAATATACAAATAGCGCAGTGAAAAGCCGGTTTCTTCATTTCTGAAGGACATTCGGTAGTTAAATGTTATGAGAAAACGACCAATGTGGAAAACTTTCAGTCACACTAGGCAAGTGACCTATATAATTTCCATTAACTAGATAATTAAAGTGAATGCGTATGTTTCCTTTGTCCGCAAAATACTTTGGCCAATTGCCTCAATTATCCGGCCTATTAATTTCGCTTCGATGAGAAAGCTTTTCGGCAAATTGATACGTTTGCGGAGTACCATTTGTAAACCAAATTTATCGGAAACCCCAACTGGTTTAGTCATAATATATTTTAGCGAATTGTTTTGCCACCAACAGCAATCCATCGAATTGCTAACAGATTATTTTCAACAAATGTGGTTTACACTGCATTTGGCGTTTCGGCATATTCAACATGGAGAAAGCCACGCTCACCTGGATTGCAATTTATTTCCATTGATTAAACTGATTTTGAGGCAAATTGATCGAGTTGTTCTCATAATTTCTTTATTTGCTTAAATTATTCACAATGGGGCCAAAAATTCGCTGCAATTGAGTCATTTAGTAGTTTTCATAATTTAATAGCGTATGACGCTCATTTTGGTAATTTCGCATGGATAACCTTTTCCGCCGGAAATAACGGGACCATATGATTTGGCTGATTATATGATTAATTCAACTTGTATTTAAGGTATTTGCATTACATGATGGTCACTCAGCCAGGCCATACTAGTGTGAATTTGATGAAATTACATTAAAAACATTTTCATAACTCATGGAAATATGACATACACTTTGTTTCTGTGGCAGACTTCAGCTTCCGACGGCAAAAATATGGCGATGTGATTCGAATTTGGTAGAATCCGAAGTTTAGTAATGCGAAGAAAAGCCAATGAATGGTGTAAACGATATCGATCGCATACTGCGACACAACTGTTGATGCATGCACCCAACAAGTGTTGGAGTGTCGGAAATGGAAGAGTTAAGGGCGGAATTAACTGCGAACTTCAGATTCGTTAAAACTTTCGTATACGTGAGGAGTCAACTAAATGGAAGACCTGATTAAGAGCTGCAGCTTCCATAGGTGGAAGGGAAATGACTAATGGCAGTTGGGTTTGTGTGGAATGTTATTCTGACGCAGCGGATGGAGTTTGGGGTTTTGACGAAAAAGAACAATAGTCAAAAACGTGCTGGTCCGTCTACGTAAACAAGACGGAAAAGGAAACTTACCACGTTTTGCGCTGATGTGCCCATAAAGACGTCTCAGATCGATGGCCATAACCGCGTTGGGGATTGCTGCTACCATGGTTAAAATAACCAGCACCAAGAGGAGAGGATGAGGCGACGCAAGCATCGGCCGTGCCATCCTGACCATGGCTGGGGCTCAACAGACCGTAGCCGACTGAGCACTGCGGCTTCGTGCAGTTTCACCTAGTTGCTTTATACAGGAACAGCGCTGTTGCCGACCCCCCTACGAATTGGTTTTGGGGGCGGTGCTGCGCCCCCGTAACTTTTACCCATTCGTGAGAGCCCGCTGGAAGAAGACAACTCTTCCAATGGGTATTTTCGTCATGCAATTACCTACAGGGTGATCTAATCCATGCAATTAACAGAAACAATCCAGGCTATCTTTTCATCTCCAAATTAAAGCCCACGAAAAAGCCTTCAGGTTATAAACTTATTTATTTCCTGTCGCCAGCTTTTTCTTGGGAATAACCTCCTAAGACCTCGTCAAAGTTTTCAGCGGGTACAAAAAGGCGACTGGTCTTCATCACTTAAACCAAGACTTAAAACAGAAGAATGTGAAATCATTGCGGCAATATATCGGATCTTTGAGGAGCCTTTTTCAAGTCAAAAATGTACGGATATAGCTGGACTCAAAAAAACCGCTATTAGTGATACCATTCAATGTCGAGGAAACGACATGTTTAAAAAAATTCTTAAAAGGGTTCCTCGACTGAGAATGACTTGGAGTAGTACCGTTTGGAAGCTAAAAGATCTCGAAATTAGTAGAAATAAAAATAACGACTCGTGCAATACCATGAAAAAATCATGTGGGACTCTAAGTAAGTGCACTGGGCAAATGTTGGATGTCAAGGAGACGACATTTTTCAAAAAATTCTTTCAAAGTTTCTTCACCCCAGAATGACTTGGGAGTAGGTACCAGCGTGTTGAAGCCAGATGATCGAGAAATTATGGGAAATAAAAGTAACATCCTCAAGGATCCCCGCTCTCACCGTTTCTCTACAATATATACTGCCATGACATATACAATTACAACTTACCAGACAAAAATCAAATCGACAGATCGGCATACATATTACAATACGCAGACGACACGGCACTTATTGTACATGACAAAACTACTGAGAGAGCAACGCAAAGACTCCAAACACTAACAAACAACACAATGACATGGTTTTATAAATGGAGACTAACACCAAACGCGTCAAAAAACCAACTTCTGCTCACAAACCACAGACTCAACGCTGATTCCTCTACAATAACAGCAGACGGCCAAACGACACAACCAAAAAAACGACGTAAAATACCTTGGAATCACAATCGACCACAAACTTAGATTCACTAAACACATGCGAAACATCAGGGCAGAAACAATGAAGAGAGCGAAACACTTCCGATCACTAACCTACAAAGACAGAGGAATTAGCACAAACACCGCCACCAAAATATATAAAGCTATTTGTAGACCCTTGCTAGACTTTGGACATGTACTCATGACCAACGGAACAGAAAGGACAAAACGTTATACACAAACAACAGAGCAAATTGCACTAAGACTAATAACACGAATAAGACACCCCCAAAACCCACTACACAACCCCCCCACCCAACTACTATACGAACGCACAAACATGACAAAGATCTCTGAGAGACTCATACAGCTACAGACAAAATGGACAAACAACCCCTACAACTGGACCATACTGAATCCCCTTTGTCTTACAAGACCAACCAGACAATCCCGCTTCCGTTTCCCTACATTAACGCTACTCGAACACTTACAAACGCAACGGACTAGTGGACAATAAAATAATTTCTTCTTGCCACTGAAATCTTATTTATTCAATAACATTGTTAACCTAGAATGGGAGAATTTTCATATTTGTTTTTTATCTGGATTGGGACTGCATGTATTAAACAAGGGCAGAAATACCGATAGGTCGATGGCCTTTTTTAGAAATAAAGATGTTTACTACTACTATTGTTAACCTAGAATAGGAGAATTTTCATATTGGTTTTTTATCTAGATTAAGACTGCATGTATTAAACAAGGGCAGAAAGACCGATAGGTCGATAGCCTTTTTTTAGAAATAAAGATGTTTACTACTACTACTAAAGTAACATAGACTCAGTAGTACAGATTAATAAAGAAATCACTTGAAATGGAGAGAAAAAATTTTCCAGTCGTTAGCCTTCTAGCCTGAAGCCTAGGAGCATCAGGTTAAATTTGTAGCTCAATTTTTTGCAGGTGGAAGTGTCAAATATATAAACATGAACCTGCTGAACTTGCGTGTTATTGTCAGGAAAAGTGCCTCAACCGTAATTGCTGATGTGTTATATGCACGTTACTTTCAGCTGCGATACAATATTGACACATACGGTTATCTGGGCACAAGATCCACGTTTCGCATTTTATTGACGCGTTTCCTTCCAAGTAAACTTAGCCTGTTTCAGCGTTAATAACAAATTTTGCTGGCTCCATTGATTACAGCGGTTTTGAAATATAGCTTAATATATTTCTGCTGCCGTAAGAATAACATACAATTTAATTAAAACTTCCCTCTTTTCTGGACGTGGTTTGTAGAGAGGCGCCTCGTGAAAGAAATACTCGTGCAAGATAAAATGTCTAAGGAAATTAGATTAATCAACACGTGTTTTGGGGCTGGAATTTAATTGAGGAGTTTGTCATATTTTCATCCAAGACCAGCTTTTCCTTGTAAAGAAATTCGTTTTGTTCACAGGATCTGCCACAAAAGCATGTTTTCTCTACGAAAACGTTCTTAGGAGGAGCAAATAATAAATGAATCAAATTAATAAAAGCATTCAAATATGATATCCAAGAAAGCAGCACGTTAAAATAATCTAATCTAATTTTCCCTGCCTATTTTATTACCCTTAGACCTTTGACAAATAGGCGGCTATCCCGGAATATTAAAAGCAGCAACGTTAGTATTAATACGAATAAAACCAACCTTTAAGGGGTGGGTTTGCTTCCGTTTAAGCTCCGATGAATTATTAACAACTATTAGCTATGCGGCTTTCTCCTGTTAATTGCGTATATAAATATTGGGGTTGATATTTACAGATCGTTCCTTAACATTTTATCCGATTTCATAAGCTTGCTAGCAATTAATAATTTAACCTAAAGCGTGTGCTATTTTGAGAAATCAGAATACACAGAAAACTAATCAGATCTACCGAATAAGTTCACTCAAAAATCGAACTGAAAACGCCTTAAAGCTAGTGAAAAACGGCATGTTTGTTTTACGGTTTGCTCAACTGTGCAAAACCTAAAACGATTCTAGTTTGACGATAAAAACAGGGCAATTTATCATTGCTGATGTTGGTAAAATTTAACCCATTGTGGTGTCATTCAGTCGGCAAAGAAGCCAAGTTTAATTTCTTTAGATGAAATGAAGCTGAGTTGAAAAATAACATCGTGTTGAGTAAATTTCATTTGAGATAGTCGAATGGCAGCAGCTTTATCGCAATTTTTAAAGAATTGCAACGCCAAGTGGAATGTGGCGGAGTGCTTTCGAACGTGCCACATCTGAAATCTTGAAAAGTAGTATTTAAGAAGTGATTTGAACATTTCCGCAACTGAATTACTGATGGAAAATGTTAAGCTAAGGAAAATAAGTTTTTTAATTAATTTTTGATATGGCTTTTAAGAAAATCGCCCCAGTCAGGCACTTGCAAATTCAATTTGGAATAATCCTAAAATTTCTCTTGTGCTTGTTTTCCTTAGGGAATATCAAAGCCACTTCCAAAGCCCGTGCAAGTTTCATTGTAAGTGAATTATCGGTCTTTCTTTTCAGCTTCTCGAACTAGGTTGCGAGGTGTAAAAAAATAACAAAATATTTAAGTCGTCCGAACGCTGCCGATTCGAACTGGAAAACTTCAAATATATGCCAGATATAGCAAGATGTTATTAGCAACAGGAAAAGAAAAAACATGATATGATAAATTGAATCTTCCTTATCACATGTTTAACGGGAAAGGAAACATGATATGAAAAACAAGGCAGCGGAAATTTAAAACCCAAGAACAACCGGTTTTGATTTATGATCAAAATACAATTTCATCAGAATATAAAATGCAAACAAAATAAGATTCACCGGAGCAATCCTTGTATGGTATTACTGTATACGTTATTCCTTAGCCGCAATTTTACAAATTCCTACATCATTCTTAATTACTTTTTGCGCAATATGTTACTACCTACTCATGCTTCTCGGGGTCATTTTTGCACCAGGGTTCAATATTTAAAAATACAATTTCCGAAGACACGTGTGCTCTTGCCTTGAACGCAAATAATCAAGTTAATCAAACTAATTGAAACCGATAAAGCCAATAATCTTCGCTAATTCTGGAAGGGCCCTTTATTGGTGTATGTAAAGCTCAAATTAATTGTAAACATGCTAAGGATTACATGGAATGTGGCATGTAAATTTCAGGTGGTGAATCCAACGCTGTTTCCGGCTTGTAGGTGGATTTTTGGATTAAACGCGGATTTTGATCAAATTTGGAGCACAGAGATGTATTAATAATAAATGATTTCAATATATAATGCGCTGTTGAGCAGGGAATAGTACTTCACTTTTGGTTGGCCCCTAAAAAGCCGTAATATTTACGACCTGACTCAAAGTAATAAATCCTGTTGTGGATAACTTAATAATTTCGTTATTTTAGGGTTCATGTTTAAGCTTTAATCCAGCTCTGCTCAGCTTGTCCCTGCGTGTTCATAGCGGAAGCACAGATGAAAATCCCACGCTGCTCCCAATATTTAACAGGGGAAAATGCCTTTAATTTACATTGACACGCCTAATTTACATATCGCTCCATGTCAGCAGTTTCGTATTGTGTTCAAATATGAAACCGAAAAACTTGTCTGACGTATTGATTAGTTTTCCGACTCGATGGATAAAAGGTCTATCAAATGCTTACAATAATTTCGAGTTTTCTTTACAAACAGGTGTTTAGGAGACATGCGACTTGGTCGTTAATTTGATATGCTCGTCTTACAAATCGTAAATTTATACGTAAATATAGCAAGCTTTTTATGTATTATTCATATCAGATTGGAAGTTCAAAGGGACCTAACTTTGTAATGTTGTTCCCGAAATTGCGTACAAAGTCAACTATGATATTATATATTCAACAAGAGTTTTTTTTCGGGATGAACCAATTTAATAAATGAGCTTATAAAAATTACAGAAAGGCAAGGCGAGCAGATGCTTGCAACGAAAGTTGCATCTTCAATATTGTATAATTCATTCCAATGTATTCCTGGGTTTCAGTCAATTTTATTGTTTATTATTTAAAATGTTACAAATACGTTTCGGTGTCTTTCTCCACCATCATCAGTTTGTCTAAAATATATATCTACAGTTATCATCAATTTAATTAGAAAACTTTCACCAAAATTCACATATTAAAATATTATTCTAATTAAATTCTAATTCTAATTAAATTGATGATAACTGTAGATATATATTTTAGACAAACTGATGATGGTGGAGAAAGACACCGAAACGTATTTGTAACATTTTAAATAATAAACAATAAAATTGACTGAAACACAGGAATACATTGGAATGAATTAAAGTACAGTCAGGAAAATATATGAAACGAATATTGTATAATATAATACAAAACACGATAGTCTCCGTTCGGCAGTAAGGTGTGTATAATATCTGTATATTTCTAGTTTATTGAGGAAATCAATATTTTGTCTAGGAAATATTGAAACACCTATCGCCCTCTGCAAGGACGTTATTAAACTCGCTGGGTTTCCTGTTAGAATTATTCCTCTTCAAATATTGATTAACTGTTTCTGTTAACTTGATTCAAAATTCCCCTCGTGTCAAAATCCACGCAATAAATCCCCTGGAAATTAATCCGGGTTAAAATCAATATTTTGCGAATGTCATTATCAAATCAAAGTGTGGTGGAATATAGTGATTAGATGTAGCAAAGGGAATCAAAAATTGATTATAAATTTGCCTTAGTAGTTTTAAGGGATGAAAACTTCAAGAAAAACTTTATTGCCTTTGGATTTCGTTTACAGTGTACAGGGTGTCCCAATAATAGAGTGCAGTAATTTTACGCTTAACCGGAATTATTTGTTTTCAAATTCGCATCGTCATATTGTAAAAGTATTAAATGCGCATATTTTAAATATATCCACAGTGCGCAATAAAAGTTACAGCTCGGAAAACGACTTTTTTCTAATTGTACGCCTCATTTTATTTTGTTTTTGAGTTTCTATGTAAATTTCAACTACTTTTTGTTATATTAAATATGAATCGAAATTGGAGACTTTTTGAGTTACTCGGCGAAAATTCACATTTGCATGATATTGATAAATCGAAAATTTCTCCCTCATCTTTGGCCATATCATTTTTCACGACGACGTAAAAGCCCGAAAAACTTACCAATTTTGACTCTAGTTTATAAAATGAGATGCGTTCAACAGGGAAAATAAATTTCACTAGTACTTAGACAAACGAGGAACGATTTTTAACCCTTAAAATATCATTACTTAAAAAGTATCGCAAATTACCATGGGGGGTCCTTTTGGGACCTCTATGGTAATATATATTTAGTACTCTAATTTAAATATATTTTGTGAAAATATGACCACTCGAATTTTTTAAACATATTTATTTACAATAAAATCGAATCAAAAACAAAACTGTATAAACAAAAAACAAAAAAACAGATATTAAAACTGTGTTTTCTGTTTTATAAAGAAACTATAGACTTTCATTAGAAACACAGTTTTTACATACAATACTTTGCGATTTTTCTCTGTGTATTTCACACACAAATTTCTTACAAAAACTGCAAACTGTATTTACTTTCCTGTTGTTTTGTCGAGGATAATGGTAACATCTTGCTCCTTTCCTATCTGGCGCGGCTCGTGACACTACCTCTTCATCTGCAGGACGTAAATCTATACCACAGTCTGTTACAGCTAGCATCACATACGACTCATGTTTATATTTAGCTCTTGTTTCCATGTTTTTACTAGCAAGATCATCGCCTAGCTGTATTAAGAAAAAACGTCGTCGCCTTGACATATTTTTTTTCCATTCTGGATTTTGTTCAACGTACAGAATAAAGGCGTTCATGGCACATATGTCCAACATATTCATGAATAATCTATAGGGCCAACGAGCGGTTCTCCTGCTGCAGGAGTATTCTCTAATAAGTTTGTCAGCGTTATCGACTCCAGCTATTGACCTTTTGAGGATATATTTGACCTATAATATCATCTACAGTTTATTGTTTTTTTCCTGACAAATCAAGTCACTATCGTGTTGAGTCGAAAGTACGTGCACGATCCTATTTTTTTTGGGAATGTATGATACCATCGTTACATCTTTAGTGAAAGCAAACATTGAGGATTCAACAGGTCTTCCTTTTAGGCTTAGTTGTATTGGTGAATTTGGTTTATTTTTTCTTGTGTATATTTTCCTGACTGTACTTCAATTTATTCCAAAAAAATCCTGGGTTTCAGTCAATTTTATTGTTTATTATTTAAAATGTCACAAATACGTTTCGGTGTCTTTGTCCACCATCATCAGTTTGTCTAAAATATACATTTACAGTTATCATCAATTTATATAAAAATTTTCATCAAAATTCACATATTAAAATACAAATCACACACATATTAAAAAGTACATTAAAAACAATGGTTTTCAGGTGATGAGTCAGGACAATCATGTCTAGGAAAAGAGGTGAAAAGATATTTACAAGAAAGAATTGGTCAGAATGAATTAACAATATTTTATGATCAACAAGAGCAGAAATACGAAACTGTGTTCAACAAAATCAAGGCAAAACAAAAGCACAAATTGGAAACACTGGTAACAAAGAAACATGATATAAAAAACAAATATAAGACTAATGCGGAGTGGATAAAGAATTTGACGTCTATAAACATACCAAACAATGTTAAATATGTTCTATCACTTGGTCCAAAATTTTCAATTACCAAAAAACAATATAAACCGGTTCATGAAGTCATAACAAACATCGAACATGGAATCTTCTCATTAAACAGCGATAAAAAAAACGAAATAAGGAGTAAGTTATGTAATATATTGACAAATTTCAAGAATAGAACGACAAATAAAGGTGTGCCAAATGATATAAATAAGCTTATTTATGAGACCAAAACATTTTTAAATAAAAACACAAACATCTGTGTGCTCACGGCCGATAAATGTAGCAAAACAGTTGTTATGATGAAAAGTGAATATAGAACAAAAATGCTAGCCTTAATAAATGATTTAAAAACATATAAACCGGAAAAAAAAAGATCTTACTACAAATGTTCAAACAAAACTAAATAAAATAATAAATTCATGGCATAAAAATAAATTCATAACGGATAATTTAAAACGAATACTGTCTTGCAACAACGGCCGAGCACCATTTATATATGGCCTGCCAAAGCTTCACAAAGCAGGCCACCCATTGAGACCGATAGTTAGCAACATAAATGCGCCAACTTACCAATTATCTAAATATCTGTCAGCTGTATTGAGTAATATATTGGGAAAGTCACAATATCACGTTAGGGACTCATGGAGTTTCTGTGAATTTATAAAAAAGCAGAAAATACCTGAGAACCATCGCATAATATCACTTGATGTGGTATCGTTATACACAAACAGCCCGGTAGATTACTCAATACAGTGCATAAGAAATAAATGGTCTGAAATAAGGGACCACACATCATTATCCGAAAATGAATTTATTGGGGCGGTAGAGCTGTGCCTTAAGTCCACTTACTTCCAGTACGAAGGCAATTTCTATTCCCAAATATATGGAGTAGCTATGGGGTCTCCCATAGCTGCAACAATTGCAAACCTTGTAATGGAAAGTCTGGAAGAAAAACTAATATCTGATTTGAATTTTAAGTGTGGATTTTTTAAAAGATACGTGGATGACTGCATAATGTGCCTGCCAAATCAAAAAGTTCAATACACACTAGATAAGTGTAATGCATTCCATGAGACCATTAAATTCACCATTGAGGAAGACAAAAACAAATCATTAAACTTTTTGGATATGACGGTTATATATGACGGTAATGGGGAAATAAAAATAAACTGGTACACAAAGGATGTATGGTCTGGTAGATACTTGAATTACCAATCATATGCACATCTACAATATAAAAAAAGTGTTGTAACAGCTCTTACTGATAGAGCGATTAAATTGGCACATTATGGATATAGAACAAAGCATCTTGAAAAAATAAAAAAGATACTAATAATGAACAACTATCCCAAAGCTTTCTTCGAACCAATTATAAAACAAATAATTAATAAAATCTACAATTCAAATAAATGGAACAACATAAATAATATAAATAAGAAAAAAGAATGTGAGATCAAGTATGTATCGTTACCGTATATTCCAGAAATCAACACGAAAAGAAAAAATGTTTTAAAACCACATAATATTACTATAGCGGAAAAAACTAAAAACAACTTAGCAAAGGAATGTTTCACAAATTTTAAACCTAAAAGTGATAAGTTAAACACACCTAACGTAATATACAAGATTGACTGTTTGAACTGTGACAACACATACATAGGTGAAACAGGACAATATTTAAAGAAAAGAATATACGAACATAAATATAGCTTAAGAAAAGTTAACGAAAATGGAACAGCATTAGCACAACATGCACAACAAAAGTTACATAGTTTTGATTTTGATAACACAAAAATATTAATCAATGAAGACAATTATAATAAGAGAAGAATCCATGAAATGATACAGATTAAAAAACATCAGAATGCAATGAATTTTAGATCAGACACAGACAATCTTAGCTCTGTGTATCACACACTAATTAAATGAGCGCATGCATACACTGATTGAACCAAGTAAATAAAATATAAACACCTGACATTGAATAATTGCAGAGCAATTGATATTCCTAGAATGCAAAGAAAAAGCGAAATATAAACAGTTTCTTTATTCTCTCGCTCGATATCGAACAAAGTATGGAATTCAATAGCCAGTCAAATGTGAAGGTAGAAACAACTATACACGTAAGTTAAATTTAAATCTCTAAACAATAGATTCTAGTCTTTTCCCAGACATGATTGTCCTCACTCATCACCTGAAAACCATTGTTTTTAATGTACTTTTTAATATGTGTGTGATTTGTATTTTAATATGTGAATTTTGATGACATTTTTTTATATAAATTGATGATAACTGTATATGTATATTTTAGACAAACTGATGATGGTGGAGAAAGACACCGAAATGTATTTGTGACATTTTAAATAATAAACAATAAAATTGACTGAAACTCAGGATTTTTTTTGGAATTTATTTTTTCTAACAGTCCCAAGTAAAGTTAGGTTCTTTGTTAGTAAATAATTCGCTAGCGATAAACTGGTAAAAAAATTGTCGGTTGTAATTCCTCGTCCATTGCCGGGATAAGGTGTAACCAAGTCTTTACAACACGGAAGCCTTGATTTTGTTCTGTTACACCATCCAAAGATGTTCCCGTATATACTTGAAGATTGCACAAATATGAGGTTTTAACATCAGCAGCTGCCCACATTTTAATGCCATAACGACCGGGTTTGGACTTTATATATTGTCAGAATGGACACTTGCCACGAAAACAAACCAGTTGTTCATCAACAGTCAAAAGTTCATATGGCTCAAAGGCATTTTGACAGTTGGATACAAATATGTTCCACACCTGGCTTACGGCAGCTAACTTATCCTCTTGTTTTCGCTCAGCCCAAGTCAATTTATTGTCAAAGCGTTAAACTGATGATATTTCGGCAAATCTGTTGCAGCATATGGCAGCAGTAAAGAAAGAGTGTCTAATAGAAGCATCAGACGGCCACATTTTTTGTATATATTCCTTTTTACACCTTAACGCGCCCGCTTTTATCAAAACGGCTACAAAGCTGTCCAATTCATCCAAGTCTTGTAACTTCCACTGCTTTTGTTTCGGGTATATTTTGTATTCCATTCAGCATACTATCTAAGAGCCTCTTCGTTGGTATATTGAAGTATGTATAATATTTTTTATTTCCGCTGTCAAAAGTAGGTTGACAAAGTCCAAATTGGTATTAGCACCTTGACTATATTGCGTAAGACCAGGACGGCGCATTTACAATATTTCTTTGTAATCTCCTAAATGCCACAACCGGACGACTTTCCTATGACATGCAAGTCTTTGCTATATATTTTGGACCAAATGAAATATTGCCAATATTGGCATCGGGTTGTATATTATCCGTTCAGAAACGGTCTCCAAGACGTTCCGATCGCCATCGTCTCCACCGTCTTCGCTTTCGTAAACGTTTTCTTAATCAGAATCTTCTAAATCAAGATTTTCAACAAGTTCTTCTTGTTCCTTTTGCGACAAAGCTCGTGTCTGCTCTCAACGACTTTTAAAACCCATTTTTGGCAGAAACTAAAGAAGAAATTAAAGAAAAATAAATTATAATCTGAACAAATTTAGCGGCGGTAACCATTCATGAGGGGTAATTGTCAGACCCCACTTGCCTAAATTTGCAAAAAAAACTTTGTGCAGTACTGACAGTAGCACTAGAACGGACGTTGTCTAGATATATCTAGAAGCAATGTTTTGTCAAAATGTTCAAATACCCAAAATATTACAGGAATACGGCGTCTGGGGTCCCAAAAAGACCCCGCACGGTACGTTAAGGGTTAACCAAATCATAGTTTGCTTTTCCAAATTACAGCTAGCTATTTTGATATCAATCGGTTCGCAGCAAATCGATATAGAATTTTTGTGTGCAACCTTCAAAAAATTCGTTATAGGCGGTTAAATCCGTTCCGTTCCGTTCAATATCGCGCTCTGACTTTGCGACATCTATCAGCTGCAGCCAAAGTTATGTGAGTTTCCATTATTTTCTCGCGAAGTGTTTTCTGTTAGAAATAACTCAACATACAAGTCCTGCGTGGTTCAGCAACCTGCTAAAAGATGTCCAAAGAATTCTCTCAGAGTTGAGACTTTCTTTTGCTCAACTTTATGTTTTCAGCTGGAAGGATGCACTTTTGCTTGCTGCAAGCTTAGAGGATTTTATATTAAAAATAACTTGAACGTTGAAACCTCCAAAGTTGTTCAAGACACATTTGCTGTTGTATGACAAGCTTTAATAAAACTTGAATAGATTGTCAGTTAATTTCGACGAGTGTTGTATGGTCAAGTTCAACAAGACGGAAAATTCAAATACACATTAAAATGGAAATTTCTATAATTGGTTGAGGTTGACTCCCCTACAATAACTGCATACGGCCAAACGACACAACCAAAAAACGACGTAAAATACCTTGGAATCACAATTGACTACAAACTTAAATTCACTAAACACATACGAAACATCAGGGCAGAAACAATAAAGAGCACAAAACACTTCCGATCACTAACCTACAAAGACATAGGAATTAGCACAAACACCGCCACCAAAATATACAAAGCTATTTGTAGACCATTGCTAGACTATGGACATATACTCATGACCAACGGAACAGAAAGGACAAAACGTTATATACAAACAACAGAACAAATTGCACTAAGACTAATAACACGAATAAGACACCCCCAAAACCCACTACACAACCCCCCCCACCCAACTACTATACGAACGCACAAACATGACAAAGATTTCGGAAAGACTCATACATCTACAGATCAAAATGGACAACAACCCCTACAACTGGACCATACTGAATCCCCTTTGTCTTACAAGACCAACCAGACAATCCCGCTTCCGTTTCCCTACATCAACGCTACTCGAATACTTACAAACGCAACTGACTACTGGACAATAAAATAATTTTTTCTTGTCATTAGAATTGGAAAGTTTATTTAATAAGATTGTTAACCTAGAATAAGAGAATTTTTATCTTTGTTTTTTTATTTAGACTAAGACTACATGTATTAAACAAGGGCAGAAAGACCGATAGGTCGATAGCCTTTTTTTAGAAATAAAGATGTTTACTACTACTACTGGAAATTTTCATAATTGGTTGAGGTTAACACCAATCCGCCCTGACTGACTCGAGTACTCGAAACTCAAAGTTATGAAATTGGTATGATAAAAACCAGTCGATTTTGGGCGTCTTAGTATCTGGTCGGCCCAAAGATGATAATGTCTTTTAAAATAAAAGATCCATTTTCCACTTAATATTGAGTTTCGTCAATAAAGGGAGAGTGGCGAAAGTGCTAAACAGTTGCAAGTAGTTGGCGTTTTCGAGTTGTTTCGGCTGCAAATATCCAATATCTCCTGATTGGTATTATTACCGAGGATTTAGCTAATAATCGATAATGAGCACTGAAGCTAACTTTGGAAATTATATCGCTGTTAATGGAAGACACTCAAAATATGAATTTTGCCTCTACACGTTCTAGGATAATGAATGAATCTCGACCCTATGGATTCAAATTTTAGGTGTGGAATCTGATAATTTCCATAAAGTTATTACTTTGTTTGATTTGTGAGCTATTCATGTTAGTAGCACATAAAATAAAAAAAAAACATAAATTACTTTGTATTTATATACACAGTGTAATAGCCACCTGACTACACGAACACGAGCTTTGTCTATCTGACGTAATTAAGTACGCGATGCTATTTCGGAGGTGTAAACTGTGCCATTAAAATACACTAATTTGAATATCCGATTGGGGGCAAGTTTTGCAACCAACACTATCGATTTTGTTGCGAGGAGCGATAGAATAGCAGCTAATGTAGAAACATTTAAATTAACCCTAATAGCCGAATGGTTATTTATTATTGATAATTTGATATTAGACTTTATTTGGTAAGATGCGCAGGTTTGTTAACTGGAGCGGAAGAGGAGCGACACATCCATCTAAGTCAGACTGGGTTGTTAAATTTCCCAACGGTTTTCAGCAATGGAGATTTTCAGCTTATTCGCTTTGACCCGCAATTATCCATACAAAGATTTATCAACGAATATTTTTTCCATACAAATAGTCGAACACTAGCACATGAAACTGTCATCTAAAGACAGTAGAGATATGTGTAAATCGAAGCCGGTAGTTGAAAAATAATAATTTTCGAATTATTTTCGTGGATTTGACAGACATCCATTTAGAGCGCGATAAATTGAAATAATAAGTGATAAATTGGTTCGCATTATTTTTGGAATGTAGTGTACGTTAAATGTCTTGCACAGATTTCCATCCGCGTTTCTATGTGTATTAATTCACCCGATTTATTTTATAGAAACTCTATAAAATTTTAATTGGTTTTTCAAATGCTTTCGCCAATAATAAATTGTTTTTACCGAAATGAAATTTGGAGTATAATGTTATTTGGCCAAATGCTCTCTAGTATTAATTTATTTTTAATTAAACCGGCGCGGAATAATGATAAAATATTAACACCAGCTGCATTCAAAATCTATAATAATCTATTGAAATTTTCGTGTTTGTTATTGTGGACTATTTTTATATTAATGGTAGAATCATTAGTTTTGTTTTGTTAAAGTAAATGGTTTGGAATCCGATCAATGATTTATGTTTCGAAAGCATCACCAAATATTTCCTATACAGAATTAACGCAAATTTTCAAATATTTGTTTATTAAATTGCCAAATTGATATTTTGCTGCTGTTTTACTCCGATAACGAAGCTGAGGCAAATCTTAAAAAGTTCCCAACTTTTACAGAACTCTAAAGAAATAAATCAGCAAGTTAAGCGATTGATCCCATGCATTATTTATTATCTATGGTCAAAAACTTTTGAAAATAAATGGAACCTACTGGGGTTCAGTTCAATTATGCCAATTTAAGACCTGCTCTATCTTTTGAGACCTGCACTAGATATAGTAGACAGGTAATTAAACGTTAATGTTCCGAAGAGTTTATGAACACCCTGGCCAGCAATCTTTGAACATATCCAATAAAATTTATTTTGCAAAATTGTCAAAGCTTTTAGCAAACCATCGAAAAAGCATAGCAAAAACACACGTAATCGCAAGCGATCGCTTTACTTATTAAAACTTGTTAAGTCTTTTTAAATAAACACCAAATTTGCCCTAACTTCGCAACTGGATAAATTCTGATTGCTGGGAGCTATTGGATTTCTGTTTGAAGCGTTATTTAATCCCATTATTTTTCTATCAGTAAGTGCTTTTGCAAACATTTTGTGGCTCAGATAAAATTCCTACAGGGTGGAAAATAAAATAAAGCACACTTGCCCAAAGCTGAACTAGAAAAGGCTTCAAACAGAAAATAAACGCTCACAGCAATCAAAAGTTGGGACAAAATTGGTCGTCTAACGATTATTTTGTTGAGCAGTTTATTTGAATATAATTATTCTTTCATTTAGCAACTTAAATAAACTGATATCGCCGAAAAAAATATCATTATTGAAATCCTTTTACTGCGTGTTTTCTCTGATTTTTGTCCATTTTGGTTAAGGTTCAGTTTCGCAAAACGCATTACTAGAAAGAAAACTTCTGTCCTGCAGCATTAAGAAAATGATTTCTAAATTCGTCTTGAAATATTAGGATGTCGTCATATTGTTGGGAAAGTTACGAACAGAAACGGCGCAAAACGAAGATAGTTCCAAAGCGTGAAACACAATAAGTATTTGAAACTTTTCGGAATAAACCAGACATTTTTATTTGTTATTTATTAGATACATTTTGCAACAAATTGCCACATATATCTAAACTAGGTGAAAAAAATACTGCCCTTTTTCGGGATATCCTTTTAGTTGGTAACTTTTGTTCGATTTATTAGCCTTTGTTAGCAAGCCATGTAACATTTAAGAGAAATTAATTAGCTTTTTTGTCACTAATCGCAAAGACGATTTTCTGCGGTCGTATATTTTCTTAACATTACATATACAGACCGTAAAGCAAAAATGTATATCTGTAACATTATCCGCTCGAATGCATTTTAGGCTTATTTTTTATGACTCTGTAGTTGAGTGCGTCATCAAAAAGGGCGTAAATTTCTCATTTTAAAGCGAAATATCGCATCTTGGCGTTAAAAGTCTCTGAGAGCAAACATAGCCCGCGAAAAGTAGGGCTTTCGACGATTTTGATGTATTCAAGAGCACTTCAAGTGCCGCATCCGTCTCGTGGCGCTTTATTTTGGTTTCAAAGAGTAGCAAAATGTAAAACTGAATATTTTTCATTATTTTTAGAGCTTCCACGCCGGATGGCTGCATAAATTACTATTCGTCTTAATTTTCAATTTACACACCAAACGCATTTAATGATTAGATATCAAAGCCCGAACCATTTCGTTTATTAGCTTTGCTTTTCCAGCTTTTGGTTTTACGTCTCTCATTTCCTTTCCGATTATCATAAATGACGAAATTTATTCTAATTCAAACTTCGTTATTGTTGCTTTCAGTCCCGAACGAGCGATAAAATTATTGATTACTTTCAATTATTATCATTTAACTAAGAAGCGACCCAATAATAGGTACCGAGTAACAGGTAAAAGATCAAAATGCGATAAAACGGTTTAAAACTTTGGGTTATTTCAAGCGAGGGTTTAGCGTGTAATTAGCAATCCTAGAAATACTAGGATTGTTAAATTCTAACTTCTTTGAGGGATTTTCAGTGATATGAGGTTGTTCGAAAAATTTGTAGACAGCTAAAAACCTTTATTTTTCACTTTGGCGATCTAAGAAAATTATCTGTAAACATAAATTTGAATCTGCAATAGAAGACATATCGTCTGTTAAAGACAGACACCGCTCAAAATGAGGAATGTTTTTCGATTCGTCGTTCGATCAGAAAGGTCTAGCGTGATTTGTGCTCATTTTGAACGCATTTTTGAGCGCGTTGAGAGCTATTCGAGTTTCTTCGATTATCCTATTTTGAAATGTGCTATAGAATTTGCACAGGCAGTCCTCTTTACGCTGATAAGAGACATCTTGGGTACATATTACTGAATAAAATAATAAAAATAATACTTAGGTAATAAGAAAGTTGAAATTCGATTTTCAACTGTTGATATCTTCTTGACATTTTCGAAAAAAATTTTCAATATTTTTCTCGTACTCTCCAAGTGATCCCCTAGGACCCCCTAGAAGGAATGATGCCACTTTTGAATCATCCTGTAGAGTCAAGAATACCTGGTGTAACATCTACATGTAAAATAAACGATTATGAAGCTTTAGATTATAAATCATTCAAGTCTTCATTCTTAATTATTTTGAGTGAGCATGAATAAATCTTTCTATAACTAGTTAATTTAATGGATATTTGCCAATAAAAAGATTGTTGGATTAGCTGCATTCATCCAAGTATTCATGAGATTATCAAAGAACATCTCATAGTCGTGGACTACAAAACTACATTGAAATGATTGATTATGTGGTGGGTAATGATTTCGCGTCCGGGTTAAGCAAGAAACGGGTTATAAAAGAAAAATAAAATTGGTCAGTATTATGAAGTGGGAAAAACATCTGAAATACAGGCTGAATTTTGACAGAGACGAATTTATTTTCTATTAAGAACATATTCCCTAATTTATCATCAACAAATGTCTGGCTGATGGAAAAGTTCTTAGAATCACGCATGGTATTTGGTTAGTTTGATAGCTTATTTATTACATAGCAACGATTGATACAATATTTTAGACCTTGACGCAGCCAACAACACTTTTGAAAAGGTCATCAAGTATATTTTATAGAAAAAAACATACTCACTTAGTCACTCAATTACATAATCCAATTTTTCGAATGCTGATTAGAAAGCTTTTTAGGTATATGTACGCTGGTTAACCGTTGTTATGAAACCAAATTTGTTGAAATGCAATATTCAAATAACAACGTTTTTAGATGTAATGAACATGAATATTCCATCTAACCCAAAACTGGACACTAACAATCTAATCTTAATAAAGGGGTAGACCTAGAGTAAATTTGAAACTATATTTAGTCAGTTGTGGTCAGGGTACAAAGAGTTCGAGGCTAATAATTAAAATCATCCACTTCAAAAGCACGTTCAAACAAAATGTGCTGTAGCTCGTTGGGAATGTTGTGTGAATATGAGATTAAATTTTGATTAAGTTTGAAATTGTCGCTCTGTTACTGATGGAGTTGCGCGTTACTTTCAATAACATGGAACTGTTGTTTTCCGATTGGGATTCGAAAAATGATTTTGCGCTTTACATTTTTCTATGAAGTATATGCAGTATTTATTCTAATTCTTTAATTTCCTCTACTACATACAAATTTTCGAATGTTTCCTGGGAACTTACAACTAAACTTTACACCAAGTCGCTAATCACGATTAGAAAACCCTAGAAAAAGACGACATGCAGTCTTTCAAGCAATTGACTCACAATTTAAAGGCAATTTGAGTTTTTCTATATAACTTTTATTTTTTATTGTTATAGCAATCTAGTACAGTATACTAATAAGCCATTTGCCCTTAACCTAATCTACTACATTTAAAAATACAAAGCACAAACATCCTCTGGTAGTCACTTTGTCTGTAATACAATAGCACATCGGTTTGACATGTACTCTCTCACAATTCTTGCCTTCTAAACCAGTTCGAATGGTTTAGTTCTTTTGAGTCTTCTCTGTATTTCCGCATTATCCAGGAGCTTGAGTGCCTCAGGATTTACATGCCAATGGAGTCGCTGTTCATGATTCTGTGCATGCTTTTAGATGACTGTTTCTACACCCAGGTCTTTATGTAGATTCATTTCATTTCTTATATACCATGGTGCATCCACGATACTACGAAGTACTTTATTCTGGAAGCGTCGGATGATATTTCTATTGCTCTGGGTGCAGCTCCAAAGTTGCACACCATAAGTCCACACTGGCTTGAGGAATTGATTATATAACAATAGCTTGTTATACACTGTGAGAGGTGAGTTCTACCCAAATCCAGTACATCTTTCTGTACTTCACATTCAATTCTTCCTGTTTCTTCTTGACGTGTGGTTTCCACCTGAGTTTTGTATCGAGGGTTATGCCTAGATACTTGCCTGTATTCCCATATGGTACAATCTTGTCATTAATGCATACTGGTTTGTAGTCAATTCGTTTGTTGGTGATGGACCGATTTTTTTCATTTAATTTGATTTCCGATTCCAGCCCATTTCAGGGTCCAACGTTGAACCTCATCTATAGCTGCTTGGAGTTTTTCAGTAGATTGCATATTGCTGTCGCCAATCGCTAGGATTGCGGTGGCATCAGCGAATGTAGCAACAACATTTTGATCAGCAATAATAGCTTGACGCAATTCTTCTTCAACCCCACTCACACTGACACTCATTAATGTGGGCCACTTGGATTCGTCTACTGTTTTATATTCTTCATCAGAACATACTGTAGGCAGATCCGGCGGTGTGGAACACCCGCTTGACTTTCTTTTAGATCAGAGTAAGCATTGCCTTGTCTGATTCTGAACTACCGCTCAATTACGTAAGATTTCTATATTTGTGAGTATTGAACCGGAAGCAACTTTTCAAGTTTATGGATTAAGCCTTCGTGCCAGACTTTATCGAAAGCCTGTGCAACATCCAGGAATATAGCTGAGCAACCTTTCTTCTCTTCTAGCGAGTTTTCTATAGTATTGACGATTCTATGGACTTGATCAATTGTACAGTGTTGATTCCTGAAACCGAACTGATGAGCCGGGATAATCTGTTGAGCTTCAATTATTGGTTTTACTCTTTTTAATAGAAGTTTTTCAAATAGTTTGGACATAACTGGTAGTACTGAGATTGGACGATATGACATTGCTTCATGGGGTGGTTTTCCAGGTTCTGGAATCATGATCACTTCTGCCACCTTCCATATCTGTGGCACGTCCTGGAGTCGAAATGAGGCAGTGATTCTATATAACTGAAAATAAAATTTTAATTTTGTTCATTGCCCTTCCATACAGCATGGCTTTGAACAACATTGTAGTTATTTATTGCTTATTTCTAAATCCCAATCGGCAGATAAACGCATCGCTGAAATGATGAGCTATTGATAATTAGAGATTGACAATGTCAACGCCAAGATATCGGAGTTAAATTAATTTTTAATTAACGACTAGGGAAACAAATGTAGATTGGAATCAAGTTTACCTTTTCTCACTTTTATAAGACCTTGCCCTAGAGCTGAATTATCAATTAAAAAGAAAATCCTATTAATTTAGGAAGCAATGTAGTCCGCAAGCAAAGTTTCAACAAAAGCCTGGTAGTTAACAAAATTAATTGGAATTTTACTCGTTAAGGCAGTGATATGTAGGTAAGTACTTCAAGTGTTCATTTGGCTGTCAGAATTTACATTCCTGCTAATTACTTTTGTATCAAAAGCGTCTACATTTCACTGAGCACAATATGTGTCGTGCTGAGACATTAACAAGACTTTATTACACAACTTCCATTTGATGACAAGTTGCGGCTTTTTACCATTTCAATCTCTTTTTCAGTATTCTGTTTATTAATGCTTCGTTTGAACAAGGCTTATAACTTAATTTGGCTCGAAAATTGGATTCTAAAACTATATTCAGAATAACTATAATCAATTGTAACATCAGCAAAACCGTACTCAGTTAAAAGGAAAGCATATTTATATTGACACCCAGTTTTGCCATGCAGAAAATTTGGAAATACCTATTTACAGAGCTTCAGATTTTTCAATTTTTATCTCCTATGTCTACAATATTTTCAGTGTATCGTTCGCTGCCTTTCTGCACCATCAAATAATGCTCTTTGTTTGTATTATTGCCCCTTCACTGACTCGAAATCTATATGCAAATAGTCGAGATTCAATATGTGTTTTAAATCGTTCTCATTTCTCTTGTCATGATAGAGGAAATGGTTAGGTGTTTTTATTTTGTGACCAAAACTCTTAGTTTGGACCGTTGCGGGACGATAGCGACTTCAGCATATTTAATTTAACATAGAACATGTTTTCGAATACATATTTCTTAATGAGGAGTAACAAATACCATAATAATATAATGACAGAATATAGCTGAACCTTAAGTATGATAGCTTAATATTCCAAGCACACTGGCTCTTAACATAGAATTAGATTGGTTGATATGCAACTAGAAACTCAAAGTCACGTGTTAGTTTAAAATACACATACGTATATGCAACGATTCATGGGAATGAAATAAATTAACTAAGTATTGAAATTTGCTATCGCTAGCTGAAGGAGCTGGAGAATTTGGGACCACCACAGCTCCAGAATAACCGCTGTAAAAACTCCAAGCAGGTCAAAAATTGGAACCTGCATCAAATTTTCCCATAATGTATTTAAGAAATAAAATGGACGAATTGGTCGATTAATTTCAATTACCAGCAGCAAATATTTACAAATAAATATTAGCCGTTATTCGACATGATCTATATTAATATTTGACAGCGATAACCAGCTAAATATTGTCGTTTGCTATTAGCGTATTAACGATGCGGTTTATAAAAGGACAAATAGGTATTTTTGGATCAATAAGCATTCACACTTTTGTATATCCTGAAAGTATGAAACCCTAAATGCTGAAACATGAGCCGCAGTAAAAATACAAGCTTATTCAAATGTAATGTACAGTTTCTGCAGACATTTTCACAAAGCCCCCGTATGGCCTGTAATAAAAAATTAATCAGTAACTTTTGCTAGTAAAATTTGTTTCAGAGTTTTTGGAAAAAATAGTTGATACATAAAAAGATACGAATACCATTCGGGTCACTTTGGTAATATTTTTGCACCTTTTTGAGTCAGTTTCAAATTTTCATGTTCTTGTTCTAATTATTCTTCGTACATCAGAAGAGCACGCTTTAATAGAACATTGGCTAATGCCGCGTTAAAACTTTCTCGCAACCTTAAAACCTTATCTCGATATCACTTTTTGTATTTGAACACTTGCGCGTCTAATTTTCAGATGGAACACAATTTATCTGTTTTTATTGGAGGCGCCGCTAATTTATACGATAATATTGCAATGGAATAAATGGTTTGTAGGATTGCCTGGACCCTCACTTTTTGCTGAACTCACACGGAGGTTTCGCAGTAAAGCAAATTTAGCCTAATTTCTCAGCTGTAGTTGTAAATACATATGATATGGGTTAATTAGAAGTCATTTTGTGCTGGGGGTAGACAAATATACGTTTTTCTCTCTCTGAGCTGAAAGTTACCTGTAGCGTTCAGTTTTGGCCAGACAATGTCCATTTTTATTGACATATTTTGGTTGCGATTTTCCTTAATTGGAAATTTCCATTGTGGGAACGAGTTCACAGTGAGAGCACCTGGCTTTCGCTTAATCCTCTTAGTGGTTCCAACGCACTTGCTTGTATAGCTAATAACATCTTACAGCAATGGCCCTATATTAGGTTTATATCTACTAAAAGCTCACGAGCAGTCAGTCACCACTTTACTTGCTTACTTGAAAGCGGAAAGTAATTGTTGGATAAATAGTAGCAGCACATTTTGAAGCTTTTAAAATTTGAGCAATTTTTAAAAACTATGTAATTGCGTCTCTTTTATGAGAGTTTGCACATAATAATTTCTAGAGTTATTTGAAACTGAACTTTCTAAATTATTGATAGATTCTCTGCGCTACTGTATGCAATTGATTTTACTTTATAAATGCATCCCGGAACAACGATGCCATCAAAACCTGTTTCCACCAAAACGACTAGTGTTAACGTTGTACATCTGACGTCAAACTCATCTGGGTTAAATGCCAGCATCAAATAGATCTTTAACGGGTATAAAAGCAGTATATGGCGTCATTTTTCTAAAATGATTGGAAATTTTAATAAGCAACAAAGATGAATTTTCCATAAAAATCTCCATAAAAACCGACTACAAAACTGTTTTATTCATTAGATGCACAACGCTGAGGAGTCGAAGAGCTCCAACGTTATGCTGCAGTTATTTTTAGGGCGAACCGACTACCGTTGATTTTCCAAATTCTTATATTATAAAGTACTATATTTCGGAAACATTACCTGACATTTTTTTGAGTAACCTGCCACTTGCACCCGCAAGAGCATCGAACTAGCATTATGTGGGGTGTCAATTTGAAAATTTTCCACCCTTAATATCTCTTTTTATAGTTAAAAATATGAAAAATCGGAAAGATACGTCAATTTTATTTGTAAGGGTGACACTCTAAATTAATATTTTTAGCCTTCTTCTTTCAACCCCCTAGGAGGGGTAGATGTCACCTTTAGAATCTGAAATACGAATGGGGATCAAGTGGCACATGGTTTTAAAGGGCGTGCGATTCCCTTTTCATGGCATGACCCTCCCCTGCCTCTTTCTCGCTTCGCCCCCGGGTGGCACCGTTTCAAAATTTATTTGAAAATAATAATTTATAAATAACATTTCGATGGTACTACCAGTACCTCGTTGATTTGCGTTCATTCGATATCTTGTCGCTGAAATTCCACAAAAGCCTTTAAATTCATCAAGAAATTCTAAAAATACTTTGTTTGTGTACCAAAAAACATGGTCAGAAAATTTAAAAGATGTTGCCAACATACGATTATTATTGTTAATCCGCTTTTGCTTCTTGCGCTGTCCAGTGATAATTTTTATTAAGTGCATAAAGTGTGAAAATAGTTTATTTTCTCCAAGAAAGAACTGAAATTATTTTAATTTATGGAGAAGTTAGAAAGCGCGCACGAAAGACGGAATTGGTTTTCAATGAAACAAATTGGAATCATGAAGTAAGTCACAGATATGTGGTGAATTTGGTAAAATAGTTTTCCGAAACTGGTTCGGTGAGTAATAGAAAAAGAAACAACCTACGAGTGATGAATGAAGGAGCTCAAACTGAGGCTTTGGGATTATTTGCTGCAGCGCCAACCACCAACTCCTTGCGGACAGTAGCAGAACAGACAAGAATATCACACTAGACAAGAAAATCACTGAAAATGCATAAACTCCATCTATTTAAAATGCAGAAATTTCAAGAACTTTATGACGATGATTTTGATAGAAGAATACAGTTCTGGGAATTCATGAGTCGTCAACTCTACGCCATCCCCAATATTCTGCCGAATATCTGTTTCAGCGAAGAATGTTCATTTTTTCTAAATGGAAATGTTAACAAACAAAATTGTCGATATTGGAGTGGCAAAAACCTGCATATTTTTTGAGAAAGACATACACAATATCCTCAAAAAGTTAATGTTTGGGCTGGTATTCTTAGAAATGCCATTATTGGTCCTTTATTTATTGAAGGAAACTTCACAGGTGATCTGTATAACATACAGATGCTTGAAGAGCCTATTGATCCTCTTATCACGCATGAACTAGAAACTCAAATTGATGCAGAAGGAAATTCAGTTTTACAGGAGTATTGGTTAACATTCCAGCAGTACGGTGCTCCAGCTCATTATTTTCTTCCGGTCCGACAGTGGTTAGACGAGAGATTCCCGAATAAGATGGATTGGCAGAAGGGGGCTAATTGAATGGCCTCCAAGATCACCTGATTTAACACCCTTAGACTTCTTTCTTTGAGGACATCTAAAGTCCACTGTTTATAAGACACAACCTGCTGATATTGATGACGTTAAAAGGTGAATTGCAGCAGAATGACGGTCAATTCCCGGTGAAGTTTTCCGAAATGTTAGGGAGGAGTTCGAAAACAGACTTTATTATTGTTTACAGGAAAATGGACAACATTCTGAACAACTGATAAGATAGTGCGTAAATAGATCCCATGTGTGTAATTGTAGAAATTTGTCTTCCGCAAATAAAAAGTTGTTTTTGTCGAAGTAAAATAATCAATAAATGAGATATCAATTGTTTAAACTAGATTTTCTTTCTGTTATTCAACGATTTTAACGGTGTCACCTACTCTTCTAATCATTTGTACTGCAAGGAGAGCCAATGCAATCATTTTGTGTAAACACTAACCTGGAACCAACATCGCAATACGGGAAAGTTTAATTGTTTCTGCAACTTTGAAACGCGATTAGTCGGAAACCTCTGGACAAAAAGCAACAAAGTAGGATTTCACTGAAAAGAGAATTGAAGGCCCTTTAAAACCATGTACCACTTGACCTCCATTCCCATTTAAGATTCTAAGGGTGACATCTACCCCTCCTAGGAGGTTGAAAGAAGAAGGCTTAAAATATTAATTTAAAGTGTCCTCCTTACAAATAAAATCGCCGTGTCTTTCGGATTTTTCATATTTCAAACTGCAAGAAAGATATTAAGGGTCGGAAGTTTTCAAATTCCCACCCCATATAATTTATGACCTGTTGCGATTATGTCGTCGTAAAATTTCTAATTAGTGTTGATTGAGACTATTTTCCAATCAAATTAAAATTCTTATGTGCCTATAAGACTAAGCACCGTTATTTATTTATCGAGAGTCTCAAAACAATAGCAGTAAGTTTCAGGGGGAAAATAAATCCAATGTAGTGTTGTTTCGATATTTCCCGACACGTCCTTACGTTAAATTGTGAAGTTCTCAAATCGATATGTCCAGTCCATATGTTACATTCTGAAAAATATTAAAAGTTCGAAAAAGGAGTCTTCAGAACAATTGGATTTGTTCTAGAAATTGGCATCATTAAAAACTTTCTATTTATCAGTGAAGATGTGCTAAATATGCTTAATGGCCGTTTGTTAAATCTCTTGTTGCCGGAATATAATTGATATTGTATATTTGCTAACCACCGCAACCAGATACCAATATTCGAATAAATTGATTCAATTATTGTAATTAAATAGAACTTTATTCACTGCTTTTCATATATACTATTAATTTGTGTGAAGATACGCTGCATACCAAATTTATTTTGAAATTTAATTATTTCCAACTCAAATGGAGTATTTATGGAAATATTTGCATTAGAATGCCGATGTCAAATGTCATGCTTTTAAGATTATAATAGACAACGGAGAAGACTTAGTCTGTAAAAAAAAAGATCTTTTTGCGAGTGTAAGATCTTTTTGCGATGTACCTAATAAAATTTTACGGCCGGTCAAACTATCGATCGTGATTGCGATACGCATCAGCGACCCTCAATCCCCGCGCACTTTTGTTGTGTCAGTTGTGTTGTTTTTCCCACCACCGTTCCACAGCCACCGTATATATACAGTAGTAGCACCAGTTACAACCAGTTACCAGTCATCTGAGAGGGACACGATATACGACTTTGACCGTTGATAATGTTCATCACAAATGTGAACGAAACGTTTCAAAACTTTTTCAAATGACATTTGCTTCAAAAGGATTATTTGTCTTCAAAATTCTGTTAGACGAACTAAAGCAAACGAAATACCAAAGTTTTATAAGAAGCGAAATTCTAACGGCGACATGAAGCGCAAATACACTTCATTTCTATAAAACCTCGCTGAGAAAGTGTTGATTTTTGTTTAAACTGTGCACATTCAGAACATATCTGCCCAAGTAATAGTTCGTGAGCGATGAAAGGTAAACGTGAATTATCAGAAAATAAACACTGCACAATTTAATACCATCATGAAAAGGCAGACTTGAATAAACCGTGCAATGGCTTAGTTTTTCTTTGAAATAACAAGACATCAGTTTGCCTTGTTCCATTGTTTATATCATAGTGAATAGTCGTATCTCGCGCATAGCAAACACAATGTATTACTTCTTAGTGCGAAAGCACGTGCTGTAGTTGTAGCTGGAAATACCTGGAGATAATGTTTCAGCCTTTGAATTGGGAAAATACGAACATTCTTGAGGCTAGCGCATTTACATTTAGGGTTTCGTTAAATGTCCCTATATGGGATTTAAATGTATCCGAATTTATTAAAGTGAATCGTTTTGAAGGCTTCGGTTTGATCTCAATCTAGTTGGAGCAAAATCCAATATCTGTAGCTTTGAGGGATAAGTTCAACTAAGGAATCTTAATATTGAGGTTTTAGGAATCGTGTTTTGTAAACTTTGATTTTAGTTCTAGATATGCCTCTCCATTCTCAAATTAAGAAATTTTCTTGTTTCAATTCCTTCGAAGTTTCTTCAATAATCTCTCCGTGCTGTCTAATATAAAAAAAAATTCTAGCGTCCACAATTCAGCCAATATTTATTTTGGACCCACCCTAGTTCGCATTATTCGGTGCACTTTATGCTCTTATGTGCGATAAATTAATGTTCTGTTTTTTATAAGCTAAAATAGACATGGCAATTGCAGGCCTGTGGTTTATGTGGCGTCCAGAATGAGGGCTAAACCTGTAATATTGTTATTCTCATTACCCGACAGTTGCACTATTTAGGCGTATGAATTCTGTTACATACACTCACATTTACGCAATATTTAATAAATAAATCTACACTTCGAAATATGGCTTATAATGAAATTCACGTTATAAATCCTTTCGGTGATTATGCGAGTATGAAATAATGAGCCGAGCACCGGCCAGCTTTTATTTTCCCCAAAACGAAATTTTAACGTCGCATCTTTCTAAGGATTATCTTATTCTAATTAAATTAAATGGCAATCTAACAGTAATTTAATAACTGGGATTCACTCAGAAAGACACATTAAATCTCGGAAGGAGCAGGGATTTAATCGGATTAACATCACTAGTTATACCTATTAGGGAGCGACAACAAAAACTTTGCCATTTTTTCGGCCTTGGAACATTTGGCTTCTCCTGAAGGAAATTAGATTGTTTGGAAATATTATATTATAACCCGGATTTTATCTTGTAGATGCCTGGTTTATAATATAACCTTGCGAAAATTGAGTTCTCATTTAAATGTGAACGAAAACAAGACTGACAATCTAACAAAGACTGACATAGACAAAGTGAAACAACATATACATGACTACATTCAATCACAAGCACAGCCCATTTCAATAGAAACCATACAACAACAACTTTCACTAGCCATAGGAAAATTTAGCCCGGAAATAAAAAATACTTTCTTCCAACATACACTGCCCAAATACACACTGAGACTCATAAAACATAAGAGAGAACTGTACAGACTATATACAAACACTCAAAATAACGACCTAAAAAACACTGAACCAACTTAACAGAAACATTAAAACTTTGATTGGACAATACCGACAAGACAAATGGCTAGAAACATGTAAAGAAATACAAAAAGACAAAGGCAAAACATACTGGCGAAAAATTAAGAAACTAGCGCAATACAAAAAAACTGGCACTACTGACACAATTGACGAAAACGGAATAGAACGTTATACAGACAAAGAGAAAGCGGACGCGTTCGCCAGACACTATCAAAGGGCCTTCAGCATATCGGCAAATCCTAACTTCGACAATGACAACTGGAACTTGATCAACGACTGGTACTTGAACTATTTTAACAGCTCACCAAACTACACCTACAAACTGATCACAGACACAGAGTACGATGAAGCCCTAGCGCATATCAAAAACACGGCACCGGGAAAAGATAAAATTAAGGCAAAACTCTTGAAAAGCCTAACTCAAGAAACACACAAACTGATCCTAACTGAATTGAACAACTGCATCAGAAATAACATAATTCCAAAAACATGGAAAAACGGCTTAATAATCCCTATACCCAAAAATGGACTGGACACTACACAACCGAGCAATTACAGACCAATTACACTGCTATCAGTATTTAGCAAGGTTTTTGAGTACATAATAAGGCAGCGACTGGGAAAACTGGTCGGAAAGTACATACCATCGTATCAGTTCGGATTCAAACATCAGCACTCGACTATTCACCCACTCTTCACTCTGACTAACAATATACAAACAACCCACCTAACCGACAGAAAGACAGCTTGCCTATTTATAGACATTAACAAGGCTTTTGATAGTGTCTGGCATGGAGGCTTACTATACAGACTATACAAACTACACACACCAACATATCACTACACACCATAAAGAACTTACTAGAAAACAGACAACTACAAGTACGAATCGACAAAACACTGTCATTTTCTTTTTCCCCTGAAAAAGGGGTCCCTCAAGGATCCCCGCTCTCACCGTTTCTCTACAATATATACTGCCATGACATATACAATTACAACTTACCAGACAAAAATCAAATCGACAGATAGGCATACATATTACAATACGCAGACGACACGGCACTTATTGTACATGACAAAACTACTGAGAGAGCAGCTCAAAGCCTCCAAACACTAACAAACAACACAATGACATGGTTTTATAAATGGAGACTAACACCAAACGCGTCAAAAAACCAACTTCTGCTCACAAACCACAGACTCAACGCTGACTCCCATACAATAACTGCAGACGGCCAAACGACACAACCAAGAAACGACGTAAAATACCTTGGAATCACAATTGACCACAAACTTAAATTCACTAAACACATACGAAACATCAGGGCAGAAACAATAAAGAGAACAAAACACTTCCGATCACTAACCTACAAAGACAGAGGAATTAGCACATACACCGCCACCAAAATATACAAAGCTATTTGTAGACCCTTGCTAGACTATGGACTTATACTCATGACCAACGGAACAGAAAGGACAAAACGTTATATACAAACAACAGAACAAATTGCACTAAGACTAATAACACGAATAAGACACCCCCAAAACCCACTACACAACCCCTCCACCCAACTACTATACGAACGCACAAACATGACAAAGATTTCGGAAAGACTCATACATCTACAGACAAAATGGACAAACAACCCCTACAACTGGACCATACTGAATCCCCTTTGTCTCACAAGACCAACCAGACAATCCCGCTTCCGTTTCCCTACATCAACGCTACTCGAACACTTACAAACGCAACTGACTTCTGGACAATAGAATAATTTTTTCTTGTCACTGGAATTGGAAAGTTTATTTAATAAGATTGTTAACCTAGAATAAGAGAATTTTCATATTTGTTTTTTGTTTAGTTTTAGACTATATGGATTAAACAAGGGCAGAAAGACCGATAGGTCGATAGCCTTTTTTAGAAATAAAGATGTTTACTACTACTGTGAACGAAATTAATTTATTTAAATTCGAAATTAACAAAAATTCGCCTTGCTGTTCTTAAGCTTCGAAGGGCCTCAAACAACTTTGAAATTAGTAAAGCATTATTTACTAATTTCGAGCAAGTAGTTCTCTATCCGCCCAAGTGTGGATAAGAGGGCGCAGCGTACAAAAGAACAAAGGAGGTGGGTTAGAAGCATCAATCTTTCGAATTTCAATTTAAAGTCAATTAACAGAAAATTAAACGTTTTCTCACCCTGGAATTCTCCGAATCTGTGCTTCACTTTATTAATCTCCTTTATTTAGTGCGATTGTGTATGGGATTAAAAAAGATTTATTTTACTAGAGTGAGCTTGAAATGGCAATTTCTCCAGCTTAAAGAATCGTCGAAGATATTTACACGGATTTTGATTTATTCACGGTGATTCATTTGAATATTATTTCAGTAAATGGGAGTAGTATGTTTACGAACAACTTGAAAATAAATCTGCGTATAAAAAGAAATAAAATGCGAATCCATTACAGTTATAAAAAGGCACTTTTGCTGAAGATCAAGTAAAAAGCGAGCAAACTTACCTTTTGCGATCTCTTTGATCTCGAATTCCAAAGTTGGGCCACGCGACGCAAAGCGGTGTCCATCGACGTATGAAATTGTATGTGGGCTGTTTTCAAGTATTGTATCAAGTTATGTTTAAACAAAAACTTTCAGAGTGCAATAGTTTAGGTGTGTGTTAGTTTATACACATATATTCCCCATAAATCTTGAGTATTTGAATGGAATTAGACCTTTTTTAAGGCAGCTTTTCATACAATTGCTGCTAAAACCCGTCCAGATTAAATTTTCAACCTAAAGTGTGCAACGCGACAAATTCCACAGAGACAAAGACAGAAAATAAGATGCAACGTTAATGAAAACTGTTTAATGATTTAAATTTAAAAATTGACAAGTTAACACAAGAAAAAAAGAGAAGGTTCACATGAGCAGGTATTTCGGGCGGTCGTGTGCAAAGCCCGAAGGGTGGATTCGTTGAAGCGCCACTAGCTTTCGCAGCAAAGCTCGAACGCTCAGCGGTGGTATGCAGCCAAAATACCCACTCAAAACATTTCATTGAAATGTTCACGATAAAACTGATAGACAAGAAACTCGTGATTCGACGTCCACAAATTACCGTCTGCTAACCGTTTGTCAATCCAACTTAGTCTAACTACTTAATTTAATTACAAATGACCTAATTAATGACTCAACATTCGCTTGCCCGAGTATCCGCTCTAGGTTTGGTCCGTCGCCTCCAAAAATCGTCGACACCTCGCACTACTAACGTCCGCTCCACCTCTTCTCAGTCTCCAGTTTCATCCAGACTGTCCCTGGCCATTCAATCCACGATTTCCGTGATTACAATCTCCACTCGGGAACCAGGAGGCAGCTGATGATCTCGAGCAGAAGTCAGGCAGGTGGAGAAGTCTACAACAGATTCACAAAATGGCAATGATGGCTTTTTAGTTCAGGAACCGTTATCTCGACTTTACTAGTCAAAGGCTGGTACTTGATTCCCTTCATTGGTTCCCTCTTCCTGGATGGATTCTTCGTCCCTTCCATTCAAACTGTGGGCAGTAAAGATGGGGGGCGACTATCAAGTTGCCAGACAAAACCATGACAAAGACTGCTGATACTCGGAAGCGAGGTACAGATATTTAATTATTGAAATGTAAATAATATCGAAAATATTAAAATCCCTAACGTGACAAATTTGTTTACTAAATATATTATAAAGAAATATCGGTGTTACCGCCGGATTAGCTGACAGGTGGACCGCTAATTAAAATTAAAATTTAACCGTCACAAGTCACATGTATATGTAGGTAGTGAAATGTAAAAGTTGTTATAAATTTGTTATAAATTTTTGCTTGTATGATGAACGAAACCACAATGCATCATAATGTGGTATCATGAAGGGAATCTAAAATTTTTACGTTTACTTTACAGCTAATATTTAACTGACAAACTTTTACACACAACTCATGTTGTGTGAAAAAACCCCAAACCAAAACAATGAAGAGTTTATTTCATCCCCATCTTAAACTAATAGGAACGCGAATAATACATTTGCTTTCCATTTTTCATTCGGCGTTATTTTTCTTTTTGCTAGTCGACTACGTGTCAGAGAATGTCAAAACCGTTGCATATTCTAGAGGAAAGATAAATATCTTAGTGTAATGACAAATAGCCTGCTTTCGGTGGATCATAATGTTGCGACGTAAATGTTTGCAGAAAGCGACAAATATATAAATAAATATACGTATATATCTTAGTGTTGACGTTACCTAACATGTTCCCGCAAAGAATTTAATTTCGTTCAAATTAATTGAACAAAAACATGTTCAAATTAATAACCGAGTATATTTCAACAACGCTTTTGTATCATGTATCCTTGGGCGGCATGAATAGAGGCACGAACGTTTTGCTTCAGCGAAAGGGTTGACTTTTATATTAAATATCTTTATGGAAGGCGAATAAACCTGTCTATACTAGAAACTTAGATATTGCGTTAGTTTTAATTAATATTTGTAATAACGTGAACATGGAGCAAGAGTGGTATTTTGATGATATTTCTTTGCTAACTAAGTGATTTTCTCGAGGCGACTTCTTGAAATATTAGCTTGGACATGTTTTCATTATTCTCTTCGATGGAAAGCTTTTCTCTTACACCAATGTCTGTGATTCTTTAAAAAAATACTATTTATTTAAATCTTCCATAACTCTAAACGTGGAAACCTGCTCACATATGCATTCTGCTAGACGAAAACATATTTTCACTTTCGATCTATAGCGGAAATCATTTTATTCTTTGGGTCGACTTGTTCGAGTCATTGTTTATTCAGAAACAGAGAAAATTTCGCAATTTATTTTACTACTTCTAGTTCCCCGATGTATTCTATTCGTCTTAGGACGCGTTAACTCCGGTTTGTATTCTTTACACACCCTCCGATTCGATCTGATGTATAGATGCCGCCGATCTTGAATATTTAGTGGAAACTTCATGTTAAAGCTGTGGTTTTAGCCGTTTCCTTGCTTCCAGTCCCACTTCCGTTCGATACATTCGCCATATGCGTTTTCCCAGAATCGTTGTGTAGATTTTTCCAGGTATACGTGCGAAAACAGCAAAGCGAGAAATTTTTCCTCAATGATGCCATACGCAATAGAAATGAATTTTGGATTTAATTAATTTGATTTATTTACTTTCGGTTTCAAGCATTTTGCTGTTTGGACTGATACGATTCATCCAACCAAATTAGCTCAGCAGCTTAAAATAATAAGCTTAGTTATTTCATCATTTTATCGGTCAATTACAGGAGGTGTTGTCTGGGGGTGTTTTAGGAGTGCAGGAAAAATAGTAAAAATTTTTTTTTTTATTTAAAGCTGAGATATTTGCGAAAAACTAGATCAGAAGGATGGCAACTGTGTTTTTCAAGGTAATCTGCCTAATTAACATCACGTAAAAACTTGTTGCTTTCACAAATTTGCTGTGTATCTTACATACGTGGTAGGAATGAAGCCCTTCCGCGGTATTTATTTGGTGCCTGGGAAAGTGTCAGTTGTGCAATGCCCTGAGTACCCTTGGAAGGATCTGCTTCATTATCTTCATTACCTGTTCCTCTGTGTCTGAAACCCAAGTAGTGAAGAGCAAAGCAAGACCAAGACCAATACATGTTCTTGGTCTTGGTCTTGGTCTTGCAAATCAACGACAGTCTTGGTCTTGCATGTTAAGTCTTGGTCTTGGCCTTGGTCTTGCAGCAAGAGTCTTGCAAGTCTTGCTTTAACAAATGCCGTAAAATTAGAATTTTTTTTTTAATAATAACAATAATAATAATTAAATTAAAAGATAATAATACTCAATACGAAACAATTTAAAAAAATTCAGATTATTTGCTATTTTACCCATCTATTTATTTTTATTCACCCACTCTTCACTCTGACTAACAATATTCAAACAACTTACCTAACTGACAGAAAGACAGCTTGCCTATTTATGGACATTAACAAAGCTTTTGATAGTGTCTGGCATAGAGGCTTACTATACAAACTACACACACCAACATATCTACTACACACTATAAAGAACTTACTAGAAAACAGACAACTACAAGTACGAATTGACAAAAAACTGTCATTCTCTTTTTCCCCTGAACAAGGGCTCCATCAAGGATCCCAGCTCTCACCGTTTCTCTACAATATATACTGCCATGACATATACAATTACAACTTACCAGATAAAAATCAAAGCGACAGATCGGCATACATATTACAATACGCAGACGACACGGCACTTATTGTACATGACAAAACTAATGAGAGAGCAGCTCAAAGACTCCAAACACTAACAAACAGCACAATGACATGGTTTTATAAATGGAGACTAACACCAAACGCGTCAAAAAACCAACTTCTGCTCACAAACCACAGACTCAACGCTGACTCCCATACAATAACTGCAGACGGCCAAACTGCACAACCAAAAAACGACGTAAAATACCTTGGAATCACAATTGACCAGAAACTTAAATTTACTAAACACATACGAAACATCAGATAAGAAACGATAAAAAGAACAAAACACTTTCGCTCACTAACATGCAAAGACAAAGGAATTAGTACAAATACCGCGACAAAAATATACAAAGTGATCTGCAGACCCCTCTTGGACTATGGACATATACTCATGACCAACGGAACAGAAAGGACAAAACGTTATATACAAACAACAGAACAAATTGCACTAAGACTAATAACACGAATAAGACACCCCCAAAACCCACTACACAACCCCTCCACCCAACTACTATACGAACGCACAAACATGACAGAGATTTCGGAAAGACTAATTCATCTACAGACAAAATGGGCAAACAACTCCTACAACTGGACCATACTGAATCCCCTTTGTCTTACCAGACCAACCAGACAATCCCTCTTCCGTTTCCTTACATCAACGCTACTCGAACACTTACAAACGCAACTGACTACTGGACAATAAAATAATTTTTTCTTGTCATTAGAATTAGAAAGTTTATTGAATTAAATTGTTAACCCAGAATAAGAGAATTTTTATCTTAGTTTTTTTATTTATATTAAGACTATATACACTAAACAAGGGCAGAAAGACCGATAGGTCGATAGCCTTTTTAGAAATAAAGATGTTTACTACTACTCAAAATTTTTGACCCGTAATTTTTCGAAATATCTACAGTAAGCTGTAGATATTTAAATATTTTAATTGGGTTTAAATAATTTTACTGATGGAAAACAAATTCAATTATTAATAATGCACATGATTCTTTGCAAGGATTAAATCATTTTACTGTTTACACATAGACTGTCTGTAAGGATTCTGGCAAGGATTTTGGGAAAAATAATTACTAAAGTGTACATTGTAAACTGTTCATCGATATTTATTTACTTCTGGATGTTTTGCTATTTTATAAAATGTGCCTAATAAACACATTAATTAACTTATACTAAAATGAGAAATGCTGGCGTAGACTGAATCAACAACAACACATTATGGGTCATTAGTGGACATATTGCTGATCCATTAGTTTAGATTTTCAATTTGTGCATAGAACAAACCATCTGGCCAGATGCATTAAAGTGTGCTGATATTATACTAGTTTACAAGTCTCGCGGAAAAGATAACGTGTCTAACTACAAACCCATCTCATTTGCGTCAAACTTAGCTGAAATATTAGAGATAATTTTATATAATAGAATAGTTGACTTTGTTGAAAGCCATAACATATTATCAGAACATCAGTTTGGATTTAGAAAGAATGCAGGTACTAAATATTTTTTTCTGTCGGGGTAACCCATGCTTAAAAACCAAATATTAATACGAGCCCCATGGTCTTGCGAGACTCTCGCAAGACTCTTGCAAAAGTCTTGGTCTTGCAGGACATGGTCTTGGTCTTGGTCTTGTTCTTGCATCCCAGTCTTGGTCTTGGTCTTGCAAACCAAAGGCAGTCTAAGACTGCAAGACCAAGACCAGTCTCGCTCATCACTAAACCCGAGCACCTCTAGATCGTACACTATCTGCGTCAGTTCCTGGAGCCAATCGTCCAGTGTCTCTAGCCCTTTGATGGCGTAAGTTCTGACAGCTTCTGCTATGTTACTGTGGCATTTCCCCATAAATAATCGCATATCCTCAAATTCGATGTTGGTGTACATTTTGTGAAAGTAGCTTAAGAGTAAGTCACAGTTTGATAAATAGTTGTTATTCTTGACAAAAGCCATGTACCTGTAGCTACCTGATAATGACAAAAAACGTCATTGGCGCTTCGACTTTTCATCAAAAAATTGTAGGAGAGAACTTTTTTAATATAAAAAATGTTCGTAATTTGAAGCAAAGATCGTAATTTTTCTTTTCGAATGCTTAAGTATTCCAATAGGCTACCAATCAAACATCGGACCATTTCAAAATAATACTTATTAATAAAGTCAATTTTCAACTGTTAATATGTTTTATAAATTTTCGACAAAAAAAATTTCAATATTTTTCTCGTACTTTCCAAGTGAGCTCTTATAACCGCTTAAAAGGAATGACCAGTTTTGCATCACCCTCTACAATGCATGTGATCCATCGTTATAATTTTGAATGGAAATCTCCAGATTCCTAATTTTCTGTTCCAGATCTCTCATGCCCACGAACAGAGCATCAGCGTTCCAAAGTAAATGGTCAGTAAATACTCTAATTTGAGTACGGTATAAGGGTTTCGTTCAGTAATATGCACTATCTAGGTTCTTAAGCTAATTGGCTGTTACCTTGATCGATTTCTCCCCAAGCTTATTCGTCTTATGTATTCCAAACTAACCAATATCACTTTACACACATGAAATTGGTAATTTGCATAGGGATCTTGACGAAATAGGAGTGTTTATCGTCTAATGCACTATTTCAGCAGATATAACTTTGTGAGCTAAATTAATTGAATTGGTGAACCCAACTTGAACATTATCGTTAAAACAGTTCCCGTAATCGTAAAGTTTTAAGAGCACCATGCACGTGTTTCTAAGTTGGCAGCATTTTGAATTAGCCAAATTCAGCAGCTGGTTGTTTAGTCTTAATATTTTAGTCTCGTTTTAAAGATGTATAACTCACTCTAATTAAAATAGACAGGAACACTTACAAAACTAAAGTAAGTTTATTTTCTTCTGAGCTTGCGCGTGATGTTTACCCAATGAAAACTTTTATCATTGTAATTAGAGCTTTATAGAAAACGGCTCGTAAATGAACGAAATCAATACCGGAACAGGTGACTACACATTTTTAATTCCTATTCCGGAAGACTGAAAATGTTTGACTATTGTTCTAAAAAGTTGGTCTTCCCATGAAAAGTAAACAATAACAGGCGGTAATGCATGCAGCAGGTTAAAAGCGTATTATCAACGATGTGTTTTAAAACTCTTTTAACTTTTTACGGCGAAAGTTTGGGGAAGAATAATATTAGTCATATTTCACAGAAAGAAGCGCTTGTTGGCCTTTATGCAATTTGACATCGTTGTGCCGGAAAAAACATCTTTGTTTTGTAATCTGCAAAATTCTTATCCTTTTATCAAGCGATAATATCATAACATTTATTAAAATAATACAAAAATGTCTCAATTCACAACGGCATACATTAACTCCGAAGCTATAATTGAATCTGATCATCTTGAGATTTGGCACATTCATCAGTAAACATTGAACCCTTCTTTGAAAACTTTTACATTTTTGTCATGCCTCATGGTGTAATAGTTTTCCTAAGATAATCGATCGCATGCGTAGAATACAAAAGCCTTTTTATGGGTCGATCTCGGAGAGATTTTTCCACCTTTAACTGCTAGAACAATAGATGAAGGCCCGTATAAGAATGCTTAAAGCATTTTAATGCATTCAAGTTGATTGACTTTTACTATCGAAGTAAACGGACCTTAACATCATTAACGTTTACCAATTACTGGATATCTGATGAGTTTGAATCGTATAACTAAACCCTCACCCAAAACGTTTGAAGTTTGTCTTTTTTGCTAAAATAATTTGCACTTGGAACTGCCAACTTTTAGCCTATAATATCGTTGGAGAAAAGTTGCATGAACACAATGCGAAATTTCCATCCCTTTACGAACCTCGAAATTACTGAAGCGAGAATTGTGATGACCCTCTGGTAATAACAAGCAGGAAACAATTTTTGAATTTGGGTTTTATTGCATTTATCCTTCGCCCTTAGTTGTTTCGCAAGAAATAATATAGTTTACGATAAAGATGAGGCTCTATTGGATAAAAATCTTACTACATATTTGATGTTATAAGATTTTTTATAACTTTGCCTTTGTTTTATGGTTTTAAAGGCATTCTGCTACTGGAGTTGATTTTTAGTTTAACGACCCGCGCATTATTTTAGTAAAAATATTGAAAATAAACGGAGTGGAAAATTTTAATTACTGGATTATTAATATTTCAATAAACGTGCAGAATAAACGTTTTTTGAGTATGTGGTAGTTAAATTGAAAATTATTTGGATAACCTGCCACACTTTTGTGAAGGAAAATTATCTATGTTATGCAGGACTAAATGCTCTTTCTTGTTAAAATTAATTCGAAAATTTATGCGTAAATGTCCGCTTTTATTGTTAGTTGTTGCGCGTCATCCTTGATTGTAAGTTATTAATTTGAAACTCCAATTTTCAAACAGGTGCCCATTTCTCCGGTGTAATTAAATACAATTATTATGATGATTGCGTCAAATTCATGTACATTTAATTAATGGTCATCAGAGATCAGAGTAAGTGCTTAGTGGAAATCTGGATCTCGAGCAACAATAAATGACTAGGAATAACTGGTATAGATCGATTCAAGGATTGATGTGCAAAAAGACATAAATCTGATTGATCATTTTATTTTAACAGAATTATTACAATAACATAAAGGTTAAAGTTTAATCGACTTCAGATAATGGGAAGCCAAGTTTACGAGTCATTTTTGTCAGCGGGTCATAAAAAATATAGCGTCAATAATTTGAGGAAACAAAAGGATATCAAAAACGCCACGAAGCCAAGGGTCTAGCGTCAAGTAATCTTAAAAAATGACCATTCGTAAGATGGAGCAAACAATACGTTTGAAATTGCCTAGTTTTTGTTTTCCTCTTTCTCGGAGCTTTATATATCTTCTCTGCCGCGGCAGTTGCTTACTCTTTTATTAAGCTTCGTATCTGTCTAGAGTCAAAATGAATGGTCGTGCCTTAATAACATCCCCCAGAATTGCTGTCATCAATTCCAGGTTAACTCCTTGTATGTTTTCCGCTAACGGGCCTAAAATGTGTCGTTTTTTATTTTTAATGTGATAGTTTTACAACGTTATAACGCCACCACAACCAAGGAAAACTCTACAATTTTACAAATTCACGTTAAATCACTTTTACTGCAGTTATGTATCATGCATAGTTGAAATTGGAGATAACATGCTGGTTTACCACTTGAAATTACGCTAACTTAGAGTGCTTATTTACGATTTTAAGATAAAGCAGGGTAACATTACACATTTACTCAATTAAAGTTCCCGATGGGAGTGCAAATATTGATACTCTTAATTTATTTGCTTATGACTGGACATTTCTCGCTGAAATAACCGGAAACGTAATTTATACACTTGCATATATGTTTGAATTGTGTGCAACATTTATAACTGTTAACTTACGATCTTGCACGTAATTTATTTATCCACTGGCTTCTCTTCAGAAATTAAGTAATGTTTGTTATTATGAAAGTTTTACAATGATTTTATTGGTACTAAAGATGCGAGTAAAAACCGGCATCGCCATTATTAGATCAATGAGCCAGAGCATTATCCTTTAAGTTTCGGAACATATTGCCATTAAAAGGTTACAAATCCATACCTTCGGAAAATAAATTTGAAAATGCGTCGTAATATGTTACGATGCATAAAATCTTGGATAAAGATATTCAAGATTTACTACCGTGTGATAATGGAGCCGTAACATTTTAGTAATGATCGTAAAGCTTAAGATATTTAGTAAATATCCTTTACGAATATGGTAAATATATAATAAACACTTCATTGCTTGTTCCGGAATTTTGTGACGCATAACAGTTCAATAATTTGCCAACCAGACTCGGTTTCCAATATCCTGCTCTCCAGTAACATCTGAATTTACTTTTGTTCTTTCTGGTTCAAATACAGCAAAATCATTTTCATATATTTCGAATTGCTAAGCCCACAAAACGAATTTTCTTTTATGGCAAACTGGAAGAGTCGGCGTAGTCTTTTGCCATTCACAAATGCAAAACCGACAATATGCTTTGGAACTCATTTAAGTTCTTTTCATTTTAACTTGTTGACGGAAACGGTATTAAATATAACTAGGTATGGCGAGCGCACAATTGGTCGAAAACATAAAAATCCTTCTACCTCCACCAGCAGAACTTTTCAAAAGAGGTAGCTTTTCCTTTCCATAACAGAAAGTGCATTATGCATGTAAAAGTGATTGAAAACGAAATACGTATTATCCGATTTAGATGGTGCAAATCTGCTTCTTCTCACTTTGGCGATAAATCATTTTAGTCTGTTTCTATAAATGTTAGACAGATTTTTAGCATGAAAAACAAATGTTGAGCTGGCAACTTACAGCGAAAAGCACTTTACATTTTGCGAGAAATCGCAGATACGTCCCTTCCGAAGTTATAAAGACAAAAAAATTTGATTTCTCTTACTTTAAGCGAATCGCTTTGTTAAAGTCTGATATTCGGTGCAACATTTACCTGGAAATAGCTCTTTAAATGGCAGCAGACAAAACTATTGGTAATCATAAAATAGCAGCATTTGCCTTCAATGAAAACCCAATATTATCAAATGAATCACAATGTTTATTTCGGGGCTTTTGGTTTTCATCCATTGTATTTCCTTTTTCAGTTTGTTTCAGCATTGTTTTGTTTCATCTTTTTAGTGCTCTTAACTGAGGGAATCATTGCAATTTTATTTGTCATATTATTTGGTAATCATCTGCTGCCTTTGCTATAAAAACTGTGATAATTCAAAACAAGGATTATTTTCTTTTAATTAATTATTAAGTGTTGTGTATGTTGTGTATGTTGTGTATATTTTATAGAGTTTAGAAACACGGATTACACATGATCATGCCAAAAAATAACAGGGAAATTTTCGTATTAGTGCCCTTCTCGCAAAAGCCCTAAAAGCAAACAACGTTAAGTGCCTTACTTATATTAAATGCAATATTTATAATAATATCGGATGCGCCGTCCTGAAAACATCCAATAAATTGATTTCACTTTCAGGTCGGCACATATTTTGGCAGCATTATTTGATCCGGTAAATCTCACTATTTTCAAATTTCGCCTCTTTATCTCTATATTTTCGTATTCCTTGCTGAATTTCGCCATTTTACAATACTGAAGCTAGGCGTGACCACATTTTCTAGCATATTATTTTGCTCTTTTACTTCCAGGAAGAGAAATTTAGTTTATTCGTGAAGATTTTCTGCTCGTTTTTCATCGGCATAAATTGCTATCTGTGCTGTATAAGCTTTTTTATGTAGTAGTAGCTTTCTGATGCAGCTATTAAATCAATAGTCAATAATATAATATCAACTACTTTATAACGTACTTACTACTAGTCAAGTTATGTGTATATAAATAGTTTGTGTTGCTCATATTTATATTAATTACATCATTGCTCCATTCATTTGCAACTAATTATATACAGCTCGAAAACTGGCTTTGGCGTCTTAGAGATACCCATTGCATTATTGAAATTAATTGATGTCCCTTCCTTGGCATTAATAAGGCGTTTTTGGCATTTTAAATATTTTGGATCAAAGTCGTTAATGTAAATTTTAATTGCATTCAAAGCTTTGATGGAATAATTGACAAGAAAAAATACAGCAATCTTGAAACGAAATATTTCCAGCGCTATATTTAACATTTTCCCTCCCGATGTTTTCGCAAAGAAGTTGAGAAATCAGTAGTTGATTCGGGTATTTAGTTTTCATGGCTGCAAACGACGCATTAACTTCTGCATAAATTTATTGTCATATAACCATTAGGCAAATAGGCATCATCATCTATTAGTGGGATTTATTAGCAATTATTTCAAGACCGGAAAGGCACGAGAAACAGGCGCGAAGAGGCTGCTGGGCTGTTTAGGGGTTCGTGCGTGCGAATAAACGATCTACACATTGTTCCCGCATTCCTTCGAAATCCTAAGCAATTTGCAGAGAGTCTTTGCACGATCGACTAAGTCATTAACTTGAACATTTCAGAATCTTTAAGTATTTTGTTTTCGGAATGTTAATGTTGTCGATTTCTGTTCTCGAAATTTGGCTATTAACATCCCCTAATTTCCTTTATCACCTTCAAGACAACGAATATCATTCAAACATGTTGGTGTTAAATGTTTTAAATTTTATTAGTTTTGTGATATTTTTATTTTGTTAATTTAGTAACGAAATGTTACTTTAAACGGAATTGACATCGTTCAATCGGCTTTTGGATATTTGTCTATATAATCCCTCAAAAAGTTTGTCCCTTGAGTCAACCCTACTACGACAAATATGTACTATCTGAATCAAATAAGATTCTGCTGTGTTTCCAACGTTCTAAGCAAATTCGATAGAAACACATATTTTCAACTTTTCCCCCCTGAATTGCTGCCATTTTTCTTTGAATTGCCATTTAGAGGGGCTAAACTGACACTTTCACTGTGACTACAATCGCATTTTTTCCTTATAGAATTTTTCAGCAATCGTTTCAATACACAAGACACAAGCAGGGATTTTAATATTGTATATACGGGGTGTCAGTTTGAACACATTCCACCCTAAATATCTTTCTTGCAGTTAGAAATATGAAAGATCCGAATCACACGTCAATTTTATTTGTAAGGGGGACACTTTAATAAATATTTTTAGCCTTCTTGTTTCAACCCCCTTGGAGGGGTAGATGTCACCTTTAGAATCTTAAAACTGGGAATGGCGGTGAAGTGTCACATCGTTTGACCTTCAATTCTCTTTCCAGTGGTGTCCTACTTTGTTGCTTTTTGTGCAGAGGTTTCCGACTACTCGCGTTTCAAAGTTGCAAAAACAATTAAACTTTCCCGCATTGCGATGTTGGTTTCCAGGTTAGTGTTTACTAAAAAATTTTTGCATTGGCTCTCCTTGCAGTACAAATTATCGGAAGAGTAGGTGACACCGTTAAAATCGTTGAATAAAAGAAAGAAAATCTAGTTTAAACAACTGATATCTCATTTATTGATTATTTTACTTCGACAAAAATAACTTTTTATTTGCGGAAGATAAATTTCTACAATAAAACACATGGGATCTATTTACGCACTATCTCATCAGTTGTTCAAAATGTTGTCCAGTAGTAGTAGTAAACATCTTTATTTCTAAAAAAGGCTATCGACCTATCGGTCTTTCTGCGGTCTTCCTATCGGTCTTCTTGTTTAATACATGTAGTCCTAGTCTAAATAAAAAACAAAGATGAAAATTCTCTTATTCTAGGTTAATAATCTTATTAAATAGACTTTCCAATTCTAATGACAAGAAAAAAATATTTTATTGTCCAGTAGTCAGTTGCGTTTGTAAGTGTTCGAGTAGCGTTGATGTAGGGAAACGGAAGCGGGATTGTCTGGTTGGTCTGGTGGACAAAGGGGATTCAGTATGGTCCAGTTGTAGGGGTTGTTTGTCCATTTTGTCTGTAGATGTATGAGTCTTTCCGAAATCTTGGACATGTTTGTGCGTTCGTATAGTAGTTGGGTGGAGGGGTTGTGTAGTGGGTTTTGGGGGTGTCTTATTCGTGTTATTAGTCCTAGTGCATTTTGTTCTGTTGTTTGTATATAACGTTTTTTCCTTTCTGTTCCGTTGGTCATGAGTATATGTCCATAGTCAAGCAAGGGTCTACAAATAGCTTTATATATTTTGGTGGCGGTGTTTGTGCTAATTCCTCTGTCTTTGTAGGTTAGTGATCGGAAGTGTTTTGTTCTCTTTATTGTTTCTGCCCTGATGTTTCGTATGTGTTTAGTGAATTTAAGTTTGTGGTCAATTGTGATTCCAAGGTATTTTACGTCGTTTTTTGGTTGTGTCGTTTGGCTATCTGCAGTTATTGTAGGGGAGTCAGCGTTGAGTCTGTGGTTTGTGAGCAGAAGTTGTTTTTTTGACGCGTTTGGTGTTAGTCTCCATGTATAAAACCATGTCATTGTGTTGGTTGTTAGTGTTGTTGTCCATTTTCCAAATGTTGTCCATTTTCCGTTAAACAATAATAAAGTTTGTTTTCGAATTCCTCCCTAATATTTCATGAAACTTTACCGGGAATTGACCGGCATTCTGCTGCAATTCGCCTTTTAAGATCATCAGTATCAGCAGGTTGTGTCTTATAAACAATGGACTTTAGATGTCCTCAAAGAAAGAAGTCTAAGGGGTTAAATCAGGTGATCTTGGAGACCATTCAATTGCCTTCTGCCAATCCATCTATTCTCGAGAATCTCTCGTTTATCCGCTGTCGGACCGGAAGAAAATAATGATGTGGAGTACCGTCCTGCTGGAACGTTAACCGATCCTCCTGTAAAACTTTATTCTCTCCTTCATCAATTTGAGTTTCTAGCTCATGTGTGATAAGATAATGAATATTGTCTTCAGCATCTTAAGGTACAGATAACCTGTCAAGTTTTCTTCAATAAATAAAGGACCAATAATGGCATTTCCAAGAATACCAGCCCCAACATTAACTTTTTGAGGATATTGTGTATGTCTATCTCGAAAACTATTTGGGTTTTCGTCACTTCAATATCGACATTTTAGTTTGTTAACATTTTCATTTATAAAAAATGAACATTCATCGCTGAAACAGATAAGACATCGAATGAACGCAAATTAACGAGGTACTCCTCGTACAATCGAAATGTTATTTACAAATAATTATTTTCAAATAGAGTTTGAAACGGTGGCACCCATGGGCGTAGCGAAGAAGAGGCAGGGGAGGGTCATGCCACTGAAAAGAGAATTGAAGGCCCTTTAAAATGATGTGCCACTTGACCTCCATTCCCATTTAAGATTCTAAGTGTGACATCGGCCTCTCCTAGGGGGTTGAAACAAGAAGGTTGACAATATTAATTTAAAGTGCCCCCCTTATAAATAAAATTGACGTGTCTTTCGGATTTTTCATATTTTGAACTGTAAGAGAGTTATTAAGGGTGGGAAGTTTTCAAATTGACACCCCGTATATGCATATGAGAAACTGCATCGATAGTTCTATACTGCCAGAAAAAGATCTGCATTCTTGACGCAATAAACAAAATATTTAACAACCCGATGTATCGCTTGATCTGATATTTCGTTTCAAATATTGTGCAAATGTGCTTTACGCCACATAAAAGTTCTTGCCCAATCATATAGCGTTAGAACATTGCGATTTCATTTGTTAAAAAATTGTTCATCCACATGTGAGCTCAAAATATGAGAGATATGTTTCATTTAGTACCATGTGTGCATTCGTGTCGAAATGAACTTAATGAAATTCCCATTTTCACAATGAAGATACCAAATGTACGTTGCAAGATTATAAATCGATTTGCCACTTTTTAAAGCGAAATTTTAATTTTTTTAAGCGAAAAAGAAGAAGGCTAAAAATATTAATTTAAAGTCTCCCTTACAAATAAAATTTGCGAGTGACAAATAAAAACGTGGCTTTCCGATTTTTCATTTTTTTACCTGTAAGAGAGATGCTAATGGTGGGAATTGTTCAAATTGTCATCCCCGTGTGTATATTCTGAAACAGTTTGGTTTACCTTTTACCAATATATGAACAAAAAGGCAGCTTAACAGAAGTTATAACAAAATGTCAAAAATGTTTAAATTGTGTTCTTATTATTTCAGAAAAGTCAACCTGTTCAGTAATCGTACTCACTGTTTGTTGTATATAGAATTCGAAATAATGTATATTTCACATGATGGAAATGTACGTCTCGCGATTGTATATTAACACGCAATAGGAAAATAACAGCAGGATACAGGCTGTTGTTATGTGTCAACACTTATTTTAGAGGCTATGTGAATTCTTAAGCAGTTGCCTGCTGTTTATTTGGTTTCGTTTTAACGAATCTATTATGTTTTTACTCGCAAATTCTAAGACAACTTACTAGTGCTTAATTCAGTATTGGTAATTTTGGAAGATTTTCAATATTTTTCCTAATAAAATAGTCGAAAATATTTGCCTGGAAATTAAAGCGAAAATGTTTGGCATTTTCGAAATTCGTTGATGGCTTTAGCTGCTATAGTTTGTTTATATGCTTCTGGAAATACCGCAGAGAAAATCGAGTTATCTCTTTTGCGGACCATGGGACACATTGTGGCTTTGCTGTGCATAAATAATTAGTACAACTATATACCTAGCAGTGTTGAAAAACGCTTGATGCAGCTTTCCAGCTTCCCGCTTTGATCCTCCATGAGCGCAGCTATCTTCCAGCTTCTGTCGCATATTCCCGTTTGCCTGCGGCAGTCGTCTCACGACTTTTGTCATGCCAGCTCGTTCCGGGAACTTCTGGCTAGGCTCTGTACCACGCGTTCATCGTAAATAATTTTTTCGAGTTGCGAAGTTTTCGAAGTTTTGCTAAAGTTTCTGGAATCGGATAAAATTTCCTTCCATAATGCGGAACAACAGTCGGCAAAGTGTCACCGTAACAATGCTATATATTTTCGTCATTATTAACCAAGGTGAGTTTGAATTTAGTCTCTCCAGGCTTAACAGGTGTCCCGTGAGGCGCTAAATTTTTTAAATGGCATGGAACGGCGCTCTATAGGTTTTGGAACATTTTCCGACTTTTTGGCATAATTCAAAATTATATGATGGCCGCGCTTTTATTAATGCGAACAGAGTTCCAAAACTTGCTATGTTTGCCGTATTAAGTTCCAAATATTTCATGCTGCCAATAGGTCGTGTTACTATAATTCATATAATAGTTACTGCCATCCAATCAGCAACAGCGGTGTTACTCATTTATATTTATGAGCTGTGAAAAACTAATAGAGACATTCTCGCGCATACATTTATATATACGCAAACTAATAATTATGCTTTTTGCTATTTTCTTCATTTCTTTATTACACACATGCTTTTTATATTAAGCATCAAGTCCTGTGATGCCAATCTTTGTAAATAATGCCAGTTTGAAGACCCACGATTTACGAAAATTAAAATTAAATTAACTTTTTTGTCAACTTGGATAATGTTCATAATTTCAGTAGAGCAGCAACACGTTTATTATGTTTTACTGAGTAGATTTTCGGATACACATATTCTGAACATATTATTCGCTTTAGGTCAGCTAGTAAAATAATTATTTGGTAATATCAGGAAACACTTTCGAAAAGCCGCATTAAATATTTAAGTTCCTCGAATCGATTGGCGGAAATCTAATTAATAAATTAAATGCTTTTTCTATATCGCGCCTTGAAGCGTCTAATTTGTCTCCTCTATGCTTCTATACACTTTCATTAAAATTTTAGTTGCGGGTGTCGTCAGTATAACAGGAAAAGTAATGGGCATTATAACTTCATGCGGTTGAACCTGTTCCCTAGTTTCCCTGACATAAATTGTCGCAAAGATCGTTATCTCTAATTGGAGCTGAAACTATCTACACTAAATAGATAACTAAATACCGTGAGATGAAACTAATGGCAGTTTTTCTCACTACTGTCAATAATTTGGCGACCGAAAGATTAATTGTACGTTATGATGCAGAATCTCAGCTCCCAGACGATAGGATAGTATTGGAAGTTCCGAAGTTGCTAGACAGTTTAATGGGTAGCAGATTGAGATGTGACTTGATGCTATTGTAGGTTTTGATACTTCCTATAACTAACTAAAAGTCACAGCAGTATAACAAGCAAATACATCCTACTTTTCATGCAAACTTTATTATAGAAATACTGAAATATTAGCAAATTAATAATCAATCAATTTTCAATCAATGTCTTCAAGCTTCAAAAAGAGACAAAAGTCCGACTGAAGTCAAAATTGCCAGGAAACATATCAGCAGTAACTTTAAAAATTATCATACGAAAATAACTCCAGATAAATAATAAGGATTTTACAAAAGTTTATTTTGCCACTTTTAATAAATCAAAAGAAATTCCTGGGTTCCAGTCAATTTTATTGTTTAGTGGTAGTAAACATCATTTATTTCTAAAAAAAAGGCTATCGACCTATCGGTCTTTCTGCCTTTGTTTAATACATGTAGTCTTAATCTGAATAAAAAATAAATATGAAAATTCTCTTATTCTACGTTAACAATCTTATTAATAAACTTTCCAATTCCGATGACAAGAAAAAATTATTTTATTGTCCAGTAGTCAGTTGCGTTTGTAAGTGTTCGAGTAGCGTTGATGTAGGGAAACGGAAGGGGGATTGTCTGGTTGGTCTGGTAAGACAAAGGGGATTCAGTATGGTCCAGTTGTAGGGGTTGTTTGTCCATTTTGTCTGTAGTTGTATGAGTCGTTCCGAAATCTTTGTCATGTTTGTGCGTTCGTATAGTAGTTGGGTGGAGGGGTTGTGTAGTGGGTTTTGGGGGTCTTATTCGTGTTATTAGACTTAGTGCAATTTGTTCTGTTGTTTGTATATAACGTTTTGTTCTTTCTGTTCCGTTGGTCATCAGTATATGTCCATAGTCTAGCAAGGGTCTACAGATAGCTTTATATATTTTGGTGGCGGTGTTTGTGCTAATTCCTCTGTCTTTGTAAGTTAGTGATCGGAAATGTTTTGTTCTCTTTATTGTTTCTGCCCTGATGTTTCGTATGTGTTTAGTGAATTTAAGTTTGTGGTCAATTGTGATTCCAGGGTATTTTACGTCGTTTTTTGGTTGTGTCGTTTGGCCTTCTGCAGTTATCGTAAGGGAGTCAGCGTTGAGTCTGTGGTTTGTGAGCAGAAGTTGGTTTCTTGACGCGTTTGGTGTTAGTCTCCATTTATAAAACCATGTCATTGTGTTGTTTGTTAGTGTTTGGAGTCTTTGAGCTGCTCTCTCAGTAGTTTTGTCATGTACAATAAGTGCCGTGTTGTCTGCGTATTGTAATATGTATGCCGATCTGTCGATTTGATTTTTGTCTGGTAAGTTGTAATTGTATATGTCATGGCAGTATATATTGTAGAGAAACGGTGAGAGCGGGGATCCTTGAGGGAGCCCTTGACAATTTATTGTTTATTATTTAACCATTTTACAAATACCTTTCGGTGTCTTTCTCCACGATCATCAGTTTGTCTGTATGAATTTTGGTATGATGGCCAGATTCTTGCATCATCAGTTTGTCTGTATGAATTTTGGTATGATGGCGAGATTCTTGCATCTGGTTAGGAAGTTTTTTCTGTTCCTCTCTCTTCTGGAACCCAGAAATTTCTTTTGAATTAAGTTGAAATACAGTCAGGAAAATATACACAATAATTGAGATGCTTGAGGACAAAAGCGAGATAGACTGATGGATGAGAATGAATTAAAAAGGACATATAGGAAATTGCAAGCAAAGTTGACAAGAGAGAGGAACAGGAAAAACTTCCTAACCAGATGCAAGAATCTGGCCATCATACCAAAATTCATACAGGCAAACTGATGATGGTGGAGAGAGACACCGAAACGTATTTGCAAAATGGTTAAATAATAAACAATAAAATTGACTGGAACCCAGGAATTTCTTTTGAATTAAGTTGAAATACAGTCAGGAAAATATACAAAACTTTTAATAATGTCATGCGTAAATCCCATACAATACTCGATACAACTGAAGATAATTATAGCTGATGATCACTTAATTATATCTATGAACGTTTAATGAAACAACAGGTTGGATAATTGCTATTAAGCAATTCCACGTGTACAGGAATAGAGAGCTTCCAACACCTAATATCGTCACAACAATAGCGATATCGGCTTCCGTGACATATTAATATTTCCACCCTTCCATATCCAAGTTGCATCAGTTTGCTTAAATATTAAGAGATCGTTTTATTTAAATCGGTTGTTCGAACTTCCATCGCCTTTATAAATAATTAATCTTATTCTCATTTTATAGCAATTATTTGTGAACGTTGTTCAGCAGCTAACATTCTCGATACCATTGAAGATCCGCTCAAGAGGTTTGGTTTGTAAAGTGGTAATTTTACGATTTTGCAAGGTTTGCCATCACAAGAAATACCCACACTCAAAGTCTGATCCTTGATTACTTAGGGTAAAATGAGAATTAAAAATTCCTGGCAGTTTAAAGTTGAAGTTTGCATCTGGACTAGACGGGCCTTCCGAAATGCCGGTATTTCCATCTTCGTAAATTCAATTCCATCTGCGGTTATTTTTAACTTTATCAAAAATTACCGGTAGAATGATGTGGAAATTAAATTGGAGATACCTTTTCGCATCTTGGAGGGAAGCATTTTTTTGTTTGTCTTGGAGTTTGTTAGCGATCATCATACTGGCGGGTTTTTGGTTAACGGTCTGACAAAAGATCAACTGTTTTTCGCGAGCCAACGTTTCGGCAATATTTTAGCCAAACACATAATTTAAAACATCATTATGACAAGTTCTGAAATTATTTGATGTTAGAATGGATCTCATGTGAAGAGGATAGTTGCTATATAAATATTTATTTTTATTGCTACTAACTAGTTATTTGCGCTCCTGGAACTATTTATTTGGCGAACAATTTTATTTGCTCAATCCCTATTTTAATGGCAAAGTTCGCAGTGAATCCTTTGGCAGACCTAACTAGTTTTACCTTCCTGCAAAGTTTTAATCGAATGCGTTTTTGTGTGAATTTAGACGAATTTAGGTGCCGTATTGAGGTCCAATGGAATATTATAACGTTTGCCTCCTTTTGATCTTCGAGCAATTTTCCGCATTAACAAAAGTATAAGGTACATTTTCCTTTTATATCTTTTATTAAATAAACACGTGTCCAATTTCGCTTCGGCAGTTTTTTTCAACCGGAGACTGTTGAATAAACATTATCTCCCCCCATCTAAACACAATACATACAAAAATGTAAAAAGAAGACGTGCTATAAATACTCGATGAATCCTAATTCTGTTGGAACCAGTTCTGAAATCATCTTGTATAGAGTTTATTTGGCAGGGCTATTTTGTTCAATGGCAATGGAACTGAATAGGAAGAAATAAAAATTACACAAAATGGGAGCAAACCTACTTTTACAAATAATATAATGCTACCCAGTTCTACACTTAGCAAGGTTATACCCTGAGGAATGGCATAGGGTGCCACTGCTTAATGCATATGTTATCGGCTTACCCTGTTTCATTTTATTTCCTCTTTCATTTGAAGCTTTCGGGAACTGAGGGAAAGAACTTGTTTATCCTAGGATTCCAAGGGATCTGTATTAGTGAATTCTCGAGTCGACAAATTGGAAATAACAACTTTTAGCTTTCCCATTTTCTCCAAATCCTTTTATTGATTTAATGAAAAATAATTATTTATGAAAATTAATATATCGTCAGCAGAGTTATGCAAATAGAAACGCTTAATTAAAAAAAAATTATTAGACTGAATATCTGCGTAAAAATTGTGATTTAAACTTAATGCGGATTGTCTCTAATTTCTCCTGAGTCGAGATTTTGTCATTCTACTAAATGCAGAAAGCTGGATGTACGCCTAATTTGCTCACAAATACTAATAGTTTCCAGAACACAATATGGAACAATAGAAATTGATTAAGAAGGATGCCATTATGATTAAGCAATAGCAGTAATAATCCAAAATGGCATAGCTAAGCAGTTGTAGTTGGGGGAAACAATTCCAATTGCATGTCAGAATTTAATTTTGCGGAACTGCTCTAATGTTATTTCTATTGATTTGCATAATTTTATAGGTATTGTTTCCATATACTGTCTATATTCACATTTTCTAGTAGCCAGGATTGCAGTTATATATAAAAATCAACATTGTGACTAAAGTATTCTTTTAAATATTGAGTGTTAATTGTATACAACATTAGTAAATGTGGACATTTGGCAAGCGCGTCTTTTATTTTATGCGTTTAGTCCGCTTATATCAAACAACTGCTTTATTTGCAAACGCTATTCAGAAGCTGACAATAATTTACAATTTATTAATTAGAGTATTTTTCCGAATAAAGCAGCATTAAGATTTATTTGGCAGCGTACGTATTTCGTGAAACCATATTACATGCGGCTATTATTTTGTCCAAAAAAAAACGACATATTCGCTCTGGCAAGCATTTTGTGGGCAAACATTTTAAAGGTGTTCATAACACACAAAAGTATGATAAAATAAATCCGATGAACTTTGTAGCTTGGGACATTAAGCTGGTGTTTACGCGTAAAGCCGAACATTCATAAATATGTAAAAGGGTCATATTTAACTTACCTGATATAAAGATTTATTTGGAGCGTACGGCATCAGCTATATGATTTTCGTAAATTTTGAATAAAAGCCATGGTTATTTGTTGATTGAAAATATGCTTTGATATCAATTCAATTATCTTCGCAAAAAAAATGTTGAACCCGCAAGTTACAGCGGCAATCTCACCATATTTTCCAACTTGTGTTCTTGACTTCCTCGTCAATCATCAGAAATATTTCCGTCTAACATTGATTATGTGGGATAAAACTAATTTCTAGTCTTCTCCCTAGATGGAAGTAAAATAATAAAATTGAATGTTCAGGGAAGTAAGCCTTCAAGCCATTGAAAATGGTCGCCAAAACACTGGAGGAGAAACGTTTCAGTTTTTCAGCCTGTAAAAAGTAATAAGATGGATTTAGTCTGACATGGAAGTGTACCCAGACAGCCGAGCTTAAGGAGTGTTCAAAATCCAACATGTTTTTTGCTGTCGCCGGATTAAATTGTGGGGATTGTTCCGGTTGATGCTTGCATTATATTATGACGAATCTTGAATACAGGAGGGCCGGCCAAATAAAAGCAATTATTTTCCTTTCACGTTACGGCTATCACTTTGTTTGAGGGGATTTGGTTTCTTCTGGGGGGATCTTCTGCTGTATGAAATATTTAACTTGCTGTAGCGGCTTTTCGACATTCCATAATTCGTTTACTTGACTACTTGTCACCAATTATTCTGTGAATTGTATGTTGTAGTAATTTCGTTAGTGTCCAAGTCAGAAAAATTGCCGAAAGACATTTACATTTTAATTATACCCATTAGCTTGTTTACACTCTGCACTACCATTTATTTTTCAGCTGAAGTGACTACAAATAGTATTCTCTGTAGTAAAAAGGAGCGTAAAAGACCGGTTTCACGGACGAAAAAAATGTAGAAAAGGCTTGGTGAACTTTAATAAATGATGATGAATTGCACTTAACTTTCGACAGCAAATTAGCTTTTGATGTTGTGTTATAAAATTTCCGTGGAACATATTTTTCGTAATTTATTTTCCACAGTCGTCTCTTGTCTACAATTTTATGCATTTTATTTTATTTTCGATCTCAACACTGGATGAGCTAGATTCTTTTAAGGTTTATGCGGAAGATTTTAATAATCCAGGGATCATAAGAACCAAATATATAAACTTCATTTCTAAAAGATATAGCTGACGAACATTTCCGACTGTCTAAAGAATCGAGTAATATATTAATTATGCAGAAAGGCAACAATAAACATGAAATTAAGTTGTAATTAAGTTCAGCTTAAAATTAGAAATGTTTGAACAAAGGCTGTTTTGAAAACCTTGTGAAGTGAGTATTAATAAATCGGATAAATTGTCTTTTGTTTTCAACAATGCCTTTCCTAAAGAATTGTGAACTTTTTGGTTGAAGATTAGCCTTCAAAACATCTACTTATAAATATTTTCTTCGATGCAAACATTAAAACCTTCACTGTCCTCTGTTTTCAAATTATTGTTTAATTTCCTCAACTTATTCCACCACAACACTTTATATATCTTTCTTTGAAAGGGCGTTACTTAAATCATGGATTTAAGGAACAAAGGCGCATAACTTCTGTTTCGAATGGAGGGTTGAGGAAGTTTGTTTTGCTTCTTCAAATTATCGGACCTAAAATTAATTGATCTTAGAAACAAAACTATTAATTAAATCTTTAATCTTGATGCTGCACGAATAATCCACAAGGTTATTTAGATCTGACAATGGCGTTCGGAGAAAGGGGGATCAATTATGTAAGTCGGATTAAGCAATTAAAACTTACCAGAAAATATTGATAAGAGGTTTTAGTTTTAAGACTGGATAATGACGCTTCCCATTGCTGGTAGGTAATTAGATGAAAGAAAAACTGCACCGTTAAAATTAAAATCTATTATAATTTCAATTGCTGTTCGACACACCACTTAACAAACTCTTCGAAACACCTTGCAAATTAGACGACATCTCATGCGCCAATTTTTATTACACAGAAACTTTTTAAAATGCACTTAAAAAGCTCCACACGAGATATTCCGAAGCTTTAGAAAAGTGTGACTTTTCCACGCTAACGTAACGAAATTTTATGAGAACGCGCGATTTATGTCATAAAACCTAGTTTACATTTACGTTTTTGGATTTCTTATTTATCTAACAATATGGAATGGAATCAGTAGCGGTTCTTCAATCCGATTTATTGCCTATGTATTGTTGATTTAGTAACTGAAAAATTTCACATTAAGTAATTCTACTTAATACCCTTTAAGGATCCATTCGTGTAGGCTCATATTTAACCATTATTTACAAACATTTCTTTTGTGTGAAGGAAAATAAAATACTGCACAATGCACTGCGAACGACTGTCAGTTTATTGGGAGTTACTTCTCACACCAAATAACAATCCAATTATCTTTTTGCTTGAACGAAAAGATTAATTATTATTCCATTAAGGTTTGGAGGGCAGAACATTTCAAAATTGTCTAGAAAACTATATTCGGATCCGTGTCCGGCTTATAGTGTCCGGCACGGCTGTCCGACCGGACAGGCGACAGCTGTCGAGTCCCTTTTCATCGTCTGCATAAAACACGACTAAAAACGAATCTGCATCTCATGTTTGTACATACGGCGGATGTCTGTCTTTGCCTTTGGGAAAATTTGTTTCCAATTTTACTTTATGCTCTTTAGTTTTCCTTAGTTAATTTGTTTTGTGCCCCATTTTTGCATGGATAATTATTCAACTTTAAAAACCAAATGGGAACTCCTGAAACTGGATTTTGTTGCAGATGTTGAAAATAATAGAAAACTGAGCGTTGCTTTAAATATTTGGTGACTAAATTTTTGCACATCGCTACTGCCTTCAAATGTGGTAACTAGCAGAATTACAAATTTTATGTAGAATTCTCCTAGAGTTTTACTTTCATACTCTTAAACATCGTAACAACAGAAGTTGTTAGATGCAGAATTATTACATTTTGTGAAGTATCTGGAAACTTTTTTATTTCTTCACTGTTCTAGTCCATTGTGATGAAAAAATAAAAACACGCATCCGCGTCTGTGATATTTTGGAAGTGTACTTCTTCATCCACAACACCATTTTCACGATATATTTATATAAAGAAAAGGAAAATGTATGAATAAAATTCGAAACCCGATGGATTTATCCTTGTTAAATCTAATTTCTATGGGCTCTATCATCGCTTGACCGACGATCGGTTTTCTTGGCTCTGCAGTTTTACGCTTTACTACTTCTGATAATCCAAGCAAAATATACGATAGTACTTCTGAGACTAACCTTAGTTTTGTAATGAAACCTTATTCATGTTGGATATAAATAGGATTTCAAATAAACTTCGTTAGAGGATTATTGACTACTTAAGTATTCTCCATTTTCTCTTTAATGCCTTCAATTAATAGACGGATATTGGTTTTGTTGTTCCAGCAATTCTAATGTATTTTATCCATATTTCCCCTGGAAATAAACGAAATTAATGAATTTATGAGATTGCTCAAGCAAATATTCTTGCCAATACACCTAAGATCAGTGACTAGCAAAGAGTTTTTCAATTTTCAAAGAAGACATTTTTTAACGTCTGTTTGAAGGAAAGGCAATACATGAATTTGTCTAAACCAGAAATACGAGATTTGTTTATTGAATTGCGTTTCGCGTCTATCAAAACATCGTCTCCAACAAAACCCACGTCTTCGAAACACTTGGTAAATTCATTCATTTTTTAAACCCACACGATTAAGAATGGATAGACCGAAATGGAGAGAGTTCTTTGAGGCACCTACATAATTTAGTACACGAATGCTGAGGCTATTTAAAATTGAAGAAGTCGTGGAATAATTGAGATTGAAATTAATCCAATTAATCGAATTGGGCTAGCAATTACCGGGAATGTTTTATAGAGATTAAGGGTGAGGAAACTAAAAATTCAACTGAAGTAAACATATCTTTGTAATCCATTCAATAGTTGCCACTAAAACGTGCTGAAATGCCATACAGCAGTTAGTACAAGGCGTCTATTCAATTTGAGAGCTTATTTACGTAATTCTGTTGTTTTAAAGATTTTATGTGCAAAATTACAACATAGCTATTTGCCCTGAAAATGTAAACCTTCGATCGATTTCCTTTAAAACGGTGTAAAATATGATACGCTGGCAAATTAATTGGATGGAAAATGGTCAATACGTTATGGGAAACATAAGTAGGAATTATTAAAATCGGAGATCCAACTTAAATTTCTGAGTGGTGGCAAGGCACCGCTTACGCTCTTTAGGACACAATTAACATTTAAAATTTAATTAGTCCCACATAATAGATTTGCAGAGGCTTTTTTAAAGTCAAATCCTATTCGAAACTGTTAATTTAAGAGACCTTTTATTCATGAGACTCGTGAATACTTTTAAGTAATTAATTGGTTCCACATGCTTTTTCGATAGATATTTGCTGGATGAAGTTTTTTAATTAAACCTTCTAGACCACTCCCTTATTTCCCCCGTTTGCTGATGGTATGTATAATGAACTTTCGTCTGTCTTGTTTTAAGGTCTGTTTGCAGTGACCGGCATTTTGGGTGTTTCATTAAAAACTTTATTATTTTCTTTTGGACTGTTCTCCAGAGCTTACAGTCATTATCCTTTACTCGCACTATGTTAGGAAAACATTATCCTGCCCGATCCGAACTTCTCCCAAGAATTTAATTAGACTAATTCTCATTTAAATATTGAATATCACATTAATATAACATTTCTCAAACAACAGATGGAAAGTTGCCTATAAGCGAAGATATTCGAGATTAAAACGTACAATACCTCTCTAATAAAAGTAAGGGTTAGCGCCTTCCGTTCAATTACAAAAGAAAGGGGATCTGTTCAATAATTGGCAGAGGGTTTATAATCTTAAATGCCAATCTAGACAGCATTAAACCTTAATCGAAAACTCCTATATTAGGGATATAGTAAAATCAATATACGTTCCCAAGACTTTTCAAATGTGTTCACCAAAATTGCAGGACATATCGGCGAAGTCATTGATTTTTGATTTAAATGTGTCTGCCGTTGTGTTTCTGCATATGAGTCTGGGATGACATTTAACATTTTCATTAGTGTGCTATGCTAGTTGTGTCCATATCAGCGAAATTTAGTAGTTAGTATTATAAATAAATTAAAAGAAATTTTGGGTAGTTTGGAAGGTTTTCCTAGTTGCGGATTAGTCATTGTGTTCCATACATTTGCCAGACATCTGATGTGTCGAATCGTGCGGTTAAAAAAGATTTTACTATTAAGGAACATTAAAATATTTATTATGGACTGAAAATGGAAAACAACCGGTATTTGTTAAGGTAAGTCTCATGCTGCCTGATATAATGACAGCATGCAAAATATGATTGTGGAATATTAAGATTAAAGGGGAGCTGAAAAAGTAAGAAAAATGTGTGAAGCTCTTGAAGACAAAGCAGCCTTTCATCTAGTTGAAACGTGATGCATCGCGGAATTTCCGTTGAACAGAAAACAGCTGTGCAATATTTATGCATTTCGCAATTAGTTACATTCCATACACTTGAAAAATAATGTAAGTTCCAAGAGGGAAACAAGTAAGTGTAATAAAATATATTGCCCGCCTGGGAAATTAATATAGAGTGTCTTAGTCTCGACCTTTCCGGGAACAGACGGCTGCTTATTTTTCAGCAGGCTGTGACCCAGTGCATTATGGGGTAAAAACTTGGGTTGTTAGACTTAACCCCAATGAAATATGACTGTTTCTTGTTTCTTAATTTTTATCTTTTGAGCTCCGAACAAATGCGGTTGCTCTTACTTAAAACACACCGCGCGTCAAGTGAACCGGATAATTCTTAAATTTAGGTGCCTACTTACTTTTTACGCAACCGGAATAATAAAGCGGCTTTTAAACTTATTTTGTGTTGTTCGCACTTTCCTTTCTTTTATGAAAATACTAGCCGAGAAAGGTATTATTGCTTTCTGTTACTCGAAATGAGTAACCTGCTTGAATTTATATTCTGCGAGCTTTCAACATTAATAATTTGGTTGGCAGGCGTCTGTTTAACACGTCTAATAGCCATCCAAATAATTGCGGATATTAGTTCCATTTCACTCCTAACATATTTCAGGTAATCTTCCTCAAATAATTATTTTCCCCCATGAGAATCCCAATTTTATTCGAATTATTATAGTGGCACGATTGCTCCTTTCGATCCTTCGGCTTTAAGTCGGCTTACAAATTATTTATCAAAAGGTCGTCGCTCTTTTCGTTTTGATCCAAAGGGGAGATTTGGCAAATTTTCACCATCAGGTTTAATCAACTTCAATAAATCTTGTGTATTTGTTAATGGTAAGCAATTTTCGTTTAGCTCAGTCTACAGCGCAAAAGAACCAATGATAATAAAATGTATTTTTTATGGTGACAAATTACCAAAACTAACTGTGAGATTGCTGGTAAAAAATGTTCAAACGCTTTCCGACACTCAAGCGCTCTACGGGACTCTCAATTTCCCTTTCTGCTTCATTTTTGTCCTCAAGTTGAATTTATTTCATGAAACACCAGATGTAAAAGCAAAAGCTCATTTCAAGCAAAGCTATTCTAATTTCTTGAACAGTGTTGTTTTCCCAACACGAAACCTGCATCGCAATCAAATCTCCACTCTTTCGTTACTTCAAACTTCCAAGTAAAATAATATAAAAACACCGTATAAATGAGCTTGGAAAATTTCCTCCTGTCGACTATGCAGCTGTAATGTCGACTTAAAGCCGTCGGAGCGTTTGTTTGCTCATACAGTTCAGTTGCAGTTCATAATCTTTAAAGCAAATTCCGAAAATCCTTGGAGTAAATAAGCGCGGCCATTTGCCGAAATTGTAATGTAACTGCTAACCAATAACTGCTTGATAATTTACTTTGGTACATGATTTCCACCAGGACCAATTTGAATCGGATTTCAACGCATAATATTTATCCAGTCAAAAATCAAGTCGACAGATCGGCATACATATTACAATACGCAGACGACACGGCACTTATCGTACATGACAAAACTACTGAGAGAGCAGCTCAAAGACTCCAAACACTAACAAACAACACAATGACATGGTTTTATAAATGGAGACTAACACCAAACCCTTCAAAAAACCAACTTCTGCTCACGAACTACAGACTCAACGCTGACTCCCCTACAATAATTGCAGACGGCCAAACGACAGAACCAAAAAATGACATAAAATATCTAGGAACCACAATTGACCACAAACTTAAATTCACTAAACACATACGAAACATCAGGGCAGAAACAATAACGAGAACAAAACACTTCCGATCACTAACCTACAAAGACAGAGGAATTAACTCAAATACCGCCACCAAAATATATAAAGCTATTTGTAGACCCTTGCTAGACTATGGACATATACTCATGACCAACGGAACAGAAAGGACAAAACGTTATATACAAACAACAGAACAAATTGAACTAAGACTAATAACACCAATAAGACACCCCCAAAACCCACTACACAACCCCTCCACCCAAATAGTATACGAACGCACAAACATGACAAAGATTTCGGAAAGACTCATACATCTACAGACAAAATGGACAAACAACCCCTACAACTGGACCATACTGAATTTCCTTTGTCTTACAAGACCAACCAGACAATCCCGGTTCCGTTTCCCTACATCAACGCTACTCGAACGCTTACAATAGTAAATGACAACTGGGCAATAAATCCAAGATCTCTGTTTGCCAGAATTAAAATTATTCAATTAGTAACCTAGAATAAGATAATTTTTACCCTTATTTGTTTGTTTAGATTAAGACTGCATGTACTAAACAAGGGCAGAAAGACCGATAGGCCGATAGCCTTTTTTTAGAAATAAAGATGTTTACTACTACTATTTATCCAATAAATGTTTTTCTATTCTTTTCATTTGCTTCAATGATAACCCCGAAATATTTAATAAATAATTGGTTTGGTTTGCGCTTTTTCAATAATCTGGTTGCATGTCGCTAACAAGTGCGGAGCTCTGAATGAAAATCTCTACTTCGAATCAAATATAGCATTAACATAGGAGCCAAAAGCGTTTAGTAAATCCGAACAATATCTCTAAGTCTTGAACGGTTACCACATTTCACAAAGATCGTGCGTTTAAATAATTTGAGTAATCCGAATGATTTAGGTCATTTGACGAGTTGTTGCTGGATTTTAGGCAGAATGAGCCGCGATCGCATTTAACTTCAAGTGGGATTTACTATCGCTAACGACTATTCGATTAGCGTCACCAGCATTGTGCGTTTAAATCTCATTTATTTGTCTCCTATTCCGCATTACCCAAACGGTCGCCACATGAGGAATTTCAAATTTTATCCACCCGATCAACTAACACTCACACGACACTCAATATAAAACAACATTTACTTTGGTTTGCGCCAAACATTGATGATTATCTGAAACCTGCATGGGACAAAGTGCAGCATTCATTTCCAACTGGTAGTCGAGGAGTTTCAGAAGTTCCAACTGCTTCACAATGTTAGCATTACCTGCAAAAAAAACAGCAGAGAACGAAATTATATCGACAATATTAGTGCTATTTAGATATTTTGTAAATAAAAGAAGTTGAAAATCAGTGTATTGTTCTGTTATTTTTTAGCAGATCCATAAAATCTGAAGCTAAATCTCTCTATTTAACTGGCCTGTAATAAATTCCTTAACGGCCCCTCACTGAAGGTATGATTTATTTATTTATGCCGACTTGATCTTATACATCTATTTATACGGGGTGACAATTTGAAAACTTCCCCCTTTAATATCTTTCTTACAAGACACGTCAATTTTATTTGTAATGGGGACACTTTAAATTAATATTTTTAGCTTAGGAGGGGTAGATATCACCCTTAGCATCTTAAATGGGAATGGGATCAAGTGGCACATCGCTTTAAAGGGCGTTCGATTCTCTTTTCAGTGGCATGACCCTCCCCCGCCTCTTCTTCACTACGCCTATGGGTGGTACCGTTTCAAACTTTATTTGAACGTAATTATGTGTAAATAACATTTCGATGGTACTACGAGTACCTCGTTAATTTGCGTTCATTCGATGTTTTATCTCTGAAATTCCACAAGAGCCTTTCAATTCTATGAAGAAATTCTAAAAATACGTTGTTTTTTTAATCAAAAAACATGGTAAGAAAATTTAAAAGATGTAGCAAAAATAGGAATTATTGTTAATTCGCTTTTGCTTCTTGGGCTGTTCAGTGATTACTTTTATTAAGTGCATAGAGTGTGAGAACAGTTTATTCTCCCCAAGGAAGAACTGAAATTATTTTCATTTATGGAGAGTTTAGAAAGTGCACAGGAAAAACTGCATTGGTTTTCAATGAAAGATCTCGGAATCATGAAGTCACAGCTATGTGCTGGATTTGGGTAAAAAAGTTCCCCGAAACTGGTTCGGTGAGTAATAGAAAAAGAAACAACCTACGGGTGATGAATGAAGGAGCTTAAAATGAGGTTTTGGGATTATCTGCTGCAGAACCCACCAAGTCCTTGCGGACAGTAGCAGAACAGACAGGAATATTACACGACTGTAAGAAAAGCACTGAAAATACATAAACTCCATCCATACAAAATGCAGCTACTTGAAGAACTCTATGACGATGATTTTGATAGAACAACAGAGTTCTGTGAATTCATGAGTCGTCAAGTCAACGCCAACACCAAAATTCTGCCGAATATCTGCTTCAGCGAAGCATGTTCATTTTTTCTAATTGTAGATATTAACAAACAAAATGATCGATATTGGAGTGACGAAAACCCGCGTATTTTTCGAGGAACACGTACAAAATATCCTAAAAAACTTGATATTTGTGCTGGTATTCTTGGAAATGCCATTATTGGTCCTTTATTTATTGAAGGAAACTTCACAGGTGATCTGTACGTTAAGATGCTTAAAGAGCCTATTGATCCTCCTATCACGCATGAGCTAGAAAGGCAAATTGATGCAGAAGGAAATTCAGTTTTACAAAGGATTGGTTAACATTCCAACAGTACGGTGATCCACCTCATTATTTTCTTCCGGCCCGACAGTGGTTAAACGAGAGATTCCCGAATAAGATGGATTGGAGAAGGGGACCAATTGAATGGCCTCCAAGATCACCTGATTTAACACCCTTAGAATTTTTTTTTGAGGACATCTAAAGTCCATTGTTTGTAAGACACAACCTGCTGATTTTGATGACGTTAAAAGGTGAATTGCAGCAGAATGCCGGTAAATTCCCGGTGAAGTTTTCCGAAATGTTAGGGAGGAGTTAGAAAACAGCCTTTATTATTGTGTACAGGAAAATGGACAACATTTTGAACAACTGATAAGATCCCATGTGTGTTATTGTAGAAATTTCTCTTCCGCAAATAAAAGATTATTTTTGTCAAAATAAAATAATCAATAAATGAGATAGCAATTTCTTAGTTAATCAACGATTTTAACGGTGTCACCTACTCTTCTAATAATTTGTACTGCAAGGAGAGCCAATGCAATAATTTTTGTGTCACCACTAACCTGGTAATCAACATCGCAATGCGGGAAAGTTTAATTGTTTCTGCAATTTTGAAACGCGACTAGTCGAAAACCTCTGGACAAAAAGCAATATACTAGGATACCACTGAAAAGAGAATTGAAGGCCCTTTAAAACGATGTGCTACTTGACCGCCATTCCCATCGAAGATTCTAAGGGTGACAGCTTCCCCTTCTAGGGGGTTGAAACAAGAAGGCTAAAAATATTTATTTAAAGTGTTCCCTTTACAAATAAAATTAACATGTCTTTCGGATTTTTCAGATTAACACCCCGTACATAAATCCAATACTATGCAAGGCATTTATCTATTTATCGGATGTTTCTAAATTATCATTAAGTTTCATTGGAAGGGCCCTTGCTATTTCTCTGTCTAATATTTATTACAGCCGTTAATTGCTTGAAATGCTGCTTAAGCGTATTTTATTACTGGATTCAGTTTTTCAAGCTCCATGCATGTAACTGAGAACATAATTAAAGAAAGAGGTGGATTTTTTGGGGGCCGTTGCTCTAATATGGTCTAGATCCAAAATATCTCTCTTGAATGTACTAGAACTTCTATGAAAACCACGAATTGTGCGGTTGATTTTGAACCAATAAACATGCCACAACTAACAACTACCTGCCAATAATAAACAGCACATATTTTATTGAACGGCAATTGAATATTTTTTTTTCTACTCAAACTCGAAAGCTACGAGCTTTAAAAGCAGCTCCTTTTATTAACAAAATGGAATATTTTTATTCTTCATCACTTGCCTGAATGAAAGCCTGAAGAGCAACAAGCCGTTTTCTACTGAACCGTTTTCAGCTTGAGGCGAATTTATGATGAAAGCCAACAATCGTTTTAATATGTATAATGTTTATGGAGTGTGCAGCTCAATAAAGCAGTTTAGTGGTAGAAGACAGAGTATCTCCAAATATTAAATTGAACAAACTGAGGAAAAGAAAGAGAAATTCAATGATAATGCTTACTTGAGCGTGGTGAAAAATAAGCAGACATGTGAGCCATGTTTCTCGAAAGATCGGAAGAGCACTCTAAGAATATTAGTTTTTTAGACTTGCAATACATTTTATTGCCGCTACACCATATGGAAAATTTATGACAATTTCAAGGAATAATTCATTTGGTCTGCCTACCAGGTACTTTACAAATAATGTGGAATGTGGCGAAGAGGATGAGTGTACGTTGCCATTGGTGTGGCTATTTTTCAAAGCCAACGTCTTCAGAATACTAAATAGCAATAGAAATGTCAAATCAAGAAAAATGTAATCCCGGTTTAGACTTAAGTTGAGAAGCTTCACTGACAGAAGCCATTCAACCCAAACAATAAGAATCTCCTAAAATGTTTTGAAGGACTTGCCATCACGATTTTAAGGTCCTCTTAATACCCAATGGGAGGGTTAAATTCGCTGATTATCCCGGGTTAGATAATGCAATTTCATTAGCTTATTTTGGCCAAATAATTTTAACCACTAGTTTAAACAAGTCAATTTCTATGCAAATAATATATAAATCAAATGAAAAACAGTTGTAACTTTGCTTTCTGGCATTTGAATAAATAGATTAAAGTTGCAGATAACAGAGTTGCGGTTGTTATTTTATGTTCTATAGTTCCATAAATTCAATAATAAATAATTCATGTCGGGAAAATTTTCAGTTAAAATTTCATTCCTATATAGGGCGTCGCATAAACACGTGTGGTAGAAGCAACTTTCTCGTTCACGTGCGGTAGTAGAAGTTTTGAAGTGCTGAAAGTTATAGAAACTCGTGTTAAAATCGTTTTATTATTAGCTTAGCGATAAATACAATTCGCTTCTCCTATAATCTACCAATTCGCTTTAGTTATTAAATAGCTTTGTTTAAAAATTTTCTTAAAGTGCTTTCGATTGTACACATTTACCAAAAACAGCAAATTCCAAATTGTAAAGAACATTTTGGCCCTTCGTAAAGATCTAGAAGAAACAAATTCAAAGCTTCTCTCACAATATTTTTTGACAAAACAGTCTTATTGGGAGCAAGGGCTTAGCACCGACTTTAAACCAGCTTATTTTCTCAATGTTCATGTCTACCCGAGTTTGTAGTTAAGAGTGAACTATTAAGTACGCTTAATGGATGGGAAATCCGCTACCGCCAAATAACGGGGAACTTCGGGGATTTTGCCCCCAGAGTTTTAACATTCAAATTGGTTATTTCTTTTAGCCTTGCGGCTGCTGGTGGGTGGTTGTATATTATTAGCTGTTGCAGCTTTCTTTCCGTGCTTGTCATTTGTCGAATTTAATCCCACTGGAGTTCGTTGGCTTGATTTAATTTTTATTTTTCCATTTATCAAACATACACTTCCACAAAGTGGTGCGGAAATCTCATGGCCCAAGACACATTACCTGAAAATTTGTGGCATTTAAAGTAAGATTCCAGGTCCTTATTTTGAATTTTTTCCCTATGGAGAATATTTTTCTTTCCCCACAAAATATTTTAGGACAGGCAATCCACCGGGACTTCAACATCGTCTCCCTTCTTAAGCCCATTTAAGCCCTCAAAATTAACGTATTAAAAATTTTCCTTTCAGCTGAAAAATGGGCCTAAATGTCTCAACTAGGGGTAAAATTTGCTTGTTTAGAACAAGCCTGAATGAATACCACACCATTTTGTTTACATTTAAGGTGTTAACGAGCGTTCGAATATTTGCGTAACTTAAGCATCCCTAATAATCAGATCATTGATTAAATGGATTTATTAGCAGGGATAAATCTGAACTCGAGGGATTGGGAAAGATGGAACGGAAAAACCAGGTGAAATTAAATTTTAATTAAGGGTGTTAATGTTGGTTTTAAACAGTCTTAGGAATTTTGCGCTTCCGAAGATAAAATTTTAGAAGAAAATATTTAATTAAAAGGGCACATTAATTGGAATGCGCAGCTCTAATGTTTGAATAGAAGGAAATTATTCAGTAGATTTTCTCACATTAATTACTCTACCGAAAAACGCAGCTTCAAGTACAATCTATTCTTTGGGTTGATATTCGCTTTGTTTAATTTAAAATTATTAACTTTCTTGAAGTCATAGAGTATGTACTGATTTTATATTTAAATAATGTGTTTGCAAACCTTCTGGCTTATTTGAAATTATTGCAGTCCAGAATTTTTCGGACCAAAAGAGTCGCTTTATTTTTACAAATGTAAATATGGTTGCCAAAGCTCTCTGAACATGCAAAGCTCATTTTATTCGGTAAAGTCAGTATTAAGTTCATTCATTGTTATATCTACGATATTTGCAGAGGAAATTTGCAATGTACCTTGAGAGCATTTTTGCATAAAATTATATGCATGCTCAGATACAGGTCAGCTTCTAGATCAAACGCTTCTGCAACAGTTATTTTGCGAATAAACATGAGGATGTAAATTTTCAAATTTATTTCGCATCATTGTAAGCTAATATTGAGATGGGGGATTTAAATCAATGGCAAATGGGGTGCAATTTGAACTTAAATAAAAGCTTTATAATGAATATGTCTTTAAATACTACACTACACAATAGACAATCAATTCATTCATGCTGTTGGGGCTGCACATTTATCAATCGTGTCCTAAATGAAACAAACTATTTTAACCGAACGATGTGACGTTCTATTATGTTACCACCTATGGTCGAGCGTTAAATTAATATTTTATAAAGCATTCAGCTAAAATAAATCATATTTTGTGAAACTAATTAGTTAATTATAAAGTTAATTTGTGAGTGTAAATATTGAATTAGAATTTATACCGTTATTACACATAGCTAAATTGGAAATTACAAAAAAACTTTGTGATAACTAAGCTAATAAATTGGATTTTCCGTTGTATTTGTTTAAATGGGCAATTGATGGTGATTCCGATAAATTGGCTTGATTCTTTCGCTGCTGACAGATATAAATCTGTCGCTTGGTGGCACCTCTGGACGAATTTGAGTTTTGAACATTAGCTGGTCGCTGATCGCGTTCTTTTCAGTGTCTACCTGGGCTGCGGAAGTAAAAATATAAAACACTATCATTTGTCTGTAAACAAAAGGAAAATTATGCCACGAAAATCCATCTCATACTATATAAAACATCACTCTTAATATTTAATAACGGCTGACGGTTTGAGCGTGATAATTTTTGTATGAGGCTGCCAGTAAAAGTTTATGGAGGCAACCAGCCACGGCATTTTAAGAGCATGACTGAAGAATTCATAAAATTGCTCGTGTAACAATAGACCGCTCAAACGTGTGTCCAGTACGGGCAACACAAGTTACAATGGCTCCTGAAAATTGCTTTTTTGGGATAAGCCCATTAATAATATAGCTGATGTGATTGACAATGAATTAGACTGCGGATATCACGTTCCCTATTCTGTGAAAATATAATGTCCATGCATAAAATATGAGCTACCCCAATGAATTTGTCATAAACCTTTAAAAGTTAACATTCTCTAGCTCTAAAAGTGAAACCGCATGCTTACTATTGAATTATTTTGCCGAAGCATTAAAAATTCAGCATCTCCTGCTAAATTTTCGCTCTGTACATTTGTGAAAATTGCACAGAAACCTTTGGAGAACATACTTGAACTGAATTAACGTCGGATGTTCTTGAACATAATTGGAACTATAAAGCTCTGCTACGGCTAGATTAATATTTATTGCGTCTTCTTGATTAAAATGAAAAATTCCTTGACCTATCTTCTACTTCCCCTCATATAACTTATTAACTTGTTACTACACACGTTGCTCACTGAAAAAGATATGGGACTAGATATTACAGAGCAACTGAAGGAAATGATTTATATGTGATAAGAGAGAGAAGCAACAGGCTAAAAATTTGCAAATGAAGATTGTGTGCGGTAGATCTTCTCAGGTTCTCAAGAAGAAGGGGCTTCTGACTTAGAGAGCTAAATTATAGGAACAATCAATCGCCAATTTAGGAATCAAACATAGGATTCAAGCTGTAAATGTTTTTCGCCAGATGCCACAATAACATGAGACTTTACGCCTAAAATTATCGTATTAATCCCACTTGTAAAGCTGTGCATCGTGTTAAGCTGTAAACAAAATATATGTTTGGAGTAGTAACGCACTAGATGGCACAGTGTTAAAGTGCCTCATCTTTCAAAACTTCGGCATTTCCTTTGGGAAGCCATAGGTAAATCCAGATGGAGCATAGTTCTCCTAGTTTATATTTAACATTAACATTTCATAACAAGCTGGAATGAAAGCTGCCTCTGCTTCTGGCGGTTGTAAAGATATAAAAACTTGCTGCTTGCTCGTCTGATTTAAATTCACGTTCGAGTGCTGTGAACATTGAAATCCAGTTATGTCGCAAAGACATTTTTCCCCGATGAACATTAACGTTAACTAGGGCCATATTTGAGAATTACATTGAGGACTTATGCTCTGAAACAAATCCGACGAGGTACATTGTATTCAACACAGTTCAGCTTTGAAGTTTCATGGCTTTTATTCAATGCAAACTTTGGATGCCTGAGCTGATGTATTCAATTTTCTTATCACTGTGAAACCTCGAACCACTTAACCTAAGTTCGGCGAAGTTTTCTAACTAAATTTTGCTGTAGTCTAGCTAAGATTAGCCTTATACTTGTCAGGAGTTTATAAATTTTAAAGCGCTTAATGTTAATCCAGTTAAGGTGTTGAAATGAGGTTGATTTTATCGCTCAATTTTCACCATTTTATTTCAAACTACTTAATGATTGGACTGATGTTGCAGATTTTTTATTACTGAACCATTTTATCGCAAATACGGTAATTGCACTTCTTGAAACTACTCCATAAATTTCAAGACTATACGGGTGTAAACTGTCAGAAGCGGTAACAGAGAATATGGGCGTATGCTTATGCATCTAGGACTCACCGATTTTAATCCAGTTAAATGGGTTTAAATATTTATAAGCTACTGTATATTCGAAGGGCACTTTGCTACTGGTAAGAAAAGTAGCGCCGTAAAAGATTTTAGGAGAAATTTTGGACTTTCGAGGGCTCAGATTGAAAACATTTTGCGGTCTTTTATGTTAAGAATAAAAATACTTATTCCAGAAATCACTTATAAGAAGCTTCATTGATTTAAAGAAATATCGCATTTGCACTATTTGAACACGGTTCACCAAGCCTGACTTCTTCAGCTTTTCTATTGACAAGTCAATATTCTATTTGAATCAGGAAAACCGGTTCAGCACGTACCCATAATTTTTACGGGAAATATTTACGATAAAAATGCATACAAATTCAATATTTCAAACAATATCTGCTTTGACTGTTCATAAAACGTTGCATGAAAGGTAAATGTGGCGCTTTGAGCTTTCGAACCAAGTTTTGATACTCTTGTAGTAAAAATATTTTTAAACACCTATTTAAATGCTCCTCGCAATTGAAAAGTAACGTTATATGGAAGCAGAAACTCAGCTCTCTAACCAGAGCTAGAACTACTGAATGTCTAGGCAATTTAAAAACCACTAGAAGGTTTATTATGGTACTTTGCTATGAAATAGGCGAGACGTTTCGACACGTATATGTATAACTACTAGCTATGGGATGAAATTTTGATGTAGCTGTCCTGGGAAACGTGTAACCCAAATAACTCTTACGTCCTCTGAGAAGTGCCCTGTCTCTTGGGAAACTTTCTATTTCTATTTTCATTAACCGACTATATTTCTTTTTCTGCACCTAAATAATAATGACACAATGCGCGAAAGAACAGTTATTCTTCAAACTAAATCAACAACGCTTGAGGACGACAGAATGAGGAAATTATGTGTCTTCCAGTACTTTTTCAAAGTCTTATGCAATCGCCTTGGTTAGTTCGCCTTGGTTAGTTACACTTGGGTCCAACGGCCTTCTTTCAAGAATATGATTGAATAGGAGCTCCTATGTTCAATTTGATGTTTTTTTTCCTACACTGCATAAGAGTTTAATGTTTTAGGAAAGTACATGGCACTCTTGCGGCTTTCTTGAGTGCTTCCTCTACAAGAGTCCTGTGATCCAGGACTATGCTCCGATAAGGGCATACAAAAGCATATAGCGGTTCATGCTTTGATATTGTGTGGCTTCTGTTCAATGCAAAGTTCGGTTGTTGACGAGCTGTATATTAGATTTCCTTATTAAGGAGAAACCCCAACTGGCTCGGCCAAATCCGCTGAATTACTGCAAAGTTTTCTAACAAAATTTACTGGATTCTATCTAGGGACTAATCTCACACTTAGCGCAAGGTAATTTTGAATTTTTCTCAATTAAATTGAAGTGGCGAAATGTGTGCGTTTTTAATAGACACAATGGAAAATATTTAGCTATAATAAAACCGGAAGACTCACTAATTTTTCCAAGAACTCATTAAGGTCAGCGAATCTTTAAACTTTGCGCAATTTTCCAGCATTATGATTTTAGGCGGTAATACCACTGGTACATAATGCACTTGAAGCCAGAGTTTTAGGAAGACCCCGATGGGAAATATGGAGCAATTTAATAGTTTCATTAGTTTAACCAATATTCTAACAAATATCCGCTAAACAGCAATACAAAAAAACTAACACTACTGACACAATTGACGAAAACGGAATAGAACGGTACACAGACAAAGAGAAAGCGGACGCGTTCGCCAGACACTATCAAAGGGCCTTCAGCATATCGACAAACCCTAACTTCGACAATGACAACTGGAACTTGATCAACGACTGGTACTTGAACTATTTCAACAGCTCACCAAACTATACATACAAACTGATCACAGACACAGAGTACGATGAAGCCCTAGCGCATATCAAAAACACAGCACCGGGAAAAGATAAAATAAAGGCAAAACTCCTGAAAAGCCTAACTCAAGAAACACACAAACTGATCCTAACTGAATTGAACAACTGCATCAGAAATAACAAAATTCCAAAAACATGGAAAAACGGCTTAATACTCCCTATACCCAAAAATGGACTGGACAATACACAACCGAGCAATTACAGACCAATTACATTGCTACCAGTACTTAGCAAGGTCTTACGTACCAGTACTTAGGTCGGAAAGTACATACCATCGTATCAGTTCGGATTCAAACATCAGCACTCGACTATTCACCCACTCTTCACTCTGACTAACAATATACAAACAACCCACCTAACTGACAGAAAGACAGCTTGCCTGTTTATGGACATTAACAAAGCTTTTGATAGTGTCTGGCATAGAGGCTTACTATACAAACTATACAAACTACACACACCAACATATCTACTACACACCATAAAGATCTTACTAGAAAACAGACAACTACAAGTACGAATTGACAAAACACTGTCATTTTCGTTTTCAAGGGCTCCCTCAAGGATCCCCGCTATCACTGTTTCTCTACAATATATACTGCCATGACATATACAATTACAACTTACCAGACAAAAATCAAATCGACAGATCGGCATACATATTACAATACGCAGACGACACGGCAGTTATTGTACATGACAAAACTACTGAGAGAGCAGCTCAAAGACTCCAAACGCTAACAAACAACACAGTGACATGGTTTTATAAATGGAGACTAACACCAAACGCGTCACAGACTCAACGCTGACTTCCCTACAATAACTGCAGACGGCCAAACGACACAACCAAAAAACGACGTAAAATACCTTGGAACCACAATTGACCACAAACTTAAATTCACTAAACACATACGAAACATCAGGGCAGAAACAATAAAGGGAACAAAACACTTCCGATCACTAACCTACAAAGACAGAGGAATTAGCACAAACACCGCCACCAAAATATATAAAGCTATTTGTAGACCCTTGCTAGACTATGGACATATACTCATGACCAACGGAACAGAAAGGACAAAACGTTATATACAAACAACAGAACAAATTGCACTAAGACTAATAACACGAATAAGACACCCCCAAAACCCACTACACAACCCCCCCACCCAACTACTATACGAACGCACAAACATGACAAAGATTTCGGAAAGACTCATACATCTACAGACAAAATGGACAAACAACCCCTACAACTGGACAATACTGAATCCCCTTTGTCTTACAAGACCAACCAGACAATCCCGCTTCCGTTTCCCTACATCAACGCTACTCGAACACTTACAAATGCAACTGACTACTGGACAATAAAATAATTTTTTCTTGTCATTAGAATTGGAAAGTTTATTTAATAAGATTATTAACCTAGAATAAGAGAATTTTCATCTTTGTTTTTTATTTAGATTAAGACTACATGTATTAAACAAGGGCAGAAAGACCGATAGGTCGATAGCCTTTTTTAGAAATAAAGATGTTTACTACTACTACTCTCCGCTAAACAGTCTAAATTCAATATTTATATCGATTTATTACATTGGGTTGCTCCAGTTTGGACTGTTGCTGTTACTAGCCCAATAGCAATTTTGGAGGGTTTATCGCTTCCAAATCCCAAACCTCTTGTATTATTTTGTTTCCCTAATTTTTTCTAAATTCGGCGCTCAAAATTTACTCATTCATTCATTCATAGTGAGGCGAACTCTCAAACCCACACCAACATCCAATCTAATACAGGTTATTAGTTTCACGATTCATAATGAATGGAAAATGACGCTGTTGTTCTAATTAAATTATCTTAAAGAAGGTTCTCTAATTACAAGAATACTTGAGTGTCACAATTTATATTTGCGAGTATCAGAGACCGTAACAAACTCTGCCAAACCTACAAACCTGTTAAGGCCCGAAATATTTTTAACTAGAATTTCATTTTGGTCAATGTTATTTGGTTCGAGTCTAAGAGATGCAACCCTTTATTAGGACCCAGCAAATTTAGTTAGAAAACTTTACTGAATTTCAACGGTCGTAGGTGCGTCCGCTGAGGATTCTGAGTGGTGTGGCAATTTAATATATAAGCTCATGTAGACGAAGTTTAACCCACCAAAAGTAGTGCGGTTTTGAAACTGAAGAAGTGTTAAATACGGTCGAGTCCATTTTACGCCTCAATCTGTTTAACCCCTAGTATGGAGACATGTTTTAGTGAAAACGTGCCAAGAGAGAATATTGCTTTCAGCTATGTGGGGTTGTTCAAAATTATGGGGCTTTACATTTTTCTGGAAATATAATGCGAGTTCCTGAGTTTCTAGGAAACTTTTTGGCTTGTGGTTACAAAAATCTGCACGTCACTCCTAGGAAAGTCTGCAGAAAGTATAGTTGTGCAGGTAAAGAAAAGTGCGATAAAATTCCCAAACGAATAACGGAAAAGTAAAGTTAGCCGAAGCAAGTCAAAATAACCACAATTTGTAACGGATAATACTGGGGGGAAACTTGAACGATATTTTAACCCCTCGTGTTTGAACGATATTTTTATACCACCCCGCTTCGAGTATACGTTCAGCTGCTGCATCGAACTGGGGGCCCACTGGTGTTTACTTTTTTATTACGTGTTATATGCCGATTCGGGTCGTTTAAAAATTCTAAATGGAGACAATATTCACTTGAAGATGATTGAGTATCGCCGATATATCGAGGTGTTCTTAAAACAATTTCGAATGAAAATTCCAAAAACTCACTCTGTTATTTAAATGCAGAATTATTCAACTCAGTAATGAGAATGTCCTACTAAGCAGCACTTCTTTGGCCCGACAACATGTAAACCTGAGCTGGAAGTGCTTGTATAAATTTAAAAGCTCTTTAAGTAGTTTGGATTCGCATCCTCTTGACATGCAACCATCAAGCTAATCCTGTTAAGAACGCAACACGTTGAGTTAGAAAACTTTTCTGGAATTTAGCGGACTTAGGTGATGCCGCAGAGGTTTCTTTGTGACAAAGCAATTTAATACATCAGTACACTTACAGTTTATAGTCGTAGAACCAAACTCAGTCTCGCCAATCTTTCAGCATAAATTTCTAAATGTTTCGTTCTAGTTGCAATGTTTCAACCTTATTGATAAATATTCGTGAAAATTCGTTCTGACTTTTCCAAATAGTAAACAGATAATAGGTTTCCGCCAATGCTATAACAGGACTTTCCCGATTTCAAAATTTACGTTTCGTGGCAAAATCCGTATGCGCTCGAGATAAAAGCGTTAAATAATAAGACATTAAATCAATAGTTTCCGGTGAACATGGAAAATGCTTCTGTTAGAAACTTGGGGAGTTACTGTGGCTTCAACTGGGCTACAATTGCATCACAACAAAAAATCACAGTGTTTTTAAATGAGGCACTTGGTAAAGTAATCTGCATAAAAATTAATTTACAGGGTTGTTCGACACTTTATAGGAAAACTCCGTGATTGTTAGAGGAATCACAAAATTAGTATGAGCGTCATTTCAACTCAGCTTTCGAAGTTAAACAAATGGAAATCTCAAAATTTGAAAATTTTGGCTCTTTTTCGTTGTTGGATAGGAACACGTGAACCTCCAAGGCGGCCACCACGATCACAGGACCTAACAGCTCTAGATGTGTTTCTTTGGGGAATGTTGGAACTACATGATCAAAGAATTCATGAGACCTTTGAAAAAATTAAACTCTTACACATTTTTAATCTTTAATTTGAATCTTGTATTTCGTTTGAAAATTTGTATAGTTTTTAATTGACTTTCTTGTGCCAGCTATTCCTTTTACTCTTTGCCTGTTAAAATATACTGTGTAATGGCTTTCCATCTAGAATATCAACATAGTTTGGTTTCCAGGATATTATTATGTTACCGACAATGTGCGAAATGCCCAGGCATTCTGCAAACTGACCAACTCACTAGGCACTTTGCAGAATCGCCACTACTTTGGGCAATCTGCAAAATGCCGAATGCGTTAGTCAATCTGAGCGGCACACATGTTTAATCTTAACATTGACTAGACAATGTAGGTATAATATATACTTCCTGATGCTGGAAAATTGCTGTTTACTTTCTGCCGAGCGACGATTATGCCAAACTTTGTTGTTCAGTGATTTAAAATGGGGAGTCGAAAGAAAGACATAACTTTGGTAAAATTAAATTCATTATTATATGTATATTAAATTACTTATTTATTTAATGAGAAAATATTTTCTTTTTTACGAAACACAAAAGAATTTAATGGAATCAGATTAGTAGTAGTAAACATCTTTATTTCTAAAAAAGGCTATCGACCTATCGGTCTTTCTGCCCTTGTTTAATACATGTAGTCTTAATCTAAATAAAAAACAAATATGAAAATTCTCTTATTCTAGGTTAACAATATTATTAAATAAAATTTCAATGACAAGAAAAAATTATTTTATTGTCCACTAGTCAGTTGCGTTTGTAAGTGTTCGAGTAGCGTTGATGTAGGGAAACGGAAGCGGGATTGTCTGGTTGGTCTTGTAAGACAAAGGAGATTCAGTATGGTCCAATTGTAGGGGTTGTTTGTCCATTTTGTCTGTAGATGTATGAGTCTTTCCGAGATCTTTGTCATGTTTGTGCGTTCGTATAGTAGTTGGGTGGGGGGGTTGTGCAGTGGGTTTTGGTGGTCTTATTCGTGTTATTAGTCTTAGTGCAATTTGTTCTGTTGTTTGTGTATAACGTTTTGTCCTTTCTGTTCCGTTGGTCATGAGTATATGTCCAAAGTCTAGCAAGGGTCTACAAATCGCTTTATATATTTTGGTGGCGGTGTTTGTGCTAATTCCTCTGTCTTTGTAGGTTAGTGATCGGAAGTGTTTTGTTCTCTTTATTGTTTCTGCCCTGATGTTTCGTATGTGTTTAGTGAATTTAAGTTTGTGGTCAATTGTGATTCCAAGGTATTTTACGTCGTTTTTTGGTTGTGTCGTTTGGCCGTCTGCAGTTATCGTAGGGGAGTCAGCGTTGAGTCTGTGGTTTGTGAGCAGAAGTTGGTTTTTTGACGCGTTTGGTGTTAGTCTCCATTTATAAAACCATGTCATTGTGTTGTTTGTTAGTGTTTGGAGTCTTTGAGCTGCTCTCTCAGTAGTTTTGTCATGTACAATAAGTGCCGTGTCCTCTGCGTATTGTAATATGTATGCCGATCTGTCGATTTGATTTTTGTCTGGTAAGTTGTAATTGTATATGTCATGGCAGTATATATTGTAGAGAAACGGTGAGAGCGGGGATCCTTGAGGGAGCCCTTGTTCAGGGGAAAAAGAAAATGACGGTGTTTTGTCAATTCGTACTTGTAGTTGTCTGTTTTCTAATAAGTTCTTTATGGTGTGTAGTAGATATGTTGGTGTGTGTAGTATGTATAGTTTGTATAGTATGGAATCAGATTATTTAACACTAATATTATAATTTATCAACTGCATTAGTATGAAAGCATAAATCATTAGCTCTATAACCGTGGAAGTTATTTCAATTTTTGGGCACACACACAAAATTATGCCGTCAGTTTGTTTTCATTAACGATATTTACATATTTCCAGCTCATCGTTTCTCGAAAATCTTGTATATTGTTCCATATTTGGTCTTTGATTGTTCATTGGGAAAGAAGTCCCCTACTCATTACACTGGTTTCCATTTTAAACTAAATTACAAACCCGAATAGCAAACTACCGAAAAATCAACATTTTTTTGCACGACGCTAATTGGAAAGGAATATCAATAGGCAGCACTGTGGAAACGCGGTAAATTTTAGATTAAGTTGTTTGCTACTTGGAAACTAACCAGTAAACTTTCCTTATAAAACTGAACAGCAAAGTTCCGTTGCAAAACTAACCTGCAAAGTAATTTAGCCAACAGGTATTATGCACACTGCCTAGTCAATGTGAAAAGTAAAAATCTTCTCTTCAATACTGAGATTGACTAGCGCGTACGGCATTTTGCAGATTGCCTAAAATACCGTAGTCAATGTGCAGATTGCCCAAAGTAGTAGCGATTTTGCAAAGTGCCTGGCGAGTTGGTCAGTTTGCAGAATGCCTAGGCATTTTGCCCATTGCCGGATTCCGTACATTGCCGTAACATATATACTGCGATCTAAAGTAGTAAAGTTTAAATAAATTGCCTAGGAAAACACCATGGTGTGTCATATTTTTTCAATTATAAAAAGATAATTTAAAATGATATTTTTTAGATTAAAATATACAGGTTTTTTTTCAACAACCATTATAAACAAACTTGTACATAAAATAAATTTCTGTATTTCTTTCAACTAACAAAATATACGGTAATTTTGAAATTGACAATTGTTTGATTTCCCTCTTCTCTTAAGAATTTTACCATTTTAAGTTTGACCTAAAAAAAACACATGACACCAATACTACTTTTTTGGAAGCACTAGCAATTACGGAGAAACTCTATAAAAGTGTCGAAAATGAGACACCCTGTACTTTGGCTTGCGTGACATTAAAAGTCAAATAAAGCTTTTAATCCCATGCATTACCAAAACCCCGTTCACGGGGTGATAATAATTATAGCAATTTTCATGAGAGAGTTACCGTGAAAAATTCTTCATTTAACTAAATTTTTATATTGCTTTTCTGAGAATGGCAAGTTTACCGATAAGTCATTTGGTTTGTTAAAATAAATGTGCTTCTAAATCAAGAGATTAATTCTCCATTCTGCTTTAGCACAATGTTGTTTCGCGAGCGTTGTGTCTTTCCTCATGGAAACTTTGCCACAAAGGGTAGACGAGAAGACATCAGGCTTTTCATTCACATGATATATAGGTTTCTAAAAGTAGTGAAATTAAACTAGCTACAGTTTTATTGGAGGAAAGATCAATAGGGGAAATTCCTCTCATGAAATACTCGACAACAGGAAAGATTTGTTAACCAGAGTGAAAATACAATAGCATTGGCCAGAAGAGGGAGACAATTGGGAACATTGTAAGTTCGAATCAAATCGTTTGGCCCTATAGACACACTTTAGAACGTGTAGGGTATTTGAGTACTAGTTTCGTTGGATTTTTAGAGGTATTTCGGAAGTTTCATTTTCAATAAAAACTAATTCTATTGTATAATATAAGGCATAATCAACGTACTAAAAAGAAATATAAAACATGTGACTTCCCATGATTTTTTAAAGGAAAAGGAAATGGCCGACCTGCTAACGTATTATATCACAGTTGTTTTCGCTCATTTTAGCCAAATGTGAAAAGACACGAGTTCGTGGGAACAATACTGGAAGATGGTGAAAACCGGAAATAATCTTTTAAACTGTTGTCGCTCATTTTCAGGTGGCTGATATCGATTGCACGTACACTGCCGGTTCTGGTGCCGTAACACTGTCGTTACATCCCCACGATACATCCGCAAGCAGCTATGAAATATTTAATGTAATTCGGTAGTGGATTCCGAAAAACTGAGCCTGTCTCATATTTTTCGCTTTAAATTCGTCATGCCGCTATTTATATGTTTCTTTAATGCCGAGTAAACCTGACGTCTATATACGGATTAGCTCGATAAAGATACTTCTTGACCTCACATGTCCCTTATAAAAGTTTTTATGTTGGACAGGTTACTGCCAGACTGGGACATGCAACTCGACCTATTTTGGACAAAAATTAGGTTGACCAGCTTTAATTTAGCTCTCATTTCTGAAAACCCTCACACAATAGCAGTGACTGATCTACTCAAAGTTGAATCTCTATTCACAGTTTTTTCCACTAATTTCGTGCAGAATTTTAATAAATATATTTTTATTGCAGTTTTGATTTAAAACTGCTATACTCTTTGGCGTCGTTATTCTTCTGCTTTGTAGCTTGAAACTGTGTGTAGTTCGACAAAAAGCTTGAAATTGATGCATTATCTACATGCTTATTACCGCACCCTCCTTCTATGGAATGTCCCAAATCGGCCCTTACGTGTACTACATACATATCAGTGTTTAATTCTGATTTAATCCCTCATCCAGTACAAGCTGGTTGAAATTCGTATGTTTTCAGTTCCTGCTAGCGAAAAATGTAATGCTGCATCGAAAATTTCCAATATCTTAGGGAAATGGGATGAGTAATAAGTAATCCTCTGCGCCTGTATGAGGACAATTTGCAATATCGCAAACCCAATTTTCTGGGAATTGTTTTCGAAATTCATCTTAAGCATTAAACAGTTGTCGGGGTTTACTACTTGCTTATTGATAGTGAAAACTGGATGCTCCAATATTAAGTCTACTAAGCAAATTAATATTTCGAAATGCATTCCATTCCCCAAGTGCCCATAATAAAGAAGCCACACGCTCGCCATACTAATGAATGATTAAATTATCTAATGCCGTCACATTGACCCTTGCTCTATAGGGAGTAGACCATCCTGCTCCTTCTATTTGCTGGAGTTCAGCTAAAAGATAAATATTTTCAAAACAAGCGCAGAAGGTTTATTGAATATCCGATAAACTCCGAAATGATAGATAGGCGTCAGAATATCAATATTCAATTCGTCTGGCGATGTTTCGCTACATTTTATGCTTAATAGAGCTAAATATATCTACTACACACCATAAAGAACTTACTAGAAAACAGACAACTACAAGTACGAATTGACAAAACACTGTCATTTTCTTTTTCCCCTGAACAAGTGCTCCCTCAAGGATCCCAGCTCTCACCGTTTCTCTACAATATATACTGCCATGACATATACAATTACAACTTACCAGACAAAAATCAAATCGACAGATCGGCATACACATTACAATACGCAGACGACACGGCACTTATTGTACATAACAAAACTACTGAGAGAGCAGCTCAAAGACTCCAAACACTAACAAACAACACAATGACATGGTTTTATAAATGGAGACTGCAGACGGCCAAAAGACACAACCAAAAAACGACGTAAAATACCTTGAAATCACAATTGACCACAAACTTAAATTCACTAAACACATAGGAAACATAAGGGCAGAAACAATAAAGAGAACAAAACACTCCCGATCACTAACCTACAAAGACAGAGGAATTAGCACAAACACCGCCACCAAAATATATAAAGCTATTTGTAGACCCTTGCTAAACTTTGGACATATACTCATGACCAACGGAACAGAAAGGACAAAACGTTATATACAAACAACAGAACAAATTGCACTAAGACTAATAACACGAATAAGACACCCCCAACACCCACTACACAACCCCTCCACCCAACTACTATACGAACGCACAAACATGACAAAGATTTCGGAAAGACTCATACATCTACAGACAAAATGGACAAACAACCCCTACAACTGGACCATACTGAATCCCCTTTGTCTTACAAGACCAACCAGACAATCCCGCTTCCGTTTCCCTACATCAACGCTACTCGAACACTTACAAACGCAACTGACTACTGGACAATAAAATAATTTTTTCTTGTCATTAGATTTGGAAAGTTTATTCAATAAGATTGTTAACCTAGAATAAGAGAATTTTCATCTTTGTTTTTTATTTAGATTAAGACAACATGTATTAAACAAGGGCAGAAAGACCGATAGGTCGATAGCCTTTTTTAGAAATAAAGATGTTTACTACTACTAGAGCTAAATATTTAGTTAACATTTTTCAAGCAGCATATTTCAGTTTAAAAGTCTTCATGTACACAACACAGCTCAAGACAAAGACATTTTTGTGTTCATTTATGTGATGGTTTCCGTCGAACTTTTTTCGCCAGCATCAATCATTCAACCGCATGGTTCTTAACATGTAACCCAATCTGAACATATTTATACAAAAAGCGACGTCGTGTCCGAAAAAGTCATTGTTAAAAACTGACTTTGATATCGACTAGCAAAACGTATAGGTAGGCCGTTTTATAGGTTTCGGATAATAAATGATTTGGTACATTGACGGCAAAATAAAATAGAATTTCTGTGACCCTTGCCACTTACGATGGTCCGGCATATTTATTTGCGAGTAATGTCATATTTTAACGCTAACAAATGATGCTTTGACAGCATTATAGGCATTAATAATAATATGATTTTAGGTATTTTGATAGCGCTAAAGGCCACTCATTTGCCCCAGGAATTTTAAATTGCCTGACAAAATTTGATTAATCTTTTTAATCACCAAATTCTCATTAATTAAGTCATTCACTGGAGACCAGTTAATGTCTGAACTCAAATATTTGATGCGAGGGAATAAAAGAATATGCACATTTGAATACTAGGTGTTTCTCAAAACCCCTTTGTACGACAATGTTCTAAACAACAACCTCCACATCTGTATTGATCCCCTTTATACTTGCAATGTCCTAACGACATCAATTGTTCTTCAAGTTTCTTCATCTTCAACTAGAAAAATACAGCTAATTATTACTCGAGACCTACCTGAATCGAATGGTGTATTAAATTACACCAATTAAACCAATTAGTGCAAGAAGGCGTTAACTGCAAATATTAATTGATTAAAATGTTGCAGGTAAAGTTTTGTAATTAGAACATTAAATATTTAGCAGGAGAAATAAGGAGCAATAGTTTAGATTGAGACGAATTTTGTGACAAATTAAATACAGATCAATTTTCTTAGTATGTGATACAATTGAGCAATAATTTAAACTTAAAACTTGCAACTACACTGTTGCAAATCCATTCTATTAGTTCACCAAGTTCAATTGAGTTACAGGGAGCAGTTCTTCAGAGCAGACAATTAGTTTATCATTAAGTTAGTTTCGATTCAGTCATGCATCCACGTTTTAAACTAATAATGTGTGCTACCTTCAATAGATACAGTTTGCAGATCCAAAAGTGCTTCACATTTTAAGTTGATTATTCAAACTATTAGCCTTAGAAAGGTCGTCAACTTGAAATTTTCTGTTCTCAAAAATAAAGCCAGAAGTTGGCAGAATGTCTACCACAATTTAGAAAATATTTGAGGACATGAGAGTTTCATTTCGTATTTAATTCAATTTAAAACCGCAAATTGATTGCACCATAACAATAACATGAAAAAGCTGACCTACATACTCAGAAATTGTCCTTTCGGCAGTAGAAGTTGAAATTTAGGACCGAGCTACGTAGATATTCTCTTTGGAATGCTTGTTTTAGTTTTTAACTTTACTTACAGCTATTTTAAAATACCTTTTTCGGCTTAGTCGTTACATGAATGTAACATGAAGATTCAGCGTCGAACTTTAAGATTATACCGAGTGGAAACTTTAGCAGATGGATGCTTTTATTTTCCTTCAATAGCTTTGCACAGAAAAGTCGAGCTTTGTAAATAAAGGAATTGTATCTATTTAAGCTACATTTCAACAGGTTTTATTATTATTCAGCTATTTCGCTACTCTATTTAAGATCGAATGTTTAGTAATTAAGTCCCTTGATACACTCTTTATATAGTAAAAATCTCTTAAATCCAATTCTTTCTAATCAGCTTGATCTTAAGACAACTTCTGTATCCGGTCTCCTCACTGCCCCAAATAAAGGAAATCTGTTGAATTTCTCATTATTTTTAATTATTTTTCAAATACTATTGGATCCTCAACTAACGTTTATTAAAGCTGCCCTGGAAGCTAGATTAATTTAGATTGCCTTTGTTAAGGATTTATTGACGGGTTCAATACAAAGGCTGTATTGGTCTGGGTTTTGTATAGTTGAGATTTCGGTTTTATCACAATCAGTTGAAAGTTTTAGATTTTGTATGTGGATTAGCAGCTTTTGTACTTTGAAGTTTATTTTAATATTAAATCAATTTTTATTAGCACGTTTAGATATTTAAGAAAGTCAGCCAAAACAATGGCTTATTTCGCAGTTGTATATTCTAAGAAAACAACGGTAGACTATAACCAAATTATACTGCGGCTAAATGTAGCAAAGGATAAAATAGAACGGGCGGAAACAGCAAGTAATCGTATAAAAGGAACGGGAGATAAATTATGATTATTAGGAAATGTAATCTTATTGTGACATTTTTTCCAAGAATATTATTGCCTGCATAAACCAATTTGCTTCCAAAAGTAGGAAATTACATTTTTTTGCTTTGTTTCGCCCAGCGACGCAGGACTGGTGTTTTCCTTGCAGACTTCAAAAACTGCCCAATTATTCGTTTTGACGTTGAAAGAAACATCGAATTATTATCCTGTATAACACAGGTGAAAATACAAAGCAAGGAAATAGGTGAAGAACCCGTAAATTATGATCGTTCTTGATCTTATTTTGATGTTGTTCCGGAAACACAAAAAAAAACACATTTCGAGCAAATCAGCCAAATTGTTTCGACAAATAAGACGACAGTTACACATTACAGAGGCAATTCGCATTTTCGCCTCATTTGCTTGTCTTTTTCTTTGATTGTGCGAAAAAACGAAATTATTTTCAAGAACTTGTTACGCAGAAAAAATGTAATCAGGAGTAAATAAATACAGGGTTTTCTGATATTTTATATAATATTTTATTTCACTTAAACAACACGGGAATTTTAATGGAAATTAGCTACACGTTCCATTGATACTTTCAATAACATACCTAGCCGAAATTTAGAATTCCCCTTATCCATTGCTATTTAATACAATTTTAACAAAGGCAATTTAAATTCAATCGGCTATTCAGGCAATCCTAATAAACTTGAAACGGATATCGAATGTTCTTCGAGGAATAATTAAAAATTTACCGAGATTTAATAGGAACTGGCTTACCGATTCGAGTAAATTTGCATTATCGCCATCATACATTTATTTGTGAATAAAATTATGTTTTTTACATGCCGGATTTTTTAAATTAAAATTGGAGATTTGTATTTTATTTCTCTGTTATGAGGTTCTTCAAGCAATTTTCGTTTTCCGCCTACAGTGGCGTGTGTGTTATATGTTTATAGTACCAATTTATACACTGTATTCAAGGTCTATTAAAAAATAACAAGACCTAGAACAATAACAAAGAGAAATGTGTTTTAAAAACAAGCGTCCTAATGAAAATAGAGAACTAATTGAATTCCCCGAACGCAAAACTGAATTTTTCGCAAAAAATGAACATTGACAACATATCTTGTTATTTTAACTAAATACGCACTAAAAAAAATTGGGTCACTACGTATCAGAATTAGAAAATCTAGATGTTTTATGAAAGAAGTTTCAAGCCCATACTGAACGAACTTGCCAAATCTGGAATCCAAAGCTATAAAAAATATGTGTATGGGTTTTCTTTGAGCTGCAACATTGTTGAATGCGATTTGCTTTTATCAAGGAGCTTAAACTTTTTAGTGCTAAAAGACAAACCTAGAACTTTGCGAGCGAGCAACTTGAACCTTTCGAGTTAGAGCTATAAAGATTTCGGCTCCAGAAGAGATAGCGCTCGAGCGCTGATCAAACGAGGTGTTATGTTAGTGTATTTCTTAATTTATTTAAGTTTTTATTTTCTAGTTATAGGTCTATTGTGTCAACTTATCAGTTAAATATTGACGGTTATTAAACTTCTTTGTATATTTTTTAACTTTTATTTATCACTTAAAGGGCTCCAATTTTCTTCTTTGAAATAATTTATGTATTCAGTAAATTGAACTCGAAAGCAGATGGAATATGGTGCTAGCGTATTTTTAGAATGAGTAGGGATATTGAAAATATCTTTTTGAGGCCAACTTTTTCTGTTTGCTTTTAGGAAAAATTGGCTCCGATCACGGACATTGGCCAATGTAAACTCACTTAGAAATGCGGATTATTTTTTTATAAGTTTGGAAGGCTTTCAAAGGTTAAATATTCAGGAGCCCTTTTATAATGAAGGAAGAAAACATTGGTTTATCATTAGGGAAATATCGTGTTAAATTAGGTTTTTTTCTTTATGAAAACTTTCTAATTAGTCTGCTTAACTTGGAGTCATCAGGCATTGCTGATTTAATATGACAGTTCAATTATCTGTCCGTGTCTGTGGAGGCCTGAGTTTGCTATTTAAGATTTTAATTAACCAAATCAAGCGACTTAAATAGTTTCCAAATTTTCGTACACTTATCTATAAGTATTGATTTGTTTCTTTAATAATTGCAGTTTTACTACTTGATAACTCCATCAGATAATTCTCCTAGGGGTGTTAAAAATTTATGAGACAAAACAAGGAGTCTTTTGATTTTCGAAGTTTCACTACTCCCGACAGTTTATTGCCAGGATAGCAGTCCAACTAAGCTCTAATAGTTCAGAAGTTAAAATGAATTACTTCAAAACAAAACAGTTGTTTTTCTGTAATAGACTAGCAACAGAAATTAGTGGAAAACTATTTTTCAGTAAGCAAGCGATTATGTACAAAATAAAGTTTACTGAGTAATCGACTTTGCTCCAAGTTTCCGCTAGTTTGAAAACAACTTTGAGTGAATTTACATGAAGTAACACGTTTCAATTTAAATCACATTTTTCGAAAAATATAAAGTATGTGGAGTATCGACTGTATATTTAAACCATCGAAAATTTCTTGAGGACGGAATATTTGAACATTTCAAGCGCAAATAGTTCACATTTCATATCCTTCACGTAATGGTGATAATTATTTATCGAATTGCTTGTCTTATTCTCGCAAACTTTCTCCACCATTCTCCATTAGGCAAACGTTGAAAGATTCCAATATTCACTGCATGGTTTGAAGTCTGCAGCTGTTTTGAACCAATGTGTCAGGAGCATAAATAATATGAACGATTCGTGTATATTGCACACGATTCGAACATTGTCGTTTTTGAGATTTATGGCAACTGCTGAAATCTCGAATATACATCTTACCTAATTTTCCAAAGCATCGAGTGAAATAAACTATGTAATATTTTTCAATGTTTCTCAGTGTTTTCCCAAAAAATGAAACAATTAAAAAGACAGAAAGAAAGTAACTGATCATAATCGGATAACGATTACGGTGTAATCTATAGGGTAAGTAGCAGTGCGAGGTAAGCAAAATTATTTCATTCTCGCTGTACGCGAAAGGAAGAATGCGGACATGCGAAAAATTACAGACTTCTTTGTATGTTTTCGTATTCTTCAGGCGTGGGCGAACTATCCCGTAGCTCGACGATGGATAGCTCGACCATGAGATTCTGATACTAACACGGATAGATACAGTGCCCAATTTGCTTTAGGTGGCAACTGCACTTGCAGACATGCCCACTGACTATAAAAGGAACGAAACTACCATTAGGGCTAGATGGACATCGCAAAATTGGTCCAGGACCCTGAAAGCGGTTGAAGATCGACTGGGGATAAATCAGGCAGCAAAAGTTCATGGATCCCAGCAACGACACCGAAGGATCGAATTCGGCTCACAAATTTCGATCAAAACAGTCGCCTACATCTAACATCTTCTCTAGGTGATGAAGCGGAAATGAAGCTTGTAAGAGACATTAAAAAATTGCAATAATTCGGATTTGTACCTGATCGAGACTCAGTTAGACGCATGACCTTTGAATTGGCCGAAAAATTAAAAATTAAACACAGATTCAATATGGAAAAGTCGAAGGCAGGCAGACTGGTTAAATCTTTTTTTGAAACGAGACAGGCCTTCAGTTGAATCAGAAGCCAGGACAAGTATTATCAGCTACAGGTTCAAAGAATATGGCGACGATAATTTTTGGAGAAAAGGGGGAAACTATCTCAGTTATTGTCTGCTGCAATGCGGAAGGATATTTCCTTCCCCCTTTCTCAATATTCAAAGGAAAAAACAAGAAATCGGAGTTTTCTGATGGCATGCCTCCTGGATCGGCAATAACCATGAATCAAAAATCTGCTGACGTGAACGCTGATATTTTAAAGCATTGGTTGGATTGTCTTTTTCTACCAAGAAAGCCCACAGGACCGGTACTTCTGATATTAGATGGCCATACGTCGCACCCCAACAGCATTGGTGTTTTAGAATTTTGCGAAGCAAACCACATCGTCTTACTTTGTTTGACCAGCCAACCTACTCATTTCCTGCAGACATTAGACCGTTCATTTTTTAAGCCTTTGAAAGTCTATTATTATCAAGCATGCAAAAACTTCATCAAGACCAACCCTGGACGAAAGTCAACTAGATTACAATTCGGTGCACTTCTGAACACAACGTGGAATAAATCAGCAACTGTTCCGAATGGTGTTTCGGGCTTTAGAGCAACCGGAATTGCTCCATTTAATCCAGACACTATCCCGGATTACGCCTACATTTCTGTTGAAAGCGGTTCTGCTGTTGGTTTGAAATCTAGGCGCCCAGAGTCTCCTGCGTTGGTACACATGACATCTCCATTTCCAGAATATTTAAAAATTGATGCTTCAAATCCACCCGCTCTCGAAAACAGAACTTCTCCGTAACCAGGATGTTCACACTGGGATCCTCCACAATTTTCTGAAAATTCTACTACTGGAAATTGCGAGACACCTGCTGTAGAAGACCAAACACCTGGCAAACTTTTAGACCAAATTTCCCCCGTTCCCAGTGTTCAGGCCAAAGCGAGGAAGACAACTTGCCACAATTTTAAAGGCCTCTGAACAAAGAGAAAAAGTTATGAGGACTACTTTGACGAAAACTGTGAGGTTATGCTCTAAAAGAACCCAAAAGAATAAATTCACAACTTTCTACAGGAAATCTAAAGAAATCCCTTCTTCTGGTAGTGATGCCAATCCGAACTTAGGCCCAGAAGACGACGTTGACCTTATTTTTGACGAAAACGATTGCGCCGGATGTGGAGAAAATTATAATAAGACTACCCTCAAAGATGATTGGATCCAATGTTTCTTGTGTCACCGATGGATGCACAAAAATTGGCTGCGACTAAGAAACAGAAGAAACATGAGTAAGGGTTGAATTCGTTTGTTTTGAGTGAATTACTGTTTTTCTAAAGTATTATTTGGTTGTTTCTGTAACCATGGCATGGTGGTCGGTCTGTCCCGGACGACTCGGATGAGTCCGACCATTCACACCGGATGAGTTCGTTTTTTGTTCTAGTTACGTTGTTTTTTCACAGTTTACTTACAGTATTAAAGTTTTCATGGTATAGTAGTAGTATCTTGGTGAAACCCCTGTGTTGAAAGGTAAAATGCAGGCTTCTGGAACACTTTGCAAAAAAGTGGTCGGACTCTCCCGGACTTACCCTAACGGAAATAAGCTAAACTAACCCAAACGAACGCAAACTAAACCATATTAACGCAAACTAACCCAAATTAATCCACCCATAAATTCGTGGACTGACGATTCGATTACTGCAATTTTTGAGATTTATGACAATTGTTCGAATCTCGAATATGCATGGTTCCATTTTTTTTTTCGTTTTTTTCAAAAAAATTAAGCAATTAAAAAGACAATTTCCCTTAGCGAATATTTTTCACCTAAGGAACGGATAATAATCGGATAACGTTTACAGGATAATCGATTTATTTACAACTTGGCAGGAGGTTATAAATGATTTAAAAGTCGTTTACATGAAGATACACGCTCCAAGATAAATTGTATTTCCCGAGAATGTGTATAAAAGAAAGTTTCTTAGGTTTTTCTGCAATGCTTTGAGGCGCTTAGGGTTTAAAATATTATAATTCGAATATAAAAACCTTTATGGCATTCACGACTCGCTTTGATAGTAAAAAATCTTAAATTATAGACGTATAGTTGAACATGATGTAATTCTAGTAAACTGATTCCCAAAAAGTCAATTTTTTCCGAAAATGAGTAAACAGTTATTCACAGTTTATGTTTCACATTCGCAATTACGGCAGGTATTGAATGTACCAGCCGAAATGTTGTAATATCAGTAATTAATAAATATTATGGTTTATTGCAAATTATTGCAAATATAGGCTTTATTTGTAGAGAAGGTAATTTGAATTATGCTCCAGTAATCAATACCAAAGTTCGCTAGGCCATGGCATTTATAATGAGTTGTAAATAGAGAATCGCTATTTTGATGCGATTCTGGACGAGGTGTGAGCACCACAACAAAAAGATATTAACCTGTTAAATTTTCGTAAACTCACTAGCAAATCGACGTCTTGTTTTTATTGATAATTTAAATTGTTAATCTTTGAAGCAAAGAAACTAAGCTAGATATCGAGACACTGTCCTTATCCAAAGTTTCTTATTAGAGTTGTACAAATAAAACTACTGTGTTTCCCGAACGAGTTGAGAAAATTAAGAACAAACGCCTTTCTGGAGCGATTCTGGTTGGTTTACTGCTTTCGGTGTAGAAAAGGGGATTCGCGTAATAGTTTTGCTCTTTGGAGAAACAACCTAGTTAGTGATGGAATTCTTGATATCACACTCTTTAGTCATTCAGCTTATCATCATAATTTAGTTTACGGTTAAAAGCAAAATATATTTCCATTACTTTTAACTGTTTTGTAAAGAAATTACTCGTGTCAGTTTATAATAATAACGTTTTAGGCAATTAGGTGGATTTAAAAAGTTACTTTTTTATTTGAATGGTTTGGACGAAAATGAAATATTTAGAATCTTCAAGGTTTTTCAGCTGCTTTAAATTAGGAAACAGGGCCTCTAGTTGTTGCTGGTTTTTAGTGAGGTATTCTTCTTCTTCTTCAAGTGGCACTACAACCCTATGTGGGTCTTGGCTGCAAGCACAATTTGCCTCCATCGACCTCTATCTATCATTGTTTCCTGGTCATTTTCAATGTCCATCTTCCGCATATCCGATAGAAGATTGTCCCCCCCATCTCATTTGAGGTCTTCCCGGTGGCCTTCTGATCGTCGGTGCTTCCTGTCATGCTATTTTCAGCATTCTGTCATCCAGTGCTCTGTATATGTGTCCTGCCCATCTCAGTCTTTGTGACTTTGCTTCTCTCACAATATCTCCCTGGTACAATTGTTCTAACTCCGCGTTTGTTCTTATTCGATAAAGTCCTGAACTAGGATCCTGGGTTGGTCCATATATTTTTCTAAGTGTTTTTCTCTCGAATCTTCGCAGGACGTCTTCGTTTGCTTTGGGTAGGGTCCACGCTTCACATTCGTACATGACTACCGGTCTTATAGTAGCATGGTACATTTTTAGTTTTGAGGAAAGCGACATTATTCTCGATTGGAACAGTTCTCTTAGAGCATAATAGCAGCTAGTACCGCTCTGTATGCGGGCCTTCATTTCTTTATTCATTTTGTCTGCTGTGATGACTACGTCGAGGTATTTGAATTCTGAGACCCGTTCAATATTGTAGGTGTCAATGGTTACATTCTGCCCTAGTCGATCTCTTCCCGGTCTCCGGGAATTAAACATGTAGTTTGTTTTTTTTTGTCTTCATTAATACGTAATCCTACTGTGTCTGATTCCTTTTCTATTTTTCCAAACAGCTATTTCATTTCAATAGTTGTTTTACTGACAAGATCTGTATCATCTGCAAATGCCAGTATCAGGTTTGGTCCACTGCTTGAAAAAGTTCTACGTCAATCTTAGCTCGTTTGATCGCTGCATCCAAAACGATATTGAACAGTATTTGGGACAAACTATCACCCGGTTTCAGACTCTTGTCCACCACAAAGTTTTCTGACATGTTGTTCTCAACTTTAACACAGCACCGGCTACCCTCCATGCACACTTTTGTAATATTTATTATTTTCTTTGGGATTCCACATTCTGTCATGGCTGCTCATACCATTTTGCCATGGTCTCTTAACACGCTATCATAGGCTTGTTGGAAGTCGATAAATAGTTGGTGGAGGTCGTTATCAAATTCCCAGTGTTCTTCGAGGATTTGGCGAATAGTGAAGATTTGATCCAACGTTGACCTATCGACTCTTCCGCGTATGGTGCTATGCGGATTAGAATCACGTTTGCAAGCATTTTATATGCGGGGTTGATGAAAGATATCCCTCTGTAGTTTTTGCATACCTGATACTTCCTTTTTTATGTAGGGGTATAATAACATCAGTTTCCAGCTTTCCGGTAATGTTTCGCTGTCCCATATTAGTACGATTAACTCATGCATCTTTTGATAGAGTACTGGACCTCCCATTTTCAGGCATTCCGAGGGGATAGTACTATTTCCTGAAGCTTTGTTGTTTTTTAGGCGTTGTATGGCCTTCGTCACTTTTTCTAGTGTTGGTTTCTGGGTTTCTATTTCGGCGGTTACATACACGGGCATACTTGTTGTGTCGTTCTTTGTTACATTGAGGAGTTTCTGAAGATGGTCTTTATTAACATTTTTTAAATTTTAATTCATAGGGTGTTATTTAGCTTCAAAGTTGTTTTAATTATTTATATGAATTATTGTACAAACTCATATATACTTGCAGTATTGAGGTGACTTCAGAATGAATATCGTTCACGTATTAGACAAATACTCTCACGACTAAAAGAATGTCTCTTAAAGTTAGTTGTGAGGACGATCCTAGAAATCTGTTATATCTAAATTCGTAATGAACATTAGCCGAACATCACGCCATAGTTAAATAGATTACATTGCTTTAAGGGAATATTCTGAAATATAGTTTAATCTTGACAAATTGCGGTTTAATACAAAATGCGAATTCCAAGGATCGGCAGATTTATAAGCCCCGTGGCTGTTTTGCACTAAAATGGCTGATTATAATGTTTCTTTACAAGCTTAATCAATTACTCGTTTGGGAAATGTGTTTTTCACTTCACGCTTACTGCCGAACTTATTATACCTGTCTACGTGAAATATAGGATAATGATTTATTTACGATGCAAGAGCTTGAATGAGATTTTATTTACAGACCACTTGTTCTAATATTTATATAAAATGTTAAGCTTAACCATTTTGTACATCCGTTTTAACATTATTTACTGTTCGCCAATTCAATTACAATATTTAATTTGCCGTTCATTAAATACAACGTTAGCATTTTAATACCAGATGTAATTTATATATTTTAGTAAGTTGAACTAATTGTATCGGCGTATAACTACAAAAACAATAATTAGCATTAATAACAATATTCTCCAAGCAGCGTAGTAAAAAGCAGTCGATGAAACGATGCAACTGTTTTATAAAATTCTGCAACAAAATTAATTAATCGTAAGCAAATAAAACTATAACTGGTTTCACAGCCAGTAATTTGAGTCATTTTAATTTTCTCTGTTTGGAAGAGAAAATTTCTTTTATGTATTTAATTTTAGTGTAAAATATTAGTGGGCAACTTGCTTGTCCAACATTTCCAGCGTAATAAATTCAATTTACAGCGTGCAACAGAATGAAAGTAAATGTTGTTACTCCATGTCTTTTCCGCTAAAGGTGTTTATTTTGTAATACCCCGCATGCAAACCAGTTCGCCAAAATATTTGCCACTTTGCATATTAAGATTACTTAACTACTTGTTGAAATTTGATGTTTTTGGTCGAGATTTACGCTCTGTTCATAAAATACGACACATGTTTTATCCATTTATACAGGTTTTAATGACACCTAGCTGCGAACTAGTGATTACCTGACTTTACATTCAGAAAAACTTTTCTTAGCCCGATTTAAGCATCGTTTTGAGTAGATCTATGCACAATATAAGTCGCGAATTACTTATACAAGCAATCAACTTTTTGCGCTTAGGAATTGAATTGAGGTATCAAATTGTTTTGTTGCACGCTCCATACCATTCATTATCGCTTTGGCTTGTAGGTAAATTAAATAAAAATAATTGGCATACAGTAACATTTTATTTCAAAATTTCCTGGGTTTCAGTCAATCCTACTGTTTATTATTTAAAATGTTACAAATACGTTTCGGTGTCTTTCTCCACCATCATCAGTTTGTGTATATAGTTGCTACCAACTTCACATTTTTCACACGAAAAGAAAATGTGAAGTTGGTAGCAACATATACACAAACTGATGATGGTGGAGAAAGACACCGAAACGTATTTGTAACATTTTAAATAATAAACAGTAGGATTGACTGAAACCCAGGAAATTTTGAAATAAATTGAAGTACAGTCAGGAAAATATACACAACAGTAACATTATACACTAATAATTTCAGAGAAACAATACGAAACTTAGTTTCTCATTATGATTGGAGCTCATGAGGATGGCCTCGTTATTTCACGACAAGACGGAATGTTTGCAAAGAGGAAAAGTTTTATGGAAAATCCGTTTTCATTTAATAATCAGATTACAACTTTAGTTTTACACAGAATGATTACTTATTTCCTCCAATTTCACTTAAGAGGGTTCTCCTTTAATCAGAAGGGAATATCCAATGAATTACCTCACGTACTCGATTAAAAATTTAATCGAGAATCCATACTCAATCGACATCTGCTCTTTGGGCCCTTTTCCCATTGGGAGCACTATTTTTAAACTGAAAAACTTGTCAGCTAAAACTATAGCTCATTAAATAACTTATTAATTGCAATTAGAGCACATGTATTCGCGCCTCAATAGGCACTTAAAACTATTAATCTGGAAACGTTCATTTTACTTTTGTGTGTAACAGAACCTTGAATGGAAGCTAAAAAACAATGAAAGCTTTAAAGCTAAAAAAAAAACGCCCTGACTGTTTCCTGAAACTTCGCTAGTAATTTAATTTGTAGACGTTTATTAAACTATAAATACTTGGAAACCAGCTTCGAACTTAAATCAGTAACAGAGCTTCAACTTGTTTTTTTCCGAATACAGCTCTGACTAATGCTATTGTCTAGTATGCTTTCAGAACTAGAACGTCGCTTTCACAAAACACCTGTCCAAAAGTTAAACAAGCCAGCGAAGTACAACACTCATAATTGAACTTTATATTTCGGTTGTTTGCATGATGTGCAAAATAGTAAAGCAAATAGCAACATTTCTGCTTACACGCACATCAGATTTAAATGAGAACCTATGGAAATTTGTGTCTGATGTGCATTGAAATAAAGTTGGTAGGTGGCAGTAACTTTTGCGGGTATTGTGGTGTTTTCTATTATTGAACTGGAAATTAATAGTAGCGACTGATATGATGTATTTTGTAGTGGCGCTGACGCGATTAGAAAAACAATTTCTTATTCCACACATTGTAGTTCTCAAATGTATTGTTCCGCAAGGAGGAAATATATACTTTTGTTATCTGAAAATAATGTTATAATCGGGTTTTAACAGGCTCCATTACCAGCTGCACATATTGAAACAAACCACCTGCAAAATTAAAAAGACATCGAAACTTAAGTTCCGCTACAAACTTGAATAATAAAGCCGCATTATTCTTCTGGAAACTCCTTCAAATAACACAAAGAGCCCAACTCTTCAGCTATTTTGTATGAGATGTCTAGAGTTGTAAGCTTTTTACACCTCTAGCAGTGTTAAGTTATGTCAGGTGAATGTTCCCTGTTGCGCCTTGCTGTTGCAAATTGACTTTAGTATCTGAAGTGAGTTTCGTGTTTTACCTCGTGCTTTCGGTTGGAAAGTCCGAATAATAAAACGAATTTAAACGTTGGATATTCCAAAGTGGCGCTAAATGAAACGTTTGATAAAGCGTTCCAATACGAATCCCATCAATCCAAAGTTTAGAAGAACCTTTTCTTAAAATGGGAATTAACGAATCCTTTTTTTGAAAAGTGAATTAGCTAAATTAAGACCAAGTGGATATTAATTGATTTATGAATGAACCCGATACCGGTAGCTCTATCCTCAAATCCAGAGTGCGAAAAGAAAAAAAGCGCAATTTTATTGCCGCCTATTTGTCAGTCTGCTTTTCTCGCCTGAGAGAAAATTTGGTCTATTCGTCACGATTTGTGGTAATTAATAAACCTCTGGGGCGGTAATAATGAGTGCCATTAACATTAATGCGTATAATAATACGCGCAGTACGAGGCTGTTATAGGCGTCAAACCGAGCCATGTCGTTATCGGGGCCTGCAGAATAAACACTTTATTAAGAGCAAATGTGCTCACAGCTCAGCGTATTAGGAATAACCTAATTACTATTACTAGGTTTCCTTCTACCAGGTTAACATGAAAACTATTCGACCGTTGCAGAATTCTCAATTCAGTAGATTTCGCTCACTGAATCAGATTAATCGTTCAATTGTATCTCACTGTTTCCCAAACTTTTGCAGCATGCGTTGTTATAGAACTAGATGTAGAGTTTTCATTGAACATCCAATTTACATGTTCAAGAAAATAATTGAATTCTGTCTGAAAAATATTGATGTGGAATGTTCGCCGTATTAATTATTACCATAAAATCGGCTGAATGTGCCCAATTATCTCTCAGGTGAGAAATTCGGACTGATATATGACCGGCAATAAAATTGTGGTTTATTTTCCTTTTTCCAACCTTTGGGAGATGGATCTAGCGATATTGGGATAATAATAAATCAATTAATATGGATGGAATGTAAGGCATTTTCAGGCATCTTTTATTTATTTTTCGTTACTACGTTATCGGGTTTCTCGCATTCTCTTTTAATTACCTTTTTGATAAATTCCTACATTAAAAAATTATGCAACCTACTTTAATCCCCTGATATTTTTCCATCTGGAAAGACATTTGTGCCGGCTACTAACGCCGTTTTCAAACTTGCTGTGCAAATAAAGATTGTGAACAATAAACGAAGACACTGTTTAATTTAATAAAATAACGTGGGAGTTCCACTTCGTAACAATGAAATCCAATTTCATCTGGTTGCCTTAAAAGCAACTGAAGTAATTAAGACTGAATACATATTAATTGATTCATTAGCAACTCGACACTGCCTAGCTGCAGCTTCAAATGTGGAGTGCGAAAAGATAAAAGCACAATTTTATTGCAGGTCATTCGTCAGTCGGCTTTTCACGGCTGAGGGCAAATTTCTTCCATTCGTCATGATTTGTGATAATTAATTAAGTCGAGGGAAGGCAATAATGACAGTCATTAAAATTACCGCACATGGTAATCACGGGGACAGATAGAGTCTATTTGACAAAATAATTGACGAGGAAAAATAAACTCGGAGAGTAAAAACGGGAAATGGCGTAACGAGGTTATTATAAAACTCCTGTTACCCATCCGTCTGAAATTTGTTTGGCTTTAGTACAATTGATATAATACGTTACTTATCTGGAAGAAGGATACTATTTTATGTCACAAAACAAATTAAATAAATTGTTATTTCTTGGTTAGAGGCAGGTGAATAATATAGCCACTAGTGAATTTTCAGTTCATAGGAATTTAGTCCTGACGTTCCGCTAGGGGTGTTCACTTCAGGGTTGAGGTGAGCACCAGAAGTGGACTCACCTCTGAAGATGCTAGCTATGCGTGCCAGCGAAACGTCACCATCAAATTCCTATTGGAGAATCTGAAAATCACCTATTTTCAAGCGATGGCCGCGGAGGCTTTTTACGACTCAATTTTAAGTTGACATTTATTTGTGTCATCTAATTTTTGGTTTATTCCCAAAACTGAAACATACTGTATTTTCAAGATCTAAGATTGTAAATGTCATATTTACGCTGAACAAGGGCTCCCTCAAGGATCCCCGCTCTCACCGTTTCTCTACAATATATACTACCATAACATATACAATTACAACTTATCAGACAAACATCAAATCGACAGATCGGCATACATATTACAATACCAGACGACACGGCACTTATTGTGCATGACAAAACTACTGAGAGAGCAGCTCAAAGACTCCAAACACTAACAAACAACACAATGACATGGTTTTATAAATGGAGACTAACACCAAACGCGTCAAAAAAACCAACTTCTGCTCACAAACCACAGACTCAACTTTGACTCCCCTACAATAACTGCAGACAGGCCAAACGACACAACCAAAAAACGACTTAAAATACCTCGGGATCACAATTGACCACAAACTTAAATTCACTAAACACATACGAAACATCAGGGCAGAAACAATAAAGAGAACAAAACACTTCCGATCACTAACCTACAAAGACAGAGGAATTAGCACAAACACCGCCACCAAAATATATAAAGCTATTTGTAGACCCTTGCTAGACTATGGACATATACTCATGACCAACGGAACAGGAAGGACAAAACGTTATATACAAACAACAGAACAAATTGCACTAAGACTAATAACACGAATAAGACACCCCCAAAACCCACTACACAACCCCCCCACCCAACTACTATACGAACGCACAAACATGACAAAGATTTCGGAAAGACTCATACATCTACAGACAAAATGGACAAACAACCCCTACAACTGGACCATACTGAATCCCCTTTGTCTTATAAGACCAACCAGACATCCCGCTTCCGTTTCCCTACATCAACGCTACTCGAACACTTACAAACGCAACTGACTACTGGACAATAAAATAATTTTTTCCAGTCATTAGAATTGGAAAGTTTATTTAATAAGATTATTAACCTAGAATAAGAGAATTTTCATCTTTGTTTTTTATTTAGATTAAGACTACATGTATTAAACAAGGGCAGAAAGACCGATAGGTCGATAGCCTTTTTTAGAAATAAAGATGTTTACTACTACTGTAATATTTATGGATTTTAAGTATTAATTGAATTATTTCTGTTCTAGCTTTAACGGTTCCTCCAGAATTTGTAGAGCCGATTCCCAATGTCACCGTAGCGTTGGGACGAGATGCCAGCCTGCCATGTGTAGTGAAGAATCTTGGAACATACAAGGTGAGTTTTGAAAAATTTGTCCATTATTTTTTGATAAAACCCTAAAATGTTCGCAAATCCATTTCTATATATTTTTCTTTATTTTTGGCACTGCATTCTTCCATCGTATTGACCCAGTTTGAAAATCGAAATCTTTTGTCGAAGTTGATTTAAAGTAACTATCATCGTTTAATAGAATCATTTAGTTGCAGCATCAAACCGAATAAATGTACCTTTTCTGGAACCGTCTATGTAGTTTACGATCAACTCCTTTTCATGCAGAGCCAATTTAAAGCAAGCGAAATTCATTTGATTAATGCGTTCTTTTTCAAGAAGAAAACTGGCCATCAATTCCGTAAATTGCTTTAATTTAATTTTACCAAGAAATATCGTTTAGTGTAGTAATCACAATTTTCTGTATATTTTTCCGCAAAGAAACCCGCCTTATTACTTTAGCTATTTCGTCTGTCATTTGATATAATATATATACGTGCAATGCAGACCAAATTGTATTCATAAAATTTCAGGGAGATAAGGAGCATAAATTTGAAGATTTCGTATAGAGCCAATTGCGGTTTTACACTTTATTATTCTGTGATGTTAGGAATAGTATCTGGAGAGAATTTCATTTCGGTGATCCATATTTTCTCTTTGAAGTTTGAATTTGCAAATGAAAACTTTGATGTATCAACATCAATATCATAAATATTTAACATTTGTGGACAATACAGCCGAAACTTGCTTTGTCCCCTATTACTGAAACGTATTGTCAGAAATGGACAACTCGAGCCATTAAATATTCTCATTTATAAATACCTAAGTAAGCAGGCGATGTTGTGGAGAAAATGTTTCAATAGTGTCTTTTTTAAAGGAATATGTTTTAGCCATTTTAACTTTTCATGGATAAAAAGGGGTATGTGCCGCGGTTTTCATACTAAGAGAAAGTGAAAAATTGTTAAGCCGGAAGTATACAAGCCATAACTTCGCATCTAAACTTACTTTGGATGCAACTTTAAGCAGTAGAAAAGTTAAATAACCACATTATGTTTAAGATTTACTGTTTACGATACGTGTTGGACTTGAGCCAAGAGCATCTCACGCCGTAGAGCAGATTAGGTGTCACGCTTTATCCTCATATTGCACTTTGGGCTATAACGCGTAAGAAACAGCTGTTGTTTCCCCTCAATGGCGTCTGCATTGTCGTCCCTTTACAAAGTGCAAGGTGCAGCTATACTCGCTCTAATAAAATACTTAATAACAAAAGCTCTTTTCTGCGCCCTCATGCATCAGCTTAGCAATCTTTGTCTATCTTCTCGCGGAAATAAAGCAAAAGGTCGCCTCGCTCTGGCAAATGTTACGTCAACAAGACGTTACAGAATACAGGGTTCAATAAAAAGTACTAGTTTTTCTATTTGGGCTAATGGAAAACGTCGCGCTTCATCCTAAAGCGATTATTCCCACACTTTTGTCGTCTCGAAATTACAGCTCCTTTTTATATTGTACACGTGGCACTTAATGGCTATTATAAAAAATATGAAGATGAACAGGAATTTCTGCTAATAAGGCTCAGAAATAACATCCCTTAGAATTAGGGAAGTTAATATCTTCTAAGCCCATGTGAGTATCGAGTCAATTCCTGTATATACAGCCTTATTATATACCTTTCATATTTTATTACATCAAATGGATAAAGACGGTCTTTATAGGGCGGAGCACTGGCGTGTCAATTATAGGGATATAATACCGAAATGAAAAACTTGATCGAAGCTTTTTAAGATGACATCAATACACTGACGGCGAGCTTTGCAGACAATAAATATAAAAATTTGGTCAATTTTGTATCACAAATGATGGGCATTCCCAATTATTTATGGGACCTGCAATTAGCAGAGCAACTTTTTTAAATAAATTATCTTCGAGTGATTATTGCCTACTTCCCTTGTACACGTAGAAATACCTGTATAGACAAACTACGGTAAACTTTCTATGAAAAGTCATCTAAGCTGTGACAGGATTTTAGAGCCCTTCATAAATTTCAATTTAAAAGCAATAGTCAACGATCAACTTTCATCCAGGCGATATTTTCACAGCAAATATCCTCGTCTAAAAGTTTAAGGGTTTTTATCAAACTTAAGGGCAATTGGATCTTGCGATATTTTTAAAGTTGCTTGCATCCTATGAGCTATATAATCTCTGTATATGTCAAATCATGTTTCAGATAGCATCGAACTGCTTCAAATCCTTGCAACACGTTTTGATTGATGAAAAAGTGAAATTGTTCAGCAGTTCAGTATTTAATCGAAAAAATTGGCTGTTGTTTTTTTCGAGTTCCTGATAATGAAGCAAATACAATTCCGGTTACTGATTTTTTTTATAAAGTTCTGGTGCATTGCAGACCAAAATCTGTTTCGAACCCCGCAGAAATTTTACTATATTACAGATAGAGCTGAAATTGTTTACAGACCAATCAAACCGTATAAATTGAAGCCTTTATTCACACCTATTTGGAAGTTTTTATTGCGGTTTTCTACCCACATTCGTCTATTTTAAAATTACATTTTAATTTCGTTTTTTGCTGATGAAGCGAGCCTCGCGCTTCACTTATTTTATTTACTAATGTTTGTTATAAATAGACATTTTACTCAATTTGGAAGTGAAAACCCACGTGATGTACTCAAAATATATTGAAGTAGTTAATTGCAAAAAATATGAACAACTGATCTAATATTGATGTCCCGAATATTGTGAGTAGGCGATATATTGAATAAATGCAGCTACTCCATTTCAACACTTTTTGCATTTGCATGAAATGCAACAACACATTTTGCATGAAAAACATTTCCATCCAAAGGAACATGATTTTAACGCACACTGGTACATGTTAGTGTCATTTTCAAAGTATTATCTGTGCTGCTTTAAAGTAGGTTAATTCCAACTCCTACTTCGCCCTTGCTGGGTTTAAGACATAAGATCAGTTCAGTAAATAGAAAGTAATCTTTTGGGTGAACTTAATAATTCATGCCAGATTTGTCTTAAACAAAATTTGCGATTTCCTTAATCCTTTTTAATAGAGGTTTCCCTGAAACTCAATTAAAATTTTCTAATGTTATTTTGCCAAGGGATTTGATAACTCTTTCTCTTCTTCTAATCAAGAAACCCCAACAATTGTCCGTGCCTTTCCCAGATTATATTATAACTGATTAATACTTTGTTGAAAAGGGCAGCATTTCAAATAATGGAAAGTTCAATAATGTAGATTCAACGAGGGTGGTCCTTGCTAAAATTATCGAGCACTCTCTAATCAACAGTCATCAATTTCTGATACAAATGACCAGATAAAACAAGAAGGGGGGTTTCATTTTTAAATTCGGAAAAAGAAAATTTCGCGGAATGAATCGAATAAAATCAACAAATTTACCGTTTCTGCGTCCCTTCGAAAATTCGAAAAGTCTGCTTGTGTGCCATTGGCTTATCTAATTTCGGTAACAAATTATGATAGAAAGAAAACAGTACCCGGTGCTACGCTGATAAATTTACAGTCTGGTAAGGGCATTTTCGGTTAGTTGTTTCGGCCGTTTTTATAATAACCATTACTCAAAACTTTACAAGTGTATATTCCAAACTCCATCTTGCAGATTTCTCTGGAGGACGTGTGTGATATATTTATTAGGTCGTCAAGATATTCGTGCCTGCAAATGTACAGCAACAGAGTCCATGAATGGAATATTTGAAATATAATTTTCAAATTTCTCTGTTAGAAATAAAAGACTGAATATTTGTAGCAACAGAATAACTGTGAGATGCTTCCGTTTAGTTAATAAAAAAAGATCAAGTTTCGTGTTTGGAATATCAAAAGGACCTAGATTTCTTTCGAGGGTTATTAAAATTCAAGCACTGTCATCTCGGCTTTAAAAGGTTAAATTAATAAATATAAACGAAGAAGACCGATATTATCACAACAGCTAATAAAACAAAGATTTGCTCAGCTCCAGCAATTTCAAGGCTCTAGTCGGGAATCGGTAAATTTTACCGGAGATGTTTAATTTGCCAACGGGGGGAGAACTAAGCGATTTGTGCTTTACGATAGGACTTTTAGCATGATACATTTTTTCCGCTGCCAATAGCTAATATTTTTCCAAACTTGCAGAACAAGATTTCAACTACTTTCAGCATTTAATCGCTTCAGACAAGATTTTTTCATTAAAACTTTGCCGTTATGTCCAAACAAGCAATTTTGCTGTACAAAGGTTTTGGGTTTAATACAATTTCTACTTGAGGAGTTTTCTTTACATAATGCTAAACCCTTCCCTTCTTCTAAATCTAATAAAAGCGGTGAGCCGATGAAAATGTTGAAATAATACCAGAGACGTAGAAAAATCTATGGTTAATCGGAATAAAATTTATCACAGGGAGGGCCTCAATGGAAAAGAAAATTGTCAGCACTGGTTAGATTTTTTCCTTGAGTCCTTATCAAAATGTCAAGCTTTTATGCTTCCATATTTCAATAAGGCTTCAAGACTGTCCAATGTCCAACGTCCTCAACTCGTTTTATAATAATCTATCACCGATAAATGCGGATTCCCAAATTGTAATATATTCACCACTTGGCGGTCATATCAACATTTTTTCCTCAGGCTTCCGAATTAATTGAACAGAAAAATGTAAAATTTGTGATAAACGTTTAGAAAAGTGGTTAAATTTATCGGCGGCTGGCAGCCGGACTGTTCATGTAAAAATTCATCCCCCATATTTAACGTACAAATAGTTAAATCTAGTGGTTATTAAATATTAAATATGCGAGGAGCATTTTTTACAACCACTGTAACTTTTAATTATCGAGAACCATTATAACATTTTCGGCACGTTTTAAATCCCCAGGTGCATGCGGTATATTTTCCAAACCCAATGTACTTTGGTGAGTGTTAAATTATTTTCAATACAACTCCTGAAAGTCCTCTATGGAACTCTAAAGCTCAAGAGTTTCACACATTCACTAAACTGACTTAATTCAACTGACCCAAACTACGTGAAGTGGAGCGAAATGGACGGCAATTCCGCTTATTTATGGATATAGGGTTATTATTAATATCATCACACTATAGAATATCCACGGTGTATTTGGGATTTATTCTATATAGTTTATCTGCGATATAAAATTGCGTGTTTAGCTCAACATATGCTTCTTTGGCTTCAATTGATATATCAGAATTGGCTTGGAAAGTAGCTGGTGTTCATCCCTTAACTCCACTCATAAATTAAGCAATAAAACAAAATAATTTTACTGTTGCGTAATTTTGTATAGCAAATAAATATATCATGGTAATAGCTTCTACGTAATTATATAATCCCTTAAATATTTCCCTATTAACTTACCAGATGATGGCATGATTCAACATTATTTTGATAAACATTTGTTGGATATCCGTGTTGTAAAGTTGTTATAATTAATTTATAGTTTTGCAATTTAATGTGTAATTATTCGCGACAACAGTAGTACAATAATGCCTGTTATGTCCGTAACACGCTGTCCATATAGAGTGGGCATTCCTTGAAGAAACGTTTATAAATCACGAAGATTTGCCCCTCTTATAAATCAAATCCTAGCAATTCATTTATCTATCAAGTAATGTGATTTTGGAAATTCCATCTGTGCCTGTTCCCGTATATGTACATCGATCTAACCATATAAACCTTCACAAAGGAACTTAAAGACAAATACTTCAAAACCAATTTTTCAGATTACCTTTCCTCTGTTTCCTATTCCCAAACAGACCTTTTCAACAAAGCGAATTTTTCTGTAATCGGGCTTCAACAAAATGTTCTTGCTATTTGCACAGCTTCCATCACATAAATCATATTTTATTGTAATTTTCATTTATTTTCCACAGAGTTTGTTTTCTAAAACTCTTACTTTTGGGCAAATGAAACAGCAGACTGAAGTGAATCACTAAATTACATTGTGCTAACAACGCAGGATGCTGCAGGGATTTTCAATGTTATTAGATTGATTAACATAATAGTAAAGCCAAATCATATGTGCAACCGTTGTCCTAAATCATGCATGGTGAATGGATAATAAAATAGCCAGTTTAGGCGACTAAAGCAAAATCTATGCTTCAATCAGGGGGCTTCTAATGAGTTTACGTCACCCGTTGAACTGTGCACTTTATCGTTATAACCATTTAAACCATTCGGTGGTATCTCAGGTGCCCATACTTTGTTGTGTTCATTAGTTTGTTTGTCGATGATAATGGGGCAAATCAAAATTCATATTACAAACATCCCCTAATCGTGCTGGATTGTTAGATAAATAGACCCGATCCTGTTGCAAGACATAAATAACATAAATAATATCAATAAGAAAAAAGAAGGTCCAATCTTGATCAGAAGAAGAAGGTCCAATCAGAAAGACATATTGCCTGTTTATGGACATTAACAAGGCTTTTGACAGTGTCTGGCATAGAGGCTTACTATACAAACTATACAAACTATACACACCAACATATCTACTACACACCATAAAGAACTTACTAGAAAACAGACAACTACAAGTACGAATTGACAAAACACTGTCATTTTCTTTTTCCCCTGAACAAGGTCTCCCTCAAGGATCCCCGCTCTCACCGTTTCTCTACAATATATACTGCCATGACATATACAATTACAACTTACCAGACAAAAATCAAATCGACAGATCGGCATACATATTACAATACGCAGACGACACGGCACTTATTGTACATGACAAAACTACTGAGAGAGCAGCGCAAAGACTCCAAACACTAACAAACAACACAATGACATGGTTTTATAAATGGAGACTAACACCAAACGCGTCAAAAAACCTACTTCTGCTCACAAACCACAGACTCAACGCTGACTCCCCTACAATAACTGCAGACGGCCAAACGACACAACCAAAAAACGACGTAAAATACCTTGGAATCACAATTGACCACAAACTTAAATTCACTAAACACATACGAAACATCAGGGCAAAAACAATAAAGAGAACAAAACACTTCCGATCACTAACCTACAAAGACAGAGGAATTAGCACAAACACCGCCACCAAAATATATAAAGCTATTTGTAGACCCTTGCTAGACTTTGGACATATACTCATGACCAACGGAACAGAAAGGACAAAACGTTATACACAAACAACATAACAAATTGCACTAAGACTAATAACACGAATAAGACACCCCCAAAACCCACTACACAACCCCCCCACCCAACTACTATACGAACGCACAAACATAACAAAGATCTCGGAAAGACTCATACAGCTACAGACAAAATGGACAAACAACCCCTACAACTGGACCATACTGAATCCCCTTTGTCTTACAAGACCAACCAGACAATCCCGCTTCCGTTTCCCTACATTAACGCTACTCGAACACTTACAAACGCTACGGACTAGTGGACAATAAAATAATTTCTTCTTGCCACTGAAATTTTATTTATTTAATAGTATTGTTAACCTAGAATAAGAGAATTTTCATATTTGTTTTTCATTTAGATTAAGACTGCATGTATTAAACAAGGGCAGAAAGACCGATAGGTCGTTAGCCTTTTTTAGAAATAAAGATGTTTACTACTACTATATACAGTAATTAAATGCAAGGTTTCCTTCCAGTTTTTTATTGCACATTTTTTTACCTTTATACCTTCTAGTCGTCCTATCAATTCCTAAAATTAGCTTCTATTAACTCGGAAAAGGATTCAAATATCTGCGGCCCTCCGGTTTAATTGAACGTATATGTCAAAATCCAGCGCTAAATGCAAATAAATAAACATTAACACTCATTCAGTGTGGGAGCACTAGCAGTTTAGCAGTTCAGTTACTGAACATATAACGCTTGTCGTAATTTTTCAATGCATAATTTTTCCGTAAACTCCGGAAGCATTAGGTGTTAATATTGGTTGAAAAGGCAAATATTTCAGTCGAGTCCCTGCTCGACTTTATAGCGCTTTCCTTGCTAAAATCCTAAACAAACATTGACTGAATAAAGTCCGCCACAAAATAAGATATAATAAACACTAAATGAAATACACTCCTACGGTCATAAGGGATTATTGGTTCTCTTTTTATTTGCTTTATAAGAAAATAATTTTCTTTTCAAAAATAGCCCGTGGATCTTCCATCGTATTGAGCAAATAGTTATATAGTCTACGGAACTTGCAACTGCGATTAAATGAGAATAAAAGATGGCAGATTTTGGCATTGGAAGAGATGACCGCATATTTTTAAGAAAAATAAAGTTTGCTGGAATAGAGGAAAAATGAATTAAATATATCAAATGAGATCATTTTCTGAATGAGATAAAACTGGTGTTTTTCTCTGAGAAACTCATCAGTTTTGAATTAGAAGTAGTTTATAAAAGCGATTTTTCAAACATTGTGTCGATTTTTTATTTCAGGTTGCATGGATTCACATAGATCGCCAAATGATCCTCACAATTCATCGACATGTGATCAGTCGAATACCACGCTTCAGTGTGAGCTACGATAATGATAGAACTTGGCTTCTACACGTGAGCAACGCACATAGAGAGGACCGGGGCTATTATATGTGCCAAGTCAACACCAACCCCATGATAAGCCAAGTGGGATATCTGCAAGTAGTGGGTAAGAATCGCTGCATAGCTCATTCAATAAAATTCAAAAACCTTACAATTTCAAAAATGTAATTCAATTCAATTATTTTGCTTCAGTTCCACCAAACATCATAGACAGTCTCAGCACTCCATCCAACGTAGCCATCCGTGAAAATCAAAATGTGAGCTTGACATGCAAAGCTGAAGGATTCCCCACTCCTAGTGTAAAGTGGCGAAGAGGAGACAGTCAGGAAATCATCGTAGACCGCAAAAATAAAGGTATTTTAAATTGAAAGTTGAACCGGTTGAAAAACGTATTTGATGTTTCAAGTTTTGTAATAGCAAATTGGACAGGGGAACTGAACTTGTGAGCAATTTGGACATTACCAAACATTTGCATATACCACATAAAAGCCCAGTGAACTTTCCAGCTTCAAATCACCTGGTAATTCCCGTCAAGCTTGCCTGTCGAAAATGCATTGATTTGCTACAAAAACTAATAAAACGACGGGTTTTAGGAAGTCATGGCGTTAACATGTTGGATTAATATCAAGTATCAAAAGCAATCTGTAAAGCCCATTATGCACAGATTCCTTTGATTAAAGCTTTGGTTTGAAGGGAAATCAAATTAATTTAGGGTAGCAGTTGTTACCCTGAAGTTTCATCAGCGATATTGCTAGCTTTTCCATACTTTTACTTCTTACCAATTGAGAAATATCATTGAACAATTCTCATTTAAAAGATAATCTTTCTGTAAAAACGCCCCAATAAAATCATGAAAATAATGGCAAGATTAGGAAACAGAATGAGAAATGTAAATTGTCGAGAAACTAAACTTGCTCATTCCTATGTGCATATTGGATGCATGGCGCGAGTGGTGCTTTGCATTGTAAATGAAGAAAACTGCGCTTCCATAAGTTTATAAGAAGTCTGTTATTTGATTGTAACTTTTCTATTCCGGGTGCCGATACTCGAATTAATGGAGTTATTTCTTCTAATTACTTTGATACGCGTCCATTTTTCGCCATTAAGCTTGAAAAACTTCAATAGCATTCAGGCGTTTAGTGTTGTTTCTAAAGTACTGTATATTTTGTTTGACGTGATTTATTCTCATGGACTTTAATATTTGCTTTAAACATTATCGCTATAATTAAATTTTTGTCCTAAAACTGCAGTGGAATGTTACCCTTTGTTGATATTCTGTGCATCAAATACCGTTTACAATATTGCTTTAATATTAAATAAGAGACCAGCGACAAAATGAGCTTTGGATGAAATAGCGACACATAATTTTAAAGAAGCTGCACTTTAAACTTATTAAATTCGAGAGGTTTAAAAATGTAATAAAGAAAATCCAATAAAGTCGTTTTACGTTACTGGATTACTTGGAGCCCAAAGAAAGCATATACTGCAGTAATTAGTGATATTCACTATAATAACATCTTTGGTCATTTGCATGCTTAACATTTAAAAACCTTGTATTTCTTTTTTCTTTGCTTTACCTGTAAATTACTAGATGTTTGGCTAAATTAATTTCCTTCAAATACTTCTTTAAAATAGCTCTTTTCAAGTTTAGCCCGAATAAACGAAAAAAACTTAAAAGCCCAGGTTCATTTTAAAGCATGTTTTATTATTTACGCAAATGCCTGGCGACTCCTAAAAGTCTGAATTTTGCGACTTCATATTCCATAGCTTCTCTATTAATGTAAGCAAAGTGAAATAAATAGATCATATCTTCAGTTGTATGGAGATAACTAAGTTTCACTTAAAAGAGAGTCAATTTAAAGCGTTTCTCACGAAAGTGAACCAACTTTCACTGTCCCATCTAGAGAATGTCCACCCTTCGGAAGTTATGGTGCAAAAAAGACTCTATTATTAAGACCCCCCCAAGTTCTTTGTCGTAAACTTTGGTGACTTGCATGGATAATTAATTAATATGAGTCGTTTTTACACTCCATTTTTAATGACTTCAAAGGATTCGGAAGAAAAAGTTACTTTAAAACTTCTTAATGTTTTAATGCCGTAAGTTCAAATTGTTCCCGGAGAGGTTTTTTTATGGATTAGTAACTTTGAAGTTAAAAAGACTAATACAGCTCTGTGATGCTTTGCATAATTTCCAACTCGAGTTGAAGTAACAAAAACTTTTTCGTTTTTACGTGGCATTGTTTCTTTGCTTTCATTCGATGAACTTTCTGTTTTCACCTTTCACGGATCAAACACGGTTGCGCTTTTTGAGCAGCGATATTTCTTTGATGAAATCATTTTTTCACCAGCTTAAACTGAAATTACACCGGGAAATTATTACCCAGATAGCACAATACGTTGTATGTACGTACATCTTAGCTACATATTACGCCGGTCCGTACGTATGGTACAAACATTTTACAGGCGCACTATACGTCTACTGAACGTACAATTCTTTGGAAATTACTTAATAAGTACTTACTATGTACGTACACGTAGGTACATGTACTCCGATTGTTCGTACAGTCGTCCGCTGAGTACGTACGTAGTACCTTCCAAAGACGTTCTTCTGCTTGTTGGGTAGCTGCATTTTAATTAAACGAATCAATAAACTGATGTTAGTACTGCGTTTGGGTGTTCTTCGTGTCTTTAGCTATCCGGTTAGGAGTGGATTTAAGAGAATCCGTTCAGAAATTATATTGTAGGAAAATTCAGTACAATGTAACCTCCATTGTGTTCTTGTTGCTAAAAATCCGTTTTCTGAATCAATAGGATGTAGCTTCATATCCGGCTCGAAGGACCACAAAACAATCAATCCTTGAGGCATCCGCTGTAGTTGCATAGTTTTGTTTTTCCAAAATAGCTTATTTAAACTGAATTCTACCTGACCGAATGTATCACAGCTTTCGAGGGGTTGTGAGTGGTTTTCCCGAACAATATAAAAACCATTTTTCAAATTTGGAGGGACCCGATTTGACACATAACATACATAATGGAGGCATTAGAACTAAACGTGTTGCCGTCGCAATATTTGGTAATAAAATGCTGGAATTCAAATTATCCTGTTCCAGTTGCTTCGTTTGACGGAGAACATCTAAATTTGACCCGCATAAGCAGGAGCGAGATGGGTGTTTACCTCTGCATCGCCACCAATGGAGTGCCGCCGTCTGTCAGCAAAAGGGTGGTTGTTGACGTAGAATGTAAGTATCTTCACTGTACTTTACACCTTTGTTTATCGTTCTGTTTGTCCCATAATCGGGTGGGTCTGCGGAAAAGCGTAAATATTTTATATATGAGGGTGGGATCCTAACAAAAAGCAGTTGTTTGACCCAATAAGAACGACCGACCAACATACTCGTTAATTCACATAGTTTTATTCCATCTTCTGGAAAATTTTCCGCCATCACAAATATCTGAATGAGTCGTGCATAATCCTTGTCCAAACAAAATAAAGGTTTCCATAATCCCGAGTTTCATTCTCTAACTCGAATAAACCTCATTTCCTTTTCTTTTGTCTATTTCTGTCATAAAATCGCATTAAACTTCAACTTAACCAGAATTCCAGTTGTTTGGATGTTACCCCTTCAAGGGTTTTCGTTAATGGTGGAGGCAGTTCAATAGATTTATCATTAGTATCTTATCATTTCATTACACTTTAAGTAGTAATCGGTTCCTGGGCTTTTCGAGGAAATGTTTGTTTTAAATTTCGGCTGAAAAGGGCAGAAACGAAATTTTACCTTAATTGAACCCAAAAATATCGGCGTCAGTAAATTTTGCTTTAAACTACTGGTATGACATTTAGATGGTTATTGAATTTTTTTGGGTTTCAATTGCGTTCCATCGGTTGGAAGAGGAGTTATTCATGTTCAAGTCTCCGCAGGAGTTAAAAGTATCGATTTGAAGATGCCAACTGCTTTTTATTTTATGAACGTACTCTCAAAATAAATCGAGCATCTTAAAGATATTTGTTATATGTTCTACGTTTCCTTAAACTTTAAAAAGCATGTGTTTATAGAGAAATTACCTGTCTGGCAACCGCAACCGCTTTGGTAGATATAAAATAGAAATCATTTTGTTGCTGTTAAGGTAAAAGGCAATTTATTTTGTTTTCCACATATTTTTACCAGGGAAACGTATATATCCCGGACAAATTCCTACAGAGAGCCACACGACGGCCTCCGCCATCTTGAGCGCGTTATATTTGTGACATCTTGTAGCTATTCATTTCTCAGCGGGTTATGTTTATATCTCATATCTGTCACCCGAAAAATAAGTTATACTGTGGGAGTGTGATGTCATAGGAGCTCAACATTTTTATGGAACTGTTTAATAAAACAAAGTGTTTATTAAGATAAGTGAGGATATGTTCCCAATATGCTCAAACGGCATACATGCCGACACCTATATCGAAACAATATCCAGAAAAAAATACGTACATCCACCAGATCCATTCATCCAAATCAACTTTATTTTCAGTTCCACCCATGATTTGGGTTCCCAATCAACTGGTTGGTGCTCCTGCAGGTACCGACGTGACTTTGGATTGCCACACTGAGGCTCATCCCAAAGCCATCAGCTATTGGGTTCGCGACAATGTCATGCTTTTACCCACCAAGAAATATGGCGCTGCTCTAACCGAAAGCAGCTATATGTGAGTATAGAAAAAGTTTTAACTGTTTTTAAGTGGCTGGAAAAATGTCACCGAGAATCAAGCTTAATGCATATACAAACTTACAAAACTCGACGAAAAAATGGATATAAATACTAAATTGAAAGCAGGAGAAACCGTAATGGTATATTACGTAATAAGAGTTGTAAGAAGCACTTTACGTACGAATGGAAAAGTTGCATGAGTACTTAAATACGTTACAACTCGAATTATCTACCATAATTTATATACGACCGTATTGTCGCAACGACAATGTCAAAGTCTTAGGCCCGGTTGTATTTTGGAAGCGTTTTCGTCCGAATTACGCTCATCAGAAATCTGACGAAAAAAGAAGCAAGTTTTTAGCAAAATTGCGCAAAAACTATGAATGCCACAAGATTTTAGAAAGAGGGCAAAATGTCAACAGAGAATTCGTGCATAAACTCAAAAAAAATCAGTTGATTCTAGCCAACAAATAAAAAGTTCTGGTAGTTTCTGTACCAAGGCACTAACGAATTCCCCAGTTGCCCAAAGCGGATGAACCGAATTGCTTCATCAAAACATGAGTCTTACATTGGAATAAGTTCACATCGAGTTCCATTAAAATCCATCGTACCATTCTCCCGATATTTCAAAAAACATTTTTTTTTTGAAGAACTTTGATGATCAATAGCAGAGGAGGCAGACATTTTCTCTGAATAAAAGTTAGACCAGATCATCTTTTTCTGATCCAAAGAATAAAAGCAGTACCCTTTTGGTCATGTGCTTTTGGTACGGGACACGTTGTATAAGACATAGTTATGTTATGACTTGAAGATGACGAAATTGAATCATTAGAATTTGCTGTAGCAGATGATCTGTTAGTTATATCAGCATTTGAATCATTGAAAGTTGCTATGGCAGTTGCAATTTTTGCTGAATTCCTGATTAGATTATTTATGGAATTGTCCACATATGCTTCAGCTGCTGTTGATGATTTCCTCCCGCTATGTCTTTCTAAATCTAGCAAATACCCACCTTCGAAAACAATGTCTTGTGTAGGCTTTTGTGTCTACTAGTTTAAGATATGTAACTATTTGCTTTGAGACATTTGCTAATTTATGTATGCCAACTCCTTGTCTGGTGCATTTTCCATCAACATAATTTAGAAAAAAAAGGTAAATCTATAGTATTTTGTATATGTTGATGTTCTATGTTCTTCAATTCTAAATTTCCACATGCTCCGCTAATTCCAATTATAAGAAGGACCGAAAATTATAAATACATATAAAAATTAAAATGTCACACCTTGCTAAACCTATCTGGTGCATTTTCCAGAAAAGTTTTAATGTTGTCCATCAGGCTTTCGTTTCAATAGGGTTAGTAATTTGGAAAAAGTGCAATATTTATTTTGTGATGAATGTTAATTTTTGTTCATAACATAGAATAAAAGGACCTAAGCGATGAAGGTTTCATCCTTCATGAGAATTCTTAGAAGTAAGCTAACAGTGCATTCTCCGAAAATCATCTAATACTATAATTTTTCAATATCCAATCAATAAACTTCATATCTTTGACGAGATTCTGTTGGTAGCAAGTCGTTTGTAGTGCCTTCTGCTAATTCTATAATATTTGATGATGTTAAAATTTCAATTTTACTTGTAATTTCAACTGTGCGTTTGATTCACAATGCGTAAAATGCAACTTACTTAGATGGTAGTTAGTTTGATTTCTACTACTTTCAGCAGTGGTCGTAGGTAGGGGAGAGTGGGCCACCACGCGACAAGGACCACCATGAGACTTTGCAATATTTTGTTTTCCAATAAGTGGAAACATTTATTACCCCGTTTAGGTATTACTAGCACAGTCTTGCTTCGGTGGTAAAATTTTCTTCCTGTCTGAATTAGACTTGACTGAGATTTTGACATAGATGCATGTGAGCGAAGACTTTTTTTCACGTGTTTCTGAGCCAAATTTATTAGTCAAAACAGAAAGTTGAAGGTAAGAAATTTAAGTTGTAAGTAGTTTTTAATTGTAAAAGGAAACTTTGCGATTTTGAATCGAATTTTCCAACAATTTCAAAAAAAGTTATAACGTGTAAATGGGTTAACATGAAACACTTTTTTGGTGCCACCTTGAGACAACGTCTTATGGAGAAACTTTTTTAAGAAAAGATTTTAATAATAAAGGTAGTTAGAGGCTACCCAAAAGCTTCTCAAAGCAAACTATCGAATAGTCAAATAAAAAAGCAACAAATATCATCCCTACGGATACTCCAGAAAAGAAAAAGGAGAAAAAGATAGAAATGTCCAAAAAAGATGCAGTGAAGAGAAACATTTTTTCACAAATTTTAAAGTGTCTTCCGATGACGACGTAGAAGAAGATGTCGCATTTGCGAATTCAGACGACGATTCTGATTGAATACCTGAAACGGATCCAACTTCCTTCGAGGAATTAGAACCCAAAGAAGATGATTTTGTGTTAGTTGAGTTTAACAATTTAAAGAATATGAAGGTTTTCTTTGTAGGGAAAATTATTACTTGTGGCGACACATCCGCAGAAGTTGAAGTTCATTTTTTAAGGAAGTCGGGGAAATTCAGCGGTTATTTTGTATTCCATGATCAACCTGATATTGGAACTGTTCCCGTAAAACACATAAAAATGAATTTGCCATCGTATTTAGGTAAAACAAAAATATTTCAGTGCTATTATAAAGTTGAGCTAAATTTTAGCAATTTTAATATTCGTCAATTGTTCTCCTAAGACTAAAATTACAAAAGTTGTAATTTTTTTCTGATAATATTTTTTTTAGTTTAATTTAGCTAATTAGTTTAATTTTTAATACTAAAATTGCAATATTTGTCAATCCTGTGGTGGAAATAAAAGTTTTTTTAGTTTCAATTATCGTTTTTTTATTGATTTACGTATGTCTCACATTGGCCGTAATCTCGAGCCACATCAATAAAAATATCTTTAAATTTACAGTAATTGTGTGCTTTCCACCGTTCCATACTTAAATAAATGCAATTCTGACCAGTTAATCTACTTTTCTGGACGTTCATGTATTGTTTGGAAAAAAAGGCACTTTGACTTTTTTAGTCTTATGGTGGCCCACTCTCCCCCTAAACTAGATTGCAAGTGTGAATTTTGAAACTCGAATGATTAAGAGTAATTCGTAAAAAATAAACTATGCGATAAAGTATAGTTATGGGAATGTGATACAAGCATGGCGACTGAGGAAATTTAAACATATCATGCTATGTATGCGAAGTGGTAAGGCACGTATGTTTTTCGTTAGCGAAAAATCCAATTTTGATGCATTAATAATTCGTGAATTCTGTTTCAGGGCACACATGAAATTGACTGTCCGAAACCTCCAGACGATCGACTTCGGCAACTATCGGTGCATCTCGAAGAATTCCCTCGGGGAAACCGAAGGCTCCATCAGGCTCTACGGTAAATAAAATTCTCCTACAAATACGTAATTTGTCTACTCGTTTTCTGTTTTTCCACTTTAATACAGTATTAGAAGTATACAACAAGCAGTTTGCGGTTTGTTGGGTTCGATAAGACCGTATATCGGAAACGTTTTCTTTATAAACTGAAAGCTGGATGAAATATTGCTTGTTCTATTTTTAGCAACCGTCGCTATTTATCGGCTAAAAATAATTTGATATTTACGGAAACATGCTCAAAAGTAACACGATTAACTGATCTGGCAGCAAAATAACCGCATATATTATTTATAAAACATCTCCTCATTTCACTTGAAAAGCACGAATTTTTCCAATTAGGTTTTGGCATTTAACCTTCGCATATATTTTGATTATAGAAGGCGTTTGGTAATCGATTTTCCATAAACCATAATAAGGGTGAAAGAAAATCTGCAATAAATTGCACTAATGAATAATCTCGTTCACCCCGCATTTTGGTTATCGCAGTAAAAGAAATGTCGACTGAAAATCTATTGGAAAACTTTTGATTTGCTATCCAATACAAAAGAACCTTTGTTTCCACTTTTAACAATGCCAAATATTGAGTGCGTGCACAAAACAACATCGGCTTTTTCCTATCTTGGACGATTTGGCATCGACCAAAAATTGAAAATAATTGCTCTATTGCTTATATTCGTTTATTCACTTACCAGACAAAAATTAAATCGACAGATCGGCATACATATTACAATACGCAGACGACACGGAACTTATTGTACATGACAAAACTACTGAGAGAGCAGCTCAAAGACTCGAAACACTAACAAACAACACAATGACATGGTTTTATAAATGGAGACTAACACCAAACGCGTCAAAAAACCAACTTCTGCTCACAAACCACAGACTCAACGCTGACTCCCCTACAATAACTGCAGACGGACCAAACGACACAACCAAAAAACGACGTAAAATACCTTGGAATCACAATTGACCACAAACTTAAATTCACTAAACACACTACGAAACATCAGGGCAGAAACAATAAAGAGAACAAAACACTTCCGATCACTAACCTACAAAGACAGAGGAATTAGCACCAACACCGCCACCAAAATATATAAAGCTATTTGTAGACCCTTGCTAGACTATGGACATATACTCATGACCAACGAAACAGAAAGAACAAAACGTTATATACAAACAACAGAACAAATTGCACTAAGACCAATAACACGAATAAGACACCCCCAAAACCCACTGCACAACCCCTCCACCCAACTACTTTACGAACGCACAAACATGGCAAAGATTTCGGAAAGACTCATACATCTACAGACAAAATGGACAAACAACCCGCTACAACTGGACCATACTGAATCCCCTTTGTCTTACAGGACCAACCAGACAATCCCGCTTCCGTTTCCCTACATCAACGCTACTCGAACACTTACAAACGCAACTGACTACTGGACAATAAAATAATTTTTTCTTGTCATTAGAATTGGAAAGTTTATTTCCAATTCTAGCAGCTCAAAGACTCCAAACACTAACAAACAACACAATGACATGGTTTTATAAATGGAGACTAACACCAAACGCATCAAAAAACCAACTTCTGCTCACAAACCACAGACTCAACGCTGACTCCCCTACAATAACTGCAGACGGCCAAACGACACGACCAAAAAACGACGTAAAATACCTTGGAATCACAATTGACCACAAACTTAAATTCACTAAACACATACGAAACATCAGGGCAGAAACAATAAAGAGAACAAAACACTTCCGATCACTAACCTACAAAGACAGAGGAATCAGCACAAACACCGCCACCAAAATATATAAAGCTATTTGTAGACCCTTGCTAGACTTTGGACATATACTCATGACCAACGGAACAGAAAGGACAAAACGTTAAACACAAACAACAGAACAAATTGCACTAAGACTAATAACACGAACAAGACACCCCCAAATCCCACTACACAACCCCCCCCACCCAACTACTATACGAACGCACAAACATGACAAAGATTTCGGAAAGACTCATACACCTACAGACAAAATGGACAAACAACCGCTACAACTGGACCATACTGAATCCCCTTTGTCTTACAGGACCAACCAGACAATCCCGCTTCCGTTTCCCTACATCAACGCTACTCGAACACTTACAAACGCAACTGACTACTGGACAATAAAATAATTTTTTCTTGTCATTTAGAATTGGAAAGTTTATTTCCAATTCTAATGTTTACTACTACTACTCGTCTACTCATATAAAAAGACAGTTCAATTGAGGTTTACGAAAATAGGGGAATAAACAAAGAGCTGCTCATTAGTATTTTTGAAGTATTCCCGAATAACATTAATTAACACCTTCAAATCAGAGGACCCAATAAAATTTCAAATTATTTAGGCACATTCGAGACGCGTGTATATGCGAAAAAGTGTTCGAAGTGTGCTATATCCTGTTTAGGCCTGTTGAGCAGGCAAACGTCCACATACTGTGAACCACTAAATTGGTGTTTTTTCCCCGAGGGCTGTGAAATTTTTATCAACAAATTTCAACACAAAGCAATGTTCTTACCTTGATTTTGCTGACCAATAAGTATTTTATCAACCCGAAAGCACTGGTCTCCACACCTTTACAAATTCCCTTTTAGCTTGTTCGATACATGTTGAGAAACCCTTTGTAGGAGGGCCTATTTCTATTTTACGTTGGGAATTGATCCTTGTACCTTTTTATTATTCAAATGTTTACCCCTGTGTATTTGATTTTGCACCAAATGAGAAAATGTTGTCTAGATTGAATTTGGAGTTTTGCAGGTTTTCAAGGAAATTATCTCGTGTCTCTACTTTACCACCATTAATTCCATTATCTACTTTGCGTGGCGGTTTGCCAGAAAAGTGCCTTGAAAAATGTCGAATTTATGAAGCTTATTTGTGCTGTTTCGTCTAGTGAATATCACGAAACAGACTTTTATATCCATCAAGTATTCATAATAATCACAGAATAATTTCGGCAGATAGGTTTGTCTTAAATATTAAAGCAGCGGTAGTCGAAATTAAAGTCGGAAAGCCATCTTAAAATCGGCTTAATGACGGAGGTGAAAGAGTTAGTAAAAGGTTGCTCCATCTGTAATCAATTTTAGGTGAAACTGTCCGTAATCCAAGCTAAACAATTTAATTCCCGACAAGATGGTTTAGGCGAAACCGCAAGTTCAATGACATTTAGAAAATGTACACCTCTAGCCAATCTATCAATCTTCATCAAGTTAAAACTCGAATTACTTAGTTCGGGTTTCCAAATAGCCCAGCTTCGGCTCTAAGCTCTAATGGGTTGATTTTGAAATTTAAAAAATCACCATAAAAAATGCACCCCAATAAAACTATTGATATTTTCACATGTAAATGCTCTCGAGATGGCAAGTACGTCTAGAGCTTGACTATGATATACCATATTTGAAATTCCATATACTTCAAAGGCGTAATTTCAATATCTTTCAAAATGTTCACCTTTGTTGAAACTAAACAGAACGAAGTTAAAATCTGAAAATATACTGGGAATATTATACGAATAATTCCAATATATGGTACGTCAGTTGAATTGGGGAGAGCAAAAGGTTCTGCATTGAACTTAGTGAATTATTTAGAAGTTAGCACTGCTCTATAAATTGGTCCCATCTATTGAAATCTTTTACCGTTTGATTTTGCAAAACTTCCGAAGTTCTCGTATAGGTGAAAACTTTGACCGCACACCACCAAACAATGGTTTGCTGTGACTTAGTTTTTGTCCGGCAAAAAGCGACTGCTCGCCTCCAATCGCCCTAAAAGAAACGCCTAAAATCCGCTTACTTTGGTTTCCTTTAGGTCAATTATGGAATAGCGGGTTTTCGCAAAATCTCCACAATTATCGGTCGTTCTTCGCCGTAAATAAAATACCCTTGCAACCCCAACAAATTCGTAATTTGTCTGGTCGTTTTCTCTTCTTCCGAAACAAAATTGAAATATGACCGAATCGGCGATGTCAGCGATCAGTCACCTAGAGAGGATTAATCAAAAATTCCAGGACCAGAAGGCTCGGGCACATTGTTTTTTGAGGATTTTACACGTGCTCGTTGGGAAAATTTATTAGGATTATGCTGCTGAGAGTATTAGTGTGAAAAAAGAAACGACTCCCAATCATTTTTCTTATGAATTCCTCTGCGAGATTAAAACGATAAATTATGACCGTTTATCTCTGGCCTCTGTTTTGAGAATTTTAACACGCTTTTTTTAAAGCCACAAGTTGTTGGCGTCTACTCTCCATCAGATCATATAGACAGAACGGTCATGTTAATTACTGTTCCACGCACTCGAGTTGCTGGTCTGGGAGGGAAAAACAAGTTTTATATAAAAACAATTGGCTACAACGTAATTGGCCTTTTAACTTTGCTGTTGTAAGGTTCTGCAGTCCTGTTCAGTTAATGCGATTAGAAGAGCAGCCTGCACATGCTTTGGAAAATACAGAAATTGCCTTAATCTAAAATGTGCTTCATCCATTTTCATATTACGAAAAAAACAATTAAACTAAAATAAACAGTTCCGATAGAAACTCGCATCTAGACTTTTTGAACGTTGTGATATACAGCTGTTCATTTCAGACATCGAACTTTTACGATCAGTTATCAATATTCACTGGAAAAAGTTTCCTCAACAGATTAACCATATATTAGGAAGTTCAGAGTTTGCAAAAACGGAGAAACTTTGCGATTTATATTTTATATAGACGGACGTTTGGAAGTAAAGACCACTCGATATCTCTTATGAATTAAAAAGTAAGATGTACCCTTTTGCATTCGGAGGAGTGTCATAAATTGTTTATAAGAAGTATTTGAGCAATGTACGGTTTGTCAATTTGAAAACTTCCCACCCTTAATATCTCTCTATTTAAAAATATGAAAAATCGGAAAGACACGTCAATTTTATTTGTAAGGGGGATACGTTAAATTAATATTTTTAGACTTCTCGTTTCAACCCCCTAGGAGGGGGTAGATGTCACCTTTAGAATCTTAAATGGGAATGGGGGTCAAGTGGCACAAAGTTTTAAAGCACGTTCGATTCTCTTTTCAGTGGCATGACCCTCCCCTGCTTCTTGCGCGCTACGCCCATGGATGGCACCGTTTCAAACTTAATTTGAAAATAATTATTTGTAAATAACATTTCGATGGTACCACGAGTACCTTGTTAGTTTGGGTTCATTTGATGTCCTGTTGCTGAAATTCCACAAAAGCCTTCAAATTCTATCAAGAAATTCTAAAAATACGTTGTTTTTTTTAAACCAAAAAACAAGGTCAGAAAGTTTAAAAGATGTAGCCAAAATAGGAATTTTATTGTTAATTCGCTTTTGCTTCTTGGGCAGTGTGTGCAGTGATAATTTTTAACTAATAATAATAAGTACATGAAGTGTGAGAATGGTTTATTCTCTTCATGAAAGAACTGAAAATATTTTCATTTATGGAGAGGTTAGAAAATGCGCACGAAAGACGGCATTGGTTTTCATGAAATAAGTCACAGATTATAATATCCAGTGCTGGATTTGGTAAAAAAGTTATCCGAAACTGCTTCGGTGAGTAATAGAAAAAGAACAACTTACGAATGATAAATAAAGGAGTTCAAAATGAAGTTTTGGGATTATTTGCTGAAGAGCTCACCAACTCCTTGCGGACAGTAGCAGAACAGACAAGACTATCACACGAGACTGTAAGAAAAGCACTGAACATGCATAAACTCCATCCATACAAAATGCAGATACTTCAAGAACTTTATGACGATGATTTTGATAGAAGAATAGAGTTCTGTGAATTCATGAGTCGTCAAGTCAACGCCATGGCCAATATTCTGCCGTTTCAGAGATGATTGTTCATTTTTTCTAAATGGAATTGTTAACAAACTAAATTATCGATATTGGAGTGACGAAAACGCGCATATTTTTCGAGAAAGACATACACAATATCCTCAAAAAGTTAATGTTTGGGCTGGTATTCTTGGACCTTTATTTATTGAAGGAAACTTGACAGGTGATCTGTACGTTAAGATGCTTGATAATCCTCACGCACGAGCTAGAAACTCAAATTGATGCAGAAGGTAATTCAGTTTTACAGGAGGATTGGTTAACATTCCAGCAGGACGGTGCTCCACCTCATTATTTTCTTCGGGTCCGACAGTTGTTAAACGAGAGATTCCTGAACAGATGGATTGGCAGAAGAGGATCAATTGAATGGCCTCCAAGATCACCTGATTTAACACCCTTAGACTTCTTTCTTTGGAGACATCTAAAATCCATTGTTTATAAAACGCAACCTGCTGATATTGATGATCTTAAAAGGAAAATTGCCAGAATGCCGGTCAATTCCCGGTGAAGTTTTCCGAAATGTTAGGGAGGAGTTTGAAAAGAGACTTTATTATTATTATTGTTTATTGACATATTGGAAAATGGTTAACATTTGGAACAACTGATAAGATAAAAGTAAAAAAGAAGTGAAATAATCAATAAATGAGACATCAATAGTTTAAACTAGATTTTCTTTCTGTTATTCAACGATTTTAACGGTGTCACCTACTCTTATTCATTTGTAATGCAAGGAGAGCCAATGCAATAATTTTTGTGTAAACATTAACCTGTAAACCAACATAGCAATGCGGCAAAGTTTAATTCTTTCTGCAACTTTGAAACGCGATTAGTCGGAAACCTTTGGACAAAAAGCAACAAAGTAGGATATCACTGAAAAGCGTATTGAAGGCCCTGTAAAACGATGTGCCACTTGACTCCCATTCCCATTTAAGATTCTAAAGGTGACATCTACCCCTCCTAGGGGGTTGAAACAAGAAAGCTAAAAATATTTATTTAAAGTGTGCCCCTTACAAATAAAATTGACGTGCCTTTCGAATTTTTCATATTTCAAACGGCCAAAAATATATTAAGGGTGGGTAAGTTTTTAAATTGACACGCCGTATATAACAGTTGGAGGGAGAGCAGTTGGGAAAATGTATGTTAATGATAATTTTCAAATTTTTTTACATTCGCCCTCGATCAATCAATAATAAAATTGTGTAACCATCAAAAAGTATTTGAATATATTATTTTCTAGAAATTCCGATGCCCACTACGATCTCAAAACCGACTGAAGCTCGAAGCCATACTCATAGAGAAAGTAAGTAATCACCTCAGTTTAATATATCAATATTTGGCCTTTTTTCAGCGCAGATGTTGTTGAAATATGTCACAACGGCAACAACTTATCAGGCTTTGATTATGATTTCCTATGTACCTATATTGCAAAAGTATGCGGCGGTTTTAGAAGGGAAAATAATACGGCAAAATCTAAAATCTACTATTAATATACGCTATCCTCAACTAAAGTAGCAGCCAGCAAAAAATTATAGTTTGCTGAGATAAGAGAAAAACAAATAGGAGAAAGTTTGTTAACACAGCTGTTAAGACCTAAGCGTTCACAATTCGCTGTTCTTAAAGAAAGTTTATATACTTAAATTAATCAGGGACAATTTCGTAAATTTCAGATGACAGAGCTCGCAACAAAACAAACTATATTCTCTAGATGGTACAACTTAAACCAATCCATCCTAAATCCAACATTACAGTGTATTTTGGTATTTTGTATTCAAGAAAACATGTAGTGTTGCCTGCAAAGTTAAATATATTATACTTTGGGGCGTAATTTTAACTTTCAGTTTAAGTCCTTAAAGCTTTAACTTTGTTCAAGGTATACAATACTTTTAGCTTCGTTTATTCAAGAAGTCAATGGCGTTCTAGGGATTTCCTTTCTAATTGAAGAGTTTCCAGCTTAGCATTGATAAATGATTTAGTTTGCTCGTTCGAAACAAATACAGCGTAGTATCTCAGGGTTTTCAAGCTGCAGGTCGGATTTGTTTGGTTTGCCTGCACCTGCATATCTTTTGGAACAATCCATTCAGGCTAATCTTGCGTCGACACTTGCTAAGCGCAAGGTTTTGACCAAATACCCTAAATACGACCCTGGGGTGGCTCTATGCTGTCGAAATTGCCCGCTTCCCTTAGTTAGGTATTTATCTTTGCATATTCACAAAACGGCACGGCGGGCATACGCCCTGCGAAATACATCTAAACGACTTAACTTTGCCAGTTTCCGTGTAAATGAGATCATGTTTAATTTAAAATGCTTTCCATCTTGTTGCTACAGGGGCCAGTAAGTGGACTCCTTTAAGCTTTGTTTGTAAGCCCCACAATTATGTTTAATCATATTATTTTAGGCCATAGCGCGCCTTCGAAAGCGCTGCTAATTTGAATATGCACCAATAAATACAATAACCAGGAAATCTAGCTTTGGAAATCAAAGTTTCCAGCGCTGACTGTTTAATTTGACCAATAATTGACCAAACTTTGACTAGAAATGCAACCACTGAATTTCCGATAAATATTTTTTTTATATCATGGGGAAAGGTAGGTCTGTTGGCTATCATAAAACGGCAAATAATGCAGTGAACAGTCGACAAGGTTTGTGGGGCAAATTGTGTATAGAAAAACCGATCCGTGGCTGATATTAATTGATTAACGAGCGAATAATTTTCCGGCTAGTCAAATGAAGTTTGGACCAAAGAGCTTGTTTGGCAAAGAATGGCGTAACAAGTGAGCCAAGCACTCCAACCTTGTGCAACTCTTGCTAGATTTAAAACCAGTAGTATCGAGTCAAGATTTGCTCATGTAGTGTCTAGCCAGGCGTAAAACATATAGGAGTTTTGGCCATGTATATCTAAAGATGCTGACCGAAGCCTCCAACACATGATGGCCATATATTCATGCGACAGGAAAAACATTTTATTCAACTGCTGAAGATTTTTTATTTTCGTTCAGTCATTTGTCTTCCTCCAGGTGATGCAAATAAAGCATGTAGTGCCGTTGCTAGTTCCCGCTGTCAACTTGATATCCGTGATAATAAATTCTCGGTTATACACCGAGCATTTTCTTAGTTCTGGCTTGAAATATGTGAAAAATTTAGAATACACAGAGAAATATTATCAGCAGCTCGTAGGGAAAATATGCCATATTTTATTTATACGGTGTTTTGGATGCTGAGGATATGTGATGGATAATGTAGCGATTCCATCGAATTTTTTAAATAGTGCTATAAGAACAAGAAACATTTCGCAGTTTTTATTGTAATATCCTGTTTGGTTATAATAAGACTCATCATGGCCTAAGCATGTACTTAAGTTCTATCGTTGTTCCCCACAGTTGCATTTTCAGTTCAATGAATTTTCTGGAAAAGTACGTTGAACAAAGTTTAAGCAGCAAAACTCTCTTCGTGGAAATTAGTCGAAAAATACTGCAATCGGTGTTTAAAAAGTACCATTAAGTTACGCATTTCGACCTACAACCAACGTGGAAATTTTGCGACAATAAGAAGCACTTTATTTAAATGTAATATGTTGAAGTTTTGCCCCTTTTGTTGTTCAAAGCACCTGCTTTCCTTAGCAGCAAAATGAAACTGCAAAAGCGCAACTTTTATCGTATACGAAAATAGCCGCAGGGAGAATACCCTGTCCGTGTCTTTTCTCAACTTTGTCCATTATATCAGACGCGTATGCACAGGTTGGGACTAGACAAAATTTATATGTTACTCTACTTAGTCTAACTTTCCGCACGTACTTTTACTACCTTTCCACTGTTCTAATGTACAGATTCCAGCTGTTCCATTTTCTCACCCTTGGCTCAAAGTATGTTTATTTGCACCCTTGAAAAACCTATTGAACGATTTGTAAGAAGATAATCAGTGCCGCGTAAAATCTATAAAGTGGATCTCGGATGTTTTGATATCAATTTTAATTAAAATGATTAATGTTTTTGTAAAACCTGCAGAATTTAACGAGTTAATTTTCTATACTACAAAACAAACAAAATGCTAGAGACACTGATTACAAATAATTCTCACATTTTTTGTCAGCTTTTGATTGTCAACCAGATCAAGAGAAATTCAAGTCTATCGCACAAACACCAGGTACTTTTAACGTTAAATCCGTATTTATTATCTGGGATTAACCCTAATTCATGGAAGACAATTAGCTATCCAAATGCGACAAATTACAAAATACCGCCTCTATAATGGCTATAGACTAAGGGGATGAACTTCCAAGTTGCCGAAGTGTGGAATTGACACCTATTTGGACAAACTATTGTTTCTAGGTAGGAGTTAATTTAATAACTGACTATCGTGGGGTATCGAATGTCTGCGACGAATGATTTCAAATTAAATTTAGTAACAGAAATAATTTTTTACCACAATATGAACTTTAGGCTGATATTGACTGCGAGTCATTATTCTTATCTTTCAGATAAAATTAATTCAGTAACGAACATAAATTGCATTCCACTCGTTTATTAGCTCGAAGAGAGGACAATTAATTCTCTAACGAGCTGACAATGACTTTTACAGATAAATGCCCGTTGCCTGAGTAGTTACTTCTGCTGCAGGAATAATTGTGAGATTGCTGTTGCCTTATAAAGTATTATTAACGTTATTATTGGAAGCACCTCTTCCGTGCCAATTAAATCTAGCAACTTTGAAACAAGTGTGGTATAATTTCTCTGCCACTGGATTTTAATATAACTGCCACGGAAATAATGTGTATCTACTAAATGGTTTTGGAGTTAATAGGACAACCGTTATAATCTGTTGCCTATTGCATATTAAATTAGCTCTCCGCTTCGGGTTAAACATAATAAATAAGTCTCGATCGCTAATTTTCGACTGAACATAACATACAATTATTTCGCTATAACGCTAATGATTAGAGTTAGTAATTTGATTTCAGCCCTGAATTAAAACTGTTTTCCTATAAAATTTGGTTTTATTGAAGATGTGAATTTTGATATACTATCTGGTTATGATTATAAAATATCAAATCAAGTGACATCAGTTTATCAAGAGCAAGCTGCAATAAACTGCATCCCAATTATTTTATCCAGATATAATTACCAGGAAGTAATCCAATGCAAAACACAAGCAACCGTTCCAGCCAGTCTTTCCGCCTCGTCAGAAATTTAATTGTTTGTACTGGAAGTTAGTAAATACTTGGGGTGCAATTCATGTCAGTTATTGAATTAAACTAAATGAAGGAACAATAGGTTGTCCAACTCAGTGTCAATTCCATCCTTCCCCAACTAGAAATATGTTTTGTAAAGTTTGTTCTCTTTGCTCGCATGTTGTTCGTTCTCTCATCCAGTTGCCAATAGGAGAATTCTGTTGAAAAGTACACGAAATCCAATTATTTTTATTTTGCTCAAAATAATTCACGCTTTCCAACTTTCTTGACCAGTACAACAGGCTTATTAAATGACTGTCTAATTGGTTTATATTGATCAAAATGAATACCTTGGCCTGCACAATAAAATGTACTTCCATGCGAATCTTGAAGACCAGAAATAACTCAGCCAAAGCAACGCTTAGACCTACGTTCAACAAATTAAATACAAAGGCAAAGGCATGCCTTCTAGGAAAGAGATTTATATGGCACAACACATTACAAATGATAATAACGACGTAACAGGCACACAATACAAGCTTTGTTTCGGTTGACATTTTCTATTTGGAGTTGAGTGTTTAGAAGCAGTGCACATTTGCAGAAATAGTTTGAAAGTCACGGTTATTTCCTTGCCATTGATAAGCATACATCAAAACCTGAGTTTGCTTTAGCAATCAAGTTTCTGCACACCGAAATTTCGTTTAATATCTGCATCTAGTTTTGACGAGAAACACCACAGTCAAAAAGCCACTTCATATTTACTGTGATAGTGATCTTCATCAAAAGGATATTATGTTTTTTTGAGGCCAAACTTTACTAATGGATGTTGTCTGTCACAGCTTCTTTTATGCAAACGCATGCAAATCCAAATTTATTTTTACATCTACATTTTTTTCAGGCGACTGAGAAGAGCAAATATACAATGTCTATACACCAGAACCTAGAAAGATTTGAAAAAAAAAACTTAAATAACTTGCATAAATTTTGCAATTCAAAAAGGCTTTATCAGTAAATATATTCGCCAATTAAAGTAAATTCTGGTTCTAGATCTAGCAAAACGCAACGTGAGCAAACAGGCACAAGAAGAAAGAATGAAGAGCAAGATGATAACTTCGACTGAAAATGACGATAATACTTCACAGAAAAAAACAGAAGCTCGCCAGGAATATGGAGTTCGGGTACATACACCATCTAGCCCTCAATTATCTGGTAAGCTAATTTGTGGCTTCTAGTTTGTTATACCCAAAAAATATCGTTTGTGAATAGAAAATGAGTTTACTTTCCGCAAATTGCCCTGACTATGTTGTCGATTTACTTATTAAACAACAAAATAAACTGCACTGTGTACGTGTTGAAATAATTTATTTTTAATTGAAAAAAACTGTCGAATCGAAATATAGCTTTACCCATTAATATTGGAAGTTATTAATTGGATTGGCTTGATTTTGCGCTTCATTCATTTCTGTTTATTGCAAGAGATAAAATAACAATTCGTCAGAAACTATTTTCACATTGTTTGGGGCTCTAATAGATCATGCTAATATGAAATATACACGTAATTGTTCACCCAGGGGATATAGCTTAACACTATCAAACTATTAAAATGTCTTAATAATGTTCAGTCCTTTCTAAGGACTAATATCTGTAATACATGTAATTTTTTATTTATTTGACGAAATTTTCATAAAATCAATCTAACGCAGTTCATTTGCAAAACTTTCAACAGTCAGTGTCACAAATTACACTTTTGCATTATCGTCCAGTACAGATTTTTCCGTGTACGACTTATAGTTATATAAAATTATTTTGAATAGAAATTATAACTACAGGAAAGGATTTGCTTGGTGCGTAGGGGAACAGTTACGCCAATGAAGGAACATAAAGTGTTCACGAAAGACCATTAAGCATCGGATTTAAATAGCACTAAACTCAGTATTGATGGTGTGTACGAATGAATAAAACATAAACGGGTATCAGAGTCCAAACTCCGAACAAATTTATTACTAAATTATTTGAAACGGCCGAATAAAAATCCAGAAAGAGAAAAACTATAAAAGCATTTCTCTGCACCGTTTCGAAGAAATCGATTGAAGCCGTGATATTTGCACGATCTGACATTTTATCCCTGATCCTTTAAATATGCATGCTTTTGTTTCAGTTCTCTACTCCTGAGAATATTTGGCTCTAAAGAAACTGAATCAACTAGGTTTTTATCGGAAGTTACAGTGTTACACTTGGGTCAAAAGCCTCGCTATTTATATTTTATGCATGTTGCAATCTAAAAATCGTTTTGAAATTCAATTTTTTGCCTACAAATCGGTTCTTTTCAGAGCTAGCGTAATTTCGGCAGCAGTTAAGCTTTTCAGGAAACTTGGACAATCCAATTGTTGCAGCGCAACATGCGAGAGATTTTTTCAGATATTACTTTCACTGCATAGAGTTTATGGATGAATACCGTTCAAACGATAAACTGCAACACAGGAACCATCTGTTCTTCCTGTTTTACCAGTTTTACTTGGCAATCGATAAATGTAATGTGGGCAGTTGGAAACAGGCGATTGTTTCAATAGTTGTCGCGTATTTCTAAAACTATGCACTCTTTCACGGTTCTGTAGATTGTCATCGCTTTTCCCATTGGGTGTCTGGCGACGTCAAGCTTCGACACGTTGTCTGGCTTAAAAAAGGCTGACTTTCTTCCGACGAAATGGCTGACTAATCATTTTGAGCGTGTGGATTCTAACGCGAGAAATCTGCAAAGTTTTGCAAAATCTAATTCTGTGTCTCTCGAATTGTTTTACGAACTCAGCATGAAAAAGCTGGACAAAGAACCGTACAATCTACGTAGTGTTATTTCGGCTAAAACTACTTCAGGTTTTCACAAAAAAAAACTAATTATTGAATGTATTGGGTATGATTTTTCAACTCATTCCACCATTTTTATTGCATGCGATAAAAAGTGGGAAAATACCGGGAACCCCAAATCTCGTATTTGCTCAGTTAATAAATCGAATAAATACGCACAAATGAATCCATTGGCACGGAGATATTTGGCTGAGGTCTCCATGTTTTATTTAGGAAAATTAACCCCGATAAAACAGGCAGGAAAATTCGGTACTTTTGATATGCTTTGTGGTTTTTTAATAAATCGTATTTAGCTATATCAGGTACGTTCTCACTAGCTTCAAAGCAACTTAATTTAAAAAAATATGCGATTTTTATTTCGCTCGCCAGTAAGTATCGAACTGGTAAAAGCTTCGGGTCCCCAGGCTGAATATTCAAAGCAAATTAGCAAAATAGTTAAATATGTTTCTCCAAATGATCGTCCACATACATATATGTTTAGAAACACACAAAAGAGGATTAACGGAATAATGTAGGCATTATGAAACATCCGCGGTTTGTTAGTTATCCGTTTTAAAACATGCATACTATTTAAAACTTGTGTTTTTGTTTCAGGATGTGTCAGCATGGTCAGATGGACGTTTCCCCAGTTTGCAGCTGTGATTCTGAACTGTTTTTTCTGTCAGCGCCATGTTTAACATCTCGTCGAATCCTTGTTGACTTTGATGAATCAATTTTGCCTCTACATCTTTTGTTAGCTTTTTCATATAACACTTTTGGTTAAAGTTGCGCAAATAACATGTAATAAACTATCTCCAGTCAAGCTCGTCTGCATAAATGATGAATCGATAGTTATTTTGGTGAATATCTGCAATTATACCGTAGTTTACCATATCACTACGTTGGGCTTTCTAAGCTTTGAAGTATACCAATTACTTTACCTTAATTAATCAGAAATGTCGGCAATTTACCTGGCGCTTTAGAGAATGTGTAAATTTAACGTAATGCGATTTGTGGGTTACCGTAAGAACACTCCAACTCCGACCTACAAGTCTATCAGTCCCCGAATCCGTCACTTCGCGGAAAATTATTTAAATGTTAACCGACGAAATGGTTCAATTTTTTCAAGTTACAAATCTTGTAAAGCGAGGACAATTTGGTACATCTCTCCTCTACTCATTCTCCTTGTCATCGGCCAGAGAGCATTATCTATTCGCCTTTCTGTTTGCTAAGCTCTAGGAATTTAAACGTAGAGTTTTCCAGTTAAGAAGGTGATTTACTGTATCTCTTGATGCAATTGCGACAGTATCGCTTTAATTTCCTGTTTGAATTTTGAAACAACTTCTACGTTCCTTCTGGAGCGAAGCTCGATTAGACTTTTATAGTTTTTCAAGCTTATTCCTGTTATAAAATTATACGTTTGTCAGCTAGGTGCTAAATGTGCTTCATGAGATAAATAAACGTTACGTCAGTCGGTTATATAATATAATATATTTGTAAAGGAATTGAAGAAATTACTAATACTCCTTGCCTTGTTGACTGGAGATTTATTATTGGCATTTTCGTCCAATGTTAATTTTCTTACATTCTTTGATTATTTAACCTATATATTCATATTAATACGTATAAATACTAGCTATTATTTAAATAAGTTGTTAATTTATACTTATCATTGTTATGTTTAAAAATTTTATAGAGCAAAACCCTTTCCCGTTAAATAGCTTGAATTAATGATGCTGGATGTAAATAAACATTTACCTTAAGTATACTAAATTTATTCATATCATAGATAATTATCTAGAGAATTAGCTAATCATTATGTTTAATTTATATAGAAATACATATTTTTTATTAATGGTAATCTAGGGGTGTCTCATATTTTCAGTAGCGATGTTGTTTTCAGTGTTAGACCTTACAAAAATTACTGGCAATTGTAAATGCGACACAGACAGGAACGAAAGCTTAATTTCTAGAAACATTGTTCTGAGATGCAGGCAAATGGATTAAAAGAACTACACGTTACATAATACATAATAGGTTTTACACATTTAAGTTGTTTCAAGCAAGATATCGTCTGTTTGAAAGATAAAAGTAATTTTCTGTTAATTTTTGACGAAATTGGTTCATGTATGAACTTTCTGAGTTACGCAAATGAATATCATTTTAAAATACATATCAGTGCAGGTTTTTTCTAATCGTGCACAAGTATCATAAAACATGTGGAATTTATCAAACTTAAATCGTCTGAACAAAGCTTGCTGTTTCTAAACTCTCTTCATAAACTTTGAAACCCTTAAGAGGTCTTATATTATAATGATAAAAATGTTGTGTAGAATTTAGTCTAGAAGAATATCAAGCGGTAATGCCAAAATCCACTTATGGAACGCAGGATTTTATTATGATGTATTCACTAATATTGTTATTCTATTGGTAATACCATTTGAAATTCCAGATTTGTGTTGACTATATATAGGTCAAACCCCTTGTCTACAGTGCCACCATCGGTTACCACCAGATCTAGAATTTTTATCTATTTTTTTGCGTACTGTATAAAATTAATGCTCAAAAATAATTCAACGAATATTTTAATTATTGTATAAAATATATTTTGTAAATAATTGTAAAAATATTTAACCCGGACGAATAAATGAATGAGTAAAATGTTTATTTGGTTGTTTTTATTGTCAAAAGCCCATTTTAGCCACAATTAGATAACTTGAAGTTGCTTCCGGCTCAATCAGTAGCCGTATTTACACTGTCTTTGCCCATCCAGTTCTTTCCTAAAAGACCGATGATGTTTTATTTATTTGTATGTAATCAACTTTTTGTCACATGTGCTCATGTTTCTATCATCGGCATATCAAAAAAGAATTAATTGACAAGAGAAACCCACTTGAGTAACTGCGGTAGGAAAAATTTGTTCTGTCTTTAGATCTATGCCAGAATTCCATTAAAAAAATTAAGGCCTTTAAAGATAACGTTGCCAGCATTCTATGTAGAAGTTAGCGAACAGACATCGTTTTCGACTGGAGCCAGATGGAGTTTCAACAAGGTGTACTTGCTCGCCAATTTGCCCATAATATTTTTTCTAGTCGATAGAGAAATCTGCAAAATTATAAAAGATGGCATCGTATGCTCAAAAATTATGTTATTTGAAAATCGTCGGAGAATATAGATTTTATAGTATGGGCGACATCTTCAGGCACAGTTTTAGAATGAAACCGACAACGATTTTCTCATAAAATACCAACAATTAACGACAACTAGGTCGATGTTTGACTGAGCAACGACGGAACAAAAACGGAAAGCTTTGCAAGTATTTTAAGTGAACATGTCAGTAGAAAACAGATGGCGAACAGTGTTGCGGATAAAACATTCTGGATCTTCTGTATGGAATAATATGCGGTTGCAGTCAGATAAAAACGAATTTTTTTTCTAATAAAGGTGGATGCATCACTACTTCTTCAACTAAAGGGTGTTGTGGCATAAGTTTGATACATTTATTGAAAAATGAAGTACACATCATGATGTTATGAATGGAATAAGACATCGGACAAATGACCATCTAGGCTTTGCTGGCACAGCACGTGCTCTTTTCATAAAATTTTCAAGGACTGTTGCGCATTCACTTTGCAGTATTTCAGAGATACATCGTTGAATTTCATCTTTTAAGGTTTCAACCATTGTTGGTTTGTTCACATAAACTTGTGACTTTAAAAAATTCAAAAGAAAAAAGTCCAAAGGCGTTAAATCGCATGATCTGGGCGGCCAATGCCGATCTCCAAAAACGAGAAATAACACAACCAGGAAATGACTCGTGCAGTAACTCAACAGTTTCTCTGGCTGTATGGCATGTTGCAACGTCCTGTTGAAACCACATGCTGTTGAAATCCATATTTTGCAATTTTGGCACAAAAAAGTTAGTTAACATATCACGATAATGAACGCCACTCACGGTCAATGCTTGACCAACTGCATTTTCCACAAAAATGGTCCGATGATGCCTCCAGCCAAGAATCCACACCAAACAGCGGCTCTTTGCGACCCCCAAATGCGACAATTTTGTCAATTAACGAAGCCATCAAGATGAAAATGGGCCTCGTCACTAAAGATGATTCTCGTTGAAAAATCACCGTCCAATTGTCGTTGTTCCAAAATCCAAGCAACAAACGCTCTTCGTTGCCCATGGTCTTCCGGCTTTAGCTCTTGAGCCAATTCAACTTTGTACGCATGAAGCTTCAAATCTTTTGTTAAAATTCGATGCGTAGTTATTGTGGAAACACCAATTTCCTGAGCTCGATGCCGAATTGATGTGGCTGGGCTTTCCTCAACATTTGTACGTACTGCTGCGATATTTTCAGTCGAGCGACCAGGACGAACGCGTGTTTCTGTTTTCACTTCATTAGCAGACCCAGTTTGCTGAAATTTCGTCATTAATCTTCTCACAGTGGCTTCAGTTGGAGCATTCCGATGGCCCATAATTGTACGCATTTTGCGAACTGTGGCTCCAAAACTTCCACCACTTTGATAATAATTTTTCACAATGAGAATTCGTTGTTGTGTATTCAACCGCTCCATTTTACTTAAACTCCTGGTGTCTACCAACGAACGGCCTTTTTTTTAATTCATTCCAATATATTCCTGGGTTTTTTTTTAATATCAAATCATGACACTACAAATGGCGCGCAATGCAAAACCGTCGTTCTTATTGGAACACCCTTTAGTTGGAAGAATGGTTTAGTTAAAGACGCAGAATCTAATAAATAAATTAATTTCACGATGAAGCCCTAGCGCACATCAAGAACACTGCACCGGGGAAAGATAAAATTAAGGCAAAAGTCTTGAAAAGCCTAACTCAAGAAACACACAAACTAATCCTAACTCAATTGAACAACTGCATCACAAATGGCAGAATCCCAGAAACATGGAAAAACGGCTTAATAATCCCTATACCCAAAAATGGACTGGACAATACACAATCGAGCAACTCCAGACCAATTACACTGCTTCCAGTACTGGGCAAGATTTTTGAATGCATAATGAACCAGCGGCTTGAAAAAGTGATTGGAAAGTATATACCTACCTACCAATTTGGTTTCAAACAGCATCACTCGACTGTTCATCCGCTCGTTATTTTGACCAACAATGTACAAACTACCCACCTAACTGACAGAAAGACAGCTTGCCTGTTTATGGACATTAACAAGGCTTTTGACAGTGTCTGGCATAGAGGCTTACTATACAAACTATACAAACTACACACACAAACATATCTACTACACACCATAAAGAACTTACTAGAAAACAGACAACTACAAGTACGAATTGACAAAACACTGTCATTTTCTTTTTCCTCTGAACAAGGGCTCCCTCAAGGATCCCCGCTCTCACCGTTTCTCTTCAATATATACTGCCATGACATATACAATTACAACTTACCAGACAAAAATCAAATCGACAGATCGGCATACATATTACAATACGCAGACGACACGGCACTTATTGTACATGACAAAACTACTGAGAGAGCAGCGCAAAGACTCCAAACACTAACAAACAACACAATGACATGGTTTTATAAATGGAGACTAACACCAAACGAGTCAAAAAACCAACTTCTACTCACAAACCACAGACTCAACGCTGACTCCCCTACAATAACTGCAGACGGCCAAACGACACAACCAAAAAACTACGTAAAATACCTTGGAATCACAATTGACCACAAAGCTAAATGAACTAAACACATACGAAACATCAGGGCAGAAACAATAAAGAGAACAAAACAGTTCCGATCACTAACCTACAAAGACAGAGGAATTAGCACAAACACCGCCACCAAAATATATAAAGCTATTTGTAGACCCTTGCTAGACTTTGGACATATACTCATGACCAACGGAACAGAAAGGACAAAACGTTATACACAAACAACAGAACAAATTGCACTAAGACTAATAACACGAATAAGACACGCCCAAAACCCACTACACAACCCCCCCACCCAACTACTATACGAACGCACAAACATGACAAAGATCTCGGAAAGACTCATACAGCTACAGACAAAATGGACAAACAACCCCTACAACTGGACCATACTGAATCCCCTTTGTCTTACAAGACCAACCAGACAATCCCGCTTCCGTTTCCCTACATTAACGCTATTCGAACACTTACAAACGCAACGGACTAGTGGACAATAAAATAATTTCTTCTTGCCACTGAAATCTTATTTATTTAATAGTATTGTTAAACTAGAATAAGAGAATTTTCATATTTGATTTTTATTTAGATTAAGACTGCATGTATTAAACAAGGGCAGAAAGACCGATAGGTCGATAGCCTTTTTTAGAAATAAAGATGTTTACTACTACTAAATTAATTTCGAACAAAAATTAATTTTAATTTAAAAATGTGTTTCGATTTAACTGAATTTTGTAAATTTTGCTCTCAAAAGCGCAAGTTTATTGCATCATCTAGTTATAGTTTTTTCATTGACTTTATATCAGGATCGTTCAATATACACACCATCCTTGTTATTTTATTTAGTGCAAACATACTGAAATCGCTCCTAATGAAAATTCATGTATTCCCTGAAATTTCGCAAATAAACTCATCCAGTAACATGGCGCGAGGAAAATAGAAAGCAATTATACGAAAGTTTCCACCTTAAGCTGTCAATAAAACACTTCGACAGGAAAGGTTTAAAGACTTCAATTTTCCGACCCTTTAAAACGCCCATGTTTATTTACTTTGACTGCTTGACGCCAAACTGCTGTAATGACGCAATAAATTTTTAGAAGGGCTTTCGTATGGAGAGCTGGAAATAAGCCGATATTTGCTCCCGATCCCAATTAGCTTTTGAGGAAATAAAATTCCTCGAAAATCCGGTCCAGAATTAACTAGCTCAGCTGAATGCTTTCAATCAACTACTGTACATAATGAATACACCATTTGCGTATATAACGAAGAGTTAATTTTTCCATAGAAAGTCTAGTTAGTTTTTATTTACCGAAAAAGTCAAGTTGCTTACAACAAATCACTTCCGGTAGAGAATAGTTCATTTTACAGTCGCCTGCGAAATTGCTGATAACTGAAATTAAAAACCAACATTCTTCTCCAAGTTTTCCATACACATCAAGCAGTAAAAGTTTCGTCCCGTGTTAACTGAGCTACTTGAAAAGCAATGTAAATAATCGTTGCGTATATTTTCCTGACTGTACTTTAATTCACTTCCAAATATTCCTGGGGTTCAGTCAATTTTATTGTTTATTATTTAAAATGTTACAAATACGTTTCGGTGTCTTTCTCCACCATCATCAGTTTGTCCAAAATATATATTTACAGTTATCATCAATTTAAATAAAAAACTTTCACCAAATTCACATATTAAAATACAAATCACACACATCTTAAAAAGTACATTAAGAACATTGGTTTTCAGGTGATGAGTCAGGACAAACATGTCTGGGAAAAGACTAGAATCTATTGTTTAGAGATTTAAATTTAACTTACGTGTCTAGTTGTTTCTACCTTCACATTTGACTGGTTATTGAATTCCCTATTTTATTCGACATCGAACGAGAGAACAAAAAAACTGTTTCTACTTCGCCTTTTCTTTGCATTCTTGGAATTGCTCTGCAATTCCTCAATATCAGGTGTTTATATTTCACTTACCTGGTCCAATCAGTTCATGCATGCGATCATTTAATTAGTGTGTGATACACAGAGCTAAGATTGTCTGTGTCTGATCTAAAATTCATTGCATTCTGATGTTTTTTAATCTGTATCATTTCATGGATTCTTCTCTTATTATAGTTGTTTTCATTGATTAATATTTTTGTGTTATCGAAATCAAAACTATGTAACTTTTGTTGTGCATGTTGTGCTAATGCTGTTCCATTTTCGTTAACCTTTCTAAGCTATATTGTGTTTCTTAAGCTATATTTAGTTTAAATATTTTTATTTAAAGTATTTTATTTAAATTATATTAAATAGTTTTTTATTTAAATTGAATAACAGTTGAATTTAAATTGAATAATATAAATATAATAAAAATAAAACACCACTGCCAACCAAATGCGCAGCATGCAACTCTGAGGACCACGCAGCATGGAGCATGAAGTGCCCAAAACGACCGACAGCCCCAATCGTCGGAATACCAAACGTGAAAATAAAATGCGTTAACAAACGGACGACCGGGATTGCGGAGACGACGACAGTGGCAAGTAGAATACACACACCCATTACAACACATGACCACATCATAAACAAATACAAACATCAACTTAACAAGACAAACAATACCAACAGAGACGAACTACTAAAAAAACTACGAAAACAATTTATAGAAGACTTCGACATTGACACCTCAGTTGTTTTCTTCGGAAACCATATCTACATCCTAATGTTTGACATGCTCCTGCCCGAGGGACGCTCTCCAACTGAACCCTAAGAACAAGTGAGACAGACAGTAACAAACATACAAGATTCAATTTGAAAGTACTTTACGCGAACATCAACGGACTTAACAGCAAAAAACCACTTATTTACAATTACATAGAACAAAACGACACAGACTGCTGAATATTTGTAGAGGCTAAAACCAAACTAGGACAAACACCAACGTACAGAAATTGGCAGTATATCTATAGGCATGGAAATACCATCAATCATGCCAGGGGCGGGGTCGCAGCTCTCCTAAAACCAACATTTAAACTTGGAAGAGCAAATCCTCCTTCCCTCAACAACCCTTTGAACGACTGTCTACATTTTACCATACCCTACTTAAACGACCTGATACACATATTTCTGACATACATACACCCACACTCCAACCTAGAACAAAACATACTGACTAAGGCGAGCATCTATAAATATGCAATAATTATAGGCGACTTTAACTTGAATATAAACAAAACGAAACAACTTAAAATATTTTTGCAAAAATCCGACTTTGTAAAACAGCACACCTCACCAACTTTTCTGATGCCCGCAAACCCAGACTCAACACCAGACGTTCTACTGCACACAAGAAACTTGACAAACACCATCAACAACATAAACTTAACCAACGAACTTGGATCCGACCACCTGGCTATTACGTTTAACATAGATTTACAACATACGCAACCTACCTCCAATACACCTCCTATAGAGAAAAACTTAAACCTAACAAAGACTGACATAGACAAAGTGAAACAACATATACATGACTACATTCAATCACAAGCACAGCACATTTCAATAGAAACCATACTGTTTAGCAAAATTTTTAAACAAATTTAGCCCGGAAATAAAAAATGCTTTCTACCGACATACACTACCCAAATACATACTGAGACTAATAAAACATAAGAGAGAACTGTACAGACTATATACAAACACTGAAAATAACGACCTAAAAAAGACAATGAACCAACTTAACAGAAACATTAAAACTATGATTGGACAATACCGACAAGACAAATGGCTAGAAACATGTAAAGAAATACAGAAGGACAAAGGCAAAACATACTGGCGAAAAATTAAGAAACTGGCGCAATACAGGAAGACTGGCACTACTGACACAATTGACGAAAACGGAATAGAACGCTACACAGACAAAGAGAAAGCGGACGCATTCGCCAGACACTATCAAAGGGCCTTCAGCATATCGACAAACCTTAACTTCGACAATGACAACTGGAACTTGATCAACGACTGTTACTTGAACTATTTTAACAGCTCACCAAACTACACCTACAAAATGATCACAGACACAGAGTACGATGAAGCCCTAGCGCACATCAAAAACACTGCACCGGGGAAAGATAAAATTAAGGCAAAACTCTTGAAAAGCCTAACTCAAGAAACACACAAACTGATCCTAACTGAATTGAACAACTGCATCACAAATGGCAGAATCCCAGAAACATGGAAAAACGGCTTAATAATCCCTATACCCAAAAATGGACTGGACAATACACAACCGAGCAACTACAGACCAATTACACTACTTCCAGTACTAAGCAAAATTTTTGAATACATAATGAAGCAGCGGCTTGAAAAAGTGATTGGAAAATATATACCTACCTACCAATTTGGTTTCAAACAGCATCACTCGACTGTTCATCCGCTCTTTATTTTGGCCAACAATATACAAACTACCCACCTAACTGACAGAAAGACAGCTTGCCTGTTTATGGACATTAACAAGGCTTTTGATAGTGTCTGGCATAGAGGTTTACTATACAAACTTTACAAACTTCACACACCTACATATCTACTACACACCATAAAGAACTTACTAGAAAACAGACAACTACAAGTACGAATTGACAAAACACTGTCATTTTCTTTTTCCCCTGAATAAGGGCTCCCTCAAGGATCCCCGCTCTCACCGTTTCTCTACAATATATACTGCCATGACATATACAATTACAACTTACCAGACAAAAATCAAATCGACAGATCGGCATACATATTACAATACGCAGACGACACGGCACTTATTGTACATGACAAAACTACTGAGAGAGCAGCTCAAAGACTCCAAACACTAACAAACAACACAATGACATGGTTTTATAAATGGAGACTAACACCAAACGCGTCAAAAAACCAACTTCTGCTCACAAACCACAGACTCAACGCTGACTCCCCTACAATAACTGCAGACGGCCAAACGATACAACCAAAAAACGACGTAAAATACCTTGGAATCACAATTGACCACAAACTTAAATTCACTAAACACATACTAAACATCAGGGCAGAAACAATAAAGAGAACAAAACACTTCCGATCACTAACCTACAAAGACAGAGGAATTAGCACAAACACCGCACCAAAATATATAAAGCTATTTGTAGACCCTTGCTAGACTTTGGACATATTCTCATGACCAACGGAACAGAAAGGACAAAACGTTATACACAAACAACAGAACAAATTGCACTAAGACTAATAACACGAATAAGACACCCCCAAAACCCACTACACAACCCCCCCCCCCACCCAACTACTATACGAACGCACAAACATGACAAAGATCTCGGAAAGACTCATACAGCTACAGACAAAATGGACAAACAACCCCTACAACTGGACCATACTGAATCCCCTTTGTCTTACAAGACCAACCAGACAATCCCGCTTCCGTTTCCCTACATTAACGCTACTCGAACACTTACAAACGCAACTGACTAGTGAACAATAAAATGATTTCTTCTTGCCACTGAAATTTTATTTATTTAATAATATTGTTAACCTAGAATAAGAGAATTTTCATATTTGTTTTTTATTTAGATTAAGACTACATGTATTAAACAAGGGCAGAAAGACCGATAGGTCGATAGCCTTTTTTAGAAATAAAGATTTTTACTACTACTACTAAAAATAAAATAATTTAAATTGAATTACAGTACATTACAATTGAAGTACAGTCAGGAAAATATACGTAACGATATTGAGATGCTTGGGAACAAAAGCAGGATAGATCTGATGGATGGAGAAAGGTTGAGGGGGACATATGGAAGATTGCAGGCAAAATTGGCAAGAGAGAAGAAGAACAGGAAAAACTTCCTAACCCGATGCAAGAATTTGGCGATCATACCAAAGTTCATACAGGTGAGGAGAATTTTAATTTTGGGAACAGACAGAAAGTGACCAGTCAAATGTTAAGGTAGAAACAACTATACGCACAAACTGATGATGGTGGAGAAAGACACCGAAACGTATTTGTAACATTTTAAATAATAAACTATAAAATTGACTGAAACCCATGAATATTTGGAAGTGAATGTAAATAATTATAAAAACACAGAAAAAAAATGGCAAACTGTTTAATGCAAACGTCCCTCTGAAGTTATAAGAGCGATAGATATCAAGCGAGATTAAAGCGCTCTAATTTTTTGGATGACTTGTCACTTTTCTGTTTTAGGTGTTTAAAATTAAAAAAGTTTTGCGGAGTGGTGCGTAAAATATCTCAATTTTTCTTTGAGCACGTGCTCGCTGCAATCGATGTTTTGAGCTTGCGCTAGCTCCTTTGGCTCTATCAGTCGTATCGTGGGCGTCGGCTATTGCAGAAGGCTCTATACGACTCAAGGTAATTTACGAGAACGTGCTTCAGATCAAAAAGCTCCGATATAACCTCCAAACGGTTTGAAAAAGAGCGTTTCATTTAAAAAAATTTTCGATTCAATTAACTTCAAATCATTGCTATCTTTTTGGAATGCTTGACAAACGTTCGGATGTTGTTTTTGTAGTTTATAAACTAACTTTGCTTATAGACGTATAAAGTTTTTATGCTTGGAATTTTTTTCTAAGAAAAGTTGCAATTTTTAATGAGTGCATTTTCAATAGTAAGGCAAGTGTAAATATTTAAACTTGATTATTAAAGTAATAAGATTTTTTTAAAGGCATTATGTTGGTTCGGTCTTTTACTATTTGAAAAAAACAACTAACTGGATTATTTAGATACTTGGCAAAAAACTCAACTAGAAACACTCAATTTTTTTCTCCGGCCAAAATAGCTCATTTTTTGTTAATACTAGCATGTTTTTCTCACTTTTTGTTCTCAGGAATTAAAATTTTTCCGTGTGATTAACTTTTTGCGAAAAAGTCCGGATTTGTCTTACGGCGACAATTTCTGACTAAAACAATACATCTATTTATCTGCAACATAAAATAAGGAATTACATCGCAATTTATTGAAGACATATTTAGGAAATTTCTTCTACGAAGGTTTTTAAGCCAAAATTGCCAACGTTCTTCCAAGGATAGAATCAGTATACCGTCCGTCGAATAGCGGCGCACAGTTTTAGTGTTTATTTGCATGAATTTGAACATTTATTGTGTTTTGTTGGTGAATTAGAGCCGAAATTAAGACAATATAGTAAGTAGCAAAACCTACACATCTACACAGACATAGATAAATATTTCAAATTTGATATCCTTCTGAAGAATGTATCTAATTATTTTCTTGAAGCTTGAGAGAAAATCAATCAGAAATGCCGGAAAAAGGCAATCAATGAAATCATGCGAAAACTGAAGTTGCATTTCCATTCCAAAGTTTACACGACATTTAAACTTTCTACTAATGAATCAGTACTCGTATGATGTAAAGAAAACTGGTAAACATACGAGAAAATGCCTTATCAGCCGTAAATTTTTATTGTGGCCTTTAACAGATAGTTGCCACCGATATACGCGAGCCAAAGCAATTTAAGAAAAGTAGCTGGTCTAAGCTATCTGCCACTATATTTTCTTGTCAAGGTAGAAGGAAATTGATAACTTGTTCCAGATTGGGTTCTGGTTTAAAACGATTTATAAAGAAGTGATTTAGCAGTGATTTTTACAGTTTGCTAAGCCGTGCGGGCTAAAATTTCAATGCGGAATTTGAAAGACGTGTTTTTCAAAAAAAAACCGCTTTGACTGATTGCGTTTCTTTAAATTTATGCCCAATTCATGCCACCATCAATCAATATGGTTTTTGTGCGATTATATTTTAAAATCTGGGTTAAAAGTATTCACTCACTCATTTTCCTCAGATCTATTAAAGTAGCACAAATCGTACATTTCACCAGGATACCTGCACATAATGTAGTTTGCTGAAAATGTCCATCTTTTTTAAGTGCGTGAAATTACTTTGATGCCCAATATCAATATACCCGGGGCGGTAAAATACCCTGTTGCTTTGCACCTCAATAAATTATGTATTTTGTCAAACACATTTTGGAACATGCGATCTAAATAACTCAATTCTATGACCATGCAAGTGAAGCCTTCAATTCGGCAATGAATTACCATCCAAACTAGAGCAAAACAGTGCAGATTTGAACAAATAAAATTTAATATTTCATGTACAAACATGGCTTTTTCGATTTATTTGGCTTGGTATTTTTCCAGAATCCATTCACTCAAAGAACAAGGAAACATTAAAAAAGACATTTAATTTCCTAAAAGCCTCTTTCTCCAAGTGGAATACATTAATTCAGGAGTTAGAGTGATAAAGGCGCTGTTTGAGGACAAAATGATCAACTGAATGATTGATCTTTACGTGATATTGAAAACAACCCGAGAGCACAGACAGACAAGAAAATTAATTGAAAAAAAGATATTAGGCATAAATTAATTAAAAATACATTTCCAGAAGGCTTAAGGATGACAAAGTTATATATAACGTTGTAACTCGTTTTGGTATCGTTCAAAATTTCTCTTAAAAATTACGTGATTTTTCAGCTGGTTTTTGTCCCTAAAGAGTAGAGTTTGACCACCAGTGGTCTAAATGAGCGATCCCGAATTTCATCAATAAATCCTTGTGTACGTTCCAATTCGATTGCCTGCAAAACTCCAATAAAAAGTTGTGTGGAACCCGCATATCTCCGGTCCAAAAGTTTTGAGATTTCTCCCAGCGAAGTGCTAGTGAAATATTGATAGCTTCTTAGAAACTATCGCATAACCGACGTTTGATTCAATTTACAAGGAGCCCAATTTCTGTAGAAAACTTTTAAATCTCGAAAGTTGCGAATTTTATTTAGAAGTTAGAACCAGGACTGGAAAACTAGATTTTATGACATAGTTTGCCGATGGTCCTACGTGCGGATTTAGGGGAATTTAAATATTAAATAAAATCATTTATATTCCTAACAGTGGGTTTTTGCTGGTTGGAAACTTTCATGTCCATACCCTGGAAATTTATTTCATATGCAAATTCGACGCTCATAGACTGCTGTTATACATATACAGCTGTTACGATCAGTCTTTTATAACCCTTCTAGCTTACATGGAGCTTGTTTGCATATAGGGTCTTATAGCTATTATACTGTGAACTATTATGGAGAATGTATGGATTAATGCAAATTTTTTCAAGAACATTAGCTTATTGTATGTTTTATTTTACTCAATGAACCTGCACTGCGAATTTGTAATTTCTCCAGTTAACAAGTTTCCCATCGGGTAAAACTCCGCATCAAAGTAAATAGTTTCCTAGTGCCTCATGCGGGAGTTCGATTTACTACGTAATTTGCAAAACTATCTAATAATCAAATGCAAATATCAATTTGCACATGACTGTCAAACTCTGAAATAATTAATTTCAATATTAGGTTTACTTCACATGCCTCACCGACGTCAAATTTTTAATCATCCCGATCCATACTGATCCGCTGAAATTATATGTGGATTTTATGTTAAACTCATTGGAAATTTGAATTTATATTTCCGAAAACACCAGTTAATCTAGCAATCAAAATAGATTAGTTTTTAAAAGGCTGATGCGAAGTTTTAATAAGTTATGAAAGTAAATACGTTTTAAATCCGCGTCTCAATACCTAAACAGAATTAATTTTCCATAATCCAATTTTAAATTGAGTCCGCTTTCTTATTTATTGTTTTACGTATCAGAGGCAACAAATTCTCGGGTCGGTTTATCCCCAAGTGTGTTCACACCATTCACCTTCGATTAAATATTAACGAACCAATTGCCAATCGGTTTGAGTGTAAGAAAATATGGAGAAATGTCCGTAATGGTTGAGGAATATTGGAGTTGGCTGTTGTATGAATCCCCATTGTGTTTTAAACCAACCCCAACGCAATGCTATAGGACAAGAATATTTCCTTTTACAGAGCAGCTACTTTGAACAAAATCGTTTAAATATATATGAGATTATTTCAAGAATGAATTCGTCGAATATAATTAGAACGTTAACGGCAAAAGGAGGATAAAAGAAATTTTCTTGACCTTTTAAAATTGACGCATGTCTAAAATTCAATTACACCCAATGGAAATAAAAATAAAATTGACGATTTCAAACGGAAGTCAAATGCCTTTTTCCGTTATCATTCCGTGTAGAAGAATTCGAATTTAGAAGCGTTTAAATTAACGGACATAAGCGAAGCGAAAAATATTTAATTAAGTCATTTAAATTGAAAAAATATGCTAATTAAAAATGTGTCCTCGGCAAAAGCTTCACAGAGAGCAAATCGCAAAGGAAATGGAAGGAAGACGTCTTAATTTAACGGGATTCCTGAATTTAAACTAGCCCTAAACTACTCGTCCTTAATTAAAGCTTCAAGTGATATCAGTATTTTGTATCAGGGCTTGTGCAGAAATGCTTCCGCAAAAATGGGATTATTTCGTAAACACGAACTCGGCTTCAACTAAATCGTGATATAAAATTCCTCCTGCTACTCCATTAAGCTCCTGGATATTGCCTAAGATTTGCAAAGTTCGCGAGTAGAATTCGAAGATAACTTCTAACAAAAAAGTAGATAGCCGACGTTCGTCACTCTTTCGCCATACGATTTCCCCTTCAAGCTGCTGTCTGCTTCTCGAAACCTCAAAGTTTTGAAGTATGATTTATGATTAAAATTAAAATGTCTTTCAAAATTGGAAACACACCAGGGCCTCTCAAACGACGTGAGGGGAAAACTTGTTAAATGATGTCAAAAATTTAATTGCTTTCCATCACAAAATGAAATTGAACGGTCTCGCAAGCATCTTTTAAATAAGTGTTGTAAAACAACGCAAATTTAAACTTTGTAAATTGTTGAATTGTTTATTAAAATGTTTAACTCACGGCTAAGATTTGGATGAAGTTGTTACAGAAGCGATGTTCAAACTCAAGTATGATCTGTGAATTTCAAGCAATCATCAACCTGTTTAGTTACACAGTTTAGCACAGGTTTAGTTCAGATCTGTTATTTCTAAACAGGTCCTTCATCTTTAACCCTCGAAGTCCAAAATTCCCCGATACTCTCTCGATCAAGGAGTTTCATAAAGTTGAAATTTCAGTCGTTTGACAGCGTGGAAAACACTTAACTTTCATAAATGCATCAATTTTCCCTCTGGCACTAGGTCAAGTTGAAATGTTTACTGGAGAATCTCCCAAATGGAATATACATTTTATTTAATTCCAAGTCAGCTCTCAGGCATTTCAATGTGTATTTTTAACTCAAGATAATTTATTTGGAAATTAGGAGCATGTTGATTTAATAAACAAATTTTGGGGTGCTGTAAATTCAAAGTTAACTTCTGTAAATAAAGTGGATTATTTCGCAAATTTCGGTTGCGATGATGATATAGAAATAGCGGAAATTGACGATGTTTGTGGAGCAAAGCACTTTTCAAAAAGGTAACTCTCTTTGAAAATTTACCATTGTTTAATTCGAATGAATGTCTAAATTGCTACTCTTTGTGTCGACAATTGCAGTTTTCCGTTTCATGGCTGAATCAATTATATCCTGAAAATCTATTAATATATTATGTTAAACTCAATTCAACTACCATTGTAATCGTTTAATGTGAAGTCATATAAATTTTAATGGCATTGTGAAACAATTTGCGGCTTCAAATTCAGACACTGTCGCACAGGCCTCAATCAATAATTAGTTCTTTGCTAATTGCAGAATAGTCGCTTCAACCTGATTGCACAAACATGTTATTTTCTTCAAATCTTAAGGGTATGCATCCATATTGAGCAGATGTGTTCGCAAATAAAATTATTTCAATTTTTTATACAGGGTTCAATATCGAATTGAAATTCAGCTGCAGTTCGTTCCAGTTGAGAGCAATCTGGTGCGCTAAGAAATAAAATATTAGGACAACCTTTTCTGAAAGAAATACATAGTAGAGGAACTTATTATTCAAAGTACAATAGCTTTCGAGAGCTATTTTCAAACTTGCCTATTCAAAGGCATTTGAATATTGGTTCATGAATTAATGGACCGTTTCTAACTATGCTAATAGTTAGTGGTAAGAGTGAGTAACTAGCTACGAAAATGTAAACTTGGGATATTATCGTAGATATGATTTGCATTCAGTGCTGAAAACTATTTGCAGTATCCAATAAACCAATGAAATCTATACAAACATAAGTAATGGGAAGCCACTTGACCCTTTTCATAATCCATACGGACGGAAACATTTCCCGCAATAACTAATAACGTTTTATTATTGACAGACTGATCATTTCTAATCTTTCCCGTTCTGATGGCTGGTAGAAGGTCCAGCTCCATTGGCTGCAAATCCCTCATCACCCGAAGGACTTCAGTCTTCGTTAACACCGTTAACACCTATGACCCCATCAAGGTTAATTTGGTTAGTATCCAATGCTTTTTAATTTAATATTTGATACAAAGTGCACATCCCTATTAAAAAACTAGTATTCCTGTTCTTGTCTTTACAAGTGTTTTGTTAATCAAAGGAGGAACTCCAAGATTAAGGAGCATCTTAAAAATCCGAGAGCTGGCAATTCCAGAAAACCGTCTTTGCAATTAATGTCCAACAGTGTAAATGATGTATCTCCGCATTTCAACCGAGTATAATCTATTTTTAGCGGTTTAGGGATCATTCTAGCGTTGGGGTTTAAAAAAAGTAGAAAAGAATAATTGCCCAGGATGCAGTAAGAACCGCGCAGGATATGGAAAATTTATGTAACGTTACGTGACATTAATTCAAGAGAACTTCAGCTGAAACTGTTGCAATATTGACACGAAGGAATTCGCTTAGTCAAATAGTAGGATGTTTTTGAAAGGCGTCTTGTAAAAGAATAAATTCACGGCTTTCTAGTAGCCTTTTATTTGTGAAGCCCAATAAATCAAATTCGATTGTTTTAGTTGTCCAATTTTTAATACATAAATCAATAAAATGCATACAAATGGTCAACTGTGTTTTGGAGCCTCGACGCATTTATTCGAAAGCCGTAATTTTAAAACAAAATTATTTACGCTTTGTATGCAATATAAAAAACTGCTAGCAAAAAGCGAAACGTTTGATCGTTCATTTCCATTTGGCATCTTTTGGCCGTGAAACCTATTTGAACCTAGGTTCCAAATTAATTAATCCTTTAAATCTATATTTGTCAAAAGTATTTGCATTAATTTTAGCGATTTAAAATAAATAAATACTGATAGCACAGCAACAGTAATCATTGTGCTGTGGCTATTAATTTTGTGGTTTTGCTATAAAGTGATTGGGAAAATGCATTTTAAAATGTGCACTTGACAAACACATTCCGTGAAAAATTAGTATGAACCAAACAAACAATACAATTTCACTGGTTGGTCATAATGTCTGCATTCGAAGTTTTAGTTGACTGTTACATTTCATTTACCCGGGGAAAATGAGCTTGACAGCATTAAATTATTTACTCATTCCGTAATGGATTATCAATATTCATTAAACATGATGTTGTTGTTATTTGTCAGAAAACTACCCCGAACTACAATTACGCTAAGGGTGTCTATTAGAACGTAGATTAACCCACTTGCGACGGTAGAGATTTAGAATTGTTGGACGGTTCCAAGAATTCCACTGAAATGACGGCTTGTATGTGTGTGGCATTATGGCATTTTCCTTATGGCGAATAGTGCAGAAAAAAATGAAAATGTAAGTTACTTTCGTTAACAAAAAACTAAATGCTTTGCAAAATCTAAATAACTTGGAAGCCAGGGTCGCGGACAGTTTATAAAATACTTAAACATGCTCTTCCACCGTTTCAGCTTTCAGTTTGCATTTCAGCTGCACACATTTCATGCATTTGATAAAACCAACCACATCAAACGATATTTTTACATTCCAACCATTTCTTTATAATTTGGCATTCATTTCTGCAATATCAAAACTCATTGCGATTTTTAATTGATGAAGAAATTGAGCCGCTTTTCGAAAGATAAAATAAAAACACTGCTTCCTCTGTTACATTGCTGTTTAATAACGATAATTAAGATAATTAAGACAACGATTTCTCGACATTCAGTACAAATTTCAGGCTTCTATCCATGATAATATACAAAATCATCATCGTCATCATCAAGCCTTTTATTGCGCCCAGTATTGAGCATAGGCCTACCTTGCTCTCCTCCAGTTCTCTCGGTGTTGTGCTGTTCTGGTCCATCCAAATCAAGCCACTCGTTTTATGTCGTCATACCATCGCATAATTGGTCTTCCTCTTCCTCTCTTTCCTTCCCATGGACTCCAGCGTATTATTCGGCTATTCCATCTGTCGTCTGTAAGGCGGGTTATATGTCCTGCAAAATTCCACTTCAGGCTTGTGACTCTCTCCACTATACCTACGACCTTTGCTCTCTGTCTAATCCATTCGTTTCTCTTTCTGTCTCTTAGTGTTACGCCTATCAAAACTCTTTCCATGGCTCTTTGTGTTGTTCTCAATTTATTCACCATTGCCTTTGTGAGAGTCCAAGTCTGCGCTCCATATGTTATCACCGGTATTACACACTGTTCAAATATTCTTGATCTAAGGTATTGCGCTATCTTTCTATCCTTAAGTATATGGCTTAATTTGCCAAATGCCGCCCATCCTAGTCTCCTTCTCCTTTCAATCTCTATGTCCTTGTTACTCTTTCCCATCTCCATTTGCTGTCCCAGATATACATAGTCTTGAACATTTTCCAATATATGCCCGTTGACTGTTATTTGTACTTGGTATTGGCTCATTATCTCTGTTTTTGTGTTATTCATTTTTAGACCGATTTTTGAAGATTCTCTGTATAGGTCGGAAAGCGTTTTTTCAAGGTCCGCTGTGTTGACGGCGAATAGAACAATATCGTCTGCAAATCTTAAATGTGATATTTTGGTTCCACTTATGTTCAGTCCCATATTTCGCCAATCAAGTTTTTTGAAAATTCCTTCCAGAGCTAAGGTAAAGAGTTTTGGGGATATTGTATCTCCTTGTCTAATACCTCTTTTGATTTCAATGTTGTCCGTTTCTTCGTGTAGCCTGATTTTTGCATTTGCTCTTTGATATATATTTTTAAGAAGGTTCTTGTACCGATGGTCTATTCGCGCTTTGTCTAGTTCTTCAAATATTGTCCAATGTTCTACGGAGTCCTTCTAAATCCTTCTCGTAGTCCACGATTGCCATCTGTATTGGCAAGTTATATTCGGTCGACTTTTCTTTTATGATCTTTACTGTAAGTAAGTGGTCATTAGTGTAAGTAAGTGGTCATTATCCAGCTTATTTGTAATTCTGTTGGTTATGATTCGGGTAAAAAGCTTATACATCTGAGACAGCAAGCTAATGGGTCCATAGTTTTCCAGCATTGTTCGATCTCCTTTTTTAAACAATATAAATATTTTTGCCTCATTCCAATTCGTGGGTATTGTTGATTGAAAAGGTGCTTTAGCTGCGGTATGACAATTTCTTGTGCCTCCTTGAGCATTTTCGCGATCATATCATCTCCTCCTGGTGCCTTGTTGTTCTTCATTGAGTTTATAGCATGTATAATTTCTTCCTCGTTTATTTCTGGTATCTCTTCAGAGCCAATGTTGACTACTTTTCGTTTGTTTTGGTTTCCTGGTGGTCTTTCTGTCCTTGGTGAGTAAAGGTCTTGATGGAACTTATGGCTATTTCTTTACTTTTGTCTCTGTTTCTTGTTTCCACATTGTTATCGTCCTTCAGACCTATTATTTGGTGTTTTCCTTGCTTCTTCCTTAGGTATTTAAGGTTGTTGTTTTTTTCAATCACCTTCTCTGCCATTATTCTATAGTTCTCTATCCTATTCTTTCATAGCATTCTCTTTGCCTCTCTTCTGACATTTTGGAATTGTTCCGTTTCGTATAAACCATTTTTATACAGAGTTCTTCTTTCTTCTATCTTTAGTTTGGTTTCGCATGAGATTTTGTTTGACAACATATTGACAAAAGACGACATCAATGAGGAAGGCAGCAAATGAAGTAGCGGAAAGAAAGCCAAGAGAAACAAACACAATATCATATAACAAATATAAAACCTAATTTAGATTAACACTACATGTATTAACCAAGGGCAGAAACACCGATAGGTCGATAGCCTTTTTTAGAAATAAAGATGTTTACTACTACTATAAAACCTAAAAAGAGTGTTTGTGTTAAAACGCCTTGTTCCTTCATAAAACTAAATTTTACAGAGCCTGAAAACCAAGGTTTTTAAGTTTGCTTTATTTTCAGCTTGTTCGGCTGCAGTCTCCTGTGAATGGGATGATATGTGATAAAGTTTATTTTCCGTTTGTGGTTGTGCTGTTGTATAGAAAGTTTACATTTTTTCACCTGAAGTACCTTTGCAGAAAATACCACCACATTCTTTCACCCCCGCCGTGTAAATTTACATAATGTGGGCACAGATACAAAAATACAAGACCTGAAAAAGCATTGAAATTTGATTATTTCGGTTCGAATCTATATTTCTTGCACGTACAATAACTTCTTTAGTAAGCTCTCGCAATGTCCCAAGCAGTAAAATGTATGAATTTTTTCAAAGTCCATTCGTTCAATCCAAGAAATCCGATCATCAAGCAAAGCCGCTTTATGGATTCACACTCCAGGGATAATTTAAATACGCTGAAAGCCTTCCTTTCATTTTTCGAGGTAATACCCCAGATTATTGGGGCGACTATTTAGTAAGTCGAAACTTCAGTAATTTAGTACGAAAAGTTTTTGCTTATAAATTAGACCGCAGGCATTATTTTCATGTTTAGTTTCTAGGGGATTACTAATTCGGTGTCTCCTAACTGGAATACTTCAAACTTGCCAGAAAGATTTATCTTGATAACTCAACTTAAATATCGAGTATACCGATTGATCGATGGATAGTGGTTATATTGCATCGAAAATTTTTATAAATTAGGTAGGAAAAAATTGATATTTATTGCGTGCAACAAAAAAAGGTCTCACATAATGCGGTGAAAAGCCGAACAAAGAAGTATCTTCAACTATATCACGACCGTAATTTTTCATCTCTTATCATTCTATAGGATAAGAACCCATTGTACCGGCCAGATGACGACAAATCAGATAACCCTCTACGTCTTATAATTAAACTTCCTGAATCAATATTGGCATTTTCAGTTTTAGGTAAAAGGTCCACAACTTTACTCATATCCCTTTCTTCTTCTCAATTTCTTGAAATATATCTATCTCGCATCATGAGAGGTTGTTGGCAATTTGAACTGAGTAGGAATGTGGATCAGGATTAGAAGAGTTACTTTATTCAATAAATATGGTGTCAGGAGGCTGTTTAGCTAGAATTTTTTTGTTGCGATCGCACAAAACATTCTAACCACTAATTAGTCGTATTACCCCTTTAGGCACTTGTTTAAGCTAAAAAACAACAACCGGAAAAATACCGCAAATTCCACGATAACAGAACCTCTTAGCCTAATTAAATTAGTCGATAATCTAATCTTACCAATTTCGGTTGAACACCGCAAATTTAAATGTTTAGAATGTTTCTTTGAGGGTATAGTAATCAAATTATAACTCTCCCGTCTTCCTAAATTGCCACTGAGACAATAAAGGGAAACTTGCTATGAGAATATGTGTCTAAAATAATAAGAAGAGCGAAAGGTGTAGGGCAAAAAGGTAAAAAAGTGAATTTAAATTATTAAGAAAAATGAAACCATGTAGAAATGTAACCTTATAATTGCAGTTGTTGAGTGTTCCAACATACATATTTCTTCACGCAAACACTTTATTTATTCTGACTTGCTTTAATTAAATATTGTTCGGACTAAAAGTCAGTGCTAAAGGTGGATGTGTTAATTAAATTTTCCTGTCTTAAGCTCTGGGGTCAATTCTCAGTTCTAAACTCGGAAATTCTATTAAGCAATTACCCCTGGTGCTTTCAAATTTGAGAAATCGAGAAAAGCTTTTATTCCCTATAATACGATTAGCATGAGATGTTTTTCAGCTGAATGAAATAAACAAAATTCGAATTATAGGAAGTGAATTAATATTTCAACATAAAGTTTTTAAAGTTGCACAAGCTTGAAAGCTTTTATGGGATAAAATTCGACTGATCTGAGAAGCGTTTTATGTATCTTATTGGATTAAACAAGGTTTACTCGGGAATTGTTTGTAAACGTTCCATCACAATAAAAATATTCCGAAATGAAGCCAACGACTTTCCGTACTTTCTTTAGAGCGGCAGCTGTGAGAGCCGATTAGAAGTTTTGCCAGGAATGCTTTTGCAAACAATTTGTGTGTTTGAAAAAAAAATGGAATTAATACAATTTTATCATTCTTTTATATAGAATTAATGCTGCTTTCGAGTTCCGCGGCAAAATATAAATCTCTTAAGTTAGGTACAAGTTGGAATGGGATAATATAAATAAAGGACGAATGAGACAAAAAATAATCGACTCCCTATTATAGATCGAGTGGAGCGGTTTGAAATCCGAAAGAAAAATGCTGAAGTAACCGAGCAACTCTCCCAGTAAACTAAAGTAATTTGCTTTTTATATCATTTCATTTAAAGCCTGCAGCTTGACTGTGCTTTGGTAATGGCAGGGCCATTACATAGTAATTTATATTGCAACTGGGTAACTGTAACCAGAATGACGATCATATTTTTTTACAATTTTCGACAACTCTAAATAAATTACAATGCTATGAACAGAATTAAATTGAGCCGAAGTTGGAGTCTCGTCATATATCAATTTGATTACGTAAACCCCAATTTTCCCGTATGCAAGTCCAATTTGTACAGCAGCTACATAGTGGATTAACACATTAATAAAGCCAGAACGTCATGTCAGTTTTGCCATTATTAAGGCAGTTGACATCATAATGGAATCACGAAATCAATTTTTCTTCCTTAAAAGCAAAAATATTTATTCTGAAAGTTAACATTTAGTAACACAAGCTTGTTGTGGTTATAGGTGTGGCACATGCAACTGCAATTATTACTGTAAATGTTCGGTGGTATGTTAATCTGTAGAAAGCTTCTGACACGAACGTTGTAGCAGATTGAATAAGTGCCTCATCCGGCAGAATGAAATAGAATTAAATAAAACATGCATGGACTCATTTAAATAGTAGTAGTAGTAAACATCTTTATTTCTAAAAAAGGCTATCGCCCTATCGGTCTTTCTGCCCTTGTTTAATACATGTAGTCTTAATCTAAATAAAAAACAAATATGAAAATTCTCTTATTCTAGGTTAACAATATTATTAAATAAAATTCCAATGACAAGAACAAAATTATTTTATTGTCCACTAGTCAGTTGCGTTTGTAAGTGTTCGAGTAGCGTTGATGTAGGGAAACGGAAGCGGGATTGTCTGGTTGGTCTTGTAAGACAAAGGGGATTCAATATGGTCCAGTTGTAGGGGTTGTTTGTCCATTTTGTCTGTAGATGTATGAGTCTTTCCGAAATCTTTGTCATGTTTGTGCGTTCGTATAGTAGTTGGGTGGAGGGGTTGTGTAGTGGGTTTTGGGGGTGTCTTATTCGTGTTATTAGTCTTAGTGCAATTTGTTCTGTTGTTTGTATATAACGTTTTGTCCTTTCTGTTCCGTTGGTCATGAGTATATATCCATAGTCTAGCAAGGGTCTACAAATAGCTTTATATATTTTGGTGGCGGTGTTTGTGCTAATTCCTCTGTCTTTGTAGGTTATTGATCGGAAGTGTTTTGTTCTCTTTATTGTTTCTGCCCTGATGTTTCGTATGTGTTTAGTGAATTTAAGTTTGTGGTCAATTGTGATTCCAAGGTATTTTACGTCGTTTTTTGGTTGGCCGTCTGCAGTTATTGTAGGGAAGTCAGCGTTGAGTCTGTGGTTTGTGAGCAGAAGTTGGTTTTTTGACGCGTTTGGTGTTAGTCTCCATTTATAAAACCATGTCATTGTGTTGTTTGTTATTGTTTGGAGTCTTTGAGCTGCTCTCTCAGTAGTTTTGTCATGTACAATAAGTGCCGTGTCGTCTGCGTATTGTAATATGTATGCCGATCTGTCGATTTGATTTTTGTCTGGTAAGTTGTAATTGTATTCATTTAAATAATTCCACAACAACCCAGTAATTTGTATGTTATGGAATCTTTGGGTGGAAAATCTACACAGACTATTTTAAAATTCAAAAAAAAGCATCTCATCAGCTTTGAAATGCATGTTGAATATTTAAAAACTCCCCAGACGTAAGTGAGCACAAGGGAAGTAAACTTTAGCTTTCCCAGAATCGTATGTTTAGAATAATGCGACAGGGGCTCCAGGTAGAAAATTTAATGTTCCGGTAATGTAGGCAGAGCAAAAGACGTTCATTATAAATGCCAACAGACTTTCGTAGTTTTCCAGACTTTTTGCGTGTTCCACTTCTTTCTACTTCTCAAACATTTGACAACAAAAAACAAATTTACGGCTTTCAACACAATGGAGGCAAATTAAATCACAATCTGAAAGAGCGTTCCGATGAACTTTCTGATTTTTAAACGACGGAGTAAACAAACTGGAACATTTTCCTTGGACATTAATAGCTAGTCGTAGCCATTACTTCCGTTTACCATTGAATGATCAACAGAAAACATTATAAATAACCAATCCAAACAGAAAAATGGCACTATAAAGTCGGCGAGGGTAATATATTCGCGTAAATCAACCATTCTGAAGCGCTTTAGAGCTCACTAACTAATAGAGTGTTGACGTAGGACATTTTGTTATGTTCCCTTTGTTGCCAGTTCTTTTCAGGCTAGAAAATGCATGCCATTTTTGAAATAAAGGCCTTATTTTTCACATTCCGGAAATAGACTGCATAGACTGGTGAAAGGAAATATTCCTTATTCTCAAATTTGTAATTGTAGAATCGCTGATTGAGAATCGAAGTTCTTTACATAATAATTTATTTTCAGAACAATTAACATTAATTAAATGAAGCCTCTATAAATCTGGGTACGAGCTATAGAACGGATACAGATAAATTTATTCCGGTAGTAAATTCCCAGAAGACTCTTAAATATTTCGAGTTCAATGAGTAGGTCGGCTAAGGGACTGTGCCTGGGCGTCGGTGATAATGTTAATTAACTTCGAAAATGTTAACAACATTATGTTGGTTTCAGTTGGTGCTGGATATCAACGCCCAAATTGCGCTCTTCAGGGATCTTTTAATCTCCATAGGGCAATCGAAGGATTGTCCGGAACACAGGGAAAGAATTAGAAAACTGAGGAGAAACTGCGTCGAAGCATGCAAGACCACTAGTCAACTCATTTTGCCACACATACAAAGGTTAGCCTATATCAGATCCATATATTTTTAATTACTTCCTGTACAACTCTAAAGTAATTATCAGGCGTTCAATGCTAAAGCCAACAAATCTAATATCCAGCAACTGTAATATACACACAAGTACACTATAAAGGGTTTAATTCCTAATGCCGAAACCCCAAAGGGGGTTTAGATCTAGATGTAATTTATATTTATATTATAGGCAAACTACGACGATACATCCCTGCCGAAACTTGTACACGAACTGTTATCTCGGAATTCACGGAACAATCAAAACCTAAACCGGCACTAAACAATAGTCACGACATTATTTAACACATTATTTCTCCTTGAAATTTAACTTCAAATTGTAGGGGTTATATTCAAAGTTTGCTTTAATCAAGGGATAATGCACGGTATATTATATTCCAACATTGGTGGCTTCATTAAGATTCTACTGGCCACATGGATGATGGTTATTATATTATTTTATCATTAGACCGACCCGAGGAGTTGGATAAAGTAATATATTTTAGCAAACCTTGCCCTTTCATGAGAGATACTTCAGTTACTTTGATGAGTTTCTCAATTTTCTGCGTATGAACCTTAAAATATACATTCGGTAAGTGATCAAAGCCAGTCAAGGACTGTTGAGGTCACCAAAACCTAATGACTTCTTTTTGTTTTCTATAGTTATATATTGTTTTAAATTCAAAAGGAAAATGCCGTCGTCGGAGGCTTACAACTCAAAAAAACTACCATAAAAAGTAAATTATCATACAGCTCAATTACAGTGTATCAAAATCGGTAGGAATACTTAATTTAATTTCGTTCTTTCTTTCGTAGACGATAAGTATTTTGGGGACCTTTTGAACTTTGGAACGAAAAGAAACATCTTTTAATAACCGTCTCAGCGCTTTAGCAAAACTCGGGACCGTGAATAACTCAATTTATAACTAATTGCTTTTGTTGAAAAGATGCCAGCTTGTAAAATATCTGTTATAACAATAAAACTTTGAGAAATTCCCCAATCAACTTGCGAAGACTCATTTTAGGTTTGTGCAGGCATTAAAGCAGCAAAGTTTGAAATTAATACAACTTTACTAATGCGCTCAATTTTTCCTGTCCTTTACTTCATTTCCCAACTTGCTTTAATTGTCTTGAAATGTTTAGATAATTGAAGTTTCGAAAAAGATCAGTATTCCTAGAACATTCCAGAAATATATGTCAATTATTTATTTTTTCTTGGTATGGATTTTCAATTAGCAAGCAAAGGCAATCCATATATAATATACTAAATGACATTCGACTACAATGTTAAGTTACAGATGATAAAACGATATTTTATTTCCAGTTGTCCTCTGCATTATCCTTTTTATGTTGCTATAAATAGAGCTGTTCCATTTTCATATAGGAGGACCAAATAAACTATATACTGACTCTCAGGCCGTAGACAAACAACGTCTGCAATTGATCGATGGCACAATGCTGACTCTTCACTTCCTGACTGAATATGATTTTCGCTTTTTGAACCGAGCTTTTGAGGAAAAATCGATGCATAGGTAGATATTCATTAATCCCTCTATGAATTGCCGAATTCTCATGCATCAGAATTAGTTAATTATTGATTTAATGGAGACCATCACCCTAGCTATTTTGCGTATAATTTACTACCTTATTTCAAGCTCTCAAACACAGACTTGAGTCGAATAAATATTTATGTGTGTGTATTTTCAAGACAGACAAATCCGAATCTGAAGTTACAGGCGGATTTTCACATGGAAATGAAACCTCAACTGTAATATATGAAACTTGATATTCCTCATGGAGTTTTCGTAATGTTCATGGAATCTAATCATAGAAATGGTAAAAGTAATACGAGCACATCTGGGATTACATCCCGAAACTTGGATGGAATAGTATCTGTGCTCGCTGATGCAAAACTAATGCAATATTTCCAGGTTGCATTCAAAAACAATGTCCCCACTACTTCCGTTAGGTACTATTTCTGCAACTTTAAAGAACGCCGCATATTTCATTGTTTTTTAATGTTCTTACATTTTGAATTTAATAAATCACAAAATGCACCTTTCTGCAAGATTTTCTCTCCAGCCGTTATCTAAATTGAACTGAATCACCTCACAACAGGAAATTTAAAAAATATGTGGCTCGCCTTCTCCCCAGTTGGAAACTCATCATTTCTTAATTGGGTCAAGTAACCAGGACGCATTTTAAGCAAGTTTTCGAATGTTAATTCGAATTTAAAAGGATCCTCTGATGCGGTAGACTGGGCGAATACTAAGTAACTCTGTTTGCCTCATTATACACCACTTTGTAGCGTTTGTTATTTATTTGCTTATCGTGAACTTTGAAACGATTTAAATTCTTGAGTTTTTGTTGATATTTAAATTTTGTTTTCACCAAAAATGGAACATATTTTTGATTTACTTCCTGACTCGCACAACTAATAACGATAAACTGGTCTATACAAGCGAATTTGGTAAAATTAACTGTGATACATCCATGTTGAAGGAAATACAAAATGACAAACTTGAGATAAATGGTCAGCAAAGAAAGTATAACGGTGTTTTTGAAACACCGAAGTATAAAAATGACCCCACTTGTATTTCTCTGAACGTGCATGTTCTCCAGTTGTGTAAGAATTGCAAAATAAACAAGGAAATTGAGCCGTATGTTGTTTCAGCCATAAAATTCCATTTTATTTGTTAGAAATCGACATCGATTGCAAACCTAATCGGAAACATTAATCCCATTTACTATAAAGAGCAAATGGGAAGCGGCATTGCATGTAGAGAAAGTCGACATTAAAATAGACGATGGGAAATTTACTCTTGACAATTTCCCTATTCTATCCACAACACAAAATAGGTCATCCCAAGTTTCATTCTTCCTGCGAAAGCTCTCGTGTATACTGCAGTGGCGAGAAATTAATCCAACAGCGTTTGCGAGGTAACAATGAATATGTTTAGGTTTGATGAGGAAAAAGTGTTTTGTATTTATGAAGCCGGACGTAGAGTGATATTGTGAACAATACATTGCTTTGGGATAACCCCCCACAGTCAACAGATGAGTAAAAAAACTCTTTAAATTGAAAATGTCTTTGACCGGTTTTAATTTTCCGTTTGTGTTTTTTCTGCTGCATGCTCGCAATTGCTCCAATTAATGGGGGGAATGATAAATTCAAATGTAAAATGTTCAAACAGTAGATTTTACGCGAAAATTTCCATGTTGGTAACGAAAGTAGCCGCAAACTTTAATTTTATGCAGTAGACCCAGCAAACTCTTCAAATAGGCGGCTGTTATAGAATTTTCTATGTTGGTTTTATTGTCATTCTTTTCAACAACTTTTCACATGATATAAAAGGGTATTTTTTCTAGAAACTTTAAGCCAACTGAAAGAGATTCTATTTCGGTTAACATCAAATTTTGAAAGTTTTTATTTTCAGTTACTGCTATTAATCCATGTTATAATATAGAGGATTGACAGTCTCAAATTGATTTAAATCTGCCATAAAATCAGCTTTATCAATTAGCCCTCTCGGTGCAAGTAAAAGCCCTTTGCTGTCAAACATAATGTTAATGCTATCGGGTTTTTAAAATCGAGCTGATTTCTCTTTGTAAAATGCATTCTCACTGGTTCTGGCTCAGTGAGAGATTTTGTCAAACAAAAAAATCCTATATTGCTGAAGTTGTACTTTATTTGCTTCAAACAACTGAACTCCTCAAATTTCACCAATATTATTTTTCGATTTTTGATAGAGGAACCAGATGAAATCATAATTTGCAAACTCTCCCAATCAGCAATGTTCTGGTCTATGCATTGAAATAATGATTTACCATTAAGTTGTTTGAGACAGGGAAGGAACGCTACGAACTGGAAAGAAAGAATTGCATATAATAATGATTTAGACCAAGGGGAGGAGAGATTGAAAACACGCGCTTAGTTACATGGAAACTGGAACTGGCCGTAGGCGATCCAGTATACACGGAGGGTTGAAATGGGGTTTCATAATTGTAACATATACAACAATAAATTTAACAACCCGCTCTCGGTAATTGAATTTCTTCCACTGGAATTTTTTCATTTATTTCCAAGAGCTGCACAAAAACCTCTGTTAATGCTGGCAACTATTTAATTCAAGAGCTATTTTTAATTAATTAAAAAACTGCAAGGCGTAACTGTGATGAAAGCAATTGGAGTGGTGAGGCAATAAAATAAAAATTTTCTTACAAAGAACTCTCCAATAATCAATTGAAAATTATCTATATTAAAGTTGTGAAGAAAAAAGGAAAAAGCAATAAAAAACATCAGAACAGCTGGCTTATATTTGGCAAAAAGGAAAAGAACTGAGCGACTTGCCGGATAATAGGGAGCAATTTTTCAATAATAAACTTCCCTAAAAGCAAACCTTTGAGCAAGGTTTCAGGTTGCAAAAAAGCTCAAAGCAATCTTTATTTGATGACTTTTGTATCGTAGAATTGACGCTGTAAATACATTCCAACTTTATTTTCCATAAATACGCAAACTGTCAGCAAGTATATGAAATTCAATACATACTGAGACTAATAAAACATAAGAGAGAACTGTACAGACTATATACAAACACTCAAAATAACGACCTAAAAAAGACACTGAACCAACTTAACAGAAACATTAAAACTTTGATTGGACAATACCGACAAGACAAATGGCTAGAAACATGTAAAGAAATACAGAAGGACAAAGGCAAAACATACTGGCGAAAAATTAAGAAACTGGCGCAATACAGGAAGACTGGCACTACTGACCCAATTGACGAAAACGGAATAGAACGTTACACAGACAAAGAGAAAGCGGACGCGTTCGCCAGACTATCAAAGGGCCTTCAGCATATCGACAAACCCTAACTTCGACAATGACAGCTGGAACTTGATCAACGACTGGTACTTGAACTATTTTAACAGCTCACCAACCCCACCTACAAACTGATCACAGACACAGAGTACGATGAAGCCCTAGTGCACATCAAAAACACTGCACCGGGGAAAGATCAAATTAAGGCAAAACTCTTGAAAAGCCTAACTCAAGAAACACACAAACTGATCCTAACTGAATTGAACAACTGCATCACAAATGGCAGAATCCCAGAAACATGGAAAAACGGCTTAATAATCCCTATACCCAAAAATGGACTGGACAATACACAACCGAGCAACTACAGACCAATTACACTACTTCCAGAACTGAGCAAAATCTTTGAATACATAATAAAGCAGCGGCTTGAAAAAGTGATTGGAAAATATATACCTACCTACCAATTTGGTTTCAAACAACATCACTCGACTGTTCATCCGCTCTTTATTTTGGCCAACAATATACAAACTACCCACCTAACTGACAGAAAGACACCTTGCCTGTTTATGGACATTAACAAGGCTTTTGATAGTGTCTGGCATAGAGGCTTACTATACAAACTATACAAACTACGCACACCAACATATCTACTACACACCATAAAGAACTTACTAGAAAACAGACAACTACAAGTACGAATTGACAAAACACCGTCATTTTCTTTTTCCCCTGAACAAGGGCTCCTTCAAGGATCCCCGCTCTCACCGTTTCTCTACAATATATACTGCCATGACATATACAATTACAAGTTACCAGACAAAAAACAAATCGACAGATCGGCATACATAATACAATACGCAGACGACACGGCACTTATTGTACATGACAAAACTACTGAGAGAGCAGCTCAAAGACTCCAAACACTAACAAACAACACAATGACATGGTTTTATAAATGGAGACTAACACCAAACGCGTCAAAAAACCAACTTCTACTCACAAACCACAGACTCAACGCTGACTCCCCTACAATAACTGCAGACGGCCAAACGACACAACCAAAAAACGACGTAAAATACCTTGGAATCACAATTGACCACAAACTTAAATTCACTAAAAACATACGAAACATCAGGGCAGAAACAATAAAGAGAACAAAACACTTCCGATCACTAACCTACAAAGACAGAGGAATTAGCACAAACACCGCCACCAAAATATATAAAGCTATTTGTAGACCCTTGCTAGACTATGGACATATACTCATGACCAACGGAACAGAAAGGACAAAACGTTATATACAAACAACAGAACAAATTGCACTAAGACTAATAACACGAATAAGACACCCCCAAAACCCACTACACAGCCCCCCCACCCAACTACTATTCGAACGCACAAACATGACAAAGATTTCGGAAAGACTCATACATCTACAGACAAAATGGACAAACAACCCCTACAACTGGACCATACTGAATCCCCTTTGTCTCACAAGACCAACCAGACAATCCCGCTTCCGTTTCCCTACATCAACGCTAATCGAACACTTACAAACGCAACTGACTACTGGCCAATAAAATAATTTTTTCTTGTCATTAGAATTGGAAAGTTTATTTAATAATATTGTTAACCTAGAATAAGAGAATTTTCATATTTGTTTTTTATTTCGATTAAGACTACATGTATTAAACAAGGGCAGAAAGACCGATAGGTCGATAGCATTTTTTTTAGAAATAAAGATGTTTACTACTACTATATGAAATTCGAACTTAATAACTCATGAATAATTATTACGACTACGTTATTTGATTTCTCCTTTTAGTGCAATGGATGAAGGTATACCAGCTGATAACCAGAATCTGGTTATGCTTTATTTTATGGCTCAGCTATTTCATAGAGAACTGGCCAAATCACATAAGTTGGTTCAGGTTGTTCCCATGGACATGTCTGGCTACTATGGTAATTTTCTACCACAACCAGACTGCATGACTAGTAAAAATTTGGGTCATGAATTCTTTCAGATAATAGAGCTGGACCTTCCAACTTGGGAAACGTAATTAGTCAAATCCTGCTATGCAAGCAGATAACTCCAGATTTCAACCATGAGGAGTTATGCAGCATCATTAAAGACTCCGAGGAAATTGCAAATATTCTTAAAGAAATTGGAGAGTACATGCCAAAACAAGAAAACAATTTAGGTAAGTTGACTTAAACAAATGGAATTTTTGAAAATACCTAGCTGTTATAGAAAAGCCATCAGCATTGAACGAAGATGTGTCAAACCAGTGGACCAAGAAACAAAGAAATTTTTTACAAAAGCACATGGACTTATTCTGTTGCGCAGCACCGCCTAACTACCTCTGACATAAACAAACAAAAACAAATGAAGTCAAAAAATTACTAAGGAAAAGAAGTATTTAGTATTCAGTTAGAATAGAAAAATATCGTCCAAACAAAATTTATGAGCAAAGCGAGAGCCTTGTTAAGCAAAGTCAATAAAATTTTCATATGGGTCCATTTTTCTAGTTTAGTGAAAAACAAAGTTTAAATTTAATATGATATTGCCATAGCGCCAACAAATTCGAGGTAATTTAGCTCGTTCTTGCTGGAAGATTTCAGTTATCGTATTTTGCGTGTGCTTTAGTTCTTTAGTTTTTAGTTTAGATTTTATTATAACTTTAGAGTATTCACCATAACGACTCCTTATCCTTTGCATGAAAACAACAAACCAACTGCTGCAAGCAGGAAAATTTACGTATTGCTGATAGCAATATTTAAGGCCTCCATTTAAAGGACGCAAAAATTTCCAGCCATAATGTTCTTCCAATCAAACAAAAAATCAAACTTAAATACTTTTAAAATGACTTTGTTATGTCATTGAATGGATTATTATATAACGATTTAACTGCCAGAACTGCCAGACCCTAGACAATTTACCGATTTGTTGAATTTTCAAATTTTAAGCTCGCTGAGGTTGTCGGGGATTAGTGAGTTCATTTTAATAACGATATTTCTTCACTTTCACTTCAGCCTCATAAAGCGTACGACGGTTCACTGAATAACTTTCAAAATTTCTTGGCAACGTTCAGTGCGGTTGTTAAATGATTAGAAAATTAGCCGTAAGTAAAAATTATGCTAGTTTGTAGTTTGTAGTTGCTGAAGCATTTTCCTTTAAACATACACGGTTAGTGAAAGGAATTTTTTTTATGGCAACATAAAAAAGTCGATTACTCACAAGAAAAGGTGCAATTCTAAATTGGCTCAATTCATTTAACGTATTTGCTAATTATTGTAGACCAAGTGGTAGATTGTAGTTAGAATCTTGTTACGTAGATTAGCGTATAACCAAGATGGCAAGACGTATTATATCACTGAAAATGCGGTTCTAATACACGTTTCGTTAATTAAATTCCGAATTGGAAACAAATTTTCAGCAAGTCCGTCAAATATGCCTTGTAAAGTAGTTGGATTTCAACAATTTTTGCGAATTAGGAACACAGGGTATTAGTTTCAAAGAAAGCCAAGCAGTTTTTACATGTGATGCCTTGCATTATCTTGGTTGTGCAATTATATAGATATATATAGTGTTTCATATACAGGGTGTCCCACCGGGAAACGCCGCAATCGATATCTGGCAAACTATAGTCATGAGAAATTTCAAAATTGGACAGTATACGTAAGTCATTGGGGGCAAGCGATCAAAAATGTTTTCAAGCTGGCCACACTTCGGGTTGTACAACTTGCTTATTTTAAATGGAACACCCTATATATTATTACGTTTTTGAATTATACCCCAAATTCTAAATACATTTCATATATAATATCAGATACCTTCCTAGTTTAGCCGTTTTTGATATATTTGAAATTTTATGTAAAAAATGACAGTTGCAGCCACTCGAATAATTATTCATTTTTCCTATAAGGGAATATGTGCTACTATAAGGAATATATTTAATTGTGTACATTCATATACTTGTACAAAAATGTATTTATTATTAATTATTGGTAACTATAAAACTATTTGTAAAACATAATAATTTGAACATCATGATTTTTAATCAAATTAAATTTTTTTTTTAAAAAAATTATGATTTCACGGTCATATTTTTGATTCGCGTGAATATTTTGCAATAGATTCGGATCATTTATTAAAATGTCGTGAAATCATTTTATCAAAACATCATTTTCGCAAATATTATTTTTCGGATAATGGTTACTGATATATTAAAAATATTTTTCCACATATTCCCATAAAATCTCGTTTTTCTTGATCCCGTGCTGGAACGTACTTTCGCCACCGTTTTCGATGGCGAAAGCATCAATTTTACCCATTACAATAGCTTTCGCCACGCACCTTTCTGACTCGGTAACTAGCAATGGCGGGCATCCAAATCAACGCGCCTATAAAATTTTTCTTCAGTAAGTAAGTAATAACTTTGATTGACTGTCAGCAAACTGTTTTGACAACATTTTCAAAGCCGTTTTTTTCAAAAGCATATACTTTTCCCGGCTAGTTTCTATCGAGGATCAAGAAAAATAGTATACGGTACGCGAGACGAAAGTCCAAAGCCCGCCACTGCGTGCATGACGCCCTCGGCTTCGCCTCGGGCCTCAACTTCAAGCAGTGGCGAAACTTCGACTTTCGTCTCTTGTACCGCATTAAACTATTTTAACGTCACTCAATGAAAATGTTTAATATCTTCTAATTGAACTGTTATTATAACAATTTTTGACATGTTTCAGAAAATCAGGTCGTTTAATGGCATCTTGTTCTTCCAACCAAGTCATGTTTTTTCGAATAATTAAAGGAATGTAACGGTTATCAATTTTTTCTCGTAATTTTGTTTTTAAATTATTAATTTTATTTGACACGTCCGTAATTCAAATTTTGTCCCCTTCGATAATTTTCACAGCATTGTGAAATAATGTAGCTTGGTTGTGGATGAACTGATGCTAAATTTGTGATATGTCATTTTCAAAAAAGAGCTGCAATATTCTTGAATATTTATCTTCTCATTTTCTGATAAAAAGTATGATTTTAAAGGTTCGTAGGTATATTCTTAAAATATGTTCTACAGCTGGTAAAAGAGCTAGTCATCGTGTTTTGATGTAACCAAGAATTCTTTTATATTCGATTTCTGCGCTTTCACAAAAGTCCTTCCAACTTTCTACACTCACAGTATATATATATAAAAATACGAATACATTTTTGCAATAGTATTTTAAACGTTAACTGGAAGAAAGTCAGATGCTGTTTGAATGTAGAATGTGCGCTGCACAACCTACTCCAATAATTTTTTGGTTCAAATGTTCGTTAAGTTTCGTAAAACGTTATTGATGCCTCTTCTAGCTTTTCCAATAAAATTTTCGTTAGTGTTCCGCACAATAGGTAATTATTTTATTATTCAAATTATTCTTTTTTTAAATAGTACTTACTTAATGAATCAAAAATTATTTGTGCAGTTTCAGCCGGTAATGAAACAAATTCTAATATTCTAAATTTAATTCCTGTTTCTGGATCAAAAAATCTAATAATTGTGGGACATAATTTTAAATCTTTGTGGTTGGAAGCATCAAAACATATGGATATAAATGCGCATTTTTCTAATTTTTCTGCAATTGTGAAAACGAATATGGTGAAAAAACATTAAAAACAAATCTAAAAATAATCGCTTCGGTTTTTGCCTTTGCACATGCAAATTTTTTGTCGTATATTTTGATCATTTTCGAAGTACAATCCATTGATCTGAAACTTTGATTGAGGTTTATGAAACAAATAGCCCATCCACTAATGCTAGTTATTTTGTTCCATTTTAGACGAGGAAGCGGCATTATTCAAAAATCTTTTGCGCCTCTTTGTCGCTAGATGTTTAGTAATATCGTTTTTGCCACCAGGAGAGACCGAAAATTCAGCATTGCATTTATCACACCGTACCATTTAGTCTATTTTGTTTTTTTTAATAAATGGAAATTATCTGCCTAGCCCTTCGTTAAATTTGCATTCTCTTTTTTAACTCATATTTTATTCTGAGTAAATTCTAGACATAAATAAAAAATTTACTACAAAGGCTAAAAAAGAGACAATGATCGAACACCACCGAGTTAATCTAACTCGGTACATTGCCTAATTTAGTTTACCCTACACGCATTTTATGTGTTTTTCATTTCATTATATTCACCATAATACTTAATAAACAATAGGTAATATTTACAGTACATTTAAAATAAGAAATGCAGATATTTTCTAAAAAGTGGGCTATTTTTGAAAATCGGCGGGACGTGGGACAGTCCACCAAAAAGCGGGACTGCCCCGCCAAAATCGGGACGTGTGGTCACTTTATATTAAAACAAAGTGTTAAAAAAATAAGTTTTTTAACATTTTATTGTATTGTATTAAAAATGAAAACTTTCGTCATGGCAACTAAGAGTGACTGCATCTAAAATAAGATGCGGCAAAATAGCCATATGAAAACATTAAATTGACAATATTTCGAAAACTAAACACTTTTGGACTAGACAATCTTAAACAAGCTGGCCCTTATTTTTAATACTCAATAAGATAAAATTATCAAAAAGGGGGTTTCCATTTGAAAAAATTGATTTTGGGCGGTTTTCTCAACGTCATTTTGAAACTAATTTTTTTAACACTTTGTAAACAAAATTTTGTCGAAATTCCATTAAAGTTAGCCCTTGTCAACAATAAATGAAGCTCAAATGAAGTAGCACATATTCCTTTATAGGAAAAATGTATAATTATTAAGAATTTTTACATAAAATTTCAGATATATCATAAACGGTTAGACTTAGAAAATTATACATGAAATATATTTAGAATTTGGCGCAGAAGTCAAAAATGTAATAATATATAGGGTGTTTTAAATAAGCAAGTTGATACCTACTTCCGGTATAACCGGATGTGTGGCCATCTTTCAAATATTTTAGATCACTTGCCCCCAATAACTTTGGCACACGGTCCAATTTTCAAATTTCTCCTTATTACAATTTGCCAGATATCGATCGCGGCGGTTCCCGCTGGGACATCCTGTATAAGTTTTATAGTATTAGCCCAAAAATTACGATTTTTAGTAATATTAGATAAAAAAATTCTTAAAATATCTACTTTTGTCTTGTATCAGTAAGAAGACTTTTGGGAAATTTTGAGAAGGACTAAAGATTCTCTCTGTCCCAATTGTTGTGTGTTTTGAAACACCATTTCGTTAGATCAAAGTTTTTTGTGGAACATAGCTTATTATACGCTTAATAAAGTTAGTAAACCATATTTAAAATATCGAAATTATATATTTAAAATCATTATCAGAGAATGAAACAAATTAAAGTAGTCAAATAGTACACTTACGAGACGTTTGCCTTTCAGCATTGCTCCATGCTGAAAAATAACTATTGTTAACCTTATAGAAACGATGGACAATTTTGCAACCTGCAGTACCTTGTAGGTAGGTGTTTATCATAATACTCCTTTGCTAAATATTTTTGCAGTTGTCGATTGTAAAATTGTCTGTCGATTCCCATAACGAGTTTTAGGTGTTATTTAAGGTAGAAAATAGATTTAAGGCCATGAGTTTACCTCTTATTGATAGGATGAGCTTCGATTGTCGTCGTAAGAACTCTAATGGTGCGTCTAGACTTGCCGAGCCGAGCCTGAGCCGCGGAAAAATTCCTTTGATGTTTCGTCAAAACACCGACAACGGTGTTTTGACAAATCATCAAATAAATTTGCAGCGGATCAGGCTCGTCTCGGGCTCGGCTCGTTAGGTCTGGACGCGGCATAACACTAAAAATTCATTATGCAAACTATTTTCAATTTAATTCCAATATATTCCAGTTTAAAAGCAATAAAATAGTACATTTATATTTTAGGAAAGTAGTTCAAATGATTATTCACATATATTCATCTGTATAAGGAACATATACATTTTCTAATGTCATGAATTCGGGCGCTAATAAATTTAAGGTTTTTCTCAAATAATATGATAACGACTAAAATAGCGAGCAGGGTAACGTAGAGTGTAGAGTTAATTGCAACCGGCATAATAAGGATCCCGTTATAAAGTAAACATTGCTTAACTGTCTTCATATAAAGTAAACGTTTTATTCGGTTGTTTTGCAATTTAAACTGCAAAGGAATGTTCACTGTACTATCATGCAAATATTCTGAAATCATTTGGGACCACTAGAACGGCATCATTATTAGCAAAATGCGAAATTTGATAAAATGTGAAAACACAGAAGATCTCAATATATGTGGTAATAAACTGGCGAAGCTCACTAAATAGCAGTTTTATTTGTCCTCTAAATTCGATTCCTTTTTGCACCATTTCCCACCAGAGTGTGAAGAAATACAACAGGGCAACCAATCCGAAATACAGTTTCACCAGAAGCTACTATCAATAAAACTACTATCAATAAAAAACGCAAAAAAGCAAAATATTGAACTAGCTGGCGTTCTACTTGAACTAGTAAATCATTATAAATATAACAAAGTTGGGCAGAAAGACCGATAGGTCGATAGCCTTTTTTTAGAAATAAAGATGTTTACTACTACTACAACAAAGTTGTGGAAATATTTTAAGCTTTTTAGACAATCAATATTCGAGATTCTCTAGAGAACTTATAGGTGGAGCAGCCAAACGAGTTATTGATCCAAAGTCGAAAATATCAATGAACAGAGCTCATGCGGTGGCGCCACGCAGAAATACTCTTTTCGGGGTATCGGCATGTAACTGAGGCGGAAATTTGGCTTTTTATGGCCTACTTTTATAGCTACAGGTTACTTGCCGTAAATATGTGCGGTCGGAGATCCCAGGTAATTAATTATTTTCATAATTCATTTGTGTAAAAGGCTTTAATTAATTTAATTGACTATATCAAGGAATAGGTTTAAATAAGTCAAAGTGAATGCAGAAAATATAGGAGGAAGTCTTGAAATGAAACATCAGTTGTGGTATATGTTTATATTACTTTTAGTGATTCTTTTACAATTAACATTTATACAGTCGTCATATATAATGGTGCTATTTGGGTAAGCGTGCAAATACATTTTTCATCAATAGCTAACTTATATATCCCATTTATAATTTGTAATGGATGCACCTCTATATCTCAGTTGTTATTATATATGTTGATCGTATCCTATGGTATTATATGCACACTCGAACACTTACTGCTTAATATACATTGCACTCAAACCTTAAAGCTACTAAGGTCTCTAAAAATATGTATTTTCTTGATCATGCTACACTAGTTAACGGTTTTCTTCACTTGAGACAACGGACATATATGGTGCAATTGACATTTATATACGAACATCGAGAAATACTGATCGATCAATAATAACTCAGATATAGGGCAATTGACGTTAAATGGGACAATATTTTTATTCATCTAACCAAGGGGTTAATAAAATCTAGCAGTTTGGCTTTTCAGTGTAGGTACATCCTAGACAACCTAACATCTAAAACAAAAATAAAGCTTCACATGTAGATAAGAGTGTTTTGTACGACGATACCAAACTGCTCGATAACATCAAAGTCGTGGACCGTTGCTGAAAATTGAAGAACTTATAAGTCCATTAACGATTCAACTTTGAATTTATGATTAAATTTCACTAGGAAAAGGTAACAAAGTAAGTCAGCTTTCTGGCCGAGTTCTTTTCAACTTTCAACCAACAACGACACTACATATAAGGTATCCCATTTAGTTACACCTACGATATCCTGAAGCAAATTTTCAGAACATTGGGAAACAAACCACAAACCGAAGAAGTCAGGTAACCGCTAGTGGAACACCTCATACCGTATAATATATTTATAATAGCCTAAACAAAAACAACAACTTCAAAATATTGCACAAAACGTAATTCATTCCAACGAGCCTTAAACTAAAATTGAATACATGGATTCAGGAAACTCGGCCTTGCAGACATTTTCCTAAAGTCATTAAGGGTAAATGCATAGAACCAACTATGTATATCAACTTGGGTCGTAATTCACTTGCAAACAATATGAACTTAACATTTTTAGAGCCAGTTCACTTCGCTGCATACTGAATGAGATGATAAAGAGTATGGAGCAGATACGTATAACAATATATTTGCTGTCATTAATGTAACGTTATCTCTACAAATTTCTAGCTTTATTTACTTCTACATATATATACCCCCGTTTGAAAATATATTTGAATAACTAAGAATAGGTAAATCAGTGAATGGCATCAACGTAGTTAGAAGATTGTCTGCGTATTTTGGGCTAGATAAATGCAAGTCAAGTAGATTGAAAATAAAATATATTCTTTCCACATTAAATGTACGTCCAGTGGGTCCCTGAAACCGTAAACCGTTTTGGATCAAAATTGAAATATAGTGGGCCTGGTGTTATTATTGTTGCGGCAAACGAATATCCTACACTTTATCCATGTATTCAATTGTAATTCGCACTATATTTGTCTAAAAATACCTATTAAATGGTAACTCTAATTTTAGAGTCATATTTCTATATTTGGTATCAAAATTTGCCCTCTGTTGAAATAAGTGCTTTATATAAAATTTCTAAGTATCACGTTAGATTTATATTTTTATCACTTATTTTTCGTTTTTTTTTTCAAAGCTCCATCTATAAGTCACACTTACAAAAACTATTTTTTTTTGTTGTTTTGGGTACTTGCGTTCGATATTTGGTTTTATTTACAATTAGATATTATCTGTACATTGATTTTTGTTTAGCTTAACCTACTTACATAAACCGTATGGCAATAGCCCATTATTTTTAATAGATGATAACAGGCTATTACTGTAGGAAATACATATAAATATAATTTATTATATATAAATATTTATTTATCCTATCTACGTCACATTTACACTAATTGTATTTGTACATCTCAAAATCAACCCTAAATTATCACTTTTAGTTGGTTACAAGAATAGCCTTCGAAGTATGAATCCACGGGTCATTTTCACGGTCTAAGACCAATTTGATCCACATCATAGGAAAAGAGAAAGTCGGAAATTTGAGGGCTAAAGGTTACTCTGGCGCAACTTTCTCAAATAATCCTCGAACATATTCCCTAATGCTGCATATGTTAAATTCATACCAGAAGAGGTGTCAACCATTCGGTATCTTCAGCCAACTGTTAAAAAACTTTATTTATGCACATACACGTCAGTGTGCAGATTAATCTAATTTGCCAAAGCAAGTGGAAAACTAGCCATATATGTATTAATAATCTGCCTATTTTGAAAGTTATTTGTAAATTAATTAAAAACAGAAAATCAAATAGACCGTTATTAACAACTTGTTTCCATTAAACGGATTGTGTTTAGTGGATCGTTAAAATGATTCGTAACAAATATTTTCGAATATTCCTCCGGAGTTTGGGCAGATTTTATTACATATAGCATCAAACACTCAATCTCACAAACAATTATTCGTTACTCTCATTTTAGTATTAAAATTATTATCTCCTGGACTGCTTGGTAACACTTAATTAAAATGCTGCTTAAATTTTACGAAACCACTTAATTCGAGGCACAAGTAAAAATAAATAAATATTTATAGATGACCTTTAGTCCTCATAATTTCCTTCATAAGAAGTCGACAATATAAAATGTATCGCAATTTGGCACAGAATGAAATTGAATAGCATTAATATTTTACGATTTAATGCTCTGTCGTATTTACGTGTTAAGAATCTATGTTTCATTGGGCCTGCAATGGAAAAATATATCAATATTTAAGCAACTTCTTTCAATTTAATAGAATAAAATATTTATACACAAGCATTCTACAGGAGTACGATGAGTTGTCGTGCTTCATAAATATACAACATTTAATACAAAAAATGGTAATTACGTCATTCATTCTAAGCGAAAGCTGGGTCATGCAATGGCCATAAACAGGATTTTAAATATCCATCTAATACCTTCGTAAATGAAAAATAAAGTGAAAGAGATATAGATATTCCATTTGACTGAGCTTCAAACGCAAGTCGACATTTTACATGTTCTATTTTTTTTAATTTAAACATACAAGTTCCATTTAGCGGTCTATAGGGTAAGTACAGCGGATGCAGCGTAAAGAGTTACGATTTGAACGTAATGTAAAATTTCCGGAATTACCACAAAGTTGGCTCATACATTAGGGAACTTCTTCACCGGTTTAAAGATTGCTATGTTTAATAGTTTTAGTTAATCGCGTTGAAATGGAATAACGGCAGGCTCAATTGCAAAATGTCCTAAATCACGTATTCATGTAAGTAAATGCAAAGTAACAAACACGTAATCCAAACCCAATGATCAATATAACTGGTAATGCACAAATAAAATACTTGCCATTCTTATTTTCTAGATGCATCAGAGATAATCAAATTCCACTGTCTGGGAAGTCAGCAATTTAAGTGCTAGAAAATTCATATTCGAAAATCAGCACACTTTTGTAATAACTGAAAGTCACTGGGCGATTTAAGTAACACTACTTTTCAGAGCAAAATTGTTGGGAATATCGTATACCTATCTAAGCAATGCTTAAAAGAAAGCATTCCGGAAGTAGCAAAAATAAATTAAATAGCTATTGCTGATGACTTCTAGTAAAACATTTGATTACTTACTTGATATTGTTGAATTGGAAATACTATTCCTGGTTGCTGCAACGTCGTTGTTGGCGTAGCCATCTGCTGCGGAGTTGTTGGGAGTTGAGAAGGAGCTGGAATGCCTTGCCAGGATGTTGCAGCAGCTGGGACTTGTAATCCCATACTAAAACAATGTTTAGAAAATGGGTTAAAAGGAAAATTGGAAAAACTTCTTCCATTACAATGGAAACGGTACATACCCCATCGCATATGATGGAGATTGATAGCCACCGATCGGTCCATATGCATATCCCTGCATGCCACCTATAAATTGTCCTGCTGGCATTTGAGATGTACTTGCTGTAGTGTAGCTTTGGGGATACCAGTATCCCAACTGTTGCCCGTAGGTCCCGTATGGAAAGCTCGTTCCTGATATAGTCTAAGACGGTAGATAAATTGTATTAATTCAATCAGGGCTGTTTTGGAATTTAAACTTACTTGACTAGCAGTTGGAGCATTGTTTGGATCCCCTGATTCTTTGCCCCATGAGCATTTGACAACTTGACCATTGATGTCTGTGTTATGGACTGCGACAATAGCATGGGTGGCAGATTCTTTTGTGGAAAATCTGGAAGAAAACGCTTTTGAATATTTGCCTTTAAATAATTGACCGAAGTTACCTAACAAAAGCATAGCCTTTCTCTTTGAAAACTCTAATCTCCTGAATGGTCCCGAATGGAGCGAAAGTCTTCTGCATCAGTTCTTCGGTCAAGCCGTTTGTGATGCCTCCACAGTATACGGTGCAATTTGTTGGACTACTTTGATTGTATACTTCATCAAAAGTCAAAGGTTTTGATGCTGCAATTAAATTTAACCACGTTATCAATTTTTATTTCCAAATGGAGCCTGTAAAACTGCTTCAAATCTGGTCTAGTCTCGACAGACTTTAGAACATAAGAATCAAATTAAAAATCGTAAAAGCTCGTACTTTCAATCTATTTTTCGCTTCCCGGAAGATGATAAATTTTAGATATTGCCTGAGATCCATGCTTTGCGAACCACTGTGTCCCGGCATTATTCCAGGGAAATTGCGTAAAAGTTTGTAGTGGAAAATTCCTCGGGGGCATGAATTTTGTAACATTGCCTACATCAAGAATCCTAAGGGTAATTCCTCGGACCATAGAACATTTGCTAGCACCGTGTTTACAGACCGCTATAAATTTTGTACCTAGAAAAGGTCATATAGAAAGGTCCAGCAAGTCTAATTGAGTTGTTGTGTTAGCTGCCAGGCACAAAGTAATATTAAAATTTTGCTTATTTGTCCCCATTCAATTTGACTTCCCCTTTTTGTTCAATCTCAGATGCTCTCGAGGGACCCAAAAAAGCTGGACCAAAACGAATGAGAATCGCATTATTACAGGATATTACATTAGAAGTTGTGAAAGTGATACTATGTTATACGACCGACATTAATATGTAGAATGCCCCATCCGAATAGGGAGCGACTAAAATAAGAAGTTTTTCAGCTGCCAAATAAAATAATACCCGCCCATGTCAAGACAAATAACAGCTACAAAATGAACACTTTACCTTCGTTTTTGGCAGTTGGTGGTTTACGAGTTGCCCAATTGGTCCTGATGCTGCGGTTTCCCAACCATTGTCCGTTCATCGCTGCGATAGCACTTTCAGCTTCCTGAATAGCAAAACACATCTATTTTTCTCGCCGTTAAATGAAATCACATCTAATCAAATAGTTGTCCCTTTGTTGAATAAAATGGTCAATGACTTGATTTATTACTTTTCAAATTTGGCTTGAGGAGCATAACAGTTTATGGATGTGTGGACAGTGGATAAAAATGTCTTCACATGCTACTTACCCCCTTCTTTATAAATGATACAAATCCATATCCTTTTGATTTTAAAGTTTGAGGATCTCGAACAACGCGACAGTCTCTGCAAGAAAATGATCAATTTTTAATACAAGGAAATAAGAAAATAAAGACAGATGGGCTGTGAAGAAAAATGTCTGCGGTTAGCCGACCCGAGGACTCAAATTGCATGGATTAGCGGCTGTAACAATGAAATCAACACACATTGGAAACATTCAATTTTTCCAATAAATCGTTCTTCTTCGTTCAGGTTCCGAAAGTCTTTGACAGGGATTTAAATTATTCCAAACGAATTTCTCCATTAATCTATTCAAGTAGAAATCTTCGATTAATGATTATTTATTGCACAACCTGAAGTTTCACTTCAAGTTTCGTGCTCCTTTGTCCAAATATTTAATGACTAATAATCTAAAAAGGAACAGGGAGATTTGTCAAGTAATAGTTGGCGTGACAGGGACCATAAAATGGAGATCGAGCGCATAATCAACAGAACTAATTGGAAGTCAACACCCTAATTGTTCATACCTTAGGTTCGCGTTTTTGATATAGGAACCGTTTTTATAACTTGTGGTCACGCAGTAATGTGCATAAAAACTGGAAACTGGCCCCCTCGAAATATTCCAGGAAATGTTAAACATCGCTCAAGTTAACAGTGTAATAACTCAAAGTGAAAACGCAATACGTACGAAATTTCCCCGAAAGCTGCAAACGCGTCTCGGAGTGTCTGAGTTTCTATTTCTGGACTAAGATCTCCAACGAAAATATGATGATGCTCTGAAACAAAAAAAAACAATTAACTTGCATTGAAACTCCTTGCATTAGTAACCAGTTGAATCACGTTAAAAGTTGTAAAGTAATAGGTCTTTCTGATAAAAAAACGTCCATTTGAAAAATTAAATGGGAAAATTGTTTGCTGGCAATTTGCACATTCCACATATATTCCAAAATAAACTGTCTAGAAAATGCGTTTCCAGATAATTTTAGGAGAATTCGGCGACAAGGCTCAAAGCTTTGTGCATGAGTTCCTCAAACCCTTCCAACAAAGGATGTCTTTATAAATAACATGCATAGTTTCACTTAATTGTCTTTGTTGTAAAATAGGAAACGTTGTTTCCAAGTTTATTAGATTGAATTGAAAACAGCGGACTACGAATCAAAGAGGCAAAATTAGTTAGTAATTGAATGTGACTGTTTAAACAAAGGGGGTCACAGTTAAAGATAATTCATTTTTACCATTGTAATCGCCAAAATCCAGTCAGTGAATCTATGGAGAAATTTCTCAACTAATTCAAGGAATTCACGGTTTTTAGAAAAATCGTTAAATCCAGAGTCAGGACGGACATTTTTGCACTCAAACCCTTGGTCGCTAGGTGTCGTTGCTGCTCAGTCAACTGTATTACCTTTTCTTTGCTTTGGGGTTTATTTGAAACTATTTACTTCTGGCTTGCTACGTCTGCAGCATTAGCCTAGAACTGAAATTCAGAAGGGACTTAAGTTGGTATATTTCGGGATTGGTTTTATGGTATTATGAGCCTCGCCTATTTATTTATTTACAAACTTTAAATGGAAATTCATTCGCTTTGCAAAACTTGGGTTACTGTCAATGGAAACTTTCTTGAAGTTTTAAGCAAAATATATATTTGCTTTTTGTCGAGTTTGGAGTGGTAGAGAAAATTATATATTGGCCGACTTGAAAATTGCTTCTATTGGCAATTAGCTAGGAATATAAAGCGAAATATCTTGGTTGACACGACAGTTTTACTATATATCATCGAACAAATTGCTGAAGAAGTTTACACGGCTTATTAAACCTGACACCTCACCAGCTTCAGTTTAGACCCTCCGCAACTACGAGTCGAAAATTTTCCTTGTTAACATGAGTAACGCATTCTAAATGGGTTTTCATCCGACCTTTTAATCTTGAGTCATTTTTACCAAGTGCAGTTTGGTAAATTGAGGAAGATAAAGGGCACACAGGGACATTAATAATAATGCATCATTATGTACATTGTAATCTTATAATGAAGTAATGCTTTACAGGTTGGAATACATGGGATCGTTCGCGACTCCGATTAAAGACGCTCTTAAGTATTTTCAGAGTTAACTAGAATTATTTTGACAAATCGATCTGAGGCAAAATATATATATTAGGTCAACTGTAAACGGTTGAGATTGCATATTTAAATGTTTATACTTAGACGTCAAATCAATTTATCGTCATATGCAATTTAAAAGGAATGCCTGAAGTAGAATGGCGTTAATAAAAGTTTAGTGAGCTGGAGCGTACAATTTCTCCTGTAGCAAAATATTCCACAGCTCGACGCTCTACCTTAGCTCCTGCATTTCATTTTTGCTAAAAGGGGTATTGTCACTTATCTTTAATCTCCACCTAGTTATCGCATGTGTAGTAAAACATGTGATTATCATCAGGTTTAACCCGTGGCTATGTCTTTAGCAAGAGTTTAATGGACGAACTCCTCGAATGTATAACATAAATATCTAATAGGAAACAGTCCTCAATCAATATGGAATGATCGCCTATTACATTGACATGAATCGTTATTTATGTCACTTAATAAACACTGAATTGAAAACCCTGGATACACATGCAGGTTCAGCACATAATGACATAACAATCCATAAACATAACACCACAAATAAATTGATTGTATTGAGACAAACAATGTCTAATTCAAGCATTACATAAATGACGTTCTCTTTTCATTATTCTTTCAGCGTTTTGTTAAGTGAGTTACAGGTCTTTTGTTCGCATTGTTGCCTAATGATTTATGAGCACCTGATGAAATAATTGCTAACGAGTTTTTGCGGTCGACTGACGCCTTACAAATTAGCAATTTTGGGGCGTCGTAATTTCTAGAGCGTGTATATGGAGAAACGTCTGAGGGATAATGAAGATGGAAACTAGGAAAAACTTATTTCGCCTTGTATCCAATTTTAAACTTTAATAAACTGATGTTGGCTACGATATTTATAATTCGCGAACCTGTTCCAACGGAGAACGCTGCTTTCGATGGCTTATCTAATTGCGTAGAACATTTGCCAGCAACTCTATTGTAAATTTGTTGAACTGCTTTTGATAATTCAGCAGCATTGTAAAACTTAAAAAGCAAGTAATCTTTGATCAATTTCCATTTATGGGCTCTGAATGGGGAAGAGGCAACAAAGTTATTGCCCGACATTTGTAACATCAAAGATTAATATCCAATTTATACTGTATTGCTGGAAACTATGCACGTCTTGCTTTCATTTTATGCTGTGAGATTATTAACGATTCTCACTGGAGAATAAACGTTTTAGGTCATTTGGCGTATTTCATTTGCCGCTGAAAATTTTCCAATGGGACAAAGTTCTAGATGAGTGTATAACCACCATGCATTATTTAGAATCTTTCATTAATATAATTAAAAAAGTCAGCCGATATGAAACATACCGAAACTTTGGGGAAATTTATTTTAAATAACTCGCATATCAAGCGAACGCCGAGTTTTGCGGACATTTGAAAAGGCCAATTAGATAATTAATCTAAACTTCGTTTATTAAAACTTCGAAGAATTTAAAACAAAATAATTTTTCGAGCAAATTTAGCGAAATAAAGTTTTTAATTTAGAGCGAAGTTTAATGGGTCGGGGAAATTGTTTAATGGAATTGCTATTCTGTGGTACTATAGCGAATTCATATAAGATCCATGAAATAGTTTTATGAGAATAAACAATATTTGTGCCGTTTTATGTTGCAGTTTTATTGCCATGCATGCAAAATCCATGCTGTTGGAAACTAGCTTATGTTCGCTGCTTCATGCCTGAAAAATCGATTTCGAGAACGATTTCATAACATATATATAAAAAATATTGGTTGATCCTATGTTCGAGCGTTGGCAGAATTATGGGAGCGCCGAGGTCTTAAATAACGCTTTGGCTTCGGGTGGAAATTAGATTTTTATCGTGATAAAATTATTAATTATCTCGATTTTTTATCCTGTAACCTCGTATTTCATATTCTGCAAACAGGAAAAATGACAAAGTCTATATTGATTTATTTTAACTTTACCGAACTCAGGTAAAGGAAATCGTGCTTAAACTTGGAAATTTATGTAAAGCTTAAACTGTAAATTTGCTTTCACCAGCGGATAAAACTGCAGATCTAAACCGACCTAAGCTCTTACCAGTGCATAGAGCTAATTACCACGCAAACATCTTCCACCAGTAAACTACACTGTTACCGGCTACTATTGTCCATTAGAACGTACAATTAATGGCACCTCATACGTATTGAAATATGCCCAAAGAGTTATACTTCTCATTAATCACCGCTGGTCGAAGGTAAAAAAGGAAAAGAAGTGAACTAAACAGAGTTCATTCAATATATTATTATGGTGTATTAAAACATTATTGGACTATTGTGGATTATACGATGGTGATGCAGCGTATTTGAGCCATGTGTAGGTGTATATCGGAAGCTTTAAAAGGGTATTGTGGTCGTAAGGTTTTACTGCTAATGAAACGCAAAAAAAGATTATGCCATTAAAGCTCCATTGCAATTTAAAATAAAATTAATTCCGGCAGATGCTTGCTTTATGCTTAGGGCTAAATTTGTGTTTATAAATAAAATCAACTTTTAGATTCGTTTTTTAGATAGCTAGAAACCAAATGAAATTTGTGACTAAACCTCTCGATAATACTTTCAGGAAATATCTCCATCAAGGAATTATTAAACTTATAATGAAACTTTCTAATTTTTCAGTGTTGTCCCTAGACGACTTTGGGAATGATTAATTTATCCTTGCTCTAAAGCAACTTGCAAAATTGGGACCTAATTTATTAATGCGTTCCGGGTTAGGCAAAATCCCCCGGATATTGTTGTAGTTTAATGAATTACAAAGCCTGTAATGGTTGCTAGATATAATCCATAACATCTATGTTTATCCCTTATGAAATAGCATATTTAATGTTTTTGCAAATGTAAATTATTTCCGTAGAACGTGACTTATTTCCATTGTCTTATTCTGGAATGGAATCTATACTGACCAAGAAGTGCCAGATATTTTATCATTAGCCGCAGTAATTTGTCAGTAACTCAGCCGCAAAGCGACGACACGCCGCAAGAAAATAGATCAAATTTAAGCTTAACCCCGGATATAGACAGTCTCTACATTTCGGCACTTTTGTTTTCGCATTTTACATTACACATTTTGACTAAGAATTACTATGACTTCTAACAGAAATTATTAAATTCAATTTTATTTCAATGCGGTGATATGGAACGTAGTTTCAAGTCGTTTGGCAAAAGCACGAGTACCATCATATTCATATAATGTTCTTTTGAGGCGAGCCATTCATAATAGTGCAAGGAATATGTTTTAGTAAAATATTTCCTTGGAAGCTGCTGGCACAGCTATTCCTACATAAGCGCTACATAAATAAACAAAGCAACTCTATTGCATTATGAATGACAATGTATGTAACTATAGAACCTTACGGCGTACGAATATTCCTTGAAATATCCTTTTGTCTGACGAAAAATATAGAGAAATACATGAAATGTTACTTAGTTAAGCCGTGCTGATTGGGAATGGCAAAAGTGCCACCTTATCATCCGCTTTAAGGGTTAAGTGCGAATAAGGATTATATTAAAACCTTAGACAAAATATAATCCTGCCTAATTGAATTTAAATGTTCCCAAATCTTACGGTTTTCGATGTTAATTTACGACAAAAATTACTTGACGCAACAAAACGTTGAGTATGGGTGGTGTGAAATGTTCACACTGACAAGCTCCAGCAACATTTTCATTGTATTGCTCATTCAAAGCTACTTTGAAGCCTTAAAATTAAAACGATCATGCAATCAATATCATATCCCAGATCGCCAATTATAACTGTAAATCATCTGATAACTTCAAATTATGTTATAGAAATTATTCATTTTAATTAATGGTACAGCTGACCAAGCGCTTAAAACAGAAAGTGTAATTTAACGAGCAAGTTTTTTTTAAATTCAATACTCCCTAAGGTTAAGAAAATCCCCCTTTATATTTTTCATTGACCACTGAGAGGTCCTAAAGCCGAAAATTAATTAATGCTGGAAATAAAATATCTCGAAAATGACTTTAACATTAACTCTGATTTCAAAATTAAATGAACCGCCAACATTATAGTCCTTTGACTCGTCCTAATAAGATGCGTCTTTCATCTATTGAAAATACAGAAGATGTTGAAAAATAATCATTTGCTTATTAAGGATCGAGTCGCATTAAAAATTATATTCAACGGGTTTAGGTTACTAATAGATTACTTTTTGATTAGTTTTTGCACCTTGATATTAAAATCTTCTCAGTAATAGTTAGTCAACCACTCACTAGCTATAATTTAAAAATCAGGAAACGATATTTCACATTGAAAATCAACAAAAGGTTTAAATATTTGGTAGTTCATAATTTGGCAGCATATGACTCACCCCGTATTATATAAAAAAGATTCTGATATAAATTGGGTTGGAAATTACACTCAAGGAGCCTGAGCAGTTTATGAGCTATTGAAATTCTATTCGCTCGAATCCAAATTGGTTGCGAAAGTTAAAGATTTATTTGCCTTGGTGATCTCTGGACGAACTTTAAAAAGGGCAACTGTTTGCTTTGCAAAGTTTTGGAATTGCATATACTTCATAAATGAGTTAACGGTTCCGAAAACTAAGGAAATTCAATTAAAATAACTGACGATCCAATTACCTAAATACAGAAGCTTACAATGTCCGCAATGCAGGGAGGCGTTAATTGACCAATCTTTCACGCCTAATTAATTGACGATAAAGGTGAATTTCATATTTTCCTTTACATGTGTGAAGCCCCGGAGTTAAAAGGGTTCAATTTAGATTATTCTCCAGAGATTGGCGAAAAATAATAGGGACAATTGAGATTGATTTGTGGGAAAAAGCTGTGAGCTTTAGTATACAAATAATTGCGTTAAATGGTGGTAATAAATCTCGGATGGTTTTGCTTGATATATTGGAGAACAACATTGAACTTTCAAAGACACGGTTAATATCTGAGTAACTGCTGTAATATTGATTGAAGCCCTCAAATTAGACATCTTAGCTAGAAATAATATTCGAGTTTTCGGTCTACTAAAAAATTGATATGACCCAAACTGACCCATAACGTATAAAGCAATTTCAAGCTACTTCAATTAGTCTTGAGCCCTTCGAGATACGTAAAATTTTTTGTTTTGCGAAAGATGAAAAGAAGATAAGCAAATTTGACCCCTTACAGCCTACTCAAAGTTTACTCAAATTTACCTCTCAAAGTACGTTTTCAGGTCAGAAATAATTTCCTCAGGTTTTCTAGGTTTCCCATGTTATCCAGGTTGAGTGAAATAATGACTTTACAAAGTGGCCAACGTTCGTACTGTAGCCAACTGCGCTAATGGCTCAAATGAGCGTGAGTAATGCGGGTAAAGGACCAGCTAATTAAAATCAGAAGCAATGACATCGAAATGCTAAGGTATTTATGAAAACTGCAAATTAGTTGGGGTATGGGATTAAAAACTTGACTTTGGTTAAATTCTGCTGGCTTCAAAAATACGCTTCACCCAATCCAATAAGCGCAATAAGTGAGACTGAAATTGTCGAATTTGCTTTTGTTGACAGGTTGGTAATATGAAACGATTTTGGGGGATAAAAGGATTACCAAAAAATCGAGTGAAGTAAAAATGTATCGCTGATTTCACCATTATGACGAACGTTTCAGGTTCAAAACCTGATTAATGCCTTGACAAGGTGTCCAATTACTGCCCTTCAAAACGAGGCTTGATTATAAGCTGAAAGCGAAAAAATCTGCATGTCAGAATATATGCAACAACATTTCTAAATTTTTGAGCGCCGAAATAAATGTTCTGAAGTCACGAGGCGTCCTGAGTTATTTATTACTAAAAAGGTTGGTCAATTAACGCGTACTCCGCATTGCGGACACTGTAAAATTCTATACATAGGTGACATAAACGGTGCAAAATTAAATGAACTTACTTAATTTTAAAAGCCGTGAAAACGCGGGTTTTAATTCGTTTTTCCGATACGTGCCTTTCGGACGTTCTACGGAAATGCGATATCATTGGAGAAACAAAGTTTAATATTATTCTTGTCATGTGGAAATCATAGGCGAACAACACTTGCGGGTGTGGCATAAGCTAAATAACAGAAATATTCAAACAGAGAAATGAAAGTTTCACTGTGCACTGATCTGTGCTTCGATTGTGTGATTAAAGTGATGGAACTGCTCGTAAAATTACAAAAATCCCTAGTTGAGAATTGAAAAATATTGCAGCACCTCAGAAGGTTATTATTTAAAGATCAATAAACGCTTCAGAGGTTGGAGCTTTTCCTGTTGCTGAAAATAGAAGAGATGAAAAATCGGCTTAGCTTTTACCTTTTATCTCAAATTGAAACTTCTTGAAATATCCCATTATATTGGATACACTTTGCTTTCGGTGTTTCGAGCTACAAGTTATTGTCTCCACTCAACTAAAAAATTTCATTCAGCCGGTGATTTAAGAGTCCGTAAGTCAGATAAGGTTTCCTGATTCTGCTCAGTTATAGATGGATTTGAGAGACTCAAATAGTAGGATAGAGTTATATCACATCAAAAAGGATCAAGGAGATGCACAACCGTTATTTAAAATATGAAAAATCTGATGCGAGGGAATAAAGAAATGCTTCCCTGGTATCATGAAATATTGTCACTTGTATTGGGAACGTGTTTAACTACGGCGCTGGTAAAAGCTTTCGCACGTCAGGTCAACAGGTGAAGCTCTGTAAGTGTTTCAAATGGCATTGGAAAAATGTGAGGTACCTAATTCATTGTTAAACTGACTCTTCTGAACTGATGAAGACATAAAAAGCATTTGAAGACTAGTAGTGCATTTTTTCCATAGTTGGCGTACCAAACTGGGTCATGCTAATCTAACATTTGCCCAATTATCTTATTCGCCAAATTAGATCCATGCAACATTGGGCAGTTTGAAAATGTTGCAGGAATAAATGAAAATATGAAAGTCACGGCCTTCTTTGTTATTTTACTAGGAAAAGTGTTGATTTGCTAGTTTTCCGCATTGCGGACATTATATTTGATAATCTGGCGTGTCGCTAAAGATTACATTATTCCATTAGACATTATAGGCGTTTTACTATTGACACGCCGGTTAATGTTATTTGATATATTGAACAGTGTTTTGTCGTACGACGGAAAATAAATTACGGAATTTACTGGCTAATATTTTCAGTTGATGAACGAAAGTACAAGTTGTATTATTTTTTACAATTTATAGACAGCTTCTGGATTGTTTGTTTTAATATAGAGCAGATGGTGAAATTGATACAGGAAAATCCGTCAACTCTTTCGCACATTGATGTTAGCGCCTGGTTGACTTTATAGACTATAAAATTAAAGTGTTAGGTGAACTTACGAAATTACGAAGCATTTGTTAACGAGCAATTGGAATGTATGTTTCGAACCTGTTGCATTTGGAGAAAAACAACACAAAATTCCAGGAAGGTTGGAGCAAATGAATTGACTCTGACTGAAAAAGGGAGAAAATTACTAAAAATTCCAGAGGTCACTATTTTGGAAACAGACATGGTAGATTTACCCAAAAGGATTTCGGTGGATAATTGTTAGTTAGTTTTCATTTTAAGAATATAGGTCAAATTAATTGACATCGCTTTGGTTGACGAAGACGCCAGAAATGTTTTAGTGGTAATTTAATCGAAAGAATGGTCAATTAAGGCGCCAACCGCAATGCGGACACTGTGGCTCTTGAGTGGAAACGAAATGCACTGAAACCATTTACTGAGCTCTTCTTAATCGACTTCCTATCACTTGAAGTTTATTAAGAAGGTTTGTTATATCGCTTTGCGCTGCAGCGGTCTAGAGATAATTGTCGCGCTGCAGAGCACCGCAACTTTATCTGATCTGAAACGGAATAAAAGTTGAATCAGTACCTGACTTGGCGCTTGACTGAGTTGTTGCGGCGAGAGTTGCGGTGGAATTCGGCGGAGTGTGATTAATTCTGATAGCTTCCAGTTTTGGTACCGGCAGTAGACCCGGAGCTGACATACTGGCTGGTACTGCCGAAGCAGGCATCATAAGAGTTGACATAGTCAGCATTTCGGATCATAAATTGATCCAAGAACACTTAGAATTTGTTTGATATTTCGCGCTCAAAGTTGTCCGAAGACGCGGCTACTCAGTTACTCAGCTACTCAGTGTCGCACACTGGCACACGGGCCGCAACTCAAAGACTGCATAACGCGAGTTGTCTGTGTTGTGTCGCGTTCGTTCGGGGGTAGAAGGACGTGGGGGAGGAACAGTTATAGTGGCTGTGTTGGTGCGAATGGCGGGTTATTCCAACTGCGGCAAACTGGCATCAGCTTCGGCGCTCTTCGCGCACTGTTTGTGGATCTCTCTTAATAGGCTGCAGGAGCGAAATAAATCATAAACTAGGCCTTCGAAGGGATAACTCAATTTAAACCACTTATTTACGTCCTCCTTCTAACTACACACTTTGTCCCATTTGACATCTCCCATTATACAGAGTAACTGACATGTATGGAAACACTCGATTATTTCCCAAAGTAACACGCCAAGAATGTTAACCCCATTACACACGGTTACTAATATCGAAATAGGAGGGTGCGAACTTTCACATCATCGTCTGTTTCACCAAGAAATTTCTCCATTGGTAACCCGTCGCCTTTCTTCAAATCTTGAAAAAAGCGCCAAAACTATATGAAACTATCCTCTAAAAAGTCTTCAAATGTTATCCAATCATCATAAAACTATTTAATTTGGCTAATCCATTACTTTTTCGAATCCTTGACAATTTCCAATAACTATTCAGCACTACGTTTTCCTTGCGTGATCCAGAAAAAATCAATTAAGTTGTGATGAAAGAGGTGTTTTTATTTTGAAAATAAACTTTTCCCTTGAGGAGTAAAAGTCGTAAAAATGGAACCCAATAACGTTTTTTTCAGCGGTTAATAGACAGAATCGTAAAATCCCCTTTCCATCCTCCCAGGAGGAAAACTTGTCTGCCTTTTCTGCTGGTTTTGTTGTTTTCTGAAATAGCCTCCATTGTGCAAAATAACTTAATGTCAACACATCGACATTAAATATAAACATTTGTAGCAAATTGCAATGAAATGTCAGCGACTTTCGAAAAATCTGCAACTAAAGAATATTAAAATGCCCTTTCCTTTACAACATCCTTAATATACATACTACACTCATGGACGGGAGCGCAATAAAAATTCTCATACATATCAGGATTTAAATGAATCTGGAAGCTGCTAAAAACTTGCACAAAGGACCCACACGTAGCAAAGTTAATGCTCATTTAGAGTCCTGCTTTATCAGTATTCACAATTACATTATTTAGATGCAGAGTTATATATCGAATTTAACTTTGTTTATTTGAACTCAGACAAGCAAAAAACGACGACAACAGACTCAGGTTATAAATAAATGAGAACTCTGATCACGAGGTGATTTCAGCATTTATTTCCCGAGATTTTTCATTTAAAAGTCGATTATTCAAGCATATTTTAGCTCCATTTTCCAGATGGGCCTGTGTCGAGATGCTCTAGAGATAGCCTGTGCAAATAATGCAAATGATTCATCTGCAGAAGTAGAATAATCCAACACGTGTCCTGTTCTTCAAGACTTCAAATTTCAAGAACATGAGGTTTGAACCTTTATGTATATTTTACCGTCTTAGCCTGTCGTTGCAGGATAATAAAAGTGACTTTATAGCAGTAAAATATTATATTAAGCAATTTCCTAGAGATCGATCATTTTTAAGTGAAATTAGGACAGCCCAAGAGTTGATGTAAATAAATAAATATTTAATGAGACAGAACGCAATAAAAATTAATATGTCTTTCGATCAAGGCAAATGGCATTTTAATGATTTTCCAGATAAAACTACCGTTGTGACGTCGTTTCCAACTAAGTGAGTAGATCGGCTCCTTTGTTCGAAAATTATTCCTTAAATAGGCCAAACTGTACCGTCGCAATCTGGAAACCGGCAGAACTTTTAATTAACTAATTGGCACCATTCGATTGGAATTTGCTAACACACACAATACCCCACTGAAATTCAGAAAATGTTCAAAAGCCTCATAATTAATCATTATTTCAATTGGGAATAAATATTACAAAAGCAGATTTTCGTCTAGTCATTTCCACCTTTTCCCTCATATTTACAACAGTCATTAGTAGGATATGCACCCTTTAATCCAACGAAATTAAATATAATATTTGGCACCAATTTCAAATTTAACTTTTCCGTAACAAAAAGCTGTAAAATATATATAAAATTTTATTAAAACAAGATCAACATTTTTCAATAATCGTGCCTCTCTAGTTTTTCAAATATATAACTCTCGAAAAATGCATTTTAAATGATAAAATAGCAATCGGGCAGCTCAGGATGAATCGATGAATCACGGGATCGTTTAATAACTATGATGTTTCATTTCCGACTGATGAAATAACGAGAACTTAATCACTATTAGATGCTGATTTAAGGCAGGTAATTCGGTAAAGCTCAATAGCAATTTCGTTTGTCCAAATGCTTAGCTGTAATGCTAATAAGACTTTTTTCCCCCCACCCAACTACTATACGAACGCACAAACATGACAAAGATCTCGGAAAGACTCATACAGCTACAGACAAAATGGACAAACAACCCCTACAACTGGACCATACTGAATCCCCTTTGTCTTACAAGACCAACCAGACAATCCCGCTTCCGTTTCCCTACATTAACGCTACTCGAACACTTACAAACGCTACGGACTAGTGGACAACAAAATAATTTCTTCTTGCCACTGAAATCTTATTTATTTAATAGTATTGTTAACCTAGAATAAGAGAATTTTCATATTTGTTTTTCATTTAGATTAAGACTGCATGTATTAAACAAGGGCAGAAAGACCGATAGGTCGATAGCCTTTTTTAGAAATAAAGATGTTTACTACTACTACTAAGACTTTTTTTTATAAATACGACAGACTCAACGCTGACTCCCCTACAATAACTGCAGACGGCCAAACGACACAACCAAAAACGACGTAAAATACCTTGGAATTACAATTGACCACAAACTTAAATTCACTAAACACATACGAAACATCAGGGCAGAAACAATAAAGAGAACAAAACACTTCCGATCACTAACCTACAAAGACAGAGGAATTAGCACAAACACCGCCACCAAAATATATAAAGCTATTTGTAGACCCTTGCTAGACTATGGACATATACTCATGACCAACGGAACAGAAAGGACAAAACGTTAATTACAAACAACAGAACAAATTGCACTAAGACTAATAACACGAATAAGACACCCCCAAAACCCACTACACAACCCCTCCATCCAACTACTATACGAACGCACAAACATGACAAAGATTTCGGAAAGACTCATACACCTACAGACAAAATGGACAAACAACCCCTACAACTGGACCATACTGAATCCCCTTTGTCTTACAAGACCAACCAGACAATCCCGCTTCCGTTTCCCTACATCAACGCTACTCGAACACTTACAAACGCAACTGACTACTGGACAATAAAATAATTTTTTCTTGTCCTTAGAATTGGAAAGTTTATTTAATAAGATTGTTAACCTAGAATAAGAGAATTTTCATAATTGTTTTTTATTTAGAGTAAGACTACATGTATTAAACAAGGGCAGAAAGACCGATAGGTCGATAGCCTTTTTTAGAAAAAAATATGTTTACTACTACTACGACAGCGTTTAATGAAACAATTAGAAATTAATTTGCTATCCGTCAATCATTAATAAGATTGTTAATGTATTTTGCAGGCTTCGGCACATGGGACTAATATATTTAGCAGATAAATATTAGACAATATCGAAATTCGTCAAACACAAGCGAAACGGACCTGTTTGACTGATATTATAACCGTTAATTAAATGCTGACTTAAATTAGCATGTATTTCAATTTCACGATAATTGGCTACTACATAAATAGATTGAAAATTAAAACACTTCTGAATATTGGTTGAATTGCCCGATTTTGATTTATTCCAAATTAACTATTTAAAAATTATATTAATAATTAGTAAACAATGACATGGAAAATTTGGACATTGAAATGAATTACAATATACAAGCAAAAGCTGCGAGAACATTGGGACTTTCCCGGGCGCAAATCCTTGCCATTTTATGTGGAAATGGTGACATGTTGTTGGCATTGCCCACACATCTAATAAGTGAATTTGAAAATATATTTGAGATAATAAGGCAAATATAATGCAAGTTCCGATATTTGACTAAAATCTGGGTGAAATCTTCGGCTACATTGTTTTGTGTTTGTTTTACGAGCGCGTATATAATACAGAAGAAGCATTTCTCTATCATGGTCCCTTTACAGCCGAAACCAGGTCAATAAAAGCTAACTTTGTTTCAATTCTCTTCAATGGAAATGTCTGCACAATGTAGTCCTGCATTGTGATGTACCCTTTAAAATTTAAAGTCTTTTGTAAGCTGAGCCGTATCTTGCGTAGCTATTAATAATGCAGATACACATAAAAGGGCGTGAGCCAATTTGTTGTTCAAACTAATTTGCACCTTTATGTTAAATATTTATAACCTTTTTTTGAAAGCGACTTGCAAGGTTGGGCCCTGGCTAGATATTGGATAAAACTCCCCGGAGATTCTCGGTAGCACGCACAACATGTAACAGTGCAGATGCACACGCATATTTTCGGTTTAATGAGGTTCTAAAAGAAAAAAGGGGAGCGCCATTACAAAGCGTTTGTTCTTAACTATTTTTTAATTTCGCATTCCCTCTTGAGTTCTGAACAAAGAGAAAGATATATTGGAGTTTCAAACTTTTTTTAGAAAGCACAATACCGAAATATATAAATAAATGTAAAAGAAGCACCCAGTCTGGAAACGAACATTTCAGACTCTTCTTTTGGGTTTTTGGCCTATCGACGTACAGGATGTCTTGCATATCGTATTAATAATATCAATTTCGCTGAAGTACGCGAAATATCGGTTGCTCTAAAATGTTCGTGCCCCATGGGAAAACTTTCCCATTTTTCAGTCCAGAAAATAAAATGTTTCATATCACATAATGTTTTTGTAACTAGGGGCGTAAACAAACTGAACTCTATCGTCAATATTTGCTCCATAAATATTTTAATATAACCGGCAATGTATACAAAATATTGAGGAGAATTTTATGGGCCTCTTGTAAAACAAAACTTGATTTTAACAGTTTCGGCATGCTGGCTGAAACCACTTGAAATTATTCAAAGCTGTATTGTAACGAGCCATTAAGCAAGTTTTGGGAAGTAAAAACGCCATTTAATTAAATTAAGCTCCTATCATCACACAATTAGCATTATGGCACTTTATCTTCAGACAACTCTGTTGATAATATTAATTCACATTACCTTCCATATATTTACCCTGTCTCGCTCGATAATAAACCTGCTACTATGGTTGCATGTTCCCCTTTGTTTCATCCTAAGCACAAATTAACTAATGCTTTTACTTAAAAATATTTCACGTTTTATAACGAGGAATTATGATTGCAGGGTGAAAGTCGGCCAAGATTTTAATAATCTAATTATACACGCAGAAAACATTACTAACGCATTGTAAATCTCAAACTCAACCCCACAAAAACATGAATTTTGGCTGCTTTGTATTTTTTTATTCCCGCTTTAGATCAGATTTCTAAATTAACACACCGCACGCATAGAACTTAGACTCACGTGAGACACAGGGCTGGCATATCACCACTGATCTATCAATTTAACAGGAATTTTATCATTGAACTGTGTGCTATTATTAAAGCAATTTAATTTAAATAGTTTGGCTCTCATTTCTGTTACTTGCACATGTAAATGTAATTATTTAAATACGATTAGCACAAAACCAAATCGAAACTTCATCAGTGGAATTTAATTTTCAATCATATTACTGGAAAATATGCAATGAATTGGCGAAAATGTACAACAAGAAAAAAGAACAAATAATTTAAATGCGCAAGATTTTACAAAGTTTTTTATGCTATGTGATTTTACTAGGCGTATTTTAATTTTAGGGAAATGCAGAATATTTTCGAAAAATTTGCTAAATGTGATATATTATAATTCATCGAACCGATCCACAGAACATTAATAAGTCTTCAAATCAAAGCAGGAGCATTGTGGCACGATAATGGATCCAATCACAGTTTACTCGAAACGTGCGGAAATGCTTTCCAGTGTATGTGGATCTGTTTTTTAAAAAAGGAAACGAGCATATTTTACTGGATCATCATTAACTCCCCTGACTCGAGTACGCACTGTACAGGGTGCCCTAAAACCAGTCCCAATGGACCCAGGAAAATGTCCCTTTTAATTATATTTAGGTGATTTAATTAGGGAAGTTTCTAAGCTGCTTAACTAAGGCCTTTTTGAAATTTACTGCAAAATAGCTACTTCTGCTTATTTATACTCCCTTTCTCTTCATGATAATCCCTTACATAGGGATTTAATGTAATTTAGATGTTTGGATATGCTTCTATGAAACTGATTCATCGGCTCTGGCTTTTTGTGTTCTTTATGTAAATAGCGACCTAACCCTAGTCCATCCCTGTTGAAAGGAAACACGAATGAATATCTTAGATAATACCGACGCTGCTCTTTTTGGAGTTCCAGTTAGAGCTAAATCCTTTGATGTTCCCCCTTACTGCTCATGTAAAGTTAAATATACTCGTAATATTTTCATGTTATCAAATTCGGGCACTATTTGAGTAACCATCAAGATAATTACAGCCTCAAAAAGGCATATATTTATTCCACATTTGGTTATCTTGTTCCAGCCGAAATATGCTTGGCCAATGAAGTGGTTGAGTTAGTTTTTTGTAATTAAAAAGTGCGAAATTTTCTAAAATCCAGCAGTCGACATCAACTTAGTTTTCTAATTACAATGCATAATAATAATAATGGGTTTTTAGTGTTCTGTGTCGATTATCATGACATATTTTCTTATCTTGTAATTAGCCTTCCAATCATTATGCAAAGTATTTAATCGCCTTTTAAATGGAACGTCACATAAATATATCCACGACTATAATCTTTGACCCCTTTTACATTATTCGCCTAGAACTTTTCATGCCCATATAAATAACAGCCCTTACGGAATAAAATATTCCACATAGTATAGTTGAGAGACAGAATTATAATTTGTGTCTATAATTAATAATAACGAAACATTTTTTTAAAGCCAATGACACACCAAGGAAATATGCGTACCGGGTTATAAGTAGGTAAATATGCAAATAAGAGTTAGGCCAACACGCATATTAGAAAAACATGTTAAAGGGTGATCCAATAATATATTTCCCATAAAGAGCTTTCGTGTACTTTTATATCTCCTAAAGTTTTACATGATTATTCAAGTTATGTTGTTGCATTGCATTTAAAATAAATTATAAATGTACTATAAACTAAGTTACTGCAGGAAACTTGTAGGTCTAATAGATAAGTTTCGTGTAAAAAATTTATTGGGCCTTGGAAGGAAATATGAATTGCTGCGTTCGACTCCAATTGAAAAATGCAACCTTAAAATGATTAAAGTGCATTGCAAAAGTTGTGATTTTCTATTTGCAATTGAAAAAACTAATTAAACGGTCAAGTGACAATGAACCTACGTATTCAGAATTTTTAATTGTAGAATATTCAATTTTTGAACAATAGTTCACTTCTTTACTAATTAAGTAGCCAACTAGTTAGATTCATGAGTTAAAAATATAAATTGTGTTGCGCCGTATAAATTACAAGTGGTATTAGCATGAAACATAAAGACACGCAATAGGTGGCGTTTTAAATTCCAGAAAAAGTGAACTCTCACAGCACGCATAACAAATCAAGCAGGTAAATTAAATATGTCGCAGTCTCGTTCCCAACAAGAAGTGGCCATCAGGGATCGGTGTTTCATCGTGAATAATATTAACCAGGTTATTAAAATGTTTCAAATAATATATACTGACCGCTGTTGAGTAAAATATTGTCTGTATTAAGCTTTGCTCGAAGTTTAATGAAAACAAAATCGTTATGTGCAGTGGAATTGTAAATCCCACTGATCCAAAATAAACAACGTCAGCGAATTTACCAGGTTGATACATAAGTGGAAAATTTAGTAGCCGATTAAACACACTAGTAAGTGCATATAAAGTAAATCGATGCATACACCAGAGTACGTAACTGAAGCATATCATAAAACTCGTGCTTTTCACGGTTATCACAAACTAAATATAGTATGAAAATTCTCTCTATGTGCTACCAGAAAGATGCGTTTACGCGTTAAGTCGCAAAAGAGTATAGAAGCAAATTAATTCCCATAGCTTCAAAAGTGCAAATTTACATAAAGCCATAATCTTACCGCAGAGTGTGAATATCAAAGTAAAATTTGCATTTAACCGAACGCATTTACAAATCGCAATCTTAATGTTGGAAATAAATTACAATATAAAATTAATTGCAAGGGCTGTATGTTATTAAAAACACAAATTAATTATGTACATAATCCATTGCGATATGACACACGTTTTCTTTATACAAAGTGTATGCATAGATTATCAGAAGGTACAGCGATTTCGTAAATGTCGCATTTCGTTCTTTATAGTGTAGGAAAATTTCAATTCAAACAACAGCATTTTCCTGTCCATTTCCCCCGTTGCTATTCTTTCACTGTCCAACTGGATAAAATAACAACAGGTTCTTAACTAGTCAATTATAAGAGCTGATGCGCACAATGGTTAACTAAATAGAAGAAAATCGACTTACTTGAAGTATCAGGTTTTGGAGGGTTGGTCATAATAGGAGCAACAATGGCGGGTGTAGTTTTAAGCTGAACAGGAACAGCAGTAACTGCCCCTTGAAGAGTTGGAGCAACGCTGGTATTAACAGGTTGCTGAGTTATTATCGAAGGTACTGCCAAAAGTGTAGGCGGATTGCCCGAAGTGGTCACCGAAGAACTGGAAACCCATCCTGTTTTGAGATCCTGCAAAAAATTGTCCATATTTATTGTTCGTTAGGGGCAGGGGAATTGAAATGCAATATATCTAAATGAAATTTAAAGATTTTGCCTGTTAAGTCGTCATCATTTTAATGCATCCCCAGTTTATGCACTTGCAATTTTATACCAGTCGTCAAGGTTTTACTACCAGTCTATTGGGTTATATCGTCAACTCACAGTTTGGTTTATATTTAGGCTCATCCTTTAAAAATTATTAGGTTTACGGCGTCAGCTTTCTGGATTGGATTGCCTTCCAATTAAGCGAATGGATTTAGTTGTGGAAAACTGCCCTATAGCATATCATTGAATGAATATTCATAAAATTATTTTTTGTAACGCTACTGAATTATTTTGCCAATGGCAATTTCAGATTTATTCGGATATTTCCGGGGTAAACGGATATTAGTTCTTTTTATAGAGTATTGCCTCGAAACATATTGGATTGCTCAGTTTGCCTGATTTTCCAAGGCGTTCTAGAGGTGTTCCGCCTCAACGTAGCATGAGCGCGATCAGCGTCGACAAATTAAGATTTTTTTTAAAAAACTAAGTGCAAACCAGAAGTTTCACTCATAGTTTTTTACAAAATATTTGGGAATATTTTCAATTAAATGCACATCCTAGAAAATAGATAGCTGGTGGTAGAAGTGAAATTCGACATAGATAACTACAATGGATTTGTTAGCTGATTTATTTATATTTGCGCGGAACAAAAAATTGCCGAATAATATATTTTCGCAGCTCGACAACACGGCTGTAAACCGCATAATTCAAATAATCCAGTTTGCTTAATCTATATTATCCTAAAAACACGTTTATCAAATTCAGTATTTCAAAGAGAGTTATTTGTTCTATGCGAGCAAGCTTGTTGCAAAATCTTTTCAAAGCGACGGCAAACCTGAATAAATGATTTAACTCTAACTTAAAGGCTTTCGTTGTCAGGCCCCGACAGACAAATGCTGTGTTTCTTTTGATTATTGAATTCTTGACATAGTGCAAAAGAGCAATATGATACCAAGTCGTCGACAAGGAATTCCAATATATTTGCATTCTTTTTATTCTTTAAACTCCTTTAAAATTTGATTCTTCAAAGGCGCATTATAAAAATAGGGGAAACGCGTTTGAAGTATTGATACGAAGCAACAAAGTCATATTGAACTGGTCCTCAAAACGCTCAAAGTTCTTTTCTGAAGACGACAAAAATAGGTAAGATTTCGGATTACCACATTTTTAGAAACGCGGCTGAAAATGTTGCGGATAGAATAGTGCAAAGTCATGTATGAAATTGCACAGAAAAAGTTTTCGTTACTATTAGAATATGCAAATAAAATGTCACGTGCCGGAAGTTTTGCTTTATCATCCTATTTAACACATTTACTTGAAATGGAGAGAAAAGCGCCTAAACTGAAAACAATGAACCAAAAATGTGAAAGCCAAGAAGTAGAAATTGCAATTTCCTTTACTTAATGCAGGTCCGCCAGGGTTGGGATTTTCCCTTTTCTAATTTCCCACTCTAATGGTTTTTGATTTAAAACTGTAATATACCGTGAATTGTAAATATTAGAAACCTGGCATCTCAGCGCTATCCCGAATATCTCTTAAGTTTTGCGGCAGCACAATAATATTCCAACGTTAATTGTTAACTCGGAGTTGGTAATGCAAAGTAGACTAAGTAAGTAAGGCATATCGCAGTGACAAAGATATTTAAATTTTAATAGGTGGGTGATAAGGACCTGCTTACATCTTCGACATGGAACTTTCACAATTTTGGTATGTGATGATACCTGAAAAGCTTAATGCTTGCGTCGCCCTAGCTGTAGTTAATTAAACTCTGTAATTAGTAATAGTAATAAAAAATAAAATTATGCAAACGATTCTGCATATATCCCTTGCAATTCGTTCCTGAATTCAGCATTTTGATTCTGCCTGCCCATAAAACGTCTTTGAACGATGGAACAATTAGTTTCCATGTGGATTTAGAAGCAGGGTATTCAAATATGCGATGAAAGAACTACTAAAGCAGATACACTGGCACAGTAATTGTATTTTGCAAATGCAAATTCGGCAGCAGATTGAACGTTTAACTGCAAAGTCTCAAATTAGAAACAAATAAATTGATGTATTTAAATGCAAATTTAAAAAGATAAAAGTCTTTGACAAAACGAGCGGGAGACGAAATTTCTCTTGTTGCCACTTTTCATGCTGAACGCAATGCATTTTGAACCATCCAGTTTTATTGCCAATTCTAATAATACATTAGATAACGATGCCTTGCAGTCACAAATTGGGCTACCGCCATGAAATTTTCTTGTGCTGATAAAGGAGACGTAAAGAATGCATTTTCAAAAGCGAGCTTCCTCGAGATTATTCCAAGAAGTGTGCCTTTTGGATACCTAAATTCAATTTAAAAGAAGATATGTAGAATTGTATGTTATCCTATACGAGATCTTCCGGAACTCAATTGGCTATAATTTTCATCAAATACAAGCTTTTTATATCCTTGAATGAATATGTAAAGCGCATGAATCACTGAAATGGGATTTCTGCATTGCGGAATGAATAATTTCAATGAAAACATCCATTTAGCTTCGTGTCAATGGATACATTGTTGGCCAACAAATTGAAGTTTCATAAGTTGGAAGAACCAAGGAAAGCTTCAAGATTTGGGTGGAGGAAGGTTTTCGCTAGTTCAAGTTACCAGGCGTTTATATATAGAACAAATAGAATGCCATCATTTCATACTGTGCAGATATTTGCGCAAAACTGCTGTCTTTGTCTATCCTGCAAACAAAACACGAACATCGCATAGACTGTAGGGTTTGGGCGTGCCGATGCGTATGTGATAGTGTACAGGTGTGTCATTAACAGTATTCGCAGGAAATGAGCAGTTAAAACAAATACGGGCGCATAAAGAACGCCTGTCACATTTATAAATATGCAGGCCCCCATGAACGTACTTTGCCAGTTTAGCAACAGAAATTTCCCGCAAAGTGCGGTTTTAGGGTTTGAACTGTTTACTAATACATAAATTGTTTGACACAAAAGATAGACCTCAACGAAAGAGTGAATATAAATTCATTGGCATCTACCCTCATTTCCACAATAACTAGAGAAACGTATCAATTTCAGTGCTACTAGGCAACATACATGATTTTGGACAGTTTTCTCATTAGAGTGTTTTTAATCGTTCAGACCCCCATGTAAAATATCCTGTCAATCAGTCTCAATCATAACTTATTTGTACATGACGAGATTGTCACTTTCAAAATTCCTCTTTGAGTGCATATTATTTCGGTAAAATAAATTCAATTTTCCGTCGGAATACTCCAACAAGCCCCGACTAAAGCAACAATTTTCGATGAGCTAAAACGGCATAAACGTACAAAATAAAAGCCATTGATTTGTTTTGAAAAGCTTTCCATTCCATTAAAATGTTTCCATATACTTGCAAAGTAATTACTCATTCAGACTTTCCATCAGTCACAGAAAGTAGATTTCAAATTGCACCCAATTCAGTTTATCTTATGCACTAAAAGCTTGTGCAATTGAGAGTGTATTTTTAATAGGAAATATGTCGGAGGCAATCAACGCTCATTAATCGTTTAGCAGATAAAATATAAACAAAGCTCAGCAATTTAAATAATCTGCCAGGACTTTAAAACAAGTATCGTCTATCGGTTTAGGGCAATTGAAAATGTTGAAACAGCAAAAAGACATATTCGCATGAGGATTCAAAATTAGTTAAATAAATGACAAATGTAACGCAGCAGAAACGTGAAAATGGAACAGTTCGGTCGCTGGCAACACATTGTCCCATGGTATATTCCCGGTTTAAGATATCATTTTTTATGGAAATATCCAGACATGCAACATGGCGTGATGAACTGTGACAACATATAATAATAGATCCCATAACAGTGTTTTTTCAGGTACCTCTTTTTTCCCTGGTAATTTTTTTTGTAATTAAACGGAATTGTGTTCCATTTATTTAGTTTGATCAATTTAAAAGACGTTGCCTCCTATGCCAAATATCTACCCAAGCCACACTGCCTTGGAAGCAAAAAATATAAAATTACAATCGCCTGAACCTCGAATGTGACCTTTATGAACTTAACGGCAGGTTTAACGTTAACTGTCTGTTCTTAATAAACAGGAAGGTAGCGAATAAAGGTTAACCATATACATATCGTTAACACAAAAATGATTCCACTGCTACCGCTTTATTTTATTTAAAGGCCCATTAAACCTTATTTCATTAGAAAATCACATGATGGAAAAATCCAAGTTGCGAAAATAGCGCCGAATAGGCACAATGGGGAAAATGATTGAAATAATAATTGCCACTAGGTTTGGTATACCCGCCTGATTCCGCCGCTACTACCTAAAGCTGTACTCATCTTTGCAGGGTATATTTATATCTAACACGGAAGAAATTACATGTTGTCATTTGTTTGTTTTTGATATGTGTACCTTAGTAGTAGTAAACATCTTTATTTCTAAAAAAAGCTATCGATCTATCGGTCTTTCTTCCCTTGTTTAGTACATATAGTCTTAATCTAAATGAAAAAAAAAAGATGAAAATTCTCTTATTCTGGGTTAACAATTGAATTCAATAAACTTTCTAATTCTAATGACAAGAAAAAATTATTTTATTGTCCAGTAGTCAGTTGCGTTTGTAAGTGTTCGAGTAGCGTTGATGTAGGGAAACGGAAGCGGGATTGTCTGGTTGGTCTTGTAAGACAAAGGGGATTCAGTATGGTCCAGTTGTAGGGGTTCTTTGTCCCTTTTGTCTGTAGATGTATGAGTCTTTCCAAAATCTTTGTCATGTTTGTGCGTTCGTATAGTAGTTGGGTGGAGGGGTTGTGTAGTGGGTCTTTCGAGGTGTCTTATTCGTGTTATTAGTCTTAGTGCAATTTGTTCTGTCGTTTGTATATAACGTTTTGTCCTTTCTGTTCCGTTGGTCATGGGATATATGTCCATAGTCCAAGAGGGGTCTGCAGATCGCATGTTTTTTAACTTTGTTTGTGAATTTTATTAATGGGAATGTTCAATAAATTTTTATCTATCTATCTATCTGCAGATCGCTTTGTATATTTTTGTCGCGGTATTTGTACTAATTCCTTTGTCTTTGTATGTTAGTGAGCGAAAGTGTTTTGTTCTTTTTATCGTTTATGTTCTGATGTTTCGTATGTGTTTAGTAAATTTAAGTTTCTGGTCAATTGTGATTCGAAGGTATTTTACGTCGTTTTTTGGTTGTGTCGTTTGGCCGTCTGCAGTTATTGTAGGGGAGTCAGCGTTGAGTCTGTGGTTTGTGAGCAGAAGTTGGTTGTTTGACGCGTCTGGTGTTAGTCTCCATTTATAATACCATGTCATTGTGCTGTTTGTTAGTGTTTGGAGTCTTTGAGCTGCTCTCTCAGTAGTTTTGTCATGTACAATAAGTGCCGTGTCGTCTGCGTATTGTAATATGTATGCCGATCTGTCGATTTGATTTTTGTCTGGTAAGTTGTAATTGTATATGTCATGGCAGTATATATTGTAGAGAAACGGGTAGAAAAAAGGGAGCCCTTGTTCAGGGGAAAAAGAAAATGACAGTGTTTTGTCAATTCATACTTGTAGTTGTCTGTTTTCTAGTAAGTTCTTTATGGTGGGTAGTAGATATGTTGGTGTGTGTAGTTTGTATAGTTTGTATAGTAAGCCTCTATGCCAGACACTATCAAAAGCTTTGTTAATGTCCATAAACAGGCAAGCTGTCTTTCTGTCAGTAAGGTGGGTTGTTTGTATATTGTTAGTCAGAGTGAAGATTGGGTGAATAGTCGAGTGTTGATGTTTGTTGTTGTTAATAAACTAGCTATAGTAGTAGTAGTACTAGTAAAAATCTTTATTTCTTAGAAAAAGCTATCGACCTATCGGTCTTTCTGCTCTAAACTATCTATATAAATCAAAGATAATGCACATTTGCAAAACACTTTTAAGAGAGGAATACACTTGAAGAGGTTGAAGTTTATAATTCCTGATATATAGAATATAAATAATTCCTAAGCAACTGAACAATAGAAAACATTTTATTCATTGCAACCTTCAAGAACGTATTAAAGTCAAGTGCTTAAAACAAATTAAAACATAAAATTTTTCTGGATAATACAAACCTCGAAATATAAAAAAGAAAATTTATGTGCAATAAAAGCCGAAAGGGCACGGCAGCTTTTTCTTCAATATCTAGTAAAAGTCAAGTGTAAATTTATTTTGCTTGAAATTAAAAAGTAAATTTTCATACTTGCCCATTTGAAATCCTTTTTTAGCCCTCCTTGATTGTTTCAAACGTATTACAAGGTACACAATGGTTTTCAAGAATTCTTTCAGCACATTCACAAAATAAACACCAATTTTATTAACAGAATGAAAAACCTAATCGGAACAAGAAAAATATAATAGAAGCGTTTTTAATTTTTGTTTCAAATGGCAAGTTTTGTCGGGAATAGTGCGGTTTTTAATTGTCCTTAATTAAACAGGCATATAACGAAAAAGAATGTTTGTTGTTTGAAACTGGCAAACAAACCACAAAATCTCATTTCTAATGCATGACATTTCAAAACTGGTATATTTTCAACCAAATTGGAATTTCCAAAGGACTGAATGAAAGTTTAAAAAATAATTTTCTCTCTTACTGCGAAATAACAGTCTGTTGAATTTCCTAAGGGCAATAAGCGAAGTAATTTTTTTCTTTCGATACATAAAATTTCATTTTGCTCCTAAAAAAATTGCCAATATACAAAGAGTGCGACACCAATGTTTCAGGGATTCTTTTAACTGATTTAGAAACCTTTTGCCCTCCAGCTTTTTCGTGTTTGAGTGGCTGACGATATTGTATTCAAAATAAAGACACTTCAGAAAACAAATTTACATTGATAATACAACGGAAATGAGAGGTACACGGGATTGTTTCAAATAAGAAAACGTTTTTGATTTGGATAAGGACAAAATCTTTAAGTTTTTGGTCGAGTGAGCTCAGGGTGGAAAATAGACGGTAATTTCAATTGTGCAAAATTCCGTTTAGATCTATCTGATTAAGATTATGAAGCGATTGACAGAAACTAATTAAAAGTCCGTAATTTACGGAATGAACAAAACTGTATTTGGAAGCAACATTTTTTATAAATGATGCTATAATTTGGCTTAGAATCAATAGCTCAATGAATATTCGTATGTTATATGAATATGAAGTATTTCGCGGAAATGAACAAATCGATGTTTAACAGCACACAGTCAAATTTCTAGGTATTCTCAAATTGACGTATAGCATGCAGTTGAAATTCATTGCATATGCTTGGTACATTCTAGTAGATATACGGAATCACCTGCTATTAAGAGGTTTTTGTAATTAAAGATCTACGGCATTATTTGGTAACCCGCAAACTAAGCAGTATATATACACTCCTGCTTACATTCAATTTGGAGCAGATGTACCATTATTCAGTCTGACTCGGTCTGTGATCAATAAACATTTACTGCATTAGTGCGGCACGTAAGCAAGTGTAACAATTGATAATATCATGAAGCTAAACATTCTATCCAATAAACTCAACCTCTGGAATGCTCCCACTGGAAGCTTGATTATTGAAAACGTTTAAAATGTAGTCAATCGAATTGCCGCTAATATTTAGGAAACCTTCGAAATATTCTTAGAAATAGTTATAAATAGTAATATTGACAAACGACACAACCAAAAAACGACGTAAAATACCTTGGAATCACAATTGACCACAAACTTAAATTCACTAAACCCATACGAAACATCAGGGCAGAAACAATAAGAGAACAAAACACTTCCGATCACTAACCTACAAATACAGAGGAATTAGCAGAAACACCGCCACCAAAATATAAAAGCTATTTGTAGACCCTTGCTAGACTATGGACATATACTCATGACCAACGGAACAGAAAGGACAAAACGTTATATACAAACAACAGAACAAATTGCACTAAGACTAATCATAGTTGGGTATATTTTCCTGACTGTACTTTAATCACTTCAAAATATTCCTGGGTTTCAGTCAATTTTATTGTTTATCATTCAAAATGTTACCAAATACGTTTCGGTGTGAAGACACGACATAAGACACCCCCAAAACCCACTACACAACCCCCCCAGCCAACTACTATACGAACGCACAAACATGACAAAGATTTCGGAAAGACTCATACATCTACAGACAAAATGGACAAACAACCCCTACAACTGGACCATACTAAATCCCCTTTGTCTCACAAGACCAACCAGACAATCCCGCTTCCGTTTGCCTACATCAACGCTACTCGAACACTTACAAACGCAACTGACTACTGGACAATAAAATAATGTTTTCTTGTCATTAAAATAGGAAAGTTTATTTAATAAGATTATTAACCTAGAATAAGAGAATTTTCATCTTTGTTTTTTTTTATTTAGACTAAGACTACATGTATTAAACAAGGGCAGAAAGACCGATAGGTCTATAGCCTTTTTTTAGAAATAAAGATGTTTACTACTACTACTACTAGTAATATAGATGGTAAAACTAATAAATTATTATACATTTTAGACTGACAATCAAAAGTACCTATCTCAGTGTTTGTTCAGTATCAATAAATTGATATTTTATATAAAAACCATTGCATGAAGCCTTGTAATCAACACCAACAAAAATTCCTGGGCTGAACTTTGATCCTTAAATTAACATGCAATCTGTGAAAACATATGCTTTGAATGTTGCACATATGATTGCAGCTGAAAATTGTGCCTGAAACTTTTTAACGAACACATACGCATTTTGTTAATTGTGAAAGAGCAATTTTAAAATGTAAAATTAAATTAACAGGCTTTAAATTACGCAACGGTTTTAAATCGAGAAAGAAGACGACGTAAATGCGTTTGGGTATTTAAAGTTTTATATCAAACGTTTGATTGATAATCACCAGTCATTATATGCACACCAAGTCGATGTTTTCAATTGTTTCCTATATGATTAGTTTGAGTTAGTTTGCGTTAGTTTGGGTTAATTTGGGTGAATGCAAGAACTGATAGAAACTCACTAAAGGAACAAGCATGCTCTGCAGAAAGAGATCCGCAAGAGCAACGTAAGCAAATGGAAACAGCTTTGTACAGAACTAGACAGCGATATTTTTGGGGGCAGGCCTACCAAATCGTCACCAAGAGGCTTAATCTGAAGAAAAGGAGCTACCCGGACGAGAAAACCACAAGGCGCTAAGTAGAAAAGCTGTTTCTAAAAAGAGTGCACAAGCCCTGGCACACCGTGGGAACGAGAGAAACTGAGAAAACGAAGGGTAATCCCAACTTCACAATGGAGGAGCTAAACGCGGTGCTCAAAGAAAAAAACACGCGAAAGGCACCAGCCCCAGACGGCATTACATGCGAAGTGCTGGTAGCATGTGCAAAGGAAACCCCTATGGTCTTCTTGGAGGTCCTAAATAGTTGCCTGCAAAAGGGAGAATTTCCAGCTATCTGGAAAAACTCAAAGCTAATTCTTATTGAAAAGTCAAAAAAAAAACAAAGAGGGACAAACCACAAACCACCTATAGGCCTTTGTGCCTCATAGACGAAATGGGAAAGGTGATTGAGATACTAATCAAAACTCGACTCCAAGAAGACATGGAGAACAAAGGACTGGAGCACAAAAACCAGTACGGCTTCACCAAAGGAAAGTCTACCACCGACGCAATCTTAAAGGTAAAAAGCACGGCGGACAGAGCCAAAGAGAAGGCCTACCAACACCGAGATGTGTGCCTCATGATACTCCTGCACATGCAAAATGCCTTCAACTCGGCCTCATGGGAAGAAATTCTGAGGGCGCTCGAGGAGGGGTTATTGCGCCATCGTACCATATATATCGTCCGGATCCTAAAATCCTATCTCTGGGAGAGAAGCATCACAACCCCGAGTAGCGTCAATATGCTGGTTAAGTGCGGGGTGCCTCAAGGTGCCATACTGGGTCCCACGCTGTGGAACCTGTTTTACAACAGGATATTGAACCTGCAGCTGGGGCAAGGAGTTGAATCAATTGCATACGCGGACGACTTGGGAACATCATAAGCAGGGTCAAAAAACAACAGTAACAACAACAAAACAGTAAGGGAAAAGGCAGGTTACGCAGTGAGAAAAGTTACTGAGACTCTCGACTGCATGGGCATAAAGGTGGCGGTGGAAAAAACAGAGTCTGTGTTGCTAGCGGCGTCCAGAAGGGTTCTTAACATAGTCCTGGACGTAGAAGGGAGACCTGTAACTACATCAGACTGTAAGATATCTGGGGGTCATGATCGACATAAATCTGAAGATGAGAAAGAAGGCTAACAGGATGCTGACCCTACTGTATAGACTAATGCCAAGGGAGGGCGGGGCTAAATCAAGCAATCGACGTACACTCGCAAGTGCGGTAACGTCAGCCGTTCTATATTGTGCGCCGACATGGTACCAGACGCTTTAATTCAAGCACCACTCGGGCCTGCTGACGGGCATTAACAGAAGACTGGCAATCATGATCACCTTCGGATACAGGACAGTGCCGACAACGGCAAATGAGGCCATAGCCGGATCCACCCCCATCGATCTTCTGGTCTGGGAAAGGGTCCAAGTCCACACGCACGGTTGTGACTACAAAACAGAAGCAAGAAGAACAGCTTTGTCGAAATGGCAAGAGCGATGGAGCTGCTATGGCGGTAGGGCCAATACTTTCATCAAGGATGTAAAGAAGTGGCCGCTAGGATCGAAGTAGAAATAGCGTGCCAGAAACAAATAAATAGGCAGAACATTGGAGATATTATGATCGAGAGCGAAGTCCATTGGGAGGCCATCAAAAAGATGCTGACTACCATCATGAAGACAAAGACAGAGGAGGAAAGGGCAAGAGAAAGGAGAAAAGTTTCCAGATAATAATGATGTTATTAATCCCTCGTAGAATGCCTCACAGCGGTTCCCGAGGTAGGAAACAGGGGGAAAGGGTTTTAGTCGGTCGGTGACCCAAGTGGCATCAACTTGCCACACCCCTTCTAAAAGAATCAAAACCCAGAAGACCTACGACATCCTGTCGACAGAACAACATATGCGATAGTCTCATCAACAGACTTTTAGGTTAGCTTGAGTTAGTTTGGATTAGTTTGTGTTCGTTTTAAGTTTAGTTTGAGTTTTAACTCGGCATTGGAAATCATCAAATTGATTTTTAATAATTTCGTATTTCCGTAGTTTGATTTCATGAAACCGCAATGAAAATGGAAATTTTATGTATGCAGTTTTGTTTGAACTTTTTCTTTCGAAATCGCAAGAACACCAGCTCTGCACGGTGCATGCGTCAAAATTTTCCAGACCGTAGTGGTAAGACAAAAATGCAAACTGAATGCCTGATATTCGAGTTTTCCTGCCTAAAATATTTTAAAATTTAATGGAGTTGTAGTTGAGTGTATTATTCCATTGACTAAAAGGATTCCGCTACATTATAAACCGAAATGAAAGTAATTTTTCTTTAGCGGATTTCTTGATGGTAATCATCCATGCAAAAGTATCCACGAAAATGCCAGAAGGGGAATGCACAGAACAAATTCAATAAAAGTTTTCCTTGGAAGCCTGAAATCTGACAAAATAATTTTGCCTTTTAAAATATATACAACATTTCCTGAGGCTAAAAATGAAATAAGGCAACTATTATTTTATCCAACTTAGAAAGTTAATTTAGCTGTCTTGAAAACGAAGTTTGCTCATTTTGCTATTGTCGGCAATTAACTTGCACTTTTCGTTAATGCCAAAAAATTTCACTTTTTCATTTCACCTACAGCAATATCGTTGTTCATTTACAAAACAACACCGACCTCACTTTCAAACTTCGAAAGCAAACGCTAACTTTAAATTCTTGATAAACCACGTCAATACATTTTAAAACATGCATCGTCCTATAGACATTTTATAATGCAGGTCTTTGTGGCATTTAATACACTTTAAAATCCTCACAAAGGCTTGGTGTTTTGATTAATGATTTTTGCAACCTCATTCCGTTAATACATTCAATTATTTTATTAATACCTCTTTACTTAAAGCTGATTTGATCACGTATAGGTCGATAATATTTGAATATACGGTGAATGGCACATGTATTGTGCATTTTCGCCATACAAATCCCATTTGAAATGAAATTTTATTTCGCCGCATATTCGTAAATGGCGTCAATTTCCTTATTGCAACCCAAACTCAACGACATGAAAACAGGGCAACGATCTCAAATAAAAGATTACTAAAATCATGAATAACGCGAAAGCATCAAAGGAGCTGACATCAGGATAAATTAATTAAACATTAAGTAAAAAGATATTGAACCAAAGCTTCGAAACCCCAAAGGGACTCATATTCCTAAGACCCAACCGTGGATATTGCAATTCCGGCAAAAATATGAAACAGCAACAGTTGAAAGCTTAAAAGTAATGCTCATTTTAAATCCAAGGGATAAAAAACTGTTCAACTTTGTAGTGCAGTCAATAAAATAACTTTTCTATTCCACTCACTTTTCTTTACCTCCTGTGAGACAATTCACAGCAGCATATCTGCAGTACAACGTCTTAATCCCACTGCAGAAAACAAACAAATCTTGTGCGAATTATCCTGGGAAAAGTTGACAAATCTCACTTTTAAATAATGCATATACTTTTCCCGATGAAAAATTTCAACCTTCGTGCGAAAGGTATTTTGTGATTTGTTTTAAATGTTGTTGAATTGAGCGCAGGCAAGATCATGATAAAATATTGTAGTACGCTGAAATTCTAATTTTAAACTTTCACTGTTTCCAGAGCTTGTCTTTAAACGATAACTAATAATCTAACGCTCGCATATAACTGAAACAAGTTTTGTAAAGGTAGCTCTTTGAAGCTACAAGTTTTCATTAGTTGTCAAAGGCACGAATGCCTAATTAGCTTTCATTGAACTTCACTTATAGCACGGAAATTTATTTCAGATATTGCTTATTAACCATAGGGTAAATAGCCAGAAATAACAATTCCCTTCCATGTTCAAAGTTAGCCATCCAACCCCATGCCGTCAATGAAATCGCTTATTACCGAATAAAAGCGAGAAATAATTAATGACTTAACAGATGTAAGTCTGCTCGACTCAGAAAGTTTTGATTAATTTATAATTGAGGAAGGGTTTCGAACGTTTTCAAGTTTCCAAATTTGGGTAAGAAAAACTTTTATATGAAAACTGGCTCATTTGGGACAAAATTTTAAACTTGACAGTTAAATCGACATCGATTTCAAAATATTGCTTAACGTATTCCATGACTTCTAATGATTATGCTGTAATATAGGTAAATATGCCCCAGATTTTACATACGAAAAAACTCCCCCCTATTATATCATATAAATTATAGGTAATTCCCAATCGGTTCTTTAGGGTCACGCTTACATTAGGGATGTTAAACTTCCAACTCACACGAGACTGAATATCGTCCCAGAGCTTTTAACATTTTTCGATATCGACAGAAAATAGCAACTTTCCGGTAAAAGCTCCGGTAATATTTGATACAATTTTAATTCCACATAATTTATTCAGCACAGTTGAAAGGTTGAGACTGGATAATTTAAGGAAAGTTCCACTTGTATATGATTCTTTATTCAGGAAGTCGAATAATTAATTAATTTTCCAATTGACCTCAAACTACTGAAAATAAATATTAAATAGGTTTCCAAGTCAAATTGTTTATTTATTCGTAATGTTTGTTCTCTTAATACACCTGTAGGCGCTTGTTTTAAAGCTAAGGTAAATTTTGTAAGCTTTGCGCTGTTATAAAAATTAAAAATTAATATTATATGCAAAGCGCAAATTGTAAAATAAACACTTAAATAAAATAAATGCCGCTCAATTATCGCTTTCAAATGCATTTCAGTGTCATTTAAGTTTGCAAAACCTAATTATTATTTCCATCAACTGCATGCGGAGTTACAAAAATGAAGAATTATGTATCCAATTAATACAGTCGATTAAAAAAATCCGAAACAAAAATACGTCATTATGAATTTAGGTAGAAAACATGATTAAAAATACATTCAGTTCTATTAGTAATACAATTTTCCGAGATAAATATTTATGCTGAAAATTTGTCTTTTTGTTTTGTTTTGATTTCATATGCCGAAATGTTATTTATAATTGATACGTTAATATTTTTGTTGAATAAATGAGTTCTGAAAATGTTGCGGTGTGTGTTTTAGTTAGTCCGTTGGCATTAGTTTGGACAATGGAAATATTATTGAATCCGTGTGCTTTTTAGTGCACAAAAATACATTTGAATGTTGGGAGCTAATTAATATAAATTAATATGTATGTTCAATTGATTTGGGGATTTCCTGGTAAAAATGCGCAAACTTTTCAATGACGCATGTGATTTGCTGAATTACCATTTGAAAAGGTAAATAATAAACCCGTAATAGTATTAACGTGATTAAACTCAGTAATCTGTTTAATTAACTTGATTGAGTCGAGATTCTGCGGAGCAAGAAAAGCACATATCTTTGAGACATTTTAAAGATTTAATTACTAACTTGCCCACTTCTCACAAGCATTGAATAAACCTCTAGGTGTCTTTTTGTCGAATTGCTAAATGGAACTGCCACTGAAATAAATTAAATTCCATAACATTCGAACCACTGCGCAAATAAATGTCATTAAATAACGTATACTGTTACAAAGGAGTATTAGTTTACGGAAGCTGATACATAGCAATTCATGCGTTAAGATCTAGGTGACACTTGAAACAAGATCAACTTGATTAGAGAGCTGTTGGAGCGCTACTTCATAATCCGCCCTAACCCACGAGGAATTTCTTGTTCGCTTAGAAAATTTCTTACTTGCATAAGTTTCGGAATTTTCGAAATATTTCTAAGAAACCTTATGCGGGTATGTCCTCTTCATGATGCTTTAGAAATTCAAGTCGAGCAACGATTTGATCAAGCTTGGAATGATAAAGCGGGGCATTTTGTAAATAGTATATCACGTTCTATTACGATATTGTTTAGCATGATTAAACCCGATTCTTAAAAGCAGCGCTTTCGAGAAAAGGAAAAAGGGTAGGATCGGAAACGAAATATCTGTGGAAATAAATTAGAATCCGTTGCGAACATGAAAACATTTTTAGCGGATATTGATATCCTGTTAACTGGCCATTTTGTGGAAAATCTACCTTCTATTCATTGACCATGAAAAATAAACGAAGAGCCATTGATTTTTATCGCTGCTGTTATCAGAATAGATCAATATTTGAAACGGATTTTTATACAAAGAAAATAATTGTTTAACTCAAGTTGAAAGAAGAAAATCTGCTGTATATTTCGTACAGTCACATGAAGTGACACTTAATTTCCTACGTAACTGTGGCTCATACGAAACGCACAAAAAAGAACCAAATAGCTAACGGCCTCCAAGAACGAAATGCTGTCTAATAAATTTGGCCGACAACAGTACAAAAATCTGCAGTCCAATATAAGAAAAATGTAATGTTGATGGGTCACGATGGACAATCTCTCGGGAATTACACAAAAGCAGACAAACCGAAAATTTGAACACCGCGTGACATATGAAAGCTCTAAAATTTATCCCATAGAATTTATATTCTCTGTTTTAGATTTACCTCATGAAAATTGTAGCTTCTGTTTTCTGAGTGTGTTCACATTCATCTGAAGGCATTTGAATTTCGAAGCCTATTATTTGACTAGGGTCTGGCTTTGTTTGTTACATAAACATGAAAAGTTGAAATCAGATCTCGTCATTTTCTGCCCGTGTCCTTGCTCTGTTTGTGAATATTTATAACATCACCATTAGCATTTAGCTGCAGGCAGGGTTTTAGCTTTTCAACTAAGTAGCAAATTCCGTGTATATGGTGGCAAAACCGAGAGGTCAAGAGGGATTACTGATAGTAAACCATGCATGCATTCTCTAATGTATCAAAACAATAAACAGTCAACCCTTCGTCTGAATATAATCCCTTTACAGACAGCCATAGGGCAGTAAAATATTTTTGCAGGGACACCTGTGTGTTCTCTGGTTTCCAACATAGGAAGAAGCAACTTTGCCACGATGTTAAAACGCAAGCGTACATTCCATGTACAATTTTAACAAAGCGTGTTAACCGCATCGCTTGCGGCTATACATTTTGTTTAGGAAAGTTGTTCCAGCCATTGCAGTGAATTTCACCCTATGTTCATATATTTTCGACAGTCCTCTGCAGGATATTTGTTTGCTCCTATTGTGGCTCGAATTCACTTCTCCACAGTTTAACTGCTATTTTACCCGAACAAACCTCAATTAAAAACTATGACCAGTAACTTGTGTTTTATGTCACCAGAATTACTCATTAACAGCGATATAGTGCCTATTATAGACGCAATTTGCTTAGTTTTACTTAGCTTTCTCACACAAGACAAATAGTGACTTGCAAAAGTATCCATATCGCAACAAATGGTGGTCTTTTCAGTTCAATGTTAAAGAGGTCATTAAAAGGGAAATATGTTCTTTGAAACTGGAACATTTCCAAGCAAAGTCAAAGTTAAATTTGAAATAGTCTACACAAACACCGCCACCAAAATATATAAAGCTCTTTGTAGACCCTTGCTAGACTTTGGACATATACTCATGACCAACGGAACAGAAAGGACAAAACGTTATACACAAACAACAGAACAAATTGCACTAAGACTAATAACACGAATAAGACACCCCCAAAACCCACTACACAACCCCCCCACCCAACTACTATACGAACGCACAAACATGACAAAGATCTCGGAAAGACTCATACAGCTACAGACAAAATGGACAAACAACCCCTACAACGGGACCATAGTGAATCCCCTTTGTCTTACAAGACCAACCAGACAATCCCGCTTCCGTTTCCCTACATTAACGCTACTCGAACACTTACAAACGCAACGGACTAGTGGACAATAAAATAATTTCTTCTTGCCACTGAAATTTTATTTATTTAATAATATTGTTAATCTATAATAAGATAATTTTCATATTTGTTTTTTATTTAGATTAAGACTGCATGTATTAAACCAGGGCAGAAAGACCCATAGGTCGATAGCCTTTTTTTAGAAATAAAGATGTTTACTACTACTACTACTAGTCTACACAAAAGTTACAAAAAAGAAGTGGCGAAATATAAACTTGTATCCGTCATGTTAAGAATTTGGAAGATTTTCAACACAATCTCTTATGACAGTTTTATCTTCTTTTTCAAAAAGTGTTGTATTGGGGAAATTGATTTGCCTTATGGAATCAATGCAGCAGCATTCCAGTCCAGCTCAGAAAAACCCGGATTTCTTCGCAAAACACCTTACAAGCCCAGATTACTAAACTTGCTGTTCTAAGAATCTTGTAATTATATTTAATATCTGAAAGATTCTTAATGGAATTGTCACATTTTTTTTCTCCCTTTTCAGTAACATATTTTCAAGCCTGTCATTACTTTTTTATATTTGTTTCAACAAGATCGTCGTTTTGGGGTAAATAAAAATCGACAATTTGAACCAAAAAAACATTGAATGACCAAACAACATGCTAATAAATAAATAACTAAAATACTCGCGAAGGCCTTATTTCACACTTATATAGCCATTTTAACCCTCCAGCTAGTCAACAGTTACCTTGTTACCATATTGCAAGGGAAGTTTTAACCGTACGCTTTTTCAATGGTTAATGAAACTTTCGAGCAAAAATCAATCAATTTCGGAAACTTTGGCGACACATTATTATACTTTTCTAAAACTACAGCATTTTGAACATTGCCGCAAAGGAAGCGTATACAAAATTCATACGAACTGGAAAATCATTAATAACTTCGGAAATTAAGAACTTTTGCGCAGAACGTCTAGCTTATAAATAACATAGTTAAATTAATAAAACTTACTGGCAAGTTAGAAAGCAGAGGACCTGTTGAGGCATTGGAAGCAGAACAGTGATATTTTATGCATGTAAAATGCTGACAGCTGTTTAAGTGTTATGGATGGAAAATTGAGCTGAATTTATAAGAATAGCAAATTGAGCTGTAGGTTGATAATTATCTTTGCAAACATTCACCAGGTTAACTGAAGCGAAAAGTTCTCTAAGTTGACTAAAACTGTGGAAACTATCATCAATTTCAATTCGGTAAATGTACAGGATCAGCAGATCGTTTTCTCAGATTATTTTGCAATTAACTTTCTGGAAACCCAATAATACAAATAACCGAATGAAATGAAAAAAGTTTTGCTTACCTTATAATGTTCAACGTAGGGCAGAGAGTTGTTGTTGCCGGAGGACAAAACCTAGAAATAATAAATAAAGTTATAAACGGGGAAACTTTATATTTGTTTTTAATTTACCATGAACCGAGAAAATATGAAAAGTTGTGTACGTAAATTCAAGAAAACAATTTTAAAACTTCATTATTTTTCATTTACTTCTACCTGAATTTTTATTATATTGTTAAGACGCAAACATGCTTTGCGGTTGAGATAGATGATTCTTACGGAGGAATAATTTCAGTTTACTATTTTGGGTGCAATTATGCAGCAGATTTTACCATAGTGGATGCACCGTTTTAAGGGTTGATAAAACCTGGAAATTCTAGCTAGACGTACAAAACGCCAACATATTGCAACAATTTCCATGATGCTGAACATAAGTACATTTGGAATAACACTCTAGAAAGATAGAAATTCATTAAAAAATTACGCCCCATCTTTACTAAAGATTTTTAAATATGGTAAAGTTTATACAGCAATAAAAAACCTATTATCCGAATTTATATTTTAACGGAAAAGATGGGGAAATTAAACCTGCTCTTCCAGCTTGTTAACGTGAATTTTACTGCAGCATAATATGGCTTTCATAACAGTAAACTCAACAAAAACACTTCAGTGTGCAACATTAAAAGTTGGAATAGTCCTCAAGTTGAGCGTGTGTCATTCTCCCGGGATTTTTAACCTGACTATATTAGTAGCAAAACCAACCAATAGCATCATAGATACGTACATGGGAAAATTTAATGTTCTCGAACATTGAGGAAATTTTTAATTATATTGTATACTACAGAGAGACTGCGAAACCACAGTGGTAAGTGATTGCAAATTGATTTACCGAATTTTGTAAATCTAAGGGGACTTTCCTTTACAACAACCAGAAGGAAAACAAGAATAAATATTACAAAAGGAAATGTGAAGCAATAGAGGACCTGCAAAGTAAACAGAACAACGATGGACGAGACTTCAAGCAAATTTCCAAAGCTTATCAGATAAGAGCATTGCCATTCTGGTCAACCTGTTTAATGCAGTCTAAACGGGGAACAAACCTGAAGAATGGACTTCTCTCTGCTTGTTCTAGTCTTCCTAAAAAAGCCAACGCTGAGCAGTGCACTGACTATCGAACAATAGGTCTAATACGCTAAAAGCTCTTCTTAAAATTATTCCGAGCATACGGAAAGCTGGAACAAGACGCAAGCGAAACTCAGTTCGGTTTTAAAGGCGAACTAAGCACAAGAGAAGCGTTGTTTGCGGTTAATGTGTTAGGTCAGCGTGCCAATCACTCTACATATGCTTCATACATTACAATGAGGCTTTTGCTTAAGTTTAAAATATTCAGGAGAAAAGATGAAAAACATCATAACATAACCCAGAAAAGTAACAGTAAATGAATAACTGATATTACACGCAGAAGAGATAATTTTTAAACAATGCAAAGCCTTTTCTTGAAAAGTTGGGCAGAATTAGGGAGAAGACCTACTCACTTTAAACGCCAACAGGACCAAGTTTATGCTTAATTCGAAAGAACCTCAAACTCTTGTAGAGCATAATCTGCAAAATCGAACGTTCGAAAGATTAAAGAAATGTAAATACGTAGCCAATATACCAAATAAAAAACTGACTGGCAAGAACGAAATATAAGACACAATCCTTAGGACAAGTAATGCACGGAGATAAATATAAAAATTCTGCTAAAAGAAAGCTTGAGATGATGATGAAATTTATTATGGTTCTCTCCAATATGCAATCTCTGTTTTTTTCTATAAATCCAATCCTTAAAAATGCTACGTCCAAGACTCCGATACACCAGCTATCGATTGAAAACAAACGAAACTCTGACAGAAATAATTAACTTTTATGGATACATAAAGCCTTATTTGACTAATCCACATAATAACAGAGTGACTAAATATGCAATGTAGCGATCCAAGTCATACATACTAAATATATTAAAAGTGTACCCTAAAAGCGCCCCAAAAAAGGTTCAGTCCCAATGCCCCGGAGCTTTGAATATGACATAACTGAGTTGCTAATTATTATACAAATCACGCATTTCATATAGCGGAAGCTATTTCGAGATATTAGTTCTGGGCACACATAAGCAAGAATTGTTTTTGTTCCTTATTAGACACCCCAAAATCTGGCCCGTGATGTGACCACTAACGTTAAATGCCTAAAATCTCGAATCAATCAAAAAAATATTGCTTCAATATGAGATTTTCAAGGCTTAGAACAGCTATAAAAATATATTGAATTTTTCATGCGACGCAGATTGACTTAGAAAGTAGAGAACTCATATAGCAGATATTTCCTGCTTAAAAGTAACCGTTTTCTTAAACTTCACAATATTTCAAATTAAAACTATTGAAAAAATTTTGCTGATTACCATGTCATCTGGCGGCCACCGAACTAAGCGAGCTGATGAATCAATATTTTAAAAGAAAACCATGCAGAAACTCTACAGATTTTAAACTCCATATTTTATTTGGTTTTGGATTGGTTTGAGCCCGAACTGAAGCATAGAATAAAAGCACGCAAATAAATGAAAAAACGTTTTTTAAAGTTCCAGTTTTAGTGACTGTAACAGTTAAATTTTAAATATCTGCGTGAAGTGGTAAACAAGTTGCGCAAGAAATTATTTCTTTTTTCCATTTCCGTGAGCCAAAAATGTATTTTAGAGTCCGCCGCGCAAATTTCTCAGCTGCTAGATATACTTTTGGATTTTTAATATGCCAAAGACCCTTTCAGAAATCATCATTCTTGTCACTTCCCTGCGACAAAATTCCAAGTAAGGTCATTAATAACAGCTCTATTATGCTAAATATCAGCTTAGAATGAGGAAATCTTGTTTTATCTTCTTGGCCTCTATTCTATTAATTTATGGACGAATTTAACAAAATTAGTGAGTTTTATGTAATATTTGCTGATAGCTCTAGATGGGCTTAAAACTGAAATATGCCATTTGATCAATTATTACTTTTGTGATATATTTCTCAGTGAATAATAAAAGATGATGGTAATAACATTGAATCATGATAAATGATCATAATCATAAACCCAGTCTTTTGTCTGGCAGATGAAAATTCAGCAATCATCTGAATCCTTAGATATAGCGCTTCGAAACACGTGGAGAAAATCCGTAAAAGCTATTAAATTTCATTTTGTTAGCAACGGATATCCGAGAGACTTAGAGCAGTAAAACGCCTCTATGGCGATATACATCAAAGAACCTGTGGGTTAAATAAGCCGTCATATTAATCCAAAAATTAGACAATAATCAATTTCATGCTGAATAAATTGGTTTAGTTACTGCATTGGAAAATGCCCTTTTCTCTTTTAATGTCTAATAAAGCCTTATACAAATCAGGTGTTTATCATGTACCCTGATAAACATGTTCCTAAAATGCAAATTCCTTGTCTGCTTCCCTTGAACTGGGAAAATATAGACCATGTTAGGTGCGTGGGAGTAAAATTGGGTGATCAAGTAAAGCATATGGCTGAACATATAGTAATCTTGCAATAAACGAAAAGCGGATTTACAAAGATTGCAGAAAAATCAACAAGATTATAATCACATAATAATGTGTGTCATATGCTCGTTGCATGTTTTGGAGAAAAAGTAAAGAACACGAGTGCATGCCTGAATGCTGACAGCACTAGAAAAGCAGCAAAATATTCGCTAAAATAAATTTATAAAGAAGGATAAATCTTTGGAAGCGCAGGATTTTGGGGTACCACCCATTGGATTTGAATGGCATAAAAAGATTAAAATGATCCTTTGCCACTCCCTCAGAGAACGCACATTGGGCGCTAGACGACGCCTCTATGCTGACGTCGAAGTATAAAACGATGCCAGAGCCCAGCCTCCAATTTTGTGAAAATAATTATCATACGAAATCGAAACTGGCTAGCAAAAAAATCAGTCCGCGAGAAAAAGTAAAACTTTATTAGGCCGCAGGACGGATCTGTACAGCTTGGGACTCTGTTGTGCCGTTGCTTTGTGCCATTTCGGGCTCGACGAGTAAATATAAACAAGGGAGGGGAGACCTGAATATAGTAAGGAAATTTACAGTGTTGTACTCAGTTTTGCTCTATTGGAAAGGAATATCCTCATTCATCTAGCCTAAGGTCAACACAAATGAAATTTTTAGTTTAAGAGTATAGATCCGACTGATGAGGGTGGCGAATTTTCAAACTTGCAATGTTCACGTAAATAACTGAAAAAATTCATATATTATTGAATATGTTCGAAATCCAACTGAGCGAAATGGGAGTTTTGAGCTTAAATGATACATTTTAAATTGATTCAAAACAAGGAAGTCAAAAAAGAAAGAAAAAATCCCTCACTCAAAGCTCGTTGTCTCCATGAACTTCTACACTCATTTTCACTCGAAATTCACATTTAATCAACCAAATATTCTTAAAACTAGTTACGTTTTTAGCTTTAACAAAAACAAAAAATGCGGTGGTATCATTATTAAGGAACACACTCGCTCAGCTCTTGCCATTAAAACTTTTGACTTATTTTCAACTTGAGTAAATGTAATTAGAAGTTGAAGTTTGAAAGCAGCTGTTCTGCACATATGAAGGGAAAATTAAAATCTTGTTACTCTAATATCTTAAAATATATCCGCGGTGCTTTAATGAACACATCTAACCCATAATGAATATAATAACAGCGGAAATTACTATTCTAAATACTGACGGCGCTATGTTGTAAAAGCTTCATGAAATTAAATTAAAACAAAACGGGAATATTAAAGTTAAGGCGCAAACTGATTAAGGCAAAATAAATCCGGTAATTTCGGCATCTATGAAGCTAATTGGGTTATAACCTCAGATTAAACCGATGCATTGGTTTAAATGTTTCTATGAGAGCCACAATAGGTCACAGTATGTGTAGATTTGCCGGCTAGTTGATAAATTTAATATATGTTAGTAGCGTCCAAAACAAAATACGGATACGGACTGTGAGAACGTACAGAACCAAAGACACCGCGTTAGGGCTCAAATGTTACTGGACCCTTCACAGGACAACATAGATAACTTTAACAATGCAAGACCTAGAGCAAGGAAACTTATTAGGAAAAAAAAAAGAGAGAACATCAGAAGAAACAAATACAAGGCATCGAAGATAGTCGATGACATAACAACAGCATGGGATTCTTTAAAGAAACATCGCGAATTAAAATGGGCTTTAAACCGTAAACAAGTAATATAATACGGAAAGATAATGGTGAACTCATCACCGGCATTACAGAGGTATTAAAAACATGGAAAGAACATTTTCAGAAACTCCCCAATTTAACAAAGGACGACACAACGAATATACCGGTGTATTTAAGCGCCGAAATAGAAACCGAGAAACCAACACAAGAAGAAGTGACGAAGTCCCTACAACGCCTCAAAAACAACAAAGCGCCAGGAAATAATACTATCCCCTCTGAATGCCTGAAAATGTCCAGTACTCTATCAAAAGATGCATGAGTTAATCATACTAATATGGAACAGCGAAACATTACCGGAAAGCTGGAAACAGAGTGTTATTATCAGGTATGCAAAAACTACAGAGGGATATCTCTCATCAACACCGCATACAAAGTACTTGCAAACGTGATTCTAATCCGCATAACACCATACGCGGAAGCATCGATGGGTAATTATCAATGCGGCTTCAGACTGGGCAGGTCAACGATGGATCAAATCTTCACTATTCCCCAAATCCTAGAAAAACACTGGGAATTTGATAAGGACCTCCACCAACTATTTATCGACTTCCAACAAGCCTATGATAGCGTGTTAAGAGACCATGTATGGGCAGCCACGGCAGAATCCCAAAGAAAATAAACAATTTTACAAAAGTGTGCATGGAGGGTATCCCGTGCTGTGTTAAAGTTGAGAACAACATGTCAGAAAACTTGGTAGTGGACAACGGCCTGACACAGGGTGATATTTTGTCTCCAATACTGTTCAATATCCTTTTGGACGCAGCGATCAAACGAGCTGACATTGACGTAGACGTTTTTTCAAGCAGTGGACCAAACCTGATACTAGCATTTGCAGATGATATAGATCTTGTCAGTAAAACAACCATTGAAATCAAAGAGTTGTTTGGAAAAATAGAAAAGGAGACAGACACAGTAGGATTACGTATTAATGAAGACAAAACAAAATACATGTTTAATTCCCGGAGACAGGGAAGAGATCGACTAGGGCAAAATGTAACCATTGACTCCTACAATTTTGAACGGGTCTCAGAATTCAAATACCTCGGCGTTGTCATCACAGCAGACAACAACATGAATAAAGAAATGAAGACCCGCCTACAGAGCGAGAACTGTTCGAACCAATCGAGAATAATGTCGGGATCCTCAAAACTAAAATTGTACCATGCTACACTATAAGACCGGTAGTCATGTACGAATGTGAAGCGTGGACCCTAACCAAAGCAAACGAAGACGTTTCGGAGATTTGAGCGAAAAATACTTAGAAAAATATATAGACCAACCCAGGATCCTAGTTCAAGGCAATATCGAATAAGAACAAACGCAGAGTTAGAGCAATTGTACCAGGGCGATATTGTGAGAGAAGCAAAGTCACAAAGACTGAGATGGGCAGGAAACATATACAGAGCACCGGATGACAGAATGCTGAAAATTTCATGGCAGGAAGCACCGACGAGCAGAAGACCACCGGGAAGACCTAAAATGAGATGGCGGGACAATGTTCTATCGGATATACGGAAGATGGGCATTGAAAATGAACAGCAAACAATGCTGGATAGAAGTCGATGGAGGCAAATTGTGCTTGCAGCCAAGACCCTCATAGGGTTGTAGTGCTACTTGATGATGATGATGATGATGATGATGATGATGATGATGATCATCCAGAACAAAATATCCGGACAACAGTAGCCAACAATTTATTTTCCGATATACTTGCTTAGTTTGTATAAACGACAAGCAAGTATCTGAAGAAAAACGGCTTTTCAATTTAAAATTGAAAAATTCAAAAGAATTGAAGGTGGCAATTACAAGACAACATAATAAAACATTCAACATGTTCACAAACACACATTCAACACATTCAACAAAAATTATACAAAGGGCCAATGGACTCGTTGGATTCGTAAATCCCGCAATTTATCGTGTTTTTGGTGGTAATAAACTGTTGCTCTTAGAAGCAATTGTGCAAAGTGGTTGCATTTGCAGGAAAATCGGCCTGAATTTCCATAACCTATTTTCCTCTTGTACATTTATAAACTGGCCAGTAACGTAAATTATGTTAAAAGTCAAAGTCAAGACTCATATATATTTGATCCTTAATGCTTAAAAATTTTGCGTTACTGTTTTTCATTCCTGAATCGATACAAATCAATTTTGCTCCAAACAAATCGGAATTCATTAATGATTCGCTTTGTCTATCCATTAATGGATTTGGTTGTAACTATGTATTTTCTCTCCAATTTGCAATTATTAGGTTGTAATTTATCTAATCTTAATCTATGTTTAAGCTGCTTCAAAAACAGCAAATTATTTTTTTCAAATGCCTAATAAAGAAATGTCAGAAATTCAATACGCCCTTCCGGTTGTATTCGGATATTGGCCTTAGAAAATTCAATACTTCTCCTTTGCTTCGTGGGTTTTTTCGTGGGGACGTTAACATTGATACGTGAAAAGACCGTTGCTCAATAAACAGACTCAGATAGCAGTTTTGTCGTAAATATTTCATCGCCAGCCACTCTGGTTTCCAATGAGCTTGGCAACATCAAGCTAATGAAGAGATACAGATGCTGTTTGCCACGAAGCGACTTAGTGTAGAATGCACTCCAGTGGGAAATACATGACAGTGAAAAAAAAACGAAAAACTTGGAAAGTATAGTAATGATTCTGCAATGTTTCCAAAGTCGACCAGAACTAAAATTTTCTTATATACTGAAGTGCACTTGAAATAATCAGAAAAATGTCCAGTTGCGAACCCCAATAAGCACAGCACTTTTTGTTCCCTCCGTTTAAAGGCTGGTCCAGTCAGGATCAATAAATCATAGTGTTATTAGCTGCCCACCTGAATTGTCACGTAAGCTCTCAAGCATCATTTGAAAATATGAACGCTTCAGAATGGTAAATAAACTGCTATAATAAAATGAATTCTTTGAACACAAGCAAACACAGTTGAATGTACATATCCTTGTAAATATTTAATGCAAGACCTTCTCTGTTAGCTGGTTATGCTCAAGAAGATTTTTCACTATTCAAATCGCGTGGTAAAGCGGCAGAGCTAATGTGGAATAAAATGCATATTAAAGATAGAAAACAGAAATAATTTGGTTCCAAATTGGAGTTTCAGAAAGCTTGAGAACACCAAGAAAAACATCGAAAAGAGGCTTTCATTCAGAATTTATCCATTTTTATATGACACCCATTAGCACTACTTTTGGAAATCGCTTCGGGACTCCTAACTGTCAGCTCAATTTAAGCCCCGTTTTCAATGGCCATCTTGGGAAATTTTTCGAAACACCACACACCTCATAGAGGTGCTTATAGCGGTAATATAAGTATTACGCCCCGTTTATTCATAAATGTTACCATTGAGTGTTCAAAATGAATTTTTTTTAAATTCCCTGTTTGCCAATTGCTCGAATTGGCGTTGAAAATGTAATAGTAGTAGTAAACATCTTTATTTCTGAAAAAGGCTATCGACCTATCGGTCTTTCTGCCCTTGTTTAATACATGTAGTCTTAGTCTAAATAAAAAACCAAAGGTGAAAATTCTCTTATTCTAGGTTGATGATCTTATTAAATAAACTTTCCTATTCTAATGACAAGAAAAAATTATTTTATTGTCCAGTAGTCAGTTGCGTTTGTAAGTGTTCGAGTAGCGTTGATGTAGGGAAACGGAAGCGGGATTGTCTGGTTGGTCTTGTGAGACAAAGGGGATTCAGTATGGTCCAGTTGGAGGGGTTGTTTGTCCATATTGTCTGTGGATGTATGAGTCTTTCCGAAATCTTTGTCATGTTTGTGCGTTCGTATAGTAGTTGGGTGGAGGGGTTGTGTAGTGGGTTTTGGGGGGTGTCTTATTCGTGTTATTAGTCTTAGTGCAATTTGTTCTGTTGTTTGTATATAACGTTTTGTCCTTTCTGTTCCGTTGGTCATGAGTATATGTCCAAAGTCTAGCAAAGGGGAAAATGTAATAATTTGATGTAAATAAAGCTTTGAATTCGTCTATAACTTGAAATCCTAAAACGTAAAAAATGCGTCCTCAAATACTTTAAATCCCAATATCGGATTGTCGGAAAGGTGATTTAGGCTGGGAAAATATATATATAGGCTGCTCCATTCTGTGCGATGCACCAGTCCTGATTTATAGAGAGGTTAGTCTAATCCTTAGGCGCCCCTGGCTCGCTATAACTTTAAATTTGTACATCCACCATTCACGTCACATGCACGTACCCAATATTTTTGGATTTAATCGCCAGATTTTCAACACGATTAAGGCCTGCAAATCCTTCGCGATCCCCTTAGATTTGACCGAAATTTGTTGGAAATAACTTATGGGACATTTGTGTAAATATGCCGCACAGTCCGGATAAGGAAATATTAACATCTAAATTAGAACTTGAACGAAAACGATCGGACTTCTAGCATTTTTAGCAAACCAATAAAGTTTTTAACAATGACGCACGAGTAACATAGAATATTTAGCACGTTATATTCCCTAACGGAAATTAATAAATAATTTAATGGCCACATATACACTCTGGTGGGAGCGCAAATTCTTCGGAACCCTCTAGGGCAGTAATATCATAAGAAACTTAAGATGCTAAGTTTAGTAAGCAGCTTTCCATACAAACATCCACATAAAAAGTAAGGTTTACTGGTTTTCCAACAACTGAATGCAGCTTCAAGTTGTTACAACGAGCCACACGAGTGAGTGATAAATCGGCAATTCATAAAACTAAAAGGCAAATTACAATATTATGACTTTTAAGAGTTCATAAACATTTAATGAGCAAATACCGTTGACGTTACTTCAAACGGCCGTTGCGTCTTTATTTATCTGAAGCAATAAAATTAAAAGTAGTCATAAAATATCTCCATGTTCCATATATTTGCATCCAAAGTGTACCGTGGAATATCGTGCCACTGCCAATAAAGGAGCATAATTTACATTTTGCAGGGGCCTTGGGTAATGTCCTATGAATGGCGATAAAAGTTTCTCTTTCCTGCTGCAACACGCCACAACCAAACGTAGGGACGGCTTAAAAATATTGTAAAATAAATGTATATAAACGGCCTTAAATTTCATTAAAATCACTTACTTAAAGGCATTCTAAGAACTATCCACTATCTTACTGGCGATTAACCGCCACTTATCAGCTCCAATTGTTAATAGAACATTTTTTTTCAAATAGCACCTTTCCAGAAACATTAAAATCATTTTGTGCAAACAACCCGTCAATAAATAACTAACTAAGTTTGCGTTTCTTATGCAGTTTGCCTCCGAGAAAAGTTACTACCAGTTGAGCTTTTTCTATAATCCAAAACTTAAAGTCGATGTGATAAAACTTAATTAATTTACTATCTCCGAAATTGTGATTTCAAAGGCTTAGACATCCAAGTTGTTCAAGACAAGCATTGTAATCTAATAATGAATCTCTAAGTAAAATTTACACACCGCAGAGAGTAAAAATGATACTTTGTACCGAAACCAATCCGCTTGTGTACATTTCGGTCCACGATTATTAGTACTCGAACGTACTAAATCCTTTACACACTCACAAAATGTGCAACACGAAACTTGTTTTCGGTTTCCGTTTAAATCAACACTTTTCAGTAGTCCATCGACCGAAAGATGATTTAAACTTGTTAAAAGTTGCTTGCGAAAATTTTCACTTAGGTATAAATATTTCTAAATTATTAAATTCAGGAGTCAGGTCACGTTAAAGGCGTTCTGAAGACAATTTAAGACCCAATTAATCAATTGCTCTAATATGCTAATTAAACGAAAATTACCAGTTCCGGTATTTACTTGATGGAAGTAATCAATGATTATTTCTCTAACTTTATTTATTCAAATTACATTAATTTCCTTAAAACACAGCCGAGGAAATAAATGAAAGACAAAATAACATACAGAGACCATTCATTCAATTATTTCTAATGTAATGGAAAACTTAATCAATCACCAAGTCGTCACGTTCTCACTTCAATGGTCCGTGTTTATTTCTGATTGAAGTGAGTTTCCTAAAAACGGCATAAAGGTCTCATTTTCAATCTCAGAAATTAATGGCTAAATTAAATATGTTGACTATTGAACATATTTACATCTAAGTAGCCCAAAAGCATGAATATTCATAAAATGCTCTTTCCAAACTCATCCAGAGTGTTTTTTTAAAATGCTGCTAAAATGTTCCGAAACTTTATAAAATAAACTGGCTTGTTGCTACAAGACTGTCATCAAGTATTTATGACCGAAAATTGCGACACAGGATACCTAATATATAAATATTTCAGTGAACTGAAAAAAGGGAAAACAAAAGAAAACCGAAAGTTCCATAAAAAGCCAGCCTTGTTTGCTTTCAACGAGGACAAACTAATTTATTTGGAGCGGACTTGTCATTATTCTTTATAAATATATAATTAATTATAGCCTTTTTGGTCATTGAGTTTTAATTCAACCTTTTAAATCGGTTTCATTTTTGATTTGGTCCAACTTAAATAAATTGTTGGGGAAATAAAAAAATTGATTGTCTACAAATTTTATAAGGAAAATATTAATTAGAATGATATGGACTATATAATGAATAGAAAAAAAAGTTATATGGAAAATTTAAAAAAATTATAAAGCAGCACTTTAAGTCAAAGCTCATTCCTGATCAATTTAATCATATTCATTGGTCTAATGTTCCCCTTCTTTTATCTGAGGTCGTATGTTACTCCCCTACTTATTTAACTCGATTTGAAGTTAATCTTCCGGTATTTATTACTTTCCAATATCCAGAAGTACCACTTAAAATCCATTCAAGAGCGAGACCGTTTTACGTTGAAACGGCTTTTCAATTCAACTTGAAAAATAACTAAGCCCGATTTGGACAGTTTATTTTTGTTTCGTAACAAAACATTTGCACTGAGGCATGTTTGAATGCCATGATGTATGTATATATTTGAGCTTAGAAGTACAAATTTCACGTAGTAAAAGTGCCGTCAATATAAACAAAAATCCTGAAATATTAATTGGGATAAAAATGTTTTTAGCTCACACAAAATGTAGCTTAGCTACAGGAGTTACATGACACTAGTTAGATCTGTTCGAAAGGTATTTTTAACACTCCAAATTTCACTAAAATTAAAAAAGATCAATTTGGCCAATGAATATTTGAAAAACTGCACAAAACATTCAGCGGATCGGGAATGGCAAAAGCTCTTTTAAACCTGTTCAATTAACTTTATTTAATAAAATATAATAGCTGACCAGAAATTAAAATGTGGCAGTTTTCAATATTGGTCGGGAACATGAATGCGAAGTCATTAAGCAGTCGATTTTCCGCAAAGCATTTTGTTTTTGTGAAAAATAATAAAGCTGGAGGAAATAGAAATGGAAAATATATTGGTAAAATTTCGGATTTGGACCCGCTGCCATTACAATAGATGGGACTTGCGAAGAACGAATGAATCTAAGTTTCTAAGCTTTTGTCTCGATAAAAAAAATTAAACCTGAAGAAATAATATAATTTTGGTAAATAGTCCACAACTGTTATGAGTCAGTCATTAACTGGGTTTTAAGGAAATAGCTGCTATTGTATGTTAGATACAAAATTAATTTATCTAACAACTGAGTTCCAGAGACCAAGCCACTATGGCTGACTGTGAAAACTGAATTTAGTATTCTGCAACGGGGCTTAAAGTTACTGTTATTGCTAAAATGTTTAACTATTAGGACAAAGCTAAAGTCTGGCCGCTTCGAGCTCTGGAAACTTTGCTAATCAGTTAATGTTCATCGTCTGGCATTATTTAACAATTAGGTACGTGGTCTACCTGCTGTGTATATAATTTGCCAAGCGAATGAAGAATTAGCTACTTGAAGATGTGTTCTTATATGTGCAATAAAAGTGGGGACCAGCTAAAGAAAAATTTGCCCGATCGATTTGCAAGCCATTATTTATTGTTATCATCAGTGGTGATCGAAATGCGTTGAGTAGTTAACGTGAATAAACGTTCACAGCTCATCTCCATGTAGATAAAAATAATCTTACAATTCTAAAAACAATCTGCGAAATCTTGACAAAAAAGAATAGCGGCGGGAATCGTTTTAAAAACAAATTCTGTTTATCTTAAGCAATGATAATTTCCAGACGATTTGCTTCTCCCATATCACCTTATTCTCCCCAATATTTTTATATCCCAAACATCTGGTCTAAATTCAAAACACGAGTTTCGTATTGCGGAAATCGATTCGATACTGGCTGACAAAACCTTCTCCGAATATATCAAACCACATCTTCTTTTAAAGTCGTTTTTCCGGGCAACTTGACAAAACAATTTGCATCGGTTATTAGGTGGTTGATTTAGTGACGTCTGAAATTCCTTCTGGTTCTTTTATAGCCGAAAAAATGTAAGGAGAAGACATATCGGGTGAAAGATTTAGACGTTATTATGACCGATTCAAGTACAAGAGAAAATTGAGTTGAGAAAATATTGTGATTGCTCTTCCAGCTGTTCGGGCATCGCACAATAATGATTAGAATTATCTTTTTATTTCCAATTTATTTGTTTTAAAAACTACGTCATTATAGTATAGTTGATTAAATTATGAGTCTCTTTTTTTGTCAAATTGTCTGAAATCTCAAATCAGTCTCAAATTTTGCTCCGCTCGAATCGAAATTCTTCCAGACAAATCATTTCCATATTCTTCCCACATCGAATATCTGCTAACCCCAGCGATGATAAACAAAAACTTTTGTTGTGAGCATTTTGAAAGCTCGGCGGTTTTATCTTAGATTTAGGGGATTTGCAGTCACGAAATCTTAACTACCATGCGAGAGAATCAATTTTTACATACACTTCGAGGTATCGTTGCACACGATAAAATCAAATTTGGCTTTGATCGGATTGCCAGTTAAGCGAATAAATGCGTAAAAAACTTTGCTGAAGTTCTGCTCTAAACGAGAAGGAATTTTCCCAATCTCCCTTTAATTTAATAATCTAACGTGACTTTTCGGCACTTTTTGCTCTCTTGCTTTTTCCTGTTGAAAGACCACACCAGATAAAATGCTCCTGATGAGCACGATTATTTGTCAACGTGATGGGCCGCAAAATATGAAAGCGTAAAATATGAGAATGCTCTGTCCGGCGGAGGCTTCAATGACAGGCTTTTAGCAGTCTTGAGTTTATAAAGAAAAGTCGGGTAATTTGAAAAATAAAAATAAAGGGGCAAGAATTTTATTTCGCTTCAAAATGGTCGCTTAAAATGTTTTCTCTTCTTTGATCCCGCTTCTGTTTTAGTCTGAAAATGCATTAACTTTCATATACCATTCTTTATGTCGAGCTGTTAGTTGCTCGTTATTACTTTTTGTCGGGCACATTTAAATTGTTCTGTTCATACGCAGGACGTTTAAAAAAATTAAAACTCTGTTTGTAAAAAGCTCCAAGAATACGCTCTTATCAGTTAACAATTGAATGTTACTATAGCGAGTGTTTCTAACGTGAGCATTTTGTAAATCAAAACATCTTCACGAAGTTAATAATTGGTGATAAACAAAGTTTCACACCCTCGTTTCAAAAAGTAATGACTTGTTGAGAAGTATTAAAGGTTAAATCTGTCAAGGATTTTTAACTTTTCCCAATTTTTATTAGAATTGACAGGCGACAAATCTCCTGGGGGAAAGGATCAAAAATGTTTTAGCGCGGAGGGCCAAATGGAAGCAGTTAAGACTTTTTATATGTTCTTGGTTTGGCTTTAACAGATAAAATGATTTAGGTCTACGTGACAACCTGATTTTTTCCGGTTCGAATAATGCTGCCCGTTCCATTCAGACTGACTTTCAATTCCATAACTTTTCATTAATTTAGTATTTTCAGTACGAAGATTTGCCAAAGAAATAAAAGGCCAAGTTTTAGAAAAATTCATATATAAGGTTTCCCGCCATCAGGCATTTACATTATTGTCATAAATATTCGTTTTGCTTCAGATTTTGCCTCGTTAATGAACTCTCAAAATAAGTGGGAAGCCATCAAACCACTTCCCTTCAATTTATTAAATTATCTCCATAAAAAGTCAAACAAAACGTTCGATGAGGTGGTTTATAAGAGAGGTAATTGAAGTATTCAATATTTGTTTTTACCTCTGTTGAATGCAAATCGAGACAAAAGGGACAAATATCTATTAAATTCCCTCAACAAGAATCTCTCTGTTGAAATTAATAACCCACCTTAATTTAGTATTCTAAAAAGAATAAAATATTATTTTTCCCTTACCAACGCCCCTGGCAATTTAACGGAGTTTACTCTAATCTATAAGAAGACTCGGTAGCTTTTTCGCTTGACAGAAGCTCTTTATTTTTTCGAGGGACAATTCAGGGGAATTTGTCATCCACGGGAATTTTTCAATTACGCTTCGCGCCAACAACTTACTAATTGGTTTTCGAGAATGTCTTTTACGTATCTAAAATATTGATAAACCATTTGTCGGTGAAATTACCCAATAAAAATTTATGATCGTTTTTATAGGTATTTTTATTCAGCATGCTAATTAATTGATATTTAGTGAACATCAATCCAGATCAGTACCGAACTGAAATTCCTTTAATGGCTAGATAAGCCAAAAGAACAAAAAATAGCAAGGAAACAAAGTCGATTACAGTGCAGAACATCGCATGCCAAACTGGCATTAAAAATGCTAAAGTGCTCGTTTCATTGATTCAATGAACATTGCCGTTATTGATTTCATGTCAATAATGATAGATAATTGAATATGGCTGTTGAAAGAAAGAAAATCGTATGTTGTAGTTACTACTAGAAGTATGAGTAGTATTTTATCAAACATAAAACCAGGCGTTTTAGTATAACTAATAAACTTTAAACTTGAGGAAACAATGACAAAGTTAACTATTTAGCAAGGGCAAAAAATCTAAAGCTTTCGTGTCATATGTGTATCCAGAAGCCTCACGCTGTAAATATTTCATCCTTTACCCAACCCAACTGAGCTAAAAGTCGCCGTATTGAGGTTCCAACAGTACAGAGTTTCGACATAAGTCACGGTTTTATATTTTTCCAGCCATCACGTTGACAAATAATCGTGCTCATCAACCGAGTTTTATGTGGCTTCCTAAAGCTTTTCACAGCCGAATGGACAGCAGAAAATGTGCGGGAAGGCATCGTTAATATTATCAAATTAAAAAGAAAATGCACACGGAATGTTAGTGCATGAAAAACGTTTAGTGTTTGATTGTGAATCAAATAAATAAAAGCAAAATGTTAACTCCTTCAGGAGTTTTCAGGAATGAGGTTTCTTTCGTTCAAGTCGCTTTCTCAAATTAATTACGCCTCTTGAGTTAGCAGTCAAAAGAGAACAAACGAACATTTTCTTTTTTCAGATTTTTTGCAATTTAGTGAAGTTTGGAGCACGCTGAACGCTTGCTAGCTTTTCCACCTGAAAAACTTTGAGCGATTCTTAAAAAATTTCGTATAAATAATAATACGCGCGAAGAAAGCAATTTCCATTTTAAATGGACCTTTTGATATAAGGAACTTTGCTTTCATTCAAGGAAATTCACGTGATCAAACATTAAGTAACTGATAATTTGCATTGAAACGTCAGCAAACCAAATCAAATTAATCGCGGTTGAAAATGGTTCCGTTGGCATAATACTTAATTTACCACATGTGTATTTTGAGAGGTTTTCGAAAATTACAAAAAAGGAACTTTGGGGTAAATTCCTGGCCATAATTTGCCTCGAGCCGAGTCGACCTGTGCAAATGGCAAATACAATGCCCAGCTTTGTTAAACTGAAATCACCCTAACTGCTCCGAACAGCTATTCAGAACGAGGGGTTTTTGGATAGTCAGAGAGCATTGCTTAAAAATAATATCGGGTGAGGCGTGTAGGGAATTCTATCGGGCTGAGGATTAAGCATTGTTGAAACTGGGACTAAATATCATTGAATATGAATAACCTTTGCATTTATGGAGATCACCGATTATATCCACGTACCGAATCAATATAAGTTACTGTGAGTGAACAAATTACAAAATGCTGAAATAGTTCCAATGCTTTTTGAAACATTGGCACACGCTTACCTCCAACAGAAACAGTAATTTTCCATATGAACAAATTATATTACTTCTAACAATCTAACGGCTCAGTAGGCAAAAGCACTGTTCCCTTAGGTCACTTCCTATAATATCCCTTTAGATCATCCCTGAATACACCTTTAGGGATGCACGAAAATCTAGGCGCATCCCCAGCAGCTATGTATCTTGAGTAGTTCATTACGTTAAACATAAAGCAGATTATTGTACAATTTTCTTAATATCAGTCTGGGAAGCCTGAGTTTGCAAATCCACGGTGAAGCAAAATGCAGACATTAAGAAATAATTGAAAACAGCGTTTTGCTACTTCATGCAATTCTAGTGAGAAAAAAAATTTCATCGGGTTCAAAAAACCGCTGAAGCTTCAGGAAAATCAATCAAACTTGGGAAGCAAATTGTCAATCAATTGGAAACTTACCATTATTTTGTTCCCATTGTCACCCATCGATACCTGCAACAACAAATTGAGCACATCAGCAATATTCTTATGTGAAACCACAAACTTAAATTCACTAAACACATACGAAACATCAGGGCAGAAACAATAAAGAGAACAAAACACTTCCGATCACTAACCTACAAAGACAGAGGAATTAGCACAAACACCGCCACCAAAATATATAAAGCTATTTGTAGACCCTTGCTAGACTATGGACAAATACTCATGACCAACGGAACAGAAAGGACAAAACGTTATATACAAACAACAGAACAAATTGCACTAAGACTAATAACACGAACAAGACACCCCCAAAACCCACTACACAACCCCCCCACCCAACTACTATACGAACGCACAAACATGACAAAGATTTCGGAAAGACTCATACATCTACAGACAAAATGGACAAACAACCCCTACAACTGGACCATACTGAATCCCCTTTGTCTCACAATAATAATAATAACAATAGTAGTAGTAAACATCTTTATTTCTAAAAAAGGCTATCGACCTATCGGTCTTTCTGCCCTTGTTTAATACATGCAGTCTTAATCTAAATAAAAAACAAATATGAAAATTCTCTTATTCTAGGTTAACAATAGTAGTAGAAAACATCTTTATTTCTAAAAAAGGCTATCGACCTATCGGTATTTCTGCCCTTGTTTAATACATGCAGTCTTAATCTAAATAAAAAACAAATATGAAAATTATCCCATTCTAGGTTAACAATACTATTAAATAAATAAGATTTCAGTGGCAAGAAGAAATTATTTTATTGTCCACTAGTCCGTTGCGTTTGTAAGTGTTCGAGTAGCGTTAATGTAGGGAAACGGAAGCGGAATTGTCTGGTTGGTCTTGTAAGACAAAGGGGATTCAGTATGGTCCAGTTGTAGGGGTTGTTTGTCCATTTTGTCTGTAGCTGTATGAGTCTTTCCGAGATCTTTGTCATGTTTGTGCGTTCGTATAGTAGTTGGGTGGGGGGGGGTTGTGTAGTGGGTTTGGGGGGTGTCTTATTCGTGTTATTAGTCTTAGTGCAATTTGTTCTGTTGTTTGTGTATAACGTTTTGTCCTTTCTGTTCCGTTGGTCATGAGTACATGTCCAAAGTCTAGCAAGGGTCTACAAATAGCTTTATATATTTTGGTGGCGGTGCTTGTGCTAATTCCTCTGTCTTTGTAGGTTAGTGATCGGAAGTGTTTTGTTCTCTTTATTGTTTCTGCCCTGATGTTTCGTATGTGTTTAGTGAATTTAAGTTTGTGGTCGATTGTGATTACAAGGTATTTTACGTCGTTTTTTGGTTGTGTCGTTTGGCCGTCTGCAGTTATTGTAAGGGAGTCAGCGTTGAGTCTGTGGTTTGTGAGCAGAAGTTGGTTTTTTGACGCGTTTGGTGTTAGTCTCCATTTATAAAACCATGACATTGTGTTGTTTGTTAGTGTTTGGAGTCTTTGCGCTGCTCTCTCAGTAGTTTTGTCATGTACAATAAATGCCGTGTCGTCTGCGTATTGTAATATGTATGCCGATCTGTCGATTTGATTTTTGTCTGGTAAGTTGTAATTGTATATGTCATGGCAGTATATATTGTAGAGAAACGGTGAGAGCGGGGACCCTTGAAGGAGCCCTTGTTCAGGGGAAAAAGAAAATGACAGTGTTTTGTCAATTCGTACTTGTAGTTGTCTGTTTTCTAGTAAGGTCTTTATGGTGTGTAGTAGATATGTTGGTGTGTGTAGTTTGTATAGTTTGTATAGTAAGCCCCTATGCCAGACACTGTCAAAAGCCTTGTTAATGTCCATAAACAGGCAAGCTGTCTTTCTGTCAGTTAGGTGGGTAGTTTGTATATTGTTGGCCAAAATAAAGAGCGGATGAACAGTCGAGTGATGCTGTTTGAAACCAAATTGGTAGGTAGGTATATATAATAACAATAATAACCAGATAATCCCGCTTCCGTTTCCCTACATCAACGCTACTCGAACACTTACAAACGCAACAGACTACTGGACAATAAAATAATTTTTTCTTGTCATTAGAATTGGAAAGTTTATTTAATAATATTGTTAACCTAGAATAAGATAATTTTCATATTTGTTTTTTATTTAGATTAAGACTACATGTATTAAACAAGGGCAGAAAGACCGATAGGTCGATAGCCTTTTTTAGAAATAAAGATGTTTACTACTACTCTTATGTGAACATGATTTCCTCAAGTGTTCCAAATAGTGAAATTCGAAACCAGATAGCCGTGTATTTGGTCAGCTACACATTTGTATCGTACGAGACCATGATGGGCAATCGATATGTGCTTTGACTTAATTAGCTGCACCTATCGATTAACTAATGAAGGATCATTGGTAGACATGAAGGGCAACTTTGCAGTTGTAAATTTTCATTATGTTGCAAAATCAGGCAGAACTATTTACGAATTTCGGCGCGAGTGCCCTGTGATCGTCAATAGGAGGTAATCATGCAGAGATATTGCTAGCAGATAGAAGCAAATGCATTCGAGTAAAAAATTGAGAGGCATTGAAACCTTTAGGCCAAAGCAGTTGCTGGAAATGGAAAATATACATTTATTCTCATCACCATGACAAGAGAAAAACCTTCACCTCACAACTAAATCTAAACAATCTGTGAAAAAGGGCAGATAAAATATTTTAACAGCAGGAAGTTTTAATGAGATATTGTATTTGACTTGTGTTGGTGCTTTTAAGAGCGTCGTGTTAGAGATACTGTTAAATTTGTCAACGAAACAAAGGGAGAATATAGCAACGGCAAACTTGCAAAAGGTACGGATAACTTTCTGAAGTTTCCAATTTCTTTGGCAATTTAAATATGTTTCCCTTCTCAGATAAACTGCAAACAATGGTTCTTTAAAAAGTGGCTTCCTTTACAAGAGATATTTTTGGTATCGTTAGATTAAAGAAAGGAACTGTGGCTCAAAGAGCAGTCGCCGTCAAAACTAATCCGCTATTTTTCATTTTTAACAGTTTAATCCATATCAAGCAGCTCATAAATAAGAAGATCAGAATAATGGGCCGACGTATCCAGTGATGGTTTGACACCCATCAATTTCTCGATAGTGTATAAGGTCTTTATTGTAAGCTCACTTCGTCATGAACGAACCAGCGGGATGTAGTAAATTAAGCCGCTATACATCAAAATCTGAAATAGATTAGCCGACTGTCAAAGTCTATAAAGAGCACATGTAATAATTCTCTTTTTGGATCACAGCTGAAACTAACACTGCGATAATACACCCTGCTTTGTTCTGTATTACTGCAGATATCTTACTGCGGATATCGATTCAGTTACTTTTATTCGCCTAGCCTTTTTGTATCAACACTAATTCACTGACAAATTACACCGTAAAAAATTATGTCCAGCTGAAAAAGAGACAAATAATTTATTGTCAATTGCCGCAAAACTGTTAAATCGATTTAACCCTTTAACAACAAACAATTTAAATTTTCAAATTATTTTACTAACATTCTATTTTGCCATATGTACCAACAGATGTTAATTTGTTTTGTGGAAAACGTAGAGAAATCGGGAGTGAAAACGATCCAAAACAAAGAAACGCTGCTGAATGTGGCCGCTTCAACGTTCAAATAACTCAAATACAATTTTCTACTAGATCTGGAAACTTTCTATAAACCATTTCAAAGCAATGCAGCGAGAGAACGCGCACTTTTTAAAGTTTAAAGAAAGCATTTAAGAGGTTTAAAGTTTTTCAACTTGTTACAGAGATAATAAATATCACCAAAGAGCAGATATCGAACTCCTGTAAAATTGATCTGTTTACGAACTTGTGGATTCTTGCAAGTTTCACAAGCTGCAATTATTAAAGCATTATGTTTCAGTTTTAGGGCAAGCGTACAGTACGTTTAGCAAAACAGGTAAATATATTTTTGTCTACAGGTTGTGAAGCTAAAAATGGAATAGTTGCGCCCACCCTTTTAGCACATGGCTGATGGTATTAAAATTTCCTGGAAGTCTAAAATACACATTACTATAATATGCTTTCCACTGAATGTTATAAACTCCTTTCCTCCATGATAAAACGCAATATAACCTCTTGTAAAGCAGGCGGGTAACTTAAAAGCATATATGTAAGAAGTAAAATTTATCACAGGGAGAAGGTGCCATGTTACCTTAAAATTGAATTTCTCTGAAATGTTTTATAAAGCCATAAAGATAAACATACTTTACGCACATTAACGAAAAAATATGTTTTCCTTCGCTAGGAGGAAGCTTGTTTTTTATTCATCTTATGATATTCAAATATGAAAGAGCACAGTCGGATTTTTATTTCACATAATAAATCGTTACATAATACACACTTTGCCGAGCAACAGTCAACTCTACGTAGTTTCAAATATTTCAGGATTAGGGTGAGTTCCATTCTGCTCCCTTGGAGCAGGAATTTACTGTAATTTTGCTACATACACTACGCAAAGCATTAATTATGATGAATTACAATTAAAAGTCACGCACTTTTACTTGCAATTTCTTATGTTGTAGATCGAACAGTTCCAACGCTAAAACACCCTGAAACAGTATGAAATCGGAACCCATTTGTATTAATAAAATATATTTTCGCAATATATTATTTTATCACGTTATTTATGATACCAGTAAATTGAACCGTTAAACCTTGTTTGTTATTTAGATAAATTTCAAATACGCAAATAAGCAACCGTTTCGTGTAAATCAACTTTGTTTTATTTGTTTAAACGGCTAATAAGGAAAAATTGTTACAGGGGATTCGAAAATAATGGGACATTTTGCAGTTTATCTGTGGGTAATGTGAATTAATCTTCTCTAACACCCGTAAATAAATACGAATCGACAATGTTTACACACACTGAATAAGGCGAAAATCGGCAGACAGAAATTACTGTGCCTAAGCAACTGCGTGGTATGATAGGATTATTATAAAGCCTCAGAAGCACTTTTTTCAAGGCGAAAAGTTTTTGCCACTGAAAAGTTGCGAAGACAATCAGTCATTCCCACCCAAAAATTCTTGTTAAATCCTAAACTAATTTAAAATACATGGCGAAGTAAACAGGAAGATACCCCATAAAAAAACATTTTGCCTAAGACTCTAACTAAACTAGCAAGAAGCTCCCGTGTTGCGGTCTAAATTATAAATTAATAGGGGATGTAACTTTTTACCTTGCTGTAATCTTGCATGGTAAAAACTTTTAATACAGAGAGACTGTGGAGCAGTCTTAAAAATTAATGCCCAACCAAAAGTAAAATTGAACTGTCGCCTGTTTTAGCCTTATTAAATTAGGTTCTGGTCTCATCGCCCTCTTGTTCTTTGCTATTCTTTCTTCATTCTCGCCAGTTGGTTTTGCATAATGTGGATTCCCCCTTAAGTTTCTAGATATTGATTAACATTAAAACATCTACCCAGGGGAGAAATAAACTGATTTTTAAATTAAATTTTGGCGAAATATATTCTGTGCCTTATACGAGTTATTAACGTGAGCGGCTAATTTGGGTGCTCGCACCTGGAATATTAAATGCGAAGTTAAACATAGAGACGTCAGTAGAAAGTTTAAAATTTTTTTTTGGTAATTAAAAAAAAACGGATAAATTAGCTAGAAATAAAACGTACAAAATACTGATATGCAGACCTAGAAGTGTTGGGTCTATGTCACTAAAAACACCGTTTTTAGACATACCCTGAACAAAGAACAAACGAAACGGAGCATCGAAATCCCAAAGTAAAGTGTGTTCTAAAAGGTGATTGAAACTTGAATTGCTCTTAATGCCTGCCTAACTCTACTAACAACCGATTCCTTTGAAACGTTTAGCATTATCTAGAATATTTTGACGACATTTTCTTCATTAATTCCACCAAAAGAAAGTCTAAAGCCTGAAGTAAAATGGCGAAACAAAGGATTTGTAGTTTTCCCATTTTTATACGAAGAGAAAAGGTACACCAAAGGATAAGGCTTAAAAATGTTCGCTCGTCTAAGACCTTAATTGGGAGACCAGCTTGCTCCAGCTTTATGCTCTCTTAAATTATAAATTAATAGGAGTCGTAAATTTTTTACATTGTTTAATCCGACACGACGCAAACTTTTAATGCGACAATGGCTTATGTAGAAGGGTGAACAATTAACGCTCAACCGATTTATTGTTATGTACAATTAGCAACGATACTAGGACCGTGCAAGGCACGAGAGAACATAATAACCAAACGGATAAATTAGAAACACATAATATATTGAGGATAGTTTCAGCCTAAATTTCTCCAATGGCATTCCTAGTTTACAGTTCATGCTCCCTAAGGACTCATTGGGCAGTTTAATGTCAGCAAATACTGATTATCAGAAAAGACACGAAACTATTTATGCTGGTAATCGGATTTCTGTAAACTACGTACATCTTCATCTAGCTTTCGCGGATAGCAATACGGTGATTACTAAATTAAACCGCAATTAAAACTTGAGGAAATCTGAATGAGAACTTTCGAGAAATGGCGGCTCTCATTTTATGTAGAAGGAAATCGGCGCTTAACTTACAAATGGATAAAAACTTCGTTTAAAATTCAAATATAGGGACAATAATTGTAAAAAATCGTTTAGGCAACATTTAATTTAAATTTAAAGCACAATTCCGCTCCTGATTTGCCAGCGCGTACATTTTAATGTTAATATCGGGAAAGTTCGGGGATAAACCTACATTATGCAAAAGCCAAGTGGAGGGAATGAAGAAAGAATAGCAAAGAACAAGAGGGCGATGAGAAGAGGCCCTAATTTAATCACACTAAAAAATGAGACGGTTTAATTTTACTCTTGGTTGATCAATCAATGCCAATTTTGTTACCTCCAAATACTGTGTAAAAGTCTAAATAAATGCCAAGAGGGTGACACTTTGTAACTTTATTGAAAAGGCGCATTACCAATTTTTAAATTTATCCTTAATGTCTGGTTCGTTATCAAGAAGCTCTATTGCCAACCCATATTATACGGTGAATTAGGCCAATAAATTGCGAAATCCTCCGCTACCATTTCCAGCAAAAAAACGAGCTTTAAGTTCGATAAGAAGGCGCTCGTTATTGCAACAAAGAAGTTTACAAACAGGATTTAAGTTAATAGTGAAATAGCATCGTTCCTACCCTTTGAATATAAAGGCCGATTATAACGCTCACTTTAAACAAAGACTTGGTTAACAAACTCGTTTTGATATAAAAAAATTGAAATAAAACCCTTTGATCTTTTGAGTGGTTATTTTTGTGTTTTTAAATAATTTCAATTGACACGGTTAAAAATATTTTACAAGTTTATTTAGCATGAGTTTACAAAAATACATGAATTGAAGTTTTAAGATGAATCCTGTGATCAAGATCAGTGTCAATACTAATTTAATAGTAGTAAACATCTTTATTTCTAAAAAAGGCTATCGACCTATCGGTCTTTCTGCCCTTGTTTAATACATGTAGTCTTAATCTAAATAAAAAAACAGATATGAAAATTCTCTTATTCTAGGTTAACGATATTACAAAATAAAATTTCAGTGGCAAGAAGAGATTATTTTATTGTCCACTAGTCAGTTGCGTTTGTAAGTGTTCGAGTAGCGTTAATGTAGGGAAACGGAAGCGGGATTGTCTGGTTGGTCTTGTAAGACAAAGGGGATTCAGTATGGTCCAGTTGTAGGGGTTGTTTGTCCATTTGGTCTGTAGCTGTATGAGTCTTTCCGAGATCTTTGTCATGTTTGTGCGTTCGTATAGTAGTTGGGTGGGGGGGTTGTGTAGTGGGTTTTGGGGGTGTCTTATTCGTGTTATTAGTCTTAGTGCAATTTGTTCTGTTGTTTGTGTATAACGTTTTGTCCTTTCTGTTCCGTTGGTCATAAGTATATGTCCAAAGTCTAGCAAGGGTCTACAAATAGCTTTATATATTTTGGTGGCGGTGTTTGTGCTGATTCCTCTGTCTTTGTAGGTTAGTGATCGGAAGTGTTTTGTTCTCTTTATTGTTTCTGCCCTGATGTTTCGTATGTGTTTAGTGAATTTAAGTTTGTGGTCAATTGTGATTCCAAGGTATTTTACGTCGTTTTTTGGTTGTGTCGTTTGGCCGTCTGCAGTTATTGTAGGGGAGTCAGCGTTGAGTCTGTGGTTTGTGAGCAGAAGTTGGTTTTTTGACGCGTTTGGTGTTAGTCTCCATTTATAAAACCATGTCATTGTGTTGTTTGTTAGTGTTTGGAGTCTTTGCGCTGCTCTCTCAGTAGTTTTGTCATGTACAATAAGTGCCGTGTCGTCTGCGTATTGTAATATGTATGCCGATCTGTCGATTTGATTTTTGTCTGGTAAGTTGTAATTGTATATGTCATGGCAGTATATATTGTAGAGAAACGGTGAGAGCGGGGATCCTTGAGGGAGCCCTTGTTCAGGGGAAAAAGAAAATGACAGTGTTTTGTCAATTCGTACTTGTAGTTGTCTGTTTTCTAGTAAGTTCTTTATGGTGTGTAGTAGATATGTTGGTGTGTGTAGTTTGTATAGTTTGTATAGTAAGCCCCTATGCCAGACACTGTCAAAAGCCTTGTTAATGTCCATAAACAGGCAAGCTGTCTTTCTGTCAGTTAGGTGGGTAGTTTTTTACAAGTTTATTTAGCATGAGTTTACAAAAATACATGAATTGAAACTTTAAGATGAATCCTGTGATCAAGATCAGTGTCAATACTAATTTAAATTCCTGTTAAATACATTATGATGAATATAAAATTTAATAACCATTTTATATAATTTGGTTTTAATACAAATTTCACTTCCTTACTGAAAATATTTAATGTTGTCATAAAAATTTCGAAGGTTGCTGCTACTTTATGCTAAATTTATTCTTCGGCTGAAATGAACTATTCTTCATATACCTGCTTATGTATGTTTTCAGCAGTTTCCAAACACATAATAATTTACTTTTGGCCCTAATGTCCTTTGACCATTTTGTGCTTGTCAAATGTAATAATATTCCACATATCAAGATATCCCTGAACAATGCCGCCGGTCTCTAATGCCCCCTAAGTGGTTTAAAAGAAAAGTCGTTTAAATTAGGGTCGTTACTTTTTATTACCACACTTTTTAAGCCAAAATATCTACCGTTTACCCTTGCCTTTGTTTCAAGGGAGTATAATAATGGATTTTTATATTCAAAGGGTAAGATGAGCGATTCCTCTTTTCCAACGCGAACGTCTATGATGTTGGTAAACTCTTTTGTCCCCATAATGAAGGGCTTCTTTCTTATCGGCTTTGGCGTTAGTTTTTTCTACTTTATCATGTAAGTATACCAGAGATTAAGTAATTTATTCAATGTTTTTATCAGCGAGCAATTTCTTTGTTAATTACTTAATTGACCCGGGTGATCTCTAGACCGAAATACAATCTTCAAATGTAAAGCTTTAAGTTTACGTAAGTCAGACTCAGAAAAACAATTGAAACTGCTCTCGAATTCAGGGGACGTTGAAATAATTCTAATTCTAGATAAAAAGGAATGCTAGTAAATGGTGCATAGCATAGAGATGTGTATAAAGACGATAGAACAATTAAACCCATGCTAGTAAAGTCTGCCCTTCGAACAACGCGATATCAAGACAATTTCGCTGCGGAAAGTAGTAATACAATGGTTTAAACAATGCGAGAAATGTGCTTTTAATTTTTAATTTAGCCCCGTGTAGCAGCGAAATAAGCCACCGTAGTTATTCCAGCCTGAAGGCGTCGTGCAATTTAGCTTGCATATCTTTATTTACTTTGTCTTTGTTTCTTCAACAATTCAAATTAGGAATTTTACGTCCATTTACTTTCATGTCAGCACTTTCACGGAAAATATATTTTCACATTTGTTATTCATGTTTTTTTCAGTAGCGCAAAGAACAATGTCACCTAAGCACAGAGACACAATTATCAAAAATTAAAGCAGCAATTTTCATGTTACTGCATGCTCTCTGGCATGTTATGTTAAGTGTCGCTATTCGCATTTTAGTTGCAAGTGGGCCTTGATTCTCCTAAATATATTCAGCCAACATGGTTATCTCTATTCCGCCCTACGCTGCAGACTCTTGCTGCTTTATTCCACCTTAACCGATCCAGAACTGTGAATCTCAACTCGGATAATTCCTGTTTAATAAATAACCAATTAAAAACCCTTATTAGTTTACCTGGTGCTCAATTATGTGAGGAATGCTGCAAAAATAATTGGCAAGTTTTATGAGCGCAGATTATTGATCGTTAGTTAACTTGAAATGGAAAGAAGAACAATTAGCAGAGTAAAATAAAAAACTCTAATTAAAATGTGTTCTGTACAGAATAAAATAAAATGCTGGAGATTGCGGGAAAATTTGTTTGTTCATAAATAAATTCCATTAAAAACAACAATTTTCTCGAAAACAAAGGCACCTTAATACCTATATGGCTAGACTCCATTTTACAATGCCGACATAAATAATATATGTCATTTTTATGCAAATGCAATTACAAATCGTACATGCCTTAAAGTGTTAAACCAGAGATATGGATTTATATCTTTTGTGTCTCTGTATAGGGACCGCATTTCGCAGAAGTTCGCTCAACGTAAAATGCTAAAACTTACAATTCCGATAACTAGATACCCGGAACGAAGTTTGGTAACGAGCAATATATGCAAATCAGGGCCATTATACTTCCACTGTCTGAATATACATGTTTTAAAAACATTTACAGTCTTTATATTTTCCTGTTGTTTTTCACTAAAAATTCTACTAGGCAGGGCCATTTTACTAATTAAGGACGAAATCAAATTCTCATCATCACTTAGAAATTTAGCTTTAAAAAGTGGCAAATCGATTTATAATCTTGAAATGTACATTTGGTACCTTCATTGTTAAAATGGGAATTTCATTAAATTCATTTCGACACGAATGCACACATGGTACTAAATGAAAAATATCTCTCATATTTTGGGCTCGCATATGGATGAACAATTTTTTATCAAATAAAATCGCAATATTCTAACGATATATGATTGGGCCTGAGCTTTTATGTGGCGTAAAGCACATTTGTACAATATTTGAAACGAAATATCAGATCAAGCGATACATCGGGTTGTTAAATATTTTGTTTATTGCGTCAAGAATGCAGATACTTTTCTGGCAGTATGGAACTTTCGATGCCGTTTCTCATATGCATATACGGGGTGTTAATTTAAAAACTTCCCACCTTCATAACTCTCAGGAGGTTGAAACAAGAAGGCTAAAGATATTTATTTAAAGTGTCCCCCTTACAAATAAAATTGACGTGTCTTTCGGATTTTTCATATTTCTAACTGCAAGAAAGATTTTAAGGGTGGGAAGTTTTCAAATTGCCACCCCGTATATCTCGAACGTTGTCATATTTTATTTACCACCGCATGTGCAAAACTTGCCGGTGTATTGCGCCCAAAAGTATGTTGCGTGTTTAGGAGAATATAATATGTAATATATAATAAGAAGGAGATAATGAAGGAGAATAAAATAAAAAAATATTCTAATAATTAGAAAATTAATCTGATTCGTAGATATTTGGCTAATGGCAATAGTTTCGCAAAAAGAACATTTGAGTTACATATTTTGATACGTTACACATACTAAATAAGCCATAGGACCATGACAATTGAGTATTGCTCTTTTTAATTAGCCTTTGCAGTATGAATAAATAGGTATTCATCAAGCACAATCACTGTCTGCCCTGGAACAATGCTATTGTTTCAACTTTATACAATTGTGGCTCACCTCCGCATTTAAATAAATTAATAACAAAAGAATTCGATTTGACAAACCATTTGGCCTGCGGTAGAAACCATCGAACCCCGATCCATTAATTATGGTCGCAAAGTAGCTTAAATGTTATACGGTGGTAGAACGTTTGTAGCGAATATTCAAACTCATATATTTCACGGTTGTTCTTTATGGTAATTTTCATTCCTTGGCTGTTGAAGGTATCGCAACAAAAACTTTTTTAATAATAAATAATTTAGGCAGCATATTTAATTTACGGTTAAAACTTCGTATAGCATGCATACAGACTCGTTAATATTTCTGCAACACGTATACCTACTAAATGAGATGCATTAACTTTGTGCAGTATACTACGTCGCGGCAATTTCACGACGTTATATAACACAACTCTCGCAACTCTAGAAATACCTCCATCTCGAGCTTTGAAATTAACATATTTTTGTAACCGTATACGCATCTAAGCAAAATGCAATAGTTTTAAGGCTTTTAAATAATTTAATGCTCGGATTCAATGTGGAAGTCCCATGCCTTGTAAACCCCAATCCTCCTTTAAAAATCCTACAAGTAGTCTCAGATTACACTTTATTTTTGATGTACCATACATAAACGATGCTCTAAACTCTAAAGTGAAGACATGTTTTGTTGTTAAACGAATCAAACTAAAAGGGATAGATGAGAAGGCTCTGGGAGTGCTTTCTCAAAATTTCGCATAGTCATAAAACATTTATAACAATCAACACTATTAAAACCGCAACTTCTACAATACGTACATTCAAATAATCAATAGAAAGTAATACGGGATGATTCCAAAATTGGCACAATTCTTTTTGAGGATTCGTTCCAGCTCATTTAGATAGTAGAAGAGAAACAGAAAACTTTCCTCCTCCTGCTCAATTTGTACCGGTGTTCAGAAGATCAGATATTTAATGTGTCCGTGAGTCCTGTATATCTTACATACATGCTTACATACATGGTAGGAATGTAGCCCTTCCTCTGGGGAGTTGTCGGGACAATTATCCGGAGCCTGGGAAAGTGTCAGTAGTTGTGCAATGCTCCGATCAATCCTGGAAAGCTCTGCTGCAATTATCTCAAATACCTGTTCCTCTGTGCCTGGAACTCTAGCACTTCTAGATCGTCCACAAGATGTTAATATCTTCTAGAAATTTTCGAAGATTTTTTTTTTCTCGTGCTCTCCAAGTGAGCCCCTATAACCCATTAAAAGGAATGACTCCAATTTTTAATTAGTCTGTATAAATAAATATATAGAAAATTCCAAAAGCGTACTTTGTTGAGACATACCGAATAAAAAAATTGTTATATTTATCATCTATTAGTTCCCAAAACTCGTACTCATTCGCACAGTATTTTTGTCCTTTAAATCCTTCGAAAATATACTACAATTGCATACAATTTCAGCAGACATTTTCTATGTTATTTACATGCAATGCACTTAATAGGTATGTATTGTAAAGCGTAGCAACTGCAAAACCGTGTAATATATCCTGACAAGCACAATTTATCCAAAATTCAAATGGTTATAGGATTAACGATCCAATATATCGATATGCCATATTTGCAAACTGTTGACATTTTTAAGCATATGCGGCATGTCAGAGGCATAAATTCCATACCCAATATTTGCATTCTGGGTTAACTATTTGACATTATTTACCAATAAAGCCGTGTTGCAGGATTTGTGCATCGACATCTATAATCATCTATGATGTGACAGATTTTATTATCCGCTATCAAAGGGGTCACAATACGTGAATTAACCGGTTAAACATTCCGCCCATTTATCACCATACCGTGACAACCTAAAGCAGATAAATGTTGCCTTTAATTTGATGTGAACACCATTACGAATTATTAACATCTATTACAGTTCGTCGAATTTTCAAAAATTCAAACTATCCGACTTCTACAATATAAACTCATGAAAACTTTAAAAATATACACACGTTTATAACCTTTCACTAGTAAATTATGTTCATTTCCAAATTATCGCTCCGTAATAATTTCGAAAATGAAAACAAACAATGGGGTTATGGAATATATGTTATATGACGATAAATATGATATAGAAACTAAACAATTACGCAGTTTTCTATTTATAAACTCAAATATATACAGGTAATTAAAACAAAGTCAACAGATCTCCTGTTTGCCATATAAATGCTGAATGCAAAATTGTAGGGAGGTGTTTGTACCACCATACAAATTTAGGCCTAATAAATATCGCTAATTAATTTTCTGTACTCGGATAATATTTTCATGACTAGCCTAAATCAGCTTGCAGCAATATTATGTATTTATGTTCAAACGGTTTTCAGATCTCTCCCAAGATATCACTGCGGTAGAACGATATTTTATTTTATTGTCAACAATGGAAGCAATTTTAACCTATGGGGAGGTGATACCGGACGTAATAAGCGCGACAAGCCAGGAAAACTGTGTTATTTTTAACTAGCTTGTCCATATTTGAACTTCAGCCGGGGGAGTCGGAATTGTTGACATGAGGATTCAGGGAAAATGGATAAAGATTTGTATTGCAGCATATTGCATGCACAACCTCTGAGGATTTAACTATATTACATTAATCGATCGACACAGTAATGAAGTTTATTTTAGCAATATCCTGGACATACATTTGAACATATTTATTTCCAGGCAAGGATTACACCTTCTTACTGCCACTTAATCTTTGGGTACCTCGAAAACTAATATCATTTTAATATTGAACATCAATATACTACATCATCTCTTGCTTCCTAAACTAACTTATATCTGGTCCATTGTCCTCGTGGGGCAGGAACTGGTCATCACTTTTGATCCACGTCTTCTTAAGCTGTGTCCGCAAGGAGAGGTCTGCGGTCACCCCGGAACTTTTTGATGCAGGAAACCCTGACGGTGGGATTCTTGCTTTGCCAAACCTTATCCAGGAACTTTCACGTTAACTTCCTGATGTGGTCCAGCAGGTCTTCTGGCTTCAGGTCTCGCCTCAGTGTGGTGTTTGTGATCTAGTAGGGATCCTTTGCTGCCATCCTCAAGATCTAGTTTTGCTGAGCTTCCAACTTCTGTTTCTGCATGATGCTGGCCCTGAACCAGGCATGCGATCCATAGGTCAGCACCGGGCGTATCAGTTGTTTGTAAGCTCTCACCTTGGTTCGCAGGAGGAGCTTAGCTGTCTGCATTGGATAGTAGGCATGGAGCAGGTATTTTGTTTTGGCAATTGTGGCTGCCATCTGGTCGTGCCATACTAGACGTTTATCATAGATAAGCTTATGATATGTGATCTTGGACCTCCAAGGTAGCCTTTGTCCTCCGAGTTCTAGTAGGCTTGGAAGTGGTTTCGACCCGGCTGTAAGGACTATGGCTTGCGTCTTCTCCGGACTGAATTCTATTTTTCAATCCCTGTTCCATTTCCGGATCTTGACGAGATGTCTTTGGAGTTTGGATTGGATTCCAGGACCTTTTCAATTCGCAGGGAATGCTACATCGACTGCGTAGTCGTAGCACTCCGTTTCTTTTGTCGTTGGAATGTCAGCCATATAGAGATGTTGAATAGCAGGGGAGCCAGCACGGACCCCTTCTTGTTGTTAGCCGGGCGATGAGAGTGTTTGTACCGTGTCCCGGCCTGAATCCATGTTGCTCATCCAGTAGCATATCATACACCTCTCCTTGACCTTGCTCAGTGTAGACAGTAGACTGAGGGGTCTGTCGGACGTGGAACGTGAGCAGCTTCGTATTCTTGCCTTTTTGGGCACCAATACCATTATTGCTTTCTTCCAGGTGGTCGGGAAATGTCGAACGTCCAAGATTCCATTTGCCACTGTAGTAAGGTCCTCAATAGCTGTTTGCGATAGCTTTTTGAGGACTTCGTTTGTGATTCCATCATGTCCAGGGGCCTTTTTTCTCTTGGCCCCCTTGATGATGTCCTGGATGATCTCTTTAGTGACTCTTCTGGGTTTGGTGGGCTGCCAGTTTTGGAGGTGAGCGGCTACCAGCTCATTGACTATACTCTCTTGTTCTGGGTGATCAACCAGGTTTTCCGAGAACTTGGGATCCACAGTGGTGATGTTGTTTTCTTGGATTGGTGGTATTGGCCTCCTTGGTCTTGCTGTGAGGCAACTGACCAGCTTTCAGAGTTCTCTTCTTGACTCATCAGCCTCTATTTCGTCCATGCGATCTTCCCAGAGTTGCGATCGAAGAATTTTCATGTCTTCCTTGATCGCATTCTGGAGGCGGTTGGCTTGTCTCTTGAGTTGTGGGTCTTGCGTTCTCATGGCTCTGTGTCTTATCCGGTTTTTCTCCCTGATTTTCACTTTTTCCCAGGGAGGAATTTTGTCCATTTCGGATATCGGAACTACGGATAGACTTGTTGCGGCTGCCAGGGCGTTGTTGTTGATATCCCTGGTGAGTATTTCGGCTGCCTGGTCCAGGTGTTCCTTTGTTGTGGGCTGTTGGATCCTGCAGGTGCTTTCCAATGTTCTCTGGAAAGCCTGCCAGTCGGTGATCCTTCTAGTCGCGGTGGAACTGCTGACGTTGTTTGGTCCAATTTGCATGAGAATCCGCAGATGGTCCGAAGCCAGTTCCTGAAGTACTTCGAGTCTGGACAGTCTTCCTGCGTTCTTGTACAGGAATCTATTCAGGATGTCATATCTACCATTATGGGCGATGTGGGTTGGCACTAGAGGTGCGGCTATCTCAAACATTGCATTTCTGGCTTCGTTTGATAGCATAATGCCTCTATGTGTTGTGATTGCATCCCCAGTTGGTGTTTTTGGCATTGAAGTCCCCACCATGTATTGTTGTACTATAGTTTGGGAAAGGATCCTGGACATTTCGATAATCATTTATTTATAACCGTTATCTCAAGTAGGAGTGGCGTTTCCAGATGTGGCAACGCGGCGCTTGAGCCGAGCCAAGCAACTGTCCAAAGCAGACGCAGAAGATGATAACATAAATGAAGATAAATATCTTCATAGATAGAAGCACACACAAAATTTCTTGCGCTGCATCAATTCAAAATGTAGTCGATCGCCGGTAAATCCGGGTCTATTTTCCAATAATGCTATGCCGAAAATTCGTCAATTATCTGACAGCATTTACCCTAAATTAAATAATAATTACGCGAAATTATCCCCAAAGTCTGATAACGCGTAGAAACACGGGACCCTTTATTAAGCGAAGGTTGTCGGAAACAAGGCTTTGTCGGAAACACTAATAACCTTATTAATCCGGTAAAGCAATAACTTCCGACCAACTCAACACCCTATCGTTGACAACATTAGTTCTTCTGATTTAATCGGTTATCACTTCGAGCATTTATTGCCTTCGTTTTAATCGAAATGGATTATTACATTGTGGTGGAAATGATTGTCAAGCAATTTCTGTTAAAAGACAGATTTCATTCTTAAATGCTGAAAATAGTTTCCTCAGCACAAATACAGTGCTATCGACAAAAAACCACATCTCTCCCACAATGAAGAGAACAAATAAACCGGCGTATTCTGTTAAAGTTGCGATTTTTAATAGACTTCCACATATAAAGATATCGCATTCCCTGTTCATTTCCTGAAAAAAAAATTAAAAGAGGGTAAAAACCTATTGGTCAATCATGGAGATTTCGGAATAAAGCATGAGGTCTGAATGACGAATCCTTTAAATTTTTAACGAAGGGAAACGCTAAATAATGTGCTGATTTTATTGAAAATATTTAATGACGAGGTGACGGAATGAAAAAGCGAAAGGGGAAAAGTTACAATCAGGAAAATATTGTCTGCACCCTCGCTGACTAAATTGAGAAAATGCGAGGTATAAAAATGGAGAATTGGAGTTGGTGGATAAATAAGCGATTTGAATCCGTATGTTTTGATGAATGGAAAGGGCGATAATAGTGAGAATAACGCAAACAATTTGCATTTTATTCAATACATGGAAAAAGAAAACGTTTTTGAGTCGAGATGTCACATTTCAACAGTGATGTAAATTTTTCTACTGTTGTTAGTTACTACAAAAGCGATTTTTTGTAATAAAATCTGATTAATCCTTATCTCAGATTGTAGAACTAATGCTGATTTGTGCACAATAGCTCGATGTCAGTAACTTTTCCAATCACGCAATTGATGGAAAGATAAATTTTTGAGCAGTGAAACTTCAATAGTATCTTACTAATTGCTCTAATTTTGGTTCAAGTTTTCTGAAACAAAATGCGTTTGGAAGGCAACAAAAGACGCTTGTTTCCATTTTGCTTTATCCAGAAATACCTTAATGATTAATTTTGGCTTTTTGTTCCGAATATAGCGAATCATGACAGCTATAGCAATATCAAAGTATTTGATTTATATTCAAATATACGAAATTTCTCAGATTTCATTTTTCCTTTACAATAAAAAGGTGCTTATTTGATGTACCGTTTGCTAGGAGATCCAATTGCCTTACGGAATCACATTATGACAGAAAGGAATCATGGACTTGGAAACTGTATGCGATATTCCTATATTAAGAGCCCACATGTGGAAAGTGGAAAATCGCATGATATTTATATGGAACTAAGCGATTTATTCCCAATTGGGAACTGCAGAAAATGGACCATACATTGTCAACTTTCCATTATAAGCGGGTCAATATCAATTTTTCCAATGTTCCGATATACGGAACGACCATCTCATAAATCTCCTGGTCAAGTTACCCCATATTTTTTCTTAAGGATTTCGCCACAATCACTCCACAGGTCTGAAAGTTCCTGATAGGAAAAGAAACGGGGGTTTTATAACTGTTTCTGGTTTTTGGCGTCGGTTGTCTGACCCTCTTAAAGCCCCCATTATACATCTCCGTTTTCGGACGCAAATGTGTTGGGTGGTAAATTCCGGTCATGTCTACCAAAACGTGATAAGGTTTTCCCAAACTTCGCAATATTATCTACCAAAATTGCTACCTGGTTAGTGGTGGGAATTTAAATCACATTTTGTTTCATGGATTTTTTTTTCAGTTAAAATTAATTATTTTCACGTCATCCAGGATTATTTCCTTCAGCACGTATCACATTCGTAGGCCGGCATTAAAACTGTGGAGTTAAAACTTTTATCCGGCATTTTTGACTCCCTTGAGCAATGGTAAATTTTAAAACACCAAATTGAATATTGAATTAAGTTCAGCGATGTGAATTTGGTATTCAACGCAAGGTACGAATTAAATTCAGTTGCCTTAGGCCACAGTCAGCCAATATTATATTTTAATTGATTTTGAATTGTGAATTGAGCATACACCGGTAAAAATTTATTAGGAAGTTTGTTCCGGAATGATTTCAATTAGATCGGTAATTCAAAGTAAACATTGTGACCCGTAATGTAATTTACTTTGTTTAGTTTCGAAACTGTCATAATAAACTAATGAAATGTGCACGGGTTTTATTCAAAATGCGACATGTTTTTTCGATAATGTTAATGACAAAGCCTGGAGGAATTGATAATGTCAACTATCAAGCATAATGTTATTTATAGGATTATAAATAAAAATATGAATAATTGGGCAAAAGTGCTTGAGATTACTAACATTTCATATATATAAAAAATTAATACAGCCCTAAAATAAAATGAAATCCAAACATGTCCCCACATCAATTTACCCTTAACCCTTCAGCAGATCGCTATAAACAACAACTGGATTTATCGCAAGGCAGCAATAACAAGCTTTGTTTATGAAACATTAATTAACGTAATGAGGTGTACCTCTAAATTAACCCGTTTCTGAATATATACGAAACAAGATCCTGCATCTAAATCAAAATATTTAGCTTAATTTGCGTGAATAATTGAAATAATTTCTGTGCTGGTATGTGGTGGTGTGTTTTTAATTTGTGAGCCTAATGGGAATTGATATTTTTGGAGCAACATTCCAGTTAATTAAAGCACAATATATTCTTTCTAATTGAACAGTCACACTAAACCCCAAAAATTGAATTGAGTTTCTAAAAAAATGCATCGTTCTACCATAATGTGTAAATTCCTTGTATATTTACGTTGCCTCTGCTCTAAAAGTACTGCAGGACGTTTATGCTTAATTTAATCAAATACTTAATTTCACTGCAAAGAATTAATATTACGCTCAGGTAGAAAAATTCTTCTTCCCAGTAATTAGCATTTAAAAACTTGATAGTCCGAACACGTTCCTTCCAGGCTGAAGTTCGTTTATTTTGACGGAAAGTACAGCAATTGGAGTTTCAGTTTCCGTTGCTTGCAAAAACGACATATATCAATTGCTCCTGATGTTAAATTAACCTAATGATCCGGTAACGAAACAGGAGAGGACATTTCGATTATCCGACTTCAAGCTCAAAGAATATTGATTTTTCCGTACGAGACTGGAAACCACAATGCAAAGAATGCCGTTCTTATTTCACCATTACCTCGAAGAAATATAAGTTCAAAACGCAGCATAGACATTCTATCGTCTTCATGAAATCGGACTCTGCGACATAAATCACACATTTGCGGAACGAAAAGGAAAGAAAACCGTAACCTATGTTTCCCTCGAGTAAGAACTTAAAAGTTATCACACCAAAATTCCATAGGCCACAAAATATCACCCCATGGTTGCTATATGTTAAATGTCAATTTTATTTTAAAATATATCAGAAATGTATATTAACGGAATGCACCATTTAAAATTTACGTACGTTACAAAATACGAGCAGTTCAGGTGTTTTAAATTTCATACATTGCTCCCCTGCAACAGTTCATTAATGATGCAATTTTTTTTTCATTTTGTTTTTAAGTTCTCCTGCTTACTAGAACTTACAGAACTAACCCAAACTCAACCAATCTAACCCACTCAAACCCAGAATAACAAACAACCCTAAAATGACTTAAGCCAATCTAAAATAGAACGAATATAATTTTTTTCCTTCAACGAATATATTTGATACGTAGCGTTTATTCCAATGGAATCGTTAGTGTCTAATACAGTCTAAAGAAAGTAAATTTGGTTTCTTGGCAGGTGATAATTCTGTGTTATCTTTTACATACACTTAGACGCACTTTGGGTTTTTCAATAAACATAACGGACAGGGTGGAGGTGGAAAAACGATTAGCCGAAAATAGAAACGTGTTACATACCGATAACTATATATTTCGTTTTCGTGATTAATGGTTACTACACCATCGAAAGGGGACTCAGAAAATGATTCTTAATAACAGTGAATGGACGTCGAAATAACTAATTTTTGGTAAGCCCTATTTGTGACGAGCAAATTAGGCTTAAAAGGTGGGTGTATGCAAAGGTTCCGCGACACAAAAATAACATGTAATCATGTAATGTTTGTATCAGATAATTTGGAAAATAGTTGTCTTTGGCAGTGATATTGCGGGTAATGGATCCCCGATTTTACGATATTTTAATTTGGAAACTCACTGCAACAAAACTTCTAGTAGTAGTAGTAAACATCTTTATTTCTAAAAAAGGCTATCGACCTATCGGTATTTCTGCCCTTGTTTAATACATGTAGTCCTAATCTAAATAAAAAACAAATATGAAAATTCTCTTATTCTAGGTTAACGATATTATTAAATAAAATTTCAGTGGCAAGAAGAAATTATTTTATTGTCCACTAGTCAGTTGCGTTTGTAAGTGTTCGAGTAGCGTTAATGTAGGGAAACGGAAGCGGGATTGTCTGGTTGGTCTTGCAAGGCAAAGGGGATTCAGTATGGTCCAGTTGTAGGGGTTGTTTGTCCATTTTGCCTGTAAGCTGTATGAGTCTTTCCGAGATCTTTGTCATGTTTGTGCGTTCGTATAGTAGTTGGGTGGAGGGGTTGTGTAGTGGGTTTTGGCGGTGTCTTATTCGTGTTATTAGTCTTAGTGCAATTTGTTCTGTTGTTTGTGTATAACGTTTTGTCCTTTCTGTTCCGTTGGTCATGAGTATATGTCCAAAGTCTAGCAAGGGTCTACAAATAGCTTTATATATTTTGATGGCGGTGTTTGTGCTGATTCCTCTGTCTTAGTATGTTAGTGATCGGAAGTGTTTTGTTCTCTTTATTGTTTCTGCCCTGACGTTTCGTATGTGTTTAGTGAATTTAAGTTTGTGGTCGATTGTGATTCCAAGGTATTTTACGTCGTTTTTTGGTTGTGTCGTTTGGCCGTCTGCAGTTATTGTAGGGGAGTCAGCGTTGAGTCTGTGGTTTGTGAGCAGAAGTTGGTTTTTTGACGCGTTTGCTGTTAGTCTCCATTTATAAAATCATGTCATTGTGTTGTTTGTCAGTGTTTGGACTCTTTGAGCTGCTCTCTCAGTAGTTTTGTCATGTACAATAAGTGCCGTGTCGTCTGCGTATTGTAATATGTATGCCGATCTGTCGATTTGATTTTTGTCTGGTAAGTTGTAATTGTATATGTCATGGCAGTATATATTGTAGAGAAACGGTGAGACCTGGGATCCTTGAGGGAGCCCTTGTTCAGGGGAAAAAGAAAATGACAGTGTTTTGTCAATTCGTACTTGTAGTTGTCTGTTTTCTAGTAAGTTCTTTATGGTGTGTAGTAGATATGTTGGTGTCAAAACTTCTAATATGTCGCCGATTTACTGAATTATTTTCCGTTTCAATACGCATTGATTTAAAATTTACGACCTATGTGACCCGTATATTAAACTTTTAACTACCAGAGCCGTTTTTTTCAAGTGGCCCGTTGAGTTAAATAAATGCACACGTGCTTCAACGCTCGTGTAACATGGCAATAACGGAAATGCTCGTTTCACTTTGTACAGTAAATTCTTAAATCTCAAATTTGGATACATTCACAGTGCTTTGATTTCAAAGACAAATTGATGCTTGAACAGGAACGAAATGCGCTAATTAAAACTCAGGCATATCTGAAGTACTGCAGAGGAATGTAATACTTCGAATTAACTGAATTCTTCCTGGACGTGAAAATGTAAATATATTTCAGTTTAAACGCAAACCTCCAAACCGTATAAAGCATAAACTGATTGACTGCTCCATTGCTGCACATTTAACTATCAAAAACCATATAAAAATATATATTTTGGAAAACATAATTTTCAGAAATAGTTTCAAGCTTGAAGCTGTTATGATTCGGTTATGTTCGGGTCTAAAACCTGCCTATGCACAGATCGTGTTCCGGTCAAACATCAAGCAACTTTCTACAAAAATAGACCCAAAATCAATTAAAAAAATATTTATCGGCATAACTGCCGTCCGTATTCTCACGCTTCCGATTTTGATTGGAGATTATTGCCACATCTGTTTTAAGTTATGAAACACGTACACTGAATTTTAATTAGCGCTTCTTTTATTGGTTTATCGTATATTTGGTATTCGCATACGTGTTTTGGTTAAAAAATCAAGACTGGCAAGAGTCTTTAAAATGATAATCGTGTTGCTTTCGTTTTCCAATTTGTGCATCTGGTGAAAGACTGAGCTCAACGAATTTGTACTAAACAAGAGCAACTAGAGTGACACGTAATTAGAAGAAGGTTTAGACATGATGGTAGCTAAAGTTCACCTCAGATTAGCTGGCATTTATATCAAAAGTTACACAACTTTCCACTTTCCCTCGGGGGCTATTTCATCTTGCTTGTGTAAGATTTTTCACGTGACTCCTTCATACAAATTTCTGGATGTCCTCCAGCACCAAAAACCCATTTCCCAAAGCTTCACTTGGATATGCAGATTTACCCAGATAAGCTATCTCTGTTCTCTTAAAAATATTTTCTGGATAGTTTCATAGTTTTTCTCTGCCACCAAATGAGAGTGAAATGAGCGGCATAACTATACATGGGTCTCAATACGCATTTCATTAATAAATCTGCAATAAATAAAGATAATGCGAACACAGTGAAATACGGGGTGTCAATTTGAAAACTTCCCACCCTTAATTTCTTTCTTGCAGTTAGAAATATGAAAAATCCGAAAGACACTTCAATTTTATTTGCAAGGGGGACACTTTAAATACATATTTTTAGCTTTCTTGTTTCAACCCCAAGGAGGGGTAGTCACCCTTAAATGGGAATGGGGGTCAAGTGGCACATCGTTTTAAAGGGCCTTCAATTCGCTTTTCAGTGATATCCTACTTTGTTGCCTTTTGTCCAGCGGTTTCCCACTAATCGCGTTTCAAAGTTGCAGAAACAATTAAACTTTCCCGTATTGCGATGTTGGTTTTCAGGTTAGTGTTTACACAAAAATGATTGCATTGGCTCTCTTTGCAGTACAAATGATTAGAAGAGTAGGTGACACCGTTAAAATCATCGAATGACAGAAAGAAAATCTAGTTTAAACAATTGATACCTCATTTATTGATTATTTTACTTCGACAAAAATAACTTTTTATTTGCGGAAGAGAAATTTCTACAATAAAACACATAGGATCGATTTATGCACTCTCTTATCAGTTGTTCAAAGCGTTGTTGATTTTCCTGTAATAAATAATAAAGTCTGTTTTCGAACTCCTCCCTAACATTTCGGAAAACTTCACTGGGAATTGATCGGCATTCTACCGCAATTAGCCTATTAAGATCATCAATATCAGCAGGTTGTGTCTTATAAACAATGGACTTTAGATTACCTTAGATAGACTTTAGATTGGGGTAATCCTTAGATAGACTTTAGATTGGGGTAATCCTTAGATAGACTTTAGATTGGGGTAATCCCCAAAGATAGAAGTCTAAGGGTGTTAAATCAGGTGATCTTGGAGGCCATTCAATTGCCCCTTCTGTCAATCCATCTATTCGGGAATCTCTCGTTTAACTACTGTTGGACCAGAAGAAAATAATGAGGTGGAGAACCGTTCACCTGGAATGTTAACCAATCCTCCTGTAAAACTGCATTACCTTCTGCATCAATTTGAGTTTCTAGCTCATGCGTGATAAGAGGATCAATAGTCTCTTCAAGCATCTTAACGTACAGATCATCTGTAAAGTTTCCTTCAATAAATAAAGGACCAATAATGGCATTTCCAAGAATACCAGCCCAAACATTAACTTTTTGAGGATATTTTATGCGGATTTTCGTCACTCCAATACCGACAATTTTGTTTGTTAACATTTAGAAAAAATGAACATTCATCGCTGAAACAGATATTCAGCAGAATATTAAGGATGGCGTTGACTTGACGACTCATGAATTCACAGAACTTTATTCTTCTCTCAACATCATTGTCATAAAGTTCTTGAAGTATCTGCATTTTGTATGGATGGAGTTTATGCATTTTCAGTGCTTTTCTGACAGTTTCGTACAATTCGTAATATTCCTGTCTGATCTGCTACTATCCGCAATAAGTTCGTGGGCACTGCAGCAAATGATCCCAAAACCTCATTTTGTGCTCCTTCATTCCTCACTCGTAGGTTGCTTCTTTTTCTATTACTCACCGAACCAGTTTCGGAGAACTTTTTTACCAAATCCAGCACATATCTGTGACTTACTTCACGATTCCGATTAATTTAAAATAAATTTTAATTAAATAATTTCAGTTATCACTGAACAGCCCAAGAAGCAAAAGCGAATTAACAATAATATTCCTATTTTGGCTACATTTTTTAATTTTTCTGACCATGTTTTTTGGTTAAAAAAAAACAAGGGAACTTTAGAATTTCTTGATAGAATTTAAAGGCTTTTGTGGAATTTCAGCGATAAGACATCGAATGAACGCAAATTAACGAGGTGCTCGTAGTACCATCGCGATGTTATTTTATGGGCGTAGAGAGGAAGAGGCAGGGGAAGGTCATGTCACTGAAAAGAGCATCGAATGCCCTTTAAAACGATGTGCCACTTGACCCCCATTTCCATTTAAGATTCTAAAGGTAACATCTACCCCTCCTAGGGTGTTGAAACAAGAAGGCTAAAATTATTAATTTAAGTGTCCCCCTTACAAATAAAATTGACGTCTCTTTCCGATTTTTCATATTTTTAACTGTAACAGAGATATTAAGGGTGGAAAGTTTTCAAATTGAACAGCGCATCATGAAAGGGAAGAAAGTGATCGGCTGCCTAAACTCCATCTTATGGTCAACATGTATATCCCGAGAAAGGAAACACCTCCTATACAACTCTATATTGTAGTATAGTGCTGTATGGATGCGCAATTTGGCAACTTACTACCCACCTAGAGCGGCGATTCCGTTCTCTGCAGATGGACTTCTGGCGTAGAGCAGCAGGAACTCAAGGTTGGAGAGGATAACTAATGAGGAAATCAGAGTTATTATGAACGTCAAGACAGACATAATAGCAGAAATCCAACGAAGACAGTTGATATGGTACGGGCATGTTGAAAGGATGGATGACACAAGAATTCCCAAACAAATCCTCAGATGGACACCAACAGAGAGAAGGAAAAGAGGAAGACCCAAGACGACATGAATTGATGGAATAAAAAAAGCCATGTCGGAGCGAAACCTACAACCAGGGCAATGGGAAGACAGAAGAGGATGGAAGCTAGGAACCGGAAGGCGCAAGACGCTATGACACCGGATAATATATATATATATATATATATATATATATATAGATATATATATATATTACATATATATATATATATATATATATATATATATATATATATATATATATATATATATATAAGTTTGCAAATTGACACCCTGTATAATCAAAATATTGAGTATATACAGATGCATTGGCAGATGTGTTTGAAAGCGCATTGGCCACACCACAAAAAAAATATTTATTCAACACTGAGCTAAATAATTTAACAGGCATTTTCTGATATTAATTCAGAGCAGAATTGCAGCCCTGTGCAATTGCAATTATTTCGCCCGTTATGGCTTCAGAGATTCAAAGTTCGACTCAATATCGTTCTTACTGAACTGTATGTATATGCATTCTATTGAAACATGTTGTACAGATATGAAGCCTCAAAAAGAAAGCGCCTGAGTTTTTAAATCGATAGGAATTGTAATCATAAAAATCTTCGAAAGGGTGAAATTTATTGGCATGAACGTAATAGAATTTTCCGAACAAAGCTATAAATTTTAGATGATAACCGATTAAACTGAAAGAAAAAGCGCTGGCAACGATTGGGTGTTGACTTGGTCTTAAATGATTGCGTTACAGCAGTAATAAGATTATCGGTGTTACGCTAGAAGTATTGTTTCCGATAACCTTTTTCCAGCTTTCCGCGTGTATTGAGAATTAAATTACTGAGATACCATCAGCCACCTAGATCCTGTTTATTTCCAGCTGAAAACCAATAATTCCTCCGGTCTGTGTGCCAGTATCAACTTGTTAACGGCACTTTTAAATAAAGGTAGTAGGAAATAAATAAAAGCTAACCAGCCCTCGAAATTAATAATAACTAGAATAACAAAGCGTGACAATCGAAGCAAAATAAACAAAACACACTAGCTCTTGGCTGGACGAATTATGTTTTTGTTGTTTATTGGTTTCACTTCGCATAAATAACAATTAATAACACACATGCAAAAGCATGTCCTGGTTATTTTAATGGTTTTTGATAATAAAAATATTATTGTAGTTTGAAAATCGGAGCGTTAATCTTAATTCCCGTAGCTGTTAAAACCGTATCAGCAATGCCATTTTGCGCTCTAGTTTATACAAAGGGTAAACTTTCTTCTAGGTAGGAGTTGAAAAATTAATTTTGTATTTCAAAATCACTAACAAAAATTTTAACAACTAATTTTTAACGAACTCTCGCAGCACATCCACGATAAAGATGTGGTTTAGTATCCGTCTTAAGGAAGTGTTTTGTTATATGTCTCTCTTCGTCAAACATATGAACCGAAATGTGAAATATGATTTAACCCGCAAATAAAAATGCGTAACGTTTAGCTGGCGTTAATAAAGTCAGCGAATAAATGGAAAATATTGCAGCCTGCAGAATCGTTTTCTTTTATTAAAAAGATCGACATGGGGAAATGAAAAGATCAGCGTCATTTGCCAGAGCAAAGGAAATGAGATATGCCAGCAATGTTAAATTATTTGTTAAACTTTCATTAAAGTAACAGTTTTAAACGAGATTTTCTTGATTAATTATATTCATTTTCTGCTATTACTGACGCTTCAAGAATTACGTTGTCTCCGAATCGTTTCCATAGTGAGAAATCAAATAGAAACGCTCCAAACATGACGAACTTTAATTTCTTTAATGTCAGAATGTTTTAAAGCCGTTAATAGCACCCATAATCCTTAGAGTCTTAGAGCATCATCAGTATTTAGAAGCCGCCGGTTAATTTGTTTAGGCCCTAAACCTCTAAATAATTGGCTTTTGTCCGAGGTATTTGTCAATATCCTTATTAAATCAATTTTGGTCTCTCAAATTGTCACCAATGTCAAGGAGATTATCCCAAATTTAACTTAAATATACCATAATAATTTCCACGTAATATTTCCATAGATATCCCAACCCAGTTTTTTTTACAGACGTTATTCTTATATCGTTTCTACATATCCAAGAATATTGCACATATATAGTGAATCGGCGTTTCAAGAACCCACCCGGAATTACTTACCAAAGGATTTTTTAGGATGTAACAAATATCCAATCGCAATACCTGAATCGTTTGATGTTTACTCATGCAAGTTAAAAGTGGAAAGCAGAGGGATCCTAAGTAGATTTAGATATCCGTAAAGGTTAAAAGAAGAAAAACAATGACCCTTACTTGGGGCAAGGGTATCCATTATTTCCTTGGATTAATCGACCTAACACACGAACGGAGAATATTTCCGTCTCCTATAGTGTTTTTTTAAGGATGACATTAAATGGGTTATTATTTAGATTTCCGAAATGAAACTATCCCTTTCAGATTTTCAGCGATTTAAGAGGAAAACCTCTAGAAGCAAAACAATGCCAAAAGACCCAAGGAAGTAAAGCAAAATTCGTTTGTTAAAATTCAGATTTAAATTTACAGATAGGCAGCTTTCTTTAAAGAAAGGTAAAAATCAAATTACCCTTTGCCTTTCCCGCCGTAATCGCAAAACAAATCTCATTTCTTACGTAGACATTAAAAGCTTTTAAAAAGGTTAAGTTTTTCTTCTGCAGATTCCTTTTAATCTTGCCAGACAAGTAATCAGCATGAAATTAGAGAAGACATTCAGATTCGCATGATGAATCAGTGCTAAAAAACCGGACACGATTTTCCACTCCCTGTAATAGAAATTCAATTAAATTAGGCCAAGACTTGAATTTCCTTGATAAATTTTACTAATTGAAAATTAAGTCTTAAGCAATATGGATACGATCAAATTATTCAGGGGGATGTCCATAAAACAACGATCTTTGTGGTTGTGAGATTAATATTATTTTAGTTCACTCCAATACATTCCTGGGTTTCAGTCAATTTTATTGTTTATTATTTAAAACGTTACAAATACGTTTCGGTGTCTTTCTCCACCATCATCAGTTTGTGCGTATAGTTGTTTCTACCTTCACATTTTTAAAAAATATTTTATTTTATATTTTATTTTAAACGATATTATTTTAGTGTTAGAATCTTTCTAGAACAAGTCATTTTTTATGTTTTATTTAAGTTGAAGATTTCAAATCCTTTACGAGTTAACGGATGGATAACGATGGATCTTATTTTTGGATGAGTTGGTACATAAGTATGTAGCAAAATTTCTAAACCGGCGACAGTTTGAAACAGTCAACAGACGAATAAAATACAAATTGGAAACTGTAGCCGGAGGGTGAAATAATACAAATATTTATTAATCTTTGAACGCCAATAAACAAAGAGGCCGCTTGATATCCAATGCCAAATTGATGAATGTCCTGATCGTTATTTCCATGGACAACGCAAACTCCCCTATGCGCAAAATAAATACCGTTAGTAATTATTCAAATTGAATTAAACATTCGTCGACAGAATACGCTTAAATAACTATTCATCTGTTACTCAAATGGTATTGTACGATGAGAAATATTACTAAATTGTAATGTAAACTTGGAACAAAACTCTTCAGCTAATGGATCAAATTATTAACTGGAAAAAGATCCAATTCGGGTTACGTTGTATATAAATAAAATGGAACACAATTTTCGTAAGCGTGATCCTGAAATAGCCATAGCCATCCAATCGGTTAAAGTTACGCAAATATAATGAGGGAACAATTTTGCCCGACGCTATCTGCAAATATGCAACCAAGAGCTGCAGAGCGTAACTTCCATTGTTTGACAATGTAAATTAGAGATTAAAACTAATTCGAGGCCTGAAATTGTTCAGACGTGTTTAAAACGCTAACAAACTGTAATTTTAATGCTTTCTCAAACCGAACGGTAGAAATATGAACGAAATTTGTATTCCAGCATCGAGAAACTAATTATTTACTTCCAATTATAGTTGATTAATGGGGGTCAAGATTTAAAGGGAATTGTAAATTCGTGTTAATGCCTACGCTTAAACTATTGTTTGATTGCCGATAAAGTACGCTTATGATTCGGAATTTATTACCACATGATGGCGCTTCTGCTAAATCACTGAAACATGCAAATCATCAGAATGAAATATGTTATTTTAAACAGAAGAGGCACAACGACCAACAGCTCGCACACCATATGCAATATGTGGGTTAAATGATGAAACAGCTCCTTTTCTTGAGCAAAAGAAAAAGTTTTTGAGCAAAAGAAAGGAGCGTGATACTTGCTAGAACCTTTTAACTACAAAATCGCTCAAAAGATCAACTTATTTTGTAAAAGACTTTTTCTTCAAGTCACTATTAAATCCCTAGTCATCGCAATTGCAACGTTCCATCAACGCTACGAAATGTCTACAAAATTATCCAGAAGCGGACATTTCAAATGAAATTCAATCCCCATTGAACTTCAATTTAATGATTATATTTCTTTTGATGTTCAAGTTACTATTTCAGCTGGATTTCCAATAAGATTTCAGTCCTTGCTCAAGAGCACTTCCAGCCCCCAGTTGTTAACTTTAATTTGAAACAAGAATTTCCCGCTCGACGTTTCCCAAATATTACGAAATTAGATGTAAATGTTACTTCCTGATTATGTGTAAAGGCAATAATGTGAAGAACAATACATTAATGACACAATGGTATTATTCTCAGACTTAATAACTTTTCATATAACTGAGAGGAGATTCTGTAATTTGGTACTTACACACTCGACTTTTTAGGGAGTTGGGGTAGAACTAAAATATGTATCAATCGAGCTCATTAGTAAAACCGATAAAAAATTGAAAAGAGCCGTATTGATTGCACTTTTTAAAATATTTCATGTCGAAAAGCTATAACACCAGCTAGGCAACATGTCGTGCGTGAATATGGAAAAAATATTGGACGATTAGGGAAAGCTCTGTTATGCTCTCCACAATACAATATTTCCCCTAGCTAACAATGGCTACCTGTTAATTAACCTAGAGTAATGACAAAAAGCGATGGGGCGATTTGAAAATACGTGGTGGGGTCCCAGAATAACCGCCAACTACCGAGTTTTCCCTTCTACTGTTATCCCTCTGTCCCATTGCGTCGCCTATCTATGTTTGCTCAGCTTGGACCGCAAATTCCAACACGGTTTGCATAACGATGCCGACATATAAAAACATGGATCTTGCCTAAGGACTGGATTATTCCCGACCAACAGGGAACGGAATTAGCTTCTTTTTAATATAAAAGGTATGTTTCTTTTGTTTGGATATCAAGGTAAATTAGAAAAGTTCCCCAGTCGGCTCCAGGCAGAAATATTAAAATCATTGCAAACAACAAACGCGGCTTCAACTTAAGCCACCAAGATATTTTTCGTTTGCCTGAACATGTGGAATTCATCAAGAAAAAATGTACAAAAATATTCGCATTCAGTTGAGTCTGAATCTTACATTATCATAATTAATTTTAAAACAAATTCCTCCACTCGTGCTATTGCACCATGAGCATGGTAATCCATAACTTAAATCAGCATCTTGCATTCAAATAATTGTCCGGTTTAATTATTGTCTGGTAATTATCGAGCAATAAATTGAAGTTACTATTCGCGAAACAACTTAAGTAAATTCAAACTGCAGTTAAATTAATCCGGCTTAAATTAATTTGTCGACATTAAGCAGCTAAGACTTTGTCTTGCTCTGATAAATGAATTCCCGCTCGAAGACCTCATTAAGCTCCATATCAAATTTTTGGAAACATTAATGAATATCTGCTTGAATCAACAGCAGCATTAAAAAATCAATTCAACGTAAAACAATATTTACAAAATTAAATCGAAAATAAGCTATATTAATCTAAATATCCACATATTCCTGATGTGAAAATAATATATTGCATTAGTTGGTAATGTGTAGTATAATTTTTTGGATTATCGATCGGGGGTTACGTAATAAATTGGTGGCTTCAGTTCCAATTTTATTAATCATTTTGCACAATAGTAGTTTAATTGTTGATTTAATTTAAAATATAAACCATAAATTACAACAAAGCAAATAAATTCAAATGAAACATTGACATTATGGGAAAAATTATTGTTATCAATGATATGTGTAATAGGATTAAAATGAAAACATTTTTCGTAATGCCACATTTCATCTGCTTATATGTTTCTAATAACGACGATTTATTTCATAATCGATTTTGCTGTCACAGTCAATTGTTAAAAATACAAGAATTCCACAAATACATTTACAATCAGTTTAATTAGTGAGTTTAACTTCACATTTTCCAAGAGGATTAGAGGAGACGGTAGTGATTGCATCCGGCTAATTTTAAATGGCAAATAACCCGGGCGTTTTTACTTTGATTTTATTCATTACCAATTTTGTAGGAAAATCCATGCTCTTGCTGAAAATATTCGAAGCAACACACATTGCACTCAGTATAAGATCAATTTCCTATAAGGAAACAAGGGCGGCTGACGAATGCGACTTATTTTCTCTAGGGAGATGAACATTTTATTTGGGTTTAATTAAAAGAAAAGTGCGTCTGCCAGGATATACCCTTGCAACTTTAGGCACATAATCATTGCAAATAATTACATTGTTACATAAAATAAATTAAAAGGAAACATGCTCCCTAAAAGCGCAAAAAAATTAATAGCACCCTTGTTTTCCTTTTATTACAAAGCTTAATTGAATACTGACATAGCATGTTCTATTCGCAAAACATCAGCGGTAATAATCGTTACCAGAGAGAAGTAGTAGCTGTAGTTTTAGTCGCTTTTCCGTTGGGATAATAATTTTATTTTTGAAAAAGTACCAGCCTAACGGAAATGAACATCAACATGAATTGCTCATTAAGGGTAATTGCTCTATTGGTGGATCAGCTATTAAATTTTACACAATGCACTCGCTAAGAATTGAGTGAAAAGAAATTTCATCCACTGCATCTAATTAAGCTTTTGAATTTTCTCACAGTTTCTCTGCTGATATTTTCAAGTCTCATAATTGTTTCAAATCGACACCAACCAAAATAATTTTATAGATTATTTCGCTTTTGGATTACCAGTTTCATTAATGTAACCGAAAAGATCGCCCAACATAATCCAATATGGTAAAAGCAGCAAGAAAATTAAAACCGAAATAGCCCGTTAAGCTGCAACTGTCTGTTTTTAATATCCCCTTTTATCCCTAATTCTGAAAGTTATAATTATTGTCAACTGCGTTTTAGCGCCCTGAGCTGGCAATATATAAAATTAAAATGGTGGTTAAAAGAGGGTACGTATGTCGAAACCAAAGCTCCGGCTCTATCCAACTCGGTTCGATCGAAAAAATGCAAATGACGTTACTGGTGGCTCAGAATATCGAGCTTAAAATGCAGAAGGAACTCGCTCTTTTTATCTCATTCCAGATTTTGCATTGAAATCCCATGACCGAGCTCCCAATTAAGAACAGACAAAGGGTAGTGCCCACAATTATTATGTCTCAGCAGTACATTAATGAACAATACGATGTATTTAAACGACACGTCATTATCGTATGTATAAAGGGTAATTGGCATTTTAGCATACAGCTTATCAATTAGCTTAATCCTGCCTGGATAATATCCCAATTCTGTACAATAATAATAATTGTCACACAGACTGGTGTTTATCTAATTAACAGTAGTTACATAATGGAAATGGGACCAGCAAGGATACGCCAACAGCAATTAAGCACTATTATTTTTGAGCAATTTCAATATATCTACTTGTTTAAAGTTTAACGTTTCTTAATTTTTCTCTGCTGAATGTTCCCACTCTCTGAACTAGAGCTTCATATTAGTTCACATTCCATACATTTTTGACCAAGCATGTTATTGAACTTAGGTGGACAATTAATTATTACAATGTTAATTAACCGGGGCCATCTCCGGAGTAAATCGGTATCGGAATGAAAATTTTAATTAAAAAATAAAACATGCAAACGCACAGCGTAGTGCATATGGGGATTTAGCCTTGCCATTTCTCCATAAAAAGCCCGTTTCGTGTGCTGAAACTTTATCATGTATCAGGAGAACTATAATTTTTTAATTCGTAATATAGGGAGTCACGCTTTAGTGACATGGCTAAAAATTACGGTGACAATTAAGGGGACTATAAATAACTAAAGTGCTGGATTTCACTGAAACTTGCATAACTCATAAAATAAGTATGTAGATAAAAATTTTATGGAATCTACCAGTTCTGAAGTCTAGCTAGTTGTTATTGGCCACGAGAATGGATTGATCAGATAACGAGGTGGTGGATACACTCAAAAGAAAATTGCTTTTAATACAGGCAAGTTTGTAAGAAACATACTAATTAAAACGCAAATGTTATTGATTAACTGCCTCAGAAAATAATACAGAATTTCACACCTACAGACTAAAACAGGAGAGAGCCTTTAAGGTGGTCTTAAGAGGAATACACTACTCCACTGAAATACAGGAAATAAAGAAAGCCATAGTGGCAAACCGACACGAAGTGACCAACATACATAATATTAAACAAATGAGCACAAAGACACCCCTACCGTTGTTCTTTATCGACTTGAAACCAAATAGCAATTACAATACAATTACAATACATTCTAAAGTGAAAAACGAAAAGTCAAGGAAAACGAGGAGATTGAAAAACCTCCAAGACCAAGAAGAGAAATCCCACAATGCAAGAAGTGCCAACAGAACGGCCACACAAAAAGTGCGCAGGGGACCACCTAACTGCACTATGCACCAGGAAGGAAAAATATTCTCAAGTAAAATGCGTTCTGTGTGATGGCAACCACTCAGCAAACTATAAGAAATACATGATTTGCAATGACCTCCAGAAAAAGATATTTCCTACATTGAGAAATAAGAAACTTGCAGGTTACAGCAATGCAGAACCTGAGTCTGTTCTTCCGGAATTGGCTCATCCAGAAAAATCATACGCAAATGCCTTAGGACAAAGTATTCAAACAAAGCTAGCCAGATAAAGTGAGTCACAACGACAACTACCACAACGGTAAACCAGCGACATGCAGGAACTGTAAGAAATGTTAAAGAACGTCATGCAACAAATGTGTGCAATGATGAACATCTTGTCAGCACTGGTGCCAAAAAAACCCTAAAATTGCTGATCAAATAAAAATCGCAGTCTCGAATTCCAATGGGTTACCGCAACATACTCAAGAAGTACGAACTTTCATCACAAACCATGAAATAGATGTTATGCTAATTTTTGAATCACATTTCACGAAGGAAAGCTATTTGAAAATACCGAAGTATTCTGTCTATGCCACTCAATATCCGGATGGCAAAGCTCATGGAGGGACCGCAGTTGTCATGAATGAATATCAACAAGAACACCTACAAGCCACTGCCGTCACAATGGAAGATTGGTTCGGACCTCTTGTAATCTCCGCCGTCTATTGTCCACCAAAGCATACAGTAAAAAGTGAACAGTTCGAACATTTCTTGGCCTTCTTGAACACCTTTGGCCTTCGTTTCATTGCGGCAGGTGATTATAACGCAAAGCATCCACAATGGGAGTCACGCCTTACCACACCCAAAGGTCGTGAGTTATTTAAGGTTATGCAGAAAAACAGCTTACACCATCTGTCCACTGGAGAGCCCACATATTGGCCAACAGACCGCAGGAAGTTTCCTGATGTTGATTTTTGTGTGACAAGGGAAATACCCAGTGAATGCCTTAAAGCAGAGTCGAGTCTTGAGCTGTCATCGGATCATTCACCAGTGATCAACACAATGTGCTAAAAATTGGTTACAATAACAAAGCACCATTTCTCACTACAAACAAAACCAATTGAGAAGAATTCCGATACATCGTGGAACAAAACTTAACTCTGAATGTACCACTGAAGACCGCTAAAGATATTGAAGAAGCCGTAGAACATCTGAACGAGATCATACGACAAGCAGCATGGAATACCACACCTGTATTGAGAGGTCACGAAAACAGAAATACATGTCCTGTTCACATAAAACAAAAAATTGTGGAAAAACGAACATTAAAAGCGCAATGGAGAATAACAAGAGCTCCTCATGATAATCAAAATTCAATAGAGCCGTAAAAGAATTAAAGAAGCTCCTTAGTTATAATAGGAACAAGTCAGTTCAAAAATATCTTGAAAGCCTATCTCCAACCGAGTTCTCGGACTATTCTCTATGGAAAGCGACAAGGAAATCTGTCCACCATTAAGAAAGAGAGATGACCCATGGGCTTGAAGCGATAATGAAAAAGCAGCGCTGTTTGCGGAACATTTAGAGGAAGTCTTTAAACCGTTTGAGTCGGACAGCACACAAGAAGAAGACGAGATGCGGCATTATCTTCACACTTCTGGACAACTGGAATTACCGCTAAACAATTTCACTGCATCCGAAGTAAGGGGGATTACAGCGAAACGTACAGGTCCAAAAAAAGCAACTGGGTATGACCTCATAACAGGAAGAGTACTGAAAGAACTACCTTGCAGTGGATTTCAGTACATCACACAAGTCTTCAATGCAATTCAAAGGCTCGGGCACTTCCCTATTCAATGGAAGGTTGCACAAATCATAATGATCCCAAAGCCGGGAAAGCCTGTCGAGGAAGTGAAGTCGGACCGACCTATTAGTCTGTTACCTGTGTTATCTAAAGTATTCGAAAGGTTACTACTTGGAAGAATTAAACCAATACTTGAGAAGACACATCACATCCCAGATCATCAGTTTGGGTTTAGACAACACCACGCCACAATAGAACAGGTACATAGAATCACAACAAGGATAAGTCAAATATTGGAAGAGAAAAAGTACTGTGCTGCCACCTTCTTAGATGTTGCACAAGCGTTTGATAAAGTATGTCATTTGGGACTGCTTTACAAAATGAAGAAAATCTTCCCAGATTACATCTATATCCTACTTAGATCCTACCTACAAACTCGTCATTGCATGGTGAAGTTCAAGGAGGAGTACACACCACTTTTTCAACTAAGATCAGGAGTCCCGCAAGGGAGCGTGTTAGGTCCCGATCTATTTACAATTTTTACTGCAGACCTACCTACCAACACCAACACGATGGCAGCTACCTTCGCAAACGACACAGCTGTACTGACGGTACATAACAACCATATAATAGCATCGAGCATGCAAGATAATCTGACCAAAATCGAAAAGTGGGAGAAGAAGTGGTGCATTAAGATTAACGAAGGCAAATTAACCCAAGTAACGTTTACACTCTGCAAAGAAACCTGTCCTCCTGTTCAACTAAATGGCGAACAACTACATCAAGCAGAAGACGTGAAATACTTGGGTATGCATCTTGATCGGCGGCTGACGTGTCGAAAACATATATTTTCGAAAAGAAAGCAACTGGGCATTAAACTCAACAAAATGTATTGGATGGTCCAAAGAGGATCCCAACTTGCAACGGAGAACAAACTGATGGTTTACAAGTCCATCCTAAAGCCGGTATGGACTTACGGAGTACACCTTTGGGGTTCCGCCTGTAAATACAACGTTAAAATCCTCGAACGATTGCAGTCCAAAGTTCTACGAATGACCGTTGATGCCCCTTGGTTCATCCCAAATGAAATTATCCGCCGCGGTCTTCAAGTACCAACTGTGAAAGAAGCAATACGAAGCTACAGTGTCAAATACCACCGACTAACTGTCCATCCAAACAAACTTGCTCAAGATCTTTTCCGTAGTAAAATCCTAGGAGTACGAAGATTAACACAACATGATCCTGGCGATCTGCCAACCAGATTTTAACTCCACCTCCACCGATTACCAACTTCTGAGCATTGATCACCCAGCAGTCCAATTTTAATTGTATTAATTAATTTTGAAAAGGAGGGTGTCACTAGACCCTTTCCTACACCTTATTTTCATTATCACAAAAATTACTTATTATCATTCGATAGATTGTAATTTCTTGGGGTCAAATAAAAAAAAACTGCCTCAGTATCTGGATTAGGTAAAAAAAACTGCCCCACCATCAATAATAAAAGCTCCTAAAAAGATTGCTTGGTTTAGTAGAAGAAATAAAATTTTACATTACTTAAATATTTCATTATATCAGCTTCCTTAATCGGAAACAGCGTAAAAGGGAAGTAAACAATTTTTTTATGATGGCGGTGTAATTTTTCTCAATACAGAATAAGTCAATTCAAAAAGCGATTAATCTTCATACGTATTGGAGTTGGGACTAAACATCTTCGTTGTAAAATTCTTTAAGGCACGAAAATACCGTGAAACATATTTCATTGTTAAAAAGACAAAACATGATATATTATATCAGCTATGGCATTATCATTGAACCTTCTGAATAAAAAATAGTATCCTTCCGTCAGTCCAGAGGTATTAGAGCTTGATCTTTGATATGTACCGTCATTACTTTGACAACTTTCCTCCAATTTTTTCCAGAAGGAAACATTTTCTGGAAATAAATGGCAGCATCAAAACAGGACATAATAAGAAATGCAATATGGATGGTTAAGTGATTCAAAAATCATGAAATCAGCTGAAGTTTGCTTATGCCAATAGCTCTAAATTTGAAAACATCTAGGCATTTACAAATAAATCCGACGTTAATCTTTTGACCGATCATTGAGTAGTTGAAAGCTGGGAGAGATGTAATTATTGCTTCGCGTTTGCAATAGGCAACTTCCCTCTATGGCAGGTATTTCAGAATAAGCAAATAAATATATAGAGCTATTCAAATATAAAGTAATCTTAGACTATGAGCTTATGCCGGGATTCGACAAATTTATTGGATACCATCGTTGAACAGTGAAATTTGCATATCTAAAGCCAAGAGTTAATGCCCAATTTCAAACAGAATACCTATAAATTTGGAAAATGTTCTGCCAACATTTTCCAGATTGTTGCAGTGTTGGTTGTATATTAATTTATTTATGAGAAGCGTGATTTGAAAATTTACAGTGCCGGGTCCGGTCAGGCAACCTATTAAATTAATAATGAACGAGTCCGCATTGAGTGCGAAAGGCGAGAGAATCCTGACCGCCGTGCATGTTGTGGAACAGATGGCACAGAACCGACGCTCATGTTACAAAGTGAAGAACGTAATTGTGTTAAATCTTGTCAATATAATTTCTATGTGCTGGCAAAGCTCTAGGCCCAGCTTTGATTTCCGAAGAAAAATAGCATTCATCGAATAATTCATTTCAGAACTAGATCGCTTGCTATTTACAACTTTAAAAGTATTCAGAGTCCAACGTCTCCTCTATATTTTCTGATATATTGTCTTAAGGTAATAAATCTCGCCGAAGCACTTATAAAAATATCTGTATCGATTTTCCATAACTTTTCTTTTACTATACACAAGTTATCTTCCCTTAAGGGTAAATAAGAGAAAATTGAGAATTTATCTGTGCATCCTTGTTCAACACCATACATCAATTCTCGCATTTTGCTCTCAAACATTTACATAATTGACGTCGGTTTTTCTTCAGTGTGTCTACAACTTTCATTATTAAAAAATAAAGTGACTGGCGAATATCCATCAAAATCGTTTCCAACTGCGTTTCCCAAAAGTTTCGACCTCTTCCGCGTGAAGATTTGACATAAAAGATCTATTATAACATGATTATGTTGGTCGGGTATTAACTCATTTATTAACGGCCCTATTTGTAACTGTATTGTGTTGGGTCCAGTCAGGAGTTCCATTAAATTAATAATTAACGAGCCCCAGCAGAATGCGAAAGGCCAGAGAATGCTGACCAACATTCAAGGCGAGAAACAGATGGCACCAAACGTACGGCACGCTACAAAGCAGCTTATATGAGAGAACATAATTTCATTAAGGCCTAACGAAACACTGTCCGCAGTGTTTCCATTGTGGGGGCATTAACAGTTTTTCTTTTTCGTTATTTTATATAAAATGAATCAATTTCTAAGTAAATGGCAGTCATGTCATTTTATCCACGCCCCTTACAAACGCATTCACATAGTTCTTGGTCTAAATATTAGCCGCATTTCAGACAATGACTACCTAAATTATTAATGACGCTCTATAAAATTCTCAATACATACAAATATAAGGCGCCAAGGCAATCGAAAGCCGTTGATCGAATGGTAAACAAGCAAATTAACCATTAGTTCTATTTGATCCATTTTCAAGCTTTTTCTTTCATGTCCAGCCGTCTATAACTATTTAATGAAGACAACGAGAACCAAGAAACGGCAAAATTAACAACTAAGCCATTATTCCCGGGCAATTAATTAAGCAGTTAATGCCTTCATATAAAATATAAAAACTCTGCTAATTCTGACCATCGTCCATTGAGTACAGCAGATGGCACAGAATGGACGGACGCGCTACGAAGTGGTTTATATAGAGAGAATATAATTCCATTAAAGCCTAACGAACCGATGTCCACAATGTTGCCATTTCTGGAACATTAAAACTTTCTGCTGTTTTTCTTTTCAATAAAAAAACCTACATCAACGTTAATAAACATCGGGCCGGGGCACACGCTGCTAATTGAAACAACGACGAAATTTGGTGGCTGCTTTTTTTGGCTTTCTGAGGGACATTTCTTTTTTAATATGACCCCTGGTATCCTACAAAATGCTCGTTTGAGTCCTGAGGCAAACCAGATATGATTTACTTGAGTGGAAATTTACCTAAACAATTAGCTAATCATATCACTGACAAAGTGTTGATCCTACAGATGTAGATTTTCTAAAGCTCTACAAACTTGTTATTTGTTACATTTAAAATAAAGCAAAACAGTTTCTAGGAGCTAGTAGATGATATAAATGCGGAGGCGCTTCTTAATGGCAGGAATAAAGACGAAATTACATGCAAAATAACTTAATTGTTTCAGCTGCCCCGTAAACTGATATGTTCCCATATAATTAGATGGGATTTTTAATACAAACTGACCAAGTAATTATATATTGTTACTAATGATGAAATTATATTCAATGTCCGTGCCAGATATAATCTGGATTATCGAATAATTATCATCCAAAAAGCATTGGCAACCGAATGTAATTTGAGATGAACAACAAATGGATATAGAAACACATCGACATTCTGCTGTGCTAAAAGCAACTCCATATTCACTTCGTGTCTGTTCGCATTTATTTATTTACATACGTGACTTGTCTTCACGGGATCGTAGTCCAAACACCGAAAATTCCAAGTACCCAACTTTGAATCCCGGTGGCCTTTAAGACCTCCCTTTCTGTCATAAAAACCGCAAAATACTCCCCGGACGCTGTGAGCTACGTACCCATTTATACAGAAATACAGTCACAAAAAGCCATTCTAAAGTTTCGGACTATATTCGAGTGCGAAAACACTCAGGTGAAATGACAATGCAGATTAACTCAGTTGCGTCTTCGCATAAATGTTTTAGTGCTTAATTAAATATCGACATTTATTTTAATATAGATTCAGCTCCCTCTGGCTCAATATTAATAAAACCACTCTAAATTAAGGCGTTATCCATAAGGAAATCAACCTCTCATACCTGGGGGTGTCAGGATTAGTGTATAGTTAAATTATTTTAATTTATTTTTATTCGTCAATGAGTTTCTTTTGGTGGAAATATAATTAAAGTTTCCTCGTATATCCCCATTCCCAACTTAACGCATAGTTAAATTTTCCCGAACTTTGGAATGTGAATATTTTCTCAGCCGGTGATCTGATTTGAATATGTCTTTGATTGAATCATAGTTCTGTTCTTAGACGAAATTCAGGTTATAAGATAAACAAAAAATTCATGTTTTCTTGGTCAAAGTTAAAATCTTTCTGCAGGCAGTATGGAGTAGCCCAGACAAAATATACTATGTTATGGCCTCATGTTTCCTGAATAATTTGTATCTTTAATCGTCTGCGTATCCTGAGCCACTCAAAATATATTCATTTTTTATGACCGGTCACATTTTCAGCGCGAAATTTACTTAACTTATTTTTTATTTGCGAAAAAATTTTCTGGCAAAAAGGCTGTGAGTTCAACGTTTCATTACAAGTTGAGAGCTCTGTTTATTTTGTTACTTCCGGTGCTCTGTAAAATAAATTGTAAATTTTTTTGTTGTTATACGGAAAAGAAGTTTTTGTTTTCACGCCTAAGGATATTGTTTTTTGTTTTATTTCTTTACGAGGGAGAGGATATACGTAAAAAAATTAAACAGAGGTTGAGAGCTCTAAACTTGGAATCCAATTTTATTTGCACCGCCATTTTCGGAATGAAAAAAATTTTAAATGAAATGAATATGTTTGGATTGGCTCAAGGTAGGTAAATTATTAAGAAGACATGAGGCTTTAACACCGTATACTTTTTTTCCGTCTGAGCTATCTGATATTGCTCGCAGACGGATTTGGATTCTGACCAAGAAAACATAGCACTATCATACACCCTGTACAAAATAAACAGAGTTAGGCTTTCGAGGTCATTCCTTAAAACTGGGGAGTTTTTCTGGGTTTTTAGGCCGTCGTAAAATAAACATCAGTACAGTGTAAGCTCTCAAGCAAACCAGCTCTGAAAATGCAAGCCATTCGTGATTGCGAAACGTCAGGAAGAAATTATATTTTACGACGGCCGGAAAACCCGAAAAACTCACCAGTTCTTGGACAAAATGTTTATTAATTTGGTATCTATTATAATAAATGTAAGTCATAATTATATTTTGTCAAACAAGTGTTCAAATCGGCTGACCGATTGAGAAAATATTCACAGTCAAAAGTTAGGGAATATTTAAGCTCCGTGTTAAAATTAGGACGCAGTGTATTTGAGAAAAATATGTAAATTTTCCAATAGGATTTTATTTGACGAATCTGCTTATAAGGTCAGATATTTTCAATATTAATCAACCAAAAAGACTTGTAAATCACTGGCAATCCCTAAAGCCGACGGGTATGTACGGTTTTTAATCTTAACATCGGCGGCAGCTTAAAAGCCGACTCTGATGCTTTTGAAATTGAAGCTTTCAATTCGAACTGCTAGTTCTTTTCATCTGCAATTTTTTGTGATATTAATCCCTATTTGGAATATCGGTATTAATCGGCTGTTATTTGTGAAAAAATAGAAATATTGGCGATGCGAACGAAAACTTGGATTTACCTGTTCGATGATTTGTTTGAATGCAACCGTTACAAAAAAACATTTTATGTTCAATTCTGATTAAAACAACCTTATGTAAACTGCATGGAGCAATTACCGAACCGTGGCCACGTGTTAAACCTTCATGATCGCCAATATTCTCGGTGCAAATTTATAACGAGTTTCAAACAATAAACTAAATGCGACAGCCGCCCGTTGCTATATAAAGTTTTAACAGAGCAATTACAACTTCCATCTGAAAAAAATTGCAACTAGCGCAGTATCATTGCTTGATTGTCTCGTATTTCTTCCGTACAGCTGCAATGCAGCAATTATTTCTATTTTTAAACCCAATAATCAAGCTAACATATAAAACCGATACATATGTATATATTTACATATATATTTTATTTCCAGTTCGGAAAGACAAAGCTTTCTTTCTGTATTTTCAAAGCCAACAAACCTGTATTTTAAAATAAGGTTTGATTGTAAAGGCACATGGAAGCATCGGGAGAGAACGAGCGGCAAATTTACAAAGAGAACTTCTTGTTCCTGCGAGCGTAAAAGCAGCAAATCCTCACAAATAACCGAAACGTAAGACATAGAGAAAATGTATCTGCTGTTCGGTATCCAGAATAGATATCTTTCATTTGATACCCTTTGTCTACAAAATTATTGTAGAACAAGTAAACTTCCAAAGTGCAATCAAACCCGTTAGCCAGCACAATAAGAATTTCAAGAAAACTCTTCTAGAAAATTACAACATGCACATATTGAACATCAACTTCAAACTCAGTAGGTTATTCCAGTATGCAGCAATATAAAAAGATACCGCTTATTTAGATTTCAACAGCCAATCTCATTTTAAACGATACATTAAATTTTAATTTCAAATCAGAAACATTGATTTTCTCGCGAAACCCATTTGTGAAGGAAATAAACCCATTAATACAATCTGAAGTATCAATATATTCACGAACATAAAACAAGGCTTAACAAAGATAATAAAAAGAAATGTAATTGCAAATTTGCTGTAATTTGCAGGAGGCAAAGGGACAATCAAATAGCGAACATTGTGCTAACCTTTCGATTGGAATCTTGCAATGGTCGAGTATTTTCCGGATCAGAACTCTAATTGTATTGGAACACAATACTTAGGAACACTACATTAGGTTTTTATCTCTGAACACCGTTAGAAGATTACATTTCAGCTTTTTTAAAGCAAGCGGTTTTGTTGCTTTATTATCCTCGGTCATTAGTTATTATTATCCAATTTTGTATAGACTGAAATCGATTCAAAATGGTTTAAGGAAACGAACCTAAAAGTTAATGGGTAAATGCATTTTCAGTTTCTTGCTTTAAATTGTTTCAAAAAGGGGAAATTAAACTCTATGAATAACCGTATTTTCTCTTTGGGTGAACCACACAAAATGTTTAATGCCATTAACATCAAAACTGCTGCAAATATACCTGATGTCCTGAAAACTGCATCAAATTCACAACAGAGAACTGATTCCTCAAACTTTATAACAGTCGCAAAATGCAGGAACTTTTTCCATACATGCTAGCGCTTTGAGTGAACTCGAGGTATATTGAATTCCAGTTCACCTATCACCGAAGAATGTTGTAAATTACAGGCAGCTTATTCAAAAACTTTAATATACTAAGAGAAAATAATAAAATATTCGACATTATGGATTTCAGGCTACATCAAACTTTCCCGAGGTATTGAAATTAGCTTGAGCGCATTGAACAAAACTTTTCCACTACTGTAATTCAAATTCATTTATCTTAAACAGTTATCGGGATATGCACTTTCCACATGAAACTCTCAGAGATGAAAGTGGTGTTACAAAGCTCATATGATAATGAAATCTAGCATCCGAACCTTTCAATGCCTAGTGCATTATACTATGCACATGGACTTTCAAATCACCGTTGTTATTAAAGTAGAATGTTTTACGTAGCACACTACATAAACCCTGTAAGCATACAATTTGAGTGCGTTTTAAATTTCGCATAGTTGAAAGTTTGAAAATACATTTTTATTTCAACCCTGCTTCCACCGAATATTTGTGCAGTCATTTATTAATTTTCACGTGATTAATTATGAAACCTATTTGCGCAAAATAGAGCTGGCGTTGATTTTGGATTGAACACAAAAAGCACTTGGTAATATTGCCAATGAAGCATTAGCAAATTAAAATATATCTAACAAAAAAAATTAATTAATTTGGGTCTTGATACTGAATGATCGGTTTTATCCATTATCCACTAAATACTATTGGATCAATTTGATTAATTGTTTCATAACAGCCTTCGATAAAGTTAAATGAAACTGAAGGTATGATTGATTCTTCAAAAACGATATCTAAATAAAGACCAAATAATAAATAAACGTTAATGAAAGGTGTTTGAGCAGAAAGCATCACAAGTCTTTTCCAGCTCCATTACTTTTAACTGTCTTTTTGCGTTAGAATAATGCGAAATGTAAAAGCGAAGATATTGAAATTTATGAAAATTTACATTTCCAGCCAGCTTCATTCAAAACATAATACTATTAGAGTAGCACCACAAGGAAGCAGTAAAGTGTTCGAGGCAGTTTACTCTATAAATGAATAAATTACAGAGCGAATTTGATCTCAACACCACGGATCTTCTTACTTATCACCTTGTTAGTGTGCGCCAATAAATATATCGACCGAGACATGTATATTTTAGTGCTGCCGATGTTTCGAACAAATGATAAAATACGACCACATCGTTTGATGGAGTTTGAATATTTAAAGCAGTCACAGAAACTAATACATATTCAAAAGCGTTTTTGTTTTCTCTCGCCAGTACGCAATTTTCGGGCTCATTACACAAATTTTCTATTTCGCTCGAGCGAATATTAAAATAATTTCGATTTGCTTTCGAAAGGCAAAAATTTCACCTTTTCAATCAGCTACACAATACCTATTTTATTTTACCTCTCATCGATAGTTAATTGAAATTTGCTTTTGCATGGAAAACACATTTTTACTAGAACCAGTTAATCAAACCAAATTCAAGGATCGTTGCCCTTGTAGAATTGATACTCCAAATGTTACTAATTTCATAACTCAACCATTCCATGATCTTTACTCCAACATTCGAGAAACAAAGGAAAAGGTTTCAGCTTTCCTGTTACAGAAAGTTCCTTTAAGAAACGCATAATTTTAGAAACTAACTTGGAAATTTATCAGAACCCAAAGTTCTTAATAGTTGAAATTAAAGTTTTAGTGTCAGGGGTAGCGCTGCAAGTTGCTAATTAAACTCTAATATATTTACTAACTATTTATAGCTCTCGTGTCTCCTACATTACCATCAATTTAAAGTTGAAGCAATGCACAGCGAAAAAACAAGTAGGCGTTATTTAAATAATCAAATGATATAAATGAAGAAAATGTAGCGCTTAAATTGGTATCAAGTGGAAACCTAATACAAATAGAGCGATGGATTTAACAGAGAAGTAGAGGCAATTGATTTGATGCAACATCGCGTATTAACTATTACAGAGATTTACATAAAACAAACTGGAAAGACGAAGTTTCAGTACAGTTAAACAATTTTAAATAAAATAGCCATCACATCCACTTAAATTATAACATATATAAAATATTCAATAATGTCTCAAAGGAACAATGAATTAAATGAATTTTCCAACATAAATCTAATACATGATTTATGACAAATAATCTATGACATACATATCTATGACATACATGACAAATAATCTATGACATACATCATCTATGATTTTTATAGTCGTCCAAGATATTATAATTTTTGTTTTTTCAAAGTTTGCAGTCAATTTTTTTCTCATGCGAACAATTTTTTAAGAAACGAAACCAGAAATGAGTACGTTGTAAACATGTGATCAAAAGAGTAGGAAATAAATCATCAAAAGAAGTTTTACTGGGATTTTAGGAAAAGTGTCCATCATGGCCAGACAAATTATGAGACACCAAATTGAAAAAAGCCTCATAAAAAATTCAAAAGTTATTGAAAACGCAAGGTGGTGATGTTTAAACACAAAGAAATTGTTTAATGTCAGTATTATGAACTGTGCCCTTCTTGGCGGCACAATTTTTCCACGATTTAGACCGGATTATCCGCCTACGCGTACAATATTTCTTTGTTTCTATAATATATCAAAGGTTTCTAGTAACACCTAAAAATTAGGCATAATAATGCTTACCCTTATTTAGAATAGATTAATAATTTATTTGAGCTTTAGCGTCGCTCTGAAACTAACATAGAAGAGGGTAAATATATTAATATTTCACAATGTAAACTGAAGATTATGGATTTACAATTTCCTTAATGTAAATTCTATTCTCTTTTCTAATAATTTATGAAACACTGTGATACTAGTGTTTTGACTTAGGCAAAATAGGAAACTATAGGAAACCTTGTTTACCTCAATCCAATAGATCAAAATAGAAACTCATAGGAAAAACTCCAGAAAACGTTTGATTTCAGTTGCATCAATGCCACTTTAGAAGGCACGCTATTTGAGCGTCCAGCTAAGATGAATGTAACGATCAATTGCCCAAATGACTCGATCTCGGTCAATAAACAACTCATGATGAGCAAGTTGCTTAATTGGTGGTTTGTTTATATTGACGACTATTTTAGCGCTACAATACAGCAACGTTGCCCTACATGTAATTTAATCACTAATCCTGAAAGTGCCTCTATTCTGCACCATGTAAGGCTTTCTCTTGCATGATGCAAACTTAATTAGCCAACGAGAATAGCCTACAGACTCAACTGTACATTTCTAATTCACATCATAATTAATAGGTTTGTTGGGATTTGTAATTGCACGTGTTACTAATTATTCCATTAACCAAAAGCCAATGCATCTTAAGTTCTAAAGACTGACATCGCTCAATTGAATGCGAATCAATTTTAGAGCTTTGGATAATATCCGGCACTTTAAGCCAACTGGTAAATTGAGTGATGATGTCAAGTAAAAACAGTGACGCTTTTAACTTTTAACATCTCAACAGTAGGATTATTATTCATTTTCTGTCGGAAGGTCCAATCAATTAAATCCTACCGCAATTATCTTTTAAAGGCAAAACAAACAAAGTTCGCGGATTGGTAATAATCGAAGTGACTTCCGACAATTACTTACTTAATCGGATATCTTAGGAGTTCAATCGGTTCTAATATTAAAACTGAAACAAACTGAAGGGTTTCATTAGCGATCGCTTAAATAGCGCCTTTGAGATCGAGAGGAACGTCAACTGGTATTTTCATTTCGCAAATGAAATTCACCTCGAGGTCGATATCTCCGTCACTTAATATTTCATTTTGACAAGAATGTTCAATAATTGCGATTTGTAAATTGCCGTAATAATAATGTTTCGTATCACGGTCCGCGGTCAACAATCTCTGGCCCTTTACAGTCAATTGAAGTTCACTCATTATAAATTTAGCAGCATTCCTGTTTCCGATGCGAAATTAAATTTCGAAATCACGGTGTTCATAAATAAATTAATTTGCTGCCAACATCAGCTGCATTCCCCAAAATGGCTTGCAAACGTTCTTTGAATTTAAGCCGCATCACCAGTGTGGAGATGCGATTATTTGCATGAAATCCGTGTAATTAATGACATGCTAAATATCACCTTGTAATCATCTGTAATGTGTACATTATGGCATTACGAGGTTTGAATACTTGCCATTTTCGTTGATAAAATCAAACATTGTTTTTAAAGAATGTTTCAGAATCAGATTTCCGAGATTTCCGAGATTAAGTACTTTCTGTTCTGAGAAATTAAACTTAGATGGTAATGGTGAGAAATAATTAAAGAATAACGGCATGTCACTGAACAAATTGCTAATAATAAAATCAGAATTTTCCTTCAGTTAATCAAAAATATAAAGCGCCCTAAATTCGGGTTTGATAATTAACTCATTTTCAGACATTAACGTTCATTTCTCAAAGTTCATGCGGGTTCATTATTTAGTAGTCGACCGTCCGACGGCTTCAGGACCACCCCTCCAGGAACATCATTTTTCAATGGCCATTTTATTTTCGAACTTTGATATATTTCGTCTGTAAAATTTTGCGCTGTGTTAAAATGCACTAACGTTACTGCAACGGAAATGTATGCTCAATTAGTTCTTTGCATGAAAAGCACAAAGAGATGGGAAGCGATAGCATTCGATGAAGTAAATTCCGTTACTGAATATTTTATATAAATATAAAGTTGTCACAATAAATTTTAAACATTATTTCATATTGAAACTCGTCGTTTGCGGTTGGACCATTAAAAAACGCATAATTCCATTCATTAGAGGAAAAATGCTTCATACGCGTTTCATAGCAATGCAATAAATTAAAATTTCAGCAGAATTGAAATTTAAGGGAAGTTTATTTGGAAAAACCGATACATATGTAGGATCCACGTCTGTTGATTGATATATTCATATTTTCAGATGTTGCCCCCTTCCAGCTTTGATTGTAGCCAAACCAGCACAACTATTGCTGAATATTCATTTGGAACACCAGGGAATCGTGCGATTCAGTGCAGTGCCCGGAGGTCTGAGTAACAATCAGATGAACTTGAGAATTAAATTGGGCCTTATCCTTCAGGCAACATACTGTATGCTAATGGTGAACGGAATTAATTTATCAACATTCTCCTTTCCATAACAAAATCCGGTTAATGAGGTTATGGCAGGGAAACTTTGGAAAGAAATAATTCTAATAAGTGACTTTCTGGCAAATTTAAAAACTATTCCACAACCACCAACAAGAGTAATACTGACAACTATACTTTCAAGCTAAACAACTGTAATAAAATATGTTATTTCGTGATATTTTATGTTAGTTTCAATATGAACCATCTACACAGTTGCTTCTGGTTGTATTTCGCTTCGCCTCCAACTTTCATTTGTTCCGTACAATATTGAAGATCTATCGGTTTCAGAACTGGCAAGAAAACATCTTATCGAAGCTAATGCAATTATTTACAATTCAATTTTCCTTGCAAATTTTCCGAACCTTAAACTGCGAAATATGCAGCTGGGACCTCGACTGTATGCATTTTATTTACCAACAAAAACCTTATTTCCATTTGTTAATCTAAACAAGAAATACTCAGGATAGTTACGTTCACTCCAGCAGCATCCACGTAGAGAATTGAAATGATGCTCGTATACGGAAAAGAAACATTTCGGTGCTGCTGGATTAATTTGGATAAATGGGTCAGTGACGAGCATAGCAAAAATTCTATAATTTAGACGCTGCATTCGAAGGCGATTCTTTAGTGAGTTTTCGGGAAGTGGTAAATATTGTAACTTGATACGACTAACCTATTTTAGGAGAATCTGAAGCACGTGAAATATTAGATAATGTCCATATACATTTTCGAGTATTATCCTCCATCCGCCCATTAGTTATGAATTAAACTAGAAATGTTTGGCTAAGCCCTCTTGGCTAGTCCCGTTGGTTAATTAGGTTTACATGATGCAGTAGAAACGTCGCATGCTGTAATGCAGTGGCATTTCGAGGATTAACGCAAAAGCCTTGCTTGGTTTAACTAGATGACGTTGTAATGATGAAACACAGAGCTAAATACCCGAGCGATATTATCTTTTCGAAGCTAAATAAATATAAATCCAAGGGAATAATTAGCAAGGTGGATTTGCAAACATCTAACTTAATTATTGATAAACTACCGGCAAAATTGAATATGCTTGACTGCTAACTTACTAATTTACTTTAAAAGCTTGCCCGCATAGTCTGGGTGTTTCTAGTTTAGTTTAAACCGCTACAAAGACCATGTATATAACGTAAGGATGTAAACTTAGAAACTAGGAAACACGTGAATTGTAATACAGGCTTTAATATCGAGTTAGCAGTAATTCACTAGTGGGCAAACTTGAAGCTAATGTTAACAACACAATGCAAATAATCTATATATTTGAATTGACAGAATAATTCAAATTGAAGATTTGAATCAAAATTAAACAGAATGCTTCTTAGGAAATTGCTTTGTGTATTCGACTGTCTGCAAAATGATACAGTAGCTATTTCAAAACGGCTTGAAATTCTTCCTGTTTGGAAAGTCAGATAGAACTGCTTTCAGATATTAAATAATGTTTAAATTGTCTGGATATCCTGCTAGGAAATTTGCTTCTATGCGGAAATTTGAACGAAATTCATAGACAAACTAAGATGGTATGTAGTAAATGTATGGACATGGAATGAACCCCAACAAAAACAATACGAACCAAAACCAGTCAATTATATTAATTGTCATTCGTAAATTTTCAGTGTTGCAGTCAGAAGTTTCTTTCGTTAAAAAAATAAAACCCTGGCGAAAACCCTCCAATTTAACAGCTGCGCCCCGCAAACGAGATACTACATGGCACGAAACATCCAACCTTATAAGAAAAGCTGATTGCAGATATGCTTTTAGCAGAAAGCTTGAAAAATCCTTAATACAAACACCCTCATTATTCCATGCCTTGTTAAGTCCCATCAAAGTATTACTGAAGAAAAAACTTTTAAACTAGTGGATGCTGTCAGAAGCCGAAAATTAGAAAGTAATTCTTGAGGCAATTTGAAAAATAACAGAAGTGATACGGTGTTGAGAACTTCAAGACGGTTGGCGAGGTTTCGGCAAACAAAAACCATTGGGGGATTATGAAAATTGACTCTGGGGAGAGATTCAGCGGGAAAAATGTTATGATTTGTAATTTCGTATTCAGAGATGGAAAAAGTATGTATTTTTTATTTACTCTTGAGAATGGAAATTTTCTGAATATTTTTCAAATGCTCAATAGATATTCATTAAGTAAGCAAGGTTTGGTACCTTGCTCCTGAAATATTCGAAAATATTAGATAATATTCAAATTATTATTTGCCGGTCGGAAACTCGAATTATGCAAAATTCTGGGACCCCTTGTTCATATAATATTAAAAATGACAGAGTAATATTCTTGAAACAAGACAAGGGATTCCCTCGTGGCCCCTTCTGCTTGATATAGGTCTTAACATCCAGGGAAACTAGTATAGGCATCAAAAAAAGCTGCTATAATTCTTTATCATCCTTTGTATACAACAATTGACGTGGGGTCAGGTGATACTGCAAAAAAGCGACATGTGTCCATTGTAAATAAATAATTCTCGGCATTATATCCTTTGAAAAGTAATGCCAAGGAGCACGCAAATTTACAATGTTTATATTATTCCGGGCAAATAAACCGGAAAATGAAAGTTTAATTTTCAAAGTACTGGAAAAGTAAGCCAATCTTCATTTTATTTACTTTGGCTTAATATTGCAGAAGCCTGTGTCATCTTTGAATTTAGAGGCTTAACACCAGCAACGTCGATTCGAGATGTTGGACTTGAATGTTGACAACCTAAAGTAATGGAAAGTCAAACCAAAGTTGAAAGTGAATTCTCTTAACTGAAGACAGGTAGGCTTGAAACTTTTGGATCTCTGATACTCTCGAGGATTCTCAAACCGACGAATTATATTAATAGTGAATCTGCTAGCAAAAGTTAGGACATTTCAAATTCAGCCACATATAACAAATAAAATGAATCCATGAAATATTGAGTTGGAAAAGTTAACTAGATCAAGAGACAGTCGAAACACGTTCGAGTTAGCTCTGGTTAGTGTTTGGTCATTTTATTTTGCTCTAGATTATATTAGATTTATTTATGATTGCCATTTTGTGTTTTGCCAATAATCTGTTCATGTTCCACACAAGTTGTAACATTTTCAAATAAAAACCGGTTTGTGCAGAAGAATGAGCACAACCAATTTTAGATTCAAAATGAAAATACATTTGAAAATTTATACGAAAATTATCATTTAAAAAGTTTTCATTTACATTAATGAAAGGAAATCCAAGCTCGCGAAAAGATCTTTTTGGACCCTTATTTTGGGTGCTTAATTAATTATGCAAGCAAAACTTAGTCGGATTTAATCATTTATTAACTTTGTCTGACAGAATTCTTTTAAATGCTTGATTTTCACATAAACAGAATTTACAGCTTCTTGGAGTTGTCACCAACATCTAAATTGAAAAATTAGCTCGCATCGGACGCTTAGCTTGTTGGCGTTTGATTCGAAAAAGACTTCACAATAGGCTATGGAATTTTTTAATCAAGACGGCTCAAAGATTGTTGATGTATTTTTGATGAACAAGAAAGCTTCTACCTAAAGATTAACTCGATTAACCGTCCCTGCCCACTTCTATTTCCTGATGAAAGAATAAGAAAAAACATAGTTGAACTACGTAATTTTTTGCTTATGATGACCGCCTCCACATCAAATATTTGCCCAGCCAATTCAGCACCGAAGCTCGAACCAAGCTAATCAATTTTTGATGGCTAAAATCAACAGCAGATTAAATAACTTAACGTGTGTGAAATTCGGCATTTTCAGACCCCAACCCAAATAAGGCCAACGCTCTAAAATGCGTCAAAGCACGAAATAATTGTATTAGTATCGAACTTGGGGAGCAGATGATGCCCATCGTGTAAGAATCATTCTCCGGCAATTCGCTCAAAATGAATAGAATATTGATGTAATCGTGCAATTGAAATAGGATTTTGCAACTTTAAAAGAGTTTGTAGTTCCGATCAGGGTTTCTTGTTTTATCTCCAATTTTCTCCACAAATTCCTTAATAAATATACAAATTGTGTGCCCATCATTCACTTTGAAATACACAAATTTAACTCCGGGTTTGCAATTTTTGCCCCTAACTAAAAACGCACTGTGGCATTATTTACAAGCGATTAATGTGCTCATATTTCATAATTGTATTATCGCTATTTATGGTTTCAAGTGACGTTTATGGAAGTGACGACATCACATACTATTGCAGCAATATTTTTCAGTTCAAAGCTCCAACACTCGAAAATAGATGGGATAACAAATTATTGGATGAACTTCACGACAACAACTAAGTGTGCTTTGGAGCATGGTTTAATAATACGTTTATTTGGCGTTTTTTTCAGAGTCAATCATACACTTGAGTGAGCATCTAGAGCTCCAGAGATCCAGGAAAAAGTGTACATGTTAGGAAATGCGGCCTTTTAACCAGCGAATTTGTGTAACTATAATTCATGGAATTCTCATGAATTATTCTAATTAAATCACTAGTGGGGCAAAGAGTAGATTTAGTAACTCCGAGCAAAAATGGGTTTACCCGATAAGACCTTATGATAACAGTCATGGTGGACTAATTGGGTTAAGGAAAATTATTACCGTAATAACAATATAATGAGCCCATCATCCATCACAGTTACACCTTTTACATACAGAGCCAGTAAAGTAATAAATACATACAAGATAAAATGTGTGATATCAACACATTAATCACCAGGGTAGAAAACTATTAATTACATCACAAGTTGATGTACGTGATGTTTATAAATGAGAAACGCGCTGCATTAGGATTGTGACAATAATTGTTACTTCATGGCCCGTGTCAAATAGAATGTGCAATCATATTTGAAAGACACTCCAGAGAGTTGACAATGGTAATGAAAGAAATGGGTAATTATGTGGCCAAAGTATATTCATTATTCCCTGTTTGCCTCATAAAATATATCTAGAGGCCGCAAAAATAAGTTTAAATATTGAAATCAGCTTCAGATGATTTGTTATGCGTGTAAACAATGAATTTGAGCCTAAAACAGTCAAAAGTTGACATGTGTCAAGTCAAGTATTGGAATTGATGCGCATACATTCAAGTTATCTTGTGAAACTATATTGAAATGTGAATCATACCTTTCTGAAGTATGTGCGAACGATGGAAAAGGTATTAAATAAATGGTCCTTCAATCATGCTGAACCATTAGAAAGGTTCAAAGTTTTATTTAATAATTTGAAACGTCAAAACTGAGCCCGGGTACATTTAAAGCTAAGCTAGGTGAACAATTGCATATTATTCCAAAGTGTCACGCTTCTATAGGTGTATTTTGAGACCTAAAGTCCAAACCACTTTCTCAAAATAACCTATTTAATATTAGTAAATTGATAAACAAACCTTAGGAGTTCCCATGCTAGGCAATGTGGTGACAGCGGCGGCCACGGTGGGGGTAAAAGTGGGAACAGTGAACGGCACGAACAACATTGGAGTCGTTGTAGAAGAAGTTGCAGGTGCTGAAGTAGAGCCTTGCACTTGCGTGCTGTCTTTAGGCTCCGAGTTGCCACTTGCGTTGTTGCAACTACAAGGAGCTACAACCACGTGCGGAGGTTGCACTACTGTGCTTGGCTGAGGTTGCACAGTAAGTTGTACTGGTATCTGTACCGTTTGGGAAGGATATGGAGACGATCTGTGACTGGGGTTGCGTTGATTGCGAATGGGCCCAATTGGATCAGTTTGTGTTTGATTCTGGGGCTGCCAAACGGCGTAAGGATATACGCCGACAAGGCTATAGCCCACAAGTGCCGGTGGAGGAGCCAAGGTAATGGCTAAATCTACTTTTGAACAACAAACACAGCTGCTAAATTGCAGCAGAGAGGAGCATCGGCCACTCGCACTCAACTCGCGCGCCTTTCTTTCACGTCACAGGATGCGTGGAAGGGATGCGTGTTTACGTATTTACCCTGTTGATCATGACACAATCACCACGTGGCCGATTTTTGTTTACGCGCGCTGGCGGAACAGAATAAGCTTCAGACGCACATGAAGGTGCCGTCAGTCGAGGAAAGACGCTGCCTCGGACTACTACAGAACAAGAATAACAACTGATGCGGCAGGTAAAGTTCAGCGTCGCGTTTGAGGTCACAGTCGAGCGATAAATAAGCAGCTATAGAACAGAACAGAGCCCCATAGTCGGACGGCCGTTTTAGAGCCGAAGGCGGCAACGCGTGCTCAAGCGGGGGCCGTCCGCCATCGGGCGTGTCGCCGCCACTCTAGGACTACCCCTAACACTTTCATAGACATTGATATTTCTTGCATTTCGCTGCTACTTCCTCATAACTTCATTCATTCACTTTACCCATTCTATACTACTCTACACGTGGCTGGAATGAATAATCTGAACAGCAACCGAAACCGCTCAGAAAATTTCAAACACAATTAAAAAAACGTTCTTATAAATCGTCTCTCTAATCCTAAAACTAATGAATCCAATCTGTTAACTCAGAAGTGCAGGTGTGTAGAAATACTTCAACTAGCAGGTAGTTTTATTTGGGTTTCTTAGAGAAATTTCGTATGATATTAAGTATTCTTTGAATCAAAAATGGAAATTTTTTGAAAAATTGTGTAAGTCTCTGAAAGGAATAGCATAAGTCCACAATTTCAACTTTTCTGGTAAACGCATCGACAAAATCTCCTGATAGATTTCTGTCCAGTGGTAGTTCAAAAGTCCGGCAAAATGCTTATGAAATTAAGTCGAACATTTGCTGAACCAAACAATCAAAATCTACAGATTGAAACCTTATTTTGGTGTTGCAGAAAATAGCTTTTTTTCCTAAAAATTGTCTTAACTTCCACATCCACGTTAAACTAAGGCAATTTCTCGACTTTTCTTGAGCAAAAGAACGACGGGAAGTTTCTTTAGAGCAAAACTGAGACCAAAATGAGCTATGTAAGAATAACAGAGCTTCAAACTCGGGTAGTATTTTTTTACGGGGCAAAACCATTGCTTGGGAGTATAAAGCGCTTTCAAAAACTGATCAACAATAAAGTAAGAATAAGACGTTTCCGGCAAATGAAACAAATGAATTGCGGGTTTACTTAATTCCCAGCTCGGCCGAAACGGTCTAATTTAAATCCGTAACTTTTGCGTACTTAATTGAAACAATTATAATTACGATAAAGTCTAATGAGCTACAGAACTTTGTAATTGATTTTCGAATGGCGACCAGGACAACTTGAACCTAATTCTTTGCATTATCTGCCCAAGTCACGTAAAGAAAATAGATTTCGGCTAAAATTCGGGGTATTTTTGGCACATAACGACCTTACATTTCCAGCCAAGAAAATAATGCATTTCACACACAGGTAAGGGAAATATATTAATTTTTAATAAGCTAACATTGTCCACTGTTCCCTGAAGGCACCGGCAATCCCGAATAAAAGCATTTTTTCCTAGATAACACTGGATCCAGAAAAATATTACAGTTTTTATACTCGCAATATAATATGCTGCGGAGTTTCTTGTCCAGCTCTAATCTTTAACTCACAATAAATTGCGAATTTGTGCAGGTTAAAACTGATTTTCTGCCTCATTTCATTAAAATACAGATTGTTTTCCAGGCATCTCTTACCCTATACCAAAATCCTTTTTAGTAGGTGTATAAATCACCTAGGATGCCTGCTACGAAGCGTAAGGCCTGTATTAGGGAGAGGAAAAACTTAAAGCTAACCGACTTTACTCTAGCGAGAACTACATATGACAGAGTATACTTCCAAGACAAAGAATCGTTTCTTTGAATTATCTGCCTTTGAACGGCAGGTTTTGTCAAATATAAAAGGTGAAACACAACAGGACTATTCATGTTTGAAGTTTAATCCAATTAAATTAAAATTGATATTTGAATGTATTTAATCAAAAATTAATTGAAAATTCTGCAACCAGCAATTATAGATAACAAACAAGAACCAGCAAATGTTAGCAAATGCTCAACTGTTTTAATCTGATAAAGGTTTGTATTTAATTTTTGTCTGTTGGGAGAAATAATCAAAATATAATGTGGAAATAATACGCCGCTATAACTTTGAAATTATTCAAACGCAAACATTTGTTTCAGGAACAGGTGAATTATAAAATTTAAATTTACATGTAGTTATGGAAAACTCAATATTACATGCATACCAGGAGGATTTTCCAATTGAAATGTTGTAGATTATGTATGGAACTTAGTAATTAATTAACACGATTGTTCGTTAAATATCTGCATCATATTAACCTTTCACAGCCTCTTTCGTTTTTTTTTCGCGAAGATTTAGACAAAGGCTCAAACTTTGCTGTTTTATTTTCCTTGTGTTCAGCCAACAAAGTCCATGGATCTATATACTACTGAACGAAATTCTTCTTTAATAAAATAAAACGTAAAAGGAATACAAATTTTATTATCAAAACAAACCGGCAAAACCCCAACATTTTCCTTAAAATAACCAAAGTTTACATGACCATTCAACACTGATTTTCCGCATCATTGCCCTATGAGAAAAGCAGCTTTCATGGCATCTCTTACCCCTTATTCCGAAATCCTTTTTACTAGGTGCATAAATCACCCACCTTGTCTGGCACGAAAGCACGGGGGCCTATTTCAGTCGAGGAAAAACAGAAAGTTAACCTTCTTTATGCTAGCGAAAACTACATATGACAAAGCCTGAAAACGTATGTACAGGACAAAGAATTTATCTGGTAAATTGTCCACTGGGAGAATTTGCGACTTGGTTAATTGAAGAAAATTGGGAATTTTCCTTTTCTTCTCATATCAACGCTGATAACAGCTATTTAAGCAAGGCTTATGGGCTTACAAATGTTTCTATCCTGACTGTATCAGATCTGAGTCAGGAACTTAAGGTTCAGACTTCTAGTTCGTATGTAGGTATGGAACTATGAAGTTTAATATAGTTTATGAAATCCCCCTGCTCGGATAAACTGAAAATATCTTCAGTTTTATGAAACCGCAGGATTTTGGCTCAAGTACAAAATAATTTATTATTTATTAGGGCATTATTGAAATACATATTTATTCAAATCGCTTTGGAAAATCCAATTCAATAAAAAGAAATCGACGGTTTGTATGTGGCAATGATATCTACCATGTTTTAAAAGAACAAGCTGTAAAACTATGCATGAAAGGCAAGGAATTGTTGTTTCTGTGTATATATTGAAAACACAGTAAGTTAATAATTTATAAAAATAATGTTTCATGACAATTAATTGGTTTCAACTTGGCTGAGGAAGCTCTGCCTTGAATTAAAACCCTTTTTGTCAAATAAAACACGCAGTTGGAATCATAAAATATTGTAAATTAACAGCATCCTTATGGCCATTTGAGAAGACCGTTTATGGACTATCAATCTCTTCTGAATACCAATATTAAGTTGAGAACGCTTCGCTTGACATATATATTCCCAAATCAGCTTTTAGTGCACATAAAGTTATTCAGAAAAGCCATTTTGAGGTAAACTTCGACAGAGGGTGAAATTTTTCGTGAATGTTATTCATCATCCCAATACCCAATGTTATTCATGTGTTGTTCGTGTTTTATGAATAAGCTATTTGTAACTCATTCACGTCCTCGTTGTAGTATGCCAGGCACAGGTTTCAAAGCAATGCGGCTATAAAGTGAAGTCGGAGAAGTTGCATTACTTTCTTGGCTGACGGAAACAGGACTGCAATTTCGGAATTTCTTCAGTTGGACAGCGTAATCGATCTGAACTTAAGAATACTTGGAATAGTTTCAGTGAAGCTGCCAATTGAATAACAATCCATTATTAATCAAATCGACATCTTAAATGGGAAAATATAAAGTAAACCGTCCCCTTTAGAAGTTTCCTAAAAGTGTATTATATTCTCGAACCTGCCATATACCTATACATTAAAACTTGCCCCTAATTTTCGAAATAACAACTAAACCGCTAGGGATTCGCAAACTTCCACAAAATTCTTTTTTAAGTTATAAGTTTCTACTCTCTGCGGAACTCCAACTTTATCAAGAAGTGAACGGATAATTAATTATTGAAAACCAGGTCCTGGTTTGCCTGAAGGCAATTATGTAAAAATGTAGTTTCAAAAGCACACAAAACCTACAGATTATTAAATCTCCACATCCGAGAAAGTTTTCAATCGTTTTTAATTCCAAATTACCGACAATATAATTATTTAATCAAACGCACATAAGGCATCTTTCGTTTCGAGTTTAATTGCAATCAGCCGTTGACATGTTCGGCAACCCTCAATCAATCTATAATTGAAATTAATGCAAACTATTAATACATTATTAATTTGACAATCAATAAAGCACTCGCTATGGGACAGTGAACCATAGCTACAGAAAAGTTATTTTAATCAACTAATTTCGAAGCCTATTAAAATATAATTAATGCAATTTGGTACAATGATTAATATACTAAAATTCCCAAAACTCATAATTCGGTTTCGAATGAGCATCCGAATTTAGTTGACACCTCCATGTTGGCAGACAACAAATTAGTTTCATTATACACAGAAAAAAGTACGAAATATATTTCTGTTCTAGAATTTTTTAAAGATTTTTGATACAGCGTTCTAATCTACTCCTTCATTATCATCCTCATCATCATCAGCCTATACTGTCCACTGCTGGGCAAAAACCTCTCTCATATTTTGCCATTCTTTCCGGTCCTTTGCCATCAGTATCCAATTTCCTTCGAGTCTCCTTATGTCGTCACTCCATGGGCTGGTGGGCGTCCTTTGTTTCTGTATGCTTCCACTGGTGGTCTCCATTGTAATATTTTTTGGTCCATCGACCATCGGTTACTCTGGCCACATCTGCCACCCAGTTCCACTTCATATGCAGAATAGTCTTGACAGCATCCCTTACTCCTGTGTTGTGTCTGATTGATCTCTCCATCTTTCATTGCATGACTTGTATTTTCTGAATGTTGTTCTTGGTAATTGTTAATGTCTCTGAGCCGTATGATAATACAGAATTAACGCATTGGTTAAATACCTTCTTTTTTAAACACCTTGGAAGGCTAGACCGGAGAACTGTTCTTAATTTTCCATAAGCTGCCCAGGTCCAACCTATTCTACGCTTAGTTCGCGTATTTCATTGTCTCTTCCAGTCCTTATCTCGTGTCTCAGAAGAAGTATAGGCATACTTCTTCTTCTTCTTATTCTTATGCATATTCACTAATGAATGTTTGCGACCACATGTATCATCAGTATTCTGTCTCTGGCCGTATGTATTAGGCTTTCCACTGGTCGTAAGCCGGTCCATTACCTTATGTTACGTAGCCACAACATATTCTTCCTTCCCATTCCTCTCTTTCCCTCTATCTTCCCCTCGATCATCAGATGTCAAAGCAGGTTTTTCGTATTTCGCATTATGTGTCCTAGATGTGCAGTTTTTCTTTTTTTGATCATTAGTAACAGTTCACGTTCTTGTTTTATTCTCTGTAGGACATTTTCGTTGGTTACTCGGGCCGTCCATGGGATTTTTAGTACTCTGCGGTATATCCACATCTCAAAGGCCCCTATTTTATTCATCGTGGTTACCTTCAATGTCCAGCTCTCCACTTCATACAGTAACACCGCCCAAATGTAACACTTTATGAATATCACTTTTAGGCTTTGGTCAAACTCATTCAGAGTGAGATTTTCGATGCAGCGGATATCCTTGCCGTCCATATCCATTTGTCTTAGTCTTGTTAGTAATTTATGGTGTTGTACTCTGTCAAAGGCCTTCCCGAAGTTTATGAAACACAGGCACACATCCTTCCGCTGATCGTGGCATGTTTGTTTTTTTGTGGATGTCTGTTATTAAGACGATGTCATCGGCAAAGCAGAGGTGGTATAATTTATCTCCGTCAATGTTAATTCCCATGTCGTCCCAGTGTATTTTGCTTAACATGATCTGTAACAAGGTGATGAACAGTTTAGGGAAGAGGGCATCGCCCTGCCTCAGTCCTCTCTCGATTTTAAATTTATTTGTGTATTGTTCGTTGGATAATTTTACATTTGCTGTTGCTGTCCTGTATATGTAATAGCTGTAGAGTATCGATGGTCTATTCGACAAGTGCTTCTAATAGTTTCTGTTGGTCTATTGTGTCGAATGTCTTTTTAAAATCTACGAAAATCGGCATAAGCGGCGTATTGTATTCAAGGCACTTTTCGATAAGATCTTTTATTGTGAGAAGGTGGTCGTTTGTTCCAAGGAAGAACTCGAGTTTGTTTGTTAAACGTGTGGTTAAAATCTTCGAGTACAATTTGTAGATGTGACTTAATAGGCTGATCGGTCTATAATTTTCAAGATCTCATTACCTCATTTTTTATGTAAGATAATAATTTGTGCGTTTTCCCACTGAGATGGTGGTATCCCTTCGAGTAGACATTTGTTGAACATAGGGCAGGAAAGCTTTCAGAGTGGACTCACTTTTTTCAGCACGTCCCACTCCTACAGCTTTTTTGATGTCCAACTGGGAATATCCGTTCTGAAAAAAAGCTTTTTCCAAGTGCTGTAGTTCCGTTGTTAGATGTTGTGGTCCACATATTTTTCTGGCTCTATCCGTGAGAGTCTTAATGATTCCCTGCTTCTGACTCGGATGGTGGGTTAGATAGCTTGTGAAGATATCTGTCTGTGTGGGTGGCTTTTCGATATACCTTGTGGTCCAAACGATTCCAAACGGACCACAAGGTATATCGAAAAGCCACTCACACAGACAGATATCTTCACAAGCTATCTAACCACCATCCGAGTCAGAAGCAGGGAATCATTAAGACTCTCACGGATAGAGCCAGAAAAATATGTGGACCACAACATCTAACAACGGAACTACAGCACTTGGAAAAAGCTTTTCTTCAGAACGGATATTCCCAGTTGGACATCAAAAAAGCTGTAGGAGTGGGACGTGCTGAAAAAGTGAGTCCACTCTGAAAGCTTTCCTTCCCTATGTTCCCAGCGTTACGGACAGAATTGGGAGGCTCTTGAGGAAACACAACATAAGAACGGTCTACAAGCCCACAACAAAGATCCGAGAATGTCTAGGGTCAGTTAACGACAAAAGACCCCACCTAGCAACTGCAGGAATCTACCGGATTCCATGCTCCTGTGGAAGCGCCTACATAGGAACTACTAAGAGATCGATTGCGACAAGAATAGAAGAACACCGACGGAATTGTAAACTGGGACATGTGGGGAAATCGGCAGTGGCGGAACATGCCCTCAGCGATGGAACACACAACATCTATTTCGGAGATGCACAGGTCCTGGCCACGACAACCGGGTATCGCCCCCGACTAATACGAGAAGCCATTGAAATCTACAAACACGACGACAATTTCAACAGAAAAGAAGAGACAATGGCGCTGAACAGGATATGGTTTCCAGCTCTCACCAACGCAAAAACAGCAAGGAAAAGCAACAGCTCAGAACAGGAGAGAGAATCCAGTACACCGGAGGATAGCAACAGCCAACAAAATGTGCAGGCTCCGATGACACAGGCCACGTCATCACAAACCGCGTCATCGCAACCGGTGCATAAATACGGACTGCGCCCGAGGAATCGCATCAGAACAGTGTAAGCGTTCAAGCAAACCACTTCTGAAGATGCAAGACGCACGTGCTTGCGAAACGTCAAGAAGAAATTCTACCGAACGACGGCCTAAAAACTCGAAAAACCCACTTGTTTCAAGGAATGGCCTCGAAAGTCTATCCCTTTTCATTGCTTAGTGTTGAGTATAATTGTTTGTAAAAAAGTTAGTTATTATTATGTCTCTTTTGTTCGTCATTATATCCCCAATTTTGATTTTATGTATGTCCTTCTTCCGCATCACGTTTTTCTGTCTTCGAACTTTCAGGCCTCTGTTTTCTTCTATTAGGTTTTTCATGTTTTCTGCGTTTTTTCTCTTTATGTGTCCACATTTCCTTGGTAATTTCTTTGTTGATATTTCTGTGATCTGCAGTAGTTTTATCTGTCATTTCTCTTCTCTGTTTCATTAGTGTCTTTGTTCTTTGATTCAGTTTTTCTCCTTGTTTTGACTTTGGCAGTTATTTCCAATTGCTGCATTCATACTCGCTGTAATATTTTCGTATATTTTGTTCACTGTCAAATGATCGATTATATTTAGGGAGTTATTCAGTCCTTACGTCCTTATGTACAGGATAATTTATTTAAATTGGAAAATACTTGTTACTTATGTTTTCCAAAGGTCTAAGAAAGCTTAACGAAAGCATAATCGTCCAGAGATTTTTCTCCATCAAAGTGAAAAAATGTAATTCATAGAAGAAGTATCCTTGCAATTGCAGTAATCAAACCAAAAGCTCTCTCTCTACTTTCGTTGACCATTTCATTCACAACCAGGCATATTAACTTTTGGATGGAATGTGAGATCAAGCAATCGTTTCTGCACACACAAAGAAATATTTCAATTTCAACGTAATATCAATTTATTTTTTTCATCAAAACCATCTGACAAATAATTGCATGAATGCGTGGTTGAGTTGCTTTTTTGTTGCCTTTAGAATAACCATTGCTTGGCGACCTTTGGCTTTGAGGCTTCTTCCTTTAAGATAAGATAACTCACTAATTTCGTTTGCAGCATTCCATTATGCCAGGCAGGGTAAATCGTTTCCGCTATAATTAATATCTTGATAAAGGACCGAAAATTTGGTAAACAGCTTTGAGTTTTAATTAAATGTTTGATTTATGAATACAGTGTATTCTATCAAAAAGCAATGTAATATTTGGTTTTCCAGTACACTTCGAGTTGAAGAAATTAAGTTGAAACTTAATGATTGAACATTTTTCTGATCCTGTAAGAGTTTCAACAGAGTCCATATATTTGACACAAAAAAACCGTTAGCTTACGCTATACGAAGTCAAAATTATATATGGATGGATTTTTATGCTGTAAACTGTGGGGAATAATGATATTGCTGGAACATTTTTCCTAGAGTGAGCTTAAGTGTTAAAACTGATCAATTATTAATTTAGATAATGGAGAGGTGAAAACGGCGGACCCAGTTCGTTATCGCATAAAGACTAAAAAAGTTACTTCTTCTTTTTAATTTGACAGTAACTCAAACATTCTAAGAAGTTCGAGGCAGCCCTAAAATATCCAACCATACCAGGCATCTGTTTTGAAACGCGTTTTCTCACAAATAATTCAAAGCCATCAGATAAACAGACCAATAATTAACAAAGTCTTTGCTAAGGTACAATTTATCATTCGATTTTGGCAAATATGATGCCATAAAGCAACTAGGAAACTGATTGAGCTTGTGTAGCATTATGTATTAATTTGTGAATTAGAGTGTCATGGATCGCAGACGTTGAATGTATCTCGTAGCCCGTAGCCGTAGGACTTTGATTAATGAAACTATACAAGAAATTAAATTTGTAACCCTTGTTGGCCCGCATAGACTAACACATAACCGCTAAAACCGACTTTAAAGGGCCAGATGATCCCTATTGGTCAAACAATGGATCCCGTCTTCGTACAGTTTGGTATTCATAAAGTTTCGTACCGCAGAAGTGATAAGGTAGGATAGTTTGGGTTATTTTGTAATCATTTTCTTTGCACGTGTCTAGACCCTTGAGTTGAAACTCAAACAAACACAAACTTTGATTTCCTTAAGGTACAAATTTGCGAGTTATTACTTCATTGAACAAAAGTTTTACACCTTTTATTTAGGGCACGCTCCATTATCATAAACCTCCATTAATCTGCGCAAATATTTGCACTAAAGATTTATAATTAACGGCTGCGGAACATAAAGGGTGGAAAACACAGGAATTATTCACTACCATTTTCAAAACAACCTTTGACTTTGAATCTTGTTGCTACTTTGAGGAGCCATGAATATTTAACATATTCTCTTTGTAACATTAATTGGTAGTACGGAGGGTATATCGTTAATTATAGGCAAGTGTTTGACTCAATAAACTAAAGACCACGTTCTAAGATCATCGAGAAGCAGGTTTATTTTCAAGTAAGCATCTAGGAAAACAGGTCACAATATGGTTAAATTTTCCATGCATTAACGCTCCCAATCTAGAAGGTCTCAGTTCCAACTAGTTTTCCCCAATTATGCACTGTCCTCAAAAAATACCTGAAATTCTCAAGAAATGCTATTCGTTAATTATATCTAGCTAGCTGTAATTGCAGTGTTACTCGAAATTTAGCTTGCACATTTTTACAAGTCATTTTCCACTTTCAATTAAACTCAAAAGTACATTTTAAAACTCAGACATTGATAAATGTTCACCTTACAGAAACAGCGACAATTTTGTTCAGGGTTTTAAGTAGTAGTAAACATCTTTATTTCTAAAAAAGGCTATCGACCTATCTGTCTTTCTGCCCTTGTTTAGTACATATAGTCTTAATCTAAATAAAAAAACAAAGATAAAACTTCTCTTATTCTGGGTTAACAATTTAATTCAATAAACTTTCTAATTCTAATGACAAGAAAAAATTATTTTATTGTCCAGTAGTCAGTTGCGTTTGTAAGTGTTCGAGTAGCGTTGATGTAGGGAAACGGAAGCGGGATTGTCTGGTTGGTCTTGTAAGACAAAGGGGATTCAGTATGGTCCAGTTGTAGGGGTAGTTTGTCCATTTTGTCTGTAAATGTATGAGTCTTTCCTGCAATTTGTTCTGTTGTTTGTATATAACAATTCTCAATTGTTCTGTTGTTTGTATATGTCCTTTCTGTTCCGTTGGTCATCAGTATATGTCCATAGTCTAGCAAGGGTCTACCAATAGCTTTATATATTTTGGTGGCGGTATTTGTGCTAATTCCTCTGTCTTTGTAGGTTAATGATCGGAAGTGTTTTGTTCTCCTTATTATTTCTGTCCTGATGTTTCGTATGTGTTTAGTGAATTTAAGTTTGTGGTCAATTGTGATTCCAAGGTGTTCTTTATAGGTGTGTATTATAGGGGAGTCAGCGTTGAGTCTGTGGTTTGTGAACAGAAGTTGGTTTTTTGAAGGGTTTGGTGTTAGTCTCCATTTATAAAACCATGTCATTGTGTTATTTGTTAGTGTTTGGAGTCTTTGAGCTGCTCTCTCAGTAGTTTTGTCATGTACGATAAGTGCCGTGTCGTCTGTGTATTGTAATATGTATGCCGATCTTCGATTTGATTTTTTTCTGGTAAGTCGTAATTGTATATGTCATGGCAGTATATATTGTAGAGGAACCGTCAGAGCGGGGAACCTTGCGGGAGTCCTTGTTCAGGGGAAAAAGAAAAAGAGAATGTGTTGTCAATTCGTACTTGTAGTAGTCTGTTTTCGAGCAAGTTTTTTATGATGTGGAGTAGATATGTTGGTGTGTGGAGTTTGTGAAGTTTGTAGAGTAAGCCCATATGCCAGACACTGTCAAATGCCTTGTCAATGTCCATGAATAGACACGCCGACTTTCTGTCAGTTAGGTGAGTTGTTTGTACATTGTTGGCCAAAATAAAGAGCGGATGAATAGTCGAGTGATGTTGTTTGAAACCAAATTGGTAGGTAGGTATATATTTTCCGATCAGTTTTTTAAGTGGCTGCTTTCTTATGCACTCAAAGACTTTGCCAAGTACTGGGAGTAATGTAATTGGTCTATAATTGCTCGGTTGTGTATTATCCAGTCCATTTTTCGGTATGGGGATTATTAAGCCGTTCTTCCATGTTTTTGGGATTTTGTTTTTTGTGATGCAGTTGTTCAACTCAGCTAGGATCAGCCTGTGTGTTTCCTGAATTAGGCCTTTCAGGAGTTTTGCCTTTATTTTATCTTTTCCCGGTGCTGTGTTTCTGATATGCGCTAGGGCATCATCGTATTCTGTGTCTGTGATCAGTTTTTATGTATAGTTTGGTGAGCTGTTAAAATAGTTCAAGTACCAGTCGTTGATCAAGTTCCAGTTGTCATTGTCGAAGTTAGGGTTTGTCGATATGCTGAAGGCCCTTTGATAGTGTCTGGCGAAAGCGTCAGCCTTCTCTTTGTCTGTGTTACGTTCTATTCCGTTTTCGTCAATTGTGTCAGTAGTGTTAGTTTTTTGTATTGTGCTAGTTTCTTAATTTTTCGCCAGTATGTTTTGCCTTTGTCTTTTTGTATTTCCTTACATGTTTCGAGCCATTTGTCTTGTCGGTATTGTCCAATCAAGGTTTTAATGTTTCTGTTGAGTTGGTTCAGTGTCTTTTTTAGGTCGTTGTTTTGAGTGTTTGTATATAGTCTGTACAGTTCTCGATTTTGTTTTATGAGTCTCAGTATGAATTCGGGTAGTGTATGTCGGTAGAAAGCATTTTTTATTTCCGGGCTAAATTTTCCTATGGCTAGTGAAAGTTGTTGTTGTATGGTTTCTATTGAAATGGGCTGTGCTTGCGATTGAATGCAGTCATGTATATGTTGTTTCACTTTGTCTAGGTCAGTCTTTGTTAGGTTTAACTTTATCTCTATAGGAGGTGTACTGGAGGTAGGTTGCGTATGTTGTAAGTCTATGTTAAACGTAATAACCAGGTGGTCGGATCCAAATTCGTTGGTTAAGTTTATGTTGTTGATGGTGTTTGTTAAGTTTCTTGTGTGCAGTAGAACGTCTGGTGTTGAATCTGGGTTTGCGGCCATCAGAAAAGTTGGTGGGGTGTGCTGTTTTATAAAGTCGGAATTTTGTAAAAATCTTTTAAGCTGTTTCGTTTTGTTTTTGTTCAAATTAAAGTCGCCTATAATTATTGCATATTTATAGATGCTTGCTTTGGTCAATATGTTTTGTTCTAAGTTGGAGTGTGGGTGTATGTATGTCAGAATTATGTGTATCAGGTCATTTAGGTAGGGTTTTTATTTGTTTATGATTTTGTTTTAATATGCTTCATTATCATTTTTATGTCACGCAGAATATTATTCTGGATCTTGCATAACAGAACTTCTATTAAGTTGGCATTTTATATCTTCTTTCGGAAATAAATAAATCTATTTATTAAACTCTTGTTAATTAGCGATTATCCAAGCAATCCAAGGGAGTTTTAAAATTCCGCTCCAACATTAGTCAGGAAATTTAATAAGCTTAATATTAAAATCAGTGAGATAAGTATATGGCAAACTGGACTTAATTTTTTCATTCTTGTTTGCAAAATTAATATTTGCTATTTGATTAGAGCTCTATGTTCTGGTACCTGTTTGAGGCAGTAAGTAATTAAAATAGAGCCTTTATAGCCTAGCCTGCCACTGTGTTAAACAGTGACTCGACAGCGCCTCTTTTCGGACAGAGGACCGGCAAATTAAACAAAACAGAAAACGAATCCTGCATCCCTAGGGAAAATTGAGTAATTTCTGTAACAAAACCGAGATTTAGTGGAGCTCAGTGAACACCGAACCACTGTTTCAGTTTAATTACTAAGGCCAATTATTGGAGAGAGAAGATATATCATAAGGGCTACGTTAATAAGGTAGCCCAGTCAGTGTACGAAGTCGAAAAATGTGTATCTTGCGATCTCTATTTATTATTAAATAATTTTCTACCTCTGGAGATTCTCTACAAAATATAGGATATCATTATTACTTAGCAGATAGAAAGCTCTCAAACAATGGATTTTCCCGGAGCTTTTATTAAATTCTTTTTTAAAGAACAAATCCAGGCAAGCGTGGTATTAATATTTAAAAAGAAATTGAGTAAATTTCCTGCAACATGAAATCTACTTTAATTTTTTTCGCAGGCGCGTAAAGACGTAATGATGAAAATTATTAAAAATTAAAACACCTGCTTTGTAAAAAATAAGGACGGCCTTAAAAGAAACTGGAGGAAATAAAGCTTCATTTTAGCAGATAATAAAAATATTTTGGTGTTTTTAACTCGAGGGGATTTAATTAATTAATAGAAAGCAAAGCGTCGCCACTCTTGGGATGAGGAGATCCATCCCTAGTTTTTTGCTTTGTGGATAATAATGGAGCATCATCGTGCATACAAGAAGGCTCTGATGCTAATCTCAATGCTAGAAGAATGATTAATGATAGTGCAAAATAACCTCATTATATGATCTAACATTAATTATATTAATCTCGTTTAGTTAAAGAGTTAGCTTTAATACAGCTCACAAATCCAGCCAGCGATATTGAAATTAAAGTTGCGATAATAATTCGCCTTTAAGTAATGAACATCTTTATTTATTTGAGGAACTAAAACATGTATGGTTGGACTAAAAGTAAACCAAGTTGAAAGGATTTTCATTCAATCCAAGGAATATTTTTAGACACTTTACCTCAACTTGAAGTCTTAATGAGCATCTCTGCCATCTCTGGATTTACCCTAAAGGCAGCAAGACCCCTTTTGTGGGCTACTTCACTTTCGACACCTTACTTTTACCCCCTTGCTATGGGCTTGAACGAACATTTAGGATTTGAATTTTAATGTTTTCCGCGATAGGGAGTTTTCCTGATTCGCCTTTAATTAGTTTGGTGTTGCTTGATGAACGGGGCGGTTCGAGGCCTGTCAACAAAATTAACGTAATTAAAATATAGCCGGATACTGCCAAAAGCAAACCAAAAAAACTAATTATGTCAAGCCCTTTAAGATCTATTGTCTTAGTTTTCAGTGCTTTCAATTCCAGATCCAGGACTTTATTAAGAGCTGGCACAAACTAGTATGATGTCGATGGCGAACTTATTCAAAATGTGAATTTCAGGCACGTGTAAATGGGGCATTTCCGGCTCATCTGGATGAGAGACGGTTTAACGTCTAGCTCAACTCATAATGTTTTTCTGGTAAAGGCGCTGATTTGTACCTGGAAATATGCTTTGATAAAGTTATTATAGGAACAAACTGCTATGCAGTATAATAGGTGCAACAGAGCTGAACAATGCAACTGCAGAATCAATTGATGCAACATTAATTGAAAATTACAAGCTTCTACATTTCCCTCTCACGCCCCATTAAATTTCATTTAGCTATAGATGAATATACTCCATACAATGAAATTAATTCCCAGTTGGCATTTGTTGCAATTGAGGTAAATTAATCTTCAAATAACTGCTGAAATGGTATAATAGAAGAAGATGATGATGATGATAGCTATATCTTGCAGTGGGCGCGATGTGTGAGTCAATGGATTAAATCCCCCTTTATTTAATCGACGTCACTGTTATTTCTAAAAGCCCTTTTCTTTGGTAATGTTTGTTTTACTCGATGGCCGGAGGTATTGTTCTTCGGGCAGATCGGTGGCCGAGTGGAAAAGCTAATTTTATTATTTTTAACTTTAATGTCTGCGAACAATAACACTCTCCGTTTAATCTGATTAAGGCACAGAAGTGAAGTGTAGGAAAACGGTTTCGAGCAAAAAAAAACGAATTTTAAACCTAATTACTTCTATGGCGTAAATGCTAGTTCAGGAAATATCTAAATGAGCTAACGAACCCTTGAACCACTTATTCCAGGTTATCGTAAAAACCCGAGAGCAGGCCAAATAGCAAATGAACCGAATGAAAATCCAATTATTAATTCGCGTCTAAATTGCCACATCACCTACCCAAATGAATTAGTTAAGGACTTTTTCTCGAGATGAGATATGAGAATTCTTAAGCGAGCCAATGAATTTCACTTCCACTTAACATAATCGTAAGAAATCCTGGGGGAAATCAAGCTACCAAGCAGCTGAGAGAACGCCGGCCATATCTATAGGAAACTGGCAAAGTGTTTTAAAATATCACACACTACCTTTTAATATACACTTTTAATAGCGGCAGCACATTGTCAACAATATTTATGAGTCTAATTTAATAATGAGATTTAATCACTCAAATCTAGGAAATACTTTTATTCAACATGATCGAATTAAGAGCAAGATTTCATCGCAATAAAATACAAGACTAATTCAAAGACGCAAGCGAACCTTCAGAAGACAAATCATCTAGATGTTTGGAAATCAGATGAGCGAAGTTGCTAAAGGCCAAATATGGTATCAAAATATAGTGGTTACCAATGGGTCCATCAGAGGTACATCAAGCTGCTTATCTACACATAGTTAACAAAAACTAATTAAAGTTAAGTGAATTGAATATTAGAGATAACCAGGTCCCCAGTTAAAGTCGATCCCTTGAGAAGACTGCATGTGAATTCCTTAATAAATATTTTAATTCACTTACATAGTTGATTTAGGCTGGCTGGTGGAAAGGCGGGTGGAATATTGCTCTCTCGAGGAAACGTTATAGAGCCAAAAGCCTGGTGCCGCAAGCAGTTACTATTAATTAGCGACATTACGTCTCCAGCCTTCTGCGAAGCCTTTCTGACTGTTAATTTAACCGTTTCAGACTTCATAGTCTAATCGAGTCAAGCTAAAGACCCCTGCTGCCGTATAATATTTAGAGGGTATGGTTAAAAAGTTAATGATGTGTGGTAGTACAAGGTCCTACTCGTATCTTGAACGCACCTTTGGTAGCTTAGCGTGTCTGTCTTAATATGTTTATGTCTGGATAATTCTAAGTAAAATGCCGTAATCGCGCAAGGTAGTTTAACTCTAAAGGGTCCAGTTCTAAAGCGGCGATCTTTGTTAGCAACAGGAAATGGTAATCGACGAAACTCATCTATCATCTAAAGAGATGTATAATATACCTATCATATCTGAAGAGATGCTAAAGGAAATCATATTTGGAAACGATTAGCAAAGTAATTCGCTTTCGAAACTCTATCAGCGAAGGGAAAGCATATACAAGGTGACAATTTGAAAAATTGGGCAAAAAAAGGGCAATATCGGATAACAAAAAAACGACTAAGAGAAATTTCCTCTTATTTTGTTCCTCAGATATAGCCATTGCAACTTTTAATAAAACAATAGAACAAGTCATGTCGTTGGAATACCTAGGCATACAAATTACCTCAAGCCAAAATAAAACAAATGAAGTCAGAGAAAAAGCCAATAAAGCCAGCCGAATCTCAGGTGCGCTTCGGGACATTATCTGGAATAACACCAACATGAGCAAAAAGTCAAAGATTAAAATATACAAAACCTGTGTTAGACCCATACCAGCATACGCTATAGAAACAAGAGCTTACAACAAAAGAACTCAGGCAGAACTCTTACAAGAAATTACTCAGGAACATCTCATGGTACACTCTAAGAGGCAGAAAAAGAAACGCAGACATAAGACACGAATATGAAGTGGTAAACATCATCGGATAGGGACGCAAACGTTGTAGGGACTGGAAGAGCCACGTGGACAGGATGACAGAGGGAAAACTGGCAAGAATCGCTAGAGATGGAAGACCATGGACAAGACACCCCTCGGAAGACCTCCAAAGAGATGGGTGGAGTCATGGACCTCAACATCTCAGGAGAATTAAGTTGGAAAATACAGGCCTGAGGCCTACAATATGAGGAAGCAGAAGAAGAAGTTTTCAAATTATCACCCTGTATGTCTCAAATTTGATAGGAGCCTATATGGAAAATCGATTCCATTCGCATATTCTAATGTATTGCATTTAGGGAAATTGTTGAAAAATAAATAAACACCTGAAAAATACTTCCGAGAATAAAGGTGTATATAATGAAAACCAGAGAACAAATTTTACTCTCTTGCCACCGATATTCTCCGTGCTCCGATCGACTTCTCTCACTTCAGTCCCGTATCTGGGATCCTTGATTTCCCTAAGGATTTCTCGCGATTATGTTAAGAGGATATGAAACTCATTGGCTCATGTTACTGCTATTATGTTTTCCTGTAAACGATCCATCAAAACCTGTTGTGTTTTAGTGTGATATTTAAGATGCAGGGTAAAGTTGTTACAATAATTTTCGCTGGGGTGAAACGGCATCAAAATAATTTTTGTCAAACAAATAAATTAAATTTGGTGAAAGAGAATTAACTAATTCATCTGACTCTTGTATCTAAAAATAACGGTTGTCTGTACACCTCTGTCGGATGAAATGAAAATTGAAATGGGGTCTTCGTTCTTTTAATGCATCCAATCTGGCAATTCTGGATTCGTCTACTTGAAATGTATAAATTGATTGATCTATCCGGCTTGCATTCAAAAAATCAATTCCTATATGCGATTATGTAAATCCAGCATTCGGGGACACACGTTACTGCGAAAGGCAATAAAAAGAATAGGAAAAGATATTTTCGAAACAAGGAAATGATGAAATCCCTAGAGTGTAGATTCCGCCTGTGTTTTCTTTAGCCCAGTGCCGTCAGATTATGTCTTACTTTTGAAATTAGTTCTCCTGTAGTGAGAGTGAGTTTAAGCTCTAAGTGATGTTTTGAAAACGGACTTGAACACCAAAATCAGTTTATCTACGTCACAAAGTATTCTGAAATGATATGACAAATGTCGCTGTAATAAGCATGCTATAATTACAACAGCTTTAGCCACTATTGAAATACGATAAACGACAATTACACGAGGTCAAAATCAGTTATTAGCTATAATTATCTGCAATAGATACATTATTATTATGTAAGTACATGCAATTAACAGTTCTTCATTGCCAACGCTTACAGGACTCAATTTTATTGTGATTTGTTAATTAGGGATTAGGGAGTTCAAATTAGTGTCTGAAAAGGGAATTATTTCTAGGGAAAATAGAACATTTTTTTGAAATTTAATAATTAACTTTAGTCATTAAGTTGGCTTAATCAACTACACCATGCAAGAAGCAACGCAGCTTAGATTTATATATGATAAAGAAAAAAGCAGTTTAAAAACTTAATTCTGTTATGTTTTCCTACAAAGTGCAGCTGAAGTTGATTAGCTGCACTTCGTAGGAAAACAGCCTATAATTAATTCAAATCGGAGAAATCTAATGAGAAGTTAACGGAAATAAATTATAGTCGCCAAATTACATGTAAGTTAAACCAAAAACTCTCAAAATTCCCACCCAAAAGCAATTCAATTTCAGATCATCTCTAATTTCTTCATAAATTGCTTTTCTTGTAGGTTCCATTTCAGATATTTGACAGAGTCTAATTTATTTCCTTGCGTCATTGCAGGTGGAAAGCAAAGAAATGATTTGAATTGACAGGAAACTCGAACACAATTCACCTGTGGAAAAAATACTTATAGAACCGGAAAGCCAAAATTGATTTTCGTGAAAAAGCCGAGATATAAAATTTTTCAATTAATATTAGAGTACGTATTTGCTCGATCTTGGAGAATGAGTTTTGAAGATTGAAAGTTAATATTTTTCTTTGTGGTAAAGTTATCAAATATTCTCTCCAGTCAGTATTTTTTGATGAAGTAATGTTTCCAACTTGGACGAAGGAATACGGAGGAAATCTAGATCAAACACTTATAAGGTTATTCAAATCGCATCCTCAAACCGAATAAAAGACCTATGAATTTTTTAGTAATATAAAAAAGGTTCCACGCCCCTGGACCTTCAGATATAGATGATATATCCATATAGCAACCCTCGGAACAATATTCGCCACCCGTTACAAAAACAGCGAGATTCAAATGATTCCGCCAATCCGTTTCACACCCCGTAAGTGGTCCCTCCATGCGACATTTGGACTTTTTCCACAATATCCTGACTCAACGACATAAAATTTATAGACTATTACTTCAGCTTTATTTCAATAACACTAATTTAAAAAATAACACAATACATTACCCACATTTTCGCTTAAAACACCCAGCAATTGCTATAGGAAAATTGTCAACTTGATCCAAAGCTTTCAATATATATTTCCAGATGGTTCTCAACGATATAATAAAGTAAAAAGGTTTTTTGGGTGCTCAGTGAATGGCACAGATTGAGGACAGAATAGTGCCGACGAAACAATTGCTGTTACCAAGAAAGTGAAACCAAGGGGAAGTTCTTGATGTAAAAACTCTTCGGTCCACTTTGCGGTCAGTATCCGAGTCCTGTCTAGGGCATTTCCTTTGGATACAGCAGCGTGTAAATTGCTTTTTTTCCTTCATCTAGCAGTCGACAAATGTGGCTTGTCAATATTATTTTTGACTAATGACTTTCAAAATATAACGAGGTTTAAATGGAAACCTTTTTCTGAAAGTGACGAGAAAAGGTTAGAGATCGTATCAGAAACCTCTAAATTGGATATAAATTTAGTGGTAGATATCACGCTTTACGTGTGGAATCAAGACATCTTATTGCTGTTGTGGAAGCAGCAATAAGAATTTAATACATTTATTGCACAGTAAAGCTTGTGGTTTTATCGAGAATGTTGAAATTTGATAGATTTTTAAAGTTGTTGCTTTCGGTCGTTCTAGCTGACCATAAAAGGTCTTTAAATATAGTTCGAGAATTCATTTTGTCCACTCCTTTGTACTGGCAAAATAAAATGTTAATTCAATTGAATTAACTGGGCATTTTCAAAGTCAATAGTCAATTAATTCAATGCACATATTTAAATAATTGTGAAAATCTTAAAATATATGTGTGTTATCTATTGAAACTGTAGATTAGTCTCCAGTGAACCGCTAAACCTGACTCGACTTAAAAACAATACAAATTGAGACAAAATAGGCCCAATTTGGAAGTTTCAGAAGACAAATTGCTCCGGTCTCTGCGTATAAACTTCCCAATCGAGATCATTTCATTGGGACATGAAATAATGGGATAAAGTGGAGAATCACAAACGCAAGGTGAGACAGATTGGAGCACGGTTACAAAACAGAAAATAATTGATTATTCAACGACCGAAAAGGAGATAAAGCGACCCTTGATAGTTTAAGTGCCTTGCTTTTTTGAGCCAATAAATTAGAGTTTTGGTGGATCATTAATTTTCGATTGAATCAGTTACATTGGAAATCGCTTCCCGAGTTTTTAATTTTTAAATTTTGTTAAAGTTGCAAAGTCAAAGTGAGAATTTTGATACTAGCTAGCTTCATCAAAAACTGGGCTCCCAATTGAAATACTCATCATTTTAAGAACCCTCGGGAATAAAATACAAACGAAAAATCCCATAATTTCTGATATTAAAATTCAACAAGTTGAAACCTTAGTTCAGCTGTTGGAATAGTAAAAACCATCTCTTGAAGTCGGTTTCCTCTCATTTTCCTCCGATGAATAATCAATTACCTTGTGTTTTACAGCCAAAGCCAAATATACGACACCTGGCTTGTGTTTCCTCAATTTATCTCATTCTTTCCTGCCTCAAACGATCCGAATTGGAAAGTTTATAGACGGAGACTCCGATGCAATTTATTTTCTAAACGCCTTGAATAGGACCTATTTTGTAGCAGCTTATTGAATTTGTCTAACCTTTTAAAATTTGTTGCAAAGCTTTTGTACTTTTACAGGGTCTAAGCGTTTTTTGGCTGACTTGGGTAACGGAGACGTGGTTTCCTTTGAAAACCGCTTTTTTGCCTACCCAGTTTCGATTATAGTTACCTAGAAGCCGGAACCTTCGTGAAACTGTGAAAAACTGGAATTGCTAATTTGCGAAAAAATATTAGGAACGGAGGCTTTTGATAGTGTCTGGCATAGAGGCTTACTATACAAACTATACAAACTACACACACCAGCATATCTACTACACACCATAAAGAACTTACTAGAAAACAGACAACTACAAGTACGAATTGACAAAACACTGTCATTTTCTTTTTCCCCTGAACAAGGGCTCCCTCAAGGATCCCCGCTCTCACCGTTTCTCTACAATATATACTGCCATGACATATACAATTACAACTTACCAGACAAAAATCAAATCGACAGATCGGCATACATATTACAATACGCAGACGACACGGCACTTATTGTACATGACAAAACTACTGAGAGAGCAGCTCAAAGACTCCAAACACTAACAAACAACACAATGACAAAAACGCGTCAAAAAACCAACTTCTGCTCACTAACCACAGACTCAACGCCTGACTCCTCTACGATAACTGCAGACGGCCAAACGATACAACCAAAAAACGACGTAAAATACCTTGGAATCACAATTGACCACAAACTCAAATTCACTAAACACATACGAAACATCAGGGCAGAAACAATAAAGAGAACAAAACACTTCCGATCACTAACTTACAAAGACAGAGGAATTAGCACAAACACCGCCACCAAAATATATAAAGCTATCTGTAGACCCTTGCTAGACTATGGACATATACTCATGACCAACGGAACAGAAAGGACAAAACGTTATATACAAACAACAGAACAAATTGCACTAAGACTAATAACACGAATAAGACACCCCCAAAACCCACTACACAACCCCTCCACCCAACTACTATACGAACGCACAAACATGACAAAGATTTCGGAAAGACTCATACATCTACAGACAAAATGGACAAACAACCCCTACAACTGGACCATACTGAATCCTCTTTGTCTTACAAGACTAACCAGACAATCCCGCTTCCGATTCCCTACATCAACGCTACTCGAACACTTACAAACGCAACTGACTACTGGACAATAAAATATTTTTTTCTTGTCATTGGAATTGGAAAGTTTATTAATAAGATTGTTAACGTAGAATAAGAGAATTTTCATATTTATTTTTTATTCAGATTAAGACTACATGTATTAAACAAAGGCAGAAAGACCGATAGGTCGATAGCCTTTTTTTTTTTTAGAAATAAAGATGTTTACTACTACTATTAGGAACGGAAACTTCATTTGGTTCTGGAGATGCGACCGTGGCTGCAATAGAGTCACGGAATAGAAATTTGCTTCTGATTGTCGAGGATATATTCAAATTTCCTAAGTAACAAAACGCTAATTAGACTGCTGTTCACGGATGTGTTTCGCCTAAATTGACTCGATTCTGTTTTTAACATTGAGCACCGCACCACTGGAAATTCTCGTTTCCCAACAAAAGTAACTAAAAAATAAGCAGTAATAATAAAGCCACGCACGTGCAAAGTGAATTAGGAAAACAAAATAATGTATTCATTCATTTCCGTAAATTATAAAAAGAAATCACGCATTGGAAACGGTTTTAAGCAATGGCAAAGAAAGTGCAGTGAATCACCCGAGGCTCGGCAAGTAAAACTTGCGCCAGCATACAATGAACCTAATGTCATACCTCCTGTTCTTTACCTAAGCTACGTTTTGCACATACTCTTAATTGAATAAACCCAATTTCGCAATTGTTTAGCAAATGAAATACGCGCATTGTGTCAACACATTCTCTTATATCCATAGAATTAACTACATCAGTAGCGTATCTATCGACTAGTTTCATGTGGGTTTTTCCACGGTTTTCGCCAATATTGCGCAAACTATTTTAATATACATAATTAAAAGCAGGCATCTTCAAGACAAACAGATACAGGATAGTTGCCTGTATTAATCAGACTAGAACAATGTGAAAAACACCAGGCTTTGTTAAGTGTCTATTTAAGGACGTGGTTTAATGAGAGTGATGTGCGAGATTTGCATTGATCAGTAAATTTTAAAATGTAGTCTAAACATTTTTTGTGATCTATAAAATCGCGTTACGCCATTGAACAGGCCTTAAACATACTTTAATTTGAATTTCGCTGTGGGCTTAAAGAATTTTACTATCTATAAATCGGATTTATGGATGACACACATACCTACAAAGTTGATAAATTAGTTTGGGTGACAAAAAATCTCTACGCTCCTTCATTCTGATTTTATAAGTATTTTTAGCTTGATGAGAACGACAATTGCAAATGATCATTTTGTACATAAAGCGATTACTCCATTTCATAATATCAATTTAATATTTGTCCTGAGTCATTAGCTCCACATGGTATTTAATTTTGGCAATAAAATAATGTAATGCCAACATATGCAGCGTTTGCCTAAATGGATAAATATGCAGTAGATATTTATTTCATTTCCATTGCAGAATTCTATGGTTGAACTATAGATATACAAGTGAATCAATAACCTGGTGCCTCATAACAAAACATAGTTTACCTCCAACATTTCATTGGCATTATGAAGCGCAGGCAATAAATATTTGTATTTCGTACATATTCATGAAAACCGTTTTACTCATTCGGTTACCAAGTGAAACAGAAAAAATTCAGTTTATTTTAAATACAAAACATGTAAATTAGTTTATAAGTGATTGGCGTAATCATGCATCTAAAATCGTAATTATTTTTATTTCATACTCCTTGGCAACAATTGAACTATTCTTCCTTAATGCTGGTTTAACACGTTAGAAAGAAATCTTTAAAAATAATAGGACAGTAAACTTTTAAAATAGGTCCCGTTGGGAAAAGTAAAGTTCGAGCGGCAATAAATCCTTTTATTCTTCCTGTCAGTCGCAAATAGAATAAAACAAGTCTATTTCCTGGCGTGTTTTTAAGAGATAGTCCTATTAAACTTTGCTAGCAAACACAACAGTCTTATTCTGGCTTCCTCCGTGTTTTAAATTTTTAAATATCGTTATAAAGGCAAAGCTTCTCTTTAAATACCCCTAAAGTTAACTGGCAATAAAATTAGAAAAATTATACACCAACGTTAAATTATCTTTTTATAAAGCATTGTCTTTAATTCCTCAACTAATTAATACAGAAAGTTACTGCATTTTATGTGCTGTCGCCAAAGAACGTTAATAATGTATACATTAACGAAGCAAAAGTTTTTAAGCTTCTAATATTATTTTACAGTAAAGTTTGCTAGCAAAAAGCTCAATTCTCAATCAGTTTATTACAATCTTTAAAAGCTTCACATATGTTAGGATTATAGGCTTGTCTAAAAAAAAAGAATCCTTAATAAATCAGCGGAAATAATACCAACTTGATGGTCTGCCGCTAGGGAGTTGAAGATGGAGAAAAAGGAAAGTTCTGATAGGTAGTTAAATTCAAAGTCATGATGACCTATATTGCTTTTATATTTCATTGTTTCCTTCCTAAATCAAAGTTAGGAAAAAGAAATTGGGAAGTTTCGGGAACTGACATTCTTCTTTCTTTCATTTCATGATTTGAATATAGCCGAGAGGCTCGTCGTTGTCAGAATTGAAGTATTTCTTATTATTTTCCATTCTTACACATTATCTGCTTGTGACTCTGGTTACAAATTGAAAATTGAAATAAAAATAAACAGAAGAAAATCCAATTATTCTAGAACGCCCCCTTTCAACAGCAGCCAAGCATTAAATTCCTAATTTATCAGCTCGAAAAAGGCAGGCCGAACTATCGGGACTCTTTTGCTTGCCTCCCTAAATGATGAATAATCTATGACCCTCTGTTTTACAACCCTAGTGAAATTTGTGTCATCTCTCCATTCTTTTCGGATTCAATCAGCTCGCCTCAATATTTTCGAGTGAAAAGTTTACTTCTGCCGACTGTCACCGCGGCAAAATTTGTTCTACCAACTTTTAAAAAGTCCTATTAGTAGTCGTCTCTCAAAACAACTGCTAATTTGACGCTATCTTTAGGAACTTTTCGGTGTTCTATGTGTTTAAGTTTTGCTGCTTCACCTAATAAGCTAATTTATGCAGTATAAAGTTGAAGAGCTAGTAGTTGACCACTTTACATACCTAATTACGCATAATGCGGTTTCGCTAATTATTGATTGTTGCATGCCGCTCAAAAACTTTTGCAGAATGCATGTAAATGCGAAACATTGCTTGAGATGCTTTGCTACGGATTATTTACAATTCCGTTTCAATTCCTAGCCTTAGGCTATTCCCAAACCGTATCTGAATGGCTGAGTTATTCAGTTTAGACCAAAAATGAAACGATCCCTTGAAAAGCCAACGCCAGAAATCTTGTAAACATTTCTGTATATTCTATTCAGCGGATAAAGGAAATCTCGGAAAGGGGAACTTGGTAAATGACAAGTTTATGCATGTTTAATGCAATGTTATTTGTTATTCACCTTCCATCGTCTTCGCAAATAAAACGGAAAAAGTGTGGAAAAAGGAAAATATTTATGACCAATTCATCAGATGAGAAGTATTTGTCAGGACTGTCGACGCATTATTTTTAACTTTATTCGCATTTTCTTCCTATCTCAAAAACTAAATATTATCTATATTCCTTTCAACCACTAATTGCAGAATTTTTCAGTTCTTTATGCATAACATCTTTTGCTATCAGGCTAAAGCAAAATAAGTTGAAAATAAAGTTGCTCAATTAAAAGGATGCCTCAAACTCATGTTAAAGAAATCCTAAGCTGAACAACTAGAATGATGCTCCTGCAAGAAAAAGAACTTTTCTTTTAAAATAAAAAGTATTTCATTATTTTCCACACTGACGAAGGCGGCAAAACTTTCGCTAATTTACTTTCGAAATACCTTTTTAATCGGACATTTAAATTTAAATCTACTGGAGCGGCTCTGACGGCAAACAAGTATTTTCAAATAAATTTATGAAAGTATTGGAAAGTTCAGCTTTTCTGAAGTTCCTTGTTTATTTCTGTGAGCTAACTTTGAAGATAATTGTTAATTACGGTTCCAATGAAGGCTCGATGTAGAATAGTCGTTTAAATGATTTGGAACTATGACTGGATGAGAAGCGGATTTATTATTTGCTTTCTCTCAATCTCAATATTACGCCCGTTGGCTGTTTCAGAGTTTTAATTTCAATAGAAGTTGGGAAAGTGCAGAGTTTATCTCTAGCGCAGCACAAGACATGAAGTAAAGTATCTCTTAGGAACTATCTGGGTGTTGCTTTTGCTAACCGGAACCATATCGAAACCAACATGATTGAAACAGATGTTAAAACCAATGACGTTTTAATAAGCATTGTGCAATATACCGAACCTATTTTCCCCAAGAATCAACATAAACTCATGTGCGAAGAATGCGGCGAACCAAGAAGAGCACACATTATCTCGTTGTTTCGTATTGTACGTCTTTCAAGGTCTCGCTTTCTCCGCCATGTCTGCAGCTTTAGTCTCAGTAAATATTGAATCTTTCAGTCTTACTATTTGATCATTGGCGTGACGTTTTTTTACAACTTGTTTATATCCCAGATTGGTGTTTGTTTTAACAACTTTTTCAAAAAATTGCCCACTCCCATCATTCACTCAAAGACTGAAAGCGAACTACCTAATGTTTATTCGCACCTCATAGTTAATTCGCAAGTATCCAAAGCGTTTTCCTCCATCCTGAATTCTAATTTATATACCAACTAACAGTTTAATTACAGACGTTGTAAATGTTATGAAGACGCATGACCTAATATCCCCGGGCCTCCGGATTAATAAATTGTTAAGTCTCCGAAAAAATCGGAGCGCAAAGAGAAACAAATACGAAATGAATTTTTAATAACTCTGGTTAACAATTTCCACATCCCATTGTTCTGGGTTGGCTTATAATAAGACATGCTTGTATCTAATTCATGGACTTAATTAACAAGCCCTTTGCGCTTGATCGTAATTTACCAATTGTTTTGTTCTCCAGATTTTGCCTGATGTTGTTCCAGGACAGTTTGATGCGGTGATATACCTTAATAATGAATTCTACATCTAGATCTCTAGAGATATTGAGAAAAGGAAAATTCAATGGAGAAAACAAACAATGTACACTAGGGCCTATCCAGCTTGTTGTTTTCGTTACAGAAAATAGGGTTCTATTATTAACATGTCGCTCTACTTGTTGCTAAATATTCAATAGTTTTCGGAATATTTCCTCTACTGTTCTAAAAGGATCTAGGTGGACAGCTGGAGTTTGGAGTGGAGATAGCTTTGTTGACTTTATTTTTGATTTGTCAAGCTTGGACGGAATTCAAGCAGCGGAGCGCTGTCCAAAATGCTTAACTTATGAGCTTCTCGAGCTGTAGTGAGAACGATTTTTTTACGAAGTAAAAGCTGAAAGAAAAAGTTTCAAGCAACACACAAGACAACTGGCATGAAAGTGGCGTTTTGAATTTTTTATTTAATTTCAAGCCTTATCAATATCTAGATATGGAAGCACTTTCACTGCAATGAGTGAACTATAGTGAACATTTTATAGCGTATGCTATTCTTCAAGCAAGCAAGTGTATTTAAAGAATATATCAGAAAGCCTTTACTGGAATGTTTGTGCTTATTTTCGCAAGCATTATGAATCCCTGAATCTCTAAATCCTTTTAAGCAAAGGGCGTGAATAGTCAATAGACTGTCACCACCTGCATAGGATTGAAGTCGATTTGTCATTTCCAGAAATAAATTTCTTTCCAACAACTTTCTCTGTACATTTTTACATTTCAAATATGTACTTTCAAGGTGAGAATAGAACTATTATGAACATAAACAATTAATTTTTATATAGGGAAGGTAGAGATGGGAGTAGTAATTAAAGTTAATGGAAATTGTGCGTAGCAGCTATGAAAAAAACATGAAAAGCTAATGCTAACAAATGACCCAAGATAGATAGAGATCATCAGTAAACCATGAACAATATCTTTTTCAAAACAGGTTGTGTATTAAAAAGGTCAAGAGCCACCTTTCAACTTGGCCTCTATCAGTTTTAATTATAATCCCCGATCTAGGAAGTTAATAGCAAAAGGCTTCCATGCCGAATAATGGAAGCAAGGAACAAACGCTATTATCCTGAAACAACAAAAGTGTTGTGGCAAGCTTGAGCTCGATTATTATAGGGAAATAGAACAAATGCTAATCGCCCGATAAAAATAAAACATAATTACGAAACAATTTAAAGTGGATATCGTGCTTCAGTTTCCAATGTAGCAGCAATTAGAGAAATGTAAGTAAAGTTGGCAGTTGCAAGTATGCCAAGTCGCAAAAAAATGAAGTAACGATAGAAAGCGAATATTTGTTGACAAACTATCAATCGAACATGTGCGTTTAGGTGATTATTGAATTACTACAGCCTTAATAATCCAATAATTCTTACCCCAACTAGACCAGTTTCACTTTCAACCATGGGCGTAGTTAAAAGATTGCGTCAACTTTAATCGACCAGGAAAAATGTTCCATGATGAAAGCACTAAAATGATTTATTTCACTTGAATTTATCAATTAAAACATGAATATTTATTTATCTAGTTAAACCAAAACGACCTAGAATATTGCAACTAACATCAAAAAACTCTTGGCTTAATGGGAATAAAGTGCTTCCATAGCTAGGCAATGAAGACTTAGGAAATGTTAGACTAATTTTTTTTGTAGTTAATGGTCCGGTTAATATACTGGCTCAAATTAGCGGTTTTTTTAATCGCCATGGACAAATTTTACAGGATGATTCAAAGCTATGCCATTTCAACTTGCAACAATATTCAAAGAGTTAAATATAGCTATGGACTTCTGTGCAGTTTTTGAAGAAACTAAAGGGTGGGCTGTATGTATATGTTGAATTTTAAACTACGTTGTATTATTAAAGTTGTCGAATTTAGCGCCATGAATTTTTGATAATATTTTAGATTTAACTTTCCGCTGACAGAATATGTATGGTTTCAATTTGGATCACCGTTTTCAAAAACTTAAAACTTACTTTGGGTCTGGCTATGTGGTTGCCGAGAAGGCGTAGAAAGTGTGGAAGAAATGAGGCGCTATCAAACCAAGGAATTAAGAATTTGATCGATAAGGTGCGCAAAACTGGAATGCTAGGAGATGTGAAACATGTTCCTCATGGGCCTCTTGAGGACTTTGGTGTGGTGGCGTGATTAGACCCTTTTTCTTCCAGAATGAGGCATGGCGCACCGTTACGGTCAATGGTGGCCGCTATCGAGATATGATAACTCGAGATATGAGTTTTTATGACAGGAATTGGAAGATGTCGATCTCCGTAAAGTCTCTGAGAAGCAGGACGTGCCACTTGCCATACCGCCGCGCTCACCATCAACCTTTGCGCACAAAGTTTCCCAATCGTGAAATTTTCTGTTTCGGAAATGTCGATTGCAATTTAACTCCCCTGGACTACTTTCTTTTGGCGCATTTAAGGACAAAGTTTATACGAACAATCCTCAAACAATTGCCCACTTGAAAGACAATAATGAAGCTGAAATCGCTCAAATAGAACAACAAACTACTGATAAAGTGTTTGAAAATTGGTGTTCCATGACGGGCTATTGCCGAACCAGCCGAGGTGGCCACTTAAATGAAACTATTTTTCTTAATTAACAATACGTTTTATCACATGAATAAAAATAAATAATAAAAATTTATATTTTTCTTTTTCTCATTGCTAAATTATAATTCAACATGACCCACTCTTTAGAATGTAATTACTAACTTCTAATGGTTTTTCGTTATCTAGATAATAAAGCTAAAGTAGTAGGAAACATTTATTTCTTTATGGAAAAGGCTATCGACCTATCGGTCTTTCTGCCCGCAATATCAATTCTGCCATTCTGCCCGCAATATAATTAGCATAATAAAGCTAATTTCGACAGGTTTTTAAATTCCTGCAAATAGAAATTGAGCAAGGGCAATTAAAAAAAATATATGTTTTTTCATCCAAGCGAATTTTTAATCACCTTGTATATGAAAGAACACTGACCTAATACCTGGATATGAATTCTAATTACAACTCGCATACATTTTTTAGTGCACTTACAACAATGTAATTAAATTAAACGATGCGGTAATTCTCGCAATAATTATATAGACTTGAATATGTATGTAAATCGTAATTAGCAACCGGCTTTTACTTGATATAATTCCGGCACGACGAAGTCAGTCTAATTGTCTTGATGGTAGAAATTTAAATTATAACACGTAATATTAATATTAGGCAGGAAATGTTGTTGGGGATCATAATAGTCAATTCCTACACGAGCCACTTAATTAAAAATCCAAATAAATTAGCGGTAAAACTAGGAGCTGAAACGAAAGAACTGGTTTTAATTTCAAAGGCAAAACTAAAGTAAAAGTATCAGTAATACATATGTATTTAGTTGCTAGATTTCGGCAATTAGATGTGCCTTAGTCGAGTATCACTTTTATGAAATGTCTCACAATTAGTGGTTTACGTTAGGCACCCAATTGTTTTACTTTCACGTTTCATGAATTTGCAACGAATAAAAGTTAAAAAGTGTACCAAAAATAAATCAACTAGCTCATGATGCATAATAATAACTAAAGAAAGTTAATATTTGGGCGTCCCATTCAAATACAGTTTCTGAATAGACAAAGCGATTGAAAATAGCAAATTTAAATAATTCTTTACTTTTCATTGTTTTGTATGTATTATGTTCAAGCTTTGCCAAATACACTCTACCTAATGTCACCAGAAGAGGTGCGTGTCTCGAATTTATAATTATTTTAACCGTCATTAAACATGGACAAATTTCCCAGTGGTTGATATTTAAATTACATAATTTGCATTTTAGTGTTATCGCAGTCTTAAATTAAAATTTTTTGTTCACCAGCCGTTCTGAGGTAATATGAAAAAATAAAGCACCAGAGACTGTATACCGACGCAATTTAAAATAAAATCTTATAGATAAGAATGAGGAAAATATATAAATTTTACCGAAAAAAATGGGTATCGTTGTTATTTATAGTAAGGTTGTCAGTTTTTTTGGATGAATGATATTCAATTGGCAGGAAAATTAAACTTTCGGTATCAGCCAAGCCTAAATTTCGGTATCATAAATTTAAAATTTGTCCTTACATCAATTCTCAATTTGTTTTGCTAATAAAACTTGATGAAATGGAAATTGGGAAAAATCTGTTTATAAGCACCAAACTTTCTACAGGTCACTAGTCAAGATATTGGGGTTTTACTAATAAATATTCAAAAAATAAATAAATGTGCGTTCAGCTTTTGCCTATGGCTTGCAACTACAATTAAAACTTAATATAATTTTTCATCTTTATTATATGTGTTGTTTTCGTTTAATTAATCAATTAAAATTCTTTATAAACTATTTGGGTCTGGTGAGTAAAAGTGAATTACTTTTAAGATATTCTAATAAAATTCTGAAATCCAATATTGTATTTAATTTATGGACATCTCTTGTGACTTGTGATACTTAATACGAACCAGGTAGACCGAATGGGCATGGCGCGACTACTTTCATTATCCTACTTTCTCTCTTATGTCCGCTTAAAAAGATCTGAGGTAAAATGTTCAACCTTCTGTTTCTTATTACTAAAGTCATATTAAGAGGGGAGGCTCATCTCGACGCCAATATTGTAAAGTGAATCTATATATTCCACCTATTCCTCAGGTGCGAGATATTTTTCAAAAACCAACATCGCCACTCACATGGTGTTAAATGTAGTTTAGTGTTATTTTTTTGGTGACTTATTTTTGGATTACCTTTTGCCATGTGGTCACAACAGGTTGGTGGCAACATATTACAAACTAACAAAAAATATTTGATTTCCATTAACTTTAGCGGTTTTTTTTTAAGCGGGATAATTTTCTATAGAACTAATGGCAAATTTAAGTATATTTGTATTTTTTTCCTAAAGCTGTCCATATTTATCGTTTCATTTTCGGTAATTATCAAAGCGAATATTTTGTTGTTTTCCAATTTGCTTTAGATTGAATTCCGGAACTTTATACAGGAAATTAACAGTTTTATAAACAACGATTAACTGAATTACACGAAAACATTTCCGGTTTGGTACAGTGAAAATTTTCATTCGTTGCGAACAAATACTCATTGAAATGCAACCAATATTTTCGCTAGGTCTATTTTTCAGCACATTAACAGCCTCTAAATGCTATAAAAAATTCATATTCACACATATTCTCCCGAACTGGTCATTTTAAACCACATTTCTTTCTGCTGTGTTTGGTATCCAGCAGATTAACTCATTAATAATTCTGCGAAGTAAAACTAGTATCATTTTGAAATTAATTAAATTAATATATATGGCTTTTTAGTCGAGCGCTTTTCATAGCCCATGGACGATTTGCGAAAATATATCCAAAACAATGTTTTTTTCTCAATCAATTATGCAAATCATTTAATTACCAACGCTTTTAAAATTTAATAAAAGATTTTCCAAATTTTGTTCATCAGACTGAACTATTGATTTTTATGTATATTTCCAGCTCGAATCACAGCCCTTTAATCTATACAGACATACTATTTCAAACATAATATTGCTAATAAAATGATCAAAAAATGAGGTTTTGGTACGATTTGAGCGCTTTAGGGCATTTTAACTGCAGTTTAATTGATGAACTGTAATTGGGAAAAGTGGGGAGAAAGCGCACGAAAACAAATTAGCAAAGCCTTTATTAAAATTTTCAAGCCGATTGTCGAATTTGCAATCTAACCCCTGGTGTATTTGAACCCTAGCTTTTTGCAAAAGGGTTTGAAACATGCATTGGACAAAAAAAACCCCAATTAACTGAAAATTGCATTGTGGAGCGTCGAATATTGATGAGTTGATTAATACATGTTCAACCACTTTGTATCCAACAGTAGAGATGTCTGAATGAAACTATGTATTTGAGTTTCCAAAAGTTTTCTGATTAAACTTTCTTTCTCGCTCAACGTTTTCCCCCGATAAATGCAAACGGTTTTGCTTTCCTCACAATTTTTATGTACAACGCCAGAAAAACAACGGAGCATCTTAAAATGAAGGAAATATGTCCACCGTTTTACCCCAAATGACAAACTTGAAATTAGGAAAACTTTTCACATAAATGTCCCAATTCGGAACACATTTAAGGTGAGTTTTAGCCAACTAAAACAAGTGTCCAATCAAGAAAAGTAGCATTGCATGTCGCGCAACAGTTTGAGCACGATTTTTACTTTTTATCTTGGAAAATATATGGGCATGTAAAGGAAGTTATATTCATTGACGTAATAGTGTTAATATGTTTTTTAAATGTGCAAACTATGTAAATTTGTAAGTGTACTAACATCAGGAAATGTGTAGATAGTGGCCCTCATGTTAGTACGAAGTGGAATGAAAAACATTTTCAATACAAGTTAATCAACAAGTATTTTCCATTTGAAATAAACCATAAATTGTTAGCCGATTAAAAATGGCATGCGGTTATTCCAAAACTCGGTATGCTAATATGCAAACCACACAAAATTTAAATATTGCACCTCAATGGTTTCACTATAATAGCAAAATAATGTCGCCAACTGACCGAAACACGCTACATTTCGAGCTGAGCATGTTTTCCTGTCTAAACATTGAAAACTTGTCATGCAAATGAGGTAATGCACCTCCTAGGAAAATAGGTAACGGCCGGTTTTGCTAAATTTTTCTCCATGTGAAATTCGCTAATGGAATGAGGACACAGTTAAATTAGTTAAGTAGAATTAAATGTAATGGACTTCTAAAAGCAATTAAGAACTGATTGATCAAGAAAGATTGAACTACGGATATCCAATTAGTTGAAAGTAACTTTAGACTCATTTTTATCTTTAATTGCCGCTATTTATGCCATACAGTGCAGAAGTTTAAAGAACTTGTACTTTCTATGATTTAGGGTCATGTTTGAAGAAGCGAAACTTTCCCTCAACAGCACTGTGATGGAGCGCTTTGCAGCAGTAAAATGCTCATTAAAAATACAATGTTCATCGTTTGTAATTTATTTAAAAAAATACACATTACAAAAAACAAATTATATCTTTATCTCTGTTCCAATAGTGCTCGAAGTAATAAATTTTGCAAGCCCAAAGACTCCGACGTGTAATACTTTCCTTTTTAAGCTGAATATATTCAATGGAAATTGCTAAATGTTTGGGTGTTGTCTCATCATTATCGAGAAGAATGTTTAAATATGAATAGTCAGCCGCAGGCACCGGCAGATACCTGTGAATAAATTTACTTTCACAGCCAGGGTCAACTTTCATTTCAATTTCAATGTCACAGTCAGTTGAAACAGGTTGAACTAGAACCCATTTCTACAAAATCGCGTTGAATCTTTTGTTCCTTTAATAATCAATTACTGAAGATTATGACATTATCCTTGATTCATGCAATTCGCATTGCATTAAATGTTCTTGCATAACGTTCTCGTTAATGCAAAACAATGAAGATTTCTCATGCAACATCTAGGTACCTACATTCATGTTCTTCTTGAACCTTTTACTAATATAATTATTTTTTCCAGTGGGTTGAAATTTCCACTTGTAGATAATGGTGTAGAAAGCCAGTGGTAAATTTTTCAAAAACTACCTATAGAATCTCAATATGATTCTTCTGAACAAACTCCACAAGTTTTAGACAACCAACCCACTTTCCATTAGCAACATACAAAAATCCCATTAGCTAAAAACATAATTCAAAAATTCCCCTGACAGTTGAATTTCCCAGCGCAATCCCGAAAATGCACTAGCACCAATTTTCATGCTTCATATTCACATCCGCTAATCTAATGGATTATGTGTTTTTTTTGCAGGTATTTGTTGCATTGCTGTCGGCTTGCTTGACTTTGCAACATGTCGTTGCTGTTGTCAATAATGGCCAAAACAAGAAGAATGAAGAATCACTGAAAACCGTAGCTGAGACTAAAGAGAGTGACAAAACCAATGGCAATGCGGAAGATTTGGTGGCGGAAAGCTCCGAGACGTCCAACCGAAGGGACGCTTCTTCAATTCTCGACTCATATGGAGTTCCCAGCTTGACCTCCGGCAATGGAGCATCTGTACACTTGCCAATACCAGTCTATGGAGTTCCGAATGCGCCATCTAATAATGTGGTTTATCCCGGACCTCCTCCAGATATACCTCCACCTCCTCCGAAAATATCGCCTGCTCCCTTGTACGGACCACCAAAGCTAGGGAATGTATACGGAGTACCACAGTTACCTCCAATCTCCAAAGGATATGGACCTCCATTAAACATTAAATATGGGGCGCCGGCATATCCACTTAACCAGTTTTCGGTTAATTTGAGTCCACCCAAGCCCATTTATGGTCCACCTAAAGGCGTATATGGACCTCCAGTCAAGCCTTTGAAGTATCATAAATACCCTCCAAAGAATTTCAACTTCAGGCCCCCAAAGCCCGTATACGGCGCCCCAATTATATCCGGCTTTAAAGATAATTTCAACTACAATAAAATAAAATCCAACAACTACTTGAACACCAAAAACTTCAATAACATTTTCGCGAGTAATGTGCTGAACAATAACGCTTTCTCGACGAATTCGTTCTCCAATTTATATTCCGGTGTATCCAGCTTGAATCATCAATATGGAGCGCCAATTTTGCCCCCTAAAATTCAATTTGGAGCTCACAATGTAGGAATATCTACGCAATATGGAGTTCCGGAGAAAGTAATTGAATCAGGGCCTCCACTCACCGCCTACGGACCTCCACAGCCCTCACCCAACCCCAAACCGCCACACCCAGGCGCTCCAGCACCACCTACGCCTCCAGATATCAAATATGATGGATGGCAGCCAATCCCTGGCCTGGTTTCTAAACGCCCTGAAGAGGAAATACATCATATTACAGCGGAAGGTTCCGGGTACCATGATTTATCTCCACCTCCTCTTGGTAACGGTCATAATCAGCTAAGTAACTCCTATGGAGCTCCAGCGGTAACTTTGGATGTCACTCATGGGAATGGCCTTAGTGACTCATACGGAGTGTCTTTGAATGCAATAACTGGATCTAAGGGGGTGAGTGACTCTTACAGCGCTCCTTTGGGCACAGTGACCGGAAGTGGAGGAATAGTAGCATCCTCAGGAGATGAAGCTCATCATGCTGGAAGTCACTCCAGCTCACATAGTAACTCCCATGGAATAAATCTGGATCTAAGTTCAGTAGGCGGAGCTCACGGCTCTGATATCCAAGCAGTTAAGAGCGTGGAGTACAACATAAGCCCTCAGGTCAACTCCGGAGGCAACGGACATCAAATATCCGACGTCTACGGTGTTCCTCACGCCGATCCCTTTTCTTCTGCCCACTCATACAACAGTTTAGAGTCAGCCTCGCAGAGTTACAAGGGCAGTTTCAACTCACACAGCCATAAGTCATCTCATTTTGGTAACTCAGACATAGGCTTAATTCCGCCAAGTGGAATTTATGGAGCGCCTCCAAGTAACCACTATGGAACACCTTTGTACACGAATAGCAACTACAAAACATCTAGTCGGCCAGGATTTTACTCCGATGCTGGAAAGGGGCACTCATATTTGCCTCCAGTTCAACCTCTGAAGTCCTATGGAGTGCCAAGTGGTTCAACAGCCATTTCCTTCCAAAACTTTGCTCATGGTTCTGCGACTGCTGGGATTGACCTACAGCACAGTGGCTTGAACATTGAAGGCGCTAGCGCGTTGCCATTGACCAGCTACAATGTCCCACTGGGAACTATTGATGGGAATTATGCTCTTCCAGAATCCAATGGAGATATCAGTGTGTCCTTGGACTTCTCACATCCCCCGGTTACTATAGACTTAACGGACGGCAAGCAGGACCGCGATTGCTACAATAAACAGCAACTGCAGGTGCCTTCACTGGCGTATGGCGTGCCTTCTGCGGACAGTTATACTTCTTCACTTTCTAGCCTGACTACGAACATTGCCACCTCTCACGCTCAAAGCATTGTTCCACAATCTTCGTATGGAACACCCGATTTGGTTCCGCCTCAAGCTCAAATTTCAGTGCCATCATCCCAATATGGAGTGCCAGATTTAGCTCATAGTGCATCTTTTAAAACTGAAGCAAAGGTGAATTCTGTAGCAGAAAGTGAAGAAACCCATGGTAAAAACTATGGAAAATCTGTAGCTGCCAGTTTCGGGCCGAATAGCGAGCTCGTGGAGTCCCAATCTCTAGACTTTAATAATATTCCAATACAAGGCAATTTGGGAAGTTACACCCTTCAAATTCAATCAGCTGATGGAGCTCCCGGACAAGTACCACACACTCAGGTGTTAAATGAAGGTTTATTGCAATCTATACTTCAAGCCATTGAACAGCCAGGCAAACAAGGCCAAAATACAAAGTATCCGATTGTTTTGCAGCCCAGCGTTGAGCGGAACAATTACTCGATTAATGAGACTATCAGTAATTTGGATGGTTCAAGTCCACAGGCCTCCGAAATAAGCGAAGTCATCGTTGAAGCACCTAAAGACAGCAGTTTGGGGGATAAATCCGATAAGGTTGATAGCGAAGAGTCTTTACAACTCTTAGACACGAGCAATATTGCCCTGTATTATAAGAAAGACAACGATTCGAAAAAAGTAGACGCCGAAGAGAAAGCAGATGAAAACAGTGTCGATAATGAGAGTAATTAGTTTCTTTAAGACAAGAATATCTAGTGAGTTCAGTTTTTAATTCCACAATAGGCAACAACAACTGCTTAATGGGGAAACTGAACGAATATCCTGCCAAGGTGATGAAATTGCTCAAAACATCAACATAACATTGCCATTTTCAATTTTAAATAGGATATCTACGATTGTTAAATACCAAATTTAGTATCTAAAAATGTCTAGATCGCACATAACAATCTGTACATATTAATCTTAAGTTACAAAGATGTGTAAGTATATTTAAACCTAAAATAGTCGTAATATAATATTTATTTATTTCTTTTATTTATGTTAAAGTTGACGATAATAAATGTTTGATTTTGATGTCCTAGTAATTAATTAATACTCAAACACAATTTAAGTCACTGCCAGTCTCATTAAAGGAAAATCAAAAGCATCATTCCATAACGCCGGTTAGGAATGCCAAAAAAAAAAGATCAAAAGCATGGTCCTTCAACCATAGGACAGCAAGAATGACGCTTTGTGTAAAAAGTAGGGTCACCCGAGAAAATTCTTCGCCAAGTTAAAACATCCTTTGTATCCGTAGCATTTTAGGGTTGATGTCTTCACAAATGGCCCTTTGTGTAGTTCGGTCGTTTTCCCTAAGTCTCCGTATGATGTATGGCAGGATTAAAACAAAGCCATAACATACGATGTCCACTGAGAGCTTAAGTGCAATGTTAGTCCAGAGCAATATAATATCGATTTTTCGATCACGTAAAGTTAATTCGAGTGCCGTACTCATAATTTCTTTCAATATACTAAAGAAAATCCCTGATGATTTCTAAAACTCATAAATTTAGTGCTTCCAACCATCTCCGATAATATGTGATAATGAATTATCGGGATGATCAAATATAATGAATAATTGTGCCTGATTTCGCATGTTAAAAAATTCAAACAATTTCGCTTCTCACCTCATATACAGAACAATGGAAGATTGTAAAGCTGAATAGGAAAAAATGTACGAAAAATTGATAAATTTGGTCGAAATATGCTGTAGGTATTCAAAAGTTACAAGTGCAAATGTGTAAAAATATAGGCAAAAAATTAGATACATGACCAATTTGTGCGTTTTATCACACTTTATAGTCAATACCTGTTACTTTGGGTGTTTAACATGATATTTGCTTCAGAATCTGAAAACCCATTAAATCCGTAATCTGATTTCATTTAATTCTGAAGTATTTAGAAAATTGAAGCTTCGAATAAGTGAAACAGGATTTTTGAGTCTGAAATTGGGGAACAGCGGCGCAAAAAGTATTTTGATTGGACAGGAAGGAATTCGGAGATTTCTAGTCGATATAAGGAGGAACTATTTTTTTTTCAAATTTATCAATTAAATAACAGCTCCATTCGATATTTAAAAGTATTTCTTCCAAATCGCGGTATTGACCCTGGAAACAATTTGGCTTCTATAAGTCTCGACTTCGATCCACTAGAATTTTTTCATATGGTCTCCGTTTAAGAAAGTCCCGTACAAAGAACCATTTTTCTATGATAGATCGAAGTAATTGTATATATTAATAGCCTTTTAATTATAATCAAAAAGCTTTTTTACTCTTGAGCCCAATTCACATTTTTAGAGAACCGAGAATGCAAATGCCAAAAATGATTTAATTGCTGCGTGTTAATTTTGAGAAAATGCAGAACCTTTTAGGATTTTTCTTCTTTTCTTCAATGTAAACAATAAAAGGGTTTCAAATATGGGTTTAAATTAAAAAGAAACCCGTTTAAAACCCAATAATCATTTCAGTCAGTAGCCGATCCACCTATCCGATTAAATGCAACTCATAAAATTTCGAATTGCCTGAACAAAAGAAGATGAGCGGAAAGGCATTGAAAATATAAAGCAATAATGGATCTACGAAAAAAGATTACTTGTTGGATTTAAATGTTAAACGGTGCATTTTCCGGTCGACGAGAGCTAATTAAACAGAAAACGATTCCTCAAAAGTCCGCATACTGGTCTATAAATTGCCAGCCGAAGAAAATTAATTCATCCGAGCCTGGAAAAAGCAGCGGGAGTATCCTATAAGCGCCCCGACTGCCGTTTGATCTACAACTCTTCTTTCTCCCTATGAAAACGGGCTGAGGCGAAACATCCACTGGTTAAATTGAAAATTTCTCTACACAGCAGCTGTTGACATTTTTGCCATCCTGAAAATGAATATGTAATTAAATTTAAATTAGATTGGATTTTTCGTTAATTTGGCTTTGCCAGAGTAAAAAGGTTATGAATTTTAAGAGCATGATTTCCTCGCTTTCTTCCAGACAAAGGCTACGTATTCCATGGATTTGTGCGCTGCATATTTTATGAAGTGCCTTTAAACCATTTATCAATCAAAAATGGCTTAATTCTCAAAAAAACAATTACTGATTTCATATTCCAAACAATAACTGCAATTTAGTAAAAAAATCAAACTTACCTCCACAAAACACTACTATCAATGCACTTACCTTCTTAATCGAAAAGTTCAAAATTAACTGAGGGAATAAAAAAAAAGAAGTAATTCAATCTATTTATTGATTTATTAAGGATTAAAATACGTTACAAAATTATCAAAACAAATACATGAAGTGACTTAAGAACATTCAAACAGAAACCTGCGGATCAAGGATTAAAACGTTTCTGTATGCACAATAGTATTAAGTTAGGTGATGCAAAAAAGTTCTAAGTCCTTCCACCGCAAATTCATAATATTCTTATTTACTTTACGAAAATCTAGATATACAAAACTTCTGTAAAAATAAAAACTATCTATCACTGGACAAAAAATCACGGATAATATGGTATTTAGAGCATTGGTACTAAACAAATGAGCGGTTATATTGATAACTCTCCAATAGTGGAATGAATGACTACACAACAGAGCATTTGAAATTTAACATAGTTTGGGAAAAGATGGGGAAAAATTATATTAAGCAGATAGCGCGAACTCTGCTGTTGCAAGGAATAAATTTTATTAATAATGAACAGCAAAATATTGTAATTCGGAATTAAATAATTACGTTATTTGGACCTGCATCAAAATGAGAAAATTGAAGTTGAAACACATTTAATATATATTTACGATATATAATGATTAATTAACTTTGTTAAAAGGAACTACTGAATGCTTTTCGACTTAAATTATTCACAGTAGATATGAAAATTGATGGATTATATGTACAGTAAAAACTCACTATCAGAAACTACTAATTACAGTTTATAATTTAGAAATTTATTCTTTAACACTGATCGCACATTGAATTGGTGTTTGACTTACATGATAAGCTATTGAGGAGTACTGATCTGATATTGAGTAGAACTCTTAGAGTTCGAACTTTAAAAAATCAGTTTATGAAATCGGGCTGTAAAAGGCAATTGCTTATAGTATTAAAGAATATTACACTTCCTATGAAAAACTATGTTAAATAACATTATTAAAGCTCATTTATAACTTTAAAACCAACACAAAAATGTACAGTATTTACGTCCAAGATTCTGACAGTATTAAATTAACAGAAGATATTAATGGTAAACGAACAAGTTGAACATTTAAGTAACTAAAAATTAGGTAAATAGAAATATATTTTTAATAAAATGCTCTCAAGGAACACGAGTTTCCGAAAGCATAAAACACTAACTGAATAAAATAAATAAACTTTAATAACGTTTAGTAACGCTTTAACTAGCAAGAGTTTAACGATATCGCCTTGACTACCGATATTTAACAAACGATTATTATTCGTCTTTTTTGTCACGTTTGTCACCTTCAAAAAGCAACTTTTCCCAATCAATCGGAGTGCCATGAACCTCCTGCTCTAACCACAAGTTGTAGCATCGCTTAAAGCTTTCTGAAAGGTCATATTCTTGTCCCAGAATGCTGTTTGGGTTATTATCAACAGGTTCAAACTCGCTTTTCTTAAAAAAAAAAGCAATTTGTTAACTCAAAATTGAAATTAACCAATAATTTATAAAGGCTGAATAATTCTATTTGTTTAAAAAAAATCACCCAAACGCTGACTCGCAAAAATTATAATACATAAGAACGGGAAAATTATTGTATATACTTACTTTGACTTGAGTGTACCGGCGGTTATTAAATCTATCTACAGAGGCTCTGAGAGCACATTCTTCGCTTTGAAAATCCCATGGTCTTGCATCAATGTCTGAAAGAAAATATGTAGATATCTATCACAAGTTAAATCTTTTCATCTTACCATTTCCATAGGCCCAGTCATCGTTGAGGCGATGGCGAACTTTCTGGTAAATAGCGCTGATAGTTTTCATGTTTGATTTGCGCCATTGCCTTCCCAAATACTTAGTCTGCATTTTCAGTAATTTCAGAACATACAGCTGAGTCATTGCATGTCTTACTTTTAGTGTGCGTTTGAGAATGGGAGCCGACTTGAATACCACAACCATCTGTAAATCGATTTAAACAGAACAGCTTGTAGAATTGCATCCGGTTTTTCACGAGCAAATTTACCATGATCCTCGAGTGCTTCCACTTAGTCAATTTATTTAAAATTCTAAGGAGGTTTATGCAGGAAAACATGTTCCTCCATGAAAATTGAGCCGCGTCCCCTATTTCAAGACTTTCGGCGGTGAGATCGGGCTGGTCTCCAATTACACAAGATGGGAAGTCCAATATCGGAATCCTAAAATTATCCTTTCTAAGTTTAAGCAACAGAGCGCATTTCAGGCAGTTTAACCATAAAAATCCAAGCGGAATTGTTTATACGTACCTGCTTTGAAAGTCTTCATGTAAAATACATATTAATAAAAAAAAGCACTGACAAAGGGTTCGCAATTATGTTTCAAACCCCATCCCTCTAAACAAAAAGTGAAAATTCAACTTACGCATTTTTAGCGCCAACATATCCCATGATGTTTTGATTAAAGAATTTAAGCACCAATGGGATACAGTTAGCAAATACAAGATGCTGTGACATGAACTCGAACTGATAGATGTGGTTCAGCTTGAAGTGTTTCAAAAATAGCAAGAGAATTGCTGACACTGCTTTGACGATAATCTCCTTGTGTCTGTTCACATCGATTCCCAGTTTCATTGACTGCAAGACAGTCATACTGCCCGAAACAAATAGAAAATATATTATTGAACATACTCATTAGGTTGAAACTTACGGCATTTCCTCAGGTAATACATCAGCCATGATATTGATGGAATCGGTTTTGGCTTTGGAGGTGGGCGCAGCAGCTAGCAATATTTTCAACAGAGCAATCATGTATTGAGGCAAGGTCGGAAGCATAGCCTGATACAGGACTTCAGCAGGCGTATGCTCAATGTACTCTTCTTCGCTTGAGACTGGGTTTCGAGCAATCTCTTCCTCCTTTTCGATTTGCAGCTCAACTAATGAAGTGTAAACGTGCTGTAAATAAATGCTAAATAGCAACTTGAACTTGATAGAAATCCTTTCAATAATACCGCTTTTAAAACTCTAACTCCTTCATGAATAGGCTCGGGCAATCCAAACAAAGTAGTTCGATCCCCAGGCAAGCTGTAGCCCAAAAACTTCTGTCTAGCATTGTCCAGGAATAAATCGATATCTTTCTGCCTAACTTTTGGCTTCCATGGCAAACCTCTTGGAATAACATCATGCTGTGGAGGAGGTGAAACTTGCATGTTATACATGTTCAAAATGTGATTATTAAACATCTGATTAGTTTCATTATTATCTGTGGGACGTCTTTCATCATACGTTGCCATCTCGGCTAATTCGTCGCCATTTTCATTGGCCATGGAAGTTTCAACTTCCAAGCCTAGAGATTCCTGATCATCTAAACTACTTTGCTTTATGAGACTCTGAAATAAAACATCAATGTATTTTCGAGAAAATGACAAAAAGATGAAAAAAACGCACTCTTCTAAATGGACGTGCACTACGCTTCTGATTTTGGACTTCGAGCAAATCTGTAGCGCTCGCCGGTGGTGATGAAGACCTCATGGTTTTGATGATTTCCAAAGTGTCTTCACCTTGAGGTGGCAAATTAAATGAACGGCGTTTTTCTGCCTTCATTTCCTATTGAAACATTAACCAGTCAAACGCGCGCTGGAATATCTATTTGGCATGTTACCTTCAATTCATTCATACCACCCAATGTTACAAGCGTAAGTTTCCATAAAAGCAGCAAAACTTTTTTCATAGGAAAATGAGGTGCGGCACCACTGCAAAACTTTGTTACCATGGACAATAGTTTTATAATCAAATGATCCTCTCCATCTCGCTCTGATAAAGTTAATTAACATAATATTTTAAAAATTAATATTGGATTAAAATTGCCAATAAACTGTACTAAATTCAACAAATAAAAGCGACAATGATAAGAAGAAAATTTACCAATTTCAAACACAAATGCCTCTATATCCTGGGAATATGCCGGGTCGCCTGATAATTTTTCAATTCTGATTACTTCCGTTATGATATATAGAACGGATAAAATGACACGAAGATCCTGAGAGTCAGCTAGTGAAACAGCAATTTTCCGCATTGCAACATGCGCAGCAGTGCTGTTACTATAACGTAAAAAGTTATTTAAAGATGCATAAAACATGGTATATAAAATCACTTACTCAATTTCAATGTTTAACAACTCAGTAAACAAAGCAAATGCACCAAGTCGAAACAGCATCATGGAATTTATTCTAGTCCAGTGTTGCTGTTCAGTATCAGATTGTACCTCAGCCCAACAACCTTGGGCGAGGTACAGGAGACACCTTGCACTCCTCATTCTCAAAGGTTTAACACTAGACTCAAGCTGATCGAGTAGTTTCATCATTACTGATTTGCGCGTTTCTACCGATAAACGTTTCCAGTTGGGTAGAAGATGGTAAATTTCCATTTGGTCCTCAAATGCCTGAATATATTGAATTGTAAATAGAATTGAAATAGTAGTAGTAGTAAACATCTTTATTAGTAATAAAAGGCTATCGACCTATCGGTCTTTCTGCCCAGAATTGAAATATTGGTGCAAAAAACATACTTTGACATTGAGCTGAAGCTCTGGTTGTTCGGTGTAACTGTAAAGCTCTGCGATTTCATTGCCGTGAGTGTCAGCGTCATCATAAATAAACTCAAGATCGGGAGAATCCGCTCCACCGCCCTAAAAAGAATAAATGGACTCTAAGAAACTTGTAATATAAAATATGACAACCTTCCGAATGCAAAAAAAAAAAATAAAATACAAAAACCAAAAGAAAAAAAACGAAAGCGGCATTTTTTTTTGCGGTACCTGACCCAGATTAATATTATGCAAATCAACTGAAGAAAATTTGGGTTTTCCTGCAGCGCTTTCCGAAGCCTCATAAACTTCTTCAGGCGGTCCAAAGACTGCTCTACGTGCATCTTTATCTGTTTGTATAGCTGTGGACCGGGATCGAATTCTACGGGTGGATTTGCGCTTGGAACAAGCTTTGACACTCTAGAATAGTCAACATGGACGGGTGATTTCAACATGGTCGAGGAAATTGACAAAATAGAGACATGGACATAAATAATGTTTAAATAATACCAAAATACCTTATGTACGTCTCCACTTTTTTCAGGACATGTAGGATCAAAGGAAAATTCGGGACATGTTACATCACAGGTTGAAGTTGGAATGCTGCTTGAATCTGCTGTCCGCTGAGTATAATCTGGCAGACCAGGATAATATCTAAGGGCGATTTCAATCTGATCTTTCCTAGACCTTGCCGACAGCGGTTTTTCGGGTGTAATCAAGCGTGGAATGCTAGATGAATATTTGTCTGTAGGTTTCCGTACAGAACAAGTCTTTGCTTGGGAAATATATTGAGGAGCATCTATCTCCTTCAATGCTCTTTGTATCGATTGCAAATTAATGCTATGCAATGGTGGTTGTTCGCTTCGCATTTTGGATCTTGAACGAGGTACTATAGTTTTTAAAGTTGCTTTGGGAATTGCTCCTTGCTTTCTGTACTTTGCCAGTGAATCTTTAGACGATTGTGGTACGATGTGTTTAGGCTCAGAACTGGCATAAGATGACAAATCTAAGTAATTTACAGAAGTGCTATGCAGGCTGTATATTGGTGGCTCAGTCTCTTCATCTTCCCACGTTGAAGGTTCGTCTATTGCTGCAGTGGAAGGTAATTTTGAAATTTTTATATTTGGTTTAATATCCTCTTCCACTGAGATTAAGCTATCTAATTGATCACTCTCAGCAGGTAATCTTGAAATTTTTACAATGGGCTTCTTACACTGTTCCACTGAAACGAGACTTTCTGGTGCATCTAATTGATCACCACTAGATGATGCAGTTGAAGCTTGGAATGGTAAGTTTGCCTTTTTATATAAATCAGCTAGTGATAAAACAGGATCAGTTTCCTCCGAAGTAGAAAGTTTTGGCTTGTCAATTGAACCACTAAAGTCACCTTGATCATAGATTTCAGAAAGTATAATTGGTGTATATTCTTTTGATTTTTCGGTTGCGACAGAATGTTCACGTGGACTAAAATCACTAGCTAACGAGCTTGATTCAATGTCCCGCTCTGTGATTGCAGTATAAGGTTCTGTTATTTCTACCAAATCATGTATAATATCAGCAATATTCTCCAGAGGGTCATCGGATGTCAAAGCAACTGGCGCTGATCTTTTTTCAGTAAATTTAGTATAGTTCTCAAAAAGTTCTCTTACATCTGAGACGCGTCTACGTAATGGAGGTGAATTCGACAAAGACCTTTGCGGTAGTTGCACTTTAGATGGTCTTTTGTATACTTCAGGGCTTGGTACCTTGCAATGCGGAATACATTCACATGGACTTAATCCTTTTAAGCAATAAGGAAGCTTTAAGTGCTTGGAATATCCGAATATATCAGGGTCTGTGGACTTTTCTTGAACATGAAGGGGTATATCAGTGGTAACATGTGGTTTAATGGTCTCAAACTTAGCAATTAATGAAGCCAGTCTACCAGGTTTGGGGCTAATTGCAGGTGATGCAACTTGAAATGGTGATTCAGCCGGTTTAAAGAACGTGGTGCCCCCTTTTCCAATCTTAGCAAAAGTTTGGCACTTACTTGTGGGTTTTTCTGATTCACTGGGAGTCTTACCCGGCCCTTGGTCAGTATGGGCGGCACCCGATGAGTTACCATCAGAGCTTAAGCCTGTAACTGGTCTTTTTTTCACTTTACCATATTTAGCTGCCGTTTTGGAAGGATCCATCTCAATGAAGCGCAAATCGTGTGCAGTTAATTAGCAAAAACTGATTCACAAAATTAGCAGGAACAAAACCGACGCTATGCTAAAACAAAAGCGCGCCAAACAACCACTAGCAATTGTTTCCTAGGCAGGGTAGGATCAATTGAAAGTACCATGAAGTTAGTGAATGAGGCCTAGACAAATTGTACTTTTAGACTAATAGTACTTTCTTAACCCTAATGTATTCATTAAAAGCAGCGCAGCCACTAAATATATAAAACAATAAAGTGAAATGGGTTTTTTCTTTTTGCAAAATGTACTATTGTTTGTTTGTTTCAGTCCTTACATCAGAATCCAGCCTTTGACGCCTAATAAGCTCTCTCAACAAGGGCCTCACATCTTTCTTTCCATTTCCATTTGAATCCATCTCAATTTTAATAGCATTATTTCATTAATTATTTTATAAAACACTTTTGTATCAACTAAAATATTTGCTGAACTCCATATTTTGCTTGTGTCAATTGTCACCAATACTCTTGCTCAAAAAATTGAATTAATCAATTCATCAAAGTATTAATACATTTGATTGCAATTATATATTAAATTTACTATATCCTTAATATATGTGATAGCTCATGACGACGCTAAGTCATTGAAAAATAATTTTAAAAATTAATTTAAATCAGCCAAGCTGAATAGGGCGTGGCACATAGAGTTTCATTTCTGAAATACTTTGTTTTTATTTTATATCTTAAGCCAAGGACCTAGACTGAAGCACATATTGAAGGTGGAAATAACCGGAAACATATTTTTTTAAAAGAAAACTAACTTTTTTTTGTACTAAAATTTCACATATTGTACTGCGCAGCTGCAACAATCCTTGTGCAAGCGGCATGACGTCAGGCACGACGAAAATGGTGGAATTTCCGAATTGGAGCGTTTAGATGAATATAACTGCGGTGTTTGATAGAATGAAACACTCACCTGTTTAAAACATTATTAATATAAAATTTTTAATGAAAAGAAATCTATATTCTTGATTTACTCATTCAGAATGCAAGTCTCATGCATATGCATGCCGTTGCAATAAGAAGAAATATGCTTTATATCCATTGGTTGTAAATATTTATATAAACAGAGAAGACTTGTCTCTGATATAAATTAATCTCCTATTATCTCTCTGTTAGGGTAGAGGTAAAGGCAGTGATTTTCTATAGTATGACTGGGTAAAGAATTAAAAATGACTGGGTAAAAACAAATCAACTTTAAGAAAAGGTTAAAAATAAAGTATTGCTTTTCTTTTATGCCCACACGCTTAAATATGCTTGTATTAAAAAAAAAATTAATCCCCACAGTATTTTTAACAATTTGTTTGATCAAATAAATAAATTATAAAAAAATAATACATGAAAATAAACAGTAATAAACCAGTGCACTGTTGTCATATTTGACCGAAAAGGCAACTCTTAGCCGACAGACAGAGAAGATGCAGAGAATGTCACCATGATGTATTTTGGAGGGAATTTGTTTTTATACTACATTTTTGAATAAATTGAAGGAAAAATGAGTTATTTATTAGCGCACAGTTGAATTGTGTAGTTTATTGATTGTCTTACGTTACCAATTCCCTCTTGAGGTAAGTTTTTTTAATGTTGAGGTTAAAACAACTTCCAAGATATCAGGTTTTCATGCGGCCTTAAATGGCAAAAATTGAATGAAACCCCTTCTTGGCATTTACAGCAAGTTTCAGGGTCAAATAATTTATTTAAAAAGCTGAAAATGGGCATTACTGGGCTTTTGCCGTATTTAGCAAATGCCACAAAACCTTGCCATGTATCAGAATTCAGAGGAGGCACAGTGGCTGTAGATTCATATTGTTTATTGCATAAAGGCGCTAATGCATGTGCAGAACAGCTTGCTAGAGGAGAAGACAGTCATATGTAAGCAAAAATATCACCGATTTTCAATTGGTCACAGTTTTAATATCTTGCTTTTTGTAGGTATGTAACATACTGTCTAAAGTATGTAAAAATGTTCCTGTCGTACAATATTCATCCTATAATGGTATTTGATGGGAGAAACCTCCCAGCTAAAGCAGAGACGGAGGCTAAGAGACGAGAGTCTCGAAGAAAAGCTAAACAGAGGGCAGCTGAATTGCTAACCTTGGGCAAAACTGAGGAAGCCCGAACCTACCTCAAACAGTGCATTGATATAACTCCACGAATGGCCCATAATCTAATAATAGAATGCCGCAAAATGAACGTGGATTGCATAGTAGCGCCTTATGAGTCTGATGCTCAACTAGCCTTCTTTAATATAAAAGGCGTTGCAGAATGTGTAATCACTGAAGACTCCGATCTGTTATTATTCGGATGTAAAAAAGTTTTGTACAAATTGGATTTGAGTGGCGCTGGCCGCCTTGTGGAATCCGAAAAGATTTGCTCTGCAATGAAAATGAGACCTGATCAATTCACGTTTGATAAATTCAGGTACATGTGCATTTTATCTGGCTGTGATTACGCGAACAGTCTCAGTGGAATAGGCCTGAAGAAAGCCGAAAAATTCCTTAAACTAACTGCTGAAACTAATCCGGACGTTGTAGGTGGCAATGTGCTTTTGTACTTCTCAACGATAACAACTCAGTGTTTTCTTTTAGTTTCTTGATAGAATACCTAGGTATCTTAACATGAAGCACTTGGTGATCACTGAAGAATACAAGCAAAGTGTATTAATTGCTAATGCAACATTCCTGCACCAAGTGGTGTTTGACCCATATAAAAAGAAGTTGGTGCATTTAACAGATCCAGAAGTAAAAGGGACTAATCTAAGTCATCTTGTTAACGCGGGCGATAAGTTTGATGACGAAAAGGCGTTTCAAGTGGCACTTGGAAATCTTGATCCCTACAGTTTCGAGAAATATGATGACTGGAGTCCATCAGAGGTAAGTGGACATTTTTGTAGATGGGTAAAAAACCGTCATATTTTGGTAATTTTCCTCAAAATTTAAGTCTTTGAAAAGACCTAATTTGTTCCTGTCTTTATTTATTCTTACGAAGTGATAACTAGTGCTCTTTTCATATAAAGAACAAATTTCTTATCAACGCCTATTGCAGAAGAGCAGCTGCAAAAGAAATTCCCAAATCTTCTTCTTCTTCCTCGTACGTTAGGACTCAGAGTCCTGTGTTTTTCTTCAACTTCCTAGTCCTGGGATGCTGATGTCCAGCTTTCGTACCATCGCTTCGGTGGTCTTCATGGGAGTCTTGAGCTGTTAGGTTTTTGGTCTTTGGCGATTTTTGCCATTCGGTCGTCGGCCATTCTCTCTACATGGTCTCTCCACGCTCTTCTCCTTGCTCTGGTCCATCTTGCAACATCCGAAACCTTACAGGTATCTCTAATTTCCTCACTCCTTTTCATATCGTATAGTGTGTGTCCCGTTATGGATCTTAGGAGTCGCATTTCTGTTGTTCTTAGCAAGCGTTTGGTTGTTGTGTTTTCCGCTCTTGTTTCTGCGGCGTATGTCATCACTGGTCTCACGCACGTTTTGTAGATTCTGACTTTACTCCTTATACTCATGTGCTTGTTTCTCCAGATGATGTCTCGTAAGTACCCCGATATTAGAGCGGCTTTTGATGTTTGATTCCTTACTTCCTCCTTTAGATTCCTGTTACTCGTGATGTTTGCTCCAAGATATTTAAAGGTCATCACCTGTTCTACACTTTGATTGTAAACGGCGAGTTTGCATCTTCGGGGCTCTTTGGATATAGTGAGTGATTGTGTTTTCCGGGTAGATATTTCCATTTTATATTTATTTGTAGTTTGTTCGAACTTATATAAAGTCTTTGTATGTTGTCTTCATCCTCGGAGACTATCACTGCATCATCAGCGTAGCACATTATTTTTATTTCTGCATTTCCCATTCGATATCCCCTTCCAATCTGTTTTGTTTTTGTAATGATTTCATCCATGATGATGTTAAACAATATAGGGCTTAGACTGTCTCCTTGTCTAATTCCTGTGTTGACGGGTATTCTCCTTGTTGTTCTATTTTCTGCTTTTACGAGTGTGTGATGGCCGGTGTTTAGCTCTCTGATGATGGACACAATATTCTGATGAATTTTCATTTCTTCTAGGAGTTTTATGACGTCTGTCAGTCTTACTTTATCAAATGCTTGGGTAAGATCTATGAAACACATGAACGCCGGTTTGTTGAATTCAATAGCTTTTTCGGCTATTTGGCGGAGTATGAATATGGCATCTATAGTGGATCTATTGTGTCTGAAACCTTGCTGCTCCTCACATATTCCCGTGCTGGTCACTTCTTCTGCCAATATTTTTGTCAACAGCTTCGAAACTGTGCTGAGAAGGGTGAAAATTCCCAAATAATAGATGAAACGATTTTAAAAATGTTACCTGGCACGGTAACGATATAGTTAGCAATAGCGATTCTATTATCCTTTTCAAAGCATGCCAAAAATATTTTATATATAAATCATCCATTGTATTAAATAAATTCAGTCGTTTCAAAGTCATTTTAATATTTACTCGCTTCAATCACATATAATTTAGATAATGTCAATGTAATTGCAGTTACCGGAATACAGTATTTGGTCGGGTATTTACAAAAAACGAATTTCACGAAAGCAAGAGAAACAATTGCAAAAGGGAAAAATTGAACAATTCATGACAAAGCAGACGGTAAAAGAAGAATCGCTTACAATCAAAGAGCTCGATATCGAAGAATCTCAAATCACCCAAGAATTATCGATATACACCTCCAGGCTGGAGGTGTCTACAGAAAACAAATCCGATGATGACTGCATAGAAGTAACAAATAAAAATGAATTATCTCCGATTCTAACAAAAAACCCGTTTTTAAAAAATAAGAAAATTAGTAAATTTCCGAAAACATACACTTACGGTAACACCGTAGTTAAAAGCAGATTCTTCTGTCCAGAATCCCCAATCGAACCGAAAGAAAACAAAGATCCAACACAGTGTGAAAACGAAGGCGAAGTTGGAATAGAGCAATCAACAAGCAAGCAGCAAACTAGTATAAACTCCGCAATTCCAATACATTCTAATCCAGTATTACAACCAAGTAATAGTTCTTCCGAACAACTAATCTCAAGAAAAAGGAGTTCAGACCAGCTAATTGAAATTCAAAGCACAGACGCTTCAACGGACGGTCCTCAAGTTGCGCTTGATGAAGAAGTCATAATTGTAGAATCGAAGCAGGTTAGTGAAAAACATCGTAACAACTTGTAAGCTCTTATTGGTTTACAATTTTTAGGAAAATGTGAAAGTCCCAGAAACGAAAAAAAGAAAACTTGGTGCTGCCCGAAGAGTCGGACTTACAAAAGTTCCAACTTCCCAAAAGACATTGCACAGCTTTTTCGGTAAAATGAAAAAGACGGACTAAATGCATCTCTGTGATAATTGTAATCTAGCTCATTTTCTTCAAGTACGACTTCATATTGCGTTGCCGCATTTATTTGTGATGTTAGTTTTAATCTGTTCAATATGGTCGTTTGTAAATAGATACTTTATATTTCATCGGTTTTTATTTGGGAAGGGAAATAATCACGCTGAGAAAACTGCAAATTTGTTTATTATCAAAAGGTATTTAGAAATTAATTTTATTTTTATCCTAAATATTAAATTTCACATTTTCGTAGTCCATGCGAGTAAATTACATGAAAATTAGTGTTCGTTTTCTACATTCAAAAATATACAACAAACATATTCACACAATAAAATATATAACTCTTGGGAGATTGTAAAACGAGATCTTCTAGTAAGTTGACTTCGATTGAGAAACTGGGATATGATGATTTATGGCCAAATCACTACATTTTTTAAGGAAAATATGACTTAGTTTCAATGTCAGTGCGAATTGGCAAACATGAGAAAATTCGGTTAAAAATCTACCTATTCTCAATAACCGCGCCTAGTTTCCAAAAATGGCTCTATGTAAGCCGATTTACTTTAGTCACAGATAAGCTTGTTTTAAGTATAACAAAATATTCACAAGATCTTTGTCTTGGACACCATATTCTTTCATCAAATTTACAAGTTTTGCGTGAAGTAATATTAAACTCTGCCTATGACAGAACAAATAGATTACTGAATTGACAGTAAGAAGCTTTAAAAACAAGTTTTGCCTTTGAAGTTGCTCATCTGAAATTCAGTTCATTCAGTAAATGACTACTCTGAAAAGTATTGAATTTGCTCGTGCAAAAAAATTACTGTTAACGAAAAAATTGGCTTGTTTTGTCATAAATAAACAAACCAGAAGTTGAAAAAGAAAAATAGCTTTTATTCCAAAAATGTTCGTAGAAAATTTATTTTGTGGCATTAAGCATAATTTTGAATACCTAAAATTTGTTGGTAAGTAAATTTTATATACCCAAAAAAGCCTCAGAGGCAAAAAATAAATTATTGCTCTTCTCTTGAAAATTAGTTAAATGACTACACATACTTTCAAACTGATTACTTTGAATACATTACACTGGGTCGCATTAAAAATTTTTGACATAAAACTACGTATCTACTTCACTCCACGCCACCATATTATACAATATAGTTAATACAACAAATATACCAAAATTGACCATCTCTGAGATACTTAACTAGTAAAAAACAACAAATCGATCAGTAATTTTTGAAATGCATTTGAAAAGGATGTCAAACAATAAACATTTTGCTTGCATGTTTTCAGTATACAGTGTGTCTAAGATAAGCTTGGGGATCTCGGAAGTCGTAAGAAATATCATTTATTAGGGAGAATAATTTTTTTTCGACATCCTCATTATAGACAAACTTATATTGGACACTGCATAAACCGAGTTCACAAATATATACATACATATACTCTACTATTACTGATCTACTGTAAATATTAATGAAATCAGCCTCTGGTCAATGTGTAACAAACAATACTAAACCTAGAAAAAAATTGCTCAAATGGCCCTAACATAGAGAAAAATAATATGTATATTCTGGCTACAAATGTAATTGCACTTAAATTCTATACCTCTTCCTGTCTCTATAAGACCCATAAAATTTATAAAGAAAACACTGTTATAGCCTTGGTAAACAGACAGTATCTCTTCAAGAAAAAATATGTAAATTTCAACCATTAGAGTCTAAATTGAAAAACATTAATAAAATATAACTAGTTATAAAAATCGTAAAATTCAAGGTATTTTTGATTATTGATACATTTTCTGGAAGAGTTACTCAAAGGTTTAGTGGCTACCCACTATCATAATAAACCATTACTAGACATATTAGATGCCCTATGAAAATTATAAGATGTAAGGCCCCTCTGATACTAATCAATTACCAAGGCAGCCGAGGCATAGCTTACAGATGAATCGTTCATGTTACGACACTGACTTGACTGAGCGTATTTTAAAAATTTCAGACTAGCATTTTGGGAGTTATCGCTCCTGAGTAGTTCTTGTATGGCCTGATAAAAGACATATAAAAGACAAATTAAATTCCAATCAATGGTTTGTCTTACCTGTAGCAGAATTCCAATAGGGTGTCTACCGCAGATAGTATTTCCATATTTCTTAAGATAGTTTGTAAATTCGGTCGGATTCAAATTTTCAATAATATTCATGCCCTGAAACGCGCAATTTTATAACATTTTTGAAATAGAATTTCAAAAGAAGAAAGTTTCGCTGTTACGTACCACACGATCCAGTCCTTCAATAGATTGATAAACACTACCATATGACCTATCATAATAAGTGTATCTGAATCTATGACCCCAATGGCAAAAGTCTGATGATATTATAAAAAGATTTTTAGGATCTGCTAAATATTGGGCAAAAATTCGGCCATACTGTGCTTCCTTTTCTGGCGTTAGCGATCCAACTAAGATAGGAACAATAGTAAATTGATTTCTGTAGCTAAAAGACAGTACCTATTAGTTTGATTAATGCTGTTGATTATTAGTGGAACATTCATTTGTTGTCGCTAACAAATACTCACTTTTCCATAACTTTTGCGATATAAGGTAAATGCATTTCTATGCTATGTTCGTTTTCATCGGTATCCAAATCCATCCACTCAAATTCACCGGTATTCTCTAGTTCATTATTCACTATAAAATACAATATTTAAGTAATGACGATATTTTGGATTGGTGGACACGAATATTTGTTAACAAACCTGTCATGTCTATATGTAAGTCATACAATGGAGTCTTGTATTTTTGTGCACTTGACAAGGCACAGCCTGGCAAACGCACATGGTGAGAAGGGCCCAGCACGAAGATTCGACGTACTACTACAGGACTAATCTGTCTGTAAGCATGTCCTCCACATGCTCCACAGTACTGATATCCAGCATGCCTAAACGGAAAGTTTCGTTGAACAACAAACCTATTCTGTAGGCTCCTTTGAATAAAATGTTTGCAGTTTTTTGATAAAAAATTAATCAGCAGATTTGGCCGCGTTTCCTGAAACTGCAGGGCCAATTTTTTGCGATTGAAAATAATCCGGATTTACAGCTTCCCAGTATGCATACACGGTGGTGCAACCAAGACAGCGTGGAAGATTATAGCTAACTGGTGTGTAATTTTGAAATGATTTACATATGCGATATTGGCATCAATAGTGGCCCATCCATTAGAAATATTTTCGTCACACGGAGTGTTCTCAAAAATCCGTCGCATATCAAACTTGTGTTTTGTTTTGTGTTTCCCATGTTCCATCCATGTTTTCATGGATGTTAGTTCTCTTACAAATAAAGATAATTTTGATATAACGTTTATTGGGCCTGCGGTTAATAGTTTACCAGATATACTTAGTTGAAAACAGGGTCACATTTGGAACAGCATTGTACTAAGTCTGTAAAAGAAATTGAAAAATCGGACCTGTCGTCTAATACCATTTATCTGGGGGTATAGGAACATAGCGTAACTTGTTTCGAATGATGCACCAATGTATAAGGACTTCGAGTTTTTCATAAATATATCAAACTTTTTTTTTAATGGAACCCCCCTTATATTATTATGCTATCTTAAAGAGTTTTCAACAAGATTAGCAGAAAATGTTAAATTGTCAATAGCGTGAATCACACGTTTTTGAGTAAATCGCATGTTTCGTTCGTAGTGGAACAGAAGCGCCGCAATATGCATATGCTTCAGTAATAAGGAAGATATCTTCGATTAAGACGGTGTAACGATAAAGTTAATTCTTCTCTCAAACTGCCACTATCTAAATATCCAATCCGCTTAAAATAATCTTTTTCGGTTATTTTGGATATCAGAAGCTTTTAAAATTTCAGGTAGGTAAACCAATCAGGATCAGCATTCCGTTCGAAAGCGAGGGTTTGAGGCCAGAAAAGTGCCGTATTTTTGTATTAATACATTTGCTAAATATTTAATTCCGACATGTTGCCAGCAAATTGAGCAAAGCCTTTAATCTATAGGCTGTTTAATCCACCTGAGTAGGTAAATATAATTGTTTCAATTATCTGAAAATGTTCCCTATACGAAAATATTGTTTTTCAGCTTCACCTGACGTGTTTCGGATAAGGGGAATTAATGGGATTAATTGAAACTTTGAACATAATCACCTTTAAATAGAAAGGTGCGCCAAATAAAGTATTAACAGATATACGTCCCTACCTATTTATGCAAATGAAATAGTCAAATGACAACTTAAAATAATAACATGTACAAATCAATACTATAGGAATTGAAAATGAAATAAACATGTTTCAGGTGAATGATTGTGCATGCCTGATATAGACAATAAAGAAACAAATTAGATGCCATATATGAAAGCTTGGTTTACTTACGGGGCAATGATTGCCCTGGCAGGCCCATGGCTTAGATCAGCTTGGTTAAGCCAGTAGTCCAATTGTCTGGACAATTCAGCTCCTGAAAGAAATTCAGAGATTCCAGTTATGAGAAGTGAATTAGCAATTAAAGTACACAAGACCAAAATAAACAGCTGATATCTGGCCAGTTGTAATTCATTCATTAGCCTTACCTGAATCAGTGTACCAGCTTCCTGCGTGTAGGGCTCTTCTTACAGGCATTGTCAGTCTTTTAAATTGCGAATATTACTAGAAATATTACAAAGATGCCTTGTATCTACTAATTTGATAATTAGACAACCTTCCTAAAAAAGAACAAAATAACATAGAAACCTAGCGCAAGCGCCTCAAGCCGTTGATTTGGGGTGCTTAGACTAAAAATCCGTTTAGTAGCATCCATTCTCTGAAATTTCCTGTATCCATTCGCGAACACGCAATTCGACGCATCCGTGCGTCTTGATACACATTCAATTTTATCGAAATTATTGGAAAGTTTATTGAAAAATTGCATATAAAAGGCTTTTAATTATTTTTTTATTTTGTGAGAAACTAGAAATTATTTTAGGAATAAATTTTACTTAATAATATTATTTTATGAACGAAAAATTTACGTCGAGTGTGCTGTTTGCGTGTGTGCCTTTTTGCTTTTCCGATTCTTCCGGCATTCCGATCTTCAGCCACGTCAATCTAGTCGACAGATAATTGTACATAACCTGCCTTTACTGTTTACATTTTCAAAGAGGGTCCCAAAATGATATTCACTTTTACTTTCGTGATTCTACACACACTTGTAGCAAAATTTCTTGCTGCTATAAGATCTAGATCTCAGGGTGAGTGCAAAATAATCTATTGCAGTGAAAATTACATTATCGTGGATAAAGAGCCTGATTTAAAAATCAATAGCAACAACAAAAATGAGGTAAAAAATTAAAAAAATCTGGGAACAATTGAAAAGAATCAATGGCATAGGTATCCCCTTGGAAAAGGCTACTGGGCAAGGCTGGTTTTGTGTACTTTCTTTATGGCTAAAAACCATTTATACCTGTTTATTTTTTTCATGTTTATATCCTTTCCAGAGAACACTGCAAACGTTCCTGAAAAGCAAATTTCCAGATGTGGCAAAGGAAAAACTCTTCCACGAATATTACTTTCCTCACCGTCTGGATTATCCCACCAGTGGCATTATATGCATACCTAAAAATGAAAAAGCATGTAGAGCAGTCGCTAAAGCATTCTCAGACAGGGACACAAAGAAATATTATATCGCTCTAGTGCGTGGTATATTTTCTGCAGACTTGGTGGATGTTAATCTCCCGATTGGTTAGTACAAAAAAAACGTACATTTTGAGCCCGAGAGTAGTTAAAATGAGTATTTATAATGATAAACTTGATTGTAATACTTTCTACCCAATAACCAAATGGGGTATTTTCGCGCTAGCATGTGTGTCACGTTTATTGAGCTGTTGTGTGAAAATATCCTGCAAACTGGAAATGTAGATAACCGGACGTTTTGACAAATTAGTGTTTAGAAGTGCATAAGCTTCCTTTTTGCGATAATAATGCCCCACTGAACACTGCTTTAAGTTATGTGTTATTTTATTTTATAGGTGACGATGCACGTGAGGTTGCTATCCATAAAATGTGCACCGACAATGTTGTTTCCTGTCGGAATCCGAGAAATGCACAAACTGTAATAACCGTTTTAGATGAAGGAATTTTCGAAAATTATCCAGCAACAAAAATAATGTGTCGGATTATTACTGGCAGAAGACATCAAATACGAGTTCATTGCTCCCATTTAGGGCACACTATTGTTGGGGATTACACCTACAGCAATAGGAAGGATGTGCAGCCACCTAGAATGTATTTGCACTGTATAAGGTAACTAGTTTATTTGAGTTTAATATCACGACTTTGATCGACACTTTGCTCTTGAATTCTTACAAGCTGTGCGTCATTTCTTTTCTTGCAAATTATTTAAAAAAACTATTAAATTACCGTGACCATTAAATTCACCATTGAGGAAGACAAAAACAAATCATTAAACTTTTTGGATATGACGGTTATATATGACGATAATGGAGAAATGAAAACAAACTGGTACATAAAGGATGTGTGGTCTGGTAGATACTTGAATTACCAATCATATGCACCTATACAATATAAAAAAGTGATGTAACAGATCTTACTGATAGAGCGATTAAATTGGCACATTATAGATATAGAACAAAAAATCTTGAAACAATAAAAAAGATACTAATAATGAACAACTATCCCAAAGCTTTCTTCGAACCAATTATAAAACAAAGAATTAATAAAATCTACAATTCAAATAAATGGAACAACATAAATAATATAAATAAGAAAAAAGAAGGTGAAATCAAGTATGTATCATTACCATACATACCAGAAATTAACACAAAAATAAAAAATGTTTTAAAACCACATAATATTACTATAGCGGAAAAAACTAAAAACAACTGGGCAAAAGAATGTTTTACAAAATTTAAGCCTAGAAGCGATAAGTTGGACACACCTAACGTAATATACAAGATTGACTGTTTGAACTGTGACAACACATACATAGGTCAAACAGGGCAATATTTAAAGAAAAGAATATACGAACATAAATATAGCTTAAGAAAGGTTAACGAAAATGGAACAGCATTAGCACAACATGCACAACAAAAATTACATAGTTTTGATTTCGATAACACAAAAATATTAATCAATGAAAACAACTATAATAAGAGAAGAATCCAAGAAATGATACAAATTAAAAAACATCAGAATGCAATGAATTTTAGATCAGACACAGATTAAATGATACAGATTAAAAAACATCAGAATGCAATGAATTTCAGATCAGACACAGACAATCTTAGCTCTGCGTATCATACACTAATTAAATGATCGCATGCATGAACTGATTGGACCAAGTAAATGAAATATAAACACCTGATATTGAGGAATTGCAAAGCAATTCCTAGAATGCAAAGAAAAGGCGAAAGATAAACATTTTTTTTTGTTTCGCTCGCTTGATATCGAGTAAAATATGAAATTTCAGTGACCAGTCAAATGTGAAGGTAGAAACAACTATATACGTAAGTTAAATTTAAATCTCTAAACAATAGATTCTAGTCTTTTCCCAGACATGTTTGTCCTGACTCATCACCTGAAAACCAATGTTCTTGATGTACTTTTTAATATGTGTGTGATTTGTATTTTAATATGTGAATTTTGGTGAGTTCTATTTAAATTGATGATAACTGTAAATATATATTTTGGACATACTGATGATGGTGGAGAGAGACACCGAAACGTATTTGTGACATTTTAAATAATAAACAATAAAATTGACTGAAACCCAGGAAATTTTTTTTAAATAAATTGAAGTACAGTCAGGAAAATATACACAACAATTTCTTGCAAATGTCCATTAGACTTTATTGTGCCTTATTTTAAAATGCAGTAATTTTTTACATTTCTCTTGTTTTGGTGGTTGCAGACTGGTGGTGCCCGTAGATATTGAAAAAATCGATGTTTCTACATCGGATGCTTTCACTCAGGTGAAATTCTGGACAAGGGGGAAAGTGGTGCAGGATTTATCTTCAGCATATAACAAATTAGATCAGTACATTAAATCTCTGTGTAAATCAAATATCTAAGGTAAATCTAAGTGTGAATTTTCGTGCAACAGAAGTGTTGGTTGATAACATTGATGATATGAACAGTTAGGGGCGATTTTTTTTCACTGCTCATTGTGTAAATTTCTCGTTTTATTTTTGGTGCAGATGGTTTCTTTTTAACCTGATTTATATCAATAAGAGATGACTAGTTTTCACAAGAATTTGCAATATGAGTTATAATTATTGCTTTCTTCCTTCTCCGAGATATTTCCCAAATCCCAGATCCATCTTCTACTGCTTGAAGGTATTTTCTAATGTTTAGTCAGAATCATCCCGTCGCCAACTGTTTGTTCATCAAGACATCTCGACATGGAAGCATAAAAATTTGTTCAATTCTACCTCAAATTCAATGCCTTTTCGACTAAATAACTGAGCATATAATATCCAAATTTCAAACAATTCCACACGCAAAGAACCCTTGAAAGTGGTAATTGTACGTAGCCAAAATGTATTTAAGTATTACTAGTTTCTAGCAAATAAAGTTGTGTATAATTTATCTTCAGCATATAATAATTGATTGAATCTCGGTTTATTTCACATGACTTTTTACCACTATGTAGTAAACTGTTCTTCAATGCGCTTTCCTAGTTCAGTTTCTGCAAAGTTCCTCTTAATCGGCTCAAATATAAGCTGCAACGCGTTCCTAGGTTTAGAAGTAAGATTTGTGAGAAGCAAATATTTTGCATTTCATTTCCAGCTAAAATGCCAACACGCCATTAGTTTGCCAGCACAACAGGCAAATATCCCGCTTCATTAATAGAGTTTTAGAGTGAAAAGCAGGCAGGCGGAAAATAATTTTCAAAATAAGATTTTTTGAAACGGCTTATGTGAGGCGCTTGGGACAGGACACTTATTGATTGAGGCACAGTTTAGAGCAACCTAGTCGAGCTCCATCTACGCGAATTTTATAGACTCTGCTATCGTTCAACGAAGAGCAACTTGCGATTATTAAGCGGTCTTTTTAACGGAACTTTTTCTAATTAGGAACGGTACAGAGGGAACTAAAAGCCCGTAGTAATACTGTTCTGAAAGTTTTAACTTTGATAATAATTTCCCGTGATAGCAACATGTGTAGTTTTATTTTGATTGGAGAGTATCAGGACTTTAAATGCTTTGAAATAGGGTTTATTTGTTAAATGAAAAGTTAAAGTGTTGAAATTTTCATCCGGTCAAGTGGGCGATTTGATCTGTTAGATTAGTTGCTACAAATGAGTTAAGTATAACCAATATTGGGTTTCCAGCAACAGAGGTAAGACAAGAAAAAATCCTTTAATAGCAACACACTAGTTAATACCCCGGCTATATTTCGCGGCATAAATATAGCCAATCTCAGAGTGTAATAGACTTGAAATAGCCATTTTCCCGAAAATTAACAATTACGTCATTCACGCTGATATTAGCAAACCACGAACCATAATAATGGGTGCTCCGTTAGTTTGGCGAAAATGCCAGGATTTGAAATTAATTCCGTTGCGTCACCTCACAAGAGACAAACACCCCGGCTCTCCTTCAGAATATATAGGCCCTTCGTCATTGTCTAGAGAGAAAACTCACTTCTCAACGCTCCGGTCTGTAATTGCTAGTGCGAACGTGTAAACCCTTGACGTTTCATGCCCTTCTGGCTTTTGCCTAATTAGAGAGAGTCCACTTGTCATTTTGTATGTGCTCAAAGGATTGTTCCATGAATATTTTCTCAACCAATTGTTTTTCAGTGCCATCAACATTCGGGCAAAGTGGATTCAAGTTCACTTAATAAACCCCATAGCTACCTATTCACATGTACTTGTATTATCTAGTATAATTTTGGCATTTCGAAGATCGATAAGCGATAAGTAGGTACAAGTCTTTTCTGGACGGAACAAATGGAACTAATCCATTATACAGCTTTAAGGAGGTTCAGATGCGGTAATCGCAAGAAACAGGATCTGGGCTAATGAATTTCAATGAGGACCGTTTCCAGACGTAAAAAGTTCAATCAGAGCGCCTGAAGTGAATGTTTAGGCGAAAGCTTTCAAGTTCTTTGAGACCTCGTGGGATCTAAACCCCTGCGTGAATCACCCTAAATTAGAAAAGCGACCTTTTTTATGTTAAATTTATCAAGTCCGATGACACATTCTCTTTCCTAGTTGCTTTCATTTCCTTTTTAACTTTAATGGATATTGTATTCAAATACTTTATATGCATTTTAATCATGTCAGTCGCTTAGCTACTAGCATGCCTTATTAATAAATTGTGTATATTTTCCTGACTGTATTTCAACTTAATTCAAAAGAAATTCCTGGGTTCCAGTCAATTTTATTGTATATTACTTAAAATATTTTACAAAGACGTTTCGGTGTCTTTCTCCACCATCATCAGGTTGTATGTATGGCTGTTTCTACATTCACCTTTGGCAAGCCATTCTGGCTTCATTGCCATTCTTCAAAGTAATAAACAATAAAATTGACTGGAACCCAGGAATTTCTTTTGAATTTATTAATAAATTCCAATGTATTCCTGGGTTTCAGTCAATTTTATTGTTTATTATTTAAAATGCTACAAATACGTTTCGGTGTCTTTATCCACCATCATCAGTTTGTCTAAAATATATATTTACAGTTATCATCAATTTAAATAGAAAACTTTCACCAAAATTCACATATTAAAATACAAGTCACACACATATTAAAAAGTACATCCAGAACATTGGTTTTCAGGTGATGAGTTAGGACAAACATGTCTGGGAAAAGACTAGAATCTATTGTTTTAGAGATCTAAATTCAACTTACGTATATAGTTGCTTTCAACTTCACATTTGACTGGTCACTGAATTTTCCATATTTTATTCGATATCAAGCGAGCGAAACAAAAAAAAACTGTTTATCTTTCGTCTTTTCTTTGCATTCTAGGAATTGCTTGGCAATTCTTCAATATCAGATGTTTACATTTCATTTACCTGGTCCAATCAGTTCATGCATGCGATCATCTAATTAGCGTATGATACACAGAGCTAAGATTGTCTGTATCTGATCTGAAATTTATTGCATTCTGATGTTTCTTAATTTGTATCATTTCATGGATTCTTCTCTTATTATAGTTGTCCTCATTGATCAATATTTGTGTGTTATCGAAATCAAAATCATGCAACTTTTGTTGTGCTAATGCTGTTGCATTTTCGTTAACCTTTCTTAAGTTATAATTATGTTCGTATATTCTTTTCTTTAAATATTGCCCTGTTTGACCTATGTATGTGTTGTCACAGTTCAAACAGTCAATCTTGTATATTACGTTAGGTGTGTCCAACTTATCGCTTCTAGGCTTAAATTTTGTAAAACATTCTTTTGCCAAGTTGTTTTTAGTTTTTTCCGCTATAGTAATATTATGCGGTTTTAAAACATTTTTTATTTTTGTGTTGATTTCTGGTATGTGTGGTAATGATACATATTTGATTTCACCCTCTTTTTTCTTTTTTATATTATTTATGTTGTTCCATTTATTTGCATTGTATATTTTATTAATTCTTTGTTTTATAATTGGTTCGAAGAATTCTTTGGGATAGTTGTTCATTATTAGTACCTTTTTTATTTTTTCAAGATTTTTTTGTCTGTATCCACAATGTGCTAATTTTATCGCTCTATCAGTAAGATCTGTTACCACACTTTTTTATATTGTATATTGTATTTATCAACACAATATACAATATAAAGTAAATACAATATACAATATAAAAAAGTGTGGTAACAGCTCTTACTGATAGAGCGATAAAATTAGCACATTGTGGATACAGACAAAAAAATCTTGAAAAAATAAAAAAGATACTAATAATGAACAACTATCCCAAAGAATTCTTCGAACCAATTATAAAACAAAGAATTAATAAAATATACAATGCAAATAAATGGAACAACATAAATAATATAAAAAAGAAAAAAGAGGGTGAAATCAAGTATGTATCATTACCACACATACCAGAAATCAACACAAAAATAAAAAATGTTTTAAAACCGCATAATATTACTATAGCGGAAAAAACTAAAAACAACTTGGCAAAAGAATGTTTTACAAAATTTAAGCCTAGAAGCGATAAGTTGGACACACCTAACGTAATATACAAGATTGACTGTTTGAACTGTGACAACACATACATAGGTCAAACAGGGCAATATTTAAAGAAAAGAATATACGAACATAATTATAACTTAAGAAAGGTTAACGAAAATGCAACAGCATTAGCACAACAAAAGTTGCATGATTTTGATTTCGATAACACACAAATATTGATCAATGAGGACAACTATAATAAGAGAAGAATCCATGAAATGATACAAATTAAGAAACATCAGAATGCAATAAATTTCAGATCAGATACAGACAATCTTAGCTCTGTGTATCATACGCTAATTAGATGATCGCATGCATGAACTGATTGGACCAGGTAAATGAAATGTAAACATCTGATATTGAAGAATTGCCAAGCAATTCCTAGAATGCAAAGAAAAGACGAAAGATAAACAGTTTTTTTTTGTTTCGCTCGCTTGATATCGAATAAAATATGGAAAATTCAGTGACCAGTCAAATGTGAAGTTGAAAGCAACTATATACGTAAGTTGAATTTAGATCTCTAAAACAATAGATTCTAGTCTTTTCCCAGACATGTTTGTCCTAACTCATCACCTGAAAACCAATGTTCTGGATGTACTTTTTAATATGTGTGTGACTTGTATTTTAATATGTGAATTTTGGTGAAAGTTTTCTATTTAAATTGATGATAACTGTAAATATATATTTTAGACAAACTGATGATGGTGGATAAAGACACCGAAACGTATTTGTAGCATTTTAAATAATAAACAATAAAATTGACTGAAACCCAGGAATACATTGGAATGAATTAAAGTACAGTCAGGAAAATATACGAAACGATTTATTAATAAATGCATTCAAATCAATCTCCGATTTATGTGTTGCTTCAACTATTTTTTGCAGTATTTACGATTGGACAACCGTAATTTTAACGTTCAAAAATTATTTAGATAGTATCAGTATAAATTCTATTAAGGCCATTAAGAGATGTGCTCTCTATTGCTAAAGTGGGACTGCTTAGAGTCCATCATTCGCTTGATTTATTGCTCGAAACTGAAAACAGGCGTTTGAGCTCGGCGTTAATGATACTACTTAAGGAAAAATAGATGGGAAGGGAAAATACGACTGAAATGATCAAGACGACGAGGTTTTTCCAGACGCTCAAAATTAATATATCACTCAGATTTTTTGCCCGATTGAGGCAAGTTTGAGTGAACCGCCTTCACTGTGCAGGTTTTATACTAGGCAGTTATATTAAGCGAATGGTTTGAAACGTTTAACTCATGGTATCATAGCTTTTCCTTAAATTCCGTCCTTTTCGAATCCAAACTTAATAATCCTTTAGGTGAGTTTCAATTCCCGGGTTTATTGAAAATCTATAGCATAGTAACGACGAGTTTCCAATTATAATCAATTTCTTTAAACGGTTCGGCGTTCGGGAGCTCTGATCTACTATGCAGCATCTTCTTGCTTTTGTAGAATCATTTGTCTTAATTCTCATGGCCCAAAAAGGGGTTGGAATAAAGCGCCTCGTCTTAGGGTATGCGGCGCACAGCTAAGCTACTGGCTTTTACAAGGATTTGCATCACTTACTATCACAGAGAGATAAATATCATACTTAAAAATAAAGCGTATGTTTGTTGGTTTCTGGAATTATGTGGATTCATCTTTTCAGAAAGGTGAGATAAATGATCACTCTTTATGCGAAGTTAGCTTAGCGAGAAATCTTGCATTGCTCACGTCTGGGTAAATGGTGATTGATTCAACTAGTCTTTTGAACCCTTTCGGTCTCAAGTTTTTCACCGTCTTCTTTTCTAGTGCTTACTTCAAATACTTATCTTTAACCAATTTGGGTCTTTAATATGGACATTGGGTGTCAGCAAAAACAGAATGTAAAAAATTAATTCTCAAGCATTTTGCAATATTTTTGCCATCTTCAAAACGTCCGAAGTAATCGTTTTATTTTCATGAACTCGGTAAAAGTTAAGTTGATTCTTTGAAAGTTTCCTGATATTCATATAGCAATATGAAAGTTCAAAGCATTTTTAGAAAGCTTTTATAACTGGGAGTTTGAAAATAGAAAAACCAAATTTAATGTCATACCTACTTGGGTATAGTGCCTTTATTGAATCATGTTTCCACTGTTCTGTAACAATCTTATTGAAAATAACAAGCGCGCATGCTAACGTAAAAAGCAAGTATCTAAGTTGTTTTGAGTTGATAGATTGGCCGTGAGAGGCTTTCAGACGTGGCTTTATGGAGGGTGCTCTATTACGAGATTTTCTTTTCTATCAATATATTTGCAGGAATAAACCAGACTTTGCATATAGATATAGCTACAGAGGAAAACCATGCCGTTTTCCATTATGCGATAATTTTAATTATCGAAAACTTTGTATATACATTATGTTAAGTTATGACCTTATAGAAAACGTTTCAAATATTAATTTCAAGAGAAAAGTTGGGTCTTCAGAAAAATTTCCGCATGGTTGAAAACCCAAGATGCAATCCTCAGATGTTAATTTATTTCAGTTTTATACAAGTCTCTAAAAAATATCAATTTGGCTTCAGAGCAAAGAACCGGTTTTTGCTTCAGAGCAAATAAGCAAATGTTTATTATTGTAATTAAACTAATAAAATTAAAACTTATTTAGAACCGACAAATATAGAGATATATTTTTTTTATTATATATAAAAGCTATTTTTTGCGGCAGCAGGAATGTAATTGATTATTTCAAAGTATTTTTCAGTACTCAATAAAAAGCTGCCACTTTACTTTTAAAAACTAGTATCTGATGGTCTATTTCCACGATGTAGGCTAAGAAAGACGTTTTATGAAGTTTAACTTTTTTTAATATTTAATAGTAAAGAGGTATTCGATATTTTCCGAAGTTTAGTAGTTGGAAGGAAAAACTCTAATATCCCAAAAATATATTCAAAATTATATAACAATGCCTAAATAATCCCAGCAAATTACTTATAAACTAATCAATGATCATTAATTACTAGCCACTCCAATATTTGATCAAGGTATTACGAAATTACCCGAACATCAAAGTTTAAGCTTATTATTTAAATTCACTCATTTCTAGGTAGCTCGGTTAAAAACAATTTATTTTTAATGAAGCATACAGCAGCGTTATAGAGTTTAAGTAAAAGACTTGCAGTTCCTTCTACTCCCGGTTCTAAATTGTTTTGAAAGCTGAGACGTGGATAATTAACGCTACTTACTTATTCAGGGAAAAAGTCTTACATTTTTAATAGCCCAACTTACTTTTTACGCTTCGCTAATATAATTGATTCGGTAAAAATTTCAGTGTTTAAGGAAGCAAGCCGGAAATTATTTCAGAATAAATATTTTTGTTTAAAAGGGGAATGTCGGTTAAAAGTATAAACTCAAGGAAAAGAAACTTTGGAAACTCATTCTTTTAAAGAGATGGTTGGAAGGGAGTTCGGTTCATTATTAAATGGAACTCGATAAGTTTTAGGTTGCGATTTGGGTTTTGACCTGTACAGGGTGACACAAAAGTTCGGACACAACTTGTTTTAATCGTAACTTTTTATTAAACATCAAAATTCAACAAAATTATAAACATTCGAAAGCCAACAAATTCTCTACAAAATACATGAACAACTATTCGAAATGGGCACTTTCAGCCGATACACAGGCCTGCAGAAGCTTGGGGAAATTTTTGACGATGGTCGCAAGTGTTTTTTCTGGGATTTCGTCCCACGCCTTTTGGAGGGTTTCAGGGACTCAACGGTGTTGTGGTTTGTAGCGCAGGCCTTTTGCTCCAGGATCGACCAAATTGCGAAATCCATCGCATTCAGGTCTTGTCCCAGACGGCGATTTTGTTGGTTTTGCAAAAATCCATGGTCGACCTCGCAGAATGAACCGGTGCCCAATCCTGTTAAAGTGTCCAGCGCCGATTTTTGAAGTGTTGTCGGTTCCAGGGGATCACGACGTCCTTCGAAATGCGTTCTTGGTAGATTTGGGGGTTGATCTTGACACGGACGGACGGCGCTCGACGAACACCAGCGGCGTCTTTTTTCTCGTTTTTCGAAATTTCCGTCTACACCATTTCGGAAAGTGGCGTCGCTGAACTCGGGTTTTTTTCTAAAAATTCATTGTTAGTCTGAAAGAGCAGAAAATTCTGAACAATACCAAGTGAATTCTTCTTCCGAAGAACTTCTTCAACTTCCGAAGAAGTTGACGGTCATTCTGGCGATTGACGACGCACTCAATCGTGAACACCTTTTCGTCGGTGAATAAAATCGACCCGAAAGACGTTTTTTTCGAGGAGTCGCTGCGTATTCTCGAGTGGTACTTGCTTCATTCGCTCATCCAAGTAATGACCTCCTCCGAGCTTGTAGCTACGAACCTTTAGGCCTTTCCTGACCATTCTTCTGACCGCCTCTCTTTTAATATCCACCTCCTTGACCAGTTTTTTTCTGGACTTTCCAGGATTTCGGCGAATCCGACACCTCAGCTTGTTTGGGTTCTCCGGGGTCGGTCTTCCGCTTTGAGGCCTGTCCGCCGTCGTGCCCAACTCCTCGTACCGTTTAATGGTTTTGTAGATCGTGCATCTTGGAATACGGAGGAGTTTCGTGATGTCAGCCGGCGACTTTCCCGATTCGAACAATTTTACGACGGCAACACGGTTTGTTTCACAACTCATAGCCAAAAACGTAAAAACAATTTAACATGGGGAAACATAAGTAGCTTGTAGAGAATTTAACGGGCTACAAAATAAGCTAAACGTCAACAACACCCAATGTCAAAAACACCATTGACATTTAAATTTACGAAATTTTTCTCCGAACTTTTGTGTCACCCTGTATAAATCAATAATTTTTCCGAAACAATGATTAGCACTTTAAACAGATAAAGCCGAGGAAAATAGCTACTTTGCGACTTCGCTAAGTAGCATTAACACCATTAAGGAATATTTCCTCTTGTGGAAACACTAAATGGCTTTTTAAGATAAGACTTTGAATTCGCCAGCTCATTTTTATGCATCTCAGGGCCGATAGATGTGTGTACGTAGGAAAATTTTCCAGGATTCCCCTCAGCCCTCAGACTTTGTTGAAATTGACTGGAAAATCGAAAATTTCAAATTCTATAACGAATATTATATTTAGCTCTCCATTACAGATTATTAAAAATTTATCGCTACCGTATTATACTATATTATCTACCATTTTCCATATGGCGTTGATGGTTAAAAATTTATCATATCCGACGAAAGGAGGTTTGGTGTTTACATGAAGTGCTACAAGATATATGCTCCACTTTGAAGTCAATTTTTCTTCTGTGGAAACAGGGTCAATTTTCCGAAAAGCGGGACGCCTTAAATGGCAGTTTACTTAAGCGCGAGAAAATTTATATTCTGTTGAAAAGCATTATTCTAATGCCGCCGATATCGTTAAAGCGGTGTAAAACTGTTGGCGAGAGAATGATTCTACAGAAAACGATGTGGAGACTAAGGCGACCGGAAGCCCTATGGATGCAATTTAAACCACCAACTTTCAAACTATTAAGGCATACTATTTATGTGCGCAAGAACTAGCTATGCCCGGAAGAACTGAGATAAAGGAGATCAATTTAATGTCATTTATATTTCTAAATTAATTGCAAGCAAGGGGAATCAAATTAATTAGTTGAAAAGTTTGCGGACTTATAAGCCATCGATCATTGGAATTGCTTCCTGACGTTTCGTTCACATCTGTGGTGAACATTATCGATGTTGTCTTTCGTGTCTCTCTCCGATGGATTTTTTTCAACTGGTTCTACTGCGATATTTATACTGTCACGTGTCTATGGAATGAAGGTAGGGGTAGAAGGCGGGGTTTAGGCGTTATATATGCCCAGCGCAACGCCCATCTCCAGTTCTGATTCAACGCACTAACTTCTTCCTTTCTATTGAAGTTACTGTGTATATTTTCCTGACTGTATTTCAATTTAATCCAAAAAATTCCTGGGTTCCAGTCAATTTTATTGTTTATTATTTGAAATGTCACAAATACGTTTCGGTGTCTTTCTCCACCATCATCAGTTTGTCTAAAATACACATTTACAGTCATCATTAATTTAAATAAAAATTTCTTCAAAATTCAAAATTCACATATTAAAATACAAATCACACACATAATAAAAAGTACACTAAAACAATAGGTTTTCAGGTGATGAGTCAGGACAATCATGTCTGGGAAAAGACTAGAATCTATTGTTCAGAGATTCAAATTTAACTTACATGTATAGCTGTTTCTACCTTCACATTTGACTGGCTATTGAAATCCATACTTTGTTCGATATCGAGCGAGAGAATAAAGAAACTGTTTATATTTCGCTTTTTATTTGCATTCTAGGAATATCAATTGCTCTGCAATTCTTCAGTCAGGTGTTTATATTTTATTTACTTGGTCCAATCAGTGTATGCATGCGCTCATTTAATTAGTGTGTGATATACAGAGCTAAGATTGTCTGTGTCTGATCTAAAATTCATTGCATTCTGATGTTTTTTAATTTGTATCATTTCATGGATTCTTCTCTTATTATAATTGTCTTCATTGATTAATATTTTTGTGTTATCAAAATCAAAACTATGTAACTTTTGTTGTGCATGTTGTGATAATGCTGTTCCATTTTCGTTAACCTTTCTTAAGCTATATTTATGTGCGTATATTCTTTTCTTTAAATATTGTCCTGTTTGACCTATGTATGTGTTGTCATAGTTCAAACAGTCAATCTTATATATTACATTAGGTGTGTTTAACTTATCACTTTTAGGTTTAAATTTTGTGAAACATTCCTTTGCTAAGTTGTTTTTAGTTTTTTCCGCTATAGTAATATTATGCGGTTTTAAAATATTTTTTATTTTCGTGTTGATTTCTGGAATATACGGTAATGATACATACTTGATTTCACCTTCTTTTTTCTTATTGATATTATTTATGTTGTTCCATTTATTTGAATTGTAGATTTTATTTATTCTTCGTTTTATAATTGGTTCGAAGAATGATTTGGGATAGTTGTTCATTATTAGTATCTTTTTTATTTTTTCAAGATTCTTTGTTCTATACTTATAATGTGCCAATTTAATCGCTCTATCAATAAGAGCTGTTACACCATTTTTTTTAGATTGTAGAGGTGCATATGATTGGTAATTCAAGTATCTACCAGACCACACATCCTTTGTATACCAGTTTGTTTTTATTTCCCCTTTACCGTCATATATAACCGTCTGTTATATATAACCGTTTTTCTATTGAAGTTATTTGGGTGAAATATCTGTTTCTGAAAAGAGAATTTGTTGGTCTTCCATAAGTGCGTGCTCGGTAACAGCAGATTTTTTGTTTGTCTGAATGCAGCGTCTCCTATGTTCTGTAATCCTGGAATCCGTAAGCAGTAGGATTATGGAACACAAGAGAAGTTGTAGATTGGGACTGACGAAAAAACTGCTGTTCCGCCAAAGCACTTATGAAAGGTGAAGGGTTCTGTTCACAGAAGCAGATGTTTTGAGCCAAGCACTTGACTAGGGTCCAAGAGTTACGAGGAAAGTCATTGCGATTTTCAAACACTCAGATAATTTTAACAGAAAGGAATAAATTGGTGCGTTGAGCCGCCAGGAAGCAATTTTCAGAAATGTGAGGAAGTAATTCCAATGCAGAGGTAAATTCTTGCAATAAAGCAAGACCTAAACCAAAGTCAAAACTGTCTTTTGATTAGTAAGACCAAGACCAAGACTCCGTGTGCAAGAGCAAGAGCAAGACCATGCAAGTCTTGGTCCGGGTCTTGCCTTGCGCATCACTATTCCAATGGTCTTCGGTCTATAAGCTCGGAGTTTTTTTTAACAGATTCTTTAACCGACATAATCGGAATTAAAAAATGTCTCTAAAATAATAGAGACTGTTAAAGTAGAAAGACATTTTCTGCCTAGAAAAAAAAATTGAAATTGATTGACGATTGCGATTTGACTGATATTGCAATAAATATTCTTTGCTACTCCAAACACTAACAAACAACACAATGACATGGTTTTATAAATGGAAACTAACACCAAACGCGCCAAAAAACCAACTTCTACTCACAAACCACAGACTCAACGCTGACTCCCCTACAATAACTGCAGACGGCCAAACGACACAACCAAAAAACGACGTAAAATACCTTGGAATCACAATTGAGCACAAACTTAAATTCACTAAACACATACGAATCATCAGGGCAGAAACAATAAGGAGAACAAAACACTTCTGATCACTAACCTACAAAGACAGAGGACTTAGCACTAACACCGCCACCAAAATATATAAAGCTATTTGTAGACCCTTGCTAGACTATGGACATATACTCATGACCAACGGAACAGAAAGGACAAAACGTTATATACAAACAACAGAACAAATTTCACTAAGACTAATAACACGAATAAGACACCCCCAAAACCCACTACACAACCCCTCCACCCAACTACTATACGAACGCACAAACATGACAAAGATTTCGGAAAGACTCATACATCTACAGACAAAATGGACAAACAACCCCTACAACTTGACCATACTGAATCCCCCTTGTCTTACAAGACCAACCAGACAATCCCGCTTCCGTTTCCCTACATCAACGCTACTCGAACACTTACAAACGCAACTGACTACTGGACAATAAAATATTTTTTTCTTGTCATTAGAATTAGAAATTTTATTTAATGAGATTATTAACCTAGAATAAGAGAATTTTCATCTTTGTTTTTTATTTAGATTAAGACTACATGTATTAAACAAGGGCAGAAAGACCGATAGGTCGATCGCCTTTTTTAGAAATAAAGATGTTTACTACTACTACTATTCTTTGCTGTACGGCCATTGTCCAGAAATATGTTTGAATTAATGAATCTGAATTAAGAACGTTTAAGTCTCGTTTTTCACTTTTAGAAAAAAAACGAATGGGTATCGTCAATATGTAGTGCAACTATAGGTGAATCCCCGTTCTGGTGGAACTAGCGGCATAACATTATTGAGAAGAAAAATGAAGCAATGCACCAAACTACTAAAAAATTGCCAAAACCAGTCTAAATACCTACAAAATGTGTCTAAGAAATAATCAAGTAAATACAAATGATAGGTTTGGCAAATGCGCGAATTTTTTCGATCGGCGCGCCGTAGTTGACACCATAGACGTCAGCCGTCCTATGTTATCTTATGGAACTGGGGTGAATTTTAGTGAGTGAAAAGTGGTGGAAAACGACATTTTCTGAAAAAATCCACAGGAATGAGTGAATGAGGTTTGTTTGTAATGTGATGTTATGTAAGATGAGCAGATTGCAAATCCTGAACGCGAAGGCCTGCGAGAGCCGGATTTCCTAGACAATGACCAAAAATTAATGTTGAAGCCTTTCCAAAATGTATGATGAAGACAATACAAGCATTTTACCGGACCAATTTTAAGCACCCGTAAAAAAAATGAAGAATTTTAGAAAGCTTCCAAATGGGGGTTTAAAAAACGATGCTAAACAATAACTAAATAAAGTGTCTGATTTAGTTTGTTTGGCGCATAAATGGCGAAAAATTCCATTTGCTCGCTGACTATAGTGAAATGGTATATAGTTAGTGAGATAGGTCAGCAATGCATTTCCGAGCTATGCTATTGCTGAACGTAGATACACGAAGTACGCTTCGGGTCGATAGTTGATGAACGCACACAACCCAGACCCGAGAATGCAAAGCATTATTATTCGCATGTTTATCGTTATTATAGTGTAGTCATGCGCCCAGTGATTGACATTCGAAAGTTGCCTTAATTTACTGCATCAGGTAAGTGCAGTGTTTGTTTATTTACAAAAAATTGGAGATTAAGGGCCGCAGTTAACTTCACAGTTGTCACTTGAGGGATTATAGCTGACTGGGGTCTGAACCTGTAAATAACAATTGCCGGCTGCGCACGCAGGGTTGTTTTAAACTTTCTAAACCCGCGACGTTTAAATTTCGATTTAGTGAAAAAGCTGAATTAGTTTTTTCCAATACGAGAAGGTGTGAACTGGTTTTACACAACTAGATGAAAGTAGTGAAGGTATTTATGCCTACTAATTAAAATATTCGCAGGGTGCCATATGAAGCAGAAGGGTTGTTTCCTTTTAAATCCAGCCAATTATCATTCCAGCGATAATGATTGGATTGTTAAAAGTTGAGAATCACTACGGATTTTGTCCTTTTTTTGCATCCAATTAGGAAAACTTTACTGCTTCCAACTTGAGATTGCTCTTGGGGAAATTCAGCTTAGAATTTATCATTGTTAGCTACCGTTTGCATTTTGAAACACCTTACTTTCGTTTCACACAAAGCAGCACATGACGATTGGACTTGTCGCCAGCCCTCTGCACTTGTTGGTATAAGAAAATATTTCACTTCCCACAACGATTCTGAAGAAGCTCCAGCTTAAACTTTCACAAATTGAATTTTCAATCAAATCAGCTGTTTCTTCGTGTCCAAGCCTTGCAAATTTTACAAAAACTTGAGAAAGTAGATCCATTTCTCATAGCCATTGGCCAATTCCTGTGAAAGTTTTGTTTATCATTTTAACTAGCAACGATGTAATATGTAGACGTATGTAATATCAACATGTAGTTTTTACCAAACTAAGCAATAGTTTAATAAATTATTGCTCAGTACATAATATGGTCGGAAATTTTTACTTGCCGTCGTAAAATCAGCCATCGGGCTTTAAGCAACAGATTGCCCATAAAAAGTGGAAGCCCACTATGGAAGTGATATATAAAAGAAATGAGTAATAGGAAATGTACAGTCACATGACTCGGACTATGTCAGGCGTTATGGTTTCTTTTCTTCCAAGGCTACAATTTAGTTATTAGTGTTAACTAGTGATAATCATGACAACAGTGTTGCTGAACTGAAATAAGCCTATTTGCTTGCTCTTCCTTATGTCAGTTGCATAATGTGCGACGCTTCTTAACAGCGCATATTGAAGATCATTTTCATCAATTGAAGATCATTCTCTTCTCAGACAGATTTGAGTTTAAATGAATTTTCCTCAACACTATTATTTTATGCTGGCATGTAAATGTCTTTCGTGATAAAATATTAATGAGTCCGTCCTTGATGCACTGTATTGTTTAGCTTCTGGTTTCTGAATAGCATTGCCTTCCGGCCATCCATGTCCATTATTTAAAACTGGGCAAATTATCTTATGTAATGGTTAATTTCCTTTGTTTTGGGTCATGGGATTGCACACAGGGGTTTTTCGACTAATATGGTTTTTTCACTTTTATTAACCATTTGATTTGGCATTACAATCACTTCCAAAAGGGAATGTGAAATAACATTAGTAAATAATTTCGCACTGCATGTTAATTACGTGACTCCTATCATGTCTCTATTGCTACTTAGATCCGTGATTGTTACTCTAAACATCAACCTGAAATGTAATATTTTGCATAATAATTAATAAGCTAATTACTTGCCGAAGTTAGGTATGTGTTTACCTTCACCGACATAGGTTTATGTTGGCATTGCAGCATTACTGTTGTTATGGCAAATACAGTTTAATTCACACAATAATATTATACTACTGTTCTTGGGGAAACTGCTTCTGGACCTGGCCTTATTATTTATATTTAATTAGCATCTAAGGCCATTCCGTATCATTGGATTATTAATCTACTATACTGGCGATCTGATGTGAAATTTACACATCGTTCACATTTCTTCCATAAGTGGGCGAAGACCATGATGTTTGTGTGTTAAATAATATCTCGAGGGCGTTCTTTGTTCTTGTAAAAATTCAGGTGAATACACATATTTGGGCATACAGTGGCTAAACTATTCAACAAAACAGAGCTGGGAACCATCTGAAGGGAAACCTATTGTTTTATGCCTTTTCCATAAAAATTAACTGGCCAATTCTTCCCTAGTGTATTTGAATTGAATTTCGCTCAAGAATACTGCTGAATTTTCAGTTTAACCTTCATGTTACTCATTTCTTCGTAAAAGTGTGCGTTTTTGATATCGCATTCAACATCATCAAAAACAAAACATTTTAGAGGGAAAACAGTGGAAAATCTGCCTTTTCCCGACTTTGATGAATTACGCTAGTCAAAGCATTACATTATTTATCGACCACGAATATTTTAGCACTGCGACAGAAAGTCAACGACTGCTGTTAAATAATACAGCTTTAAAAAATGCTTTGTAAAGTCGCGTGCAAAGTTAACGCCATTTAGGGTTGGTTTAGTGGAAAAATGAGTGCTAAGTAATGAAAAATATGCTAGAGTGATTAAGAGTAGCATATTATGTAACTGGTCGAATAACTAATAAGGCTAAACAAAGCAAGAAAGCGCAAATGGCAATCGGAGTAAGGAATGTTAACATGCAAGTTGTCAGAAGACGATCAAATCTTAACAAATGTTTATGGTTAGCATAGTATAAATGCTTGTTGAGATGTAAAATTTAAATTTTCTGATAATTCAACACATTATTTCTCCAACTTAAGGGCGTTGAAAATAAACTATTGCTAATTATTCTGGTAGTTTCCATTAAACTTAAGTTCAAACATGTTTTACTATTCCAATCTGAATTTAATTGCGTTTACGAGCCTTGGTATAATTTCTTTTATTTAGATCAAACACCTAATTATAGCAACTCACCACTATTAATAATTATTCGGTACTTTATCGCAATATTCAGAATGTATTCAAGTCATTCATCTCATTAGAATGTAACTTTTACGCAAAATTCAAAATCAATTCGTATTCGTTTGCAAAGTCGCACTAAATTTAAACCAAATTCCCACGATGTTAATAATAAACAGGAGGTCCTAACCAGACCTTCATTTTGTTCATTAAAATTTTAATTTGGCTTTCTACTGATTAAAAGCTGGGGAGTTTGAATTAGCTCTGGCTTTTGATTGATGATTAAGAACTACGGCTTTAAATTAAAAGTCGTTTCTTAATGGTTTGCGACCTTTCGTATTCCTTTCCCATTTTGATTTCATACATTTTTGATTGGGCATAACCATGTTTATGTTTCCGATTGAATTTGGATTTCATTTTCTTCGGCAAAGTTAATTTCTATTCAGTTGGAAATCGAGGGTCGTAACCAACTTTGTTTTCCAGGACTGGACTCATTGGTGGATCGTGGACATTTTTAAGAGTTTAATCATTGAAACTGGTAAGTTTTTCGGGTTTTTAGGTCCCTGTGGAAAAGAAAGCTTACACTGGGCTAGTTTTCCAGAGGAACACCTTTGAGGGTGCAAGCCACTCCCGTTTGCAAAACGTCAGAAATTTAATTTTATTAAAACCCGAAAATATTACCAGTTTCCAGCAGTGGTCACGGAAGCTTGACTTTTTTGAGTTTCATCGACGTTTAACTAATTGAAAGTCCGAAAAGAATCAAAAGATTTATTCCATTGCATTTTAAGCTGGCGGTTGAAATGTGTGTTCTGTTGGTGCAGTTAGAGTTATTAACTTTAATCGTCTAAATATAGATTCCTCTAATTGGGCAATTTCAAAAATGTCATTCTATTCTCTGGTTTTAAACGTTTATAGCAGTATTTTTTTATGTCTAGCCTTGGCATGATTTGCTGACCATTCAACCCACCTGACTGTACATCAATTTCATAAAGTAACTGTGTTTATGAAATTATATACATATGCAACTGACGCTGTAGGTAGGAATTAATTGTTCAGAATGACGGAATATTTTATGCATTATTTTCATTTGAGGGTTTATTGGTGCAGAATTCTTGCAATCAAAATGTTAAATTTCCTCAAAATTACATCACAGCGAAAGTAATCTCACAATCCCTTATCAGCATTGTAAGTTCGATGGATGAAAACTAATTTCCAAGAAGTTAAATAGGAACAGGTCTATTTCATCTTGAGACCTTAGCACAATTTACTTCTCAACTACAAGACGTAATCTACTCAAAAAACCTCCCCTAATATTAATTTCCGCCCTTAAATCAGAACATTAAGCAAAAGTTTTCATACTTCTGGCATAGTTGAGTTAGTTTAAAGCATTAAATGATTCTCACTTTTAATTAATTTCTAACTAAAAATACGGAGTCGACCGCAAATTTCAAGCTCTCTGCTTTAGTTGTAAGCATATAAGCGGTTTGAAAATGAAAATTTGGCTTAATTGTTTGTGGCCCGATTGTAAGGCCAAAGTTTTGTAATTACCATCAAATATCGGCAATCAGAATGAGCGAAAACCAATTAAAAAGTTCAACTAGAATTTTATTGTAGAAATCTGCCTGCATTGAGGTGCATGATGCGAACCTTTGGACATGATCAGAATTTAATCAGATTATATACTAATGCTTTAAATATATATTATTTTCATAAAATCTTAGCTGATACTTCAACTGAAAGCTAAAAAATAGAATGGTTAATTTTTTGGATCTAGTTCCAGCTTTTAGATAAAGATTGCAAAATTTCCGTATCGAGAGACTAATGACTAATTTGGAAGAATTTTGCAGACGATCGTTAACGGTATTGCGCTTTATTATGACCAAAATTGTAAAATCGATCTTATAATTGGCAATTTAAGTTAAACGCCTCGAGACCATCATGTTTGGGCCTGATTACGGCCAAAATAAATGGAGCTCCAGCCACAATCTGTGCCAGATCTTTTGGGTTATTTTGCGATTTTGCAGCTTATTGCCGCAAAATCCAGTTACTCGACAGTATTACTGCGGTCTTAAGCTGAGGCTACGTAGAAACTTGTTTTATTTGCAGCTGAACGTTTCTCGATATTTCAGTAAAATAGTTTTAACAGCGTGCTATGCGGAAAACTTAGAAATTCTTGCACAAGTTGATTGACTTGATCACAAATCGCCCTTTGATTGACCCAAACTAACCCTTTGCGTTTATCAATATACCAGTTCGGCCCTTGCTGCTGTTTGCACGTTAGTATAAAAGAAACAAGGAAACATGACAGATTATGCTTTGCCAGTGCTTAACTTAGTTTCTTTTGATTGTGCAGCCACGTGGCAGGAGAAAACCGAATGGGAATTTTAAATCCTGCAAAGCAAACAAAGAGAAACATGATAATTGCCTGTTGGTTGAAAAGCGACTTCAATAACATTGCGAACTTTTATTAACTTTATATAACTTATTGGATTCAGAGATTTCAGGGGCGAAGTAGTTTCTAATCTAATTCAATTAAATGCCCCACTTCTATTAGAGCGCTAGTTGCGTAAACTACTTTAGAGCTGGTTAGTATTTTGCATGTATCCTTCGGATAACTCAATCAATTGTGTACGTAAGTAAATCTAATTAAATTTTTCAATGTTAGTTGCATTTTGAGCTGCGCTGGGAGCCATGAACGTTCCCTTTTGCAGGTACTTAATTTTAACTAAAACAAGAAAGTTACATCGAGCTTTCATTTTATAGTTCCGGAACTAATTAAAAGTGAGATACCAAGAATTCCATAAACTATGTCAAAAGTATAAAACTTTCTGTAATCTGTTGATTTAAGTGAGAGAACTAATTTCCTAAAGGGGTTTTTAAAGCCCATGGCCTGGTGCAATCTAAAGTGCATTAATTCTTCTACAAGTTAAGTTTTGTCCATTATCCGCAGAACTGTCAGTCCAGCAGAATACGAAGCAGATTGGAACGAAAAATTACCCGAAAATTAGAAACCCGCCGAGCTTTATTAAAAAAACAAAAAAAAACTCTAAATGTTTCGAATTAAATCCAGGTTTTTGTGCCTCGTTTTCGCGTCCGCTATATTTACTCGATTAATTTACGAATGTATTTATTTGTAAAATACATTTTTTGTTTCAAAATTCTCCGGTTTTGGTTTGAAATACATGATAATGTGTTGCCTTAAGTGTTGGTTGGTTAATAAATTCTATATGGTTCAGGCGGATACAGGGAAACACAGAATACAAGGGTTTTTGGAAACACAGAATCAACTAAGAGCTTTTCTTTGAAAGAGCAGGCATTATCACTTCATAATGAAGCACGTGAGGAAATTTTGTCTTTTCTACAACCTCCCTACATTTTGAGACAAGATTCCCAAATTTTTGAATCCTTTCCTTGTGGTCATCGGGTGTTAATTCCATAGGTATGCCAGACCACATATTTTAGCAACTTTATGCAAATTAAAAAAAATCGGTTAGTATTTTTAGCGACCTAATTAACTAATTAGAGAGAGTCTGGCAAATTTCGTAGTCTGCTAAGCAATATGAGCAAAATCGTCGTCACTCTTTATCTATTTAATATTTTTTTGAAGCGCATTTACTAGAAATCGCTAATATGGTGCCTGGTTCTTTGACGTTGGAATTTGTTATCGACGAATGTCAAAAGTAAACTGTAAAAAATTGAAACGATTTTTTCACTGTCCATTGAGGAACACTTGCCTTCTGAGCCAATATCTTTAGGAACTTGTTCTAGTCTAATTCTCTATCAAAAACGTTAAGAAAACACTGAAAGGCAGGTAAATAAAATATTAAACCCTCAAGATTATTTGTTTAATTTTGTTTCAACAGGTGCTAATGCGCGCCAAATCCCTGCAGCTTCTTTAATATAAAGCGCTTTTTGTTTATTTCACTTAGCGCTTTTCAGATGAGCTTTCAATGACAAATTGCATTTTTCGTGCTAAGAGAGATAGTCTCGTAATTGATAATGCCTAACAAAAGAATCATTAAAAGGTGGGTTTCAATTGCCGGTGGCACCCGAGGTTGGCTCCAGTAATAATAGTAATCTGCTATATACACGAATAAACCGATCCATGCAAGATATTACTGGTAAATAACTTTTGATTGGAACATAAATTAAAAATGATTTTGCCACTTGTAGACTTTTACTGCAACTGATCTGATTTTTCTTAAATATTACAAACTTTTTCGAAGAAATTAAGTGACTGAATCTAATCCATCTGTTGAAAGTTACTTGTATAATACAAATATAATGAACGATTCAAATTTGCGAGAATTAAAGCATCCGTCACCCACGTGGAAAATTGTCACCCATACAACCTTGATTACTTTATTAGGTTTAATCGAGACCGGCCCTTAAAATCACACTAAATCTACCAGCAGGAGGAAGGGTTCGTTATTCATAAGCTGAACACCGTTTGCGTTAATTAACTGGAGTTTTTTTCTGAACACCTCCAAAAAGTAGGAAAACATTGAAAAGTCGCAATATTAGGGACGAGTCAATTACCAAGCTTTCGGAAAATGTACCCAGAAGAAGAAAATCCATTTTCCGAAAACTTGATAATATTTACAATTTGCCCCTCAGATATAAAAATCCTGATTGAGCCACCTTTTATTTATTCTAATTGATTTTCTGTTGAAATAAATTGAAGGCTTAGCCATATGCCCAACTGATTCCTCAGAGAGTTCAGAGTCTGCATCAAGCAGGGAAGTATATTTTAACAAAGAACGTTGATATTTTCGAGGTGAAAAATTGGTAGCCTGAATTATGGGCGCGCTTAAACAACTTCGGCTGTCATATGCCCTAAACTTTAAAAGTATCGACCTATATTCCTAACCCTAAGGCTTGGGGCCTTCAGTTTTTGCAAGTCATAAAGCAGGGAAAATGACCCTAACCATAGCAATTTCAAATCAATATAAAGTACCGGTGCCATTTGTCTTTGTTTAAGAGGCCAACACTTCTGACAGTCTGGTTTTTTGTCGTCTCTCTTTTATTACAGAATGGGGAAAATATGAGATGGGATCCGGTGACGCAGTTTATTACATTTGTTAGATCACATGGTCTAGTTTTTTGTCGGTTGTGTTGTAAAGCAGAGTCGGGACTTTTATCTATGCAATATTCTCATCTTGGCCACATGCTCGGTTTTTCTATCCAAAAAACTCCCCCAGACTGTATTTTGTTGTGTGCTTTTTTGGTTGGCCAAGTATTGAAGGGAGGAAAATAAAGAACGTACTAAACTAAAATTTAGTTTATCTTTGATCCGTGTGGATTTTTGCTATCAGAAATTCCTGCTCTTTAACCCTTTAAGTCACCGGCATTTAAAATCATCAATAATCTGGTTGACTTTCTAACACGAAAATTGATAAAGTGGAATTTCGGAAATGTTCTAATTAATGTTGCATATGTGGGATTATCGATCAATTTGAAAATAAATTGTTTAATTGTTCGAATATGAATGTTTGACGAATTATTTGAACCAGAGATATTTAATAGTAGCAGTCAGAGCAAATTGTTCCCTTTCACTTCGAATTGGCTGCGCATTTAAAGCGAGTCTAATTACACTGTCAATAATACTTAGAACGTTCAAACAAGCACATTTGAACGATGTTAACGGGCTAATCAATGTGGGGCTCTAAATAATGAATGCTTGTTTTTCAACCTCGTGTTGTCTGAAATTGCGGCCCATCTCTTTCAATTAAAAATTTCAGCTTTCGCTCTAAAAACACTTTATCTTATTTGAATAAAACAACTTCATAGTACATTTCTGGTTGTGTAACTTTGTAGTTCTTAAGTTATGCCAGTCTGTAATTTCACCCCATTATGACGGCTCTAGCATGCAAATTTCTATATAATTTAGTGAACTTTACAATCAGGTTATTTCCATTGAAGTTGCAATGTGTTAGGGCCAAAATTATTTTTTATGGTTGAATCGTAGTAAACAAGATCACAAAGCGGGAGACTGGCTTAATTGACATGCGAAAGGAAGTTAATTTGTCAGATAAAAAGAGTCCAAACAAAATAAGCCACGGGACAGGGACAAAAACAATTAAACAAAGGTCTAACGGTTATATCCACGTAGGAGCAACCCAAATGGACACTTAAGTTCCCTTAAAAGACATCATTTTCCAAAGAGAAAGCTATTGTATTTTATATTTTGCAACAATTTTGGGTAGCAATGCCCAAACTTAGGACTAATGGCTACAAGAGAAACCCTTATAATGAAACTCATTTGCTGGCCCTTATACATGTGTCAGAGCCCGCAGCAAAATTATATATTATTTCTGGATAATACGATTATCCAAATGGGTTATCTCCATTCAACTTTGGCATTTGAGAGGGATCATTTCAGTCCCGCAGGTCTTTTTGCTGTATTTGTCAGGTGTTAGCTGACTGCTGATCTTGCCACTAGCAATGATTATTTTTGCCTTTACATAAGATTCGATTAATTTGGCTTCACATAAGACAACTAGACCAAAACTGTCTACTTGTCTTAAGTGAACTTTCTCTTTCACTTAAGAGTTATACAGATAATAAAATTTAAATATTAAGCATTAGCTGTTAGTGCTAGAGAATACGTTTCCTCTTTAATCTTTGATGGTAAAGCAAATGGAATTCTCATTAATGCGTTCCAGAATAATTCGGAATTTATCATCAGTCCCCCTGTTTGTAGACTCATGCCTACACAGCCTGTGGTTTAGGCAATTTCACTCACCGGGAACAATTCCAACAGTGCAAATATTGAAGTTTAAATAATTGATTGGTAGATGTTTTAATTATTCTTATCTTTTCTTCCAATTGACTAGTTTGTTAAATTTTATATTAACATTGTTATGGATATTCTGTAAAGACCCTGATGTCTGGTATTCAAATGAAACTGGTGTCAACTTCAAAGTTGTAATTTATCGCAAATTTTTCAAGTGGTCTCATTTTACACGTTTTTCATTTATAAAAGTTGGGTAATTTGTTTCGAAACTAATATAAAAAGGGTCACATAAATTCAAACGGCTTGATAATCTACCTTGTTGAATCTAGCTGTGCAAAATTTGCTGCTATAGCAGTGAACGATCACAATCGTAACGAAGTGGAACTTGGAAATATAATTTTATAACAGTCGTAAAAACTCGTTATATATTTTTTAATGAAAAATTCCTTACTTCAATTTCGATCCGTCTTTGCACTTTAAGTATTACGTTTATTTTATTGGCCTCTGACTTAGTTATATAGATAAATGAATTGTTAAATTCGACTGTTTGAAAATGAATTTGTAAATTCCGTCGCGCCCTTAATCTCATATTTTTCAAAGTGATATGACTGGTTATTGACTGTTTAAACCACACCAGCAGCAAAACTTCACTGATTTAATGCCTGGCAATTAATCATAAAATGATTTTCGTTTATTCCAGAATAAAGAGATGGGGCCGTATAGTTTTATACCATTGATATTTTTGGTCAGTATTTTTTCGCCTGGGCTTTCCTTCAATGGAGAACTAGCTGAGCAAGAATGTCCAGACGAGTGTGATTGTCATTATTTTCGAGTCAACTGGGTTACGGACTGTTCAAATAGTAACTTGACACAAATTCCTTATGACGAACTTAGCTTGAACGTATACGTTTTGGACTTGAACGACAATTTGATATCTGAAATTCAGCCGTTTCCCCCAGACTTCAAAATGAGACGGTTACAGATGGCAGACAATCTTATGGTGGAATTGAGGAAGGATTCCTTTAAAGGTATGTGCTGATATTTGTTTTTTTTTTGGAGTGGCGTTTAATTCGGGAGGTTTTGGTTTTCGTAATTAAATGCAAATGTGACACTTCACCCAGCAATATACTGAACATCTGTCGAGGAATTAAATTTAATTATCTTTTATTCGAAGTTGGTCGTCTGTGAAATGTTTCCTTGTTCTAGATTTGCACTACTTAATCGATGCTGATTTTTCTGGAAATCGCATTAAGAAGATCGAACCTGATCTATTTTTGTAAGTATCCATTTACTACCAGCAATTGAACTTTGGCTCGCAAGAAAAAAATTGTGTTAAGGGGCTCGATGATAATCATACGTTATATTCTATCAAAGAAGTTGTGTTTAAAATTTTGAAGGATTCTGAATAATTCAAGCCTGAACCTTGTACGAAATTAATCGTGATTTTAACATAACTGAGTAATCTAGTTTGAAAATGCTTCCAAAGCTAGTGTCTTTACTAAGTTCATTTTTCAAATGAAGCGCTTTAATATTTCAGCGTAATAGCTGCAATATTTTAACGGGCTGACCTTCTATGTTTCGTGTTATCATACTTTTTTTAAATTAGAAAAAGGAAGGGTTTCCGATTCCAATTTAGATTACAACTTACTGGGATATGTGAACATAGTGAACCATTGGATAGTAAATAAACAACATTTCCATACAATTATCGTCTGAAAATGGTTCAGTATTTTAAACATTTCAGCCGACCGTACATTTTTTTATCGATCCCAATTAATCCAGCTTAGAATGGCAATGAAATGTCTAAAAGTTTTTGGGTTGCATATGTAAGATACCGATTGGCCAAGCACATATTACGTGAGTGTGGGGTTTATTCAAAGACATTAATCGTTAGATGAAGCTAGTCATTCATAAATCCCGATTTGTTTAGGAGCAACATTGATTTCTATCGATTCATGAATGAAAAATAGGTGGCAGCGATAAAAGTACTAAAACTTACAACTTACAAAGTTGTCGGTCCAAATGCATCTGTTTAATCTGAGGGTATATATATTTGGAAGTATAGAATTGGAGTAAAAAGTCCAGTCGACTGGATTGCGGTGCCCGAAAAGGATTGGAAATGGTACTTATAGGGGTTACTCCTGTAAAGCGTTTGGTCTGTAATTGTATGTTGTTGGTGATGAGGTAATGCGTTAGATGTGATCGAGTCCCTAGACCAAATCAATGCCTAATGTGATGGTGTGAAAAAAGTTACGTTAAAATATTGTTTGCAGTGACTCTGCGGGCTTTATAACACTGGAGCTGCAGAACAATCCGCTGGATCAAGTTGAGGGACCCTTCTTAGCGATAAGCACTCTATTATACTTGGATATAAGTAATTGTACTCTGGAATTGCTGAATGACCACTTCTTTGAAAATATATCAGCCTTAACCACGTTGGATTTATCTGAAAATCCACTAAATATTCTGGACAGCCGAGCCTTTGAAAAGTTAACAAGCCTGGAAACGTTGAAAATGAATCATTGCAATTTAACCGCTATAGCGGAGGATACATTTATTTCGCAACTTAATTTGAAAACTCTCGATCTCAGCGGGAATAATTTCTTGAGGGAGATGAATTGGGAAAGTGTACTTTCAAGACTACCTTTGTTGGAAAACTTGGATTTACTAAACGCGCACGTGAATCAATTAACGGAAACTATGTTCTCTAATAATCACTATTTGAGGGTGTTGGTGCTGGCAGAAAATAATTTGTCAGATGTGGACGTGGGACTGAGCATTAAGAACCTGTCTAATTTGGAAACTTTTGATTTGTCGTATTGCAATTTGACTGTGCCACTATCTGAAGATACTTTCGCAAACGTGACCAAAATTCGAAGCCTTTATCTATCCGGGAACACGTTGTTTGCCTCTGATTTACTAGTTGCCTTATCGCCTTTAACAAACTTGCAAAAACTGTCTTTAAGCAATTGCGATTTACGGCGATTGCCTGATACGTTCCATAAATTTAAGAGTTTGCAAGAGTTGGACATTTCTCACAACCCGTTGAACGACGCGTTCGTTAAATTATTAGCGCCTCTGGAAACTTTGGAATATCTTAACATGGGATACAGCAACTTATCGTACATCGCTCCTACTACGTTTTCGAAAATGATGTCGATGCGGCGCCTGATTTTGTCGGGTAACGATCTTAACAACTTGGAAGCCGGCCTGTTTGGCAATTTGACCAGTTTGGAAAGTTTAGAACTCAACTTCTGCGGTTTGCGCCGTCCTCTCAATGCCACATTGTTTTTCAACAATTTCACCTATACCGACTTGACAGAACTTCAACTGGCCGGAAACCCGCTTCGTGTGTCAAAAACAGGCCCACTCTTCCCCAAACAACTTTCTCGGTTACAAACTTTGGACCTTAGTAATTGTAATTTGACTTTCTTGCCACCCGACGCCTTCTTCTGGACCAGGAATATAACAACTTTAATTCTATCAGGGAATCATTTCAGTTCCCCGAGCGATTTCCACTTTTTGGAACTTTTACCGAAACTCGAAGTCCTCGACTTAACCTACAATAAGTTATCGACCTTTTCACCTAGAGAAATCGAGTTTAACACACAAGTTTCCAGATTAAAATTAATTGGAAATCCATGGAAATGCGACTGTTCGGTCGCAAATCTGTGGGATTGGGCTCACATGGAAAAAGGCGATTTGAGCATTTTAGTAGGATCGACAATTGGAGCTGCTGATGTTACTGTTGGAAAGCACAAGCGCAAACGCCTGCTGATATGCAGCTACGATGACAAAGTCGGCTTGCCGTTGATTATGAACAAAACTGTTGCTGGTCGCAAACCGTTCAAACAACAAAGAACAATTTCAGCTTCCAACAGAACTTGGGCCAAATTCGTTAGAGAATCTGGCTGCGAACCATCTCCTAATTTTCTCCTTGCAAGATCAGCGAGATCCGTGGAATCCGCTGGTTACGTAAATTCGGAAGGAGTTAACATGCGTCTAGCTCAACATGGTGCAAATACTTGGACAGCTGCAGCCATTAACGCTTGTGCTCTCTATGCCACCATCATGGCTGCAATTGGAGTTATATTCCTCGTGTCCAAAAGAAAATTTGCTACTCATAACGCAGACAAAACCAACTAAGCGGTTTCATTAAGCATTCAAGTATTAAAAAGACATGTCCCTACTTCCTATATATTTAATTCCTTCTGTTTTATACTATGCTGTATTATTCTGTATGAACGATTTATTATTTCTGAGGGTTACTCAATTTTTGCATAATCTATATTGTTACCTTCACAGATTTAGGAATGAAAGGCGCCGTGAATGAGTATTTATTTTACCTACCTAGTAAATCGAGGGTCAATCTCGCTTACAAAACGTCTGAGGATGTGTAATAATATGAGCAGCAAATATTCTAAAATATATATTTTTTTGTTATGTAGGTCTATGTTTATATTTTCTTAAATAATCAGTTGAAGACTGTCTAATGTTGGTGTTACTTTTATATATAAATAAATAATCAAGGCTGTAATTCGAACATTTGTACTAGTAGATAAAATAAAATTGGTCGATTTTAATTGGTGTTATTTATTCTACCTTTGAAAAGTGTTTTGTATGTCTATATTAAATTCAGATGTGGGTCAAATGTTACGTGTTTCATGGTAAAAATTTATCAAAAAATCTTGGGTGATTTGCAATAATTTAAATTAAAATTCAGTGCGTACATGTTTACAAATAGAAGTGCAAACAGGAATCCTATATAAATTCCTTATTTTATTGAGCAAAATTCATTGTTAACTCCGAAATGTTAGCAATCCCGTTTGTGTACAATGCTTATGGATTTACCCCAAAGTTGAACCGCTGGTCTGATAAACCCTTGGATTAATTCGTGTTATATACACCTCGCCCCGGGGGTTCTGATAATATGTCAAATCGCGGCTTTCTTTAAAGAAAATATATTAATCGGGACTTATCTTCTTCATCCATTCGTCAATTTTCATTCAGCTACTCGGCAGATAAACTAGCACTCCTTCCAAAAGATATGAGTTATGATTTCCACTCGTACACGTACTTTATTTCCACCGATGAAAAATCGACACGATTTTTCATTTCTAACCATTTATACGTTCCTTTGGTATTCATTTCATTCTTAACATCTTTCATTGGGTTTCTAAGCGTTCCTATATCCGAAAATAATTTATTTTGTACGGCTGCCTCGCAGATAAATATGTTTCGCCATCTGGAATCTTCTATATTCCTATTTGGATGCTCAATTTAAAATAGGGCGCACATTAATATTTTTTATGGCCAAGAAATCAGAATTCAAGCATTGAATATAGTAGAATAAATTATCAACTGACCGTGTCAATAACAAATATTTGAAATAGAACAGTGTGCCGAGTTTTCGAAAAATATATAAAATGAATAATATTAAGCAATTAAATTTCCATTTAACTAAAATGGTGTAAAATTTGTTCACCCATAAAGAGCTCTTCTGACTAATCCGAATAAAATCTTTTCTGTTTTGTATTCGGGGTTCTCGCTTTAATTAACTTCAATTTACACAAGGCATCTATTTGAATTTGAAATGCAAATGAAATCTTTTAATTAGGTTATATTATATTTTCAACGGTGGCTGCTGAAAACTCACAATATTTCATACTTTGAATGCTCAATCTGTTCAATTAATTTATACGCAAACATTGTATCGAATATCTGAATTTTATCGCTGAAATAAAACGAAATAATTCAATTGTGTAGGGATGTTTCAATAATCGAACAATGCATTAAATAAAGTTAATACCGATTTTTATCGCTTGCTAAGATTAGCTTTGAGCATGTTTATTAGTTTTTATCTTGGTACCATTATCCAATCTACATAATCTCACTCACCCATCAAATATTATCTCCGCATTATGTCCAAAGCAGCATACAAACTACCTAATGCCACATAGCAATCAAGACACGCTATTTGTTGCTAGAACTTCCTGTTTTGTTCTTAAACTCGCTCAGATACACGGATATTATAGCCTTAATCTTGTTCCAAGCACATTGTCACTACCAACTGCTCAAGTTTCAGCTTCAAGAAGTGGGGCTGAATTTGCTTTTAATTCTCCATTTCATTAAGGGGAAATTAGCGAAAGTTAGCGGAAACGTCACAATCTGTTAATTTCAAGTGAGCATGTAAAGTTTAAACATTTCATATGTTCTTTAGCAGGGGCCAAATTGAAACAATTTGTTTTTTAGCTATCAACAAGTCTGGTGAGAAATTCTTTAAGTAAAACACGTGCCTCTCAAGGAAAGTTTTACTTATATTCTATTGTTTTAACTGAGACTATCTATTTCAACTCCAAAGTTTTTACTGGGCCAACTTATCGAAGTCTCAGTTGGAGACTTTCTTTTCTCTTTACATGAACTTCTAGTAATTGAAGACCTTGACCTTAAAGTTAATAAAGTATGTAATTTATATCATATTGCAAAACTTTGGGGAAACTCTTGCTTGACCTTCCGCGGGAAGTTTGTATGTTTGTTCTAATCGGCTTGTTTCGAAAATTATAAGGGCATGTTAGATGGGGTGTATATACATTATGAAAACGGTTTTGATGATTTTCACCATTTTATTTTATAATCATTATTTTAAACAATTTAACATATACATAAAACCGAAGTTTAGAAGAAATACAGATAGTACGATACTTAGTGATATTTATAAGTACATAGTAGCATGAACAACGATAATATTACCCGTAGACAAAGTATATGCTAGACCATCAATAACAGTGATTTGATACAATTAATTTTATCATTACACTTATCCCGGAAAGTAGAAATAAGGTATTATGATATTTCGGAAAAACCTCTTATTCGATATAAGCAATATTATGAAAATCTGATTTTGTCTGCTTTAACAAAAATAGTACATACACTACATAAAGTAAAAAATATAATTTCAGTATACATGGTCTTGTATATGCGCTTAAACATTTTTAATATATTAATACATTTTCAAAGTTAAAAGAAAACAATTTATTTCATAACTATGTCTTTTGAAAGTTCAGAACTTGATTTAAGTGATTTTTGTCACTTTTCCTTCAGAAATTTGTATTGTATTGCATAACTTACATGATCATAAATTGTATTGACTACTTACGTCAAACTAATGGTTTCAATTAAGTTTTTCCATCAGCCATCATCTGGATTCGTACAGAATGGATTTTTACAAATTTTAGAAGGCATCAGTGACAAGATTTTGGGGAAGGTATTATCATCAAAAATATATATTTATATATATATATATATGCGTTAAATCTCATTTTGAATATTTTGACTAACGTCTCGCTTATAAGCGTTTTATGTTAACAATGCAAGAACTTGTTTTTTCCGGAAATGTTGGCATATTTTTAAAGATTTATTTATGCATGTCAAACAATCCAAGACTTGCCCAGCCAAGAGCTAATAGTATTTCTAAAATTGATTATTCGCTATTTTTACTTTCACATCATTAGCTAAAACGAGATGCTTTTGAGGAAAAGGACATCTTTTGACTTAAGCTCTAAGGAAAATAAAAGATCATAAATCTAGTTCACTTAATAAATTTCACCGATACTGTGGCCGCATGTGTCGCATAGGCAAAATACATTAGAATTCAGTAAATTCATGCAAATTGCAACTCCTTTTGAGAGTAAAGTAGCTTTTTATGAATTAGCTATGAAAGCTTATCACTCGTTTTCAATTAGTGAAAATATGTTGAGAAATAATAATTAAAACTGTAAAGTGACACCAATCTTTATTTGAGATAATATTTAAAAATAATATTTTACAATGAAAATAATTTGCTTTTCAGTGTGAAAAATGGAAGAAATCAAAATCTACACCAATTACTGATCAAGTTTCGGGCCAAGTTGATAAACATTTCTTTAAAAATATGCCAATAGGTATTACTCCAAAGTACAAACTTCATAGATGGTAACTTATACTGCTTGAGTTACAAACATAACGTATACATTGAACATTAACCGAGATAACAAATAATCGTTATTTTACAAATTATGCCTCGTGATTCTCAAGGCATTTTCATTAAATTGTATCAGTTAATTATCGTATAAATTTAGTGCATCTTTTGTCAACGAAACATGTATGTGAATGAAAACGCTTTAAGACGCAATAGCAAATTGCAGGTTTAAAAATTATCTAAAACAATTACACAAATATACAAAAGCGCAATGGAAGAACATTTCTTTCAATTATTATATTACACATCCTTTAGTTTTGCGTTTCTTATGAAACACCTCGTAATTATGAAACTATTATTATATTTTCTATACTATACCCTTTTGTGGATGACTGTGAACATTTACATTTATTGAAGCGTTGTATTTCCGAAATGTTTAAGTTCCAAGTCAATTCCAAATAAATGCCTTTATACGTTCGAGATATTTTATATATTTACTTAGCGATGAGTTTGTTGGCAATTTTCTGGCTGATGTTCAAAAACAATGGTCTATGTGCCAAAAACAGCATATTCAGCAGCCCAAGTTTAAACGGTTTTTCCTGTAAAACTAAGCTGGAGTTGTAAATTTAGTTTAACAGAACAATTCCAGGAAGTGAAAGTGAGAAGAAGCACAAATGAAAACTAATGCAATACAGTGAGTTGGAATATGGCAAATGAAATAACATTTACCGTCTCCCTAAGAACGGGCTTAGTTCGGGTAGTTACTTCAGATAATTGGAATTCTTTAAAATGAAAAGTTGTCTATGTTTTATTTTTGGCAAAGAAAAACATGTCTAGGACGCATTTAATACCAGTATAAACAAGGCAAACGCTCATTGGTTCGGAAGGTTGGAGTTCTTGTGAGGTTTTGAAATGCGGAAAACTTTGAAGAAAATGAAAAGCAGCTTTTGCCGCAGCTTGTCCCAGAGAAGGCTCAAAATTTGCCGGATATGTTGGATTATATCCCCTTCGCTCATATTCTTTATTACACTGCCACCCAAAAGGGCAAAACAGCCAAAAGCGGAACACAACTTCAAAATGAATTAAAATTTGGATTAAGACCCTTTATGGCCGAGCATTGCCATAACATCTAAAAATAGCCTTTTCAGCATGTATTTTATTTCCAGTTTGTGATATTTTTAGGTATTGTTTCACGTTTAAATCATTAGCACTTGGAAATAACACACTTCAATTAGTGATATCAGCTATAATTTGTTGTAGTAAATGGGCTTTAGAAAAGTTTTGACTGGCAACAAACAAAACTTGTCAAGAATATATTAATTCAAAAATTATTTAGTTTTGTTAACAATTGATTAATTATATTTTTATTGAGGCGCTTGTAGATATAAATTTATGAGTTTGGTTGATATTAGAAAATCGCGTTTTTCACATTATTTTACTGCAGAAGAACGCGACAAACATTCACAGAAGGCCGTAAAAACGCCCTAGGATTGCAGGAAAATATGTTATAAAACTCGGAACTTCAACGATAAAAGCGGTTTAAAAGGAAGTGTTTTATTTTCCACATGGGACTTTACCTTCGTTGAAATTTTCAGTCTAAGATGGGAATTTTGTATGTCACTGTTTACTGTTACTTTTATATGTGTTTCTAACAAGATTAATATGTTTACAATATCCATACGATCGAACAGTTTTATTTATTGCCAGTACGTTCCATCGGCTAATTAAAAAAATATATTTTATGAACTTTGAGTTCGACTTAAACATCCACAGAAAATGTTTTACGAACAAATACCTAAATATACGTATTTATATATTTTTTTTAAATTACATTAAACGTATTTAAGGAGGGCTTCTATTTGTTTAATTTTGGACACTTATAGAATGGGCACTTTGAGATGCTTTATAGGGTTGAATGGATTTTCTCCTTCTGAAATTGTTAATTCAATAAAAGGACATGCATGTTATCCAGTGGCATTAATCATTTTCAATGGGAATGAAGACTTAAAGAAACTTATAGTGAAATTCCATTTACTGGTACCTTCTTTTACGATAATTCAGTCTTTTTATTGTGGTTCGTAAAAATCAGAGAAACAAAAAGTGAAATTCTTGTCAAAGTTATGAAACCAATTCAAATAAAACATGTTCATATCCTTAGGAGTGTTGCCCTAAAACTCTCAATAGTGAGTATATGAAAAATATAAATACATTTAAAAAATAACTATTGAGGAAGTATTAAGCCCATTTGTATATTTCACATTTTACAAAAATACTTAGACATAAACAATGTGGGGTCTATCCCTATGATCATTGAGTTGTTCATAAATGTTTCCAGCGCCATTACAATGTTGGGAATATGGGTCCCAAATTGGCACGGACCTGTTATGGAGTAAGATGGGTGGCATTATATACCTTTCCACATTATTCGAATCATGATTTGGTAAAGATTTTCGAGGTGGAGGGAGCGGAGGGGCGTTGTAACTAGTTTGTATTATTTTAGGCATCTCCTTGTCCATTCTGTTGTTCGTTTTCTTCTTTGGAATAAAAAAGAAAACTCCTATTACAATACCTAATATAAAGAGAATGGTTAAAACGACGGACATTATAGCCATCCAGCTCATTGAGCAGTCCATTTGTCGTTGGCTTGCACTCACTAATTTCTTATTGTAAAGTTCTTCTGGAGTTTCGCAAATTACATCATTCACATCTAATTTAAGCTCGTTGGTTCTTTTTATAAGTAATAGCGTACCGTCAATGGATTTGCGACTGTAACTTGCATTTCCTGCGTTTTCGATCTCGTTTTCCTGAAGGATCTTCCAAAGCCATCCCATAGAACAATTGCAGTCCAAAGGATTTCCACCCACTCTTAATTCTTCCAACTGGTCCAAAGGAAAATGCGTAGCCACAAGGAATTTGATGGCATTGTATCTTATAGATATGTAACGCAGCTTAGGATTTCCATGAAATAATCTTGTTGGGATTGTTTTGGTTTTATAGTTGTAATCTAAATTGATTTTTTCCAAGTTTATATTGTCTACAAACGTTCGAGCATCAATTCCTTCCAACACTTCCAATCGAGTAAGCATTAAATACTTCAAATGAAATAAACCTCGGAATGCCACAGCTGGTAGGTAATTAAATTTATTGCCACTTAACTTTAGATTTACAAGTTTAGGCAGTTTAGCGAGTTGTACAGTCGGCAGAACTGTCAAATTGTTGTCGCTTAAATCTAAATGATCCAAATTAGGCATAGTATCAAGTGCTTTCGGTTGTATATCTTGAATTAGATTTTGAACTAATACTAAAGTTTGTAATTCATGCAGGTTTGGCACTTTTTCATCTTCAATTATCTCAATTAAGTTCCTTGCCATCGACAATACCTTTAAATGTATTAAATCTGACAGTTCGGCAGAAATTTCTATAAAAGAATTATCATCTAAGTATAAAGCTTGCAAATTTGGGATGATTTTAAATGTCCCTTCTTCAAAATAGTCTAGCTGATTGCCATTCATTTTCAAAATTGTTAGATTATGTAAGTCTTTAAAAGCATTAGCTCCAATCGATTCCAATTGGTTATTGCTAAGATCTAATTCGGTAAGCTGAGTTAATCCTTCGAAAGTGTCTTTTCCCAATGCATCTATAAAGTTGCTGCTTAAGTTCAAAAATTTCAGCACTTTCTGAGTTTTGAAATTTCCGCTTCCGATGTTCTTAACTCTGTTTCGGGAAAGATCCAACATATACAGCTTCTCATAGAACGTGAATGTGTAGTGAAGCTGGCTTATTTTGTTTTGCGATAAATCCATTACATGTAGTTCAGGGTTGAGCTGTATGGGAACCACTTCAATCCCCGCTCCTGAACAGTTGGCCCTAAGGATCTCATTTTCACATTTGCAGCCATTTGGACAGAGGACTCCTCCCGCTGAATTAATCAAGCACAGAAGACATATTATTGGTAGCAAAGTTATCCACATTGGGTGTTTTTTTTCATCGTCCATTGCAGGGGGGCAGCATGGTCACTTAGACCTGAAACAAAGATCCTTGTTTTAGTATTAATTTTACCATTCTATTTTTAATTATAAAAATCTCAGAAAGCCGCCATTCTTTAATGAAAGTTCTGTCCTATTATGGAAAACTTTAGGTAGCTAGTACAGGGCGCCGGAAAATTGTAACAAACCTACCATATAATGGTATAAGTGCGCAACTTTTAGAGGACTGGAAAAGTTCACCACAGTTAATGTTATTTTGTCTAAATAAAACTGTAAATAAATAAATTTGCATGTGGTTTCAAAATAAGTAGATCGTCTCTTGTTGATGATTAATCTATCGTTGGCAGTTGAAGGTTTAAATCTTGGGGACGATGCTCTGAAGTTAATGTCCCCTAATTTGTCGCTTGATGCCCATGTCAAGTATAAAAAATCACACACAGTGACAAATGTACAGTTTTCTAGGTAACAATGGCGAGGTTATTAAATAAAGTGTATTCGCTAGGACCCTTTTGAACCCTTTGTAAGAGGGTAATCAAAGAAAATTACTTTGATTTCCGTCACGAATTCAATTGCTTTAGACGCCCTTAACTGCCATTATTTGCAGAAGCATTCCTCAATATTTAGATGCATTTTAGATAAACCATCGTATTGATAAAACATTTGATTTATTTTGTCCGGGGCAGAGTTATTAATTCATTACAATTGAACTTAATAGGGGATATAAATTCCATATTCGGATGGCGCTATTCGACAGATAATATTGTCTTATTGTTCGAATAAGCTTTATATGCGCCGCTTAAAGTTGGGAATATGCATCTATATAGTTGAAAAATAAAACGGACGATTTTGCATACGTTGTGATTTCAATAACGATCCAAATTGCACCTCGAGTTTCATAGTCAACAATAAGTTGCTGATGTTATTTGGGTTGTTAGTACTTTATTTTGCTTCTTCAATCAGTTCATGTATGTAGTAGTAGTAGTAGTAGTAAACATCTTTATTTCTAAAAAAAAGGCTATCGACCTATCGGTCTTTCTGCCATTGTTTAATACATGTAGTCTTAATCTAAATAAAAAAAACAAATATGAAAATTCTCTTATTCTATGTTAACAATATTATTAAATAAAATTCTAATGACAAGAAAAAATTATTTTATTGTCCACTAGTCAGTTGCGTTTGTAAGTGTTCGAGTAGCGTTGATGTAGGGAAACGGAAGCGGGATTGTCTGGTTGGTCTTGTGAGACAAAGGGGATTCAGTATGGTCCAGTTGTAGGGGTTGTTTGTCCATTTTGTCTGTAGCTGTATGAGTCTTTCCGAGATCTTTGTCATGTTTGTGCGTTCGTATAGTAGTTGGGTGGGGGGGTTGTGTAGTGGGATTTGGGGGTTTCTTATTCGTGTTATTAGTCTTAGTGCAATTTGTTCTGTTGTTTGTATATAACGTTTTGTCCTTTCTGTTCCGTTGGTCATGAGTATATGTCCAAAGTCTAGCAAGGGTCTACAAATAGCTTTATATATTTTGGTGGCGGTGTTTGTGCTAATTCCTCTGTCTTTGTAGGTTAGTGATCGGAAGTGTTTTGTTCTCTTTATTGTTTCTGCCCTGATGTTTCGTATGTGTTTAGTGAATTTAAGTTTGTGGTCAATTGTGATTCCAAGGTATTTTACGTCATTTTTTGGTTGTGTCGTTTGGCCGTCTGCAGTTATTATCGAGGATTCAGCGTTGAGTCTGTGGTTTGTGAGCAGAAGTTGGGTTTTTGACGCGTTTGGTGTTAGTCTCCATTTATAAAACCATGTCAGTAGTAGTAAACATCTTTATTTCTAAAAAAGGCTATCGACCTATCGGTCTTTCTGCCCTTGTTTAATACATGTAGTCTTAATCTAAATAAAAAAACAAATATGAAAATTCTCTTATTCTAGGTTAACAATATTATTAAATAAAATTTCAATGACAAGAAAAAATTATTTTATTGTCCAGTAGTCAGTTGCGTTTGTAAGTGTTCGAGTAGCGTTGATGTAGGGAAACGGAAGCCGGATTGTCTGGTTGGTCTTGTAAGACAAAGGGGATTCAGTATGGACCAGTTGTAGGGGTTGTTTGTCCATTTTGTCTGTAGATGTATGAGTCTTTCCGAGATCTTTCTCATGTTTGTGCGTTCGTATAGTAGTTGGGTGGGGGGGTTGTGTAGTGGGTTTTGGGGGTGAGGTGAAAACCATGTCATTGTGTTGTTTGTTAGTGTTTGGAGTCTTTGAGCTGCTCTCTCAGTAGTTTTGTCATGTACAATAAGTGCCGTGTCGTCTGCGTATTGTAATATGTATGCCGATCTGCCGATTTGATTTTTGTCTGGTAAGTTGTAATTGTATATGTCATGGCAGTATATATTGTAGTTCATGTATGTATTAACATATGGTTTTCATTTCGCATTTTATTTCCGACTTTTTCTTAAAAGGACGATTTTTAAATTATGCCACCTTCTTGCTGTTGTTACGAGTACTGTGCGAACTTTTCACAATATAGAAATACCAGTTTCAGTGGAAAAGCAGTTTTCATTTATTTAACGTTTAAGTGGTCGGTTTCCTAATCCGCCAAACACGCATAAGGTTTTGTACGTTTCTATTTATTTTATATCTTCCCCGGGATTGTTTCCAGTAATTATCCTTTAACCAGTTTCGTTGCAGCTCCATAAATGGAGCAATTGAAGACAATAGTTATAGACCCGGGTTCTCAAAGGACTTGAATTCGAGGTAAAACGTGGGGCAAAATACAATTTTTCGATTTCCATTGTTCAACCGACAGTTTTATATTGAATTCGAAATGTTTCCTAATCCTCCCAATGTGAAGCCGAGTGAAAAATAAAGGTGAGCAAATATGCAAATGCCAAACACCAATTTTGAAATTAAGGGCTCCACTCAACCCTTGTAAACTAGGCTATTCATCTACTTTGCTTTCCCGCTTAATTTCCTTTTCCTCTTCCCCACTTTTAATTGGGTCCACCCCCAGGCCCAACCGACAGCGATAAAGAAAGGTAAACATTTTCGTTTCATATCTCTGACTTAGTTCGTAATAATTCTGTGTAAGCAGTTGATGCAAGTGCCGCATTGGAAACAAGTTTACTTGGGTTAGTTTTGACAAACAAAAAAGATTAAGTTTCCAGTTTGCTCTATTGCCCGATAAAGTTTATTAAATGTTACTGAATGCCTGTTTTATATAGCATCAGGAAATTAGATTTTTAAAATAGCGCTTTTATCACAATTGCTAATGGTGCGACTTCAAGAGCCATCCAAAATGAATTGTGTATTTGCTGACAAATATATTCCGAACAATCTCCACAGCCAATTTCCAATGTATCATGTCGACGTATTGTCGATGGAAATATCTTAAAAATATGAACGAATTTTAATAAAATAGATAGCCAATATAAGTTGAAAAATGGTATGAATATTTCACGGCGAACAAATAATGCAGGATATAAAACCATAACTCATTGAAACTTCTGGAAATTTAAACGTAAAACTGTTTCGTACACTCATAAATCTCGATTTGGAAGCCTATAAAACTAAATTATGTAAATTAGTTCAATCTCTCAATTGCATCATTGTTGTTAATACATTGAAATCGCATTTATTACTATAATTCCTAATGAAACCCCAGGGATTTATTGAATGTCTGCGGTGTTCCAATAACTAAAAATCATGCTTATCGGGAATCGCATCGGATTTAGTATCGAAGGTTTGGTTTTCCATTTGAACACATTCGGTCACATTGTGTCAATTTGGCCAGAAAATCTCGCACAATTCGTTCATCTAACTTGATGATGACGACAACAGGTTATTCAGGTTACAACAATAAATCTCAATAGATGTGCAAGACTGAAAACCATACATTGTCATTAAGAGTAAATTGCCTAAGCTTAAAATCATGTTTCTCAATTAGAAAGCAATGTTTTAGCATAGTCCCCATTGTTCCACATGGCTATGGGAGTTTTTATTGAGCTGCACTCATGCACGTCAGTCACCTCAAATTGTAATATTACATTAACATAACGTTAAAATAACGTCGATTATAAAACTGTATCCTTGCTTCGTACATGCAGACAGGCGAAACGAAGGGAATTAAAAACCAATACAAGTCTTTCGCTGCAACCAAATCCAACTTTGAATTGTTTAATTATCTGGGAATCCACTACAGCAATGGAATTAAAAGTTTTGCGGTTCATGTATCAAAATCTAGTAAATAATATTTATTTAGTAAACATATTCTCTCATGCAGTTGCAGACTAATATAATGCGAAATATTATATTACTGCTATTGAATAATAAGCCCAGGGATATTTGTGAATTAATTTGGCATGATTCAGCTGCTCTAAGTCAACTGCAAAGTATGAATTTCAAAACTTTCTTAGATAAATTAGTTGAAAAGTTTGCGGTTCCTAGAAAGCGGGGTTATTGTGTCGAGCATGAAAAGCCTGAAATTCATTTCACCTTTCCTGAGTGTGTACAGCAAGCCAGTTTCCAGGCTTCGGTGAGGGACAGTATAACACAATAAAGAAATAACTGGGTTTCTAGAAAAAATATATTCATTCTGGACAGAGGATTTAGCGGGCAAAAAAGGCATATAAAGGAACAGTTTCTAAGTAATTTTAGTCCTACAATATCTGGACATTGGTTTGCCACCTTTTCGTTAACCACGTATTTATTTGGCAACCTAATAAATAGGAACGGAAACGATTCTGAACACGCTACTGCAATTAAATTGCTTGGATTTCAACGCAATAAAAAATTGTTTCATATTCTTTCAACCCAGAAATCTGGAAATTCCTTAGAAAGGTGAGAAAAAGATTACCTGCATTATCCTTGGAGCGGATTTTCGTCGGAAAAATCGAAATGATGTTTTCAATAGATTCAATTTCAAGCGGGTTTTGCCCAATGCTATAAAGCAAAATCTAGTTTGTTTATTTTCAGAGGTAAAAATGGGGCATTTCGAAGCATTTCAAGTGGTATCGTAAATATGTAAGGTGTTTGAATTGCGAAATGTCAAACAGCAAAGCAAAGTGAACAATAAAACAGTATTTTCCACACGTTTTTGGCTTGAAAAGTTGCAAACTTGATGAGAAAGGAAAAAGTTATGCATATATCATGGCACTACCCATTAACGTAGCGTTCGGCCCCATAAATCAATGCTAAAGTATATTGAACAAGCAAATATGCTTTATTAACTTTGAATGTAACATCGGTTAAATTTTTAGTTGAATAAATCGGTTGGGCGCTAAAGACTTTACAAATAGCACATTCATCACCTGGCCTGAACGTATATAAAATTTAAATAAAAAGCACATGCAAATCTCATTTCACAAATGAAATCTATAGTTAGGCGGAAATTTTATTATCTTCTTTACGTGTCAGCGTTTTGTTAGTAAATAGAGCATGTTTCAAAAAATATACTCAATTTTTCAGCTCCAGTTGCATCATTTACGCCTGCTTTGCATTTATGCCTTATCTTCTTTCATTCCCGCTGCACTCTGCAGTAAACGTTATGATGGAAACGAAATTTGAATACGTTGGCAGCCAAGTTTCCACTTTGGAGTTTCCATGGATCAAATTTCACAAGTTTATACTTCGAATAACTGAATTATTAGTGAAGATAATCAAATTTGACTTCCGAATGTGTATGCTTCTTTGGGCTGGCGAGAATATTTCGACGTTCTCGTAATTGGTGAAATTTATAAAAGTGAACTGGAATTTACAAAGTTCTTAAGGCAAATTTTACAAGCTCGTAATTTTTTAAATATTTATGTAGAGCTTTCGCTGCCGGGTGTCTTGAGCTTGAGAAAATATTTAGGGTGTACAATTTTCAATCCCGTGTCGAATTTTTATTACCTCTTCAGTAGATAGCATGTAGTTAATGTATAACTGAGTTTTAGGATAGAGAAGGCACATAAACAAACAAAGCAATCTTCATTTCTCAGCTGCTTTGGCCGTTCAGTTCTAAAATTAACAATACCTTTTTCCCAAAATTATCTCGATTTATGGGCCGCATCCCTCAAATGGAATTAGTGGAAGCCTCGCTATAAAACAACGATTTATCTGGAGCTTTAGTCGACTTAGCTCTTCTGCGGAGTGGCATTTATCCATCAGAGAAACTGCTTTTACATCTCATGCTTCAGTGCCGATTTACCTTCAGCTCGTTTCGACATCGACTATTTGACGAACTTTTAGTTGTAATATATCGCTTCTTGCAGGACTTGTGTATTTACATTAGTCCACATTACATGGGGATTGGACGTTTCCGAAGTAGAATGAAATGTGAATGCACAAGAAGCTAAAAGCTCACCTCATTAAGTCCACTCGAAGGTTGGTAAGCGCATTTAATGTATAAGTTGAGGAAACTTGTGCATGCCTCATAAGTTAATAGTAAGTTAGATCAGGAGGAATAACGTGAAATAGTGACTTTTAGTCAAGGGAATTGAATTAAGTAATTGCATCGGTTTCTTTGACTGTCAGTTGAAAAATCGATACTGATTTGTGAGAGAAAAGAACTAATAAGTAATTAAATACTGCCCGGGTAAAATAATATGACAAGAAACCAAATGTCTCTGTTAGATGTCATTTCGAAGAAAGAGCCCTTCACCAATTTCAGCTTAACAATGTCCAAACCAGACTTCACAGTAAAATAAGTCTCGTGGTTTAATAACGCTTCTCGAGGATTCTTTGGAATTGTCTCGTATAGTTGAAATTTCCTGAATGCTTTTGGAGATATTCCGAAATGCCTGGAACGTCTGAATGCCTTTTTTTTGTGACCACAAAGCCATTTGGATTACAAATATTTTATTGTAGCATTCCGCTACAAGTCTCAAATACAAAAATATCCACATTTATTCTAAACTTAATTGCTAAAGCCTTTCAAAACTTGAAGGCGCTTTGACTGGAAACATTTAAATGAAACAATGCAAGGCATTGAACATTTCTGGCAAATGAGAAATTCTTTATCTCTGTTTCACAAATTTACCCAGAACGTTGAAGGTAAGTATTGATTTGATCGCTTTTGGCTTCAATTGGATAACATTTATCTGTGCACGCCAGCTTTGTCCAACATTGCTAACAATGTAGATTTGTAAAAAAGCTAAGTCGATTGTCCAGCTAAAGCTGTAGACAAATGGGGGTTTTATAGAGGTGCTTCCGGTAATCCGTTTGAGGGATTTGCTCAATAAATCGAGATAATTGTTATCAGAAAGGATTGGCTGTTAATTTTGAAATATTGAGCCAGTTTTTCATATACAGTGAGCCCCAGAAGTAATGCCTAAAGTCGTTTCAAATTCAGCACTGTTTTTTGAAAAAAAGCTCGAACCCGTCAATTTTAATTTATAAATGCACGTGTTTAATGCCAAATTTTTTTGTGGTCCAAAAATAAGTTACAACCATCAATATCTTTTAATGTTAGTTTTTATTTCAATTTTAAATTCTTCATTGAATTCTAAATTAAATTACTCAACAAGACTCGAGGAATTTACAAGGTAAAAAATTATTTGCCAAAATAACAAGATGCAAGAAAAGTTTGTTGATCACTTTGGATGTTGTTAATCCGTAAATGGCATTGATTTTGAAGATTTAATTTGATTGTTGTTCTGTTTCTTGAAACAAATCGGTCCTTTTTAGGACTACAGAAATTTTAAAAAAATCGTCTAGATTAATTATTGATATGCCCAATCATAAATTTATCGGTAACTGTTGAGTTTAAGTATAGCACATGTAGCCTGAATCATAGTTAGAATTAGAGAATTCAAAATTCAAATAAAAAAAAATAAAAAACAAGTACGTCCATTTGAAACAAATAAGTTGATGGTAGTAACTTATTTTTGTACCACTCTGTATAAATAAATTTGGTATAAAAAATCGCATTTTCAAAAATCGATGAGTCCGAGTTTTTTCCAAAAAAACAGTCCGCTGAATTTTAATTGAATTTAAACATTACTTCTGGGCTCACTGTATGTCTGCGACGACCGAAGGTATTTGGAGGAGGATTAAATCGGTATTTGCACTCATTTATTCGATTTATATTCCTTTGATTTAAGCAAATGTTTACTCATGTTGTTTACATTTAAAAAAACGGCATTATCACATAAACAATTTCTCCCGTGCCGAAAACCAGTTCATTCCGGACGGCATTTGGCTTGAAATTAAAATGATACAGTTTTATGGAGGAATTTAAGTAAATTAAGCCAGTTTTCAAATTAAATAAATTCGGGATTGAATATTTGTGACATTTAAGTGCTTAGGTGTGGTTTTTCTTGATCGCTTCAGGGTTTGAGGCCTTTGGGCTATGACCATCAACTATGGGGATTCAGAACTCTACAGCTTTAAAGGTAGGTGCTATTTGATATATTGATCGCACCACAGGGTTGTTCAATTAGATATTCTCATCTTACCAGTTAATCCTCTTTTATACCCTGAGCGTGTACTATTATTGTTGGGATAAATAAGTAAATAATTTGGGATATTCAAGGATACTTAGTTACAATGGTGGTTTGCAAAAAGCGTTCTTTTCCCGAACGAAAGTATTTCCACGCGACCTAGTTTTGATGAATAATTAAATACACGGTGTCCGCATACGGCAGCTACTTTCTGGAATATTAGTGGGTCCTGTATCAGCCAGGGTCGGTTAAATTGCTTCTGAATAATTTACACTATTTTCGGATACTCACTTTTCATAATTTCGCTTATATATATCGGTTTTCGAAAATAAATAATTTGCTTTTTTCAATCTACTTTTACATGCAAAGATATGCGTTAAAATTCCGCAATTCCTGGCACCAGAAATTGCATTTTATTGATATTGTTCCCTATGAAGGTACTTTCAGCTCTAAAAAGTACTTTCATCTTAGCTAGTTTGTTGAGTAGAAAGACATTTTTCCTACTTCTAGAAATATTCCAACAACAAAGTTTGCTCAAATAATTTTTATTTATTATTGGAGAGATAGTTTTACAGATTACGATTTAATTTTTTTTAATAAGGCCACTAATACTATTTTTTTTGTGTACTTGTGTGACTTATGGTCAGAAAAATAAATTGATTTTACGTAGGTATTGCCTTTACGAGATTTAGACGGTTCTCAGTAAAGCTTTAATACAGCTGTAATCTGCTAATAATATCTTATAAGACCCTAGATTCATACGATTCCTATTTCCTTGGCAAAATTAAAGGATTATCGGATCTCTTGGGGTCTCACCCCACTAAAATCTCAGCTGAGCTGTAACAATTCTATCAGGCCGATTTATTCATGCAATCGATAGCTGAACAGTCAATAGAGACTGAAAAACGAATAAATCTAAGAACGCCAATGTTTTAAAATTAGTTTTGTTGGATTTTGTTTTTGCTAAAAATCGGCAATTTCAATTATCTAACTACAAGGGTACGTGATTGGGGAGGGCACGTCTACTTGTAAGAAACAGTGCGTGTAATTAGTGTGGAACAAAGTTAATCCCAGATAACGAGCAATAATGAATAGACAGAACAGTGATAGTAAATAGAGGGCCCCCCAATCTATTCCAGAGTCAAATGAGGTGGAAAAGAAGAGACAACCAGTTTAGGGCCTGCTAGGAAATTGGAAATTGCAAGAAATGGGAATGCTTGAAAGACAGGGAACGAATTAAGTAGCAGGTTTACCAAATAACGTGGCCCAATCTATGAAAGGTCTTTTGCCACAGACTTTCATTCTTTAGTAATTTAACTGATCAATTCACGTTCATTATCAAAACAATAAATCGTTGAGTTAGAAGGATCCCTCTTCATCCACTCAGTGAAACGTCCAAACCAATAAAGTGGCCACTGAAAGGTTCAAAGGTCATTTTTATTCCACTCTAGCACACATTCTTCTATACAAGCGGATAAATTTATTAGTGTGTCCTGGTAGTCATTTCCTCTGCGCGGAAAGAAGGGTGAAGTGTAGCTGGAAAGAATTGCTATAGCTTTTTGCGTGATTGAAATAAAAAACAATCGATTTAGTCGGACCGAGACAGTTATTAGCTTTTCAAAAGGAAAATGATCGCTTCATATAGGGTGGAAAGTTCGTTGTGTAACATACAAATCAAGAATCAAATCTTAAGTCCTAACATCTATGCCAGGGTAATCTCATCCTCTCTTGTTAGCAAATATCCAATTTAGTTTGCAGTAGTTTTATACCGTATCCGACATTGTTATCGATATAGAAAGCTTGGATAACAAATTGGTCTTTAAAATGCAGGAAAATTACATGAAAATTGCAAATACGTTGCTGTTCGTCAGAAAATATTATTATACCCTGCTGCTACGGCGGCTAAATAGGAACAAATATCGACCACAAGAGCAACATTATTTAATTTCATATTAAATTGTCAGTAATGTGCAACACTTTGAAATTCATGAGTTCTTTAAAATTTTCTGCTTATATAGCAATTGAAATATTTTTAGAAACCTTTTGCAGCATTGGGATCGTATATAAAATCTCTAGTTCTCAGCCATCACTTCAGAGCCATTTTGTTAGCATTATGCCATAGATAATGGCTATGAATACGACCGGGAAAAATAACGGGCCAGGTAATAAGACTAAAATATCGTAAATATCTCAGAGTAGGTTAGCCCATTTTATTGTCCTAATGGATTTCGCAATGGGAGAGGAAAAATTTAAGAAACTTCTATTTTTTTCAAATTTTTATCAACAAACACATTAAAATAAAAATGTCAACAATCTCAAAACCAAATGTGAATTAAAGCTATGGAAAAATCAGTAAAGTGAAAATAGTTTTTTTGCTTGGCAATATTTAAGTGCCGTTTTGGAAGCATCCATTCATAAATATTCGTTGTTACACTTGTCTGCCTTCGAGTTCTTTTAAGCCCTCGGCAAATAATAAGAACTGAAGCAGCAGCAAATATTTTAATATGTGGAAGCCAACTATCGTAACTGTGGTTGAATAGATTGCACATTTTCAAAAACTTTTACCCAAAATTTAAATTTTATTGCTTTAATTTTTTAAATCAGAACGTTTACTAAAAAGTTCGTTAAAAATTCGTATATTTGCCTTCATTATATCTCTTGGGTTGCTGTAAATTGCATTACAAATGAGCATTTTTGGCAAATTTGCTTCTAAACCTTTCAATATTCATAATCTTGCATATTATGTTTTTGATCTTTTTGTCTTGATAATGGACCTAGTGTCTTAAGTAAACAATCGCTGACATGAACTTTTATGTGTTTCTTGATGATCCAAAAGACTTTCTGGTGATTTTGATAAGTTTTGAAAGTTTACCCTAATAGTTAATTGTTTAAAAAACAGATTATAGTAAACAAACAAAAAATGTTGCAATTGGATCGCAGTCTACTTTTCTATACATTAAGAAAGTTAATCTGGAAGAAAAATCTCCTTTGTAGATAAGTTGGCTACGTTTACAATGGGTGAATGCTATACTTACGACTAGCCACTTGGGAATCAAAAGCAGCTTCGTAAATGGCAGAGTTCTAGTATATGGAGCAATAAAATATCGGAGTCGGGATCTGGACTATTCGCTTGGGTGTGGGTTTATTCATTGTCGAGTTTACATATACGGTTAATTTATATCATTTGTTTTTGTGGCCATTTTTTTACCGTCCAATCTAAATGGGGCTTCATTGGGTTTTGTTTCAGTTCATTTAATTTCCAGACAAAACCATTTCCGATACAAGAATGATTTCGTGGTTTTGTTTGATTTCACGTGAGCAATACAAAAATGTGCAAGTTATTTAAAACTAAAGGGCTCCCTCAAGGATCCCCGCTCTCACCGTTTCTCTGCAATATATACTGCCATGACATATACAATTACAACTTACCAGACAAAAAATCAAATCGACAGATCGGCATACATATTAAAATACGCAGACGACACGGCACTTATTGTACATGACAAAACTACTGAGAGAGCAGCTCAAAGACTCCAAACACTAACATACAACTCAATGACATGGTTTTATAAATGGAGACTAACACCAAACGCGTCAAAAAACCAACTTCTGCTCACAAACCACAGACTCAACGCTGACTCCCCTACAATAACTGCAGACGGCCAAACGACACAACCAAAAAACGACGTAAAATACCTTGGAATCACAATTGACCACAAACTTAAATTCACTAAACACATACGAAACATCAGGGCAGAAACAATAAAGAGAACAAAACACTTCCGATCACTAACCTACAAAGACAGAGGAATTAGCACAAACACCGCCACCAAAATATATAAAGCGATTTGTAGACCCTTGCTAGACTTTGGACATATACTCATGACCAACGGAACAGAAAGGACAAAACGTTATACACAAACAACAGAACAAATTGCACTAAGACTAATAACACGAATAACACACCCCCAAAACCCACTGCACAACCCCCCCACCCAACTACTATACGAACACACAAACATGACAAAGATCTCGGAAAGACTCATACATCTACAGACAAAATGGACAAACAACCCCTACAACTGGACCATACTGAATCCCCTTTGTCTTACAAGACCAACCGGACAATCCCGCTCCCGTTTCCCTACATCAACGCTACTCGAACACTTGCAAACGCAACTGACTACTGAACAATAAAATAATTTTTTCTTGTCATTAGAATTGGAAAGTTTATTTAATAAGATTATTAACCTAGAATAAGAGAATTTTCATATTTGTTTTTTATTTAGATTAAGACTACATGTATTAAACAAGGGCAGAAAGACCGATAGGTCGATAGCCTTTTTTAGAAATAAAGATGTTTACTACTACTACTACTTTAAAACTAAATAAAATTATAACTTCCACCAAGTTGTGAGTCAGGCTTTGGTGCAACCAGATCTGGTTTCGAGCTTTTTTTATATAAAATACAGAATATTTTAATGCTATTTGCAAGCGTTCAATAAACATTTGCACTTGAAGTATTTGATACGCCACTGTTAAACATATTCCGATATCCGGCGCATTTATATGCGAATTTGAGGAAACTTCCCAGACTTCGATGATGGCAACTTTTGGCCATTTAATTTTGGGCTGCTATTTCCATAAAGCAGAAAAGGCCTGGACGGTATCGGACTGACACCTGAGGCTCCGAGAGATATCCGCCAATTTAAATAAAAATGGAATTCTTGTGAAAATCGAAGAACCATTCCAGAAAAGCAATAACAGGTGTAAAATTTAAATAACCCCATCGTTGTTCCGAATCCAAAAAACTAGATAGAACAGCAAATTAATAAAATATTTACTATTCGGAATATTCAAGTACAGACAAAGCAATTGATGCTTCGTTATTATTTTCAAATTAATTTATATTCAACTCGTGAAGGAAACTCTTCTAAACAGAGAACTGTATACTTAAAGCAATCAATACAGGGATAACTAAACGTCCATGGGGTGTAATAATAAAATATCTTTTTTCCCCGGAACAGAAAACCAAATATACGATTCGGCTTAAGCTCCGGTCTATTGTTTTTAAAGGATCTATATAAATCATGGAGGGTTCCACCAGTGGCGTAATTTAGAGGATATGATCGGAAAATATGTAAATTTTGCATTCAAAAGATGATATGTGTTTACCTTTCCTTCTTTCAGTTGATGTATTCACTGAAACTGGATCATTTTTCCCCTCAATCACAATGCAGTGCTTTTACCTGTAACAAAAATCAAACCGTAGAATCATAAATATTTCGTAATAGCATTTCACTTTGGAAGTGAAAGACTTCAATTATGGTCTCAGTTTTATCACGGATTTCATCCGGCTGTAATATTTTAATGTACTTTTATGGTTTTCATTTAAGATACTCCGAAGTTTTATTCACATATATTCAAATTTAGGTTAACTGCTTAACTTTGTTCTGTGGAAATGTGGAAAATATGTCAATGACCGACAGCACCCAGATAAAAAGTATGCCATATAATTTTGAAATTTTGCCAATAATTCCAAGTAAGCGGTTCCTAACAAACAAAATGTAGGCTTTAAAAGGCATCAGCTTTATGGCCTTGGCTTTATATCCAGAATAATATTGTAGTTTTATGCAAAATAAATTAGCCAGAAAATTCAAGAATAAAAAGGTTGGCTTGCGTACCCAAAATGTATATTAAACAATGCTGATTCATGATTCATATTGTGAATATAAATGATCCTTAAAGCCTGACAGGTTTTACCTTGACGTGTAAGAGCCAGAATCTCATCAGATCCATGAGAACAAGCCCACATGTACTGGCATCGATGAATAATAATGCAGTTCTGAAGTTCATTTGATAAATCGACATTTCAATAATTATGCCCTCATATTAACCATGTGTGCTTTGTTAATGTATGCAAAATATTTCCTGGAGGTTCATGTGTTTGCAAAAGTCAATTTTGGAAATGTTCCCAGAACGCTGGAGTGAATGGAATCATCCACAAGTATAGGACATTTTTATTTTTAACTAAATTAATTAGCGATTTTAAACATTTTTCAATCAGCACATTCAGGGATTTAGCTTCATTGGCTAAATTCGAATAGTATAGATGACATGAATCATCGAATGTGATTAATCGCCGCAACCGAAGCCTTTGAGCTTTCTATAAAGTAATGAAAGGCTTTTTTGCACCTTCAAGTGTATAATTAAATTAAAATATCAGGCCAAGCGCTTTGGAGCTATCTGCACATGCTGCGATTACTATTAAATGTTCAGATTTTGTTATTTTTCGACAAGGATTCTCAGTCCACATATAAAAAATGCTGTTGGTGATCCTTTATTATAATTCACAATATAACCATTAACATAAATGACTACTTCGTTTTCCCACTCTTATTATTATTTCCGTGTCATATCCTTATGATGTACGAACCGGTTGAGACGTTCCAGACAGGTACATAATAGCGGATCATCCACACAATCCCCAAATTTCCTATTTATTATAAATTGACGACCTCCGGTTATTGATGAACCATCATAATAAGAAAATGCGTCATTAGTTTTCAGGTTTTTGCGCCTATGAAAGGCAATTTTGCAGAATCGACCTTAAATAAAGCTTTTTGAAAACTCATTAATTATCTCTTGTAAAAGTGTATTGTTAATATCTCGTTTGACAGGTTAATTAGGTGCTTTCCTCAACCGCTTCGGAAACATTTTTGATCGTACTTTTAATGGGGAAATTGCCTTTTTGTATGCCAAGGATCATTTCATTAAAGTTTTTTGCGTACATCAAACTTTTTGCCAATACTGAATAAAATATATTTTCAAGGATTATACATAAAACACTGCAGTTTTGGCGTAAGTGATTGGTAGTAGATTGAGAAAGCAATAAAACTCAAGCCAAAATGATAAAGTAACCATCAGTAAACCACTACAAAAAAATTATATGGTCTAAAATGGAACCGGCGCCTTAGAACAACCGGGAAGCAGTAAACATAGTGGCAGTTTACTTGTAACGAACTAAATCGTATATAATTTGGAAATATACGTCAGTCTGGTATAATTAAGCTAAATATGCTTTTGTCATGATGAAGCTGTACAAATAGCGTTTATTAATCTGCCTGGTTTGTCTTTATTTCAAACACAAATTAGCCTTTAGTCAAATAACGCTTAACATTCATTACTATCCATTTTAAGAATGCAATTACAAGAGACCGCCCTGAACAAAATTAAGATTGAATTGCTCAAACAAATTCGCTGAATTTTTTTCACAGTGCAAATTGCAGCAAGTTTTAATTAGAAGGAAAATTCGTTATCTTTAAGTAAAATTAGCGACAAAAAATAAACGCTATTTGCTTTAGATTACTGGAAAGTTTAAACAAAGTTAGCTCAAATTAGCGAACACTTCTTAAGACAAAAAAAGGAAGCCGCGCGTTTTTAACTACGGAGTATTACTTTTCGAGCTGTAGAATTTTATGAATTTAGACTAACTTTCTGATGGGAAAAGTAAATAGGAAACTAGATTTCAGTAGGGATAGGAGGAAATTATGCTTCTTCTAAAGAGAAACATTCTCCAATATCAATTAATATTCGTGCTATTCGCAACCAAGGCCTCGACGTTTTACTCGAAATTAAATACGTTCGAACAATTTATTTAAGTGAACATGGAGTTTCGAAGTATATGGGAATTGAAAAATGTAAATATTTAAATATCCATTGAAAATTTCCAGATGAAATCATTCATTGCAAATTAAAATAACTCTTTTGAGGAGACCTAGATTCTGAAAAATTAATAGAGTAAAATTAGATTCTTTTTATTTGGAAGGGAAGTTTAAATCGGATTAAATTTTAAAAACTCCAGCATACAAAATAATTTTCCTAACAAAGCAGTAATTGTTTTTGTGATGCATGATTGATTTACATTTTTCTGGTGCAAAAATACATGAACAACAATGCAAATTTAACGTCACTTTAAATATAAGCTTTAAAATAAAACGTATATTTAAATAAACTAAATTAATCATTTGATTTTGTTGATTTTGGACATTTTATTTCAAATGCAACAAATGCGTTTTGCTGTCATATGGATTTAGGAATAATTACATTTGAATTTCGTACGGGATATAAACCGCAATAGGAAAAACCACTTTTAATCAATGTAGTCACGGTCACAGTTTAAACGAGAATTTCTTTTTGTTTGCCAAAGTTAATATTCTATTAAATTATAAACGGAAATTTAATTAAACGATTTAATAAATAATGCCGTAGTTGAGCTAATCGTGATGCATGGAAAATTCTTATTATTATATGGCTATTCAACGTAAGCTCTATTTAATAGCTATTTCCATAATTATTACATTCAATAACAGGTAAAATTGTCTCTCATTACCCCCGCCTGCAGTTGTGCAGATTTATCGTTCACATATCACAGTGATGATGTTAAAGTTAAACTTTCCGATTTATGCTTCAGTACATCGCATTGGAGACCGTAAAGCTATTTTAGGGTAGTGTAATTTATAACCCTATTTACTTACTCACTTAACGTAATTATGTTCCATGCCATTGTAATCTGGGTTACTGTTGTGATTAAAATACTTGCAATTTGCGCTTTCCGGTTGAATACATTTTTTGGCATTGGTCACACGTAGTTTGCATTCAAGTCTTTATTTGTACAAGAAATTGATGATTTGTACACTGCCATCATCAGATAAGCTTTGCTCTAATTAAGCTTCATTATCCTTTTCGGTTTAATTCATCAGATTTATTGGGGCAGACTACGCTGAGTTTTGTTAAAAATGTTCAAGGATAGGCAAGATTTTTGAATGCATAATGAAGCAGCGGCTTGACAAAGTCATTGGAAAGTATATACCTACCTACCAATTTGGTTTCAAACAGCATCACTCGACCCTTCATCCGCTCTTTATTTTGGCCAACAATATACAAACTACCCACCTAACTGACAGAAAGACATCTTGCCTGTTTATGGACATTAACAAGGCTTTTGACAGTGTCTGGCATAGAGGCTTACTATACAAACTATACAAACTACACACACCAACATATCTACTACACACCATAAAGAACTTACTAGAAAACAGACAACTACAAGTACGAATTGACAAAACACTGTCATTTTCTTTTTCCCCTGAACAAGGGCTCCCTCAAGGATCCCCGCTCTCACCGTTTCTCTACAATATATACTGCCATGACATATACAATTACAACTTACCAGACAAAAATCAAATCGACAGATCGGCATACATATTACAATACGCAGACGACACGGCACTTATTGTACATGACAAAACTACTGAGAGAGCAGCTCAAAGACTCCAAACACTAACAAACAACACAATGACATGGTTTTATAAATGGAGACTTACACCAAACGCGTCAAAAAACCAACTTCTGCTCACAAACCACAGACTCAACGCTGACTCCCCTACAATAACTGCAGACGGCCAAACGACACAACCAAAAACGACGTAAAATACCTTGGAATCACAATTGACCACAAACTTAAATTCACTAAACACATACGAAACATCAGGGCAGAAACAATAAAGAGAACAAAACACTTCCGACCACTAACCTACAAAGACAGAGGAATTAGCACAAACACCGCCACCAAAATATATAAAGCTATTTGTAGACCCTTGCTAGACTATGGACATATACTCATGACCAACGGAACAGAAAGGACAAAACGTTATATACAAACAACAGAACAAATTGCACTAAGACTAATAACACGAATAAGACACCCCCAAAACCCACTACACAACCCCCCCACCCAACTACTATACGAACGCACAAACATGACAAAGATCTCGGAAAGACTCATACAGCTACAGACAAAATGGACAAACAACCCCTACAACTGGACCATACTGAATCCCCTTTGTCTTACAAGACCAACCAGACAATCCCGCTTTCGTTTCCCTACATTAACGCTACTCGAACACTTACAAACGCTACGGACTAGTGGACAATAAAATAATTCCTTCTTGCCACTGAAATCTTTATTTAATAGTATTGTTAACCTAGAATAAGAGAATTTTCATATTTGTTTTCATTTAGATTAAGACTGTATGTATTAAACAAGGGCAGAAAGACCGATAGGTCGATAGCCTTTTTTAGAAATAAAGATATTTACTACTACTACTGTTCAAGGATTTCATAAAATGGTTAAAGCTTACGCCGGAATCTTTTGGACAATCGCTGATTTTTGGGTTATCAGACCGTCGTCGATAGGAATTTTTTGATATGATCTGAACATGTTAGCCATGCGTGCTAGCGAAACGTTTTAATCAAATTCCTATCGACGACAGCCTAATAACCCGAAAACAGCGACTGTTAAAAATATTTTATCTGTTAAAATACATTCGCTATTTATCCATGAAACCGATGTATTGTCAAATTTAACGAAACTCTAATAAATCCTTGAGTTGGAAGCAATGTTCAAATGTGCGTGCTGTAGGCTTTTTCACTTCCGGTCTCGTGTTAATGAGAAAACCAATAAGCGCGAATGAAAATATCTACAAATTTCATACCCGCAAATATAATTTGCTAATCAAAAAAAAATGTTGTCACGATTTGCATGATTGTCTTGAATAATATCCGAGTTTTTCGTCAAAATTCGACAATAAGTATAAACTTCGGAAGGAAAATTCTCTGGCATTACAGTCGCCTCGTTGGCAAATTAGGAAGTACGTGAAGGGAATGGAAACGGTTTAGTGGGACAAAGAGAAGTTTGTGAAGTAAATTGCTACTTGAAAGTTTCAGTATTTAAGGAACCATTTCTGTCAATAGCGGTTTGTATAATCTAATATATCCGGAAAGTGCAGTAAAATTAGATATTATATAGTCCATGGACTGGAACACTTTCCAATTTAACAGAAAACGTGCTCAGCTCTGCAACCATCCAACGTGTTATCATATGCGTGTCTTCATTAATAAATTTCCATTTTTAATTTACTTTTTGTTATAATACCACGCTAACCTAGAACCGGAAATCTCGCTGCATAATTAGCGGGTGAAGCGTAATTTGTGACATAACCGCAGTTGCCGCGTAAATGAAAATATAAAGGGATTAACTCGTGACTAACAAGGGACTTTTGTTATGAAATGAATGTCCGGAAAGAAATCTGCTGTAGATTTTACACAGCTCGTTAAGTTCACCCTGTCGGTTGGTTAGCGCGAAACATGAGAAACTTTTTAAAACGAAACTAGTCCCAGGCCAGTGTTCTTTGCCTAAATTTTAATTAACTTATCAACCCGCTAAAACTAGTTGAATCAGGTTTTCGCACGTAAATTGTGAATAGTGGAACTATGACCCACTTCAATAAAGCACAAAATTGTCTCCAAATTTGTCCAGTAAACTCTTATTTCTCTCATGCCAATCTGACGAAGTTTAAATGCTTTTAAATCGTGCTTTTCCTCACACCAAATCCTTCTCAAGTACAGTCACGTAGTGTTTAATTTCTACTCGCAGCAGTTTTAATGTTGGTCAACTTCGAAGACAAAGTTTCCATCTAATGCGAGAACTTCCATGGGTTAGTCACATCATTGTTGATTTGATCACGATCAAAGGCATTCATTAGGATTAATTATCGTGATTACCTACTTGATAACTTGTGAACTTCGACAGCTTAAACTTGCATTGAACCATAGTATTTAGGATCAGATCAACTGCTCCCGAATAAATTTGTTAATTTCCGGCTGCATAATGAAAGCGTGTACCTTCAATCAACATACTTCCTTTTAACATACAGATACAGAATGAAATTCGTAGAGAGAATAGAAGAACAAAATGACCACCGACTTGCATGCGAGCACGAAGCTTATAAAAACTAAATGCAACGCGTCAGGATTTTTCAGTTTTAAAATTCTATTCGGTTTCGTGCACAAGCTCGCGTTTTGAATGGATTCATTTAAGAAAATTCGCCTTCATGTAATGAAGCTTCAAATTCTCCGGAAGCAGCACCAAATCATGTAAGAAAAATCCGCACTTCATAAAAAGTAACACTTTGAACATACAACTGGAAAAATACCCCGCATAGAATTATTACAGTTGATTTACCAGTAGGTTCATAAAAAATGTGTTAATTCAAGAGTTTCAATCAGTCTTTATTTGATTCAGGTATTTTCCTTTTGTTATATGGAAAAACGAGCTGTTAGTAGATGATAAAAATTCAAGTCAGATCCTTTTATCCGTGTAGAGAAGGCGCAAAAGGTAAAAAAATATAGAGATATATTTGCTTTTCGTTTATATTCGGTTTGCAACAGCCTGCTTTGCATGTGTGACGGGCGCATGATTCATTAGTTATTTAAAATTCATTTCGCTGTATTGTGCTATGTTTCAGCCTACCTTTTCTTTCAATCTTTTATTTTTTCTTATCGAGATTACCGTCCAATAGCACGCAGGAAAGTATTTATTGCCGATTGAAAGTATAATCTATTCGAAACTGAGGACAAACAGATACGATTAAAGTCTTAAATGCCTCAAACTAATCCTTTATAATTTATATTTTATATCCCTTTATAATTTTTCCAAGCGCAAGTGCTCTTATGGCACGTGGCAATGGCACGTGTAGGTTACACAACATGCAATGTGTGAAATAAATTTAGTTTTATTTTCACGCAGACAGATTTTTTTTCCAATTTCGTCGCCTCAAGACTAAAATATTCACATCGTCAAAACAGCAGAAACTGTAAATGGCTGCTAAATATGAAATGCCGAATGGCAAATTTCACGCAATAAATGGTCTAATGGAGATTTTTTCTCAGTAAACTCGAGGAAATTGAGTTTTAGCTTTGAATATAAATAAACTAAAATTAAGTACTCTCCATACTGATTGAAAACCTGGGAAAATTGAATTTCCGTATTAAATAATAATTGGTTCGACATTTTAGAAATAACTCCGATGTTTATTTTGTCAACCCCGAATGGAATTTCAAAGCCAGAAAGCCAAATTGGTCGCATAAATATTTCCATTTCACTGAAGTATTTTAATATTCATGAAAGACGAGAACTATTATTGGCTTTTTGTGTTATAGATCCGCCACTAGTTTAATGAAAATTGCTTAAAAGTCCAAAAACATTGATTAGAGGTACAGTTAGAGTAAAAAATGCATTATTTACAAGCCCGTTTAAGCTCCAAAGTTATTTAATTTTAAGGTGTCATTTCCGAACAAAACGCCGCGATTTTACCAAAATTTATTGAATAGCAATACGGACTTTCTGACTTCAGTTTGTTTGCTGGATTAAATGGGTGACCTACATTCCCGTTGAAGAGATAAAGTATTTATAAGTATTAGAAAGACGATATCTCATATTAAGTTTGGAAATATCTGTTTAGAGACAATTGGATGTTTGCTAAGGGACCAATAAGCTTCTGATATGAGAATACGGATGGAATATTGATTATTTTTGGACATCTTATGGGCAGTTTTTGCACCATAGAAAGCAAAAACGCCCATGGGAATATGTCGGAGTTTCCTTGTGCGAAGACCCATAGAAACGTATTTTCGTAACACTGTTTTAGTCCATAAGAGCTAAAGATGAATTTGCCATCTCGCAAATGTTATGTTTCCCCAGCATGATAAATTATCAAGTAATTCTACATCGGAAGGAAACGCGGGTCATACTGCGCCTGTTATCTATATCTAAAAGCTAATTGCAAATTCAAGCTAGTAAAGGATAACAATTCGCTCATGAGATAATGGCAAAGAGGAACCGAAGTCCGAGACAATAGCAATCAGGGGCTTTAAAAAAATCTTCACAATTCCAATTCAGTGGCTTTATATTTCTTTTTTCTATGCCCAACAAGCAAGAGGTGTGGTTGAGTGTAGTGCAAACCTAAATATCGATAAGTTTTTGTAATCAAAATCGCAGCACGTTGACAGAAATTAATATTAGACATTGTCTGGCTAGTCGTAGACACGTTATCAGGCGAAAATTACAGACCGAACGAATGGAATGGCAGAATAGATCCTAGTAGTTTAAGAGAACATTTACTGTGCATGTGACATTTGGATACACCCCTTAATTTGGAGTGACAAGCAGACAAAGCCACTCGACTGTAAACGTATTTAAAATAACAAACGGTGTCTCGAATGACTTATTATTTACTTTGCAAGCCAGGAAAATTCGATTTTGCAAAGGTTTTCTTAAAAGCCTTCAAGGAATTTAAATTTGAAGCGAAGTTTGGATCGCCAGCCTTTTACACCTAGTTCATTAAACGGAAGCTTCTATTTACCTATTACTATTCCAATTAACTAAATCGTATTGTGGGAATTGATCGCTGTCTTAATTTATTTCTATTGTGGAAGTTGGGCAAAAATAGTTCATTCTTAGGTGAGACATAAAACTAGACTTCGCTATCCTGAAAGTAATGAATTACAGGCCTAATGTACAGGACACATTTACTAGCCAATAAATTAAGGAACCACAGGGCTGAAAGTATTTGGATATAAAACAGTATTATTTATGCTTTACACTTACTCATCTGGTCTCTGTTTTTTGACAAATTGTATGTGCAGCTGATCCTTTATGCGCTTGTGGGGTTCTAAATATATATTTTTTTAAATATTTACACTGAATAAATAAGTAGACAAAATAACATCTTTTGTGGCAATACAGGCCTTCTATCAAAACAAAGTTCGGCTATACAATAATAGAATATTTTCGAAGTAATCTAATTGTCAAGAATCTGGGACATAAAGTAAAGTAAAGTTTTAACAAGACTTTCCATTTATCCAATTTGCCATCAAAGACTAAGTCAGACTTAAATTTCGTTCACAAAACATGTACAAAAGGAAAACAAGAATTATGAATGAGTTTATTTATGCCCTGTCTTCTGTAACTCTTTAAGTCGACGATGGCAAGAAAATAAGGATAAAGAACAGTTGTGCATGCATTTGTGGGTTTCATAATTAAAATGCCGCATAAATAAAAGTAAGTTTGGTGTTTAAGTTAATATCACACTTAATAAAGATTAATGTTTTACCCAACTTGGAAATCAACGTTTGTTCCATATGCGTTTGATATTAATTTAGTGAATAAGAAGGAAAATGAAAAGGGTAGCAATTTAAAACGTTATAATAATGGACAGCCGGCGCTATTTACAATTTCGAAATCAAATATATATAACGGCTTAAGGGTTAAAAAGGCTCGACTGAAAATGCTTTACGCAATTAAAATGTTCCAGCAACATTTCCATTTATTGGATTGAACGTGTTAAAATCAACGGTTTATTCTGGATTTATGAGTGAAGTCGTTTTGGTGTAAGATTCCGCGGCATTTTCAATAACTCCAGAAAATTGCAAAGAATGTCCATTATTATTCAATTGGCTATACTCACATATCCCACCTCATTTCCACTTGTTCCTTTTTTAGATAGGTCACGTGTGAAAGAAATTTCCATTCGCCTCGAGTCTTGATCGTTTTTCCCTTCAGCCAAATATCACTATTTACTTTGACATGAGAATCAATAAAAAACTTATTAACTGGCGGAAGGAACCGATGATTTCTCAGCGCTAGGGTCGTTAGAAAAACAGAAGAAAGCACAATTTTAAAGGTTTAAAACTGAGATATAAAGGACCTTTGATAACGAGGGGCCGGATGTATATACGGGTTTCGGTGGTATTTTTACGCTCGAAGAGGTTTTGCAACGGGATATGCTTTTTGTTAGGGATTTGTATGCACTCAGCAATCCCCTCCAACGATTTCTTTTTGTTAAGTAAATACAACGGATTTTAATGAGACAATATACGGGGTCCTGAAATTTCAATTTAGTCCATCCCTTTGACTTAATATAGATAATCACTTCTATTTGCCAATCCAATCCCGCACTATCCATAAAAACGACCCAAGAACATCTAATTAATGGGCTTTCCCTTTGTGAAGAATTATGGATATTTAGTTACCTGACCAAAGATCGATTAGGAAGCAGAGCAAAACAGGGTGTGATGAAGTTGGCCCGATGTGAAATATTTTAGGGGCATTATAAATAGAGGGACGCGTGAGTTGTTAACTTTATCAAATGGACTTGGCGACCATGTGCGTGTAGACTTTTTTAATTACGGTAATTTCTAGGGGTATATTGTCCAGGCAATAATTAAGAAACAGACCTAACAAGCTCCCCAGTATAAATATAAAAACTTTTTGCGTTTATAATAGTTTTTCATATTTCTGATTATTTCGGATCTGAAGAGTTTAGCGTGTTCTTTAAGGGTCTCGTTGTGTTCCTCGCTCCTTCAGATAAAAATGGTGTAGAATTCAAGATATTTGAGAGACTTTTTTTTGCAGAAATCGACCTCTTACCCCACCCTTATACAAACACAAATCCAGGGCTTCCTAATACAGATTACAATATTACGTTAGAGCCAAAGAAATATACGTGCGGGCCCGTCTTTCATGTAATTTTCTTTGATTAAAACTGCACGAAATTGTGGAAAATTTTACCTGAACACTGGTTTTCTCGCCATAGAAATGTCCAGTTGGCTCTGTAGCTATATAAACCTAATTCGTTCAAAATGATTTTTGTTCAATTTCATCAACAGTTCATTTTTGGTTTTTAAAATTGATCCTTCAGGCTGCCGGAAAGCCATTAAAAAGTTATTAGTGAGTTAAATAGGGTCTTCATGCCAACAGAATGAAGCCAAAACTCATCACTTAAACATTCTTACGCAATACGACTTTTGAATTTTGAGAAACCCTAGTTGGAGCATATTTCCATGGAATAAAAAAACATTTTTTACTTGTCGTTGCGTCTTCTATTTATAGGCTTCAGTTAATTGCTACCAATGTTAAAATAAAACGACAGCATGCTTATTAATTTGGGGAACGAAGAAGCACATAAATACTCAATTTAAGTACCATTTATCGACTTACGTCCTGGAAGCTGACGCTAAAATTAGATCATGGCGATGGGAAAATAAAAATACCTGGTTTGTTTGGTCTACTTTATCCCGGTTGAATTGATTTAGTTTGATACTATTAGTATAATATAGTAATTGGAATAATTTTTTTTTATTTATTAGGCTTCCTCCAAATAACTGCTTAAAAATTCGCTGCTTGTACTAACCGTAATTAAAATTTTCCCAGGTGAAAATGACCCAGCAGTAGAATTTGTGAAGAAAAGAGTTAATAAATGACTTTCGGGGACAAGATAATAAAATTCGGCTTTAATATTAATTGCATCTCGTTTTAAGGGGATTAAAGCATATTGTAGTCATTTTTAATAACGGAAATATTTATATTAGGTTTTACATGAAAAGTTAATTATTTGAATGAGAATATTTGAATACAGCTTATAATTAAAAGCGTATCAAGTCTAAAAGCGTATCTTTCTCGCTTAGCAAGTGACGACTTATTAGAAAAATCTGATAGAAAATTCGGGCAACGATGGAAGCTCTAATGCAATATATGTCAGCATCAACTTTTTCCTTCGACTTCTAATAGTCGAGGCACGATTATTTTCCACATATAAATATAAATACCTTTATATTCGGATATAAAAGCGAGTTTATGATCCTCGTAAATTGTCCTACTCATGTTAAGGGTATATGCACTAGGTAATAAATTGAGCTGCCCTATAAAATGACAAGTGCATAAATGTTTTCCGTAAAAGCACTACAACGCTGTAAACCGATGTTTGCTCAATATGACTTTCCTTCACATTTATTCGTATTTCAAGAGTTTATTAATTTATTTATACTTTTAATGGCGATTTTTGCAATACTTTCATAAGTGGCCAGGAAAGTTAAAAGTTTTAGGACTTTTCTAATGAAATGTTTAATTTTTATCTCACATTCATTATCTGGTGTTGACTTTTACTTATTTATGCAATTGTATTTGTCTTTTATTTAGTTAAATTAGTTCACTTTCTACACACTTGCTGTGACGTGAAAGGAAATGTAATATACTGAACTATTGTTTGCGCTTTGATATTGAGTTTCAAAACTTTGCGTTAAGTTCTTTGGAAACTAAGTTTAAAAATAAGATTGACAAACATCTAAAGCAATACGTATAGCAAGGGGTGATTTTTCTTTCAAATATTAAAAAGTGATATCAATTTCGATTATATCTAAAATATAAGGAAAGTATAGGGATCGTATCACTTTTCGCGTCTAAAAGTTTTGATTTATCAAAGTTTATACCAGGGAAAAGTTTTTCCTAAAAACGACGCTACTCTGTTTTTGCGAATCGGAGTTTTTATGAAAATCGGAGCTAAAGAAACGAATGCCGCTAAATGGTCGTCAAGTTCCAGAAAAAGTGATATTAACAAATCGTTGTATTGGGCAAACCAATATTACAATCATTAATATTTTATGAGCAGTTTCTTGAGTTTTACTGCCTAAACTTTTTTCCCATTACGTAATTTCGTCGTTATGATGCCCCCTTTAGCTGTCAGTCTACGTTCGACATGACAAGGAAAAGTTAAAATTTTATTTAATAACCCGATTATCGACTTTTAGTAAGGACCATTTGTTAATGCTCTAAATGTATTTTGGAATAATAATAAACCTGATTACCTGCTTACATTAGTGATGAAAAATCTACTCCCAACGGGATATTGACGAAGCTGATTTTCACTTCACTTAATAACCCCATTAAGACTTAATATTGGATTTTGACGCTCATTGTTTTGATGAAAAGTCTTCGATCTCTAATTTCATAATTGAATTAAACAAGAACAATAAAGGGTTCTTCAGTCGCTGCTATTGCCGAAACTATTCCAGTGCGTTTCAGGCTTAAAAAGGGGCTAGAGCTTGCTTCCGGAATTGTATGTGCAGTAAGGTATAAGCAATTTTCAACTACTACGTTGAGCGTTCAATTCTATTAGTTGCAAAGCAATTAATAATTTGGTTTTCAATTTGGTAGATGTTCAAGTTTTTGTATATGATTTGATAGTTTGAGGCTAACAAATATTTAGAACGCGTTATACAATCATAAATCACTCTATCGTATAAACCATATAGTTAATTAAAAGTTATTTGCTTGAGCTGCATGTTTATTTTTCAAATATATTTTCAATATCGCTCCCCATAGGTGCCAAAACAGCATATTTAATCGGACTTTAGATAAACTTTAGTGAAAATATAAAAACGTTACAGCAAAAAACACTTAAATGTAGACTAGATTTCGAATTAGAACGCTTAGAGAAACTTGTACTAGATGAGAAAGCGAATAATCTTATTTCCTTTATGACTTTGTTTAGGTTAAATGAAGGTTTGTGCAGCGCAACTTTCAGTATTATTCCTACGGGGAAACGGAATTAAGAATTTCCGTACTATATGAAACTGCTGATGGTTCATTTGTTGCATGTAAATGCATTTGATAAGAAACACAGAATACATTTAATTTGCTTTTGAAAGGAATATTGAGATTTTATTTATCATTGCAATTTGCTGGCTTAGGAAGCGAACAGAAAGTGAGGATAAATAAAAATTACGTTCTGGCAGGTACGATCTGACATAAATACATCTAATTTCCGAATTTGGGTAGACATGAAGTTCGAAAAAACGACCCCAAGTTGCGCATTTAATCAATTAATTAGAAATGTTACTCAGCTACCTTTGTTTTAATTTGGACCAGGAAAATCGTGACAATATAACTTTATATTACTTGAATTGTGCCTGGAACTGTATAGAATGCTTTTCATGTAGCAAAATAATATCCATGAGGAGACTTTTCCTTTTTCGTGTTTCTCTTGCGCATTTCATTGTTCTAGAGCCAAGACAGGAAACCCGGAAAGCGAGAACAGCGAAGTTGAGGCTAAAAGTTGAAATAAATGCAAATCGCGGAAGAAGTTTGGTAAGAAGGAATTGTATGTATATGGGGCAATTTACTGTATACGTATATAGTTGTGTAAAGGCCAATAATCGTTTATTCGTAATTTTATACTAAGAGAATTTCGGGACGGTGGGAATAATGCAGGAACTTGCAATGGGACAAGCTGTCGTTTAACCTAAGCAAACTCATAAAGGAAATAGGATCGTTCAGTACCTTTACATTGCCACGAGGATACGATATAAGATTTAAATTTTCATTCCTAACGCAACTTCAAATCTTGTAGCATTCGCTTTTACTTGTAATCCGGCATTTTGGCATAGCATAAGAAGTGAATCGACCTTTCAGTAGAAGAAGGATGATCCGTCCATCTTTTCAGAAAAACAGCCCATAACAGTCTAAAAAACCTGCTTACCGTAATATATCGTTGAAGCGAGCAATGTTTTTATATCACCATTGCTCAAGATTTCCATAAAACCCGAATTTTTCCCTACGTAATTATTTATCGGTGCTACAATAAAATTTATGTGCTTCAAGACACACCCAACGGCCGTATCAGTGCGCGTTGGTCCCCACAACTTTAACATTAATGGAAAATGGAAAGCAGTTTTCTGTAGGGCTGTTTGCAGAATTAACGACTCTCCCTCTTAGTAGTGGATAAACCGTATGTGGATTTGCCAATGCTATAAAGGATAATTCCGTTTGCAAAGCGTCCTTAGTCACACCATTCTAGTCGATAGACGAATCGAGGACTGATGAGCACAATGTCAGAAGTGCTTTGTTTGTGTATGTTGCCACAATTGGAAGACAAGTTCTGACTTTGAACTGTATGATTATTACGTGTAATGCTGTTTGCATATTGGTGTTCAATTAAATATTCCCCGATTGAGCGCAAAAGTTCCGTATAAAACTTGAGAAACACAAATTTCCGCCAGATTAATTGAAAAGTAAAGTTCAATTTGCAATTGAAGTATATACAAGTTCTATAACATGAACTAGCTATAATATTTAATTCATTCCAATGTATTCCTGGGTTTCAGTCAATTTTATTGTTTATTATTTAAAATGTTACAAATACGTTTCGGTGTCTTTATCCACCATCATCAGTTTGCCTAAAATATATATTTACAGTTCTCATCAATTTAAATAGAAAACTCTCGCCAAAATTCACATATTAAAACACAAATCACACACATATTAAAAAGTACATCAAGAACATTGGTTTTCAGGTGATGAGTCAGGGCAAACATGTCTGGGAAAAGACAAGAATCTATTGTTTAGAGATCTAAATTTAACTTACGTATATAGTTGTTTCAACCTTAACATTTGACTGGTCACTGAATTTTCCATATTTTACTCGATATCGAGCGAGCGAAACAAAAAAAACTGTTTATCTTTCACCTTTTCTTTGCATTCTAGGAATTGCTTGGCAATTTCTCAATATCAGATGTTTATATTTCATTTACCTGGTCCAATCAGTTCATGCATGCGATCATCTAATTAGTGTATGATACACAGAGCTAAGATTGTCTGTTTGTGATCTGAAATTCATTGCATTTTGATGTTTTTTAATTTGTATCATTTCATGTATTCTTCTCTTATTATAGTTGTCCTCATTGATCAATATTTGTGTGTTAGCGAAATCAAAATCATGCAACTTTTGTTGTGCATGTTGTGCTAAGGCTGTTGCATTCTCGTTAATCTTTCTTAAGCTATACTTATGTTCGTATATTCTTTTTTTTTAATATTGCCCTGTTTGACCTATGTATGTTTTGTCACAGTTCAAACAGTCAATCTTGTATATTACGTTAGGTGTGTCCAACTTATCGCTTCTAGGCTTAAATTTTGTGAAACACTCCCTTGCCAAGTTGTTATAAGTTTTTTCCGCTTTGGTAATATTATGCGGTTTTAAAATATTTTTTATTTTTGTGTTGATTTCTGGTATGTGTGGTAATGATACATACTTGATTTCACCTTCTTTTTTCTTTTTTATATTATTTATGTTGTTCCATTTATTTGCATTGTATATTTTATTAATTCTTTGTTTTATAATTGGTTCGAAGAATTCTTTGGGATAGTTGTTCATTATTAGTACCTTTTTTATTTTTTCAAGATTTTTTTGTCTGTATCCACAATGTGCTAATTTTATCGCTCTATCAGTAAGAGCTGTTACCACACTTTTTTTATATTGTATAGGTGCATATGATTGGTAATTCAAGTATCTACCAGACCACACATCCTTTGTGTACCAGTTTGTTTTTATTTCCCCATTATCGTCATATATAACCGTCATATCCAAAAAGTTTAATGATCTGTTTTTGTCTTCCTCAATGGTGAATTTAATGGTTTCATGGAATGCATTAAACTTATCTAGTGTGTATTGAACTTTTTGGTTTGGCAGGCACATTATGCAGTCATCAACGTATCTTTTAAAAAAACCACATTTAAAGTTTAAATCAGGTATTAGTTTTTCTTCCAGACTTTCCATTACAAGGTTTGCAATTGTTGCAGCTATGGGAGACCCCATAGCTACTCCATATATTTGTGAATAGAAATTGTCCTCGTACCTGAAGTAAGATAATATTTAATGAATTTCCTTTGCGGACTTCTACTTGAATGAGTTACATGGTCAATATTCTGATGCAAAAATGACTCTCATTTTAACATAGTCATTGCTGTTTTTGATGGCAATCGATAAGTATTTAACCGTATTAATAAATTAATTAAATATTAATCGAAATGTCAATAATAATTGTGCTTGTCGCTGTTTTGTAGTATGATGATTTATTATGTCCCATAATACAAATAGACAATTTCCATTTAATAAAATAGCAGGCCACTCCATTGGCAGCCCCATTGTGAATATTTCATTGCTGATAATAAATGTAATGAATTAGCGACAAATGAGGAAAAATACCGTGAGCACTTTGCAGGCAAACAAACAAAGAAAACCTTTTTCCTCCACTCAATACCAAAATAAATCTATACGATAGATAATTTTTTCATCCATTCTATGCATTACAAAATCATTTACAAATAATGAGATTAGATTTTTTCTCTCTCTTGTCTATTTGCAAGCGTGTGTCGGCTCGAGATTTTATCGGTCTGTCATACCGCCCATTGAGGGAAACAAAAAGCGTAGAATTCACGAAAGGGGCTTTGAGTTCTTTCTTGCTGGAAGTAGACGGAAAGTATACAACCATATCTTTAGAGAAATGAAAGAATAGGGAAAATACTGTCGTTCGAACGTTCGATTTACTACTCAGCAACCCCGACAAAGAAACCAGCCAAGCAGGGTTTAAAGATATTGCCACTAAATCACTTTTCCCATCCCTTGAATAACCCTAATCTATTTTTTCTAAAACGACTGAATAATTATGCATAAATGGGTAATTTCGTTATTAAATTGAATTCTTAACCAAACGAACGAATCGTTTTCGAAAGGCTTTTGTGCAGCGAAATCGATTGAAATTGTAGTTTCTAAAGGGAATAATATGATTCCACTTTATCGCCGATAGTTCTGATGTTGCATAACAAAACTTCAACAAAACATTATTGAAATGCAACGAATCGATAGATCCAATATCGGTTCTTCGCTCTTTCAAATCAGTAATGTATGTGCATAAATTCCGTGAAACCTTAGCAGGAAAGATTTCACTGGTTTAATAATTTACTTCAAATAGGCGCCTGTAGCTGACAGAATTAATAATTTTCCAAAGCCCAAAACACCACAGATTATTCGACTGATGTTTGGTAATCCAATTACCATAAAAAGATTGACAGGGCGTAGAAAAATTGCCCCAAATAACTCGCTTAAATATTCTGAAGTGTATAATTAAATTTTCGTTAAATTTGAACCGTTCTAATTTTAAAAAAAACTTTGCTGAATCGTCCTTTTTTCGTTTTCTCAATCCCACCAACTTTAGAACATTCATACACGATCGCTTTTGAGCACATTGAGCAATCCTCTGGAGTCTAGTGAGAAAAAGGCCGCAAAGCGTAATCTGAAAAATGTCAATGTTCTGAAGTTCTAAGCTGGAAACTTTTCGAATTAATTAACGAAAAACACTCTCGTCATATGGAAACGGTTTGGGAATACATCCAACTTTCCAAAACATCAACGCCATGTATTAAAAATACATTTGGTGCTAATGCGTATTCAAATTTGGAGGGGGAAGGGATCCTTGTTATTTAATACTTTTGATATAAGGGTTGAGAGTTGAAATTAAATTTCATAGATTTATCCAGCTGGAAACGCTTGCCTTGTGTCAAAGTGTCAGAAACATATTTTCGTAATTCTCCAGCAGAATATTCCACGGAACAGCACATTCATATACTGAATACTTGCTCTTTAATTGTGAAATAAAGTGTCATTTAGGTTTATCTAAATGGATAATCATTCCAACGTAAACATACCAAGTGGTAAGGTACTAGGAAATTAATGGAATATAATGAAATTTTCGACTGTATGTGGTCAAGAGTCAATTAACATAATTAATAAATTTTGAGAGTACATTAGTTAAACAATCATTTATTCAGTGGTGCAAATAATTGGTAAGTTATTTTATATCAAGAGGAAACACATCGATACAATAATTCTCAATAAACTGAAATGCATAGTAGTGGAACGATTCATAAACTGAATCAAATACATAAATCAGAATAAGCCATATATACTGGAAGTTATCTGTAAACGTGTTAGCTTCAGATTTTATCGGCTGCCACATGACGAGTTGAGAGAAACAAAGCAAAGAACCTGCTTCCATATTTTCCGGGATGGAGGAACAGGGAAAACGCAATTTTTCTTATTGCTTTCGATTTACTACGTCGACAACCCCAGTTATTGAAAATGTCGTAAAATCAGAAAGCATGGTTTAGAGGAATTGCTACTAAATCAGTTCCTTTATTCCTCGCAAATTACTTACGCGTTTTTGTGTCCTTTCTGCTCCTTGGACCAATGTGAAAAGTGCTTAATCTCGATGTTTATCAGGCCGACACTTTGTTGAATGTATGTATCTTTTTTATCTAATACATGGCACATTGCGCTCATCAAATTTGCATGTTTGTAATGGATTCAAGCACGATAGCTTGTCCCGGCTTAATCACTTTTAGCCCTTAAACACAATGGCACATGAAAACTGATAATATGGCAATTAGTTTAAAAGTAGATCTTGGCATACTAACAGCAACAATAAATCGTTTCTCTATTTCTTCGATATAGATAAAATTGCAGCTATACATTTTGCTCACTCCTTAAATGGCAAATGCTTCAACTGGCACTTTTCTAAAGCCAACGCAAATTCCCTTTTTATGCGGGTCTTATGATTGGTATCTCTCCAGTTCTACTATGACAACCGATAAAATCTTGGGCTCAGGCGTATTTTCGATATATTTTATATAGAATATTTTCACTTTATACCAAGAATTTCATGGGGAAATATTGGATTGCATCCAGGTATTAATAATCGACGGTGTCTGTCTATGTGGATTATTAGGGGCTGTTTCTAAACAGGGCATAAAAACTGATTTCTGGTGGAATGAAAATTAATACTGGGATAAATCAAAATTTAATATGAACCAGTATCCACTTTAACTGGTTCAGAATGTTTTACGCCCTCCATTTTAATACTAGGTGGCAAATAAATCTTTCATAATTATCGTTTATTTTATAGTTTGCGACTACGTAAGAACCCTCCATTAATCCTTTAATTCGAGTTTTACAGCGCACAGGAAATATAAAACCCTATTTTTGCACTGTCACTATCTCCCGAAAGTTGCCGCCATAAATGTAATAAAAAAGCTATTTCGCACTAAACCGCAGTTTCTTACACGTCATAAACTAATCCGGTCTTTTTAATGGGCGACAACAAATGGGGGCACTCATCGGTGTTCCTGGTGTCGTTATCTCTTTGGACAACACATGTAGCTTTAATAGTCTAGGAAATCGCTTTGCTACTTAGCAGAAATACTATTTGCAGTCTACTACTGGTCTAAATTTACATACGCTATTCAGAAGAACAAAGGCAATAGGTTTCCTCGTTAAAATGGAAACACTACAAATGACCAATGCTGAAGATTAAATGCGGACCATTTTCGTTCAACCATCACAGGTACTTGTATCTTTTCGCTCAGATGAGAGTGGTGTCCGTCCATTTTGACAAAAAAATGACTCCAATTTACTATGAACTTTTTATTAGGGGAAAAATCCCTTGATTTTTTTCTGAAAGTGGGACGAATGGACTTTCATAAACTCAAGACACTTTGACTTTCATTCTAAAGCTTAGAAAACTCTTAAAAACAACTCAGTGAAATCTGAGGGCGATAAGTGTGTATTTTGCGAAAATAAAGTTTCCAAGTGAACACAAGGGAGTTTTCCTGTATGCTTAAGCCTTATTGGTATGATAATACGTTTGCTTCCACCAGTGGTGTCAACTTGCATTTAAATGATATGCACTAGCAACATAATTAAAACAACAGCTTCTGATAAAGCCTAATTTAAATACAAGGCGCGGTGAAGTCACGAAGGCACCGCATACATTCTGAATAAACAGTAACCAATTATAGCAAATTAACATTTGGTGTGCCAAACTGCTTAGGCAGGAGATTTTGTCGCGAATCATTTTATCAAGGTAATCTTTAAACTTTGATTAAACCGACACAAAAGCAAATGCGCGTTTCGATATTGCCGTAATGCTATAGAAGGCCGAACAATCAACAAAGGCATGAAAAATGGAATATTTCGGAAGAAAAAGCGCGAGCCTGTATTACCTTTAATCCCTTCAAATACCCAGTTTGGCAAATTAAAGACACAATTAGTTTCCGAGGGGCCTTGACTGATAACGAACCGTGGCCTCGTCTCTAAATGGGCACTAATTAATGAACTCGGGTATTTATTTTATTGTCAATTTAAGCGAAAACGATTAGTTTCGCACTGCAAGGGGATGCGAAATTTATTTAAACTGCTCTTCACAATTCGATGCAATTTAAGCTTTTACCAGAATATTAAAAATCAGAAACAAATGTTATTTAAAAAAATTTACATCACTCGGCTATTTGCAGAAAATAATACCATTAATATTTATTTAATTCAGCTTCTCAACCATAAAGCATTGTTCATGACGTGTATGAATTATTGTGATTTCTCATCAAATGTCCACACTAATTGGTAAAAAAAATTATCACCTCGTTGGTAATTGTTAAATGCCAACTGGACACAATACCCAGGGCACGAATTGCCTTCTAAACTAGCATTTAACTGTTCAAACAACGCATTCATAATTAAATAGGATAAGGATTAGCTGCTGCAATACTAACTTTATAAACAAATATTTTAATAACAAAAATGGACAATTCCCTTGATTACTTCGTTTTAGCAATGCGAAAGCGGAAAATGTTCTAAATTAACAGCACTAGCGCGTATTTTGAATTATTGTTATACTCCCTACAATGAGTTTGGCGTTAGCTTTTTAATCTAAACGATCGATGCGAAAAGCTAATCGCATATATATCAGTTTAAACTGTCCATGCACTTTTTTGCTTCATCTTGCTATTGAAAACTTAAGCTTGTTCATCACCTCTAGTGAAAAATGTCGCAAATCCACCAAATTGTCAGTTCCAATCAGCTTTTAAGCTCAACTTCAAAGTATAAATAATTTCAAAAACAATACTCCGGAAATGCATGTTAGAAAGTGGAAAACTCCCTTCAGTTTTATGACGCAATCTTTCAAAAGACCTCGAAATGTGCCGTGAGACAGGGAGGGATAATCCCTCACGAAATTTTCAACCGGCAAATAGGACCCATTTTGGTAAGAGCTTTTAATTACTTTATTGGATCATAATTGGTCGTAAATATGTACTGCGAAATACGCTCTGTAGGAATGAAAATAAAATCTATAAAACTGCATATGTTATCCCCAGATGAATTATCTCATTTTTTTGCAAACCACAATGTCAATAACACAAATCAAAACAACCCATTTTCAGGTTTGAAATAAAAATTCCAATAACAGAATGTGATGGTTAAATAGAAATTGGGGCAAATGAGTGTTACGCTTTCTGGTTCATTAAATGGGAATTGGATTACAATTCTCATCTGAAAAATTGGCAGGTAAACAAAGATCTAATTTTACTTGAGATGTTGAGCATGTGCGATATTTGTGCTTGGCCGCAAAGTAATAATGCGCATTGTATAATTGGCATTGTAGTAATACTCACCTCTTTTACCTCTGCGCCCGAGCCAGAATTATCGGCCATATAAAATATATCGGAAATATCTGCAACATAAATATTATAAGAACTTGTCCCTTAGTAGCAATAAGTCTTTCATCCAGATAGAAGGCGCGCGTAGAATCTCATCCCCTAAAAAAATGTAAGATAGATTGCTTGCCAGATTTCCAGCATAGAACTTCTAAGAAACGGGCACATTAATTCATAAGAGGGCATAAAAACCATAACTACAAAATTTATAAGCAGTGGAGGGAAGAGGACAAATATTTGTCACTTTCCATTTACATGGCAAAGCCATGTTTCCGCATAATCTGCTAACGCTTCGTATGTTTATGCATGCTCCCACCATCTTCTGCATCAGAAGGGTGGACAAGTATCATATAAATAAGGCTTACAAATTGATTAACTATCCCCCAGAGTAAGACACACCCCTCGTTGTTCGCTGATGCATCTTGTCTCGCCGATCTCTCCCCACAACGAAATGAATAAACGGAAATTTCTCTGTTTGCGTTCTCTTATCTTACTTGGTAATAAAATTGCGTTTTTAGTGGTTTTCTTTTAATTTGGTTTTCTTGTGTCCCTTCTTTTTTGATTTTATAGCTGCCCTTTTAACGATAGCGCAGCTTCTATTATTATGCTGTCTCGGCTTCCCCTAATAAAAATACATACTTATGGCTCAAATTACTTCAGCCTCTATCTCATTCTTTTCCTTCATTATGCTCCAAATTATATAAATAAGATAAGCAAAGTAATGTGCTTTCTTCCACACCTTTAGATAGTGAGTCCCAAAAGTAATGTCAAAACTCATTTAAAGTTTAACGGACTGCTTTTGGAAAAAAAACTCGGACCCGTCAATTTTTACTTGCAAATGCGATTTTTATACCAAATATATTTATACAGGGTGGTCCACAAATATGTTATGATCATCAACTTATTTTTTTCAAATGGAAGCACCTGCTTTTGATTTCAGTTTTGAATTCTCCATTGAATTTTTAGTATGATTCAGGTCAATCGATGATTCAAAATTGAAATAAAAAGCAGGTGCTTCCATTTGAAAAACATAAGTTGATGATCGTAACTTATTTGTGGACCAACCTGTATACATATATTTGGAGTATAAAAAAATCGCATTTACAAATAAAAGTTGACCGGTCCGACCCTTTTTCCAAAAAATAGTCCGCTGATTTAAACATTACTTCTGGGAATCGCTGTATAAAACATCCTGTAATGTATTATGAGAGATTTTTATTTAAGCTCTTCTTTGAGAATCCAAGCAGACTGAGCGAAAATTTGATTAGTTGCCTATACATTTTCAGGCTTCCCAGCATTTTCCTCGGGGTCACCCTTCCAAATTCATTCACATACTGAATTTTCGCCCACCCAAATCCTACTGATTCCTATCCACATTAATCCTTTATTTCAACCGGGTCTTTTTGCAAATTTAAATAATACGTGTTCAAAGAAACTGGGTAACCCCAACGGATTCTTCTCCATTACATTCCGACTTCATCCCGCAGGAGACCTCTTATCAACGAGCTAGGAGTTATCCTAGAAAGTTAACTGCGAATTTCAGCAGGACTTTCGATTAACTTTTCCAACTTCACTGATAATGTTTTTTTATGTCCAGTAAATAATACATTATATGTGTAATGGATTATGTTGTTGCCGAAAAAATATATAAAATGGAACGAAGAGGTCGTTTAAGTCTAGAGGGCATTTGAACACCAGAAACACTTGAAAGAGGAAAAGAAGATAAGAGGTTTTGTCATCACATGGTTACATTAAGCTATATTGAGGTAACCTACCCTAGTCACAATATATTTTTTCCGAAAGAAATCTGACAATATAATGTAAATATCATATGCAATATTCTGTCTAGCCAGCAAAATGTTTTAAAACATCTGCGAACGATTGCATTCAGTATCAAGCAACATAATTATATTCAGCATTCTAAAGCCAAATGTAAATTTGTACGGTTAAACTGTATATTTTTACCAGCAGCGAAATTAAAAAAACAGGCATTTTTAAGTGCTTTAAAGCAATATTGGAATCCAAATATGCACTGTTTATTTTTACGTCCAACGGTTTTCCTAACTTGTGTACATAATAAACCAAGCTAAAGTACGTCCGAAACCTGACCATTCCGGAAGCAATTTGTGTACATTATTTATATATCAAGTTTGTTCCATTGCTATGGAGAAAGAGTGATAATTTTTTCCGGAATAGATGTGGAAAATTCTATGGTTATGGGAAACATTTGAGCATTGTTTTAAATATTTCAACATCATAGATCCAGCGAGATTTTATTGCTGGAGAGGCGTGAAGTAAAATGTTAAATATTTGAACACGCGAATTTATAGGTGCAATAATGCTGTTCGGAACGTGCAGTGCACTATATGCATTGACCTGGAATTACAGTCTTGTATACCATTCATCTATATTTTGTAACAAGTCACAAATCAGCGGAATTTTATTGACGATTTATGTGTTCCATATTTCCAGATTCTTCAATGATCACTGATACTTCGGAAACTCTCTTTTTATTAGATATTACACCTGCTCAGGTCTTAGGGAAAAATAAGATTCCAGGGGCTGTTGATGGAGAAAGAAAAGTAATTTTAATCGATGCTGTGGTCCCAGCTGTAACTAGACCCTCATTACTTAAAATTCAAATGTAATCCCCTCATCTTCCTCCAATGCTAACTGGAAATATACTGGCCGAGCGTCACGAGAGGATAGTATTAAACCACTAATTAGTACTTGACAAGCACGGATTTATTGGTAACAGGTTTAACATTGTCCTCGGAGCGCCGCAAACTTTCGGAAGATATATTAGCAATTAAAGCTACCGCCATCGTTCGTCTTGCCAGCTCCAAATGATATTAAATGCGCTGTCTCTATTGACAAGGTTTACCTACTTTCTAGCTTGCTCCAAATTTTATTATATTTCCTTTTGTCTCTTTCTTCCGGCCATTATCGCGTGTCAACAATTAGCTCTCTCTCTCTGAATGGAAATATGTGCCATACCACTTTCCATAGTGGAGGAAAGCTGTTCCCAAACACCAAAAAACTTCACATAAGACAAATTTGCGAATTCTGGAGGCGCAACAAAATCACTTATTTCAGTAGATCGCCAGTACTTCAAATGCGCTCTTTGCCTTTTAAAAACTGGTCCAAACTCTTAAGTCGACTTTTCTTATTTCAAATGGTAACAATTATGTTTTATAGCTTTAAACGCTCCTCAAAACTAGAGCACTTTAAAACGAAATATGAAAGCAATACCGTAGTTTTATGTCTGGATTATTTAAATGACTGTGGTTGGAGATTTGCAAAGCATCTAGGAAATTCTATACTATGCAAACGAAAATAACTAGTTCTTCCGTTAAGCTCGTTTAGACTGTTTTATGTAAAGCTGTGTATGTTTTTATTGTCTTTCGGTTATGAAGCTTTGAATTCGGTAACTTTTATGGTAATGTGATAAAAATATACATTTTCGGACTTGTGGCTGAAAAGTGAACCAGGAAAACTCCCATTGCAACATTAATGAACCAACGATATTCTCTAATGATAAGTTTTCGACATTTTCAGTTGGATTCATTTTTATAATCGAAGACATTTGTCTTGTCATGCATTATGCAAAAAGGACAATTTTCCGGGTAATTTACAGACGTTTCCTTGAGACTCATCGTAAAGACTCGGAATAAGTTTCGGTTTTATGATAGGTCATTACATTAAATGGCTAATAATACCCTAAAACAAGGTAATTCTCATCGACTTCATGAAGCTTTAACACAAACATCGCTTTGTATGTTTTTGCAAATTCTTTTCAGTGTTGTTCCTGTTAAAATTTTACAGAATCTTCGTAAATAACCAGTACTAAAGGCTCCGATGCAAGAGTGCTATAAAGTTGTATTTGTTAACATATTATTAGCGCTTTAATAAGATTTTCGTTAAATGAAAATTTCAAATTTATATATGAATTATCTCCCCCAAAAAGCATCAATGGGAAGTAATTCAAACTCATCAGCCAAATACCAGAAAACTTCGAAAATAGTTTAAACCCCAAAAGCAATTAAGAATTAAATTGAACTAATATATCTCCAATTTGAACTCGACCCCTAAATGAGCATTTGGATGCCTTATACTTATAACTCGATGCTGTTTGGGTTTATTAGAACTAAATGAACTGGGAAAACTTTAAAATTAGAATTTATGTGGCCTAGTACCGATTTGCTGCATTCAGAAACGCCAAATATTTAATCCTGCTATGGCTAAAATCAAATTAATTTTTCCTAAAGCCACCTTAATAAGATATATAGGCATATTTTCCGCTTGATGATTATGTTCCTTAGCTCGGCATAATAATGCCGTTGCAATGACGGGGCAAAGTTTCAACCTGGTAGACCAAATTTAATCAAAAATCTTACCGGGATTAGAGAGGAATGTAAATAAAAAGTTATGGTACACTTAAAACAGAATTTTACACTTGAAAATGTGTGTACTAGGTTTCCAAGTAGAAGTTTCAGGTAAAACTGTAGCGCATTGTATTAAAGTTGGTTAGAAAGCTAGTTGCTAACAACTATTCCCTTATCATGGCACGAAGTGCAACGATTTATAGGCCAAGATAAATTGCTCAAAAATACAGTGCACTGTAAGTAATTCTATGAGTTTTCTCTCGGGAATACTAAAACTGCACCCGTAAATCACCTGCAATAACTGAACTTTTACCGTTTCTGACGCGACAAAAAAAAATATTTGTACCATTTTGTTAACTTGTCTTCGAAGCAGCCCCGCAAACTTCCGAGAGATATATTAGCAATTAAATTTAGAGCCATCTTTCTTCCTGCTTGCCTCCGATTGTTATCAAGCACCTTTTATTGACAAAACTCTAAACGCGCCTTCGGGCTGCGAAGGTAACACAGGCTGCTCTTATCTCTGCGAAATTTAACTCAAAATTCGCCTCTCTTTCATAAAATGTTGCCTAAGAAGTTTGGTTTGATATTTATTACTAGGGACAATAAATATTAATTACACTCGGTATCTTTTAGCCTCGTATCTTTCATGGCCGGTTTTGAGACAGATAATGGAAAAAAATAAATTTTAAATAAGAACACTTTTTTAGTCACAAAACTAACGAATATGAATTTTAAGTTTTATAGATAGTTGATTTAAAAAAATTAAAAATTAATTTTTAGAGGTTTAACCGCATATAAAGAATCATGTTTATCGTAAATACAAGATTTCATTGCTGAGTGAATTTGTCCAATCTGATTATTTACTACTCTCTTGTGGGTTGAGTATTATGTGTTAGTGTATATTTAGCTGCCCTTTAGTACAGTAGTAAAAGGCCTAAACATAATGGCCTAATATACGAAACTGGGAATTATTTGCTCGGATTTAATTAGGATCTTATGGTGTATGGTTCGCGAGTTATAGCTTAATCTTATTGTGTTGAATGTTTTATAATTCTTTATATACTTTAAGAGTTTCTTGCTGAATGCTGATTTTTCATCGAGTTTAAAAAAATTGAAAAATCCGTTAATGTATCGTGCATGTATTATATTAAATCGGTTAAATAATTGCTTTCTATTTCCCTCAAATCATATTAGTACCATTCAATAAAGCTCGACATGGAAATTAAATCTAGGAAGTGCAAACTTAATCAACACATTGGTGAAAATTTAGATGTGACATATTTTGACGTGACTCAATAATTCAATAAAGTAATAAATATTAATACATACATTAGATTTGGATAATTAACATTTCATTCATTACAAAATCTAAACAGTAATAATTGTGAATTTTATCTGTTTATGTATAATTAAACAGCAAATAGCATAGACCGCCATATCTGTTTAATTATGATTAATTTGGATTTGGGTTTATTCAAAACATATTATGGATGTTAAAATTGGTTTAAATGTATAATCTTTTGCACCCTTATGGGGAAATTAATTTTCAAAATGCAATGCCAACAGTATTTTCCGATTCAAGTACAAATTTTTATGCCTGCCACCATAATCCATCAATACGAAATGTGAATATTAACTCTGGTGCATTTTAATAGGATTACTATTATCCACATGGTTTGTGAGTTAATTTTAAACTACTTAATTTATCCAAAAAAAATATTGAACTGAATCCATAATTGTAAATAGTAGCTGCTATTAATTATAAATTGCTCGATTTCATAGATATGCTCGGATAATTTGCATTTGTGACGTCAATTTCAAATAGAGTAAAAAAGAGGAAACAGACAAACACATCAACTGAACAAACTAAGCCATGGTGACATGCTGCCACTGGATAGCTCTATTTATGGAAATCGACTAAAGTGCATATAGAACAGTTTTTCGGATTTAAAATTGAAACAAATTATCGCCATATATCTCTCGAAAGAATGAAACAGCGCTTTTATGTAATTAAAAAAAATCTGTTCTTATTTTTCGTTGCCAGATTTTTTGAGTCTGGATCAAGTGAAGAATATTTTACTAAAACTGGGCAAAATTAGCGGCTTTGATTAAATTTTCAATTCACTCGATTGTTAATCGTAAAACATTCTGATAAAAAGTCTGTCTAATTTTAATGCACGTGTTTCGGGATTAAACAAAAAAACTTTTATCAAGAAGAACTTTCAGCATTCTTAACTTATTTTTGTTATTAAATAATTAAGGTGTCTGTTCTTGAAAAAAAAATTATTTTAACATTGAGAGATATTTTAAAATAACAGAATTTTCAATTAATCATGAGACTTTTCCGTGAAATGGTTTTCGAGTGCTTTTTGAAATGGACGTTAGTGCTTTGTTGAAAACATGTTGAATTTCAACATTTGTCCAGAGAGAAGATTTTTCAAATGATCCAGAGACAAGCAACCGTCAGCGTGAAATTCTGGCTAAAAGCGTTCCAAGCCATTTATACGCTTTTGAAAACGAAAATAAATCGGAGCTAATGTGAGAAAAAAAACGGAAGTTCTGTTTACCTGAGACTTTAAAATGTTTACATTGCCAGGTTTTCCAGACGACATTGAAAGTTCAAGTGCATCACGACACATAACCAAGTTAGAAATACGCGAGTTTCGTTATTTTCCAGACGCGTCGCTCAAGAGTGCGGTATGGAACGGAGCCAGAACGCGAATGGAGAGCGTGAATTGGACGCAGAGAGAATCAGGAATAAACGGCACGACGTGGACCGACGTCGCGGTGTTAGTGAAGTTTCATCGGAAAGCGCCAGAAGCAGAAGAACCAATGCACTTACCCCCGGAAAGCAAACTTTAGAGCTAGCAGACGTCACAAGGATAGAGGAGAGTCGAGAGCGCGCGCCCTCACGCATCTGTCTACTGATTAATTACAGCTAGAACGAGCAGCCCTGTACGCGGCTAACCTCAATTACACCATTCCTGCAATTCCTCTCGAGACCGGTCTCATTCCTCATTATTGTATTAGTCAAGATCGGCCTTTGTTTTCCCACAGGAGACTTGCTCTCTAGCCCTACTGACCCTCTTAGCAAACATAACATTAATAAACGCCTACATTTAACAACCGAATTGTAGTTATTCCACTCCACCGCTCACAGATGCAGAAATTAGATTCCTCCTTATTGCACAACCGGCAATCCAGGCTTCTAATTATTAAATTACTGCTTCCAACTGAAGGCCAATTATTTTACCCACTTCTCATTAAACTTCCCCCTTAATTATACCACCTTAATTCATTTCTCGGTTTTGGTTCAATTCAACTTTTTCCAGTTGTTTTTAAGGCAAATTGCTCCAACTGTATTTACCATACACTTTTCTGAACATGGGTTTATGTACTGTGATGTCAAAAGCAAAAAATAAGTGAAGGCGCGTTTGCCCTTTCGTTTACCTAATTTGTAATGAAAGACGCACAAAAACCTATATTTTGATTATAAAATAACTCAATTTCGTCAGCTGGGCAAGAAAAAATCCAGATCCCCAATCCAGTGAACTCCAGCATTGAGCGTGCAATGCTTCATCTATTGTTTCCGCCGAAAAATTTGCGTTATTCGAGAACTTTCGGCTGTACATGTAATTTTGCCAGAAAAAAAAAGTGAGTTTGCTCTCAAAATATCAAATCGCTAGTACGGAATACGTTTGTATAATGCCTGTATTACCAGAGATTAGTTGGTTAGTTAGAACTAATCTCTGGTATTACACTATGCACTTTTGCCCGATTTATTTTCCAATAAGTGGGCCAATTATTGAAGGTCGCCAGATATGAGCGTAAAGCGTGGAATCGAGCTGCGATCGATAAACCGTACGATTTATTGCCGAGTCAGAGCGTGCTGGAAATTATTGCGGATTGCGAAAATTTTCTGAGAATTTTTGAGTGAATTTTTTGCTTGTTAACTGTGCAATTAACGATATTGGCAGCGATTCTCGAAGTAAAAAATTAGGGATTAGGTTTTTTAGGAAAATATGTGTTGTATGCAATAAGTTTAGCAAATTAATTAAGAAAATTAGTCGCTTCTTTCTCATGTGCTATGGCCTACACTTCGTTACCAGCACAACACAACAGAACTCAAGTATAGAAATTTATGTTGGTTCTACTCAAATTGTACCAATTTATTGCTACATAGCACCAGTGTATCCAAGCACAATATCCAAGTGTAAATTCGATGAGAGCCGAGCAAGCAAGCCACCTATTTTCCTTCTAGCTTTGCCTTAAATTTTTCCATTTCTTACTAACTTTCATTTGTGATGAAGATTCAAGATATGATTGTTCAACATATTTTAAATGTCCACATTTGTTGCGATGGGTTTAAAATTATTATTATAAAAAATATTTAAGTTAAAAATATATACCTCACCTCGAAGCAGAAAAAATAAGTGAACCATATTTACAAGTAACAAGCATAGTGATTGAAGATTCTACAGGACTACTTACCTTGTCTGCAGTTTACTGCCCTCCAAGATGCAGTGTTACTAGTGACCAGTTTATAAATTTCGTCAGCCGACTAGGGGGTCGCTTTTTAGCAGAAGGTGACTATAAGGCCAAACACTCGTGGTGGGGCTCTACATGTGTAACACCAAATCCGAAAGGGCGACAGCTCTACCAAGCAATGCTGCAATATAAGTGTAACCCTTTATCAACTGATGAACCAACCTATTGGCAGACTGATCCAAACAAACTGCCCGACCTAATCGACTTCGCGATTCTTAAAGGAATTAACACCTGCTACTTTACAGTGACATCCTGTCTCGAGCTATCATCAGACCATTCCCCACTCATAATCCTATACTCTAAAGCAGTACAATCCGGACTAAAACAACATCTCAGCAACCATAGAACTAACTGGGAAAAATACCGAAACTACATTAACAATAAATTAAATCGCAACATACGTCTTAAAGCAATCAATGAAATCGAAAATGCCATACAAAAGTTTAACATCCTATTACATGAAGCTGCAAATTTCGCCACTCCTAGAATCCAAAAAAACGATTTTCGCATATATCTTCCTCAGCATTTTAATTGTAAAATAAATGAAAACGCAAAACTTGGAAAGGAATAACAAAGCACCAGATTACCTCAAAATAAAACCAAACTGAACAGAGCCATTAAAGGATTAAAAGTAATTTTATACACAGAAAAAAAACAAAAATATTCAAAACTACCTAAAAAACTTAACCGGAAAGGGCGATACCGACTATTCAATATGGAAGCTACAAAAAACATCAAGAATTCTATCAAGTTTATACCACCCATTAAGAAAACAGATGACAGCTGGGCAAGAACAGACTCGGAAAAGGCAGATTCCTTCGCTTCACACTTCAAGTTCAGTTTTTAAACCTGTCCCCCCTTCAATATCTGCCGAGGAGAAAGCGAAATATCTGGATGGGGAGCTTTCACTGCCAGATAACACTAACATCGAGACAGCCTCAGCGGTATAGGTGACGTTTCAAATTAGAATGTGAAAAACAACAAAGCTCCTGGCTATGATGACATTGGAGGTAAGATGCTTAAAGAACTTCCACCCGAAGCAATCTGTTGTTACTATGATAATTAAATCTTGTCTCCGATTGAGTCAATTCCCTACACAAGGGAAGGTCGCTCAAGTTATAATGATACCTAAACCAGGAAAGGATCCTAGCCGGGTCACGTCATATAGACCCATTAGTCTGCTGCCACTAATGTCAAAACGATGCGAAAAAGTTATTCATAAGATACTAAATAAAGTAATAAATTCCAAGCACCTTATTCCAGGTCACCAATTTGGGTTCAGGCCGCAACATTCGACACTTGAACAAGTTCAAAAGACCACTACTGCTATCAGAGATTCTTTTGAAAGGAGAGGATACTGCGAGGCAGTCAAGTTGCACAGGCCTTTGACAAAGGGTGGCACGAGGGCCTGATTTCTAAAATCAAAAAAATGTTTCCAACAAAGCTTGCTTGTGTGCTGGAATCGTACAATTTACCAACAGGATGTTTCAAGTAAAAATTAATAACAACTTCAGCCCGCTCCAGCAGATAAATGCTGGAGTCCCTCAAAGAAGCATTCTGAGGCCCACCCGGTACTTATTGTTCACAGTAGATTTACCAACAACACAAAACATAACAAATGGAACATTTGCAGACGATGCGGGTCTTCATATCATCTCATACTGATGTAAATATATCAACAGCAATATTACAGAAGCACCTTGTAAAGCTGGAAACCTGACTCAAGCACAATAGAATCAGCATAAATACAGACTTTTAAGTCAACCCATGTAACTGACACTCCGAGGATACACCAGGTTCCAATTATATTTAAATAATGAGCAAACACCGCTTAAAGACGAAATCAAATATCTGGGAATTCACTTGGACAGTCGGTTAACATGGAGAATACATATATGGGCAAAACGGAAACAGTTAAACTTAAAAATCAGGCAAATGTACTGGCTAATCAATAATCACTCAGCACTGTCTCTTGAGAGCAAGCTCTTAATTTACAAATGCATACTGAAACCGATCTGGACTTATGGAATCCAATTATGTGGCTATGCAGCAGACTCAAACATAGCAATAATGGAACATTTTCAATCCAAAACACTAAGAAACATTGTAGCAGCACCTTGGTTCGTACCCAATGAAATCAACAGAACAGACCTTAAAATCACTACAGTGAAGGAAGAAATAAGCAACCACTTCAAAATTTACAAAAACGGATTATCAACACATCCAAATAAATTAGCAAAAGTGATACTAAATAATACATATGTAATATATCGTTTTAAGAAACACAAAAACGTGTTCAACTTAGTATAAATTAAATTACTTTCCTTTCTATTATTAACCCAATTTAAATATCTTTGTAATTAAGTCATGTTAATAAGAGTGCTTTACTTATGAGTAAACACTCCCATGTTATTTTCATTTTAAAATTTTTACTTATTGTCCTCAGGAAAGATTGCAAACAAATAAAAGGAGTTAATAAAAAATAATAAAAGGTTTAAAATTAAAACCTTTGTTATCTTGCTACTTTTGGGACTTACGAGTTTATTCAGTTCAACCACTTTAAACGCTAAATTTGACTGGGTTTTCTTGAAATGTCGACTCATTACAATGGTACAAGCACGAGCCCCCTAATAAGGTGGTGCTCTGTAACATCTTAGTTCTGAATTGTTTTCACGCCATTTTTTTCAGAATTGCTAACAAGTCAGATCATATATCACATCAGATATAATGCTGCTACAATTGAAAAATCTTATCGATAACTGAGCAAACGAAAAATTGGTCTATGAATTTTCATAATCTAGGTCGACATCCAATGAATTTTTGAATATCCATAGCGGATCCCCTAATTATTTCTGGGCTTTCGGGGAAGGTTAAGTTTCAAATTAATATTCAGGAAGCAAGAGATAGGCTTGTTGGAAAGACAAGGGGTTGATAAGTAAACCATCAGTAATTTTGAACTAAATAACGCTAGGACCGGTCATCTCTTCAAAGGGAGTCGATATTTGCCGCGATTTCGACCAAAGTTACCCACAAAATAAGCCAGGACCTGAGTAAATATGAAATCGCTGCTAATAAACCCAAACAATTTAAGAAATCCTCGAAACCATTTGTGAGTAAACCAATTAGTTTGCCACTAGGAGCAAACTGGAATAATGTTTTTCACTATCCCTTATATAAATCCATGCATGTATAAATGCTTGTGAATGAGTCCATTAATTTTTTTTCAGTGCTCATTTTCTATGGGCCATCCGCAAAGCAACTAGGCGAATCCTTTAATTGCATTTGAAACATTAACAATTCATGGGAGAGGACCAAAAGGTTGCTGAAATATTTTCCCCTAGAGGATACCATTTCGATTTCAACTAATGGCTTATTAAATAGGTATTTAAAGCCCCACGGGCATTATGAGGATCGTTTGGAAAAAGAATATTAATTATTGGATTAGGAAGAAGTTGCGAAAAGAAGCGAATTTAATTACGTGATACATGCAAGTCGGGAAAGGGTGAAATATTGCACATGTGTGGGATCTGCGATGTTGTGCCCGCAGGTCAAAATGGCTTTGTGTCCATTAGCTGCAACGTTCATTTGAGATTAAATTTGGGAACGAAACCGATAAGCTTTTTTCCATTTGTACTACGTTTCGAACACCCACTCAAACCAATGGACCAATTTTAAAGGGAGAAGTTCTTGACCTAATTCCTGGGATTATGGAGTCCCCCTTAAAAACCTCAAACCACTTCATGGAAATAGGCTTTTTTAATACCAGCTTTGGAAACTTCTTTTCGGTATTATGCAGAATTTTAAATTAAAACATCTTCGATTTGTATTTCCAGTTTGATATTATTGCTTGACACTAGAAAATTATACGAACAGAATTTCCACGGAACTGAACTAGCTGCCTGCACGAGTAAAATATTTTCCTCAGCTTGTAATGCTTTATCCATCACAATTCGACCCTTTGTAATAAACCACCCTTTTGTTCTCTGAATATTAATGTTTACTTACGAGCAGCAGTCCAAGAAACCCGAGATACCTTCAGGTCTTGTCTTTTATTAGAAAATTATTTGCCGAAACAGCACATTCTCCGCAAAAGCCCTTGCTGGATCACTTAACAATGAAAATGAAAGTAGATTCGCCTAATGAAAATGTTGCTTCGGAGGAAACATGTTACTGTCGACTTTTAATCTACTTGCTGTTGACATAAACCGCTATCAGACGCGACCTAGAAGGCAATGTCCTTTTGGCAATACGTTGAAATACTGTACCATCAAACCAAGAAATCCGGCACTGTTTTCTTGCTATAAATCTCTCTTTTTTTAATTTTGAGCAGGCATATAGCAAAATGTTTGAAAATATCATGAACGTTTTTTAACGCTTAATTTTTTACTTGATGGATTACTTTCTCAACTTCAAATTCTGTTATTCAGTTGGTCTGTCTCCAAAGACAGGCTTCCCACTGTCATCTAAACGTTCGCTACAAAACTTTCACCGCATTTGAAACTTTCAAAAACTATTTAAAAGTTTTAATAGTGAAGAGAAACCTTTTCAGAAGTGAGCATTTTATGATCGGATTCCATCTCGCAATTCCCAGGATATATGAATTTTTTTATATTTTCCAGTCAGATTTTATGTACAAGATCAAATGTGCAGTGTTTAATGCCCATTATAAAACGAACTTTTTTTTATATGAAACATTGGCTTGTTTTGGAAACTTTCTGTTTTTTGTTTCGTATATTTATTGTTGTGAATTTTTTCTTTGAATATTGTTTAGTTCCACCCATCTGATGAAGATGGATATGGAAATAAATATTGATTGAGCGTAAATAAGTTGTGACAATGGGGATGTTGCAGCCATAAACCAATCACATTTATTAGCGAAACAGTGTATAATAAAATGGAAATTGACACGAGACAATGGCCAGCGGTAATATTCGTTTACCGATTGACAAGTTTTGTATCCGACACGCGAGACCGCCTATGAGCTAAACCGCAAGGGAATTACTAGAGAAGGGAGGGTTTCGAATAAGGCCATCTTAGGCCCTTTTATATTAAAAGTTAAAGAGTTTTTATATGGGGAAATCAACAGCGAGTCCCCGGTGACTTATAGATCAAAAGTATCAATACTTTTCAGCTTATTGAATTACGGGCTGTGGAAGTTTGACGCCGCCGAAATTAAGTTGAACAGGGTCAATCATAAAGTTAATTAATTTCAGTAATTGCACCTATTATGATTTGATTCAATAGAATTATTATTGAAAGGCAAATTGCAACAGCTCTATGAAATTTTAAATTAAACTGCCGAATTTTTGATGAAAACGATAAAACCTGCCTTCAGCATATAAACAGATTACCTTAAACTTGTTTCGGACAATCATTATTAACAAAAAACACACGAATTTGGGCTTTTCTATTGGCTTCCAAATACCCGTTCTACGAATTTGCAATTTTATGTAAATTTCTGATCAATTGCTCATCGATATAAAGCGCTTGTTCATTCGGCAAAATGAAATAAAAACTCGTTCCTGGTGTGTTATGTTGTACAAGGGTTTTATCGAAATGAATTAGAACACGTTATAATCGCCAATCCGAAGTAAATGGTGCAAGCAATTTTAACGCCGCATTCAAAAGTTCAAATACGGTTAATTAATTACATCTGCCCCAGACGGGATATGATTAATTTTTTTATAAACCGCAAAGACTCGTGAAAATGAATTAATTAAGCATATCTACAAATGTCAGCGTTTCCACCCTAATTAAGCTCTAGTTGTTGTAAAACAAACTGAAAACTAACAACTAAGAAAAGTTAGCACTGATTGCAATTCCCGAACTTGTCATGAAATAGTCTGTTTCCTGTTCGCGATACAATTTAAGTCTACAGTTGCTGCATTCAAATTACAGCAGGCTAAAACAAAAAATTACCTCCCCATTTGAGAAGAATTATAGCAAGCGCTTTTTAATTTCTTATCCCAGCTTTGTTTTACGACTAGTGTCTTTACTAATCTTTATAAAGATTTTACGGGAGGTTGCTTTAATTTGGATGTCGAGTGCAATGTAATAAATAGCATTCCAGGCCATAAAAATGGAAAATTAGCTTTACTAAGGGAAAAGGCAGGCATTCTGCAGTTCCACGAAATTTTCAGTTAAGTTTATTGTCGTCAACTGCTGCCCTTTTATGGCAATAAATTGTTCCAATTTTCGTAACCAGCCAAATAGCACCAATAAATAATTAGTAATTCTTCTCCTCTGTCTTCTTCGAAGTAACTTAATTTTTTTTGCAAACCCTGTGCCGTTTATTTTTGTTTCCATATTCTGATGTGCTAGAGCTTCCAATGTTCTGGCAACTACAGCTTCCGATTACAAATTCTACTAATTTGGTGAATAAAATAAACACCTCTTCCTCAAGTCTCTTACTGTTTCAGTATCTCCTTTCCTCACGATCAATAAAATATGCATGCAATTCTTGGTTTACGTGTACAAATTAGCAAAGGACCTCGTATAAACACTTGGTATTGTCAAGTGGACAAGGTGCGAATGATTTAAACATACTTTCTATATTATTAAAAAAAAACGAATTATCGCAAACAAGAATGTTAAACAAAATCATCTTGATCATCATAACATATCGAATTATGGAGATTTTACACCAGAGATACGACATTAAGAAGCCCCTATGCGATGTTTGAAATCGTGCCGTGATAAAAACTACTTTGAAGTAAATATTGAGATTTCACTCTGATCCTACGTGCTTTAAATGCGAATCGTCTACAGTTTTAGTTTGTGTTTGCTATCTGAAAATATCCCTGTAAACTTTAAATTTTAGATTTTTCGATCAAAGACAAACAGAAGTTGTTGAAATAATTAAGATTTATGTTACAACAACTTTCATTGGGATACATATACCTGGTATAATATTTAATTTGAGACATGTCAATATCTCGAATAATAAGCACTTTACGAAAAAAATGTTTAGTATCAAAGTTGTATTATTCCGCGGGGGCACTACATTGATATCGAAATTAGTGTTTCTCTGTTTCTCCTTATGCGGACCAAGCGGGGTAACGTTGAGTTTTTAAATGGCACCCCCCACTTTTTATTGCAGATTCATATTCTGCGGCTAAAAACACGTAAAATTTGATTAACATTTTTTTGTAGAGTGCTTATTATTCAAGGTATTGCGATGGCTCAAGTTAAATGTTACACCCGGTATTGGCGAGATTGGATTGGCATCAATCAATATTTTCTCACTCAAAAAGTTACACGGTTGCATAATTATTTATAATTTATTGTTCTCCAAACGCCAGCAGAAACTATTTTCATTGCTGATTAATTGATAATATTTGATCCCCTCGTGTATTATCAATTGAAAATGAATTTGTCTGTATGATTGAAATTTCCGGACAATTAGTTCCATGTGATTCAATTACAATTCTTTTTAATAGGTTTTATTAATTTTCAACCAAGCATACTCTCGGAGATGTTCCTGTTCAGCTATCTTAACGCGACACCCGTTAAATAAATACTGATCATAAATTTCATTATAAGTTAAAATTAAATTCGAATGCTCCCAACTCGCTCAAACAAATTCAAATTATTTCCAAAGCAAAATCGAGCAGTATTTTATTGTTTCACAATTTTCCAGCGGAAACAAAATATTTTATTTTATATTGAATATAGAATACGCAATTATTTTAATTATACATTTGAAGCGTAATCATATAAATTTCAATATCATAATCAATAGCATCAAATTCCAATCATTCTTCGCTCTTCTCATATTCACTTCAAATTTTATTTCTGCTCGGAAAAATATAACTGCTGGAAAATAAATTGAAATTTGAAACAACATTTAGCACACGCAACTCTTATTAAACTGAAACCTTCCAGCCAAATGTTTAATAATGCTAAAGTTAAAAGTTAATTTCCCAACTTGTTAGAAGACACTTTAGCATTTTATCAGGCGATCCATTATGTCTTTCATAAACTGTTTTTAACAAAATAACTAAAGTGGCGTTCACTGTGACGAACCAACACAATTAAAAGGATCATCATTTGTCTTAACCCATTAACTTTTTTTGATTGATTTAATTAATTAATGGACAACAGCAATAATCAATCGTAATTTCTTCAAAATAAATTGGGTATCGACCGATTAATTACCTAATTATAATTGTAATTTACATATTTTTCAATTGCTCATCATAATGGGTGTACGATCACAGTGTACGAAATTCGTACTACGAATTGTAGAGTGCTTCGGTTTGAAGCCAAATTGGTATGTCGGTTATGCGTTTTCCTATGATTATGCTATTTGAAGTGGTTTCCTAATTATCTGTTTTAATTCATTCATTTAGATGTCAGGCAACTGATATTCAAATTTTATCAAGTATTTCCAAAAATTATAGCTATTTAAATCCGCCAAAAAGGAATAAATCACATGGTAGCAGGCTTTTTAATGGATTCTCCGAACAGTCACATTTTTCTTATGGAAAGCGCCAGCGGTAAAACAAACAGACGAAAAGGATTGGATATTATAGGTTTTTGCTCTTGAGAAATCGTGAATAGGTTTGGAAATTTTAAGCAAATAAATTTACTTTAGAGCGAAAAAACAGTCCGTGCAATTAGATGTAAAATCCTTAGTTGATCCGAGATTTCTATTCCCCTGATTTATATTCTCTTGGAGGATAGCTAGATTAGCTAAAAATTAATATTCAGTAGAACAAGAGGGTGCCCTGCTACAAAGACACGGGATAATGTGCGCGCAAAGGGTCATTTTGACTAACTTAAGATATTGATAAGGAATTTTGAGCAATTGGAAAATTTTATTTCTAGACTCCAAACGGTTGTGCATACGTAGAATTGGATTAAACTAAGCGTAAATAGAAATCTATTACGGTTCCTCTTGTAGCTGCTAAAATTAATTTTTCCCATTATTGCGAGCAAATTGTTCAACGTGGAGAACCAATTAACTGACTTTCAGTTTCAAAAAACAACTTTTCTTGCTTGCTAGATACATTAGAGCGAATTTAATATTGCTCTAAGTTTAAAGTTTTCGTGGCAATTTTAATTTAATTTGAAGCTTTTAATTAAGAGCGTTTTTTAATTTCAGTTCCTACTGTAAATGTACACACTTGATTATGTTAAAAGTTAAATCCAATAATTGCATTTACTGTAAAACGTGCACATTTTTAAAGAATCCATCCGTGAATAATAGATGAGAATTCATTTGCAAAACGATCGTTTTTCCGCCAGTCCTGTTAATTTCAATAGCCAAATTATTTAGTTTTGATTTGGAGAACGATTTTGTTGAAACGCGAAATGAAATGCGCTTATCGAATACAATAGGTTTAGAGACAATGTGAGCATGATCAGTTTTCCTACTTTTCGGAAAACCGAAATAATGGCTTCCTGCTTTGCAACATTAGTAATTATCCACTAGTCATGATTGTAAATAACAATTTCCTGTGGGCAAAGACAAACTGAACGTGAATTATAACAAGTTGAAAATCATAATGTTTATTTAAGCCGTGTATGTTCCCTTTCCAAATGTACACAAAGATATCACCGCAATGCTTCAAAACATTTGTTTTCGGTTTTACCGACCAAACACAGTTGGGGTATACATTTGTGTATTTTATTTAATTACCTTTAATTAATAATCACTTATTGTTACAAAAACGCCGATGGCAATCAAGCAATCAAATATTGATGTTTTCATAAGTTAATCCAATCGTTCCATATTACTGGTGGCGATAAATCTAGATTTAACGCCTAAATGGGATTGTCGGTTGATTTTCAGTGCTTGAAGGGAGAATTTAACATCAACGACGAATTCAATTATTTACTCTTCATTAATATTCACACGTGAGAAGGGTTTCAATAACAAGTACATATATGTAGACTATTTGGCACTTGTTACTCATTTTCTTCATTGGATCGGCTGTGAATCGGCTGAAGAATAATTTATAATGACCGTTTTGAAAAATTCATTAGAAACACAGAGACCTGTTGAGTTCATCTAGTAGTTGATATACTTGGTTAGGTCAGTTTGTCACACTAGCCTTTGAAAATGTTTCTAAAAATATGAAATCCATCAAGATTTTAGCAAATAATTATATGACCACTTATGACGACCACTGTGTAGACAGGGTGTTTCGGGAGGAAAGAAATATATTTTGGGAATGCGTCACAAAAAACTTTAGAACTGATTATTTCAGAAACGGATAAGAATCGGACTAAACCATTCCTATAATAAAATATGTCTTATTTTGACCTCCTGAACGCGTTCCCAAAATATTTCCTTTCCTCCCGAAACACCCTATACAAGTATTCAAATTCAGTTGAAAATTCGAGAGCATCAGGTGTTTATCGCTGTTGTAAAATCTTTTGGTTTGTGAAATAAAAGTTTTACGACCAGAAACAAAACTATATTATAAACAGCTATTGGCTAATGTTTGCTCGTTTATTAGCTGAACTTGAACGAATCGATGTAATAGCCGATTGATCTACAAATTTGCGCTGAACCGTAGGCTGTCCTTGTCCTAGCACCGTAATGAAATATTCATTGTGCCGTCACATCATGCATCGTTAACGGTGAAAATCTATTTCTCCTTTCGCTCAAAGACCCGTATCCATATATTGAATTAATCACAATTGGTCTCTGTTTTGCTATTATTCCATGTTTCCGCATCGGGGCTACCTCCTGTCCTACTGAATATTAATTCCAGTATAATCAAATCTCACGGCTAAGGGACTTGAATTCGAACTATCTCATTTCGACATCAATTCCAGCAGAAAGTTTTGTGGTTTCTCTAAAGCGTTTTTCTGAAGAGTTTCAGGAAAATAGTCGGGGAACAATCCTATCCTGATGTCGACTTCGACACGGGCATTAATTGCAAACTGAATGTTCCCAGATTGTTCTGCGTCCTGGGATTATTGGCAAAATGTTCTATACAAACATCGACGAAATTTATCGCGAAAAGCCAAATAAATCATAATTCAATACAATTTTAGGTAAGCCATACATCTGCCGTTCCTGCTGAATATTTAACTCTGACAGATGTCTGTGTCGGCAAGTTCGGTTATGCCGAAGTTCTGATGGACCTATCTAGGGTAACGCGTTAAAAATTTAAAAGCGTCAATACCTCATGAATAAAAATAAGCTCTTCTTTGCCATCATGTTCTCTCATGTTTACACACAGATTTGCAATTCTTTACTGGAGAAGCAGCTAGTGGCGTGTTAAACCCAGCAGTATTACACCTCAGAAACATTTCATTTCATTCAATTACGGAAGGTGTTTTGTATTTCTGCAATCAAAAGCAAATTTGCGCTTGGGATTCATTTTCATCGTTATACGCCTACATTTCGGCTGGGTATTGTTTCCTTTTTTCCTGCTATATGCAGAAACATTTCTTATATATTTGCTTAGCTTAGAATTTTTTGACGATGCGCCAAGCCTTCGGCAGAATAAAATCAACGTCAAAATTATGCACCCTTCTTTTCAAACTGTATTTACTAAGATGTTCTTCGGCAAATACGCAAAGTCTTGAATCGTACCTAAATGTAGAGAAAAAATACCTACGATCTTAAATCAACAAATACTCCAGATAAAAGGTTTCTCTTGTATCTCAATTGCTTTTACGACTGCATACATATGATATAATACCCGCATCACATATTTAATATCACATTCCATCCATGCAACTATTACAACACATTCGAATTTTTGCGCATCGAAAGTCTTCACTAATAGCAAATGCTAGCTGATGAGATCCTTTATTTATTAGACTCTAAAGCTGACATTTTCCTCAACGCGACAAAGCTTCATAATGTGCTTATTCTACTTTGATACACGCACAAAATGTTGCCATACAGTACAGAATGTAGAGCGAGTTATTTTGTCAACTCGTTTGATTCCGGGCTTCTTTGCGATTAAATTGGCATAGACTTTCGCATTTTTCGGAAAACAATCATCTTGCTTGTGAGTTTTTTGGCTCACAGCATAGCAATTGGCCTAAGAAGCTCCCAATATAGAGATGGGTAACTCAGTGTACTCAGACAGGATGAGTTACAACTCATCAACTCACAGAGCGGCAACAACCCAAAAGCGCAACTCAACTCAGTGTTTCCCATGCCTACCCCAATATGATTAGATAGATTGTTGAGCCTACAATGTTCAAAAAGTGCTTCAAATGAGTAAAATTTTCGTAGTATTTTTAAGGACCTAAAGTATTTTCCATAGCTTGTTTTTCGTTTCCTTGCAATGAAAACTGTATGTAAAATACATGTATGAAGCATTAACATTTCCAATAAGTCGGAGTCTTCTGTTAAAAATCGGAGAATTAAATAATTGTACGAAATGGCCCGAAATTTTTGGAGATTATACGCCGTCTTAATAAGCTAATAAAATACTTGATGACGCTTTGTTATTCGTGAATTGAAAGTTCCCCTTCGCTTTAAAGGATACGGAAAGTTGGGTGTAAACAAAGGGTTTCAGCAAGCCGAACAGGGTACAGAAATATAAGCACTTCATTTGAATAAGAAAAATACTTCTTTATATTGAACAGACTTTATGCGTAAGTAATCGCGTACAGGCTAAAGTTTAAGAGAAATGTAATATGCGATTCAAAATAACATCTAATAGCTATTGTTCGTTCCAAAATAGTCCACTTGGAAGCAGGTTAAATGCCCATTATAGTCAACTATCCCCTATTCTCGTCTTGGATGCCGCTGAAGAAAATGGAAATATGCTCCTTTTTTGCCCATTACTTTATCGGCCATGTCGGTCTAGGCTATGAAAGTCTAAATTTCTTATTTCCATATCGTAATTGATTTCCCGGAATTTTGCGTCAACATTCGCAAAAACTTGGGTTCTGCGTAAATTAACTACGTAATGAGGTTGTGAAACATTTTCGATACCAACTGTGTGAGGTTTAAAATGCTCTTGTTTATACATGTTTTAAATAATATTGCCCCAATTATTTACGCCAGTTTAATAAAAGAAGCTTTCCTCTGAATCTACTAGGAGCTTTACGACATAAAATCTGCACTTAGAGAGGATGAGGATAAAACTCTCAATTTCGTGAGTAAAATATATCATGAATAAATGCGAATGATATGAGAGCGAAACCAGTAAAATTGATAACGTATAAAATGCAAAATACTGCCAAAATATGTTTTCATTTAAACTCAAAGTGAATTGAACGTCCCAAAGGCCGGAACGTATATCCCAGGACGGAGCAAATAGTGGATTGGCGCTCATTTTAAACTTTAAAAGTTCCGATCCATCTCGGATTTAAGCTCGCATCGGCAGCTTCTATATTAAGAAGAACTTTTCTGAAAGAATCATTAATAAAATTACTTTTGCGGAGACATTGCATTCAATTTGGAAAGAGCGTTCCAAATCAAATGCTTTCCCAATTGACTTTAGTTGACTGACAGGGTTTATTTCAATCCAATCCAAGGAATTTTAATAAAATGTTGAAGTTTTCAACCGTACGTATACTAACGTACAACATACGTGATAAAAAAATTTCAACTGTATTTTTGTCTAAAATCCATTAGAATTCACAACTTTCTAATCTGACTGCTTGGTTTTTTTATCGACGAAGCATACGAATTATGAAATTCATACCATACATTTATCATTGACTTTTTCCTCGTTGTAGAGTGACCTCATTTAGCGAATGAAAAGCTTATTTCATTTTCCATTATTTTTCGCTCTGAAATCCAAAATTCTCCTAGTTCTGATTGCTGGATTCCAGAGGCGTCGTTGTTGCTTAGGACATATTGTGAAAAAGTTTAACTCTCCGTGCAAAAACGGATTTCCTTCTGCGAGCAGCTTTAGATCGTGACGAGTCTGAATAATAGTTTCACGATCATGACATTTTTTAAGGTAGCTGAAGCAAATCTGATACAGATCTTAATACCATCTTTTGCGGTTTGTATTGGAGCTTACACCGATGATTTTTAAAGCTCGTCATTCTGGAGTCAACGACGTCTTTTATTTGCTCAACATTGCAACTAGATGCGTTTTAGGATTTTTCAGCTTATCGGTTGACAAATATATGACGATTCATTAATTCAAAAAATACATTGGGCAATAGCTGATGGTTCTTGTTCTACGCCAATGAGTGTTCGGCTGGAAGGCGCCAAACGCTTTATACGTTTTATATGTACTTTTCGTCTACTGTGCCAAAAGAAAATAATACTTTATAAAATACATCCAGAGGGCATTTGCCTTTGACTCCATAAAAACGAAGAATAATGCTAATAAAACTACTGTGGAAATGGAGATAAAGTGTAGCTCACTTTTTACATATTTCCATTTTAAAGAATACAGTGACATACTTTTTTGGAATGATATTGTAATTTTTGATGGCTGGCCTTAGAAGAAAGATTTGTTTTTATGGGCACTTTGAGAAAAATGTTTTCAAAAAAATATCTGGGATTATTATCGTTGATGTGATCCTGACCTTTTCAGATGGACATTGCCTGAAACCTTTTAAGTTGGACAACTCGACGGAGTATATGAATACAAAGCTCAATAATCGTTAGCTTATTTTTTCTTAAGGAAGATACAAGCCAAAAATACGTACTTGCATGAAATATTAATCAACGGAATACATGAGGGACAACGGAATTTCAAAAGAAATGTGCCCATTTAAAAATAGCCAGGCCAAAACACATTAGTTTTTCGAATGAACCATTTAGCAGAACAAAATTAAACCGGACGTAAATAGTTTTGTAAGCAATGTATCTCTACACGCTTAAGTGTCCAGTCGAGTGATTGATGGTCCATTTCAAAAAAGGAATGCAATAATATCTGAGTTACAAAAAAGAGCCACGCATTGATGCTCCGAACATGATCGATATCAGATGGAGCTGTTTTATTATTTTTTTAGTTTCGTTTATTGGAAATATGAGAGACCGGGATAGATACAACTGGGTCAGTTTTTCTTGTACCATCTGAAAGCTAATAAAGAATCCGCAATATAGACGCTCACTTAAAACCGTTTGTTTTTTCAAGGATTTGGATTAAGTAGAAATAACAGTTTCCACTTAATCCAGATCCACGAAATAATATTTCGCTTTATTATCGCGGTATCTATGGAAATATTGGAAAAATATTTGATTAATTAAAAGCTGAGCTGTGAAAAATGAGAACGCTGAAAAATCCTCAAACCGATTAGAGCTGACGTTAAAGAAAAAATAATCCTGCTGCCTGGAATGTTTCAATCCTCAACAATATTACAGGCAAGTAGTAGTAAACATGTTTATTTCTAAAAAAGGCTATCGACCTATCGGTCTTTCTGCCCTTGTTTAATACATGTAGTCTTAATCCAAATAAAAAACAAAGATGAAACTTCTCTTATTCTAGGTTAATAATCTTATTAAATAAACTTTCCAATTCTAATGACAAGAAAAAATTATTTTATTGTCCAGTAGTCAGTTGCGTTTGAAAGTGTTCGAGTAGCGTTGATGTAGGGAAACGGAAACGGGATTGTCTGGTTGGTCTTGTAAGACAAAGGGGATTCAGTATGGTCCAGTTGTAGGGGTTGTTTGTCCATTTTGTCTGTAGATGTATGAGTCTTTCCGAAATGTTTGTCATGTTTGTGCGTTCGTATAGTAGTTGGGTGGAGGGGTTGTGTAGTGGGTTTTGGGGGTGACTTATTCGTGTTATTAGTCTTAGTGCAATTTATTCTGTTGTTTGTATATAACGTTTTGTCCTTTCTGCTCCGTTGGTCATGAGTATATGTCCATAGTCTAGCAAGGGTCTACAAATAGCTTTATATGTTTTGGTGGCGGTGTTTGTGCTAATTCCTCTGACTTTGTAGGTTAGTGATCGGAAGTGTTTTGTTCTCTTTATTGTTTCTGCCCTGATGTTTAGTATGTGTTAAGTGAATTTAAGTTTGTGATCAATTGTGATTCCAAGGTATTTTACGTCGTTTTTTGGTTGTGTCGTTTGGCCGTCTGCAGCTATTGTAAGGGAGTCAGCGTTGAGTCTGTGGTTTGTGAGCAGAAGTTGGTTTTTTGACGCGTCTGGTGTTAGTCTCCATTTATAAAACCATGTCATTGTGTTGTTTGTTAGTGTTTGTAGTCTTTCAGCTGCTCTCTCAGCAGTTTTGTCATGTACAATAAGTGCCGTGTCGTCTGCGTATTGTAATATGTATGCCGATCTGTCGATTTGATTTTCGTCTGGTAAGTTGTAATTGTATATGTCATGGCAGTATATATTGTAGAGAAACGGTGAGAGCGGGGATCCTTGAGGGAGCCCTTGTTCAAGGGAAAAAGAAAATAACAGTGTTTTGTCAATTCGTACTTGTAGGTTGTGTGTAGTAGATATGTTGGTGTGTGTAGTTTGTATAGTTTGTATAGTAAGCCTCTATGCCAGACACTATCAAAAGCTTTGTTAATGTCCATAAACAGGCAAGCTGTATTTCTGTCAGTTAGGTGGGTTGTTTGTATATTGTTAGTCAGAGTGAAGAGTGGGTGAATAGTCGAGTGCTGATGTTTGAATCCGAACTGATACGATGGTATGTACTTTCCGACCAGTTTTCCCAGTCGCTGCCTTATTATGTACTCAAAAACCTTGCTAAGTACTGGTAGCAATGTAATTGGTCTGTAATTGCTCGGTTGTGTATTGTCCAGTCCATTTTTGGGTATAGGGATTATTAAGCCGTTTTTCCATGTTTTTGGAATTTTGTTATTTCTGATGCAGTTGTTCAATTTAGTTAGGATCAGTTTGTGTGTTTCTTGAGTTAGGCTTTTCAGGAGTTTTGCCTTTATTTTATCTTTCCCCGGTGCTGTGTTTTTGATATGCGCTAGGGCTTCATCGTACTCTGTGTCTGTGATCAGATTGTATGTATAGTTTGGTGAGCTGTTGAAATAGTTCAAGTACCAGTCGTTGATCAAGTTCCAGTTGTCATTGTCGAAGTTAGGGTTTGTCGATATGCTGAAGACCCTTTGATAGTGTCTGGCGAAAGCGTCAGCTATCTCTTTGTCTGTGTACCGTTCCATTCCGTTTTCCTCAATTGTGTCAGTAGTGTTAGTTTTTTTTGTAATGCGCTAGTTTCTTAATTTTTCGCCAGTATGTTTTGCTTTTGACTTTTTGTATTTCTTTACATGTTTCTAGCCATTTGTCTTGTCGGTATTATATTATAGGCAATTATTCAGAAAAAGTCACATTGACCGATTTAATTTTCATTTTGTTTGCAATTTTAATTATTTCCTTCTCAAACGAATCAAAATTTCTTCACATCAATCAATGACCTACGATGAGAGACAATGTTCCGTAATTTTACAACGTATATAACAGTTTACAAATGCCTTTCAAGCTTTTAGGGAAACGTGATTCTTTCACATTTTATAGTCCGAGTCGTTGCATCTCAGTCTTGTGGAAATTTAAATGCATATAAAAGCAATTTGACGGAAAATGTCTACCTAAAGTTTCACTAAAATGCTAAGTAATCCAAACTTGTTCGTTTTAAACGATATGATGGTGCAGTGAAACTTTGGCTATTTTTAGTCTATGCGAACACCATAAGAAGCCCAGATTTGTTTTACTTTGGACAGTGTCATTTATTAAAGATTTCCTTAACGCTACACCTTGATCGTTCAATGTTTATACAAAATTTCCATTTTTGAGTTAATCCTCACTAGTGTAGTACATATTCAAAGGATGCGAAATTGCGTTCAAATTTCTAATCCGCTCTAAAACACGTACGGTGAATTTTAAACAGGTTAAGATATTCCCGAGCAATGTGTAGGTTATCGATTGCAGGAAAGGTTTTTTTGGTCATAGTTGAACAATATTATAACGACAAAGGCGGCTTTGTGTAACATAGCTTCGGAAATGCCGTTGCCGAAAATATTAATTACTTTCGATAATAAGCTCGACACTCTGAAAGCAAGTAATCCACTGAATCAATCAAGGAGATTTTGGATAAAAGGGTTGGTTTTAATCGAAATTTTATACGGAAATTTTGTACGATATTAACTTGGAAGAAAGGCACCGCCGCTTATTCCACAGGCTCTTGTTGAGAATAGAGCATCTATTTAACTGTAAATCAACCTAAACAAGAGACTTGCAATGTTAAGCCCGGTTTGAATGCAAACGAAAACCCGAAAACAAATTAACAAGAAGTAGCTCTTGGCAACTATACGCGTTCGACATAAAAGGAGAAACAATCCATTGCACAAGTTTTCTTGGCTGGTTAAGGGGTTATAACAAATGGCCCATCGATTCTTTGTTGCTTTGCTACGATTAAAATATTCTTTTAATATACGCATATTTTTTTAAACCAATCTTTGTCAAAGAACCTTTCTGCCACACATGCTATGGAATAGATTTTCGGATTTTAGATAATAAAGATAGTTTGAAAGATACTGAGGATGGCTACTGCAGTTGGTTGAAAAACCCTGTATAGTTTGAGTCTGATGTGGATTGAAGTGTGGAAGTCGATGAACATAATCAGATTAGCGAATATTGACAACCTCTAATGGAAAGCTCTCGTATTGCAAATGAAAACTATCCATTGTCAGTGCCATTTGCACAAATAACTTGCAACAGGGAAAAGCGGATTAAGCCAAACATTTATACTTTTCCTAATGACGCACCATTTTCCGATATTCAAACAAAGTGACGTTCGTAGAACATTTAAATTAAAGTCAGCCTTCAAAATGACATTAGCGACGATTAAACGCCCGATTAAACGAGGATTTAGTAAAACCCAGTTACGCCTGTCGTTCTAGGCGGGGAATTAAACGCTATTCTAACGCAATACCATTGAGACCAGCTACGCAGACCTATTTATGCGTTTGCATTATTAGAACATTCGAAATTCGAAAAGTTTTTAATAAACGAACAACCCGACATTAATTAACACTATTGATCTACGAGCAATTCCCAGCGAGTGGAAAAACGTAAATCAAACTAGATAAATGGAACGATAACGCTTAAAAGAGCATTGATTAACCAAGTAACCGATATACCAGAATCAATCTGTGTAGTACAATTTCCCTTGGCACTAATATAAAAATGAACTGTGCGTTTTAAGCCTGATTGCAATGTTTTCAATTTTTCGAGCTCGAAAACCCAACAGGCCTGCACACCTCTATTGCATTAATTTTGCGAAAAGATTTTGTTTTATGCTTTTTTCCCCATTTGGGAAGGGCCATTTAGGACTCCAACAATGCTGTAATAATTGCCATTTTACAATTAACGTTTGCGTAGATCGATAGCCTTGTTGACTCGATTTAATCAGAGCTTCATTTCATTTCAATTCGATACAGGGTGAGTTTTATCAAAAGCCTTTGCTACTATTGCTTTAAACTGGTACGTTTTTTGGGTCTTGTAGGATGTCGTCGAAAATAATTTCTCATTATTTTTCAGATTCATTCAATTATTGTGGACATTCGATTGATACCGATTGAGCAATACTGTAGCTGCACAGTGGTAAGTTCAGTAAGCGATAAGACGGAAAATTTTAACTGTCCCAATGTGCCCTACCCTACCCTACTCTCCAAGTGAGCCCCTATAACCCCTTAAACGGAATGACGCCAATTTTGGATCACCCTGTTGAAAACTTTTTACAAAAGCTTTTAAGCACCACAATAATCACATAAAAAAGTTCTTTTAATTGCTGATGTTAATAAGGAAAAACGCAATAGTTTTTCCTCATTATTAAATTCATAGTAACAAACAATCAACTAAAGAGCTTGATTTGCAAATTACAAGAACTGCTATGAAAAACATTAATTTAAAATGCCCCATAAAGCAGTCTCTCCAAGCCCAAATAGAATGAATGGCCCAACATCCTAAAACCGCTAAGAGTATGAAGCGATGGAATTTAATTCTCATTTATTAAGGCTACGTAAGGTAAAGGAATGTTTGATGCTAGTTAATGCCCTGTTCAATTCACAAACGGTTGCAAAATTTAAATAATTTATCTTGGCATGGATAATCGTCAGACCAAATGGCGTACCAGTTCTCTGGTAATGTACTCATTTTAGGAAATAAATTATACCTCTAAAGATAAAGATAATCAGGAAACTATCTCAACATGGTTGATTGTTCGTTTTTTTTCAATTCACGTTAAATTGTCAAGTTATATGTCTGCCTTTCTCCATAGAATGCTGGAAGTTGTTCAGTCAACAAATATTAATGAATATTATACAACTCGATTTGACTCTCAGCAAAGTTTACAGGCAGAACTTCGAACATACTTTGTATCTCTGTTTTCCATTTTATTCATAACGTTGCCTCTTATGAAAACTTCATAAGCCTTTTATACTTCCTTGAAATTCAATTAAATTTATTTCAAAGTAGCTTAGAGATAGTTTGAAGACACTAGGCGAGATCTTGGGGATATGCCAAAGCAAAACTCGAGAGGTGCGCAATAAATAATACTTATTTCTCGTGTGATTAACTAACTGAGCTCATTCGATTTTATGGCATTGTAGTTCCCATTTTCATCATAAATATTATGAGGAAGTTTTACGAGCGCAGCTACGCTCACAGAGCAAATTTTTATGAAGATAATTTTTCATCGATTTTATACTGCTCTTGAAAAAGCAGTTTTATTAGAGTTTTATTACTATATATCATTGTTGCGAAAGAAGCACTTCTTAAATAGGAATTCCTTAACCGAGTTTCGTGGTGATAGGACGTGCCCAGTGTTAACATATTTAAAGCAAGGTCGTTCCCACTACTGCAAAGAGTTCTAAGAATTCACACACATTTATCGCGTTAACGATAATATACAGGTCTCCTTCAAAGGAAAGGATAAACCGTGGGAGTTCGCAAGAATCCGAGTCGAATTATGCCTCCCAGGATGGTGGGTTCATTAAACCACGGGGTAGAAAACCGAGGTAGAAAACCGAGGAAAAAAAACGGGGTAGAAAACCGAGGCCGACCCAGCCAACCCCCACAACGCCAACACCCGATGCCAAACGAATAGCTTTAGCTCATCATGTTACAACCGATAAAAACGAAACAACAAACAGCAAAACAACATCAAAACAATTTCCTACGTATTCGCACACATTGACAGCGAACGCAGTACAACATCACCAGAGTTCAACTTGCAATCAGGTGGGAAGAACTCAACCCCAACAACAAGGATGTGATCATCAGACAAGATAATTACTTTCTAATTAAAACCAACCATGATGACAAAGCAACTGAAATTTTACAACAACTAGAGCAATAAAACACTGTAGCAACTTTCAAATTACAAAAAAACGATAACCCCCATTAATCCGGCAACGAATATGAAACAACCATATAACACCCACATATTCAGTGGTTGCTACTGGAGTGGACCTTGAAATCACCGATGAAATGTTCCTAAAACATTTGGAAAAATCAGATCTAACAATCAAGTTCTGCAAAAGAATCATATCCAGAGCGAGAAACAGTGCCACCTTGTTGATGAGGCTAATAACGGGCGACCTTACTATATACGAGGAATTGATGGGCCACTGCACGGTTCTATTCCTTGATCGCGGATTTAGGATTGTGGAGAGTAAGCCTCCAGCACCGATTCCTGCTCCTTGCACCAAATGAAACTATTTTGAACACCGGACCGAAACCTGCAAAACACCAGCTAAGTGCAACAAATGCCTTGGCCCTCATTCAACATGAGGTCCCGTCAAGTGCGCTGCCTGCAACTCGGACGAGTATGTGGCATGGGAGCGTAAAATGGCCGAAGAGACCAACAGCACCGATCAGTGGCATCCCCAATTTTAAGATTAAGTGTTTGAACAAGAGGACGTCCGATGTGTCAGATGCGATAACTAAGGATAACAGAATACACTCACCAGTAACAACACATGATCTCAAATTAGACAAATACAAACATCAACTTAACAAGTCTACCAAACTAACAGAGAAGATTTGTTAAAAAAAATTGCGAAAACAATTTATTGAAGACCTTGACATGGACACCTCGGTTATCTTTTTTGGCACTCATCTGTATATGTTGATGATTGATATGTTACTCCCTAATAGCAGTTCCCATACTGAACCCCGAGAGCAGCTAAAACAAACAATTAGAAACAAAGACCCTTCAACATGAGACTACTTCACGCGCACGTCAACGGATTTAACAGCAAAAAACTACTGATTTACAATTATATAGAACGTAGCGACACCGACTGCTGCATGTTTTTAGAAACCAAAACAAAACTGGGACAAACACCTACTTATAGAAACTGTGGGGGTGCGACAGTCCTACTTGCCCAGCCAACGGTGCAACAAGGTAAGGCCAACCCTCCTTCCCTAAGCAACCCTTTGAACGACTGTCTTAATTTTACTCTTCCTTACCTAGACGACAAAGTGCACATTTTCTTAGTGTATATCCACCCACGCTCCAACATAGAGCAAAATATTCTAACGAAAGCAAGTCTATACAAATATGCTATAATTATTGGAGACCTTAACATGAACAAAATGAAAAAGAGGCAATTAAACAGATTTTTACAAAACACAGATTTTATAAGACACACTCACACTCCACCGACATTTTTCATGCCCGAGAACCAAGACTCAACACCAGACGTTTTACTACATACAATTAACCTTACCAACAACATCGACACGATAAGATTGACCAACGAACTCGGATCAGACCATTTGGCGATGACTTTTAACTTCAACTCACAACAGACTTTACCTACTATACCCACAGCAAAAAAACACGACGGGTCTAAATCACGAAATCATTACAGACACTGAATATCTCGAAGCCTAAGCACAACTGAAAAATACGGCACCCGGAAATGACAATATTAAAAGCAAGGTACTTAAGCATCTGTCACAAGAAACACATGACTTCATATTAAGAAAACTTAACGAATGCATTATTACTAACAAAATACCCAAGTCATGGAAGAAGGGAATAATAACACCTATTTTAAAGAATGAACTAGATAACACACTAACAAAAAACTACAGGCTCATCACGCTGCTCCCGGTGTTGAGCAAACTGTTTGAACATATAATAAAAAAACAGACTACAGAATTTAATAGGACATCATATTCCAAAAAATCAGTTTGGCTTTAAGGCGAAAAATTCCACCATACATCCACTAATTGTCCTTACTAATGAAATACAAACGACACACTTGACCGGAGGAAAAACTGCCAGCCTATTTTTAGACATAAATAAGGCCTTTGACAGTGTTTGAATCAAGGGCTTACTGTACAAACTTCACGAACTTAGTAATACACACTCCAAACTACCCAATACACATTATTAAACAACTACTCGAAGACAGACAACTGGAGGTACGAATCAACGACGACTACTCTATCCCCTATTCACCTGAGCAGGGCTTACCCCAGGATTCATCACTCTCACCCTTACTTTACAACATACATTGCTATGATATATACAATAACAACAGGCAAGACAAAGAAGGTATAGACTAAAACGCTTACTTGCTGCAATACACTGACGACACCACCATTATCGAGCATGACAAAACTACCGTTCGGGCAGTGGCCAGACTCCAGACACTTACAGACACAGTAACAGCATGATTATGTATTTACATAACGTAATGGATGCGTTTGGTGTGAATCTCCAAATGGAGACTCACACCAAACGCATCCAAAAACCAACTGCTCCTCTCAATTAAGCCCCCCAAAAAAGCCATCACCACGGACGGCCAAATAACCAAACCCACCGACAATGTGAAATACCTAGGAATAACAATGGACAAGAAATTAAAATTCACTAAACACGTACAAAACATCAGAACAGAACTAATCAAGAGAGCAAAACACTTCGCCACACTTACTTACAAAAACAAGGGTATCAGTACCAAGACAGCAACTATCATATATAAAGCGATCTGCAGACCATTAATAGACTACGACTACGCTCATATTTTAATCGCCATTGCTACTGACAAAACTAAACGACATATACAGACAACAGAACAGATAGCACTGAGACTGATAACGAAGATCCGACACCCAGCAAACCCATTACACAATCCACCAAACCGACTACCCTACGAACGCACAAACTTGACAAGGATTACGGAGACTACTCGTCTTACAATCAAGATGGAAAGACAACCATCACAATCTGACCTTCCTGGACCCCCTCTGTCTAGCAAGACCGACCAGACAAAGGCATTTCCTCTTCCCAACCGCAACCCTATTGGAGCATTTCCAGACATACATTATGAACATATTTATTAATTACATTATATACATTAGTTATTAATTGCCATTCAAAACCCTGTAATTAACCCAGGGCAGAAAGACCGATAGGTCGATAGCATTTTCAAGAAATAAAGCTTTTTACTACTACTTAAATACGATGCTAACATTATGCGCAAGTATCACATTCGAGCAATCCCTAATTGGAGTTGCGTACTTGAAAAAAAAAACAGGAAATACTGCATCAATAATTTGAAATTATCTATTTATATTTTTCGAAACGTTTCAATTATGATGAATTAAGGCATATCAGCCTTGAGTACTCAATATGTTTTCCGATATCAGGCAAGCATGCATGTTAGGATAGCCTGATGATTAACGATCCAAGACTTGACAAATGATACGCGTGTTGTTTCAAGAAAGAAGACCGCTGGTCACGACACCAAATTAAATATCATATCACGGTGTCTGATTCCGGCTTTTAATAGACTTCAACCCTTAATTAACTGGGTTGAGGGCAAAAAATTATCTTCTATCAAACTGGCAATTATTTAAATGAATAACTCAGACAGACAGAACTCTGCTGCAATTCGCAATAACTAATTGTTGTAAAAGGGTCTTGAATAATGTGTGAAACTTTCAATTACTTTGGCTTTGCTCCTTCGGAAACAACCGCTTGAAAACAAGTTTTCAAAGAGAACATCCTGCAAAGTAGCAACTGATTAAATTTCCTAAACAACTGTCGTTTATAGCAAACCCAGCCACTCTACAGTTAAACCGGAGATAAATAAAGGTTTGCGCCGCAACTCAAAATTATCAACATTATATTTGATACCCTAAAATAATAAGGGCTTTACCGCGAACATCAAGAGATTTATGTTTCGATAAATAATTGTAATTGCCACAAGTAATATTTACCTTTTACAGGCGCCGCTCTTGAATACTCCACGAATGTTTAATGAGATGTTTTATGTGTCGCAACTACGCTTTAACAATTACGGTAATGAAAAGGAACATCGTTTACTTAACAAAACAGCAAAGCTATCAGTTTGGAAAAGATATGGAGATATATTTTCCACCCACTTATCTCTATCTGTTAATCAAATTCTGAAAGAAAGCCAAGGGGTTCACTTCTTTTGAAAGTTCGAATAAATGAGGCTCCAAAAATATATACCTACCTACCAATTTGGTTTCACACAAGATCACTCGACTATTCATCCGCTCTTTATTTTGGCCAACAATATACAAACAGCTCACCTAACTGACAGAAAGTCGGCGTGTCTATTCATAGACATTAACAAGGCCTTTGACAGTGTTTGGCATATGGGCTTACTCTACAAACTTCACAAGCTCCACACCCCAACATATCTACTCCATATCATAAAGAAATTACTCGAAAACAGACTACTACAAGTACGAATTGACAACACATTCTCTTTTTCTTTTTCCCCTGGACAGGGACTCCCGCAAGGTTCCCCGCTCTCACCGTTTCTCTACAATATATTCTGCCATGACATATACAATTACAACTTACCAGACAAAAATCAAATCGACAGATCGGCATACATATTACAATACGCAGACGACACGGCACTTATCGTACATGACAAAACTACTGAGAGAGCAGCTCAAAGACTCCAAACACTAACAAACAACACAATGACATGGTTTTATAAATGGAGACTAACACCAAACCCTTCAAAAAACCAACTTCTGCTCACAAACCACAGACTGAACGCTGACTCCCCTACAATAACTGCAGACGGCCAAACGACACAACCAAAAAACGACGTAAATACCTTGGAATCACAATTGACCACAAACTTAAATTCACTAAACACATACGAAACATCAGGACTGAAACAATAAATAGAACAAAACACTTTCGATCACTAACCTACAAAGACAGAGGAATCAGCACTAATACCGCCACAAAAATATATAAAGCTATTTGTAGACCCTTGCTAGACTATGGACATATACTCATGACCAACGGAACAGAAAGGACAAAACGTTATATACAAACAACAGAACAAATTGCACTAAGACTAATAACACGAATAAGACACCCCCAAAACCTACTACACAACCCCTCCACCCAACTACTATACGAACGCACAAACATGACAAAGATTTCGGAAAGACTCATACATCTACAGACAAAATGGACAAACAACCCCTACGACTGGACCATACTGAATCCCCTTTGTCTTACAAGACCAACCAGACAATCCCGCTTCCGTTTCCCTACATTAACGCTACTCGAACGCTTACAATAGTAACTGACTACTGGGCAATAAATCCAAGATCTCTGTTTGCCAGAATTAAAATTATTCAATTAGTAACCTAGAATAAGATAATTTTTACCTTTATTTGTTTGTTTACATATATGTACTAATTAGACTATATGCACTACAAGACTATATGTACAAGACTATATGTACTAAACAAGGGCAGAAAGACCGATAGGTCGATAGCCTTTTTTTAGAAATAAAGATGTTTACTACTACTACTGATGCTCCAATAAAAGACAAATTCGTTCAATTATCAGTAAGCAAACCAAAAAGTTACCAAACAATTTAAAACGGGTTTTCTAATAGGTAGATCCGAAGATATTTATCCAGATTGCATGATATCCCGAATGACTCTAATACGATTCGATAAGCATTTTCTAGAACGTCAAAGCAGAACTGACGATAAGAGATTAATTCGCTAATTACGGTGTTTCGGTCTTTATTTATTGGACCTTAATTTGAAATTAATTATTGCTGAGAATTTTAATTGGAGAAGATTAATGCAATTCCTGCGATTAAATTCTTGTTAACCTGTTTCAGCTGTTCTCCTTTTTCGTAACACAAACATTGACAGTTTTTGATTTGAAACAATTGGATCGGGAATCTTAGTACGGATTACGATTAACGAAGCGACAATTTATTTTTTGTCGTTAAGAGCATTCTGCTAAGGAACATGAGCCGATATGACAGCAATTAATAGGTGGATCAAAGATACTAAAGACAATTTTTAAATTAAGATGTTCAATAAATCGCAAAAAATAGCCTTGCTCCTATATATCCTTAAGGCTTATATCTTGTCAGCAGTGATTTTTATCAGAAAGAATTACTTTGCCACTTTGTCCGCAACATTGGAACCCTGATAAAATGAAATATCCTTTATCCTCATTTTACGATAATATTGTTTCATAGCGCTAGCGCATAGCAGTTAAGTGTTCCAGAAGACATTCCTCTCGTTCAGAATCATTTAACCAAAGAAAGGAGAAATATAGTTTAATAAGGGGATATTGTTCAAATTTTACCAGATTTTCTTCTTTTCTAAGTCGGATACCCTGATTTTATGAAAATTTTTGTTTAAAAAGATATGTCCTTTCAGAGCTCGACATATTTGCATGTTGCAGTAATTTTTATAAATACATGGATCAACAGTTCAAAATGGAAGCTTGTAAAATTGCAATTCAACAGCCTTGACATATTTAACATTTTAATTCCCAGCTACGCGACTGGCCTGTGCATGCACATGAGCAAGCACATGTTGCTTTCAACTCCTCTTTAATTAAAGGATGTTTAAGCAGCTGCACAACCATATCATATCCCGGTTCCTGCAATATGGCAACAATCAACGGAAAATACAAAAACTTCGTTTTCGTTCATTTTCATATTTCCACCGTTTTGCGAGTTTTGTTTGAAACTTTGGGGACAATTGCTTGGATTTTAGGAGCGTCATGTGGCATTCAAGCAATAAAACATTGTTATTGTACTTGAAATAATGCGGAGAACGTGGGTTTTTAGATATATTAGGAATTTATATATGGTAGCTATTGGGTCTGATTAGCTCAAGATTGACTATCAGCACATTTCAAAGAGTGAATTATTTCATGGAGTCCATAAATACTAAGCAAATGTCCAATGCATAAAGTTACACACTTACAAACTCTTCAAAGTGTCTACGCACTATCATAAGTGGGAAACTACCACAAAATTTTCTCACACATTTGTGTCGCACATAATTTGACAAACTTCGTACAATAATTTCGGAGTTACAAGCTAGAAATAGTGATAAGGATAATTTGCGATTCCCCAAGAAAATTCCTCGATACCTGATCCAAAGGGTTAACACGGCTGGTTTTCGTATAACCTGCACAATTTTATCAATATTTGGTTTTGCCTCGGAGTCGAGAGGTTTTCAGGAATTTGCGGTTTACCCTGTCAGGCCCCAAATGTTTTAGGGGCTTGAAGAAATTGCTTGTTAATTAAATTTAACCTGTATTATCGGAGGCCTTCAAAAACAAAGATAATTTTCCACATTTAATTTTATTAAAAGCAATTTTGAGGGCTGGTGTATCTCTCAAGTAAATGACATTCCCAAGTTTATTTAATTTTGCCAATACAAAACTAATTATTTCAGATCTTCAGACAGCAAAAAGGGATATTTTGCTCGACGAACAAAAACAGATTGTACCAATTTTAAACCGCGCTTTCTTCTAGACCTGTCAACCTGTTTCACATTAATTTAGCGTTTTTGTTAAGGACGAAATATTACCACTTTGTGCGTGCACATACAACAAAGATTATGTGAGGCGTGAAAATGAACTTGATAATATAAAAAGGGATTTTCATCTCGTGTTCCTTATATGCTTACAAGATACGTGATAAGGAATGCATTTGTTTCAACTTACGCTCTACGAAAAATGACGAACAGTTGCCCAACCAAAAAATGAAACATAGTACATTTTTGGTGGTTGAAAATTGATTGATTAGAGCTTTAAAAATATCAACCGGAATAATTTGCATTCATTTCTGCTTAAAATTGCTGAGCAACTAACTTGAAACTGCCATCTTCATATCACAACCCGTAGACAACTTCTATTAAAGTCGATTTGAGAATTATGGTATATTTACCGTTAAGTTAAGAAAATGTGCCCATTATCCTGGTTGCTTGAAAAGACTTATAGGGATCAAGCTTCATGGAGCAATTTTTATGGCCTTAATATCGCATTTCCAACACGTTTTGCGTGAATACTTTATTATTATAGTTATCGTCCAAATTTCCGGATAATGTCTATATCTTAGTGCTGAATGATTAGACACTGATGACCACCCATCCTTAATTAAATTGGCAATCTGCAAGTCCCATTAGATCGGTTGGAAGCAAATGTTTTCATTACACAATGCTGGAATATTACAATAGCAGTTTACTACCGAGCATTTTTATTGTACTCAAATCAAAATAAAATCCTGGGTTTCAGTCAATTATATTATTTATTAGGGCAGAAAGACCGATAGTTCGATAGCCTTTTATTACTAGTAAAGATGTTTACTACTACTACTACTAGTATTTATTATTTTATTTCATTAATAAGACGTTTCGGTGTATTTCTTCACCATCATCAGTTAAAGAAATTTAAGCCAAAACTGAAAGTAGCAACAACTACACATACAAACTGATGATGGTGGAGAAAGACACCGAAACGTCGTATTAATGAAATAAAATAATAAGTAATATAATTGACTGAAACCCAGGATTTTATTTTGAATTGAATTAAAATACAGTCAGGAAAATGTACACAATTGTTCTCAAATACATTTTATACTGCCGCCTGTTTGCCAATAAATCTTGTTTAGTATCAATTTTCCGGATCTGATTTGTATTAAATCAAGGGTTAAATTAATTGAGTTATGGCCGTAGGGTCTTAATAAACTTGCTTCGTTACCAAACTAATTAGAAGTTCCCCTCTTTTTATTATTTCATCGTTCCCTACAATTCTAATGGTAAGTATGCTTTTTTATCACACTCTAATAAAGAGCAATTGCACTAATAATCACCTTCAATCACTTGTCTCACTCTAGCCCTTTGTATATGACATTTTATGGCTTTTTCTAGCCCTCACGTAATTTTTATGTTGTATATACACGCACAACACGGTCATATTTTCACCCTGATAAAAACGACAAGTTAATGTATAAGTCCCGGATAAAGGTTGGCAGCTCTAAAAAGAAACGGGCGGTAAAAATAGGTGTAATCTTCTTTTTGTTTATGGTGATGAATATCTTTTGGGTGTTAAAGGTTGTAGATTATTTTTGATATTTATTTATTACGTGCTAGATGGTCAAGTATGAGAAAACTGGCTACTGACCATCCATAACTAGTTGCCATGAAAATTGTTTATTTTACATCAAAATTATTTTTGCAAAGCCTTTTAGACTGAATTATTAATTATTATTTGCTCCAATTAGTACGTGTGGCATAAATCTGAGCAAGCCTGGTTTATACTAAAGTCAAACTCATCTATTACCACCTAGGGTTCTCCATACAAAGGTTATGACACTTAACAATTAGGCTTTCCCTTACACCTAATTAACCAAATTTCGTTTTCACCTATTTAATCTCGGCCAAGTTATTTAATTAGGGTGCAGATCCTGTTTCGCTGTGTCAGCTGCTACACTCTTAAGTTAAAATATTAAAATTGTTTTTGCATTTGCTTGTTCTGACAGTTAGGCAAGCATGATTATAGCAGTAATTTTATGGAATTACTCACATTTTGCATGGCAAATAGCTTATGAGTTTTAGAAGTTATTTGTTTTTAGTTTAAATTCCTATTCTAGTAGTAGTAGTAGACATCTTTATTTCTATAAAAGGCTATCGACCTATCGGTCTTTCCGCCCTTGTTTAATACATGTGGTCTTAATCTAAATAAAAAAACAAAGATGAAAATTCTCTTATTCTAGGTTAATAATCTTATTAAATAAACTTTCCAATTCTAATGACAAGAAAAAATTATTTTATTGTCCAGTAGTCAGTTGCGTTTGTAAGTGTTCGAGTAGCGTTGATGTAGGGAAACGGAAGCGGGATTGTCTGGTTGGTCTTGTAAGACAAAGGGGATTCAGTATAGTCCAGTTGTAGGGGTTGTTTGTCCATTTTGTCTGTAGATGTATGAGTCTTTCCGAAATCTTTGTCATGTTTGTGCGTTCGTATAGTAGTTGGGTGGAGGGGTTGTGTTCCTATTCTATTAAATAGTTCTAGTCAATTTTTCGTTAACATTACGACTTACTTTAAAATAGTAACCAATTTATGAATACGGAAATTAAAATTAATGGATTAATAATCAACGAAAATTAAAATAAAAGCTGATCCTATCGACCATGAACCAAAACACTGAGAACTCACCGATTGTAGAAGAAAATAAATTACAAATCTCAACTCTAGCTTTACAACCAAAAAAAATACAATATATCTACATAGTTTCACAGATGAAAATGTTTATTTTTACACAAAAACACAGGGAAATGAAGTATCGGAAAACAGGTTTCGTGCAAACGATAAAATGCTTGAGACATTTCATATGGACAACCAATATTATCCAATAGATTTCATGCTATCGCTAGAAACTTGAAAATATCAAATATCTAATATAATAGAAGTAGAGATGCAAGTCGGCATTTATACAGTTTACCTCTCAGTAAAAAATATCTTGACTGAAAAATGATTGTTTGGATGGCTGCTCACAAATTCCCTTCACATACGAATTTCATTATGGCGCTTCCCACCCAATCTTTGTCTTGAATTCGCCAGACTTCCCTCAACGATGGAAAATAATAGGTTCAGTTGTCCGCAGCGGAAATTAGCCAATTGAGAACGAAAGTACTTTCAAAGTGAAATAGATACTTGAAACTGGAAAGCTGGAAATATCGCATGGTTGCATAAAACTAGATTTAGGTTAGTTGACTAGATGTAATTGATTCCTTCCATTAATATATCTGTGAGTCTACATTGAGAGCGGTAATTAAGTTTTAATGCTTCAAGACATGGCTTTTTGTTTCGGTTTCACATAGACAAATGCAATGTGTGATATAAAGCCGAATTTCTAAAGGCTGATTTTTAATTCAAAGAAAAATGGAAGCTCCAGAGACTGCCTTCTAATATTTAATGCATTTACTGGAAAATTTCCCAAGCATTTTACATTGCTTAACTCGGCTGTAACTTTTGTGTTTACTGTGCATAGGGTCTTTGTAACGTCTTAAATACACAAACTATTCTTTGAGACATGACCTCTCTACTTGCAGGCTCTTTAATTAAACGCAAATAATGAAATATGCTCAAACGTTTCTCGAATAGCGCGGTACTTCAGCTTTTACAAAGACCCCTTGTTGACTTTCAAATTTGTTTTGGAATTTAAAATTTTCAACTAATGACTACTTAGTTTCAAGTATTAATATTTGAAAACGAGTCAAGCTTAACCATGCTGGATAGTTTACTAATTAGAATATGCGAGGCAAGAGAATTTTTTGGAGAAACAGCTTTCCATACCAGTGCAAAACATTTAATGCTTTTACTAACACACTGTCGCTCCAAGTTACATTTAAAATATCATTTCATGCCTCCAGAGACGTTGCTACCCGCAAAATTTCACAAACTATTTCCTGAATTTTCCTTCCATAAATATGTCTGGTTTATACAAGACGTACGAACCATATGGCAATATGAAATACCGCGCCTGAAGACGTTAACTTATTAAATGCAAAGGGGAAAAAACCACCACCTCTTTAATAACTGTCACGTCAGATTACTGACTTTTGTCGGAAAATCACTCCTTGGAAAAGGTATAGACACGTTTTTGTTCAAATATTATAAACTCCTAATAATATCCAAATATTTTACTACATTGAAGCAAAAACTGAAAGTAATCAATATGTTTGATAATAGCGTGAAACCAAAAAACTAATTTATTTAATGTAATATTTTATTTTTTCTTTTTTATTGTTATTATTATTTTATTATTTTTATTTTTCGCATTTCAACGAACCCTAATTTTGATGACCAGAATTGGACTAGAATAACTGATTGGTACGACACTACTTTAACAGCGACTTACACTTCACACATCAATTGATTACGGACGTAGAAATACGACGAAGCACTTGCACGGTCAAAAACCACAAGCACCATGAGGAAATGTTTAATCGTTTGTAATAGCTGGCTCAAACTAGTACCATTTCTTTAACCTGCACGTGTTTTGGTTAAAGGATGGTTGGAATAAAACTCGATATCGACTGCTTCGTGTGGACTGTATTGAATATCTCTCTTTTACAATCAACCGTTACCAGTTATATCACCCCCGTTTGTCAAATGTCATTTCTACTGTCGTGGCACTGTTGCCAACCGATATATATTTGTATACATGTTACATAAGTAAATCTAACATAACTCCCCCCTTTTGAAGGGTACCTTTAAAACGGCAATATCTTAAATATTTATGACGAGTTAACTAACTGAATAACAGATTTACACAAATCACTAGTCGGTTCATCCTGTAGAGGTAATGGATGTAGGTGGCGTAGGGACCTGAGGACTCGTCCCCTTGCAGTCGTAATCTCCGCAGTTCTAGGGCACACCATCTTGGCTCGGCATCAATTTGGATATGCGTCCAATAGGCCATCTATAGGGCGGCTGCTTGTCGTTCCGAAGTAGCACTAAGGTCCCATTGGAAATATTGGTCGGAGCTTCCTTCCATTTGTATTGGGTGTGCAATTGGCTGATATACTGCTTCGAAAATTGTGCCCAGAATTGTTGGCACAGCTGCTGGACATGTTGAAGTCGTGGAAGTCTGTTTGGCTTAATATCGTGGTAAGTCATATTCCGAACGTGTTGCGAAGATCGACCAATAAGGAAGTGAGATGGGTTATCGGGCTGGAGATCGTTAGGATTAGTAGACATAGAATATAAAGGTCTAGAATTAAGTATGCCTTCCGTTTGAATTACTATTGTATTAAATTCTTCAAACGTTTACTTTTTGGTTGATCAGAACACGCTTCAAGTGATGTTTCGCGCTTTGACAGCTGCTTCCCACAGACCTCCAAAGTTTGGAGTAGAAGGAGGAATAAATTTCCATTCTATATTGAATTGATTCGTAAAATTGGTCACTGCCGTTTGAGTATTGTTTAAAAATGTCCTAAGTCTTTTAACTCATTACTGGCGCCCAAGGAATGTAGTTTCCATTATCGGAATATATTTGCGCGGCATTCCTCGTCTAGCGGTAAATCGTTTGAGGCAGGCAATGAAGCTATCAGTGGTTAAAGCTAGAGACAACCTCTAAATGAAACTGCTTTGACGCAAAAACAACAAATACGGCCAGATAACATTTTGTTAATTTGGCGCCTCTTCCTGTTTTATTAAGAATAAAAAATGGGCCTGCGTAATCAATTCCAGTTATTTCAAAAGGCAAACTTCGTTTAATTCTGTCGTTTGGAAGACTCGCCATTGGATAAGCACAAGGAATGGGCTTAAACTTAAAACAAGTTAAGCAATTCCTAGTAATTTTTTTTGCTAAATTGAGTCCTCCGATTGGCCAATAAAATTGCCTTATACATGCTACAGGAGTTGAGGGGCCTGGATGTAGCAAAGCTTTATGTTTGTTTTCAAAAACTAAATGAGTAAATGGGGTGTTTATTATGCAACAGAATTGGATGCTTTGTCGTATATGGTAGGTTGGGAAAGATTTAATCTTCCTCCAACGCGCATTACACCATCGCCGTCCAGAAATGGAGTGACAGACGAAAGTTTATGTTTTTTGTCTAGGATCTTATTTTTCTGTAATAGAGACATTTCGACCGGAAAGCATTCTTGCTGACACACTTTGATTAACGCTGTCTTCGCTTTGTTCAACTCAAGTACAGACATAGGCCCCACCAGTAAATCTTCTTTCAAAATCCTACGTTTCAAATTTACACAGAAACGAAAACATAAAGCCACCACTTTTAGCAACTTCGGAAAACTTGAAAACTTTGTAAAAAGTGAAGAATAGGATTTTTCCGAAGATAACATAATTATGCTCTTTTTCTTGAGTGCTGGTAAAGAATCGAGCTCGATATTAAAGGTGTGAACAGGCCAACTACTTTGATGTAGCTTTAAGAAACTAGGACCCTCCCACCAGAGAGAATGATTTAATAGCAAATCGGGATTGATTCCTCTCGAAGCAACATCTGCAGGATTTTCCTTGGAGTTTACGTACCTCCATTCATACTGACTTGCTAATGACTGAATTTTGGATACCCGATTTGCTACAAATATTTGTAACAAATGGGGCTCCGTCTTAATCCAACTCAGCGCTACTTGGGAATCGGACCACATTATAATGGGACAGTAGTAGATAATGCTTGTTTTACCATTTCTACTAGTTGAGATCCCAATAGACTAGCACATAACTCAAGTTTAGGTATCGTAATTGTTTTCAAAGGCGCCACTTTGCTTTTTGAACATAACAAGAAAACTTTAAAATTGCCTTGCTCATCTTGACTTCGTAAATAAATAGCTGACGCATATGCGTCTTTGAGGCGTCACAAAAACAATGAATCTCTACCAAGGAATAGCCTTTGGGACAACATTTCTTGGAAGATTAATTTGGTTTCAGATTTGCTAGACGACTTTGAAATTGAAGATATTGTGTTCTCTAAATCATTAGGAATGGAGCTAATCCCATGATATTCGAAGACTCCACATCGTTGGATTATAATTTTGGAGACAATAATGACTGGACTTAAAAGACCTAAAGGGTCATAAATCTGAGCAATAGTAGAGAGTATATGCCGCTTGGTAATAGTACTTGGATTACATTTTGAAAATTGTTTAATATTATAAGTTAACTTGTCAGCAGTTGTATGCCACTGTATTCCTAAGGTCTTGCAACTATCATTTTTACCAAGGTTCAGAACTGAGTTCGAAATTGTTAAATTATCAAACCCGTCAATAACACTAGGATTATTAGAAACCCATTTTCTCAATATGAACTGACCAGTTTCTAAAATCTTATAAACTGTTTCGCATCTATTTTTAGTTCTCTTAAATCGTTTGACCCGGTTAGTAAATCGTCGACATAGAAATCGTTTAATATAGTGTTACAAGACTCAGGAAATCGAGAAGAATTGTCATGAGCTAATGTTTGGAGACACTTAATTGCCAAGTAAGGGCTGACGTTGTGCCATATGATACGGTATTTAATTGATAAACCGAGAAATCATTACTAGGATCATCGCGCCATAAAAATTTGTTGTAACGATCTTTGATCTGGATTCATTACAATACAACGATACATTTTGGAAACATCGGCTGAAACGACATAATGGTAACTCTGAATCGAAGTAAAATGTCTATAATATCGTTTTGGAGTTTAGGTCCGACAAATTGAAGATCGTTGAGAGACCATCCCGTAGATAGTAGGGCAACTACCATCAAACACGTTCTCAATTTTGTAGTAACGTTATGTTCTTTAATATACCATGATGGGGTAGAAAAATGAAATAGACGTAGGGTCTTGAACTGGAGTCGAAACTTTGGTCATATGGCCTAACTCAATATATTCTTGAATAAATTGAAAATATAGCTTTTTAAAGTTAGGATCGACAAATTTTCTCTCTAAGCTCTTAAAACCTTTGAATAGCATTATTTTTGGAATTCCCTAATAAACTTGGAGAATGTTTTAATGGGAATTTGACAACGAACTGGCCTAACTCATTTCTGTACGTATGCTGCTTAAATTGTTTTTCACATTCCTCATCGTCTTTGCTTATGATCGATGAAATTTGAACTTCTTCGAGTTCCCAAAATTTTTTAAGCTGGTCATCTTCAGGAATGTGTATTTTAGAAAAATTGCAAATCGTAGTGTTTGTTGGCTTAATAGGGCAAAAAACCTCCCACAACATATCCAAATTTTGTGTTTGCAACGTTGGAAGATATTTACCTAATTGAATTTGTCCTACCAAGATCAAGTCCCAAAATAAACTTGCACCGATTAATAATCAATACTTCTTGCATTATAAAATTCGGGGTCAGCTAGCTTAATTTGACTGGGTAATTGTAAATCTGGAATACGAATTGATGATGACGGAATATCGTTTGCAATAGTAGGAGTCACAAAACACGACATAGTAGTGCTAAAATCGGAATTATGAGAATATATGGAAACGTTGCACTTTCGATTTAGTTCAGAAACAACCTGATTAATTCCAATCAATGACATATTAGTTTGCCGTAGATTTAAGTTTTAATTGAAGATAAAATTGTTCAGTAATCAAATTGGACTGGGCACCACAATCAAGTAAGGCCCTACACAAATGAAAATTACCTTCCACATCTTTAACTTTGCACATTACAGTAGACAAAAGAACCTGATTTGAAATCGAAGCTGATTGTTTAAACCACCATGCTTAAGTTCGTCACTGCATTTGTTCCCATAGAACCTATTTAACCTATCTTGATGTAATAAGGTGTTATGTTTAACTACTTTACATATTTACATGGGGGCAAAAAACATTTATCAACAAAATGTTCCCGTACGTAAACAATTGAGGGGGCACAAATTGAGGTTTTTAACTTGTTCCAATCTATCAGCAAACCGACAATGCCATAAACTTGTCACACTTATAAATGGTATGATTATTCTTGCAAAAAGTTGCATTTAATTGTATATGCTTTGATGTGTGTGCTAGGAGATTCATTTGAAAGTTATTGTTTTGTTTATGAAATTGTCCTTGGTTGGTGATTCGATGAGATGTTTAACTTACTTGGAAAAGCTTTTTCCAAAGATTGCAATAAATCTACCTTGTTTTTAAGACAAATCTACAAATTCTTCCAGTGTTTGGTAACTCTGACTTGTATTCAAGTTCTTTCCATTCTCTTAAACTCGTTTAATCGAGCTTACCCGACAATAATGAATAATCAAAGAATTATATAGATCTTGCGGATTTAATTGTATTCCATCAATCGCGGTGACATGTTTAGTTACCTGGTCCAGCATTTGACTGAATTGACTAAAAGTTCTCTGTATTGATATGTGGCACATTTATAAGCTGTTGATAATGAATGTCGAAAAGAAATTGCTTTTTACCAAATTTACTTTCCATAATTTGCCATGCTGTTGCGAAAGGATTGCTTACGGTGTCCAGTCCTTCAATCAGCCTGGCTGCATAACCCTCAAGTGAAGCTTTGAGAAATTGGAACTTTTGTACATTTGATAAAGCTGAATTGCTTGAAATAATTGACGAAAAAATTTAGTTTAAATGAAAGCCAGTGCTCAAAACTGCCCGAAAATGTAGGCAACTTCATTTTTGGCAATAAAATATTCTGCAAAGAGTCACCTGGATTCATGGATGCATTGGAATGCACTGGATTTGTCATATCTGCTTGAATAGACTGCAAATACTGAGTTTAAAAAACCTTGGACATTGTAGTATTTATTTTCGAACTCCTCTCTCTCTTTATAGTGTATTTGGAGGTCTCTTTCGTCACAACTAGATTCAATTACTGACTGAATAGCATCAAAATCTGCCAATAAACTCATGCTGTTCTTAAATCGCAGCTCAACATTATTGAAAGCCGGTTTTTGATCATCGGGAGAAGTCTTTAATAATTGGATAAACTTATCAACCAACGTTAGTTTTTGTTTAATAGAACCACGACTTCTAATTAATTGTTTAATTTGTTGCAAATCAATTGCCCCATCTGAGTTTTCCATCTCAATGAGGATATTTACTTGATAAAATAGTTAAAATAGGTAGAAGTGTGAAATAGAAATGATTACCACGTGGCTATTGGCCTGTTGGCGTTAAAAATTGTACACAAAAATATAAATTGTGAAGAAAAACCGTGTATGATATTAAGCACCGATATGTAAAATATTCAAAATGGCATGTGAAAACTTCTAGAGTACTTTATCTATGCCTAATAGAGGGCAAAATAGGATAATAGAAAATGGAGTACTTACTGCTTCACTCTTACAACTTGCACCAGGAAATAGAGCTTTTTTTACGATATCTGGTTCGAATGGACCAAAATGTTTAATCGTTTTGTAATAGCTGGCTCAAACTAGTACCATTTCTTTAACCTGCACGTGTTTTGGTTAAAGGATGGTTGGAATAAAACTCGATATCGAACTGCTTCGTGTGGACTGTATTGAATATCTCCTTTTACATCAACCGTTACCAGTTATATCACCCCCGTTTGTCAAAATGTCATTTCTACTGTCGTGGCACTGTTGCCAACCGATATATATATATACGTTACATAAGTAAATCTAACACCAGGAAAAGACAATATAAAAAGTAAAGTTTTGAAAAACTTAACTGCACAAACGCACAAAACTATACTTAACTTATTCAATAAATGCATAAAAAATAACATAATACGAGAGACTTGGAAATCGGGAATAATAATTCCCATCCCAAAAACGAGACTAAACAACACACAAATACAAAACTTTAGACCCATTACACTACTTCCTGTACTGAGCAAACTGTTTGAACACATTATAAAGAATAGACTTCAACAATTAATTGGAAAACACATACCACCATACCAATTCGGTTTTAAACCCAATCACTCAACTGCTGACCCTCTGTTTGTACTAACTAACAACATTCAAACTACACACCTTGAAAACAAAAAATCAGCATGTCTCTTTATGGACATAAACAAGGCTTTTGACAGCGTATGGCACAAAGGACTATTATACAAATTACACTTACTTAACACCCCAAAATATTTACTCTTCACAATCAGGAACATACTCGAAAACAGACAACTACAAGTCCGCATAGACAACTCACTCTCGTTTTTGTTCTCACCCGAGCAAGGACTACCACAGGGATCACCGCTATCACCCCTTCTATACAATTTATACTGCCATGACATATATAACCACAACCAACTTGACAAAAATCACATAGACAAATCCTCCTACATTTTACAGTACGTTGATGACACGACACTGATTGTACAAGACAAAACAACAGCTAAAGCTGTTGGAAAACTTCAGACGCTGACAGAAGAAACAATGACATGGTTCTACAAGTGGAGACTAATACCAAACGCAACAAAAAACCAGCTACTCTTACCAAACCACAAAATTAAAGACAACTCGTCGACAATACTAGCAGACGGGAATAGAACTACTCCCAGATCAGAAATAAACTACCTAGGGATAACACTTGACCAAGCGCTAAGACTTACTAGACACGCACAAAACGTTAGAACGAAAGTAATCCAAAGGACGAAACACTTTAGATCGCTAACTTACAAAGACAGAGGAATCAGCACAAAAACCGCAACACAAATATACAAATCAATATGTAGACCCCTGCTTGACTACGGACATATGATCAGAACAAACGCAACGGAAAAGTCCAAACGGCACATACAAACCACTGAACAAATCGCACTAAGACTTATCACGAAAATAAGACATCCCCAAAACTCACTACACAACCCTTCCAACCAACTACTGTACGAACGCACAAACATGACAAAGATTTCGGAAAGACTGATAAATTTACAGACAAAATGGACAAACAATCCCCACAACTGGACCATATTGAATCCCCTCTGCCTTACAAGAGACCAACCAGACAATCCCGTTTCCGCTTCCCTACATCAGCGCTACTCGAACACTTACAAACGCAACTGACTACTGGACAATAAAATAATTTTTTCTTGTCATTAGAATTGGATAGTTTATTTAATAAGATTATTAACCTAGAATAAGAGAATTTTCATCTTTGTTTTTTATTTAGATTAAGACCACATGTATTAAACAAGGGCAGAAAGACCAATAGGTCGATAGCCTTTTTTAGAAATAAAGATGTTTACTACTACTATTTTATTTTTGTGAAACACCATAATGCCACGGGAAATTGAAATGATTCATCGAAATTAAATTAATTTGCGGAAACTTCTGAAAGGCCCTAGAAAGTTGGAAGAAAATATTTTCACTTCACCTGACTGCAGTGGCAAATTCAAGGGCAGAATGTGGGGTGCAAGAAAGCGAGTTTCTGGATATGTCACTGCTCAAAACTTTCCGAGTTTGCAACTGGATAAAGGAACGCCATTTAACTTTCAAAATTGAAAAAAAATTACCACAAATGATTTTCCAGTTCGAATTGAATTAAACTTGAGTTGTGCCTAGGGTTTTGTCCCTGCCCCAAAAGTGACTCAAGCTCTTAAACCATTAAATCTAATACAACTTTTTTTTGTGAAGTTTGCAAAATGCCTTCTTATGCATCGCCCACAGCTGGGTCGTTATTGCCAGAATGTCCAATTGAAAAGTGGTAGTGAGAGTACCTAAGTTTTTTTTAAAGAAATTTTTCGTTCCGATTACACTCGCAGATGGAAAAAATCTGTGCAAAGCCCCTTAAACCTAAGTACTCTCACCACCACATTGTAACAGCAACAAGCACATAGGAGAAGAATGTTAAAGATGCTTCTTAACATTTTTCAAAAGCTGATAGAGTTGAAATCAACAGTAATCTAGATGTTATAGCTTCACATTTTATGTCGACAAAACTGGGTCATTACTAGTAAGTAAGTCCATTATTTATTAACATCATAAACAAAACGAAGTATTAACTAAACTAAACAAAGTCATATTGAAATGGTCAGCGCTATTAATAAATAACTGGTCGTTATTGTATAAGTATTGTCCTGAAAATATACGACATGCTAAATTCCCATTTGGATACATTTAAATTATATAAAATGTCCATTAAACAGCAAGGAACTGAAATTGTCCATTTGTATAATGTGTCTTTCCATGATCCGGGACATGGGTATCACATAATACGCTCAAACGCCCGTAACATCCAAATCAGATTCTTACAAAGTACGAACCTGGCAATTGTAGTACGTTTCACATTTTACAATGACATTAAATAAATAAGCGGAATTAAAAAGCTGGAAAGTTATGGAACATTTGCCAACTGGAAACGCTTTGCTACACCATACATTTTCTGTGGAAACGTTTATATCGTTTTATTGCTCTGCATAGTCTAATATGCAAACCTTGTAAATTTTGGTAATATCACGTTTGACAAGAAATATTTTGCGTAAAAAGTTTCACACAAATCGGGAACACATTTTCTTGTATCCGGGGGTAAACATTTAGCGTCGCAGCTTCGGAAAGCCCTAACAATTAGGCCTCGAATTTCCATCATAAAGGATTTTTCAAAAGGAATCACCCACAGATATTTGCTACATCAAATCATATTTTATTGCCTTATAGTATTCGTATTCAGGATAAAGTCTGAATAAGTCACATAAGTGGCATGTAGCTGGTAAAACCATATGCAAAGGGATGTCAGCGCCTAGCGGTAGGAATTTTGCGCATCGATGCACACCCTCAGTATATCGTTATTCTAATAAAGGAACGGAAAAAATAAAAAAGGGATTTTATTCACAATCGCACATTTTCCGTAAAACCCTTTCGAATTTAAATATTAAAACACTCGATGGAAGGTGGCGAAAGATTCATAAATAGAAAAACTTTTATGCCAGGTATTATTTTATAATTTATGAGGGGTTTAAATTCGCCTGAAATTAAAGGCGCTTTTAGTCGTTATAATTTTAATTGCATTCACCGTTCTGCCTATTAAAGACGACTGCGAATTTGCTTTATAAATTTCTAGACACATTATATAAATGTGAGTTTGTATTAAGAATATATTTCGTTTTAGTGCAAGTAGGTACACACCTCCAGATGTGCTAATCTCAGGCCCCCCAGGACAGATTTTGAGCCTATTAGCTCTCATTCCAGGCTAAACCCCGGTGATGAGAGCTAAGAGGCTCGAAACCGGTCCTAGGGGTTCCTGGGATTAACACATCGCGATACTTCAACTTCCTTACATTAGAAACTTTTGATGACTCGGCTGATGCCGAAAGTTTCATTGTATTTGATAGTTAATTTTCATTAATAGAAAATTTCTTCTTTCAATGCCAGTCAAAACATCACTTGCATAATCAATTTCATATGCAAACAATCTCTGCTTCAACATTTAAATTAGATGCTTGCGAAGAATCAAATAATGCAAAATCGTTCTCAAACTCCAATATTATTTCTGACAAGCATCCAATAACCTTGCTGAGTCTGAAAAAAGGTCCACTCCTTCTCAATTACTGAATAAATGCCAAAGTGAAACACATGTTCTATCAAAGGTCTCTTTCGATTTATTTAAAGTAAAAGTGCGAGAATTCGCTTTAAAAGTAATCGAAGTGGCAAATCCTGTAAGACAGTTTCAACAAGAAACCTCTTGAGGAAATAAAGGAAAAAGAAATCCATTTATAAGAAGCCACGAAACAAGGAGCCGTTTTTCTAAAATGTGAAGAACATCTTGACAATAAAATAAAAAGTGATCCACTTTCTTGGACCGCATTCTTTCTGTTTCAGTTTCCCAGGCCAGTTTTTCTAGAAAAGAATATACATGCATCTCTTTGATTTATGCTTTTTATACTTGACCTGAAAATTATCAGAAGCACAGAAGGGATTTAAATATTATTAGTTCTCGTCTAAAATCGACTTTAGTGACTTTAATGGAAATTTGATGATTGATTAAATATATCTTTCTCTTCAGTACATACGGAGCTTGTTAGTAACAAAATGATTAGCAAATTTTCTCAAGAAAAAGGCTAACGAATAAAATTGGAATGCTTGCTGTTTGAAAGCTATTTAATCCTGAAAAATTGGCTTTGATGTTTCTCCAATGTAGATGTGATTATAAAAAGAAACTATTTGCAATTTACTCTAAATTGATTGCAACCCTTGTAAAAATAGAACTAGCAAAACGGGACTTAAATTGTACAGGTATTAATTTATTTATATAAAAGGAAAATTGTCGTATAAAATCCAGATGCCCTATTTAAGAAGCTCAGATGTCGTAAGTTTTAAGATGCGATAAAAATTTTATTGCACCTTGTATCTGATACTTAATATTTTGAGGGTTAATACTCTTGCAGAATTTTTACCATCACCATCCTTAACAGGACAGTTGTAGCATTACTTCGATTATTTGCTGGCGCAAGGTTTGCGCCTGCATTAAGCAAACTGATTAATGAATTCGCCGGTTTTCGCAGAAAAACTCTTTAAATTGGAGGCGCTCTGAAGAATGTCTGGATAATTTAAGCGACGTTGGATTTTTTATCGAAGGGACGGGAAACGTATCACGTTGGCGATAAGCTTTTCGATCTATTAAAAGAATATCAAACCAAGAGTAAAAAACCCAATTATGCAAAGTAGTAGCAGTAAGAAAGATTCGAAACGGGGCGATAACGCGCGTTTGCATGAAGTCTTAGTTTGTGACAGAGGTGGGAAAATTTACCATGATATACATTAAAGTTCAGTGAAGAAACTGTCTAGAAGGAAACAAAGCCCAATTCTGCTATGAGAACGGCAAACTCGCAATATACAGAAATTTTAAACCTCATGAAAAGGAACTAATTCTCAAAGCGCAAAGCGTTTCCAACAAAAATTGAATCGTAAAAGTGAAGTTTAAGCCGCTCTAACATTTCTGTCGTTACCATTGACCAAAAACTATAAAAGAAGTGTATAAAATAGATGATGGTTATTTCATATAATAAATTAATAGGACGCTTCGGCCATCTGGTCACGTACCGACGTCTGAACAAATTTTCTTCCTTGCTTGTCCTTTTAAAAAGACGTCTTAAGACTTGGATAAAAGAACAATGGCTGACAGCCGAACATTTTCCTTTTTTAAGTAAAGAGCTTACATTTCAACAGCATTTGACTATATGGGTGCAAGATCAAAAAACATTTTATTGCCAGAATTGACTAAAAAGTAACGGAATGTTGAAAATTGTTCATTGTAAAATTCGGACTGATGATAAATGAACAATACATCAGGACTTACCCCAAAACCGAGTTCTTTCCAACTTTGGGACAACGATATTCGAATGAAAAAATTTACGAACTTGGCGTAGTTTATTTTTGTCAAAAAGGAAAAGTAATTATTTTCCTTTTGTGTGCGAAAACTTTCAAACGAATGGAAAGAGAAAAATGCGGGGTAATTAGGAAAACCAACCCTCTCAACTGCGTTAGTAATGATGAGTAAACAACTAGGAACACGAAAGCGATTTATTTTGCTGTGATGCCCTTTCAAAGCCCTTGATTTAGACTAATAACGATTTTTTTATCGTTTAACCCGTTTTTTGCTGCACTAATGGCAATGGCAGCCCTTGTGCATCAAAGCATTTCAGTACTGAACATGAATTATCCTGTTATACAGTCGTCAATTAGAACGATCAAGTTCATGTAATCAAATAACATGTAATGACCTTAATCTGTATAATTGTGGACGTTTTGAACACAAAAACAGTTAATTGAAGTGGGTATTAAAAATGTATGTAATCAGAAAAATAATCGGCTTTTACATTAATATGTTGAAAATGTATTTTTTTGTTATTCAATGGTTAAACTAATGAAATAGGTCATACGAAAATTTAGCCCGGAAATAAAAAATGCTTTCTACCGACATACACTGCCCAAATACATACTGAGACTAATAAAACATAAGAGAGAACTGTACAGACTATATACAAACACTCAAAATAACGAGCTAAAAAAGACACTGAACCAACTTAACAGAAACATTAAAACTTTGATTGGACAATCCCGACAAGACAAATGGCTAGAAACATGTAAAGAAATACAGAAGGACAAAGGCAAAACATACTGGCGAAAAATTAAGAAACTGGCGCAATACAGGAAGACTGGCACTACTGACACAATTGACGAAACGGAATAGAACGTTACACAGACAAAGAGAAAGAGGACGCATTCGCCAGACCCTATCAAAGGGCCTTCAGCATATCGACAAACCCTAACTTCGACAATGACAACTGGAACTTGATCAACGACTGGTACTTGAACTATTTTAACAGCTCACCAAACTACACCTACAAACTGATCACAGACACAGAGTACGATGAAGCCCTAGCGCACATCAAAACACTGCACCGGGGAAAGATAAAATTAAGGCAAATCTCTTGAAAAGCCTAACTCAAGAAACACACAAACTGATCCTAACTGAATTGAACAACTGCATCACAAATGGCAGAATCCCAGAAACATGGAAAAACGGCTTAATAGTCCCTATACCCAAAAATGGACTGGACAATACACAACCGAGCAACTACAGACCAATTACACTACTTTCAGTACTAAGCAAAATTTTTGAATACATAATAAAGCAGCGGCTTGAAAAAGTGATTGGAAAATATATACCTACCTACCAATTTGGTTTCAAACAACATCACTCGACTGTTCATCCGCTCTTTATTTTGGCCAACAATATACAAACTACCCACCTAACTGACAGAAAGACAGCTTGCCTGTTTATGGACATTAACAAGGCTTTTGATAGTGTCTGGCATAGAGGCTTACTATACAAACTATACAAACTACACACATCAACATATCTACTACACACCATAAAGAACTTACTAGAAAACAGACAACTACAAGTACGAATTGACAAAACACTGTCATTTTCTTTTTCCCCTGAACAAGGCCTCCCTCAAGGATCCCCGCTCTCACCGTTTCTCTACAATATATACTGCCATGAGATATACAATTACAACTTACCAGACAAAAATCAAATCGACAGGTCGCATACATATTACAATACGCAGACGACACGGCCACTTATTGTACATGACAAAACTACTGAGAGAGCAGCTCAAAGAGTCCAAACACTAATAAACAACACAATGACATGGTTTTATAAATGGAGACTAACACCAAACGCGTCAAAAAACCAACTTCTGCTCACAAACCACAGACTCAACGCTGCCTCCCCTACAATAACTGGAGACGGCCAAACGACACAACCAAAAAACGACGTAAAATATTGGAATCACAATTGACCACAAACTTAAATTCACTAAACATATACGAAACATCAGGGCAGAAACAATAAAGAGAACAAAACACTTCCGATCACTAACCTACAAAGACAGAGGAATTAGCACAAACACCGCCACCAAAATATATAAAGCTATTTGTAGACCCTTGCTAGACTATGGACATATACCAACGGAACAGAAAGGACAAAACGTTATATACAAACAACAGAACAAATTGCACTAAGACTAATAACACGAATAAGACACCCCCAAAACCCACTACACAACCCCCCCACCCAACTACTATACGAACGCACAAACATGACAAAGATTTCGGAAAGACTCATACACCTACAGACAGAATGGACAAACAACCCCTTACAACTGGACCATACTGAATCCCCTTTGTCTGACAAGATCAACCAGACAATCCCGCTTCCGTTTCCCTACATCAACGCTACTCGAACACTTACAAACGCAACTGACTATTGGACAATAAAATAATTTTTTCTTGTCATTAGAATTGGAAAGTTTATTTAATAATATTGTTAACCTAGAATAAGAGAATTTTCATATTTGTTTTTTATTTAGATTAAGACTACATGTATTAAACAAGGGCAGAAAGACCGATAGGTCGATAGCCTTTTTTAGAAATAAGGATGTTTACTACTACTACTGAAATAGGTTAACCCAAAGAAAATTACAGAGAGTGTTTCAGATTGCCACCAAAATTCAGCTTATGTGTTTTTTGAGCTCAATGGATCATTTTTTTCTTTTTTCCGGTGAGGTTTGGGAAATGCTCTCTTACACACACCCAGAACTGATGTTCTGGCGCTCTGGGCTGTGTGGGACTCCAGCTTAGCTGTCTACCCACTAAAACCCTTCCTCACCTCTGAAGTGGTCTTTGACCTAGCACCGCGGTCATTTCTGTCCTATTGTGTCTTCAGTTATGGTGTAGAATATTTCTGGTAAGAACATCTTCCCTGTTATGCCTGTCGATCAGCTTCTCTAGTGTTTTAAGTAAGAACGACGTTAGGCTGGATCATTCAATTATATTTATTTCTGAAACAATATGCTTACATTTTGTAATACTTCTATCCAGTTGGGGTGAGAAAATCAATTTGAAAATCTAATTTCAAGCTACAACTTGATTTTCTAAAAGTCATTGTAATAGAGGCAGCAAGCAAACGCAAGACTCCGCTAGATTCTTAATGACCGAAATACATTTTCCAATTAATTGGTAAAGAGAACCAAATTAAAATTTCATTAAACTGATCGCTAAATCAATATTACAAAATCTAACGTCATGAATGTTAGTAATGCTAACCCATTTGGCTTTATGGAATTGAGCAATCAATAGAGAGACAGTTCGACAATGATAATTGAATAATACGGACTTGAAATTGCTAGTGTTTGACAAAATTGACTTACTGCGGTATACGTTCTATACAGGTTTCCTGTAATATATGGGTTTTGTTCGATTTTGAAACTTACACAATAATTTCTCAGTTGTTATCTTATTAAGCACGTAATATATTGAAGAACGCTTCCACTGTTTTGACAAATAACAACTTGAGCTTAATTTATGCCAAACCTCTTTCACTAGATATTTAATGCCAATCTACATAAATTTTTGATTAGCGTTCGAATCTGTTATCATTATGGAGCGGTGCTTTAAAAATCACCTACAGAATTGCGTGAGACTGCGGAAGATATTAAAGCTTTTAATTTCGCATTTTCCTCTCTGGTCTGCTTGATATCCGCTTTGAAACGTAGTCGTTTTCAAACGAGATTTTCATATCGTTCGCATACGTTTTATCGTCCCGTGCAGCGCAGTAAAACAATGACGAATTAAGAACTATAAATGAATCCCTACTCGACTAAGAAATACAGATTTTTTAACACAGTTAAAGAACATTTTAGAATTGACTGGATTGTTTCTTAAATCGTTTTGATCTGATTGAGTTTTTATCCAAGATTGGTTATGTCTGCCCATCACCCTTCTATTTATTTGTTTCGCTTGATAAAAGTTAAATTTTGGAAATGTGACACCAAAGTCGAAAATGTAGATATGTCTTGTCCATTTATTCGTATTGAAAGCCCCATCTAGTGCAAATAAAATAATTCGCCGCAAAGTGGCCAGCAGACGGCTGAGTCGCATATGGAAATGGGCAAATGCCCCTTAGCCGTTGTACGGTCATCGAATAATAGAAATTGCATCTCGGAAAGTCGGAAAATCCTTTCTGCCGATTTCGACCATCTGGATAAGTAGTTTGTTTTCACAACACTGAACGTAACGAATGGAGAACGATATTGAAAAACTATTCGAATTTGGTTTCCAACCATCTCATCGATAGAATGCACAGAGCCATCAATTTGCAACAAATAGTTGAGAATGCTGTGCAACGGTGAGATAGTTTCAAGTTGAATAATAAGAGGAAATTGGGGCCGAATTAGTGACGCTTAAACAGTGGAATCCAGACAGCTGCTAGGGACTAAAACACTGACCGGCAGCTATTGTAGATATTCTAGATTTTATTATTTCGACTCTGTAATCCAAAATTCCCGATATAAATTCCTTTTGCAAGTATTAAATAAGCGATCTATCAAGTATATTGCAGAAATCATCTATCAATATCAGGCTTAGAATTCCTATTCGTTTTCCAGGCAAGTCATTCAACTTTATTAAATTTTAAATTACTTTCTTCCGTGATATATTATGTGCAATCTTTGGCCTTTAGGAAAACTTCCAAAAGTAATGATAAAAGTCCTGAAGTTCAAACTACAATTTCATTGGCAATGTGGTGCTAGCAATATCAGCTTATAAAACTTCCGCCAGTCAATAAAGAATTTAGTTTCACCATTATTTTTCGAAGTTAACAATGAAATATCATGTTTTTAATGGACCCGAACGAAACTCACCAATGTTTGCCTTTAAAAAGTGCCAATAAGATATGTAAAGCAAAACAATAGTTAAATAATAATGTAGTTATGTGCCGCTTTAACAAAGTTACGTATTCACAGCTTTCTTGCTTAAGTAACACGTTTTCCTAATTAAATCGCCCTGATATAATTAGATACCGTGCTACTTAACATGCTAATGAACATGTCCGCTGGATATATGCCATAAGCAACTTTATAAAATGCATTTTTATGTAAATTTTAATGGGTTTCTATTGCGTGTTGCCGCTTGATTTTCAACGACAGTATCGCAATTGCTAAGATAAATCGGCAAGATTATTGTAATTAAGTGGTAACGATATTTTTACTAGTCCCGTTTCCTTAAAAGTTTTAAGGAAACGTTAAACGCACCGACTACATTTGCAGAACTGCAAAATTTACCAAGTCATTAGCTCTTCTAAGATTATACTTTTGAATACTGTTCCTTGTAACAATGAATCAAAATATACTTAATAATTGTTTAATATTGTAGTCAACTTATGGTTAAATAACATGTATTTAAAGTAATCTTCCCAAATACTTATGCATATCATGTTTTGTTTTAAACAAAAAAAAACTTTGCAAAACGATACTCGTGTGTTTGCTTCAAGTGCAAATACCCAGAGATAACAGCGGAAATAGAGTAATTTCATTATTAATATTATTTTTCATACGGCCATAATAATCGAGCCTCAACTTAAATCGAAACCAGACAACGCAACTAACAAATTTCTGGATAACTCTGACTTCAAAAAAAGACAAACAGCACCAACATTCCTGGTGCCAGGAAACCCAGACTCACACCGGACGTATGACTCTCGACTCTCACAGAGACTCTGACATAGACCTTCGACAAACGCAGCTGTGACTTCGACAAAGACACCCAAAAACTGAACATAAAACGAACAGACATGCACCATCGAAGTTATACAACGAGAATTGACGTTATCTATAGAAAAATATACACCCTATGCTAAGAACAACTACTTTCAACATACTTTACCCAAATTCATACTAAGACTGAGTAGTAGTAAATATCTTTATTTCCAAAAAAGGCTATCGACCTATCGGTCTTTCTGCCCTTGTTTAATACATACAGTCTTAGTCTAAATGAAAACAAATATGAAAATTCTCTTATTCTAGGTTAACAGTACTATTAAATAAATAAGATTTCAGTGGCAAGAAGGAATTATTTTATTGTCCACTAGTCCGTAGCGTTTGTAAGTGTTCGAGTAGCGTTAATGTAGGGAAACGAAAGCGGGATTGTCTGGTTGGTCTTGTAAGACAAAGGGGATTCAGTATGGTCCAGTTGTAGGGGTTGTTTGTCCATTTTGTCTGTAGCTGTATGAGTCTTTCCGAGATCTTTGTCATGTTTGTGTGTTCGTATAGTAGTTGGGTGGGGGGGTTGTGTAGTGGGTTTTGGGGGTGTCTTATTCGTGTTATTAGTCTTAGTGCAATTTGTTCTGTTGTTTGTATTAACGTTTTGTCCTTTCTGTTCCGTTGGTCATGAGTATATGTCCATAGTCTAGCAGGGTCTACAAATAGCTTTATATATTTTGGTGGCGGTGTTTGTGCTAATTCCTCTGTCTTTGTAGGTTAGTGATCGGAAGTGTTTTGTTCTCTTTATTGTTCTGCCCTGATGTTTCGTATGTGTTTAGTGAATTTAAGTTTGTGGTCAATTGTGATTCCAAGGTATTTTACGTCGTTTTTTGGTTGTGTCGTTTGGCCGTCTGCAGTTATTGTAGGGGAGTCAGCGTTGAGTCTGTGGTTTGTGAGCAGAAGTTGGTTTTTTGACGCGTTTGGTGTTAGTCTCCATTTATAAAACCATGTCATTGTGTTGTTGTTAGTGTTTGGAGTCTTTGAGCTGCTCTCTCAGTAGTTTTGTCATGTACAATAAGTGCCGTGTCGTCTGCGTATTGTAATATGTATGCCGATCTGTCGATTTGATTTTGTCTGGTAAGTTGTAATTGTATATGTCATGTGCAGTATATATTGTAGAGAAAACGGTGAGAGCGGGATCCTTGAGGGAGCCCTTGTTCAGGGGAAAAAGAAATGACAGTGTTTTGTCAATTCGTACTTGTAGTTGTCTGTTTTCTAGTAAGTTCTATGGTGTGTAGTTGATATGTTGGTGTGTGTAGTATTGTATAGGTATTTGTATAGTAAGCCTACGATGGCCAGAACACTGTCAAAAGCCTTGTTAATGTCCATAAACAGGCAGATGTCTTTCTGTCAGTTAGGTGGTAGTTTGTATATTGTTGGCCAAAATAAAGAGCGGATGGAACGGTCGAGTGATGCTGTTTGAAACCAAATTGGTAGGTAGGTATATAATTTCCAATCACTTTGCTCAAGCCGCTGCTTCATTAATGCATTCAAAAATCTTGCCTAGTACTGGAAGTAGTGTAATTGGTCTGTAGTTGCTCGGTTGTGTATTGTCCGTCCATTTTTGGGTATAGGGATTATTAAGCCGTTTTTTTCCATGTTTCTTGGAATTATGCCATTTGTGATGGCAGTTGTTCAATTTCAGTTAGGATCAGTTTGTGTGTTTTCTTGAGTTAGGCTTTTCAGGACTTTTGCCTTAATTTTATCCTTCCCCGGTGCAGTGGTTCTTGATGTGCGCTAGGGCTTCATCGTACTCTATGTCTGTGATCAGTGTGCAGCATAGTTTGGTGAGGTTGTTAAAATAGTTTCAAGTACCAGTCGTTGATCAAGTTCCAGTTGTCATTGTCGAAGTTAGGGTTTGTCGATATGCTGAAGGTCCTTTGATAGTGTCTGGCGAATGCGTCCGCTTCTCCTTTGTCTGTGTAGCGTTCTATTCCGTTTCGTCAATTGTGTCAGTAGTGCCAGTTCTTCCTGTATTGCGCCAGGTTTCTTAATTTTTCGCCAGTATGTTTTGCCTTTGTCCTTCTGTATTTCTTTACATGTTTCTAGCCACTTTGTCTTGTCGGTATTGTCCAATCAGAGTTTTAATGTTTCTGTTAGTTGGTTCATTGTCTTTTTCAGGTCGTTATTTGAGTGTTTGTATATAGTCTGTACCAGTTCTCTCTTATGTTTTATTAGTCTCAGTATGTATTTGGGTAGGGTATGTCGGTAGAAAGCATTTTTTATTTCCGGGCTAAATTTTCCTATGGCCTAGGTGAAAGTTGTTGTTGTATGGTTTCTATTTGAAATGGGGTGTGCTTGTGATTGAATGTAGTCATGTATATGTTGGTTCACTTTGTCTATGTCAGTCTTTGTTAGGTTTGTAAGTATTTCTCTATAGGTTGTAATTGGAGGTAGGTTGCGTATGTTGTAAGTCTATGTTAAACGTAATAGCCAGGTGGTCGGATCCAAGCTCGTTGGTTAAGTTTATGTTGTTGATGGTGTTTGTCAGGTTTTCTTGTGTGCAGTAGAACGTCTGGTGGTGAGTCTGGGTTTGCGGGCATCAGAAAAGTTGGTGGGGGTGTGCTGTTTTTATAAAGTCGGAATTTTGTAGAAATCTTGTTAAGCTGTTTCGTTTTGCTTTTGTTCATATTAAAGTCGCCTACAATTATTGCATATTTATAGATGCTCGCTTTTAGTCAGTATGTTTTGTTCTAGGTTGGAGTGTGGGTGTATGTATGTCAGAAATAATGTGTATCAGGTCGTTTAAGTAGGGTAGCGTAAAGTGTAGACAGTTCGTTCAAAGGGTTGTTGAGGGAGGGAGGATTTGCTCTTCCAAGTTTATATGTTGGTTTTAGGAGAGCTGCGACCCCGCCCCTGGCATGATGATGGTATTTCCATGCCTATAGATATACTGCCAATTTCTGTACGTTGGTGTTGTCCTAGTTGGTTTTAGTCTCTACAAATATGCAGGCAGTCTGTGTCGTTTGTTCTATGTATTGTAAATAAGTGTTTTTTTGCTGTTAAGTCCGTTGATGTTCGCGTAAAGTACTTTCATATTGAATCTTGTATGCTCGTCCACCGTCTGTCTCATTTGTTCGCAGGGTTCAGTTGGAGAGCGTCCCTCGGGCAGGAGCATGTCAAACATTAGGATGTAGACATGGTTCCCGAAGAAAACAACGGAGGTGTCAATCTCGAAGTCTTCTATAAATTGTTTTCGTAGTTTTTTTAGTAGTTCGTCTCTGTTGGTATTGTTTGTCTTGTTAAGTTGATGTTTGTATTTGTTTATGATGTGGTCATGTGTTGTAATGGGTGTGTGTATTCTACTTGCCACTGTCGTTGTCTCCGCAATCCCGGACGTACGTTTGTTTACACATTTTATTTTTACGTTTGGGATGCCGACGATTGGGGCTGTCGGTCGTTTGGGGCATTTCATGCTCCATGCTGCGTGGTCCTCTGATTTGCATGCTGCGCACTTGGTTGGCAGTGGTGACTCGCATTTGGATGTTGGATGGGGTCCCTGGCACTTGTTGCATCTTGGTGCTTGTTTGCAGTCTTCAGTTTTGTGGCTGAACAGGTTGCATTTGCCACACGGCGCAGGCACGGGTGCTGGTGGTTTACTTTCGGTGATTTTGAAAATGCGGCCCAAAAAATGAACCGCACGGTCGCTCATCAACCTTTCGTATGTGGATATGTCGCCGGTTATTAACCTCATCATGAGTGTGGGTGCGTTGCGCTCGCGCGAGATAATTCTCCTGCAGAACCTTATTCTGAAGCCCTGCTGCTCCAGGCGTTCCAGGAACATGCTGTCTTCAATGTCCAGGTCGACCCCAGTGGCGACGACAGAATATGATGGTGTAATATGGTGGTGACCTGACTTTTGTTGTCGGATTAGTGGGAGGTTATCGTTTTTTTGTAATTTGTAACTTGTTACAGTGTTTTCTTGTTTTAGTTGTTGTAAAATTGTTGATGTTTTGTCCTCCTGGTTGGTTTTGATTAGGAAGTAATTATCTTGCCTGATAATCACATCCTTGTTGTTGGGGTTGAGTTCCTCCCACCTGATTGCAAATTGGACTCTGGTGATGGTCGACAATGCGTTCGCTGTGAATGTGTGCGAATACGTGGGGAATCTTGTTGATGTTGTCTTGCTCTTTGTTGTTTGGTTTTTGTTGTTTGTGGACTGATAGTCCAAAACTATTCGTTTGGCCTCAGGTGTTGTCGTTGTGGGGGTTGGCTGGGTTGGCTGGGTTGGCTGGGTTGGCTGGGTTGGCTGGGTCGTCTTCGGTTTTCTGCCCCGTTACTAAGACTGATTAAACCCAAAGGATAACTGTATAGACTGTACACACACACGCAAGACGACGAATTAAAAGGACAACTAAACGAACTGAACAGAAATGTTATAACGTTGATAGGTCAATACAAACAAGACAAATGGCACAAAACATGTCAAGAAATAGAGCAAGACGAAGGAAAAACATATTGGCAACGGAACAATCAACGAAAACGGAAAAGAACTGTACACAGACAAGGGTAAAGCGGACGCGTACGCCAGACATTTTCAAAAGTATTTTACATCTTCCACGAATCCGAACTTTGACGACCAGACCCGGGACAGAGTTAATGATTGGTACGACAATCACTTTGACCACGACGAAAACCACATCCATAAACCAATTTCCGACGAAGACTATAACGAAGCACTGGAACACATACAAAATACTGCCCCCGGAAAGGATAATATAGAAAGGAACGTACTGAGAAACTTATCTCCACAAACGCATAAACTCATACTGGAACTATTTACCAAATGCATCAACAATAACATATCACCAGACGCTTGGAAAACGGGAATAATAATACCCATTCCCAAAACCAGACAACATAACACAGAAACACAAAACTAGAGACCCATCACATTACTTCCAGTGCTGAGTAAAACATTTGAACTCAAAATTAAAAACAGACTACAACAATTAATAGGACAACACATACCACCGTACCAATTCGATTTTAAACCTATGCACTCAACCATACACCCTCTTTTTGTACTAACTAATATCATACAAACAACACACCTCGAAAACAATAAAACAGCATGTTTAGTTATGGACATCAATAAGGCGTTTAACAGCGTGTGGCACAAGGGACTATTAAACAAATTACACTTACTTTTAACACCCAAAAATATTTACTCTCCACAATTAGGAACATACTCGAAAACAGACAACTACAAGTACGCATAGACAATACACTCTCGTTTTTGTTAACACCGGAGCAAGGCCTACAACAGGGATCACGGCTATCACCCCTTCTATACAATTTATATTGCCATGACATATACATCCACAACCAACTTGACAAAAATCACATCAACAAATCCTCCTACATTCTACAGTACGCTGACGACACGACTGATCGTACACGACAAAACAATAGTAAAACAAGCTGTTGAAAAACTTGAAACACTGACAGACGAAACAATGACATGGTTCTACAAGTGGAGACTAATACCAAGCGCAACGAAAAACCAGCTACTCTTACCAAATCACAAAATGAAAAACAACTCTCCGACAATACTAGCAGACAGGAATAGAACTACTCCCAGACAAGAAATAAACTACATAGGGATAACACTAGACCAAACTGAACTTTTTTACAAATTACTGAACAAATCGCACTAAGACTTATAACGAAAATAAGACATCCCCAAAACCCACAGCACAGCCCTTCCAACCAACTACTGTACCAACGCACAAACATGACAAAGATTTCGGAACGACTGATATATTTACAGACAAAATGGACAAACAACACCCACAAATGTACCATGCTGAATCCCCTTTGCCTTACAAGACCAACCAAACAAGCCCGCTTCACTTTCCCTAAAACAATGCTACTTGAACACTTACAAACGCAACTGAACCAACCAATAAAATAATTTTAAGATTTATTTGTCAACCTAGAAGCATATTTTTAAAATAAGTTAACCTGTTTTAGCTTAGGTGATATGTTTCTTTTTTTTTTAGATTAAGTTGGACTTTTTTTTGTTGGTTTTATTATTTATATATAATTTAGAATGAATATTATTGAATTAATTTTATAAGCTAGCTTAAGACACAATAGATTTGTATTATACAAGGGCAGAAAGACCGTGATATTTTCAATATCATATTATTTCCTGTTTTTGGACGATAGTCCAAGCATTCAAAATACCTATGGATTTTGAATATAAAATTTAAAAAATATGACAAATCTAACAAATTCAGGCTCGTGACAGAATCATAAAGCATTCAAAATGATCACGATGCGAAACAATTTTTCTTTCTTTTCCTCCCCATAACGCGAATTCTCGGTGAAAGTTATAGTGTGAAATTCAGTTCCGGCAAACTCACTTAAAAACCGAATCGTAATAAATGACAGAGAAAGTGAAAAATGGGGTGACATCTCTCTCGATGCAAGAAAAGTATTGGTCTCTGGCGTTTGTCGCCCAACTTTTTCTATGGTGTTTTCCAAAAGTCAACCCAAACACGCAAATAAATCATATTCGCACAATCACAGACCTACAGGGTCGGATCATAATCAAATATGATTTCCATTTATCGAGTTTAATAAACAGATTTTATGCCTGTTTAAATTGCAATTTTCTGCTGCTGATATTTTGGTGTGTTAACTCATTGCTCATGTAGGCTCAATTTTTTATTGATGTATATTTCATTTTAAAATCATCAACCCTGCCCTGTTTGTCTCCATTTCCCCTTGATGCAGTTTCACTATTGTAGTTCTCTACACAAAAAAGAAAGATATTTATATGTGGCCATTGTTTACAACTGTCAGTTATAAATGCACGCTTCAGCTCGCTATTATTCGATTGTTACGTTTTCAAACTTTCCCTTTTCTTATCATTTGTTGCTACTGTTTAGATCCCCTAGGCCTGACAGACAAATTTTTTATATTAAATTGGAAATATTGCGTTTCTGTTTTGGATGTGCTCTATTCAGGAGTTTATTTATTTGTTTATTAGTTTAAGCCACGTTTTTCTACTTTAGCGCTTTGAAAAACCCTGAATATTTTGTCATATTTTCCTAATCTTTTTCAGTCCCCACCTGTCCATGACATGAAGCAAGTAAAGGGTGTTTCAATAAGAACGATGGATTTAAATTTTAAATAAAACATATATATTTGTGGCATAAGTTTGAAACATTTATTGAAAAATGAAGTACACATCATGAGGTTATGAATGGAATAAGACATCGGACAAATAACCGCCTCGGCTTTGCTGGCACAGACGTGCTCTTTTCATGAAATTTTCAAGGACTATTGCGCATAAATTTTGCGGTATTTCAGAGATACATCGTTGAATTTCATCTTTTAAGGCTTCATTCGTTGTTGGTTTGTTCACATAAACTTGTGACTTTAAAAAACCACAAAAAAAAAGTTCCAAGGCGTTAAATCGCATGATCTGGGCGGCCAATGCCGATCTCCTAAACGAGAAATAATACGACCAGGACATGACTCGTGCAGTAATTCAACAGTTTCTCTGGCTGTATGGTATGTTGCACCGTCCTGTACAAACCACATGCTGTTGAGATCCATATTTTGCAATTTTGGCACAAAAAAGTTAGTTAACATTTCACGATAACGAACACCACTGACGGTTAATGCGTGACCAACTGCATTTTTGAAGAAACATGGTCCGATGATGCGTCCAGCCCACAATGCACACCAAACAGTGACTCTTTTTGGATGCATCTGTTTCTGAACGATCACTCGTGGATTTTCGGAACCCCCAATTTTGTCGATTAACAAAACCATCGAGATGAAAATGGGCCTCATCACTAAAGATGATTTTCGTTGAAAAATCATCGTCCAATTGTCGTTGTTCCAAAATCCAATCAGCAAAGACTCTTCGTTGCCCATGGTCTTCCGGCTTTAGCTCTTGAGCCAATTCAAGTTTGTACGCATGAAGCTTCAAATCTTTTGTTAAAATTCGATGCATAGTGGTTGTGGAAACACCAATTTGCTGCGCTCTATGCCGAATTGATGTGGTTGGACTTTCCTCAACATTTACACGTACTGCTGCGATATTTTCAGTTGAGCGACCAGGACGAACGCGTGTTTCTGTTTTCACTTCATTAACAGACCCAGTTTGCTGAAATTTCTTCATTCATTTTCTCACCGTTGTTTCAGTTGGAGCATTCCGATGACCCATAATTGTACGCATTTTGCGAACTGTGGCTGAAAAACTTCCATCACTTTGATAATAATTTTTCACGAAAAAAATTCGTTGTTGTGTATTGAACCGCTTCATTTTACTTAACCTCCCTCTGTCTACGAACGAACGGCCTTTTTTTTATGTCTAATCATGACACTACAAATGTCGGTCTTATTGGAACACCCTTTAGTTACAACAGTCAATTGAAATGATTCTAGCAAAAATTCTAACTGGGCTTTACTAAAATGCCTTTCAAATATTAATTAATTGTTTCATATTCCCTTTTACAAAGCAAATTGAAAAGCGAGTAAATACGAAAGATAAAATATTGCAAAATGAAATAGCGAGTAAAATTGTCAATTATTTAAAAACAATTTATACTATATTGATAACGTTTTTAATATTTTTTCTGTTCAAACAACACACTGATTGGGCGTCTATATTAATTATGGAATGAAACGCATGGATATTACTTATTGATGGGGAATATGGGAAAAGGGCAAATATAAAATTGCTTTGAAATATTCAGTTTCATTTAAAATATATTATCTTCAATGCACTTGCTGCTGCGTTGGACAAACATTTTAAATTCTTAGGGCTTTGATGAGCCACAGATTAGAATATAGAGGCGAATATTAATTAATAAATCGCATCAAAGCTTCAGCAATTGTGGCTATAGTGAGAGACCACTTAAACGATAATTCAACGTGAATTCCGGCTTTCGTTCATGCAACTTCCATTTAGACGTTAACAAAGCAGTCAGCTGTCTTGCCAAGCAGATACAGAGCTTTCTATTTTACATAGGAACAAAACGTTTGTAATATTTTAAGACAATAATACATACACCCCAAATTTATGAAATGTTGGTGTCAACCATAATATCTTGCGTTCGGTAAGCCCTTAATGTGCCTTGTCAGAATTTAATCTATTCATACATATTCATTTATTTAGTTTTGCCTAAGTCGCGTACGAATATAAAACTTAAAAGGGGTGTATAATCTGGCATTTGCACGAAAAAGAAATATTAGACTACTTGATAGATGTGCTCAACCAGCACCCAGGACAAAAATATAATGGTATTCTAATTAATGCAAATAGCATTCAAAAGGAGATGAACTTTAATTGGTATATTCCGAAAGGTTTGATTGCTCTTTGACTTGAAGCACTAGGCAAATTTGAATGTTTTAATTAACTGCTTTGCTGCACATCATTTAACGAGAAATAATATTGCTAACTATACAAACTTGTCATATTTCGCTTTGTGAAAAAATATGTTATAATGTTATTTTTGTTTCATTGCATTTATAGATCAATTTTGAATACTTATCTACGTGTGCAACTGGAGAGAAATTCTAAAAGGACAGGATTTAAGGCATGTCACAATATATTAAAGGCGCTTGGAGAAAATGAATCGAGGAGGCTGAAAAGTGTTACACTGTCGTATTTTCTCAGCCACTCTTTCCATTCTCCTACAATCCCTCTCGTCGTAAAACCGTGAAAATGTTTAAACAAATCATCACGATATTTCCCAGATTTTCTAATATTTGAAAACGGCGACAGGGCAAATATTTATTATGTTCAACTAGCACTTAGCTTTTCAATTCTTACACGGTTTTTAAAAATACATCTTCGCAATATAATGTTTCAACCTGCTCTGCATGCAGAATATATTTTTTTCAAAGCTTTTATAAATAATTAACAAGTTTGTGACTAAAGGCACCTTTCAAGAAAAGTACAGCTATTTAATTTTAATTTAGCATGTTCCATAATTCCTTTTATGAATATTACAGTTACGACAAATTAATTATATGTTGTCAAAGAGTCAGGCTACTATTTTTAATAAAGTATACGGTTCTTAAAGGAACAGCCTTGCTCCATATTTGCATAGAGATTTTTAACTATAGCGTTTTAGAATTTTATATTGGATGTAATGCAATCTCATTGGAATAAAAATGCAAATCAACTTGTCAGGGTCTTATAAGTTTACTGGCTGCGAGCTTTAAAGATGATAAAAGTGCGCTATAAAATTTGGATTACATTTCTTCTCTTATGAATGCGAGGGCATTGTAATATGGAGATAATTTAACGTGTGTCAGTTCAACTCGGAAAGTAATTGAACTTGTCAACCGACAATATTCCATTCGGAGTTGGTAGAGTCAATTTCTCTATTTTCCATCAAATTTACTCACACTATGACATCGTTAAATGTGAAATTTAACGCGTTTGGATTAAATCGTAATTGATGAGTTTCAAATTTTATTTTTTTATTAGTTGTAAAGTTAGAGTATGAGCAAGAATAATTTAGCATCGCAAAATATATGTGCCATAGAAGTATTCGTAATATAAGTAGGTACAGATTTTGAGCTGTTCTAATGTGTACTTACTTAAGAAGATGTCGAATGTTCATGTTTATTCAATTCACGTTTGTGTCCAACTGAGCTGCCAATGAACTAAACCTCTACTTTCTTTAACCATTTAAACTTTACTAACCAAACACTACCTATTATATGCTACTGATATTCCAAGTCTTGAATATGAAACAATAGCAACATTTGCTGATGACACCGCAGTTATTGCCGTCGGAAAAGACCATGCAGAGGCTGCTGAGAAACTACAGACCTCCATTGATAGAAGTAACACCTTGACTAAAACTTAGTGGATCAAGTTAAATGAACATAAGTCTGTACATATAGACTGTACTAACAAACGGAAGCAACATCTACCCATTCAGAATTAATGTTACCCAGATTCCCTATGCTGACTCAGATATGTATTTGAGAATGACCTTAGACGCTACACCCCGCTGGAGAGTTCATGTTAAAAAGAAACGCGAAGAGGTTGGTATCAAACTGAAAAAATCTGTACTGGCTACTTGGAAGAAACTCCAAATTGTGCACACATAACAAACTGCTTTTATATAAGCAAATATTGAAACCCGTTTGGTTACTATGGCATTCAACTCTGGGGTTGTACTAGTAAGATCAACATACAAGTGATTCAGCGTTTTCAGAACAAATACTAAGGAACATCGTTGATGCACCCTGGTACTGCCGTACCATAGACATCCACCGGGAACTTCACAAGGATACTGTTGATCAAACCACCGCCAAATTTGCCAGCAGCCATGAACAAAGGCTGCTCCACCACGTGAACGTTGACGCTGGACAACACAAACCTATTAAGAAGACTCAACAGGACGAAGTCTTATGAGTTACTGAAATAGTGATCCTTCAAAGCAGAATATCGTGCGGTTCGTGCTACATGTTATGTTTAGTATAGTTTAGTACTAGAACACAAAGTAAACTACTGAGTCAGATCTAGCCTACGAACCTCCAAACGTAATAAATGAGGTTAAAATAAAATTATTCATTGATCTATAGTGATCAGATTGTAATGAAATTAAGAGATCAAGGGGTATCTTTAATAAAAAATTAAATTAAACGTGGTTTGTTGCCTTGAATTCTCCTTTAGTTATAGCCCTTTATTTTTCTGCTGCTCTAATAAGAGTATCAGTTTACCAAAAATAAAAGATAATTTATTTCTCGCCTTTTTTCTATGTTATTAAATCCATTAATGAACGCCATGGAATATTCTGACGGTCATATCTTATGGAAATTGCGAAGCCATACAATTAGAGGCCGAAAAACATGAATATATATTGCCTCTGTCAGAAATAGTTCCAGAGCAAATTCAGGGATATTATTGAAGTATTTTAATTACACTCCCAGTGCAATTCCCTTAAATAAAGGCGACCTAAATTCGGAAATCGCTCGGATACACTGGATTTCAAGCGAAAGATCTCGTCTTTCGGGTTCAAGAAATATTTCCATCATGTCAAACGGCCCCCATAGGATTGAAGGAAGGATTCTAAATTTGATTCTTCCATACAGTGACATATGGCAAATAAATATCATTTCAGTCTTTGATTAATCCTCGGAAAAAAGTGAACTTTCCAAACATCAAAACGGTCCAGAAAATCAATGTGGTGTATGAATTTTTCTGCCGCTTGGTAGAGTAAATATTTGCAGGAATAATGGTTGCAAAGTGACATTAATGTGATAAAGAGACTGCTTAAATGGCGCTTTCTCGAATTTATTCATTCCTTGTAGCAAATATTAGCTATATTTTAGACGAAATCAAACAGTTTAGCGCGATAGCAAAAATGACAGTAGCATTTTTCATAAATGCCCTCTTATTGGCTCTCGAAGACCCTTAAAATGCCATCAGGGTTACCGCGTGCACACAATCTGTTCATAATTAGAAAAAAATCTCCCCCATGGCTACAAACCGCAGATCTCCTAAAGCGAAAAATGAGAACTTGGAACAGCAAATATATGTTATGTTTGCTGATAACTGTGAAAACTGACTATTCATATGAAGCGATCCATATGGTTTTTTTCAGGCTTGGGGTTTTATATTAAGAATCCGGTTATGCGAGAGTTTTCTGCAGCGCGGCACTAAAGAAAATTAATGGCAATTATTCCAAGCATTATGGAACACTAAGATTAAGAAAAGAGTACCAACAGCGCCATTTTTTTAATTTATACATTTTAATTATAAGCCCCTAATATACAGCACACGTCTCCTAAAATGTAAAATCTTATTTGCTTTTCATCATAATGTCAAACATAAAGTCTGCGCTAAATATGTCCCTGATAATATTTCTAGTTCATTGCTTTAAGTTCCATTCACACTCACAAATCTGTGCCCTAATACGAAATTTACCTAAAATCGTACATCTTGAAATAAACAAATAAATCGCTGAAAGCAAAGGTTGATTATACTCAAAATTAAATCTTCCAGGAAATGTGAGGCAAAAGCTCAAAAGCGGCAGAAATCTTCTTAGAGAATCGCGACTTATATTCAGAAATTCTAAGAGTGAAAGGAGTAAAGTTGCTTATTTTTGTTTCTTGATGAGACTATCAATTTCAAGCGAAATTGTTTGGATTGTATGGAGAAAGTAGACATGTTCTGAAGGTGAGGAAGAAACTGACTTCAAAACTATTGGTTTTAAATTTTCATCAAACACAAACATAACCGATTTATGCAATTTTTCACTTGTTATCTAGGGGAGTGTGGGCTTATTCTCAAATAACCATTAAATAATGGTTATCGAATCCTCTTCCATTTTTTAAATTTATTGCACTAGCTAACATCTCCATCCCTCCATAATGAGGTGTCATTTGCCTTCTTAGCTAGTCTATAAATTCCACGATAATGACATTGATAACAGATAAAACTAAGATTCACCCCCCAAAAAATCATTGCCATAAATTAAAATACATGTCAGCCAACGCTCCCTCATTGGTTTCAATATAGATGATCGATACTTTCGAATGAAACTGGATGGAATTGGTTTTGTCTCTTTTACACATTTTTGTTTCTGCATCAAAACTGATTGACGTACTCAAATGTTGTTTTCAAAGAGAATTATACTGTAACTGCTTCACTTAACTAACACCGCACGAACATTTGTTTGCTTTTGTGTGAAATATAGATACATTAACAAAATACTTTTTGGTGCCAAATTCGGAATTACGCCGTTACTGAAAATGAGAACCGACTTAGGCTTTCTGAACATCTGTTTTATATTACCTACAATAAAGTTTAATTTCACACACTTCATCTCCATTCACCCAGAAACGCGAAAATGCCTGTGGTAGATATTTTTAAATTACCTTATTTTTGTATGTTATTACTTCGTTACACGAAACAGTAATTCTGATTTACGATGGGACTTTTCAGACAACCTGGCATATGTATTATTATATCATAGTCTTGAATTTTTTCTAAATATTTTAGCTGAAACGAAACCGTCGTTTATCATTTTACGAAACTTCACTGCATTCGCTGCTCGAAATTGAAAAATTCATTTTTGTGAACTGTCTGTGCTTTCTTCAGTATTTACTTAAGCAAAGCTGCGAACGCCAAGTGAACTGAATTTATGACAAAGTTTATCGTAATTCGCTTTGGGTCAGTTCACACCAACCGTTCCAGTAATTTTTTGTATTATTCTATTTTCCTAATTGTGATTCACTTCATTTCAATGATTCTGAAGAGATGAAGTTCGCAATATTTTAGGAAATGGACAATATAATGAAGTGACAATCATACTCTGATAAAGTATGAAATACAAAAAATATAAATTAACTGTTCAACTGTCTAAAAATTATAATATTGGATGTGGCATATAAACACAATAAAATAAGCACTTCACCTGTCCATTCATTTGAGAATGAATATGTTTATCTTCAGAATGTCGGGTTACCATATCATTACCATACACATGGCCAAGTTTAGAACTATCTTTTTAAACGCGGACATTGCCTAATAAATAATTCAATCGTCAATTTTGCCCTTTTAGAAGTATCCCTCAGGACTTTGCGTCAGTGCTTTTAGTGTGACATTATCAGAGAGCCCTTATTTCTAGTTACTGATATTGCGTGTATAAAATAGCAGGGCACAGGAAGACGTAATCCATCAAAGTCAAGGGAAATCGCAGTATTAAAATAAAAGTATTTCACTCATTTTCAGAACATTAGTGAGTATTTGCAGTGTTAATAATCAGTAGAAAATTTTTCACTTTCGTTAAATAATCGTCTGCTTTCGGTCGTTTGAAGGTGAAAAAATATAACAAATAAACTGCTGACAAATTGACCTCTAGTGCATGAAAATACAAAAGTGGAATACAATGAAGTAATTAGTTTTTTGCGTTTTAGTGTTATCCTTCCTATGCTGAACCCCCTAGCTTGATGATCACGCAAAATTAAAAAATGAGTTAGTTGTGAACACTCAACAACGTGGACAGAATAGTTGCCATGCCCCATGATAATCATGGCTTTGTAAAGCTATTATAGGGACAAAAGTCGCTCTAATAGTGAACGATAGTTCTATGGTAGAGGTTTAGAGGTTAAGGGTGCGGTCGCCATAATTAAATTATGATTAATGATTCCCTGGTCAATTTTCATAATAACGTTCTTTAATAAACGGGATTTCCCCTTAATTTGCATCGTTGGTCGGTAGTGGAAGTTTCGGATTTAGTTTAGTCATCGGGCTTTTAATTTAATTTACTTGTAGTTCTATGAAATTTCAGTTGGCAGTAACTAATTTAGCGAAGTCAGCTTATAAAGCCAATTTACTAGGCTGGATATTTGGAATTCAAGTAGCGCAAATTTTGCCATACAACTAGTGTTGAGGTGTAAAAAAACTCGGATGCGTGAAACAGAAAAAAAACGAAAAGGAACCAGCAAGAAAATGTTTGGAATTAATATTTTTTTATCTAAAATGTTTGGTCGCTGGTGCGCTGGTGACGATAATGTTAAAAGCAATCCACAATGAATGAAATCACTAACAGCATTTGAATGCATTTTCTGACAAATATTTGGTTTTTGCAAATACCTACAAAACATGGCATTTTGAAACTTGGCTGATTAATTGTAATTACCATGTCTGGAATCATGTCTGGAAGACAAGATTAAGATTGATTTTCTAATGGCCCAAGTCAAAAAGTTTTCTTGCTGTGTGCTCGATGGAATCTCGCCTCCTAATAAAACAGGAGCAGCCAACAATATAATTAGAGATTGTTAATGGAAAGCAATTATGCAGGGCCTCAAAGTGGAGCGGGATGAGATGAAATCCGTGTGATGTATCCTGCACTGGCGAGAAACACGTTTTAGCCTTAATCTATCATTGTCCTTTTACGTTAAATTTACTGCATTATATGTCTTGATAAATTAGTTTTCTAGGGTTTTCAAATTAATTAAAACACCTGGCCAATGTAACAGCCTGTCCGACCATACTGTCACAACTATGAGTAGGTTTATATCAGATTATTAAATTATGTGCATTTTCACGTCAGCTTAGTGTCAGTTAATTATTCTAAAAGGACACAAATTTGCTTAAAAAAATGTTTTAAAACCAATAGATGCAAACACACAAAATGCATGGTTACAAATAATATACTAAATGCATAGATCTACTTTGGTATAAAGCTATTTTTGAAGGGTTCGAAGGAGATGTATTTCCATCGTTTACACACTCCGGAGACTTTTGGAGAATAAAAGCAAATGTCAACATTTTATCTGACTGAAAGCCTTGCAGATATTCTGCCTCACTCCATTTGAAAATCAACCGGGGACGAGTTCCTATCAAGGTCACTTTAAACATTCAGTATTTTTCTTAACGGAATAAAAGAGATATATACATACAGTTCAAAAGGTCATGTTTGCTTTTAATTTATTCCGCGTTATATTTGTCTTCGTATGTACTAATGTGATTCCAGTTGGGAAACTTTCGGTTACTCTCTGCCACGGGAAATTCTGTATTTTCTTGGAATAGGAAAAAGAGATAATGGTGTACAGGACTTGAGGACTCAGTGTCTATATGGAGCAAAACGAATTCTTTGGCGATTTTCTTTGAGCCAAACCATTTCAAATTTACGGCATGTTGAGATTGCGTTTCATATTTCATTTATATGTTGGTAACGGCCATTTTATTTGTTTTTTGATCATTTGAGGAGCTTTAGAACCATGAAGACCACACATGCTACTGCAGCATTTCGTGATAAATTGTCAGTCAATAATTAAAATGAAAAACATTGCAGATTATTAGGAACTGGTTGAACAGAGTTTCAAAACGGGAAAAACCCATTATCAAAGTCCAATTTGTGTCGAATTCATCGACCTGAAAGAATAATTCACACGCTTATAAAACGATACAGCGATAGAAGCGATATATTTTGAGAGTTTTACAACCAGCAACGGTCCACTATAATAAGCTGACTAAATATTTGCATACGGTTGTAAACTGAAACTGATTTAAAACAAGGGGTTTTTCTACTGAAACGAATGCGATGGCTTTATTGCGGCAATGCATAAACAACAGATACAAATTTACAACGCCCCCTTTAAATCTGATTTAGTCAAGTGTCGACTCTGGTTATTTTCCTGTCTGTGGAAAACCAGACAAACAAAGTGGCTTCTGAATTGAGTGAATTTTATTTTAAGTGGCCCACGATGGCAAACTGAGCAAAATATTCGTCTAGGCGAGAGTCAATTACAACGTTAGCTGAATTATCAAAATATCTGTAGCACTTATTTCCGAGCATTTGCATAATTCCCGCTTGCGTCGTAAATGCCAGTGTAGTTTATGAAATATTGCGGATTTTTCTATTAGCTTCGGAAAAGGTAGAGTGGGAAATAATTCCACAGTAAATAAATCCGAAACTTCCAATTAATGCCATATGGACAAGATATTGACTTTACGCCTCTCACAGCCATAATTAATTATTTCTCTTCGATTTTTCTTTAATCGTCGTTGACAACTTTGTTAATTTTTGCACGATCCAGATTACTAGTAATAGTAGTAAACATCTTTATTTCTAAAAAAAGGCTATCGACCTATCGGTCTTTCTGCCTTTGTTTAATACATGTAGTCTTAATCTGAATAAAAATTAAATATGAAAATTCTCTTATTCTACGTTAATAATCTTATTAATAAACTTTCCAATTCCAATGACAAGAAAAAATTATTTTATTGTCCAGTAGTCAGTTGCGTTTGTAAGTGTTCGAGTAGCGTTTATGTAAGGAAACGGAAGCGGGATTCTCCGGTTGGTCTTGTAAGACAAAGGGGATTCAGTATGGTCCAGTTGTAGGGGTTGTTCGTCCATTTTGTCTGTAGATATATGAGTCTTTCCGAAATCTTTGTCATGTTTGTGCGTTCGTATAGTAGTTGGGTGGAGGGGTTGTGTAGTGGGTTTTGGGGGTGTCTTATTCGTGTTATTAGTCTTAGTGCAATTTGTTCTGTTGTTTGTATATAACGTTTTGTCCTTTCTGTTCCATTGGTCATGAGTATATGTCCATAGTCTAGCAAGGGTCTACAGATAGCTTTATATATTTTGGTGGCGGTGTTTGTGCTAATTCCTCTGTCTTTGTAAGTTAGTGATCGGAAGTGTTTTGTTCTCTTTATTGTTTCTGCCCTGATGTTTCGTATGTGTTTGGTGAATTTAAGTTTGTGGTCAATTGTGATTCCAAGGTATTTTACGTCGTTTTTTGGTTGTGTCGTTTGGCCGTCTGCAGTTATCGTAGGGGAGTCAGCGTTGAGTCTGTGGTTTGTGAGCAGAAGTTGGTTTTTTGACGCGTTTGGTGTTAGTCTCCATTTATAAAACCATGTCAATGTGTTGTTTGTTAGTGTTTGGAGTCTTTGAGCTGCTCCAGATTACTATTTCATCCTTTCACTTATTTAACTTGGCTCGTACAATGACGCCTACATCTGCAGTTAATTGAAGCAGATTAATATTTTTCCCTTTCATTACAAAGTAGAATATAAATACAATGATGATGACACGAACAAAACGTTTCTATAAAAGCATCGCTTCGGATTTCACACAATAGATAAATGCAGCCTCTAAATTGCTACATTTAAATTAATCTAGGCGAAAATAAAAGTGCGGACCAAAAAAGCTGGAAAAGTTTACTGGAACGCAAAATGTTTTCCAGGTTGCTACGTAAAATCTTTGGCACCAAGAACAAAAGCTTTTCTTGCAGGCCCCCATTAATAAATGATAAAGCGTTCTAATGCACTGTAATTACAAAATTACAGTAATTTGTAAAAATTAAGCTTAATTGCAGTGCAATTGTTTTAAAGGCGTTTCCTAAGGCACATAGTATGGAAAATAAAATGGTAAGAGCTGGCGCATGCTTAATTGTAGGGAATTAGTGGTTTGAAATTAATCAAAATATTTAGCGGGTAACTAGTTTCTCTACATCAACAAATTAAGGAAATATAGTCGATTCAAGGCGGAAAAGTAGATAAATCCGAAAAACTCTATGGGAAATGTCTTCACAATAACAACATTTTAGATGATAAATAAATACAGTTTAACAAAAATACAGAGAGCAGTGAGTAGCCTTCAGACACTAACTAACAATAACACCAAATCCAACCAAACACCAGCTTTTACCCTCAAACCACGAAATCAATGAAGATTCTCCATCAATAACAAGCGGGGTGACATAATTGCACCAAAGGAAGAAATAAGGTATCCAGGAATTACCAAAGTAATAATAATGTAAAATTAAGTTTAAATTCTATATCTTTATCTATATAAATAAAGTTACATTCAAATTGGAGTCTATTGAGTATAAGCAACAAATTTCTTTCTTACAGGGTGTTCCAAATTCAGAGCCAAATATGAATATTTTCCAAGGGTAAGTGGCTTTACACTGTAGAATAAGTATATTTTGCAAAAATGTTTTCATGGGAACCAACTTAACAGAAACATTAAAACTCTGATTGGACAATACCGACAAGACAAATGGCTAGAAACATGTAAAGAAATACAGAAGGACAAAGGCAAAACATACTGGCGAAAAATTAAGAAACTGGCGCAATACAGGAAGACTGGCACTACTGACACAATTGACGAAAACGGAATAGAACGCTACACAGACAAAGAGAAAGCGTACGCATTCGCCAGACACTATCAAAGGACCTTCAGCATATCGACAAACCCTAACTTCGACAATGACAACTGGAACTTGATCAACGACTGGTACTTGAACTATTTTAACAGCTCACTAAACTTACCTACAAACTGATCACAGACACAGAGTACGATGAAGCCCTAGCGCATACCAAAAACACAGCACCGGCAAAAGATAAAATTATCTTGAGAAGCCTAACTCAAGAAACACACAAACTGATCCTAACTGAATTGAACAACTGCATCACAAATAACAAAACCCAAAAACATGGAAAAACGGCTAATAATCCGTATACCCAAAAATGGACTGGACAATACACAACCGAGCAACTACAGACCAATTACACTACTTCCAGTACTAGGCAAGATTTTTGAATGCATAATGAAGCAGCGGCTTGACAAAGTGATTGGAAAGTATATACCTACCTACCAATTTGGTTTCAAACAGCATCACTCGACCGTTCATCCGCTCTTTATTTTGGCCAACAATATACAAACTACCCACCTAACTGACAGAAAGACATCTTGCCTGTTTATGGACATTAACAAGGCTTTTGACAGTGTCTGGCATAGAGGCTTACTATACAAACTATACAAACTACACACACCAACATATCTACTACACACCATAAAGAACTTACTAGAAAACAGACAACTACAAGTACGAATTGACAAAACACTGTCATTTTCTTTTTCCCCTGAACAAGGGCTCCCTCAAGGATCCCCGCTCTCACCGTTTCTCTACAATATATACTGCCATGACATATACAATTACAACTTACCAGACAAAAATCAAATCGACAGATCGGCATACATATTACAATACGCAGACGACACGGCACTTATTGTACATGACAAAAGTACTGAGAGAGCAGCTCAAAGACTCCAAACACTAACAAATAACACAATGACATGGTTTTATAAATGGAGACTAACACCAAACGCGTCAAAAAACCAACTCCTGCTCACAAACCACAGACTCAACGCTGACTCCCCTACAATAACTGCAGACGGCCAAACGACACAACCAAAAAACGACGTAAAATACCTTGGAATCACAATTGACCACAAACTTAAATTCACTAAACACATACGAAACATCAGGGCAGAAACAATAAAGAGAACAAAACACTTCCGATCACTAACCTACAAAGACAGAGGAATTAGCACAACCACCGCCACCAAAATATATAAAGCTATTTGTAGACCCTTGCTAGACTATGGACACATACTCATGACCAACGGAACAGAAAGGACGAAACATTATATACAAACAACAGAACAAATTGCACTAAGACTAATAACACGAATAAGACACCCCCAAAACCCACTACACAACCCGCCCACCCAACTACTATACGAACGCACAAACATGACAAAGATCTCGGAAAGACTCATACAGCTACAGACAAAATGGACAAACAACCCCTACAACTGGACCATACTGAATCCCCTTTGTCTTACAAGACCAACCAGACAATCCCGCTTTCGTTTCCCTACATTAACGCTACTCGAACAATTACAAACGCTACGGACTAGTGGACAATAAAATAATTCCTTCTTGCCACTGAAATCTTATTTATCTAATAGTATTGTTAACCTAGAATAAGAGAATTTTCATATTTGTTTTTCATTTAGATTAAGACTGTATGTATTAAACAAGGGCAGAAAGACCGATAGGTCGATAGCCTTTTTTAGAAATAAATATGTTTACTACTACTGTTTCCATGGGTCCTTTTAAAGACCAATGATGTGGTGTTCACTGTACGAAAAAATAATTAAATTGCATGAAGTATTCTAAAAGTTATTTAAAAAAAATCGATTCTCAGGTGGCTCCTTTAGAGGCCTGTATCTCCGTAGAGGGGCCCAAATTTTTTTTTATAGAAACATGTTATGTTTTTTAACGTCCCCTGTACAAAGCCGAGAGCATGCCCACATATATATTCCGGGGCACCCTGTATACATGGGTCGGGTCTCCTGTCAGACAGTATGGGCGTTAAATAGCCAACAAAGTTTCATTTAGATATCGGGCCTTAAAATCTTAAAATTTTCATGTTGAAAATTCAATGTTGCCCCATTTTATTCCACTATAAAAGGTAAATCTTTTACACCTCGTTTATGAGGCAATATTGTTCCGTCACTTACAAAGTGTAACTCGTATATCCTTTGGAATCTCACAGCGAGAGCAAAACGATAAAGTCTACATTGTTTTCGCCATATGTCAGTTATACTGTCTCATGAACAATACATACAATTTAATAATCGGCAACGAACTTGCTTTCGCTGTTAACAGTAACTGGATTTGATTCTGAGTACTTTAAAAAAGAAGAGAAAAGTTCAATAATGAAATAAAAAATGGTGGTTCATCCACTTCCAATCCACGAAAATGTAATCCTGTTGATGAAATATTTTAAAGGGTAGTAAAAATCACCCCTTTTGAATCGTTTCGCTAAAGCGGCTTGTTCATCTAACCATTGTCATACATATTTTATGATTCCGACTGGGGGACTCGGTTTTTAAAATTGTCTCTCTCTATTTTTTGAATCGTCCTTTGCTTGGGAATGATCAAATGAATTTAGAGAAATAGAAAATGCACCACAAACGAATGTATATATCCGAAGACCAAAAGAATCTAATTTCTGTTTCCGATTGCACTAAGGCCATATGTTGCATTTTTAAATCTGCTTTGAGCGCTAATTAAAAAACAACGCTTCTTTCAATTATCAGCTTAAATACTTAATACTGATTTGAAAAGTCAGCATGGAGCCAGAAAGCAAAAGTGCGTTCAAGGCTTCAGATGTGTCCAGAAATAGCCAAACAGAAAACTATGGGAGAAATTGGTGTTTCCAATTTAGCCTTCGTAGTTAAAAACAGGCATGCGAAATTTTGTCTATAAAATGGAAATTTTAAGTGGGTGCATTTTGATTTTTTTTCTAAAACTCCTATCACCTAAGCAAATGTACTCATGGTCGAAAGTTCGACAAAGTTTCCGTAGACAAAATAAGCTCCTGATTAGGTCAATTATTTTATCTTCAGAGTTTATAATCGACCGCACTGGAAAGATTAAAGTTTCCAAAACTTTACTAACTCCCAGCTACACGGTATCGTCATATCCGAAATTAAAGTTCAATTTCAGGTCCGATCTAGAAAACTGCACAAAAACCCTGATTTAAATTAAAAGTTAACATACTGCATTTGTGTTCGTTTTAGTCCATCGTACGAATTTAAAATATGGTGATTATCATGAGCGGCCTTTGAGATTAACGACCCAAAGCAACTCGCTCAATAATTCCAAACTTTGGCCGAATCCGTCAAATTCCAAAAACATTTTTCATGAGCGCTGAACATGAAACTTCATTCTGATCTGGCCGCACAAATTAATATTAATTAATTACATGTTGCAGTAATAAAGCATGTTACTGTTAGCCATTCGGCCATGTAAAATCTAGCATCAAGGGCATATGCAAAATTGTCTCTAAATTAATTATTTTAAAATGAGATGAACGAACGAACTTGACTGTGCTAATTAATTGTTGCGCTAACCAAACCCGGAAACGTTATGACAATCTGCTAAGTAGACAATAAGAAATGAACTTGCTCTATTTATATGCTCTATAAAGAGTTTTCTCTATAGAGAAGAGGAGACGATGGAAAGAATTTTCTGGAGATTTCCAATTATTGACAAGGTTATTTCAATTATTTCCTCGTCTACTTTCATTGTTGCGCTACAATAGCGAAAACCAATGATTTTAATCACAAAATAACAATTACAATGTGAAAAATTCGCAGATTTGCAACTGCGTTCGAATTATTCTCTATTGTCACTAATTTGAGGAATGAGATAGTATTGATAATCAGCATTGAACTTATTGCGCAGCCTGTTCTCGGAAGTTTGTAATTGGAGTTTCAAGTTTCTCCTATAGTTGAAGTTCCCTGCATTCAACCAAGTGTCACAAAACAGTCTGTCATTTTGAGACTTGCTTGCGATGCATTGTCTTTGAAGATGTCACACCTTTGTATAATAATCGTACAATAATTCAGAATTATGTAATAGAAATGACGTTGGGCAGCCAAGAAACACTTCAAAAATCGGTCAGAAGTAAGGCTGCTATGCTATATGTGAAAGGGAATTAATATTCCTATAATTCTAGTGGCTGTAGGCCAAACTCTTCAATTAAAAGAATATGAGAAAGAAAAAAGTATCTACTATTCGCATCTTTTAGTAGTAATTTTCTCAATAGCTCTTCAGCACACGACGTGCTTTATCTCGTTCGAAAAAATAGGGTTAATGCGGGCGTAACGAGACTTGTTGAAGTATATGACGCTTTTTCCATAAATAGGGGTCATAAGTAGGAAAACTGACAGAAACAAGGGTTCAAAGAAAACTGCCTAGGGGTTGTGAAATGGTTGTAAATCGATAGTTGGTTAAAACAACATATTTTAGCGCTGGTTTCCTTTACCTAAATACTGGCAAATTCATATACTTAGCAACAAGCTTTTCGTTTTAATAAATGCCCAATTACTCATTTAACGATCAATTAAGCACAGTACCGAGAAGTTTCCGCCTGGCGATAGTTAGGTATCCGACGGGTATTGAAAGTACAGGCAATTTATTTATCTGTATTTATGTATCGCTAATATTGAGCACCCTCGAATAACATGCCAAATTGAGGCTGTTTTGAAAACAAACTAAAAGCGAAGCAAAACTTTGGTCGCGAGCAGCTTCATGATTTTTTTAATGCCAATTTAACGTCGATCCGAAAACAAATATGAACAGGAATTTTCATCAACTTTAATAATAATACCAATTTTTTTATTCTACTCAGTATTGATTCACTGCAAAAGTTGTAAAAACTGACACGGAGTGAGTCACCAACAGGGTTTTATATATTTTGACAATAGTAGTAGTAAACATCTTTATTTCTAAAAAAAGGCTATCGAACCTATCGGTGTTCTGCCCTTGTTTAATACATGTAGTCTTAATCTGAATAAAAATACAATATGAAAATTCTCTTATTCTACGGTTAACAATCTTATTAAATAAACTTTCCAATTCCTAATGACAAGAAAAAATTATTTTATTGTTCCAGTAGTCAGTTGACGTTTGTAAGTGTTCGAGTAGCGTTGATGTAGGGAACGGAAGCGGGATTCTCTGGTTGTCTTGTAAGACAAAGGGGATTCAGTATGGTCCAGTTGTAGGGGTTGTTTGTCCATTTTGTCTGTAGATGTATGAGTCTTTTCGAAATCTTTGTCATGTTGTGCTTTCGTTATAGTAGTTGGGTGGATTGGTTTGTGTAGTGGGTTTTGGGGAGTGTCTTATTCGTGTTATTAGTCTTAGTGCAATTTGTTCTGTTGTTTGTATATAATGTTTTGTCCCTTTCTGTTCCGTTGGTCATGAGTATATGTCCATAGTCTAGCAAGGGTCTACAAATAGCTTTATATATTTTGGTGGCGGTGTTTGTGCTAATTCCTCTGTCTTTGTAGGTTAGTGATCGGAAGTGTTTTGTTCTCTTTATTGTTTCTGCCCTGATGCTTCGTATGTGTTTAGTGAATTTAAGTTTGTGGTCAATTGTGATTCCAAGGTATTTTACGTCGTTTTTTGGTTGTGTCGTTTGGCCGTCTGCAGTTATTGTAGGGGAGTTTTTATAATATTTATTAATAAAAGTATCAATGTCGTCGTTCCAGATATTTCAATCTTTTTCAAAAGCACTTACGTATTTGTATAAATAACTTATACAATATTGTGTTGTCTAGTTTAGGTTTGTCAACGTGCGTAATTCTCAAAGCTCATCAAAATTCTTAGAATCTACTCTTGGATTTAAAAAAATATATATTTTAATAGATACGTCTTGTCGTTGTGTTTTTCCTTCCTTCCGCGTTCTGTTGTATACGGGCTGTCAATTTGAAAACTTCCACCCTTAATATCTTTCTTGCAGTTAGAAATATGAAAAATCCAGAAGACACGTCGAATTTATTTGTTAGGGGACGCTTGTTTCAACTCCCCTAGGAGGGGTAGATGTCACCCTTATAATCTTAATGGGAATGGGGGGTCAAGTGGCACACTCGTTTTAAAGGGCCTTCAATTATCTTTACAGAGCCGGCTTTCTGTAGTTACCAAACCACGAATTATCACTCTTTTCGAAATGCAAGATCACACTGATGCGATTCTGTCTAGTATTTATGTTGCATAAAATATAATGCTGCATCTGATGTAAATGTAAGAACGCTCTCTGTTGGATACATTTTGATGTATGGCAAGTGGTCGGACTAACTCGGTGGTCCGACTCTCCCGGACTTACCCTACAAAATATTAATTTAATTATAACAAACATTCTCTCTACTTTTGCTATATTGCCCTTCCTTAATTTCCATTATAATCTTTCACTTCCTAGGCAACATGGATCAAAATTGAGTTTTTAATGACCTTTTAAACAACGACCATTGCCCGAAAGTAAAAATGAAAATACATTCACTACCTGATGTTAGTAAGAGATGTAAATAATCTAGTGAAGAAATTTGTCTTCATTTATACGTAAAAATCAATGTTCAAATTACATGCTTTCCAGAAGTTATTGGATTATTACAAAGACTATAAAACTATTTTAATTTTGAGTGCGAAACATCCCATAAATAATTGAAGTATGCGCTCACGTTTCTCATAACAAAGTAAATTTCGCATGCGTTTTTATCCGTTAGTATCAGGCGTGACAATAATAAAAGTTAAATTTCGTTAAAAGGTATCTCAAAGTGTAGAAGAATAAAAAGTTTTGTAATGTTATTAATTCGGTTTTATGAAAGTTGGTGACAAGTTTTAGGGGAGTTTTTGTTTAGAAGCGAAACAGCAGTGGTTTTATTAAGTGCTACATTTTATTAGGTTATATATTATAAGTGAACATCGCAGTTGTAGATTAAATGCGGAATATTGCTCCCCTTGTCTTCACAGTAAAAGATATACGTGAGAAATTCCATCTTGGAGAAAAGCATATAAACATTGGGTCGACTGCTGTTAAAAAAAGGTGGATAAATTATTTTATTGTTACGTATCCGCACTGGTAAACCTGCGGTCGTTTATGAATAATAAACGACCTGACCAGAATAATCAACCATAATTATTCCCAAGTTCTCAGTAAATTTTCGCACAAAAAAAACGCTTTTTCCGCGGAATAATGTTATGACTTGATTTCATTTTTATAGAAAACCGAGCCTCTGCTATGGAAATGCCTTATGTATAATGAAGACAGAACAGGGAGCACATTACATCATTTGTCATATTATTACCTTCTTTTTTCACCAATTTCTTATTTATTTTCCTTTTTAGCCCATTTTGGCCACGAGTCGAGGCCATTGTCATTTAGAAGACAGATCAAGCCAATAAAAAATAAGCTATTCCGACACATTTCCAACTTATTGAACTAGATAATTTTAAGGAACATACATTAAAATAGGCTGCTTCACTTTAATCAATTGTAGTTCCGGCTACAATCAGGCAAAATTGTGATTCGATCAATCTAAAACGGGTGGAAATAATCCGTAGGACCATCAAATTGCAACATCCCCTTGTTTTCTCTGGAAATACTGCTCTTGGCTACTTCCTTGTGCAAATAGATCTTTGAACTAGCAGGAAGCGACATGGTAAACTTATCTTGTGGCTGTTAATCCCCCGCAGCCAGAAAAATGCATATAAATTAGCCACTGCTGTTGAAGCTTCTGACAGTGATCCATTTTTCTCTTGATTTCTTTTATTACTGAATTTTTCCTTCTTCATTTCCCATATTACCCTAGTTAAGTGCTTGAAGTGATCGGTATTTTAAAGCCATTGTATTTAGTTTTCTGGTTTAATTTTTTTAAATAAAGTCATTTAACCTAATTCAGTCATTCCGATAAAGTGAACCTTTGACTTTTCGCAGTAGCTGCCTTTACAGGCCTTCGTGAGCTCTGAAAAGTAGGCCGCTGTGAGATTATGTTAAAGTGCGGTATTTCCTTAAACAGAATATGTTTTAGTATGCATAAGTTAAAATTCAGGAACGGTATTAGTTCCATTTTAATCACGGGATTTAATTAAGTACTGTGCATTTAAAAGCCTCGACCATACTACAATCAATTAAAATTGCTGTGGCTAATGAAATTCAAATATTTTCCAATAGAGGAGAGTTTTTGAACGAACGTTCCGCAGCTTGAAATGCTCCAAAGGGTAGTGAATAATTATGCTTAGAGAATTTTTTATTGCATTAAATGTGTTCTATTGCTGCTGGTACAGTACATCGGTTTTATTTTAACCCTAATTCTAAATCTGTGTTTCAAAGCTTTTCTTTTATTGATTTCCCACATCGGCTCGTACCGCACGAAATGACAAAGGAAGGGACGCATTTCCAAACGAAATCGTTTCTTTTTTTGAAAACAATTTGGTTTTGCGTCTGAGAAAATTGGCATTGGAAAACTGTATAAGAGAAGAAGCTTACGCGAACAATAATCGCGTAGAGAAAAAGCGCTTATTAGAAAATCAAAATGAATTTGGTACGTTTTGGTGTTTTGTGCCTCCTGCTGGAAGGTTTTGTTTTGGGAATTAGCGAATTATTTAATAATTAGGGGAAACGCCTGCTGCTAATAGCTCGTAATAATTAACGAGAGACTCGATGAATTCTCCTACTGCAGCCGGAAAACAACAAACTACTCAAAATGCCGCCTTCAATTCTGGCGGAAACATTCTTGCTTATTACAATCGTTTGTCATTTCGCTATGTAATACTGGAACCAGTGCTTTTAAAATGTCTTTTAAGCCATAAGCTAACACATTTTAGAAATGACTAAAAGACTGGCAAGTACTTATTTACCAGGTACTAAACTTTCAAAACGGTTTTCAAACCTGTGCAAGAAGTAGTAGTAGTAACATCTTTATTTCTAAAAAAGGCTATCGACCTGTCGGTCTTTCTGCCCTGTTTAATACATGTAGTCTTAATCTAAATAAAAAACAATGATGAAAATTCTCTTATTCTAGGTTAATAATCTTATTAAATAAACTTTCCAATTCTAATGACAAGAAAAAAATTATTTTATTGTCCAGTAGTCAGTTGCGTTTGTAAGTGTTCGAGTAGCGTTGATGTAGGGAACGGAAGCGGGATTGTCTGGTTGGTCTTGTAAGACAAAGGGGATTCAGTATGGTCCAGTTGTAGGGGTTGTTTGTCCATTTTGTCTGTAGATGTATGAGTCTTTCCGAAATCTTTGCCATGTTTGTGCGTTCGTATAGTAGTTGGGTGGAGGGATTGTGTAGTGGGTTTTGGGGGTGTCTATTCGTGTTATTAGTCTTAGGCAATTTGTTCTGTTGTTTGTATATGACGTTTTGTCCTTTCTGTTCTGTTGGTCATGAGTATATGTCCATAGTCTCGCAAGGGTCTACAAATAGCTTTATATATTTTGGTGGCGGTGTTTGTGCTAATTCCTCTGTCTCTGTAGGTTAGTGATCGGAAGTGTTTTGTTCTCTTTATTGTTTCTGCCCTGATGTTTCGTATGTGTTTAGTGGAATTTAAGTTTGTGGTCAATTGTAATTTCAAGGTATTTTACGTCGTTTTTTGGTTGTGTCGTTTGGCCGTCTCCAGTTATTGTAGGGGAGTCAGCGTTGAGTCTGTGGTTTGTGAGCAAAAAGTTGGTTTTTTTGACGCGTTGGTGTTTAAGTCTCCATTTATAAAACCATGTCCTTGTGTTGTTTGTTCGTGTTTGGAGTCTTTGAGCTGCTCCTCTCCGTAGTTTGTCATGTACAATAAGTGCCGTGTCGTCTCTGCGTATTGTAATATATATGGCGATCTGTCGAGTTGATTTTTTGTCTGGTAAGTGTAATGGTATATGTCATGGCAGTATATATTGTAGAGAAACGGTGTGAGAGCGGGGATCCTTGAGGGAGCCCTTGTTCAGGGGAAAAAGAAAATGACATGTTTTGTCAATTCGTACTTGTAGTTGTCTGTTTTCTAGTAAGTTCTTTATGGTGGTAGTAGGTATGTTGTGTCGTGTGTAGTTTTGTATAGTTTGTATAGCAAGCCTCTATGCCAGACACTTTGCTTGCACACAAAAGCTTTGTTAATGTCCATAAACAGGCAAGCTGTCTTTCTGTCAGTTAGGTGGGTTGTTTGTGTATTGTTAGTCAGAGTGAAGAGTGAGGTGAATAGTCGAGTGCTGATGTTTGAATCCGAACTAGATACGATGGTATGTACTTTCCGACCAGTTTTCCCAGTCGCTGCCTTATTATGTACTCAAAAAACCTTGCTAAGTACTGGTAGCAGTGTAATTGGTCTGTAATTGCTCGGTTTGTGTATTGTCCAGTCCATTTTTGGGTATAGGGATTATTAAGCCGTTTTTTCCATGTTTTTGGAATTATGGCACAGGAATGGTATTCCTGTGCAAGATTAAACGATTTAATAATATTTTCAATGGAGGAATCCACGGCGGCATATAGGAGTAATTGCTCGCCACGTTTTAATTCTGCAAATTGAAAAGCACCATTAAAAAACTACGAACTTGAAGCGCACTGATTTCATTTCCAAACTGCATTGCGGATCTAAAAATTATACCAAACTGATAACTTGCATCATTATGTATAAAAATTCAACTAGTTGATTTAGATAGTGAAAAACAAATTCAGCTATTATCCAGAGTGTCATTTGGAAATTCCGAAAATCCATGTGAAGGTTTTCATGTTTGTTTCCACTTTGAATACCTAGTTCAAGACGCTTGAATAATACATTTCCCTAAATTCCAACCGAACTTTCCTGTCAGTTAAAGCGACTGGCAGGCATATTAAATATGTAAAATCCAATTGTCCCAAGGAAATCCTAAGGTGATACAGAGATTAATTTAAAAAAGTTGCGACTAGAGAAACAAAACACCAAATTGCAGATGCATTTGATAATCAAACCGAAATCAAATATCATTTAAAAACAACATGAACAACCGTATAGTTTGAAAATTGGAAACTTTGCTCATTTGTGATATATTGTAAATCCGAACATCTAATTAATAAATTAACTGAAATATTCATGGACATTAACAAGGCCTTTGACAGTGTCTGGCATATGGGCTTACTCTACAACTTCACAAACTTCCACACACCACCATATCTACTCCACATCATAAAAAACTTACTCGGAAAACAGACTACTACAAGTACGAATTGACAACACATTCTCTTTTTCTTTTTCCCCTGAACAAGGACTCCGTCAAGGATCCCCGCTCTCACCGTTTCTCTACAATATATACTGCCACGACACGGCACTTATTGGACATGACAAAACTACTGAGAGAGCAGCTCAAAGACTCCAAACACTAACAAACAACACAATGACATGATTTTATAAATGGAGACTAACACCAAACGCACATACGAAACATCAGGGCAGAAACAATAAAGAGAACAAAACACTTCCAATCACTAACCTACAAAGACAGAGGAATTAGCACAAACACCGCCACCCAAAATATATAAAGCTATTTGTAGACCCTTGCTAGACTATGGACATATACTCATGACCAACGGAACAGAAAGGACAAAACGTTATATACAAACACACGAACAAATTGCACTAAGACTAATAACACGAATAAGACACCCCCAAAACCCACTACACAACCCCTCCACCCAACTACTATACGAACGCACACACATGACAAAGATTTCGGAAAGACTTATACATCTACAGACAAAATGGAACAAACAACCCCTACAACTGGACCATACTGAATCCCCTTTGTCTTACAAGACCAACCAGACAATCCCGCTTCCGTTTCCCTACATCAACGCTACTCGAACACTTACAAACGCAACTGACTACTGGACAATAAAATAATTTTTTCTTGTCATTAGAATTAGAAAGTTTATTTAATCAAATTGTTAACCCAGAATAAGAGAAATTTCATCTTTGTTTTTTTATTTAGATTAAGACTACATGTACCCCACAAGGGAAACCCCACAAGGGCAGAAAGACCGATAGGTCGATAGCCTTTTTTAGAAATAAAGATGTTTACTACTACTTTAACTGAAATAGATCTAAATACATGGGTTTAGCAACCGATACTATGGGGGTATCATCAATATTTACCAGAGATATTTCTTTGCCAATGCAACAGCAGCCTCACCTCTAGCGCGTAATGCGAACCCCGAGTATCGTAGCGTAATCATTATGTATCTGTCTGCTGATAGAGCGATCATTATGTATCATACTGTACCTATCATCAACGCCAAAACCGCATCCAGACAGATTCTAATTCAAATTCCGGAAGTTCAGTGTAATTTCCAGTACTTTGCTTCAATAACATCATATATTAAACTAGGGACATTTTCCTAGTCGAGGAATGCCAGATTGTCATACAAACACTGTTAAGTATGTGGAGCGGCGAATCCTTAAAACGCATGCAAATGAGTTACATAAGTTTATGTTAATTTGCTTCACTCAACTGGTATTAAAAGCAAGACACTATAAGTGAAATGTGTTCAATTCCAGAAAGAGCTTGGTTGTATCAGTGTTGTATTTAAATGTACCTTGGAGTATTTGAATAATGCCCAAGGATTTTTGAGCAGGTTTCATGGAAAATTCTAGAGTAATGGAGTGGAATTGGTTGTAGTCAAACTTCAAATTTGACAAAACTTTGCCCATTCAGACAATAGCTAATTTAAATATTATTAATAAAAGCATGCGAGTATGAGCCAATATAAATGCATGAATATAAGGACTAACTTTTAATGGCACTGCAAAGCATTATTCGGTTTAAATGGAATAATTCATCATAGAGCCACTTCTTCATAAAGCTGGGCTCATAATAAAACGCTAGTTTTCCAGTAAATCTAATGATTAAAAAGCGGAAGTGAAATCCTTCTAATACCAGAGATATTTCATATCTCCCGATCGGGAAAAAGCGAATATAAAGTAGGTCAACTCTGTATTAAAACTTTTCAGGAATTTATCTCCAAGGCATTATATTCCATCCATAAACACATTTATTAGTATGCTTCTCAACAGCACAGTATTCTATGATTCAATTTATATTTAAATCATTCTGGCTTTATTATTGGAAGTGCTCATTATGGTAATATTAAAGGGATATAGATATGTTCATTAATTAACAAGTCCAAAGGAGCGAATTCACTGTACTGTGTCCGAATCCTGAATGGAAGGACGGCCTGACCCAGTTATATACCCGGCTTGACTATGTAATTGAGTTATCCGCTGATTACATTACGGTAAATATTTTCCCCATGCAAACGGTCTTGTGTTATCTGGCAAAGAGTGAAACTTATATCAAACGATGTGCCAATATTCACATTAATTTTTCAATGAAAAGCCTATTTCCGATAAAATATCGTTTGCGGAGTTTATTACAGATTTAATTCATTTTTGCATTCATTTCCACATACTACATGGAAACTTTTTTTGCTCAAAGGTTGTAAATTACACTCATTTTACTATGCGGTAGTTGTAGTTTATTTTAGGATTTCCCGCATGTATAGTACTTCCTTAAATATTTCATATTGACAACGTTCGCATTTTTCAATTTGTTATTTATTATATTATTTTCTTCATCCCACCCTGCGGAGCAATCATTGTCATAACTGTCTTCGTCTTCATCATCTAAAGGGTGTTCCAATAAGAACGACGGTTTTAAATTGCGCGCCAGCGGAAGGTTAAGTAAAATAGAGCGATTCAATAGACAACAACGAATTCTCTTTGTGAAAAATTATGATCAAAGTGGTGGAAGTTTGCAGCCACAGTTCGCAACAATGCTCCAACTGAAGCCACTGTGAGAAAATTAATGAAGAAATTTCAGCAAACTGGGTCTGTTAATGAAGTGAAAACAGAAATACGCATTCGTCCTGGTCGCTCGACTAAAAATATTGCAGCAGTACGTGCAAATGTTGAGGAAAGCCCAACCACATCAATTCGGCATAGAGCTTAGGAAATTGCTGTTTCCACAACCACTATGCATCGAATTTTAACAAAAGATTTGAAGCTTCATGAGTACAAAGTTGACTTGGCTCAAGAGCTAAAGCCGGAAGACCATGGGAACGAAGAGCCTTTGTTGATTAGATTTTGGAACAACGCCCAATTGGACGGTGATTTTTCAACGAAAATCATCTTTAATGACGAGGCCCATTTTCATCTCGATGGCTTTGTTAATCGACAAAATTTGGGGTTCCGAAAATCCACGAGTGGTCGTTCAGAAACAGATGCATCCAAAAAGAATCACTGTGTGCATTGTGGGCTGGAGGCATCATCGGACCATTTTTCGTCGAAAATGCAGTTGGCCAAGCATTAACCGTGACTGGTGTTCGTTATCGTGAAATGTTACATAACTTTTTTGTGCCAAAATTTGAAAATATGGATCTCAGTAGCATGTGGTTTCAACAGGACGGTGCAACATGCCATACAGCCAGAGAAACTGTTGAATTACTGCACGAGTCATTTCCTGGTTGTGTTATTTCTCGTTTGGAGATCGGCATTGGCCACCCAGATCATGCGATTTAACGCCTTTGGACTTTTTCGTTGGGGTTTTTTAAAGTCACAGTTTATGTGCACAAACCAACAACGACTGAAGCCTTAAAAGATGAATTTAACCCTGTATCTCTAAATATCGCAAAATTTATGCGCAACAGTCCTTGAAAATTTCATGAAAAGAACACGTCTGGCCAGCAAAGACGGGCGGTCATTTGTCCAATGTCTTATTCCATCTACCTCATGATGTGTACTTCAGTAGTAGTAACATCTTTATTTCTAAAACAGGCTATCGACCTATCGGTCTTTCTGCCTTGTTTAATACATGTAGTCTTAATCTAAATAAAAAAAACAGATATGAAAATTCTCCCATTCTAGGTCAACGATATTACTAAATAAAATTTCAGTGGCAAGAAAAGATTATTTTATTGTCCCCTAGTCAGTTGCGTTTGTTAAGTGTTCGAGTAGCGTTAATGTAGGGAAACGGAAGCGGGCTTGTCTGGTTGGTCTTGTAAGACAAAGGGGATTCAGTATGGTCCAGTTGTAGGGGTTGTTTGTCCATTTGGTCTGTAGCTGTATGAGTCCTTTCGAGATCTTTGTCATGTTTGTGCGTTCGTAGTAGTTGGGTGGGGGGGGTTGTGGTAGTGGGTGTGTACTTCATTTTTTCAATAAATGTTTCAAACTTTTTGCAACAAATATATATGTTTTATTTAAATTTAAATCCGTCGTTCTATCCGAACACCCTTTATCTCTGAATCAATTTCCTCATAAGATATGGTATACAGATTGTCTATAAATCGCCTTATGCGAAGGACGTTCATGTACATCCACAACATTTAAAACAGACCAAGCTTCTTTAGTAACGCAGAAAATAATCGACTGTTTGTTTCGTTTCAACCTTTTTTTGTTTTCTGGCTACGACGTATTTTGCTGACAATAATTCTCATGTGACTATTATGCGATCGACAGATTTTTGGATTTATGTATATAGAGTGTATGTGTTATTTCTTTCAGTACCATGTAGTTAAAACCTTCAAAAAGAATTGATGAAAACTGACAAAAATCAATCAATTCACCAGGATTGGCTCCCTGTACAAACATGATTTGTTCAGTAAATGCCAAAACAAGCGTCGAGAAGCAATGTATTAAGGTGCAAAGATGGATTTATTTATCGAAGCGGAAAATGCTTTCACTAGTAAGAACCTATATAAATAAATGTGGGGGAGCCAGTCACATCTGTCAACATCAGTCTTGGGAAAGTCTAATTGCCATGGAAGATATCGTTTTGCACAAATGCTACGTTACAGGGTTGTCGTATTTCAGAAATTTGCCCAATTTCGACCATAAAATTCTGCAATTTTTCATCTCGAAATAAAATCAAAAACCATCGTAATAAATGCTGATCTGCACTCCATCCAAAATTAAATTCTGTATCTACAGATGCGAATTTTAGAGAGGCGAATCTGGGAGCTTGATAAGGCCACCGTGTAGCCCAGATCTAACTGCGTCAGACACGGTTAAATGTAGGGATTTAATTGAAAAAATCGAGACTAAAATAACCCTCACCTAGCTTCTGCCAATGTGACTGTTTTTAAAAGCTCCGAAATATTATTGGCAACATCGTCACCTCGAACATTTCTTTACAGGATTAGAAGAAACAGGAAAAATGTCCAGACTAAAGATTAAAAGACTCTGTCACAACAAATATTCCTCAAACCTCAATTCTCACACCTGATGCCCCGTTTCTTAACAATGTTAAGCCAATTTCTGCGAGAAAGAGCGGTTAATGCGTTGCGACAACACATGCCCTTAGCTCAAAGTAGAGCCAACCGGGACGTTTTATAGAGAAAAAAATAGTAATTTTCAGCGAAATTCTTGCCTCGCTTCAAAACTTGCCAACTGAAGCAATAGTCCGATATTAACCGAAAACATCACCCTTTCCAACAGTGAGAGTCTAGTCTGGATTACCATTTTAGTAATTTAAATCCGGGTCGAGAATTAAACCAGTTTAACGTAAATACTGCAATCTTAATATTATCCTAGGGTTTCCATATTTCCTTCGGTAATACGTTGAATAATCCAAATAAGGTATACAGAAATATGTAAAACATTCCAGATTAGGTGTGAAATTGTGTGCTTCGCGTATTAAACATTAAAATGTATACGAGATTTGATCCAAGTGAATTATAACATTAGCCATGAATTAATCCCGGTCCATTCACATGTAAATTAATTCGCGCTTAATAAATCAGTTTTCGTCAAACCCAATTTTTCTCGTCAATTATCGTCTAATCCCAAAAATATAAATTAGTTTGCGAAAATCTAACATCATCATGATTGGCTCTACATAGTCAATATAAAATGGTATATTTAATCTACATATTTGCTATCATCGATGGATTTCCCTTGAGTTTCTGATTTCAGCTCTGATTGGTTGACATGTTATTTCTTTGCAGATTTACCGTATATTTTATATTTGGGATAAAACGTGTTTCGTTCTGCTTGTACACAGTCCACGAGTATATTTACCCAGCCAACAAAAAGTAATAAGTATTTACTTAATCAAAGGCAAACATTACAGCGTTTGCCTTTGAAATGCTTTAAAATGTACTGAAACTTGTCGAGTGTTCATTAGGGATTTTTAATTAACACTTTGAGTTAAGGAGATGTATGTACCTTTCATACGCGCCCTGATATTTGCTTGAGATGATTAGACAATGAAAGACATTAATGAGCACATCAGTGAACTAACGATCATCGGTTTAGATGTTGCTGCCTAGTTCTCGTCAAACACAAATTCTCGATGAGGACTATAAGTATTTGCAATAGCTCGTGCGTGATTAAGTTATTTATCAACCCTTCAAAATGTACTCATTACTCACACTTGAGTTTCCGCGAAATTATAACTTTCTTAAATAAATAATAAGGACCAGCCTGATATTCCAGAGGGGGGCAAAATTTAATTTTAGTTGGGCAACATCTATCGTCTACGTTTTATACAGTAGCCAAGTTTGCTAGTTTACAGTTAATAAAGTTACATAAAAGTTAAGTTTTAAATAAAGTTTGAAAATATTTCAAATTGTTAAATTTCTCTTACTTCCACTTTAACTAATTTAAACAAACTTCTTCCAACCTGGCATTAGAACATTTCAGTGATTATGTAGTCTCAGCTTGTTACGCTTTAGAGAATGGTGATAATTAGTTTTTTATTTAACCGGAGAACTTTTCAAGTTTCTATGTAAGACCCTGTTACTTTTTCTAGTAACTTTGCCTCAAACTCGACGCGAAAAGTTTGATTACAATTGTCAAATAAATTGAGGCACATAAACTGTTGCAAATTAAACTCGCATCGACAGCATAAAAAGTTCACCCTAATCAAAGCAAAAACTTTTAATCATTAACCTATCGGGAATTTTAATGGGACCTACAAAGCCATTATTGTCGAACATACATGTGCTTTAACATGCAACTGTGTTAAGTGGCGCCTTTTTGCAACAATCAAGATACTCCCCCCTAATGCATTAATTCACTACTTATTAACGAAGATAAGAAATAAATGAAGTAAGAACTCATTTATTTTTATGTAGCTGTGCGGCTTTTCCTCTAAATTAAACAAAAAGCATCAGCAAAGGCAAATTGCAAACGACTGGCGCGTCTGTATTATGGGATTACTATTTTCATATAAATATACTTTTGCTGTGGGATTCCAGTATGAAAGTTGGAGTTTAATACATCCAAATACGGTTTAACTTTCATAGCCATATTTGCGCTACATTCGTATTCCATTACAAAGCATAAAACGAGACGAGTATACATATTATTAGAGTTTCAAAAGTCATAAATACATAATTTAACGTGTATGTTTTTTCAAAGCGAAAATAATCGGACTCTTCGGTTTCACTTCTTTGCACATGTTTTCCACTAAATATTAACAACGGTTTTTTTAATCAAAAGTATTTATTGTGGAATTTAAATACCACCTGAGAAAACTAAAGACAAAATAATCCTCTTTTGTGAATTACAGCATTCCCAGATCCTTTGCTTCAGTTATAAACACAGATAGAAATATCGCCAGGCGCCTGTCTCAAAATAATTCTAAAGATGTTGTTTGGTTTTATTTCGGGAAATGTTTTAAACGCACAAAGATATTTATACAAACGTACTTGAAGATCCCAAGAAGGGTTACATAGGCGTGTTTTCAAAACGATGGTATTTACGCTTTTATTCGCGTGTAAATCTTTCTAAAAATACTCAAAGTAGCCAGGAGAGGACTTAGGCTTCAAGCGAGTTGGAGAAATCCTGATTTCAGCCAACTTCCATAACTGAGAATACATTTTATGGGCTTTGATGTTAAACTAATATTTGTTGGACTCAATAAAACCAAACTTGAGCTCAATAGATGCACGTTTTTGGTACTTATTCTTGTATGTCAAGCATACAATTCCTATTTGTAGAACTTCGGATTAGTCCGGCAAACAAACCTGAAAGGAGAATAATACAATTCTCTATTTCTCAAAGAACAAGTAAATAAAACGACGTATCTACTCAGAACGAAATAATAAGTTAATTAGTTTGGCGAGTCACATCTCGTTTTGAAATGGGATTTGGACTGGAAGGTTCGTGGAATGTCGATATAATAATAACAAGTTGCTTGAAATTTATTGGAAAAAGCGTCTTTGTCTGCATTTCAACATGTTTCACTTCGAGGTGCCTGTCTGGAATAAGATCCGTGTTGAGCGAATTAACATAAACGGATGCTCCTTATTTGCATACATTGTGAGGATTCGTAGACGTGCATGCTTAGCAACAATAGCAACTTCATGATTTGTACTTTAATCTCGTACTTTGAAACGCGCTAAAAAGTTTCTTACTCGCTACTATTATACAGAGGCAATTTATTAAGTCCATAACTCGTTCAGTTTAATGCTAAAATAATTGAAGGAAAACTTCAAAATTGCGTAGAGCGGAACTAAAACTTGTTGATAAGAATGTGCTAATAATAATAACAACATCAGTCTTAGTACGCAAAACAACAAAAACAATGTTGAAAATTAATCTCTAACGAAGGAACTGGAGTTTCCCGGCCATTGGTTGAAACTGGTGAGTCTGAACGAAGCTGGATTTATAATCTCATGTATTTGCGATAGGATGAACAGAATTTTATATAAATTACACAGTTAGGATTAATTTTTAACTTTTACGGCCACAGTGTCACGCCAAGCGTTATTTTAACATACAACAGTAATAAATTCACTTAAAAATTAAACAGCGCTGTTTTAAAATTTAGTTGTTTCCCTTTTAAAAGAAAAACTTTTATTGCACACAATAACATTAAATTTGGTTCTAATGCAACAACATGTGGTGCTATTTCATACGACAAAATATAAATATTGCGGTGTGAAATGCAAATTTGTTCACAGCTTTGTCCGATATATTTGTGTAAATGTGTGTACATCGACGAATTTGCTTGAAAGCTGCAAATTTTAAATTTAAATACTATGAAAGCATGTGGAATATTTTCACGGATATTTACGCATTGTGGCCAGTTGCGTTCGAAAAAGTCACTGGCGTTATCGCGTTGTAGTTTAGTCCGAAATACCTGTTTGGAACTCATTCGACTAAAACCTAATATTTGGCTTATAGAAAAAATTCATATCTTTGGAGATTAAACAATAATTATCTAAAGATGGTTAGGTTTAAATAATACTATTACAGCAAGACGTGGCTAAATAGCTTGCAGAGATAAAGATGCGAAACTGATTCATCCACCTTTTTTTTCAAGTACTAACCAGGCGGCACTTCAATCCAAGAGATTTAAATTACAGTTTTTGCATTGAAAACATGTAAATCGGTCTATATATATATATGTATTTCAATATCAATTATGTCCCTCAGGTAGCTCTAGAAATGAGACAATACGGACTCACAGCGAATCCAGAGGGACTAGTCAGACAAGCCAATTAAAAGTTCTTGAGCACGCCAATATATAATATCTTAATAAAGACAAATATTTCGCTTGTTAAGGCAGCTTCAAACTTTGGTTGACAATATAAATTACCCACTAATTTGCGGCCTTGAGTTCCCTCATATTATAGAACTAGGAATAATTATAACACCGATGATCAAGTTAAACGTAGTCAAAAGCGTAGTCAAAATTTCCCGCTTAAATTGGCCAGTTTATCGACTTTCTTGATTGCGTGTGTCAGGCTAAAAATGGAGAATTTGCTGAAATTATTGGAGCTCGGTGTCAGACTATCTGGAAGCTGGGAAATTTTAAAACCAAGTAAATATTAGCATCTCGGAAAAGTAAAGCTGAACTGTATAATGCAGATGCCCATTTAGGAAAAGAATAAATTAAGAAAAGCTATTTGGCAGAGAAGTAACTAAAATACAGACAAGCTTTTTTGCGGCGCCAAACTGAAAACCAATAAATTTTACATAATACTAGTCTAGAGCTTCTTAGCCGAATACGTCTTTCCATGCGGGCAATATTAAATAAAACCAAGAGTATTACTTAAAAGTATTGGCAAATGACTATGAAATTCATGACTTTATCTTTCTAGTTCTAGACCATCTCTACCAAATACAGTTCATAAATGCAAATAACTCTCGTACGAATAAAATTTGAGTACCATCAAAGCAAAATTGTTTTTATCCCTTGAAACATTCAAGCAAAATTGATATATATGTTTTATTAAAAGTGGATGATTTAGTTTGTATATATACTGTTCAAAAATATTTGTTTATGGATTGTTCGACACCCTAATCCCATCGCTTAGTTTTGGAAGAACTGGCGGAAACTGCAACATGTTTCTCTAATCTCCAATACCTACTAAACCGTAACAGAGGGATTAACTTTGACTATATCAATGTAACGAGAAGATTATCATCTACAAAAAAGATTGTATTCATTTTTCTAGTAAAGTGAATAGTAAGCCGAATATTAGAGTAAAACTGATTCGTTTCAAATTCATTTAGAAAAATGAAAGACTTTCCATTCTTGCTGGAAATAACCATATAACAGAATCATAACGACTAAAAAATAAATGTATGAGAAAATTCGGTTCATTTGAAAACGTTTTTTCGTTGTCCCTTTTTGATAAAATCAACTGTTTTGGAATAAAAAAAATTAAATCTAAAGTACTATTGCGTACAAAGAGAGACAGATTTATCCCGGCCCTAATTAGAAAAAAACTCGCTACTATAATAGCAGGATTGCTATATTACTTTCATTAACTAATACACTAATAAAGTATCACCTTCTTGATTTAAATTTAAAAAAATCCTTCCCTATTGCAAGGCGATAGCTCGTTAATGATTGACTTGCAAACCGAGCCTTTTCTAATAAATTGCCCTAAAAATCTTGAAGTGTTTTGCAGTTGTTTTGAAACACCCCGTATAAGTGTTCGAGTAGCGTTAATGTAGGAAAACGGAAGCGGGATTGTCTGGTTGGTCTTGTAAGACAAAGGGGATTCAGTATGGTCCAGTTGTAGGGGTTGTTTGTCCATTTTGTCTGTAGCTGTATGAGTCTTTCCGAGATCTTTGTCATGTTTGTGCGTTCGTATAGTAGTTGGGTGGGGGGGTTGTGTAGTGGGTTTTGGGGGTGTCTTATTCGTGTTATTAGTCTTAGTGCAATTTGCTCTGTTGTTTGTGTATAACGTTTTGTCCTTTCTGTTCCGTTGGTCATGAGTACATGTCCAAAGTCTAGCAAGGGTCTACAAATAGCTTTATATATTTTGGTGGCGGTGTTTGTGCTAATTCCTCTGTCTTTGTAGGTTAGTGATCGGAAGTGTTTCGCTCTCTTCATTGTTTCTGCCCTGATGTTTCGCATGTGTTTAGTGAATCTAAGTTTGTGGTCGATTGTGATTCCAAGGTATTTTACGTCGTTTTTTGGTTGTGTCGTTTGGCCGTCTGCTGTTATTGTAGGGGAATCAGCGTTGAGTCTGTGGTTTGTGAGCAGAAGTTGGTTTTTTGACGCGTTTGGTGTTAGTCTCCATTTATAAAACCATGTCATTGTGTTGTTTGTTAGTGTTTGGAGTCTTTGCGTTGCTCTCTCAGTAGTTTTGTCATGTACAATAAGTGCCGTGTCGTCTGCGTATTGTAATATGTATGCCGATCTGTCGATTTGATTTTTGTCTGGTAAGTTGTAATTGTATATGTCATGGCAGTATATATTGTAGAGAAACGGTGAGAGCGGGGATCCTTGAGGGAGCCCTTGTTCAGGGGAAAAAGAAAATGACAGTGTTTTGTCAATTCGTACTTGTAGTTGTCTGTTTTCTAGTAAGTTCTTTATGGTGTGTAGTAGATATGTTGGTGTGTGTAGTTTGTATAGTTTGTATAGTAAGCCTCTATGCCAGACACTGTCAAAAGCCTTGTTAATGTCCATAAACAGGCAAGCTGTCTTTCTGTCAGTTAGGTGGGTAGTTTGTATATTGTTGGCCAAAATAAAGAGCGGATGAACAGTCGAGTGATGCTGTTTGAAACCAAATTGGTAGGTAGGTATATATTTTCCAATCACTTTGTCAAGCCGCTGCTTCATTATGTATTCAAAAATCTTGCCTAGTACTGGAAGCAGTGTAATTGGTCTGTAGTTGCTCGGTTGTGTATTGTCCAGTCCATTTTTGGGTATAGGGATTATTAAGCCGTTTTTTCCATGTTTCTGGGATTCTGCCATTTGTGATGCAGTTGTTCAATTCAGTTAGGATCAGTTTGTGTGTTTCTTGAGTTAGGCTTTTCAAGACTTTTGCCTTAATTTTATCTTTCCCCGGTGCAGTGTTCTTGATGTGCGCTAGGGCTTCATCGTACTCTGTGTCTGTGATCAGTGTGCAGGCATAGTTTGGTGAGTGGTTAAAATAGTTCAAGTACCAGTCGTTGATCAAGTTCCAGTTGTCATTGTCGAAGTTAGGGTTTGTCGATGTGCTGAAGGCCCTTTGATAGTGTCTGGCGAATGCGTCCGCTTTCTCTTTGTCTGTGTAGCGTTCTATTCCGTTTTCGTCAATTGTGTCAGTAGTGCCAGTCTTCCTGTATTGCGCCAGTTTCTTAATTTTTCGCCAGTATGTTTTGCATTTGTCCTTCTGTATTTCTTTACATGTTTCTAGCCATTTGTCTTGTCGGGATTGTCCAATCAAAGTTTTAATGTTTCTGTTAAGTTGGTTCATTGTCTTTTTTAGGTCGTTATTTTGAGTGTTGTATATAGTCTATACAGTTCTCTCTTATGTTTTATTAGTCTCAGTATGTATTTGGGTAGTGTATGTCGGTAGAAAGCATTTTTTATTTCCGGGCTAAATTTTCCTATGGCTAGTGAAAGTTGTTGTTGTATGGTTTCTATTGAAATGTGCTGTGCTTGTGATTGAATGTAGTCATGTATATGTTGTTTCACTTTGTCTATGTCAGTCTTTGTTAGGTTTAAGTTTTTCTCTATAGGAGGTGTATTGGAGGTAGGTTGCGTATGTTGTAAGTCTATGTTAAACGTAATAGCCAGGTGGTCGGATCCCAGCTCGTTGGTTAAGTTTATGTTGTTGATGGTGTTTGTCAAGTTTTTTGTGTGCAGTAGAACGTCTGGTGTTGAGTCTGGGTTTGCGGGCATCAGAAAAGTTGGTGGGGTGTGCTGTTTTATAAAGTCGGAGTTTTGCAAAAATCTTTTAAGTTGTTTCGTTTTGTTCGTGTTCAAGTTAAAGTCGCCTATAATTATTGCATATTTATAGATGCTCGCCTTAGTCAGTATGTTTTGTTCTAGGTTGGAGTGTGGGTGTATGTATGTCAGAAATATATGTATCAGGTCGTTTAAGTATGGTATGGTAAAATGTAGACAGTCGTTCAAAGGGTTGTTGAGGAAAGGAGGATTTGCTCTTCCAAGTTTAGCTGTTGGTTTTAGGTAATCAGGTCAATATGTGTTGATTGTTAATAGGTTCAAAACGTCGGTTGATGTTTTCTTAAAAACAGGCTTCTTACAAAAACACTTAAGTTTCATAATTTGCTCCAGTTTTACATGCCATACTAGAAATTAAATTTTTTAAATATATTTTCTAGATTTTCTACCCTTAAACAGGGTGGAGTTCCTCGTTTTTCCCAGTTCTATGCATAAACCGCAACGGCTTATACTTTTCCAGCAGTAGGCAACATTAAAAAAAGCCCCAATTGGGTAAAGCAGTATTCTCTAAAATCCGGCAACCAGCAAAACAGGTTTAGCTCATTAACATTATCCTTGACGGCTCTAGCTGCTGAAGATCTGGCATAGCCATATCTCACTGAAGCTCTTTCAAAATTCATCGAGGCTGATCTTTTTTAATATCCTAACTATCTCACTCAGCAACATCATTTTCTCCCGTACGTACAGAGCTTAGAGGGTTGCTAGGGTTATGCGGGCCAAACTTTGACAGTTGACTTTGGCATTTCACTTTGAAATCTCACTTTTGTCGCCGCTTCGAAAATTTCTCCAGTTTTAAGCTCTTTTGGTGCAAAAAAAAAGGATTTTTAAAGTAATTTGCAATGGCCGAGAGAAATTTTGTAACCTTAACATATAAAGATATCAATGAGAGTATCATACCTGCACTAAGTGATAAATTAATTCGTGCTTTCTTGGACAACATTGAAAGCGATATGGCCAACCTGTAAGTACATTATTTGATTTAATTCACATTGCTCTGTGCTTTCTCCGTATTATTTGAGATATTTTGAGCAACACATTAACTTCTAGGAGAACGCTCAACTTTTCAAGGCAACAGGTAAATGACATGCTCAAAGTTAGAACGATTTTGAGGAATGAAAATCGTGCGAGAAGATTTATGGCTATAAAACAATCAGAAGAGAAATGGCTTGCAAACACGACTCAGAAAATGGTCTTGGTGGAAAAATGGATCAACAACTTAAAAGTTGCGCGTCCATCAAAAATCCCCCTGCTCGTCAGAGGAGCCGCAAAAAGAGTCGCAGCTGCGCACCAAGCTAGCCCAAATAAATCAATTCGTGCGGGCAACTCAAACGAGGCAAAGTCGGCCATAAAAAGTAAGATACCCATATTGTACGCCCGAAGATTTAAAACGGAGTAAAATATGCTATGGTAACAATAAAAAATTATAGTTAATCGTTTTAAATGTTAAAAACTGTTAATTGTTTGTATTTGAAATTTGAATTTGTTCTAAAGTAACATGGTTAAATGTGAGAATTTTATTAATAAAGAGGTTGTTCCAAATTTAGTTCAATTTATTGATTGAATAATTGATTTTTGTTGCAAGTGAAACCTCTCTCTAAAAAAACCTTTCCAGTAGTATGAAAATACATTAAGCATGTTTACATTCCCAATTACAACTTCTCCAACAGATAGGCTTGCAAGTAAAGCAGATACAGACAGTTGAAATTTCTTATAGTTTCACTCTGACGCTGTTGCTTGACTTTACGAAGTTTATCTCCATACAGCATCTTACAATAGCAGCAGAACAATAAATACTTCATTGTATTCGGAATATATGAGCTCTAAGGTCTAGTGAACAATAAAACAGAATTTAATAATCTTCGAGGTTGATGTACAAGTACAGAATTAGATAAAATATTAGATTGGCTCAGCTCGGCTGCGTTTCGCGGAAAATAAAAATGCTGCTCTAACTTGGGCGATAAAAGATATTTGAAACTAGCTCTATTTTTGACCGAGGTAAAATTAACTATATATCTAGTTACAGTTAGTTTTTTTTATTGTTATAGCAATCTAGTAATACAGTATACTAATAAGCCATTTGTCTTTAACTTAATCTACTACATTAAAAAATGAATTTGAATGAATTAAAAAAAAACACAAAGCACACACATCCTCTGATAGTCACTTTGTCTGTAATATTACAGTACATCGGTTTGACATGTACTCTGTCACAAAGTCTTGCCTTCTAGACCAGTTCGAATGGTTTAGTTCTTTTGAGTCTTCTCTGTATTTCCGCATTATCCAGGAGCTTGAGTGCCTCAGAATTCACATGCTGATGGAGTCGCTGTTCATGATTCTGTGCATACTTTTTGATGACGTTATCTACAGTTTCTACGCCCAAGTCTTTATGTAGATTTTGATTTCTTATATACCATGGTGCATCAACGATACTACGAAGTACTTTATTCTGGAAGCGTAGGATGATATTTCTATTGCTCTGTTTGGTGCAGCTCCAAAGTTGCACACCATAAGTCCACACTCGCTTGAGGACTTGATTGTATAACAATAGCTTGTTATACACTGTGAGAGCTGAGTTTCTACCCAATAGCCAGTACATCTTTCTGTACTTTAGATTCAGTTCTTCCTGTTTCTTCTTTTTTTTCTTTCTTTGACGTGCGGATTCCATCTGTGGGTTATGCCTAGATATTTAGCTGTATTCCCATTTGGTACAATCTTGTCATTAATGTATACTGGTTTGTATTCTATTCGTTTGTTGGTGAAGTCGATATGGACCGATTTCTTTTCATTTAATTTGATGCGCCATTTCAGGGTCCAACGTTGAACCTCATCTATAGCTGCTTGGAGTTTTTCAATAGATTGCATATTGCTGTCGCCTATCGCTAGCATTGCAGTGTCATCGGCGAATGTAGCAACAACATTTTGATCAGCAATCAGTTACAGTTAGTTGATTCAGGTAAGTTATGTTCTTCTGAAAGAAAGAAGAAACAAATTTTGAAGATAACAAGTGAGCACGAGAAGTCTATTTTATTTAAAAAAAAATACATCGTGTTCATAAGAATTAATATATTTATAATTAATTAAGAACCACTTAAGATTCAGGCAAAGATGACAAATTAATTCCAAGGGACAAAGTATAACTTACATTATTATCCTTCGAGGCACTCAATTCTATGAAAACAATTTGAATTTCAAACGAAAACCTTCCTGCTGTAAAAATTTTTCGGTGAAATATGGATAGAATTTCATTAGAATCTTTAATGAAAACATTCCCTTTGGAACCATTTGACTACAAGTTCTCATCAAACAAACTTAAGGGCTAATTTTGGGGCCGATCGAGCTGAACTCCCTAGTGGCTACTAAAATTTTATGCAATTGCAATTTTTTTATTTGAATTTTCATGTAAATGCCAACGGAGTTAAATAGTAAAGTGTGTGCGCGGATTGGAATCCAAAACGCTTTTGACATAGAAGACTCTTTACCTGTAATTAGTATGAAAATGGACGTAAAATATTAAAATAATTGAGTAAACAGAAAAGGAAATTTGCGACTGATGTTCTAAGCAGAGTAGTTACTTTGCTTAGTAAGTAGTACTAATTCATCGGTATAACTTGAAGTGCAACAATTTAAAAATATTTTCTTGTGATGTTGTGACTTACATAGTCATCACACTTACTTTACTTTACTTTTTCGAGTCCAGGTCCAAAAATTTTACAATCTCTCTGTCCAGTATCGGGCCACGTCCAGGGCTTCAGTGTTAGCGAGCCATAATTCATCAAGGGTGCACTTTGAAGGACAGTGCATAAATGCTCTTAGGTGGTCGGTGGTCTGAACTTCTCCGCATTCACAAAACACCTCGTCAGCATTTTTTATGTGCCACTTTGTCAGATTAGCCTTAACGGGAGCAACACCGGTCCGCATGTAATTTAGGGTTTGCCATGTCTTCCATTCCAGGTTCATCCCTCGGGGCGGTTCTTGTCGGAGGGGAAAATTCGCTGGTGGTTCTATGCCTGTGTTACGCATAAATATTTTCCTAGATTCCTCAAGACTGTGGAGAAGGTGTCTGTCATCAAACGTTTGTTTGAATCTTTCGAGATGTTGTGGTGCCTTGCGTCGATCTTGTGGGGAGGCAAAGCCTGATGCCTGGTATAATTAGGGCACGGGAGTAGGATTCATGCAGCCAGTCACAATTCGGCATGTCTCGTTTAGTGCGACTGTGACCTGTTTTGCATCTTTAGACCTGCTCCACACGGGACAAGCATATTCCGCTGTCGAGAAACACAAAGCTTCCGCTGTAGTGGAAGTTTGCACCCCATTTACTTCCTACGAGTTTTTTTAGAAGGTTATTTCGGGTCGTGTCTTTGCGTCTGGTATTTTTGCGGTGGTCTCTATATGTTAATGAGCTATCGAGGACGACACCTAAGTATTTTGCTTTTTCAGCGTGTTCCAGATTCTGTCCCTCCAATGATACATTAAGTTTTCTATGTACTAAGTGCGTGTTCAGGTGGAAAACACATACCTGGGTTTCAGCGGGATTCGGTTTTAGGGAGTTTTCCTTATAGTATTTGGCCATCATGCTCAAGACTTCCTCAAGTTTTCTCTCGATCTCTTCGTAAGTTTTACCTTTCACCCCGATTCCAAGATCGTCAGCGTAAACAAAATGTTTAGCTTGAGGGTGAATAGGTTGATCATTGGTGTAGACGTTGAAATGCAATGGAGCTAGGACACTTCCTTGGGATAAGCCGTTTTTCTGCGTTCGCCACCTACTCTTTTTCCCATCCAGCAAAGCATAGAACCTCCTACTAGATAATAGCAACTCAAATTTTTTTGTCAATTTATAGTCCATCAGAGTGCTGTACGACTTAGATAGCAGTGTTGTATGGTTTATGGTATCATATTAGGCTGTGAGATGAACCAGAGCTGTTCCCGTCATTTCCCTCTGTTCGAAGCCCTCCTCTATGAATTATGTAAGGTTTAGTGCTTGCCCCGTGCATGATTTCCCTGGCCTAAAGCCAGCTTGTTGGGGAATGAGCTTTAAGTCCAGGTGACCCAGGTTACGGTTGAGTATGAGGCGCTCATATATTTTGAACATGTGGCACAACAGAGATATAGGGCGATAGCTACTTGGGACTTCCGGGTCTTTTCCGGGTTTGAGTAACGCTATTACTTTTGACTTTCGCCATGTTTTCGGGATCTGGTAGGTAGTCTTACAACGGTTAAATAGGACTAATAGCCACTGTTTCGTGTTTTGCCCAATATGTTTTATCTGTTCTGTTAGAATATCATCCACCCCTGGCGATTTTCCGGTTTTCATAGCATCTATGCCTTTTTGGAGTTCTATGGGTGTGAACGGGTCTCTCATGAGGTTTATCTCGCCTTTCCGTGGTCTTTCGATTTTCGAGATTTTGCTGCGGTGGTTGGTTTTCCCGTTGGAAAGAAGTTGATGCGCTACTTGGTTTGCTGTGACTGCGCATGGCTGTTTTATCTCTGTTGGGTCTCTGTTCAGTTTCCTAATCATATTCCATGCCTGCTTACTGATACGAGTCATATCCATCTTTTCAAAAGTCTCCATCCACCGTTTCTTTCTTGACTCGCTAAGTATTACTTGCAGTTGTTCACCAAGATCCATCGTTGTTTCACTGAACGGGTCTTCATTGTAATGCTGTGCATATTGGCTCATTTAGCCTTTAGCTTCATTGTTCATCCCAGACACATAGTACTATTGGCATCCTCTGGCAATGTGTTTTCGCGAGATTTTCTTTATGAGTTCAACGAACGAGCCATAGTGTTCCGGGGCGAAATCCGTTCTATTTTTGTGTCTAGCTCGTTTGTATAGTCTCCCCATTTGGCTTTTTTGAAATTAAATCTCCTCCTGAAAGGTATCTTGGGATCTTTTAGGGCACTGTATACGCTTATCCCTATAGGTATGTGTTGGGTTTTTGGTACAAAGTTATATGTTTTTTCTTTGACACACCGATCTTCTAGTGCTGTCCTGACGAAACTAAGGTCCAGGTTGTATCCTTTCTTCCAGAATTTGCTTTGGAAAGAGTGAGGGAGCTTTGGGTCATGCAAGAGAGTCAGATTACTTTGTTCGGCCCATTCTTCCACTATGTCTCCATTTTTGTCGGTAGAATCGAAGCCCCATGTTATGCTGTTGCTATTAAAATCACCAAGCACGAACCTTGTGTGTTGTGATGTAAAATTTTGAGGGGGAGTGAGTACAAAATCTTTCCCAGGCAGTTTATAGACTGAAGTCACCGTGCACGTCTCAAGTTCAACAGTCAGTATTTCTATGTCGTCATGGCATGTTTTGTACGCGGATGTTATAGCAATATCGCTTCTAACTAATATAGCACTGCCATGTTTAGCGTTAGGTTGTTCTATTATGAGTTTCATTCCCTCTACTTTTGGTCTATCAGCTTGTTTATCTATCTCGGTGGGTCTCTTGGGTGGACATTATGTCGAGTTTATGTGTTTTGCAGAGATCATACAGAATTTCCTGTTTGTTGCGTGTTATGCCCTTAAGAGCCTTTCATTTGATTTGTCATCGTTCATATTTTTTTGGATCTGGTGGTGGAAGGATTAGCCGTCCGAAGGACGTTTCCAGGGAGCGCCAGCGATATGTTTTTTAGAGAGATAATTTTAGAGAGAGATTAATCTTTAGTACATCGCTTTCGTGGAGGCTCCTTCCGTGCTCCCCATAGTCATCACAAGACAATATTTCATAATATATAATAAGTACATAATAATTAATATATAATACCATACTAATTATATTATGGTACTTAACGAATGTCTATGCTTTGCGCAAAATTCCTTTTCGTTCATTAGGTCAGTTTCAACGGACAAATCACACTGTATATAACACACAACAATAGCGCCGAGTGAGGCTTTTGAGCTAAAACCGTCCCTGCAAATTGTCGATTTGCTGTGCGAAAGTATTGTCTCATAATAGACCATACAATATAATATATACAGCCTGAAATATTCCAACACTCTGTATATAACACTCCTAATATTTCACTCTTAAAATAGCTCCAAGTGAAGTGATTCTACTGAGAATTTCATGCCCATCTCTTGTCCTGCGCTGGATGTGTTTGAAATGAGTCGTAAAAGACAACCACCCTGTACATGCGGCAAATGATATGACAATCTTGCATTGCTAAGTAGTATTGGCTAGTAATGCCATAAGTAATAAGTTGGGTGAAGTTTTAAAGCCTCTTACCCGTACTTGATTTATTTCTATTGGGCCAAAAAATCAGTCCTCCTCTATATAGGGCAACTAGTATGGTAAAGGAGTTTGATTATCTAGTTAATTGGGCAAAAACATTTCTAAAGTGTAAAAAGTCCTGATGATTGCAGTTTTGCTTTATCAGTGCGCTAACGAAAATGTCCAGAATATTTATGAATAATTTGAATAGTTATCAATGATAAAAATTAAAAGGTATTTATTTTCTTGACTTTGAACAGCGAAAATGTTATAAATAGTTTTAATTGGAAATCCTATCAAGTATATCTTAAGGTACCTCGTAAACTCTGTCAACCACAAACCTGTAATTTCGGTATAAGATTCTGAATTTATAGAGCTAAGATACGTGCTAAATAGCTTTGACTCGGTGGCTATCTAAATGAGCTTGGAATTGGAAATTATCGCCACCTAAATATGTTTAAATTCCTCAGACACTGGACATCCTGCACGTGCTAACTGGTTTTGTTTCCCACACGATTTCAAGCAGGTAGTACTCTTAAAAAGCGATTTTGACCGTATATCCTTATGTACCTTAAAAACTCTATACATTATCAACATCCAGTTTCCACCTAATCTGGTACATTTATGGAGACAAAATACGTGCTACATGGTTTTTACTTGAGAGCCGTCAAAGCGGGGAAATAAAGGTAGACATCTTAAAAGGTAATTTTAGATGGATTGAAGTTATCGCTCGATTGAAGAGAAAAATTGGGTTCTCCTGTCACTGCTCTCATTTTACGGCTTATCTAGTTCGAAAACTCCAACCATGCTGATCGACGTTATTGAGTCTTATAGAACATAGTTTTCCTTGCAATATGTTATCAAAAATACATGTTTTGCTCTATTGTGACCTCAGGTGTACAGAACTCTATACTCTATAAAATTGGATAAAGATCAACTTCCTAAATAAAAGGGGAAGTTCCTTTTACTCGAAGGGAAAGGGCGTAATTGCCCAATAAACATTTTAACGCTCACTGAAGAATGTCAAGCGATATTTGCATTTACGGGAAAATTGCGAAAGTCACGATAAATGGCAAATATTTTGGTATTATGCAACAGCCCTTTATGTTTAATGTGGTAAAAACCTGAACGGAACAGACAAATCTGCTGCACTATCTATTGAGTAAATACCGCCAGGCATATGTAGGTACATGTATATTTCAGTTGGACACTCACTGGGGGCTATTGTAAAATTAATCATACCCTTGTCCCTCTAGGTGACAGTTTGAAAGGGGATGAATATGTATATGCAGTCATAACAGGCAAAAAAATGACAAACCAGATATGAAATATAGAGTGCAATTAGTTCGATTCGCTTTCTAAAACCTTGTCTCTAATACAGTGAAAGTTTATTTATTAGACACTCTCTTTTTCTTCGTTTGCTGTTCAAACGACGTTTTTACATCGGCATACTTTGATCAGGATGAAATTCAAATTCCTTCAAACTTTACAGGGAGATACCTAATGTACCAAGATATGTTCTTTAGCAAGAGGTAGGTCCCGTTCATATGCACTTTTTTAGCCGTATATGGACATGATACATATACTATTTTTAGCAAATACGGATAGATCCCTCTTGAGAAATGTCTGAAATTAATCCGTTATTACTCTGTATAATTTGAAGGAATTTGCAAGAATTTCAACCGCATCAAATCTCGCAAGACTCATACATATTACAGTTGGTAAACTGCACCAGCAGCAGGTAAAGTAGGTCGAATAAAACCGATTTAATACATAAATAAACCATTATACTTGAACCATTTACTTGCAAGAATGGATGAAATTCATGGAACAAAACTAAACTATTTTAACCGCATTGAAAAATGTATTAGTTACACTTTTTCAGCTATACATAACGACCTTTTAATGTAAAAATTGTCACTTTTAGCTGCATCAGCTATCAATCTCTAATGTATTTGTAATGAATCCGGAAACGGCAGCTTTCTTCTATTTAAAAATATGAACATTTTATAATATAGGAGGGTGAATTTCTCATATCATCATCCGAACGTTGTGTTGACTTCGCTTTTGAATAAATATAGACGCTGATGTGCATTTTAACGTCTAAAATTCATCAATCACATAATCATGAAAGGGGAAGCACCAACATGATTTTGGAATATGGGAAGCTGTTTAAAATATGAGTATGTGGAAATTTCAAACCGTTTAAATCGATACATCGCGGTTGTTTAGCGTAATTTTGCTGTTTTGATCGCATTAGCAGTGCAGAATTTTAAGCAATTATTGAATATCAAATCCCGTTCACTTTTACATAGGTACTAGACCTATACATAGGTACATATGTAAAAAAGAGTTACGCTGCTGTTCCGTAAGACTCAGATGCCGTGAAATCCTTAGTTGATAATATTTGTATTAGGAGGGTGATTTATCTGAGCCCCTTGCGCCTAGAAATCGAATACAGATTATGATGTAGTACAGTCATAACTCGTAATTAACAAATACACACTACGTGGATACTTGGATCCGGCTCAGACAGATCCCGGCGGTCTTTGAATTCCCGAGTAAAATAATGCCATTAAAATTCCTAACGTATATGCTAGGTAGAAGGCAAAATTTATATCGCCCCATTTAACACCACGTAGTTTTACTGAAGTCGGTTAATGGGGTAACTTTCCCTTTAATTAATTTGGAAATTTTGGAAATGCCACAGCTGACCACAATGGGGTAGCTCGCTTCTAAGTTTAAAAAACTCAATTAAAGCTGATGTTTCTCCGAAATTTGTCAAAAATATTCATTCTAGAGTTCTCTAGACATGAAGATCACCTTTAGCGAAACGTATTTAATTATTTGCGTGTACCTTTAATTCATTTCGTGCCATATAAGCACATTAAACTTCCCTATAAGTCTTTGAGCTAAAAAATCTCCATCACCCAACTCTGCAAGCCACAAAAGGACATTTCAATGGCAAAACAATAACTCAGAAATGGAGATGATGAATTTCTGGAGGGACGTGACCCAAACTTGCCGGGCGCAGTATTAAATTTGTATTGTCAAATAAGATTAATTTCTAAAATGGCTGATAGCTCTGGCATAATTTATCTGTCTCACGCCCTTAGGGATTTGAAATGTGATACGTTTTCGGTAAATAATGTGGTTATGATAATTTCGCTTTCCAAGTTGAGAGTTTCATCGATTTTGACAAATGCAGTTCGAATTTGCGAATTTTAAATCCCAACTAAATTTCCTTCAATGTTAATTATAATTCTTTATTGCCACAATTCCCAGATTTATTTTTGAATTTAGTGATTTCATTTTTTGCTTCTCCCATATCTTCTACAAGGTATTGTACAAAATGTACCCTTTAATCAAACAAATAGTGTTCGCTACTGTATATATCTCTCTTCACTCGTTCAATCAACATTTTTTTTTATCATTGTTCATTTCTCTGCCAAGAAGGAACAACACAGGACATTTACAAACAATGAGAAAAACAACACTATGAATTAAAGTAGATTTATATTACACTTAAACTAAAAATCTTGCACAGTCTTCCTCATTTCCAAAGCCCTCAGTAGGTACCCAATTCAACAAGCGAATTCTTTGGTTAATTGCACAAACTATTTGAGAAAAAAATCATGCTCATAAAAGCATTGGCAAAGTAAATACCGTGCCTTCTCTAAACTAAGATCAAACTTCAATATAAAACCTCTTGAGCCATTTTGGCTCAGTTTGGTAAGCTTCCACACATTTCGCCAATTAAATTAAAGCGTCTGCGTTATTTTCACGGAAAATAAAATGTATAATGCATATTTTTCAGTCATGTTATGTTACCTCAAACGTTTCTGCTATTACAAGAAGAGGTAAACTTATTCTTTGCGCTTGAAATTTCAGAGCCTTCCTATCAAAACAATGTAACTATATTTCAATGAATGCCCTAATGGTTGTTTGTTGAAAATAGTTCTTGAGAGTTACATGGGCAAATAATATTGAAGAATGTTGGTTCAATTTCAATGACAATGTTTTCGCAAGGTTTAATCGAGTTGCAAATATCGGATAGTATTTGGCTAACTACTTCTATTTTCAACTTTCAAAGCTATTTATTCGAATGTAAGAGATCAAAGCATGTTTAATTGCCGTTGCTCTTCCACAGGTCTTGGATGGAAGGCCTCAAATGTCTAGTACACTTATTTAAAGAGCAATTATATAAATGCACTTACATAACATCAAATGAATATGCTAAAATTGCTTTTAGACCTAGTTGTACATCCTCAGAATCCCTAAAAGTATGTGAGAGTTAATCACTTGACCGCAAAATTGGCATCAACATGTCCGACAATTTTTTTGCTTACGCGACTTATATACATTAGTGCCAAACAATAGCCAATGTTAAAAAATGATTCTCTCTTAAATTCACCCAGCTCCCAATACTTCCTTAGAGACTACGCATAGAAAATAACCAACAATAACTACAAAGAATGCCCCCTAATCACTCATTTCATATCTCTAAGAGAACGTATTTTCTCTTGTCTCCTATAACTCCTCTCTATAAAATCCTTGTTCACAATAAACGGGAATTTCCATCATAAAACTAGGATTGAACTCACTGGGGAAATGGACAGTCTTCATCACAGCTGGACTCTTCACTAGACGTAGGCGTGTCCAGCTGTGGGAGACCTAAATCGAGATATTCCTCGTTAGCCGTAATGGTAAGAATGCGATCTAGCTCTTCAACCAATCCGGAAAATACTGGTCGTTTGCTTGGCTCATAACCCCAGCATGCGCGCATTAGTAAGTAAATGTCCATGGAACAGCACGGAGGCTTCTCCATTCTAAGACCGTTCCTCAAAAGCTGGAAAAGTTTTTCCACACTTGGTACGGACGGATAGGGAGTACCTGAAAGGGAAAAACGCCCGTATGGATCGAGTATTCGGGATAATAGAGCTTTGTCAATAGCGCTTTTATAAGTCCCACAATAAACTGAACTAGGGCAGTATATCAATAGCTCATAATTAATTACGAAATGATAATATAGTCGGGGCATAAAGCAAGTAAATAGATAGCCGTAGTGGAAATGCTAAATAGAAATGTCATAAACAGCACTAAAATAGTGCCGTTGTGCCGAAATTTGCTAATTAATTATTTGGCTCGACTGTGAAGTTCAATTACTGATGGTTCGTATAGTCAAGAAATGTTTTTATTTGGCAAATAAGTGCTTACCTCCCAATGTCATTATTTCCCACAAAAGAATTCCATACGACCACACGTCGGATTGCGTAGTGTAAACCCTATGGAAAAGAGCTTCCGGTGCCATCCATTTAACAGGCAAACGCCCATCGCTTTTCTTCCTGTAATAGTCGTTGCAATGGATGTCTCTGGCTAATCCAAAGTCTGCTATTTTTAAGACATAATCATCGCTAACCAATACGTTTCGGGCTGCCAAGTCTCTGTGAATGCACTGAGGAAAAGCACGATCAGCAGATGCAATTGGAATTTCTTTTACCTGCTTACCCTCCTGGAAGATAAATATTCCATACCCCTAGCCACTTGGTAGGCAAAGGAAACCAGGTCTTTCTGAGTTAAAGTTTTCTTTTCCTTCTGCTCAGTGCCTACGGCGATTTCGTATCCAGACGATGGTCGATGCTCTCTCAGAAAATCTTTCAAGTTCCCAAACGGGGCATATTCAACAACAACGTATAAGGGACCTCCTTGGGTGCAGCAGCCGATTAGGTTTATTATGTTTATGTTTTTTCCGATGACTTTCATCATTTCCATTTCTGATACTAGATCCATCATCTCATTATCACTGTGACCATCTAAAAAGTTTCGTTGCACTCAACCTGGTCTTTAATGATTGAAAATGATCCTACCTTTTAACATTTTCACAGCAACAGTTACTCGGCTTTCGGGCTTCAATAGATTGATCGCTTCAGCCTTTACCACTGTTCCAAACGCTCCTTCGCCTAGATTTTTGCCCATAATTAGCTTATCTCTAGGTATTTCCCAGTCGGAATCCATTGGTAGCTCATACTCGGAAAGCAAATTATCTCCTGCGTTGTTTAGTTGCGCTTTCTGCTTCTCGATTTTGACGACTGGCATTAACTAGAATATTCCAATTTTAGATTGTTTTTTCAAATTCATGTTTATTTCTGTGGATTACCAGGGGCTCGGACACGTCCTCCGCATTACTCATTTTTTCTATTATCACTTTCTTGGTCCACTGAGTTATCATGGCAGACCTTGCTGATTCAATGGCGATCATTTTTTGTCTTTTTTCTCTGAAACCATAATTATATTTGTCAGTTTCTCAGCTCCTTTTCTCGTCATCTGCAGGTGCTTACCGTTTGATTTTTTGCCTGTAATAAATGCAAATGTAGAAAAGCAGCAAAAATACGCAGGCTGTTACTGCTGCTATTATTAACCCTATTTTTAACGTACTCGGCTTTGGTTCTTGAGGATCTAAAATGTTTCGATTGCATTAAATGGGTTTGCCAGTAAATAAATGGGTTTCTACCTGATAGCACATCAACAACTGATAAATAGGCTTTAGCTGTAGTACGTCCTAAGCTGTTAGCTGCTATGCACACGTACCACCCTTCGTCATCGTAAGTTACGTTGCTGATTTCTAATTCCTCAGGTTTAACGGTGTTTTTCAGCTTAAGTAACACAAATAAAACACTTCACACAAAGTCACTCAAAAATTGCTTTTAATTAATTTACCATGCATACAATCAACGCTCAATTATTAATTGTTAATCTCGACTAAATATTGGTGAGGACTTCTAGAAAGGTAGAGCAAAAGGAAATGTCGACATTATTAATAACGTTTTAGAAGCTTCGGTATCAAGAAACTCTGCCACTTGTACACAGTAATTAGAATTGTTTCAGACTGCAATATTGTTTCAAATCTTAGATTTCACTCGGCTTCAAATAAGACCAATATAATGTATCAATTTTCCAACTACTCTCAAGTTATGTTTCATGCCAAACATTATTGCGAACTTATATGACCTACTATATATCCAAACGGTTTCAAATGCTTTCAAATGATCAAATAAAATTCTTATGACGATATTTCATTTCCCCATATGGTTTTTCTGTTTAAATTTGACAAGAAATTGAAAGAAAGCAAAGTTATTATTCTGAACGAAATTAATCCGTAATGTATTATAATTTTCAACTGTTATTTGTTTATTTTGTTATTATATATTTGTTTATTTTGTTATTATATATTTGTCTTTAGTTCTGTTACTCGCGTTCCTAAACTGTAGAATTTAATAGAAATTAAGGCGCATAAAAGAAGATGAGATACATTGAGAATTTGCCTTTGCCTTTGTTATTAAGTGAGGATAATTTGTATATCGAAATTACTGCGTTCAAGTTCCACGGCAAATGAGAATTTCGAAGGAAGGAACGCAAGTTCCATAAATTTGCGCCGAAAAACGATTCATTTTCCAAATAGTTAAACTTTAAATGTATATCATTTATACTTCCGGTAATTAAAAATTCGGACCAACTTATGAAGAAACCAGCTCGTAACAATATTACCTCAAAGTTAGAGTCACTTTGATTCGCTTTCTGCAGGAATAAATGCAGCAACTTTCATTAATTCACTTTCAACACATCATTCGATAACACACTTGTGGCAACAATAAAAATAAATTTCTATTGGTTAAATGGCAAAAGTATTTGCTTGCAAAATAAATGAGTTACCAATGCAATCAAAAAAGCGATATGAGCTTGAAACCTTATTAAGATATGATTCAAGGACGATTCCCTTTCGCGGCCAAACCAATTATACCAATACCCATGACATATTTGTACATATTAACATTTTATTAATTACAAATGTCTAACCTGCCACCAGTATGGATTGTACTAACATAAAATTAAATAGATCGTTGTTTGTTAGTGACAATATTAACACCTCCTCGCATCAATTTATAGATACTGCCTTTGTTTTCCACCTAAGGAAAATAATTGGATTTGCCCTGGAAAGCTCCAGTATTTACATATTTCTGCCAGCACCATCACCAAAAAGTCGGCAATAAATTTTGTAGTACCTTTCTCCCTTCTAACCGTGTATCGTTCTGAAAATCATGGGAGGAATTGAAAAAAACCCATTCTACAAACGGTTCCAAGTCAGCAACCAATTGAGGGCAAAGCAATTGAACGGTTGAATTAACCAACGCAGTAACGTTGGCTGGAAAACCGTCCTTAATGTAAGGCTTATGTGGAAATCGCTCTGTTCAATAAAAAAACATCTAAGTTAACGCATGATCCAACTGTTGAGTTCAGAAATTTATGAGCAGCGTTACTTACCGACCACATCCATTACGTAGGTGAAATTGACACAGGCTAATGGATTACAAACGACACAAGTATAGTTTCCAGTATCATCAGTAACCAAATCTTCCATCAGCAATGACCAATGATTTTGTCTGTATTCCCCATAATGCCTTTTCGGTTCTCTTCCATTTTTATACCAGGTTATATTTGGAGTGGGATTTCCTCCTGCGCGGCACTTCAGTTGTGCCATATTTCCAGCTGGTTTAACCACAATTCTTTGCATTTTTCCAGCATTGACAAAGTGAGCAGGTTCCAACACTGTTAGATTGTATTCAGCAATAAATTTTCCTTGTGAGTAGCAAGCATACACTCCTTCGTCTTTCACTGTTAAGTTTTTTATGCCGAAATTTTCGGCTGTAGACTGGTAGAAGCATCAACTGGATGTTAGAGAATTGTTCTTCAATATTTCAAGCAGCACTTACCATAGCTTTAAATTCAGTACTATTGGTAGATCGATATCTCCATTCGACATTCTCATCTTCCAAACAAGAAAATACCACATCTTGACTAGCGATTTTCTCAATTACTTGCCTCATTGGTTCAGAATTTCTGGATAGTTTTCTCACTGTGTCCTTTGAAATGTCTGAAACTAAATCTCAGAATATAACCGATTTGGTGTAAGGAGAGAATCAAGCAAGAGGCTCATGTAGACACTAATGAAATTTATTCCGCTGAAATTCTGCTGGAAAATTTAAGAGCATCTTTCGCTCACCTGTGGGATCAACAGCCATAGTGTGTAATGCATATAGAGTGACTGCAACTAGACTCCAAGGCCTGAATATCATCTTGTCAGTTGCTTTGCTCCAAATTATCTGCAATTGAACAAATCATTTTATGGAAGTCAATTAGCAAGATTATTTTAGAACACGATGACAAATAAAAAGAAGCAAAATAACGATCGATCGAAAAAATATCTTAATTTTATATTTTACAAGGTTTAAGTGAGCCTGACATGGAAATATCTAGATAACAAAATGATAGAGCCAAAAAATCTTCTAGTTTGGCCTTCCATGTTATTGGCAGGAACATCAATGCCGTACGTTGTCTGCATTCGCAATTGCCAATAATGCTTTGATACATATCTTGCACCAATTTGGTTAAGCAATGAATGCTGAAAAATAGAACAGATTCACCTTATTCTAAGCTCTGAACTGGAAATATGGCAAAAGCAAAAATTCGATGCAAAGTACAGATTAAATTCAAGTGTGAAAGAAGAATACGGAGACGCCTCTGGAAAAGTTTTAAAAACAAATCAAGCAGATGTGTCTCACACGAACGACTATCTTAGTCCAGAAGTCTTTCCAGTTCTCGACCTTTGCAGACTTTCTCCCTGACAACGCTTCTTTTTCACATTTCCAAACTGATTTGTTAAATATATTCCTTGAAGCTTTGCGAACGAAAGTCGTCTGGTGTTTTGGCGAAAAGGTGAAAGAATCGAATAGCCATTGACTTTGGATGTTTTATCGGGTTGTTAACTGTCGCAAAAAATCGACTTTCAGTCAGCATTAAGGAAGAATTGTTCCTTAAATCCACTTGAAATACCAATCTCTATTTAAGTATTTCCTTGTATTTTATCTATCGTTGGTTCATAATTGCCATATTCATCTGTAGGATCCTATCATTCAAATTCCAGCGTTTATTCTCTGCTTCATTGGGGCAGCTTTTAAAAATTTCCATAAAGTCTGAGAGGTTTTCATTGCCATCCACTAGCCAAGGTTTATTTCATGTTAAGTTTAATCAATCTTTTATTGAGTAACTGCCAATTCTTTTTCGAGTGCCTGATACGTTTTATTGATGACACTTTATCCATTACCACCGGAATTCAATTTTAAAAAATTATTAATCTGTAGCTTGAGACAGTCGGGCATTAAATTGCGGTTAGCGAGTTTTGAAATTAGCATAAATCTGTGTTCGAATTCCTGGTTAATTTAGGTTGGAAAAAAGTTAGACATAGGAAGATTTAAACCTATGGAAAATGAAAAGGTTCCAAAAAGTACAGATTGTTTTTTTGAGAATACTAATGAAGCAATTATTTATGAGCAAATCAACATATGGTGTCTTCAAGATAGCACTGCGAGATAAATGATGGGACAATGTTTCCTTTAAGTAATAAATATTCATTAGCTAAGTTCGATTGAGGTCAATGTTGGCGATTTTACGAATGCAAAACTACAATATCGGCAACCCTTAACAATGCTGATGACAAGAGTAGTAGGCGGCAAGTAACAAGCAAATCTTAGGCCATAGACCGGATGTCACTTAACAAGCCAGTCGAATCTCCACAATGATTAAGATGCAAGAGTGTTCTCCTAAGCGTAAACTAACTCTACTTAGTATGCCTTAAGTATTTTGTTGTGTACCTTGCCAATAAATATTAAATCTACAATGGACACTTGAAAATGTTTCATTTGATATTCTGTGCATGTCATTGCTATGACTATTTATCATTATGTCCGGTTTACATCAATTTTTAATTACCTATCGTAACCACCTGTACTGTGTAGTTTTTAAATATTTGCTTGACACTCATTGGTACCGTTTTAAATCAATTCATTTCAATCATTATTATCGAAAACTTTAAATTGTTTGTACAATCAGAAGCAAACAATCGAGCTCAAAAAACACAATTTCAGTCGGATAAACACATGTTACTCTTTGGAATTCCAAACATGTTTCTCTATCTCGATATTCAAATTTCACATATAAATAGAACTATGATTTTCATTATTCATGTCTCTTTATATCTTGATACAAGTAGCAAGTGCCTGTTTTAACCTCAAGCAACTCAATGTTAGAACGGTTGAGATTTATAATTGTAAATTACTATTTTACCATATAGAGCTTGTCAACTCTTCTAAGGTGGGAACAGTGGAAAAATGTTTAATTCACTAAAAATCAGCGAATACATAAAATATCCAAGAAATTAGACTCGATTTCCTGAATCAAGTTTTGCACGTGTGGAAGTAAAGAAAGGGATTTTATATGTACGCCGTCTCGACGAGAAGCTACTAGAAGGGAATACTCGACGCTTGGACACAGTTGATGAAATGTGGGGAGGTGAATGAGGTTTGAGTATAAATCAAGCGGCCGAGGAGGCTGTCGGAAAAAGAACTGTAAACACAAATGCTCACAAACAAAAAACATGGTTTACCCCTGAAATCAAGCTGCTAGCCCAAGAGAAAGAAGAAGAAAGCTCATTTAAAGTTCAAAACAACTAAGAACCTACAGGGCTATACTGAGTACATAAGAACAAGAAATAGAGTGAATATCAGGATAAGAGAAATAAAAAGGGGACACTGGGAAAAGTTTAGAAGGGAGATTGAAGGTGACATGTACGGAGCGCAGAAACGTGTCTGGAAGATGTTGAGAGCTGCAAAGAGGGAGGTGAATGATTCTGTTCAGTTGAACAATATATCGGTCGAAGTCATTTCGAGGGCTTGTATGCAGAAGAAGACTTCCTGAACGGAAACTATTGTCCAGACAAAATTGTCAGCTGTGGATGAGGAGGAAATTGAGGAATGGACTGTGAAAGAAGTATGGTCAGAAATGAAATAACTGAAAAATGGAAAAGCTCCGGGGCCGGACAACATCCCAAATGAACTCTTGAAGAATGGAGGGGAAAAATTGGCCGAAGAACTAACAAGACTCTTCAATGAAATACTGAAAAGGAGAAATATACCTGAAGAATGGAGAAGCAGCATTACCATACCAGTTTTCAAAAAAGGAAGTATCTCAGACCCCTCGAATTATAGAGGAATATCCCTTCTGAATACCACGATGAAGCTATTCACAAAAATACTGGGAAAACATATTTCCAAAAAAAATTGTATTTCCGAAGAACAGCAAGGATTTAGAAAGAACCGCAGTACCAACGATGCAGTATTTATAGAAAAGCCAGGTTATAGAAAAAGCTATCGAATTTGACAAGCCATCTTTTATGTGTTTTGTGGACCTAACCCATGCCTTCAATCGATTGAAGCTTGCAGACGTTCTCACTGAGCTCAGCGCAAAAGGAACACCAAAATATTTAGCGAACATCATAGAACAACTCAACCCGATTAATGTAACTGAAATAAAAACAAAATCGACATCCACCGGTAAAATGAAAGACGAGAGAGGGTTCGGAAAGTAAAACATGGCTATAGACTGGGAAGACACCTCCTCAAAATCGTGTGCTTCGCAGACGATGCAGCGCTCCTCGCAAATACGGAGGACGGATTACAATGGCTACTGTAGGCGTTCAAAGTGAAGTCGAAGAACTCAACATGAAGATCTCTATTACAAAAACTAATAGTATGGTAACATCGAGGGAGCCACGTCGATGCAAGCTGGTAGTTGATGACAAAATAATAGAGCAAGTTTCAGATTTCAGCTACTTGGGAATCAAAATAGCGTCGTGGAGAAACCTGACGGGTGTTGTCAAGGAGCAGATCAATAAATCTGCCAGGGTAGCAGGCGCCTTGAAGTCGTTAATATGGCGAAACCTAATTTATGACCAGCCAATGTAAGGTCAGAGTTTACAAACTTGCGTACGCCCCGATCATGACATATGCGGTTGAGACCAGAGCCGACACATCCAAAACAAAGAGGATGATGCGTTCTAATGAGATGAGGACCTTAAGAGCCACAACAGGTAATACCTTGAGAGATCACAGGAGGAGTGAGGACATCCGAGAGGAGTGTGGGATATTGGATGTGGTGAGATGGTCAAGTGCAAGAAGAAGCTACTGGAACGAAAATGTTTGCCAGAATGGGAGGAGGGAGAGACTTGCTAAGATTGCACGGAATGGCAAGCCAGCTACTCAAAGACCACCAGGACGCCCTCCGAAGAGATGGAAGGATAACTGGTAATCAGTTTCTCAAGAGGTCACGTGAGACGGTAAACAAGCCTTTGGCTTTCGAAAAGATGAAGAAGAAGAAGATTTTATATCTTAATTCGTATAATTTCCATCTAGCAAAATGAGCTACTGAATTTGCTGGCCTTTACCTGAAAAAACCCTGAAAATGTTACTACAGAATTAAGTAATTAAAGAATCTCAATAAATATTTTGATTATTTTATTGGGTATGGTATGTGCTGAATTTAAACCAATTTTAGTATAATTTCTCCAAGATGAACTTTAGAAGCTTTCGCAATAAAATATTCTTATCTTCTATTCAAGGTTCTTCTGCATTATTTTCTCTAAAGAAATTAGAGCTGATTTCTTGAATTAATTTTTGCACGTGTAGCATAAAATTGTGGGATTTTATATGTTAATTCATATAATTACTACCTAACAAAATGAGCTACTGAATTTGCTGGAATTAATAGTATGTCAATAAATATTTTAATTATTTTATTGGGTATGGATGCGCTGAATTTGGGTATGGATGCATTAGAGGAGTGTGCAAGAAGTGCTTGGTTACAATCAAATTTTAGTATACTTCTTCCAGGATGAGCTTTACAAGCTTTCGCAATAAAACATTTTTGTCTTCTATTCAATGTTCTTCTGCTATATTTTCTTCCATCATATGCTACAAGTAATGTTATTGCATTGAGCGCGGCTTTACAATTTCTCCATAAATAATTGAAAATTAATTTCTACGTCTTTCGTATTCAGGGAACGTTTTTTAAAAGCTAGATAAAAAATTAATATGCCATTTTTGTCTTGCGGTCGTGTCGGCACCGTTATATTGCCAAACACCACAAGGGAATAAAAATTAGCCAATACATCATGCTTAGGTTTACAAGACGTAATAATCATGTATTAAAGAACATCGAGGCGGTCAAACACCTTTTTATGTCAAATTTGTTACATAATGGAGCCAATTTGAGTGCTTTGTTGGCCGAAAGTGGATGCATGGAGATGCAAACGAAAATTAATCATTCAAAATCATTGGCAAAGGGCCGTCATGAATTTGGTCAAAATATGCATAGAAATTCGTCCAGAAAAACACATAGACTAAAAATAAACAGCAACTAATTAAATACATAGTTGACGATAATTATTCATATCCAGACACATCAAGAGCGCTGTTTTTTTCAGCACCAATGCGGTATTTTTTTTATTTAGTCCAATCAATCACTAGAGTCAATTGATAAAGCATTTCAGATTAAATCACCAATTACCTTAAACGAGTTAAATTAGAAAATATATAATCGGAGCTCTAGTACGTTTCTCTGGGTAAAATAATGGTTTTAAAGAAGACAAATGAGTCTATATCGTGTATAGGATGTATCAAAACGTTTATCAAGCTGTCACTTGTCCAAACCACTAATTATTGGATCACGGGAACACCTTGCGGGAATCCAATTTATCAGATTTTGCACTGGAGCCTGTTCCAAAGAATATACGGGTGATTAAAAAATGTTGCTCTGCCGTTTTAAAATTCAGGATTGATTATATAGCAATTCCATCTAACGCAATTATGAAAAATTGTATTAACTTTAAAGTGTTCACCTACCCTAAGTTGTGTTTTAGCAATTATGCAGAAACAACAAAGAGAACAAAACACTTCCGATCACTAACCTACAAAGACAGAGGAATTAGCACAAACACCGCTACCAAAATATATAAAGCTATTTGTAGACCCTTACTAGACTATGGACATATACTCATGACCAACGGAACAGAAAGGACAAAACGTTATATACAAACAACAGAACAAATTGCACTAAGACTAATAACACGAATAAGACACCCCCAAAACCCACTACACAACCCCCCCACCCAACTACTATACGAACGCACAAACATGACAAAGATCTCGGAAAGACTCATACAGCTACAGACAAAATGGACAAACAACCCCTACAACTGGACCATACTGAATCCCCTTTGTCTTACAAGACCAACCAGACAATCCCGCTTTCGTTTCCCTACACTAACGCCACTCGAACACTTACAAACGCTACGGACTAGTGGACAATAAAATAATTCCTTCTTGCCACTGAAATCTTATTTATTTAATAGTATTGCTAACCTAGATTCAATGTGGGTGGCTTAAAGTTGTAAATTACTGATAAAGCAATATCACGCCAACTGGGTTATATAAACTCAATTATTACTTTTATATAATAAACTCATATAATATACTCCGGTGGATTCAAACCAATTAGAAAACCATCTGGAAGTAAATGCTTTTGATAATGTAATCTCAAGGTAATTCAATATAAACTGATTTTCAGTACCGCATATATGAGCACAATGTGGATCTTCCCCCAACATTAGCCCATTAAGCAATATTAAATTTAATGTGTCTCTTTTTGCCCGTTATGTTAAAGACAACACAGTGCCGAGTTCTGCTTAATTTCCTCAAGATATTTTCGTTTCTACCTCCTGCCCTGCCGCAGAGCATTTACCAAGTTTATGAAAAATTGAAGACGTTTTGCAAAGAATTCTTGCATTTAAGTATTCAGCATCTGGTATAGCATGACTCAGGGCGGCATAAACAAGGGTTTTAAAGTCAAAAATCTGGAAAACACCTTCCCCATCTGGTTTAGAATATAGGTGTGAAAGCTATTGCTTCTAGCGATAGAGATTTCAAACATTTAAACAGTTTTCCTGAATAGGAGCGAAACTGAAATTACCGATAAAATAGAGCTTATGGCAGCTATTGAATCATTCAGAAGAGATTCTAGGCAGCCTCTATTAACTTGTATCTGCAGCTTCAAATTAATTCTTAATTATAAACTGAAGGACTTTTACAATTCAAGAACATATTTTATTCAGTTAGATAATAAAAAGTTTTATTTTTATTTAATTAACAGCATTTTCAATTTTCAATGCCTCCATGACTTGTGGTTGTATTTAATAATAAATCCGTATCTAGAAAAGATTTTAGAAACAAAACAGAAAGGCATAAGTCGGTTTACTAAACCAAGAAAAGAGTTGGTATATTAAAAATTTCATGAATTGCTTGGCTTATGTTGCCAAACAAGCGAAACTTTAATATACTTTTGTCCAGGAGTATCGTTTCATTCGGCGACTAAAATGATATTTAGATACGTTTACACAGTAATATATAAAGAGGTACATAATACACGAAAGGGTCTAATAAAACGAGATATTAATCTCCATACTCTCTTTGAAGGTCTATTTCGTCAGGGAGTTTATTAGAGGGTTGTAAAGCGATAAGAGTAAGGTATTTGGTTAAGAATGTTTGAATATTCTTGAGGAAGACGGGAAACGTCTAATCCTGTATTAAGTTACCTGTGCGTGTTTAATTAAAGGAATAAATAATTAGCGTTGGATTTATTATAAGACCTAAAAGTAAACAAGAACTTTTGCACTTTATTACTCGAAAACAAAGTGGAGAACTTTATGTACAGTCCCCAGATTTTTTGTTGTAGATATTTACAAATCTTCATTAAGAATAATTCAGCGTGTAAGTATAGGAAAGCACAATCCAGAATCACAAAAGAAAACATATATTATTATTCAGACAGCTGCGCTTTATTTTCAAGAAATCATGTATAATGGCCGGAGAGAATTGCCTGCTATTTTGTTACATTCTTCGCGGAAACTACATTTTAACATATTTTTCCCCCATTGTCATGACATTCTATCGTATATACAGTATGTCTCTATAAGTTGAAATTAGATATTTTTTTATTGTTATAGTAATCTAGTACAGTATACTAATAAGCCATTTGCCTTTAACTTAATCTACTACATTTAAAAATACAAAGCGCACACATCCTCTGGTAGTCACTTTTTCTGTAATACTACATGTACTCTCTCACAATTCTTGCCTTCTAAACCAGTTCGAATGGATTAGTTATTTAGAGTTTTCTCTGTATTTCCGAATTATATAGGAGCTTGGGTGCCTCAGGATTCACATGCCGATGAGTCGCTGTTCATGATTCTGTGCATAGTTTTTGATGACGTTATCTACAATTTCTACGCCCAAGTCTTTATGTAGATTTTGATTTCTTATATACCATGGTGCATCAACGATACTACAAAGTACTTTATTCTGGAAGCGTAGGATGATGTTTATATTGCTCTGTTTGGTGCAGCTCCAAAGTTGCACACCATAAGTCGACACTCGCTTGAGGACTTGATTGTATAACAATAGCTTGTTATACACTGTGAGAGCTGAGTTTCTACCCAATAGCCAGTACATCTTTCCGTTCTTCAGATTCAATTCATCCTGTTTCTTCTTGACGTGTGGTTTCCATCTGAGTTTTGTATCGAAGGTCATGCCTAGATATTTAGTTGTATTCTGATATGGTGCAATCTTGTCATTAATGTATACTGGTTTGTAGTTTATTCGTTTGTTGGTGAAGTCGATATGGACCGATTTTTTTTTCATTTAATTTGATGCTCCATTTCAAGGTCCAAAGGTGAACCACATCTTTAGCTGCTAGAAACTATATGGAAGACTTTTTTAAGATTTTCTTTATAGAAAGAGTTATTTTTCATAAAAAGTTCTGCATGGTCTAAAACCTAAAAGCAACTATCAGATATTAATATGTTTCAGGCGTATGCGGGTTGTGGAAAATTGTGAATTTTGCTTAGGCTCAAGTACCTTTATTTTTGGCAATATTGAAAATTTTATTTAATTTTTCTACATTATTAATTAATTATGAATGATTTTTTTAGCAATTGATTTAATTAATTTAATTGAATTATTATTGAATGTCAGAGCACCCTAGATTTCATGTCCTACGGTTAAATTTTCATTGTTACTGTGAACATACGTTTAAGAAATTAAAAATAATTTTTCTATTGCGAAAGGGTGTAATTGCATATTTAAATGTCGTTTTTAGTTATGATCAACTTTTTTCCATAATAATTTTCGATATTGTCAAAAATAAATGCACTTTGCACTTGAGAAAAAATTTAGTATACGCCTGAAGAAATTAAATAGTTGATAGTTCCATTTTAGGTTTTAGACCATCATCAAGTAGCACTACAACCCTTTGTGGGTCTTGGCTGCAAGCACAATTTGCCTCCATCGACTTCTATCTAGCATTGTTTCCTGTTCATTTTCAATGCCCATCTTCCGCATATCCGATAGAACATTGTCCCTCCATCTCATTTTAGGTCTTCCAGGTGGTCTTCTGCTCGTCGGTGCTTCCTGCCATGCTATTTTCAGCATTCTGTCAACCGGCCATCAGTCTTTGTGACTTTACTTCGTCACAATATCTCCCTGGTACAATTGTTCTAATTCAGCGTTTGTTCTTATTCGATATTGCCCTGAACTACAATCCTGGGTTGGTCCATATATTTTTCTTAGTATTTTTCGCTTAAATCTTCGCAGGACGTCTTCGTTTGCTTTGGTTAGGGTCCACGCTTTACAACCGTACATAACTACCGATCTTATGAGCATGGTACAGTTTTAGTTTTGAGGATCGCAACATTATTCTCGATTGGACCTCTCTTAGTGCATAATAGTATCTATTACCGCTTTGTATGCGGACCTTCATTTCTTTATTCATGTTGTTGTCTGCTGTGATGACTACGCCAAAGTATTAGAATTCTGAGACCCGTTGAAAATTGTAGGTGACAATGGTTACATTTTGCCCTAGTCGATCTCTTGCCTGTCTCCGGGAATTAAACATGTATTTTGTTTTGTCTTCATTAATACGTAATCCTACTGTGTCCGCCTCCTTTTATACTTTTCCAAACAACTTCTTTTTTATTTCAATGGTTGTTTTACTGACAAGATCTATATCATCTGCAAATGCCAGTATCAGGTTTAGTCCACTGCTTGAGAAAAGTTCTACGTCAATGTTAGCTCGTTTGCTCGGTGCGTCCAAAACGATATTGAACAGTATTGGATGCAAACTATCACCCTGTTTCAGGACGTTGTCCACCACAAAGTTATCTGACATGTTGTTCTCAACTTTAACACAGCACCGGCTACCCTCCATGCATACATGGTATCTTAACACGCTATAAACGATAAATAGTTGGTGGAGGTCCTTATCAAATTCCCAGTATTTTTCTAGGATTTGGCGAATAGTTAAGATTTGATCTATCGTTGACCTGCCCGGTCTAAAGCCTATCGATTCTTGTTGTTTTTTAGGCGTTGTATGGCCTTCGTCACTTCTTCTAGTGTTGGTTTCTCGGTTTCTATTTCGGCGGTTAAATACACCGGTATATTCGTTGTCGTCCTTTGTTACATTGAGGAGTTTCTGAAAATGTTCTTTCCATGTTTTTAATACCTCTGTAATGCCGATGAGGAGTTCACCATTATCTTTCCGTATTATATTACTTGTTCAGATTTAGACCATGCAGAACTTTTTATGAAGAATAACTTTTTTCCTAAATATGATAATAAAAAAGTTTGCCATGTGGTTTCAACTGACGGAAACATACTGTATATTTATATAAAAGCAGATTTAACCAAATCAAATTTCTTTTTAAAGGGGATAATCCTTTTAATCGCCAAAGTTTCCTGAAAGCCCCCTGAGACTTAGAAGTTTTTAAAAGTAAGGCTTTATGCAGTTAGTAACTCCTTAAAACCCTTTTCAATGGGTTTGAAATAGTTTATCAAAGAGTGCGATAAATCCAAGGCATGTTAAATTTGGCATTGAAGTTGACTTCTTTATAGGAGAAGAAATTAATATGAAGAAAATTTTATAAAACCTAGAATATTTGCAATTAGCTAGACAATGTAATTTGGTATATCGAATGTGCAAAACTATAAATTGCATGCCGCAAACAAATGTGGAATTGCAAGGATTAGTTAAATAAATATTGGTAATTTCGCATTTCAATAGACATTAGTAACTTTTATTTGTTTTGTTTAGTTACATTAATTAGCCAGTCTTGGTGCGCATCAGAGATACCGGTTTTTTTATTTTTTTTTGACAGTGGCGCCGCGGATGTTTATGCATATAAACCATGCAATAATAAAAGAAAATTGTCTATTGTCTTAATAGAGAAGTTTAATATTGACAGCTTTATTCAAGGGAATACCATTTTTTCATCTGAACACTGAACATTGAAATGAATGGGATATTTCTCGCCATAAAATAGACTAATAATAAAGAATACAGAGAAAAGCAATTGGGAGATATTGTAGTGATATATTATAGCCAACTGACAGTGAGTCTATGAAAAATGTATTTGTTAGTACGCGTAACTCGCGAGAAAAAATGCCCAGATTATCAATAATAAATCACAGATTACACGACAACAAATCGGTTCATTGTTTTGTGCAGTTATTGTATTGTTCGACAGCTTAAAATGGCTCGTATTACTTGTGCCAACACGATTAAATGGTAATTGTTTGTAAGTGGATTGCTGTTTCCAGGCATTTAATCTATTCACACAGCCGAATTAGCCAAAAGGGCAGAGATCCCCATCCTACCTGCACAGAGGCAGGCTGCAAGAACATATAAAATGTATTATTTCTATTCTATTCCATGCTATGACACATAGTGAAACTTAAAATATGAAACAAACCGTTAATATCCGACTAGTTTCCCAGTCAGGACGAGTGTAAAGAGTAAATGCATATTATACATTGCCATTAATTTTGGGGCCACGTTAATTAAAATCTTTTGTGTCTTCACTTCAGTCGTAGACGCCAACACTCTGCGATTTCATTACAAGGTACTGAAAGATAGCTCGCTTGCGATTTACAACAATATATTAATCAAATTCATTTTGCAATTCAGTTGCTTTGTGAAAAGCAAATCCCGGCTTTCGCGGAATCTTATAAGGAAATTAACAATTATTGCACACCCAAACTATATGGCACTGTGTAACGCGATGTTGAATTATCGTTTATTGATTTTAATTAAACAAAATATAATGATCGTTTAATTCGATGGAGACGATTGGATTCTAATTGGAGTATATTAGGAAACCTCCTACTACACAGTGAAGTATTCTAGTGGGTTGTTGAAACAACATATTGAATATTGCGTTTCAAAAGTAACTGTGTTAAAAAGCATAAAAATGTGCAACTGAATAAACTATAGTTTCTTTGATTTTTCATTTAAACATTAATGAACCATTTTTGTATAATATTCAAATCAGTTGTTTATTAGTTTGGAATGAGTATCAATGTGTTTTCTATTCAAATTTGTGATCGATAGTCTATTTAACATTTTGTGGAAAATCCGGCCAAAAAATTTATTCGGATTATCTTTGCAATCAAAACATGAATATTAGAGGTGAATTTTCGCTTTTGCAGCAATTATTGAGATTTAATGATCAACTGTACAGAAACTTCACCCATAAAATATATGCGACTCGATTAATCATCGAATTAGTAATCTTTGAGTTTTGCAATTAAATAGAACTAATACCATGTCTAATGAACTTATAACTTCGGCTGACATTCAAGCTATATTTATTTGAAATGCGAAATTAATAAACTGTCATAATAAAGGCAGAAGCAATTACTATTAAAGTTAGTAGGGAAGCAGAAACATGCCATTTGTTGATTAATTGATGATGATTGCCTTAAATCGAGAAAATCATGTGGGAATGAGGTTTACGACAACTAGGAAAAGATCATAAATTTCTTGTAAAGACGAGTATTTTTTGTTTGCATTTGAATTAGAAGTTTGTGATGGAAATGAAAAGAATTTTGGATTAGAAACATTTTGTATTCAATGGTCAACAATCAGCAATTCCAAAGCACAACCACCAACTGGACAAAAATCGCATAAAAAGGCACTGCCATAAGCTCTGGCTTTGGATTGACTTTCAAGTACATTTGCATAAAATTTAGCAGCAAAGACGACAGATTTATTCGCCCGAATGGCTGACAATAACTGTTTCCATGCCTTGCCATTTCGTATGCACGAGTTCGTTTTATTATTTCCAATCTAAGGTTTCTGGATTTAAGCACAATTACATCTGCTACTGTAAATTGGGGTAAAAATACCTTGGAGAATAGGCGACTGTTTAAATTTCCTTTATTGATCGAACTAAACGAAATTTTAATATAAATTGCTCGTGTTCGCTGGATCAAGAGATCAAAAATATCGCACTAGCAATGTTTTTAAACTCAACGTTTTAATCAAATGGAAAAACAGTGAATAATTTTAGATTGTCCTTCGAAAATTCACCCTGGATAGTGTGCTGTTATTATTCCTGACCAAACTTGATTTGATGTAGCAGCTAATTGAGTGATTATTGTTCTAGATGGGCTGGATTTGGCAAAAAATGCATTTCACTCCGTTAGAATTTGATTCTTGGTCTATAAAGTTTCTTTATTTATTTAAGCTTCGAATTTTGCATATTTAGAGGATTTTTATGCCTCAACATTAAAAGGATTTTCATGAAAGTATCGCCTCAGATTTATTGCGCGCCACGCATGATGCGATAAATGTATTTAGTTTAAATCTTATTAGTTGTTTGATTGAATTGAAGGAACAGAACCCAAACGCATTTGCAAATTAGAACTGCGCAAAAAACACTTCTAAACTAATTTTTGAAATCACTTCACTCACCCATGAACATGTAACATAAACCAAGACTGTCAGGCTGTTGTTGATAAACCAATCACAAAATTGCATACACCAAACACAGCATCCGATTCGCAACTGATCGATAATTGAGATCGAAAACACTATTTCGAAATAAGCGGGCAACCTATGAATGAACCAGCGTGATGAATGTGATTAGGGTGAGTACCTTTCTCAACCTACCCGTCGCTCTGTTTTGTTCTTGGGTGGGAGTAGTACCGGGACTGCTAAACGCCACCGACTAACAGCTTAGCGACTTCTGGTACGAAAAATCCACGTACAGGCGACTGTCGAGCAGCACAGTCTTAGTGCATATTGTGCGATTCAATATCTTCATCACACCTATCCAGATGCAGATCACGCTCTGCAAATTTTAGCAGCCTTAGACTTGACCTTAGATTTTTTATTCCAACGAACACAAAATCACCTAAACGGTATCAAGACATTCATATCACTACCAAGATTGCCTTTGGACTAACCCTTTTTAAAAATGCGATTTTTTGCTGATCATTTCCGCTTAATCCCATCTCAGATAGGCTTAGAGATATCTAATATTGTTGCTAATAAGCTCAGGCTTCTTGAAAGATTTACTTTTAGACTCAATTTACAATGTAATGGACTAAGTGAAGGTATTGTCAAATCTAAAGAATTGCCCATATTTAAATTTATACCTACGCTATTCTGTAGAGATTCTGGCGCTCACTCAGTGGCACAATATACCACCCAAATATTAAAGAAAAATGGAAGATCATTCGAAAAGATTAAAGTTTGGAAAGATGCGACGGATTTTAATGCCTTAGAAAAATAAAGTGCTTTGGAGAAACTGAAAGTTTATTTGGCAAAAATCTATCACCTGAAACAAGAAATATCTAGTAGAACTACCGTATCTTGCACGCAAATTCTACATTTTAAACAAGGTCTATTGTTAATCGGAAATCTCCTGTCTCCTCCTCTACTTCCTCTAGAAATCTGGAATTGGAATTTTATATAATTTTTCTTCTTCGGTAGACGAATCATTCTGGATGAATGGGAAAAAAGACATCACTAACAAATTAAAAAGCAAATAAAGTGAATTCTCACGCCATTTGCACTTCATATTGCAAGATAAAAAGTTCTATCAAGGCTAATTTGCTAATATTTTTATTATGCTCTAATCTAGCTTAAATATGTAATGGTAATATCGCAAATGGCTTTTTAATGCATCGAATTCGAGTTAAATCTAAATTTCCGTGAAGAAATTAACGAATGTGCGCATCTAGGAATAGTGCAGCCTGCCGAATTCTTCAGAGCATGAGAATCAACAGTTAAAGTAACAATTATGTTTCAGCCACTACTATCTAGACTCAGACTATCTTGTCCAAAATAATTAAAAACTCATCAGCACTTCCTGTTCACCTAAATCCAATCGGAGCCGTCTGATGCTGAGACACATTTTATTAATAAGGAAGGTGAGCCTACTAGATGGTATTTCATGTAACATGCATTTACTGAATGTCCATCAGGACCGGACCAGGTCAAATAGGGCACAATTTCCATTTCATTATTTATTTGCCGCCCTCACTTTTGCTATTGTCACAAATGGAAGTGCAATGTTTAAACAATACTTTAAAGTCATAACCGTAGCTCGTGTTTACTTTACCTAGATATTTTGCACATGTGTTGTCTTTAGGATATTGCGTAAGTCGCAAGAAACATCGAATCGGATATTTAATTTTCGACCATCTAATGCGAAAAATCGATTACGAAATGACAAGAATTTAATGTTCCATAAAAATATTCCTGTACTCTAATGCACCATCTGTCACTGTGTTTTGCATAATGTAATCATGTTGAAGATATGACCTATGCTGAAGTGAACTTAAACTTTACCAAGATGCAATGAACAGGAGGTGACAAAAAGCTTTTACATCAGTATTTGTTTAAATGTAGTTAAACTAATAGAGGACTCTTTCAAGTTTTATTGTGATTCATTTGTTTATCAGCTTTAATTTATGCGCTATAGGTATAGCATGAGCACAACGCAAGAAAGTCTAAGCAATCGCAATTATAATATAAAACGAATTTGTTAATACGTCACGAGTATTTAAAAGGCAACTGCAAAACGAAAATAGTTACTTGCGTTGAAAAGATCCACTGTAATGAACAACGGAAGTATATAAATAATTTACTATCAATTATATATTTAGAAACGGACATTTGGATTTGGCACGCTTAAAGTCTCATTTTCTGATTTCAGGCATGATCTAAGAATCTTATCACAAGGTGGAAAATGTTCATCGGCTCCTTCATTTAATTGGCTATTGATATAGAAATATTCACGTAAGAAATTATATTGTGTTCCAGAAACTCTATTAATACACTCAGAAGCAACTAGTACTGGAAATTGTATTAAGTATATACAGGGTGTCCGGAAATGATGCGACCAACACTTCACGAGGTAGTGCTAGAGCAAAAATTAGTGGAATAAGTTCCTATAACACTTTTTCGAAAACTCAATAATAACTGATCTACAGAACGTTAAAGTTAGATTAATTTTTTGGAATAACATTTTTCTTGGTTCAATGATGATTTTAAAAATTGCCACACTTAAAAAACGTTAAATTATTTCCAACGTTTTAACAGAACATGCCATGGGCACAAGTGCACTTAGAATTAATTATTATTTATTAAATATTTAATCAGGTAAGGTAATAAGTTTTAAAATAGTATTAAATTATTGAAAATTAATTATTATAAATTTATTAAACTTTAACGCCCTGTAGATCGCAGTTATTATTGAGTTTTCGAAAAAGTGTTATAGGAGCTTCTCTCACTAATTTTTGCTCCAGAACTACCTCGTGAAGTGTTGGTCGCACGTTTTCCGGACACCCTGTAGGTATATACGGGATGAATCAGCGACGCGAGACCCCCCTCTTAGATCGGACAGAAATAGCGGCTGAAAAACAACATGTGTATAAAAGTGTTGTGGTTGTCGCCAAAGGATTTGTTTCTATTGCGTATACAGGGTAGCTCAAAATAAAGTAATGCCATTCAAGTTTATATTTTTTAAATCGAATAGCCTCCTTTTTAATTCAGATTCACGTTCTACATTGAATTCGAAGTATTTTTTGTATAACATAATATGTGACTAAATTCAATAGTTTTGGACAAAACGACACTTGAATATGGGATCTGTTGCGTACAGAAGTAAACTTTATTATTTTTTTTACTAAAACGAACGATATAATTTGAGAGCAGAACAAAACAAAAGCAAAAAAACAGAACATTTGATTTAAGATTCCTTTAAAATTATTTAAAATCTATAAAAATAAAGATAAACTTGAATGTCATAACTTTATTTTGAGCTACCCTGTATACTTCAAAGCAACAGAAACAAATACTTTGGTGGCAACCACAACACTTATTTATATAAACTTTTTACAACAACAACATTTATATAAACTTTTATACAAAAAAACAACATTTATATAAACTTTTTTTTCAGTCGCTACTTCTGTACGATCTAACAGGAGAGTCTCGCTGCGCTGACTCACCCTGTATATATCTACAGGGTGTCCGGAATAGGTGCGACCAACACTTCACGAGGTAGTTCTGGAGCAAAAATTAGTGAGACAAGCTCCTATAACTCTTTTTCGAAATCTCAATAATAACTTATCTACAGGGCGTTAAAGTTTAATAAATTTATAATAATTCTTTTTTAATAATTTAATAAATTTTTAATACTTATTACCTAATTAAATATTTAATAAATAATAATTAATTCTCAGTGCACTTGTGCCCATGTTATGCTCTGTTAAAACGATGTAAATAATTTAACATGCATTATGACTTACACCGTGCAAGATAATTTTAAAAGTAGATTTTCTCGAAAATGGCTCATTTTAGAGAAATGCGACAAGTAGACCTTTTTTACGTAATTTTGAACGCTCTTTGATTTTTTGAAATTGTACACAACAAAACGCGGACAATAATAAAAGTTCAGGTTATTAAGTAGATTACATGAGTGAGTTAAGTTTTTTCTTCAGTCGCTATTTCTGTACAATCTAAGAGGGGGGCCTCGCTTCGCTGACTCACCCTGTATATACACACTCTCAAATTTATTAATCCCATCAAAGAATTTGGAACTGAATTTCTCAGTAACCTTGTTTGGGCAAAGGCGGACTAACGGAAGGGCTCACGAACTCGAATAAAACATATATTATTGCGAATTTGCGTACAAATAATTTAATTTTGCATATGCATAATGCATGAATGAAAATTGATGTACGAAAGTAACATGGAACGCTTGAAACTAGAACCGAAACGTTTTTTTTTTCTAATAGAACAGAGAAAACTCGTTAGTTTATTGTCAGTAATTTGCTCATTTTCGTTAGAGTGAACAAATTTTGTGCTCTTTTCAACTCTTAATTGTACGATTAAAAATACGATTCCAATAGCAAAACTGCGAATTTGAAAGATCATTCTCGGAATTAAAGAGGATTAAAAATGTATATGGATCAACTTTGTTAGATGAAAGGTTATCCGCATTGACGAGGGTAAGGCTTAGAGGTGATTTACTTCCATCGATTGATTTTGATGATTTGATAAGTGACTTTGCCAGAGCAAAATCAATAAAAAATATTTTTAATTGTATAATAATTAAAAAAGTACCAAAGAAAAATATTTGCGAGAATAAAATATAAATATAACTATAACAGTTTTTATTTATATTCAAAAACTGATCAAATTCTACTGCATTTAAGTGGGCCCCATATTCACTTTAGTCCCGGGTCTCGTAAAGCTTTAATCCGCCCTTGATTTGGAGTGTTTTGTCAGACCAATAAAAGTATTCAAATTCCTTGTTAAAGTAAAGAATTACTTAAAACTCATCAACAGTGCTGATATGTCCTTTTTGCATTATTGAATTGTTTTTACTCTGTAAATTCTGTGTACAAAGTGTTTCTTTAAGTCAAACACCTTGTACATTATTATTAATTTGTTCTCTATGATAATTAAAGACGCTTGAACCCGAATTCATCATAAGAAGGGTCACCTTTCGCTTTCCAGCTCTTTGACAGGAAAGCGAAACAACTCTAAACCAGGGTTTGGATAGTTTCATTATTGCAACAAAGTCTCTCAATGTGCTTTCTAAAAGTCTTCAATTGCAATATAACGAAAATCGTAATCTTGATGTTATTTTGTGGCTTAGATCAATACTTATATCCAGGCATTTAACAGTTTTATTTTACACCCGATGACTCCATCCTTAAGTTCGTACTTGTGTCCTTCCTAGCACAATGCTGGGAAAGAATAATGTCTTCCTTTATGGGGTTGTGATAAGAATAACTTTCGAGGATGCAGCCAGATCCGGCCTAAGAAGTTAAAGACCAGATTAAAAGATAATGACTGCTTTCTCAGTTCTACACCTGAAATTTATTGCGGGTTATTCACATATTTCATTCGAGTAGCTTTTTGAATTCAAGTGGAGTTTTCCTTCAAAAAAGACATCATGCATTATTAGCAGACGGTTTCGGATGAATGATGTTGCTGGAAAAATAAATGAAAAAGAAAACGCGAAATGACTAGAATGAAAGAATACATTTTAACTGATGGCAATTTACAAGTGCGTTCTTCAATTTGCAAATCCAAACCCGTGATATTGCAGAGGATTTAGGAGTTACATTAAATCTGCCCAAATTGTGCTGACTGAGCGATTCATCAACATTCGATAAGTTCCAAATTTCAATTTGCGCCTGGAGTGATGCATTTAAGACAAATAGGGGTATAAGCGTTTCCTCGATATTTTGGAGCTAATTAATCAACATAGAGTAGCTGCTCTATCCTATTAAGTAATAAACGGGATTTAATATTTGGCGAAAATCTATGCAAATTATCTGCGATTTTCGCCTGAATAAAATATAATCTTGCGCACCGAACCGAAGAACAGCAGCTTAACTAAATAATAATGTGTCATGGTTTTTAATAATTAAAATCCGATCCTGGAGCAGAAAGTAGAAATTCAGAACCTCATCAGTATGGTTAGTCGCTAGAATTTTTTGAAACGTGTGAAAAGAAATATTAAGTTTATACCTACGGGATATAGATGCACACGAACAATTCTCGTATCGGATATTAAATCAAGAGATTTGGCAAGTTCATGGACACCAAATGCGGAAAATTCTTACGAAAATCGACTACTAGAAAAATGCTGCAGTAAAATGCAGCTCCGGATACAAAAGCGTAGAAAATGAGACCAGTTGGAATTTTTTTTTAATTTGATACATCAATTACTTAGCGTTTTTCCGATTGGGTGCTAATCAAGCACATGTGGGTCTGGAACTTTACTTGATGAGTCGCTCTGAATGTCCTTAATAAACAATATTGTAACCATGCATTAGCACATTTCAATCAGCTATCATTAGTTAAAGCTAATGGTAGAAAAAATCGGCCTTTTAGAGGCAAGTGTAACGAAATCATCTAAAATGTGTATTTTACGATGTTAATAGACAATTCTTTGTTCCATTTAATTTGATCCATTATCACGCAGTTGTTAAAAAATACCATATTCTCATCAATTTAATTTTTTTTATAAAGAAAACACCTACCTACAGCTTAAGCATTTAAAATGTAAAGAAAAAGTACCTTTGCGTATTTGACGATTCCAAAGAAATGTAATATAGCTGGTATGCGGAAGATTTAAAGAAAAATTTACTTCGATCCTAATAAGCCGGAATTTCGCGATTGTTTAACATCTGCTCCAATGGCAAAATAAGTTGGCATTCAAGGCAAATCTTAAAGCTGAAACTGAAGCGGAATTAAATCACCATTTTGCGTTGTTTGATCATTGAAATTAATTTTTCACGAGACATAAAGCAGCAGATGTGATTATCTGAGCGCGTGTAAAAGTTGCTGTGGTGAACATATTTCCAAACAATGTTGTAGCGAACTTAAGATTAACATCGCACGGGTTTGGATCCAATATTTTACACAAAGGATAACTACCAAAGGGGAGTAGCAAGTTCAACCTCGTGTCAATGGAGACATAGATTTCTAATCAAATGGTAATGAGATACCTACTAATTATCATATCCTTGAGGCCCTTGAACGAGCAAGTTAGGGCTTCATTACAAGAATGCCTCATAACATTTATACTTTTTAATTTTGTTATCACATTTATTGACATATCTATAAAAAAAAAGAACCCTCTTAAGCCACAAATTTCCTATACCAAAAAAAATTGGTTCTCAAAATAATTTTTCGGATGCCTGATTGAAATGTAGTCTGGTAAGCGAACAGGTGCCTGGCTATACTAAATTGGAACGAGGATTATACGCAGAATCTGTATTTGGTCAGACCCCTTTGCTTGTATGATATGCCGTGTGCAGATTACAAGATTAGATGCGATATAAACTGCTACAAACAGCCAGGAAGTAGAAGAGAGCTCTACTCCAAACCATAGACACAAAATGTCAGGTAAACGAAGGGCGGAAACCAGTGCCGTTTGTAGTTAATCATTTCCCACAAAGCCGCATGAGTGACTGAAACCGATTTACAATTGAAAATAATCCGGGACTTATTGAACTTAGCCAAATAAGTGCTGAGGTCTCCATTTTTTCCATTAATCTTTTAAACATTGACGTTTTCGTTAGGAAGCCACTCAAATCCCCCAAAAAAAAACGTTATAAATATTGAACATTTCCATAAGTTTACTTTGTTATTCAATGGTTATTTAGAATTTACGAAAAAAACTCAGAGTGTAACTGGAATGGATCTAAAAGTTGCGGAAACAGGAAACGAACCTTCACCTACAAACGCCATCAGGGTCGAAACTTGTTTGCCTCAAGTCTTGGGTGTCTTTGCGGCATTAATAATTACTATTCCGTACCTTTAGGGTAACCACAGGGTCGGCTCTAATTTAAAATCAGTCTCATGTTAATAACAGGAACCGACAGATGGTAATATCCAGTAACAAACCCTTTGCCGGGTTTATACTTAAAACGTATAGTTCAACAGTTCAAAAAACGATTGTAAAATCCCCCATTAAACAGTGCTCAAGAAGCGCAATTGTGCGCTCAATGTGTGCTTTTATACACTCAATTATAGCCTTAATGGGTATATCGAGTACGTTTCATTCTATCATTCAGCTAACAACAAAACGCTTTTCCTATAATGAATAGATACTCCTATTCAATGGGGCTATTTGTAATTAGCTGGAAACAATTAACGCAGATATACAGAATGGATAAATGAAAGCAAACACGCGGTAATTGAGACTTACAATTCATTAACTGGATTACTATGTATCATGCATCCATAAGGTCTTAGTAATTCATTGATTAATTGTTTACGTACCAGATTGGGAATGCTTTAATATAAAATGATTCCATTGAAGCATTGTCCAATTTTATTTTTCTGTGGATATCAGGAGTTTGAAGTGAGGTAGAAAAACACATTTAAATACTTATATTAATATATATAATAATGCATCTATATGTATATAAACAAAAACATGTTTGCACTGATATGGTCGAATATTGCTCTTTTTCCAATTTTGATCTTTAAACGCAAAACTGCCTCTCAATTTGTAAAATATATATTAAATAACTAAATAGTCCACATCGCCGGCAAGTCAAATTTGGAAAAATTCGATTTTCGAATTTCTAATTAATTAATATTAAGCCATCAATGAGTATAAAGCATGGTAAAATTTCAATTTTCTAACTTGCATCTAAACTTTATAGATTAATTATGACAACGTAACAGTTCCAACCGGAATCGTATATATGCCTAGATTTTACACGTTATGATAAAAACATAGATTATATAACATCAATATCTGCTGCAGCTTTAAACGATTATATAGGAATTTTTAACAGCAATAACATTTAACTAACAATGATTGATTCAAACTACTCGGTTTATCTCTAAATTTGTCAACGCCAAGTCAAGCACTGGATGAAATACGCCCGTTTTGAGGAAAACCACGAGTTCATCCACTCGCAAGTCAAATATTTGAGAAGAACATGACCGAACAAGATGGATTTACAAATATGCCCTTGCCCACATTCCCAAAGAAGACATCAAGGAGCTCTACATAGCCTACACGATCCATGAAAAAAATCGTTCGGTTGACAATTTAAAATTACATAATTTTCAGTCTGGCAGCATCTGAATGCTTGCTTATTCGACGTCCAAGTTCAAACTGTGAACCTTAATTTCATGCACATTCAGAAGCTGCGAGACATCACGTCTGTTCTCACCTCACAAGAAATTACTTTATTTTTTATTTACACTTACATGGGTGATTCATGTAGAAGCGACACGGAGCAGACGAGTTGAAAATATTTTCGGCATTGAACATAATTAAAATTTGCTTAAACAGGTTCTCAAACTCACTCCTGCTCCATCTATAAATTTATCAGTCACCCCTACATACTCTTAAATACTAATGTACGCCTATTTGAAATTTAACCCTCCAAGACACGGATATTTTGCAATTATACTATAGCCTATCAGTTGCTATATAAAGCCGGACTGAATTGTAGAAATAATTAAATTTATAATTGATAAGATGTTTTTGAATTAACAAATGAGCAATAAATTACAGATAAGACTTGCTTCAGGGAACGACTTACCAAGCGAACAATCGATAACACAATATGTGAATTAAATAAAAGTGTACAATATATAATTTAATCAGATAATAGTTATTGGAAAAGAAAAAAATAAATATCGATAAAATACTTAAAAAGAATAACAGCCAATGTATATTCACAGATAGAGGCAAGAGAATACGAAAGGGTAGGCAATATTGATATATACTCTTATGATATTCGCAAGCTAATTTTTCTAACAAAGCAACACTTACTAAAGCTTGACTGTAAAAACACGCAATTCTGATAATTTTTTCGCGTTATATCTCTGCTCCAACATTATATCTAGTGTAACGATAATTTACTGAAATTAAAATATGTCTGGATCTTACTAGGAATAGCTTAGATATTTTATTTTTAAACAGCAATAATAACGCGGAAACTCCTTCACCACGTAAATAAAATACGTTGCTAAATACTGAATATCAATCACAATGTGAGTGGAAAAGACCGGAATCTTGCATTCGAAATAATCCTCCTAAAACCATATTCTACAGTTGCTCACTACAATCCAAAGTGCTGCAGGTCTTCTAGCGCTATGGCAATTAATCTACTAGACATTTTCTATCACCTTAAATGGCCATGTCAGCTAACCAACCGGAAAGCATAACATTTTGCCACCCAATTACTTTTTTAAATACCATATTTTCAACGGACCTTTAACCGATACTACTATAGCTTGTCTCCAGAGCTCATAGAGAAATAAAGTAGCCATGAGAACCAAGATAAGTTTGTATACGAATTTAGTGATCTCGGTGTCATATGGTAGATTCACAAAGTAATCTATATAGTGATAGAATGTCGCAAGAAGCTATTGACGAGGACGCGCAGGTAGCGGAGGTGGAGGAGCGGATCTTGCTGGAACCGGTGGAGGTCGACCCGGTGTTGCTGGCAAGGCAGGTTCTGCTCGAGGTGGAGGTGGCGGCGGACCTATTTAGTTAAAAAAAAAGGTGGGTTGTGAGGAAGGGACATTATTTTACTGGACCAAATAACCATCCATTCCATAGCACTTATTTAAGGAAAAACATAGTATGCAATGTGGAGGTTGAATGATTTAGTCGCACTTCCATTGCCTTACCAAGCCGTGTTTCATCACGTTTCGGTTGAACAGAGATACTAAATCTCGAACAATTTTTTTTGGGGTGTTCAGTAAATGGTTCAAATTGTGCCCGTTTCTCATGAAACACCTTGGATATGAAGTAGTGACATTATTTCAACCCCTTGAATGTGGTAACAGCTTTGACCACTAAATGCAGAACCCTCTGTATGCTTATGTGAGCAAAGCTTGGTAAAATTGGATGAAATTTAATCAACTTCCCTCGATCACAATTAATTTCATGAAACATACCTTGTGGTTCTGGAATAGTGATATTCACATCATCGGTGATTTCTTCGTAAATACCAACATCTTGGTCCAATGAGGGCATTGAAGGAAGGTCAGGAGGCGGCATATCTGGAGGTGCTGTTGAAGGAACTGCCCCATTAGAAGAACCAGATGTACATGAAGACAGGCCTGAACATATAGTAGGAGCTAGAATAGGCGACGCATGTGATGGCGGTGGTGGGGCGGGTTTTACAGGAATGCTTATTACTCCGGCCCTCGGCTGGGGCTTCTTGGTGGGAGAAGGAGTGAGATTGGATTTCATAGAAGGTGGAGGCGGGCGACTGGGTGGTAAAGGACGAGCAGGCGGCAATATTTTCTGTTGAACCTCAGGAATACCTAAGCCTGTAAAATATATGTGGTGATATTTTAAGAGCTTTTATCTTCTCAGGAAATACATACAGTTATAATCAGAGTGACTTGGAGAAGAATATAACGGTATTGTGTTACTTGAACAGAAGCCGATCTCATCTTTGGCCTTTTCGACCCAATCTGGAGTTTTCAGAGACAAAGTAAGGTCATAATCCTGGATCTATATAAGAGAACGTGAAAATAGATTTTCTCAAGCTTGAATGTAAGAAACGTACTCTTAATGTGCCATTTGTTTTCCGCATTGTTTCCAAAACCGATTGTCCATCTCTAAAAGTGATCCACATTTTGTCCCCGACAAATCTTACTAAAATCGTTTCCCCAAACTGTGCAAACTCTTCCAACAGGATCAGAACCATATTTTCGTCGAAAATGCAACCATCATCTTCATCGGAAACATCTAAATAAATAACAAGACATTTTCCCCTAATTAATGGCAAATAATAAAAACATATGTTATCTAGAAAGATGGATTCATCTTTCCTGCAAACACCGATTGATGTGAAATGCATTAACTCCTAAAACTGACCTTCGCAATGAACAATAAGGGTTGAATCAGGAGGCCCCATGTCTTTTATGACTTCATAAAAAACATCTTGCCTTTTGTTCAAATCCAGAATTCGACATTCGATGTCCACAATGGCTATAACGGGCCTATGATCACTCTGCTTCAGTTCAGCCCTGCCATAATGGATTAAGTTACCGGCAGTCCAATGGTCACCACAACCATTTATTTCAGGCGAATGTTTTCGTCTTTTCCATAAAATTCTATCGGTCCAAGCTGGCGCGCGACATTTTTCACTAGTATCATAGTCATCACTGAAGAGATCGTACTTGTAAGTGGGCGGAAAAGTAATTTTTCCTTCGATGAAGTTCTTGAATACGTTGCCCTCCAGCTGTTGCTTCTATTAAGATTTACAATCAATTAAAACACAAAGTCTGAGATAAACAATAAAGTACGCACTCTTAATTGATCGTTCTCTAGTACGCCGTCGTAGTTCCCTTGTTTAATTAGTTCCTTGATTTCATCTTTATCCATGTCCACTCTGTAGTTAAAATCGCCACACCAGAACAAATATTCATGGGAATTCAGAGAACGGCTCTAAAATGCGCTAGAGCTTATTACAACACTTTCACAAAGTACACGAAAATTGTACCATTGGAAATCCAATTTTCCTTGTAATTTCATTATAATCCGCGTTTCGTTCATTCACTTGCGACTGACCTGCCGCGAAGTGAGCACATACAAAACATAGTGAAGTAGCATGGAACACCAGACGAATAGCCGCTGCTCCTTTGTTTCCTGCATTTAACAAACATTTCTAGCCGAAAGTGTTTCAAATAATAGCCTTACCTGTATGACCACCTAGTCCAGTTTTCACTGAATCAATCCCCACGTCTTTAATATAGGGAACGTGTTCAGGCCGCACAAAGACATACAAACAAACTCCAACCAGTTGCTGATAAGTAACCAAAACGTATGGACAATCTCTAGACAGGACTTTCTGAAGTTCTACAGCCCATGCCTTTGCATTGTCGCTACTGGAATTCATAATATTGGCTGCATTCAAATCCACGATTTCCTCAAATCCAATTGCGTAAATATCTACCGGCGTCATTCGATTCACGTCGGAATGACTGGTATCAACCAAGTTCTGATTGTTCTTGTGATTATCCAAAAGCCAGTCGGATAATTTGATATCTTTGAATACCAAACTGCGGAAATGCTTGCCTCCGTTCACGTTGTAAGTTCCCACAGCAACTCTTACTGGTAATGCTTCAGTATATTCAGTGTAGCGTTTGCACATTTCTCTCAAAACATGAGGAGGAGCATGGAGTGTGTTGTATGGTAATAAATGTCTAGCCCGATCGGCCAGCTCGGTGGATAAAGTTGAACCAAGCAAAAATATATCGATAGCTTCTTGCTTAGAGCTGTCCAAGAGGTTGTTTTGGATTGTTCTGGCTGCCGATCTTGCTCCGTCCATTATCTACAAGAAAAAAATGTTTTCTTTCACAAACTTGTAGAAAGCGAATTTGTTATCTAGGAGTATTAATATATCTCATATATAAGCAACATGTTTTATAGAAAACTATCCCTGCAAATCACTACCATATCAGATGTTCAAAAAAGTTGATATTTACTTTCGACCCGCCTTGAATGGCTCCAGTTCCAGCATATATTTTACTAATTTCATTCCCGTTGTTAATCCACATCTGCCGAAAAACTTCCTCAAATCTAGATATTGTAATTTTCTTATCCACCATTTGCATAACTTGCAACTGTGAGGTGAGTATCTAGGAATAAGTTGAGGATTTATACGTAAGGCATTAAAAAAATTGTTGCAAAGTTCTCACCTCCAAGCCAAAGAATGTCTGAACGCAATTTGTTCTGTCCAGACAATCCAGACAATTTGTTCGAATCGTCCCAGTCTGGAAACTATAAATCGCGTTTCCATCCGCATGGAAATAGGAAAATTCCTGCAGCTGCTGTTCAACTTTGCTTCTTAATTTTTGCAAGTTTGCTTGGTTTCCACCGCGAATTTCTTGATGATAATCGAACACTACATGGGGAATGTCATTGAAGACGGATTCTTTATGGTGTTTCTAGAACAGAAGCAGTTGTTACAAGCATGTTGATCTGGTTAGCTGCCAGTTGGAACAAACCTGAAACTCCTGGCTTAATGTGGCTTCGCCTTCCTTACTGCCAATTAGGCTAGTGCCAAGCAAATTGACTATAACTTGTTTCCCGTAACGCTCTTTAATCATGGACATGTGACGATCAAATGCAGATTTGGATGCTTCATATCCCCGGGATATCCTCACCTTGTGAGATCCCACCTTAAGCAGAAAAAGTTGCACAATGATATTTATTAACTGAGAGCAATTGGGTAATTACTTGCACGCCCGGTTGTTCCCAAAACAACGGAACAGAGCCTCTGGTCTGGATGTATGAGGAGACTTCATTATCTAAATAAATGACTTGTTCTGTCTCTACAAAATTCGCTACATGGCCTTCATCGTTTGTGCCACGCACATTAAATCTGAAATAATCAGTTAACTAAAACATGCTGGTTGAGCGTTGGTATTTAAAACTAACCGCGTCCCGGCTCTTTCACAACTCAGTCTTGAAATTACAGCAGCAAACGCTTTCTTTGGACCTGCATAAACCGTTCGGATTTCAACTGATCCGCACATGGCTTTTAATAACCAACTATTGCAATCAACTCCAAACCTGACTAGATGAACATGTAACATACGATTCCTAGACATAAACACTTAGGTAAAAATCCAGAAATGCAAATGTGTTTTAAATATTACCAGAAAAACCTGTGATCTGTTGCAGCAGTTTTTGTTCTTCGTTGGGCGCATAAAGTGAGATCTAATGGAATGCCTCCTGCAGAGCCAGAGTACCAGGAGAAATAGAATGTTCCAGAGTTTAATAATTTTCGCACCTGGAATGTTCCAATTGGTTCATTTTTTTACTCTCAATTATATGTTGTTTTATCTAATAAATATGAAAAATCAGAGAGGTGAGAGACTGTTTCACTCATAATATGAATGTCCCAATGTAAAAAGGCAGTAAATATAGCAAGTGTTTTAAGAATTCGTTAGCTATTTCAGGTAATTTTATTTATTGTATTATATCCCGAGATTTACACGATTTCACTTTCGAAAGGTTTGAAAATTTGCTCTCGGTCCCAGTTGAGAAATTCCGCGATAGTTGGCAAATCTCCGTGTTTTCTTCCTAGTTTTCTTAATTTTTTAAGTGTTTTTGAAACTGGCACCTACAATTTAGTGCAGGTTTAGTGGCTCAATGAAGTATATTGTGCTTTTATTTTAGTTAGCGGAAAGCAAATGTATTTTTGCACCAATGCGTGATAATTTTGAGGATAACACGCTATATTTTTGGAAAGCAAACTTTAATTGATAGGATTGGAGGCTTGTGTAATGAAGAGCAGTAACAAATGTTTTTCGATGCAATTACAACTAATTTCGTATATTTTCCTGACTGTACTTTAATTCACTCCAATATATTCCTGGGTTTCAGTCAATTTTATTGTTTATTATTTAAAATGTTACAAATACGTTTCGGTGTCTTTCTCCACCATCATCAGTTTGTATGTTTAGATGTTTCTACCTTCACATTTGATTGGACATTTATGTCCAATCAAATTCCATTGACAGAATGTCCAATCAAATGTGAAGGTAGAAACATCTAAACATACAAACTGATGATGGTGGAGAAAGACACCGAAACGTATTTGTAACATTTTAAATAATAAACAATAAAATTGACTGAAACCCAGGAATATATTGGATTACAACTAACTCAATGTTTATTTCAATGATATGTTTAAAATCATTTTACGTTGAAATAAGTAACTGATTTGCGCATTTGTATTTGTTTTATTTCCTTTCGTTGCTGGATAGGAAATTGGGAATTCAACAACTCCCAAATTCAATCAAAATTTCTGAACTATTTTTGAATAAATGAGAATTAGTTCATTCTCACCTTTAAAAGACTTGACCTCAAGACATATAAAATGTAAATAAAACTAAAAGTTTTCCCAAAAAAACTGTAAAAAAACGAGATTTTCACTCGAATGAATCAATGCAGTTGCACTTTATTTGAATTGTAAAAAGTACCAACATCAAATAAAATATGTAAGGAATTGTCGTTTCACCTACTTCCGATATTTTATCATCATTCTGTGCATGATGCAGTGGCACAAATTGCGTTTGAGTAATTCGAAAAATTTCGGAATCAACTATTTTTCCAATGGAAAAACATCCAGTTACCATAACAAGGTACAGTAATGTAGATTCTCCAGAATAGAGCTGGAGGACTCCTAGACAGCCATAAGCGTCTAGGATTTTTGTATACTGTTTCTTAACTGCTTCGCTTTCAAGAACAGCTAAAATAAAGGCTGATAAGCATCTCTCAAAAGAGCTTAAAACATCTGAAGCTTATTAAAGTTTTCGTGACAAAATTTAATAAAACTAGTTCCTAAGATCTGTATTCACTCACAGAGAACTGCTACTGCTTGAGACTCAAATAGTAGGGTGTCTTCTTTAGCTTTGTGCTCCAGAAGAACACTGTGGGGACTTGCGGGTATACTTTTTTCGAAAACTCGAAAAGCTTTGTGCATAGCCATGGTTAAGAACTGATATTTCTCCTCACTGGAAGCGTATATTCGTTCTATTCACTCATTTCACTAAATTTATTATTATTATTTATTTGTTTCGTTTTCGACACCCCTTAACTCAACCTCAAAACGAAGAAAATCGATTCTGACCATTTTGACGCAGCGACAACATCGAAAACTGTGCTTACTTGTTTTTCTGGTTGTATATCTAAAATTAATTTAATATATACTTATATATTAAAATTATAATATACGTACAAATAAAAGTGTCCTGTACGTATAAAATACTGTCTAATGTCCATATACTTTGAAGAGTTTTCGTTATTTATGGCTTTTGTGAAAGCTTCAAGGGGTGAAAAGTAGAAAAATGTTATTCTCAATTATAATGCAGTTAATGAATACAAATCCCTTATTTGTTTATGTCTGTGCTTATAAAAGATTTTTTAAGTATTGAGGACTATCCACTTGAGTACTTTAAATATTTGCCTGTTTTGTTTGCCGGTTTTAAAGCTGTAAATTTAATTTAATTTAACTTTATTGGCGCATTCACCACTGTCTACAATTATTGGTTGAGTTACCTAACGCAAGATGAGGTGAGTTGTAACAATTTTCAATTATTCTTTACATTTTATTTTATTTTGCTCATAATATTTTTTAATGTGTTCTCAAAATACATCTTTAATTCTTCTTCTTCTTCTTCCTCGTACGTTAGGACTCAGAGTCATGTGTTTTTCATCAACTTCCTAGTCCTGGGATGATTATGTCCAGCTTTCGTACCATCGCTTCGGTGGTCTTCCTGGGAGTCTTGAGCTGTTAGGTTTTTGGTCTCTGGCGATTTTTGCCATTCGGTCGTCGGCCATTCTCTCTACATGGTCTCTCCACGCTCTTCTCCTTGCTCTGGTCCATCTTACAAATCCGAAACCTTACAGGTATCTCTAATTTCCTCACTCCTTTTCATATCGTATAGAGTGTGTCCTGTTATGGATCTTAGGACTCGCATTTCTGTTGTTCTAAGCAATCGTTTGGTTGTTGTGTTTTCCGCTCTTGTTTCTGCGGCGTATGTCATCACTGGTCTCACGCACGTTTTGTAGATTCTGACTTTACTCCCTATACTCATGTGCTTGTTTCTCCAGATGATGTCTCGTAAGTACCCCGATATTAGAGCGGCTTTTGATGTTTGATTCCTTACTTCCTCCTTTAGATTCCTGTTACTCGTGATGTTTGCTCCAAGATATTTAAAGGTCATCACATCACATCTTTTATTCCTGGTTCATAACTGTTTTTTTCTAATTTCGTTAAACTAATATACTAGGCTCGAGTGAAATTAGATAGATATCGCGGTAAAATAGTTAACGTGGCTAATTACTTTTCAAATTGAAAAGAAATTGCTTTATAATGGTAGCCACATGACAAAAGTCTCAGAAAGACCCTTAATGGCTTCTGCGCCTTCAATTATACTTTCCCAATATGTTGCCGTCTACTTCCTCATTCCTCAACTTTAATCGGCTCCACAGGTACAGGTAACCAGGAAAACTCAAATTAATTCTTTAATATTTATTTATATACATAATATGGATGTTATAAAATCAACTAAATAGTTTTGAATTGAAAAATAAAGTCGACAATTAAACAAACTTGTTATCAAATAGTCACCATTCCGATTCATGTTTGAGTCAACGGAATCGTTTGAATTTTGAATCACCTGAGAAAAAAACTGCAAATAGCAGAAAAAAAATTATTTTACGAATACTGCGTATATCCAACTATTCAATTTTTTTGTTTATTGATTCAGGTAATTGATATTTCAGAGAGAACTCAAAGAATAAAGAAAAGAAAAGAAAGGCTGCTGTGTGTTCCCCACATTTTTTAAGATATATCTTAATGAAGCACTAAGGAAGTGGAGAAGAGCATGCAGCGGAATGGGCATAACCATTAATGAAGATACACGCTGTATTCTTTACATTTTGCAGATGACCAGGTTCTTATAGCGCAAGACAAGGAGGACCTGGAATTCGTGACAAGAGGATTATTTATAAAGTACGAAGAATGGGCACTGTCGGTGAATCGATTGAAAACAAAATATTTGTGCATCGGAACGACAGAGGTGACCTACGCCCAGAAGAAGACGAAACAATAGTAGCATGCACCGAATACGTATATCTTGGAACAAAAATTGAGACTGGAGGCCGTACAGAGAAAGAAATAGAACAACGCATCGTAAAAGGGAAGAAAGTGATCGGCTGCCTAAACTCCATCTGATGGTCAACATGTATATCCCGAGAAAGGAAACACCTCCTATACAATTCCATATTTAAGAGTTATTTGCTGTATGGATGGATGCGAAACTTGGCAACTTACTACCCACCAAGAGCGGCGGTTGCGTCCTGTGGAGATGGACTTCTGGCGTAGAGCAGCAGGGAAATCAAGGTTGGAGAGGATAACTAATGAGGAAATCAGAGTTATCATGAACGCCAAGACAGACATAATAGAAGAAATCCAACGAAAACAGTTGATATGGTACGGGCATGTTGAACGGATGGATGACTCAAGAATTCCCAAACAAATCTTCAGATGGACACCAACAGAGAGAAGGAAAAGAGGAATAAGAAAAAAGCCATGTCGGAGCGAAACTTACAACCAGGGCAATGGGAAGACAGAAGAGGATGGAAGCGATGAACCGGAAGGCGCAAAACGCTATGACATCGGATATGGATAAGGTTTTTGTGATTTTTCACATATTCGCGTTACAAACTCTTAAACTTTGACGGCCCATGAAAATTTCATATTTCTTCTACCTTTTGAAAAGTTACAAATTTCTAATAAGTTCAGAATCTCTATCAAAAAGGTCCTAATGAGTACGTCGTAATAGACGAGTAATCGTAACGACGATAAAGACTAACAGACAAACACAGCTCTCGAGACGCTCTAACAAAAATATTATATTTCAAAACAGTTTTCCTGGGTTTCAGTCAATTTTATTGTTTATTATTTAAAATGTCACAATTACATTTTTTAATATGTGTGTGATTTGTATTTTAATATGTGAATTTTGGTGAAAGTTTTCTATTTAAATTGATGATTACTGTAAATATATATTTTAGACAAACTGATGATGGTGGAGAAAGACACCGAAACGTATTTGTGACATTTTAAATAATAAACAATAAAATTGACTGAAACCCAGAAAAAAATTTTTGAAATAAATTGAAGTACAGTCAGGAAAATAAACACAACAAAAATATTATAATAAGAAATATAATATAATATATTATTAACCGTTTCCAAGCTAGGAGCTCTTGAGCGTTCACAGGCCGATAACGTTTGCAATTTTTTTTTCTAGGTTTTTCGGGTGGCGATCAATTCTAATGAGGTAAAGGCAATCTTGGTCCCGTTAAAATGACCCATAATAATGCATATATTTTTTTCAATTTAGATTCTCACTTCTCTCGCTTTAGAGGTTAAGAATTCGGAAAAACCCCATGAACGAACCCTTAAGAGGATCAACCAAAAAACTTCTATCGATTCTTCACATAATTCCAACCATTTCCTAGCTATACACGAAAATGTTCGTAAATTTTTTCGTTTATCTCTTTGTAGGTTTGAAATTTCGCCTTAACTCTTTAGAAATAACATAGCTCTAACAGCCTTAACGAAATGTTCCTTATAACTGACCAACTATCTCACACCGTTTTTGAGATCAAGCTGTTTTAAACTGCTTTTGCGTTGTTTTTTAAATTTTGCTTCTCTCTCTTTAGAGGTTATGAATTTTTGAAAAAACAAGATACTGTCGTGTTGTTTTGCGTCATTTCAACCACCGTGGTCTAAAATACGTCAAGTAAGTCGACAGTCACGTCACTTTGACGAACCTGGGATTAAATTAGCAATTAACTTATGTTTTATGATGAGAATTAAAAATCTTTTTCGGTTATTAGGTTGCAGGATCCTCACAATATGAAATATTCCGGGCTGAAAGCATTAAAAGATTACATTTTCTTTTAATCTGACCAGCGTGTCGTGAGTTTGGATTTATAAAACACAGCGCGTTCTAATGCTCAGATATTGTATAAATTGTTTTTATAGGCATTAATTCTTTCTTTATGTTAGCATTTGTTACTCGACAGGTATAAAACCAGGTAGGGGGCACAAAGCAAGAAATCTATCTCGCGTCATGAATGCATTATTATTTTGTGGGATTTATTTTGTCTCTTCAGCTACTTCGAGTCACCTTTATTTGAAAGTACCGGAGTTGTACGAAGGTACGCGAATGAAAGCGTCACGTTAAAGGCACTGAACAGAAACAGACAATATTGAACTACAGTAGGAATAGTCGGACAGAAGCGTAAAGCGTTAAACGCACAGTTCTTTGGCGTGTAAACGTGTTTGTTGTACGCAGAAAGTTCGGTGTTTTGTTTCTCCAAGTCAAATTATGACTGAAAACCGGAACTAAGTGTTCGAATTTATGTTGGATATTCACTGAATAGACTCTCGTTTATTGCATGTGAAGTTTTCGTGACTTTCGAATAGTTTATCGTCTGCATTTTGAACTTTTATATACCTTAACTGAAGGGCATAATCCTGTCTAACTATGTCTCAAGCGATGATTTCAAGCACCAATTTACAGGTATTTTATTTACTGAATTATTCCAGTCAGGTATAATTTTATAATGCTAATAACACAGTCTGCACCTTAATAACAATGCTTTGGCTGCTTTCATTTCTCTGCTTGAAAAGCAAAAGTTACTGCTGAGACTATAAATTTGTTTATATTTCAATTGCTAATTTTTATTCCTACGATTAAGTACTTTTAGTTTTCTCCAATTCAGCATTAGAAGTGCATTCAATGCGCGATATTTATTACGTTGTTGTTTATAAAGTGCAACCTTTTTCACTCAAGCCAATTAGCATTATATTAATTATACTTTACATTACATGGAGATGCGTGTATTATTGTTATAGTGTACCGTCATCTCAGTATGTAGGTATTATTTAATTTAAATAACAACCTTCTGGTTTACGGGTAGTTGTTAAAGGTTTTAATTTTAAATTATTGATGGACCAAACGGTTTTGATACAAATCACTAGGTGATTCAGAAAAACTGATATTTAACTACTTTCTTGCAGATTATAAAGCGGCGATTACGCTCTGAGGCTTGGAGAAAAAAATTAACAATTAATTCAAAGCATTTGCCTGAAGAAGCTTCTTTTAGTAGCAATAGAAAAAAATCGGTCTTATTACCCGAAACCCAAAAGATGGAAGAACTAAAGCAAATATTTATTTGATCTAAAGAAAGTGTTGAAAAATTCAAATGGCTTTGACATATTTGGCTGTTTTCCAACGTGAAATCAGTAGTTTTATCGAGAATTTGATGCTTTTATTAAGCTGTTTTCAGAATAAATCAATCCACACTGAAAACCGTTTGGTGAAAATGATTACCTACTTGATATTAAAAACATTCTGCATAAAGCTGATGGCAAGTTAATCAACTATCTTCGTTGGAAGCCGCATTCACGCTAAATGCTTTTGTCAATTTAAATAACTGTATTTCTCGGTTAGCATTTCATTTACTAGTAATGAAAGAAGTTTATAAGCAAACGGTGTAAAAAGTGCAGATCTGGTCAAGCATTGAAATGCGATCTTTCATCACAGGCAACAATTGCTCTTTGAAGGATATCCTCGTTATAACACGAGATACTATTCTGATTTGCTATTTTTACATGTTGACCGGAAGGAAATGATAAATTTACGTCCTTAGCCGATGCTCAATACATTCTTTTAGCGTCTTCTAAATAGTTTGCTGCTACACAGCTTCCGGCAAATTTCATTAATCTTAACGCAATAGCATGAAGTGGCCTGAAGATATGTGGAGTGCTTAGGCAAATCTAAGTACTCCACATGTTAAAAGTTTAGGAATAATTGATAAACTCACATCAACTCATTATGTATGGTCTTTCAACGAAAAACTCACTGGATTTGATGCCTTATGTGGCATCATGGGCCATGCCATAGGTACCTTCTGACCAGGTACTTTAAGCGGTTTAGGTAGAAAAACCGACTAAAAGCAAACAGTGCTAATACAGGCCGCGTATTTCAGGACTGGAATCGTTCTCTATCCCTGCTCAAGTTGCCAGCTGTGTGCATCAAATAAAATGAGCAAAATCTAAGAGACCCAACCTGCTTAAACTCCTTTTGGGAATAGCCTCCCGGCATTTGTTGGCTGCTTTATTTTAAAACAGACGCAGGCGTCTCTTAATTGATTAACTCCTACACATTTGCCGATTTAAATATGAAATAACATAATAAATGTTGATATAATTACATAGACCCCGTCGTCCATTCATTCACTTATGGACTTCATTCATTGTGTTGGGAAATAAAGATCGCGCCGCGTGAAATGTAGTTTCAAAGGCCATAATAACAATTGTGAGTAATTGGAGTTAATCACCGCATAGTGTCTTAATTTCTTTGCCAAATTGTTATCTTTTTGATAAACCTCTTTTATTTATATCTAAGTGACTAATCCAATTTTATAAGGCTTAGGCGATACTGTCGACTTGTTTATCTTCTTCCGGAAAAAGGTGCAAATGTTCAATCCCAGCTTGTTAGATAGTAAAATTATTTTCGCTCCCAATATTAGAGAATTACCTCTGGTAATACCTTAGGGGTGTGACGTGCAGTAACAAAAGGCACGTGATGCACGTGGTAGATTGAACGATTTCGATTCCGCTGCAACTGCCATTTTCAAAATGGTCCCTTTGGTATTTTTCGGCGGCACCATGAGGGTTGCGAACTTCGGATTAAAGCACAAATAAGTCACGTTCAACGAGCAAATTATACCTTTTAACAATGAAAAATACCTATGCAATATATTTAAAGAATTAATTTTATATAACGTAAACGTGAAAAGATAAGCTACAATACAAGACAAATGGACCTTGGCAAAAAATAATTGTACATCCTGCAGAAATCCCTTTAAATTGTGAAGAAGAAATAAACAAATTTGTAATTTTTCTCATGTACTGATGCAGATTTTTTGTGTTAGTTATTTCGTAGAATTCTCTCGCGCATCTCTTTGCCTTTTTCCGCTTTTTATTCATTCTATCTTTTTATCTATTTGATTTCATAATATATTGGGTAATAAAGATAAACAAGCATCATTATTATTAATAATGAGTGTCGGTCCTTAATGGCGATCATTTCTAGCACATAAAAACTACGTGCGATAGCAATGCATTAAACAAATAGTTGATTTAACCATTTACATCGAGTAAATAGTCATGTTTGGTCGACTTCCTTCCTGCCGTTGAAAATTTATTTTAAAGCTGATAGAAATAATTACTTAATGATTTGCAATGTTGAACTGCATTTTTATGGGGACACAGAGTCGGCAGAAGGAAGTCCCGGAACTCTCTTGAAGATAAAGTTAAATTTATACATTCTGTAGGGTCTTCAGATATTAAATGCGCCAGTACGCTAGAATGATTACGGGTGTAAATCTCATTTAATGTCTTTTGGAATTCTGTTGTAAAAACTAATTGGAGCGAAGTTTTTTCCTTTTTCCATGAAAAGATCTCATTAGCCGCTACTGTTTAAGCATTGCAATAAACAAATATCTCCTTTTGATCGAGTAAAATACGTTAGTCTATTATATCGAGTCAATAAACTCGAAAGCGGACCTAGTCCGGCGTTTTGTACTTGTGTAATACCATAATTAAATAACTGTACCAGTTTTTCTCCGTGTATTCACAATTTCTTTTCCATACCTTTATAGATTATCGCGAAATCGATTATTTGATGAATATTCCATTATTAATGTAAATTAAAATTTACTCAAAAAACAGCACAATAACTTTTAAGAACATCTAATTGTTTTCTTATTAATTCCATAGATTTGGAAATCGTTTTTATTATATTCGTCATGGTTTTCAATAATATTCCACTTTTTCATCTCTCATTGTCAAGGTTTGACCTTTGCGAAATTATTTAATTATATTTTTCCTTCGATGGTTTATTGTGCTCTATTTTGATGTAACTATTTCAATTATCTGCAATAGGAAAGTCATTGAAACTGGTGAGTTTTTCAGGCTTTTAGGCAGCCGTTGAAAAATATTTGCTTTTCGGCAGCAAAAAAGGCGGGTTTTTTTCAATAGAATTACTTGTTCGATGTTTTTTGCTCAGAATAATTGTAAGTATTCATTGGCAATGACATTAGCTAATCGAGCTTTCATTGTTTTTCGCATGGACAAAGACCATTGAGAATTGGTTTTGCACACTAGCCGATACGTGAATCATATAATGGAAATTTGGATAGATTATTCTCCAATCATTTTATCCACCATCCGAATGCACGAAACATTTGATTAATCGAAGTCGCATTCAATAAATAACATTTTTTCAAATCCGTGATTAATGCACACGGAGTTTTGCATATTTTACTATGCATTCCCTCAATTTTCAATAATAAATAGTTGATAAACTGGTTTAGAAGTACGCTGTGTATCACACATATATATCAATAGATAGTGGTTATTCGATACAAGCGAATCTTATTAACGCAATCTTGTTGATATATAAGCAATTTATATTATAACCTCTAAGATTGATGACGAAGGAATTAAAATGTTTTAAACCGACTGTTTGATTAATATTACGATTTCCGCATAGAAAACATATCGTCATACTGGTTTATAAATACATGATGAGGGTGAAGCAAGCCTTATTTAGTTATTCACCCTTTTGTTAGTCATATGTCGTGATAGAAAACGTTTAGGGAGTAAATGCTGCTGAGTGGCACCATGAATATTGCAAAAATTAACCATTGCCGCCTTGGTGTCTCTCTTTTAGTCATGACATAGAGCAATGAGCTTAAATTTCACACAAGCCCATATTCATATAACTTAATAAGTAATTTAACCTTTGATAATATTAGCAAGACGAAATCCATGTGGCGAACGAAGGAAGAACGACCATCTTCAGCACCTGCTACCGGTCCCAAAGGTGACTTAGAGAAGCAGATGTCTTGCGTCCTTTTGCTCGTTCAACTTATGTCGAACCTTTTCAGCAAATAGACAAACTTGTGATCATTTAAGGAATCGGAAAAAAGTGGTTTGTAACAGGAAAATACTTTAACTTGAATGCAAGTTTTCAAACTCCAAACATATGGCTGAGAAATTTGAAAAGCTTAAAATCCATTGACTAGTAATAATGGCTGAAGGGAACTAGCATCGGTCAGGAATGATAAAAGTCCCGAAACCAGCCAAGATATACATCGGAGCTCAAATGTGAGGCTACCTGAAGAACGCCAAGCGCGCCAATTTGAGCAAGCCCTAAAATGAGGACCAACGAGAAAAAGGCCCAAATATGTACAAATACCGATTACCTAGCTGTTGTGCCAAAATATAAGATACTATAACACATTTACAATTTTTTTATTACGGTTCAGAATGACGAGTATATAAATAAATGTTTCATTGATTGTGTGTATCATACACACATGTGGAATGTGATATTTTTGACCCTGAAACCGACCCCATAGATAAATGCATTATTTATATTTTCTGTTTTCTTTCTCAATTCTACGACTATTTAAAATTTTCAAAATCCCTTTACTTCAAAGCTAGTTTTGCAAATTGAAGATCTTTAAATTTGATTATTGGTGAGCACTTATTATTATCCAATGTGCAGAGCCTCGTAAAATGCAGGCTGAAAAACATTATCTGTTGGAGTAGTTGCCCATCTATTGAGTTCTCTTCACATGGCATCAAGTGCCTTATTAAAAACTACGAAAATGAAAGGGCTTTTTTGTGAAGTACTTTTCAACAAAGCCCTCGATTTAATTAATATTCATCTAGCAAACCTGTTTCACTTGTTCATGATTTCTCTTTTAGTAATTTGATTTTGGCCAGATGGACGAAATATCTTGCGCAATAAATTACGTGTAATGCCAATGGCAATAACAAAACACCCATGTGAATTTATTATCGGTTAATTCAGGTGTCGATCCTTCTTAACCTTATTTGACCAGATTTTTATTACTTAATGCGCTTAGGTACTCACATGTTGAATAATTTATTTTTTAATAGACTCAAATAATTTCGATTTGCATTTGGGTGTATCATAGTTTCAGGGCAGGATTTAGACGCGATTATTTAATTAAAAAAACCTACTTCGCTTATTGGTAAATGCTAAATGCGCAGCTTTCTTGGAACTACCTTTTAATTACAAACATGGGCTTCATTTCAGTCATCATTAGTCGAAAGAAAAGAAGGTATTCTCTAATTGTTTTTGGTTGCTTTTTTAATAACTTGAATTCATAACTAAAGAGGCGATTTAAAATATTTCTTTAGTACGGGTTAATTGGATGATGTGCAACTGGGGATTAAGTCACATTGAATTTAATTAGCAAAAACGTTATTTTGAATGTTAGGTAATTGCAACAGTAGGTATACATTCTTGGACAACAGTTTTAATTTTTTGACGTCATTGCCCAGAAAATGCTCAAGCTATTGTACAATTTTTAAGTATATATATATATATATATATATATATATATATATATATATATATATATATATATATATATATATATATATATATATATATATATATATATATATATATATATATATATATATATTAAGCCGGCACTTATCCCATCATTGGGATAAGTGCGTATATAAGTAATATTACAAAAAATTTTATGATTGGAATTCATTAGAAAGTGCATTAACTGGTTTTATTTACCTCAAAAATCACTGGCATTTTCCAAAGCTCACATTTTTTCTATTTTGTTCAAATGAAAATTGTTTTTAACAAATTTAGATCGTCCTTAAATAGTTTTTAAATGCTTGGTAAGCAATTAACAGTTTCGCAGAATATCAATTTCAATTCTACCATTCTAAACACGTATTGTTTAGCCATGTTTGAAATGTTCCCAGAAACTTTGTAGTTTTTATGGTAATTTAAATAGAAAAAAGTAATTTTCCGAATGTTATATGTTCATGATCCTCTTAATGATGCCTCTAACTCGGGTGTTCATCTGCAAAATTGTTATTGCGTGTAAGCATTTGTTTTATAAATAAAACATTTATGTATGTGTGCGGTGTGTTTTATTAAGTGTTTGATCGTAATAGTAAATGTCCTCTAGCAGTTAAAAACAATTTTTCCGCTGTAATTAGGTAGTTTAGAGTATTATTTTCGGACATGTTTGCATTTCGATGCCTCCAATATTTCCTCGACAAGGACAAGTTGATTATTGGCGGTATTTTTAGATTTGGATTCGCAATAAACTTGGCGAGTATAATCGATTAAAGAACTTCTCCAACATTTTCTAATTAAAAGAAAGTTGTTGGTCGAAACCTCAGGGCCCCTCCTTAACTCTCCACCCTTGAGCTTGACTGTTCACGTGATACCTGTTCCCATATTATACTCTTAAAATTGCTTCTGATTATTTACACCCCAGCAGCGTTTAAAACGGGTTTGGAATATAGCGTGTTGTGTGTGTGTATGTTCTGTGAAAAGTTTATTAAATTGCCGGAGTATTGCGTTACAACTAAACCAGCAACTGCGCCAAGAAGCCTTAAAAGTGAACTAATTGTAGGTATATTGCTGTCTGGTGGTGAGGTTAATAACAATTGCTATTGTTCGTTGTTACCTCAATCACGCTTCAATAGCAGGTGTTTTATTTCAGTTCCCATGCTCACTTTTCATCGGGCTCAGAATTTACAAATTATTTAGCGGGCTTCGGAGCTCAAAAATCTCATAATGACCTATTATGAATCGCCATAATCCGTTAGGCAGAACTAATTTTGGTTATATATTTAGCTAATCCGACATCTGCACAAGTCGCGAAAACCGAAGAAAAAAACTCATTTCTACCAAAGTAATGGTTCCACCATAATAAAACTGTCAGAGAACCAGATTTGAAAAAATACTGTCACCGCAGCCAGCGACGCCCAAACGTGATTTTTACGTTATATCGCATCCTGGGGATTTAAGTACGTTCTCACGTAGAAACTAAATTTCGAAGGTAAAAATACAACTAAGGGACTCTTGTTTGAAGACCTAGGTAGCTGGTGTTCGATTTGACCATGAACGTGCTGACAACTGAAGCCTGGTAGACTTTGATGGATCTTTAATCGCAGAAGCGAATTTTTTTCTATAAGAAAAAGCCAAATGCAACGTGTGGATTTAAAGTAGAACGGGCACATTGTGGTTTCGCTTTTATTAATATGGAAGTTGCATTATATTCAATGTCATCATTTATTAAATGTTACAGCTTCAATGTTCCCATGAGATCATCCATTAGGTAAAGTAAATAATTGTATTGACCCTGTGGGAGCTGCGCAATCTTCTCGTATTGATAATTACTGTTGCACTTACCCAATCTCTACTTATATTTTCAGACACATATTTTCAACTTATTTTTTTAGTCGGAAGCTGGTGAGGTTCTAGCTAAGCATACACAATCCTCGTCTTCTAACTTTTATCAGGTTTGAAGATCTGATAAGTTAACGTTGGTCCGGACGATAAATTAGGTAGACCCTCGAAATTTAGAACCCAATTATCGACGTCGAATCGTCCCCGGGATTTTATGTTGCTTTTATTTAATTATAAATCAACAAAGTTTTTTTAGTCGTTCAACATAATTGGGTTTTAATTTTGGTTTAGAATATCTGCTAACATCCAAGAAGCTCTGTTTCTCTTTTTTTAATGATCATTTCAAATTATTTTAATTGAAACACTAAAACACACTGATACTAGAAAAGTAGCCATCCAAAATCCTCAGCATACCAGCAGACTATTTCGGATCCAAATCTGTTTCCTGCTGAAACATAAATATTTCTTTCACTCCATCAATGCCCCATTTGAAATTCACTTTTCACTTTTGAATATTAAATCTCCTGATCTTTGTCTGGCAACCTCCTCTTAGTCCAGCTTGCCAGCAGGCTATTTTTAATTCCACTTCTATTTCCTGCTTAAACAGTAAATATTTCTTCCAGTCTCTCACTGCTGGACTTGTGGTCTGTTTCTACTTTTCAAACACACAAAACTGATTGTTTTGCTCGAGCTAGACTTGTCTGGCCTATCTATTTTTGCACCTCTAGACAGCATGCGTTTATACACAGTCTCCTAACTCGAATTATATTCGGTCTTACTCCAATTGCTTACCAGAACACGTACACTTGTAATTATGGTACAGGCATAATTAAGGCTGAGCAATCTAATTTTGTGTTGCTCTTTCAACACTTTTGATTAGTTTCATGTCAGAGGCCTTGCTTGCTTATTTACGCGAATTATTTTTTACATCGTGTTGATATGACGACTTACAACTTATTAGTGTTTTAAATTTGTAGTCGACATGTTTGGCAATATAATGGTACTCTAATTAGAGCTGGGACTAGTCGATGAAGTCGTATCATTTCTTGTCTAGTCATGGAAACATTGTAAGTTTATATCTTCCGCGGTGTCAAAATCGTGAACAATTCGAACAATAGACAAATATGGTATAATTAAATGTCGACTCTTGACCCACCCGATACATCACAATGAAATTGTTCATTGTTGAGCAATTACCTTCTTCAGAGCAGGAGATATGGCTTGCCGCAAGGGTCTAATTTTACGCCCTTGACTTTAACTTGATCAATTATTGCGCCTTAATTTAAATTTGTAATGAACCGCCATAATCGATGGGCATAAATATGCCTCGCAAAGATAATCTTCGAGGACAAAATATTAATTTTTCCCCGACTACAAATGTCTTGCGAGTTAGCACTTTATATCCTGGTCATTTAAAGAGACTCGAATTTATATTCCTGACAAGTTTAAATGCAAATTCAAAAAGCCTTTCATTTGCAAACACACAGCACAGATCTTTCATTTCGACAGGATTTAGAAACAATTTTTTTTATTACATTTTTTTATTATGAAAATATGAGTACAATGGATTCTTTGTCGCCTGGAGAATTCAGAGAAAATCATATAAAATGATACAAATAAAAATGGTTTTAGTAGTTTAGCTTTTCGTGAAACAAATCGTTTGAAATGACATAGTGTTTTATATCAACGACAAAATTAATCTTACTTTTGCAATTATTTCATATACCCGAAAATCCATTATGAAATAAATAAGTATTTACACACAAATGTAGTTCTTTTACTTTAAGTTTTATAGGTTTAACTACAAGCTTGACTGAGCTTTGGAAAATAATCCACTTTTGTGGGCAGGATTTCAATAAAACCGTTATTTCTTTGTTTGTCATGCAGGTTGATTTGTGATATTTAGCCGACTACATAACAACTCAATTTTGATTTTTGCCTAATATTGCGGTTTTGATATTTTATAAAATTCGCCCTTTGCCAAGAAAACCTTGATATTTTTATGTAAAGGTGGTATTAGATTTCTAGCAAAACAAGGTTATTTATTATTTCCAATTATGTTTTTTTGGTGCTATCCATATTTAGGTAATCGGTATTTACTCGTTTCTTTGTGGATTATGCTCTTGTGTTTTTCCGGGTGGAAATTCATAAAACAGGACGTATCAGATTGCGTTCCAGTGGAAAACCACACCTGCCTTGTGAAACATATTTCACCGTATCCATAAAGCAAATGTGAATAGGCTCCAAAAATAAACAGACCATTTTTCACACTTAGTACATTATGCCTCTCTACCAATTCACATAATTTATTTTCATCGTCGCTTTTAAAAATAGTTCTCTCACTTGAAGCAAAGAGTTTCAGTGGTGGAAAACAAGCACAAGATATACGTCAGCACTACTTCTTAGTAAAATCGAAAATAACAGCCTGGTAAATTTTATGCGTTCTTATATTAAATGTGGCGCCGAAAAAATGCTTTTTTCCATAACGTTTGTCTGACAGTTTTATGGTCTCAAATAGTTGATTTTTTAAATATGAATTTGATACTTTTTAAACACAATATCTTTTTGAGTGTTCTGTTGAAGCTTGAAATTTCATTATAAGCGCAATTGCGTGTAACAAGCATCCTCAAAGGTATTCTAAGAACATAAAGCAGGCGGTGGTCTCTTCTGGTAGTTATCCAACATGATAATGCATAAAAGATTGTTTTATTGCCGATAAGAACTGAATGACTAAATGACTAAAACCCACCTTCTAATGGTACGGCAATAAGAAATTTCGAAATTAAATCCCAACCAATGGTTATTTCAACTTCCTTAGGTAAAGTAACCACAAGTTCTGATTCATATATCAAGACAACTGGAAACCAATTTATTAATTCCGAGAACCCTGATTTTTTTCTTAAGTGAGCCAAATCGTGAAAGCTTCCGCTCTTTAGTACCAACTCAACCAGTTCTGGTGAGCAATTGGGTTAGTTTTTATGGCTGAGACATTTACTGTCTGTTTATAAATACGGGTTTTCTTTGCTACATATGCAAAAAGATGCTTCTTTCGTCTTGAAGCTGTGCTTCTGAACACAATTAATTATTAAAACGACAAGCTTTATGACTGATGGGTGATGTTATTGGCAAAAAGGCAGCACTGTCTATTTTCGCTGTTTTTAATAGTAAACTTGTGAGCAGATAACAGTTGGCTTGAAGGAAGGAGTTGATTTTGCATGTGTAACCTGATGATAAGGTTCCTTGAAGTAAATTATCCCTATCATAACTTCTCCCGATCATTAACGTCATCAACTACATGTAGTGTCTAATATTCATGAGCTTCTAACAGTTTGAAGGAAAGTAATCCTGCTTAAGTTGTTGTACTAAACGATTTAAAAGTAAGATGATGAATAATCTGAAGTTATTTACAGATCTTTTAAGAGCGCGAAACGAGTTCTGCTCTTGGGCAGACTCCTTTTATCAGCGCATTTATCAAAAAATATACAAGAGCATAAAATGTATGACTTGTTAAGTTGCCGAGGAGATATAATTAAAATAAAATAAATCTGGTTAGCTTCTGACAATTTTATGATTCTTCAATAGATAAACATTAAAAATCAAGGTTGGTGCACCTGTCGCTAGTATTGTCGACTTCTTAGCCGTTCCATTCGGTGCTTGGGCTATTAAAGAGGCCAACAAACCAACTGAACCGTCTGGTTTATGTTTTACTTACTACTTTTATGTACACTCTCGCCCAGAAGTAAGGCAAGTTCATACGTAACAGCTTGCATCTAAAGAATCGATGAGATGCGGACGTATATCTTCAGTAATTAAGAAACAATAATCAAATATCGCGGTAATAGGATAGGTCATGGACACTTATCGGTTTTGCATTAAACATTCGCAAAGTCGAATGTGTGTTTAACGGGCAAAGAACCGTTCAGGGCTTACAGTTCTCTATTGATTGCTCAAGCGACATAAATTTTCGATTTCGGTTCGTTAGCTCAAATTATATTATATTTTATTAAGTCATTTGATTTCGTAATTTCCAATTTGCTTTAAATTAAAAACGGCCATCATTTCCCATCTGATACCAATGAATATGATTTTAATAAACATATTTTTGGTAGCTAGATGAAGCAGTTAAGTAGCTTTGGTCTCTGTTATTTACATTAGACGCCCCTTAAATCGGTTATTAAATTATCATGGGAATTATGCCATTATTGAAATAAGAGACAAAGCTACAATATATTGGTGAAAGTATGAAAAAATTGCCTTCGACTTAATGTAGCGTTCTCCGTACTGCTGTAGACAACTTGCTTAAGGTCACATTTTATGTGCATGAAATTATGATGTATGTATGTGGATTGGTAATTGATTTAGATTGTCTGTTCAGTAAACTGCCATTTCAGCGAATCTTATCAACTGGAAATGGTAGACTTGCAATAGATCTGATCCTCAACTGCATGTGTTTCTCAATTGTTCCTGCGACTTTAATCTTCTTATCCAGCTATTCAATTACAGTAAACTTTCGAACCTTTATCTATGTAGGTCAGGGAATACATGCACAGCCCCTGGGGTTTATCTTAAATAATTTATTAAGAATTCAGTAATTATTACTATAAGCAAACTGCACCGACACCGCATAGCTGCAAGACATAAATGTTCAGTAGGTAAAGCGCAATGGATAAACATACCATACTACAGTTCAATATGTAATTATAGCTAATAGTTTGGTTCGTAACAGTCTACTGACATTCTCGGAGATCCTATCAAAAACAAATGTCTCTCAATTAAAAAACCAAGCGCATAGCTGAGAGCTAAAACGGGATAGACCATTTACTATACGGAGTCTAATTTTCTAAGCAATCGTTGTTTAACTACTATTATAGAACTAGTTTGCTTGGTTTCCTACTTTACACTAATTGTATCCAAAGAATCATCATCCAGGTTGATTTTATTTTCAATTGTAGCTGCAATTCTTTCGTTCAAAATTTTTCTGTACAAGGCTTTTGGGTTCTATGGCTACAGCCGGTTGCGATAATTGTTTGGTTTTCAAAATCGTCATCCCAATCCACTTTCGTGTCGGTTCAGAACATGAGCAAGTTCTGATCAAATGCATTAACATTGTCAACTAAAATCTATATTTTAGTCTTGTGCTAATGCCTAATTTTCAATTTATTGTTGAGGTGTCTTTTGCAAGTAAATTTATTAAATTATACGGTTAGTTGCTTTGAGTAAACTATGCGCCTCTCGTAGTAAAAAAATAGTCAACTCGCACATATTAAAAGTATTGCCATGCTTCTTATTCTGAATTTTAATTGCGTTGGCCATTCATCCGTGTAGTATATCTGAATTTTTAATATTCTGACTAACTGTATTGCGAAGTAGTAAGTGGCCCAGTCAGTACTTATATGGATGTTGCTATCGTTAGAGTGGTATTCGATTCAGCCTAGTTTAAAGGGAATCAGAACCAATCACTCGAATTTTTGAATGGTACATTCTGGTTTATTCTTCTTATCTAGTTGATGCCAAACCTCCCGGTAGTCACATAACAGGCCATACCTTGTTGCGGCGGCAATTTTAATAATTGTATACCAGTTTGATCTATAACCTATCAGAATCGGTTGCAATTGCCCTGATTTTGGATATTCTAGTAGTCTAAGTAGTATTAAGTCTTCTTTTAACTACTTCGTTTTATGTTGGTCCCAACTTACATAATTTTCCCAATTTGGTTAGCTCCTTAAACTGTATTCATGAGCAAAGTTTGGCCATTTACTTTGATATTTGGATTTGATGTGAATAGGGGAATTAAAAGATACACTTATGACTATTTCTTAAGTCATTAACATGTTTTTATGATAGTTTCTGAGCAAGACAACTTTCAGTTCATTTTAGTGATGAATGCATAAAAGAATGTAATCTTTTTTTGAACTTGATGGAGCCTGTGTTTGGCCGTGGCATTTCACCGAAGCCCTAATTATAGTCATTAGTAAAATAATCCAGGTCAGTAATATCACAGCCTGTCACTGTAGAATCTTCACAACATCGAGTGTGATGATTCAGTTATGGCGGCAAAATAAATGCAATTTTCCACATGTGTGCTTCTCTGATTTCCATCATGATTGATAAAACCGTTGATCAGCAGAAGTAATAAATTAGCATATAATATGCCTTAGATAACAAATGCGGCGTTCGGAAATTGTGCCAATTTTTGAGACAAAGTAAGGACTTTCTTAGAAGTTGCTATATATAATATTACTATGTATTATAAAACCTCAGAATAAAGGGAATAACGATATCCTCTAATTTTGCAGGTATCCGCAATGAAACATCTGGCAATGCACATTACATTATTACTAGTTTAAAAGCTTCTTATTAATCATCATTCCTTGTAACCGGTTTCAACAAGGATTCTATACTAGGAAGCCACTAGAGATTTTAATGTGACTAACCATTATAGAAAAGCCAAATTATTACAATATCCCGTTTAATAGTTGATCGAGGCGATTAATCGTGGGTCATTAGTTGTGAAATGATTCAAATGAATATGCGTCAAACGCCAACCCCAGCTTAGTAACCCATTTGAAAAAAAGGTAATTTAATTATTCGGCTTTACTGATGAGTCTTTCTGGAAATTGCTTCATAAGCCATGGTCAAGTGATAAATAGTTCAACATTTTAGGTGTGCTAACTGTTGGTTAAGTAAATGTGTAGACAGTCACGTTTTGCTACGAAGTAAAGTAGTTTGATAATTAACCCAGCCGAATCATTTTTATTTTTGGAAAATCCCATATCACTTTGTTTCTTCAGTTCGGGAATTTCTGGATAGCGACTTGTTTAGTGCAACTAGGAAATTGCATAATGCTATTAAAACAGCAAGCACCGCCAATGCGTATAGATTATTATTAATGGTTTTTCCTATTGATTAATGAATAAAATGACACACTATTTGAAATCTTTCAATTGTTACTTAGGGGCTTTCTAATAGTAGGTTTTGTTCAAGGATGGCAATTTTTAATTATTTTCTTAATTTAAGAAAATAGTGTATCTCGATTAAGCTCTGATAGATATTGAGTTTTATCCAAACTGACGGCAAATTTTCAGATTTCATGAATGGTTCAATTTCGCAAAATTTCAAGCATTCACTTAGGCAAGCGATGTATTATGTATAAGAAATTAATGACCGTATCATTAATCCTCGTTGATTCAATATGATATTCCCAGGTCTTTGATTGTGGTTTTGACAATACAATTTCTGTGCATGAAAATCTCACACAGCGACTATTCTTAGATAGATAAATATAAAAGGACATATGTTAAAGGTACACTGCTATTGAAATAACTGTACCAGCAGCGAAGAACACTTAGTCTAGAATAAAGGCCATGTGATGCGGCTAAACTATCGCTGTTATGCCTAGATTTTCTAATAGAAACAAATATAATTAGGAAGTTAATCAAATATATCATAATTTCCTTTGGTTGACTAAGTGCGATTCGATTTTTATCATCTCAGACTGTGATGAGTCGCATAGTTACACAATAAGATGAATTCTCATCTACTTAATACCATGGCGTTACTCATAATAAAAGAGCCGATTATCTTGAAATGCCACTAATGGTGACATTTAAAAACGAGAATTTACCTGACTGGTAACATTAATGTAATATCTTATTTATCTATTGGTTGAGAAACAGGATAAAACACAAAGGATGCCACCTATTAAATAATTTCTGATCACAAGATTAATCTGCTAGTAAATCTTTGATGTTACATGATCAAATTGTCCATTCCTCAAAGCGTAAAACCACGCTTTTTACACTTCAACAATGATTTCGTTAAGGCTCAAAGGTTACCAGAAAGAAACTGTAAGGAGATATGAGTCTGTATTAATTGCTCATTGATATTTCCTTAAGCGTGGCAATTGATTAAAGTAATTTTGCAAGAATTATTGGTCCAGTGAAATTTATGACAATAGCTCTTAATTACTTCAGGCAGATTAATGTAACAATTACAATAATCATCTTTTTTACTATTATCAATGAAATGGAACCGTTCAAAATGCGATATTGTTATTCAATTATCCGATAATAAATAATCCAATTAATTAACATCGCGTAATTGCCAGTAATAGTAAAATCGTGGAAATAAAAGTATTGAGAAAGTTGGTCATTACGTTCTGGCATGAACAACGCTAATGTGCTGGTCAGGTGGATATAAATGATAAGCTTATTAACAAGCGAAATATATTCATTAATTACGTTAAGTTATTAGAGATCATATCTACAAATTAATTCATATAATGACTGCGATCAATTGATCTGGATTTTCCCGATAACTATTTTACAGCGTCCAAATAATGTTCCAAGGTAAATTTATTCAGTGTGCTAGTTCACCTAGAACAGTACTTTTAAGCACGTTTCTGTTTAAAAGGCTCGCAAACCAGATGAATTCATAGATATCAGTCTCTAATTAAATAAGTTTAAGAAAAAGATACATAAATATCATCGGTACTAACAGATATCGCATGCTTAACGAACTGAACTCATATATTTCGATTTATCAGGCATTTTGTTTAAGAAATATACAATTTATAAAGTGAACCGCGCACAGAGTGGTTTGAAATTTATAGAGGAAACCAAAACCCACGCTGAGCTCAACTCAAGAACTCCAAAGGCAAAAACAAAAACGCCAATTATTATGCTCCGCCTTTATTTAAATCAACTCAGTTTCCTTCCCAACTGAAGGTTATTTTCCGGTGTTATTTTTTTTTCTGCAACTGTATCGCCAGCTTGCACGCATGAAACCAGATCTGGTTTTTTTCTTACAGCCGTTTTGATAGAAATAGTACTTCAGTATCAAAGTCCTGCGTGAGAAATGCTAATGACATGGAGATCACTAATAAAAATGCTAATCTGTCCTGTTTGATTTTTATAAGAAAATCTAAATTGATGCTCTATTTCAAGATTGAAACATTTAGCAGTTAAGAGTGCAGGTGATGGAAAATGTCCTATCAATATACGACAGGAGCCTTGATTAATAATAACCGCTGTAGAACGATAATTATTCTACACGGTTTGGACTTTTATTTGGTTTGAATTCTGCCACTGAGGCAATTTCCAAATCATGTTCTTGTGGAACACCTAAAAACTTTCCTCCTACTTCAATTCCCGATACCAGGGAAATAGCTTATTGAAACCGAAGCGATTCGATGATTTCAAATAATCATCCCACCAAATCCCCTATGAAGCTCATAAAAAGTAATTGATTCAAAACACAATCGGTCAATGTCTGATGCACCTTCAAGTCCGATTAAGCAGGGAATTGTTGCCAAGTAACTTATTAAGCTGAACGTAAAAAAATGAAGATTCACCAAGTAGGAAATCATATGTTTCTACGGTGTCTTGGCATGAACCAGAGGGGCCCCAAACCCAGACACGCTTGGTCTGCGGTCCGTAAAAAAACGTTCAGTCCGTCTGCTTGATTCAAGAATCGTTGTAGAAATCGGGTATTCGGTTTAAGACTTAATAGCTTTGTAAACTCGTGTTTAGCATAACGCGGGGGCGGATGTTCGGAAACTGTTATTTCCAAATTGGTTTTATTATGGGATAAGGGATATGGTTTTTATGGGAAGAAACAGTCGCTAAGATCAAGCTTTGTGATCAGCAAGCACAATAATTTCCTATTGCTAAATTGGTAGTTTTCGATATGACCAACAAATTTGGTGGAGTAGTCGTTAGACAACTAATTAAGCCTTTTTGGTATAATCTAATTGAGGAAGTCAGCTCTTTTAAGTCCATCAACTACATGAGAATAACATTTAAATTACCTTCAGACTTGACAAGTGCATATAATATAACTGATAGGAAGATCCCTTCTTATTTAATTAGTTCCCCTGTGTGTGTAAATTAATTAGGGGAGATTTAGAACGTTGGTCACGCTCCTTTTTTACCAAGGTGGATTCGAAGCTTTTCCTATGTCCAAGCAGGTGGCCACCCGTCTTCACGGCACCCTGTTTGGAATTGTTTAATAGCATTAAGCCTGGTTCACGTTAAAAACTGGTTTCTAAGTCCACCGAACAGTTCTTAGAAATCTATCGGCCATACATTATGTTGGAGCAACAGAATCTTCAGATTTAGAAGCGAATAGTGATTAAGTTGGATGCGCATATAAGGGTGAAGTTTGCTTTGGTAAAATATTTCTTAAGCTCCCAAGTCTTATGAACCCCTGTTAAAATCAGATTATTGCATGTTTGCGGTTGTTAAATCGAAAACGTTTCTAGTGGCCTAAAGCCAAAGTGTTTCCGGGATTTGTTTTATTTTAAATAATAGTACATCCTATATTTTCCTATCTATCGGTTGAACTATCTAGATCTTGTAACAGGCGTGTGCATTTCCGTATGCTGTAGATACGTGGATAACTGCTACAATCGACGTTTATGTATTAATTTCCTTTTTGAAAAAAGTATCAGTGGGTTGCGTTATAGGTGTAAGAAATGATATGTGAGAACCGGTCCATTGTTAGATGTCAATGAGAAGGAGAAACACACATGAGTAGATGCTGCAGGGTAATGGTGTTGGATATTTTCATAAGCTATTATCACAACGATATAATAAACATGTAGTTCAATTCCTTATTAAAACACAGGTGTTCTAATCTATTCCGAATACTTGCAACATAAAAAAGCATCTAAAGGAATTCAAATGCCATATATAATGAGACAAACCCGTATAGTTATCATTTCAATATCATAATCATTCACTCAGTAATTAATTACTACTGGAATAAACGCATTTGCCATTGGCCAATCGATATTCTAAATTATTCAAATCATGTTGGATAATTGGAAATTATTTATTTTGTTTAATGGAGACTGTTTTTGTTCAATTATTAACCCATTCCTGGTCATATAGCTATCACCAGGGGGTACACATAGCAACTCATACATAATTCATTGTGACTCAAACTGGTATACGCATATCGATTACTTAGCGCTTTACAGGGTGATCCCAGAAGTGTATTTAAAAACTAACAATGTTTGCACGAAACGTGAATTAATTTAGAAAAAACACAAGCTAATTTAAACACCTTTACCGGCTTCACCAGAATTATTTATTTTCATTGCTGCTGCTGCTGATAATAGCAACTAGTGCTTCCCTCGTTTCCACTCTTGTTTCATAAAACAATAATTTTATTTATCCCCAAAGGCGATAATCAAGTGGGTTGCGATCTGGTGATCGTGAAGGCCAATTTGCGTACCGCCTCTGCCAATCCAGCGATTAGGAAAACGAACATCCGTAAAGATCAAACATTTTTATTTTTTATTTTTTTAAATTGTTATAGGAATCTTGTACAGTATACTAATAAGCCATTTGTCTTTAACTTAATCTACTACATTTAAAAATACAAAGCACACACATCCTCTAGTAGTCACTTTGTAATACAATAGTACATCGGTTTGACATGTACTCTCTCACAATTCTTGCCTTCTAAACCAGTTCGAATGGTTTAGTTCTTTTGAGTCTTCTCTGTATTTCCGCATTATCCAGGAGCTTGAGTGCCTCAGGTTTTACATGCCGATGGAGTCGCTGTTCATGATTCTGTGCATGCTTTTTGATGACGTTATCTTCTGTTTCTACACCCAGGTCTTTATGTGGATTTTCATTTCATACCATGGTGCATCAACGATCCTACGAAGTACTTTATTCTGGAAGCGTTGGATGATGTTTCTATTGCTCTGTTTGGTGCAGCCCCAAAGTTGCACACCATAAGTCCACACTGGCTTGAGGACTTGATTATATAACAATAGCTTGTTATACACTGTGAGAGCTGAGTTTCTACCCAATAGCCAGTACATCTTTCTGTACTTCAGATTCAATTCTTCCTGTTTCTTCTTGACGTGCGGTTTCCACCACGAGTTTTGCATCGAGGGTTATGCCTAGATATTTAGCCATATGGAACAATCTTGTCATTAATTTATACTGGTTTGTAGTCTATTTGTTTGTTGGTGAAGTCGATATGGACCGATTTTTTTTTCATTTAGTTTGATGCGCCATTTCAGGGTCCAACGTTGAACCTCATCTATAGCTGCTTGGAGTTTTTCAGTAGATTGCATATTGCAGTGTCATAAGCGAATGTAGCAACAACACTTTGATCAGAAACAGTAGCTTGACGCAATTCTTCTTCAACCCCACTCACACTGACATTCACTAATGTGGGCCGCTTGGATTCGTGTACTTTTTTATATTCTTCATCAGATTTGGTCCCAATATACTGCCCTGTGGAACACCTGCTTGAATTTCTTTTAGATCAGAGTAGGCATTGTCTTGTCTGATTGTGAAGTACTGCTCATTGACGTAAGATTGCAATATTTGTGAGTATTGAACCGGAAGCAACTTTTCAAGTTTATGGATCAAGCCTTCGTGCCAGACTTTAACGAAAGCCTGTGCAACATCCAGGAATATAGCTGAGCAAACTTTCTTCTGTTCTAACGAGTTTTCTATAGTATTGACGATTCTATGGACTTGATGAATTGTACAGTGTTGATTCCTGAAACCGAACTGATGATCCGGGATAATCTATTGAGCTTCAATTATTGATTTTAGTCTTTTCAATAGAAGTTTTTCATATAGTTTGGACATAATTGGTAGTAGTGATATTGGACGAAATGACATTGCTTCATGGGGGGTTTTCCAGGTTTTGGAATCATGATCACTTCTGCCACCTTCCATAACTGTGGCACGCGCTGAAGTCGAAATGAGGCATTGATCAGGTTGGTGAGCTTAATTAATGTTTTTTTCGGTAATTCTTTGAGGATCTGTCATGTGATTAAGTAGAATCCAGGAGCTTTTCCCGAATTGATATTATTTTTTATTTCTTTAATAAGTTTCCTCAAGATCTGGCTTTTTGCTCATTGTTTTTAACCCAGCTCCGGTCTACATTTCTGATTGGGGTTGCATGCATGATTGGTCTTTTCAGGTTTTTGGTAGTTTTCCATAGCGAATAGTCTGTACTAGAATTATAAGTAAGTTTCCGTAGGAACTAGCCTGTTTAATCTCTCGTTTCAGCTGAGATGTAAGATTATTTAGTATAGTTTTAGCTTGTGGGGATCTGGGCTGTTGCCATTTTTTCCTTGCTTTTCTTTTTTCCGATAATTCCAGAATTTCTTTAGGATAGTTATTTCCTTCCAGTTTCCTTTTAATTTCTGGTATGTTTTTCTAATGCAGAATGTTGGATATCAGCTATTAATTTTGTCTCCTCGAAGTCTAATTGTTCTTGCGTACGTACCGAGACTGCCAAATTAACTCGTTCTTCTAATGTTCTAAAACTCTTCTAGTCAATACTTTTATTAGCTAGACAGGGATTGTTTGGCTTTGAAATGCTATGTTTCAAAGATCAAACATGGAAACAAAATGTTGGAAGTTTCTAGGCAAGCAACTCGAGCTGAAAAACATCACTTAAAAGTCTGTTGTTTGCCATCTGGGCTTTAAGGCATGATCACCAACCTGAAGATGCTCAACTTCAAATTCAAACAAAGGTTTAAATGCAATGGGTCCCAGAAGTAATCACTAAATTAATTTAAAATTCAGCATAAATAAAATTGCCATAAAAAACGATTTAAAAATAAAAATTTACGAGTCCGAACTTTGTTGCAAAACACAGATGGCTGAATTTTAAATCAATTTAGATATTACTTTTGGGGCTCACTGTATATGTTTTTTTAACGAAATTTAAGTTGCAAATGCTGACTGTCTAGGAAAGTTTAAATATTAAGTGCGATATTTCATTGTTGTTGCGACAGTCGATTTTGCACTTACTTCAATGTTGTCCAACTGCTCTGTTTTATTTAAATTGAAAATCGCCTGTTTGTTTAAATCTACGACACTAAGTAAATACACTCAACAGCTTTGACTTGAACGAAGAACCCCGGATCTGAAGTGGTCTGGCAAGTGCTAATCAGCAAATAGGTCAAAACCTTCAAGATAGTTACGCATTAATAAAAACACGCATCAAACGAAATCACAGTTTTATTTTTCAAGAATTCCAATACTTGGCAGGTTGTTTAAATGAGCTTTTTTTTTATCTAGTGGTCTTAATTTTTCTTCATCGAAATGTCTACTCGAGGCGCTCTCAAGGAAGTAATCAAACCTAAATGTTGTTACAACCGAATTACAGATTATTGTGCAACTGAAATTGTGTGATTAGGGTCATGGCGAATGTTTTGCGTTGTTTTCTTCAATTTTAGAATGTATTATTCTCAATTTATTCTTGAACAGTCCATGGTTAACGATTTTTCCACCCTAATAGATACCCTTGCACCTGTTAAGTTATTGCGCCTTTAGCAGATGCCCCTCAATTACTGGCTTCATTATATATTCCCTGTCCAAAGATTTACAACTTCTGGATTGAACGTAGAAAATTGCCAGGGCATAAATTCTCTTTTGCGGATTAATATTAGAACCCAGGAATGTGCGTTTACCAGCTAATTTTTCACAACGGATAGCTATTAAGGGGAGGGCGGTAATACGGTAATGAGTAATTTCTGTAAATGATTGCAAGGGTCACCTAGGTAATAACCCGACATAAATCCCAATTATTTTTATTCGCAGCTTAGAGGTTTTAGGTGTAACTAGTGATTACGTGGAATTATCGCACAAAATTAATGTTTGCTTCAAAAAACAACAGGAAGTGAAAAAGCTGTTCGTTAAGGACGTGATTCTCACTTAGGGCTCATCAGCTGCTTATTTGCATGGAGCTGAAGAGTTTTGTAAAAAAGTAAATCATACAGCCGAATAATTAAATTAATTATTTTTCAGAATAATGTTTGCTAATAACGGAATTGGGGAAAATAAACCAGCTTTAAGTAATTACTGATTAAGTCCTTGTACCCTTAATAATATATTCTTTATCTTTTTCAGGTATGCATCAATTTAATACCGTTCAGCACTAATGTGTCTTCAAGCAGTAAGTTGTATGTTTTAAGATAGTAATTACTATTTTCATGTTGTCGACATTCAGGGCGCAGGAATTCTTACAGATAAAAAACATAGGGCGACAAAAAAATAATGCCTGTAACCTAATAAACTTATGATTAGCTTTGCAGGGTAAATGCGCATTTTTTCGTCACGATGAATTAGACAATGTGAGAGAATGTCTTATAATAACTAACATTCACTCAAAAAAAAACATAATAGGACTTTCATGAGTGCCACAATTAATATCATGCAATGATCCAGTCACCCCAAGCCCTGAACAACATTTTTTTATAATCAAGCCTTGAAATGAGTTTTCACTCTTCAACTGATGTATTGCTCTGGACAAGTAATATATTATTTTAAATGAATTGTTGCTTTTTATATGTTCAAATTGGCCAAGCGTGGTAGCGAAACGTCAGGACCAAATCCCTATCGACCACGGCCTTAAAACCCGAACAACACTGACTTGTTCAAATAATTTTTTTTTAACTTTCACATCTAACTTGAGTTAACTTAGCTAATTGGTTTGGGCTCTACATATTAACTGTCTGCGTATTAATTAAAATATTTTAGTAAGTGATTTGAATACGCTTGTCTTTTACTTGTCCAAAAATCCTTCTCCTTGCCTTCTCGCTCAAGAGAATTTAAATGGAAGGTTATAGGAGGAAGTATATGTTGCTGCTACTAACAAAATAACGTGTTTGGAGACAACATCAGTTGCACCAATTATATTTCTCTTGTTGATTAAGCATGCAGGTCATTGAAAGAAAAAAAAAACGTTCTTAGAGAAATATTTCAGACAATAAATGTTTGAGCGACATGCGAAGGTCAATTATCGCAATGTAATAATTATTACCAACCGAGACCAAATATCTGTTAATTACAGTAACATTAATTTGCCTTATATAAGTTAATTTTTTTTGTTAGCAGTCAGGGACCTGTTATGTTATGTCTTAAAATATCATTTGTATTTAGACGGTAAATTTCCCATTTAAAACATGTAAAATTATTTTAATTGGGAGTTACTTTAATATTGTAACATTTTAACAGAGACCATGGCTTACGGTTAGAAAATGAGTCTGAAGCAATATTTTCAAATCAAATCCCACCTGACATGCAGTTGGCTGATACCAAATGGAAAATAGTGTTGGTGATAATGTAAAAACCTGAATGAAAGGATATTCTAGTACGAGGATATTTGAATAGAGTCCAATCAACTTGGCTGGTAACGTACTATATTCTTACGGAACAAATGTTTTATTTACGAATGCATGGGCGCGAATATGGGTGACAAAACAGGTAGAAAAGCCAACATGGGTAGGACAGCAAAGTGTGCGTGGCCACAAAACATAATATATTATGCCATAATAAACTAAATACACCTCTTATTCAATCGACTTGAAAACCACTTTGCATACAGTAAAATTATTAAGTGTTTTATGGTTTTAAATTAGAAGCACTTGAATGAGATGGAGCATTACAACAAATGCATTTCTCTGCCGCAGTAACCTTATTAACTTTTTTCGAAGTTTTTCCTGACATCGCAGAACTCATTTAATGGCAAACCCCTTTAGTCATCGATCATTTCCGATTAATTGTTTCTTAATTTACACAAAGAAGCGACATTCACGGTGCAAAACCCAGCATCATAATGTAGGTGCGCTCAAACAAACCCTTTGGTAAAAAATTTGAGCCGTATCTAAAGGAGTTCATTTTAAATGTGCTTGGCGGCTGGCCTAATGTTCGAATCTTATAATCTTATGGGTGGTAGCAAAAAGAACAGCACGACTCTGAGTGGTTCTTGCATGTTACGTAAATATAAAGTAGCACCAAGTGTTTAACGAACCATTAAAATAGCGATTTTCCTTCAACATTTTCTGTTTTCTCTTATTCACGCTTTATTGGTAACATTTGATTTTATCATTCATTTTCGGCCACCACAAAATTCTATTATGCTCACTCGTGAATGCTCTTGCAGCAGATCATCGACTTTTATCTGCAAAAATCAGTTATTTGCTAACCAAGGTTTTTTTCGTCATATTCTTGAACGTATTGGGTTGTAGATCTGTTTTGAAATTTCCATTGCGATTAGCTGAAAAAGAACGTCTAAACTGCAAGCTTGACAAATCGTTTCTTGCAATTAATTATTCACAGCTTTATTTCAACTTCAACACAGCGTCTTAGATTTGTTTTTGGTGGTACTTACACTGCTTAAAACGATGTAGTGCAGTTAGATTTCCTTTGCAGCCAGATAAGATTAATTAATTAAAACTTCTACAGGGTGTCCCGGAATATGTGGGTATGCTCTCGGATTTGTACAGGGGACGTTAAAAAAACATAACAAGTTTCTATAAAAAAAACTTTCCAGAGGGCCCCCTTACGGAGGTACAGGCCTCCTGAGAATCGACTTTTTAAAAATAACTTTTAGAATACTTTATGCAATTTAATTATTTTTTTTGGAGAACGCAACAATCTACAAATCTTCGAGCTAGGGAGTGCATAAGATTGGAAGGAGTTCATGTTGAACCTACATACAAAATTGTTAATTAAATCCGTATTCAATAAAAATATTTTTCCTCGAAAACTTCTGTTTATCGATATGAATCAAGAGTGTATTTTTTTTTAGTTTAAGGTTAAAGCTACCTAAATACATTATTTTCGTGTCTTCATTGTAAAGGGTAAGAAAAATTAACTATTATTATGCTCCACCTAGTCCATCCCCTGGCAAACCGAAATGCTAAAAACGCTTTCATGGGTCCTTTTTAAGAGCCATGATGTATTGTTCATTGTATGAAAAAATAATTAAATTGCATAAAGTATTCTAAAAGTTATTTGAAAAAAAAAAAATCGATTCTCAGGTGGCTCCTTTAGAGGCCTGAATCTCCGTAGGGGGCCCCCTGGAAATTTTTTTTATAGAAACTTGTTATGTTTTATTAACGTCCCCTGTACAAATTCGAGAGCATGCCCACATATTCCGGGACACCCTGTGTATATGTTAACTTTTTTTTAGCTTACGCTTAAATGTATCAAGCAATATTCGATTTCCCACTGGAAAGTTGTGTTAATTACGATTTTTGAGCTTCAAACTATTTATGCAGTGGCAGTAGATTTGCATTAATTATTGAGTTTCTATTAATTAATTAAAACTATATTAGTAGTAGTAGTAAACATCTTTATTTCTAAAAAAGGCTATCGACCTATCGGTCTTTCTGCCCTTGTTTAATACATGCAGTCTTAATCTAAATAAAAAACAAATATGAAAATTCTCTTATTCTAGGTTAACAATACTATTAAATAAATAAGATTTCAGTGGCAAGAAGAAATTATTTTATTGTCCACTAGTCCGTTGCGTTTGTAAGTGTTCGAGTAGCGTTAATGTAGGGAAACGGAAGCGGGATTGTCTGGTTGGTCTTGTAAGACAAAGGGGATTCAGTATGGTCCAGTTGTAGGGGTTGTTTGTCCATTTTGTCTGTAGCTGTATGAGTCTTTCCGAGATCTTTGTCATGTTTGTGCGTTCGTATAGTAGTTGGGTGGGGGGGTTGTGTAGTGGGTTTTGGGGGTGTCTTATTGGTGTTATTAGTCTTAGTGCAATTTGTTCTGTTGTTTGTGTATAACGTTTTGTCCTTTCTGTTCCGTTGGTCATGAGTATATGTCCAAAGTCTAGCAAGGGTCTACAAATAGCTTTATATATTTTGGTGGCGGTATTTGTGCTAATTCCTCTGCCTTTGTAGGTTAGTGATCGGAAGTGTTTTGTTCTCTTTATTGTTTCTGCCCTGATGTTTCGTATGTGTTTAGTGAATTTAAGTTTGTGGTCAATTGTGATTCCAAGTTATTTTACGTCGTTTTTTGGTTGTGTCGTTTGGCCGTCTGCAGTTATTGTAGGGGAGTCAGCGTTGAGTCTGTGGTTTGTGAGCAGAAGTTGGTTTTTTGACGCGTTTGGTGTTAGTCTCCATTTATAAAACCATGTCATTGTGTTGTTTGTTAGTGTTTGGAGTCTTTGAGCTGCTCTCTCAGTAGTTTTGTCATGTACAATAAGTGCCGTGTCGTCTGCGTATTGTAATATGTATGCCGATCTGTCGATTTGATTTTTGTCTGGTAAGTTGTAATTGTATATGTCATGGCAGTATATATTGTAGAGAAACGGTGAGAGCGCAGATCCTTGAGGGAGCCCTTGTTCAGGGGAAAAAGAAAATGACAGTGTTTTGTCAATTCGTACTTGTAGTTGTCTGTTTTCTAGTAAGTTCTTTATGGTGTGTAGTAGATATGTTGGTGTGTGTAGTTTGTATAGTTTGTATAGTAAGCCTCTATGCCAGACACTGTCAAAAGCCTTGTTAATGTCCATAAACAGGCAAGCTGTCTTTCTGTCAGTTAGGTGGGTAGTTTGTACATTGTTGGCCAAAATAAAGAGTGGATGAACAGTCGAGTGATGGACTATAATAACTATAGTGATGAACTATATTAATACTTGCAAATACTAAGCTAGTGCTAAGTATACTTATTTTAATTTTTTTTAATAAAGAAAACAGTAAATTTTCGACAGCTTTACAGATATTGGGAAAAACGACTTTCTAAGTTGGGTTTTCAAATATTAATTTTGTAAAAACTGGGATAGATTAAAAGGCACCGGACAATCCAGTGAAAATAGCAAGATTTGCTTTAAATTTCCTAAAAGTTTCACTTTTCCCAAAAAATCTGGCTAATATTTGCGCGCAATTGGAACAACACTTGTTCGGCGTTCCAACGAATTTCTTAGTTGCGAAGCAGATGTTTCTTCAAAATGTAATGGTGGAAAAACTGTGATAAACAAAACGATGTTCGACACTTCATTGTAAAATCCGCCTAAAAGTTTCACTTCTGGTGAACAATCGGGCTAATCTTCGCAGGTATTTGAAGCAAAACTTGTCCGGCGCTTTCAATGCATTTCTAAGTTGGGTAGTGAGAGTATTTTCAAAAATTAATCTTGCAACAACTAAGCTAGATGGAACGACGCTTGATACTCCATTGGAAAAGGAAAACTTCGTTTTAAACGTCCTCAGAGTGCCACTTTTCGCAAAAAATCTGGCGAATATTGGCAGGTATTGGCACTTGTCCGGCTTTTTCAACGTCTTTCTAAGTTGCGTAGTAAATGTTTTTTCAAAAATTGATTTTACAGAAACTAGTCTAGCTGGGACTGAGATTGACACTTCACTTTAAATGTTTTTTTTTATTTCAAAGGTTTATTTTCAAACTATTTAGTTTTTAATGCTAACACATATATTCTTCTGCTTGATTAAACCGGCACAATCTCTACTTTGAATGGTCAAAGTTTTTATTTTTGTTTAACTACAAATTCCACAGTAAATTAGTTCGAATTTTCCCACGACGAAAACCTTAATGCATTCTAAAGAGGGCTCTTGAAAATCCGACACCCTTAAGGCAATTAATCTGTTCAAGATTTTTGATGAAAGCACAAGGTCACTTTTGTGATTTTTATGGTGATTTTATGTGAAAAATGATCCCTCACATAAACAGTTGGATCGACAGAACGTGTTAAATAATCTCATATTATTAACAACATTGGAACTTGGTGCATGAACCATAATAAAATGGTTTAGTGCTTTGGCTTCCGTTTTGAAATTGCGTTTACGGTTTTTTGCCAATTTTTATGGTTGCTTACTTAATTCTATAACTGAATAAACACGGGTTATGTTACCTAATGTTTGCGATAAAATAAATTATTCTGATTGGCCTGTGGAGGAAAGTTTATAGAGAAATGGGGAAACTTTCCAACTTTGATCCGACATCCGATAATCTTTAATATTTCATAATGAATTGCTTAAATATTTAGATAGCCTGCGTTATTTTCACCATCCTTTATTGAATAAAATTCTTTTGGCGCTCCTTGTTATTTGTTTATTGTAATTACTGTGATTGCACAGCGGTGTTATGTAAATCGCAAATATATTTACAAAAATTATGTTTCGATGATGTTTCGTAACCGAGTGCCCTCAGGCTAAGCGGAGACTGTTAAAAACTTTCGTGCACATCTTCGCTTTTAACCTTTTTCGTTCATATTGTAACACTTTAAAATGTCACAAAACAATAAATTGCCTTGGAAAATGGAGGACATTTTATCAGCAATTAGAATAGACGATCACTACCCAATTAAATCGTTTAAAAAGGTAATGGGAAAAACAGCGTGACATCTTAAAAGTAATTTGGAAACATTTAGGAACCTTTGCCCGACCCATCTAATCTCAGTTGAACCAGTTAATTAATAAATATCGATCAAATCTCTCTAGTCTTTGAGTCATGCATTTGAAAACAATCACTCCCGTTTGATGAATCAAACAAAATAAAATGGAGTTCCTCAGTTAAATAAACACTTCTTGGGTCTGAAATATTTATTTGTCTTTCATTTAAAGGTTCATGTTTAAAGCTGGAACAGATACATGCTCTGTTCTATGCATTACCCCTAGAAAAAACAAAGCCGTGTGTCTGCCCAGCCCATAACTACATGTCCTAGCAAATCAATGAATTTAACGGTTCATTTTCCATTCCCCCCTTGTTAGTTTTACCCAAGGGGTGCCAAATTAAGGGAGCATAAACTGGCTGAGTTTGATACGAATAATAATTTCTAATTTTTAAAATAAAACAACTTCAAGTAGTTAATAACAAAAGGTTGATTATCCCAACTTAACTATGATTTTCTGGGGTTTCTAACAGCAGAAAAAATCCACATTTATAGATCATGCTGATTGATGTCGATTATCGAATTTACCAACTAATTTAACAGCGGCTTCAGAGGTTTGCTTGCATTGACCCCTATTGGTGTGTTATTGGATCCAACTTTAAAGCTTGCGCCCCCCTCATTTAATTAGCCACATGAATTTGAGACCTAAAGAAGCCCCATTTTTGCTACTTGTGCCACCCTATACGTAATGACGCAAACCATGCATGGCTGAAAACTGCCCCTTTCAGACATCTCTGTGGGCTTAAAACAAGTGATTAGGGGAGGGCGATAATTCCCATTAGACATCTGTCAAGCATGCCTTTTAGAGCTCTTCGTAACGCGGACCATATTTTTTCAAAATACACTGATTTCAGGCGGTAATTTGACACTATTCGGTACCAGTCGCACTTTTTAGTGTGCTCGTTTTCTGGGTTATCGTGTTTTAATGTTAGGGTGTGTTAACTGTATTTGGACATACACGTATCGAATGTCTGGTAAATTTTTGAAAATTGCGCAACGTTCAAATCTGATGAATGTTTCTAATTGACTTCTTCAATTACAATCTGCATGACTATTTTAAGGCTGACTGATAGATAGTGAGAGTATTGACAGGTACTCATTAAAAATCTTGAACAATTATTATCTCTTTGGACAATACGCAGGACCGTTAACATTTTTTGAGGATTGAAAGGATCCATATTTTCGACGTCATTTTTCGTTCTTCTCCTGACATTGATCTATTAACTATTGATAAACGTGTAGATATCCATTAGATTAACAATGATCTTGGAATTACGGCATCATTACATGATGAATAATAAAAATGTAATTTAAATACATGTAACTTTATGTAAAGGATTTTTTAGCTCAATTCTATAATTAAACTACTTTGTAATGGTGCTGCTACAGTTATTAGATTGGCATGTTCATTTCAAAATATATACATGTTATTCTAGGGAAACCGTAATTACACGGCGTTACTCCTTATTTAACTGCTGTGGCTCATTCATTCTTCCTGAGATCATCTATAATAACTCGTTTTTATCTCTAAACTAGTGACTGTATTACACAATTTATAATTTGAACGTATTTTAAATAACACATGCTGCTTCCGCGCTGATTAAACAAAAGATATGCTTTGGGAAGCTTTTTGCTAATACATTTTCAACAAACTTCATCCAAGACAATTAGTAAGTCGACAACATTATACAGGGTGTCGCCTAACCACGAATTTCCTTCCTGAAAATAAAACGATTTAGGCAAACTTACCTATATCCAATGTCGCTTCATTTTGACGCCACAGTGCGCCAAAGTTCTCAAATTAATATAGTTTTTTCCTAATAATTTTTATACCCCTGTATTGATTTTCCCTAATTTTTGAAACAACAATTACCACATAAATAGACGTGTTTTGACCCATGTGTGATCTTTTTTAATGCGTGTAAATATTAAAATGACGCTTGGTTCGTTAATAAATGTTTGTATTTTTGTTACCCCCATGTACAAATAATTTTAGTTTTTTTCTGCTACTAGCTGACTTTGTTTTGAAACTTTTTTGCCTCTTGTAAAATTTTCGTCAGACCTACAGATTCTGTACAAATAATTATTTACGATACCTAGCAATTCAGATTTTTAATTATTCGAAACGAAAAAAAATCATGGAAAATTATTAATTCTGAATAACTGAACTGATTGAATTATTTTAACAAATGTTCAAAATGTTGACCGTTTTCCCGAACACATAAATTAATTCCTTTGAAAAAATTTAACTCTACTTGGGGCCTCGTCTGGAGTTGTTGAAATAATCTGCAGCATTGAAAATTCTTTCCAGTAACTCGGCTTCTCTAGCAACGGGCAAAGCAAGTTTTGATATAAGAGAGCCCCACACTTCCCACAGAAAAAAATCCAGCGACGTTAAATCGGGTGATCTTGGTGGCCAATTTATGGGGGCATCGTTGCCTCTACCGATCAACCTATTTGGAAAAATTTCGCGATTAAAAATATTCGATAGTTTGGAATTCGGGTGTTTAGATATTTGTTGCGTCACATAATCCATATACTAGAAGCTTGTCAACTTTCTCAACGATAGAATAATGTTTCATTTTAGAGAAACAAAAAATACTAAGTTTACGGTAAACTCCGCTTCAACTTCGCTCAACACCAAAGGCAGTAAAAACTATCGGTTTGTCAAATGTAAGAAATAATTTGTTTAAGTCAAGCATTGTTTCCAGCAAAAGCGAATTTGTATAATTTTTTTCACAAGAATGTTGATCTGCAAGGTATTGTATATAATTTGTTGTACAGAAAATTTCGTTTTTTTTTGAAAATTTTCTGAATCCCTCACGAAAATTTTACTAGACAAAAAGTTAAAAAAAAATCAGCCAGTAGCAAAAAAAATTGAAATATTTTTACAGGGGGAACCAAGCACCATTTTTAATATTTCCACGAATTAAAAAAGATCACGCTTACATCAAAACACTTACTTACTTATTTATTACTCAATTTATGTAGTAATTTGGGAGAAAATTATTGGGAGAAAACGATATTAATTTGAGAACTTTGGTGCCCTGTAGCGGCAAAATGAAGCATCATTCGATATAGGTAAGTTTGCCTAGATTCTCGTATTTTCGGTCATTTCAGGGACACCCTGTATTCCCATGTCCAAGTCTTTCAAGATTGCAGTTTCCAGCCAACTATTAATGATTATTCCAACTCCTTGTTTCCCTGTAAAAACTCTCGTTTGGGATCGTTCATCTTGCTAAACAACCATTAAAAAATAAAATTTGTCGACTTGTAAAAGTTATCAATCCCAATTGAACCGAGTCAGTGCATCAAATACAGACACATTTTCTTAGTTTTATGGCACTATAAGCGAGAAGTAAATTGATGGGATTGAGGACGACCACACATTTCGAATGCAAAACATTGTCTTCGATAACTGTAAATGTTGAAAAACTGATAACATCGGCAATTAGGATTTTTAATATTATATTAATTACCAGCTTGACTATTTTATAATGCTAAGATTACTATGGTAACTTCATCTCCAGGCAGTAAATTCAATTCGAGAAAAATAATTACGTTAACTTTATGATAATTTAGGATTTATTACTAGTTGTTTGGCGACTAATGAATCTGAAATAAACGCTTGACTCGACAGCAATAAAATCTAATTGCGGAAAACAGATCCACAAATAATGTATGCAATGTCTCGTGATAGTAAAAGTAAGGAAGGGAAGTGTCAGCCAATGATCCGATGAGTTACGTAATGCGTAATGCAAATGCATAATCAAAACTTAAATTTTCGTTAGACCGTTAATTTATAAAACACCTTTAAATATGAATAAGTTAAAACTCTATCCCGTTATATCAACTTTTAAACCTACCTTTTACTTACATTAGTATGCGCTGTCGATGGATAATACATGTGTGCCCATTACCACAGCCTAACTTGAGACGCAGTTATAACTGAAATTGGTTTCTTTCATCGTTTAATGCAGGATCATTTTGTTGACATTTATTCAAGAGATGTCTCTTTAGGCCACCATTTGGCATCATTATTTTATTAACGTGGACATTACCTTAATTTTAGCCATCCTGGCTTCACCTTTTAAGCCTATAATACAATGATTTAGGCCAACATCAACGTTTTCCGGCGCAAAAATAACAATTTTAAATCAATTGAAACAAAAAAATTTTATAAAGTTTTTGGCATCTGGCTTTGTTAGAATAAAATGAAAACGGACTTTTTATGTCGCAAGATTTGATCTATATTTTGAACCTCAAAAGCCACTTCAGGTGAAAAAATCTGAAAGAAGTTTCTGCGTAAATTGTCACTTCTTTACACAACATTTTATTGTCCGTATAATTTTATTGCTGCAACAATGCTTAGGCTATTGAGTGCAGCTTTCGGTTTAGAATTTGGTAACATTCATTGTCACTCTGGTAACTGTCTCAATTCCTCAATGTGGTTTCAATTAGTCTTAATAGTTAGACAAAAAACTTAGTTGAACAAGACAAAGGGGATCTTATTTCGAATTTACCGCGTAAGAGAACCTGATAAGCCAGAGGTCACGTTGCAAAGAATCTGAAACTTCGCGGTTGTAAGTTAGATCAGATGGTGAAGAAATATATGGCTGTTCACAGAATAAATTTAAAATTATTTTCCAAGACATGTCTACAATAGATTTTCGTGTCAGTCTTTAATCAAGGGGCATGTTTGCAATCAAAAAGTCAACTAATTGACTGAAATATATCAGGCCCAAGTGTAGAAAACTCCAGACATCAGATTGGCCAACGGGAATTTCACTACATCTAAATATCAATGCGCGATTACTGCTGTCGGGACTAAATATAACTCAAAATAAAATGTCTGAGTGCTATTCCAGGTTTGTTTTTAGAATCGTATTGTTGTCTGATCTCTGCTTTGTTATAATGGTTTTAATATGCGTAGGTCGTGACGAATATCGTATTAACGAAAATAACTTTGGCATCAATACACTTCATCCTAATATTTCTTTTAAGCATCTGGCTCTAAACATTATATATCAAAGTTGGGCTATTTTTGGTGCTTGCTGTTTCGGTTCAATCGTACTTGCTAACCGAGAATATGGCCCATTATTATGAAAATCCTGCCAGCACGTTTTGTTTAACTTTCATTTTTCTTGTTTAAAATCCCGTTTAAACTTGCGGCTAAATAAACTCAATCTCAATAGTATTTATTGTTTTCGGTTAGTTTGATTGCTTTAGAGGCTTTGTCGCAGCAGCAGCACAATTGAGAGGTGATAATTCTAATAGGCAAGTTGCTTTTAGTACTAGTAGTACCGCATTTTCCCTTGGGTCTTGCGAAACTATCGGTTTCTTGAAAGTATATGCAACGTGAATACATAAAGCTTGCAATACAGTGTAAGCACAACACTGTCATTTTTATCGTGATTGTTGCATGGAGCAATAAAGTTGTACGCGTAAGGCATCTTCAATTATCCCATCTCTAGCCTTGGCTTCTCAATACCATCGCCAATACTCGGATGATCAATACGACATTTTTTTATGGTAATTCTATCAAAACACGCGCTAGTTTACATCGCGACATGCATTTATATGTTTTAATAAAAACAATACACACTGGTTAACATGCAAGAAAAGTAAATTTTGTCAAACCAAAGGCGTATTCGTTCGATTGACCATTCACATCACGTTGGGTCTTCGGTACATTCAAAAGTATCACTACTTGTAATGTTTTATAAACATGACCTGTTAATAGGTATACATGTTGAATGTTGTGGTTTTTATCTGCAATTTACCACCACAGCTGATCTTTCGTTTTTTTTAAAGTTAATTCATTAATTATCCCAAAACGTTCTGAATTGTGGATAATCGCCATTGAAAAGTGACGCCTCTCATTCACACGAAACTTTCAGCAACTACTCATCAATGCATTTTTAAAGCCCGTTGTTTTTAGACAGTTGTGGGTCTATTGTAAATTAGACCTCAAAAACCCGACTAGGACTGATTCCAATAGTTTCTTGAATGTCTTGATATACATTTTCACTTATTTTTACTACTTAGAATTTTCTACTGCCCTTCATTCTATCGAATATAATGCATGAAATATGGTTGATTTCTTGGGGATCCAGATACTTTTTCAGCTACCAAGCTTTTGGCGATTTATTACCGCTTTCTTCAGGGGGATAATTGTTCCTCGTGATAAATTAGGAGCCCTCCAGAATCCTATCATTACTACAATCTGATGAAATATCCAATTTTCATTTCATCGTGTTACAAGGGTAGAACTATTTTTACTATTGTTCACCTGAGTCACATTGCTGGGTTATAAGTTGTGAAGGATTAAAATTGTTTCACAATTACATTTTACGGAGAGACAAAGGGACGAATTACAATAACTGCACACTAAATGATAAGCTGAGGGCCCTGTACATCAAAAAAATTTTTTTTTTGACCGTGTGTTTAAAGTTATCAACTAACTGTCCCGCCGCGCCACTGAAAACTGATTAAGGTGTCGATGTTTGAGGTGCCTTCGGCAATGTGTCTGGGTGTAATGTTGTTACTCCTGCATCGCAACAGGAAGATTCTTCTGTTTTCCTTCCAAGGGTTCCTACCTTGATGTTAATGTTTGCCCATTGCTTGAGACGTACAACTCCTCTCGCTCCAAACTCTAGATGAGCGGTTTGATCACATTAGACAAGTGATATTTTTATTATTGACCGATGTTCTAATACGTGAAATATGGTTGATTTCTTGGATGTTGCATCAGATTGTAGTAATGATAGGATTCTGGACGGTGTCTAATTTATCATGAGGAACAATTAGCACCCTGAAGAAGGCGGTAATAAATCGCCGAAAGCTTGGTAGCTCAAAAAGTTTTTCTTTTTTCACCACTGCCTAGACCGTATCCCCAAGAAATCAACCATATTTCAAGTATTAGAACATCGGTCAGTAATAAAAATATCACTTGTCGAATATAAAAAATGCAATTATTTTATACATTTTTACCAAACTAATGAGCTGTTTCTGCTCATTATTATTATTATTATTATTATATTTACTAAATCTTTGAATGATTTGACTTGAAGTAATCGATTATTTCATCGCAACCTGCTTAAGTGTATTCTGCATATTCATAATCTGTTTATAGAGATTTTTTTGTAATGTACTTACCACTAGTTGTAAGTGTAAGTTGTATAATTTCACCTTGTGGTATGTAATCATGGGCTAATTACTAATTAAATTTTAATACTTTGCCAACCGTAAAATTACAGTGTGTCTAATGCATGTGTTATCATTATATCTTTTCCGTAGTAGAAGAATATATAAAAATAAGTAAAATAGCAGTAATCACTGTAATTACACACGGCAATCCTTGGCGGGATTTACAGCAAATCTTTGCTCCCGAAGAAGATGCATAGTGAATATCGTAGGAATTAAACACAGTAAAATAGAAGAAAATTGCAATTCTGCTTACGCTATAATTAAAAGGCATCTGGTATGTCCAAAACGTTTGGACATTAAACGTGTAATTGCTTCAGTTCCTGGATAAGTTACGTAAAATTCTAGATACTGAGCAACGCTTTTCTCCTCCAATTGCACTTTGCGGTTGCATTGTTACATATCAAAAGAAATGATCTAATCTTCCGTGATGTTATTCTTTCAGCTACATGTGGTTTTCCAATTAAAAGTCAATTAGCAAAACAATACTGCAATTTATTTAAAGTCAAAAGAATCGCTACTTTTATCAACGCTTTCACTTAGACACCCACATAATTCGATTTGTTTAATTTTGTTAAAGCATTTTATTGCGACTGCTGCATTTAGTTATTTTTGCAAATCCGTCTGGCTAAGGTCACAGGATTGCCAAACGCCTGAAAGAAATTAATAATGGCATTTGCAAACAGGTAATTCCGGTAAGCATGGCATGAGCAGGTGAAATTGGAAATAATAAACACAATAATCCATGTCAACGAATTTTAACTAATGATTTAGATTCAGTTCAACAAGCACGTGCGATAATTAAAACGATGTAAATTTCACTAGATTTGAATGCGTTTTTGAAACATTTTTAGCACTAGTTTGGTCGTTATTTAGCAAAAACTGTCTATGCAATAAAGTGGTTATACAACTAGTATTAAGGTATGTCGAAGACATATTGTATTCAATTAGAAGCAAAAAGTAGGTGACTACGTAGGATGGCTTAAGAGTTTAAAAAAACCATTGTGAAGAAGGTAATTTTAAATTAATCACGGACGCCTACTTAATTAAACCTTGGTTAAACTTGTTTAAAGTTAACGACAAATTTAAATGTCATTTTAGAAAGTTAACTTTTCATAATTGATGTGGTTATATACAATATTAGGATGGTTAAATGGGCTAGAACTACGACTCGATAGAAGCCCTATGTTCTGTTTTAAGTGTTCAGCGGAAAATTCTTCTTACTTAACGAAAAAATGTTAATTACGCGAATAGCCGACAATGAAAGCAAAAAGTGTTATAAGAATTAAACTCTGGAACGGGTATGTATTATAAAATATTGACAAACTGGTCTATTGTTTTTGTGAACTTTAGAAAACTCTTGGAATTCTCTGGGTGCGTGGAAGTACTTAGTCGTATTTGACCAGCCACAAAGACACCGGACTTAAATATATTTACTTTCCGATTAAAGTCCTATGTTTGAACGTTTAAATGACTTATTTGAGCGAAACCTGACTTTGCAATTACGGTGCAAAGTGTGCTTCAAAGCTTCTAAAAGGTCTTAAGGAAATAAAAGTATCAAAGTTTTCCTCGTATAGTGATTACAACATGTTTATCAATTACATTTTCCATGTATACACGTTCTATATCAGTTAAGTGAAATAATAAATAGACTACTGTTTTGATTAACGCGAATAAACAATACGTGAAATATGATCAGTTTATGCTTTCCAGAAACCTGCAATATATTTGCTTTTTATGATTGATCTCCCTGAAAATAGATGAAAATGCTCCAATGATAATGGGCTAGTTGTGCATGAGAAAACTAGTACACTAACGCTCATTAAAAAAATTACCATCTGTTCTCAATGCTGTTCCCTAGTCTTCAGTCCTGACATTTTTTTTTATATAAAGAAGTTAATTTATAATGCTTTTAATTGCAAGTGACATTAGATATGGGGATTTCCAATTTTAAAACAACGTAAAAACATACAATGTGTTTTGGTGATTATGTGCATTGACGTTTTACAAGATTTATTTTCTTTAGATGGACGTGGTACTTTGTCATTTACATTTTATATTTAATATAATGAAGCTGCTATTAGGAATTAATTTCGAACGAAGCATAAAAGTATTTTTTTCAATTTTTCCTTAGAAATTTCAGGATTAAGCTTCAGTTAATATACCAACGTGTGAAAACCCATACGACTTTATGAACTTGACAATCCTTTAAAAATGGGCAGAGAAAAGTCAATTTTTCCTTTTAAGCTAACTGACTACATAGACATGAATAGATTACAAATAGCCTTTCTCTATTGTTCGACGAATTCGCAATTTTTCTTTCCGCCAATAAGAACAACGATTACTGTTTGAAATTTTTCTATAGATGATACAATAACACATTTTAGCCTTCATGTGTCACTCAAATACTGATCTATTATTATGATTAACAGAATTGATTTTGGGTTGTTGTATTCCACGTACGAACACGCCATAGATTGACAGGTATTAGCTTTTAGGCAATTAGGAAATGTTTTGTTTCTTAATAAACAACCGTGTATTGCTTGGTATTAATTAAGGTATGGAGTCCTTGGATGTTTTAAATAAAGCATTGCATTGGGTCCCAAGAATATCAAAGCTAATAATCTATTTTGTTTTCAGGCTGAAAATGGCAGGGAAATGACGTAGCGGGAAGTGAGGAAAGAAGAAAATCCACGACCATGTCTTCGAGTGCCTTTTCGTGCCTAAAAATCAATGAATGCCTGCCTCTATTTTTAATAATATATCTTACTCAGATATGTCAGGCATGGCTTCCCGACACAAATACAAAATTCAATAGTGCAAACAAAATTTCTAGTATAAGTTTTAAAGGGAATACAAGCAATTATGTGGATCATTTTACTGTCTTGTATCAAGACAAAGAAACAATTTTATTAGGCGGCCGAAATCGCATATATAATTTGTCAATATACGACTTCAGCGAAAGAAGAGCCGCCGAAATTTTCTGGCCTTCTTCGGAAGCCCATGGACAATTGTGCAACTTGAAAGGAAAAAATGAAGACGAATGCCAAAATTACATCAGACTTTTGTTTAAAATCAACCCGGGTAAACTACTGATATGCGGGACCAACTCATTCAAGCCCCTTTGTCGAAACTACTTCTATAAGGTTAGTATGATAACGATGTATTAATCTAATTTAGTTTTATTGACCCTGTTTTATTAGACTGTTTGAAGCGACACGAGTGATTCTTTTGAGACATTGAACTTCCTACTTATGTCCTTTTTTTGCACTTTTGCGTAATTGACATTTTAACGAGACACCATCCTAGAATAGTGACAACCATTTCAACTTGCAATTAGGCTCAGTACGAACGCTGTTACGTAAATTGAGTGAAACTTCGGCCAATTCAAACTTAATAGGTTAACAAGTGAGTGAATCAGTAGGGAAATCAGCCTGCTGTATAAGGAAAAGTGTGATCAAGTCTTTCAACAAAGAATTCTCTTTGAAATTAAAATCCCAATTGTGCAAAACTTACAAACAATTAGGGTTGTTGAAACGACAATTTTCAATTGTTTGTTGAATGAGTTGATAGCGAATAAAAAAACAAATTCTTCATCAAAACGCCTTATACAATCTATACATTTTCATAATAGAAAACGCGAGAAAGTTATCTCGTTCGAAGAACTCATTTTAAGACGAAATACTCAAATGATTTTTTGGATTTTATAAGAGACCATGTACCGATTCACCACAGTCGACTGTATCTTCTTTTGACTAGTTGTTTGTTCAAAATGTTAATGTAACATAGTCCAATCAGCTTGTATATCTTAATCTGTAATAATTAATATTGTATATCGTAAACCAGCCAATACGAATGGAATAATAGGGACATTTTTCACAAACTTTTGCCGAATTTCTATAAGGTTGAAATAATACAAAGCGTGTGTGTGATCTAGCAAACACTATTTTAATAAGTGAGATTTCTCGTGACTTCATGCATCATGTTTGGCTGTATATAATTTTGCCGATCTTATTATACGAGTCAAAATACTATTTTTAAATAAATTAGCGTGATTTATGTATTCTATCACGCCAGGAGGCAATTGGACTGACGGCAAAATACGAAGCAGTTCGGCGAAAGTTTTTTTCTAAAAGGTACTTAAAAAATACTAAAACACGGCCGTGTAACTGGCTTAATTTATTACTTATATTGGCGCTATTTTCGTATTAGTTTTTTTTTAAGATGACCATGAATCACTCCGCCTGTTACGCTGTCTTTCAAGAACTTGTTGCAGATCGAGTTTTAATATTGTCGTGGTGAATCGGATGTATCCTTTTATAAATTTTAAACAGGTTCCCAACCCACTTGCTTCATTTATTCAGCTTCAGTGAGAAAAAATACACTTACATACCCATAATTACATTTAAAATCTTTATTTGTTAATTCATAAATAAAGCAGTTCTTGTCTAATCTAGATTCGTTTGATATCTAACGAGCTCTTTAAGGATTTAGATTTTTTTAACGAAAAATACGTCATTAGCGTTGGTTCGGTTAAGCCAGACTTCTAGGCAGACTGATCGTTTGGTAAACTCAACATGTACGTGTTACTATATATGAGACGTTTATTTGGCTTTATCTTAATCCTTTGGTCTTTAGGAGAAACTGATAACTTTCGAGTTTTAAATAATAAAAATATTAAAGCTGCTGAATAAAGGGCATATTTAGAAAAAAGTCGGATATTTCAGTTAAGTAAATAACTAGATCCTTTCAGTGCTTGATCGTTCACAGATCCATCAACACTTGGAAAGTTTGTTTGTAGAAAGTTTTAAATCCATTTGCATTTTACCGCTGCCGGCAAAGCATTTAATTCAGACAGTGAAACCTATAGAACTCTAAAATATCCTGATTCTAGAAATTACAGTCTATTACTTCAATTCAATTGCCAACTCTCTGGTAGCGAGAACAAGAAAACCTTTAGCCGCATTATCTAAGCTGCAGACTTACAAAATTTGACCACGAAATCACTGGCATTGCATGTTCGCAGATCTGACTCAAGGCGAAGATTTCATTAATGCTGTTTCGTTTTCATAATAACGCAATAAAAACAGTACGGATCTAATTGGATTACAATGTCCAGCGCAAATCGCAAGTTACGTGATAGTAACTTGCCACCCCCTAGTAACTCAAATGGGAACAAAAGTAAAACTGGTTGTGGGAACTCAATAAGACTTTACCATTTGCAAATAAAAACCAGTCTCTATCATATTATTTTAATAGCGATTAAATTGATTTTTTACATAACCTTTGCATTCTAATGATTTTTACATACTGCAAGCCTTGCATGGGTTATTACTATAATTATTGATTGCTGTAATTATTACTTTCAGGGTATTCTTATAGCAGTGTTTTTCAATTAGTTACACAAAATAGGTCTCGAATGAGGTGCATCATGGTTGAATCGCATTTATTTTTTTATCAGTACATTGAATTCGAACATTTAGAAAATGTTTCCATTTTTGCAGTTTTTTTTCCATTCGTTAATATTAATTAATTTTATTTTTAACAAAAACAACTAATACCCGGAGAGTCGGACACTTTAAATTACTGTTTATTTGTAGCTACAAGATGCTAGTCAACTTTACGACTTCCTGGCGGTTTTTTTAAAATTCTATTCGCTATTGCTTCTTGTGATTTGTTCGCCGTAAGCAATAATATATTTCGTTTGCAATATAAAGTGAGTGTTCCTTAGAAAATGTTGTTAAAAGCGATTAGGTTGGTTTCAATTGAACACAGCATATTATTGTCGAGACAGATGATTAAATCTTGGTGCCCTGTTTAATTTTCTCGGTGGACATTTTCTTGTTTATGAGTATAATCCAGTTTAAGTCGATTACCGGTTTTTTTCACTTTCTTTGCGCTTAAGACATGTCCTCGACGTAAGGTGAGGTGCGTTCAAGTCAAGTCCCACCCAATCTAGACCAATTAAATTAAATATTCGTTTTATATTATGGCCGCCACAACTCACTTCTTGCCTTGTACAACGACGTACCTATACAAGAGTCTCTGGTATAAAGTAAACCTTTGTTATTGCACTGCTTCGGTTTAGTTTATATTCATGCATTGCGTGGTTGTTCAAAAAGAAGTCGTTAAAATATTTACACATTGAATGATCAAATCACCGAAAATCTACGCATAATAATCTATGTATATACACTTAAAAAAAGGCCAATTTCATGCTATTTACTGGATAGTCTTTGGACTCTCTGAAGGTTAAAACCCTTTTTACCATCTCATTATTGAATAATGTGTGATTATTCTTAAAAAAAACTTGTTGATTGCTTGTCTACAAGTAATAGAAGTGACTAAACAGCTTCTTGTTGCCAACTTCTCTCCTCCTGTGAATTTATTGGTTGTTGCAACTCTTTGACTCTTTAAAGCAAGATTTGTTTGCCTCAACTGATGTGTTAAGTCGCTTAAAACTCAAATAAGAAAAACACAACCGGGTGGTCTTAAAACCTGAACCAGATCATTTAGAACCAGGCTAATGACTTATCTCAGGGCCGCTGTTATCAGCACCAATAATATATTAAAATAGGTAAAGTAGGACATTTTCGCTGAGTGCTGTTTTGAGTAATAATGTTTCAAAGGTTTAATCGTCCTATCAGTTTCCTGGAGAGTGATTAGTAGAAGGTGCCAAATGTGCCAGATCATCGTTTATTGTATATGTCCCATGTTATAATCTATAACATTAAAAATCAGTCATTGTTAGAGATGTGTTTACGTCATGATGTCTTCAAGGAAGATTTAAACCGAGTTCTGAATAATTATAGATTAGGCGAGTACCACTTCTCAATTCTATCCTACGACTACTCCATTGTCTCAAAAGCAAAAATCCAACATGATCAGAAATGTAATCTCTTCATTCCTCAAGGAAGTCAATTTAAAAGTAATGTAGCTACAAAGGTGCATGACCTTTCATTTCTCTTTCCAACCATTAACTTCCTACCTAGTTGCAAAAATTGCACTGTAAGCGTAATGTATTACGATTTTTAATTCCTTCCTTTTTGTCTGTACTATTGTTCTCATTACTTTTCGCCTTACCAATACGTTACCTATCTAGGATTTATAGTTGGAGATATCATCTATCGAAAAGTTATCAATCTCTCGATCTGCTGCTAGGAACAGAATCATTCAATGAGTTTGACCGCTCATAAGTAGACATTTTAATAGAATACATTTTTCTTTTATGTGTTTTTATTTATTTAGCTGACGATTGGTGTTGCAATCCATAAAAAAGTCCAATTCACCAGTTGTAAATCATTTTGATTTGTTGGTGGAGTGAACTGTGACGAAGACGTTGCACTGTCTTCTAAACATTTCAATTAATTCATTTTTAATGCACTTTTGCGTCAATTCAGGACTTTCCAATAGAAAGCTATCCCTCGCAATTAATTTTTCTATAATCATCCACAATGTATTAATATTTTTCAATGGATATAGAGACTTGCGTCAGCGGAATTGAAATTCTGCAACAGTAAATGTCCCGATGTTTATCCACAATGTATTCATATTTTTCATTGGATATAGAGACTTTCGTCAGCGGAATTAAAATTCTGCAACAGCAAATGTCCCGATGTTTAAAATGTTGCACCAATCTTTTAGCACTTGCATCTATTTTCTGTCGTTCGCAAATATGCTATTTCCGGCCAAGTGTGTTTCAAATGGAAAGAACTCACGTAGGTAGACAAAATGTGGCTAATTAGTGTCTAACGCGGTGACTAACACTTATTTTTCTATCAGGTTTTATTAGGAATTATGTAACCACTCAATATGGGCATCTGTACCATCTCGGTTGACCTGCTCTGTGATGAAAATATTATTGTCACAAACCAGTTCATCGTAAGTTCTGTTACATCTTTAGATGAACGTTTTAACGCTGCTAGGCAACACCAGAGAGGCATAAAATACCGTTAGGCTAGAAGTTCTTAGCAAAATAGCCGAAACAGTTAATATCATTAGCATAACTACTTGATGGCTAGTCCAATTTTCAGTAGCAGGTTACCGCACTTTCCCATTTCTACGGCATTCTTGCGATTGCATCTAGCATCAAATATTTCTGATTCCAAAGCAAGGACTGCAACTGATTTTCCACCGTCTGATTAGCACATTTGGACTAGATGTTTGCAACTTGTATTTTATAATAGACAGACCACAGAGAAATTGTGATGAATGCACGAAAACCACGGATTCCCGCTATGCTACAGCGTAAAGGAATCAATAAATAAAATTACAGGTCTTAAGACCTGTTCAGCAATCACTTAAGGAATTTAAATTTTAATATCGGATCGGTTTATTAAAATTTGCTATATCATCGGTTAAGAGCAGCTCGGCAATAGCAAGTTTAATCTTCAATCATCAGCAAAATAAAACAGTTTGATTTTTAACAAGTCTCAGAAAGTCCGACACAATTATTCAATTAAATTAGTATTTTAATTCCGCCTTTTGTAGCGTGTTTTGCGCTTTAGCACCAACTTCCTTAATTCGCTGAGTGAAATCTGATAATTAAATAAACAATTGCTAATCATTGTCTCCGTTCTAACAAAATTTCTCCCAGAGCATTTACAATGAGTTTGTGATATATTTTCGACTATTTATGTTGATACTTTATAGTTGCACAGTTTCGCTAGAGGATTTGAGTAATTCACACGTTTAATTCGCCAGCTTCATTGCATTAGCTTTGCAAATTTGGGTCTTGGTCTTCAAAGGTGGTTTGCTTGAGAGCTTACATCAGTAGAGTGTAAGCTCTCAAGCAAACCACCTCTGAAGATGCAAGCCACTCGTGCTTGCGAAACGTCAGAAAGAAATTCTATTTTACGACGGCCTAAAAACCCGAAAAACTCACCGGTTTAATCTACATTCAGTTAAAAGAAACTTGAGTCTATCTTGGTCAAAACTGAAATAAAACCAAAATGTATTCTTTAACCGATTTTTAAATACTCACAACACTATTTAAATACTCATTACTTTGAAACCGGTTCGCCGGGTAGAAATCTAAACATTGTGCAAACTATTTAGTTATTTTCTCCTAATGTAGTAGAAACGAAACGGAGAAATGTTATTTAAATTGCAGTTTCTAGTAACTTTTTATATAACATTTGTGCTAACAGAAACATAATTGTGTTAATGATAATTCGACATTTCCAAATGTTACTTTTAGCATTGGAACTTGTTTATTTGACGTTAATTTAAAATGTAAACTTGTTTTCCATTTACTACTTTAGAAAATTGTCGTAATTAAGTCGAAAGCGATTAAAAGGTTATTAATGCTGTTGTCTATTAGCCTTACATGTTTAATAGCACCAAAAACATATCTATGAGTGTAAGTATATATTTTATATTTCGTTATGACTAAGTACTTCACATTCAATTTGCGTTTAACCGGTTAAATGTTTACCATTATAAATATGTATATTTGATTAGGTTCATCGACAGGATGATATTCCTTTCGAAGACGAAAAGAACAATAAAACAAAAGTAGTTATTTGCGGACAAAAGAAAATAATTAAAATATGACCCAGTTGAGATCAGCCTGATTTGAAATGTTAATAATGATAATTGGACTTCCAGTTTGTTTTATAAAAAATACAATGGAACCACCTACGCCCCGAACCAGATGTGAGCATATACAATGTTGTAACCTATATTAGAGCACCTCCGATGTTTGCACTACACTTTTAGACTCAAGCTTATACCATGCTTATTTACTTATCGATAGTTTATTGATTTTGATATATTGGTTTATATTGGGTTAATTGCACGATTAGCTCACAGTCAGTTAGCAATTTATGTTTAATTCTTTCAGCTCATATACGCACCTTTAAGTGCTTAGATCATTCCATTGTATATTTGTTAGCTCTCATGGCAGTCATTTTTAATCTTTAACTTTAACTTTAATGCACCGCTATCTATTACACTGTTTATAGGAAGTATTAAAATATTTCTGATACGTTCAACTCGGTAACATTCTCACTTTCTAGTTGAATTCGTTGGTTAATTTTTTATAAAATTCTTCTGTTAAATCAGTGAACCGTCTCTATAACAAACCAGGAAGCGAGTTGATTTCGATTAAATTATTGCACATTGATTCTATTGTGAAATAGAAGTTTACTTAAAACTTCAAGTGACGTGAATAGAACATATGTACAATTTCCGAAACGGATTCTTTTCCATTTCAAAATCGTAATTGATTGATCGATTGCTAAAGAAGATGCAAGTGAAGCTTGACCTCCATAAAGCAGATCGCACTCACATCAGCCTTATAAAGAATATTGCAGGTGCACTAAAACTTTACATAACCTCTGCATCAAAGGCAAACAACTTGAAATGCAAATGACAAACCTACATTCAGGTACGAGAGCGTTTTGTGATCATTTTTCAATTACAATATCTCAAGCACAATCGAGTGGTTGAAGACAATCAATCCCTTGACACACCTGCTAGCTGGTACATGCCGATTTTTTTCAAAGTCGCACAAAAATTAACCACACGCCTACTTAATTATTTTTCAATTTAACTACCCAAGAAATGATAGTCTTGACTGAAATGTTGGGACACCTCCTGATGAAGATGCTTTGTCTCAATCTAAATGTTGAGAACATCAGCGTTTGTTCTCAACATCTAGTCGTGGTAACTTCTCTTGTCTTAAGTTAATAATTAAACCAAACAAGTCACAAACAGGTTGCCACACCAAAATTAAGTAAGTAAATAGACAAGTGATGGTCAGATGTGACGTGATTTTCGTTTCCTGGAACGAAACACGCTTAAACCATCAAGAAGGAAATAAAATGTTCAAATGCTCGGTAATTGACTGGTTTTTTGTGAAGATTTTCCACCTTCCAGGACAATTTTTAATTGAATGGATCCAATCAGATGACGAGTTATCCAAGTTGAATTTAATCAATATTTGCGCGGCTCTAAGTAAATTTTTATTATTACGGAGTTAAAGTACAGAATCAAAGAGGCAATTTAACAGCTAAAGTAGATGTATTTCATAATGGTCGCTGGTAAAGTTCCGTTAGCACGCCATATCGGACACCTAGACAAACCACTCCATAAATCTATGTTTATATTTCTTCTGCAGGGAGATACTGACTCAGTGTTAACGCGTTTCATTGTTTACACTACTTATTAGTACTGTTAAAGCAGTGACACTTTTCCTTTGGTGTCTGAACAATAAAACCTACGTTTTTTTCACTCTCATTCGGCTCACCGGAAACGTCTCAACTTCTTATGAAACGTGAGCATACTTTTTGTTAGGTATTAATATAATTTACATATGCCTTAATTCGGGTTTACTATTGTTTTCTAAAATGGACTTGCTTTCGACAAAGTTTCTTTAACACTGAATTTTTTTTACTCTAAGGCCTGATGAGATTTGAATCTTTTGATGCCTGGCATCGGGTAAATAATACCGTACAAGTAACGCTCTGGTCATAAACCACTTTGTTATTTACCTTTCAGAACATAAAGTTCCGCATATTCTTGTAGCAGGTTCTAATGTTTTAAGGGCCGTAAAAGTTATAATGACTCTGAATTACTCCATAAAACGTATGGAACACAATGAGCGTTTATGTTGCAGTTCTTTATTAATAAGTTAACTGAAGGTTTGCGTTCAACGGGCAGAACGAATTAAGTTTCGAACAGCCTTTCTTTTTAGTTACAGTGTTAATCCTGGTTTATTCGACTCCTGGCGTTTCCAAGCAATAATTAATAAATTCGAAATTAGGCGCAAACCATTAACACGTTAGATGTTTGTTCCGATACAACGTTTATGGCTGATTTTGCGGGAAAACATGTTTCCACTTTGTGTTCCAAATTTGCCACGTAGTTCCTGTCCTATCGCCCACACAATCATAAAGATAATAAAAATTTTCCCCGCGCTTACTCATTTACATAAAACATCAAGTTTTAGTCCATTAGACTTGGCGAATATCCGATGGAGTATCTGAATAATAATAAAATGAGATGAGGGTTTTAGCAATTTTAGCGTGGAAACCGCAATATTTAAATAGGAAATCTATACATTTCATAAATAAATTAGAGGAACCACCCACGGTTTTATTAACGACTATGTTTTCCCTTTTGATTATTCGCATACGCACAGAATTTCGCAACTATTGAATCGATTATTTTTATTTGCTACTCAGAAACGTTTCTTCGGACATAAAGTTATATTTTATATTGACGAAATAATGCAGCAATTTTCAGAAAGTCATTGGGACCGGGTTGGTCGCTGAAGCAAGCACATTAATATTAATAAAGTTTATACTTTCACATGGAAAGGGCTAAAAGGAAAAGTTTTATTGAATTTCCTCCCTACTGTGACCGCACATTAACTTTGAAAAACACAGGAACGCCCTTTTCCAATTAATATATATATATACCTTTTTTACCATACAATTGTATGTACACATTGTATAATTTAATGTATTTCGCAAATTCGATTGAATGGCTCATAACGGTAGTAGCGCAAGTGGAAAAATGCCTTTTACTGCATTTAAGGCTACGACTTTTGCCATTTTTGAGCCGAACAGGAAGTTTATGTGTCGCAGTAAAAATGAAAGCGTGATTTTCTACATATGGTCGCTGTCAAACTGCAACACCTACAAGTTTAGGTGGTCGTTACAGATTATTGTTATATGCATGCAGAGTGAGTGAATGCAATTCGCACTGTGGGCTAATTGGGAAACAATGGAATATCAAAATAAAGCTTACTTTTTCCGGTCGAAGGTTGTTCGTTCTTCAATGCTCGACCAGATAAGTGAAACTATAAAATATATTACTTCTGTTAGCATAAGTATATTTATCATAAATGCCATAGAAGTACTCGTGCGTATATGACATAATTAAAAATATAACAAGGAGACTATACCAATAACATAGACAGCGACAGGCGTTGTGTTGTCCTTTTATCCTTCGTGAGCATATTTTTTAGTCCTGCTTTTGATATATCGAGCAAAAATCATTGTTCCATATAAAGGTCAGTCTTTGAACAATACATTACAGTCAACAGAAAATTTGCCAGTTCGGTAATATATTCGTATTACATAACGTTGCTGATATACTAATACAAAGCAGGGTGGCGGTAGCAAATAGACCTTGGCTCGATTTGAGGAAGTACAAAATTTTTTCGGTGACATGGTATTGATTTAATCTCATATCATTTGTGTTGGCTCCGACAGACACACAAAAGCTTTTCATTTATTTTTAGACGTGCAAATGAGCCATAAAAAATGCATTGTAGCTGTAAGTGCAGCTCACATCAAAGTGGACGATGCAATTTTTAAGGGATTTTCATGACTGCCTATCATACGAAATTTAACACCTTATGTGCTAATCCAATATCATTGCCATCAAAGCAGTATATGGTTGACTTTGTAATTAGTTGCAAGATAATATTTTCTATTAAGTGTCGTTGTCTTAGCATAAACAAATTTGCAATTCGGCGTCTTCATTCGAAACCTTGTTTGGAATAAAAAGTATTGTTACATTTTTTAGGCTTTAAAATTACTTAAAACACTAGAGTTCGTAGTGAACTTATTTAGTATAGAATCATCAACCATATGCCTCATGAGCCATGCAATCACCGCATGAAGTCTGTCCATTAAAACTGAATAGCATTTTTCTGCTTTCAGCCTGCATCTCTTTGTGAATCTCATAGCCAATCTAAACCTCAAAAGGCATCTCTCATACAAAATAAAATGCCGACTCAAGAAAAGCGAGCCTAATAATAATGAACGTATCCACAAAGGGTAGTTACCTTGACATTGTATAATCACAAGTCAAGTTCATCTAAAGATACTGTTTAATTTTGTTGATCAAATATGTCTTAAGATGCACGCCTAAGTGCACGCTTTTAACATAAACGTGTTAGGTAATAATTCGTAATGAAGAACCTTTGATAACGTTTGATTATGTGATATCCAAAGGCTTATAACAGTGATTTTAAAGCAATTAACAATTTATATGCCTTCCTTTCAGTCCCGCATAATTGACCGCTAAAACAAGAAAAAGAAAAACGTAAATGTTTTGTTGGTTCATACCCACATGCTTGGCAGCTAAATGTTTTGCATTCCCCGTGGTTTAATACCCATTGAAAACAAATAAACTACTTTGTAGTATTTCAACCTTTCACTGGTTGATTTCCCTGTGTATGGTTGTTGTATTTCATTTTTCAATCGCAAAATTGTTGTCCTTGGAACAACATTGATTTGCATTTATACGAGTGCACTTATGTTACTGCATTCAACATATCATGACTGAGTATATAGAAGTAATGCAAAACCGCAAAAATCCACTCCATTTAAGTGGCTGAAAAAATTGGATTTTTGCCATTTTTATTTCGCAGGGTGTATTTGTGCAAGCCTCAATGGGTCGTTAGGATCCATCAAAAAGCAGATGTATGCCAAATTTACCGACTTTTTCACCCTGATATAGGTCACATTTTCCGCTTCATTACTACGAGAACTTCTTTAGCAGATTTTTATTGTCATGTGTGTTATTTTAAGGTTGTTTCTACTACAAACAAACATTTTTTAAAACCATTAGAACCTCTTCCTTATTATGCGATCGGGAGTGGTTGGAAACCAAAGTTTGAAAGTGTAGTATTTTCGAGTTTTGTTGAACAGTTTTGAATTAAAAGAATCAACGTTAAATAAATTTAGATGTCTAGGACTCCTGCTGCCATCGCCCTCGAGATTGATGTTTTAATTCACTTTTACACCGGAAATATAAAGAATTTTCGTTTTTCGGATTAGAAAAATATAAGCAAATAGTGATATAAAAATATCACAGTACACAAGCAGAAAATTGCCATTTTAACTAATTCCACCCTCAATTTACATTAACATTGCATTTGTTTCATTTGCATATTTCCTTGCAACTGGTTTGCTATGGACTTTGTATTGACATTTTCAGCTTACATAGAGCAATTACATATGTATATTAAAATATTGAAATGTGTTCATTACTATTTTCGTGCTTATCTCGCATTCTTTCTCTTTTTGTTCATGTTAGTAATAATTATGCCATTTAGAGGTGTTTTAGTCGGTTTAATTGTCGTGTCGCATATTAAATCGCGTACATGAAATGCATGCAAAAAAATCAAACCATAAATTATTTTAATTATAAACCTTACAAAACTGGCTAATTATAGAATAATTTAACCATTATTGAAAATCATTTGCATTTGTGTACAAGGTTGAATGCATTAAGTGGCTGAATTTTGACAGCAACTTGACCAAGACTTGTTTTTACAAAAGGAAACATTTGCATCTGCATAACAAATATTTTTGAAGTTGGAAATATCATGGTCGGATTGTTGTACATAATTTTGTTGACATCATAACTAATTATTAATGAAAATTTAATAAAACGAATTGACGAAAGCAAATAAATAATTTGCATATCGAATATTAATCAAATAAAATTTGTAATTTTGGTGATGAGTTCCACTCCATGAGTGGAATATGTTCCTAATCCAGCTCAGAGCTCGGATTAATGAGTGATAAAAGCATTTATATGCATTCTATTAGTCATGATAAATGACTATAAACACTTTGTGCATATTATTAAAGGCTTTGCATATAATTTACACGTCATGTAATATTTTCCTAGAGGCAGGTAAGAATTGTTCATCCAGAGGACGTCATTTGCTCGCCATGATGAGTAATTTTGCGTCTATTGTTTAAATGAAATATTCAACTGGTCGCTTCTCATGCAACAAAATAATTCGCACAGAACGTTGTTAGATGACTAAAAACTGTATTTTCATTTCAGAATGGGAAGTACTTGATGGAAAAAGAGTCGGAAGGCATTGGAGTGTGTCCGTACGACCCAGAGCACAACAGTACGGCCATCTACAGCAACGGGCATTTGTTTTCAGCGACAGTTGCTGACTTTTCTGGAGGCGATCCACTTATTTATAGGGAACCCCTTCGAACCGAATTATCTGATCTCAAGCATCTGAACGGTAATTTATGATTTTGCCTTGTTCTCGCTTTAGTTTAACCCTAAGCTAATGGGCGTGAGTCAACTCAGCCTAGAATTACAAATCAAATGTTTAGGAACTGTTCATGCACAACGCGACTCTTCCGCTTCAATGTTTACTTAACTACGTACCGAACAATGCTTAAGACGCTTTAATCTGTTTAAACAGAACTGATGTTGCAGAAATCCAACTTTTGATAAAAAAAACCTTGGTATTTTGGCGACTAAATCAATTATCCTCATAGCGTGGATGGAGCCAATATATCTTCATAAAAAAAAACAATAGTAAAATTACAGCTTCATCTTCATATATCGATTCAACTAACCGAACCATGTCAAATTGGCCGCTCTCCGTTTTAACCCAGCTGAAAAACCTCTTTGAACTGAAGAATACCGCAAAAGAGTGGCTTGTAAAAGCATATAATGGGTCATTCTTCTGGGTTGTGCTGCGTTAAACTTAGAGGTCTGGTACCATGTTGTTTTTTTTTTTTTTTTCATTTTAAATATATCAAACAGGCGGATTCAGTCATTTTCGCGCGGCTAACTTAACTGTTATTGCTGCTCTTTCACCGGAAACAACGCTTTAAGTTAATTTTGAACCCTTTGGTCATTTCACTAATGCATTAATACAGCCGAGACCTAACTTATCAGAGTTCAGCTTGATCGTATATACGAGTCAGTGTACAGGGTGATTCAAAAAGTTACTATTTCCGAGGCCATCAAACAATTTTAATGAAACTGGACCAGACCATTTACTATTCCGCAAGAGACAGTGATTGCCGTGGGCGTAAAACACAATGTCAGGCTATCATTATAAAAATTATATATTATTGCGCTCTGGTTTTATCGATATTGATTATTTTATCACACCTGTACGCCTAGCCGAAGAGTGATTATATTATGTTCCTCAGGAAATTTGTTACATATGTATGAAAAAAAACTGATTATGTTGTTTTTTTTTATAAATCAATGTCCACATTATGCGGTTATGATAAGCATACATAATTAATAATCTCTCAAATTTCATTATTAATGATACCAGCAGGCCTGTGGTATAGCCGTAACCGGTCAATGAAAAGATTTACTATATGTAAACTGTACGGTTTGTAATAGTGGGCAGTCGCGTCTTAAAAATAATGTTATTATGTAACGAACAAAATCTGAACCCGCCAACAGAGGGTTTTACGCTTGCAATCAAATATTCACTCACTAGCCGTAAATATTTAAGAAAGCGATGTTTTGTATAGGTAAATGAGGAATCCTCCCTCTGTAGTGCCAGATAAAACCACTTCCTTAATGTTAAATTCTGTGAATGATCGCACAAAAAATTGCGCTGCATTTTCCATATGGTGTTGTAATATATGCAAAAGTGACCACTGTAATCAAATTGAATTATCCCGGTAACGTGACAAAATCTATCACGATTTATCGTTTTTATATATTATTATAAACACTTACACATGATTATTTAAAGTACAAATGTCCAATAACCTTCGTCATCAAACATCTGGACAATAGGATGTTACCTTGAATTAGACTTCTCTTGTTAGATGAATAATGTTGAATTTAAATGATGGTTGCCTTTGGGAAGGATTATTAATTCGAAACTAGTGAACAGGTGGACCCAATTAAAATCTGTGTAACAAAACAAATTTACATACTGCCTATGAGTAGGTACTGGTTCACTAGCTTTGCATGTGTATCATAATCCATTAGCGAATGTGCGCGCAATTTTGGAGTTAAACTCTTCAATTAGGCGGTCTAATGCAAATATAATCGCTTCCTGGTTTTCAGTTGAAAAATTTCATTACGATAATTATTTTTTGACATGTGGGATGGCCCCTAACGATATAATAGGCACATGGGAGGAATAAATTAGTTTACATGATATTTGTCGCCATCATTTTGTAGGTCAATAATTGTATTAAAGCTGATTTAGATAGTGGTCTTTAATATCAACCGCTAAAATATGTATGGGAATTGAAACATTTACTTAGTGAAAACAACCGAAAACTAAATTTTAACGTTTTCTTTTCAGGACCAAATTTCGTCAGTTCAGTAACACATGGGGAATATATATACTTTTTCTTCCGCGAGACTGCGGTGGAGTTCATGAACTGTGGAAAGGTAAGATCAGGTCTAGTTCACTGTATTTGGTTCATTCGAAATAGTCAATTTCTATTGGTGTATAAAATCCTTTTTGACACTATCAAAAGCCTTAGTTACATCGGGAAAAACACTGTGAACCTTAAATAAAAGTGAAAACAAATTTAGTCACCTTCATAGGGTTGAATCGTCCTTTTATACAAATGTTGGGAATGTGGGAAGTTCATTTCTGATCCATTTCTCGGTATATTGTGTCATTTATTTATTTGATTTATTGAGGAAAATCTTATTTCCTGGCGATTTGTGGAAATATAACCGAAATTGATGTAATTCTTTTCTTCAGATAATATATTCTCGCGTAGCTCGAGTTTGCAAACACGACAAGGGCGGCCCTCATCAATCAAGGAATAAGTGGACAACGTTTAGCAAAGCAAGACTGAATTGTTCCGTACCTGGAGAATACCCATTTTATTTTGATGAAATACGTAAGTGGTCATCATAAATTTCCTTATAAATAGGGTTTATTAACGTTCCATGTTTGATAAATCAAGCGGCTTACTTCTAGTATAATGAGGAGATTCTGTTTAACTAAGATGTAAACGAAAAAATTGCGAACACTTGATGAAGCTGTTAAAAATTAATGATCAAGCTATTAAACATTAAATTCCCTTCAACACGTCATTTTAGCTTCTTGCGTTTATTATCAACGGTATCTTTATGGTTTCCAGAGTCAACAAGCCCGATAATAGAAGGCAAATACGGCGAAACAAGTACCAAAATAATATATGGCGCTTTAACAACACCTGATAATGCAATTGGAGGATCAGCCATATGTGTATTCCAGATGGAAGATATAGAAGAAGCGTTTCGAGGGCCTTTCAAACATCAAGAAAGTATAAACGCTAATTGGCTGCCGGTACCGGATAATAAAGTACCAGAACCTCGGCCAGGCGAATGCGTTATAGACAGCAGGATTCTACCGGACGCCAATGTAAACTTTATTAAAACGCACCCGCTTATGGAGAAAGCGGTACCTTCGTACCATGGCAGACCCATTTTGATTAGAGTCAGTTTGAACTACAGATTTACGGCTATCGCTGTAGATCCACAAGTTAGAACGGTCAATGACGAGACGTTCGACATCATTTACATAGGAACAGGTGAGTACACAGCTACATTGTCCTTATTATCAGTACTTCGTTTCAATCTTCAACCAACTTGGTCTTTTGCGTCCTTTCCCGGGCAATTTTTATTATTGCTTTCATGTTTTCGAAATTAAAACGTTAGAAAAATGAGAATCTGATTGATTTCTTTAATGAAGCGCTAACTGTAGTCATTCGAAAAGTGTGCAGATTTCACGACTGAATAATAACTATGATTTGTTTGCGGGTTCTTGCTTGATCTTCATCCACGGCCTCACATCGTTCAGACAAATTATAGTTTAATAGCCTAGACCGTTTTTATGAAGATTTAAAACCGCTGGATCACGAAAGCTCAGTTCTATGTTGAATAAAAGAAAGTATTTTATTATTTTTATACATGCGTTCATAGATAAACTGAAAACAGCCCCAACAGTATTGGAACTGAAGAGTGTTAGGAGCTTTTAGGGTGTCGTGGAAACCAAGTTCTTCCTGATGTTTCGCAAGCCACTCGTGCTTGCCAAACGCCAGGACTAAATTATTTTCAACCACGGACTAAAAGCCCGAAAAACTCACCAGTTTCTCTGTACATATAGAGTTAGGCTATTGCTTGAAACTGGTGAGTTTTTCGGTCTTTCGTATCTGCAGATGTGGTTTGCTCAGTCCGAAAAGCTCACCAGTTTCAAGCGATGGCTGCCAAAGCCAAATTCTTTTGATACGCACAGTATTGTGCGTATCTTGACAACTTGATGCTTTATGTGGAGCAAACTGAGTAGACTTGCTGAAAAAATGGTTTTACTTATTAATATATTCTGTAACACCTCTGTTGTAATAATGCAAAATAAACATATTACGGTTAATGTAGGTGGAAGCAAATGTCAAATTGGAGTGGCCAAATATTAAAATAAACGACAGTGTTAAAATACAAATTATATGCAACAGTTGACCCAATTAAAATCGAAAAAGTTTCTCAACATGAAAATTAAGCGACGTCGGGTGAATAAATCTGTGTTTGACAAATAGCGGTAATAATGCAGAAAACCCGTGGTTTATATGCAAACTAGACGATTCTATTCTAATGGGAATTGTTTCAAGCACCCATTCAAATAATTAAGATAAAACTTGCGAAGTTCAAACGCACATTTGCTTTGTGACTTGATGCCAGAGCGTTTTTTTTTATTCCAATTTAATGTCTGAGCAATGCAGTAGTCGTACGTTTTCAAATCTGTTTTAAATCTGATGAGATGAATGGCTTTTGCGCAATATGCAAGCACCAACGGTAAATAGATCTTATCAACCACTGTGTTGGTTTATCAACGTGAAGTCAAGTTTTATTACATAATTTGTATATGAAAAAATCTTGCTTGTGAGACAAAGAACTTTAATGGATCTAAAATTTTCAAGGTTGCGCGTGTTGTACTTTATTGGGAGGATAGTTGGTTTCTCGTACCTGACTTGTGACTTGCTTATTGTTCGCGGAAGAGACGATGACAAAAAAATCGAATGACCTCTTGTATACTATTCTTAAAAATCAATCAACTCGGTCTCTGCCACATAAATTACCTTGATAATCCTATTAGATGCTTTTTCACCAGATGAGTCAAAGAGAACTTGTGCAAATTATGACCGTTGTTGGTTCGCCTTTTTCAAATGGGTTCATAGAAATGGAAAATCTCTCATATTGTCCACATAAACATTAATTTTTCAATTTTATCTTCAGATGACGGAAAGGTGCTGAAGGTAGTGAACATTGCAACCGATCAGTTCTCGAAGGCTTTCGTGATATCTGATAATGAAGTATTTCCTAAGGGAACAGCAGTGAGACAACTTACTTTAGCACCAGGATATGGAAAAGTCATTGCTGTTAGCAAAGGCGAAACGAAGCTAGTCACTTTGAACCACTGCAAGTTTATTGCTTCCTGCAGGTAAATAAACTGATATTCAATTAATTGAAAGAATTCAAAGAAGTAAGTAATTTGCACATAAACTGTTGCTATTAGAAGCTGACCAAAGGGGGCAAAGTTGGGTCAAAGTTCAACCTTCAAAGTTTTGCCATTTTCTTTTGATCCAATTCACGCTGAAATGCCTGAAGCATTCATCACTTTTTCGAAAAAAATATCAGAGAGGCGCACTTCGTCCTTTTTACTGCGTTTAGTTAAAAAACATACAAGTATCACCGAAACGATTCAGTCACGAAAATTTCAAACTTTTGGAGACTCTCGAAAGTAAGAACGTCCTGTTTCAGAAACGACTCAAAATATTGACTGCCATCAACAACTGCCTTTTGCTAAATTGTTTTTATGGCAAATGCCTACCTTCCAAGAAATAGAAGCAAAAATTCAAAATTTTTGAAGGGGATACCCAATATCTCAAAAACGGAAAGAGATATCCAATCCATCTTAATCACCTTCTCGATAGCCCACATCGTGAGCTATCATTCACCAACTAGGTTCTATCACAAATTCCCAACCTCCAAGGAGATAGAAGCAAAAATTAGAACATTTTGGAGGCTTACGACGTTCAAGACCTATATATTTTGACTGGGTAGGAAATACGGCAAATATGATAATTTCTGACGAAAATGTGAATGTTTATATCACAAAAACCATCGGTATGACCTTTTCCAGGTCTCAATACAGTCTCGTTCTCAGCGCAGCGAAAAAAAAATAGTTTCATTCGAATAATTAATCCTCAAGTGCTTACTCACTTAATTTTTAATCTAACTTTAATTACGCGTTGTTAAAGCGACTTTTCTACATATTTCTTTGCATATCAGGCAATTTAATTGCTTACGAGCATATAATAATATATATTTTATCGCTGAAAAACAAATTATAAAAGCTTGCTATTTTTAATTATAGTCGGTGATCCAGTTAAAAAATCGTTAAAATTTTAAATAAACTTGTATGTTTACGTCTCTCTCGTTCTCAAAATACAAAGTGCTTCCGAATATTCCAAACCCCTCGGCTGGCAGAAAAGATTTTTCTGCGATAAATGTACGACATATTTTTATTTGTCACTGATTTTGCAGGATGCATAATTGAGGCCTGAACGCGCGTTTTATACCACTATATAACAAAAGGATCATATAAATTAAACCATAAATCTGTCTGTTTCTCGATAACTTATGTATCCTATATTGAGATATTTGCCACTCATTAGAAATTCCTTTACCTAATTACGCATTCTAATTAAGGATGTTTATGAGTGTATATGTAAATCTTGCTTTTATGTACATACAAATAGAAGCTAACCATGACTGCAAAGTTTATGCAGTTAGATGATCACGATCATAAAATTTACTAATATAAACGAATAAGGCAGAAATATGTTTTACGACCGTTTCAAAGTAAAGCTAATGCCTTAATTGGAATCTCTCAACCCGCAGTATTCAATGCAATGCAAATCGCAATGGTATCAATATGAGTCCATTAATAAAAATAAGACACTTTTGCCACAAAGGAGTTGTTAATTCCAACCCAACCTCTTATGAGCAGTAATTTATTATCTCTTATCTTGACGATTTTCCTGTTTGCTCATTTCATGAATAAGCGATTTTCTTCTAAAGCAACATCGAGTTCAGCTTTGTGTTAGATTTGAAAATCACAACATTTCAAAAAGTTTTCTTGTCACCATGTACTTAAAAAACTCTGTTCTTTTCAGTGAATGCATTGAACTTCGAGACCCTCATTGCGCTTGGGACCAAGTGAAGAACTTGTGCGTGAGCGTTGACCAAGCGACATCGTTCAGATATCTGGTGCAGGACATCATCAAGAGCAATGGGTCCAAATGTAAAGTTTCCCTGAATGAAAAGGCACCACGCAAAGAGGTGGATGACACCATAACTAGTAACTCGATTGATGAAGAGCCGAGTTCAAGTGCTAAAGAACTGTCTCTTCAAATCGACAGTCGACCCGAACCGGATTGTGAAAACGACATTAACTCAGAGTTTCGAACAGGATGTTCACAAGTTAAAAAAAGTGAATTCACGTCAGGAACTTTGTGGTGGGGCATTGTGGTGGCTGCTATGGTCGGACTCTTCGTGGGTTTTGTGGGGGGATACTGCGTGTCAAAAAAAATTTACATGCAGTATCCTAACACACCCTTTATTGAGCAACATAATCAATTAGACAGGTAAGCATTTTCGAGAAACTTACCAAATGTGCATTCCAACTAAACTTGCATTGAAGGAAAAGATAAGAATGACTCAACCATCAAATGAAACTTAATTATTTTCTTATTTTTCACTAGCTCCTGATTAATCTGCGAAAACATTTTCTTGATTCAGAGGAGACAGTTTAATTAAAATGAAAATCTCGCTGTTGGTTGTTGTATTTTCAGTTTTTTTAACAATCGTTTCTTTTTCAGACTTAATGGAAATCACAATATGCTAGCCAGGCCTAAGACGGTAAACTTAGACCTGAACGTAACTTCAGATACTCTTCCGCCAAAGAAAGATAATCTAGGATCTCTGAAAAACTTAAATATCGCCAATGAGGGGACACTGCAGAAGATCAAGAAAACTTACATATGAGAATCGATATTTTTTAATTGTGTGCTTGTTTAGATTTTTGTTACATATATTTTTGTACCTGCTACTTTACGTTAAATTATAGACTGCCTTTGATGCTATTTTCTATTTTAGAGAATACGAAATAAGAATCTCAAATAGTTCGATAGGGAGCAACTGCAAAACGCAGTAATATTTTTATGCCAATTTTATTTAAAAATCACTGTTGAATCAGATGTTGTATTGTCCCGAACAAAAAACTTTTATTATATACTCACACTCTTCGTTATTTTTGAGAAGCTCAATGTGTTTGCTAGAAAACGTCTCAAATCGGAAAACTAATACGTTTTTGATGATTAGAAATCACCCAGCGATTTTCGTTGGCGAGAAAACACATACATGTAATTAATTGTCTACTAAATACTTTATTTTTAATTTAGATATACCAAGTAACAATGCAGTAGGTTAAAACACTGTTTTATTTAATCGTTTAGCTGCATTCAACCTCGAATGAGGCACAGCTTACGTATTGCTGCAGCATATTTGAATGAGAAGCGATGTTAATAAAGAGATAGCAATGTGTATAAGTGGTAGAGATGACGCTGAAATATTCAAAGTAAGAATACAAAGGATTATTACTTTTCTATTTCAGCACAATTTCTACCAGTTTAAGAATGTAGAAATGTAATCGTCCTTAAGGAAAGGCTACATGGACAGCTTAAAACTTACACTATTTTTATAGTTTAAAGATATGTGTGTACAACGAAACGTCTTTCTGCACGTGCAGACTGACTTCCGTTAATACTAAGCTCAATACATTTCTCTGCCTGGTTTAATATTGGGGAAATTAAGATACTTTTGAGCTGAAATGTAAATAAGCACTTGCACTAAGTGTAGGTCTTCGTTCACGTTATTTAATAATCTCAGCGTAGTACGGTCACTTGACGAAAGTTTTTAACGGGGATATGTATTGAACTTAATAATTGTTTTGATATAAATTGTTTCGCAAAAGTATTAGTTGAATATAAAAATGAGATATTACATTGTGTACAATGTTTAAGTTATCACGATTAATTGAATTGGGCAGATTCGCTTTTATCGTTCATTTTTATTATTAGGCGGCCAAGTATTGTGTAAGTGAAAAAATGAGCCCGTTTTAATTAAGATTTATTTTTGTATTTTAAAATTAGACCTTCTTTGTAAATAGTTAGATAAGTTATTTTTATTTAGTTTCAGGTACAGGTTTGGCTGTGATCTACAAAAATCTACATTGCCTTTATTGAATTAAATAATAAGCTGTAAGCGAAAAAGTAATTGAATAATTTTAGCAGCCTTTTTTTAAATAATGAGCACAATAAACTTATTTAATTATTTTTTCATATAAGGTCGTTTTAAGGATAACGTCATAGTTGAGTTACATTCCAATAGCTATTTTATTGTGTAAGTAAATAAAGTTTTAAACATTATTGAATTTTTATAATCCATTGAAAACCCATAAGTTTAAGGTGGGGTCGATGCATAGCTTGAAGCTTCACAAGATGCATCTATAGGGTGCTTGTCTATAAAAAGATCTAAGGTAATAAATAATCCTCGCACAAAAGTCGAAGCAGCTGAAAAACGCTAAAAATCGTCGATTATTTGTGCTCTAAAGCGCAGAACTTTTTTCTCTTTCGGTCATTCTGTTAGCCACGATTTTAACTTGAGCTTAATGTAAAGATTTCGACTTGAAGATCCGCAAGATGGATATCTTTTGCAACGGTGTTTTCTCAATCAAGTCTATAATAGAAAGCATAAAGATCAAACCCGAAAAAACCAAAACAAAAAATAAATTGTTTTTTTCATATGTTTTTTCATATATAGAGTGCTTGAGTATAAACTCAACACAAGGTATATGTTGGCGCATAAAGGTCATAGCCATTTTAAATCTGCATTCAATTTTTTTCCTTCCTTTTTTTATCGGAAGGGTCTGACGTGTTTTTCGATGAGCTCGTTGCATTCCTCATGATGAAAATGGTACATCATTTGAGGCAACGAATGCAACAAAACTTACCAAAGACCCTGTATACTGTGGGTTCAGCAACTGGTGCCATTTCAACACTCACATTTCCATCCAAGTTCAGAAGTGAAGTTTAAAATGTATACTTTTTTTTCAATATTACTGGTTTTACCAATTTATACTCAGTGTGTCCTATTAGTGAGCACACAAAATATAATTGAATCGAATAATGTAACTTGAGCTAACGATACAAAAAAACTGATCTCTTTTTTATAATGCAATTTTAATGGAAAACGTATTTTTACTACTGCAGGTTGGCATATGACAAAATGTTAAGTTGATAAAAAATCAGAAACGCACAAAATTAACCAACTGATCAAAAAACATTTACAAAGCAGAATTAAATTAGGAAATTTATATAAGGTGGTTCCTACCGACAGGAAATGCGGAGGAGAACGGCGGAAGGGTGTAGACAAGCCAAAGAGTTGATTGGAACCCTAAGTAACGTCAAGGCAACAGCCAAATGGCTGATCTCAATGAGTCGCTGGGCCCTAAGAACTCTGGTTGGGGTCATGATGGGCCACTGTGGTCTGAACAGACACCTACACCTACTAGGAATTGGTGGATTGGAACATTATACCACCTATTAGGAGTCTGCCATCGTTGGTCGTCTACTAGGAGGCGCCTCCTTGGGGCCTCCACACTCTCCCGCATCGAATTGTCTTCCTTGGAGTGGAGACGGATCCCTGCTTTTGTCAGGGAGACGGGACGCCTGGGTGGCGAAGATCAGGGGTGGTAAGGTGGGGATGGATGGAGGGGGAATGGCGAAAAGGGCCTTTAAGGCCTACTCGCCGGACCCATCGGGTCCCCCCACAGTACTGCTACTACCTACCTACAGATTTGAGGGATTAATTCGCTACAATTATTTGCTCAAAAATTAAATAAAATAAATTGAATGGTTCCAAAGAGCTGCACCGGCCGGCAATGGGCCTCACTGTTCTTTATAACTTAAAAGTGCACAGACTAAACAAAGTGGTGAAATTCTGAGTTGATAGCTAACCAAAAATAAGGAATAACGGATTGCACAAATAATCCATGAAACATCTGATGAAGGAAGTTAAAGAAGAAGCTCAACTTTTTTAGAGTTAAAAATATGCAAAAAGTTGGCATAACAGACTCACCAGAAGCTCCTCCTCGATGTGATCTGAAAAAATTAGAAAACCTTGTTAATAAAATGGTTCGAATGAAAATTTAGTAAAAATGTTGTAGAAATGAAGCTTATAAAATATATTAAAATTATATATTCTTTTTCCTGACTGTACTTTAATTCATTCAATGTATTCCTGGGTTTTCAGTCAATTTTATTGTCACTAATTATGGTGTTATGTGATGAGCCCTGCGTTTCGTCCCGGGTCAGAAAAAATTATAATTAAGCAAAAACTGTTTAAAACCAGTAAACTTATTCGGGCCGGTCAGCCTTTACTCGGCTGAGCATAGTGAAAGTAAAATATTTATGTATTTTTGTTTATTTCTTTTATTCATTCTATTTTAGTTTCTCTATGAGGCTGAGTCAGTGTAAGCTTTCGAGCGTATTACTTCCGAGGATGCGTATAATCGTGCTAGCGAAACGTCGGGAAGAAATGCTTTCTCATGACGCCTCCGAGCTCGAAAAACTCTTCAATTTCAAACATTGAGTATGAAAATGAACAAAATAAAACTGACATCAGCTCAAGGATGGACAAAGTCTTATCCACAATCTCCGATAACAAATCAGCGATAAGATAAAGTAAATTAGCGCAGGTGTATAGAAAATGTATAATAAATTAGTTTTATGTTAGTTAGCGAGCAGACACAATATTGATTCGTCCAAATTCCAAGTTGATAATGCTGAGTAAATTTCGAGACACACCTGGTAGAAAAATATTTATTATTTGAATAGGTACCGTATAGTGGTACCCATACAACAGGTAAGCGTTCCCATTTTTCCACGCATGTGCCTAGGCATATAATCGACTAGGCAGTACCTGTCAGGTGAAATAAGCAGACAATCTTTTCAATACTATCTAGTGGTTTCAGTGTTGGGTGTTCGATTTGGACCTTTAAAATTCGGGTAAGAATTCGGTATAGTCGGAATTCGGTGTTCAGTACTATGGAATTTTAAAATATTCAACAGGTAAGTCGGTTTTGGGAATAGTATTGCCTTGGACAATCCAGGTACTGTTATTCAGTGCCGCTGTTTGGTTCTCTTCGCCACGGTGGCTTTGATTTAAATAATATAAGTGAACAGTCAATCTTCATTCGTTTGCTTGGTACAAATTAGGAGTGAAATTATTGTTATTTTTAAAGAAACTCATTGTTTACTACGATTTCGGTACCATCACCGCACGCCCACTTATTGCAATGGTACGCCTTAACATTTGCTATTCTCGTAATATATGCAAGAAAATCTGAAATATTCGAGATACCTCGCTTGGCGATGAATTCTTACCTCATTCTTCACATTCCATTCTTGTATGTTGGAAGGTGTGGCGCTCTGTATATTCGTAGTTTTATATGGTTAACGCATTTTTAATTAGGCATTTAATTTAACTTTCGCTTTTGAAAATATATTTTAAAAAAACAAGACTCATCAATAAGACATTATACTAATTTCCTTATAAGTAAGCAAATAGCTGAAGAATCTATTAGTCTCGAAAGTGTCAACAGCAAACACCTTGCTCTCTACTAGTGACCATAAGTTTCTACTATCCCTCCCTAATCAAGGTATACATCGTTTTTAATATAACAAATAAGTGACAAACGAATCACAAAAGGAAGATAAAGATTACACGGAAAACATGAGAAGTTCAATTATATTTTTAATCTAATCTCGAATATCATTTTTGGATTATTACTCTGTCACATACCTACGTTTATTGATATCATTATTCCGGAGCGTTGTCATACCTTTATTTAAAAATTAAACAATAGCTACAAATCGATAAATCAATAAAAATAGTAGAGACATTATAAAACGATCCTACAGCACAGCGTGAGATAGTGTAGTAGTGAACTTTATATTGCGCATTCTGATACACTTTTGTATTAATTGGACTTGTTTTTCATACTGTAAGTATGTAATTATTGCTTAACTCATTTGCTTCGAATTTGACTGAGTGACTCGGTTTAATATGCCGTTGAAAATTCAAAAACGAAATCAAACATCACAGATTATTTGAAGGGCGTCTGTAAGCTAACAAAACGTAATTATAGAACCAGATTCCAATGCAACAAATTATTGGTAGTGCATATGTTTCCAATAGACATTTTTCCAGTTCAAACTTATGTTGCAATAATTATTTAACCGTTACCTCACTTCAATTATTTATTTATTTATTCACATTACTTAAGCTGCATTGTCTGAATTAAATAAGAGTAACACATTAAAAGTAAATCCTACAAAGTAAGAGTAACCACTATAGGCGCAATAAAACTGGTACTGGACTAGCTAAATTAAAGAAAATAGGATTATTGGACTGTTTGATTCCATCAAATCTAATTTAAATTTTATTCGTGCGGAAAATGTGTTAAAATTAGAAAATATTTTTTATTGAATTCTTTGAAATACTTATCTCAAATTTGGACTTTGAACAATGACACTAATTACACATTGATAGTGATGAGCGAGACTGGTCTTGATCCTGCAAAAAAAGCAAGACCAAGACTGCCTTTGGTTTGCAAGACCAAGACCAAGACTGGTATGCAAGAACAAGACCAAGACCATGTCCTGCAAGACCAAGACTTTTGCAATAGTCTTGCGAGAGTCTTGCAAGACCATGCGGCTCGTATTAATATTTGGTTTTTAAGCATGTGTTACCCCGGCAGAAAACGATTAAACAAAACGAAATGTGGCCAATACGGTAATCCGATACTGATTCCCGAAAATCCGTTTTTTTTGTCTTGGGAGATCGCGGGCGGTGGCTATTAAAACATCCTGACAATGGATTGCAAAATTTCACACTGATGAGATTTATATAAATCTATAACATATGTTACTAGAGAATAGACCGAACTTTCACCAATTTCAAAGAGAACGGCTCATATCGTCTCCAAGGTTCCCAAAACCCTTCTTGGAATCTCATAAGGCATGCCTCCGAAATTCGTTGTCCTGAAACCCGTTTTTGTGGTCTTGGCAGATCGCGGGTGGTGCCTTTTTAAACATTCTGACAATGGATGGCATAATTTATGCACATATGTTACTAGAGAATAGACCAAACCTGTCGAAATGTGACTTTGCCTATTGGGTGACTTTACATCTTAACAGAAACTCCTAAATTATAAATTAACCTTGCGACGAATCATGTGCATTATTAATAATTGATTTTGTTTTCCATCAGTAAAATTATATAAGCCCAATTAAAATAGTTAAATATTTACATCTTACTGTAGATATTTCAATGTGGTTGTACTTTCGTTAGAATATGTAAATTACACTACTTGAAAATATATTCGATTTCTCTGGATGAAAATCATCTGGATCTTAATAGACAAAGAAAAATTACGGGCTAACAATTTTGAATTATCCAATAATTAAATTTATTAAAATAACAAATAGTCCGAGATTTAAAAAATTGTTTCGTATTGATTATTATTATATTTTAACTTAATGATTAATATAGCTATTATTAAAGAAATGTTGTCTAATTTTACGGCATATGTTAAAGCAAGACTAGCAAGACTCTTGCTGCAAGACCAAGACTATGTATGCAAGACAAGATCAAGACCATGCAAGTCTTGGTCTTGCTTTGCTCATCACTACACATTGATTAACAGTTTCCTTTATTTTATTTGTGATAAGCAACGAACTTCTGAAATCGTTCTAACACTTGCTTTGAATGCCTTTGAAGCAAGCAATTGAAGTTCAATTGACTATTTTGCAAATAACTTCAAAACGGTGACAAATACGAAAAAAATGCCTTTGATAAGAAAGTTTCTAAATTAAACTAGGACTTTAAACAGAGTGTTGACGCACCACAAAAAAAGTTCTGGGTGTTAAAGGGAACATGACCTATAAAAAAGTATCACCCTGTACATTCTTACAACTGTCTGACACATTGGACGACGGAGACCCCAGAGCGTAGCCTACGTTTGAAATTTCATGCAAATATCTCAACAACTGCAAGAGCTGGAAAAGAAAAACCAAATTGAATTTCTCATTTCCACCCTCTGCATTTCGAAAAAATCGGAATTTGTTGATATAAAATTGTCTACTTAATTTTCCTGCATTCAAAAAGTATACTTACACCCTGTATATAAAAGTCAGCAAAAGCACAAACTAACTGTTTCTTATATACAGTCATCGCTAAATTTAACTTATAAAGCAACCTAGTCGTGAAATCTTCATTTAATGTTATCTTTTATAATTTATGTAAATACAAATGCAATAAATGGATATTGAAACATCATGTTAATTCACCTTATCTGCAAGTTTAGTTGCATGAAATTACAAATGTTTGTTTCTAGTCAGTGTTTAAGGCTGAGTTTTTTCAAATTAGTTACAACTAAAAGTTACCGGTTCCGAGATTTCACGCCTATAATAGTAAGGACGCAAGGTGTTGATTTACAAAACTGCAAAGCAAAATGCTTTGTCTGTTGCCTTGCAATGCGCCAAAAATGTTCAATTGCTCCGCGAATCGCAAAAAGTTTTAAATTGGGGAACTTTCGTTGATAGCAATCGAAATTGTGGCAAACATTTTCTAATTAATTCACAAGCTTCGCTAATAAACATACATCATGGCAGCCGATTTCAAACGATGAGAACTGTTAAATAATACATGCGATCTTATGGGACTTTCATGACTGAATAACGATTAGAAACTCTTTAATAAAATTCAATTAAGTTGTTATGGCCATAAATCTAATCAACTGACGAAAATAAAAAAAAATCCCTTTCTTACAGCTCATGTTGATACGCTGCAAATAAGCGTCATATATCAACAATGTTGTTATCAACAAGTTAATAATGTATTTCATTTTTCCTTGAAGAGAAACGACTGCAAAAATGGCATACCGAAACGGATACACCCGGGACGACAGAGATCTGGATAGAGACCGGGATAGAGACATGAGGGATGACGGCAAAGCCCCAATTCACATTATTGAGCACTTAGCAACATTCAGCGTGTCTCCAGACATGGGTATTCTTTATCCCATTGATGGAATGCGGAGATTAAGACAAATGGAGCAAACGAATGGAATTTGGTCGCAAAAGATGCAGCTGTGCTTAGATCATCCTTGGGTTCTTATATTGGACGAATCAGGGGTGAGTATTTCTGAGTCTGCGAGTGAGTCTCAAAAGAGCGAAACATTGTCGGGGTCCCGTGTAATCTAGTACTAAACTCATTTAAGTCCTAGGGATTTTGACAAATACATACCACAACCCATTTGGCTTCGTCAAAATCCTTGAATCAAAATATGTATAAAATATTTGGAGATAAGAGTGTTTCAATCAGATTAACTGCAAACGAGTTAATACACGTAATAATAACTTTATTGTTCATTAGCGGAGCAATAAATACTTCAACGCCGTAATCACGTGTGGCCCCAATTCTGGTTTTCCAGATTCAAAATATCCGTAATGTATAACTAATACGACACATTTTTCAATACATATTCCGGGGCACGCACTTCGCTACAAATGAAATCGGAAAATCGACTGGCCGCCGAATCTTCAAAAAAGCATCGGGTTGTTTATCGTACATGTAAACAAACAAACATCTACAGTTTTTTAATATAAACATAATCTCGAAATATTAACTTGTCAGGTACAAGTATTTACAGCCTACTATAGAACATGCCAATCACAAAAATACGTATCGAACATTATTAGAGTATTACTCATTTTTATTTAGGGTGAAGCACGCAGCAAGTTTCTTGCGTGTTTTTCGCATAATACAATTCCACTAGTTAATTTATTGTTGTATGACCGGATTATATTGCGTTTAAAGCAATAGAATTCTGCATTTTTTTCAATAATAAAACATTGACCCATTATTTCAAACACTAACAAACAACACAATGACATGGTTTTATAAATGGAGACTAACACCAAACGCGTCAAAAAACCAACTTCTGCTCACAAACCACAGACTCAACGCTGACTCCCCTACAATAACTGCAGACGGCCAAACGACACAACCAAAAAACGACGTAAAATACCTTGGAATCACAATTGACCACAAACTTAAATTCACTAAACACATACGAAACATCAGGGCAGATATAATAAAGAGAACAAAACACTTCCGATCACTAACCTACAAAGACAGAGGAATTAGCACAAACACCGCCACCAAAATATATAAAGCTATTTGTAGACCCTTGCTAGACTATGGACATATACTCATGACCAACGGAACAGAAAGGACAAAACGTTATATACAAACAACAGAACAAATTGCACTAAGACTAATAACACGAATAAGACACCCACTACACAACCCCTCCACCCACCTACTATACGAACGCACAAACATGACAAAGATCTCGGAAAGACTCATACATCTACAGACAACATAGACAAACAACCCCTACAACTGGACCATACTGAATCCCCTTTGTCTTACAAGACCAACCAGACAATCCCGCTTCCGTTTCCCTACATCAACGCTACTCGAACACTTACAAACGCAACTGACTACTGGACAATAAAATAATTATTTATTGTCATTAGAATTGGAAAGTTTATTTAATAAGATTATTAACCTAGACTAAGAGAATTTTCATCTTTGTTTTTTATTTAGAGTAAGACTACATGTATTAAACAAGGGCAGAAAGACCGATAGGTCGATAGCCTTTTTTTTAGAAATAAAGATGTTTACTACTACTAAAACATTGATGGACTTGAACAATTCGGATCTGTGTTCTGAGTAGAAAGACCGGAAGGATTAGGCATGAACACCCTATATAACAGTATAATTGAAATAATGAAAACATTTGCGAAACGAATGTTTGCAGTATCTGCTGGTGTGAATGTATGATACTCATGGTTATGGATTTTATAATTAGATGCGCTGATGATTAATTAAACATAAGCAACCCATGGGGACTTTTATGATGACTAAACTTATAAAAATTTCGATTTCTGCACTTCGTACATTTACACAGCTGGGGCGGATTTCCAATTAGCAAAGATTAAGTTCACTGTGTTCCATATTAAGCCGGACACTAACATTTTAAATTAGTGAATTATTCCGGATTCTCTGTCCCATAGTAAGTCGGTACTAATTAGTTTATTATTTATTTCTCGGAATGTTTATGATAATCGTAGAAACCGAAACCATAGAATATGGACAAGACCTAACTTGTAGCAAGTTTTGAGTAATGGTGCATTTAATCTTGCGAAAACTGTTTTTAAGGCGAAAGGGGCTGTAGGAGGGAATGTTTTAACATCATTGATCAGAGCGTAAGCGGTTTAAAATGTCCGTTTTCTAGATAGTGTTTAGATCTGGATGAATGAAAAATTATCTAAAAAACAAATCTTGAAAACTGAAAAACAATTCGATTTTTTGCGTGAAAATCAGGGTAGTGAGCAAGTGAAATGTAAATGTGATGAAAAAAACTACATGTTGTGGTGCAAATAAAATTTGCAAAACATAAATTAAATTCACTTCAATTACGGACTAACATTGATCATATTCCACAGTAAATTTTAGTCACATAAATTGCAATTGGAATGGTAATATTGACCGAAATGAATAACTCTGAAAAGGGGAAAACATTGAGTACAGGTCTGTTGCGGTCTTCAGAAAAAAAAAACGATCACTCACCGCGTTCGGAAAATGCATTTCCTTCTTCAGATCTAAAATATACGACAAATAACATTCAGGACCCTTTAATTCACTTGTCCAGAGACCAAGAGACCAATCCTTAAAAGTTTCCACTTTTCAAACCATTATAAAACACAACCGTGAATCTTCACACTTTATGATGCTGATGTTTAATCCTGTTTTATCAATTCTCGCACCCACAAAGGCTTGAGTTATTGAAAAGACCAACCCAAAAGTTTAATACTTTGATCTTGGAATTAATAAAATTTGCTAAGCCGTCCGAAATTTGAAAATCCCAATTAGTTTAATTTATTAGAAGTTATTCTGCAGTTGCAGGCTTGATTAATCAATCAAGATTCCAATCATTCGCACCGGCTATAGGAAGTTAACAGTAATTTGCGAATCGCTTTGTGCAAGAGAGTTGACAACGGAAATATTTTATTGTTTCAAAATAAGTTACGTGTTCAATTGATATAGAATATTAATCATTATTTCTTACCACTAACGCTAGACTCATAAATGATTGAATGAACTCAATCAACTAGCAACGGTTGAAACAGAGGCCAATATCAAGATTTCAATGAATTTTCTTTAAATTCAATGCTTACACTGTGGACCAACTTATAAATGCTAATCAGCCATTGTTGTTTTTTACAGACTATTGTAGAAAAATTTCCCGTTAACGCAATTCAAGACCCAACAGCATTCATGAGTACAGAACCAATGGATATGTACAATAACATTTTAGTATTTATCATTGCCGATTCAAGTCAGTCTTCACATTCACCCGAAATGCAAATGCACATATTTCAGGTAAGGAGAATTTTTCACCTTGCACGGTGCGTGGGAACTGTATTTTTCGTTTTGTAACTGCATTTGTTTAACTAAGTTTTTCACATTATATCAGCACATTAACATAATTATAATGTGTGGTCGAAAGTACTTTCAATAGTGGGTTTTATGATATGGAAACCGTCTTAGTGGTGACATTTAATTTATAAATTCATACACTTCTAAAATACTTCTTTAATTTAAATAACCTGAAATGCAACGGCAAAAACTTTCAACGTTTTAAAATATTTTACAGTAATTAATAAGTTAATTAAACACACAACAATTAAGTAAGTAGGCATTATGGAAAACGACTTTCAAACCTGTCTTCTACAAATTAATTGCCACCATATGGCCCCAAAAATTTAATGAAAAATATATCATTGACATCAAAACTACTTGTTTTGTTTTAAATTATGCATTTAGCTAATATTGAAAGTTTTTATTTATGTATTCAATGGCTATTAAATTTATTTCGCAAATCACTTCACTTTAACAAACGCCTTACAAACTGATAACATTATCTGTATAGATAATATTGTAATATACGGAAGACTGCGTCATGTACGAAACAAAAATATCAATGATACAAATGAAGTCAAAATCAATGGCTTATTTAGTATATAAGTGGTTAACGAGGTTTAAATAATCTATTGTGTTTCCAGTGCCAGAGCATATCAGCGCAAGACTTAGTAGAAGATTTAAAACAACTCAGAATGGGTAAAACTCCAAATAGAAGCCGCAAAAGCAGTATTCCACCACCATCGCATAAACCACCTCAGCCTATCGTTAACCCAGCTCGAGATCATTCGAGGGATTATTTTAATCAGAGATCGGACTCAGAGCTTACTGAAAATAATGACGATGCCAGCTCAACAACAAGTGAAAAATATGAACGAGACGTTACGATCTTAAACCACTGTTTCGATGATATTGAAAAGTTCATTGCAAGATTACAACATTCCGCTGCAGCAGTTAAGGAGCTAGATCGTAAGAGGAAAAATAGAAGAAACAAAAAACGCGACATGGGAGATGGTATGCTGACCATGAGAGCAAAACCGCCACCAGAAAAAGAATTTATCGATATTTTTCAAAAGTTTAAATTATCATTCAATTTGCTGGCGAAACTCAAAGCTCACATTCACGACCCAAATGCTCCCGAGCTAGTACACTTTCTCTTCACTCCATTGGCACTGATAGTGGAATCTTCACACGACTACTACTTCGATCAGCACATTCCGCAAAATGTTACTGCTCCACTCCTTACACGCGAAGCCATCAACTTACTCATGAACTGCGTTACTAGTAAGGAAACAGAACTTTGGCATTCACTTGGAAACGCATGGCAAGCGCCAAGGGAACAATACCGGGGTCATGTTCCGTCCTACCACCCAGTTTTTATGGATGGCTGGTCTCCAGAATATCCAGTTGATGAGCCGGATTCGAACGAGAAACACTATCCAGAGGATGATGATTCAGACAGCAACTTCATACCGCCTATCCTAGAGAGCACGGCTAAGAGTGATATTTCATTGGATTCCATTGAAATAAAAGGTGACGAGAAAGGATTTGGAATGGGACAGGAAAGATTCTTGGAAGAACTTCAGAATAGGGGTGCTCACATCGTCCAAGTCACCTATCCTAGAACGGCAAACAACGATAAAGAACTAACCGTTGTTAGAGGCGAGTTTTTAGAGGTAAATCATTTGCATAGTAATTAAGCACTGAAATGCATTTGAATGTTTCAGATTTTGGACAGCAGTAGAAAATGGTGGAAAGCTCGCAACAGCAAAGACCAAATAGCACATGTGCCAAACACTATCGTGACCCAGTACCATTCAAGCGGCCTGAACCATCATCATAGAAGTGCGCTTCATAGAGAGGCAAGTTGCTTGAAATCGAATCAAATTTAGATTAATGTTGGTCAATCCCCAACAGGACTCGCCCCCACATTCACGTTACCCTGGTCCAGGTTCTAGCGACGATTACAGGATCCAAACGAAACCAGCCGAGGCAATTAGAAACGAAAGACAAGGTAAGAAGGGCGAATTTCGATATTTCTAGCTGCTAGCTTGCTTATTGTGTACGTCCATGTAGTGATTGTTTCTAGTGGAGTGTTCTCGAGTATAAATATATTTTTTAATGTTAAACAAAAACCATATATTCAATCTATAGATTTGTTCAAACGACTGTTTGGCGTTGGCATTAACTGTAGTTACTGTTTTTTACGTTAGTCATACTTTGTTGTTGTGTATTTTGTATAGACTTGACTTGAAAAAAGGTTTCGTTAGTTATGTAGAAAATTCATAGAATCATTCTTTAAATATCAAAAATAAAAAAGGATTGGTGTGTTATTGATTCATATAATCACTAATTTGTGTCCGTTTTTTTAAATCCATCAAAAAAAGTGAGAAACTCTGAATTTTCTACTCGCCGAAGAAATTCCCATTTATATATAAATATATCTACGTTAAGTCATCTTTGAATTAATAGACTTGCACATCACCAACCATAATATTTCTTCGATGTATTTAATATTTATTAAAACCACATTGTATATACAGAGTATTTTTTATCGATTTTTTACTAACTGATCATATGGAAATACAATAAAATGTAAGTTTTCTAAATGTATTGTGCTTTGATGTCCGTCCTTGTCCCGTTTAAAGCCTTTTGGTTTCGTTGCTCGTGTGAAGTCAGCTTCAAGCGCACGCCCACTATTAAACACTTCCTGAGATAATCTTACATTTTAGAAGAAAGAACAGTGAAACAACCTCCACAACCTCCCCCATTAATTCCGGTTCCCGTACCTCCGCCTCCGCCCCCCGCGGCACCTTTGCCGCCGCCTCCTCCTCCACCAGTCGTTTCAGAGCCTTCAACTCCTAACTCTCAATTGAAGAGAACTGCATCTCGCCAATCTATGGGTCCAATGGCGAGCGATGCAGTACAAGAAGAACTCAACAGCGTCTTGACTTTATTGAGAGAAAAAGAGAAAGTCCGACTTGATATTAGACCAACCCCGGAAACATATATTGATAAGAGAAGTAACCCGAAAGAGGTCCAAGCCTGGCTTAAGGCGAAAGACTTCAATGAAGCCATTTGCAGCAAATTTAAGGGAGTAACCGGTTACCAGCTGTTGGCAATGTCCAAACAGGATTTGGAGAAAGTTTGCGGAGAAAAAACAGGAGCGAGGCTCCATTCGTTCCTGCTTGTGCAAAAATCTGTTAGTGGGGTGAGTAGTATAAATGACCTTCAGTGTGGAAAATATTACCTAATTCTAATTTAATCGATTATGTTATCCAGGTACTTGAAATCGTCCTAGAATACCAATTACTAATAATAATAGTGTGCATAGATAAAACGCCGGTGATGCCAGCTGATAACATTTAGCATAGTTAATAAATAATAGCGCTCCTTTCATTTGATACAATTCAAGTGGAAATGATTATTCATTTCGAGAGAATTCGCTTTAATCGCATATTTACTATTTCAGTTCAAAACGTATCGATCTACAGAACTTCCAAAACTCTTGGCTAAACAGCGAGAAAAAATTGAGCAAAACCCAGGAGAATATGAGGACAACAGTTTGGATTTTTAATTGTTAACTGCTGATGAGATATAGTTTTATGTTATTTATCTACCCACTGATATTTAAAAACGTTATAGGAAAATATTCGCTAGTTATACAAGTCACTGTTAAAGAGTTTATGTTTTTGTCAACTTATTTCAACACTTTTAACTTTATATCAGCAATCAAGGCATTTTTGCGTTCCACATAATAAAATTATATATTGTATGTTACTAGCGATCCTATTTTAAAAGTAAACTGTATTTGTTTTTAATTTTTAGCCTAAAATATATATTTTTTTTACCATAGGTACTCACCTGTCTTTTATTTTTCACCACCTTCGTCGCATGATTAGAGTTTCTATCCAAATTAGTTCAACTGTATTTGCTCCCCTTTTCGCTCAATCCTACTAAAATACAACTTAAATTGAAATAAAAGATCACTAAACCTAAGTAAGGCTCAGCCAGTGTCTAAAAAACTAGTGTTCTGGTCTTAGCGTTTTTTACGCTCTTTGTTTTGGAATAAAAGTAGGTAACTAAAGGTATGTATTTTTAAGAGATATTGAAATTTGAAGAATTATTGACGAACCGTCACTGCCTTCTACATTAAATTAAAGAAATTGAGGTAACTACCCCTGAGGTCATTCAATAAACAAACATCATAATTATAGATAGTTTATTTAATAGAACATCACCAAAGTGCGATAAACTATTTTCAAAAGTGATTCCTCAAGCCAATTAAATATTCATGGACTAAAAATGTTTACACCACATAGGTAAAAATTCTTTAACATCGAGATGATTTGACGTAATCTACTTCTTGATAGTGGATAAAACGAAGAAACTAGAAAGCTAATGCTATTCGCGGTCCTACAACCCGGATATGTACTAAATCCTGTTAGAATTTTGGAAGTTTTAAATACAACAAGACGAAGAAAATGTAGGTTTGAAAGTGTTCATATCGCTAAAGACGGAGATGTCCGTAATCAAATTGAAATGGATTCGAAAAATCCAAGGAGGAATTTACTCTTATGCAGGTCACATAACTCATTCGACCAATCTTATGGGCCCGTATATAGAGTAGCTAAATATGTATACAAGGGAATATAAAAAAAAGTGTAAAACATTAAATAAAAAAAACTAGCAGTACAAAAGTTGGTGTGATTCTTAACTGTGGTTCCACACTTTAACAAATAAGGATTCTTCAAACTGGTTAAGGTTGCAATAAAAGCTGTTTCTACCGTGTCATAAAAAGAAAAATAATGTTAGCAGATTTTTTTAACAATCATAAAACTTCAGGACAAACATTAAATTAAATTATATATGTATTTACATTTAAAGAATCCGTATAATGTAAATGGGGGTAATTGATTAAAATGATGCCCTAATAAACATTAAATTACACTTAAATGCAATTCAAATTGGTTTATCCACCATTATCTACTAAAATGTGTAACTTAGTTGAAAGAGCTTTCCAGCTAAAATTATCAAGTCAACTATAAACAAGACCAATTAAGCGAATAAAATTTGCGTGCAAATACCCTTTAAGCTTTATGCGCTTACACAACCATTTACTAAAATTTACCAGAAAGCTCTTATCTAGTTCGTTTTAATATCTATTACCATCCTGACTTCCCTTACGAGACGACTGGTTTTGTAATTAGCGAAACAAACATAATATAAAATTTACACGGTATTCCTCGTGTAAAAAAATGTAATTTATCAACCAAGTATTTGATTTGCGTGAAACTTTTCAACCGAACTTCAAAAGTTAATGTTATTGTATCGCTAAGTGAGCTTACAGCCAGCGTTTTGTCAAACAAAAATTATTGCTCATATTTCTCTCGGTTGTGTTATTGCTATTTAATCAGGCTATTTTCGTAACAGTTCGTTACTTCAAAGGCACTTCGAAGCCATACAAATTTGTGATGAAACGAAGTCAGGAGTAGGACCATCGTGCACTCCATAAAACCAATAAACATGTTTATTGGTACTCGTGTACATATTTTAAATGGCAAGTTTACTAATTACATGTAGACAACAATATAAAGAGGTATAAAATACACATATGATAAACATGAATTTTTGGCAACAAGATATCTGGGAGATACACTTAGTTAAAACATCCACGACGTAAGTAAGAACGACTAAACATTAAATTAAAGCTTTAAAAGCAAGAAAACAATTTATCCTCTAACATTTATATCACATTCGATTGCACTAAAAAAGTTAGTTTACTTTTTGAATATATAAAACAGACCCGCTTCGAAAACGCCCAGGAAAAAAACGACGATAAATATGTTAAAAATATTCGAAATGTTGCTGGTCGACCTTTGATTTACATTTACCATGTAGGTTACCGTTTTCTGGACCTGGTTGATTTTTTGATCTACCTCTTGGAGATGTTTATCCATTTCCTGTAACTTTGCTTTTATACTGCAACAAACATATCTGTAGAAAATCGGATTTGTAAGTCACCTTTAATAGAACAATGATTTTTTGTGCAAATTTCAGATCGTGTCCTAATTCATCATGCATTTTACGATATCCGATCTCTCGAATGGGGATTTACAGGAGCTTGTTAGTTAGGAAAGTGTGTTAGAAAAACAAAATTCACCTTGAATTTGATTTGGTCTTCTCCTTCTTTCCTTCCTGGGACGAATCAGAATGAAATTCATCCGTGGTACTATCATTTGCATCAGCATCCGAAGAAATCTGCTTGGTAGCCAGTTTCCGTTTTGAAACTTTCGCCGAGCTCCGATATTCGATGATCTTCAAATAGTAAGGCAGTTGAAGCGACTTCCAAAGCTGGAAATATTCGGTTACCTGTTGTGGTTCCACGCTGATGATACTAGCAGTTCTGATCATTGGAGTAGGATGCTGAGTCCTAGTGAGGATCTTGTACTCATTTTCGTATTGGTAAAGATCATTTCGCGGATCCCAAGGACGCAAATCAGAGTGTTTATACATCCAATGACCTGTTTTTAGGTCTTGTTGAAAATGAACTGGAACCCATTCTTCGCACTTAGCTTTGCGTTCCTTTGATCTAGCTGTGTAAAGGTCAAACATTAAATAAATTTACTCAACATTCAACAGATCTTTAACCTCTTTGTGCCTCCTCTAAAAGGGTTTTTTCCTCAGTAGCAGCGTTCATGTCATCTCGCTGTATGGCTGCAGAAACATGCTGCCATAATTTCTCAGATTCGTTTTCTCCTTGATTATCCAGAGGTACTGTATATCTCATCAACCTTTGCTTTCTTGTTGCGTGCGATGAAGAGAATAGTACTTGCATCTCTCCAGTGCGTTTGTCTTTTATGTTAATCGTTCCATCCCAATATCCCTCTATAGTAGCCAAAGTCTCTTTTCCCAACTTTAACCGGCCAGAGATACAATTCGTTTGCTCCGAACCGCCCAAGAAAGGCTAAAATATATGATGTATGTACATGTTCAATTACATCACTCTGATCTAGTACCTTCAATTTAAATTCCAGTTCAGTGTAGTAGCCGGTTTTTTCACAATCTATTGTCACTTTGCCACCCAACTCCATCGTGAGTGTGCCCATTAAAATACCTTTGCAATGAGCATAAGGTACGGTTAATTTGTAATCTTCTCCACGGGGCAAGAGCGTAAGAACAGCAGTGCCATCGAGAATAGCCGATGTTGAATTGCCATAAAATTTCGATCTGGCTAATATACTAGCGCTAATCGCAAAACCATCTTGCCGGTTTGTGACGTAAAATGCCGAAACCTAGAGAATGACCCTTATAGTTAAGAGATTTAAAACATTTCCTGTAAATTATTTACAATATTTTAATAAAAATAAATTATTTATATCGCAAATTTAACAGAACCGAATATTAGTATTTGTTCAAAAGCTTTGCGGCTTAAAAACCCCTCAGATAAAAAGCTCTGATTGGAGTAGATTTGAGAATTATTTTCCATCGTTTCAAGATCCCATGTTGTAGGATACATTTTTAGGAAATAAGTTTTCGCATAAAAAGTCGCAGCCCTTAACCGGAAACTCTGTATAAAAGACAACTGAAAACACAGTCATGCAATGCTGTTTAATAGTAGATTCAGTGAATGTTCTTGGAAGGTACTTACTGGAGGATGATGGGAAACTTGTTCAGCTATATAAAAGGTTTTGGTGCCATTGGAATGTAACCAGTAACATCTGAAAGTTTCACCTAAAATCGGATTATAAGGCTTCTTCAGACCCTTGGGCTTTTTGTACAAGCCTGAAAGGTACCATTTAACAACCTCCTTCATTCTCGTGAAAGCGTCATCTTCAAGAACAGCTCTGAAATTGATTGTTGATTGTCTGCCATACCACGTGATGTTAAATAGTTGAAAAACTTACTGGGTTAGAATATCTACGTGGTAATAGGAATCGGATAATTTGTCAAGAAAAGATCTCGGTTCAAGAATGAATGTTGGCAAAACAACTTTGCTCAGATCCATACCAGGTCGCACTTGCCTTATCAAATACCAAATTAAAGACTTGTGCTCTTCTGCTAATTCTTCAACCTGAAAGAGGTATTCAGGGATGTCAATTTTGGTTCTAACAGTGAAGGACTAGAGTTACTTGAGCTCCCACTTCTCCGAATTCCTCTTCAGTATTTACAACATAAGGTGTTTCAGGAGGATCGACATCCAAATCGTCGTCTTTATGGGATAATTCCGATTCCGTATCACTAATGTCAACTTCTCCAGTACTCAGTTGAGCCCCATTATCAGCTTGACTAATATTATCCAAATCTGAATGAGATCAATTTCGTCAATAACCGAGCCAATTAAACTTTCGGCTCTTACCATGAACAAAATGTTTTTCGTAATCAGTTTCACTCCATTGTGTCTCATGCGTTGTGCTACCGGACGTGGATTTATTGCTGACTGATCTCACAAGAGCACTGTCATTTCGAATTGATATTTCCAAAGCATCCAGCCAGCACATGCCAGATGCTTGGCTGGGGGCTCGGAATATTAAGTATGAACTTGGAAGTGGTTGCACTACAGCCCCTGTACAGGAAATTTACATATAAAGCAATGTTTTAATAAGTTATGAATTAATTAAAACTTTTATATACCTTACAATGTTTATATTAAGAAATACGTAATGGAAACTTTTTATTAGCGAGATGAGCAGAATATCAAAATATTTTTAAATTACGCTTCATAAAAGATTTTTTTATATTCACATTAAACCTTTAAAAAAATGCTGATTAATAAAATATGTCTCCTTGATTATATAATTCCGATGGAGAAATAATCAATCTAGCTTAACAAAGCCCAGATTTATTCGAATTGTGGGCATAGGATGATTTATTGTAGGAAACCGTCCATATTTAATTTCCGGGAACCAAAATTTACATCGCTCAAGCTGAAAGCGTATTTTTTGTTAAATCAATACCTTAAAGTAGGCGATTTTTACCTTGGAACGCAATAAATAATTTACAAGCTAATTTCTCTGAAAAAAAAAAACATTGTAAATATTGCAGCAAGCAATCTCTATCGGTCGAGTATTTAGGAAAGTCCCTTAGTACATTTTAAGCGAATTTGGCAAAAATGTGTTGCAAATTATCAGGGCAAACAAAAAAAATTGTTTGCAACATACAGTCTCTCTAAAAATTTTACAACAAATATAGCGCTCTAATTTCGACCATACAGAGTATTACGTTCAATTTCGTGCGAGTTTTTATAAATATTTTTTTTGGGGAACTGATGCATTGTTACAGTTCAGTTGGGGCAGTTTTTCAATTGAAAAACTAAAAATCTGTTTTAATTTTCATTATAACATCTGTACTTTGAGCACATTTATAACGAACTAACGTTTTTGAGCCGCATAGCATTTTAGGTTTTCATAATTTCACATTTTTTTCGCATCTCTTTGAAACATCCTGTATAAAATACGTGAAATATATCAGTCATAAAATTTAATACACCAATTTTCCATAGTAGAACTGAGTATTTCCGTCGTTTAACGTGTAATAAATGACGCAATTGAATGTGTATTTAAAAAAATCAAAATCTGATGGAATTATGATGTCGCAATTTTGCGATAGCAAGCAAGAAAACAGTCTATGTACGCAAATGAATTGATTTAATAGCAAGCTTACTAGAATAGAAGTCCTTTCAGTGGAAGTTACCTGATCTTGGCCTTGCTGTCGTTTTACAAAAAACCGGAGCAGGCTTATTGACATTGAAATCAATAAATACGCCCCTAAAGAATTGATATTCCAAGCGCAAGATAATAATTAAGGGCAGAAGCCTTTTAATGCGAAAACGTCAATACTATCTAATGTAACTTAATAGCTTTATTATACTCCGGCCATTTCAGGATGGGAACATCAAGAGAATTGAACGATTATATGATGACAAAAAATATTTTTTAAATACTACATTATTCTTACTACACAGAGCAAGCGAGGGTTTAATAGGCCAGGAATTGATGCATTGTAAATCGGCATTTAATGGTAAAAAATATGAAAACTCATACTAACAATGAGTTATCGATTTTAAAATTATAAGCAAATGATTGGAAAACATTTAAAATTGGATCGATGTAGAGAAGTGACGTCTTAAACCTCGAAAAAAATAAGTCGGCGATAGAAATAATTTTATACAACAATGCAAAACCGGTTTTTCTAGTGACGCCGATATAATATTGCTTAAATATAGGTCAACGAGAGATTACATGTTGAATTTATTGCCTACGTTTTCATGTTCTATCAGACCATCCAAATAAGACTGTTAATTATACATGGAAGGAAACTCGGAAAGAACAATTGAACTTAGAAAATGCTGGTAAAAATGAAATAAATGCTTCAACTAATAGGATAACTTGATTTACCACTAACTGAGTCAAAAACTTACTAATAGTCTCGTTTTCTGGTCTCCTGTGCGCCCAAATGGTTTGCTCCAAAGGATTGTACAGTTTGAAGCAGAATCCGTCCTTCTTGCTGGGCCTTTCTATTACTTTGCAGGAGTTTAACAGTATCGTGCCAACCCAATGACTGCTCTAAAACAAAACAAAAATCCTTATAAATGTTAAGAATTGTGTAGGTATTCATCATACTCTTACCTTTGCCTTTGGGCTTTTATACAGAACCAGCAAACCAGGTTTTAGGACACACCAAAGTTTAGTCCACGACTTCAAAGTGCCCCGCACTTTTAACCAATCGGCTAGAACTACCACTGTAGGGTCTTTGAGAGAATTTAACAGTTCGTTGGTAACTCTTTTCTTTTCTTTCCGGTAATTTTTTCTTTGGGCCTTGTAAGACTCTTTACGCATTAGTTTGGAACATGATTCAGGGGAATGTAACTACAAGGGCAAGTACGTTGGTTGAAAATTCGAATGTAATGCAAATTGTTTTTTAGGTATTACCCCATCTGTGTTTACTGCGGCCTCGAGTCTATCTACATTTGTGATGCCTAAATATAGAATTAAAAATAAACAATTTGTTATCAATATTGTAAGTTGCCATTCGGGTACCGAAGGTGATTATTAGATTATTAGGAAAGTAACGGATTTTAAAGTGATAATTTTATCATAAATAATTCAAACTTCATTAATTATTTATGCAAATAGTTATCCTCAGCAGATGTTTTTCATTAGCCAATAGGCCTGAAGGTATTATTAACATATATTAAATTCATAAGAGAGGATTTTTGTAGATGACATACCTGGACTACCCGGTCCAGGGCTGTTACTTAGCGAATCTGTAGATGGCAATTTCGGCAAAATATTTAATATAACTCTTGATTTTTTTTCGTCATTTTTGGGGTGACCAGGAGTGCTTTTATTTGAAGTTATTCCAGTTGAAACGGCTGCATCTGGATTGCCAGGACTATTCTGAACTCCACTATTTGCAGACATTGTTTATAGCGAAAATAACTGCGACAATTTTTTTGCTAATTAAGTATTTAACGAAAAAAAATATCAGAAAGCAGATTTACCTGTAATCACTGGTAGCGAGTCGTTATAAACCAAAATACCAACGAATTAACACTTCTTTTAAAAAATGTATTCGCATTTGCACTTCAAACATCTCTAAAGTAATTTATGACATTACGAAAATCATAACAAAACGATAAAACTCAGTTCTAGTGTCATGCGTAAAAGAGGAAGACTAGAGGAATAAAGACAACTCACTAAAACAGTGTTGCCATTAGGCGCGAAATATATCAAAATATTCCATATTCTATTTTATATATATACAGGGTGTTTGTAAAATAGTTGTACCAAAATTTTACCACAGATTCCCAGGGTGAAAACAATACTGTTTTTATAATTTGTCTCATCCAAAAGTGGACGATTTCCGAAATAGGAGGTCCTCAAAATTAAGATTAGAAAAAAAAATTATTTTGTTTGTAATGCTGCTATCTGAACGGAATACCGTATCGGGGGTTTTAGGGGGCGATGAATTAGAATCCGTTAAGAATTTCTATGTACATTGAAGAAGGCACTGTCAGAAATGTGCGAATCCTATTTAAAATGCCATCTTTTTTATTAACAATTATTTATGAAAAAACTGTTTCGCATTTCTCGCTCCATAAAACCCCCCGATATGAGACTACGTTCACATAGCAGGATTACGATTATTTTAACCTTGACGATTTGTACCAAATGTGTACGAAAACCGTCCACTTTTGGATTAGACAAATTAGGTTAACTTATCATGTTTTCACCTCTGTGATAGGATTTTGTACACACATCCTGTCTAAACACAGTTTAAAATCCGCATGGTTTTGGAATTGTTCTCCGTTAAAAAATCAGGGAATTTTTGCTTCTTATGATATTTTCAAAAGTCTATTGTCCATTCGCAGTGTAAAGGTTCAAACCTTTGCACTTGCAAAGAGAACTTTGCTGCGCATTTGATGCAAACAAGACTCAAGCGCATATCAAGGTTGGCTGTCAGCAAAGTCAGTTTAAAAAATCGCGTTTTATGCGAAAACCGCTCTACTTACGGAAAACCAAAAGAAAGCTTTCGCAATAACTAAATTACTATTTTATCGAAAAAATTCCCTGTTTACAGAATCGAACTGCGTTTTTATCCTATAAAGCCTATCCTAAAACAAACTAATTTAACGAAATTACAAGTAGTAACTGGCCGCCTGTATATGTCTATTTGAAACCAGCTCAGGAAATGTCTGAGATTAGCGCATTTAGAAATTTGTATCTACTTGAATCAAAACTGATTTTATCGTTAGCAGAAAACCAAAATTGTGCCAACATTTATAACGCTCAAGGAATTGCGTGATTGCCAATTAAAAGCTTAAATCTGTTCAAGACCCGTCCTCCTTTTTACTTCTTTACTTGCTTACATAGTTAAGTCGCTAAATAAAGAAATATTATAGCAACTCAATTAAATCTTCATATGGCATTCGCTTACTTTATATACTTACTCATTTAAGGAAAGTAGGGTAAGTTCCGTTCCATCCAAACTTAACGTGAAAAATAATGCAAATCTCTGATTTTATAAAAAAATTTACTAAGTACAGTTTCAAATGACTTAAACAAATAAAATAACTTATTCGCAAGTATTACAATAGATTACACCCGTGTATGCCAACAAAACATTTAAATTTGTACAAACATTAGTGCCTACTAGCACCACACAAAGTATTAGACTCAATTAACGTAAAAAACAAACATACAATAAAGGTACTTTCAGGAAATCCATGATACAAACTAATTTACAAAAAAATACATCAACGGATTTACAAGGTTAACAATCTAAAACTGTCTACAACTAACATTGTGGCGGTAAAGGGAATTATTCCAGACAGGACGAAGGATGGTGAAAATCAGAATTGCGGGATGGGAGATAAAATCTCGGTACTTTGTTAATCCGAGTATAAAAAACTTACATCTTATGCTAACAATAAGCAAAAATAAAACCACATAATCGAAAACATATGTATATTTGTAAATATTTACAAATATGTAATGTTTTTTACATTGGCAAATTGCCGTCTGACTCGCTATACAGCCCCGTAGCGATGCGTCATAGTCCGTGATTTATAAAGTGAAAAAAAAAAAATAAAATTTGAAAATCGTCGAAAATCTGTACATATATAAAACAGTGCATATACATCTCTAAAAATCTTACTTCCGGCGATTATCAAACAAAAGTCTTAGTATTCACACCATTTCGCGACATCGAAATGAATTCTTTTCACTGTTGTCGACTTCTGTAGTAATCTCTGTCAGGACGCCACTCTCCAGTACCAAACCTGCCATCTGGAGGATACATTGGAGGGATTCCAGGAGGAAAACCACCCGCATAAAAATGTCTTTGGCTCATGTTTAATGGAACCATTCCTCTTGGTTCGCGGGTGTACCCGCGCCAATCAGTCTTACCATCAGGCGACCTACAGAATACCATGACAGTGACAATGAGAACTTTATAACGAACAAGGACAAAACGCAAATAACACTTTCACCAAAACAAAATATACCCAAGAAAACGAATAACACGCCCTAAGGCAGTAGTAATAAAAAAAAATCAGAAACTAAGTAGCAGTTCATTGGCCGATTACCACATTGTTTTTTTTTGTTTGTTAAAACCTAACCTGAGCTTTTAATTCCCGAATTTAAATTATGATTTTTCCTCCACGCAATTTTAAACTCATCTGGAACAATTCCCCGACAACAATTTTAAGGTAGCATCTTAAAATATAAAACGTATATAAATCTTACCGCTTGTCTCCACGATTATAGTCGCGCTCTCCTCTGTGATATCCTGGTATTCTTGTGTAATCACTAAATTGTCTTTTGGTATGCTCGCCAGGAAACCGTTCCCTAGGGAGTCCGGTAGCAGGCCACCTTTCATGTTCCAAATGCACGGGGGGAGCAGTATGCCTAAAAGTCGGAGCAGTTCGATGGCGATTGTATCTATATTCACCTTCTTCTTCAGTGCTGATCTCTTCTCGATTTCGCTTACGGTCTTTATCCTGATGTTTCTCACGTCTTTCTCTTCTTGAAAAAAATACACATTTATAATTTGTTACATTATTAATGATATCACAAAAAATGTGTACTTCCAGGCCTTAGTAGATAGACCACATTTTAGTGTGAAACGTAGCTTTACTTACTTTTCAGTACCATCCCTATGTTTTTTAGTCGGCCTTTCCTCTCTCTCACTATTATCCTCTGGTTCGTGCTTCCTTTTGTGATGGTGATGATAGTGAGGTTCTTTGTCACTATCTTTCCGTGTTCTGTCTTTTTCCTTACTAGTCGATGCAATCTTAGGACAAATCAGATTTATTTTAGTAACGAAAAAAATATTTAAGAAATATTAAACTCATTTTAAACAAATATTAGGCCCACCTGTTCACGACTTCGGTCCTTCTTTTCCAACTTTTCTTTCTTCTCAGCCTTCTTAGCATCCTTTGCTTTAGCTTTTTTATAAAGCTTATACAACTTTTTGGCATCATATTCTGTGAACTTCGACACAAAGTACCACAAATTACTAGAAATAATTGAGCAGTTGTAATAATAATTAATTGGAATTAGTGAAATATTCTTACCTTCTCCATTCCTTAATTTTTTCAGCATCAGTGTATTGACCTATCACAGTATTAATTTGTTCCCCAATCTGAATAAGACATTCTCGAGTGTGTTGGACTTGTTCACTTTCCGTCATTGACTGATCAGGGTTATCTAAAGCTTTTAAAGCCTTTTTCACTGGTCTCATTCTCTCTTTACATTCGGTAAAAATTGCAGGATCCAAGTCTCCTAAAACGTTGATGGCTTTTGGTTCATTATTAGCAGTGAAATGCATTGGACCAGCAGTCTTCTTCTCTTTCTTGGCCTTTTTCTTTTCTTTCTTTTCCTTCTTAATTGCAACGTCTTCGGCTTCTTTATCATTATTAATTTCTTTTTTGACAACAGGTGCTTTCAGTTTTTTCGTTGTCAAACTGCTCACGCTCTGGCTACTATGTAATGTAGATTCGTCATTAGAGCTAAAATCATTATCAATTATTTCCTTAGATTTCGCATCTTTAATCTCTTTAGCTTTTCGAGGCCTTTTAGGTTTTTGAACCTTTTTATTAGGATTGAGTTGCTTCTTTAATAGCTTCAAAAGATACTCGGCGCGAGACTGCAAGTGCTTCGCCTGCGGTTTTTTATCCTCGTTCAGCAAGACTTTATCACCAATTTTGAGAGAGGGATCGAGCTTTATTTGCTCCCAAGATCCAATACCATAGACATAAATGCCTCGCAGTAATTTTGAATCTTCTTCTGCACCCCATTCAACGTCAAAATGGGCGGGTTTCGTCCGGACCTCAAGCATCCATTTATTTCTTTCTTCTTCATTTGTTGGTAAAAGTTCATCAAGTGCAGCCAATTCTTCTTCGCACTGCATCATAGTTTTAGCGTTAACTGATACACCACCGAGTTTGAAAGAAGGTCCTCTTATCCGTTTTTTGCCTTGATTATCGGCATTGTTCGCATCGTTATTCTCCTTGCTCTGTTCATTCATGTATGCTACACAGCGTTCATGAAGCAGTTCGCCTAGTTTCCGTAGTTCTGCCAATGGTTTTTCTTGTAATTCTGCTTCGCACGCCACGGCTTCCAAACGTTTTAGGGGGGCGCTGAATTTTTTGTAGCTTTTTACAAATCTGCGAATTTCGGCGTCAGTGAAGTTCTTAATTTTTTCGCGGTTTCCTACAGGTGGACGACCACGCCTCTTTGGCCTCTCATCATCTGATTCTTCACCCTCTATACTGGATCCGGATTCATCATTTTCCTTTTTGTTCGTTTTAGTGTGCTCTGCTCCCTCGCCATCGCTCTCAGACTGATTAATCTGCTGAAGGGTTTTTCTATTTCTTGGAGGCAAGTACAAGTCTTCCATTTCTTTATTCCTTTCAGCATCCTCGACTTTTTTCCTGAGGTTTTCTGGGATAATTTCATCCCAATCTTTACTTTCATCATCAATCTCGTTTTTTGCTCGTACTGGCGAAGGAGCGGCATCTTCATCAAAAGCTGCGAAACTAGCCACTTTGAAAGCAGAGAGTAACTCATCTCCAACCATTGATGGGGCTTCGTCTCGAGTCTCAGCTCTTCTTAAAATTTCATCTATATCACAATTTGGTTCTTCATCAACATCTTCATCTTTGAACAATTCTTCTGCGCCAAATTTCAGAATCGCTGTTAAGTCTTCTTTGTTGAATGGGTTATTATTCGTAGATGCTTTCTGATTCAGTACGGTTCTACCCGTAGTGTCCATTCTCTGTATAACTAAATGATCCAAGACCATTTTCTGTTTGGCGCGCTCGACTATCTCTTCTTCGACACTTCGAGCTGTTACCAATCTGTAAATATTAACCTGGTTTTTCTGGCCGATTCTATGTGCTCTTGCTTGAGCTTGGAGATCATTTTGAGGATTCCAGTCAGAATCAAAAATTATTACCGTATCGGCTGTCGCTAAATTGATACCTAAACCTCCTGCTCGCGTAGACAGGAGAAAACAAAAATCTGGAGATCCTTCAGCATTAAAATGATCTAATGCTTGACGTCTAATATCTCCTTTAATGCTACCATCTAATCTTTGGAATGGAAAATGTCGTAACTGCAGATATTCCGCCAAAATGTCCAACATACGCACCATCTGAGAAAATATTAACACTCGATGTCCAGTTTCCTTAAGACGAATCAACAACTTGTCTAGTAAAACCAACTTTCCTGAACCCCTCAATAGGGATTGCAATTTATCTTGGCAAGTGTATTGTGGTTCAGCATCTGAGGGTTTCGTCAAAAAGGCGTGATTGCAACACTTCTTCAGTTCAATAACAATATTGAGAAACGTGTTTGAAGAACCTTTCACACCTTTCCGTAAAGCGTTGTAATTTTTCGTTAAAATCCATTTATAATATTGCTTCTGAATTGAAGTCATTTCCACTCGAAGAATTTGTTCAACTTTAGCTGGCAACGATTTCTCTACGTCTTTCTTTACTCTTCTCAGAATAAATGGCTCCAACTGCTTATGCAGTTTTGAGTAGCCTTTTGTGGATGCATGTTCATGATCCTTTTCGAATTCTTCCCACGTCACAAACCTATGAAAAAAAAGAAACAACAATTAGCCGCGTAACAAATAATTTGAAATAACATAATTAAATAAAATGCAATAAATGTAAAACTTACTTATTTGGCATTATAAAATGCAAAAGTGCCCACAGTTCCTTCAAGCTGTTTTGCAAAGGAGTCCCGGTGATTAAAAGGCGATGATTAGTATGAAACTCCATGAGAGCTTTGTATAATAGCGAATCATCATTTTTCAGACGATGAGCTTCATCCACTAGCAAAACTGCCCAGCTTATACTTCCCAAAAAGGCTTTATCCTTAAGAACAATTTCATAGGTAGTCAAAATTGCGTTGAATTTAAGTCTTTTAGAACCATCGTAACACCATTCGTATTGACGAATCTACGGATGACAATTATATATGAATTCAGCAAAGGTTCAAACTGATAAATGGGTACTTACAATTTCCCGTGATTGGACATCTCCTAAATAAGTGACGAAGTTCAATTCAGGAGCCCATTGGGCAAATTCTCTTTGCCAAGAGGTCATCGTGGAAAGGGGTACCACGCATAAGAATGGCCCATGAAGGTTATGGGTATTAAATAAATAGTAAAGAAAACATATTGTCTGTATCGTTTTCCCCAAACCCATCTCGTCTGCCAAAATAACAGAGTTTTCCTTAGTCCATGAATGGATCATCCAGTTCAGTCCATGAATTTGATAGTCTCGTAGAACTAGTGCCTAGAATAATCAAATTAATGTATTGTTTCCGTAAGATTAACATTTCGCTGGTACATTAAAGATTACTTACATTTTCTTTGCCCATCATATATTCTGGCTGACTTTTGACTTCGTGGAATTTAGGGCGGTATTTTAGCACTTTACAATGTTTTGTGGGTGTTTTGGTTGATTGTTCACGCCTTTGAAACTCCTGGACTTTTTGCGGCCATTTTCTGTGAATCAATAAAGAGTCTTCCCAAGTAGACTCAGCATAGGATAGACTCTCCCACTTCACAAAGAAGTCAGTCCCTCTATCTGGTTTAATGTACTTGGCTAAAGTAAAAATAATAGTAAACACAAACCAACCTGTTTCAGAAATAAAAAATCTTACCAATTACTCTTTCCACCTCATTATAACTTTTCAGCAGCTCTTGAGACAATTCCAATTGACATTCATAATATTCAACATCTTCCGGCGTTGAGTAGCTGATCCAGTTTTGTATTTCAGAATCTTTTTTCATAAAGTTGTCTAACTTTTTGATCCCTTTAACTTTTTGTTCCTTTAGAGTCTGCTCAGATTCCCATGTGTTGTGAATGTGCGCCCAATCTTTCCATTTTATTAAAAATTGATATTCCGTATTTTCATAATCATTGAGATCTACGCCTGCATTTAAATCTCCGTGTTCTTCAACATAGTAACAAGTAGTTATATTTCCAGTAACTACAAAATATCAACATTTTATCAACTGACTATTAAAGTGGGAAGTATTTTTGTGTCAAAGCTAAAAAAATGTTTCCAATCTCACCTCCTTTCTTTCCTCGTCTTTGTGACACAACTCGTTCAATGGTCTCACATTTTTCTTCTGTGACTGGTTCTATTGGCTCTGATGGGTCAACTTCAAGCAAATCTTCGGAATCAGTTTTTTCTTCACTGTCTTCCTTGTAACTTACTGCGGCTGCTGTTCGCCTGGAAACTGTTCGACGTTTTTCGTCTTCCGAGTCTCCATCAGTAGATTCATCTGAACTATATCTAGTTTTCCTAGTTACGATTCGTTTTTGAGTAGTAGCTCGGGATCTTGCGCCTACGCGTTTACTTGGAGGTGGTCTTTCCCTCTCACTATCTGACTCCGAAGAGCTGGCATCATTATATTTCCACTCATCTCGAGTAGTTCTAATTTTATTTTTGCCCTCCGGTCTCGGCGGTTCGCGTTTGGATCGTGCAGAACGTCGAATTTCCGGCTCAAAATCTTCATCCTATGTATTTTTAAATTGGGACTTAGAAACAAAATACTATTGTGAAAATGTTGTAAATAAGCACCTCGGAATTGTTGTCTTTGGACGAATCAGACCTAAAATGCTCATCTGATGGACCAGGAATACTCGAAATAAACTGTGAAGCTTGTTGGGTGTATTCTTCATTAATTTTTGATGTCTCATTATCCGAACCATTGTCACCTCCACTTTCAGACCCGGAGCCTGAACTAGATGATCCTGAGCCGCTGTAAGAGTTCCTTCATCAATGATATATTCGTACAATAATTATTGCGATGCATATTAGAAACGGATTTATTTTCACGTGCAGTGTGATTTTGGAGGCAAAATTACTAAATAACTGAAATAACTAAGATAGTATTTTATAGCATATCGAAAAAAATTGTGTTACTGTTCACGTTAAGTCAAAGTTAAGTAAAATTTGTTGTACGCCTTAAATTAAGTCTTGGTTCTTGCATTATTCGCTGTCAAATATTTATTAAGTGTAGTATGCTTGTACAGGGTGGGCTACTAAGAGAGGTGGTCGGCCGTATCTCAGAAACTATTAGTTGTATCGATTTCGGGTAAAAAAATATATGAGTAAAGTGACCACGAGAAATTGCTGGAAATTACTTTCAAGTTCGCAAAATGGTCGCTAGAGGACGAAATTGCACCAGTAAATTTTAAATACTGATTTTAAGCGGTTTAGGACAGGCTAAGGTAGGTTGGAAATACTTTCATTCTGTAGTTACTGAGTGTTATTGTTCTAGCCAGTCAAATAAAGTGGTGAGGGAAAGTCAAATATTGGTTCAAAACGTTATGGATAGCTCCGTATTGGCTTAACAAAATTAAAAATTTTAATTCTAGTTAACAAGCTCTTTATTTACTTTAACTCATGCTATAAAATATTCGCCCTCATGATTGACTCTTTGGCAGCGAGAGTGCGCGTTATCAAAGGTCGTCAAACTTTGTCGTTTTCCTTCAATTTTTTAAATGTAATGATATATAATATTTAAGCTGCTTAGAAAGAGAACGACAAATGAAACAAAATAGTGAAAACCGCATATCGATAAATTTTTTGCAACCGAAGATATAGCTAATTTTATAGCGAATACAGTTTATTCCGTTTTAACGTCAAGTATTCGTAATAACAAATGCATTTGTTTGACAATCTTCAGCAGGAAGTTGATCATCAAGGTCGATTAAGTGTCAATGTCTGATGCGGCATAATTCGGGGACAAATTATTGGTCTATTTATACTTCAACAGAAGCTTAATGGAAATATGTATTTAGACTTTTTACAAAACTAACCACCATTACTTTCAGAAGACATACCGTTGCGAAAACGAGTAAACATGTTTTTTCAACAAGACGGGACCCTGCTATTTCTCGGTAAATGTCCGTCGATTTTTAGACAAAGCTTATTGCGATAGATGGATAGGACGAGGCAGTTTATTGCCGTGGCCAGCTAGGTCACCCGATCTTACGTGTATGGACTTTTATTTGTGGGGGGAGAATAAAAGATATTGTTTACCAAACCAGACCAACTTCCAAACAGGACCTAATAAGCGTAATTAAGGGTGCAATTTTGCGACATTCTTGTCGCAGTAGAGAGTGCTGTTTTATCTACGAGAAACAGGCTTGAGCAATGCATTGCTTGAAATGACGAAAAACATTTTGAGCATCTAAGCAGGTTTTAATCCCAAGGGTGTATTTCATTCGCAGGAATACTCATAATGCGTGGAATATAGCAATCGGTTCTTATCAGAACCAATAATTGCCATGTATTATTATAATATCATTCTTATTGTCAAATTGTTTATATCTTCGGTTACAATAAATATATCGGTGTGCGGTTTTCACTATTTTGCTTCATTTTTTATCCTCTATCTAAGCAGCTGAAATATTATATATCATTCCATTTAAAAAATTTAAGAAAAACGAAAACGTTTGACCTTTTATAACGAGCCCTCTGGCGGCCAAAGTGGCAATCATATGGTCGAATATTTTACAGCAGGTGTTAAGGTAAATAAAGAGCTTTTCATCTGAAATTTAAGCGTTGAATTTTGTTAAGCAAACACGGAGCTATCAATAACTTTTTGAACCATTATTTGGCCTTCCCCCACCACTTGAATTCTGAAACCAAATTCTCTCAGGAATAGGACTAAAGTATTTTCAACATATCTTAGCTTATCTCAAACCTTAAAAAATCAGTATATAAAATTTACTGTCATTTCCAGCAATTTCCCGTGGTCTCTTTATTCATATTATTTTTTACTTGAAATCGATACGACTAATGGTTTGAGATACGGCCGAGCACCTCCCTTAGTGGCCCACCCTGTACATTCAAATCTAAAAACTTTTCCTGGACATTAAATGAATTGCGAACATTATGCCGAACAACACGCTAAGTACGAGCTTCAAGGCCAATTTATGGTGATAACATTTTCATCAGTTTCCCTCAAGCGGTTAATAGCGAACACTAGCCGAACTCATCGAATGAAATATTCTATTAGTTTACGTGAACGATTTTAATTAAATTCACTCTGGGTCTAATATATGTTACGGAACTACAAGATGTAGAAATATGTTGATAACACTCATTCATTTGACTTACACCGTATCGTATTTAAAAAGTTATATAATCATAGACATTAGAAAATAATTCAGTAATTGCAAATTATGCAGATCATAAAACAGCTGAAACAAACGTTTAAAAGCATAAACTAAACTACTTTGAGACGTAGGATTACTGAATAGCTAATGGAAATTATAAAGAAGTTAGAAGCAAAAATGATAAATCACATTTCACAAATCATAGTCAGTTATCACTTTCATATATCTATGCGTGCTTTTAACCTGTATCTCGGTGGCGTAACTCAACTGATCAAATTATCGATTTATAATTTCATTTAAGTTTCGAAAACGGTACTTTAACGGAAGCCATGTCCACTCTAATAATATAAACAAAACATAATTAATGAAAAAATTAAGAAAATGTACATTTTAAAACTATTTTCTTGTTATCCTTTTCTGGGAAAAATAAAATGAGCGCGGATTTATTGTATGTAATCGCATAATACTTCGTTAAGATAAGATTACTATGTTTGGTAATTCGCTGCATTCTTTACAGGCTAATACAGAGCAAGTAATTTCAGCAAAATTTCCTTAATATGCCATATTCCCTCCCCGCATAGTATTCGATCCACAATGTGATAAAATTGTCATGGGAAAAAAATCCTATTTATTAATATTTCTGAAACCGCAAGTAATGTTTTATTGCAATTTTACAGGCTTTGAGATAAGAGCACCACTTGTTTAGTGATTAGAATATTTCCAGTCACGTGACCCAGGGACATCTGGTCAACTTTAAACAAAAAAATGATAAGATTTTTCTTAAAATAAAAATAATTATTCACGTTCCCGTTCAATTTGTAAGGAAAATGGTCTTCTGACTTTTTTTGTAGGACAAACTGTTGATTTAATCCTTCGCGTAATATAGCTTGCATTAATAATTTGCGATTTACTAAATTTACTTCCGCTCGCAATTTCGGGTTTCTTTATATTTGATACAACGCTTATCCTGTAAATTAAAATGAGTTTGACTAATCTTCACCTATGAATGACTACCATTCTTTATAACCCCCGTAGATAAAAAAAAATTAGGCGCTTCCTGAATAAGCATTCATTAGTAAAATGAATTTGAAAATACTGTTGCTAGTCTCCTGCAAAAAATGCCGCGACTTATCAAACATCCTGTTCAGTAAAAGTTCCAAAGATTCGAACAAATTATTTTCATATTTTGATCAGTTAATGAGCCGTTACAGTTAATATATAATAAATGAATCGAACATTTATTTATAATAAATAGAATCATTGCAAAGAAGCGAAAGACTGTGTAACATTATGGAAATGCCTAAATCCATAAACATAAGGAGAAATTTAAAATTAATAATTATAAATTATTGCACCATTGTTAAATGCCAGTAATTATAAATGATTGCACCTTTTAAAAACCTATTGTAAATTTTCATCTCTTGAATGAACCAAAGGAGTATTTAAAACAATAAAAACTATATACGATGATCAATAAAGTTAACAAAATTCACATCACTATATGTAGAAAGTGGCTTGATACTTTTTCAGTTTCTACATATTTGCTTCTTAATTATTACATGTAAGAAAAACAATTGATACTACAACTCGTATTAAATCTCCTACCTTTAGTCGACCTCTCGAAGTCTACGTTGACCTGCAGATCTCAAAAACACCCCCCTTGATTCATTTAACTTGAGTTAATTTTACTTGACTAACATTTATCAGCAAATGTTTGTCACAACCCCCACCGCAAATTTAAAGAAAATGCCATAAAAAACCCTCAGTCCGCTAATCATTAAATTAGTTTAATGCTCAACATTTAAATGTGTACTAACCTATCCGAGCCAGAATTCTGCTGACTATCTGATGAACTCCCGCTGTCTGATCCAGACTTGTCTGATTCTTCACCGCTCTATAAAAAAGGATGACAAGGATTACAACAAACCCATCATATGACCTAAACGGATTCAATAAAAAGAAATGCAACAGTTCCACATACCTATTTAATAAGGGTTTTGGCAAAGTGAGAACCCGATATTGTAGTTTATTATTTAAAATGTAATAAAGGATAAGGAGTAGTTTAGCAATTTAGCATCGGCGATTGATAAAAATGAGAATCAACATGCATTATCGCAATCATGACCATTAACTAGAAACGCCAGCATTATTGCTTTCTGAGACCCCCGTATAAAATTTCCGGGCAATCAGTCATAAGGCTGATCAAGCAATCCCCAAAGAACCAAAACCAACGCAGAAAATAACATGTTTATAAAGTAAGGATTGTTTCAGGCAATCGGCCAAAGGATTTCGCCTGATTGGGCGATTAAAGAACGGTGATAAGAAAGTAATACAACCACCCACGTGTTACCTAAAATTTTTCCACCCCAAGTAATAAAAGGAATAAACTATAAAATATAAAGCACATTTTTATCTACATAAGACAGCAAGGCTGTTTTCTGAAAACAGACAGTTTATAGAGTATAGTTTCGCGCCCCACGTGCCTTTCAGGGCAGTTCTCTTGTTCATCATTTTAGGATAAAAACGTTGTAATAGTTAAATGGCAAACACATACAAAGCTGTTTCGACTAATCTACTAATTTCAATACATCACTAAGTTCAAAACTTCACATACGTAAGAAGTGTATCTCATTACCACCCTTAGAGTGAAATAATCACTGCAATTTAAAGAAATTGTAGAGGCGGAAAATAGTTAGTTACATAACAAATCCAGTATTTTAAAGGTGAAAAATAACACTCACAAATAATCAAACGTATTTTGCAGATAAAGGGTAGCTTTTTGAGCGTAGAAACGACTATTTTTAAGTTAAATTTACTCGAAAGGGTCCATCTTAGAAATCGAAAATTTTGGGCTTAGTGGAGAGAGGAAAGTTCAAAGAACATATATAAGCAAAAAAACTAGTGGTACACACATCCCTTAGTCCAGAAAAAACGGAAAACCATTTGTAAACAACAAAATAAGAGGGCACAATTAAGAATATGTTAGAACCACGTGGACCACGCCCTTGAGTTGGCATTGCCTGGACCACGGGGGGACACTCGAAACCAATTGAAAAACCATCTAGATCACTGTTTTTACCCTGAAATAATAAGTTAAAGGGTAAACTTACCTCGGGCATGGTGCAGAGTGTTTTCGACGAACTACTAAATAAATACCCAAACTAGGTCGTGTCAAATGTCTTTAAGGTAATGCATATACATTCTTGAGCAAGAAACCAAAAGAAAACTTCTTAAAACTTGAGGATTAAGGGAGAAATATGAAGTTTAATTGTAATATCAGCAAAGTGCGGAAAGATTACACGCCATTTTGTTCTCCGACACGGATAAAGAAATTAAGTAACAAAACTGAATAAGAAAAACGTTTCTTTCCCACAGTTTTAATAATATTCGTTCTAAACACGCGTTTTGAGGTTAAACAATTGAGATTCACAGAATCTAAGGGGTTAACGTTGCACTACATTTAGCACTTGAACTGAGACACACTACTGCACACCTCGGCCATATTGTAAATTGTGAATAATCGACACAACGGCGATAGCGTAGTATCTACTGCGCATTCGTACGTCACACAAGATGGCCGACTTTTCGAGCGGGCGATTCAAATTTAGCCAATAATGATGCAGAAACGGGCGTCGGGGGCTCTTTACAAAGCGATGGATTTGGATTGAACAAGAAAATTTACGGAAATGGAATGGAGCACCTCGAAATTTACGTCACATCCTGCCCGCGAAATTTAAAATGTTCTACAGAACGATTCTAGAACATTCCACTTAGAAGCTGACTTGAAATACGTGGGTAATTTCAGACATTTTGGACGAACTGAAGCGAAACTTGTACAAAATCGTAGATAAAAACGAACCTAGATGAAAGTGTGACATAGTTTTTGTTTAATATTGGGAAAATAAAACTGTCAATCTAAAAATTTTTGCTGTATTCCTAGAGAAAAATTGTTAAAAATGCAGAAAATTCAATAGAATAAAATATTTTTAATAAATTATTATTATTTTAAAAATATTTTTCTTAAATCAGCTATTAAAAAACGGACAATAAATTGCAAATTTTTAAAAAATTCTAATAAGCCTAAATAATTTTTATAATTAGCTTTTTTTAACGTTCACTAGAATAAAAGAAAATTTCAATTGAAAATAAAATCATGGATAACATATACACCTAATTTATTGCACAGTTATACAGCAGTTACTAAAAGTATGAATACTATCTCAGCATTTTCCATATAAATACAATAAATAATCACAAAAATCATGGCAATCTGTTTTTCGGTCATAACCTGTGCAACAAGTGTTTTATTTTAAACAAATGAATTTAACATTATTTGTCTTTTTCAGTATTTAGACATAAATTATACGCATTAGCACAGTGGTTTCCAACCTGGGGGGCGCGAGACTGTTGCAAGGGGGGCATGCAGCTGTTTCCAAAATATCATTTTCGAATACAAACCAAAAAATCGAGTAGGCTTTAAAAAATGAATCAGCAAAATAGGTATACGTAATCAACAATCCTCGCCGCGAATTTTTCGGGTACAAATGCTAAAACATTTTTGTATGATTTGTTTTTATTACATTTAAAATTATTTGATATAATAAATAATTATTTTTTTATGTATATGTTTCCATAATATTGTATATTATTTTGTAGCCCATTAAATAAATTATAATATCAGTTGAGTATTTATGAAATTAGATTGTTAGAAAAATTAACGGGGCTCAACAATTTTTTTTAAGGGGGGCGCAGGTTCCATAATGTTGGAAACCACTGCATTAGCATAATAGTATCACCCAAATATATTGTGAGTTTAACGGCCTAAGTAAAACCAAACCAATTATTATTAATCCATGTCGATATCTAATTGTTGCTGGTTTTATTTTCAAAGCAATCCACACATTAGATTATTACAGGGTCCAGCAAAATATTTTTCGAAAATATCGATCATTGATTTTGGTATCAGAATAGATACCTAACTTATGACTTACCAAGTTTTAAAAAAAAATCAAAACTTCCTTTGTGGCTGAATAATGAGCATGGATTGAAGACCCATTAAAAAATGTTTTTATAATTTGTTTATCTTTAATTAGACAGAGGAAATTACACAATTGTGTTTTTTGTACAGTGTAGAAAGCTCTAGTTTTGGGCGTTTCAGCGTTTTTAATCGAACATTAAAGCAAACTCACTTATGACAAACCGCAAAAAAATAATTTTCAAACCCCACTCAACTCAAGTATTAATTAGACCCCCATTTCTTTAATTGAAATCAACTCAAGTACCAAGATCTCAATTGATATTAGACGATTTTTTTACCGTTTATAAAATTAAATGGGAACAGCCGAGGGTAGTAGTAGTTCAAGAATTTTAGAATTCGTACTGTAGAACTAAAAAAAATATCAAATGAGAAACAAAATGCCCGCATAATTCCTCTATTGTTAATTCCTGGAATTAAAAATGGTTTTTAAAATTAAAAAATCAAACGTATGCAATGAAGGAGGGTTGCTCCAGAGAGAAAGGAACAGAAACAAAACCTACTTCGATGAAATAAAAAAAAAGTTTGTGAATTGCTACTACATTTCGCCAGACCCTGCATTATAACTAATGCAAATATGGACGTAAAAATTGGTTTTCAAAGCCTTATATGAATTAGTTAAAACTGATATAAAATACGATTTTCCTTATTTATAAATAAATGCATCACATAAAAAACAATTAGAATCTAATAAAGGAATGGAGCAAAAATTTGTACTCATGTCATTATATATACCACATGGAGCAGCCAAATGGAATAAACTCGGAATCTGAATTATTGAAAGGAATTTTCAATTCTACTCGTACGTAAATCGATCAGAACGGTCCTTTCACATTTGCAAATTACAGCTCTTAAAATAGCCACTCAAAACAAGCTAGATTTAATTTCATTCCAATGGCTGCGGTAAAGAATGTTTTTAAAAAAAATCAGAATTTATTGCAAAAACCTATACTGGTAATTAAGAAACTGAATGTATTCCATATTTGGTTGTTTCGCGCTGTATATGCAATTTAAAATTTTCATAAAAATATTCAAAGCTCCGTTTAATAATAATTGAAATAAGATATATTCACCAGTCTATGATGGTCTTGGAATCTTATGCCTCAGAACCAGCGCACTCTCTGCTGAGATAATCGGCAAAGCATTATCAAAGTGGAACTGTATCAAATGGCTGACGCTGCTAAACATCCGATCTTTCGTCCTTACCTGAAACAAATTTGCATCATTAATAAACAGTTCTCAACAATAACATAGCTTTAAAAAATTGGACTTGGCTTGGTTTTGAATGATACTTACAACGCCTTCTGGGTCTATCAGCAAAAGATGTTTCTTATTATTGTCCTGCATTCCTGACAAAACAAACTGGCCAGGCGTATTTGTGGACTCCCGAACTAAGAAATCCCCATCTCTCTGCAACAGTCTCTCCGCATCGGCTCTGGTGATAGGGCCGTGAAACCAGAATTCTTTCTTCAACTGTTCTAGATTATCTATATCTGTTCTCACATTTGACCCAGTGGAAGACGCATGTTGCGAGAAAGGTTCTGTAACAATACAACAAATGGAATGAAAAAAAGCTCACATTTTACCAATATTAGAACTTACGCATATCAAATACGTCTCGTTCCCGATTGACTGCCACGTTATCATTAACGTAATCATGATGAGGCGCCTCTGCAGACGTTACATCACAATTAAAATCGATTAGATTTGGGGTAACAGGAGGCAGCGTGGTAAAAGGGGGTACCAAGGTTGGCAAAGGAGGAACCGGAGGCGGGCCCATAACGTCCGGAGGCACTTTCCCTGGAAGGTCGTTGTAATAATCTTTGTCCGCATCGCCTCCCGTTTGAACTGATGAGTGAGGTCCAGCCGTAGCACCAACTCTGGAAAACAAAACAATAATTAATAGAAGAATTAGATCGGCACGATAAAGAACACTTACACGTAAACATTTGTACACGGCCGAGAAAACAGTTGAAACCTTAATTCGAATGCTTGGCAAAAAGTAGCAATTACATCTTTAGCTAATCCCCCACCACATTCCAGTACATAACAAGCTCTTAATTCATTATTGTCTTTAGCGATATAACTAACGAAATCCAGCGTTTCCTATAAAAATTGGCCATAAATTCTCTGTTCCTGTAACTAGCAGCGACGATCAACTTACGCTGTCTCCTCCTGAGGCAAATGAAATTTTAGGCATTTCGTGATGGGCTATGACTTGGTTGTTCTCCAAAGACGTCAATGATAAATTAACACTAGATACTTTCAAGGTAACATTCGTCCCTGCGTGGGTCATATTCGGAGTTTCCGCAATGGCCTTTTGCACTTTTCGATCCACTTTCCTCTTCTTGTCTACAGTCTTCAGTCCTGCCGCTTCACATACTTTATTTATACATTCTCTGAAAACAAAAGAAATATTTTTAGTTAAGGGAATTGGGCACACAAAATTAATATAATGTAATACATACTTTGCGACACTTGATCTGGTTTTGAAATCCAGAGTCTTCATGGACACTTTAACCTCCAGGCAACCCACATACTGGCATGGAAAGAAAATATTTTTGAATGAAAGTTGCACTATGAAAAATCATGCTGGCAGGTTTTAAGCATATATATACTAGTATAGTTTGTATTTGTTGGATGCACCCAAACATGTGAGCCATAATAGAATTAGCAAGCAGAAGCGCAAAAATATTCGGGTAATTAAAGGGGAAAGTGGATCAAGCGAGTTTCTGAAAACTTCGAAGCCTTTTAATTAATTCTTCCAAACAACTCAACCGTTCCTGTTTATGGAATATGTCGCTCAACTATGATTCATTAGAATTTAAACATTTTTTTCTTTTGGTATCAAGCCCAACTAGTTGAATCATTGTGGTCAATGATTCACTCTGCTAATCTATAACTGTTAACGGATCTTTCCAGAAAATACTCAGGGCTTTCAAAACACTAATTTGTATTATTACATGTTTAGAAATGACGTCCACTCTGTTCAGATCTAAGAGCTAAGTCTACTGCGTGGCAAAGCTGAATATGACATGGAATTATGCGCCTAATGAGGCATTTCCTGGCAAAATTGTAGCTTGGAAAATTGATCTCTTTGGTATGATGGGAATGTAAGGCTGAGTGTGGGAAGTCACGTATGATTTTTTTGCGCGCAAGTGGGGCGTGGCGGGACATTAATTGCAATAGAACTAGACTAAAGAGGAAAAGCTGGGAAAAGGCCAGTTTGCAAAGTAAAACGAAAAAAGTGCTCTTACCTACCCGTACTGCATAAGTTGCCCCTTGTCTTGCGATTAATTTATCGGAATGTAGCCATCCACTAGACGGTTTTATGTTGAATGCGGACATATTGGAATCGATAGTTCAGAACTTTCCACGGTACGAACTTGTTCATTACGATCGTTTCTATACCTCGGATTTTCGGTCCAATGTAGTAGAAAATTGCGCTTGATCTTCCAGATAACTTCAGTGATAATTTGAACTCTCCATTTTGAAAATCGCCTTAAAATTTCAAATTAAACTTTGCCACATAACAACGAATATTCTAAAAACGAACTTTTACTGCGACGACTGCGAATCTACGATATGTGCAGTTACAGCTTACATCGCATGAGTATAGTTCGAGCTTGGAGTGTGCGCTCAACTACCGTCTTTTCCTTCTGGTTATGCGTAGTACGTCCTTTTTTAGTCAAGAGACATCTTTTGTTTAACAACTTAAACTGACATATTGCCTTCTACCTATAGTTAAGCAGACTATATATAAGTTTACTTAGGAAAAAAGGATAACTCCTGGAAACTTACAGTCAAAAACTTGGGGGTTTTTTAGTTGGAAGGAATTCAACACTATCTGGTGTCACGGGACACCGGGTGTCTTAGAGAAGATTTTTTATCTTCCAGCCGCCGCCGGGCGAACAAGAAAAAACTAAAGAAACTTATACTAAAGAAGCTATATATTGCTATATATATATAATACAAGAGCTTAAGGATCCTACATCTCGACTTAAATACAACGTTGCCATTTACATTGTCTTCTCGCGTCTGCAGTAAAGGATCTGTTTGGTAATTGTAAAGGATTTGCAACCGTTTTCGGTATCTTAACCTAACTATTTTATAATACTAAAATATAATTAATTGGTAATTGTAAAGAACACGGGCTTCTTTTCGCTGCCTTCGCGCAGTCGTGGCCTACGCGCTTGCCGATAAATCGAGGCTGCTCAGCCGCGTTGCCAAACTGCCACTAAAGTACAAAATCTCAACCAAAAATGTAATAAATTAAAAATTAACAACTTACCAGAAGTACGTCCTTAGAGGGAATAGAAGTGCAGTGTCAGTGAAGGAAAGCAATATCCCAAAACACGGAAGAAACTATTACATTATTATAGGAACGTGTTTTCTAAAATTTATGGGTATATTTCGGTTGAGCTTAACCATTTTTCCCACGTTCGATGTATCTAGCAACATAAATTACTTCAGCGTGAAATTTGTTAACCCGATCAAGAGAACTTAAATATGGTGCTAATGGACACCACCCGCTGTGTTCCAAAAAAACTTTCGAATCGGTGTTAATAATATGAGCAACAGGTTTCTCCTTTTTGTTAACAAAGAGGAACGACAAGATTTATGTGGTATTTCCAATAGAAACAAAAATCCAAAAAAATTATTTATTTGGAAAGGCACGGCGCAAATAAGATATAAAATAAAAGGAAATGCAAAATCAACCCTGAAATGAGTGAACTTAAAGAAATATAGGTAAAACATAGGAAAAATTGGATGAAGATAAAGAAATTGGTGCTGCAGAAGGAAAAATGTTTATGAATGGTTAACTGAAGGATACATCCGAGCGACAGTGTCCCAAAAAGCATGAAATCGTTGCGTATGATTGGGGTAACGCATCATAAACAATGCTTCACATAAATAGCCGTAAAAATGTTCTTTTTTCCTGCCAAACCTAGGAATCAAATTCCGCACTTCTCTCCACCGTCGTTCAATATTCTGAGTATAAGCGCCAGTCTCCGGATCCACGAAATTCAGGGAATGGTTGACGCTCAGATGGATATAGCCCTTCTCACCAAGGCAGTCATAGGCTCTCCAAAAATCACTCACAATTGTTGTTCCCGGCCTAATTTTTTCGCGAATAATCTCGTAAGAGAGTTTGCGTATTTCAATTTTCAACGGGAACAACAAAAAAGTTCCCATTGCCTCGTTGGATGCCCCCAAAAATCCACTGTCCTGGGATAACACGGCCTCTGTTATATTTCCTTTTTCCCACTTTGGCCTCGTCTATTTCGACGATTTCACCTTCTCCGCCAATCTGAGAAGAATTTTCATCTGCCCAATAAATAAAAACTTCCCTGATAAAGGAAAACCAATCGGCAATGGTCACCTTACTTAATTTCATTTCGTTAGAAACAAAAGCATATCGCGGAAAAGGCCGGCACAAATAAAACATTACAAGCCGAGCCACTTGGTCCAAGGGCAGCTTTGAATTTGAAAAAAAAGTTCCCTTAAGAACTGAAAATTTTGTCGTGCAAGACGTGCCATCTCTGGGGTTCCGCTTTTGGCAACGAAAGTTAAACGATCGCGGAGTTTTTTTCGAACACAGCACAGTCCCGCAGGAGCAGCGAAAATGGCAAGTCAAAACTCCGTGCCTATTAAAAAAAGTCTAACAGAGATTCGCTCTCTACCACAATTTGATGGAATTCAGTTTCAGTTAATTGGCAGTCACTACACCGCACAACGCTACACACACTATTTCTTGCAATTCCGGCCATCGTCCAAAATGTTTTTTTCTATTATAAACTAGTAGTAATAATAGTAGTAACTTCAAACAAAACTTGAAACTTAAATGCGATTGATTGTTTCTGGTAAACTGAACGCGTGGGAACCCCCGTGTTTAAGGTAGTGGTAGTGATAGTACTGGCAGCTGCGCCAAAAATTTCGACTAGTACGCCGTCGCAAAGAGCGAATCATCATGGCGACCTTTGTTTTGTTTTGGAAATTGATGAATTTCAGAGGGTGAAAAGTGGTGGAAAACGGCATGTTCTCGAAAACTCTATAGGACAAATGTTGTTTGTTATGAGATTTTCTATAAGGTGAGCATATTTTTAATCGGCAAAGCTGCAGTCTTAAAAGAAGCCGGTGTTCTTTACAATTACCAATTAGGGTAGTGTGTTCTCATATTTTTTTATTTGACGGTGTTTCTAATGGACACTTTTTGCTTTACTTTACAGGAAGACATGCATTACATTATTTTATGTTGATTCTGTTTGCTTTAGAGTTTTAGAATTAGCGAATGGAAAATGTCCTTTCAACTAGTCAGCAAGCTAATAGCAATCGCCAATTTCAGTGCAGATGTGGCTCAAACTTCCCCCACAATCAAGGACCCGGACCGAAACGAAATAACTGTTCCGTTCCGGTTTCGGTCCAAGGCAAAATTTTAAATTTCGGTTCCGTTACAGTTCCGGTTTAGAAAATAATTTCCAATTCGGTTCCGGTTTTTTTCGGTACCAAAATCTATATATAACAACGAACGAGGACAAAGATAAATGCTACTCTAATTAGGCATCTCACTATCTCTTTCCTTGCTTGTTGTATTATACAAGATAAAAGATGTGCAAACGACCCACTGCTTCATACGGTACTTCAGCTGGCTGTATGGTAGGGGGTAGGAGGACTAGCAACCCCACACAAGGATTGAAATTTAGGTAACATTAAATGGAACAACATGAAATAAAGACTATTTAAATGAAATAAAGACATTTTTCCGTAAGCGAATACGGCTTTGTTCCACTTTATAGGAATTTAAAATATTTTCAATTGTTAAGGGCTACAAATGAACTTTGTGAAGAAAAATCGTGCTGATTAATTCCTTTTAAAAATTTTTGCTCTGTTGTTTGTTATGTTTCCAAAAGACTCCCATTTCTTCGCTTGATGAAGAACTAGATGATTCCGTTTCCATATCGTGTTGGTCAATATCAGATTTAGAATTAGAAGAACTGCACTCTTTTAAGAACATCAGCCTAGTCCATAACGACTTTAAATGTGCTTTTGTTCTTTCTAGTTGATTGTCGTCTAAAACTACCTTATACCAAAAATTGTTATTTTGTGAATTATACAAGATCTTATAGTTTGGGACAACTAGCCGCAAGAATAGGGCTTATATTTTCTCCCTTGGACGGCATCGCGGCGCCGACTATTAAAACGATTCCAGGAACTAACTAAAAGAACACTTTGTCGGCACATTAATAGTGACACTGCGGCTCACCAGAACATAGAAACGTAATTTTAAATTCATTTGCAGGAGGGTAAATGATTATTTTCATTTGTTTGTAAAATTTACAGTAATTTCTTTCAAACGTTACAAGCAGAACCGAAAAAAACCCAAAAAAGTTCCGGTTCAGCACCTAACAATGTATTAATATAAAAGATGGGTTCAGTTTCGGTTCCGGTCCAAAAAAAAGGAACGGTTCCGTTCCGGTTTTAGGTCCATATCCGTTCCGGTCCGAGTCCCTGAGGAACGAAAAAGTCTACTTACTAAGTAGACTTTTCCTCTTTGGAAATGATTGTTTTATACGCAGAACAGATCATTGGTCACCTCAACGTCGAAATAACGTCAAACAGTAATTTTTGTAATTATTTGCTAAAAATAAACTTTCCGTTAGTGTTTAGAGTTCTGTTATCATATTTCCACTTCATTATCAGTATATTTATAATTAAATAAATTACTTACAATTGAGGTTAGACTTAATGAATACTTGTCTTTATCTGTGCTTGATGAGTCTAGCAACCGGAACTAGAGCAATGTTGGGATTTTGTGCAAATCTGTCTTTTATGTTTAAAGAAAAACCATTTCTGGAAAGATATGCTGCGGCCGCAGATGCTGGATTTCGAGCCGTTGAAACTGGATTTCCCTTTGGGTTTTCCAAGGAGGACGTTGTGAAGGCTAAAATATCTGCTGGTATTGAACAAGTACTTATCAACTCTTTAACAGGTAAATATTTCACATTTTAGTTAATTATTATGATTTCAGTATGGTTTTGTTGTAGGAGATGTAACTAAAGGAGAACTAGGATATGCTGCAGTTGAAGGTAAGAAGGATGAGTTCAGAAAGTCTATCTTGACCACTATTGATTACGCCAAAGCAGTTGGAGCCAAAAAGTAAGTAACATATAAAAAAAATCACTTCCTTCTTTTCCGCCTCCAAGCAACATGAACATTTTTCGGTAATTAAGAGGCTTGGTCTGCGCCGTTAACAATGTGCTCACCTTATAGGTAACACTTTTATTAACAACTTTTCTTGGTGGTGTTTTTAGCGAAAATGCGGCTTTCGACCACCTTTCCCAGCCAGCACATTACATACTTAGTACGTACATTTTACGTTTTTACGTACAGTACATGGTAATACGTACCATGTACGTACAATATTTACCAATATTTTACTACATCTGCTCGTACGTACGGCTTAGGTATTTTTTGTACCTGGACGGTTTGCCCAGGTACAAAAGGTATATTCTAGAAGTCTATCGGCAAGAGAGTGAGATGGACATTTGTGTTTGATACAACCATCTGACTTGGCAAGTTTACTAATGTTTCAGTACATATACTAATTTCAATTGTATTTGTTATACAGGTATAGTATATGACATATACACATATGCAAAAATGTGTTAAAATAAGATCTTTGAGCGATTAAATTATCGTTTTGTTTTAAATGAAAACTTATAGAATAAACGTGATAATATGTACCTTTAAACCACCTTTAAATTACTGTAAACGAATAAAAATCGAACTGGCAACTGTCGAAGACATTAGTAAGCGCGCTCATACCCTAGGCAACCCCCCCCCCCCCCTACAAGTAGTTTTAATTTTGAAAAGACCACAGTGGTTGTAGCGGACGCAGATATTTTTCCTTAACCGTCCACCCCAGTCCTGGAGGTTCGCCTTGCTCGGATAGTGGGTCTCGCTGGTAACAGGGATGACACAAACCAGTATTTTTCAGTCACAGGTTCCATGTGTGACTGTTCCAAGCTCGTACCTGTTCCAAGCATCTGTGATATTTTGTCACATGTGATTTTGGCCCCTGATAAATATTGGTTTGTACGTGAAACCGGTCTGCAGCGTATTTTTAGTCCAGTCAGATTAGACTTTAAAAGGCCTGTTTCGGGCACTAAAAATATGAAGGTAAAAGATTATTGGAAGTTGTTCGGAAGGATGTCAGAATAATGAGACAATAGTTTGTGCTCGATTTCCGGCTGTGGAACATTGTTTAAATAATTAAAGAAAGTGCGAAAGCCCGCTTTTTTGTGCATAACTATTGAACCGTTGATGCTATTGAAAAAAAGTTTTATCCTTTTTTCCAAGTATTAAAAATACCTATGATATGAGATAAACTACATTAAAATCCGTTCATTTGTTTACTCAAAAATCGAAAAAAAAAACCGTTGATTTCAGCGTTTTGTTAATTTTCTATAATTAATTTACTTCTATTTCAAGAAACAAGTTTTCAAGAACAGTTAAGATTGTGTTCGTTATCTGTATTGTGCGTTTTTTTGAAATAACATTTAAAACATTCCTTATCGGGCAACTACCGGGTTTGCGCGATAAGTGTGATGAATCCCGAAAGCTCTCTGGAATCCGAGTCGGATCAGGGTTCCCAAGGGAGCTATTTTCTTATGCCCAGGACCAAGAAAAGGGGTAGGGTGCCCAAGTCTGACCCTACATCACCAGCGTCACCAACCCCGGCTCCAAAAAAATCAGCGATGGAGAAAACAATACCAGCAGCATCACAAGCGACTCCAGCGGGCACAGCAGCTGACGGATGCGTCGTTCCGCGGAAAACTGTGGCGTGGAGTACGCTGGTTGTTGGCCCAGAGGCCTCCACGACGCTGAAAAACCGTTTCACGCCCATCCAGCCGCCAATCGTTGATGAGCCTCCAACACTTCCCAACTCCAACGTAGGGACTGAACGGGAATCAATTGCTGAGAGCCCTACAGCAATTGCAAACAAGCCCAAGAAGGCAGAAAACCCGCCGCCAATTGTGATCGCTGGAAAACCCAGCAATCACACAATGCTGATTGGTGGTCTAAAAACAATCACCAGTCAGCCTTTCACGCTGAAGTACACGAAGGCTTCGTTGATCGTGTACTGCAGCAGCATTATGGACTGGGCGGCGGTAAAACAATTCCTGGAGGAGGACAAGAGCCAGTTCCGCACCTACGCCCCTTCGTCGGAAAAAACGCACGCGTTCGTCCTGAGGGGCCTGGAGGGGAATGTCGATCCGACTGCCATCAAGGAGGATCTAGCAGACCAAGGACTGGAGGTGAGAAGTGTCTTCAAAATGAAAACACTCTTCAGGCCGCTCTACCTGGTCGTCACTAGCGACAAGGCAACCCTCCGAAAACTGAACGCCGAGGCCAAGGTGGTGTGACCAACCTGAAGACCCTGACACAGTGTCGTCGATGCCAGGGCTGGGGCCATGTCTCCGGGAACTGCTACCGGGACTTTCAATGCTCCCGATCCGCCGGGGGGCATGAAATCACCGCCTGCCCCGTTGGAGCTACATTAAAATGCGCTAACTGCGGTGGGCCTCATCGTAGCTTTGACGAGGCCTGCCCAGTCTACATATTCAAACAGGCGCAAGTCCCGGCGGAGAGGCAGCGTTTCGTCCCTGCTCCTCTTCCAACGATGCCAGCCTGGGGTCAAACCAGCCGAGCTCCTGGCCCGATCCACCCTTCACCCCTAAGCAGCAGGACCATGGCGCCAAGTCACGCCAACAGGACCATGCTGCCCCCGCCACCGCCTTCATTAGCGGAGTTTCCTCCGCTGAGGCAGCACGAAGCTGTCCCGACGAGCTCCGCCCACCCAGCCCATGGTATAAATGGGAACGCGGTGGCCATGCTGGGCAGTGTCCAGCGGGAATTCGGCGAGATGTCGTCGCAGATCAACTTGGAGGAGGTAATCAAGGCGGTAAGATTTTACAGCGCTGCATTGAGGGGTTGCGTCTCGAAAACAGACAAATTGCTAGTCTCAGCGCACTTCTTCAATGAAGATATATTCGATTTTTAAGTATTGATATTGTCAGCTGTGCCCTATGAGGATTGGGGAATGGAACTCATCTAGACTTCGGAGTCGTCTCGGCGAGTTCGAGCAGTTCCTCGGGTCTGAGGACGTCGATGTGGCGTTAATCGTGGAAACATGGTTGCGCCCTGGAGACAGAATCACAATCCGGGGGTACAGGCTCGAGCGTGCCGATAGGCCCGGTCTAAGGGGTGGAGTGGCCATAGCGATCAAAGCAACGATCCCATACAGGAGACTGCCATGCAGGCAGTCAGTAACAGAGAACGTTGGCGTAGAGCTTTATGATGGTGTTTTGATCTATTGTGGGTACTTTACTTCTACTCGCTTACAGGCCACTGACGTTGATCCATTTTTTCCAAACACCAATAGGGTGTTGCTTATGGGAGATTTCAACGCCCGCCATGAACTATTTAATAACCCTGGACGGAAAAACTCAGCTGGCAATTTCCTAGCCAGCTACGTTAGCGACAACGGCCTACTAGTTATGCCCACTTCATCTCCAACGCATTATCCAAACAGTGGAATGAACCCATCTTTCCTTGATTTCGGAATAGCCAAAGGACTCGCAAATCTCACGGAGATGGTGGTTATAGACGAAAGAGCAAAAGAGGCTATACGAATTGTATAGTGTAAAAATTATCGCCCGTTGCAAAGAACTTGATCTCGTAACGTCTTGTATGCTACTCTTTGGTTGAGTGAGGGTCGAAAAAGGTCCCTTTTCGCTGAAATGCGAGGTACCTGGTTCTTAGTAGCCGGCTCAGGTAGCAGTCATTGATACCAGTGAGACCCCAAGAAACCACCCATGGTCCACTACAACCACTGTGATCTTTTCCAAATTAAGACTACTTGTAAGGGGGGTTGCCTAGGGTATGAGCGAGCTTACTAATGTCTTCGACATACTCCCCCCCGATGAAGAACTTCATTATTGCGGAAGCTAAAATTTTTTGGAGCTGGCAAGGGACATAACTTGGATATTGCTCGCGTAAATTGACTATTTTTAGTTTTTACCAAGGCGGCTCTTACCATTCTATCTGACCCGGTGGCCTCTACTACCCTGGCAATAGGCCAGTGAAGAGGAGGAAGGAAATTGTCCATGAGAAGTACTAGGTCATTCACCCTTAGGTTTGGTTCCTTTTTTGTCCACTTGGACCTAGTTTGTAATGTATGAAGATATTCAAGCATCTAACGCTTCCAAAAATGTTGTTTGATTTGGACACATTTGCACCAGGAACTTAAACGATTCTCAGGAAGTGAAGAAATATCTCTTTCTATTATAGATTATTATTTTTATTTATATTAATGAGTGAAATTTCACTCACTAAAATTCACTACTTTTTCTTTGTCATCTTATGGAAAAGAAGTTATTAAACAAACATAATTATCTATAAGGTGAACGCATTGTTAACGGCGCATTCCAAGGCTTGATGTATCTTCAAATTAGTCATTTTTCATTTAAATAGCGTTATAATAACCTTAACAATTGAATAAATATTCTTTGCAGGATTCATATAATGTCTGGAATCGTGCAAAATCCCACATGTAAAAACGACAAAACTTTAGTAGAAAATTTAAAACTTGCTGCGGAGCTGCTTCAACAAGAAAACATTTTAGGAGTGATTGAGCCAATAAACAATTATTCGATTCCAAACTATTTTTTGAATTCCTATGAAAAGGCAATTGAAGTGATTAAAGCCGTCGATAGTCCGTATTTAAAGCTGCAGTTGGATATTTTTCACTTGCAATTAATCAAAGGAGATATCACGCATACGATTGAAAAAGTGAAGCCATATATTGGTCATATTCAAATCGCACAAGCTCCATGCCGGAACGAACCTGATACACCCGGCGAAATAAATTATAATTATGTGCTTGATAAGATCCAGAAAGATGCAGGCTACACTGATTGGATTGGGCTGGAATATAGCCCATTAAATGATACAGTTGAGGGGCTGAAATGGGTTAAAAATTACGGATATTGTTTGTAAGCGTTGTTTAAAACCTGAGAATTATTTTTGTACGATTTTTATTTACTTAAATAAAGATATTTGAATTTTATCAATCATTTTATATTTGAATCAACGGTCTATTATTGATTATGAATTTGAGACCGGTTTAGTTTCTGTAAAGCTTTGCGGAAAAGTTCGAACGCGGCGTCACAGATGGCCCTCTTGATATCGCGTTCAACAGATTTTGTATTTAATTTATATCCCATTAAAAATGTAACTGCCAGACTGATTCAGGCAATAGAAATGCGCTGAGAGAGTTTGAAACACGGCAAAATTACTATGAAAATGACTTGAATGGTAGAAAATATTTTTTTATGTTCTCGCACCTAATTTTTTTCTTGATTATTGCTTGGGTGAAATCAAGAGTGTAACACATTTGGGGATTGCGTAGTTAATCATCACATCCAAAGAAGAACTACCGGTAGAATCGGTCAATTTAATTAATCCATTGAGGACTCATTACGTGAGAATTTGAAGTAATTCAATAAAATATCTGCATAAGGAATTTGTTTTCTCTAGTGTTTTTTACAGTTTTATTGAAACTGTAATAAGTTTCTATCAAACATTTGTTTTCCGGGTAAGAAATTCTCCCTGTCCAAGACCATAAGAAATACGGTTTTGTCTAAAAAAAAAGAAATTAAAAGTCATTTGCTTCGAAAAAAAGGCTAATTAAAGTCTCATCAATGACTCCAAGCCAATTCATGCTTATTAAAGCAACTAGATACAGTTATAACCATTAGCTAATAATTTCCACATTACACCCAGTTTGTATAGTTGGCATGGTAAGTAAATAAACTCTAGGGTGCACTAATTAAATCGCAAATGACTGGTCTAGTTCGAATTCAAATGGTAAATTTTCCTGTGGGACACTTAGCCTGACTAAGTACATTAATAATCTCATATGACGCCCGTGCATCTACAACACATATTTGTTAGCTAGCATGTGCATGATACGTTTGTACATTGCTGAAAATTACTCTGCAAACTTGTTCGGGATATATATCTTTATGAGGGTGTCAGAAGCTATGCTTTTGTTAAGGGTCGCAGTTCTGTGCATTTGTGCAATTGCTGACGTATTGCCTACTAAATGTTCTAGTCCGCAGGAACATTGAAAAAAAAAAACACTGAACAACTAATAAAAAAATAAATAATTTCCAAGTTCACAATATTATACTTCGTGCTTATAATAGTAGTAGTGGTGCTTTCTTAATCGATGATTTAGCTCAGTAGCCCATTGTATCCCTTATCAGGTCAAATCTGCAGTGCTATTTGGCTTAGTAGTTTCACTAGCGCCAATGTTATCATTAGTTATACCATCGCTTTCCGTGTCTGCCGCTTCTCCAAAAGTTAGTCCAAATAGACTACCTAAAAATGCCAATCCTTTCTCGGCCGTCTCATTTACTACACTGAGCAAGTCTTCGTTGATGATTGCAGACTCATTCCTAAAACATTATTCGCCCTTTGATTATCTAGCGCATTCGGAGCTGCTTAATTAAACCAGAGCCACATCCTTTGAAGATTAACATGAGCTTTAATCAAGTGCGTGCCATTACAATAAAGGGTCAAACCCAGAAACGTCCTAGATATTATTTTTGTACGAAGAACACAAGCAAGGCCGTTCAAACTGTTCAATTCGTTAAAAATATTGCTGCTGTCTTTATTACCATTTATCCACATTTTCGGGCTATGCGTCTCTTCTCTTCCACAACACATCCGCCGTTTATTATCTTTGACATTTTATGATTGCGTATTTGAGAAAACCCAACAAGAAGGTTTGTTGCTTTTGCTATCATTTACAAGATGATAAAGCCCTGTTTGGCTGAGTAAGAAGTGGGAATAATTTATCCTATAATCTCGTAATGGACAATACGCGCGGATAAACAAAGTTCTGTTTAAGCTCGATGTAATATAGAGCACATTTGGGATTAGTTAGTTTTTGAGATGGTAACTGCATTAGGTACTTACTGGTTTTGGGGTCCTTCTGTTAAATTTTCGACTAGCTGGGGATCGGAAGCAGTTGCATTTCCTTCCTCAAGCTTCATCCCATCAGGACCCATGGTAAAACAGCCTATTTTAAAAGTGGCTGTAACAGCCTTCAATAACTTAGGCTCAAGTAGTAAACACCCTCTAAGACCCTCGTTGTGCGGTAACAAATTCGAAAACCGGGCACATATTCCGGCAATATCCGTCAGTAAGGACATGCATGTCGCATCGGGATTAGGCCCTTTCACCTCTTGGCTATGTAAAAGACTTTCACCGTATGAGACATTCAGTTTCACTCCTTCCTCTTGGGAGATATACTTCATTTGCACACAACCTAATCAAGAATGGATAAAAACTGTCAGTGAATGGAATCGAGTTTTAGATTCAAATAGAAGTTTGCGGTAGAATGGGGCAACTTTCAATGGGGATACATTTTGTACAATGCATTACCATGAGGCAAGAACATTCACGATGGAATAAAATACCTTAAGCACCTACAAGCATCGAACTAGTCCCGTCTAACAACGGTTTTCGATAATAGAATTTTTCTGGGTCAGATAAAAATTGCAAATTTCAAGCTTCAAGGAACCGCAGGACTTCACTTATTCTGCTGATCAATATTGACTCCCACACGTAGCATCATTATTACTTTTAACGTAGTGAGAATTTATGTATATAGATGATGTATGGATCCGGTGGCGGAACTTGCGAAACTTGATTGATTCACTTTCTGACAGTGATTTCGCGTGATATATATTCGCCCAGTATGCTGATATTTTATAAGTTAATTAACCTCGATTGTAGTAATTTAGTGGCACTTAACTTCTGCTCTCAAATAACTACTAATTTAAATTAGTTGAAAATTCACCGGCCAGAGCTTTTTGCCAAAAAACAGTCCGCTGAATTTTAAATGAATTCAGATTTTACTTCTAGGGCCCACTTTCTTTTGGTATATGCCAAAATTCTGTAGCTTTTAACTGCGTAGTTTTTCGAGCTTTTAGTGAAACGTCGAAGAAATTCTTGTCCACGGCGGCTTAAAAGCCCCAAAACTCATCAGTTTCAAGAAGCAATGGACGCGAACACTTTATTCTTTTTATATGCAGCCTATGCTCAACTTTTTGCTCTATTTATCGAAACAAAACCTTTTAATTACGCCATTAAATCCTGAGCGACGGAAAAATATCTAAACTAATATCTTGAGTTAAATCTCAACTTTACTGCTGGTTTAATTGGAAGAATCTTTTCCTTGCAAGTTCCGAACTTTAGCTATCGATGAAAAGTCCCGTTTCGTTAACTTTTTGCTGGAAACTGTGCTTTTGGAAATAGTGAACTAACTCAATTTGCTCAGATCATTCTTTTAGCAAAATACGTTCTGAAAATACCGTACGGTGTTAATGGAAAACTGGCTAACTTCTTACCTGGACCTCCCAAATCGATGTAGGTCAAATTGAAGTCCACACAGCACATGCATGTTGCTTCTCGACATTCGCAAGTTCTTAAGTTTTCATCTTCGCTTTCTCTAGCTTCGGCATCTGGATCTGCCAGGAAGTAACCTGAATATCAAAGTCAGTCCTACTAAAGTTTCTCTGTTCAAGAATATCTGCGCATACAATGCAAAATAATTAGACTGATTGTTGCCTGTTATTGATAATGACAGAATATTAGCTCGATATGAAAAATTGAACATTCTATCCTGAAAAAGCCAAATTTTCCATTTAATGCATTTTTTCAAGGTAAATTTGTTACAGAACGGCGGGAAATTAGGCAAATATTCATCCTGCCAAAATTCACGTTTTCAGTGCTTGGTATCGCACGGAAATATTTTCGCGTTTAAAAAATGGAAGCATCCACCTTGTGCAATCGGTTATCTTTTTTAAATTTCGTTGTTATTGAAAATGGCGATCGCTTTCCAAACTCGTAAATTATTGCCAACACTGAAAGGTAAAAATAAGAGTAATTGGAAAATTTCCGGCAAAAATCTCAGCCTGTTTGCATTCAACACTGATTCTCCATAATGGAAATGAGCTAATTTGTGGCTGGAAACTAGCCTTTTGGATTAGCTGGGATCTCATTAAAATAACCATTGTTATTAACTAGTTGGTATTTATCGATAGCTTGGCTATTCCGTAATTACTGATTTACTCCTGTTTGCACCAAATCAATTTAAACAGCGCCGCTCGCAATAATAGTTACGGGTAAATGACACAAATGAGGAAACAGTTTCCTTTGCAATCTATGTACAGTATTTGAGCCACCGTTTCACCTGTTAATCCTTTATGTTTTGTTATATTGCAGGTCGGCAGGCAAAATCAATTTTAACTTAACCAGTTTTTAATTTCCGCTACATAAACAGTGAATAATTATCACATATGCCTTTTTCCAATGAGCAAATGTTGAATCTGAATTGCAAACAGCTAATTATCGTTGTAATAAGTAGGTGTGAACAAATTCCGTTAATCCAAAGAGACATATTTCAAAGTCCTAAAGTTATAATTTATGTAAGTTAAAGCATTAATAAGGGAACGGAAACTCACCGAATATGTCCGCAGCCAAAGACAAATGTGGCATTCCAAATGAAAAGGCCGCAACAAGAAGAAAGAGCACGCACGCCCGCATGTTTCACTAAATTTCTGATGATTAGGTTTGCATTGGAATATCGGTTTTAAACGAATTGAAAGCTCGTCGCCACTTTTAATATGCGACACACGCTTTTCACAACTCTTTGCTTCGGTTCTTCTCTTTGGCGACGGTTAGGTTGCCAACCATGTCTCGAAAAATGCCTTCCTCAGTGTCTTTAACCGCTTTGCAGGTCACTGGGTCACCCGAATCTTTCTTCGTCCTTTACTTTATGCTACCTTCACCTTGCACTTTAAACGACCACACTGTGAATTTTATACTTTAAACTGTAATTTGGATTTTAAGAGTGGGCTTCTGAAATTTTTGGATGGTTTTGTTGGGTTTTTTTTATCTGTTTCAGTGTATTTCTTCATCTTAACAATTGATCCAAAGTCACTTTTCTCATGCCCTGCAACTGCAGGATTAGAAACTTATTAATTTGACTGGATTAATAGGAAAATTGCCCCAGTTTTATTTAGCCAATTAGTCAATTTTAATTGTCGGGCCCCATCTATGAACTACTGACCACCGCTTTCCATTCACAAAAAAGCCGACCTGTCTGACTTCCTAATCATTTTCACTTTCTATTTTCACCAATGCAACAGGTTTGTTTCGCCAATTATCTGTTGTTTAGATTTAGACATTAATGTGATTTTTTTTTTGATTTTCCAACCTCGTTAGTGAATTAGCGCATTAGAATCAAGAAAATATTTTTCAAAAGTGACTTGTTGATTTTTGTTCATATTTGAGAATAATATAAATCTGTCACCCCCCCACCCAACTACTATACGAACGCACAAACATGACAAAGATCTCGGAAAGACTCATACAGCTACAGACAAAATGGACAAACAACTCCTACAACTGGACCATACTGAATCCCCTTTGTCTTACAAGACCAACCAGACAATCCCGCTTCCGTTTCCCTACATTAACGCTACTCGAACACTTACAAACGCTACGGACTAGTGGACAATAAAATAATTTCTTCTTGCCACTGAAATTTTATTTATTTAATAGTATTGTTAACCTAGAATAAGAGAATTTTCATATTTGTTTTTCATTTAGATTAAGACTGCATGTATTAAACAAGGGCAGAAAGACCGATAGGTCGATAGCCTTTTTTAGAAATAAAGATGTTTACTACTACTATAAATCTGTCAACAAAACAAAAAACTGTCACGATACAAAAAAAACATTATCACTGGTATAATAAAGGAAAACGGTACAGAACTATATACAGACAAGGCCAAAGCGGACGCATTTGCCAGACATTTTCAACACGCCTTTACAACCTCCACTAACCCTAACTTTGACGACCAAAACTTTAACGCAATAAATGATTGGTACGAGAACTACTTCAGGAACGCAACAAACAACGCAAATCAACTAATTACTGAAGCAGAATACGACGAAGCACTCGCACACATTAAAAACACGGCGCCGGGAAAAGACAATATAAAAGGCAAACTACTGAAAAATCTAACTCCACAAACACACACACACATACTGAACCTATTCAACAACTGTATTGAAACTAAGACGATACCAGATACCTGGAAAACAGGAATAATAATACCAATTCCTAAAACTGGACTAGACAATACACAGACACAAAACTACAGACCTATTACACTACTCCCTGTACTGAGTAAAATTTTTGAAACTATAATAAAAAATAGACTGCAACAATCAGTTGGACAACACATACCACAATACCAATTCGGATTTAAACCTAAACACTCAACTGTTCACCCACTTTTTATACTCACCAACAACATACAAACAACTCATCTCACGAACAAGAAAACAGTATATCTCTTCATGGACATCAATAAGACCTTCGTCAGTGTCTGGCACAAAGGACTTTTATATAAACTGTACCAGCTTAATACCCCCAAATACATAATTCACGCACACAGAAACCTACTCACATACAGACAACTAGAAGTACGCATAGACGACACCCTCTCCTTTGCGACACATTGACAAATCTGCTTACATACTACAATACGCCGACGACACTGCATTGATCGTCCACGACAAAACTACAGCAAAAGCAGTACAAAAACTTCAAACACTAACAGACAATACAATTGCTTGGTTCTACAAATGGAGACTTACACCAAACGCCACGAAAAACTAACTACTTTTACCAAACCACCAAATTAAAGGCGACTCTCCATCAATAACAACAGACGGAAACAGAACTAGACCAAAACAAGAGGCAAAATATCTAGGAATGACACTGGACCAAAAACTAAAATTTTCAAAACAAGCACAGAACATAAGAACAAAAATCATTCAACGGACAAAACACTTCCGATCACTGACGGACAAAGACAAAGGAATTAGTACAAGGACCGCCACAAAAATTTACCAATCAATATGTAGACCTCTGCTTGACTACGGACATATACTAACAGCGAATGCATCTAGGAAAACTAAACAACACATTCAAACAACAGAACAGATTGCATTGAGATCAATTAACAAAATAAGACATCCCCAAAACCAACTACACAACCCTTCAAACCAACTAATCTACGAACGAACAAAAATAACTCGAATAACCGAAAGACAACTAGAGCAATTGCAAACAAAATTAAAAAACAATCCCCACAACTGGACCCTACTGAATCCCCTTTGCCTCAGAAGACAAACGAGACAATCCCGCTTCCGCCTCCCAACAACACTTCCAACACGACTGAACCAACCTGCTAGACGATGAAAAGACGTGACATAGAATGAGAGATTTTTTTTGCTTTGTAATAATGTTAAGTTTACGTTAGAGAATTGATACAAATCCATGTAGACATGCAAGGGCAGAAAGGCCGTGGGTCGATAGCCCATTGAGAAAATAAATATTTTGTATATATATATATAAATCTCAAACTTGTGGACGTAGGCAAAAAAATTGAACGAACTACTGAAAAGTCCCCCATTTTCAACACGTTAAATGTTGCTGAAACAATCCTGGAAACAAGAGCGTTCAACCGAACTGTTCCCTGTAAACCATAAATTACATGTTTTTAAGGTGTCAGAATAGTTCTACTCTCTCTTTATATATGTCGAGAACTATATATTATTGCAGCCAACCAGCTGGATATACTCTTCGTTACTTTAATCATTTAGCTGGAAAATAACTCTGGAAGAAGTTACTTTATATGGAGACATGCAATGACATCTGTAATACAAAACACTCTCTTCCGACAAGACTCTGATAACTTGTTGCCAGGATTTGCAGGGGAAATGGGATAAGCCATGTGCTACTTTTTGGGCTACAAGCAAGATTTATGATTTGGTTAGTTCGGCCGTCTGGTTTTTAACTTGTCAGATAATTGAAAAAAATGATCAGAAATTCAAGTTTGAGCTGACGGTAAAGTATTTAAATTTGATTGGAAAGCAATATTATTCCCGCATTCCAACATAGTGATATATATTTAGCAAAGAAAATATAAAATAAATGGTAAAACGGACAACCAACGCAAATTTATAACGGTATATAAAAAAGCTGCAGGCGTCGTTTTCTACACCTGAAAACATCATTTACCATTTCTGGTGTTCTAGCTAAAAGCATTTTGAGTACTAATCTTGAAAATTCTAATTATTCTTCTTTGCTTTCCTTGCCTCATTCGGCTGCCCGTAAAAAAATGTTGAACTATATTTCAGCCCATCCTATTTCGAACGGACTTAAATCCTTTTTCGTTAGGGCATTGATACATATTATTAATGCGATAACGTGATCCAGGTAAATGTTTTCAACGCCCCATCACTGTTGATGATGTAGTGAAGGCGGTCATTTTAACAAACCGCATTCGTCCAATTTCCAATCAATAAAAACATAAATTCAGTTTTGGCTACTCTATTACCTCGCTTTTTTTTAGAAAGCTGTTACGTGAAAGCGAAATTAGATTTGGAAAAATCACGAGCCCAGGCTTGATACGTGTTACAAAAATTTCCTTGTGAAAATATTATTGAAAATGTCCACTTTATTAAAGAAATTTTCTGTTCTGCCTTCTGTTTGCACAGCTACAAAACCGTATCGAAAATTTAGGAAATTTAATAAGATAAATTTTGCCAGGAACGTGTCTTGACCTCTTTGAGCGGATATGTTTGGGAACTAAGTGCAGAAGCTGAGTAGAGGGCAGTTTGCAATAATTAGATTTGCTGGAGCTTAAATGGAGTTAACAACAGTGACCAGGAATCTTAAAACGGATGTTGCAACCAGTTGAATTCGATAATGAGGATTAAAAAGCACGTGTTGTCTGCCAATGAAATGGGTTTCAACATTTCGGCTTTCTCCTTCTCAGATTTAACATTCCGTGAGTTCTTTCACCAAAATGTTTGTGTTTGGTACCATCAACACGTACTTGATATGCTCTGTACCGGATAGGTTTTGTACAACCCAAACAGTCGATTGACCGACATTTGAGACCCCTCCTTTCTTCATGCCTTCCTCGCAAGTAGTTCCGAAGAAGAATCGCGTATCAAGAACTATTTCAATCAGACTTTTACAGTTTTTGTTCAAGTGCACACTGGCCACATCGCAAATTTTTTAAATCGGATTTTATCTATTGTGTCTGAAAGGTAAGTGCAGTGACCATTTTTTTGCAAATCTGGCATACAATGGATATTTAATTCGTGGACCTAAATATGCCTTGGTGAAACTTGAATTAAAAAGTGTGATAATCCGGCAGAGTGTTGATTTTTGTGTGCGTTTTGCTTTGTGTATTTGGTGGAGCTCCAAATCGTCGATTAATCAGATACATTTTTCTTGCTTTTTCATTTATCCTTTTTTCAATTTCTGCTTCCTCCTCAGTGCACCGGAAGCTGAGCCCCGACTTAGGTCTCCATTTTTTCTCATTATCTCTTTCACCCCTTTTAACGCCTTTAGAATCAGCCTTACGAAAAAAGTAATATTTATTAACAGCGCCTATCATGTGACACCCAGGGGATTTAAAAATCTTTTCAACCAGCATCTCATTTTTAAGATTTTTACGTAGATTTACTGACTTTTAAAATTCAATTTGGAGTTGCTACTACCTTAAATAACAACAGATTATTCAATTTAAATACCCTGGCGGCTCTAACCGTTCCTTTGTAGCTTCATGCTGTATACAGGGTGTTTTCAATATCATTCCAATATTTTTAAAATTTGTATAGAATATCTATATAAATCTGCTTAATTTATCAAAAGAGCTTCCGGGGGTATTACTTGATGCTGGTGACTTTTTCTGTTGCTGCGCTGAGCAAACGACTCTGAAGGCGCACGCCATTCCTGTTAGCGAAACGTCGGGCAGAAATTCTTTTCCACGACGACCTGCAATCCCGAAAAAGTCGCCGGTTTGAATAATTAATTTGTTTTTAAAACACACAAAATGAAAACTGATTAGATGCATGTATTTGACAGAGAAGAATATTTTTTCCTGAAATACTATTAATAACATGCAAATTTGCTATCGTGGAAAAGACTGAGTTTATTTCTGTCCTTCACAAACATGAGCTGGACCAATAAAAATCCTTGCATAAAAAAGACAAATAAAAATATACATTTGAAAAATCCTCATTGAAATTACTTTTTAAACACGCCCATAACTCGTTCTTTATTTAAAGCAATTTTTATTGCTTAATTAGTAGTTAACAACTCGTCACATTTATATTAAAAAGTATTATTTCACACCATTAAATATTAGATTTGATTAACGAATTAACAAGTAAATATTGTAAATAGTAAATAGACAATTTAGAGAACAGAGCAAATGCTTTGTATGCCCTCGGTAGGGAAAATTTAATAGTAAACTGTTTGTGTTACATTATGAGCGGCTCAATATTGGCCAATTAATATATTTTATGATTTTATTTGAAATTGGAAATGTGCACAGTTTACCCTATTATCGAAATCGAATTGGAGCGTTTCATTTGAATTTTAAATTAAAATTCAGCGTATAAATTACAACAAAATCACAATTCCATGAATTTCTCGGTGCATGTATTATGAACATAAAGATGGACGTTTGGCACAGTTTAACATTGACTACAACATCCGACACTTTCTCTTCCAAAAGCCTTGAACTTAATAGTAGGACAAATTCGTTGAAGAGCGCGCCTAAAAGAAAGTTTTTAATTGTTTCATATGATTGCATGCAGTGTTGGTAAATGAAGGAAAACGAGTGTAAATAAATTCTGAAGTCTTTAATTGCTGTTAATTACAGCATGAAAACAAAAATAATCTCTGAACACTATTCAGTGCACGTAAATTTGCCTATTGAGTTTAGTTTGTATAGCTGTCAGGCAATTTCTCTTAAACTTCCACTCTAAATGAATCGAGTACAGGTTTCTGTGCATGTTTCCTCATGCTGAATAGTCCATGTTAACCCTGTTTTCATTTCCAGTTTACTTTCCGAATAAATAACTTTGGAAACAATTCCTCACTTTCGCACGTCCTAATTGATGATAATTATATTAATTAATATTAGTGAAATGAGCACTCAATATTAATTTGAATTTGCGCTATGATAATTGCTTTCACGTCTTTAATTAGTTGCAGAACTGAAACGCAAACGTGTAATGAAACTTGTGTATTAGGCCGATATATAATTCAAACCTCTACGACTTTACTGTTATTTTCCAGTTTTGGAGCACTTGATATTCTGTAAATATTTAAAACCTGAAGTGGGCTTTTCTAAATGATTTGTTCTTGATGCAATTTTTGAAGAGACCCAAGGGTCTGGTATAACATGCAGAATAAAATACCGCTATTGCTTCTAAATCGAACGTCCACAATCTACAGTAATGGAGGAAGTTTACTACAGTGTCTCAATTAATTATTCATTTTTATTTGAATATTCCACAACAGATGTAAATTATTGTTGTTATCTTGTTTTAACAAGCTAAGTATCAGCTAACTCACAATTAGAATATCACTGTCTAATTTGAGTATTCCGATAAAGCCGAGCTGTTTCTTGGAGAAAACATAATTTCTTGAATAAATAACATGCCTGCAACAATTTTCAATGGGGGAATAAGACGCAGAATGGAAGGGTGAACATTCAGATTGGAAGACATCTCTGATTTAAATAATGTGAACGCGTCAGATTTAATTCATTCATATTTGCTGCAGAAAATTATAATTAAACAACCCAAAATCTGTACATAAGTGATTTTGGAAGAAACCTGCTTTTTTCGTTGAAAATCTAATGGTTTTTTTGCGGAAGAAATATGCTTTTCCGTCGTATCAGGCCGTCATGTTAAACGAAAAACTTTATGCCCTTTTTGATTTAAAAGGTGTAATTTTAAAAATACCTCAAACGGATCTCGTTCATTGCAAATTGCGTAATGCGACTAGTTTCGTGATTTCTTGTGATTTATAGTGACAGATAATGTTGAACACTAAGCGCTCTAAAAGCCGAATGGTCGCAGGTATAAATCACGATGACTAAATAACAATCTCATCGAATCATTGCAATGGCATGAAACCAAAAACGGTATTGTGTAAATCTTCGTATAAAGAACAATTCAAATGATAAAAGTTGACTTTGACTAAGACCAATGACAAAAGGTCAAAAGTTTTGTCCAATAAATCAGCCCTTCCCATAACAAAGCCAACCGAACTTACCAAAGGCATCTTTATTGGTCGTCTGGCTTAGGGAAAAATAATTATGCGCACATATTTTAATCTGAAAAAATTCGAGGATTTTAAGGGTGGCAGGAAAGCAAACGCAAAGGATCCTTTAACAGCATTTTAGAACGTTTCTTAAATCGGTTTTCTGGCATTCTGAAACCAGAAAATTGAATCGAATGAATTGAGCTCTGTATTTGGACATGAAGTACAAAATGCTGTTAATAGCATTTATTCATTAGGTACACCAGTTTTTTGTACACTTTTTGGACTTATTAAATGAAAAACTGTTGCAAATTTGCATTGAAGAGAAATGATATTTCCAGTTTAAAATATGCTCAAAGTATGAGTTTGGGGCAATTTGTCTGACTTCCCAATCTGCTCGTCTCTAGTTCAGTTAATTTCGGTAATTTTGAAAGTTCCTTCGAGTCGTGAATTACAATGTTCTTACAGTGACGTACATATCTAATTTTCCCTATTCAGATATTGCTGATTTGATAACTGAAATGCCAAGATTACAGTAGTTTGACCTCCACATATCCCATAAGTTTTATAAAGCAAGTGGCGTATTTTTTTCCGTATAAAAATTGAATTGTAATTGTTTAGACATGGCAAGGCCGAAACGTGCCGTAATAACTTCCGAAGTTTTAAGAGACAAATTCCTCAAGAGAACTTCACAAAATTACTTTTAGCACTAACTCGTTACCAACTAGGTTCGTGCTGCGTCGCAAAAGTCAAAAGCTTACGTTACACAAAAATATATTTCGATATATCATAATTATCAGTTTGGAGAGCTGAAAGGAAAGCATTGGATAGAGTGAGCGATATTTTCCGGTGCGCAAAACTTTTGCTATATTGTAAGAACATTTGAATAGTACGAATGCATTGCAAGAAAAATTGGAACACAAATGTTCTCGCAGCCATTAGCATTTTATTTTTTTTTCTTATTAAATGAAAAATGTGGATTTGAATACAGTATACGCGGATGTAAGTCAGGAAAGTCTCAGCCGCTGCGACGGGATTTATGTAAATAAATTCAGATGATTTTGAGAAATTTTCCGAGGTTCATCAACATTTTTTCGAGTAGTAATTGGATTACTTATTAAACATCCTCTAAAGCGGTGCTTTCAGACTATCGATTGATTTGATCCAACAAATTTCCACGTAAGGAAATACATAAAGTTCGCTATCAGAGAGTTCGGCTTTGGCGGTCATTGCTTGAAACTGGTGAGTTTTTCGAGCTTTTAGGCCGCCGTCGAAAGGTATTTCTCGCGAAACGACAGGAAGAATTTTTTTCCGCGGCGGATTAATAGCTCGAAACATTCACCGGTTTCAAAGTTTTGTATCGTCTCCTATTTGTGCTCTGTTTCCTGTCAATTGCCAATTTAGTTCTAATACCACATACTTCGTACGCCGATGGCAATAACACGTCTTTTTCATTTGCAGGTGCCTTGCTTGTGAATCAGGATCGAAGAGAGGAGTTTAAATTTCCTTCAGGTCTACGTCAGCAGTGCTTTCAGGATCGGGCTATCAAACATGAAACTGTCTTTTATCTTTGAACTGCTTTTGGTTTTTGTTCTAATAGCTTTCGCAGCCTCCGCTGTTATAGGTAAGATTGCTTTATCAAAAGTGAGCTACTCATTTAACTTTCCGCAATTTTCAACTCTCTCTTTGTCTATCGTATCTTTAATAACGGAAATTGCAGATAGATTTTCTTCAACTATACACTAAAGTAAATTCCTCATTTAAAATACAAATGGCTCTAGGTTTTGTCTGGGCTCATTAATTGACAAAATTCTTTATCTACTCTTTTTGATGTTTCGCCTAGTTCTATAAGCTTCAACAGGACGAGATTTGCACGTGAAATAAAAATAAAAGCGTACCCGGAATTGTTGCGTCAAATCTTGTCCTAGATCAGCTTATAAATCGGCCGAAACTAGCTCAAGTTTATCTTGACTTGTCGACGTTTGTTAATTAATGATTTCTATCGCAAAAAAATAATCCATTGGCCAAAAATAAAAATCCAAACAACGTTAAAATACAATGTTTACAGGAATTAATTGCAATTTTTTCGCATCACAACAAATTGTTAAATGAAATTATTTAATACACTTTTTAGTAGACGACAAACTTCCTAATTCTTTAAAAATTATTCCTATCATCATAATTTTACTTTTCATTAAGAACAATTAAAATTCGTTCAAGGGCTCCGAGAAGAGTGAAAGTATAGACTATTTAAATATCACATTCGAAAACATTTAAAATAAAAAAAAATTATTTAGTGTGAATTGTTGAGAAACTAACAAACAGTGCAATTTTTGGTCTCACATACATTTTTTTGCTGAAAATAAATGGGTCAGTTTCCATCATTTCAAAAATGTGTAGAATAAATTATCAGAGGCTCAAATTTGTCCATTTTAGTGCGGAAAAATAGAAAACGATTTCACAAAATGATTTCCACCATGCCAGTTGATTGATGTTACTTTGTAGCTTCAATGGCCAGAGGGAATCGCATTAAAATATTGAAAATATTCAATGTAATCTAAAATACGTTATGTTAAAAGTAAATTCTACATTTTTCGGTATAGAATTACGCATCCAATAAGGAAATGTTATTTCTAGTCTTGAAAATATAATAACGGTTTCTCTTATCATCTTATTAAGCCTTAGTTTCCAAGTAAATAATTCCAGATTTCCAGGACAAATTGTAATGTTGTACGACATTAAAATGATAAACTTGAATAATTTTAGCAAAAATTGCGAAAATAAAAATAGGGTAGTCTTATCGGCAACTATAGTTTTATTTTAATAGGTCTCGCGGCGTCTAACATAATAGGTAAGATAAAATTTTAGCACCCGCCCCGGCAAATCATTATCGTCGATATATAGTAACGTTATTGGCAATTTATCTATGGAATAGAAAGATAGGAAGCCAATTGGACAATATCCTTGAAGATTTTATTAAGGAAATATTGGTTTATCGATGATACACCAAAAAAAATTGGGTTGACATTTCTCCTCTGCCATTTACGAAGGAAGCAAAATTCAATATTTGTTGCATGTTTAACGCCCCTATTTTTGTAGCAACAAACATTTTTCTTTAGTGCAATAAAGACCTTGTATTAGTTACAATCGCAGCGGTAAAATTAACTTAAAAACATACATATTTTATCAAATAGAGAGAAAATAGAGAAGTAATTTCTGAAAAAACTAGTGCGAAGTCTCATTTTTAAAAACACTATAATCCTCTCTCTTCTTCGCCACTATTACCAAATATTTCATCATTATTGTCTCATTCTACAAAAAAATCCCTTCTGAACATCACGTATATTATTTCGAGCTGTTCTAATGAAACGTGTACATAATTCCATTTTCATCAAATAAGCGTGAAGAATTAACCTATGTAATTAATTCGTATTAAAATTGGACCAATTATAATTATAATTTATCGATGGCCTTTTTTTGCGGCCTATTTAAAGCCAGATTCAAATTGGTAATTAAGCAACAGATATCAATAAGCATAAATGTAAAAGTGGTCCAATATTTTACCAAATACAAGCGGCAGCTTTGAGCTAAATGTGCCCATCTGTTTGTGGAACTAGATTGCGTGCACTTGAAATTGAAACGGAAAAGAGATGTGGAACGGGGAACAACCATGAAATAAGAGTTTTCTTTTTCTGAGTTTATATTTTTAGAGTAACGAATTTTCACTGGTTGTGGGTGGCAAGTGGTGAATTCAAACATTAGGGGAAGATAATGTATCAAGAACATTTTTTCATGTCACTTTATATAATTGATTAAATTCTATCTGAAGAAAGCAATTTTAAATCAAACAAGTCGAATCCCATTACTATCAAAATGAAATCCAATCCAAAACGTAATTATTATTTTGTTTACTGTTACAATTGGAGTTATCAAATTCCATGGATGTATCAGGTTCCGATATCCAGGGAATTCTTAAAGAGATGCGCTCAGGTAATTACTTCGGAACGAACCTACTTTTCAGTAATTTCCCCGTAGGTTTGACGTGATGAGAGTTCAATTCAAACTGATAAAATCGCCGACGTCCTGTAAAGAATTTAAATTTCGGTTTTAAAACTGTAATTTTTAATGCCTGCATTTGCCACAGATTGGTCATTGTTTTAAACAAATGCCCTATAATATTCGGTTTAATTATATCATTTTTCCACTTGAAGACTTCTCTTAACGAAGATCATTATGGATATGTCGCCCTCTAGCAATTAAGTTGAACGATCAGTGTTCCAGAACGTTTGAACTTTTGTTTAATTTCAGATAAAAATCATTTGAGGAAATTCAGAAAAGGTGCAATAAAGAAAAATGGCAAAGTCGGCAATAAGAGACAAGAATCACCGGCGAATAGATATTGCAGTTGCTCCACTAAGCTTTGTAATTGTTGCCGGGAGTTTAACTTGCCAGTAGTGGCTTTGAGAGGGCCAGGTTGCGCCACCTTGCAATATCTTAATGGAGATCGACTCGCTATTTCCATGAGTTTTGGAGAACGAGTCCTTACCAATACGACTGTGTCAAGTAAGATTGTTTTCCAAGTTTATATGCCATTGTGTAAAATCCTTTAATGGTTTAGGTAGGAGGCCAGATCCCATATGTATGCCACTACCAGGAGGAGTGACCAAATTTTGCGGACGCGTCTACAACATTGGACGAAAGGCAGAAAACTTTAACGCATGTTTAGGCCTGGAGCTACGATCAGCAAATGACATTGAAGCAGCCATGAGAGTTTCTTGCTTCAGATTCGGCCCCGAAGGCTTGAAACTTGAGCCTCCACAACCGCTTCCAGTAATCGAAGAAGATGATGATGATGATGACGATGACGACGATGATGATGACGACGATGACGATGATTTTGATTTTGATGACGACGATGACGACGACGATGATGATGACGACGATGATGATGACGCAGAGAACGATGTTGACTCCGGCGACTACGAAACTTTCAGTGTACTGGATGACGACTTCATTGGAGGTTATTTCCAAGGGGGAGCATCATCATCCTCATCCAGTAAGCATCTTTTAACATTTTTTTAAAAAATATTTTTTTGTAATTCTTTTTTCAGACAACAAACGGAGAAGAACCTCTACAACCACTAAAGCCCCTGTAAGACGCCGCTATACCAGACGTCCTGCAGTAGCAACTAAACCCACAAAGAAAAGAGTGGCTACTCAAAAACCCAAACCTACTAGTGCTGCCAAACCTACGTCCCCTAAACTATCTGCCTCAGACACTACTACTCAGATGTCCACAACTTCAGCAATGGCAATAGAAGCGGCTTCCAACGAAACTTTGATGATTGTGATGGATGAAAGTGATAATTCCACAAAGTCCGTTTTAACCAATACGACAACTGATGATGCCGCTTTGGAAGTGTCACCCACATTAGGACCAGGACCATCTACTGATATGCCAATAGATACCACCATCGTCACGACTTTATCTACTGATGCTTTGGAAACGACGACTCAAGTAACGACTACTGAGGAACCTGAAGATGACCCACTTGCAGAAGCAGTGGAAGATGTTATCAATGATGACGAAAGCGGAGAGAACAGCACAGAAAGCGGGGAGGACAGTGATGAGGACAGCGATGAGGACAGTGACGAGTCTGATGAAAAACCTTCGGTGGTAACCAAAACATCAAATACCACTCAGAAGAACGACGACGAAGATAAGGAAGGCAAAGATGTATTTGATGATATAGCAGATGGTGTAGCTGAGACTTTTGGGGCGGCTGACGACGATGATGATGATGAGAGTGAGAAGGACGATGACGATGATGACGATGAGTTGTTCAGAAGTTTTAAATCAGCACCAAAAAATACAAGACAAAGTCGCGAGATGAAGATAAATTAAAAACTTTTTGATTACTGTCAAGATCTAGTCTGCATTCACACTGTTATTTATTTATTTATTTATTTGACTTATTAAAATAAAAATGCAACAATTCGGCTTTGAATAATAGAATTAATTTTTTATAGTTGTATTGCTGTTAAATTATTTATTTATTTATTTATTTTTTGTTTTAAGGAAATATGTTGTAAATAAACCTATATGAAACATACCAATTTTTCTTTTTTTTATTAAAACTGCTACGATAAATTGATAGGAGTAAAACTTTGCGGAGAACAGATTTAATGAGCCACATGCATATTTTAATGGATGTTGTGTTTTTGTCTAAAGCCGGACTAGAAGTTTGTGTTGATGGTGACGTAGTTGTTATGTGGGTTTTGCATAATGACTTTAATTAAACAAAAATAGGTTATTGGGTACTGTACCAACATTGTTTCTGCAGGCGGAAGTTTGAATTATTGATCATCTGCAGGCAATGTGATAAGGAGAAAGCATACATACCCAGAAAGGAAAGAAGGTGGTATAAAAGAAGAGCCGCTCATTATTCTTTTCGAATCGTATTTAGTTTACACTCGGGTTTCACTTTACTTCATATATTATTATAAGATGAGAACGTGTCAGGTGCCTGTTTTTGTGCTAATCGGATTTACCGTTATAAATGAAATAAAATCAGGTAATTACTATTCTTTTATAACGAGCGCTGTGACATACATTTAACTTTTCTCTGAAAGCCTTGCATTTTGGACCTTTTCAGAAACTTGATATCATTCATAAATTTATATTTTGCGCCTATAAATTGAAAAACTCAGTTATGCGTGCAAACATGCTTCAATTGAAAAAAGTATTGAATTCAGTTCGAATTTTGGAAACAACAATACAGATTTGATAACAAAAGGGTGTATTTCGATGCAGAATCAAACGTTTATACAGGGTGCACTGATATTGAAGGACAAAATTTCTTTGAAACATTTGATTTTGCTAAGGTAAGTTAGTCGTTGTTCGACATCAATGTTCAATTAAGCCCTGCTTGAGTCTGAACTGAGTTCTAAATTGTGATGAAATTTCTAAGGGCTGATCAAACGGTTGCTGGTTCAGAAACTATGTTGTCACCATCATAAGATATTATAGATTCTTGCATGAGTATGCTGAAGTTTGGATGACAAATTCTATGCACTGGCATCGCTTATGTGTTTACTATGAATTCATAAACGGCTCGCACAGCGTATAACCCAAACTTTTAATAGCTACTTGTTCGATAGCTTACGGCCTTTGTCTTTGTTCTTGGGCATATTCATCACTTTACTCGCATATCTATCTAACTTCTTAAAGGAGCTTCTAGCGTATTTCCATTAGTGTTAGCCTGCTCATTATACTTTCAAGTGAGCCAGGTCTTCATTGTTTTATTTATGGAATGTAACTCTACAGTTGGAAGGGAAAATATCAACAAAATTTTTGTTGCTGCTACTCAGTTTGGTAGACAGTAAAATCAAATCTCATACCTTTTTAAAATTTTAAAAAATGTTTTAAAATTTTTAAATTTTGCATTTTTCCATTTGCCACCTTGTAGAAATTTTATCTGAAATGATTAATTTTTATTAAAACACTGAGTAACAAAAAACAAATTCTGCTAGATAACACTTCAAATAGAAACAAAATCGCTCGAAGCAATGAGAATTTATCCACTCCCAAAGTTAGGACAAATTTGGCAGTGCAAAAGCAAACGTTCATTTTCTTGAGCAGCATATATTATATATTTTGTTTTCTTCTTAGTAGTAGTAAACATCTTTATTTCTAAAAAAAGGCTATCGACCTATCGGTCTTTCTGCCCTTGTTTAATACATGTAGTCCTAATCTAAATAAAAAACAAAGATGAAAATTCTCTTATTCTAGGTTCATAATTTTATTAATTAAACTTTCCAATTCTAATGACAAGAAAAAATTATTTTATTGTCCAGTAGTCAGTTGCGTTTGTAAGTGTTCGAGTAGCGTTGATGTAGGGAAACGGAAGCGGGATTGTCTGGTTGGTCTTGTAAGACAAAGGGGATTCAGTATGGTCCAGTTGTAGGGGTTGTTTGTCCATTTTGTCTGTAGATGTATGAGTCTTTCCGAAATCTTTGTCATGTTTGTGCGTTCGTATAGTAGTTGGGTGGAGGGGTTGTGTAGTGGGTTTTGGGGGTGTCTTATTCGTGTTATTAGTCTTAGTGCAATTTGTTCTGTTGTTTGTATATAACGTTTTGTCCTTTCTGTTCCGTTGGTCATGAGTATATGTCCATAGTCTAGCAAGGGTCTACAAATAGCCTTATATATTTTGGTGCCGGTGTTTGTGCTAATTCCTCTGTCTTTGTAGGTTAGTGATCGGAAGTGTTTTGTTCTCTTTATTGTTTCTGTCCTTATGTTTCGTATGTGTTTAGTGAATTTAAGTTTGTGGTCAATCGTGGTTCCTAGGTATTTTATGTCATTCTTTGGTTCTGTCGTTTGGCCGTCTGCAATTATTGTAGGGGAGTCAGCGTTGAGTCGGTGGTTTTTGACTAGAAGTTGATTTTTTGACGCGTTTGGTGTTAGTTTCCATTTATAGAACCATGACATTGTATTGTTCGTTAGTGTTTGGAGTCTTTCAGTCGCTTTTTCAGTGGTTTTGTCGTGTACTATTAGTGCAGTATCGTCGGCGTATAGTAACATGTAAGCTGATTTGTCTATTTGGTTTTTGTCTGGTAAGTGGTAATTATGGATATCATGGCAGTATATATTATATAGGAATGGTGAGAGCGGGGATCCTTGCGGTAGTCCTTGTTCAGGGGAAAAAGAAAAACAGAATGTGTTGTCAATTCGTACATGTAGTAGTCTGTTTTCAAGTAAGTTTTTTATGATGTGAAGCAGATATGTTGGTGTGTGGAGTTTGTAGAGTAAGCCCATATGCCAGACACTGTCAAAGGCCTTGTTAATGTCCATGAATAGACACGCCGACTTTCTGTCAGTTAGGTGAGTCGTTTGTATATTGTTGGCCAAAATAAAGAGCGGATGAATAGTCGAGTGATGTTGTTTGAGACCAAATTGGTAGGTAGGTATATATTTTCCAATCACTTTTTCAAGCCGCTGCTTTATTATGTATTGAAAAACTTTGCTTAGTACTGGAAGTAGTGTAATTGGTCTGTAGTTGCTCGGTTGTGTATTGTCCAGTCCATTTTTGGGTATAGGGATTATTAAGCCGTTTTTCCATGTTTTTGGGATTTTGCTATTTGTGATGCAGTTGGTCAATTCAGTTAGGATCAGTTTGTACGTTTCTTGAGTTAGGCTTTTCAAGAGTTTTGCCTTAATTTTATCTTTTCCCGGTGCTTTGTTTTGATATGCGCTAGGGCTTCATCGTACTCCGTGTCTGTGATCAGTTTGTAGGAATAGTTTGGTGAGCTGTTAAAATAGTTCAAGTACCAGTCGTTGATCAAGTTCCAGTTGTCATTGTCGAAGTTAGGGTTTGTCGATATGCTGAAGGCCCTTTGATAGTGTCTGGGGAACGCGTCCTCTTTGTCTGTGTAACGTTCTATTCCGTTTTCGTCAATTGTTTTCTTCTTATTATACATTCAAATGCTTATACCGTTTTAGATTGAAGTCAAATATAATACCTAGATATTTATTTACTTTAAAGCTATAAAATGTTTACCCTAGTTTAAAGCAATAAATTTTAAATAAATCGTCATATAAAAAACAAAATCATCGATAGTTTAAATTTAAAATATACATGCTGTTCCATTTAAAGAAATTATTTTCAGTCCGACAACTTTTTTATATGACCCCGTATACCTATTCCAAAAATGACAGTATTCCAACATTTTGCTTGCATTTAAATATGAAAATATGGGGTCATTTTGTAATTGAAAATTTTAATATTTTCTCCTGCACCTCTCAAGCGAGCAAAATTTTTCAAATTTTGATTTTACAATTTTGACCTAAAACGAGCAGATGACACCTATACGAGATACGAGATAAAAGGGTCGAAAATTGGATACCCTGTACACGATTTCCGCAGATAAAATAATCCAAGATGACTTCTTTGGTGTGGTTGGGTTATTATCAGTTGACATGCCAATAAAAAGCTCCTTGAGTGTAAAAAGTACATAGTGCTCCAGAACGTGACAATTTAACATAAAATCCTTTACTTGCACGATAAAATTTCAGTTTCAGGGCAAAATGTATCAGAGACCCTTCCGATATCGGCTGTGTCAAGCCCTGTTCCCATCTTATCTACGACAACCCGAAAGCCGGTGCTCCCGTCTTTTCGATTACCTTGCTCTTGCTTCCAGGGGCAATGCGGATGCTGCACCGGTTATATCCTGGATAGGTTAAACCAAAAAGCTTGCATGAACATGACCTATGAACCCGAGGAATTCGCTGTCCATGCAGTCATGTCTTTAAATGGAGTTCCGTTTTACAGAAATACGATTTCAGGTAAGCCGTTGAAAACAGATACGATAGAACTAATCATCCCATCAAAACTTTACTCAAACTCTTATAGTCATAAAAACTTTGCGCTTCACTTTTCCAATTGAGAATTTCATAGCGTCCCTTGTTGCCTCAAAGCATATTTTAACTTGTTAATTTATTCCAGTTCCGAAATACTTCGTGAAAAATATTATTTTTCGGATTTCATCTCACTAGTTCCCGATGTTGCTGCTCACTCCAACGTTCATACAATAATTGACTTATTTTTAAACTACGTGATTTTATATTAATTTACCATGTAGAAGCTACCAATGCTAAACTACCCACGAATTTTCATTTCCGAAATCCTTCGGGAAAAGTTTTATTTTTCGGTTTTCTTCTCACTAGTTCCCGATGTTGCTTCTCACTTCAACGTTCATACAATAATTGACTTATTTTTTACAACTACGTGATTTTAAATTAATTTGCCATGTAGAAGATTCCAATGCTAAACTACCAACGAATTTTCATTTCCAAAATTCTTCGGGAAAAATATTATTTTTCGGTTTCCTTCTAACTAGTTCCCGATGTTGCTGTTCACTCCAACGTTCATACAATAATTGACTTATTTTTTTTCAACTACGTGATTTTAGATTAATTTACCATGTAGAAGATTCGAATGCTAAACTACCCACGAATTTTCAATTCCGAATCCTTCGGGAAAAGTATTATTTTTCGGTTTTCTTCTCACTAGTTCCCGATGTTGCTGCTTACTCCAACGTTCATACAATAATTGACTTACTTTTTTGCAACTACATGATTTTAAATTAATTTGTCATGCAGAAGATCCCAATGCTAAACTACCCACGAATTTTCATTTCCGAAATCCTTCGGGAAAAGTTTTATTTTTTCGGTTTTCTTCTCACTAGTTCCCGATGTTGCTGCTTACTCCAACGTTCATACAATAATTGACTTACTTTTTTGCAACTACATGATTTTAAATTAATTTGTCATGCAGAAGATTCCAATGCTAAACTACCCACGAATTTTCATTTCCGAAATCCTTCGGGAAAAGTTTTATTTTTCGGTTTTCTTCTCACTAGTTCCCGATGTTGCTTCTCACTTCAACGTTCATACAATAATTGACTTATTTTTTACAACTACGTGATTTTAAATTAATTTGCCATGTAGAAGATTCCAATGCTAAACTACCAACGAATTTTCATTTCCAAAATTCTTCGGGAAAAATATTATTTTTCGGTTTCCTTCTAACTAGTTCCCGATGTTGCTGCTCACTCCAACGTTCATACAATAATTGACTTATTTTTTTTTAACTACGTGATTTTAGATTAATTTACCATGTAGAAGATTCGAATGCTAAACTACCCACGAATTTTCAATTCCGAAATCCTTCGGGAAAAGTATTATTTTTCGGTTTTCTTCTCACTAGTTCCCGATGTTGCTGCTTACTCCAACGTTCATACAATAATTGACTTACTTTTTAGCAACTACATGATTTTAAATTAATTTGTCATGCAGAAGATCCCAATGCTAAACTGCCCACGAATTTTCATTACGAAAAACATTACATTACGAAAAATATTATTTTTCGGTTTTCTTCTCACTAGTTCCCGATGTTGCTGCTCACTTCAACGTTCATACAATAATTGACTTATTTTTTACAACTACGTGATTTTAAATTAATTTGCCATGTAAAAGATTCCAATGCTAAACTACCCACGAATTTTCATTTCCATTCTTGTTATTTGCCGTGCCGATTCTACAGTTCGCTAACCTCTAGTGCTATGAAACTAGCATTTTTCAAAATATGAAAAACTCTAGTCGACTTTGTTGACAAAATACCACTAAGATAATCCAGAAGATCATACACACTTAAAATTATATTATGTATTCTCCACATTGATACTATTTGATTTTTTCAAAGATGCTTTGTAAAAAACAACTATTAATTTTCAAACTGATTTTTTCAATATACTAATTATTCTTGGAAATAGTTTAAATAATTTAGTAATCATGATGCGCCAAAATGATGAAATACTTTATGTATTTCAACGGCTTTAGCGAATATACAGTTTAGATATTGAAAGTTTCGATATCATGCAGAAAACTCATTATAATGATGTATAACTTTCTCTAAACTTATCTGTATAAACTTATATACGAGCTCAGAATTACGGTGGCGTATTATGTTAACGTAGTTCCATCAAGTTGAAAACCAGTCTATTAAAAGTTTATTATACTTTCTATTAGCGGGTAATAAATCATAATGTTTAGGTTAATCGGGAATATTTTCAAAAATGCATAAGCTTGAAAGCCTACGCCGGATGAAAACCTCAAATGAAACATCTAGGAATAAACCTACTTGTTGAAATTGTATATATGTTCCTATGCAACAAGGAAAATTTCTCGTAAATCTCTTTTCTTTTAAAATACAGATTTCAGATTTCGCAATTTGTCTTCTGAAATTTTTAAATAATCCATGCACGCGTGTACATCTTGCTGAGATAAACTGGGGCACTTTTAAAATAAAACTTACTATTAATTTTGGGCGCTGCCTTCGAAGGGACAAAGTCGAGCAATTTTTAGTGTCTCCGTAAGCTAAATCCTGCTCTGTCTTCCAACTTAGCTCTTTTCTTATCTTAATGTAAATTTATGAAAGATCGGAAATGGACTTTATTATTTTATTAGTGGATTGAGCTTTAAAGCACTAAGAATCGAGAGGTTTTACCTTTTTACTTTTAGGAATGCGCTTTCTGCATTAGATGACAAATATTCTAATAGAACTTTGCCTGAAAAAGACACTTAAAATTTTCAAATCTCTGTGAATAGAATTCTTAATCCATAAATTTTCCCCAGTGCGCAAACAGCCGAATTGATTCATATATTAGAATTTTTCAAAACAGCTGAACTGGAATCGGTAGGAAAGAAAGTAAATTCAAGAAAGTGAATTGTAGAGTATTAAATTTATTAATAAAAATTATGGAAAGAAACTGGAAACTAAACGACTATACGTGTTTAGGATAGAAATTAGATTTATTGGATATTTTCTTTAAATCCTTCTGCGAAAGTTATTTCTTTAGAAAAGAGTCACGTATTGGGCAAGAGCTTCCTACCAATATAAATATTTGCGTTGTCATATATATTTTAATGTCCCCATTGGGAAACAGATTTTCCATCTCGCGGTTTTCATATGCTTATGTAATATCAACGGCTTAATATTCGATATGAGATTCTATGAATGCCGCGAATTTTCTCGCATTTTAAATCAAACTAAGTTTCACTGCCTGCGTCTGCTTAAAATCTTTGAAAAAAAATTATATTTAAAGTATTTTGATTCATATTCACGCAATTAGCTAATGTAATATTGTAAAAAGTTGAAATTCGACCCTTTTGCATATTTAATAATACAAAAAGGTCATGCGGGGTAATTCTTCATGATATGAAACATCAAATATGTACCATTTGAATTTAACATTTCAAGGTAAATATAAACTGGAAATGTGCTATATATCAGATTTTGCCAAACTATTATTACCTTGGTCGTGCCAATATGCGTTTAATGATGTTCGGAGTTGGAAACAATTTTGGATCAGAGTTGCTAGATACAGTTTGAGTAAAACCTTCTAAGCTTTATCTTTAGAATAGTAGTGCCCAAAATAAGACCACATTTGGCCTTTTTTTAAAGACTTTTTAACGGGTGAACTTCTTAGCAGCCTGAAGCAGTCGAAGAGAATAGGGGGATTTATAATGGTCAAGTTGTATCTACTTGGCTGGCCGATACATGAAATGTCTCATTTAATTAGCATAATTACTATACAGAAATCAGTTTTATTGTTATGGAGAATATTTTCAACTCAAAGACTAACTGAATCCAAATGGCTTCTCGTTATCGATGCGTCCTAAGGCGAAACGCGTTATACATTCTCTGAGGAACAGTATAATTAAATTAAGTATGGATAGAAGGCTAGAATATACCCTCAAACTTAAAATATATGTAAATTTGCTTTGAGGTGTCTTACGGACTAAAACGGTGGTGACAAGCTGGATTGGATGGTTGAAGGAGTATTTGATTACAGTCCGCAAAGCGTATAGATAATGGGGACTTTCAGTGAATAGAATTTCATGTTTATGGAAATTTTATTACTCATTGATCAACAACATTTTTGAGTGCCCAAGAGACAAACCAAAAGCTTTTATTTACTCATATACAAGTAGATGAACCTAATCCAACAGCCTTTTTGAACGCTTCACCATTCAGGAGTCATGTTACATCTGAAATTAAAAATATTTAAATTAAAATCATACGCATATGATGATATATAAATTGAAAGACACCAACGCACAGAAATTGGCAGTATATCTATAGATATGGAAATACCATTAATCATGCTAGGGGTAGGATCGTAGCTCTCCTAAAACCAAAATTTAAACTTGGAAGAGCAAATCCTCCTTCCCTCAACCACCCTCTGAACGACTGCATACATTTTACGATGCCCTACCTAAATGACCTGATACACATATTTCTGACATACATATACCCACACTCCAACTCAGAACAAAATATATTGACCAAAGCAAGCATCTATAAGTATGCAATAATTATAGGCGACTTTAATTTGAACAAAAACAAAACGAAACAGCTTTAAAGATTTTTCCAAAATTCGGACTTTATAAAACAGCACACCCCACCAACTTTTCTGATGCCCGCAAACCCATATTCAACACCAGACGTTCTTCTGCACACAAGAAACTTAACAAACACCATCAACAACATAAACTTAACCAATGAACTTGGATCCGACCACCTGGCTATTACGTTTAACATAGTCGTACAACATACGCAACCTACCTCCAGTACACCTCCTATAGAGAAAAAGTTAAACCTAAGAAAGACTGACATAGACAAAGTGAAACAATATATACATGACTACATTCAATCGCAAGCACAGCCCATTTCAATAGAAACCATACAACTACAACTTTCACTAGCCATAGGAAAATTTAGCCCGGAAATAAAAAATGCTTTCTACCGACATACACTACCCAAATTCATACTGAGACTCATGAAACGAAAGAGAGAACTGTACAGACTATATACAAACACTCAAAATAACGACCTAAAAAAGGCACTGAACCAACTCAACAGAAACATTAAAACCTTGATTGGACAATACCGACAAGACAAATGGCTAGAAACATGTAAATAAATACAAAAGACAAAGCCAAAACATACTGGCGAAAAATTAAGAAAATAGTGCAATACAAAAAAACTAACACTACTGACACAATTGACGAAAACGGAATAGAACGGTACACAGACAAAGAGAAAGCTGACGCGTTCGCCAGACACTATCAAAAGGCCTTCAGCATATCGACAAACCCTAACTTCAACAATGACAACTGGAACTTGATCAACGACTGGTACTCGAACTATTTCAACAGCTCACCAAACTATACATACAAACTGATCACAGACACAGAGTACGATGAAGCCCTAGCGCATATCAAAAACACAGCACCGGGAAAAGATAAAATAAAGGCAGACTCCTGAAAAGCCTAACTCAACAAACACACAAACTGATCGTAACTGGATTGAACAACTGCATCAGAAATAACAAAACTCCAAAAACATGGAAAAACAACTTAATAATCCCTATACCCAAAAATGGACTGGACAATACACAAGCGAGCAATTACAGACCAATTACATTATTCCCAGTACTTAGCAAAGTTATTGAGTACATAACAAAGCAACTAGGAAAACTTGTCGGAAAGTACATACGATCGTATCAGTTCGGATTCAAACATCAACACTCGACTATTCACCCACTCTTCACTCTGACTAACAATATACAAACAACCCACCTAACTGACAGAAAGACAGCTTGCCTGTATATGGACATTAACAAAGCTTTTCATAGTGTCTGGCATAGAGGCTTACTATACAAACTATACAAACTACACACACCAACATATCTACTACACACCATAAAGAACTTACTAGAAAACATACAACTACAGGTACGAATTGACAAAACACTGTCATTCTCTTTTTCCCCTGAACAAGGGCTCCCTCAAGAATCCCCGCTCTCACCGTTTCTCTAGAATATATACTGCTATCACAAATACAATTACAACTTACCAGACAAAAATCAAATCGACAGATCGGCATACATATTACAATACGCAGACGACACGGCACTTATTGTACATGACAAAAGTACTGAGAGAGCAGCTCAAAGACTCCAAACACTAACAAACAACACAATGATATGGATTTATAAATGGAGACTAACATCAAACGCGTCAAAAAAACCAACTTCTGCTCACAAACCACACAGTCAACGGTGACTCCCCTACAATAACTGCAGACGGCCAAACGACACAACCAAACAACGACGTAAAATACCTTGGAATCACAATTGACCAGAAACTTAAATTTACTGAACACATACGAAACATCGGAACAGAAACGATAAAAAGCACAAAACACTTTCGCTCACTAACATACAAAGACAAAGGAATTAGTACAAATACCGCGACAAAAATATACAAAGCGATCTGCAGGCCCCTCCTGGACTATGGACATATACTCATGACCAACGGAACAGAAAGGACAAAACGTTATATACAAACAACAGAACAAATTGCACTAAGACAAATAACACGAAAAAGACACCCCCAAAACCCACTACACAACCCCTCCACCCAACTACTATACGAACGCACAAACATGACAAAGATTTCGGAAAGACTCATACATACATCTACAGAAAAAATGGACAAACAACCCCTACAATTGAACCATACTAAATCCCCTTTGTCTTACAAGACCAACCAGACAATCCCGCTTCCGTTTCCTTACATCAACGCTACTCGAACACTTACAAACGCAACTGACTACTGGACAATAAAATAATTTTTTCTTGTCATTAGAATTAGAAAGTTTATTGAATTAAATTGTTAACCCAGAATAAGAGAATTTTATCTTTGTTATTTTTATTTAGATTAAGACTATATGTACTAAACAAGGGCAGAAAGACCGATAGGTCGATAGCCTTTTTTAGAAATCAAGATGTTTACTACTACTGCTAAATTGAAATGAACGCAAGAAGTACCCAACCGATAAAACGATTGGGAAAAATCGTGAACAATTAGCCGTTTTTATTGCCGCAGAGTATTTTACATGCAGCCAGAATAAAAGCATACTAACATTTCAATCTATTGGGTAATAGCTAAAATCCAAACAAATTTACAGTTGCTTGAGCCCCTAGTTTAAGGCAAAAAATATCGGTTTTCTTTCCTCCAATTTTAAAAGAAAGACATGGAAGATTGGCGCCGATAAATCCTGTCAGGTACATTCGTTTTGCGCTAACCCTTTCTTTGAACAGGACAAGAAAAATAAACTGCTAAAGATAATGGATTCTTGGGAAACGTTTTATTTGCTTATTTAAGTCCCCCATAGTTAATAAACAAAAATCTTGTCAGTTAGTGTTACTTAAATGATGTACAAACAAGAGCATGGTTTTCCATTTTTCAGCCAAGTTCTTCAGCTTTGTGTAACTAACAAAGTTAAGTCGTTAAATGCTTACTATGCAATTCAGATTTTCCATTCATGTTGAATGGCTGATTGTTTACCTTGAGGTTATTCAGGATTTGAATTAAATTCTTTTCCTGCTTAGTTTCCATCTCAATGTTATTCGAGGGGAAATAATTTTGTTTTGGAACGACAACCGAGAAAATGTTATTTTCACTCCTGATCTAAGATGTTTTTTGCAGGAAAAAATCCTCCACCAGTGTGTATGCGCCTGCCAAGACTTCGCTTTGTAAAGTTCTGCGTGGAATTTTCAAATGTTTACTTCGCCAATCGAAACGTGCACTTGTGCATTGATGCAGAAGCCAATTGGGAAGACTTTACTTTACTCGAGTGGTCTTTTGACTGCATTCGCATGGGTGTTGCAGGATTTCAAGTTATAAATGCTGAAGATGGTGGAGGCATTCCAGAGAAACCCATTGACACTGTTGATCAAACTGATGAAGACTATGACGATAGTGCTCGTGATAACTCCAGGAAACCAACATTGAATGATGCAAAAATTATTTTTCATCGCAGTTTGAAAAAAATTAAAACACGAACTGTTGGGCATGATTCAATTTCCATTAGGAAGAACCAAGGTGGAAATTTTGTAGTATTTTCTTTAGGATAAGTCGAAACATTGCCAAATTATTAATTTTTAATTATTTATCAAAATAACATTATTTTGAAAACAAGTAATTGGGCCATTTTGCAGAGGCTTCCAAACCACATTTACTTTAGTGAATACTATCTGTTGCAATAAATCGTTTAATTTATATGATACTCGACGTATCGCAACACGAATTACAAAACAGCAATTTGTCGCTTTTTGTTATAGGATTCACAGGAATAGTTTTATTTTAAATTAGCAGTATTTATTTTTTATTTATTAGCAGTTTTAACTATACATATGAATGGTCAGTTTTACAGATCCTACACCTATAGTTAGTCGTAGTCACTTTTATGAATTACTCTAATATGATGAAATTGGAGACATCAATATGTTTAGTTAGATCAGTGGTTCCCAAAGTGGTTCCTACGGACCCCAAGGGGCCTCTGGGATCATTCAGGGGGTCATTGAAAAATTAAAATCGATTTTCGGGTTTCTGAACAACGTCAGGGGGTCCGCGCAAGGTTCATTATAAAATTAGGGAATAGAACCCTTTTGCAAGTACTTAGTCAAACTTAGAGCATAAATGCAGATGAATACAGAGTAATGCAGAGATAGAGAATTATCCACAAATCAGGAAGTGAAACCAATGTTTAAACAAGGATACGGCAATTTCTGGTTATAAAAATATATTTTTCTTGTTCTACTTCAAGTAGCACTACAACCCTATGTGGGTCTTGGCTGCAAGCACAATTTGCCTCCATCGACTTCTATCTAGCATTGTTTCCTGTCCATTTTCAATGCCCATCTTCCGCATATCCGATAGAACATTGTCCTTCCATCTTATTTTAGGTCTTCCCGGTGGTTTTCTGCTCGTCGGTGCTTCTTGCCATGCTATTTTCAGCAGTCTGTCATCCGGTGATCTGTATATGTGTCCTGCCTATCTCAGTCCTTGTGACTTCTCTCACAATATCTCCCTTGTACAATTGTTCTAATTCCGCGTTCTCTATTCTTCCGCGTGTTCTTATTCGATATTGCCCTGAACTAGGTTCCTGGATTGGTCCATATATTTCTCAAAGTATTTTTTGCTCGAATCTTCGCTGGACGACTTCGTTTGCTTTGGTTAGGGTCTACGCTTCACATCCGTACATGACTACCGCGCTTATAGTAGCATGGTACATTTTTAGTTTTGAGGATCGCGACATTATTCTCGATTGGAACTGTTCTCTTAGTGAATAATAGCATCAATTACCGCTCTGTATGCGGGCCTTCATTTCTTTATTCATGTTGTTGTCTGCTGTGATGACTACGCCGAGGTATTTGAATTCTGAGACCCGTTCAAAATTGTAGGTGTCAATGGTTACATTTTGTCCTAGTCGATCTCTTCCCTGTATCCGGGAACTATTTCTACATCTAACTTCATCTATCTAAAGAAACATCTATTTTGTTTTGTCTCCATTAATACGTAATCCTACTGTGTCTGCCTCCTTTTCTATTTTTCCAAACAACTCTTTGATTGCAATGGTTGTTTTACTGACACGATCTATATCATATGCAAATGCCAGTTTCAGGATTGGCCCACTGCTTGAAAAAAATTCTTCGTCAATGTTAGCTCGTTTGATCGCTGCGTCCAAAACGATATTGAACAGTATTGGAGACAAACTATCACCCTGTTTCAGGCCGCTGTCCACCACAAAGTTTTCTGACATGTTGTTCTCAACTTTAACACAGCACTGGCTACCCTCCATGCACACTTTTGTAATATTGATTATTTTTTTTGGGATTCCACATTCTGTCATGGCTGCCCATACATGGTCTCTTAACACGCTATCATAGGCTTGTTGGAAGTCGATAAATAGTTGGTGGAGGTCCTTATCAAATTCCCAGTGTTTTTCGAGGATTTGGCGGATAGTGAAGATTTGATCCATCGTTGACCTATCGATTCTTCCGCGTATGGTGGTATGCGGATTAGAATCACGGTTGCCAGCACTTTATATGCGGTGTTGATGAGAGATATCCTTCTGGAGTTTTTGCATACCTGATAGTTTCCTTTTTTTACGTAGGGGTATAATAACACTCTGTTTCCAGCTTTCCGGTAATGTTTCGCTGTCCCATATTAGTACGATTAACTCATGCATCTTTTGATAGAGTACTGGACCTCCCATTTTCAGGCATTCAGAAGGGGTAGTATCATTTCCTGGCGCTTTGTTGTTTTTAGGCGATGTATGGCCTTCGTCACTTCTCCTAGTGTTGGTTTCTCGGTTTCTATTTCGGCGGTTAAATACACCGGTATATTTGTTGTGTCGTCGTCCTTTGTTACATTGAGAAGTTTCTTAAAATGTTCTTTCCATGTTTTTAATACCTCTGTAATGCCGGTGATGACTTCACCATTATCTTCCGTATCCGTATTTTTTTATATATCCCCTTGTTTGGGGTTTAAAGCCCATTTTAATTCGAGATGTTTCTTTAAAGAATGTCCTGCTGTTGTTATGTCTTCCACTATCTTCGTTGTCTTGTATCTGTTTCTTCTGATGTTTTCTCTTTTTCTCCCTAATGAGTTTTCTTGCTCTATGTCTTGCATTGTTAAATTTATCTATGTTGTCCTGTGAAGGGTCCTGCAATATTTGAGCCCTAGCGCGGTGTCTTTGGTTCTGTACGTTCTCACAGTCCGTATTGTTCCAGTAATTTTTATTTGCTCATTCGCGCTTTCCGATAGTTGTTTCCATTGTTTCCAGAATAATCTTCTGTATAACATTCCTCATGGTGTTGGCTTTATTCTTACACTTTTCTGGTATATCCCGCATTTTAGTTGCAATTTGTAGTTAGCGAGAACTTTCTCTTCCTTAAGTTTATCCGTGTCCCATTTAGCTTTCTTACTTGTTTGCTGAGGATACATGATGTGTTACAAAAATATCCCAATTTTATATCCAACATTATGGGTTATTGTACAGATGCTTTTGATTGCTTTTCCGTGGTCCTATTTGGTAGAACGTAGTGCCGGACATAAATACACTCATAGCCTCCCATCAGATTCATCCAAGTCATTAATTTTTGACATATTATGTATTTTAAAACAAAAGTTATCATTTCAATAACTACTTCTTCAACAACATGGTTAAAGTATTTCCATTTTATTTTTACGTCAATCTTTACCATTCAAAACATCAAAGTTACATTTTGAATTTTTCTTTTATGTAGTTTTGTACCCAGGGTCCGAGGGCAAGTTTCGACTATGAAAAGGGGTCCGTGGGACAAAAGAGTTTGGGCACCACTGAGTTAGACGGTACATACGTCTAAGTGAAATTAAATTTTTTCTTCACTGCTGGTCCATTTGCGGCTTGATAATGTTTTTTTAATTAAGCTATATCTGAATTCGCCTAGATCCTTTTACCTGTCGCATTATGATCCATTTAATATCCCACAGATAGGATCTCGCTTATTGCTGTCAAATATTTACCGTCATGGAGAACAGGGTAGTCCTTTTTCCATCGGGCAATTTGATAGCTGAATTATGAATGGCTTTTAGGCCCAAGACTCCTGAGCGTTAAATATTATTTTGTTATTGGAGTAGAAAGTCGATTTGTATACAAGAGCCTAATATATTGCCAGACATTCATAAATCAATCACAATTCTCCACCACTTGGGATCAATCCATAAAATTGAGCCATTAGAACAGTACAACTTTGGCAAACGTCTATTTTTGATTGCTAATCTAAGAAATCCAGTGGTAGACTGTGTCAAGATGGCATGATTCAAATTAGGAAGCTGGAATGATTGGCCAATTTAATGAGAAATTTAAAATGTAAACTCCTTCATGGATTTTGGAACAAAGCATTTGAAAGACTAAAGATGAGTAAATTTAACTCGAACAATTAATAAAATTTGAACGTTTCACTGAGCCATGTTAAAGCTTTTGTATTGATAAGAATTTGTTGGAAAAATAATGGGTGAATAGATGTGATAGCATTTAGGTTGGAGTCAGCATTCAGAAAGTGTGTTCCTTTTGTAAATAGTTATCTCTCGAGCATGTAACCAAGCAAACAAACAACTATCCTGATTTGGCAGCAACTGAAAACTTTTTCCAGATTGCTTGCCTTTACTACTTCGAAGATACTAAAGGAGAAATCCAAACAATAATCTCGCCCGGAATACACGATATTGGGAGAAAAAGAAACATTTTAGATCCCTCTTTAAATCAAGCTTTGGATGTGTGGATAGATTCCGATGTAAATTGTGTCGGAACTAAAGCAAATTAAACAATTTGTCAATATCTGAAATGTAATTCCCAACTTCTGGATGGGACTAAGGCAACTAATTACCGAAACTGGATTTCAGCAACGAAATATATATATGTATATTACGTCATTAGAGGCAATAAACAATAAACCTTTATCAAGGTGTGTAATTGTATTAAAGCTTGCCGCCTGAAAGCGAATAGTAAATGGCAAACCCAGTATAACTGTCACTTTAGCCTTTTGATTTCAAGCTATACTAATCAACGGAATTTACTATCTACCTCACCAATCCTGTGGGTAACATAAACCTTGTTTAATTAATTGTTGGGAGAAATTAAATTAAAACTTTGCCTATTTCCAACTATATCGTTGTACCATTAAACTCAAATAAATCCGGGATTTGGGGACATTATGTCTTTATTACCTGTTAGCAGCAGCTTTTCGTGCATGTTCTGGCTATATCGAACCGATCCAGAAGTTTATTGTTGCAAACCGGAAAGCGATGTAAATCGATATGTAGAAAATCATTTAGTTTACTAAATCCCCAATAAATTGGCCCAATGATAAAAAAATATCAGTAACAAATAACCCCTTAATATGCCACACCCGCAGATACATCAAATTTAAGTCAATTTGTTGAAATTCTGATTTTATATTGAATTTTCCTCGTAAAATGCTTCATCGAGAGTTCACGGTAAAGATCCCGTCAAAAAAAGGTCCGCTCTATCCCCGTTTTATTCCTAAGAGATTCAACATTTCCGTCAACTATTTGAATAACTTCATTTTCCTTATTTGTCACTGGTTTGATCCCGTTTTGGCTCCCCAAAAACTGCTGTTTGTGGTTTGCTAATTTCGAGAACGCTGATAAAAGGTTCACCCTGACATAAGTGGGTTAGAGGGTTTAGACCATTATTTAAGCCTTATTGCTCCTAGGCGCGTCATAAAACGCCAAAGCCGCCCTGTGATTTGTCAAAATGTTTGTTGGCTAAAATATATACAGATTTATGAGTATTTGCTTTTTGAACGAGGAAACTTTTCCGAAAGCTAATTCAGACAAAATCTAATTCGCGATTCTGCAATAAATTCGAGACGCTTTCTTATCAAATCAGCGATCTGTAAAGCTTCCATCATCCATAGTCTTGTTAAAAGGTGGGTAGATATAAATGGATTTTATAAAAATGGTGACAGCAGGTTAATTGCAACGACCTGTCGTAAAAGGTAAAATAGAAAACCGTTAAGGAAAGCTTAATTAATCTGCGATTACAATAGTTAGAAATCTGTAAAAATGCGGGTAATGGTGCTGGCCTAGATTTGCTGGATAAAAGACCTAATGTTTGAATTATTTTTCGTGTCATTCCTCAAAAACTGAACCTTAAAATGTCGGAATATCAGTTTGAGTATTATTCATTTCCGGCCGTGAACGTTTTCTAGTTGCGCAAATTTAATCCGAAACCTGGCATATTTTTTGCTGAAAGCCCATTACTCCCGAAATGTCGTCTAAAGTATCATTTGTACAAAAAATAAAGGTGTGATGGAACTGTTTCAACAGTGGTAGTTTGGCAAACGGAAAGAAATGTCAAGATGTAACGCAGTAGAAAATTGAGTTACTCAACTCAAACCAGTACGCGAAATTGTCTTAAGCAATTACCCCAAATTTGTCCGTTTACATTTTTCGGCTCTCAAGCCATATTCCAAGTTCTGGAGAGATGTTTGAGTGTAAAAGCATTTAATCACCGGTTTAAGAGCTGTTAACCTACATAATTCCTTTTTGGATAGGAAGCTCTCAACGGTAAACAAAGCAAAGCATCCGATATACATGCTAGATGAATAGGATAAATGAAGTTTGGCTAAACAATAGCCCAAACAGAATGAGGATTTTCGGCATGAATTGCGAAATGCTTCGAAGAATGAATTGTCGAGTAAGCATTTTTGTATTGTCAGTCAAGCTCAATAACTTTAAATAAAAGCGCCACCGTTTAGCTTACTTTTGTTTATAAATTGGCAGATTATCGTCTGTCGGCGGAACTGTAAAATCCGGGGAATGAAATACACTGGAGCGATGCCCAACATTTTGTATTAGTGGATAAATTATCAGCTTTTACCACCTACCTAATTTTTTTTCTACCAGTGAAAATTACGCCATTATGCAACACTAGGTTTTGAATCGTCTACATACAAACGAATCAAGTATATTCCCGTTTTCTGCGCTCCTTATTAAGCTAGATATTCCAAAATTTAGAATTCTGTTAACACTTAAAAGCCATTATAAACGAACAACGTTGTCGACGAACCCTTCGATATTCGTCAACGAAATCTCAACTAGGCAGTTATAATTTTCTTGTTGAACAAATATGGTTCGTTAGAATTTGTAAGCAAATATTATGATTAACCCAGTTCTAGAGTAAATTTGAGGGATCGATAGTATTTTGTACCTGCAGGAAATTCGTTCAAGCCACCCTCTTGTTTGGTTGCGGCTTGGTAGATGCAAAGCAAACAGAGGGTAACCGGAAGTTTTTTTTTATTGCATAAACTGTTGTAATCTGAACAACTGCAAATTAGTTAGAGTTCAATCCATTTTGCGGTTTCTCTAACCAGGAGGGTTTCATTTCAACATTTTTGACCCCTATTTATACGTGTTAATTAAAGTGGAAAAAAATCGAGCAAATAGAAATAGCTCAATGAATAATTGTTGAAAATCCCATAAAATGCACTTGTAGGAACAATATACAAACTACCCACCTAACTGACAGAAAGACAGCTTGCCTGTTTATGGACATTAACAAAGCTTTTGATAGTGTCTGGCATAGAGGCTTACTATACAAAGTACACACACCAACATATCTACTACACACCATACAGAACTTACTAGAAAACAGACAACAACAAGTACGAATTGACAAAACATTGTCATTCTCTTTTTCCCCTGAACAAAGGCTCCCTCAAGAATCCCCGCTCTCACCGTTTCTCTACAATATATACTGCCATGACATATACAATTACAACATACCAGACAAAAATCAAATCCACAGATCGGCATACATATTACAATACGCAGACGACACGGCACTTATTGTACATGACAAAACTACTGAGAGTGCAGCTCAAAGACTCCAAACACTAACAAACAACACAATGACATGGTTTTATAAATGGAGACTAACACCAAACGCGTCAAAAAACCAACTTCTGCTCACAAACCACAGACTCAACGCTGACTCCCCTACAATAACTGCAGACGGCCAAACGACACAACCAAAAAACGACGTAAAATACCTTGGGATCACAATTGACTATAAACTTAAATTCACTAATCACATACGAAACTTCAGGACAGAAGCAATAAAGAGAACAAAACACTTCCGATCACTAACCTACAAAGACAGAGGAATTAGCAAAAACACCGCCACCAAAATATATAAAGCTATTTGTAGACCCTTGCTAGACTATGGACATATACTTATGACCAACGGAACAGAAAGGACAAAACGTTATATACTAACAATAGAACAAATTGCACTAAGACTAATAACACGAATAAGACACCCCCAAAACCCACCACACAACCCCTCCACCCAACTACTATACGAACGCACAAACATGACAAAGATTTCGGAAAGACTCATACATCTACAGACAAAATGGACAAACAACCCCTACAACTGGACCATACTGAATCCCCTTTGTCTTACAAGACCAACCAGACAATCCCGCTTCCGTTTCCCTACATCAACGCTACTCGAACACTTACAAACGCAACTGACTACTGGACAATAAAATAATTTTTCCTTGTCATTAGAATTGGAAAGTTTATTTAATAAGATTGTTAACCTAGAATAAGAGAATTTTCATCTTTGTTTTTTGTTTAGATTAAGACTACATGTATTAAACAAGGGCAGAAAGACCGATAGGTCGATAGCCTTTTTTAGAAATAAAGATGTTTACTACTACTGCACTTGTAGGAGTACTGAAACTCAACACCTATTTCGATCTATTTCTGGCAAACAAAAATTTCAGCTTTCGTCAATTGTGCTGAAAATTCCATTTCGTTATCAAACAATTGATAATTTTATCGATAAACTTCGGAAGTATCGATGCGAAAAATGCATTACTGTCGTAGTTGGAATTACCATCATGAAGACAAAAGCAAATTTAATTTTATGGAAAATAGACTGAACTTCGAGAAAGTGGACAGAACTATAAATCCACTTAAATTCAACTAGACGCTTTGTTGCGATTCAATAAAGGCAAAGCTTGTAAAATAAATGAGAAATAAATTTTTCGTATCATATTAAAGAAGCAATATCTAATGTTGATTTAATAAAGGTTTTTTCCGAATTACTATTCAAATGTAAATTCGAACTGTTTAATGGATTATTCAATATTTATATAATCGGGAAGATATATCCAAACTAAGCCATGAACAAATCGAATAAGGGGATTTCAAATTGGAAAATTATTAGCATTTGGTCAAAGCTGAATTAAATAAAACTTTAAGTAAAAATTATACAGGCAAAATACAACATTTTTACTAATTTAACTTTTTCAAAATAGAGTTGTTTTGAAATTCCTCGGCAAAATATGAATATGTTTTTGTCAAACTTCTAATAGGCCCTTAAAAGTTTGCCAAACGCTATTGTATTTTGCAACGTGTATGAAATATATCTTTCAGCGAAACTGATACATTTAAAACGTATACTAACAAATTAATAATTAGGGAGAAAGTAAACTAGAATCATAATCTCCATTTAGCGTGCAAGACAAGTATAATATGGAAGGCGATATAATCTGCGTTAAACCCTTGGGCGTTGAAATTCGACAAATCCAATTGAGTGTGGTTGAAGTAAGCTTCATGTTAGCAAAAGCTTTCACTTTGATTGATGTGTCCTTATCTTTATTTAATAATTTTGCATTTGATTTTAATCGTCTCAGGACCGACGGCGCTTAAGTAGGGGAGTCCGGGGAGACAACTAGTGTCGCAGGGGTAAGTTGTCGTAATCGTTATATCGCCAAAATTAGGGTTTTCAAAATTGAAATTTTGTGAATCGATATAGTTACCTCATCTCATCTTGAATACTGTCATTGTCTGATACTTGTGTAATTTTTTGCCCTGGGTTAGTTTCATGTGATTCTACAAAAAATACTCTTGAAGGTAGCAAAAATGTATATTTTATGATAGTTTATTATATTATCTTCTTAGTTTTGTATGTGGGTTCTGTTCTGAAACTGAGAAGTTATTTGATCAAATCCTAGAATATAGCGGTTAGGGTAATATGTCGCATTGTTGGCGATTATATTACAGATGGTTAGAAAATTTAAACACATACTATGATGGCAGCTGCAAGGGCAGTTACTTGAGAAAAACTCCACTTTCTATCAGAAAATCGTCCGAGGAATTTGATGTTCATTGCAAAGCCCTAGAAAGGTTTTGCAAAAAAGTTACTGCGCAGAGGTTGCAGCCGGACAATCGCTCAGACAAGTCCAGTTTAGCTATAAAAAAACACGGATGGTCTTCACTGACTGGAAGAGGAAACTCGCTTGGAAGAATATCTTAAGAAGGCGTCAGATATTTACTTCGGTCTTACTCCAAAGGAAGTCCGACGTCTAGCATATGGCTACGGAAAGCCTTGGGAAAAGTTATTCCAAATTCCTGGATTTGATAATTTCACGGCTGGTCCAGATTGGTTTTCGGGTTTCCTTAAAAAGGCATCCACGACTCTCTATACGAACACTACAGGCGACTAGTTTATCTAGAGCGACAAGTTTTAACAAGACTAATGTTGAACTGTTCTTTAACAATCTCTGTGCCGTTTTGGATCGTCATCATTTCCGCCCAAACGATATATTTAACATGGATGAAACAGACATCATTACCCTGCAACGACCAGATAGAGTTGTTGCAAGAAGAGGCTTCAAACAAATTGGATCATTAGTTTCAGCAGAGAGAGGCACCCTAGTAACGATGGGTATTGCAGTCTCTGCTGGTGGTAATAGCGTACCGCCTTTTTTTTTTGTATTCCCTCGGGTCCATTATAAAGAACATTTTATCCGCGACAGTCCTCAAGGATGTATGAGAAGCGCAAATCCTTCTGGTTGGATGAAGGAAGAAAACTTCATTCTTTTTATGAGGCATTTTGTCACCAATGTCAAGTGCAGTAAAGATAGGCCTGTTCTGCACTTGTTGGATAACCACGAATCACATCTTTCGATTCCAGCATTAGATTTTGCCAAAGAAAAATGGGTTATGATGCTATAATTTCCTCCTCATTGTCCCCACAAGCTCCAACCTCTAGACCGAAGTGTGTTTGGTCCTCTCAAAAAATGTGTGAATTCTGCTTGTGCCTCATGGATGAAACATCATCCCGGGTCAACTATATCTATATATGATATTCCTGGAATTGTCGCCAGTTCTTTGCCACATGCTATCACGCCTGTTACCATTAGGTCAGGATTTCGAGTGGCTGGAATTTATCAGTTAAACAGAGACATTTTCACTGAAGCAGATTTCTTACCAAGCTACGTCACAGGTCGTCCAATACCAACAGAAAACAATAGTATTCAAGTAGAAATGCATAACACTTAAAAAAATTCAACTTCATCGGCAAACCATGCATAAGAGTTAACGTTCTCAAAGCCTCTATTCCGGAAGCCGCTGCTCTGAAAGCCATTTTACCCAAAACTCCTGTTTCCAAAACCACAGTCACTTATTCAACGTCTGCCATAACCGTATTATCACCGGAAGATATTCGTCCATTTCCAAATGCTGGTGAGCGAAAAAGAAAGAACGGTGGGAGAAAAAAGGGAAAGTTTGCTAATTTGACAGATACCCATATAAAAGATGAAATAGCAGCTTCAAAATTGCCAAAGGTAAAACAAGTTAAGAAAAACGTTTTTGTAAGTGAAACCGAGGAAAAAATAACCACACAAAGGAAAACAGATAAAAAATTAAAACTTATCGACGAAGAAATGGTAACTGATCATGAAGAAGAAACCTTCTGCATCGTGTGCCTTACAGTTCCCCAATTACCTTACATATACCCCCAATATCTTACAGTTCCCCAATGGTAGACTGGTTGCAATGCGTCAGGGGCAAATTCTGGGCTCATGAACGTTGCACAGATGGGAACCTATTCTACGTATATCTGAATTGTGATTCTGATGATGACTACTAATCTCATTGACCTTATGTTCAGAATTGTCTTTTGTTGAATGATTTTGAAAACTAAATATATAAACCACTGTAGATTTTTATAAAATAATCACATTCATTTCCTAGCGACAAGTTACCTCAGGTATTACGACAATGTGCCCCGCAGTGGGGCAGCTCGCCTCATTTTCCCGAGCAGTACGAAAATCACTAAAATTCTATATCCAGGACTTTTTTTTACAATTGCGTTGTAAATAGTATTCGTAACATATGAAAGTACAATACCAATTTACTGAAATCCTTATAAATTTAAAAAGAACCCTAAAAAAATGTTTAAGTAAATTTTGCGGCAACCAGCCCAGGCCTCCCCTAAATCTAAATCGTCGCCGTTTTATAATACGGTAAAACTAGTTTCTACAATATGCTCGAATTTAATGGGTCATATGAGTATAAAGCGTGTTCGAATTCAAAATGTATTGCGACAGATGTTTTCGAAGAAACCGTCTAAAACAAAAGGTCTGAGAAACCAGACCCATAAACTAAACGTTCTCTCATACAATCAAAATTCTTATATGTGTGTGAGCGCTACAACTTATTTACCAAATATGAAGAAATTCGGGAAAGCCGTCTCTTATATGATTTATATTCAGACACCGCTGGCAAATTGCAGAAGGTCAAATATCGGAGAAATTGTGACTCCTGTTTAGCCACCTATACTTTATGTCTTTCAACCGGGTCTTTTTACTACCCTCTAAAGAATTTTATTACCTTTTATATGGCCTTCTCTAACCGCCATTCACTATGACCTATTATTTTTAGAGTTCAACCCATCATTAACTCTATTGATATGTTCCGAATTGACTTAGTTATCCAATGATTCTAAAAACCATGTACATGGCATTTAAAACCTTGGAAATAAAGCAACAATATCAAACACAGCTTCCAGAAAACTTGAGCTGAAAACGACTAAAGAAGTAGAAATAAATCGTATTTGCTAATAACATATAAAACAGAGGTTGAAGCTACTCATCCGGGATCTGCGTAGGATTAAATAAACCTTGCTCTTTACTTAATTTAGACACATTTTCGTATTAAACAATTTCCTTCAATAGCTAATTGCCTCGTTTAGGAAGTCAATGATGGTATAGAAAACACAACAATATTAAACAAATAAACCCTAAACAAAGATGTCATAAGCAAACATGCTCGAGGGATCTGAAATCGAGGTCTGTTTTCATTTCCACCCTTAACACACAAATACATCCTTTATCCAATCTATAAATAAAATTTTTCCAGCAGAGATTATAGCTCGAGTTTTTTTGTCGGAAATGTGTTATGATTCAGAAAGGGAATCAAGAGACATATCAGTGTTTCTTGGGGCATTAAGTGTCAAAAACCAATTTTCCGTATCACTCAGTTCGACTTCTATTTATATAATCGAACGCTTATATATTTGTCTCCTGGCATTTGATTTCGCAATATTCAACATACGAGTATATAAAACACACGCCCAGCGCTCATAAAGTGGGTTGTTAGGAAGTACAATCAGAAGCTTTGTTTATAGTATCTGATAATATATGCACCCTCTAATTCCATTTGAAAATATTACTGGGGAAAAATATCATGATGTCAAACCACATTTTGGAGATTTGCTTGCCTGAATTGAGAAGGGAAACAGGGCTTTTGCAAACAATTGTTTTATAAATGCAAGCAGTTAATCTCACCCCTCATAATTGATTTTACAAATTACCCGGCATTAAATTACTTGAAAAATTTCACGCAAATCTTTGAACTGAAATGAACCCATCACGAAGTTTTTGGACAGGTACAATAAACTATTCACGGTATATATTTCGCACCTTAGGCTAAGAATAGGGTTGTAAGGGTCAACTCGACGCTGGAACATGATTCCACAGGGACTCACAGTTCCTGCCTTTAGTCAAAGTGTTGAAGCCACTGAAAATTTGCTTGATATTTGATACTACTTTCTCACTCATGTGTTATTTCGAAGGGCATGTTGTCCATTAGTGGGCAGTTTTACTTGAATTGCTATGATAAAGGAGAATTGAACGCATTTGGATTGCCGGCTTCGAGATACAGTGTCTCTCTAAGGACTCTACAGAATGATATTTGAAATTGTTGCACTTTTAGATGTTATCTGATATCTGCCAAAAGTGACACCAGAGAAAATGCTGATTTTTATAATCGGAACTTATTGCTAATTGTTTGTCAGCCTGATCTCACTGCGTTCATTAAGGCTAACATATTTGTTCCGATTTCTAACTGAAATAAATTCAGAATTTGTCTGATTTGTTTTTTAATGTTTCATTTGTAGGGTTTTCTTCTGATGCAAGCGAGTTTTGCAAGAAGATTTCGTTCATTAAGATCTCCAGTTGTCGATGAATTTATAAAAAATTCGGCTTTTGAAACTAACGATCAGAAATTAGCTAAATTTTCAGCAACTAATGAGCCAAATTTGGATTTTGAAATGCCACCAACAATAAGGATTTAATTTTAATGCAAATTGCTGTCGAATTTTCCGTGAACTAAACTAAAAATGGTGTTTGTAATACCTTCTAGATTATTATCGAGTTGAAACCGTAACAAAAAAATCCAGCCAGCAACATAAATCACTGTAGGTGATCAACTTTCTTCTGAAACGAAGCTGAGAGGGCTTCATAAAATATAGCCATTGGCAACTTTACAGCATTTTACAAGACACTTTATTAATTAGCATTTAGGAATTAAACCGTATGATGGATATCATTGGTTGGTGAATATTAGAGCGTCCCCATTATTCTCTTGCAATTTTTAATTGAGGGTGGCCTGGTAAGGATGTTTTAAATCATTAGCCCGTTCTGCTTGAATCAACTGGGTTTTCTAGCTGCAAACTATGTAGGATGCATAATTGAATGGAACTTGAAAAGAAAATGACACCTGTACATGAATAAATAATACCAATATGGATAGGTAATTACTTCCTTGTCTATTCAGAAACAGTTTCTAAAATAACATACTTATTGATATATGCAAATCGTGTAACCTTCTTTCGGTCGTAGTGTATCAATTTGTATAATTTATCCGAGTAGTTTAAGCAAGTTCAATAGAGAGTGAGTGGTCAAAAGAGAAAAGAATGACTCTTAAACGGTTATATATCTCTAATAAAATTAGCATTTAATGATACATAAATCATAGCGTCTTGAGCTTAGTTAAATATTATGAACACGTTGTTATGACTTCCCGATGTCTATATGAATGCGAGTCGAGTTCATAAACTTGTCGAGCTTCTTTATTGGGTTCTGCACTCCAAATACCAGTTCTTTCATTGGGATCAATTTTAGTTAGTTCCATAAGTTGAACTTTCGTTCGTCGAGCCATGAAATTCTTGTGTCTTATTTTTTTATTTATCGTCAGTGTTAAAGGATTGTCTAGATATAAACCAGGTAAGCGAGAAAAATATCAATGGCTCCAATAACAGAAAAATGTATAATAATAACATGATAATAATAACATGATAATAATAACATAAAATACATTTTGTTTTATTTTGTTGTTTTGTTGTGTAGCGTTGAAAGTTTGAAATTTGTTGGCATGTTTAGTTGAGTTTAGGCAAATCGGTAGATGTTTCTGGCGCAAATACACTAAAACAGACTAATCTTTTTTAATACATCTTCGGAATAAAAGCACGTGCTGAGTTAATACAGATACCAAATCTAGACAAGCGCATATAAATCATAAATTTCCTGGAAATTCTGCGTAGCTGCACAAGAGCTCCACAATACTTTAAAACTAAATGAGATAAACTAGTGATGCTCGACATATGAGAGTAGTTATAAGCAGGGTTGTGAAAACATGACGCTTTACCGTGAAAGGTCAGGTAGCAATTTCAATTAGAGGAAGTATCTTTTGACTGTATGTAAAATTTGTCTTGTTATACACATGTGTAGTAGATTCTAAAATTGCATCAAAGTATTTGCGGTTAAAGATATGAATTGAAATGATGCTCAAAGAGTAAATTTCTAGTAATAAGCAAAGCAGGACCAAGACCTAGACTTGCATGGCCTTGGTCTTGCAAGTCAAGGCGTAAAATTATGTAAAATTAATTCAATAAAAACAATAATACTAGTAAAATTAAAAGATAATAATAACCCAGACACAACAATAAAATAATCGCAGGCTGTTTGCTACTTGATTTCCGTATGATTTTCTGATTAATGGTAAAATCTGAACTTTTCGATTCGCTTTAAATTTCAATTATTTCGTAATTAAAAATTATTGATGCGTACAGTTTCATTATCTAATAAGCTCCAGCAGACAGTCCCTACCCAACTCGAATATATTTATATCTAGTATGATTTTCATATTCTATCAAAAGTACAACAAACTTGATTTAAGGTGTAGATATTAACCGCCTCGCACATTAGACAAATATAAGGACAAAGTCAATGATTAATAATGACTGTTGCAAGGGATATTGGAAAAATATTGAATTACCTTTTGCAAGAGTCTTGGTTTTGGTAGTTTGGTTATAGTCTTGGTATTTTTTGCAAGACCAAGACCAAAAGTGCAAGACCAATACCCGTCTCGCTCATCACTTCAAAATTTCTTATGGACACTTTATAACAAAACGTGCATTTTGACATCAATCGTTATCTATAATATAAGTATAATGCTTAACAAAATGTATACACCATAACATACATATTTCCCTTAATGATGCCAGAGGAAATTGTCGTTCTAGAAAGTTTCCTCGTTCCCAGACATAAAGAACATGACTATCCAACTTTATGCAAGTTTCAGAATTTTTAAATGATACCACTTACAGCTAACGTTTATCCGTTCTGAGAAAATATTTTATTATTGCATTTTTGTATAGGTACATAGATTCACGATTTTTGAAAGCACTCGAGCAGTTTTCCGGGAATTCAGACAAATTGCTTGTCGCTGATCACGACTCGAAAATGTTTTGTGTATCTAAAAAAAATACAGTAAACCTCCATTAATGAGGTGGAATATATTGGCGCATACTGAGTTTGATCACGTCGAGTATTTCTAAAAACCACAGCTGAATGTACAAGTGAACGTTCCTAAAGACATTAAATTTATGTTTAAATTAACGTTCCGTTCGTTTTTCAAAGTAAAATCCCGCAACTGCAGTCTTTAAAATGCCATTATTTATTTGCTCGAAATAGGGACATTTCTTATACAATTCCTCTTTCCTTTTCCGGAAGACAAAAACTGAAATCAGGGTTTCTCAGCTTAGAAAGCACGTTATAAATGACATTCCAAGATGTCTACCCTCCAGCCGCCGCGTTGCGCCTGGATTCTAAGTGGGCTAATTGAACTTCTAAGATCTTAATTAAACACATTCTTGGGGCATTTTCATACTAATAAAGCTCTAAGTTTGATACCAAAAATTCTATAACATCCCCACTTAATTGTCCGAGAGTCGGCTTTTAAACTTAAGCCGCCGGAGAGCCTTGGCAGCAATTTAATTATAGAAAGTTGCACTTTTCATTTGAAACGAGCATCGTATTTGGTCAATGCTGTTATTTGATGTTCGATATCTATGAATGAGTTGTAGTAAAAATTGCAATAATAGGACTGCGCTTAAATATACAAAAGTAACGGATTTACTTTACATTCAACCTACCTCCTATAGAGAAAAACTTAAACCTAACAAAGACTGACATAGACAAAGTGAAACAACATATACATGACTACATTCAATCACAAGCACAGCACATTTCAATAGAAACCATACAACAACAACTTTCACTAGCCATAGGAAAATTTAGCCCGGAAATAAAAAATGCTTTCTACCGACATACACTACCCAAATACATACTGAGATTAATAAAACATAAGAGAGAAATGTACAGACTATATACAAACACTCAAAATAACGACCTAAAAAAGACAATGAACCAACTTAACAGAAACATTAAAACTCTGATTGGACAATACCGACAAGACAAATTGCTAGAAACATGTAAAGAAATACAGAAGGACAAAGGCAAAACATACTGGCGAAAAATTAAGAAACTGGCGCAATACAGGAAGACTTGCACTACTGACACAATTGACGAAAACGGAATAGAACGCTACACAGACAAAGAGAAAGCGGACGCATTCGCCAGACATTATCAAAGGGCCTTCAGCATATCGACAAACCCTAACTTCGACAATGACAACTGGAACTTGATCAACGACTGGTACTTGAACTATTTTAACAACTCACCAAACTATGCCTGCACACTGATCACAGACACAGAGTACGATGAAGCCCTAGCGCACATCAAGAACACTGCACCGGGGAAAGATAAAATTAAGGCAAAAGTCTTGAAAAGCCTAACTCAAGAAACACACAAACTGATCCTAACTGAATTGAACAACTGCATCACAAATGGCAGAATCCCAGAAACATGGAAAAACGGCTTAATAATCCCTATACCCAAAAATGGACTGGACAATACACAACCGAGCAACTACAGACCAATTACACTGCTTCCAGTACTGGGCAAGATTTTTGAATGCATAATGAAGCAGCGGCTTGAAAAAGTGATTGGAAAGTAAATACGTACCTACCAATTTGGTTTCAAACAGCATCACTCGACTGTTCATCCGCTCTTTATTCTGGCCAACAATATACAAACTACCCACCTAACTGACAGAAAGACATCTTGCCTGTTAATGGACATTAACAAGGCTTTTGACAGTGTCTGGCATAGAGGCTTACTATACAAACTATACAAACTACACACACCAACATATCTACTACACACCATAAACTTACTAGAAAACAGACAACTACAAGTACGAATTGACAAAACACTGTCATTTTCTTTTTCCCCTGAACAAGGGCTCCCTCAAGGATCCCCGCTCTCACCGTTTCTCTACAATATATACTGCCATGACATATACAATTGCAACTTACCAGACAAAAATCAAATCGACAGATCGGCATACATATTACAATACGCAGACGACACGGCACTTATTGTACATGACAAAACTACTGAGAGAGCAGCGCAAAGACTCCAAACACTAACAAACAACATAATGATATGGTTTTATAAATGGAGACTAATACCAAACGCGTCAAAAAACCAACTTCTACTCACAAACCACAGACTCAACGCTGACTCCCCTACAATAACTGCATACGGCCAAACGACACAACCAAAAAACGACGTAAAATACCTTGGAATCACAATTGACCACAAACTTAAATTCACTAAACATATACGAAACATCAGGGCAGAAACAATAAAGAGAACAAAACACTTCCGATCACTAACCTACAAAGACAGAGGAATTAGCACAAACACCGCCACCAAAATATATAAAGCTATTTGTAGACCCTTGCTAGACTTTGGACATATACTCATGACCAACGGAACAGAAAGGACAAAACGTTATACACAAACAACAGAATAAATTGCACTAAGACTAATAACACGAATAAGACACCCCCAAAACCCACTACACAACCCCCCCACCCAACTACTATACGAACGCACAAACATGACAAACATCTCGGAAAGACTCATACAGCTACAGACAAGATGGACAAACAACTCCTACAACTGGACCATACTGAATCCCCTTTGTCTTACAAGACCAAACAGACAATCCCGCTTCCGTTTCTCTACATTAACGCTACTCGAACACTTACAAACGCTACGGAATAGTGGACAATAAAATAATTTCTTCTTGCCACTGAAATTTTATTTATTTAATAGTATTGTTAACAATATTTGTTTTTCATTTAGATTAAGACTGCATGTATTAAACAAGGGCAGAAAGACCGATAGGTCGATAGCCTTTTTAAGAAATAAAGAAGTTTACTACTTCTACTACTTTACATTTCACCTATAAAAAAGCATCTAGCAACCTTATGCAATACTTGTTTAATTTGTATTAAATTTAATTCCAATAACATTTGCTACTTGTTCTTATTCAGCTGAAAAAATTCGCAGCTTCGAGGCAAATTGATTTCGAATTGTAACCACTCTGTCCATAATACCAGATATTTTTTAGAATATTAAAGGGTTTCCCCCTGTTATTTTGCATATATTTCCATCATAGATCGACGACATAAAATTGTTTTGTTGTATCGGCGGCCAAAACGGATGCATTATTATTCCTGCAGTGTTGTCTCGCTGATGTTAAGGATTTTTCTCAAGAGTCTGTAATATGCCAAGACTGGGAACTTTATCTTCGTTAGTTTGTAATTTCTACTTGTCTTGAATCACTATATACCAAGGACAGAAACTTTCGCCGAGCTTTTTACTACTTTGGAAATCATTTTCCAACTTGAATCACGTTTCCACAATCTCATTTGCTCGACTAAAAATTTTATGGTAATTAGAAAATCGGACGCAGCGAATTTCTAACAGTTCCAATGTCATAAAATTATTCAAAAAAAAACTTTTTTTAGAATGCAACTCAAGCTTTGCAAGGCACTGGGCAACACGGAAGAATACTGCTCAACATTTGAATTGAAATTAGTGACCTAGTGATATTCTAAAATCTACTTAAAAATAAGTTGTTTTGATTCAACATTTTAGACTATTAATTAATTATAGCTAATTTTGCCCTTAAATGTCTATTGTTTTAACAACATCATTTCATGATCTTGTTAGCTAATCTGTTATTGCTGTTATCTCAACGTATGCTTTTTTCTTCCAGTCCTCACCCTTTGAAGTGCCTTTCGTTTTAAAATATTTTGCATTTTGCATTGGGTAGATTAGGAAACATTATTATAAAATTATCAATTATTAACATTTATATAATGCATATAACATTATGGCGAATAAATTTTCAATGTTCCAGCACTCTAATGACGGACATGGCGAGCCGCAATTACATACGATATAATAAACCAGTGCCATTTATTAAGTTCGGTAACCAACCTAGTTTATGTTAACTTGTTTAATTTGGCCAGCTATTCGGTAAGTTTCTAAACCTTAACGTGACAAGATTAGAGCAAGACTGTCGAGAAGGGGAAAACCGGATATCGCGGTATTTTGCAATATTAATCTGGTCACAGATGCATTTATCTGCTTAAGATCGTAATAATTTAATTAAATTAAATCAACATTAAGTGGAAATTTATCGCAACACCTCGGAAGTGAATATATTTTATTCAATTTTAATCTTCAGCTCTTGGTGTTGAGCGACTATGACAACTATAACAGGAATATTTCAATTTTATATATATTTTTTAATAGTGAAACTCTTAAATGCATTTTAATAAATCGGGACTTTAAGTGACACCAGGAAAGCCGTACCTTTGGAAAAGACATACCCAAATAACACACGCAATATTACTTTCATGCGCTACTCCCTTCTAAATACATTTTCAATAAAAGTTTGGGACAAGATATTCAAATTTATTTAAACCCCGGCTTTATTTTGACAGGGAATCGAACGCGCTTACTATGGAGTATAAGCTTCAATCCATCCTCTATCCCCCATACAGTATGTATTTGTTGTGACATTGATACATTAGAGAATTTGATCAGCTCATTCTCAGCTTGTTTTATTTTTTATGACCGATATTTTATTGTTTCCCATTTTGGGCCAAATTTTGCGTGATTTATGGCTTCACGTAGAGCGCGTCAGGTTGAGCCTGTTAGTTTGACCGATTATTACTCTAACTATGGGTTTCACCAAACCAGTTTAATTGGGTTAAAAAAGTAGTAAATTTTAAGTTAATGTCTGTTGTGTGGCACATAAAGGTTTAATTGTATTAAGCTATTTTATAAAATGGATGAAATAGAGTCATCCTTCCTACGCCTCGCAAACTAACGAATATCGTTGTCGTTCTCGTTCTTAATAACAAAAACCATTTGAGTAAAATTAATAATAAACAACTTTTCGATTGCTCGTGATTAAACTTTGTAACCTGCTGCACTGAATTAGTGAAAAATGGCAAACAAGTGCCTAAAGGCACAGGATTTACTTTAAATGCGAGACCCAAAGCTTTACTTGAAATTTCAATAACAAATTAATGGCTTGATTAACGTAGAGAAGTGTGTCAATGGCTGCAGGCGCTGACTACTTTGGAAAGTATTGCATGGCAACGGGCGTACATTGGAAAGGGTGGCATCAGCAGAAATATCTAGCCGTCAGCGACTTGTAGGGTTCAGCATGTCCTATAACTCATGTTACACATTACGGAGAAAAAGACACGAATCTACAAGACATTGCAGTTAACCGATTTTTCACTAATGGTCCGATTTGAAGGACGTTTTCATATCACAGAAGTTTACCAATTTGTTTGCATTTAATATTATTAGGTAAATGAGATGGAATTTGTTGCAGATTCTAACTATATGCCCAACATCTACTATGACCCGAAAACCGCAGCGATTTTTCGGTTATCCTCCATCGAGAACATGTTGATATATAAAAAGCAAAACCAAAGTGAACTAAGTCAGTTAAAAACCAATGGATTGAAACTGGGAGCAAATGACAAACATTCGATTTTGCGTCGAGTAGGATTTCGAAGTAATGGATGCACGTGTCAACAGCTTACTTGTGGTTGCTGCCTGGGTATAAACTTGAATCAATTTCAATTTAATAGAGAAGGTAAGTGGTTTTCAATTGAGCCCTATAACTGATACCAGTTTCCATTATGTTGGGCATATTATCGAAGGTCTTGTTGATTACCATGTGAAATTCATTTGATCCTGAAACGCCAAAATGGTACAATATAGGTAGGAAACGTAACTGGCCATAATAATCTAATTTGATGCACAGCTCTTGTTACCATCTCGATTGTTGAATATTAGGCACTTCGAAATTGTATAATCAATTATCTGTATGGCCTTTATTAGAGCTCAGTAACAACGAAATATTGGAGTCGAGCTAATTCCCTTGAAGAAAAATCTGAGGAAAATAGACCTTTTTTGGAAGCATTTTATTGAAATTAATAGTTGCTTTGATAACTAAGATAAGTTACTTTTTCCCATCAAAAAGTCTCGATGCTTTTGCAAAGCTCTAAATATATTGCAGCTAGTTGCTTCCAAGATGTTTACAATCTCAAAATCCTTTATAAATAATTTATCTTTGGATCCACTGCATTATTTACTAACGCTTGGCTATTGGAACTGATCCTACTGTACTCAATAAATCTGTTTAGCATACAGTTCAATACATTTCGAGTTCGAGACATCTTAAATTATGTTTTAAATGTAACTATTATCTTCTAAAGTTCGAATATTTAAGAAAAGTGCCACTTTAAGCGTGTAGAGGCATAAATAAAGGTAATTGTGGCAATGGAAACCGATATTTTCAATCACACATCGCTCTTATCTCCCTTGATGTATTTATGTGAGGTCTTTAGGCGCTAAACGACAACATAATTGGGTTTTAACTGAAAATTGCATTAACTTAATATGGGCGGTTTTGCTTCCAATCCCAAAATTAGATACGTTATACCTGAACATGGATACTTTACTGAGTTCCGCACAATTAATATATTAGAAGCGTCCTCAACTGTTTCATTACCTCTTACAAGTGTATAGACGACGGTATTATGAAGTACTTAATGAAAGGTTGGCTGGCTAATGAATTTTGGCTTAGGATGTTTCCAGAAATATTCAACTCTAGCAACACTAATTTTATATTGATAAGTTCTATATGGTTGAGGCGGATTCATGTTTCAAAAAATTGTTCTTGGGTATTTTGCGCGAAAATCTTTGTTGATTAAAAAAACCGAATTTTTTCACTTCTTCTATTACAGATTGATAAAGAGTGCTCTTATTTCACAATAATGAACGAATTATTTATCAACACGCGATGAAAATCGCCTAGAGGGCTACGACACACTTAGGTTCAAGTTGTAAGAAAAAAGTTCCAATTAGCAAAGAAATTCATTGAGAAAAGTTTTCTTGACCTTTTTCGATAGCATTTCTGCTGTATTTCTCAAAAGATACCCAAAAAGGAATATATTAAGAAATTTTATAACAAGGCTAAATGAATACAAATGTTTAAACAATCGCCCGTAGTTTTGTTTTTTTCCTAATTGCCAATCTTTTGAGGTTGACTTAAATCTCATTGCTCAAAAAAATAAATAAGAATTTTGGTCAAATATAACTTAGGTATATGATATGATAGGTAACCATGTAGGGGAGCCCGGGGCTGGTTGTCGCAAAACAATTTTTTAGGGTTCTTTTTAAATTTATAAGGATATCAGTAAATTGATATTGTACTTTCATATGTTACGAATACTATTTAAAACGCAATTGTAAAAAAATGTCCTGGATATAGAATTTTAGTGATTTTTGTACTGCTCGGGAAAATGAGACAAGCTGCTCTACTGCGGGGTATATTGTCGTAATATCTGGGGTAACTTGTCGCTAATAAAATGAATGTGATTATTTTATAAAAATCTGCAGTGGTTTATTTATTTAGTTTTCAAAATCATTCAACAAAAGACATTTCTGAACATAAGGTCAATGAGATTAGTAGTTATCATCAGAATCACAATTCAAACATACGTAGAATGGGCTCCCATCTGTGCAACTTTCATGAGCCCAGAATTTGCCCCTGACGCATTGCTACCCAGTCTACTACCATTGAGGAACTGTAAGGTTCATGGCACACGATGCAGAAGGTTTCTTCTTCATCATCAGTTACCATTTCTTCGTCGATGAGTTTTAATTTTTTATCTGTTTTTCTTTGTGTGGTTATTTTTTTCTCGGTTTCACTTACAAAAACGTTTTTCTTAACTTGTTTTACCTTTGGCAATTTTGAAGCTGCTATTTCATCTTTTATATGGGTATCTGTCGAATTAGCAAACTTTCCCTTTTTTCTCCAACCGTTCTTTCTTTTTCGCTCACCAGCTTTTGGAAATGGATGAATATCTTCCGGTGATAATACGGTTATGGCAGACGTTGAATAAGTGGCTGTGGTTTTGGAAACAGGAGTTTTGGGTAAAATGGCTTTCAGTGCAGCGGCTTCCGGAATAGAGGCTTTGAGAACGTTAACTCTTATGACTTCATGGTTTGACGATGAAGCTGAATTTTTTTCGGTGTTATGCATTTCTACTTGAATATTATTGTTTTCCGTTGGTATTGGACGACCTGTGACGTAGCTTGGTAAGAAGTCTGCTTCAGTGAAAATGTCTCTGTTCTACGGATAAATTCCAGCCACTCGAAATCCGGACCTAATGGTTACAGGCGTGATAGCATGTGGCAAAGAACTGACGACAATCAAATAACAAAAAACAAAAAACAAAAAACAAAAAACAGGAATATTATATATAGATATAGTTGAACCGGGATGATTTTCAATCCATGAGGCACAAGCAGAATCCACACAATTTTTGATAGGACCAAACACACTTCGGTCTAGAGGTCGGAGCTTGTGGAAACAATGAGGAGGAAATGGTAGCATTACAACTCCATTTTCTTTGGCAAAATCTAATGCTGAAATCGAAAGATGTGATTCGTGGATATCCAACAAGAGGAGAACAGGCCTATCTTTGCACTTGACATTGTTGACAAAATGCCTCATAAAAAGGATGAAGTTTTCTTCCTTCATCCAACCAGAAGGATTTGAGCTTCCCATATATCTTTGAGGACCGTAGCGGGTAAAATGCTCTTTATAATGGACACGAGGGAATACAAAAAAGGAGGTAGGCCATTGCCACCAGTAGAGACTGCAATAGCCATCGTTACTAGAGTGCCTCTCTCTGCTAAAACTAACGATCCAATTTGTTTGAAGACTCTTCTTGCAACAACTCTATCTGGACGTTGCACGGCAATGATGCCTGTTTCATCCATGTTAAACATATCGTTTGGGCGGAAATGATGATGATCAAAGACGGCACAGAGATTGTTAAAGAACAGCTCAACATTAGTATTGTTAAAACTTGCCTCTCTAGATAAACCAGTCGCTTGTGGCATATATTCGTATAGAGAGTCGTGGATGCCTTTTAAGGAAACCTGAAAACCAATCTGGACTAGCCGTGAAATTACCAATCCAGGAATTTGTAATTACTTTTCCCAAAGCTTTTCCGTAGTCGTATGCTAGACGCCGGACTTCCTTTGGAGTAAGACCGAGGTAAATATCTGACGCCTTCTTAAGATATTCTTCCAAGCGAGTTTCCTCTTCGCCAGTGAAGACCATCCGTGTTTTTTAAATAGCCCAACTGGACTTGTGATTGTCCGGCTGCAACCTCTGTAACAGTGACTTTTTTGCAAAATCTTTCTAGGGCTTTGCAATGAATATTCTTCGGCAGCTTTTCTGATAGAAAGTGGAGGTTTTCTCAATTTAACTGCCCTTGTAGCTGCCATCATAGTCTGTGGGTCGGCGGGGGTCCGATCGGTTGTTCTCTTCAATTTTTTAACCATTTAACTATAAATTGTAGCGATGTTTTGAAATCTTGGACAAATTGGACCCCGCAAACAATACGACATATAACCCCAACCGTTATATTCTTGGATTTGATCAAATAACTTCTCGGTTTCAGAACAGAACCCTGATACAAAACTAAGAAGATAACATAATAATCTATCATACAATATACATATTTCCTTTTTTGGAAAAATTTTGCTTCTAATTATATTTTCAGTGCTGAATACAGTTCTAATATTGAATTTGTTACCTACTCGTTTCAGTAGTAGTAGTAAACATCTTTATTTCTAAAAAAGGCTATCGACCTATCGGTCTTTCTGCCCTTGTTTAATACATGCAGTCTTAATCTAAATAAAAAACAAATATGAAAATTCTCTTATTCTAGGTTAACAATACTATTAAATAAATAACATTTCAGTGGCAAGAAGAAATTATTTTATTGTCCACTAGTCCGTTGCGTTTGTAAGTGTTCGAGTAGCGTTAATGTAGGGAAACGGAAGCGGGATTGTCTGGTTGGTCTTGTAAGACAAAGGGGATTCAGTATTGTCCAGTTGTAGGGGTTGTTTGTCCATTTTGTCTGTAGCTGTATGAGTCTTTCCGAGATCTTTGTCATGTTTGTGCGTTCGTATAGTAGTTGGGTGGGGGGGTTGTGTAGTGGGTTTTGGGGGTGTCTTATTCGTGTTATTAGTCTTAGTGCAATTTGTTCTGTTGATTGTGTATAACGTTTTGTCCTTTCTGTTCCGTTGGTTACTCGTTTCATTTTAAATGAAATCCACTATTTACCAAAATTCTTAATTAATTTAATTTACTTTTTTTAAACAAGGAGATTTAAGCCAAAGCAAAACATTGACAATGTGTAAAAAACGAAAACTTCATGCCATTTTTCACACATTTATATTCATTTAGCCTTGTTTCAGCCACATTATTACATTCTTTTCCAGGTATCTTTTGAGAACAACAGATTTGCCATCGAAACGTCAAGGGACTTTTTTTACTATATAGAATTTATCTTTTACAGCCTGAGCTTAAATAAAAAACAAAATTTTTGAAGAACATTATAAGCTATGGAAAAGCAATTTTTTATTGGTTTGAACGCTGATGTAAAGTTTCGGCCAGCTTCTGAAATAACCGCTGTTAGCTTTGACAAGCTAAATAAGTTGCTTTTTTGAATGTGTGCTCCCACTCAGCTACATACTGCTAAGATTTTCAAAGAGCTGAAAGCATCTTTTATCCTGATAAAGGCGTTATTGCATTTTACGTCCATGAAGCCCAAAACAACAAAGCCCTCTTAAGTTGCTTCACGGCTTAATTAGAGGAGCTCATTGCAGCAACAATCAAGGATAAGCCGCTTATATAAAATGGATCTCGTTTACTTATGTCTCCAAATTCCCGACAAAAAACATAATTAAAGGTAATGCGAGGGTGACCTGTCCATTATCAGCACGTTCTGAGAAACGTTAGAACATAAGAAGCAAGCCTCAAATGCTGAGGGCAGGAGCCGAAAATAAAATGGATTTTGTAATTTTGCGGCCGGAAAATAAAGTAAGCGTTTTCTCTTTTAACGTTTGTGGCTTCCAACTAGATACTTTATGCATATCCTAACAGATTTAGGCCCCTGTAGCGTTCTAAGACAAAATTAGAGAACAATAGGCTATGGAACATTAACCCTCAAACTAACCATTGTTTGGAACATAAACGGATGCGGAAATGAGCTATATAGTTATGACGTCATTAGTTTCAACGACGTGCTCGTCCTGAGGAACGTGTAGCCAGACATTTCGACTACGATGAACAACAAAGTAAAAATTTACCTACTGGTGGTTTGATTACGACCAGAGATTTCCAGTAAATTATTACATGCTCTCCCGAAATCCAGTGAGAGCCACATGCAGCGTTTAACGGAAATGAACTATTTTTACAGCTCCTATCTGGAAAAACATTCCATAAAGTTATATCGCGGATTTTGTAATGCATTTTTGCTTCACATGCCATTTTGCGTAAAAAATGGAATTAAACTTGATTTATTTTTCGTTTATGACCAAGACTTGCATGGTCTTGGTCTTACAGCAAGAGCTTTGCAAGTTTTGCTTTTAAATAAGGCGTCAAATTACATAAAATGTATTCAATAACAACAATAATGATAATAAAATTAGAGATAGTAATGGTAAAAATATTGTGCAGTTTTCCTTTGTCCATTTGCACAAGTTTATCCATCGCATCCGACACCGCTTCAGCAAATGTAAAGTGCATGTCAAAAGCTATTCCAATCTGACTCCTCTACAAGATCTGAAAGTTTGTAATGGCTACCCGAATCACCCTGTACCTGCACTTTTGCAGATATATATACATATACATTTAGCGGCCGGGTTTATTCTTTAATAAACCCGGGCGCAATCCTCCATAATATTAAATAATACTTCAAAAGGGTCTAATTCTTATTCGCAAGCGAATTTAATTCCAGTTTGTGCACTTCTATAAGCACGTTACCTCAGATAATCACACTCTGTTAACAGTAGTCTAAAGAGAGCCAGTTTATAAGAATGCCCGTACATTTCTCCAAGATTTGTATTGTTAATTTCAGCATCTTCATTTTGCCATTCTTCAATATTTCACAGAACTTGTTCAGTTCAGCCTTCGTTAATCTTCGGAGTTTTGTAGTGGATTTGTAGGTGCCCTCAAGAGATCCTGACGTGTTGAGACTTTTCAGGCGAAATTATTAAAAGTGCTTGGCAAACTTTAATAAGCCCTTCCAAGTTTTATTCAAAGTCTCTTCAAGCCCCTTCAGTTCAGTCTGCATTCGGCGTAAACATTTATTTAAAGCCGAATCTCTCTCCAACCAAGCAAGGTACAATATCTATCAAAATTGACTTTAACCTTCTATCTATCCTTTATCAGAGGACGGTTAAAATATTTAACTATGTAATATATAAAGTTACATCGCGATTTTCTAAATAATGGGTTAATGCTCATATGGAAATTAATAAACCAGTCAAGATTTCTATTAGACTTACAAAGCAATAAAAAAGTTTCTCCTTCTCATAGGGTGTGAGTCAAGCCAATAATATTTTCATCTTGAGTAGCTAATTTAAAAGTTATTCCAGAACGCTATGAAGTTTTATGGTTCAAAAGAAGTTTTAAAAGTTCCTCCACAAAATAACACGAATACACATTTCTATAACTCGGACGAGTTTTTTCTTCCTCTATTTTAATGGAGAGCAGTATTCTTTTCAATTAGTTGCCAGTTACCAGTGAGAGACTTAAAAGGGTAGTTGTACGTGCTTTTGCACCGCGTTTTCGTTGGAGGGATTCGCAAAAACATCGGCCAAATCGTTTAGAAGCCCGCAATGCGAACTTCCAAATGTATCCTTACAAATATCTGCTTATAAAGTAAGGGTCGCTGTTTATGGATAGCTGATGCAAACATTTAAATATTTGTTGCTATTATTGGCTCTTTTGTAATAAATACACTGGGTAATTTCTGAAACTTTTCATAGCCTGGGGACACTTCACACCCAATTTTAAGCCTAAAGGTTTCAGAATAAAGTATTATTTCGAGTGCATTCCATTCTGAAAATCGTTTTTTTAAATTTCAGGCTGCATGAACTTCACCTACGACCCCGACGAATTTGCAGTCAACATGGATATGATTATGGATGGAAATCCTGTGTTTTCAAACAGTTTTTCTGGTAATAATAATTACAGTGAAGCAGCGATTACATAGGCATTTTTCTAAATAGCGAAATGTTCGATGGCAATAACACAAAAGTCGCATATGTAAAATAGTAGAATATTTAGCTGATTTATATACAGCGTGAGACAGTTTATAAGAGCTGCAACTCATCTTCAAGAGGTTTAAATGCGTGTTTGCGAAGTCATAAGAGTTCACCAAAATAACGAGTCTTTTGGCATCAGCGACCACTCAAAAGTTTCTGTTGCAAGTCGGTACAGATAGGCAAATGTGTTAATGTGAGGCACGCCCTGAACTAGTTTCTAGTCAATTTGCCCTGATCAGCTGGATTTAGCTTCAGAGCAACAGTCCCGAAATTTGTGCTTGTATTTGGCCCATGTACTTTGCATTTTTGTTAAAATTCAAAAGATAAGTTTAAAAAAAACACAGTTTTACATCAATATTCATTTATGAAACAGTCCTAGCTCAACATAATGTGCTTAATCGAAGGCCAACTGGCATAAACTGACTCACCCTGTATATTGCACCGATGAACTTGACGAAACATATAGAGTTTAACGCAGTATAAATATTGCGTGTATTATAGACGAATATTTATTCAGGTCATACATTTGCAAACAAAAGGTAATTTGCAGCTGATACTTCAAGGGTTTCACAGTACAGATAATGATCTGAAAAATGATATCATCATGTGGAAATGTCGTTGACTATAGTTTCCACTTTCCCACAATATCGCCTCAAAGTATTTAGGCTCACAAAAGTCGTTAGCACTTTTTTATGTGTGCTTTTGTCTGGGGTTTTATTTAGCAGAGAAACATAAAGTTTCCAGTTATTGTGCCCTAATAACAAGATTTTCGGCTTACGCTGTACAATTTTTTTCGGATATTTCTTACAAATAACAGTTTAGCCGGAAGTGGGCGGTTTAAATATGTTTTTTCTTCGTATATGTCTGAAAAAAGAAAGGTTCCTTGGAAGCTATAAATAAAATATGGACCACAATGGTCTGGTTAGAGTTAAGTGATTTTCTTATTAAGGCATCAGATACGATTTCTGTAGAATAACTATGTACGTCAATCTCATAGCTCCAGGATGTATTAAAACGTTAAAGTAAAGCTTTACGGATTTGCTCAACGACGTATGGATTACGACCCTTATGCCTTTTGGGCATTCGAGAAGCTCTGGTGTTTTTCTAGAGGCAAATTGCTTTCTGCATGTTTTAAAGCTTTTTCTACATTGATTTCTTGTTGGCAAACATGGTCGATGCAATTTATGTTGGTGTGGGTCTTGACGATTTTTCATCATTTTGCCAACAGCGAATGAAAGTATTGATCAGTATCCAACCAGTTTGTCAATTTATTTCTCAATTATTGTTAACCCTATCGGGGATTTCTATACAAAGTCCAATCATTCTGAATTTCGTTACTTATTTACATTTGAATACGTAAAACGATTAAGTATATTTAGGCAGAATTAGTTCCCAAAAACAAACGGTTGCCTCACTTAATTTACATTTGTTTCATCGTATGTATCTCAGTAATATTTCCCAACATTGAAATTGAATTAATAAAGGTCTGAATACCTTCAAGGGCTAAATATTTTTCGCACCGTAAACTGCCTGACACAAACAACTCGAAAGTCTTTTGAATGTTTGATCACAAGCTTTCTGTAATCTGTTCCCACCAATTAAATCTCTTTTAATTAATGAAAGAATCTCCACTTTGTCTCTTCTACCATGAAATGAGTTTTCAAAAGGGAAATATCCGTTGAGATTATTACCTAACCAATGGAACGCGTATCCTTTTCAATTAGATATCGATTGGGAAAATCTGCTTCACCTTTTATAAACATAACAAGCACCACATACGGGGTGTCAATTTGAAAACTTCCCACCCTTAATATCTTTCTTGGAGTTAGAAATATGAAAAATCCGAAAGACACGTCAATTTTATTTGTAAGAGGGACACTTTAGGGGGTCATGTGACACATCGTTTTAAAGGGCCTTCAATTCTCTTTTCAGTGGTATGCTACTTTGTTGCTTTTTGTCCAGAGGTTTTCGACTAATCGCGTTTGAAAATTGCAGAAACAATTGAATTTTCCCGCATTAGGATGTTGGTTTCCAGGTTAGTGTTTACACAAAAATTATTGCATTGGCTCTCCTTGCAGTACAAATGCTTAGAAGAGTAGGCGACACCGTTAAAATCATTGAATAATATAAATTGATATCTAATTAATTGATCATTTTACTTCGACAAAAATAACTTTTTATTTGCGAAAGAGAAATTTCTACAATTTGATCTATTTATACACTATCTTATCAGTTGTTCAAAATGTTGTCCATTTTCCTGTTAACAATAATAAAGTCTGTTTTCGAACTCCTCCCTAACATTTCGGAAAACCTCACCGGGAATTGACCGGCTTTCTGCTGCAGTTCGATTTTTATCATCAATATCAGTAGGTTGTGTCTTATAAACAATGGACTTTAGATGTCCCCAAAGAAAGAAGTATAAGGATGTTAAATCAGCGGTGAAGGTCAGGTGAAGCGCCTAGTTTTTACTTCAATTTTGAATTCTCCATTGAATTCTAAGGATGATTCAGGTTCCATGTCGTATACCTAAACTCAACAGGACTCGAGGAATTCACGATGAAAAAAAATTACTTTCCAGTATAACAACATTCAAGAAAAGTTTATGATGAATAAGGCCGATGAATTAGCCAATACAATTCACATAGAAAACTGAATAATCGTTTTGTGAGAACGCTGGTTCAACAGTGCTTTTCGCTAGAACGAGTATATAGCAATGTTATCTCACTTTTAATATTGACTGCTCTTTCATTACGATATTACTTCCTCCTAAAATATTATTTGATAACCCTTCTTAATAGAATCTGGTGCTTAATAACGTAACTAACCGCTGCTGCAACATTACCACGGACTAAAATTTTACCTTATCAAGTAATTTGTATTTTATATTAGCATTTTAGAAGCTTTATGGTGATTTTCGTGTTGATTTTAAATTACACTAAGAGTTTAAACAGGACTATTAATAACAGAAATTGTAGGAAACTAGTGCAATTCAAAGCTTCGTTACGTTAAGCACTGGTTTATTTTTCAACTAGCAATTCACTGCTGTTAATAGTGTCTCAAGTAAAACGTTTTCAACCTCCATTCCAATGAGTTCGCTCACTTGTTAATCACCATCTGAAAATAAATTAATTAATTGGCCTGTGTTTGTAATAAAACAGAACAATCGAGTTGTTGACGACAAACAAAACATCGAATGAGAACCTCCCCGGAGTCAACTCCAACAATAAATAATTAAATACTTGGAGATTTGAGGCGAAAAACCCTTCGGGCCTCTTAAGCCTTTTCAATGTATAAGAATATTTCAGAGCTGCTCAATTTAATTAATTGAGGTCGAGTCCTAGATATTTATTATCGTTTCGTTTTCTGTGCTTAAATACAATAATAAAATGGTTCCATTTCCATTGGATTCCAGAAGTACTCAGTTTTTGCTATGTGGTGTTTTGCTTTTTCTAAGCTTCCAAGGTAACCAGAAGCCAATTTCAATGTTCAAAAAAGACGATTTTAAAAGGCTGGTACTAAATTCCAAAGCTCTTCAAATGTAATTGATTTTCCGTGCAAATTGTTTTCCCCAATTTATTCACTTTCAATAAAAACCGGTGGACAATGGCCAGCCAGGTCTGTGCTAAATTCCCTCCAACAATTAACCGTGTTTTTGGTGTTGTTTGAGCACAATGTTTTTCCTTCAGGTAAATTTCCATTTGAAGTTTTAGTATTTTTAATTCCGGTCTGCTTTGATAAAATTCCAGCCATTAGATTTTTGATTCTGTCGTCTATCGATCCACATCTATTCGAGCTTTATGAATATTCACCAGATCAGGGTGGGTCTTACCCTTTCGCCCAAGTACGATTAAATGCAAATTGATATGTTTTTCCTTTTCCTGGGTTCATTGTGAACATTGAAGAGATTGTGAGGACTTTGGCTCAGTTTTATTTTTTATCTAGAAATTTATTTTAAATTGGTATTTAAGACGTTTTTTTTTTCAGCAAGGAATCCTCCAGCCTTGTGCATACCAGTTCCGATACCTTATATCCCGATTCAAGTGGAGACGTGTGCAAAATTATTTGATATATATACTCCCGGACAAAACTTGCATATGTGCTTTGATTTCGAAACTAAGGTCGACAGGGCTACGGTTCTGGTCCTGCATTTTGATTGTATGCGAATGGGAAATGACGGAGTGGCTTTAGTAAAGCCTGGCGATTCGGTTCCACCATCCCTGGTTTCCACGACTCCAGCACAGTTCGGATCTGATGTTTATGATCCAGTAACGGAAATTAAGAAAAATCAACCAACCTAAGTTGGTAAGCCAGATATACAGTCACATCTTTTATTTTTAAGTTGTTTGTAGGTTATTTGAAAAAATATATTTAAATAAATTTTACTACTTTTTGATTTTTTTATTTGCGCACTTTGTAATTTTACCCCAGTGCCCGAAGAATGAAGCTAATGTGGGACGATTGTCAAATAAATCGAAAGTTGCCAACTTACTAATATTCGTTTGTACTTGAATGCGTTTAATTTAAATTGTTGTTAATATACATTCTCTTATTAATACTTTAAATTAATTAAGTCACCATCCTAGTAACATACCGGTTTTTTTCTTAGAGCGCTGCTATAATGCAAGAGCAAAATGTTCCTTGGCCAACTCTCGTTACGTAAATTGTCAACTACACCCTTTATACCAGTTCATCTCAATAAATTTTGACCCAAATAAAAATATTAAGAGAATTTCTCTGTCACCTACTTATTTCAGGATCATTTAAACTCCGGTCACGTCTCCTGTCGCAGTAGTGTTTGGTGTTACTTCCAGATTTTCTGCTATTCCTATAGAGACACTTAAAGATTCTGTATTGTCGGACTCCGAATGTTTTACTGTAATCTCATGGAAATTTTCATTAAAATTCTATACTGCAATATTTCAAAACTAACGTTAGATATTCGAATATTGAAAGTTCTATAATTTCTCGAGTTTTAGTCCTTGTAAACTAACTTTAATGGACATGCCTATTGCAAACCTTTTGACACTACCCGAGCAAGTTTGCTTAGTGGAGACCCTTTCGAGTGGTGTTAAATTAATTAACATATTTTACACCTCAGTGGACTTTGTAATTTGCAAGTTAGGTGGATGATTTATGTCAATAGTGTCCGGAATACCAGATATGGTAAATTCGACCCTTATTTGCTCTTATCAGATATCATATCTTGGGATTAGACAAACCAAGAGTTAAATGGCAAATGTTATCTATATATGTAAAGCCATTACCTACTTATGGCAAATGAAGAAATAGAAGCAAATTTTACCATAGGGAAGCTATATAATGTAGTCTTTCTATAGAGTTGCCCATAAAATTTTTATAGCCCCTGGGAGGACCGTTTGAATTTTAGTAGTGATGTATCCGGGAATTTTCTACGCAAGATTTGTCAAATCCCGGCTTGTGTTTAGGAAACTTGATTCATGCAGATTTGCAGTTTTATGGACTTTTTTATATGGAATTATATTAGCTAGACATCAGCCAGCAATAAACACTGATTTATTACTTCGACATATGCCAACTCTTCCTTCCAGACTTTTATTGTTTTATGCCAAAAAACATGTTCATTCTTCCAATTTTTTAAATTGCAATTTTTAGAAAGAGGCATTTTGGTGTAATATTAGCATCCCTTTCTCTAAATTTTTTAAAATAAAATGTAATCTAAGTCTCCAGTTATATATGACTCTAAAACTATTCATAACATATTCCCGAAAAATTGCTCGTCATTTAGAATATTCTGACTGAATTCATCAAGGCTTTATGTATATTGAAGTTAGTCGAGGTTTTTCTGTTTGCAGGAGCCAACCAGTTTGCTTTGAATTGGACAGTTATTAATTTATATGTTGAGATAACTAAACTGCGTTATTATGGTTAGATTTGACTGCATTATTCAACTGGCCAAATCTTTAGAATTATTTGAAATTTAATGGTCAGTTTTAATGCTTAGGTAAAAACTTTGGCTTAATGGTCCAAGAAGGTAAAAAATGAAAGGGTTTGGCTTAGGTAATTAATAACATATAGCACGTTTCAGAAGATAAAAAAGTTTCAATTTTGCTTTATGCTTTCTAAATGTTCCGTTCCTGATGGCCCTACGACGTTTATTACGCCATTCTACAAAAACTCGAAAATCCATGGAAAGCTGCCCAGCAACAAGATAAATTGTTTCACCTGGGAATGCGGCATTAAAAACCAAATTAGCTGTTTTTGCTTTAAGTATTTAACATTGTGTACAATTTACTTAGGGCATATTTGGCTTAATTTTAGGACGGGACGAGTCGTAAACCTCCCGAAGGGGCGATTATCCCAATAAATCGTCGTGCTTTTTTTGCGAAAATTAAGTGAATTAAACTCGGTACATGTATCAGAGCTACGGGGACTCTTAATGTTAGGATGTTGTTTGTCTGTTATACATGTAATATTAAACAGCATAATCTGTTTTGCGAAGGACTGCTTTGACCGCTTGCTTGGTTCATTCTGCTTCCAGAAAGATTGTCTTGAAACTCCCAATTTGTGCAGAGGATGCGGGTTAAACATTTAAAATTTAGTTTAATGTACAATTTAGTTATGTGTAGTTTTCACGGCTGCATTTCTTGCGTTCTGAATAATACTTTACAGCAAACTAATTCAGTTAAGAGAAATTACTAAGTTTATCTAACTCAGACATTTGTATGCATGAGCGATAGCCCAAGTTGTAATTGTACCGGGCAAATTAACTATGTATAGTTTTGCTAACTACTTAGAAACTTAATGTTGCTATTTGTCTGCAACAATTTTGCTGATCTGCCTGCATAGACAAAAATCATGTTCTATTCTGTGTTTATTTCTCAAAATGCCCATTGTATTTTTCATATTGCATAAACCTGACCAATTTCCATAAAATAATGTGCCACACCGTCAAGAAATCTTTGCTATTCAGATGGGTGCTAGGTAGCACTCTAGCATGGCCTTACACCAAACTGTAAATAGACGAGTCTAGAATAATACAAGGGCAATTTTCAGGCGAAGTATATAACATTACAGTCAAGGGGTTGAATAAATACCGCAAAAAGGCATTTTCAATCTTGACGAATAGCAAACAAGCAACCAAACGTTGAAATGCAAACAATAAAACGGAAACTGGAAAAATCTTACACATTTTCTGTCGCTCCTTTTATGCCCTCTACAAAATTTCAATCAGGACTAGTATGATGGGATGTTTTACTACTTCTAGCGAAATTTTACTAGAGGCAATCGTATAAATCGTATTATATTCAGATTCCCACCTCCCAAGTTTGGTTTACTCTTCTCTATGCATTAAGTGTCCGATAGAATTAAATAACCGATGTTTTAGCCAAATGGGTGAGTTTCCTAAATTTTTGCTTTTGGCAAGTACACAAAACACTGCTCTTCAATTAGCTTTATTAAATTATATACGGGGTGTCAATTTGAAAACTTCCCACCCTTAATATGTCTCTTAACGTTAAAAATATGAAAACTCGGAAAGACACGTCACTTTTATTTGAAAGGGGGACACTTTAAATTAATAGTTTTAGCCTTCTTGTTTCAACCCCCTAGAAGAGTTAGATGTCACACTTCGAATTTTAAATGGGAATGGGGCTCAAGTGACACTTGGCACAAGCATCATTTTAAAGGGCCTTCAATTCTCTTCTCAGTGGCATGACCCTCCCCTGCCTCTTCCTCGCTACGCCAATGGGAGCCACCGTTTCAAACTTTATTTGAAAATAATTATTTGTAAATCACATTTCGATGGTACTACGAGTACCTCGTTGTTCTTTTTAACCAAAAAACATGGTCAGAAAATTTAAAAGACGTAGCCAAAATTGGAATATTATTGTTAATCCGCTTTTGCTTCTTGTGTTGTTCAGTGATAACTTTTATTAAGTGCATAAGGTGTGAGAATGGTTTATTCTCTTCAAAAAAGAACTGAAATTATTTTCATTCATGGAGAGGTTAGAAAATGCACACGAAAGACGGCATTGGTTTTCAATGAAAGAAATCGGAATCATAAAGTATGTCACAGATATGTGTTAGATTTGGAAAAAAAGTTCTCCGAAACTGGTTCGGTGAGTAATAGAAAAAGAAACAACTTACGAGTGATGAATGGAGAAGCTCAAAATGAGGTTTTGGGATTATTTGGTGCAGAGCCCACCAACTCCTTGCGGACAATAGCAGAACAGACAAGAATATCACACGAGACTATAAGGGAAGCACTGAAAATGCATAAACTACATCCATACAAAATGCAGATACTTCAACAATTTTATGACGATGATTTTGATAGAAGAATAGAGTTCTGTTAATTCATGAATCGTCAAGTCAACGCCATCCCCGATATTCTGCCGAATATCTGTTTCAGAGATGAATGTTCATTTTTTCAAAATTGTCGATATTGGAGTGACGACAACCCGCATGGTTTTCGAGGAAGACATACACAATATCCTCAAAAAGTTAATGTTTGGGCTGGTATTCTTGGAAATGCCATTATTGGTCCTTTATTTATTGAAGGAAACTTGACATGTGATCTGTACGTTAAGACGCTTGAAGAAACTATTGATCCTCTTATCACGCATGAGATAGAAACTCAAATTGATGCAGACGGTAATTCAGTTTTATAGGAGGATTAGTTAAAATTCCAGCAGGACGGTGCTCCACCTCATTATTTTCTTCCGGTCCGACAGTAGTTAAACGAGAGATTCTAGAATAGGTGGATTGGCAGAACGGGACCAATTGAATGGCTTCCAAGATCACCTGATTTAACACCTTTAGACTTCTTTATTTGGGGACATCTAAAGTCCATTGTTTATAAGACACAACCTGCTGATATTGATCATCTTAAAAGGCGAATTGCAGCAGAAGGCCAATCAATTCCCGATGAAGAAACATACTTTTTTTTTTCACAGGAAAATGGACAACTGATAAGATAGTGCCTAAATAAATCTCATGTGTTTTATTGTAGAAATTTCTCATCCGCAAATGAAAAGTTATTTTTACCGAAGTAAAATAATCAATAAATGAGATATCAATTGTTTAAACTAGATTTTCTTTCTGTTATTCAACGATTTTAACGGTGTCACCTACTCTTCTAATCATTTGTACTGCAAGAAGAGCCAATGCAATAATTTTTGTGTAAACACTAACCTGGAAACCAACATCGCAATGCGGGAAAGTTCAATTGTTTCTGCAACTTTGAAACGCGATTAGTCGAAAAAGCAAGAAAGTAGGATACCACTGAAAAGAGAATTGAAGGACCTTTAAAACGATGTGCCACTTGAGTCCCATTCTCATTTAAGATTCTAAGGCTAAAAATATTTATTTAAAGTGTCCCCCTAACAAATAAAATTGACGGGTCTTTCGGATTTTTCATATTTATAACTGCAAGAAAGATATTAAGGGTGGGAAGTTTTCAAATGGACACACCGTATATTTTCATGGCTCAGTCAAATGTGTTGTAAGTTTTATATAGGTTTTCTATTTTTGACAAATCTTCAAATTCGCTTTAGATTTTCTCGATCTCAGAATTGGGATATTTGCGTTCTATCTCTAAAATCAATGTAAATCTAACATCTTAATGCCAAATTTACTTTTAGTCCTCACTCATAGACTAAGACAAACATTAACCTCACCGTCAGTGTTAAAATGTGATAATTAACGTCGGAGTTGGGGCTTAACTCCGTATCTGTATATATGCTTAAGGTTTATTCGGATTTCCTTATTTATATCGCACAGCCTTCCCGGGAATACGTTAATTCTAAATTAGTAATACGGTTTTTATATTTACTCAAGCTCAAGCATTAGTGAATCAGAGTAGAGTACGAAATTATATTAAGGAAGCAATAAATTTCTAGTTGTACACTATAGTTTATAGAGAGGAGTTCGACATTTTCATTCTAAGCATATAATTTGCCGTTCCCAGACCACTTTTGTGTCCTTCAAATGTCCATCGATAGCTCTTATTTGAAGCGTGTAGATAAACGTCCTTTAATTGAAATTTGTCCGCAACGTGTTCTATCTTGAGCCAGAATTCTCGATTCGTATAAACTAATTTCCCTTTAGGAAATTATCAGTTACTGAATGATTCAGGGTACCTCAATAGCTTCCTATTTCTATATTGAATTCTTTACCATGGCGATCACTCTAATACAGTAGTAGTAGTAAACATCTTTATTTCTAAAAAAAGGCTATCGACCTATCGGTATTTCTGCCCTTGTTTAGTACATGCAGTCTTAATCTAAATAAACAAATAAAGGTAAACATTATCTTATTCTAGGTTACTAATTTAATAATTTTAATTCTGGCAAACAGAGATCTTAGATTTATTGTCCAGTAGTCAGTTACTATTGTAAGTGTTCGAGTAGCGTTGATGTAGGGAAACGGAAGCGGGATTGTCTGGTTGGTCTTGTAAGACAAAGGGGATTCAGTATGGTCCAGTTGTAGGGGTTGTTTGTCCATTTTGTCCACTCTAATACAATTTATTCGATTTCTTAACTTCACAATTTAGTATCTTGGAAAGTAATTGCTCTTAATCATATAATTCTTAGCAAGCGAATGAAATTAGCTTCAGACCATTACGAGCAATTGTTTTTTCCAGCCATAAAAAGCAAATTCGTCTTGAAGGCTCGACTTTACGAGATTCTGCTAAACGTACTATACTACAAACTAGCGAAAACAAATTACAACATTACAATTTATTTGGCATGTATTTGACTATATAACTATCGTTCCGTTTCCAAAGCCACTAGTTTTATCTGGAAGCTCAGACATCCCATCCTTTCAAATCTCTGCCGTTCTTTACAAAGAATATAAGCGATTGAAGTTTTAATTTATTTCCCTTTCGAGGTATTTCTCTACTGCTTTTGTATTAGATTTTGTTTTGAAGTAGATTGCATGGTTTTTCAAAAAAAATTAAAAATTACCAGTTGAATAATAAAAAGGATCAGATATTTTTAATTCCGTCAATTGAGATGGAATCGCCAAAATGGGTTTTGCTTCCTGTGAAGAGGCCAAAGAAATGTTCAAATAAACAATTTACCTTCTTACACTTAACTAAGCCTTAACCACTGCAATTGGAAGGAATTTTCATCTTGTATCCGGATAGGTATGCAACCTATCTGAAATGTTTTCCCGTTTATAACTTCCAACAAAGCTTCAGATACAAAATCGATAGCGAAAACCATTTAACTGCTCTAAATAGAAACCAGAACTAGACTAGAGAATAATTGAGTACTCGGTTCAGAAAGAAAAGGATTAACAAATTTTCAATTAAAGGGTGATTTAGATAATTATATAAAGGAAGTAAATAAAATCGGCGTGCAATTGGAAAACCCTTGTGCATCATTTTCAGGAGTTGGCGCTGAAATGCAACGATCTCTCGCCTTCTTCTTTCAATGACCATTTCGAGCAGAATTTCTTTCGAGCGGTTAAATAATGCCCATTTAATTGAAATTTACCGCAAGCGGTTCTCTATTTGACCTAAACACTGGACACAGTTAAGTTCCAGTCTGTTAAGGAAATTATCACTCATTGGTCCACGCTACCTAACGGGTTGCGATTTATTTTTTGATTTTTTTGCAACCGTGAAGAATTCATCCTATTAATTTTACTAGTTCTTTTTATTTTATTAATTTACTTTCTGTTTTACCCTTGTACTTGTATCGATTTACAATTTCGTCTCGGCATACTTATGCCAAATTACAGCAATGAACACACCGATGATCTTGTTGATAATCGGACTAGAACAAGAGAACAACAATTTTGCTTAAGATTTTCCAGTAATAAAAAACACATTTATTTTACAGTATCAATTTATGCGACACAGCTCTTTTGAGATTTGACTTAAATGTACTTGAAAAACCGTATTACGGCGCTATAAAATTTATTGTGTAGAATTTGGATATTTATCTTGATGTTCGGGATCTGAAAACAATATTCTGATACTTATCCAGGCTTATTATACCGGGTGAGTTTTTTAAAGTGTTACAAGGCTACATCTCAGAAACGGTTCCAAATAGATTTATAAAATTTTGGAAAGTAAGAAATAGGTAGGAGGACGTCATTTCATCACTTAGTTCCAGAATTATGACGTGCAACATAAATTTTAAAAAATCAATTTTTAAATTATAACCCGACTAATAGTAATCAATTATCTTTCAGGAGATGTTCAAAATGCCTGCCTTCAACTTTCAAACACTTTACTACTTTTATTTTTTAAGAATTTTGCACTCGCACTAAAATTTGAGGTGTCACTAACAAGCAGGCAGAGCGAATTCTCTCCTTCATATAATCTGAGGTGGTGGGTACAGTGGCCATCACTTTATCTTTTATGAAATCCCACAAAAAAAATCAAGCGGCGTCAGATCTGGAGATCGCGCAGGCCAGTTGACCGGACCACCGTGACCAATCCATCTGTTTTGGAAATATTTCATCTAAATGACTACGGGCCTCCACGGAATAATGGGGAATAATCCACACATTCATGTTCTGGTTCAATAACTGGGGTAAACTGTTTCTTAAAAGATGGTGTACATTTTTTCATTTAAAAATGGGGACCAATAATTCTATACCCAAGAATACCACACCAAACATTAAGCGACCAGGGATGTTGGTTTGGCACATTTCTGATAGAGCAAAGATTTTCCGCCGTCCGATAGTGCATGTTATGTCTGTTTACCTTTAAAAAATATTCTAAAAATTCCTTTCAACATCGTAAATGTTATCTGTAAATTTCCTGCCAGCAGTTGGAAAATGTGGCGTTATCAGAAAAAATAATGTTTTCCAAAAATCTGTCATTATCCTCCAGTTGCCCCGTGACCGAATTGCAAAATGTAACGCGGTTTTGAAAGTTTTGTCTTGTTGCAGTGCATTTCCGTCTTCGCGTTTTTTTTTTCCTTTAAACTACCAGTAGTGCGACCTCTGGTTTCTAATCTTTTAAACGCCATGTGGGATTTCGGACTGTTAGGAGATTTTTGCGCCCACAATAGCGCAGCTTCTTTGAAATTCTTTCTGCACTTTACCAAAATTAACATGTCAACTTCTATATTAAAATTCTCTTCCATGTTTAATTACAATAACTTGAGAAAAAGAGCGTTAAAACGTCAAAATTCTCAATTAACGCTCGCACTTTACATATGGATATGAAAGACAATTTGAAAATGTTTAAGTACATGTTTAATTGTATTTAAATTCAATAAAACTAACTATCTATTTCTTTTCAAAATTTTTATAAATATATTTGAAACTGTTTCTCAGATATAGCCTTGTAACACTTTAAAAAACTCACCCTGTATACGTAAAAAAATGTTCAGTCACTTTTATAGTAATTTTTTGCATGAAATATTGATTGTGTATGACGAAAGAATAAAAATGTTTATCGATATTTAAATTCCTTAACAAAAAATACATAATTTAATTTCTTTTATCAAATCGGCAAAATCTGAGCGTTTAATTTCAGTTGGAATTATGGCTTTTAAAGCTGGATAAAACGTATATTTACCCTTTGCATGACTTTCACATGTTATCTGGACATTGAAAGATTATTGGTTCGAAAAGAAGGAGTAAATCAAGTAGATTTTGAGGGTGCCTTAGAAATCTCCAGCCTTAATAAAAATTCAAATTTAAGGTAATTTGAACGGATTTATAACGTGTTAAAGACGCGTCCCCACTGCACATGTGTGACATGTATGAAGGATTATTTGGAGGGCATTAGCGGTTTATCATTGAACTTGTATTATTCGCTCGTAAATTTGAAAGTTTGCAAATTAGTTTTCAACTTTCGACTGAGGAGAAGAGAAAGGCATGGAAAGTTCTCCCTTACTTGAAGGTTGTCCATTTGTTTAGACAATTATCCTATTAATTGGCTTCCCTTTTAGTTAATTAAAATTGCCTAGATTTCAAAGACCTAAATGGAGTTTGGTCATTTTGTTGAACGTAGTCATAAGGATTCGTTAGATAATGGCTAAATGGATGTTTCGTCCAGTAGGGCATGTTGGTTTACGCACTTAACTAACAGAATTAATCAGGGATAATAATTGCCGGGTCAGATATTTGCCTACGGCGAAAATGCGAAAATGGAAATATTCATTTTAGTATGAAGCAAGATCCCATGAGCGTAGCAGCTGTTCCCAGATCCTATCCTTAAAAAAAGTTATATTGAAATTTATCAAATCATTTGCTTAACATTAAAGAAGTTAATTGCCTAGCCCGTTTGTTGGCGCTCCTTAAGCAGCAATGGATAAAATCACAATTATACAGATGGTTGGTTACGCGATCAGAAGCCGAAATTACTCGTCTATTTAATGAAAAGTTATACCAAAAGAACAATTAGTAGAATGGAAAAGCGGTTCTGCGAAAATAAACATGGTCGGCAGATAAAAGAAACTGGCAAAATGCAATTGGCATTGATACTACATTAGACGAACTGCGGGTGTTGGAAGCAAATCCACATGGCTCCATTCGATATGCAGTTTGACCATTTAACGATGTTCATTCCTTGCTTCTTCACATATTCACGGAAAATCAGATAAATCATTAACTGATCCCAATAGAGTGACTTAGTGAGGATGATTTTCCTTTATTAGTAGGGGAGATCGAGTTTGGCTTGTGATTTTTCAAGTGTGACTTTTGAAAAATATCGGTGAAATTTTTTTTTATATAGTATATATGAAGCAATCTGCCGCAGGCATTCAGCTACTGTGATGGTGTACAGCGCTCGTAGATCGGCTCCATTGAGCCTACTACCCCAATCAATTAATAATTATGACCAGATCACTCGACCTACAGCTATCTCAGCTATCCTACTCATTATGTATGGTTTACTAAATCTAGGGGTGTGAGTCTCTTCAGTCTTCTTGAGTGTCCTGTGTGGTCAATGGTCAATGGTCAAAGACTTGTCTAGCCAGTTGGTTAGGATGAACCAGCATTCGCTTGTGATAACTGTCACTAGACCGCGCTATAACTTTCTTCACAGTGGGTATGTGTATGTACTGCTGTATGATCCTATTTGGGACGTAGTACGGAGCGTTGACAATGCATCTTAACACTTTGTTTTGGAACCTCTGCAAAATTTCCAAGTTGCTGTTGCTGGCAGTGCCCCATAATTGGATACCATAGGTCCATATCGGTTTGAGATTTTGTTTTCTAGAGTCATTTGGGTCCATAATCCAGTACATTATCCAGTACACGCCCCATAATCCAGTACATTCTAGTAAATTTAAGTCCCAACAGTTTTCTCTTAGTGAAAATATGGTGTTTCCAGGTAAGACGCCTATCCAGGTGGATTCCGAGATATTTTACATTTTGTGCTTGTGGTAGCTGGTGATTGTTGAGCCTTACTGGGGGAGATGTTTCTTTCCTCCTAGTGAAATTTATGTGCGTCGACTTTGTTTCGTTGGCCTTGATTCGCCATTTTTTAAACCAGTTTTGGATGCTGTCCAAGTTTTTTTGCAGCTTTCTTGATGCCATCGTCGGGCTTTCATGAGTTGCCAAAATGGCCGTATCATCTGCATATGTAGCTATTAGATTTTCATTGGATGTGGGAAGATCTGCAGTGTAGACTGAGTACAGCACTGGTCCCAGCACGCCTCCCTGTGGAATGCCAGCTTCTATCGGATGTAATTCCGAGTATTAGTAGCCATGTCTTACTACAAAGTGCCTGTTATGGAGGTACGATTTAAGAATAAGGTAATGTGGGTACGGTAGAACTGATTTCAACTTCCATAGGAGTCCCTTGTGCCACACCTTATCAAAGGCTTTTGATATGTCCAAGAATGCAGCTGAACAGTAGCTCCTACTCTCGAATGCTCTGTTTATCTCGTTTGCAATCCTCTGTATTTGTTCTGTAGTGCCGTGCATTTGTCGGAAACCGAATTGATGTTCTGGTATAATTTTATTTTCATCCAGTATGGTTTTTAGTCTTTCTATATATATTTTTTTTCGAATAACTTAGATAGTATAGGTAAGAGGCTGATAGGTCTGTACGATGACGCTTCCTCCGGATTTTTTCCCGGTTTACAGATCATAATAATTTCTGCCAGTTTCCAGCTGTTTGGGTCGGTCAAATAAAGTGCTAATTATGTTAATTTATGAGCACATTTTTGGTGAGCCCACATTTGTTTGACGGAATCTTCAGTTGCATCATCCGAACTTTCCATATGTTTTTCTTGCAACTTGTTTTTGTTTTTTGCTTATTTGCTCGTTAGATTTTTCCTTTTTATATCAACTTCTTTTCGAACTATGCCTTTTTTATTTTCACTGAATTGCACTCCTCCCGTAAATTGACCTTCTTCTAGCAATTCTATTTCTGTGTTTGCAATTGTGTCTGTGACAATAGCGCTTTGCGTTTTGTGTTCTTTTTAGTATATTTTTTGCTGCACCGGTTGTCATTGGTTGCCAACCATCAATAAACATTATGTTCTACTGGGGTAAAATTGTAACATGTTTCAAATGAACCGGTGACTAATCTTACACTTGAACCAGCATGTTATTTTGAATATTTTTGCAAGTTAAATGAAACTGGGGGAATATAATTTTGTAGTGGTTATACAAAGATTACCAAGATACAACTTTTACTTACCTGTACGAAAAATTAATAACTCAAACTAACATCTCGCTGATCGCACGTAAAGAATACCACCGAACGAATCTTTCTTTCTTTGATTTGAAGACCTTTCTTTCGGTGGTATCGACGTAAGCCATCGAACTGCCTGTTAATGTCTTTATATCAACTGTTTCTTTATTTGAATCTCATGCTGCCATATTTGTGCGAAAAGAAATAGAAGATTTGAATGATAGAAATTGGGCAAAGGTTGGATAATACTGATTGTATTCTGGTGATTTAAATCATATTTTCTTGAGTAGGAATGTAAAGCACGTGTCTTAGGCAATAATGGTGAAATTTTTCTTGCTGTAAAGGATATGCAGTAAACTAACTCCTTCATTTCTCTGAATATTAGTCATGACCCACTTGAATGATTTAGAGAGGAGAGAAAGTCTTGGAAGGCAGAGACAAATAAATGCGGAGAAAATATGTATTCTTGTACGTAGACGGATTGCTTGAAGGAAACTGAATAATGATTTAGGATTTACACTAATCATGGAATTTATCTGAAAGCCGACTGGGTCGAGGATCCGGATCCGCTGTCCTGGTCCACCACAACAATTCGGAGTCCGGAACGGCTGCTTAGCGTTTCCTGGAGCGCGTTAGGCGTAGGTCTTGTGCGAAGCGCTTGCGCCAACCATATCTGTCCAGCCTTTCCAAAAAAATTTAATTCCACTTCTCCAAACATCCATTCAACGCCAGTGGCACTGCTAACACAGCATCGCTCTACTTTCCAGGAGCGATCTCAGTTTTAGAGCGCGATTTCTGCGAACTTTGAATTTCCGTGCGCGCTTCCGACGGTCGCTGATTTCAAATTTTCGAATTCATTCTTCCACTGATTCCAATTGATTGAAAAGTTAACTGAAACTCCAAAAAAGTGATTTCAAGTGAAGTTTGGACTTTCAAATGAGTTCTAATTAGTTTTGTTATGAACACCGGCATCCTCCCTTCGGTAAGTGTTAAGTGTGTTTTCTCGTAATTAGCGGCTTTCAAGTGATACTGAAAGCATGCTCATGAAATTTTTGTATTAGGCGTCTGTATTATTTTTGCCGAGAACTGATGCCGCAAATCTGCTGAATTTTTTCAGAACTTTTTTAACTTCAGCACTTTCATGAAAATTTGTTCTTAGTGGTTAGTTGACAATCACTAACATGAAAGAAATTTAAAATTGAGTCATCCTGAATAAATTTAGCCCAAGTGTCCACTTTTTATGTCAATGGTGTCCAGATTTTTTAATATCTTCGCCCATGATTCCCTCAAAGAAAATTTAACACAAGACCACCAAAATTTTTCCTATTCTTTCTGGAAATGCTATTTTCCATTTCATCATTTGCATTTCGCCGCACCATCCGGACCGAGCGCATTATTATATTACAACTCCAAGTGCAGTAGTCAATAGTGGCAGTCTTTCATTTTTCGGCTTTTTAGCAACAGTTCTTCTTGGCTATTCCACCCGAGTACTTTGCTCCTTCTCATCTCCCAAATGTTTCAATAAAAACTTGTTTTTATCCTGACTTTTCAATACATTTTTTTTGAATTCTTTGCTAAAAGCATTAATCCCTACTAGACAAATATTCCTACTTTTTAGGGCAATTTTATTTAAAAAACTAGTGTCAGTTTCGATGTGCGAATATTATAATTAACGCCTCAGATACTTCAATAGAACATCGATTTTAACTCAAAGGTTTCAGTAGTAATTCCCCACTAACTCCAGATAATTTCAATTACCTGGAGAGTTCGCACCTAATATTTTAAATTGATTGGCAGATAATTTAATGTTTCGAGTTAAACCACTGAATAAAATTCTGGAGCAGCTTTGAAAAGTTATTCCAAGAAAAGAACTTAAACTAGTGCCACTAGACAGTCTGAATCTGAATGGCTGAATACATTTGTACAATTCCACCTGGAAAATATTTTTTTTATAGCTAAATCGTGTCTAGTGCATGACTGATGACGCCAATAAAGTTTATTCCCGTCTATATATTCCATGACATCGATTTAACTAGTAATACAGTTAATTCCAAACAATGCCCCAGATACGATATTGTCAGCAAGATGTTTCATATGTCTGAGTGACCGTGACCATTGAAATTAATTCGTACATAACTTGATCATTTACCGATGTTTAATGTAAATTGTAGCAAAAACCTATCGGATTGTATTAGAGGATTAAGAGAACGGCAAGTTTAAAACAAACATCGAGGTAACGAATTCGAAATCACCGACAACATAATTGGAAATTTTCCCATACTTTCTAACGAACTCAACTGAATTCGCTTAAGCAATATAATGAATTGTATATTAGTTTCTTTAATTAATAAAATTTATAGCCGAAATACTTCCATTGTTCCTTCTGGTTACCAATTTCTACTCGTCTTTATGTTTAGAACAGAACTAAACTTTGCTTTGTCTCATTAAATGCTATCGTTGAATGAGTTCGAATACTTTTGTGTGTTAAATTAATAGTAAATTTACGAGACACTTTATGTACCTTCGCTCGAAGTTCTATAAGGGGAACTCTTCAATGAAAATTGAGATTTTTTATAAGGATTTGGATTGTCTGAAGTCATCATAAGAAAATTGAATATACGCTATTGGAAGTGTCAGGACATTTTCCATACATTTCCCAAGATGAGTATCCAAATATCATGTTCAAAAGTGTCAAAGCAATTTGAACAGAGGGAACTTGGAAATGTAATATGCATCGTTTCCTTTTATTTTATCTTTATCCAAATTGCTTCTTTCATCTGATATATTTCTACTTCCGTTATTTTGTTTTTCTCAGATCATTTGACCTTTAGTAATAGTTAATCTATCAGAAGACCCAAAAGATCTTGGATACTAGAGACAAAAAATATTTTACAGGCTCTCAATGCAGAAACCTCATTTGCAATCCTGGCTGTAAAAGAAAACTTAATCAAAAGGAATTAGCTTTGTGCCTCAGGCTTTCAGCATATCTGTATCAGAGCGTATGTATGTCAGTAGTTAATTACCAGCTGAGAACCTTTCACATAAAATATTGAGCTGTCTTTTATTTACTTTCTTTAACATGACTTCTTTTTAAATCGATTAATAACTTGATTATTAAAACAAAATTTCACATCACTTGTGAAACCAAATAAATATATACTGATTTTAAATGAATTTGTTTGCTTGAAATATCCTACATTAGCTTAAAGATGGAAATTGTGGTAAGCAAAAATAACAGATTCTAAGTACATTGAGCAGCATCAGAATGGCTGCAGTGTGATAAATATAAATAGGAAAAAACAAATATATTTTATTATGTACTCGCTTCGACCTCAGTAAATGCGTGACTTTTATGATAAAGCTAAATGTGTAAGGCCAATTCTTTCTTTCGTAAAGGTCCATTGGGATTTAGTTAACGGTTATAGCTAGAAAGTGAAGTAAATAGAAGCGACTGAAGTAATTTGGCTCAGTTATGCGATTATGTTTCCTTTTTTGGAAAATAATTGTGAGTCTGCTCACTTCCAATATTAGTTACTTTCTCTTTTAATAGCTTTTTTTATTGGTTGTTCCGAGCGGATTAGTTCGAGTTCACAACTAAAGCCAGTCAATAAATATAAATGTAGCCACTTATGTTGGGACGCAGTAGTTAAGTCTAGATATTATAAAAGATAATCAAAAAGGAATAAAAGAAAATTAATTTGAATTGCTTTCGGGATGTCATAAATGCCTATTGGCCAGTTATTCTGCGAATGGCAGGTCATATAAAGTTCATCAAACACTTTTATCACCTCTGTGATGCTTATGAATTATTCAATTCCAAATAAACGTTTCTTCCCTTTACATCGCGAGTTGTGGTGGCAATGGATTAGCATACCCTAATTGGCATGACCCCACGTTTTGACCGCAAATCACTTTCCTGTTCTCTTCATATTTAATAGATCAGACCATGTACTGTCCTAATCTCATCACCTTTCCGAAACATTATCTGCGAAATTATGCGCCTAGAAATAACAAGACTTACTCTCGTATCCCTATTTTTGATGTAAAAGTAACTTATCCTAAATGCATAAAAGAAAGGTATAAATTTAAAGGCAAGCCGTATATCTCTATTCGGCAAAGTGCCTTTGGTCTTATCCGTGTGTTTGAGTTTCGCAAAACCATACAAAACAAACTTTAAACACGCCAAGATTCTTGAATCGCATTTTCCATTGAGCTGTTCGATAAATAAAAAATAAAGTAAGACAAGGGTCAAAGGAAAAATCAAAGGAATATTTCTTGTCAACCCATGTCGTCGAATGTAAATAGGGGTTCAGCTCTAAAATATGATCTCTGATTTCCTATAATAATTGCATAGGTTTCAGAATCATTTGGGCAATTCACTGCAGTTTTCATACAACATTAAAATGTATTAGTTTTGCATTAAATGCGTCACGTGAATTACGGTATTATTTCCTTTTCGATTTCAGTTTAAGCCGTAAATCTTAAGCGCCTGATTATCCTTTCGAACTTAAAAGGAATGGAAGGACATCGGAAAATTATTGCGGAAAACGAGGTTTCGCCATTAAAATATGCTTTTAGTTCTCGATCGTTGCCGTTTTTTAATTGGTGCTATAAACCAGGTGGCGATTAAGTCATTTTGGTTTCGAATGGCAAATTAAAACTGAAATGTTATTCATATATTTTAGGCAAATGGCAAATTAGTTTAAACTATGTATAAAGGTACTTTGTTGTGTTTCTTCCTTCAATTAAATGGGGTTTATTGCCGAAAACAAACAACAATTTTATAAGAACTTAAATTACAACAACGTCTTTTTATAGATATAAATTTGAAAAGACTCTTTCTTTTCTTTCAAATAACTCTAATAATCTAAAACCAACAATTCAAGTTAAATCAATTGTCCCCAAATTCATTCAAATAATTTTTTTTACGCGGGCATACATAAAGCATAACAAATCCGAGGGTATCAAGGATAAATATTTCAGAGGAAAAAGGATCAACAAAACCAACTCTGAATTCATTGAAATCGATGATTTCCATTTCGGTCATTATTTCCACTCGGTGTTTTTTAGTAATAGGTTTCGCTCTGGTTTGATTCTTCAACATGCTCAATATCCAAGGAGATTTCGTTTTTCAATTAATAACTGTGGGCAGTTTTTGATATGCTTTGGATTAAAGCTTGATATGTATATTAACAATCCCGATCCGATGCTTTTATGTGGACTTTTATATATGGTTTATTGCTACTGAGGGTTTTTTACTTTTACTTTTTACCTTTCAAACTAGAGGTTTCTGTTGATATTTCAGGTCCAGAGTTATCAATTCTCCTGAATATACAGCCAGGAATTATGAAATATTTAATGCAAACTTTTCAATCAATACACACACGTTCCTGCTTAATAAGAGTGTGTATGGAGATAATTGTGAAAATACGACACATTTAATTGAATTAAAAAGTTATTTTGTGTGCCAATCAACTTTCCACTGGTGTGAAAAATATGGGATTTTAATACACAAGATTGTTATGTGTGAAAAAGCAATCAAAAACCCTTTTTTATTATTGTGGACCTAAGGGCAGTGATTAAGGGTTTGATGCTGTAAAACTGTCAACGTATATTGGCGGGTACTGGCGTAAATTAGCTCGCTCTTTCAATTGGGGAATTTGGAAACGGAAAGAGTATACCGTGCGTAGAATTTCAATATGAAAAAAATTATATGTGCCATTAATCAGTAGCCAAAACTATCACACGAGAGGCCCCACGAGATAAATAGATGTCCGTCTTGATGTTGAAACTGACCTTAATGTCAGATTATATTAGTCAAGGGCTCTACTTTTCATTTCATAGATTAGAATCAGCTATGACGTGAATAAATTACATGGAAAATTGACGAGTAAATACCCGGAGAATATTGTTGGGTTTATGTCACCTTCCAAATCCTATTAAAATGTTATTTTCACTTTCAATTGACGTTCTGTGCAGTTTGAAAGACTAACATTCAGCAAGTTTATTACCTATTAAAAATGTACATTTCATAAAATAAATTTTATGAAAACAAACCGCAATTAATGTCTATTTATGTATAAATTAATTTCTTCATGTTGCATCATTTCCCTTTAGCGTCAAGTGAAAAAGAAATCAGTCAGAGAAGAAAAGAATTTTTGAAAGCGATTGAGTAGAAAGAACGTTAAAAGTTTCAAATTCATTAGTAATACCATTCATGCTTTGCATGATAAAAAGTTTCCTGCAAATGTTTAATGTGTTAAAACTGAAGACTCCAATAAAAGAAAACATTGAAGAATTGAAAACTGACATCTTAAGGTAAAAGATCAACATAATAGAGACCTTTCATCCAAATACATAGAGCGCAATTCCCATAGAGCAATTCCCTATGTTCAAGGCATTAAACCGAATGATTCGTTTTGTGAAACCCGCCTTTGGCTATAAAGAGCAATAGATATTAAAGGTATTTCAAAAATCTATGTGTAAACTTATAAAAGTGAAAAATTCACTTGATACGGTTGGAATGTTGTGTGTTTATTGAAAGAAACTAATGAACCGTAAATGCACGTTCTGAGTATTCTTTAAAGACCTTAAAACGCTTTTGCTAAAAAGCGTTCAGAAATAATTTACCGGAAACTTTTTGCCTTATTTGCACAAGGGCGGCGACATTTATTTCAGGAAAAATACGTTGATTTGAAGGATCAAGGCTTTAAAATGAAAATATATACTTTAATTATTTTCCACGAAATAAGCTGCTGGGTAAACCGATTAGAATTTGCGTATAATTTCCTCAAATTATATTAATTTTCTTCTTTAGCAAAGTATTAACATAACTTATTCAATAAACGTAATATTATATAAAGGTGGAATCTAGCAAAAAAACATATTTTTAAATTGATTAATGGCAGTCAGAAGGATATGTAAGCTTTTCCAGAAAACTCACGAAAGTTCATAAAAATTGAAAAAGCTAATTTCATCAGAAAATACGTCTGTATTTAATGTTCCATCAAAATCTTCTTCGATAATCTTTGTATGTTCCAAGCAAATTTTAAAGAATTTGTTGGATTTTTGCTGGCACATTTGTATTCATTGTACCTGTTAATTATGAATTTCGGCAGTCAATTGTAATTAAGTTCTACAAGCATCGTTGTAAATTTTGGGCCATTTGTTGATGACTTCCACAGGGAAATTTATTCTACACCAAACCTTTCAACTTGGATAAGGTGAATCGATAACTCTCGTTAATTCGATTTCAACTTTAGAGAGTTGTGTAAACATGGAATTTATTCTGCGAATTATTTATTTGATTTCATCGCTTTTCAACAAGGGTTTCGCATCGTTATTGAACTTTTTTATTTGCTTTGCTTCTTTCATTGAAAAATACGTTTCGAAGTTATTAGCCAATTCATTCAAAAGGAGCTTAGCCAGATTTTTTCATATAGTGTAATCCCCAATGGGAGGCATACATTTCGATTTTTTTATTTGACTTAAAAGTGACGAAAATTTGAGACAATTGCAATAACGGATAACTGTTAAAATATCCAAGTCTCGAGATTTAATAGACCAACCGAGCCGAAGACTTCAGCAGCCAGCAACAAATTTTAAATGAAGCGAGAAATCGCACTGGCTGCATAAATTACTTAATGGTTGATTCATTGCCTAAAAATTACAGTAAGGAAATTGACTTTTCCTAAATGGAAACACGCTGATTTATGTAAAATAGCAAGTTAAAAATCTAACTAACTCTGACTGTTATTGCCACAGTAAATCTGAATAGAACGCACAAGAAGCTAATGCAAATGACAAATTTTGGCTTAATGATGTTATGTTATCCCAAGTCACCAGCCTTCTGTTAAAGTAGCAAATGGAGTAACGAGAACGGTAACCATATTATAAAGGATGCAGTAAACTATGATTTTCTGCATACATAAATTTCCTTTTCCTACAATGTATCCTTTGAAATATGCATAAGGTTTCGTTAATGACCGCTTTGTCGTCCGCATACTTTTATATGTGTATCATGTGACATATATTTTCAATGAAAAATTGATTAACTAAATTGACAATACAACAAGTGTCTAACAATATACAAGGACTCTACAAGCTACATGTGACAAAGCCAACTAATTGCCTCAAACCCGCATAGTTTTAGGATAATTTGTAACAGTGGCGCTTTGCGTAACAGTAAAATCGTAAATATTTTTCGCTTACAAATTCGTACTCGTGGTTAAACATGTGTAGTTATTTAATAAATTCCTCGACTGCTCAACTCTAACATTCCAAATAAAATTTTCATTCCAAAATCAAAGTACGCCTGAATGGAATAATAATACGCTGTTGCAGACGTAGATTTTCGCATCCGAAACAATTTAACGGCACTGGAAAACTTTCATATTTTTTCAAACCCATTCCACCCACGCACTTTTATTGAACTTTCATTGAAAGCGGTCAAACCTTTTAAAGGAATGAAAACATTCCAAGGTAATTTAGATTGGGACAACGCCCAAACCGGACACCACAATAGGAAAGAGGCCTATTAATGCATGTTTTATGAAAAATTCAATTATATGTGTGTATGTTCTCATTGTACGGTTGTATAGAAATCAGTTGCAGAACTTCAAATGAAAATCTACCTGATAAATATTTTCCGAATTTTCAACTTTTATTAATTTGACGAAATTCGACCCGAATGCACAAATTGCAATTTTCTGGCCATTTATTTGAAAATTGAAACAGAACTCAAGGACATGCCTCTCATGAAATAAAGCAAACAATAACATCATATTTTGCATTTTACCAAACGCATCCAAGCCGAGCAATTTTCCACCTGTTTTAACCAAATTGGAAATATAACATTTTCCAGCTAGGAACCGAACTCGGGTAAGTCAAAATCAACAAAAAGTTTATGATGCTTCAGTAAGCTGCAGACAAACAATAAATCTCATACTGAGTGTTGGCCAATATCTGTTGAGTTTGAAATCACCGGTAGTAATCAATTATTATGGAAAATGTATTCAAAGTTTTTATACCATTTTATATTAATTAATAATCGGAACATGTGATGACGTTTTAAAGGTCCATTCGGTTTGCATTTATTTACATATAGAGCAGGGTAAACATTATGCACAAGCGAACATAATTTTTTATAAGTAAACTCGGTTGCACGTATTGCAAACTGCATCCTCGCTAAAATTCCGGCTTGAATATTTTGAATAAATTCCGTTTCATGATACTATTTCATCATCAAATCTCTCCAGTTATAATTAAGATAAAAAATTAACGGTTCTATATATTTACTAGCCTGCTCTATATAATTAGGAAATATAGTTGTAGAGATTCAGCAAGGAATGAGTCAATGCTTTTAGCAACGCCCATAGTATCCCTTTCCGGGTTAGGGCTAATTCCAATTGTCCTACGATTTCCCTAAACTTTACTCAACTATCATTATCTTGATAGTACCATTAATTGTTGAAAGCCGTTAGTGCATTTCACTGTTTGTTTCAGAAACTGTTACTATATTGCCATGAGTTGCGATTTTGTCTGGACCATGAATTAGGTATTACAGATGTCTTCTCGTGGTCATTTTTGAAAGTGACATACGGTCGTAGCCAACAGTTTGTTAATGAGACAATTGCAGGTCATTGTTAAAATTTCCATATTCAAGAAGTGAGAACTTGAAAACATTCCCCTGAGTTCCCGCAGGTTATCATATCAACATTCTAGTGATTATCCGGAATGTCACAAACGTGCAACTAAAGTAGCAAGATTTCATAATGTTCAGGTTCATTTTTCCGTTTTATAGTTCCAAGCTAGAGCGGCCTTTAATGGATCATATTTTCACAATGCCTAGAGGAAATCCGAGTCTTCCAATTTCCAACACTTTATTCCCATTAACATGATTTCCTTTAGATATTTTCAACTTCGAATCTCAGTCGGTGAGAAATCGGCATTGTAAATATCATCAAAAATCTATTGTTCCTCATGAAGAAGGTGCGCAGTATTTAGCAGAAAAATAAAAATATAATATATATAAAAAAATAAAAGGAAAATCGTTTTTAGATTTGCAACCGAACGTTGCGCTTGCCTCAGCGGCTAACATCTTCAGCGGAAGTAGCAAATACATAAGTTCAAATCAGCCGAGTCAATACTCGACAAGATTGCTAAAATGCTTAAAGTGCACAAAACAAGTTGTAGCCGAAATAAATGTGTTGAAATCAGCAGGTGAATTTACTCTCAGGTAAAATCCGAAGCAACCAAAAACAATATTTTATTTGTAGATGAAAATGTCGGTTGTAGTGTGGTAGAGATAGCGCTAGATAAAATTAATAGTTTTGGGTGGGATAAAATTGATTCGGCGACTGAAATGTGCCTGGACATGCATAAATCTCCAGGCAGGTAATAAATGTGCGAATTGTTACGTGCGCCAGCCTGTTTTAAAGGGATAATTATAACAATAAATCCCAATAATAATTGCCTTTCCGCAGTTACATGCTTTGCTACACTCGCGTTCTAGTTACGTTCCGTCTCAAACATCCCGTTGCTGGGATGTTGCACAGTTTCCGCCCTTTTCAGTTCATTACGACGGCAGGATGTCCACAGAAATATGTGTTCCGCATGACATTATATTTTCCCTAGAATTCCGCATACATATATGTTTATAGTAACGTAATGGCTTTTTCTAAACAACTGAAATATTCAAATTACTCGTGCTTTCGATGCCATGTGGTCGCAAGCTTTTATCAAGTCATCCCATTTAGCTTAATTTCACTCCGACTCCCGAAACTTGTAAGGAAATAGCCGCATATTGATCACTGGAAACGGTCGCCTGAATGTCTTGTGATGGTTTTATTATGCCTTTTACGACTCTGATTCAACGATTCACGAGATTGTCTAAAAGGTAAGGGTTGTATAGGGATATTCCACTCAGCTCTCGTAATTACTTACTTTCCTAAAACCATAAAAAGCGCCCATTAATTGAAAGATCTAAATTGACACAATACAATTTATTTCTCAGTTTTTACTTAATGCAAATTACAATAGAACTACATTTTGGGGATGTCTCCACTCAGCTTTCATAATTTTTCGGAAATGTCAAAATTAATAATAATAAAATTATTATGGGTGTTTATGTCGAATAGCATTTACTTTTCAAAGAGAGGTGAGCTAAATTTCCACATAGCATTTTTGTTTAAATTGTTTTCCACAGAAACCGACTATTTAAAATTTAAACTACAAATAATTACACAGCGTTAATTTTCCGGCTGGCACGGATCTGCAAATATTGATACCATTGAAGGCTACATAAATAGCAATTAAGGTCAACTTTTCAGAATTTCGGCCGTTTACCGAAAATATTAGTTGCGATAATTTACGATGGAAAGGCCAAAATATGTTATTATTCAGTATTCGTATTAAGCGTTGCATGGCACAATAAGATCGACTTTTCGGATTATCCAAGTTGTAAATAAAAAAATAATGGGATTTTCTAAAATAATAATTTATAATAAATAATAATTTTTTCTAATAATAATGGGATCTTCAAAAAAAAAACGACGTAAAATACCTTGGAATCACAATTGACCACAAACTTAAATTCACTAAACACATACGAAACATCAGGGCAGAAACAATAAAGAGAACAAAACACTTCCAATCACTCACCTACAAAGACAGAGGAATTAGCACAAACACCGCCACCAAAATATATAAAGCTATTTGTAGACCCTTGCTAGACTATGGACATATACTCATGACCAACGGAACAGAAAGGACAAAACGTTATATACAAACAACAGAACAAATTGCACTAAGACTAATAACACGAATAAGACACCCCCAAAACCCACTACACAACCCCCCCACCCAACTACTATACGAACGCACAAACAGGACAAAGATTTCGGAATGACCATACATCTACAGACAAAATGGACAAACAACCCCTACAACTGGACCATACTGAATCCCCTTTGTCTCACAAGACCAACCAGACAATCCCGCTTCCGTTTCCCTACATCAACGCTACTCGAACACTTACAAACGCAACTGACTACTGGACAATAAAATAATTTTTTCTTGTCATTAGAATTGGAAAGTTTATTTAATAAGATTTATTTTTTATTTAGATTAAGACTACATGTATTAAACAAGGGCAGAAAGACCGATAGGTCGATAGCCTTTTTTAGAAATAAAGATGTTTACTACAAATGGGATTTTCTAAATAATAATTATGGTAACTCCACTAAAAATGACAAATAAAAAATAAAAAAACTCTTTTACTTTAATAAAAATTTTGAATTGGAGAATATCCAGAAACACAAGGTAAGCTATTACCAATAATGACCATCTAGACAAATATAATGTTTCCATATAATATTTTACTTTAGTCAATACAATGCCAATAAATGGGAAAAGCTCTTCCTATCCAATAAATTATAAGCTTCGATTTTCTATGGCGGAAAATCTGTTCGTTGACTTATACCCAAGACAGTCTTTTATTTTTCCCGGGTAAGACAAATATAAGGAGATCAGTCAACTTAAATTCTTCGGGTACGGAAAACACTTAATAAAGAGCAAAGCCGCCAGACTAGGCGTCTGAACAAATTCGTTACCATATGGAGGGTCAGATTCCAGGCTATTTTCATTCAACTACAAGGGCCGACTTTTAGTGGGACATGGAGTTTATTGAAATTGCTTTTACGAGTAATTTTTTACCTGTAAATTAAACGATTCAACATATTTGCTTGCAGTTTCTCGAATTCTTTCATTTTCTAAATCACAAATTACCTTTGAAACAAATTTGTCTCACCTGTTCATGTAACTGATTAATGAAATTAAAAATGAATCTCCATTCCATTCAGTCACCATTGATTTATCGAAAAGTGAATTATTTTTAGTTCAATAAAATTTTATCCAATCTAAAAAATCCCCCCGTTTTAATAAAGCAAACAACTGTTTTAAGCACATTCTAATTCATATACTAGGCGATATTACGGGTTGAAGAAAACGGTTGTCCTTAATTACCAACAAAGCATATTGGACAATGTAATAAGGTTCTAAACCTTTGTTGTGGAATTATCCAAGTATCAACTAAGCCTACCGTTATAGTTTGTAGTCCCCATCTAAGGCAAATCAGGGGAAGTCGTTAATAGTGAATTTAATAAAGCAACGATGTACCCCTAACATAATTTATCCTGTTATGCTAATCCGGAAGGGCCGATTTGTATAGACTCATCCATATGAATAGGGAATGTCGATATTGCTGATTATTCGTAAATTCCTCCTTTTCCCGGTTAGTACATTATCCGGAACGTACCTGGGATGTAAACCGATAAATGAGATTTAAGTGATTTTACCAGCTCGAGTTTGATATGTATTAACACGCGGAAGATGCAGGAAATTGTATATTAGAATTTTCCATAACTAGTTGGGTGCTTTGAAGGCATTTAAATTGCTTGCGCCTTCTTTGAGCATATCGGAAAATGGAAAAATATTCTCCACTAGAAAACACAAGAAAAATATCCCTTCGGCAAACAAAAATGGTCCTGGAATTTCCAAAAAAAATGTACGAATTGATTGAGAGTAATTCAACTGATTTTAACTTTTCAGTAGAGCATGCTAAAACGTTAGAATTTTTTTTCTGTATGTTCAAAACCTCTTAGCTTATTCAAAACACTTGAGAATAGCAACAGAGTTTTCGGGTTTATATAATCGTATAAAATGTTTTCCAGCTAAATTCGAGCAAATTAAATATAGATGAGAGGAAAGGCGAGCAAGAAAAAAAGCTATGTTAAGTAATTCAGATAAAATGCTGAGCGATTTAAAAAATTAGACATCGGGGGTTTCCATTTGATGACTCATCAATTTACAAATGACAACCTGTCTTTTCCGTCAGAGTTGCGGGAAAAAAATGATGGAGTCCCTTATTAGAAGTCCAAATTTACGAGGGCTTCGCAGGAATGAGAATGACAGTAAAATTCGTTTCGTGGTCCCTGGAAAAGCGTGGCTGAGCTGAGCTTTTTATTTGCCTTATAATATTTCCTGTAATGTACCCCAAAAAGTTATATGCAAGCTTTTTCGCATATCGTCAGGTGACTAAGGACTTTTAAATATTTTTAATGCAACAGTGACATTCTTTTCATGTTACCCATCAATATAAATTTGAAAACACCGCACAATTAAGCGATTGTCCTCACTTCGAATTACTTTGTAAATAATAAATTTTGCCAAACTTCGAATTTTCTCCAAAGAGAGATCCAACTTCTTTATTTATAGCTGGTGTACCTGAAATAACTTCAGGGACAACTTTTCACGCCACATGTCGGTTTATTCCAAATAATATTGTTTATCTTGTTGGATTTTTTCATTTACAGAATTTAGAGTATTTTATTTCCTCCAAGCTAACAAAGGTACAAACATGTTTGGAGCTAAACGGGCAGAACTTCAAACACCTCTTGTGCGTTGTCCACATTTCAAAACGGTTCTTTTCAAACCCACAGATTAATATCTAGGAATTTTGTTTCACCGCCAATCACCACAATGTTTAACCCAACTTTTTATAGAAGGTTTTGTTGACACTCGTTGATTGTACGGGTTACCTTAACCTATTTTATTGCATTTCATCCTCACTTTCTGTGTTTATCTATGGTTACTTGAGCTTTTCATATTTAAGAAGCAACAGGTGATGTTAATGACGCAGATTACCTTGAAAAACATTGTTGCCGTCCTTCTGATTTAGTTTTTTGCAAATATCTCAGTTTTTGATAGGAGTTATCAGTTTTTACTATTTGTCCTGTACTCCCTAAACTCCCCTAGAGGATTGGCGCCAATTTTGAATCACCCTGTATAAGACGACGTCTATTTCGCATTATCAAGTCACTATCGAACCTTCTCGATTAGCTTGTAAGATGCAAAAATTCGAGTCATTATTCAGATATCTCAAGAAAAATAAAATCCGTTTAAAATTAACGTCACACCGGTAGGGCAAATGGCCATTCAACAAATGTTGGTTCAAAGTTTTACCGTTTAAAGCCGACCAGCAGAAACTTTCAAATCGCTCACTGCTGTGCAAAACATTCCACCTGTTTTTACTTTCCGAGAATTATTATTTTTCAATTATCTGTCAGCCCCATCAAATAACTATGAAATCGATTAGAAAGTTTTCTGCATTAAATTTCACCTCTGAAATGCATCATCGAATTCTGAAGTTTTATAGACTCAAATGGAAGTTTGGTTCAGATTTGTGAAGTTACTCCAAAATAAATTAAAGCGATCTGTATAGTGGATTTCCGAGTTCCACATAGTTGGTTAATTAATTATTGCCCAGCAAGTACTATCCATTTCGAATAAGCTTGTCTTCTGTTCTGAAGTGCAGTTAATGCAGTTTTGAATACCAACTCATACGTATTTTACCACATTTCTACTTTCGACTCAATAATGTTCAGTTGTCGTCTCGTTAACTAGGAATTTCCCTTGCTTCAACAGAACTTGTAAATGGATTTGATACTGAATGGAAGACAGCAAAAGACATACTAACTGGGAATAATTTACCTAACTCAATTGCGTTAGTCAGCGTGGCAAATAAATTACATTAAAGTTGAATTACTCGTTAGTCATAAAATAGCTACCATCTAAAATTTAATGACACATAAACGCACCTAAGTATCCAGAACCGCTAAGTAGTTTGAGTGACATAACTACCGTTAAACCGAATTCTACGTCAGTCATTTAAATGAAACTGCCAATATATTTTATTCGAATGTGTTTCAAGAAAAGGAACTGCTCGACTTTAGGAATATTTTGCGGCTTGATGGAAATAAAAATGTCAGATTGAGCATTGGAAATACTTATTCTACTTTAACAACTCCAAGAGCCGCAGCATTTAAATTACCTACTCAACATTACAGTTAAAATACATCAATCTATTCGAAAAAATATATTGAGGCACTGTCTGCTCAAAATTCACATTCCAGTATTTTTAAGACGTTTAATCTTCACATGCACTAGGCATGGGTAACACTGAGTTAAGTTGCGCTTTTAGTGTTGCCGATCTGCGAGTTGATAACTCATCTGTCGGACTGCGCCGCACCTTTTATTGCGCTATTACGCTTGTGGCGGACTTCATCAACAAACCACAGGTGGCAACACCAACCCTGGTTCAAGATGGCAGATTTGGTGGTCACCATATGATTCCTGGGATTGTCGGCAGAGATTATATTACGTGTTATGTAATTAAAATGATTGTGGAATTTCGGAGCCACAGAGAGAGTCCCACGTTTTATTTTATTTTCAAACCCTCATTACATGTTATAAATATGTTATCGGCAATGTACGAAATCTGGCAATGTGCGAAATGCCTAGGCTCTACTTTTGGCAATCTGCAAATTGACTAGGGTATTTCAGGCAATCTGCATAATGTCGCACGCGTTAGTCAATCGATTGTCACATGTTTAATCTTCCCATTGACTAGACAACGTGCATAATACCGGATGCTGCGAAACTTTGCAGTTTAGTTTTGCAACGGAAGTTTGCTGTTTAGTTTTACAAGGAATGTTTACTGTTTAGTGCCCTAAGTAACAAACAACTTTGAAAACTATGTTATTTCAACGATTTCCGACACCTGTTAAATCATCCAAATATTCGCATCTTTTCTCCGAAAATTCGCTTATAAGACAACTAGTCTTTACAAGAGGAAAATATATTGCGACTTCATTTATTCCATTCATTAAAACAACGCAACAGGCGTGTGTCTCTCTTCAGTAAAACCAAAGCAAAATATTTGGAACGCGCTGCCGGCTGCACTGCCTAGACATGGGTAACACTGAGTTAAATGGCAGTTTCACAGTGCATCTGTACACATCGGCACACAAACCGTAATTGACAAGCTAAATTTCGAAACGAAGTTTTTGCGCCACCTATGTTCGAAGCGCGAAACTTGAAACGTCTGGAATGATAGCACTTTGTCCAATAATTGTTTCCTGATGATTGCATTCGCACACTTTTATCAGGCCGAAAACTGCAAGTTTTATAAACAGTTATCAGCCTGATAAATATATCATGTCAATGTGTTGCCATCTAAAACCAAACCGTAAAACGTAGAACAGCATCTCAGTTTACCCAGGTTTTTCAGGTACAGTTCTAAGAGGACTGCGCTGTGAAAGCGCCATTGAAGCAGATTCAACTCAGTGTTACCCATGCCTAGCACCGCGTAAAAGCAAAGCCCAGGACGCAGATAGATAGATAGATAAAATTTATTATACATTCACATTACTTAATTCACAAACAAAGTTAAAAAAAATTATAAGTCAACTCCCATGTCTGGCCAGATGTTCGGCCGGTTGCTCTTTGCCCATGATCTAAATAGGCGCGCTAAGTCGTCCATTACCTTAGCAGTGCCCTAACAAGGACATTCCCGAGCTAGCCATACGCACGACAATGTCAGGAGATAGTCTTGAAGTGGCGGTTTTGGTTTTATTCGAGGGGCATTCATTAAGGAAAAAAGGTCTTCCTGAAGGGAAGCCAAAAACCCCTTATGCCAGCCATGTCTTATGTCTGCCCAGGACGCAGACTGACACACACTTGCTGACTATGACAGCTACTTGGATTTTTACTTGTTTCCCGAAATATATTATTTTATTTATCAGCCAATCAAACAAGAAGGGAATATTTTTTAATCAAATTAATCGGCCTAAGTAGAACAGAATTGTTAATTAGGCATCTTATTTTCTTAATTGCTACATGTTTCCTAAACAGAAAATTCAACTTGTTCAACAAGCCGCTATGTTCCAACTGGAAATTTCTGCTTGATTTATTAAAAAGTTTTAATTTTGATAAATTACTTTAGCGGTAAGAGAGCCTTTCGACCAATTTAATAAGGCTGAATATCCAATAAATTGAAATTAATCGCTGCAGACCAACGTAGCAAATTGGTGCAGCTAGTTAAATTTTTAGATCCTATCTAGTAGCAGAAATATCGAGAAATTTGAAAACCAGATATATTTGTAACACAGTTTATGCGGCAGTTCTGGCTTTTATGATTGGACTCAAATTTGTTGAAAGTAAATATATGCTTGTTAGGTAAATATTTTATTCATTCAGTTTAATAAAAAAATCAGTGCGCCTCAAAGGTAATGACATGTATTAATGCACATCAAATATTCAACATTGAAATTACGGAATTTAAATGAAAAAAATATCAGAGGAAATTTTTACTTGTTTGCTTCACGAATATAGCGATGCTTGAACGGTTTTAATTAATTCACATTTTAATGAGATAAATTGTTTGTGTGTATCATACAAAGTTGCCGACTTCAAAGATTTTTAATAATGCAGAAGAAAAGGAAATAACAATAAACGACTATATTAAGTCTGCCAATTATTGGTGTCTTTTTAAGACAAACACCGAAGTAGTTGAGACCCCTGAAACTCGTAAACGAGTTATTGTTACCCCACGTAGAAAAAACTTTGTTATTTGCACTTCAAGTTAGGCATTGAACTGCCAGAGTTGTACGATCCTCATCAATAATATATTTTCTGTTTTAAAAATCGAGACAGCTTCCAGTTTCATCACTGGCATCGAAATTCTAAAGCATCCGAAGAAACTATCGGCCATAACTTTTGGTTTAGCTATTTCAGTGAGTTTTCATTTCTGGGAAAACATTTTATGGCATGTATCGACGATTTATAGGATACATTTTTTTCAATCGCGTACTGACTTTATTTGTTTCTCTATTATATTTGACAACTTATACTTATATACAGAACAATGTTTTGAATAACAGGAAAAGCGGGTATTTTACTAAACATGGAAATATCTTAACAAAATTTAATATATATGGAACCTTGTCTAATTCGAGACAGGTTGAGGAAGAAATATATTCAGTTCATGTCCTGTTACTTGAAAATTCTTGATCTGATAGACCGTAAAAGTATAAAAAATAAAGACGTCATCAAACTGTTCTTGCAAATCGTGTAAAGCAACGAATTGTATAAAATTTTCTTTAACCGATTCTGTAAAGATCAACTGCAGTTGAGCACAAGTTTATTGAACGTAAAACTCAGTTGCATTCAAGACGTAAAAGTAAAAGTTCCCCTATAAATACCAATACCGTTAGGTTCGAAATTAAACATTGATTTTTTTGTTAAATGTCGATGTTCAACTTCTGCTTAAACTAGCTGCAATAACTTTATATTCGACGATTTACTTCGATTTTTATTTCTTCTGAATTAGTTTATGTCTGGTATAGGATATTGGAACGTACGATTTTCCCATTTTCGACTTGTGTGTACGTGCATGGGCCTGTAGACGCAAAAATTTAAATTATATAAAAAATGTAGTTTAGTAAATTCAATTTTATCATCGACCTGTACAAGCACAATAAACAGCTCAATTAACTTAAAGACACCCCTAGCTAAAGGGCCATTAACATCAAACTTATGAAATCACCCCTGAAATTAGAGGCTTAACTTTAAATTAAATCTGTAACAGCAAAGTTGGTTTCGGGTTTTGTCAATTTAATGGTCCGTAATGGTATTAATATACAGGACGAAAGTCGCTTTCATGAAAATTCAAAATTAATAGGAAACAATGACATTAATTATTATTTAATGGTACGCTGGAATGAATTGGCAATGAAATATTAAAATTCAATGTGGGTTTTGTTTAGAAATTAATAGTTGATTTCAAGAGTTAAATGTGCAGAATAATGAATTTCCAACGCATTTCAAGCTTTTCATATGACAAATTCGATTCGATGTTTCAAAAATGTTATATGTGGCTGAAATTATTTAAACTTCCCTGCATTTATAATGCTGATGTTTTTACAAATTCAACCAGAGGCTAAAATATCTTTAAGTATTAAAGAAGGAGGTCGAAATATTAATAACACATTTTTGGATGCTCCAAGTTGTTTGTGCGTGCAGTTCAGCTCAATATATCTGCAAAACTTTCACAATCCCAAGAGATAAACCTTTCTCTAGAGAGGACCGTTCCTTCGACTATAACTGATCATTGGATTACGCCAGCCAGCAGCTTCCGAAGTAAAAAGCTTCACAAAACTTTGCTTGTTTTTATAAGTTTCTTTCTAATGATTTCATTTTGAATATATAATTATAATCGAAATTATTGTAAGCTCTCATTATTATAGGCTCTCAAATAATTAACAAAAATGTTCTGCTAAACTATTCTTGTACTCCGAGACCTCGGGTAGTTTTTGTGCCTGGAAGAATGTGAGTTCAAGTAGATTTACAGCTAACTAAAGAAATCGTTGTAAAGGTTTCGTCTGTCTGATTTAGATATCCGAGGCCAAAGATTTAGGTGAAGATAATTTTCTGAATCTGTAGTTGCTTTTAAACTTCTTAAGCTTTTGTAACAGAATTAGCTCCCAAATTCAAGTTTGCTTCCAAACCCAATTTTCCCGTAAGCCGGTAGAGAGTTAGCCCTTGCATTTTTAATTAACGTTTTAATTTACATCAATACGACTTTGCTAAGTTAATTTTACCCATTTTTGGCGGGCATGGGGCAGTTACAGATTAAAACTTTTATCGACGTTCTACCTTTTCCAAATTGACCATAATGCCAACACGTACACGCCATATGAGTTAATGAAACGTAAAGTTTCTTAATACAGTCGTTGGAATTATTGTCGCTTTTATACATTTAGAAAGAAGGCTCCGTGTGCAACAATTAAAATTCAAAACACTTCGCTTTGGCTAAACTTGCAGGAAATTTACATGAACGTTGTAGCCTCGGTATTTGCAGAAGAAATAATTATATGCGATATTTTATACTGAAGAGCCGGAAACCGAAGGCAGTTTTTGCTACTCTAGATGTTAGGCAGACTATTGGCAAGCTGGAAATCCATAACCAAAACGTGGCAAGGGAATCAAGAAAGCTAAACACCGATGTGCTCTGTTTAGGCAAATACGAGCACTAATTCGCTAAAGTTAATCTTCAATGATTGCAATTGACGTTCGTCAAAAGGAATAATGTAACTGTAATGAGCCAGACCTACATGACTCGCGTAGCAATTATATACTCGAATACATCGTTATTATTCGCACGCTTTGAATAGATCTATAAATGCCAGACAAAGAGATTGACCTTATTTCAAACAGTCCATTGTCAATCCGAATTATCAGCAAACACTCTTCAGCCAATGTGATATACGCATGGCCAAGTCACGAAAGACGATCTTTTCGGAGAAAAGGTAGGAAATTTGCTGGGACGTGACGAATTTCGTTTTATGAGGAATTCTTGTAAGGACATTTTACTATATTTTTTTGCAAATCTATTAGGATAAGGTATTAGTTCGGAAACCTCGCATTTCACACCAAATGCTTGACTATAAAGCCGATTTTTTTTGGTATGTAGCCCCAAAACACTCTTTTACATGATCAAATCCTTCTTTTACATGATCAAATCCTTCTAAACTGGCTATGTAATGAAGACAATGTATGTCGGGACAAACTTACGGCAGTCCTCCTCTTATAAAGCTCTAAAGCTTTTATTATTTTACGAGACAGTGAAACTTGTAAAATAGTTTCTTAAATTTTAAAATCTTTATGGCATAGTGGAATGAATTTTATTGTCCGTCTCCAGAGAGCTTCTAACTTTGTAACTGGCTTCTGTTACTTTATGTTTGATTGATAATTATGAAGTTCTGTGCATGCATAAAATTTTATTAAAATATTATTCATTTTCATAAATTTCATAATTGTGTAATGTTTTTAAATCGAATTTATTCCTACAGGGTGAGCTGAAAAAGTGAACGTTTTGGTCTTGCAGTGAAACATTTTTCCTGTTGGACCGACTTTCAAAATCTCGAACTCATGTTGAAACGAAAACTTTAAGGTCGACTTATGACAAAAATTTGATGTACAGGGTTGTTTGAGTAAACGGATTGTTTGAACGTAAAGTTCCCGTTATATGAAGGTCTGCCAGAATCCGAGACGGGTCAGTTCCGACTTGGGTCACTTTTAAAGCAACCCTGCACCTATATTGAATTTATATTAAGTCGACTATGAAGTTCTAGCTTCAATATAAGCTGTATATTTTGAAAATTAGCCCAAGATCAAAAATGTTATCACAGCAAAACCAAAAAGTTGGTGATTTTTTAATCAGCCTGTAAATTAAATGGCTAACCGAAAAATTCAAAAACTGTTTCGAGTTATAAGGTCTATCTTTATGCCTTTGGTGTTTAAATCCTAAAACATTTTTGTTGATTCAATTGGGAGCATGCCAAACTTTCAGCAAGTTGACATTGTTTCACTTTCCACCCTGTATGAAGCATATCTGAGGCACTTAACTTTTGCAAAAACACAGACTGACAGAAAAATTATTGAACTAGACAACGCTTGAAATAGAAATCAAATCGCTCACAGCAAACAGAAATTATCTAGTTCCAAAGTTAGGGCAAATTTGGTTCTGTAACATTTATTTTGTTGAGCAGTTTTTTACTCTTTGGATGTTACATATCAAACTACACCAACAACAACTAGTTTTCGTTCGCCTACAACTATAATTCTAAGTCGGCCTGTTTTCTGTGATTTAACAAGTTCTCTACTTAGTTAAATAATTCCCAACTCAAAACAAGTCCATTACTTTGGCTTTAAGTTCTTTCAGCCGTTTTAAAAGCCTGAGTTGTGACAAAATGAAATTGGGCAATGTTCAAAATATCTGAAAGCTTCCCGCAGTGGCTTTCCTTGGTAAACTTAGCAAAATGCAGCAGAATAATGAAATTAAAATGTTTGCAGATATACATAAAAGTGACCTGATTTATTGTGGTTCATTTTTAAATCCGAAATTAAATAAAAAAGGCCAAATCACAAATTAATAATGCAAAATTCACTGCCAACCGATTAGAGCGTTTAGTTTTATTTAGGTAATGTTGTGTGATTTGCGAAGACCATTGCAAATAATAAATGACAATATGGATAATTAATGGTCAAAATCATGCGAATTTAAGATACCTATTTGAGGCAGTTTAATTAAAAGATGCAGTGAGGGCAGTTCGAGTTGGGGGTTATTTTGACCAGGTTTCCTCTGAGAAGACAGGTCTTAATAGTCCGTCTTCCATCAATTTTAGGCGAAACAAGCATATGCGGACGACTCCCTTTTGGCTAATAAGGGCGCGTACAAGCTCGTCTTAACCAGTCTTCATTACTTTTGACCTAGTTTGCAGTGTGTTAACTCTTTTTGATGAGCAATTTCTTCTTACTTTGTATAGCGAATTGGGGGTTTCTCAAGGCGCTCTTCATTAATCTCGAAGGAACTGTGTATTTTTCTTTCCTTCAAATCAGAAGCTTCATATACGTGTGGGTCATCAAACAAGAAAACTAGTGTTTTAAGTTTCTTAAGTTCTCCAGCGCATTTTGATCAATTAATTACCGCAGCTCTGTCTAGATTTCTCAACAATAAAAAATCTCAGTAATACAAATCTCTGGTCCTTGCGTGAAAACAAGCTGATTCAAAACACCGATAAATTTAGGAAAGAACATAATTCCTCGCCAGTATAAATAAGGCAAGCTACTCCATCCATTTGGTAAATGACCCCTAGGAAGCCCCTGAGAAAACAATTAGCGATAAAAAAGCTGGCAAATAAACAGGATTATTAATCATTTTTTTACGGGGGTAGCAAACAGTTCGTAAACTGTCTTAAACGAATCGTTCGTATTCATAGTATTTTCTGGAGTAGCTTTTACTGCATTACCCGATAACTTTGATTATTCTGTTTCTCCAGCGAAATGGCAAATTCGCTTATTTTCTATGTGTGCATTTTCAATTTCCCGAAAGTCCGGAAAGAAAGCATGCGAATATATCGGAGCAATCTAATCAGTCTAAGAGTTTAATTAAAAGTCTGCACCGAGAAAAAATTATCGTTGTTTTTGTAAGGCGGAAGCTTAGCCTGTGACTTTTTTGTACTTGGATAAGCACAACTGTGAAGCACGAACAAACGAGTGACTAAGCCAAGGGAGAAACGTTCTAAATTGATTTTAAAATCAGAAATCTACAATGCAACTTGAAAGGATAAGTAACATCCCCACATACATAAAGACTCACCCAACATGTAAAAAGAACTCCGGTACCGTCGCATTTCAGACGATAAATAATTTCAAGATAAATATTAAAAAGGAGCTTTTTATTACCAACCGTGTGAGTGAAGAGGGCTTTTGAAAAACCTTTTAACTTGAAAAACGTGCAGTTCATAGAAAAGTGGGTCAATAAATTATCTTTTATTTTTTCCAAAGAAGCGGAGAAAGAAGGTGCCAAAACCGACAATCACGTCGTAAAAATATCCACCGACATCCCACAATTAATACTCTAGGTGGCTGGTAAGCTAAGGGCCAGGAATATTTAATTTTATAGAATGTCGTTTGTAAGGGAGGCAAATTTGCAAGCGATAAATGAATGAACACAGACAGACTCATATATTTCAATACCTTTAATGGAAACAGTCATTATGAACATGACAATCAATCAATACTCTCTGTTCCTTGAAGCATAGCGATAAGTCCTGAATAAAAAGTCACGTGCAGCGTTTCGCTTTGGAGGCAAATAACACATCAAAGATTTGTTCCGTTGGGATTAGTTTAGAAGTAGCCTATTTATTTGGATTGATAAAAAGACTTTGTTCCGAAAACTGCAATTTTACTGACATCACTTTGGAAGTTATACTGACGATATACATATTCCATAACAGGAGATAAGAATTCTCATATAAGATATATATAAGATACTCCAACAACAATCATTTTTTTTGTCGTTTTAAAGAAAGAAAAGAGCTGAAGGAAATGGGACAGGTTAGAGTCCAAGACAGTTTAATCAACCTGTTAAGACTCCAAATTAATATTACTGTGGTTTAATGGTAAATTCAATTTGAATAACTGTTGAAGAATAATCCAGCAAAACCTGATCTACTTACTTACTTACTTACCATAATTCATATACTAATCAATGGATCAATTCAAATGAATGGTATTAGTTCCAAAAGTCTCCCTGAGATTAAAAAAAAAACCGGACGACTGATGACTGCGAGCTGAAAGTAGCTTCAATAGTTGTCTGGCTGCTATTAGCATAAAGGAAATTTCCAATTGAATAGGGAAAATCTGCATTAATTACCCCTAGACCTGTTTTCAAATGTTTGAATAAAGAATTGGAGCTTAAAACTGAAGAAGCCATGCTATTAACAACAGAGCCTCAATGGAGCAGATAGTCGGGAAGCGATGGCTTTATTGATGATTATGACAATTTGATTTTTGGAGAACATTCAGGAATTCTCCTGGAGGGATATATTTCAACAATCTTTCTGTTTGGCATTGAAAAACCGATACAGTTCACAGAGAGATTAGTTGTATCAAAACCTATCCTAGTTTTAAATACCTTTCGACGATACCAACATGGTTCTCTTACCAAGGAAAATTGCAGCGTACGACGAAAGTGTGTGTTCGTTATTTTTAATAGAGCTAAAGTTTCCAGCTGCATTGAGGCAACCTTAGAATTTAAACGAACGTTAAAAGTTCAGATACTTTGAAAGAGCATGGTGTATGGGAGAATAACCTACAATATTTAACGATCTATAGGAGGGTCATTAGAGCCTCCATATATTACTTGATATACCATAAATGAAAAGAACCTGATTCGAGTTTGTTGGGATCTGTTAATTTCGAAATATAAGCGAAGTTAACCAGTTAGTTAACGAGATATTCGTATGTAATTAAATATTCTTTAGATACATTTTAAACTGTGTTAAGGTTCGCAGCGAAAAGCAATATTCCCAACCTAATTACACTTTATACAAAATTTATTTCGCAAGTTGCAAGCCTGGAAGGAATATTTATATAGTTCACGCTCGAAGTCTGCTATTTGTTCTTCACTACAAAAGGAAAGCCCTAAAATGACACTTTCAAATTTTAACAAAACACGATGCGGTTTTTATCAAAAGGGAGCATTTTTAAACAGGACATTTTTCTCGAACCGGTAACAGATCAATTCATCTTGTATCTCATCTTTTTCTAAGAATGAAATATGAGACTAATGACTTTTCGAGAAGAAAAAAAACCGAAAGTAAAGTTTCAATAAACAGACAAGTCGGCTGGCTTTGTTCGGTTTTTATGTTTTCAATTCAAACCAAAAAGATATATCCAAAGTGAAGTTATGGATGGCGGGCTATTAAATACTTGAAAAGTTTTTACAAGTAATTTATTCAACTAAGCACAACTTAGTACAGCTAAGGCGAAATTATAGCTGGCGTACCTAAATGTAAATTTACTAGAAAAATATTGTTTTTCCGAGTTTGTAGGCCATGATCCATAAGGTTTAGAACCTGACGTTTCGTCTGCAACTGCGGCAGACATTATCAAAGACGATGAGGTAATGGTCGAAGTGACCTACCATGTGACAGCGCTCTGACTCATTCAACTCCTGTCTGGATTGTCTATTTTAAAGCGTCGAAACCACCCCCACTCCTGCTGAAGCGGGTGTTGTGGTATCCAAAGGCCCGCTACCAGTTGATATCTGTGTTCTTTGGAGCGCCGGTTTCCATGTTCTACTTAAATTGAAACCCTCTTCTTTTCGATTGGATTTTTCCTTGTGTTTTTGGATCTCAATGGCCTCTCTAAAAATACTTGGAAAGTACCGATTCCCCCTATCCAGCACCTGGGTTCCTTCGAACAGAATCGTATGATTGTCCCTGGTTAACGTATGCTCCAAAGCCGATTTTTCCATCTGTCCTAGTCTGTAACTCCTCTTGTGTTCGGTTAGCGTTCTCTGGATGCTTCTTTTTGTAGTGCTTACATAGATCGATCCATAGCTGCATGGGATCCGGTAGACTTCGGGAGTAGACAAAGGAGGCCTCTTATTCTTTGCAGACCTGAGACTCTGTTTTATGATTTTTGTAGGTTTGAAGACATTTTTTATCTGAAAATTTTTCAGTAGTTTGCCGATCCTGTCAGTAACATTTTCTATATACGGTAATGAAGCAAATCCTTTCTCCGGCCTAGTCTCCTTCTCAGTGGTTCTGCGATTGGGATGAAGTGCCCTCTTTATTTCATGCCTCGTATAGCCGTTGTTAGCAAAGGCTTGTTTCAGATAAAGCATTTCCTTTTGAAGGTGCTCCTATGTGCTGCCTACACTGAGCAAGGTCATGGAGAGGACAAAAAAGTGCTGGTGGATGAGCAACATTGATTCAGGCCGGGACACGGCACAAACATTCTCACCGCCCGGCTAACTACAAGAATCCTGCAGCAGTTAAACCGCTGACGCAATCTAGGAGCCGTCTCCTGGATATGGCAAAGGCGTTTGACAAGGAAGGGTTTCCTGAGTATCAAATCCAGTTAATCCGCAGCTACTTGTCTGGACGTGGCTTCCAAGTCAAAGCCAATGATCAGAGGTCAACGATCAGAACGATGATGTCAGTAGTACCCCAGGGATCCGCGTTGGGTTCCCTGCTATTCAACATCTATATGGCAACCATTCCAATGACCAAAGAAACGGAGTGCTTTGTCTACGCAAACCATGTAGCATTCACTGCGATTGGAAAAGGTCCTGGAATCAAAGCCAAACTCCAAAGACATCTCGTCAAGATCTAGAAATCGAGCAGGGATTGGAAAATGGAATTTAGCCCGGAGAAGACCACTTCCATGCCTACTAAAACTTGGAGGACAAAGGCTATCATGGAGGTCCAAGATCACATCAATATATGTACTCTGATAAACGTCTAGAATGGCACGACCAGATGGCAGCCACAATTGCCAAAACAAGATACCTGCTTCATGCCTACTATCCACTGCTGACAGGTAAGCTCCTCCTGCGAACCAAGGTGAGAGCTTACAAACAACTGATAGGCCGGTGCTGACCTATGGATCGCATGCCTGGTCCACGGCCTGCACCACACAGAAACAGAAGTTGGCAGCTCAGCAAAACAAGGTCTTGAGGATAGCAGCAAAGGCTCCCTACTATGTCAGAAACACCACACTTAGACGAGACTTGCACACAGAAGACCTGGTGGACCACATCAGGAACTTAATGTCAAAGTTCCTGGATAAGGGCCGGCCAAGCAAGAATCCCACCGGCAGGGTTTCTTGCATTAAAAAGTTCCGGGATGACCGCAGACCTGTCCCTGCGGACACAGCTTAAGAAGAAGACGTGGACCAAAAGCGATGAACAGTTCCTTCACAACATCGAGGACCATGGACTCTATAAGGTAGTTTAGGAAGCACGAGATGATGTATTAGGTTAAGTTAGGATTAGGATTAAGTTAAGGTAGATTAAGGACATTGATGTTCAATATTAAAGTGATGTTAGTTTTTAAGGTATCCGTAGATTAAGTAGCAGTAAGAATCCTTGTCTGAAAATAAATATGTTCACATGGAGTTGAATCAGTCAGAGCGCTGTCACACGGGATATCACTTCGACCGTTACCTCATCGCCTTTGATAATATCTGCCTCAGTTGCAGACGAAACGTCAGGTTCTAAATCTTATGGACCAAGGCCTACAAGCCCGGGAAAACAATATTTTTTTATTGAGTCCGGCCGTGAAAGCCTACAAGTTTACATTGCTTGTAAATTTACTGTTCATTTAATTATATTTTATTTATACTACACCTATTGACCGCATAAGTCCATATTCGTGATAGTTTCATTTTTAGATTTTATGTAAGCTTTCATTTTAATGTGTGCTTCCAGCAAAGCTTTATAAACTGATACTTTTTCGATCCCACAACCAATAATAAATAAATAATCAAATAAGGTAGTTGTAGTTGTAAAACCGTCCTTAAGGAGCCTAAATTCTCCACCAAATGATCGATTTTAAGATAATAAAAATCACGAGCGGCCCAAGCTTTTGAACGAAGACTTTTAAGGCAAACCTTCTGATTGATTCAATTTTATTACGATGAGCTCTTAAGTGCCTCAATTAGCTCTTGGACTGCTGCTTTTGCCGGTTTCTGTACTAAAAAATATACGGTTATTGCTTATAATTTTCTATCCTTTCAACAACAATCGCTATACTGTTTCTTTATGTATAAAGAAATATAGCAAAATAGTTGACATCCTTAATCTTAAATCGATCGACTCGCCAACTTTTATCACATTCAAGTCTTTAGATAAGAAATTGAAGTTTTGCTGTTTAATGCTGCTAAAACTTACTTTAGAAACTTTGGTCTAGGTCCACTATTAATTCACACATTCCTTTTTGCAATAAATATACTGTGGTAAATGTGGTATAATACACAATTTACTTACTTCCCGGTAAATGGCGTTATTATGGTATAGTTAGTTTGTAAATTACAAGCAAATGTTTACGCAACCAGCTAGCAATACACTATAACTCAAACATATTTACATGAATTAATTTTGTCGAGAATGATGAGCAAATAACGTAGTAAGTTATTAATGAATGTTAGCCCATTAATCAATGAAATAGTATTCCGAGAAAAACATTTATAAAATTACAATATTTCTTTACTGAAAGGATATTCTTATAGTCATGCTGTCTACTACATACACGAATAATCTAATTTATTCCTTTTCAGAAACCTCGGAGACGAACATAACGGTGGTAACTGTTTTGATTCTATGGTAAGTAGATATGAAAGTTACATTAACCATGAATCAGAGTATAATAGAACTTTTAAAGTAAATGCAGTAGCTCCAGCCTTAAGGGATATTCGAACCCCCTTAAGCTATCGGTGTATTTCCAGAGCACCTTCATATAAAGGAACAAAACCTTGCATTCTGTTAAAATTATTCACGCTTACGGTTTTCTTCATACTTAGTTTAGTAAAAGAAGTGGAACACTGGAGTTTCAAAATTTTACTCTATGAAGTTTTAATCTCATCTTTTTAAAATGTCCCCGACTAAAATTAACGATGAATTTTAAATTGACATTTGCGTTGAATTTAAATGCAAAATACTTTATTTAGCCAATTCAATGTTACTCTAAGAAATTCAGAAGGACTAGTTTGAAGATTTTTCGCTGGCAGGAGCTTTTCATTAAAATATTAAAAACGTTATTTCCCATTATTAGAGTCGCTGGAAAGGGATAAGGACGTTGAAATTTGACAAAGCTTTTTATTCAAAATTAATAAGCGACTTTAAACCCCGGATTCAAATAAACGTTTTCAAAACTGGGTTTTCCCTCAAGTTTTTACATTTTAAGCAGTGCAATCCGATGTTAATCTAGCTCTGTTCAAAACCTACTAAAACCCATGCAGGTATCGATAAATATTTAGCCGTATTTAAGGGAGATTTCCATCTTGTTAAGCTATTTTTCTGGGAGCATTTAGCTCGCCGCCTTTTTTGAGCGATAAATTGAGGCAAAGCGACAAATGACTCAGGAAAAAGCAGACAAGAATAATTTAGAACAAATTTAGATAACGCCACTTTACTAATGAATTTTCATAAAAAAAACGTTTATTTATTGAAATAAATAGGAAATTAAACCAAGCATCATTTTATTGGCAAGAAACGTTTTTAAATCACTTTTCGTTAGGTGTTTTAATTAAAATAAACTTTAATCCTGATGACTTGGAACAGATGAAATCTCTTTCAAACTGCTATCAGATTATTTGTTATAAAGTATGTTTCTCGTATGCCAGAGCAAATTGATTGGGGCTTAATTGCCTAAATAATTTCTGGCACCATTTTAGTAGCAAAGATGTCCCTGACATATGCATGACCTGAAAAAATCAGCCTTCAGTTCATATTTCTGATTGAAAATTAATTTAGCACACACTCAACCCCGATTCCTAAATTATGCCATCCGGCGTTCGTCCCATTTGATTTATGTTTCTCTTTTGGAAGCTTTCGAGTATTCCATTCTGGTTTGTCATCAATGGAATAACGTTTTATTTACTTTGAAAACACATTTCCCCTTCGTCGTACTAAATAGCTCTATTTGCTCAATCTGTTGAAACACCATATTTGTCGCCAAGCATCCAGAGTGTCGACGAATATTAAACAGAAATGGATAACCAGTGAAAAAAGGATCAACACTAGTGAAGAAAAGACAATCGACCTGAACAAGATACACTTTGTACATATTGCATAGGAATGAAGAAAGTTTCGATAATTTCCTAAATTAGTCGAAAAAGTTTTGCATCTTCGCCCGCAGATGTGCCAGAAGAATTTTGAAAAGAACTTTTGTATATACAATTTCAAGAATATGAAACGGTAAAAATATTTATATTCTCACCCGGATCGTTGCAGTTATGCATTTTTGCACGTGCAAAACATTCGAGCATACCGAATTCTCATGCAAACTTCTGAAGCACAACGAGAATTTATAAAACGGCGTCCAGTAAAAACATTCAAGCCAACTCAGCAAAAGCCGTTGTCGAAATCAGAAAATGATGGATTCGAATATCGTTGGAAATGTTTAATATATGGCTGATTGAAATATGATTCCATGTTTGAACTATACAAATTTTTCAATTTATATTTTTTTCTTTCAGCACTTTCATCTGGTAACCTAGCTACACGTTTCCGCATTTTCTTTCCTTCCTGATAACATCCATTCTTTTTTAATCAACTACCATATTTGCCAAGTAAATCATGACTCATAAAAGGCGATTTTCCTTCTATATAATGTGTAAATGTTTTGTTTTTACTCGAAAATGTACGAGGGAAATATTGAAGAATCTAAACACGGAAGGAAACCGGCAGGTTTTTCACTCCTTTTTATGTTGCTTAACCATTTAAAGCCATTTCATCATGTTTAGCGATGGCTGAGAAAATCAACCAGCCCTCAACTCTCATTAATCACTCGAACCGGTTGGGTTCTTTAGAAAATTGATCTTAATTTTTTGTCTCGTAATTACATCTGACCAAGTAACTATTTCAACGTCAACTTTTGAGGTAAATTCCAAGACGGGACTTTTCAGAACTGCATCCGCGATTATAATCACTTGATTTATCTCTTGGCCCTACTGTGCCTGTAAAAGATAGTTCTTAATGAGAGCAGGGGAAAAATTTATTTTTAAAAACATTTTCTGGAACAAATTTATGAAATTAGGAATTTTTTTCAAGAAGTGGGAAGCATTAAAGGAGGCTTCAGACCGAGAACTGACATGTTTCTTAAAACAGATAACTGAAGTTTAGTGACAAGTAATAGCGAGGTGATGGAGGTGTGGAGAAGGTACTTCGACCAATTATTAAACGCGCAGCAGGACCAAGAGGGATATGCGGTCACCTACTATACCGCAGATCCACTGGTCGAAGAGCCAACTCTTGAGGAGATAACGAACCTCCGGATAATGACACAATATCAGCAGAGTGTCTTAAATATGGAGAAGAAACTTTTCTCAAACACTTCCACAACCTCATACTCCAGATTTGGAAGGAAGGAAAAATACCAAGTAGTTGTGAAGAGAGTGTAATCGTGCTCCTACACTGAAAGGGTGACAAACTACGATACTCCAACTATCGGGGAATATCATTGATAAATGCGGGATATACGGCCTGGTCCCTAGTACTACTCGAAAGATTAACTCCCTACGTAGAGCATCAGCTTGGTGACTACCAATGTGGGTTTAGAAAAAAACTATCAACCGAAGATCAGATCGTTACAATCCGCCAGCTAATGGAGAAGTGCTGGGAATACGATAAAGTCCTACATCAACTCTTTATCGACTTTAAACAAGCGTATGGCAAACTGTTGAGAGTGGAGGTATGGAATGCTATGGTAGAACTAGGAATCCCGAATAAACTTGTCAGTTTATCAAAGATCAGCATGGAAGGCTTGGCAACTGCAGTACAGATGGGAACGAAGCTTCCAACAATTTTTACTATAAATAATGGCCTAAATCAAGGAGGGGCCATCTCCTCTCTTCTTTTTAATATAGCCTTAGAGAAGGTAGTAAGGGTAGTAAGGGAAGTAAAAAGGGAGACTCTTATTTTCAGAAATCGGGGCTCCCGTCTCATGTTACCCCAACTGTGAAAGTCAAAGAAGAATTTATAAAAATAGAATCTGCAGCAAAAAGTGTAGGCCTAAAAATAAATTAGAGTAAAACCAAGTACATGACCACATCAAGAACGGAGCGTAGGGATCGAATAGGGCAAAATGTGACGATGTGGGTGCCACTATCACGTCAGACAATAACATGACCAAGGAAATTAACATCAGAATACAAAGTGCCAATCGCTGCTGTTTTGCATTAGAAAAAGTAATAAAATCCAAAAATGTATCTTGGACGACTCAAATAAGAATAAATCACTCCATTCTAACACCGATTATGACGTACGCCTGTGAGACCTGGACCATGACGAAATAGAACGAGAACATATTGAGGATTGATAGAAGATAGGGATGAAACCTCACAAAAATATCGTAGTAGGAACAACAAGGAAATAAAACAATTGTATGATCAACCGGAGATTGTGAAAATAATTAAAGCGGAAAAACTGAGGCCGGCCATGTCAAAAGACAGCAAGACGGAAGAGTTGTCAAATCAGTATGGGAGCAGGCCCCGACGGGTAGAAGACCATTAGGAAGCCCACGACTACGGTGACAAGACCACATAGCATCAGATCTTAGAACTCTGAAAATCACGGAAGCAGAAGGGCTAATTATGGACAGGGCCCTGCGGAGAGGAATCGTTGAGTCAGCCAAGACCCAACCTGGGTTGTAAGAGCTACAGGGACAGAAAGAGAGAGCAAAAATTTGTGAAGCTCAAAGCTATATGTAATTTAGTGGATATGAAAGAGTTCAAACTGACAGATATACATCGAACAGGACTTTATTATTGGCGACACGATTATTAGACATATGATATTTACACAGACACAAAAAACATTCAAAGCCAAATCAAATGATATTTTGTGAATAAACTCTGCGCCTACTAATGCGATACTAATTGTGAGATATGCAATTATATATTGATTGATGAAAATTTGATTTTAAACTCCACATTTTAGATTTTCATGTCGTATATCACTGATAACAACGGTCATTTGTCATCTAGCCATTGATTTCAAATTTGTAGCCATTATTAGTAAATTGCTCATAACTGTCCAATGTTTTTAGGCTCATTAGAATAAGATGTCACTTTAACTCGAATAATCGGTAAATGTAATTAAATTGCTTTATTAAGCCAAGTCGACAGCTAATTGTTGTTTTCATCTATATTCACAGGGAAACTCTTTTTAAGGGCCTTTTCAGGTATAATTTCCATTGTTTAGATTTGATTAAAAATCAACCAGGTTTGACCGACAGGTTCTTGAAACAAATTTATTTTATCAGAACCCTATTGGCATCGTAATATGGGCGAGATTAAATTAGTTTCAATGGAGGATAATCAGCAAATTTTTTTGTGATATCCGTTTAAAAACCGGAGCAAACGTACTTAGACATACATCATTATGTTGGCCGAGAGTAATGTTCAGTTCAAAAAGTTTTTTGCATTGAAAAACACTAATTTCACCAAACAAAGAGGTACGCTCTGCTGAAGAAATTTAAAAAATCGATTGCCCGCAGACAATTTTTTTGCGAATCACGTTTTACTACTAACGGCATCTTTAGCAGAAATTACACCAGATATTGGGCAAGACAAAATGAATATTAGTTCCGACAAGGGTGTTTTCAGGAACGATTTATGGAAACGGGGTAAGCGTTTCGCTAAGATATTGGCAGATAGGATTATAGGCCAGATTTTTTTCGTTTGATGGCTAACGATTATTTAGACCTTTTTCGCCCTGAAATTCTGGGATATTTACAGGGTATTTTAAGACAATATGATGTCCATTTTCCTACAGAATAAGGCATATGCACACAATGTAAGAATGTATTGTTTGAAAACTAGGCCAGTGTTATTGGATGATCTGATAACGATATATTTTTTATTTCTAGCTGAATGTTGTTGCTTGCAACCTAATCGAGAGCCGAGAAAATAAAATATTTGCACAAAACCTGCATGAGAAGATGTGAATATCTATACGAAATAATAATGCTATCAGGGGCAAATAAAGCGAACAACTCTGGATATTATATTCAAGTGGAGAGGAAATTCCCGAACTAAACCGACGATTTTCATGTTTAATTGCTTGATTTATACCGGTAATATAATTTGGCCTACACAAGGTTTTGAACCTGACAGTTTTCGGTTTTTATATGAGACATATCTTGTCGGACATTAAAACATGCTAATTTCTTTATGTGTTGTCATTGCAAAAAAATCACCTTTAAATTCAGCGTGCAAAAGGAGTTTTCAGTCAACAATTGTATTTCAGAAGTACATATATCGCTGTATTTAATTTAATATGCCTTAGTAACACCCATGGTGCAAATTAGCATTTGCCTTGCCTAATGGATTCCCGAGTACTATTGTGTAGGTGATATTTGTTTGGATAATGTTTATCAACAATACAGGAATTAACCCACGGTTTACTTACGGAACGCGGGAATAAACAATTAGCTCACTGTAAGCAGATCAATATAAATATTGGTAGAACAAATATATATTTTCCGGCTAAGGGCGCTGCTTCAGAAGTTTTACAGATTTCTTTCCCACACTCGTGTAGACTGCACATATATTCGTTCTAGAAAAATATAGCTAAAATTCAGTTTAAGGAGCTTTCCTCCTCGGATCTGACTGCGGTTTACTATTTTTCTCGCATAATCGATATACTAAATTAGATTTAGATGACTATTACACTTACACTCAAGCCAGCTTCTCCTGGTTAAATTTTCATTACCGAAGGTTTGGAGCTTCTCTTTAATTTATTTCTATTCGCGCTAGATTTTAGCAATTTGATCCAGAGGCTCACACTCACACAGAGCTCGTGTAGAATTTATGGTTAGTGCACAGAAACAAAATTTATGTTGAGCCAATCGCTGAGCTTAAAATATTTAATTTTACTATTTTGTTATTATTAAATGCAACATTTAAAGAGCTAACTATTATAAAATCATCGACCCTTGCTAGACTATGGACATATACTCATGACCAACAGAACAGAAAAGACAAAACGTTATATACAAACAACAGAACAAATTGCACTAAGACTAATAACACGAATAAGACACCCCCAAAACCCATTACACAACCCCTCCACCCAACTACTATACGAACGCATAAACATGACAAAGGTTTCGGAAAGACTCATACATCTATAGACAAAATGGACAAACAACCCCTACAACTGGACCATACTGAATCCCTTTTGTCTTACAAGACCAACCAGACAATCCCGCTTCCGTTTCCCTACATCAACGCTACTCGAACACTTACAAACGCAACTGACCACTGGACAATAAAATAATTTTTTCTTGTTATTAGAATTGGAAAGTTTATTTAATAAGATTATTAACCTAGAATAAGAGAATTTTTATCTTTGTTTTTTATTTAGACTAAGACTACATGTATTAAACAAGGGCAGAAAGACCGATAGGTCGATAGCCTTTTTTTAGAAATAAAGATGTTTACTACTACTACTATAAAATCATCTTCTTCGTAAGCTGTAATTCCATTACATTCTCAATAGTAGTTGTATGCTCTCTGAAGTTGCGGTACTAATTCCAAGCCACATTCATAAAACCAATTAAAGAATCTCCAGAAATTTCGGATAAAGTCGCAAACTAATTCAAATCTTCGAATCTATGACCCCAATCAGTCGTTAATATAATTTCGGTGATCAATTAATTGATCCAAATTAGGCATTCTGAATATAGAAGTTAACTACCAGAATAGCTGGAGTAAAGAGGCTTGCCGATTAAAGGAAATTAATCAACTTGACTTTTTACTATTAGGCATTTTAAATTTCTATGAACTTGATTGCTTTAAGGTGGAAGAAGAGTCATTTGCAGGTTGAAAAATTTATTCGATATTTACCTCCTTGATTATAAATACTTGTGAAGAATCGCTAGAAATAAATCCTTGTAGTAACGACGACGAATTCCGCGATTTTCACGGCAGAAGGTAACAACATTCATCACGAATTTATGACTACAGTTAAATTACGGTCTTAAAGGAAGTTAAATAATCTTGAAGTTAGTGCTTACGCTTTTAGGGATTTTATATTTTACGTTCGTTCCCACGTAAGTCGTTTCGCCCTTTAATGTGTTGACGGTTTTTTCATAAACCATTGTGAGATGTAAATTTCACGTTAAGTATCCCGACGCCTTTGCTTTGGTAGTCTTCACAGTGGATGAACCAGCGCATGACTTAAACCAGAGCCCTAATGGCCCACACATTTTAACAACAACAGCAACTGAAATTGCATTTCATTGTTCATCTGAAGACTTTTGTTAATGAAAGAACTTATTCAGTGAGGTCAACACAACACATGGACTATTAAAATACATTATACTTTAAAAACTATTTTAATAACAAAACATTTTTGTATCAGAAATATCTCGACATCATAAAATACGAGAGCCGCAGCCGTAGAAGATAAAGTTTGAGACTGCAAAGATAAATATGACTATCCATTTGTCCTGCAAGTTTTTTGCCAGCTTTCATGAATAATAAATCATTATGAAAACGATTCTTTTCTGTAGGACTAAAACACAAAAACTTTCAGTTTAGCATCGAGATTTATGGGCAGATAATATCGGTTATTTAATTACAGAATGTCGAAGTTTCTGTTTGGAAAAACTGGAAAAGTTTTCTTTTCATTGCAAAATGCGGTTCATATTCTCGGTTTATTGTTTATGAACAAATTTGGTTCAGTTTTGAATGAAAAACGCCCCAAATGGTAATGGGAGTAGCAATCTCGTTGGCGGACGAATTTATAAAAATTGACATCACTTGAAGAAAATGGGAAGGTCCCTCTTGACTCACGGGGTCACTTTCCAAAGTCAGAAATATGTAAAAGTTCAAGCAACTCTTTATCTTGTTGAAGGTTTAAACCAATATTTTCAGATTCACACTCTCCTTGAGGGTTAGGAAAGTTCATCTGCCCTTTTAAAAAAAAATTTCGTTTTTATTTACTTTATGTTTTTACGACTTTTACGCATTTTCTTGCAGGATTTATTACTCAAATATTTCATACTGATATTACCGCCCACTAACGGCCTCAGGCTCAAATGTTTTATTATAAAACAAACAGATTGAATAAAACGAAAATATTGTCAAAAATCTTATTGAATCCTTAACAACGTTTGTCAAGAAATTATTTAACAGGACCGTTGTTGAATGGCAAGTTGTATTTCTGGCGTTTCTGTCTATGTTTGTGCCAATGGATAAAATATTCAGTACCATTTTTCATGTCAATTTTCAAGTTATATCAACTTGTGCACCACTCAAGATTCACATCTTTTCAGTATATTTATTTTGTGTCAATCTTGTTAGATAAATAACTTCATGTTTTATTCAAACGAAAACATACGTATTGTAATATTTGATAAATGCATAATGTGGAACAGTCGCACATTGTCCCAAATCTAATTATTTTTGCAAAATTTGGTTAAATTTTACTGTTACCATTAAGCCGTTATTTAATTTATTGTTCGACATAATAAGGCCCATTTAAGTGACGCGATAATTTTCCTTCATTGTCGCTAAAGGCATTTCTCATTTTCTCGAAACTCCATTTGCTCTGCTGGCAGTAAAATGTTTATCAAATTTTGGTGCGGAAATTTTAGTGAATTGATAAACGTGTAGTAGTGTAAGGGAGGGTCGCAATCATGATTTGTTTAATATTTGATAAGGAAGCGGAAAGCCCCTTTTCCTGTATGACGAAGTGACCGCCGCGATTCTTGCAATCAATATAACTTACTATGTAGTTTTACTAACTATTATCCTGGGACGATTCGTTTGCGGGAGTAATTCCGAAATTTACATTTTGAGCGGCAGAAACACTTAAAAATCTATTGAAATTCTCATGGAACTTGAATACCGTGCGACGAGTTATCTTTACAATGTCCCGCAATTCAGCGACAATAGGAATCTGATGTCCTAGAAACACAGTGGTAAATCGAAATCAAATTCCACTCTGGGTTATTTAGCCATATATGGCAGTTTCGAGGTTTATTTTTATGCTTCTGCTGAATTCAGTTTGCGGTCACCATAGCTCGATTACCGAATAAGCCCAGAATACTGACACAAATGTATTTTATGCTTTATTAAATATTTGAAACTTTTAGAAGTCTGAAAATACCGTAAACTCTAATATGCCGAATTGAGTCGAAAGTAAATTTTTCATAAAAGAAAATGACATTTTCAGCAACGACATTAAAACCAGGTCACCGCTGAGGCAGAATTTCTTAATCCACAGGGACCTTAACCGTCAATTAAAATTTGGAGAAATTGTGAATATATTTGTAAAATTGAGTTACATACTTCAAAAAGGCGGAAATAAATTAATTTTTCCTTGGTAGTAATCAGATGCAAATTCACTAAACATCCAGTGATTAACTGAAAAATTTGTCCCTACTAACTAGTTGATTAAAGCTTGATTAAACTTTATCTGGTGTCGCTATTAAATAATTGTATGGAAATTCAAGTCCCTTCAGGGATTTACCACATTTTCGACATAACAACTAAATTGTCATAAACGGTATTATCAGATAAATCCAAAACAGTAATGATCGAGAATTTTATTCGATATCAAATCAAAAGTGTTTTAATTAAACCAAATCATCTATGAAATATTAAACAGAATAATAGTAGTAGTAGTAGTAAACATCTTTATTTCTAAAAAAGGCTATCGACCTATCGGTCTTTCTGCCTTTGTTTAGTACATGCACTCTTAATTTAGATAAACAAATAAAGGTAAAAATTATCTTATTCTAGGTTAACAATTCAATAATTTTAATTCTGTCAAACAGAGATGGATTTATTGTCCGGTGGTCAGTTGCTATTGTAAGCGTTCGAGTACCGTTGATGTAGGGAAACGGAAGCGGGATTGTCTGGTTGGTCTTGGAAGACAAAGGGGATTCAGTATGGCCCAGTTGTAGGGGCTGTTTGTCCATTTTGTCTGTTGATGTATGAGTCTTTCCGAAATCTTTGTCATGTTTGTGCGTTCGTTTAGTAGTTGGGTGGAGGGGTTGTGTAATGGGTTTTGGGGGTGTCTTATTCGTGTTATTAGTCTTAGTGCAATTTGTTCTGTTGTTTGTATATAACGTTTTGTCCTTTCTGTTCCGTTGGTCATGAGTATATGTCCATAGTCTAGCAAGGGTCTACAAATAGCTTTATATATTTTGATGGCGGTATTTGTGCTAATTCCTCTGTCTTTGTAGGTTAGTGATCGGAAGTGTTTTGTTCTCTTTATTGTTTCTGTCCTGATGTTTCATGTGTTTAGTGAATTTAAGTTTGTGGTCAATTATGATTCCAAGGTATTTTACGTCGTTTTTTTGGTTGTGTCGTTTGGCCGTCTGCAGTTATTGTAGGGGAGTCAGCGTTGAGTCTGTGGTTTGTGAGCAGAAGTTGGTTTTTTGAAGGGTTTGGTGTTAGTCTCCGTTTATAAAACCATGTCATTGTGTTGTTTGTTAGTGTTTGGAGTCTTTGCGCTGCTCTCTCAGTAGTTTTGTCATGTACAATAAGTGCCGTGTCGTCTGCGTATTGTAATATGTATGCCGATCTGTCGATTTGATTTTTATCTGGTAAGTTGTAATTGTATATGTCATGGCAGTATATATTGCAGAGAAACGGTGAGAGCGGGGAACCATGCGGGAGTCCTTGTTCAGGGGAAACAGAAAAAGAAAATGTGTTGTCAATTCGTACTTGTAGTAGTCTGTTTTCGAGTAAGTTTTTTATGATGTAGAGTAGATATATTGGTGTGTGGAGTTTGTGAAGTTTGTAGAGTAAGCCCATATGCCAGACACTGTCAAAGGCCTTGTTAATGTCCATGAATAGACACGCCGACTTTCTGTCAGTTAAGTGAGTATTTTGTACATTGTTGGCCAAAGTAAAGAGCGGATGAATAGTCGAGTGATGTTGTTTGAAACCAAATTTGTAGGTAGGTATATATTTTCCGATCAGTGTTTCAAGGCGCTGCTTTATTATGTACTCAAAGACTTTGCTAAGGACTGGGAGTAATGTAATTGGTCTGTAATTGCTCGGTTGTGTATTGTCTAGTCCATTTTTCGGTATTTGGATTATTAAGCCGTTCTTCCATGTTTCTGGGATTCGGAGTTAGGCCTTTCAGGAGTTTTGCCTTTATTTTATCTTTTCCCGGTGCTGTGTTTCTGATATGCGCTATGGCTTCATCGTATTCTGTGTCTGTGATCAGTTTGTATGTATAGTTTGGTGAGCTGTTGAAATAGTTCAAGTACCAGTCGTTGATCAAGTTCCAGTTGTCATTGTCGAAGTTAGGGTTTCTCGATATGCTGAAGGCTCTTTGATAGTGTCCGGCGAACGGGTCAGCCTTCTCTTTGTCTGTGTGACGTTCTATTCCGTTAAACAGAATATATTTCTGACTATTTTACCACACATTGCATGTTTAGAAGTAGAAAAATTTAGATAATTACATGAAATAAGAAGTAGGTGTGTATTTACCTGCACACTTTCTTCATGCTTGTATTTAATTAAATCAAAACACAAAAAGTATGGTCCAAGTTTGGCTGCCTCTTGTTTTAACCGAAACTATTGCTCTCAAAACAAAGTAGCAAATACGACTACTTATACGAATAGTTTGGCATATTTCCTATGGGAATTTTAAGTCAAGTGCATATGTAAACAAATGTAGTTAACCGCTTACAATCTTTGAACTAGAATTCATCGAATTAAAAAACCACTCAGAAACTCAGTATAGAACAGAAAAAAAAAATTGTAACTACAATATTTAAATGCGTTCTGAACAAAAACACACAAAATACATTAATCCGATTATTTAAGACAGCAAAATATCAATATTAAATAGTAATAAGCACTCTTTTGAATTCTGTTATTTCTTGGTCGACTAATTTTAGAATACGAATATACAACGGCAGCTAACTGAATTACAAATAATGTATCTTTAATGTCACTTTTGTGTAATTTAATAATACCCACGTTCCTTCATTCAAAATTGCCCTGTAATTGACAGAAACGGCAGGGTCAAATGGAAATTTGTTGGTTTTATGAAATTTTATCGTCTAATATAAAATCTATAAAAAAATTTCTGAAATTTACCATCAAATTATGACTGAAACAAAAACTTGTTTTGCAGATTTTAAAATTAAATAATTGCAGTTAATTTAATTACAACTTTAGAAGCTGGTTGCTAAATTACGAAAAGAATTTCAAAAACTGTTAGGCAAAATAAAAACGTCAATATTCAGTTTGCAAACTGAACTAAAAGCAAATTAGCGAAAATGTTAATTGAATGATACTGTCCAATTATTGAACCGCAAAGATTTATTTCGGCTTTTCACGTTTACTAATTTACAGCTAGTAGCAAATAAATGTAAAAATGTATTGATTGATGATGACATAGTATATTAATCCATTAAATCAAAGTCCTAAATACATCATTTTAACAAATCCCATTGACAATGGGGCAGGAGACTGATTTATGGTAAATTGCCTTGAAACTCTCACCTTAATAATTCTTTTCGAGTGGTTGGTTAAGCTGGCTGATTGATTGCGATTAGAACATACAACCCCCTTACGCTGCTGTTCCAAGAAATATGGAACATATTTTATCTTAAAACCTGATTTGTTGCTCCGATTTACGATAATTTAATTAAAGTAAAAAATTTAATGTATGCTTGGCTTATTTTGTTATATATTGTTACCGCACTACGAGGTTGCTATGCACGTTAATATCCTGCTGCTTAGGCATAAAAGAATATCTATCGCATATTCTCTCCTAGGATCAATATTCTATGAGATTTTACACTCTCGAAAATGTTAAGCAGAAAAACACTTAAACAATGTAACAAAAATAAATTGTTTAAAAACATCTTAAGTTCCTCAAATGCACTTCCCGAATCAAACGGTTTTACAGATGTTTATAAAGTCCCGCTTGAAATACACAGATTCAATTTTTTCCGACTGTCCGTATTAGGCTAGAAGTTTGCTTAGAAGTTCTTTACACGTAAAAGAAAGGAAAACTTTGAAGGAAAAGTATTATGGAGAATACTCAGGGGTATATATTTACCACACGATACAATATTTTTCACATTGGACGGCTCGATACAAATATAATAAGTCAAGCAAAATGGCGTGTATATGAGAAAGTTTTCTCAAATCTGGTTTTCATCAAGCAAAAGGTTACACCTGGGACCCAATACATCTCTCGAAAATAATAATTCGATTGAAATTCTTATTTTCTTTGTTTTGCGTACATTTCAATCCATCTATAAGATATAGGTGAACAAATTTGAATACCTTGGAGTATCTGCTCACTGAAGAATGGACATCTGACCCGGAAATAAGATGTCGTATAGAGAGCACCTGCAACACATTCATTAAATTCAAATCCATCTTCACTAATACGGACTTTGACCAAAGCCTAAAAGTGAGATAAATTCATAAGGTGTTACTGTATGGAGTGGAGAGCTGGACATTGAAGGTAACCACAATGAATAAAATAGAGGCCTTGGAGATGTGGGTATACCGCAGAGTACTGGAAATCCCATGGGCGGCCCGAGTAACCAACGAAAATGTCCTACGAAGAATGAAACAAGAACGTGAACGTTACTAATGATCAAAAAAAAAAGAAAAACTGCATATCTAGGACACATAATGCGAAATACGGAGTACCAGCTCTTACAACTGATCATCGAGGGGAAGATAGAGGGAAAGAGAGGAGGACTGGGAAGGAAGAAGATGTCGTGGCTACGTACCATAAGGTAGTGCACCCGCTTACGAACAGTGGAAAGCCTAATACATACGGCCAGAGACGGAATGCAGATGAGACATGTGGTCGCAAAGATTCATTAGTGAATATGCATAAGAAGAAGAAGAAGAATAAGAAGATAAGATATAGATGTTTTCCCTCAACAGCAAAATGATTGCAATTAACGCAAAACCGCCTGTATTGTAATTAGATCTTGCAGTGAATCTTTGTGTTCTTTTAGATTTTAAATAGAGTAAAACTTGACTTGACGCTGTTTCGTAAAATCTCGCCAAGACGGAAACCCCTTTAAACTTTGTCAGATCCAGTCTGCAAGATTTCGCTATACCAGGACTAGGTTAGAAATTTCACATTAAAGTCAATAAGTGAAAAACAATGTTAAATAGTGACTTGAAGGTATTAAAAGCTGAGCAATTCAACGGTTCTTGGCTTTGGCGGTTACCGTTTGAGCAATCGGTGATTTTCGGGTTATCAGATTTGTTCGTTCAAAGAATAGAACTCTGAAGATGGTATCCATGAATGCTCGGGAAACGTCAGAACCTAATTCCAATCGACGACGGCTTAAAAGCTCGAGAATCGCCGATATTTCTAATAATTGTAATAGAAATGGCTTTCTTAATTGTAGACTTAATAACATTCTACTATGTTCTGGGATCTCATTCTCTACCCAGCTAGGAAGATTATAATAGAGCAGCATGTTTAATTCATGCTCAACTGATATTTTAGTCAGTTCAATTCTATTTCTGCATATTCTATAGTCAGAGTTTCTAGTTTCAATTGCCATATCCACGTTTAATTTTAACCAATATATTCACGAAAATGCTCGAACCAGATTCTCAATTCTCTGTCTAATAATTTATAACGATAGTATTATACTGACACTTTGGATCTCTATGCTCTCCATTAAATAGCTGATATACAACATTCTGGTCACTAATTCACAAAGCCGGATAAATTGTTAATTGCAAAGATTATCGAAAGTTTTATTCGAATTAACAGCTCTTTGGCATATGCTGTACATAAATCTGGTTTTCCAACATTAATTAATCAAGATATCAAAAAATATATCAATGTAGAAAGGCGGTATAGAAAATGTGATGTATGGAGGTAAATTAACCAATAATTAAAAAACCAGCAGCTTCCGGAGTTGAACTGAAGCAAATCGTACCTCAGCTGAAAAGGAAAAGCATAATCGATCTTATCACAGTTTGACAAGTAATTTATAAACGGAAATATTTTAGATTTGCAAATAATAATTTCCGCTCGATAAATAGTGTGCCGTTTCAGTCAGTTCTCTTTTATATCCAGAATACTTCACTTATCTGTTTCGTTAGAAAATTACACCAAATTACCCAATTAGATATGCAGCCTTTTGAAATTTCACTACGCGGTGAGCTTATGAGAAATGTAATTTTTTTCTCGTTAAAAATAGCCTTATTAGCCTGACACTGTTCAGGTAATTGAGGCAATTTGTGTGGTCGCAAAATTAATAGTGGTGCATTTGCTGCTAAATTAGTTCTTCAAAATTATATTTTCTTTAATTTCGCCATTACGAAAGAAACAAATAAAAATAACTATTAAATGAAAACAATTTCCATTGTTTCAAACAACTCTGGCGCGAACTAAAAGTATTCCAAGGCGCTAATTACCAGCAAAAAATTGGAAATTAAGGGCTATTTTCATAAATTCGCTTTATATGAAATCGTTAACGAAACAATGAGGTTGCAGGGCGATTTCTAGGATATATGTAAAAATAAATTTTTCTCAACTTCAGTTTAAAAAGTTGTTACGCGGTAATGTTATTTAAGGAGCTATTTTCAACATTGTCCATGCTTTCGAACAGCATAAATCAATAAGTAGTCACAAATGCTAGAGGATAGTCCTAGAAAGCCGGTGGTTGATAAATTATTCAGAAGTATATTTTATTTACACAATATTGGCTCCAAAGGTTCGATTTAAATAAACTTAATCGAGCCTAGTATCAGATTACTGCTAACTGATTAGAGCTAATAGGATCAGAACCGGTCCTGGGTGTACGTGAAATTTGCACATCTGGAAACTTGTCCCTACTTACATCAAAATATAGTAGTAGTAAACATCTTTATTTCTAAAAAAAGGCTATCGACCTATCGGTCTTTCTGCCCTTGTTTAATACATGTAGTCTTAATCTAAATAAAAAACAAATATGAAAATTCTCTTATTCTAGGTTAACAATCTTATTAAATAAACTTTCCAATTCTAATGACAAGAAAAAATTATTTTATTGTCCAGTAGTCAGTTGCGTTTGTAAGTGTTCGAGTAGCGTTGATGTAGGGAAACGGAAGCGGGATTGTCTGGTTGGTCTTGTAAGACAAAGGGGATTCAGTATGGTCCAGTTGTAGGGGTTGTTTGTCAATTTTGTCTGTAGATGTATGAGTCTTTCCGAAATCTTTGTCATGTTTGTGCGTTCGTATAGTAGTTGGGTGGAGGGGTTGTGTAGTGGGTTTTGGGGGTGTCTTATTCGTGTTATTAGTCTTAGTGCAATTTGTTCTGTTGTTTGTATATAACGTTTTGTCCTTTCTGTTCCGTTGGTCATGAGTATATGTCCATAGTCTAGCAAGGGTCTACAAATAGCTTTATATATTTTGGTGGCCGTGTTTGTGCTAATTCCTCTGTCTTTGTAGGTTAGTGATCTTTATTGTTTCTGCCCTGATGTTTCGTATGTGTTTAGTGAATTTAAGTTTGTGGGCAAATCAAAATATATGTTATCGATAAAAAAATTTTAGCAACGTTTCTGTCGGAAAAGCTTAAAAAATACTGAGTTTTCCCAGGTAAATTACAAAAAAATGTTCCTCAATAATATATTTTCGTGAAAAATGTAAGTACACATCAGCCTAATTGAGTAGAACTCCATTAATTGAATTTGTAAATATCCTCTGCTTTTAATAATAAATTGCTGAAAGCAAATCGTGAGTTTTTTATAACGAGCCGTTTAAGTGGATTTGGAAATAATTTGCAAAAAAAATTCCCAGATGTCCTGACAGATTAATAAATAAGGAGAACATCGGGATTGTTAAGGATCGGAGACCCCTGGGCATTACCCTTATTTCGGCTGTTACACCTTTACGCTCATTTGTAAATATTTCATTTCTTAACTCTCTGTTATATAATTCAGGGCATTTACAGGGCGTAACGCGCAATTAAAGAACAATTTGGAAAATTGATTTGAAGAAAACCTCACTGACTTGCCGGAATTCATGCTACTTCCACTAGAAACTTGTTGGGGACATTTACAAATATTCAACTGGAGTTGTCAATTTGGCGATCTCTGCAGATATTTAAGTTTCCCGATGCTCCCAATTTGCAGGAGAATACCGAGTTTTGTGTAAATTGGATAGCTGTGTTAGATTACTTTGATTGAAGCAACCCACATGGGCTTTTTATATCGTCGCTTTGCGATCGCGTTTACAAATTTGTTGTACAACAAAGCAAATGTACCTAATGGCAGTGGATAAATATTGAATTAGGTAAATAGTGGACATAGAACGAAATACGAATTTAATTATCTGATTGAGGGAACGATCATCGTTACTTTCCTCAGAAGCAACGCTTGAGGCTTGTTTAATAATTAAAACGCAAATATTTTAACATCACCTCGCAATGGCAGTTTCAACTTGCTTTAAGTATCTTTATAATTTAATATCGAAAACGTAATATCACAAAATCACAAGAAATTTTCCAGGGCTTAAAATTACTGCTCCAAAGTGCATTCAATGGGGATTAATCAAATTTCTTTGCAAATTCCTTGCAGTCAGAAAATTGCCGCCTCACGAATATTTTATAGTATGCTCTCAGAAATTTCAGTTATTACCATCATACCTAAGTACTTAAATTGTTTACTAGTAATTTCAGACAATAATCTGGAAACATTAAAAACGCCGTTCTAAGTATGAATATTCGACGCTTTTTAGACATTTTATTTCCGTTTTGTTAACAATCAAATTCTCAATTTTGTCAGCTCAATAATACAATTGTCTCAGGTTTCTTATTATACGCCGACGTCTAGTCAATGTTTACGGCCACGTACATTTATTTTAAGTCTTCTTCAGTCGATTTATTGGATATATTTCAATCGTCGTGGGATCGTATGGAATTCGATCCAACAGGCGTAATGTTAGAAATATTTAGTTAAAGCAAGCAATTTAATACTTTAAGGAGGGATAATTTTATAATTCATTTTAGACGGTATTTATTCCTTGCCAGAAATAAATACCATTTATTATACATATAATACTTGTCGAATATATAATATATGTAGATCTACAAATTTTGTTGTGCCGATAGCAATGAAGCACGTTTTAAAGGAACTGAACTCGTTTATGCAGCTTAAGCTCTAATTTTTGAGAAGCATTTGATATCCTCGTCTTTTGAATACCACGCACCATCATCATCATCATCATCAAGCCTTTAATTGCGCCCAGTATTGAGCATAGGCCTCCCTTCCTCTCCTCCAGTTCTCTCTGTTTTGTGGTGTTCTCGTCCATTCAAATCCTGCCACTCGTTTTATACTTGCTCTTCCTCTTCCTCTCTTTCCTTCCCATGGTCTCCAGCGTAATATTCGGCTATTCCATCTGTCGTCTGAAAGGCGGGCTATATGTCCTGCAAAATTCCACTTCAGGCTTGTGACTCTCTCCACTATGTCTACAACCTTTGTTCTCTGTCTAATCCATTCGTTTCTCTTTCTGTCTTTTAGCGTTACGCCTATCATAACTCTTTCCATGGCTCTCTGTGTTGTCCTCAATTTATTCACCATTGCCTGTGAGAGTCCAGGTCTGTGCTCCATTCTCCGTGTCTGATACCTCTTTTGATTTCAATGTTGTCTGTTTCTTCGTGTAGCCTGATTTTTGCATTTGCTCTGTGATATATATTTTTAAGAAAGTTCTTGTACCGATGGTATATCGCGCTTTGCCTAGTTCTTCAAATATTGCCCAATGTTCTACGGAGTCAAATGCCTTCTGGTAGTCCACGAATGCCATGTGTATTGGAAAGTTATATTCGGTCGACTTTTCTATTGTGATCTTTACTGTAAGTAAGAGGTCATTCGTGCTATATCCTTTCCGGAGTGCGGCTTGTTCTACCGGTTGGTAGGTATCCAGCTTATTTGTAATTCTGTTGGTTATGATTCGAGTGAAAAGCTTATACATCTGAGACACCAAGCTAATGGGTCTATAGTTTCTAGCATTGTTCGATCTCCTTTTTAAATAATATAACTATTATTGCCTCATTCCAATTCGTGGATATTGTTTGTTGTTCTACAGAGATACAGAGATTAAAAAGGGGCTTTAGCTGCGGCATGAAAACTTCTTGTGCCTCCTTGAGCGTTTGCACGATTATATTATCTCCTCCTGGTGCCTTGTTTTTCTTGATTGAATTTATAGCATGTATAATTTATTCCTCGTTTATTTCTGGTATGTCTTCAGAGCTAACGTTGATTAATTTTCCTTTATTTTGGTTTCCTGGTGGTGTTTCTGTTCTTGGTGAGTAAAGGTCTTCATAGAACTTATGGGCTATTTCTTTAGTTTTGTCTCTGTTTCTTATTTCCACATTGTTATCGTCCTTTAGAGCTATTATTGAGTTTTCCTTGCTTCTTCCTAACGCATTTAAGGTTTTTTCTCCTTGCCTCTCTTCTGACATGTTGGTATTGTTCCGTTGCGTATAAATCAATTTTGTACAGATTTCTTCTTTCATCTATCTCTAGTTTATTTCTTTAGCTTTCTTTCCGCTACTTCATTTGCGACTTTCCTCATTGCCCCTGTTATGTCGGATACTACTTGGTTGATGTCGTCTGTTGTCTTTATGTTGTTTATGTGGCTCTGTAGTTTTCCCTTGTATATCTCCCTGTTTATGGAACATTTCCGTGTCTACTATTTTTTGGTTGTTCCCTATTCCCTGAAGCTTGTTTTTTCGAGGATCATTTTGGCTCTCACCAATCTATGATCACTCCCTGTAATGAGCAAGTTCAAAACTATTACGTCTTGGATTATTGTTTTGGAAGAAGAAAGTATGTAGTCTATTTCGTTCTTTGTCGTTCCGTTTGGGATTATCCAGGTCCATTTTATTTAGTGTTTTTTGTTAAAGAAGGTGCTTGTGGAATACAATATTTGTTCCGCTATAAAGTTTGTCATCATATTACCACTTTGAGTTCTAGTGCCAAATCCATATTTTCCTATATATTTTTCCTTTGCCTTAATCTTATATCTTCGTATATTAGCTCTGTGTCTTCGACTGAATAGGTGGTTGTAGGTTTGTATGCTTGTATTTTTAAGGGTAATATATGCTACTCTTTCTGATATTCCTATTATAGTTTCGATTTTTGGGATTATTGATTTTTTAACTAGAAAGCCTACTCCCCTTTGACTGTCTATATTATGTCGTTTATAGATTTAAGCATTTCCAGATTGCAACACAAGAAAGCCCTCCTTCTTTCTTCTGACTTCCGAAAGACCAATTATGTCCCATTCAATGCTCCTTGCCTTGTTTTCCAAATCGAAGAGATATTCGTCCTTCAGTAGTTATCTGCAATTGTATGTGGCGATCATAATTCTTGTTTTTGCCACGCTTACCATTGCGGGTTGGCGAGTCTTATTTCAGCCGCTCCTAACCTGGAAGAATCTTCTTAGCTTCACTTTCATCACTTCGAGACCTTACCGGCATGGGTGGCCCTACCAGTAGCTACGCTACCGCCGGCATTGCTCCCTGGATATCCACGCACCGTGAAATGTAATACATTTTATTTAGTTTTATTAGTGGTTTGAAATCAGTCATTGCTTTCAAACAATTTTGTATATTATAATATTACAATTTTTTGAGCAAGTTTTCGGTCATTTACCACAAGCAAAAAATTCTCTTTGCATGTCGGGTAATCAATTAATAACTGTCATACTCGGCATATAACGCAGTAATAGGCCGAATTTCAGCATTAATTAAAACTAGATTTGTAATGAGGAAACATTTGTTGCTTAATTATTAGTATGGATTGCAGCAGTTTTTGCCCATTAGTGTCATGTTCGTCAGTCCCTTTTAACAAAATATCGTACGAACTAGAGGGAAATTTGTTAAAAATAGGCGAAGGGCGATATGGGTGAAGAGTACATGCGTATATTATAAAACGAATATAAAAAAGAATGTCAACAGCTGTTTTTGAATATTTTTCAATATTGTTCTGCGTTGAAAAGGTTGACTACATTTTTATGCGCATACATAGGCAAAAATTAAATCTTCATAGTATCGACATTTCCCGGTGAGCCTTCCAATAACTCATTGGGACTTTTCACCTATTTCCAAACCCTGGCTTATCCGTCTAGCCAGTTTGCAGCAAAACATGGAGAGATAGTGGAAATTTATGGACGATAGCTGCAGTTCAATAAGCCTAAAAGTATACTAAATTCTTTTCAGCAAAACCAAAATACGCTTAGCTTTCACGTCTAATTTGGATTAGGAATAGACTAGTTAGTTGCTTATCTAGAGGCACTTAGGGCACGTTATTCTGCCCCAGCAAACATTTATTTGGTTTCGAAGACGCGATAGAAATTTAAAACGCTAGAAGCAGAAAATCGTCCTCTTTGCAAACTGTACAGCCAATTCACAGTATAAAATGCATTAATATATTTTCCACCCTTGACACCGTTGAACCATGATTTCCTGAAAATATAGTCCTTAACTAATGTCTTTAGAATCGTTAATTTATCGCTAAATGTGTGTGATTTGTTCCCGATTCTCAGTACTTTGTTGCCTGTAAATTAATTATTTCCTCCGCACCTTTGAAAAGCTGTATTTGCAATGACCAATCAATGCGCGTAATTAAATGGGGCAAAACAGCCACAATATAAGTGTACGTTTGAGAGAAGCGCGAATAATTAAGTAAAGAGTGGATTTTTATAAAAGAGTCTAGGGTTCTAGAGCCTATAAGGGGCTCGAGGTTTATGTACAATTAAACAGTAAAATATTACAATGGAAACTAAAGCCAGCTCAATAATTCGTGTGTTAAAGCAGCTACACCAGACCGCGATAAAATCTGTTCTTTATTTTGCGACACCTTGAAACAGATGAGATTTATGTAACAGAACAAGAAATAAACTAAAACGTTTTTGGACACAATTTCCGGGAGTGGACGACATTTTTATACAGCCTATCTCATTTATAATTTAAAAACGTGTACTACGGCTATTACCCAGTTCGATGTTTTATTACCCATAAAGTTCTTTGTCTTATCTCGCCCTCGATCACATCGAGTGGCAATTTTAGACGGAATTCTTTTTGTTTCCGAGCCTTTTCATCGACCATCTCAAAGTAGTTTCCTGAGGGATGATGTCACCGTATTTTGTTTTCACTCTTATAAACACATCGGGAGCGATTACTGTAATAAATCACTTAATTGTTTCACATTTCCGGAATGCGATAATATTTAAATCTCCTTTTTTTGGTGATTGATATTCCGTGAAGATGATCCCTGGAAAAAATGACGAGCAAAGAAATACGAGTACATACAATCTTTTTAATATTGGTTATGCGAAATTTAATTGCGCTTTTAGTTCATTTATAAGCACAAACAATAGAACACTTATAAATATTGTTTTGAGGAAATTGATATGCAGCATTCTAATATTCGTCTCCAACCTGTTGTTTCATAACGACGTACAACTGTTATATTTTAATTATTTTTGCTTTCACAACTGGTTTAAATGAAAATCGGAATTATTTAATAATTTTAAATCCATTCAGAAAATTAATTATTAAATATGCACATAACTCTGAGTTTCATACATTTTAAACATACATAGGTACAATTTATTTCAGGTTTTAATGCATTTTAGTAGTAGTAAACATCTTTATTTCTAAAAAAGGCTATCGACCTATCGGTCTTTCTGCCCTTGTTTAATACATGTAGTCTTAATCTAAATAAAAAACAAATATGAAAATTCTCTTTTCTAGGTTAACGATATTATTAAATAAAATTTCAGTGGCAAGAAGAGATTATTTTATTGTCCACTAGTCAGTTGCGTTTGTAAGTGTTCGAGTAGCGTTAATGTAGAGAAACGGAAGCGGGATTGTCTGGTTGGTCTTGTAAGACAAAGGGGATTCAGTATGGTCCAGTTGTAGGGGTTGTTTGTCCATTTTGTCTGTAGCTGTATGAGTCTTTCCGAGATCTTTGTCATGTTTGTGCGTTCGTATAGTAGTTGGGTGGGGGGGTTGTGTAGTGGGTTTTGGGGGGTGTCTTATTCGTGTTATTAGTCTTAGTGCAATTTGTTCTGTTGTTTGTGTATAACGTTTTGTCCTTTCTGTTCCGTTGGTCATGAGTATATGTCCAAAGTCTAGCAAGGGTCTACAAATAGCTTTATATATTTTGGTGGCGGTGTTTGTGCTGATTCCTCTGTCTTTGTAGGTTAGTGATCGGAAGTGTTTTGTTCTCTTTATTGTTTCTGCCCTGATGTTTCGTATGTGTTTAGTGAATTTAAGTTTGTGGTCAATTGTGATTCCAAGGTATTTTACGTCGTTTTTTGGTTGTGTCGTTTGGCCGTCTGCAGTTATTGTAGGGGAGTCAGCGTTGGGTCTGTGGTTTGTGAGCAGAAGTTGGTTTTTTGACGCGTTTGGTGTTAGTCTCCATTTATAAAACCATGTCATTGTGTTGTTTGTTAGTGTTTGGAGTCTTTGAGCTGCTCTCTCAGTAGTTTTGTCATGTACAATAAGTGCCGTGTCGTCTGCGTATTGTAATATGTATGCCGATCTGTCGATTTGATTTTTGTCTGGTAAGTTGTAATTGTATATGTCATGGCAGTATATATTGTAGAGAAATGCATTTTATTATCACTGTTTATTGCTGTTAAATGTCGTCTGTAATAACTTTTTTATACTTTCATCAGCATCATACTATAAAGTAATTTATCGTTAGAGGAGGGTTAGAAGGCAAGGAAAAAGAAATCCATAAAATCTTTGTTACAGACGTCAAATTTTCGCAAGAATATTTCTTAATAAATCCCTCTCTATAAAAATTTGCTTTATATTCATAGACAATATCATCACAAAAAGCTGTATGCTTCGTAGTGTTTCTCAACAGGGTATTACTTTTCTCTACAGCCCATAAAAACCGAGTGCGAAAACTTCAGCTTACATAAATATGCTATAAGTATCCTGAAAATTTTATATTCAAAAACCCCCGACCAAAGTAAAATTTCTAATATTTCCCATATGTCAAGGTTTCTGTACCATGATCGACATCTCCATATTAAATATGTCTATACGCAACACGTTTAGCTACGTTTTGAATGTTAATACTACGTGCCTTTTTTTGTCCCATTTCATTCGATTTCCCCCCTTAGCATTTCCCTGCCAGGCAGGAACATAATAACTTTTGTTTTTAACATCGGATTCAAGAAATTGCCAAAACTCGTTTAATGCTTTAGCTGAGACATTTCTCATATTACTCATTTTTTAAATTAAAGATGTACATAATTCTTTTTACGGAATGTTTTACGACAAATATTACTTTTTATCTCAGGAATTCGATTTTCCATATGCTAGGCGAAATGAATTTTTTGAGTATTTCCTTCATTTATCACCAGATACATTTGCCTTACGTTTTGGAGCGTTAGATTGGGAAGTAATCAATAGAACTGCTTTGACTTGACGAAAGTAAATTTAATAAAAATCTTCAACTGCGATTCCTTATACAATTCAATTTTTCACCTGCGGAGAGACTCTAAAATATATATCCCGCTGTCATCCACATCGCGTAACGGTAAATGAGCTCTTGTTACACATATGGAAATATGTTCACGTTCTGGTACATCAATTTGGCCACCACCAACTACTTGAGATTTTCGATTTGTCTGCCAATAAATCACCGCCTTTAATTAAAAATCTCCCAAGACTGGACTTAAATTATAGTTCACACTTTTCAAAATCTGACAACTAAATTAAAACTAATTTTCTCTATGGCGAAGTATTTAAAGGGACAATGAAGATTAAACTTGCAGTGACATAGCTTTCATATTTCCCAAATTAAATGTACAAACATGCAAAAGCAAGCATGTTAAGTAAAGTTTAGACAGCACATTTATATGTGTAGTGTATACAAAAACACAAAAGTGGCTAGAAAACCAGGCTTGAGCAGAAAATGTTGAATGCGAAACAACAAAACCTGAACTCAACTTTAGGTAAATTGAACAAGATTTAAATATTCCATTCAAGCTTAAAGCTTATATGTTTTTAGCTCGATTAAATTTAAATTTGAAAGAGTATTTTAGTTTTGCTGGATTATAAACGTTGGAATACCTTCAGTTGACAACCCAGTTCTAAAGAGTTATGAAATTTCTCGACGAATCGTTGTTAATTAATTATTATTTTAGGAAAACCTATTCTTCGCCCTTAAATGTATTTTTAAAGAAAGTTCATGAATCAATCAATAATAAATAAGTGGACTACACACCATAAAGAACTTACTAGAAAACAGACAACTACAAGTACGAATTGACAAAACACTGTCATTTTCTTTTTCCCCTAAACAAGGGCTCCCTCAAGAATCCCCGCTCTCACCGTTTCTCTACAATATATACTGCCATGACATATACAATTACAACTTACCAGACAAAAATCAAATCGACAGATCGGCATACATATTACAATACGCAGACGACACGGCACTTATTGTACATGACAAAACTACTGAGAGAGCAGCTCAAAGACTCCAAACACTAACAAACAACACAATGACATGGTTTATAAATGGAGACTAACACCAAACGCGTCAAAAAACCAACTTCTGCTCACAAACCACAGACTCAACGCTGACTCCCCTACAATAACTGCAGACGGCCAATCGACACAACCAAAAAACGACGTAAAATACCTTGGAATCACAATTGACCACAAACTTAAATTCACTAAACACATACGAAACATCAGGGCAGAAACAATAAAGAGAACAAAACACTTCCGATCACTAACCTACAAAGACAGAGGAATTAGCACAAACACCGCCACCAAAATATATAAAGCTATTTGTAGACCCTTGCTAGACTATGGACATATACTTATGACCAACGGAACAGAAAGGACAAAACGTTATATACAAACAACAGAAGAAATTGCACTAAAACTAATAACACGAATAAGACACCCCCAAAACCCACTACACAACCCCTCCACCCAACTACTATACGAACGCACAAACATGACAAAGATTTCGGAAAGACTCATACATCGCAACTGACTACTGGACAATAAAATAATTTTTTCTTGTCATTAGAATTGGAAAGTTTATTTAATCAGATTATTAACCTAGAATAAGAATAAGTGAATTTTCATATTTGTTTTTTATTTAGATTAAGACTACATGTATTAAACAAGGGCAGAAAGACCGATAGGTCGATAGCCTTTTTGAGAAATAAAGAAGTTTACTACTACTAAATAAGTGGTTATTTTATTAATAGATTATTGTACAACGTGATTTTTTGTGTTATGGTAATTTTATATTGTAGTTGAAAATATTGTATTGATTTATCACCAGACCCTATATGAAGCCGTAAAAAATTCATTGTTTTCGTCCAAATTAAAAAATGTTTGGCAACTGTAATCAGATTCAAATCAGATGGGAATCAATAGATCTATGAAAAACCGCAGCTTAAAACAAATGTTCAACCTCATTAGGGTCGCAAAAACGAAATCCCTTTAGTATCTCAATTTCAAATTATTTCCCTTGGACATCATCTAAGCTTTCCACTCAACTGATCGTAAAATATATAAAAACCAAAACATTTATTTTTATTTATGGCTTTGTCAGCACTGTTATTATAGCCATTTCAAATACCGTTGTTGTTTTTAGACTTGGGACCCATCGCAAGGGTAATAAAGAATTGATTCAGGATTATTAGGTTATTCTCCAACATAAGTGTTTTATTCGGGACTTGAACGGCTCTAGACGTCTAACAAAAAATCGGGTCTAAAAATACTAATGTTGTTTGGAAAAGCCTCTTGTGGTTGGCAAATGGCGCACTAGAAAATTATTTGATCGATGTTAAGTCCGGCTGGGAATGTAAGGATTGGCTTGTACAATCCGTGCTATACTTTTTTAGTAGCTAAAAAACACATCGAGTTTTCTCAATCAAGTTATTATTCAATAAGGTTTACTTCAACTAAATAGTGAGAAGACGGGTAAAAATAGTCCTCAAATCAAAACGCAACCCAATTTTGCATTAGCGCAATCAAATTTGGGAAAATCATTGTCAGCCTAATGTCTTGCAAAGCATTCCAATCCTGAAATATGTCAACGCGAATGAATCCAACTGCGACTATTATCAGATTCTATTTGCTTCCTAATTAAATACTTCTTGTCATGTAGAGTTTAGGCAAATTATTTGCAGTAAGCTGATTTGTATCATATGCAAAACACTTCAAAGTCTTTAAATGTAGGTACATTTGATTTGAATTATTTGCGTAGCTGTGAAATGTGGTCCGGGGATGAAAGGTCGGTTTTTTCTTAATCGCCTATGAATGCGAATGAAACAATAGTTATTTCCTATGCAAAATTGGTAGACTGGCTTTATTCAACTCATGCATACCTTTCCACGGTTTTGTACCATTAAACCGTCGTCTTTCCACGTTACGAGATAAGTTGGCACTAATAACCAAAAAGATACTTTTGGTATGTAAGTTAATTACAGCGCCATTCCAACTAAAGCATCAAAAACCTTGCTCTAGTTTGGGAAACTGCTGTTAAGGACCAGCTTCGAGGTTGCTCTTTTTACATGGATGTTATATGGGGCAAACTATGTAAATTCATTAATCTTGGTTTAAATGTCAATAAAATCAGCCCATTATGTTACGTCAGAGCTCTATCACAGATTAGTGCTCAATTTTCCATATGCCGAACTTGAAAGCCCAGTACCCGGACAAAATAGAGGCTATTAAACTTATTATTAATAATGTTCATTCGGCCGTTAAACACTGTAGGGTGTGGTTACGGCCTCAAAACCGTCTAAACAAGTTGTTCAACCAAGAAAGATGACCTCAAACCGGACTTCCCGATAAACGCTGACAACTCTAGGCGTTAATTTGTGGTTCACCCAAATAGCCGCTCAATAGAAGCAAGATATAGGACTACATGTCCCTAATTATTAACGTTAAGACAACCATTCCCCAGCCTTGTTCCATTATATATCAATGTGTCAAATTTGCACAGTCCCAGATGTAAATTGAACGCTGTGGGGTAAAACATTATAAATATATAATCCGGAACAAGTTGATGCTAGTAATTGTACCCTGATAAACAGTAGCAACTTTAGCTAAATATCTTGAAAGATGCTCGCAAATCCATGATAAACGATAATTGAGAACTTCTAAGACGTTCCGCAATTTAATGCATTTGATACTGGACTTTAGTAAAGAGACATGTATAAGCCTAATGATATATCTCGAGATGTACCTATTTGTCTTAAACTAACAAGGCATTAGAGCTGCACTATAAATTTGTCATTGCCATTGAATCAAGATGGAACAAGAATGAAGGTTTGCAACGAAATGATTTATATTGCAACAACTTTGAAGCCATCTCGTATATAAATTAAATTACTGATTACTTTCTAACTATACAGTACATTGTTGAAAGTGTGTACACACCTTCCTCCGCCATATACAAACTAACCCAAACGCAAGTAGCTGATTAATTAATTTCCAACAATAGCTACTGCTACAATTTGAACAACTGAAAAAAAATGTAAAATTATACAACGAATCATAAACTATATTCAACTTCTCCCATTCTTTGCCAAAAAGTTCTGCGTTTAAGAATTTAAACAAAAGCCACCGCAGAAACCACTACAGACATTCGACTAACTTTTGTCATTCTTTTAACATTCGATATGATTTTGCGATATCCAATATAAAAGCTAATGTTATTTGTTTTATGTCTATAAAATAAATATATTTTCCTTTGCTTGTTGGTTTGCAAGCACATTATAGAAATATCCCTTCATAAATAATCTACCAAAAACCAGACCCCATATTGACATTTTTATGGGGATATAGGTAAAATAACGTCTGCCGAATTTTTATTTAAATTGATGGCATTTAGTGGCCCAAGTTAGGCGAAACTGATATTCTATTAGATGATTTATTTCCTCTATTCCACTTTCGTGATTGTTTTGCCTGAATTATTCCTTCGGAAGTATTACGCGGTTAGTTTGGTGTCGAAAACTTTTAAATCTACACTTTTCAATGCTTTCATTGCTGTCTAACAACTCAGCTTATTGCTCAATTACTGTTAAAGTAAAGAGATTTCAAAACGTTATTTTTCTTCCAGCTTGCAGCCCTATAAAGCGTGCAATCATCTTGAAGGAAAACCTATCGTCGCAGTTTAGGAACCACAAAATATCAGCGAATAAATAGTTCATAAGGTAAGCACTAAACATAAAAGGAAGAAGTTCGAACATTATGAACCAGAGCCGAACTTTTCAAATAGATTAAATAAATGAACGATTTGTGGAGCTGAGCTTTATTTGAGTAATTCTTAGGAAATGAGTTTGGTATTCTTAATTCAAACAAATCGGATTCAAACCCAATTCGGAATTCGACTTATCGAATTCACTCATTCTTATGCAAGACGTTCATCGAGTAAGGCATAAAGCATTAATTACAGGACCAGAAAGTACTTTCACCTAATAAAAATGTATATCAGGCAGTTACCAGAGAAAGCCATGTTTTTTTGCAATATCAGAGAACTACCAAATTAAAACGGCAATAAATAATAATAATTTCACCGAAATGGTGTCAAATAAACCCCAATCTGGCTAAGGGTTTTTGATTTATTGGGGGATATCTCAAAACATTTAAGCCATTCGATGTAGCAGAACATCCGAAGTTTTCATAGTAGGTACTATTGTTGAACTCCGACATTGTTAAACGTATTATTCAAAAACAAGTCAAGACATCAAAAATTAAAGTGGAGCAAAATGGTGAGATCAGCACTCATATATCTGCATGGGATAATATAGGACATTAATTATATTATCTATTAATTACAAGAGAATGGTAATTAACGTATTATTGATTTTCTATATATTAAAGCATACAATGGATCGTATAGTGCAATTCGGTGGCATCTAATTACAATGGTTTTGTTTAACGACACTTTATACATTGTTAATAATTTATATTGTTGGTTTAGGGAAGTATTTGATGGAAAATCAACATGTTATTAAAATGTATTTTATATCCAGCCCTTACACATATTGATGATCAATAAATTCCGTCGTAATTGTTAACGTTGGTTAACCTCAATGCAAATCACAATTTATTTGATGTTATATAGCCTAGATAGGAATAATGAATAATCTTGTTTGATGTATCCCAAGTGAATAATTGAAAGCGACATATTTTACGGTCATAAGACCCAACTCTAATTAAAAGCACAACTAAAATTGCCTGTTTAAACTAGCTTGAACACAATGTCTGTTAAGCTTGGGATTATTGAGTTTATGAGAAAGCAGGCAAAAGCAATATTTCAACTAAAATGGAAATAAAGTAAAGAAAAAGTAGCAAACTTAACGTGGGTCAACAAACTTGGCCCTGTGACTGCCTGAAAATAATGGAAATTAATTAAGAAATTTATACAAAACGGCGTTTAATCCCCTGATAATAATGATCCGGAAAAGTCCTTGGGACCCACGCCATGAACATTTTATTTGGGCATCTAAGCAGAAAAATCTCAACTGGTTTTTTTCGCTGTAACTTGCCTTAATTTTTCAAATGTCGGATATGGGCTCTAGCGCAGCTTATTTAAATCTGTTTAACGTTTCCAATACTATTAGCACGAAAGCGGCGAGTGTCAATAGTAGTAGTAGTAAAAAAATATTTATTTCTGAAAATACTATCGGCCTATCGGTCTTTCAGCTCGGGGCTAATTACAAAGTTTTGTATGAAAAATTAATAACTTATGTATATAATGTAATTAATAAATATGCATAAAGTTTATGTCTGGAGATGCTACAATAGGGTTGAGGTTGGGAAGAGGAAACGCGTTTGTCTGGTCGGTCTTGTTAAACAGAGGGAGTCCGGGAAGGTCAGATTGTGAGGGTTGTATTTCCATCTTGATTGCAAGACGGGTAGTCTTTCCGAGATTGTTGTCAAGTTGGTGCGTTCGTAGAGTAGTCGGTTTGATGGATTGTGTAATGGATTTGCTAGGTGTCGGATCTTCGTTAACTGTCGCAGTGCTATCTGTTCTGTTGTCTGCATATGCCTTTTAGTTTTGTCAGTAGCATTGGCGATTAAAATATGAGCGTTGTCTATTAGAGGTCTGCAGATCGCTTTATATAACATGAAGTTAAAAGGCATAGCCAAATGGTCTGATCCGAGATCGTTGGTGAATCTTATCGTGTTTATGTTTGTAAGGTTTATTGTATGGAGTAAAACGTCTGGTGTTGAGTCTTGGTTTTCGGGCATCAAAATGTCGGTGGAGTGTATCGTCTTATAAAAAAATTATTGGGTCCGCAGGGAGAGGTCTGCGGACACTGTAGGTCATCTTTTTGCAAGAAACCCTGACTGTGGGATTCTTGCTTTGCTGGCACCTATCCAGGAATTTGGATGTTAAGTCTCGGATGTCGTCCAACAGGTCTCTTCTCAATGTTGTATTTCTTATGAAATATGGAGCCTTTGCCACTATCCTTAACATTTTATTCTGTATTACTGCCAGTTTGTGCTTCTGGGAAGGGCTGGCCATGGACCATGCAGGTGATCTATAAGTCAGCACCGGACGTATTAACTGTTTATACGCTCTATCCTTTGTTCGCAGAAAGAGCTTACTTTTCAGTAGTGGATAGTAGGCATGGAGCAGGTACCTTGCTTAGGCTATGGTGGCAGTATACAGTCTATACACTATACAGTCATGACCTAAATCCGATCGAACACTTATGGGATGAGCTAAAACAAGGAATCCGAGCTAGACTTCATACCCCAAACTCGATCCCAGAGCTTATTGTTGCAGTAGAAGAAGAGTGGTTTAATATCCCTCAAGAAACAATAGCAAACTTGATTAAATCTATCCCTAATCGTATCAGAGAAGTTATTAGGGAAAGAGGAGGTCATACCCATTATTAAAAAATTAAGTGTTAAGTTTTAAATTGTCAATAACCCTATTTATGTTAATAATAAAAAAGCTTAATTTGATTAATGCATTAATTTCACTATGTTAAACATAGGATACTCACAATAATTTATACTCACATTAAAGCATATTAAATTGTCTTCCAAACAGCATATTTCTTTTTTTGATCTGATGAATAGTTTTAAAAAAATATATAGTTAAAGTCAAAAGTTTACTGTGGGCCGATTTCTATGCACGCAAGTGTAGTTGTTTGTCATAGAAAAATCTTGGACCTCCATGGTAGCCGCTGTCCTTCAAGCTCTAGTAGACTTCTTGGTGGGTTCCTTGTTTTGGTTGTGAAGACAATTGCTTGTGCCTTCAACGGGTTGAACTCCATTTTCCAATCCCTGCTCCATTTCTGGACCTTGTTTAGATGTCGTTGGAGTCTGGCTTCGACTGTTGGACCCGGTCCAATGGCAGTGAAAGCTACATCGTCTGCGTGGATGTAGCTCTCTGTTTCTTTGATGGTTGGTATATCTGCCACCTAGATGTTGAATAGTGAGGGGCCCAGTACTGACCCCTGCGGTACTCCTATCATTGGTCTGTTTATTGAGAGCTGTTCGTCGATTCTCACTTGGAAGCTGCGTCCAGACAAGTAACTGCGGATGAGTTTCGTTTGGTACCCTGGAAAGCCTGCCTGCCTTTATCATCTTGAAAATCAGGGCCTAGTGCCAAACTTTGTCGAACGCCTTCGACATGTCTAGGAAGACGGCTCCTAGACAACTTACTTGGCTGTCCAGCTGTTGGATGATTCTTGTTGTTAGCCAGGCTGTGAGTGTGTCGCACCCCCGTTGTTAAGTCCGTTGATGTTGGCGTAAAGTAATTTTAAGTTCAATGTTCTATGTTAGTGATTGTTTGTTTTAATTGTTCATGCGGTTCTGTCGGGGAGCTTTTGTTAGGTAGGAGCATGTCGAACATTAACACATGCATATGGTTACCAAAAAAGACTACCGAAGTATCGATGTCAAGATCTTCAATAAATTGTTTTCCCAATTTTTTTAACAAATCGTCTCTGTTAGTGTTGGTAGACTTGTTAAGTTGATCTTTGTATTTGTTTAATATGAGATGGCGTGTTGTTACTGGTGAGTGTAAATAAATGATATCTAATAGTCAAAACCCCAATTTGCAGCATTAAAGTCTGCTTCGAAAGTCTATTGCTCACTTTGCTTCCTGACAATTTTCTTAGCCGCATTTTGCAACCTATTTTCCACGATGGAAAATCTTCGATAGAATCAGGAAAAAACGGATAAAAAAATTACTTTGTTTGAAGTGAATACCACATGTATATGAAGCCTTCGATTTAAATCGGAATACATAAAGGAATTGGATAACTCGATACCGCCGTTTATTTAAATCGATTCCAGCAATTTTCTGCAGCTTTTTATAACACTTATTTCTCTCCCTCTGGCATATTTTTTAACGAAAATGTTTTGGCAGGAGCTGTGAAGGTTTTGGCTCTATAAGGCTGTATTATGCCAGGGATGTTCGGTATCTTATAATTTGAGATAAGACTTTTACCTTCAAATTGAGCGTCCTCTTTAGAACGGCCATTAAAATGCTAATCCACAAACTTTGTTATTGTTTTAGGATTCTTACTAAAGGACTTGATATTTAAATGTCATATTTAGCTGCATCAATGTGTACCTAGTTTAGACTTTAAACTTTATTGAATTGATCTCAGGTTAATAGATCATGACAAGGACGCCGATTAGGGTTCGTAAACAAAACACTTGAAGGCACAATAAAATAGTCCTTTTTGATATAATAAACACTCCAATCTTCCGAAAAAAATATTTCAAGTACATCTTCCACGCGGATAAATTTAAGGGAAAATAATCTAAACAAAATTAAGAAGTTCTTCTAAATAAAAAGTTTAAACGATCTCCCCAAAGTTGTTTATATCAATTTTTCTGTGAGCGATCCCCAGTCGTAAATTTGATATCGCGTTTATTCAATTACAACTTTATAAGATGGATACATGGGGGCATTATAAAATTAGCTACGGTTGTTCTTCGAGGTTGGTATTTGCAGTACACGACTTTTACTGTTTATTATTAATTTTAATAAGTTTTTTTATAAATTTCAGGGTTTAAGTTAAATTAAATATAAATATAATTACACTGAAGTAAAAATCCGATGACGAGCCTTTGGATTTAAATTTGGAATGATCAGGGACTAGATAAACGTCCCTTTGTCAATGAGCAAATAATCTAGGCAACAATGTCTAGTTTCTAAGGATTTGACCTAAAAGTCAAGGCAGCCATAAACTTGGCAATTAAATGCCTTCTTAACTCAGTTCTATTAACTTGCACATCCGCGCTTCACCTCGATGTCAAATTATCTCCAGTTACCTGAAACTTACGTAGTCACAAGGGTAAACTTAGGTATTTGCAAACATTTACTCCTTAATAGTCTTCTATTATTACACCTCAAAATAAAGATTTAGCTAATTTGAGCAAGCGACTCCATAAACTTTAATTTGCTTCTTAATTTTATTACAGTAGTTGAAAGGTCTATGAATCCTGATTAAAAACATCATATTAAAGTAATAAAACATCAAAACTGACAAACTGAAGCCCTTTCTTAATCGACATCATTTTTAGCAGTTTTATTTTATGTAAACTTTTGAATAAATCTGCTCCCTCGAGCTTTTTTGTGCATTTTTAGGAAACCGCTGAAGACATAAGGCTCCGTCGCCCTTTGTAATAAGCGCTGTTCGGAATACTGTCGAGTTCCCAATTGATTTTTCCGACTTTAGTGGATTTTGAAAACAATCTGCAATTTTCCAGATCCAGGACCGCAATTTTGAGCCTTTAGGAAAGCTCTCTCCATTTCATTTTTGAGTCAGCTTTTAAAAGGCTGTAAAAGTTGCACATTTTGGTTGAAAAGTGAAAATGTTCAATAGAAAATGATCGAAATCCAGCCCGATTTAAATAACATAAAACCGGAAAAGGTTACTTTGTTAGTTTTGAAATGTTGAAAGAGTGTTGAAAAGAAGCATCTAAAAGCAGCTAAATCAATAACTCTTTTATAGTTTGCCTATAACACATTATGATTTTTTTTCAAACAAGCCAAAGCATGTTCACAGAAGTGTGCGAATAAATTTAATATCAGTTAGCTTTATCGGAGGCTATATAAATAAAATGTTCATGCTAATAAAACGAATTCGTTTCCTATATGCAGATGTTTCGGAAATGCTGGTTTTATATATTTTTATTTCCTTGAAATGAATCTTTTTGTTAGCGAATTTTATTAATTTCCTAACGTGTTTTGAGAACCAATTAATTAACCTTTCTACTGTTTGGTTTTACAAAATTGTGGATTACAAAAATTAATTGATAAAAGTGTTTAAGGACTTACAGTTCTCATTGTGTTAGCAGATTTTTCAAAAAATAACTTAATAAAATGAAAAAAATTACATCTTTGGTGTTTTAGAGCCAAAATATCACGAATTTTAATAATGAAGCCCAATATAACTGGTTCAATGTAATTGAAACTATAATTTTAATAAATCAACCAGCAGTACAATCAAATTTTTGTAGTGCGGCAGGACTGAATCATAATTTAAACAATTCGAATAAAGCTGTTCTTTAGCCATTAAAAATTGCATTTCATTTGTGCATCGACGCGACTAGGGTTTTTTATTCATTAAATGCGGTTGGTTTTTCCCAGATTTGTAATGATTAACAGATGCAGAATAACAGGGATTCTGTATCTGCTCGATTTGGCTTTGGGAACATGAATTTTATCATTTCGCTTACGGTACTTCCATATATTTCAGATTGCTTCAGATTGCGTAGGTTCAACAGCGTAAGGTAATTGAGTGAAAACTGGGATAATGTGATAAATATTACAATTTCCTATTGGAAGTTTATTAAATTGAAGATGCCCGAAAATGGAATATTCGGAGTGAAGGCGACATGAATATAAAATAGGCCACGTATGTGATCTTTATGCATTTAAATATATTACAGAATCTTTCTTTAAATTGAATTTGTCTAGTTCCAGTCTAGTTTTCGCAAGTAAAGCGATCGTCACGGCTGGCTGACTATAACTATTCAAAAACTGAAAGCTGGATCGGTTCTGGACCGGTTTTTGGCACGGGATTATATGCCGCCAACCGAAGCAGTCAGCCCGACGCCGATGTCCTGTGACGACCCACAAAAATCGTTTCTTTCATGGAATATCCTTAAAACGTCTTTTATTGTGCCCTAATCCGAATAAAAAAAGAACTAACTCCATCAATCCTCTACGAGTTGCAGAAAGACAAGCGTATGCACTTCGATTGTTGTGATCAATATTACCTGGTTTAAGGTGCAGGCTGGCAATAAAACAATGTATTTGACGAACAATATTAAAGAAATAACGATTTATCACAAATATTAAATTGAAGTGTCTGGAGTCGACAAGAACTTGTGGCTCTGGAACTGATTAATAGAGGCTGCAACGTGCGGCTTGCGACCCGATTATTCCGCATCTACACATTTAGTTATCGTTAGAACTCTGACCTTAACCAGTCAGCTAAAAATTTCTCTTACTTTATAGAAAATTTCCATTAAATTGTTTTATCACTTAAGCGAACATATCATTGCAGCTGATAAGAAAACAGTCCCAAATAACAAATGCATTTAAAATAAATGGTCTTGTCGGAATCGGAAATCAGTGAATGTGACTTTACGTTACATATTCAATAAAATAAATTACCTCAATGACATGTTGCTAAACTATGAGTTAAGTTCCAGGGAAGGAAATGCCTACTGCATTCCAGCCCCAATTTGGTCAATAAATTTGTATTAAAACTTTGAAGAATTTATTGCAGTGGATTGATTGGTAACATCACAAAATGACAGTCACTGCAACATAAAGCACTGATATTTTTGCATATGGCAAAGATACGCCATCAGCTAAAAATGTACACATGTATGTAGCTAGCCATCATAATTCACATAATGTCATATTCTCTATTTAGCAACAACTGAAACGAACCTTTTGCTGAAATATATCTGAAAATTTGTGCTTTATGTTATATGAAAGCACACAACCACTTTGCATGAAACGATGCCAGCTGTTCAACCATTAGTAAAAAAATGTGTTTCGGATGTTGGAAAATATATATAAATCCATTACACTATATTGCAACAATAACTTAAAAATTCTTGTGGGATGGAGAGACGATTTTGGTAACCAAAATTCAGTCCGTATGATTTAACTTTATTTAGGTTTCAAACATAGTAAGAATAGTCATCATCATCATCGAGCCTCTTATTGCGCCCAGTATTGAGCATAGGCCTCCCTTCCTCTCCTCCAGTTTTCTCTGTTTTGTGCGGTTCTCGTCCATCCAAATTCTGCCACTCGTTTTATATCCTTATTCCATCGCATAATTGCTCTTCCTCTTCCTCTCTTCCTTCCCATGCTCTCCAGCGTATTATTCGACTATTCCATCTGTCGTCTGTAAGGCGGGCTATATGTCCTGCAAAATTTCACTTCAGGCTTGTGACTCTCTCCACTATATCTACGACCTTTATTCTCTGTCTGATCCATTCGCTTCTCTTTCTGTCTCTTATTGTTACGCCTATCATAACTCTTTCCATGGCTCTTTGTGTTGTCCTCAATTTATTCACCATTGTCTTTGTGAGAGCCCATGTCTGTGCTCCATATGTTATTACCGATACTACTAGGTATTGCGGTCTCTTTCTATCCTTAAGTATATGGCTTAATTTGCCAAATGCCGCCCATCCTAGTCTCCTTCTTCTTTCAATCTCTATCTCCTTGTTACCCTTTCCAATCTCTATTTGTTGTCCCAGATAAATATAGTCTTGAACATTTGTCAATATGTGCCCGTTGACTGTTATTTGTACTTGGTGTTGGCTCATTATTTTTGTTTCTGTTTTATTCCTTTTTAGAACGATTTTTAAAGATTCTCTGTCTAGTTCGGAAAGCATTTTTTCAAGGTCCGCTGTGTTGTCGGCGAATAGAACAATATCGTCTGCAAATCTTAAGTGTGATATTTTGGTTCCACTTATGTTCAGTCCCATATTTCCACATTCAAGTTTTTTGAAAATTCCTTCCTGAGCTAAGGTAAAGAGTTTTGGGGATATTGTATCTCCTTGTCTGATACCTTTTTTGATTTCAATGTTGTCTGTTTCTTCGTGTAGCCTGATTGTTGCCTTTGCTCTTTGATATATATATCTAATAAGGTTCTTGTACCGATGGTCTATTAGCGCTTTGCCTAGTTCTTCAAATATTGCCCAATGTTCCACGAAGTTAAAAGCATTCACGTAGTCCACGAATGCCATGTGTATTGGTAAGCTATATTCGGTCGAGTTTTCTATTATGATCTTTACTGTAAGTAAGTGGTCATTAGTGCTATATCCTTTGCCGAATGCAGCTTGTTCTACGGGTTGGTGGGTATCCAGCTTATTTGTAATTCTGTTGGTTATGATTCGGGTAAAACGCTTTTTATATCTGAGACAGCAAGCTAATGGGGCTATAGTTTCCAGCATTGTTCCATCTCGTAACCTTAACCATCTTAAGTAAGAATAGTATTTTATGAAAATAGTTAGGTTTTCGCTGTCATTGATGGAAACTAGTGAGTTTTTGGGGTTTTGATGCCGTATTGATACAGATTTTCTTTCGATCGAAAGCTTACCCATTTTTGCAAGTGTAAGTGCGACATACACCTTTATAAGAAAACGGAAGTCGAACAAAACCATTCTAAAACTATGCATTTGTTCAAAGGCGGTAGACAACGTTAAGGCTGAATAGTTTATTCGGACCTTACCTTAGAACCATAAAACATCATTTCCTTCCAAATTCGATTATTCGGCCTTCCCTTGCTTTACATAAATGTTTCTATCACAACGTTTCGGTTGGTAGTATCTCCCACCATTTTCAGGATAACGCTGAAACTGACAATCAAAGTCCGAAAAAACCAATTAATATTGTCTGTGAATCACCCCTAAAGATACAAGTCTCTCGTACTTGCAAAACTTCAGGAAGAAGTTCGTTTCCACTACTAAAAGTCCGATACTCTTTTAGAACAAAAACACATACGGGATTTAGGGTGAAAGGAAGAAAATTAAGCCGCATCAACAAAATCGCTTTTAAATGGGAGAAGGAAATTTCTCGGTGACCTAAGTATATCCAATTTGGGTAGTTTACCAAAGTTGTTAAGCTTTTCTAATACTTTGCAAATGGATTTAACCCCGGAAAAGTCTACAATATGCAAATATTCACGGCAAAGTACACAGACTTTAAGACTTAAGATTGCAATGTTGATGGTAAATAAATTATTTTATTTCAAACAAAAAGTGAAAATCAGTTACTCCAAGTGATAAGTAGTAAGTAACTTAATATCCTCATTAGAGTACCTATATACAAGCTAAATTAACTCGTTCTGCCTTGCAAAGTGGCATTATCCACCTTCCGTGAATGACGCAGGAATATTTTCAAATTTCGCAAAACTCCATTTGCGTATTGGTTGTACTTAGGCTCGGTTCTTTATAAACGAGAAAAATATTTCCAGGAAAAATTCTCTCAACGGGAATACAATACTGCTCAGATCGCGCATTATGTTTATAATTCATCATGTCTACTCAAATAAAATACGAATCTAATAAATTATATTTTCTATTCTATGCTCGTGATATTTTCCCGTTCAGTTCTCATCTTTATAAATTTAACCGATTTGTCAGCCCTAACAAAATCCCCAGCAAAAGAACGCAGCTCGCTTAATTTGCTTCAGATCATATTCCATTAAAACTAAGCAATTTCAAGCACACCTGATTTAATATGCTGGTCTTTTAACGATAAAAAGTTATGAAATGAGTTAAGTAGAAATCCGTTAAAGGATTTTTAATTAAATCTAAAACTTTGCTAGCTGCTAACATTTTTAATAACGCCATGTGCTTTACTAAAAGCGATTTTAAGGGTCGTGCTCAGCTCTTGGCTTTAACTAAATGAGACAATAAATGTCGCAAAATCTTTATATGTATATTTATTATACCTAACAATCGCTTTTTAGTGGCTGTCAATATTCAGCAAATTTCGCTCGGAAATCACCACTGAAATGTAAAATAATACATGTATAAAAATATTTATACATCGAAAATATCCCCATTTGTACATTCTAAGGACAAATGTCCTCTATACTTTGAGCTGAACAGTGTGAATGCATAAACACCTGGATTAGAAAGAGTAGGAGGTAGAAAAATACAGGAGGTGTGGCCTTAAATTCACTAGCTCAGCTGCGCATTTCATATCAATCACAATTGATGATTAACCAATCGGATTTAACTGATGCTATCAGTACCTAGTGTGCTTCCTCTCTTCCTAATACGGGTGTGCGGCCACCTACTTTCTTCCACACATTAAGCAGTATAATTTCCGCTGCATAACATTTTTAATCGAGTTAGTTTACCTCTTAAAACAGAGTCAGAAACTAAAAGCAGAAAATTTAGGATCCAAAAATAGATTGGAATATTTATCATGATAATGGCCGAGGGGTTTAGAATGCTTAAAAAATATAACCAGAAAGCCTGTAAGTAAACAAAGGCTAGTAAGAAAAAAGCAATTTCATTGCTTTTTCAGGGTCTCCCAAAATAACAATGAACGACTTTTTGTCGAAAATATTCGTGTATCAGAGGCAAATATTATCAATGAGACTATTTGAAAAGGTAAGCTTTCGGAATCCTTATTCAAAAATTGATCTATCCAGGGTAAAGCGTTTTCAAAGTATTGCGGAGCTTTAATATTTTGCAAAGGAATAGGCAGCAAAAAACCTGTCTGGGAATAAAATTGCATGAGAAGTTCTTTTGAACCCAATATGTTGGAGTTGTTGTTCCTTGATGATCGCGCATAGCAAATTTAAATATGTAGATCTTTTAAAATGCTTAAAGTTACTTTGCAAAACATTGCAAGAATTTTTGATTATCAAAACTGTATAACCGAGACACTTTTATTTGCTGCTCGGTCGGAGATAAAGGCGTTAGGAAATAAAGCAAAAATACGCTGAGAAAACGACCTTCTGCAGTTTTGTATTAAACGAAAATTGCATATCTGTCCCCTGAGACCCATCCTATTTCTCCAGGTCTTGGACAATACAAGAGCGGTTGACTTAGGTTTATTGATTGATGAGAGGCAAAAGTCTAAAAGGATTTCCTAGAGAAAAAAATGAAGATAAATGGAACTGAGATAATCAATCCCTGCAATTGCTAGAACTTGACGACCGTCAGTTAAACGTTTTAATTAGGTCCCAAGAATATTCTTTTCGCGATTTGCTAAACGTTAATAAACAATTAAAAATATTGTACGGAAGGAAAGTTTCTAAATGGACAAACTTGGGCTATCCAACTCCTTCGAGTTTTAAAGGCTTTAATATGATACTCTGCAAAGATATCCCACTTAATGTGCTGTAATTGCCATTGAAGTTAATCAAAACGGATGCCATGCCGCAATTTACTGAGCTGTAAATTGCTATAACGCTGCTGAATTTGCTCTCCAACATCTTATTAAAAATAATCTGTTGATTTTATCAAACGCTGGTGACGAATTAAAACGTTCTAATGAATTCAAGACTATTTAATATATAAAATAATTGATGTTTATGCATCTTTTCAAGCACGTCAACTCGTAGCTACAATTTTGCATTTCGAAACCTCAATTCGACAACATAATTATTCATACCTCAATCCAGACAGCTCCGTTAATCAAATGAAGAGAACAAGAGAAATGAACTTTTTTAGCAGATCAATTTTAATAAACACGACAAATATCTGCTGAGCATTAATCAATTTATATTTATTAATTTACACGTTTAACTAATGTTAGTTAGACTCTTCAATGTATACAGAAACCATCTGGGTTTACGACCAGGCTCCTTTAATTGTATGACAACTTCATTCCAATAAAAAGTTTAAGCGCTTTCAAATTTATTTTATATAACACCATAGCGTCATCAAAAATATGAAAGCAACGGAAAACAGTTTCGAAAGGTAATCGTCAGGACCGAATCCCGTAGGAAAATCAACAGAAATTATACCGAATTAAGGCCATGTAATATGCTACTTCAGGAAGAGCGTGAGGCATTTATTTTTATTTTTTAAATTGGATTAAATTCTTAAAAGCTTAATTTTAGGGTCGAGCGTGCACCGTGAAATATGTAAGATTTTATAGAAAAGTGTCTGCTTTCTATCTCATTCAAAGGAGTTGCCAATTCAATCAGCTTTAAAGTATTGGGAAATGATCTTGATTAAAATTAAATCCCGATGTTTTAATGATTAAATCGTTATTTACTTGATAAAAATGGTACGCTGCATTTTTACAAACAAACCAATTTATGCGAATCAAAGACGTGTAAACCACCAAAAAACGGTAATTTTTACTTTCGTTCGTTGGATCGAGGTTTCGTTAAATTACGAATTATATATATATATATATATATATATATATATATATATATATATATATATATATATATATATATATATATATATAAATATCTAGCACAAACACCGCCACCAAAATATATAAAGCTATTTGTAGACCCTTGCTAGACTTTGGACATATACTCATGACCAACGGAACAGAAAGGACAAAACGTTATATACAAACAACAGAACAAATTGCACTAAGACTAATAACACGAATAAGACACCCCCAAAACCCACTACACAACCCCCCCACCCAACTACTATACGAACGCACAAACATGACAAAGATTTCGGAAAGACTCATACATCTACAGACAAAATGGACAAACAACCCCTACAACTGGACCATACTGAATCCCCTTTGTCTTACAAGACCAACCAGACAATCCCGCTTCCGTTTCCCTACATCAACGCTACTCGAACACTTACAAACGCAACTGACTACTGGACAATAAAATGATTTTTTCTTGTCATTAGAATTGGAAAGTTTATTTAATAAGATTGTTAACCTAGAATAAGAGAATTTTCATATTTGTTTTTTATTTAGATTAAGACTACATGTATTAAACAAGGGCAGAAAGACCGATAGGTCGATAGCCTTTTTTTAGAAATAAAGATGTTTACTACTACTTCTATAAAATATCCAAGTAAATTATATACAGGGTGATTCAAAATTGGCGTCATTCCTCTGGGGATGTTGTCTGGGGGTGTTTTAGGAGTACAGGAAAAATAGTAAAAAAAAATAATTGTTATTAAAAACTGAGATATTTGCAAAAAATTAGATCAGAAGGATGGCAACAATGTTTTTCAAGGTAATCTGCTTCATGAATATTACGTAAATATCTGTTGCTACTTAATTATTAACAACTGTAGTAACCATGGGTAAACACAAAACAGAAAAAGTGAAAGTACAATGAAATATTTTGAGATTAGGAGAACGGTGTCACTTTGCCGTCAGTGCTGCCAATCTTTTTGGGACAGATGAGTAATATACCTAAATCCCCCACATCTGTCAACGAAAACCTCCTGTGAAAGGTTATGTATCAATGATAAATATTATTCAAATAACATACAATTAAGTTGTTAAATCACAAGAGGTTGACGAAGTTCTGCCCGTTTAACTCCAAACATGTGGGTGCCCGTGTCACATCACTTTATCCTGCACTCTTCGCAGCAGTCTGAGCTCACATTTTGAGCAGCTTCTCGTGTTCAAATTTTCGTAATTTGAAGCAAATATAGTAATTTATCCAACGCTACTCGAACACTTACAAACGCAACTGACTACTGGACAATAAAATAATTTTTTCTTGTCATTAGAATTGGAAAGTTTATTTAATAAGATTATTAACCTAGAATAAGAGAATTTTCATCTTTGTTTTTTATTTAGATTAAGACTACATGTATTAAACAAGGGCAGGAAGACCTATAGGTCGATAGCCTTTTTTAGAAATAAAGATGTTTACTACTACTAGTAATTTATCTTTTCGAATGGTTAAGTATTCCAATAGGCTACCAATCAAACATAGGATTATTTCAAATTAATACTTAATAAGAAAGTTGAAATTCGATTTTCAAGTGTTAATATCTTCTAGAAATTTTCGAACATTAAAAAAATATATATTTTTCTCGTACTCTCCAAGTGAGCCCCTATAACCCCTTAAAAGGAATGACGACACTTTTGAATCACCCTGTATAGTAGTAGTTGTAAACATATTTTTACCTGTATATTATTTGTCAGTTCACTCGACTGTTCATCCGCTCTTTATTTTGGCCAACAATATACAAACTACCCACCTAACTGACAGAAAGACAGCTTGCCTGTTGTGGACATTAACAAGGCTTTTGACAGTGTCTGGCATAGAGGCTTACTATACAAACTATACAAACTACACACACCAATATATCTACTACACACCATAAAGAACTTACTAGAAAACAGACAACTACAAGTACGAATTGACAAAACACTGTCATTTTCTTTTTCCCCTGAACAAGGGCTCCCTCAAGGATCCCCGCTCTCACCGTTTCTCTACAATATATACTGCCATGACATATACAATTACAACTTACCAGACAAAAATCAAATCGACAGATCGGCATACATATTACAATACGCAGACGACACGGCACTTATTGTACATGACAAAACTACTGAGAGAGCAACGCAAAGACTCCAAACACTAACAAACAACACAGTGACATGGTTTTATAAATGGAGACTAACACCAAACGCGTCAAAAAACCAACTTCTGCTCACAAACCACAGACTCAACGCTGATTCCCCTACAATAACAGCAGACGGCAAACGACACAACCAAAAACGACGTAAAATACCTTGGAATCACAATCGACCACAAAATTAGATTCACTAAACACATGCGAAACATCAGGGCAGAAACAATGAAGAGAGCGAAACACTTCCGATCACTAACCTACAAAGACAGAGGAATTAGCACAAACACCGCCACAAATATATAAAGCTATTTGTAGACCCTTGCTAGACTTTGGACATGTACTCATGACCAACGGAACAGAAAGGACAAAACGTTATACACAAACAACAGAGCAAATTGCACTAAGACTAATAACACGAATAAGACACCCCCAAAACCCACTACACAACCCCCCCACCCAACTACTATACGAACGCACAAACATGACAAAGATCTCTGAGAGACTCATACAGCTACAGATAAAATGGACAAACAACCCCTACAACTGGACCATACTGAATCCCCTTACAAATCGTTTCTATTTTACTGATATAATTTAAATTTTCTCGAAGTAACAATCGAAAGTAAAAATGTCCGTTATTTTCCGTTGATTTATTTAAGTGGAGTTAAGAAGGTAAATCAATTCCGGATTTCCTTACTTCCGTTTAATTTATAGCCCCAATTTCCTTGCGATTTATTTTAATATGAGTATCGTAGCAAGGAAAATTATGTAAAATTTTACCCGACAAATAAAGATTTAATAATCCCATAAAGAGTTAATCTCATCTCCGGCTAATTCAGAAAATTAGAACAAAATCAAATTAAGAAGACTAACTTAGGCCCACTTTCATTAATCATCTAAATCTTTGAACGAGGATATATTATTCACTTCAAGCAAGTTATTTAAAATATTGAGAAGTAAAATTTAAGACGCGATAAAACGATGGAGAAAGTTTGGTTTTTTAATTAAATTATGCGGTAATTTTTGCTCATTTAATATGGCAAAAAAAACTTAAACAAGAATCCTTGGACCTGATTGCTGTATACCTGCTGCTGTAATATAATTCGTATTTCAAAAATGTCGAAGAAGCCCTTGGTATTTAAAAAATATTGAATAATTCAGTTACCACAAGGTAAAGATTTGTTTTTATTCCACCATTGCTGAGTTCAGCTGGAAAATATCAACGGAGTTATTCATTGTTTTTGTTTTTGCGGAAATTTCTATTTTCCATTAGAAATCGAAACAACTGCGGGAAATCTCTTCACATCGTATGTTATAAGGTTTTCTCGGTTATCCATTCTTACATGTGAAATTCGATGTTTTTCCGATGCAACCGCAAAATTAGTTTTTCGAATATAGCCGACTGTCTTGGGAATTGCCGTTAGGTATATCAAGTCACCAATACAACCAATATTTTTATTTTCTTTTCATCCCATTTATTCCTTACTGCAAACGTGCAACAAAAGACAATTTGAAAATTTTCAATTTTTTGTTGTTGATGTGTCTATACCTATATGGTACGTGCAACTCAAATAAAAGTGCTTTAAACTACTGAGTAACAAATAAGATGAAGATATTTTTAGCCACGCATGTAGCAAACTAATAAATATTCGTCAGTATTAAAATTTTTGTCAATTCTGCATAAAATATTCAGTTTCAAAATTGCCTTAATAAAATGGCACAGGGCTTATTATAATTTCCAAAGACCGGGGAGTCCCTGGATTTGCATTATACCTCCTACCTAAGAAATTACCCTTTATTATATATGTATCACTAAAAGACCTTCCAACACCTGAATACATACATAAGTGAACAATAATCCACACGTGCACCAAGTTTTGTAAATCATATAAATATTTCTCTGCAGCATTTTGTAGGAATTGTTTTATGCATTTAAAGCCACAGTGGCTTCAAAAAGCATTATATACAGTATTAATTAATAATTGCGGGAAAAACTATTTTTGAAGACATCGCTTTGAATTAAAAAAGTATTGTTTGCCTCATGAACATTCATGTAATAAAGAGTAGGTATAACCGAAACAACAAAATCCTTCTAAGATAAACAGAAATGTGCGCTGTTATTCACGAACAATTTGCATTTTCGAACGGTAATTCTTCATCTCTAAATTTCGTGCGTCCTTTCGTTACAGCATTTCATGAATATATTGGTTTTAGCCAAATAGTATGGCCAAAAGTGTCTGCTGAATTATCTGCAAGATGGTCTTAAAAAGATAAATTAGTTGCAAGGAAGGCAAAGTGGAATTAGTCAGCCGAAAATCATTTAGACAGATTAAGACAAACGTTATTAGAGGAAATGTTTACATATGCCAGACCATTAATTTGTTTCCTAAGAGGCATTTGCGATTAGTCCAATAATGCCTCTATTGGTTTGTGATTCAGAAATCAACTAAATCGCCATTTAGAAGCGTGACTTGAAGAGTTAGACAACAAATTCCTGCAAATGTTAATCATACAGTTGTTGACATAATTCAAAAATCCTTTTTGGCTATGGTCGATTTATACTAATCTTTTGCCTCATTAATTTATCTTCATTAGCGAAGAAACTGGCAGCCTAAATATTTTAAAAGTAGTGATAATTTCCGCGAAAATGAATTAATAGCCGAAGTACGAAGCAAATAAAGTACATTTCGCTTAGAGTAATTAAAGGAAATGAAAATATAAATCTTAATTAAGCCTTAGTTACTTCGCGATTAAATACTTTTTGAAATTTGTTGAGTGGACTTCTCCAAAAGTCTGGTGCATCCTGCAATTATACTGCGAACTCCAGAAAGAAAACATAAGACCATAGTTCTCTTTCTACGGTCATTTGCTCTTCTGCCAGTTATTCACACTTAAATATGTTTCAACACCTAATTAATTAAGAAATTAACAAGTGATTATTGACGAGAAATACCTAATGTCTTAACAATTGCATATTCACAGACACTAAATTGAAAATATATGTTAATTAGAGCCGATGGAACATATACAGCTTGAAGTAAAACGAAATAGTAAATAAATATTTAATTACAATTTCAACTATAAATTGCTAAAGTTTATGTCTTATTGTCGCTGATACCTCATTTAAGAAGCAAACGTTTCTCGCGTCTAAGATTAACGAATTTTAAAAGGCAAATATTAATTAAAATTTGAATTAACGTCATAGCTCTGTGGCATCCAAGCTGAAAAGAAATTTCAGTCTTGAAGTTCGCAATAAATTCGTAAAATGAGAAGGGACATCGTAAACTTTCCGTGCGATATTTTAGATAAAAATCAGTGTTTGGTTATTGGCTCGAAAGCTCATCCAAGAATTTATGAACTTTTATGGTTTAAAATGGATTTCTTTTAAAATGACTTTCGGTTTTCCAACAGCGCTCTTTTGTTCAAGTCCGTTCAGTATTTCAAAGCCAGCGGCTTTATTGTTTTGTTACACCTAGCAACTCGAGCTTTTTCAACTTGTTTCCATAAATTCGTCAAACTTCCGTATAGAAACGTGGGTAATAAAATGGACGAGTGAATAATGAAAAAATCTTATCTAAGGTTGAAAGTTGTAACCCATCAAAAGGACCATTGATTTTAATTAACCCATCTAATTAACAAGTTCCGCTATTGAAAGTCCTTCCATGTTTCGTGGAAATGAAATAAGCAGGATTTGTCCACTTGGATGTAGTTGTTTGTGGATCACTAATTCCAGTTTCCTATTAACTCCACAGAGCCAGGAAAACTTTGCCCTTCAGGTATTTTATTAATGTAATTAATTTGACGCCAAACCTTTATAAACCCATGTTGTCGGTAGGCTGTATTTATGTCTTTTAAGAGAGGATATGCGATAACTTTGCTAGTTATAGCGAATCTAAATGCGAAATGAAGGGGATCATTTTTTTACAAGGAAGATATTCAGCTCTTGTCGCAAAACTGCAATATTGTAAAATTATGTAGACCGTGAACCGGGTGTTTACACACTTAGGTTTGTGGATTTTACTGATTATATATGCAAGCAAATTCAGATGCCTGTACGGCAAATATTAATACAGTGTACAGAGGAAGGGTTCGATTAAACCTTAAGTCTCTTCTGTGCTCTACCATAAATTCAGGGATAAAATGGGTCTTTGCTAATACTTCAAATAAAAACAAGACTCCTTAACCATCTAAGATATTCATGCTGTAAATATAATATATGTGGTTTATTATGTAACGCCCAACGGAAAAAAAGTGAAAAATACAAAATTGATTAGAGCCTCAATATTTTATGTAGCTGCTGCGAAAGGAGCATGTAGCATATTTTGAAATGACTCATTTAGTATGTTCATCCCTAAGTGAAGAAGAAGCCAAGATTTATTTGTTGGCCATGCTGGATAAAGCGTTGGCTTCAAACGTGTGTAATTTAACAAATTAAACCCATTCTCTTTATCGACTTTCCATTCCTCGCTTGTTTATTCATTAATTTTTCCGTAGCATATTAAATTAAAAAAAAAACGATTTTCAGGACATGTAGTTCAAAAAGTTAAGTTTCAAAGGGGAATTAATTATCAGAGAATAATACTTTTCAAAGAATAGTCGACATGAACCATCATTAACAATCTAGCGCAATATGTTCCGTCATATTTTAATGGATGGAAATTACCAGACATTACCAGGAAAATTTGTATATGCACAAACGTATTTTCTTTTCTTATTCCTATAAACGAAAATGATGAAAGGTATTTTATCAGCGTATGTAATTTTCCTAAATCTATACAGAAAGTAAGTTTCCAGGGCGTTACGGGAATGGAAATATATGATTCCCATTTGTCAAACTGGAATGAAAACTGCTTCGCTAAGAACGGCTTTGCTCTGTCATAATCCAGGAAAGACTAATCATTTATTTTACATATTTTTTATTGTTTTATGCCGTTTTCATCTAAATTGGAAGGCGGAAATTTAATTTCAGTGAATGCCTACGAGCATTTTAAATAGACAATAGTCAAAATACAACCATCTGCATCATTTTCAATTATTATCCAGATAAAAAATTGGTTGATTATAACAGAACAATGTAAAAACCAGTTCCATTTTACCGAATTTTAACGGCAATATTCATATATTAATTTCCTTTCACAGCTTCTATTATACTATTTCCAACACTATTTTATAGTTTTTGTAAACTCACTTACTGGTAGTTAAATTTTTAATCTATCGAAGATGAGGAATTGTTGTTATTATTATAAATGAAGCGATTTCCAATAAAATTTTATAGCGCGCACATTACTGCATAATGGTTTATCGATACTCAAATTGAGGCTAAAATTCAAATGGCTAATTGATATTAATTTGTAATTAGTATTTGCGACTTCTCCTGTGCATTTGTTTACTTCGCTCTGGTTAATATTCAACATACCAATTCCTGTTAAGTACGTTTCTGAACTATTAAACATCGCACTAAGAAGAGAATGTTATTGACAACTTAAACCTGGTGAAAGTCAATTCATGATAGAATTCTGTACTTTTATTTTTAATTCTGAATAGTTTATTATTTTTAAATTGAAAGCCATTGGAACCTGGTTAATTTGCTGCCTAACGGTCCCTATTATATGTCCTAGTTTTAAAATTTACTGTTGTACGAGGCAATTTGCCGAACTTTTACCAGAGACTGAGGAAAAGTATTATAAAACTTCACTCGAAAGTACGTTCAAGAATATGTGCATTACAAAATAGTTGTCACTTAATAAAGATAGCATCTGTTGTGCCAGATAATCTAACTATCCAATAATTTACAGCTTTTAATACTCACAATACTTTTGTTATTCAAATGAAGAATTAATGGAAGAAAGTTGTTTCTTAAAAGGAATCGAATAAACGTTTAATTCGCTGAAAAGCATTCCAAAAACGGAAGAATTCCTTATGTTTGCTCTTTAACAAAAGCTAGACAAAAGCAACAAAGGGTTAAGCTAGAAATTATAACGCAAATGGAAATTTTCTCTTTGAGCAATGTTATTAGAATAATAAAAGACAAAGGAGCTGTTGGTTTACTTCTTTGCATATAATGCAATTCTGGCAGCGATCTTCTTGTTTCACGTTTATGTATTATTTATATTTGCATATTTGATATATGCGCTTTAGAAACAGATTTAATTCTCACGAGGTCGAAATAACACGAAATAAAATCGTAATTTATTATATTGTTGTGATATGCGCTATTAACGAACTTAGAATTAATAACACATACTTCCCTCACAAACCACACACAGATTAGGGTTACCAGATTTATAATTCTTACAAATAGGATAGACTGTATGAAATTATATGAGATTGAAAAAAATATATATGAGAATATTTTACATGGTTTAAAATAGCCAAACTATTAAAAAAACAATAACTATTTAAACATAATCTTTTATTCTGTTATAATATTAGTTACACATTAAAATCACATACTGCCAATTGAGACTAGCACTAAAAACACTAAAAAAAGACACATTTTAAGCCCAATAATAATGGATATTCCGCAAGCAAAATAAAAAATATTTAACGAAATACAAATATACAAAATACTCGACACTCGTACAATAATGAAAATATATGAGAAAAAGTCTCATATTGCACATGCTAATATGAGATATGAGAAAGGGTTTCAAAATATGAGACTCATATTAAAAATAGGAGGTCTGGCAACCCTAGCACAGATTTACAGTCGAAAATACTCGAGGCCAGAAATCAGTGATTGATAACATAATTACAAATAAAAACATTCACCCAAATAGAATCCAAGTCGTCAGAGTCTTAACATCTGCAAACGCGGGAACCAATCATAACTTAGTACTGGCCAAACTAACTGCCAACATTCAATAACTAAACTAAAAAACAAATACCCGTTAAAGTAAGCAAAATAAATATTGAATCACTTACAGTCCCATCAACAAAAGAACATCAAATAAATCTACCAAACCAAACACAAAACCATGGTTTACTAAGGAAGTCAAAGAACTAGCAAACGAAAACCTCAAAGCATACCTGAAATACAGATCACAAACCTTAACACTGGATGAATACAAAGCCGTAAGAAATACAACCAATAACAAAATCCAATACATTAAAAGAGCACATTGGGAAAGTTTATCGGCAGACATGAATCACGACTTTTTGCGGAGGCCAGAGGAAGATTTGGAACATGTTAAGGAATAGGAAAAAACCAATCAACAAATATATAAATATAACGAAAATTGTACTTAACGATTGGGAAAAACACTTCTGTCAACTCTATAGCGATGATAGACGCAGTAAATCCTGACACAGAACAGCATACTAACAACACTCAAGAACCGTGGACCGTGTCCGATGAGAGACTGAAACAATCGATCACCAAATTGAAAAACCGCAAGTCCGCGGGAATTGACAAAATATCCAACGAATTACTGAAGCACGGAGGGAACACACTATTCAAAGAGCTACATGTGCTCTTTAACAAAATCATAGAATCCAAAAAAAATCCAAACGAATGGAAAGATAGCATAACCATTCCAATCTTCAAGAAGGGAAGCAAAAAATATCCGGAAAACTATCGAGGAATTACGCTATTTAGTTCAGTACTAAAACTATTCACTAAAATACTGGCAGAAAATATATCCTCTCATGGCATATGCGAAGATCAACAAGGCTTCAGAAAAAACAGGTCAACAGTAAATGACATCTTTGCTATCAGGAAAATTGCTGAAAAGGTTATAGAATACAACAAAATAGCATATAATTGTTTCATGGATCTTTCGAAAGCATTTGACCGAGTAAGACTCACTGATGTTGTGAAACTTCTCAAAAAGAAAAACGTGCACCCGGATGTTTCAAGCATTGCTGCGGAGTTAAACACTAACAAATGGGCTAAAATACAAGTGGAAGGCAGAAAGACACGCAGACTACCCATGCAAACTGGAATAAGACAAGGCGATAGCCTAAGCCCCATCCTCTTCAACTTGATTATGGGCGAACTTATAGCGGAAGTAAAAAAGGTTGGAAAGGGATACTCACTAGGTGACAAAGAACTCAAAGTAATTTGGTACGCGGACGATGCCGTGCTGGTCTCAGGTGAGGACAACCTGCAGAGAATGTTTTATCAGTTCGAAAAGACAGCTACCAAATACAACATGGAGATATCGGTAGCACAATCAAAAGTGCTAACCATCTCAAAAGAGCCCAGTAGATGTAAATTGGCTATATACAATAAACCAGTAGAACAGGTCATGAGCTTCAAATATCTCGGCGTCAACATCACGAGCAGCGGAGACCTCCTAGAAGAAGTAAAGTCTCAAACAACCAAAGCAGCTTTAATATCAGGATTCCTTAGAGATATAAAATGGCGAAACAAGCACATGTCCATTAAAAGCAAAAAGGATTATCCGCACATCAGAGATGAGGTCTCTAAGATCCATAGCAGGCTATACACTAGGAGACCACAAAAGAAACGAAGACATTCGAGTACTTTGCGATGTCCAAGACATAGTTAGATGGTCCCGAAACAGACGTCGCGAATGGAGTGATCATGTTGAACGGATGAACGACAACCGATTGCCAAAGATTGCAAGAGATGGTCTCCCAAGATCCAGCAGACCACCTGGACGTTCATCCATACGGTGGCATGAAAGCTGGAATTCATCATCCCAGATACAACTCTAAGAAAGGAGAGAACAAGGCAGATGCCTTACAAAAAGGAAGAAGAAGAAGATTATATTGTTAGGTTCTTTAACAGGACTTAAAATTGCGACGTTTTAAATAAAATCACTTGACCAACTTGGGTATTGAATAAAATGTGTTCTAATTAGAGTTTCCGTTAGAAGAAAGTTCCATATTTATTAGGTATTTTAATTAATTTTTCAATCGAATTCGAGCGACTACTAGCAATGATTTTGCTAATTGATTTGGCTACTACAACACTTAAAAAAACATTACCAAAACAACGGCAAAATTGCTTTAATTATGACCGTTTGAAGTAGTAAATTGACTATTTTGTAATTCATCAGCAGCATTGCACTTGCAATAGGCTGGCGTGGAATTTAATTAAAAATTAGCCGGATTTTTTTTTGGCGAATATTGAAATTTGTTAATCAGCCTTGAAAGAAACACCTACTTTAGTGCTGCCTAATTCATCAAAAGCATATATTGCGCGTCCAGGTCAAACTAGACTATCAAGCAAAAGTAATACCGGTTCATATGGGTAGAAATAATTGGGTGTAGGGATTTCTCCAAAGCTCCATATGTATATTGCGAAAACTCACTAAGACTTAACAACGGTGGGCTTAACAAGAGACAAAACGTAGTATCTAATAATTTGGTTAGTGGCATCTTTTGTCATTCGCTTAATTAAATTTATAATCCTCTTCTGACACCACTTGCCATACAAAGGGAATTTGTAAAACGAATTAAAGGCGCATGAAATCAGAATTCTGAGCAGTGGCATATATAGAACATTCAAGACAAATATTATTTTAGCACTGTTAATTGTTCAGTAATTAATTTTAACTGAACCTTAAGTTTAAACTCCTTGGTTTGGAAATAGAGAATACATCAGAATGTTATGCAAATCCTTTTAACTCATAAACAAGAGATATTTATGTAAATGGAATTAAATAATAGCTGTACCCTGTGCCCTCTTAATCTCAAGGAAAATTTTGAAACGTCGTTTTCTAAATGGACCCGTTTTCCCGTCACAAACAACATGAAAAATTTTCGAATTTTAACTGTTTCTAATGTAATGACAAATAATATAGCCTTCTATTTCACCTTTGAGCTGAGATAGATTTTATCGATCGGTCATTATCTTTAATTTGGCTTGGAAAGTTTCAAAGGCAGGAAAAACTCATCGCATTTGCAACAATTATTTCGCCAATATGTCGGTTGATAACACCATCAAAGGATGTTCGAACATTACTCCTTTCATACATGGAACAAATGTGTCCTTTGATTTAATTCAACTTGAAATTTTCAGTTCGAGGCTTTTTCTAGCTATTTGCGGAATGGCTTTCCTCGGAGTTTGAAAACTTTTTATTTTATGAGATAAAATACAATTTCAACTCGTCTGCATAAAAACCGATAGAGTATGTTATCTTGTCATAAACAAAGCGAAGCAAAGACAGTGATGGAGAGCATTGCTTTACTATTTGGTTAGTTTCAATGTGCCAAAAACATCCAATGAAAGATTCAGCCAGAAGTCGCTGACATGGATTTTTGTTTTAATCTGTTCGCTGAGCATCTTAGGACATTTGCCGAGAAACGGATATATAAAAATGTCACTCTTGTGAAGTGAGTTTTTTCTCGTTTACTTACTTTTTGGAGTTCTCTAAATGCTGAATATTTGACACTGAACATTTGAAAATTTCGGTTTGCTTCGTCTGAAGCCTTGACTTAAATCGTGTACCAGGCATTTATTACCGTAGAAATTAACGAATTAATAAAATAAATGATAAATTATAGGAAAAAATTGGGACTAGAATGTATTCAAGAAAATAAAATAAAAGTGAATAGACAAAATAGATAAATTATTTCATATAGGATTGAGGTAAAGTTGAAAAATATCAATTTTTTTGCATCGGGTTTTTTGAACGGACTGAATTAAAAGTTTGGGATCGAAAGCGTCCCGTTTTTCATGTGGCCACAGTAACTTCCAGTTCCAAAAAGTTTCCGGTTCAAATGCAAACTTTTATTCTTATACCCACAAAGTTCGACTAATGCTACTCAGAATCTGCATGGAAGTGTCTCACCGGATACAAAATCGAACCACGGGGGTAAATTTTCGTCGGAAATCGAGTGGTTTTCATTTAAACTGAAATAACAAACGATTAACAATGTCAACAGATCAAACTCTCTGGGGAAGATCGGTTACGATATACTTGACAGAAATTTAAATTTTACCAATCCAGATGGTTTTGGAAATTGTTTTTAAAGACCGAGCCTTGTTTATGTGAGTGGTTTATCGGGCTTTATTAGATTAATAAATAATTTTGTTGCAGGGATTCTGATATCTGTTCCAGTGGCCACACAAATAACATGTATTAAAGGTAAGCTTAATAATGCCAATTTTTAAATTGAAAATTGAATTTTTTTAGAAACCATTATCCTTCAGCAGAGCTCATGCGTTATCAATTTCATCCACGCCATAAATAAAAGCTGTTTTTGAAAGCTGTATTAAGGGTGAATATATTATATAATAAATTAAATGCTCCTTCGGTCAACACACATAAAATTAACCGGAGAAAATATATTTATTTTTTGTATCCAGAGGTAGCAAAGGCCCCAAACCAGAATGCCCATACATCAAAACTAGAGTTGGGAGTTTCCATATGTTGCGCAAGAGGATTTTTTAAATATTTTTTGTGCGACTTTGTATTTAATGCTTTGTTCGCAATATGAAAAGTCCGGAAGATACATGAGCTTTAGCTTTTATTGAAAGGAACTGAAAAAAGCTACAGAGTTTTATATTAATATACGAGATGTTAAGGCTAATTTTTTAAAAGCTGCTATTGAATAAGAAGCTAACTTTACAAAACATTTTACGTAAACAATTTTACAGTAAATCCCGCTTAAGTTCTGCAAAATATTTTACAAAGTGCGACTTTATAAATTGGAAAAATTGCTTTAATTCTCAGGAAAGAGGTCAAACAAATTAATTCTTCAATCGTTCCAAAACAACATTTGAAAAAATATCAATAGAACAAACGGAGAAAAAACAACTTCGTAAAACCGAAATGTAAAGACAATACTAGAAATTGTGTCAATTTTGGTTTTCTAGTTGGTGCAATCTCAATGGCAGCGAAAAGAACTTCAATTAAATTTAACTCGGCTTTCTTTTATCATCTGAAAATAAACTTAGCGTTATGAAACTTTCAATCTTTCGCGAAGTTTGGCTGAAAAATAATTACAGATTCAAATGCATAATTTCAGCTTAATTTGCAAGCAATAACTTTTTTGATATTGAACTTTACGTTCAGGAGCTTAAAGGTTTTCGAGATGAAACGGAGAAAAGCTATTCACCTAAAGCATATGAGTTCTGTTTACTGCCCAAAGTCGTAACGGGATCTAATAAACTACCACTAGAGCATATTTTGCTGTAACTTCTTACTGTTCCCAAAATTGCACAAACCTTTGTAAGGTTGTTTCAGCGCAGCGGTTTGGAATAATATCTGTCTGTCTTAGCGAACCCTCAAGGATAAATAGCTCATTTTGTTATCACTTTAAACAAACTTCACACGCCCATTCTTATTGGCTAACTGGCTGGATGTGTTTATAGTATCTGCGCTTAAAGTGCTGCCTTATCTCGAGTGCATATGCAACAAAACACAACCTGCACAAGTATTTGTATGCACAAACCACCATGCCTCTAAAATTTTACCTTCTTGGTTACACCAAATGAATGTTACGAGCTCGCATATAAAGCAGCATGTACCTAAAAGGCAAGACTTTCTGAATTTACGGCTTACAATAAAATTAGAAGACGTGAAAGAAATTGATTGAAAACTAAAGCGCGAGCGTGCTGGGAAGTTTTCCCACTTCCGATTTTCGATTTATTCATAAATTCTAACTGGATGACCGAAACCATTTGCTCATAGCAACTAAACCCCATTGGATTTCATGTAGGTATGTAGAGAGTTTAAGTTACTTCCAAAAAATCACCATTCACTCTCAAAGAATTTAACAGTTCACAAGAAATGGGAGTTGAAATAAATCAGCTCTACTTAGCTCTTTGTTTTTTTTCTTCAGGGATGAAAGCTTTTTATTTTGCTTTAATATATTGGGGTGTAAAGTGGTTCATGCGGATAAATCGGGTAAATTAAATATGTCTTACAGTAGATTTATGGAATATAATGAAGAAAGCCCAAACGCAACATTTAACACGCACATTTTGGATAACACGATTTTTTACTCGACATGTAGCTGAGCAGTGATTTTGGATTAGATTAATTGAGTATTAAAATAAAATGGTCTGCGCTAATTAAGAACGATGTGGTTGAGATGTTTCCATCAACAAGGTGTAGCTGCTTGGTGCAACCACATCGGAAATATTAACACCTTGTAAAGTTCCCTTTCGGATTCGCACCGAAATTAATATCACCGGATTTGCCCAAAATCCCGTGCTTACTTCCGCAAATAAACTCGACTATCACCTTTTGCGTAAGACCAGCATATACTGTTGAACGTTTCCCTAACCACTCCATTTATTTCACGAGCTTTAGGCATTGACCTTATTAAATTATGTAAAGTGGTTGTGTTTTTCCAACCCAGTAACAAAGTGGTCATAGGAAACAGACGGATGGATTTCTATTAACTTTTCGTAATTTTTATTCCCTTGAAATATCCATGAGCTTTATAGTTAAGCTTTTTCTTTATGACGATGTCTTTTGTCATATCGCATCAGGTGCTCTGAAAGTATCGCTTTTGGGTGGATTGTTAAATTTAAGAATACTGGAGTTTATTTTAACGACCCAAAAACAGCGCCAAAAAAATTACTTTTATTAAAAGCTCCTTTGTAAAAAGCCATTAATTAAGACATTTTAGCTTTTTCTAACTTTATCCGGCCAATTATAAATATGAACTAAATGTGGTGTTTTGCTCGTCATTAAAATAATGAGAAGCCGATATGGTAGACTGAATTTCCATTTTCTCTTCCTAATATTTATTCTCCTGATGGTCCTGTTATCTTTACACCCTTGTTCTCTTATTTAATCCATTTGTGTATTTCCTTCATTGTAGATACTTTAAAAGCACCAACGTCTAATGAGCTAATTAAACATTATTTGTTTTAGTAATTGCCTTTTCTCAGGTCGAAGGTATTTATTTCGACAAGCTGTTTGCCATATATTATTCCCGTTTCCACTCCAGTTAAATATTTGACTGTATGAGTAAAATGTAATTTTTGTTTTGCATTTCTCCACTCTCAGCATGATCGGTACACAACATTGCACAGGGAGGACATCCATTAATTTTAATAAGATTGGTTCACTTCAAAGCACTGCAAGCTCCATAGCTCAGCCTCCCTTTGTGGTCATGGACTTTATCATATCAAAGCTGGCCACACCAACTTCCTTTTGTTACTTACAATATATTATGTTAAATTTCATTAACTTACTCCAGGATAATGTTTGGATTTGATCTGGAGAACATGAAACCAGATTTGAACCTAAGATTCTCAGTACCTAAAAACAATGAATATGTACGAGGATAATTAGGCGATATTGCTTCAAATTCTAATAAAATTTATCAGATTATTTATTTATATTATTATAATCAGACTCCTTATTTAGTTCGGTGTTGGTTTTACTATCGAACGTGTTTAAACCATCCAAAAATATTGAATTATCAGCGAATCCGTGCCGCTGAATTCTTCGAATATTGTTTGAAATCTATCGCTGAAAAATTTAGCTCTATTTCCTTTCAAAACTCTAATGTCCTATTTTTCTTTGCTTCTATTACAAATGATTTAGCATTTTCATGTGCTTCATAATTGAGTACATTTTAGTCTGATATGTATTTTTCCATCTCCCGTCACTATTATATGGTCTTTTCTATTTATTTTCCTGCATACATTTTTTTGCAGAATTCTACTATTAGGTTTCTAAATTATATTCATAATGGATTACATTTTGCCTATGTCATTTCTGCATGCCAGTATTTTCCATATCTTCTTGCGGTATTTTATTTCACAGTTTGTATGATTTTATCATTTCTATATCTATATGCGCTATGCTAATTATGTTATTACCGTTGTTTTCAGTTGTTTCTAATTTATTGCGATTATTTTCAAATAAAGATCAACTTTAATCAATCCCAATTAAATCAATGTTTTCTGGCTTTTCATCACTTATGTATGTAATACACCTTTTCTGTTTTAATTTTCTGCTAATAAAAACTGTCTACTTTTTACTTCTCTAGTAATTTTGCGTTTTAAGTCGCGATCTTTAAAACGTATATTTGTAAAACAAGTCCACTTACAAACGTCTTGCATTTCTTTAGTTCTTACGTTCTCACAATCCTTTTTGATTTCCGTTTGAAATGCGTTTTATTGTTTGTCGTTCATTTCAACCATGTAATTGAAAGGGCCAATTATGAATATTGTTTCTTTTGTTTTCTTTGTTGCTGTTGTTAACTCTTCTGCAAATATATCCGTAATCTGATATTTGCAGTTATAAAATTACTTTTTATCAATAAAATTATTTCTGTCCATTCTGTCTGGTGAAAAGCCGACGATTTATTTGTTATCCTATACATACTATAGCAGAAACTTATTGGCTCTCTGCTTTTTCGCAGCAGATAATAATTTATTTAGTTTTCTTTGTTAGCTTTAAATATTCCTCTTCTTTTCTTTTCAGTTCTGTTATTGCCAATGTATCTAAATTCTTCTGTTGTTTTTGAATTTTGACTTTATTTTCCGAAACTTCAAATTGTGTTCTTTTAGTTTACCTCTATTTTTATTCTCGTCTGTTTGCTTTGTCTGATCTATTACTCAGATCTTTAGGTCTTCGTTATTTTTATATTCCTTAATATACAATGTATATTAAAAAATTCAATACAAAATAGTAGTAGTAAACATCTTTATTTCTTGGAAAAGGCTATCGACCTATCGGTCTTTCTGCCCTATACAAAATATTATATTATAAAAACCGAGCAGTTACAGACCAATTACACTGCTACCAGTACTTAGCAAGGTTTTTGAGTACATAATAAGGCAGCGACTGGGAAAACTGATGGGAAAGTACATACCTTCGTATCAGTTCGGATTCAAACATCAGCACTCGACTATTCACCCACTCTTCACTCTGACTAACAATATACAAACAACCCACCTAACTGACAGAAAGACAGCTTGCCTGTTTATGGACATTAACAAAGCTTTTGATAGTGTCTGGCATAGAGGCTTACTATACAAACTATACAAACTACACACCAACATATCTACTACACACCATAAAGAACTTACTAGAAAACAGACAACTACAAGTACGAATTGACAAAACACTGTCATTTTCTTTTTCCCCTGAACAAGGGCTCCCTCAAGGACCCCTCTCTCACCGTTTCTCTACAATATATACTTCGTTTTGTATATTCTTTTTCCTGACTGTACTTTAATTCATTCCAATGTATTCCTGGGTTTTCAGTCAATTTTATTGTCACTAATTATGGTGTTATGTGAAGAGCCCTGCGTTTCGTCCCGGGTCTACCTATTGGACTCGTCAGTAAGGCTTAGGTAGACCCTAGGGTCTACGCAGGGCTCATCACATAACACCATAATTAGTGACAATAAAATTGACTGAAAACCCAGGAATACATTGGAAACAATATATACTGCCATGACATACAATTACAACTTACCGGACAAAAATCAAATCGACAGATCGGCATACATATTACAATTCGCAGACGACACGGCACTTATTGTACATGACAAAACTACTGAGAGAGCAGCTCAAAGACTCCAAACACTAACAAAGAACACAGGGACATGGTTTTATAAATGGAGACTAACACCAAACGCGTCAAAAAACCAACTTCTGCTCACAAACCACAGACTTAAAGCTGACTCCCCTACAATAACTGCATACGGCCAAACGACACAACCAAAAAACGACGTAAAATACCTTGGAATCTCAATTGACCACAAACTTAAGTTCATTAAACACATACGAAACATCAGAAACAATAAAGAGAACAAAACACTTCCGATCACTAACCTACAAAGACAGAGGAATTAGCACAAACACCGCCACCAAAATATATAAAGCTATTTGTAGACCCTTGCTAGACTATGGACATATATTCATGACCAACGGAACAGAAAGGACAAAACGTTATATACAAACAACAGAACAAATTGTTCTAAGACTAATAACACGAATAAGACACCCCCAAAACCCACTACACAACCCCTCCACCCAACTACTATACGAACGCACAAACATGACAAAGATTTCGGGAAGACTCATACAACTACAGACAAAATGGACAAACAACCCCTACAACTGGACCATGCTGAATCCCCTTTGTCTTACAAGACCAACCAGACAATCCCGCTTCCGTTTCCCTGCATCAACGCTACTCGAACACTTACAAACGCAACTGACTACTGGACAATAAAATAATTTCTTCTTGTCATTAGAATTGGAAAGTTTATTTAATAAGATTATTAACCTAGAATAAGAGAATTTTCATATTTGTTTTTTATTTAGATTAAGACTACATGTATTAAACAAGGGCAGAAAGACCGATAGGTCGATAGCCTTTTTTAGAAATAAAGATGTTTACTACTACTATATTATAAATATATATATAAAATATATGTTGGACTTCGATTAACTTTATGAAACATTATGATTGGCCAGTTTTCGAAAACGCTAGCGTCCATAATATATTTATTTATTGCCGATTGAAAACCTTGAATTAATAATAATAAAAGCAAATAATGAACCAACTAAGTTGTGGGGTGAAAGTAGCATTTAACCATTATTATTAAAATATGATGGTCAGAACCAACACGGAAACTTGCTTGAAATAAATTCTGGAACGTAATGAAGAGCCTCTAAAACGCTTTAGAGCTTTGAGCCAAGCATTTGGAGAGCATAAAATGGCGAATTTCATTACTTTGACCCCAGCAGATTGTGTTATCGGAATTGTGAATCGAGTATTGGTAATCTTGAAGTCATTCAATATTTATCGTTGCTTTAAATGTCTTCCTGAATAATTAAAAGCTTAAACTGTTACGCTCTTACTTCAAAACCCTTTCTTCTAAATTAGACAGAACTTTCGCACTTTATGCCGTAATTTAAAACTGAAATTTGCATTTCAATGTTCAATATTTGCATTCGGATTTAATTTATTGACACTCCCAGTTATATTTTGGCGCTATGAGGGCTTGGTTCGTTTATGAGACTATATATTTTTAATGTAACTAAATTCTGCTGAACTCGGTAATCGAATGAGTAGGAACTCCTAAGAGCTGTTATGAAAACAAAAGAATCGGTCGATTTTCGCACAAAGGCATTAGTCCAAGAGAACAGCGTTAGATATGTTCCCCCAGAAAAAAACAGGCCTCTAGTAATGTTTTCTCAAAGATAGTGGATTTGAGATCGTGCGAAGTAGGCTATTCTGAAAAAATGGACCAGCTGGATATCCGAAGCTTTAAAGCGAAAAGGATTCTTATAGCGGAATTGATTGCATTTATGATAAAAGAGATAATATCTCGGCTATTTTACGGGTAAGACCCCCATATAATGGGTTGGCATATTTTAAACCAAGTGTTAAATACTGACAGTTTAAATTTCACGGTTTGGAAATTACAGATGTCTGGATCGTAACTTTGTTTTAATAGCCAGGAAAGACTGAACTGAGAACTTTCTAGTGGAAATATCACATTATCCTGTAGCAATCGATCTGTCTTCAGTTGAGTCTGAAATAGTTTCAACTTAATTTACTTCTGTTAGTCCAAATGAGCTCGAAGCAACTTTTCACCAATAACTACCTCAAGCCGTTTCTATTTGGATTGAGTGTAGCTTTTGAGCCAGAAACTGAACAGATTCTGTTCTTCAAATTTCAATTTAAAAACGCATTTCACGCGTCTTTCCATTTATTATTTTTATATTTTTATGGGGGTAAGTCCCCGAATTATTCTTTCCCATTTTCTTTTATTATCCCAATTCAGTCAATTAAGTTTTCCCTTCAATTTAGAACTGATTTTCCGTCCGAATATAAAAAAGCGCTGGCATACAAATTAGAAGTCATTATATAAAATGCAGTTGTGTTTTTCTCGGTTTCATTTGGAAAATCTATCTAAAATTAACTTGATAAATTCGACTAGCAATTTGGTCAATATGTTTTCGCATAAATGTTTAGCAACTTTTGAAAAGGTTATTTTTTATTACTTCTGATATTGCTTACATTTTAGTTCTCCTTTATTAAACTATTAATTGACCATTAAACAATGCCTATAATGGGGTTTATCGTTGGCATCATTGATTGAAACAATAATTATATGGTTCAAACGGCGTAATAGTTTGTAATCTGTAATCGATCTGGCTACCGCCCATGCCACTTGGCTCATTGACAACTCATTTATCCAATATTAGGAAAAGTGATATATTTTCCTCTAATATTCGAGGACGAAAATTATATTAAGTGCCTACAGCCCAAACGGAACGGTTATTAATTTAACCAACGGCTTTAGCTACGTGTTTATTTAGTTTGCGTTAATACGGTTGATCCGAGTATATTTCGGCGTAAAAGGTTATTTAATTATTTCAGTGTGAAACACTTTTACAACATAACTTTCTTCTGAGACGATAGCAGCAATAGGACCCAAACTAGATTGAAATCTGCGATAAGTTTCCAAAACTACACAAATCATTTCAATTCAAAACCTCCAGTTGCATGTCTGAATACTAATAAGGAAACTCAATCTCCCGATGCATCAAACACTTCGGAAAACATGGAAAAGCCACCAGAAAATGGCATAATATCGCATCCAATAAAGAGTACACATAGGACATCACACAATCCCCCAGGAATATGACTTTAATGGAAAATGACCAGGAGCGGTTTCATTTTCAGTGAAGCTTCATTAAAGGTTTTGTTAGTGTAAAATTAATACACAGAAATGGCCAAATTTAAAGATAAAATTAATAACACCGAATAAGGAATTTGGAAAATTGAACTCCATGGTTTACTGTACCTACTGCAATTACTCGAGTTAAAATCACAAGTTTTTATATTTATAAACCTCAGATATAAGAGATGCTTTAGTCAACTTATATCGCAGCTTCTCTGAAAGTGCATTGTAACGAATAAAAATTGAAGAACCAGGAACTATCAGTTACACTTGTAAGAACACGTCTCAAGTTAAGTAAAGTATTTGTTGTTTACCCATTAGGTTGAGTTATTTTTTGACGGGGACAAGATATTTATATCCGTTATTTCAGACAGAGAACTTTTCCCCGTTTTACCCACGTAATTTAAGAGCATTAGATAATATTTAAACAGGCAAAACTATAAAAGTTGGAAACTAGATGAAATAAACCATTAAATAAAGCCGCCATAATAAATATAAAGCTAAATGGACGCCTTTAAGCAGGCCAAAGTATTGAAGACTTGTTAAATTCTCAACTTTCTTACATTGAAAGCAACAGATTTGGTAATTTTGCATTCGCTGTTATCGGATGTTGCTTTCATAGACAATTTTCCAATAAAACTTCTAACAAGGTGCGCAAATAATTGTTTAACCGGAACATATATTTTCTGGATATCTAGAAATCCGTGTCGCATGACGATTTGGCAGTAAAACAAACGCCAATTCAATGGCCAAACTTTGACATAGAAACTCAAAACCATAACTTATCAGGCTTATCGGCTTTTCTTTACAGAACTTTGAGGGTTGCAACTTATCGTGTTCACGTATTCCGGATCTTCTATATAACTTGCTGAGTTTAAACTGATAGAGAAATGTAGCACATTGGCTAGTTTAATTTTACTATGCAGTTTTCCATGGAAATCTTGCTTTATGCATGAAAAAGTTACATTGTTTGAGGAAAGCTGGTGTCTATACTCATGGTTCGATTATATTTATAACTCTCGCCTGTTAATATTGCTACGAATTAGACAGGGCAAAGCTGGACAGTGGCTAGTACGAAAAATCAAAAGTTCACATTCAGAAACAAGACTTCAAATACTCCATTTTATTTGAGCTAGAGTTATAAATAACGCCATTTTGCTCAAAGGAAAAGTTATGCGAAGGGCGTTGGAAATTTCAGCAAATGCAAACTATCCGGAGATCCCGGAAACAAAACGTTTTATGCACAAAATCATATCAATTGTTCTGTTTGATTAACATTTTCTCCGTTTTTTTTTAAATGAAGAATTACATTTTTGGCCATATTTTTCAAAAAATATTCCAATAATTTCCTGATGATATCTGTTTTGTGGCAAAAGAAAAGTGTTCTAAAAAGAATTTCTCATAAAGCGAGTACAAATACCTAACATGTATATGCACTTTATGGGACTGGGCAAAACTTCTTAATGCATTTCAAAGTTTTCCCTGCCAGGATTATCTGCAGGGATTTGTATCCCTTGAATTTTTAAACTGTTTTCTGGGAAGTGAATTAAATCCAATTTCACTTTTGATTAAACCTTTATCAAATGAAATAAATGTTGCACGGTGATACATCTTGCTGTTTGATATTTGGTCAAGTTGTGGCTTTGAATTAAATCCCCTGCAATGAAATTTGCTTCGTTTTAAGGCAAAATGCATAATCCATCATGTGTTGGTTCAATCTAAAATCAAATCCCAACACTTTAAAAAATATATTTTTTTCGCTCGGCAACAGGATAAGCTGATTAACGTATGGTAGAATAGACTAAAGATTCCGCCCCTTCTAAAATATAATTTAATTTATTAAGTAACTTGGATCACTCACTCACTTACTCTGGCATGTATATAATGGAAAATTTTAATTAGTCAATTATTTTCGCGGTGAATTAAGTAAAGCAAATTTTAATGTCGGAAAACAAGTTTCAGGAAATTCAATACTGTGCCCAAGCAGGAATAAGTTATGAAAACCATTAAAGTTGAAAGATTTGTTATTTTACGATTATATCCAGTAAAATCTTCGAAGATTGTGTTGGCAGTGTTTTTGAGAGACAAACTTCGGTTGTTAATAAAAAAGGCGTTGTTGTGTTAAGGTAAATAAAATTGGGAAAGTTATAAACGAGCTCCCCTAATTTCACGTACTAAACTTTTCTCCAAAAGTGCTTAGGCAAACTTTCTTATAAATAAATGCCTATCAGGACTATAATTATTAAAGATCTGTTTAAACATTCATTTATGTGGTTGAGTTAATTCCGACTAAAGTTAATAAGCAACCTTCTGTGTATTTTTTTCTTTGTGGCAAGTTTAGACAGGTCGACAAGTAGATTATCTGACTTTCAGTTCATTTAAACCTCTTTTTAGCCAAACCAAGTTTAATGTTTTAGGAAGAGAAATTGTTTGCGCCGAACAGACAATATGGAATTAAACCCAACAAAGTCACAACTCCAGGTGAAAATTCGGTTTCCCTAGAAGATTAAAATTTGCGACTATTTGTATACTTAAAGACTTCCGCTTGCTTATGAAATATATTAATTATTTAGCAGATTCTGCCGGAAAGGTAAAATACGGACAATCACCTTTTCACCTGACCTTTTTGCCCGTAATAAATGTATTGTACATTTAGCAATAACAACATAATTTTTTGAGTCATCGCAATTTTCATACACACATACCCAAATCTGCCAGGATTTCGCCATTAAAACTGAGATTGCTTCAGTAAAGTAAACATTTTTATAGCCGCAATAGTAGTGACGAATAGTTAAAGTAGTTTGCTATATTTTGCAAATTTACATTTTACCAGCAACTTTAACAAATAGAGTTTCATTTGTTGGACTTACTGTAATGATGTTCTTAAATAAATGTAACCGAAAATGTGAAAATTCAGAGCCAGCTGGAAACTACAAAACGCTATTCTGAATTTAGTAAATCCATTAAAGTTAAGTTCAGTGGTGTTTTCTAAAAGTGCAATTCTAAATAAAGCAAATTCCCTATTTTCAAGAAGGCGAGGTAGGTTTTTCAAGAAAGATATTTTAAAACCCGAAATAATTTTCCAGAGTTCTCTTCAACCCAAAGTTCATTTGTTTTGAGGGCTTATCCGTTCAGTGGCATAGAAAATGTTGGTGGTTGCCCAGTCATTTTTATCCCGCCAGACAAACAACGTGAAACGTGAAAACTTTAACAACTGCGAGAACATCAAAGGGAATAGTTGAATAATAACGTTTTATAGGTGTCCCAGCCCCTGTTTTTCAATGGTTTCGGGTCATATAAACATTCAACAAAAATCGTGTTTTGGAAGTAAAATCGGGAATCACGAATTTCTGAAATCGCGCATAAAATATCCATAAAGATAACGTAGGAAATTAAATGTTCAGCAATAGCGCTGGGGATGTTTTTATATGGATTTGATTAAGATGCATCAGAAAACTACAGATACTTTACTCAAAAACTGATATTTATAAACGAATACAATTTTACTGCAAAAACAATTTAAGCATGTAATTAAATCAGTTTAATGGTCCATTTTTATCAGCCACTAAGCGCGCTATTTGATTTAACCACCCCAATAGCACTCAAAACCAAAAATTTGTATTTAACAAATAGCTTTTCGGGGCAAATTGATCGTACATGTGAATGACCAATGCTTACTAATCAAAACCTGGCCCTTATCTGTTTGATTTAACTATCAACCGATTCAATTGTTTTAGAGTGTTTTTTAATTCCCGCGTTTTCCTTCTTTGTTTAAAAGGGCTTTTATCGTTTTATTCAATGGAATGATTTTTCACCTTTTTGTAGTGCAGTTTTCAGTTTTCAAATCGAGCGGTTGTTTTTAAATTGTGCATGGCTGCAATTCAAAGGCTCTTTGAATGTTTACGTAATATATGTAAATGTCATAATTAAATAAATAAATCATGCATATTGAATTTATTTTCTCTAATCCAGGCTGTAAAGTTGTTTTTCAATCGTGTCATTATGGAAAAAGCTTTAATCCGATAGTTTGGGAAAACAAGCTTTAAAATATCAAAGCATCAAGAGGATAAATAAAATCCTCATTTGTACGAAAAATATTCGACTACACGGTATGTGAGCCATGTGCAAAAGCATGTAAATTAACAGCGAGTGCAAAGGAGCATTTTTAAATTTTTCTTACTACTAAACTAGCTCGGGTTTCATTACAACTAAATTCACAAGCAGAATAAGGTAATTAGCATGCATCGCAGGTGCCCAAAGACCATACATTTAGTTAAATGCATATATTATACGGGGTGTCAATTTGAAAACTTCCCAACCTTTAATATCTCTCTATCGACATCTCTATCTCTAATCAACAAAATTGTCGCATTTGGCGTGCCGAACATCCACGAGTGATCGTTCAGAAACAGATGCATCCAAAAAGAGTCACTGTTTGGTGTGCATTGTGGGCTGGAGGTATCATCGGAGCATTTTTCAATGCATTAACTGTGAGTGGTGTTCGTTATCGTGAAATGATAACTAACTTTTTTGTGCCAAAATTGCAAAATATGGATCTCAACAGCATGTGGTTTCAACACGACGGTGCCTCATGCCATGCAGCCAGAGAGACTGTTGAATTACTGCACGAGTCATTTCCTGGTCGTGTTATTTCTCGTTTTGGAGATCGTCATTGGCCGCCCAGATCATGCGATTTAACGCCTTTGGACTTTTTTCTCTGGGGTTTTTTAAAGTCACAAGTTTACGTGAATAAACCAACAACGATTGAAGCCTTAAAAGATGAAATTCAACGCTGTATCTCTGAAATACCGCAAAATGTATGCGAACAGTCCTTGAAAATTTCATGAAAAGAGCTCGTCTGTGCTAGCAAAACCGAGGCGGTCATTTGTCCGATGTCTTCTTCCATTCATAACCTCATGATGTGTTTTTCATTTTTCAATAAATGTTTCAAACTTATGCCACAAATATATATATGTTTTATTTAAAATTTAAATCTGTCGTTCTTATTAGAACACCCTTTCTAATATATATAAATATAAATATATACAGATTTATGTATACAAGTATACAGACGAAAGTTAAAGCATGATTAAATTAATTTAATGGCATAGTTCGACATCCAAGACCAATTGCGGTTTCTATAAATATGTATTCTGGCCAAAAATTCAAAGAAAAATAAATTTATCTTAAACTTTAACATCTAAATCTACCCACAAAACAAGCAAAATGCATTACGAAATGGTAATTTATCTCAGTGACATTTTTAATTATCTGTGCGATTTAGAACTTCTATTTTCAGAGGTAAATTGGCAAGCGACATTTTCGAACGGATGTAAACAAATACAAAAACAACGAACGATCTTAAATAATGGCATTGGCCTTTTTCGGGGTATATCCATCCGAATTTACTTCTGTATTAAATGGAATCTGTTTGTGTGATCAAACGTAGAGTTTAATTTAATTAATTTAATTACATAATTAGATAAATATCAAGAGAGTAACATTACAGATAAAAAATACGTGAGGGATAAAGGTTTCATTAAAACCCTGGAAACCCAACCACCGCAAGTAAACCTGGTTAAAAGCAGTCATTTGTCTATTATTTTTCACCGACTTTTTCAACTCTTTCGTGATTTAGTAATTTAATTAGTTGATGGCGCTTCAAGAAATGTTGGCAAATAGAAATTAGTTAATTTTTTAGAGAAATCTGCAGTTTTTGGTGCTTAATTATTGAGCGAAAGCAAAAAACCCATAAAGTTTATCACTAATTACTTAGAAGAATCCTAGTTTTGAGGGTGGATTCAAAGTTCATGCTAGATCAGAAAATTAGTTCATCAATTTTTAGCTCAGATTATTAGTTTAAAAAATTCTAACTTGCGACACTCCATGAAATATCAGTACTTTTTCTCTTTGACAATACCTATTACAATAAATAAATAAACGATGAGCAAAAGTTAAGAAATGCAGCAGTTTGTTCGAAGTTTTATGTGTCAAACTGAGTTATCTCTGCATAGTAATAAGCACACTCCATCTGGTAGCTAAAACACTATTTGTATTGAGCAAAGCATCAAATGTTCAGAATAAAAAGTAGGCCACGTATGTACTTCAGTTTCTTGAAACTAAGAGTAAATTTTATGAATTTAAAAAGGTTAAGGAATGCAAATTGAAAATTACTTATAAAAGATCGATGTTTTCTAACGATATTCAGAGAAACTATTATAGAAAGAGAAGATCGAAGCTTCCTTACGGAAAACTAAATCAGTGTAAAATGGAATAAATTTAAATGGTAAAAATTTTAATGAACATCCGAGGAGATGGATGAGAAGATGAACAGAATCTAGATAATTTGCATGTTATCCGGACTTGTTGAGATTTCTGTGCAAAATAGATTTGTGGGAAGCAAAAATGTTAGTTAGATAATGACATCCCCAGCATGACTTAGTATTAACTTAGAAGCTCTTGTAACCTCATCTCTGGTTTCCTGTGCAATATTGCAAATCTTGAACCGACTTAGAGAGTAATGATAGAACTTGCGAGTTGAACAAGGAAACCTACAAATTAGAACACAACTTTAGTCGCTCCTAATGTCCTCCTATCTGAATTTCAATCTAGTCCCTTTGGTCCGTACAAATCCTCTGAAACCCCAAAGCTAAACTGCATGAAAACTTTTTGAATATCTTCTACATGTTTCCAACTTGTAGGGCTTGTTATAATTAGCAAGTTGGGAATATTGCTTTTGTCAGATTTCTAGAAGCCATTTAAGAACACATGTACGTGATCAGCGCAATTACTTGCAAAGTGGCGTGGTGTTTTATCAAAACCATTTAAACGCCAAATCAATTGAAGCACCGGGTATTATGCGGTTTTAGCATATCACAAATCAACACAACCAGCAACATATATAAGTCCGGCTTTTTTCATTTTATCTCCACAGTTTACGTCCCGGAAAAAGTTATCTGAAAGTTGGCTCCTATACAAAAGTGCAATTTTATGGGGAAGTTTAAAGTTTAAACTTAACTCTTTAACTTGGCAACTTTCAGGATTTACAGCCCACCTTCAATGCAACACCTAACTTTCGCGGCAGGGAATTATTAACGTTTTTTACTCACTAATTAATTAAATAACATGAAAGTTTTTCGTTAAGCTTTCACAAACTGGGACTTACGCAATCTCACCAGTTGCAAGTGAATTTAAAAATGTGTTGCCCTAATTACCAGGAGACAGATTTCAATTTTATTCAGTAACATCGGTTTTTAGGGCTAAAGGTTAAATAGTCATTACTTGGACTGTCGGGGAATGGCAAAACCGCGTTTTCTGCGAATGAAACAGTTTTCATTTGATGGGCGTTATGGGCGCCTTTTATTTATTAATCGATGCAACGGAGCATCTCAAAAGCACAGCTTTTTCAATTTCAATAAGCTGCTAAAATAAAATGTACCACATTAAAATAGTTTTTATAGGTGAGAAATATTCCATTTAAACTATGTTGATTTTTTTATGTCTGCAGTAGCACAGCGTCAACTTTTCAGAATTTCATCGCGTTTGCCGGAAATAATGGCCATAACTGGTTACTTTGTTGCAGCCAGCTCTAAAGGAATTATCGCAGTTAAATAAAGCCGGCAAATGTTTTTAATGAATACAAACCATAGATTCGCGGGAGCCAAAAACATTTAAAGCCGAGGATCAAAGCAAAAAGTTATCTCACAAGCGATGAGAGTTAAGCTTCTGCCAAGCTTTTTTACAAGCTCAGCAACTTGCTCATTATTTGAATTCAGGGAGATTCTAGACGATTTGAGGGTCTATGAGGATTCATTTATAGAGGAAATTTAGGTGTCTTAAAAATAGTTTCCTGTTGATAAAAACTCATTTAATTCCGTGTTTTTAAGCGAGCGGAGATTCGAACGCCCAAAGAAAATTAAATACGCTGTAAAGAACCTCAATATCCAGATGTTGACACCAAAGCGTTGCCGGACATTTTATTATTGAATTGGACATCAGCAAATTTCATGCTGTTCATTGTATACCCGCAATTGCTTTGTTGCTTTCAAATTGCAATCTACAGCTTGTAACAAGTGGTGCAGATGTTAACGTAGATTTCGTTATTCATATATCGATTTATATCGTTATACGTTAGAACGCATTCAAAATGTGAGCACTAGCTCCAAATTGAAAAATCGCTTCATATCCCACAGAGGAGCAAATCGAAAATACTAAACAACGAAGCTTGTTAAAAGATATATTTCATGATATCAGTAGTCAATCCGGGAAACGGGGCTAGTAAATAAAGGCTTCCGGATATCCGACGTATTTAAACAACCGAACTGAAAGATATCCGGAATAATATTTGTGAAAACGTATCGTTTGTCGAAATTCCAGCTACGTTGAGAAGTGTCCAGCCGACCGAGAAATTTGTCATAAAACCTACCAAATCGACACAGCTAATTCAGCGAACATTTTCTGATGTGAAGTAAAGTGAGAAGTGAGAACTAAGGGATGGAATTGACTTTTTTGCTGGTCAGTAAATTGCCAGTTTTCCAGAATCCAGTTTCCATTAATTGGGACTTTGCAAATCCTGATTGCCTTAACTAGCTTAATCACGTTTTTGCAAATATGGTTTCACATTTCCATAATATACCTATTTTGTTGGAAAATTTCGATTTTCCTCTGTTGGGAATGGGTCTAGGATGAGCATGCTACATAAACTAAATCGTTGACCTATTTAAACGAAAATGTTCAAAACAGTCCTATGGACCATGTAAAGCGCTGCAAATATTTCATTTCTGGCGCAGTAATAATTATCTTTGCTGCAGGGAAAAATTATCAATTGATTCACCAAGCTTCCGACATCATCTACTTCATTTAAAATATCGGGATTTAACTCATCAAACTATTCGAGAAAGTACATACTCTAAAGTAATTTTTTTGAGCAAATGTTCGATAATAAACTTAAAGCAGCAATTAAAACAAATATTACAAATAGTGAAAGAAAATTCGGCATTAGCTAATTCTGAAAAGCCTCTGAAGTATTTTTTGCCAAAACATAAAAAAATATTTTATTTATACACTACCGAAAAACTCTTGGAAAAACAAGTGCAGACCCTTTTCTGTTCTCTTCAAATTGCAAGTGGGATTGAAACCATGAAATAAGACCAACTCTTTGTCTTTTCGAATACAGTCGCTGTAGGAAAGTTTAATCTGGATTATAATAAAACTAGTACCGAGAAAAACAGTGCTCTCTTATAAAATAAATAGTTTCTTTTTTGGATAATTTGTTACTCGGGCGACGATTCATATTTTAAAAAGGAAACTTTCGTACTGGAGCTCTATAACTTATAACTTTCTGGAACCAGAGTTTATTAGTAGAAATTAATTTTCTTTCTCGACTTTATCAAAGTATTTAAAACACTAAGGAAAATTGGAAGGCAAAATGTACAATTATTGTGCGGCGTTTTGAATCAAATATTATATCCGAGCTGGAAATTCGGCATCGACATCAATTTAAGCCGGAAATAAAATTATCCTTAGCCACCTTATAGTCTTCTTCCTGCCTTCGATGACAGTGACATATTGAAGGAAAAATTTTATGTTTTGAGCATCAACCTTTTAAATGCTGCAAGGCCGGAAATTTATCTCAGCATATAAATTAGACGGTGGGCTGCGATTTTTTACTCAAAACTTTTAATTGTGTAATTCAAAACAGTTTGAACCAATTTGTACTCTTAATTTTTCATTTAGTCTTCCAGATTGCTTAGTTCTTGTTCTCAAACAAAATAATAATTATTAAAAAATATTTCCCAAATTCGACAAATTCCAAAGTACTAGATTCGACACTTAAACCTGGACAAAGAAATACACTTTTGGAATAGTGCTACCTGGGCATATGATTTATTTCTACAAGATTCAGATGCATGGCCCTTTCCTAAAACGGGCATAAAAATTTACCGCCAACCTTATCTTAGTTAAAGTGAATTCGCACAACCAGTACAGCGGGCAAGTGAAAGATTTACTACCGAATCTAAACTATTTCACTTCATTTTAAATATATCTTCATTAAGGGCAAAATTTACTGGTCGAGCGAGAATTTTTAAAATAAAATCCAGAATAAATTTAAATAACAAACAAATTAACTTTAATTAAGTTAACTCAACATAAGCTCAAATTAATTATAACACAAATGCAAGACCTAGCGGCCTAAAATCTTCTTACAGATCTAAGCTTTACGAACCCAAAAGTGGAACAACCAGAAGAACATCAATAAACGTTTTTGGCACTAATAAACGATTTCAATATACAAACAACAGAAAAAAATGTGCACTAAGACCTAATAACACGAATAAGACACCCCCCAAAAACCCACTACACAACCCCTCCACCCAAACATACTATACGAACGCACAAACAGGACAAAGAGTTCGGAAAGACTCAGACATCTACAGATAAAATGGACAACCAACCCCTACAAACAACTGGAACCCATACTGAATCCCCTTTGTCTTACAAGACCAACCAGACAATCCACGCTTTCCGTTCCCTACCATCAACGGCTACTCGAACACTACAACGCAACTGACTTACTGGACACTAAATAATGTTTTCTTGTCATAGACTTGGAAAGTTTATGTAAAGATAGATGTTAAACCTAGAATAAGAGAATTTTCCATAGTTTGTTTTTTATTTAGATTAAGACTACATGTATAGACAAGGGCAGAAAGACCGATAGGTCGATAGCCTTTTTTTTTTATAAATAAGAGGTTTACTAACTAACAGGAGCTATTCATCCAAAGTGCCCAATGAATCCTATATTTCAACTTTTTTCGTGGAAAGCTTCCTCATCGCAGATTTAGATCAAGTATCGTCTAAATCTGCCACTGTGCTTCATGTTTTCTGAACGTCTAGTCCTAACTACTGAAAACAATTTTGGGAACATCAGGAGCACAAAAATATTTTAGGTTCATTCGCCGTTCTGTTCAACCGTCACATATCATGTTTAAACGTAGATACGATAGAAAATCCTGGAATTACTAACGTTTTATAAACCGGAATATTCGATTTAAATCCTCTTTATTACTTGCAGAAAAGTCATCTACCCGTCCCAATTCAGTAGATGAAGAGCATATAGTTAGCAGGATTAAAACTATATAATTTACATTCACATATAACCAGTTGCAAACCCGGGCATTAATCCTATCTAGCTAATGCCACGAAAGGAACTTAAAAGAGTTTGCTTTGATAGTATATTTTCACATGTTGGTGGTTCAGCTGTCGGTACATATTTCGCTTTAGGGATTTAGTTTTTTTATATTCAAACATAAAATAAAAATTTCATATTGCGGTAATTCGATGTAAATTTTTCATTAAACGGGTGAACAAACAGTGCGGCTAGCACTAAACTGTCTGAACATGCCTCAACTATTTCTATGATGTTTCCACAGCTTTAAATCACTTTGACGTACCTCAAATAAAACCAAAAAATTTTGCATTTTCTCATCAAGTCGTTGTTTATGCCATCCAGTACTAACTGAAGCAAACAATCGACGATTAATTGAACTCAATATAATGTGAAAGAACGAATTAATTGCGTAATAGCATAAATGTGGATTGAGGCAATGAAGTTGTTTTATAACAATTGTCTGAATGGTTTGCCTATTTACCTTTGGAAAGCTGATTTAATATTGTCGATAAAGGGACAGCTGCTATGTCGCTATTTCAGCCATAATTGTGTCCGGAAGATCATCAATTCCAGAAGACCCTTTGTCAATTTCGACCTCAACAAAAACCTGCTGAGAATTTGTTGACGGTAAAAAAGGTAATCAGTTAACACAGGTTATATATTCTAAACTACCAGCTATTGATTTAATATATTCTAACCCTTGAGGAAAATACATTCCAGACTTTCCGCATATTTATTTAGGATTTTCTTTGATATAACTTTCAACTCCAAAATTCGATTTCTATTGCCTGACGTGAAATGGGACACCTGTTTCTGAACTTTCAAATTTGAATCGCACCAATTCGAAGCTGTAATCAATGAATATCCATAATGAGATGAAACTGGCAGTGTTAAACAATTATCACTAAAGCTCAGCGGGTTTTAATTTAACCGACCTTGCAAAGTCCCGGCTGAAAGACATAATCTTTAACGATAAGTCGTGACTTATATACAATTAAAATTTCAGCCCATACAGCTTCTTCGCAGTAAACTGTTCACCCTTAAATCCTAGAAATAATCCCCGTTTAATGCGTTTAATGTCTGGTTGAACAGTTGCAAATCTTTCTCTAACTCTTACTGCACTTAATTTTATTTGTCATTAATGACTTTGCCTTAAATGGCGAGTGTTGATGTTTTATGTAAATTGCATTTTCCGCTCGTTCATTGCTTTTATACATGGCTGTTCCAGATTAGATCCGGGTTTCGACTTGAACAAGCCTAATGGATGCTCTATATGGCTTAAACCAATATTGGATAGTTGTTTCAATGTGCTTAACATTTATCCATTTACATTTCATTAAATATTGATTTTCTGGTTTCAGTTATTGATTATGCTATCATGCTGTTTTCCTATGAATATATTTATTCAAATACTACCACAGCATTAGATAAGCGTTTTTGGGGTGCAAACACTTACTTTACATGATCCGGAGTTTAGGCATTTTCAAAGAGTTGAATATGGACATGAATAAATCAAAAGTTTCCATTCTCGCTTCGTTCTATCGCATTTTGGCGAACACTTAATAATGAAAAAATATGGGCGCTCCCGTTTAATTATGATGGTTCAATTTCGCGGACTACCTTACTTTCGTAGCAATCCAACCCACTCAATTCGCTTCAGGTTGACAGTGATCCCGTAGGCTTTTCGATTGTAATGCTCAAAATTACCCGATCCATTTCACGTTCTGATTAATTATTGCTCAGTGAGCACTGAACCCTTTTTGCAAAAATGTGTTTGTAATTATCAATTCTTTCATGGCTTCTGCTGCCTTGACAAATGCTCGGTTTGCATAACAATTAGATCACTTAATCTATTTCGCTGAGAGAATCTATTTACTGTGATGTATGGTTTTGCTGATAAAACAAGTCTATCATTAATGTGTTTATCTCGCAAATTACTCTAACTAATAGTTGTGCGAGAGAACACGTAGTCCTAGTTAAATCTAGTCCTTCTGTGGCATTGCTAGAGCAAACATAGCAGCATGTATAATTCAATGATAGATCCTCGGGTGCGATCATTTAAACTTACATCAAGTATCAAATATCCCAGCTAAAGACCACAACCGTTTAATTCATGCCCTGTTACTCGGTAGCTTCGGAACAAGTTCAAATATTCTGTTTGCGGGGGCTTAGTTTTTTAATCGTTGCCCAAAATATTTGATTCTCATTCGTCTACGTGTAGTGTTTACAGCCAGACCATCAGAACTTCAACAGATTATCGAATTCTGTACCATTTCAATTACCAATAGGTTTCAAAAAATGTTTACGAAATCTTCACTATTAGTCCGGCTATATTGACGATTATAAACCGCCCTATTCCAGAAGAGTTTAACGAGCACCTTGTTTGTATGGTTGTAGGAATGTTGGAATTATAACCGACGAAGGGATTATGTAGAAGTGTAGGTTTATTCGGCTGGAAATGGCTAAAGAGGCAAGTAAATGAACCAAGCGAAAACTCAAGAAAGAACTAGATTATCCTGGGCCTTCTGTGGAATACTAAATATGTTTGCAGGGAAAATGTCCTTAGGATTAGGAGGATCCCAAAATTAAGTTATCCTTCTAGTTAATATATACAGCAGCAAACCCGGTTGTTAAAATTTATTATTTAGGAATTACTAGCCAATTATCAAAGCAACAAAACAAAGCTAAAATAAAACCAGTGAAGTTCAAATAATTGAACGAATTGGACACAAACTTGGTTGTTTCGAACAGAAAAAAATCCAATAAATACTGTTTTTAATCAACGAAGAGCACTTTATGTATCGATTAGGAAATAGTTTTAAAAGCAAAAACTGATGGAACATTGCCAAACTAAAGCTCAACCGACTCGCCTTTTGCTGAGTTAAGTCTATTTAATTAAATTTTATTGTTTCAGGATGGATATAGACCAAGGGATACTAATTAATTAGAAATTCATCACGAAAATGATTCAGTGTGTGAAAAAAGCCTTCCCGACGCTACTCGTTTTGTATGAAATAATCATATGCTCTAAAGCCGCAGGTCAGTATACAAAATATTATTGTTTCCTCAATGATTTGTTCTATTTAAGCACTTATTATAGATAATGACATATTAATAGTAGCTAATTCCAGACAGTGTTTTGCCCGAGGCGATATTTCAAAAGGTACATCCGATACATCACAGGGTGGTGCAACCAAGACAGAGTGGAAAATTATTACACTGGTGTGTAATATTCAAATGATTTTCTTCTGAGATATTTGCATCAAAAGTGGTCATCCAATAAATTATTTTCGTTACTCAGGGTTGTGAGGTAAAAATTCCGTGGCATATCAAATTTGTGTTATTTTTTACTGGAACACCCTGTATCAATATCTGGACATTGGTTCTCTTTAAAGTAAGAATAATTTTCATATTAGGTTTATTGGGTCTGCAGTTAATAGTTAGACCCCAGATATAGACACTTTAAGTTGAAAACAGAATAGATGTATCGAAACATGGTGTAGCGTAGGGTATATGCTGTCTGATATCCAAATGCTGAAAGAAAACCGGGAGTTGAAGCATTAAAAATGTTTATGTCATAGATAATTAATAAAACAGTATCAAATGAAGACAATGAACTTACGCTATTAATAGCAGTCCAGGAACACCCCCAGACTGGCACATTAAACTCTATTAATTGTTTAAACATAAAATTAAATCAAATAACCGCAACCTAATAAAACAGTAACAAATAAAGATAGTGAACAACCGTATTACAGCCTAAAAACTAATATTTTTTATAGGAGGTGTTCAAACAGTCTTATTCACACACATTACAGCTCTATGCATAAAATACATTTTTGTGAAGTTTGTACAAACATATTGCACCACCGTTTCCATTTCTCTTCCAATCATCTAAGTAATTTCTTACATTCCTACGATAGACTGTGTAGGCTTTCACGGCCGGTTAAATTGAAAGTTGAAAAGTTTTCCGGGTTTATAAGCCGTGGTCGACTGGAATTACTTACCTGGCGTTTCGTTTACATCTGCGGTGAACATTCTCAAAGGCGATGAGGTAGCGGTCGAAGTTGTCTCCCGTGTCTCTCGACAATGACTAGTTTGCTAGCTATGCTAAGCTAGTCTTCTTCTATAGGTAGCTTAGTCGATATTATTGCAAAATTCCCTCCCTTCCTTAGGATGTTCATTTCATCGGTGGACAGTTCTATTTAGGTCAGGTTGATCACAACCTGGACCTGAACATGAACATCCTAAAGAAGGGAAGGAATTTTGCAATAGTATCTACTAAGCTACCTGTAGAAGACATCATAGCTAACGTGGAAAGCGATATACGTCTACTACAACAACGACAAGGAGATCCTCCTTTTACCGGCCGATAAAGGAAATGCCACAGTAGTCATAGCAACGGAGGACTATGATGATAAGATCAAGGCACTACTGGATCCTACAACTTACAGAAAATTATTACGTGATCCGACATCCCGAATTCTAAGTACTACCAACAGCCTTCTTAAGAAATTGTCACCTGCTCCAGAAAATCTGAGCAGCTTGAACAAGTCAGAAGCTCTGCCACCAAGATTTTATGGCCTACCCAAAATACACAAACCGGGAGTGCCACTGAGGCCCATTGTAAGCACTTTAGGAGGCCCCACCTACGAAACCACTAGATACTTCGCCAAGCTTCTACAACCAAAAATTGGCCACATGGAGAATTACATAAAGGATTTAGGACACTTCGTTGAGAAGCTAAGATCGTTCAACTGCACCAACACGGACATGCTCGTGAGATTCGATGTGGTTTCGCTTTTTATGATGGTTTTATGATGTACATAGAACAACTTTTTCCTAGCGATATAACCCAGCTGTTTAGACATTGCCTTAGAACGACATATTTCCAATGAAACGGTGATTTCTACGAACAAACTGATGGTGTAGCCATGGGGAGTCACTCAGTCCGGTGGTAGCCAATTACTTCATGGAGATCTTTGAACAAAAAGGGCTGGCGCTAGCAGAGAAGAAATCGAAGTGTTGGTTTAGATACGTAGATGATACCTTCTTGCTTTGGAGCCACGGGGAGAACGACCTTCGCAGGTTTCTTGACCATCTTGAAAATAACGGAAGTCTACCTTTCCGAGATGTTTTGGTTTCGAGACTACCTAATGGAAAGCTAGGTCATTCGGTCTACAGGAAACCCACACACCGACCGGTATCTTAACAAGGAATCAAACCACCACCCCAAACAAAAACGAAGCGTCATTCAAACCTTAGCCAAAAGAGCTGAGAGGATTTACGATTCAATTGAACTTGAGAAGAAACTGAGACACTCGGAGAGACCGTTTAGGATAAATGGGTACAATAATCAGGAGATAAGGAGATTACTCAGGCCAAGAACTTCCTATCAAAATGACACAAAAGTGAAAGAAACCGTGGAGAAACAGGGATTCGCGTGCCTGCGCTACATACACAGAGTCACCGACAGAATTGGCAGGATGTCACAAAAACATAACATTAAAACGGTGTTCAAGCCAACAAAAACAATCAAGGAGAGTCTAAGGTCGGGCAAGAACCAAAGGGATCCTCTGTCAACATCTGGAGTCTATAGGATGCCATGCAGCTGTGGCGCAGTCTACATTGGCACAACTAAGCGAAGTGTCAACACCAGAAACGTGTGGTTCGAGGTATCCACAATTTAGCATTTTCTGAAATATTGTTGAGAAGCCTCAGTCAGAAGATTTTAAAAAAATTAAGTTAATCATTTTCATGAAAAACTCCCTGTATATTGGTACATACATTCTTTGAAAGGAGTCATTAGAAGACAGATCCGATTTTTCAATTTCTGTTAAAGACCCCATAAACATTTTATGAAAATGATCCTTATTTGTAAGAGAACCAATTTTCGTTTAAAAAAAAAACATAAGTTTGATATGCGACGGATTTTTTGGGAACACGCTGTGAAACAAAAATAATTTTACTGGATGGTCACTATTGATGCCAAAGTTGCGTAAAAAAATAATGTCAAAATTACACACCAGTTAGCCAGAATTTTCCACTCTGTCTTGGTTGCACCAATAATACACAAGCAGGGCGTCATCCAATACATCACATAATTTAGAATATTTCTGAATCTTTATATAAAAAAAAACAAAGTTTAGTTAGCAGAAGCATTTCCCGGAAACCTAGCGAATGTATTTTTAAACTGCTGTTCTTACTTTGGAATTATGTTACCCACCATCTCGTCCCAAACTGGAAATTTTATTTTAATTTACTCCGGCAAAGTAATTCAGTTGTGCGTGCTGCTAAATGGAGAAGGGTGAAAGGCATATTTTGGCACTCGTTAAATTTCCAAACATGTTATCTTTGTAATAAAATGTAAATTAATTTTAATTCAACAATCCTACATGCTGCTGTGCAAATTAAAACTAAGTCGAAATATTAAAGTCACATTTTTTCATCTCAATGTAGCTCGGCTATTCAATTTGCAATAAAGTTATAAATTCTGCTGTAACGTCTTGCATTATATTTGGTCTCACCCCACAGGATAGCGTTCGCTTCAGTACCCCTGTAATCCTTGCTTTCCACAAGATTTAATGCAGCAGCGAAGAGACCAATCTTGATTGTGACCTGTGAAATGTTTCAGCAATTTAGTCTTTTCAATTTGAGCATGTCGCATTTTCAATGCATATGACATGGCTTTTTTTTTCATTTGGCGTCCAATGAAAATACCAGTATGTAATCTGCTTGAGTTCAATCAATTAGCTTCCAGCCTCAAGTTGTTCCCAATTAAACTTTATTCTCTCAGCAGCAGTTGTAAAAATACATTTTGGTCATTAAATGGTTTGCTATCTTGGAGCAATAAGACAAATCTCACTTTCACTTACAGGGATATTAATTTGTAACCTCAGGGGCAAGTAGGAAATCCACCGCTTTAATAAACAAGAAATTAATTGTATAGCCAGTCATTCCTACAACTGGATTAATTAAGTTAATTAGTCACAAAGGTAAATTAAGGGGTAATATGCAAGGATCCGTTTATGCTGATAATTTTGATTAATCTACGTGTTCTTGAAACTGCTCGTTTATCACTAGATATAGGCTTAGGGTAAAGGATGCTTTTCTGATTTTTTGGTTCTCTTGAATAAATAATTTAAGTTGCAACATATCTACTACACACCATAAAGAACTTACTAGAAAGCAGACAACTACAAGTACGAATTGACAAAACACTGTCATTTTCTTTTTCCCCTGAACAAGGGCTCCCTCAAGGATCCCCCCTCTCACCGTTTCTCTACAATATATACTGCCATGACATATACAATTACAACTTACCAGACAAAAATCAAATCGACAGATCGGCATACATATTACAATACGCAGACGACACGGCACTTATTGTACATGACAAAACTACTGAGAGAGCAGCTCAAAGACTCCAAACACTAACAAACAACACAATGACATGGTTTTATAAATGGAGACTAACACCAAACGCGTCAAAAAACCAACTTCTGCTCGCAAACCACAGACTCAACGCTGACTCCCCTACGATAACTGCCGACGGCCAAACGACACAACCAAAAAACGACGTAAAATACCTTGGAATCACAATTGACCACAAACTTAAATTCACTAAACACATACGAAACATCAGGGCAGAAACAATAAAGAGAACAAAACACTTCCGATCACTAACCTACAAATACAGAGGAATTAGCACAAACACCGCCACCAAAATATATAAAGCTATTTGTAGAGCCTTGCTAGACTATGGACATATACTCATGACCAACGGAACAGAAAGGACAAAACGTTATATACAAACAACAGAACAAATTGCCCCCCAAAACCCACTACACAACCCCCCCACCCAACTACTATACGAACGCACAAACATGACAAAGATTTCGGAAAGACTCATACATCTACAGACAAAATGGACAAACAACCCCTACAACTGGACCATACTGGACCCCCTTTGTCTCACAAGACCAACCAGACAATCCCGCTTCCGTTTCCCTACATCAACGCTACTCGAACACTTACAAATGCAACTGACTACTGGACAATAAAATAATTTGTTCTTGTCATTAGAATTGGAAAGTTTATTTAATAATATTGTTAACCTAGAATAAGAGAATTTTCATATTTGTTTTTTATTTAGATTAAGACTACATGTATTAAACAAGGGCAGAAAGACCGATAGGTCGATAGCCTTTTTTTAGAAATAAAGATGTTTACTACTACTAATTTAAGCTGAGTAGCCCTTCTGAAAGATTGTTGAAAAACCGCAGACCCAGATGCTAATTTCCTCCAAAACCCAAATTGATGTTTAACAAATTGTTGCTGGAAAAATGCAATTTATTTGTTCCGGCCACCATGTTTATGAGAAAATTTAAAGTCTCTCCAATTCCCTCCAACATTGTTTTTCTGTTAAATGGAACGTTCTATAAATATTCTTGGAAATGGTGGAACCGTTTAACTTCTCGAAACTTGGCACTTGTACAAGGGCCGAATTAATCCCGCAAGGGATGTATGAAATTATACGATCTGCTGGTCACATTGAAATTTGGATGAAAATATCACATAATCTGAGATATTTTTACTTGAAAATTCTCTTATTCTAGGTTAACAATACTATTAAATAAATAAGATTTTAGTGGCAAGAAGGAATTATTTTATTGTCCACTAGTCCGTAGCGTTTGTAAGTGTTCGAGTGGCGTTAATGTAGGGAAACGAAAGCGGGATTGTCTGGTTGGTCTTGTAAGACAAAGGGGATTCAGTATGGTCCAGTTGTAGGGGTTGTTTGTCCATTTTGTCTGTGATGGAATAGATTTACGAATATTTAGGATTATTTTAAACAATCCACAAAAAATCGCAGTACCTGCCAATTTGGCTAAACATCCAACTGGATTCCATTCAAAAATTTTGCGTCCACCGACATTCATATGCCCAAAAAATATTTGAACCTTCAGTTGCCATAATTGGCGATTTATAACGGAATAATGCCGTTGTACATCATAATTTTTTGAATGTTAACATCAATTCTGTCAATAAAAAGAAAGAACAATAACTGATACATTTTACCCCATGTGGTTGAGAAAAACCGAGACGAGCATCTACTAGTGTTAAGTGAAAAGAAGGTCATAAGTGAATATGTTTTTTGCTTGTCCTGTCCGGAAATGTGGGAAGAGCAATAAATCATATGTTTGCGGTTTTGTGTGTGTATGTGTGTGACTACCTATAATCAAGCCCATTACTTTGGCACTACACTACATCAATCACCTTCACATCATCTCTACTTGAAGCAGATAGTACAAGTGGTTCTCAAACATCGCACCTAGTTAATGACATGCTAATTGAATATCCCTCTTTCTCAATGCAAAATTGATTGCAATTTTTTCTTTATAAGTCAATGTATTTTCCTTTAACATTTCATTAACAAACAAAAGTTTTTGATTTACTAATGATTTCTTCAGTCCTGGAGCTATGGCTTTGTTTAGTAATAATTATGTTACTTTTTCAGAATCGATTCAAGCGGACATTCCAACAGCACCACCAGAAATCGGATCAACTTTACTTATGGAAGTGACAACAATTACAACCACAAGTACCCAGGAACAATATCGACCTCCAGCACCCACTCCTAACCCAGTCAGATATGATACCAAAATTGAAATTGGAGCGACGAATATTACTAGATATCATCATAAGTAAGGACATCATAATTATTTATATTATACATGTTTAAGCCCAGAAGTGGCTCTTCCCTACGGTTTATCAACTTTTCTCACTAGACACTTTGAACCAAGAAAACTGATGTTGTGAAATAAAGCAGTCCTGTGATAAAACCCATGTACTGAGGAACGCTTTGATGTGCTGATATTTAAAATATTGTTGTGGGAGGTCAATCCAAAAACGATATTTTGAAACTGTGAATTATTCTCAATTTTTTTGAGTGCATTTATAATTCGATCTGTAAAATTACGTTTCTTTTTTCCTATTTATTTTTCATTTCATTTGTTACCTTTGTTGATTTGCGAATAAAGCAACAGGTATTTAGGTAATCAAAGATAGTATGGATATTTTATTATTTAAATTCGTCTAAAACGGTGAGGTTTTCAGTAAAAACATGTATTTTAATTACGCGTTTCGATTTACATATTTTTTATGAATAATGTCAATTTTGTTTTAAACGAAACTGCCAAAAATTTTAATTTAGCGTCAATATGAAGAAAAATAAATTATCAATCCGCGGCGTTTTATTTACTTTAATCGGTTGCAATCCAAGGCGTCTCAATCTCAAACTATTTGGCAGTGACGTCAATATTTTAAACGCCATATTGAAATTTACGTATGTCTGAGATTGTTGTCACAAATACTTGTTTTTGTTGAATCTGATATTTTCTTTTAAAATACTCCTTTTCTCTATAAAATGCCAATTCGCTTTTCACGAGACCTGCCGAACACATGGCATTTAAATTATTTCAAGTTGTAAAAGTGAGATTAAATTTGAGGAATTTAAACAATTAATTGAGAAAATAAATCACTTTCTTCAGATACGTTATTAATTTGGGTCAATTGTACAGTACTTGGCGTTAACTGTGAGTGTTAAAGTGTGTTATTTGCGTGGGAGTAAACCTGCAGTCAAATTATGAAGAAAATAAAGGACAAAAATGAGGAACACATACAAGATCGAAGCGATGGTGTTTAAAATATAAGAAGAATGAACTGATGTTCACCCTCACTTTATTGCTTATACATTTTCGTACCCGAAAATAGCACAAATAGAAAATGTTTCGATAAACTGAAACAATAACTTGAAAAAATTCACAAAAACTACCAACACTCGCCAGGAAATCAATCAATAATTTTAATATTACTCCATACTTCCAAGAATTGTGACATTTTGATTAAAGACTCCGTCTTGCTCGGTGGACAAGTAATAGAAAAAGAAGGACAATTTTTGCGTCACTGCCACAAAGCTTGGAACAGACTATAGTGTGTATTTTAAAAAGCATTGGTGCGGCAACTCTCTTTTGTGAGAGAAACGAAATGGAAAAATGCATTTATGGGGCCAGTCCATGCTCTACAAGAAAACTACGAATTGCTAAATCGCCGCTCATTCGCATCTGTTCTTGTAGTAATCTGTGGGATTACAACTGAGGACTAAATATGAAACTTTTTTAACTTATTGGCCAATTTAACTGTACTGTCGTGATGGGAAAAGTGAAAAATTATGAAACGTCTAAAGATTAACTAAACGAGCGGCAAATAAATTTGTGACTGGGCAAAAACTGAATAATTAACTTATTGACTGATTTAAGGGTGCTGTAGTGATTGAAAGAAACATTTATTTACCAACATTCTAAAATTGGTCATTTAAACTCAATTTCCATTGAGAAAATCTTGCTCTCCTGTAGTTATAAAAAGATAAATCATTCATGTATTGACAGAGTTGAGTGATATAAGATCGTTTTTTCCTTTCAGTTTTGGGCATCTAAATAGGAGCAAACCACATTTTCCATTGCTAGGCTCTCGATTCGCCGGGCCTTTTTTTGAAGAAGGATCGGAAGTGACTAATGTCACTGCTCGAGTTGGATCAACCATAAATCTTGACTGTCGTATAGGACTTCTTGGCGACAAAACTGTATGTAAATCTCCGAATGTTCTTACTCTACTTTTTAATTTTAAACCGCTTCCGAGTTAACTCGCACCTGACTTTTCAATTTTTAACAAATTGTTCCCAAAGACAATTTATTTTCCAGCTATCACTGACACGAATTGGAGTTCTGGCAAGAAACGTTTAAAACTTTATTGATTGATTATTGGTGGCGGTGAATCAGCTAATTTCTTTTTGGAAAATAAAACCAGTGTAATGCAGCATCTAAATTTGCTTCAATAAGTAGCTTTCGAGTATACGAATTGCATTGTTCGGATGTGCTCGATTCCGGAAGCACATTATGAAACATATTCCAGTTTAACTTCGCTTTTCGTACATAAAGGCACCGGAAACGGCGATCTTGCATGCATTTAACAAAAACCTAGTTAAACAGTGTTACTGGACAACAAAAGAAACTACTTTAGATAAGGGCTCTGGAAATAGTTTCTTTATATAAACTCTGGCATTGCTTTTTCAGAATTTCCTGAAGTATAAATAAAGAACTGAAAAGATTGCCTAGCTGTGTAGTTTTTATCGATTTTTTACACAGAAAATCTAACAAAAGCTATGCAAGAGCTTAAACAGTATTAATATACACAAGCAATAAACCAAAAGAGCACATAAAGAAATCGAATACGACTAAGCTAAACTTTCAATACCATATGACACACATGCATTATTCGCAGTAGTGAATATACAGAATTTACGGATAATGGCTGGCCCTTTTCACTCTAACTCTATTTCCACCTATTTAGTATCGTCTCGACGTTAAACTGTTTCTATATAAAGACGATATTATTTACCAGTTATCTGTGCCAAGGGCTTCCGAAATTAATTCACTTCTTTATTACATAAACTTGAAATGTTTCCGGAAAGGTTTAACGAATAATCCGACGCAGACATTTCTGAATATCATCATTGTGCTTGAAAGGGTTATAATTTACTTGCTATTCGGCACTTGGCTTAATAAACCTTCTATGACCATCAGACTAAAAGAGAAAGATCAAGAAAATCACGATTTTCCGCGAATAAACGAATTGGCATTTTCTTCAGCAAAATTCGGCGATATATCTCTGTGCAAAGAACTGACTGTACATTTCATGATCTAACCGAGTAGGGAGGTTTTTTCGTTTGACCTTTTTGTATTAGCCCTTCACAATTAGAACAATTGAACAAGCGATGGCTGAAACACAAACAACATTAGGAAGGGAGTTAGAAAAGAAATAGCCAAGAAAAAACAACTTTGCCTCTAATTAAATCCAATTTAATGCAGTGCGTGTCAGCAAGCCATAGGGAGCATTTTCTTTGTGGGCAACAACATTAATTTATTTAGCTTGAATTGGAGCTTCAATTGTGGCGACAGTATTAGTAGCATAGGTTAAACTTGTTAAATAAATGGAAAAGCTGATAAGAACCGGTTGATTTATGGCATTAGGTGATTATTAAAGAGTGATTTTGCACGGGATATTGGGGAAGAGTGAATTTCTGCATCAGCTTGAACGTAATAGAACATCATGGTTAAAAGAGATGGCCTTTTGCGGCAAGTGCGTGAAACTAGTTAGCTTTTAGAGATTTTAATCCGTTGTTGAAAAGAGTTTCTTCCTGACGTTTCGCAAGCATGAGTGCATCGCATCTTCAGAGGAGGTTTGCTCGAGAAACCACCTGGACATTATTTTCCACGACAGACCTGAAACCCAGGCCACCAACAGACCACCAGTGGTAGCGAAATCCTTGACTCTTTGATCTGATATAGAAGCGAAAGTAACTAGTAAATTTTTTCCACCTAAGGAATCACATAAAGTTCTCCATAAAAAATTATCTACATTTGCGGCCATTGCGTGAAAATAGCCAAAAACTTGCCAGTTTCAAGCAATGGCCCCAAAAACCTAACACTTTTAACAATGTTCTGTTAAGTTCAACTTAATGCAGAAATTCACTCTTGCCCACCAGTTTCAAAACATCATTGGTTTGCTTGTAAATGCGCTATAATCCAAAGGTAAAAGTACGAGTGATACCACTGAATATAAAACTTTTGTTTTCCAGTTCAAACTTCCAAACGCGCCTGTCAAAACTTTGTTCCATTTGCGTTTTTAACATTATTGTGCCCGGCCGAAAACTTTTATCTTTGGCGGAAAATGTAAACTTTTTTTGCAACCCCCTGTACTAATAGATAAAGCGGCACTTTGCCACAGCGATGCAAACGATTTATGCGAAAACCGAATTTCTGTTAAATGACCATGGGATTTCATTTTGGTAATTCTAGAGAATGTTAATGATATTGATTACAATTGGACCCATTCGAATGTGTTTGTTATTGGAAATTTCATTCCAACAGACATTCGTTGCTTAATTACAATAATGCAATTATTTTCCGGATAACCCAAATCCATAGTTTTCCATAGCGGCAAATTGAGAACCGAACTTCAAAACACTTCAAAGCTAAAATACCTAAGACGACAGCCCCTATCAGATGATGTTCACCCGGAACACCTAAATGATATAAATATATAAATCTACATCTTTTCCTTAGCTTTTTTGTGCCAGCTCTTATTGCAAGAGATAATGAATATCACTTAGATAAGTTGAGGTAATTCTAAATGCGATCCGCCGACAGCGCAGAACGATTTAAAAGTATAATAATCATCTCTGTTCACCGCCTTTCCTTTATGCCCTTTTTTAAGCAATAATTGTCTTATCTTAAAAGAAAATCCGCTGTTAAATCCCTCCAAAAAATCTTGAATGAAACCTTTATTAACATATTCTAAGACAATCCTAATATCATCAACCAAAAACCAAGGTATTTCGGAAAAATTTAACACATATAAATCAGCAACAAAACTTTTTACTTTCCAATTTTATCAAGTCCGTGTGTAAAGCAAGTAACAAGATGAATCATTATAATTGTTGAAAAAGAACTTAAAGGGTTGAAGTTTATCGCAAACACGCGTAAAACAATTATTACCCACCCCAATTCCTACTTCCGGTCGTGAATTTTTGGGGGTGCAATTTTCCATCCGCTTTCATGTTGCCTGTTGTATGTGGTTCAGCTTTAATCCGACTTAATTAAAATTTAACTAAAACTTCACATTTCACATGAGAATACAGCAATATTTTTTTAAATGAGTCCACGTTATTTGTTCTAGTTACTGAATAATAACAATTCACCACAGGTCTCTAATTCTTCGTAGAGTTTGCGTTAAGTCTAATGTTCACCCCGTTCAAATGTAATCGTGATCCCAAGTTAGTTTCGTGTCAACTCAACGGAAATTAATCTATCAATATGTGTTAATAGAGCGCCCATATGTTGGCGTAATTATCCAAACGAGTTTTAGAAATCCACACGAATGCCAAATCCAATTTCGGTAAGTTCCTATTATTGGAGATATTGTATTTGCAAATATCTTTATCTTAATTAAAGTTTTAAATTAGGATTTCTCATAAATAATTTTACACTTCACATAAATATCAAACTTCAAAAAAAGTTAAGGTCAATTCAGGAAGAGCCAAAATTTCAAATTTCCTTTTAGCGTTTACCTATTAATTGCCTACAGGACTTTTAATCACTGCCTAAATTTTCATTTGACGCATAAAAGCAACAGATTACCTGTAATTAATGAGTTAAATAAAACCGTATTTTAGTCAGTCACATATAAATGAACAGGTAGGCTGTACGTTTTAACAAACTCTGTTTGATATTATTATGAAGCAAACGTGGTGAGTAAGTGAATAGACTAATTATTATAATTTATAAGGATTGTAAACTAAAAAACTACGTTTTATTAAAGCAACTCAAAATGGTTTATGTGAGGTAGAGTTACCTTTAAACAGAAAATCATCAAGAAGCAGGTAAAAAAGCTCCTTTTATATGGAAAACGAAAACGTAGTTTCCATGTAAAGTAGTGGGTGTCCCATATAGGGCGCCAATTTTTCTTTCATTAAAGTGTTTGAGTTTAGCTGCCAACTTCAAAGGAGGGCGACCTGATAAGGTAACTTCAGTCCACTGTATGAATACCAGGCCTAACGGTTCGAAAACACATAAGGAACACTACATTTAGAAAAGTATTTAAAAAGTTAAATTTGAAAGTTGTGTCAATAAAAAGTTTCTTGCTTTATTAGAATATTTGAGCATTCCTTAACCGAGCTTCGTGGTGATAGGACGTGCCCAGTGTTAGCATATTTAAAGCACGGTCGTTCATACTACTGCAAAGAATTCGAAGAATTCAAACACATAAAAACGCTTTAGCGAGAATATACAGGTCTCTTTCAAACGAAAGGATGAACCCTGGGAGTTCGCAAGCATCCGAATCGGATTATGCCTCCCAGGATGGTGGGTTCATTAAGCCACGATCGGAAAAACTGGGTAGAAAATCGAAGACTACCCAGCCAACCCCCACAATGCCAACACCTGATGCCAAACGAATAGCTTTGGATCATCCGGTTACAACAGCTAAAAACCAACCAACACAGCAAAACAATTTCCCACGTATTCGCACACATTCACAGCGAACGCAATACCGACCATCACTAGAGTCCAGGCAATCAGGTGGGAAGAACTCAACCCCAACAACAAGGATGTGATTATCAGACAAGATAATTACTTTTTAATTAAAACCAACCATGATGACAAAGCAACACAAATTTTACAACAACTGAAACAAGAAAACATGATAACAACATTCAAACTACAAAAAAAGATAATCTCCCACTAATCCGAACATCAGGCAAGATAATTACTTTCTAATCAAAACCAACCAGGATGACAAAACAATTAAAATTTTACAACAACTAAAGCAATAAAACACCGTGACAACTTACAAATTACAAAAAAACGATAACCCCCCATTAATCCGACAACAAAGATCAAACCACCATATAACACGCACATATTCAGTGGTTGCTACTGGAGTGGACCTTGAAATCACCGACGAAATGTTCCTAAAACATTTGGCAAAATCAGGTTTAACAATCAGATTCTGCAAAAGAATCATACCCAGAGCGAGAAACAGTCCCACCTTGTTGTAATAACGGGCGACCTCACTACATACGAGAAATTGATGAGCGACCGCACAGAGCACTTCCTTGGTCGCGTGTTTCGGATTGTGGAGGTAAGCCTCCAGCACCGATTCCTGCTCCTTGCACCAAATGCAACTCTTTTAAACACCGGACCGAAACGTGCAAAACACCAGGCGCAACAAATGCCTTGGCCCTCATTCAACATTCAGTTGCAGTTCTCCGCTTCCCGTCAAGTGCGCTGCCTGCAACTCGGACTGGCATATATAAAATATTCTAACGAAAGCAAGTCTACAAATATATCATAACTATTGGAGACCTTAACATGAACAAAATGAAAAAGAGACAATTAAACAGTTTTTTACAAAACACACCCTACCGACATTTTTGATGCCCGAGAACCAAGACTCAACACCAGACGCTTTACTACATACAATAAACCTTACAAACAACAGCGACACGATAAGATTGACCAACGAACTCGGATCAGATCATTTGGCTATGACTTTTAACTTCAACTCACAACAGACTCTACCTATTAAACCCACAGCAAAACCCAGCCCCAAAAAACTCAACTTAAACAAGACCGACTTGGATAAGGTTAAAATACACACACTTGACTACATAAAGACCAACCCCGGACTAATCGAAATCGGTGATCTGCAAGATCAACTTTCACATAACATAAAAAAATTCTCATCACAAATTTAAAACACTTTTTATCAGCATACTCTACCCAGGTTTATACTAAGGCAAATAAAGCATAAAAGAGATTTATACAGACAATACCGAATTACCCAAGACGACTCTATCAAAATAACAATTAACAACTTAAACAGAAACATTAAAACTATGATCTTTCAATACCGACGACACACATGGATTGAAACATACCCAGAAATCGAAAAGGACAAAGGAAAAAAGTATTGGCGGAAAATAAAAAAAATATCTAGATTCAAAAAAACAAATCCGATAGGCATTATCAGTGAGCAGGGAACACAACCATACACGGACAAAGACAAAGCGGACGCATTTGCCGGCCACTTTCAGAGAGCCTTCAAAAGATCAACAAATACAAACCTTTGACACCGACAACTGCGAACGGGTGAACAAATGGCATGACGAATTTTCAAGAAACACGATAGGTCTAAATCACGAAATCATTACAGACACTGAATATCTCGAAGCCTTAGCACAACTAAAAAACACGGCCCCCGTAAAAGACAATATTAAAAGCAAGGTACTTAAGCATCTAACACAAGAAACACATGACTTTATATTAAGAAAACTAAACAACTGCATGACTACTAACAAAATACCCAAGTCATGGAAGAACGGAATAATAACACCTATTATAAAAAATGGACCAGATAACACACTAACAAAAAACTACAGGCCCATCACGCTACTCCCGGTTTTGAGCAAACTATTTGGACATATAATAAAAAACAGACTACAGAAATTAATAGGACATCATATTCCAAAATATCAGTTTGGCTTTAAGGTCAAAAATTCCACCATACATCCACTATGTATCCTTACTAATAACATACAAACGACACACTTGACCGGAGGAAAAACTGCAAGCCTGTTTTTAGACATAAATAAGGCCTTTGACAGTGTTTGGATCAGGGGCTTACTGTACAAACTACACGAACTTAGCACTCCAAACTACCTAATACACATTATTAAACAACTACTCGAAGACAGACAACTGCAGGTACGAATCAACGACGACTATTCTATCCCCTTTTTACCTGAGCAGGGATTACCCCAGGGGTCACCACTCTCACCCTTGCTTTACAACATATATTGCTATGACATATGCAATATCAACAGACAAGACAAAGACGGTATAGACCAAAACGCTTACTTGCTGCAATACGCTGACGACAAGACCCTTATCGCGCATGACAAAACTACCGGTCGGGTAGTGGCCAAACTCCAGACACTTACAGACACAATCACACTATACAGACTAATCGTCTTGCAATCAAGATCGAAACACAACCCTCACAATCTGACCTTCCTGGACCCCCTCTGATTAACAAGACCAACCAGACAAACGCGTTTCCTCTTCCCAACCGCAACCCTATTGGAGCAACTCCAGACATAAATTATATGCATATTTACTAATTACATTATATATATAAGTTATTAATTTTCCATACAAAACATTGTAATGGGGGCAGAAAGACCGATAGGTCGATAGCCTTTTCAGAAATAAGGATTTTTTTACTACTACTACTAGAATATTTGATAGGTCCAGATTAAAGTTCTGACTGAATTGGACAGCAACATGAAATATTGCTGCTATGTTTGAACAAAAATATTATAATCACATGCAGAAATAAAATATCGTTGTTTGACTCCCTCAGCACAATATTGTTTGATGTATAATGAAGTCATTTAAGCATTTTATGAAAATATTAGATACGTATGGTCGGCACTGCTTTGTATGCCATCGGAGTGCAATAAAATAATAATTAATTTAACTGAACTACAGAGTAGAAAGTCCTTCTCTTTTGAAAACATTCCATTTATAATTGAATATTCCGCAAATTCCCCGTAGTGTGTCGCAATTAACCGAGTCCAGTTAAAATTGTATTTGAAAAAGATAAGTTAATTAATTTTACCGTAAATCTCATTTTTAAAGGTAAATTGAAATTAAAAATTTACTGATCTTAAGCAGAAAATGTAACACCGAACGTAAATTTAACGGTTAAAAGTAATGGATTTTTACTTCGCGTTACACTCAAGAATTGCCAGTTTCAGTTAACATGATTAAAGTTAGATTTCCAGCTAGACTGAGAAGTAGTGAATTGAATGGATGAATTTTTTAAATCTCATTATAACTACTATTCAATAGTGTCTTTTAGTTTCTCAGCTTTGAAATCCTCCTTTTCCGGTTTCCTCGTGAGCTGCGCTATTTAAAACAAATATTATTCAAGGCTTCTGACACATAATCCACTCTAAAATCCAGCTTCAAAATTAACGCATCATAATCCTAAATAAGCGTGGCATACAAATTGATAGATTCATTGTTGTGATACTCAATCCTCCAAACATGCCTTCAGCGGCTTTAGCATTTTTTAGCAATTGGCTTTCAAACAATTTTCTGATTCCGAGGCGAATAATTGATGGAATTTTTGAACTAATGAAACATTGTTTTATACTTACACCTCTATGAGGATCAATATTTAAATTCAGCCAGGGCAAAGCGTACCTTCTGTATTATCTATAACTTGGCAAAAAAATTAACTCGAAACTGTGCATATTTTGCAAGTTGCAATAGAATCTGTTATGTATTTTTCCAAGTTCGAAACAAATAAATTCGCCTTCAAACATATATTCAAAGTTCCATTTTGCAAATCTGTGAACATACACGTAGACTGTTCAAGAATAACTGAAAATTGCTTTCTCATATAGTTTCTGCCATATATTTTACTGCGTCCTCTATCTATGCCCTATTACGAGAACAGAATATTTCATTTATATTCACCTATTCTCGTGTTTAAAGATCGTTAAAGTGTTCACAACCCCACAAGTTCTGTGTTTTTTTTTTATCTAGATGTAGGCTGAGAACGGGTTTCATTTGATATATTTAGGAAGTTTGTGAGAGAAAATCATCTCTTTCGTGTCTTTCTGATAGTGGAATACTTCAACCCGGATTTTATCCCATGAACATCGATAATAACTCGATTCAGTTTTACTACGAAAGATTATCCATAAGAAAATATGTCGTAGATTCCTGATATTTTCCATAGTTCTGGTTTCTAGTAGGTTTTCGGAATCTGCTTACGATGCATTAACTAAAAGTTTTTAGTGGTGGCTCTATGAAATTTCATCATGCTTTGGAATAAAGCATTCAAAGTTATGTAAGACGAGTTTTGCGGGTAAAAATTTAACAGAGATATAATGCTCTTAAGCGTTCTTTCAGCCTTTGTGGAAATGAAAATTGAATAGAGCTTAAAACCTAAGAGCTTTCATAGCTCCTAGAAAGGACGCAAAAACACGGAAAGTGTTCTGCTCTATCTCCTAGATGTTCCAGATATTTTTGATAAACACAAACGCCTCTTCTGAAAACTGAAGATTTAAAACTTGTTTTTGTATTGCGCGCAACCACTAGAAAATTTTCTAAATTTAAATACTCATTAACAAGAGTTTTCTTGCAATCTACCTTCCTTTGTTTTTGCCGATTTTGTTAAGTGTGTTTATGATGAAGAAATTACCGCTTTGAGCAAAGTGTTGTCAAACAGTGTAAGCTAAAGCCGTTTCCTGCTAACGCAATCTTGGAAGGTGACTGAAATGTTATTTCCTTAAAAACACCAATTCCTCAGCTTAAGTCGTAAAGAATGTCCTATAAAATACATTAAGTACAAAACCGGTCCTAATGACGACTTGATTAAAATGTGTCTGTCGCCCTTGGCGTTTATACCTTTTTACAAAAATACAGTTTTTATTTGCTTCATTAAACCCCAATTGTGTTTTTATAAGCGGAATAAAAATTGGAAAATTGATTAGAAATTCTCTGGATGGTAATTTATAAATTGGCTTAACACTTTAAATAAATTGGACATTTGGCGTCGTTCAAACTGAACTTAAATTTACTTCTCTGCCGCTGTAACTAATTAAATGTTTTTCTTTTACGGAGATTCAAATAAATTTACAGAAAAATGAAGACGTTTAATGTATTTGCACTTTTATTTAATTCTTGTTATATTAATAACACAAGACAATTTTGAAACTTACAAAAATTGTATTAAACACAACGTCAAAGATTTGTTTTTCAATGGAACATAGCCTGCGCCAATATTCCATAGAATAAAATATTAAATGGGCGCTTCAATATACTTTGAGATGTTGCGATTAAAAGTAAATTAACAGGAATTTAGCTGGATACTTTAACGGTAATCCATCAAGTTTATAAGCTTTGGTATCAAACTAAATAGAGCAGTTTTTTGGCTTTGGCACGTTTTTATTTCTCAAGAAAGTTCTCGGTCATTTATCTTAAAGTCCCGATGAACTTCAAAATCCAATTAGTCAAAATTGAGGTTCGCTCGTAAAATTATATGGGTCCTATTAGTACATTCTATAAACTTAGTTTTATGTTCTTCATCGGTCAAGTGGAGAAATTTTTATGATATATTTATTGTCGTCCAATGCGACCAATTCATTTAGACCTTTTATGTTACTTCAAATATTATTACCCAATCAAGCAAGCCCATATTTCGAATAATATTCAATCATATAACATGTTGACAACTCAAGGACAGGTCCAGATCGTTAAAAAATATGTTTTATTGGCAAAAAATGGAATTGCTTCTCTGCTATTTGATGCATTTTTTTTATTATTAGTCTTCAGACTAATTTGCTCGATATTCTTTAGGTCAGGATTGGCGAAATTGATTAAGGGTTTAGCTGGAAATGAATAACTAATTATAATATTGTTTTCCAGGTGACATGGACACAAATACGAAATGAGAACATCAACCTGCTGGCTGTGGGCCGGAACACTCATAGCAAAGACGAAAGAATGAATTTGGCGTTTAGATACCCAAATAATTACAGACTTCAGATTTCCTATGTTACAAAGCGAGACGATGGAATGTATGAATGCCAAGTGGCTACGCACCCTCCGAAAGTCAAAAAGATATTTTTGAAAATAACTGGTAAGGATCGTAATTAACGCATTTGGTAACATGAAACTGAACAGCAGAGGGAGCGTAGGTGTTAATTGGAACAGACATATCAGCCAATTTGCGAATCGTACCTAACAGGTTTATTAGAGGTAATTGAACTGACAATTATGGCTAGGAATTGTTTCCAAGCACCCTACAGCATAACATAAAATACCTAATTGATAACTATCTAATCCCAGGGAATTACATGTGCATACCTCCAACATACTAAGGTCAAGCAGACAAAGCGCAGCTAATTGATATTAAGCTGCAGACAAATTGATCCTCAGATGAATCTGGCTCCTTCATGTTGTTTCAACCTGCTATAGAACGGATTATGGTGCTAATCGTATAAACATGCAACTGTAAATTCAGAATTAATTTTTAAATGTTTGTAACAGTTTCTTGGCGGTATCGTCTATTCCTTTGAATCGGCATTTTCTGAGCCTTTGCTTCCAAAGGTTATCTGTGCTTCTGGCTTGTGGAAGATTGTATAAAATTTCAAAACGAAATAATAACTTGGCAATGAAATTATACGGTTGCCAGACTTATATTCCATTTTGTTCTATATAGCGCTGACATTTTCACGGCACAATAATTAGAGTCTCGTCTACGAAAGTTAAGTGCTTGGAAAAGCATTTAACTTCGAACTAATAAATGACTATGACAGTAGTAAGCATAAAAACCAGGGTAAAATTAAACTAATTAAATTGTCGAAAATTGGGACAAGTTTAGCTTGGCATGGCTTTACGAGGGTCCGGAGAGTAAAAGTTATTTTTGTGTATCCAGTAATGTAATTTAAACACTAGAAGCATTATTCACATAAGCGCTGGGTTATGACAGGAGTAAACGAAGTTAGAGCGTCTCTAAGACTTAATTATTTCTTATACTCATTTGACCTTGTTTGAGTTAGCAATAAGTGCTGTTTTGATTTGACTACAAGTACTTATCGAAAGGGATCTGGGTTTATCCCCATTTGATACCCAACATGCAGAACGCCTGATTGATAGATTGGGCAACAGAAAATATCAAATTTCAAATTTGGATTCCAGCAATAAGCCAACATATTATATTATTTAACCGATCTTATTGATAAATAAAAGAGTTAGTAAGAGCTAAAATAGAAATAAACGTGAAAAGAGATCGAAATAATACAACCATTTCCCACATCAGAAACAATTCAGGAAAACCTTCAAAAATTCCAAGCTGGTCTCAACACGAAATTGTCCAATAAAGAAGCGCTGGCTGAATATAGACGACTTAGAAAACAGAATTAATATTTACATTAGAACGACAACCAAAAATATATGTACCACTATCAAGAAAAAAATTCAAAAATAAAAAAGGAGACGAGAGAACTCATGGTGAAGAGAACAAACTTGGAGAAGGGGACTCTTGAATATAACGAAATTACAAATCTATAAAAAGGAAAACAAGTGAAGATTTAAGGCTGTACAACACAAGAATGATAACAACCACTATCGAAAACAACAAAAACATGAAAACACTTAAAACACTGAACAATAATGGTAGCATCCAAATACACCAACTAAGGGACGCAAACGGAAACATCAAAGCAGATAAAAAAGATTTAATGGATTTCATAGAAAATGTCTACGAGGAAAAGGCGAAAAATTGAATTAGGAAGCGTTGGCAGCGATTCAGGCAATCTGTCGATCGTATAAGGGCAGCAGAGCTTGTATGAGACATATAACGTGAAATTTCCGCATACAGGAATTTTACCTGGGCCGAAAAGCTACGCAAGCTCACCACCCATGACAATTCTTTGTGGAAACTGTCGAGAAGCCTCCGAAAAGGATACGAGCAAGTTCCCGCTCTTGAAAAAGAGGGGCGAAGTTACATTACCACCAGTGACAAGTGCGAGCTGCTCGCCGACTTTCTGGAAGAAGTACACAAACTCCAACGGAAGTTGTAGATCGGAAGTACCCTATACCACCCTCGATTTTGCATTCCTATATAACAACCCCCTCGGAGATACAATCGTGTCTTCGGCAAAATTCTCAAATCAAGCCAGTGAAAGAGGTGAAATACCTGAGATTCAGACTAGACGCCCGACTTCATTTCAACAAGCAGGTTGACTATGCTGTACAAAAGACTTTCATGGCCGAAGAAAGTTGTACTCTCTTCTCGCCAAATTCATTTCTATCACCTCAAAACAAACTTCTGCCCTACACCTCCGTAAGGCTGAGACTGACTTACGGCTCCCCTATCTGGCACTCTGTCAGTGATTCCACGAGATGGCGTGTTCCAAGGGCCCAAAATAGCTTCCTGAGAGGCGTCTTATCAGCTGACAGATACACTAGAATAGCAGAACTGCACAAAGCTACAGGGATGGCCTATACAGCCGACTATATAGATACCATCGCTGCTAAATTTTATCATAGCGGAGTGCAAGGCTTAGTCCTTACGCGAAATATCACCCAAGTTAGACCAAACGATTGCCCAACCCATGGTCCTCTGTATAAGTGACTTCCCATATACTATGAGGATTTTGTCCCTGACAGTACGTGACGACAAACGAACATTGCGTGAAAATGCAGACAGTCGTTTCTAGCAGGCTGGAAATGCACAAATCCAACATAACGTGACTGACCGGGTTCGTCCTGCATCGTTCTGGTTGGTGTTGGCTGGTCCTTGCACCGATCGTGGCGGCGGCGGATGGATTTGGTCATCTAGTTGAAACTGCCGGCGGTTAACGCCACGGCTGACAGTATCAAATTTAAAGGTCGGTGCAAAAGGCGTTTTTGGCTTCCCGTCAGGAAGACCTTTTGTCCTTAATGAATGCCCCTCCAATAAACCCAAGCCGCCACTTTAAGATCATCGCCTAACGTTGCCATGCGAACGATTAATTCCGCGAATATCCATGTTAGGGCTACACCTAGGTAATGGATCAACGAGCGACCATTTGGACCATGGGCAAAGGAGCACAAAGGCCGACCACCTGGCTAGGCACGGGGAGAGCTTTCGGTCTTTTTCTTATTGGTGTATTGTTCCATTAACCCATGCTTATCAAAAAATTGTGAATGTTTAAATAAATTTTATCTATCTACCTATCTATGAAAATGCGACAATTGCCTTTAAAATTACGGAAGAAATAAAAACAAACAAAATTCAAATAAAAAGAGCAGCAAGCCAAGGGGACATCATCTCCCCAAAGCTGTTCACACTTGCACTGGAAGATGTTTTTAAAACTCTTAGACTGGAATAAGAAAGGCATCAAGGTCGACGGCAAGCATCTGAGCCATCTACGTTTTGCGGATGATATAGTGCTCTTTAGCCAGAATATAAGTCGAAGAACATGTATATTTGGGACATTGGCACATTAGGCAAAGAAAATCAAACCGCCGAATTAAATAAACGTGTTCGATTGACATGGGCAGCCACGGGTAAACTCTCACACGTCTTGAGAAATCGAACTATTCCAATAAATCTGAAAACAAAACTCTTTAATGCCTGCTTATTGCCCGTAATGACATACGGAATGGAAACCATGACACTCACTGTTAAATCAGTTAACAAGGTCAGGACCACCCAAAGAGCCATAGGACAGATGATTTGGGTTGGAAGTTGGGAATAAGCCTTAGAGAGCCACATCACAAACGAGAGTATTAGACAAAGAACTAAAGTTGAAGACGTCATATTACGCATAGCCCACCTGAAATGAAGCTGGGTAGGACACGTTGCCCGACAGGATAAATTAAGATGGTCAAGACGCATCATTCAATGGAGACCTCGCATACATAAACGCAGCGTTGGCAGACTACAGTTATGCTGGTTCGATGATATCAAAAACAAAGTGGGCAAAAGATGGCACCAACTGGCACAGGGCAACAAAACATGGAGGAATATAGGGGAGACCTATGGCCTAGGGTTGCTGAAAGAAGAAGAAGAATAATTGATAAATATTGATAAATGACTAATCTAAACAATTCAGCTACTTCAGCGAATCTTTTATTTTTTATATTATCTCCAACTAATTTGAAGGACCAATCAGCCCCAACTCACAATAAGTTTGACCCAAAAGAAAGTTTCGTTAATTGTCTTCCTTAAAATGTCTTCAACTTTCGCAATGAATAATGAATGTCCAGTTAAATGTTTATCAAGTGTATCCAATTTCATTAATTTCCATTGACCCTGTATCCCATCAGAAACCGTAACATCAATAAATCATCTCTTAAATGCCCCTTTTTCATGAAAATCAATAATAATGTAATTACGTGGCAATTCACGGGAGGTGAGGAAATACAGAAAAATACAATTTTCGAATTTAGTTGCAGGCAAAATAAAATAGAGCCTTGAACAAAACGACTTCAATGTTAATAAAAGGGCCAATTCTAATGAATTTGACACGTTCAGAAGTGCTATTGTTAGTTCAGAATCATTCCACACCTTTGCAAAGACTCAATTTTGAATATAATTTCGACATACTAAACTAGGTAATTAAATTTAATAAATTAGCAAATTCAGACTACATTACTGGAAGATGTTCTTTAGCTAATACCCATGTCAAAGAACTTTTGCCTCCAGGAATTTCCACACGTATGCCAGCCTTTCCACAATTAAGTTCGAAATGGAATTCCCTTATTTAACAGACAGCCTTAGCTTTCAATAAAGTTCATCAATAATTTATAAACGCATTTAGGAAAGCTTCTCGATCAAATATAACAGATTCAAATTAACAAGCAAAGCTGGCGATTTCCATGAAAAAAAAGTAGACTACACTACAAGAAACTGATGAGCTTTTTGATAAACATAATTTATCTGAAAACTTAGGCTTTCATCGCATTTCCTTGAAACCGATGAGTTATTCGGGCTTATAGGCTGTCGTGAAAAATAAATTCTTCCTGACGTTTCGCAAGGACTTACATCTTTAGATCCACCTCTGAAGGTGAAAGTCACTCGTGCTTGCGAAACGTCAGGAAGAAATTGTTTTTCGCGACAGCTTAAAAGCTTGAATAACTCAAGCAAATCTAGCGGAAGTTTAACTCTTTTGGTACACTGTTCGAAGTTCACTATTTTCTTTTTCATTATGCTTCCAACCTCTACGAATACTCTAATATTCTTTTCGGTCCCAAATGGGCAACATTAAACTAAAGCAAAAGGTTGAATACATAACGGCTCCAAGAAAATTTTATAGCAATACGGCTTTAAGCGCTTTTTTCCCAGCATGAATATTAAACCTATCCAATGATATTCGTTATTTTCCGCTGGTCAATGATATATGCCCAGGGATATAAAAGCTATTTATCAGGAAACTCGTTAAACCTGTTGCGATACTTAGTGGTGAATTTTATTTATAAAAGCTGCAGCAGAGTGTGTGGGTACTTTTTTGGATATGCTTTCAATGAATGTTCCAAATGCGTTTTCCTGTCCCCTTTTAGGGCTTTTAAGACGTCGTTATTAATCACTAAAAGTGTTTCAGCAACAACGAAAGAAAAATGAATATAAATAGGTTCGTTTCCCGCATATATCGAAAAGGGCAAAGCAAGTTTTTTCCGGTAAATGTTTAATTAGAAGGGCCGATATCATGGGAGCTCGTATAAGCCGTAGAGAGTCAGGGATAAATATCTAATTGCTAAACTGGTGCTTTTTCAGGCTTTTTAATGCAAACCTATTTGCCACGGTTAAAAGCAACATCCAGAGTGTACATTGAAACTGAAACACAACATCGTAGGCCGATGAATTATGTATTATTTAAATATTCGTATCCTCTACTTTATTTATCTAAATTTATGAGCTTGTTCGTAAAACATTTGAAAATAGAATGGAAAATTTATTTGTTAACCCAAAAAGCACAAGTCTAATACCATTAATTATACTAAATATTCTCAAAAGCAACAATTCCATTTTCTCCGACAATATGAGTAAACAAGCGATCTGTGATTTTTTAACAGCGGTAATTAAATAAATTATGTTTAACCCTTAAAGGCCTCAGCAAACAAGGATAGCATCGGAGTATATTTGAGGAATACAATTTAAATTTTCCAGGATTTTCGTAAATGAAAGCATTAAGCTAAAGGAGTTAATTAATTATTATAATTTTTGGAATTATAATAAAACATTAATTAACCTGGCAAAACAAAGGTCTGTACACTGTGAACTGAACATTATGTATTAAAGGATTATCTAGACCTCAAAAATTATCGGTTTTGGTTTGCTAACAAAAACAAGAGCTTTCAAAATATTAACTCTATTAGAATTAAATTCTGCAAACCCATAGACAATTCACTTATCTGCATTAATATCTAGAAATGCTTTATACCCGAAATGGCCTCCGTTTAAATAAGATTCCCGAAGCTTTTCAAATGCAAATTCCTTAGCGCAACTTAGGAAAAACAGTTTTACCCCGTTAGAAGCCCATGAAAACTGAAATGTTTTGAATTTAATACAGTTTGAGTCTTGAAGTGTCACAAGAGAACAATCGATGAACTATTTCAACTAGATCTATTCAAAACATTCTCGAAAATATCTCACATTCAAACATAAAGCGCTCTTAACTTCTTAGAGATTGTACGTAGAGATTACCAACAGACAAGCTCTAGGTGATGTTTTCATTTCGCAAAAAATATTTGTTCAGGCGGTAAGCCGCAAACCAGCTGAACAGTTTTTGTTGATATACGAAAAACACATAAAGAATGACCACTTGCCTAAGAGGAAAATAATATAAAAAGGAAACAAGGATTAGTACTACGCTTTCTGAAACCGGAAAAGGTGTTTTCAGGAGGATCACAAAGGAATATTCGACTTTTCGACACTGCTGGAAAGAGTGAAATACATGTGCCCATGACATCCACAGCATTAGGAAAAACTTCCTTTTTTCTCAAAACTTTGAAAGTTTATACTCAAATATTAGTATTTCCAGTGATTAAAACTGAATGTTGGTGCTCTATAAATATCAAATTTGCTGCCAAATAAGTATTGGTCCGTTTATTTTTACAACGATTTACTAGCATTTTACTCCAATCTGCTATTGTTTTATCAGTGTTCTACAGGTTCGGAGTATCTAGTCGGTTACGCGAAATGGGATTTTCGATCCACATCAAAAGTTAGATCCATTGTATTAGCAATTTTGCCAGCGGGCATTATTGATCATTTTAAGGTGAAAAAATTGAAAGTCGTAAACAATGAAACGGAAATAATGGTTATTCCTAATTTACTGCCAACTGGAAAGTTGTATTGGAAAATTGGTTAGAATGATACCCATCCATTTCGCTAATCCGTTAATCTGGTTCATCACACAAATTTTCTTTTAAAAAATCCAGTTGGTTGATACGATTTATTTTTGTTTCCTCAGCTCCCGAGGTGAAAATAGTGGATGAATCCATAAGGGAAGTGCACGAAAGGTATTATCGCCAAGGCAGCTCTCTGCTTTTGACCTGTTTGGCCACAAGTATCGGCTTTTCTGAAAAGGAACCGGATACAAATATAATAAGCTGGAAACATGGCGTGAACCTCTTAAGCCAGGGAAGCAGGTAAGCACAAAAATTATTCATATCACTTTATGTAATGGGGTCGTTTCATCACCATTAACTCCTTTCAATTTTTCAATGAGATTAATTTTGCCAGCTTAAGGCTTCTATGAGTATATAATTTTGTTTTTAATCATACAAAAATCACCCTATGTAAATTTACCATCTACCTATTAACATTCTATTGAGTATTCTGGTCATTTTTCAAGCATTTGAGTGTAACAGCCGGGTACAATTTAATTGCGTCTCTAATAAGTCAAACAAGCACAGAGCAAGACCAAACTGGACACGAACCAAAATAAAATAACTGAAATCGGCTGAGCCAACGTGCAGAAAATACCGTTTATTGGAAACGAGTAACGGTTATATGGAAGCTTTTTTCAGTTGATGATTAGTTAGTTTATAGATCCAGACAGGCGTAATGTTAGTTAAAACGGGCAAAAAAGTTTGATATGCTGATACAAGGATCGAGAATTTTTTTTCGTATTCAGTCCCTTTAAATTAAAACTGCTTATTTCTCTTTAATTGTCTACCATCCTGCGTGTTGCTAAATATTCATTTTCCAGACGTAAAGTTCGGAAGCTTCGTTGTCGTCGGAGTTGTACGCCGATTGTACTAAACCAGACCATTTTTGTCAAATATAATATAAATTAATTTTTAATAAATTAACATACAATTTTCCGAACTAATGACTCTTTAAACTTTATCAAGCGTCTTGAATGTTGAGCAAGCCACAAGGAAAATGTTGGTGATCCGCGGTTTTATTAACATCAGCGCTTTAATCCACAAATAATTTCGTAATTAATTCGTGACACCAGTGACAGAACACAGAACAAACAGTGACAGAAAACAATAGAAAATCCAGAACTATGTTTCTAAGCCTGACTGGAGTGGCCTCATTATGTGAAACATGTAATGAAAGAACGTCTTCAATAATAATCAGTTTGTCTATTCAGACGTAAAATCAGGTCCGCAAAACAAAAACATTATGCCGACTTCTGAGTCTTATTAAAATGATAACAGGCAAGACTTTGGAGAACTGATGTAATGATGGTGATTTGCATTGGAAAAATATAGGGATTCGTTATTCGTATTGCTACCAGGTAGGAGCAATAACGATCTCGGATAAAAGCTGTTTGGAAGCAAATTTAATTGAATAGAACCGTTTAATGTTAACGGTTTAAATGTAACGTTTAATGTTAACCCGATGTTAAACGTCGACAAAGCATGATCTGATTCGGGTTATGGCGGAATTACGCAATCAAGAAAGCTCTAAATCTTCGAAAAATACCAACACATTTTTCTGCTGAACTTAAACTTTCCATCCTACATTTGGATGGAAGTAGTAGTAAACATCTTTATTTCTAAAAAAAGGCTATCGACTTATCGGTTTTTCTGCCCTTGTTTAGTACAAATAGTCTTAATCTAAATAAAAAACAAAGATAAACATTTTCTTATTCTGGGTTAACAATTTTATTCAATAAACTTTCTAATTCTAATGACAAGAAAAAATTATTTTATTGTTCAGTAGTCAGTTGCGTTTGTAAGTGTTCGAGTAGCGTTGATGTAGGGAAACGGAAGCGGGATTGTCTGGTTGGTCTTGTAAGACAAAGGGGATTCAGTATGGTCCAGTTGTAGGGGTTGTTTGTCCATTTTGTCTGTAAATGTATGAGTCTTTCCGAAATTTTTGTCATGTTTGTGCGTTCGTATAGTAGTTGGATGGAGGACAAAGTGTAGTGGGCTTTGGGGGTGTCTTATTCGTGTTATTAGTCTTAGTGCAATTTGTTCGGTTGTTTGTGTATAACGTTTTGTCCTTTCTGTGCCGTTGGTCATGAGTATATGTCCATAGTCTAGCAAGGGTCTACAAATAGCTTTATATATTTTGGTGGCGGTATTTGTGCTAATTCATCTGTCTTTGTAGGTTAGTGATCGGAAGTGTTTTGTTCTCTTTATTGCTTCTGTCCTGATGTTTCGTATGTGTTTAGTGAATTTAAGTTTGTGGTCAATTGTGATTCCAAGGTATTTTACGTCGTTTTTTGGTTGTGTCGTTTGGCCGTCTGCAGTTATTGTAGGGGAGTCAGCGTGGAGTCTGTGGTTTTGGATGGAAATAAATGTAAATATATAATTAGAAAGATGTAAAATATAAATGTACAATCAACCACATTGATGAAATCTCCCTGTGATATCAAACAAAGCGGTTAGCAGAAATTTCGAGTCTATTTATGGTTGTTTAAGTAGAGTTTCATAGAATAATATTTTGTATGAACAAAAGCATCACATGAGTTCATTCTGGACAACTTTGCCATTTTATGGCGAATATAGAATACTGTACAATTAAATTTAAATCATTTAAAAATATTGTTGGCTCGGGGATTATGTTTTAAAAAGCAATCTGTAACCGCAGAGAAGATTAGAGCACGCTGAAACATCCGCGCCATTTAGTTAACGTATTTTAAGTATGTGGAATGCATCTACGGAAACAGTAATCTTTTTGCTACATGAGACTGGACCGCAGCTAGATTCCCAGTAGTTAAATATTAATAACAAATTGCTGTGTTTGTGAGAGGTAGGTATAAAATAATTTTTCGACTTCCATATTTCGTTAAAAGTCCCGGAAAATGCATTTCAGAGAAAATAACACTGCCGCCTAGATTTTTATTATCCATACAAAACACAACCAAGGGTAATATCTTCGCAGTTAAATTGTATTCTTTCATTGATCCGGAAGACTTTTACCGAACGAGAACTAAGGGCTAGAATCGAGATATAGGGACACTTTAATGGCCATTTGGGACATAAATGTGCTTACAAATGCAGACAAATTTTGTCAGAACAATAACAGTAAATTTGAAATTTATGTTTATTTTTAAACATTGACTAGTACCAACTGGAAACGAGCTAACGTTAAGAGCGAAAATAACAAGACCGCGTTGATTTTAATATATTTAGATTATTCTTAAGGTGATTTGTGAAAAATTAAAAATGTGATTTCTGAAATTGTAATAGTCAAATAGATCTTGGTATGAACAGATATAATAAAACATGATGTAGGGCCCTTACTGAAATATGACGCATCATAAACCTAGTAAAACTTGATCCTTCACTACGTGCTTGAAAAATAAAGCAGATATTTACGTCTTCCCATTTCGCACAGGAGTTGTAAAAAACTTGAGTAAACGTGAGATTTCCTTAGCCAAATAGGGGAAATGATGAAAAACCCGTAGGAGTCTAATGGAAAAAAAAAAAGATAAGTAAGTCGTTTTTAAAGAAAAGCAGCGCATTAAGGAAATTCAACAGAAACAGGACGTTGCCGCTACGAGCGCGTATTTACTTTGACAACAAACTGTTCATATTGTTTCAAGATTGTATTAAAACTTTTTATTTATTTATTTACCTTCATAGAAGAAATTACAAATATCCTCCAGATGTGAGGTGATTATTCCAATTCCTGGGCAAGTAAAATAAATACTAAAGAACAGCGTGATAAATATTTGAAAGTTTAATTTTGATGTAAAAAACACAGAACCAAGTGTAAAACGTAATGGTGAAAAATTCCTCCCCAAAGTGCATGCTGGAAAAGCATTTGTCTATTACATTGTGCATGTTTGCTTGTTTTTCGCTCGAAGCTCAAAGGAACATAATTCATATCAATCATTTCGGCATTTGAAAATTCAATTTTTAAGCATGTAGATACATACAGAGTTATATTTAATTAAATGCCAAAAAACTCATAATTTATATATTTATTTCCATTTAAAACAGGCCCTGTTAAGTGACACTCGTATCCGAATACAAATATTTTCGAATATGGAGATTTAACTACGTTTCACCACATAAAATATTTCAATTTCATGAGTGCTACAAAAAGCGGCAATAAAATAATATATAATTAATACTGGCCGTACGAAAATTAATTTAATAAATGAAAAATCGGTTCTGTTTTGTGTGATTAAATTTGTGTTTTTATTTATTGGTGTTGACCGTAAATTTAAATAAGCTATGCAGATATTAAAGGGCAATATTAAATAAAACGTTATTCGGTAATATTTCAGTTTAATCGAATATCGAAAATCATTTGTTAGTATTGGGACAATCGTAAATACCAATATTTAATTGGGAAATACCGGGCGCCCATGAAATCAAGGCGTGCCCAACAGATACAGTTTTATCTATCTAGTAGTAGTAAACATCTTTATTTCTAAAAAAGGCTATCGACCTATCGGTCTTTCTGCCCTTGTTTAATACATGTAGTCTTAATCTAAATAAAAAAACAAAGATGAAAATTTTCTTATTCTGGGTTAACAATTTGATTAAATAAACTTTCTAATTCTAATGACAAGAAAAAATTATTTTATTGTCCAGTAGTCAGTTGCGTTTGTGTGTTCGAGTAGGGTTAATGTAGGGAAATGAAAGCGGGATTGTCTGGTTGGTCTTGTAAGACAAAGGGGATTCAGTATGGTCCAGTTGTAGGGGTTGTTTGTCCATTTTATCTGTAGTTGTATGAGTCTTTCCGAAATCCTTGTCATGTTTGTGCGTTCGTATAGTAGTTGGGTGGAGGGGTTGTGTAGTGCGTTTTGGGGGTGTCTTATTCGTGTTATTAGTCTTAGTGCAATTTGTTCTGTTGTTTGTATATAACGTTTTGTCCTTTCTGTTCCGTTGGTCATGAGTATATGTCCATAGTCTAGCAAGGGTCTACAAATAGCTTTATATATTTTGGTGGCGGTATTTGTGCTGATTCCTCTGTCTTTGTAGGTTAGTGATCGGAAGTGTTTTCTTCTCTTTATTGCTTCTGTCCTGATGCTTCGTATGTGTTTAGTGAATTTAAGTTTGTGGTCAATTGTGATTCCAAGGTATTTTACGTCGTTTTTTGGTTGTGTCGTTTGGCCGTCTGCAGTTATTTTAGGGGAGTCAGCGTTGAGTCTGTGGTTTGTGAGCAGAAGTTGGTTTTTTGAAGGGTTTGGTGTTAGTCTCCATTTATAAAACCATGTCATGGTGTTGTTTGTTAGTGTTTGGAGTCTTTGAGCTGCTCTCTCAGTAGTTTTGTCATGTACAATAAGTGCCGTGTCGTCTGCGTATTGTAATATGTATGCCGATCTGTCGATTTGATTTTTGTCTGGTAAGTTGTAATTGTATATGTCATGGCAGTATATATTGTAGAGAAACGGTGAGAGGAGAGTTATCGATCTATTTAAGCAATTAATTTGGAAACACCGGTAAAAGTTCGAAAAAGTGATCAACAATATAAAATTTCTGTTTAAATTTCAAAATGTCATTAGGGCTTTCTAGAATAATAGGTAGAAAATCTTAAGGGATGTTAAATATACCACTTTCCGTATTACGTCCTCGCCCTTTGCTACATCTCGATATTAGAGAATTATTATTTATTAGGGTAAAGATTATTAAACCTAACCATCTTAAAATGTCTGAAGTAAATTTTGAACCGCCAGATAAATTTGAAATTAATGGCTTTGGGCATTTCACTTTATTTAAGAAGCAATATTTCTGATGATAAATTAAAGTTTCTGGAGATAACTCATTATTGGGATCAGAAATATTTCTCGCTTGCTATAGTTGTTTGTTACCGCTGCTGTCCATTTAATGAACTTGTTATCTCGAATGGCTCTGTGTTGAAATTAGGTCACTTCGCATGTGGAAAAAAAAACTCTAGGAAATACTACTAAAGATTGGATAAGTCACTTGAGTCAGATCTTGAAGTAAAATTTCAATATTCCATCTACTCATTAATAAAGAACCACCATCAGAAACTTTGACTGAAAAAGGCGAACGAAGTTTTCTGAGTGTTAGCTATCCAAAACGTATTTTCCAGCGAAGGCCGTAAGTAAGTTTTAGCATCTAAAAGACGATTTTCCCATAAATCATCTAGGTCTACATTAGTCAGTCAACGGTTAGTTTGTAAGTTTTAGTAGATGATATATTCTCATTTGTTTTTTAAGCCTTTACTAAACTGAACACGACTTCCTGGCGCCATAAACAGGCCATACTGCGGAAGCTCGACAATTTATCAGGCCGTGAAGCTGAAAATGCTGGATTTGTGGAATATTCTTCAATTGTTTTATTTGATTTAGCTTTATCGTAAAAATGACTGCCTGAAAATATAAATTATTTTTGCTTTTTTCCTCGGAACTGGTTTCGAAACATCGGTGTGGAGAAAATATTAAAACCCTATCCTAAACATGAAAACCCATCACTTTGTTTCCAACAGAACATTTTTTTGGCTGCTGATTATTTTCCGGTTAATTTACTAATGCCCTTTTTCAATTCGCTCATTTTGCTAGAAAATTTTAATTAACGCTGCAAAGAATATATTAATGAACAGAGTCCTGCAGTTTTTGCTATCGATTATAGAAAAAAGTTATGAAAAATCTTAATTAAAGATGTTGAAGGTAGTGCAGAAACCCAGTCTTTGGAAGTAATTAATTGCGCGTTAATCAATTAAACCGTCGAAATTTAAAATCCTAGCTCATCAGCCGCCTCCTCGTTGCAACTATGCCAAGGATTTATTAAAAAAAAACTCATCATGCTAGTCGAAATTTGGGTACAAAACTTCAAGAATGTAAGCTGTCAGGGGCATTTAAAACAACTTTAATTTCAGATATACCTTGCGGTTACTAAACGTACAGTAAACTAAACGTGAAGCGCTAACATTGCTAGCTGCAACTAGCGCAAATCAATGTAAAGTGCAACTGTCCGGGGATATTTGCGTTAGTGGGTACAGTTTTAGTAGCTTTGCATTGAAGCGCATCCCTGTTTAGGATCACATTTTGAAATTCAAGCAATCCTAATACCTGCCTTTAAATACCGATTCCCTGATCTAAGTAAATCGTTGCGACTTTATCAAAATTTGCATCGCACCAATGACTCTGTTGAAAGTACCTGAACACCAAATTCATTACTATAACTGAGTCCATAATAATAAATTTAAATAATGTCGCATGTTTGTTTTTCTGTTAATATTTACTTTAGCAGCAATGTTTTCCACTAACGCTTAACGGGCGGGAATCCGTACCAAAACGGCAGAATTAAGCGAACAACACCATAAAATGAAAATAAAACTCTCTGTTGAGGAAACGCTAGAGATAAGCATTTATGTTCGTAATTTTATTGTACAATATAACTTTGTTTTGCATACACATTTCGAATGTGCTTGCTTGAAATTTAACAAGTCCCTTCTCGCCTGACTAGAAATGCATTCAATTAAGCTCTGGAAACTACAAAAAACAAACCAACCAAAAAATTTTTTATTCATTTGACAAAAATGAGAATAATTAACCAAAGCACTAACACACATGAAAAATACAGCGTCGCGAAAAGAATACGTAAAAAGTGAAATACTGAAAAACTTAACTCCCGAAACTCACGACAACGTGAGTTTTATGTTTAAAAAAGATAAAAATCATATCAAAAGCCATGACATATACAATTACAACTTACCAGACAAAAATCAAATCGACAGATCGGCATACATATTGCATTACGCAGACGACACGGCACTTCTTGTTCATGACAGAACTACTGAGAGACAGCTCAAAGACTCCAAACACTAACAAACAACACAATGACATGGTTTTATAAATGGAGACTAACACCAAACGCGTCAAAAAACCAACTTCTGCTCACAAACCACAGACTCAACGCTGACTCCCCTACAATAACTGCAGACGGCCAAACGACACAACCCAAAAACGACGTAAAATACCTTGGAATCACAATTGACCACAAACTTAAATTCACTAAACACATACGAAACATCAGGGCAGAAACAATAAAGAGAACAAAACACTTCCGATCACTAACCTACAAAGACAGAGGAATTAGCACAAACACCGCCACCAAAATATATAAAGCTATTTGTAGACCCTTGCTAGACTATGGACATATACTCATGACCAACGGAACAGAAAGGACAAAACGTTATATACAAACAACAGAACAAATTGCACTAAGACTAATAAAACGAATAAGACACCTGCAAAACCCACTACACAACCCCTCCACCCAACTACTATACGAACGCACAAACATGACAAAGATTTCGGAAAGACTCATACATCTACAGACAAAATGGACAAACAACCCCTACAACTGGACCATACTGAATCCCCTTTGTCTTACAAGACCAACCAGACAATCCCGCTTCCGTTTCCCTACATCAACGCCACTCGAACACTTACAAACGCAACTGACTACTGGACAATAAAATAATTTTTTCTTGTCATTAGAATTGGAAATTTTATTTAATGAGATTATTAACCTAGAATAAGAGAATTTTCATCTTTGTTTTTTATTTAGATTAAGACTACATGTATTAAACAAGGGCAGAAAGACCGATAGATCGATAGCCTTTTTTAGAAATAAAGATGTTTACTACTACTACTCATATTAAAAATCAAAATAATTAGGAACCGTTGCGCCGCTTCTGTTAACATTGGCGCTAGCAAGTCTGATTTGAGCACACTTCGAGTTCAGGAAGTTTTTGAACACAGTCCATGAAATATCTCCACGTGGATTCATAAAGTTGCCATTGTAAATAAAGTGGCTAATTTGCCGCAATTGGGCCAATTTTGAAGGAACTTTCATTAAATTATGTTAATTATATTCATTCGTCTTGGTCACAACAAAATAATTCCAAAATCTATGAATATAGAATCCTCCATTATAACCAGTAGTTTAAGACGTTCGAAACGGATTTAAATTAAGCATAACAAGTTATGGTTTATGGAGGCCTAAACTAGGGCAACAATTCAAATTGGCGTCTGTCGCCTCTCAATTCAACCGAACTAAAAGTAGCAGCTTTGACTACTCATAAATTATGTTTTTAGTTTCCCTACAATATATAATCCCCTTTAAACATTGATATTTGAAAGTTATGCATTGTTCTCAAGCTGCGGTTGTGCTCGTTGAGCAATTGAATGATAAATATTGAAACACCCTCAACCTAAATGGGTGTTGCAGAAAATGTTTTCTGAACCAAATATAATTAGTTCTGCCAAAGTTATTTAACCTTTGCGCCACGCTTTACTGTTTTCGCGTAAAATAGAAATGCAAAACTGGCACGTCACCTACTGATGTATTTGCCAAGGCTTTTAGCAGTACATTGAAATACTTAAATAATTAATCTCTTAGACTTGGCCCTCTCATGCCGTGGTGAACATAAAAAAATTCAAGAATCAACTCGGAGCAAATATATTTCCAAATTTCCCAATATAAATTGAAAACAAAGTTTCTTCGCCAAGTAGCCGAACAAAGAATAAGTGCTTTTGAGAAAAGTATCTTTAACTCCTTAGAGGAAACAGTGCGTTGTCAAGAATCAAGGTACCTAATGAGTTTGTCTGAGCTTTGAAAGTTAAAAACTCACAATTCACAAACAACAATTCTTGAACGCACCTCCTGAAGGAGCTCAATGAGCTTTGAAAGGATTTTTATGCTGTGTTCGCGTTCTTTCCGACTCATTCTGTATATCGATGCTTCAAATAAACTTTTTACATTGAATGAGCAAAACACGAAAAATAATAATAATAATGTTTATTTCTTTCGAAAAAAGCTATCATCCAAATCGATCTTTCTTCCGCTGCATTTACATGTGTGTGGTATATTAGGATATGAAGTTTATAAATAAAAAGAAAATAAAAGTTATGAATCTAACAATCTAGGCTTATTCGTATTTAATCTACTATTTAACACTTATTTATGTTTAGTTCGGTTGTTTTCGTAGGTGTTCTAGAAGAGTCGTTGTTGAGAAAAAAGCGGAATTGTCTGCTATATTTTGTAAAACAAACGGGTTCTGTATCGTCTAGTTTAGGGAGTTGTTTTTCCATTTTGTCTGTAACTGTATCAGTTTTTCTGATTTCTTTGTCATGTTTGTGCGTTCGTATAGAAATTGATTTGAAGGATTGTGCAGTGGGTTTTGGGGATGTTTTATTTTTGTAATCAGCGGCAGTGCGATTTGTTCAGTGGTCTGTATGTACCGTTTGGTCTTTTCCGTTGCCGTTGCTCTAACGACACGTAAAATAGTAGTAGTAAAACTCTTTATTTCTTAGAAAAGACCTATCGGTCTTTCTGCCCTGGGTTAATTACAAAGTTTTGTATGGAAAATTAATAACTAATGTATATAATGTAATTAATAAATATGTACGTAATTTATGTCTGGAGATGCTCCAATAGGGTTGAGGTAGGGAAGATGACGCGCGTTTGTCGTGTCGGTGTTGTTAATCAGAGGGGATCCAGGAAGGTCAGATTGTGAGGGTTGTGTTTCCATCTTGATTGCTAAACCAGTAGTCTTTCCGAGATCCTTGTCAAGTTTGTGCGTTCGTACAGTAGTCGGTTTGATGGATTATGTAATGGGTTTGCTGGGTGTCGGATATTCGTTATCAGTCTCAGTGCTATCTGTTCTGTTGTCTGTATATGCCGTTTGGTTTTGTAAGTAGCATTGGCGATCAAAATATGAGCGTAGTCTATTAGAGGTCTGCAGGTCGCTTTATGATATGATATGATAGTTGCTGTCTTGGTGCTGATACCCTTGTTTTTGTAAGTAAGTGTGAGGAAGTGTTTGACTTTCTTGGTTAGATCTGTTCTAATGTTTTGTACGTTTGTGAATTTTAGTTTATTGTCCATTGTTATTCCTAGGTATTTCACATTGTCGGTGGGTTTACTTATTTGACCGTCCGTGGTGATGGATGATGCATTTGGTGTGAGTCTCCATTTGTAGAACCATACTGTATTGTTTCTGTTAGTGTCTGGAGTTTGTCCACTGATCTGGCGGTCGTTCTGTCATGCGCGATAAGGGTAGTGTCGTCAGCGTATTGCAGCAAGTAAGCGTTTTGGTCTATACCTTCGTTGTCTTGTCTGTTGTGGTTGTATGGCATCATATATCATATCATGGCAATATATGTTGTAAAGCAGGGGTGAGAGTGGTGAACTCTGAGGTAAGCCTTGCTGAGGTGAAAAGGCTATCCCCTTTTCACCTGAGCAAAGTAGTCGTCGTTGATTCGTACCTCCAGTTGTCTGTCTTCGAGTAGTTGTTTAATAAAATGTATTAAGTAGTTTGGAGTGCCAAGTTTGTGTAGTTTGTACAGTAAGCCCTCGATCCAAACACTGTCAAATGCCTTATTTCTGTCTAAAAACAGGCTGGTAGTTTTTCCTCCGGTCAGGTGTGTGGTTTGTATGTTATTAGTAAGAACAAAAGGTGGATATAGAGTTAAGTTTTTAGTCTTGAAGCCAAATGTCCTATTAAATGCTGAAATCTGTTTTTTATGTGTCCAAACAGTTTGCTCAACACCGGGAGTAGCGTGATGGGTCTGCAGTTTTTTGTTAGTGTGCCATCTAGTCCATTTTTTAAAATAGGAAATATTATTCCGTTCATCCATGACTTGGGTATTTTGTTAGTAGTGATGCATTCGTTAAGTTTTCCTAATATGAAGTCATGTGTCTCCTGTGCTAGATGCTTAAGTACCTTGCTTTTAATATTGTCTTTTCCGGGTGCCGTGTTTTTCAGTTGTGCTAAGGCTTCGTGATATCCAGTGTTTGTAATGATTTCGTGGTTTAGACCCGACGTGTTTCTTGAAAAGTCGTCATACCATTTATTCACCCGTTCCCAGTTGTCGGTGTCAAAGTTTGTGTTTGTTGACCTTTCAAAGGTTCCTTGAAAGTGGCTAGTGAAGGCGTCCGCTTTGTCTTTGTCCGAGTATCGTTGTGTTCCTTTCTCATTGATAATGCCGATCGAACTTGTTTTTTTGTATCTAGATAATTTTTTAATTTTTTGCCAGTATGTTTTTCCTTTATCTTTTTCGATTTCTTGGCATGTTTCAATCCATGTGTGTTGTCGGTATTGATATATCATAGCTTTAATGTTTCTGTTTAAGTTGTTAATTGTTCTTTTGATAGGGTCGTCCTGTGTAATTCCGTATTGTCTGTATAAATCTCTTTTTATGTGTTTAAATGTTTTATTTTCTTAATACTATCAGGGGCCGTGCGATTTGTTCAGTGGTCTGTATGTAGCGTTTGGCCTTTTCCGTCGCGTTTGCTCTGAGGACACGTAAAATATTATGACGTAAAATGTACTTTTCGACTATTTGCAACATCTATGTACCAATTCTCTTCAATAAGGTCTACTTTAAGTCCTGTCCCAAGGATAAACGCAAAACCATTAAATCCATATGTTTACATGCGAAATGATGGATTCTGTTTACAGTACAGTATGGTAAACATGGTGTTCTATTGGATACTTCAGATATTTCGGAATATAACACGTTTCCGTAAAAATAAAATTCGATTAGAATCGTGTAACGTCCGTTTACGAGGTAAATCAGCTTAAAATGATGGCTGGAAATTATAGCTCACTTTTCTTTTAAGCAGACATGTCTAGTATGGGTGCGAGTAGTAAAGTTTACAATGTACGTTTTATCAAAATGTGTTAGGTTCATATTTTACGGGCAGGCAGTAAAAGGCAATCACAATTTTAATGTGGGTATGAAAGATTCTCACATACTTTAGTAACTTTTTTCAAGTGGAATCTACTTTCAGATTGAATGTAACAAAGGAAACAGATTCAGCAGTGTCCACGCTAACCATAACGCCATTAGAAAGAAGTCATTCAGGAAACTATACATGCTCTGTTGGAAGTCTCGCTCAAACGACCGTCGCTGTGCACGTATTGAATGGTAAGACCAAATTTTCTATTCCAACTATTTTAAACTCTCATCTTTTGTGATAAAGTTCATTTGGGCTTCGCATAATAGCATCAGAAACCTGGCATTGATTTTATCACTATGTCACTTTTCCTGCTTCATCCTGCAGCTAAATGGCTTAGACCATCGATTAGGAAAGCTTCATATACATTATAAAGGCGATAAGCTGGGGATGATTACGTATCACCTACCCATTCATGTTTGATTCTTTTGTGTGTTACATTGTTTAACAGGAATGGTTTCCTGGCAAACCTTCCAAAACTCTAGCGATTTATTTTAACGAATTTCATTAAGGGTACCTAAGCAGATTTACGCAGGAGATTTTCTTAATGTCTTCGTTAATTAAGTTATATTGCAGTTTATTAGTCTCCTTTATTAGCTGCCATATTGAATTTGATATAAATATTTACGCAGGGAGGTACTTCAGTTGATATTTTTTTAACAAACAGTGTAAGTTAGTGTGTTTTTAAAGAATTACGCGCAAAAAGACCAATCCGGAAGTGTTTTTGCATGTTGGAAAACTCACTTTTCTGCATGTACTTTCGAAATGTTCAATGCTCTTAAGCCGCTTTGAAATGAGAAGCTGATCGTTTAGAGCTGGTACATATTAACTGTTTTAAACTATTTGTAGTCATTCGAGCTAATAGGGTAACGCATAACTAATTTCCCAATGGTGCTCGATTAAATACAGTGCAATTCCGAGCCGAGAGCAAACGACATATTAGTAACGAAATATGAACCTAAATAATAGTACAGCATGAAGTGGCATGCAATAGTTATAACATCAACTGCATTTGAGACAGTATATTTCAAAATAAGCGTCATCGCTGAACAGCATTTCAATACGCAAAGTAATTCATCATTCGGGATATTCAGCGCAAAGCTTACTACTTGAATTTGATATTTCATGCAGAAGGCACTTAGATTTTTCAATATAATTTCCTTAGTCAATTAAGAGGAGGCTTGAAATATATTATTTAAATGCGAGCAAAGATTCATCCTCTCATCTTTAGACCCGAAATTGAATTTTTGCTGATACGCTTTATTTGCTTGGTTTTCAGACGCTGTTATAAAATTAATCTTATAGGAATTATTTAAGTAAATAAATCAGCTAAGTCAATAAAAAATCCAAGCTGATCTTTGATGCAATTGAATTGAAAAACTCGTTCAAACACAACACCCTGCAGGATTTGAATTGAAAAATCAAATAACTCGAGAATGAATGTTTTATTTCCTTCCTGGATGCTAAAGATTTTTTCATTTTGGTTTAATCTCGAACAATATGCGGCAGGTTTTAAATATCGAGAGATTAAATCTCAGATTTCCAAGCTTTCCTTAACCTTAGCGTCTTAAACCCTATTTCTCAGGTGTTATCTTGACAGAAAGCAATAAGAAATGGATTTAAGAGATTTACACATTAATCATGAAGCTATTGGACGTCGGCGACCGTATTAAACTAGCACTTTTCCAATTAAAATTCCGGCAAATGCATGTATAATCAAGGTTATTTTATATTTCAGGAGAATTGCCGGCGGCCGTTCAAACAGCAGGGGTCCATTTCAAGTCATCAAATTCATTTCTTCTTATAGCAACTTTGTGGTCTTTGCTCAGGTGATTGGAAATCTAAACAGTGATAGTTACTAGATAGTGTATCGTGGCAAAATTGGATGATTTAGGATTGATAGTTACGATATAGCAAAGTGCTATCGCATCGAAAAAGTGATACCATATCAAAAGATGATGTGCATGGACCAATGAAATCAAGACTGTCGTAGATTAACAAGAAGAAATATTATGAATTTTTGCAACTTATAACAGGACATACTAAATATAGAAACTGCATGGCATCTGTAAGAAAAAGTCACTCTAAAGCGTGTGTGGATTTTTTATTCCAAAAACTGAAAAGAGCTGAGTGGTCTTTTCTATACAGATTGGAAATAATACTGAAATAAATAGTTCAGGTTTTAAAATTACAATACATTCAGCAGAATACTAAAAAAATTGCCAAATTAACAAGCGAGATTTGGCAAAAGATTTCAGGAGTTTCCGAAAATATGCATAAAATCATCTATCCCAACCCACACGACTCATTACATTTTGTTACCCATTTTTTCTTAGCTAGCATGGATAATACCTACTTTACCGCATAAGCACTATTAACAACTTCCATATGAGTAGCTAATATTTTTATAAACTAAATATTTTTTTGCGTAAATGCTTAACAACTCTACAATCCACCAAGATATATCCAGAAAAATCCTCAATGGTTTAGGTATACGTATATATCTACTGAGCTTTTAAACGTAAGTTATAAATATAAATCTTGATTTTGAAATTGGACATGCAGCAGAAATATATGAATAGAGAGATACTGTACATAGAAAAATATGAAATGGTTCTATGTTTGATTCTAACCTTCCACAGAATGCTGTTATAATAGAACACAGGGAGGTGGATTCTTGTGTATGGAGCGTATATATTTTATTGTTAAAAAATAAGTATGTGTTTATAAAATTTAAATTTACTGTTAATTAGTCTTTTCGTAAATATATTTATTGAATGTACAAATACCGAATACTATAACTGAATGTTCCGCAGTAGTTTTTTAAAGGAAACTGAAAATTAAAAAATCGTTTTTATATTTCTGACACCAACTCTAACAAAGATTTTCATTAAAGTTGATTTTTATATCAAACTCAATATTTTCTGCGTTTCCCAGGTCATATTTCCTTATGAAATTTACATATTTTTCGTATTTCCCCGTGCTGGGGTAGTCCAATTAAAGAGCTGAAGGCGATTTAATACTATTCCAGAATTTTATTGTCTTTAAGGCAGTTTCTACGAACTCGACCCAAATAATCATTATTATTCTAGATATTGGATAAAATCAATATTCAAACAGAAAACCTTCAATATTGCTTACGATTGTATTGAAAATACCATTAAATGTCGTCTAGAGCCATATTTTTTGTTATTTCATACAATACAATGTTGGAATAATATAACACTGTAAAAACGAAAAACGCCGAAAATATTGCGTTTTTAAATAGGCTATTGTTCCTTTTCTGAACTGTTCCAATCCCTCGGTTCGTCATCCTTATTTTGTAATAAATTAATTCAAGAACTGGAATTGAAAGTTTTTAATACAACATATAAGTAAAAAACATAAAAAGCTAGATTTTACAAATATTAGTGTCAGTAATCCCATCTATGTGTAAATAATTAACAAAAAATAATTATATGCATATATAATATTTATGTAACTATTATACGTCCTAGAAGAATACTTAGTATATTTAGTACATTTGTGTGTTTATGATACATGACCAAGGTGCAGATATTCATTTTGCACCTACTTTCTGTAAATAACTCTATGTAGGTAACTGGTTTACTAGATATATTACAATATATGTAACATATGAACGAGTTAATTATTAAAACTTTAAATAAAAGTTTGTTAATCAGGGCTGGAGAGTTTTATTTCATTTAAATACATTTGTTACATTTAGTCGTTTGCTTATTTCCATATTTTGCATCAATTCGTAATGTTTAAAGCCCCAATAGAGCAAATTCGCCGGTTAAATATCGAAATCAAATCGGCAGAGTCCTCTAGCGTGTTATCGTGTGGGCTCGTTCCAATCGCGGCTTTCTTGCCATAGAAATGAAGTAGAATTTGTACCATTTTGAGAGAATTGAGTTATTTGGAAAAAATCGACCGGAGTTTCAATACCTTTAGGCACTTTGATCTGGATTCAAGGGTATTATTACTTGTCAAGACTACAAAAAGGTCCAATTTACAGCAGAAAAAATACTAATCAAATAATCTTTACTTCAAAAAAATTCAGAGAAACAGAAATGTAAAAGATGCTCAAAAACTCAGTTGCTTTTCGAAAAACCAAAATTCAGTTCAAACTAAGAAATTTATGGATTAGAAATTATTCTAACCAGCTTTCGGTAAGCTGGCGCCTCCATCCTCCATTGTCTGACCATTAATCCTCAACGAGTGCACACGGCACTTAAACACGCAAAGAAAATCCACTCCGAATTGAAAACTTTAATCCTGCAGTTGACAGGCAGGAAACTACCGCACTTGCCTTCAGGGCTACAATGATTCGGCCTACATTTCCCATCTAGATGACGACGCAAAGAGCATGCGACCTATTGCAAAGCGGCAAGAAAAACTCTAATTATAGTAAATAGAGGCATTAAAAAAAGTAATTTGTACCTGAAAAAGTAGTCCGTTTGCGAAATAAGCAAGGGATTTAATACGATATGATAGTTCAAGCTGGCAGCAAACACAGTAATTAAAAATTGAGTACTGGTACACTTTATCATGCCCTCGCGTTCGATGTTAACAACATACAGTATATTGTTATTCACTTGCGTGCATAGAAATCGGCCCACTGTAAATTTTTGACTTTAACTATATATTTTTTTAAAACTATTCATCAGATCAAAAAAAGAAATGTGCTGTTTGAAAGACAATTTAATATGCTTTAATGTGAGTATAAATTTATCAAGAAGGCTTTTCGTTTATATGCGTAGCAACCGCTGAACCAATGAAACGTGTTTATGTGGTGATTGTAACGAAAATAAAAAAATTGTCAAATATTAAAATTATTGCGTTTGCAACTGAAATTTTCATATTAATTCGTTTTTCATAATCTCAATAGTGTTTAAGTGTGTTAGTTTAATGCATACTACACCACAAAAAGCCAGCCAAGTTATTGCTTTAATCGAAAATGGACTTAGTCAGCGAGCTGTTGCTAGACAATTGGATATGACACGCGCAGCGGTTCGAAGAGTGTGCAAAGATTATCAGGAGACTGGATCCTTTCATAGGCGACTTGGAACAGGCAGAAGGCGATTTACAACCGCTCGTGATGACCGCTTTATTGTGTCAACAACATTAAGAAATCGTCACCTTAATGCCGTTCAAGTGCAACGACAGCTCCGTGAGGTGCGAGGAGTGGCTATTAGTCAGTGGACATGTATGTTTTGCCTCGCGGCGACCTTCCCAGCTTTCACCATTAGGTCCATAGATCTCCATCCGTTAGGACACTACTCTCTTGAAAAATCACTATCACGGAAGCCCATCTCCGTTCCTTGGACCATCCACCCAACCAATTAGCGGGGAGGATGGGGAGCACCAGTTAGCCCTGAGTTTTCCCATCCACGATCTTTCTACCTTCTGGCTTTTACATCTCCGACAATTCCTGTATCTATGGGGGGGGGAATAAGTCAGTCCACCTCCACGTGGTATTCCCTGGGAGATCGTGCGTAAGTCTTACGAGCAGCATGATCGGCTAAGCGGCTGACTAGTCCGGCGGGATTGCGGTAGTGGAATGAGCCAGGAAGGCTGTCGGCCACATCCGCAAAAACGGCATGGGAGAGAGGAGAGTGGAGTTGTTTGGTTGGGATAGAGGGGATGAGTCGGGTACCGCTCATCTCCTCGAATTGTAAGGGGTTTTGCATAACGGGACAGAGAATTAAGGGAAAGATTGGAAACGGTGTAGAGGGATAAGATGGAAAGGTGTAGCATTAAGGGGAGTAAAGTAAATGGACCGCTTTTTGGGTCAGAGTAGTTTTGGAATTTTCGGGAAGTCGTGAGAGCAAGGACTTGTCTGACCTCGAGCACGCCCGTCGCCACCCCCCCATAGATACAGGAATTGACGGAGATGTAAAAGCCAGGAAGTAGAAAGATCATGGATTGGAAAACTCAGGGCGCGGCGGCACGCGTGCTCGAGGTCGGACAAGTCCTTGCTCTCAGTACTTCCGGAAATCCAAATCACTTGACCCAAAATAGTCCATTTACGTTACTCCCCTTAATGCTACACCTTTCCATCTTGTCCCTCTATACCATTTCCAATCGTTCCCTTAATTCACTGTCCCGACATGCAATACCCCTTAATGTCCGTCGGAGATGAGCGGTACCTCACTCATCCCCTCTCGCCCCAAACTCTCTCTCCCCACGTTTCTGCGGATGTGGCCGACAGCCTTCCTGGCTCATTCCACTACCGCAATCCCGTCGGACTGGTCAGCCGCTTAGCCGACCATGCTGCTCGTGAGTCTTATGCACGGTCTCCCAGGGAATACCACGAGTAGGTGGACTGACTTATTCCCCTTAGTCAGTGGACATGTATGTTCTATCTTGTGGCGACCTGCCCAGCTTTTGCCATTAGGTCCATAAATCTCCATCCGTTAGGACACCACTACCTTGAGAAAACACTATCACGGAAGCCCATCTCCGTTCCTTGGACCATCCACCCAACCAATTAGCGGGGAGAATGGGGAGCACCAGTTAGCCCTGAGTTTTCCCATCCACGATCTTTCTACCTCCTGGCTTTTACATTTCCGTCAATTCCTGTATCTATGGGGGGGGCGGCGGCGGGCGAGCTCGAGGGCAGACAAGTCCTTGCTCTCACTCAAAAGCGGTCCATTTACTTTACTCCCCTTAATGCTACACCTTTCCATCTTATCCCTCTACACCGATTCCAATATTTCCCTTACTTCTCTGCCCCGTTATGCAAATCCCTTAAAATTCGAGGAGATGAGCGGTACCTTACTCAGCCCCTCTATCCCAAACAACAACTTCAACTCTCTCTCTCCCAACCGTTTCTGCGGATGTGGCCGACAGCCTTCCTGGCTCATTCCACTACCGCAATCCCGTCGGACTGGTCAGCCGCTTAGCCGACCATGCTGCTCGTAAGTCTTACGCACGATCTCCCAGGGAATACCACGTGGAGGTGGACTGACTTATTCCCCTTAGTCAGTGGACAGTAAGACGAAGGCTGCAGGAAAATAACCTGACCCTTAAAACATCTGCGATTGATCCAAAATTTACTCCAGCTCATCGGCAAGCACGCCTGCGTTTTGCATGGTATCATCTGAATTGGACGTTGGAACAATGGGGTTCTGTTCTGTTCTCAGATGAGACCAGAATATGCCCCCATGGTAGCGACCGAAGAAGGAAAGTGTACCGAAGACCAAGAGAGCGATTTGCAGATTGCTGCTTTGAAGAGCGGAGTGCTTATGGAGGTGGTTCCTGTATGATCTGGGGTGCAATTTCTATAGGAGCACGAACTGACCCTGAGTTCATTCGTCGGGGCGACCGTGTTCACGGAAGAAGAGGTTTAACGGCTGTTAGATATATGGAGGAGATTTTAGCAATTCATGTGGTACCTTACGTCGACTACATTGGAGACGAATTTACCTTTATGCATGACAATGCCAGGCCGTACATCGTAAGAATCGTTCAAGATTACATTGCAGAAGTCGGTTTTCGGGTTATGGAGTGACCAGCATACAGTCCTGACGTAAATCCGATCGAACGCTTATGGGATGAGCTAAAACGAAGAATTCGAGCTAGACTTCATACCCCAAACTCAATCCCAGAGCTTATTGTTGCAGTAGGTGAGTGGTTTAACATCCCTCAAGAAACAATAGCAAACTTGATTAGATCTATGCCTAATCGTATGAGAGAAGTCATTAGGGAAAGAAGAGGTCATACCCATTATTAAAAAATTGAGTGTTAAGTTTTAAATTGTCAATAACCCTGTTTATGTTAATAATAAAAAGCTTAATTTGCTTAATGCATTCTTTTCACTATGTTAAACATAGGATACGCACAATAATTTATACTCACATTAAAGCATATTAAATTGTCTTTCAAACAGCATATTTCTTTTTTTGATAAGATGAATAGTTAAAAAAATATATAGTTAAAATCAAAAGTTTACTGTGGGCCGATTTATATGCACGCAAGTGTAGATAATCCCTTTACTAACAACTTTTCTAGTGGTGTTTCTTAAATGTCATCATTGAAATTTATTATCCTTTGGAAATGGTGAATTCACTCAAAATAATTCAACATTTTCGTTTTTGACAAGGACCCCGACCGAAACGAAATAACTGTTCCGTTCCGGTATCGGTAAAAGGAAAATTTTCAAATTTCGGTTTCCTTACGGTTCCGGTTTAGAAAATAATTTCCAATTCGATTCCGTTCCGGTTCCGGTTTTTTTTCGGTTCACAACAAACGAGGACAAAGATAAATGATACTCTAATTAGGAATCTCACTATATCTTTCCTTGCTTGTTGTATTATACAAGATAAAAGATGAGCAAACGATCCACTGCTTCATACGGTACTTCAGCTGGCTGTATGGTAGGGGGTAGGAGGACTCGTAACCCCACACAAGGATTGAAATTTAGGTAACATTAAATATAACAACATGAAATAAAGACTCTTTAAAAGAAATAGACATTTTTCCGTAAGCGAATGCGGCTTTGTTCCACTTTATAGGAATTTAAAATATTTTCAATTTTATTAAGGGCTACAAATGAACCTTGTGAGGAAAATGCGTGCTGATTAATTCCTTTTAAAATTTTTTGCTCTGAATCTTTATGTCTCAAAAAGGCTTCCATTTCATCGCTTAATGAAGAACTAGATGATTCCGTTTCCATATCGTTTTGGTCAGGGTCAGATTTAGAATTAGAAGAATTGCACTCTTAAAAACATCAGTCTAGTCCATAACGACTTTAAATGTGCTTTTGCTCTTTCTACTTGATTGTCGGCTAAAACTACCTTATACCAAAAAATTATTATTTTGTGATTTATACAAGATTTGTAGTAAGACATTTGGGACAACTAGCCCCAAAGAATAGCGCTTATATTTGCTCCCTTTGACGGCGTCGCGGCGCCGACTATTAAAACGATGCCAAGAACTAACTAAAAGAGATGCCGACCCTTTGTCGGCACATTAATAGTGACACCGCGATTCATCAGAACACAGAAATAAGTTTATATTCATCTGCAGCAGGGTAAATTATTATTTTCATTTGCTTCTAAAATGTAGCGTAATTTCTTTCAAGCGTTACGAGCAGAATCGAAAAAACCGAAATAAAATATTGCGGTTCCGGTTCAGCACCTAACAGGGTGCTAATTTAAAATATGGGTTCAGTTTCGGTTCCAGTTCAAAAATATAAAACGGTTCCGTTCCGGTTTTGGGTTCATATCGCTTCCGGTCCGGGTCCCTGGTTTTTGATGTCCACCGTGTAACTTTCATATGAGTTTGTTGAAGACAAGACATGGAATTCGTATTTTCTATCAGCCTTTTCGCTGTTGTCAAATATAACATCGTTTGCCGGGTTTACAACCTCGAAACTGCTAACGAAAATACACAGATCTACAGGGGCTTTCGAAAGGTACACCAGACAAAATCGATCAAACAATTAATGTATTTTGAAGCTGTATTTGGGTTGTAGTGTGTTGACTAGATTTAGGAATGGTCAAAGACCCAGAAAATGCATAACTGACCCTTTCGTGGCTTTGGAATGACCAGTGATATCCCAGCAGAAACATGAATAAATTATTTTATTTACTCATTTCATGTTTTGCTGCAATACATGGCTTTCACATCGACCCATTAGGTTGTTTCAAGAATATACCTCCAGTTAGACGGTTACCGTTACCGAAATTGCAGTCATACACCGCTTGCGAAACTTATTGCTCAAAGGCGTTCTTCAGGTAAGTGTCTTCATATTGCTGAATTTATCAACTACCTAAATAGCTCAAGCTCATCTTTTGGGTTTATCAAGAGCCCCACTAGGAGTTCAGTTTGCAGATCAATCACAAATTAAAGTTGTTCGTAATAATAAAGCACTAGAAGTGAGTAGTTAAAAGCCCCAACTCCAAACCGATTCTCAATAATTTACACTCAGTGCAAAATATTAGCTCGCGTTAATCTTATCTTCTTACTGCGAGTAACTAGCGCTAAAACTTATGCAGATGCAGAACCACCTGCTTTTTTTACTCTTTACCGAATATCCACAGAGGAATTCGAGTTCGCTAAAACGAATGAAATAACAAGTGGCAAGTTATTTAAACAATCAATTAATCAGCATTTCGATTTCGAAATCACATGTAAAATAGAAAAACCTAATTAAATGCACACACATGCTGCAAGAAACAGTAACTAAAGTTCGCACATGGGTCTGGGGTTATCATAAAGTAAGTGATATATGTATATGCAATTTATTATGTTTTGATTAAATAAAAAGTAAAAGGAAGCGAAATGTTTACATAATGGGTGTAAGCAGCGCTAATTTAAATGTGAAGCCGCAATTTAGGGAATTGTTTTCAAAATAATGTCGCAAAATCCTCAATTACTTATTTAATATTCTCTAACTAAATGAAATCAGTTTTTCTTAGGGAAGCTCGGTAGGTATTCGGCAAGGAAGCACATTTCAATCTATTCTGTTTTTTGTGCAGGGAGTTTAAGAACCGCATTTTTTAAGGATGTGATTTCTCAGGCGATTTTACGGAAATACATCGTTTCCAAAATACAGAAAATTATATTTTTGCGAAAAATAATTCAAATATGTTGTGACCGATTTTTTTTGATAGTTGGTGGCGATGTTTGTCGACAGTTTTCTATGGTAGCTGTTCAAATAATATTTGAACAATTTAGTAAAGATTTGTTGGGCTTGTGACTTTCTCAATGTTGAATTCCGGGAACGATGCGCCCCTGTCGACGATCTTCGGACCGGTCGCAAATGTGCCTTTTCGGGGAAAGCAATGAGAATTTGTTCCTCCAGCTTAGCATGTTCCCGACAATTCCGACACCCTTCAGATAATTGGTCATTGTTTCCTTTGGGTTGGTTCACTTTGCATAACCGACCGATGACCATTGTCTTGAAAGGCAAAGTAATGTCTACTCTAAAAGGCATTTTGGCGGCAAAAGGGTGCCAATTGAAAGCTGTGAGGAAACAAACTATTTCGTTTGGCGGGAGGTCCACTTTCTCTACCTTTTAGAATCAGTCCAAAGTCCACCTCAACACGGCCGTAAAACAATTCTTGGGAAAACTCTGTTTCCCTCACCCTGCACCTCCGATTTGACCATACCTTAGTCGACAAGAGTGACTAGGTATTCAGTTTTAAACTCAAACTCATCGGGAGCAGAAGACTTCAACTACACTCGGTAGATTGAGTAGTCTTGAACTCATACTCGTCGGCAGCAGGAGAATTCCTCTACACTCGGTAGATTGCTTCAGTATTCAACTCACACTCGTCTGAACCAGAAGACTTCAACTACACTCGGTAAATTGAGTTATACTCCTCCATACTCGGTGGAGAGAAGTCTCTCCCAGCCCAACGCGAACGGCAGTTAGTCAAAACCAGTCGCGAAAACGAGTCTCTACAGTCAAAGGTCATACTGCCCAGCCCAATCGCTCAAAGTGGTAAAAATAAACGTTTTTACCAGTGCTGGTTTGGCACATACGAAATAGCCAGATCGTTTATTATTCCTGCAGCTGCTCCCAACTTACCCACCAAACACTCGCATGTCAAACACATTGGTCCTTCGAAGAGCACACATTCTCCCCATTTATTCTGGTCTTGCAATCCGAAAATTTCGAATTAGCAACTCATTTGGTCCATTCGAGCCGGATCAAGTCGCATCAGTAGGAAACCTATTAAAATGAGCAATAATATTTTTGCTTTCTCAATAATCATGTTTAAACTCGGTTTCGTTTTGAGAAGCCCACATTTTCATATTTTTGTACCCTAAATTATTTTATATAACTTCAGTATTTGTCTCCTTTAGTATAACATTCATTACTATTTTTAATAAGTTGAGGCTCAGATCTCCTGATTTAAACCTTCCATCGTCACGAAGTCCACGGATTGTTCGTATTCCTTTCCCTTGCCTTTTCCACTACGACTCCCCTTTGTTGCAAACTTTTCCAAATTAAATTTCTTAGGACACTGTCAAAGCCTGTTTGAATACCTGTGAATTCGATTTAGACTTTGATTTTTCAATTTGGGGCAATTGTATAAAATGAATTTGCGATTATTTCGCATTACTTCTTATCTCTTCTGTTATTACCAGAGAAGTTTGTGTTTGAATGTTTTTCAAGTTCAAGGAATAAAAAAACCCATTTGGAATACACCAACTTTTTCTGCCTTAAAATAACGAAATTTGCAGCTTTCCATTGGTCACTGATGTTATCTGAGCAAAAAAATATTGTTGATGAATGTCCGTATCTCGCAGTATTTTCGAGATATTTTGCTTAGAAGCCTGCGGTGCTAGGAAGTTGGGGAGGAAAAATAAATCATGAGTAGAAGACTTTTTTCTAGACCCAGTTTTTGCGATCTCGTCCAAAAAAAACGGATTTAAAATTTTTCTTCATTGGTTTTTCCTCGATTTACCTAAACATTTGTCTTTACCGCTACTTAAAATATGTGGTTTCAGCCAGACGGCCACTATCGCATTACGATTGTTTGAAATTATCTGAATCGATGCAGCTGTTTGATGGTCACTCACTTATTAATAATAATTTTAAATATTATTAAGTCATTGCGACCTGTTATCCATTGATGTTGATAGGCAACAATCGTGTACTGATTATTACATGTTTTGTAACACTAAAACTTAACGGATTGGCTTCCTTTTTAACACCCTGGATGTAATAAAAAATATGTCTCTTACTTGATGATAACGCTTTAGAATCAGCGAATTGGAAGATGATTTTCAACAGATACTTAATTCTATGCGTAACTAACTACTGCGTAATTAAACTATGATTTGACTAAAACTGAAAAAGTTTTTCTTCTGACAGGTATTTTTACTTTTACAACGGATCGTGTGGTTGCCACAGTTTTCTTGGAGAGCAAATAGCTGGTGTTGCGTGCGATACGTACTGCTCCAAGAACAAGTGTGAGAGCCAAATTGATTTCACTAATGTTTACTACACTGGCAATTTAGGTAATGATTTATCAATCAATCAATCGGTTCGTCTACCTATATTTGATTTAATTGTGATTTAGTGCCTGGACCGCCGAGGAATTTATATACAACACATATAACCAGCAACAGCTGTAGGATTGAATGGAAGGAACCAGAATCTTATGTTAGCATTTGGAGGTATAAAGTTAGGGCCGACGTACTTAAAACGTTTTCAAGTTACCCCCCAAGTTCTCGAGAGTGGGCTTTTGGAAATAGCACGTTTCGAGCTGAGCTTCCAGATCTTCTTTCAGCCACACGGTATAACATTAGTGTTTATACATTGTCCAGTGATGGCGACGGGGAAAAGGCCTATCAAATCATTATTACCAAATTGGCAGGTAATTTTATATAAGCCAATACCAATAAACAGGGTTGTTGTTAAGTCTGCATAACACTTCAGAGCCAGAAAATCTACCACCTCTACCTACGGTAATTGCGAACGATGGCCATAAAATAACAGTGAAGCTTACGCCAGTGATGAACAATAACGGGCCAGTAAGCGCATATAGAATTATAGTTGTAAAATCTAATGATAACCAAGGGTTTCAAAAGGATAATGTCTTGTCCTATTCAGAATCCCGAGAACAAGGCCTAAGCTACTATGTAGCTGCAGAAATCAGTCCTCAGGTTCCATAACATGATTTTATTAGAGATTATTTGTTTTAACACAAGTGTTTATAGGTCATCGATAAACCATTCATAGTTGGTGATGGTAAGAATTATGGCTCTTTTTACAACGCCCCCTTAGATCCTGATGAAAGCTATCACATATTACTTGGTTTAGTAAGTAATTTCAACGGTGAAACTAAAGTTGCTTACAGTCAGGCCAGTGGCTATCATAATGGGATTTCAATTCTGAATGTCCATAATCAAGACACTTCAGGTTGGTAAACTAAAGTGGAAGCTTCTCGTATGAACCCCACTTGGAAAACTTACAAAATTTTAGGTTCCCCAGCTATAATAATAGTGCTTTGGGTTGGAATTGGTATATTAACTACTCTGCTGCTGTTAGTATTAGGGGGGGTCATATTTATAAAAACTAGACTTACTGGTAGCCGCCAAAGACTTACGGACAACCAAGAACTGACTTTACAAGGACCTATGATTGAAGTTGTAAGTCATAGCCAGACGTTTTTTGAGCGTACCCAGAATAAACATACTTGTGGGTTTAGGAAAACAACGGTTATATTCATGAAGAAGAACACATCCCTGCTATTTCGCACTACAGAAACTTGAAGCAAAAAGTGCGAACAATTCCTTCTAATCAATTGAAAATTGAGCCAACTAATTTACTCGGAGTGGGAAAATTTGGAAAAGTTAACCCTGGAACTCTGCATGAAAACGACAATATGACTACAGTCACATGCTACAGCATTTATGACAAAAAAATGAACCAAGAAGCCCGCAAAGGTAGTTAAACTCACATTAATTGCAAAACCGGAACAGCAACTAAACAGTTCCTTTTTGCAGAAATGTTACAAGAACTTGATATTCTAATAAAAACTGGAAAGCATGAAAATATTATAAATCTTATTGGAACATCGGAAACACGTGATCTCGTTGTGGTTGTGATAGAACACCATTCGTTGAATCTCAAAGATCTACTGCTGAAGAGCAGAGATAACTTGCCTGGAAAGTTTAGCACTATGACTGAAATCCAAGCTTTAGATATCGCCTTAGGAATATGTAAAGGAATGGCGCACCTTCACTCGCTAAATGTAAAACGTTCTGACATCTAGCAAGTGATAAATTTTGAAAATTTGCTCCTGTTTTTAGATAATCCACAAACACCTGTGTGCTAGAAGTATTCTAGTGACCAACGACAATTCACCAAAGATATGCAACTTTGGAATAGCTCAGTATTTCAGCCATAACAAAATTCCTGATTATATTAGGTGGACAGCATTAGAAATTTTGAAAGGCAATGCTGAGCACTCGAAAAGTGATGTGTGGTCATTTGCCTGTGTTATGTGGGAGATAATAGCATTAGGTATATTGAATAATTGTGTCCTGAAAAATTGAAATTCCTGGGTTAATATTGATTAATGAAGACAATTATAATAAAATAAGAGTCCATGAAATGATACAAATTAAAAAACATCACAATGCAATACAATTTAGATCAGATACAGACAATCTTAGCTCTGTATATCATACAGTAATTAAATGAATGAAACATAAAATATTAACACCCGGTATATTGAAAAAATTCGTACTAAAAAGATATCCTCAGAATGCGAAAGAAAAATGCCAATTATAAACAGTTTTTTATGCTTTCGCTCGATGTTGAACAAAATTAATATTTCAATTGCTTGCCAAAGTCGGGCAAGTTGCAAAGTAGAAACAGCCATGCATGTAGGTAAATTTTAAAGCTCTGAACAATAAGTTCTAGTCTTTTCTCGAACATGATCGTCCTGACTCATCACCTTCGATCCCAAGAGATTTCAAACTATTCTAATATGTTGTAATTTGTATTTTAATATGTATATATTTATTTTCTGGGTATTACCCAGGAATTTCATTTTAATTTGATATTAAATAATAATTAATAAGTTAGTGGATTTTATTCAAAGATTCAAATTGTAGGCGGAACTCCATATGGCAACATTCCTAATAACAATGATATATTGGAAAACTTGGTGAAAGATGTGCGGTTGCCTCAACTCAGCTACATTAGTGATGATTTGTACCAAATAATGTTAGACTGTTGGCAGCTAATTCCGGATGAAAGACCAAAGTTTATGGATCTCGTGGCGTCACTAGAGACTCTCAAAGATAGCCAGTATATTCCGCCAATTAATTTTAACGTATATTCCAACTTTCATTATGAACAGTTTTATCCCAACATGGAATTATCTGTTCGACCAGCATTTTAAGACACTATTGTATATTTTTGATGAAGTACTTAAGTTTTACTTGTATGTGAGTTAGTTTTTATTCGAATGACCATTTTAATTTAAGGGAGTCTCATGACTGATTTTTAGTTTGGAATGCTTATATATGATCTCTACAACTTTCACTATTACCGTTAGTATTAGTGAATTTTGTAGAGACTCTTAGTTAGTCAATTATCAGCATCATTTCGATATTCCCCAAAAATTAACAATGACGACACCATTGAAACAGTGCACATTTCTATTTCGTGTAGAAATATTCATGGATATTGCTTTTACCTAGGAAATGGTTATATTGCGTAGAATATTTAACTGCAGACAAATCCATGTGGCAATCAACAATAATATATAATAAAAATATGTACTTACCCATCAAAATTCGGCACTTCGCTAAGATTTCAGACAAATTACTTTTAAAGAGACAGATATATATATATATCATACCGAATTAGATATTAAGTTTTGGCATTCAATTTTAACGTGAAACTTGCGACTAAATTTGAGAAATTTGTCTTTTTGTGTATATTCCCTTTTAAGATAAGTTTTCATTGAATAATGAATAAGATATTGTAAAAATTAAAGATTGTGATTTAATGAATAATCGAATGCAGAAACAGAAATTTCCAAAAAATACTGATGTGACATAATAGTTTTATTTATTGGGTTATTGGCTTAGAATTAGTAGATATACTATAAATTTTTTGTACTTTTCTAATAATTACTAGGAGGTGTTCTAAGGCGACTAAAAAAAGGTGTGATCTTCAACATATTTATTCGAAAAATATACGATAGATGCATTACAAAATACTTTGTTTTCTTCAGAGTATTACCTGTTTTCGACACTATAACAACTGATAAACTTACGATTATTCAACTGGCCTACAAATTAAATAGAATATGTCAGCAAAAATTTTAACAAAAAGAGTAACAAACCGCAAACATTCGTGTAAAAATATAAGTGCATAAAGTATGTGAAACGTTTATAAACATTCTTTAGGATCAATTCAAATACTCATCATTAAACCTCTATTGGAATATGGAAGTAAAACAATTTCTTGTAAATACTGAATACTATCAAATGAAACATTGTTTCAAATGGGCGCAACCCGATCCTCTCAAGACATATATCTTGACTATCGGACTTAATGCGATTTAAAATTTAAGATAAGTGCTATAGGAATGGTCCTTAGAATATGGAAGAATGAGAAACCCGCGTAAAATAATAAATGCAATAAAATACATGTGAATGCATAAAATACAAAGTAACGGCGTCCCGGCATAATCGATATCTTACAAATTGGACTTCATAAAGGGTTTTAGATACAAATTAAAGGAATTATTAACTGGCTCAGCATTCAGTGGACTTTGCTGTGCGGCTTTAAATAGTCTTTCATAAACGTTTCCGTCGTATGCACCGAGAGCAGATGCCAGAACCTCGTCGCGAATATCGAAACTATCAACCAAACCAACTGCATTTGGACGAATAGCAATTAGAAGTTCTTCTAACCATATTTGTAGGGATTCTATATCCTTTCCACTAACTTCTGCAAACTAAAAGAGATGTGAATAAACGCTAGTTCTAGACACATTTGTGGAAGCAGGTGAAGGGCCAACGAAAACCAGGTGCAATAGCATCAACCACTTACCCGCAATAAGTAGCCGGATAGTTTTAAAGCCTGGGTTACTGCATACAATTGCACTAGTTGATCCAGAACTAAACGAAGTTCCGGTGTTACTTTCGTTTTCTTAACCGACTCATAGAATCGCTCTACAATAAATGTGCGACCATGAACATCGGCGGCTTCAACCAACTCAATTGAAGTGTTATTCCACGCTTCTTCAGAACATTGTCCTTTCCTGATTCTTTCGTTTATGTGGCTATTTGCCAGCTGAATTTTACTGTAAATAACTCCTCCAATTAAGATAAACAGGACGTGTTTATTTTAGAAAACTGTACCTGGCAGATGTTTTTTGCAAAACTAGAATGATCCATTCGACGTTTTTCTGAAATGGCGTTTTCTGATCCAGAGCCGTTCTCAGATATCTAACAGTAGGTAAACTTGAAAGGTTTGTTTGGTTCTGCCACATTTTGATTAAGAACCTAGCAGTTTGGAGTAAGAGCACTGTATTTTCACCTTCATACGTGCACATTGCGGTAACCAGCCCGTACGTTGAGGGTAAATTTGAGGCCGTCATATATCCATGCCCTCCACAGGCTAACCTACATGTTTCTACACCCAATGCTGCATCTGCCGTACTTACTGATTTTAGGACGCAAGTCGTTGCGTGCAGCTGAACAAGAAAATACCAGCAAATCCACATACAATTAAACATTACTCAGCACAATATTCTAACCTCCGGTAAATTGTCTAGCTTTCCTGTCTCTAATTGTGAACTAACGTCGTTATAAACCTCCCATATCCAATTTGCTGCGTATTGGAAAGCGAAACACGTTGCTATATTGGGAAATAGCTTGTGTTGCTGAGTTACATAGTCTAGGATTTGAGTTTCCGGCTCTCTGAAGAAAAAACGCTTATAACAAAGAGTTTTGAAAGAACTAATGAGACTTACCCTGGTTTCATTTGACACTGTCGCCTAACGGCGCTATATCTTGTAGCAATAGTAACCGATTTTTTTAGGTAAGTAGCTGCATCTTGTACGAGCACAACACGCACAAAAATCATGGTTCCATAGGTTAGCTTACTGCTAGGAGAGCTCACATATGTGCCATCCTACAAAAAAACACACAGTAATCTGAGAAGCGTGTGCCTGAAGAAAATACTAACAGGAAGAACTTGGTTATTCTTCATCAGAAGACTTGAACGCGGAATTCTGACATTTTCGAACCCTAAATAACCGTTGTTTGTGCCATTCATACCCAGCTTACAACCGATTTCGCCAATTTTAATTCCAGGCAAAGGATTGTGCGTCTCTTGATCTCTTAGTTGAACTATAAATGGGTGAATTCCATGGCATTGCCCTTTTGTGTATAATTGTGCGACTACCACAGCGTAATTAGCCGAGTGACCCACTAGAAAATTTGGGTAAATTCTTGCACATACAAATTACCTCGGATTACTTACGACCACCAGGCCACCATTTATACGCAGTGAGAGATGGACTATTGAGAATAAATGCTTCAGTTTTCGCGTCATACGTTGCAGTAGTTTCAAGTCCTCGTATAAAAGTACCATGTCCTAATTCAGTCTGAAATAACAATTAGGACTGCATGATATCCGAGATTGGGGCCTTATAATATTAATACCTGCGCATAAGTTCCGATAATATTACAATTCCAAGCCTTCTGAATCCATTCACCTTGCTGCTCAAATGTACCTTGCCCTATTATAGTGGGAATAAACATCACGAAATGCAAAGTCAAAGGATTTCCATCACCCAAAATTGCTGAACCCAATTGACCCCCCAATATCTCTCTGAAATCAAGGAGTTCTATACTGTTTTTATTAAAAAATATATTTTCAATGTATGTTAATTAAAGAGTCCGAAAAACTTTTTACAAGCTTGTAAGCGAAACAGTAGATTCGTTAATGTAGGTCAGACAAATTAAAGAGGCAATGGAAAAAAAGTTGAAATGCTTACATTGAAGAAGCGATTTCGGACTTGGTAATTAGAAATATATTAAGTTCCATTAAAACGGTCAGTTCATTTGATTAATGACTTATTTATTTCCAGACAAGGATTACTGATTAATGAGTAAAATACTGTGAAAAATAAATACAAATATCCTTGATTGCGAAATGTAATGAGGTGTTAGGTTCAAAAGTCAGTGATAGAGGTCACGGAACAGTATCATGTACATCTTGCCAAACTTATCAAAATTAGCTTTAATGAATGATTAACGTCATGGAAGTGCAGAAAAAATATTAAACTTGTTATCAAAGAGCGTGGCAATTTTACGATTCCTTTATATATTGCATTAGGTAAATATCGGAAAAACCGGAATATTGGATAATAATTGGAAGTGCCTACGTGACAAAAATAAAATAAAAAGCTCACGTATTCCATAATAAAATGTAAAATATCGTAGCAAACAATTCCTTTCGGCGTTAACAAAACTGAATGTCCCTACTACCCACGTGAAGTAGACAATCTTCTAGCACTAAATAGACCTCATTTCAACTAATATATAATTTGAATTATTTTAAGAACTATCATCGCACTTAAATTCCTCGAATTGGTTAAGACAGGAAACTCATAACAGTTTATTACCCACCTGAAGTTATCCATTCCACCTTTACCTTCCTCCTGTAATTGCTGGACTTTTTTGAATATCAAGCAAGCTTTTCTAAGAGCTTCTTCATATTTTTCCTTGTGACTTAGATATTCAGACGGTACTTTATCCCTTAGCTCTGGGTCTTCCAGGAAAAACTTTTCTGATACAGGAAATGCATAAATGTTAGTATTTGCCAGTTCCCGCTTATTGAGTAGTTAAAATTGCTGAGGCTCATATAAAAGGAAAACTTTGATATTTAACATGAAGAAATCACCTCTTGCTTTTCTATCGGCTGTTTTTCTGGGGCCTCCGTCCAACAAGTGGGTCAATTCCAAACTGCTAAAAGTGCACTTTCTTCTTTCCTTATCCAAATCAGAATTAAGCTTTTGACTTGAACCCATTATAAGTAGTTTTACTAAGACAGCACTACAGAATTACACCTAAGTCGCAATTTGCCGAAATATTAAATAATAAAACCAAAATCCAAAGATCAGCACTTGACAATATTGGGTTGGAACTTGGAACCATACAAATACCTCTACATGTCACTTGTTGGGTTATATTGACAATAAGATAAAGAGGAACGCGAAGTGAGTGATTAAATAGAGAGGTCAAATCACCAATCAGAGTGATTGGCTCATTGCCACTGACCTGACTGAAACAGTCACGCAGCCTAATGGACGCATAACTATCTTTTTCTATTGGGTTTCGAAGTTTTTCAGATATATGAGCTCATTGTGCAAAATCATACTTTTGTAAAATATGTTTTCGAGAAAATCGTCAGAAATTCATTTCAAATAAACTGAATATTAACTGCGAAACGAATCCACGACATTCACGTGGATCGATGGTGTGAGTTGCAGGAGGATCGCAGTTGATTCTATCGTTACATATACAGTGTGGTCAGAATACAGTTGGAACAGCCGAAACTGTTATTGTGGAAATTACGGTTTTAATGAAATAATTGGAAATTTCTTGATAAAGAAGACATTAAATATGTTTTCTTGGAAGACCTAAACATTTATTTTTATTTATTACCCAAACCAGTTCTTACATATTAATTCTGCATTAATGATTGTAATTAGCTGTAATTAAAATGTTCATTTGTTGATATTAAAGTATTTTGCGTATTTCAATATTGTTACAAAATAACTGCCTAATATGATATGAATGTTCTAAAATTAGAAATTATCTAAATCAATCAGTATCATCTTCAAAAAACGTCTCAATGTTGGTAGCCAAAAAAGTGCTAAACAGTTATCTGGGTCGAATAAATATTGAATAAATGTTCTTATCGGCTTTGAAATGGTTGTACTTAGCTTTTAAGATCGTAAAAAACGACGATACCTTTAAAAGTGCTAATATACGGAATATTTCATCAATGATTTATTAAAATAACTTCCAGAGTTTATCTTAGCCACACTGTAAATATTTTCATTCCTATTGAAAGTCATAAAAATCCAATCAGCGAAAATAATGTGTGTTGCTTAAAAGCACCGAGCAATCTTTTTGGCAAAGTTCCCGTTTTTTAGGTAAGCCACGAAACTGGTTGCTATTAAATTTAAAGTGACGCTAACTTGACGTCTTAGACTTAGAATTACTTGATTGTAGACTCTCAGCATCTTACATTTTTTCTACCAACGTGTGTATATGTTTATTGAATGATTTCCTCCAGAGTTTTCCCATTCGATTCTTTTGATTTATCCAGTGCTGTGTTATGCAATGCCCTCCGAATTCCTATGCGAACTGTGAAATATCCAAGACACACGCGTTTAGCTGCTAAATTGCGGTAGTAGAGTTCAGTTTTTTTGTGTAAGTGGTTTCAGAAGAAAATCAACAAATACACAGTAAGTGTGGAGTTTTCAAGGAAAATTGTTTAAAAGTCAGGAAATGTGAATGAAAATTTTAATAGGCCTCGTGCTATATATAGACGGCAGTCCTCGCAATAACCGAGCGTCTATAAGCGTATAACATCTCTTCCCTCGGGAAAAACTAAAAGTAAATACAACATCCGCAAATGAGAGTTAATTCCATCGGAATTATTAACCGCAATAGAGAGTGCAACACTACAACACTTATCCTAAGTGCGCAAACTTTTTTTTCCTAACCAGACGTGAAAAAATTTATGTTTGCAAAACATTCCGCTGCTCCAAATCCAAAATGATGCTTTTCTAGCGTTGCAGGTTACACTAAACGGAAGACATGCACAATATTTACCCACTTAGGGGTGACCCATTATGCCCCCTAGGCTTTCACCCTCAAGTCAGATGGCCCACGAGGTGCAAAAGATGTTTTCGGTAAGCAATAATGAAATTATTTACTTTAAAAATTGGATTTAGCTGATGGCAGTATTTTCAATTGAGAATTACTGTTTTGATTTAACAAGAAATATTGTTAATTTAGGTTAGTTTTAATGAATAAGTAACAATAATTGCTGTTTTCTGCTCATATAAATGGGGCTTCAACCTAGACTTTGTGATGTGAAATAATATAAAAAACGCGCTTACTTTATGAGTAGTACATTTAAGTAGATACTGCTGGGTTTTACAAATGCGATAAATAAATAAATATTCTTTAATAATAAGGGTACTATTTCTTTCAAAATGGAAATTGCCGTAAAATAAAGATAATGAAAAGACAATTGAAATTAAAAATATTGAACCATGTAGACAACAGAGCGCAACATAGTACTCCAAAATTGAGCTAAACATATTGTTCCTTAAATAAATGTTCCCTGCCACTCGTAAAAGTTGGTCGGTATATTTATGGAACAGCCTGTATATTCCTACGAGAAAAAAATCTCTTGAACTACAAAAGATAAGATAGAGGAAATATTTAGCAAAAATGGAAGGTTTCCTAATCGTGAATAAAAGACACTAGCAATATACGTAGTCTGCCATTTGACATTTTATGGAAGTGATAACTTCTTATGGGACGGGGTCTTAGAGTAAATAGTATTTACTCTGATAGATACTATTTACTCTGAAGGCGGGGTAAATCCATTGGAATTCGGTGACGGCGCCACCGTTACGTCTGGCCCCAGCATGCGTTCTCTTGCTTTCTCTCTCGCACGCAACGGCGACCCAGCTGAGACCAACGACTAGTCTTGGCCAAAACTACCATCAATTACCACTTATTCTAAGTGGAGATTTTAATGTTGATTTTTCTTCTGATCGAGCCCAAAATTTAATATCATTTCTCGAATCTAAGTTGCTATTAAAGATGATAAATAATCCAGATCAAACTACTACCAGTCATGGTACTACGATTGATGCGGTATTTTCCAGATACTTAAATAAAATCGAGTGTCACAATTTTGTTTCGTATTACAGTTATCATACACCAATTGTCACTTTTGTAAGTTTAGATAATGATAATGTAACCAACGACTCAACTGCAACTATTCAATACTGTTAAATGTTGTAAATAAAATATATATTTTACATTCAAAAGGAAATTAAATTACATTTTACATATTCCTGATCCATTTATAAATTATTAGATTAACAAGAATATTGAAATTATAAAATTATTGTTGCCATCATGCGTTGAACAAGTTTCTATAAATATCATATGAAGTTATCACTTTGTTTTTTTTTTTTCATTTAGTAATATGCGAATTTAGACGTTTATTACGATCACCCTGTAATCTCAAATACATATCATATGTTAATTTAGTTTGAATCCTTGGTGCTACCAAATTTCAAAACTTTGTGAATGAAGATTACGGAGAAATTGTCGATTTATCTGCAGCATGAGAATGTAATTTTCCATCGTTTAAGCCGAATAACTAAAAACCCATCCCAGTTTCACTAATGTTTTATATAACAAACGGTATCTGAAATGTACATAAAATTTAAATCAAACATATTATTTTCCATTAGAAAATATTAAAAAAGTTATTTTCTGTGCCGCAACAAAATGTGAAATCTTTAAAAATTTTCGATTTAAAATAAAAAAAATCCATAGTCAAAAGACAAATTTGCCTCAAAACTATAAGGTCTAGTCGAAGGTTAAAATAGATATCTTGCAGCTGCTGACGGCTTTACGGCTTTTACATGTGCCTTCAACCTTGTGCTAGTTATAAATTTATCTCTTGCTAAAACATATCCTGTTTTGATTTATTTTATAGCCGACTTTCCCATAAAATTCCAATGGATTCAATTTCAGGAATTCACCAACACGTACTAGTATTTTCAAATATCCACAACCCAAAACAGTAGTCCAGTTGCACACGCTAAAAGATGTTGATGAAAAATTCGGCGCAATTGATGTTGTTAATATAGTTCGAATATAATTCAAAATGAAATTCCTTGGTTTCAGCAAAATATTTGTTTAATATTTCATTCTAAAGACGTTTCGGTGTCTTTTTCCACCATCATCAGTTTGTATGCATAGTTGTTGCTACCTTCCAGTTTTGGCAGAATTTCATGCCAAAACTGAAGGTAGCAACAACTATGCATACAAACTAATGATGGTGGAAAAAAACACCGAAACGTCTTTAGAATGAAATAATAAACAAATATTTGACTGAAACCAAGGAAATTCATTTTGAAGTAAATTAAAGTGCAGTCAGGAAATTATACACAATGCAAATATAATGCAAACATTGAATTTTTTAACTCAGTCAAATCTTAAACTTTTCCACTCTCTATCCAACTAGCAATATCACAAATCCTGAAATTTCAGAACCATTCAACTATTATAGTGAAGTATAATTAGCGCTTTCCGAAAAGTAATATTTCATTTTGTCGGTGGTATCTTGTTAATTGCTTTCGTGCAATCGAACTTACATAATTTCAATTTTATTTCCAATAAGACGTCAGAGTTAAAAGTGGAAATGGTGCTTGAAAAATGATGGAAAATTCTCGCGTGTCTATCAAATGCTCAACGGAAATATTCAATGCGATAATTTCAAACTGATCGCGATTTTGTTGTGATTAATTCATATCCTTAAAAATAGATACAGTTTTGCGTCCTGTACAAATACTTTCTCCTGGAGGTTAAAAATAAAATAAAATTTCATTGTTATTACAATTTACCTCGCAACACATTTCTGAGACGCTAACTTTAAATTACGGATTTTAAGTATATTAATAGATTCACTTCGCTGATTAAATAGCATTTTAGCTAGTTGCATTCATATATTATTAATCCGAATTAATATGTCTGTTGGTAATTAGAAATAATTAAATGCAGTTTTAAAATAAATAGAGGCTGGTCACCTCTTTTACCTGCCATACAGCATAGATCCCCATTTGGGAAAAGAACTAAATAGTGTAACTAATGCTGAATAATTTTCAAGCGACTACAAAGAACATGGGGGTAAGAAAAGAGATGAGCCAAGCTTAAGACGCGACAACTCCACAGCTTCAACCCCAAGCCTGTCCTTAAAGTTAAGGTAAGCAAAGGTCCAACGTGATTTTACTTCGGTTTAGCTTAAAATGTGCAGTAATAAAATAATCTGAAAACCGCTGAGCTTGATTACATTAGTACAGTTTCTCTGAACTAATAAAAATTGGGAAATTTTGGTCTTTGGGGATTTGAGTATATTTAGTTTTGCTGACTAAGGTAAATAATGGAAACCCATTAACAATCTGGCGGAATAATAAATACAGTGCAGCATCCGCATCCCCGCTGTTTGCATGATAAAAAAGCTAAATTTCATCTTTGTTTTTATGTGGTGATTTGATCGAAATTAGTGATGGTAGCACGAAAAGAAGTTGGGTGTCAAGTTCGAATTTAGCCGGAGAAAACGACGGGAAGTCGGGAAGCAGCAGTGATAGTGAATATCCCAATCCATCATCATGGATATCAACTCCCGACTTAGCCAATCTTCAAGATGACATGCAAGCGGTTCCAACAGTCAGTATTAAATTGCCGAAGCGCAAGATAAAACACATAGATACAGGTCAGAGAACTGGTAAGGAGTGATTGACTTTCACACTGCGACATGCGAAAAAATACCCCCAACAGTTTCAGATAGCGTTTCACTTATGAAGGAAAGGAAATCCTCAATATACGATAAAAATGACACATTAGCGACCAGAGTGAAAAAGCTACAAGCTATAAAAGAATCAACATATTCAGATAAATCGTCGAGAAGGATACAAATCAAAGAAGTGAAAACAATTTCGGAGGAACCAAATAATCATGATGTACAATTTCTTATTCAAGTAATTGATGTTTTTTGTGTGTTTAACCCTCACTTTATCCTAATTTTTTGTCAAGAGCTTTGTTGTAGTTTCATCCTGAAAACATCTAATTTTCGGTAATGCAATAATCTTTTAGCAAATCCCGATTCCCCATTGAGTGTCTTTGAAGATACCACATGAAAATACGGTAAGAAACACCAACCAGTTTAAAACAGGGGATATCGTGAATAATCGATTTATTCAAAGGCTTATATATAATATTAAGGGCGCCGCTTTTTTAATTTGAATCGATTTTTCAATGAATAAATAACACGGCTTATACCTAGACACGCTACACTTCTGCCGTAGTTGCCTTATTGAAGAGTAGATGTTACAATAGATAATTTTTAAAATTTTTATAATTATAAAGCAATGGGTATTCCTGTTTCGGTTTTGAATTATAAAAGCACATTACCGAAGACTGTGGCTAGTGAATCGAAGATTTTCAACATTTCTTTCGTTGAAAGTGAGTGTCGCAATAAACTCATGCAATCAACATATCATCATGGCAAACAATCATATCTGTACTTAGCTGTGGCTTTTTAGACAGAATTGAATTCTTCATGTAATATATAATGCCATTTGGAATTTAATATTAAAATAATCATTTACAGCAAGGTCACACTATTTAAAACAACATCAACCTAGTGCCTAATCAGACACACATAATATTATGCACTCCTACTAAAATGTATTTAAATCCATTAAGACACTGTGTATATAATCTAATCAGTTGTTGTCGTAAATGTACCCAGAAAAAATCTACTGTCCATTCAAATCAATTGCATTTGTTAATCAAGCAGTCAGCAGATTTTTTCTAAATTTTTTTACCAAACAAAATAATTATCAACATTTCAACTAGGTGAAAAGAAACGTAAAATCTGAAGATTCACCTGAAACTTCCGGATCAGGTTCAGACCATGATGATACAGTTAGTAACGCTGACACGGAAACAACTGACACCACTTTAGTAGGAGTAGACAATGAACTACGGGAACAACTGGAAAGTCTTCGCAAAGAACTAGAAACCACTAAGTCGAAATGTGATCGATTGGAGCGCGAGAAAAGCGACATACTACTTAGAAGATTAGCTGCAATGGAAACAACAACCAGCAAAACAACAGCGACTGAAGTCTTGAAGTTGCAGCAAAAATGCAATCAAATGCAGCAGCAACTGGAAGACTATATAGATGATAAGCGCAGCCTAACTTTGAGGGTGAAAGAACTGGAAGCTGACTTGGACCTTAGGCCGACTGCTCAGGAAGCACAAAAGGTAGCTGATGAACTTAGATCTAAATTATTGGCAGCCGAAACGGTATGTGAGGAACTCATGGACGAAAATGAGGACATGAAAAAAGAGCTTAGAGACATGGAAGAACAAATCGATGAAATGCAGGATAATTTCAGGTGAGTTTTACGTATGTCAATGTTCGACTGAAAAAAATCGGAAATCATTTAGGGAGGATCAAGCTGTGGAGTACACATCAATTAAAAAGGAACTGGACCAAACCACCAAGAACTGTAGAATACTATCATTTAAACTCAGAAAAGCCGAGCGCAAAGTGGAGCAACTTGAAAATGAAAAAGCTGAAATTGGAAAGAAATTGACTGAAGTAACGCTTCGCATTTTTCTCTCCAACTTGTAAGTACCAAAAGCTTGTTGTTTGCAGGTATCTGGAGCTCCAGGAACTCTATCGCATTTAGATCGCATTAAGCAACTGGAACAAGATTTGAAAATATCTAATGAAGTGTCACTAAGATTGCAAAAAGAGTTAGAAGATTCGCATAAAAAACTTGAAGAAAGCACTAAGAACAACCCCATTAAAAAGAAAGCTCCTCTACTCGGAGCACTGGGAAAGAGCCCTTCTGGTGATGGGGTAAGTAGGACCAACGACACTGAACTAGATATTTTATAATCTTTATTTCTAAAGCAAAAAGTATCAAGAGAGTCACTAACAAGAGGAGGCTCCCAGGATGATCCAGCTCAACTACTAAGAGACTTACAAGACTCCCTGGAAAGAGAAGCTGATTTGAGGGAACAGCTAAAGTTCGCCGAAGAAGAGGTAATGACACTAAACATTAATTCAACAAATCTAAGATACTTTTCTACAACAGAATAATCGATTCCTTCGCAAGAAAATCCCACATAAAGTATTGTCGCCGACTACTCATTGGGAAAATAAATACACTCAAACCCTATTTAATTGCATATATATGTCTACTCAAACAGACATCAGTTTGTTCGAGAAATCCCCAAATCAATTTAAGTCAACCCAAACTGATTTTTTATCGAAGTTTATCGATAACAGTATGAGCGAAAAAGAATTAGACAAACCAACAGATAAACCATTTGAAAGTCAATCCGCGCTCAAACAATTAATAACTTCGATGCAACTAAGAAACTTGCCGATGACACAAATTCGTCCAACAAGATGGTTTTCGCCAATGGACACTTTTGTAGCGGCCATGGGTAAAACCTTTTTTTTATGTTGTTTTGATTTTTAGGCGGAAAATTTACGCAAGAAAGTATCACGGATTGAGGACGATAACGAGTCGTTGGTTTTGCAGCTGAAAAAAATGGCAACCAGAGCTAGAAGTATGTTAAACCAAATTGGTGGAAATTCAGTGTTTTTTATAATAAAACCGCATGCTTTGATTGTGATGTGATGTGAGATTGTTTTGCAAGTATTTTTACTAGCTTCTGCTTTGACTTTCCCTAGTTCTCCTTTATCTCATCTAGTTAACCGATAGCCATTTTCTACAGTTGCAATTATCTCCTACAACTTCTTGCTTAAATTTTCGAACTGTTTATAGTGTCGTTAATAAAGCTTGCTATTTTACTGTGAGAAACTCAAATTTCCAATCCATACACAAAATATTTCCAGCAAATATTGCACCCCATTCAAATTCAAAATATGATAAAAACATTTCCAAATTCTACTGTTCCACAAATAACATAGACATTTTTATATAATCAATATATCTAAACCACTAGGTCGCAAATTAAGCCCAACAAATCAAAGGTTGACTCCAGAGCCTCCAGAAAACAAAGATTTGTCCGAAGATGAAAACTTGGAGGAAATGAAATTGCAACTTGAACTCAGCGAACAGGAAGCTTCAGTTCTTCGAAAGAAGGTTGAAGAACTGGAAGCGGATAACAGAAGATTGAAGACAAAAGCTAAAGATCTTAACGACAAATTAGGAACCAAAGTGCCCGTTAGGAAATCTTTGATAACCAGTGATAAGAGCAACTCTATAGATAATCAAAAAGTTAAAGTGAGAGAATGACTACCCAAACTCAAATCATTAATCAAGAAATATTATCAAACTTTTTCAGGTGTTAGAAGATGAGACAAATGATTTACGCAAAAAACTGATTGAAAAAGAAAGAGACTGTGAGAGGCTTCACGCTGAAATTGCACTGAATCAAAAGCGTTCAAAAGGAATGCAGAAAGTCAAGTAAATTAGATAAAACAAAACAATTTGATTAAAAAACTTAATTATATTTCCGTAGATCCCTGGACTTGGATCAACAAACCCTTGATCTCAAAAGACAACTGCAAGTGATTGAGCAAGAGGCATCAGTATTGCGCAGCAAAGTTCAAAATTTGGAATCTGAAAACGACAAACTGACTGCCGAGAATAAGAGGTTGAGCTTACTGAGAAACACGAAAGCAGGTAAACTAAGTGACAAGAATTTAGACAAATGTATAGACCAAATCGCAGCACTTGAAATCGATCTAGCTGATGCCAATCAGAAAATCAAACAACTCGAATCATGTGGTACCATAATTGGAGAATTTAAGGTAATATATTGCCAACTTTATTTTTTGTTCTTAACTATTATCCGAATTAAAGGGAGACTTCAAAAAGTTTAGTAATAGAAATCCAAAGAAAATTTCTGCTCTAACCTCCCGAGACCAACTAAAGACGATGGTGAGTGATTTGGAGAAGGAGATAAGTGAGATATTAACTTACATGAAAACAAGTGAGAATGAAAAAATTAAACTTGAAGAAGACCTGAAAAAAGCGAAATATAGTACCGAACTGGAAAAAGCACTTAAAGACTTATCAGAACTTAAGAAGAAGTTCGAAGACACTAAAAAGGAATTAGATGAAGAAAAAACGAAAAGCACAAGAGCTTCCCAGAAGAGTGAAGAACTATCAACAGAAATGAACAAAATCCGAGAATCTCTTGAAAAGATTACGAGCGAGAAAAAGAAATTGAAAGACCAATTGGAAAAACTGAATAAAGAGCAAAAGAAGGCAATAGACGAAAAGACCGACCTGAATGATAAGCTTGCCAAGATGAAAGATCAATTAGGTAATCTACTTTGCAAAATCAATGACTTAGTCAAAAAAAACACCATTTTCAGGGGATTTGGAAAGTAAAAAAGACGAAGTCGTTTTGTTAAACAGGAAAATCGAATCTCTTAAAAATGCGCTGGATGAAAAAGAGCTTGAACTAAAACAACTGAAGAAAAATTCTGAAGAAATCACAAGGCTAAACAATGAGGTAAATAGTGCATTTATTCAATCTATCATGTTCCATCAATATCAATAAAATTTTTAGAACATTTCCAAGGATAAGAAAATATCTGACTTAGAAATCCGATTGACTAAATTCGAAGACAAATATATCGCGTGCGATAAAAAATTAAGCGAACAAAGCAAAAACATGGAGAGAAAGGTAAGTTATTTAAAAACACAAAAGAAATTGGCGCATAAGAATTTTGTAGATCGAACTCGAGAAACAAAAAATTAAAACATTGGAAGAAGTTCAGTACAAACTTGAAGATGAGAAGAAGAAACTCAATTATCAAATTGAAAGCCAAAATACTAAGATCAAAGGATACGAAAATACCATTGAACAAAAGGACAAATTGGTAAAGCAATTGGAAGAAAGCTTAGCTCAAGAGAGAGAAATGATCTCCAAGACAAACCTAAAAATAGGAGAGCTGGAATGGAGAGAAATCAGCAAGCTAAAAGATGAATTAAGTAAAAAAGCTGTGACACTGTCTGAGTTGGAGTCGAAATTAGAACTCGCTAACAAGAGTCAGAAGAATTTAGAAGGCAAGCTCAAGAAAGCAGAGCTTGAGAAGAAAAATGGCGCACTGGAACAGGAAAAGAAAATCAAAGAGCTGCACATTGACCTACAAAATGAAAAGAAAAAAGTTGATGTCCTGAAATCGAATGCCGAAAAAGAGCAAAAGAATCGCGAGCTTGAATTAGTCACTCTAAAGAACAAAATTAAAAAACTGGAGATCGGTACTGGGGGAGGAATCAAACGAGAGCTTGAACTTAAACAATTCCAAGAAGCCATTGAAAGTAAGATTACCTATTCGACTCGAATATTTTCTTGTATGTATTTGCTCAAAATTAAATTCTAGAACTAGACGACACAATTAGCAGAGAGAGGCAGAAATATGATGACCTCACCGCAAAATACGAAATTTTGGAGGAAGAGCATGTGGTAACCAAAGCCAAGTTGGTAATGGAAAAGGAAACTTTGGAAAAGTAAGTTAAAAGTAAAATCGTAAGTCAACAAATAATAAATCCCATGTCACATCACTTCTAGTCAATTCAAAAATCTTAAGAAAGAGCAGGATCAGCTAGAAACGGAACTAAAAACTCTAAGAGAGACCTACAACGTTAAGCAAGACGCTTGGATAAAAGAAAAGCTGGATATAGAACAAAAGCTTAAAGACATGTCCAGAGTGAACTATAATGGTGGAGACATTGACAAACAAAGACTTAAAGCACTTTTCGAGGAAAAGCAATCTGAGGTAGATCAGATTAAGAAGGAATATGATCTGATTCACAACGAAATGGACTATATGAGAAAAGAAAATGATGAATTAAACCGAAAATTGGATGACTATGAAAAAGTGAACAAAGTTCAACGGAATATTAGTGCTGACTCATCTGCAATGGAACATGAAATTAGACACTTGCGAATTAAGTAAGCTTTCTATAAATAAAACACTTCTGCTATTAATAGAGTTAAAAATTTTCCAGATTAAACAATGCCGAAAAGGTGAAGAAGGGAGAAGTAGGAGAATGCAAGATGAGGTATGAAAGCCAACTAAGCCTGGTCAATCAAGAGCTGCAATCGTTACAAAACCAGGTACTCAGATTTAAACGGGAACGTGATAATTATAAGCATATGTTGGAAACCGCCCAAAAAACCATGAGCGAACTTAAACAGTCTCCAAAATTGCATAGCAATAAAGGTCCTAAAGAAAAGCTGCATTATGACGAGGTATGATATTTATTTAAATAAACGATACTGGAAGTAAAACTAATTGTTGTAGCTTGAAGAATCCAAGAGTAAGATTGCTACATTGGAGCAGCAAATAAGTTGCATGGAGGATGAATTATCAGAGTCTCGCCTGGAAAGCTCAAGACTGAAAACCGAACTTATATCTGAGAGGTCTTCGTGGGAAGTCCGACTATCTGAGCTTCATTCTAAAGTAAACGAGTTGGAAGAAGAAAAAGTTCTGAATAGCGGTCGAACGAAGATAATGGGTTTGAGAACCCGAATGGAACTCGCCTGGCAAAAGGAGCGAGAAGAACAGCAAAGGCTGCTGCAAGAAACCGCAACACTTGCCCGTGACTTACGGCAGACGCTTTTTGAAGTTGAAAGAGAGAGGGATAAAGAACGATTAGAGGCCAAACGAAAACAAGATCAATTTAAAAAGTCTGTTGATGAAGATCAGGATGAAACGAAGCGAAAGATTACTGAGCTGCAATGTGATCTTTTGGAACTACGTGATGCTCACGCAAAACTTCGAACTACTAATGAGAAACTAAGAAGAGAAAAGGAACGGTTTGAAAAAGAAAGAGAAGAATTTAGATTGCAGAAAATTGGTCGCCGACGAACCGATAATGAAGACGACAGGAAGATTGAGAAAATTGTGGAGCAAGTTGATATTTTAAAACAACTGGCTCCAGAGCTATTTTTCTCTAAGGATCAGGAAGATCCATATACACCCACACCACCTAGACGAACTAAATCAAAATCTAGAGAAACTTCTCCAGCAATCGGCTCACGTGAAAGTTCGTTAAATCCTGAGGACAAGCAGCAACAAATTCAGAAAATCATGCAGCGGCTTGTGCACACAACTGAAGATTTAAGAAAATTACAAAAGTACCATGAAGACGAGCAAGAAAGGGAGAGGCTCAGAAGAATAGGAATGCGCAGAGCAACGTCTACAGAAGCTGAAAATGTTGGAAGCGCTAGATATAGTAGGACAGTTATGAGGCAACAAACTAGTATTGACCGTCAAGGCAGCTTGCACAGGAAAAGTTTATCTCTTGAACACAATATCCAAGCAGACCAGAAAATATGGAGGAATGACAATGACGATAGCATGTCAAGTTTGCAGTCCTTGGAGTCTGATATTGATCTAAAAAGGGGAAAAAGAGATTCCAGCTTAGACAGCCGATTATCCGGAGGATCGACTCAAAGCGATGTGGGAGAAAAGAAAAAGAAGAAAAGCTTGATTGGCAAGTTGAAAAACTTAACAAAATCCAGGAGCATTGATGACCAAGATCCAGGCACTTTTTCCAATTCTAAAACCCTTGGCTCCAAGGTAATGAAAATTACCTTAAAACCAATATAATGTAACAAAACTAAAAATACTGTTGACTTTTCAGAGTAATTCCAGAAACAACTCGAATTCGGATGTGAATGAAGAAAAAGGGAGTAAAAAAGACTTGAAAGAGAGACTGACTGGCATATTTAGACGAAGCGGCTCATCTTCAAGAAGCAATAGGTAAAACCCTTTAGGTTTATAAGTATTAAGTAATTGCGAATGCATAACTGATGTTTATTTTTAGCGTGGAAAGAAAACAAGAAACAAGTTCAACCCAAAGACCATTAGTAAAAAACGGAAGTAATGGGAATATAAATTCAGGACTTAGTTAATATTTCCAATTCATTCGAGGTTTGATTCACATAGATTCGATTTATCATACCATGCCCAAAGCGCAGCTCAAGATGTTCTAATATTTAGAATAGCACATTTGTAATATATAAGTTCCATTTTCTATTCGTGGTAACCGTGAAATGTAGTTATAAATTTTCTCCTTATGATTTATGTACCTACAAGTATTTTATGTTTATATTTATTCAATAGTAGATGTTACCTTTCCCAATATTGTTGTGTAAAGCGAAATAAACTATCATTGATTCGATTTGCTTGGTTGTTTCAACCTGCATCTAGATTATTACTTTCAACACATTCAAAGCATGTTCAACTATTGTATAGAATTATATAAATTCGTAAAAAGGGCACAACCTTTGTTGCTCATTTCTTGTCCAAAACCTCGACTTAGGTCAAATCCACGCGTTTAATGAAAAGAAATGAAATGACTGTAACAGTAATAGCGTGGCCCAATTGAGGGGCTATAGCTTTAATCCACCCTTCTGTATTCAATGGAAACTCCTATTTCTATAGCAGATACACGAAAACTAATGTACAATGATGAAAATTGTATGTCAATATATCTAATCGTTCCAGAGATATAGAGTCTTTTGGAGAACTCTTCACATTTGGATAGACTCTAATTTATTTCTGTGATTTTTTTAGTTTTTGCGGGATCGTTTTCAAAGTACTTTTTTACGCAGTTTTTCAGTTGAAATCAGAATGAAAAGGAAATTCAGAATTCGCTAACAAATAAACAAGGCCGTATTTAAAAAAATTATGAAAGTTGATGATTATTATTGGTGGTTTAACGCTGACTGATAAGTTGCCGGTTTGCAACTGAAGTCTGTTTTGCTCCAGCTTTGATGTTGACGCCAGGAAAAAATAATATTAAAATTCGAAAATGTCAGTTTTTTCCAAATTCATATCATTTATGGTTTCCGACATCCCCATACTGACCCTTCTTATCTTGGACACAGTGTATATTTTAGGTATACTGATTGAATTGAAGCAACAGCGATTTCTTAAAGTGAGTTAATTATTTGAATCGCTTTATTAAATCTAAATAAAAAATATATGGTGACAAGTTTTCTCTATCTAAACCGAAAATAATTCCTTATACTTCCTCAGAAGTCGATGCGTACTTTGGTGGTTTTCCCTTTGAAAAACTTATTTATAGAAGACCGAGGATTCAAATGAAAAAGTATAATATGAAAATTAAACATACATTAACATTTGGTAATGACAACTGCATTTGAGTGTGTTCAATCAGTATGAATTTTGGAATTATCTGGACAATGCTATTTTTCATTAGAGCTGGAAATTCCGCAACGAATGTTGAGTGTTGTTATATGAAAATAACACTCTTAATACGTGATAGGGAGGTCCAAAAGGGGCTTTGAAAATGGGCCATTATCAGTCGTCAATTGAGAATGTGATGCGACTTGCGAAACTGCAGTCGCTTTGACTTAATTAACTTTTTTTAAACACAACAGTGATCATGCTTCTTCACAGTGGATTGCCAACTAGTCTAAATGATGTATTACACAGTAAAGGGCTTCAACAGTAACCATTTACATGTAGTAATTGCCTTTAGTGTTGACAAATTTGGGCCAGCTTATAAACAAGCTGTTACCGTACGTTCCAGTTTGAATGTAACTGTTGGACATTGTAATTGAACATTTGGAACAACCACAATATACGAAAGAGTGTTTAGTTAAGCATTTAAACACTAAACTCACGTAAACAATTGCTTTTCCCGTTGGGGGCTGCGGTCTCTGTGATTGTCGGCCAGTCGAAGTCAGGAACCGTCTATTAGCACTGTTTTTATGTTTACACCACTTGCTAAACAGATCAGAGTCAATATAAACCGCACATTTGCATTAAATTGACACACAAATTCGTAAATATTACTCTAGAGTCAAACTTGGTCGTTTTAAGCAGAAAAACTCAAATACTACCGCCATTGCGCACTGACAGTAACATCAGGGCAGCCAACATAAACTGCCATCAAACATTTGTTACCTCCAAAAGCCATAGACGAATATGAAATGAGTAATTTAGTAAACTACGTTAACGTTTTTTGCTGAATAATTTTAAAAAAATTCATTAAGGATATTGGCAGTTTAATTTTGATGCCGATTTTAAGAAGTTGGCAACATAATTCTGGGGATATTTTAAGCATGAACAGTGAGAAAATTGTTTTACTTTTCCTTTTTGTGCAAGGAACACAGCGCAGAAAATCTTTAGAAAGATTAACAAATTATTATAAAATTGATTTTTGCCTGAATTTTCCAGATTAAAACTAAACATTATCAAAAATTACTAAAATCTAGGAATTTTTTAGTCGATTTCATAAGGCGGGCAACGGCTGCAGGTAAACCCTGTTTCTGAGTTGAGTACAGTCTGGCTAGGAAAGAACACTAAGAAGGGGTTTTCATTTAAATTATTTATTTAACTCAAAACAATGAACAATCTGGAAAAAATTTTACGTGCTCTTTCGCTTGATAGCTTTTCAATGGTAAGTATTCAATACTACCCCACAGCGGCGCATATCAGACCTTGTTTAGGGAAAAAGAATGTATCCCTTGGAAAGTTTCAAATTGCAACTCTTTGAGACGGAGTAACATTGTACATACAGCCAGATGAGTGAATGACAGTTTAGCGATCTTCAATTGTTTTAGTCTCGATAGAATTTAAGGCAATTTGAGTAACTGGTAAAGTGAAATTGACTTGAAACTATCAGTTCTGAGAGATACTTGATTTTTGATTAATACATTCAGCTGAGCGATCAGAATGTCCGGAAGTTCGAGTAGTGGATTGAGCGAGGAAGAGGACATTGATGTAGATCCCGTTTCTTGGGCAATGCGATATCTAAGTATTCATGGCACTAATGTGTTCAAGAGGACTTACATGACCTTTGATACTGTTATGTATCTTGTGAGTAGATGTTCTTTTAATTTTAAACGAAAATTTTCAAAAAAACCGTCTGTACAGATGTATCTCGGGTTGCAGCGTGAAAAGAATGCGTGGTGCATGCATAATGAACAGGCATAATTTTTAAAGCATACAATTTTTGAGTTAGGTTATCTGGGCCAGTTACTCGAATGAATTTTTGAGAAATTATTGAAGCGAAACTACTTCGGGCTTATTATTTTATTAATTTCCAATTTTATATTTCTTCTGTACGGAGATATTTCTCATGGAATGTTACTGCGCAGGAACCATATTCTCCCCTTGATCCATTATTCTCGATAATCCCAGTGGTAAACGTCAAAATTGTTATTGTGATACGCTGATTTTAGATTTTCCATTTGCCGAGAATCGGAAATAATACTTTACATATACCAATTTGCTTATTTTATCCATACGTTATCGTTTGCACTCTTCCCTGAACGTGATTTACGCCATCTGTTAATGTACTTCAATCGAGATACGTGATGCTGTACTATGAAAATTGCTCTGCAAAGCAGCTAACCTAGACTTGATGTATATTTCTCGTTTTTTACTTATAGTACAAGTTCTGTGATTTATTTGTTGATATTGAAATACGGTAAATTTGAACCATGGCTAGTGTATCTTATCAAATAGCCAACCTCTTGGAAAAGGTAAGTGAATTAAATCAACCACCAGTTCGTACGAGCTTGATAGTGCCATTCCCCCATAGTAACCTTAAAACGTAATGAAAACAACCAAACTGACTGGTGCAAAGCCTCATTTGTATCCCCCATTTGAATAAGTTTCATCGGTATGACTTTCATCATTTACCACTTGTCCGAATTCATCATCTTCCAAATCTGCCAATTATTCGTATTTTTCTAAACACCAACGAAATTCACTGCAGCAGCCACATTTTGAAGATTTGTAGGACTTACAGCTGATATGTTTGCCAAAACAAATCCTCAAGCGAAACAAACTAAGTTGCTAGTCATGTTATTGTCTTTACAGATGCAATCATCTGACAAAGATTTTCGATTTATGGCCACCAACGATCTTATGACCGAACTGCAGAAGGATAGTATCAAGTTGGATGATGACTCTGAGCGTAAAGTTGTCAGAATGCTCCTAAAGCTACTCGAAGACAAGAATGGCGAAGTACAGAACTTAGCTGTTAAATGGTAAGAATTCGTACATCAGTAATCCAAGTTCAATTTCACTAGCCCTATTTCCGCCCAAAAATACCCCACATATTTCTGATGCTCTTTATTTTCTTCATTTTCAGTTTGGGGCCTTTAGTTAACAAAGTCAAAGAATACCAAGTAGATACTATTGTTGAAGCTCTTTGCATCAATATGGTCTCTGATAAGGAGCAGTTACGTGATATCTCCAGCATTGGACTCAAAACCGTCATTGCAGAATTGCCCCAATCTATTGTGGGCATGTCTGGAGCTATTTGCAAGAGAATTACCGGCAGATTAACCACCGCAATTGAAAGGGTAAGTTTTCATGCCTCCTTTATGTTTACGGGATTAATTACTATATCTAGCATGATCAAATAAACGTGATGGCTGATCTGGGTGCCACTAAATTTCTCAGAACATCGGTACATAAAGATTTAATTTAGGTTCCGGATAAAGTGTGGTTTCATATAAAAATATTTGTAAGAGTCTTGCTGCTCAAGACAAGAGGTAGATTTTCTATGGCAATGGGCCTCGAAAAAGCGCATAGTCTAAGTTTTGTGCAGTTAGTGGGACTGGAAAAGTTAAACGATCAACTCTGCCCGACAGTACAATAAACACGAGCAATTGAAAGCGGCCATCAATGCAACACTGAAATTATTGCTCTTCGATTGAAATGTCCCTCACTATTTCATATCTTCAGCCCTTGTATGTCGGTAATAAGTATCTCTAGCGAAGGACCCGGACCGAAACGAAATTACTGTTCCGTTCCGGTTTCGGTCCAAGGCAAAATTTAAAACTTCGGTTCCGGTTTAGAAAATAATTTCCAATTTGGTTCCGTTCCGGTTCCGGTTTTTTTTCGGTTCCAAAATCGATAAATAACCACAAACGAGGACAAAGATAAAAGCTACTCTAATTAGGAATCTCACGACCTTTTTCCTTGCTTGTTGTCTTATACTAGATAAAAGATGTGCAAACGATCCACTGCTTCATACGGTACTTCGGCTGGTTGTACGGTAGGGGATAGGAGGACTAGCAACCCCAGACAATATTACAGATACAAGATACAAAAATTACTTTAATCGTATTTTTGAAAAGTAATTTGTTAATGAATTTTCTGGCTTTAGCGTGTTCTTCTTTCACTCTTATTTCCGTTTAAAGATTGTTCTTCCTGGTTGATGTCTTCATACTCTTCACCATCTTTTGAGGAGTCGCTTATGTCCAAAATTCCAATTTCAAATGTTTCGTTGTTGGTGATCGAAGAACTAAAATAATTCAACTTTCAACGTTCAATAAACGTACGGTGTTTGTTCTTTACGATTGAAAAGTTGGTTGGTCCTCACAAATAATTGTTCCTCTAAAATGTTTTCTTTAATATTTGACCTCGAAGCCGGCAACAAAAATTTGAGTCCTGCCAATAGCCTCTCAACACTAATTTGAGTTGCCGGTACGCTTAACAATACTTGAGTAAGCATGTATAACTCGGGATTAAGCTCATTCTTTTTCTTCCAGAAATCAAAAATCGTTTCATTTTTCGGTAAGCGTATGCGGCTTTGTTCCATTTGATAGGAATTTAAAATATTTTCAATTTTGTTAAGGGCTACAAATGAACCTTGTGAAGAAAATTCGTGCTGATTAATTCCTTTTTAAAATTTTTGCTCTGAATCTTTGTCTCAAAATGACTTCCATTTCATCGCTGATGAAGAACTAGATGATTCCGTTTCCATATCGTGTTGGTCAGGGTCAGATTTAGAATTAGAAGAATTGCGCTCTTTTAAGAACATCAGTCTAGTCCATAACGACTTTAAATGTGCTTTTGCTTTTTCTACTTGATTGTCGTCTAAAACTACCTTATACCAAACAATTTTTTTTTAAATTTATACAAGATCTTGTCATTTGGGACAACTAGCCGCAAAGAATAGGGCTTTGTATATATTTTCTTTGCTTACATTTTCCCCTTTACTATTTACTTTCGGGTCGCGGCGCCGACTATCAAAACGATTGTAAGAACTAACTAAGAAGTGCCGACCCTTTGTCGGCACATTAAGACTGACACTGCGGCTCACCAGAACATAGAAACGTATTTTTATATTTATTTGCAGGAGGGTAAATGATTATTTTCATTTGCTTGTAAAATTTACAGTAATTTCTTTCAAACCTTACAAGCGGAACCGAAAAAAAAAACGAAATGAAATATTGCGGTTCGGGTTCAGCACCTAACAATGTCTTAATATAAAATATGGGTTCTGTTTTGGTTCCGGTCCAAAAAAAAAGAAACGGTTCCGTTCCGGTTTTGGGTCCATATCGGTTCCGGTCCGGGTCCCTGTCTCTAGCTCGAAAGCGTAATGCAAATGCATCGTTATGAATATCCTGCAAGAAAGCCTTAACAATTTAAGAAAAAAATGCGGCTCCCTGAGAGATTGAAGTATGTGTAGAGCAGAACGTTTCGTATACAGGGTGTTGGATAAATATACGAACAAACTTTTAGGGGTAGGAGTGGACACATAACAAGCACGCTTCGTGAACATATGCCCAAAAAACGCTGCGTTTTTTCAAGATCGAAGGCGTCAAAATAAATTAACACTATTTATTTTCAAATTAGATCATTTATTTAATGAAGCAACTAAAAAGTCTATTTTCTCTCTTGATTTTCCGTAACTTGCTTCGTTTGTTCTCTTTTAACCCATTATAAACAACGCTCTACTTTGATGGAACCTTTTCCTTATTTGAAACTGTGGTCCATTTATAAAATTTTCCAGCAAGAAGACGTTTCTGTTCAACTGGAAGCTCTGGATATTATCGCAGATTTGCTGCTGCGCTTTGGTCCTTTGCTTCAAACATTCCATCAGTCGATCCTAGCAGCGTTGTTGCCTCAGTTGGAATCTCAGCGTCAAGCAGTGCGAAAGCGTACTATTTGTGCGTTAAGCAACTTGGTACTTTCTTGCAGTAACGAATTGTACAACAAACTGATTGACCACCTGTACGACGGTCTCCGCCTCAATAAAGCAAATTCCCAAACACGTACTTACATTCAATGCGTTGCTGCTGTTTGGTAAGCTACGGGTTGGAAGTTGTTTTAAACTGATTTTTACCCGTACGAGTTTTATTTCAGTCGTCAGTCTGGCCATAAGTTTGGAGAGCATATCGATAAGTTTGTTCCAATTATTCTGGAGAGATCTGATATTGATGACGAAGAGTTGAGAGAATATTGTCTACAGGCATTCGAAAGCTTTGTTAACAGATGCCCTAAAGAAATTACCCCGAATATTCCTAAGGTGCTATTACCCAGTTTATTTTAAGAACTTTTCAAACAAGAAGTTTTCTGTAGATAACCGAATTATGCCTTAAATACATGACATACGATCCGAACTACAACTATGATGAAGATGACGGATTAGGAAGCGCCAATGTGGAAGACGATGAAGATGATGAGGAAAATGATGAGTACAGTGATGACGATGACATGAGCTGGAAAGTCCGCAGGTCGGCTGCAAAGTCTTTAGAAGCTATCATCAGCACTCGCCACGAGCTACTGGCGGACTTTTACAAAGTTCTTTCTCCTGCTTTGATTTCTAGATTCAAAGGCAATTATCTAGCTCTGTTTAAAATTACTTTTTGTCCATTGTTTAATTTAATTTCCAGAACGAGAAGAAAACGTGAAATCTGATATATTCCACGCTTACATGGCTTTATTGAAACAAACAAAAGCCACTGTTAATGTTAATCTAGATCCTAATGCTATGGTTATGGATGATGAAGATGAAACACCTGCATCACTGCTGCAAGTACAAATCGGCCCACTTGTTAGAGGAATTCAAATTCAAATGAAAGAGAAAAGCATGAAAACCCGGTATTTACATTTCATAAAAAAATGTTACTAATTTAATTATTCGGTTTTCAGACAAGACTGTTTTCAACTGCTGAAAGAAGTTTGCACAGTCCTTCCCGGTGCTTTAGGTGCTCATATCGGTGAACTAATTCCAGGGATTTTATATTCTCTCGTGGAGAAGAATTCCAGCAGCAATATGAAAATTGATGCTCTGTCATTTATATATTGTCTCCTAACTACTCATCCTCCGACTGTATTTCACCCATTTATCAATATTCTTTTACAGCCAGTAATCGTAGCTGTTGGAGACAATTTTTACAAAATTACTGCTGAAGCTCTTGGGGTTTTACAGGAATTGGTAAAAGTAATCAGACCGATGCAGGTAAATATACCAATATATAAAAGCTGTAATAAATTTGATGAATACATATTTTTCTCATCCAGGTTCACACAGGTTTTGATTTCACTCCATTTACGAAAGACATTTATGTTTGTACGCTTTTAAGGCTTAAAGCTTCTGACATTGATCAAGAAGTAAAAGAGAAAGCAATTTCAACTATGGGCCAAGTAATCTGCAATTTAGGAGACCAGCTGAAAGGAGAATTGCCGTATTGTCTGCCGCTGTTCCTGGACAGACTTAAGAACGAAATAACTCGTTTAACTACTGTGAAAGCATTGAAGAAAATAGCTGGTTCACCACTGGGAATTGATCTACCTATATTGCCAGAAGCAATGCCTATTTTAGGTCTTTTCCTAAGAAAAAACCAAAGAGCTCTTAAGTTAAGCACACTTCAACTAATTGATTGCTTGATTCAGAACTACCATAAGAAAATTAATGTTCAGTTGCTTCAACCAATCATTGCTGAGATTCCTCCGTTACTTGATGAATCTGACTTACATATTGCTCAGTGGACTTTAATAATTTTAAAATCAATTGCCGTGCAACATCCGAAGGCTCTTCAAGATATTAACAGCGGCATAATGCCACAAGTACTGATTCTGGTAAAAAGTCCTCTTCTACAAGGTAAGGTTTTGGAGTCTTACGTAACTTTGGCATTGCTCATTTTAAATTTACAGGCACTGCTCTTCAATCGATGTTGGAATTCTTTAAATCGTTAGTCAAGTGCAATCTTCCTGGTTTGTCATATGACTATCTTTTGCGTTTGCTTCTTATGCCGATAAGCAATCTATCAACAAACCAGCAGGCCGTTCTACACAAACAAGCATTTTATTCTTTAGCCAAATGTGTAGCAGCAATTACTGTAGTTTGCCAATCCCAAGCTCTTCCAGTTATCCCTCAGTTTATTAATGAAATTCAAAGTGCTACCTCCGATGCACAACAGATATTTGCTCTTCTTGTCGTGGGAGAAATTGGACGGGAGATGTAAGAATTGCGTTTGCCAGACAAGTATTTCCTTTTGAATGTTGTTTGTTTCAGTGATCTGACTTCGGTGCCCAACTTAAAACAAGTTATCTTAAGCGCATTTAGCGCAATGTCTGAAGAAGTCAAATCAGCAGCGAGTTACGCATTAGGAAGCATCTGTATTGGAAATCTTCAACAGTATTTGCCATTTATTCTGAAAGAAAGTCAAGAGCAGCAGAAAAGACAGTACCTCTTGCTGCATTCTGTCAAGGAAGTGAGAATCATCAACATTCCTCTAAAGTCGTGGAAATGCAAACAGTATTTTTAGGTCATTACCTGCCTGTCTCAAACCACCGAAGGAGTTCAGCAACTCCTTCCATTTGTGCCCGACATTTGGGCTCAACTTTATTGCCATTGTGAGTGCCAAGAAGAAGGTACCAGAAACGTCGTAGCGGAATGTTTGGGCAAATTAACGTTGATCGATCCATCGAATTTACTCCCGAAGTTGCAACGGTCCTTAAACTCCCCGTCGCCGTTGATGAGAACTACTGTTGTTACAGCCGTGAAATTTACTATCTCTGACCAGGTATTCACAACCTGAAAGCAATTTGCGTAGTTTTTAAGCAACTAACGTGCATTTCAGCCAACACCGATCGATTCACTTTTGCGACAATGCATTGGAGAGTTTTTGAATACATTGCAAGATCCAGATTTGAATGTTAGAAGAGTTGCATTAGTGGCATTTAATTCTGCAGCGCATAACAAACCTTCGTTGATTCGAGATCTTTTGGAGTCTATTTTACCGCAACTATACAATGAGACCAATGTCAAGGTTTGTTATATAGAAATATGACTATATTGACTAGCTACCATCTGTATTTCTGTTTTGATTTAGCGAGATCTTATTCGCGAAGTGGAAATGGGTCCTTTCAAACACACTGTCGATGATGGTTTGGATATTAGGAAGGCTGCTTTTGAATGCATGTACACGCTATTAGATTCATGCCTGGATAAAATTGATATTTTTGATTTTATAAATCACGTGGAATCCGGCCTGAAAGATCACTACGACATCAAGATGCTGACCTACTTGATGGTGGCTAGATTATCGCAGATATGTCCAGGGTTTGTTCTTCAGAGTAAGTGGATAAAGAAAGAAACGCAACTTTGATTAACCAGTTTTTCACCTTAGGACTAGATCGGTTAATTGAACCTCTTCGGGCCACGTTGACATTAAAGGTGAAAGCAAACTCTGTGAAACAAGAGTACGAGAAGCAAGACGAACTGAAAAGGTCTGCCATGCGAGCGGTTACCGCTTTACTGAGTATTCCTGATGCTGGTAAATTTTAATGATAGAAAATTTGTTGGTTTTATCGCGTGAATGTTTAAAAGTATCGGGTGTTTTGCTCATTTCGATATTAATTTCAGATAAAAATCCTCATCTGAATGAGTTTGTGAATCAAATAAAAAATTCTTCAGACCTACAACCGATCTTCGAATCGATCCAAAAGGATTCAACTACAACTCACGCTGATTTCTTAATGGATCAAAGTTGAATGCATATACTTGTTGAAGCTAGTTTAAAGGATTCTTCAGATTTCTTAAAATATTTAGTTTGTAATTTGATGTCGTATTTTCTAATTTATTTGTACTAAATATTAATGTTGGTTGTTCCTTTAAAAATACCAACGTAGTTATTGACAATTTAAATTCGTTGTAAAAGTTACGGTGATAAGTTGGCTTGGCCATAGGTTCAGTTAGCATACTAATTCAGTTCAAGAAACTGTAGCATCGCTAGTTACTATCGCGTAAGTTTCTTATCAGCCGTTTTGATCTTTGAATTAATATTTAAATCTTGATTGCTGCTGTTAGTTACTTTAATCCATTTATAGCTGTAAATTTCTGTAATTGCTATTTTGTGTCAATATATTAAAATCTCCTCAGAACACTACATTGTCTGATTAATTTAACACTTCTCCATGCTATTTGCGGGGTTGATCAGGTGGAATAAAGGAACTCGTATTACATTAACCAGTTCAATGGTTACAGCCAGCTGCTCGCCCTGATAAATTAAATTGAATATCCGGAATCTGGGGCTGTGTAATGCCCGAATCAGTCCAATATGGAAAGCCCCGAAGAGCGGTTGAAGACCATTCTTTGCAAGTTTGAGACTTCAAATATTCCCGTTACGGAAATTCGCAAACTAACTGTACTAAAAAAAATTCGCAAAAATCAGCTGCCTTTTAGATTAATCGCTTTTAGCGCCGCTGTTATTCTCGTTTGTGCGATGTTTCGACATATTCATCTACTCGGCAAATCTGAGGTAAGAATTTGCTTTTTGCTTTGAAGCAACCTAAAGTTTTCTTCAGTGTTATATAGAAATGCCTCATGAGACTTCTAAGTTATTTCGCGCTCCAGAGTACTGCGAGATTTGTCGGGATTTTTCGAAAGTTGACAAAGTAGCCAACGTATCACCGGCACTCTTCCTGCAAAAATACTTAAAACAAACTCATCCGGTTGTGGTAACCGATGGTGCTTCGGATTGGCCTGCAAAGAAGATGTTTACTTTTGATTTCTTCAAAGCCCTATTCAATTCAACTGAAGTAAACAGGAGCAAGCACAAAACATGCCAATTCTTCCCATATAAAACAGAGTTTGCATCTCTTCAGGAAGTTTTTGACATGAATGCCGACAGAGCGAAGCTAAAACCTGGAGAAAAGACATGGTATATTGGCTGGAATAACTGTAATGATGAGATTGGAAAATATTTAAGACAGTTCTACAACAAGCCTTATTTTCTGTCGAACATGACTGAAAATATTGATCTTAGCTGGATTTTTATGGGGGGGCCGGGACATGGAGCTCACATGCATGTAAGTATTTTTTTCAAACCACAAGTTTTAAGCTTCTAAGTAGGTAGAGAGGTTTCATATGTATACCTAGGTAGATGACGTCCATTATCCGTCATGGCAAGCTCAGCTTAGTGGAAGAAAATTGTGGAAATTGGCACCTCCTCCGGAATGCTACTACGAATGCAAGGAAGTGGAAGTAGTAGTGGAACCAGGGGAAATAAGTCAGTTGATCTGAGTATTTTCGGTGAGATAATTCTAAAATGAATGGTTTATAAATTCCAGTTGCTCTGGATACAAATCGATGGTTCCACCAAACTGTTGTCCTTCCTGGAGAAATCAGCATCACCATAGGGTCAGAATTCGACTAGATTCCTCTTTAAATTTTATTTGAAAATGTTGGTATTTGAAATAAACAGTAAACACAGTCACAATCAGTTTATTAAAATTAATTTGAAATAATGAAAAATTTCCCTTGTAATCACAATGGAAACAGTGTTCTCTCTTGATTAAGAGATTAGATTGATTAATCTGCTACATAAAAGACAATGGGTACAAAATAATATTGGCCAATTTGATGACAATTATAAACATGAGAAAATGCAATTTTTGAAGGTGCGTAAGCGATTTCGGAGTTCATAATGTATATAATAAAAAGACTATAGATATATATATGTAAATATATATATAAATACCTAATAAAAAACAAACAATATATTTTCTCCTTATAAAGAATTGTAAGATTTGGAATATTATCCAGAGAAATGCTCATATTTCATACAAATACATAAACTTCTATTTTTTCATCTATGGGCTATCGCCAACCTCGGCACTGTCAACACCATGTATACAGAGGGGTTCAGAGTTGAAATGATAAAAGCCTAGGCGCGATTCCATTCAGTGAATTACTGAAAAAGGTCATATGAACATAGGTCTGCAAGTGCTTCGTTTTAGAGGCAGATATTTTGTTAAATTGAGATTTAAATTTAATTAATGGGTTTGTCGCTGATTAACTAGCCCAGCTGGTGTTTTAATAAACCGTAAAAATGTCATTCAAATCGTCCAAAGAGAGTTTAAGCTGTTCATAAAAAACTAACTTTCTTCACAAACACGGGACTTCGAAAATTAAGCACTTGCAAATCTCCCTGCATCAGTTCAACCCTGATCTTCTACAATTAAGAGAAATAAAAATTTTATATATTGCATTACACAATAAAGAAAACTAAAAAAAGATGATTCAATGAAAATAAATCTTACTTGCTTATCAATAATCAGCAATTTCTCAATTAGAATGGTTCAGTTGTGTCGACGACTAGCTCTATGCTGGGTAAATTCCACTTGTACTTATCTGAAAGCATTTGGTAAACTTCCGGAGAGGCTCGGTGAAGCGTTGTAAAGAATTCAATATCTTCGCCGTTTAGATCATTCTTTTCGCCTGAAAACAAAACGAAGGAACTGATAATTGAACCTTTTTTCACTTTAATAACTTACCTAAAATCAAGCTTATAATTGTAAGTAAGCTCGATGGAACGTGCTGCTGCAGCTCAGCAAGTATGTTTTTAATAGACGGTTTAGCTTGTTGAGCAATTCGCTTTTGTTTAAGCATTCGTTTGATTTTGGCGATATCTCGACTATGTTTTTTAATTTGCCGTAAATAGCTCTTTGTAACGGCACTCTTCGAATGTCCATGATTATTTGAAGTAGTATGTCCTTGCTTCGCTTTGTGCTTGACGTCTTCAGAAACGATTTTCTTCTCAGATGGTTCTTCTTCATGACTGAAAAAGTCCCCATTGCCGGTTTCAGGCTCTCCTACCTCCGTTTTTAAAAAACTGCTGTGATGGGAATTTTCCTTTAATAGTGTTTTTGACGGGCCTGGCGGAGTGTTGATGTTGGCAATTTCTGTTTCTGCCCCCATTACATAGCCTGCAGCACTGGTGGATGGTTTTGTAAACCTATTCGAGGTTGATTGCCTAATGAATCTACCTGTTGTATTTTTTACCGTGCTGTTTGAATTGGTGGGAACCAGAACTCCGTTTTTAATAATATATGATTCAATTTTCGGAGATATTGTAAACATATTTTCCGTGTCCAACACGAAGACTGTGCCATCATTGTTGGTAGGCACTACTTTAACGTCACTGTACTGGTTAGAGGGTAAATAAACAGGAGCATCTCTGGAACTGGGAGATGCAGTATCTCGGACATGATTAGAATTGCCGTCCAATGTTGGGATTGCTCCATGTAATAACCGTTTTCTTTGGCTATTCAGAAACCATTTGTCTTCAAAGTGCAATTCGCAAATTACTTTGTTTCTTAATTGATCTTCTTCCAGGTCATAAAATGTCAGCTTTTCGGAATTTTCGATCCAATTTACGCATCTGGATCTGTGCTTTACGGGGTACTGGAAGAAATTGATATCTGCTGATTTCGTGGTGTTTGTGCAGTTTTTGTAGGAACACCGACAGCCCCCCATTTCTATTAAATATATTTAAGGTTAGAAAGTGTAAGTAAACAGCTACTGACCCTCACTCACGTTTTAAATGCGAAGGCAACGATCTAATTCGACCCAACGAAGTGTTTTTCAACAATTCTCTTTTGAAAACTACTATTATAGGATTTTTATTATTGTTTGGATTTTAAGATAATTTTCCCAGAAAGCAGAATGAAGCTTACTGACAATGCTCCATGTTCAACGTTGTCATATTTCTCCTATACCAGTGTTCTGAATTTTGATTTTTTAAATTTATACAGTTTGTTTGTTATCAAAATAGGACTTATAAAATCCCCAGAAAATTGTGTAAAATCCAGCTTCCAGTGAGCAGAGCCAGATCATTAAATCAAATCTTCCTAGCTAGGGGAACTGCGCGAGGTTCTCCCAGATGTCGCACGAGTTCTCATTTGAATTTTATTTAACGTTTTTTTCATGTTACCTTTTTAAATCAGGTTTGAACGTTTGTTTTGGTGCATTGTGCATTTGGAACTGGAACGAACTCATCCACACACTATCGGCTTTGAACCAGCGGTTTGAAACGTACGTTCAAAACCGTGTAAAAAGAACGATGTCTATGGAGGGTTTTAGTAGTAATAGTAAACATCTTTATTTCTAAAAAAGGCTATCGACCTATCGGTCTTTCTGCCCTTGTTTAATACATGTAGTCTTAATCTAAATAAAAAACAAATATGAAAATTCTCTTGTTCTAGGTTAACGATATTATTAAATAAAATTTCAGTGGCAAGAAGGAATTATTTTATTGTCCACTAGTCAGTTGCGTTTGTAAGTGTTCGAGTAGCGTTAATGTAGGGAAACGGAAGCGGGATTATCTGGTTGGTCTTGTAAGGCAAAGGGGATTCAGTATGGTCCAGTTGTAGGGGTTGTTTGTCCATTTTGTCTGTAGCTGTATGAGTCTTTCCGAGATCTTTGTCATGTTTGTGCGTTCGTATAGTAGTTGGGTGGGGGGGTTGTGTAGTGGGTTTGGGGGTGTCTTATTCGTGTTATTAGTCTTAGTGCAATTTGCTCTGTTGTTTGTGTATAACGTTTTGTCCTTTCTGTTCCGTTGGTCATGAGTATATGTCCAAAGTCTAGCAAGGGTCTACAAATAGCTTTATATATTTTGGTGGCGGTGTTTGTGCTGATTCCTCTGTCTTTGTAGGTTAGTGATCGGAAGTGTTTTGTTCTCTTTATTGTTTCTGCCCTGATGTTTCGTATGTGTTTAGTGAATTTAAGTTTGTGGTCAATTGTGATTCCAAGGTATTTTACGTCGTTTTTTGGTTGTGTCGTTTGGCCGTCTGCAGTTATTGTAGGGGAGTCAGCGTTGAGTCTGTGGTTTGTGAGCAGAAGTTGGTTTTTTGACGCGTTTGCTGTTAGTCTCCATTTATAAAACCATGTCATTGTGTTGTTTGTTAGTGTTTGGAGTCTTTGAGCTGCTCTCTCAGTAGTTTTGTCATGTACAATAAGTGCCGTGTCGTCTGCGTATTGAAATATGTATGCCGATCTGTCGATTTGATTTTTGTCTGGTAAGTTGTAATTGTATATGTCATGGCAGTATATATTGTAGAGAAACGGTGAGAGCGGGGATCCTTGAGGGAGGAGGGCTTTATCAGGGACAATTTTAATATTTGTTACAAATAACAACTCAATTTTCTGTGATAATTTGTTTAATTAAAGTAGCAACTACAACTTTACTGCTTTTGTTCTATAGTACTAAGGTTGAAGTAGATTGGGTCATGATAAGATAGGTACTTTGGGTAGACATTTAAAAAGCTCTTAACAAAAATGTTTTAAAACTAAACTACATATGTACCTAACTAAACTAACTATTTAAGTGCACAAAAATGTTATATATTCAGATTCTTTTTATTGGTTTAAGTGCTTCAAAATGATGGCCTAAAACGGATATTCAGATACTACAATAATAATATACACAACAACGCTTCCAATAAGATTGTTTTCTCCTTGAAACAGTTTCATCTCCACTTGTAATTTAACCTCCTGCGGTCCTTGTATGCTCCTGACCAGATTGAGTTCCATCAAATTTTTCTCCTGATTGATTTTTCTTACGAAACTCTCATTAACGCATTCCACGTGAGGCGGACAGTTCACTTCTTGCAGCTTCAAAGAAAAAGTTGCCTTTGCCGCAGACCAATCGGGGCCTTTAATTTTGAACAATGGAATGCCACCCTCAGAGAGTGGCAAGTTTGAAACCAGAGCCATGTATTGATAGGAATACTGTTCAGGCATGAGCAGGCATCGGTTATCTCTGGGATCGCATGCTAATCTCTTGCAACGCCTGTTAAGTGCAAAACAATGAAATTAATTAATTTTCAAATGCCTAATTGCAATTAGAAATAGCATTAGATTATCTCGCAGTGATTATAACGCTGTTGCTTCCAGGTCTCTTTTAATGCGCCTGCATTGGAATTACATTTTCGGTTATCTGGAACAATGACAAGGAAGGCTGCAGTAACCGTAACGGAATAAATTCAATTGATGTCTTTCATCTCCGTTATTATTAATTATACGGTGTCCATAAATTATGGAAAACATTATGAATTTGCCATCAGAAGGATTCTTGAATTTGCATTTTTTTTATTTCTAAATGCCCATTTTTTAACAAGAAATTAATTAATTAAAATTGAGATGCGTTTCTTAATTTGACATTTTGAACAAATAATTTTATTGGATTTATGAACTGTACGTAAAATACTGAACATTTCTCGAAATCACTCCATGGCAGCTTAAAAAAAATTATAGAGTATATATTTGAAAATATTTTCTCGAGGGTCGTATCTCAATTTTAGAACACCTTGTATACGATTTTTGTTTCTTAAAAAATGCTCATTGTAAAACAACGAAACACCTGTCTGATCATTTTTTGGACAAAAATTATCAGAATTTTAATAGACTTAGATTTTTTCTATTTCAGATCGCATAATTTTACATGAATATTTTACGGGAAAAAAAGAGACAAAAACTTCATATAAACATATGACCGCTCACTCTCCTCGGCGAGTTACGAGGTGTAAAAGTAATTTTTTTTTACATTTTTTTATTAGGCTCCTTGAACTTATAGATATCTGTCTCAAATTTGAATTTATAACTAAGTTATTAAGGTCTGCAACCTAACGGTGCGTCCAGACCTGACCAGCCGAGCCTGAGCCGAGCCTCAGCCGCGGCAAATTTCCTTTGAGGTTTCGTCGAAACACCAACAGACGATTAATTTTCAGTTTAATTTTAATTTCTGTTTCGATTAATTTTTTGTGTAGTTTATGATTTAATTTCGAAACTTTTTTGGAAAAAATGTTTTTTTCCTATCTGCGATCGTTTTCGAGTTACCTGATGATGAAGTGAACGATGATTGAATAATAATGCGAATACATGTATCAGATGAAACTTATAGTAGTAGTAAACATCTTTATTTCTAAAAAAGGCTATCGACCTATCGGTCTTTCTGCCCTTGTTTACTACATGCAGTCTTAATTGAAATAAATAAAGGTAAAAATTATCTTATTCTAGGTTAATAATTTAATAATTTTAATTCTGTCAAACAGAGATCTTAGATTTATTGTCCGGTAGTCAGTTACTATTGTAAGCGTTCGAGTAGCGTTGATGTAGGGAAAGGGAAGCGGGATTGTCTGGTTGGTCTTGTAAGACAAAGGGGATTCAGTATGCTGCAGTTGTAGGGGTTGTTTGTTCATTTTGTCTGTAGATGTATGAGTCTTTCCGAAATCTTTGTCATGTTTGTGCGTTCGTATAGTAGTTGGGTGGAGGGGTTGTGTAGTGGGTTTTGGGGGTGTCTTATTCATGTTATTAGTCTTAGTGCAACTTGTTCTGTTGTTTGTATATAACGTTTTGTCCTTTCTGTTCCTGTTGGTTATGAGTATATGTCCATAGTTTAGCAAGGGTCTACAAATAGCTTTATACATTTTGGTGGCGGTGTTTGTGCTAATTCCTCTGTCTTTGTAGGTTAGTGATCGGAAGTGTTTTGTTCTCTTTATTGTTTCTGCCCTGATGTTTCGTATGTGTTTAGTGAATTTAATTTAATTAAATTTTTTGTGAAACTTATAATAAAACAGCAAATAAACTTGCATGTCAAATTAAGATGAACTCAATTAAAACGTACCTAAAAATCAAATTAATATGTGAAAACTTAAAACCATCTGAAGCATCATTTGCAGGATGTCTGTTTATATGAATTTTGGTCGCATAATATCCATTGAATTTAACAGTAAAAAACCACTTATTTACAATTACATTGCACAAAACGACACAGAGTGCTGCATATTTGTAGAGACTAAAACCAAACTAGGACAGACACCAACATACAGAAATTGGCAGTATAGAATAGGCATGGAAATACCATTAATCATGCCAGGGGCGGGGTCGCAGCTCTCCTAAAACGAAAATTTTAACTTGGAAGAGCAAATCCTCCTTCCCTCAACCACCCCCTGAACGACTGCATACATTTTACATACCCTACCTAAATGACCTGATACACATATTTCTGACATACATACGCCCACACTCCAACTTAGAACAAAACATATTGACCAAAGCAAGCATCTATAAATATGCAATAATTATAGGCGACTTTAATTTGAACAAAAACAAAACGAAACAGCTTAAAAGATTTCTACAAAATTCGGACTTTATAAAACAGCACACCCCACCAACTTTTCTGATGCCCGCAAACCCAGACTCAACACCAGACGTTCTACTGCACACGAGAAACTTAACAAACAACATCAACAACATAAACTTAACCAACGAACTTGGATCCGACCACCTGGCTATTACGTTTAACATAGACGTACAACATTCGCAACCTACCTCCAGTACACCTCCTATAGAGAAAAAGTTAAACCTAATAAAGACTGATATAGACAAAGTGAAACAACATATACATGACTACATTCAATCGCTAGCACAGCCCATTTCAATAGAAATCATACAACAACACTTTCACTAGCCATAGGGAAATTTAGTCCGGAAATAAAAAATGCTTTCTACCCACATACACTACCCAAATTCATACTGAGACTCATAAAACAAAAGAGAGAACTGTACAGACTATATACAAACACTCAAAATAACGACCTAAAAAAGACACTGAACCAACTCAACAGAAACATTAACAGCTTGATTGGACAATACCGACAAGACAAATGGCTAGAAACATGTAAAGAAATACAAAAAGGCAAAGGCAAAAGGCATACTGGCGAAAAATTAAGAAACTAGCGCAATTCAAAAAAACTGACACTACTGACACAATTGACGAAAACGGAATAGAACGTTACACAGATAAAGAGAAAGCTGACGCGTTCTCCAGACACTATCAAAAGGCCTTCAGCATATCGACAAACCCTAACTTCGACAATGACAACTGAAACTTGATCAACGACTGGTACTTGAACTCTTTTAACAGCTCACCAAACTATACATCCAAACTGATCACAGACACAGAGTACGATGACGCCCTAGCGCATATCAAAAACACAGCACCGGGAAAAGATAAAATAAAGGGAAATTTCCTGAAAAGCCTAACTCAAGAAACACACAAACTGATCCTAACTGAATTGAACAACTGCATCAGAAATAACAAAATTCCAAAAACATGGAAAAACGGCTTAATACTCCCTATACCCAAAAATGGACTGGACAATACACAACCGAGCAATTACAGACCAATTACATTACTCCCAGTACTTAGCAAAGTTTTTATATAAAGAGTACATAATAAAGCAGCGACTAGGAAAACTTGTCGGGAAGTACATACCATCGTATCAGTTCGGATTCAAACATCAACACTCGACTATTCACCCACTCTTCACTCTGACTAACAATATACAAACAATCCACCTAACTGGCAGAAAGACAGCTTGCCTGTTTATGGACATTAGCAAAACTTTTGATAGTGTCTGGCATAGAGGCTTACTTTACAAACTATACAAACTACACACACCAACATATCTACTGCACACCATAAAGAACTTACTAGAAAACAGACAACTACAAGTACGAATTGACAAAACACTGTCATTTTCTTTTTCCCCTGAACAAGGGCTCCCTTAAGGATCCCCGCTCTCACCGTTTATCTACAATATATACTGCTATGACATATACAATTACAACTTACCAGACAAAAATCAAATCGACAGATCGGCATACATATTACAATACGCAGACGACACGGCACTTATTGTACATGACAAAACTACTGAGAGAGCAGCTCAACGACTCCAAACACTAACAAACCACACAATGACATGGTTTTATAAATGGAGACTAACACCAAACGCTTCAAAAAACCAACTTCTGCTCACAAACCACGGCTCATCGCTGCCTCCCTACAATAACTGCAGACGGCCAAACGACAGCCAAAAAACGACGTAAAATATCTTGGATTCACAATTGACCAAAAACTTAAATTTACTAATCACATACGAAACATCAGAACAGAAACGATAAAAAGAACAAAACACTTTCGCTCACTAACAAACAAAGACAAAGTAATTAGTACAAATACCGCGACAAAAATATACAAAGCGATCTGCAGACCCCTCTTGGACTATGGACATATACTCATGACCAACGGAACAGAAAGGACAAAACGTTATATACAAACAACAGAACAAATTGCACTAAGACTAATAACACGAATAAGACACCCCCAAAACCCACTACACAACCCCTCCCCCAACTACTATACGAGCGCACAAACATGACAAAGATTTCGGAAAGACTCATACAGCTACAGACAAAATGGACAAACAACCTCTACAACTGGACCATACTGAATCCCTTTTGTCTTACAAGACCGGCCAGACAATCCCGCTTCCGTTTCCTTACATCAACGCTTCTCGAACACTTACAATCGTAACTGACAATAAATCTACGGAACTGGACAATAAATCTAAGATTTCTGTTTGTCAGAATTAAAATTATAAAATTGTTAACCTAGAATAAGATAATTTTTACCTTTATTTGTTTGTTTAGATTAAGACTGCATGTACTAAACAAGGGCAGAAAGACCGATAGGTCGATAGCCTGTTCTTAGAAATAAAGATGTTTACTACTACTACTATTATCCATTGAAAATGATGCAATGCAATCTAATTTTGAACCGCTCTGTTTAATCGGAAAATGTCGATTTTTGGGCTTATATCTTGTTAGACATAAAAAATTGTGCTGGATTTGAAAAACAAATTTTTTAAATCTGCAAGATAAGAAATTTTCTTAACTAAAAACTTCCAAATTTAATATCTAATGATAAAATTGACAAAATGAAGGATAACTGACAAACACAAAAATTAAAAACAATTCGGCCTGCGACTAAAAATTTGTCTTCTATACGCGCAATGTATACTATGTAAACTTTATAATTTTTTAAAACGGCTATTATTTACTGTTCCCATGACTGTCACGCTCCACTGAAATATTCCATTGGGTATCATTTCATCGAGTAAGAGGAAAGTAATTTCCTTTGATTCGACATAATTCTCAGGCTGGTTCGAACCGAACATAGACCGTACACTTTTATTAGGATACGGTTTTCGCACCGATTCAACTTCAATTTCCAAACCCTTGTAACTCGAGAATTCTAAGCGAAATTTATTGTCCTGTTGTGAAGCGAAGCTACAGACTCATGACCCCTTTGTATACAAAGTGAAGCCAAAATTAGAGAAGTATATCCTGCAGGTATACAACTAGCAGATAAATGAAATTTAACATGTCGAATCCATATCCACTTTTTTGGTAAAAAAAACTGCGCCAAATGTACATGCTTTTAGGAGAAATCTAAAAAGGAGCATGCGTTTTTTTCCCACTTCCTAGGGCAAATATCCGAATATTCAAAACCCACTGGGACAAAGAGAAAATCACGTTCTCCCGTGTCTTTGAATTTAAATACAAGCAAAACCGTTCTGAGCACTAGCGCAAATCTTTGGGATAAAAACGCCATTAAAACTATTTGCTTTTCTGCAGCTACAAAATTTCGGAAATCTTCTCAGCTACATTTTGTTACAACTTCTCGTCATAATTTTAATACAGTTTTCCGGATTAATTTGAAAAAACTTTACAGTCTTTTCCCTTAGCGGTTTGACGGTTTCCAAGTATTACGAAGCTCGGGGTTTAATTGTTTATTATTGTTCGTTAACATTACGCGCTAAAATCCAACTTTTTTATTCGCCAAGGGTGAAATATGGAGTTATTTTTCGGAGAAGCACATCGGGCTTTTTTCGCTCCTAAACACTTTGTTAAGTATCCAAGAAAACTTTCCAGAGGTTAGGTGGTAAGCAATAAATAAGTTATTTTGATATATTTGCAAACTTTTGCCTCGTGAAAGTTGGAGGAAGTAAAACGAGTTTCCAAGGGAATTAGTTTGTGACCGGTATGAGGCTCAACAACCGTTTATTTTCTTATATAAAAAAGTAAAAAAAAAGTAATAAAAAAGTATTTCAACGTGATATGACAAGGACTTCATTGGAGTTTCATAGGTCATTGAATATCCAGTTTGATAGACACTTAATTTATTTCATCAAATTTAATGCGTTCGGCCACTAACGGAATAAAAATTTAAAAAAGGGACGATTCCCATTTCCGTAGCAACATAGTCTTCAGCGCCCTAAAGGAGCTTTAGAAGTCCAACGACACATCAAATACCGCGGGAAGCAAACTTGCAAAGCATGATCACGAATTTTAAAATGATTGGTTTTTTGCTGAAATTCCTCCGCTATTGGAGAAAATGTGGCAAATTAGATAAGGAAACTTTTCTTTATTAGGAGACCAGAGCTCCCAATAATGTTTATCTTTGTTTTCAGCCACAAACAAAAGGCTTTCAAATTAAATTTGGATTGTTCGCTTCGTCAAGACAAGTTCATTTTATTCTTCGCCTTGCGCTAACCCTCCGTATTGGATTAAGTTAAACCGAATAAAAAAGTTTCAGCTCGAAAAATGGAAATATCCGTCCTGAGGTGATAACGATTTAAATATGTTCTCAAAATATTACCCTAAAGAACGATTCGATTATCTGCATGAAGAAATTTCATAAATTTTTTCCAATTCAGTAAAGATGGCTTAGTACTTTATTATGTTTGAACAAGGGGGCACGTCGCAAAACATGCGTGCCTGCATTTCAATGTAAAACAAATAACCTTCGCAGCCAATAGAGCTCCAATCTCTCTCCTTTAAATCGTAAATCTGTGTTAAAAGTGAAATATAAAAAGTGAAAAAAATATTAATAAATCACTTGTGGATATTCCTATACTGAAAATCTAAATTTATTTTATACCTGAATTTAATAGACTAAATTAAATGTAATTGTTGCTTTCTAATTATCCTCACAGATCATTCATAATAAATGTGCAGGATTTAATACGCTCATGAATAAAAATGAATTCAAATCCAAAACAATAAAAATACATCACCGCAACTTTTCGACTGCTCGCATAATTTTCCATAATTTATCAAGTTATAGCTTTCCAGCTGTTAGTTTTATTACTTTCGAAAGCGGACATTTACAAAATAATTTGACCCACTGCAGAATGAAATCCTGTTTATTTATCTCTGTTTGAAGACGTCTTGAAATCACTAAAATGAATTTGTGACTGTATCATAAATCTATGTTGCATATTTGTACCTACAGAAATTGGCAGTATATCTATAGGCATGGAAATACCATTGATTATGCCAGGGGCGGGATCGCAGCTCTCCTAAAACCAAAATTTAAACTTGGAAAAGCAAATCCTCCTTCCCTCAACCACCCTCTGAACGACTGCATACATTTTACATACCCTACCTAAATGACCTGATACACATATTTCTGACATACATACACCCACACTCCAACTTAGAACAAAACATATTGACCAAAGCAAGCATCTATAAATATGCAATAATTATAGGCGACTTTAATTTGAACAAAAACAAAACGAAATAGCTTAAAAGATTTTTACAAAATTCGGACTTTCTAAAATAGCACACCCCACCAACTTTTCTGATGCCCGCAAACCCAGACTCAACACCAGACGTTCTACTGCACACAAGAAAATTAACAAACACCATCAACAACACAAACTTAACCAACGAACTTGGATCCGACTACCTGGCTATTACGTTTAACATAGACTTACAACATACGCAACTTACCTCCAGTACACCTCCTGTAGAGAAAAAGTTAAACCTAACAAAGACTGACATAGACAAAGTTAAACAACATATACATGACTACATTCAATCGCAAGCACAGCCCATTTCAATAGAAACCATACAACAACAACTTTCAATAGCCATAGGGAAATTTAGCCCGGAAATAAAAAATGCTTTCTACCGACATGCACTACCCAAATTCATACTGAGACTCATAAAACAAAAGAGTATATACAAACATTCTACAGTACACAGACTATATACAAACACTCAAAATAACGACCAAAAAAGACACTGAACCAACTCAACAGAAACATTAAAACCTTGATTGGACAATACCGACAAGATAAATGGCTAGAAACATGTAAATAAATACAAAAAGACAAAGGCAAAACATACTGGCGAAAAATTAAGAAACTAGCGCAATACAAAAAAACTGGCAACTGGAACTTGATCAACGACTGGTGCTTGAACTATTTTAACAGCTCACCAAACTATACAGCCAAACTGATCACGGACACAGAGTACGATGTCGCCCTAGCGCATATCAAAAACACGGAAAACGGAACAGAAAGGACAAAACGTTATATACAAACAACAGCACAAATTGCACTAAGACTAATAACACGAATAAGACACCCCCAAAACCCACTACACAACCCCTCCACCCAACTACTATACGAACGCACAAACATGACAAAGATTTCGGAAAGACTTATACATTTACAGGCAAAATGGACAAACAACCCCTACAACTGGACCATACTGAATCCCCTTTGTCTTACAGGACCAACCAGACAATCCCGCTTTCGTTTCCCTACATCAAAGCTACTCGAACGCTTACAATCGTAACTGACTACTGGACAACAAATCTAAGATCTCTGTTTGTCAGAATTAAAATTATAAAATTGTTAACCTAGAATAAGATAATTTTTACCTTTATTTGTTTGTTCAGATTAAGACTGCATGCACTAAACAAGGGTAGAAAGACCGATAGGTCGATAGTCTTTTTTTAGAAATAAAGATGTTTACTACTTCTACTATAAATCTATTAATAAAATTTCGATGCTTGCTAATCAGTTGTTCGATAATAAAGCTTTTATCAAAGCTTGCTGCACATTTTCGCAGAATTTGGAGCTCGGAAAGAAAAAATTGATGAATTGAGAAGACAATGCAAAGTCGCTTAACGAATAAGTGAAAACTACCTCTAAGCGCAAATTTAAGCGGCTCGGTGTTCTGCGAAAATCTAAATAGAACAGAAAGCATATCAAAGTCGCAGAAAAGCTGCTTTATGACAAAATTGGGGATTACAAAGTTAGTTTTATGAGCCTGCATGTTTCTGTTCTGCATAACTGTAATGGCGCTTTGGCCAATCTGCTTGATTTTGTTGTCAACAGATATATTATGAAGAGTTAAAAAGTGAAGAAACCCCTCTAGTAAGAAGCTTAACATTTCAACTTAATAACAGCCCTCTCCCATTCCAGAGCAGCAAAAAAGGACTTTTAGACGGTAAAAAATGGGTTGTTTTTGAACATGAGATAAATCATGGAACTATCGCTGACATATTTGTAACATTTTACCGCAGTTGTGGTTTTATTCACATTAAAGCACTGACAGAGATTTCGAGATTTCAATTATGAAAATCCCAATTATTCCACTCTCTATTAATTGGACCTATAATTACTAATAATAAGTCTGAAAAATACTTACGATTTATGATTAGGGTCTTTGATGTAATTTGGAGAGCACGTAATTGGATAGCATTTGAAGCCTCCCCTGGTGTTAACGCAAGCATCCTGCGGTCCGCAAACATCATGCTTACATTCATCAATATCTATACACACTCGTTTATCTGTGCCCAACTTGTACCCTTTCGGACATTGGCAAGTGTAACTTCCCGGAACATTGACACAAGTCCCGATGCAAAGTTTCCGATCCTTGAACTTCTCGCATTCGTTTATGTCGGTACAAGTTCTGAAAGAACATGCACATAAACTTTTCAATTCTCTTCTCAGGTCGTTCAACCGACTCTTAGAGAAGATGCTTTATTACCTGTTATCTTGATTCAGAGTAAATCCAGGCTTACAGCCACATCTATAAGATCCCCAGATGTTGATGCAGCTACCTTGGCACAATCCTGGTGTCTCTTGGCACTCATCTATGTCATCGCAGAAATTCTGATTCATTTTAAATCCTGTTCTGCAAGAACATTGGTAAGAGCCAACGGTATTTGTACAATCTGCGTAATTTCCACAAGGCTGAAATATTACTAAATGCAGGCTTTGAAATGAACTAACGACATTTTCCCGGAAAATATTGTGCAGGAATATTTGCTTTGCACTTCAATGTTGGGTACATTTAAAGCGAAAGCTGGATAGTAATTTGTCTATGTGATTGCTATTCGCTTCGGAAAAGCCGACTTTTTACTCCGAAGCAAACAGCTTTAGTATAGTGCAAATATTAATTACACACATTCAAGTCACGGAAAACCCAGTATTTCAGAGGATTGACTAAAAAATTATTGCAAAAGTGATTTTAAATATCATGTCGGCAATAATAATTTCAACAAAGGTACAAGGACTTTGGCACTTTGACAAACGGTGGATTATTTCCTAAACTAAGAAAGCTAGAATAAAATGATTAATACAAAAATTGAAAGGTTCTTTCCAGTCTATTTATATATATTTAAATTTTTAATTGTTATAGCAATCTAGGACAGTATACTAATAAGCCATTTGTCTTTAACTTAATCTACTACATTTAAAAATATAAAGCGCACACATCCTCTTGTAGTTACTTTGTCACGAAGTACAATAGTACATTGGTTTGACATGTACTCTCTCGCAATTCTTGCCTTCTAAACCAGTTAGAATGGTTTAGTTCTTTTGAGCCTTCTCTGTATTTCCGAATTATCCAGGAGCTTGAATGCCTTAGGATTCCCATGCCGATGGAGTCGCAGTTCATGATTCTGTGTATACTTTTTGATGTCATAAGTCTTTATGTAGATTTTCATTTCTTATATACCATGGTGCATCAATGATACTACGAGGTACTTTATTCTGGAAGCGTTGGATGATGTTTCCATTGCTCTGTTTGTTGCAGCCCCAAAGTTGCACACCATAAGTCCACACTGGCTTGAGGACTTGATTGTATAACAATAGCTTGTTATACACTGTGAGAGCTGAGTTTCTACCCAATAGCCAGTACATCTTTTTGTACTTCAGATTCAAATCTTCCTGTTTCTTCTTGACGTGTGATTTCCACCTGAGTTTTGAATCGAGAGTTATGCCTAGATATTTAACTGTATTCCCATATGGTACAAACTTGTCATTAATATATACTGGTTTGTAGTCTATACGTTTGTTGGTGAAGTCGATATGGCCCGATTTCTTTTCATTTAATTTTATGCGCCATTTCATGGTCCAACGTTGAACCTCATCTATAGCTGCTTGGAGTTTTTCAGTAGATTGCATACTGCTGTCGTCTATCGCTAGGATTGCAGTGTCATCAGCGATTGTACCAACAATTTTGATCAGCAACAGTAGCTTCACTCAATTCTTCTTCAACCCCACTCACATGGACATTCACTAATGTGGACCGCTTGCTTTCGTCTACTGTTATTGTGGTGAGTTTGTCGAATAAAGTTTGATATTCTTCATCAGAACCTACTGTAGGCAGATCCCATGTATATAGTAGATAAAGTATTGGTCCCAATACACTGCCCTGTGGAACACCTGCTTCAATTTCTTTTAGATCAGAGTAAGCATTGTCTTGTCTGACTCTGAAGTACCGCTCAGTTACGTAAGATTTCAATATTTGTGAGTAAGGAACCGGAAGCAACTTTTCAAGTTTATGGATCTAGCATTCGTGCCAGACTTTATCGAAATCCTGTGCAACATCCACGAATATAGCTGAGCAAGTTTTCTTCTCTTCTATCTAGTCTATTTATATAAAGAAAAATTTAGTATACAGGATCAATCAAAAAGCGAAGTTCCTTTTTCTTTCATGGAACACCCTGTATGTTAGTCAATAATTGAATTCTCAGTGAGCAGTGTGTTTGTCATATTAGATTTAATATGGCAAATTACATCAAAACATAATTTTGACAACTCGATATCTCCAAAACGGTTAAATTTCAACATGTAATGTGTTTATAACATATAATGTACGATATTTGTTTAGAACGTGGAGTAGATTTAATTATTGAATAAAATGCAGGGTGTTCCATTAGAAAAAGGTAACAATGCGGTGCGGTGCCTTTTTGACTGATCCTGTATACAAATTTTTTTAAATCTAAATCGACTGGAAATAACCTTACCACTTATTAATCGTTTTATTCTAACTATCTTAGTTTAGGAAATAATTCACCGTTTCCATACATAAAAGCGACCCTGTATACACACTAGTTCTATTGGATTATCCGGGGTGTCTGTAAAATGACGGTACAAAATCCTACCACAGATTCCTGGGGTGAAAACATGATGATTTCTCAATATCTGGTAGGATTTTGTACTGACATTTTACACTCTATATATTGACTTACCCTGTAAAATTTGCATTCATCTAAATCCTCGCAAACCTGAGTCAATCGGTTCAAATGGTGTCCAGGTGGACACTCGCATGTGTAATATCCATGTCCATTTTTGCATATTTGCGTTTTGCTGCAATTGTGAGTGCCCTTTGCACATTCATCCACATCTAATGAATACCAGCCATGAATAAGCAAGTTCACATTGAAAGTTTCTATCGATTCAAACTTGTGATATGAAAAGTTTGAATTTAAGGACCCGGTTTCTTTTTACATCTCGCACGCGGTAACCAGATCATGAAAAAATACCTTATAAACGACCCGGAAGATCGCTTGTTCCGGCTTGAACTTTCCCAGCAGTTTAGTTTAAAGGCAATTTTATTTGCCTTTGATACCCAAATTTTTTTAAACGAAGTTACTGCAGTTTTTTCCGGGATTCTCACATTGTGAGCCTACAAATCAATACTGGAAAGGCGCTGCCGGAGCTTGATTACGACTAGCAATTGATTTGAATTTTCATGGAAGTTCTCATGGTTTAACTGATTAACACAATCCCATATAGTGGACAATGGAGAACAGCGCAATTTTTTAGACACTGTATTTCTTTATAAGAATCGAAATTTGCATTACCTCGGTAAGTTTGAAAATGAGCTATTCCCTAGTAGAGATTCTCTATTGAAGGGCCCTTAAACTTAAATCAGCTATATAGGCCTCGACTCTATTTTTTGGATTGATCGATCCGTAAGCTATTTCCACTAATTGCGACAGGAAGTAAAAGGAGTTGCTGAAAAGGCAAGGAGACGAAGGAAAGAAAACTGACGTGTAATCAAAAAGCATACAAATAGAGGAAATTTGATAAACTACAGAGGCACAAAGAAAAGAACAAATTGGCATTCAGATGAATAAAGGAAAGTACTGCTCACATAAACATGAGACGCTATCTATATGAAGCTCAGAGGAAATTATGCAGATGCGCATAGATAGAAAGAATAAGAATAAGAAGTATCAAATAAAATAACATTCACACACGATATTTTGAGGCGAAGGTGAAGAGCTTGAAAAGCTGCAAAGCTTCGGAACTTGACATCTTTAATGAACTCGTAAAGTACTGACTTGTTCAACAAAATAATAACTGCATCTATCAGACCCACAGAAAGCACCAAGTTACCAAGAAACTGTCCACCAGTATTGCCACATTAGAAAAGAAACATACATAGGTACAAGACAAAGAAAAAAGGAAGTAAGAAAGAACAGGTCGACAACTTACATTCGGTTTATTGTGGAAATAAATACTATTGAATTCAGCTACTTTGCATATACGTGTTTTATTTACCCGATAAAGGCGTTTGACATAGTTTAGCTGGCTCTATTCTCTATTCTCGATAAATTGAAAGGAAGAAAATCTCACAATCCAGTCCAAAAACAAACCAAATCGAATCGATCATCTATGTAATCCTAATTTGCAAATTGTCGCAAACGTTCGGCTTTATTAAATTGCAAATGCAATGGAAACGATGGCTTGTCTATTGAACAAATTTTTAAAGTTCACAAAGATATTGAGTTCTATAAATATAAAGCTAAATGAGGCACATCCCGCAAATTCCATAGCGTCATAAATCAATTGAGAACCGAAACACTCTTCCATTATTCACTTGCACCCTATTCATGTAAGAAGACTGGGAAAACTGCAGTCGCGCTCTATAAATTGAATTCGATTTCACACAAAAATTTACTCCTATGTACAATACAAAGTGAATTTCATATTTGGAATTTAAATTAAAATTGAGTGAAGGTTTCCGTCTAGAGCAAAGTGTGTTAGGGAACTATAAAATTTACTTTCAATAACCTACACAGTTTTGCAATTTCGCTTGAAATCAGATTCTGCTGGTAATCAATAATCGCAAGTACAATGCACATGAAATTAACCTCCCGAACACAATAATTTGTCTAATTTCAGCTGGTTATTTATGGATGTGTTTAGTTATTAACCTTGTACACTTTCCGTCTAATAATCAAATTGGATATTGTGCTTGCCTGTGGTAATTGTGAATGCAAATTATCCAGGCGTGGGGAGTGTGTTAATGGGAACAATGGACCTAATCCAGCGAATGAAAAGGTCCAAAGTTTTTCGTGAGAGCCACATTTTGCACATGAATTAATCAATTGATAAAAATGTTGAATGAATTTCAAAAACAAGACTTCGCAATTTAAAGTAAAAGCGCCTTGTAAAGGCCAAAAGAGGACATATTTATTTACTAGATAAAGAACATGTTCAATTTTCCTGCGACAGTTGCGTTGAAAATTCGGGTAATATTTTTATATATTTAATTTCCGGTTATTATTTTACAGATGTTGCTTCAAAAATTGGATGGATAACGCCCAAGATATATTAAAGAGTTAATCCGCATTTTGACATTTCCGAATAATCCAGCCGCTTGCCCCGTGGCAAATTGTGAAGAAAAATTGCAGTTGATCCAGATTTGTAAGCACGAAATGTCGCATAAATATTTTATGGTCAAAACCTACATACAGCAGGCAAGTTCAGACATAAAAATATCGATATATGTAATCCGAGACACCTTTAAGCCCTCACTGTAAATTTCATATAAATATGCCAGAACTAGCGATGGCATTTTAAATGTAATAATCCCTCAGATAATTGGTCATAGCAATTTGGAGCTGCGCTTTGCATGATTATAATGAGCATGTTGTCGAGAATTAATTTATGTTTGCTGTTGGTAAAGATTCCCTTTGAAGTAAAATTTCGGCGTGAAATGTGCAGCCATTTCGCCAACACAAAAAAATTGAAAAGAAAATTGAGGCGCAATATTCACCGCTTTTAATTTTCTTATCTGATTTATCACTCATTACGTACGAATGAGGTTCGTTAAATATTTAATAAATTGCGCCAATTTGTTGACCTTTAATGTAGCTCTGAATTACTTTAATTTGATTTACTGAAAAAGTTCGATTGAAGGGCCGGCACATATCACCTGATTTATGTTCTGTTGATTTATTTTCAAAACAGCAACTATCCCTTTTTGTTTTTAAATGCAAGGTGCATTAATAGACGTGCAATTCACTTACCGATACATTCGTTTGCAGTTTCGTTAGGTTCATACCCAATTTTGCAATGGAGAGGTGAACTACATTGGAATCTGCCATTGAAATTGAAACATTTGGAGCCGCGAGGGCACGGGTTGCTCTGGCATTCATCTATGTCTAAACCCATAAGCAAACACGTAAAATTCATTAGGGTTAAATACAGAAGCATAAACTTAAATTATGGCAGGAAATTTTTTTCTTTCTATTCGCTGTTCGTTCAGTGGATGTCTGTCTGCTTTAAAAAGGTTTGATAAATCGTGGAGAACTTACCTTCGCAGTCACCCCTTGAACTCATTTTGTAACCCGGAAGACATTTTTTAAGCATTCCATTTATTATGGGTAAACTGGTAGTTGTCGATCTGTGATATGTGGCAAAAGGATTTTCATAAACTGGCGGCGTATTAATCACAACATTACTAATGGCACTGCTTTGCAAATTGTAAGACGGTGTCTGCTTTGGAAGGTATGGATACCACCAATTTTTTCGACTGCCACTGTAAAACGGTTCTCCCCAAACGCTGGTAATGGGAATGGGCTTGAAAGTACTTGTAGGGATGGTTGTGGTACTGGTAGTGGTGCTGGTAGATGTGCTGCTGGTGGTGGAAGTTGGTGGAGGTGCGGTAATTTTAGGAAATGTTACTGGAGGCAATTTTGTGGTGGTGGTTGTGGTGGTTGTGGTTGTGGTAGTTGAAGGTGGAGGGCGATATGCTGGCCTGGTTGCTTCGCATCGATAAGTCCCCATTTGGTTTCTGCACACGTAGTTTGGTCCCAGGCCGAAACAATTGTGTGTTCCCAAAGAGCATTCATCGTCATCTTCACACAAATCATTCGCGGAGTTCAAAGTGTAGCCTGTAGAACGATTTTTTCAGCATCTTGTATATTATGGTTTTACCTTTTGTTACCTGTGCCACAAGAAACCGTTCGGGTACAATAGAAAGACCCTATGGTATTATCACATCGATGCATCGGAGAACAGTTATCTAATCGCAGTTGACATTCATTGATATCTAAAAAGAACAATCAACAATATAAGATTTTTTTTGCAGAGATAAAGAAACGCACCTTCGCAAGTGTTTTGGGGTAAATTATATTTGTAACCCTTTGGGCATGTTGGCGGTGGTGTAGCTTTTGGTGTTGTCGATGGCGGTTGGTAGTTGTTATTACTTTGATTAGTTGATGGTTTTAAAGCTACGCACTTATATCCACCTTCCTCGTTGACACATTGCTCGTGTGCTTGGCACACCTGCAAGCTCCCTTCGCATTCATCGATATCTAGCAAAATAAGTGATTATTAAAAGCTCACTTTCTTACATAATGGCTAAATTTCGACATAAATAAAAAAGTTGAAGTATATTTCCTGCCTAAATGGAAACGCTATTTCACTTCCAACCAGCAGGAAATTTTGGGATAAAGCACAGCTGGTCTATGATTAATCTTTCAGCTTATACGTTGACAGTTACCTTCGCAAAACAAACTCAACTCGTTTTTCTTAAATCCAGGGGGACATGCTTTCCTTGACGCTTTATCTACGCAAGTGTAGTTTCCTTTTGTATTAACACACAATTGGGAATCTTTATTACAGTCGTTGTCTCCCGTTACACATTCATCGATATCTGGAGAAAGAAAAATATTATAGAAAAATCCGATGGGATTTTGACAAAGTAAGCTTTAAAAGTGCAAAAGATAAATGTGTATTTAGGGCACTGACAATATTGTCATAAAATTTCAGCTTTTCCGTCAGAACTCAAACAAATTCGTAAAAGTAACAAAACTCACCAAAAGTACATATACCTTTTGACATAATATAAAGTAAAAAGCGCTTACCTGCACAGGATTCTATAGAAGCTTTGAAGTAAAACCCTGGAGGGCAATCAGGCCCTTCGCATGTAAAGGAACCGATTGTGTTTTTACACACTTTCGGGGGATTACAGATCAAAGGCATTTCACATTCGTCGATGTCTGCAAATATATGGGTTTTAAAACGTATTTTAGAAATCCTAATAAATAATATTGCTCATTAAAAACACTTTGCTTCGAGTTTCCTCTTCAAGTCGTCTAGTTTTCAGTTAAAATTTTGTTCATCAGACTGCGGCTTTTCAGCTCAAAACTTAGCAAGTAGATTTAAATCTGAATTTACCATCGCACACCGATTTCTCTGAATTGAACTTGAGTCCAATGGGACACTTGCCGAAACCTTCCTCATCGGTTTCCAATTCAGTGACAAAGCAGAAGTAAGTGCCCTCATCGTTTTCACATTCTTCATTCGCTTCGCAGTCATGGATTCCAAGAGCGCATTCATCCAAATCTAAAAATAAAGATATAAATCATTCGATGTCTTCAGATAGAAAAACTTCTTGAGTGTTGATCTGTGCTATATTTTACCTTTAAGCTCCTTGTCTACATTGGAGGCTTTTAGTTTTTTCATGCACACCAAAAGATATTTTACACATCGCAATTAAATGCAAGATATAGATAATTTATTTAATAATAAGGTGTAGTCTAATTCGGCCTTTTGGCTGCCACATTTTCCCAGAACTTGCGCCTCTATATAATGCCCTGAGTTCTGAAAGTAGTCGATTGTCTTTGAAGCTTCGAAATATTGGCGAGCATGAAATAAGTAAGAGGATTTCCCCAGTCAACGAAAAGATATTTGAATCGAAAAATTCGGGGGAAGGAAATAAATTGAATTTGCCGTTTTAGGAGTCGGTCTAGAGAGGTACATACATATATGAATAACATCGGGTATCATTCAAAAATTTACCACATTCACCTTTTTGTTTTGTTATGATTGTTCTACGAAAATTTTTCTTTGGGAAATTTAAGTGGAATATTTCTCGTTTATTAGTACTAAAAATGAGTAGGTTGTGGTAAAATGCAAATCTGTATATCAATAGGTAGATAACTTTCTAGTAGGAAGAATATCGACAATATTCCAATTTTCTAATTAATATTCGGCGTCAAAAGTCCCAATTTTCCTCATCGAATCCCGGGGCGGCGACACTGCAATGCGCCGTTTCGAATAATAGTGGCTATTACCAATTTGCATCTCAAGTTATTGACTAATTAATAAAAATCGCAGAATTGAATAATAATACGAAAAGTGTTTAAATACTAATGCAAACATATCTTGCCGTTGTAATTCGAAGAAGTGCTGGAAATTTAAGATTTCATTATCTAGAACTCCTATTTGATTAGTTTATATTTCATTTACATTATGTTGTTATTTTTATATACAGGCTGGTCGTCAACAACTCATTTTTTTAACTCCGGCAATCATTTACTAAAAATGTTATTGAATTTTTGAAGTCAGAAGAGTTCAGTTTGTACAATTATTCTGAAATAATAAATTTCAAAGACTTTACTGAGTTTAAAAGGTAGTTCCAAACGTGCCTAAATAAATAATGTGTAATGTTTGTTAAGTTTTCTTTCATTGAATAGTAGTAAACATCTTTATTTATAAAAAAGGCTATCGACTTATCGGTTTTTCTGCCCTTGTTTAGTACATATAGTCTTAATCTAAATAAAAAAACAAAGATAAAAATTCTCTTATTCTGGGTTAAGAATTTAATTTAATAAACTTTCTAATTCTAATGACAAGAAAAAATTATTTTATTGTCTAGTAGTCAGTTGCGTTTGTAAGTGTTCGAGTAGCGTTGATGTAGGGAAACGGAAGCAGGATTGTCTGGTTGGTCTTGTAAGGCAAAGGCGATTCAGTATGGTCCAGTTGTAGGGGTTGTTTTTGTCCATTTGTCCATTTTGCCTGTAATTGTATGAGTCTTTCCGAAATCTTTGTCATGTTTGTGCTTTCGTATAGTAGTTGGGTGGAGGGGTTGTGTAGTGGGTTTTGGGGGTGCCTTATTCGTGTTATTAGTCTTAGTGCAATTTGTTCTGTTGTTTGTATATAACGTTTTGTCCTTTCTGTTCCGTTGGTCATGAGTATATGTCCATAGTCCAAGAGGGGTCTGCAGTTCGCTTTATATATTTTTGTCGCGGTATTTGTACTAATTTCTTTGTCTTTGTATGTTAGTGAGCGAAAGTGTTTTGTTCTTTTTATCGTTTCTGTTCTGACGTTTCGTATGTGTTTAGTAAATTTAAGTTTCTGGTCAATTGTGATTCCAAGGTATTTTACGTCGTTTTTTGGTTGTGTCGTTTGTCCGTCTGCAGTTATTGTAGGGGAGTCAGCGTTGAGTCTGTGGTTTGTGAGCAGAAGTTAGTTTTTTGACGCGTTTGGTGTTAGTCTCCATTTATAAAACCATGTCATTGTGTTGTTTGTTAGTGTTCGGAGTCTTTGAGCTGCTCTCTCAGTAGTATTGACATGTACAATAAGTGCAGTGTCGTCTGCGTATTGTAATATGTATGCCGATCTGTCGATTTGATTTTTGTCTGGTAAGTTGTAATTGTATATGTCATGGAATTATATATTGTTTCGTATATTTTCCTGACTGTACTTCAATTCACTCCAATATATTCCTGGGTTTCAGTCAATTTTATTGTTTATTATTTAACAAACAAATTTTATTTGTAACATTTTAAGTAATAAGCAATAAAATTGACTGAAACCCAGGAATATATTGGAGTGAATTATATATTGTAGAGAAACGGGGAGAGCGGGGATCCTTGAGGGAGCCCTTGTTCGGGGGAAAAAGAAAATGACAGTGTATTGTCAATTCGTACTTGTAGTTGTCTGTTTTCTAGTAAGTTCTTTATGGTGTGCAGTAGATATGTTGGTGTGTGTAGTTTGTATAGGTTGTATAGTAAGCCTCTATGGCAGACACTATCAAAAGCTTTGTTAATGTCCATAAACAGGTAAGCTGTCTTTCTGTCAGTTAGGTGGGTTGTTTGTATATTGTTAGTCAGAGTGAAGAGTGGGTGAATAGTCGAGTGTTGATGTTTGAATCCGAACTGATACGATGGTATGTACTTTCCAACAAGTTTTCCTAGTCGCTGCTTTATTATGTACTCAAAAACTTTGTTAAGTACTGGGAGTAATGTAGTTGGTCTGTAATTGCTCAGTTGTGTGTGTATTATCCAGTCTATTTTTGGGTATATGGATTATTAAGCCGTTTTTCCATGTTTTTGGAATTTTGTTATTTCTGATGCAGTCGTTACAATTCAGTTAGGAACAGTTTGTGGGTTTCTTGAGTTAGGCTTTTCAGGAGTTTTGCCTTTATTTTATCTATTCCCGGTGCTGTGTTTTTGATATGCGCTAGGGCTTCATCGTACTCTGTGTCTGTGATCAGTTTGTATGTATAGTTTGGTGAGCTGTTGAAATAGTTCAAGTACCAGTCGTTGATCAAGTTCCAGTTGTCATTGTCGAAGTTAGGGTTTGTCGATATGTTGAAGGCCTTTTGCTAGTGTCTGGCGAACGCGTCAGCTTTCTCTTTGTCTGTGTACCGTTCTATTCCGTTTTCGTCAATTGCGTCAGTAGTGTTAGTTTTTTTGTATTGCACTAGTTTCTTATTTTTTCGCCAGTATCTTTTGCCTTTGACTTTCTTTACATGTTTCTAGCCATTTGTCTTGTCGGTATTGTCCAATCAAGGTTTTAATGTTTCTGTTGAGTTGGTTCAGTGTCGTTTTTAGGTCGTTATTTTGAGTGTTTGTATATAGTCTGTACGGTTCTCTTTTTTGTTTTATGAGTCTCAGTATGAATTTGGGTAGTGTATGTCGGTAGAAAGCATTTTCTATTTCCGGGCTAAATTTTCCTATGGCTAGTGAAATTTGTTGTTGTATGGTTTCTATTGAAATGGGCTGTGCTTGCGATTGAATGTAGTCATGTATATGTTGTTTCACTTTGTCTATGTCAGTCTTTGTTAGGTTTAACTTTTTCTCTATAGGAGGTGTACTGGAGGTAGGTTGCGTATGTTAAAGTCTATGTTAAACGTAATAGCCAGGTGGTCGGATCCAAGTTCGTTTGTTAAGTTTATGTTGTTGATGGTGTTTGTTAAGTTTCTTGTGTGCAGTAGAACGTCTGGTGTTGAGAGTGGGTTTGCGGGCATCAGAAAAGTTGGTGGGGTGTGCTGTTTTATAAAGTCCGAATTTTGTAAAAATCTTTTAAGCTGTTTTGTTTTGTTTTTGTTCAAATTAAAGTCGCCTATATTTATTGCATATTTATAGATGCTTGCTTTGGTCAATATGTTTTGTTCTAAGTTGGAGTGTGGGTGTATGTATGTCAGAAATATGTGTAGCAGGTCATTTAGGTAGTTTCATTGAATGTTTGAGCAGAATTTTTCTTTTATTTAAAGACCCAATTTCTGATGAGTTCAATGAGTTCCACACATTAAAAAATCACTAGAGGTTTCAATCTAAAATATCTTAAAAACGGTGAGACATACCGATTTGAACCAAGTACATATTTTTTGTTTCAGAAATATCGAAGAACGATATATTGTCACAACAAAGCGACATTTTAGAACCTATAAAAATTAGGATGTCTCAACTGGCTCCGGTCTATTGCAGCTGTAGAAACTACAAGTAATAGAAAATGTGGATTTCTGGATCTACAAAACCCCGAAATTCAAGGTTTTTTGGAAATAATAAAACTGATTAAGACTTCATGTAAAAAAAAAACAGAAACATACTTACACTTTCACACCCTGTGCCTTTGAAACTATGTCCTTTCGGATAAGCCAAATTTGCCCGAAACGCAATATTTCTGCCTAAACAATGTCAATGATTTTTATCACATTAGTTGAGTTGATTCACAACTTTGGGATCAAACTTCTAGGGTTTGTTCAGTGCAACATAGATGAAGTAGATAAATAATGCAAAAAGTTTATTGACGAATAGTCGACTGGCACTTTGAAATTACAGCTTGTACGATACCAGTGCAGGATGAACAGAAAGAACAGGAAATTATTGAGATTAATAGAATGCGAGTCGAGTGCGTCTAAGACGTAAAAAAGTTTGCTTTCTGAGATACGCAACAAAAAAAAATTGTGATACTTCAATATCTGCTAGACATTCTACAGAAAATTGAATAGGCCTTCGGCCTTTCTACGTTTAATAGTAGTTAATTTCCGCTCAATCATTCTTTTGTTCTAACTATTTCTCCCATTTAAGGCATCATTCTGAATCAATACTTTCACCATTGTATAGTGTATCAGATTTCCACTTTCCACATTGGTGCCTACAGCTGTAATTTAATATTTAATTTCCAGTTGCCGAACTGAAACTCCTCTTGCTTAAACTTGTCAAAACAATGCCATTTCTAATTTGAATGTTGGTGCCTCGCTCCAGGAGCACACTTTCAAATAAATATCCGCAAACTTTCAACGAAACTTTTGTTAATCAAAAAGTTCCTTCAGATTCGTTGTATAATACCGTTTCAAATGTGTCTAAAAGTCTTCAAGAATGATATAGTAGCGGGATATGATTCGTTAATAAATATTTGATCCAGGTAGAGAACGCCGAGGGTGTAGCATATATAAAATTTTGAAAACATTTTGGTTCTTGCCGTTTCCGAGATTTTATTTAAATTGTTATATGTGACCTTAAAAGAGATCGGTGTAACTTTATTCAATCTCGGAGCTCTAAAGTATGATTTATCAAGCGATATTTTCATAGAATTTTGTATAACGCCCACTGTGCGTTATACAAAAAGTGATGTGCGGAATGTAGGGTTGGGTGATTTGCGATAAAACTAGTCAATCATCCATATGCCGGAATTGAATATTCCTGTAGGGGTTGGTTCCATAAATGTGATTTATCTTCGCAGAATATTTGGAAAACATGAGGAATTCACATATTTTTTACTTGTTTGGAGTTTCTTCGAATATGTGATCGAAAAAAATATATTAATAAGTAAAAGTTCTGCAGATGACTATGACTTAAACGTACAGAACAGGACAAGGTTTAATTTATTGCATTCCCTTTAAAATAGTTGCGCAAAAAAATCAATGCGCAATTTTTTTCATCAGTTTAACTAAAACTACAAATCAAATAAGAATTTCCTGATTTAAAAACCCGAACGGTCTGTGGCCAACATTGTGGAAAAATATTACATTTTCATTGATAAGCTGTCATTGCATAATACGTCCGCTATTCTTTTGCATGAATACCATGGTGGAAAATTTACTGTCAGTATTTTCCTGCACATATGTTAAAAATATGTTTTGTGTCAGAAGCGGAACGTATTTGAAAATTAAATTGCATGATTTAGGACTTTTATCCACTCATAGTACATAGATTTATCTAACTGAAATAGCTGAAAGGAAATGTTAACTTACCCTTGCAGGATTTATTATCTGCATCTAGTTTATAGCCCTTTCTGCAGGAACATTCAATTGAAATGCCTGTATCGATACAGTCATGATCGCATGGATTGTTTTGTTCACACCTAAAAAATCCATATGTATACATTACTTACTGTATAAAACAGTAAGGCAGCGTCGCTTGCGATTTCTTTTTCATTTTGCGGGTGTGGTTTTTCTACTAGGTAGCAAATTTTAACAAATTCAAAAAACAGGTTTTCAGTCCTTCGTGAAAAAAAATTCTTCCTGACGTTTCGCAAGCACGAGTGGCTTGCATCTTAAATTTCAAATACGATCACAAACGCCTACATGCCTAATGCTAGGAAGGAATAAAAGCTATGGAATAAAAAACGCATCGAAAGAATTCAACCGCTGCTTTTCTTAGCTGTTCATATGATACGGTGTTATTGGAGCTCGAATACTTCTTGGATCAACATAATGTCGATGTGTGCCTAATCCAGGAAACATTGCTAAAGCTAAAACCTGGAGATAGGTTTACACTTCGCAACTATAAGACACACAGAGCAGACAGGCCAGCTAGGGGCGGAGGCACACTACTCGCAGTGAAAAGATCCATACAACACCACGAGATCGCCAAGCCATCGGCAAACCTGGAGGAATCCTTAGTTGCTGTCCAAATGGAAAAGTTGGAGATCAGAGTCGGGTCCATATACGTCAGTCCAAGCGCTACATACAATACAACTCCAACAATACATGGTGGGGACTTCAATGCCAAAAACGCCAATTGGGGATGCGACTACAACACTGCTAGAGGCATCATGCTATCAAGTCAGGCCAGAAATGCCATGTTTGAGGTACCCGCACTCCTAGAGCCAACACACATCACCCAAATTGACATATATGACAACCTGGACTTATTCCCGTACAAAAACGCAGGAAGATTGTCCAGCCCCGAAGTACTTCAGGAACTCTAGTCGGACCATTTGCCGATAATCATGCAAATTGGTCCAAACCAAGTCAACGGCATCACTGCGACTAAAAGGATCACCAACTGACAGACTTTCCAGCAGATATTGGATAGCTCCAGCAGGATTCCGCAGCCCGCAAAAGAGAACGACCTGGACCAGGCAGCAGAAAAACTCACCAGGGAAATCAACAACGCCCTGGCAGCCTCAACAAGTCAATCAATTGTTCCGTCGAACAAATTGGACAAAATACCTCCCTGGTTAAAAGCCAAAATCAGGGAGAAAAACCGGATCCGACGCAGAGCCATGCGAACCCAAGAGCCATATTTAAAAAGGCATGTCAACCGCCTCCAGATTGCGATCCAAGAAGACATGAAGGAAGTTCGATCGCAGCTCTGGGACGCTCGCATGGACGAAATAGAGGCTGACGAGTCAAACCAAGAGATTTGGAAACTGGCCAGGAACCTCAATGCAGGACCAAGGAAACCAATGCTACCTACCCAAGAAAACGGCATCACCACTGTGCACCCCAAAGAGAAAGTGAAAACTTGATTGATCACCCAGAGCAAGAAGAGGAAGTGGAAAGGATCATAGCCGACCACTTCCAAAACTGGCAGTCCACCAAAGCCAAGAGAGTCACTAATGAGATCATCCACGATATCATCAAGGGGCTGAAGAGAAAAAAAAAGAGGTCCCTGGACGTGATGGGATAACAAACGAGGTCCTCAAAAAGTTACCAAAAACAGCAATTGAGGACCTTACCACAGTCGCAAATGCATTCTTGAACCTTCAACATTTCCCTACCACCTGGAAGAAGGCAATAGTGGCATTGGTTCCCAAAAAAGGAGCAAATAGTAAGCTGCTCACGTCCTACAGGCCCATCAGTCTATTACCAATGATGGGCTAAGTTATGGAGAGGTGTATCCTGAACCACATTCAGGATACAATAGAGGACAAGAAAGTGCTGCTGGATGAGCAACATGGATTAAGGCCGGGTCATGGCACTAACACACTCACAGCCCGGCTAACAACAATGATCCTCGAACAGTTAAACCACCGAAGAAGTTGTTTAGGAGCCGTCTTCCAAAACATGTCCAAGGCGTTTGTCAAAGTTTGGCACCAGCCCTGATTGCCAAGATGATCAAAGCAGGCTTTCCGGGCTAACAAACCAAACTTATCCGCAGTTACTTGTCTGGACGCAGCTTCCAAGTCCGAATCGATGAGCAGCTCTGAACAACCAGACCGATGACAGCAGGAGTACCACAAGGATCAGTACTGGGCCCGTCCCTTTTTAACATCTTTATGGCAGGTATATCAACCGCAGAAGACGCAGAGAGCTACATCTACGCAGACGATGTAGCTCTCCCTGCCATTGGATCGGGCCGAAAGGTCAAAGCCAGACTCCAAAGACACTTCATTAAGCTCCAGAAATGGAGCAGGGAATGGAAAATGCAGATCAACCCGGGGAAGACCCAAGCAATGGTCTTCACCAACAAAAGGAAGAACCTACCAAGCAGCTATGGCACGACCAGATGGCAGCTATCATCGCCAAGGCAAGAAACCTGCTCCTTGCCTACTATCCTCTGCTGAACAGTAAGCTCTTCCTCTGTACAAAGGTTAAAGTTACAAACAGTGGATACGCTCGGTGCTGACCTATGGATCACCTGCATGGTCCACGGCCAGCGCCTCCCAGAAGCAAAAACTGGCAGTATTCCAGAACAAAATACTGAGGATAGTAGCAAAGGCCACATATTTCGTAAGAAACACAACATTGAGAAGAGACCTACAAATAGAAGGCCTGCTGGACCACATCCAGGACTTAACATCAAAGTTCCTGGATAGGAGCCAGCAAAGCAAGAATCCGACCGTCAGGTTTTCTTGCAAAAAGATGATCTACCGTGTCCGAAGACCTCTCCCTGCGGACACAATCTAAGAAGAAGACGTGGTTCAAATGCAATGACCAGTTCCGGCACCACAACGAGGACCACGGACTAGACATAAGGAAGTTTAGGAAGCAAGAGAGGATGTTTAGGTTTAACTTAGGTTTAAGTTAGGCATAGGTAGATTAGGTAAAATGATGTTAAAATTCTGTAAAAAGTTGTTTTCAATTATGTTGGCTTTAAGAACTCGTAGATAAGTAGCAGTAAGAAAGTGTAATATTTGTCTGAAATAAATATGTTTCAATATGAATACGGTGTTAGCTATTGATTTGATCAATTACAAATTTAATGCGAATTTCTCCATACCAACTGAGTTTCGATTTAAGATTCGTTATATTAAACATAGTTAGAATTTAATGCAAAATTAAAAAATAAATACAAAATATGGGTTTCCATTTAAGAAGAAAAATTTAATGGCAACGTATTTTCATACCACCCTATGTAAACGAATTCGCCAATAGTCAGCCAACAAATTCCCATTTCATATTTAATTCAATTTTATTCTGGCCTTTAAAGGCCTACTCCTAAAAATTGTAAATTTTGAATGAAATGTAAATGAGACGCCCCTCAAGTTATCAATTTTGCAACATTTTCTGTAATCTTTTACGCGTGCACACCTATATAAAATTTCCCTGTTGATAATAAAAGTGGTTGCGCAAATACTCTTGGAGTTTTAGGGGCACAATCGCGTTTCTTTTTGGGGTTTTCGCCGCTTTTTAGCCCGAAAGAGCGGCTAATACGGGGGGATTGAATTCAATCCGGTTTTTTAGCTCTGTTTTATTGATTTTTTTGCCTTTTCCTTCAAAGGCTGTTCAGGTGATTATTGCTAAATTCGCTATAGGGGACTGAATCCGAGCTTCAATTCCTTGCCTGGAAGCTATCCGGTAATTTATTCTTAATCTCCATGCCTTGTTTATTAATTACGGCAAAAATGTTTAATTTAGGCTATATTTCTCGACAGATTTCCCTCAAATCTATTTCAATATCCCAACAGTAAATCATCGGACAGACACGGAAGGTAATCTGGCCCACAATTAATTATGTAACTTACATCCCCCTCGTGGTTTGCTCGATATGTTTGTAGGACAACCCGTCCTTGCTAATTTTACATCGAGGAAAAGAGCATCCCTTTTATTTACGAGGTTAGAGCAGGTTTGTTTAATCCAGACTTACATTTTATGACAGGAACATAAACAGCGAACATACAGGGAGAATTAGTCCTATAAAGGCGCTGCTCAACAATTAGTATTCTAGTACTTTGCGCAAAGCATTTTAGGAACAAGGAGAATCGCGTGAAATGAGAAAAACGTCGTCCGCATGCCGGGGAGAAGAGAATATGAGCTAGTTCTCAAGTCACCTTCCGTTATTTAACATCATGCTGCGGAGAAAATTAATCTTGACATGGAAACTTCTTAGAAAATCTATTTTGATTTTATTGCCGAAATAATTACATGATACGCAAAATGTAGCTTTCACAACCCTCAGTGATTAATTATGGTAATTTCGAAGTGGTTTCAGAAGTATGGAGAAATTTGATTTCAACTTAAAACACGGCACAGGAAGCTAACTGGCTAAAATGTTGAGATTTTAGTTATTTTGTTTTCTTACCTACTCCCTTTCGCACGTTTAATGGGCTTGCATGACACTTCGTCCTTCATAAGCTGGTAGCCTGGGAAACAACTGCATTTAAAAGTTTTTCCCGACGGTAGACACAGCTGGGCGCAAAATTCTCCGGTTTCGCAAACGTTTTCCTCTGACAGACCTGAAAATCATAAAAATGAAATATTGTACCATATTTTACTCACATTCTAATTGTATTTTTAAGTATTAGATACTTTTTGGAACATGGAAATTGGTTTTGATGGCACGACTAAAAATATATTCTTTTGTAGAAAAATGTTCGCATTTATTGAGCAAACGGTTTTATCAAAATTATTCAAAAATCAAATTAAAATTTAAAGTTACTATATATATAATCTTTATTTCCCAATAGGCTATCGGCCCTCGGCCTTTCTGCCCTTGCATATATACATGTATTGTGTTAATTTTCTAACTTAAACTATCTTAACTGTAAACCTAAAATTATTACAAAGCAAAAAAGTCTCTCTTCTATGTCATGTCTTTTCATCGTCTAGCAGGTTAGTTCAGTCGTGTTGGAAGTGGTCAACTAGTGTTGTTGTTGGGAAGCGGAAGCGGGATTGTCTCGTTTGTCTCGTGAGGCAAAGGGGATTCAGTAGGGTCCAGTTGTGGGGATTGTTTTTCCATTTCGTTTACAATTGGAGTTGTCTTTCTGTTATTCGCGTTATTTTTGTTCGTTCGTAGAAGTTGGTTTGAGGGGTTGTGTAGTTGGTTTTGAGGTCTTATTTTCGTTATTGATCTCAGGGCAATCTGTTCTGTTGTTTGAATATGTTGTTTAGTTTTCCTAGATGTATTCGCTGTCAGTATATGTCCGTAGTCAAGCAGAGGTATACATATTGATTGGTAAATTTTTGTGGCGATCTTTGTACTAATTCCTTTGTCTTTGTACGTCAGTGGTCGGAAGTGTTTTGTCCGTTGAATGATTTTTGTTCTTACGTTCTGTGCGTGTTTTGTAAATTTTAGTTTTTGGTCCAGTGTTATTTCTAGATATTTTGCCTCTTGTTTTGGTCTAGTTCTGTTTCCGTCTGTTGTTATTGATGGAGAGTCGTCTTTAATTTGGTGGTTTCGTAAAAGTAGTTGGTTTTTCGTGACGTTTGGTGAAAGTCTCCATTTGTAGAACCAAGTAATTGTATTGTCTGTTAGTGTTTGAAGTTTTTGTACTGCTTTTATTGTAATTTTATCGTGCACGATCAATGCAGTGTCGTCGGCGTTTTGTATTTTGTAAGAAGATTTGTCAATGTGTCTTTTGTCGTGGAGACTGTGATTGTATATGTCGTGGCAGTATATATTGAAAAGAAGAGGTGATAGCGGGGATCCTTGCGGGAGTCCTTGTTCAGGGGAGAAAGCAAAGGAGAGGGTGTTGTCTATGCGTACTTCTAGGTGTCTGTTTGTGAGCAAGTTTCTGATTGCGTGAATTATGTATTTGGGGGTTTTAAGCTGGTAAAGTTTATATAAAAGTCCTTTGTGCCAGACACTGTCAAAGGCCTTACTGAAGTCCATGAAGAGACATGCTGTTTTCTTGTTCGTGAGGTGAGTGGTTTGTATGTTGTTGGTTAGTATAAAAAGTTGGTGAACAGTTGATTGTTTATGTTTAAATCCGAATTGGTATTGTGGTATGTGTTGTCCAACTGATTGTTGCAGTCTATTTTTTATTATAGTTTCAAAGATTTTACTCAGTACAGGGAGTAGTGTGATAGGTCTGTAGCTTTGTGTTTGTGTATTGTCTAGTCCGGTTTTAGGAATTGGTATTATTATTCCTGTTTTCCAAGTATCTGGTATCGTGTTAGTTTCAATACAGTTGTTGAATAGGTTCAGTATGTGTGTGTGAGTTTGTGGAGTAAGATTTTTCAGTAGTTTGCCTTTAATATTGCCTTTTCCCGGCGCCGTGTTTTTAATGTGTGCGAGTGCTTCGTCGTATTCTGCTTCAGTAATTAGTTGATGTGCGTTGTTTGTTTCGTTTGTGAAGTAGATCTCGTACCAATATATTATTGCGTTAAAGTGAAGTTACTATTAAGCTAGTGTTTAACTTACAGCCAAGTAAGAGTGAGTGCCATTTAAAATCCGCAGCAAGAAGCATAAAAACGTTAAATTGACAATATTTCCTAAACTTAACACTTTTGGAATAGACAACTTTGCACAAACTTAGCCTTATTTTTAATACTAAATAAGATAAAATTATCAGAATTCCATTTGGGTTTCCATTTCAAAAAAACTGGTATTTGTTCCACTTTACTTCAATAGTTGTCAAAATATTATCAAAATTATATTAAAGTAAGTCCTGTTCATCCAGAATTCCACTCAAATCATACAAAACATTTTTTCTTATAAAAAAAATTAAGAATTATTCTCTAATGCCTGCAACTGACACTTTGGATATAAATTCTCAACGATATCAGAAACGGTATGGGATATTATGCATCAAATACATTTAGAATTTGGAGAAGAATTAAAAAATGTAACAACATACAAAGTATATGAAGGCTTTCACGGCCGGTCAAAAAAACAGAAACATACAAAGTGTTCCATTTAAAATAAGTAAGTTGATATCTGCTTCCGGTATCCGGGAAATGTAGCCATTATGAAAATATTTTAGAAGGCTTGCAACCAATTACATCCGTATGCTGTCAAATTTTCAAATTTCTCCTAATTATAGTTTGCCATATATAATTCGATTTGTTTCCCACTAGGACACCCTGTAGAATAGAGCAAATTTGGCATGCACTTAATGTGTTTTTCCTTCTAAATTATTTTCCTTTATTGTTAGACTTTCACTTTGAATGAAGCTTTAATTCTATAACGGTTATTCGAAATTATTTATTTTCTCTCAGGCCAAAAATCGTAGATCAATACATTTTTCATTATTCCTTATATAACTTCTCAAACATTTTTTTGTGTACTCGCCCTATTGAAAAATGTAATTCTGCGTAGATGTCAGACACGTTGTATTTCCTTCGTTTGAGCAAAATTAGCTTCCGGGCTGGGTCCACTTGATAGAAACGTCTTTGGACTTTAACAGACGGAAATATCACTGCTAGTATAAAAGATCTAGATCAGATTTAATGAACCTGTAGAACTTCATTCAATGCTGAATTGAATTGAATGGGTCCAAAATTTCGGATATTTTCAGGATGATTATTGCAAAGTCAAACAAGGAATTGAAACATTTTCCGATTTAATTTCATCAATATGTAAGCTCTTTATACGGAATCCGTTCGGAGAATTCTTTTCGCTGTAATCAAATCGCCATTTGGGTTAAGTACAAAGACATTTTATATGGAAATGTCTGGATTTTATTCCAAAATTTCAGTCCTAAATTGATTTTGATTGGGTTTTCTTAGAATCATCGGGGATTTTGAAAATGTGGATTTAATGTCGCAGCCAACTTTGTTCAGGTTTTCGGTCAATAACGCTGGGTAAGTCTAAAACTTATCCGAAGTCGAAAAAACTAGGGATCTGGCACGTTTATTCCATACAGCAAATATAAGCAGGGTGCTTTTTGTGTTCCATTAGCGCCATTCGCATCCCATCTTTCTTGCACTATGTTGTAGTCAATAAATTCTGAACGAGGTCAGTCCATTATATTTTGTTCAGCCTGCTAATAAAGTGAATGTAATGTCGGCTGGCAGCTTTTTCGACAGCAGCTTTTGCAAGTGTGCCAGTCCGTAAATTTGATACATAATAAAAAAATCATACGAACAGCACTTTATCACGCACGCACTGGCATTCCATCAGTAACAGCAATAAAAATAGAGAAACGTAGCTAATGCAGTTTATTGGGAGGGCGCGCCCATTATTTCCATCACCATTCAAGAAATATAATTCGAAATTTTTTTCAAAGGAGAATATTGTCTCGAGGTTATTTCATTGATTAAAACCATTGATGGTCTTTCGATTCATAAAACATCTGATTTGGGCTGATTCAAAATAGTAGTAGTAGTAAACATCTTTATTTCTAAAAAAGGCTATCGACCTATCGGTCTTTCTGCCCTTGTTTAATACATGTAGTCTTAATCTAAATAAAAAACAAATATGAAAATTCTCTTATTCTAGGTTAACGATATTATTAAATAAAATTTCAGTGGCAAGAAGAAATTATTTTATTGTTCACTAGTCAGTTGCGTTTGTAAGTGTTCGAGTAGCGTTAATGTAGGGAAACGGAAGCGGGATTGTCTGGTTGGTCTTGTAAGGCAAAGGGGATTCAGTATGGTCCAGTTGTAGGGGTTGTTTGTCCATTTTGTCTGTAGATGTATGAGTCTTTCCGAGATCTTTGTCATGTTTGTGCGTTCGTATAGTAGTTGGGTGGGGGGGTTGTGTAGTGGGTTTTGGGGGTGTCTTATTCGTGTTATTAGTCTTAGTGCAATTTGTTCTGTTGTTTGTGTATAACGTTTTGTCCTTTCTGTTCCGTTGGTCATGAGTATATGTCCAAAGTCTAGCAAGGGTCTACAAATAGCTTTATATATTTTGGTGGCGGTGTTTGTGCTGATTCCTCTGTCTTTGTAGGTTAGTGATCGGAAGTGTTTTGTTCTCTTTATTGTTTCTGCCCTGATGTTTCGTATGTGTTTAGTGAATTTAAGTTTGTGGTCAATTGTGATTCCAAGGTATTTTACGTCGTTTTTTGGTTGTGTCGTTTGGCCGTCTGCAGTTATTGTAGGGGAGTCAGCGTTGAGTCTGTGGTTTGTGAGCAGAAGTTGGTTTTTTGACGCGTTTGGTGTTAGTCTCCATTTATAAAACCATGTCATTGTGTTGTTTGTTAGTGTTTGGAGTCTTTGAGCTGCTCTCTTAGTAGTTTTGTCATGTACAATAAGTGCCGTGTCGTCTGCGTATTGTAATATGTATGACGATCTGTCGATTTGATTTTTGTCTGGTAAGTTGTAATTGTATATGTCATGGCAGTATATATTGTAGAGAAACGGTGAGAGCGGGGATCCTTGAGGGAGCCCTTGTTCAGGGGAAAAAGAAAATGACAGTGTTTTGTCAATTCGTACTTGTAGTTGTCTGTTTTCTAGTAAGTTCTTTATGGTGTGTAGTAGATATGTTGGTGTGTGTAGTTTGTATAGTTTGTATAGTAAGCCTCTATGCCAGACACTATCAAAAGTGTTGTTAATGTCCATAAACAGGCAAGCTTTCTTTCTGTCAGTTAGGTGGGTAGTTTGTATATTGTTGGCCAAAATAAAGAGCGGATGAACAGTCGAGTGATGCTGTTTGAAACCAAATTGGTAGGTAGGTATATATTTTCCAATCACTTTTTCAAGCCGCTGCTTCATTATGTATTCAAAAATTTTGCTTAGTACTGGAAGTAGTGTAATTGGTCTGTAGTTGCTCGGTTGTGTATTGTCCAGTCCATTTTTGGGTATAGGGATTATTAAGCCGTTTTTCCATGTTTCTGGGATTCTGCCATTTGTGATGCAGTTGTTCAATTCAGTTAGGATCAGTTTGTGTGTTTCTTGAGTTAGGCTTTTCAAGAGTTTTGCCTTAATTTTATCTTTCCCCGGTGCAGTGTTTTTGATTCTTGTATGTTTGTTACTGTCTGTCTCACTTGTTCGAAGGGTTCAGTTGGAGAGCGTTCCTCGGGATTCAAAATATTTATCTATAAAAGGATGTTTTAAATTTCCACCACTCACCTGGATAAAACTCATCATCAGCTTTTGAATATTTTAAACTCTCAGATGAAACAGTCGCCTCTAATCCAGGAAACGGCTTGAGTGTGGTGCTGGCAATCGGTGCAATAGGCTGATTGTCCACAACGAATTCTTCGCAACATTTGGTAAGTGCTTCGGAAGAAGGAGATCCTAGTCCCAGCCCATCAACGCATTCATCTCCAGCTTTCTTGGCTTCAATCCCCAGCTGACAAGCATCGCAGCAATCCTAAAGAGATTGTTGTTAGTTGTCCAAAGTAAAACTAGATTTTTTTTCGAATCTTACCGCTCTATCGCCAATCTGTTGGACGCAAGTGCCAGATTTTCCATCATCAATGCCCAAGTTGCACTGAAGAGTTCTGAAATTAAACTCATGAGCTTCAAATATCGGGTTGTTCGGAAAGTTGCTTTTATTTTTTCAATTACCTTTTGAAGCCACATAATCATTATTGCAAAGTTTGTTGATGAAAATTCTGATACTTGATTCAAATAGCTATAATTTTTGACGAAAATTGCTACGCTGTCATTTTTGACTTGCACCTTTTCAAATTGTGTGTCCATTTTCAGCACATTTTACTATCAACATGCTAAAAATACTGTTCAAGCAACAAAAAATTATCCGAGGCGTATGGAGAATATGCATTGAGTGAATGTCAGTGCCAAAACAGGTTTGCAAAATTTTAATTCGGAAATTTTGATATTGAAGATGGACCACGTCCTGGAAGGCCACTTAAAGCTGATGAAAACACAATCAGAGCATTAATTGATGCAAAACGGCGAATAACCACTCGTGAAATCGCTTAGAGATTAAATTTATCCAACTCGAGCGTGATTATTTCAAACGCCTAGATTTAATTTCAAACCATACATGGGTTTCTCATGTTCACTTTTGCTTCTCAAAGGTCAAGAAATTGATCAATTTTGAAAGCGCATAATCAGTGGGAACGAGAAATGGGTTATCTACGCCAATGATACACGCAAAAGAACAAAAACTTGTAAAGCTTTTGGCTGAAAGAAAACTTTAAATTACATAAAAAACAAAACCTTAACTTCAAATGAGGAGCTCAAAAATCGCCTGAATCAGTATCTTGCCAGAAAAAACAAACGCTTTATATCACGGAGCTTCAGCCAAAAGAATGACAAAAGTTATTGGACCAGAATATACAATATAGAATTCAATAAAATATGTATTTGCTATGAAAAAAACCTCTGGCATTTCCAGAAGAAGAACGAAATTACCGGGTTGACAAGAAAGTGATTTCGGTTTGCTCCGGTATGTTTGTTTCGATATTATTTTTTCAATTGTTTTCTTTTGAGATTTGGGAGTCGATGCCTTTAGGTTGATAGAGAAATAAATTCCGTGTCATTTACAATTCAATTCAAAATATGCTTTATTGGCAAAGGAAAATTTACAAATTTTATCGACAAAGCGTGTAAAAACAATATACTACAAAATACAGCACATATAAAGATAACCAACAATGGTAAAAAACAACACAAAACACAACACGAAATAGTCATCATAACAAGTCAACAACCTATGCTTACAAGCAGTGCAGAATAACGCACAATTTAAAATTAAGAAAAACAGGGGTGAGTAAAATCAAGTTGCACCCTAAACCATAGCATGGAACTAGTCTGTTGAATGGAGGAGGCCCTCAGAGAGAAAAGACACATCTTTAGACACACGTACGAAACTGTTGGAGCTTGGCTGGGAAGTGATCCCCCATACAACCCCAACCTTGCACCATCGGATTGTCATTTATTTCGACGTTTACAAAACTTCTTAAATGGTGAAAATTTTAGTAATAACGATTACCTCAAATTGCACTTGGTTGAGTTTTTTGCTGTTTACCAGAAAGATAGCAAAAAGTCATCCGAACAGAATATAAATATTTTGCATAGGAAAAGTAGAGTTTTATTCCACACTAAAAACCCGAAATTACTTTCTTGCCAAACCAATACTTTCGCAACCCCATAATATAATTTAGTTGCTTGTATATTTGAAACGGCCCGTCCGTGTGTGATAGTTGACATGTTACTCTGATGCTAAATAAATGTTTAAAAAATAATTGGAAGGGCTTGTGAGGGTCCGGTTTGTCAATTATTAATTAACCCGCAATCGACATAGGGTAAAAGCTCCCAACACATTTTATTTTGTCGGTTTAGAGCGTTTCGCAACCGAGATAAACGATTGGCCGACATCCATTTTTATTCAATATTTCTCAGATGGTTAAATTTAATTTTAAAAGCTCCGCAAAATGCAACCTCTAAAACTCTTAAGCTGCATTTACCCGGAACAAATGTCTCTGTGAAAGTTCCTGAAAAACGGGAGCTGACGAATGATATATATTGTAAAACATGAATAATAATGCAATTTTTAAATTATTATACATTGCATTCCTATCTACTTTCAAAACGCTGAGTTTTGCAAGGAGGGTTGATAACGGAGTCAAAAGCGCACGTGCCACGATTGGGCACATTTCTGAAATTGTTTAATTGGTTTAAATATTCTCGCTGCCATTAAAACACGGCAGTCAAACGAACATCTCAAATTCTTCCCTTCAAGACTTTCACCCGTAATTAATCATATTCGAGAGGAAAAAAGAGCAAAAAGGGTGGAAAACGAGGTAAACGTTAACGGAAATTACTTTATAATTCCGCCGGCCCGCAGCCAGAGATGATATAAAAAAATATAACGAAAATATTTGTATTAAAAACAAGAGTGGGTTTTGTTTCAACTTTTAATAAAGTTTCATAAAGTAAGCGAAAATACTTTGTAAACTGTTTCGTTCGGGAATATTAAAAATGAAATTCGGCCAAAGATGGTCTTGCATTTTAAGAGCGAAAGTTTAGTTGTAATAAAATGTGTTTATCAACGGCTGACAGTGCGAGTTATAGTACCCTAGGCATAGTACATAAGGCTACCCACAACCTAGAACTGCAAGATCAGCATACCCATAAACTATGCTGAGTTAGATTAAGTAGATATAGGAGAATAACATAGATAGTGGTACAGATCCACAAATATTGTCTTTATTCAATTAACCGTCGCGTACGAACGAAGTTTTGTAATAAAGTCCGTAATCTAAAAAATTAGTTTTTTTAAAAAGTCTTCACGCTCGGCAAAACATAATATTGGCGCAGTTCGTAGCATTTGTCAAAACGAATCAACAAAAATCGTGAAAAGTTTCGTTTTAACGATTAATTTGGCAAATTCCGAAATCGTGCTCGCGAACGTGTTCGACCGAAAAGAACGTTTCTTTATAGGGAGGGACTACATCGCCCTCAACCTATCGGCACCAGCAAATAAGGCACAAGAAAAAGAAAACTTCAGGAATGAAAATCACAATACTTCTACTAATCACCACTCACGCCCTAAGTGAATCGTCAGAATTCCATAACGTATCAAATAACCCAGGACTTTTACCACTAAAATTAGGAAGTCTTCGATATAACCAGTCTAACAAAGAATTCAATAACCTTCAAATTCAAAATGAAAGAATCAAAAATAAATTCGAGAATAAAACAAAAATTGGACTTAGCTACAAGAAAGCTTTCCATAGCTCGTATAACCTAGCACAATCACTTGAAAATAAAATTATTACACAACTCAATCAAATAAACCCCCTGTACAATACAAGACAAAAACGTGGACTAATCAGTGCTCTAGGCTCCATTGTAAAAACAATTACAGGAAACTTAGACCAAGACGATGCTCAAAAATTCTAAAAAGCAATAGAAATAATATCCTGCAATCAAGTTCAAATTAAAACTCAAGTAAAAGATCAAATAATACTATTCCAAAATTTTCAGAACAACCTTCAAAACCTGACAAGAAATCAGTTACTGCTGAAAAGGCGAATAAATGAAATCGAAATACTTCTCCAAACTATGGAAGTAGAAAGCTTACTACTTTTTCTTCATCGAGTTGATAATATCCCAATTAGGAACAGAATTCCAACTAATTTATGACATTCTAGAAAAACTAGAAATCGCCATAACTTTTGCAAAAATTAATACCTTGCATAACTCCATTATCAACCCAAATGAAGTACTACAAGAATTACAAACCATCTCCAAAAATCTTGCAACCGGTAAATTACCTTTCGAACCCAAAGAAGAAAATATTCTTGTCTTTGAGAAAATAATTCAAATAAAATCCTACAGTTAAGGAAATAAACTTGTGTTTATAATTGAAGTACCCATAGTGGAAAAACAAAACTATACTTATTTTCACTTGTACCCTTTACCAATATTCAAGAATAACTCTTCTAAAGTAATAATTCCTCATTAAAAATATTTAATTTTAAATGATCAGAACCACTTCTTTTGAAATAAAGAATGCAAAGAAGTAATGCCTGAAGAGCTCATTTGCCAAGAAGAAAATCCACTACAATCAACAGAAGAATCTCCATGTGAAATCCAACTAGTGAAATTCTTGAAGAATCTGTCAAATTGTCGACTGATTCCTGTGAACATCAACCACGTAAAAATCCGAAAACTAGAATCTAACAAATGGATCCTAATAAGCCCTGAAGCAACAGTCGTAATACAAAAGTACGGGAACAATAAATAAAACATCCCATTAAAAGGATTTTTCCTAATAGAACTGAACGAGAACTGTGAACTAAAAATCAGAAACAATTTTACGAAATTTTGGAAATATCGTGAGGAAATATGAAAATATTGCGTTACCAAAAATAACCTTATTGATTTCACACGCAAAGATCCAGAATAATTCAAACCTTTAAAATTTAGATAATAAGAAATAAGTGCAGTTAGAAGTGCGCTACAAATAAGCAAACAAAAAATTTATTTATCAGAAACAGAATTAATAACGTTTCAACATATTGATGGATGGACAATGTTAATCTATATTATTGTAATACTAATAATGTTGTTTGTTGCATATAACTTTTATAGAAAGAACTGCAACAAGCCAGACGACCCGAAACCACTGCTCAGAGACAGAATACCAAATTCTGAGGCCAACCCCAGAATATTCCTCTAACGGTGGAGGAGTTATAGTACCCTACATAAGGCTATCCAAAACCACCATAGACCAGCATAGACCATCCAAGACCAGCATACCCATGAACTATGCTGAGTTAGCTTAAGTAGAGGTGCTAGAGAGAAAAGATAAATAGTGGTACAGATCCACAAATATTGTCTTTATTCAATTAACCGTCGTGTACGAACGAAGTTTTGAAATAAAGTCCGTAATCTAAGAAACTCGTTTCCTTAAGAAGTCTTCACGCTCAGCAAAGCATAAAATTTGCGATTTAATTATAGGAAGTCATTATTTGGAACTCCTTTTGCTATTTTAGTGCTTATTTTGCTAACGAAAATGGCAATCAAAGCTCATTTCTGTTTTTGCTAGAAAGAAAATCCGGCAAAAAATAAACTAGGACATCCGATATTGCTTTTGGTTCGCTGGGAATTCGAGTGAGATAAATCTATATTTGTTAATAATCGGTTAAAATTTTAGTAAATGCCTAGAGTAGATTACGGCTTCTCTATTCACGACAGCAACGTTTAACCAGCAACATAATTCGGATTTTCTCAATGGGTAAATTCTATTGACTAAATTGTTATCTTTTCCCTCAAGAGATACCCAATTTCTCCCCAAATAATACTATTCCAACCCATAAACGCTTAGGTAGATAGGCTCCTATTTCACTAGAGACTACTCGCAATATTTATCTTAAAGCTCTTGTAGCTAATATCAAGTCACTGTGATAAAACATAGACCATTAGAATAGATTCAATACTGCGAGGAATTTCCAATCCTCTCAACTGTATTCGGTGGTTTATAGTATTAGTGTTCTAAGGCCCGTTTGCTTTTTGGTATTATGTTAACGAGCGAATCTGAGCAAACGCAGCGCTAAAAGCAATTAGGGATTTAAAATCCTCAATTTGCACCATTTGCGATATTTGAATAAATTGAGAGACTGAGGTGAATTCGAATAGCTCGGGATAGATTTCATCTTTGCTCTTTGCTTAGATACTGAAATAATGGAATCGATTAGTGTAAATTGAATAAAGTGCTTCATTCTCCTGCATAATAATATTAGAGAAAGTGTAAACAGCAAAATGTAATCATAAGAAAATGGATTTGGAGGTTTTCTGTTAGTCACTCGAGCAAGCAACCTTTTGTTAAATTTAGTCCTCGCTAAAATCCTTTTTAAGAAACTGTTTCTGTAATTTATACGTTGCATAATCCTTGCCAACAATTTGTCTCAAAGCACTGCAATAAATATCCTTGCATTTGTTGAATCAACATTTGTTACCTGTGGCTTGATTTTCGTGATTAATACTGGCTCGAGATGTGCCTGGTACTCTAAGGAACTTAATGTATAACTTAGCTGCTTGATAACTAAAATATCTTAATTCGCCAAGTTGCGCGCCAGGTAATTTATGTTCGGATCATCAGCTTGAAATGGTATGTCTGGACAGAGACAAATGTACCATTTGATTATTGCTAAGCTACTGGCTTAGATTAGTCGCGCTTGATGTTCAAAAATCTGATTTATCTTTTTATATAAATTCGGAATAAAGCATCCTCGAAAGAAGCGATAAAATGATTGCCCGAATTTTAATCGCTATAAAAGTATACATGGAGATGAAAACCATTTGTCACCAAGATACATAATAATTTATGAGGTGTCTATCTCTCCTCTTCGGGAACTGCTTAAAAGCAAATATTATGATTAATGTTTTTACACATTTATCATATCTAGTATCCCTTATTTACTTTCGTTGGGGTTATGCAAATAATACCGAAGTCGTTTAATCGGATGATATATTTTCAAGTTTAAGCAGTTTACTGAGTCAATCAGTGCCAGCCGTAAGATTATCCCTGTTAGAATGTGGGGCTTTCCTCGAATAATCCATTTGTTTCAAATTTTTTATAACCTTTCTTTATTAATTCATTAAATGGAAAACAAAAGCTGAATGTCGCTGCTTCACATTCACGAATTATTCTTCGCAATTCCATAAAATGACAAATGCAAAAAATGCAGTGACATAAGACTCAATTTAATCTAAAAAAAATTCCTGGGTTTCAGTCAATTTTATTGTTTATTATTTAAAATGTCACAAATACATTTCGGTGTCTTTCTCCACCATCATCAGTTTGTATGTATAGCTGTTTCTACTTTCACATTTGACTGGCTATTCTAGGAATACCATCTATTCTACCTATTCTAGGAATATCAATTGCTCTGCAATTCTTCAATGTCAGGTGTTTATATTTTATTTACTTGGTCCAATCAGTGTATGCATGCGCTCATTTAATTAGTGTGTGATATACAGAGCTAAGATTGTCTGTGTCTGATCTAAAATTCATTGCATTCTGATGTTTTTTAATCTGTATCATTTCATAGATTCTTCTCTTACAATAATTGTCAGAAAGCGGACGCATTCGCCAGACACTATCAAAGGGCCTTCAGCATATCGACAAACCTTAACTTCGACAATGACAACTGGAACTTGATCAACGACTGGTACTTGAACTATTTTAACAGCTCACCAAACTACACCTACAAACTGATCACAGACGCAGAGTACGATGAAGCCCTAGCGCACACCAAAAACATTGCACCGGGGAATGATAAAATTAAGGCAAAACTCTTGAAAAGCCTAACTCAAGAAACACACAAACTGATCATAACTGAATTGAACAACTGCATCACAAATGGCAGAATCCCAGAAACATGGAAAAACGGCTTAATAATCCCTATAACCAAAAATGGACTGGACAATACACAACCGAGCAACTACAGACCAATTACACTACTTCCAGTACTAAGCAAAATTTTTGAATACATAATAAAGCAGCGGCTTGAAAAAGTGATTGGAAAATATATACCTACCTACCAATTTGGTTTCAAACAACATCACTCGACTGTTCATCCGCTCTTTATTTTGGCCAACAATATACAAACTACCCACCTAACTGACAGAAAGACAGCTTGCCTGTTTATGGACATTAACAAGGCTTTCGATAGTGTCTGGCATAGAGGCTTACTATACAAACTATACAAACTACACACACCAACATATCTACTACACACCATAAAGAACTTACTAGAAAACAGACAACTACAAGTACGAATTGACAAAACACTGTCATTTTCTTTTTCCCCTGAACAAGGGCAGCCTCAAGGATCCCGCTCTCACCGTTTCTCTACAATATATACTGCCATGACATATACAATTACAACTTACCAGACAAAAATCAAATCGACAGATCGGCATACATATTACAATACGCAGACGACACGGCACTTATTGTACATGACAAAACTACTGAGAGGGCAGCTCAAAGACTCCAAACACTAAGAAACAACACAATGACATGGTTTTATAAATGGAGACTAACACCAAACGCGTCAAAAAACCAACTTCTGCTCACAAACCACAGACTCAACGCTGACTCCCCTACAATAACTGCAGACGGCCAAACGACACAACCAAAAAACGACGTAAAATACCTTGGAATCACAATTGACCACAAACTTAAATTCACTAAACACATACGAAACATCAGGGCAGAAACAATAAAGAGAACAAAACACTTCCGATCACTAACCTACAAAGACAGAGGAATTAGCACAAACACCGCCACCAAAATATATAAAGCGATTTGTAGACCCTTGGCTAGACTTTGGACATATACTCATGACCAACGGAACAGAAAGGACAAAACGTTATACACAAACAACAGAACAAATTGCACTAAGACTAATAACACGAATAAGACACCCCCAAAACCCACTGCACAACCCCCCCACCCAACTACTATACGAACGCACAAACATGACAAAGATCTCGGAAAGACTCATACATCTACAGACAAAATGGACAAACATCCCCTACAATTGGACCATACTGAAGCCCCTTTGTCTTACAAGACCAACCAGACAATCCCGCTTCCGTTTCCCTACATCAACGTTACTCGAACACTTACAAACGCAACTGACTAGTGGACAATAAAATAATTTTTTCTTGTCATTGGAATTTTATTTAATAATATTGCTAACCTAGAATAAGAGAATTTTCACATTTGTTTTTTATTTAGATTAAGACTACATGTATTAAACAAGGGCAGAAAGACCGATAGGTCGATAGCCTTTTTTAGAAATAAAAATGTTTACTACTACTATAATTGTCTTCATTGATTAATATTTTTGTGTTATCAAAATCAAAACTATGTAACTTTTGTTGTGCATGTTGTGCTAATGCTGTTCCATTTTCGCTATTGAAAATAGGTATTGAAAATAGCCAGTCAAATGTGAAGGTAGAAACAGCTATACATACAAGCTGATGATGGTGGATAAAGACACCGAAACGTATTTGTGACATTTTAAATAATAAACAATAAAATTGACTGAAACCCAGGAATTTTTTTTGGATTAAATTGAAATACAGTCAGGAAAATATACACAGTAATAAGACACAAAATAATTCATAAAATCTGGTTATTATGTTTGTTATTCTACCAACATCTGCAGTAAAATTATAATCAGCATTTTCCTAACGCGAAACAAGCTCCACGAGGAAGGAAATTTTAAATAAATTAGCGGTTGCAGGAGAAAAGAGATCAATGATGCATTCATGGAGCTAATTTGGTCCTCATTACCCATCTCCATAATTACAGGATTGGTTGAGCGGATTAATATTTTCAGCCCCTGTATTTCATAAATTCACCCGCCAACAGTTGATGAGAGTCTTCAGCTATAAAATTACTATTTTCCAAAATTGACCGAAATAACCCCGGATCTGAGCTAGTTTTAGCACAACGGTTTCCCAGCTATTTCGGATCTATTTATAAAACCTGTTGGAAAATAAGTAGAAACTAAGTTACTAGTCAGTTTTTCCGACTTTAAGGTCTTCGAGAAAAATTATTTCTCGCTCGATTGGTACACCGATCAAGCCACCTCTGAAAATATAAGCTTGTGAATCGTCAGCAAAAAAATTTCCATGACGGCCTAAAAAACTCCCCCGTTTACTCAGTATATTAAAAGAGTTTGCTTGCGTGGCCATTGCTGGAAAATTTTAAATAAATGTGACTGAAATATTGGCTTTTGTTGCTTAAATACACAATCTCTTAATGCTTTCCATTGTACAGAAATTCGAATGTTTGTTTTGCCAGATATCCAGTTGAAAGCCGCCCTTAATCGATATTTGGTAGAGCTTTAAAACACAAAATACTGAGCTTTTCACATGATTTTTCAATCAATTTTCTTCCGCGTACTTACCGCAGTTCTCTTTTGCAACAAATATCGATTGTATTTATGCAGGCTCTTTCATCTGGCGCAGCAACACCTGGAATTGGAGGTTGAAATTGTTTGCATTCCTGGCCATTCGTTGAATAATTAGCACCAAGACTGCAGCAAAGCTTTCGAGTCTGCAGGTTAAATCCTGGAACGATGACATTATCTCGTTAACACATCGTAAAAACTTCATGCTTCATTTATGTTTTGCCCTCCATTGGTTAAGAGAAATTATCAGCAAATAAGCCTGAACATGTATTCAATCAAGTGATTCTAGAGGCCAATTTTTCGAGGTGTAATGCGAAAAATCCGGATTTTCCAGCTGAATTGAACCATGATATTTCCGGTCTATAAAGTGCATTACTTGTTTACTAAAAGGGATATATGCGATAAGAAAGGGTCAGACTTTTCGGCGAAGCCAAATTTATATTGGTTCATAGGATATCGATTGCTTCCGCTAACGTTTTAGACCACTTCAATAATTGCCATTTGGAGATCTAGCAATCGAGGGATTGGATAAGACGGATGTCAGAAGCACAAATATCGCCTTCTTCTAAGCTGAATTTATAACCGTTTTTTTCTCTAATGCTGTCAGGTATAAATTAGTTGTGGATTTCTGAAAACCGACATTGGAAGAACTAAACCACGCAGCTAGTAATTAAATAGACTGAGGATAAATCAGAGTATACAAATAAACAACTCCTACCCGCAATAATTAAAAATAAATAATTTCATATCTGCGATATTACAACGGATTTATCGAATTTCAAATATATGGCTAAACGTGTTTTAATTTTATTTGGGAGCACTTTCAATTAAAATTTGAAAGACGTACATTTTCAACTCTGTTCTGTTCCAATCAGAATGAAAAACGCAAACTTTCTGGTGTCAAAAAAGTAAATATGTAAACAGCACTTTTCCACTGTTTAATTTGTAGTTAGTTTTAGTTTTTTGAAATTGTATGTAGGATTCGCAATATTGTAATTCGAAACTGAAAACCATGGCGCTTGTTATTTCATTTAAAGTGCAAAATGTTGAATGATTTTATACATGTTTTGAATATCATTCATTCACCCACAAAAACATATAAATACAGTTGCAAAAGTTTACGTAAAGGGAATTATACAAAATAGTGAATAAATGCGATTGAAATTACAGCCGATAATATGAAGAGTGAGTTAAATATAATTAAATAAAATAAATAAATGTCCTGTTACTTTTAATTAATTTTCTGAAATCCACCAACAGTTGCTAAGTCGAAATTTGAAAAACTTTCTGATGAAGGTCCCTCTTTAAACAACCGTCAAAAATTCGTATTGAAATCACTATTTATTCACAGCACCCAAATTGATAGATAGTTAGGTGCTTGATTCAAGGAACTAAATTTGAATTATGCTAATTGGCCTGATTTAATTAATTTCATTGTCGTTAATTACGTTGAAAAATAGCCTTGGCCTATTTGCACATAACAAATGTAGAAGCGCAAAAGGTTTAATTTTTCTGAAATTATTTACTATTTGTTTTATTGCCCATTTATGCATGTCAGAACGGACGGGGATCTAGAATTTAGAAGAGAATTGTGATTTTACATCAGGTCTTCCCCAATAATTCAACATGTTCATGAACGATAGCGAAACGTTCCATATGAATAGCTAGGAAAATAATCCTGGTTTCTCCCAAATCAAAAATTGCCACTTATTATTGAAACGTGAATTCTCGGTAACTGATTTAAACAATGATATTATATATGCATGTAAGCAGGAACTCATAGGTCACCACCGATTACGCTACATACATTATCCAAAAATATTGTTCGCTAAATTGATTTCGAGAGTCAATCTGGTTCTTTATTGAGTAGAAATGTCAATGGATAACATTTGAAGAATATTTTCAAGTTAAATTTATTGAATTGTTGTTTGAGATGGACATTACTCAAACCTTATGATAGCAATGTTTTTGTGCTTTTAAGTGGTTTTTAGTATTATAAACGAAAACAGTTAGCGAAGGGAAATACAGAAATATTTAAATATCAGAGGTATTAAAGTTATGTGTTTTAATTATTTTTAACGTAACTGTCCATCTGGTCTAAAGAGTCCAATCTCGCGTAGAAATATACATCGCTTCCGAATTAACAAAACACAAATCCAAAATAACGCCACTTAATCTGACATAAATAAAGCCGACTGGCTGGGGTATTTAGGATATTTTGAGCGATTCATTAATAATATTTATGAAAGAGGAGGTATCATACGGTGGAAACACTTTCTGGTGGTGATATATGAGCTTTTCAGGATAATCTAATAATCTGGGATAACACGAAAGGTTTTCCTGGAAAATTCCTTTTAATTTCCATCTTTAAATTTTGCTCATATTTTCCCCAGTCACGTTCCGAAATACGAACCGCGAAAAATTAAAAATAGCAATTTCTGCTTAATTTATTTTGAAAGGTAATTTGATCTTTATTTGACACTTAATTTTAGGGTTTGTAAAAGGTTGGCATATTTAGTAGGGAGATTTACTAATTAGGGCCTTTTTAGTAGAAAATCGAAATTTGGTAGAAATTTCCAGCCAGTAATCAAATTCACTAATAATAATTCGTTCCAGCTAAATTAAATTACGAATTATGTCGCAAGAAAAATTAGGTACACGCAAGATATTGGTGCCCTTGTTTTGCAGCTTTTGTCAGAATCCTGGACTTTCCAAAGCAAATTTCTTGTGGCAAAATTTCAGTTTATAAAACAACCCAACACTTAATTACCCAACATTTTTTTACATAATTTGTATAGCGATTAATCCCACTTAAACCTGAAAATTAAATTTCCGCATAAGCGTTTTTTCTTAGAAAATTAAAGGCGACACAATTTTGTTATTCTCTAAACCGACGACATTGAAAGTACGACGTTTATTTTTCGTGTTTTTGTTTTAAAAGGAAATTTCAACATCATTTTATGCTTTTGATGGCTTAACGCTCTTTGCTTATAATAAGGGCCATAATTGAACTAAGTCCTTGAAAGCTCCGATAAAATCGTTGTTTGCCAACGACCAGCGTCTTATCCAAATGAACAATTTCCATTTAGGGATTTTACTTAATGATACGAGTGCTAAGAGACTTACCTTGGCATAAAACTGGCCACGTCGCTAGCAACAGAACTAGATAACGCATTGCTGAACATGTAGGAAACCAATTCGATCACTTAGTTTTGAAATCTCTTGCGTTCAAACGAGACTGACATTAACCGTATTTGGCTATCCGTTTATTTGTTCACTTTTCTTTGGGGATGTCTCTAATAGAAATCCTCAGGAGCGTAGCCGTGGGTCTGCAACCCCAATCTTTGACACCTCTAGTTTTTGTAAAAGCTACAAACAGTTATCTGGAATTAGTCGAAAATAACTTAAAGAAAAAAACTGCTGCTTTCATATTGAAGAACTGTCCTCAAGTACCTGCCAAGTGGACTATATTGCATACAAAATAGATGATTACATCAAAATAAACTCAAAACTCACAAAAAGTGTAGACATTTAAATAAAAAAACTATTCGCGGAGGAAAAAACATATAAAATCCACTTTATTGTACACGTACGGAGCTTAAAATAAGCTTCAACCTGAAATATCACAAAGTGCTCTTTACATTACCAAGTTAAATGAGTAGCGAGCTTGATGAGAAAACGACTTTTCAGCATCAAGATCCAGAGTTAATATAGCTCAATTTTAATTTTATATTGAAAAAGTCGACAAAGAAGAAGGTTAAAAAGGTAAATCAAAAACCCCACATTAAGCTTAAGAGCTTAAATATTTTGATACAATGGAAATCTGTATCTACGCCGCTGCAGGCTCTTATCGACGTTTCAGCAAATATTACCTAATTTTGATATTTAAATATGGGGTAGAACCTAGATTTGAACCACCTATGACATATTCAGATAAGGATTAGTATCAACAGTATGTAAAGTACGTAAAGTATATTCAATGTCCAGCTAGTCCTGGTTTCCTTAATGGGCATTCTAGATACATTTATTTGCCATTTAAAATTAGCAACAAATCCATTATGATCGCCACAGTGAGTTACTTAACACCCTCAATAAAAGTTAGGAAACAATTCCGAACTTAATTGAACTTTTTTTCCGAACCGCGAAAAGAAAGATCTAACTTGCACATCTGGATAGAACGATTGGTTTCGAATAAAATTTATCAGCATATTTCAAAACTTTGATAAGTATAATTATAAAAGCAATATGATTTCTCACCGTTTTCTTACCAACTTTAGAATGCAATTAAACTTTCTATGCTCACAGTACGAACGGAATCGAGGGGATTTGAAACACAACTGAACTGCGCCTTATTGGGAATATTTAAATTTTGTGAATACTGACACAATTTAACAATTCATGAGCTTTGAATTTCGTACCTTGAAATGTGATTTACTTATATTATCAAGGTAAAATATCGATTTTTCATTGTTGCTCATTACAATTCATTTAAACTCGCATCAAAAAACATTCAGTCAGTATGTCGAATTACAATGTAACAATGTCACAATTGAGAAGGAATTAATTCAGTCGGAGGAACATTTGGGCAAAAAAGTTTAAAGCTTTGGAAATTTTCCCCTTTACGGAGGCATAAAATTCACTTTGGCATTTATTTAAATTATAACCGGAAACGAAATGGACCTGGAAAGCTTTCCATTGAGAAGGACTTCCATCAAGCTAAGTGGAACGTTATGTTAATTGCTAAACGGGTTTATTTGGTCAGAAACACACTGGTCTCGTATTTTTAAAGTGAGTTTCTAGTCAGCTTTATGTAAATGCTCTTTTCAACTATATATTGGCCTATAAAATTGTGCTGGTTTTATTAACTGGCGGAGAAACTAAGCTAGTGGACAATGGCGTTTAAATTTTTTTGCAGATTCATTAAAAATGTTTTTTAAACCATCGAAAAATAAGGCATACTGAACAAAAAATTCTTGTTTGCTTTATGTAAAACATATATTTTATCTCCTTGAACCTTGGGAGAATAAATTCATCAATAAGATCTGACAAGATAAATCTACTATAGTATTTCTCTGATACCGAATTGAAATTTGAGCTGCTTTTAAGCCGTATGTGCTTTTCCACACGTGTTTGAAGTTCGCGTCTCCTTGAAATGTTGAACTTCCTGGAGCGCAATACGCCATTATTTATTCCACGTGTCACATTAACAAAAGTAATGGATAAATTGATATATCAGTTACCAACAATCCATGAAGCTACGCTAATCTGTAACGTCTAAACTCCACGATATCTTAAAGCACATTAAGGCATCAGATAGAGAACCCTTACCTACCAAAATAACTTTCAAACAGACGATAAGTGAAAATATTGCCCACTTTACATTTGATTGATGGCATTTTAATGATTGATAAGTTCTTTCCACTTAAGCATTACCTTTACGTCCAAACGGAGTTTTAGGGTAATTTAGCTCATTCTGGATTGAAAGCATATTTAACGGTTTGTTAACTCGCAGCGAATTAACAAAGGACTTATTAATTTGCTATTTATCGAGTTTTATTTTATACAAATAACTTATTAAGGAACTGCCTTAGAGAATTCAATTAGATTCGACTTAAAGCGGAAGTGTATTAAAAGTTTGGCCATCAGCAGTTCAATGGATATTTGTGGTGGTTTAAGAACAAAATGGAAAACTTCCTGAAAAGGAAATTGTAAATTTGCAAATCAGCATCTTTATTTGGATTCCAATTTCTTTGGAGGCTCTTTCGCGTAATGGTTATGAAAGAACTAAAATAATCAACAAAGTGAAACGTATTAACTATCTGTAGCTATGGGAGAAAAAATAAAGAATCTGAATTACCACACTGGGGATTTTTTCGGGCTTGTAGTATGTCATAGCAAATAATTTATTCCGGACGTTTTGCAAGCACAAGCGACTTGCATCTTAAGATGTGGTTTGCTCGGCGTAGCTCGTGCTTGCGACACGTCAGGAAGAAAATCTTTCCATGATGGCATAAAAGCCCGAAAAACCCCACAGTTTCAAGCAAGTGACCGCGACCTAACTCTTTTGTTAATCTGTATGAACATTTTTCATTCAAAATAAATCAGAATGTATACGGAAGTTGAGTATGTAGACCTTCTATAGACGTTCTACGGAATGCAAGAAATTACTTTTCGAAAAATTGCAAACCATTTACTTTGTTTGCAAAAACTAATAATAGCTAAGCTTTCTCTTGATTATCAATTCTCCTATGTTGTTAGGAAAATTGACAATCACGCAAAATCAAGCAAATCCTTAATTCTTGGAACCAAAGTAGATGATTGATTTGCAATTAAACGTGAATTATTACGTTCTACAAGGTCTAAAGTCTAAAGTAAGTAAAGTAAAGCAAGTCTAAAGAAAATGTAAAAATTGAATTTCTGCATAAGGGGTGACAACTTGAAAACTTTCCACCCTTAATATCTCTCTTACAGTTAAAAATATGAAAAATCGAAAAGACACGTCAATTTTATTTGTAAATGGGACACTTTAAACTAAAATTTTTAGCCTTCTTGTTTCAATCCCCTAGGAGGGGTAGATGTCACACTTAGAATTTTAGTGGCACATCGTTTTAAAGGGAGTTCGATTCTCTTTTCAGTGGCATGACCCTCCCCTGCAACTTCCTCGCTACGCCCATGGGTGGCACCGTTTTAAATTTTATTTGAAAATAATTATTTGTAAATAACATTTCGATTGTACTACGAGTACCTTGTTAATTTGCGTTCATTCGATATCTTGTCGCTGAAATTCCACAAAAGCGTTTAAATTCTATCAAGAAATTCTAAAAATACGTTGGTTTTTTTACCAAAAAACATGGTCAGAAAATTCAGTGCTGCTATTCAGTGCTAACTTTTATTAAGTGTATAAAGTGTGAGAATCGTTTATTCTCTTCAGGAAAGAACTGAACTTATTTTCATTTCGGAGAGATTAGAAAGAGCGGACGAAAGGCGGCATTGGTTTTCAATGAAAGAAATCGGAATCATGAAGTAAGTCACAGATATGGGGTGGATTTGGTAAAAAAAGTTCTCCGGAACTGGTTCGGTGAGTAATAGAAAAAGAAACAACCTACGATTGATAAATGAAGAGCTCAAAATGAGGTTTTAGGATTATTTGCTGCAGAGCCCACCAACTCCTTGCGGACAGTAGCATAACAGACAGGAATATCACACGAGACTACGAAAAGCACTGAAAATGCATACACTCCATCCATACAAAATGCAGCTACTTCAAGAACTCTATGACGATGATTTTTGATAGATGAATAGACTTCATGAGTTGTCAAGTCCACTATTCTATCGAATATCTGTTTCACCAATGAATGTTAATTTTTTCTAAATGGAAATGTTAACAAACAAAATTGTCGATATTGTAGTGACGAAAACCCGGATATTTTTCGAGAAAGACATACACAATATCCTCAAAATGTTTGGCCTGGTATCCTTGGAAATGCCATTATTGATCTTTTATTTATTGAAGGAAACTTGACAGGTGATCTATGCTTTAAGATCCTTGAAGTGACTATTGATCCTCTTATCACACATGAGCTAGAAACTCAAATTGATGCAGAAGGTAATTCAGTTTTACAGGAGGATTGGTTAACATTCCAGCAGGACGGTGCTCCACCTCATTATTTTCTCCCACTTCACCTTTCCAGTTAAATTCCAAAACTTTACGTTTGGCCTTCGGGGCCTGACCACGGAAATACCGGACTCAGATGGAATCCAGTCCTCGCAGCAATGGACCCCTGTACAACAAGAAGTAGCCCAGATCAAAATAAAATGTCACACACTTAAAGATTACTGACTTGGTAAAACTTCCGAAAACCGTTATAGTCCATTGGCTGCCTCAAACTTACAGCAGAGCGAACATGCTACTCAAAAGACTTCTACAGCTAACAACACATCGGATGGTGCAGTGACAGCTCCTCCTATATTCGGGAGCGGAGTCGAGCAAATAAACCCACTCAAAGTCATGTTAATGAAGATAGCCAGTGAAAAATTCGTCCTAAAAACCTTGAGTAGTAACGAAGTGAGAATTCAGTTATTGTCATCCGAACTCTATTTTCCTGTAATAGAGGAGTTAAGGAGGAGAAGGGCGGAATTTTATACTTATAAAAAAATTCAGGACAGACCTGACAAGGTGGTTCTAAGAGGAATTCACCCCTGTGTAGATCTTGTGGATCTAAAAGCAGCAATTGAGAGCATCAACCATAGTGACTTGAAAATGTCTAACATAAGACACTATGAAACGCACAAACCGCTACCTCTGTTTTTCGTCGATTTAAAGAGCGGTCCAAATAATAAGGATATTTACAACACGGACAGACTTATGATCTCAGTGGTGAGTTTTGAGGCACCGAGAAGAGAGAGATTCTTCCGTGCAAGAAGTGTCAGGAGTTTGGACACACCAAAAATTACTGTAACACTACTCCGTCACCTGTGAAGTGCGCGAAGTGCCATCTCCTTAGTGATTGCCCCATTAAAACTAAAATTAAGGAACTCATATGTGCCAACTGTGGTGGTAATCACGCTGCCAGTTACAAGGGCTATGTTATTCATGAGGAACTACAAAAGAAGCTTTCCCATCACTAAGAGCTAAGGAAGTCGACAGGGACAAACAAACGCAAAGGATCAATCCAAATTTTGCAAACCCATCACATTCATATGCCGGTTTGTTTAACCAAAAATCCACCGCAAGCGAATCAAAACATAAGCGATAACAAGTTAGAAGGAATGATGGCACAACTGTTAAACCGCATGGATTCCATGCTCAATATGCTCACATGCCTATTGAGCAAATTAAATGTATAAACACAACTTAAAAATAGGCAGATTGATCGCTAACGGTCTTTGCCAAATAATTCTCGAATTGAAAAATTACTTATTTACAAACAACGGTGATATCTTGCTAGCTTCAGAAAGACACTTTACAGCTAAAAATTTTTTTAAATTCCTAAATATTTAATCTACAACACAAACCATCCAGACCATAAAGCCCATGGTGGAACTGCAATCATCATAAAAACCAGTATACTTCACCACCAAGCAGAAAAAAATAAGTGAACCATATTTACATAGTGATTGAAGATTCTACAAGACCACTTACCTTATCTGCAGTATACTGCCCTCTAAGATTCAGTGTTACCAGTGACCAGTTTATAAATTTCTTCAGCCGCCTGGGGGGTCGCTTTTTAGCAGGAGGTGATTATAATGCCTGTTCCGGAGTTGCTATCCGGCTCGAAGGACCAAATGTTCCGGAGATGCTATTTCGAACCTTTGGATTGCAACACCGGAATAATTTGGGGAGAACTGTGATTTACTCGAAGGACCAAAGGGTTTGAGATTAGTGTTTGGTGGGTATAGTTGGGGCAGTTGCAGAAATAATAAGCGCTATGGCCTTTTGCCAAATGCGAAACCAGTACTGGTAACCACCGTTTATTACTTCAGTGTGCGATTGGGCTGGGCAGTTCTACCTTTGTAGACTTGTGACTATTTGTGGTGACAGCTCTTTCTGGCGAGGTTGAGTGCAAGACTGCTCTTTACCTTTTAGAGCTGACTACTGGGTGTAGTCCCGACGAGTGTGTGGCGAAGACTGGCTTGAGATGACTACTGGGTGTAGTCTCGAAGAGTGTGTGGCGAAGACTGTCTTGAGATGACTACTGGGTGTAGTCCCGAAGAGTGTGTGGCGAAGACTGTCTTGAGATGACGACTGGGTGTAGACACGAAGAGTGTGTGGCGACTGTCCTGAGATGACTACTGGGTGTAGTCCCGAAGAGTGTGTGGCGAAGACTGTGTGGAGATAATGAGATGACTACAGAGTGTAGTCCCGACGAGTGTGTGATCACGACTGCTTCCGACAAGTGTGTGTCGAAGACTGTCTTCGACAAGTGTTTTCTCACGACTGTTTACTTTCAGGGGATGACTACTGGGTGTAGTCCCGACGAGTGTATGCACACGACTGTTGTGGTCAAGACTGTTTGTACTTTTTCGTCCCTTCTTTCGACTCACGTGGTCAACATTAGAGAAGCAGGGTGAGGGAAATATGTTTCCCACGATTTGGGTTTCGGCCCCTTGGATGGTCGCGCCATTGGAATGTGGGCTGATCCTAAAGGGTACCAAAAGTAGACCTCCCGCCGAACGCTATAGTGTGATTTCTCACATCCTTCAAATTCAAGACAATGGTCATCGGTCAGCTCTGACAAGTGAGCCACCCAAAAGAAAACAATGACCACTTATCTACAGGATGCTAAAATTGTCGCGACTATGATAAGCTGGAGAATCAACCTTTCAATCGCTAAACCCGGAAATAGCACTTGTGGTGACCGTCCCGAAGATCTTCGACAGGGGCGCACCATTTTCGGAATTCAATATAGAAAAAAGTCACAAGCCCACCAAATCTGTACTACAATGTTCAAATGTTATTTGAACAATGCCAAACACCCGTGGTGGGGCTCTAGATCTGTAACACCAAATCCGAAAGGGAGACAGCGCTACCAAGCAATGCTGCAATATAAGTGTAACCCTTTATCAACTGGTGAACCAACCTATTGGGCGACTGATCCAAACAAACTGCCCGACCTAATCGACATCGCGATTCTTGAAGGAATTAACACCTGCTACTTTACAGTGACATCCTGTCTCGAGCTATCATCAGACCATTCCCGACTCATAATCGTATACTATAAAGCGGACAAATCCGGACTAAAACAACATCTCACCAACCATAGAACTAACTGGAAAAAATACCGAAACTACATAAACAATAACTTAAAAAGCAACATACGTCTTAAAACAAACAATGAAATCGAAGATGCAATAGAACAGTTTAACATCCTATTACATGAAGCTGCAAATTTCGCTACTCCTACAATCCGAAAAAACGATTTTCGCTTAGATCTTCCTCAGCAATTTTACAATTCATTAATTGTAAAATAAATTAAAAAAGAAATCTTAGAAAATAATGGAAATCACCAGATCACCTCAAATTAAAACCAAACTGAACAGAGCCATTAAAGAATTAAAAGAAATTTTATACACAGAAAAAAACAAAAATATTCAAAACTACCTAAAAAAACTTAACCGGAAATGCCGATACCGACTATTCACTATGGAAAGCTACAAAAAAAATCAAGCACCCTATCAAGATTATACCACCCATTAAGAAAACAGATGACAGCTGGGCAAGAACAGATTCGGAAAAGGCAGATTCTTTTGCGTCACACTTAAGTTCGGTTTTTAAACCTATCCCCCCTTCAATATCTGTCATGAGGCGGAAGCGAAATATCTGGATGGGGAGCTTGCACTGCCAAATAACACTAACATCGAGACAGCTACAGCGGTAGAGATGACGTTTCAAATTAGAAGGTTGAAAAACAACAAAGCTCCTAGCTAAGATGACATTGGAGGTAAAATGCTTAAGAAACTTCCACCCGAAGCAATAAGATTTGTTACTATCATAATTAACTCTTGTCTCCGATTGAGTCAATTGCCTACACAATGGAAAGTCGGTCAAGTCATAATGATACCTAAACCAGGAAAAGATCCTAGCCGGGTAACGTCATATAGACTGCCACTAATGTCAAAACTAGGCGAAAAGTTAATGAAAAGAGACTAAATAGAGTAACAAATTCCAAGCAACTTATTCCAGATCACCAATTTGGGTTCAGGCCGCAACATTCGACAACTGAACAAGTTCAAAGGACCACTACTGCTATCAGAGATTCTTTTGAAAGGAGAGAATACTGCGAGGCAGTGTTCCTTGACGTTGCACAGGCCTTTGACAAAGAGTGGCACGAGGGCCTGATATCTAAAATCAAAAAATGTTTCCAACAAAGCTTGCTAGTCTGCTGGAACCGTACTTGACAAACAGTATGTTTCAAGTAAAAATAAATAACAACTTCAGGCCGCTCCAGCAGATAAATGCTGGAGTCCCTCAAGGAAGCGTACTGGGCCCACCCTATACTTCTTGTTCATAGCAGATTTACCAACAACAGAAAGCATTAAAAATGGCACATTTGCAGTCGATGCGGTTTTCACATCATCTCATACTGCTAAATACATCAACAGCATTGTTACAGAAGCACCTTGTAAAGCTGGAAACCTGGCTCAAGCACAATAGAATCAGCATAAATACAGACAAGTCAACCCATGTAACTTTCACACTCCGAAGATACCCCAGGTCCCAATTATATTTAAATAATGAGCAAATACCGCAATAAAGACGAAATCAAATATCTGGGAATTGACTTGGACAGCCAGTTAACATGGAGACCACATATATGGGCAAAACGGGAACAGTCAGGCTTAAAAATCAGGCAAATGTACTGGCCAATCAATAATCACTCGGCACTGTCTCTTGAGAGCAAGCTTTTAATTTACAAATGCATACTTAAAGCGATCTGGACTTATGGAATCCAATTATGAGGCTCTACAGCAGACTCAAACATGGCAAAAATAGAAAGTTTTCAATCCAAAACACTAAGAGACACTGTAGCAGCACCTTGGTTCGTACCCAATGAAATCAGCCGAACAGATCTTCAAATCACCACAGTGAAAGAAGAAATAAGCAACTACTTCAAAAATTACAAAAACAGATTATCAACACATTCAAATAAATTAGCAACAGTGTTACTAAATAATACATATGTAATATCTCGTTTTAAGACACACAAAAACTTGTTCAACTTAGTATAAATTAAATTACTTTTTTTTATTATTATTATTCACTCAATTTAAATATATTTGTAATTAAATAATCATGTTAGAAAGAGTGCTTTACTAATGAGTAAACACTCACATGTTATTTTTATGTTAAAATTATTACTTATTGTCCTCAGGACAGATTGTAAACAAATAAAAGGAGTTAATAAAAAAATACTACGTTTAAAAGTATTAAGTGTTTAGTCGGTAATAAGTGTACAATATTACAGAAAGTATTAAAATGGAAAATTGCAATTTATAATCAGACAGTGATTCATGATCTAATCATTTCAGACCCATCAGCTTTGCAAAATTTCAAATGATTGATTTGTTACCATATTTCCTTCATTATTTCATGACCCTTTTCAAAAACTTGAAGCTGGTGCAAGGCCTTTTGAAGTTATGAAAATTATAAATTTTTGTTAATCACAATTTAAGACATGTTACATTATAAATTTAAATGAATTTAATATTTAAAAAATACAAAATCAGTGTAATAACATGTATCCATATTTTTTTAATTATTCAAATGCAAAACCTTAATTATCTAAATATTAAATAAGATACATTTACACCACTTTCAAAGAAATCGGCTCATATAGTGGGAGAATTGAGGATAACGTTCTATCGTAGTGGCCGTTTTGTCTTCGGAAAAGATATTTGTCAATATCAGATTTTAACGCATACGGAAAAAATATCGAAGCAAATTGAGAGGGCTAGCTGAGAGTGGCCTGGGTTTTAAGGGTAACGATAAATATCTTGTCCGTGTTAGGTCAGCTCAAGAATAACACAGAGAAACAGCCAAATTGAATGAAATTGGCTCTGAAATAAGATTTTTATAGATTTGCTATCGTTTGTTACTGCCACTAGCTCTACCACTTGATCCTAATCCGCTAGTTAATTAAAAAATGTTTATTGTTTCTAAGTCTTGGACTTTGAATAATTATTTGAATATCATATGGTTTTACCGTGGAATCGCACAAAATAATTTCATCGACAATTTCAATTACGATATCAAATCCAAAACTTTTTTTAATGATGATGGGCACTGGAAATATTCTCTGCATTCGAACTTTTAATACTTTATCAAACAAATTGAGCAACAGCGAAATATGAAAGCGATTTGTTGAACAGCGCCGATTATTTAAATTGCATCTGTTTCCTATAATATCCCCTAATAACCGTTCAATGATAAAATTGTTAAATCGAGCTTTCGAACGAACTTGAAATGTTTGTAGTTTTCCGCCTAAGTTTCATGCAAATTTGCCGACTTTCTGTACAATTTTGATTATCACCAATGATCTGGAAATGAAATATTTCCTTTCGATCGATATCTGATTTCCCACCTCGAAGATATAAAAAGGGAAGCGAATGTTTCCTTTTAATAAACTTCAATTTGCCTTGAAAATCCCGCAAAAACTCATTCGTATAAAGTGAATATAAGAGACTTACTCTACTGCGAATTAGTGTGAAACTGTGTGGGTTTTCCCTGTTTGTTGCCCTTTATTTGGGAAGAAAGAAACCGCCCGGTAAATTACAATATAACCGACGTGTATAGAATAAAGACCTGTCCTCAGTTAGCAAAGCTCTATGTAAAATGAAATAAGATTACCGTCCTTTCCCCCTCAAATATTTGCAAAAAGGTCAAAAAGGGGCTTGTATAATGAAGCAGTGCACATGAAAGGGAGGCTTAACATTAATTTTTTCATTAGCAAGTAGTCGTTTGTTTCTAGAAAGTTAAATGACAGTTATTTGTTATTAACGTTTTTTCTGCTTTGAGAACAAAAAGCGTATTTTCTACCGCCGCAAGGATTCACGAAGCTCGGTAAAATTACCTGAGCTTAGAGCTAAATACCTCAATTTAGAAACCTGATGTTTAAAAAAAATGTTTAACCATTCGATAGGCCTATATTTGATTTAAGTGTTATTTTAATGTAGAAAAAAATGAAAACTCAAAATCTACTTTTGCTTTAAGTAATATCTTAATTCCCCACACTAGAGCTCTATGAAATGAAGACACTATGGTGAGATTATCATTTTGCCTAGAACTTATCATAGTTAATTATGGAAGTTATTTACTCAAACTTTGGATGTCCCAAACTTTGAAGTCGCGATCAAGGCGAGCGACTTCATCGGAATACTCGTGAAGTCGCAATTATCATTTCTAAATTACATTTTTCTGCAGTTTCCCGTGAGTGGCAAAAATTAAACTTTCTTCCGGAACTTGCATTTGAATTATGAAATTTCATTATTGCAGTTGTGTGGCTAAGTAGTTGCCTGTTTATGCGAGTGGAAATAATTGTTTTGCTGGGCATTTATCTTGTTTTATAAAGCCCATGTCGGTGCGCTTCAGTTCTTTTTCGAGTGTGTTCGCTTAGAGGATTTTAAGCGAAACTACAATTATTGCTAGTTTATTTTTCCATAAATGTATGGGTTAAAAGTTGGAAAATGTTCCAAGAAATGCGGCTGTAAATCTTTGCGAACCATGTACGAGCCTTGTAGAAACATAAAAATAATTTGCTTGTCGCGCTTTAAAGGTAAATGTTCCTCTTTCACGAAAACTAGAGACGTGAAATAAATAGGTTCATGTTTACTGCACGATTTAAGCGAAATAACTTCAAGCACTTGACGACAAGTTAATTCCAACCCTTTATCGAGCAAATATCTTTATTCTGTTATATAGTGTATTTCCCAGTATTTTTGGCGGATATAGTTTACTCTGCTGAGAAAGGTTGGTACAATATATCAACGTCACATATACATATAAAGTAGTAAATTACTAGCTTACACTGGGAAGCCATAGATACCGTTGTGCCTGACATTTCATTTAAATATGCAAAATAATTCAGAGATGTTGAAAGCTCTATTAATTCGGTATCTCTGTCTTGTTAGTGAAATCGAGGGAAAAAGGGGATATGTGAAAAAATCCTTGAGATTGTTAAAAAGCGAGAAAAAGCAAAAGGGCAAAAATCGTAACGACATATTATCAAATGTTCCCCTGGGGTAAAATTCGAATAAATCGAACTGCTGACATCCTTATTTTATTTGTTCTTTCTTTAAACTTATAAAAGCGGAAATGTCCGCAGCATTTCACTTGAACGGCAACGCAGACCTGACAAAAGCTTTAGGAAAATAAATTCGAGTACATACTACACATTTTCAAAAAAGCTCATGCGTTTAGAGCAGCAATTTAAAAAATTCAAGTACCATAGGAAAAATGAAAATGTCATAAATAGGAGCACATTTTCAATTATACTTAACACCAAAGTGTGTGGAACAATAACAAACATCTGTGGATTGATAAGTCCATATTGCAGTTAAATAACTTAAATCTGCAGCGAGTTTCTAACGACCGAGAATACAACAGGTTGTTTGAAATATGCAACATCAGAGTCCGGGAAACTCGGAACAAATAATAAAGCAATTTTCATACCATTTGCATTCGGATCAAGTTAGGAAAGAAATATGTTTAAACTGGGTTTGACTTATCGACAGTCGAAGTTTTAAAGCGATCTCATATTTTAGATCTTAGCAGAGGCAACTTCGTTTTTTCAAACAGCTGTGAGAGGAATTTTTAAACGCATTTTCCGGCTCCAATACCAAAGAAGGAAATGTCGGATGCCATAGTCTCTCAGTAAAATTCAAGATTTATTTAATTTTACTTTTTCACCCCGATTTTACAGTATTCTAGTTCTGAACGGGACCTTTATGTAATGAATCAGAAAATCAATGAGAACTGAATTTTTTTGTCAAACTCGATTTAATATTCATCCCACAAGTGTCAGGCCTTGAATAATCAATTTAATAAATGATCCACGCGAAAATTCATTTTTGGGGTGTAAATTGTTTAATAAAAGGCCTTATTGCTTAAATTTATGAATTTTTTGAACACGCCAACCAAAGGGTTAATTAACGATTATGGTCCAAGATGCAAGCACACTTTGTATCCTAATAATTGACTAGATAACATATTTAATCTAAGTTTTGGAGCTTGAACTGTGTGAAAAACTTGAAACAGCATTTCCGCAGTGAAAAAAAAAATAAAAGCGTCATTACTTTAGCAGATTGGCTGCATTGTAATATTTGCATTAATGTTTCCGTTCCACATTGATTTTCAATACCATCACTTTATTATATCACTTGTAAGGGAAAGTGACTCAATTTAAAAATTGAACAGAAAGTTGTCTCCTTAAAATAAAATTGAAAATATAATTGAATGATGCCTTCACGTCTCTGCGAGCTTAGGGTCGTAACTTAGAGGGTTGCTCCGAAAAAGTCGGAGATGTTTAAATTCTAAACATCTAAAAATGGATATTTGAGTTGACTTGAAAAAGTATGCAGATGAGCACCCAAGAGGAAAATGCCAACTGGCTACACTTCAGCTTAGGGTGGAGAATAACCACAGGGGCTTTCGATCTCAAAAAATCGAAAAGGTGGCCGCAGTTTAATTATATAAAAATGTTTTCTTAAGCGATTAAGGCTGCTTTCATGCTTAGATATCTGGAATGTTAGTTTCAGCAGCTTTATGAATCACTAACTGATTTTGATTGGTTTGCATAAAATGCAACAATTTGCGTTTTAAGCTAATCAAAACTCTTTTCAGGTATTTTAATTATTTGGGCAATTGACAATTGTTATGGGTTTTTCGTGCTTGCAATGAATTTCCCGAACGCCGAATTTTTGCTATTCCTTCGAGAGAATTTGTCTCATCTAATCTGGGGCGCGTGATTTAAAACATCATCCACGATATTTAATCAGTTTCAAAAGGGAGCGCATTTGTCTCCAGAGGACAGAGTTAACAGCGAATTTCTCAGAAGTTTTCTACTTGCTCAGGAAGGAATCCCGTGAAATAAAATAATTTGAATTTTGGCCGCTCTGGCCTCTAACCTGTCTGTCTTTTTCGAGCCATTTTTTTTGAGGGGTAATTAAAGTCCCTACATTAACTAAAATACCGCAGCACTAAAGAATCTAATATGTTTCTTCATGCTTTGATTTCATTAACATAATGTGTTTGCATTTAAGGCGGAAATATCATATCAGGCGTTCCCAAGTTAACATTTGATATTCCAAAAGTCTGGAATCCCTCTTGCAGAAATTTTAATTGTAGTCGACTACTTGTTGGCCATTTCCATGCAAGCTCGATGAAATCTGAAGACTGGGAACCTTTGTGCTCAACTTTATTTAACTTGAATGGAACATTTTATTAAAGTATATGTGTTCAATTATTCTGAATAAACCCTCTTTATTTTCCACCCTTGTTGTGACAAGATGCGATGCGACATTATTTCCCAAGTACTTTGTAACACGGTCATATAAAACTTAAAGCACTCAAGCCCCTTTCACTTTTGCACATGGAAAATTTGAGCTTTATTGAGTTCTAAAATTTAATCTGCATACCTCTATGTCAGTTTAGTGGCACTCCAACATATAATGAATCTTTTGAGAGAGGAACTTGGCTCCCATCAATAATGCTGCTTAGATATTCTGATATCTTAATAGTGCAAATGAGGCCTCATTTTTTACTCAGTTGTATTAGAGGGGCTTTTCAATCTGCTCTGCGTAGTTAAATAGAAGCTTGACTTTAAGTTCAGTTCACTGAATTAATATCAACAGTTTGCTAGTGAAAAATGCTATTCATTCTTTCTACCCTCACTACTTTTTCAATCCTCATATTGGTAAAAAGTACAAAATTCACCAGCTGAACCAGCATATTCCTGTGAATTTATGGGCCCTGCCGTTCGCAATACGTAGCAGGATGTTTACTGGAGTCAGCCCTTCGATAGGTTGCTACTCCCAAAGAAACTGCCAAAGCAGAAATAGGAAAACTAATAACTGTATAGCCTTTGAAGCAGTTCCGATTTAATCTTTGCTCTTAATTATTTCGATTAAAAGTTTCAACTGCCACGAGAATAGGACCTTTGGTTGTTATATAATGGCAAAGGAAGCCCAAACCGATTCCAAATAAGGTTTAAACCCTAAACCGTTTACAGTTAATTATTGCCCCCAATGTGCTGGTAATGAATGTAAAATATTTCAGTCATGTCTTTGAACACACACGCGCTGGAAGGGTCGATAATATATGAAGAGTTTACATTTAATTAATCATGTTTAATTTCGTTCGTTTCGGGATTTAATGTAAATAGTAGATAGAAGTAGAATGAAAGTACGCACTATTAAAGTTCTTGTAAATTGGAAATTATTCTGTATTTGGTCACTTAGAACCCCTATAAATTAGTTTCGAAACTGTTTGAAATGTTTTAGCAGACGGTGGCCACAATAAACCTTCAAACAATTTTTTGGTTTAGATTTTAAATCTCCCTTTATATACTTGAAAAATTCAGTCACAAAGTTCGTATTATTTTTCTTATTTAATTTTTTTCGTATATTCGCGGACTCGGCAAAGTTGAAGAGTGCTAAATGTTTTATTACACGGATAAGTGGTTCTCTGAAGGACCATTTTTCACATTAAGATTTTTATGTAAATGACTACCACTGCTGCTCCCCTTCAATTCGCTATATCTCCATACCTCAAAAGTTTAGTAATAAACCTTGAAACGTGCCAAGCAAGCCTGTTATCAGATTATAATATTTTCATCGCATTTTATTCAGCAAGGTGGGTAAGAAAGGGGTTTTATTTATGCAAATGCTTTCTTCAAGTAAGCGCAGATATTTTTCAGCAGAGAATAGAGAATAATAGGCATAAAACACCTTCCTAATAAATTTGCTCCAGCATCACTTTTGTCGCAGAACAAGGTATATGTGGAATAAACATCAACTCGTTCACTTCGTTTATTCAAACTTTGCTTTCGAATTCATACAATTTATGTCAGGATCGCATAGAAAAAATCTAGTAACGAAATTACACGAGGCGAATTTAAATTTCATCTTTTATCAAGAAAAGCTGGATAAAAAATTACTTGCCGATACATTTTAAGCCCTGAACTGAAGAAACATGTAAGTAAATGTGTGATTGTATCCATTAAATTATTTATTTGAGGCAGCCAAAACTTACAGCGAAATGAAAATAAAAGGAGTGGATTTTTGTGTCGTTTTATGCAACTGCCTTAAACTACTGCTATCTGGAAAAGCAATTCATTACGTAAACTTCAGAAAATGGCAAAACTTTAAGTCATGACGATGGTAGATGATTTATATCGACAGAACCCGGAAGATTGAAATAGTTTACTTTGTTAACTGTTAAATTTATGCACTAAAAATTATAGTTTTAGCAGGAAATTCTTCCAAACATTTTCTGCATGTACATTTGTTACAAAACAAAAATAATTTACAGCTCCAGATTGAAAAATAAGTTTAAAAGAACAATGCCGAACGCGTTTCACATTAATGCTTATTTTGTATTTTACAAGACATATTACAGTTTGGAGAGAAGAAGTTGTTTTGAAATGTACGTTTTAGCGCAGAATTTGCAAAAAAGAGTTAGTGGAGTCCAAGATCACTTTTAAAACAACCAAATGATTACATTTTCTTCGCTCACTTGGTCAAGTTCGTAATTAGTCAGTAAATGTCTTGGATTTATTGTACATTTATATGCACGTCCGTCAAGTATATAAATATAAGCAGTTGGCAAAAATATACAGTGTGTTGCACCTAAAATGGAAACACCCCTGTATTTTATTTATTTTTGGAAGCAGGGTTTTCAGTTTCGGCACAGAAGTAGAACGTCATGAGCTTAATTGCTTAAGGTACCCCTTTCTAACTTCAGCTCAAAACCCAGCCTACTAAATTCGGGCAATTTGCTATATTTTGCAATGCGTTAGAAATATCACGACATTCAATCGCAAGCACAGCCCATTTCAATAGAAACCATACAACAACAGCTTTCACTAGCCATAGGAAAATTTAGCCCGGAAATAAAAAATGCATTCTACCGACATACACTTCATACTGTCACTCTTTCACCAAATTCATACTGTCACTCTTAAAACATAAGAGAGAACTGTACAGACTTTATACATACACTCAAAATAACGACCTAAAAAAGACACTGAACCAACTTAACAGAAACATTAAAACTTTGATTGGACAATACCGACAAGACAAATGGCTAGAAACATGTAAAGAAATACAAAAAGACAAAGGCAAAACATACTGCCGAACAATTAAGAAACTAGCGAATACAAAAAAACTAGCACTACTGACACAATTGACGAAAACGGAATAGAACGTTACACAGACAAAGAGAAAGCGGACGCGTTCGCCAGACACTATCAAAGGGCCTTCAGCATATCGACAAACCCTAACTTCGACAATGACAACTGGAACTTGATCAACGACTGGTACTTGAACTATTTTAACAGCTCACTAAACTTACCTACAAACTGATCACAGACACAGAGTACGATGAAGCCCTAGCGCATATCAAAAACACAGCACCGGCAAAACATAAAATTATCTTGAGAAGCCTAACTCAAGAAACACACAAACTGATCCTAACTGAATTGAACAACTGCATCACAAATAACAAAACCCAAAAACATGGAAAAACGGCTTAATAATCCCTATACCCAAAAATGGACTGGACAATACACAACCGAGCAACTACAGACCAATTACACTACTTCCAATACTAAGCAAAGTTTTTGAATACATAATAAAGTAGCGGCTTGAAAAAGTGATTGGAAAATGTATACCTACCTAACAATTTGGTTTCAAACAACATCACTCGACTATTCATCCGCTCTTTATTTTGGCCATCAATATACAAACGACTCACCTAACTGACAGAAAGTCGGCGTGTCTATTCATGGACATTAACAAGGCCTTTGACAGTGTCTGGCATATGGGCTTACTCTACAAACTTCACAAACTCCACACACCAACATATCTACTTCACATCATAAAAAACTTACTTGAAAACAGACTACTACAAGTACGAATTGACAACACATTATCTTTTTTTTCCCCTGAACAAGGACTCCCGTAAGGATCCCCGCTCTCACCATTCCTATATAATATATACTGCCATGATATCTATAATTACCACTTACCAGACAAAACCCAAATAGACAAATCAGCGTACATATTACTATACTGCACTAATAGTACACGACAAAACCACTGAAAAAGCGACTGAAAGACTCCAAACACTAACGAATAATACAATGTCATGGTTCTGTAAATGGAGACTAACACCAAACACGTCAAAAAATCAACTTCTACTCAGTAACCACCGACTCAACGCTGACTCCCCTACAATAATTGCAGACGGCCAAACGACAGAACCAAAGAATGACATAAAATACCTAGGAACCACGATTGACCACAAACTTAAATTCACTAAACACATACGAAACATGAGGACAGAAACAATAAAGAGAACAAAACACTTCCAATCACTAACCTACAAAGACAGAGGAATTAGCACAAACACCGCCACCAAAATATATAAAGCTATCTGTAGACCCTTGCTAGACTATGGACATATACTCATGACCAACGGAACAGAAAGGACAAAACGTTATATACAAACATCAGAACAAATTGCACTAAGACTAATAACACGAATAAGACTCCCCCAAAACTCACTACACAACCCCTCCACCCAACTACTATACGAACGCACAAACATGACAAAGATTTCGGAAAGACTCATACATCTACAGACAAAATGGACAAGCAACCCCTACAATTGGACCATACTGAATCCCCTTTGTCTTACAAGACCAACCAGACAATCCCGCTTCCGTTTCCCTACATCAACGCTACTCGAACACTTACAAACGCAACTGACTACTGGACAATAAAATAATTTTTTCTTGTCATTAGAATTGGAAAGTTTATTTAATAAGATTATTGACCTAGAGTAAGAGAATTATCATCTTTGTTTTTTATTTATATTAAGACGACATGTATTAAACAAGAGCAGAGAGACCGATAGGTCGATAGCCTTTTTTAGAAATAAAGATGTTTACTACTACTACTACCGAGTTTCAAGTTAAAAGTCTAATATTGGAGTTTTTTTTTCACGCGAAGAAAATAAATAAAGAAACAGACAAATTCAAGTGAAAAACTAGTATTACCGAAAGTGGTCTGCTTCAACTAGTCTACCTTCAAGCCTGATGCACTTTTCAAAGCGTTTGGGATTGTTATTGGCCACTCTCATAAGTTCAGCTACATTTATTTCACGGTAGGCTTGTCTTATTCTCTCGCATAGTTCTTCTCGAATTTGAAGTCTTACTTTGTAAACCTTATTCATAGTACCCCAGAAATAGAAATCTATTGGCGTAAGGTCAGGAGAGCGAGGGGGCCACTGTTCAAAAGAGCTATTTCTGCCAATCCATCTTAATGGAAAGTATCGATTTAGCGAATCCCGGACCAACCGGGAGTTATGAATAGATGCACCGTCTAGTTGGAAAAGCATTTCTTGACAAAATTAAGCAATCGCTCAGCATTTATTTAAGGTGGTGTAGAAGAAAAACGGACCAATTCTGTCACCTAAAATTTCGCACCGCACATTAACTTTTTGTGAATATTGACTTTTGCAGTTAATAACCCAATGAGGATGTTCTGTAGACCAGTATCTGCAGTTTTGAGAAGATACTATCCGATTGGTAGTGAATGTAGCCTCATCCGTAAACATAATTTTTCTTAAAAAAGTTTAATCATTTAAAAATTTTCTTTTGGGACCAAAAGCAATATTCTAAGCGTTTCAAGTCATCACCTCTCAACGTGTGCAGAAATTTTGGTTTGAACGGCTTTATTCCATGACGAACCAGGCATCTTCTAATTTTGTCTTAACTTCCATTTAATTCAACAGCCCTCAGGCGTAAACTCATTTGAGGATCGGCACGAACTGAAGCTATGATGGAATCATCATTATGTGCTCGATTCCGAAGTTGAGCGTGAAGCGGACAACACACTTCCAGTTTGAGTGAAACCCAAATTCACCCCTGCTGTACTTTTATGTCTAATAGGAATTCTCTGTGGATGTCTCATATTGAATTCTTCCGCCGCTTGTCTGCTACTTCAAACTCCATCACCAGATAATCTAATTATTTCTATTTTCTCCCTTAACCTGAGATGTTTAATAGGCATTTTGTGAGCACAGTGCCGCAATTAGTGTCACATTGACAATTATGAGAGGCGGCTAATTTGTTTCCACAGCTCTCTAGTGAATACTGATACAAAAAATTTGGACGTAAAAAAATGCCAACATTTGTCCCGTTAAAATAACACGCTGAACAACTTTTTCTAGTAACTTTTTCCGATATCTCGGAAAATGTAGCATCTAAAAAATATAGCAAATAACGCATCGCAAAATATAGCGAATTGCCCCTATTCGTAAAGTCGTAGTAGGCTGGGTTTTTATCTGAAGGTAGAAATGGGTAACCTAATCAATTAAGCTCATAACATTCTACCTCTGTACCGAAACTGAAAACCGTGCTTCTAAAAATAAATAAAATACAGGGGTGTTTCCATGTTAAGTGCGACACACTGTATGAGAAAAAAACGAGGAATGTATTTAAATTGTTATTTGCCAAAAATGGCTTAATTGGATGAACTTTCACAGCCTATTAGCTGAGCAATCAAGCCTTAATTATTATTAACGTAACAAGTATTAAATAGACAAAGCTACCTAGCATATTGATCTATAGGGTTGCCCTAAAGTACATGAAATCTAGTAAGTATATAAGCCTCCAAACAAGCTTAATTTGAAGAAGCAATCTCTATAAATTATGTTACGTCGAGGAGCTAACCGACGATATTTCTTTTCTTAAAAGGATATGAAAATAATCCCTATAAACATCTTTTCGGCAATCATTTCATGTTCTTTAAGATAGGGGATATTCTTTTTCTGCCTTCACTAAAGACGTTAAAATCGATGTGGGACGAGGAACTACACTTTTCTTTATTTCGCAAAGCTGAGATGACAATTTAGCTGGCTGAGGCGAATAAAAAAATAATTTTCTTAAAACACTTTGTGTAGAAAAAATCAACAACTCAAAGTTGACACCCGAAAAAATAGCAATTTGTGTCCCTATTCGGGGAACACAAGCGTGCGAAGTTGGACCCTTATGCATTCTCAGGAACATGAAAACTAGGCAATAAGCTGACACGTCATTTATCTTTCCATTTCAAGCTGACAATTTCGACAAGCTTGTTAGCTAGTTATCAATATCAAGGTTTCAGTTTCCTTAACTTTGAAATAATGCATAATTGCAAGTATCGAATAATTAATTGAGCAAATAGCTCCTATTCAGTCAATATTCAGGAAGTAAAGCGTGAAACTGGTGCTGTATTGTAATGCACATTCCAGTTGGTGAGAATAAGAAAAATTGCCTGCGAATTTCAATAGTTTTTGAAGCTGTTTTAGAGTCTTGGTGCCGTCCGGTTTCAAACCTATTAGTGCTCATCAGCTGGGTCTAGCCTGAAAATAACACCACTTTTCACCTCTGGACTTTACTCCTACGTACAATACATAGGCGAAATAAAGTGCAGGTTTCGGAAGTGTTATTTCTAGGCAAAAACAGTTGGTGAAAGGTAATAGGCTCGAAACCGGCCCTGGAAGTGTCCGAGATTAACACATCCCGATATCTGTACTCACTTATATCAGCTAGGGATTGTCATTTATTTTTTCGAGTTGTAAAATATCCATTAGTATAATAAATTGGCATTGAGCTTAGATTTAGGCAGTAAACATTCATCTAAGCTCAACAACGTGACTCTACTGAAAAATGGATTTAGAGAAGAATTGTGGTGTTCCGACCCCATAACAGCTGACGCCTCAATGGCCTTAAATTATTACCAAGAAGGCAGTAGGTCAGTAGTTTTCACCGTTGCATTTTTGCTCTACTTTGGGATTTAAAAATTTCACCATTGTATCCTCGTTATTTAGAGAAATTGAGCGCTTTGCTGAAGTAAATGTGTTTAAAACGATTTTCGATAAAAAAGTTTAATAAATAATTCGCGGGCTTGTTATTTTTCAGTGGCATTAGTAACGATATGTAAATCCACTCGAGTTTCCTCTTACGATAAGACAAGACTAATGATTTGCTTGGTGTAGATGCGTTGTGCTTTTCCTTCGCGCAAACCGTGCTGTATACATACGCGATAAGAAAATATTTGCAAAACCTTTGATTTCTCTTCAAATCTGTATTTTGTGAGTTGATAAATTGAGCTTAGGGCTCAAAACAATCAATTGTGTAATTTTGGACCAAGCGACCAACATATACCTTTTCTTGCGAGCAGCAGCTTTAAAATATGTCTTCTAAAGAGGTATAAAATAGGGCAAAGCTTAATTGGAGTAAGCTTGTGACATTCTTATTTCAGTCGGTCCCGCAATTCCAATGGTTCTAAGTTAAATATTTTAGAGCCGACATTCAACTTAATTAATAAACATGTTTTACAGATTTTTATGCTGTAAATACAAATTGGACAGCAGTCAGAGCTTAAGGGAATGGAGCTTATTGCATTTAATACAGCAAAATTAGTATGTTGAGACATTTATTTGAGTTTCTATTACATCTTGCGGAGTCCAGATGCGGGCTTTAGAACGTATTTGCCGCTTAATTGCTACATAAAGCAAGTTTCCGTCCGCAAGTAAATATTAAATAGATCTCTTCCTGAGGTCTTTTTCTCTTAGCACTCGCATCCCACAACATCAAGCCCGTCTTGGGCCGTCGTTAAATGTATATGTCCGACCTAGAAACAAATATATATTATTTAGTTCGTAGTTTTAAAATCGGTCACATTTATTACTTTCTAAAAGCGAAAAGCTTTTCCTTGCAGCGAAGTTTACATTCACCTAAATCACCCACAAATTTTCTGGCTCAAAATTAAACGACCTTCCAGAAATGTTTTAAACCTTTAGGACTGTTCAAAATGAAAACTTTTCCATTTGTAGGTTGAGCAATAATTTAAACTAGGGCGTAGGTAGATATTAAAATTCGCCTTTGAAAATAAAGCTTTTAGCTTTTTCTTACCGCACTTTTGTCTGCATTGAGCTTAATTGATTTATAATAACAACTGAAGCTGCTTTCTACACAACAGGTATACTTTCTTAATGCGTATTATGTATTTTTGCTTGTCTGTCTGTCTGTCTATTGTATAGGGTGTCCCTTAAGGACATGATCAAGACGACATTCTTGGGCGCAAAAGAACGCGATCCGACGGAAAAATGTCGGGCTCGTAATGCTCAAAGTTCTTCGAAAAAATTCTGTTTTTTGAAATATCGGGATAACGATTCGATGGATTTGAATAAAACTTGAGGTAAATTTGTTTTATGTAAAAATCTCATATGAACTAATCGCCCATCCGCTTTGGGCAAGTGGTGAATTCTTGAGTGTATTGGTATAAAAACTATCAGAACTTTTGATTCGGTGATTGAAAAGAACTGATTTTTCTTGGAATCGATGCACTAATCATTTCTCGATATTCTTATGCTCTTCTAAAAGCTTTTAGTATTCAGAGTTTTTGCGCAAAAAATTATTTCTGTTTTCTTGCCAATTAATAATTTAAGACATTAATTAACTTTTTGCATTAACAAAACTTAAATTAAGTTTTTTGTAATATCGGATGAGTGTTTAGATGGATTTTAATTAAACCTGTTCTAGATGTGTTCCTACGTGAAGGCCATAATGTGATGAAGTTACCGAGTGATGAAGTTACCCAAAAGCTCGCTTAATTCGTCCCATTTTCAAATTGTTAATGTCAAGGAAAGAGAAATATTTTTGTGGCGTAATAACTATGAATGCCACAAGATTTCATAAAAAGTGCAAACATCTCAAAAAAGGACCAGTGCATCAAGTAAAAAAACCAGTTGATTCGAGTCCCCCAATAAAAAGTTACGTTAGTGTTTGTACCAAAGTACTCAAGGATGTATTACTGCCCAAAGCGGATGAACTCGGTTGCTTCATAAAAAAATGAGGTTTGCAAAAGAACAAACTCACAGCTAGTTTCCCTAAAATCCATCGTATCATTCTCCCGACATTTCGAAAAACATATTTTTTTTCAAGAATTTTGACCATCAACAGCAGAGGAGCAGGACAATTTTTTTAAAAAGTCAGGTCAGATCGTCTTCTTTTGAGTCAAAGAACGTCGCAATGTCCTTTTGAACATGTGCTTACGGGACACCCTGTAATATATTTACTTTTGGGGTCTAATATCTACTTTCCTCCAGATGCTTCGTTTCTTTTCATCCAGGTGCGTTATTTAGTTATTTAATACCTGTGATTTTTCTTTTTCATTTAATTATTATTTCATTTAGCAACCCTAAATCTAAGTATTAATCGCCATTATTAAATCTTTAGCTCCTCAGTTAGCATAAATATTAAACCCCTCTCAAATGCACAATAAAGAGGTGCTGGTTACCCGAAAATCATGGTTTTAAAATAATCACTAATTTAATTTCCTTAAACTCGAAGGAAATTAATCCGGTATGCTCAAGTCAGAAATCTTTACTTTAATTAACTGAAACCACAGATTGTTTATCATTTTTGATGAAGATGGTAACTTTCAGAGATTTGTTCGCTCAAATTCGCGTAATTTCCGGTTTAAAGCTTCTTAATGTTCTAATTGATAAATATTTTGCACCAAATATGCAATATACATGCAAACAAGCATGAACATCAATAAATCGTTATTTTTGGTTGAATGAGAATTTGAAATTGTATGAAGGCAATTAGTCTTTACTTTGATTAATTGCAAAATACTTGGAGCTTTCAACAAAAATGCGAGGAATGTCCAAAATTAATTTCATTAGGTATCAAACAAGCTGTATGCGAATTAATTGTAAAATTAATAAAGCGAGAAGATTTGATAAAGCAATATAAAAGTTATTAGAGAATTGTGAACCTACGTCGAGTTGAATGAAATTTTTGCCCGGAAACGTATTTGACTTTGCTCGAGGAATTTCTTATTAAAGAGCCAATTGACATAAATCTGAAGAAGATTAATAATCGGACAAAATGTCCCTTAATTTTTGACGCAGAATTCAAGATGTTTTTAACAGTTTTCAATTGATAATCCGTCCCTCTTCCATGTGACATTAACAAATGATGCATTGTCTCTGTTGTTTTTGAAAAAATCAAATTTAACTACAGGGGCCAATATATTGAAACTGTTGAATTTCGGCTATAAGAAAACTGACTGAAAATTCTCAAGATGTACGCCTATGAACTTGTAACCCAAAGTGCCCTAAAGAAGCTTTATACTACTGACCCCCTGTATTTGAGGATTGATTTTCCACAGGCCCTTTAGAGACGCGTTATTTGGCATAATAATCTGCTTAAAATGTTCGTTGAATTGTGGGCAAAAGAGAGCTTTTTCGGATTTCGAAAATTTGGTTAAGAATATTGCAAACTTGGCACTTATAGTAAAAGCCGCCGATCTATGAAGCCCTACCCTTTGCATTAATTATATGACTTTGAGCTGGTAAAGTTTGGGTTTGTTTGAATTTAGTAATATGTGGCAAAATGTGCCATTTATTTTATGGGCATTCAATTAAATCCCTTTTATCCTATGAAGCTGAAGGAGCAAAATAAATATAGAACAATGTGGATAGAGATTAATTAATCTCCTAGCAGTTGATGTGGAATTAATAAATCCCTTTGTGAAACGTAGCTCCTAAGAGAAGAATGATCAGCTATATCAAAACGGCGATCTGTGGATGCTTCCTTCGCACTGTTACCAATTAGACGCCAAGAGGGGATGTTAGCTGCTCCTGGTTGGTTGTTTATAATTTGTTATTAGAGAGCATGTTGGAAAAGCGCGCGTGATCGGGACTAACGGTATAAATACGGTATAGAGGCCGTCCTATCTTTTATTTCCGCTGTGCCAGAGTTCTCTTAGTTTGGGAAGTATAGAGATCCTGAATAGTCGACATCCAAGAGCAACTTCTAGCGCGCGCAGAGTTTCTATTGATCGCGTTTTGCATCGAGAGCGGCTGGTTTAAAACGACTAAACGTGCGTCCGAAGCACGAGAGCACAGCTTACAAAGACGACTTGACAGTTATGGAAATACCTCTAGTGGACTCTATCACGGCAACCAGCAGTTAGTGCTGGTCCTAAGCCCTAGCAAAGTGAGTGAGGTGACGTGCTGTCTGCCTCTTGGGGCATGACGGCATACTCCGGAGGTATTTTGAAGAGGACATGAATCCGAAGAAGCAATAGTTTAAGATGGTTCGAAGAAAACGAGATTTTCACCAGCTACTAGCTGCGGCCCTCTTCTTTCTCCTGTTACCAGGTAAACAACAGTTTAAATTTAATTTATCATTTGACCGTTAAATCGTCTTCGGTGCGCTAAATTTTGAAAAAGTGCGTTCGCGTAAACAAGACAGAAACGCACGCACTTTATATACATACAGCTTCAACTGGTTATTTTATCGCTACTGATACTTTATTAATACATTTAATGGCTCACATTAATCACCTTAACTGTGGGATCACTTCATATTTGGAATATTTCACCAATGACTTCCATTTCTACACAAGCTAATCGCATCGGTACCTCTAAGTCAATTTTTTGAATTTTAAGGCAATGTGTGTCATACCGCATCAAATTATGAACAGGAAATCGCACACGATTTAAAAAATATATCCCTATAGAAAGTAGGCACTGTTGCTGCTTGATCGATACACTTTACACTTTGGTGCAGGGTAATTAGCAGAATATAGGAATATAGTTATTCCGTTCATGGTTCATGAGCATAACGGGGTGCTTTAGTGCCATATTAGCTACATACGCTTTACATTAATAAGCTGCCCTTTTCGAGCAACTGTTTGCTTTAATATGCGAATTGTTATATTATTTGCTATTGCCAATAAAACAAAATTTACTGAATCCCAAATGGTCTAAATTAATAAACAGATCAATGTATGGCTCTACACATCGCCATCAATTTATTGTAGAATGAATCAATTGCGTAAAAAATTGAACAAAAAAATGCTGAAAACCTATAATACGAATAAAATAATTACACTCTATGCACATGTGTACAGTACCGTCCAAAAAACTTACTATTGTTTAATTTGTAAATCCGAATTTGAAAGTGGATTAAAACCGCTTTAAAGTTAAAAAAATGGCCGAATTTTAGCACGAAAAGTTTCAAAACGTCGGCCATTTTCACAAAATAAAAGCAGTTTAAAACCAAACTCGCTACCAGCACAGAAAATATACTGAGTCGCATAATATACGACTTAAGATATTATAAAGTATATTTTCCATACGTGTTGCAAAACTGATAAGTCTCCATAAATTATTTAATTGACCCCGCTCTCACCGTTTCTCTACAATATATACTGCCATGACATATACAATTACAACTTACCAGACAAAAATCAAATCGACAGATCGGCATACATATTACAATACGCAGACGACACGGCACTTATAGTACATGACAAAACTACTGAGAGAGCAGCTCAAAGACTCCAAACACTAACAAACAACACAATGACATGGTTTTATAAATGGAGACTAACACCAAACGCGTCAAAAAACCAACTTCTGCTCACAAACCACAGACTCAACGCTGATTCCCCTACAATAACAGCAGACGGCCAAACGACACAACCAAAAAACGACGTAAAATACCTTGGAATCACAATCGACCACAAACTTAGATTCACTAAACACATGCGAAACATCAGGGCAGAAACAATGAAGAGAGCGAAACACTTCCGATCACTAACCTACAAAGACAGAGGAATTAGCACAAACACCGCCACCAAAATATATAAAGCTATTTGTAGACCCTTGCTAGACTTTGGACATGTACTCATGACCAACGGAACAGAAAGGACAAAACGTTATACACAAACAACAGAGCAAATTGCACTAAGACTAATAACACGAATAAGACACCCCCAAAACCCACTACACAACCCCCCCACCCAACTACTATACGAACGCACAAACATGACAAAGATCTCTGAGAGACTCATACAGCTACAGACAAAATGGACAAACAACCCCTACAACTGGACCATACTGAATCCCCTTTGTCTTACAAGACCAACCAGACAATCCCGCTTCCGTTTCCCTACATTAACGCTACTCGAACACTTACAAACGCAACGGACTAGTGGACAATAAAATAATTTCTTCTTGCCACTGAAATCTTATTTATTCAATAACATTGTTAACCTAGAATGGGAGAATTTTCATATTTGTTTTTATCTGGATTGGGACTGCATGTATTAAACAAGGGCAGAAATACCGATGGGTCGATGGCCTTTTTTGGAGGTAAAGATGTTTACTACTACTATTGTTAACCTAGAATAGGAGAATTTTCATATTGGTTTTTTATCTAGATTAAGACTGCATGTATTAAACAAGGGCAGAAAGACCGATAGGTCGATAGCCTTTTTTTAGAAATAAAGATGTTTACTACTACTACTACTATTTAATTGACTCTATTTTACTTTCCAAGCCAATTGAAATCGTCCTGTTTTTATAATTAGAGATTTATCATTAATTTTAATTAAATATTCAAATCCTCAATAACAACAGCGCACTAAAAATCCATGCAAAGCAATTATCTCATGACAATGAGAATGTTCTTTTAATGCTCATTCATAAAATTTACATAGAGAAATTTGTACCTCGGTTAGACCTAGACCCGGCGTCCTTCATTAGCGCTAACTAAAGCAGTTAAAGTTTGTACGGCCTCAGAAGTTCAGAACTAACAATTTACAACCTTCAGATATAAATTCTATTATCTGTTTCCAAGTCAAGATGTGCCAACATTCGGTGAAACTGAGAAAGAATGTCTTAACTCTCGGAAATTTACAACCAATGAGGCACAACATTTCTGTTTTGTATTAGTGGCTTGATTTTAACCCTTCGGGGATTAAGAACAAAGCGCTTGGATCCTGATAACGCTAATTGCTATTATTAGGACTTAAGATTTATTAAAGAAGTTTCATTTAATTGAGGCGAAATTGAATTTAGATTCCTTTGAAACAAATGCATTATAGCAGATGCTAGTGTCTTAACTAATACTTTTTTAAAATAAATCATGCATTATAAATTATATAATATTTCGTTGATTATAAATATCTTATTATTTTTCACTTTGATGAAAAAAAATGATTCTATATGAACATGCCTGTGTTTTGTTAATTGCCACTCCCATGTGTTTCTTAATTGATGTTTTTTTTTCCAATTCACCGCAAAATCGGACTCATTTCAATCGCCCGGAAAAAAAGGTTCGATTGCGTATACATCTTCCTGGCGCATTTCCAATCCCATTTCAGCACATGTTGTTCCTTCAATCGGGATTTAATTTGAACATTTACTGAATTTCAATTTGCAATAATTATACAAATTAGTTTTGCCTCTGGCTTATTTCTGAAAGTAAAACAGTAAAAACGCTTCCAACGCTCTAAAAGCTTTCATTATATTATTAAAATTAAAATATCAACAATTTGGTTTATTCGTTCGAGAATCATCAACACGATCAAATAGTTCTCTGTTTCATTTAGTTAATTCCACTTTTTCCTCTTTAAGACCATCATATTTCTGTGCCGTTTCTCTTCTAACCTGACTATATCCGTTACTGTTATCTAATCTTATCCAATCTGTTTATAGCATCACGTTCTGCGAGTATAATTTGTTCCTTTAATCTCAAGCGTTATCTGCAAAATGTCATCTAATGTCTCCCATTCAGTGTTATTCTTTTCCTCCTGTTTTTTTCGCTTTCTAATTTCTTTAAAACGCTCGATTAGTTAATCTCCATCACAAACTGTAAGCTGCCCACGAGCTAACAAAGGGCGTTCCATATTTCAGTCCTAGATTTCAATGGGCAAATGGCAAAAACTGTTTTTTCTCCCAATCCATTAATAAAAGCCTCCAACTCCCACATTAGTCGCTTGCCACTGTGCAAAAAGAATCAGTGTTTTGAGGGATGGAGGCCTTAGTATCGGGGTTAAAAGTGAATAGCGAAATGAAAAACGAATGGGAATATTTGACACCAATTCCCATGCTTATAAATATAATTCGTGGGTGTTATTAGGATTGACATTTTTCAGTTTACAGTTTGACAAATAGACCACTTAGTGAAATTAGGTATTTTTTGTGTCTTGTAAAATTATACTTGGACACAAGATATTAAGAACGCTACGGTTTTTTTCTTTTTATATGATTAGATTTTGAGCGTGCCAAACATTTAGAATCAGGAAAACCAGCTAAATTAATTTCAATATTTCAAAGACAAAATTTAGCTTCAACCCTGTCATTTGAGGAAGCGAAATAGCGGAACTATGAGTGGTCAAGGCGCGTTTCCGCCTGACAGGAAAATTGTGGAAGTTCACTTTCATTTTTTTTTCAAAACTAACGTCCTGTGGACTGTAGCAAAATTTCCGTCGGAATCTATTTTTAATCTTTAACACATTCAACATATAAATCGCGGCAAATCATTATGATTTAAATGCAAGTCCGTAAATGTACAAAAAATATTAGAGTCTGTTAATTAGTACATAAAAAGCCCAAGTAGAAATCTGATTCAACTAGAAAGCTCGCACAAACAGTCAAAAGGTTGCTTTGACAGCATCTGCTTTGAATTGAGTCTTGAGCCAACTAGTAATTGCTTATTGCAAATAAATAGAATTTTTTCCGGCATTAAATGAATTTTCTTTAAAGCATCTGTTGCGATATCAAAAAGATAAAATTATAAATTCAGTTCATTCAACTATTTTATTAAGAAATCGAGTTTTTAATTTTATTATAAAACTCAAGTCAAATTGGGTTTCAGCTTTCTTGCTTGATAAACAACGTAATTTGAAGCTTTGCCGCTTCGTAGTATTTTTATAGTGGAGAGTTTTTATTTTGCATCGAGCTTGATTTATCTAAAAATAATTCGCACAGTCCAAATGAATATAAACGGAGAAAATATTAACAGAAGATTAAGAAAAGTTCCTTCTCGGAAAAATATAATCCGTCGCTCTTTTATTGAAACAACAACAGATTCACGTTTCGTATTATTAGGCTTTGAGAGTCAAATTATATCAAATTTAGAATCCTGAAGTCGTTTGAAAATTCAGTCAGTCAAGCAACATCTTTGCCGTCGGGGTGTTTCACTTTAGGGATGAGCTGTTAAGTCAAATTCCCATATTGGGCAGATGTAGATTTCATTTATCCTCCTATCGACAGCTGAAGCGTTAATAAACCGTAAAATGAAAAAACAATTAATGCTGCAAAGTTCTTGCTAATATAAATTTAATATAATTCTTCGATGATATAACCGCTTACTTAGTTAGTAACTTTACTAAGCTAATTGGTATATTATAGAATCAATGAGTATTGTAATATTGGTAAAAATGCTTGGCTGCATAAATATTTCACATTTGCATATTTTGCCGGCTTCTTTAGATAACAAAGGCAACAAAATGAGAATGAAAAAAAAAAGAATATTTTTTGGAAATTGGGCACGAAACCGTCGAACAGCTTCGAGGGGTTTCATTATTCCCTGATCCTCAATTAAGTATTAAACTCGGTTCCGTTGCCTTAATTGAAAATGTCAATAAAAATCCCTCTGTTCAAGACCTTTTTATAATGGCAACAGATTCAAATGTTTGAATGTGATATTTTTAGAAGCGGCAAGCCCTAAGGTAATTAAAAACTAATTCCTCTCTCAATTTTCGAATGGATCAAATAGAGCTTTAATTAGATTGGAGGTCAGCTTGCTAAATTAATAAATAACAACACCAAAAACATTCGGGAAATCTGTGCCTGTTGATTATTTTTTATTAGTTTTATCAAAGATCGAGGACTTTTAAATGCACATGATTGACTTATCTAGATACATAGAAAGAATATTAAGCCTGTGGCAGTTTAAATCTGCTTTTTGAGATCGATAACTGGGCAATTTTGAAAATGTGTATTCGGTCAGTAAGTTTCTCGATAACAATTAAACCGAAACCGCTACAATTTGAAGTCGAAACCTAGATAAACTATACAAATGACATTCTCAAAATGTGCGCTACACAATCTAGCTTTAAAACCGCAGCACTATATTCCAGCTAATACTAAGCGGTTTGCGTTCTGTAATAGATAGTGGTAGAAGAGGAACAATATAAAGTCTGCCTGTAGCTCTCAAACGAAATGGCTTTTCTTTTAATTTGGTAAAAGTATCTAATTAACTTGTCAGATATAAGGTTGAGATAGTAGAATAATATAAGCCAACTTAGTTCTTATTCTGTAGGACAAAAGGGAAAATTCCGAAAACTAGGAAAACAATTTTCAGCACGCAAACACGTTATATCCAAATAAACGTCCACGGAAAATCCATTTATCATTTTAATAACAGCGGCATTGTTAAGAGCAAAGCTATCTCAAATATATTCTTTATTCAATTTAAAATTCCCCCTATTATATTATAATGTGGTAAGAAAATACACGAGATTTTATTTCACTATATTGCAAATGTCCATTCCAACTATGTAAATATATCCAACAAAGTATGTTGTAATATAAAAGCGAATGTATGGATAACTCGTCGGAATAGAAACTCAAACGGCCGGGCAAGAGGAATACAATAAAGCTCATATTAAAATATTTTATAACTCAAGAAACCAACTATTAATACTTGGAATTACATTATTTAAAATATTATAAGAGCATTTTTCTTTTGAATGTAGACATTGCAATTTCATAGTTATCCTAAGGCTTGCGGCTTATGTGTGTATCAGATAAATCAGATGGGGATGTCATAATAAACCAATAAGCATCAACTTAATTTCAAATTGATTCTCATACGTGATTTGTTAATACGATTGACTAATCCCTATATATGATTATCAACGAGTGAGAATGGTTTGTAAAGCATATGTAAAGCGGTTTAAAGATAAACCTATAACTGTGTAACTAATTGATCTATTTTCATTATCTCGATATGTGTGAGCATCAAACGCATAATGGAGATGTAAATGATTGATATCCATAACGCTTTGAGTTTATCGACAAAGCGGATTGGCCGAAAAATGATATACACAATAGATACATCATATACCTATACAAAGTACTTTGATCAGTTTTGTATTTTTCGCCGTAATTTTCTTCCTAATATATGTTCTTGAATCATTAGAACGATCCCGGTTTTTTATTTGGTGACAGTTTCAATCCGCATAAAAGGCTCAAATATGTATTTTTTGAATTAAATTCTAAAGTAAACGACCAGCAAAATGCATCATAAATACCACGGATAATAACCTTTGCACGATGGCGGATTCCAAGTAATTACATAAAAATGGAAATAATATGGTTACTACGCAGCATCTCTTCGCAATTTAATTTTCCTGAAAGACTAGGACGAGAAACGCAGTCAAATATCCTCCTGAGGTTAAGCATACAGACTGCTATAAATTTACCCGCATCAGGAGCTTCATCCGTGTTACTCAGCTTTGATGAATGTTTTTATAGGTAGACAGTGATTTAATTTCGGTTATGAAACTGCTAACTAACAGTCCAAACGCAAGTGTTTTATGGTTCGGAGTTGGAACCGAAAGCGTTTAGGAAAAAAAATCGAACAAACTTTTAATGAAGGTTGCAGCTTGCAAGTTCATAAATTAGTCGCACGCTGACATTACACTACCGCTTTTCTCTCTAAATTGGATTTGAACCTATCGAAATATCCAGTAACTGAATCAATATGGAAAGTACATAGCTAGAGAAGATTTATATGTTAAAAATGTTAAATACCTACGCGCCTTCCCCATTTTTCACTTTCGACATCAACCCTGAAGGAAACACGGATTTCCTATTTCCTGTTTGTAATTTTATTTGGTCGGAAAAAAAATCAGTCTTTCGACACATGATGCCCTAAATGCGATAAAATAAAATATAAAGACCTCCAGAGGCCACGTACAAAACATGGACAAAGCACCAGAAAAGCTTTCTTTGAATTCATGTGCAATATCTTGGCTTCTCAATACGGGATTATCAACGTGTGTATAGAATGGGACGTAACAACAACATAAAACCCTAATCAGATCATAAACCCAAAAAATATAAGTAAGTGCCTATATAAAGGGGCCGGGATTTAACAACACCAAACTGAATTCTGCTATATGTACATTTCTAATAAACCTAGTTAAAATAAACAGAACACTGACAACAAACCGCATTAAATCATTTTACTGTTATTAATATTTCTGTATGATGGAGAACTGTGTTATTCCAGTGATTTAAATACTTTCTTTGTTAATTCTCACTAACATTTGAAAATGCTCTATATTTAAAATGATTGATTGTGAAATATAAATATTTAAACATTTAATAACAGCAAACTGCACATTTCAAGCGCACATTCAAAGCGTAGTTTGAATTTGCATCTTGTTTCGCTGGAAAAACTAAAACTCTGATTTTATTTATTCAATTTGAAATGAACATATATTAAAAATAAATCCACGAGCTTGACACATTACTATTGGATGCAAAGTCTCACGTAAAATATGACGTCAGTTTCTTAAATCATGCCATAGCAATTCCGAATTTCCTTAACGTTTTTCGCTGTCTCTCCAAACCCCTTTTTATGGGAAAAGCGGACAGGTCGTGGTATTTTCAGGAATCTAAAATCCTGTAAATTTCATACGTATGGAATGTCTAAAACGCCTATAAAGATAGAACTGAAAATGCAGCTGTATAGGTCGCACATATCATGGATGGAATTCGTGGAATACATTTGCGATGAATGTATCTGCCTTAAAGCGAAAAAGTTGCGAGATAGCGACGGATCAGCAATGCCGGAAACTACCTTAGAAGCGCGAGGAAATATCCGACATCATCACTTGCTTTCAGCTAAGAAATCAACTTTATGCGATTTTATCGCGAAAAAAGACATATGCGGATTAATGCAATTTTAATGACGCTTTTTCAAGTTACACGAAGAAAGATTAAATATAAACAGATTCTCGAATAAAAGATTAAATATAAACAGATTCTCGAATAAAAGACGATTAACCGTTTTTGGTGTTTCATTCAAAGAAAACTAACGATAGTTTTAATTAATTATTGCTTTTGGCTTTAGTATTGGTTTCTTTGAGTACCTTAACACATCGAATTTCCAGCAGATGTCAATGTGGTGAAAGTTAATTTTCCGAACAAATATTATTCTGCTAAATCGGTCGGTTTTGATTGCAGCGAGTTAGTTCAGGGCAAATATTCGAATCGAAGAGAATCAACAACAGTTACATTGAACAGGTTGAAATTGAACAATCTGCACTATTTCTAATTATTCGACAATATTCAAAGGCCAACGATGAAACTTCCACCAACCAAGTATATGTCTACAGCATTTGAGAGCAGTTCATTTAAAGGAAAGAACAAAAATTCCTGATTTTTAGCTATTTTATGCATGCAAATCCTTTAATGTTATCCATGACCTGATAAATGTTCCACCATGAGCTTTCACGTGTGTAGCCAGAAAGCCATAAAACCTGAGCTTCGCTTTAATAATTGTAACATTTATTATTTATTTTCTCGAATAAATTAATAGAATTTATGTGAGCTGAGAATTAATTGACTAATACTTGAGAGATTTACATTTTAAACAGCGGCACGGGGAGTTGTAGGATAGTAAAATTAATTTAACCCTGTTTAATCAATACGACCCTCTCCACTGGGATCCGCATTTTGGGCAGTTTATTTACCGTACATCAATTTTGGGACAGCTAAATTTCACTGCGGTTTACCCAATATTAAATCAGATTCTTCCATATTGCTACAAATGAGCATTACAAATTACAAGCAAGCTTTAGCGCTCCCAAATTTTCATTAAGGAGCTGTGTTCCACGTCTTCAAAATAATCCCTGGAACTGTCCCTGAAATATCCTTTTTAAGTGTTCCCAAACAAAAATACTTCGGGAATACTTATTGGAAATGGAGTAAATAAGAAGCAACAGTTATTGGAAGGAAAAACAGATGACGAAGTGAGTGAGTCCACAACGAAAATAAATTGCTAGAAGACGTTATATATAAACCGGATAAAAAAACAGATGACGAAAATTAGTTTTTTTATTTACAATTAATTTAACGTAATAATGGCTCATTTAATACTGAAGGGGAGGGGAGAAAGCGGGTGTGTACACACTCTAATTTAAAATTGCATTAACCGAAGAAATTGCCAAATAATTAAATTTACAAAATGTCTTAATAGAATTAGACAGAAAAGTGAAGAACAATGAATAGAAAAGATGGAAAGAAGAGTAACTAGAAAAACTTGATTTTCCTTGTTGCAAATTCATCTTATCCGATAGTTTCCGAGGTACAGAATGTCAAAATATTCTGGGGATTATGAAAAAATATATTAACAATCAAGCTGTTCAATGTTCTAAAGTGTACTTCCTCCTTACTTTGACGAAGACTTTTGCAGGCTCTGAAAAAATGGTGCGGTTTTGTGACGATATTTCACTCACAAATGAAAAATTGCCCTGAACTTTCCACGTTCCCTCGGTGAAACTATAAAAAATCTATGCGCGTTCTTGTATCTTTCCTTCAAGTTCTCGTGTAATAGTTCCTAAGTGGCTGAGGTAGCCAATGTTGCCGCAGTTTCTTTGAGTAAAATGCCAGTTCTTTAAACACATTGTTAGATATTTTTGGTCAAAGCGATGCCAATTGCTCGATGAGTGTTTGAAGCGCAAGGAAAACAATAATTAAACGCTTGAAGTTAGAGCGATTAATAAAAAATCTCTTAATGGTTAAGGGCTGAAACCCCATTGTCATAACTGCTGCGTTAAATAAAAACGTTTTGCCTCTTTCAAGAAGTGCAGTTCCCGACAACAATGTAACTTCCGCTCACTTTGCTATTGGGCTGGCACTCAACACTTTATTAGCTATTTAATAAAGCCTTCCAGCGATTTTTACAGCAACATGTGCTTATTGCAAGCGCTGGTAACAAAACCTGGCGTAGCACAAACAACTAATGCAAAATGGTGTATCCACGTCCCAGCATAATTTATATCGAGGCACGCAATCTAAGAAGCGAAACTCCCTTTTGCATGTAAAATGACTGAAACCAGGCGAAACTCTTATCTCGCTGGATAATACGATTAACTATTTTATACATGCAAATGGTTCGAAAAGACTCTCGAAGTGACTAAAGGGACTTACATTTAAAAGTTTCAGGCATTGTTGCTTTAGAATTTGAGCGAGAGTTATGAAATTTCCGAATAATTAATTGAAGAGTTTATATCCATTAGAAGAAGAATGAAGAGTTTATATCCATTAGAAGAAGAATGAAGAGTTTATATCCATTAGATATAAAGCTAACGAAGTTTTAGTTGATAACGCATCCTGCTCGGTTGAAGCACAAAATAAAGGGTCAATGATTCCAACAATCTAGCGATGAATCGAAGAAAGCTTCTATTTATTTGCCAAAATTAATTTGAATTATCTTCACTACGGTGACAGGAAAGCTACAACTGCAAGTCCTACTTGTTAAACGAAACACGCTTAATTCATAAAACCACTTACCAGTTAAGGCCATTAATAAACTTAACTTATGGCAGTTAATTTGAAAAGGTCCTCAGTAATGTAGTTAAGCTTCGAGATGGGCGCGATAAGACACGGAAAAAGAGCTACCCGATAAAAATACTTCTCGCAATAATAGAAAATGTTTTAATTTGAAAATGAAAAAAATCCAACATTTTCAAGACGGTGACATTTCATTATAGCTGCCGCACTCGAGCTGAGGTTTTATTTAAACGATGATAACGTCAGCTGCTGGATTGATGGCCCATTTCTGCGCTAAAGGAGTTGAATGAATTTGATAGCGTTAAGGAATATATTAGTTAACCACTTTTGGGGTGTTTCAATGATCGATGGTCGATTTTTGAGCTTTTGTGTCTGCTCAAACGGAAGCTTTCGCAGAAAGCTGGAAAGGCACGATTAAAAGGACGGAGTGATGCGGAAGGACATAACACAAAATATCGTACATTTGGTTGATATTAAATGTTTTTAATTAGAAATCTGCTTTATAAAAATTTCATGTCTTTAATATTTTCTTAAAAGATTAAACCTGTTGAGAATGTTTGGCTCGCTTTTGAAGTTGCAACTCTTCTCTTTTGGACGAAAAATGTCTAAGATAATTATGAAGTTCCAGATAAACTGACTACAAAGCTTTGGTGCCTTGAAAGAGGGACTGATGAACTTTGAGATATTTATTACTATGCAACTATAATATACTCTTGAAATTTTAAATGTTATTCTACGTAAACCCACTAATTTAAAGGCCAATGCCTGAGTTAACTGCATGACATTGTTGTTAGTTAATTTCGGTTTTTATCATACTCCAATTGAATATACGGTTAACTAGGGAACAAACTAATTGGTATCAATTGTCCAGCATCTTGTCAGAAGTGTAGCAATAATTGGATATTTTGCCAGTAGAAAATAAGGAAACAGAAATGTTTTTAATTGAATGTTTGGCATTGACGCTGGATTCCGCCTTCGGTAACCACAATTTTCTATTTGTACTTTAATGATTTTTAGAAAATCCGGAATGAAATTGCTGAAGTGAGGCATACAATTCAAAAATCGAAGCTTGTGCTGTAATGTCGGATTTCGTTTCTTTCTAGCTGGAGACATGAGGGATTGAAATCCAAACTTCAATTGGTCATGATCAAAACTTTGCTTTCTTTAGTATGGTTAGTTGCGGGAAATGGGCGTTTTAAGACTTATTAATTATTAAAAAAGCTTTTACTTTACAAGTTCCGAACTCGATTTATCTATTATTTGAAAACCAACCCCGATTGAAAATGATTTCGTCTACCAATGGGAGTAAAATCTGGAACTCACGAATTCTCCTGAAATTAGCTCTTTATCATCAATGGACTAAGTCATTCAATTTGAGACAATGTCGGTATCAATATATTACATGTATCTATTCCTTTGCTTGTTTTCTGCACGCGTTCAACCCCGAGATCGGCTCTATTTAACAATACTGTCATGTAACTTCATAGGGCAAAATTTGGGTTATTATTTATCCGATCGGTAAATTTCTAATTATAATCGAGGCCCAGTCTGCCATCTTTCGCGGAAAATTGATGTTTACTCTTGAATAGCCCTTTAGAAGCGTGGAACAGCTGAAATGTATTCGATTTGTGATTTCGGTTAAGAAATATCGAAGCGTAAAATTAATTGGAATCGAAAATATTCACTCCATTGAAGCAAAATGTACAATTTAAACACTTCTTATTAGTATCATTACTAGCACATCACTTATGTTTCTCTGCTCCTGGAAAAGAAATGCTCTGATTATCAGAAGTTATTCAACATTAATGTGATAAGTGACTTTTATTCAAATGTCTCAGAATCAATTGTATTTTAAAAAGTGAATATCTAGTCAGATCTCAGTGGAAACAAAATAATGATGTATTGATTCCATTCGAATTCAAACAGACATGTAGATTTCCGGCGACATGTGAGCCAAGCGGATGTATATGTTTATTTAATAGCGATGGAATTCAAATTCTATTTCTTTTCGTTACATTAAACCAATTTTTCAACTAGAGAATTTTCAGTTTACATTATTAACATCAATCTCTGCAAAATTGGTTTCTATTTCTGTAAATAATTTTAATTGTAATCAAAATGGATATGGCCATCAATGTTTTAATCAAAGGCATTATTAGATACACGAAGCTAGTAATTCATAAATACCGATTTGTTTGGGAGCAACATTGGATTCTATCGATCGGCGATTCATGAATGAAGAATAGATTGCAGGGATAAGAGTACTGGCAGAGAGAGTAAGAAAACTCATTAGGAAAAAAAGAGAGAACATCAGAAGAAACAAATACAAGGCATCGAAGATAGTGGAAGACATAACAACAGCAGGGCATTCTTTAAAGAAACATTTCGAATTAAAATGGGCTTTAAGGCGCAAACAAGTAATATAATACGGGAAGACAATGGTGATCTCATCACCGGCATTATAGAGGTATTAAAAACATGGAAAGAACATTTGGAGAAACTCCTCAATGTAAAAAAGGACGACACAACGAATTGCAACAAGCCTATGATAGTGTGTTAAGAGACCATGTATGGGCAGCCATGGCAAAATGTGGAATCCCAAAGAAAATAATCAATATTACAAAAGTGTGCATGGAGGGTAGCCGGTGCCGTGTTAAAGTTGAGAACAACATGTCAGAAAACTTTGTGATGGACAACGGCCTGATAGTTTGTCTCCACAACAGGGTGATAGTTTGTCTCCAATACTGTTCAATATCGTGTTGGACGCAGCGATCAAACGAGCTAACATTGACGTAGAAGTTTTCTCAAGCAGTGGACCAAACCTGATACTGGCATTTGCAGATGATATAGATCTTGTCAGTAAAACAACCATTGAAATCAAAGAGTTGTTTGGAAAAATAGAAAAGGAGGCAGATACAGTAGGATTACGTATTAATGAAGACGAAACAAAATACATGTTTAATTCCCGGAGACAGGGAAGAGATCAACTAGGGCAAAATTTAACCATTGACACCTACAATTTTGGACGGGTCTCAGAATTCAAATACCTCGGCGTAGTCATCACAGCAGACAACAACATGAATAAAGAAATGAAGGCCGCGTACAGAGCGGTAATAGATGCTATTATGCACTAAGAGAACTGTTCCAATCGAGAATAATGTCGCGATCTTCAAAACTAAAATTGTACCATACTACTATAAGACCGGCAGGCATGTACGGATGTGAAGCGTCGACCCTAACCAAAGCAAACGAAGACGTAACGAAGAAAAATATATGGACCAACCCAGGATCCTAGTTCAGAGCAATATCGATTAAGAACAAACGCGGAGTTAGAACAATTGTGCCAGGGAGATATTGTTAGAGAAGCAAAGTCACAAAGATTGAGTTGGGCAGGACACACATACAGAACACCGAATGACAGAATGCTGAAAATTGCATGGCAGGAAGCACCGACGAGCAGAAGACCACCGGGAAGACCTAAAATGAAATGGAGGACAATTTTCTATCGGATATGCGGAGGATGGGCGTTGAAAATGAACAGGAAACAATGCTAGGTTGAAGTCGATGGAGGCAAATTGTGCTTGCAGCCAAGACCCACATAGGATTGTAGTGCTACTTGAAGAAGAAGAAGAAGATACGAGTACTAAAAGTACGTACAAAGTTGAACCGATCAAGATATTTATAAAAATTTTAATTAATCCGAGGACACACTCGCCTGTTTGTTAATATTCATATTAATCGATATGATTTAAACATAAAACCACCATTTCTTCTACGTATAAAAGTAACAGTAACAGCGAAGGGAAAATTATGGACTGGCAAATAGATAGTATGGAAATCTTTGCGCAAAACTTCACGAATGGAATGAAAGCAAGGAAAAACAAACTTGAACAACTAACGGCAGAAAATCTAGCCCAAGAATGTACAATAGCCTGTAACAGCTCGTTTCTAGCAAAAAAGACTACAGAAGATAACCAGCAATCTGGTAGAATGAGGAAATAGCAAATCTACGCAAAACTTGCTGCGTTATAAGAGAGTACTTGTAAGAGGAATCGTAACCAAAATTTTCCATTATCACAAAAGGAGAGCCTCAAAGTTGAATATAAATTGAACAAAAAAAGCACTAAATATCGCGAACTACCAGTCAAAACAGCTTGCATGGAGTAAAATCTGCGGCGAAACAGATGAAGATATATGGGGAACTGGCTATAAAATAGTCATGAAGAGAGTTAGACTAGATGATGTTAGACAATGGAAATCGCGAAGCAACTTTTCCCAGGCACCGTAACGACACCAATAAGGAAAGCCATACCACCAGATTGCTTACTGTCTCCAATTGAGGCTGAAGAGCTCACAACAGCAATATATCACATAAACAACAAAATGGCTGCTGGTCCAGATAGAATACCGCCAGAGGTGGTAAAGGCTGTAGCTCTATCGGAATTTGACACCCTACTGCAAGTTTATACCACACTGCTACAAAAGCAGCGCAATTGGTTCTTATTCAGACATATGACTCCACTAAATTCAGGCCAATCTGTCTACTGGACGTATTTGGGAAACTTTTTGAAAGAGTAATTGCAAGCAGGCTCTATTGCGAAATCGATGGGAAACTATATATCCACCAATTCGGATTCAGGAAAAGCCGGTCCACCACTGATGCAATGCAAAAGATGCTGAAGCTCGTGAATAGCATCAAATCAAAGGCTCCAAATAGCCGAGAACTATGCGTGATGGTCCCGATAGATATCCGGAATGCTTTCAACTCAGCACCGTGGGAAGGAATCATGCTAGCGGTTAAAGATATGGGAGTATCCTATATATAGGATATATATATAGCTATAGATAGAGTATCGGGTATATCTCGGGTATAATATCGGACTATCTCTCGGAAAGATATGTACTTGTTGGACGGGGCATGAGAATACAAATGGAATGTGGAGTGCCACAGAGCGCCATTTTGGGACCTATCCTGTGGACTTTATTCTATAATTCTGTGCTTACAATAGAAGTACCTACTGGGACAACCATCATTGGATTCGCTGATGACGCAACCGTTATCTGCAAAGCAAAAACCCAACTGGAGCTAGTCAGTAACACTAACTGGGTTTTGGCTAAGCTGTCTGTGGAGATCCGCAAGAAGGGCTTCAAACTGGCAGCAGAGAAGACAGAAGCCTTAATACTCTATGGAGGCAGGAAATTTAAAAGAGCCACCTTGCAGCTGGAAAATGAAGCGATAGAAACAAAATCGCGGGTGAAATATTGTGGTATTCGATCACAACTGTGAAGTGAAGGAACATGTGGTGGCATGTAGCATCAAAGCTGAAAAGTATGTAATGACACGAAGCAGAATTATGCCGAATCTAGGAGGGCCAAAATCATCTAACAGGAAGACTTTAGGAAAGGTGGCACATTCGATTCTCCTGTATGCAGCGCCCACGTGGAGCCAAGCCATCAAGTGGGAGAAATACAGAATAATCGTTGCAGGGGTACAACATAGGGTAGCGCTTAGGATATGCTGCAGTTTTTGAACAGTATCTACGGAAGCTGCATTGGTACTGGCCGGGAGTCCACCCATAGACCTCCAAATCAAAAAGAGATGCCTATAGTATCAAATTGCCAAAGGAATCGGAAGTGGCACCGACTGGGAGATACTTAACGAATGGCAGCGAAACTGGGCAACGGAAACTGAAAAAGGAGCATGCACACGGCTATTGAAACCAGATCTTACAAAGTGGGTAGGACGCAAGCACGAAGGGATAAATTTCTACCTCTGTCAATAGCTGACTGGCCACGGGTGGTTCAATAGCTATCGGAATCGCTTCCTCCTCAACGATAGCGACTTATGCACAAAATGTCAGGTGGTTGAAGACGCACACCACGTGTTCTTTCAAGGCAACTTCGACCGTTACCTCATCGCCTTCTATAATGTTCATCGCAGATGTAAACGTCGGCAAGCAATGCTAATGATTCACTGCTTATAAACCCGGCAAACTTTGACCAGAAAAAAGAAAAAAAAAAGAAAAAAAAGAAAGACCAGAGTAAATTAACTGAAATCAAGACACGAAAAAAGCAGCGTAAAACCGCCTCAAATTGACGAGTTTTGAAGAAAATATTTACATTGACACTGGGTACCAGAACCGCAAAACTTTCCGCTGCTATTCACTACTATTAAAAAGAGGAAGAACATTTTCCTGTATGAAAACGTATTTTATATTTATGCAGCTAATGACGAGGATTGTAAATGTAGAATAGCGGCTTGGAAATAAGAACTCACAGCCATTATTAATGAAAGCTTTGAGGAGAGATCATTGGTGTACCATCTGCTCAGTGATTTGCATGAGGGGTGAAATTATATTACAAATTTCCGAACACCTTGGCTGGTTTTGAGCATTAATTGGTCTGAAACAAGGTAGTAAAAATTAATAATTCCGACGAGATTATTTGAATATTTTTAAAACAATCAGGGTTTTAGCAGTCATTTTTAAAGGAGAGTTTAGTCCCGGATGTAAAATTTATGAAACAGCAAATCGCGGTTAGTCGATTAACAGTAATTGTTTTCAGCGAGTTCTTCGCTTAATTGCAATGGAACACTTGCGAAATTGCAGCCTTCAATACAGAGAAGAGCAATTTCTGTTTTCGACTAAGAGAAATCTCCAAGATTTTCTAGAAATTTCACCGTTCAAAAGTTCAATTCATAAACCATATGTATATGAAGAAAATTCAATAAAGAATTACTTGAAGTTTTAAAGCTTTAGAGCGCCGTAAACAGCACTCCACAATGCAATTGCATTTTAAGTTACGTATTGTTCGACTCTATCTGTCATTCGAGGCCTAAGTAAAGCAAATAAAAATCCTCTATTGTATGTATTTACTAGGATATTTCCTTTTAGGTAGCTTTTAACTAACAATTGCGAAAGCTTACAAAGCTAAGAAAATTATATTTTGCCATGTTCTAAATTGTTTACGTCGCCGAAGGATCGTTGAATGAAGCTTGCTTTTGATGTCTTGTTCCCAAACTAATTACTACTTATAAATATAGCAATTGCGAGGTTTCCCTATTAATTACAAAATAACCTGATATTGAATACTTGATTAAACAAGATAGGGACCAAAGAACTTAAGTTAATTTCCTATTAACCTTCCCTCAACTTGGTTTAATACAATCTCACATAAGTGTTGGTTAGTGAGTCAAATCCAGAAACATACCTTCCACGCTCCTGCATACAAAGAATCTGTTTCATATTACGACCTGAAATATGTTATCGATTTATATGTTAGTTATGTAGGCAATCCCCGTTCCTAAGCATTCCTGGAAATTGCCAAGTTAACTGAATCTGCAACTGGCGGAGCGTCCAGGTTTCAGAATTTGAGGTATATCTCATCCATATCTCACCCCAGTAGGTTTTTACGATTTGCGCGGAAAATTGGGAGAAGGAAAATGTCACCATCCTGTAATTGAGACAATGACAAGCCATTTTAAGCAAAATTTCATTCCGGAATTCCAAGCGTAAAACCTCAGGGACATTGAGAACTGAAAGCGTTGCAACCACATAACTAATTGGGCTCAATTAATACAGCAATATCTTGCAAATGCAAATTCATGCAGTATCGCAGTGAAATCTAGTTCCAGAACAGCTTTTGCTTTTACATTTCAGACAGATCAGGGTTCAGAAGGAATTTTTAGTTGGATGAAATAAAGCAGATGCAGCAAAATTAACACTGGAGGCAGCAGTTAAATTAAATTAAGAACAAAACCTATCTATTATTTATGATGTTGATTTAAAGCACTAGACATTTTCAAGTTGAATGTGCCTCACAATTCTCCTTCCAAGAACTGCGGTTAAATTATTTAGGAAAGACGTGATTTTAGTTCCTTAGAATACATTTACAGCTCCAGTTATCTACAGTACATTAGAAATTCCATTGTCTATTGGTTCCATCTGCTTTCCGATTACATTTGGTAAAATAGTGGCTGTTGCCTCAGCGATTCCTAAACCGCTAAATTGATTGAGATGTGTGTCTTTGCGGGAACACCGAAAGCAAAAACATCGACAATGCCTGTTCCCGTTCAATATCGGCAACAAATAAACTAACGGAAATGCTTTTTGCACTCTGTTCATGTGAATTTAAGGAGAATGAAAAATTAACCAGCCCTGATCGTCTGCTTTTAAACTCTGAATTCCATCGTTTATCAAGTCTTACATTTCAAGTCTGCTAAATCTTAAAAGCCAGTCGAGGTAATCGCGGAAGTCAAACAAAATAAAATTAATATTATCGCCGGAAGTTCAGGCGAACCGGCTTAGTTGCCTCCAAACAGCTGTTTTTGTTAAGGTCAACTTTCAGAACTGATATAAGATGGATTACTTAGTTTCATTACTTAACTGTTAAATGCCAGAGAAAGATTCCGAGTCGAGACACCGTAGCGAGCGGTTGTGTGTTTACAAGCGCGCCAATCCATTGGGGTAAAAGTGCGAAAGTGCCAAAAGTGACCAGCAAAGCGAAGTAAACCGCCCGGTTTTGCTACCTGAAAAGGCATCAGGCCCGGTTAAACTGTGGACTGTGCAACGTTGCCACTGTGAACTTTTCACAAACGGACAATATATATATACATATATATACATACGAGTGGAATTCAAACGAAAGGATGGACCCTGGGAGTTCGCAAGAATCCGAATCGGATTATGCCTCCCAGGATGGTGGGTTCAAAATGCCACGAACGAAAAAACGGGGCAGAAAACCGAAGACGACCCAGCCAACCCAGCCAACCCAGCCAACCCAGCCAACCCCCACAACGACAACACCTGAGGCCAAACGAATAGCGTTGGACTATCAGTCTACAAACAACAAAAACCAAACAACAAAGAGCAAGACATCAACAAGATTTCCCACGTATTCGCACACATTCACAGCGAACGCATTGCCGACCATCACCAGAGTCCAATTTGCAATCAGGTGGGAGGAACTCAACCCCAACAACAAGGATGTGATTATCAGGCAAGATAATTACTTCCTAATCAAAACCAACCAGGAGGACAAAACATCAACAATTTTACAACAACTAATACAAGAGAACGTTATAACAACGTTCAAACTGCAGAAAGGTGCTAACCTGCCAACAACCCGACAACAAAGATCAAACCACCATATTACAGCCACATATTCAGTGGTTGCTACTGGAGTGGACCTTGAGATCACGGATGAAATGTTCCTGAAATATCTGGAGAAATCGGGTCTAACAATTAGATTCTGCAAAAGAATCATCTCTAGAGCTAGAAACAGTCCCACCCTGCTGATGAGGCTGATAACGGGCGACCTGGCGACGTACGAGAGGTTGATGAGCGACCGCGCAGTGCACATCCTTGGGCGCGTGTTCAGGATTGTCGAGAGCAAGCCTCCAGCTCCGATTCCTGCTCCGTGCGCCAGGTGCAACTCGTTTCAGCACCGAACCGAATCCTGCAAAACACCTGCGAAGTGCAACAAGTGCCTTGGCCCTCACTCAACATTTGGGTGCAGTTCTCCACTTCCCGTCAAGTGCGCTGCCTGCAACTCGGACGAGCATGCGGCATGGAGCGTAAAGTGCCCGAAGAGACCAACAGCACCTATCAGTGGTATCCCCAATATAAAAATTAAGTGTCTGAACAAGAGAACGTCTGAGGTGTCTGATACGATAACCAAGGCAACAGAATACACTCACCAATAACAACTCACGATTTTATACTAAACCAATATAAACATCAATTAACAAGTCTACCAACACTAACAGAGAGGATCTGCTTAAAAAAATGCGAAAACAATATATAGAAGATTTTGACATTGACACCTCGGTCGTCTTCTTTGGTAACCACATGTATGTGTTGATGTTCGACATGCTCCTACCCAACCAAAACACCTCGACAGAACCCCATGAACAACTAAAACAAACAATCACTAACATAGACCGTTTCAACCATGAGACTACTTACGCCAACATCAACGGACATATAACAGAAAAAAAACCACTTATTATACAATTACATAGACACAACGACACAGACTTGTGCTGCATATTTGTAGAGACTAAAAACCAACTAGGACACACAATAAAAACCAACGTAAGAAATTGGCAGTATATCTATAGGCATGGAAATACCATCAATCATGCCAGGGGCGAGGGTCGCAGCTCTCCTAAAACCAAACATCAAACTTGGAAGAGCAAATCTCCCTCCCTCAACAACCCTTTTGAACGACTGTCTACACTTTACGCTACCCTACTTAAACGACCTGATACACATATTTCTGACATACATACACCCACACTCCATCCTAGAACAAAACATACTGACTAAAGCGAGCCATCTATAAATATCAATAATTGTAGGCGACTTTAATATGAACAAAAGCAAAACGAAACAGCTTAAAAAGATTTCTACAAATTCCGACTTTATAAAACAGCACACCCACCAACTTTTCTGATGCCGCAAACCTGACTCAACACCAGACGTTCTACTACTGCACACAAGAAACCTGACAAACACCATCAACAACATAAACTTAACAAACTAGCTTGGATCCGACCACCTGGCTATTACGTTAACATAGACTTAACAACACACGCAACCTACCTCCAATACACCTATAGAGAAAAACTTAAACCTAACAAAGACTGACATAGACAAGTGAAACAACATATACATGACTACATTCAATCACAAGCACAACCCCATTTTCAATAGAAACCATACAACAACACTTTTCACTAGCCATAGGAAAATTTAGCCCGAAGAATAAAAAATGCTTTCTACCGACAATAACACTACCCAAATACATACTGAGACTAATAAAACATAAGAGAGAACTGTACAGACTATATACAACACATCAAAATAACGACTAAAAAAGACAACATGAACCAACTGAACAGAAACATTAAAACTCTGATTGGACAATACCGACAAGACAAATGGCTAGAAACAGTGTAAAGAATACAGAAGGACAAAGGCAAAACATACTGGCGAACAATTAAGAACTGGCGCAATACAGGAAGAACTTGGCACTACTGACACAATTGACGAAACGGAATAGAACGCTACACAGACAAAGAGAAAGCGACGCATTCGCCGACACTATCAAAGGGACCTTCAGCATATCGACAAACCCTAAACTTCGACAATGACAACTGGAACTTGATCGAACGACTGGTACTTGAACTATTTTAACAACTCACCAAACTATGCCGCACACTGATCACAGAATAGAGTACGATGAAGGCCCTAGCGCACATCAAGAACACTGCACCGGGGAAGGATAAAATTAAGGCAAAAGTCTGAAAAGCCTAACTCAAGAAACACACAACTGATCCTAACTGAATTGAACAACTGCATCACAATGGCAGAATCCCAGAAACATGGAAAAACGGCTTAATAATCCCTATACCCAAAAATGGACTGGACAATACACACCGAGCAACTACAGACCAATTACACTACTTCCAGTACTAGGCAAGATTTTCGAATGCATAATGAAGCAGCGGCTTGACAAAGTGATTGGAAAGTATATACCTACCTACCAATTTGGTTTCAAACAGCATCACTCGACCGTTCATCCGCTCTTTATTTTGGCCAACAATATACAAACTACCCACCTAACTGACAGAAAGACATCTTGCCTGTTTATGGACATTAACAAGGCTTTTGACAGTGTCTGGCATAGAGGCTTACTATACAAACTATACAAACTACACACACCAACATATCTACTACACACCATAAAGAACTTACTAGAAAACAGACAACTACAAGTACGAATTGACAAAACACTGTCATTTCCTTTTTCCCCTGAACAAGGGCTCCCTCAAGGATCCCCGCTCTCACCGCTTCTCTACAATATATACTGCCCATGACATATACAATTACAACTTACCAGACAAAAATCAAATCGACAGATCGGCATACATATTACAATACGCAGACGACACGGCACTTATTGTACATGACAAAACTACTGAGAGAGCAGCTCAAAGACTCCAAACACTAACAACAACACAATGACATGGTTTTATAAATGGAGACTAACACCAACGCGTCAAAAAACCAACTTCTGCTCACAAACCACAGACTCAAGGCTGACTCCCCTACAATAACTGCAGACGGCCAAACGACACAACACAAAAAACGACGTAAATACCTTGGAATCACAATTGACCACAAACTTAAATTCCACTAACCACATACGAAACATCAGGGCAAGAAACAACAAAGAGAACAAAACACTTCCGAGCACTAACCTACAAAGACAGAGGAATTAGCACAAACACCGCTAACCAAAATATATAAGCTATTTGTAGACCCTTACTAGACTATGGACATATACTCATGACCACGGAACAGAAAGGACAAAACGTTATATACAAACAACAGAACAAATTGCACTAAGACTAATAACGACGAATAAAAGACCACCCCCAAAAAACCCCTACACAACCCCCCCACCCAACTACTATACGAACGCACAAACATGACAAAGATCTCGGAAAGACTCATACAGCTACAGACAAAATGGACAAACAACCCCTACAACTGGACCATACTGAATCCCCTTTGTCTTACAAGACCAACCAGACAATCCCGCTTTCGTTTCCCTACACTAACGCCACTCGAACACTTACAAACGCTACGGGACTAGTGGACAATAAAATAATTCCTTCTTGCCACTGAAATCGCATTTATTTAATAGTATTGCTAACCTAGAATAAGAGAATCTCATATTTGTTTTCATTTAGACTAAGACTATATGTATTAAACAAGGGCAGAAAGACCGATAGGTCGATAGCCTTTTTTTAGAAATAAAGATATTTACTACTACTGCCAGAGAAAAGTCGTGTTCTATGAAATAGCTCACGCAAAGGTGTGACAAAAGTCAATAGGGCACGGAGACTTTTGCAACGCCCTTGGGTTCAATTCCTAGTGAAAAATCTGTTGAGAATAGAGCCGAACAATTCAGAGGCAGCATCATTGAAATGGCATCTTTCCTTTCCGTTTTAAGCTGAGATTTTATCAAATTTTACCATTCGGATAATGCAATTGGGTATTCAAGTCCTGCTTTTGAAGATTAACAACTAGTTAATTTTGTTGCTGTGAGTTATTATTATTATTATTATGTCAAAAAACAGTTTTTGTAAATACGATCAAAGCATTGTGAACAGTCGACATGAAATCCTACTTATATGTCGCAGCTTTATTTCTCCTAATAAACAATTCTGAGAAAAATGACGCCGGAAGCCGATAAAATAGAGCCATTCAATAGATCCTGTAGGAGCCCAAAGGAATAAGTTTCGCTTCAATTGGCAATGCCCTATTTTAAGCAAAAGCACCATTTTATAAAAGGCTTAACTTGAATTGCCTTTTATGACCAGCAATCTTCCAGCAACAATTTATGGACGTTTACTTTTTGGATCATAGGACAATTTCAGAATTTACACTAACAAGTCTGATTGCTTAGAAGCAAAGAAGCTGGATGGATTCCGACGTCGATGTGTGCTGTAGTTATTTATTATCTTTGGAGCATGGTTCATTCATTTATTGGACTTGGATTTTTGCGTTGCAAATTTCTTCACGCATATTTCATTTAAATTGTATCTGAAGCTCTCTTTAATTGATTCTTGCAATTATTCTTTCAATATTTCCTTTGCCTAGGATGTTATTTGGCAATTTTTGCCTTTAGATTTATCAGATATCCTCGATTTGATCAAAAAATGTTGATACTGAAAACACTGATAGTAAGCTGGAAATTGAAAAAGTTAAGCAATCAAAAATCTTGAACAAGTCAACATCAAATTACTACAAAGTATGTTCTTCAAGAAATTTCAATCAGGATGAGCCAATTTAAAATGACTTCAAGGTAAAACTTCCAGTTAGGTATTGGGCACTTTCGTTCACGCAGTTGCAAGTTGGAATTTTCATACTATTGCCTCACACAACTTTAAGTAGGTGGGTATTTTACTTAACAGTTAATAACGACCAAGACATGTCAAAACTTTTCGATGAAGAGCCAACTGTTGCCATGTTAAATCCAATTTGTTATTTCAATTTAAGAGAAGCAAACTAGTGTTAGACTGGATATACATTTTAAGGGTTTCTATTCTGCTAAGGCAGGAAAAGTTTGTACTTTGGAAAAGTTCTGTGCAATTCTTGTAGCGTGACACGTTTACCCTTCGCTGGTCTTGCGAGTAGAGGAGTAAACATGGCGTTAATGGGCACCCCTCTTAGCACAGACCCTTTCTAATTCTATAAAATATTTACCTTGTTAGTGTCTAGCACTGTATAGTAGATTGCCTTTTGTTGGTCTATCAACACCAAGTGCTGGGGCATACTAACTAGGTGGTATTTCTTCGAAGGATTAGGGCTTTTAGGTATTAATGGAGACATTACTTGATGTATTTACTGTTTCATTTCACGTTAATTTATTTGGTGGGGCTTCGCTCTCCTTGCCCTTCAGTTTGGAGCATGTGTTTAGTGAAATGGAATTGGAAAACGGAATTGAAAATGGATTCAATTTGCGTGAATTTTCACCAAATTTTATTTAGCCTGGAAAAAATATACAACTTTTTAAATATAAAACGTTTTATATTCAATAAAATCATTCAGAAGGCTGCCTTTGAGGGAACATTTCAAGCTTAAAGCCACTAAAGTGGCCATTTCATATAACCCAAAATATCGAAATGTAACTTCATGGATAACTTGCCAACTTCATAAATACGCTGTCCTGAAAAGCATTTACAGTATTCGAAACTAGAGGGTTTCACCAGATGTCCCGCAACGACAACAGTTACGCAACACCGAAATTCCTCAAGTGTATATTTTCCTCTCAAGTTTTTGTGCGTTTCGGGTTACTCATACCCGGGTTGGAATACACGGACAACAACTTACATCAGAAAGAAAATTTTGTTACCACTTTGGGAACAATGTGTTTATTATTTTATGGAAAAATATTTTACCCGGAAGTTTGTTCACGCTCCTGATTTTGAGAAGGCACAAACAAGTACATGCAAATAATTTTCAAATGGCGTTTTAAAAACTGTACACATTTTGCTAGTTTGTTTTCATTCTACAAACCTTGTTTGCTTATCTACCCAGTTTCTGAAAATGATCTAGATTCTTTGCCTCGTCTGTGTAAATGGAAAGACTTATTCAAACCGACAAACAATGGTGGAAAACAGCTTTTTGTTGAACTTCTCAAGTTGCATAATTACACCACAAACGTCGTTTGTCAACAAAACTTGCCTCCGTTTTCCCCTTGGTCTCGAAAACGACTTAGCGACAGATAGCTGACTGATTTGGGGGATATTCTCGGTAACTAATCTTGTAGTTTTGAGGGAATTCACTCGTTGGAAATATAAGGGGATTTCATCTGTAAGCATTGCCGCCCTTTGCTCGAAATTTCCAACAGACCTGTTGACTTCAACGGTTAAAATATATAAAATCCTGGAACATATTAAACTGAAAACGTAGCTGCATTTAACTATATTTTCTTCGCACTAGCACAATTGAAGTGAAATAAATGTACTTGAAAAACACTTTAGTGAGCAAAATAGTTCTATCGCTCACCAATTTCGACAGGAGTTTAGAGGATTAGAAATTGAATTAGAGTTTTTAGGAAGGGAAACTGAAGCTAGTCATTCGTAAATTCCGATTTGTTTGGGGGCAACATTGATATCTATCGATCGGCGATTGATGAATGAAATGTATAAAAGTACTTACATAGTAGGACCGATCGGTATATTTATTTATTTATTATAACCATTTTAGAATGCCTTTCAAACAGAATCCTATAAAGGTAAATAAGGTTACTTGTACATAGAAACAGTACATAGAGAAACGAGAAAAATATACATAGAAACTAACTTAAAATTAAAGAACAAGTTAGTAATTGTTTGTACTTTTAAATGGCTTTATTTATAAATTTTGATTTTTCAACATAATTATATAATGTTAGTTCGTTTATTATTAGTTCAATTCGTTATCTTTGATATAGTCTTCTTGAGAATTGTTTTCACTGCTCACTACCGCACAACTCTTTTAAATCATTATGTAGAGTGTTAAAAATCTTCATCGCTAAATAATAACTATTTTTTGTCGCTATTGTTTTAGATATTTTCGTATGTTTGTATTTCTTATTGTGCTTGTCGAGTAGTAGTAGTAAACATCTTTATTTCTAAAAAAGGCTATCGACCTATCGGTCTTTCTGCCCTTGTTTAATACATGTAGTTTTAATCTAAATAAAAAACAAATATGAAAATTCTCTTATTCTAGGTTAACAATATTATTAAATAAAATTTCAATGGCAAGAAAAAATTATTTTATTGTCCACTAGTCAGTTGCGTTTGTAAGTGTTCGAGTAGCGTTGATGTAGGGAAACGGAAGCGGGATTGTCTGGTTGGTCTTGTAAGACAAAGGGGATTCAGTATGGTCCAGTTGTAGGGGTTGTTTGTCCATTTTGTCTGTAGCTCTATGAGTCTTTCCGAGATCGTTGTCATGTTTGTGCGTTCGTATAGTAGTTGGGTGGGGGAGTTGTGTAGTGGGTTTGGGGGTGTCTTATTCGTGTTATTAGTCTTAGTGCAATTTGTTCTGTTGTTTGTGTATAACGTTTTGTCCTTTCTGTTCCGTTGGTCATGAGTATATGTCCAAAGTCTAGCAAGGGTCTACAAATATCTTTATATATTTTGGTGGCGGTGTTTGTGCTAATTCCTCTGTCTTTGTAGGTTAGTGATCGGAAGTGTTTTGTTCTCTTTATTGTTTCTGCCCTGATGTTTCGTATGTGTTTATGTGCTTGTCGAATTAATGTATTTTTCTCGTATATTCTTTAGATTGAAAATGGACTAATTGCCTCCCAGATAATTAATCCCAGATACTTATGATTATCAATCTATTATCTAACCTTATATCAATTGTTTGCGGCACATTATCACAGTAATTTTCAGTCCGCACAACCGTCTAATTTAGAAAGTTTAATTACAGCTAGCCAATTCCCAATATTTTTGATATATGCATTCATCCATTCCTCAGCTTTTGATATGACGATGGTGTCATCGGCGTTTCTCAGTAGGTCAATCACGTATAGTAACGGTCCTAGTATAGTTTCTTGAGCAACTTGAGTGGTTACCTTCTTGTACTCACTCATATAATTCACAATTTTAACTCTTTGTTTTCTACCGACAAGATAGCTACTGTTATCATGCTGAATATTTTATTTTGTTTTGTCTTCTGGTAATTACCACCTTAAATTCTTAGGAATTTTTCAATTTTAACTTCCAATGCCGTCTTATTTCATTAACATTTGCTTGTTTATTACAAACTAAATAATTATAAGATAAAATACATTCTTGGCTACTGTTTTCCTCATATTTTGTTGTGGATGCTACCCAACTTTCCACATATTCTGATCCACTGTTGCTCTCATAGAACAATATGCTGCTCTGTTTTGAGGTAAATTGTAGTTTCTCTGAAATTTAAAGATATTTTTTGTGTTAAATGGGATACTCTCTGTCTTATTCCCTCGGGTAGCAAGGGAAGAAATTGATTCATAATTTAAACATTTAAGTTCTAAAAGCAGTCAAATGTGATGGATTAAGGGTTAGCAAATCGTTTTTGGAATCTTCCTCGCTTAGCCTGGGACTAATATTTTTTTCATAGGTATTGATTAGTCGGTTAGGTGAAGGTTTGGTATATTTTCAACGTTGTACATGTAGCTATTCATGACGAGTAATTGTCGGGCAATTTGTATGTGTTGAGGCCGTCAGTTCTGTGTTAAGAAAACAATAGCAGTGGAAAATTAAATATTCTCTCTAAAGAAATTTCTCCAAAATATTTCAGTACTTGTCGACGTTATTTATGGGCTGTGCGTTCACTTGCAATTACGTGCTTTGAATTTATTACTCAATGATATTGTATAGTCGTTACCAGAACACTAATAAGGATATCAATATTTCTGCTAATTAATTGCAAATAGTGCCCACGTAAGCAATTAACCAAGTTTCGCTGACGTAAATCGTTCACTAGACAATGTGTTGAGAAAGCTCAGCTTTCGACATATTTTCACTCAGTTGTGGCTCAATATATAAAGGCGGTAATAAAAATAAATTGCACCTCCTTCATATGAAATAACAGTCGAACCGCTGAGCCAAAGCAGTATTGCCACTTTAAGACTTATATGATATCACATTTATCAACACGTGTTCTCCAAAGCCACAACACATAAACTACGCGAATTGTGTTTTCGCCCTATGGATCTGACAAAATGAACTTAACAGGGTAGTGAACTTCCAAGGCAATTTGTTCCAGAATATTCAAATAACTCAGCAGCATCTACAGTTACTGTAAAAGATACGTAAAATACACTGAAGGAAAATAACAAGTAGTTAAAAAGAGATCTCTTTCCCATTATCACTGAGGGTTTCTGAGTCTTTCCATTTTATCATTGCGTGAATGTTTCCCTAAACAATACAGCATTGTCTTGGAGCATGTATTAGCCCAAATCTGGCACGATATTGATCGTGTAATCTGTTACGTCCTAATTTTCCATTATACACAATTTTCTGAAATAGGATCAATTGAATAATAATATAAGTATATAAAAAAGCTTTGATAAATCTTTCTGATTTTTGTTTGTTTCCGCCACGAATAACTGAAATGAAACTCTAGAAATGTGATCAAATCATGATAATTAACAATAACGAAGTAGGACCCAAAAAAGTCCACGAGTTTGGTAAATCTGGGTTAATATCGATTAGAAGAGTGACATGGAAATAGTTTAATCAAATACTGCTCCTTTAAAATGCCACAAATCTAGCGACTTTATGTTCGGTTTTGTCGAACTGAAATTCCTTAAATTTAATAGTTCGCGAATTTGATTTTCTGCTAAGCTCAGGTTGTGGTGTATTCTGTCAGCTCTTGTCACGTTTATAATGCCTCCAAAATGCTCCCCCTTAGTAAATAAATTATTTGCTTTCAAATTTTACTCCAGGTAGCGCATTACGCAATCCAGGCCTTAGCCGGTATGTGACAACGGATATTACAATTAAAATACGACATGTGACTTGCCTGCTTTTGAAAATTGAATTTTAGTAGTATATTAGAAGTTGCATTTAAACTGCAAAGTATGCGATACACGATTAAAGTAAGTTATGAGGGTAAACAGCTTGAAACAGTTATATGCAGTCGGTGAGGAAAGTATTCATTCCAGTGCATTGGCAACTCTGCACATATTGCACATGCAAATATTCAGTTAATGTAGGTCAAACCTGCCTTGGGCTGTGTCTGTTAACAACTTTTCCAAGGGTTACCTCTTGCTATCAAAGTTTATGAGATTAGCAGCAATGTTGAGATATTGTTTTACATACATCAACTTGAGTTCAAATTCTTTATTAAGTACATTTACGCTGGACGTGCACGGGTGGTGGTGCTGTATATGCTAAAGCTTGTAACATATTTTACATAAATAACTATAATTACTAAGCAAATTGGAAATTAAGCATTGTTGAAAGTGAACTTCGAAATCAGCCTTTTGTAGAAGGCATTAATATCCAGAAAATCATTGCTTGCTTTGGTATGTGCCTGGCGCTTTTTTGAGTGATGTTTCTTGGATTTATAAACATCATCATCATCATCATCATCATCAGAATCAGAATCGTCATCATCATCAGAATCATCGTCATCAGAATCAGAATCAGAATCGTCATCGTCATCGTCATCGTCATCGTCATCGTCATCGTCATCGTCATCGTCATCGTCGTCGTCATCGTCATCGTCATCATCATCGTCAGAATCATCATCACTAGAATCGCTGGAATCACTTGAATCGGAATCCGAGTCAGAATCCGAATCGTCTTCAGTAGTTGTAGTAACCGTAGTAGATGTAGGAGTAGTCGTGGTTTTTGTTGTAGTACTACTTGTTGTACTTTCAGTAGTTGAAGTAGTAGGAGTTGTCACCGATGTTGTAGATTCAGTTGTTGAAGATGTTGTAGATTCAGTTGTTGAAGATGTTGTAGATTCAGTTGTTGAAGATGTTGTAGATTCAGTTGTTGAAGATGTGCTAGATGAATCGGTGGATGGTGGTGCAGGTGGGTTGTCAGTAACTGGAGCAGGAGTTGTTGACCATCCTTGTCCAGTGCATGTGGCAAGAGTGGGATCTCTGCATACATTAGAATCTTGATCAAACTCCAATGCGGATGGGCAGTCGAATAAATATGGTTCGCCGTTAGAACATTCCCAGAATTTAGAGCAATTTATTGCCGGGTAATATGTGGCAGCTGATCCATCAGCCGTCGGGCAATCTTGGGCTAAAAAAATCAATACATTGCGCTATCAACTGTCTCATGAATTACGAGACGAAATACTTACGAACGGGTTCATCCACATCCCTGATTGCATCTCGGGGAATTACGGCTGTAAACATAGAAAACTATTAGACAATCATCAGGATACTATTCGGAGGAGAAACACGTTATTGACCACATTTACGCAAATCAACCCTATGATGTTAAAAGTGAATTCATTTAAATTTGTGCTTGCTCAATGTATACAAATTTTCTTCAGATGTACCTGGATCCTATTTATTACTTAGCGTTTACAAATGTTCTTCAGTAACATCAACCCACTTTATATGTTTTAAACTTGTTATAAGTTCAAGACCAACATTTCAGAACACAAGTAAATACTTGGTTATTAATGCAGAAGTACTTACATGCATTTGATAGAGCTATTAAGGCAGGTACCAACAGCACAATTAGAAACTTGTTATTCATCATCGTAACGTTTCTAACCACCTATAAGGAATAATCAGTCCTCTAAAACTTTCTAGTATATATGGAGAACGAAAAAGTTATTTATATTACCTTGATGATATACTCTTACTTAGTTCCGTGTACTTACACCTCAAGTGCTTTAATGTGTCTCAAATCCACAAGTGGTTCACGTAAATTGTGTCGCACGATATGCATGAGTCTGAGATTCCTAGATATAAATGTGCATGCCAACCGGCAACCCGGATCTACAGAAATCTAAATCAACACGTGTCAAAATAAAATGAACATTGCACTGTTTTGGGGAGATAATTAAATTGGATCATTCTGAAAGGTTTTATTGAAATGGAGGAAATAAACTGAAAACAATTACTCCAATGTAAATATAGTTTAAGACGTGAAACTGGAAGTTAATTTGATGCAGTAGTAAATGCAATGGGACATTCATGAAAAGCTTGAAAGCTGCTGAGCTTAGATTGGCCTTGATCACCGAATAAAGGTGAAGGTTAATATTGAAGTGCTGATTATTATGTATTGTTTAGTTAAATTACAACTTGATTATATCATGGAATTAAAGCAGTGTTTCCAAAATTCTTCTATTCCAACAAACATCTGTTGTTATCACAACGTGCTTAAGATTTCCGAGGACAGTATTTTTCCATTGAAGAACAATATATTTGATAGCATTAATATCAGTAATGATATACGACAACAAGAAAGTCATTACAGAGTGCTTTAGAAACAAGGAATTAAATAAAGGAATAATGAAGCTTTTGATTTTACATCTTTGAAGTGACAAAGCAATAGTTTTAGTATATAAATAAAACGCTTCTAAGGTACAGGGTGTCAAAGTGTAAATAAAATGATCGTTTTTTTATAGATTCTTAATCAGTTTTACTACTACCAAAAATTTTTGTGTTTGGGAATTTTCTAGATCGAGGAATCCAATTTTCCTATTACTTAGCTTGTAGTTCTAAAAGGGCACTTGCTGCAATAGTCTGGAGTCATTTAAAACATGAGAAATTTTTGGATTTTTAAATATCGCCGTTTTGTTGGCAATGCTTCGTTTTCCGATATTTTTTAAACGAAAAATGTCTACTTATTTCAAGTCGATATCTCCCACCGTTTTCGAGATATTTCACATCGAAATATCTAGTGAGTTTTTGAACTAACTCAAATTGGTTGGTTCCCTAAAATTGTCGTAAATTGACATTTTTAAAGAAATATTTTAACTTCTACTGTTACATTGAATTTATGGAAAATGCTCCGGCATAACTTATTTTCGAATGAACAAATGCGCGATATGGTTACGAAACGTTTAAATGCTGCAGAACAATAATAACAAAACTGGTTAGGAATCTGTTAAAAATAAACAAACATTTTATTTTCACTCTAACACCCTGTACCTCAGAATGTATTAAATTGTCTAAAACGGATTTTTTCCCCTAAACAATAGATCATTGGATTTTCTCACATTCGTTGAAAATAATTATAAATACAATTTTAGGCCTTTGGAATATTTAAACCATTCCAATAATTCAGCCTTTCCATTCGATAACTCTGAAATTATGAATGAAAGCCTCATATTTTAAAAAATGTAAAGATTCCGTCAGTGCATTTCAAGAGCAAATTTCACTGTCGAAAGTTTTATATAGAAACTCTTTAAATACATCCAACGAAAAAGTAATTTAAGAAATTCACTCTACTATCATCAGTTTAAACATTTCTTTATACATGTTAATATTCCTCCATATAATCCTTCTAAAAGATTATATGGGAAACCTAAGAGTCACTTAAAATGTTTCGATACAAAGCTTTCCTTTAAAAGATCTTTTGTAAAGCCTCTCTGCTGGTTTTATGGTAATTGGTCAGAACTGTCGTGGATTTCGAGAGCTGGAAACTTCGTGGCTTAATCAGTACTTAAGAGCCGAGGAACTGACGTTCCAATATTCTTCAATAAATAGACGGTAACCGAGAAATTATAGTTTGATTATATGAAGCATGATAATGATCTTACGGGTCAAATGTTTCAAGCTATTAAAACCGAATTTCCAAGCTACATTAAATTTGGAAATTCTCCTTACTTTGATAGAAATTTCATCTGTCCATGAACAAAAATATGATTTTTTTTTCATGAATTAGTTTAAATCAAATTCATTTCCTTTTATATTCATGGGCCATAAACGGTTGTTGAGATTGTCAATACAATGTATTACTTAAATTACCATGGAAAAAAACAATGGATATCTGTTGGATGGATAACTGCGAAAACTGAATAAACAAACATTGGAGAAATCGCTAATTGGCGGTATTTGCTTGGATATTTTCGATATTATTAAAACATGTTAGTTTCTTGTCCATTTGTAGGATTTAAGCACATGTTTGAACTCTAACAGTGTTTTAAGTTGATTTTCATTTTTTCAGGCTCGCATCAGGGATACTACGAGAAAACGTTGCTCAACAGGCTCTTGGACAGTTACAACATTTTGGAGAGACCAGTAGCAAATGAATCAGAACCACTAGAAGTCAAGTTCGGCATTACTTTGCAGCAAATCATTGATGTGGTAAACACTATTAGTTCTAGCCAAAAAACCTAATCCAAATCCAAATTGGCCTGCATTGACAACAAATAAGTGTGTCATATGTTATATTAAGCTCTATCGAATCAACGGCCATAAACGCAAAATCGAACAGCGTAATACAATAATCTATTAATTTCAAGTGGAATATAGCGTTACAGCAATGGGTCATTATCAACTCTTGGGACCCAGATCAGGTAACTTCAGCCAATCAGGAAAATTTCCAAACGCGATGTTTCATATATCACGGTTTTATTCAAATATGACAAAACAATGTAAATGTCCGCATTGCGTGTGCGTCATACACAGAATGAGATTGACGAATATAAATTATATTATAAATCCTCGAATTGGGATATATACGCGTCAATACCACTGAAACATTTCAATCATATAATAAACCTTTCCTATCGAAATTTCCAACAACGAAACGTAGGGGTAAAAGCTCGGGAATAATACAGAAAGCTTCAAACAATAAACTCATAAATTCATATTAGGTGGAGCTAACTTCATTATGCAAACTATTTTCAGAACAGTTATCTGTATATTGTTTAAACTTCAACATTGCACTTTCAAGTATAGTTAATTACTATTTTCTAGTCTAGTTTATTGCAATTTTTAAGGTCTTTTTAGTAATTAAACTGAAAATGTTGTAAATTTTCTTGGTGAAAATTAAATATCTTATCCACCCCACAACGATTAAACAGTTGCACTTTTTTAACTGAAAATTTTGTTATCTGGATTGGACGAGCTGGCTTAATAGTCCCTTGATAGCCCCGATTTAACGCCTCTTGATTCTCTTTTCTGGAGTTATTCACAGAATATTGTGGATGCAGTTAACAATATTAATATGAAACATAGCCAATATATTCAAAACATTTTAGATACAATTGTATATACAAGGTGCCAATTTGAAAACTTCCCACCCTTAATATCTTTCTTGCAGTTAGAAATATGAAAAATCCGAAAGACACGTCAATTTGATTTGTAAGGGGGACACTTTGATAAATATTTTTAGCCTTCTTGTTTCAACCCCCTAGGTGGGATAGATGTCACCATTAGATTCTTAAATGGGAATGGGGTCAAATGGCACAGCGTTTTAAAGGGCCTTCAATTCTCTTTCCAGTGGTATCCTACTTTATTGCTTTTTGTCCAGAAGTTTCCGACTAATCGCGTTTCAAAGTTGCAGAAACAATAAAATTTTTCCGCATTGCGATGTTGGTTTCCAGGTTAGTGTTTACACAAAAATTATTGCATTGGCTCTCCTTGCAGTACAAATGATTAGAAGAGTAGGTGACACCGTTAAAATCGTTGAATAACAGAAAGAAAATCTAGTTTAAACAATTGATATCTCATTTACTGATTATTTAACTTCGAGAAAAATAACTTTTTATTTGCGGAAGATAAATTTCGACAATAAAACACATAAGATTTATGTGTTTTATTTACGCGCCATCATAAACTATTTACGCACCATCATCATATATCATTTTCAGTGCTTTTCTTGAAGTCTCGTGTGATATTCCTGTCTGTTAGCAGCAAATAATCCCAAAACCTAATTTTGAGCTCCTTCATTCATCACTCGTAGGTTGTTTCTTTTTCTATTACTCACCGACAGTTTCGGAGAACTTTTTTACCAAATTCAGCACATATCTGTAACATACTTCATGATTCCGATTTCTTTCAATGAAAACCAACGCCGTCTTTCGTGCACAAGCTCTCCATAAATGAAAATAATTTCAGATCTTTCTTGAAGAGAATAAGTCATTCTCAGACTTTATGCACTTAATAAAAGTTATCACCGAACAGCCCAAGAAGCAAAAGCGAATTAACAATAATATTCCTCTTTTGGCTACATCTTTTAAATTTTCTGACTTTTTTGGTTAAATAAACAACGTATTTTTAGAATTTCTTGATATAATTTAAAGGCTTTTGTGGAACTTCAGCAATAAGACATCGAATGATCGCAAATTAACGAGGTACCATTAGTACCATCGAAATGTTATTTACAAATTATTATTTTCAAATAAAGTTTGAAACGGTGCCACCCATGAACGTAGCGGACTGGGGACGGTCATGCCACTGAAAAGAGAATTGAAGGCCCTTTAAAACGATGTTCCACTTGACCCCCATTCTCATTAGGAGGGTAGGAGGGTTACCTAGGGGGTTGAAACAAGAAGGCTAAAAATATTAATTTAAAGTGCCCCCTTAAAGTACGAGAGATATTAAGGGTGGGAAGTTTTCAAATTGACACACCGAATATATCTATATGTATATATTATATTTCTCAAAGCAGGAATATAAATTCTACCGAAATGCCTGAAAATACATAGTGTGTTCCATTTAAAAAAAGTGAATTTATGTCAAATGTTGACATTTACGTCTTTTATTTCAGACTTTGAAAATCTGAGTAATAATAGACAACTTTTGCGTTCAACACAGCATTTAATAGATTTTAATTTGAGGTTGCACAGTAAATCCCATAGCAACTACCTAATTTCCATCGTATAAACTAGTTTGAATGTCCTAATTGAAAGCTAGTTAGCAGCATTAGGATTATTAGGATATGCAGACCTTTAGGTAAACTGGCAGAGTTTTGTTACTAGGAATAGCCGCGTTGAAGCTATTAATGGATTTGGAATTATTCCGCAAACCAATAAGCAAAACCAAATGTCGGTGCTGAGCAGATCTAGATTTTGCTTTCGAAAGTCCATTTAGATTATTTCTAGTGGGCGTGAAATTTTCTTGCAGTGGATATTTTGCTGTTTGCAAAGGACGAAACTATGCAAAATGCTTTAAATTCCGCTCGCAACTAATACTCTGGTGTTTTTTGGGTATGCAAATATCCAGTTTAGGCATGGGCGTGGACATTCGCCAGTAGAACTTCTTAATAAATATTTAACGGAAATTAGAGGTAATGTTTTGTGCTGCCACTACTATTTAAACACTAAAATAATTAGCTGATATTGAAAATGTTGAGTGTTTAACTTATAGAACAATCAATCGAAGTTCGGTTCAGTGTAAGCTCTCGAGCAACATCTGAAGATGCACGGCGCTCGTGCTTGCGAAACATCAACAATGACCTCCAAACTCGAAAAACTCATAACTTTCAATTACCTACTTGTTTGCTAAATATTGCTAATATAGTAATCGGCAAAAGTGTGCAGTCGTTTGAAATAGTTTAAATTTTCTTAAATACTCGAGATAATGTATGTTTTTTTCAAGTATCTAAAGCCGGATCTACCATTGTGCGTCAAAGGCACGATTTTATCAATGTTGTTTGGCTTTAAAAAATTCCGGTAATTATTAAATATTATTATTGAGTTTGCATGTTGAACACGAAAATGGAATCTATTCTGACTGAATAAATGAAGTGGAAACAATAGTGCTTAGGGTGAAATATGTCGAATTCAAGAAAAGAATCGAATAAAACCAGGTAATAAGCCCTTTGTATCTGGCAATATCGCTTTTTCCCTTCTGAATAGCTTTCTTCTTAAGTGATTGAAGAGCAACTTATGGTTTAAGGAGTGTTTGAAGCTTTAATGACCTCTCGAATATAGGCTCATTGACGACCAGATGAAATATTTCAGAGCCTCAAATTAAAACGAAATCTGCAATGCAAAAGCATACATTTTAATTAGCTTAATTTACATTAAACATATATTTCTCTGCAAAACCCTCGTAACGGTTGCCGCTGAATGCGAATGGATAAAGAGAAAACTTTGTTTAAAATAGGATCCGATTTCGAACATTAAATATTCGAATATTCGGATCCAACCCTATTTGATTAGAAATTGCTGACAAACAAACACGTAGGTGTGTTCAGTTGGCACCCGGCCAAAAGTAATCCCTAGTTCTATGTGGCCACGATACAATTAAATTACTGCACATTCCAACTTTCAACAAATATTTCGCTACTGGAGCAACAGATTTCTGACGCTCAATCGAAATTGTTTTGAATTATGTAACTGTTTTTCTGGCTTTCCACATGCACGTAATATAATTATTTCCTAAAGTACAGAAATTGCTCGTGTTTTAGTATACAATTTGGAAATGGAGCCAGGGAAACTGATTTTGAAATTTATGTTTCAGGACGAAAAGAATCAGATTCTTACCACCAACGCTTGGTTGAATTTGGTAAGTACAAGTCATTAAACCCATTTCCTAACAAAATTTAGAAATATTGCTCTTTTCCTGTAAATTAATAATACCTTCCAGAAATAAACACTCGAGAAAGAACATGATTTTCCAAATGTTTTACTGGATATAATCATCCAGCTGCATATTTTTGAACTTTTTTGCTGTATTTGCTCCTTTTTAGTATTTGAGAAGCTATTAAGCTGTTCTCTAGAATTTTGTTTTCCGAACTTTTAAATCAGTTAAGAAGTAGATACGTTCTGAACAAAACAGTGCACTTTTCTTTAAAGGCAGTTACTTTTCCCAGAAAACGATCGAGTCCGTCTGAATTTAAAAGCAAGTAAGCTTTTGCGATCTCCGATACCCTTAAATTTTAAGCTTTTCAGTCTAACAGAGTTTTAGAATTGTGTACACTGAAGCCATGATTTTCATTGTTACTATGCTGGCGCAAAATTAAGTAACTTCGTAACGCAATGTACATGTTGGTTGTTACACTTAGCTGTTGCAAAGCGCGAAGTTTTTGAGCTGGGAAACAACGTAAAATGCCCTTCAATAATTTATACTAAAGCTCTTGGAAATTTTGTGGCGGAGGTTGGCATAAATCTCTCAAAACTTCTAAATAATGATCGTAAGTAAGATAAGTATCCGTAAGTGAAAAGTTAAGCTTTTCAAAATTGGCGAGAAAATTTTTGACGTAATATCTAAATAAAACCATAAGCATAATTAATAAAGCTCACGATTCAGTGAAAAACCTTCGCCTAAAGCAGATCTTTTGCTAATGATAAAGGGAAAGGAAACAAAATTCCAAGGGATATTAAATGAATACGGTTTATGTCCCGAAAGGTGTTTTTTTAACTGAAATGAAGAATACAAAAGGAAGTCTAATTCTGATGTTTTTTGCTGAATATAGAAATAATTGAAGTTGTATTAAAATTCAATTAGGACGTACTATGAAAATTGCTTTGTAATACGTAATCGTCCAGTGATTTTTTTGGCGGAATGAATAACAAATTTTTTACTCCGAAAGTCCTGTATTTTAAGGAAAAACGTTCCTAGAATTTTTTGCTCTATTTGGACGGAAAATTACGCATTTGAATAGTGAAATTACTTGATAAGATATATGAAAATAGCAACAATTTCAAAGCGAATCTGGAAAATCTGCTGAAAATCGCTGCTCTTGAGAGATGTACCAAGTAACAAACATTATAGTAAGTGAAACTAAAGTTGGCTTAATTTAATTTTCAAGCTTTTTTGTCTTTAATTTGACTTTAAGTAACTAGCGAATTAATATAGTTTACTATTCACTTTAATGCAACTTATGTCAATTACCAATAAAAAAAATCAACTAAATAAATAAAGTTTCCCATAAAATTTGAATTGAACAAAAATAAGCACCCTCGAACGCGGCACTCCACTTCACTAAACATGTGCTTAATTAAATGTTTTCATTATCTCTACAGACTAACGGAAAGTTTATTAAGTCGCAAATGTAAAACACAAACAGAATTACCCGGCGGAAAAATGCTTATGAGCGTTGTAATATTTCAAATAGTAACGAGAGAAACTTAGCAGCATTTTGTTTGAGTGTGGGAAATTAAAAGAACAAAGAAAGCTCTAGAAATGATATCACATTCAGAGTCTTTTGTGGGAAGCTGAGCTCGGTTAGATAAAAAGATGTCATTATATTCCCGAAATGCTGAATTAATCGCACTCGCTCACATTATTGCGGCTGTCATAATTTCACTTTAATTTAAGTGAAACGACTTTTATGCGGAATTGCTTTCGCACTTATTATAAGGGGTCTTCAACTTTCGTAATTGTTTCAAATGGAATTAATTTAAATGAACGACAACAAAATGCAAGAAGATGCATCTCTCTGGAGAGAAGCATCTATATGTAATCAAATATATATTAGTTTGACTGCGTAAAATTGCTGTTAAAGGAGATATTAAGTTTTTTGATTGAAAAAGTGGCGCTTTGCGACTATAATCACTTTGAAAAAGTGCCAATCAATCCAAAACCAATTTCCTTTGCTGTGAGCACACTGCCCGTACATGCATTACCATATAAAAGGTTTTATCATTTTGCAGACAGCTTTAGTCAAACTCCATAATAGTTTCGATAAATTACACACCATGAATCAGTACGGTATATAAAATTATATATTAAATATTATACAAAACCTAAGTAGACTATGCATATTTGACAACCACTTCCGCTTGTTAACATTCAATATTTGAAGTTACCAGAAAGTTCTGCGTAGTTTGTCAACTTTGTGGAAAGCTCGGACTGAAAGAAGCAGAAATATTAGGAATCGCGGCATGAATGTTTATTTATTTATAATTAAATTGTTTGCACTTCTCTATTGAGCGTGGGTACTTTTCTTTTTGGTCACGTTAAAAAGCCCCTATTTCTAAACGACGGTTTTATTTTATATCCTAGTAATGCTTTCTCGGAAACATCAACAAGTGGTTGGGCTGTTCTCTAGGGATGCATAGCAATAACCTCTTTTGCTTTCTTTTCTGGGCGTTGCGAACTGATTCTTTTTGCATTCAGATTCATTTTTTTACGACTTTGCTACGCGGTAGTACTGAGAAATATTGCCAATTCAGTCACAAGTGTACAAGGGGAACCAAGATGGAATTTACTTCAAAACAGTAAAGATGGAAATTATTGAAATTGCATTTTTGCCCCAGTGCCAAAAATAACGCGCGAAGTGATTTTCTTAAAAAAATAAATTTACTTTCACTAGGGGAGCAAGAAGTAAATCGTTCAACTACAAATCGACAAAATATTTTTTACATTCTCTTGACGAAGAAGAAGATTGATAATTTGAGAATGATGAATCAAAATTAAATTAACATCGACAACAAAAACAATCCTTTAATGAATTTAATTAGAGAATTCTTCGTTCATGTAAATCTTCTGCTAAAGATCAAAAATGTTGTCTCACCACTCATGACCAAAAGCACATTGTCACGATATAAACACTATACATTAAAACAATTAGTTGCTGAAATTACAAGCGCTAGTTCAGGTGCGGTCACATTAATATGTCCTAACACTATATTTATAGGGTCGCTGTAAACGAGACAGGGTTTTGTCATGAAATGCCTAAAATTAATGATAACTAGACAGAAAAGAAATAGTAAATGAATAATTACCAGGCTTTAAGTAAAAAAACAACTTTTTTACTTTGAATACATGTTGATTAGCTTGCTTTATCTACTAAATTGTGCCCGAAGTAAATTATAACGTATTGGGCTTCAGAGAATCATTAACTGTGTTAATTTATCTCATAGAAGTTTGCTGAAGCAATTAGCTATTCATTTTGCTGGTTTGTTTAACTGGAAATTACGCTTTATATTTCATTATGGAATCTGAAGATATTTTAAAGCTGTTTAGGGAGAAGATTCCATCATAATTAATTTCGTCTTTGACCATTGAACAATAAATTTTGCAAATTCAGTTAAATGCTACAAGAGTAATTTCAGTCTTGCCTTTCACAATTGAACAATCGATTGTAATCCGAGCTCTGCTTAAATTGATTCAATTATGTACATCTAGGTGCTCTTGTCTGAATTTTACTACTTCAGAAGATTCCATAATTGATTCCGCGAATCATTAATCGAATTTCCAGTATAGAGAATCACTATTTGCAGGAATGGACAGACTACAATCTGCGTTGGAACGACTCGGAGTATGCGGGAGTAAAAGACTTGAGAATAACTCCGAACAAGCTTTGGAAGCCTGATGTTCTGATGTATAACAGGTAACATGTATTGTAAAGCTCCGACTTGCCAGAGATCACTTTATTATAAGTTTAGGACGTTTATTCAGGATAGACATTTAAAAAATTGAACAGATTTTGCAGGAAGCAAGTGTTGCCCATGGAAGCGAAATGATTCCATCATAGGAACCCCTGCTCATGTAGATTTAGATATAACCGTAATAAAAAAACCAAAGTTGCGTATATGCTTTACATATGCAATATGGGACAATAATTATTTCAGATTTTTCATAGCGCTTTTTGGAATAGTTTACATTCGAATAATATGGTCAGAAGAAAACTACATATGAGTCTTTTTATGAACTTTCCAGTTGCTTTCATTTTACCCAGTAGGAATGCCCAAAAGTGTTTTTGTCCGATGAGCATTTTGGGCATTTAGACCGTCGGCGAAAAATTCCTGACGTTTCGCAAGCACAAGCCACTCGCATCGTCAGAGGATTTTGTTGCTTGAACGCTTGCATCGGAAAGCTTTAGAGAAAAAACGCCTCTAAGAATCGATGCTCGCGAAACGTTAAATGGAAAGTATTTTCCATGACGGTCTAAAAGCCTGAAAACTCACCAATTTCAAGCAGTTGCAGCGAAAACCTAACTTTTTATACGTTTTTAGTTTAACTCCCGCATAACTTGATAACTTAGCACGTCTCACTAACAAATAAAAGTATTTCTTACACAAGTCCCATACAATAAAATTAAAGTTTTCATTGGTTCAAAAATGAAATATGTTTTAAGATTTCCAATTTTCAGCCAATAAATTAGAAGAAATCTTCTGTCTAGAGCACGTTACTAAATTGTTACAAAAGTGCACACGGAGAAATACAGACAGCAAATAGAATTCTCCTTGTGCGCTGAAGTATTGTATATTTTGAATGTTTCCAAACCGTAGAAAATAGTTCCTGTAAAAACGTTTCCTATATTTTCGCAATTTACTTGAGTAGTTTATTGTTGTAAATGCTTGACTAAACCATTAGCTGTGGAACTGTTCAGTGTTTTTAGTCTTATTTCATCATTTTTCTCGCTTAATTGAAATGATGGCGGACTATAAGGAATCTTCAAAGGAAACTCGGTACATTCTCGACTATAATCTTATAAGTACAAATTGTCAAATAAATCCTTTTTCAAGTGAAATATCTTGTTCCTCAATTATTCTGTTCCTCTTCTGGTTAAATCTGAAGAACCGTCTTTATTCCATTATAATTAAACCGTAGCAGATGTCTTGGATATTAGAAAAGCAATTAAAAGCAAAGCTTCTGTTTTTGCTCAATAGTACTTAGCGGTTGAAAATATATTCAACGATTTCCACAGCATGGATATAAGATGCCACATTTTCCCTCAAAAATTTACTGACTGTGAACTCATGAATAATGGAACTGTCCTATAAAGGGCGACAATGAAATTATTATTGCTCTTGAGTATTCCATAAACATATCTAGGACCTAAGCTAAATTAATTTTCGTTATGGTATAAATCTAAATTGGTCTTTCACGTTGAATTTTTTAAAATAGTCTACTTTAATAGAGTAGCTTACTCCGAGCTTTTACGTTTATGTCGTGCCATTTCATTCGATTCCGACAATCCTAGGAAGTTATCCACATGTAGAGCCATAAATGAAGCAATAATAGAAAGTCGACCAAGTGAACACGAGAGCAGGAACGAGTTTCTACCGAAAATCTTATCTGATTGATAGATACTGTTTTAAAAGGTTCTCAAGGCATTACGTTTTTCATTCTATTCCCTTTTCATTTATATACGTACCATGCTTTCATTCCTTAGGGCATGCAAGCAGTTATCTGAAAAAATAGAGAACATTTGTTTAAATAATTCGTTAGCTATTTGCTACTTTCCGTATTCCTTTTTTTGGGATTATGCGCCCATTTCGGCATTATTTCGAAACCTTTGCAATATTCCCATCACTTTGAATGCGAAGCTTTTACCTTCGAAAACCGATCAAAACAAGCTTACTGAAAACTACGAATTATTGCTGTTCGTTATGATCTCGAGTAAATAAATCTGTGTCAAAGAAGAATGAGCTAAAATAATTACGGTTTTTCCGAGGCAGCACAACGCATTTCCGAGACAAATAAATCTAACCGGAAATGGTAGCTTCTAGCAACAAGAACAGAAATAATATAATATTGACAAAGCTGTTCGAAACTCTCGTATAAACCCGTCGATTTACAGATTTATATTTCTCTGATGTAAAGGATTTCCTTTCAACGTTGCCTCTTACTAAGTAAATGGAAAAGCCACATTATTTGGAAAAGCTGAAGTCGCCTTATGCGGGTAGCGGGCAACATGTTATAGGCAACGGCTATTGAAAAAATGCAAAATCAAATAGGATTATGTAATTTTTAAAAAATTTAGTAAATTTTTACGCGACAAATTCCTGCTTTAATTGTCTTTAAAATAATTATTACTTGTGATTTGAAATGGACAATTCCTTGATACAAAGAAACGAATGATATAAGCACGGAATGAATAATGTGGCAAAATTTCCAGTTTATAACTCAATCGCATTCCCAAATTCATATTGTTATCGCTATATCCAGCATAAAAAATTCCCAGATTTCACCCATTAAATATCGTATTTCATATTCCCTAGTCATTAGCTGTCCGGTACCTTAATTCGCCGACTGAATTGATTTCAGAACAATTCGGGCGATTGTAATTATGTGCTTTACTTCTCACGAAAGCTTTGTTTCCAAAAAGTTTGGCGCTCTAAGAGCGGTTATCTCTAGATTGGGTCTATTATCACCTAACTTGAATGGCCTTCTCTTATTGCCTGCTTTAACAATAGATTAGAGAGAAATATCCGTCATTTGCTGCTTGCGTAACACAATCGGTTAAGTGCTATTCTAAATTTACATTAATGACCTGGAAATTATAAATAAATAATTTGTTTAAACAATCAGTTGGGGGGAATCCATTTTTGATTTTTAAACCTTGAAAGATTGTTTTAAAATTAAACGCACAAAACAAGTCGAAAAATGTGTTTTTGTGTCTAAAAATGTGTGTTCAAAACAATATCATATGTAAGCTTCTAGATGGATGGGTTGGTTGTTTTGTTTATTTCTGTTTAATATCGAGTGCAATAGTGCAACAAAAGCTAGAATCATGCTCGAAGAAACCAAAGCTGCAATTAAAGAAATGAAGGATGGAAAGCTGTGGGGCCCGACAACTTCCACTCAGAACTTTTTAAACTTATGGACGAAGAACAAATAAACTGTCTTACAAAATATTCAACGAAATCTACGAAACGGGTCAAATTCCGTCAAGCTGGTTCAAGTTCACGTTCACAACTCTTTCCAAGAAACAAAATGCATCAAAATGTGAGGATTACAAAATTATAGCCCTAATGAGCCACCTTCTCAAGATTTTTCTAAAAAGTCTGCATAAAAGAATATATAGAAGATGCGAGGATCAAATGATTAACACTCAGTTTGGCTTCCGAGACGCTCAGGGTGGAAGAGAAGCACTGTTTGCTATCCAGGCTTTGTTTCAACGATGCAGGGACGTATCGGAAGGCCTTTGATCGAGTTAGGCATGACGAATTAATGAAAATTCTAGCGAATACTGGCCTGGGTGAAAATGATATTTGCATTATACATAACCTCTATTACAATCAGTATGCAAATAAATAAGGGTGGATAATGAAGTAACAGAAGAGATTAACATAGAGATGTGTGCTCTTACCACAACTATTTAATACCTATTCTGAGCATGTCATGAAACTTGCTTTAGAAGATGTAGATGAAGGTATACTGGTGAACGGGGAGCGTCTTAATAACATTAGATATGCTGATGACACAGTTCTTTTTGCTAACAGCTTAGAGGTACTGTAAACCTTGATAACTCGAGAAGCTGAAACCATTTAGGGATATGGGCTAGATATTAATGTAACGAAAATAAAATATACGGGGTGTTAATTTGAAAATTTCCCACCCTTAATATATCTCCTACAGTTAAAAATATTGAAAAATTGGAAGATACGTCAATTTTATTTGTAAGGGGGACACTTTAAATTAATATTTTAGCTTTCTTGTTTCAACTCCCTATGAGGGGTAGATGTCACTCTTAGACTCTTAAATGGGAATGGGGGTTAAGTGGCACATCGTTTTAATGGGCCTTCAATTCTCTTTTCAGTGGCATGACCCTCCCCTGCCTTTTCCTCGCAACGCCCATCGGTGGCACCGTTTCAAACTTTATTTGAAAATAATTATTTGTAAATAACATTTCGATGGTACTACGAGTACCTCGTTAATTTGCGTTCATTCGATTTCTTATCGCTTAAATTCCACAAAAGCCCTTAAATTCTCTCAACAAATTCTAAAAATACGTTGTTTTTTTTTTAACCAAAAAACATGGTCAGAAAATTTGAAAGATGTAGCCAAAATAGGAATATTATAGTTAATTTGCTTTTGCGACTTGGGGTGTTCAGTGATAACATTTATTAAGTGCATAAAGTATGAGAAAGGTTTATTCTCTTCAAATTATTTTCATTTATTGAGAGGTTAGAAAGCGCGCGCGAAAGACGTCAGTGGTTTTCAATGAAAGAACTCGGAATCATGAAGTAAGACATAGATATGTGCTGGATTTGGTAAAAAACTTCTCCGAAACTGGTTCGGTGAGTAATAGAAAAAGAAACAACCTACGAGTGATAAATGAAGGAGCTCAAAATGAGGTTTTGGGATTATTTGCTGCAGAGCTCACCAACTCCTTGCGGGCAGTAGCAGAACAGACAGGAATATCACACGAGACTGTAAGAAAATCACTGAAAATGCAGATACTTCAAGAACTTTATGACGATGACTTTGATTGAAGAATAAAGTTCTGTGAATTCATGAGTCGTCAAGTCAACGCCATCCCCAGTATTCCGGCGAATATCTGTTTCAGCGATGAATGTTCATTTTTTCTAAATGGATATGTTAACAAACAAAATTGTCGATATTGGAGTGACGGAAACCCGCAAATTTTTCGAGAAAGACATACGCAATATCCTCAAAAAGTTAATGTTTGGGCTGGTATTCTTAGAAATGCCATTATTGGTTTTTATTTATTGAAGGAAACTTGACAGGTGATCTGTACGTTAAGATGCTTGAAGAGACTATCGATCCTGAGAAATGGATGCAGAAGGTAATTCAGTTTTCGAGAGAAATCAAGATAAGAGTAGAAAAGGCACGATCAGCTTTCACTAAAATGAACGAAGTTTTCAAAAGCCACGACCTCCAACTACAAACAAAGATCAGATTACTTACATGCTATGTTTTTTCAGTCCTTTAAGAATGGGGTAGAATCTTGGGCAATATCATCTATGAAAAGACTGGAAGGATTTGAAATATGGTGTTTTAGAAGAATTTTAAAGACTTCATGGGTTGACCACATTACAAATCTGAAAATATTAAATACTGTGACATGCCGAAAACGTAAATATCTAGGCTACATAATGCGGAACATCCACGGATACCACCTACTGCAACTCATACTGCAGGGGTACAGCGAAGAAGAGGTCGAGGAAGTAGAATATCGTGGCTACAAAACTTAAGAGAATGGTTTTCCTTGACCTCTACACAACTTTTTAGAACTGCCGTGATCAAAGTCAGAATAGCTATGCTAATCGCCAGCATTCGAAGCGAATAAGCACAGAAAGAAGAAGAAGCTTCTAGACCTGCAGAGAGTTACTTTAAACTTCGCAGACAGTTGTAGAATTTCTTGCCTAATACCCAGCATATTTCCATTCCCACTAATTATAAAAGCTTTATAAATTCATCTTCGAGTTTAATGCACATTTTTTAATTACCTTTAATGGAATATCAATCAAATAGTAACTGTTAAGTGCAAATATCTTCACTGTCGCTATCCTGAATAGAGTGTATTGCATTACACAAATGGAAGTTTTAATTGCACTTTTCTATTTCAACAGCCATTACCTTTTATTTACGTCTTCTTGAAACAAGTTTGCTGCTAAGTAAAAGGTAATGATCATGAATGAGATGGAATATAAATCTTGGGGAATGCTCGAACTGGAAGTTGAACAATATCGAACACGTCCGCAAAGCGTGTGTACTAAAATTTAATATATTTCAAAGTGTAAGAAAAAAGGGCACTCGGTAGGAAATAATGGGTTGAACAAAGCGTAAATTTTAACAATGACATGTTAGACAAAGGCAGCTTTGTACAATGAGGCATCTTTTAACTAGGTACGTTACAACTTACATTATTCAACGCGAGGATCTAGACTTTACAAATGGATTTGTTGTACTTACGAAATGAATTTACTTTCTAGTCGATGCATTTCGAAGTAGAAAAGTATAACTAAAAAGTCGCTTCATTTGCAGCCACTTTGTCTATACATAAGCAGCGCCATGGGAAATAGTTTGAAACACTCTGAGTGCTGGAGGTTATATGTAAACTTAATGAATAGACCCAATTTCGTCAAATTTAATTTCCACATAAGGCCAAATGTCGCTTCTCCAGAGCCTATTATTAAAGTTGTCATATATATTCAACGTCTCGAGAATGTTGCTGGCACAGGAGAATTTACATAGGGGAATTTATATATGACGCTTGATCCTGATGTTCCTTTACAAATGCCCCTAAGTAAATAGGATCAAGGTCGACTAAATTAAATTATCTAACTAAACAGTCCTTTGGCAATAACTTAACTATTTTACCTAATACCAGGGCATTAGCAGATTAATTCTAGAATTGGATCATGAGCAAGTCGCACTAGATGTGGACATGATTTTAACAATCGCCTGCACCAATTCCTATAGTAAAAAGGGGCTACACTTTAATGACTGCGAAGAATTCACAAGAATTCTTATAAATACCCGACTTTCTTTCTTCTGTGATAATGTTTACGTTACGCCTCTCATTTATATCTCACTTTCTTAATTGCGCAAAGGAACAGCTCCACTTTGGTGAATAATTGCCAGACGTATCTACTACTTTTATTTATGGACCGTGTTCCAAATTTGGTTTTCTACGTGCCACTAAACTTGTTTCTGTAATGATTTCCAGTTAACTCAATTATCGCATTTTTCCTCGCTGAGGTGTATTTCGTTCTGCAACCTTTTGCGATCATAAATAACAGTTTGTGCGGCTGCAATAAATACGTCTATAATGGATTTCTAAATTATTTGTTCAGAGAGTGTTTGCCAATGTACCCTAACAATACCATAAATTATTTGTAAGCCAAATTTATAACCAGCCGTTTTGGTAAAATTCTGATATAGGAGATCCCATAATGCATTCTGGCAAATTATTAGGACGCGCATAATGCATTAATGTAACTGTTTTGATAATGGGAATTGAGAGTTACAGGAAAACTGACTTTGAGAATTTCAGTTTCAAATTTGATTTATTTTGGCAATTGTACTTGATCAGGCCATTTAAGTAAATGAATCAATTCTGTTTCAATATTGGAAAAAGTAATAAGTCCACATTGCTTTTTCTAAAACTGGATTAAATTTTCCTCGTTTTCTTGTCCATCGTTATAAGCCAAAACGACAAGCAGCAAGTGTTATCAAATCACGGTACACATAAAGGCTTAGTCTAATGTTTAACAAGATAGATCATAAATGTTATTACCAGGTAATATTCTCGTTCCAGTAGGAGTCCCAGGCGGTCGCTTGTTACGCTGTAACTTACTTCAATACCTAAATTCGCTAAGCCTCAAAAAGGTCAGCGGACCATAACCCATAGCGCAAATATTTATACCAAAATCAGCACGTTTTCCAACCCAATTTGTTATGCATATCATTCTAAGCCCGTGTAGTTAATTGAGTTATTAGTTATTTAAATGACAATGATTAAAAACCCTGGACGTCGGACGAATTACAGATTTCACCTTCACCCTAGCTCGTAAAATTTTTAATATGACGATGTTTGTCAGGGCTTGACATATTATGATGTCCTACCATGCAAAGCCATGTAAATGATCGAATAAAACAACCCGCTCCGGGTAATGTCTGTATAAATTCACATAGAAAAATGTTTAGAGCCATAGAATGTATTTAAATTAATTACAGTTGTCCGTGTTGCGAGCTATAATTGATCCCGTCTAATTGGCTCGCATTAAAAAGCATTAAAGCCCAATGTCCATTGCTTAGCATCTGCTATGTGGTCAACCATAATAGATCATTGCAAGAGATTATTGCTAAGCTTTGTCAGCTCTAGCCGCCTTTCAAGAAGTCGGTTTTGTTGATTTAGTTACGTCAAGATTGATTCATTTTTATCAATCCATTTTCAAAATTCAAGGACAGGGACATTTTTTTAAGTATCCCATCCAGATTACTACTTCCCTATAACTCTTCCTATAGAAATCGTGTCAGATGTCAAATTTGACAGTTCTGACGCCATCTTGATTTTTTTAATAGGTAACATATGGATGTTTCTTCGGATAGACTATTGAGAGCTGGTTTCAGAAATATATAATTATATGTGCTTTGCGTTGATGGTTCTCGATATATGTAGTGTTAGACTCACCGAATCTCGATTATAGTTACCAGCTCTCAATGATCTATCCGATGCTTTGAAAATATCCATATGTTACCATTTGAAACAACCAAGATGGCGTCAAAACTGTCAAATTTGACATCTGTCAAGATTTTTTAGAGCGGATTTAAATTCCTTGATAATTTCTATTGCAGATTTTGCTTTAAAACTTGTCTGAAGAGTAACGGGGACGTAGTAATTAGGGTGACATTTAAAAAAATGTTCCTGTACACTAAATCCCATAATTAAATTAAATTTACGGACCTAATCAAACCATTCATCCACCTGAATCATCCACATTGGTCGCATGTATACAGCCAGAAACAAAGCCTCGTATATTATCAATTTAATATAAATTAATTGGGGTGCCCCGGTTAATTGCAATAAACCGCCATCAAAAGTCATTAAGCAACATAAATAAAAGTTTATTATTTTTAGTGGATACCTACGTTAGATTTTCTGTGGAAGTCGATTCCAAAAATTAAGCGTTTAAAAAAAACGCAGTGAACCTAAACATAAATGCACTTTTAAAGGTTGAGATTAACTAAAAAAGATAATAAATGGCATGTCAGGGTAAAAGTGCAAAAATGTTGGCTCTTTTACTAGAATTTAGCTAAATGAATTTGTTTGAAAGCGTAATCAGCACTGGCTCAAGATAAACTGGCTGTTGTCCAAATATAAAAAGAAGACTTTAATGAGAGCAAATATAAAGAAAGTTTTAATGGGAGTTATCTTTGCCATACACGCCAATTCGATAAAGTGGACAAATATTTGCGAATAAAGGAGAGCCAAACTCACTTGAAGAGCAAATCACGCTGAATGGCCTGATCAGGGAGCAGGAAATAAAAAATGAAAGGCCAAAAGTTTGCCTTATTATTCCAGTTATTGATGGAAGTTTATTTGTTTTACCTATTTGAAGCTGCCATATAGAACGGGGATATCAAATTGATTGGTAAGGAACGGCCGACAAAAGGAAATCGTATCCAAACATGTTAGTTTCGGATACTTTTACTTTGTTTTCCTTTTCACGGATGAATGTGAGAGAAAGAAGAATCACTAATTTAGTCCGCTTTTTCCCAACTTTAGTCCTGGAGTTACGAAATGTTATTAACTAGAAAAAACGAAATGGAAAGCTTTTAGTGTAGCACGAGGCAAGGTGAATTAGAAGTTAATTTGACACGTCCCGGTTGTATTAGAATCTTAAATCTAGCAACGAATTATTCTAGTTTTCGCTTTGCTCCGGACGCAAAGTATCTATTAAATAACATTTTGGCTAAATTCGGACACAATGAAGGCATTTTCCTATCCCCCAGACGTCTAATGAACTTTATGCACAAACTGGTCAAATTAAAAGTATAAATTTCATCAAGCAAATGCAACAAAATTAATAACACTTGTGAATTTTTTGGTTTTAAGCCGTCTTAAAAAAAAATTTCTGCAGATATTTTGCAAGGATGAATTGAATGGATTAGAAAGAAAGTAAATGGGAATTAAACTAAAAAAAAAACACCAAAAGAGTTAAGAATTCGCGGTCATAGCTGGAAACTATTAAATTTCTTGGGTTTTATAAGCCATCGTGGAAATGTATATCTCCCTGATGTTTCGGAAGCAAAAGTGACCGGAAGCCACATTTGAAAATGCGAGACACTCTTGCTTCTGAATCGTTAGGAATAAATTATTTTCCACGACGGCCCTAAAGTCCAAAAGCCCCATGTCAGTAATCAGTTTTTCCGAGCGAAACACCTCTGCGGATGCAGTTCATTTGCGCTTGCAAAACATCAGTGAGACATTCTTCCTCACCACGGCTTAAAAGTCGGAAAACTCAACAGTTTCAAGCAATAAACGCGAAGTCTTAACTCTTTTGACGATTATTTTGCTAGGTTCCCATTTAACTGTTTCTAAACGCTTTCAAGCGAAACATTTCTGAGTATGCAGGCCACTCATGCTTGCAAAACGTCAGCAAGAAATTATTTTCCACAACGGCATAAAAGCCCAAAAAACTCATCAGTTTCAAGCAATGACAGCGAAAGCCTATCTTTTTTTGATAAATTGAGAACAATTGTATTTTTTAACACTTAAATATTTGCGCGGTTGAAAAATGGCCAGGATATATCTTTATTGGGGCAATTTCCATCGAAAAAATAAATACCTAAATGTACATTCCAAACGATTTGTGCCATAAAATAAATATATTACTTGGCAGGGATCAATCCAGATCTCCGTTTTAATATTTTAGTATTCTGCAATGATAAATTATGCAAAAAATGGGGAATGGTTTTAAAAACCAACGCAGGAAATTCGAAAAGGCAGATCGTAAAATTTAGAATTGACCTAAATATATCTGCAAATTGATTCGGGATATGTATGTATGTATGAAGAATATCCACATGAATTGAAGCTTGTTGCGGCAGAAAGGGGTTTAATTTTCTAAATTAGTCATCTCTTTCAGGCGTTTTAAAATATTTTTGCTCCAATCAATTGATCAAAAACTGATTAATATTTTGTAAAAATTATTTCATAGATTTAATTAAAATATTTGGGAAATGGGATTGCCATTTAAAAGCGGTATTCTGAATTTTTATTTAATATCACACCAGAAGGCGCAATTATACCATGGAAATGCAAAGGCCAATTAACGTTGAAACTAATTGTGTTTGTATAAATTACTTGACCTAACTCGAAACGAGCTAGAAACCATCTTTTTAGTCTACATTTCCCAATTATAATTATTGCCAATTCTAGTCCTAATTAAAATGCAGGTTTATTTTTAATGACAACATTTACAGGATGCAGTCGTGCTAAATACAGAAAAAGATAAAACTGTTGACATTTTCAGAATCTAAAGTGTTTCCATTTTGCCCAAAAAATTTTAATTGGTTTCACTAATGTTTTTAATTCTTAATTACTGTCAAGTAATGACTTGAATTAACACGTTCAAAAAATACCTATTAATTTCAGTTAGTGGTTAGAAAAATAGATTTTTAATGTTGGTTATCTTGAACAGCACCATTCGATTATCTTGGAAAAGCCCTGTTTCCCAAGCAGGATTGAAATATATGTCAGCAACGGAGCAACACGTGAATTAATTATTTGACCGCTACTCACTTTTGTAGGATAGTCCACAGAGATTCCTTAGTGTTTCAGATTTGTGCCAACGCATAAAATAGTCAGCACTTTAGTACATCAGGGATTAATTTATTAAATAAAAAATGCGTTCTTGTTTATCAGAATTACTGTTAGCGGCAATGTAGACGTTCATTTTTCAGTTGATTGGGTTCGATTAGGCGCATCAACGCCAAGAGAATATCAAACGATAAACGGGAATTTGGACATTTGCATATCGTTATATTGGGCTTGGGATCGTGATGTAACTCTGAGACAACTTCCTTAGGGGATAAAGTTCCTCCTTACTTAGCTATAATATTGACATTACCAGGGAGATTGAATATATCTCTTACACATGAATGTTCGGCAAACTCATCTCAAAGTGGCCCCAAGGATAACAAACAGATCATCCTTTTCTAAACATTACGCTGTCATTTGGCTCGGCTCTAATTCCCAAAATGAGAAAGATGTGCTCTTGCATGTGCTTTATCGCTTAATTAAAACTACATTTAAAACTTTCTATCGGGTTTCTTCACTGATCAATTAAAGTCCATTGGAAACTTCGACAACAAGAGTTCCTATTTTAGGTTTCAATGGTTTTCCATTATGGATAAAAATCGTGCCGTTGGCAAGTTCTCCCTATAGTATTAGATAAAAATCGCTCTGAAAGTTGTCATTCAAAAACTGGCCAAAATGATTGAAATTGGACTCGATTGCAAGTTTGCATTGTATTTTTCGTAACAGACATAATCTTTTGTTCATTTTTGCCTACTCAGATATGTTTAAAGCCCCAAAATATATTCAATTCATTGGTAACAACCGGCAATTTACATGATGCAGCATAAACCCGCTGCAATTCTCATACTGAACAGTTTACAGCTAAATATGTAGATTGTAGAATTGATGTAGAATTAGTAGCTAGTTTCGTCCAACTGTAGCGCAGAAATCATGAGCTACCGTAGCATTAAACCATTTAGTGGAGTGGTTAATAGCATGGTAGCAGTTTAATGCTCAATTAAAATTCGTTGTTAAAATTGCGAAAATATAGGAAACAGGTAGGTAGCGAAAAACAACAACGAGTGAACCGACAAATTAATGTGTGAATTTAATAACAAAGGGTGGGAAGTATGACACAGCCTGCCGTTGCAGTGGCCCACAGCAATTCCCGATCCTCTAGAGTCGGATACAAGCGGGCTGATACCTGGATAGCGCTATGAAATATTTTGTATCTTGTTTTATTATTGGTGTATAATATCAGTAAACAAAACTAATTGTGCCAATTTATCATGCGAACCGCAAAGCTCGAGTGAAATTTCCATGACAAGCATATAGAACCTGATCTAAATTAAGCGTCAACCCATTTGTAACTTTGTAATAAAATTGTTTAAATTGGCAATAATTATTTTGTGCTCTAAGATGCGTTTTGTTTCAAATAGAGAAAACATTGGCAGATTATGTGAAGATGTGAGTGAAAGATTCCACCAATTTGATGATTGAAGATATTATATTCTACAGGGTTGCTCATTAGTGCGGCAAAATGTGATATTTCAGGAAATGTTCACTACGAAAGTTATTGGTGGTCAAGGTGTAATTGGTGTTAATGATAGTGAGCCGCGCATTATAAAATTATGTTCCAATATACGGGGTGCGTCGTAAAGTATGGAAGTAACCAACTATGAATTTTTAACTAACTTTTTAACCCGTTTTCTTGTCATTTTCAATTCTATCGTAAAATTTTATTGTTAGTATGTTTTTATGTTTTATCCGAAAAATTTACGGTTTTCGAATTATTCGATACAATTATATAATTTTAATAGCTGCTGGGGGCCACAGAAATCGGTGCTCTACCCTAACTGCCACGAATTTGCAAACAAGTCTTTTGGGGCTCGAAAAGGACCTAATAAGCTGCGAGCTGACATGTTTTAATTTGTAAAAGGTTCTCCTCAAATCTCCCAATGAGACTCCAAAGTTGCATGTTCTTAATCCTCAATAACTTGCGTGAAATGAAAATTAAATCCCTGAAATGTTTCGCTTTTTTTTGAAAAACAGTATTTCATTATTTGTGATGGACAGGGTGTTCCAACGACATAGTAAAGTAAGTTTACGATTAACTGGTATTATTTTCTTCAAAAGTCCCATTGTCAAATTGTAAAGGTACTAAACGCGCAGATTTTAAAAACATTCGCATTTATACAGAGTCCGTCACAAACAGTTTTTTTTCTAATGGAACAGCCTATATTGTATTTTTGAACTCCTATGTAAATTTCAGTTTGTTATGTAAAATACGAACGAAAATTGAATATTTATTCGGCTTTAACGATGAAAATTCGCATTACCATGGTGTTGATAAATCGAAAATTTATCCGTCGTTTTTATACATAAAATTTCAAAATTGAGCAGGAGAAGGAAGTAACACTAGATTAATATTCGATTTTGCAAAATATTTGTATTTGAAACTACAGGGCGGTCAAAAAATTCATTCAAATTAACATATTTTCAAACTCAAAAATCAAGCTTTTTTTAAATGACACATGGTTTCTATACCTATCTGTTCTAGTTTACTCAAAAATTCGATTTTCTAAATGGCTTCGGTATATTTGGTAAATTACAAGACCAAGAATTAAGCGCTACTCGTAAGATTTGTTTTTTTCAACTTTATTTGGCCATTTCTGTTATTGACCATATATTCATTTCTTATATTTGTGGTTTAAGCATTCATTTCCGTCAAATATTGTTAAATGACTTTAAAATTATTATATTATTATTGTTAATAAATGTTAATTTGCAATTATATATGCAATTGTTTGTCAAGACTACCGCGAAACAATGGTGACCAACCAAAAATAACGCAGCCATTTAGAAAAATTTAATTTTTCGTAAATTTTTACAGATAGGTATAGAAAGTATTTAGCCAAAATGAAAGGTTTTCTTTTTCTGAATAAACCGCACTAACAATATACGTGGTCTGCATTTTAAAAAAGTGAGATTTTTTAGTCTGAAAATACGTCAATTTGGCCCATTTTTATGACCGGCTTCTAGTATCAAAGACAAATATTTAAAATCAAATGTTAATATAGTATTAGTCCTTTCTTTTCCAAACACGACGGAGAAATTTTCGATTTATCAACACACATCGTAAAAACCGAATAACTGTAAAACTATCCAATTTTCGTTCATATTTTATATAACAAAAGGTAATTGAAATTCAGACAGGAATTCAAAAACAAAATAAAATATAGAGTGTTTCATTAGAAAAAAGTTGCTTTATGCGCTGCAACTTCTCAGGCGCACTCTGTATAATTATAAATATTTGTAAAATAAGCGAGAGTTTAGCAACTTTACAGCAAATAATACCGGTTAAGCATAAACGTAGTTTACTCTATCGTTGGGACACCCGGTACATAGTTCTGAAATAAAAAAATTTATTATTATTATTAATAAGAATAAACAAACGTTTGTTCTTGGTTTCCATGTAGCCGGTTGACTGGATCAAAAGAAAAATCAATTTTTTTTTAAATTTTCACGAAGAACTTAGAAAGTTTCAAAATTAAAACACTTAACATCTTAAACAGCACTAACCAGCATAAACTGGCACTAAATTTGACGATAAATCCGAAAATTTGAAAAGCATTTGGGGGTTCTATTTGAAATAAACAAGTTATTGAGCTCTAAAACCATTCAACTTTGGATGCTAATTGGGCGATTTGAGGAGAACCTTTTATAAATTAAAACATGTCAGTTCGCAGCTTATTAGATCCTTTACGAGCCCCAGAAGACATGTTTCCAAATTCGCGGCAGTTGGGGTACAACACCGATTTCTGCGGAATCCAGCAGCTGTCAGAATTTGCATATTTTTCTGAATAATTCGAAAACCATAAACTTTTCAGATAAAAGATCTAAAATAGACTAACTTTAGAAGTCACTAACTCACGTTTATGACGCACCGTATACCGGGTGTAACATTTAACTTGAGACATCGCAATATCTTGAATAATAAGCACTTTACGAAAACATTTTTAATATCAAACTTGTGTCAAAGTGTTCCGTCGTTCGAAATACGAATTGATAAGTGTATTGAGGTTGAAGGCTATCATCTTGAGCACTTACTTATTTAAAAACTAACTGTAAAAAGGTTTTTAACATTTTTTTAAAGCAGGTTTTACCAAACATTCCGGTAAGCCATGAGCGACAGGAAAATTAAGTTGTACCGTTTATAGCGCCGTATGTCGTGAATCAAAAAAATTGTTTTAAACAAATTTTACGTGTTTTCAGCCGCAGCATCTGAATCTGCAATAAAAAGTGGAGAATGCCATTTGAAAAATCAAAATTACCCCCTTCGCCCACAAGGACGGGCAGAGGAACACTAATTTTGTCATCAATGTATTTCCCCCGCGGAATAATACAACTTTGACACTAAACCTTTTTTCGTAAAGTGCTTATTATTCGAGATTTTGAGATGTCTCAAGTTACATGTTACACCCGGTATATTCGCAAGTAATTTTAAAATGCGCGCCTTTTAAACCACCCACAACTTTCGTAGGAGACATTTCCTTGAAAAATTCAAATTTACTGAGATATTGCACTAATGAGGAACCTTGTATATGATTGACTATCCTCGCTTAGAGAAGCCACCGTCGTGCAAGTTTAAGTAACTGTTTTATGGTCCTGCATAGTAAATAATTCAGCTCGAAGTCTATTTTCCAGAATGTGACAGTAACCGCAAAGGGATGCCATTCCATTTTTAAAGTTTCGACGCAGATTTACCGACGCTCGCAATTTAAAATTGATCGTATAAAAGTTTTATTGTAAAGCATGTTTTGAAGAAAAAGGCCAATAGAATACAAATGCGTTTCACAGATCAAATTGAACCGAAAAATGCACTGAACTCGAGTGCGTGCTCTAGACAAGCATTATGGATGTTTATGGCATTAAGGCTTCATTTCACGCAATATAACCAGATAGCAGCTTGGTTATGCGACTCTTTATGGATCGGGATATCCCAGAACACCTGATATACAGCACAGAGCAACTATACAACCGATACATACTTTATGAGTATACATTCAACAAACATTTACTGACTAAATTGAATTAATCCATAAACTAAGAGCCATACCAAACATTCAATAATCGTCACAACCTACGTTAAATTCAACACCAAATTATTAATGGGACATTGATGAATTGGAATGGATCACTCTGCATGAAGCTTCGAACTGAATACAACATAACTTTTGCAATGTACCATATAAACCACCTGCTTTACGATTAGTCTTAGCAGAACTGAAGGCAAACGTTTCACATAAAAAGAGCTGATCAGACGGCTTAAATGCATGTTCATCTGATGACAGTTTGATGGAAATTCGCTGGTGTTAGGCTGAGTGTTCCTTGTGAAATTTAATGTTGCTGGACTCATTATTAGTCAAGGCTACAGCAAATTCATGTTTATATGCAAATTATGCATGTTAACTGTCTGTTAACTCTAGTCCATTAATGTTTGGCTATGTGCTTTAATTAGAACTCTGAGTGTGTATTAACTGTTGCAAAATATCATGAGAAAACTAGGCAGAAAAATTCAATATGCAGTTAAGCGCCTCGGCGTTTTGCTAAAGGGAAATGTGAAAAAATTGCTTTTTAACAACCAATAACCTCAGACGTGACTTGCTGTGATAAATGGTTTTATGCAAACTTATGGATCAGTATGCTTAGCAGATTACTAGGTCTTCAACCGAAATTCTAACGTGCTTTATAACCTTTTTCAAGAAAATTTCAATTTGCATTTTTATTGCCCTTGTCAATATGCTGAAATTCCATAATGGAATGAATATAACAGTCAACCACTACATTAATAATTTTTAACCACAGGCCCAGAGAGGATCTCAGTTCATCATGAAACACGCGCGAGAATGATTAACGATCGTCCACGCTCAATTTCCGACATTTCTTATAAAAATATTTTAATACGAAAATATTAAATAACCGATTTGATTTCTAATGAAGTCTCAAATGGGTAACATACATATAAGCAAAAAATGTTTATGTCGAAAAATGCTATTGCTCCCAAACTAATGAACTACCCACCCTTGAAAACGTTGTGAAACGTAAAAACAAGAGATTGAAGCTCTAAACCGGTTAAATTTTAACGCTTTGTATTCTTGTAAAGTGCTGATGAGGGTTTCGACGGGACTTACCAAACAAACGTTGTGATCAAAAATAATGGCAGCTGCTTGTACATCCCTCCGGGTATCTTCAAGAGCACATGCAAGATAGACATTACGTGGTTCCCCTTTGATGACCAACACTGTGACATGAAGTTTGGTAGCTGGACCCACGATGGTAACCAGGTATTGATTTTTTGGTTGATTTTCATTTTGTTTTCGCAACCGCAAGTGATCAATCTAACGCACTGGGTTGCGAATGTTGATCACTAGTCTCCACTCACAACACAAATACACACAGCATATAGAATAATCAGGTTCTGACAAAATTCAGAGTTGGTGAGAAAAGTTGACTAACCAAAAAGCCAAGTTGCTAAATCTGGTAATTTCACCCTAATTTTGGAATATTGGCTAATGCAAATACTATTTTCCGGAAACAATTTCAAGTTGCTTTACCTATATAAATAATGCACAAAATAAAAGCGACGGAAAGCGCTTTTAAAGCAACTTACCTAACTGTGCAACGTACTTAAAGGCAAACGGTAATTTAGCACTTGTCCTAAGAGCAAAAGTTTATAGAGGAGCCGTTTACAGGAATAAAATAGTTCGAAATCAACTCGATATTTGCACTAATTGCGAAAATCACTAGGTATGAAAAATCACAAATAACCCTCCTGGAATTCGGATTAATTAAAATTACCAAATGAAAGGAGTTAATTAAACTTGGCTAGAGTTAATATCAACAAATAATTGAAAATATACTTGTAACCAAAATGATTTTAAATTAATTTTCGGTGCTTTAATCTGTTTTGTATTAACCTCATTTGATACAGGTCAATAATGATGATACATTTATAAATTTACACTGTATAAACTACAATTTGGTGGTCAATTTAAACGCGTTTAAGCCATTGGGAATGGATATATTTCACCGACATAGAATGTGATTCAAATTGGGTTTTTTGGAAGCAATAAGATTGGAAAATGTTTAATTGATGAATGTTCTTGGAAATTTAATGGCTACTTTTCGAAAAACGTGAAGGTTTTATTGAAGGCTTTCATTTCAAAAGTTGAGTTGATTTTTGAATTTTTTTGACAACCAAATTCATCTTAATTTTTTTAAGCATCAATTTCGAAGCCATTTAACGGATTTACCTCTTTTAGTGTTTCTAGAAGTTTGATTACGTGATTGACTAAAATGTTACATTCCAGCTACAAATTACTCCTCTATTTCGAAAAATATTTCGCCAATCTCACATTTCCACGGAAATGTTTGAAAGAAACCTTTTAGAAAACAAATGCGAAACTTATTTCCAATACATGATCAGTTCTGTCATTAAATGCCCGCATCTAGCCGACTTTCTATCCATTATAATTTCCATCATGTGGTCAATTTGGACCATACTGTAATAATCGTCCGTATCTTTCAAGTTTCTTCCAATAGCCCTTCGATTTTATAATTTCTTAAACAGCTTCATTATCTTTTGGATAATCGTAATTGTAGATTCATGAAGAAGAAAATTTTGTTCAAAAAAATGCAAAGTTAACTTTTCCAATTAGACAACCAGAAAATGCTGAAAGACCTGAAATTTTCCAATTGCAAATTTACTACATGGCTAATTTAATACTGATATAAAAATGGTGGCAGTACAATGGCAAAAAAATCAATTTACCGTTATAGCGCGCCCTAAAAAATGTTCTTTGAGATAATCAACATTTAGCTTCGCTTCGTCCATATTTTCCAGATCATTACCCTCAAATTTGTACCGGATCATTACAACCGGGAAAGTTACCGAAAGGAGTCTACATTTGCACCAAAATACAGCCATGTGTAAATGCGTTCATCAATATTCGATTGCTGTAGCCCAAATGAACAATACATTGAAAGAAAAATGAGTAATCACACTGATTTGCAGAACAAACCACACAAATCACATACACATTCGGATAAAGCACGATTTTGGTGCTTGTTTTTTTCCTGGTTTTATCGCGATCCGTAACTGAAGTATTTTTTCGGTAGTTTTCAAACTGACAGTTTATTAGCTGTTGTAATGGAACATCAGCAGGGGTTTCCGAAAATTACGCAGAAATGTTAGAAACAGCATTTAAACCACAGCCAATTGGTCAATTAGCATGAGCTAGACCTTAGACTATAGAATCTCAGATATTAGGAGGAAACTCTAATTTCTGCCTTTAATTTTCGCATAATCCTCCAGTCTAATAAATGTGAGTACTGGAAATTGTGTCATTGGTTAATCGATGCTTAAAATCATAAATGGGCTTCAACCAACATCATTTCATAACAGCGCATTAACGAAGTGATTTATCAGAAGAGAGAAACCCTTTCTATGTTTAATTATTTCAATTAATAGATTGTCGGTTATGAGGACTTGATGTAATGTGCAATCGCCCCTTCATTAGGGAACCATGTCATTGGGGTTACTATTTTGCATGGAGCAGAGCGCTTTATCTCTCTGCTACCTACTTTACAATTATCCACTTGACCATTTTCTTTCCTACTGTTCACCCCTTAATACTAGAAGGGGTGAAACAATCTTAGACTCCAATTCCATTCCTTTACTTTTTTGACTAATCATATTAACTAATCAAATGTCCTAAAGAAAAACTAAACAAAACTCTAATGAACATGTTGCGAAGCTTCATTGTAATAAAAGACGCAAAGCTATGGAGTTGGTATTTAACATGAAATTCGACATAAAAGGAGGTGGAAAAGTTGAAGTTAAGTATTGAATATCGATCATCTTCTGTGTCATAGCTTCCTTTGTAAACCGCCAATATTTACTGTCTCAAATGGTTTGACATTGATTTTACGATAGCTCTCCTAGCTTAAGGGGATATTTTACTCCAGTAAATCATTAATCCGGTCGAAATCGTTCTCGTATATAAATCCTTTGTTACGTATCGATAAGATTTTATTGAATTTTCTAGGAAATAAATGGATGCCTTTATGGCTGTTAAAACAATTTATCATTCCATATCAGCCTACATAATAACCAATATGCATACCGTCCAGTCTCAATATAACCCAGATCCTTTCCATTTATCCAGTATTTATGTAAAGTTCTTAGCAGAGAGATTGTTTATCTTCTTGTGAGGGTGTGAACCAGGTGAACGTCTTGTGGGGCATTCCGAACACTTTGTAAAGTGAAATGTTTTATGAAGACAGAACAAGAATTGATGTTACCCGTTTATCAGTAGCAAAAGTTTCTTGAAAAGTGTCAGCTATTATATCACCTGACTCTTGATCTTGAGCCCACATGCTTTATAAGTGGATTCTGAAAAATTCGTTGGCGTAAAAGTTTCTCAATAACTAAGTTCCCTTTCCTATGGTTTTAGTTATAAGAAAATAGTTACTGATACAATTTAAAGCATGCCCCCATAATTTTGCATGTAATTTTAGTCTGATCTGATTAAAAAGTTAGATTTTGAGTCGAAAGTTTATTGAAATGCGGTTCTTCACACTACATGCATGTTTTCCATTATGTGGTGATAATACAATATTTTATTGCTTTCGGGGAAAAAAACTTATGTCCTTATTATTCAGATCGATCTATGTCTGAAATATATCGTGTTTTTTGTTGGTGAGAATTTATTGCTCATCCGAAACTGTCGCTTATTCCCCAAATTTCGCATAAATAAATTATTTTCATTTAGTTCAATAATGCAGTGTTGAACAAGAACAGCCATTTGTGATATTCTAGATTGTAATCTATTGAAGGGTCAGATGGGATGGTTAATTAAGCCAGAATTCCATCTCAGAGTGTTCAATTTGTGGGCGTTTAGGTGTCGAGTTGATTCCATTTCAGCAATTGCGAAATAAGCCAGCTAAATTTGGAATGGAATGAAATGGTCCTTGCATGAACTGCTATCAACTCAAGCAGTTAAGATGCTGGAGAATTTGGCCATATCTGTGGAATAAATATCTTCTCAATTCCATCAATATGGTGAGAGCGCCCCGGCTCTATTAGCCCCTTTCAGGTGGAATTCTGAGCTTTATTAGCATATATATTTGAATGCCACAATCACAACAGGGCTTTGTACAAGCGAATACAATGATAGTGAACAATATTACACGCTTTTCTCCAGGTATAACTCGATCAACACGATTTTTGTAAGTATAAAATGACATCATGCCACATGACTCAATAGTCACAAAAAACAAACATGCAATACAATACAAAGGTGGGTCTTGACTGACTGCACTATGCAAAAAACAAACATGAAATAAATAAATTTTATTAAGGAATGATTTAGATTTTATTTACATAATAGCGTATTTTATTTGAATTTTAATATCTTTGATTATATTATCAGTAATTTTATTTTGTGTATTTCCAATCAATGGCCATCGCAATATAAATTGCTGCAAAATAACTAGCGGCGCTTACAAATGAATTAAATGATCCAAATGGCCCTGAGTCACTGAGCTACAGATGTGATTATTTCTTTGGTATTACAAAATTTCTCGTAATCTGCTTCAAAGAGTCTTTTAAAGAGAACAAAGACAAAGCCATATATTTTTAATCAAGTATCTCTGCAAATATAAATCATTTATATTAAAGAACTTCAAGATAATAGGAGCCCACCGAGCAAATAAATGAATCCCATTAAGGACTTCAAGGAGAATAAAAATGCAGATGTTCTCTGAGTTATTTAATTTAATTGCAGTAGAAGATTGCGTTTCTTAGAAACGAATCATTTTCGAACACGTGGCGAAAATAGCTGGACAATCAGCAGCTTAATCGCATCCAGAATTGCTATTGAACGGTTGATTTATATCTAACATGGTACCGCAGCTAACCAAATACCACAAAACACCTAGCAATTTCCGTTAGGTAAATTAATTGAGGCATAATTTACATGGCTCTCCCTTTCTGTAGCTTGACCTGATTTTAAACTCGGATACTGGAGGCGACCTATCCGACTTTATCACAAATGGAGAATGGTATCTTCTGGGTAAGTAACACACATTTATTCGTCGATTATACATGCAGCTACATATATAGAAAAATATAATACTTTGACGAAATTAAGCTGAACATAGTCTTCCAATCTACATGCATCGACGAACGTTAAACTCGTTGTTGTCAAACTTAATACTCTATTATGATAGCGGGTTTGGTAATAAACGGAGCTTCAATCCAATACCAAACCCGCTATGATGGTTTGGTATTGGATTGAAGCTCCGTTTATTTTTTAAAAACTGCCGACGTTTTGACCTTTTTTCAGGTTTTTATCGAGGCTGTTTTTATGCTAAATGGTTGAAAAAAATTACCATGGAATATAACCTTGATGAAGACTTGGAAAAGGGTCGAAACGTAGGTAATTTTCAGAAGAAAAAAGTTTCTAAAGTTTCAATCGTTTTCAATCCCGCTATTAGAACAGAACATTTTCAAATGTTTGTAATATTGCAAGTTTCTTGTGTAACCAGCGTTAAAGAACAAAGCACAGTGATTTTTTTAACGAACGTGACTGCCATTGTGTTCCTCCGTGGATCCCAAAACTTGGTGAATCGAATGAGTTTTATCCTGCTGATTGTTTCATTTTTTCCGCGGTTTCTTACATCAATCACATGCTGCAATTTCCTCAGGGGATAATACACTTTTTATCATCAACTTTCTCTTCTCAAGTTCTGCAAGAAGTTCATGGATTGTTTTGGGTCGAGATTTGTACAAAACGCTCTAGCACGTTTTAATAACTTTTATCGCCCACGTGGACGTAACGGTAGAAAGAGAAATATAATACCTCGACACTCAACCTCCACAATTTGAAGACTTTTATTTTAGAGTTATGCATCTGTTAACTTAAACATCCTCCTTAGAGCGACATTATTTTTAATGTGAGTCACTACGCGAGCCATTTGGAAAAACATGGATCAATTAATTATATTTTAGCGGATTAAACCGGGGGGAATCATAAAAACCAACAAAGGTACCCTGCCTATAAAAACAAATAAATATTAAATTGGACTTACGGCATGTGGGACTCGCACTCAATTTAATGAAGGCAATAGGGGAAAATGATTGGTGTTCGTCCTAATAAGGCACTGTTGAAAATTGATAATTTTTAACAAAATGGAAGTTGAAAATGTAATAATTTGCTCCCTCACTTGAAACCCTTGTTCACACACCCTGAAAATTCGACATACAAGAGGCGTTTCTTGCAACGTGATCTACTTGGCCGCGATATCTTCTTCGATTTCTCAGGAAATTTAAAGGAAATTCAATAACAAAATACATTCTGACTGGAATATAATATCGTTCTACATCGTCGCAATCTGATGAATAAAATTATTCAGTTAGGCCTTATTTTATTTATTTTTAGAAGCAAGGTTTTAAGTTTCGTACAGAAGTAGAACGTCATGATGTTTTAGGGAATGGGGGAATTTTCTATATTTTGAGACGCATTATATATCGGATCAAGTTATTCAGAGTGTTATTTTACCTGTGAGCTTTAAGTCAAAAATCTAATTTTGGCAATTTTTTTCGCACAAAATACGAATTTCTATATCAGTCTTCAAAATAGAGCCATGGCGTTAGTGCGCTGACAAATAGCCTATTGAAAATCTCAGTTAATAGAGCGGCTAGAAATAATTAGACTATTTGGTGATGGTGTTCGAAGTAGCAGACAAGTTGCGGAAGAATTCAATATGAGACATTCACACAAAAATCCTATTAGACTTAAAGATGAGACAGGCATGAATTTCCGATTCACTCAAACTGGAATGTGTCGTTAAGGAGTCCACCATTTAGCGGTCAACTTCGGAGTCGAACACATAATGATTATGACATAGTTTCAGTTCGCGCCAATCCTCAAATGAGTTTACGCCTGAGGGTTGTTGAATTAAATTAGAAGATGTCCGGTTCGTTAGAAAAATAGCCTATAAAACAAAAATTTCTGCTCACGTTGAAAGATGAGTTGAAACTTCCGCCCTAGGAGTTTTTTTAAATGATTGAACTTCTTTAACAAAAAAATTGCTTACGGATGAGGCTACTTCACCAATGGGATAACATCTTTTCAAATCTGTAGATAATACACAGTCCACAGGTCCACAGAAAATCCAATATTCACAAAAAGTTATTGCTTGGTGCGGAATTTTAGCTGACAGAATAGTTGTTAAATTTTTTTCTCCCTACCTTATATGCTGAGCGATTGCGTACTTTATTAAATGCTTTTAATTTTTGAAGAATTTATTTTTTGATTTTGTTGACTAAATCATGTATTGTTTCATTTTCCGTTGATCTTGTGAAAAAATATGTCAAATTTTAAATTTTCACTTGAAACTGATTGAAAAAAAATAGAAACTTTTTCTAGTTAATTTTTCTGATATCTCTAACGCATCTCAAAAAATAGAGAATTGCCCCTATTCGTAGTAGGCTGGGTTTACATCTGAAGTTAAAAATGGGTAGCGTAAATAATGTTAGAGGTTATACCTATGTACCAAAACTCAAAACTCATCTTAAGTGATAAACACTGTATGAAGACCTACGGAGCTAATCTTAGGCACCGAGGTATGTTTAATCGCAACAAGTTCTTGGACGAGTAGAAGTTGTTACGTTAATTCCTTAAAATCCGTACTAGAATGATATGGAGATTATATTAACTAGATGGAGAACGTGAGGTTTATGTTACCTATGTCCTTTAGCTGAAAGAGATTTGCATTTAGAATGTGAGCGCTCTATCGGAAAGAACGGATTCTGCCTCAAGGCTTTTGCCTAATGAGAAAATGGCTTGTACTTTAGATGCCACACCTGGCGGTAATTTTATTATTTCTGTTTTAATCGCTCTACTCAATTCTTTCTTTGCTTAAGGGATAAAAGCTAAAAGCAGCAATCTTCTCCAAGTGTGTCCAAAACAACTGCGCGTATATTCTTGGTGTTCTCACTCATAAAGCAGCATTATTTTCATATAAACTGTGATTGATGTGGGTAGATTGGGGGATTAAAAGCTGATTAATTTTTGTTCTAAAGAAAATTGAGTGGCGGAAGATGTGACTGGTGTAATGAGTGAATTTCCTTCTAGGGATGCCGGGAAAGAAAAACACAATTATCTACGCATGTTGTCCGCAACCATACGTTGATGTTACCTTTACGATTCAGATTAGAAGACGGACACTGTACTATTTCTTCAACCTCATAGTTCCTTGCGTGCTGATATCTTCAATGGCTCTACTGGGATTTACATTGCCGCCCGACTCGGGTGAAAAACTAACATTAGGTATATGCTTTAGGGTATTTGGCCGATGAGTGTTTGCTTTGCTATTTTGAGTGAGCTCCCGCTATCACACACTAGCTGGGCTAGTGGTTGCGCATAAAGATCCATTGATAAGCACACACTTGGCGTCATCATTGTCACCGTAACTCATGAGATTGATTATTATTTTTGATTTCGGTCCTACCATTGCTTTCATACACCCGAGTGCCTCATCTCCAATTACAATTACAGACGAGTCAGAACATAATTTGTCCATCGTCCCTTTGTGTGCAGCGTAACGGTCATTACTGACACTAAACACGTTCAAAAATCAAAATCTTCATTTCAGGTGTCACCATTCTTCTTTCATTGACAGTATTTCTGAACCTAGTAGCCGAAAAGATACCGACAACATCAGACGCAGTACCATTGATAGGTATGATAGGCCTACTGGGAGCATCGAATGCTTTGACGCCCTGTTGTCCTCTTTGCTGGATTGCCGGTTGATACTTGGAGGGCGTTTCGTCTAATATTACTGATCAATATCTCGCATACAATTAGCATGCTAACGAACACTTTAATTATCCCTTCCACCTAAACACCCATCCTCAAAACTAGTATTAAAGAGTAGAAGGTAGAAGAGTGGTAGAGGTAGAGGTAAGTATCAACACCAGAACGTAATTTAGACCCATTTAAGTGCACTATCAGCCATAATCAAAGCCAACTGAAAGCAACACCTGGAGAGAATGTGCACTTTCTCTACGCGTAATTTAGATGTATTATGTTGCAGGCGTGACCATCCTGCTCTCGTTGACTGTGTTCCTGAACCTCGTGGCTGAAACTTTGCCCCAAGTATCTGATGCCATTCCCTTGTTAGGTACCGACCCTTTTGTCTGACCTGCCTGTGCTGGCTACTCCTCAGTGATGCCTGATTTGATATTTTGTGTCATTGATGTGTATATGTGTTGCTATGTTCGGGGAGCGTTTGATTCAAGTCAGCTTCAAATGGTTGTTCAAATGCGATCAAAGAAGAAATGTTTTAGGGCTTGGCAATGGTGGAGCGAAGTGCTGGAAAAGGACGTAGGATGGGGTGCGCCGCAAACATTTCCTCTTTGACTCGTAACTTTATTAGGGGTGAGCCGGATACTTGGAAAGAAGGGCTGCAGAAACACTATCTGTTGCAGGTGTGACCATTCTACTGTCACAAACAGTGTTTTCCTTGCTGGTGGCTCACGTGATCACCCAGACGTCCGACGCTGTGCCCCTGATAGGTTAGAGTCTCGGTTCACTACTTTACTATGTTCTTCAATTTTATTTGCAGACACACTGACAGGGCACCCTATTGGCGCGCACCCTTGGGCATTTATTTTGCTCCTTTCGGGTACGCACCTCTTGCATGTATCGAACAGCACTTCGCCCAGCCACAGCTACGGCCTACACAACTAGTCTTGTTGCTGGTGTTTTTATATCGCACTCGTTCATCCACGATTCATTCATTCAAATATTTTGCGCCTCAAATTACTTCGCATACCAGATATTGCGATCATAAATTCACCTCAACTTCTGAGACTAGTGCTTTTCTTACTCTGTTCGGGTGAATGAGTGGCTACTGCGACCGAGGTTAATTTAGCTTTGTTGCCTTCAATACCGACCGAATTAAGTAGGAGTTTCAAATTTATATGCCCCAAATCCAGCCTGCATATAAAGGAAACAAAACTTTATGTGCCTTAATAAACCTTGATTAAGGACATCCAATAAATTCTCCAATTTTCCCTATATTGCTTATTAGTTCAGGGGCCATAAAATGTTTACATTACTACGACCTTTAATGTCAACTTAAAACCATGTTTGCAAAAAATCTAGAAGCTTTAGCGAATCACTACCGCATTCACCATTGGCAGTCATTCACATTTAATCAATAACGCCATTGATTTTCCCAAATAATTAATACGAATCCCTGCATATTATTGATTGCCTTATTTTAGATTACTTTTTTCCGATCGTTATTCTATTTTTTGCTATGGAATTCACAACTTTGCAATCGAATGTCTAGAGCGGTATTGAACAACCCTGAAGCAAATTATCCAGAGACGAATCTAGGGGTGGCTATGGGGCTGCAACCTCCCAAACACAGTAGAATACTTTCTATTTCATCGTCACGACCCTGAATTTACTTTAATAATATTTTTTAATTCTGTAAATTTATAAATAATTTTTTCCAAAACACGTTAATTCCTTCCAGAAGAACTTGGAGGTTACGATACGTCGATACAACGAAGTAATTTTTTTATGATCTCAACCCCCAGACATTTTTTCCGTTTTGTTTCTTTACAGAGTTACATATGTAACAAAATTAACAGAGGTAGACGGCTCTAAGCTTGGAATAAAATTTTGTTTGCACGCCTTATTCGGAATTTAAAAAAAAGTCTAAATAAATTTCGTACGTAAAATGTGCCCAGTCATAAAAAAAATATATATTTCGAATGACTCAAGATAAGCACACGCCTAAGGATCAAAATTACTCACAGGACATGACACCGTATACTTTTTTCTGTCTGAGGTACCCGATATTGCCCGCAGACGATTTAAGTTTTGACCAAGAAAACATGACACTATTTAAACACCCTGTACAATATAACTACAATTTTGTTCAAGAATATCGCTATAACTCGATCAAAAATATGTTCAAAGCGGATTACCGATTGAAAAAAGTCAAAAGTCAGAGAATAAATTTACGGGGTAGTGCAGTTTCTAATACGACTTATTTTTGAGAAACCCTTGTCCGTTTTGCCGTGTTGCTTAAAAACCTACAAGCTTTTTCAATTTTGAAATCGTCAAGTCCAATCTGAGTACGATCCGCGTTTACAGCCTATTTTTTACAGAGTGACTGTGTCTTAAAATGTATTTCTATAAATTTCCAATTAACAAAAATTGCATCTAAATTATAGGAGAATTAGTCAATAAAAAATATTTGAAGTTCATCTACAATTTTAAAAGCCTGTTGATAAATAGACGGTATCCGTGAAGGGCATGGAAACTTGAAAACTTCCTCATGTGGTCGAGTATTGAATGCAAATAAATATTTAAAATATAGCGAAATCGTCACGTTCCAAACAATAATTATTGGAAAAGCAAAGTGTGTGCAGAGCATCACGATTGTGCGTATTACACAGCGACGTCGGCCAGTACAACTGTAATTACAAGTTACATAATGTAACTGACTAACTACTCCCTACTCCCTCCCTAATATTTAGCCTTGCCTCCCTCTGTATTGGCGGAAATCCTTTTCTAGCTTTAGAGGTACCTTTCTAGGTCCAGGAAGGGCTGCTGACGTGCTCAGCTGAAAGCTATCTTTGCTGCTACCACAGACACACATACAAGGTGCGCTAACTCTTGCCACAGACCTTCTAAACCTCCAAGTATCAAATGGCTCTGTCCCTCTAGGAGTATCAATCTGTATGTTTTGTTGTTGACATGTTTCAGTTTTTCTTATAATTGTTTGTACAATATGTTTTACTGGTTTTGTGTTGTTTTCGTTGTTGTTAATACTGTTTAATAAATTCGTTACCTCCTCGTTAAGTAGTGGCATATTTAAACTTACTTTAATCAAAGCCGATCTAAAGAGCACTTTGCTAAAGTTACTTCACTCGAACTATGTGCTATATTACGTCTAATGCATTTGCCTCCCTGATAGTAATTCGTACCGGTATAAAAAGCATTTGTAATTCTTTAAAACATCTCTTGACTAGTAAAGTTTGATGAAAATTTTAACAGTTCCTCAATTACTAGTCAGGGTGTTTTCTCACCTGATCCCTTAAAAGAACGCACATATTCATTATTACAAAAATGCCTCAATATGATGAAAATACATTTTTAAGAATTTGATCAAATGTGCGATAGTTTAAGCAACTTTCGTTGTGGTGCGTAGTTTGGCGAGCGTGAAAGAAAATTGTTACGATACTCAGATGGACGAGAAGATCAGTTATGTCGATTCCCAGCCATCCATACGCATATCGCCAGGTACTAGCGCACACAAACTAATTCCAAATGTTTCTTTATAGTACGGTAATAAAACCCCTTAAAATATCATTCAGTTCCGGCTCAGAACACTATAGAGCTCTGAGGCTAAAACTTCATCCAGATACGCATGTCTGTATGGCTGGCATAAGAGTATTTTTCACTTCACATTTTCTCCTCAACTTCTCATATTCCTTTTGCAAATCACACAGGAAGATACTGGGATTTTCGTTGATTTCGCAGTTTTTTAATTAATTAGATACACTTTGGATGAACCGCAACCGGGTCTCTAATTTGACTTCACGTTTCATGCAGTAAATGTTGTTGAAGTTGCAATTCTTGCTTCAAAATATCTTCATCCTCTTTCGCAAACTGCATTTAAATAAAATAAACTTATTTTAATTTTGAATCAGAGTAATTGCTTTGAGGCGGGAGAGATTAGCAAAATTTTCAAGCAGAAGTGCTTGATAGTTCCACAAATTTGTTTGAGCAGCGGTAAAAAAGAGGTTTGAAATAAATCAGTTTTTAAGATGCTTAAAGTTGATTGAGTAAAAAAATGCCAATAAAATTTGATCGAATATATACTGGAAAAAGTAATGATAATTGTGAAGGAATGAGTAATGATAATTGTGAGGATATGCGAGGTTGTGCCCTTGAAGGATCTTTGCGTGTTTTCTTTAAGTTCCTTTCAAAAATTATTATTTACATAATAAATTTTCATGAAAAACGAATGAAGACGAAAACTATGAAAGGGAAAATAAGTATATCGCAACGGTTCTGCAAGAAAACCTACTTAACAATTGCAAAACAACCTGAAAATCACAGGTTGCTATAATGCTTCTCAATATGTTTTTAAATCAAGCACTAACTTTTGGTTTAAGTGTTTAATTTGCAAAATGTTTTCACTCAACGTGCGTTGTAGAAATATAATAACTCAAGTGGTTTCTTTGGATGCTCTTCACTAATTTGCCACATAAACTCTTCAATATTTTCATTATTAATTCCGTACTATGTGACACGCAAACCAGCATTTCAACGGTTATTTCATACATTAATAATATCTTGGCAATTTCCTCTTATCTCGCTCTATGCTTAAATCCCGTCTAAAAACCCAAAAAACCATAGAAACGAGAATTTCACAGTTCTAAATTAGGTTTGAAACAGTGTGGGGGCCTAAAACATGTCAAAGGTCTCCGAACTGTCGCTTTACCTCGGCCTTAGAGCTTTGTGATTTTATTGAGGAGGATACGATCGTAGTTTATCTGTTTGAAATTCCCAAATCGGCTGAATCTATTTCTTAATTTAACTGTGAAAATGATTTTTTTCTGTACAATAAAGCAAATATAAATAACCAATGAATAATGGCGATGATTTTGAGTTTTGTGTGGAACGTTTATTAGCATACATATTAAGCCGATTTGGGAAAATCTGTACATAAACCGTATAGATGAAAGAGTGTAGATATGTGTCCTTGTACATAAGTTTTGTAATAGATTAACATTACATCGATGTGTGAATATGTAAAAATTGTGAATGTGAATGTGGGTTTACTTGACTGTCTGTAGAACGTTGTGTTTATTTTGAATATGTGTTTCAAACATTTTGTAGAAGTAGCTTTTTTGGTTTCAGTACGGCATAGAATGTGACATAGATTTGTTGTGAATGCCTATTCAAAATTTGAATTGTGGTGGTAAAATTTGGGTGGCCGGTCTCGAAAGAAATTAGATCAATTCCCCAAATCTTATCTTCACAGCTTATATTTTTCCCATTATAAACTCTGTGTGATTTGAGTTATTTTGCAGGAACCTACTTCAATTGCATTATGTTCATGGTTGCATCATCAGTGGTTTTGACTGTGGTGGTTCTGAATTACCACCATCGAACTGCTGATATTCACGAAATGCCTCAATGGGTAAGTAGATTTTTCTACTCAAAATTCGTCCATTTATCATCGAAAGTTAATAATGTTTCGATAACCCAGCTCTTGTTTGATGCGAAGGAAATGCATCAACCGATACAGGAGATTCCAGTTTTTTAGGTGCTTCTGTGAATGTGGGTTTCCCGTTCCAAAATTGGCAATTAGGGACGAATTTAGCAATTTGTTTTATTTGCGTCGTCCAAGGCGATTATAATTGATATATATTGATAATCGCTTCCTATGTCAATTGGAAGGTTTTTAATTAACCGCCATTTGAATGTACTAACCAAATTTCAGAGTTCTGTCTTCTAGCTGGTCAAAATTCGATTGTCGACAAATAGTCCAAAAAAATAAACGGAAAATCGAGACAGTGTCTCCATGAGTAAAATTTATGTAATCTGAAAAACACGGAATGTAAGTACATATTTGAATTGCAAACAGGAGTTTTGCTCGTGCTTAAAATGCTTTTTATTTACTCATTGGTCTTCGTGTATCATTTATGTTGCTATTCTTAAACTCCTTTGATGTTCGATGTTTGTGAATTGCAGTATTTTAATTTAGCTTTACATGTTTGAATGTTGCTGTTAATTGTAAAACTGTTGTTATGATTTTTCGCTGGACACCTTCCAGACGCGTTAATAAATCTACATAATAATCCGGTTTAAAAGCGCAGAACTCCGTATTAGTTCTGAGGCTAAAATGGGTGGTAAGCTAAAGTTCGTAGTGATATAGTAGTGCCATCTCTATCAAAGTCAAGAAGAGTCGTCTATCATATTTCTAAGCTTCAGCAGAAGATCCTGGACTGGGGATTAATGCCAGATATTTTATTTGCAGATAAAAACAGTCTTCCTGCAATGGTTACCGTGGATGCTTGGCATGAGCCGACCCGGTAAAAAAATAACTCGTAAATCAATCATGATGAACAGTAGAATGAAAGAATTGGAGCTGAAAGAACGTTCATCTAAAAGTTTATTAGCAAATGTATTAGACATTGATGATGATATTCGAAACGTTTCTGGAACATCAGGAAATAGTTCTATGATGACGACAAGCCTCGGTGGTGGCTTTGGACGTAGCGCAACTACTATTGAGGATTCAGCAATGGCCGGCACAAGTTCTAGTCAACGAGAATTGCAACTCATACTTAAGGAGTTACAATTCATAACAAATAGAATGAAGAAAGCCGACGAAGAAGCTGAAGTAATAAGCGATTGGAAGTTTGCAGCAATGGTGGTGGACCGATTCTGTCTGATTATTTTCACATTGTTTACGCTCATTGCTACAGTGGCTGTACTACTATCGGCACCACATATAATAGTGCAGTAATTGGACAGGAAACTGAAAGAGACAGTAAACTTTTCTGTGATAGATAGCGCAGAAAACTACGGCAGTTTGACACAAAAAAACGTGCAAACATGTCTTTGCTGCGTGAACCATTCACGAGCTAAACAAAGTAAAAGGCAGGCACTATTGTCCAATCTATTATTAAATGTTTGAAATTGCTACCAAAAAGGTCACGGAAACTCTACGAAAGTAGAAGAAGAAAAAAACGTCTTGCTTCAATTCGGATTCTTAGGCGCAGTTACCCAGCTAGTAGGTTCCTAAGGGAGATACTAAGGCTTTACTTCCTTCGAAAATGCAACGCATTTAACTTCCCTATAAAGGAACATCTAGCCAAATGATATTCACTTTATGTAGTTCCTCGATGTAAACCTACTGCCTGCTGTTTGGAAAGGTATTTTACGGTGCTTTTGGTTAATAGAGGTTGAAAATTTTAGCTAGACGGTAACACTATAACCGGTAAAACTAACTAGTTGGTGGTACACACGTGTCTGTCTTTTGTTAACCAATTAAAAACTCGGCATTAAGAAACATTGATTCATTCGCATCCTCTCAAGTGCTTAGCTCTAGAATATAATCATTACCTTTCAATCCTCCAATATTCCTTTCATGCTTCATTCGTGTACAATTCCATATGATCAAGTCAGGGTCATGACAATCAGTATGTGACTTTAGAGCTTAGATAAGTTTAGTTAGTCCCGTAGAATGCGTTCTTCGCATTATTTTAACATATTTGTCTTCTCAGTCATCGTAGCAAAATTATGTCAGTAACTATTTTCTCATAAACTCTCAAAAAAGACATAAGCGCTTGAGCGGATTGCAATTGAAGACTTTCTGCAATGCCTCCCAAACGTAAAGGAGTCCACCATGTATAAAACCTATTGTGATGAGTTTCGCAAAATAAGTACCTAAGAATTATTAAAATGAGTTTATACATAAATAGGTGTAAATTACTCGAGACGTGAATTGTGGTATGGAGTCGAACGATTTTATATTAATGCTTACGAATACCTCATCGCATATTGAAATCATATCATCTATTTCAAAATAGCGATTTGTTTCGTTCACACTTTAAACCGCGAATAGGCCGCAAGTGTGTACATATATTCGTAAAATAGCTCTCTAAAACTCTTCTCTAAAAGAAATCCCATTTGTGTATAGAAACCCCAAGTATTTTTAGGACTTTGTAATGGCGTTAGATTAAGGAATTATATAAAATCGTTCGAATAAAAGCTGATTTTTATACTTGAGCCTAGCGAGGAGTACAGTTGAGGTATAGGACAAGGCAAAGATTCAATCTGAGGGTTACCTGGGTTAGTTAAATAGGTCCAATACGTTGGCATAATCTCTGAAAGATCGAGCAAACTTTCTTAAATTGTTTATCATGCTGTTCTCTAAAAGTCCCTATTTGGAGAACAGTATCAATAAAAATTTTAAACATTTTGTAATTTGGCTTATTTTTGTTTATCAAGCACATCTAGATGATGGAACAATAAATGTCGATGTTATATTTCAAATCAGGTTCTCCATTGAGCTTCTGTTCTCTTCTATTCTTCTGTTATCCAAACCGTTCTCTTTGGATACTGCGATAGACGAATAGGATTGGCAACTTCAATACGAATTCTTATTCTTATTATTGCACCTGGAAAATTTGATGTCTTGTTTCATATTTCACATACATCGTATTGAGTTTTTATTGCAAAAAAACCGTTCCTTGTATCTCGCTGTCTTTTATAGTTTATAGTATCCTCAAATTTATTATTTCGCTAACCTCATGATTATCATAGGAAAACATGTTTGAAAGCAAAGTTGGCTTAGCTTAAGCACTGTATATTACGTCGGTCTAACTTTCCTCCACGTCTGGAGTGCGCTGGTCCTTCGAACCGGATATTGATTCTAAACTATCGAATGAGCGTTAAAAGCGTTTAGTGCTTAAGCAATTGAAGCAAAGTGATTACTTAAGGCAAAATCCTCTAGGTTCAATGGAAAGCTAATTGTATGGAAATTCTCTTAAATCTTCAACAGTTCAATCGACCGAAAATTTGCTTTACCATTGACTATTGTAGCTCAGTTATCACCAAATACAATTTATGAACCTAAAATGATTGACACAATTTTTGTTTGTGAGTGGATTCAATGCTCATACAGCGACTAAAGTCGTGTTTCGTATCGACTTTCTGTAAAAATTGTCCGGGCTGATGAATAAACACACATGTATTTAAGGAACAAGATCTCTTTCATCATCAAGCCTAACTTCAACTCAAATCAAGCTAGCGAAGATCGCTGGCAGTACCTGAATTCCTAATACACCTTTTAGAGATTAGTTCGATGTCTCCCGAACCAATTTTTACCTATTTGGCATGCCCAATATAGTGTCCCGTATCTGAGATACTCTTTTTTGGACATTTGTCAATGTCCTCGCTCCGAACCGATCTGTGACTCTTCGGTCAAGCTCCCGTGTTTCGGAACCTAACGCCATGTACGTGGTTTCATTTTCATCTGGTGTTGCAAATACATCTTGTCATTAATTCATACCATTTGTTGTATATCTAGTTTTTCCTTGAGAATGACTTTAAAACTATTGGATTTTGTTCGCAAAGATATCGGTTCCAATACGTTGAATAAGTTCGAAAAGCAATTGTTTTTATATACGTGCCAAATTTTATAAATATAAATTTTTAATAAACGGGTTTGCACGTTCCACCGAACCTTTTTTAGGATTGCTTCGTCCCTGCATAGCATTCAGCAAATTATTATGAAATATTTCAATTTACTTCGTACATGACGTTTCAAGCTCTACTTTTATATATCATATACTTATACTTATTTGTATTTAATGAAAGTTCTTCATTATTACTAATTAATTGCCAAATTGTTTTGGCAATAAGGGAATTAAACAACTAACCTGACAAGTATAACAATAATTGTTTACCTTAAAAATAATGTATTTAAACCATAGAATTTAATACAATTTTAATAAAAAAATTAAAAATTTCTTGGGCGTTTTATAACGTAGCGTTACTTACAACTTACATATCTATTATTTAGTAGTTTAATGCCCTGCCGTTAGGGCTACTTTGCATGTCGGTAAATGGGCAAGCCCAATTTTCTACCAAATTTCTAACTAATGTAAAAAAACGCCCATTATATGTTAGGAAGTACAATAAAAAGCAATGAGAAAACTGCTCAACATCGTTCTAAAACCACCAGAGCGTAGATAACTTACCATACAAGCACGCTATGGTGAGTTTTTGAATTGTAAGTATACCAGAAGAGGGGAAATGTATGCAGCACTAAACAAAATCTCTCCCAATCGAACCTGTAGCAAACATTAACAAATAAATTATAATGTAATCAATGTTTAATTTTTTAATGTTCCGTTGTACTTACTGACATATCGTTGGTGATTTGAAAAATCAAATTAGGAAATTAGAGCGCCCATCCTAGCAGCCGATTTTCGAAAAAAAAAGTTGACACAGGTGTTCGAGGGACATTCGCATGAAATGACCAAATAGTATAGTGTCCTTCGCTAATTAGTAGAATAATTACTGAATTAAGATCTCCTAAAGATGCTGATGAAACTGAATTACTGTCTGCTCAATTCAATTTTACAGTTTTAGTCACTCGTAAAATGCATCTTCAAATTATTTTAAACGGTTTGAAGTATTTTTTTAATTGAAGTGCTTCATGATGATGATACCTGATGGAACTCAGTTTCAGTTTTGTCACCAGACGGTAGCAGGATGTAAAATTATTTGATTTTAATTTGTGCTTTACAATGACTGCAGGGATAATAGCCCGACTTTAGGAATAAGAGTTTTTTTTAACTATCAACAATAGCTCAAATAGAGTATGCTTGTACTGTTCAGTGGGCTTCTCTGTCAATAAATACAACTAAACTCTTTTCAGCCGTGAAATTTCCTTAGATGCATTAGAGTAACGTTGAGAACATATTTTTTCTGTTTATTTTTTTCGTTGATTATATATGCAGAAAAGAATGTTAAATTGATTGCAGTTTACCTTTACAGTAGCTTACTTTGTTTTTAAAATTCATAATGAATTGCATTGATCATTGTGGAGTATATGTATAATGTATGATTGAAATACAAATGAGTTTTAATTTGATGTTTCATTTTTCCTGTCCGTTATTGTTTGTTTGATGTGACTTATCTGTTAAATAGTTGTGGTATCTAAGTGTAAATGTATTAATATAGTATAATATTGTCCATTTATAGGTCGGTTAATCAGCTGCCATACAGTTCCAGCGAATGAAGCTGATAAGATCAGACTGGCTTCAACAATTATCGGTACTTTATCATGGTTAATTTCAGGTGGTATTTAGCAGCCAGCGAACATGGAGTACAAACAATCATCCGGCAAATCTTTCCGATTTGTGGCGCCTTTAATGAAGTTTTGTACAATGTTTGGAATGTGTCCGCCAGTCTTTCCTAGAAACAGTGATCAGCCATTATCGTTTTTATGGTACAAAATGTATAGTTGCTTTATAGGAATTAGCTCAGTGGCCGTTACAATATTTGTCATATATAAGAAAGAAAACACATCAGGACCTATATCTTCCGTACATGCGGCAAATACGTTCGCTCAATGTGCTCTAACTCTCACCTGCTTGGTCATGCTAGTGAGCTTGGTGTATGGAAAGTCTAAAGGTAATATTTGAAAATCAACTTTGTTTTGTGGAATTTTGTTGAAAAATTTCATTGTTTCAGGTTCTGCGTTAAAAAAAATGTTCGAAGCCATGGATGACATAGACGAGAAATTAAAGTTCGATACTTTTTCGATCAGGAAGCAGATGTATATAGGTGTGACAATTTACATAGTGCTCATTGTGGTTTATGTTGTATACGACGCAGTCACTTGGACGCTTCTGCTCGGGATCAGTTGGTACATACTCTACATGCCCAAGACCATTCAAATTTGCCAATTTTCCTTGGGAATGCTTCTGCCAATGGCATTGCTCAGCCTAATTTACTTGAGGATTAAAGGTGGGTAAACCTATGCAAATTATTTCGCAAAAAGTTAAAATATTCTTCCAAATTTATTTGTTCTTGGTTACAGGTTTTAACAAAGCATTGCGTCATTATTCAAAAGTCAATTTTACACAGATCTCGTGTTACAGTTTGAACGAACAGCGGCAGTTTTTTTTTAAAGAAATGTGTCATATGCATACAGATCTTTTTCAAATGGTGAAGAGCTTTAACCGAATATTCGGGATTGTTCTACTTTTTGGTACATTGATGGCCATAGGTTTGATCCTACATTACATCGTGATTCTGCTAGTATATTTCGAATTTAATACTGAATTAAAAGGCCAGTCTAACCACTATGTCCTAGCCCAATGTATCACTGGCATATTAATACCTTCGGTAAGTAATCGGCTTCTAAGATTTGCAGATTTTGTTTGAATGTATTTACAGCTCCAAGTATTAGCCTTAGCCAACGTAGGGGATAGAGTGTCATTTGAAGCCGGAAAAACCTCTAATATAACTATGGTTTTGCTGAATAAATTTCCATCTCACGGAACAACAGAAGTGGAAAAAGCTATTTATATAGAACTAAAAACTTTAGTAATGCAATGCTCTTTCAGAAATATTCAGATAACTGCCAAAAGGTTCTTTTCTGTAAATCATACCCTACTAGGCGTTCTACTCTCTTCAATGGTTTCATATATAATTATTATAGTACAATTTCTCAGCATGAACAATGAACAATAATAACATTTTTTAATCCCACTAAAAACTTCTTAAATTACTGAAGCGCTATACTAAAGTCAAACGTCCATACCAACACATTTTCAGTGCTTTTCATCAAGTAGATTGTTTTCCGAGAACTGAACGTGAGTAACGTGTTAATTAGCGAGATAATTATGCGACGACGCTAATCCAAGAGATAAATAAAATATAATAACATTTTACCGCTGTTTAAACTTATCCTTTATCTAAATCCTTCGATTCCTTAGTGCCAGACACTAGTTTCTGTTATGACACTCTTTCTGATCGCTTATATTGACTTACGGGTTACATTTTGCAATTTAGATAAAGCCCGATTTCCACATGGATTGAGCAAAAGATTTATGCGTAGTAATAACACATGATTCTTAAAGATCAATCAAAATTTTATTCATGAATATTCAATAACCATGGAGGTTTCGTAAATATCCGTATATTCTTGAACGTTTAAAATGTTTGAACTAACCCAAATTTGCGAGATTTTCTATATTAACCGACTTGTTAGTTACTTTTAGCATAGTTCAATATTTTTTATGTAGAATTTTATTATACATTGAGTTACATTCTTCTCGCAGCTCAGGAGAAATCTGGAGGCATTTTTTAACAAAATTTAAATCCAAACTCTGGATCGTTTGGTGACGTATTTCGCTATTTCCGCTGGAATTAAAGGTAAGATAAGTCAAAATATATTTTAAATTTATTATATTACCAACCTTTATTGTGCTAGTAAGTTCGATGGTATTATTTCAACACGTTCATTTTTATTTCAAGCCGATTGTAGTTGAAATGCCATGCTCGAAGGACTTGTAATATCATTGAAAACTAGTTATTTCGACTATTCTTTCATTAAAGGCGGAAAATTATCTAGCCATTCAAATTAAATATTAATAAAAACTGAGTTTGCCCAACCAAACTGATATATTTTATTCCTTGATTAAACAAAGCAAAAGTACATGAAAAAATGAACGATCCTTTACTCTCAGATTATGGCAGCTCTAAATTGCACCGCGTCGGCTAAGGAGTTAAGCGGAATAATTTAAGTTGACTGCACCACTGTTTAAACCGAACTTAAATCAGTTTAACTGGCACTTAGCCTAGACCAGACACGTAGTTCGGCTTAGCTCAGCTTAGCTATAAAGGGGACCTATACGCAAGCATTGGTGGATGGTTGGTTGCCGGGTATAAATACAACAACAAAAAAATTTTAAAAATTCTTAAATCCACGTTTTGGAGCATTGTTGTTCAGCGGATGTCTAATCGGGTAAATTATGGCGTTCTTTATGAATACTTTAATATGGGACGATGACGACTATATAGATGAATTGGAGATAATTGAATTTGGGTGCCAAAGCGACTAACAATCGTGCAAATAATTTCCATGATTTGTATAATTACACATTTTTTAAGACTTCATTTGGACAAGACGCGTTAAAATCTGCAGTGATTTTACTCCAATCTTTGCCCTTATCCTTCCACGTGCACAAGTCCGTTTCGGCAAATTTCAATTAATCGATATTTCTCCTCATTGGGATAATTCGGAGTTCGTATTCTTTTCGGTGTTTGGGTATCCATAATTTTAAATTTAATTTTTTGGCACTGGCAGAGGCAACAAAACACACAGTATACAAGGTCAGATCCAGTCGGCCAGAGCAAAATCGTTTATTCTTTGTCAATCGTCTTTTCGCTTTGACGTTCCGGCCAAAAGCTGTGAAGTTAGGCAGGTACGCAAATAGGCAGGTAATAAATCCCCTGAAATTATCAAAAATCCCTAAACTAGGCGGAACATCGATGAGCGGATGATAACGTTGGACGATGCAGCAGGCGAGTTTTAAGTGTCGCTTAAATATTTAACTGGCACTTTGCTATGTGACGCTTATGATGAAAACGGTGCGGTTGGCCCTAAATATGATATCATTTTCTCGTCAAACTCTACAATCTTCGCTAGATGGAATCGTATGCAAGAATACTGTGTAAAAGCAGAGACATCTTAGGGCCAACTGCACAGTTTTCATCATAAGCGTCACATAGCAAAGTGCCAGTTAAATATTTAACCGACACTTAAAACTGACCTGCTGCATCGTCCGATTATCTAAGTTCCGCCTAGTTTAGGGATTTTTGATAATTTTAGGGGATTTATTACCTGCCTATTTCTGTACCTGCCTAACTTGAAAGCTTTTGACCGGAACGTCAAAGCGAAAAGACGATTGACAAAGAATAAACGGGTTTGTTCTGACCATCGAGTAAGTAAAATATATTTTTTATTTTCTCTATGGTTCTGACCACAGACTAGATCTGACCTTATGTAGTGTGTTTTGTTGTCTCTGGCAGTGCCGGAAAATTTAAAATTATGGACACCCAAACACCGAACAGAATACGAACTCCGAATTATCCTAATGAGAAATAACGGTTAATTCAAATTTGCTATAAAGCGATCATTGAGAATAAAAAAATGGACTCGTGCACGTGTAAGGATAAGGACAAAGCTTGGAGTAAAATCACCGCAGATTTTAACGCGTCTTGTCCAAATGAAGTCTTAAAAAATGTGTAATTATCCAAATCATGGAAATGACATTCACATGACAATAAAAGATGACAAATAAAAGATCATGGAAATGACAATAAAAGATTAACGATTGTTAATCCGCCTTGGCACACCAAATTCAATTATCTCCAACTCATCTATATCGTCGTCATCCTCCCATATTAAACTATTCATAAAGAACGCCATCATTTCCCGATTAGACATTCGCCGAACAACAATGAACCAAAACGTGGATTTAACAATTTTTTTCGTTTTTTTGGTGTTGGGTTTATACCCGGCAACCAACCAAACAGAAACGCTTGCGTATAGGTTCCATTTACAGCTAAGCTGAGCTAAGCCGAGCTAAGCCGAACTTTGAGTCTGGTTTAGGCTAAGTGCCAGGTAGACTGATTTAAGTTCCGTTTAAACAGCGGTGCAGTCAACTTAAATTATTAAGTTACTTACTCCTACGCCGACCACTTAACACCTAAGCCGACACGGTGCAGTTGGCCATTAGAAACATAGTGGTTGTCATCGGATGCACTTCAAATTTTAAATCAATTCAATCAAAATTTTAAACTCCTTTTGAAGATTTGGTAACACTTTTTTTGGTAAAAAAGGCAGGCATAATAGAAGTAAAATATATTTTCAAACATAATAAATCTGCATTTACATTTTTTCAATTATTTAACAAAACCACAGTAGGTAATATAAAAAAATTGTAAACCGCAGTCAGAGCTATTAAACTTATGAAAAATCATGACAAAGAACTTAAATATAAAAACATTTTACGATTAAATATTGGCGTTGTGTGGCGTTATAAGTAATATGAATCAAATAACTTTACTATCGCAGTCAATAATGCCAAAACAAAAATATAAAACACTAGGATTATACAGTACTCTTGAGGAGTTAACAAATATTCCCTAAAGTATAGTAGTCTTTCTTGAACAATTTCATACAAGCTTATGATGAACACTTTGATTATTTTTGGCACAGACCAAATGGGAGCATTTGGTATGAACTTGTAGCTTAACAACAGAAGTACAAAAACGACCGCTGCATAGTACCACTGTGAAACTGAAAGCAAAGAAATTTTGTGTTTAAAAAATGTTGATATGTTGAACCAGAGTGATCTTATAAAACTTTACGATAGGAAAATATGATGTAATTTAATTTTATCAAGTCAAAATTACCATAATTACTTTAGAATACGCTGGCTCAATTAAATTTGAAAAATCTATTAATGTATCATTGTCATCAAATAGCAGTACTGTTTTTTACTCAATATTAAAAAATCGACAGAAAAGTGTGACTGTCTTGTTATGGCACACTTTCCCAATTTCTTAAATATCTCGGTTTTTTTATTCAAGTAATGCAACAGCAATTTGAGTTCTATTGATTCCGATTACGTCTCAAATAGGGTATGAATAGTTTTACACGAACCCAAGACTAATAAATAATAAAATATGTAGCGATCGAAAAGTAATAAGCTTACATATGAGTCCTAAACTCAATTGAAAAGAATTAACATGTAGTATAATTTAATATGGAGTCAGCGAATTTATATCAAATTCTCTCTATTGTTACAGAAGCTGAAAACGCAAAAATGGACAAGCGATCAAGGCAAATGACACTTTATATGGAACCCATTCAACATAAACGATGGTGCAGACTCTTCTGGCAAACAGACCGATAAGTCAATAGAAATATTTCATTTCATTCCAAATGATCGTCTAGTTTTAACATTTACCAAATTTGAGCTATATCTATGTGGGTCTTCTTCGTGTTCCACCTCGCCGTAAACCTCCTCGACGTCGAACATTTTGAGATCTTGGCCTATTTGGTTGAACATCTTGTCTGAATAACATGAATATCAAAGGCGCACAACATTGAAAAACGGCTAATCCTAACAAAACACAATATGTTAAGTTCACGCTATAAAGGTAATGTAAAACGTCACATTTGTAGTAAACAAGATCAAGGAACAGCAAAATAGAGCCATTCCCGAAAAATAATAGAGTTGTCACAACCGGAGAGTTTTGGTTCGTCCAGAACATGAAGAGCCCTAGAACCATCAAAACAAGAGACCACATGTGACTGAAAAATATTGCACTCGACTCCCATCTTTTAAGAAAAGCTTTTGTCTCGTCTAAGATTCGTGACAACAAATCTGAAACAATAGAGATATTTTCAGTAACACATACAACAAATATAAAATAAGTCCTATTTTCAAACCAAAGTCCATTGAAACATGCACCTTGAAAATTAACTTTTGCATTCGACAAAACTTAATTTTACATGTGAATGAATACTACAATATATTTGTGACTTGTACGATATGCCACCTTACAGGTCACAAACATTACTAAACGGGCATAATTAGGCAAAACTAAGTGAATGTATTACTAGTAACAAGCGGAAAGATCTATCACTAGGAGTTTAATATATTTCATCATCAAACTCATAAAGCTCGCACTAGGTTCAGTACAATTGAATACGTAAAATATGTAATTTCGCCAAAAATGTTCATACAATCAGCCCATTCAGCAATTTGAAATAAGAAATGTTTCGAGAGTAATCCAACAGTAAGGAAACTCCTATGGCGAAACACGAAAAGGGTAATGCCTATCATAACTATAATACGAAAAACTAAATTAACCCATTTGAATTTGCGATCAATACATTCGAGAAATTGCCTGATCTTAGGGGCAGCTCAAGTATTTTGAATGGTGTTAAAAGCGAGGATCTTAACGGTTTTTAAGATTTTTCCAAATCTATCTTATTTATGAAGTACAAGACTTGGAGTTGATATAGTAATACGAAATCTATAGTAGCTATAAATATTCTCATTTTCTCTATAATTTTTGTTTGCTCGCCTTATTTCATTTGTCATTTATTTCAAATTTTGAAAAGCTGAGTAATAATAAACAACTTTTGTATTTACCATTTTTCATCATTTTTTTAAAATTATCTAGGGGGTGTCAACTTATTCCGAATGGATATCCAGCTGAGAATGCACAACAGGCCTCAAAAATCGAAGTCTCTCACCTCCAAAACCGCGTAAAATAAGAATAAATAGATCGTTTGAATGGGAAACGAAAACGAGTGAGGCTAAAAAACTCATGGAAATAATTCACATGCTTCCAAAACCTGATGTTATTGGCTCCCATACTCTTTAAAAATTCGTTTTGCAACCTTTGACGTCTGAAATAACCTAACGCAATAAAAATATGTTCAGTGCTAGTAATTCGTTGAACTCTTCAATTTTTTTTAAATAAATCATATTAAAATACGGAACTTGGAAACACATTTTAGGAACTTTCACACAGCGCCTTATTTCAGATACGCATTAAGAATATTACAGAACTTTGATATGCGTCCAAGATAACAAACAATATATTTTATCATATTGTATATTAGTACATCATCTCAAAAAAACTCAGTTCATTCCAGCCGCCAAATAAAAAGTTCTGCTAATGTTTGTACGAAGACACTAAAGAATTTACCACGTTCTTACGGGACACCCTGCATATTGAACCACCAAATACATCAAGATAAGAGAGATAAAGGCAAGGAAGTACAAAAAATATTAAATATAATAAGAGAAAAAAACATAGATTTCAACGTGACCATTCAACGGTAGGTCTTATTTGATGGAAAGCTCTTAGAAACCTTAAAACGATAAAAACATATAGGCCAGACAGCAGTCAATCTTGCTTGACCAACTGAACGACTTAATATTAAATTGCACAGCACATATTTCGAAAAAAGTATACTATACTATATACTCTTAAACGTTTCGCAATAAATATCAAACTTCGAATAAACAAATAATGATATCGGTTGCAGCATCTACGAACATTGCAAGAGTAGAGATTGGCGGGCAGTACCTTACGCATATAAATGCTATCATCAAGAACTCGGGACTTTAAAGCGAGGAAAGTAATACATTCACTTATTAGCCACAGTTTCGCACATTTCAATAAAACAATCGAAAAATCGAACATCGAATGAAGTTCTGTTTATTGTTTCAGCATTTGGAAACCAGAAGAGAAAAAAGCCATTCAGCAATCACAATAGTACAACAAATCGTATCAAAGTGACGGAAAGTGACGATTTGAAAAAAGTTGTTGGAAAAATTTCGAATCCAAACTGGATTTACCTAAAAGATGTATTCTTTGTCGAAGTCGCGGTACCTAACCGCGAAGGGGTTGAGCTGGTGGATATTGTAGTGCTTGATGATGATGATTGGCATGATTATGGAGCGGAACCGCTGTAATTATGAGATCTATCGCACACGCAAAAGGCCATAAAACGAAAGCAAATAGTAGAATGACTACTGCTATATCCATCCTATAAATCAGTTCTGGAACTCCATATATGTAGTAATAATAATTAAAATATAAAAAGCAAAAGCCATTCACCATACTAAATATAAATAAAAAGGGCATTCACAGTAGCTATAAAGAGCATGTCAAAAATCCACACGATACATGAGCGATCAAGTTCTGGCTGGTATTTGGCGTTAAAAGCAGCGTCAATATAATATTTTCCAGCAAATTTTTCAGGTTCTGAACTACCTGCAACAATAGAGATTTTCTGTTCTTCTGATTTGATTCGAGCATCAGACGAAATATAGACGAACATTGAATCAAATACCATTGAAATAGGAAACTTGGAAATACATTTTGTAGACCTTCATTCTTTACAGCTTCTCATTTCGCATGCGAATTAAATTAAAAGCACAGTGGAACTTCTCAAGTGAATGTCTCACTTTAAAAGATTTCTGCAAAAAATGGCAAACACCGATCGTAAATAGCCATAATCATAAAAAACACTCAATACAACTCAGTCGTAAGGATAATTTCAGTAATTACAATAACGAAACATGAAGCAGGCGATACCAACGTGCCTCCACTAGATTCTATAATATTCCAAAGCAAAAATGTATACGAAAGTCATATCTAATTAAGTTTTTCTCGATTTTAGCAGAACCAGCAAACGCATAACGGGAAGATCGACCAAGATAAATGACCCTGCTTCTAGAAAGCATTCAACACAATAACAACGGAAGCATAGAGTCTCAAAGTGATGAAAAATTTAAAGAAAAATATGGTTTCATTCAAAGTAATTTTCTGGTTTTGAAAGTAAAATGGAAACTGGATGTACCTCTAACGACGTCTGCTTCGTGAGGCTCGCATTTTAAAACGCCGATGGAGCAAATCATCTAAACTGGAAATGAACATATCACATAGACAAGCGTACATAGGCAAAAAACAAATTATACCAATGAATAATTTGTCCACATGATACATTACTTCTGGAAAACCATATGTGAAATAATAAAAATTAAAAGTTATCCAGAAAAAGCCGTTCACAAAATAGAATAGAAATTTAGCGACCGAGTCGGCTGCATTAGTCCAAAAAGCCAAACCAGCTGAACGAATCAAAGTAATAAGCCACAATTTACACGAGAATTCAACTATTGGCTGCCATTCGTACAACGTAAATTCTATTTCTTCCAAATGTTCACGTCCTGAATAATCTGAAACAATAGAGATATTTTCAGTGCTAATAATGCGTTTGAGTCGAGATGAACGAAGATGAGGCCTAGTTTTTTAGAAGAAAAAATAAAGTGAATTTTAAAGGACTTGAAGTTTAATAAACTACAATAAAAAAGGACAAAGCACTAATTCCGTAAACCGTAAATCGCGATAAGCGTGACATTCAAAACAACCCAGCCTTCATGAGAATAAATACATCAAGATAGAAATTGAAGAAAGTAATACGAAAAAGTTAACTTCAGAACTACAATAAAAGAAAATGAAACAGGCGAAAAAGGTATAGTGCTACAAAAAAAGAACGGGTACTTCAATCAGTCAAGTTGGTTTATAGCTCATACCCCAATATAAGTTCGATCAACTTCTTCTCGAATATTGTTCTTATTCGGAGTCAAGGCTTGCAAACGACAGATTAGTTACGAGGAAAATCTGCCTCTATGAACACAGTACAATTCACATTTCAAACGTGTATCATCGATTTGTACGAACTTCCAAACCTACATCCTCATAAACATCAGCAAAACACATTTTGTAAAGTTCTTCTAGATACAAATACAAAAAAAATAAGTATATGCAATATTAAAAGTACGGAATATTACAATTCGGAAGCCAAAGGACAGGTAAACCGGAAAAAATTGTTTTTCAATTTTTTTCACATTTGTTTCTTATTCAAGTTGACTTTAAAGCGACTTTATATTTTATAATTCGCATTGAATAATGTTCATATATGTCTAGGGAATAACATGGATAGCTCAAATTTATACGAAAGTCCCATTTAATTAAATTTTCTCTATTTCAGCAGGACCAGGAAGCGCATAACTAGAAGATCGCTCAAGATAAATGATCCTCCCTGCAGAAACCATTCAACACAATAACAACATTAGCATAGCGTCTCAAAGTAATGCAAAATTTAACGAAAATACCTTTTGATCCAAAATAAATATCTTGTTCTAAAAGTGGAATTTAAAAAGGATTCACCTCTAATCTTCTTACCCCCATCTTCTTTCTGGATATCGAGGGGGAGAATCCCCAGGGACATGCTCATCGTGCAGATGAATGTCGTTTGTTATTCTTGTAAAATCCATTATAAAAGCAAGAAATATTATTCATATTAGAAGCTCCTCTTTATAAATTATGATTGGAAAACCAAATTCTGTGTAACTATAATTAAAAGCTGCCCAGAAAAAAACATGCACCAAAGAGAATTGAGCTGTAGCCATCAGAGTGACTGTATCAAGTATCAAGCGAAAACCTGAACGGAACATACTAATAATCCACAAATAACACAAACATTCAACTATTGGCTCCCATTTGGAAAAATTAAGTTTTATTTCTTCAAAAGGTTCAGTTTCTGAATAACCTGAAACAATAGAGAGGATTTCAGAGCCACTAATTCGTTCGATTTTATTCGAAGATGAAACGTACTTTTTTAAAAGCTATTGAAATACGGAACTTGGAAATGCATTTTATAAACTTTGGCACTCCACAGACCTTAATGTGACATACGACTTAAGAATAAAAGAAAATGGCTATAATTAGAAGAAAGATAGTGAATGAACTGGAGGTTTGGTAGATTACAACAAAGAACCAAAAGACCAAATTAAATACTCCGTAAATAGTCATAAGCGTGAAAACGTTCCATACAACCCATGATGATAAGATAATCAATGACCAAATACATCATCATGAATATGACAATTCAGAATCTAAAAAACCAGTAGACCTGAAAAACAATGATTTTTCAAATTTGTTCCTTATTCAAATATTCGCAAATGTCAGTATATACATTGCCGAATAATATTTCAAATAGACTTTGAAGGAACATTATATTTTATAATTTTCATTGATAAGTGATTGAAAAATTGAAACCATTCAACATGTTAATAACAGTAGTATAGCGTCTCAAAGTGATGAAAAATTCATAGAAAATATTTTTTGAATCAATATAATTATTTTGTTTTCAAAGTTAAATTCAAAATGGATTTACTCTTACCCTTATCTCCATGCAAAAGGCCAGGCGAAAGGCACATAAATTACAGGGTACCAATTCTGCTCTTCGAGATGGTCTAGCATTCTTATAAAACTGAATATAAAAACACCAAATAGTCCACCTAATACAAAGTCCAGTATAAACATTTCTTCTGGAAAACCATATTTTACGTAACTATAATTAAAAGCTGACAAGAAAACATAATGCACAAAAAGGAATTTATCTAGATCCACCTCTGCGACTGTATCATCATAGAGCAAAAAATTAGCTGAACGGATCATAGTAATAATCCACAATTTAAACGAGCATTCAACTATTGGCCGCCATTTGGAAATTTTAGTTTTTAGTGCTTCAAAATGTTCACGTCTTGAATAACCTGAAACAATAGAGATCATTTCAGTGCGGACTTGGAATTTATTCGAAGATGAGGCATACGTTTTTAAATGAAAGTACAGAACTTGATGTTGGACATAAATCTAATAACTTTGACATGTAGCTTAGATGACAAGCATATTACGATATGAGATGGCTATAATTCGGAAGCACGAAATGAAGTCACACTGCAGGTTTAGTAGTTTATAACAAAAAAAGAACAAACATCAGCAAAACATATTTTTTAATGTTCCTCGAGATTCGCAACAAATATCAGAGCTCAAATAAGCTGAAAAAATGATGGAGACCATATGTCTTTATATGCTATGATGCTCCTACGAATACACTCCAGCTATTTTACAGTCCAGACAGAAGCCAATGAATCAAAGAACCTGTAGACCCAAAAAAAGTGTTTTTCAAATTTGTTACTTATTCAAATCCTTGCAAATGTATTTTAAAGTTTCATGTTGCTTGATCAAATTGCTTAATTTGCAATTGCACATCGGATTAAGTTTGCTTTGTTGTTGTAGATCCAGCAAGATCGATCAAGATAAATTTTTCCTCCTTGTAGAAACGATTTAAAACAATAACAACAGTAGCGAAGCGTATCGAGTGAAACAGTTTTCTTATTTTAAAAGTGGAATCCAAACTGGATTTACCTCTAACGACGTCTTCTTCGTCCTGTGTGTCGGGGTCGAGGTACATAGCGGCGTTCGGGTCGAGGTTGTTCGGGTTGAGGTTGTTCATATTCTGGTTGTTCAAGTTCCAAATTGACTTGATGTTGAGGGTGTGCATTTTTGCAACACCAAAGCAGACAACGGACAATGATGAAAATTATATGTAGTAGGCAGAATACAACGTTTAGTTTCAACATAATGCGGAAAGCAAGATATTGGTAGTATTCAGGTTCGAAACTTATCCAAGGACCAACATTCGCACTAAGAAAGAGAATATGATAAAGAAAATTGTCTGGACGATAAATGACGAGGAAAATAGCTCCAATGATTAGATAACAAAACCACAATGTACAGCAAGTTGTTGCTATTATTGCCGATGTTTTAGACTCATCTTTTACCCCTTCAGACTTTTCACCTTCTGAGTTACCTGAAACAATAGATATATTTTCAGTGCTACTAATTTGTGGGATTTTATTCGAAGAAGAAGATGAAGCGTATTTTTAAATGAATGTATATTGAAACATAAAACTTGAAAATACATTTTATGAACTTTGAAAACTCCAAATTTCACCTACGAATCAACATTATAAACTAAGTGAAGGTATTATAGTTACTAAACTGAAATATACATAACTAGAAGTTTTATTACTTCATCTGCATTATACTGGATCATATCTATTATATTCTTCAAGTGCAAAATGTTGAATCACGTTTAGTAATGATCTGCAAGTAATGAATGCACAAGCAGCGTAAATAATCACAAGTGACAAAACGTTAAAACTGCCAAAGGTTTCAGGCGGTCCTAAATTCACGACAATCATTTGAACGAGGAAATACAACAGAATAGAGGCAATGCAACAGGCCGTGAATACTTGTAACTTCACTGACACAAATACCACAATCAAAATGACACCAACTGTAATAACAGAAAATGAAAAAGTTGATCCGAACGATTCAGCAATAGATGCAAGATATTGAATGATTATATGGGCAGCGCGTACCACACCTGAAACAATAGAAATATTTTGAAGAGTGTTACAAAGGGAGTTTGCTAATGTCGCTAAGCTTCTATTCGCAGTCTTAAACAATTTTATCTATTGGTTGCTTATGCCCAAATATTATTTTGAACAAATTCTTCTTAATTGTTTTTTGTAATTAAATGTAAAGATTTCGAAATGATTAATTATAACCAGAAAGTTTTGAATGGGAAGTCAGTGCTTAACTGAAACTTTGAATCCTGAATTACGCAAGTTAATATTAACAAGAATTACAAGCAACAAGTCATAGGCATGTACACGTACGTACATACTCATAGGCAGTACTAGTTTAGCGATTTCAGTCACTCAATAGCTCGCAAAAACAAAAAATGATATGCAATAGCATACAGAAGGATGTAAATCTCTACAGAGAATAATATAAGTACGGTTGGAAACCCATAAACTACACAATCGACAGACCCGACATACTTATATAACATGGAATAATATATTTTGCAAAGCTCGTCCTTGTTCGACAACTTCCAAAGACGAGAATAAACATGGCAGCATAAGAAAACGTTTAACTGAAAACATAGCACTATGTTAAAATTACAAGATATGTCTTATCATCGAAATCCAGGTTTATCTTCAGAATAATTTTAATGAGTCCTGAAAATAAGATACTTTCAGATAAAAAAAAGTCTGACCGCTACTAGGTACCTAATATAATTTATCCACGACTGTTCAATAGTACCTCACTAGTCTAATCAAATATAATCATGATTATTAATCCCAAGGGAGTTACGAGTATTTCCTAGTGCGCAGTGATCTGTTTTGTTTAAAATACCAACAAAAACTACTGTTTTTAGAAGCGTTACTGAAATGAAGAAAAAAGTACAGTAAAGTACCTCTCTGCTATATGAATATATGTCAAATTCAAATTTGCAATGTTTAATTAAATGTGTATTTCTTTAGAACAAGTCGTGGATAAAACACAGTACAACTCTCGGTTCTTATGGTCAATAATGACGATCATAAGATCCTTGTATTCCAAAATGCTAGTATATCAGTTTTTATATCACAAGCATTAATAGACCTACAGACTGTTAATAACCAGGATTGAGCAAAAATTGTATGTAAAACCGGACAAAACTGCTACTGGCCTATTTGAAAATGCTAGAAAGTGCTGTCTTTCCACTTGATAAAATTAATACCCATTAACAAAAATACACGTTTTGAATATAAGTACTTACTTTCATACAGGCGGGGTTCCTTTGCAGGTACTCTTTGGGTCTTTCCCAATTGCTCTGTAGGATCATGATAAATAATGGGCTTCTTAAATTTTCTATTTGAATCTGCGTTATTTGTGCAGAATTGCCGTTCTTCGGGGCACTCGCATCTGCCAACTATACACCTGTCTTCTTGCTTGTTTTTAAATCCATCGCATAAAGATTTTATGTTTGGTTCATTCGCATCTGTAAATTAAAAAAATTATAGTCCAAAAGAACATTTTATTGCAAATTTTTAAAACGCCCTTTAAATTTTTTATGCTGATATTTTTTATTGCGTCTTGTTTCTTTTTATTTTATTAAATTTGTTGATTCTATGTTATAGTATATTTTATTCATTCCAAAGCATTCCTGGGTTTCAGTCAATTTTACCGTTTATTATTCAAAATGTTACAAATACGTTTCGGTGTCTTTCTCCACCATCATCAGTTTGTGTGTATAGTTCTTAATATCTCAACATTCAACTGGTCACTCAACCAGAGTGACTGACTCAAATAGAGTGACCAGTTGAATGTTGAGATATTAAGAACTATACACACAAACTGATGATGGTGGAGAAAGACACCGAAACGTATTTGTAACATTTTGAATAATAAACGGTAAAATTGACTGAAACCCAGGAATGCTTTGGAATGAATTAGATTACAGTCAGGAAAATATACGAAACAAGTATATTTTATACAGGGTTATTCAGGTGTAATCTTGATAACTTCGGGAATCAATAGAACAGTTCTCAGAAAATGTTCTCTAAATCGCATTGCTTCGGAGATACAGAGAATTTTTCACATACAGAGAAGTTTCATGAAATAAATCGGTCCTTTACAGGACTACAAAAATTTCAAAGAAATTTCCGTTATTAATTCTTGATAGGTCCAACCGCAAATTTCTCGGTAACTCTTTAGTTTAAGTATAGCACTTGTTGCCTGAATCATACTGGGAATTCGATGGAGAATTCTAAATTGAAATATAAAGCAGGTGCTTCCATTTGGAAAAAAAACAAGTTGATGGTCGTAATTTATTTTTCGACAACTCTGTATAAATAAATTTGGTACAAAAAATTCGCATTTATAAATAAAAATTGACGGGTCCTAGTTTTTTCCAAAAAACAGTTCGCTGAATTTTAAATTAATTTAGACATAATTTCTGGGACTCACTCTATACCTACCGGCTTAACAGTTTTCGGGGCTTATAAGCCGTGGGGCATCGGAATTACTGCTTCCAGACGTTTCGTTCACTGCGGTGAACATTATCGAAGGCGATCAGCTACCGGTCGAAGTTGTCTTCCGTGTCTCTCTCCGATGACTGATGAGGAAGGTACGAAAGATAGCTTCGATCGTCAGTTGATCGCGTTCCATAATGTTCACCGCAGATGTGAACGAAACGTTTGGAAGCAATTCCAATGGTCCACGGCTTATAAGCCCGGAAAAGCTTTCAACCAATACTTTGCCAGGGCGAGAAGGTCTTCATACTTTGATTCTGTAGCCTGTTTGCCTCTTTTAGAACAGTTAGTTACTAAAGGGCGGTTAAGAAATCTGAACCCCCATTTAATTGCCTATTAAAAAGTCCCAAAGCTGACAAAATATCGTCCCTTTTACTTCGTATATCTACCTTCAGTTAGATAATTGTAGGCGTTGTATTGCTTAGATGTATTGCTTTAACATTAATCAATGTTTTATGGGTGAAATGAATGTGCATGCTACAGTTCATTTCATTCATGCTTTAAGAAATATTTATGAATGTCCAGTAACAAGAATCAGTAATTAATTATTGTTGATTTTTTAGGCTGTGTACCAACAAGAAGTATTGACCCCAAATGACTTCGAAATTGCCGCAAGGCAAATGGGATGTGGTAGGAAAAAACAAATCAGCTCTACCGACTCACTAAAGTAAGACAATAAATATTTACAACTGATACTTACACATTGAAAGTTCAAATCCATCTTGGTGTAGTTGTTTGCAGATTTCATGAAGGCCATCGGAAGAATTATGTACGTCAGTCGGGAACGCAACTCTAAGGTCTGAAATCCAAATACTCAATCAAACAATCATGAGAATACATGATTTTTTTCCTCAATAGGGATATTCTAGTGAAAGCAACGGAAGTGCAATTTTTAGGCTAAACCCAGCTGATGGGAGCCCATAGGCTCGAAACTGACTTCCATCATAAACTCATGACGGCTCTGATGTAGAAATTTTCATTCTTGGGAAATTATTTTGAATGCGTGAATTCAAAGAAATTTCAGTCAATTTTAGAATGGAAACGATCTTTTGGACAAAGTATATATAAAAACGTCCTGCCATGTGGCTTTTAGTGTAAGCTATATTCGACCACGTATTATTAATACGTGGCATACTCTGCTATGTCTAGGAAAGTTCACTCTTAATTCAAATATCAATAGTTCAAAAAAGATACAGTTTAACGTGTTCTCTTGAAATATATTTTTCGGTTGGTAGTTGATTTAAATTATCATATTTAATTATTAAAAATCTCACCCAACAATCGACCCTCAGCTGATTCGATCAGCAACTCCGTTGTTTGGCCCCTACTGAATTGAGATATTAACACAATTACCACAGTGAACACAAAAGCCTGCCTCATTTTGAAATGATGTAGGAAATTAAAAGTACTAAAAATATGATCATTAACACACAACATACAAACCAGTAATGCGAGTTTTAGCCAAGAAGCTTCGTTTTTTCTACACGGAATTTGCACAAGAATGTTTTTCCGTTTTTCATACGAGCAGATTCTTTCCTTCAGCAGAATGTTGTTTTTTTATCACTGAACACATTTTACGTATTTGTGATTTTTAAAGAACGTAGAATAAATATTACAATGTTTGCTGCTTTGATATTAAAATATGAAATATTTTTCACTTCATTTATGATATTCAGTAGTACAGAATGCAGCGATATAAATTATTGATATAAAAAATTTGCGCAACTACCATAAAAATTATAATATATTATTTAGTGATATAACTAGTATTTTAGTAGATGTATTGCTTCCTTAATTTAACGTAGAGGGTGCTAAGTACCCATATCAACAAGTTTTTCTCTATTATATAGACGAAGAAAATGTAAACTAAGGAGAAAATGTAAACTACCTATGCAAAATGTGATGTAAACCAAAGCATCACAAGTCTTAGTCATCAAGAAGTCTTAGAGTAGCATCATTGGCAAGTAGCAACCACATCATCAATCAAGTCATGAAGGTATTGGAACAAGGAACGATAGAGGACAGGTGCTGCTCAACTTCATGCAAGAAATCAACATCTATGCATGAATTTCTTTTAAAAAAGCTCCTCAGAGAAAGCGGACATGGGCTAACTCTGACGGAGTAACGAAGAACGAAATCGGCTTTATAATTTCAAATAAAATCCAATGAAAACTTAAAACAAGACGATGCAGTTCAAAATCATTTCTCTATTAGAAGCAAGCACAAAACCAAATTCAAGCCAGTAAGAAGAGCAAGCAAACATTAACATGAAAGCAGACCGCCCACCAGATTGTTAGACGATCTGAAGTACATCAGTACAAATTTCTATGGAAGGCTTATGTCCAGCAGTGGATGACCATATCTGATTCATGATAATCATGATGAAAACAACATTTACCTTATCATGTTTCCGACATCACAATTTCTGTGATCAGTCAGTCAAAGTCTTATCATATATTTTTCAGGGTGCGCCCCTATTTGCCTTAAGTAAAAGCCAGTAAAACTAATTAAATAGACGAAACACTCAAAAGACAATGCTTTCATTCAGGTCGATTTGTGTTAATCGCAGGTAGATTTTTTCTTTTATTGTCTTCAGGTGTGTCCTTAACCGTGAATAAGAAGATTTTTTTAAGGGAAAATCAAAGAGAAGTTAAACATCGACCGACATAAAAATGAAAAATATATTTACAAACATATAATTGCTTCTTATTTAACTTTTTTAAAATTATCTAACAGAAATACAATCGGTAATATAAAAAAGTGTAAATCCATATGAGAGTAATTAAAGTTATAAACGACTGGTACTAAAAATAAATCTTATAAACAGGATCTTTATCGCACACTGCATCTATGGCACAAGAAACAATGTAGATTAAATAAAATATATAGAGTGATAGCGCCAAAAGCTGCATTGAGGTGGGAAATGCACATGTAAAAACATCTACTTTAATTTTTAAATATTTTAACATAATAACGAAAAGGATTGCATAAATCTTAAGGAATGACGCCATCTTCGAAAACCATGAACTTGGAGTAGCACCGATGAATACTGATATAACTAAGCCTATAACTGAAACAAAAAATATGTGTTAAAAATTCGTTAATGTTTGTAAGTTTAACTGGTTTAACCAAATACTTTTCGTCGAAGAAAAGCTGCAAATCCGCACTAGTCGACGTCCTTTTTTGAAACTCAATTAACTAAACTACAGACCAAATTTGGTTAAAGCAGTTTGAATATGATTTTGGTCTTAAAACTACTGTTTCTTATAAAGTGTAATCAAGCAGAAAAAACTATATGTTTATGGATATCGCAATGTTTATTACATTTTCAGAATTTTGTAGTTGTATGATAATTTATTTAGTTTCATAAGATACTTTCCTTCATAAGTATTCCGCTTTAAAAATCAATTACTTAAATTGTATCCGTGTCTATGATTATTTCATTATCAGAATTCCATTAAGTATGCGATCACGTTGAGAATTCTACAAATTATACTAAGTATATGTTCCTAGTTCTAAGAAAGTTTTTTAGAAAATTGCAAATGCAAATATCAATTCAGATTTGTTACGTGAGCTGGAACTTTAGAATTGAGTTCCAGTTAGATTTTTTGTAATTATAATGTAATAATAGTGAAAAATGAACGCTAATTAATTCTAATTTAAGTTAATTTGCAAGAAAATGTAGATAATTATTCTCCAACCGAAGTAACTGCGCACAATTCAAGAAACATTAAAATGACGTTCGGTAAGGTTTGAAAAACATGTTTAAAAATATTTAAAATATATGTAGTAAAACAAGTTATTTTGACATGAATTGAAATTAATTTAGGTATATTGTTTCAGGACATTGACAAGTAATTTCAAAACCGTTGACGGTCGAGATAGATGAACCTACTTTTGTGAAACAGATTTAGCGCCATCAAAAGTTACCAAACTATTTCACATTAAGTCAAATGTAGATGGGCGGTAAAGAAACAATAAAAACCATCGTTTTTACCCCAAAAAAATGGTGCTGGTTTGGTAGTGAAATCCGTTCTGGAATTAGCTCTGGTGTTGTTTTCTTGCGACCGCTAGGCAGATGGACGATCACCTTCGCTTCGTGAAGCAAAGAATTTTAAGTAAATGCACCAAGTAGAGAACGATATGACAGCAAGAACTATAGCACTGTTCAGAAATAGAAGAGCAGAGAAATCGCCGAATTGCGACCAGGCCAAATATTGAATGAGACCCATCATCGGAACCCCATCAAGGTACACGTGAACGAGAAGCCATATGTTAGTTGCTTTATAATGTATGATGAAAGCAGTTGCTAAGACGACAACAAAAAACCAAACCCATCCGAAAGTTTGTAGAGTACTTCTCAGTGAGTTTAAACCTCTTTGCCTTGCACTTTCATGATTGTCACGTGTTTTTCCTGAAACAATAGAAATACTTTCAATTCCACTTAATAATTTGGTTTGTATGTGAGAATAAGATGAATATGCTAAAACCTAGTTTGTTGATCACAATTCCATTACAGTTGCACTAGAATTTTAGAGCCTAAGATTTGAATATCTATGAAGAACTAAGCGGCTATAAGCTATTTCAAACTATACATGTATTTGGTGCATTCGTTGGATTCGTTCCAAAATGGAAAAAAATGCGGCCATAAACAGGAAACCGAAACAAGGTACCGCCCCTACATAGAAGTAAATCAAGGTCAGTTGATCTAAGTCTAATTTATAGACCAAATATAGCATCCAACAATTTAAGAGAAAAATTAAAAAGAAAAAAGCGACCGTCCCGCGCCATTTCGAATAAGTACAGATCGCCTGCATAGAAAACCCTATAATGGTCATTGTTACAGCCCCCGTGAATGATCCAATAAACGGCGCACAGTGCTTCGCTAATGTAATTATATCTTGTTGGAAACCTGAAACAATAGAGATATTTTGAAGATCATACACAGACCAGAATAATAGGTCTTAGGTTAACAATCAAAAGTTGTTGGTTGAAAATACACCCATACATGTGTGTTCCATAAATGATCAATTATCTAACAAAATTTTATGCTGCTTTGTTTTACGTTTAACAAAGTATTGGAAATAAATTGGTGTATAGTGCGGACCCACAAGTAATCCAGTGTGACTAGGAGAATTCCAGTCGGCGCTAATTGCAGTAGCTCAAACAAACTTGTTTAAGCAAATCAGTTAACTATAGAAGATACATAAAAGCCGATGTTCGAAATCCAACGATCCAAAGGATTCAAAGAACGAAAAAAAATATGTTAGTTAATTAAGTAACTCTGTAGTTGTGAATGTATTAAAACCCCAACAAATACATAGCGAGTAGGAAACAGGAAATTAGAGCAAACATTTGAAAAACCGGGTTTTATCATTCAAATAGGTTCAACAGACAAGACACTTCAAGTTTTCACCGATTCTTAGGCTTCATATAATTTATAACCAGCCTTAAGGAAACTGTATGGAATATTATTTAGAATAGAATATTACTTCATTTCAGGAAACGCTTACGGAACTCAAAACTTTAAACTTCGCTGACTACAGACAAAGCTTCAAACGAGCCCCTTTTCGTAAAAAAAATTGATATAATACTTACGTCCAAGTGCATAAGTTCTGCTAATATGTTGTCTCAGGGGGGACTCAGTGGAACCCTCAGAGTCTGGTTGTTTCATACGCTGCCCTTTATTCATATTCCTGCTCAACTCTGCCCTATTAGTGCAGAATTGCCGTTCTTCTGGGCATTCGCATCTACCGACTGTACAACCGATTTTCTGTTCCTTTTGAAACCCATCACATAGACCGCCTATGCATGGGTTATCTGCTTCTGAAAAAAAATTGTTGAGATTCGGAATTGGTCCAAAAAAAAAACGTTTAATGAAGTACGAATGAATTTACGAAACATGAGATAGTTTGTAAGTGGAAGTTTAGGTTTTCTATTTGAAAAAATGTCTTCATAATTTTTAGTAACCTCACATTGATTTCAGACCTCCACATATGAAGACAAAGTTTTTTAATTGGGTACCATCTAATAAAGTACATGGAATATTTTGCGAATATTTTAAAATATACCTTTCGTTAGGCAGTTGCTGCCGCTACACTGCTTATATTTGTTTCGTGTGCTTTAATCATCGCTTTAAGTGTTAATAATGCATGTTTCAATGTTTAAATTGGAAAATTAATTTAACTTAAATTAAATTAATAATTAATTTTAAATAATTAAATTTAATTTAAATTTCTGGCGCAGTACAGACAATGGAACATCTCCTGACATGCCCAAACTGCCCCATACAGTGTTCCCTTAACGACCTATGGCTAGGAAAACCCGAAGCATTGAACCTGGCCCAATGCTGAGCCGAGAAACTTATTCCGGATACGAAAAAGTAAAAAGTAAAGTAAATTTTTTAATTACTCCCTAATTACAGTTCAGAAGTGGATAGGGACAGTGAAGCAAACTTCATAAGTAAAAACCGTTTGAATGCATAGATTTGATCAATCATCATATATTAATCGAGTTAGTAAATGAAGTTTTCATGAAATATGTACATTAATAAAGTATTTATTGTTGTTTTCCAGGATAAATTCAAGCTGTATGAAAACCTGGTGGGAATTTGGACTCTAAATAACTTGGACATTGTTGCTGAACCATAAAGCCACAACGAATAATACGAGAAGAGACGCGGAAGGTACTAGGAGGGTACTACCGCCTGGAAAAGAAAACTTATCTATACCTCCTATCCAATTGAATGAATATGTATGGGACGTTTCGTTAGATTGTTTAAGATCAGGATAATTCCAAAGGACACTTACTCAGAGAAAGTTCAACTTCCTGTTCCTTGCAGATACCATCAACGCATCCCGTAGGAGTACGACTGTCAGTTTCGTTCAGGGATCCAATACCGAAAGCTGAGACAAGAACGAAAACTAATAATTTGTACAAGTATTTTGTCAAGAAATTAATACTTACCTAAATCTTTAATGCACATATTGTCAGTTGCATCATATTCATAGCTTTCGTTGCATCGGCAGATGCCCTCATGGCAAATAGAGTTTTCAAATTTGGAAAGACATTGTACATCTTCATCACATGCAGAATTTAAGTTTTCGGCAATTTTCAGACATTCAGTGGATGCAAGGTTTGAAACATAGCCGGCCTCGCATTGGCATCCATCGTTTTTACATTGGTTATTAGAATTTAGTTTGTATTCCTCACCTAGTATAGAATAGTTATTAGTTAAGGCGTTACTGAAATGAAAAATTAAGCTGTACCTTTGATACACTTTCTTCCGTCAATATCCGGAACAGTTCCCTCTATGCACCTGCATTTCCTATCCTGGCATACAGAATTTTCAATGAGGCAAACTGATGAACTTTCACAATTTTGTCCAAGCTTAAGAAGTCTTTGCTCCAAATTACTGACACAAAACTTAGTGCCATCGCAATTACAGTAATTGTTGATGCAGACTGCATTTTTCAAATGATGGCACTCCGAGGAAAAATTGCAAGGAGTTGGTGCTTTAAAAATAGGTACTTTATTAAAAACATATTTTACTATGATTTGATCGTTTTGAAAACCAGACTGTATCTATTTATTTCAAATAATTAAAAAATCTCAAATTTTTTCACTCACTGAACGTGGACGCAAATCTTAAATAGGAACTTTGAGCTTATTCCCTCAACCAAATTCAGTAAAGCGTGTTCTACTTACTTTATCGAGAAGTTAATACAGTGATGGTTAGAAGATACAGTTTCGTGTGACTTACTTTATGAACTCGATAAATCAGCAACGTGGCAAATTATTGCGTTTTTTTGGAAAGTTGAAGTCGAAACATTGTCGATCTTATGCAGCAAAAGAATGTTTCTAAGCTAATGGGCTCTCCAAATAAAAACCTAGCTGTAATTAATCCTTATCCTCCCTCTATCTTACCTGAAAGTTGACTATCAACAAAATCCATCAGCAAAGCTTCCCCGTAGATTCCATGGAAGTTAAATAATAAAACAATAAAAGACGAAATTAGTGCGGAAACGGCCTTCATTTTGGACAAATTGTTCCGTTTTTAAAATAATTTTAAAATATTGAACATTAACAAACAGCAGACAAACGATAAATGCCAGTTTCGCCAAACGACTTCGTTTTTTGGCAAAAGAATGGAATTTACCAAGAATTTACTAGCTCTTTTTCATGGGAACCGTTTCTTTACTTCTGTTAAATGTTGGCTACTACAATTCTGTTAATAAGTGTATGAGACTTTTCTATTTTGAATCGACGGTTTTAGTAATAAGAATTTTCAGGCACAAAATATAGATACTTTTTAGATTTTAAATTGTAACTAGACCAGTTCAAACAAACTGGAAGCATGTCGTCAATATTGAACTTTCTAGATTTTAAAGGATTGCTGTAAATATGATTATATATTCACCCAGATTTTTATATGTCCAGCCAAAAAAGCAAAAAGGCTGGTCATCCTAGTCAAATACAGGGTTCGCCCTTAACTTAAGTTAGAAAATTGTAATTGTCCTGATTTTTATCCAAGATATTCCCGGAACTAAACTGCTCAACAAAGCAGACGTTACACGAGGATTATTTTGGCTCTACCATCTACCTCACTTGGGAAAATGACGCTTTAAAAGCATGTTTTATGCAATTTTCTAAACATTTTTGTTTTCCCAGCAATTCCTTTACAAAACCAAAATGATTCGTGTTTTTCCCCATAAAATGTAATTTTTCTCGATAACGACAGACACTAGACTTTTTGGCTAAGAGCACTTTTTTGTATAGAAAATATTGGTCTTTTAAGGTTTTCCTTTCATTCGGAATTTTCCCCAGTGGTGTAGAAGTTAGGGAAAAACCTAGCCCCTTTTTACCCCACAGATTCTGCTACTGGTACATGAAGAAAAGTAACTTAGGTAACAGAAGGTAGGTAAGATAGGTAACAACAAATGGTTGATTACCTATCTCAAATATATCTAATGATTTTTATTATTTCCTCCAAAATTATATTGCATCAGCCATAATAAATCAGGTTCGCTTTCTTTTCATAACATTAAGTAAAAGGTAAAAATTAAGTGTAATTATTAAATGCGAACATTTAGTTTCTACTATAATTAGATTCATACTTGCTTCAGGAAGTTCCAACAAAAATCAGAGCAAAAACGGAATTTAAAAATATGAATCTAATAATATAAACTGCCAATTAAATGCATTGCCTCTAATGCATTATTAACTTTTTTATAAACCAACGCGGTAAAAATGTCTTAGTAGACAGGATGGTTTTTTATTTCATCGCAATTTTCAATATTTTTCAATTTGGAGGACGTTTAGTGACATATTAATAAAACAGCCTGTTGATATATGCAGTAAAATATTTACAACTAGGGATATGAAATAAGCGAAAATAAAAGGATCAGAGGAAAAATTTTCTCTACTTCGATCAATATATACTGATCAAATTCGGTTAACATTCTAAAGGACCGTGTCTACCTAAATCAATTAACGCGCTTAATTAATAGTGAATACGTCCGGAATAATTGGAATAATTTAAATTAACGATTTCTCGGCCATGTTGGTTCTACGTTTGAATATTGGAGTGCGTTCCGGTGATAAAGTTGTAAGGTACGTAGATACGTAGAGAACGTAACGTATTCTACGCTTGTATGCAAGATTAGTTAGTTGAGCAGCCTGCACCATTTCCAAAGATGTCAGGCTGTACGAGGAGCTCAGAGAAAATGTGAAATAAAATTGTGTTTTTAAAGAAAATGACAACCGAAAAGCCAAGCTTATGGGCTGAGCACTTAATTAATAGATTTGGGGATCAGGTGAGTGCTGCGGTTTAATTGTTCAATAACAAATACCATCCGGTGATGCTGCCCACCAACTAATCAATATTTACATCTCCACTGATAATTCAATTCCAGAAGTCCATTTGGATCCAAATTTATTTTTTATTTTAGTTGCCTTGTCGAATTGGTCCTCAAACAACTCACACCGCTCTAAATCAGGAACAGAACCAAAACTGTATCATTCAAATATCTAAGTACAAGTTTTCTTTAGTGCTTGATGGTTTTGTTAAAATCCTTAAAAAAGTGAACGAAACTGTAAGTTATTTTTCCCTGTGCATTTTACTTAGGCATAATTATGAATTAAAATGGTCTTTAATTACACTTATTTGGCTACCTGCACCCACATAACAACTGTGCTTCTTGTCTTGCTCAGTAGCCATTAATCAATCATATGTAAAATATTTTAAAAACCATTATGTTACTAACACTTGCTACAGTTCTCTAGTTAGGCTTAGCAACTGTTTGCCAATAACAACATGGTATCACTAGATTGCAACTTTTACTAATCCTTAACTTTGCCTTTTTTAACAAATAATATAATTTCAATCATATCTCGCGAAATAATTAAAGAATAAATAATGTTGATTAATTGCTTCTTCAGTCAATAAGTGTGGTTTTCTAGTTTGCCCATCCTTTGCGGCAGAAGGGCATACCGATATTATGCGCTTCTTCTGCAAACTGCTTTTAGTTACTGGTATGTTTGCTTACTAACAAATGCAATAGGTACTGTATCATGGTTAGTTGTTAAGAACTTCTTGCACTTGACTCATCCCCCATCAGAAACGGTTGGCATCCAGATTTGATTTCATTCTTGCTATTTCACCGCTCATAAACCTATCTTTAAGACCACTTAATTTAATTTAATTTATTTTTTATATCAATTGTTTGTAATAGTTTTCAATAAATTATTTTTTTATTATTTATGTTTTGTTTTTTTTTCACTTCTATTGCAACTGTTCTAAAGGCATCAGTATTGAAGAAATGTACTTTGTTGATACCGCTTGCTAGTGCTTGATTCTGCATGATATTGCTGTTCAGTAGTATAAGTACTAACCAACTATCTGACGAAAGGTATATAAAATTGTCTAAAAACAAAACCAAAATTCTTCGCAACAGTGCTAACTGAATAACGTTATTCTAAATGAGGCTCTGCGGCTTTTGAAAATTTAAGTATGTGAATTAAAATACAAAACAATGAATCCTTTTACTAGGCGACGCTGCATCATTAATCTAAAGGCGACGGCATTTTAATATGGTGAAAAAGTCTCGCTCAATTAACAGAGTCTGTAGACAATAACACCCATAATAGGTGCTTAGCAATTTTAATTATGGCAGACCCATTGATAAGACTCGTTGGTAATCACTGGCAAAGTGTTGATACTGAAAGCCACCGACCTTTGTGATTTCGCAGGCTGGGTCTGAAAGTGACACATTTTTTTCAACAGGGATGAAATTTACCAGAATAAATCGTTTTACAAAAAAGAACGGTTTCTGCGGATTGTATATCTACGTGGTTTTGTTCAGCAACTTTTTCGGGTTGCAATTTTGAAAACATCAGAAATCTGATTCATATAAGCATTATTCCCTGGCTCTTAGAGCTCGTTGGCGAGGCGATCTCAAGGATCTACACAAAGTGCGATCCAAATAAATGGCTTTTCTTCAGTGTTGAAAGGTTTCCTGTCTGTACTACCCTATTAGTTTCAAAATCGCATCAGTTGCATTGATAAGCGATATTTTGCCAAGCAACTCCAGGTTAAAATATTAACTTTCTCAATTCGGATTACATAAAATTATGCATTGTCCAGATTTTTACAGTGCAAACGATAAGTTTTTGATCAGAAATTGAAAAGCGCGCTGCGTTAAAACTCGTGAAGTTTGCTACTCATCCTTCTTTAATTATTACTAAATGCGCAAAAAGGTGGATACTACTGAAATAAGAGGAACATCTGCATGTAGCAAATGTTGTCAGGGTATAAGAAAATACCACAGACTGAGCCCATACAATAAAGCAAAATCAAAAAAATGTAGGATAAAGCCTCCAGCAGGAAAGCAGGTGCTATAACTGATTAGTTTTGTTAACAATTGGCTTGATTTACGTTGTCAATAAAGAAGTAGTTTCTAATTAAATTCTGGTTTTATTTAGAACAGTTCGTTTACACAGCATTTTTTATAGTACGACAAGCATCAAAAGCATGGAACGGAACAAGAAAAAAATTATTTTGACAGTTTATTTATAATCCTCGAGACCCTAGAAAAATGCTTCAGTATTCAACCAAGAGACTCAATTTCTTTGACTATGGAGGAAAGTCAAAACCTGAAACTGGTGCTCAAAGAAATTTGCTGTTACCTTATTAAAGGTACTAAAACGCTTTCCCTTAAACCGATCGTAGTTATCCGGATAACAATATTTAACGAAACTCTATGTTTTAGATACTTTCCCAGAAAATAATCCAAACGCACATGCTTTGCGTGCATTAGCGAGTAAAGTACTTTTTGCGTTGTCTGTAAATTTTTTCAACATTGTTTTTACAAGAATTATTTATAAGTTGCAAGAATGCGCTTCTTCGTCCGAAGATATTGTGGAATTGAGCGAAATTGAACTCATACAACACATTAATGTGGACGTTAAAAGATTGTCAAAGCTTTTTCTCGAGGGTTTATCCAAATTTAAGCAACTTCGAAAGAGTCCTCAGCAAGCATTCGTTATATCGATTGAACGGGCTATTTGGAACTGGATTGAATCGTATCCATATGAATTTTCCAAGTACCAGCAAAACCCTGACGATGAACTAAGTAAGAACGCCGACCAACTGTTTGATATCATCGAATCTGTCAGTGATAATAAGAAATTCAAAACGAATATGTGGTCTTTACAAATGATGTTGCTTATTCTCATTCCAGTAAGTATTCGGTCATGCATCGACTTATTACGGTGAAACTCATGTATAACTTCTCATTTAGAAAATTGTTGAGGAGATAATTGTTACCGAAGCTAGTGGTGGTATCACAAAATATGTGAGAAAGAAGAACTACATTGATAATATTAAAAAGTCTTTAGGCTTGCATTCAAATAATAAACAGTCAATCGAAGCTGCCGTCATAGCTGGAGTAAAGTTATGTAAGGCATCAACGTATATTAACACCCTCAAGCCTACGACTAAAATATTCAACCTTGTGCAATCTATCATGACTGATCTTAAGGTAAAGTTGCATTTTTCTCTGCACCTTCAGATTAGTGAGCTGATCCTATTTTAGAACTTGCTGTTTAATCCAACGAATCCAAACTCTCGAAGAGCATATGCCAATCAAGATATTGACGTCATGATTGATTGCTTTGTATCAACATTTCGGGTGTATCCGAAGAAGAATGAGTGTCTCAATGTTTGCTTAAACATCAATTCACCTCCACCGTATCATTTTGTCTTGGCCAAGGCTTTATTTCAAATAATATCCCAACCAAGGCTGCCTTGGTGGCCTATAATTGATGTCTTTTACCCTAAATCAGGAGATCTAAAGAACATATTTTCTGATGCTCTCAGTAAAGTTGGTTCTCCGGGCTACAACCAACACATGCCGTTGCGTGTGATGAATGTTCTAAAAGGAAGCAAAGATGCTTTGCAAAAATTCCGGTCAAGTGGGGAGGACCCTGTCGGATATAAAAGCATCTTATTATTTATGGTCAGGCTCATACATGCGGATCCAGTTTTATTTTTGAACCAACATGGAAAACCTGGGCATGAAATTCAAAGCTGCACTCTAGATTTGATAAATGGTCTTGTATCGTTAGTTCACCTACAATCTTTGCCAGATGTAGCTCAGGAAGCAATGGATGCGTTGATTGTACTTCATCATCCAGATAAAATTGAAATGTGGAATCCCGAAGCTCCTGTCAACACCTTCTGGGATGTGGGATCTCAGGTTTTGAGTCAAATCTCTGGAAAATTGATACAGCACCAATACCCTAACTATACGGATATTTTGAAATGGCTTCGTGAGATTTTAATTCACAGAAACGCATTTTTGACGAGACATAAGAACTATGCTACTTTAGGTTGTTCTATTAGTCATTCTCTTCAAGCTCACGTTAAGCTAGAGGTAAACAATTGGTTTGTATTAAGTACACATAGTGTATTACGGTGAGGTGCTCGTTTGATTTTGTATTTCATATGTTAATTTCAAGGTTGTGTATTTCATGTATTTATGGAGCGTTGAAATGGATGCGGTACTCATTGCGATGAATTGCTTTTCATTGTTGTGCCAAGAAGCGGAAATTATTTGCATGCCTGAAGGCATAAGTATTACCACAATGGTACCAAACTTTACTATTTACATGGAACTCGCTCAAGCTGCCACCCTTATTACCACTGGTAACTGAACAGTAGTATAAAAACATACCTTGTATGTTAGTTATATTATGTCCAGGTCGGTTAGCGCTGCAAAAGCGCATCATGGCGCTACTAAGGAAAATTGGGAATTGCTCAAATGGAGTTTATCCCGCATGGGAAGAAACGTATAAAAATTGGTCGGCCTCCTACAAAACTATTTCGGCATCATCAAAATCCAAGTTTGAAGATGGCCAGTTGGAGCCTTTCCATCGATCTGCAGGGAAACGACGAGCGTCCCACCAAAATTCAGAGCATGAACTTGAGGTAAACTCCATAGAAAATTTTATCATGCTGTCACGATTTCGGCGCACTTTGAAACCTATTTCTACTCCACTATTAAATTTAGTGGTGGCTATTTTACTGATTCTCAACAGAACTCTTAGAAGGATACAAGCCAAGAAGACCCACACATTCCTAACTGTCTTCTTAATCTTCACGCATCTTAAATATCTTCCTCATTTTGCTCCTAGGCTGTCGTTCCTGTCCTCAAACCTTACGGTATGGTCTTCGGAAATAAATTCTTTTAAGCGCTGTTCAAGTAGCATTTTTTAGGGGACTCGACTGTTTCTTCTCTAGAATACTTTTTAACGGATGGAGTATCTATGCGTTCATTGGTCATGTAGATTCGGAACTACACTTTTTAATATTAACTTTGCGGATAGGAGGGAAAAAATCAAGTTTCTTTTCCAGAAGGAACAGATATTAGAATGGGCCAATATGACCGGGTTTCTTTGTGCTCTCGGTGGTGTTTGTTTACAAGCCAGAAACAAATCGCAGGCAAAAGTACTGTCCCAGCATGGGCAGCCATCAAATTTATATGGCATACATAGTACCCATATTGGAAGTGGTTCTGGATATTCCAGTATGTCTTCTTTGAATACAATAAGTTCTATGGGTGAAGTTAACTTTAGCACGAGGCGGTGTGCCTCAGTAAATGCTTCCAGACCACATCCCACTGAATATGACGGCAGTAATGTGATCCAGTAAGTTTAATTAAATTTGGGGATTGGCCGTTTTAAATTGACTGGTGTATTTTATCCGCAGATTTGTTGAGTTGCTTTTAAAACTTCTGTTCTGCAATAATGAGAAAATTGGTAGTCAGATCCAAAAACATGTGAAAGAACTAATAGGTCACGAAATGGCAACTGCTCTTTACCCCATTCTATTCGAACAAATAAAACTAATAGTTGACAAGTTTTTCGATCAAAGCGGCCAAGTCACTGTTACAGAATTTAACACACAATTCATAGAACACATTATTGTAATATTAAAGAACATTTTGGATTACACAAGAAGCGATCAGCCATCAGAAGACCTGAGTGATACTAGTATTGAAGGAATGATGCTGCAAATAGTCAGATATTCTCGTCATCTTGATATGTCGGTTCATGCAATTCACATAAAAACCAAACTATGCCAATTAGTTGAAGTGGTGATGGACCGACGAGACGACTTGTCTTTTCGTCAAGAAATGAAGTTTAGAAATAAACTAGTCGAATATCTCACTGACTGGGTCATGGGAACTAGTCATCAAATTTCACCACCCAGTGGAAACGATATGACTGATATGACCCGAGAATTAGATCAGTCGGCTATGCAAGCTGTAGCGACTTTACTAAGAGCTCTTCCGCTGCAGCCTGAAGAATCGGATGGAGGGGACCTAATGGGAGCCAAGAGTCAGTTGTTCTTGAAATACTTCACTTTGTTCATGAATCTCTTGAATGATTGTGTAGACCCTATGAGCGAATCAGAAATTTTAGATTTATCGGACAGCGAAGAGTGTAGACAACGCCTAAACTCCGAAAATTTATCCAATTTGCGTAGTGCAACCATACAAGCTATGTCAAATCTCCTGTCTGCAAACATTGATAGTGGGTTAATGCATTCCATCGGTAAGTTTTTCGTCTGAAATAACTTACTTTCATTTTTTATTTACATTTAAAAATTCAAAAAAAGATGTCAGAATGATACATTTCTTCTTGCTATTATTTTTTTATTTATTTCAAAATTTCCTGGGTTTCAGTCAATTTTATTGTTTATTATTTAAAATGTTACAAATACGTTTCGGTGTCTTTCTCCACCATCATCAGTTTGTCTAAAATATACATTTTACATTTATTATCAATTTAATTAAAAATAAAAAAACACATTCACAAAATTAACATATTAAAATTCAAACCACACACATATTAAAAAGTACAATTTGGGACCTTTGTTTTCAGGTGATGAGTCGGGATAAACATGTTTATTTTTTAATATCTTTTATCTGCATGCATTGCAACTATGTGGCAAAATATTATAGATTACTTTAATTTATTGCTAGATCTGGGTTACAACAAGGACCTCCAAACAAGAGCAGCTTTCATAGAAGTTTTGACGAAAATACTGCAGCAAGGCACTGAATTTGAGACTCTAGCTGAAACTGTTTTTGCGGATCGATTTGAACAACTGATACAACTGGTTACAATGATTAGCGACAAAGGAGAGCTGCCGATTGCAATTGCTTTAGCAGATGTCGTATCAGGTTCGCAAATGAATGAATTGGCGCGTGTTTTGGTGACGTTCTTTGATGCAAAGCATCTCTTATCGCCCTTGCTGTGGAACATGTTCTATCGGGAAGTAGACAAATCAGATTGCTTGCACACATTATTCAGAGGCAATTCTTTGGGAAGTAAAATCATGGCGTTCTGTTTTAAAATATACGGCGCTACTTACTTGCAGAACCTTTTGCAGCCTTTGATCCAATGGTTGTTAGATGAACACCCTTTGCAGAGTTTCGAAGTAGATCCATCCAGATTGGGTCGCAACGAAGACATTGAAGAAAACCAAAAAAACCTTATAGCGCTTACTCAGAAAGTGTTCGATGCTATAGTATCATCTGCAAACAAATTTCCCCCACAGCTTCGATCCATGTGCCACTGTTTGTATCAAGTGTTGAGCAAACGGTTTCCGCAGTTTCCGCAAAACAATATAGGTGCTGTGGGAACAGTAATTTTTTTGAGATTTATCAATCCAGCTGTTGTGTCTCCACAAGAAATGGGCATTGTTAACGAACAAATACCGCCTATCACCAAAAGAGGATTAATGCTGCTATCGAAGATGTTGCAAAATATTGCAAACCATGTGGAATTCAGCAAAGAGCAACATATGGTGTATTTCAACGACTTTTTAAAGAGTCAATTTGAAACTGGAAGAAGATTCTTTATCACCATTGCTTCAGATTGTGAAACTATCGATGAAGGGTCGCATTCTAGGTCCTTCATCTCAGATGCTAATATTTTAACTTTGCACCGGCTCTTATGGAGTCATCAGGAGAAAATAGGAAATTACTTGTCCAGTAGTCGAGATAATAGATCTGTGGGGAGGCGCCCCTTTGATAAAATGGCTACTTTGTTGGCTTATTTAGGGCCTCCAGAGCATAAGACTTTCGATTCACAGTAAGTCAAAAATTTCATGCGCAAGTGATTATAATTAGATCTATTTCGATTTTAGCACGATGTTTACGACTAACCCAAGGTGGCGTGCCCTGGACATGTCGTCCAGTAACTTCGAAGACCTTATGACTCGTCATAACATCGACGAAAAGGAAGAGTTTAAGTCAGTAAAAGCGCTTAACGTCTTTTATCAAGCCGGCACTAGCCGGGCTGGACATCCAGTATTTTACTATATTGCTAGGAGATTCAAGTAATACCCAAGATATTCTTGTAGATCCAGTTAATTTAAAAAACAGTACTTTCAGGATCGGAGATACAAACGGCGATTTATTAATCTATCATGTCATTTTAACTCTTAAACCATTTTGCCACGCTCCATTTGAACTGGTAGTTGATTTTACACGAACCAGTTCTGAGAATAGATTTAGGGCCGAATGCCTACAGGGGTGGTTTTGCGTTTTACCTGAAGTAGCAATTGAAAATCTTCATGCAGCTTATATTTATAATTGCAACAGTTGGGTTAGGGAATACACCAAATATCACGACAGAATATTTAGTGCTCTTAAGGTAAACTTGTGTTTGCACGTTTATTTTATAAATCTGACCCTCAACACAAGTTTTAATTAGGTTTCCAATAGCACTTTTGATGTCGTCAAAGAGCTAATGGTTTATTGTGCGCTTTGTAAATTGAAACCTTCTGTACTTTTCAGGGGAACCGCAAAATTGTGTTCCTAGATCACCCTTCGAAAATAAACGACTTTATTGAGCCAGAACACCAGAAACTTCCAGGCGCTACGCTAAGCTTAGATGAAGACTTGAAAGTGTTTCATAATGCCTTAAAATTATCGCACAAAGATACCAAAGTTTCTATAAAAGTAGGTCCGACGGCTATTCAAATTACTTCGGCAGAAAGAACCAAAGTTTTTGCTCATGCTATTTACCTGAACGATGTTTATTACGCTTCTGAAATCGAAGAAGTATGTTTGGTCGATGATAATCAGTTTACTTTAACTATAGCTAACGAAAGTGGTCCCTTGAGCTTTATCCATAACGATTGTGATGCTATTGTACAAGCTATTATCCACATAAGAAACAGATGGGAACTGAGTCAGCCTGTAAGTATTCGTTGGAAACGGCCAATAATTGTCTCTTCGCTGGACTCTTAAAACGTATATCAAAGGTTCGATTATTTAACGAACCATCAGTACTTAAGTCAGTAATTTCTTGGAATCGTGCTAGATTTCTAGGAGTTCAAGAATTTGCCCGCGAGTTTATTGTACCGTTTTCGTGCCTGCTTACAAATGTTACGGTATTTGTGGGAATCTTAATCAAATAGCGTAATATTTTCACATTTATAACATTTTTTAAATATTTTCGCCTAAGTTTCTGTTATTTTAAAGAAGATGATGTTCGTTTTAAGAGACCAGTTATGTATTGTATTTGTCATCAATATATTCTCTTATCCGGAGAATGCGCTCTAATAAATCGAACGCATAATAGAATATATTAATGAACTAGTTTGCGAAACTTGCTGCTACTTCTGGTATGACGCAGAGCTATCAATGCAGGCATTTCAATCCCAAACCAATTTTTTTTTCAGGTTCGTGTAAATTTATCAACTAAAATTTACATACATTGTAGGCTAAACTGTTTTTACCGCGAAATGTTCTATTTATTAATTTTTATATTTATTATTATCTTACCATTTTAATACATTGCAAGAATTTTGGTCATAAGTAATGAGACACACACACACACCTAAGTATTTTGAAATGTATAGTAAGCAGAAGATTCTTATCCATTCAAATTTCTAATAAAGCTGTAAGCTTCTACAATAAAATTAAAAAGTTGCTTTTTATTGAAAAAAATATGCGGTCATAAATGTTAACATTTTTTTACAATTTGAATCGAACAAAATGAACGAATGATGATGAAATTTTTTAATTAAAACTATCAGCCAGCTACAAATTTGTATTGCAATAATTTGTTGTCAATTACGTGTGTTCTTAATTATTACTTATGGTCAACCCTGGGTATCAAAATAGATAGAAATTTGTGGGGAGATTTTTTACCTACAAGTGTATGTAACTTTCCAGAGGTGTATCATGTAACAGTGCAACACTGGCCCTTAAAGATGAAAAACTACGTTTAAATTTCAGGATACCATTAGCGTACATCAACAAATTCGGCCGAAAGATGTACCGGGAACCTTGTTGAATATGGCATTGTTGAATTTGGGAGTTCACGATCCAATGTTACGCACAGCAGCCTACAATCTCTTATGTACCCTAACGGCGACGTTTGATTTGAAAATTGAAGGACAGCTTTTAGAAACGCAAGGGCTATGCATTCCATCCAATAATACTCTGTTTATCAAGTCGATATCGGAAAAGTTAGCTACAAATGAGCCGCATTTGACTTTGGAGTTCTTAGAGGAATGTATACAGGGATTTAGAGTGTCTAGCATTGAATTGAAGCACTTGTGTCTGGAGTATATGACTCCATGGCTTCCGAATCTGGTGAAATTCTGCAAGCCTTCAGATGACTATAAAAGATATAAAAAGGTTGGCGAAATACTGGAAAAGCTGATTGTGTTGACCATCAAAGAAACCGAAATGTATCCCTCGGTCCAAGCTAAGATTTGGGGAACATTGGGGCAAGTTTCCGATCTAATTGATATTATTTTGGACACCTTCCTCAGTTGCTCTGTTAGTGACGGTCATAGTCCTTTGATGGTGGAAGTTTTGGCTGATACTACAGTTGCACTTGCTTCATCTAACATCCAATTAGTGGCTAAAAAGACTATTGCCAGGTTTTTTAAAGTCATCCGCAATCTTACTACATTGCAGATTGAGGTAAAATGAATTGCTCATTACTTGTGATTGCATGTTATTAAACTCGCATTATTATAGGTACCAGAAGAAATTCTTGCGGTAACTGCATTAGAAAATAACTCGCTGTGGGAAGATTTAACTGTTTTGTCCCGCTATCTCCTAATGCTTTCTTTCAATAACTGTCTAGATGTTGTGCGTCATTTACCATACTTATTCCATACGGCAACAATATTAATTTGTGCTGGTTCCATTAATATGAGAGCGGCAACCCATGGATTGATTATGAATATAATCCATTCACTTTGTACCTGTACCGATCCCCGGTTTTCTGAAGATGTCCAAAAAGTCTTACGTCTCTCCTTAGACGAATTTGCATTGCCTAAATATTATGTCCTCTTTGGCGTAAGTAAAGTGAAGAACGCCTCAGTCACAGCCTTTAGATTGGGAATTAATCACTCAGGAGAATCTAGAATGTTTATTTCTTGTGATAAAGACCCAGGAATGCAATGCCATCATCAGGTATGTGGGCATCCATGCCAGATGGCTCAAACAATACCAAATAGCGCAACGACACCAACTGCCTCAATTATATCCTCAAATGATAAAGATAAGTTACCTAACCCTTCAGCTATCCAAGAGAGAGAACGGGTCTCACTTGGTTCCTTAGAAGTAGTTACTGATGCACTTCTGGAAATATTGGAAGCCTGCATGACTGAGGTTGAAGACTGTGATTGGTTGACCCAGTGGATTGTATTAGCAAAAAGTCTGGCCTACTGTTATAACTCTGCTTTACAACCCCGAGCTCTCATAGTCTTCGGTTGCATTTCAAAAAATGCTACTGATTCTGAAGTGATTCAGATTATGCGAACTATGATAAAATCGCTGGAATCTTGGAATGATATTATCTTGCTCGAGGCTTCCATAATGTGCTTAACCAGATTACAGCCGGTGTTGTCATCCGATTCCCCAATTCACCCGTCAATATTTTGGGTAGCTATATCAGTGCTGCAGTTAAACGAGTCTAATTTATATGCTGTGGGTTTGGCGCTTATGGAACAAAATCTTCACACTCTGGACTCTCAAGGAGTATTCGATAAAACTGTATGTAGTTATGAATTATCGTTTTCACCAACTGTTTTACAGAAAACATTAATTTCAGTCATTGGAAGAAGTTTTGATGTCAACTAGAAATCCACTGGAGTCATTTTTCAAACAAATGGATCACAATGTTGGTTTGAGCTTTAGAACAAACTTCCATTTCGCTCTAGTGGGACATTTGCTCAAGGGATATCGTCATACTACTGCTACGACCGTATCTAGAACTATTAGAGTTCTTACGATGTTACTATCGATAGTTGCCAAACCTAATAAAAAAGATAAGTTCGAAGTAACCCGAGAAAGTGTGGCCTATTTAGCAGGTAATTTCACCGTCTCAGTACGTTTTGCTTTGTTTGTCAACACCCTTTGTTTTAGCACTAATTGGTTATTCAGAAGAAGTAAGAAGTAGATGTCACGTTAAACATTCCATCCCAAGATATATCGCAGGTTCAATGTCTCAAGAAAAGAAAAAGGAGTCGAACCCGAATTCTGTACCTCAACAACCCGCGTCTTCATTCTCTAAGAGTGCTATTGGCAATAACTCGACCCGAAGGCAGAAGTCTTGCGATTATCTTGATCAATCCACTATCACACAAACATTACTAAATAAGCAACCTGTCACAACAACCACTGGCACCACCACAACCACCAGCACGACCACCACTCAAACGCAGGTATGCTAATTAAATGTTTTCAGTTAAACTCTCAGAACGGACACTAAAAGGAAAATTAAATTTTCTCTTAAACACAGTTTTTGTGAGACTCAAAGCTTTTTCTTTTATTATTTCTCCACTCAGACAATCGTAGGCCATTATTTGAGCGGGGCTGCTCAAAGCTGCTGTTCAAGGCGAAGCCTCGGGCGTCAGCTTCAAGCAGTAGCGGAACTTCGACTTTCGTCTCGCGTACCGTATACTATTTTTCTTAATCCTCGGTGGAAACTAGCCGGGAAAAGTATAAGGTTTTGAAAAATACGGCTTTGAAAATATTGTCAAAACAGTCAGCCGACATTCAATGAGAAACAGTCAAGATGTCAGCGTGTGAGGCGAAAGTTATTACTTTCCAGAAGGGATGAAGGAAATTTTGTTCGGCGCGTTGATTTCGATGCTCGTACGGCTTTGAAAATGTTGATAAAATGTCCGAAACGATTTATCAACGAGATTTGCCGTTGCTAGTTACTGAGTCAGAAAGGTGCGTGGCGAAAGCTATTGTAATGGGTAAAAGTGATGCTTTCGCCATCGAAAACAGTGGCGAAAGTACGTACCTTCCACCAGAGGATCAAGAAACTAAGATTTAATTGTTGATTTACAGGAGAAGTTTCACTGTATATCTTCACATTTGCTTATTATTGGGTTTCAGGACCCAAGTTCTAAAGCGTCAGTCAGCAACGAAAATAATATTCTCTTGGATTCAGCGGTGTTAACGGATTTTACCACACAAGCTCTCGTACTTACTACGCTTGCCACTCTTGCAAAGTATAGTACTGGAGAAATAGAAACGCGAACTCTCTACCAGTTTCTAGCTGAAGGAGCTATGGTGTTTCCCAGGGTATTTCCAGTAATGTAAGTTTTTAGCAGAAGCGTTAGTAATGGTAGCTAATAGGTTTTATATATTCGTCCATCAGATATAACTTATTGGACCAAAACTTAAAACACGTATTAACTTCAAACCATGATTTGGAAACTTTGTCTGCTGTGCGCACTATTATACAAGCAATGATTACGTGCGAGTGTACAACCCAAGATAATATGCATTATTTGCAAAATTTCGGTTTTGCAGGACTTTGGCGATTTGCAGGATCTTTCTTGAAGTTTAAACAGGTAATTTAATGCTTAAATCCCGTTAGCAATAACAGCGGGACAATTGTTGCAATCGGATTTACCTGCTATGACGCTTTAGGGTGAGACTCATAATATGGACGGACAGAGTGCACTATTCAGAGAGTATTTGATGCAAATGGTAGAGATTTATAAGCCATCAGATGATGGCACAATGGGTAATGAAGAGTCGGAAATTAGGTTTCCATCTATATTAAATGTTGATGATTCAAATTCTTGTTTGCTGCTTTCTCCAACAGAGAAAGAGAAAGGTGGTAATTTTGAGGGAGAGTCGAATGTGTCCAATGGAAGTCAAACGTCCCTGGATACAGTTATTGGCAGTAAAATGTGAAAAGTTACAAAACGCTTTTAAATAAATTGTTAGGAGAATCATTGTCATTGTCACGTTACCTCGTTTGAAAAGTTCATTATTTAAGACTGCATATCCGTTCTCTAGTTTGTTAATGTTGAATTTTCGTGTTTTTGAGAATGACATCTTTTTCCTAACGATTTACAAATATTTATATTCTAAACTAAACGATATGTGAAACTGTAATGTACAAATATTGTTAATTTTTAATTTGTTCTCGTTATATATGTTTCAGTATTTATTTATTTTTTATTACAAAACATTTTAGAATTAAGACCCTACTATATCTAGAACTTGCACTCCAAATTGACCAAACGAATAATAAGTCATTCCGTTTTACAACCTTGTATTCTTCACTAATATTGTCTAAAACAGTACTTCCGTTGTATGTTGCTTAACATGCAATCCCTTTTCGAAATTGTTGCCCTTACTCAAATCCGCATTCATTGGTAATATATGATTTAAGTAACCTTGTCAATCAGTGTTTTGTTTACCTTCATGCCCCAATATAACCATTTTAAGATGAAAACAGTCTTCCTGATGCTGAAATTATATTATTGCTAATTTAAAGAGCAAAAAAGCAGCGTTGGCTTGACAGTTCCACATTTCCAAGTATAGATAGTGCTGATTTTGAAGAGTGGAAGAAATCTATTTAAACCGGATTGGCAATCAATTACCAAGGTTTCGAAAAATGCATTTCCTTTTTCATGGTTAAAATGCAAGATAAATAAAAGTGAGCAATACTCACTATTAACTCGTGTTTCTTCCCACAAAACGCAAATTACGTCGCATCTTAAAACTGCTTGAATATTGAAAACGTAAACTTGTTTATGATAATTTTTTTCTTTAATAACAACCATTTTATTTTTCGAATGGAAATGATAAAAAGTTACATTTTTAATCTAATATAGATTATAGATCTAATATAGATAATAATTCAGAATTCAGGGAAAATGGATAGATCCCACAACCTGAAAAAATCGGATGCGAGTTTTCACTCTCGTGAGAAGTGTTGGTCTAAACAGACTAAGAAATCCTTTAAATGACCAATAATTAATCCTACCCACAGTTATTTCAATCTTTCGGTCTCGAATATAAAAAAAAATACCTCAGAAACAGTTAGACAAACAAGAGATTTTTTTAAAATATTTTAAATGACTGGAAAGTATCAAAGCAAATTGGAGTGAAATCCCAACAGAATTCCCGGTTTCGCAAAAAAAAACAACAAAGTTGATAAAATTTCTTTATTACCGTATTAAAAATTATTGCATCGTGAGATTACAGTTTATACTTATACTCTTAATTACCTGTACACATCGTGATAAGGACATTTCATAATTTCCTAACTTAAAATTAAAGTCATTGTGCATACCTTCCTGGCTGTATTTCAAGTCAAGTTAAATTAAAATTCCTGGGTTCCAGTCAATTTTATTGTTTCAATCAACACGAAAATAAAAAATATTTTAAAACCGCATAATATTACTATAGCGGAAAAAAACTAAAAACAACTTAGCAAAGGAATGTTTCACAAAATTTAAACCTAAAAGTGATAAGTTAAACACACCTAATGTAATATACAAGATTGACTGTTTGAACTGTGACAACACATACATAGGTCAAACAGGACAATATTTAAAGAAAAGAATATACGATTACGATACGAGCTAATATTGTCAGTGTCTGATCTAAAATTCATTGCATTCTGATGTTTTTTAATTTGTATCATTTCATGGATTCTTCTCTTATAATTGTCGTCATTGATTAATATTTTTGTGTTATCAAAATCAAAACTATGTAACTTTTGTTGCGCATGTTGTGCTAATGCTGTTCCATTTTCGTTAACCTTTCTTAAGCTATATTTTTGTTCGTATATTCTTTTCTTTAAATATTGTCCTGTTTGACCTATGTATGTGTTGCCACAGTTCAAACAGTCAATCTTGTATATTACACTAGCGGAGCGACGCGTGGCGTTGTCCACGTTGACCTGTGTGCGATCAGTTACGTGTGCAATTTTTTGAAATCATTTGACCAGCTTTAACACAAGCATAAACGGGAAAGTCAGGGTGATTTACGATTGGTTCTCGGCGTCACACCATTTTTAGAGCGGAACAAGTAGAATCATCCCCCCAACAACTTGTGCTTGAACACCCATACACTTACATGTGAATTGTAACTCAAAAACTAAGATCAAAAGAGATAGACTTTCGAGGCCATTCCTTGAAACAAGTGGGTTTTTCGGGTTTTTAGGCCGTCGTTCGGTAGAATTTCTTCTTGACGTTTCGCAAGCACGTGTGGCTTGCATCTTCAGAAGTGGTTTGCTTGAACGCTTACCATCAACCATCAGAACAGTGTAAGCGTTCAAGCAAACCACTTCTGAAGATGCAAGCCACACGTGCTTGCGAAACGTCAAGAAGAAATTCTACCGAACGACGGCCTAAAAACCCGAAAAACCCACTTGTTTCAAAAACTAAGAGTTAGGAAGTTGAAATTTGAGTTTTTATGGAGGGACAGACAGACATACATTCATTTATATATATATATATAGATTAGGTGTGTCGACCTTACTTCTAGGTTTGAATTTTGTGAAACATTCCTTTGCTAAGTTGTTTTTAGTTCTCTCTGCTATAGTAATATTATGTGGTTTGAACATATTCTTTATTTTAGTGTTAATTTCCGGAATATACGGTAATGATATATACTTGATTTCACCTTCTTTTTTTTATTATTATTTATGTTGTTCCATTTATTTGAATTGTAAATTTTGTTTATCCTTGGTTTTATTATCGGTTCGAAGAATGATTTGGGATAGTTGTTCATTACTAGTATGTCGGGATCCTCAAAACTAAAATTGTACCATGCTACTATAAGCCGGTAGTCATGTACGGATGTGACGGGTGGGCCCTAACCAAAGCAAACGAAGATGTCCTGCGAAGATTTGAGCGAAAAATACTTACAAAAATATATGGACCAACTCAGGATCCTAGTTCAGGGCAATATCGAATAAGAAGATATTGTGAGAAAAGCAATGTCACAAAGACTGAGAAGGGCAGAACACGTATACAGAGCACCTGATGACAGACTTCTGAAAATTGCATGGCAGGAAGCACCGACGAGCAGAAGACCACCGGGAAGACCTAAAATGAGATGGAGGTGCGGATATGCGGAAGGTGGGTATTGAAAATGAACAGGAAACAATGCTAGATAGAAGTAGATGGAGGCAAAGATTCAGAAAATGGCCACCATGCATATACCGGGTGTCCGTTTTTGGAGCTGAACCATGGGGATCTCGGTAACCACATAAGATACGAGATTTGTTAAATTGGGGCAAAGTTGCGCAATCTAGAGTTTACCAAAATGCTCTTTCAAAAATTCAAAAATTTCTGCTACTTCCGGAGACAGCCAGAACACAAATTTGTTTCGATACACTCGCACTGGGCACGTCTGCTTCCTATCGAGGTTGCAGCGCGAATCCTAATCAACACATTTTTGACAGTTTGACTGAATTTCGCTTAGACTTATCTAAAAACGAGTTATGTTAGAAATTTATTACTCTTCACATCGAAATGTGCAAATTACTTCGGACACATATCTACAGCGATATTCAGACAGACAACAACCAGCTCAAAATAATTTTCTGTTCCTCCATGGACATTTAGCCAAGTTTGGTGCATTTTCTAAGCCTGGAAAACGCGTTCATAGAACAAATGAGAACTCTCATCAAAAGTAATAACGGTAATAAATTAAATTCTCCATTAGGTTCAAGATAATCCTTCTACTTCAACAAGAGCTATAGCAGCAGAAATTAACATATCTCATCAGGCAGTGAGGAGAGTCTTGAAGAAACATAAATATCGTCCGTTTAAAATTCATGTTACCCAAGTTTTGCTTCGTTTGCTCAAGCATTGAAACGCTAATTTAACTTTCATGGCATCAAAACTATTAGGGTTGATTGACCTTTCAAAACAAGCGCAAATCGGCTGGTCCTAAAACGTGCATATGGTTCGGGGATAAAATCGCAGGGTGGCGGTAGCTTACGGCTAATATTACTAGAACGCTTTCGCCTATGCTCATCGGCGATCTCTCTACTAATCTCTGGTTGTCTCTACTTGATGATGATTGACTGGAACCCAGGAATTTTATTTCTATTTGAATTAAAATTAAATGATTATATTATCAGGTAGATTGCTCAGATTTCAATGGTCTGTTGCTTTGAATATTGCCACCGTTTTCCATTCTTAAGATATAAGGAATAATACTATGCACTTGCATCTGGCCGGAAAGGCCAGCAAAAAATAGTTCTTCCAGTGTCAAAGGATCAAGCGCCCTCAATGGAGGTAACTTCAGCAGCAATCTGCAAACATAAATACCAATTCGTATACAATACAGTTAAGTGCTCAAGTAGCTATTTACCTCGCAAACCGATCACCGTTATCTACGCGGTTTTTCTTGGTAATGTAATTTTGAAGCTCTCGAAAACTTCTTTCCTGTAACTTCTCTATGGGAACTTTACTCGCTTGATCAACATGATCAGGACTAAACAACGCTATAACTTTTAAATATCCAAATTCTTCGTCGTCTAGATTCAGTTGGATCATGGCTGTTATAAACGATTGCAGTTTAACTATATGCTCAGTTATTTGCTGTACTTTAGCCGCGGTCATGGTATTTTCATTGATGGAAGTGTGTAAGTGACCAGCGAGAGTATTTAATATTGTAGGAATTGATATCATATGAGAACATTGTACTATACCCAAGGTAAAGAGTTCTGCCCAACAACCCCTGAGTAAACTCACTTGGACATCTGCACTGAAAAAGATTATTATTTATGATTATGTGTCTAAAATAAGTAGCAAAGTAACGAATACGGAATCAATAGCGATGGGATCACTTTCCTTAAATTATTGGTAAATATTTAGCTCCTTACCTTAAATATTTAAATGCATTTAGGCTTCTAGCCCAGTGAATAGATGAGACCAAAAGGCGAGATGTGCTTTCACAAATATAGTGAATGTGTAAGTAATTCGGCACTGGACCAGGGAGTTGCACGGTAAAAATAATGTTATCTTCTTCCAATATGCATCCCCCATATTCAAAACATTTGTCTTGTTCATTATGACTTTTTAAGTGATCTAAACCATCTAGAGATTGAACTTTAGCTAGATTGTCTAGTGCTTTAGAAATAAGCTGTTTATCTTTGGCTATATTAATAGCATCCGATAAGTCAGTGCCCATGGTTGAACTGTCCATTGAAGCATCATCATCCACACTAGCTCGAGATGGAGAGCAGTACGTCGGTTCTGAGGCACTACTGTTACCTACACGAAGAATTGGCGATTAAATAGCAAATACTGAAAAAAGAACGTACTTTTGGAGAAAAAAGGCAATCCTAAATCATACTGATTAAGTGAGGTGTTAATCATGGGTTGATCTGTGTTCAGGTCCTTTCTAATATAAATTCCTTTAGCTACTGAAGGACTGTAGTTATTATTCGCGTTGCTTTGATATTCTTTTTTATCTAGGATGGGTTTACGCTCATGTTGGACGGCTAAAAACCACGTGCGTAATGCAACTATGAGATCAGATAAAAAGGTTAAAGTTGTACTATACAAGATGTTTCAGATTTTCGGCAGCAAAACATTAATAAAATCGTTAAGGAGACAGTTAAGGACATGGTTGCAGCGAGTTTTCTCATGTGTTTTATTACGAACATGTTACCGGCATTGTACAAAATCCGGCAATTTGCAAACTGATCAACTCGCCAGGAACTTTGCAAAATGAGTACTACTTTGGTTAATCTGCAAATTGACTATTGTTTTTTAGGCTAAATATACACTTAATGGGAGATCTGAGAGACTGTCCCTTATTGCTTTCATCTTTAAATTTTCATGTACCACATTTGAATGCCAGGCATCAAGTAACATTCTTCACTGATACTCCCTTATCTACTCTCTACTATTCATAATGAAAAATTTATCCACATAATGTGTCAAACTTTTAATAGAATCAGCAACCTGTGCGAGATACAGGATATTATAAATAATAATTTAAATACCTATATATTCTGTTATATATTTGATTATGTTTGCATAGATATTAATCAAAGATACTGCATATCTCATTTTTTTTCTCTTATAGAAGTGTTGTTTTGTTATTTTAGATTTGTATTTGGTTTAATTTTAATTTAGTTGATATAAACAGTGTGTCTATTTAAGTTCGCACCATATGGGACTTCTTTATTATTAATTTTACGAAAAAAGTTCTGCTTGGTCCAAAACCAAAAATGCAACCATCAGATATAATTTTTTTCAGTCGCATACGCGTTTTGTCAAAAAATATGACTTTTGCTCAAGAGTAAAGTAATTGCACCTATCTATGATTAACATCAAGTTTTGATATCTTTAACATTATTTTTAAGTTGGTTTCATATGGAAAACTTTTTTATTATTAATTTTACCAGAGAAGGTTACTCTTCGAAAAACGTTCTGCATGTTCTAAAATCTAAAATGCAATAATGATATATTAAATTTTATCAGTCGTGTACGCGGTTTGTCAAAAAATATGAATTTTGCTCAGAAGAGTAAAGTACCTTTATGTTTGACAATATCGAAAAATGTTATTAAAAAAAGTTGATCACAACTAAGCACTACACTCAAATATGCAATTACGTCTTGCTACTTCAAAAAATTATTTTTTACAAACTAATTATCACTAACTATTAAAACAATTTAAAATAAAATTCTTGAGTTCCAGTCGATTATATTATCTATTATAGTTTAAGAGTCCATGAAATGATACAAATTAAAAAACATCACAATGCAATGAATTTTAGGTCAGAACAGACAATCTTAGCTCTGTATATCATACATTAATTAAATAAATGTAACATAAAATATTAACACTCGCTTTATTGAAGAAATGCATACCAAAAATGATGCCCTCCTCAGAATGCGAAGGGAAAACGCCAAACATTATAAACAGTTTTTTACTTTCTCGCTCGGACAAAATTTAATATTCCAATTTCGTAGCAAATTTGAAGGTAGCAACAGCTATGCCTGTAAGTAAATTTTAAAGCTCTGAACAATAAATTCTAGTCTTTTTCCGAACATGATTGTCCTGACTCATCACCTTTGATTCGATAATTTCAAACAAGTTTAATATGTTTTTAATATGTAGTAATTTGTATTTTAGTATGTATATTTTAACAAAGCTTCTGGTTTATAAATATTGATGACGATTTGTGAATGTATATTTTAGACAAACTGATGATGGTGAAAAAAGACACCGAAACGTTTTGAAATAAAAAAATAAATAATATAATTGACTGGAACCCTGGAATTTTATTTTAAATTGATTTAAAATACAGTCAGTAAAGTATACACAACAATTATTAATGTTTCGTAATTGATTAACATATTCTTTATGGATTTTGCTTTTGAGAAGGGCAGCAGAATCGCTAAAGAAAATTCATGGTAACATGGAATTTTCTCTTACAACTTGAGCGTAAAGGTATCGAAGGGCTCCCCACAAGGTGAATTTCTACTTTTAGTTTTAATAACGAATTCGATCTGCATATAAGAAAGGGCACTTGTTATAAACTGTAATGCAGCTTCAGTCTTTCCAAAGACTGTAAATTTGAAACAAAATTTCCAAATAAACGATTTTGTTTATATAACATAGTTGTCAGGTGAATGTTTTTGATGCAAATCATGTTTCAGTTTTGTTTATGTTTATGTTGTTTATGTAAAGGTACCGAAAATTTGAGACACCTTATGCATCACGGTTGATGTAAAGAAAACTCCTAAGTCACTAAACAGTGAACTTACAATCACTTCTCATGCCACACGCAAGGCATTTCTGTAGCCTACAGTACTGACACCGATTTCTGTGGTGTTTGGTAACTTCGCAGTTCTTATTGCCCCTACACTGGTACCCCAACTGTTTCCGAATTGATCGTTTGAAAAATCCTTTGCACCCTTCACATGAAATTGCTCCATAGTGTCTACCTGAAGCTCTATCTCCACATACAACACATACTTCGACAGTTAGGCACATATTGTTTGCAGTTGATCTGTTTTTGTCACTCAACATTTCCGCCTTTACGCCTGCCACTTCGGACCTGAAAAATTCACTCATGATCCTTACAACGTACTAAACAAAAACATATTTTGCTAAACGATCCAAATACAAATCAAAAATTAAGGCTGAGGGCATTAACTAATAACATTGCCAACGAGCATCTCGTCTAGTTGTTTGGTTATGTGTTTATTTTTAGGTATGTTCGCCAAGTTGGACACCGTCAGCAACTGTCAGATGCCTGCGCAATACGTTAAAACGAACGCTTTTAACGTAGTGCGCTGCATGTATAATACACCTATAAGGTGCGTTCGCAAAACCAGTTCTCTCCAGTAACAGAACCGACGAGCATGCGCACAAAGAAAATCACATTCGAACCGTGCCTGTAAGCGTGTTGCAGAAATGAAAATAATTTGAGATTTCTGTTCGATCCGATTTGTGAACGGTGAAATTACCGTTCTGTTACCGTTCTAACGATTCTTGGTCCCGAGCAAGAATCGTTGGTTCTAAAACAGAACTGACATGCGCAGTTGTGATCGTGATCTGAAACGAAAGTTGAAGCAATAAAGCTCTCTATTCTCGAAGTACTTCTTCTTCTTCTTTACTCAAATGGCGCAGTTCCTCTGGGCTATTTGCCAGCTCATTAGTGGAGAGATCTAAGATCTCAGCAATTTATCGTCTGTTGTTTTTACTTTATAAGGTTCTTGGTATATTTATCGGAGCGGGGACAGTTAAACATATACTGGAGAACAAAAATATACATCTGACATATCACATGGAGCAGGTTAAGGTGGACAGCATACAGGCGCCCGAGTTTCGAACTGTAATAAGAAAATTTAGTTTGTTATAGTTTAATTTTATTTTTGTTGAGAAATAATCTAAACAAGGCTAGAGATTCGTGATTAAGATGATTACCAAGTACATCATTCAGTGAGAGAGGCAGGGGGACTCCATTCTTATTTAACTCATCATATAGATCAAAATTATCTAATCGATTTATGGGGCAATCAAACACTAAGTGTTCCAGGCTTTCTATTTGACCACATTCACAATTGGGGTCGTTCTTAATACCTATCCTATAAAGATGGTACCCGTTGCAACAATGGCCTGTACGCATTCTAATTATGGTACAGATGTGTCTTCTGTCCACGTATTCTAGTTCATCAAACCATCGCTTAACAGGGAATTCATTTATTATATTAGTATAACGACCAGATTTACCTTGTCGCATAATTTGCCATTTATCAGCGAAATCTCTTAAAATGTTTTGTTTAATGATTTGGAATATTTCATGTTTGTCTATGTCTACTTTCATTGGTATATTAAGAGAGGAGCCAATCTTAGCCAATTTGTCTGCCAGAATCCATGCGATGTGCATGTCGAAACCCTCATTAGTCAAACCCACAATTTTCGCTTTAGTTTTTATTGTGTTGTAGTCATTATTAATATTCAATGTAGCCCTGCGAAGTCTCCCGATTTCACTCAATGAGTCTGTAAAATAATGCACTTTTTTAAGTCTTGATCGGACTATGTCAAGAGCATGACTTATTGAAGTTAACTCTGCTGAACAAATGTTCATTTCATTAGGTAATCTGGACGAGAAACTATATACTCTATTTTTGGAATATATACTCCAAAACCATTCCGTTGCTCGGCTCGGGAAGCATCAGTGTATATGAAATGGTGATATTTACTGAACCTATATGTTGCGTCATGAAAGATGTTAATGTAATCTATATCTGCTTTGTTAATTCTTAAGTCTAAAATTTTTACGCCTTTTATTTGAGTGGTAAATTCTTTCAGGAATATGTGGTACCTTTCAGCTCTATGTATGTTGTTCTCATCGAGAAATGGCGTCCAATTTCCTAGGGCTTCTGCCAGATATGGAAGTTTCTCGTTTCTTCGTGCAGGTGATTTATTTCTGTATATTTCCCTGATAGTGAAAAGGGGAACTAGTAGGGGATGGTCGATTTTGGCTATGCACTTAGCCATATGTTTGTTGACCATTATCTTTCTTCGGTCGTCTAATTCTATCTCCCGTGCTTCGGCCATTATCGCGTAGTTTGGGGTTGATCTCATACATCCTAGTGCAATCCTAATAGTTTGTCGGTGAATTACATCTAATTTTCCTAATAAAGATTTTTTGTTTGCATTTAAACAAATTGCCCCATAATCCATGTGCGATTTTATAAGTCCATTAATAGCAATTAGGATCGTTTTAGGAACTGCACCCCACCATACTCTGCAGAATGTTTTAATAACGATGAGGCCCTTACGGGATTTAAGGATCGTCTGTTCAATGTGTTTTTTTCCATGTTAAGTTGTGGTCAAAAAACAAACCTAAATAGTTTATTTCCTTTTTGACATCCAGCGTATAGTTCCCAAATCTGATAAATCTGTTAGCCATCCTGTCTCTACCCTTTCTAAACCAAATTGCTTCACTTTTGATTATTGATAGTGTTAGATTATTATTATTTAGCCATTTCGTTATTTTTTTTGAAGCTCTGTATATTATGTCTTCCATGAAGTTCTATTATTATTCTTCTTATTATATCTTATATTCTATCTATTATAGTATTCTTCTTTGAAAGTTGTTGCCTTCAGTGAATATAAAGATATCGTCCGCGTTGTTATCAGCGTTACTTCCTGAGGCATGATGTCAAACAGGTCCTTCAGATATATATTGAATAAGATTGTGCTTAGGGGTGACCCTTGGGGTAAACCTTCGTCGCAAACAACTGGACCCAGCAATTGGCCATCGTTCCTTCGGGTATAAAGATTTCTGTTCCTCAGGATTTGGTGTATCAGATGAATGAGGTATTCAGGAATATATGCGCTTCTTAGTTTTTTGCACAGAGTTGAAATGTTGACATTATCATATGCCGATTTTAAGTCTATACAAACTGCAACTAATGTTGTGTTGTGGCAAAAGGCAAATTCTATTGTGGTGGACAAGTAGGCCATTGCATCTACTGTTCCCATCCCTTTTCTGAATCCGGTCTGTGAATCTGGAAAAAATCCTTTGTTCCCCAGAGTCCACTCTAATCGGTTTTTAATCATGGTTTCCATTATCTTTAAATAGCAGGAAGATAGGATGATTGGTTGATAGTTCTCAGCAAGTACTGATGATTTATTAGGTTTTAATAGGGGGAGCACATTATAGTCCTTCCAGGACTCTGGGATGGGAGTTCCTGTTAGACATTTATTGTAGGCGTCAATTAACTCTAGTCGGGCCCTTGTTGGTAAATGTTTCAACATATAGTATGATACATCATCAAGACCTGGCGTTGATGATCCTTTCTTTGCTTGGAGAGCGCAGTTGAATTCTTCCACTGTGAATGCTTCAATCTCGGTGTTGTTAAATTTAACTTTTGTTAGTGGCTGTGCATGAATGTTGTTTTTACAGGGCATTTTCGCAAGAATTTCGTTTTTAATAAAATCTTTTGTTATCGGTTGTGAATTGTATATTTTTGTGTTGGAAAACTTTTTTTATTTGTTTCCATACCGAACTTAAGTCTGAGTTACTGTTTAGTTTGTGGCAATAAGGAATAAAGGATTCCTTTTTTTTTCTTTTGAAAGATTTTTCTCGAGGTTGCAATCGATTTTTTAGCTTGGATAAAATTAGTCATGTCTGGGTCCCGAATGAATTCCGAAATGAATATTTTTCTTCGTTTTAGAGCAGCAGTGCATTCATCATCCCACCAGGGGTTACCAGTTTGGTAAAATTTGTTTTTATTCTTAAGTGGTATAGTTGTTTGGGCGTATTAATCAATAATATTGTTTAACTGTTCAAACCCTATATTATTCTCGCATCTCGGCATATCGATTCTTATTAGATCTTGAAAATGCTGCCAATTTGCTTTTTTAAAATTTTTGGTTTGATATGGGGTTATTATCAGGTTTGTCGTGTCTTTATAACCTATGCTACATAATGTTATGAAATGGTCACTGTTTGCCGTATCTGGGATTATTTCCCAGGAGGAGATAGTGCCCAGACCAGGGCTAATCAGAGTAATGTCAAGAGCATTGGGGGTTGAGGGTGGGTTCTGGAGTCTAGTAGGTGTTTCATCACTCAAAATTATAAACTCACTGATGTCCACAAACTCATTAAGAGCCCTTCTACTACGGTTTTGTGACATATTTGGTCTAGTAAAATAATGCGCGTTTAAATCACCCATCACTATAGTTTGTCCCTGTAACTGTTGGATAATTTTGAAGAAAAAATCTGTTTCTAATTGATTTTGTGGTGGAGAATATATATTGACAATATTTAAGTTTGAAACCTTAATTATCATATATTGCAAGGGAGACCACTGTGTTTCCATATCGTTGCTTACGATTTTAAAAGCAATATTATTTTTGATTAGACAAAGAATTCCACCGTATCCATCTTCTCTGTCTTGTCTAATCGCTGTATACGTTTTGACATGGAATTGAATATTGGAATTTAGCCATGTTTCGTTTAAAAGAACGATATGTGGTTTAATTTGATATATAAAATTAATTAAATCTTCGCGGTTAGACTTAGCACTTCCTATATTCCATTGTAAAATTTTCAATTTATCTTGTGAACCTTGCATATTAAAAGTCGAACTCCAAGTCCATTGTTTGCTTAGGGTCTTCCTGACCTATATACAACTCATTAAAAGCTTCCTTCTCTTCTGCTGATAATTTACAATATATTTCCCAACAGTCTTGTTGGTCATATATTAGTTCTCTTTCTCTTTGCTCAAAGTTTGGATTTTGCATGGCACTAATAGGCATAGGATGAGTTGATCGTGAATTGTGAGTATTTAAGGGTGTACTATTGTTTTCGTTTAAATAAGTTTTTGATGATGAGGGTTGACTTTTCATTGTAGATATTTTGTTTCCTGAATTAATTTGATTGCCTCTAGGATTCGAATAAAATAGGGCTTCTTGGTGGGCTTCTTTGTCGTATCCACCTTCGTGGTGTGTACTATTTCTCCGTTTCGGGGTTTGTATTAGAACTTGTTGATAGGATCTTTTTCTATTTAACGCTGTATTGACGGATCGTCTATCTTTTATATCAATGTTTGAATCTTCCGAATTGTTTGGGACTCTTTCATCATTTCTTAATGTTGGAAATTCACTCGGTTATGTGTGAAGCCTTTGTTTTCATGTACGTAGGTTTTTTTGCAGGCATTATTTGCATCAAAATAACTTAAGTTGTTAAATGCCATTAAACTTTTAATATTTTTTTGTCTTTCATATTCCGGACATGATTTGAACGTAGCATTATGTTTGTTTTTGCAATAAGAACATGAAGTCAAACATGAATACTACCTTATCCCCGCTTCTGAGGGATTTAATAAATGATTATCATCTTTTCCGCTATTGCTGCACCTATCGGGAAGATTATTGTTTCTTTTGCATTTTTTTTTGTATGGCCGAATAAGAGACACCTGTAGCGTTGGGTTACAGGGGCCACAGAATTCACGTTTATGTTACTTTTTAGAAGAAACGGTTCCTCTTTATACAGAAAAAGATTTTTTTGACAATTTTCGGGTATCCAGGTATGTAGCTGGTCAAATTTCGGACAAATATAGACTAAGTGCTTATTACAACAGTCAAATTGGCCAATTTGAAACATTTCGCCATATCATCAGGTAATTTTTTTAAATTTTGTGTGTTTATATTAATTTGTTTATACGTGTAAATGTACATTGGAAAATTGCAGGCACTCATATTTCTATGGTATATTGGGCATCATTCCACAAGCTTTATGGATGTCAGTGATAGATTTAATATATCACTTTCTACGCTAGAAAAAATCATTAAAAAGTTTGCTGTTTTTATAGTTTTAGACGACAATCAAGTAGAAAGAGCAAAAGCACATTTAAAGTCGTTATGGAGTAGACTAGATAGATTGATAGATAAACATGTATTGAACATTCCCATTAATAAAATTCACAAAAAAAAAACATAACTCCCATGTCTAGCCAGATGTTCGGCCGGTTGCTCTTTGCCCATGATCTAAATAGGCGGGCTAAGTCGTCCATTACCTGGGCAGTGCCCTAACATGGACATTCCCGAGCTAGCCATACGCACGACAACGTCAGGAGATAGTCTTGAAGTGGCGGTTTTATTCGAGGGGCATTCATTAAGGAAAAAAGGTCTTCCTGAAGGAAAGCCAAAAACCCCTTTTGCTTCGATCTTTAAGTTTCATACTGTCAGCCGTGGCGTTAACCGCCGGCAGTTTCAACTAGATGACCAAATACATCCGCCCCCGGCCCGATCGGTGCAAGGACCAGCCAACACCAGCCAGAACGAGGCAGGACGAACCCATCAAGTCACGTTATGTTGGATTTGTGCGTTTCCAGCCTGCTAGAAACGACTGTCTGCAACTGGCAGGCAATGTTTGTTTGTCGTCACGTACTGTCAGGTCGCTTATACAGGGGACCATGGGTTGGGCGATCGTTTGCTCTTACTTGGGTGATATTTCGCGTTAGGACTGAGCCTTGCACTCCGCTATGATAAAATTTTTCAGCGATGGTATCTATATAGTCGGCTATATAGGCCATCCCTGTAGCTTCGTGCATTTCGGTTATTCTGGTGTATCTGTCAGCCGATAGGACGCCTCTTAGGAACCTATTTTGGGTCCTTTGAACACGTCGTCTCGTGGAATCACAGACAGAGTGCCAGACAGGGGAGCCGTAGGTCAGTATGGGCCTTATGGTGGAGGTGTAGAGCAGAAGTTTGTTTTGAGGTGACAGAAATGAATTTGGCGCCAGAAGAGAGTACAACTTTCTTCGGGCCATGAAAGTCTTTTGTACAGCATAGTCAACATTCTTGTTGAAGTGAAGTCGGGCGTCTAGTTTGAATCCCAGGTATTTCACCTCTTTTACTGGCTGGATTGGAGTATTTTTCACCATGAGTGGCGATAGGATTTTATTGTTAGTAAATTTGCGCGAAAGATAATAAATTCAGTCTTCCTGGGATTCACTTTAAGTTTCCATTTATCGAAATACGGCGTCAATAAACTCAGGTGATGCGCAATGCGAGATTTCGCAGCCTGAGCATAGAAAGACGATGTGTAGATAGCCGTATCATCTGCGTATTGTGCTATTTTTGTAGTGGGAAGTTTTGGAATGTCTGCTGTATACAATGTATACAGCAACGGCGAAATCACTGTACCTTGTGGTACTCCTGCCGCGATGCGTCTTTTGGCAGAAGTGGAATTCTCCACTTTCACCTGGATGGTACGGTTTTTTAGGTAAGACGCTATAAGGGAAACTAGGTAGAGTGGCAGTGAATGTACGGCAAACAACTTATACAGCAGGCCTGTGTGCCAGACTGTGTCGAAGGCCCTTTCCATATCGAGAAGCAGCATTACCGTACTTTGAAACTTATTAAATGCTTCATAGGCATCCGTTGCGATCCTAGCAGTCTGCAGCGTTGTGTTGTGTCTTGCTCGAAAGCCAAACTGCTCATCCGGGATTAAACTTCGAAACTTGGATGCTGCCTGTAGTCTCGATAGGATAACCTTCTCGGTTAATTTGCCGAGGGAGTTTAGGAGGGAAATTGGCCTATAAGAGGCGGGATCAGTCGGGTTTTTGCCCGGCTTTAAGATAGGAATTATTACAGCGTTTTTCCAGTCCTGTGGGAAATGCTGCAATTTCAAGTTTGTTTTCTGTGGCCTGAAGTCTATTCAAGTGACACTCGGCTGCATATCCCCACGCAGTGGAGGCATATACCAGTGTCGGCCTGATTATAGTCTTGATGAGGAGTAGCTTGTTCCTAATACTCATCTGGCTTCTTCGGTTGAGGAGTGGGTACAACTTGGCAGTTGTTGCCTTAACCTTGTCGGTGGCTGTTTTTATGTGCTTCTTCCAGGTCAGCAGTTTATCTAAAACAACACCCAAATATTTAATATCTCTTTCCCATTCGATGTTTTGTCCCTCTATGGTGATGTTGCCATCGACACTGTCCTGCTTCCTGCCAATAAGTATGGCCTGGCTCTTCTCTGCATTTATCGTCAGCTTCCACTTGATGAACCACTGATGTGGTTCGTCAATTGCAAGCTGGAGCTGTTGCCTGGTGCAGTCCTTGCGCCATGAGGATGTCAGAAGGGCGGTATCATCTGCATAGAGTGTGTAGACATGAACCAAGGAAGAACAATCTTTAAACGGAAATAAGAGTGAAAGAAGAGGAATTGCCGAACTTGTGGACCTGAGTGAAAACGGAAAGAAGAAAAACGCGCTAAAGTCAGAAATTTTTTTAACAAATTACTTTTCAAAAATACAACGATTAAATTAATTTTTGTATGGGAGTCTTTATTTCAATGTTGTTCCATTTAATGTTACCTAAATTTCATTCCTTGTGTGGGGTTGCTAGTCCTCCTACCCCCTGCCATACAACCAGCCGAAGTACCGTATGAAGTAGTGGATCGTTTGCTCATCTTTTATCTTATACAACAAGCAACTTTACTCATAAACACCACATTTTGTTTCATCAAAGGAAAGTTTATGGTGTAACGACAGAGGCCAGAGGAAAACTCAATAGACAATGTGTTTTGTGTAGTTTTAAATCACATTCTGTACCAGAAATAATGAAACATTTTGAAATTGGGCATGACTTGCCTTTGGTTCAAGAGAATCATGAATTTGTTTTCTTTCCCTACAATCCTAAATTTGTGTTCCCAAAAAACCTGCTTATAATAAGCAAATTTTAATTTCTAATTAAGCAAGTTTTTTTCATGCTTTTATTGCCACGCCTAAACCTACTGTTTTCAATTCCTGCACTCTTAATATCTTGACTGTTAAGTTGACAAATTCCGGCCATCATCTGTAGAAAGCATCAATAGAAACCAAACTGACTCGAATGAGAAATATAAGGTCAAAAACAGGGAAGAGAACACCAAACTCAGGGGCGGATTAACCTAAGGGCTGTAGCCCCGGGTCCCAACCTTGAGAGGGCCCCGTTTTTTTTTTGTTTGCCCGGCGGCTGGAGGATAAAAATCTTCGCGAAGACACCCGGTATCCCGCAATACCGGGTAGTGTTGGATTTTTACCAACTAAAAACCACCATTTGCGCTGTGGTTTCCAGGAAATCCTTTAAAACATGCAGTCGTCTAAAGTTTGTGTCGGCTCTGGCACCCGTATGCCGTTGCATCTCACTCTCTCCACATAGGCTTCATGCCTGGTGAGGGCATCTTGCTAACTTAAATAAGCTGATTAAGCTAAACTGCTTGATGGTTGTAGGCTACGGTTTGCACCGTTTGCCTGTTGCCCTGCTGGGTCAGCTGGTGCCTGGGCCTTTTTTTTCTAGGACCCATATCCATTTGTTCATAACTTACCGCGTTGCGAAGATCTTCATTGCAGTGGTTTTCCGCTTTCTGGAAGTCAGCTCCTGCTTTTCGGGATATGAAGTCGCGGAGTGGTTCCCATTTTAGATCTCTGAAAGTCTGGCTGTTGCGTACGAACCAAGACGCGTCAACTGCCATTCGCAGAATTTTGTTTTCCGTGGCTTGTAGTCTTTTTAAATGGCATTCGCTCGCATAGCCCCACGACGTAGAGCCATACGCCAATGCGGGCCTGATAATTGTTTTGATCAGCAGGAGCTTGTACCTAATGCTCATATGACTTTGGCGGTTGAGGAGTGGGTAGAGCTTGCTGGTCACAGCTTTGGCCCTATTAATAGATGTTTGAACCTGCTTCTTCCAGGTAAGCTGCTTATCCAAGGTGATGCCTAGGTACTTCGCCTCTTGTTTCCACTCGACTTCCACCCCATCGATGTTGATATTTCCATCAACGCTGTCCCGCCTCCTACCAATGAGGAGGGCTTGACTTTTGCCTGGGTGAATTTTTACCTTCCACTTAGTAAACCACTCGTGTAGTTCATCAACTGCGGGCTGAAGTCTCCGCCTTACGCATTCCTTGCTCCTCGATGACACAAGGAGGGCTGTGTCATCGGCAAATAGTGCCAGGGTCGTTTTAGTAGTCCGAGGAATGTCGCTAGTGAAGAGATTGAAGAGCATTGGAGAGAGCACCGCCCCCTGCGGGACACCTGCTTTCGTGCTCCTACTAGTCGACCTGCTTCCTTCAGTTTGGACGCTAAAGGTTCTTCCGCGAACAAAATCATCAACTAATTGGCACAGCTTAACACTGATACCATTTGTCCGTAGTTTATAGACCAGCCAGACTCTGTCAAATGCCCTTTCGACGTCCAGCATCAGGATCCCAGTGGACTTCCCCTGGTTCATTTCCCTGGAACATCTTTCCACAATCCTGAGCAGTTGCAGTTCAGTGGAGTGTTTCCCTCTGAACCCGAACTGCTCCGGTGGTATCACATCTAGTTCGTCTGCTTCGTCCCGCAGTCTTCGTAAGATGGCTCGTTCAGCTATCTTACTAATGGCTGGGAGCAGACTGATCGGCCGGTAATTTTGGGGACAGCTCTTGTTTTTGCGTGCTTTGGGTAGCATGATAACTTCGGCGTGCCTCCAGATGCTCGGGAAATGCCCTGTCCTAAAAATAGCTTTGATTATGTTGGTAATTGAGGCTATTCCTTTCGTCGAAAGATATTTTAACATCTTGATGCTGATGCCATCTCTTCCTGGGGATTTCTTAGTCTTGGCACTCCGGATGATTGCCGCTACTTCCCCGGGGGAGGTACGGAAGATTCTGCTTCCGGCTATTACGGTCCGGAGCCTTCGGACTGCTCGCCTCACGGTTGTTTCGTGGAGGTGGTCGTCATTTGGATGTGTGTTCTCGCTCGATAGTATCTGCGAGAACATCAGCTTTAGCTTGTGCTGAGTAAACCAAACCTTGCAATCCATGGAGTGGTGGTATCCTGGTGTCTTCACGTCGCAGAGCCTTTTGCATTCTCCAGATGCTTTGGTCCTCGACGCTCAGTTCTTTCAGGTGGCTCTCCCACTTCTCGTTCTTGTATTCGCGTAGAGCCTCTCTGAGCAGTTGCCCTTGTTGGTTTAGGGCAATTCTATTCTCCACCGTTGGGTGCAAGCGGAAGTGTCTGCGGAGTTTCCGATGGCTCCGGATCTTCCTGCGGAGCCTATCTGGCAGTTCTGCGCGAGCTACCGGCAGTTCCTCGGTCACCGAACTTTTGCTGTATGCTAAAATTATTTCATCTTCCAGGCTTTTCGCTGCTTGATCCACGTCATTTTTGTCATCTATCTGTGGAATAGCAATTAGTTGCTGTGTTAGTTCTGTGAACATTGCCCAGTTGGTTGTAGTTCTTTTCATCAGAAGCTGGGCCCTGTCGTCATCTCCTAGGTCCGAGGATCCCTCCTCGAGAGTCTCGATACTTGCTGTTTGCCTCGCGTTCTTGAGGATGGCGATGTCCAGCACTTCCGGACTCCCAACTCCTGTTGGCAACCTAGTGGGGATATCTGGGCCTAGAATAATGCCGTTCTGGGCTTCTACCGCTTCTGCTAACTTGCGGCCATTGCTGTTAATACGGGTGCTGTTCCACTCCGTATGTTTGCAATTCAGGTCGCCTATTAGCAGTTTCGCTTGGTTATTTCCTAAGAGAATTTGGATATCTTGCAAGTTTAATGCTTCTTGCGGCGACTTGTACACTGATGTTACTGTTATTGGTCCTCGCGCAGTGTTGATTTGGGCACTCATTGCTTTGGGCTTGGGTCCCTCGTTTTCTGGCTTTCCCTACGGGCAACCGGAATTTTCTTCTTTAGGTATTTCGGACATCGTGAGCTCCGCAGAGAGCGCATCGGCAGTTTTTTTGGCTGTATCTCTGCCGGTTTGGGTAGCTGGCATTCGGAGCTGCGGTGATTTTCGCCGCATTTCACACACCTCGGAGTGTTTTTACAGTTGCGCTGTGCGTGGCCGTAACGCTGGCACCTGTAACATTGTCCTGGCTCCTTGGACTTGCGCTTTACCTCCACTTTGATGACCAGGCCCAGCAATCTGGTTACCTCCCAGATTGCTTGGCTGCTGGTTTTCACCAGCACCAGGTTAAGCTGTTGCTTGGTACGTCGGCTTATCATGCGGTAGGCTTCCGCGTCCTGGATCCACTGTTGACGAAGCTCGAGCTCCACCTCGGCGATCTCTAGATCTTCAGGCAACCCGCGGATTACAGCGTGGAGTTTTTTGTCTTCTAGCAGCGTGTAAGTGTGGTACGGGCGCTGTGTTCGGTCCAAGAGGGCTGTCGCTTTCCTGAAATTGTCAGCCGAGGTTACATAGAGTCTTATGCCTGTTTTCGTCGTAGATGCCTTGGCGACCACGATCCCTTCGCTGATCAGGCTTTGCTTCAGAATCTTCCACTTGGCATGGCCCTCGATGTTGATGGGCGGGATTTTTACAGCCGCTTTCGGCTCAGCCGGGGTGTCTGTTTCCATTCCGGTCGTCTCTTCTGTATCAGATTCGCTAGTCTCGTCACGCCTTCTCTTTCTGCTGTCGGCTGCAGCAAGTTGACTGGCGGATGTACCGGCTGCGACGGGTGGGACTGTGGCTGCAGGTTTTGCTGGTGGCGCCTTGTGGGTAACAGCGTTGGGGGTGGTGGGCGCTTTTAACAGCCGCGCTAAAGCTTGGTTTGGCCTTCTTGCCTGCTTCAGTTGACTTGGATGCCTGGCCCGTCAGCTGGTCTAACTGCCCGGCCATCTTCTCCATAATTTTATTGAAGTCTGCCAGCTCTCTTTTCAGACCAGCGATCTCCTTGTTTTTGTGCGCCAGTTCTTTGCGCAGCTCTTATAGTCTTGTTACCGAAAGTTTACAGCGGCAATGCCGCAAATCCCGGTGGGTCGATCGGGATCGAAAAAGGGCTTGTCAGGTATAAACCTGACCCTTAGAGGATAACGAAGTGCCCGGTTCTCGTCACTTTTGGGTTCCGTCACTCTTAATTATGTACTTACTACTGGCCTTAAATTGTTTATTACTCCAGTTCTATTTGTCGTAGCTTTGCGCTGCGAAAAGCACTACACTCCTCACTTTTTACACTACACGCACCCACTAATCGGCGGATAGTCCAAATAGTAGCTATTTTGCACTTTCAGACCGTAAATGCTGCTTCATCGTCGACTGCTCGATCGAGAATGAGAGGGCGCCCCGTGAACCCTGAATACCTATTCAATTTTCACATTTTACTGTCCTTGAGTGGATAGAGGTATGCCGGAAGGTAGGAATCCGAACAGAGCGGCGACGTTCGAACACACACATGTCCTTGAGTGGACCCCATATTCATTTCAATCCCGGGCCTCGAAAAGCTTTAATCCGCCCCTGACCAAACTAGTTGGATCGAGAATTTCAACTTTGGGCACGTGCAATAAATGCTCAGGTCACTACTCAACTGGAAATTGCAAATATTAGCTAGTTCCTTCGAAAGCAAAGACAAGTACTTCTTTTATACAAATTTACTTTTACTATTTTCAATACAGCAATTATAACTGAATATGATTATTTTTCCACCAATCACATTTTCCAGTTTCTTGTTTTCACCACAAGAGTAAATCTCAAAATATACATTTTCCTAAATGCTAATAATCTGAATCGTCACCTGAAGAAGATTCTGCGTCATTAAGGAAACTGAGCTTTACGGACTGAACGCTATGCGCTCCATGTTGACCTAAAAGTTTTGGATTCTCTCTCACCGTTTCGTAGAGCATTTTTGCATTCACTATCAAACTTGTTTTCCGCTAAAACGAAATAAATAAAGTAAATTAAGGGCAAGGTTAAATCTCGTATGCTCACTGAGATATTGATTCCTCTAATTGATAGCTTTTCCATCTCTATTTCCTCCAACGTAGGCCTCCTTCGACGCAACCATTTTGCGCGTTGAAACTTGCTAAATGTGTTCTCCTCACCATTTAACCTACCTGATTTGCGTGTATACGGATCTTGCAAAGGCATGTTAAAACTATACTGTATCTTCCCATCTCTCACCTTGTATGCCCTAGCCTTGGTAACAATAGCTGTTGTCAAATTTTTTAAAAAGCTCTACAAATATAGATCAAATGATTGAAAGGGCATTCACATTTCCTGATCAGTAAGCCACCTGACCTGACAAGCCAACATCATCAACTCTGTAACTCTGCTATTTGCACCAGTTAAACCACACCGCCAGGCTGCTATGTTAATTCGACAGGACATGAAAGGGCTGTTTGTTGCAAACAACTCTGAAGCTCTTCTTTCACTCGACGAAACATAATCTATAACTCATACGCTGTTCAAGTGGAAAATTAATTTATTTAATGGCATCACCTGCATAATTCGCCGGCTCAAATTGACCTTTATTATTAAGTTGTCTGAGAGGCTTCGCTCGGTAGCTTGAGTAAGCTTTGTTCAAAAGGGCTAACAGAAAATTGTTGTGGTGAACCAGTTGTTCTTTATTGTGAAACAGGCTTCTTATTTTTTCGTCAAACACATCTTTGGTCATTCCGGGGTGAAACTTAAACCATTGTGTCAAATAATTAAAGTAGGAGACTTTAACAGTTGCCTCTAAAACATCGTCCAATTGCTTAAGAGCCTCGCCAACATCTAAAACAGTAATTCTTCAGCAACGGAGTAAATATTACTAAAAAAATATAGGCAATAATGATACTCAACAGTCATTAGTGTAACAACAGATTAAGATAATATTTACTCTCACCCATTGTCAATGATAAGAGTTCTTAAAATAGTGCCATTTTTTTATTATTTTAAAAGGTTAAATATAATATAAAATGTATAAAGTGAGGCTACAAATTTACACTAATGTTGACTGTTTGCTCGGGGAGCAGCTGGAAAACGTCAGCAACAGATCACAGAGGTTATCTCTCTGTCACTCTGTCATCTGTGGTGGTTGTTGCCAAGCAAACAAACCATCGACGATAAAAATAATCAGAAATGTTAGAACCAATTAGTGTACTTTTAATTTTTGTATATTATTTTTCTCCGGTGTCCGGCGTATAAGGCAGGGTCTACCTAAGCCTTACTGACGAGTCCAATAGGTAGACCCGGGACGAAACGCAGGGCTCATCACATAACACCATAATTAGTGACAATAAAATTGACTGAAAACCCAGGAATACATTGGAATGTACTTTTAATGTATGACGTCATGGGCGTCATATGTTTTCAAATAACATCGAGAAAAGTGCAACGTTTAGGAACAGTTTTTTAAAACAGCGTTTATCTTTAGAAACGTTTTCCTACAAAAATTGTATTTAAAACTATATTAGTACTAATTTTTATTCCATAATTTTCGCAATTTAAAATCAATTTATCCCATAATTATTTAAATTCGGTAACAACTCAACGGTCACCGTTATTATAGACATTAAATTAGTTCTAATTATGAAACTTAAAAGTGCCTTAAATATTTAAATTTTACATTGAAATTTCCGATTTAAATAGGCCGCCAACTGCAATGCTGCGAAAGTTCTCTAATCATAGTATATCGTAGGATGATCGTGTGCGCATGTATTTTACCTTACCAGCTGTGATCTGACTAATCTGACTTGCGACTCGAAGCTCATGCAGAGGCTCATGTTAGATTCAAGAATCTGATCAGTTTTGTTTAGTTATTTACGATTATGATTGATACTGTTTTGGATGGTTTTTCGAGTTAATGGCGTGTTTATTAGATAGCTGCTTCGGTATTGACTTGGTTCTTCGGCAATATTCTAATTATCTCATTTGTGTTTACTGAAGTGTAATTAATGTATATGAGTTAAAACGTGAAACTCGATTGACACAATTTGTGGAAATATGTGTGTGTTTGTGTAAGTGCTGTTCTTAGTTCACCACTGTTGATTTTTTCTAAACAGGTTCGTAATCATTATTTTAGGTTAGACTGACCCTTTAAAAATGGGTTATTGTTATTTCTCATCAATGTGGTACCTTTTTTTGAAGGGTAAAATTTACCACCCAACCAGGCCTCTGTTGCATACGTTCCTTTGGAGAAGTATTGAGTAATGTCTCCTCAGTGCTGGTGTCTTTTAAGATTCGCCCAATTCCAAATATTTTGTTTTTTAAACTTCAAGGACCTTAAAGTGGTTCCAAAACTTGTTTGGCCCCTTTTCATAATCAAAAATTGCCCTCGGAAACGGACCCTCGATAAATAACGACATAAATGCATAATAGAAAAATTCAAAGTTTAACTTTGATGTCTTGAATAGAAAAAAAATAAAACGCCTCGTTGAAGAAGTATTTATTGAAATTGTAACTTTTGTTTTAAAATGCAAAATAAATTAATGACTTGGATGAACCTGATGGGATGTTATGAGTGTAACTATGTCCGGCTCAATGTTTGTGAGTAGCAACCGTAAATCCCCACGAGTACTAATTTCTGGTCGGTTTCTTTTTTTGTGTAGAGGCTCATAACAGCACTGAATCCACGTTCTACCAAATAGGAAAACGGAAAGGCAATCAAAAGTTGCCATTCAGAAATTGTATCGTATATATAATTTATAAAAATATCGTATACTTGTTTAAACATTGGTTTCAGCTTCTAATTTGTCGATAATTCAATAAATTGCTCCTGTAATAGTATGTTTGCATCTGAGTTTGACTACTTGCAAAAGTGTTCTATTCTGTCATTTTATATTAAACCTTGCGCGGACCCCCTGACGTTGTTCAGGAACCCTAAAATCTATGTGAATTTCCGAAGGACCTCGAATGATCCCAGGGACCCCTAGGGGTCCGTAGGGACCACTTTGGGAACCACTGGTCCATACATTTGACTAAATAACACTTACCTACACAGTTTTGAAAGTCGCTTTCCCAACATCAAGAATTATACACGAAAACGAGATTGCCCAACACCGCACCAACCCAAAGACGGTGTTCTATTGCCCCGAGCTTATAATTCAATAATAGCAATAGCTCATGACTCGACACGCTAAGATCTATTAAAATTTAGTTTTGGTCATGTTTTTGAACGTCTCCCATTGATTAAGGTTATCTAATACGTACACAGAACCCCTAAGTAGATACACAGAACACCCCCCCATGGGTACCCCCTTGGACGCACAGAACATCCACCTTACATCCATTGATGCTGTGTGTACCAAAATGGATTTTCCACTTTTACCACCACAAATCAGACTTTTGGGATAATTTAGCATGGTTAGAATTATTTTTTTAACTGTCTCATTTTTCCAAAACATTCCAAATTGAACGATTTTATGAAAAATATAAATACTTACTTTGCACAGCATCGCAATGAAAAGATGCTAAAACGTGTTGTCTGGCTTATTTTATGGATGATACAAGACTTTTTCTGACTGAAACTGCTTAATAGCAAGCGTATTTTAAGTTAAAATAGCAAAAAACTTGGAATTCGGCCAACCTTAAACGGTACCTGCACATTCGCTATACTTCCTCATACTTCCGTATATATCCCCGTACTTCCTCTATTTACTTCTCCATTCTACAATTGGAAATTGCGAAATACTTCCTTAATTTCTGAATAATTTTACAAATTTTCTCTTCATTTACTTACATCTCAATAATACTTATGTGCCTACTTATTTTTTCTTATTTTTTCTTAACCAAATTAACGTTACCTATTTTTTTCGGTTTACGTAAGTACTTTTTTCTCTTTGATCAGCAGGGGCAAACTGAAGATTAAGTTTTAAATTTTTATGTTACTCTTGTATTGATAGACTTTCATCAATTCAAAAAATAAAAAGAATAAAACTTCAGTTCATCAACAAAAGAGTTTATTTTAAAGTCAGTGCTTTAAACAATTTATATATTTTATTAATTTTATCTCGACGTGCAATAAAAGCAAGTTACCTTTGCCATATGTGTGCCATGTGATGGGGCACACCCAGCAAGCTATAAAGGCTGCATAGACTACAAAGAAATCAGCAAGAACCAGAAAATACAAAAATTAACATTTACCGAAATTCGCACAACGGTACCCCAAGAAGCAAACCATCAATCAACCCAAACAGATAATCATAAGCCACACCAACTTCCGCTGTCTTAAAAACGCGCTTATATGCTCAAGTAACTTCTAATCCTAGTCCAAATTGCACTTCTGAAAATCCAACACACGCGCCAGAACGTTTATTCGTCAAACTTGAAAGATTAATCACACAAGCTCAGCAACTAGGTATGTTGCTCAACCTCTTAATAACTCTGATCGCGCAACTGTCCAAAAATGCAGCTTAATTCCTTAAACTTAGTCCTTTGGAATGCGAACGGTCTGGCACAACATCACCAGGAGATCGAAGTCTTTCTAAAAGTAAACAACGTGGACGTCATGCTAATCTCAGAAACACAATTCACCTCTAGAACACACTTCAAAATTAATAGGTATTATATCTACGATACAAAGCATCCGGATGGAAAAGCACACGGTGGGTCGGCCATCATTGTTAAAAAGAAGATAAAACACTTTCAACTAGAAGAATTCCAGAAAGATTTCCTACAAGCCACCAATGTAAGGATCGAAAGCACAAATGATTCTCTTACAGTTTCAGCAGTGTATTGCCCGCCCAAACACACTATTTTACCAACCCGATTAAAAAACTTCTTTGACCTATTGGGTAAAAAATTTGTTGTAGGAGGCGATTTTAATGCAAAGCACTCTTTGTGGGGTTCCAGATTGGTAACCACCCGAGGAAGAGCATTTTTCACTTCATAAAAAATAATAATTACGATACCCTCTCCACTGGTGAACCCACCTACTGGCCAACAGACCCTCAGAAAATTCCTGATCTGTTCGATTACTTCATCACATCTGGAATCTCAAGTAAATATACTCTGATCAAATCCAATTTCGACTTATCATCAGACCGCTGTCCTGTTGTTCTTACGCTGAGTCCTCAAAAGATTCAAAAAAAAGGATAAATTCAGCTGTATAGCTATAAAACAAATTGGACGAAGTTCACCGAATCAATTGAAGATAATATACAGATCAGACAAAGTCTAAAAACGCAAGATCACATTGACAGTGCCACAGAATACTTGATCCAGTTAATCTATGAGGCGGCTTTAAAATCAACTCCCACTACTCCTACTAATACAAATTTCACTTGCATATATTCACAAGAAATTATGCAAAAGATTAAAATAAAAAGAGAGCTAAGGAAGAAATGGCAGAACAGCCACCATCCAGAGGATAAAAGAAACCTAAACAATGCAACTAAAAACTTGAAAACAATTCTCCTAAAAAGAAAGAATGATACTTTTAACGATTACTTAACTAATCTATCAACCTCGTCAACTTCTGATTACTCGCTGTGGAGAGCTACAAAAACCTTCAAAAGACCACAGACTCACAACGCCCCCATTAGATCCAACCTTGGCTGGGCCAGGAGTGAACAGGCAAAAGCTAACGCATTTGGCGACCACCTAGCAAGAATATTTCATCCATATACGGATGCAGACAATAAAATATTGCACAAAGAAATAAGCTCCTTATTAACCGTCCCCTTGCCAATGCCCAAACCGATCAAACAATTTTCGCAAGCAGAACTACAGGAAGGAATAAACAATCTCCGAAACGGCAAAGCTTCAGGATACGACCTACTCACAGCCGAAATCCTAAAACAGGTTGGAAAGAAGGCACTAACCTTCACGAGGACTTTGTTCAACTGCATTCTGAGGACGGGCTTTTACCCCAATCAATGGAAGTTTGCTGAAATTATCATGATTCATAAACCTGGGAAACCAACAGATCTAGCATCCTCCTACAGACCTATCAGCCTGCTCCCACTTCTCTCAAAGTTGTTTGAAAAACTATTGCTCAAAAGGATGAATACATTTATTGCCAACAGAACCCTCTTACCAGAGCACTAGTTCGGTTTTCGTCAACACCACTCTACACTCGAACAGACGCACCGGGTCGTGAACAAAATAACTGAAGCTTTAGAAACCAAAAAGTTCTGCTCTGCTATCTTCTTGGGCATTTGACAAGGTTTGGCATGATGGACTGCTGTACAAAATAAAGAACAACCTACCCGAGTTTTTTGTCTTGCTGAAGAGTTACCTAAACAACCGCATTTTTCGGGTCAAAGTCGGTGAAGCACATTCTCAAATTTTGTACATCGAATCTGGAGTACCACAGGGCTCGGTCCTAGGACCCATATTGTACACAGTATATACAGCAGATCTAACACTCAGTGATGAAGTAATGATCACTACATATGCTGATGATACAGCCTTACTAGTATCAGACGATGATCCGAACAAGGCAACCTACACCTTACAAATAGAAATACACAAGCTCGAAAAATGGCTCTCAACATGGCGAATTAAAGTTAATGAAACAAAGTCTACACACATCACATTTACAATAAGAAAACAAACTTGTCCCCCAATATCTCTAAATGGGCAACAGATTCCCCAGAAAGAACATGTTAAGTTTCTGGGACTGCACCTCGATCGTCGACTTACCTGGAACAAGCATATTAAAACCAAGAGAATTCAGCTCAACCTTCGGCTCAACAAAATGTATTGGCTAATCGGACATTATCGCTCGAAAATAAAATACTGACCTACAAAACAATATTGAAACCAATATGGACATACGGCCTACAGCTTTGGGGCTCTGCCTGCCACTCCAACTTGGAAATCCTCCAGCGATTCCAATTGAAAACCCTCCGACAAATTGCCCAAGCACCGTGGTATGTTAGAAATGATGTCCTACACTCCGACCTGAAAATCACAACTATCCAGACAGAAATTAAAAGGCTCTCGCTTAGATATCAAGATGAGCTGGCACCCAAACCAACTCGCTAGAGATCTACTGAACGACGACATCGAACAACTCCTACAATTGTAGGAGTTGTTACGACATCCCGGTGCGGCTTAAACGATCTCGCCCACTGGACCTGCATGAACGATTCCCGTGATGTGCGCGCCCAAACAATTTTATTACCTAAAAACTTTAATTAACTGTTTCTGTCATGTTTAACTAACAACTCCATTTGTGCTTTAATGTAAACACTTTTGTACATGTGAAAGTCATACATCAAGTTTGCTGAATGTCTGTGGATAGATTGCAAAGAATAAATGAATTTTTTTTATCGTTGTCTTGCCTAAATGGAGGTGTTACAAAATAAAAAACTGCTTAAAGCGAACTACCCGAGAAATCAAGAGGCAATATATATTTTAAATGAGATATTGGTAAACTTCATTTATTTAGCTTTCAGTACGTTCTATAAAAATTTAAATATAAATCTCACTTATAGCCTGCCCTACTATTTCCTGTGCATATTCTCCATTTTTGTATCGCGATCCACATACATTATTATAGGTACATAGTCGAGCATATACAGTGAATCCCAGAAGTAATGTCTAAATTCATTTAAAATGCGGCGGATTGTTGTTTGAACTAAAGCTCGAACCCGTCATTTTTTATTTGTAAATGCGATTTTTTCATGTCAAACTTATTTATACAGGCTGGTCGAAAAAAAGTTACGACCATTAACTTCATTTTCCAAATCAAAGCACCTATTATTTATTTCAATTTTGAATTCTACATTGAAGTCTAAGTATTATGCAGGTACCATCTTCTATACCTGAACTCGACAGCACTCGAGGAATTTCATTCCCCGTACTCGATTTACCAGGTTTGACTTTAATAATAACTTTGTGTATACTTTCACTATACTTCATACTATACAGTGTGTCCAGTATAAAATGATGTACATGGGGATATTGGAAACCGTTAGAGTTACAGGGTGGACCAAATGGGGAAAAAGTTGCGCAATCAAGTGCCTATAAATAATCTGTCATCAACTTCTTTGAACTCGGAATAGCAACGGATATACAGGGAAAAAAAGAAAAAAGTGCGTTTTATAAAATCCCTTTATATCGTGTTTATTATAAAAGATACAATAACGAAATTTTCAGGGTGGGGTAAGAAATGAGCGGGAATTTGAAATAAAGTAAAAAATAATCTAGGCCCACTATGTTCAATGAGGCCGAAGTCAACTTTTGTTTTTCCTTATGGGCGCCATATTGATTTATGTTCTATTCTTTTCTTCTGCATTTTTAAATTCCCTTTGAAATATGCTCTTCAATCAACCAGGTATAAACAATGTTTATGGTGGGTCAAGACAAATAATTAAATTAACAAAATTAGAATTTAATGGTAGTAAAAGGCCATTGATTAGTTCTATTAATTGATTACTTTAAATTATATTGATCAATACATGCGAACACTGCAAAAGAACAAGTAACATTTTAGGATTAAAGCAGGTAGTCAAATAAGCCAACCTTTCAGGCACAACGTTTCGGTGTCTTTCTCCACCATCATCAGTATGTGTGTATAGTTGTTTCTACCTTCACATATGACTGGTTATTCATTGACTGGTTATTCAAAGAATAACCAGTCAAATGTGAAGGTAGAAACAACTATACACACAAACTGATGATGGTGGAGAAAGACACCGAAACGTATTTGTAACATTTTAAATAATAAACAATAAAATTGACTGAAACCCAGGAATTTTTTGAAATTTAATAATAGCATCAGCCATTCTTTTTGCATTAGCCAACTAGCCTGATAGTTTGCTACCGTAGACCATTAATGATTTAACATTTGAATACTTTTTTTATTCTTAGAACATTAAACATCAATACAGCTTTGACCAGTTTCGTGCTGGTCACATGTGAGCTTCAAAAATATTTTTCTTGTGTACATTTCAATTTCTTTAATCCACCAGATTGACTAATGTTATTCGTATTTTTATTGTAAATTTTTTATGCCTCTCGTTGGCCACTGGGTAAAAAACGCTATTGAGGAGTTCTGGGAACGTAAGTTTAAGGATCTCATTGCACAAATTAGAGAACGAAAGCCAACTGAAAAAATCTAAATAGAACTTAAGTAGCTCATCTGAATTATGTTTACTATATTTACTGTCTGTTCCATTCTCATGCTCCCATTCCAGGCATTTCATTGTTATTTTAGTTGCAACATCTGTTAAATGGGGAAAGTTTAAGATAACTTATTGGGAAACTCATTCCAGGTTAAAAAGTTGGTGTTCTTTTCGGTTCGAAAGCAAATTCGAGTAATGTGAAAAGCTGCATTTTAATATACGGGGGTCTCAATTTGAAAACTTCCCACCCTTAATATCTTTCTTGCAGTAAGAAATTTGAAAACTTCTAAAGACACGTCAATTTATTTGTAAGGGGGACACTTTAAATTAATATTTTTACTATTCTTGTTTCAACCCCTTAGGAGGGGTAGATGTCACCCTTAGAATCTTAAATGGGAATGGGGGTCAAGTGGCACATCGTTTTAAAGGGCCTTCAATTCTCTTTTCAGTGGTATCCTACTTTGTTGCTTTTTATCCAGAGGTTTCCGACTAATCGCGTTTCAAAGTTGCAGAAACAATTAAACTTTCCCGCATTGCGATGTTGGTTTCCAGGTAGTGTTTTCACAAAACTTATTGCATTGGCTTTCCTTGCACTTCAAATGTTTAGAAGAGTAGATGACACCGTTAAAATCCTTAAATAACAGAAATAAAATCTGGTTTAAACAATTGATATCTCATTTATTGATTATTTTACTTCGACAAAAATAACTTTTTATTTGCGAAAGGGAAATTTCTTCAATAAAACACATGGGATCTATTTACGCACTATCTGATCAGTTGTTCAATCATAAATCATCTTGTTTTTCTTAAAAAAAAATCAGTGAAGTTATGTATTTTGGGAATCGTCAATTGACACCCCGAAAAATTCACTATTAGCCGCCACTAACTGCTTAGTCAAAACATGGCACCATCTAGTCGTTAATCGATAACTTTAATGGGAAAGCGTTCAATGCAAAGGTTTTTTCTTTTGTTTGTTTTCAAATAAAAAAAATGAGCGAAGGTTTAAAAATGTGGCATTCTTGTCAATTTCTGAGCCTCAAATGCACGTTGCGCTTTATTGTTCTGAAGTTATTTCCATTAATTCAATTTTTTATTGTATCTACGGTTTTAAGCATAATAAATGCGAAATCGAGTCGAGTCAAAAGCGATCCTAATGAAACAGAACCGATCGAATATCAACAAGTTTAGAGAGAACGAGGTTCGACGATCGATTTACGATTAGATGATATTTGGCCCAGCTAATTTGAAAAATTCCTATTTGCATAAAGAAATCTGTTGCACTTTTGTAAACCACAGAAAAATGTATAAAATTATATTTATTTTAATTAAATTAGTACTATTTCTGATTAATGCTAAAAAACTGCTATTTTTTGCCAAACCAGCAAAAATGGGTTTTACAAATCTAAAAAGCCTAAGATGGACTCATCTGACATAATTCCTGTTTATGTGATTTGCCTTGGTTATCGATATCAAAAAGTATTTGTAAAATACATTTTTACAATTTTTTACAAAAATTGTCTTTTACAGTTGCTAAAAATATATGGATGTCAGATCTGATAATCGACCAGGCCAGTTCACCGAACCTTTGCTTGAGGTATTGCGACCGTGAAAATTGATTGATATTTTCAGAAACCGTTGTTTATTTAAGGTACGATTGGGTATAAACGGTCCGACACTATTCAATACAAATTCTAGAAAATAATTACATGTGTTTCTAAACTTAGCTTATCTCAACCTAGAGTAGCAACCCGTAATTACTATATGTTGGCGTATAGAGAAAGTGGACTGTATCGATACCACCGAAATAAAGATCTCTACTTCGGTATAACATATAAGGCTACAGCTTCCACATCGGTTTTATGTATAAAGGCCATCCCTCTAGCATTTGGTGCATGCTAAAAATGACGTTTGCGTGCATATAATAATTATTTTGAAATACAAGTTAGCGTGCACCGAGTAACAGCTTTTAAAAACATGCTCTTCCTTCTTACCCTGTTCAGAGAAATGCAATTCGAATTATGTAATTAAGGAAATAACTGTCGGTTTTGCAAGCAAATAATCTTATGAGCACTGTAGCCCACACGTTCATAATCAAGTCTTAAAATATATTTATTTTTCAGTGAAGACCGCCTAAATTGTTTTTTCAATTGAGCCCGATAAATCTCCTTTATGAGTTTCTCCTTTATGGTTAAATTGTTGCGATCCTCAATCATCCTCTTAGATATTTTGAAAATAACTTTTAATCTTCTATCTGTTTACTGCATTGGCAAATAGATCATCAGAACAAAGAATAACTTAGGAAAAGTATAAGTAAAAAAATGTAAATGTGGGTATAAGCAAAACTGCCTTTGTACATTTGAGGAACATTCATAATTTGTCTCTATTTGATGAAATTATATTTTAAAGCCGCGTTCAGACGAACGAACGTGACCTCGTGCCGTAACATGTTCGACTGCACTGTTCGTACCACAGATCACAGAGTGTAGATTGGACAGTTCCAGTTTCCTGCCAAAACGGATTTTATTTATAGCCATTTTATTTAAACTTTTTAAATACAATTTTATCTGATATATTGTGATAACTGCGATGTTTATCTCAGTTTTGCAATAACGGAATAAGGTGGCCAGGTACTCGATTAAGTGTGGTATTTGCAACTGTGAAAATAAACATTGTAGGCGACATGGATTGCCTAAGACTCAGCCAGACACTTTTAAAGCCTGGCCTGAAATCGTTAGACCCCCAAAGTATGAAACATTGGCTGTACAGAAAATATACAACAAAAGAACAAAAATGACCACAGGGATGGCTGGATGCTAATGAAGAAGGGATGAGTAAACGGCAGGGCTAGAGTCCTACGCAACCCAGTGCACCAGAATACCAATTTCCCAGAGCGGAAGAGAGCATTTCCCAAACCAGATTGTCAGAAACCATTATAAATTGTAAGATTTCCAAAAGATAAAAGAGTGCATGACTGTACCGGGTAGTTTAAAAAAATGTATTATCTTTTAGTTGTACTTGGAATATGCACCTGGGGTCTCATCACCGACAATGACAGATGGGAAGTTAAAAATCAGATAATCGGTTTTATTTACTTTAAAGTTCGAAACCAGTATAAATCAATACATTCTTCGCTCTTTCCAGTCTTTATCAAAAATAGCATTAATTATTATATAAAAACTCTTCTAATTTACGTTATCACATTTTATTGTTCCTAGAGTCCACTTGAGACGTAGATAATACAAACTATTTTTTTAATAATGAAAGATGACTGTACTTAATTCAGTTTGAATGTTTTTGTAAATCATTTTAAGTAATTTAATTTAATTTCGAAAGTGTTCGGATCTGTATGTAACTTGTATTGTGATAGATGCGATGTATGTTGCTGCAGTTTACATAATTAATAAATAATTAATACGTTAATACTGATTCTGATTTTATAAAGTGACCTGTATGAAGTGTGTAGTTCTGATTTATTGAGTGTTGCATTGACATACAGGTATTTATACCATTGCTTTGGAAACTCGATTGAACAACTAAGATTTGAAACTTTGAATTTATCTCAACTGATGAGTAATAGTTCTCAGGTTAAGAATTTACAATTTCATCAGACATTTTTTTTTGTATTTTAGTTTCACCAGTTAATATTTGTTGATTTATGCATGAAGCAACATGTATGTTAATGCGAAGTATTTGCAAGTCCGAATGAGAAACATTGATCCCAAATTTATGATTTCGTTTTTTGCGAATATCTCAGATGTTAATGAAGATTATTTGTTCTCTGTTCTTCCCCTCTTGGATAAGAACTTCCGACAACACCTCCAACGACGTCGTCGATTGATTGATTGATTCTAAAATAAAATTCACTAAAACTAGTGAAAAAGGGTATTATTGGTGAAAAAACTTTGTCTTTATTTGCTATTATTGGTTTAAGTCCTTTGAGAAGGAGCTTCTTTCAAACTTGACCTATAAGATTTAGCATCATGTAGAGATTAACCAGGCTTAAGGACTTCAGCTAATTTCCATATTGCCCATACATGTTTCAGTCTGATTGGTGTTTAATAGATATGCAAACATTAGCCTCGCATTTGCAGTCAATTGTATAGGGTTGTGAATCGGAGTATTTCTGGGATAAAATGTCTTGCGAATATCATAAATTATCTGTAAGGAAGATCTTAAATCCATTAACTAAAATAATTATAAAAACAGAACATTTCCTAGATCACATACTTGTCAACATGCGTTTGATAATTGTCGTAGAGTTCAATGGGACGCTTCGAATAATTTAGTAAAACAAAACTTCAACCAAACACGTAAAATTAAAGAAGGTGAAGTCCATTTCATTAAATAAAATTAATTGGGTCGGCTTATGTTCACTTAATTTAAGCCGAACATGATTATCTATACTAAAATCTGAAGTAGACCAAAAAACATACGCTTAAATTAACATTCTTTCATGAACATTTCTTAATTAAATTAATTTGCCTTGATTTTTAAACAATGAGATTTAAGTGAAACTTAAAAAATGTTTGACAATTTGTAAAAAGCGAAATATTCAGAGAGAATATTTTATAGATTTGTATTCAATTACCTTTATTTAACACTCTACTAATATACTCTTTTTTAAGAATAATCTGATAGCAATAGATTTGATTGAATTGATAGATTTTATTGAGAAATAAGAGCAGTATTTATCACTTCGTAATAAAAGGCGTTAAAAAAATAATATTGTCTTGTGGACTGTCTTTTTAAAAATCCAAAAAAAATTCAGGAGAAATTCCCAACGTTTATAATGTTACTCCTGTCAGAGGATTTGAATGCTGCTAATAAACTCAGTTTTGTAGTTGTTGTTTAGAGTACAACATAAAACGTTTATTTTCATACCACTTCGGGAAAAATTCATTATTATTCATTGTTTTGCATTTTCACTATTCAGTGTATTCAGTAAATCCAGAACAAACTAACTGTTTCTCACCAACCAATTGAACATCTCTCTTGCCAGGAATTAAAGAACTGCCTATATCCTCTTTGGTGAATTGGTATTCACCAAGATTACTCTTGTTTCCTGATTCTGGCGTTTCGTTCATTCAAGTACTCTCTGTATGATTTATATCTCCTTTTATGACATCCTTTTCAAAATAAATCTGGAGACTTTATTAACGTCTGTCTCTTTGTGCCTTTTATCACCTTTGTGCACGTAAATGCGTGAATGTACGTGCTTCGGTACTTTGGGAGGCTGGGATTGTCAATTGAATCATCATAAAATAAACTGGTGATAAAGCCATGATAAAATAAGGGTGATCTTCTCCTTGTCAAAAACAAAAACTTTTCTGCCTGTAAAAATATATATGTAAATATACTTTTATCAGTAGAATGAATGAAGAGTTTTTTAAAATTAAGTGAAGAAACCTATGTCACATCAATTAGTATGGTTGCAAAGGAATGAGGGAAATCATTGGTTTCACGAAACAATAGGTTTAGAATATGAATTACACGGTGAAAAGTTTGGGAAACATTTTACATTCATCGCATGATAGTTACAGCAATTAACCATATAACATTTTTTTTATGCACAACGAAACTTTCCATTTCTCAACATGCATAAAATGTATTTTAAATTACTACTTATGTACTTTCTTGTGTATGTCGGCGCAGCATATTTCAGGATGTTCTTCCATAAAAAAGTGGCTGTTTATAATTATTATGTATTTTTAGCGTATTGATTTTTTTCCAATTGCCATTGAACTTTGCGGCTGTAATTCACTTTTAAAAATTTGCTAAAGGACAGTTTGTGATAGCATAAAAATCAACCTAATATATCTTTTAATCAATACTGTGCTATTAGGTATGACAACGACGTGACTTAAAACTCGTACTTAGTTTAGTAACTCATTTAACAAAATATTAAATTTGAAAAGGATTATGAAAGATAATCATAATATATATCGTTTTTCATAAATAAATACGTTATCGATCTAATCGGTCTTTCTGTCCCTGAATACATAGTACATATCTTAGGACTAAAAACTAATATAAACTTATTCTAATTTTACATTTAGTTTGCTGATTTGTACGTGTTGTATTAGAGTTGTCTCGTGAGATAGAGGAGTGCTATAATCGTCCAGCTGTTAGGGTGGTTTTTCCATTTTGAGTGCAACTGTATGAGTTTTTCAGATAGTTTTGTCATATTGGTACCGTTCGTGTAGTAATTGGTTTGAAGGATTGTGCATTGTTCTGTTGTTTGCTTTTATTGGATATAAAGGGTGGGATGTAAAATGTTGAATTTTAAACTACGTGGTATTATTGGCGTTGTCGACTTTAACGCCATGAATTTTTGACAATATTTTAGTTGTAACTTTCTGGCTGACAGAATATGTATCGTTTCAATTTGGATCAACGTTATGAAATACTTAAAACTTACTTTGAGTAGGGCTCCGTGGACTCTTGCAACATTATTGCAAAATTCTTGGTTTTGCAGGACATGGTCTTGGTTTTGTTCTTGCATACAGAGCCTTGGTCTTGGTCTTGCAAACCACACGGCAAAAAAAGCAAGACCAAGACGATGGTCTTGGTCTGCTTTGCATCATTACGGACGAGATTTCTTGAATTCTTATCCAGGCTATCATCTTTCTTTTATTCCTTTTGTTATGTTTGCTCTTGAGCGTTTAATATTTTGAGCAAATCGTTCCATTAAAATTTTATTCCGACAAAAAAATTTATAAAACCAATTAATTCCTGGGTAATTGTCTTTAAATTGGTTTATTTTTTCTCCTTTTCTGTCCAAATAGTTTTTTCCAAGGAGTAAAAACCCACTCGCTGAATTTTATAATCCCTTGGACCAAAAGTTTCTCTTCTTGTGAAATTAGGCACTGTCCGCCATATTTCTTCGTTTTTATTCCTTTTTGCTTATCGTGTAAGGTGGATTTTGGAATTTTATAATTTTTAGCAGCCTGTCTTAAACTCACTCTGACCCTGTCTAACATCTTCGAGTGCCCTGCGACGTTTTCTTCCTTGTAGTTCTTAAAATTATTACCGATTTTCTTTTTATACTGCATAATGGACAATATATTGGACAATGGTGTCCGCCTTCACCTTTATAAAATTACTTTTTTACTAAAACGCCATTATTTAAGGCAAAAACTAATATTTTCTAATGAAATTGCCATGGGTTTACTAACAATAGAGCACATCAGAAAAATAACTCTTTTTGATTTTTTATTTTTAGTATTCTTTTGTGTGCAACAGTCTCTTATAGTTTTCATAATTCATAAAATCCTCACCCTGTGTTCTACGGCGGATTTATCCAGCGAAAATGTAAACTACTAATGACACTAGGAATTTAACTGACGGTTGGGTACTTTTTACGAGGCTCATCAAATGATCTTGACGAAAATATTGACCAATAACGGCCTGTCCGATGTCGCCCCCACAGTCCGACTTCACCCCGAATGACGGTACAATTCTTTTTAAAGACAAAGCAGGATTTTTATTGAAATTCACAAAATTTTCATGTGATGAGATGAAACCCGCATTCTACAAGTATTTCATGGTATCAACACCAATTTCCTTCAGTTGATGCCTGGGCAGGAGTCGTATAATTCCTTGATTTTAAGTCAAATTACTTGTATTATAACTTCTTGCAAGTAATGCATCCATTGGCCAAACAAACCCAAACACGCTGTATAGTTTTCAGCTCTGCTCAGCAGAAGCACTTGAAACTGAACACGCTCACATTACCTCTATACAGAAAACTAGAAATCGACTTGCCTTTATCATTTCGTCCAATTACTCTATACGTGCAATGACTCTAAATAATACGTTTGACATCATAAAATTTCTTATTCCTCATAATATCTACATACAATTATATTATAATCAATATAATATTTATTATGTACTGTCTTTATTTGTTACATTTTTCCTCGAGTCCAGTTCAGGCAGAATTGTGTTAAATTATCTTTTTCGGATATATATATATATTTGTCTTCATCTTGTTTGTTCCAACTTTAGTATCTATTAAATTATCTAAAAAGGGAGTTGAATTACTGAATAGCTGTATAGTGTAACTGAGTGTAAATAGTGACTCTTTATGACACTGTTTTCATATTTATCTAATTCATCATATATCAATGCTCAGAATTGTTATTACCTTAATTAGATTCCTAGGAAAATAATAATTAACGCTTTGCGCTTTAACTGTTCAGCAAGAAATTCCGTTGTTGGGTAGCAATAGATTTTACATAAGTAAAAGGTCAAAAGACCTTGGCATTATGTAACAGAAGTATTATTATAATATAAACATAGCCAAGAAAATTGCACTGCATAATACTGGAACCAAACTTTTAATATGAAGCAAAGTATTATAATTGATACTTGATCCATTACAGAAGAATTACAAGGTACTGAGAAATTCAAGATGATATGTCATTCGTTTGCCTTATTTTAGATATTTCGAGAACCGTTAAATCCTTCACAAGTCGGCTATTTATTTATTTATTTGTTTGCTTGATAGCACTCATCTACCATTTATTAGTCAACGATCAGAAGAGTTTATGTTTTTTTTACGTTTTGGTAAGTCAATATTAGTAGGCGGGTCATATAAACTTGCAACCATTTATTTTTCTATTGAACAGTCGAAATCTGCAAGGACAAAACGATCACTTTGGAAACATTAATTAAAGTCAACCGATTAGCTAACCATTGGCATTTCTAGAATACTTAAACCGATTTTTGATATTTCACACCATCCACCAGTCAACGATTGCATGGACCCTGAATTAATTTATTCCAAATAGTGACTCTTAAGTTTAGGAGATTCTCATGCGTCATGCATCAAAATATTTTCAAAAGTAAAAAACGCACCCAGGTAATGTTACTGATGGGAGTGATCAATTTAAATGGTTTAGAATTTAGAATTATTCAAAAATTAAAAAAATATTGAACTTGATGTGCGTTTTACATATGGTGTCTTTTGCTGCGTATTGCTAAAAGTTTAAAAAAACAATAGATAATGTGCAGATAGGTAGGCGTATGTAGGCTTATGTGTTGCCAATAAAACAACGTTCTTAAATCGACAAACTCTCGATTGGTGGAAGTTTATTAAAGTGTAATTGCCATCCGCAGCTGACCTAATTTTTTTTTAAAGTTCATAGGACTAGTTAAGTATAACTCTTAATCATATGAGATCTCATTGATGGAGATATAATATTATATGGATGGAGTTATACAGGTTAATTCTCAACCTTATGGACACCGAGCAGGGGCGTGTAGAGGACATTAAAACAAGTCGAGTTGCCAGTAGTAAACATCTTTATTTCTAAAAAAGGCTATCGGTATTTCTGCCCTTGTTTAATACATGTAGTCTTAATCTAAATAAAAAACAAAGATGAAAATTCTCTTATTCTAGGTTAATAATCTTATTAAATAAACTTTCCAATTCTAATGACAAGAAAAAATTATTTTATTGTCCAGTAGTCAGTTGCGTTTGTAAGTGTTCGAGTAGCGTTGATGTAGGGAAACGGAAGCGGGATTGTCTGGTTGGTCTTGTAAGACAAAGGGGATTCAGTATGGTCCAGTTGTAGGGGTTGTTTGTCCATTTTGTCTGTAGATGTATGAGTCTTTCCGAAATATTTGTCATGTTTGTGCGTTCGTATAGTAGTTGGGTGGAGGGGTTGTGTAGTGGGTTTTGGGGGTGTCTTATTCGTGTTATTAGTATTAGTGCAATTTGTACTGTTGTTTGTATATAATGTTTTGTCCTTTCTGTTCCGTTGGTCATGAGTATATGTCCATAGTCTAGCAAGGGTCTACAAATAGCTTTATATATTTTGGTGGCGGTGTTTGTGCTAATTCCTCTGTCTTTGTAGGTTAGTGATCGGAAGTGTTTTGTTCTCTTTATTGTTTCTGCCCTGATGTTTCGTATGTGTTTAGTGAATTTAAGTTTGTGGTCAATTGTGATTATTTTCGGTCGTTTTTTGGTTTTGTCGTTTGGCCGTCTGCAGTTATTGTAGGGGAGTCAGCGTTGAGTCTGTGGTTTGTGAGCAGAAGTTGTTTTTTGCCGCGTTTGGTGTTAGTCTCCATTTATAAAACCATGTCATTGTGTTGTTTGTTAGTGTTTGGAGTCTTTGAGCTGCTCTCTCAGTAGTTTTGTCATATCACAATAAGTGCCGTGTCGTCTGCGTATTGTAATATGTATGTCGATCTGTCGATTTGATTTTTGTCTGGTAAGTTCTAATTGTATGGCAGTATATATTATAGAGAAACGGTGAGAGCGGGGATCCTTGAGGGAGCCCTTGTTCAGGGGAAAAAGAAAATGACAGTGTTTTGTCAATTCGTACTTGTAGTTGTCTGTTTTCTAGTAAGTTCTTTATGGTGTGTAGTAGATATGTTGGTGTGTGTAGTTTGTATAGTAAGCCTCTATGCAAGACACTATCAAAAGCCTTGTTAATGTCCATAAACAGGCAAGCTGTCTTTCTGTCAGTTAGGTGGGTTGTTTGTATATTGTTAGTCAGAGTGAAGGGTGGGTGAATAGTCGAGTGCTGATGTTTGAATCCGAACTGATACGATGGTATGTACTTTCCGACCAGTTTTCCCAGTAGCTGCCTTATTATGTACTCAAAAACCTTGCTAAGTACTGGTAGCAATGTAATTGGTCTGTAATTGCTTGGTTTTGTATTGTCCAGTCCTGTATCCTGTATTGTCGAGTTGCCATTTGAGTCTTTTTTTAGTTTAACTTTATTCATTGTGCATATTTTCCTTTAACTTTATTTCAGACGTTTTTACGTTCGAACTACGTAATCTATGAGCGAACACATTCAGCTCGTGACTTCTGTTCTGTCGCTTGATATTTCCAGCATCAGCTGAACAAATTATACAAACTTTTTAATTATACAAACAATTATACAAACTAATTATTATACAAACTAAAAATTATACAACTAATTAACCAAAATTCATACTAATCTGGAGAATGTAGTGAGAGTCAGAACATGTGCTTAACAGACGCAAACAGGTCTTCCAGACTGTACGACAAGAAGTAACGAATTTTTCTGACATACTACTAGTTCTGTTTTACATTATGGATAAACATGGCCAAAACCCTTGTAATGAATACACGAAACTGATAAGAGCGAGGAATGAATAATTCCATCACTAAAGTGATCTGCACTCATACTTTTTTATAAATTCACTTTTTACTTTCACCCGTTATCTTTCATAATTTACATGAAGCAACAGATATTAACCTAATGTTAATGAGAAAGTCGTTATTTGCAGTCCCGAAGCAGATCATTGTGGCGTAATTTAGGATTTCAATTTTTGCAAATATCTCGTTCTTAGTGGGAATTATTTTTCTTTACTATTTTTTTCCTACCCCCTAAACACTCCCAGATCCAGCAGAATCATGCCAATTCTGAATCACCCTGTAGATAACTATTTGAGTTCGATAGTCGAATTTGGTTTGATTGAATTTGAAATTGAATGAACCAGAACTAGTCCGCGTAAAATTTAAAGACCTTCAACTTTGAAGTTTGACCTTCAACTGTTGGTTGACAAATATGAAGTTTACTCCCGAAATAACTCTTAAATGCAGTGACACCAATTTTGATGTATCCTGTATATTCAATAAAGGGGATTTATTGGGATAACATTTCCGAACGAGAAAATATAAAAGTTATTATATTCCAATATTCCTTCTGACTTTATCGAGACGGCATGAAAATTGCTGATAGATTGTACCAGGCAATATAAAAAAGTTTTAAAAACGTCCAAAACGTTTTAAAATTCCATTACAGGCGAATCTCGTCAAAGTTGGTACCAATAGAAATAATATTTTGAAAAGCTTCACATTGTACCTGTACTTTCAATTCAAAATCTTTCAGCTAGATTCCGCATAGGAGTCAGTTCTTTGGAAGAGTTGCCTGATAGAACTTAGGAAGTATAGAAGAATTTTTTTAACAGTAAACAAAATTCATAATATATAAAATTAAAAAATATTTATCACTTGAAACTAAGATAATTGCATAAACCTAAATCATAAATTTGACAACAATGTTTTTGATTGACTCTTGTAAATGATGTCTTATCATTATCATTACGTAAATACCTGTTTTTATGCATTCATTAACAACGGGCACAGATAAAACTAATACAAATAGAAAAAAAAGTATTTCAATAAGGAGGGAATTATAAATCCGTCACTCTAATCAGTTGATATTAATTCAATGTTTTAGAATTTCTACAAGTTCTACAAAGGGGTTCCCGAAACACTCACATTCGTTTCACAACACCTTATTTGCCAGTCTTTACTGATCACAAGAATTAATGTTTGAATGTGTGGCAGTTTGACGCTAAAAAGAACATTTTCTGGCTCTAAACGTACTGCCATTTGAAATAGCTTTCATTTCAGTAGAATCAGTTTAGTACATCTATCATGTAGAAGATTGGACGGATTTAAAGCATCCCCAAGGAAGGCAAATGCACCTTCGAAGTTCTCCTGCTTCTTCTCTAGTTAATGGCTTTGATACGAAGCAGTTGCCAGCTCATTTTTGGGGCGGCTACAACAGCGTTTGACTCGAAGTCATGTTGTGGTCGCTGACTATATACTACTGTCGATCGATATTTTTGTTAACCGAATACGAAAAGCTTTTGAGTAATGCTGCGAAGAGTGCACAACGTGATTAGATGGTCACAAACAGGTTTGGAGTTAGATGGGAACTTCGAACACCACATGTCAGTTGTCCACATTTCAAAACTGTTCTTTTCAAACCCACAGATGCTTATCTAAGAATTTTTTCACCACAAGCACCAGAATGTTCCTATTTGTAGGGTACTGACTTTCTTCTTCCCTTCTTCTTCACTTAATTGTAAATAGATCATTAATCCATAACCTTTTATAGTTGATATTCGTTTACTACACCGTTGCCCTAACATATTTTATTGCATTCCAACCTCACTTTCTGTATTTATCTGTGATTACTTGAGATTTTCATATTTGGGAAGCAACAGGTATTTACGTAATGTTAATGAGGCAGATTACATTGAAAAACATTGTTGCCGTCTTTCTGATCTAGTTTTTTGCAAATATATCGGTTATTAATAAGAATTAATATTTGTTGCTGTTTTTCCTGTATTCCCTAAACACCCCCAGAGAAATGACGCCATTTTTGAATCACCCTGTATAAAATATGTTTATTTTCAGCGGAAAACACAAAGTATTGAAAAAATTGGGTTCAGTATCGAAAAGTATCAAAACAATGCTGTTGCAAGACAATAAAATAATTACATGTCTAAAATAGATTATGAAATTTAGTTTTGAATGTAATATAATTATCCAAATGATCCCATTATTGCAATAGGAACATTAATTAAAATTTCTAGTCCATTCTTACTGTCAAGAAACCGAACTTCATAAGTCATTAATCTAGTAAATATTTGGAATAAAAACACGTAAACCCAGAAACTAACGGTACGGTTTATATACAATCATAGAGTTAAAGCAAGACGGAAGTCATTAATACCTCTAAGTATGCGATTCTCTTGCAATCAGCTGTATTTAAATGATAACTGGAACTATGGAACGAACTATAGTTTCCAAAATGATGGTAAATTGCTTTACACGTATCGGTACCTTTGGTATCGGTGCTGAAAGTATAATTGCTTTAATCATCAATTCTTAAGTCAATCTTGATTATAAATTACTTCAAAATATATTATACGACCTATAAATCAATAAGATTCCAGTTGAAAACTGACATTACCTTCTAGTTATTATCGTTCATTAATTTATATTTCACTACTGTTATAAATCAACTTTAATTAAATGAAAAGTGGCGAAATCTGTGCGTCAATTTTTATATTTTCTTTAACAATTATTCAAATTAAAATGAAATCGGCTTTTAAATAAATCAATGGATGGCAATCGGAATTTAAAGGTTTTAACTTGGATGAAAGTAATTTCAACAACAATTTTTATGGTCATTTCTTTGCTAGTTTTTTTCAATTCAAAAATTTAAAGAAATACGTACTTCACTCAAACGACTAAAATTCCGTCCTACGAAGTCGAAAGCATATCACCGGTTGAAGTACCCTCTTTCAAAGAATTGTCCATTTATCCCCTACGACAGATGCACCAGATCAAATTTTCACGCTTAATTTTGTTAATGTCAACGACATCGTAATTAAAAGGTAAATTTTTATTTGCAATAAAATTTTATCGGAATTTGTCATTATTTACACATAATGAACGGATTAAGATAAGGCACCTTTATTTGATCCAGATCTGCTTAAAATAGTTCCTTATCAATAGAATCACACATGCAACACTCGGTACATGTATTATGAAAAAATGCAGGATATTGATATAATTCGCGTCAAATTGTACCAATTTTCACGAAAGACCACTGACGATTAAGGTACATGTTGCAATTTTCGCGTTGCTATTGCTACTTGCGACCAAGTTTGCGAAACTAAAATGGATTAAATCATAATAATTTAAATAGTAAATCAAAGCACGTTTAAAATATAATTGTCCAAAGTGACCAAAGTCCTTTGACTCTGATACACTTTACACAGTTTGGGCATTCCCAGCATGTTAGTCTTGCCCCTGATTTCGTTGGCAGTGATTTGCATATTTTGTCACATTTCTTCTCGCGAACCAGTGGGGTTTTTGTTAACTGTATTTAAATACAAACATCCCAAGGATTGAGGTCCGAACTTCTGGGTGACCAAGTTTCTATCTTGCGTCAAATATCTGTATCTCCTTAAATGAAGTGGAATATCTTCAAGCAACTCGGCCAAATTTTATTGATTAAATTTTGAATACAGTCGGCGTTTTAATTTGTGAGTTCAGATAGCTCACCAAAAAAATGCCAATAACACCGCAACAAACATTAATTTTAAATTCATGTTGGAATTGTCTGGCTTTCACATCATGGGAGTTGTCAGAGTCCTACAAATGATGAAGGATCGTTGGTTTGTTCTTGTAGAAAATCGGAAAAATCTAAACGGAGGCAGGAGGATCTTACAGCAAATTCTGTGCCAGAAGTATTTTAAAAAGGATGTATGAAAATGTTTCTTTTTTATAATTATCCAAACCTTGGACTCAGTTGTTTCGGTTGCAGTAGATAAAAGACTTAAAAGGACCTAGTATTAATGTAATTAATGTAACTATAGCTGGATTTTTAGAAACCGTAGCCATAACTTCCTCTTCCTGCTCAACAGAAATACTTTTTGGGGCGCTGTTATTTCATTTGTTATTTGGTTGTCTTAGTTTGGCATGCATATCATAATATCTTCAAGCTGAGGTAAGGCCATTGAAATGTTCTGGTGCAAAAATACATACCATGTCTCTCATTTCTCGATTGGAAAACTCCTTGTGACGAGACATTTTCAAAATTTTTTAGGGGATAGTTATTGCTTCAAGTGTCAGACAATACACAAAATATTCAGTCATTTGAAAGCCCAAGTCGGCTTAAAGTTTCAGTTCCAATTCCAAATATACAGTTTTATAAGCAAGAGCTGCCTGTCAATTGCTTCGAATTCTCGTTTGAAATCCAAAGACACAACAACAATTATCCATTACCTGGCCAAAGTTGATTTCCAACCAAACAATGCAGTTTGTAGGACACTTTCTTAAGGTTTTTTTAAGAACAGCTTAGTAAAGATTTAATTGTTTTCGGCGTGTTCAGCAGGTTTTTTAGTTACTACTATTGTAAATCTCATACACTGGCACCATAGTGATCAAGCGAAACTTTTCATATTTATGTGTGTTATTAATTATTGTAAACTTGCGTGCATAGAAATCGACCCACTGTAAACTTTTGACTTTAACTATATATTTTTTTAAAACTATTCATCAGATCAAAAAAAGAAATAAGCTGTTTGAAAGACAATTTAATATGCTTTAATGTGGGTATAAATTTATCAAGAAGTCTTGTCGTTTATATGCGTAGCAAGCGGTAAACAAATGAAACGTGTTTATGTGGTGATTGTAACGAAAAAAAAATTGTCAAATATTAAAATTATTGCGTTTGCAACTGAAATATACATATTAATTTGTTTCTCATAATCTCCAAAGTAATTTAATGCATACTACACCAGAAAATGCCGGCCAAGTTATTGCTTTAATCGAAAATGGACTTAGTCAGCGAGCTGTTGCTAGACAATTGGATATGACACGCGCAGCGGTTCGAAGAGTGTGCAAACCTTATGAGGAGACTGGATCCTTTCATAGGCGACCTGGAACAGGCAGAAGGCGATTTACAACCGCTCGTGATGACCGCTTTATTGTGTCAACAACATTAAGAAATCGTCACCTTAATGCCGCTCTAGTGCAACGACAGCTCCGTTAGGTGCGAGGAGTGGCTATTAGTCAGTGGACAGTAAACGAAGACTGCAGGAAAATAAACTGACCCCTAAAACATCTGCGATTGGTCCAAAATTTACTCCTGCTCATCGGCAAGCACGAGTGCGTTTTGCACGGGATCATCTGAATTGGACGTTGGAACATCGGGGATCTGTTCTGTTCTTAGATGAGACCAGAATATGCCTCCATGGTAGCGACCGAAGAAGGAAAGTGTTCCGAAGACCAAGAGACCGATTTGCAGATTGCTCTTTGAAGAGCGGAGTGCTTATGGAGGTGGTTCCTGTATGATCTGGGGTGCAATTTCTATAGAAGCACGAACCGACCCTGAGTTCATTCGTAGGGGCGACCGTGTTCACGGAAAAAGAGGTTTAACGGTTGTTAGATATATCGAAGAGATTTTAGCAATTCATCTGGTACCGTACATCGACTACATTGGAGACGAATTTACCTTTATGCATGACAATGCCAGGCCGCACACCGCAAGAATCGTGCAAGATTGCATTGCAGAAGTCGGTTTTCGGGTTATGGAGTGGCCAGCATACAGTCCTGACCTAAATCCGATCGGACACTTATGGGATGAACTACAACGAAGAATTCGAGCTAGACTTCAAACCCCAAACTCGATCCCAGAACTTATTGTTGCAGTAGAAGAAGAGTGGTTTAACATCCCTCAAGAAACAATAGCAAACTTGATTAGATCTATGCCTAATCGTATGAGAGAAATTATTAGGGAAAGAGGAGGTCATACCCATTATTAAAAAATTAAGTGTTAAGTTTTAAATTATCAATAACCCTATTTATGTTAATAATAAAAAAGCTTAATTTGCTTAATGCATTAATTTCACTATGTTAAACATAGGATACTCACAATAATTTATACTCACATTAAAGCATATTAAATTGTCTTTGAAACAGCATATTTTTTTTGTTCTGATGAATAGATTAAAAAATATATATAGTTAAAGTCAAAAGTTTACTGTGGGCCGATTTCTATGCACGCAAGTGTATATTGGGTTGTCCAATGTTGTGTTCTAATATTCTGAATATAGAATATGTTGAAATATTATTATCATGATGACGCTTTATTTTAGGTAATTTTTGCTGGAGTACTTCAGGTGTCCTCCTTTGTGGCTTTTCTTCTGGCTTCGAATATAAGTCTCTACCTGAATAATTGAACTATTGTCCCTTGTTGATAGTTATTCCTCTCGTTCTTAAATCGTAGTCTAAATATGAACGTTTATCGATAATTAGTGATGTGTTTTACACTAAATGTTTTATTCCCGAGCATTGTCCCAGATATGTAGGACTTCTCAGGATACAAAGTCTCCTAGTCCCATATCTAGATTTCTCATGTCGGAATGATTTGGGAGTAAAGTGCACATAGGTAAATATTGCTTTCCATTATGTCACTGAACAAACGCACTATTTCGATGTAGACGTTATTTGCTATTATTGCTAGTCCTTTAATTGCTGTATTCTATCCCATTCTGTATGTATCTAATACATAATATGGTTTCCTTATATTACGTAAATAGCATTGATTTATATATAGACAGTTTCACGTTTTTGTGTAGACTTTATTGTTTAAACTAGCGTTAATAGTACGAATTTAATTGCAAAGCCACGCTACTTTCCACGAGAACGACATAATTACCTCTTTGTTTTAATCCATTATAATACTCAATTAATGCTTCCTTGTAGTGGTTCCAAACAGCTTTATAATAGATTTCACTTGAATATGAAGCTACTGACCTTAAAATTATTTCCTATTTGCGGAATATGCAGTTGTATATTGTCTTCAATATATTTTATAAAGTACATGTGCAAATTAAAATTAAAGTGAAATGAATTTGACCTGACGTAAACACTGGGACATCAAAGACATGTAGTTGAGCGTTTCTTACGGTACGTGATTACTAAGGAAGCAGTTAAAATACCGATGGAAAAATTACGTTATTAAGAGATTAACCATATCGATTGATATAATACATTCTTTCCTTTAGGATATAGCAATGTCATATGGATTTGTAAGGAAATTCACAAATGTTGATTCACCGAAAAGATTCTATGCTAATTTTAATTTGCAACGTTGAACTTATTTGCTAGTATAATTATTTCAATACGCCTCCTATGCTTTATTGTTAAATAATAAATAAACTAAAAACGACATAATGACGTTGCCTCAGTAGGCTGAATTTTTAACCGATAAAACATGTAGGTACAACTGTCTTCAATTTTTTGTTCTGAGTGTTTTTTTTTAACCTTATCATTTGCCAATTTTTTATGATTTTGTTTACCAACTTTCGGTACTTGTTGATATAAGAAGAGAAGTAATTGATAAACTGTGAATTTCATAACCGTGCGTTCGATATATTTTCTAGCTTTTCTTTAGCATCATTATTTTCGGTCATTAGAGAGCAAAATTTTCCTTGTCTCTCAAACTTCATGTGTACGTGACAAAATTGTTAAATTTGGAAAGCCCCCAGTTAAAAAAAGAAACCTCTGGCCGTTCAAATTTCTAACTCTGTTTCACGTTGATTACATTCTCCCTAAATTAAATACATACCTACCAAAAAGAAACTGTTTATTGCGGTAATAAATTATTCGACCATGTCATCATTGTATAACACTTGTTTAACGGCAGTGGTCGGTAGCCTACTTAACCAATTATTCTGTTAAGTCTGACTTGTGTGCACTTCATATTTTCTATTTCACCCAGAAATGGTCAATTTCAACAAGAAATGAACCAGGATTTCAAAATTTTTTAGAAAAAAGAACCGAATAATCGTAGTTTGTCGACTTTTTATTCTATTTTGAATACTTCACTCCACAATTGATGTTAGTTTGGGTTAGTTAAAAAATCAGATTGTAAATTCGAAATGGAGAATATCAACGCATGATTAATTTAATTAAAAATCAACAATTCATAATTAAAGTAATTAATCAAAAGCCATTAACTGCAATGAATACTAGCTTGTTTTTATCGACATTTTAATTCAAGAGCAAGTTGGTTAGAAAAATTGCACTTGTTTGGGCTAGTTGTTATACTATTTTGATAAGTAGTATGAAATAAATTAGAAGTGAGAGGGTTTCCAAATGAAAAATAATATTAGAAGTGTCTTTTTCAGGAATACCTGACGTAGAATTTAGGTGTGAGAGAAATAAAACTAAGGTGTGCTAGTTAGCTGGACTTTTTCAATCTAGGTCACGAACTAGAAACATAATGCTAACATAATAAAATTCAAATTGTAATTAACGTGAACGTAATTTCAAAATTATGATTTTAACCATTTTAGCAAAGAAACTGAACCAACTTTTTGAGATCTGCTATTTTCTCAGACGGGTATTCAAAATGCCATTTAAACATGTCCATATAAACTTTGGATGACCAAAGACACCATGCCACCTAAGTCTTATAAGTACCTATCCCTAGACTTGAGAATAAACCAGTTTAATTATTTTAAAGTATTTCATTTGAAATTAGCAGTAAATATATGTATGTGATTTTCAAAAATTGTGTATGCAGCATATCGCGTGCACAATGAATCGTCAATACTGATCTTTTTATCCTATATTACTCGTAGAAAAAAAAATTTGCGAAGAAAGTTACACCAAAGTAACTTCTAAGGAAGGTACCGTGTTGGCAGGAACACAGGTTTTCTCCTCAATTTTAGTCTAAACTAGTTTGGGTTTATCACTTTGTTCTGGACCTCGTCCTCTAGAAATGGGTTTCTTTGTTTAAAAAATTAAAGTCTGAACGTCTTATGTAGTGGATAGATGGAAACATCTATAAACTATAAAAAACGTAAATGGGTCTCTACCAGTACCCTTTCAAGACTGGCTCCTACGAAGGACTGAATAGTTCTTCTTTGCATTGTCTGTACAAAGTCTATTGAAACGGCGTGAACATTGAGGCGCGATTCATTTACTGTATCATGCAGTGAAGTAAGTCTCAACATTTTTATTTATCGCTCCTGGAACCTTTTAAACGGGGTCAACCAGGACTTGATGCGACCTGCCATCGAAATCCATTAGTGCAGTAAAGATGTGGTACATTTGATTGGCCCCTATCGAGTTTATTTTTTATTTCACATTTCCATAATTCGATTTTTTTTGCTGGAGGATTCGAGGGATTCGAATGATATATACAGGTTGTTCAGAAACAATGCCCAAAATATGCACGGGGTAAGTCGACATGAGAAAGTAATGTTTCAAGTTCATATAAACAGCAGTTTTCCGAAGACGCAAAAATCACGGATCTGGGGCTGGATAATTAAATATTTCCTTTGATTGTTCATCGCTTGTTTTTACATGTGGCATTCTTTCTGCCAATGTTGCTGAGAACGATTGATCTAAATTTGGCATTCACGTGTTTGTCCTCAAGTTATGAAATCACTATTGGGGTGAAGTAAAAACGTATAACTTTAATTTTTTTGAATTTTACGAGGTAACTAGAATGCACAAAACAAAAGTATCTATAAAAACACAAAAAGTGTACTAGTTCCACCCATCAAGAATAAGCAATTTTTGAGAAAAACATGTTTCAAGAATATCTATCAGAACCCTGAAAACAAATTCTGTAATAGAATTAAAACTGTTATTACAATCGATCATAGTTTGATGACAATTTTTTGAAGTGGCATCCTTTGTTCATGCATGGATTAGTTTTTCTTAAGAAGTTGCGACACACTCTGAAAACCATTTCCATATTTTGTCTAATTTTCAAACAACTGTTAATAATTCGTCCGGTTAGTTGTTCAATATTATAAGGTCTTAATATCTTAAGACTCAATTGAGAAAATCCATTGGGTTTTAAAACAGTCACCTAGGAGCCCACTACCAACCCATCCCCCCAATCCGCTTATCTGGAAATGTCGTTAATAAATCTTCGAATCGCCACACCATAATGTGGTGGAGCTCCATCTTGAAGTAGCAACAGGGAATTGCTAACATGAAAGTATACATCGTCCAAAAAAAACTGGAAACTGATTTCTTAAAAAATCAATGTCAACCATTAAAAAAAAGTATTTAGCTTTGATGGCATGAATTATGGTCCAACTGAGCGATCTCCTGTTGTGTCTGCTCACACATTGTCAGAAAGTTGTTTTGAAATTTCCGTTCAACGATCAAGTGATGATTTTCATCAGCCCATGTATGCTCTTTCTGTACATTGCGCCATCACGCCAATTTTTTCACGAACTTCCTTTCTGCATTATGCAGTTCTATGATAATAACTCTATGATCTAACCTGAACCTTTAGAAAATGATATGACAACAGAAATTGCGCCTTTAAAATATCATATATCATTTAAGTTTTCTCATTTATAGCATTTAAACGTGTTTCACTCACTGTTAAAAGAAATTTGACTTTCGTCAAGATGCAGCCGGCAGCCTGCCAACGTGCCAACGTTTTTGGTGGGGAGCTAAGGCATGAACAGACTGCTCCTCGTAGGCATGTCTTCATTTTCGACACTTTTGCAGGCATATTTCAAATGTTTTTCCAGTGAATTGTGTTCAAATGATATTCAAATAATACACAGTTTAAAATAGTAGGCAGATTGCATGAGAAATTTTATAAAAAGCGCCACTCATTTTTAAAAGTACAAGTATCTAATAAATATCTAAATGTTTTTCTATAATTTCAGATCTGGTTGCATGCCTCCAAGTATTCAACGACGCTAAAAACTTGTGAGTGAAGAGAATGGTAAGTTACAAGCATTTCTTGCATTGGGTACAAATTTACATCGGCAATATTTTTTGGACAAAGTCGTAAACTGGAAAACCAAGTTTATTTCTAATTATTTGACATTTTATTACTAAAAAGCAGCATAGGCAAGGATATTATATATTACGGCCCTTACCTAGCTGGTAGATTGTAAAATGAGAATTATTGAACAACACGTATTAGCAATACTGCAACTATATCAAACATTCACGTCATGGTAAATATGTTAATAGGCGAGTTTGGAATATCTTAATAATGCTTGAAGGACGTGATATAGAAAATTATTGAAATCATTTATTTACTGACTTTTGATTATTATTATCCGAGAAGGCGAGAAACGACTCAAATTCACTGTAACATGAAATATCTAATTCATACTACTAGCACACACCTGATAAGATAATGCCACTTATATCTGTAGAAATCCCACTTACACCTCAAACTAATTTAGTGAGAGCTTCTACTACTCGATTTTCATAGAAAATTTAATTAATGGGAGACACTTGAGCCAAACGTCTCTGGTAGATTTTTATTAACTGTTGAGTAACTAACAACACATAATTTCCACCATTACGCAAAAGAAGGGGAGTAACTAATTAAAAGAAGAGGGGTAATTAATACACCTCCTCTGGGAGGTAATACACCTCCTCTGGGAGGTAATACACCTCCTCTGAATTACTTTCAGATGAAATTTTGGATAAATGTTTGGACTGGGATCATCCGTGACGTACTTCTGGGTCCTGATGTTTTGCCTAATGTCTAAGAAAGTTTTTTTGATCAACACTTTTCTGGTTCTAATGGAAGATATGGAAGATCTGCGACTTGAACTTCGTGTTCAGATGGTACATGCATGTGCTGCTGTAACTGCCCATTTAAATAATACTTTTTCATACGAGTGGATCGCAAGACGAGGGAGAAATGTTCTTGTAGAATGGCGCTCCCAGGTCCCCCGACTTAACGTCATTAGAGTTTTTCTTTGGGCAGTATTAAAGAATTAAGTTCATGCCACTCTAGTGGATTTCCAGGAAGATCATAATACGAAATGATTCAGAAATGTTAAGTAGGGATCAACTACTTAACAAAGAACTTAAAAAGTCGGGTTTTTAAAAAATTGTCGTTTATAAGACTAATATCCAGTTTCAGTAAAGAATGATATCTTCCTTGAGTACGCGTTTATATTTTTTGCCCGTTAGCAAACATTAGTCAATGAAACCAAATTATATTCTTTGGGTCATAAATTTTGATTAACATTTAATTCAAATTGATAATAATGTGATACTTGCAAAATTGGTAAACAACACCAAAATTTTTTTTTTGCTCATAAACTATATGAACTTCAAGATTTTACAAAGGGCACAAAAATCGCAAGAAAGTATTAAGTAATGTATTAACTAAAGGAAAAGACTTGATTCCAGCTACCAAGTAAAAACTTAAGGGCCGTTTACACGCTCAAGCCATTTGCGCAAACTGGCTTGCACAAGCCCGATCGCACAAGCAAATCGTTGCGAGTAAACGCAGGTTTGAAGTTTATGCAAGCCGAAAATTTTGGCTTGAGTGAAATCTATTCTGACAGAAAATCCACTTCAGATCGGAGCGTTGTGAGCGTGTAAACGATGTTCAAGCCAGGTTTATTGGTTTGAATGATATATTGCTACCACGCGCGGGATTCCCTTTATTAAATTATCACTTTAATGTATTTATTTCCTAATATTACCGTTGTATTCCACATATTATCAAACTTTTTATTGATTTAAATAGTAGTAGTAGTAGTAGTAAACATCTTTATTACTAATAAAAGGCTATCGACCTATCGGTCTTTCTGCCCTGAATTTAAATAATTGTTTGGCTTAATGAATAATTTTGTTCAGACGCCATTGTAAAAATAAGTGGCATTGCGTAATTCAGCTATTAAATTCGTATGAGACAAGACTTTCCTATTTAGCAACCATGGTCTACACCATTTCCTTTTAGTTTTCAAGTTCATCTTTTTTTATAACACACTGAGCAGCCGTTGCAATTAATTCTTTGTCCAAATGTTCCATCTTGCTGACAATAATACAGTTTTGGGTGTTGTGACAACAAACGAACCGAACGTGTAAATGCCAGGTTTTCGTTCAGTTCATTTGCTCAAATATGGCTTGTGCAAGCCAGTTTATGCAGATGGCTTGAGCGTGTAAACCCACCTTTAAGAAGCTTAAAAGCTTCTTGAACATTATTTCCACTCACACTTGTTCTAACGTCTCCCACTTCTACTCCATCATTACTCTCGAGCAAAATAAGGTCAGTGTAGTCGTCACTTAGGACGCTAAACAATCTAAACATATTCCATTGCTGTTACATATTATTTACTGTTGAGAGTGTTTTTCAACAATGAACTGCCCACTGTTGGGGGCTCAACTGCCCACTATTCATTAATGTCTGATTTGTACCAAGAAATATTTGCCCGTAACCGAACATGCAGCAAGTGTGAGATTGAAAGGAATGGTAGGCAGTGAATTGCCAAAAGCAAGAATCTGCATGTAAGGGTTAAGGCCAAGTTATTACCGGGTTGAGACGTTCAGATTGGCAGTGTCATGCGACATCCTTCTACAGGTGTGCACGTTGTTATTCGGCCTTGTCCCGCAACAAAGTTGGCCCAAGCTGCAACCGTTTTATTTGCCGACGTTTCTCGATATGATCAAAGCGACCAAGCCGATTTATCTGGTGTGTACGTGCCGGGGGCGTGTCTAGTCTCCACTCTATTGAAACATTTTCAATGCACAAATCACCAGCTTTTTTCAATCGTTTGTCATTAAATTGTTGCAATAAAAATATACTTATAATTGATTTGTATGTGACGCCAAAAAGAAATTTTTATGTATGATGGTATGACATCAGCATTTTTTGCAAGAAACGACCATTTTAGATTGGTGGATGACAAGGATAGCAGTAGTGTTTTGTATCATTTTACCGACAAACTTTTACGGGTTTGACAACCCGTAAATCATCAAGGCAAGAATTTTTGCTTCAAGGAAATATTCCAAAAATAACGCACCGTTTTCAAGATACAGGGTGTTGAGGTTAGAAATTGTATTCGATGGTTTTTTTCATTTGGGGCAATCTTTCGGTTACCCTGGTCATGTTGGTTCGATTTTACAATAATTGGATAATGGTCTTATGCCTCTTAATAGTCTTAGTGCGATTTGTTTTGTTGCTTAGTTTTATCGGATGCATCTTATTACACAGGGTGGCTGTTTGAAATCCAAACACCCAATTTTGAGCACCTAAGAGAATTTATGAAAATACCTTCGAATGTCTAAACTTCATTTTCGAGGGGGACAAATTTTTGGACAAATTGAACTATCTACAACCTTTTAAGTAGGGGAGTGTTTAGCTCTAAAATCTTAAATGGGAAAGTGACCCCTCATTTGAGAGGTGATTTCATGTACTTTGTAGTCCTAGACTTTTACAATCCTGCCACCAACACAACCAGGATGGCGTCTTCCACAAAATTCCAGTAATTGAGTTATTTAAATTAGTTTATTTTACCTTATTATGAATGCACATTGGCGACATTGACATTGTCGTGTTCAAACGAGAAAAATATCGATTACGTTAGCTTTTAAATGAAAGTACAATTATTTCAGATCCATCGTTTAAATGATGGAAATTACTTCCACCAACCTCTATGCAGTGAAAGAAGTTTTTTCAATAGTCGATCCACACATTTCCTATCTATTAATTTAAATAATTCTCAGTAAGTCATTCTAATGTTCATAGATTTTATTACAAATTATTTTAAATTAATTTGAGCGGTTTTCTTGAGATGACTATACACATTGTATATTATTCAATATTGCTAATTAAAAGTTATTGTGACTTTAAAAATACGTCACCAGTATTGAATATTATACACACTAATAATAGGTATGTGTTTTTATTCTAAAATGATTCACACATCATGCTCATATGTATAAATATGTAACTATAAAGAAAAATCTATTATCGTGAACTATTTCTTTTAGTAACACTTGGCAAGAGCTCACCATTTAAAGTTTGCTAACTATGTACTCTTGCTATATTTACCTCTAGAGTAATCTTCGTGCTGTAGTAGCAAATGCCAAATATTTTATTTTAACTTTAATTGTTATCACATACGGGTGGGGTAAGCGACTTTTTTCTGTTGAAGAATGTATGAGTAAAACATAAAATATCCCCAGTTGCGTGTATTAAACAGAGATGAAAAACACTGCGTATAAATAGATCAACATTGCTGACGAGGTTCTCATTAACACAGACAAAATCCAATTTGTTGGCTCAGATCGAGACCCATTCTATGTTCAGATTACATCTCCTGAATTAGTTAAGAATCAAAATGTTGTAACGGGGCCCGATCATTTTAAGCGTTAGGCTTTGGCCATAGCACGTTATCTAATACTCATATTTGGCTTCTCTATTATTTTTCTAATAAACATATTTGTGATTGTGCCTTGTTCCACACATCCATTCCTTGAAAGTTAAGTTGCAGTTAAACAAGATGCTACTTCGTTATCAATGGAAGTTTAGATTTTCAATGCCTTTTAACACCTACAAACTGCTACATCTCAACTCAACTCCAAAACAACCAGTTCAATTTTTCCTAGTTTGTTTAACGAATAATGTGGAATCGATCTACCAAAAGTACTTTGCAACACAACAAATTTGAACAAAAATGAAACAGTGTTTAATAAAAGTTATTTAGTTAAAGAAATAAAAAACGAACACTTATTGTACATGACAAAACTACTGAGAGAGCAGCTCAAAGACTCCAAACACTAACAAACAACACAATGACATGGTTTTATAAATGGAGACCAACACCAAACGCGTCAAAAAACCAACTTCTGCTCACAAACCACAGACTCAACGCTGACTCCCCTACAATAACTGCAGATGGCCAAACGACACGACACAACCAAAAAACGACGTAAAATACCTTGGAATCACAATTGACCACAAACTTAAATTCAATAAACACATACGAAACATCAGGGCAGAAACAATAAAGGGAACAAAACACTTCCGATCACTAACCTACAAAGACAGAGGAATTAGCACAAACACCGCCACCAAAATATATAAAGCTATTTGTAGACCCTTGCTAGACTATGGACATATACTCATGATCAACGGAACAGGAAGGACAAAACGTTATATACAAACAACAGAACAAATTGCACTAAGAATAATAACACGAATAAGACACCCCCAAAACCCACTACACAACCCCTCCACCCAACTACTATACGAACGCACAAACATGACAAAGATTTCGGAAAGACTCATACATCTACAGACAAAATGGACAAACAACCCCTACAACTGGCCCATACTGAATCCCCTTTGTCTTAAAAGACCAACCAGACAATCCCGCTTCCGTTTCCCTACATCAACGCTACTCGAACACTTACAAACGCAACTGACTACTGGACAATGAAATATTTTTTTCTTGTCATTAGAATTGGAAAGTTTATTTAATAAGATTGTTAACCTAGAATAAGAGAATTTTCATATTTGTTTTTTATTTAGATTAAGACTACATGTAATAAACAAGGGCAGAAAGACCGATAGGTCGATAGCCTTTTTTTAGAAATAAAGATGTTTACTACTACTAAAAAACGAAAACACAAAAAGATTCACTTGGGCAGATATTTCAGGCTATTGGGTCGTATGAAATGCCCGAAGGGTGAATTTGTTTGAACGCCACTAGCTTTCGCAGCAAAACCAGAAAAATCAGCTATGGTATGCTGCCGAAATACCTACTCAATTTGATTTTAAATAAACCACCAGTAAACTTACAAGTAAATAAAGGAAAGGGAAACGTGGTTTGACGTTCACAACTACCGCCTGCTAACCTTTTGAATCTTTTTCTTCTTCAGCAGCCCTTCACTATCCAGTCCTGGACATAAGCCACTCCAAGTTTCCTCCTTCCATCCGTCTCGATCTCCTGCTCCCTAATACCAGTTTGTGCCTGCAATCTCTTTGATGTCGTCCAACCATCGTTTGGGAGGTCGCCTTACGCTTCTTTTTAGGTCTCCATTGTATTATGCGTCTCGTCCAACTTGTGTCTTCGTGTCTGGCAATATGACCCGCCCAGGCCCATTCTAACATCGCTATTCGCTTGATTGCGTCATCTGCCTTTATTTGGAGGCGTATTTCTTCATTGCGAATGTGGTCCTGGAGGCTAATTCCAAACATAAGCCTATCTATTGCGCGTTGTGTTGTTATAAGTTTATTTGTTGCTCTGATTGTCAGTGTTGTTGTTTCCAATCCGTAAGTGATAGCCGGTAGGACGCAGCTATTAAAGACCTTGGTTTTTAGGTTGATTGGGATGTCTTTATTCTTTAGTATATTGCCTAGTTTTCCTGTGGCAGCCCAAGTCACACTAATTCTTCTGATTTCTGCTTGTTGGTTTTTGATCCCGAGTTTTATTGTACGTCCCAGGACATTTCCCACCGTTTGAATGCCCATAATTAAAATCACCTAGTTAAGTTGAACTTATCTAACGTTTCCTGGATATTCTTGCAATGGCTGGTTCTGCTCCTCCAAATCCCGTCGGCACCTCGTGCTCCCAAACTCCTTTCCTCGTGCAAGGCAAGTTAGACTGAAGAATTAAAGACCGTGGCCACGAGCTCAAATAGAGTAAAACTTATTCAGGAGCATATATAAAGCAAGCAGGGGAAAAGGAAACGAGAGCGAATTATAATTTTGAAGACGGAGAATTTGTAAAAATAAACGTTTATTGAGTATAAAATAAGACTGGTAACTACAAAGTTAGAAATAGGAATGATATAAAAATGAATAAATCTATGCAAGTCAACTCTTAATTATCTAATGTTGATTAGGGTATATTAATGATCTGTTGACGTTCTGGGCAAAGGTTAAATCTATGCAAGTCAACTCTTAATTATCTAATGTTGATTAGGGTATATTAATGATCTGTTGACGTTCTGGGCAAAGGTTCCTCGTATAGCCAGGGTCGTATTGGGCCTATAACTCCTCCCTCCTTAAGAAGTCTCAACGTCCTCGTTGATTATGTTTTGGAGAATTCGTTTGGAGACGGAGTCCCTAATGGTCTTTCTGTAAACAACTATGTGGATGGCTATGACTAAAACAATTATACAAACGACAATGCCAGTTAAGGAATATTGTAAAACATCATGATTCGTTGGAAGATTGGAATATTGTAGAGGATCCATCAAATCCTTCTGCATCTCTATTGGATTTGTTAAGTGATCCAACCTTAGATGAATAGTTTTATTAGCGAAAGGATGAAAATCTAGTTTCTCCTGAGTGATGCTAATGTTGAAAATTATGTTGGAAAACTTTTGTGTTCCAATGATGATTTCACATTTACTTAATATTAAATTACAATTTCTTACTAGCTGTTTGGTTATGTCATTACAATTTTCAATTATTTCCGAAGATACATTAGTACAATATAACAAATGTTTGTTTCGAGTAAAAAGAGCAATATCATAATTATTTACAACCTTAGCAACTTTATGGTTATTAATATTATTTGCATTATAAATTTGATTTCTGCATAACCATTTATTATTAACGCTGGTACACTTTTGAAACCATAAGTCATTACAATAATATTCACTAGGTGGTATCAAAATCAAATGTTCCTTTGTGGGTACCGGATATACAATTTGCAATTTACACAGGGTTTTGGTAAATAATGGAATTCTAACAACCAAGATTGCTTCCTTGTCTGTTTGAATAAGTCCGGCTTGACAAATTGAAATAAGTTCATAAATACGATCCAAAGGCCATATTTGCTGATTAGAGTAATGGGTTCTTAAGAAAGTCCAAATTTGTTTAAAATCATTTAAGCTGAATAGACTGATATCTAGAACATTAGTTAAAGCAAATGTTATTGTATTTAAGAGTTTATTTACATAAGTATCTATTAGTAATATTTGTAAAGAGTGACTTTGAACTTGGATATTTAAATCTATAAGATTGGAAAGTTTATTTACTGCCCTACTCAATGTCTGGGAATCATTAAAAATAGATAAAATATCTTTCTGAAATTTTTCCGTAACGTGACCAGCAAATGAACTTAATTGATTTAATTTGTAAATAGTTTTAATTTGATTTAGCTTTATTTCCTCGAAATGTTTGTTAACATTATCCAAGTCATTTTGATCTAAGTTACCTGTAATAAATTTTATTGTGGATCCCAAATAATTAATCAACCCTCTACGTTGCCTTAGACTTAATTCGCTATGAGTTAATTTGTGAAAATTATCAAATACATTATTTAATTGAATATAAGAATGGTTTAATTGAAGCTTTAGATAGTAATTATTTTCAAAAGATTCCATGAGTTCATTTTCTAGGAATAATTGATTAGTGATTAAATGGGTTAATGTAGTCTGAATAATACTTAAATTAAATGAAATATAGGTAGTATGATATGTTTCTAAAACTAAGGTGTTGTTGTTGATATTTTCCAGGTAGTATCCATTGTTAGGGATGGGAACTACTCGCAGGAGCACAACTTGAAACGGCAGCACTGTGAGTCTGCAAGGAAAGATTTTTTCTTATTCTCTTAATTTTCCTAAGATGGACTTTTGATGTTTTGTTTGTTTTTAATTTTCCTTCGATCACATTTCGTTCCTTATTAATTACTTTAATAGGAATATAGGCGGGTGAAGCCTTGTTTCGGCGGTCATTTTTTTTATAAATAATTTGATCTTTGGAAATACTTGGTAAAGATCGTTCTGTTCTACTTTGTTTTTCAGTCCTGTGTTTTTGTTTTTCATAGGTAGTTTTATATACTTTTTCATGAAGGGGTATTAATTCTTGTTTTCGTTTTTCGTTGTATTTTTCGAAAATTGATAAGTCATTGTTTATGTTTGGTTCATTGTAGTAAGGTCCATAGAGCAAATTGAAAGGAGAAAAACCTGTGGTTGAATGTATATTTTGATTGTAAATTAAAATAGTAGATATCATAAGATTGTCTAAGGTTTCTTCGGGGTCCTTTTCTCTTAAGATTTTTAGTTTTTCGATTAAGGTCGAATGTAGCCTTTCTACCGGACTATTAGAAGTGGAATTATTAGGTGTCGTGAAGTGGAGCTCTATATTATGCAATTGACAAAATTCCTTAAAAAGATTGTTTTTGAATTCAGATCCATTATCTGCAACAATTCTTTGAGGTGTACTATGATGCGAGATAAAATGACGTAACTTATTGAGAGTGGTTACAGCATTTTTATCTTTGATGTAGTAGGCTTGTGCATATTTACTAAAAGAGTCCAAAATTGTCAAAAATAGAGTTTGAGAAAATTGAAAAATGTCGATATGTATTGTTTTAAATGGTTTTTCAGCAAGAAGTGGGCCTTCGTATGGGATTTTATAGGGGTTCCGCTCATATTTATTTTGTAAACATAATTCACATTTATTAATGAAAAGGGTTATGCTATCTCTTAGTTTTGGCCAGTAATAGATGTCTTTAAGATGGTTATAAGTTTCGGTTATACCATTATGGTTTTTATGATGATGATTTTCAATTATTTGTTGTTGCATTTGAGAATCGGTAATATCTTGCAGGTATTTATATGAAATGCACAGTTTGGTACTATGATTTAAATGAGTTTGAATTAATTCCTTAAAAATAGTCTCGAGCTGTTTTTCTTTGATATACAATGTGGTCAGATTATTTTCGTGCAATAATTCTTTAATTACTTTAATTAAATATTCTTCTTCATTATTTCGGGGGATTCTAACTAAAGTGTGGATTTTATTAAAAGGTCTTGTATTATATTGATTATATGAATCTCCGTAGGTTAGAATAAGTCGATGAGAAGCGTAATTAACAGGTAGCTCGGAAATGGGAAGACGTTTTCCGTCGGGATTTCGGTTAGAATGTAGGGACGCTTCGGAGGTATTGTCATGTATATCGTTAAAATCTTGGAGGTTAGCTGTTTCCTCGGGAGCATTCGGAACAATCGAAGCTATTTCGTTGACATGAACTTCAATTCGAGAAAGCGCGTCTGCGACTACGTTTTCCTTCCCCTTTTTATATCTTATTTCAAAGTCGAACTCTTCGAGTTTAAGCCTCCACCTTATTAATCGGGAATTAGGTTCTTTAATTTTAGATAACCACACTAAGGGGTTATGGTCGGTCTCGATTAAGAATTTCCTACCATATATATATGGTCTAAAATGTTTAGTGGAGTCTAAGATTGCAAGAAGTTCCTTTTCGATCGTCGAGTAGTTTTTTTCGGCAGAATTTAATGTGCGAGAATAAAATGCAATAGGGTGGTCGTTTTGCGACAAAACGCTACCAATTGCTTGATTAGAAGCATCAGTAGTTAGTTTGAACTGCTTTGAAAAATCGGGATAAGCAAGAATGGGTGAATTAGAAATAATTTCCTTACATTTTTTAAAGGCTTCAATATAATCTTCTGAGTCTGGTTTAATTATACTTCCTTTACGTAGGCATTTGGTCATAGGGAATACTATTTTAGAAAAGTTTTTAATAAACCTCCTGTAGTATCCTACAAGGCCTAAGAATGCTTTAATTTCTTTTTGAGTTTTAGGCAAGGGATAACTTTGGATAGCGGAAATTTTAGAAGGATTTGGCTTTATACCTTCCGGAGTGATAATATGACCTAAAAATGCGACTTCTTTGGAGAGAAACTCTGATTTATCAAGTTGAACTTTTAGGTTAACTTCTCTAAATTTTTTAAATATTACTTTAATATGATCGAGATGTTCGGATAGAGATTTTGAAAAAATTACAACATCGTCCATGTAGACAAAACAGAATTTATACAAGTACTCTCTTAGGACTTCGTCCATCATCCGCTGAAAAGTGGCAGGAGCGTTTTTTAGCCCAAATGGCATCCTAAGATATTCGAAGTGACCATTATTGACGGAAAAAGCCGTTTTTTCTATAGAATCAGGGTCCATGCCTATTTGGTGAAATCCTTGGGCGAGATCTAAAGTTGTAAAATAGGAGCATTTTCCCAGGTTATCGAGAATTTCGTCTATTCTAGGCAAAGGGTATTTTTCCTCTACAGTATGTTCATTTAAGTTTCTGTAGTCAATTACCATACGATATTTTTTTGACCAGAGGCATCGGTTTTTTTGGGGACAATCCAAACCGGAGCGGAATAGGGGGATATTGAAGGTCTGATTATGTTGTCGTCTAGTAATTTTTGGATTTGGTTTTGAATTTCCATTTGCATAGAAGGGGGATGTCGAAAGGATTTTGTATATATAGGGCGGTCATTGGTATTCCTGATTTTGTGTTTAGTCTGCGTAGTCAAGGATAATTTGCAATTTTCTTGGTACATAATGTCCTTGAATTGATGGCATAGGTTTCGAATCTTTGTCTTTTCTAAGTCGTTCAAGTGATCTAATCGTAATTGCGAATCAAGTTTTAGGGAAGAACTCTGTTTAGGTGGGTTTAAGATATCGAAAGCACTTTCTGGAATCACATTTATTCTTTCATTAAGATTGATTTGGACATTAGGAATCGGGTTAGGGATAGAACACATGCCATTTTTTACATTCACTAGAGAGTCAGGAACAGTATAAGTATTGTTAATTTGAAATGAAGGTAAAAGAGCTATGCCCTTGCTAAGTGTTACGGGAATATTTAAAATATTGTTATTTGTTGTGTTTTGTTTAATTGGTTTATTGCAGGCTAAATGGAATGGAATAATGTTATTTTTTAGCTTTAGAGTACAATTATTGTAGTCAATTACAGCACACATGGATTGAAGATCTTTCGTGCCTATAAGTGCATCGAACTTATCGTGCCAATTAACAACGCGAAACATTATATTATTATTAATACCTAGCTCTCGAAGAATGGGGTAGTCTAGATTCTTATTTTCGTAAAGGATTTGTTGGCAAGCTTTAATCTCAAAGGGTTCATAAAAGAGGCTAGCAGGGAAGTTTTGGGCAATTGAAGGATTAATTATCGAGTCACTTGCACCTGAATCAATAAGTATGGTTAGGTTAGATTTAGGTAGGTAGATATAGGGGAGTTCCGGCTGTCTCATTATATTATTTAAGTCAATTCTAGCGGAGTGGCAGCTTCGGGAAAATTTTCAGAGTTTGGTGCAGTTTCAGCTTCGTAGCTTGCTTGGTCAGGTAAAGAAAGGAAATTGGGATCAATTGTAAAATCATAATCGTCTTGATAAGATTCGCTAAAATCTTGTGGAAATGGCTCTTCAGAGGAATTAGTTGGATTTTCGGTCTCCAAGTTTGTTAATTCCTGAAAAGTGTATCGGGGTCGTGTTGGAGCAGTATTTTGAAAATGGTTAAATTTTGGAAAATGATTTTGGGACCTATAGGTTCTCATAGACACATCTGAGTCGGATGTATTTTTAAAATTTTGACCGTAATTCTGAGGAATTGGAACATTTACATTTGACATAGGTGTAGCCTTCGGGAATGTTAATTGGGTCTGCCGTTGAGGGGCAAAAACGTTCCTCTGAGGTGGTTGTTTAAATGCCTGGATATTCGTTGGGAATCTGTGTTGAATAGGACGCGTTTGTATATTAACGGGCTGACTTGGGAAGGTTGGATGAAAAGTAGGGTTTCTATAAGAGATTTGATTGAAATTGGTAGGTAATGATGGTCTAGGGAGTTGATTATTTCTTCCTAAATTAGTATTTTGCAGTGGTTTGTGAAAGTTATTGTACTTATTTAGAGAGTTACGCATACTAATTTGCGAGTCTACAAGGTTATAATTTCTTATACATGCTACGGCTTGGTCTATAGTAGTAGGGTTAGTGGTGAGTAAATAAGATTTAACTAAATCACAGGAGTTGCTAATCAAGGTGATTATTGCGGTTTTTTCTGTTTGCTGACGAAATGCAATTCTCACGTTTTCATCGGTTTCTTCTGAGTTAATCCTTGCATAAATTCTTTGTACAAATTGTTTCAATCGAACAATGAAATCCATAAGTGATTCGTTCTTATTTCTATTAAAATAGTTTAATTCATGCAACAGTACTAAAAAGCTGATTGGATCGCCAAACTTTTGTCTTAACGCGGTTTTTAAATCGTCCCAGGTTTGAATATCGGATCGACAATAAAGTAAATCATAGGCGTCGCCTTTTAACTTTGATTTAATTGAAAATATGACGTATTTTTGTTGAGTCACGGATGTATTAAAAAAGGTTGTATGAAAATCGTCCAAAACATTAATAAAATGTTCCAGATGGTCTGGGTTTCCTTCAAATGTAGGTAGTAATTTGGCAAACGATTCTACGTTCATTATGTTTGAGCTAGAACTATTAACGATTTCCAAAGTTTGAATATTGGCAGTATTTTCAGGTAATTCAGAAAGCGAATTATTTATAGAAGAATTATTATCTAATGAAATGCCTTCCAGCAATTCTGTAATATTGTCTAAGCTAGATGCGTAAGGATGTAATCCAAGTTGTGAACTATTAATTCTTAAACGATCTTGTAAACGTTTTTTTGATTCTGACATAAAGCAATTTTGGTTGTTACTTACAAATACAGGATCAAGGGAATACCCATAAAGATTTCGCTGTTTTGCACTGGTAGCACCAAATACGTCTCTCGTCAGGTAGGAATCAAGTACTTGCTGTCTGGAGAGGTAGGTAGCTTTTCTTGACCAAATTCTGCACACTCTCAACGCTTCGTCTAAGGAGTTGTCTTCAAATTACTGGATCAATGATTGCCTGGAGTAGCATCAATAAAGACCCGTCGAATAGTGTCTTAACGAATTAAAATTCGAGCTAATATCGCGACACTATCCTGTTCGCAGCGCCAATTATAATTTTGAAGACGGAGAATTTGTAAAAATAAACGTTTATTGAGTATAAAATAAGACTGGTAACTACAAAGTTAGAAATAGGAATGATATAAAAATGAATAAATCTATGCAAGTCAACTCTTAATTATCTAATGTTGATTAGGGTATATTAATGATCTGTTGACGTTCTGGGCAAAGGTTAAATCTATGCAAGTCAACTCTTAATTATCTAATGTTGATTAGGGTATATTAATGATCTGTTGACGTTCTGGGCAAAGGTTCCTCGTATAGCCAGGGTCGTATTGGGCCTATAACTAGCGCTGCGGCGCTTACCAAGACAGGGAATGACCAAGAACCAGTTTGAGGCGTATCTGATGCGCAAGAATGGACGGGGGTCGAGCGATGAACCTCGAAAGACCATAAGAGGTATTGGATGGTGATACCGCAGTTGTTTATCGCAAACAGTTTGAACGGTTTCCAGAATCAGTCTGCTAGAAAGAACTGATAGAATTTAGCAGGAAGCAAATAAGGATTATATCCTTTACCGCAGGACACGCCCCCAGCAGAAAAAAATATTTTTCAGGTGCATCAACCTACCTGTAGAGGGTGTGAATTAGAAGGTGAAATACCTCGACATGTGATACTGCACGATATATGCAGCAGGAGACGAATACTACTTCGAGGTGATTAATTTGTACTAAGTGGGGCCATACTCACCCCCTTCCAAACCCTTCTGAAATTAATTGATATACAAAGATATTGAAAGAGTAGAAGAGACGGGACACAATAGAACAGAAATGCCAGGAGGGTATAGCTGGGTGGTATCTCTGCGGTGAGGGTAAGATTTTACTGGGTAAACAGCTAGACTGTAGTCCCATACAACCCAGAGCGCTGAACGATGTGTATTCCCCAAGTCTTATCGACAACATCCAAAAATATGAAGTTAAATTTTTCTGATGGCTTTTCAATTGTTTATGTACATTTTATTATACCTTGAGTAATATAGTGAGACATATATGTATTACAATTCATTTTGGCCAACTGCTACCACAATAAAAAAATTGTTTTATTCTACGCTGTTCCTGTGATAAACTCAACTCATGAAATATCGAAGGTTCGAATTGGACCAGTTGCAATTTGGACAGGAAAATGGACAACGTTTTGAACAATGATTAGATAGTGCGTAAATGGATCCCATGTGTTATTGTGGAAATTTCTCTTCCGCAAATAAAAAGTTATTTTTGTCGAAGTAAAATAATCAATAAATGAGATATCAAATGTTTATACCAGATTTTCTTTCTGTTATTCAACGATTTTAACGGAGGCACTCTTCTAATCATTTGTAATCAACCACTGAAAAGAGAATTGAAGGCCCTTTTAAACGATGTGCCACATAAAAGTTATCACTGAACAGCCCAAGAAGCAAAAGCGAATTAACAATAATATTCCTATTTTGGCTACATCTTTTAAATTCTCTGACCATGTTTTTTGGTTAAAAAAACAACATATTTTTCGAATTTCTTGATAGAATTTCAGCGATAAGACATAGAATAGACACAAATTAACGAGGTACTCGTAGTACCGTCGAAATGTTATTTACAAATAATTATTTTCAAGTAAAGCTTGAAACGGTGCCACCCATGGGCGTAGCGAGGAAGAGGTAGGGGAGGGTCATGCCACTGAAAAGAGAATTGAAGGCACTTTAAAACGATGTGCCACTTTACCCCCTTTCCCATTTAAGATTGTAAGGGTGACCTCTACCCCTCCTAGGGGGTTGAAACAAGAAGGCTAAAAATATTAATTGAAAGTGTCCCGCTTACAAATAAAATTGACGTGTCTCCGATTTTTTATATTTCTAACTGCAAGAAAGATATTAAGGGTGCGAAGTTTTCAAATTGACATCCCGTATAATGTACAATACAATAATGTACATTTTATAATGTTTTATGTATCAATGTAATTGATCTGGATCACTCGTAGACGAACATGCTACCATATGCTCGAGTTCATAATTCCTGATGATCTGATTGCTAAAAAGGATCCATCTTATTGAACAATATATTAACTAAAACTATTTTTAGTTTCGTAAGGAATAAAAACCTTAAACATAGGCTAATTTTACCCAACATGGAATTTCCCAACGAAACTATTACCAATTCCACAAAAAACGCCCTTGAAATTAAACGACTTTCTAATCATATTATAGATTTTTTACAATTACGTAAACTGCTAATTTGGCAATTTTAGAAGGTTGATGAGAGAGAAAACACTTTTTTAGAATGTTTTCTTTTAATTTAATTAATTTTGTATAGTTTTTATATATCAATCTAGTTTTATAATTCTACTGATATAATGTTTTTCACTATTGCATTGTATCACCTGGAACTAAATTAAAAAAAAAAACTGTTTATCGCAGACGATGTTCTCGGCCGAATGTCTAGTATTTCGGAGTACATTGTTTCACGTCACTGTTTAAAAACATAATTTGTTATATCTTTTTACAGTGATTTCCAGGGATTTATTGTGGAGCACCTTAGTTTTTGGTTAAGATTTTACACAACTTCACTCAGGTCCTGTTCAAATGTTGCATTTGGGGTTTCTCCGAACAACAGAAATGGAGTTAATGTCCATTTTAATAAAACAAAACACAGTTTAGTCTGATATAATATAATTAAATGTGTTCCTTATTCCCACTGCTGCAGATTGTATTAAGACGTTTCTTTCATAAGTAGATAAAATGTCGGATAAAACCATAAAATTGCGATCTGCGGTGCTCACATTTCACGTAACTAATACTAGCAAATCCAGTTCCGTTATAATACAATGTGAAAAATATCACCTGCAAAAGAGAATTGCAATTACAATTTCATTGAATAGTTATAGGAACAACTTTCTATTAGTTAATCTTTAACCGCAAACAAATCCGTAGAAAATTGCCAACAACATTCAATAAATCATTAGAAATAAATATTTATTCTACAGGAAAATGTATACGTTTAGTTATACAACAATTTTCTCTTACATAGTATGTATGCATTCTCGTTTTAATGTAGGCTGCATACTTTCAAGGGTAATTATTATTATGAATGACTACTTGTTACAGGTTCAAAATAATTGCACTGGTATTATTCATTTCGATTTCGCTATTTTGCAAGTAATAATGGTTCTTCTGGCATTTACTGCAAACATTGAGAAGCCGGTGTAATTGTTATATCTATTCTAGATATAATGTCTTGACAGTTTATATATAACCGTACTGATCGACATTTTTTAATGAGTAGTCTAAATACAACGCGTAAAAGTCAGAACACTGTTCGCTCATCATCCGGTTTTATAGTTGGTTCAATATGAGATACGTTATTTGGGGGCATTTTATTTTTTCTAAAATATTTAACAGTTTATAGAATATTCTTGAAACTGTTAAACTGGTAAGTAGAACACTTTATCACGTTTTCAATTCACATAGCATCAGCCAATATTAATTATCAAACAAACGACTATTGCGGCATGGGAATTTAGTTTTCTCTTTGTATTATACTTTACTTTAACCATCGTTATTAGAATATTTACAGTTATAATATTAAAATAATTATGCTTGGAAATATGTGGACCAAGGGTAAACAGTGAAAAAATGTATATTGTAGCGGATTAAACAGTTTGGTTTCTGCGCCCTGCGGTGTAATAAACAAACATAATTATATTTGTTTAACCAATTTATGAGTTTATTTTTGTTGCAGAAATCCAAATAGGAAGCATGATCGTTTGAAGCAGTAAATATGGAGAACGAAGACCTTGAAAGGGAAAGTTTGGAAAGACGGGTATGCATAATTTTCATATTTTATATAATAGTTTTTTTGGTTTATTATTATTTGCTCGAGAATTAAACGTCCTCAAATGCCACATGACAATTCTTTAAACTCATTATTATACGAATGTGCAAATATGACAAGAATATCAAATAGATTGAGAATTTAGAAGTTACATACCGAGTGGGAAAACAACCCCACAACTGGACGAGTATATAATCCCATTGTCTTACTAGGCATAGCATGCAAATCAGCTTCCTTTTCTTCACAACGACTCTAGTAAAACACTGACAAATACAACCAAACTAAACAGGAAAATAAATGTAATGCTGCGTCCAGACCTAACGAGCCTGATCCGCGGCAAATTCCTTTGGTATGTCGTCAAAACACCGACAGAAAATCGATTATCTGTCGGTGTTTTGACGAAACATCAAAGGAATTTAGCCGCGGCTCAGGCTCGGCTCGTCAGGTCTGGAGCACCATAAGAGACCTAGTATCGGCAGGTTCTTTCCTTTGGCTAAGCAGGAAGCAGCTAAGGATCATTACTGGTGATCTTACCAGATGTTGATTGGACACATGCATAAAATCGGGACAAAAATTAACCTGAAGTTTGAAAACTTCCCACCCTTAATATCTTTCTTGCAGTTAGAAATATGAAAAATCCGATAGCCACTTCAAATTTATTTGTAAGGGAGATGCTTTAAATAAATATTTTTAGCCTTCTTGTTTCAACTCCCTAGGAGGGGTAGATGTCAGCCGTAGAATCTTAAATTGGAACGGGGATCAAGTGGCACATCGTTTTAGAGGGCCTTCAATTATCTTGTCAGTGGTATCCTACATTGCTTTTTCGGCTAATCGCGTTTCAAAGTTGCAGAAACAATTAAAAAGAGTAGGTGACACCGTTAAAATCGTTGAATAACAAAAAGAAAATCTAGTTTAAACAATTGATATCTCATTTGTTGATTATTTTACTTCGACAAAAATAACTTTTGATTTGCGGGAGAGAAATTTCTACAAAAAAAAACATGGGATTTATTTACGATCTTTTATCTTATTAGTTCAAAATGTTGTAAATTTTCCTGTAAACAATAATAAAGTCTGTGTCGAACCCCTCCCTAACATTTCGGGAAACTTCACCGGGAATTGACCGGCATTCTGCTGCAATTCGCCTTTTAAGATCATCAATATCAGCAGGTTGTGTTTTAAAAACAATGGACTTTAGATGTCCCCAAAGAAAGAAGTCTTAGGGTGTTAAATCAGGTGATCTTGGGGGCCATTCAATTCGTCCCCTTCTGCCAATCCATCTATTCGGGAATCTCTCGTTTAACAACTGTCGGACCGGACGAAAATAATGAGATGGAGCACCGTCCTGCTGGAATGTTAACCAGTAGTAGTAAACATCTTTATTTCTAAAAAAAGGCTATCGACCTATCGGTCTTTCTGCCCGTGTTAACCAATTCTCCTCTAAAACGGAATTACCTTCAGCATCAATTTGAGTTTCTAGCTCATGCGTGGAGGATCAATACTCTCTACTTATCTTCAAGCATCTTCAATTGGGCAATCGAATTCTGCCCAATTTTGCCCATTTAACGGATTCTCTATCTTTAAAAATCTAGAAGTTACCCATACAAAGATTCAGAAAATGGCCACCCTGTACATACGGCCTTTTGTGGGCCTCACAAAAAATGTGAAGACCTCTTTTTTTAGGTGTTAAAATTCCAGTCGCGGGCCTTGTTTGTGGGCTTCAATTAGTATTAATAATAATGAAAAAAATCAGTAGAAATCAACTTAAAAATAAACGTGTGTTCCGTTAAACTTTCCGGGGTTGCGAAGTGTTCCATTATAGAAAACGCGTGGGGAATACTGATATACACTATACGTATAGTAGGTATAAGTCTCGACAAATATGGCCCCCTTCATAACATGAAATACTAATAGAATATAACATCACATTATAGAGAATGCGGTGAAGCATTATGCACTATGCATTTTTTATAAGTTTCATGCGTGTGTTTTATTCAAAATTAAAATTTCTCTTTAATTGATGGAAAACATTCGTTCTGTCAACGTTTTGCCTAAATAGGAGATATTATCACGTGTTTGCCCCCAGTAAGTGACAACATAATATCAATCTTAAAATAATAATAATGTTAAAATCAGAGTAAGATGTTAAGGAGAAAACAACTATTAAATGTTAATGTCTTTCAACAAATATTGCCATTAGTGTGGACACCGTACACTTTTTCCATTATCCAATTCTTCAATTTATGTGTAAATTGTGTTTAAATGAACTTATATCATAGATATTAATTTACACGAAATTATTTTATGGTAATGAATGTTATTGCCTGTCTCAAACTTACAAACCCATCAATTACTAGCTGCGTTGGGGCTATTAAAACGTATATTAATTAACAGAAATTCTAGTTAACAATTATATTTTTGCGAAATTGACTGCACTTCTTGCAAATGTTTCCATTTTGCAACAAGGCATACATTAACTGACATGTAATCCTAATATATTGAACGATTAATGTAATGGTATATAATCTTGAAAGCTTTGATTCACGTTACAAACCGTAAATCCGTACAAATTGTTACGTATCATTTTCAGCACTTGAATGTGCAGATTACGTAGGTTTTCACGTAATTCGATCAACAAATTAACTACAATAGATTAGTAGCAATTACAAAATAAGTCTTCCACTTGCATAGAACATAGTGCTAATGTATTTCATGTCCTGTGAAGTAACAGTTTGAGCAAATTGCAACAGGCGTGATGAAATTTTTTGATCTGATATATCTCATAGTACCGGATGCCACTGTAATTACAACAATACAAACACTACACAATAACATTTTAAAATTTTACAAAGAACGAGATATGATAAATTTATGAAGTGTTACGCGCTACGTGCTTGCTTCATATAATTTATAATTTTGGGAAGTTTATAATTGAAAACATGGGAAAACAACATTAGGTTCTATTAGATAAACTTTATTATGATCTACAACGATAACACAATCGTGGGCACCTTATTACCTTTATTCCTTTATCCTCTTTTCGGAAATGTCTACATTCATTAATTTCTAAACGCTAATTGTCTACTGTAAAATGCCTGTAAAAATGAATGCGCCTTATTATAAATTCCACACTGAAATTTTCTCGGAAATTTCTAATCCAATAGGGTCAAATAAATCCTTCAAAGTGTGCCTTAACGGGCAAGCAATCGGATTTTTTCCACATTGTCTTTCAACGAACGGTCTAGCACGGGAAGAATCTTGCTGCGACAGAAGAAAGCTTCTTGCTTGTTCTGCATTGCAATAACCACAAATCCAGGAGGGGTAAAATTGTAAAATGTGCTGTAAATTGTAAACGAATGTATGTAATATTATTGGAATTGAATATAAATAAAACGGTGTCAGTTTTTTGAATTTACGAAGTAATCATGATGTTTACTGTTGCAATGGCTAAAAAATGTTTACAGTGCCTTTGCTAGTTTGCTACAGACATTGAAAAGCATAAAATAGCAGATGCACAAACACATTTAAAGGTAGAAAATTTAGAACAGGCACAAACAGTTTCTAAACATTATGTACACACGGAAAAGGAAAAGAATTACTTATTTTATGGCTAAAAATTAATATAAACATAGGCCCAGTGTGGCAAATTCTTGATCCGGACTATTGAAATTACTATATATTTTACTACGCTCGAGGAATCGCATCAGAGCAGTGTCAGCGTTCAAGCGAACCACCTCTGAAGATGCAAGCCACTCGTGCTTGCGAAACGTCAGGAAGAAATTCTGTTTTACGACGGCCTAAAAACCCGAAAAACCCACTAGTTTCACTATATATTTCTGCCTATATTAGTGTTCCTTTATTTATTTTAAACATTAAAAAATTTGTTAAATAGATAAATTATACTTAGAAGTTCCTTCATGAAAGTACTTTCATCCCAATCGGTTAAAACATTTATCACGAGCGGGAAAATTGATAAATACATATCAGGAACTTTTTTTAAGTTGAAAAGTATATAGGTTTTCTTTGTGCAAAATATTTTTACTGCGGTTTTTGAGTTATTCGGATACATTGTAACTCAATATCCTCTAACACTGAAATCAGGATTTTCATCGATTTGCGTACGTCTTCCTCATGTTCTTCATTTAAATCAGCATGTCCTCGCGTGTTATGTTTCATTCTGGCATTATAGATCCGGTTTCTCTTCATTTTTGGTGCAGGTAAGTAAAAGTACTTTGAAGAGGATCTCTTATTCGGTAATTTTTCGACATATAAACGTCTCGCTACTCAAGCATTACAATACATTTCGCTATACTAAATGCATATCAGCAAATTAATCAGATTTTGCCATGGACGATGTAAAAAATGCAAAATTGCATGTTTTGTTATACTTTACATTTTAAAGTTTTCCAAGAGTTGCTGAAGAATTTCGGTATAGTTCTGTGCTCGTCTAGTTCGGAAAAAGTCTTTAACAATGTCTTTGCATGCCATCAAAGCTTTATTTTCAATTTCCGTCACTGTGTCGATGAAATGTTCCTCTTTCATGCTGCCAAACCACATCAAACACACATATGCAGTGTCAATTAGCATGCCAAATTATCTCTGAAACAGCTCAAAAAACTGAAGTCTGAACTCACACTGAACTGTGAGAATAGTGAAGTTTAGCAAATCTTGTTAATTTTTTATTCACTTTATCACAACTTACGTGCACTCAATTGTTACTTATGGAGCACATGGAAACCGTGATTTATTCGTTAAGTGCCCAAAAAACTGCAAGGAAGGTTCTTAAACATTTTCATCAAAATAAAGGCCTCAGTTCATGCTTTATTTTGGGTAGATTTTACTCAGCAAAGCTATGGGCTGGAAGAATATTACTTGATATTTTCTTATGCATTTTCAATTTATAGTAAAAAATGTGCGAGATTTAACAATTAATGATCATTTTTCTTTCAGAATTCCAACACCGAATATGTCCCAAGAAAATGTCGGATAACACGACCACCCCCGCCGAAACCAGCGACCAATCCCTTGCAATTTGTGAAACTCGCCCCACCACCCTTAGTTAAAAAAGCACAAGAACAGGTTAAAAAAGTCGAAGAAATTAAAAAGGAGAGAAAAGAGATCAGAGATGAAACCGAAGACTGGCAGCAGGTAAGGACAATATTTTTAAACTGAAACTAATGTTTTCCTTTGAGAAAGTCAAGTTAAGAATTGTCTATTTTCTGGAACAGTAAGTATAAGTAAAATAATGACTACGCAGTGACATAACGGATATGTAGCCAAACTTTGGCAAAACAAAATTACATAGAAAAGTTTTTTTTATTGCTTGCGCATGCATGGGTAGGGTAAAAAAGAGAATACCGGCCCTAATCCATTCCCAAAAAATCGTTTTTTATTAGAAGCGTTTAAAATATACCAACCCACTTCTGGGATGGCGCAGTCTATAAAGTATCACACTTTGCAGATCTTATTGCTTTTTATTGAAAACAAAATATATGGACAAAAAGTGTGTATCTTCCATACCTTTACTGGTGTTTTTCTCCAGTTCTGATATTGTCCGATGCAGATGAAAATACATTCTTGCTATCAGTTTTGCCTACGTTTAATTAGGTCTGAGCTGAATGGTTACGTAGATTTTTTGGTACGCTCTACATTATATTATTTATATGCACCATCCCACTCAAATCCAAGAGTTGAGTACTATAAGAAGTATGGCGTAGAATCGGTGACAAATTGGCTGTATGTTACTTGCTAGAGCAACTCTTAATGTGCGATGGACGATATAGTTATTCTAAATGATCAAAATAGAACTTTAACAATAATCAACGATAGGGTGTAGATTTCTGACGTACTAAAGGCACATGTTAGTGCTGTACTAACAAAAAACCTACCGTATATCGTAAATCTTGTTTGGTGTTGGTCTGGTTATAATGCCAGTTTCACCGACATATATTTCCTTAACGGAAAAATTTAGAATTTGTCTATCAAACTTGATAGTATTTTGCAAAACTGTCCAACTTCCTCCTTAATAAAAGCAGTTATTTTAATGAAACTCATGGGGTGTGGCTTTGGTGTCCAGATAGGAGCGGAGTGATCCTACAATTTTCTTACCCATCGCTGTGCTCTCGTTTACTTAGTCACACCGTCTTATGGTTGTAAGTTCGGTGCCCAAGTGTATGAATTCTGCACAGGTTTGTATTTCTTCATTCATACCTGTAGGACTGCCGATGGTTCTTGGTTGCTTATGCAGAAATATTGTGTTTTTAAAACAGAGCTTCGTCTTTGTATGTGTTAAAAAGTGTAGAATCTACATCCATATTCACACATGACTTGAAAATGAAGAAATCACAGTGTCCTTGTTACAGTTACGCCTTGGTTGTTGTCTTCCTTGTTTCTATTTTTGTATATAGATGTTACTTCTTTCCATGAATGATGATCCATCTTTCTTTATTCTTTTCAATCATTGGGACAGAATCTCCATGCAGATGTCGGTTGAAGTCATCTGAGAGAATTTCAAAAGCTTTTCCGGCTGATTTTATATAAATTCTATATGTATTCCTTCTGACCCTGGGGCTTTTTTAAATCAATAATTTGATTTTAGTTTTTTGTTCGTTTTTACTTGAAGATGCACAACTAATTGAAGTAATCGTTTCTGATCGCTTCAACTGAATAACTGTTGGCTGAATACAACTACTGTATATAAGCTCTTATTATACCTTCAAATTATTCTATTTTGTACACTAGCGTCCATGGTGACCTCTCTAATGGCAGAAGATTTTCTTAGAAGGTAAAGTTAAGGTTATCGAGAGGCAGGTTCTTAATTTTCTTTATTTCAACTTTGGATTCGATCAATCATGGATTATTGGCCAAAATAAAAATTGAATTTAACTGTGGAAATTTATCGTTTGCAATTTTCCTTCATCGTCTATCTGAAAAAAATATGCTTCGTTTTCTTGAAGTCTTCAGTTCATTTTTCGCAGACTGCCTGAGTCTACATGTGTTAGTATTTAGCCAATCTTTGAAATTGAGCAGTAATTACCCGAAAAAGGTTAGTGGAGCCGATTGGAATAACTCTAAGTTAGATTCCAATTACTAGGTCGAAAGTTAAGTTCCAATTAGATTGGAAGTTTGAGAACTACATTATCTGGCATCTCCAGAACTGACTCTTCTGTACTCCAGTAGGAGGCTCGAAAATTGATTGTGTCATCCGCATTCAGCCCAGAATCAGTTTCAACTAGGAACCATTTGAGTTCTAATTCATACTGGCTGAAAATCGGTAAATCAACTTTTTCAAAATTACGCTGTTGATGAGTGACTTTTTCTGTAAATTTTCTTTTTCTTATACCGGTTTTTTTTTTCTAGAATTTGGATAATTGGAAAAGTTGTCGACGAAAAAGGCAAGAACATATAATAGAAAGGGTGGTTGAAGTGAAAAAATTGACTGAGCAAGAAGAATTGGAAAAAAGCAGAAGAAAGTGCAAGACTTTTAGTGAGATGTTGGAAGAAAGGTAAGGCAATATTTTATTTTTCTTTACTTTATACTTTTTATTCATGTCATATTAGAAATGTATACTAACCAGTAAAACCAAATGGTTTTATAAAGCTCGTAGAATAATATATATTGATGTATTCGCGATATAAACATTCTTTGAACTTAATTAACATTTAACTAAATACCTAGCCTAATAACCCGATTTTAAAATGCATTTAATTTTGACGATCTGAGTGAAATTTGCATGTTAATCTTGTCTGGTACCACAGTCTGGTAAGACAACCACATAACTAGCTTTCCTGGATGTATCGGTGTCAAGACAGAAGATCGCTTAAATATTTATACCATAAAGCGACTCACAAAATCCTATTAGCAAACCGAAAAAGAAGTTGATGTGGACCAGCTCAAACCGCGCAAAGTAGAAAGAACATTCTAATTTATTTGTGCAAACTTTTGAAAATGCGACTTTAAAAACGATATCCAAGAATCTGGTATCGAATATAGACCACGATTCTGCGGAATTGTTTATTTATGCACCTCTCAGAGCTGGTGTTCTGACGCTCTGTCTGGGTTGTGTGGGTCCCCTGCCTTGTGGTTTGCCTACCAAAATCATTTTCTCACCGCTGAGGTGGCATTATCTCTGTATATCCCATGAAATCCACAAGAATTTCGCCTTCGTATTGCATATGTTGTGCAACAGCACTGCTACTAGTCAGTCCAGGCTTATTCAGCATCTGTCTTAGCAAGTGCTGCAGTGATCTCGATTTCTATACTCCTGCTTCTATACTCCTGCTCATTCTTGACCACAGTCTGCCATAGCGACTTCTTGGGCCTGTTTTTAACTCGCACCCGAAGATTTAGCGTCGAATGTGACCATCGAGGAGTTTTAGTGAGGTTTACTCATTACTAGACATATTTTACTAGACGTCCCAACTTTCCTTAAAATTTCTAGTGCATGAGGATCGTCAGCAGCCTTCCTCTGGGCTGGTCCTTCTCCACTCCTACAACGTTCCAAGTGCTGGTCGTATTCTTCTGAACACCAATTTTGTGCACTGTTTTCTTCGAAGGCGCATCCCCCGTCACAAACACCACTACACTTATTTGTTTCGAACGCTTGCCTGCCCTCACGAGCGCGCAAGTTACAAGTTACTCGTACTTCTGGGTCTCGCGGACGTCACAACCACGCTTTTCCATACCATAGCGGCCCGCTTTTAGCATATGATTAGGAGAGTGACCCTCCTGTTATCAGTATCCTGCAAACTGGGGAGGAATAGTCCCTGTTTGTATCTCGTCAATCCCATCAAGCAAGTATTTCTTAATCAGCTTGCCGGCACCATTTACCGAAACTAACTAGCAGCTCAGGAGAATTTTTAATTACTCTTTCCGCTTGTCTTTGAGAACTACCTAACTAAGAATCCTGTACCGGAGTGGTGCCAGAACTAGACTCCTTTGATTTTGAATCGCTCAAACGTCACGCCTTTATTAAAATCCTTTTCGCAGCAATTCTCAATTATACACATTACTATTGATTTTGCCTGATATAAAATTTCATGTTGTGATCAGAATTTATCATTTCTGAATTCCCCTTCTCTTCTATTAATGGCCTTAAAAGTTCTCAATGCACAGGCTGGACCACTTGAGGTATGTTATTTCATTTACAGGAGTCACAAAGGAAGGCCAAAAGTAACAATACCTGTCTACAATGATGATGATTCCAATAATCTTAGTGATTACGGAATTTGCAGTAGTAGTTCTAATGCAAATAGCGTAAAAGACGACCATACTGATGATAGCTCCAGCCTCTTGGTACGTCCTACTTCACGTTAACCACTGCAGATGATTCATGTATTTGCCTTTGTAGGACGAAAAAGATGATTATAATTTGCAGACAAAACAGAAGAATCCCGGAATGTCAATTCAAAGTGAAGATAAAACCACCAAAAGCTACACCAAAAGTCAAGATAGAGAAGTATCGTTATATGCTAATAACAATGTGAATACGCGCTTGTCCAAAAATGCCACGGCTCCAGAAGTTATCCCAAAAATGTCTTCAAAACCCAAATATGATAATAGTTTTGTTGAAGATACTTTCACCACTGACAATTCAAAACAATATACATATGAAGGAGCCATTGAAGATTACAGATCTAGAATTCAAAAAAAGATTAAAGTAGATGAATATATCTTCAGCAAAAAAGAAGTTCTCAATAGATCCAAAGAATATTCTGAAGCTCAAAGTGTTCTTCCGAAAGGAGAAATTTCAAAGAGAAAAGGATTGTTTGAATCAAGTAAATCCATTGAAATCGATCATATGGAATCCACGAGTTGTAGAAGAGTATCCGAAGACTTTGTCAATGCAAGGAGTTTAAAAGACCGATTAAAAAGTTTAGAATCGGCCACAGACCAATCCCTAACTAAAATTGACAAAAGTGAATTTCAAGTGTCTGTAAAAGATCGGTTGGCTAGCTTTAGCCGGCGAATTGAACCTGCAAATAAAGAAGTGGAGAGATCAAAAATAAGCAGCTACTCGTTAGATAAATCTGTCAGTACTCCAGCATTTCAAGTTTACACAAAACCTGAAAGACTCTGGAAAGCAAGTGAGAGAAGTTCAAGTCCTGAAGCAGAAACATATTTAGACAAATTAGACATGTTCCATAACAACTTAAACAGTTTAATGGGTTCGAAATCTGTCGATGAAAATATTGGTGATTATTGCACTTCGAATACTACTTATCCACCTTCTACATCGTCTGTTGACTTAGCGGGTGTACTGTCAGATAGAGAAGACAGTGGCATACATACTGCCGATGTATCATGCTCAGTCAGTCAAGCTGATGAGCCTATAGATACGTATGCTGAGGCAATTTTTAACACTATTCCAAGTTGCATCGAGAAGTTGCAAAAAACCGAGGAACAAAGTTCAAAACCCGAAATTATTAGAGAATCATTATTGCCAGATACATTTGTGAACACTAATCAAGACAATGTCGAGTCAAAGAGTGATTTTACAAGAGATGATATTATCGACTTCACCAAAGAGTTTTTAGATTCTCTAATTAAAGATGCAACGTTAGAAATCGCTAATCAAAATGTTGGCAAACACACAGAAAAAGCGTCAAAGAAGAGCAATTCAGAGGACAAACGCGACGTGAAAAGAAATGGAGACACTGTCTCAGAGTCTACGTTGAATCAAAACATTGGATTTAGGTCTTTGTCTGATACCAACTTTTTACCGATAGATCTTTTCACAGGAGACTTTCCACTCACATCAACCAAATTGCAACCTCCCAACGTTAGACCACCTCCGCCTCCTCCTGTTGAAGATGGCAATGGAGAACCCACTCCAAAGCCTCTCCGACGACTGAATTCGACTAAAAGAATTAAAAAAGAGATCAACAGTAAAAGATCCAGCTTTTTAGGATTAGACCAAGAAAATGTCTTTGACCCTGATCAAATTATTGAAAAATCACTAGATTACAACTCATACCTACAAAAAGAAACAAAACAGGAAAAGTCGCTGTATAGAAAAATGTTAGATCATGAATCAAATACTGGTTCACTGAGCAAAGTTGAAAGCCAAGATTCAGGTTTGGATATTGATCGAGGGCGATTATCTAGTGACACCTGGTGTAGTAGTGTACCAAGCCATGACAGGCAGGATAGTGAAGTGAGATATAGCTAACTGATAGTGTTGCATACTTTATAATAATGTATTTTTATTTTCAGCACACAAACAGCATAACATCGGAGGAAGACGAAATCACTAAGAAGGAACGGGAGATAATCGAAATGGTGGAAAAAGAAGAGAAATCTAAAGGCAAAGTCAACTACATTTCAAATCCTCAATTTAGCCAAGCCAAATACACAAATGATATCCGGAGCTCTGAGCACACCTTAGGGAGCGAGAAATTCTGTAATCCGTATTATCCGGAGGTATGTTTCTAGTAATACATTTCTAAATTAATAGATAGTAAAATCTTATAAACTCAATGAGTTACGATTTCTAATTGCTTAGATGAAAGATAATTTGCATGGTTGTGCTGCTGAGTTCGTTGCTTTCATTCATATTGCTAATACGACTACATATAAATAAATAAGAAAACAAATTAAAAAATTTATTAGAAAAAAAAAACATTTTTCCAAAAAAATTAGTTGTTAAACGTTACACATAACAATATTGGTATCTCTAGAATCTAGTTTTCTACTTTGAAAAATAAGGAAAAATATATATACATATAGAGCCCTTATTATTCAAATGTGTGATGTAAATACTAATTTTGAGTTGATACGAATTTGTCTTTGTATGGTAGAATAATGACTTTATGTTGATAAAGTTTTGCTGTTAACTATGATTTAAATGGCTTCATTTCAATAATGCTCTGGATTTTGCTTCTCTAGGCGTCACCACATTATATAGATAACCAAGACTCAGAAGTACTCAAAGTAGAACGGGAGTTACAACAGCTAGAACAAGAAGAGTTAGAAAGGCAACGCGAAAATATTATATTTAGGGAAAGTCGTAATAGAGCGAGATTAGCCAACAGACATTCGCTTGAAAACATTTGCGATGATATATATCCTCATTATTCTAACTCAGAGTACAGAAAGTCGCTTCCTGATTTATCCATCGAATTCCAGCAGTCAGCTGGTAACGATAGTTCGTCTTATTATGAAAATATAGGGCCCATTAAATGCATGCAATCCACACCTGACATCCAGCATGCATATCACTCCTCTGCGCCGGAACAAAGAGGTTTTGTCAGAAATAACCGTCTAGCCATGGATCATAGAAAATCAATGCCAGAATTAAAACATGATTCCCGAGGACTAGCATTTACGTCTCCTCCAACGTTCGACAGGCAACCTATTAAGCCCAGCACTAAACCGTTGAGAACCATTCTGAACCCGAAGCCAAGGATTCTAGCGAAGCCTAACCTGAAACAACTAAGTGCGATACCTAAGAATCGACATCCAGAAAATTGGGCTGGTTCAAAAGCAACACCACCAGCAGCTAAAAGTTACAGTCAGCATTGGGTTATCCAGGTAAATTGATTTTTGTGGTCTATCGATCATTTTTAAGATTCTAATATACTTTTAGGAAGCAGAATTGCGACGACTATCTGAACATCATCAAAAGGCAACTTCACCCCCCATTAGGAGCAGTCAACACGAAAAACCTCTTCCAGACTCTGTTATACAAACAATAACTCAAAGGGTTCAGAATCGCAGTGGATTAATTGATAGAACACAACCCAGAAAGAGGTAATTAATAGATTGCATTTTAAGTTAATTTCTTAATGTGAGCAACATGTTACTTTTAGAATTGAGCCTGCTTTGAGTACGGATTACAACCCCTATCCCATCTACGTCAACCATCCCCAAGCCATGGGTCATGCAATGCCCTCAGGGTCGTTTTGCCCACAATCTACTGAGGATATTATTCAGGATACCATGTTGAGTGTCAGTGGCAAGAAAAAGTGTTCATATTGTAATACTGAACTAGGTAAGGCACTTTCAATTCCGAAATTTGAGTTAAGTAAATTTTTATAGCTGCATTTTAACAAACGGTGGAATGTAAGAGTTAAGCATAATCTAATAAAATATTCGATAATAATTCAGATTCCGTAGAAATGTGCGCTGACTAAAGGTTAACCTTCCGTTGAGCTGTGTATCAAAATGATACACGTCCGCAATTTTTACATGACATATTTAATCGCAAAGTTGGGGGAAAAGTTTGTCGCCCAGTACCTTCGTGTGTCATAATACTTGTTCACTACATTCTACAAAATACGGATGTTTTCTGCGGGTTGAAACTAATGTTTCTTTATTCATATAACAGTTCTATTATTATCATATCTTTTAGCTAAACTTAAAATAACATTCTGATTCATTCCGAATCTATGCATAATAATATTGCGTCTTATGGTCTTATTAAGGTCAAAATGACATACAAATCTATTCCACTCTAGCTTAAGATAATAAATATATATAATAAATATATAATAAAGATAAAAATCGAAATCTCTAAAGCCCTGGTCTGAATATGATTGATACGTTTTCTTACGTTGCCACTGGACTGATTCAAGAGCTCCCACTAGCAGTCAAGCACTCCTATTCGAGGAGTTATTAGGACTCGCGTCTAGCGGTAGCCCAACTGGTGAATGTCGCGCAGTTTGAAAATTTACATTTAGAGAAATGTTTTGTAAAACAACGCGTTTTTAAATTCCGTGCCAATTTATCTGCTGCAACACTTCCCAAAATGTGTTGATTGTTTCAAATGGAAAAGGAAAGTAAAGAAATATTTAAAACATTTTGCTGTGGCGGCTGAAGAATAAAAAATCTTCTCGAAGACACCCGGTGTCCCGCGACACCAGGTAGTGTTGAATTCCTACCAACTAAAAAACCCGCAAGTTTTTGACTGTAAGTTTCCAGGAGTTATCCTTTAAAACTTATAGTCTCAACACATTCTCTCCGTACTAGCTGGGATCTCACTACATTAACACTACGATTTCACACTTACGACACTTTGCAGCTTGCTGCTTTATCTACTGCCCTGTTGGTGTCTGGGCCTGTTTTTCCTGAGCCCTTCATCCCCTGGCGTTTAGTCTACGGCTCTGCGTAGCAGCTCAGCGTAGGGATGTCTTTCCGATGTCCTTTTCAAAGGTCGATGCTGCTTTCCTCTGGAGGAAGTCTCGAAGGGGCTTCTACTGCAAGTCCCTGTAAATTTGCCGATTAAGTACATACCAGGGCGCATCTATGGCCATCCGCAGAAGTTTATTTTCTGTGGCCTGAAGCTGCTTCAGGTGGGTTTCTGCCCCCACACTGTGGAGGCATTCGTCATCGCCGGCCTGATGTCACTCTTGATGAGTAAGAGTGTGTTCCTGGTACTCATTTGACTTCTTCTGTTCAGTAGTGAGTACAACTGACTGGTCGTGGCCCTTGCCTTGTTTATCGCTATTGTCACGTGCTTCTTCCAGGTCGGCTTGGTATCTAGAACAACACCCAAACACTTTATTTCGTTTGCCCATTCAACATCTGCTCCATTCAGGTTGATGTTTCCATCAACACTGTCACGTCTCCGACCAATAAGAATAGCCTGGCTCTTTGTTGCGTCAACCTTCACTTTACATGTGATGAACCACTTCAGCGGTTCATCGGCGCCAAGCTGCAGTTGGTGACGAACACGTTACTTGCGCCATGCAGTTGCCACTAGGGCTGTGTCGTCCGCAAAAAGAGCCAGGGACGTCAGTGGTGAAAATGTAGAGCTTCGGGGAGGGTACCGCTTCTTGCGGAATTCCTGCTTCTGTGCTTTTGTCTTCTGACCTGTGGCTTCCAACTTTGCCGGTGAATGTCCTTCTGCAAATATAACTGTCGATTAACTGGCACAGTTTTTCATCGATACCTGCTCTCATCATTTTATAAATGAGTCCGTCTCTCCACACTCTGTTGAACGCTAGTTCAACGCCCAGAGCGAGAATGCCGATTGTCCCGTTCCGGTTCATTTCCATGGTGCATCCTTCCACGATTCTGAGCAGCGGAGCTCCGTGGAGTGGTTACCACGAAACCCAAACTGCTACGGAGGCAGTACGTTCAGCTTCGCTTACAAGTTTAAAATAAATAATACTTTTTAATTTGAACAATTAAACAAACTGTTACATATTCTTGAACTGGAAAATGAGGACATAATATGATTGAAATATGCTGTCTGGTATAGGCGCGCCAAGGTGTTTGAATGCATGCGTCTAATTAACATATTTACTGATACCATTATCAATAACGTGAGATAGAATTTGCTTTATAACTTCAAATGCCTTTAATTCTTGTATTTATGCACAATCAATAAGCTGCAAATAATTTTCAAGAACATAATGCGAATCTGAACGACCTCGCGGTTTGGAACCTTGGACCTTGTGGGTTATGGAATCATATCATTTCTTGAAATGAGTTTGTTTGAATTTAATTGTTTTGAAATTTGTCTTAATCTTTATCCTCGGAGTCAGAATGTTTACAGCGTCTCGCAGAAGCCAGAAATGTTCTATTCCTCGTTGTTCGTCCTCACACTGTCTTGTGCTTCGATTATTCAAAAAAAATCAACAAAAAATTGCATTAATTCGACTTCCCTCTTTCTATTTATTTGAAGTCGCTTTTGCTCTTCCACTTTACTTACTGTCGATATATTGCTTCTAATTTATCCCGACAAATCAATAGAGTTTTACACTGAGGACAGCAGTGGAACTTGAAATTACGTCGAAATTACCTTTGGCCACAAAGTACTGAACTCGATTAACGTTGCGTTGATTAAAAAACAATCCATTATTTTCCGGTGTCTTTTGCTAGGTCCGTTCAGTTGTGAGTTACAGGCTGTTAGAAATGAAAGACAATGAAGAGAATGATAACGGTGAATATGCAATCCAGGCGGCTGAAATTGTGAATGGTTTTTATGGTCCCGATACTGCTACAGGCAATTTCGCCCAATGTTGGTTTCGTTAATTGCGTTCAGGTGTTTTTGAAGTTAAAGATAAATATCGGACAGGTAGGCCCGTCGTAGAAAATGTCGACAAAATCACAGAAATTATCGCAGTTGACCGACATGTTAGCAGTCATAAGATCGGCCATAAAACAATTTCAAACTATTTGCACAAAATTGAATTTAAAAAAACAGCTCGATGTTTGGTTACCTACAAGAAACAAGAAAAAACGTGATGGATCGAATTTCCACCTGCAAATCCTTGGGCAAACGTAATGAAATCGACCCATTTCTTGAGCGGGTGATGACTAGGGATGTGAAATGGGTCACATACGAGAAAATTGTTCCAAAACGATTGTGCTCAAAGCGGGGTGAAGCAGGTGAAACGGTGGCCAAACCAGGACTCACGACCGGAAAGGGTTCTGCTGTGGATTTGGTGGGACCGCTTGAGGCTAAATATTAACCGGAAACGGCCAGGATTGGCCATCAAGAGAGTTGTGTTCCAATTGTGTTACACAACAGGAGAGTTGTGTAATTCCCAATTGTTACAGACAATTCCAAGTTCCGACATCGAAACGATTGTGGGTTACCCAGATCGACCGCCAAGAGGACGTAATATAAATCCTGTCGCCAATCGATTACCCCACGCGGCAACTAGGGCTCATACGACGATCGACGCGAACGTCGACCGCCAAGTAAAGTCACATTGTGTTGAGCCTTGGACCCTCGGAACTCCAAGAAATATTCTATATTATATACCTTATTTGACTAGAAAGGATACGGCCTTAGAGACGTTCAGGCATAAACCAATGGATGGTTGCCCTCGCACCATAGCCCGCTCGAGCTAGTGCGTGTACCAAATGTCCGAACCTGCGGTTGCAACGACAACTCATCAGGAGGGTTAAACTAGCCTGTCTCATGACGGCGTAATGCCACTATACTCTAATTAAGAGAAGATTGTTTATTTATTTGCTGAAGAGTTTATAAAAGTTTTGAGTCTCGCTAAACCCGAGACTTCTATGAGAGTGTGTTTAAAATGACAACAAATTATAGGGCAAAACCGTGCATCTGTGACCTAAATCGATCAATCCGGGACATGTTAAATACAATTTTGAAGTTCAAGTTAAAATAATAGATTCTTTTTCCCAACCTATTATATGTTTAAGAGGCCGTGAATCTTCAGTCAGAAGACCAAGATTCCGCTGAGCCTAAAGTCTAACAATGATTTGCTATACGTTTACGTGAAAGTTATCGAAATATAAGCTGATACAACATTAACATTGTATCCATGTTGGAGTTGTTTTCGCAATATGCTGATAAGCCTAATTTATCATCTTAATAAAAGTATATATTTTTTAGGACGTGGTGCTGCAATGATAATTGAAAGCCTGTGCTTGTTCTACCATATGAAGTGTTTCAAATGTTGTGTCTGTCACATTGAGCTTGGAGACGGACGTATTGGCACAGATGTTCGAGTTCGAAATCAAAAACTACACTGCCATAATTGTTACTCTAGTGATGATGGTGTAAAATTTAGTTGTGTTTGATTGTTTCAAAACCAATAATGCAAATAAAGATACCACGCTAGACCCATTTGTTCAGTCTCATTTACAATTTGATTGTAATTGATTAAAATCGGAAGACTCATAGACCTCATTACTTTTGGTTAAGTAACATTTTAATACTTCCCCGAATTTGCGTGATGTACATAAAATGGTTAAGTATTTTGTATATAAATATACATATTTAGAAAATGTTATATTTTTTGCTTATGTTTTGTATAGTTTAAGTTTAACAATACAGCCTTAGGAATTATTGTTAGTTTTGTTGGTTGTATTTATGATATACATATTTGTTTTAGTCTCGAGATTAGGGACTAGAATCAGACCGTTACATTAGGAGTGTTTTTTGAAATCGTTTACAAATATTTGTATCTCTTTTTAAATAAAAATACTTACCACAAAACTTCATATATGTACGAATGCAAACATTCTCTGAAAGCAAAATGCCACCAAGTTTGGAACAATCATTTTTGTTAGTTTATTTTGTAGATTTTTCATCGTAAACTTGATACTTGTTAATATATTATTGTCCTATTTATGTGTATTTTTGTACTGTAGATGGCAATCTATAAGCAATGAGTCATAGAGGTGCATAGGTAACAATGCAATAATAATATTTAAGACAATAAAAACTGTATTTCTCAAAAATTGAAGCATGAGAAAGATTTCCAAGGATCATTGAATTGTTACAAATGTATATCTAAATTTACCAATTCGGTTTGAATTAGTCATATTAGAAACTGATTTCTTTTAGTTGTGGGTCAGAAATATAAAAACAAAATGTTCAGAAAAAGCAATACTTATTCAGATCAGTTTCTGATCCAGATCTAAATAGCAAGAAGTTGTCTTGTATTTTAATTCACACCAACTTTAAACTTAGATGGACATACATAAATACGTTATATATTTGTTTATACTAACTTCCGTATTAAGTTACCTTTAACTTAATAACAATATGTTTCTTATAAATTAAATATTTACATAATCTTGCCTTGTCGTTTTGTTTTTAGTTTAATTAACACCAGCTTTATGTATAGGTAAAAGTGCATATGATGTACATATATGTTTATGTGAGCTTCACTTCTGAGCTACCCTTAATTATATAATAATATTTTTATATAAGTAATTTAGGATTATATGTATATGTGACTCTATGGGTCATTGCTTTTGCGCCACCATTTTGATTAAAGCTATTATGTTCTGGGATAGTTGCTAGGCGATAGTAGGGTTACAGTTTATACCAGAAAATGTTCTATTTCATATAAACATTTCACCAAATACCAAATTATTTAAGATAATTAGGATTTATTGATAAGAAATTAATTAGAGTTTATAACGTCATATTATGAATTTATTTGAATAATAAATATTGAAAGTAATTGTTTTTTTGTTAGTTTTCATATATATTCTTCTAATAGATGGGGTGGCAATGTCTATTCCAATGATCCCTGAAATTACTTAATGTTTTAGACAACAACATTCTAAGAAAAAAGGGCGAGCACTTGGCTCCGCAGAAATCAAGTTCTGATTCTGATACGTTGATCAACAGTGTAAATCTTCATTATGCAGACGGAGCAGGATAAAATAGAATAGGAATTGTCGTCCTGAGCGCCGTAATAAATAGTTTAATGTATTGAAAAAAAAAGTTAATGTAACTTGACATAGTAACATTGAAATACTGATTACTTTTACTAAAAGACATAATCAAATCTTGCATCCTAGAGCCTGCATCTCTTAGGGGAAGTTTTTTAGAATAACCCGTCGATGGCGACAGAACGCCCAGTATATTCAACTCCGGAAATATCCAATCCTTATACGAAATTAGCTGACGTCCAAAATCTCTAAAAGATATGTGCATACGAACGGTTTTTTGCAACGCTCCCAGCAAACCCCAAGATTAACAGCTGGTGAACTCGGGCCCGTTTTGCTCGGACCGGTAACAGCGCTCTTTTAACTGTTAATATTCTATTTTTCATATTATCCCTTGAGGGCTAAGCAAATTTCGATGACACAATGCAATTTTTTAAATATGTAAAAAGCAAGTATGAAACTTTGTAGAGTGGTCGAGTAGTAGTAGTAGTAGTAAATATCTTTATTTCTAAAAAAGGCTATCGACCTATCGGTCTTTCTGCCCTTGTTTAATACATACAGTCTTAATCTAAATGAAAACAATTATGAAAATTCTCTTATTCTAGGTTAACAATACTATTAAATAAATAAGATTTCAGTGGCAAGAAGGAATTATTTTATTGTCCACTAGTCCGTAGCGTTTGTCGGTCTTGTAAGACAAAAGGGATTCAGTATGGTCCAGTTGTAGGGGTTGTTTGTCCATTTTGTCTGTAGCTGTATGAGTCTTTCCGAGATCTTTGTCATGTTTGTGCGTTCGTATAGTAGTTGGGTGGGGGGGTTGTGTAGTGGGTTTTGGGGGTGTCTTATTCGTGTTATTAGTCTTAGTGCAATTTGTTCTGTTGTTTGTATATAACGTTTTGTCCTTTCTGTTCTGTTGGTCATGAGTATATGTCCATAGTCTAGCAAGGGTCTACAAATAGCTTTATATATTTTGGTGGCGGTGTTTGTGCTAATTCCTCTGTCTTTGTAGGTTAGTGATCGGAAGTGTTTTGTTCTCTTTGTTGTTTCTGCCCTGATGTTTCGTATGTGTTTAGTGAATTTAAGTTTGTGGTCAATTGTGATTCCAAGGTATTTTACGTCGTTTTTTGGTTGTGTCGTTTGGCCGTCTGCAGTTATTGTAGGGGAGTCACCGTTGAGTCTGTGGTTTGTGAGCAGAAGTTGGTTTTTTGACGCGTTTGGTGTTAGTCTCCATTTATAAAACCATGTCATTGTGTTGTTTGTTAGTGTTTGGAGTCTTTGAGCTGCTCTCTCAGTAGTTTTGTCATGTACAATAAGTGCCGTGTCGTCTGCGTATTGTAATATGTATGCCGATCTGTCGATTTGATTTTTGTCTGGTAAGTTGTAATTGTATATGTCATGGCAGTATATATTGTAGAGAAACGGTGAGAGCGGGGATCCTTGAGGAAGCCCTTGTTCAGGGGAAAAAGAAAATGACAGTGTTTTATCAATTCGTACTTGTAGTTGTCTGTTTTCTAGTAAGTTCTTTATGGTGTGTAGTAGATATGTTGGTGTGTGTAGTTTGTATAGTTTGTATAGTAAGCCTCTATGCCAGACACTGTCAAAAGCCTTGTTAATGTCCATAAACAGGCAAGATGTCTTTCTGTCAGTTAGGTGGGTAGTTTGTATATTGTTGGCCAAAATAAAGAGCGGATGAACGGTCGAGTGATGCTGTTTGAAACCAAATTGGTAGGTAGGTATATACTTTCCAATCACTTTAGAGTGGTCGATTATATCTAAAAATGTATTATAATGATAGTCTACCGCGTCGAAGGAAGGGGCCATCATGGGTCTACCGCACACGCAAGGTGTTCAAAAATAAACTTTTTTGACTTGTTTCAACAAGGCTCAAATTTTTTTCCAAGTACTTTACTTTATAAGAGAATTTAAAAAATTTCGATCGTATCAGTAAAGGTGCAAAGCTTTGATAGACGCAATGGAATGCCCGATCTCCCGGCCGCAGCCAAGAGCAAGTCGCTCTGAATTCTTGCATATACCGGAATTAAATTAATATCCACATAGTTGCTTTTTGTCTATAGGTATTTTACGATAATGATTGTCCAATAAACTTGTTCATTGTTTTTGATTTACAAATCGAACGGGGTTTTTGGGTTTCCTTTTAGGAAAATCTTTTATACCTAGTGAATGGCCCTCTAAAGGCCCATGCTCGCCCTTTCAAGTCGGATCGCTTTACTTTCCCGTGGGTTGTTTAATTCGCGAATTTCTATATACGGGTGATGTATGAAAAAACTACGCCCAGGTGGTAGTCTGGACATGGAATCTTCCAGACCAAACATCTGGACCTGTTGTTGTTTAATTTTCAGGTCTGCCATGCTTCGATGTGTAATGATTATTGAATATTTTATGTGTGTGTTTGATAGTATTTAAATATATTTGGGATATATAGGTAATATATAATATAGGTATTGGATATATAGGTAAGACAAAACCAAGTTATTTTACAAAACTGAACATTTATTAATAAATACATTTTACAAAAATCGGGATACTCAAAAGTAGCATACTTGTAAATATGCCAATAATTCGTATTTTTTCATTGTTATTTAGCAAAAGCAACACAGAAAATAACTTCCAAACATTAATTTCGCCTATAATTGAAAATTAGGTACAAAATAGAATGGCTTTTGAGTTAATTTACAGTTCATCTTTGTTGCGATCATCTAAATCGATATCTGAAAGATCGATGTCTTCTTCTTCTGGTAACTCGCCATCTTTTCCATCCCAAGGATCCGTGGAGTATATTTTTGGAATGATTTCTCCTTTTAAAGGTGCTGTATAACCCTTTGCATAGGACAGATCCCTAAAAGTAAAATTTATTAGAACGTGTTTCGGTTAGCGCCAATTAGTAAGTACATATTGTTGGGAAGAGTAATTTAATATAATAAATATTAAAACATTTGACCAATAACTACATGAAAGAGATAGACTTGAGAGGGAGAAGCACGTGCGGCTTGCATCTTCAGAAGTGGTTTGCTTGAACGCTTACACTGTTCTGATGCGATTCCTCGGGCGCAGTCCGTATTTATGCACCGGTTGCGATGACGTGGTTTGTGATGACGTGGTCTGTGTCATCAGAGCCTGCGCATTCTGTTGGCTGTTGCTATCCTCCGGTGTACTGGATTCTCTCTCCTGTCCTGAGCTGTTTTTGCGTTGGTGAGTGCTGGAAACCATATCCTGTTCAGCGCCATTGTCTCTTCTTTTCTGTTGAAATTGTCGTCGTGTTTGTAGATTTCAATGGCTTCTCGTATTAGTCGGGGCGATACCCTGTTGTCCTGGCCAGGACCTGTGCCTCTCCGAAATAGATGTTGTGTGTTCCATCGCTGAGGGCATGTTCCGCCACTGCCGACTTCTCCACATGTCCCAGTTTACAATCCCGTCGGTGTTCTTCTATTCTTGTCGCAACCGATCTCTTAGTAGTTCCTATGTAGACGCTTCCACAGGAGCATGGAATCCGGTAGATTCCTGCAGTTGCTAGGTGGGGTCTTTAACTGACCCTAGACATTCTCGGATCTTTGTTGTGGGCTTGTAGACCGTTCTTATGCTGTGTTTCCTCAAGAGCCTCCCAATTCTGTCCGTAACTCTGGGAACATAGGGCAGGAAAGCTTTCAGAGTGGACTCACTTTTTTCAGCACGTCCCACTCCTACAGCTTTTTGATGTCCAACTGGGAATATCCGTTCTGAAGAAAAGATTTTTCCAAGTGCTGTAAAATGCTTTTTCCAAAAGAATGCGCAGGCTCCGATGACACAGGCCACGTCATCGCAACCGGTGCATAAATACGGACTGCGCCCGAGGAATCGCATCAGAACAGTGTAAGCGTTCAAGCAAACCATTTCTGAAGATGCAAGCCGCACGTGCTTGCGAAACGTCAAGAAGAAATTCTACCGAACGACGGCCTAAAAACCCGAAAAACCCACTTGTTTCAATAACTACATGGATTCGGTAACTAGTATCAAATTGGACATGACTTCAAGAAACCAATTTTTTTAAATTTTACTAAATCACATCAAACTTATGAAACTTGACTATTACCAATTGTTTGTTAGCTGCAACTTTTAACTTGAAATGATAGTATATGTAAACAGTATTTCACGAATAAATTAAGATCGAGAAGATGGTGGTGAATATGAACCCATATTTTATATTAACACACAGTTAGGTGTTGAACCGGAACCGAAATATTATATTTCGGTTTTGCTTGTAACGTTTGAAAGAAATTACTGTAAATTTTACAAACAAATGAAAATAATTATTTACCCTCCAGCAAATGAATATAAAATTACGTTTCTATGTTCTGGTGAGCCGCGGTACCACTATTAATGTGCCGGCACTTCTTTTAGTTAGTTCCCACAATCGTTTTAATAGTCGGCGCCACGACGCCGTCAAAGGGAGAAAATATAAGCGTTATTCTTTGCGACTAGTTGTCCCAAATGACAAGGTCTTGTATAAATCACAAAATAACAATTTTTTGGTATAAGGTAGTTTTAGACGACAATCAAGTAGAAAGAGCAAAAGCACATTTAAAATCGTTATGGGCTAGACTGATGTTCTTAAGAGTGCAATTCTTCTAATTCTAAATCTGACCCTGACCAACACGATATGGAAACGGAATCATCTAGTTCTTCATCAAGCGATGAAATGGAAGCCTTTTTGAGAGAGAGAAAGATTCAGAGCAAAAATTTTTAAAAGGAATTAATCAGCACGAATTTTCTTCACAAGGTTCATTTGTAGACCTTAACAAAATTGAAAATATTTTAAATTCCTATCAAGTGGAACAAAGCCGCATACGCTTACCGAAAAATGAAACGATTTTTCATTTCTGGAAGAAAAAGAATGAGCTTAATCCCGAGTTATACATGCTTGCTCAAGTATTGTTAAGCGTACCGGCAACTCAAGTTAGTGTTGAGGTTATTCGCAGGACTCAAATTTTTGTTGCCGCCTAGAGGAACAATTATTTGTGAGGACCAACCGACTTTTCAATCGTAAAGAACAAACACCGTACGTTTAAACACTATTTTTTAAATTCGTTTTTAAGTTGAATTATTTTAGTTCTTCGATCACCAACAACGAAACATTTGAAATTGGAATTTTGGACAAAAGCAACTCCTCAAAAGATGGTGAAGAGTGTGAAGACATGAACCAGGAAGAACAATCTTTAAACGGAAATAAGAGTGAAAGAAGAACGCGCTAAAGCCAGAAAATTCATTAACAAATTACTTTTCAAAAATACGATTAAATTAATTTTTGTATCTAATATTGTCTGGGGTTGCTAGTCCTCCTACCCCCTACCATACAACCAGCCGAAGTACCGCATGAAGCAGTGGATCGTTTGCTCATCTTTTATCTTGTATAATACAACAAGCAAGGAAAAAGGTCGTGAGATTCCTAATTAGAGTAGCCTTTATCTTTGTCCTCGTTTGTTGTTATTTATAGATTTTGGATCCGAAAAAAGCCGAAATCCTTGATTGTAACAATTAAATAGGAAAAAATGGGACGCCACTGGCGTGGCGACCCATCGCAAATCTCCGGTTTCTAAGACAGCAAATGCAACAAAATATATTACCTTAAAAATTCGTATATGCCCTCTTTCGAGAAGGACCCTCTAAGAATTGAAAACTTCATCTTCTTTGCATTTATTACAGCCATGGCAGGGTAACCAAATCCTCCAATATCAACGGCATTTTCCAATTCTGGCTGGGCTCCTGCTTCAGACCAGACCCAGCCCCACATTTTCTTCTTAAACTGTGCTCCTAAGTCGGTCAAGATTTTAATATAATTATTCCTGCATTCAGACGGACAATCAAGAATGTGAGGCAATACAGCCACAACGCAAAGAGATTTTCCTTCACACTGTCCTTTAAATAAATCTTCAGATAAAATCTGAGTAACTTCAGGTGGCGCAATGCTGTCGGCCAATTTATCTAAAGCCCATTGCACAATTTCACTCGAGGTTCGTCCTCCATTATATTCCGAAGCTGACATAGCGGATTTTTTACCAGAATCAAAGAATTTAATAGTTGGGTATCCCTGAACCTCATACTGGCTTGCTTTCTGCTTATTTACAGTGGCATCAAGAGCTCCAAGCTTTACTTTTCCTTTTAATTCTGTTGCTGCTTTCGCCCAATGAGGAGCTAAGTTTTTGCAATGGCCACACCAAGGTGCAAAAAACTCAACGAGCCACAGATCGTCTGACTGCAGAACCAACTTGTCAAAATTGCTATCAGTTAATTGAATAACGTCTTCACTTGAGCCCTAAAAATACGGGAATTAATTAGACTTGCGGATTTGAAAAGCTGATTAGCTTTACATCTGATGATCCGCTAGATTTGCCACTTCCCCCACCCAAAGCAGCTTTGACTTTTGCTTTTGCCGCATTTACACCAGCCTTTACAATATCCTCAGCAACTCTATTACCATTATAATCTTCCGGCTTATATTTATTGGCACCAAATACTTTAAGAGTAGGAAATCCTCTCACATCATATCGTCCAGCGAGCTCCTTATGTTCATCAGCATTCACTGAACCAACTTTTACTACTCCCTTAAATAAATTAATACTGTCGCATATAAATTTGTTTACACGAGAAAATCCAGATTACCTTCAACACATTGGCAGCTTTAGTGTATTCTGGAACCAAGCTTTGGCAATGTCCACACCATGGGGCAAAAAATTCAACTATCCAAACTTCATCTCCTTGGATAACGAGCTTGTCGAAATTGCTGGGAGTTAGTTCAACAACATTTCCTCTTGAGGGGTACAACGCCCATGTGTTGCTCACCAATAAGGCAAAACCTACGAAAAAAAAACAAATGTTTACCACCACTTTCACAAAATGGGGCCGTGTAAGCCGCTTTATTGTGATAATGTACTTACACAATAACTTAATCATGTTTGAATGTATTATTCGTGTGCTCCGATTTTTCCAGAACTGATTTTGAGAACTAAGTTTGGCAATTTTTTTATTAAATCATTCAAATGCTCAATCGGCTTTTCCTGACGTTTACGAGAACTACCAAAGACACGTAAATACTAAAAACCTGAAGATTAAAATACGAAATACGTGGGAGAGGACAGATAGAAAATGACAAAACTGACGATTGGAGAGAGAGAGATAGCGTCAATTAATTTTCGTGGTTACTTTTTATTGGTTGCTTGCCTGTCTGGACAAAAGCAAATGATGGCTATGTTGCCAAGTTGTCGATAAAGTCGCAATGAAGTTGGGTTTTTTTTTTGATTTTTTAATACTATATTCCTTATTCGAGACATGTTTCTATTTTGTTACTAAACTTTTATTAATTGTTGTTCGTTTAGATGAGTATGGCCGGAATTTGTCAACGTAAAAGGCAAGATATTAAAATTGGAGGATTTTTTTTTCGTACTGGCAACTAATAGTGACAGTATTTAAAATAAGATGCGGCAAAATAGCCATATGAAAACATTAAATTGACAATATTTCGAAAACTAAACTCTTTTGGAATAGACAACTTTATACAAAATTACCCTTAATTTTAACACTAAATAAGATAAAATTATTAAAAATGGGGGTTTCCATTTAAAAAAAATTGATTTTGGGCGGTTTCCTCAACGTCATTTTCAAACTTATTTTTTCAACACTTTGTATTAATAGTCATCAAAATTTTGTCGAAATTCCATTAAAGTAAGTCCTTTTTAACAGGAAATGCAACTCAAATTAAGTAGCACATACTCCCTTATAGGAAAAATGAATAATTATTCGAGTGGTTGCAACTGCCTTTTTTTCCAAAAATTTCAAATATATCAAAAACGGTTAGATTTAGGTATATAATATTGTACATGAAATATATTTAAAATTTGGAGAAGAATTCAACAATGTAATAATATATAGGGTGTCCCATTTAAAATAAGCAAGTTGATACCTACTTCCGGTATAACCGGAAGTGTGGCCATCTTGAAAATATTTTAGATCGCTTGCTCCCAATGACCTTCGTATACTGTTCAATTTTCAAATTTCTCCTAATTATAGTTTGCCAGATATCGATCGCGGCGGTTCCCGGTGGGACACCCTGTATAATAAAAAATATCTCACATGTGTTGCTTTAAAACTCGGTATTTGTTGTAATTAATTACTTAGTTTCAATCGCAAAAGCATGTAAATAATGGTTTTCCAACTCACTGAATCGGTAGGAGAGAGCCTGTGGCTTGGCCTCCCCGTTCTCCCGAGTTAAATCCTTCGGATTTTTTTCTTTGGGTACCTAAAAAATGTTGGTTCACTCCGCTACCCTGTAAATTATGGAGGAAATACTGTAAAGAATTGGGTTTCATTCCGATCAAATGAGAAACAATTTGAGAAATTTGTGGCAGGTGCAACAATCCTGAGTTCAGCGTGCAGTGCAATGTCTTAGATTACAAGTAGCCCATGTTGAAACCAATTATAAATTTTTTCATTACATAGTTAAACTATCTATTCTTCATTTCGATTTCGAAATCATATATATTTAGATAATAGGGGTTTTCTAGAAAACCATTCATATAGACCTCAAGCGAAGGTCCTTTTTAGTTTAAGCTTTAAGCTATCTAAAAATAGTTTTCTTGTGTCTGTGTGATACAGTGCTAAAAATATGTTATATATTTAAAGTTATTTAAAATTAAAATAAAATGTTAAAGTTGGTTTGTCCCTGGCGAACTCAAGCAGCAAACCTGCAACAGAAGACCCTATTTCAAAGGGCCTTAACTAGTCTCTATTATACAGTACTGTACTTACTTGTATAGGGATTTTTTTATATGTTTTGTTATGCAGAATTACTATATTAATTGGTGTTTTAGTTGGTGTTGCTTTTTTACTTTGTTTGAGCGTAAAATTTTAAAAGGGCCCAATAAAGTGGGTTTTATAGGATTATTACAACCTTTTAGAGATGCTATGAAATTATTTTCAAAAAAACAATATTTTCTGCTCGTTTCATATGTGGCAGCGCAAAGATAAACCTGCTAGAGCGCTGTAAATCGAAATAACGGCAACAATCTTTAACAACTTCACTAGGATAGTGGGATCTCAAGTGAAATCAAGGATCCCACATAATAAAAATGTAGCCTGACAAAGAGTTTTTCCCCAAAAAAGGAAAGGAGAACTAAGGCTGATAAATTAACAAAAACTAGATTTTATTAATTTATTTAATACATAATTAATGTATGACAAAACTTCTGCTAGACGCTATTGTTATTTTAATAAATATGAAATTATTTTGAAGTTGTTTATTGTTTCGTCAAAAGTGTTCTCAAAAGCCTGGTATATATCATATATTATCAATCAGTAAATAATACAGAACACACAAGTTCATCATATGAGCTGAAAAAAATTGTTTAAGTTGTGGACATGCATCTATCTGTGGCTTAAGCTTAAAACTTGTTATGCGTTATTTGCACTGCGATTACTCGTATAACTTCCGCAGTACATTTCTTCTGAGTACGTTCTGAGATTGGTAAAAATATAGGGCTTATCTGACCAATTTTAGGACGATTCTTTTTCATTGCTCAAAACTGATTTTAGCAATAGTCAAATGGGGAGACTTTTCAATTTTTTTCTTCTAAAGTGAAGTTGGAGAGGACTAAGAAGTTAGAGCGTTTTTCGGCTTTCTAATTTTTCTGTGTGGCAGTTGTTATTCTTTTCTCTAGGGCCACAAAAACAAAAGGAAACTGGACCCAGCGTCACCAATGTGAAAATTAGTATTTGTAGACCATTACCTAAACTTTTAAAAACATATATTTTTTTAGTTTCGGGTAGATATTGTTAATGAAAATATAGTTGTATCAAGAATTTAGAACAAAAGACAAATTGGAATGACTGAGAATAAGCAGTTATATAATAAGCTAACAGCTGAACAAGCGGTTCATTGCATTAGTTCACGACTATTCTTAAAAATTACCCACTAAATATGTTCATTTTTGCATTAGTGTTTATATTTTTATATCATTAGTATAGGTAGCTGAAGGAAGGCACCTACACACTTTATTGTATAACTGATTGCCTACCACACATGGATAAATTGGGTTTAAAAAAGCTGCTCCGTAGACGCAAGTTCTTTTTCAGATTATTTAACAATTTTAACCATCTACAATCTACAATATTAGCTATGTTTAAGAAATTACTAATATAAATGAAGGCGAAGCCTGATAATCCTGGTTAAAAACCTAAAAAACTGATCTGGCATCGCGCAATTAAATTAGAACTAAATTCATCTGTTTCATTGCTTAGCAACAGGAAAACAACAACACAGCGAGAATATAAGGTTATCCGCGAATATCAAACATAAACATATACAATTTCATTTTGTATGTTGTTAATTGTATTTTGTTAATGCTCAAACATGTTTTTGTATTTGAGCAAGAAGGTAAAATAATGAAACTTTGTATTTATGGAAAATTCAGTGCAAAATTTAATAACTTTCAGATCGCGATTCCAAATAACACAAAGATTCATTCGTTGGATTGGAATAAGCAGGATGGTTACATAGCAGTTGGAGGTGATAATGGCCTTTTAAAGGTTTTAAAACTCGATTCAGGTATGCACAGAATGCAGTTGTAAGTTATTCATAATAAGTAGTCAGGTTCTGACAGCACTTAAAAACATGCAAGTTATCAATACACTTCTTGGTGTAATGTCTGTTACAAATGCCCCAAATAGTCGAAGATAGGGTGGCAAAATTAGGTTCTTTTTCGAACATAACGTTTATACGTATAGGGTATATTACGAGTATATGCCGGTCATATATATTTACTGACGAACAAAGCAAAGTCGATATTAATTTGGGAAATACATTGTAGAATCTCGTTATTTAAATTTTTTTCTCATATTGATGTAGGAGATAGATAGATAGATAGATAAAATTTATTAAACATTCACATTACTAAATTCACAAACAAAGTTAATAAAAAACATGTCAACTCCCATGTCTGGCCAGATGTTCGGCCGGTTGCTCTTTGCCCATGATCTAAATAGGCGCGCTAAGTCGTCCATTACCTGGGCAGTGCCCTAACATGGACATTCCCGAACTAGCCATACGCACGACAACGTCAGGAGATAGTATTGAAGTGGCGGTTTTGGTTTTATTCGAGGGGCATTCATTAAGGAAAAAAGGTCTTCCTGACGGGAAGCCAAAAACCCCTTTTGCTGCGACCTTTAAGTTTGATACTGTCAGCCGTGGCGTTAACCGCCGGCAGTTTCAACTAGATGACCAAATCCATCCGCCCCCGCCCCGATCGGTGCAAGGACCAGCCAACAACCAGAACGAGGCAGGACGAACCCGTCAAGTCACGTTATGTTGGATTTGTGCGTTTCCAGCCTGCTAGAAACGACTGTCTGCAACTGGCAGGCAATGTTTGTTTGTCCTCACGTACTGTCAGGGACAAAATCTCTCATAAAATATGAGAAGTCGCTTATACAGGGGACCATGGGTTGGGCGATCGTTTGCTCTTACTTGGGTGATATTTCGCGTAAAGACTGAGCCTTGCACTCCGCTATGATAAAATTTTTCAGCGATGGTATCTATATAGTCGGCTATATAGGCCATCCCTGTAGCTTCGTGCATTTCGGTTATTCTGGTGTATCTGTCAGCCGATAGGACGCCTCTCAGGAACCTATTTTGGGTTCTTTGAATACGCCGTCTCGTGGAATCGCAGACAGAGTTCCAGATAGGGGAGCCGTAGGGCAGTACGGGCCTTATGGTGGAGGTGTAGAGCAGAAGTTTGTTTTGAGGTGACAGAAATGAATTTGGCGCCAGAAGAGAGTACAACTTTCTTCGGGCGTCTAGTTTGAATCCCAGGTATTTCACCTCTTTTACTGGCTGGATTGGAGTATTTTGGACAATGAGTGGCGATAGGATTTTATTGTTAGTAAATTTGCGCGAAAAGATAATAAGTTCAGTCTTCCTGGGATTCACTTTAAGTTTCCGTTTATCGAAATACGGCGTCAATAAACTCAGGTGATGTGCAATGCGAGATTTCGCAGCCTGAGCATAGAAACACGATGTGTAGATAGCCGTATCATCCGCGTATTGTGCTATTTTTGTAGTGGGAAGTTTTGAAATGTCTGCTGTATACAATGTATACAGCAACGGCGAAATCACTGTACCTTGTGGTACAACGATTTTAATATAATCGATAATTTTACCATTTTGAAAGTTGTTGGAATATATTTTTAATTTTTCTTCGTTTGTCTTTCGAACATCTTTTTGTCAGGAAATTTTTTTGTCAGTTTGGAGAAAAATTTATTAGCTTTTCGCCAGAATACACACTTAGAAAACCAAATCTGCGCTTCCTAGACAACAGACATGAACCCTGGAAGTTCGCAGGAGTCCGAGTCGGACCGGGCCTCCCAAGATGGGTTTTTCCTGAAACCCAAATTCAAAAAAAGAGGTCGCAAACCGAAGTCTGATCCGACCTCACCAGCAACACCAACTCCAGCATCGAAAAAACCAGCTCCTATTTCTGCCACCATAACAGCAACAGCAACAAAAACAAAAACAACAACAACTGCAACATTGCCACCCCACCAACGCCACTACTATGCACACACCTTCTTAGTAGAAACTTCACCAACAACATACAGAATTCAGCTGGCCCTCGAATGGAAAAAAGTGAAGGACAACAACAGGGATGTCATCATCAAGCGGGAGCGCGACTTCCTAATAAAAACCAACGAGGAACCCAAAACAACACAAGCGCTTCAGCTGTTGATTGAGCGGGGTCTCATAACATCATATAAGGTGCACCACAGTAACACCACTACAACTCCCCAAGTCACTAACCGACCAATATCACCCTCCTATTCGGTGGTGGCCACCGGGGTTGATCTGGAAATCTCAGACGAGATGTTCCTGCAGCAACTCCGGAAACAGAACTTTACCATCAGGTTTTGTAAACGAATAATCTCACGTCAACGAGATAAACCTACACTAATGGTAAGGCTTATCACGGGAGACGTAAACCCTTATGAGAAGCTAATAGGCACCAACGCCCATTCCCGCTCCATGTGGTCGGTGTGGCCTGGTCAACCACCGTAGAGAAGACTGCAGGGAAACCATTAAGTGCGGCAGATGTCAGGGACCACATCCAACGATATCATGCGAGTCCCCTCTCCCAGTTAAGTGTGCAGCATGTAATGCTGTCAATTTATGTCAATTTCGGTAACCGCGCAACGTAGGGTCCATTCACCCATTACAACCCACGACTATATAATTAACAATTATAAACACCAACTGAACAAAAGCACTAACACCAACAGGGAAGAGCTACAACATTGACACCTCGGTGGTCTTCTTTGGCACTCATATATATATACTTATGATTGATATGTAACTCCCTAATAGCAGTTCCCAGACGGAACCCCGAGAGCAACTAAAACAAACAATTACAAAAATAAACCCTTCAACATGAGACTACTTTACGCGAACATCAACGGACTTAACAGCCAAAAACTTTTGATTTCCAATTATATAGAACGTAATGACACCGACTGCTGCATGTTTGTAGAAACCAAAACGAAACTGGGACAAATACCTACTTAAAGAAACTGGAAATACATTTGTAAACACGGCAACACCACAGCCAATGCTAGAGGGGGTGCGACAGTCCTCCAACGGTGCAACTGGGTAAGGCCAATCCTCCTTCCCTAAACAACCCTCTGAACGACTGTCTTCATTTTACGCTACCTTACCTAGACAACAAAGTGCACATTTTCTTAGTGTATATCCACCCTCGCTCCAACATAGAGGAAAACATTCTGACGAAAGCAATTGTCCATTGGCCAAAGGTTTCTCGAAGAAGGGATTATGGCTGCTTTGGAGTCCGGTTATCGATGCTTTTTCCTGTGAGCTCAATGGAGCGGGTGTGTATGTACAAGGTGACGCTGACTATTTAGCATTTGTTGTGGTGGGCAAATTTCCGAACACTGAAAAGCATAGCACAGAATGCTCTGACCCGAGTGGGAAGACGGAGCAACAATCGTGGTCTATCTGTTAGTCCGGAGAAGACTGAAGTAGTACTATTCACTCAAAAGAGGAAAGTTGACTGTTTTCGACAAACATCTAGTTCAATCCAACCAGTTAAATATGTTGGGATTATGTCATTATCAAATGTAGAATCTCGTCGAAACTTGTACTGAAATGCATAAACGCGCTCTATCGTCTGAGTATATCTCACAAGGTTTCTGATATGAGTACCGGAACACCAAGGCATGCCAGGGATTGCAAATGAGGATAGACTGGCTCGGCAGAGTAGTGGTGTCACACTGATCGGGCCGAATCCTGTGGTGAACCTTTCAGCCTCAATATCAAAACTAGGATCAAAGCTCACGTGTTCAATACATTCCAAGCGGCATGGCAATCCATGAAACCTTTAAACCCAGACAGGAGACAGCTAAGACCATTGTAGGAACATTCACTTAACACTGGCTAGTCAAACACCTGCCCTTTTCCGCTATTACTTGTTAGTTTTGGATGGGGGGTTGGCCTTTCCGATGGTTTTTTCGGTTGCGTCGGCTGGATTAAATAAAACCTCGTATTTTTTATGCTATCACGGATTTACCTGTCATGGTCATGGTTGTTGCTGCAGGGTCTTCATTTACAGTCGCCTGTGAGCCACTTCTGTCTGTCGCTGTTTTTTAATCGTTGATGTTGGTGTTGTTGTCTAGGTTAATAAGAGGATCTGAATTCATGACGTACGATTTGGTTTGTTTTTTTAGATTCGGGTTTCAATAAGCATCGTTGGATTCTTTCGAACTGTCAAGGTTCACCCTTCTTATCAAAGAATCGTTGTTTGTATGTATTGTGCGCTATTCATTTGGTTGATCGGTCCAAATAAGTTTATGGTATGAGGAATGTACGGATTTACACTGAACACGTCCACAATCCGATACAAGGCCATCACAAGGCGGGAAATCGGAGTGGAGTCTCCTCAGACTCCTAAGTAGTTAACTTAGAACTAAACATGAAAATGTTTAAGCGAATAATATAGGGGTACGAGTTATATTTTAAAAGTAGCGGTTCTATAGGAATAGTATAATATGTATAGTACAACCTTTTGGAAGAGTGAAATGTAAGTTAAGCACCGGCCACCTAGAATTAAATTAAGTTGGAAATCGGTCATGGGGTTTCTGTGTGTGACACATCTAAGTCCCTGCATTTTCAATTCTTTCATTCTTATTAGGTGGCATTGTCGAATGATCTTTTTAGCATTCGTGAAAAATGAATAAAGCAACTTGCGGCTCTTACATCCGAGTATCAGAGCTCCTACATTCTTGATCACTTATTTTCTTAAAATTTTGCACATACTTCATACTTTTTAAAGGCAACGACGCCGGCTTTAAGACAAGGAAATTGGTGGCTACGAGTAATTTGTCCATGAATCAAACTCTTGAGGGCCATAGTGATACAATACAAGTTCTAACATGGAATGAAACGCATAAAAAACTTACTACCAGTGATTCTAATGGTGTTATTATAGTTTGGATGCTATATAAGGTATACATAAAGTAGGTTAAAATTATTACTTTAACATATATCAATTAATTTTAGGGGGCTTGGTATGAGGAAATGATAAATAATAGAAAGAAGTCTACAGTTGTGGGCATGTCTTGGAGCAGTGACGGCCAAAAAATTTGCATAATTTATGAGGACGGTGCAGTAATTGTAGGTTGCGTAGGGGGTAACCGCATTTGGGGAAAGGAATTGAAACACACAGCTCTATGTGGAGTACAGTGGTCTCCAGACGGAAAGCTTCTTATTTTTGCCCTAAAAAATGGGGAACTTCACCTCTACGACAACCAAGGAAATTTTGTGATGAAAATCAACCTACTATGTCATGATTCGCAATATGACCCTACACCTATCATAGGACTGGCTTGGTATAATGGGACAGGCGGCTTAATGCATTCGATGTGTCCGACATTAGCTATATGCTTTGAGAACGGAAAAACACAGCTTATGAGGAATGAGAGTGACCCAAGTAAGTTCTTTCCATAACTTACAATAAGTTACAAGATAGCCATCTGTTACCAGAATACCATATTCATCTGAGGGCTTATACAGGGTGTTTCATGTTACATTAAATGTTTACATTACATTTTAAATATTATAGCTTTTATTAGCATAGGTTTAGGGAGGTAGATCGTTAGAAAACCGTAGTTTTATAAACCTTTGAAAGGTGCACGCAGCTTGTTAAGAAAATTTCTACTCGATTCGTCAGGTAAAACCATACGCCGACAACGAATGGAGAGCCGAGTCAGAAGTTTTTCACTGTAAAGTTTTTGATATGTATAGCCCTTGCAAATATTGCTAAAATATGAATAGATGATGTCAAAAAGAAATTGCAATGTTGCGAGCGCCCCAAAGCAACCTAAAAAGGGTTAAACACTCATGAGGAGAATTAGCTTCCACCAACATTGCCAATAATTCATTGTATGTTTCTTCAGACATTCTCAAATAGTTTTTATAGTCTACTCGTTCTGCTGATTTGGCCTGATTGATTTGGTGTGCAACAACAGTTCCCGTTTTTTGTATAGAACGTTTTGCTCAAATTCTTGGTCGTTTCCGCTTCTTTTAAAAATGTATGTTGTGTGCATAGCGATGGAAACAAAGTCCGTGTTTCCGAGTAAGACATGCCGATTCGATTTTCAAATGGCAACTGTTTTTTTATGGGAATCATTGGCAGTACGCACGACACTGTTATCAAAATTTCATTTAATGTTTATTCAAAAAATGTCTTTCAATGACGCGATATCCTCTGTCAAATTTTGTTAAAATACTCATACAAATATATTTCCCTTGCATGTGCGATAAAAATTCTCCAAAGTTAATTATGGCGGATTATTTTAATACCAATAGTTTAAATTTATTAATCTTCTCGATATTCGGAGTGTGTCTGTCGGATTGTTCTTAGCGATATCAACTGGATAAGTTGTCGTTTACTACCTATGGATATGTGCTATGTGTCTCTTGCAATTATATCGAACACTGACTAATTGGCTACTTGTAGATCCAGTCATATTTGACACAAAAATGATTGCTGTGCATTGCAGTTGGAATCACAATGGTTCCCTTTTAGCTATTTCTGGAAGACAGTTTTCTGAAGAAAAGAAAGTGAATTTGGTTCAATTCTACAACCCTTTTGGCGAGGTAACTCATTTCCTAAATATGATATTAATTGCTTTTGTTTGTTTAAGCCGTTGAAATTATTATTCAGAATTTCCATTCTAGCATTTGAGAACACTTAGAGTACCAGGGTCGTCAATTTCTTGCTGTGTATGGGAAGGTGGATCATTGAGAGTTGCCTTAGCTGTTGATTCTTTTGTATATTTCGCAAATATTCGCCCTGATTACAAATGGTGCTACTTCAAGAAAACAGTTGTTTTCACTTCATGCAAGGCTGGCAGATCTGGTATTTGCATTACATTTTGGGACACTGCTAATAATTTGGTAAGTTTTGTCTGATGGCTTGCTGTTTGAGGTAGATTTGCTTTTAATTATTAGCTTAAAAGTTAACTTATTTGAATGCGACGTTTGCGGTTTGTTAAAACATTTATCATGCTTTACTTGGACCTGCAATATGTGATCCAGCATTTTCAGTGAGCAAGACTGTTGCTTCTTATGTAATATTCAAATAAACCTAGTATAAATAATTTATTTTTGCCTGGCTGTACTGAAGTCTAATATCAATCAAGTCGGGAGACAAAAAAACACTACGGACGAGTGAAAATTGAGCGGTAGCCGATCAAATGCACCACATCTTTGCTGCACCAATCAATTTATGTTGCTGGAAAACCCAGTTTATGTTGACCGCGTTTAAAACTTTTGCTGATAGCAATCAGTAGATGTTTTGCGATTGCTTTCACTACTCGTTGAAGTGAAATAATCCCATCCCATTTTTACAGTTTCCAATAGACTTTGCTTATTGTCAAAATGTACTTGACTTGACTTTTTGTACTACTTCATCTCATCGCAGTTTATGATCGGTTTTTCGATCGCAGGTCGAAATAACGCGTGCCGCAGTGTAAATGTTTATTTTTTGATGCACCAAAAACAAGTCGCTTTGAGATTGGTCGGTCGACTGAAGACAATGTTCGAGACAATACCCGCAAGTGTCGCATTTCTGTCGCGCTTGTTTTGCAGTAGATAGATAGATAAAAATTTATTGAACATTCCCATTAATAAAATTCACAAACAAAGTTAAAAAAAAAACATAAGTCAACTCCCATGTCTAGCCAGATGTTCGGCCGGTTGCTCTTTGCCCATAATCTATTTAAATAGGCGCGCTAAGTCGTCCATTACCTGGGCAGTGCCCTAACATGGACATTCCCGAGTTAGCCATACGCACGACAACGTCAGGAGATAGTCTTGAAGTGGCGGTTTGAGATTTATTCGAGGGGCATTCATTAAGGAAAAAAGGTCTTCCTGAAGGGAAGCCAAAAACCCCTTTTGCTTCGACCTTTAAGTTTCATACTGTCAGCCGTGGCTTTAACCGCCGGCAGTGTCAACTAGATGACCAAATCCATCCGCCCCGGCCCGATCGGTGCAAGGACCAGCCAACACCAGCCAGAACGAGGCAGGACGAACCCGTCAAGTCACGTTATGTTGGATTTGTGCGTTTCCAGCCTGCTAGAAACGACTGTCTGCAACTGGCAGGCAATGTTTGTTTGTCGTCACGTACTGTCAGGGACAAAATCCTCATAAAATATGGGAAGTCGCTTATACAGGGGACCATGGGTTGGGCGATCGTTTGCTCTTACTTGGGTGATATTTCGCGTATTGCACTCCGCTATGATAAAATTTTTCAGCGATGGTATCTATATAGTCGGCTTTATAGGCCATCCCTGTAGCTTCGTGCATTTCGGTTATTCTGGTGTATCTGTCAGCCGATAGGACGCCTCTTGGGAACCTATTTTGGATCCTTTGAACACGTCGTCTCGTGGAATCACAGACAGAGTGCCAGACAGGGGAGCCGTAGGTCAGTATGGGCTTTATGGTGGAGGTGTAGAGCAGAAGTTTGTTTTGAGGTGACAGAAATGAATTTGGCGCCAGAACAGAGTACAACTTTCTTCGGGCCATGAAAGTCTTTTGTACACCATAGTCAACATGCTTGTTGAAGTGAAGTCGGGCGTCTAGTTTGAATCCCAGATATTTCACCTCTTTTACTGGCTGGATTGGAGTATTTTGCACCATGAGTGGCGATAGGATTTTATTGTTAGTAAATTTGCGCGAGAAGATAATAAGTTCAGTCTTCCTGGGATTTACTTTAAGTTTCCATTTATCGAAATACGGCGTCAGTAAACTCAGGTGATGCGCAAGGCGAGATTTAGCAGCCTGAGCATAGAAAGACGATGTGTAGATAGCCGTATCATCCGCGTATTGTGCTATTTTTGTAGTGGGAAGTTTTGGAATGTCTGCTGTATACAATGTATACAGCAACGGCGAAATCACTGTACCTTGTGGTACTCCTGCCGCGATGCGTCTTTTGGCAGAAGTGGAATTCTCCACTTTCACCTGGATGGTACGGTTTTTTAGGTAAGACGCTATAAGGGAAACTAGGTAGAGTGGCAGTGAATGTACGGCAAACAACTTATACAGCAGGCCTGTGTGCCAAACTGTGTCGAAGGCCCTTTCCATATCGAGAAGCAGCATTACCGTACTTTGAAGCTTATTAAATGCTTCATAGGCATCCGTTGCGATCCTAGCAGTCTGCATCGTTGTGTTGTGTCTTGCTCGAAAGCCAAACTGCTCATCCGGGATTAAACTTCGAAGCTCGGCTGCTGCCTTTAATATCGATAGGATAACCTTCTTGGTTAATTTGCCGAGGGAGTTTAGGAGGGAAATTGGCCTATAAGAGGCGGGATCATTCGGGTTTTTGCCCGGCTTTAAGATAGGAATTATTACAGCGTTTTTCCAGTCCTGTGGGAAGTGCTCAAATTTAAGGACTGCGTTGACTATTTGTACTATTAGCACTATAGTTTTCCGCGGTAAGTTTTTGAGGAGTAAATAAGGGATGCCGTCTGGCCCGGGGGCTTTTCGGCTAGGGAGGTGTTTTGCAGTATTGTCATGCTTCTGTCGCGTCTGGTCGGTATGCGGCAATTCACGTATATTGTAAAGCAGTGTACTCATCTGAAACGCTAAGATCGAGACAGAGGGGCAACGCGCGAAAAGAACGAAAAATTGAAGTGTGGACGAGGTTTATGCTAGCAGAGATTAGTTTATACGAATCTCTGATGCTAGACGCGTAGAAAGCGCGCTTGAGGTTGGACTTTCCGACACTTTTGTCACCGTCTCGTTGCGCTCTTGTCGCCTGTCTGGTTTGGACGCGGAATTAAGCTCGATTCATATTTACCAGCACGAGGCGTGCCAACACGTATCCTCATATGAGGAACTAGCAGTGATGGTAATTTTACTCGATGAGGAAGAAGAGTAATCTGGTCAAGTATGTATCCTGTCCATCTCATCCATCACAAAAAATAACAGACTTCGGATTTTCAAGTTTGTGAAGGATGCGCGCAGTCACCATATGATTCCCGACACTGCCGGCAGGGATTATATTACGTGTTGTGTAGGTAAGTATTAGGGTAGGCCGCGCGAGCGATTATGGAATTGTTATATGGCCGACACCTGTTAAATCATATGTGTCATAGTTTCTCTTCAGTAAAACCAACGAAAAAGAGATTGGACGCGCTACACCGCTCACAAGCAAAACGCTTGACGCCCGACTAGACGACACCACTATACATCACGTATCACAATCCTCTGTGATCTACCTACATTTATCGTATTATAAGTTTACTGTTTCAAAAATTGCGCTGACACGTTGTATTGACGCGTATTGAAGCCGTATCGGTATCATTGCGCCAACACCTGAAAATCCACTGTGTTACCCATGCCTACTGTCTTCACAACGCCTTTCTGTTGATTTTCTCGGGCTTGTTTTCTGAAAGTTGTATCCGTGTGGTTGCATTACGAATTTCACAAGAAGAGCACTTCCTTGGGATGTCGACATTTTAAAATCGAGTGCATAAATAGTATTATTTCTTCATTCTTTTCATGCACTGCAAAAAATTGCAATTTTTTCAGTTTTATTAACTGATTTTTTTAATTTGTTTAGTTAGTTGACAGCTTACAGTTATTATTTTCTTCGGTCGAATTTTGCTTCGTGCTTTTTTATATTTTGGGAGAACTCAAAAACTCTAAGAGTAATGTTTTTCATTGCATTGACTGCCGTTTTTAACGCATGAGTTAATTTTTTCTTAGTACTTTAAAGTACGTCTAGATTATCCCCCTCATGATCTGTGATTGAATATTGCTTTTTTAAAATCAAATATACTCATGCAGTGTCATTTTACTGTGATTTATCAGATTTTCCTAATGTTTTTTTTACTCGAATACAAACATTTTCAGTATCATACGAGTTGGGTGAGCACGTTATACGCAATATCCTCATATGGAGATCACTGCGTTATCGCCACCCAGCCAGATGTAGATCACGCTGGCAAATATGGCTTAATACTTTATAATACTTTGGGCACACCAGTAGATGGAAAGTATATAAATATTGAACCGGTGGCTATAGTAATGAATGCATACCAGGTATTTGCCGCTTCGCGAAATAACTTTATTGTTTGGCATTACAAAACTCCAAAATCGATAACAGGTCAGTCTTATGTTATTTGATAGTTGAATTGTCGCCATATCGGAATACCTATGTTTAGTAGGAATAGCTAGATCGAAAATGTTTCACATCGACGACAATCCAACCGGCGCTGTAGACATACTTCAAGATCTTGATGGTGCCACCAAGATTCCAGTAAGCTGTCATCAAACAGTTGATCCCATTTGTTGTCTTACTTCGTCAAGCACTTGTCTTGTTATCGGTAGGGAATCTGGACTTCTGCAATATTATGTTTTACCACATATTGTCCTTACCAATCGCTATAAAATACCTACTAGACCTCATAAGATTGCGATTAATTGCAATTCTACGTAAGTGTTAGCTCACTGAACTGGCATTATGGTATTTTATGCACCCGCTTTATTTATTTGAAGAAAGCTGTCAGTCATTGATGTATCTGGAGTCATGACGGTAATAGACATTTCTGAGGGCACAGGAAGGCCCTCTGCTAATGCAGAAGGGAATCAATTGGAAAGGAAGGATGTTTGGGCAATGTGCTGGGCATCAGACAACCCACAGCTTTTAGCTATAATGGAAAAGACCCGGATGTACATTTTCAAGGGCATGTATCCTGAAGAGCCTGTAGCGTGTTCTGGTTACATTTGTAGTTTTAATGTGGGTGCTTACTTTATAATTATCAATTTTGGTATTCGTAACTTCACTTTCAGGCTCTAGAAGTTGAAGCAATACTATTAGATGAAGTTATAGATAATCCAGAAAAACCCACTAAAGACTATTTAATTAAACTGGAAATTAAAAGTCTTAGAGATACTAGACAGTTAATAGAGAAAGTTGGAATTAATGAAGCAGCTCAATTTGTTGAGGACAATCGTCATCCCAGGCTTTGGTCGGTTTTCTCCCAAGCGTATCATAAACCGTCCTAGTTTTTACTGAAAGCGTTGTTTCCATGAATTTATCTAATACTATTTCTAGGAGATTGGTTGCAGAAGCGGCTTTAAAGGAAATGAATTTAAATATGGCAGACGCTTGTTTCGTTCGGGCTAAAGACTACGCAAATGTGCAGTTTGTGAAAAAATTGCGAAGTGTTAATAATGAAGCCATTCGTGAGGCTCGAGTGGCAACATATTTCAGAAATTTTGATCAAGCAGAGAAAATTTTGATTGATGCAGACAGAAGGTATATTCTAATTAAGAACTTAGTTTAAAGTAATTTCAGTTGTATAATTGTGTTTAACTGATCGATGTGCGTATTTCATTCTTATTTTTAAGCGATTTGGCCTTAAATCTACGCCAAACTCTAGGGGACTGGTTTAGAGTTATACAAATTTTGAAAAATGGCGTTACTGCTCCTGACTACCTGTTAAAAACTGCGTACAACTCTACTGCAGATTATTTTTTTCACTTTAATAACTGGTAATTCCTTGGGTAGTCTTGACTTTTTAAATTAATTTTGAATGCACATATAATTTAAGGACATCAGCAATTGAATATTACGAACTGGCCAAAAATACATCTAAAATAATAGATTGCTATTATTATTTAGAAGATTGGAAAAACTTGGAAATTATGATTGATCAGCTTCCGGAAGGAGATTCTTTATTGAAAAAAATTGGTGATATGTTTTCGTCGAATGCTGTACACATGGAAGCAGTAAAAGCTTACACCAAAGTATGAAAGTATTTTTCGCGTATTTCTTTAAGCATAGTACTGTGTTTTTGGTTTTAATATTTCCAGGAAGGCAAAGTAAAGCCGGCTATAGACTTATGCATTGATCACAATAGATGGGATGTTGCAATAGATTTAGCCAAAAAGTATAACATTACAAAGATATCAGATCTGCTGGTGAAGTACACCAATCACTTAGTGGAGAAGAATCAAATAATGACAGCAATTGATATTAATGTTCAAGCCAAGTTTTACTTGCAAGCAGCAGAGCACGCTTTCAAGGTAAAATGGATCGTTTCGTATTGGATTTATAACAGAAGTGGCCACTATTTTTTCTAAAAAATTGTTTTTTATACGTTCGTAAACAACCTATTTTCCGAAAGAAGATTTATAGTTTACGTTTTGGAAAAATTAAGTAATTTAAATCCCTTTGTCTAATTCAGATGTAAAGTGCTTCTGCATTCATCACTTGCACCATTTTTCTTAATTAATTATCTCAATCCTAAAAATCACATCCAGTTGGCAATAAAGCATTGCAATTGCATTTAAATTTTATTTAAAAAATTTAAAATAAATTTTGCAACACGGTAAATAGCAATCTTTTGTAGTTGGCGAATATGGAAGCAATGAAACCAAATAGGAATTTGAGAAGAGTTAAGAAACACTATGTATACGCCGCTCGATTAGTTGAAATGCATAAAGGCTTGAGCCCGACAGGTCAGATTAAGGATTGTTATGAATTTAACCCGTATCGGCTTGTATATTTTTTAGGAGAAAATCCAAATTATGACCCTCTTCTATATGATAACGCTTGGAGAGGTGCAGAAGCATATCATTACTTTATTTTAGCACAACATCAGTTATATAATGGCAAAATCCATGATGCATTATGCATCTCTTACAAATTGCAAGATTATACTGATTTCGTTGCTGAATCCGAGATATACTCTCTTTTAATGCTCACAGCTTGTCTCGACCGATCTTTTGAGATATGTTCCAAAGCATTAATAAAGCTGAAATCACTGGAGAATGTAAGTATAAATTAAGTTTTTGTAAAATTTAGCTTTCGTCGTTTTTTATGAGTATTTGTTGAGCAAGTTTAACCAAATTTTGGTTTATGTTATTATTGCTGCTTAGTAAATATGCCAGATCGTGGTAACAAGATGTAAGCTCAATTTTTTAAATATTGAGGTCAAAATTAGCAGACACCCATAGTGCGGTTCAGAATAGAATCAATGAAACACACATTGAAATCGAACAAATGCTCTACCGCCAATTGAACCCTCCAATTTTCCAATATTTTCTGGCTCGATACAGATTGGAAACAGCAGGAAATATTGCATCCGTCCTAAGGACTTTTTAGCAGCTGAATTTTATTTTGGCCAGAATTGCAGAATCAGAGTAAGGCGCCGCTGTTTTCCATGCGTCTGAAGTTCTAAAAACATGTTTTGAAACCGTTGAAAATATCGAATCAGTCGTAGTGACCCTTTCGATATCTCGTATCGAGGATTATCGTGCACCAATTAGATTTGATCCGAGATTGAATTTTTCTTCATTTTACTAGTTATTTTTTTAATAGTTTTTTTTTATCAGAAATTGTTAACCTCCGAAGCGATAGAAGTGGAAATGTAAAACATTGGAAGGTCGTCTACAGTTACAACATCCCATATCTCAGAAATTGATTGAAATCTCCAATCACTTGTAATTAGGCTTTGATAACTTGCATTCAAAACTATAATTTACTAATTTAATTTTCTCACAAAGTCTTAACCTTCAGAGAGACAGAAGAAAAAATTTATAAATTTCGGGGCTCTGAAGTTTTCAAATACCCTATTTCTGAAAAAACGACAGGAAAGATCGAATCATGGCCTTTTCAATCGTCCATATCATTAAAGAAGTTTAAGTAGAAATGTTTAACCTCCAAAAGGAGGGAAGCAAAAATACAAGAGCAAAAAAGCAAGATGAGTTGGGGCTGTCGGTTATAACACTCTATATCTTAGCGACGGTTTTAACAAATGTGTCGTTTGGACAAATCGCATAAGTGCGGAATTTATAGGAACAAATTGACACGTTTTTGGCACAAAATCTCACACTTTCAACATTGTGAAAAACTGTCGAATCTTCAAGTTCAAAAATGTTAATCAAATAATTAAGCCCCAGGTACTATATAAACAATGATGTCAGAAATAAAATAGTATTTTTCTTATGACCTGCATACAGATCAGTTATTTGATCTGTATACTTCAAAAATGAATTTAAATTTGTAGGTAATTCAAGCTGATGCAGTTCAATACAGCAAACTCGGTTGGGATATTTTCCGGCAAAACGAACCAGTGAATATAAAGAAAAAGTTAATACAGTGTGACAATTGTCAAACCAACGTTCAAGATTGGTAAGTACTTTAATTGTTTTTACATTTTTTAGTTTATTTTGGGGTCTACAGGCGTCCGTATAATATTCCAATCTATCAGATGATATTTTAGTTTATATAGTTATTATGTTAGTTTATTTGAGCAACTTTTTTAAAATTGTTGTGTTGTTTAAATGTTTTATATTTGGCAGACCCTTACACTGCTTGAAATATCCCAATTTAATGTGAACACCGGATGGCGAGGAGGATCTCCATCCGTTCTCTATTTAAATATTTTAATTAATAAGAGTTAGGCTTTCGAAACCATTCCTTGAAACTGGTGAGTTTTTCGGGTTTTTATCTCGTTAAAACAGATACTCTCATATTGACATCAAAAGAGCAGTAAGGGTGGACCGTGCCGAAAAGAGCAAAACCACTCAAACGGCCTTTCTGCTTCTCATTCCCAGAGTTACGGACAGAATTGGGAAGATCCTAGGGAAACATAACATAAAAACAATCTACAAGCCCACGACAAAGAGCCAGGAATGTCTAAGGTCGGTTAAGGATAGAAGACCTTTCCTCGGCAATGCATGTATTCGACTCCCACGTTCCTGTGGAAGCGTCCACATAGGAACCACGAAGAGATCGGTTAAGACGAGGATCGAAGAACATTTTTCGAAGAATTTTTCGAAGAATCGACGAAATTGCAGATTGGGACATGTGGAAAAATGGACAGTGGCGGAACATGCCCTCAGCGAAGGAGTGCACAGCATCAAATTTGCAGAAACTGAAGTCCTAGCCACAACAACAGGCTATCGCCCCCGACTAATACGAGAAGCCATCGAAATATACAAGTACAGCGACAATTTTAACAGAAAACAAGAGACAATGGCGCTAATCCGGTTATGATTTCCGGCACTCATCAACGCAAAAACGCCAAGGAAAGATAACGGCACAGGACAAGAAGAAGAATCTATTACACCGGAACATAAAACAAACAGCAGAATGCGTCGACGCCGATGACACAGGCCACATCATCACAACCGGTGTTGTGTCCGTGTATAAATATGGACTGCGCCGAGGAATCGCATCAGTACTAATACGAGATATTTGACAGTGTAAGCTGTCAAACCTCTGAAAATGCAAGCCACTCGTGCTTGCGAAACGTCAGGGAGAAATTCTATTTGACGACGGCCTAAAAACCCGACAAACTCACTAGTTTGAAAAATAAAATTGTAAAAAAATTTTCACAATCGGATGAGTCAGATAACTTAGTAACTTTATGAAATGATTTTCTTCGGATGCAGGCTGAACCACTAGGTCAGTTAATTTTGAAGCATGGTTAAATGCCATCGACGCAAATAACAACAAGTTGTTTTCAAAAGTTGTCGAGATGTAACCGCGTCTTGCCTTTATTCAGACCCCCGGTATATACAATATGATGGTAATTTTTTGAATTATATATAATATGTCATAACCTGTTTACATTCTCAAATACAATATGTAATATATTTTTAATTAATCCAATTTTTGTGAAATTGCAAAGTTTTAAATTGATCTTCAACATGTTTCGGAAACACTCAGTTTAATGCATCTGCAAGAATCACAAACAGTAAAAAATGTGTATTCTTTCATCCAGAGTACAAGTACTTGATTAAAGAAATAAATGGTCTAACAAGAAGCTATTGGAAAAATTTGACATTGACATACTTGAAAAATGCTTTTTACTTATTGAACTTAATTACATAATGTGCATATTATGGAGGGTGCACATATGACAAAATAGGTAAATAAAAACATATTTTTCTGTGCATAAGGTGGGTGTCATTTTAACATCGTTTTGTCAAAATCTGGTATGGTGAGTATTATTTCAGCTCATCTTGTACTTTGTTCAAATCTTGAAATTTTTGAGTTTCGTCTCAGAGGCTCAAATCTATAAAAAAATTTGCATATATTTTGAAGACCTCCAAAAAAATTACCTTCTAAACCCTTACGCAAAGTATTTGCACATCAGTATGAAACACAATGTTTACATATACTTATAATATTTTTGCGGCTTTTAGTTTAAAGCAGTCAATTAAGTTGTAAATTTTCTGTTCATATACATTGTAAAATATGATGTTTCATCAATAGATGGGTGTCAAACATCCCCATGCAGGGCTCTCCAAACTCGATAGTTAATTTAACAATAAAAGTTTCTTAATCAACAACTCCATTTTTCTCTTCCCACATGCATGTGTTACATAATTACTCCAATAGTGAGACTGCAATATGACTAGCTGAGTTTTTTGACTTTTTCTCGTATTTGAATAAAATCGTATGCAAACATAGTTTCTTCTCGCGCATCATTCAAAGAACTAGTATTGTCTATTTTATAAATACATATCTCTAATATGCCAATGAGTTTGTGTAACCTTTATTTATTTTTATTTTATTAATAATATTTGGAGCTGTAACGAAAAATCACATAAGAACCCATTTAAACAACATATTAGATAGTAATAATTTTGTCTCTTCAGGAACACTGCCTGTACTAATTGCAAAGTACATTTTCCTACTTGTGTTGCAACTGGATTGTCTATAGTCGAGGCGTCTATTTGGTCTTGCAGAGTATGTAAGCATCCAGCACTTCGACGGAAAATGGAGCTACTAAACGCTTGCCCATTATGTCATGCTAAGCAGGAACGCCCATAATCTGACATTATATCAATAATCATGTTTTTATCGTTACATTGCTATTTTCTTATGCCCTAGTGGAGATTTGTTCATTGTTTTGAAGTATTGTTGAAGTACTTAAAGTTATAGTAGAATTAAATATCGATTAAGAGTTCATTGTGCAAATAAAATTTATTTGAGCACTTCAAAAAATTGTTTATCTTTTCAATATCGGACCTCAAGAAATTGCTTACAATGTTCAGACAGGACAAATAGTTAAAATTCCCCATCTTGCCTAATCCCGATATTATTCTTGATTGTGACTGATGTAAAGGTCGCACTGAGCAGAGGCAGACTGAAAAACAGAAAAAAAACGTGCCAGCCCTGACACAATATTGTAGACGTATGGGCCGCAAGGAAGCAAATTTTCTATTGTTATCAAACCACAGAGCCAACCATTTCTCCGGAGAGCAAAAATCAGTCCTTTAAGCAAATCCGTATAGGGTAGTTGACCGCCAAATTTCACAATGTTGGTTGCCCAAGTTCAATCAACAAGTTAAAACAACGTCAAGAATCAACTTTTGAAAGCTTAAAAGAGCTTAAAATACATTTCCTCCATACTCATGTTGGCATTGATCTCTCGCGGTAGCGGAGTGGGGAGTCGACAAAGATCGAACGAAGAATTTGTGACTGAGTGTGACTCGGAATCCGGTGAGGAAGTAGCATTCGGAATCACACGCAATGGTTGCCGGCGACCCTCTGAATGTAATTACCAGGCTAGTAGATTGGGAGGAGCTAGGAGATATTTGAGATACCAGGGTGGGGGGGCGAGGAAGGGTAAGGGTGTGATAGTAAGGAGGAGAGTTTAACCGTAGCTGAAGGTGGTAGTGGAGGCGCTTAACGACTCCATTTGTTCTCTGGGCCAGGAAGAGGACGAGGCTTATGAGTCGAGAAAGGGTAGTGCTGCGTAAGACGTGAGTGCGGATGCTAATGTTGGGGGTATGTCATACTAGATCTATGTTGAGCATTGTTGGGAAGGGTCATACAGAGGAACAACCAGAGCATGAATTGCACGTGTAGGTATCTGAACGATGAGGGAAGTTACAGTTTAGGGTGTCGAAAAATGATGCCGTTCGTTCTCAAAGCGGTGAGCAGCATCAGCCAGATATTCACCAATTTAGTGGTGAATTTCATGGTTGTAGGAAAGGAGAAATGTGTGATAGAGGGTTGTTGAGAATTGGAAAGGGGCGGTAAGGCAGCGACGAGGACTTGAGTTGAGGAAATCTGCAACGAAGCCAAGGGAGAATCAAGTGCGAGCAGGGTGGTGATAGACTACTTAGGTGGAGCCAAAGCAGTTTTGGGTAACGGAATTCCGTGTGGAGCCTAAGGACCTAGGCCGCACGTCCGAATTTTGGTATTGAAAGTGAAGGCTTCACATCGGTGACTCAGAAGAGGAAGACGTGATCGAACTTCTGGTAGGCCCGCCGTTTGTAGGGTGCAAAGGGAGGGTTGGTAAACCTCACTGCTGGCAGAAATGTTTGAGGTGAGGGAATAGTCTCAGGCGCGGGAAACTGCAGTCGATAGCGTTAGAGAGCTGGTGCAGAAGGACAGCACGGGGAGTTTCGTCGGGGGGTGGAGCTTAAATGTACCTCCAGTCAGCAGAAGGAGAACGTCCATGACGTGTTTGTTGGAAAGGTTGTTGTGAGCGCTGACTCGGACAGAACACGTCGCTATATATTTATGCTTAGGACCATGAATAAGGAGTTATCCAGTCAACAGATTGTGAAGGGGATTTTGATGGAGAATGTGGAGATCAGAGACAAAGCGGAGGAATTTCCTCCAGCCCATGAATGAATGCTGAATGTCCTCTTCAGCAGGCAAAGGAGATCCCCATATTTAGAGCGGGTGGGGGTAACGGCAGAGCGTCCAATCTGCCCAAGATGGAGACGGTCAATACAGAGAAAATCAGCTTTGTGTGAGCTTCATTTTGTTGACGAGTATGTGGATGTAACGAGTATGGAGATGGATAGTGATCCACCATGCAGTTTTATCCCCCAACCATATGCACATTTTAAAATAGCGTACTCCCCGTAAGTAGGGGGGGTCGTGAACATAAGCAGCGAGGGCCAGCAGATTTGCGCTTGTTTTCAAAGGTCAATCAACCCCAATAGTTTTGATGCCATGAAAATAAAATTAGCGTTTCAATGATTGAGCAAACGAAGCAAAACTTGGGTGACATGAATTTTAAACGGACGATATTTATGTATCTTCAAGACTCTCCTCACTGCCTGATGAGATATGTTAATTTCTGCTGCTATAGCTCTTGTTGAAGTAGAAGGATTATCTTGAATCTAATGGAGAATTTAATTTATTACCGTTTTTTACTTTTGATGAGAGCTCTCATTTGTTCTAATAACGCGTTTTCTAGGCTTAGAAAATGCACCAAACTTGGCTAAATGTCTATGGAGGAACAGAAAATCATTTTGAGCTGGTTGTTGTCTTTCTGAATATCGCTGTAGATATGTGTCCGAAGTAATTTGCATAATTCGATGTGAAGAGTAAAAATTTCATAAACATATCTCGTTTATCTTCATTTGAAAAAGACAAATAATTACAATAATTTTGTGACTGAAGTGACGCTAGGCGAAATTCAGTCAAACTGTGAAAAATATGTGATTATCGCTGCAACCTTGACAGGAAGCAGACCTGCCCAGTGCCAGTGTATCGAAACAATTTTTTTCCGGCTGCCTCCGGAAATAGCAGAAATTTTTGAATTTTTGAAAGAGCATTTTGGTAAACTCTAGATTGCGCAACTTTGCCGCAATTTAAGAAATCTAGTATCTTATGTGGTTACCGAGATCCCCATGGTTGAGTTCCAAAAACGGACACCCGGTATATACATGGTGGCCATTTTCTGAATCTTTGTATGGGTAACTTCTACATTTTTAAAGATAGAGAATCCGTAAATGGGAAAAATTGGGCAGAATTCGATTGCCTATTCATTACGGTTTTCAAAATGTACACGACTTGGTTCCTGAAATATCCTGAAAGATAAGAAATCAAAACTTTTTTAATTACCACATTTTACGCACACTGCTTAACTTAGAAAAAAAGTTAAATTGCCCTTGATAGAACTTTTTCCGTTGAATCCAATAAACTAGCACTCGTTGTCATAATCAGCTTGATTTACGAGATAAAAAATAACTTAGGTTTTTTAAATGGTAATCATAGTTTGCTGTGGGCCTTTTAAAATCCTTATTTTGCTCTGAATTTAACGATATAACTGTTGGTATGTTTATCTCTTCTTTTAACCGTAAAAATTCAAAAGAAAAACATTAACAACCATCTAGCAGTATTGTCACAAAATGGTTACTGTATCTGTCATTAAAAGTGTCAAATAAATTTGACACTAATAATAATTAATATTAATAATAATAATAATTAATTAGTTACAAGTATTATTGTTGCTATCTAAATACGGTGCATTTTGTTAGCAAAGAAGGCGGGAAAATTCTGTTACTATACCTGTAATAGAAATAGTAATATTTGGACCGATACATGGAGAGGAGACACAACAACTTTTTTCACGACTGGAAGCCAACTTGAAAAAATACGGATCACTTAAAAAGCCAAAAACGGGAAGATTAAATTTAAAGAACAAGATGAAGAAAAAGTTTTAGCTTAGACCCATTTTAATGCAAATTCGTCAATCAGAGATACTGCCAGTGAATGTAATGTTTCTAAGGAAAAAGCCCGGCTAATGAAAATCCTCATCTACTAAAAATGGACGAGATCAACGTGTTTCTTCTGTGAATGTCTGGTGTGGCATTTTTAGTGATAAAGTTATTGGTCCATTCTTTTATAATCTTAATTTAAATGGCGAAAGATATTTACACTTTTTACAAAATGAACTTGAAGAGATGCTGGATAGTTTGCCGTTAGCAGCCTCCACACAACTTACGAGTTGTATGTGAATATTTACAACAACATTTTCCTGGTTGGATTGCCAATGCAGGACCCATTCGGTGGCCAGCACTTTCACCGGACTTCTCACCTCTGGACTATTTTATGTGGGGTACCCTTAAAAACAAGATTTATAAACAAAACCCAATGATATTGAAGAACTAGTAAATAGAATACGTTCAGCAATAAGAAGTATCCGTCCACAAACCATAAGAAAGGTGTTATTGGAAATGATTAGAAGATGCCAAAAGTGCCTGGCCTTAAACGGAAGTCAATTTGAACATTTAATTTAAACGATACGTTCTTTCATTTTGTTTTGTGCTTTGTGTGATAATATAGTTATTGTTTCCAGAGCCTTCTACACATTTTTTAAGTTCTTTTGAAGTTTTTCGGCAATAAAGGAAATAAACATACAAACAGTTATATCGTTAAACACAGAAAAAAATAAGGATTTTAAAAGGCTCACAGACAAATATGATTACCATTTAAAAAAACACAAGTTTATTTTTTATCTCGTAAATCAAGTTGATTATGAAAACGAATGCTAGTTTATTGGATTCAACGCAAAAAGTTCTACCAAGGGCAATTTTAACTTTTTTTCTAAGTTAAGCAGTTTACGTAAAATGTGATTTTTTCTAAGTTAAGCAGTTTACGTAAAAGTTTGATTTCTTGTCTTTTCAGGATATTTCAGGAACCAAGTCGGGTATCTAAATTTTGAAACCGTAATGAATAGGCAATCGAATTCTGCCCAATTTTGCCGATTTAACGGATTCTCTATCTTTAAAAATGTCGAAGTTACCCATACAAAGATTCAGAAAATCGCCACTCTGTATATGTAAAGAAATATAAAGTAATATAAATGTGAAAAATTAAATAAATTGGCTTCGACATTAGCGTAATCAAAACTACACTTGATTTTTGCAATACGTCAAAGCCAAAAACGATGTAATTGCAATTTTTATATATAATTTCAATAATTACAATAATGAAGAAGTAAAACGGACTTTTTTGAAATTCACAAAATGAACATCATGTAATCGTGCTAACGGGATTTCTAAAATCAGTTAAATTACAAGTTTTTACATGTATATCAATCATGATTAAAATAATAATAATTCAAAATTAAAATAGTTCTAAACATTACAAATTGTCGTTGCGTATATTTTCCTGACTGTACTTTAATTCATTTCAAAATATTCCTGGGTTTCAGTCAATTTTAATGTTTATTATTTAAAATGTTACAAATACGTTTCGTTGTCTTTCTCCACCATCATCAGTTTGTCTAAAATATATATTTACAGTTATTAACAATTTAAATAAAAAACTTTCACCAAAATTCACATATTAAAATACAAATCACACACATATTAAAAAGTACATTAAGAACATTGATTTTCAGGTGATGAGTCAGCACCTGAAAACGAAACGTATTTCTAACATTTAAATAACAAACATTAAAATTGACTGAACCCCAGGAATATTTTGAAGTGAATTACAAATTGTTTGAATTACAATCATTAAAATTAAATAAGTTGAAACAAAAATCAACTTTTAAAACTGGGTGTGTAAAGAGCAGACGGTCTTCAAGGATTCGATGGAATCAAGGGCCGGCTGAGGCCACTTGGCCAATTGGCGTTAGCGGGCGACTTTAATGTCATAACTGAAGTGTGGGGTGGGCACGTAAATTATAGTGAGGGAGAGTGACAACATCAAAACAAGTGCGAAGCACCGATCGACACGGGGAGTCAGCTGGATTGGAGTTACTGGGTGGAGGGTGCTGGAGGACAACACGCTCAGCGGTCACATGTATGTTAGGTATAAGCGGCCTGGCTTAAAAGCGATGATAAGAAACCCAGGTGTATGGAGACTTCAAACGAACGGATACAGATGAAAGTTGGCGGCCATTGCACCATTTCCGGTGGGTTTGTCCATAACCGGGGAGCTGAAAAAAAAAGGTTGTTAAGTTTCGGGATCAAATTGCGTGTGTGGGGGGCAATGTGTGAGGAGGGTAAGTGTGAAGAATGGCCTCAGATCCGAATGGTAGGGTACATAGTTGTCGACTGCCAGACGATGGTTACAGAGGGCAAGGGAGCGGTCGCAATGGTTCAAGGGGCTAGTGTGCTGGTAAACTCTGTGGCTGCTAATTATAGGAGAATGTTTTCCCGTACTTCGGGTAGCGCGAGAGTCTGTGGGGGGAGAGGGAAAGTGCGTGGTTGCGCAGGTGTATGCAGGCTGCTGGTGCATTGGCCGTATTAATAAGTTGGGCGGAAGGGTCCGCGGTTGAGTATAATGTTTCCAAAATAAAATGTTTTTGTTCCAGTCCGGAGGAAATCTTTCGGCCCTCAGGATGGATTAAGGACTTAGGTGTGTTCCTGGTTGCCAAAATGTTCTTGTTGGAGCATTAGGAAGTTCGGAGAAATACCGGCGTGGTTTGCGCCACGATAAGAGAAATGATGGGTTTTAATACCAAGGACTGAAGAATGAGAACATCTGAAACCCTGATTCACACTATCAGACACCCAACGACAGGCTAAGACACGAAAAAACATTCTTATTAGATAAGTGAATGGTGATATTCAAAATAATCGGCATCGGCACGGTAACGACGAAGCCGACGGACATTCTTGGCTAGAATGAGGGAGAAAGAGTCCTGTCGTGTCTATGTCGGTCGTTGAGGGTCTGATAATGTGAATCGAGGTGAAATCGAGGTGAAATCGAGGTGAAATCGAGGTGAAAGCTGCGTGTTACTGCAGCAGGTGGTCAATGAGTTAACGCCGCTTTCGCTGGAGTGATTGGAGATGTATAAATGGTACAGAGTATAGGAAAAATGTGAGGGCCGGTAAGGCCAAGGAGTCGGGAGAAGATTTAAAAGAGATTGCGTAGATGTAGGGGAGTAGAAGAATAATTGGATTCGTGGGTTTAAGGTATGGTGTGATTCTTCAGTTTGGGTTGACAAAGGCGGCGGTGGAGATGTATGAGGGTGGTATATGAGGTATGAAGGTGAGGTGGAGAGTGGGAGTGGTAGAGGTGAAAAAACATCTACATCGAGATAACCAGATGATTAGGACTTTATATTGAAATCAAACAATAGACACGTGTTTTCAATTAATATGTGAATATAATTCCTAGGATATGTATTACTTTTTAAAGTGAACCTATATTAAGATATACAGAGGCACATATGAATAATATATAAAATGCAGTTTCTATCACAAAACCATCAGTCCATTGTCAGAAACACAACGACTAACTAAATATTTTTGGTTTTAGCGTATGTTATTTATTTTAAATCTACTATTTTACTTGTGGTACAACAGTAGGTGAGATGAACATAATAGCAAAATGAATAGTGTGACTCTAATTACATAAATATAATAAATATATAGTGTAGATGTGTATGAATAATGCCAAATGGTAATGCCTTAAATAATTAATACTTAGAACATGTATGCTTAATAGGTAAACCCTCACATTTCAGTCAAAATATATTTTTTGCTATTACAAATGAAGGATTTCAAGATAGCTGGAACTAGTTCCTAATAATTTGTTTTATCTGTTATCGATTATGTTTATTCTAAATATAACCCACTGGTTTCCTGGGTACTCCATTTGCTTGATTCTACAAGAAAATAGATAGGTACATATATATTTATTTCATGAAAACATTTTCAAAGTTTTTTTGTAAGTTGTAACAGGTGCACAGTTAGTTACGAATAACACAGAGAAAAGTCAGTAAAGTCATTGCTTGCTAATCAGAAGAAAGAATAACATTAAATAGGGGGTGATTGAAATAAATATCCTTTGAACTGGCTTAAAAATTACGCATGTGATTGAATGGAAATCCATTAGCTTAGAACTATATGAAATTATTGATCTGTTATAACAGAGTCTATGACAGCACTAAATTGCTTTGGTTTAAATTAGTTCAAATCAGCTGTATAAAAATTGCTCTTTGTGGTTCTAAAAGCTTACCTGAACGCAAACATTTCCCCACCAATATATGCAATAGGGCTTATCACCTTCCATTAACCTCCACCACTTTGCCGCGTTGAATAAATTATATTCGAAGAAATTTCTTTGACTTTAATGTACCTGTATGGACATCCATACATTCGTACTGCATGCAGTTTTTGAGAAGAATTATCTCAATGTTGTTGTGTTGTCTAAAGTAATAAGAAGGTACTTTTTTGCTTATAGTTTCATGCAAATGTTTCTTGAATTTGGACTGGAGAAGTGAAAGTTTGTACTGTGAAAATTCCTGCTCGACGATTGTCGCTAGGTGGAAACCAACGCATTTAGTTAAGGACAGCTAAAAGCTGATTTTCTCGAAGTTAAAAAATCAGTCATTATAGCGCAGATAGAAAATTAATCTACTAAGTATTTTTGTCCCATGAGTAAAATTTGATAACTAAATTTTCCGATTCGGTGATTGATAGGTATGAATTATACAAGAGGATATCACAAGTTCAATGTTATCACAGGCTCAATGTTACGGACATTATTTCGGCAATCTTTATAGATAGGGCATATTGGGAGACGCACAATATTTGTTCTATATACAGACAGTCCAGCAAGCACATGATCGAAAGGGCACTGCGACATTATTTGGCTCAAAAGAAGACGATCGAACTAAAGTTTTATTTAAAAAACTGCCTGGCTCCTATGCTATTGATTGTCAAAGTTCTTAAAACAAAATATGTTTTTTGAAAAATCGAGAATATTAATCGATGGATTTTAATGAATCTTGCTGTGAATTTGTTCCTATGCTGGACCCATATTTTGATGAAGCAACCGAGTTCCTCAGCTTTGGGCAAGTGGTAAATTATTGAGTGTCTTGATACAAAAACTACCAGAACTTTTTATTTCGTCGTTTGGAATCCACTGATTTTTTTAGTGGATGCCCTAGTTCTTTTTGACCTTTTTGTACTCTTTATAAAATATTTTAGAATTCATAGTTTTTACAGATAATATTTGGAATAAGGAAAAACGAAAACCTTTCATTTAATATTACGGACATAAAATCTTCATTAAAAACATTATTTCTGTTTCCTTGCTATTAAGAATTTTGGACATTAACTGGAAATCTCGCAGTAAGCGATAATGTTTTTGTAATAAATTAATTGTCAAACGTTTTATAATTATTAACTGATCGAGAAGGTCAAAGTTTTATGCCGGTCGTCCTTTGGAAGCGTTTTGGGTCCGAATTGTGTTCGTCAGAAATCCAACAAAAAGAAGGAAAAAAGAAACAGGAAGAAGTTTTTAGGCTGTGTGCTGTAGCTTCATCAAAATATGACGTTAACGTAGGAAGAAATCCACAGCAAGTTTTATTTAAATTTATCTGATATCACAAATAACATAAATTAAATGTTGTTAAAGAAAACAAAAAAATTAATAAACGGAAATAATTTTTTTGGGCAAAAACTATAAATGCTACTAGATTTTACAAAGAGCACAAAAATTTCGGCAAAGGATTAGTGCATCGACTGTTAAAAAATGAGTTGATACCAATTACCAAATAAAAAGTTCTGGTAGTTTTTGCACCAAGACTTCAAGACACGAATAATTCAGCACTTGCTCAAAGCGGATGAACTCGGTTGTCTCATGAAAATATTTATATAAGGACAAGTTCAGAGCAAGTATCATTAAAACCCATAATATCATTCTCCCGAGATTTAAAAAAATATAATTTTTTTGATGAACTTTGATCATTAATAGCCGAGGAGCCAGGCATATTTTAAAAATAGAAGTTAGGTCAGATTGTTTTTTTTTTTTTTGAACCAAAGAATGTCGCAGTATTTTTTTGATCGCGTGTTTACGGGACACCCTGTATTGAATAGACTATATGAGTGTAACTTAAAATGGTTATAACGAAAACCTCCCGTATATTTTCTAATTTTTTAAATATCCTTGATAGCCCAGGCAGTTTATCTATCTCTAAGATGCTTTGACTCCTCTATTAACGGGAACGGCAATTAGAAGTCCTGAAGTAGCTTTCTGTAGTTTGTGAACCATACGAAGTGATACATATATAGAGCTTTTAGACGCGACTTATTAGTAAACTTTTCTAAAGATCACAAAGGACGTAGTGGTTTAAAAAGCATTTTCTAAATATCGTAATTAGAGTAATTTAAGAAGAGAATAAAAACGCGTGTCTCACATGGACGTTCCCCCGTCATAGGAAAGGCACTTTATATTAGGAAATAGAAGAACAATGGACTGAATACGGTTAGATATAAGTTTTAATAATACTTTTAAATCGGTTCCTGATTTGCTGAGAGCATGACGTTGTAATAAAGGCTGACCAATTCGGGCCGTTGGTACGACACGCGGGTTACTTATGATCAATACGTTGACATTTTTCGAACATTTTTATGAGAAATTATAATCATGCAGCAGGATCAATCGCGCTAGTAACTTTAAAATTTTTATCTTTTGGGCATACGCTAGCAAACTCGCTAACATAGCTAACGCACGGAATCTTAAACATTTTTATAAAAACAGCTCAAAAACACTTTATGTCCAAATACTTCCATTTGAAGGCTTCTTCGCCAAAGCCAGACCATGACTTAAAAGAAAATACCGGCAAACTCGGCCAGCTGTATACCATTTGCATAGTATATTATACTGGGTGGTCCACCAAAAAGTATCCAGGAAGGTTTGCTGTCTAGTCTCTACAACTATTCAGTGGCTTTACCCCTAACAAGCACCTTCCGGTTGAAAACCTAAATTACTTCTAACATATGCTTCTAAAGCGTTTTCGTCTTATAGCACTTTTTTTTATCAAATAACTGTATTTCTGAATAAATGGACTCACATTGTATATTAGTGCCGGAGGAACAAGTCGTAGAACCTTGTAACTTTTGTTGGATACTTAAATTCTGATCATCCGGCTAATTAAAACATTAGATGGCAACAGAGTAGCAGTCAGTGTATTTATGAAATTATTTATTTCAATGGGTGTAATGAAAAGTTCATAAACACGAGCCAATCGAAATGCTCTGGTGCAGTAATCCTGCCTACCATCGACCAATTACATCCGCGTTAGATATAGCGCGACCAGTTTAGGGTTCTTACAAGATTATTCTGTTGCAATAAACTCCAAGAAGGAAAAGAGCGAATGCATATTGACAAAATGGTTTTCAATAGAATATCTTCTGAGTAACGTATGTCCAATGGTAGGATAGCACATAATTCTAGCTAAAGCCTTCGCCTAGTTCTGTGTAGGCATAAAGCTCTCTTCGTGCGATGTAATGCTGCGTCCAGACCTGACGAGCCTATCCTGAGCCGCGGCAAATTCCTTTGAAGTTTCGTCAAAACACTGACAGGAAATGGATCGTCTGTCGGTGTTTTGACGAAATACCAAAGAAATTTTGCCGCGGCTCAGGCTCGGCTCGTCAGGCCTGGACGCAGGATAACAAATCTGCAGCTATATTTGGGTAAGCGAGGATTCCTTTTAGTAAAGTTTATAATTTAATGTAAGCATTGCGTTAATTATGTGATATAGGAGAGAAAGTCTCGGGAGTAAATAGTCAAAGCATAGCATTGCAAAAATGCATTCATTGAATTTTGCGTATACATTTTTTTAATAACTAAAGAGTTGAATTTATTGTTATTGTTTATTTGCAACCAACAAATCAAGTGCTTTTATTTTGCAATGAGTTATTGCGTATTGAGTACAATTCTGCCCCACTCATAAATAAATAATTCGTATTATAAGATGATATAATGATAATAAAATAGATAAATAATAATAAAAAGTCAGTCTTTTGAGAGTTAAAAGTAACTATAAATATTGAAAGTTAGCTTTAAATAATACATAACCTTTGGTAGGCACTTAATTTCAAAATTTAACCTAATCAAATTCAACCCCGAATATTTACGAACTGGGTTGTAAAATATTCGAAAGGATTTTATCGAAAACTTTAAAAATTATACTGTGGTACGTGCATGTGTACTACCAGCGAAAAATTTTGCTTAGCAATGGCTAAAAATGTCATTAGACAAGCTTCATTTCCTTCAAAATTGTACCAGCATCATTTACTATATTTTGCTACTTTAATATACATTCCAGTGCTATAAATTACGAGTTATTATACCAATCACTTAGAGAAAGGCTTGGAATATATGGAAATTAAGATTTTTCAAGCATTATATTATTCATTCAAATGCGTGGCGAATAAATAAATTTTCACAGATCATGCAAGTTGGAAATTTGGTGTTTCAAATTCGGCCAACCAATGATCTTTCAAATATTACCAGTCGGTTAAACGTTACAAACAGTTGCGTTTCAAGCGGTTATGCACGTTGAATAAGAACAATAGTTAAAGTTGTGAAAACAATTAAGCACACACATTTTATGCACTAGGAGGTGCAGGGTAAGAAGGCGGTGAAATTAAAACCGCATTAGGGGTACCTCCGCCACCAGTGGTCGTAGTGGTAGGGATGCTGCTGGTGGATTTTCTTCTCTTGAGAAAGCAACAATTTAGTCCTAAATTTCCCTTTTCAATGTATCGAAGCAAAACATAAACAAAAGGATCCAAAGTAAAATAGAAGCCCATTAACATATCCGCAATATTTGAAAAAATCTTAAACGCATCTGACGTATATCCAAGTTGTGATATCGGAACTGTTATCTGAAATAATTGAAAAATTTAATTATATTTTACAATTAAGGATGTATACGAACATACATTTCATCAACATGAGCATTTGTTTATATTAAAAAGGACATGGCTTTGCTAATATATCTTGTCCTAAATTGCTTATTTGGATTTGGATGCTAAGTAAAAAGCGCAGTCACGTATCTTCATAGAGTCCAATACGGGACTTATTTAAATAAAGTGTTGACTTGACATGGCAATGAAGTGAAGGGGAAAAATCCAAAGTTTGGAAAAGGCAAACCGTAATATACTCAAAATCGCATTACTGTCACGGCAAATTAATTATCTTGCTAATTAATGGCGAATATTAAAAGCGAGGTAGAATACGGAAGTGATATATGGAGCAATCGCATACTAAGCTTAATGAAAGCAATTATTCATTAACTAATGATTTGTTAGAAACCCCATAACTCAAGTTCTCGCAAGTTATTTTTATCAAATATGTTTTTTATGGCGAAATGGAAAATATCCATCTTCGTTTTCATTTTCCATTATCGTAAGTGTCAAGTTCATGCGCAATTGATTATTCATTATCCTAAGGTAGCACACTCTATGACCGTTTCATCAATCATAAAAATTGAAAATCAAACTAATATAGGTATACTTACAATTTGCGGCCCCCAACAAAGGCAAAAAATTACGGAAATGTATGTCATTAATTTGGCAAAAGCCACTTCCTCGGGTGTTTGCTGATGTCGTGAATTTCCTGTTCTGTTCACAATTAAGGAACGACTAATTCGCCTGATCAATATTCGATTTTGTGATCTTATTTTGGACAATTCCAGTACCACTGCCACATTACAAAATGCAATGCTAATACACACCAAACAGCCTGAGAAGATAGATTAAATAAACTCGTATTAAGGTTTCAAACTTAAAGATAAAATAATTCCTTACCGATTGCAAAATAGAGCCATGCATAGATTCGATCTTTAAGTATTTCAGCCACTTTGTATCTAAGGCAAACTTCTTTATCAGGATCATAATAAAGTCCAAATCCCAATAAAGGTGCGTATGTAAGAAGAAGAGCTCCCAACCACAAGCAACATAACGTTCGTTTGAGAACGTCATAGGTCACTAACTAAAAATATGATTTCAGTCATTAATTAAAATAAATCACAAAAGTAGAAAAAACTTCAACATATAATTTATGCTAAAATGATAAAATATTTACAATTTTTGTTGTATGTAACAAAAATGTAACTATTTACTATGTTATTTCGTCTTGTTTTCGTGTTATATGGCATCATATTTTTATCTCAAAATACTGCGGCTTGTCTATCTATTTCGGTTCAACATTTCCTAATTTACGCTCGTTTGCGATATACAAATTTGGCGAGTGTAGAAATTTACCAAAATGCGAAATAATAATCTTTGTCTTCATTGGACACAACCGTACTTGGTGTGTCAATTAAGAATTACGTATCATGAGATATATATATTTTTGGCTGCGTGGTTCTAAAAGCGGTATTCAACGTTAAAAAAAATTGGGCTATGACTGTGATGTTACCAGTTCAAATCTTAATCTGTTTTTCTGTCGTCTTTAACAGTACCCATCTAAAATGCATTTTTTCATTAATTCTTTGACCAACTGCAGTACATCTAGGTATCCAGAAGGATTGAAGTTGAAGAATAATAGGTATGAGAATGGGACCAAATTGATCAATTTGCAAAGAAATTCATTTATATCCATCAGCAAAGTCAGACAGCAAATTGGTGAGACTTAATATTCAAATTAGTATGTTAACGGATAGGCTATAATCTCAATTGTACATACTCAAGTATATTATCAAGAACGCTTGATCAACATACCAAATTGATCGGGTCACATATAAACTGCCGACCTTTGGCATTTTTATATTTTTTTGCAAACCGCGTTAAATAACATTGGAAGCTAGTTATACTATTAGTATTATTATTATTGATCGCAAAAAAAAAACGTTTTCAACACCTAAACTGCATCCCCATTTCACCTTTTCCAGTGTTTTCGTGTTTAAATTTTATTTTTCTTAAAGTTGGAACCTCAACAACATTTTCCGCCTTGCCTGTTATTAATTTTTTTTCAAAAAAAATATTTGCACTTTAGTCTGCAGGTAAGCAGGTATTCTTTTGTTCTGTAAAACATAAAAGGCCCATCCTAATTTTGCTTTTCTTTAACTTCTTCTGTTTGACTTTGTTTTCCCAAAATGGTTTTTTGTCCAAAATGTCTGTGTTTATTTTTCGTCCAAAATGATTTTTTGTCCGAAGTATAAGTATTCTTTCACAGTTTCTGTTTCTATATTGTTTATTCTTGTCTTCGCATTGTCTTAGTTTTATCAAAGTTCATTTTCAGACTCAGTCATTGTTTAACTCTTCTAGTATCCCTTTCAGCTCTCCGAGGCTTGTTGCTATTATAACTACATCCATCGCTTGAATATATCTTTCATGGCAAGTGTAAAAAGTGTGGGGGACATCTTATCCCCGTGCCTGACTCTTTTATGTAACATCACCGACTTAGTTTCGCTTGGTCATTTATATGGTATATATATAGCACTTGCCTCTGACATGCCGTCGGTGATTATTTGTACATATCTGCCACCAATTCTACAGTTATGCAAAGCTCTGATCATCTGATGACATCTCTATCTTCTATCGAATAAAATGCCTTTTCGTAATCAACGTGGGCGAGACACATTGGGAATTGGTATTCAAGGTGCTTGTCGATTAAAATTTTCATCGTTAATAAGTGGTCCGAGGCGGAATATTGATTTCTGAATCCCGCCTGTTCATAGGGTTGATAGGCGTCGAGTTTTGTTACATGTTGTAATGATTTTCATTAGCAATTTGTAAAGGTGGGATAGAAGACTAATAGGACGGTAGTTCTTTAACTTCCGATTATCTCCTTTTTTTAAATAAATGCACTTTAACTTTGGACTTTTTCCACTCAAACAGAATTCATCAAATACTACGGTCAAGAGGCTAAACAAAGTCCGTACAATATTATATCGGTTGAAAGGTTCGCCTGATGCTTTATTCCTTGTCATATCCTTAAGTGCTTTCATTATTACTTCTGTCGTGATCCTGGAAAGGTCTTCTGAGCCTACGTTAATTATAGTTTTCTTCGACAGTCCTTTCACGTTTTGTGTGTTGGTGTTTCAACTGATATAGTTTAGTCTAAAACGACTCTATTATGTTGAGCATCTCTTTTATATTCGTGATTTCTTGTCCTTCTTCGTTAAGTAATGTTATAATTCGTCGTTTTCATATGCGTGGTTTTAAGCATTCCATATTTTTGTTGCTTTCTAGAGTGCGATTTATTCGATTTTCTTGCTTTTTCCTTTTATGTTTTCGGATTTCTGTTTAATTCTTTTATTGAGTTCTTTATATTCGGCTCTTGCTCTTTTTCCTTCCATATTTACTTTTTATCGTCTCTCCATAAGTTCTTCAGTGCATGGGCTGATATTGTTCTTTTTCGTTTTCCTGTGTTTAACTTCTTTAAAAAAATCCTTAATCATATGTGTGATACTCGCGGTGAGTTTGTTTGTATCCAGGAGGTTTCCACTCATTGGCATTGTATTTAATTACTTTTCCAGAGAAGTCTGGAAGGATTCGGATTGGATTGGAAGGATTGGATTGGAAGTCTGGAAGGATTGGCTCTGTTATATTGTCGTTGTCGCTCTAATGGTTTATTGATATAAATTCTTGCTCTTATAAATCGGAAAATCGGTGATGGCCACCCACATCAAAGCTGTTTAGAACTGAGGTGTCTTGTACCATTTGCCTTTTGTTTGTTAAGATGTAATTAATCTCGTTTTTGGTATTAGCATTTGGGCTGACCCACGTCCATTTTCTATTTGGGTTCATTTTGAAGAATGAATTCATTGAAGACAATCCGCATTCATTCATAAAATTACGTAGTATTTCGCCTCCTTAAGATTCTGATATGGTACTCGCAGTTTTTTCGCAGTAGTTTCGCGTTAAAATCTCCTATAACGAACTTAGATGTTGTTGGGGTCTCCGTTTTAGCTTTCCTGATTTCATCGAAGGAAACTCCATTTTCTTCATGTGGATGGGTACGGTTTGGAGCATAGATCTGAATGACTTTAAGGGCTGTTTTTTACTAATCTTTATAATTTGATCTATATAAGGTCACTCTGTCCGATATATTTTTGCTCTCGATCACATATGCTGCTATTCTCGGCTGGATTAAAAAACCTACGCCTGTGTATGCGTTTCCCTTGTTAATAAAATTAGTACCAGAGTTCAGTATTGTATATTGTTCATCCCTCCTTCTGGTTTCGCTGGTTCCAAGTATATCCCATTTTATGTTTTTCAACTCGTGTTCCAATTCGTCCGGTTCATCATTATTAGTTAGAGATTTAATATTGTTTGATGTGATCCATATGGACATTTTATGCTAGCCTGGTCCTACCCAGTGATTATTCGCACCCTTTCTTCCTTTGGCTTCTTTTCGATCGCTACCGTAATCGATTCTTCCAGGAGCGCTGGAGACGAATGCCCTTTTTTATATTTTTCTTCTTTCTTTTTGCAATACAAAATTGTCATACTTTGTCCTAAAGCACAATTCTTCTCTTTCAACAAATCCAGAAAAAGTTTTAAAAAATCAGACAGTAAATAAATATTTGTGAGGATTCAAAAAAAGTTCTGCTTAATATTTCAATTAAAGTGACTGACGTAACAAATTGCGGATGGTCAATTCTTAATTGACTAGTAATATGTTAGTTTATTATATTTCAAAATACTTCATCTTTGTCATAGAAAATAGTATAAACAAATATTGTAAAGGTGTAAAAGTTAAACTTCGAAATGTATTATAAATTTTCTGATAGAAAAATAAAAATTAGGAAAAATTTAAAAAATACTATTAAAATTGTAACATTTTTATACTTCATGTAATAATAATTCTTCCAGACGCTACAATTAGAATTGTAAAATTAATTCAATATTAATAAATTACTTATGTCTATGCGGAAACCAAATATCCATAATTTCCTAAGAAAAGTGTAATTGTAAGGTTACTAAATGGTGTTACGGAATTCTATTATAAAATTGTTTGCTAATTAAAATTTTTTCAATTTTCCTTCAAGTGTTTTTGTTGGAACAGTATATGAATTCCACAATCGGGGAAATATAAAACTTCTATGAATTAATGAAGCACAAGATGGTTTAAACACATGTTGTAGTCGTTAAATTATTGTTACGCACAAATCGTCACATTAATTATATACATATTCTTTGCCTACGCCAAGTAATGCCAGATCAAGTTTATTTTTCTTTTCAAGCAAAGTGCTATAATTGTAAATTCTGGTTATACACATATCATTTAAGTAATTTTTCGCAATGAAAAACAGAACACCTCATATCAACAACTGAATTATGCTGATTCAGAGAAACTATAGCATTAAAATATAGAGTTTCAATTGTATTTATCACTCATATACTAATACTAGGCTATAGAATATTGATAGTCTTTTCAATACGTCGTAGACAGAAAAATACTGAGAGAACTACTGGCGGTTTTCAAAAAATATTCAGTTTCCGGAGAATTCAACTTGAATAATACTTAATCTTGAAAATTAATTGTTTTTGGAAAATTCGATACATTTTTATGCTTTCAAAAGTGTCATTGCAACCGTATCTATCAATCAACACCAGAGTGCCATATTTTTTTAAGACAAACAAAAATAAAAAAATTGTCAATTTTCATAATTAATAATATTTGCGGTTGTTGATTAGTTTAAATTTGGTAGACAGTACTAGTATTTAGTACAAAATGATTAAGGTGTAAGAAACATATTCATATTCCTCCAAATGTGCACGGTGTTTTTTAAATATTCATAAGGTAATTTCTCGACTCACCGAATTGCAAAAACGTATTGTGACGGGCGATTATTTTTGAGCAGTATTCTTTCGAACCATAGCAGTTAGAAAAACTTTATAGAGACAACGTTCTATTAGCAAAAATTACTTCAGAATCTACAGGTCCTGTGAACTCAAGACAATGTGAAGACAAGAAGACTTTGACTGCCGAATTATTAAAAAAAAACCACCAAATTCACTTCTCAATGAGTTAAATCTGGAATTATCTATTTTGGAAATCTTTCATTTTTTTGTCTCAAATTTTCAAAACAAAAAGGTTGTTCTAAAATCAGCAAAAAATGAAATGGTCTGCTTCAAAGCACAGGAAATAACCTATTTTTCCTTATGGTAAATAAACAAAATGTATGCATATAAATATTTAAAATATATTAACAGACGAAGAAGAAGAGCTATGCTCTAGTCAAGTTTATATTTTAATCCTTTCAAAGTAGCTTGGGGGTCAATTGACAGACTATTTGTACAAACTATTAAAGACCTTTTAAACTCCTTAAATTTACATTTTTTATGGTTAAAAAAGAGTGACCGTGATGTAGTCAGCTATTAATTAAAAAGAAAACATAAATTTATCAAAGTTACATTTGGCAGCTGTTTGAGTTATTTATTCTCGACTGGATAACTCCAAATACTTTGAATGGTCATTACATTAGACGTGAGTACCAATGGGTTCTTGATTGCAAACAAATTAATAGGCGTTGGGACAGCTGAGAATTGAACATTTTTGCTTCTACTCGATTATGTCAATATAGGGCCGAAGGGGGACGATTAGGATAAAATCAATCTTTAGTTTCTGACATATAAGAACAAACTTAACCAACTAAGAGAAAATCCTCTTAAGATTCTTTGAAAAATTGCTTTCATCTGAAACTTTTGGAGGATTTTAAAACATATGTATGTGGGCAACCATAGTTGAAGAAAGTTTTAGTTTTTCGTCCGATCAATTTTAGATAGTTTAATCCAAAGTTGGCCGTGCGTTTTTCCGTCAATTTCTCTATAACAGCAAAAGATTACTTGTAAGCAGCGATACTTTAAGTTATGCTTTTTAGCTTTTCTGTCGTTAATGAGTATTTTATTATTATGAGCAATTTGGAATTTTATTTGTCTTTCTATGTTGCGGGTAAGTGCATTTGGTGTTTTGAAATGTGAAAATAACAAGCCGATATAAGATAGCAGATACATATAGGGTATTTCAGAGTCCTGGTGACAAAAGCCTAGTGAGTATTCCGCTTAGACATGTATGGAAAAAAAACTTCATATGAATATGTGTGTGAAAATGCTTCGTTTTCGAGATACAGAGTGATTTTTTTATAATTATTCTGAAAGTATCCAAGTTGGAAATTCGTGAAATTATGACTTTTATAGATCACGAATAAGATACATCTTGCATTATCTGTCTTATTGCTCTTAGAACCCGCCAAAGTCTGACCTAAGCCAGGTTGAAAAAGGGTGAAGGGGAGGAGTATCAACCTCGTAAAAAAACCAGTTTATGGCGAAGCTATTGTCTTGTAGGACGGATGTTGCTTCATCAAAGGCTAGGGGAAGAAAATTCGGAAGACAAATTCCTAGCCCTCAAGGTTGGGGGTTGTGGCAATGGGCTAGCTCTTCATTACATTTAAAACACATACAATGCTAAACCCTCGCGGACAGCCTCGGATTCAGGACGGACCATGTCGGAAACGACCACCGCAACGGAATAAGGAAATGGTTATTGGAACCTGGAACGTACTGGGATTAAGGGCAAAATCAGAAAATGTTGTGAAGGGAATGCGACCGATGAATGTAGACATAGCTGCACTTACAGAAACAAAAAGGAAGGGAAACGGAGTAGAACAGATTGCGGATTAAATCCATATATACAGCGGAGTTCGAAGGTAGAAAGGAGCGTGTAAGGGCGTTTCACTGCTGATAAACCCAAAAATACTATAAGAACCTGACTAACTGGGACACAATCAATGAAAGAATCAGAACTGTAAATCTGAATATCCATTGAAATAATAACGGCGTATGGCCCCAGTGAATATGTGCTACAACCCGAAAAAGATCAATTTTATGACCAGCTAGATGCGATACTTATTAACCCAGGAGACCAACGCGAATATATCGTGCTCGGAGATCTAAACGCATGAGTCGGGAGTAGAACAGACAGTAACATCATTGGGAAGTTTTGTGAAGAGGTCCTAAATAACAATGGGCGAAGATTGATTGACATATCCGAACAACACAATTTAAAAATACTAAATGGGTTCTACCAACACAAGAATGTCCACAATACAATTGGCACCAAGACCCCTAAAATCAATCAGATCAAGAATCAGAACTGCAAATCTGAATATCCATTGAAATAATAACGGCGTATGGCCCCAGTGAATATGTGCTACAACCCGAAAAAGATCAATTTTATGACCAGCTAGATGCGATACTTATTAACCCAGGAGACCAACGCGAATATATCGTGCTCGGAGATCTAAACGCATGAGTCGGGAGTAGAACAGACAGTAACATCATTGGGAAGTTTTGTGAAGAGGTCCTAAATAACAATGGGCGAAGATTGATTGACATATCCGAACAACAAAAAAAAAAATACTAAATAAGTTCTACCAACACAAGAATGTCCACAAATACAATTGGCACCAAGACCCCAAGAGACTAAAATCAATCAGATCAAGAAACAGAACTGAAAATCTGAATATCCATGGAAATAATAACGGCGTATGGCCCCAGTGAATATGTGCTACTACCCGAAAAAGATCAATTTTATGACCAGCTAGATGCGATACTTATTAACCCCGGAGACCACGCGAATTTGTGCTCAGTCTAAAAGGGGGAACGCAGAACATAAATAGACCTAATTGGCGAGATGATTGACATATCGAACCACATTAAAAAGATAACTACAACACAAAATGTTCACAATACATTGGCACAGACCCAGAGACTAAATTCAATCATTGATTACGTATAGCGAACAAATACGAAATGGCAGATACTAGCAGAGGGCGTATAGAGTGAATAGAGTGTGGTACGGATCATTAATCTATTGGCACTCCAGATTCCAGTTCCCGTTTAACATATCCAATAAACACAAAAAAACAAGGAAATTGTGATCGGGTTTGGTGTTAAACTGGTTGAAGTTAAATTCAACATCAAAGGCCTAGCACGAACCCAGCATTAGGCACCTATACCAAAGCGCTGTATCAAAAGCTGTATAATGAATATCTAACACAACTCACAACAACTTAAAGAAGAAAGAGCACCATATCTGGCAGCACCTCCAAAAACATACCGAGTAGAGGGCCCACGAGTAGAAATTAACGAGGATTGGATGTGGAAAGTAGATAAGTCAATGAAGAATAACAAGGCCAGCAGACCAGAAGGAATACCCACAGAACTAATTAAATGGAAGACGCAAAAACTCATGAAACACATTCAAGGACTCTCTACTAGATACACGAATGGAGAGGGAGTACCTCTATTGTGGAAAAAAGCCTGGATTACTCCCATTCACAAGAAGGGAAGTAGAGATGACTGTTCCAACTATAGGTGTGTCTCCGTTACCAGCACCAAGAGCCGTCTCTATAGGAAAGTCTTCCAAAGTTTAAGAGAAGAAGAATACGAACACCAAGAAGCTGAAGAACAGGCAGGTTTTCGAGCAGGTCGCTCATGCATATATTATATCTTCAGTCTGAACCAATTAAGCGAGAAGAAAGTAGCAAGAAACAGAGAGGTATACCTTCTTTTTGTGGATCTTACGAAGGCATATGACACCGTTCCCGTTCAAAAAACTATGGCAAGTAATGGAGAGATCCAGGATTAGTTATAAATTAATAACAGCTGTAAAACAACTTTATGATCAAACAATTATCTGAAATTATCAGAAAGTTTTCCAGTAACAAAAGTTTTGAGGCAAGGCTGCTCTCTGTTCCCTACATTGTTTAAAATATACCTCAATGAAGCACTAAGGAAGTGGAAATGAGCATGCAGCGGAATGGGAATAACCATTAATAAAGATACAACTCTGTATACTTTGCATTTTGCATATGACCAGGTTGCATATGGCACGCTTTGTCCATAAAATTGTAACATACTGGTTTTCCTCCATGTAAATTTTCCTGTGGCAATAAAGCATATTTTGATTTGATTTGATTTGAATAGCGCAAGACAAGGAGGACCTGAAATTCATGACAAGAAGACTATTTAAAGAGTACGAAGAATGGGGACTGTCGGTGAATCGATCGAAAACAAAATCTTTGTGCATTGGAAACGATAGAGGGGACCTACACCCAAAAGAAGACGAAACAATAGGAGTATGCACCGCATACGTATATCTTGGAACCAAAACTGAGACTGGAGGCCGTACAGAGAAAGAAATAGAACAACGCATTATAAAAAGGAACAAAGTGATCGGCTGCCTAAACACCATCTTAATGGTCAACATGTATATCCCGAGAAAGGAAACACCTCCTATACAACTCCATATTTAAGAGTATAGTACTGTATGGATGCGAAACCTGACAACTTACTACCCACCTGGAGCGTGGTTGCGTTCTCTGAAGATGGACTTCTGGCGTAGAGCAGCAGGGAAATCAAGGTTGGATAGGATAACTAATGAGATAATCAGAGATGGACGTCAAGACTGATATAATAGAGGAAATCCAACGAAGACAATTGGTGGATGACACAAAAATTTCCAAACAAATCCCCAGATGGAATCCAACAGAGAGAAGGAAAATAGGAAGGCCCAAGACGACATGGATGGAACAAAAAAAGCCACGTTGGAACGAAACGGGCCAGGGCAATAGGAAGACAGAAGAGCATGGAAGCGAGGAACCGGAAGGCGCATACTGACAAACCTATTTATTTTTCAATATTTAAAATTTACATAGACAAATAATTATTTATAATATTGAGAAAGCAAATAAGTTAATGCATATATCAAACGTTCAATGATATACAATTTCAAGTAGAAAAGCAGAATCAGAAGAAACTGAAGAACAGAAGAAATAAATATCAACAGAAAACATCTTTAGAAACTGTGGATGTCTGTAGTGAAAAATTCAGTCAGGAACAAATAACACTAAAAAAATTTCTAATAATAAATTGAGACATTTTCGGAAAACTAAATAATAAGTTAAGCGACTGTTTTAATTTACTCCTGCAAACAACGACTTCTTCATTAGCATTACCTAAGTAACTCTCTTATCCGTCTAGCAGAATGAAATGTTTTATCAATCGATCTGAGTTTTCAAAGCAATGATATAAATACCTCAATTAGAGCGCGTAAACTAATTATATAAAATTTGTCCATATTTATCCATATGTTATCACACACATTTTTTCTGTAGTTTCACACTCGCTATATTATGTAGATAAGTATAAATATAAAAAAACCAACTTCTACATTGAAAACTTGAATCTGCACTTTGTATATTGATTAATATTTTGTTTAATTAGTGAACGTAATCACGCAAAACTAAATAGTTTGATTATACAGGGTGATTCACAACCTTATGGACACAGAGCAGGGGCGTGAAGAGGACCTCAAAACAAGTCGAGTTTCATATAGTCACAATCAGTTTCAATAAGTCAGTAATCATATAAACGGAATGGCGACAATTTTGAAGCATTTTATAAGATATATATAATCAATATATACAGAGTGATTCAAAAATTGGGTTTACTTTTAGAAGATATTTACTCTAGAAGATAAAAATAAAAAAGTTTACAAAAAAATGCAAATTTTTAAATAGGTAATTCCATGATCGTTTGGTACCCTATTGGTATACTAATCATTATATATCATATAGCACTGCAAAACTTGCTTAAACTTAGAAAAGTTTTTTTTTTGAAAAACAACAGCGGTATCCATCCATCTAACCAGACAAATATTTGTTGGCAATCTCACTCGGTTTATCAACTTTACATATCTGATAAGTTTTAATATCGTACTCATCAAAACTTAAAATGACTAACAATATCGAAAATGCATCAAGTTTAAGTTCCTTCAGGTGACTCTGAATATATCAAATCTTCTACATGATAAATTCGAAAACCAGTATGTTATGTATTGCAAACACATTTATTTTTCTCATCAAGTAAAAGTTGTAGAAGAGAGTGAAATTTGCAACGATAAAGACAATTTTGAATTTGATACCCAGAAAAAAGCACAGTGACTGAAACCAATGTCTAAGTCTTGCGTCGATTGCTTTGATATTTTGAACTTTGAAAGGAACGCCATATTAAGTAATACATAAATTGTTTATTTTTTTGCCTTTTAGATTCCGTTAATTTGGAATTTAATTTTAGTTTTAGTAATTTAAGCATAAAGCGGCATGTATTTCTGTGATGTTAATCGAAAAACATTTATTTACACATGCCAATTAAAATATTGTTATCAAATTTATTATTTAATTTTTGAAAATATCTCAGCTCCCAATTAGTAATTTTTAACAGAATATTTCTTCCGGAGAGCACCTGAAGAGAAATGACGCCAGTTTTGAGACCCTGTATATACATGTAGATGGAAAAGCACGTTGTCACATTAAGTGGCAAAAGTAAAATAATTGAAATTATATGTTTTAAGAGTAATAGGGCATATATGAACTGTCGTTAAAGAACTAATAAAAAGACGATAACAACCGTTTGAGTCTAATTGCAATGACGCAGGGTGGTAAATAAGCTGCGAGACGGCAAATGAGGGGCGAAACCCTTAAATGTAGTCAATAAAACACAAAAAGAAGTAAATCTTACCTTCTGATATAAAAATGGTCTGGTTAGAGCAAACCATCTCTCTAGTGCCATGATTAAAGCCACAGTTCCTGAACCCAAACCAAATCCTCGAAGTAAGACCAGAGCTGTGCATGTCCAGTATTTGGGCAATATCTTATATCTATTTAAATTTGTGAAAACTAACATCCCAATAGCAGCAGTCAAATCATTCACAGCCAGCCATCTAAGCATGAGAACATGTTTTTTGTTTCTTCTTTTTGCTGTTGGGTGATTAGCTGATAAAATAACTAATGCTATCGAATTGCCCACAATTCCAATAACAAAAGATATTGTTATCAACACTTGAAAGCCTACACTGGACATTGGCTGAGGTGATTTTACTTCTGTAATATTCATGATGATTTTCAATGCAAGGAGTTCTATTGATAGATAGATGATCAACTACAAAACTCAAACGTTACACCTTTGGATAACACATGATATTGCCGAGAAACTGAACTACCCGTAAGAAATCCGTACTTCAACTGCGATCGCCGGCACGAGCAGCAGCTTTAGTGCAGTCAGATATTTTTCGAACCTGCAACAAAAGAGTTTTTTTATATCACATTAGAACCTAAATAAACTTAATTAGATAAATGTGTTTATCATTTTAATGTATATCTACGAGCTGATTGTCAAATTACATGTTTACTTTCAGTTACTCAGATAGAAATAGTGTAGTTTTCGAATGTAGTCGGAAAGTAGGACTCGAACATTTTATCAAATGTCTTCAATTTCGTACGTTAAGCTTCTAAATGCGTAACGAATTTGAAAATGTTTGCTTGAATTAGTATTTATTATTGTCTCAGTTTCAGTTCATCTCTTGTAGCATGTTTTTTGTCATTAATATCAAATACTTATACGCAAAGAAATAAATAAATTACTAATAACTCCTGATTTAATTTAATAATATAGTATACATTTGTGCTGCAATTCGCGCTACCAGAAACGGTTTTTTTAAATGTAGTAGTGCTTTTATTCAAGTTTAATGATTTAAGCAAATTTCGTTATTTATATTTCCGAATAATGTAACCTGCTAACTATAAAAAAGGTCTTAACATTGTTCGATACATGCCCTAATTGCAGACAGAGTATAACATAGAGTTTCAGAATAAATGAAACAGTGAATTTCGTAACAAAACTTAATAAAAAGAAATATATATTTTGTTTGTCCGGTATTTCAGGATATCTACAATTTTAAAATAAATTACACAAAAATAACGTTTTGTTAACTCAATCCATCAGAGAGGTTTTGTATAGGATGGTCCCTAATGAATGTGTCAAATGACAAATATTTACTATTAATTGAGCAAATTGAGTTAGTTTTTGGCGTTGGAAACTTTAAATTTAAACTTGGTTTCAAATTATCGGCTATCTCGCGCTATCTCGCGCCAGATACCCTCTGTTGTATTGTTAGGTTTTATTAAATTTTGATTATTTAAAAATATACCGGGTGTTCGTTTTCGCAGCTCAACCATGGGGATCTGCGTAGTCATACAAGAGATGAGATTTGTTCAATTGGGGCAAAGTTACGCAATCTAGAGTTCAGCAAAATGCTCTTTGAAAATTAAAAAAATTTCTGATACTTCCGGAGACAGCCGGAGAAAACCGAAATTCGCTAAAAAATGTTTTTTTCATCATTGCAACTTTTTATGCAACTGCAACTTTCATCTTCTACAACGTGGCGATGTTGTATTTAAAATCCAACTTATGGATTCTCGACAACCATCATCAACTTTGTTTTTTCTTAAGGGCCCCATCTTGGGGCCCATTTTTTAAATGTTTGAATTCAGCTTTTTATTCTGATTACTATGCTGTGTCACATGTTAAGGTTCAGTCTTGCAGTTTGGTGAAAATATGAAAAAAATTGTTTTTGCAAAGAGTCCGTTGGAATAACATCCACTCTTTTGTTTAATCAACACATTTTTGACATTTTCTGTATCTGTTTGAGTAGATAGAAAGGGAGAAAATTGTATTATAAATTTACATAGGGTGAAACTAAACTTTGGGAGAGATTTATAAGAGCTGCTCGAAGGGTTCACCCTCCACTTCCAAGCACCGATCTATGCGTCTTCTTAACTTTTGTATTGATCTTGAAACGTCTCTATTTTAAATTTCGCTCCTTAAGGTTGTGAAGATCTTCCTTCTCAGGCCATTAATATCGGTGGGTACAGATTTATAAATACGGTTTCTCATAGTTCGCCATAAATAATAATCTAAAGGGGAAAGATCTGGTCATCGTGCCGGCCAACGTATGTGCCCATTGTTGGAAATGACTCTGCCGGTAAATATTTCAGACAAATAATCAGCCACTCTTCTGGCATTATGTGGTGGACCACCATCTTGCTGGAACCAAAGGTTTCCCAAGCGGCTGAGAGAAATGTTGCCATCGATGTAATCGGTAAGGTGGGTCCTTAAAAAGTACAAACACCCATCTGCGTTCAAACTGTCTTCGTAAATGTATGGACCAACGATCGAATCGCCAAGTAATCCAACCCATACATTTAGCCTAAAACGTGACTGTGGTCGTCGTCCTTGGTGTTCGTGTGGATTTTCAATAGACCAGACATATTCATTGTGACGATTGAACATGCCTGAGTTTGTAAACCTGCACTCGTCCCTGAATATTACATTAGAAAGAAAATGGGGATGCAAAACTTGGGTGATATAAATTTCAAACGGACGATATTTACGTTTCTTTAAGACTCTGCACACTGCCTGATAAGATGCGTTAATTTCTGCTGCAATAGCTCTTGTTGAAGTAGGATTAAATTGAATCTAATAGAGAATTTAATTTATTACTGTTTATTCTTTTGATGAGAGTTTAACATTTCCCTCGCCGCCTGTAAAATTTCGACTTCATTTTCATTTGTTGTATGAACGCGCTTTCTAGGCTCAGAAAATGTACCAAACACGACTAAATGTCTATGGAAGAACAGAAAATAATTTTGATCTGGTTGTTGTCTTTCTGTATACCGCTGTAGATATGTTTCCGAAGTAACTTGCACATTTCGATGTGAAGAGGTCTATGTTTCTAACAAATCTCGTTTTTCTTCATTTGAAAAAGGCATTTTGACAATAAATTTACAATAATTTTGTAACTGTAGGTGACGCTACCCGAAATTCCAAAAATGAAGAAGTAAATAAAATTATTGAGATGGAGACCAAGAAAAGGAAAAGTAAAGAAATTTGCACCATAACACAAGTTATGTATAACATTGCTCTAAACACTTTACAGGAACACAAACAGACATAATGTTTCTAATACGTTTGCACGTTATATTGAAAACAACACAGAAACAATCAAGGAAATGTTTCTTCCATCCACGACTTTATTTTAAAAAAACGCCAAAATTTTACTTTTGACTTGAAACTCGGTAGTAGTAGTAAACATCTTTATTTCTAAAAAAGGCTATCGACCTATCGGTCTTTCTGCCCTTGTTTAATACATGTAGTCTTAATCTAAATCAAAAACAAATATGAAAATTCTCTTATTCTAGGTTAACAATATTATTAAATAAAATTCCAATGACAAGAAAAAAATATTTTATTGTCCACTAGTCAGTTGCGTTTGTAAGTGTTCGAGTAGCGTTGATGTAGGGAAACGGAAGCGGGATTGTCTGGTTGGTCTTGTAAGACAAAGGGGATTCAGTATGGTCCAATTGTAGGGGTTATTTGTCCATTTTGTCTGTAGATGTATGAGTCTTTCCGAGATCTTTGTCATGTTTGTGCGTTCGGATAGTAGTTGGGTGAGGGGGTTGTGCAGTGGGTTTTGGGGGTGTCTTATTCGTGTTATTAGTCTTAGTTTCGTATCTTTTCCTGACTGTACTTTAATTCATTCCAATGTATTCCTGGGTTTCAGTCAATTTTATTGTTTATTATTTAAAATGTTACAAATACGTTTCGGTGTCTTTATCCACCATCATCAGTTTGTGTATATAGTTGCTTCCAGCTTCACATTTGACTGGTCACTCTGACTGGTCACGTGACTCTGATGAGTGACCAGTCAAATGTGAAGTTGGAAGCAACTATATACACAAACTGATGATGGTGGATAAAGACACCGAAAACGTATTTGTAACATTTTAAATAATAAACAATAAAATTGACTGAAACCCAGGGAATACATTGGAATGAATTAGTCTTAGTGCAATTTGTTCTGTTGGTTTGTGTATAACGTTTTGTCCTTTCTGTTCCGTTTGGTCATGAGTATATGTCCAAAGTCTAGCAAGGGTCTACAAATCGCTTATATATTTTGGTGGCGGTGTTTGTGCTAATTCCTCTGTCTTTGTAGGTTAGTGATCGGAAGTGTTTTGTTCTCTTACTGTTTCTGCCCTGATGTTTCGTATGTGTTTAGTGAATTTAAGTTTGTGGTCAATTGGGATTCCAAGGTATTTTACGTCGTTTTTGGTTGTTGTCGTTTGGCCGTCTGCAGTTATTGTAGGGGAGTCAGCGTTGAGTCTGTGGTTTGTGAGGCAGAAGTTGGTTTTTTGACGCGTTTGGTGTTAGTCTCATTTATAAAACCATGTCATTGTGTTGTTTGTTAGTGTTTGGAGTCTTTGAGCTGCTCTCTCAGTAGTTTTGTCATGTACAATAAGTGCCGTGTCGTCTGCGTATTGTAATATGTATGCCGATATGTCGATTTGATTTTTTGTCTGGTAAGTTGTAATTGTATATGTCATGGCAGTATATATTGTAGAGAAACGGTGAGAGCGGGGATCCTTGAGGGAGCCCTTGTCAGGGAAAAAGAAAATGACAGTGTTTTGTCAATTCGTACTTGTAGTTGTCTGTTTTCTAGTAGTTCTTTATGGTGTGTAGTAGATATGTTGGTGTGTGGGTAGTTTGTATAGTTTGTATAGTAAGCCTCTATGCCAGACACTATCAAAAGGCCTGTTTAATGTCCATAAACAGGCAAGCTGTCTTTCTGTCAGTTAGGTGGGTAGTTTGTATATTGTTGGCCAAAATAAAGAGGGGATGAACAGTCGAGTGATGTTGTTTGAAACCAAATTGGTAGGTAGGTATATATTTTCCAATCACTTTTTCAAGCCGCTGCTTTATTATGCATTCAAAAATTTTGCTTAGTACTGGAAGTAGTGTAATTGGTCTGTAGTTGCTCGGTTGTGTATTGTCCAGTCCATTTTTGGGTGAAACTCGGTATTTACTGTTAAAATAACATTCTGAACAACTTTTTCCGAGATTTCTAACTCATCGCAAAATATATCGAATTGCCCCTACTGGAACTGAAAACCCTGCTTACAAAAATTAATAAAATACAGGGGTGCTTCTATCTTAAGTGCGACCAACTGTAGATACATATGTTGGCAAAGTAGCAGTAAAATAGTTAATCTGAAGTTGGAATTTAATTTAAGTTCCCTAATTTGCAATTAATATGATTCATTGAGATTTTTTTAATCTAAAAATAGAACCAATTTTCCTTGCAACTGCTGTAAAAATAGTATATAAATTTAATCAATAATCTCTACCATACGACAAAGATCGTTCGATGACGAAACGACGTTTTCTATAAGAATAAGGGGAAGTAAATGTATAGAGTGAGTTAAATTTAAAAAACCGACAAGATGTTCGGTTCAACTAAAATTTAAAATTTAGCAACTCCCAACTACTAGGAGATAAACTTGGGCAAAGTCCACATTTAAAAAATTGTTTTACTTTTCGCGTCTAATTTTTTGATATAAAATACATTTATGGCTACTTTCGCAAATCTACGATTTGATAATAAAATTATACCGTTAAATTTAAAGTATCATGTTTGTCTTCCAGATATCACCATAAAAAATACCTATACATACCTTGTACGAAAATATCAGTTACCTTCACAAAAACACTATAATACTAGGTTTATGTTAACATAAATTAACATTTTGTAGAACAAAACAGTACTTTTACGTCGCGTGAGATTTGGAAATTGAATTGATTCATAGGAAATTCGATTTTATTCGGATTTGTCTGAAGGTATTTGAATTTTTTCAAATTTAAAATCACCGTTTTGAATAAGAATCTCCTAATTACAATTGTAGTATATTATGTACCTCTTATGATTTCTTTAATAAATGAATCAGGCCTGTTGCAAAATCTTTAAGAACAGCTAAATAAAGATGTTTACATGCTCCGTAATAAATTTCTGGAAAATATATTGTTCAGATGAAGCAATATTGTGACACAATAAATTACAAGCAGTAGTATCAATAATATGTCTGCCTGAAACAACAACAGCACCTAAATGTCTGAGCCAAAATAAAAAAATATATATGTAAATGGACCATCAGGTATTAAGATTAATTTTTATTTTGAGACTATTTTAACCTTTAATGAATATAACCCAAATTAGGTCAATTTTAAATGCCTTATTAAAATAATGGTATTTAGAAGCCCGTGCTTAAAATTCCAGAAGTAGCAAAATAGATGGATAAAAAACTGAACAAGTGAAGAGTCAGTTAAGTCAATTAACTTAACACCCTTAGATTATTTGTCGTGCGGTTACTTCAAATCGATATGAAATACACTAGAAGAAATAAAATCTAGAATATGAATTGGCAATTAAAAAAAGTCAAAACTTATCATAGACATATTTATAATACACAATTACCCAAAAGTAAAAGCAAAGCGGGCCATTTCGAACATCTAATGAAAATATATACATGGTGTCCCGGAATATGTGGGCATGCTCTCGGATTTGTACACGGGACGTTAAAAAAACATAACAAGTTTCTATAAATTTTTTTCGAGAATAACGAAGATACAGGCCTCTAAAGGAGCCACCTGAGAATCCATTTTTTTTAAATAACTTTTAGAATACTTCATGCAATTTAATTATTTTTTCATACAATGAATAATCATTGCTCTTAAAAAGGACTCATGGAATCAATTTTAGCATTTCGGTTTGCCAGGGATGGACTAGATGGAGCACAATAATAGTTAATTTTTTTTCTTTACAATGAAGACACGAAAATAATGTATTTAGGTAGCTTTAACCTTAAACTAAAAAAAAGACACTCTTGATTCATATCGATAAACAGAACGGTTTTTGAGGAAAAAATATTTTTATTGAATACGGATTTTAATGCAATGGATATGTTTTATGTTATTTATTAGTTGGTTTTTTAACGTGCGAAAGTAAGGTAAAAATTATTTGTCACTCTCTGTCAGTTAGTGGAATTTACGTGTTCAGAATATGCTGACATGCACTTAATGTATGGACTTGCATGTAACGCCGTAGAAGCCAAAAGGCTTTATGCGGAACGATTTCGAGACCGAAGAGTACCGGATAGAAAAACTTTTGAAAGAGTGAATCGTCGTTTAAAAGAGACTTGAGAGAGAGTTTTGAGTAGGCGAAATAATACCTTCCGTAAATAATTTTAGGAACGTTTGCCAAATCCAAACACAATTGTGGAAACCAAGTGAATCGGAATGCGGTTGCAGGAGAAGCTATTTTAAATGCGGTAGAAGCAGATCCTTCAATAAGTGTTCGGAAATTAAGTACTCGGTTTCAGTGTCTATAATCTACAGTTATTAAGATCGTTAAGGAACAGCAATTGCATCCTTATCACCTACAAAAGGTTCATGAACTTCTTCCTGCAGACCTTCTACAAAGGATTGATTTTTCAAACTGGCTTTTACGTATGCACAGAAATAATGAAAAATTTGTCGGTACAGTTATGTTTACGGACGAAGCTGGATTTTCTAAGCATGGAGTAATAAACTCCCATAACTTGCATTTATGGGCAGAAGAAAATCCGCATGCTTTTATTGTGATTCACCATCAACACCAGTTACAACCTATTAATGTATGTGCTGGAATCATCGGATAACATTTAATAGGACCATACCTAACAGGTTGACCGGGGCACTTTATTTGGAATTTCTCCAAAACAACTTGCCAGAACTTTTAGCAGACTAATATTGGCAATCCGACAGGCGATGTGGGGGCACCACCCCATTTCAGCCTGGCAGTTCGAGAACACTTAAACACGCAATTCGGACAAAGTTGGCCTCCTCGATCGCGAGATTTCAACCCTTAAGTTTTTTTTTTGGGGATATTTAAAAACTTTAGTGTATGCAAATCCTGTCGACACTAGGGAAAACTTATTAGAAATCATTAATTTTCATTGCGGCCAAATAAGAACCAATGTTCAAGCATAGTGGAGAACGCAACAATCTAGGATTCTTCAAGCTAGGGAGTGCATAAGATTGGAAGGAGCTCATGTTAAACCTACATACAACATTGTTCAGTAAATCCGTATTCAATAAAAATATTTTTTCCTCGAAAACCGTTCTGTTGATCGATATGAATCAGGAGTGTTTTTTTTTTTAGTTTAATGTTAAAGCTTCCTAACTACATTCTTTTCGTGTCTTCATTGTAAAAGGTAAAAAATATGGGGGACCATTTTCATGGGTCCTTTTTAAGAGCAATGATGTACTGTTCATTGTATGAAAAAATAATTAAATTGCATGAAGTATTCTTAAAGTTATTTAAAAAAATCGATTCTCAGGTGGCTCATATAGAGGCCTGTATCTCCGTAGGGGGTCCTCTGGAAATTTTTTTAATAGAAACTTGTAATGCTGTTTTAACGTCCCCTTTACAAATCCGAGGCATGCCCATATATTCCGGGACACCCTGTATATATATTTGTAGAACCATCAGGTGAAAAAGTCATATTAACGTATTTAAGAGTCAGGATGGCTTGAAAAATCACTTGTTCTTTGTATAGTTCGCTTATATAGAACACTATTCAAACCTTTGAACTTTGAGCCATTTAATTTGCTGCAGACTAATCATCTAAACGAACGATTTTAATAAAAATTGCTGAAACATTTTCACTTATGTAATTTTCCGAATATCCGTTATTCCTTGCAATTCTAGCTATATTAATTCAGGAACCATTTCACTTTTTAAATGTTCAAATATCCAGTAACTCGTGAAACTCGAGATGTAGAATTTATAAACCAAAAAATTAACGTGTGCATATTTCTCTAATTCGAAACAGTATTTACTAACATCCCAACTCAATTTTTATTCGTCTGATATGATTTACACAATGTAACTTTTTTGCCTTTGTTTTTAACTTTTACTTTTGAAGTTGCTCTTATTCAAGTAGAAAGTATTACGTGTTATTCGCCATATTATGTATTTGTTACGGTTAACGTTCGAAATGATGTTAATCTCGAAATTAACCGGTTAATCTCGAGAATAACATGTTCCGTTGATTAAGGTCCGAATATTTCGTTTGTTAAGTGATAGTTTATTCACAATGTATCTAATAATACATTCAACATGAACAAGCCAAAATGGCTGAACCCGGCTTTATCAGATAATGTTAATTATCGAATTTCTTTCGACATTAACATTACTTTTGCGTTAAACTCGAGATTAACCGGTTAATGTTGAGATTAGTCAAGTTCGAAGTTGTACACTTGCCTCACATATTTACATTTAGTTCTATTTGAGCAACTCTTCGTTACGTTTCTCCATATTGGCGGTTCTTCAAAATATGCCTTATATTCTTATAATAAAGAATCATCACTGACGGCTTGTGCATATTAAAGCGCATTATTGTAGTCCTCTCTTGTTAAGGTGCAACTAGTGATATTTCCTTCATCGATATCCCATTGGTAATGGACTACAATGAGGAACGTAACATTTTGGAGCGTCATAATCATTCTAAACGATCTATTATAATTATTCGCATTTTAAATGTATGGCCAGTCTGCTGCTTTAAATGGTTATGATTAAACAAGGTGGTCTGCGCTGTTATTAAAATGAGCTTACCATACTTTAGTTGCGCGTCATAAGTTATTCTTTTTAACACACACTATTTGCCGGTCAATATACAGAACAGAAGATTGCACTAATTGTAGCTTTATCAATCGTCAATATCAATTGTAGCTAATCATTATTGAGATTTTAAATAAATTTCTTCAAAACCTTCTGCCTTCACATAAATACGATTCTATGTCTACGTACCTTCATTTAAGCCCTATAAAAATAATTATGCAAATTTAAGTTTTACTTAACTTATGCAAAAAAAAGTTAATGAAACAATATTTTGGATTTTCTCGGATTTGTTGTTTTGCCACTGAGACCCTTATTCAATTGCACTCTTCAATGAATCTTTTGAACAAAATGTGGATGAAGCAGATTAATAAATTATGTTTGATTGAAAGCTATGTTTTAATGGAAAAAGTAAATATATTTTTTGAAAAAACTCAACCGCAATCGTTGCGTAGGCATCCGCAAAGTTAGTTTTGAGCTTGGATATTAATACGTTTAGACATTTCTTTCTCTTTATAATATTTGCTCTACCTAATTCCGAAATTGAAGACAGTTGGCAGATCAAATCTGATTATTGAAAAATGTTTTTATGACAAGCGGCATAAACTAGTCAAGTTACAAACAAATGCTGTTGCAAGGGCTTAATTAAGGCATGCTGAATTGTGAACATTTTAATGCACATAATATTTTATTATAGTCCTATGTTCCGACTCGAGAGGAAAATATAACCCTCTAGTTACAATTATTTATTTATCGGTGTGATTTTTCTTAAATGAATATGGAGAATTAATGTATATGCATATACCGAGAAAAATCAAATTAAAAAATTAAAAACTATAATTACTTACCAATCAAAAACGCCTAGACGTACTCCAACTTTTCAGCGAAGATTACCGGTCTTCAGCGAAACTTGGAGAGTCTACTCACACTCCAAAGCACAAACAAAAGAGTATCGTTAATTTGTAAATAAAATTATCTCCTCTCAAGTGTCTCCTCCTTCCACGTGAAGGCCGCAACCCAATCAGCAGGCGCAAACACTCGCCGGTTATACATGGTGTTCCAAATTAGTGAGCTCAGGTGCGAAACTGCGTTTCGCGACTCAGTTTTATTTTGGAAGCTGCCCATAGTATAAAGAATATTTCGAATACATAACAACATTAACAATAATTGTTAACCTTAAAGATTTATTAAAGAATTAGTACCACAGTAATTTGAACTGTTACTAAAAACTCAATCTCAATAGTTACTAATATTGAACAATGAATTTATTTTGTTGTCGTGCAATCTGCCTGGTACTTCCAAGGAATTATTGAGATGTGCGTTATACTGTGTACTTAGAAAACGTGTCTGCAAGTTATATTGAAAATATAGCCAAAAAGTACGTTCTCTGCATGTAAATGGTGCGGTTTATTTATTCGAATAACAAGGAAAGGATCCATTATTGTTGGTGATCGATTGTCAATTTGCAATCGGTTTTGGCTAGTGGTGCTTCTACAGGATATTGTTAAATACAGGGATCTTATTTTTATGGAGCAGCTTTCAACGTTTTAATTACTAGATGAATTGACTTAATTTACACTACTCAATCACGATGCACTCTTTATGCAATTATGTTTTGGGAACCATTCAGGGTGTGTCATAATAGCATATCCATATTTAAGTCAGCCAGCCTGAGCAGGCTTTAAAGAAAACAAATTATTTAAATGCAGGTCTGCAAACGCTTCGCTGTCAAGCAACAGGGTGTGAGAGTTTCAGGAATGTTTTTGATTTTTTCTGCAGATCTGGCAGTTTTCCATCTAGTAGTAGTAAACATCTTTATTTCTAAAAAAAAGCTATCCACCTATCAGTCTTTCTGCCCTTGTTTAGTACACGCAGTATTAATCTAAACAAACAAATAAAGGTAAAAATTATCTTATTCTAGGTTACTAATTGATAACTTTCTGTCCTGATGTTTCGTATGTGTTTAGTGAATTTAAGTTTGTGGTCAATTGTGATTCCAAGGTATTTTACGTCGTTTTTTCGTTGTGTCGTTTGGCCGTCTGCAGTTATTGTAGGGGAGTCAGCGTTGAGTCTGTGGTTTGTGAGCAGAAGTTGGTTTTTTGAAGGGTTTAGTGTTAGTCTCCATTTGTAAAACCATGTCATTGTGTTGTTTGTTAGTGTTTGGAGTCTTTGAGCTGCTCTCTCAGTAGTTTTGTCATGTACGATAAGTGCCGGTGTCGTCTGCGTATTGTAATATGTATGCCGATCTGTCGATTTGATTTTTGTCTGGTAAGTGGTAATTGTATATGTGAGGTAACGGTGAGAGCGGGGAACCTTGCGGAGTCCTTGTCCAGGGGAAAAAGAAAAAGAGAATGTGTTGTCAATTCGTACTTGTAGTAGTCTGTTTTCGAGTAAGTTTTTTATGATGTGGAGTAGATATGTTTTTCCATCTATTTAAATCGAAAATTGAAAATCTATTGCATTATGTTATGCTATTAAACGATGTGCCACTTAACCCTCATTCCCATTTAAGATTCTAAGGGTGACATCTACCCCTCCAAGGGGGTTAAAATAAGAAGGCTAAAAATATTAGTTTAAAGTGGCCCCCTTTACAAATAAAAGTGACGTGTCTTTCCGATTTTTGATATTTTTAACTGTAACAGAAATCATGAAAAGAGATAGACTTTCGAGGCCATTCCTTGAAACAAGTGGGTTTTTCGGGTTTTTAGGCCGTCGTTCGGTAGAATTTCTTCTTGACGTTTCGCAAGCACGTGCGGCTTGCATCTTCAGAAGTGGTTTGCTTGAACGCTTACACTGTTCTGATGTTATATATTTTAAGCTGGTAGTTGGCCATCCTGTTGTTCCAAACCACCGACTCATAGAAAAAGAACTGGACTAGACAACACCTCAAACAGAAATCACATCGTTCGCAGCAGTCAGAATTTATTCAGATACAAAGATTGGCCGTGTAAAGTTTATTTTGTTGAGCAGTTTATTTGCGGATGGACGGCGAAACGTATTTAGAGCATTCAGCTTTGATTACACCGAAAATTGGAAACCAGACTACTTATCTGCTAGAGACTATTTCTCCCTATGAACGCCTTTCAGCAACTTTACGCTTTTTTGGCTACGGGAAGAACTTATAAAGATTTGAAATTTACATCAGTGGTTTCACCACAAGCCCTGAGCCAGATAATTCCAGAAACTTTTCAAGCTCTGTACAATGCTTTAAGGAATGACTATGTAAAGAATGCTTCTACAATATACCTACTTGCACAAATGCGCATTTTATTCCTAAACAGCAGTTCTATAACTAAAAATGTGATCAGTCCTGTTTTCTATGTTGATTTTATGAACTATCAGGTGGTTTCATCCAGAGTTCCTTCAGTAGTCAGCGTGAATGGCGATGTTACAGTTTTCTTTCTTTCTTTTAAAATTTTAAGGGCTTTAAGCTCAACTTTAAAGTTAAAACAACCGGTAATACAACCAGTGAGCAAAATCTTAGCTGATACTGGATCAACTGGAATCGAATCAGTTCCGCTACTAATGTTACATCGTTTCGGTCCCTAATATAATTATTATATATCACGCACATTATTGTATATTTTACCTCAAGTACGTTGGTACTTATTATTAACCTATTGCATATTGTGCTAGAGTAACTTACTACACGAATCCACACGCATTCTCCGATTTATATTTGAGGTCTTCAATGAACCTCATTATATGTCCGTCGCATTTTCAAAATACGCTTTAGATTCTATACTTAGAAACACAGCGTCAACTAAAAATAAATGTATATTCCCTTGGTTTTCCTCATTTTCGCCATGTAGGTAGAAGTACATCTACCTTTTATATGTATCTGCGGCTTTCAGATATACACTGATTACTTAGTTGTGATATGGAAAGAGTTCACTAGTGTGTTGAAGAAGTTTTGTAACATGTAAGTGATTTAAATTGATTATCGTAAATTCGATACACGTGGAATAACCTAACATTAAGACGTTGCAAAACATCCTAAAAATGTATTTCATGCGTTTTTTGAAGTTCGTAATTCAAAATTATAGTATTCTATATTCTATATTTTTATATTCGCATAAACTCATAAATATTTTAAAAACTATACTCATATAGGCAAAACATATTTTCTTAAGATCGAGACGTTGTAATATATGTAATATAATATATCGAGACGATGATGTAGTAATATAGTAAAATTACTACACATTGAATTCTGCAAATGTATAACAGAAATAAAGTAAAATAAATCTTCAATATTGCAAATGAATCTATAGATGTACACTTAAGAGTCAGATGGCATAGGAAATTTACAATTAAGGAAAAGGTATGCCTACTTATTCAAGCTGCACTAAAATTAAGCAAGTGCACAAATTATTGGTTTATTAAAACGTTTGAAATCCTCATATTTAAGTTAAAGGTTTCCGCTGATGCTTAAGAAAGAGAGCCATTTAAACGATTGTTATTTATATGACTAATGGCATTAGACTTATAAGAATAAAAATAATACATGCAGGATGAAAAGTTTTGTGACAAGAAAAGAGAATTGAAGGCCCTTTAAAACGATGTGCCACTTGACCCCCATTCCCATTTCAGATTCTAAGTGGAACATCTATCCCTCCTAGGGAGTTGAAACAAGAAGGCTAAAAATATTAATTTAAAGTGTCCCCCTTACAAATAAAATAGACGTGTGTTTTAGATTTTTCATATTTTTAACTGTAAGAGAGATATTAAGGGTGAGAAGTTTTCAAATTGACACCCCTTATGTAAGGACATTAGCAGGTGTGACATTTAATTTTCTATCAAGTTTTACTAAACCAACATTATCACTCTTCCATAGAGCACAATTGAACACCTTCTCAAGTTTACAACAAATGTAATGCTCTGTAGAAGAAACATACAAGCACTAAATAAATCAAGTGAACAAGATATGCATTGATAGAAAATTATGCTATGATAAATGGGATCTGATTTACAGCAGATGCTCAAAATGACGACCTGTTTCTTGAAACTTTCTAAATAGTCTGGTGGAGTCAAATTGGGTGATAGTTGAGGCCAATTTTTGAAGCTAATCAACCGGGTTTCTTCCCCCATTTGATATTGAGTTGTCAAAAAACCAAAAATTAAATGTTCCGTTTAAAGATCAATTGACTAATTGTCAATATCACGTCTCACACATTAACTGATCACCTATGTTAAATAGTAAGCGGTAATGAAGCTAAAATAATAAGGATATTTCGGTGGATTAACTAATTTATTGTTATAATATATAGAAATTACTGAAAAGCAAAGTTTTTAATGTTTTACTTTCTGCAACTTTATTGATAAGACTCATACAAAATTCATTCTCTTTTTCAAAACATTTCTTCGACATTCTTTAGTCGAGTAAATTTTAGTTAAATAATTAAAGAGATTTTTAGATTTTTCGAAATATTTCTTGAAATTGAAAATTTAAATGCTGTCAAATTTTCATTTACAATTAAAATTAATATGTGTTATATTTATATGAAACTTTTCCAAAGTTCCAAAGTTTTATTTCCAAATCAAAATATTTATCTATTTCCTTGATCAAGCAAGTTTTCTTTTATTTATGCGACACATTGTATTGCAGAATATTTTTAAATTAATTATAACTCGTATTATAGATTTATAATCAAACTACGTAATTTTTCTTATAAATATATAATACCTTAAATCCGATTTTATCCTAATTTTCTCTTTAAGAAGATACCGTAGATTAGTACAGTTAAAGTACCGCTTCTATCCCTTTGTGGTACGCCACAATTGTTCACATTTGTTTGTGTGTTTTTTGTTTTGTTTTTGTCAAATTGTTCGCTTAGCAAAGATCTTTAGATCAAAGATCAGCTTCTAAAATGTTTCAATATTTGTTTCTACCTCTAGCAAGATTAGGAATTTGCCATAAAGACTCAAGACAATGTTGTCTGCCTTTCTTCTTCTGACCCTTTATGAGTTATAGCGTCTTTTAAACTTCGTGGACCTCCAACATTTTCTTTTCAATCTCTCAAAACTTAATTAGAGAAGTATAGGTCTTCATACAGCATTGTAAAATGAAGTACTGTTGGCATCTCGAATCTGATCAATTCATCGGGTTGGTGAGCGCCCTTTGGACCTTCGTCTCTCTACGGTTCCCGAAACTGTTAAACTCTTCAGATTATTATCGTATTTCTGCAATGTGCCCAAAAAACCTCATGCTGCCTTTAAGATAAATGGAGTAGAGGGTATTCTGCATGTTCAATTCTTTAAGGATCCTATCTGTACGCTCTATCTGTAAAGCTCATGGAATTCTGAGCATTCATCTATTGCATCTCCAGCACCGCATTTCAAATGCAATACGTTTTCTTCTATTTCTTTATTTATATTGAAAAATGAAGAAAACTGGATGGAGGCTCATGTTAGTGATTTACGTTTAAAGCCCCTAGACTTGATAATAAATTGTACTTATAAAACCTCATTAGTCATAAGTATTTAGTCTTTAGTATTAAATTTTATTGTCACTAATTATGGTGTTATGTGATTATGTGTTCATTTACGTCCAAAACACGTATAACCGATGTCTGGCGTATAAGGCAGGGTCTACCTAAGCCTTACTGACGAGTCCAATAGGTAGACCCGGGACGAAACGCAGGGCTCATCACATAACACCATAATTAGTGACAATAAAATTGACTGAAAACCCAGGAATACATTGGAATGAATTAAAGTACAGTCAGGAAAAAGAATATACAAAAAGATATAGATGCTTGGGAAAAAAAGCAGAATGGAACGAGTGGCAGCATCGGCAACACGGGTTGCCAACATCTCACCGCAGAAGATCTACACCGGCTCGGTTCATTTACGTCCAAAACACGTATAACCGATGTCTGGCGTATAAGGCAGGGTCTACCTAAGCCTTACTGACGAGTCCAATAGGTAGACCCGGGACGAAACGCAGGGCTCATCACATAACACCATAATTAGTGACAATAAAATTGACTGAAAACCCAGGAATACATTGGAATGAATTAAAGTACAGTCAGGAAAAAGAATATACAAAAAAATAAATTATAATGTGATCTGTTAGTAGACAGACTCATACATGCTTATTATTGTAAGTTTTTAAAGATTGGGTTTTCGAATCGAAAATATGTGTTATCTGGCCAACGAAACTACTTAATATCTGTAGATACATTGTAGAGTTCTTGGGATGTTAATAAAAAATATACATATCTAGTTATATCCACGCCATAAATGGAAACCACGAACGCAGCAGCGGAATCGTACACATTCTGTTTATAAAGCATTTTCTGATTCTCTGTCAAACCTTCAGCAACGCGAAATATTGTTAGTCGTAATAAAACTTTGGTTTTTAAAAAAGGACATTTTCATTTGGAAATATATAATTATCCACTAGTTGCACTTTAGCCATTCCTATTCATCCTCGGATGTCGCTTTCACTTGAACGTCTGTTACCATCTATGATCCTAGATCTTGATATAGACAAAGGTGAATTTGAAAATAAAGTAAAAAATAATCTAGGCCCACTATGTTCAATGAGGCCGAAGTCAACTTTTGTTATTCTTATAACATGTTTATGTTTGGTCAAGATAAATAATTAAAATTAACAAAATTAAGATTTTATGGTTTTTGCCCCAATTGAGTATTACGGTGTCCAAAATCTTTTCATTCCGAGTTGAAATGTGACAAAATCCTATAATTTTGTTAACTATAAGATAGCCATGGGCGCTAATTTAAGGCCTCTTATCAGTTTTTTCCAACAGTTGCAGAGATATGAATTTTTGAATATCTAAGGAACCTCTTAAGTGGCAAATTTCTTCATAACTTTTAGTCTCTATGTATTTTTGAAGCATACCCCGAACCAGATTTTTTTTGTGTTTTCAAAATTAAGATATTTTTCAGTTGGTGCTTATTATGTGACAAATACCTGTTCCTCTTTAAACGCTTAGGAATAAGCTCCTAGTCCAGACCAAAGTTTCTTACAAAAATGTACTTTCTGCCGGAATGACCAGATTTATAACACATAAACATTTACAGACCGAAAATGTTTTTTCTGTCACTAAAGTGATTCGGTTCTGAACAGGATGAGGACATATTTTGGTTTTAATAATAATCCGCACTTTGAAAACTTTCCACCAAATAATTTAATTAAAATATTGTGAAAAGCAAATTGGTAAATGTTTTTAAATGCAGTTCTCATTATCTTTTTCTTCCCGTAAAGACGCCATGTGATAAGCGGTAAAAAAGAATTAAACCGAATTTCCTGTTTCTTCGTCTTCCACAAACGGTTTTTACTTTACGACTTTTTCTCCTTACAAGGTTTTTATTATCGACGAGTCGCGAGTCGACGCACAGACTTCTTGTCCAGATTTGGCTTATCTGGATATCTTGTGACTAATAAACGGCATGTTCGGTTGGTAGTACGAATTTACGAATACCTATTTAAAATTATGTAAATTATTATAATAATTTAATATTCTTCATTAGCAAAAATACAGTTCAGTTCAATTATGACTACTTAGTGCATATCCTCACAGACAATACTTGAGATGGAAATAGAAACAAAAAATTGATATTATAGAACTAAAATAAGTTCGAAATTGTAAACTAAATATGAAAGTTGCAGAAAAACGCCAAAGAAAGTTAGTAAAAACACGCATTTTCTGCTGTTTTCTGTTATAAAAAAAACCTGTGACGTAACAAAATGTCACAGGAGAAAGCAAAAGACTGAAGCAGTCCAAGATCTAATCCTTGAGATTTTGCTTTTAACTAGCAGACTGCGTTTATTTAAGCATGCAATTATTGAACCCCATGAGCCGATGTGTATGCCAACGACTGCTTACTTTGCCTTCCTCAACAAATACTGCTTGCGGACTAGAATGTTAGCCAAGGGAGAACTCAAAACGCCCAGTTGGGCAGAAATGTTCATCAATACCCCCAAATACATAATTCAAGCAATCAGAAACCTACTCACAAACAGACAATACGTACAGAGGTACGCATAGACAACACCCTCTCCTTTGCTTTCTCACCTGAACAAGGACACTCGCAAGGATCCTCGCTATCACCCCTTCTTTACAAAATATACTGCCACGACATATACAATCACAGTCGCCACTACAAAAGACACATTGACAAATCTGCTTACATACTACAATACGCCGATGACACTCCATTGATCGTGCACGACAAAACTACGGCAAAAGCAGTACAAAAACTTCAAACACTAACAGACAATACAATTGCATGGTTCTACAAAAGGAGACTTACACCAAACGCCACGAAATACCAACTACTTTTACCAAACCACCAAATTAAAGACGACCCTCCATCAATAGCAACAGACGGAAGCAGAACTAGACCAAAACAAGAGGCAAAATATCTAGGAATGACACTGGACCAAAAACTGAAATTTACAAAACACGCACAGAACGTAAGAACAGAAATCATTCAACGGACAAAACACTTCCGATCACTGATGTACAAAGACAAAGGAATTACTACAAAGACCGCCACAAAAATTTACCAATCAATATGTAGACCTCTGCTTGACTACAGACATATACTGACAGCGAATGCATCTAGAAAAACTAAACAACACATTCAAACAACAGAACAGATTGCATTGAGAGCAATTACCAAAATAAGACATTCCCAAAACCAACTACACAACCCTTCAAACCAACTAGTCTACGAACGAACAAAAATAACTCGAATAACCGAAAGACAACTTCAACTTCACTTACAAACAAAATGGAAAAACAATCCCCACAACTGGACCCTACTGAATCCCCTTTGCCTCACAAGACAAACGAGACAATCCCGCTCCGCTTCCCAGCAACAACACTACTTAAACGTTTACGTTAGAGAATTAATACAAATACATGTACATATGCAAGGGCAGAAAGGCCGTGGGTCGATAGCCTGTTGAGAAAATAAAGATTTTGTATATATATGTTCATCAATATTATGCCTCCAGAAAGTGGTATTTGGCCAAATATGGAAGTGGAAACCTAAATAAAATCTATCGAAGCAAAACCAATACCTTTTGATTATGGATCAAGACCTTATATTTATTTTCTGTGTGTGATTTCGTTTGTATGGGTGATGAAGACTTCCTCAGGAACGTTGTAGCAACGTTTGGCACACCCAGACCTATGTAGCGCAGCTTAAAGTCGGGCTTTTCCGAAACGGAGCGTCCGATATTTTACAATTTTTTGTCCTCTGTATATTGAAAACAGCTAGAACTGTATATGTGTGATAACAAACAAACACACAACCAAAATGTATGGTAAATGTATTCGTACTTACAACAGAGTTTACATGTCAAAGGTCGCTAATGGGCAGAAAATATAGCTGATAATGTATGTAATTGACTCACTATTACATTTATGCAATGCAAAGATTGAAAATAATTAAAATCAGAAAAATTATTATTTAAAAATTAATTGATCGAATAAAATGTTTTGATAATCAAAAATTTTTTCACTTTCGTTTTAAATTGTTAAAAAGCATTGACTTTATATGAGTTGGCAACAGATTGACAAATTTTTGACCATAATGATTTATCCCTGTTTCCATCTTGCGAAACAAAAGTCAGTATAAATATCGCTTTTAGTCTTGTAAGGTGGTGATCGATGCTTCCGCGTGTTCTATATGATTCTTCATTTTTTAACATACAGTGAGTCTCAGCAGTAGGTAATGTCTAAATTCATTTAAAATTCAGCGGACTGTTTCTTGGAAAAAAACAAAGTTATTTATACAGGCTAGTCCAGGCATAAGTGGCAGCCGTCAACTTATTTTTTTCTTACATGAATTCTTTATTGAATTGTAAGAATGATTACGATTGAACCAATCAATATTCAATAGCGATGATTTCTTTCAAATGTCTGAGTCCTGAAAAAAGACCGATTTATTTCAAGAAACAAAACAACAATCAAATTAAATGTTCAAATTAAGTGTCCAATGCGTTCAAGAAACTTCTTGCACGTCACCAAGCATTTCCGGAGTTATAGCACGAACTTCTTTTCGGATTTTCTCCGATTTGAGGTAACCTCACAAGATAAAGCTATCGGAGTTAGATTTGGAGCTCTAGGAGGCCATCCAATAGGTCCTCTCCTTCCTGTTTACCGATTGGGAAAGGTTTCATCCAAAATTTTACGATCAATGGCATAGTGTGGGGGAGCACCATCTTACTGGAAAATCAGTTTTTCGTCAGGAGATCCGGCTCTCATGGATTTGGAAATAAAGACACCAATACTGGAATTAATTCAAGTTGGAGAAGTTCTACATGTACTTCCAGTAGATTTAGAGCCTGTTCAAAAAAAAACGATCCTATTTCTCTTTCGCGCACTATTCCACACCACATATTTTTTGAGGTACTGGCTTTGAACGTTGGCTTAAATGGATTATCTTCTAAAGAAAGTAAAACGGCAATTTGTTCATTTCTATCCCGAGCAGAACGTCCAGATTTAAGAAATTCTATTGAGTTTAGGTATAGGACATGACACCTGAATCTTACTTGAAAATCAATGGCAAATTCAAAATAAAATAGGTGCTTCCATTTGAAAAAATGAAGTTTTGGATCCCCAGGTAAATAAATTTACAAAAAAAACCGCAATTAAAAATAAAAATGTACGGGTCTAAACATTTTTCCAAAAAACACACCGCTAAATTTTATATGAATTTAGACATTACTTCTGGGACTCATGAGAGTTTCATGATACATTGATGTACAATGAATATACATACATGATTTTCAGTTTTGGTTTTTATGACTACTGGCAAGAATGCAAGTTGTCCTGTCCATGACCTGGTCTGGTAAAACTTCATCTCCTCCCAGGAGTCTGTGTCTACATGTTGCATGTGACGTGCAGTGACACATAATATGTAAAGTCGTTTCGTCCTCTAATTCGCACCCCCTGCAGGTCGGTTGATCCCTCAGTCCCATCCTGAAGAGGTGATTTTTGCAGGGGGCGTGTCCTGTTAAAAATGCCACTATCCTCCTTAATTTGCCTGATGAGATCTAGCCGTTCGTTTTTACGCACTGGTGGTGGAGGTCCCACCAACTGCTTTGCGGTAAGGAGTCGCGGTGTCTCCTCCCAGTACTTTTTATGTTCTTCCAAGCGCAAGCAGGTTTTTGGTTGCTCAGTGGTTGCTCGGCCCCTGCCTTAGCAAGTTCGGCAGCAATCTCGTTTCCTTTGCTCCTGTTTGTCCCAGTTGCCCAAGTGTGTTTTACTCTGTTTGAGTTCCCAGCCAGGGTCGTAAGTAATTTCACACAATCTAGCACACATTGTGACCTGATTGTGTACGATTCCAGTGCCTTTATTGGGGCTTCATCTCCGATTACGATGGTAATATGCTTCCGTGTGTAGGCTCTTTCCCTCATTTTCCGGGCGCAATTTGTTATTGCTAGTATACTTGCTTGAAAAACGGTCGTGATTGTACCCAGGTTTAAGGTAATCCTTTCCCCGGTTCTTCCTCTTTCGACTATACCAGCGCCTGTGCCCGATGCTGTTTTTGTGCCTTCCGTATACCATACGGAGTCCCCTGTGATAGCTGATGATATAGTTTTAGACGACAATCAAGTAGAAAGGGCAAAAGCACATTTAAAGTCTTTATGGACTAGACTGATGTTCTTAAAAGGTTGCAATTCTTCTAATTCTGAATCTGACCCTGGCCCACACGATATGGAAACGAAATCATCTGGTTCTTCATTAAGCGATGAAATGGAAGCCTTTTTAAACCCTAAAGATTCAGAGCAAAAATATTTATCAGGAATTAATCAGCACGAATTTTCATCACATGATTCATTTATAGCCCTTAACAAAATTGAAAATATTTAAAATTCCGATAAATTAGAACAAAGAAAAAGAAAGATCTTAATCCCGAGTTATACATGCTTGCTCAAATATTAATAAGTGTGCCGGCAACTCAATTTTTGTTGCCGCTTATGAGGTCAAATATTAACAAAAAATGTTTAGAGGAAGAATATTATTTGCGAGGACAAACCGACTTTTCAATTGTAAAGAACAATCTCCGTTCGTTTATACACTACTTTTAAGACCCTTTTTTAAGTTGCATTATTTTAGTTTTTCGATAACCAACCACAAAATTTTTGAAATTGAAATTTCCAACAAATCGACGAAAAATGTAAAGGCATAAACCAGGGAGAACAATTTTTAAACGGAAGTGAGTGAAAACGGAAAGAAGAAAAAAAGCTAAAGTCAGAAATTTCAGTAAAAAAATATAAAAAAATACTTTTAAAAAATACCACGATTAAATTAATTTTTGTATGGGAGTTTTTATTTCAATGTTGTTCCATTTAATATTGCCTGAATTTCAATCCTTATATACTTTCTATTATAATTGTATCCGGTCGTACGTCCGGTACTGGTTATACGTCGTGTTACCGTACAACCAGTCGAAGTACAGTATGAAGCAGTGCATCTTTTATCTTGCATAATACAAGAAGCAAGGAAAAAGATAATGAATTACTAGATAGAGTAGCCTCTATCTTTGTCCTCGTTTGTTGTATTATATAGATTTTGGAACTGAAAAAAACCGGAACTGAACTGAATTGGAAAATATTTTCTAAACCGGAACCGTATCGGAAACTGAATTCAAAATGTTGCCTTGGACCGAAACCGGAACGGAACACTTATTTCAATTCGTTCCGGGTCCTTGTTATAAATAAGTGAGTAAATCAAACTGGCAACGTAGGAGGAAAATGCATTTATACCTGAGACCCTTGTAACAGCATTGCCGTGCCCGCAGCATTTTCTAAAATTTTTTGAATTTTCGTTTTCCTTATGCTGTGGTGATCCATTTTTAAATTTGAATTTTTAGTATGGCTGTGACTCTTAAAATTTGCTCTGGCTGGGTTTCCTGTATTTGGTGTATTTTCTTAAAATAGAACGCATTAAATTTATCATAAAAGTGTCAAATACAGTCAGTTGAATACATTTCATGGACGATCTAATAACTTAATTAATTTAAATCAGATTATAAAAATTTACGAAAATCCTTTGAAAGTAGGAATATGTTTTGTTAGTTTATTAAAAGTTACTCTGGTCAGTTGGTGACTTTCATCTTTCTGGTCCGACAACACTGGCGGTAACGATTTACTCGTTTCATAACAATAACATACTCTATTGAAGTTTCTCACCCTCACCAAATCTGTAAGTGTAAAAGAAGGTGAACCGGTAAATAAATATATTATATTTATTTACATCACTATCATAATATTGAATAAGTATTCAATATTATACGCAATCCTACTTGCGTTTTAAAAAGTTTGTTATGGTTTTAGTTTGTATTTTCAATATCCCAATGGGTCTTGCTCTTGTGTTTTCGTTAGCCATTTAATAGCTTTCCTCATAAATTCTGTAATTATTATCGGTCATAAACATTTTTCATGAATTTCATGAATGATAATCATTTAATCTTTGAAAGTACTCATGAAAATCAATTCACTTTAAATCAAATTTTGCTAAATATCTAGTTTTGAACCCTTATGTATTTCGATAAAAAAGTTACTTGCGTTATTATCCCCTTATTCTCCCCTTAGGGCAGAAAGACCGATAGGTCGATAGCCTTTTTTAGAAATAAAGATGTTTACTACTACTCCCCTTACCAACCCTTTCTTAGTGCAGTTTCTTCCGGATATGCCTACATTTTTAATCGTTTCTCTTACGTACACGTATATAAATAAATAAAGTAAATATTGTTTACAGTTGACATGAAGATGGGAGACGACGGTACTCCAGTAAACAAAACAGTACCTGTTCCCGTAGCTGTTCCCAAGAGAAAGAAAGATGAACGGTATAGAAAACGCGACCCACGTTCATGGGAAAATATTATTAAAGTCACGGCCAATATGAGTTTTGAAGAAAGGCTTCAATATTTGGAAAATGCCTACAACGAATTATACAATGAGAATCGGGCATCCAATGCCAATTTACAGGCCAGGGAAAAGCAATATTCCCAATGTCTAAAAGAACATGAAAAAGACCGTGCAGAACTCACCAAAAGTATCTTAGCTAGGGGACAACTGGAAAGCCTATGTCGCGAGCTACAAAAGCAAAACAAACTTATTAAGGTACAGTTTTTACATATTAGAATATGTTAATTTGCTCTTTACATAGCACACGCATTTTCTAGATTTAACACTTGTTTTCAGAACTATATTAGAAAATTTATTATAAACTTTGAATCAGGGAGAGTATTACATTTTGCATTGGCAAAAGCTGTGCTTGAAACTCGTAAACCTACAGAAAAACTCACTTTGTCCACTAAAAACATTTCATTGTTACATGTCCAGCAATCTATTAATTGTCTTCTAATTGTTTGCTTAGGAGGAAAATATAGCTAGAATAAAAGAGGAAGAAGATCGAAGAAGGGAAGTAGCTAACACTTTCACTGAGCGTTTGAATGCACTCACAAATCTAATAACAGAAAGTAAAGACAAGTCAAATAAAGTAAAAGAGGAGAACGAGAATATGACTCAGAAATTGACTGAACTTTATGAACAATATCAACAAAGAGAAAATCACATTGAAACGGTGACTAAGCAACTCGATTTGCAGAAGAAATTAGCGGAAACGCAAGCCAAGAAAGTTGAAATTGAACATGAAGCTGAAAGGCAAACCTATTTGGCTCAAAAAAAAGCCCTTGAATTGCAGCTACAGCAAAAGGAGAGAGAGCTGGTCTTGCTTGCTGAGAAGTATAGAAGTCGTGAAGCTGAAATTGACTTGTACAAAAGTCAATACAATGATTTTGAAAGCACCATGTCAAAGAGCAGTAAGGTAATGATCATTTGGAAAACATTGCGTTTACATTTTGTTTGCTGTTTTTTTGAAAAAATCTATCCAATCCAGTTTGTCATAACTTGAGTATTGATTAACATGTATTAATATTCTTTCAGGTATTTGACAGTCTTAAGGAGGAAATGATGAAAATGAGTAAGCAAGTTCATACTCTTGAAACTGAAAGAAATGATCTGAAGAAAAAATGGCAATCCAGTGTAAATTCCTTGATCGTATTGTCGGAGCAACACATGAGTTTATCCACTGAGCAAGGTGCATTGGAGAAACGCATTTTAATGTTACAAAAACTGTGCAGACAACTTCAAGAAGAAAGAAGCTCATATTTGAGGCAACTTAAAGAACATAATATTGAAGCCATTGCTCCTTTGAAAATAGAATATTCTAAGGACATCAGTCAAGAAAGCTTCTGTGACCGTTCAAACAGCGATGCGACCGGTACCGAAACAAAGAGAGTACAAGCTGTAAAGAAGGAGGTAAGGATACCATTTCAATATTTAGAACTGATTTTGTAAGTCTTATGGGTAATATCTCACGAACATGAGTTTTAAATTGTTGCGAGAACGTTGGAGTTTTCGGTCAATGGTTTGTGATAAAAACTATGTTTTTTGGGTCCAAGATATGGCTATCTTTTATCGATTGTCATAGGTCTAGGAAGGAATACAACTGTATAAAATTGCAATTCGAAGAAACGATAATAAAATGCCAACGACAAAGCCAATAATTGCTAACACATAGTTAAAATATAAGAAACATTGAAATGAAAACTGCCAGATTATTTGAATTTTAGTCATTCATTTCATCATTCGAATTTTGTCGTCTTTTGTCGTTTATCTCGCTTTTGGAAGAAAGTATTCATCAGATGAAGTCTCTCTTTCTAGAAAGGTTGCTAACATTTTTCCGCTTTCATTTCTGATGCCGAGTCCGAACTGTCCTATGTGTGTTTCCGTCTCACCCTCCAAGTCCAAGTCTCGTCCCATAATAGTGTGCGTCGCTGGGTTCACTCTCATCAGTCACTCCCTCGTCATCATGTGAAGAAGTTGGTTGAATTACGTCAAAGTGTAAAACAGCTCTGTTTCCTCCTTCCAGAGCCCTGAGAATGGCTGAAATAGAGCCGATAGAGTTGGACCAAGAAAAATAGTGTTTCTCTTTCTTCAATCGGTTGACCGGATCATCGTCACATCTTCTAGACACTAGTTTTACTGTCACTAGCAAAATTTGAAATGTAGAAGATTTAGGAGATCGGTCTGTTGTCGTCTTCAGAAAAGCATCTGAGTTAATTACCAAAGTTTCGGAAATTTCATGTTCAGGGTGGCGATTGAGCTGATTACATCGTTCTGTAATGAATCAAAAAAATCATTATAACAAGGTTGTCACGTTAAAAATCAAGAAAATAAAGTGCAAGTTAAATCCTGTAGACGAAAATCCATTTTCCAAAAGCTTGATAATCAAATCAAAAGACTTTAACACACATATGTCAACAATATGTTCCAAGTTTCCCAACATGGTGAATTCTACCATTCTACTTTTGTTACTAATGGATATTTTCTAATAGTATGGTTTACATACACTTTTAATTAAATAATAGTTCACACTGTGGCTTATTCTTGATAATTTCGAACAAGTTCAGACGTGGTTGTGCAGTTCTACTTTCTACGTATAGCATGCCTAATCCTCCATCCTTAGAAGTTAACGATTCACAAATTAACAGTTGATTTTCTACGGTATCGCATATTGTTTGATTTGCGACGGATTAAGCCAACTTATATCCGATATTGTTCGTAAATGATGCATTTGCACTTTCTGAGCAACTATCAGGTACGCTTGAAAGTACGTCGAAAAGAACAGAAAATCACCAAATGGTCGTGATATTGCGCCTTGCTAAGTGTACATGCTTTCATGGATTTTTATGCAACAGTTGATCGCTTTGGTTGCAAACACAACGATATTTTTGTTTTCCCCTTATTTTGAAGCCGTCTTGTTATTGTTGTGAATTTAAATACATAACATTCGATTCGATTCGTATTTTGATTTTAGGTGAAAACAGCAAAAAGTGGAACACCAGCGATCGATTTGGGGCAAGGTCCATGTGAATCGAAGAAAGCTCTTCAACAAAACATTCAACTTCCTACCACTTCGACTGGTAGAGTTTGTGTATCCTCAGGTCCAGGTAAAAATACAGGGTGATTTAAAATTTGCGTCATATTTTTAAGGAGTTCTTTAGAGAGTATGAGAACATTTGATATTATTTCTTGACTATAAATTTATCGTGTATACTTTCCTGAGTGTATTTTAATTCAATGTAAAATAAAATTCCTGGGTTCCAGTCAATCACATTACTTATTATTTCATATCAAAAACGTTTCGGTGTCTTTTTCCACCATCATCAGTTTGTCTAAAATATACATTTAACATGTTGTCAATAATTTTTGAAAAACAAGAATCTTTGTTAACATATAACACATTACAATATAACTATTACAACATATTAAAACACATCCCTACAACTGGACCATACTGAATCCCCTTTGTCTCACAAGACCAACCAGACAATCCCGCTTCCGTTTCCCTACATCAACGCTACTCGAACACTTACAAACGCAACTGACTACTGGACAATAAAATAATTTTTTCTTGTCATTAGAATTGGAAAGTTTATTTAATAATATTGTTAACCTAGAATAAGAGAATTTTCATATTTGTTTTTTTTATTTAGATTAAGATGTATTAAACAAGGGCAGAAAGACCGATAGGTCGATAGCCTTTTTTTAGAAATAAAGATGTTTACTACTACTAAAACATATTAAAATATTTTGAAATCTCATCGGATTAAAAGGTGATTAAGTCAGGACAATTATGTTCGGGAAAAGACTAGAATTTATTGTTCAGAGCTTTAAAATTCACTATAGGCATGGCTGTTGCTACCTTCAAATTTGGCATGAAATTGGAATATTAAATTTTGTCCAACACCGAGCAAGCAAGAAAAAAATAACTGTTTATAATGTTTGGCGTTTTTCCTTCGCATTCTGAGGATATCATTTTTGGTATGCATTTCTTCAATATACTGGGTGTTAATATTTTATGTTTCATTCATTTATTTATTGTATGACATACAGAGCTAAGATTGTCTGTATCTGATCTAAAATTCATTGCATTGTGATGTTCTTTAATTTGTATCATTTCACGGACTCTTATTTTATTATAATTATCTTCATTAATCAATCTTTTTGTGTTGTCAAAATCAAAATTATGTAACATTTGTTGTGCTAATGCTGTTCCATTTTCGTTATTTTTCCTTAAGCTATATTTATGTTCACCTTTTTGTGATTTTTTCACCTTTTAACTTTTCACTATTTAATCACCTTTTAATCCGATGAGATTTCAAAATATTTTAATATGTTGTAATAGTTATATTTTAATGTGTAATATGTTAACAAAGATTCTTGTTTTTTTTTTAATTATTGACAATACACACTGAAAGACAAACTGATGATGGTGGAAAAAGACACCGAAACGTTTTTGATATGAAATAATAAATAATGTGATTGACTGGAACCCAGGAATTTTATTTTAAATATAAATTTATCTACATAATATCCAGTGCTAGAAATACATTTTTTTCCTGTGGGTTGGGAGCTTTTTATTTCCGTTATCGTGGAAACTCTTGGGACGATCACATAGCCACTGGAGTACAAACCCCTCTGTCGCTTGATCACCGTCAAAATGGTAGCCGCCAAAGGGTTTTTCAGGGGTTCAAATCGAAAAGATCAACGGCACGAAGAGACAAGTTTGAACTGTACTTAGTATGTTCCAATGTTTCCCAGCCAAGTTTTTGTTTTTCTTCCTTTGAGAATAGAAAGAAGCACAAAGAAGATTCTTTCTACCATACAAAGACACGGGTTCTTGATAGGGTGTTATCGACGAATTGTGGCTGTGATCTCCTCAGTATGTCTGATGGATTTTGCTGCCTTCATTGGTTAAAAACTTAATAATTATCCGTTGCTCCGAGACATGCACTGCTTTCTTGCTCATGGTCGCTTTAATACTAAATAGGCCTGATTGAATTCTAGTCCTTGCTATCCCCTGCCTTTTTTTCTTCTGATAAAGGTGACGAATTTATCCTTTCAGAAATAAAATCATCACATTTTATTTGCCTTTTAATTTTACCTATTTCTTAACATCTATCTACGTAATGTTAATCAGAAAATTTTTTCGTTTGTAGATACGAATCAGAACAATTGTTGCTAAATTAACGATTAACTTTTTCTAAATATCTCAGTTTTTTGCGAGTACACCCTGTAGAAGTGATCAATGTGTTCCAAATCTGTTTGCTTCTAATGAGCTTCTTCTTCTAATGGGCTGACGTCTATTGGGTGTAACACTACTAATCTTAACTGCAAAATATATTATATATAAGATTTTTGTCTCTGAAATGTTCACCTATCAATTTCTGTCTGTTATTTGAGACGCTAAACAAGCTGCTTAATGAGAATTGGCTAAACAGAAAATGTTTAAATCCAAAATCACAATTATCTCGCTTGTGATATAACGACTTTTAGCAACCAAGATCTACAAAGGACCACCTTTAGAATTATGAATAATAGAAATGTCAGAAATTGCTTACGTAATTATACAGGGTGTTCCATAACTATATCAAGAATGATAGGGGATATCAAGGCAATCATTTTGGTTTTTTGAACATGTCTGAAAGAAAACTGGTTTTGAAATCAGAGTGCTGAAATTTGTAAAAAGATATCTTATTAATATGTTTAAAACTTTTCAGTCAATTTTAACGAACGTTTAAAGAAAATATTCAGTGTCCCTGGGACACGTTTTTTAGAAAGTCCAAAGATGTCTAATTTAGTTAGCAACAAACTGAGAACATTTCATTAAAATCCACTCAACTGATTTTTACACGTTGTTTCGGAATATCATGGTAATGATTAAAAATTAGTTTATTTGTAATAATTTATTTGCTTATATTTGATCAATCAATCGCACATTTCAGCTGAATACCAATTTTTCTATTTAATAGGTGACGGGGGGAAAGAATTGGCTTGTGCCAATGGTGTTACCGGCAAGCCACTGATCTGTGAAGCTGCTATAGTAAGCAAATAAGTGTCAACAAAGTAAACCTTTCACTTAAAACTTAAGTAAAAATATTCATTTACAGTTATACAGAGGTCAACGACTGTTGATTGAAAATGAATTTGCTAAAAATCGTGTTTTTATATACGATTTTTACAGTTTGTGTGCATAAACAGAGTAAATGTTGTAGCAAAATATGTATTTTTATTTAGATATATTGTTAACTGCCACCTTTCCCATTGCTAACATTCCACACAGGTGGACAGTAGTTGCTTTTATTGAGACCGCTTGAAGGGTTCCAGTGATGTTCAATATAGGTAGTAACATCCAGTAAAGAAATAGTTTCAGCTTTATCACTAGCGTGCTTTTGAGCATTAGTTACTACATACTGAAAAGCAGTGAGAAATCTAAAGCGGCTTTAAAAATGTTGATTAAAATGCTTTTTTTCTAACATTTACACACCTCATATGTACAGGGTGGGCCACTAAGAGAGGTGCTCGGCCGTATCTCACAAACCAATAGTCGTATCGATTTCAGGTAAAAAATAATATGAATAAAGAGGCCACGGGAAATTGCTGGAAATTACTTTCAAGTTCGCAAAATGACCGCTAGAGGGCGACATTGCCACAGTGAATGCAACAAACGTATTTTTTGAGGTTTCAGATAGGCTAAGGTATGTTGAAAATACTTTAGTTTTATTCCTGAGAGAATTTGACTTATTTTTTGTTGAAGTCTTATTGTTCTAGCTAGTCAAATAAAGTGGTGGGGGAAGGCCAAATAATGGTTCAAAAAGTTATTGATAGCTCCGTGTTGGCTTAACAAAATTCAACGCTCAAATTTCAGTTGAAAAGCTCTTTATTTACCTTAACACCTGCTGTAAAATATTCGACCATATGATTGCCACTTTGGCAGCCAGAGGACACGTTATAAAAGGTCGTCAAACTTTTTCGATTTTCTTTAATTTTTTAAATGGAATGAAGTAATATTTCAGTTGCTTAGAAAGAGGATAAAAATGAAGCAAACTAGTGAAAACCGCACGCCGATATATTTATTGCAACCGAAGATATAAACTAATAAAAAATAATAATGATATTACAAAAATACATGGCAATTATTGGTCCTGATAAGAACCGATTGTTATATTTCACGCATTATTACTATTCCTGCGGATGAAATACACCTTTCGGTTTAAAACCTGCTTAGATGCTCAACATCTTTTTCGTCATTTCGAATGCATTACTCAAGCCTGTTTCTCGTAGATAAAACAGCACTCTCTACTTCTGCGACAGGAATGTGATGAATTGCACCCTTCATTTTGCTTATTAGGTCCTGTTTGGAGGTTGGTCTGGTTTGGTAAACAATATCCTTTATTCTCCCCCACATATAAAAATCCATAAACGTAAGATCGGGTGACCTAGCTGGCCACGGGAATAAACTGCCTCGTCCTATTCATCTATCGCGATAAACTTTGTCTAAAAATCGACGGACATTTACCGAGAAATGAGCTGGGCCCCGTCTTGTTGAAAAAACATGTTTACTCGATTTCGCAACGGTATATCTTCTAAAAGTAATGGTAGTTTGTTTTGTAAGAAGTCTAAATAAATATTTCCATTTAGTTTCTGTTCAAATATAAATGGACCATTAATTTGTCCCTCAATTATTCCGCATCAGACATGGAGACTAAATCGACCTTGATGATCAACTTCCTGCTGCAGATTGTCAAACAAATTCATTTGTTATTACGACTACTTGACGTTAAAACGGTATAAAATGAATTCGCTATAAAATTAGCTATATCTTCGGTTGCAAAAAATTTATCGATATGCGGTTTTCACTATTTTGTTTCATTTGTCGTTCTCTTTCTAAGCAGCTTAAATATTATATATCATTACATTTAAAAAATTGAAGGAAAACGACAAAGTTTGACGACCTTTGATAACGCGCACTCTCGCGGCCTTTAAAGTTAATAAAGAGCTTTTTAACTAGAATTAAAATTTTGAATTTGGTTGCGCCAATACGGAGCTATCCATAACGTTTTGAACCAATATTTGACTTTTACTCACCACTTTATTTGACTGGCTAGAACAATAACACTCCCACAAAAAAAGTGAAATTTTGTCGAGAACAGAATGAAAGTATTTCCGACCTACCTTAGCCTGTCCCAAACCGCTAAAAATCAGTATTTAAAATTTACTGGTGCAATTTCGTCCTCTAGCGGCCATTTGTCGAACTTGAAAGAAATTTCCAGCAATTTCTCTTGGTCACTTTACTCATACATTTTTTTACTCGAAATCGATATGACTAATAATTTGTGAGATACGGCCGACCTCTCTTAGTGGCCCACCCTGTACATAACTGAAAAATGATTTTGAATTTTGGTTTATAAATAAAACTTTCATCAACTTTCCATGTGGAATCACATGCTTAAATACATTGCGCGGTGTACTCATTTTGGGTCCAATTTTGGTAACACGTGATTTTAGTATTATTCAGGCGTGCCACCTGATATTCATATTGTGTACTCTTTTTCACACGAAATTTTGAATTTGGCGTTATCGATTATGTTGGTAACGTTGTGGCAATCGTCTGTCATCAAACGCCATCGGCTTAGTTTATTTGCGTCTGGGTGTAATTTTTACAGTATTTACCACTATTGAAGTATTATACATAGTATATGACGGTTTACATTACCTCAAACATTTTTGTTTCTCTTTTTATTTTAATATTTCTGCGTTCACCTGTCGTTTAACTGCTGTTTTAAGAGTAGGAACAAAGTATTTTTATTAAACAATACTCTCTAACTGGAACTTGATCAACGACTGGTACTTGAACTATTTTAACAACTCACCAAACTATGCCTGCACACTGATCACAGACACAGAGTACGATGAAGCCCTAGCGCACATCAAGAACACTGCTCCGGGGAAGGATAAAATTATGGCAAAAGTCTTGAAAAGCCTAACTCAAGAAACACACAAACTGATCCTAACTGAATTGAACAACTGCATCACAAATGGCAGAATCCCAGAAACATGGAAAAACGGCTTAATAATCCCTATACCCAAAAATGGACTGGGCAATACACAACCGAGCAACTACAGACCAATTACACTGCTTCCAGTACTGGGCAAGATTTTTGAAGGCATAATGAAGCAGCGGCTTGAAAGAGTGATTGGAAAGTATATACCTACCTACCAATTTGGTTTCAAACAGCATCACTCGACTGTTCATCCGCTCTTTATTTTGGCCAACAATATACAAACTACTCACCTAACTGACAGAAAGACATCTTGCCTGTTTATGGACATTAACAAGGCTTTTGACAGTGTCTGCCATAGAGGCTTACTATACAAACTATACAAACTACACACACCAACATATCTACTACACACCATAAAGAACTTACTAGAAAACAGACAACTACAAGTACGAATTGACAAAACACTGTCATTTTCTTTTTCCCCTGAACAAGGGCTCCCTCAAGGATCCCCGCTCTCACCGTTTCTCTACAATATATACTGCCATGACATATACAATTACAACTTACCAGACAAAAATCAAATCGACAGATCGGCATACATATTACAATACGCAGACGACACGGCACTTATTGTACATGACAAAACTACTGAGAGAGCAGCGCAAAGACTCCAAACACTAACAAACAACACAATGACATGGTTTTATAAATGGAGAATAACACCAAACGCGTCAAAAAACCAACTTCTGCTCACAAACCACAGACTCAACGCTGACTCCCCTACAATAACTGCAGACGGCCAAACGACACAACCAAAAAACGACGTAAAATACCTTGGAATCACAATTGACCACAAACTTAAATTCACTAAACACATACGCAACATCAGGGCAGAAACAATAAAGAGAACAAAACACTTCCGATCACTAACCTACAAAGACAGAGGAATTAGCACAAACACCGCCACCAAAATATATAAAGCTATTTGTAGACCCTTGCTAGACTTTGGACATGTACTCATGACTAACGGAACAGAAAGGACAAAACGTTATACACAAACAACAGAACAAATTGCACTAAGACTAATAACACGAATAAGACACCCCCAAAACCCACTACACAACCCCCCCACCCAACTACTATACGAACGCACAAACATGACAAAGATCTCGGAAAGACTCATACAGCTACAGACAAAATGGACAAACAACCCCTACAACTGGACCATACTGAATCCCCTTTGTCTTACAAGACCAACCAGACAATCCCGCTTCCGTTTCCCTACATTAACGCTACTCGAACACTTACAAACGCCACGGTTTTGTTATTTAATAGTATTGTTAACCTAGAATAAGAGAATTTTCATATTTGTTTTTCATTTAGATTAAGACTGCATGTATTAAACAAGGGCAGAAAGACCGATAGGTCGATAGCCTTTTTTAGAAATAAAGATGTTTACTACTACTACTACTATCTAACGAATGCCAAAAGTTTTGAATCTTTCGAGAAGTAAACTTTATTTTCAGCGCGTTACCTATGCCCTGAATCTAAGTTGTAACACTTTCTAAAATTTCTAAAATAGTTGCCATAAATTAAGTGTTATAATCACCAAAATTCTTTAAGTTAATTAGATAAAAGTTGGAACAGTAAATTTCCCCATATCCGCGAGTTTTGTGTCATGCGTAGGGGGCCGACCATAAATTACGTAAGACGTTTTGGGGTGGGTGGGGGTTAAGCATTTCTTACATGGGGGTGGGTGGGGTGCGAATTAGAGTCTTACGTAATATTATTTCGATCGAAAAATATAAAACTCGAGATTTATAAATGTTTACAACGCTTTGAACAGTATAGATTACTGAAATTCGTATAAAACAACGAATTAAAAATATATTTTTCTTTTTTAAAGATAACAAGGCGCAAAGGTATTGAATGTTGCGGGCCATTAAGAAGTAATAATCTTTCTTATTTACCTAACGGTTTTCTACCTTCTCTTTGACAAATTATACGAAACAAAGAAACTGGACTGTTTAAAGTGTCAGATCCCATCCACGAAAATGCTCACTTCTTAAGCTTGCCTGATAGGCTATATAGATATGGATAAATTGGTATACGATTTTTACACATTTGCCCGACGGTGTAAAAAAGATTCTTGAGCATAAAAAACATCTCAAGCATCGAGTTAGTTCAAGTGCGTCAAAAAAATGCAGCCTGTTGGAATCGGGTCTCGACGAGGCAAAGAAGTTTAAGATGTGTTATGTATAATAAAAGACGAAACTACGTAAGAAAATTTTCTGAGTGGGTCGAAGAAGAATACATAGATTCGCTTGATAAATCAATACAAAAATTGGAAAACATTGATAGGTACATCTGAGGATTTAGCGCACGAAGTACAAATCGACGATTTATACAATGTTCCATTCGAAACTGAAGCAGAATTTTAGAATCAAGAAAATATTTTCTGACTGTTATATTCATACTTCGTGCAAGCCGGACCAAATAAGTCCAATGATTCAAATTTTAGCTCCTTTTTTAAATATTAATACTCATATTTATTAATTATTACTGAATTGTCTTGAAGACATAAAACAACTGTTTAAAAGCGCTAAAAGCGATAAGTATATTTCTATGTAACATTTCAAATATTTAATTATTTTGATGAAATTACGTTCAATGCGAAAAAAATGGAGATAAATTTCTTTCTCAGAAAAAGGAAAACAAATTACGTAAGACAGGGTAGGGGGGGTAGGATAATTTAAGAAATCTTACGGTGTCTTAAACTAGGGTGGGTGGGGGTCGTGACTGGTAAAAAAGTTCTTAAGTAATTCCGACGGCGTCTAGGGCGAAACTTCACGTTTGTGATAAAAACCTTTTTGATGGGTATTTTTCCTCAAAAATTGTTTTCGTTTAAAAATACAGAATTTTTCTAGTTTTTTATTAATTTGATGAGATAAATACTTCACAATAAATAGCGAATTATTTATCAAGCAGTAATTAAGAACTATCGCCTTGCGGGTATCCTCAAGCTGTAAGAGAAAATTCCAATTAGTAAAGAAATTAATTTAGGTGGGGGGGTAAAACATCAGGGCAGAAACAATAAAGAGAACAAAACACTTCCGATCACTAACCTACAAAGACAGAGGAATCAGCACAAACACCGCCACCAAAATATATAAAGTTATTTGTAGACCCTTGCTAGACTTTGGACATATACTCATGACCAACGGAACAGAAAGGACAAAACGTTATACACAAACAACAGAACAAATTGCACTAAGACTAATAACACGAATAAGACACCCCCAAAACCCACTACACAACCCCCCCACCCAACTACTATACGAACGCACAAACATGACAAAGATCTCGGAAAGACTCATACAGCTACAGACAAAATGGACAAACAACCCCTACAACTGGACCATACTGAATCCCCTTTGTCTTACAAGACCAACCAGACAATCCCGCTTCCGTTTCCCTACATTAACGCTACTCGAACACTTACAAACGCCACGGTTTTGTTATTTAATAGTATTGTTAACCTAGAATAAGAGAATTTTCATATTTGTTTTTCATTTAGATTAAGACTGCATGTATTAAACAAGGGCAGAAAGACCGATAGGTCGATAGCCTTTTTTAGAAATAAAGATGTTTACTACTACTAATTTAGCAAAGTTACCCTGACGTGTAAGCTTTATCAAAAGACACCTAAAAGGGAGTATATTAATACTCAACAATATAATCTCAAATCTGTAAAAATTCGCTCTAAGTTTGCCCTTTTGGCAAATATTTTTGATGTTTTCAATTTGAAGAAAACGGAAACTCACAAGGTCATATATGTTATCGGCAATGTACGAAATCCGGCAATGTGCAAACATTTTTGCACGTTTGCAGGCATTCTGCAAACTGACGAACTGGCCAGGCACTTTGCAAAATTACTGCTACTTTGGGCAATCTGCAAATTGAGTACGGTATTTTTGGCAATCTGCAAAATGCCGTATGCTCTAGTCAGTCTGAGTGTTGAAGATGATTACTCTTCACCATTGATTAGACAGTGTACATAATACCTGTTGCTGCGAAACTTTGTTGCAGTTTAATTTTGCATGGGAATTTTGATGTTTGGTTTTACAAGAAAAGTTTGCTGTTTAATGTCCTAAGTAGTAAACCAATTTAATGATAGGGGGCATCCTTTCGAATGAAAAACCAAAGAGTAAATTTGAAGCAACATGCAAGATTTTCGAGAAACGATGGGCCGGAAATATGGAATGTCGTTAATGAAAACAAACTGAGAGCATAATTTTGTGTGAGCACAAAAATTTTAATAACTTCCGCGGTCATGGAGCTAATGATTTATTATGCTTTCATTATTTAATGTTGTTACAAAATAAATAATCTTAATACATTAAATTGTTTTATATTTGGTAAAAAAATATAGTATTTTCCCATTAAATAAATAATTAATTTAATATGTAATAATGAATGTAATTTCACCAAAAAGATGTCTTTCTTTCCCTCTCGCCATTATAAATCATTAAACTACAAAGTTTCACAGCATCAGGCATTATGCACATTGTCTAGTGAAGGTGAAGATTAAACATATGTGACACTCAGATTGACTAAGGCTTACGGCATTTTGCAGATTGTCTGAAATACCATAGTCAAGTTGCAGATTGCCCAAAGGAGAAGCGATTCTGCAAAGTGCCTGGCGAGTTGGTCAGTTTTCAGAATGCCTAGGCATTCCGCACATTGCCGTTAACATATATACTCTTTTTTGGATATCTTTTCATAAAGGATTCAGAAGAAATTCCGAAAGGTTAAGGTAATTTTGCACAATAATTTTTTTGTAGGAATTTTCTCTTCCAACTTGAGCCTGATTGTGTCGTTGGATACCTTTTAGATAATAGTTTTTGATTACCTTTTGATAAAGAATTTGATCTTTATTGTGAAATAAAAGTAGTATTTTATTTATCATTCTGTAATAAAGGTCGTTAAGAAATTTTGTCTTTTGACAAACATTTTTGAGGCAAAATACCCATCAAAAATTTTTCAAAACATGAACCCTCGCCCATATAAAACCTATCTACAGCACTTGCGATCGTTGTCATTTTGGTTATCGTAGTTCAGAAAGACTAAAACGACAATAAACGCTCATAATAGTGACGGATGGTAATGGTCCACGACGAGACAGTGAACAAAGTGTTCCAGGTTTCCAGATATTTGAATCTCCAGTATTTGATTCAATGAACGTTTTGTTCAACCGGGATGAATTGCTTAACGCTTCAAGCGTCCGCCGACGACCAAGTAGGTAATAATAATAATAAGACGATCGGGGAAGGCAATTGAAAATTGAAGCCGCCTTTGCGTTGGTTGGCAATGAGCTGCAGAATAGAGCTAAGGAGGACGTGACACGGCCTCTCAAAGAGCGAGACTACGGTCATATGAGCTGGAGCAAGTGTAACACACGCAGTACTTCAGATGGGGATGACCAGGCTAAGCTTCAATACCCTGTAAAGCATCAGGGGTGCTATAATTTTGACTGAAATGTTCAATTAATTAAATGAACACCATCATATCTATCGAAAATGCACTTTCAAGTTGTTGCAAAATTTTCCAGAGACTCTTAGCTAAGAAAAGACTTAAAGCCGAATACGCGGTAATAAGTGTAAGTATCAGACAATTGGAGACAGTGTCTGGTGTTAAGCAAACTATAGCATTCAAGCAATAAAAAAATTCAAATTCCATCGGTACAAAATACATTTGGTACAGGAGCTTAAGAGAATAATTTTGACAGGCGTTTGCAATTTTGCGAATTTATATTTAAACGGGTAGTAAATGATAAATACACTTCATTTGTATGATGTATGTTTCTCAGATGAATCCCCTCGTGATCAAAGCAATGAACCCACTCAACTGCCGCTACTGGTGTAACAAAAATTGAGAAATTTTTCACGAGGTGCATAGGTACATAGCATTCTCAAATAGTCAATGTATAGGCAAAGGATTTTTGGTGATATTTTTTTACCCCACACAGGCCCTTTACTTTTTTAGCTGCAAATTCAACGGGAGAAATGTATCTTGAATGACTGAAAAACTCTATTTATATAGCATTAATAGAGATAATTGAAAACTATTATTTAGAAAACGATTTAGTGCCTAATCCAGCAAGATGGGGCACCACCACATTATGCACTGCTCGTCAGTATTTGGATCAAACTTTTCCAGGACCATGGATTGGGACAGGAGATTTATATAGTGGGCCCACGTTCTCCGGTTCTCCCATAAAAATAAGTCCTTTAAACTTATGAGTCCATTAGACTTATTTTTATGGGGTCACTTAGTAACTAAGATCTTTGGAAGATTTACGACACCCAATTATAAACGAATGTTATCAAAAAACTCCAGATACTTCAGAATGTTTGACGCTGATTTAACAAAGCCTTTTCTATTGCATGGATACTGGTGGTGGCCATTTCCAGGATTTAATCGATTGATTTCAATAAATTGTACTTTCATCTAAAAGCTTAAGAAATCGTTATTTTTATGTTTGAGTTTGAACCCGACTGCCGTAAATTTTGCGAAATTAAGGGTTTTTCTTTAATATGCATTCAAAGTTGAGAATCTTTCCAACTTTGTCCTTTCAACTTTCAACGTTAACTTTGTGAAATAAGGTAGATAAAACTAATTTGAATCAATCTAATTCATAATTTTGGAAAGACGCCCTCTTGGCTGTAGTGGAAACAGGCTTGTAAAACTATGGTCATAAAATGCATAAAATTACCTTTCGAATCAGGGTCACCTTTTTGAGCACCTCCCTGCTTAAGGAGTTGCCGATAGGGGCAGTTTAATTGGTCAAAAATGTGTTTCCCTCGAAAATAAAGTTTATATGTCCTACGATTTTTTCACAAATTCTCTTAGGTGCTCAAAATTGGGTATGTTTCACTTTCAAACGTCCACCCTGACTACACGTACGATATACTAGGCTAGAGATTGATATTTCGTTGTTATAATTGTGTTGTGTGAATGGGTATCTTACTAACTTACATAAACTAAAATTATACGAAAAAAAGGTTATTCGATTGGAGCTCTAAAGGAGCACACAACTCCGAAGTTGAGGCCCGTATAAAAAGTTTAAATGAACTTGTAGTATTATTTTCACCTTTTTTATATGCGGGAGATCGCCCGTATTTGCCCACAAGCCCTCGTCGATAGCTCAAGTCAGAGTTCGACGTGAGTTCTGATATTTATTTGGTACTACAATCCCAATGGGCCTGTCAGTTTGTTTGCGTCAGGACTATAAAGACCGAAATTGAGGCATTGATTTGTTGTAATATCATTGGCGTCGTGTGGTTTAATAATTTGGGGGTCTACAATCATAACCAGCACGAAGTGTGAGCACTGACTAGTTGAACACACGGTTCAAGTTGATTCAATTTCTCTTAATTGTTTCACAATGGCAAGAGTGCCGTATGCAGCTGACATTGCGAAGCTTCCTACCACAAACCTAGGACTTAACACACATGAAATTTTGCTAAGGACTACAACCAAGACTTATGTCTCATTGACGGCTATTAGGAACAAAAATGTTACATGTACGAACCTAAGAAGTCTGGTTCATCAATTTATTCAAGTGCCTCTTCCAAGCAAGAACCCGGACTGAATCGGAATAACTGTTCCGTTCCGGTTTGGGTCCAAGGCAACATTTGAAATTGAGGTTCCGGTACGGTTCCGGTTTAGAAAATATTTTCCAATTCGGTTCAGTTCCGGTTTTTTTCGGTTAATTTCGGTTCCAAAATCTATATTATGCAACGAACGAGAACAAAGATAGAGGCAACTCTATATAGGAATCTCATTATTTTTTTCCTTGCTTCTTGTATTATATATGATAAAAGATGTGCAAACGATCCACTGTCTCATACTGTACTTCGACTAGTTGTACGGTAGATACAATTATAATAGTAAGTATAATATATAAGGGTTTAATTATATATATATCATTTTCATCTTTGTTTTTTATTTAGATTAAGACTACATGTATTAAACAAGGGCAGAAAGACCGATAGGTCGATAGCCTTATTTAGAAATAAAGATGTTTACTACTACTATATAAGAATTGAAATTCAGGTAATATTAAATGGAACAACATTGAAATAAGGACTCCCATACAAAAATTTATTTAATCGTGGTATTTTGAAAAGTACTTTTTACTGGGTTTTCCGACTTTAGCGCTTTTTTCCGTATTCCGTTTTCACTCAGGTCCACTACTTCGTTAATTCCTCTTTATTCAGTCTTACTTCCGTTTAAATATTGTTATCCCTGGTTTATGCCTTTACACTTTTCACCATCTTTTGAGGGGTTGGTTTTGTTGTGAATTCTAATTTCAAATTTTTTGTTGTTGGCGATCGAAAAACTAAAATAATTCAACTTAAAAATGTTTTTTTAAAGTAGTGTTTGAACGTACGGTGCGTCGACTTTAGGATTGAAAAGTCGGTTTGTCCTCACAAATAATATTCTTCCTCTAAAATTTTTTTGTTGATATTTGACTTCGTAGGCGGCAACAAAAATTGAGTTGCGGCACGCTTATTTAATACTTCAGCAAGCATGTATAACTCGGAATTAAGCTTTTTCTTGTTTTTTGTTCCACTTTATAGGCCTTTAAAATATTTACAATTTTGTCAAAGGCTGTAAATGAACCATGTGAAGAAAATTCGTGCTGATTAGTTCCTTTAATACTTTTTGCTCTGAATCTTTATGTCTTAAAAAGGCTTCCATTTCGCCGATTAATGCAGAACCAGATGATTTCGTTTCCATATCGTGTTGGCCAGGGACAGATTCAGAATTGGAAGAATTGCACTCTTTTAACGACATAACGACTTTAAATCTGCTTTTGCTCTTTCTACTAGATTGTCATATAAAACTACCAAAAATAACCCAGCAAGGATCACTTCATTACCTACCAACATAACTTCTCTTTCCTCCATTTTCCTGAAGATAACTATTGCAAAAGAAGAACCAGTTTTCATTAATGACGACTTGCATTCTTGCCAGTAGCCATAAAAACTGTTATAACCAACAACTAATAGTAACAAAAAAAACGTATTCTTCACGAATAGCGTTAGAAATATAGTTAAAAACTCACATAAATATAAAATAAACAAAAATACAAGAAGTTGAAAGTTTAAAGCAATCTAAATTATTATATTTACTTATCTAATTATATATTAGATATATTCATTTTATGTTATCGCAGGGGAAATTTCCTAGAAATCCTCAGAAACCCATGTGTTGGGCCGGCATCACTCGCTTTGTGTTTTAGTATTAATTTATTTCAAACATTATAAGCTGTACCAAAAAAAACCCGAAAAACTGAAATAAAATATTTCGGTTCCGGTTCATCCCTTAACAGTGTGTTAATATAAAATATGGGTTCAGTTCCGGTCCAAAAAAACGGTTCCGTTCCGGTTTTGGATTCATACCGGTTCCGGTCCGGGTCCCTGCTTCCAAGTTCTTACTTAAATTCATGTTTTGCACAAATTGTTTTAGAGGCAGAAAGACCGATAGGTCGATAGCCTTTTTTTTTTAGAAATAAAGATGTTTACTACTACTACTGTTTTAGATTTGAAAAACAACCTCAACACAGTTCACATGCAGTCACATAAATTACATTTTTTCAAATTATTAAATAATTGTCTTACTTCAGACACAAATAACCGATCTTCCCTATGCATATAACTGGGCAAATTTCTCATATGCCCTACATCCTACACCTAAAAAGACACAAGATCTTGTCTCTGCCTAAGGGGCTGTGCCTAAATTACGTAAGGAAAATTCGGGCGATTTTTGACCCTCCTGCCTCCTTCCCCCATGTTCCGTAAGTCTGAATCAGTGTTTTTTATGTCCGTTCCGTAAGTCCGTGTACGTGTTTCGTAAGTCCGTAAGTTTTTATACCCCTCCACCCTCAACATTACGTAATAATTTTAGTTTTTTATATCGATAATTAAGGCTTAGGTACTTAAATTAAAAAAATGAACCTTCCCATTGAATAAATACGATATATTTACTTATAGATTTGTTATTTAATATATTATGATTATATTATAATAAATAATTTTAATCTTCGATCCAATGGTTGGTTAACCGGTCTGAAAGTGATCCTTGATGTAAATATAAATTGTTTGCCAATGGAGTCCCCCAGGGTTCTGTACTTGGACCAATTCTTTTCCTGCTATACATCAATGACATCACCTACTTAAAAATCAATGGCAAAATTACCCTCTTTGCTGACAACACAAGCATAACATGGAGTGATTCTGATACTGTGTCCATCCACTTTAAGGTTTCCAACGATCTCGTTACGATTAAGACTTGGTCTGATTCTAGTTTGCTGGGTTTTAACGTTAATAAAGCGGTAGCTCTATCTTATAGAGGAGCTTTAAAACCCTTGCTACTTCATAACAGCAATATTAGATACATCAAGCCGGTGAACATTAATGCTAACCTTAAGTGGTCTTCTCATATTGACTCTTTATCAAAAAAAACTATATTCCGCTTGTTTTGCAATTCGATCAGTTTAAAGGAAGCTGAATGTGTTCGCCAGACTTGCTTACTTCTCTCTATTTGAGTTTCACATCCGCTACGGCCTTTATTTTTGGGGATGCTGCACCACCCCGCAATTTCAAAGCATTTTTAAACTGCCCAGAAAAAAGAAACTTTCCAGAAGGGCCACAATATCGGTACCCTACCAGAAACTCAAGTCAAGATATCTGCCTACCCTTTCCCTCGTCTAAATTAATTAAAAGCTCAATTTTTTACAACGCCAAGAAATTGTACAATCATATTCCAGCGCATCTTAAATCTCTCCCTACGTTTTCCAAGTTTCGGGAAGGGACAAAAGCATACCTCCTAAAAAGACCTTTTTATTCTAAGGACTGAGTCAGCAAAAATCGCTACCTTAATAACTTACAAACCCTTGACAACATTTTAATGAATTAAAAAGGGTTTAAAATATGATTTTATTACGAGTAATTAAAAAAAAATTAAGCTGAAATCATTGCTATGACAGAAATATTATTTTTTTTCTGAAATCCTTCCACTTTATGGTAGCTTTGTTGATTTTTCTGGCGGCAGAATTCCGCTTTACTTTGAATTCTGGTAGGGCTTTAGCTTCTTTTCTCGTTTCTTTCAAAGCTCTTTTTACCAAGGCCCAATATCGTTCGATTGGGCGAAGGTCTGGAAATTTGTTACACAAGGCTTGCCACACGAGAAACTTCTTGAGAAACTTTGACTTTTTCTTAATCCTGAACTCTTGCGCTCTGTCTCGCGCTCACGTGCTGGGTAAAATTCTTGACTGGGAAGCTGGGAGAAGTCACAAAGAATGTACGTCTCGTCATCCATCAGACAGCAATCTTTTTTTTAGAAAAAATCAGCGTTCAATTTTCGAGATCGTTTTTTTTTTGCTTTAAGACTCTTACTGGCATTTCTTTTTTTGAACGACAGCAGTGTCGTCTGAACTTTATAAGTCTTGAAGACTATCTTGGTTTTGATTCGACGTACGGTGCTCTCACTGCAACCTACTTTATTGCCCATGTTCCGATTGGAAATCCTAGGAATCTTCTCCAATTTCTCGGTAACTTTCTTCACTGTTTATGGGTGTGTAAATCTACTTTTCCTACTCGAACCCACTTTTCGGTTAACACTTAATGTTTGCTTGAACCGCTTAATAACGTTTGTTACGGTCGTTCTATGCACTTTTACCTCTGTGGCAATTTTTTGGTGGGTCCACGATGGATTTTCTTGAAAATTTAGATTGATTAATTCACGCACTTCTAACTCAGATGTCATTTCTCTACTAAAACGTATGTTCAGTTCGACGTTTAATATGTGAAACTCATTTAGATGTTTTAAGGAAGAGTCTCCTATGATTAGAGTTTTGGTTTTTCGATTTGGTGAAGTTAAAACTGTTTTTGTGTGTAGAGATTTTTGACTCAGTCATTCTTCTTCCGGTCCCATATGCATCCGCACGTTGGGGATCTTCCGCACATTCCTTAAATGATTGTAAGGGCGTTGTCTTCTGCCCGACGAAATATGGTTGCCACATCTGGCACCCCGCTCCAATTCCTGATGTTTCGGAGCCACGAGTGCTGTTTTCGTCCGGATCCCCTTCAGCCCTCCATCTTGACCTGTAGGATCAGCTTTAGGATGGCGTAGCAAGGCCCTCTCAGGATGTGTCCCAGGTATCACACCTTACGGGTTTTAACTATGTTTAGGAGCTGTCTCTCTATACCTGCTCTCCGCAGTACTTCCTCGTTTGTAATGACTCAGTCCTTATAGATGATTTTTACGTGGTGTAAGATCTTTTTCAAAATTTGGCTACTCCTTCAACCTCACTAAATTAAACTTTTCCGTTTGTGCATCACATGCGGCGGTTATCATGGGGTTATACGGATTTGATGACTAATTAGTTGTTAATTTAATATTTAATATTTCGGGGCATCAATTTGTTAAGTTCAAATCTGTTTTTATTATTTATTGAACGGGACCACATGTTGTAAGTGGAGCGGAATTGGGTTCAAGTTCAGTAAGCAAAACTTCAAGTTCTCCGATGTCACTTACCTCAATTAATATACCTACCAAATGGGTGTCATCACGATCCGCTTGCAATAACATAAACCAGGCCAACAGACTAGTTCCTTGTTATGGTTTAGGGTGCTACTTGATCTGTTTTACCCCTGCTTTTCTTAATTTTAGTTTGTGTAGTTTTTCTGCACCGTTTGTATTAGGAGCATAAGGGCATAAGGGATAGACTTGTTTTGATGACGTTTGTGTTTGTACTGTCCATTATAATTGTACGTGCTAAGTCTTGTATTGTTTTTTTTACCATTGTTTATTGTCTTTTTATGTGCTATATTTTGTAATATATTGTTTTTACTCGCTTTGCCCATAAAATTTGGAAATTTGTCTGTGGCAATAAACCAGATTTTGATTTGATTTGATTTGATTCTATCACAGGCCATGACAGAGCTTTTCTCGGTTCTGTGAAGAACTCTGTAATCAATAATATTATTTATTGTGTATATTTTTTGCAAGCAAAATTGGCAAAAGAGAGGAACAGAAAAAACTTCCTAACCAGATGCAAGAATCTGGCCATCATACCAAAATTCATACAGACAAACTGATGATGGTGGAGAAAGACACCGAAACGTATTTGTAAAAATTTTAACTAATAAACACTAATATTGACTGGAACCCAGGAATTTCTTTTGAATTAAAAATAATTTTATTGTCGATCTCAATTTCAATCAGGTCATTTTTTGGAATCGATTCAGTATTTTCAGTGTTCGCACTTTTGTCTAGTATAATACATAATAATTCCTCTTTTCGCGCACCTTTAATATGAACTTGTTTTTTACTTTTCATAAGACCAGCAGATCGAGAGATCAACTTATAATTAAGATTTTTCATAATTATCTACAGCTTTTTTAGATGTAAAATATAGTTTGCACGTTTGGCACATACTACCTGCCGAGAAGTTATTCGTGAACTGTGAGAATTTGTCTTGTGTTACTTTAGAAATCGATTTCCCGAAAAACTGCTGCATTTGTTTTATATTTTTTTATAGAAGAATCTTAGAGGTCTTACGTATATGTACACCCCCTCCACCACGTAATACGCGATAAGAAAACGTATGATCCCCCCTTCCCTTAATAGCCTTACGTAACTTAGGCACAGCCCCTAAGTAGCAGTGCTGGTGGGGGTTTGCATGGCGCATGATATAACACGCATAGATGTGATCTATAAAAGGTCACTGGGCGTTAGTGGGTTAAATTATAGCCTTCTAACATCGGGCGATTTAATTTATTTAATAGACATCTGTATAGCAATGGTTTGGTCAACATTTTCCAGATGGCGCCGCACTGGTATACTGGATAATTATACTTTTTAGCCTGCTAGAGATGTCGCCCTAGTGCGATAAACATAATCTAATTTAATACCATCTGCTTAACATAGCTCCCTATTGTACAGTAAACTGTTTTCTAGCCGGTGTTTAGGTTCACGCTAGGAGGTTGGCACCTTTGGGACAGTTTTTCGTTCTAAAATTCAAAAGTAAATAGTTCGATCGTTTGTTGTTTTCGAAACTACGGTTTATGCTTTTATTTCGTTGCTTTTGAAACCGTGTTTGAACGAAGTACCGGTTTTCTACGATGCAGGAGCGATTCAAAGTGTCTCGGGCACAAGAGACAAATAATTATAATAGTTTTAGTGATTCCCGAGACGAAGGGAATAATTATAACAGTTTCAGTGCCGCTACAGAAGATGAGCGAGCTAAAGAGAAACTATTAGCCCCGAGTCTTGCTCCAGGTAAGCCTAGAGACGAAATAGTGTGTTTTATTTACATGTTTTGTCACCCTTAAAAGCCGCCCTTGGCGCGACTATAAAGGGGTTCGCTCGACCTCGACACAAACGATTTACTTTCAGACAAAAGACTGTTGACCCAACTAAAAACAGTTTATTGACAGTAAATTTGTCGGACAGCAGACTTGCATTCAAACCGCCTACGAAAATAGCTAAATATTTAAAATAATGCTTATCAGAGTTCCATAAATAAGCATTCGCAGACGTTTCATAATTACTAAGTTTTCAGGAGTAGGTTTGCCTGAGAAATGCAAAAATGTAACAGACTTTATTCGCACATTTTTGCGATCGACGGGAACTTAAGAATTTATTTGCCCATGTCAATTACCTGATATTAGATTGCCGATGCCTATTAATTGACTGCGAATTTTTTAAATTTATTTATCGGCGATATTAGCAAACTTTTTAAAAACAATTTAAAATTATTGGAATTAACAGATAACTCCACACTACTGAATTTTGCGTTTGCGTCGCAGTATGAGAAGTGAGGTTGCACAGGTTTACAGTTTGCACCTAATCGGCCGAAGGCCGAAACCGAACTGCCCCAACTCGCAATTAAACGAAGAGCCACAGTATGTTAATACCAACAGATATCTGTGGAAGGGATCGAGAACTTCAGTGTTCTGGGTCTAAACGAGAAGCGGAACTGTGTGCTGTACTTCCGCAGTTTATTCATTTCATTCCTTTACGCCGAGAAAAATATAGGAAAAAATGATAATACAGGGCGAGTTGTAATTAGGTGCACAAACTTTTACAGTCTGAATCCCCAAAAATTCCAGGGCGTTAAAGAGGTATTGAAAATTTGAAATTTATGAATATATCCGCAACCAGTGTAGATACAGATAATCACAAAAATATAAAAATATTCGGACACCCCGTGCTTTGTTAAATTTCTACACGAATATGAAATGAACGTCTTTCTTTTTTAAAACTGATTGAGTATATAATTTCTAGCATATTTTTATATACTTTCCATGTCGCATGTTGAGGCTAGGGTTGAAACGATACTAAGAAAGAATCGATACTTACTCAAATGAGTAGTAACCAAATCATCGTGCAAAACGACTCATATGAGTATTCTGAAATTATCGATATAATGATATCGTAAGTATACCTACTAAGAGTAGGTAATGACCTACTCACAACTTTACTGACTATAGTGACTATACGTGTCATAGTCATAAATAAATTTTTTAGTATACATTTTCGACTAGTTTTTTAATACCGAAATTCCCTATCGCCGTGCATTTTTGCTGTAAAACCAGTACCATTGCTAGTTAAACCGTACCATTGCTAGTTAAAATAAGGTCTTGTAATAACATTCCTGAAATATATTTTAATTAATTTATTAGGACAACCTATTTCCATTGAGCGTCATTGTAGTACCAGCTTTAGAAAATATGCATTCACTTGGCACAGATGTTGCAACGACAATCAAGTATTTTTGACCATATTTATATAAATTAGGAAATATTGTTTTCATGGGGCAGAAAGACCGATAGGTCGATAGCCTTTTTTAGAAATAAAGAGGTTTACTACTACTGTTTTCATGTCCTCTCATTCTGCAAAGGGGTCACTTTTCAAATAATAACTGGATTTGACTAGTAAAAAGATACTTGATCACTTTGGTGTGTCTTCTTTTTTGTGACCATGTGCTAATTCCTTATGGTGTTTCCAAAAGCCATATTCTGGAGTACTGGAAGAAAAAGAATCCTCAGCAAATCCTCTTCTGATTCATTAACCTATGAATGAATGCTGATCGTGAACGAAGCATCTTGAAAATGTAAATTTTTGAATCTTGGATTGAGAAGGGCAGCAACTGCTGCATATGGGTTATGTAACTCATATCGTTGCCGAGCCACTGCTGGTTTTCGTTTTCTGTTGTCTTGTTTCCACCTGAGTTCCTTGAGTTTTGGCGTGTGTAAATAAAATCGAAGTTCCCACAAAACTTAAGAGATGTAAAACATTGTTTAAGCTTTGCAGTAGAGTCGTTCACTTTGGTGAAATATGTCTAAACTGGATTTTGGAGGCGCCATAATCACTAACCATAACCCAGAAATCACGACAAACGATGAAACAAAAGTAAATACACTTTTCACAATTCGATTCGATACGAGTACTTTTTTCGATACCAAGTATTTGTATCGAAAGAACGATTCAATTACCAAAGTACTCGGTATCGAATTCAAAATTATCGAATACCTACTTGAATTTATTTCTATCGAATCATAACTAGTTGGGGCTCCCGATCTCGGCATTAAATATTAAATTAGTTGTTTAAAAAGTCTTCGAATTTGCAAGGATTAAGTATCACCATTTCGAAGGTTTTAAATGTACTTCAGTGTTTTTTTTTCATAATTTACGTGTTTTATTAATCTGGTCCTCTATAGGTGGATTAAAATTTATTCCAAAGCACTGTTTTTTTTGTACCCTTTACCTGAATTCTATGTAGTTTTATATTTTATTATGCGCTTACATACATATGTAGTAGTAGTAAACATCTTTATTTCTAAAAAAGGCTATCGACCTATCGGTCTTTCTGCCCTTGTTTAATACATGTAGTCTTAATCTAAATAAAAAACAAATATGAAAATTCTCTTATTCTAGGTTAACAATATTATTAAATAAAATTTCAATGGCAAGAGAAAATTATTTTATTGTCCACTAGTCAGTTGCGTTTGTAAGTGTTCGAGTAGCGTTGATGTAGGGAAACGGAAGCGGGATTGTCTGGTTGGTCTTGTAAGACAAAGGGGATTCAGTATGGTCCAGTTGTGGGGGTTGTTTGTCCATTTTGTCTGTAGCTGTATGAGTCTTTCCGAGATCTTTGTCATGTTTGTGCCTTCGTATAGTAGTTGGGTAGGGGGGTTGTGTAGTGGGTTTTGGGGGTGTCTTATTCGTGTTACATACATATGATATCTAGAGTATACTGTTTCAATACGATTAGGGTGGCTTGTTCAAAAATAAACAATTTCAGTTGAACGGAAGTACCATAAAACTCAAGAGAGTGATGCTTTCGTTTCAAGACTGAACATAAATAAACGGAATCCTAATTTCGAAATGATTTTCTCAGTTGTTCTTATCGTCAAATCTTCAGTTTATTCTGTTGCAAGGTGGGTTCAGATATAAATATAGCTGGTTAAATGTGTTATCTACCCGGTCATATCAGTGATGTTGGCCCTTTGTGTGTCCTAACTGATGCTGTAATATGTGGCGAAACTGGGATATTAATACAGCCCGCCCCACACTAGTGTGGAAACGACGTTGACTCGGGCCCTAAAGCAAATTTGAACCCGCTCTACTCTGACACGCGAAACACACAGTTAAATCACACCGCGATTTGCGCGCTAAATCGACTTTAGATGAGAAACGGCTCGAAAAGCGAAGGCAAAGACGCGAAAAGCGAAAGCAAAGGATCAAAAAGCTAAAGCATCCGCACTTACGTTCATGCCCTTTCGCAGCAATAGTGTGGGGCGGATTTCGGATGGGACACGGGCAAACGCGAAGATGCGAAAGTTTCAGCGTTTGCGTTTACGGCCTTTTACGCCACCTGTTTGGACCGGGCTTAAGAATAATTTGTCAGCTTCTCTAACAGGCTAGTGCTTTATGGACCAGATACGTTATTTGAATTCGCGTTTTACTTCATTTCTAACACCTTTTTAAACTGTGAATGTCGTTCTGATATATATTACAAATAATTTACATATTTCACATATGTAGAGCACTAGTATCTTAACAGGCGATAATACCTTGAAAAATATTAACTTCTTACACTTCCTGATTTGATAACCCAACAGCATAAAATCTTTCCGGACAGGCCACAACATAATTACCCTTCCAGAGGTTTCAATCAATATATTTACCTGTCCTTTCCATTGTGTAAAGTTATAACAAACTCTTATCTTCTATTACATCTTAAATATATCTTAACGTTCACTTTCGTCAGTTGTCGTTGCTATAAAGTCTTCGTTGCTATAAAAAACCATAACACTTGTTTTCCTGGTACGCTCGGTTAAAACGTTGGAAATAATTTACGGGGCGCTTTATCCACACCGTGCATGGCAATTTTAAAAGTAGATTTTCTGGAAACCGACTTTTTACATGTGACAAGTAAACCTTTTTTACGTAATTTTGAGCGCTCTCCTATCTTATGAAAAAAGTGTAGGTTATTAAGTTCAACTCCTTAGCATTACGGAGTAGTAAAAGAATAAAATAATAAGTGTATAAAATTTTAAAACAATCGGATAAGCAACGAAAATGTTATTAAAGTGAAGTAGTAGTCCATGCTCTCATTCCAAAAAGTTATTATTTTTTTTATATAACTTTAATGCTCTGTAGATTCGTTATTACTGAGTTTTCGAGAAAATGTTATAAGAACTTGTCACACTTATCAATGAATGAATCACCATGAACTCCGACCCATATATACCTGTGAGAAGAGATCGATATATTTTAATGCTGATTGAACAATCGTGTTTTTTTGCGATCATAAGACGATCACGCATTGTGCATTTGTTTTCTTTACACCCTCTTACTCCCTCGACACTAACACAACACCTCTGAACAACAGCAGGTATTCGCCAACGCGACAACCTCAGCCCTGTGCTATTTAACACAATCATGAACGAATTAGTAAAAGCCGTAAAGAACACTGAATTAGGATATCGAATGGGAATATAGAAAATAAACATATTATGCTATGCCGATGACGCAGTACTTATCGCGGAATCAGAAGATGACCTCCAAAGAACATACATAAACATATCCATAAACAAGACCAAATGCATGACTATAGCAAAGGAACCTCTGCGCTGAAAATTGGCAATAGAAAATAACATTATAGAACAAATCATGTCATTCGAATACCTCGGATGTAAAATTACAAGGGCCGCGATTCTGGAAGATGAAGTGAAAAAACAAGTCAATCAAGCCATCGCAACATCGGGACATCTTAGATATCTAATCTGGAAAACAGACACCTAAGCATAAATTGCATATCGCAAATATACAAAGCATGTGTCCGGCCGGTGATGACATATGGTGCGGAAACAAGAGCTGAAACATCAGTAACAAAGAGGATCCTAAGAACAACTGAGACGAAGGCCCTAAGAGCAATAATGGGATACATACTAAATGGCGATTGGCAAAGAAAGGCAAACATAAGGGAAATATTCCAAACCGATGAGGAAAAGAAGAAGGGAGTGGAACCAACATGTCAACCGAATGAGTCCCGACAGAATAGCCAAGATAGTACGATGCAACACACCACATGGAAGAAGACCTATAGGACGACCACCAAAACGATGCCAAGACAGTTGGCAATCAACCTCGTAAGAATTGCTACAAAGAAACCGGAACTAAACAAGCGATGCGCCTATATAAAGAGGACGAAGAAGAAGATACTCAACTATCTAATAAATAGCGTTTTTTTTTTCTTCAGGTGAGGTTTGGGAAATGCTCTCATACGCACACCCAGAGCTGATGTTCTGGCGCTCTGGGCTGTGTGGGACCTCAGCTTAGCTGTCTACCCACTAAAACCCTTCCTCACCTCCGAAGTGATGTTTGACGTAGCACCGCGGTCATTTCTGCCCTATTGTGCCTTGGTATTTAACTCCCTCATTATACCTGAATCAATTCCAGAAGAATCTTGAAGGGGGTACGCTGACCTGGTCTGGTAGAACTTCATCTCCTCCCAGGAGTCTTCGTCTACCTGTTGCAGATGACGTGCAGAGACACATAATATGTAGAGTAGTTTCGTCCGCAAATTCGTACCCCCTGCAGGTCGGTTGATCGCTCAGTCCCATCCTGAAGAGATGTTTTTTGCAGGGGGCTTGTCCTGTTAAAAAGGCCACTATCCTCCTTATATTTTGCCTGCTGAGATGAGATCTAGCAGTTCGTTTTTACGCACTGGTTGTGGAGGTCCCACCAACTGCCTTGCGGTAAGAAGTCGCGGTATCTCCTCCCAGTACTTTTTATGTTCTTCCAAGATCTATTGCCCAACTCCAGCCCTAACTTGGGCATGAGATATACCACAAGCAGGTTCTTGGTTGGCCAGTGGTTGCTCGACCTCTGCCTTAGTAAGTTCCGCAGCAATCTCGTTTCCTTAGCTCCTGTTTGTCCAATAAATAGCGTTGGAAGCAAATGTGACTTACAATGTTGACATCTACCCATAACATGTTTAAAGAAAAAAATGAAAGTAATAGCTTTGCTTTCATCAACAAATAATGGTGCTTTCCGCGAAACATTAACATTTTCGTTACTGGTACGGTACTCTTGGATATTTAAAAAAAGTGCTTTGGCTGTGTCTATCATTGTTCATTATGTTAGTATTTATTCAGAGGTATTAAGAATTAAGAACTGCTTCATTTTAATGCTATTTAATGTTTGTCGTTTTGTTTATCAACGAAATTGGTAAACCGGTTTTCTTTTTTCTGGAATTCTACATTTAAGCGTCCATTTATTTCACTTCCTTGTCGGCACTGAGAACAATCAACGAGGTTTCTCGTAATATTATTTAATAACTTTCGAAACTTTGCGAGTTAATTTAAAACATCAGCAGCAGCAGTTTAAAAAAGCAATTAAGTTAAAACAGCATTCATCAGGTGTCATTAAAGTGTTAATTTAATTTTATTTTTACCACAATGGTGAACAGTATCGCTGAACGTGTAGAAATATTGTTTGTTGGTTTATGCGAAGAATTCCTTTTCCTTTATAAAAATAATTGAGAAATGAAAAACTTGTTTACCAATGCTGCTGAACCAAATAGGAAAAATGGGACATTTTATATTTCTTAATGTCTTGAGTAGTAAATCGTATATTGCTAATTTCAAATAATAATCTGCGCCTCGCATTGTAATGGTTTTTTGACGTAATTCGACAATTTCTTGAGTACGTGTGATGGTAGTTAATACGATTTTATAGCATTTTTGAGGAGCTTTAAAATGAGCTATTTCAAGTGAGTGATATAAAATGACAAAGTTGGGGTCGTTAGTGTGAGAAAATACATGCAAGTAACTATTCTCACACGGGACACAGCAGACAGGGTTACCAGAAAATGCTCATATTTTTTATTTCTGAGATATCGCCATTGCAAGTTTTTAAAATCTCACCCTGTATATGTACTTCAATAGATGAACTTTGCCGTTTCGGGGTTCATTTCACTGTTCCCTGCCGCGAATACAAATTTGTGGCGACTTTTGTTTCGCCTTGGTACAAAAAGAACACGACTAATTACGGGAAATCTAAATAATATGTTCGGTTTAATTATACTGCCAAAACTTTTTATTTATATTTTCGGCAATATTTCTTGTTCATTCTTATATTACCATGCTATAATCCGCACAATTATACAAGGCAAGAAAGTAAAGTTTATTTAAACGTATGCTTACTATTGTCGCTACATATTATATTTCCTTCTTGGCTTATTTATTACTCTTTGTTTTACCATATTTGAAGTAATCGGGATAATCAGGTCTTATCTCCTAAAAATGAATGTTTTTATACCCAAACGATTACGTCACAGTGGATAAAGAACAACAACGACGAATATTCTGTTTGCTGCAGTAATTGTTAATGTTTAATTGTTAATTTTTTAAGTTGCCTGCTAATTCGTTGACTTTCCTTGGAACTTGTATCACCCAGTGAGGATTAACAGGATTAGCAATACAATTTGCATTGAAATTCCGAACCTTTTATTATCAAAGCGAATTCGTCTTATCACATTTGTCCAAATCGTTATGCCCTCACTGTATACGTTAAATTGGCCTTCAGGCTTTAATGTAAATAACAACAGCGCACACGACAGCACACTATATTTTGACCAAATCCTTGTTTAAGAAACTTCATTTTTATTTTGCGCTAGGACGGCGAATTGAGAATCATTGAACGGGGTATCAATTTGAAAACTTCCACCCTTAATATCTTTCTTGCAGTTAGAAATATGAAAAACCCGATAGACACAAGTCAATTTTCTCAAATGGGAATGGGGGTCAAGTGGCACATCGTTTTAAAGGGCCTTCAATTGTCTTGTCAGTGGTATCCTAGTTTGTTGCTTTTTCGACTAATCGCGTTTCAAATGTTGGTTGGTTTCGATGTTGGTTTCCAGGTTAGTGTTTATACAAAAATTATTGCATTGGCTCTCCTTGCAGTACAAATGATTAGAAGAGTAGGTGACACCGTTAAAATCGTTGAATAACAGAAATAAAATCTGGTTTAAACAATTGATATCTCATTTATTGATTAATTTACTTCGACAAAAATAACTTTTTATTTGCGGAATAGAAATTTCTACAATAAAACACATGGGATCTATTTATGGACTATCTTATCAGTTGTTCAAAATGTTGTCCATTTTCCTGTAAACAATAATAAAGTCTGTTTTCGAACTCCTTCCTAACATTTCGGAAAACTTCACCGGGATTGACCGGCATTCTGCTGCAATTCGCCTTTTAAGATCATCAATATCAGCAGGTTGTGTCTTATAAACAATGGACTTTAGATGTCCCAAAGAAAGAAGTCTAAGGGTGTTAAATCAGGTGATCTTGGAGGCCATCCAATTGATCCCCTTCTGTTGTCAATGATTAAAATGTCCAAGCTTTGTTTTAGGTTGAGAAATTAATTTAGAAAAGGTACCTTAATATGATACAAATCTGTAATATTCGCCCTAAAAATAAAAAAAAAATTGTAGAATAATGTATAAAGCGAATTATTCGGAGCGAATATTGCCAATTTGAACTAGTAGTAGTAAACATCTTTATTTCTAAAAAGGCTATCGACCTATCGGTCTTTCTGCCCTTGTTTAATACATGTAGTCTTAATCTAAATAAAAAACAAATATGAAAACTCTCTTATTCTAGGTTAACGATATTATTAAATAAAATTTCAGTGGCAAGAAGAAATTATTTTATTGTCCACTAGTCAGTTGCGTTTGTAAGTGTTCGAGTAGCGTTAATGTAGGGAAACGGAAGCGGGATTATCTGGTTGGTCTTGTAAGGCAAAGGGGATTCAGTATGGTCCAGTTGTAGGGGTTGTTTGTCCATTTTGTCTGTAGCTGTATGAGTCTTTCCGAGATCTTTGTCATGTTTGTGCGTTCGTATAGTAGTTGGGTGGGGGGGTTGTGTAGTGGGTTTTGGGGGATATGATATAATTTGAACTATATTATCTTTGTTTAACAATTCACTAAGATACTCTTTTTCAGGTACCTTTTGTTAACGAGGGGAGATTTGCTATCGAAACTTCAAAGTAATTTTTCTAAAATAATTTTGTTTCTAATGAGAATTTTAACTTACACATCGAGCTTAAGTGTGTCGTACAATACCCGCTAAGTGATTAAAGATTTCTCTATCAATTCGTAATAAAAGACGTTAGAAAATTCTGCATTTTCAAAAGAGAAAATTTTGATGAGAAACACCCAACAAAAAGTTTAAAAAAATTGAATTATCTTCATAACAACAATAACATAAAGTTTTAATAAATTATATGCACATATCCATTTTATTTGAATTAAACCATAGAACACGTAGCTATGAATTAAACCATAGAACACGTAGCTATACAATGTGTTGAAAGACCTTATGAAGTTGGGTTTAGACCTACAAAATCCGTTGCAGCAAGGTATTGCTGCATGTTACTGCCGCAACTCTCGAGCTCGTTTTATTGCGCCACTCGGTTGTTCACACTAGAGAAAGTTTCACTGTTTGTCGGGCTGCAATACATGTTTGAAAAGCAATTAATAGTGGATTAGGAAGAGATTGTATTGTTATTAATAATTGGTGCTACCCGATACTTTGCTTGCCAAGAAAAAGACCTTGGTGGGTCGAAGCGCAGACAAAAAGACGAGCAAAAAACTGGAAATATTAATTTAATGCATAGTAAATTTTATTACACCACTTATAAACTAGGAAGCTATATAGCTAGGAAGACACAAAGTTTTGCAACGCTATGTCTGGTCGAGATAGACTTGAGACAATAACTTTGAGGTATCTGGCAACGGGCGAAGCATATAAAATAATTATTATTTTGAGGCCAAATACCCAACAAAAATGTTTTTAAAATATGAAAGTAAATGCATAACAAATCGCAGTGTTCATTTTTTAACTTTACTGGTTATATAAGATTGACTGACATTTTCAGACATTACAACAATAAAAACCGCTTAAATTGGGAGAAAATTTTGCATTTGCTGGGTGCGAAAAAGTGCAAAGAAAGCCATGAAATTATTTTGTCATCAGGATCATCAATATTCTAGGTGCTGTGTGTATTAAGCTCAATAAGTTTCACTGAACTTGCCAACCAAACTGTTTCCATTATGTTTGTTTCCCATGGAAACTGCTGACCAAGCCGTTGATCCATCTATGAATTTAAACGGGTATAGACAAGATATCTAATATACATGATGATATGAGTCCTAATTGGCTGTAAATGCGTCTCCTCTATCAATGGAGATTTTACCCAGGAAATAGTTTTTTAGAAAAAACATAATTCGTACGCCGATGTCTTCACACTGGGCGATTTCCGTAAGTTTTCGATCAATATCCATACAGAAAATTACATGCGGGCCGGGCTGCGATGGAATCCACACAAATATTTACATTTACTGCCTAAATTTTAGGTGGTATGTGAAAAACCACATCTTTGCCACAGGCCTGCAGTGCAGGCTACTTTTGGTAAAAGCAGAAAATACAGAGCGTGTACGCATATATTATTAGTAATTGAACAAAAGATTTTAAATTGTCGCTATTAAATTGACATAAATAAAACTGACCCACTATGCTTTATTCTCTTCTTCGTAGTATAAGAAAGTTTTAAGAGCTTTTCTTAGAAGGAATGTCTTTTTAAAAACATTGCAAACTTGATTTTAAGTAAGACGTTTGAGAGCGAGAAATAGAAAGTGATTAATTAAAGGAAACTGATGAAGATCTCGAAAAGCACCTTTTAGGTTCGGAAATTTAAAAAGTTCATATTTATTTATCACCCCAATTTCTGTAGACGCAGCAAAGGGCAACTTTCAAATCTTAAATAAGAACGCCCGGGTTTGATTGTAAAGTTGCGTAACTTTCTCGGAAGCATTTTTTTCGAATCGTGACAGATGGCGTTGTAATCTGCGAAATTCCATTTTTTTAGTCATCGCAATGGATAAATAGTAGAAAAGAAAATATTAATAATAAACACACACAAAGTCACTAGGTTTATCAAATTTTCTATTGTCTCAATTATATTGTATTTAAATTTACATAAGTAGCGTACTTTCAGAGCAGCGTGACTTTGGCTCATTTTGATAAAAATAATTTTTTTAAATTAAAAATTGCGTTTTTATTTATTATTTTAATTACAGTAAATTACATTTTATCCCTGACTGCTCAACGTTAGACTCGTGTTTTAGTTAAATATAATAATGCTTATTAATCCCATTAGGGAATAAAAGGAATTATGATTATTCTCTAGTGAACAGTGGGTCAAAATATAGTTCAGTTGTGAGTTATTTCGTTATCTGATTTTTTATTTTTCATACCAATAACAACGATAAATTGCAGCACAACCGATGTATGTGCATTCCATCTTAATAACCGTCTTGCAAATAAAGAACTGAATATCACATTCTGTGGTAAAAGGGTAAAACATAACAACCTCCCCAAATATCTTGGCGTTACCCTGGACCGGTCCCTAACATATAAAAGAGACCTAGAGATGACTGGACAAAAACTAAAAACCAGAAACAACATAATTAGAAAACTGGCTGGGACTGCTTGGGGAGCAAAGGCAGAAACACTGCGAACGGCAGCTCAATCACTTATTTTTTCAACGGCTTAATACTGTGCACGAGTGTGGTACAGGAGTTCTTACACTAACAAAGTCGATCTGTTTCCATTTCGTATCAGAGAAGCTTGGAGGACCAGATGGACATCCAATCATGATCTTGACCACAAAGACCATGTGTATCCCACAGTTCCTCCCACAGGAATGCAAATGTCTAGGAAAGCATCGTGTAGCCTTAACCGCATTAGAACTGGCCACGCCAGATGCAGGTCCATATTGTACAGGTGGGGACTCTCGAACACCCGAGAATGTGACTGAGGAGCTCCAGATCAGACTGAAGCCCATATAACCCACGAGTACCCAATAAGAAGATTTGAAGGAGAATGGAACGAGATTCTGAATGCCACTCTTGCTGCCGTGAATTGGTTGACCTTCTTGGATGTCGATTTATAACCCGTAGCCTATGTTTCAGATATACTTTAGCCATATTTATGAGTAAAGCTATAGATCGCCATACGATAAATAAATAAATAAATAACAACGATTATTTTTTACCATCTTAACGCGATACAAAAATGCGCAGGAATACTTTTTCGTTGTTGGTTTTGAAGATATCTTTTCATCAGAATAATTATGAATAAAGCATTTTGCTTTGCTCATTTGCTTGTCGGTTAAAGTACATATTATCTTTTGTCTTATAGTGTCTCTTTTAAAACAGCTCTTCAATTTAGCACCTTAAGATGGAGTATAACATCGGCATTTAAAAGTGTAAACGAAAATGAAATTCTAAATTATCAACCAACTATGTTGTTCGATACTCAGATTAGGTCATATTCAAAATTGAAAGATATTTCTAATTCATATGATATTTTTGAAAGTGCCACAATCTTTAGCTTTTAGCTTAATATTACACAGCTTCAAAGATTTACTCGGTATATGGTTGGCACATTTTTACGGTTTTCTTCGTAATTTTGATAGATAATGTACTTTCCGCATTAAATAGTTTCAAAAATCAAATCGACAGATCGGCATACATATTACAATACGCAGACGACACGGCACTTATTGTACATGACAAAACTACTGAGAGAGCAGCTCAAAGACTCCAAACACTAACAAACAACACAATGACATGGTTTTATAAATGGAGACTAACACCAAACGCGTCAAAAAACCAACTTCTGCTCACAAACCACAGACTCAACGCTGACTCCCCTACAATAACTGCAGACGGCCAAACGACACAACCAAAAAACGACGTAAAATACCTTGGAATCACAATTGACCACAAACTTAAATTCACTAAACACATACGAAACATCAGGGCAGAAACAACAAAGAGAACAAAACACTTCCGATCACTAACCTACAAAGACAGAGGAATTAGCACAAACACCGCCACCAAAATATATAAAGCTATTTGTAGACCCTTGCTAGACTATGGACATATACTCATGACCAACGGAACAGAAAGGACAAAACGTTATATACAAACAACAGAACAAATCCTATAATGAAACGACAATAAACTGATTTTGTTCAGTGGTTGGTTCTTTAGAAAAAATTGTTTGCCGGTTTTAATTTTTGAGAAGCGCTTGCGATTTAAAGATAAATAATTTTTACTTGACCAATGCTCCTGTCTTGTATCATAAACAATTTAATGCTCCTTACCTTATATTTTTGCTTCAATGATATCGATTATCACATTTACATGTCACACAAAGTCTGTTAAATGAATTGTAACCTTTCTATTGAATTTTTGTTACCCCTATTGGATTCTCTGCTTCAATTATATATTTTTTAGCCGTTGTTTTACTTTTACTAATTGTGCTTCGTTTATTCCCCACATAATATATTTCATTTCATTAACTTTATTAGAAAGTTCGAATCCCTTAATAACAGTCGAGGTATTTAATATCTAGAACTCGGCAAAGCATTTTATTGAAAACATATTGTTCAGCTAATATCCCGTTTTTGGAACGGAATCGGCAACAAATGAAAGCCACTGAATGTTTCAAAACGCATATTGGAAAATCAGCCAATAGGGTTGTGGCTTTAACTACCCGGAAGTAGGCACCAGTTGCTCGCTGTCCCATTACCACAATACGTGAAGGATTTCAGAAGCATATACATTTTATTAGTGCTTGCCTAAGAATAACACAAGGACTTTAACATTTTGTTGATGAGTGTTTGTTTTCTGTATGATCACAGGGATGGTAATCCTCCTAATTGTAGCTAATAAGCTAACATGCTAAGATGCTAAAGTGCCTGTCTGAAAGTCTGAAAGCCCATACTTGATTTTACGTCGAAGGAATATATTTTGACGAAAGTTTTTTGACAATTTTTCTTCGGGACTTTTGGTTTTAAGTTATATTGGTCAACTATAAATTAAAACTAATTAAGCTCTTTCAGGGTATATACTACTATCCATGTCTTTAAAAATACATTTAAAACAGTTTTAAAAATTACAAGTGATACTAAAACGACTTAATACCTACAGACTCTATTCTATATTTTATATTATATATGTTTTAATTGAGTGAGTTTCATCTGGTCAGCTTTGAATATGTTCCATTTTTGAGAAAACTTTATGTTTTTAAAATTTACGGTTTCCTAATGGACATTTACTAATGCACATTTTACAATTCGCGTTTGCTTTAACATGGACTACCATTTCCATATGAATGGATAGGATCTACTAAATGGCATCCGATATCACCTCATTTGACACCACTTGACTTTTCTTGGACTGACATTAAAGTTAAAAATGTATGCCACTCAGGCCCAGCCTCTAGAAGAACTGTGGAGCCGTATTATCGAAGAATGCCGCCTAATTGCTCCCGAAATTATTCGCAATGTTCGTAGCATTATGAAACAACATTTTTATTAATGCATGGAATTGGCACAATATATTAAAATATATATGTACAAAATCTTTATTTTCTCAAAAGGCTATCGAACCACGTCCTTTCTGCCCCTCTTCTCTTCGTAACTGAAGATTGAACTTGATTCTCTCACGTAAACTGAAAATTATACAAAGCAAAAAAAATATCTCATTCTATGTCATGTCTTTTCATCGTAGGTTGGTTCAGTCGTGTTGGAAGTGTTCAAGTAGTGTTGTTGTTGGGAAGCGGAAGCGGGATTGTCTCGATTGCCTTCTGAGGCAAAGGGGATTCAGTAGCGTCCAGTTGTGGGGATTGTCTTTCCATTTTGTGTGTAATTGAAGTTGTCTTTCGGTTATTCGATTTATTTTTCTTCGTTAGTAGAGCAGTTGGTCTGAGGGGTTGTGTAGTTGGTTTTGGGGATGTCTTATTTAGGTAATTATTCTCAGTGCAATCTGTTCTGATGTTTGAATGTGTTGTTTAGTTTTTTTAGATGCATTCGCTGTCAGTATATGTCCGTAGTCAAGCAGAGATCTACATATTGATTGGTATATTTTTGTGGCGGTCTTTGTACTAATTCCTTTGTCTTTGTACCTCAGTGATCGGAAGTGTTTTGTCCGTTGAATGATTTTTGTTCTTAAGTTCTGTGTGTGTTTTGTAAATTTTAGTTTTTGGTCCACTGTCATTCCTAGATATATTGCCTCTTGTTTTGATCTCGTTCTGTTTCCGTCTGTTGTTATTGAGGGAGAGTCTTCTTTAATTTGGTGGTTTGGAAAAAGTAGTTGGTTTTTCGTGGCGTTTAGTTTAAGTCTCCTTTTGTAGAACCATGCAATTGAATTGTCTGTTAGTGTTTGAAGTTTTTATACTGCTTTTTCTGTAGTTTTGTCGTGCACGATCAATGCAATATCGTCGGCGTCTTGCAGTATGTAAGCAGATTTGTCAATGGGTCTTTTGTCGTGGAGACTGTGATTGGATATGTCGTGGCAGTATATATTGTAAAGAAAGGGTGATAGCGGGGATCCTTGCGGGAGTCCTTGTTCAGGGGAGAAAGCAAAGGAGAGGGTGTTGTCTATGCGTACTTCTAGTTGCCTGTTTGTGAATAGATTTCTTTGTTCAGAGATGCAGCGTTGAATTTCATCTTTTAAGGCTTCAATCGTTGTTGGTTTGTTCACATAAACTTGTGAATTTAAGAAACCCCAAAGAAAAAAGTCCAAAGGCGTTAAATTGCATGATCTAGGCGGCCAATGCCGAACTCCAAAACGAGAAATAACACGACGAGACAAACAGTTTCTCTGGCTGTATGGCATGTTGCATCGTAACCACATGCTGTTGAGATCCATATTTTGCAATTTTGGGATAAAAAAGTTGGTTAACATTTCACGATAACGAACACCACTCACGGTTAAAGCATGACAAACTGCATTTTCGAAGAAAAATGGTCCGATGATGCCTCCAGCCCACAATGCACACCAAACAGCTCTTCGTTGCCCATGGTCTTCCGGCTTTAGCTCTTGAGCCAATTCAACTTTGTACGCATGAAGCTTCAAATCTTTTGTTAAAATTCGATGCATAGTGGTTGTGGAAACACCAAACTCCTGAGCTGGTTGGGCTTTCCTCAACATTTGCACCTACTGCTGCGATATTTTCAGTCGAGCGACCAGGACGAACGCGTGTTTCTGTTGTTCACTTCATTAACAGACCCAGTTTGCTCAAATTTCTTCATTAATTTTCTCACACTGGCTTCAGCTGGAGCGTTCCGATGGCCCATAATTGTACGTATTTTGCGAACTGTGGCTGCAAAACTTCCACCACTTTGATAATAATTTTTCACAATGAGAATTCGTTGTTGTGTATTGAACCGCTCCATTTTACTTAACCTCCTGCTGTCTACTAACGAATGGCCTTTTTTTTAAATGTCAAATCATGACACTACAAATGACGAGCAATTCAAAACCGTCGTTCTTATTGGAACACCCTTTGTAACAAGAAGCCAGCTGGTTTACCATGACTTTAAATTTTCAAAAATTTAACTGTACTCTCAATCTATTCTCGCAACTGTATAGTTCCGGTAAATTGTTGTGAGAACAATTGTCTGAACGTGTTTTTGTATTGAGGTTCAGTGATGTTAGAGCGATAATCCATTCAGGTTTTCATCTTAAGGTTTAAAAAATTTACACTGCGATAAGGTAAAAGCAAAATATTTGGGAATTTCCTTTACCGGATGTTATTTAAAGTCTATTTAAAATTAATTGTATTGATTCAGGTTTACCTTGGTAAATACGAGGAGAAGTATTACTTAGATTTCCAGTATCGGATCTGAAATTTACTGCTTTGTTATGCTTTATAATTGGAATCATCTCGTGAATTCTTCTTTTACTGCTGATTATATGACTTATTTTATATGTATTATTACAATCAAAACTACGGTCACATACTAATATTTATGGTAAATGCAATGTTATATGCTTTATGAATTTATTTTTCAAATACGGTGTGGCCCATTTAAAAGCGAGACACCCCCATAAAATTTTTTGAATTTGCCCATTCCAATTTGGCCAAGTATGTCCTAGGCCAAACTAGCTTAATCGAAGAGCTATAGAATGAAATAGTTTGTTCTAGTCTAAACTAGTTCGTTCTAGATTATATTAGTTTTTATAATTACAAACTAATTTGGTATAGTGTATACGATCTCGGACTGTTATGGAAGTTACAGGAGTTGTTCTTGGTGCATGTGAATGCGTATAATATAATTTAATTTAGCGTTAGTTTGCTACTATATATTTTTTTGTATCCCTCAAGATATGAATGAAGAAAACCCTTCATTTAGTATCTTGTCTAACCAAAGCATATTTCTTGCATGTTACCAAATTCATATTCAATTCAATATTTGCGTCAAAACTGAGTTTTTTGATGAATTAAAAATTTTACCTTGTTTTTATTCATTGAAAGGAGTTTTATAATCTGATATTTCACATTCAAATTAATAAACGTGAACTTTCGAATTATCCAAAGCAAATTGTTAAGAGCAGTTGTGTCCCTATAACAATTGCAACACAAGTGAGCAAAGGTACACTGGAGACAGTAAAATACCTAATACCCTGAAAATCAGGGAATTTGAAAGAACTTCTAAAGGGTACTCTCTTTGCTTAGGACGAAATCCAGCCTACAGTTGATTTAGGAAGCTCCGAGCTATTAGATCACTGAAGACCCTATCGCTTTGTACCCAGAGATCGAATTCCTTTATGAAAGGTAATATTTGATTTAAAAGGGGAGATAGAGTAGATAAATTATTTTCATTGAAGTGAATAGGGGTTGCGATCTTCTAAAATCCACCTTCAGATGCATCAAGAACTCCTACAACTTTTATAAAAGTCCGAAGTAGTTTACACTAAGTCAATTTGGTTTGTTCTGATAAAAATTAATCTAGTTTAAGTCGAACTGGAACATACGATCGCTTTTCGCCGAAATCGGTTTTGGCTGGCAATATATACACAGGGTCCGGCATAAAGATCTTGCACATTTTAATCTTTAATAAAAACTCCATTGTAAATGCTATTTAGATTTTTTATTTATTAACTGAAAATTTATGCAATGCCATTTGTTTTTACTAAGTTTTGAAAATTACAGGGTCCAAGTGGCGACCATTTTTTTCGTTACACATTCGATGTTGATTTCTTGGCGTATTGCTGCTTTCAGTTGGTCAATGGTTCGGGGATGGTGTTGAAAAACCTTCGCTTCAAGGTAACCGCAGAGGAAAAAGTCGCATGGGGCAAGATCGGGTGAACGCGCAGGCCACCCAACGTCTCCACGTAACGAGATTACGTGTCCTGGAAACATTTTCCTTAACACGTCGAGTGTCCTTCTTGCTGTATGAGTCGTAGCTCCATCCTGTTGAAACCACACGTGAACATGTTCAAGAACTCTAGGTTCCCGTGCCTAAAAATTGCGTAGCATGTCGAGATATCGATCGGCAGTTACTGTAACCGACAGGCCTCCCTCTTCACAAAAATAGGGGCCCCAAAGGCCAAAATATCCAACAGCACACCATACGGTAACACGTGGGCTGTGAAGTGGCTTTTGATGGAGCTGCTGCCGATTTTCTGGTGCCCAGTAGCGAACATTCTGCTTGTTCACACAACCAAACAAATGAAAATGAGCTTTGTCACTCGTTATTAAAAGAGCATTTTATCGGACGTTTTGAAGAATATCGTCGGAACATGCTCGGCGATAATCCCAGTCCCGTTCACTTAGTTCTTGCACGCTCATCAATTTTACCGGAACTTCAGATCGCCGTGTAAAATTCTCCTCACAGAACGATCTGACAAACGCAAGGCACAGGCATGTTTAGCAAATGAACGTGTAGGAAATCGTTCGACTGCTTCTCTTACAACTGCAACATTTTCAGGTGTCCGAGCACTTCGGTCTACAATTTGATTTTCTTTTTAATGCTGAACCTGTGGCTCTAAAATTTGAAACCCACAACAGTATTGTTTTGCGATCTGGAGCAGGAACATGTCTACGAAGCGCGAAGTGAGTCCGAAAAGTTCTTTGCGTCGTTATCACAGATTCGTTACTTTTAATAAATGTTTTGACAATGAAGGCACGATGCTCTCCCGTTCCATTCATGACGACAAATGAAATGGCAAAGCCCGAGCTACCAACCAAAGACACTAAGCTCCCCCTCTCTTCAGTGATTCGGACACAGTGACGTTGCAAAATGTGGGAGATCATTTTGCCGGACCCTGCATTTGTTGCTTTGTGTATATTCTATTTTTTAAATCTTGATGTCTGAAATTAAGACGCGTGCTATTAGTGATGTGACTCAGTTTCTTTATTGTACTTTTGTGATGTATATGAGTTTCAATTCACCTTCCAAACCAATGTTATTATGCGTACCAGCACCAACTTGTTTTAATTTTTGCAACTTTATGGAAATATAGGGCCGTGTCTGAAAACTATATGGCATTTTTAACACCTTTTTATACATTTTAACTCTATTTTGTATGCATGTTTTAAGTGTAAAAAATTTAGTTTCTCTATACAGTTTCTTAATAAACGATATGAGAATCTATACACTCATTACATAAATGTTGTCACATAATTCAAACTTACGTTATAATCTCACTTCACAACAGCAGTTTTAATGGTCTACAAAAATTAATGTTTGAATTTTCATGGTTTGATTTGAAAAAGACAAATTTTCTGGGAAAATGTGCTAAGTTAATAGAATCGTAGAGGTGAGCGCTGCTTAAACTATTAATTGATATTCCAATGTATTCCTGGGTTCCAGTCAATTTTATTGTTTATTATTTAAAATGTTACAAATACGTTTCGGTGTCTTTCTCCACCATCATCAGTTTGTCTAAAATATACATTTACAATTATTATCAATTTATATAAAAATTCTTTTCCTATCAAAATTCACACATTAAAATACAAATCACACACAGTGATTGATATAGAGGTCATTCAAACGAGTGAGGTCAAGGGACATCTGCAAGAAACCTCTAAATTGTTTTTGCTGACTGTGTTAGTGCTTGTTTCTGTCAACTCAAAGCAGTCTTTATCCCAGTTTATAAGTAGTGCAGTATTACCTCAGGAATCATAGGTTCAGTTCCTGTCACTTTAACTTCCTCAACGTCAATACAACTTCCATTTTTGTGGAAAAATCAGTGTGCTTTGGGCATCCCCAATTAAAGTAGACTTGATGCATTTCCTACATTGTGATTCATTTTAAGTTTTGAAGAGTACAATTGAATACATCATGATGATGATGATAATCTGCCTGGATGCAAGGTGGTCGTTTCATAAAAATTAATAGAAACGTACTTTTAAGTTTAAGCAACTTTTGCAATGTTTAGCCATGCCAATATCTGGCAAATGACCATTAAACTACTTTAAAATATTGCTTAATAGCAAAGTTGAAATTACATTTCCAACAGTAAGGATCTTGGATAAATACAGTGTAAAACTTTTTTTTGTACTCTACAAATAAACCTTACTCACGTCGTTGTTTGGACCTAGAAAACAAAATAATCATTTCTAAGCATTGACTATTTGCAACATCTGATAAATCGCTAAATCTCTATCAAAGTAAATAGACTTCAGTAAATTTTCGCAAACATTTGATCCCAAGAAACGTATGTCAATTGATTATAGAAATCTTTTTCAAGTAAATATATTTTTTGATATTTTGCCCTCAAAGCTGATCAGATACTTGTCACTCTGGCTTTAGCGATGGAAAACCATTTTAAACGACTGTTTTATGTTTTAGGGTGTTAGTACTGTTGAAATGTTAATTTTATAATTAACAGTAGTATATCATAAAGGTTCGTTCAGTTTGTGAATCATTAAAAATACTGCTAGTACAGCGCAAATTGTATGTAATATTCTTCAGCTCACTGCGTTCCATAGTCCTTGGTGCCTCAGAATATTTCCAGGATAGTTCAATTTTCTGAACCAATTTACTAGACCGTTTGCAGCAATAGACGAGGCCCTGCTTATTCGAAATGGCAGGCATTACATGTGTAAAGAATTGGAAATCCTCGTTTTGATTAAAGAACACATTTTTCGGGCAGGTTTTCGGTGAACGCATGGCTATGAATTGTAAATAGCAAACTTATCGGTCCATTTATTTTGCCAGACCGCATCCACGGAATCAATTATTTACTATTGCTCCGAAATTTGGTATCGCTATTACGTAGGTGTACTCCTAGGCTTTGCCGTCCCAATTTAGAAGGAAAGTGTCGGAAATAGTTAATATTTTAATTCAAATTTTTGAAACCGTTAGATAGACCTGCCAACGAGTACTTGTATGGCCAGAAAACTCATTAGTATATCCGGCTAATAACATGATAATTTTCATCAAGATGCGGTAACTGCAGAAATATTATACGGTGTTCCATCTTGTTTCCTTTTAAAAATCTTACTGGGTTCGTAGTGTGGCCTTTCCCATCAGTTCTTCCACATTATTTGGCGAATTCATAAGTATCGTTACCTGCTTTTCTTAGAGCTACTGTAGCATTGAAATTATTGTTTTATTATCTGAGTAAGTCTTATTACGTAAGTAAGGCTTTTCTCTGGATTGATTTTGAAGTAATAATGCGAATTGTAGCGACATTTAGCTAGTACTCAAAGCTGGCATATTCAGAGGTGTGTTCATTTCTTGTACTAATTAATACTGGACTGATGCACTTTTGTTGGCGTAGCACCCATATATTTTTCGTTGGAGAGGAGCTGGTAGTCCCGCTGTTTGTTCAATATTTAAAGAATTTAATGTTCTTCTGTGGCTGCACTTTGATTCTCACAATTGTCGGATACCTTATCTTATTTAGATGAAATGTTTCCAATATTCTGTTAGTAATGTTATGGTGTTGCTGCATTTCAACCGCTTAGCTTCAAGTCTGGACGAAGATGGAAACCCGCTGTGATGGCGGTGATTTGAGATATTGCTGATTTAGAGCAGATGTGAGCAACCTTTTTTCACAAATACCCAACTATACAGGGGTCGGCATAAATCAGGAAACGCTCTCGAAAAAGGTTAAAACGAAGCATGTTATCTATCCGAATATCCGATAGAACTTTACGACGAATGCTGAAACGCATGCACTATCGAGTTTACGGTCCTCGTCTCCTCCACGCACTTCACGAGGATGATTTCGATCGCAGATTGGAATTTTGCGAGTGGTACCTCGGATGCAGTCAGGATGATCCGCAGTTCCAGCGTTCCATTTGTGGTCGGATGAAACAACCTTCAAGCTGAATGGTACGGTCAATCGGCATAACTGCGTGAACTGGAACGACCAGAATCCTCACGTCTTCATTGAAGAAGAATGAAACCTGCCTGGGGTGTGTGTGTGGGCAGGGATCCATGCGGGAGGTCCCGTGAGTCCGTACTTTTTTGAGGGTAACGTGACGGGCCAAAGTTATCTGGGAATGCTCGAAAATTTTTGAGGGCAAATGGACAACGATCGAACACTCGCGAACATCCGTCATTTCATGCAGGAGTTCATTTTGGAGAATGGATAGGCAGACGAGGAATCATTGAGTGGCCCGCACGGTCATGTGACCTGACACCCTGTGATTTCTTCCTGTGGGGCCTTCTCAAGGACCGCGATTTTGCAAGAGGGCCACGCACCCTTCCCGACCTCCAAACTGCACTTGAAGAATATTTTGAAAATCTTCGCGCACAGCTTGACGTGCTTCGCTGGACCTGTCTCTCCGTTGAGAAACGTTGCAGTAAATGCATTGATCAAGATGGGCATCAATTTGACACTTACAGTAACCCTTTTTCGAATCCCTTTTGTAATTTCTCTGAATAAATTCATTTTTACGCTGCATGTTTTTTTCTTAATGCAAATTTGTTGCCTGACTTATGCCGACCCGTGTATATTTAAGAGTTATGCGCGGACACACAAAAGCATACGTCTATATACTTGAGAAAGAATGAGCGAAATAACTCTAATGCAACATATGATAGAAATACGAAAAACCGCGGTTGCTAAACATTCCCAGCACGTCGCATGCCCAATCATCAGACTTTTACTAAAGTGTTCGATTGCACTAAATAATTCAGCAAGTTTTCAATAGGAAGTCCGAACAAACGTAAAGAAAGGCAACACTTTAATTAGCACCCGACCTATAATTAGCACTGGAAAAATTGCCAACATATTCCACAATCTACCCTTTGGCAAAGATTGACGAAACTTTAACAAACGAAACATCTTTACCACTTCCATGTAAAAAAAATACAAACGCTGCTACCAGGAGACTATAATTTTTGCATATATTTTAGTCGATGAATTATTGAAAACCGAAAAAGTCTAAATAATATGATATTTTCGAATGTAGCGTTCTTTGCGAGGAATGGTGTGTTTAACTCCGGAAACGCTGCTTGAGAAGCAGATAAACCACTTTTTATCAGGCGGTTCAGATCACAGCACACTTTTTCATTAATTTATGATGATCCACTTTCGATTAACATTTAGTTCGACCATACATACTTTCCAATAAACTAAGATGCAAAAATTATCCAGATTTTATCCAGAAGATGCTTCCGTTTATGTTAGAGAACGGCCATGTAGAGTTAGTTAATTTCCATGATGTAAATCAACCATAACATCATAACAGTCCCGATATCAAAGTTGCTGATTATTACCTTTAAGGAGATTTGAAAGAAATTGTTTATGCTCAAGAAATTAACAACGAAGCGGAACTGCGAGAAACACTGAACAATGGGCGTGAAGACATACCAAATAATTTCGCTAAATTCGAAGCGCTACTAACAATTTGCTCATAAAAGCTGGAAAATCTATTAATAGAAAACGGTGATTATTTTCAACAGCATAGACATAAACGTTATCGTTCACTTTCTAGACAAGAAACATTTTTAATTTGTATCTTAAATTGTAAAATGTATGCTAATTATTACAACAACACCCTTTAATTAAAATGCAATTAGATAATTAATCCGCTAATTTACAATGTGTTTATTTGTTATATTTGCTTGTGCTCTTGGCAAATTTAACTATATTTTCGACTGTCGATGTAACCTTTCAAATTAGGCCCATTTGTTCAGTACGGCCCTGTATTTTCAGCTCCTCTAATTTAGAAATAAGCACAACTAACTCTAAGTATGTACACTCTGTACAATGCGTGTATTAAAATTATAGCCCTGGGAGAATATTCGGTTTATTTTTCACTGAATTTTCGCGGATATTTCTTATTTAGGGAATCCAACATAATAATATGCCAGTGTGGTAAAAATTGATTTGTTTTTCCGCAGGATAATGCGGATGTTTGATATTGAACTTTAACCGATGTGTGTGTTAAATTCTGCACGCTATTTCGTCGATCATTTTAATAATGCTTAATTTGCTATCTTTTCTACTGTTACAATTAAAATTGCCACATACATTAACGAAATATAAATAATAAATAAAATATTATATCAATAAAAATGAACGATTCGAAAGTTGATAAAGGTATTTATTTCAGATAATATTAGTCGCAATTTGATAACAACCATGTTATAACTGCATTGTTAGTCTAAATTGCACGGAGGCTTACAGTAAGTGCATTTTAATTTTCCGTCCTATTAGATTTGGATTATTGTTTTTACTGCTTGGCGTTAGCTATTTCGAGACTAAATCCTGATATCATTTAGGTACTTTAAATGCTGATAATAACAATATTATGTTTGCGGTTTACAGCTGCACGAGCGGATATTGGGAATACATATAAGCAAAAGTTATTTTAAGTTTTAAACCACTATAACAAAGACATGTAAAGATTAGCATTGAGGCAAGTTGATAAGGGACTTTTTATCTCAAGCTTTGTAAGGGAACGCCAAAAGACCTTTCTTCCATAAAGTGGGTAATTTATTGCGAAACATGTCACAACAGTCTTGAATTAGAACACATTCCTTTGCACAAAAGTTTTTGTCACTTGATTCCTCATCTTTTATGCTAGCAAAGTATAATAAAAGTAATTTTTTGTATCCGAAAAGCTCTACTTGAAATGTATCGAAATTTGTCATTTTTCCGTACCATACCGAATGTATTATTTTATTAATTGAATTAATTCATAGTGACATTAGGAAATATCTGAGTTAATTACTATGGCTATGTATATGCCCGTGCAATGTTTAAAGAGGAATACATTTTTAATGGTACTTTCATCAGGTTTTGAAGTTAAACTCCCAATCTCAAAAAATTAAAATTGCTGATTCAGCAACTGAAAGAAAATTCTGTAAACTCGTTCTTGGAAAATCTAACCGCGGATAAAAATGCAAACTACTCTTTGTGAAACACTATGAAAAAACTGAGAAGGAAAATCACTCATGTACCACCAGACCTGAAAGAAGACAACGAATATGTCAAAACTGATCAGGAAAAAGCTGATACTTTCGCTACTCACTTGCAAAATATCTTCACCCCAAGTGAAGCGGCAATGCACTCAAATGAGTGCCCTCCACAAATAGAAAATAATTGGCACAAAACAATTTTAAAAGTTACCTGAAAAGAGCTCAAACGAGAGCTGAAATACAACCTCAACCCGAAAAAATCACCAGAGTAGGTGCTCATCACTGGACTAGTGTTAAAGAAGCTCCCTACGAAAGGACTAAAAATGTTACTACTGTTGGTCAACGCAACATTTAGACTGATGCATGTCCCGGCTCATTGGAAAATCGCAGAGATGATCATGATTTTAAAACATGAAAAAAAAAGCTTCAGAAATGAAATCCTACAGATCGATTTCTTTGCTGCCTATCAGTTCAAAAATGTTTGAAAAATATTCCTCAAACGATTGAAACCAATTATCGTAGAAGAGAATTTACTACCGAATCACCAGTTTGGATTTAGGCAGATACATTTAACAATAGTACAAGTTCATCGTCTGATCGACATCATAGAAAAATCTCTGGAGGTGTGTTCAGTGATCTTTCTGGATAGATCGCAAGCATTCGATAAGGTCTGGCATGAAGGCTTACTCTGCAAACTTAACAAATTCTTGCCAGTGCAATTCGTCAACTTGCTAAAATCTTACATTACAGGCAGAATGTTTCGCGTGAATCACGAATCAGAGTATTCCGACTTCAAAGGTATTCGATCTGGAGTACCTCAGGGAAGCGTACTGTGCCCAATCCTATATCTTCTGTTCACTGGTGACCTACCGCAAACTACGAACATCGTAACGGCAAAATTCGCGGATGACACGGCTAACGCAGCCAGGGCTAAAACTGATGAAGAATCTACGTTGCTTCTACAAAGATCCAATGACTTGGTCGAAAATTGGACGAAGAGATGGCGGATAAAACTCAACGATCAGAAGGCAGTACATGTGAACTACACCAACAAAAGAATTTCGAATCCAAAGAGGTTAACAATAAAAGGAAATATAAACTAATAACTGCAGGTCAGCTTCAGACAGCTCTACTGGATACTAGGTCGAAAATCACCGACTTCCATCTACAACAAGCTATTAGTTTACAACCAAATTCTTAAAGCTATTTGGAGGTATGTCATTCAACTGTGGGGATGTGCTAACCGTTGTCTTATTTTGAAAATAGAACGATTCCAGAACAAAGTACTACGAACTATTGCAAACGCTCCTTGGTAGGGACGCAACAGCGACCTTCATCGTGATCTTGGTGTACCTCTGGTTGAAGAGGTCAAAACTGACGTCAGTCAGTCAGACAACCAGATTTCAAGACGCCTCAAAACTACCAAACCCTTTGAACTCGTCGCATGACAGGGCTAACAACAAAGCTCCATTGACTAGGTGACGCATTTGTGCATTGACTCCTTGACTCGGTTGACTCTTCAACACCACGACGAAGTGCAAAGTGAGTCAATGGATTCTTTGTAAAATAATTATGTACAAATTATCAGATGTAAATTAATGGTTGGTCAGCAATGACCAGTTTTAATAAAACTTTTTTAAAAAATCAGGCTTTGAAATTTTTTTATGTAGAACGCATATTAGCATTTATTGTACTGAAACTTGAGATGATTACTTGGTAGTCACGTGGGGAGAAATGCAACACTGGTATCATTAACTAATTTATTTTCTTATGATTTACAGAATGAGATTCTGATTTTCGACTTGATTAGACTATTTTAGACTGTTTAGACTAACTAGCTATAGAATCCATCGTGAACATAAAAACATTTTGAAGGCCTATACACACTTAATTTTAGGGATGTCACTCATTATGAGATTGATAATTTAGGCATTAACTTAAACAAGTACACAACTATTGGATTAGCGCTAAGAGACAAGAGCAAAAATGATGGGAACCAAAAGTTATCAGTAATAAGTGGATGATGGACCCATAGATTTATTTATAAACCTTAACTCAATGATGGATCAATAGATTTATTTATAAACATTAACTGATTAAGGGCGGATATCTTACTAAATATTATATTTTATATATTATTTTATATATACATACTCTTCCTAAAAATGATGTGCCTCTAAATGCTAAACATCAGTAAAACCATAGGCGTAACATATGGGTACATTAGATTATTAAAAGCTATAGACCGCATTTAAAATATTGTCTGCTTTCTCGTCATGCCAGTAATGTATGCTTCCAACACGCTGGCGGGTCTCGATATACAGGGATTGACCTAATCTGAACTATTTTCTCTGAATTCGATACATTGCTCTTTCAATAGCTTCCTACAAATCTAACTAAAGCGGTCATTCAACAGTCATTTTCTATATTAATCTTTTTCTGCTGAGGAAGTAGAGATGTTTAAAAAGTAAAAATGAATTGAAAAGTAAAAAGTAGTTTTTGAAAAAAAAATTAAATTGTTTTCAAATTGCTCGATTTAACCGATTACGTTTCTTTACTTCCCATTTCTTATAAATAAGTTTCATCCGTATAAATTGCAAATTCTTGAAGATCTTTCTAACTATGACTCGAACAGCGGGATTAATTTTTTTCAATCTGACGTAGAAAATCACAACCATTTAAATAAAAAGAACACTCATCACTAAAACAATGTTTTTCACAAGTAAGAGACTTGTCAGTGAGCCTAAACTTGAGGGGAGGCAAAAACAAGGCAAGACTCCATTGAGGGCTCTAAGATCCCCAGACCTAACGCCACTTGATTTTGTCCCGTGGGGACACTTAAAATATATTGCTTTTATAACTCAGCCTCACTAAAATGAGCAATTACGGAAAATATTAATTAAGTCAATACGGTCTGCATCCAAGCAAACCGTCGCTAACGTTCGTCAGGAATTTGAACACAGGCTCTATTATTGTCTGGAAAATAAAGCGAAATAAGAAAGTCTTTGTTGAAATTTAAACATGACGGCGTGCAATTTTTATTAAATGTTCAAATTGATATTACATTTTTTTCGTCTATATCGAATCCAATATCAATATCAGAGCGATTTTTTGTCATTAAATTTCTTTAAAATTAAATTTTGCAAATTCTATGTTATTTGATTGCGACACGTAAACTAGAGAACCAGAAAGGCTATTTTTTAATGTTCTTTATTATGACGAAATTCGAACTATAAAGAAATTTATACAACGCACAGTTTTTTAATTTACATATGAAAAAGGTCGAGCTTCCTGCTGATGTTGATCTGGTATCTTTCAGATAAGTTGAATCAATTTATGTTTTAACTTACATATCACATATTTTTTAATTTAGCAATATATTTCGAAATGTATTATTTACTCGTTTATTCTTATTTCTAATATTGTCAATTTCTGCACTTAGCCGATGGATTATTTAAATAAAGCAAAGTTGACTGTTAACAAAAATTTAATTTATGATTACTCTTACGAGGTTTCCAGCTGACTAACTCGACTAGCTAGTGCAACCGCATTTATGTGACTAAAAATCTATTAATAATAATTTATTACCCTTAAATGGAACAGAAACCGAGACTTAGTTAACAAACAAAAGTACATCCGCTTACAGGCCAATAATATCTTATTACTAGACCAACTGTTCAGTCCGCGATAATTTATTATGCGAACCCAAATCAACATTGTCTAAAGGTCCACACGCGGTGACCAGGCTAAGGGTGACCATGTTAAGGCGTAAATATGATATCCCATAAAGTAAACCAGGACAATAAGGATGACATAACTCGTGTTTCTTTCCGATGATTTGAAAAGTTTTTGTTGAACCAGATATTATTGATAAAGCATGTTTTTAGAGCATTTTTAAAGTACTTCATAATTTTATTTTTAATTGTCGGTTTAAGTGTCCAAGTTCAGAATTTTTTTTCCTGATAAAATACTAATAAACTTTCACAAATCACAAAATCGATAATAATGTTTATGTGAAACTGATAAGCTGATAGAAAAAAGAATAATTTTACTCATGGAAATATAAATTTCTCACTCTAGTGAGTTGAAAGAATACAATGTTTAATAATTTTGTTTGTCAACCCTGGACTCATCTCCAAACATGGATTGAAACATGCCAAGAAATGGAAAAAGACAAAGGAAGGACATATAGGCGAAAAATAAAAAAAATATCTAGATACAAAAAAACAAATCCGATAGGCATTATCAATGAGCAAGGAACACAACGATACTCGGACAAAGGCAAAGCGGACTTCTTCTGCGGCCACTTTCAGAGAGCCTTCAAAAGATCAACAAATACAAACTTTGACACGGACAACTGGGAACGGGTGAACAAATGGCATGATGAATTTTCAAGAAACACGACGGGTCTAAATCACGAAATCATTACAGACACTGGCTCTTATCTCGAAGCAAAATATCTCGAAGCCTTAGCGCAACTGAAAAACACGGCACCCGGAAAAGACAATATTAAAAGCAAGGTACTTAAGAATTTAACATAAGAAACACATGACTTCATATTAAGAAACCTTAACGAATGCATCACTACTAACAAAATACCCAAGTCATGGAAGAACGGAATAATAACACCTATTTTAAAGAATGGACTAGATAACACACTAACAAAAAACTACAGGTCCATCACGATACTCCCGGTGTTGAGCAAACTGTTTGGACATAGAAAAAAAACATACTACAGAATTTAATAGGACATCATATTCCAAAATACCAGTTTGGCTTTAAGGCCAAAAATTCCATCATACATCCACTAGTTGTCTTTACTAATAACATACAAACGACACACTTGACCGGAGGAAAAACTGCCAGCCTGTTTTTAGACATAAATAAGGCCTTTGACAGTGTTTGGATCAAGGGTTTACTGTACAAACTACACGAACTTAGCACTCCAAACTACATAATATACATTATTAAACAACTACTCGAAGACAGACAACTGGAGGTACGAATCAACGACGACTACTCTATCCCCTTTTCACCTGAGCAGGGCTTACCCCAGGGATCATCACTCTCACCCTTGATTTACAACATATATTGCTATGACATATACAATCACAACAGACAAGACAAAGAGGGTATAGCCAAAACGCTTACTTGCTGCAATACGCTGACGACACCACCCTTATCGCGCATGACTAAACTACCGATTGGGCAGTGGCCAGACTCCAGACCCTTACAGACACAATAACAGCATGGTTCTATAAATGGAGACTCACAACAAACGCATCCAAAAACCAACTGCTCCTCTCAAATCACCGAATTAAGCCAAACTCCCCAACCATCACCGCGGACGGCCAAATAACTAAACTAACCGGCAATGTGAAACACCTAGGAATAACTATGGACACGAAATTAAAATTCACTAAACATGTACAAAACATTAGAACCGAACTAACCAAGAGAGCAAAACACTTCAGCACACTTACTTACAACAACATCAGGGGTATCAACAGCAAGACAGCAACTATCATATATAAAGCGATCTGCAGACCTGTAATAGACTTCGCTCATATTTTAACCTCCAATGCTACTGACAAAACCAAACGACATCTACAGACAACAGAACAGATCCGACACCCAGCAAACCCATTACACAATTCACGAAACCGACTACTCTTCGAACGCACAAACTTGACAAGGATTACGGAAAGACTACTCGTCTTACAATGAAGATGGAAACACAACCCTCACGATCTGACCTTCCTGGACCCCTCTGTTTAATAAGACCGACCAGTCAAACGCGTTTCCTCTTCCCAGCCGCAACCCTATTGGAGCATCCCCAGACAAAAATTATGTACATATTTATTTTTTACATTATATACATGAGTTTTCCATACAAAACCTTGTAATTAACCCAGGGCAGAAAGACCTATAGGTCGATATCCTTTTCAAGAACTAAATATTTTTACTACTACTAATTTTGTTTGTCAATTCCGATCCCAAAACAATGACATAAATGTCTGTACTTCAATGTGTACACTCATTACATAACTTGTATCTTCATAATTTATGACAGAACTACACAGACGGAACAGTCACTCTATTAATTTTAATATTAAGCTTGTAAAACTAATAGAACGACAGGGATGAAACCCATTTTTCAACCATTACTTGATAGATGCAGAGTGAGACTTCAGCATTCACCAATTCATTTGCAGAAACTTTCACTTTCTTCGGTAGCATTTTCTGTTTCGGAAGAATCAATTTGCTTTTAATACACAAGCTATTGGATGATCCCGCGTATACCATGCAGAAAATTTTAGTTATTAGAGGAAGGCACACCTTAAAGAAGGCAAACTTGATGCATTTTCGACGTTCTTATATAGTTTAAGTTCGAATAGGCCAATGTGAAAACAAAATCCGAGGGTTGACATGTTTGGCAACAAATATCTGTCTGGATGACGCTGTGATTTTTCTTTAAAAATATAAAAAATGGGAAAATAGATACTGCATCTTCACGAGCTGTTATGTTCGACATATAAACTCAAAATTACAAAATTGTCCCATAGTCTCTGAGTAAGATCCAGTAATCCTTCTTGATTTGGTTCACTCTATATACAATCCAAACTACTCCATACGTTTTTTAACTTATGCACATAGATTTATATATGAATTTGCATCAGCTTGAATAATTTCGATACATAACGATAGTTAAATATTAAATGTAACCTATCTTAGGCTTAATACATAAGCTTAATACGCCGTAAACAAGAAACTCGTTGCTATTTGATCCTTTATTAATTGCTAGACCCTGAGTGGAAATACACATCCGAAACGTAGGCAGTTCAAATGGCTGATGTCTTATTTAAATGTACAACAAAAGCATCAAAAACAGATTACAATTAAGTTTTAATTCAAAAAGGGATTAATCGTATTGAAAAGCAATTAGTCCTTATGCATTACTAAAGGAGGATGTTTTATCCACGTTGACAGCTTAAAAGGGCAATTTCCGGAGCCCTGTTGATGTGAATGGTCTTATAGCTTATTCTCTTATTTGTTTTCCGATAGAAAGTTTTGTCTTGATTTAAGCACGCTTCCTTGACTCCTAAAGGAATAGCTTATCGAAAGCGTATTTGCGTGTCTCAGTAAAGTTGTAAATTTTGAGTAAACATTATTTATCTCGGAACTGCTTGCAGAATTATATAAACTTTTCGCGCAAAATGTTGAAATAATGTTTAAGTTCGAGTAGCCTTGGACATAATCAAATCATGCCATCCATAACAACATTATCGTTTAATGACAAAAGGTCTTTATGGGCAATTTATGCTTTAATCTTAGTATAGGATATGTGAAAAAATCTCCCCATCATTGTCAAAATCAAATCTGAAAATCGTTCGGAAATAAATTTATTCCCTGAGTGCTTCCAACGTTTGAGGGCGGAATAAATTGTGCAGGTTAAAATCTAGCAGGGCTTACTCGAGTAGATTGATTACGGGATAGATGTGACCGAATTTTGAACTTAATATTCCTTAGTAATTTTTATTTTTCCGTGTCAGCGCCACTGCGATTTTATTTTTATTGGGAGGGCTTCATATCCGATATTAAACGCTTGGAAACATCAGGAAATATTGACATATTAGAGTCTTTTACAATAACACTGCAAATAAAATGGTACAATTTGAAGACATTTTAACGCATTTTAAAGTTGGATTATTGGCCACATGACTTCCGAGTTAAAATGTCTAATTATTAAGAGGTTTTAGTAGTAGTAAACATCTTTATTTCTAAAAAAAAGGCTATCAACCTATCGGTCTTTCTGCCCTTGTTTAATACATGTAGTCTTAATCTAAATAAAAAACAAATATGAAAATTCTCTTATTCTAGGTTAACAATATTATTAAATAAATAAAATTTCAGTGGCAAGAAGAAATTATTTTATTGTCCACTAGTCAGTTGCGTTTGTAAGTGTTCGAGTAGCGTTAATGTAGGGAAACGGAAGCGGGATTGTCTGGTTGGTCTTGTAAGACAAAGGGGATTCAGTATGGTCCAGTTGTAGGGGTTGTTTGTCCATTTTGTCTGTAGCTGTATGAGTCTTTCCGAGATCTTTGTCATGTTTGTGCGTTCGTATAGTAGTTGGGTGGGGGGGTTGTGTAGTGGGTTTTGGGGGTGTAAGAGGTTTTATTAGGTGCTAATATCATAAATGTTTTACAATTTTTAATACTCTCGCCATTATCGAGCAATCTTACATAAACAATGATGATTTAACAGTGTGAATAGTCAAGTTTGACTCCACTGTCTGTCACTAAAAATTAAGCCTCTAACTACCAGTATTTAACTTAACTGCACTTGATAATTAGTGCGTTGTAGTTGCCGCTTTAACACGCAAGCCACTTGAATTTTATCTAATATCACCGCTACACTAACAACATTATGAGGCCATTGTCCTAAAACTTACTACTAATTGATCTGTATCCGTCTATTGGTGTTCATAAATAGTGTTCTTCAACGGATATTTAATTTTGAGGTTTTATGCCTCTTAATTAAGCTGACATTATAATAACAATTTCATTGCTTGCCTTCATCGATTTGTCTTGATAATCACTGCTTAAGTTTGATTTGTAATATTAGACATCTCTGGTTTGTCTTTTGTATTTGCCATATATTCCTTTAATTGCGAAATCTGTAGTCTCATTTAGCAATGGTTTCCTATTTTCGTCCCAATTTATGAACGTTTTTGAAGTCAAGATTTCGATTAAACTTTGGGCGTGAGGTTTATAATCCTTAAACGCGGTTAATGAGCCATAGTCAGTTTAATAATTTCGCTTAATTGGGTGTCATTCGAATTAGTCTGAGTTAGCGATAAATATTCCCCTACAGCCCTAATTGGCTGTGTAGAATAAACTTGGTTGTTCAAAGGCATTTAAATTGAACTTATTTAACGCTGGTAGTATAAATATTAATACTGTGCAGTCCATACTGTTGTGTTTTAATTATTTTTGAGTGGTTGGTGTAAACTTCAGTTTCAAAGCAGGCTTTCATTTTATATCCAAGTTGTCTTTTATCTCTCTCTCCCTGCACGCGTTCGTTTTGATCTCCTTTCTTTTGCCGACCATAAACGATTTAATTAAATCCTCCATTGTGTGCCACTCTCCATTATGATTTGTGGCAGAGCATCTGGTTCTCTCTTAATCCCGAGTCACATCAATCATTTTGTTTTTTTTTTTTAATTAGATGTTTGTGGTTTGGTAAGAAACAACCACGTTGGATATACGCGGGACACAAAAAAAGTCCAAAAGTTTTCCCATCCTTCTCTACATTCCTGGGTTTCACATCTCCGACAGTTCCTTAACACATGGATATGGCAGTCCGGGCGTGCGCGAGGTCAGCCGAAGTTTAGCTCATCACATCAAGCCAAAAACAAACACAGACCAGTTAAATACCTTATACTCGCCATTCCAATACATCCCTCGACCCCCAACACTCTCTGACATCTTCAGTTCATTTCATTATGCCCACAAATTCAAATTATCCCTTGACCTCTCTTCTGCTTTCCCTGTCTACCACTGACAATCCTTCCACGTCTCTCTCTACTCCTCTCAGAACAACCAAATTCCCTTCTACCACTTCTCTCAGAACAACCAGGTTTCTTTCTACCACTTCTCTCCTCCTCTTAGAACAACCAAGTTCCTTACTACAACTTCTCTCTACTCCTCTCAGAACAACCACGTTCCTTACAGCCTCTTTGGCTCAATCCTCAACTCGCAACCCCATCGAGCTGACAGTCATTTAGCCCCCCCCCCTGCTCGTCTTACTTCCAGCAAGTCTTATACATAGATAAAGGCAAGTAAGATCTTACAGATGATCGTCACCAGTGGACACAGCGTGGAGGAGACTGACTTTATCCACTACTATAAAAGAGACAGTCGGGACAGGAGTTGAATCAGTCAGAGCGTGTGAAAAACACGGCAGATCACTTAGTCCGTTTCCCCATCGCCTTTGATAATGTCTGCCGCAGTAGCAGACAAAACGTCAGGTTCCAAACCTTATAGACCACAACTTACAAGCCCGGAAAACTATATAATACCATTGAGTCCGGCCGTAAAAACCTACATTCCTTGAAATGATGAAGTAATTTGATTAAATAACCATTAATCGCTAGGCCATTCCATAGAAGAAAACTATAACAGTATTTTTTTTATAGTTGGAATCTCAAATACCTTCTGGCTCAAAGTTATAAATGTTTGATTCAAAAGATATATTAACATTCAGGAAATTGCGACATTTTATAGTCTTATGGCTTGGAAGGTATCAAACATTATTTCCTGATAGGCCTGTTCCGAACAGCCGATAATTTATGGTATTATATTGTCATTTTAGACAGAGTGGATCACTTTTTTTGCCACAAGCACACGAAGAAAATTAAGTTTAATTAACGAGCAGACTGAAGCTGACGTTTTATCATATTTTGAAGCGTTTCCTGATAAATGAGTTTTTTTTTGCGTACAATTTTTCGCAGATTAAATAAATTTAGATTTATTCGTTTCAAGTATCGGCCTATTCAAGACCTTGGCCCAGGTGACTTCGAAAAAATATTATAATTTTGTCCCTGTTTTATAAATACATCGCGCAGAAATACTGATTGGGTCGTAGCGTTTTTCGCAAGAAATTATCATTGTTTATGTGGTATATCATATATATGTAGTATACAGGGGCCGCCACCGAAAACAAAACGGTTCAAGTTTTTAATGATATTTAAGAAAAATCGCTTGCACACGTCAATTAATTTGTCGAGAGGAAAACATGTCAGACTTATTTTCAAACCCCCATCGTTAACCTCTTGAGCAGGATGCTATTCACTCCTAAAATCTTAAATAGAATGTGGGATTGATGGAGACCTTGTTCTAAAGGCCTGTCAATATTGTTTCCCATGATTGTTGTGTATATTTTCCTGACTTTTGAAATAAGTTTCCCATGATGTCATTAAGAACCCCAAACTTCAACTGTTTCGTTTTCGGTGCTTCACCCTGTATATATATGAATGCGTCAACCGTTGAAAGCTGATTTTTTCTACCGAGGAGTTAATTCAGTGCTTCGTGGTGTCGGGTAATATACAGCGGTGTCATTAAAAAACACAAAAATTTTGAAATTGTTTGATGATGACCTCGGGCAGAAAGAATGATGGGGTCGTAACCTTTTTTACATGAAATGAACATTGTTTATGTAGTATATATGCAGGGTGATTCTAAATTGGCGTCATTCCTCTGGGGGTGTTGTCTGGGTGTGTTTGAGGAGTACAGGAAAAATAGTAAAACAAATTAATTGTTATTAAAAACTGAGATATTTGCAAAAAACTACATCAGAAGGATGACTTCAATATTTTTCAATGTTTTTCAAGGCAATCTGTATCATTAACATTACGTAAATACCTGTTTCTTCTTAATTATTCAAAACTGTAGAAACCATGAGTAAACACAAAACAAAGAAAGATAAAGTAAACGAACTATTTTGAAGTTAGGATAACGTTGTCATTTTGCTGTCAGTGCTGCCAACCTCTTTGCGGCAGGTGAGTGATATACCTAAACTCGCCACAGATATAAACAAAAACCTCCTGTGTAAAGTTATGTATCAATGATTACTAGTATTAAAATAAAATATAATTAAGTTGTTAAATCACAAGATGTTGGCGAAGTTCTGCTCGTTTAACTCCAAACATGTTTGTGCCTGTGTCACATCACTTTATTGTGCACTCTTCCCAGCAGTGGGCTCATATTCTGAGCAGCTTCTCGTGTTCGGTTAATTAACTACTGCTCTATTTGTACCGGCGTTCGGAAGATCAGAGATTTAATGTGTCCTTGTGTCCTGTGTGTGGATCTTACATACATGGTAGGAATGTAGCCCTTCCTCGGGGGAGTTATCGGGACAATTATCCGGTGCCTGGGAAAGTGTCAGTGGTTGGGCAATGATCGGAGCACTCCTGGACAGCTCTGCTGCAATTATCTCCAATACCTGTTCCTCTGTGCTTGGAACGAACCCGAGCACCTCTAGATCGTCCACAATCTGCGTCAATTCCTGGAGCCAATCGTCCAGTGTCTCTAGTTCTTTGCTGGTGTAAGCTCTTACACCTTCTGCTATGTTACTGTGGCATTTCCCCATAAAGAATTGCATATCCGCAAATTCGATATTGTTCAAAGCAAATCACAGTTTGACAAATGCTTCTTATTATTGACAAAGGCTATCCACTTTTAACTATCTGTTAATGGCAAAAAGCATCATTGCCGCTTTGACTTTTCATCAAAAAATTGTAGAAGAGCACTTTTTTTAATATAAAATTTTTTCGTAATTTGAAGGAAAGATCGTAACTTTTCTTTTCGAATGGTTAATTATTCCAATAGGCTACTAATCACACATGGGACAATTTTAAAATAATACTTAATAAGAAAGTTGAAACTCGATTTTCCAATGTTAATATCTTCTAGAAATTTTCGAAAAAACTTGTTTCAATATTTTTCTCGTACTCTCCAAGTCAGAGAATAACAAGTATTTGTCAAATTGTCACTAAGGTTGAAGCTTCTTTCACAAAATTTACATCAACATCGAATTTGCGGATATGCCATTAGTAACATGGCAAAAGCTGTAAGAACTTACGCCAACAAAGAGCTAGAGACACTGGAAGATTGGCTACAGGAAGATAGTGGACGACAAGAGGTATTCGGGTTCCAGCCATAGATGAACAGGCATTGGAGGTAATGCAGCAGAGCCTTCCAGGAGTTCTTGGAGCATTGTACAACATTTGACACTTTCCCAGGAACAGGATAATTGCCGAGGAAGGACTACATTCCTACCACGTATGTAAGATACACAGAAGACACGGAGACATTAAATCTCCAGTTTACCGAACACCGGTACAAATTGAGTATAAGTTAAATAACCGAATACGAGAAGCTGCTCGAGAAGAATGCACAATAACAATAAGATGATAATAAACACAGAAATCTATGTTTGTCAACATCAATTTGAAGTTATGATGCCAATAAAAAAATTCTCATTGACAATATTGACATTTTGAAAAAGTACGTTCCTATATTTTACGAACCCTGTTGAATTTACCTTTCAGCCTAACCTATTTTATTATCACTTTCTGTATTTTTTCACGGTTACTGGAGTTTTTAATAATTGAGAAGCAACAGGTATTTACGTAATTACCTTGAAAAACATTGTTGCCATCCTTCTGATCTAGTTTTTTGCAAATATCTCAGTTTTTAATAACAATTAATTTATTCTATTTTTACTGTACTCCCGAAACACCCATAGACCACACTACCAGAGGAATGACGCCAATTTTAAAATAACCTGTATGTTTTCATTGGGGAGGTATGTTTTACGTTGGTTCATAAATATATTACAAAATGAAAGTAAATAGTATTTTAAATCATAAATTATTCCTTGGAATTTTATTGTTACAAAACAATATTTTATTTTTCAAACAATATAAATCAACTTGCTTTTTCCGTTTCATGTAAATGTAGACGTCAAGATAAATTCGACTATGGTTCTGTTACACACATTATTCTTTAAAACTTTGAAACGTTTTTATAGGCAGGCTGATTTATATAGTGCTCCAGTATTTACCACCTTTCTACAGGGAGAACAAGCTGCCCCAAATTCGCAATTGTAGCCTGTATTATTTAGGTCAAGGGATCAGCTTATTCCGCAGTGGCGTCTGTTAATTTTTTAAGGAGCGCACTTAAATCGATATATAAGTGTATACCCGACGATTCACGGTCAATGGAGTATTCAACATGTTTCGAGGATTTGCCTTCTGTAATATCATGTAAACGATAACGAGTACTTAAGGTAGTTTTAATAGTTAATCAAACCAGCAAACGGCTGTGTATAAAGGGGATGTCGGAAAACAAGAACTCGGTACAAGTGAAATGTATACTTAAATTTCGCATTTCGTTGGTCACATTAGTTTACGGCAACAACCATCTCAATGCAGCTCCAAGGGCTTTTTCATTCTGTAATGAATATATACTATTCATATACAGGATGATTTAAAATTGGCGTCAGATTTTTTGGAGGTGTTGTCGAGGAGTATGTGGCAGTTCTGCAAAAATTTTTACAAATTCCAACAATTTCCAAATAAAGTATTTGCACGGAGCTGCAACTCACACTTTTGCCATTAACACTACGTTGTTGCTATGCATGTTGCTTTAGTCGTAAATCATCTAAGGTAACAGGTGAATATAAGAGGCAAAAATATTAGTATGTATATAGGATATAGGAAAATAAGACGCGCCTGGCAAATCACAAGACATCCAATTATGAAGGCTGAATTGAACCGAGCAACTAAGGAATTAAAGAGACTCCTCAACAAAGTCGAAAACAGATCTCAACAAAATTATTTAATAGGGGTAACGCCCACCAAAATTAGCGACTACTCTCTCTGGAAAGCCAACAAGAACCTTAAAAGGAAGCAGAAGAACATTGCTCCAATCCGTATGAACAATGGAAAATGGGCAAGAAGTCTTCTCCCATTCCATTCCCATCCTTCCTCGTCTTCCATTCCCATCAATGTGCTCAGACGCTGAAGAGGAGCCATTACGAAGCTACCTAGAAAGTCCATACCAACTAGATCTACCAATTAAACCACTGCGATTAAAAGAAGTCAAGAGTATGATTGACCACACCAGCATCAAGAAAGCCCCAGGCTACGATTTAATAACGGGACGACTTCTCCAAGAATTGCCCATAGGGGCTGTAAAATCGAGTATGGTCCTGTTCATCGCAATATTAAGAACAGGCTATTACCCCAGTCAATGGAAGGTAGCCGAAACCATACTCATCCCAAAACCTGACAAACAACCGGAAGAAACTGAGTCTTACCGACCCATCAGCCTGCTGCCTATTTTATCTATTGAGAGAGAGATATTGTGCTCACAAGATTGAAACCAATTCTAATAGAAAAACATTTAATTCCTGACCACCAATTTGGGTTCCGCAACCAACATGCCACCACTGAACAAATCCACAGAGTCATCTCCATTATTAACAAGAACCTACAATCTAAAACATTTTGCTCAACCGCATTTCTAGACGTGTTACAAGCGTTCGACAAAGTCTGGCACCCCGGCTTGTTATACAAGCTCAAGCGGAGTTTACTTTACGTTCTACCAGATTCTAAAATCTTATCTCACAAATAGACGTTTCCGAGTAAAATTCCAGCAAGAGCGATCTTCAATCATGGCTATTCACGCGGGTGTTCCGCAAGGAAGCGTACTGGGACCCATTCTATATCTGCTATACACACATATATGCTAATTTACCGACCAGACACCAATCAGAAGTAGCTACCTTCGCCGACGATAAGGCCGTTATGGCCTTAAATAAGAACGCACAAGCGGCTTCAAGGATGCTACAAAAGAGCCTAGACGATATAAGTGAGTGGTCTAGACTGTGGCGCATCAAAATAAATGAGGACAAATCAATCCATGTCCATATAATATGAGACTTGAATCGTGTTCACCTGTAATGCTCAACAACCACCAACTACCACAGGCGGAAGCAGCGAAATATCTTCGGATACACCTGGACAGGCAACTTACCTATCCAAAACACATTTGGACCAAAAGAAAGCAACTCTCCGTCAAACTGCTCCAAATGAACTGGCTAAAATGTCGTAACTCCCAGCTAACAATCGACAACAAACTTCTGCAATCTAAGACCACAATAAAACACATCTGGAACTATGGCATCCAATTGTGGGGCGCGGCTAGCAAATCTAACATTGGAAAAATAAAAAGATTCCAATCAAAAGTCTTGAGACAAATCACCAAAGTCCCTTGGTTGGTGGCAAATTGGGTCATCCAACAAGGCCTTCAAGTACCCTTCAATACAAGAAGAAATCCAGAAAATCAGTATAAAATGTCGCAGTAGACTCGAAAATCAACCCAACGCGCTCGTTGGCAACTTGCTCAGAAGCAACACCACAAGACGCCTCAAGCGATACGATCCGCTAGAATTACCAGTTAGATTCCATGGAATGTAATCCTCCATGATCCAGGACAGTGTAGGGATATATACCAAATGATTAGAAAATGTTGCTGATGGGCATCATCTTGTACATGTCATTTGGTGTGATATATTATATTACTTACCATAATATTTACTTACTATCGTTTATATAGATTGTAAATTATAGAGGATTTAAAACAAAATATATATATAGAATCCGTCACTCTTTATATCACTTTTTATTATCAGTTGTTAAGGCCAGAGTTTCAAAATCCAATGCTAAAACTGAACTCAAACCAAAGAGGTCAGATAAAAAGCTGCATATTAATGATATCACAGAACTGCCCAACTTGGAACAGCCAAGAGCTCTAAAAGATATATAAAGATATTGCTTGATATGGAGTACATTCTTAATATGGAAATGTATGAAAATGTATCTTCAAGAGCTAATATTATCGAAAACCAAGTTGGATTGTTTTTAAAAACATTTTCGCATAGAGTCCTAGTAACCCCTTAAAAGTAATGAATCCAAGTAACAGAAATCCAAGAAACAGTACGAATATACTTGTTCAGATTGTTTACTAAGAACAATCCAAAGTAATAAAAAAATGTAACATTTTAAAACAAAGTCTTACTTTGCTACCAGCTTGACTTTTACTAGACAAAATTGTAAAAATTTAGAAACTTCGGGGAACTTAATTGCTTTATTTCTAGGCTGTTTTGTATTGGTCTTTCAACTCGTACTCAAATATATTACTAGGAAAAATAGTTTTCATAGTTTCCATGTAGGAGACAATCTCTAAATTACAATTTTTTTATGTGTTTATTACCTAAACAAAAGACACACATCTCAACTTGCAGAGGTTAACTTGACCGACTGTTTTTTTTATCTGAGTTTTAAATTTTTATAGTAACAAAGTTAATAAAATTATTTCGACTCATACAGGACACGGTATGCATCCTATAATACTTTATTTCCAACCGGAAATAGAGGAATACATTTGACAATTTCAGGTTAATTGTTGCCAGCCTGGTACTACCATCCACCCAACTACTATACGAACGCACAAACATGACAAAGATTTCGGAAAGACTCATACATCTACAGACAAAATGGACAAACAACCCCTACAACTGGACCATACTGAATCCCCTTTGTCTTACAAGACCAACCAGACAATCCCGCTTCCGTTTCCCTACATCAACGCTGCACGCAACCGACTACTGGACAATAAATAATTTTTCCTTATTAGTAGTAGTAACCATCTTTATTTCTAAAAAAGGCTATCGACCTATCGGTCTTTCTGCCCTTGTTTAATACATGCAGTCTTAATCTAAATGAAAAACAAATATGAAAATTCCCCTATTCTAGGTTAACAATACTATTAAATAAATAAAATTTCAGTGGCAAGAAGAAATTATTTTATTGTCCACTAGTCCGTAGCGTTTGTAAGTGTTCGAGTAGCGTTAATGTAGGGAAACGGAAGCGGGATTGTCTGGTTGGTCTTGTAAGACAAAGGGGATTCAGTATGGTCCAGTTGTAGGGGTTGTTTGTCCATTTTGTCTGTAGCTGTATGAGTCTTTCCGAGATCTTTGTCATGTTTGTGCGTTCGTATAGTAGTTGGGTGGGGGGGTTGTGTAGTGGGTTTTGGGGGTGTCTTATTCGTGTTATTAGTCTTAGTGCAATTTGTTCTGTTGTTTGTGTATAACGTTTTGTCCTTTCTGTTCCGTTGGTCATGAGTATATGTCCAAAGTCTAGCAAGGGTCTACAAATAGCTTTATATATTTTGGTGGCGGTGTTTGTGCTAATTCCTCTGTCTTTGTAGGTTAGTGATCGGAAGTGTTTTGTTCTCTTTATTGTTTCTGCCCTGATGTTTCGTATGTGTTTAGTGAATTTAAGTTTGTGGTCAATTGTGATTCCAAGGTATTTTACGTCGTTTTTTGGTTGTTTCGTTTGGCCGTCTGCAGTTATTGTAGGGGAGTCAGCGTTGAGTCTGTGGTTTGTGAGCAGAAGTTGGTTTTTTGACGCGTTTGGTGTTAGTCTCCATTTATAAAACCATGTCATTGTGTTGTTTGTTAGTGTTTGGAGTCTTTGCGCTGCTCTCTCAGTAGTTTTGTCATGTACAATAAGTGCCGTGTCGTCTGCGTATTGTAATATGTATGCCGATCTGTCGATTTGATTTTTGTCTGGTAAGTTGTAATTGTATATGTCATGGCAGTATATATTGTAGAGAACGGTGAGAGCGGGGATCCTTGAGGGAGCCCTTGTTCAGGGGAAAAAGAAAATGACAGTGTTTTGTCAATTCGTACTTGTAGTTGTCTGTTTTCTAGTAAGTTCTTTATGGTGTGTAGTAGATATGTTGGTGTGTGTAGTTTGTATAATTTGTATAGTAAGCCTCTATGCCAGACACTGTCAAAAGCCTTGTTAATGTCCATAAACAGGCAAGATGTCTTTCTGTCAGTTAGGTGGGTAGTTTGTATATTGTTGGCCAGAATAAAGAGCGGATGAAATGAACAACCCCTACAACTGGACCATACTGAATCCCCTTTGTCTTACAAGACCAACCAGACAATCCCGCTTTCCGTTTCCCTACATCAACTCTACACGCAACCGACTACTGGACAATAAAATAATTTTTCCTTATTATTAGAATTAGAAAGTTAAAAAATTGTTAACCCAGAATAAGAGAATTTTTATCTTTGTTATTTATTTAAACTAAGACTATATGTACTAAACAAGGGCAGAAAGACCGATAGGTCGATAGCCTTTTTTAGAAATAAGGATGTTTACTACTACTACTGTTGCCAGCCTAACTCATCAGATTTTCAGGATCGAACGTACGAAAAATTTAGTTCAATAGCTTTTGAGTTTTTTTCAAGTGTGCTATTTGTATGTATTTTTTAGAGAAGTGACTTTTTATCGCCCAACGTTTTTCTACCTAAGAACGGTCAACCTCTTCTGCGACCCGGGAGCGACGGATGAAACATTTACGTATATTATTCATTAATTGCCAATTTCCTCCTTTGTGAATGAAAGTATAGAAAGGTCGAGAAATAGGAAGGTTTAGCCTTAAACTATAAAGGAGCTCCAAGAATACAATAAAGAGTTGGTACATATAAATTGCCCATTAAAGCAGAACAACTTTTTGACCAAACAGAAGCAATCTAAATACCGTTTTAGAACTTTTCTCAAAAATTGGCCCGGTTTACGTTTAGCGCTTATATTTTATTGTACTAAATGTTTAGAGGCGTGAATTGCACAGCTCAAAAGATACTAGACATTTCTCATAAAAATGATAATCTCTCTCTTTGTGTAATCATTCCGTGAAAGTTATCTCGCTCAATAGAAGCGGTAGAAAGAGGGGAGATTTATTTTTAATTGGCCCAATAAGGCGGCGTTATACAAAGGCGTAGAAAGGAAACAATTTAATTAGCGGCATTTGGAAATAGGAGTGCCCGAAGAGCACCTTAATACACCTAAAATAGATTATCAGTAATATTCTTGTTATTTATTAAAACGAATTTAAGGTTATTTATTTTATAGTTTTTGAGCATTCAATTTCAAAAAATTGAATAACATAAAACGTACATGCTCTTGTGTATCTATTTCATGTTGTTCTACAAACTTTAATAATACGTAATAATATGTAACGGGTGTTTTTTAATAAGTGTCCGATATTTTACAAGGCTGTTCCTCAGATATTCTCCAGTCGATGCATGAGTCCGCAAGGCCTTACTTATGGACCTACAGGGTGTCTAAATATAAATTTTAATGTTGTTTTTTTCTAAGCAATTGCTGAAATGATATTGCTATTTGAATGAAATTTGGTATTTAGGCGTTTTATAACATGATAAACTTAAATTTCATCCCGGTTTAATGCTTAGATTTACAGAGCGCTATCTACATGCATTTTTTTCTTTGGAAGAGTCATAACATTTTTCATGCATACTTATATCACATTTTTAAAATATGACTTTTCCTATTTGTGAAAATCTTTCTATACTGCGTACGTTACTTCACGAAATAATCGACGCTTCTCATACATATCGGCCACTTTATATGGTAGAGCAGTATTTTGTAGTGCAGATAAAATTTTAAAGTTGGAAATCGGAACTCCGATGTTGAAGTTTTTGTTGTATGTTGCAATTTGGACTCTGAATTTCGTGTTCGAAGTCAAAATTTCAATAAAAAAACCAAGTCAACACTATGTGGTCGTCTTACTTCTTGGTTTGGTACACTATCACTTTCAAATCGAATCTTAATACTTTGTAGATCGAACTATTATATTTACGGCGTTTGTGATTATGATGTTTTCTTTTTCAGGTAATTTCCTCTTCTACATATCAAATTGGTGGCTCAACGGTTCCTTCCAAGAGCGCTTGAGTGGGAGTGGAAGGAATAATCCGTAAGACTCTATATTGTAAGCGAATTAACTGTTGAAGTCGATAATACATCCGAGTAAGACCCGACAAGTTATTTGGAACACTAAAGTTTCTTGTCTGCTTGTCTACTTCAAAAAATATATATAAAATTTAAAAACTTTTCCCTAAATTTATCCAGCATATAAACATATAGCAGCAAATAAAGAAGATAATGTCTGTGCCTAGAATGGTCTTGGTGAATATGGGAATAGTCCTTTGGTATAAAAGCGTTTAAAATCAAAATTCAAGAAATATATCTATAAATAAACTCAACGATAAGCTATTTTGCGAGGTTGTCCCAATCTCGTAGGGTACAAACAACACTGGTAGTTACTTTTTTACACCCGACTTTGACTTAAATAAATATGACGGTTATAAAAATGGTTCAAACCCTTGCATTTTCACGAGCATCTTGCCAGCTCATTTAATTTATCATCGCTGTTATCCCAACTGGAAACCTGTGGGGTTCCACGCATTAGAATTTCCACTTGTCCAATACATTGACTTCTGGACGAATCTTTCATCTATGCTCTTTATGCTGCATGTTATGACTATATCTGGAGCAATTGAAGATTTTTCGTCTGGTTTTGCTTGAATTCGACCTCTATAACTTAAATCTCAACTCCGCTGAGGTCCGACCGAGATCGTGATAAATAACATACCGATGACATACCGATGAAAATATGTAGATATTGAATTTTGAAACGAAGCATTATTGAACTTGAAGAAGGAAATTCCAATCTGTTCTGGTTTACCAATGTCAACAATGTCCAATTTATCAAAAATAATATTTGATGAATTCTAAACTGGTAAATAATCCTAGGCGATCTAGTATTTTGAGATTCATAAAAACACAAGTACAAAATAGTACTTCGATATTTAGTGCAATCGGCTCCCCTTCGCATCCTTCATCCTTTGCAGGTGTCTAGTTTTCAGCTTGATATAACGCAGATGTTTTCACCGTTTAGAAGTGCGGATAACGCAAATAAGGATTTGAACTTTACTTTAACGAAATGGAAGAATGATTAAACTTCTAAATTAATAATATATTTTATTCTTTACATTCCCATGAAAATTGATACGCCATTGGCGTTCACAATTTGCTACATGAATGAACTCAACTTCTAATGAGTTTAAATTAAAAACACATTGCTTTTTCGCAGCAGAAAACATCTTCGAGCATGTCATTGCGCAAATTTTGGAACGCCTTGAAGGGCACTGAACTTTACTGAAATAACCTACTGACGTCTGCAAATTGACGTCATTTTATCGTTTCAAAATACCAAGAAGAGTAATAGTATTCTGGTCGTATGCCTATATATTATGGAAAAATTGGATCCCTTTTGTAGAGAATTACTAACCACACAATACAATTTTTCAAAGCTTTATGCAAATATCAAATAGCAAAAACCATATAAATTAGGCAATACCCAAAATAGTAAAGAACACAATAACCGATAAGACTTTGAGATAAGCAAACTCGATCAACATACACAGACGGTGATTCAAACATAAATACAATATGATTTATGGACTGCGCTTTTCTGATAAATAACATTTTGCCTTTATGTTCAAAAACAAATGTGCCATTTAAGCAGAAATTGTGTGCAATAGCTGCTGAATATGTGATGCTTGGAATAGTTTTACACCAAAAACGTTCATATTGATCTACAAGGCTTTTACTTACAGCAACTGAAATGGCTTAGACCAGGGGTGTACAAAGTTTTTAGTCTACGAGCCAGCCTAATTGCTCTACAAAGTCTCAAGGGCCTTATTGTAGATGGAGCACCCTGTATTCCTATAAGAAGGAATTATTACTTATTTTGGAACCGAGTCCTTGTTGGAGACGAGTTACTTTAATATACTTTTTATACCAGTTTGATTTCCGTTAATGCAGAGTGCTAAAAATAAGTTTAGGATTGAAATTTAGAAAACCGAAAGCATTTTTTTTAGATAGAAACCCCTAATATTAACAATTTTATCCAATTTAATATTAAAAATAAGAATAATTTTATGTAAAGCTGCCTATTCCAAAAATGTTTCGCACAGCATTTCCTAGTTAGCCGTGTCAAAAATGGCCATGAAGAAAATAACCGTCACGTCAGTTACCGTTTGAAAGTTTCCTTCATATTAAAGTTATTTCATTCTCCCGATATTTCAAAAAACACATTTGATTTGCAGAACTTTGATCACCAATAGCAGAGGATCCAGACATTTTTTCTTAATAAAAGTCAGATCCTCTTCTCTTGGGTCAAAGAATGTCGCAGAGCCTTTTTGATTATGTGCTTACAAGACACCCTGCATATCTTTAAATTTAGTTCAGATTGCTTAGATTAAATGAGCATGAAGCTACACAATTTTCTTGATTTAATTTATAAAATTTCTCTGTTTGATTCTTTTGAAAAATTGCTGAATTGGATTCTGTGCCAATTATCAAAAGAATGTTGGGAAAGGTGTGACCTATGAAATTATGAATCTGAAATGGTTTTGAGGTTTCCCAGGTGGACAATTTCCAACATTAACAATGGATTTTTATCAATAAAATTGTTGGTATTTTCAATTTAGTCGGTTTTGTTTTTGCAAGTTTGCTACTAGTTGAATTTCCTATTTTGCAGATAATCCTACTATATTATTTTTGACCTACTTCTAAAATTTTATCTGACATAAGTGGAATAAACAGGTTCGTAAAAGCTTATTTGTTGATTTTCAGTTTAATTGAAACTATTGTCAATAAAATTATTTAAAATTTTATTGAAATTACAAACTTCTCATATGATTTGCTTTTCTTTATTAAAATTAATTAATATTGCAAATTCTGATACTCTGTCTCTTTAGAACTACTTTTTGACGGTTAATAGTTAATGTCAGCAGATATTAGTACAGTCAATTAAGCTCTGATTTCAGTTCAAGCTTAGATACTGTTCTATATGTAATTCTCGGGATTATTGTGTACACTTTCCTGACTGTATTTCAATTTAATTCAAAATAAATTCCTGGGTTCCAGTCAATATTATTGTTTATTATTCAAAACTTTTACAAATACCTCTCGGTGTCTTTCTCGACCATCATCAGTTTGTCTAAAATACACATTCATAGTCGTCATTAATTTAAAACAAAAGCTCTGATAAAATATACATACTAAAATACAAATTACAAACATATTAAAAAGTATATTAAAAACATAGGATCACAGGTGATCAGTCAGGACAATCATGTTCGAGGAAAAACTAGAATTTATTGTTTAGAGATTTAAATTTTACTTACATGTATGGCTGTTTTTACCGTCACATTTGGCCAACTATTCTTTACTTCTTTACTCTTTCTTTACAATCTTTACTTTGTTCAATATCGAGCGAGAGAATAAAAAAAACTGTTTATAATATTTGGCATTTTTCTTTGCATTCTAAGGATATCACTTGCTCTGCATTTCTTCAATATATCAGGTGTTTATATTTTATGTAGTTGGTTTAATTAGTGTATGTAGGTGTTCATTTAATTAGTGTATGATATACAGAGCTAAGATTGTCTGTGTCTGATCTAAAATTCATTGCATTCTGATGTTTTTTAATTTGTATCATTTCATGGATTCTTCTCTTATTATAATTGTTGATTCAAATTTAACTTACGTGTATGGCTGTTTCTACCTTCACATTTGACTGGCTATTGAATTCCATATTTTATTCGATATCGAGCGAGAGAACAAAACAAAACTGTATATATTTCGCTTTTTCTTAGCATTCTAGGAATATCAATTGCTCTGCAATTCTTCAATGTCAGGTGTTTATATTCCATTTACTTGGTCCAATCAGTATATGCATGCGCTCATTTAATTGGTGTGTGATATACAGAGCTAAGATTGTCTGAGTCTGATCTAAAATTCATTGCATTCTGATGTTTTTTAATTTGTATCATTTCATGGATTCTTCTCTTATTATAATTATCTTCATTGATTAATATTTTTGTGTTATCAAAATCAAAACTATGTAACATTTTTTGTGCATTTTGTGCTAATGCTGTTCCATTTTCGTTAACCTTTCTTAAGCTATATTTATGTTCGTATATTCTTTTCTTTAAATATTGTTCTCTTTGACCTATGTATTCGTTGTCACAGTTCAAACTTGTCTATCTTGTATATTACATTATAATTCTATAGTCTAAGTCAATCTTGTATATTACATTAGGTGTGTTTAACTTATCACTTTTAGGCTTAAATTTTGTGCAACATTCCTTTGCTAAGTTGTTTTTAGTTTTTTCCGCTATAGTAATATTATGCGGTTTTAAAATATTTTTTTATTTTTGTGTTGATTTCTGGAATATACGGTAATGATTTTTACTTGATCTCACCTTCTTTTTTATTATTGTTATTGTTTAAAACAATAAATTCTAGTCTTTTCCCGAACATGATTGTCCTGACGCATCACCTGTGATCCTATGTTTTTAATATACTTTTTAATATGTTTGTAATTTGTATTTTAGTAAGTATATTTTATAAGAGCTTTTGTTTTAAATTAATGACGACTGTGAATGTGTATTTTAGACAAACTGATGATGGTGGAGAAAGACACCGAAACGTATTTGTAAAAGTTTTGACTAATAAACAATAATATTTACTGGAACCCAGGAATTTCTTTTGAATTCTCGGGATTTAAAATTGCTTAAATCTCTTTTAGTACTATATCTAAAAAAATAATTTAGTTAAATTGTTCCTTCTCAATCGTGAATTCCATTATTGTTTTGTTTTTGTAACGAAATAACGAAAACTCGCTCAATATTTGTTCGCCATCCCCATCCAATGCTCAGAAAATGTGAGCTTTATGTTTTTACTTGTCTGATCAAGTTAATATGTGTTGTCCATAATGTTTGGCTCTAACACTTAAAAACTAGGACACATTTGTTTTTTGTTCAGAACTACCAATGCAGTACTAAGTACGTCGAGAATGTAAACCGTTTAACCATATACACATACATACACTGCATATTAAGAAAACGGAGTTCTATATCCACATGTCATTTGCAATCAAAGTACAATTCAACACTTCTTTTAGCCATTTTTATATAGAACCACCGGATATTATTTTCACATTCCATGTTGCGTGTAAGGTAATGTCATATTAAACTTGTGGATGGTATTCGTGATAATTATTAAAATTTATGAATACCGCGTTTTAATTTATTTGTTTGATTTCGCTGTCGATATATTTTTAATTAGATAATTTATTGCATGTCGCCATTCGAAAAACGTGTATTTGCTAGATAATACGTTCTGTCATAATCCTCCAATAGCAACACAATAAGTTTGAGCCTTGAAACATTCATGTTATTGATCAAAATGCACTTTCCTATATCGATTACCAGATGTAAAATTTGGTTAATTGAAAATCGCATTGTTGACATCGCCTGATGCGTAGATTTTTTAATCACCTATGTTAAAGATCATGATTGCATGGTGTTAAGAAATATCACAAAAATAGTCCAATATCTATCTTATCTTTCATCTATATTACTTTAATGAGCAAAATTGCTGATAATGATCTCTTACAATCGTAACAAAATAACATACAAATTGTCTATGAAATGTGAAATTTACTGTGTCGACGCTTCAAATGTAAACACAATATATGCAATGCTGAGATTTTTTAGATTCGTTTTCTTAATTTACCTATTTTCTGGAAATCGATAGAAGCTAAAAAAGTATTTATTTGAATAAGAAACTACATTGTATTTGTTTCTCTTAACTTAACTTCTTGTTATATCGATTTGTGATTTATACTCATTGATCATTATCACCCAGTTGGCCGATATAAAACATACGAGTAAGTAATTATACGAGTAAGTATTAATATACAATTTCAAAAAATAATAGAGGAAGAAAAATCACAAAACGGTTATTGTTTCTCACTGAATTAGCTATGCTACTCACGTTTTAATCAGGAAATTGTTTTTATAGTCCCCATTATTGCTACGTGTGCGGTTTTGACCTTTATTTCAGGAGAAGTGATGGGGATTTTCTAAATTCCGGGAATAAAAGCACATATTGATCACCCGCATGTTCAGGGTTGATTACCCTTATGAGCACACGTGGAAGTATTATTTGAGCGGCAACATGCATACTAAACAGTTTGTTAAACACTTTCTTTTTGTTGTACTTTTTATATAATATTTTTTATATAACAATGGAAACCATTCGGTGTATGCCCTTGCTCTAAATTTTCAATCAAAGTTATTTGATTTAATTTTAGTTGCAGCCTTGTGTAATAAGGTATATAGAGGGTAATTAAAAATTGACTTAATTATTGAATTATTACTTTTAGTTAAATCATCAAAAGGTAATGGAAATAGTTTAAGTGCATAACATAAGCAGATGTTGACAAGAAAATAATTTAAACCTTCAATAGCATTGTTGATTCAAGTGTAAATCAAAAAAGGGAAAGCTTGAAGCTAGAAGGGGGATTCAAAAAAGTAATGAATGCAGATCATCTTACGCATGAAACTTCAAATGCAGCTGTCTTGAACCTGAATATGAAACCTCTGCTCTCACTCCACTTAGAAGCTGATGGGGCAATTTGTGCATCTTGTTAATGTTTTGCCTAATTATAATATAAAAATAATGAAACTCGAATGGATTAAATTATCTTTTGAGCCTTTATCTTAGACCTTTATCAAGGTCTTCAACCGACAATATTTCAATGCCTTAAGTAAGCCATAGGGGTGAAAACTAAAAAGTTAACAAAAACTCATTAAGTAAATACTCATGTATGAGTAGAGTTAATTCGGTTGCGTTAATTCACAAAAGTGGTTGTTTTTTTTATTTAAGGAAACGTGCGGACCTTTATTCTTTTGTTTGCAAAGGGACATGTTTCTTGAGGGTTACGAATTCTGTAACTTTTGAATGTGTTATTTTAAAACTATTTTTTTCATGAATACATGGACCAAATTTGAATATTATTTCCAAATAAAGAGCATTTAATCGCCTTTCAAAAACGCGACAAATTTGACTATTTAAAGACATTCGGCGTAAAACGACGCGTTGACAAAATCTCGAAATATGTCCCTCTGCAATGAAAAGAATAAAGGTAAGCGTTTTCTGATTTTTAAAAATTGTGATTTTGATTTTTTAAACATTTGTGGATAGTTTTCGGTCGGCGTACTTGTATATTAATATTTGGATTTGGTCGATTCGTGTTACAAGGTGTCGAATATTGATTTGGAAGTCCTCCTTTAACTATTTCTGGACACGCACATTTCCTCTAACGTTTCGATTTACGGGCAATCTCCGCGAAACTTTAGAATTATTTTCCGCGACTACAGGGTGACACAAAAGTTCGGAGACAACTTGTTTTAATCTTTTAATAACTTTTTTATTAAACATCAAAATCTCATCAAAATTCTCTACAAAATATATAAACAACTATTCGAAATGGCCACCTTCAGCCGACACACAGGCCTGCAGACGCTTGCGGAAATTTTTCGCGATGGTCGCAAGTGTTTTTTCTGAGATTTCGTCCCACGCCCTTTGGAGAGAACGCTTCAGAGACTCGATGGTGTTGTGGTTTGTAGCGCAGGCATTTTGCTCCAGGGTGGACCAAATTGCGAACTCCATCGGATTCAGGTCGGGCGAGTTGGACGGCCACAAAGTCTTGTACCAGACGGCGATTGTTGGTTTTGCAAAAATCCATGGTCAATCTCGCAGAATGAGCCGGCGCCCAATTCTGTTGAAGTGTCCAGCGCCGATTTTTGAGGTGTTGTCCGCTCCAGGGGATCACCACGGTCTTCAAAATGCGTTCTTGGTAGACTTGGGTGTTGACCTTAACACCGCGCTCGAAGAACACCAGTGGCGTCTTCCCGTTTTTCGAAATTCCCGTCCATACCATGACGGATTTCGGAAAGTGGCATCGCTGAAATCGGTTTTTTTTCTAAAAATTCATTGTTAGTCTGAAAGAGCAGAAAATTTTATATTAGAGCCTGTTCCCGTGAGGTAGAATTTTAAATTATCTTCATTGTTCCCTCTCAGTCCTGGAGTGACTTTAATATGCAGAATTTGAGTTGACTATTACGTACTAATACATAATAGACATAAAACTTAAGTACATACAGGGCCAGATGTTAGGCCTGGGAGTTTCTACGACCTTATGTATGCAATGACTTTTGGCTTTGTAAAAATTTCAAATGCATCCCACGATAATGAAAAGCGACGTTATTTTAAAAGTACTTAAACAGGCATTCACTAATGAAACAAGATGCTTCAGAAAGGTAGACAATGCGTGTACTGGGTCATTTCGAACGATTTTGACTGTCCTCTTGGTCTTCTCAGCCCTGGGTGCTCCGCCTTTAGATGGTTCAGGATCACCGCGACATTTGAGAGTTGGCGATCCACGTTTTGCCCCACAAATTTCAGGGACTAGTCCACAATTGTTGCGGGTCTTGTTCTGGAGCTGTTTAAGACTTGCGAAGGCATTGGAATATGCATTGTTACTCTCGAGTGATCGTGAGATTATGGATACAGTAGAAGCACTCCGGTCGTGGTCAGTACAGCACTCGGATTTATAGAGCGTTTCGAAATGACACTCTCGTAGGGGTTCATCAGATCCGGTCAGCGCAGAATTAGAAAGCTGGTTCGAAAGGAACTAGCAAAAGGAAAAGTAAACCTCACGAACAATTAAGAGATAATTTCTAAAAGCTAATAATCTTCTATTTATTTGTTCTGCATCAGATTCAATTTGCATGCAATGATCAGCATATTTGTACAACAGAGCACAAGTGTATCAACTGCATAATTCGTCTGTTTAGTGTCTCAAAAAAAGGAAATCATGTATGTTTGAAATACTGTTACATTTTGCGCTTCATGATCTCGATTGCGAAACTAGAAATACTAGCTGACCACAAAACTGCCTTAAATTTAGGTTTAGTTAGAGAGTTAAAATTTTTAAAAACCCTTACAAACTTTGAAGTAACAACTGAATAAATAAAATGTTTTAGCTAACTTGGTCGAATTTTGAATCAAAATAATTTTTGATAGGGAATGTAATATATAGGGTGACAACAAAAATTTGCATTTTTTTAAATTTTGATTGTCTTTTACTAAAGTTCCTAGCTCCTTAAAGAAGTAAGGACATTTCTTATTAAAATATGCCGACATTACTATGCACCCAGAAGATATATTGTGATTGATATGTTGAAGCTCATCTTCAAACTGAAAAAATGTTTAATTCAGATTATAGTTTGACCGCAGTATCTATCTGTGGAGAATTACAAATCCGATCATCACAAAGTCAACACTGAACACTACCATAAATTCCGTTGGATTTAGGCCCATGGAAGCGTTTCTAAACCAATATGGAAATAGACAATTTTATAATTGCTATTTGAGAACAACATATTATCAAGCAGCAATTAACGAATAAGTTACTTATTTACTAACAATTTATTAGGTGTGGTTGTGCAGATTATTCATTCCGAATGAACATCGTAATTTATATATGAAATATATGTTAACTACAGTGAAATTAAAAAATATATTCATCCTCAAGAAACAGAAAAACTTATCCAGGAGCAGATGTTCAATCGGATCATAACCCGTTAATAGGAAGAATGAGAACCAGGCTGAAGAGAGAAGAGAAAAAACATATAGGGACATATGATTTCAGAAGACTAAAAGACACAGCCACAAACAAGTTGGTAAGGAATAATCTTTTGACAGAGACTGAAGAGCAGGAAAACCTTGGAGATGTAGCAAAAGACCTTAAAATGCTTCAGGGAAGTATACATAAAGTCAAAGAAAAGTACTTAAAGTCTCTCAAACTGATGGAGAAAAGGAGATTGTTTAAAAATAAAACGAGAGAATACATGAACATACAGCGAGAAATAAGGGCGAAAATAAGAACAGCTAAGGAAAAAGAGAAACTGGAAACATGTGTAGAAATCGAAGAATGCCAAGCCAAATTTGATAGCTTTAATCTGCACAAGAAGGAAAGGGAAGTGACGGGAACAGTTATAAGAAGAACAGTTAATGTACTTAAGGATAACCAAGGCCGAGTTATAGTAAAGAAGTCGGAAATTAAGCAAACCTGGGTATAGATTACATTCAACAACTGTTTGATGACGTGAGAACGGTGCCACCCAATATTGATAAAATAGATGGTCCCCCCAATCTTAGAAGGAAAAATACAGGCAGTTCTGAGAAATGTTAAATGTTAAATAAAGGCTTTGGGTCCCGATGGAGTTACGGCAGATATATTAAAGTTGATAGAGGGGAAGAATCTAGGGTGGCTTACAAGAGTGTTCAATGTGATCTATGATACGGGCGTCATACCCACAGAATGGCTGAAATCTGAATTTGTTACCCTCCCCAAAAAACCTAATGCTAGGAAATGTAGCGAGTTTCGTACAATAAGCTTGATGAGCCATCTACTGAAGATATTCCTGAAGATAATTCAAAGTAGAATATTTAAACTGTGTGAGGAACAGATGTCTGAGAATCAATTCGGCTTTAGAAGGGCTGTAGGGACTAGAGAGGCTCTATTTTCTGCAGGGATGTGAACTGCGATGTATACGCATGTTTCGTGGATTACAGGAAGGCGTTTGACCAAGTGCGACACACGAAAATGATGGAGGTTCTGCATAAAGCTGGCCTGGATGGTAAGGACCTCAAAATCGTCAGAAATCTCTACTGGAATCATAGGGTTTGTGTCAGGGTAGGACAGAGAGACAACGGAGGAGATACAAATATTGCGTGGTGTGAGACAAGGATGCATACTGTCTCCTGTAATTTTCAGTCGGCACTCGGAAGAATCTTCAGAGAAGCCCTGCAGTGGCAAATGCAAATGGAGAACGATTGAATAACATAAGGTATGCGGAGGATACCGTTATTTTTGCGGACAACCTAGCTTCCTTGCAACTCCTAATGGACAGTGTTACATCATAAGGTCGACAATATGGTTTGAAAATATACACCATTAAAGCAAAGGGCTTTAGTTAAAGTACAGTCAGGAAAATATACGAAATTAAAGCAAAGTTCATGATAATCAGTAAAAACCAAAACACCCGCGGTAATTTATTGGTAGACGGAGCTCCTTTAGAGAAAGTCAACAAATACACATACTTGGGCAAGAACGTAAATGATAACTGGGACCATTCTGTGGAAATCAGAACGCGCATTGAAAAATCCAGAACAGCATTTATCAGGATGAAAAAAGTCTTTACCAACCACGACTTACAGCTGGCAACGAAAACTCGCCTATTGCGAAGCTACGTGTTTTCGACCCTTTTTTATGGGGTCGAATCATGAACGCTTACGGAGGCCTCCTCCAAATAAATCGAGGCATTTGAAATGTGGCTGTACCGAAGAATCCAACGAATACCTTGGACAGAGATAATGACCAATACGGAGGTGCAGAAAAGGATGGGAAAGGAAAAATAAGTCCTGAATACAGTTAAGACTCGAAAGTTACAATATCTGGGACATATCATGCGCAATGAGAGCAGATATGTACTTTTGCAGAAGATCCTACAAGGCAAGGTATATGGAGCTAGAGGAGTGGGCAGAAGGAGAATATCGTGGTTGAAAATTTTAAGAACGTGGTTCAACCAATTAACCACTGATCTATTCCGCGCCACTGTTAACAAAGTTCGAATTGCCAACATGATAGCCAACATCCGGAACGGATAGGCACTCTAAGAAGAAGTTAAGCTTCTATTTATGTGGGATGCTTTTAAGGTTGAAAAGCGTTTTGTGATTTTCAATAATTAACTCTTGGATCAGTTCAGCTAATATTACCACAGGTTACTGTTACTCCAACATGTAATTATTTAAAACATTTTTTTCACGGTTTAGAAGTCGACATTCAAAATTAACGATTTTTGAAGTGAAATTTGACCAAATAACACCGTATGAAAAAATAATCTTGACTCCAGCATTAATTTTCTTTGCATATATGAGACAGTATTTAATTTTTTTATTGTTACTATCAAGACCTCTATATCGGGTGAATAATGGCATTTTCTTGTATCATTTCCGAGATAAATATCGTCTTTTATCCAGAAAAATATATGTCTCATCTATTCGATTAATCTGGAACTGGGCAAATTGGACGCTTTTAAATGGAAACTCCTATTTCAATAGAAGATGGCCAAAAACGAATGTCGGAATCTGAACCTCCTTTTTTTGAGGCAAAATTAATTCCGAAAACCGTATGTCAATATATCTTACCATTTAAGAATATGATTAACAAAAAGGAGATTTTCTTAAATAGGATGTTCTTTATATTTTTCAAACTTTACTTGGGTTTAACATGACTCTCGTTTGTTTGTCGATTAACAGGCAGGACCTTATGGAAAATTAGTTGTTATTTGAGTGCTTCCAGTAGACATGTTCATTATAAAACGACAAAATTAGAGTTTTTGTTTTCTGGTTGTTTCCGGAAATGTTAAGAATTCGCCACATTTCCGAATATTCATCATCATCATGAAATTGCATAACTTTGACATGATTTAGCCGGCCTTTTATACTTTTTTTTTGCTGTTTCAGAAAGTTTATTCACGAAACTCGATTTACAATTTACATTTAACATTTGTTATTGAAAAAGAGATATTTTATTCATTTGGCAGAAACAAGCTCATTATATCAATGCTTTGAAACGTGCGTTATATTGCATCTCCTCGGGGCATAAGTGAAATTCAGCATGCAGATTCAAAAAGAGTACCAACTTTATTAATAATAAAAACAAATATAATCCTACCAAACTTATTTTATTAAATTTCATCACTAAGTTCCCTACTTAATTTTTAGTAGTAGTAGTAGTAAACATCTTTATTTCTAAAAAAGGCTATCGACCTATCGGTATTTCTGCCCTTGTTTAATACATGTAGTCTTAATCTAAATAAAAAACAAATATGAAAATTCTCTTATTCTAGGTTAACAATATTATTAAATAAACTTTCCAATTCTAATGACAAGAATAAATTATTTTATTGTCCAGTAGTCAGTTGCGTTTGTAAGTGTTCGAGTAGCGTTGATGTAGGGAAACGGAAGTGGGATTGTCTGGTTGGTCTTGTGAGACAAAGGGGATTCAGTATGGTCCAGTTGTAGGGGTTGTTTGTCCATTTTGTCTGTAGATGTATGAGTCTTTCCGAAATCTTTGTCATGTTTGTGCGTTCGTATAGTAGTTGGGTGGGGGGGTTGTGTATTGGGTTTTGGGGGTGTCTTATTCGTGTTATTAGTCTTAGTGCCATTTGTTCTGTTGTTTGTATATAGCGTTTTGTCCTTTCTGTTCCGTTGGTCATGAGTATATGTCCATAGTCTAGCAAGGGTCTACAAATAGCTTTATATATTTTGGTGGCGGTGTTTGTGCTGATTCCTCTGTCTTTGTAGGTTAGTGATCGGAAGTGTTTTGTTCTCTTTATTGTTTCTGCCCTGATGTTTCGTATGTGTTTAGTGAATTTAAGTTTGTGGTCAATTGTGATTCCAAGGTATTTTACGTCGTTTTTTGGTTGTGTCGTTTGGCCGTCTGCACTTATTGTAGGGGAGTCAGCGTTGAATCTGTGGTTTTAGTAGGAACAATTAATAAGCAATAGCAAGATCAAGCCTTTTTTTTTGGGATGGTTGCGAATTATCTCCAGATTTGTCACCGGTCAACTGTCTTTTAAATGACTCGAAAACATAGTTTTTCCTTTCGAACAAGGTATCACTCAACCCCACTTTCTCTATTTAAGATTTTAAGGGTGAATAGGTCTCTGCTCAACGGTTTAACGATAGTGGTTTGGAAATAAGTCTAAAATGTTTTTCCTTCGACAAGAAGCCTAAACTTGAACCGTTTCGTTTTCGGTGGCCCACCCTGTGTATGTAAAACGCTGCTGAGGAAAGATATACATGTTTACAACTTTATCAACAGTTTTGCGGCATTTATTAGTATGCAAATTCTATTTGTGAAAAATGCAATTTATTTACGTAAATGGATAGTCATTTGCACCATTTCTAGTTTAACTAAATAACTTATTAAATTAAGTAGGTTAGCGCGAGCTTTTTTAATATTTGTTTGGTTTCAGTTCGTGAAATAATTAGGATTAGGTATGTAATCGTTGCGTTGACAGACTCGAACAACGAAATTTGTAGGTTGCTGAAGGTAAAAAAGGTAATTGTTGTTGTTTTTCAAATATTTTTGTAGAAAAGTTCAATGCATTTGCGTTTTATTAAAATTAGTAAATTTCTGCAATACCGTTTTCAATGGATATTGGAATATTGGCTTATAAAATTCTATAATTAGATTAGTATCACAGTTTTGCGTTATTACTTTCGAAATAGCAATTATTCATCTATTTCGAGCATTCCTAGGCAGATGTTTGCACTTACGCCAGAAATCAATTTGCATTAATTTTATTTACTTGAACATTTCACCATTTGAACTATCTCTAAGAGATGAGAGGTAAATAATTGGCCTTGATTTTGGGGTTTAACCTGTGACATGATTACCTTGGTCTAGAATAAAAAAACTGTTCCATACATGAAAATAACCACGAACAAGACAACATGACCAATAACGTTACACAACCACAAACAACCAATAACAACCAATAACAATATGTGTTATTGACAAAAAAATACACCCTCACATTGCAAGAAAACTGCTAAAAATTATATCGAAATAATCAACGAAAACCGTGCAAAAAGGTACAAAGCGCATAAGGCAAGGGCAAAGGGCATAAGACAACTATTATGAACGACACAAACTATACACATCAACTAATTATCGCCGTACAAAACGATGAATCACTTGCACACACGAAAAATGGACAAAATAAAGAGTAAAGTACTGAGAAACTTATCTAAATATCTCATATTACATTTAGTGAACAATTGTATTAGCAACAACTATGGTGTTATGTGATGAGCCCTGCGTTTCGTCCCGGGTCTAAGTGACAATAAAATTGACTGAAAAACCCAGGAATATATTGGAATGAATTAGCAACAACACGATACCAGATGTCCTTAAAATAGTAATAATGATACCCGTTCCCAAAAGCAAACTAAGCAACCCAGAAACACAAAACCATGGACCTATTACCCATCCAGTCCTGAGTAAAATACTTAAAATAATAATTTGAAACAGTATACAACAATTAATTGGACATCAGACAACTAGAAGTACTCATAGTCATAGGCAACGCCCTCTCGTTTCCGTTCTCTCAATACTAAATCAATAATACTAACACAAGTGTCTTTGCATTTCTTGTCACCCCTTCTCTACAAAATATATTGTCATGACATATACAACTACAACATACACGACAAAAGTCACACCACAAATCCGCCTATATACTTCAATACGCTGACGACACTGCACTGGTCGTGCACGATATAGGGACACTTTAAACACTGACAAACGAAACAATGAAATGGTTCAACCAATGGCGGCTAGCACCAAGCGGAAATAAAAACCAGCTACTCTTACCAAACCTCCAAATTAATGACAATTCGCCAATAATCATATCAGATGGAAACAGAACTATCTCAAAACAAGAAGTAAAATAATCCTTAGGAATAATTCTTCTTCTTCTTCCTTCTTGTAAGGCATCTGCCTTGTTCTCTACTTTCATAGAGTTGCATCTGGGATGATGAATTCCAGCTTTCATGCCAACGTATGGGTGGACGTCCAGGTGGTCTGCTGGATCTTGGGAGACCATCTCTTGCAATCTTCGGCAATCTGTTGTCGTCCATCCGTTCAACATGATCTCTCCATTCGCGACGTCTGTTTCGGGACCATCTAACCATGTCTTGGACTTAGTGTGTAGTCTGCTATGGATCTTAGAGACCTCATCTCTGCTGTGCGAATAATTCTTTTTGTTGTGGAGTTTTCGACTCTTGTTTCTGCAGCGTTAGTCATAGCAGGTCTCACACAGGTCTTATATATGCGGACTTTGCTTTTAATGGACATGTGCTTGTTTCGCCATATTACATCTCTAAGGAATCCTGATAATGAAGCTGCTTTGGTTGTTTGAGACTCTACTTCTTCTTTGCTACTCGTGATGTTGACGCCGATATTTGAAGCTCATAACCTGTTCTACTGGTTTATTGTATATAGCCAATTTACATCTTCTGGGCTCTTTTGAGATGGTTAGCACTTTTGATTTTGCTACCGATATCTCCATGTTGTATTTGGTAGCTGTCTTTTCGAACTGATAAAGCATTCTCTGCAGGTTGTCCTCACCCTCTGAGACCAGCACTTTTAGTTCTTTGTCCCCAAGTGAGTATCCCTTTCGAATCTTTTTTAATTCCGCTTTAAGTTCGTCCATAATCAAGTTGAAGAGGATGGGGCTTAGGCTATCGCGTTATCTTATTCCAGTTTGCATGGATAGTCTGCGTGTCTTTCTGCCTTCCGCTTGTATTTGGGTCCAGTTGTTATTGTTTAACTCCGCAACAATGCTTGAAATTTAGGACTACTATTTAGGAATAATTATAGACAAAAACTAAAATTTTAATAAAATTAAGCAACCCACAGAAAAGCTGAAAATGAAAGTCATAAAGGTGAAAAAATTTCCAATCGCTAAAGCACATACAAACAATAAAACAAATGGTGCCAATATCATTAACGAGCGTAAGAGATCCGAAAAATCACTACATAATTTATCAAACATGGTTATTCATACTGTTGAATAATCCATCTCGTATGAAACTGTTTTCGTCGGAAACATTATTCGTCCATAAAGCGTCCATAAAACATTGCGTTGGTCAACAATCTGATGAAGTTTGACCTCTGCAATTTGACCAGTACTCATCGAAGTTTCATTTGCAACTCGAATAATAACCTTTTCCTCAAAAAGCACGGTTTGTACTCTTCTTTTTGCACCAGTATCGTGCAAGTTAAGTTTCAAAATGACAGTGGCAGTTTGTCGTCGGTCAATTGCAATATGCTTTTTGTATCCATGTTACTTTTGTACTCCATATGCCAGATGCATCTCTGCATCGATCTTTTTAACATTTGCATTAAACAAGTAAATGTATCAAGCTAACGGTCAAGAATTTTTGTTATCAGTATTGTCTAAGGAAGCATGTTGCAAAACAATACTGACTCGTTTAGTGCAGTGTTAGTGTGAAAAAACAATTTAAAATCGTATTAATTATAACATTATGAATACTTTTACGACATTGATTCCTCCACTGAAATGTTGACTGAACAATCCTTTACATTTTTTACACTAGAGCTCTAAATCACACTGTGTAATAAAACAGTTTAAATCACATTTGATACATTAGAGAGATATGGAATACACTTGCAGCTATGCCACTAATAGTGCCGCTGTTAAATTGACATCTGCACATGCGCATTTTTAGTGAGCGCACCACTAATAAGGTTTGCTTTTGCCGTTATATGTGCACCCTTTAGGCTTGACACAATTTGATTCTCATTTTACTTCGGTTGATTCCGTGACACCTTCATGCAAGTACTTTTAAATTAAAATATATCCATGATACACTTTTAAATGATGCATTTAACACCGGCAAATAAATAGTAGATGGGGAAACAGTAACACATTTTATAGGTTACAAATTAAAATTAAATCCCAACAACGCCTTATTTTGCCGGGCTCCCATAACATTGCTTTGAAAAGGAAATAGTGGCGGGTATTAATTCAGTTACAGCCTGCAATTATTAGTGAACGGGCACTAAACATGTTTTTTAATATCTTCATTGTTTTCAAAGTAATCCTTAAAACACTAAGTATTATGTTTGTTTTTGCGATATGGCAATGCTGTCATTTAAAAGCTAGCTGAATTCTTTATATTAGTCGGATCATGTTCTTCACCAGAGTCGGAGCATCATACTTCTTGTTTATCGTCTAAAAATAGTTAAGTTATATTTTTAAGATCCAAGGATATTATTCTTGGCTATAATTGCGGCGTTATATTTTTATTAACGCAACACCCACAATATAATCGATCTTCAATGTCCACGTTTTTGTAAAATTTGCCTTCAATATATTATTTACGTTTTCCCGAAATTGAAGCCAGTGAAAGCTAAATTTGTTTTCGCGCTGGCAATGAAAATGCGACGTAATTTCAGTAGACACCATAGTTTAACAGTGCAGTAAATTATATACATTTTAGCATATTGCTTGAAATGCAATGTAGACTTTTTAATTAAGCGGTTAATTATTCTGCATTGTTTTCACCGAAACTCAGACAACTAAACGAGACATTTTTAATTATTTTTATTGTACTTTTTTGCAAACCGAACGAATAATATTTTGCAAGAAAAACTTTAATGAACATTTCATTCAGGACTTGATATCAATCTTTTCATTTATCAGATTTATTAAATAGAATTTCCTTCAAATATATTTGGGGTATTAACATTCCATCAAATGCACAAAGTTTCCTTATACTCTATACTATTCCGGAAAGGATTAGATTTGTTAATCCAAATGTACTCGGGAATTTCTATGTACTAGAACTAGGGTAAAAATAGAATTATCGATCTGGACAATCTTGTGGCTGGAAAATCAAGGAACAACTATCCATTTGCCACGGTAATAAATAATTCATGTTCTTCAAAGTTCAAGGATGCAATACGAGGTGACATGTATACAACCGGAAGTTTTATTTATTTTTTGCACTTATCATATTTACGTACACTTTCAACAACACCGACGCTCTAATAATCCACGTTGCGTTCTTAATTAAATTCGGAGCGCAAGGACAGGCAATTAACGTGGTTAGTAGAAAAGCGGACATGGTTTTAGTATTTATTTGTAAGATTATATTTAGTCATATGATTTAAAATGTACACATGAAATTTACCCATTTACCTGTTGATGGTCAGTTATAAATAATTTACTTGTTTATCCAGTTCTTTCATTTACTTTGGTTCTTATTTGATTTAATATACTTAATAACACAACCCCCCCACCCAACTAATATACGAACGCACAAACATGACAAAGATCTCTGAGAGACTCATACAGCTACAGACAAAATGGACAAACAACCCCTACAACTGGACCATACTGAATCCCCTTTGTCTTACAAGACCAACCAGACAATCCCGCTTCCGTTTCCCTACATTAACGCTACTCGAACACTTACAAACGCAACGGACTAGTGGACAATAAAATAATTTCTTCTTGCCACTGAAATCTTATTTATTCAATAACATTGTTAACCTAGAATGGGAGAATTTTCATATTTGTTTTTTATCTGGATTGGGACTGCATGTATTAAACAAGGGCAGAAATACCGATAGGTCGATGGCCTTTTTTAGAAATAAAGATGTTTACTACTACTATTGTTAACCTAGAATAGGAGAATTTTCATATTGGTTTTTTATCTAGATTAAGACTGCATGTATTAAACAAGGGCAGAAAGACCGATAGGTCGATAGCCTTTTTTTAGAAATAAAGATGTTTACTACTACTACTATACTTAATAATTTAATTAATAGTTACTGCATTACATAAAATACACTGGTTCAAGGGAACAGAAACATTCAGAAAGAATAACACTAACAGCAAAGTTATCCTTAAAAGAAAAAATACATCTACAATCTTTTCTCTGAAATAAATGTCCTGATTTTTACCCAAATGTGACCCTTCTTTTATAAATGCACTGTGTTATTATACTATTAGACGAATCTTTATCATGTCATATGATGTTTACATTTTTGGTATTAGCAGCCTTTCTATATAGGGTAAGTCCGGGAGAGTCCAACCACTTTTTTGCAAAGCGCTCCAGGCGCCTGAATTTTATCTTACGACACAGGGGTTTCACCAAGATACTACTATTATAGCATGAAAACTTTAAAACTGTAAGTAAACTGTGAAAAAGAACGTAACTAGAACTCAATTAAACAAAAAACGAAATGCACATCTGGTCGGACTCATTCGAGTACAGAGACAACCAAATAATTAGAAAAACAGTAATTCACTCAAAACAAACGAATTCAACCCTTACTCATGTTTCTTCTGTTTCTTAGTCGCCGCCAATTTTCGTGCATCCATCGGTGACACAACAAACATTGGATCCAATCATCTTTGAGGGTAGTCTTATTATAATTTTCTCCACATCCGGCGCAATCGTTTTCGTCAAAAATAAGGTCAACGTCGTCTTCTGAGCCTAAGTCCGGATTGGCATAACTATCAGAAGAAGGGATTTCTTTGGATTTCCTGTTGAAAGTTGATTTCTACTTTTGGGTTCTTTTAGAGCATAACTTCACCGTTTTCGTCAAAGCAGCTCTCTTAATTTTTTCTCTTTGTTCTGAGGCCTTTAAAATTGTTGCAAGTTGTCTTCCTCGCTTTGAAGCGGCCTTGGCCTGCACACTAGGAACGGAGTAAATTTGGTCTAATAGTTTGCCAGGTGATTCGTCTTCTACAGCAGGTGTCTCATCTTCTCCAGTAGAAGACTTTTCAGAAAATTGTGGAGGATCCCAGTGTGAATATCCTGGTTGCGGATAAGTTCTGTTTTCGAGAGCGGGTCGATTTGAAGCATCCATTTTTAAATATTCTGGAAATGGAGATATCATGTGTCCTAACTCATGAGAGTCTGGGCACCTAGATTGCAAACCAACAGCAGAACCGCTTTCACCAGAAATGTAGGCGTAATCCGGGTTAGCGTCTGGATTAAATGGATCAATTCTGGTTGCTCTAAAGCCCAAAACACCATTTTGAACGGTTGCTGATTTAGTCCACGCTGTGTTCAGAAGTGCATCGAATTGTAATCTAGTTAACTTTCGTCCAGGGTTGGACTTTATGAAGTTGTTGCATGCTTGATAATAATAGGCTTTCAAAGGCTTAAAAAATGAACGGTCTAATGGCTGAAGGAAATGTGTAGCGGCTGGGCAAAGAAAGTACCAAACACCAATGCTGTTGGTGGGCGACGTATGGCCATCTGCTATCAGAAGTACGGGTCCTGCAGGCTTCCTTGGTTGAAAGATTAATTAATTAAGGTAAGCAGATTTTTGATTCATGGTTATTGCGGATCCAGGAGGCATGCCATCAGAAAAATCCGACTTCTTCTTTTTTCCTTTGAATATTGAGAAAGGGGAAGAAAATATACTTCCGCATTGCAACCAGGCAATAACTGAGATAGTTTCTCCCTTTTCTCCTGAAGTTATCGTCGCCACATTCTTTGAACCTTCAGCTGCTAATACTTGTTCTGGCTTCTTATTCAACTGAAGGCCTCTCTCGTCCACATTGAAGACATGTCCAGGCTGCCAAGTAAATTATAGGAACGCATGGTGTTTTCAAGAAGATTAAAGTAGTTTGAGACAGTGTCTTTCGACGTCCCTGACGCTCACGCACTATAGACTTCTTCAGCCTTTCGAATCGACAAATCAGGGTGTCGTTTCAAAAAGAGATTTAACCAATCATAGCCTGCCTTCGACTTTTCCATATTGAATCTGTATTTGATTTTTCATTTTTCGGCCAATTCAAAGGCCATGCGTCTAACCGAGTCTCTATCAGGAGCAAATCCGAATTGTTGCAATTTTTTTATGTGTCTTACAAGGTTCATTTCCGCTTCATCGCCTAGAGAAGATCTTGGGCCTAGGCGACTGTTTTTATCGAAATTTTTGAGCCGAATTCGATCCTTCAGAACCGCTTTCAGGGCCCTGGACAAATTTTGCGAAGTCCCTCCAGCCCTAATGGTAGTTCCTTTCCTGTTATAGTCAGTGGGGGCATGTCTGCAAGTGCAGGTGTCTCCTAAAGCAAATTGAGCACTGTATCTATCCGTATTAGTATCAGAATCTGATGGTCGAACTATCCCCGAAAAAAATGGTCGGTCTATCCCAAAATTACGGGATAGTTCGCCAACCTCTGAAGAATAAGAAAACACACAAAGAAGTCGGTACTTTTTCGCTCAACACGATGTTCACATTCTTCCTTTCGCGTACAGTAAGAATGAAATCATTTTGCTTACCTCGCACTGCTATTTACACGTGCTTGATCGCGCCGACGGAAAACTTTCTGTAGTTACCAAACCACGAATTATCACTATTTTCGAAATGCAAGCCCACACTGATGCAATTCTGTATAGTATTTGCGTAAAATATTATGCTGCATCTGATGTAAATGTATGAGCGCTCTCTGTTGGATGCATTTTGAGGTATGGCAAGTGGTCGGACCAACCGGGTAGTCGGATTGTCCCGGACTTACCCTACCATCTGATTCCAAATCACTTCTTTTAAGGGATTACTGGGCATATTTGAAGAGTCCGGCAAAAACGCTGAGAAAAACTTTGAGCTAATTTCTCGAAAATATTAGCTCCTGAAAGGCACGTTAAATTTTTCTATTAATCATTATTTTAAGGTAGTTCAGTGGTCATTTGCCAAATTATTAATATAGATTTTCAATAATAATATTAATTAAATTCACTTTAAAAATAAAACCATGTAAAACTTGCTTAAACCTAGGCAACATTTTTACTTGGAAAAGTTTCGAATCGGGTTTCGTGTGAAAAACCACAACGGTTTGCGTTCAAGAAGGAATTAGTTGGCACTCATGTCAGCGTTACAACCTGTTTGTGGTTAGAATTTTTATTATGCTCTTCAAAACTGAACATTTATAACAATAAAAATTAAAAAGTTTTCCGGGTTTATAAGCCGTGGTCCATTGGACTTACTTCCTGACGTTTCGTTCACATCTGCGGTGAACATTCTCAAAGGCGATGAGGTAGTAAATATCCGGTATAAAATAAGTATCAACTAATGGTTTGAAGAAAAACCAGTCCTCTACCCTTTTAGCAACTTGTTTCGCCAAATAACTTTCATTTAACATCAAGTTGTAATATAAGATCAAACATTTTGGTCAATACTGAAAATTGATGTTCTGAAGTGGGATTATTTATGAAGCGTAGTTGAGCACTTCTGTAATGAAGTATCCAGTTTCTGATATAGTTTTTTGGGAATATTTCAGATTGTTTTTATATTATTATTTATTATATTTTTGTGTGTCCCTACATACCTTCACACAATACCACCAAAGGAATAATGCCAATTTTTAACTATCTTATATTTAAAATCTGTCCACCGAGTTAAAATGTTAAGTAAATCTGTGTTCCCTCCTGCAATAGGGGCATATCTAGAGTTCAATGTATGTAAAACAGTTTTGCAAATTATAAGATTAATTTGTAGCAAAAATATCTGTAAATTTGATTGCAACCTAGAAAAAATTTCTGTTGGAAAGCACTCCTATACTGATAGTCTCATATTTATTACCTTCCTTTTGTTATTTTTCCCTTGCATTGATGATCGATTAGTTCCGCCTGTCAACTCTACCCCTTTCAACGCCATTTATGACCCTTTTCTTTTTTACTTTCTAGTACAGAAATTTGATTTGAACTTTTACTCGCTTCGCGGGTACTTGGTGTAGCCCTTAATTGTCATTAATTAAAAAGTGATGATGTGATAAGTGTCACTTTATTAACATTCGATAATATAAGATAAATTAGATGCAAATTTATTATTGTGTCATACTCAATCAGTCGGTAGAATGTTTTATTAATATTCAATTCATGCTGGCAGTCACTCGTCTGAAATGATATGAATGCCTTTTAGAACTTTCCAATAGTCATTAAATTCCAATTTGTTTCTCCATAACAAAAATCTAATTTATGTTATTACATTTAATGAAATTACATAAACTTTTTAATAAGAAATTCAACTAACGTAATTACTTCAGTTATATGGAAAGCTGAATTTAAAGGATTACACGTTCGCAGCGCAAATATTACGAATAGTGCTGTGATGACGAAAACGTGAAACATGTCGGTCGTTGCTCACTTTAGATGTCAACTTTAGATGAACCGCTTTCGTTAAAGACATTAATGGAGGGAGCATCAAAGGAGTTGAAATGCGTTCCAGTTTTTCCCTTTCCATTGACTATCAGGAAATTGCAGTAAAATAATCCCAACCAAATCAGAAAGTCGCTTTGAACCCTTGCATTAGACAACTTGTCTATAATAATTTCGAACTTGATAAGATTTTATAGAGAACATTTAATGCCACTGCAAACGTATTTTTACACAAAAAGCGGCGAGATATAGGCCAATCTATTTTCTGGATAGATGAGAGTAAACGGTAGTTCGTGTCTGAAAATAAATTTCGTTAATGTAAGAAAATCTAAATCTGCATTTTCCAGTTATCCCAAGAGCTGAAAAAAGCGCAAGTGTCTATATAATGAAATAAATTATGAAATTAGCAGGATGGTTATAAAGTACCTTAAAAATAAACGCTTTTCTTGAATAATGCTTGCTTTTGAAATGACAGACATGGAATATGACGAAGCACTAACACTAGCAGATGGTCACACCACCGAACCCAAACCACCCGTAAAGTACTTGGGCATTAGGATTGATCAAAAGTGAAATTCACACAGCACATTCAAAATCTCAGAGCAAAAATGACGAAAAAAGCAAAATACTTTCGAACTCTAACTTACAAAATTAAAGGGATCAACAGAAAGATGACCACAAAGCGATCTGTCGACAACTCCTGGACTATACACACATCCTGAGAGCAAACGCAACGGAACGGAAAAAACAAAACTGAACATACACTGATACTGAACAAATTGCACTAAATCTAATTATAAAAATAGTACATCCCCATAAACCCACTGTACAATCCTTCAAACCAATTAGCATTGAAACGTGCAAATTTGACAAAAATATCAGAAAGACTGAAACAGCTACAGACAAAATGGAAAAACAACACCAACAATTCGACGATTATAAAGCTGCTTATTCTTGCAAAACGTAGCAGAAACTCCCAATTTATTTTCCCAACAGAAATTCTGTAGTAGTTAATTAGTAGATGATTAAAATAAGCTTCTATTAAAGATTCTTAACCTAATACAATGACACCAACGAACAAAATCTAGGTGGACTTGAATATATTGCGTTAAAGGCCCTATAACAAGCGAAACATTTTCAGACAGACACTACTTGCCCGGTAAAATATCGATCTGTCTGACTTAGTTTAATGTCTTTCTTCAGGCATTTTTTGTTTGCCTATAAGGCCCTTTTCTTGCATTAACCTGTTTTAAACGACAATGATTAGTGCCATAGAAGGTATCAGTTTTGAAACCATTAGAATTGTTTGCCGGGTCGCATGAGGAAAACATTAAGCGGAAGCTAATTGTTCTTTGCTATTTGAGCTCTCGTTTAACGAATATTGCATAGCAACCAAAACACATTTTAACTTCTAAAAACATGTTTGAGTACATGATCTTATCAAATTTGACCCATGATTCGAAACCCTTTGCTTACGAGCATGTTGGTTAATTTTAAGTCTAAAATGCCTTACACACTTTTCCCTAAAACTCAGTTGTGAAAAAGTTATGTATAGTATTTAAGCAAACGTTCAATAAATCTGGTAGGGCCTGTAACTGTTTAATGATATTGTTGCTCCTCATATTCACATTTAGCTTTTAAGATTAATTTTATATGGCTACGTTTCCAAATTAAGAATATGCCGATACTTATTTTATTTATGGATACTCTGACGGAAATGCCAGAAGAAGCAGATCTTTCCGAAGAATGTCTAATAAGAAAGCATTCATGAATTTTTCCTAAAACTAATGCAGAAAGTCCCGTGCAAGAAGACCCTGATGAAGAAAGCGATCGAGATATAATCGTGTTCATGTTAGTCGTATGATAGTGTAAGTAGCTTTACACAATTATGGTTTGTACCCATATTACCAACAATATGTTTGGTTGTGTGGGTTGACTGTACACAAACAGCTTTGTGAACAAATTCGGTTAAGGTACTAAGCCACCATTACCAGGAATTTTTTGAATACCAGAAATTCATATCCATAGTCACTTGAAAACACGTTTGATACCACGGAAAAACGCTTTCAACAACATTGCTTCTCGGTGAATATTGGGTGAGGTGTTCATAGAGCTACGTCTTCAATTATTAGAGGAGCAGGAATGTGCTGTGAGGCAGGGGGGGCACTTTTTGAACCAAAACTTTAAGCTTGTCTTCTTCTTCTTCTTCGTTCTTGATTTTAGACGAATCGCCTGTTCAATTATCGTCCACTTGCTGCCGCTCCATCATTTCCTGGGGCGCCAAACGTCTCTTTGTCCCAATGGTGACTTGTCGCGAGCGATTCTCACAAGTCTGCGGTGGTCCATCCTGCTTATGTACTCATTCCATTGCTTCTTCCTGTTTGCTACTCATTCATTGATGTTCTTGACATTACAGGCTGTTCTGATATTCTCGCTTCTCCCTCTATCCAGCAATGTCTTTCCGGTGATTCTACGGAGTATTTTCATCTCAGCTGTCTCTAGGAGTCTTTTGGTTTTCGCTGTTTCTGGCCCGGTTTTTGCGGTATCTCATCACCGGCCTCACGACAGCTTTATAGATCCTCGATTTAGTGTCCGTTCCCATACTCTTATTGCACCATATTGTATTCAGCCGGTCCTAAGCCCGGATATAGGAGGAAGATTCCGGGCCCAGGCTAGCACCCTACCCTGGGTAAAAGAAACCACAAGCTCACAGAAACGGATACTTTAAGCTTGTATTAGTAATAAAACAGTACATGACCTTATCCAGCATACTTTTTATTTTACTCTCCATGCTCGTGTCTCTTAAAATTGATTTGTCCATAACTCCTTAACAATTGAGGTTTAGCTAATAGCGTATAAAACATTTTCGGTTTAAAACTGCCCATCGATCTTAATCTGTGGCCTTCGACCTATACCGTCTAAGGGTACGTGCACACCGCCGACCGAGCTGGGCAAGACGATGCTGAAAGTGGCCAAGCGATGCGAGCGAGTCTGAGCGAGTGTGCATATGCATCGCGATTTTTAGCTTCAGTTGTGGGTTAGCTGTACTTGGGAAGTTTAAAGGTCGTATTTTTCATCGATTTTCTAACGCTCATGCTGCTATTGGAGACACCAGTAATTAGAAGAGTGAAAAAATTCTAAAGAAAAGGTTGGTGGTCACATGAGATTAATCTGGCTCGGCCAACATATGGAGAATTTCATCAATTATTTTCCCAGATGTTAGAAGATCCGGAAAATTTCCTATTAAAGTTCATTTTTCCAAACGTGAAGCAGCGCATTTTCCCTTTCGAGTGCTATTATGTGCCGGATGTGGGATTTTCGGCTTTTACTGTAAAATCTTAGAAAAATCGGTGTTGTCCAACGACCAATCGCTTTGATTTAGTATCTGAAAAAATACTGGAAACTCCCAGAATTGCAGGGAGTATGTACATGGTAATCTAATACCGTACATTTATGTTTTCCGCGTTGAATCGCATCGCCCCGCTCGGCCGCCGGTGTGCACGTACACTTAAGAACAAGGCCTCAGTGCTGAAATCTAAAAGACTGATGACGTCAGACAATCTAGGCCAGTTTTTTGTCCGTAAAGAATGAATTGAGCTGTAGGCCAAAGCATGTCATGAATTTTGAAGAGCGATGGTTTCGTTATAACGTATCTGTTATCTGCTCTTCTGCATAGAGCTATCGCATGGAAGGTACTTCCGCGGAGCTGTCGGTTAATACTAATTTTCCCTGGCCTTTATTCAAAGGTTTTAAAAAAATACATTGCAATTAGGTAAAAGTTTTGTAATTGATTGTTGACAGTTTTCATTAAAATACACATAATACAGGGCCTATCCTGATTTGGGTAAACAGTAATTAGTGATTAATGAAATATATTAGTATTTGAACATGCGATCGATAAAAACGTATAGCAACGCTGATTGCTTTAAAGATCCGACCCAAGGTGTTTGTGAATTTTCGACTCTGAAGACGTTTACCAATCTTTTGTGTTTTTCTAGTGAATTTCACTTATACAGATTATGCCACATACAAGTGTTGTGTTCCAGGCTGTTGCGGAAATTACACAAACGGTCCCAAAGGGCACGTTTTTGGCTTTCCGAATGCAGATAGCATCAAACAGTGGTTGAGAGCGGTACCGCGAAAACACTTCCAACCCAGGAGTAGTTCTAATGTGTGTGAAATTCATTTTTCAACAAGTTGTATAATTTGGGTTAACTCAGAGCAAGATACCCTTCTAATCCTCTTCTAAACCAAATCAATTTTTTTTTACCCTGATTTTGAAACAGGAGAAAATAAAATTGTGTGTTTTAATACACTTAAGAAACTTCATGGCATTGAAGAGGATAAGGTCTTAAAATTTTGTTAGTCTTTATCTTTAAAAGCATTGTTTCCATCTTGCTTAGAGAGGCAAAATGTAAAATTGACTCTCAAGATTTTCAATCCTTTTGTGATTGAAGCTTTAAGATGTTTCGGAAGTGGCTTACCTCTGGATATCCTACGAAGGATACTGATGATTTTTTAAAATATTATATTAATGTGATGTAGAATAGAAACGTAGAACGTGAAGACTCCTCTTAAGGGCAAGCGTTTACTAGATTTATTCCAATGGTGAAAGAAAAATTAGCAGGTTCTGAAGTGGACCCCGTTATAATGTTTTTAAAAAATGTTAAATTGGCTTGATACTTGGAAATTGTTGAATTACTTTAAAATGTACTTTTCCTTGGAACGTTTACATTTTTTTCTACATTTTCTTCAGGTAGTGAACTTGTAATTTGAAACTGACGTAAAATGCGAAAAATCAACCAGTTAGTCAAATTAAGAGGGAATATAATCTATAGTAACGCCTTCGTAACGGGATATAAACTGGCCTACTTGGGATAACGTCACGCGTAAGCGCTTGGCCCTTGTTCTTAAGACGGAGTTGCTTTGACTCAGGGGACACCCTGTATATGTTGTTGTCGGTATGGTGTAAGTGTAATATTGTCAGTTTCCGGAAAATTCTGTAAAAAACATGATAAGTTAACTCAATAGACTTAGATTTTTGATGAATGATTTTAATAAAAAATAAATTAAACTTTATTTTTTGAATTTTCGAATTGAGAAAATTTGCAGCAGAACTTTCTTAAGCTCAGCTTAAGTCAGATAAATCGTTTATTAATATATGTGTGCAAAATTCTTTCCAATAAGCAACAATTTTTCGGTTTTCCGGAAACAAAAGGGGACTAGGAGGTATAGAAACCAGTTCCATGTCTGTTTGCTTTACATTCTTGATGTTTTACTGAACAAATTAACGAAGGGAATCTCACATAATTGCCTTCGAACCTGGAAAGCACAAACCCTTTCAAATTAAGAGAAAGGAAAGTGGGAGGGTAATTCGGAGTAAAATTCACATATCCAGAAACTCGTAAAATGGCTTTTCTAATTGAAAGTTGTATGTTGAGTTATTTCATTAATTTGTGTAAATTCCATTAATAAAATGTTGGTATTTCTACTTCGGTGTCGTATTTGCCGACCCAAACTAGTTGATGGTTTAATTTAATGAATGAATCGAATTTTCCAGTCTTCCCTTCTTAATTGCATATTTGAACAATCGAAAATAGATATCCTTGCATGGGACATCTATTATTAAATTATATTTTTCCCAATTTAAATGTAGGCTACATTTACAAAACTCCCTAATCTCGCTTATAACTTGAAATGCCCACAGACGTCTTTAGTAATCTTCAAGGCTTACCATAATCAGTTGGATAATCCAAAAAAAATACCTTCAGTAATACGGTACACAAATTATTGATCACTGCGATAAATTATCGGCATTATCGAACTGTCATGCAATTAAATTCCGTTAGGGTTACCGATCAATATTAGTTCTAAGATTTTCTTTCAATTAATCAATAAGACACTTTTCAAGTGAACTTACTATTGGATCTGAAGGTATAAACATTAAGTTTCGTTAATAATATAATAACTCCTGTATTTTCTGCATAATTGACAGTAAATAGGTAAAAAAAACTAATTTTCGTGACTCGACACTAAAAGTTCTCAAATTGGAAAAATAAAAATTTCATATCATACAACATGGTTATAAATGAGACTTTAGTTTTTGAAAGTCATTCAGTCTATGAGTCACACTGGTAGAGATCTGGATTATTTATAAATATTGCTTCCAAAGTAAGATATATTTTTTGAATGGAATGCATCTTGGAATTACTAGGATTGCTTCAATAGATAATTGAAAATACTAATCTTGTGTGGTTGTCAATCGTCATTAGTTATTCCCTTCGTCCGTGTCCGAGTCACCTACTAAAGTGATTTATTTTCAAAATATTTCACCTATGAAGTGCTCGGAGATTCATTATTTTTCAAGTGCATCAGAAGTTCAGGTGGCATCCTCTCCATAGGTCTATTCACAGAGTCCTTGGTTATTTCTTGAACTCGTGCGGTGTCAGTATAAAATTTTGCCATTTAAGATGGATCGTTTACTTTTTCCTTGAGTAAAGCCTATACATAATCGATATCAGAAAAGTACACAGGTTAACTTACTTAGGGATAATCAGTCACAAGAACTATAAGCGAAATACGTGTATCAGGTTTCACCGACAAGTAACGCAAGATTTCACTCATTTCAAATGGTTCTTGGATTATAGCCTGATTTGCATAAGATAAAATTGTTAAAAGTTTTGACTGTTTACTGGTTAGCAAAGCCATTGCTGAAATCAAAATAAACTAGCAAGACTGGGAAGCTCACTTTCTAAATTAAATCAATGTTGTGTAGATTGACGAATTCTTGTAGTTTTTGTACAACAAAGTCGACAGCGGATTTATAAAACTTTATTGACAATATTATTTTAAAGAAGATGTCTTCCTAGTACGATAAGAGACAATTTCCACAAAGTGGTTGTGAACAAAGAATGGATCTAAAACTATTTGATAATCATAGGCGCCTGAAAGTGCTGGCCCATCTATTGGTATCTATTGGTGTCCTAGGAACATAGTGTTGGTTTCGTGCTGATGTGATGGTTATGAGTGGTTATGTCAACTGTACGCTTTGGGTTTTTGCACTCAACTTTTGCCATATTACTATGAAAAGGAATATTCCTGTTTCACACGTTTCACGGAAGAAGCCTTATCTAAAGGTTAAACATTTTTGAAGATACGGTTCAGGTACATTAGCAAAAGTACATATCTCAGTTGCGGATGTTAATTTGACCGATAATTGTATATATCGTATCGAAAAAAATATATGAAATAAGAATACTGAGATGCATTTGAGAAACTGATAATGCAGGAAAACATATCCAAACTTTTCAGGTTAATTGTTGCCAACCCGTCTCAGATATTCACATTCTAACGTACTCAAATCTTTATTGTCCCTAACAAACTTGACTATTCTTTTACGGCGTTAATCTTATCGGGTTAGGCCTAGTGTAGCACTAAACTGGTTTTTGTATTTATTTTTGAGAATCAATTTCAGATGCGCTAACGTTTTTTGCATTAGCACAGCCAACCCCTTTCGCGACCCAAAAGCAATTACTTCGATATGTAGCGACGGATGAAACATTTACGACGATTAATCGTCAATTGCGTACTTCCTTCCCTGTAAATGAAGGCATATAAATTCCGGAAAATACAAATAAGATTTACCTTTGAAATATGAAGGACTTCCATAAATGGGCTTCGAATACAATAAAATATTTGCCATATACAGCCCATTATAGCATACACATTTTCTGAGCAAACAGAAGGTACTCTGAAGGACAGTTTTGAACGCTTTCGAAATACGGGTTTTGTTTATGCTGGGTTAATATGTATCACAGTACTGTCGCCTGTTGCTGAATGCAATGATCTGATTATAACTCAAGTGAAGAGGAAGCCGTTTGTTGTTCAGAAAGTGCTTATACTTTCATGTACCAAATGTTTAAAGGTATGTAAGCACAAGCCAAGCTAACAAGTTACTCCAAATTTCTCATAAAAATGATAATCCATATCTTTGTGTAACCATTCCATGAAAGCTATCAAGCTGTATAAAGAAGGGAGACTTATTTTTAATTGGCCCAATAAGGCTGTATTACACAACGTCGTAGAAAGGAAATCGTGTTATGTTTTATTTTTAATTACAAATGTAATGGTAGGTTTAGGTTGGTATTTCCAATTAATAGTGGATTTCGGTAGATGGAGAACATGAGGAGCTTTATACAGTGGATTGTCAATAATATATATATATATATATATATATATATATATATATATATATATATATATATATATATATATATATATATTATTTATTATACCGCCACCAAAATATATAAAGCTATTTGTAGACCCTTGCTAAACTATGGACATATACTCATGACCAACGGAACAGAAAGGACAAAACGTTATATACAAACAACAGAACAAATTGCACTAAGAATAATAACACGAATAAGTCACCCCCAAAACCCACTACACAACCCCTCCACCCAACTACTATACGAACGCACAAACATTACAAAGATTTCGGAAAGACTCATACATCTACAGACAAAATGGACAAACAACCCCTACAACTGCACCATACTGAATCCCCTTTGTCTTACAAGACCAACCAGACAATTCCGCTTCCGTTTCCCTACATCAACGCTACTCGAACACTTACAAACGCAACTGACTACTGGACAATAAAATAATTTTTTCTTGTCATTAGATTGGAAAGTTTATTTAATAAGATTATTAACGTAGAATAAGAGAATTTTCATCTTTGTTTTTTTATTTAGATTAAGACTACATGTATTAAACAAGGGCAGAAAGACCGATAGGTCGATAGCCTTTTTTAGAAATAAAGATGTTTACTACTACTACTACTATCTCAACAGTGAAATGAATCTAAAATGAAAAATGTTTATTACAAACTCCATTCATTTCATGTTGCTCTATATTCCTATGCTTTGCGCGTTAAACGCATTACTTAATGTTGAATATCTTGAAATCTCTTTCTATTGTGATAAACTTCTAGTAGTTATACAGAGTGTCCCGTAGGCACATGATCAAAAGACGATGATCTGACGTAACTTTTACTAAAAAAACATATCTGGCTCCTCTGCTATTATGGTCAAAGATCTTCAAAAAAAATATTTTTTAGAAATATCGCGAGAATGGTAGGTTGGATTTTAATAAAAATCACTATGAATTTGTTCCTATATAAGACTCTGAGAAATTCTTGATTGAGTTATGTCATCCTTCGTGCCCGGGTTTACTTTATGGGGTATCATATTTATGCCTTAGCATGGTACACCGCGTGTGGACCTTTGGACAATGTTGATTTTGGTTTGCATAATAAATTATCGCGAACTGGACAGTTGGTCTAGTAATAAGATATTATTGGCCTGTAAGCGGATGTACTTTTGTTTGTTGACTAAGTCTCGGTTTCCGTTCCATTTAAGGGTAGTAAATTATTATTAATTGATTTTTAGGCTCTTAAATGCGGTTGCTCGAGCTAGTCGAGTCAGTCAGCTGGAAACCTCGTAAGAGTAATCATAAGACAAATTTTTGTTAACAGTCAACTTTGTTTTATTTAAATAAAGTATTTTAAAACAAAGTTCTCGGCCATTGATTGTTAACTAGTGTCTTGGTACAAAAACTACCAGAACTTTTTACTTGGTAGCTGGAATCAACTGATTTTGAGTTGATCTCTTTTGGCATTTCGGTGGTCTTTGCACAATCTTGTAGCATTTGTAGTTTTGTACAAAAAAATATTTCTATTTTCTTGCCAACTGCAGTTAAATTAAGTTTTTTTTATTACCGCGAAAGCGCTCAGATAGATTTTAATGATACTTGCTGTGGATTTGTTCCTAAGTCAGGGCCATATTTTGCTAAAAACAAGCTTCTTCTTTTCCTGAGATTTCTGATGAACGCAATTTGGACGAAACCGCTATCAAACGACGATCAGGCCTAGACTTTGACCATGTCCGTCAGTTAAAAATTGTAAAACGTTTGACAAATTTTCTTCTCCCAGGAATAATTTATCCGTATCCAAAAGCTAATAAAATTACCAAACCGAACAGCACTTAGTGGCTCGCAAAGAAAAATAGAGCAATTTTTATCAGGGAGAATTGACAAATTTACAGTTTTAGTGGCAGCTGATTCCTATATGCATTTTAGTTTCATCCGTTACATTTGTTGATTTGCGCATAAAGCAAGAAATATTTCAGCAATGTTAAAGAAAAAACCAGCATCAGCAGCTGCAAATAAAAGAAATTGTGTTCGAAGTTCTGATTTACGTTTTTGGTAAATTTCTCACTTTCAGGAGAGAATCATGTTTTCTATATTTTTTAAAATTTTTGTTTATGTGCCTCCAGATATCTGCTCACAAATGACGTCAATTTTGAATCATCCTACAGGGTAAAGCAGGGAGAGTTTGACCACTTTTTTTCAAATCATCATAACGAACTTTAGGTTTAAAATTATCAACTAAAATTGATGGAGTTACTTGAAAAAGTAGAACGCTTTCAGTTTGCCTGAGCATTTCTCTCTTAAACCGGCAGAGATGTTGGCAAATTCAAAATTTATTTAAAAAATATTTTGTATATTAGGAGTGGTAGGGTAGATGATCCAATATGGTTAATGATTATTTGCTGTAAAATAGAATTAAAAATAAATAAAAAACTGATTATTTTGGGTAATAAAGTATATTTCTTTCTAAGAAAATACATAAAACTTTTTAAAAGTAAAAAAACAAAATCTTAACTCTGTAATATACCTACATAATTACAACGCAAACATATTCCTTAATTGTGCGAAAGATATTACTTTAATGAATGAATTTATTCAGATTTTGGAGGGTCTTTTTTAATAATTGATATTTCTTCTCAGCCTCGTTCAAGCTGTGTCGATTCAGATCAAAGGAATATGTATTTAATTTGAGGGGCTCATAAAAATAAACTTTGATTCAACGTCAAAAACATCGTCTTGTTTCTGCCACACCCATTTGTCAAACACAGGATTTAAAAATTTTACGGTTTTACTATGAATTCAAGAATAAGATTGCTATTAGCACTAGACGTGTCTGTGTTACTATCTGATGATTGATGAAATTCACTGCCCAATACCAAATCTTCATGGTCAAGACTAGAATCTGAGTCAGATTCTAATTTAGTTCTCTTTTTTTATTTTCTTTATTATCCTCTTTTTCTCTTATTTCCTTAGAAACAGATTAACTTTTTCTTTCCCTTTCTCTAAGTTTTCACGACAACTCAAAACGGTTGCGATAGCTCGGCGTCTTTTTCTGACGTTAGTTTGTTTTTCTTTCCTTATATCTGGAATTGGTGAAATAATGTTTAACATTTTGCCTGTTGTAACTTCATCATGTTGATATCGGCTTGCTGAAGATTTTATTATAGGCACAGGTAATTTTTTTTTCACCAATTCTTAGTGGTGACTGATCAACTTCAGCACAAAACCTATCTTGACCCTCTAGGGATGAAGAAGAGCATGGCATTCCTTCAAGTTTACGGGCTTTCGTCTGAATATGCGTATTTAAAAATGCGTAGTCTGGGATTGCATCTGGGTTATAATTTATAAATTCCGCATTTTGAAGTTTTTTATATGCCTGACTAGTTTAATTTCTAATGATCCAGGGCCTAGACGAGAGTGCTTCTTCAAATAACGGGTTTTTAAGCGTCTCTTCAGGGTGGTTTTGGGCATCCCAAAAGTTATATCAATTTGGTTGATTCCCATTTCGTTATTGCCTATTGATAATACAGCACTTTTCAGGTTTTCATCTCAGTTTTCTCTCAGTCCATTGGCCCCTTTCTTAGGATTTTTCCGAATGTACACAGTAAGCATCTTGATTAAAATACTGAAATGAGAAAAGTAAGCAAAAGTAATTGCAGGTCCGCCTGTCCTACTAAATATTGGTCCAACTATCTGAAATGGTAGGTACAGATGGACCAACATTTCATTGCTATTTGGGTTTCATCTACTGGAGATTTGTAGGCTAAGGAATTGGGTAAACCCATAATTTATGCTTTCAAATTGATTTTTTTTAAAAAATGCTTACCCTTTTGTTAAAAAACTCGTCAAAAAACTTTGAGCTTACGCTTTAACTAACACGTACAAATTTTAGAACAAAACGTTGTCAGGCGACAGAGACAAATGACGCCCTACGCGTACCAGAATCATGTGACTCGGTGCGTGATTGCACTGTCGAAAACTCGAGGGGTTTTAAAATTTTTGTCACTGGACCATCTCCCCTACCGGTCCATCTCTCCCGACTTTACCCTATATTCAAAACTTATGAACTCATAACGTGCGTTTCCATTAAACATTGGCACAATAGATTGGTTTTCCAACTGATTGCCTTCACAGTTATTCGTTTCAACTGAATGGAAACTTGACTAATTTCTGTAATGAAAATGGTGCCTATTTATTGGGTCCTTTTAATGGAAATTGCTCTCGTCTGTAATTAACACATTTCCCAAACAGAGTGTTTGTATTGTTTTCCCACAATCCCGATGTAAAACTCAAATCTCGATTTCGTTCGACTCGGAAACTCTAATCGCATGATCATTGATGGATGAAAGTGAAGTATTTCATATATATATACAATATTTATTTCTTAGAAATAGGTCATCGACCCAACGGTCTTTCTGCCCTTGTATATATACATACATACATATATACATGTTAATTTGTGTCTTTAGAAATAGTGTAAACATAATATAATAAACAAACAAAAAAAACTTTCCTATTCTATGTTATGTCTGTTCATCGTCTAGAAGGTTGGTTAAGTAATGCTGAAATTAGGGAACGGAAGCGGGATTGTCTTGTTTGTCTTGTGAGACAAAGGGGATTCAGTATGGTCCAGTTGTGGGGATTATTGTTCCATTTTATTTGAAGTTGAATTTATCTTTCGGTTAATCTAGTTAATTTTCTTCGTTTGTAGAGTAATTGGTTTGAAGGGTTGTGTAGTTGGTTTTGGGTTTGTCTTATTTTGGTAATTGATCTCACGGCAATCTGTTCTGTTGTTTGAATGTGTTGTTTAGTTTTTGTAGATGCAGTCGCTGTCAGTATATGTCCATAGTCAAGCAGAGGTCTACATATTGATTTGTATATTTTTCACGTCTGTCTTTGTACGTTAGCGATCGGAAGTGTTTTGTTCTTTGAATGGCTTTTATTCTTACGTTCTGTACGTGTTTTGTAAATTTTCCTTTCTGCTCATTCCTAGGTATTTCGCCTCTTGTTTTGGTCTAGTATTTCAATTATTCTGATTTTGGCTAATGTCGTCTGACTGCCTGTTATGTGGATCTTCTGTTTATGAAGCTTTGATTTGATATTGATTTTCCTCGATTTTGTTTAAAGGATTTTTCCCATCTGTTTTTTATATGTCACTGATTCATTCCAACAAAATTTTATTTGGGTGATTGCGATCAGGAAATCAATAAGCATTAATCGTTGGACGTAAGTTGGAAAATTTAATAAAACATTTGCTTCTATTCGGATATTCTTTTTTAACTGAAGCAAATCGCAAATCAAATATCCCGAAAATTAATAAATTAAGATATTTCATATTAATGAGGGTTATAGTAGTTGTGTAGTCTCGTAAAGCAAAACTAGTCCATATATTTTTTGTTAGTCAATAGATTTTTATTAGTAACAACAGTGCCATCTATTTGATTGAATTGTTCAACTTTAAATAAGCATATCTACTTACGTTCCAAAGTACACGATGTTTTCCAAAGTTCAGTGGGTGTAAAACTGTAATGAACATCATGCGGAGCGGAAAAAAGATCAAGAAAGACATATAAAAAACCCGATAAAATGGAGGAAATCCACTCGGATGAAAAAAGGTATAACAAGTTTCTCATGCACATTTACTTCCTGATGAATTCCAATTTCGGGAAAAATATTTTCCGCTGGGGGAAAGTAAAATAAAAGGAAGGTTCGTATGGATTAGCACGTCAAATAAATTTGGCAAATACTTTCTGCCATATTCTATTTTACGATTTAAAATATTCAACCAATGGGGATATGTGACATCCATATTATATCAAGAATTCGGAGTATAATACGAAATATGGGATGTCAGCTTTTCGGAAACTTCAAAAATCAGTTGCTTTTATTTCTATGAATAAGTTAATAAAATAAGTTAGTAGACATAGCTTTCACTAAATCAATGCATCAATAATGAAGTTATATACAGAGTATTCCATACCAGAACAATACCGCTGATCGGGCATCCGAGTTTCTTTGGCGTTGCTTAAAAATAACCAGTTGATGTTATACAGGGTTCCCCATAATACACTACCTATTTTAAAATTAAAATATATTGTCAGTCGGATAAGTCAGTACAGTTTTCCCTATATCATCATTTTATAAAGCCTTTGGGATTGGGATGGATCAACATGTTATTAATCGAATTTTCATAAACGTCAATTTTCAAATAAATTAGTTCCTCCTGTCATAAAGTTTTGAGACATAAATTAATAGATACGTTCTATATGGTTGAGGCGTATTCATGTTTTCAAAACCTTTTTGTTGGGTAATTAATCTAAAATGTCTTTTTAAAAAGACAGAATTTCCTCACATTTTTTATTACAGACCGGTAAGTGTGCTTCTAGTAGTAGTAGTAAATATCTTTATTTCTAAAAAAGGCTATCGACCTATCGGTCTTTCTGCCCAGTGTGCTTCTATTTTACAATAAAGAACGAATTCTTTATCAAAAGGTAATCAAGAACTATCACCTACCTGGAAGGTATCCTACTACACAAAACGCTTAAGGTGTAAGAAAAAATTCAAATTAATAAAAAAATTAATTTAGAAGAGTTACCTTAACGTTTGAATTGAAATTTTGATTTTTATCAAAATCTACCATCAAGCTACCTAAAAAGTCGTATATGAATAAATTGTATAATAATAAATAAAAAATATAGTTTTCCTTATTTTAAAATTGTCAACCTTTTTGACTTTGACTTAACGCTCATTTTTTGAAAAAATTAAGGTAAATAAAGCTAATTAAAGATTTTGGTGTCATAAATTAACAATTATTTAATTAGTAGTAGTAAACATCTTTATTTCTAAAAAAAAAGGCTATCGACCTATCGGTCTTTCTGCCCTTGTTTAATACATGTAGTCTTAATCTAAATAAAAAACAAATATGAAAATTCTCTTATTCTAGGTTAACGATATTATTAAATAAAATTTCAGTGGCAAGAAGAGATTATTTTATTGTCCAGTAGTCAGTTGCGTTTGTAAGTGTTCGAGTAGCGTTGATGTAGGGAAACGGAAGCGGGATTGTCTGGTTGGTCTTGTAAGACAAAGGGGATTCAGTATGGTCCAGTTGTAAGGGTTGTTTGTCCATTTTGTCTGTAGCTGTATGAGTCTTTCCGAGATCTTTGTCATGTTTGTGCGTTCGTATAGTAGTTGGGTGGGGGGGTTGTGTAGTGGGTTTTGGGGGTGTCTTATTCGTGTTATTAGTCTTAGTGCAATTTGTTCTGTTGTTTGTGTATAACGTTTTGTCCTTTCTGTTCCGTTGGTCATGAGTATATGTCCAAAGTCTAGCAAGGGTCTACAAATAGCTTTATATATTTTGGTGGCGGTGTTTGTGCTGATTCCTCTGTCTTTGTAGGTTAGTGATCGGAAGTGTTTTGTTCTCTTTATTGTTTCTGCCCTGATGTTTCGTATGTGTTTAGTGAATTTAAGTTTGTGGTCAATTGTGATTCCAAGGTACTTTACGTCGTTTTTTGGTTGTGTCGTTTGGCCGTCTGCAGTTATTGTAGGGGAGTCAGCGTTGAGTCTGTGGTTTGTGAGCAGAAGTTGGTTTTTTGATGCGTTTGGTGTTAGTCTCCATTTATAAAACCATGTCATTGTGTTGTTTGTTAGTGTTTGGAGTCTTTGAGCTGCTCTCTCAGTAGTTTTGTCATGTACAATAAGTGCCGTGTCGTCTGCGTATTGTAATATGTATGCCGATCTGTCGATTTGATTTTTGTCTGGTAAGTTGTAATTGTATATGTCATGGCAGTATATATTGTAGAGAAACGGTGAGAGCGGAGATCCTTGAGGGAGCCCTTGTTCAGGGGAAAAAGAAAATGACAGTGTTTTGTCAATTCGTACTTGTAGTTGTCTGTTTTCTAGTAAGTTCTTTATGGTGTGTAGTAGATATGTTGGTGTGTGTAGTTTGTATAGTTTGTACAGTAAGCCTCTATGCCAAACACTATCAAAAGCTTTGTTAATGTCCATAAACAGGCAAGCTGTCTTTCTGTCAGTCAGGTGGGTTGTTTGTATATCGTTAGTCAGAGTGAAGAGTGGGTGAATAGTCGAGTGTTGATGTTTGAATCCGAACTGATACGATGGTATGTACTTTCCGACAAGTTTTCCTAGTCGCTGCTTTATTATGTACTCGCTGCTTTATTATGTGTGTAATTAAGTATACATGATCAGTCAAAAAGCTACGCCAAAGCGAAGTTCCTTTTTCTTTAATGGAACACCCTGTATGTTAGTCAATAATTGAATTTTATCGACGTTCTAACAAAAATCATATAACACAGTACATGCTTAAATTTAACCGTTTTGAAGATTTAGTATTTTAAATTTTGAACAAATGGGAATGGTGAAAGAAAAAGAGACAGAATTTATAAACAACATAATTTTATTTGAATAATATGAAATAAAATTTTATTTTCAACAGTGTTGAGAGTGTGCGCCGTTTACCTCTTCACAGTAATGAAGTCACTGAACAAAATTTTCTAATGACTCTAGTAGTATATTCGGAGGAATACCAACAGTTTCGTGACTTATTCTATCTTGCAACTCTTCAATATTTTGTAGCCTATTTTTGTAAACTGCATTTTTAATATGACCGCACAGAAAAAATTCAAGTAGGGTCAAATCGGTCGACGGAGCTGGCTATTCAATTGTCCCCTGCGACCAATCCATTTCTTAGGAAATGTACTCGTACCTAAATTTGCTGAGATAACTTGATGAACAGTGTTTCTATATTTGATTTAATAATTTGACGAATTACATCAAAACATAATTTTGACATCGCGATTACTCCAAAACGGTTAAATTTAAACATGTAATGCGGCATACGATATTTGTTTGGAACGTGAAGTAGAATTTAATACAAACAATACACAATTAACTACTATTATTCATCTTTTATCGATATGTGTAAAGGCAACTCTTTTCAATACAATTATAATTTTCTTCTTCTTCATTCTTGATTTTAGGCGAATCGCCTGTTCAATTATCGTCCAGTTACGTGGGGCTGTCGCTCCATCGTTTCCTGGGGCGCCCAACGTCTCTTCGTCCCAATGGGGACTTCTCGCGAGCAATTCTCACAAGTCTGAGGTGGTCTATCCTGCTTATGTCTTCCATTCCTTCTTCCTGTTTGCTACCCATTCATTGATGTTCTTGACATTACAGACTGTTCTGATATTCTCGCTTCTCTCTCTATCCAGCAGTGTCTTTCCGGTGATTCTACGGAGTATTTTCATCTCAGCTGTCTCTAGGAACCTTTTGGGTTTCGCTGTTGCTGACCTGGTTTCTGCGGTATACGTCATCACCGGCCTCACGACGGTTTTGTAGATCCTCGATTTAGTGTCCGTTCCCATACTCTTATTGCACCATATTGTATTCAGGTAGCCAGCTAGTCAAATTGCTTTTGTTGTTTGATCTCTCACCTCTGCCTCAATATCCCCAAAGCCGGAAAGTTTTTTGCCAAGGTAGTTAAATTTCATTTTCTGCTCGATTACTTTACCATCAAGTTCCAGTTTGCATCTTAGAGGGTTTTTGATGTTGTTAAGCACTTTGTTTTGGTCGGTGATATTTCCATATTTAGAGACTTTATCAGTGTTATTACCTTTATGCGGAATCGTCAGCATAACACACTATTTTGATTTCTGCATCCCCCATTAGCCCTCGAACACTTCGAATAATTTCTTCCATTATTAAATTGAAAAGGGTAGGACTCACGGACTCTCCCTGGCGAATATCGCTACTCGCTGGTATTGGTTCTGTGAGGTCTCCTTCTATTTGTGCTCGTATTTTATCTTTTGTATATATGTTCTCTATGGTTTTAATGAGATTGTGTGGGATTTGCCTGTTGTAAAGGAGATGCAGGACGTTTTCATCTGGACACGGTCAAATGCTCTAGTTAGATCAACAAAATATATAAACGCTGGCTTGTTGTATTCAATCGATTTCTCTACTATTTGTCTTAATACGACACTTTTACTTAAAAGTAAGGAACTTTACTCGGGATCGTATTGAATCAAATTCGTGTGCTTTTCGCCACATTGAGAACATTTCAGAATCACCATCGCCTAATGTTTGACTGTGAATTCTTGTAATACTTGACCTGCCTCTACATCTCACAAAAGCTGTTCTGTTTCAGTTTTGGGTTTTCCTTCTACTGTCTATTAATTTAATTTTCTGGAATAATAAATTCAAATTTAAGTAGCATTTGACGAAATAACCATAGAGTTTCCTACACTGTTATGTTGAATCCTGCTGCCCTTTAGGAGTATGTTGATCTCCAAACATTTAGTTTAAAATGAAATTAATTAATCGACAATATATTACAGTATTGGTATCAACGGTTTTTAGAAATATCAATAAATAAACCGATCCATACAGCTGCTATCGACAATAAATTGAAAAGAGAAATATTTAATATTGGAATGTTGGTAAATTCGACATATTACTTGCTGTGAAAAAAAAAATACATATGACAGCCAGCAAAGCAGCAGCTGCAAGAACTCAAACACGCAATATGTACAAAACAAATTTTGAGTAAGCCTGTTCAATTACAACTGGATGATTTACATGATTTACCTGAGGATGAGTTGGAGCAGAAACTATGAAATATGTTTAACTATAACATAGATGCTTTCAAATATTATTTTTGACCAGAAGAGTATTCACAATGGATTTGAAGACACAGTTTTATGTGATTGTAAAGAAAAAATAGGGAAAATGAACTTTTTTAAACTTCCGAAAAACTAGCTCTTATGAAAATTTCCATGCGAATATCATTATGATCAGATTAAAATATTTAAAAAATCAGATTATATAAAGTATTCAGCTGGTGGATCAGGGTGTCGAAGTAGAGAATAAACGCGAAACTCCCAACCTTAATCCACTTAATATTTTGCACTTACCATCTTGGAACTTTTAGCTAAAAAATGAATCGTGACAACAGTTATTAAATGAAATTTCAATGACGGATCGAAGAAGATGTTTTTCCTGGCAAAATTGACATGGTTGAACAAGAATTCAGAAATTGTTTCAGATATTAAAACATTCCAAAGATACTACAAGAAGTACAAGACAGAAAGATCAAAGAAAATATGTTTATCGTGTCAAGGCAATCTAGCGTTTGAGAATAGTGGTTTGTGAATTCCGAAATAAATCTCTAATATATAAAAAAAGATTCACCCATACAAAATACCAAGTGCTCAAGGATTAGCAGCAAAAGATTGCAGTTCTGCGGCTTCATAATGAATTGAATTTATAGGAATGTCGTTAACACAGAAAATAAAGTATTTTCTGATGAATCAACATTTACTTTACATGGCCATCAATCGACGAAATTGTCTCTGTTGGGCAAATTATAATCCCTATTTGGAGAGAAAAGTGCATACTTAGTGGCATCGGATAATTAATGTCTGTGCTGATATTAGAAGTAAAATATTTTTAGCCAATTTTCTTTATTAGTCTTGAAGACTGAGATTTCAACGTCTCTTCGAGCAATTTGATTGATTCATGTGGAACTTTCTTATCCGATGGTCCTAGAATGAGACACCACACTTCCACAGACAGAGTGAAGGAAACTGTATTTCGGATTTAAATTTATTGACGATGAGGCATTACCTCAAAAAAAATGAGCGCTATCGACAAGTACAAACTGTGGAAGCTAACCGTACGCATTTCCAAGAATTCTGCTTCGGAAGTGGTATGATATAAGTAATTGATTGATGTTCTCTAAGAATTAAAAAAAAATGTCCATAAGAAGTTTAATGCCATAGTTCTGAATTACTCTGTATAACGCAACAATTCAAAGCACGACTAAGAACTTGTACCTGAATGTAAGAAAATATTTTATCAAATCTGGATTACTGTTAATAAGTAAAAGTGACCCATTTGAAGATATTTGCAAACAAGTAAATTGGTTGTATATTTAACTTGGGCTGTGAAAAAGCCCAAAAAGGAAACATGCAAAGCTTAGAAGATAGAACGAAGATTCGATATCGTTTTAAAATGCAGAAAACACTGGGTTCTCAAATAACCTTTTTCAATTTTTCACAGTGGTATCTCATACCTTTTTAATCCATTGTACGCGCTCTCGCTGTATATTAACTTTGACATTTTTATGACTAGATTACAGAATTCCAGCGTCATCACCTTTAGAGTATTTCTATCAATATGATTTATGGAGGATGCTTATCGTAAATCTTCATGTCCAATATGTCATCTATTAGTTATATAATTCTAATCTTATTGATATTTTTTTCATTGGGCATTAGTATCTTTTGTAGCAATAGGTCATGTGCATGCTTTCCTTACCTATTTGAAATTGAATGATTACTATTATCGGTAGAATTACATTAGTTCGACTTACGAATCGTTATATTATTGAATAATGTAAAACGTAACTAAATAACTCCATACAATATAAGAACTTAAGCCATGACTCTTCAAAGACTGTGGAAATTGTGCTTCTATAAATACTACAGAGATAGAATTCCCAACGGAAGGTCATGAACTAAACATGCCACTGAATTTCTTTGGCATTGATCTTCACTAGCATGCAACATGCTAATTTCCCATTTAGAACAACTGATCGATCAGACCATTCAACATAGCACATCGCCGTTAATTTCCTTACTTAGCTTGCCATTATCCATTTGAAAATCGTTTGAAACACTATAGCAGGCTACACAAGAGAAACTTTACAAGTCATTTTTGCTGTCATTAAATTATTTGTATTAGTGCATTAAAACACTAAATATTTCCAAAAACAACACTAACATGGAAATGTATCAATTTAATCATCTGATATCACAGTCAAAATAAGTGTTTGACTGCACAAACATGACACACAAACAACAAAAAAGAAACTGTGTTTGTTGGCACAGAAAAAGTTACAAATTTTATGAACAAAGCGAATAAAAACAATTTACTACAAAATATAGCACCCACAAAGACAACAACAATGGTAAAAAACAATGGACAGTACAAACACAAAAGTCATCAAAACAAGTCAACCACCTATGCTTACAAGCGGTGCAGAATAATCACACAAAGTAAAATTAAGTAAAACAGGGGAGAGTGAAATCCAGTAGCACCTTAAACCATAACAAGGAACTAATGTTGACCTTATTTATGTTATTGCAAGCGGATCGTTTTAATACCCATTTGGTAGGTATATTAGTTGAGGTAAGTGACATCGGAGAACTTGAAATTTTGCTTGCTGAACTTGAACTTGAACCCAATTCGATTCCGTTCCACTTGCAACATGTAGTCCCGTTCAATAAATAATACAAACAAATATGAACTTATCAAATTAATGACCCCGAAACATTAAATTGTAACTATACAACTAATTATTCGTCAAATCATACAATAATAATAAAATACAAAATATAAATTATAAAAACTTAACAACATAAGTTTCAGCTTATAAACTCAGTATCTGTATAAGAAGCTCTTTTTATGCTTTAATATATTTTTTTATTTGCTTTAATTTTTGTATAGCTTCGTTATTTAGTAGTTCTTTTAGGATATTGTTCTTATAATAGCGTTTTCAAAGGTTGGTTTGGTTGGTTGGAATTACTAGGGTTGCTGTGAATTAAATCGCAAATTTAACGTCGATTTCTTTAGTTCATACGTATTGGTTTTTAAAACATAAACATCTTACTTAATCACTACCTATATACAGGGTCTTTGGTAAGTACATGCATTCTTCGCAGGACGTAATAGTGCAAGTAATTTTAGATATATTTCCTTAATAGACCATTTTCCGAAAACTCTTAGTTTCCGATCTACAGAGTGTTAAAGTTTTAATTAAAAAAATGATATTTATTAATATTGCGGAAACAGCAATACATTTTTTTGTGATAAAAATTTTGTTGTTAGCTTCTCCAGTGGCGTGGGCACAAGCATCTCTGTAGATAATTTTAATTAAAAAAATGTTACGCCACTGATTTTTCTAAACATAAATACTACTTTTCAAGTACCTGTTCAATTTGGAAGAGAAAAGGCCTCTTGAAGAGCGAAGAGAAGAGAAAATTTGCCATTGCAATTGAATTGCTTGCCAAAGTTGAAGGTAGAAACAGCCATGCATTCAAACTGATGGTGGGGGAGAAAGACACCGAAACGTTTTTGTAACAGAAAATAAACAAATAATTGACTGGAACCCAGGAATTTTATTTTAATATAAATACAATGTAAGATATTAATGTGTGAAATTCCCCAACCAGAAAGCTGTGATTTTAAAGCTCTCAATCTTTAATGCGATGCTTTCAAACAGATCCTCAACTTTTTTATTTGCGAATCAGATCAGCTAAGCTGAACTTCTTCAATTCCTAGAAGAAACAAAAAAGTAGCGAATTTCTCTCCGGGCAAGAGGAGGAAATACCCATCATTAATTTGATTTCTTAATTAAGTTGTTGAAGTTTTTGTTTTCGGAAGGACAATGTATTCTCGTTTTGTTTTATTTCAGGTTTATACATTTATTTGCACCAGTAACTTTAGGTTAAAGGGTAACAAGAAACTAGATGAATACAATTTTGGATAATTCTTAATTGAAAACGAATGATAATTCTGCTGACTTTATATAAATATCAATCTTCCCTATCAACCAGAGAGCTAAAATCAGCTGCTAACATGGACATCATGATAAGCACTTAAAACTAAGGATCATTTAATAAAAAATAAAATGCTTTTACCTACGTTTAGCAACCTGGCATTAAAGGTTTAAATAAATTAGCCGATCATTTGTTTATAAAACCACTGTACTAATGTCATCAATCATGAAATATATGTATAGTGAAGTTTTGATAAATAGTACTTTTAGAACTACTGAGAGAGCAGCTCAAAGACTCCAAACACTAACAAACAACACAATGACATGGTTTTATAAATGGAGACTAACACCAAACGCGTCAAAGAACCTACTTCTGCTCACAAACCACAGACTCAACGCTGACTCCCCAACAATAACTGCAGACGGCCAAACTACACAAACAAAAAAAGGCCGTAAAATACCTTGGAATCACAATTGACCACAAACTTAAATTCACTAAACACATACGAAACATCAGGGCAGAAACAATAAAGAGAACAAATCACTTCCGATCACTAACCTACAAAGACAGAGGAATTAGCACAAACACCGCCACCAAAATATATAAAGCTATTTGTAGACCCTTGCTAGACTATGGACATATACTCATGACCAACGGAACAGAAAAGACAAAACGTTATATACAAACAACAGAACAAATTGCACTAAGACTAATAACACGATTAAGACACCCTCAAAACCCACTACACAACCCCCCCACCCAACTACTATACGAACGCACAAACATGGCAAAGATTTCGGAAAGACTCATACATCTACAGACAAAATGGACAAACAACCCCTACAACTGGACCGTACTGAATTCCCTTTGTCTCACAAGACCAACCAGACAATCCCGCTTCCGTTTCCCTACATCAACGCTACTCGAACACTTACAAACGCAACTGAATACTGGACAATAATTTTTTTTTTCTTGTCATTAGAATTGGAAAGTTTATTTAATAATATTGTTAACCTAGAATAAGAGAATTTTCATATTTGTATTTTATTTAGATTAAGACTACATGTATTAAACAAGGGCAGAAAGACCGATAGGTCGATAGCCTTTTTTTAGAAATAAAGATGTTTACTACTAGTACTTTTAGTTAAGTTTAGCCTTTTAACAATAAATCAACAAATTAAATCACAGCTCTGTTCGGCATAATTCAATAGGCTTGAAAGACAATAGAGTTATTTTAAACTCACTCTTCAACTAATTATGATATCGAATCTGTACTTTTAATTCTTTGTTAATTAGTGTAATTAATAATTTAATTTCATCGTTTGATCGGATTTGTATTAAATGGGAACTTCTTAATCAAACGAACCTCAATTTATCAAATTTTGAGTACATAGTATGAAAGCTACAGGCAATTAAATACATAATTAGTATTCAGTTTTGTTTACCCTTATTGCTGAAAACGCAAAATAACCTTAAGGTTTGAACCGCAAAAATTAATCAACCCCTATTTTCGGTATTGATACAGGATCTTAAAGACGACTTTCAGAGAAAATTTAAATTATTATGTCAGGTCGCAGTAATTAAATTCCTTGGCGGTCGTGCTAGCGATTTAAAAAGTATTTTTGAATTCATGCTTTTTTACCCAACTAGGCGATATATTATAATTTTTAGCTAAAACTATCAAGTTTATGGCTTTTATAATATTTCACCTACTGGACGATCTTGTTTAAATACATCTCGACTTCGATAACTTTGAACACACATTTAGTTTCCAACAACTCACAAACTGTTTAAAGTACTGTTTTTCTAATACTCAATATCATAGAGAAATGTATTTACTCAGATAAGTTTTACATTATCCATAAAAACATACAGACTGCTCTTAATTCATTGAGAAAGTTGATTAAGTATATTAACTGTTAACTTTGGTGTACCTAATGAATGCCATCATCTAAAACTTTCCTGATTGGACAAAAAATGTTCGGTCCAAATTTACTCCCTTAAAAAGCCCGACCCATTGGCCCGGATGATGTTAAAAAAACTTAGGAGCGGAACGTGGCAAATACTTTGGAAAGCCAATAAAGAAGGTCTTAGAAAGAAGTTAAGGAGGAGTATTAATATTTATAAGCAATCGTAACCCTGTCCTGATATTGCTAGTATATGACATAATCTTTCCTAAAAGGCAATTAAGCGAACGAATGTCGAGTCTTTAGAAAGTCGACATTTTTAACGAAAATCTTATCTTAATGGGAAATAATTGAATGTCAGTAAAAGCTCGTTCACACGGTGACGTTAATGTCGTGACATGTAATGTCGTGACACCTCAAACTGACACTGAAAATGGCATAAACCGTACATTAAATTTTTGTATTTATGAGTGCTTTCAATACAAATTCCGAATTTTCCATGTAGTCGTATGAATAAATATCACGCGAAACAAACAACAAAGATTTACATTCAATAGTTGATTTTGATGGGTATTTATAGCATGTCCTTTATATAACCCATCGTCACTATTACATCTTGCACCAATCGTTAGTGGCATTTAACACATTTTTCAAAATAAACTAAAATATAATATTTATTTTAAACAATTTCTACCATAGTATATATTTCATATCTGTCAGTCCTTTATTATATAACTATTCATCCTTTGAATAGCTGATGAAAAGGAAACCTTGCCCCGCATTAGTTACGTCTAATAAGGTTGATATTTAGTGTTTTATTTCTTATTTTATTGAATAGCTAATTTGGATTGATGAGTTTTAACCTTGTTAACGTCAGGTATTCTATTTGAAATGAAAGTTATTTACTTAAGAAATAATTCTGTGTTCACTGTGGGCTAATATTGATCTAATGGTTTAATGTAGTATAAAAAGTGTATACATGGAGAACATGGAGGAGCGAGAACAAGCGTGAAAATCCTTGCGACCATTTGGATGAAAAGCTGAGATTAAAAATGGGGGTTATTTCTGTTATTTTTCCATGTTTTCTAATTAACTAAAACGGCACGTACTTGCTTTGCGTTGAAAATGCGTTAAATATGTTTGGCTTGTTTAACACTGCACGTGTCGAATTCAGGTGTTTTTTGCGGCAATTCATGTTTTATAAAAATTATTTAAATACTCCAAATAGAATATTTAACCGGCGAAAGTAATACTCATGCTCTCATCATCCATGTAAAGTAGGAATGTATGCTTACAGGGTCAAAAGTCATTACTTAACCGAAATGGGTTTAGCACGAAAATAATAGCTTAGTATAATGCGGAACTAGCAGACATATACTTAGTCATACTGTTTCATCGGTTCCTTTGCGAAACGTCTAATATACAAACGAAATGAATATATGTTTACAAAATTAAGAAATCTTTACAAAAAAAAAATTAAATGAAAGACAAATTACTGCAAATGTTGCAAAAACTGCAAAACAATGTTTTTATTTTAGTAAAGCACATTAGCGATTCATTGCTGATATTCCTTTTTTCTAAATAAGGTATAATGACCTTGCTTTTATACATGGTATGTATGCAACAGTTCTTAAATGGGCGCCTCTGGCGCTTTAAATAGTTTTGATTGATCAGTTTGGGTCAATTATCGATGACACTTACGCACATTGTACTCTGTGAATGCCAGCGACTTCTGCCCAATCATTCTGCTTGAGGCATATTTTTTCCGATCGAATATACTTTTATGAAAATTAATTAAATGGAGCAATAACCATTTACATGGTCTTTGAAATGGTGCTTCATTACGCTACTTCTGGTAAAGATGTGATACATTTAACTGCAAAGAATGCATTGCAAAACATGAGGCGCCATCTTATCGTATTTAATCGCCTTTTCTAGGTCCTCTGTTCGGGTCACTGTTTTAGATCATATACCATGATTCTACTAAATTATTTGGTGGCCCGTTAGGTTGTTAATTTTCTGAGTAACACCTGCGGATGGGGGTTCCATTCGTTTAATATTTGACATATCACCAAAAAAATTACGGGCGCAAAATATTCGAAATATCTCTGTGTCAGAAAATGTTTCGTGACTTCAAAATACATAGAAAGGAACGCTGTCAGGTCGTCACTGACAATAAATTTGATGCATTTGCTACCAAAACTCTCTAACTTTAGAGTTAGAGAGACCGTTCGAGTAGTTAGCTACTATCCGGGTGCACAGGTGGTCTCATCTGACGGCGGAATTAGGTTCGAAAGGAAGTTTAAGGTGAAAATCCCAACAAAAGAAAGTTGGATTACTAGGACAGTGGCTGCCGTTCCATAATAATTTGATAATCTGGGAGATTATTACCACCTTTGATGATTGAACATTTGATCGGAAATAAGAGCCGAATTGACATGACTTAACATGATAAAACGGAGTTATAGTTATATTAGATATTAAGCGAAGTCAATTTCGAAATATATATTGTTCTCTTGGGGTTTATCACAAAGATACATAACATTAAATAGTTTTAAAAGTTCATTCCGGAATGGTAGCTCAGCATATCTGGCTCATTTAAAATGGAAATTATGCAAGATTTTATTTACTATTCGTTGCGCAAGTTTGCTGCGAATTGGCTCCGAGTAATATGAGCTACGAAGTGAATTGCATTCCACCGATGCTAAAATGGCATTAGTGCTTGTGCTAGATGCAGCGTGAACGTATAAGAAAATTTAAGTATCGCCAGAATAGTCAAAACTTGCATAAAAAATAAGTAAACGATAAACGATTGGTTTGCCTGGATAGCGAAGAAAATATGTCTAAAACTCCTAAAATTACAATACTCTGGCACAGACCATCATCAATATCTTACTGAAAGTTATGTAAATAATGACGCGCGATACGTGTCATATAACTGTGTTACCACTACTTGTATCTCATTGATATAGTAAATTTTTTTCAAAGTCACATCCTATAGACAAATACGAGATGGATCTTAGGCTGTCAGCTTTAGCAAATGTGTACAAATTAAAAAGCTTTTTACACCATTTTCTAGTTTCACTTTATGTTCACACTTTCGATGGAGTGGAAAATGTACTGGTTTTTTCAGAACAAAGTAAATGAAAATAAAACCGCATTGCACTGAATTGATAAAGTTTTAAATATTTGCGTTAGTATTCAAAATCCAAAACATATTTCCGGATCTAATCTAACAATCTAAACATAAACATAGAAAATGTCCAAATTACCATATTAAAATAGTGAATACCATATTAAAATAGTGAAATAAATGAAATAATTTCACCAATAATTAGCTAAATGGGTGCTAAATTTTTAGGTACTTTCAGGATAGTTATAATAGTAATTTTAGAAGTTGTAGCAAAATTATTATCAATAGTGCCCATTGTCATAATTCAACTTTATGGGTTTATTCTTTAACAATTTTTAATACGTAAACACCGAAATTAACCATGTAATCTCCTTATTTACAAATGTTATTAGACGCTTAATGCATTATCCTGCTGATATGAATGTGATAACAGGCTCTAATTCAGTGGCCACAAATACAAGAAAAGTTGTTGAAGAAGTTAATGCATTTTCGTGGAGTGTAAATTATTACTTTAGGCTCTAATCCATGCCTTGATTACTTTCGCTCAAGTCATTTTGTTTCGCCAGGAAATGCTAATGTTTTTTCGTATAAATCATAGAACGTGATTTGTTTGCCAAAAAGTGGATTTTTTGTTGACTTAAGAGGAGGGAAATTATTGAACTTCGTGCCTCGGTCGCATGTTTCAGTTATAAAATCAACATCGCCTAAAGGTCCTGTGCATGTCCTTTTTGGAATAAAATAAGGTTGTGACTACAAATTTGATTTCCCTAAATCAAATAAATATGATATCAAGCTGAGGTCTTTAAAACTGATTTGGAGAACACAATTTCAGAATTATTTAGTCGGAGCTTTAACATCTTGGTGATCTGTTTATTTGATATTGATATTCCTGCATTTTTTCTGGATTACTAATCAATTTTACGGTATCAGCTCATTCGTGGAAGATAATCAAATGGGCCGAAGAGTGAGGGTGATTAAGTTTGAGTTTCTGGTGCAATGGAAGAGGCTTGTTATCCGGAAACAATGCTTATTGGCGTGGGTCTCTTTCTGAGCATCTGGGAGCAAGTGCAAATGTTGTAGAGAACTGGCGTGGAATTGAGCCGGGGGACTCCTGCTTCTGTTGGACTGGACTGGTTCGTGGACTGGAGCTCGTCTAGCAAGTTGTAAAACTTTCGGCTTTCTAGGACGCTTGCAATTAATTTGATATCATATTTCGCGATGGTATGAACGTTTTACAACTTCCGCTTTTCTCTTATTTTGGTGTAGTCCAACTGCTGTTTTTTAGTTTTTTAACTATTTCGTCGAAACCAAGATGGTTCTTCGGCAACACACAGACCCTGAATTGACTTCCTAAAGGGACAAAAAATTTTCAGTATTTCCTCGTCTATGTAGGTTAGTCCTTGCGTCGTGCGGATGGGGGATCATAGGTTTTGTTGATTTCTCGTAGCAATTTTAAGATTTGCCAAACGAATACTTTGCATGTCGAGATGTTTTGGAGAAATGAAGCACCTTTCTATTTCTATCCTTAGGCTGTAGCTTTATGCGTATTTCATTCGCGTGTGGCGTTTATTAGCTTCTGAAATTAAAAGAGGTTCTGGAATTAACTTGACTCTGCGGTTGAAACTGCTATGGGGTATAATTAAGTTTATGTTTTTGAGTATTTTCGTTTACAAGAGCTGTTATGTTTCAGTTGAGGGAGTTTCTTAGATTATTGAGTTTGCTTAAGCTTTGATGTGGATGGTTTACAATTTTGGTCTGTTCGAATGAATATAATCGTATAGGTCCTCTCAGATTGTATAGCAAAGGAGATTTTGGAGAATTGGTCGTTGATATTAACTTTCAGTTGTATGTAAGTTGTAATCCGAGCTCATGAATCTGGATTTTCGATATAGTAATGTGGAGAAAGTCTTGTCATGAAACTTTCCACGATATGGGTCGGATATTTGGTGGTGGTAGTGATTTCGCTCGAAGGGGCATGGATTTGGACTTCTTAGTCGGTGATAAATTTTTGGGAGCTTTCGACTCTAAGTATTTTTGATGTACAGGGTGTCGATTTTTCGTTGTAAATCGCTGGTATCTCAGTTATTATTGAAGAAAGAAACATACAGTTTTTGCAGTACTGTGAACCATCTTCGTCACATGAAAGATGGCAGTGATAGATGTACCGTAGATATAGAGTGTTTCTCAAAAGTCTTCACTTTTCGGCACCATTTGTATCTTGAATATGCAACAAATAGAGTAAAGGTATAAAAGATACTTGTAGAGTTTTTCACGTAGAATCCAGTGGCGTAGTTTGTTTTCTTTTGTCATTATGGACCTCCATAGCAATGCCACCCCAGAACATTATTGAGCCACCACGTCGTCATTCAGGGAATCATCAGGCATCGTTCACCTGGTCTTATCTAGATAAAAACGTGTTTTTTGAAAGACTTTAAGTTCAGCAATTAACAGTGGACAAGCCAATTTCAGTCCAATTACAAATCCCAAATCGTCTGACCACGAGTAAACTCAATCCCAGCTTACTTGTGGGCTATGATTATAAGGTATAAGGTGGGCGGGATGTTTTGCCCTCAATCAGGATTCATTGGGCATTCTTCTTAGTGTTTTAGAAGCAATCGTAATATTTCAGAGACTGTAGATTCCATTATTTTTTTATCTCATTTCCGGTAGGAAAGTGATTCCTTCAAGTTTCCGTAGAAAACGATCGTCCGCTTTCGGACCGGGAAAAAAGTGGATAGGGGCATTGCATTGTTGTTATTACTTTACAAATGCAGTACATTACATTGTTGTAATCAATTATCTCTTTTCATGATATTTTCTCTCTATATATATATTGAAATAAGTTGATTATGTCAACCCATGAGAACTAAAAGTCCGGAAGCCCGTTTTTATATGTACCAAATGTTCATTCCCTTTTTCCCCCAGTTTCATTAAGAAATGCGCGACTGTTAAGTTCTGAATTGCATCATTTCGTAATATTATTAAATTACTTAAAAAGAAAATCCGATAATCTCATAAGCAAGTCAAAATATTATCCTACTCGAAGGATAAAAACTTAATATATCGCAACGGAACGTACACAGTGAAAAATGTTTACGAATTACACTTATCATTCTTTGCAGCTCCCTGCGGCTTTTAAAACCTGACATTTGTCTTACAAGCTCTTCATATATGTTTACTTTACTCTCGTTGATTCGATTTAATAAAAATGTTCACGCTATAAAGCCTTTGAAATACTAGCTAATATAATTTTTTTAAGATACCATATTTTGTATTCACAGAAGGACAATATTGTACAACACAAATAATACATTAAAATTACATAAACACGCATAATTTTCGACAATTTTTCACATATCAATAAAAATCCAAATTATTGTCTAACGTTTACTTTTCCAAAACTTACACAGGGTGCGAAATAATAATATTTAGCATTGCCATATAAAATGTAAAATAGCTCTGATATCAATATTATTTTTATTTTGCGTTTTAAGAGCTTTGACATTTTTCACAATCAAATAAATTTCCAAGGCAACTGCATATTACCGTTAAAAACATCGTCGAAGAAAAAGTATGTACGTTAGTGTATGTTAGATAGTAAGATAATAATGGCAACTTGTACGTGAGACACACTTAATACCAAAAATTCATCCAAAATCACTTAACACATTCTTCATATACAGATTTACTTCATTTCTAGTTCATGGTTCCAGTTCGCATTTAAGCAAATACATCGACATCCGGTTCATTTTCACATCAGACAATTTCAAATGGTTCCTTATTGTTTGGACGAAAATGTATAAATATAAGTAAACATGTTAATTACTGAATAACATAAACATGCCTTTGATTATCGTGATTGTCGTTTGATCGATAAATTAATTATGGCAAGGAAAACATCACATTCAAAATGCTGTGCATAATTTAATAAGTTAGTAACCGTTTAATCGAGGCACAAAGGCCATCTTTGGACCTTTGTAGGATTCGACAACCTTCATCAAATATTTATTTCTAATTTAGACATTGAATAGAGGCAATCTTCGGACTTGACTATTTGGACCGTTATTAGCACACTGTTAGGAATATTCTCTCAAGGCGACGTGCAATAGTGCCCTTAATCGCGTAACACCGTAGTGGGAATAATTCAGAATTCTAACACCTTGATATTGCTGGAGTATTCGAATTAAATTATCAGGAATTGAATTTTAACGTGATATAAATTGTTAAGTAGCACAAAGAGTGAGTAATCTTGAGCGACTAATTAAAGTACAAGTTGCAGAGATCCTGAGCTACCAATCATTAAAGCGGGAGTAAAAATAAAACAAAAATTTTACTATTCATGGGTGGAAGTGTTGAACGAAATACCAGTTCAAAACTGTATCAATATACAGGGTGACACAAAAGTTCGGAGACAAATTTCGTAAATTTAAATGTCAACGGTATTTTTGACATTGTGTGTTGTTGACGTTTAGCTTATTTTGTAGCCGGTGAAATTATCTGCAAGCTACGTTTGTTTCCCATGTTAAATTGTTTTTACGATTTTGGCTATGAGTCGTGGAACAAACCGTGCTGCCCTCGTAAAATTATTCGAATCGGGAAAGTCGCCGGCTGACATCACGGAACCCCTCCTTATTCCAAGACGCACGATCTACAAAACAATTAAACGGTACGAGGAGTTGGACACGACGGTGGACAGGCCCCGAAGCGGAAGACCGACCCCAGAGAACCCAAACAAGCTGATGTGTTGAATTCGCCGGAATCCTGAAAAGTCCATGAGAAAACTCGCCAAGGCGGTGGGAATTAACAGAGAGGCGGTCAGAAAAATCGTCAGGAAAGGCCTAAAGCTTCGTAGCTACACGCTCGGAAGAAGTCATTACTTGGATGAGCGAATGAAGCAAGCGCAGCGACTCCTCGAAAAAAAGTGTTTCGGGTCGATTTTGTTCACCGACGAAAAGGTGTTCCCGATTGAGCTGGTCGTCAATCGCCAGAATGACCGCAACTTCTTCGGAACTCACTTGGTATTGTTCAGAATTTTCTGCTCTTTCACACTAACAATGAATTCTTCGAAAAAAGCCGAGTTCAGCGACGCCACTTTCCGAAATCCGTCATGGAATTTCGAAAAACGGGAAGACACCGCTGGTGTTCGTCCAGCGCGGTGTCAATATCAATGCCCACGTCTACCAAGTACGCATTTTGAAGGACGTCGTGATCCCCTGGAGCCGACAACACTTCAAAAATCGGCGCTGGTCACGAATGATTCTGCGAAGGCGACCATGGATTTTTGCAAAACCAACAAAATCGCCGTCTGGGACAAAACTTTGTGGCCGTCCAACTCGCCCGACCTGAATCCGATGGACTTCGCAATTTGGTTGATCCTGAAGCAAAAGGCCTGCGCTACAAACCACAACACCGTCGAGTCCCTGAAACGTTCTTTCTAAAAGGCGTGGGACAAAATTTCTGCACAACCCCTTGCGACAGTTGCACTTGCGACCATTGTCAAAAATTTCCGCAAGCGTCAGCAGCCCTGTAATGTCGGCTGAAGGTGGACATTTCGAATAGTTGCTTATGTATTTTGTAGAGAATTTTGTTGTCTTTCAAAGTTATCATTAAAACAAGTTGTCTCCGAACTTTTGTGTCACCCTGTATATGATCTATTTTCTGAATATTTTCCTTTATGTTTACATGATGCAACATTATTTATGTACGGATCTGTAAAAAATCACATTTACCTGCACAACAACAGTTTTATTTTTTTTTTTTTCATTGAAGAGCATTTATTCATAGGTGGTGAAAATTTTAAAAATAAAGATAGAATTCAAATTAATTTATAATATGGCTTCATCACTTGCGTCGGACAACCAGCAGATTATGCTGGTCGGAACACCATCATACTCGTAGGCAGTTTGCACTTTCACTATACTACTATAACAAAATTGCCTGTGAAAGCAGAGTGCCAAATATTATTACACTGTTTTAAACCACTAGATCTGTGCTTAATTTCTAAACATACAAACACATTTGATAACTTTAACTATGCCCAAAGAAAGTCTTCTAATGCCACTAATGCTCACAGTAGACTGGTAGATTTGTCCTTGCGATTATGACTTGAACAGAAAATAGTAGTTTTGTCACAATTGACCACAAACTTAAATTCACTAAACACATACGAAACATCAGGGCAGAAACAATAAAGAGAACAAAACACTTCCGATCACTAACCTACAAAGACAGAGGAATTAGCACAAACACCTCCACCAAAATATATAAAGCTATTTGTAGACCCTTGCTAGACTATGGACCTATACTCATGACCAACGAAACAGAAAGGACAAAACGTTATACACAAACAACAGAACAAATTGCACTAAGACTAATAACACGAATAAGATACCCCCAAAACCCACTACACAACCCCTCAACCCAACTACTATACGAACGCACAAACATGACAAAGATTTCGGAAAGACTCATACATCTACAGACAAAATGGACAAACAACCCCTACAATTGGACCATACTGAATCCCCTTTGTCTTACAAGACCAACCAGACAATCCCGCTTCCGTTTCCCTACATCAACGCTACGCGAACACTTACAAACGCAACTGACTACTGGACAATAAAATAATTTTTTCTTGTCATTAGAATTGGAAAGTTTATTTAATAAGATTGTTAACCTAGAATAAGAGAATTTTCATATTTGTTTTTTATTTAGATTAAGACTACATGTATTAAACAAGGGCAGAAAGACCGATAGGTCGATAGCCTTTTTTTAGAAATAAAGATGTTTACTACTACTAGTAGTTTGGTAGGTTGGTTTTTTACCATGATGGCCGATCATATGCAATTGTGGTATATTTCCATATTTTGCTTGAAATGAAATCTATCTTAATTTTAGCAGTATAATTAATTGTCGTCTTTCACTCACCGAAAACTCAATCCAATTTTCCTAGAAACGCAGAGTGGCATTGATTGATTTTCCAATTTGATGAATTACATCAAAATGAGTAAACATTTGTTCTGTTTATTAACACATTAAATAACTCTTTTGCGTGTATTTTATTTTATTCGATGCATTTTATTGTCCTATTTTTTATTTTCATGTATGCGATAATGGAGAATATTTTATCTTACTGAAACTACGGTTTTTCAAAGATTCCGAGGCAATCAGTATGTAATTAAAAAACAATAATCACTCAAATAACAATTAATTTGACAATTGGCATGTTTGTTAGCCTTTTAAATTGGTGTACTGCATTTTCTAAACATATTGCCGGTCCATTTCTTTAAATATATTATATGATGGGGCCCTATAACTAGAAATAATCATAATAAAAATTTATTTACTCAAATGGCTTAAAAGTTGTTCAAGAAAAACCAATTTCCGTGACCGTCTTCAGGGACCCATATCCTTGTCAAACGGGAGCAACAAAAAAATTATTGGCACGAGTCATATCATTTTACGGTGTTCTCTGTTGGGAGATTTTCTGCTTATTCGGGGAATTACGTTTAGCTCTCCTCAATATTTTATATTATTTTTAAGTTTTTAACGCTCCTTCAAGCAATGGTTTCAAGTTTTAGTTGGAAAATGAAATATTGTTAAAGTTGTTGTTGTTTTTAGTTGGAAAATAACGTTAAACTGGTTCTAAGGTTTCCACTTCAACGAGTTTTAATACATAACAATGAAAAGGGTTTTCCAAAAATGTGTTTCATTTTGAATAGCCTGCTATTTGGTCATCTTTTGACATGTGACAAGTAAAAAAAATGCCATTATTAAAAATGGCACGATACACGCTTCAACAACGTACGGAAATTGTTAAAATTTATTACAAAAATGCTGAAAATTTTGCAGTCACAGTTCGCAAAACTAACGCATTTTTTGGTCGTCGTGAAGCAACTTCTCGCCCGGCAATAGTTAAGGTTGAGGTTTGTCAATTCCTCGTCGATCTTTGGAATTAGACATTCCGCAAACGACATTACACCGTATTTTGCATAAAGAGGCTCTTAAAACTGTTAAAGTTCAGTTAACACAAGAACTCAAACCGGTTGATCACCATAAACGTCGTATCTTCGCTGATTGGGTCCTTCAAATGCATCAAAGTGATCCGGATTTTTATCGGAAAATCATTTTCAGTGATGAGGCCCATTTCCACCTCGGAGGCTACCTTAATAAGCAGAATTGTCGCATTTGGGGCTCAGAAAATCCAAGAATGATTGTTGAAAAGCCCCTCCATCCTCAACGTGTCACTGTTTGTTGCCGTTTTTGGGTGGCGGTGTGATGCGACCTAATTTTTTCGAAAGAGAGGCTGGTGCAACTGTTACGGTGAATGGATTGTGCTACCGCGCTATGATTAATAATTTTTCATGGCCGAAATTGGAAGATATTGATGTGGACGACGTTTATTTTCAGCAAGACGGGGCTACGTGCTACACAAGCAACGACAAAATCGCAATCTTGCAAGCAAAGTTCCCTGACCGTCTTGTTTCTCGAAGAGGCGACAAAATTTCCCATTCTTTTAAGGACTGTGCTGCTGCTAGTGACCCTTCCGGCAATTTGTTTTGATCATATACTAAGGTGACATACATTTTTAATATAAATTATCCCATAACATTTTGGAGAATTCACACTAAAATCGTAAGAGAAAATTACTTAAAAGCAGCAAATTTGAAATGTTGCCGATTTCAACTGCTCGGCCTTGTTATTGTGGGCATATTTTTCCGAGAAAACGGTAATCGGAAATTCTTCAAGCAACGAGGATGCTCTAATAATCCATTAGAATTCGAGCTCTTGTGAGAAGTTTTCAAGAAGCTCTAATGTTCTACCTGTGGGAGTTTTATTCCTGTCATAAAATAGAAGAAGCATATGTTTCGAATCTTTTCTGATGTTTTACTTTTGTCATTTTCTTTTTCACAGCGATGTTTATCTACAATTTTGGAACGTGGAAAATTTGGGGTTCGAGCTGCAACGGTCTTCAGAAAAAATAACTTTTGACTGAATTGTCCGAGGTCGTTCTCAACATGCAGTCGTCGTGAGTGCTTATGTAATTACAAAAAAATAATCCTCACAAAGAAGTTGTCACGTTGCATATGAAAGTAACAGGTAGGTTAGTGGTGTTCATATGTGACTGGAGTGTAGTTTCCTTGGGAGAAATCCGAGTGCAACTTTGAAAAAGGAAACACATGATCAGAAAAATTAGTAATGCGCAGTTTTTTTCTGAAGACTGCAACAGACCGATTTCCAATATTTTCCATTTAGAATTACTATTTATATTATCCTATATAAATTAACTATTAGTGAGGTAACTCTAAGACAATCACATCTTATTAACAAATGTCCGACGTCAATTATTTAATGAACTGGACTTCTATTGATATACATTCTGCTTCATTTCACCCCATAAATAGAAATACAGAGGATTTAAGTCGGGAGATCGTAGTGTCCATGATCTCATCAAAAAATGCTCGTTCAACAACTACCGCTCTACGATAAGCTGAGGCACCATGATGCTGACATCAGAAATATTGAGGTACATTTAGTGTATATATTTGTCATGTGAATTTAATGGGCCCTTGTCCAAAAAAATTTTGTCTGTATCAGTATTTAAGCGTTCATCGAATACATGCAAAACGTCGCTGAAATCTCCATTGCTTAGTCGCATGCGGATTTTTTATTTCCCAGACATGTTGATTATGGAAATCATTTATTCCGTCTCGTGGAAAACACGATTTATCAGACGAGATGACATGTGAAATAAACTCATTGTCTTGAGCTTGTTGCTGCAATGAAAATATTTACAGTTCAGTAGCCTCCTTGCAAAACTTTGATTTCGACGTAGGTTTTGTGCTATTTTTCAATAACCGTTTCCAGGATTGTTAATGATAGAATTCATTACTTTTTTCTCTCTAGATTACCTGTTTCTTGTAATTGTAGGAAAAATTTAGTAAAAACTAAATGATGAGGTTGATACCTATGGACTGTTTGGAGACAATTCCCATTGCAGTAAGGGCATACAAAAACGATATCAGCATGGTCTTCAGTGCTATAAGCATATATTTTTGTTTACAATTGATATGATATTTGTTACAACAATAACTGGTAAAATCAATGATTCTAGAGGTCAACGTCAGTGATGAAGTGAAAAAAATCGTCACACAAAAAAATGGAAATGAATCCGACACAATTTACTCAATTTATTTTAGAAACTAGACGTATTCGTAAAACGTGGATTAAGTAAATTTTCCAAACAAGCAACATCTCCCTTAGGCAGTAAAAGTTCACAATGTCTTGATAATGAGGAAAATATTTCAGTTGGAGTATAATGAGGCGAAATGAGCACCAAATTGGCCTATATGAAACACATTCGTTTTAGTGGCGGACAAATTTTTCCATAATTAGGAACATCAATATACAAAATTATTGAGAGTGGCGTGATCAGAGCCCTTGTGTATTTTGTGAAAACCAAACCCAATGTCGCAAAAAAATAGATATGTGGGTGAAAGTTTCGAAAGACCATATTGGGGTTCAGTGTTGATGAAAAAAATTATAACTGGCTTCGGATATTTCCCGATATTAAAAGTCTCAATCATTGTTGAAAATGGTGATTAATGAAGAACTGAAAATGTTTTTCAAAACTGCATACCATTTATACGAGTTTCCTATTCCTGCAAAATGCCGTTCTTGTAAATCACTTTGAAGATATGAAATATTATTAAAACATAACTTATTCTTGGAGAAGGTTTGGTGTTGGAAACACGGCCGAGTCACTGCACCAGATGAAGGATACCTCAATTGTCTGTTTTTAATCATTGAATCCTTTAATGTCCAGACCTGACGATCCGATCCTGAGCCGTGGCAAAATTCCCTTGATGTTTCGTCAAAACTCCGACAGACGATCCGTTTTCTGTCGGTGTTTTGATGAAACATCAAAGGAATTTGCCGCGGATCACGCTTCGACTCGATAGGTCGGAACAGACCTTCAATACAAGCTATGGCAGGACCTATGTTTGTGTTTGAAAAGGAGTTCTAAATTGTTGTAACATTTCGTAATTTAGAGTAATACTTCTACCCTTATATAACCCATAAAATGTTGACAAATGTCTGGCTTAGATTAAATTTTGATGGAGAAGGGACCGACTGTAGGTCTTCACTGTTTGTTTGTTAACCTTGTAACAGGGTGAGCAACCTGACATTAGACAAACGAACCCTTATTTTGTAATGGCAGTTTGATGGATTCTGTATATGAGTTTTCTGACAATATTTTATCTTGAGAAAACGAGCTGAGACAATGTATAAGACTTGTTCTAGCTGCCTTATTTCAGGGTATAAAACTTCTCTTCATACCAGTGAATCGTAAAATATAATGTTCGGATAAGTCACTAACAATGCCTGAGATTGATTAATGTGCATGTGGGATATGTTTACATTAATTAGGTGAACTGGGGTATGCTCTGAATGCTTTTTTTTTGAATTATAGAGATTTATTTGCTGGCGTATGAAGTAAAATATTCCCTTGGAAGATATTTACACATATGACAACGTATTAATGATAGTAAAAAAACTAAAGAAATATTTAGTAACAGCAAGAAAGATGACCTTTGAAATATTCACGTTGGACATGATATTAAATCAAATGTCTATAGTAAAATCTTCGGCGACAAACCATCTAGACATTTTTTTTCTTTCATTTATATTAATGTGATTTGTGTTATAATTTTACTTCACTTTAGGAAGCAAATTGAGAAGAGCCACTTTTCACATTGCGGTTTCAAGTGTTATTATCTTTGATACTTTGAAGGGTTATCGTGTTGATCAAATGTAGACATGAGCATGAATTAGCATAGGTACAAACATGTAATGGTTTAAATATGTTACTTTTTCTCGACATGCTCGGTTGATTGCAAATTACTTACATTCTTCATTTTTCGAAATATGTTTCAAAAATCCAATTCCAGTGCAGGTATATGATAATTAGGATTATATAGGTTTAAATTTATAAATTTAATTTTTTTATTATGCAGGCATTTTTCAAATTTTAAGATAATTTCATTTTAATGCTAATATCAGCATCTCTGTGTGTGTCATATTTTTAAGGCTTTACTGATCCGGCTTCTCCTAATCTTTGATGCACGGCTGTAAAAGTGCTATAAAGAGGATGTCTTCTATTGGAAAATTTACCGCAAATCTAAGCGTTGCTGTACAAGAATTTCAATGCATTTCCCATGAACTAAATGCATATCAGCATATTATTTTGCATTAAACAATTGTATTAACAACAATTACCATGTGAATTATTGAGTTAAAAACTGACATAAAAATATTCTGGTCTCATAGTAGTAGTAGTAGTAAACATCTTTATTTCTAAAAAAGGCTATCGACCTATCGGTCTTTCTGCCCTTGTTTAATACATGCAGTCTTAATCTAGATAAAAAACCAATATGAAAATTCTCCTATTCTAGGTTAACAATAGTAGTAGTAAACATCTTTATTTCTAAAAAAGGCCATCGACCTATCGGTATTTCTGCCCTTGTTTAATACATGCAGTCCCAATCCAGATAAAAAACAAATATGAAAATTCTCCCATTCTAGGTTAACAATGTTATTAAATAAATAAGATTTCAGTGGCAAGAAGAAATTATTTTATTGTCCACTAGTCCGTTGCGTTTGTAAGTGTTCGAGTAGCGTTAATGTAGGGAAACGGAAGCGGGATTGTCTGGTTGGTCTTGTAAGACAAAGGGGATTCAGTATGGTCCAGTTGTAGGGGTTGTTTGTCCATTTTGTCTGTAGCTGTATGAGTCTTTCCGAGATCTTTGTCATGTTTGTGCGTTCGTATAGTAGTTGGGTGGGGGGGTTGTGTAGTGGGTTTTGGGGGTGTCTTATTCGTGTTATTAGTCTTAGTGCAATTTGCTCTGTTGTTTGTGTATAACGTTTTGTCCTTTCTGTTCCGTTGGTCATGAGTACATGTCCAAAGTCTAGCAAGGGTTTACAAATAGCTTTATATATTTTGGTGGCGGTGTTTGTGCTAATTCCTCTGTCTTTGTAGGTTAGTGATCGGAAGTGTTTCGCTCTCTTCATTGTTTCTGCCCTGATGTTTCGCATGTGTTTAGTGAATCTAAGTTTGTGGTCGATTGTGATTTCAAGGTATTTTACGTCGTTTTTTGGTTGTGTCGTTTGGCCGTCTGCTGTTATTGTAGGGGAATCAGCGTTGAGTCTGTGGTTTGTGAGCAGAAGTTGGTTTTTTGACGCGTTTGGTGTTAGTCTCCATTTATAAAACCATGTCATTGTGTTGTTTGTTAGTGTTTGGAGTCTTTGCGTTGCTCTCTCAGTAGTTTTGTCATGTACAATAAGTGCCGTGTCGTCTGCGTATTGTAATATGTATGCCGATCTGTCGCTTTGATTTTTGTCTGGTAAGTTGTAATTGTATATGTCATGGCAGTATATATTGTAGAGAAACGGTGAGAGCGGGGATCCTTGAGGGAGCCCTTGTTCAGGGGAAAAAGAAAATGACAGTGTTTTGTCAATTCGTACTTGTAGTTGTCTGTTTTCTAGTAAGTTCTTTATGGTGTGTAGTAGATATGTTGGTGTGTGTAGTTTGTATAGTTTGTATAGTAAGCCTCTATGCCAGACACTGTCAAAAGCCTTGTTAATGTCCATAAACAGGCAAGCTGTCTTTCTGTCAGTTAGGTGGGTAGTTTGTATATTGTTGGCCAAAATAAAGAGCGGATGAACAGTCGAGTGGTGCTGTTTGAAACCAAATTGGTAGGTAGGTATATATTTTCCAATCACTTTTTCAAGCCGCTGCTTTATTATGTATTCAAAAATTTTGCTTAGTACTGGAAGTAGTGTAATTGGTCTGTAGTTGCTCGGTTGTGTATTGTCCAGTCCATTTTTGGGTATAGGGATTATTAAGCCGTTTTTCCATGTTTCTGGGATTCTGCCATTTGTGATGCAGTTGTTCAATTCAGTTAGGATCAGTTTGTGTGTTTCTTGAGTTAGGCTTTTCAAGACTTTTGCCTTAATTTTATCCTTCCCCGGTGCAGTGTTCTTGATGTGCGCTAGGGCTTCATCGTACTCTGTGTCTGTGATCAGTGTGCAGGCATAGTTTGGTGAGTTGTTAAAATAGTTCAAGTACCAGTCGTTGATCAAGTTCCAGTTGTCATTGTCGAAGTTAGGGTTTGTCGATGTGCTGAAGGCCCTTTGATAGTGTCTGGCGAATGCGTCCGCTTTCTCTTTGTCTGGTCTCATATTTCTGTCAAAGTTACCCGTTGCGTGTAATGTTGCTTAATTTACTTTATTATCCCGTTTACTGTGTTATCTAATATAAAGAACTAATTTTGTTATTTTCATTAAAAAAAGTCAAATAGATTGTTCTCGAATATGATACATTCAAGCCACTGGAGACAACAGTACCTTTTTACTCTAAAAAACTCTGAAATGTTTGAAACGAAAAAGACCTAGGAGTTGAAGTTAATTAAAACGTAATTAAAAATATTAATTGACCCCTAAAAATGTGACGCCCATGTTCCAAATTACAAAGACAGAAGCCCTAATTATTATTCCTATAGCGTACATTCCTAAGCTATTTAGCTTTGCGACTAAAAGAGATACATACATATTTGGTAAAAGCGTCAAATTCGTAAAAACGATACATTTAATAGACCCAGCGCTGGTGATTGTATTTTAAAATCTCTATTTTCCTTTTGCAAATAAGTCTGAGATTGCTACCGGGGTGAATTTATTAAATTCTGCTCATCAAAATTAAGCAATGAAAGTTCTCACTTTTATTCTCGATTTAATGGTCTTCATAAAATCCGCAATAAAACAACGGAAATTAATAAACTCTTTGAATGATAAGTTCAACCAAGTGTTTTAAAAAACATTATGTGCGTTCAAAGTCTCCTCTTGCAAATTTATTAAATAAACGAGTCTTTGAAAATATTTTCATAATTTGGCGTTTCACGATGCACAGTTATCTTTGCTCGTTTTTAATTACCTTATTTCTGACTTAATTTGAAATTCAGTTAGGAAAATAAATGCTAAGCAACTCTATATAAATACAGCAAAATTTATGCCGTACGGAGATTAAAAGGAAAAGTTGAACGAGTTTAAAAGAGTTAAGGCAAATTAGTTATGTTAAAGTTTGCGTTCTCGAAGCCCACAAAATATGTAGATCAATTTCCGGTTCATTTCTAGATGTGGTTTTTCAAGTCATGTTATTCTAGTAGTAGTAAACATCTTTATTTCTAATTCTGGCAAACAGAGATCTTGGATTTATTGCCCAGTAGTCAGTTACTATTGTAAGCGTTCGAGTAGCGTTGATGTAGGGAAACGGAAGCGGGATTGTCTGGTTGGTCTTGTAAGATAAAGGGGACTCAGTATGGTCCAGTTGTAGGGGTTGTTTGTCCATTTTGTCTGTAGATGTATGAGTCTTTCCGAAATCTTTGTCATGTTTGTGCGTTCGTATAGTAGTTGGGTGGAGGGGTTGTGTAGTGGGTTTTGGGGGTATCTTATTCGTGTTATTAGTCTTAGTGCAATTTGTTCTGTTGTTTGTATATAACGTTTTGTCCATTCTGTTCCGTTGGTCATGAGTATATGTCCATAGTCTAGCAAGGGTCTACAAATAGCTCTATATATTTTGGTGGCGGTATTTGTGCTAATTCCTCTGTCTTTGTAGGTTAGTGATCGGAAGTGTTTTGTTCTCTTTATTGTTTCTGTCCTGATGTTTCGTATGTGTTTAGTGAATTTAAGTTTGTGGTCAATTGTGATTCCAAGGTATTTTACGTCGTTTTTTGGTTGTGTCGTTTGGCCGTCTGCAGTTATTGTAGGGGAGTCAGCGTTGAGTCTGTGGTTTGTGAGCAGAAGTTGGTTTTTTGAAGGGTTTGGTGTTAGTCTCCATTTATAAAACCATGTCATTGTGTTGTTTGTTAGTGTTTGGAGTCTTTGAGTTGCTCTCTCAGTAGTTTTGTCATATACAATAAGTGCCGTGGCGTCTGAGTATTGTAATATATATGCCGATCTGTCGATATGATTTTTGTCTGGTAAGTTGTAATTGTATATGTCATGGCAGTCTATATTGTAGAGAAACGGTGACAGCGGGGAACCTTGCGGGAGTCCTTGTTCAGGGGAAAAAGGAATAGAGAATGTGTTGTAAATTCGTACTTGTAGTAGTCTGTTTTCGAGTAAGTTTTTTATGATGTGGAGTAGATATGTTGGTGTGTGGAGTTTGTGTAGTTTGTACAGTTAGCCCATGTGCCAGACACTGTCAAAGACCTTGTTAATGTCCATGAATAGACACGCCGACTTTCTGTCAGTTAGGTGAGTTGTTTGTACATTGTTAGCCAAAATAAAGAGCGGATGAATAGTCGAGTGATGTTGTTTGAAACCAAATTGGTAGGTAGGTATATATTTTCCGATCAGTTTTTCAAGTCGCTGTTTTATTATGTACTCAAAAACCTTGCTAAGTACTGGAAGTAATGCAATTGGTCTGTAATTGCTCGGTTGTGTATTGTCCAGTCCATTTTTCGGTATGGGGATTATTAAGCCGTTTTTCCACGTTTTTGGAATTTTGTTATTTGTGATGCAGTTGTTCAATTCAGTTAGGATCAGTTTGTGTTTCTTGAGTTAGGCTTTTCAGGAATTTTGTCTTTATTTTATCTTTTTTCGGTGCTGTGTTTCTGATATGCGCTAGGGCTTCATCGTATTCTGTGTCTGTGATCAGTTTTTATGTATAGTTTGGTGAGCTGTTAAAATAGTTCAAGTACCAGTCGTTGATCAAGTTCCAGTTGTCATTGTCGAAGTTAGGGTTTGTCGATATGCTGAAGGCCTTTTGATAGTGTCTGGCGAACGCGTCAGCTTTCTCTTTGTCTGTGTACCGTTCTATTCCGTTTTCGTCCATTGTGTCAGTAGTGTTAGTTTTTTTGTATTGTGCTAGTTTCTTAATTTTTCGCCAGTATGTTTTGCATTTGTCTTTTTGTATTTCTTTACATGTTTCTAGGCATTTGTCTTGTCGGTATTTTCCAATCAAGGTTTTAATGTTTCTGTTGAGTTGGTTCAGTGTCTTTTTTAGGTCGTTATTTTGAGTGTTTGTATATAGTCTGTACAGTTCTCTCTTTTGTTTTATGAGTCTCAGTATGAATTCGGATAGTGTATGTCGGTAGAAAGCATTTTTTATTTATCGGGCTAAATTTTCCTATGGCTAGTGAAAGTTGTTGTTGTATGGTTTCTATTGAAATGGGCTGTGCTTGTGATTGAATGTAGTCAATGTTATTCTAATATTCCATGTTATAATGTTTTCTATCGTAATTAAACATTAAAATGCTATTCTAATTTAGCACAATCAAATATTCTTTTACAATAATGAATGTGACATAAATGTTAATTGACATTTTGAAAAGGCTCTACACATTATCTCATCAGCGAATTGTCTAGAATTCTTTATTCAGCTATAATTTATCAAAAGATCTTAAGCTGCTCCCCTGTGGTAAACCAAAATGTTCTTCTGATTTTCCCCTACTTATTCGTATGTGTAATCAGCGCGTATTGTGGATGTTATTTGAATTGGTGACTAGCTTATTTAGGACTCCAATAAAATATCGGAAAGGCAATTTTCGAAACATGAATACATATTATTTGGAATTGGAGGATTTCATCAGTTTTCCACAGTGGCAAGCGGATGTTTTGTTTAGGGTGGTTATGATTAGCTGAACATTAAATTTGACATGCTCTATCAGATTGGAAATATTGCTTTTTCACGTTTTCCGTAAAATATCTACAGACAGATTGGTAAGACTTCTAAGAAGTCTTACTCAACTCTAGACTTCTTAGAAGTCTTACCAATGAAGCAGATGGGTTCTTGCTGTTTTGGAGAGAACTTATTAGTAGGTCATGATTTGTTGAACTATTTAGCTCAAGAGGAAATAGTGCAGCTTAATGGATATGGGAGCTATATATTCTGGACCAGCAAGGGAGAGATATTTTGGAAGTTGCGCAGTATGAAATCTCGCAGATTTCATCTCCTCTCTGGCATCATGAGTTCAGTTCACAGTCCGCCCCTCGCCAGACTGCTGGTCCAGATAGGGCGGTAAAACATCGCGAGCATCCCTAACCTCCTTCCGGTGCGGTCGGAGTTGCAATGTCCAAAATTGGAGATGAAAGTACGCAACCTACGGACTCGAGTCCCTGCAACGGTGAGAAACTACCCACCATCGTCGAAGACCACTGTCCTCCCACCATGGAGAAACGGCGATGTATAATTTTGCCAAGAGGTACTTTTTTGCTTTATTAGAAATGTTTTATTTCAAGTGCCCGCCAATTTTGATATTCCCGCGCCCTCTCATGGCTTTCCGTTAACCCTGCGTTTTACAGATAAAAACGAATTCTTTGTAACTCTTAGAACTGATTTAACCTGACTTTTTTGAATTCCAACGGTATTAATAAATATAAATGTCGTTATTAAACGGCACTAGAAAAATCCACTCGGTGTAATATTTGGGATATGATACACACTTCTTTAATAATTCACTTCAAAATATTCCTGGGTTTCTTTGGAAGTTTCTTTGGAACTTTTCCTGGAAGTTCTTTAATAATTGCATCCGGTGAAGTACCTAACTGTGTCATGTCTTAGGGTCCGTTAATTAGTGTTTGTTCAAGCAATTCTAATTTCAAAATATTATTGGGATTTCATTAGATGCCGTCAAATAATAACCAAGCCATAAAAAAGGTTGTAAAACACCCATTGAATTAAGTTACTTTAATTTGGAGAAACTTAGAATAACATATTTCCCATTATTTTTAACGCACATGCGACGGCGGTTAATTTATCGATTCCGCTTGATGTATTAGGATAAATGTGTTTACCACAGAGAAAATATTCGAGCGAGGGTTGTCAATTCAAATTAAATTTATGTGTGTTAACTGTGATGTGGGTCATTTGGTTAAAACCCCAGTGCTCATGTTTTTCCTGAGAAGTTCTTATGGTCGGAAAAACGTTCAACGTCCTGAATGATATCAAGTCTCTAGTCTCCATCTACATTTATCATATACAGACACTTAAAATTAAAGTTGGAACCAAATAAAAACATGGAATTTATGCCCTCTATTGTCGATTTTCCTAAACTTTATATAGCCAGCTAAGGGTAAACCATACATTTGGGATATCGATTCAAACTAGCATTACGCTTTGTCGCACCCCGCCCTGTCATAGGCTTTTAGAGCCTGTTGTAGCTGCTAACCTAGATTCTGGATGCGTTGCGATATTGCCAAATCTGTTAGTATTGTGCAAATTCCAGGAATGTGCATACAATAAGAATGTTTCTTTTGTAGAGCAAAATAAAAAAAATCTTTTATTGAAGGGAAATTTATAGCTAGAATGGGAATCTATTAAAGTTACAATAATAATAAATGACATTTTTGGCAAAACTATTCAAAAATTTTTTAAAAGTTATGTATGCCGTTTCTTCATTACGTGTGCTGAGTTTTGGTCAACTCGAGTTATGCGTAAAGTTGTAAATCTAGTTAAATTCTGGAAGTAACTCAAATATATTTGAGTTTTTTTTGTTCATTAAAAATTTGAATGTTTTATTAGATTTACTTGCCTCCCTCTAATTGAAAATATACATGCAACAGCAGGAGGAGTAAGTTTGTGGATTGACATGGTTCACTCCAAGTCACGGTTTTTTTCAGAAATTTTCCAAAAACTTTTATAAGCCGAAAATTCAAATGTTTCTAAAAAACGAATTATTTTCCATTATTAAACTAAGATATCGGATGTTTCACCTTCCAAAACCGCATAAAATTAAATATGTAATTATTTGAATAATACAGCGAACGATAATCATATACAATATTTCTTTAAATTACACCTAGTGAAATTTAATGGTCCTGTGCATATTTCAAGAGCTACTATATTGATAAACACGAGTCAAGAAATAATATGTGCTACTCATAAACCCAGAACTAGCTTTTCGAGCCCATAAAGTCGCTCGGTTGTCAACTTCTCTAAGGTGAGCGTTTGATCAAACATTATTACGGTTAGTCGAATTTCGGTTTAAATTTAAAGAACAATAATTGAAGCAATGGAAATGATAAATGATACGGTTGTTAATGTTGCAAACTCCAAAATTCTGCTCAATCATATACAATCTATAAATTATTACAGAAAAATGTTGTTATTGGTATTAAGTATACAGAATATGGAACGAGTTCCTGATAATTTCAAAATATGGGAAAATAGGGAATTTGCACAATCAGCTACATTTATTGGCATTATTAGGCGCTAAAGCATACGATAAACCTGCTACATGCCCGATTAGATTATAAACCGAATGACGCCTGTAAATCCGGACATTATCCTATATTCTATTCATGGTATCGTGCTTGATTAGATTCTTTTCTTGTATTCATGCAATACTATTGAAATCCTCCAAAACTTTTTGTTTGCCGGCTTCTTAGCGAAGGGAACCATTTTAGTATGGGATCATATAATAAATGTTCATTTTTTTATTTATTTTAAAACACGTGCACACTTAAAATGTTGTTGTGCGAACAATCAGCTCTATTTAAAAAATTGCAAATGTTGTATCAACAGAAATATTCGGAGTCTTTCAAAGGGCAATTATTATTATTGCTCCCCGGATACTTTTAAAAGGTTCAAGACTTCGTCGATCGATTCCCAACTGCATTGGCGCCGTTATTTTATAGTGGACGAGGTCTGGGTAAAGAAGTGAGAAAATTGTGTTCATCTCTCCATCTCGCAACAAATTGATAAATTCCACTGCCAGAATCTTGGAGTTTGGAATTGCCAAGGAAACTGATAGTTTTCGAGGGGAAATATTTGGTGCATCTGTTCTGAAGCCGCCTACCTGCGGACCATTGGTCAGTTAAATTAAAAAAAACTTTTTCTTTACCGTGTGAAAGGGAAGAGAGAGAATTGAAGTTCCGCCTTCTTTGAAATTTATTTCGTCTCTTACAGCTATATCAGGCTGGGTGTGAAACTTTTATATCATTCATTTTATAAACATTGTTCTTTGCCTAATTAAATACGAGAACCGTGCAAGCAGCTAACGATATAATCAGCTTAAAAATATGATGTTGATGCATTTAGAATTACTTCATCTGCGATAGGCAGCCGTAATGGACCCGTTAAACTCATTAATATCACCGTCTTTTGTTCACAACACATTTCTGGTTTCCGTTAGGGAAAGCGTAGAAGGAAATTGGAATAATTCCCAGTAAGGCAATAATGAAGTGAAAGGACCATCTTAAATAATTTCAGCGAACTTCCATTGTCTTAAAGGAGATGTTTGTAACATGATTAGTCACAACGATTTGTTAGGGAATATCTTGAACCTGTTTTAGGTGAGTAATGATAAAAATCCCCAACCTACTCTATTATATACCTCTTGGATGTAACCTCTGGGGCGTGACCGGGATGTAATCACTCATCCACGAAGCTTCAGGCCTTGGGATTGGGAGAGTAATGGCTTCCAGGTATTGGGAATCTCTTCGTTGCTATTACCGAATTCATCGCTATTTTTGTTGATGAAAGCTACTTCAGTGAATTTTAGATTTTCGGCGGTTCTATCGGTTCTATCTTGCGTTCTCCCTTATTCGTTTGCTTTCAGTTTTGTCGATCTTGGTCAGTCATCTTGAGAGTTTCTTGATCAGATGATCTAGTCATAGATCCTGGTAAGGAAGAATCTGTAGCAAACTATTCTCAGTAGCCTCGTTCCACATTACATTGTCCGTATTTCTGCATGCCTACTTGGTAATATTGTCAAATCGCTTAAGTCTTAAATTTTAAATTTTAAATTGTCAAAGCACTTAAGACTTAAGTCTTTATGCAAAATACGGTGTAATGTCGTTTGTGGAATTCCAAAGAGCGACGAGGAACCGACAAACCTGGGTTTTCTTCAACACTACGGGCTACAATAGCAATATTCCCAATTGTTCTTAAGCGACGAACTCGGTTTCGATTCTTCACATCCCGAACTTGTCCCAACAGCTCAAATTTTTCCACCAGTTTCACTATTGCCGGTCGAGAAGGTGCTTTACGACGACCAAAAAGTGCTTGAGTTTTGCGAACTGTGACTGCAAAATTTTCACCATTATTGTAGTGAATTTTAACAATTTCAATACGTTGTTGAAGCGTGTATCGTACCATTTTTAATACTGGCGTAGTTTTTACTTGTCAAATGTCAAAAGATGACTATTTTCAAAATTGAAAGCTGACCAAATAGCAGACTATTCAAAATTAAACCTCTTATTGGAAAACCCTTTATTAGAGAATCCGGATGAACAAATGCCTAAATGCAAAGTTTTTCATATAATCTAAACGTTTTATAAACCATTAGGTATTAAAAAATAAAAATAAATTTGCAATTAATGTTGGTAAATTGAACAATTCGCCATCGGCAAAATCATTTTCAATAGATATGAAAGCATTCACTTTTGGACTGACCTAAAAATCGTCATATTTTAGCTTTGGGAATTCGCGGTACCATCATTTATTTCGCTGCCTGTTTGAATGGCGTCTCGAATCAACCCATGGTGTTTCGACCATGCAAATCTGGAGTTTAAATCATCATTTGCTTCGTAGAGAAATACAGGAGTATTCTTAAGAGCAAATGCCGACGGACTGTGTCTCTTCTGCATATAGATTAATGGAATAAAACGGCCCTTGTTCTGAAAGGTCGCGAGTATGAATGCTTAACAATGGAAGTTCAAATACATTTCTCCAGGGGCGTCCATGTCCAGTAGGAATATGCTCAAATAGTTGGACAAAAACCTATAAAATTTCATTTCAGGTGCATGTTTGCAGAATCAAATGCTATCATATTTGAGAACGAAATAGTGTCATAATTCCAAGTATTTTCCAAAATCTAAACTGTTGGTACTGATGTTGTACATGATCACATTAACTGCTTGTAGATGGGATTTTCGTATTGATTTTATTTAACATTATTGTGCATTATGTTGTCTATAACGGGCTGACCGTTACTTACGAAATAATCGCTGTTTGATTAAAAGCTACTATTTCAATTGCTCGCCATTACGAATTGCCCCGTAATGCTTTCTGCATCCAAACAATAAAAACCTACAGGAATCCTGTATAGCAAATTATTCCCAATAATGACTACACAAGAATCTTAATCAATTAAAGGAATTATCAGTTGCTAGATTTTTGTTTGTGCGAGTTTAATTTAAAAAAATAGAACTTCGAAGTTCATTTGTTTGAAATCTGCTGATACAAAAGCGCTGATGCAAAAGGCCTAATATAATCGATGCGAACAGGCTTTCACACGAGTTGCAATTCGATATCTCCATTACACATCTTATTGGTAAAAGGTCGGCTGACTAAGGGTCTGTAGGTCGGAGTTCCTGTTTATATTTATAAATCCAATTCTGGGTGAAATTCCTTGCTGAAAAATTCAAAGGTTTTCGAAATCACTACGAAAAGGAAATCGGAGTTGGGGAGCTTTTAATGATAACCCTCTATTAATTTATCTCGATTTATAATTAGATGAAACATAATCACCAACAAAACAAATTAATGGAAATAGTACTGAAGAGACTGTTAATATAGCTACTGTCTGGATAAGAAGTTATCGAATATTTTATTCATATATTACAAGAGCGATTCACAATTACTTCCTTAAAGAAGAATAATGATTTTTGATCCTAGTACCTATGGTTCTAAATCGTTAGTTATGATTTCAACCTTAAAAAATTAAATTGACATAAAAAATTTTGGCGAAATAAACATTATTAGAGATGGGAACTCAGTGAATTTTCAATAGCTGGCGTAGTGCCGGCGGAATGGCTTAGTGCGCCAACTCAACGCACCAGCGCCGGAACTCACCGGTGCAAAAAAGAAGTGATTTTTTTAGGTGGTTTAGGTAAAATTATTCCAGTTTCGGGTCTCGTAAAGCTTAGCTTTAGCTTACCGTTTAAATTTAAATGAGTTATAACTCATCAAGCAATGCATTATAACTCAGTAAGTCACAATGCAGGAACAACTCAAAAGCGCAATTCAACACAGTATTACCCATGAATAAACAGTATGCTTTTTGTGCTCTAACAAACATTAAAATTAGAGGAACTGTTTAAGTAGAATACAAAGAATTTGATCAAATATTAGATATCAAAAACAGTTTTTGTTAATAAATGCAATAAATCTGTTTCGACCAACTAACAGCTTACAGACTGAAAACGTTGGTTGACTGTCAATTGACGTCAACTGAGCAATCAGTCAACGAAACCTTTTCAAACGTATTTAGCATAAAATGAATAAGGGGAACATCGGCTGGGCCAGGTAGTGCCATCTATATCTTATCTTCGTATAGATTTATATAAGTAAAATAGATGGAGATTGCTTCAGATTCTGATGAAGGCTTATATGTGCTAATAGGTAATATATATTTATAATAATATATAATATTAAAAATGTATAAAGAATTATATGTTTATTAATATTTTATTCAAAGATCCAGTAACGAAAAGAAATGAGTTTAATGAATTATGTCATATGTGTATTATTTTCCCTGCAAATATTTTGCAGTCGTTTCGAAACGTTTGGTCTTAGTCATGGGTAACACTGAGTTGAACGACACTTTCAGAGCGCATCCGTACACATCGGCGCACAAACCGTAATTGAAAAGCTTGATTTTGAAACCAAGTTTAGTCGCCACCTATGTTCGAACCGCAAAACTTGGAATGTTTGGAATGATAGCAATTTATCCAATAATTGTTTTCTGATGATTGCATTCACCAAGTTTTATCAGACCGAAAACTGCAAAACAGTTATCCTTATAATTTAATTAGTTATAATTAGCCTGCTAGTTATATCATGTCAATAAAAGAAAACGTATGTGTTCTGCAACACGGCATGGTGGTGCCACTAACGCCAAACCGTAAAACGTAGAACAGTATCTCAGTTTACCCCTTCTCAGCTACAGTTCTCAGGGAAATGTGCTGTGAAAGTGCCATTCAACCAGATTCAACTCAGTGTTACCCATGACTATTTGGTCTACCTTGATTGAATCGGCGTCCTTTATGCCAGTCATTTGTATCCTATTTCCGAGTCTTTTTCCGAGCACTGATTTGTATAGTGAACTGGTGTGTTGTGTGTAGGCGTGGGTAACACTGTGTTGAGATGCGCTTTTGAGTTGTTGTCGCTCTGGGCGCTTTTGAGTTGTTGTCGCTCTGGGCGCTAATGAGTTATAACTCATCGCGTCTCACTGCGGCGCACTTTGAATTACGCTTAGCATTTAACCTAGGGGCGCATTAAAGCTTTTCGAGACCCCCGACCGGAGTTTTAACACCTAAAAAAAAGGTCACTAATATTTTTTATAAGTAACGTTTTACCAAGTAGGTGATTCCAACGCAACTGCACCGCTGAGTTACTGTAAAGCCGTTTCGACAACACTGCGCCAACTCCTGAAAATTCACTGAGTTACCCATGACTAGTTGTGTGCTAAAATCAGCATTATATGAGTTGTAAATGATTCATTTTACTCTTAACTTTCTTTTATCCTAACTCTTTTTTAAGTTATAGCCTAAATCAATTAATATGTGCACTCTTGAACTACAGCTTTTTTGTGATTTTACTTTCGACTACTTGTGTGTTTATTTTGTCATTTCTATGTTGTATGCATATTTTAATACACAGTATCAATAAAAGTTACGAACTCTGAAATTATTAGTAACACGGTCAAACATTCTGCATAAACATCATATTGTTACGTTTTTGGGGTTCGAGAGATTCCAGTAACTCGCACTGTTTGTAAACACAATTTAATAAACATAACCCGAATTATAACCAACAATAATCGCACTACTATTTAACCTTGCTTCAATAGCTCGTTCACTAACTGACTAACTAGGGCGCGTCGCACTTGCTTTATATATTCGTTTGGCAACACTCGAATATTCTGGTTCAATTACGGAACATTTCATGTTCCAAATCGTCCAACTGTCCCGAACATTTAGTAGTCATGTCGCTGGCAGCGTTGCCGCTACGGCTTGTTTTTTCGCGCTCGCCGCAACATTATATGACACTCTATATTAATTCCTAATGGTTAATTTTTAGTCTCACTTAAGCCTTCAATAACTGTAAAAGATATGAGTCTAAATCAAAATTGTCTTTAAGAAGTTTGTAATTTTAAGTTCTATTTTTATGTATTCATTTATTTAAATTATGCTTTATTGTTTACTTCGGTAAACATATGTTGTGCAGTATACAACGAACGTATACGTCTCTTATGGACGTCATTTTACTGTAATATATTGCGTTGATAACCGTTAGGAAATTGGTGACTGTTCACGTGGTTATATCGTTTAGTTCTGGCTGGGTAAGCCTGTTTGTAGCTGATGAAATTAGGGTTATTAAAAGTGCACATTTCGAAAAGAAATGTATATTAATTGATGGTTTAGTGTTTGCACAGGAAAACCCTGTATGGAAAACTTTAATTCTTTCTCCGGTTATTCCAGCCCACTGGGCAACCGGAAATCAATACTGAAAATGAGTTATGCCTACTACATGTTAATTACTGATTTCCCAGTAGAGAGGGTTGTTTATTATGAATATTAAACAGCCCTGGTGACGTTCCGTTATTTTTCCATAATATTTTTAACTTTGGCCCCGAAACGTCGACACCAATCCGTACTTGTTAATTTAAGAAGCTCCGAAAAATGAATATTTTAATAAATCGCTCGATCTTCAAAAAACCTAAGAGCCCTTGACATTTCTAGTTAAAATTTAATAATTATCTCATTCCGAAACTGAATTTTCATTACTCCGAGCCCTCTTCAATACGACCATGTGGAAAATATACTGATGGTCCGTAATTAAGCTACGTCAGTCGAGAACTCATAAAATTATATTAGATCTTTCTCTACCGTTACGAACCGTGCTAATAACTTTAATATTTGTTGGAAGTAGTCTGGAATACAAACAAGTTGGGTCTGCGCCCACGTCTGAAATAAATTGTGCTACGGGGTTTCCAACTAAATAGAAGTTTTGAATACATTTAAAGCGATTTGTCTAGGGTGAATGGTCCGATGATTATTCAATTATCTGCTAAGAAATCGCAACTGCTGTATAAAGCTGACATAACAGTAAGTGTTGTTTTCACTGCGAGTTTCTGTTCATAATATTCTATAATGTTTCCACAATAATTCGGAAAATAGATAGAGGTTTATCAATTCGAGTTTGGTATTAGTTTCTGCGGGTTATGTCACCAGTTTGTCGAATAAACACAGATTTTTAGACGCTCTAGGTATACATTTTTGCCAGCTCAGAAACCGAACCAGGGTGATTCTAAATTGGGGTTATTCCACAGAAGGTGGAAGAGGGGTATTAAGAGAGTACTGAACAATTGTAAAACAATAATTGCAAAACATAAATCTGGCAAAACTGTTTTTGCCGCACACTTACAGATGAGGTTTTTCTATTAACATTACATAATTAATTGCTGCCTTACCTAAGTCAACAAAAGTAACAGGATAAAACAAGCGAGCAGTTTAAAAAGGAGATTTTTCTGATGGAATTATAAACTCGCCACTCTAATCAGATAAGAACCTTCGACCCATTCGAACCATTGATGAGTTATTTATCACATGACTACACATAACAGCCCACTTCATATTCACCTCATAACAAATTTCTTCAGTTTTATAACAATTTTAGAACATACTAATGTTTTTATTAAATTGCATTTTTTTGCTAAAACGAAGCTTTTGCAGCCTTTTTTTATGTCCATAACGTTTTCGAAATGCTTCTTTATGCTTTGTTCAAAGCTGGTACTCTTTCACTATGAGTTGCTTGAGACCTCGCTGTTTCCCCTTCCATGAAATCCTTCCTTTACCACAGAGGCAGCATCCAGCCATGCCATCCACTGGGGTCATTTCTGTCGTTGTGTGCCCTCGTCTGTTCTATTTCTTCATTAGGTCTGCATATTCAATGAATTCCAGTAGAATTTTGAAGAATCTACGCATGACTTCGTGAGGTTGGACTTTATGACTTCCCAGTAGTGTTCGCCTTCCCATTGCTGTGCTGTAGCGCATTATATGTAAAGCTGTATTATTGCCTATTTCGCATCTTCTACAGGTAGGCTGATTGGACAGACTCGGCGCAGGAGGCGTGCCCCGTTGTAAAGGCCACAATCATGATACAATGAATACAAGGTAGGATATTTATCGGTCCAAAACTCGAATTTGGTGCGCATGACGTCACCTGGTACTCACTTGGGTAAAGTGAACAACTAATCCTCTTTGAAATGCATGTAACCTAGGCAGATTTTCATTGATTTTGGAAACGCAATAGTTCAAAAATGGAAAGTTATATGACGGTATGGTTAGCAGTGTTGTATAGCGCAATGTTTCAAAATCGTCTTTGGGGCTTGATTGAGGCTTATTGCGACGAAAAATACCCTAAAGAAGTCTTTTTACAAAATCTCTGATTTGCAGTGCTTTAGTTAACTGTTTTATTGCTGAGTTTCCACATTGTCGTTCGTGAAATCGGGTAATCCTATGAATGTGTTTGGTAATTTTGTAAACGAACCACTGAGTATTTTGCGTTTGGTAGTTGGAGATAGATAAAATTTATTAAACATTCACATTACTAAATTCACAAACAAAGTTAAAAAAAAAAACATAAGTCAACTCCCATTTCTGGCCATATGTTCGGCCGGTTGCTCTTTGCCCATGATCTAAATAGGCGCGCTAAGTCGTCCATTACCTGGGCAGTGCCCTAACATGGACATTCCCGAGCTAGCCATACGCACGACAACGTCAGGAGACGTCTTGAAGTGGCGGTTTTGGTTTTATTCGAGGGGCATTCATTAAGGAAAAAAGGTCTTCCTGAAGGAAAGCCTTTTTGGCTTCCCTTCAGCCCCTTTTGCTTCGAAGGTTTGATTACTTCTTTTAAGCGTCGGTTCAGACATATAAAAAATGCGGCGTGCGGTTTGAGGTTGCAATAGTGATTAGAGACATTAAACTCTGGAAATTAAGTTTCATAGATTTCCAAAAGACAGCATTTTAAGCAAACTATGGGTGAATGCTTGTTGTCGTACGGACACATTTAATGTTGCCTACGCTAGAATATGCTCAAAGCATTTCAAAAATGATGATGTTGAGAAGAATTTGCAATTTGAATTTTTAGAGTACTTGCCAAAAGCAGGTTTAAAACTTTGGTGCAGTTTCTTCCCTAAATTTGCTTAAAGTCAAAATCGCTAACAAAACCACAGGTAGATCGATTTCAATATTATTAGCGGCACCACTAACCATATATTCCGTGGTAAATAATAGAAAACTAACATTGGGCGTCATTTTGAGTTTCGTTCCTTGTACCGTAAAGTACTATTTCTGCAAGGATACTTTTTAAGCTGACACTATACTTTATTGCACATCTGACAACTATGCTTCCTTTAGCCTTACTACTCCTAGTCTACACAATAATTTAATTTTTGTTGCTTTTCATTTTCAAGTTTAAAACCCGCTGCAAAGCATTTTGTAATTACAACGAAGATTTATGAAAAAATAATGGAATGTGACAAACACCAAATAAGCTATATTTAATCACATTGATCAGATAGGAAAATAGAACGACACCCCCAAATTCTAAATCCACCTTGTGCTAGGTATGGCAACAGTGCAGTGAGTACCACATGACGTCACGCAAATCGACGCAATATCCTACCTTGTATTCATTGTATTATGAAGCCACAATTCTCCTTATTTGTTGTCTGTTGAGTTCTAACAGTTCTTTCTTGCGTATTGATTGTGGAGTTCCCAGGCATGGGATATGTAGCAAATCGGTCTTACTCTGATTGAGTTCAACGATGGCAATATGACTACTTATTTCTCCTTCATTTTCCGGCCGCAAGTTGTTATTGAATGAACCCCCCCCCCTGCAACGCGGTACTGGAAGTACCTAAGTTTCTAGTACATCAAACTCAGTGAGATTTCCCATGTTTTACAAAATGTACATTTGCAAGTCCACAATGCCCTGGTCGCCTTACTTCTTATTTGTTTTTTGTTCTAGCTATTTCTTGAGCCTAAGTTTTCTATCCAGGGTGACCGCAAGATATTTAGCTTTATCGGACATCTGTATTTTACTCCCGTAGATAGACTTGTTATAAGTTTTGAAGAGCGACATCAAACGTTGACATCAAAAATATTGACCGTTGAGCAACTTTAAAATATTGCCTAATAGCAAAGTTTAAAGTGCATCTTCAAGAGTTACTATTCGATAAATTAATTTTAAAATGTTTTTATACACTTATGCCATATGCCCCAGTGATCTGTTAAAATGAATGTCACATTTAGATCAACCCGGATAGACTAAATAAAATAAAATAACATGTGTCATTTCGTAGCCCCTTTATTTATAGCTGGTAAGTGGCTTGGCCAATTTCACGGTCTTGGGCGCCTATCCATCGATCTTAAAACATGATTGTCAAGCATTGTATCAACGTAGAAATGTATTTGATTATTTATGAGCATGCAAAAAATGCTCAAGTTGAGCCTCTTTGAAATTGCCTTTCTGGTACACATTTTGGATCGCCTGGAAATGCGCGGTAAATTTATTAAAACTTCAATTTAATGTTTCCTTCTGATCTTGTTTCTCGGGCGCTGTAGCAGTTTTCTCGGTTTATTCTTTGGCAGCAAGTGCAGATGGTGTCGAACTGTCCGTCCATTCTTCAAATGATAATTTCACGTTCATCATGAAAGCAAAAAAATTAAATATGTGCATTTGAATAAATACTACCCGCCATCTTAATTTCTAATATCACTTTTGATTTTGATATGTTATTTTAAGATCTAACTATATTTTCACAAAAAAAATGCTATCCTCGCTTATTCTACTACTAAGGGTTGTAATATTCATTACATTATCTTCTTTTTTTGCTTAACTATAGAAATAGACTCAAACTAGACAATAAATAAAACAATTTTAAATCGAGAATAAATCTTTAAAAAATTCCAGTCATTATGGGTGTGGCTTTGTTAACATTCTAAACATGATAACTGAATTATTATGCTATTTTATAATAGGATGCCTTAAAGTAACTCCATAAAAGCTGATATAAGCTGATAACAAAAATGAAAAACATGGTTTTAAAATAATATATGTCGAATAATTTTTGTGTGTTTTTATTTCCAATCTGCATTAATATGAGTACAGCAGATGTTACATAAAAAGTGTTCTAAACCCGAATAAAAAACTAAAAGAGCAAAGTTTCTGTAGTGTCTAGTTGAGAGACTGAACCTGAGCCCTGAACATCTCAAAACTATCGGACAATATGCAAAAACAATATCCCATCTAGTAATTGATCAGGACTCTACATACAATTCACTGGCTGAACACTACCACACGCAATTTATCAATTGCTTTACTGAATATTAATTTAATTCAATTTTGGCTACACAGTTTAATTATCTTAATTCAGACATAGCTAATTGTTATTATTAATAATATTAGGTTTTGATTCAACATTAATTGAATTTCAAACAATATTGAATTTATTGTGTTGCGGATTCCAAAATTACTGCTCATGATTGAACAAAAAATAATAGTAAATTTATTGATAAAAAATTAATTAAACATTTTGGCACAAAGTAATCCCCGCAAAATGGCTGATCATTAAAATTAATCCTCATTCATTGATTCATTAAAATTAAAAACAAACCTCGAAATATTGAATATATTTCGAAAAATAGTAAAAAAAATATTATCAAAAACTGAAATATTTGCAAAAAAAACTAGATCAGGAGGTCGGCAGCAGTGTTTTTCAAGGTAGTCTGCCTCATTAACATTACATAAATACCTGTTGCTTCTTAAATATCAAAATCTCAAGTAATCACAGATAAACTCAGAAAGTGAGGTTGAAATTCAATGAAATAGGTTGCAAAGAAAAAGGTGACGGATGTCAACAAACATCTCCTGGAAAAGGTTATGGATCAATGATGTATTTACAATTAAGTTGTTAAATCACAAGAGATGTTCGAAGTTCTGCCCGTTTAACTCCAAACATATTTGTGCCCGTGTAATCACGTTATTGTGCACTGTTCGCATCATTACTTGGCTCAAATTTTGAGCAGCTTCTCGTATTCGGTTAATTAACTAGCGCTCAATTTGCACCGGTGTTCGGTAGATCAGATATTAAATGTGTCCTTGTGTCGGTGCGGAAATGGTGCGACCAACACTTCACGAGGTAGTTCTAGAGCAAAAATTAGTGGGAAAAATTCCTATAACACTGCAATTTTGAGCGCTCTATAACTTTTGGAAACCATAAACAACAGAAAGCGGAAAATAAACACGGTTTAGGTTATTAAGTGGATGACATTGGTGAGTTCATCCCTTAGCATTAACGTATAAATATCAACCTTGCACCATAATATAAATGATCATAAAAGTGTGTCAAATTTTAAAATAATTATTTAACCAGCAAAAAGTTATTGCAAAAAATACATTTTATAAATCTATCTTTCACGCCCTGTAGATCAGGTATTATTGAGTTTTCGAAAAAGCGTTATAGGAACTTGTCTTACTTGTCCCACTAATTCTTGCTTTAGAACTACCTCGTGAAGTGTTGGTCGCACCATTTCCAGGCACCCTGTATATATAGTGTTCCCGCGATATATCCCGGAAGTTTCTTTTATATTCTGACCGAGGAAATCTGACCTTCTATTATGAATCACGCAATATCACGACTGTTTCGATATTTAATGAGTCTAATCGATTAACCTCCACTACTGCTGGCTAAAGGGACGTAATTTTGCAACATCATATTCCAATCGCAATAAAAAAACTTTATAACCAATTTACTTGTTTTATTGTCTCATTTTTTAGTTTAGAATTTGTTATAAAAACGTTGTATCAGAAGGACACGTATTTTTTAATTATTTCCATATATTATGGATCGACTTTCTCTGATCGTCACTAACTATTCAATTTGTACGAACATAAACTAGAGGAACACTTTTCACAGTATTGGCTTCAAGACCAATTTCTTCCGCAATTTACTTACTTCTCCAGGTCCGCATCTACGCGTCAGCATTATCGGCAATCGAGAAGAACCTAGTTCCTCTATTTTTCTTTCTGGTTTCTAGTCGGAGCTACCAAGAGTCCACGGACAAAAGGCGACATGTCAGATTGTTATTATTTTCGAAATAAACTCGACAACATGTAGGTATATAACCTGCATGTTAGTAGTTTCATGCTGTATTAAAAAAAAGGCCAGGCTCTATAGCTTGAGGCATTCGTTTGGCTCTATTTTAAATAAAGTGTAAAGACACAATGTGATTAATGACGCATGAACAGCTAAGCAAATAAAATGACCGACGGAACCTATGATGAATGAATGAGATAAAGAAAGAGACAACAAGGTGCGAATTGCCGTTACAAACTAGTTCGGTCGTAAATGAAGAATGACAGTTCAACGGCTAGGTTTATAATCAACAAGATAATTACTTATAAGTTTAATGTCCGTCCAATGAAGAAATGCTGCAAATGAAGCCACAGGTAGGTAAATTGCGCGGTGCATCATACTCTTTTATAGTGTGAACTCTGACTGAAAATGGAACGATGAAATCTGGCACTAATAGACAAGAGGGGAAAAGTAGGCATTGTGGCAGGAGAGGCTAAATTAAGCTAGGAAGAGGGGGAAAGACATGCATTGTCGCAGGAGCGGCTCAATGTTCCGGAACATATAAGAAGTTCTAAAGAAAGAGCAGGCCATTACAGTAGAAGAAAAACAGTTCTTCCCGAAGACCTGGGTATTTAAAAAATTTATGACTTATACAAGACCACCTATCCTTCTGCTGATTCATACGAAACATAATGCAACAATTTTATCGGTTTCGGTTATTCGCGTTGTGATACTTGCAGTACCCACCTGAGTTCACCTCCCAGCTTAGGTAGAGGTTTCTCAGACGAAACTAAATGTAAGACATAATACATCTGCCCAAAGCGAGATAGAGGATACGATCAAAAAAATACATCAGAGAAGTAGTAACATCAGGCTAAACCTGGGGTAATTTATGGGAGAAAAGGAAAAGCTCGAAAAATAGCAATTGAATGCATAATGAAGCAGCGGCTTGAAAAAGTGATTGGAAAGTATATACCTACCTACCAATTTGGTTTCAAACAGCATCACTCGACTGTTCATCCGCTCTTTATTTTGGCCAACAATATACAAACTACCCACCTAACTGACAGAAAGACAGCTTGCCTGTTTATGGACATTAACAAGGCTTTTGATAGAGTCTGGCATAGAGGCTTACTATACAAACTACACACACCAACATATCTACTACACACCATAAAGAACTTACTAGAAAACAGACAACTACAAGTACGAATTGACAAAACACTGTCATTTTCTTTTTCCCCTGAACAAGGGCTCCCTCAAGGATCCCCGCTCTCACCGTTTCTCTACAATATATACTGCCATGACATATACAATTACAACTTACCAGACAAAAATCAAATCGACAGATCGGCATACATATTACAATACGCAGACGACACGGCACTTATTGTACATGACAAAACTACTGAGAGAGCAGCGCAAAGACTCCAAACACTAACAAACAACACAATGACATGGTTTTATAAATGGAGACTAACATCAAACGCGTCAAAAAACCAACTTCTGCTCACAAACCACCACTAATCAACGCTGACTCCCCTACAATAACTGCAGACGGCCCAAACGACACAACCAAAAACACGACGTAAAATACCTTGGAATCACAATTGACCACAAACTTAAATTCACTAAACACATACGAAACATCAGGGCAGAAACAATAAAGAGAACAAAACACTTCCGATCACTAACCTACAAAGACAGAGGAATTAGCACAAACACACCGCCACCAAAATATATAAAGCTATTTGTAGACCCTTGCTAGACTTTGGACATATACTCATGACCAACGGAACAGAAAGGACAAAACGTTATACACAAACAACAGAACAAATTGCACTAAGACTAATAACACGAATAAGACACCCCAACACCCACTACACAAACCCCCCACCCAACTACTATACGAACCACAAACATGACAAAGAGATGTTGCAATTGAAGCTATCGCTATGAATTTCCAAATCCATGGGGGTTCAAATGAAGTCGTATCATTCTTCATGATTTTATATTTGTTTAGCATGACGCAGAAGTACCTTACCTCCACATATTCTGTGATTCATGTGGAGATCAACACAAATACTTTTGTCGTTAATATTACGAAGAGATTCAATACAATTGAATTTCCAGTGACGTTTCCAATAAAGGGACAGTCCTACATGGAGTGTAAACGAGAAATGGGCCTGATCAACCGGAAAGTTAAAACTAAACTCCCGGAAGATTGGATCTGGGAAGTTTACTCAATGTCATGAAATTTGACAATCACTTATTCGATACTGGTCTCAAATGTTGGCCAGCATGTTAAGAATATCAAATGGCCATCCACGACTTTTGGAATACAGATATATTTATAATGGACACTGGAATTGCCGATTAACTGCCTATATATTGCAACAGCTAAGTTATACCAGCTAAGTAACTTCAAAATTTTGTTTTCTAGTTTAGAACTATTTGAAAATCTCAAGACCAAGACAGAAACCGAAAGAAATCAACTTGGGTTGCCCGAATTCAAAATCCGAAGGCAATTTCAACCATGTTGAAAAAGAAGAAAAAGTGGTTTCCATTCAAAGTAAGAAAACTATCCATTTTGGGTATACCCCGCCATGGATCGAAGCGAACTGACAAATTTTGTTTATAGATTCGTTGTAAAATATTGGCCATTGCGGTCTTTTCGCCCCTTCATTAATTTATTTATTCTTATATAAAGAAATTCAGACGATCGAGTGAAACTAAACAGAACAATAAATGTCAATCCACGTGGATATGTCAAATTCCTTGCAGTTTTATGATTTTAAGTACCAAATGAAGTTCTACTGAAAGGAGCAGAACAGTAGTAGTAAACATCTTTATTTCTAAAAAAGGCTATCGACCTATCGGTCTTTCTGCCCTTGTTTAATACATGCAGTCTTAATCTAAATAAAAAACAAATATGAAAATTCTCTTATTCTAGGTTAACAATACTATTAAATAAATAAGGCTTCAGTGGCAAGAAGAAATTATTTTATTGTCCACTAGTCCGTTGCGTTTGTAAGTGTTCGAGTAGCGTTAATGTAGGGAAGCGGAAGCGGGATTGTCTGGTTGGTCTTGTAAGAGAAAGGGGATTCAGTATGGTCCAGTTGTAGGGGTTGTTGGTCCATTTTGTCTGTAGCTGTATGAGTCTTTCCGAGATCTTTGTCATGTTTGTGCGTTCGTATAGTAGTTGGGTGGGGGGGTTGTGTAGTGGGTTTTGGGGGTGTCTTATTCGTGTTATTAGTCTTAGTGCAATTTGTTCTGTTGTTTGTGTATAACGTTTTGTCCTTTCTGTTCCGTTGGTCATGAGTATATGTCCAAAGTCTAGCAAGGGTCTACAAATAGCTTTATATATTTTGGTGGCGGTGTTTGTGCTAATTCCTCTGTCTTTGTAGGTTAGTGATCGGAAGTGTTTTGTTCTCTTTATTGTTTCTGCCCTGATGTTTCGTATGTGTTTAGTGAATTTAAGTTTGTGGTTAATTGTGATTCCAAGGTATTTTACGTCGTTTTTTGGTTGTGTCGTTTGGCCGTCTGCAATTATTGTAGGGGAGTCAGCGTTGAGTCTGTGGTTTGTGAGCAGAAGTTGGTTTTTTGACTCGTTTGGTGTTAGTCTCCATTCATAAAACCATGTCATTGTGTTGGGAAGCAGAGGAGCAGAACATTATAATCAGGTTAAACGATTGGGGCTCCAAATTGGTGTATAATCAAATTATGAACAGTAATCTAGTTTTAGAGGACTTCTTTGAAACTTTTCCATCAAATATTTAGTGATCACTAGATTCTCTGCCTTTTCATGGAGGAATTTGTTTCAACCCATACTTCCGTAGCTTTCACTTCAAAGAGCATTAAATTATAATGTTCACGTTTCTTTGACGACGATTTTCTATAGGCTTCCAGTTTTTTCTCAAGATGCCATTTTTAACCAACATATTTTTTCGATTCCCAATACATATTACGTGTATTAATTTTGGGGAAAATATAAAACATATACATACATCGAAAAGCATTCAGTACGGTTTGGGGTCTGAGTTTTTAATATAAAAAGTTCAGATTCTTGTATTTTATTTCCCGCGTAACAAATATGTTTTCCGATCCTGATTACTTCGTTATTATTGACAGTATTTGGTCCAACCCGGAATAAAAATGGTTTATTCTGTTGAAGATGGGCTGGAAATAGTCTCGTATTCCAGAAATAATGAGTATGCAAGAGTTACAGCCAACTTCTTTAATGACGATTGCACATTAAAAAATTAAATGTACACTTACATTTTTATATTAGTGGCAAACGCTTGACGATGTGCTTCAGTGGGGATTGAAAAAAATTTTCAAAAATTTTCAAAATCCGGTAGCAGTGGCATCTCTCAGATGAGCTGCCTTACAAAAAATCAATTAAACATAATTCTGAAGACTTTTGCTACCAAACAGTCTCTTACACTTTGGTATACTGGTAATTTCAAAGTGTGATCTAGACGGGAATTATTTTGATAGGAAATGATGGTTAAATGCTTTTGTTTCATCATCATCATCATCATCAAACAGCAATACAGTCGTCCACTGCTGGACATCAGCCTCCGTAGATATTTACATCTCTCTCTATCCCGCGCCGCATTCATCCAGTTCGTAGAGATCGTCTGACCATCTGCTGAGTGGTCTGCCTCTGCTGCGAAGTGCATGGTCCCTAGGTGTCCATTCGGTTATTTTTATCGTCCATCTGCCATCGTTTATTCTAGCCACGTGGCCTGCCCAGTTCCATTTGATTTTTGATATTCTTACGGTGGCATCCGAAACTTCTCTTCTTCTTCTCACCTCCTCATTAGGGACCCCATCTCTCAGAGAGCGACCCAACATAGCTCTTTCCTTGCTTCTCTGCATCACTCTTATTTCGATTGCCGTTTGATGTATTAGAGTCAGTGTTTCGGCTCTATCTGTTAACACAGGCAGAACACACTGGTCATAGACTCTTCTCTTTTGACATATTGGAATATTAGATCTTAAGATGTAGTTCACTTTTCCAAAGGCTGCCCATGTGAGACCTACTCTTCTGCCGATTTCACAAATTTGATTGTCTCTCCCCAATTGAATTTCGTGGCCAGGTAATCATAGGACCATACTTGTTCAATATTCAAGCCGTTCACTTTTAGATTTTCACTGGTGACTAGATTTGTCATGAACTTGGTCTTGCTGATGTTGATATTCAGCCCAACTTCCTTGGATGCTAGTTCCAGTTCCTATAGCATCTCTTTTGCGTGGAGATGGCTCAGCTTCTCGCGATTGATTTTAATACCAACGTTTTCGATCTTAGTACGCTTAAATATGTACGCCGAAAGGTTAGTGAATAATTTGGGAGAGATGACATCACCTTGCCGCTTTTGCTTGGCTTTATATAATTCTGTAATATTATTTCATATGTAAAGGGTTCTTGGTGTTGTTGTCCATTTTTTGTTTGTTAGGACTGACAGGTGTGAGAACTAATAAATGAGCAAATTATTAAAACAATTTTTTTTCGATGATTTTGTCAATCGTCATAATGTTCGCGGCTTGTCCAAAACGACTAACCCAAACTAACCCAAAATCCTCAAATTTCTGGTGAGGTACGAATGTCAGAATTACCTTAAAGCCGGGTCTAATCGAAACTGTGATAAGTCACCCACAATCCCATCAGGAAGATACGATATTTTAGCAAGTCGCAGGTCTATCTCATACATTACCCTTCCGTCAGCTCCAAAATGAGTTCTTTATATAATGGATGGACTTAAATGAGAGATACCGTCAGATGTCCTGCAATAACGCCAAATTTATTTGCTCTGGATTTCTTTATGCGATAACATCTTAAATCGAAAATGTTTAACCATGAACAGCATAATTAAAAAATGCGATTTTAAGTAGCATAATCTCTCAAGAAAACTGATTTGCGATTAAAGCGTTCTTTGTATTTATGCAATTTTTATTGATTTTTATTTCTGATATTGATTATAAGCCATTTTACAAAAATAGTCTATAGAATAAAAGTCAAGTCAAGCCTGCAAAATAAAAAACTATCATTACATAACTAAATACTTAAAACCATACAACCTGATGAATCACATCACAACCTGATGAATTTGGCTATGCTGTAGAAGACATTGAGAAGTAAATATACCTTCACTCTGTTTTAAAATAATTGAAGAGGAAGGGAACGAACACTGGATGATTGCACATTGAACAAGATTAAGCCCAGGTGCCACCCCTTATTACAAGATAATATTTGTTTGGTGTTTCGTTGGATATCCATTAATGTCACTATCGGAGCGGTAAAAGTGGAAATTCTCTTTTATATAAGTAAATCAAGCACTGAAACAGGTACATACAAGGATGGTGAAATTAGGAGGTAAAACACTCGGGAGATTCCAGCCCAACCATTATTCTGAGATATTTGCGGTGTATCGCAAAAATTTCACTGGAATAAGGAGAGTGCATAGGTCATAAGCGTGTCAAAGGAAACTCCCTTTAACAAAGTTCTAATTATTATAAATACAGCTTCCGATCAAGTTCCCTCACTTGTGTATCCGACACCAACCCAGGATCTACTTCTACGCTGAGAAATTAGAATTTGAATTTGTTGAAAAGAAAAGTTTTATAACTCCATGATTTTTTATCAACAGCCGAATGAAATTTACAAAATTGAATCTCGTTATGCAAATGATTTATTGTCGTTTCAAAACAAATTTCCCCACATACCGTTCCTCATAAAAAAAAAATAAGGGTGAAGCCACCAGAGGCTCTTATTTCACAATAAAAAACGAATTTGTTTTCCGACGAATTGAAAAAGCGAAAACTCAGAGCGAGTTTTTACAGATTTGTCTTCATTTAGCCTTGTTAAAAAATGATTATATACTCCGTTTTAGGTATCTTTTGACAACGATTCGAATCGAAATTCATGTGTTTACTAATTGGATTTTTTCCCTTACACTTTGAGCCTACGTGTATCGTAGAATACCCTTTAGTTTTCAATCAATCAATCTCAATCAATATGTAATAAAAGACGCCAGAAAATTCAACCAAACAGAACTTATCTAAAGAGTTGTTGAAAAGTTATGCGGATCAAAAATTTAGAAATATGTCAGAGCGTAAGCGAAAAATTAAGTCTCCTGCTGTTTTCAAACATTTTTCATAGATCACAGACCTTCCGATATTCTTTTCGGTATGCTACACTGTATATGTTTGTTTGTGTGTGTGTGTGTTTATTCTTCAAAAATAAATAATATGAAAGTTGGTTTTAAGGTACAGAACTGGAGTTCTGCGAAAAAATTATAAATTAAATTGAAATTTCCCATACTCTGATCAGCAATTTCCAACATACTATTGACTCTCATGATTGATAGAGTAAATATCCATTATTACAGTGTATTCTTCGTAAGTTAACTGAGGGCAATTATTTATTCTGCCGCTAATGACAATCAAATACTTTACTTCACAAGTTGAACCAATTTCCGCAGTTTCTAATACTGTTTGCCCCGAACTATTGATTGCTTTTTCATACGACCCTCACAGATCAAGATCTTTACGGGTTGTTAACTTCCGCAGTTCATTTAATTAAGTTCGAACGGAGTTGAATGCGTTGCAGTTGCTAAGTAAGTTCAGTAATTTCTCAGTTTAGGATAGTAAAATAGGTTTTTGGATCTTGTATTAATGGAGTTTAAAAAAAAAACATATTTTAAAATATAGAATTAACAAAAAATGTTTTTATTTTTATATAAACGTATTAGAACAAATAGCAGCTTCTAAAGCTTCATACTTGCACGATTTGAGACGTTTTAGATCATTTGCAGACTTTCATTTTCGTTCGGTTAGGAAATATGCTTGTTTTCAATAGATTGATTCACGAAACGAATATATGCGTTTTCTGGGCAAAGAAAAACGCTATGTGATTTCGAAGCTTCTCAAGCTTCATATTTGGACGATTTGAGACGTTTAAGAGCATTTGCAGACTTTCTTTTTCGTTCGTTTAGGAAATATGCTTGTTTTCAATAGATTGATTCACGAAACGAAAATATGCGTTCTCGGGGCAAAGAAAAACGCTAGGTGATTTCGAAGCTTCTAAAGCTTCATATTTGCGCGATTTGAGACGTTTAGGAGCATTTGCAGACTTTCTGTTTCGTTCGTTTAGGATATATGCTTGTTTTCAATAGATTGATTCACTAAACGAATATATGCGTTTTCTGAGCAAAAAAAAAGCTAGGTGATTTCGAAGCTTCCAAAGCTTCATATTTTCGCGATTGGAGACGTTTAAGAGCATTTGCAGGCTTTCTGTTTCATTCGTTTAGGAAATATGCGTGTTTTCAATAGGTTGATTCACGAAACGAATATATGCTTTTTCTGGGCAAAGAAAAACGCTAGGTGATTTCGAAACTTTTAAAGCTTCATATTTGCACGATTTGAGACGTTTAAGAGCATTTGCAGATTTTCTTTTTCGTTCGTTTAGGAAATATGCTTGTTTTCAATAGATTGATTCACTAAACGAATATATGCGTTTTCTGTGCAAAAAAAAAGCTAGGTGATTTCGCAGCCTCTAAAGCTTCATATTTGCGCGATTTAAGACGTTTAAGAGCATTTGCAGCCATCGTTTGGGACATATGTCAAAAAAATACATGCCTCTAACGCTGGGATATTTACCTACCTTTAATCATGAAACTGTGTACCTATAACCACTCTTGTGCGCTTTTGCTGTTTAACATTTGCCCCGAAATCACGGCACGCAATATCTATTGGGAGATCAAAAACATGTATTCATTAAAAACGACATATTGAAGCAAAAACGGGAGCCTATAAAAAGTCGGCATCAAAGAAATGTATAAATTATAATTTAAAATCCTTTGAAGTGGAAGTCACAGAAATAGGGCTTGAAACAAATCCCTCGATGAAAAGGTAGATCATATATTGAACAGTATTTGATGTAAGAGTTTCAAAGTAGTCCTCTTAAGGTAGCGTATTTCTCATAATGAGATTATGCACCGATTTGGAGCCTCAACCGTTTAAGCGATTATAATGTTCTGCTTTTTCAGTAACACTCATTTGTTGCTTAAAAAGATGCACGGATATGCAGAGATATGGAAATATCCAATACCAGTGAGTTTTGTTTCGTTCACATCACATTGTGTGAAATTTCGTATTTATAAATTTTCCTATTTTCCTACGTGGAAATAAATGAAACGGGATTTATATTTCACTTTGTTAGGTTTTGTTGTTGCAGCTTATATACAAATGTACCTGTGAGCTGCATGACTAAGTTTATCAATTTTACATTTTGACACGCTAATGATACTAAACATCAAGAGATAACTTGCATTTACCTAACTATATCATTAAACTGTACTTCGTAATTCTTACTAGAAATCGATCAGCCAATCGATCATCTTAAAAAAGTGCTAGGTCCATTTAAAATAAGAAAATTAGTGCCTACTTGCACCAGAGATTAGTTGATCTCCGCTTGCACTATGTGCAGACCGTGTAAGTTATCCTGCCTATTTGTTACCAGTCTGAACATTTTTAGAATGCTTTTAACACTCGCCATAGAATAGTACGTACACATATGGAGTTCCCATACGTAAATTGACTTTTAGGATCTAAGTTTAAAATCCTTAAGGACGGTTATCGGTTTTATCGATTTTGCAACACGGAAAAGTAAAGTGGGTTGAAGTGGATTCTGCAGTCTAGATACGACTATAAAGGAGGAGATACGCTTTGTTGCGGAATCCGCGAAATAAATTATAACAGCTTGCATTTTGTAGAGCTCCATTTTTGAGTGTTGGACGGAAACTGTTTATTTAGCTTTTATTTTAGTTCATAAAAGAAATAAATTCGTGACTTTAACGGGTACAGAATACAGTCAGATGTATTTAAAACGTAACCTTCAGATGTAAATCAAGTAGAAATTGTCTTACTTAATAGTAGTAGTAGTAAACATCGTTATTTCTAAAAAATGCTATCGACCTATCGGTCTTTCTACCCTTGTTTAATACATGTAGTCTTAATCTAAATAAAAAACAAAGATGAAAATTCTCTTAATCTAGATTAATAATCTGATTAGATAAACTTTCCAATTCTAATGACAAGAAAAAATTATTTTATTGTCCAGTAGTCCGTTGCGTTTGTAAGTGTTCGAGTAGCGTTGATGTGGAGAAACGGAAGCGAGATTGTCTGGTTGGTCTTGTAAGACAAAGGGGATTCAGTATGGTCCAGTTGTAGGGGTTGTTTGTCCATTTTGTCTGTAGATGTATGAGTCTTTCCGAAATCTTTGTCATGTTGTGCTTTCGTATAGTAGTTGGGTGGAGGGGTTGTGTAGTGGGTTTTGGGGGTATCTTATTCGTGTTATTAGTCTTAGTGCAATTTGTTCTGTTGTTTGTGTATAACGTTTTGTCCTTTTTGTTCCGTTGGTCATGAGTATATGTCCATAGTCTAGCAAGGGTCTACAAATAGCTTTATATATGTTGGTGGCGGTGTTTGTCCTAATTCCTCTGTCATTGTAGGTTAGTGATCGGAAGTGTTTTGTTCTCTTTATTGTTTCTGCCCTGACGTTTCGTATGTGTAGTGAATTTAAGTTTGTGGTCAATTGTAATTCCAAGGTATTTTACGTCGTTTTTGGTTGTATCGTTTGGCCGACTGCAGTTATTGTAGGGGAGTCAGCGTTGAGTCTATGGTTTGTGTCCAAAACCATGTCATTGTGTTGTTTGTTAGTGTTTGGAATCTTTGAGCTGCTCTCTCAGTAGTTTTGTCATGTACAATAAGTGCCGTGTCGTCTGCGTATTGTAATATGTATGCCGATCTGTCGATTTGATTTTTGTCTGGTAAGTTGTAATTGTTTATGCCATGGCAGTATATATTGTAGAGAAACGGTGAGAGCGGGGATCCTTGAGGGAGCCCTTACTTAATATTTTTGCATATACTTGAAGATATATTTATCCAATTGTTTTCATATTTTCATACTATTGGACTAACCTATTTTCCTGACGCAATATTTCCGTACAGTCACAATGTCCCGAGATCAAGACTTCTTAGCCACATTTTGAAGAGATCAACCAACCCCCGGGTGCTTAAACCGTAGGTTGCATAGTATTTTGGGGCATTTTTTAAATACATAGGTTCTATTAAAACGACCATAGCTATTGTTAAATTGCCTATTCCTAAGTTGGATTGGTAGAAGGGGTGCTATCGAATAGCCACCAAGATAGCCAGATTTGTCGCCGTTAGATTTCTTCTTGTGGGGACGCCTAAAATCTAAGATCTATTGTACACAACCTACTAGCCTACAAAATTTGCGGCAACGGATTATTAACGAGTGTCACCATATAACAACAGAAATGCTGAATAATGTGAAAATCGATTTGAGGAGAACTTGTATGCATGCATGGAAGTTAATGGACAGCAGTTTGAACATTTATTAAACTAAAGTGTCGGTGCAAATAAAACGAAAAAATGTCTGATTGTGAATAGCGCCCTGCTCAAGGGGTTAACAATATGGGTTTGGAAATAAGCCTAAAAGTTTCCCTCTTGAAAAATAAATTGACGTGTGCAAACAATTATTTTTAAATGCTATTAAGAACCCTAAACTTGAACCGTTTCATTTTCGGTGGTCCACCGATATAGATAAGACCTCTTATTTTCTTTTGTAATTAGGTAAAGGCAAGAATAAGTGACAAATCTGAGTTTCTCCGATACAAAAAGTTATTCTTTAATGTTGTTGCTTTTCTCCTAATTGACTATTAATTAACCAACTAACTTAACTAATTGAGAAATTACTAAGCATAACTATGAAAACAATAACTTATTAATTATTTCCTGCTTTTCCTCTAACTATTAACTTTATATTCGGAACTTAAAATTTTGATATTAGTCACCAAATAAACCAGTATTTTGTACATTTTCATTATTTATAAATTAAGACATTCTCTATACAGATACGTATATAGCAGTTAAAATCCTGCAGATAACTGAAACATTCTGCATAAAGACAAGTGTGTTTGGCAACTGCAGGTGTCTACGTGCGTGAGTATTTTAAAGTGAGAATTCTGTATTTCGAGATTACTACGCCAATTTAAATTCTGTTGCATGTTCTCTAGTAGCGTCGCTTCTCAATAATCACTTTTTGTGTTTTTTTTATCTTCTAAAGATTCTTTTTTATTTTATACTTCGTGATGCCTAAATTATTATTTTTCGTAAGAATTTAGATTTGTCAATGTCGATTCTAACTCTGGATATGAGCATTTTTAAACAATAATGTTAATTTTTTAAAATATTTCTCCATGCCTTCCTCCTCTACAACGCCACAAACTGACTGGTGGTTCAACCTTTAAATTTTATGATGAATCATTGTAGCACAATCCTACCTACAATGGACGTAGACTTTTGAGGCCATTTATCGCGTCTTTCAGTATTCTTCCAAGTGTTTTATGAATATTTAATTCCTCTATGTTTATATGCCACTATTTGAAATATATTATTTCACTAAACCCGTTTAACTATTCCTATTCACAAGTTTCATGGATACTCGAACTGTTTATTGTCTATTGATGGTATTTTAACGCTTCCCCATTCATGTTTCCACTTTTAAATAAAAGGCGAAAACTACGTGTCACCCATGGGTGCTGCCTCCAGTAGTTAATGTCACCCTTAAAAGTAATGCTACACCTATAAAATTACATTTTATTTTCATGTCTAAAGTGCATTTATTAAACATTTTTATTGTCGCAACTTACGTAAGCATTCACTATTAATATTCTAGAATATCAAGTTTATATTTCTACTCTATTGATTTTTTTGTATTGTCGCACAATGTGCCATATACTTACATTGACTGTAAATTCCACGTGCCTCATATATCACTCTTTAAATATCGATCTTTAAATAACTTGCTTTTCAGTATTTTCCGAGTGCTCTTAATTGTCTAGGTGACTAGCTCTTGGGTTTGATATGCTTTGCAGGTCTGCTACTCTCCATTTTCTTCTTTCACTTGCCGCTGAAACATTGGAACCAAAATAGGTTGCAACATTCTTACCATTAACTTCCCCGTTCTTAATTTGTTACTTGGAATTTGATAATTTTTTGAAAAAATAGAAAATCTAGAATATCAGTTAACTTGTCCGGACGAACCGGCTATTGCTGAAATAGTGGCTGCCTCACTATCCAACATGCTTTCGCCAGCACGGCAGACTACATTTGAATGGTCCGGAGTACTTATTAATGGAGTATTCTGGAGTACTTATTAATGGTGTAAAGAACCACAACTTCATTTTTCCATATTAAAAGGTGCATAAGAAAATATAAAGTTTCTGAGAGACTCTCTTTCTCCATCTCTATATAGCTCTTACAACCCAGGTCTTGGCTGGCTCAACAATTCCCTTCCATAGGATTCTGACCATCATTAGCTCTTCTGCTTCCGTGATATTCACAGATCCAATATCTGATGCTATGTTGTCTCTCCACCGTAGTCGTCGTCTTCCCAATGGTCTTCTACCGGTCGGAGCCTGCTCCCATGCTTATGTGACAACTCTTCCATGTTCCTGTCTTTCGACATGGCCGACCCATCACAGTCTTTCCGTTTTAACTATTTCTACAATGTCCGGTTGATCATATAGTTCATCTATTGCCCTGTTTCTTCTAGTACGATACTGTTGTGCAGTTTCATCCCTTGTATGTATCTCTCAGTTCTTCTATTTGCGTAATGAAGTGGAATATTCTTATTTTAGTCGTCCGAGATACATTTTTGGATTTTTTTATTTTCTGTAATGCAAAACAGCAGCGATTGGCACTTTGTATTCTGATGATAATTAACCATCATAACCGGTGTATGTAAACTTGCTAATAACTAGGTTCATTGGCGCTGAGCGTCGATTCTAATCTGTTATGTTAACAACATTTGAAATTACAACAGATAGAGGCTTATTGTTTATTTTGTGACGGCGCTATCAACGCTTGACTGTCGCTCCGATTAGTTTGTGCCAGGGCTCGTTTAAAATGTTTAAAGTAATTGCTCTGAATAACGGTATTTTGTCAGATACACTAGCGGCGTTCTCCCGCTATCATTTGTCACTAAAATTATTTAATTGTTGCTTAACAGCTCTCAAATATTTTTAAATTTATTTGTGTAGAAAAAATACTAAAACTGCAATATTTGCAGAGCAAAGTATGCAAATGAATCAAATACTTTTTACTTCTTCCATACTCGGCTTCTGTAGCGACGGGCAAAGCAAAAATTTTGATTTAAGAGTGAATATTAATTTATTTGTAATTTTACTGCGCTTTCTTACGTTATAAGTGATTTTGTATAGAATTCTTCCGGTATTTTCTGAACAATATTTGAAAAAAACCTGTCTCGATATCAATGTTCTTATTGTTCAAAATATATTCAGCCAATAAAGCTGTATTATATTAAACACGAAATTATTATTTTGCTGAAAGAAAATGTGTTTCAAAGCTTTATCAGAAAATAGGCACTTCAAATGCCAGCCGAATGGGATTGAGTTTTCACAGGCTCAGTCAAGAGGATTAATAATTTTCGATGAACAAAAACAAGTAAATATCTTATATACAATATCAAATATTTTTCCATCAACTTCACTGAAAATTGACAAGTTCCTTTCCTCGTGTCTGTCTGATGGAAAGAACAAACACCTGCGAAATATTGACGTTGAAGCACAATTTTGCGATAATCCTTCCACCGCTTTTGTTTGCAAACCTGGATATCAGGTAAACAAAAATATTGAATTAATAAAGTTGAGGGCTTTGAGTGCCTTTCGAATTTTTCCAAACGAACACATTATCGACATTCACATTTTGATAAATTAAATTAATTTGAGCGAAAATGAAAAAATCAAATAAATCATAAAATTCTCATCGATTTACTATATAATATTATTAAAGTGCTAAGTTGACGCGTAATATTCGTTCAAGTTGCAATCGAATTTGATCTCTGACTTATAAGGTGCCCTGTTCGCACAAAAGAACGTTCCTTTGTTTCATGGCAAAGATCACATTTAAGATGAAACTCTGAGAACGTTATATAAAATGTGAGCCGCATTTCTTAACTTCTTTCTTACTTGCTATAGCATTATCTACCGTAATGGGATATACCAAATGAGGCCAGTTGAACTCAGGCGTCGCTAACAATTCAACGATTCTTTTTTGAAAGGTTTTTAGTTTCGTCAACAAATTAAGTTGAACTTGGCAATATAATTTTGATCCACTCTGTTTTATTATTTATTAACATTAAAGGAGCATAAATTTTATATTGACTTTGTTGATTGACTGACTTTGATATTGATTTTATATTTTATATTTCAAAAAATGAATTGTTTTGAAACCAATCGTAGGCACTCCCTAAATTACAATTATTTCAAAATCACCATTTTTTCTCGACTGACAGTCTTAAATCCTGATAACAAAACTTACCATCAAAATGTGTTCTTTTCGCAAAATGGTCTTCCCGAGTATTCAGCACTATTGAATACTTGATAACGGTTCAAGCTACCTGCCATCTAAAACCTTTAATGTGAGTCTTATAACAGAAAGCGGTCCACAATAGTTTTCACTAAATGTACAACTAGGAATTGTTGGAAACTACTTGATAGGCCCATTTCTTTTACAACCCGAGCTTTCCGAAGTTTGCCGCCGCTGCCGTCAAGATGAATGGCCAAGGTTTCGAAAGACTTCCTATTGATATTAAAGTTAGAAGTGTATCCTGTGCACGATGTGTCCAAGTGTTTGACCTAATTTCAGCCTAGTTGTTTGTTTATATCGAAAAAGTGTATATTAAAACCATTTGATAGGTCTAGAATCACAACCCCAATATATTGGATGTTTCTCAAAGATTCTATACATATACCACCGCAGTTAAAACTGAAAGGAAGTAAAAAAATCTCACATTTGAATCAAAGACTTTCAGAAACCAGCTTGGTCTAGGGATTGGGTGGAAAATATCAACATGAGAGACACGAACAGGAAAAAGTTAAATCAAAAGCGAGACCACAAACTGAAGTAACAAAGTAAACACCAAAACACCTATAGAGAAAGAAATGCAATAATGGGACCCTATAAAGAAGGAGAAATATGAGGGAAGTAATTATCGGTTAAGAGGACAGGACTGAGGAATCTTGAACCCCGTAATGACGCGAAAAATGTAAAATAGGCACAGCATCATGAATGTCTTCAAACCGACAAAAACATTTAAATAATGCTTAACGTCAGCCAAGGACAAAAGTAATCTTCCAACCGCATCTGGATGATATCTACATGATTTCATGCAGCTTTATGAATGTTATCAAACACAAGAGAATCTACGGCCACTTATCAAAGGCCAGCAAATTATCATCAGAGAAGGGGATCTTTTGGACCAAAGACATCACCTGTTTCCAAGATTTCGAAGGAAACTATTTAGAGTGTCAAGCACCCAGATAACTTCAACAAAAAGGAAGTATCGGTAGCCGAATGTTTCTCGTCCAACCAGGGAAAGTATGAAAGAAATATTAAGCAACATTGAGACGTTATACACAGTAGTAGGAAAATGAAAGAATTAAGAGAATCCTACATCAATCTAATGCAAATAAACCTACCTATAAACATCAAGGCATACATTTTTGGAAACAAAAAACAGATTGGACACAGTCCACAAATGGAAAACCATTGGAGATGTGAGCAACGAAACAGCTTATTGGCCACCAAATGGAAGTAGATAACAACTCACCAAACTATGCCTGCACACTGATCACAGACACAGAGTACGATGAAGCCCTAGCGCACATCAAAACACTGCACCGGGGAAAGATAAAATTAAAGCAAAACTATTGAAAAGCCTAACTCAAGAAACACACAAACTGATCCTAACTGAATTGAACAACTGCATCACAAATGGCAGAATCCCAAAATCATGGAAAAACGGCTTAATAATCCCTATACCCAAAAATGGACTGGACAATACACAACCGAGCAATTACAGACCAATTTCACTGCTACCAGTACTTAGCAAGGTTTTTGAGTACATAATAGGGCAGCGACTGGGAAAACTGGTCGGAAAGTACATACCATCGTATCAGTTCGGATTCAAACATCAGCACTCGACTATTCACCCACTCTTCACTCTGACTAACAATATACAAACAACCCACCTAACTGACAGAAAGACAGCTTGCCTGTTTATGGACATTAACAAAGCTTTTGATAGTGTTTGGCATAGAGGCTTACTATACAAACTATACAAACTACACACACCAACATATCTACTACACACCATAAAGAACTTACTAGAAAACAGACAACTACAAGTACGAATTGACAAAACACTGTCATTTTCTTTTTCCCCTGAACAAGGGCTCCCTCAAGGATCCCCGCTCTCACCGTTTCTCTACAATATATACTGCCATGACATATACAATTACAACTTACCAGACAAAAATCAAATCTACAGATCGGCATACATACTACAATACGCAGACGACACGGCACTTATTGTACATGACAAAACTACTGAGAGAGCAGCTCAAAGACTCCAAACACTAACAAACAACACAATGACATGGTTTTATAAATGGAGACTAACACCAAACGCGTCAAAAAAACCAACTTCTGCTCACAAACCACAGACTCAACGCTGACTCCCCTACAATAACTGCAGACGGCCAAACGACACAACCAAAAACGACGTAAAATACCTTGGAATCACAATTGACCACAAACTTAAATTCACTAAACACATACGAAACATCAGGGCAGAAACAATAAAGAGAACAAAACACTTCCGATCACTAACCTACAAAGACAGAGGAATCAGCACAAACACCGCCACCAAAATATATAAAGCTATTTGTAGACCCTTGCTAGACTTTGGACATATACTCATGACCAACGGAACAGAAAGGACAAAACGTTATACACAAACAACAGAACAAATTTCACTAAGACTAATAACACGAATAAGACACCCCCCAAAACCCACTACACAACCCCCCCACCCAACTACTATACGAACGCACAAACATGACAAAGATCTCGGAAAGACTCATACAGCTACAGACAAAATGGACAAACAACCCCTACAACTGGACCATACTGAATCCCCTTTGCCTTACAAGACCAACCAGACAATCCCGCTTCTGTTTCCCTACATTAGCGCTACTCGAACATTTACAAACGCAACTGACTAGTGGACAATAAAATAATCTCTTCTTGCCTCTGAAATTTTATTTAATAATATCGTTAACCTAGAATAGGAGAATTTTCATATTTGTTTTTCATTTAGATTAAGACTACATGTATTAAACAAGGGCAGAAAGACCGATAGGTCGATAGCCTTTTTTAGAAATAAAGATGTTTACTACTACTACTACTGGAAGTAGATATGAACAATGAACTTGACCACTTATTTGGCCGGCTTTAATACAATAAATTGAGTTTGTAGCAAAAACATGTAATTTTTTTTTATGTGGAAAGAGATTATGTTTAAGCTCTATATTTCTTTATACCTTTATAGCGAAGCAATTAAATATTTGGGAATATTTTTATATTTTGTAAACTATAACTTAATTTTCATGCGCATGCAGACTATTTTATTAAGAAATTATTTAAAAGTTTTTCTGGAGCAACTCTCAGTGCTTACACACAAAAATGTCAATTTACAACGCTATTGTAGTTCCTCATTCGCAATTCTGTTCTTTGTCTGTTTAATTTGCCTCAGTATAGGATAAATCAGCTAGAAAGGGTTTCGAATAAAGCTGCTTGTCTTTCAGTCAACAGATTCTATTTGAATTTGTTCACATTTAAAGTTAAATGAACTCTATTACCTAAGTATTTACGTGTTAAGTAAACGCTTTTTAAAGAGGTAAATAATTATCACACAAATTGTACCGAGTGTATGTATATTGCTGGATAGATGTAACAACATGCAAATATTAAACTCTGTTTTACATAAGGGCCTGGTCGAATTTAATAAATTGTTTTTGAATATTAAAAACTTTATCAACTTAAATGAGTTTAAATTTTTTAATAGATTTTGGTTTGTTTTTGTGTGTTCGGTTTTATATCGAAAGTTTTCTTTAGGATAATTTGTTATACTGCATTGTTTTATTTTATGTAGCTCTGATGCTAATAAATACGTTATTATTAGTATTAAAAGTTCAAGAATTAAAACTTAAAAATAAAAAATTACAAAAAATGTTAAAGAATAAAACTATTAACTAAAAACTATAATAGATATTTAATATTTAAATGCAGATTTTTAGTCTGTCCTGTTAGTCCGAAAATTCAAATGAAAGGGATTATTTCACGGCTTAAGCGGGCAAATAATTTTTCCTTATTCCAAAAAATATGTGTCCGCTTAAGCCGCGAAAAAAAAATTCCTTTCATTTAATATTTAATACAGCATTTGTTGCCATTTATTGGTATTTTGTAGCCTCAATAGCGTTTTGATTCTTGCGAGAAACTTGGTATAGAATTTCTGCCAACAATAAGATCTCTTCTAGTGCATTTATCGTAGTACATCGACAAACATCCTGGAAAGCTAAATTCAGTTTCTATGAAGCAGCAAACTCAATCTGCTATCTTTTCAGTTATATAAATTGTTGCTCTCATGAAAGTGATACAATTCCAAAACTATCGGGAATAATTACGTGAAGAAATGTCATTGCGCGGCCACATGAAAAAGCTGGAAATGTAAAGCAAATAAATGGAAATGTATTTCTAGAGTACAAGCGAATTTTCTGTTAATTAAAAAATCGAACTCTACAACTTAAACGCTGACATTGCGGTCGAGTCTTATTAAGGAACGACGAGCTTACACGTAGGTCATTCCAACTACAAAACAACACTTAGAACCAGTAAACATAAGCAATGTAATGAACCCTCCAAGCGTGAAGAGCATAATTCTAACTAAACCGCGAAATGAGTGTGAGATAACGTATCAATATAGTAAAACGCCTTAGTAACGACATGACAAAACTTTAAACAAAATCAAGAACATTGTGCCCTTAAATATACTGGCTGACTCTAACCGGTTCATAAATGTAATTGGATCATAACATAATCCGTAAATTGGATAACTCGTTGCGTAATAGAGTCAGATAGCGAGGAAACTATTGGTTTAAAGTTCGAAGAACATTACAGTCACCTGATAACTCTGATTTATCAACAAATGTAAAGGCAGCCATCTGGATGTCTTTGATATCAGCAGGAATCTTAAAAGCAGTGACACCTGTGGTGAATCACTTAATTCAGTAAATAGATCGAGGAAGCAAAAATGAAGGTGGAGGTGAATAAATTAATTAAAAGCACGCTGGGAAATGTTATGTGCACGGGAAAAAATCAAAATTCAGGCTTTTCGAAACTTAAATCAGCTGGTCAATAGCTGGGGAGAAAACAACAGGGTTGCAGATAGGCACAAACAAGGATTAGTTAAAAATAAACACAGAAAATAGAATGTATAATGTTGAATTTAAACTATAAATTGTAAAGCGGTATTAGAGTCAAGTCCTAAATAAGACTATGCCATTATAATACACATCAAACCCGTTCCAGGTTGCTAAATTTAAAAAAAGGATTGGGTATTCCAAACTTTAAAAATAAGGAACACGTAAATAATCTGACTACTCTACAGGTTACGATAAGTTACAACGGTTTCCTGCTTGTCGAACTTGAACCAAAACAAGCAACTTTTTGGCTCCACAACCCAGGCAATAAAATCAACTTATTGACTGATTGATCACTATTTATTTATAAAAAGTTTATTATATTGATTGAAAGTTTTTTTGGGAGCCGTGGAGCATTGGAATTCACATCTGAGGTGACCATTAATAAAGGCGATGAAGTAAGGGTATCAGTCGAAGTTGTTGTGTGTCTCCCTCCGATCACTGGTTCTTCAATTGGTGCTGTTGCTGCATTTATACTACCTGGTGTCTGTGGAACGAGAGTAGAGGGAGAGTAGAGCACCAGTTGCACGCGATGATTGCCCCACTCTCCTCCATCTTCCCGTGAAAGCCGTCATAGGTTCATATAGTTTATATATTATTTATTAGAAGTTTGAATGTCTTGTTCAGGAAGTCCGTTGAAAGGAAATAAGTGACATGTTATTATATCATAATCATCTAAATTTAATTAATAATTTTTTTTGTAATTGCTATTATATTTTCTAATAGTTTGCGTCTATAATCGGTTTACTGTTGCCCTATTTTTGTCGAAATGCTTGGACCATATTATTGATATTTAGTAGGTAATGTTAATTTAATTGGCGTATAAAGAAAAGTGGCCTCGTGCCAAGCAGTAAATTTTGGGATTTTATTATATCTCAAATAATTTGAAAGGATGTAAATTTAGTGGAACTATGGATTGAACTATTTGGAGAGAGTAGTGTATAATTCATGAGGTATTCTAAAGTTTTGCGATGTTTATAATATACAGTTACATGTAGCACTGTATTGCATTTTCATTTAATTTGACTTGCAGAAATGTTCCTTCAGCTCGTGTCCTTTATCTGCTATGAAATGTCTCAAATTGTCACGATTTTGGCTTAAATAATAAAATTCAATCACACAAGCAATTTGTAATGAAGTGTATGTATTGTGTATATATTACATACACATTTTATTCAGTGTGTACACACCCACTTCGTCCCCCTTAAATAATCAGACGTCCATTGGATTGACACGACCTGATTCATTTATCATATGCCATTAGGTTGTTTACTCGATCACGATTGACTTGTCTTGGTTACTTTTAGTGGTCGGCTCATTTACATCAATATAGGAATATCTTCAAAATCAATATGAAACTGTATGCTACGTTGTTGATTATTTTAGCACCACATGAGGTAAGACCAGCTTTGTCTTCCGATGCATACAAGTACAGGTGAAGTTAGGTTGTCGCGGCACTAAGTTAGGAAGGCAAAGTTGAGTTTTTCCAAATTAAGAGCCGTTCTGTAATTTAATTTCTATAAGATTGTCAAGGACCTAACAGGAAAAAAGTATAATTTCTTGACGAAATTTGGAATTATCAATCAATCAGTGCATTGCCCAGTAAACACAACAACCTAGTTAACTAAAATATATGGTTTCGATAAAAAAAAGAGTAGGCATGTTATGCTTGCACCTATTATAGATTAGAGACACGAAAATTAGTAAGAAACCAACTTTTGGAAAAAAATAGACTTAGTCGATAGAACCCCAACCAGCATCAAAGCTAATAATCACATGAAAAGACTTGGTAATGAACATCGAAGGCGCTAATTGCGTCACGTCATATTGACGTAATAATCAGGGCAAATTGCCACATTGAAATGACGTCCATAAACGACGTACTGAGTCGTAAAAAAATGTAAAAGTGTGATATATCTTTCATTTGTGATTAAAAGCGTAGGTCGGAACTAGGAGCAAGAATCACGTCGTACTGACTTTTCTATACATACTTATCCAAATGTCACATATATGAATATCAAAACAATCCGACGTGATAATCACTTCACATTGTCAGTGAGTGCGATAGCTGGTAACACATCAGACGTAGTTCATCAAATCAACATATAATTGTGCTTTTTCAACGGAAGCTAACACTTTAGTGCTAGTTTTTGATCGGATTCTTCTACTTCATCCTTAATTTGCCAAGGTTAGGGGCAATCTACCAGCTACTCGATTCTGCCCAGAGGCGCAACTTGAAGAGTTATTTCTTCTGGGAATCTGTCGCTGCTATCTGTATAGTGCTGTGAATATTTGTAGAAAGAGGGGATGTTGGAATATTCTCTTGTACATCAAAATCTTCTGCATCTATCTAAACATTTCATCAAGATCAAGAGTTGTGCCATCAGGCCTAATATGGATCAAAACAAAGATTAGAGTTGTCTATTTTGTGATATGTAATGTAACTCTATAGCGGCCAATAGTATCATTGGTGTTCTGAAAATAAATAGGGTATATACCCTATTTATAGTATAATATTATATTTATATGTGTATAAAGAAACTATGGTGTGCTGTCAATGACGCTGTAAATTTGTACCTACCATACAAAAATCCAGCATTTTCAGCTTCTACTGATGACCTACGGATTCTAACCACGACAATCTTTCTCTTTCCCAAAGCTGTGGACCCTTAAAATCGCGAGAGACATTTGATAATTGAAACATAATATGACTGGTTAGTACTTTAATGAGAACGTTATAATGACTGCTTGATGATAGCCACTATCATTATTCATTTCTGCATTATAAATTGATAACTCATATGGAAGTTTTGAAGAAAACTTGATAGGGTTCTTTATGTAGCTTTCAGTTAGTTCGTGATATAACTTATTACCGTCGTCAGATTAGTGTTTAAAGATTTCAGGAATCTCATTTTAAATAATTGATCCATCAAGTGGTTTCCACAGTAAATTTCTGGGAGTTTTAGAGTTAGATAAACGTAAACCTTAACGGTTATTTATTATGTTTTTTATATAGTGTTAAAATTATTTTTCTCTTTCAGGAAATGATGAACCCTTCGATCTGTACTATGACAACGAGGATGAAACTGAAAGGCCGAGAATTACAACATTCATTCAATCTCTTGCAAATTATGCCAATACTATCCCTTCGCCTAATAATGACCAGGAAGGTGAATGTGCAACTGCCCCTGTCCAGAGTGCTGAAATGGGTACCCTTATCGGAGTTTACTTGCCTTGTATTCAGAACATTTTTGGTGTAATTTTATTTATTCGTCTTACTTGGGTATGTACCTGCCTAATATGAAACTACCATGCTGAACATACGATACAAATACAGTGGCTATATTTTAGGTTGTAGGAACGGCAGGAGTTTTATGTGGATTTTTTATTGTCCTTACTTGTTGTTGTGTGACAATGTTAACAGCAATTTCTATGTCTGCAATTGCTACTAACGGGGTGGTACCGGCAGGAGGGAGTTATTTTATGATATCTCGAGCGATTGGACCAGAGTTTGGCGGAGCGGTGGGCATGCTGTTTTATACTGGTACCACTTTAGCTGGTGCTATGTATATTGTGGGTGCCGTTGAAATTATACTAGTAAGTATAAGTTATTTTTTATATAATATTAGAGAACAATAGATTCTCAATAATAGTTTACTTTTAAAACGTAAATTGTCATTTAACATATAATAATAAATCACAATAAAAATTTGAAAATTTTATTGCGACAGATAAAAGATAAATTTATTTTTAATAAACAGAAAAACACCCTTGTTCCTGTCACTAATCTAGCTTTTTTGATTCAGGAGCGGATATTGGTTGTTTAGGTTTTGTGATCTAAGACAACACCAAGATGCTTATCCTCGTTTTTTCATTCCAAACATTTTTCGGTTATACTGATGTTGCCATCAACTTTGTCTTGCTTCCTGCCAATTATTATGATTTGGCTCTTCTTCAGCTTCAGCTTGGCTTCAGCGTTGAACTGCCCCTTCACTTTAATGCAGAACTGAGGCAGTTCGTCACCTGCAAGCTGAAATATCTTTCTCTAAAGCAATGGAGAAAGAATCGGTTGTTAACGCTGAAGATTCTTCTACAAGTGTAATTGCCCATCTCTCCAATCTCTGTCGAAGTCCCTCTAGAAAATCTTTGGAATCTCTGCTTATTCAGTCTTCCTCTAATCCAAGCTGTTCTGGCGGCCTTTCATCAAATTCGTCCGCTTCTTCTTTGGAGCTCCTCAAAGTAGTCTTGTCAGTTACCTTACTCATCATGCTTCAGCATCCTGTTCGTGATTCCGCCAATTCCAGGACATTTATTCAATTTGGTTCTTCTGATAATCGTTGTAACTTCTCCTGGAGCCGTGGGCTGATAAGGCTGTCTGCAGTTTCAGCCCGTACAATTCAGACATCTTTTTCCTGGCGCTACTCATCTTCGTGTAGTTGGTTCTATTCCTGGCTTCTAGGTCAACTGCATCTGCGAAAGCCATGGCATTATCGCCATTAGTGTCTACTATACTTTGTTCTTCATGGAGAGGAGGTATTCTGGAATCTTCTACTTTCAGTTTGCCCAGGTGTCTCTACCACTTCAGGTTCCTATGGTCGATTCTATTCTCGTCTGTTGGGCATTTTCGGGACGTCCTAAAGAATCTTTCATGGTTGGCTATTTTCTTGCGGATGGTTGCTGGCAGTTCTTGCCGTGTCTACAAACAGTGCAGGAGAAATATACATAATCGATGTCTTAAAATGAAAATTTAAAAAAAATACAAATTTCCAGCCCAAAAAAACTTAACCGAACTTTGTGACAAGTTTTTAAAGAAAAGCTAAGCCAAATCGAACTTTAGATACTCGAAACCATCCCCTATTGGACTGACTCTAGGTCTAGGACTCTTATTTAACCCATTTACTAAAACTCTTTCCTCATTCGCAATGTGAAGAATCTGCCCCTTTATTTTTTAATTCCGCTAGTATGTTAAAAGGGACACAGAAACCCTTTTAGTTACATTTTAACGCTTAACGCCACAACACGCAAGACACCTCATGGGCTTTTCAGATCACTTGCAAAAGGCTGTTTGTGAATGAAGAACGAAATATTTACCGTAAAAAGCAATAGTTCAGGTGCCTATAAAAAAATTACTGGTTTTAAAATTATTGGAGATTATTGAAAATAGTACATGGAAGGCACAAATTTGAATGGTCTTTTGTTTTCAATAAAATTTGGAAAGGTCTTTAAAGGTCCGACGAGAACCATTAATAAGTTGCTTAGGCTGGCTTTCCGGTTGTTATTCCATTAGGCTTTGAGATATAAGTGCTTTATTAGACTTTTAAATTCCAGCTCGCAAAATGTTCAGCATTTTCCTGGTTGCTCTAAATCATTTAGAAGTTTTCTTGAGAAGCGTGAAAGCGTTAGAGTGTCTTGTTAAAGTAATCTGTAAACACTATACACATTCAATATGACAAGATAAACCGTGTAAATAAAAATAGCTACACAGCACTTTTGGTGTTTTACCTAATACAGAAGATCCGTTATTATAAAAGGTATAAACATGTTCGATATCATCGGATGTGGAAAATTGTGCAATATTTACTCTTACTCGTCGTCCAAATAAAGTACCCGTAACCTGCAGATTTGATCGAATGAAAAGAATTCCGCAATTATATAGAGTTTGACTTCAGCCAAGCTAGTGAGAGAGGAAAATCTTTAACAGAGAGTGGAAAACATTAGGGTTTCAACAACAGTGTGACAAAATTGTTTTTGCTTCGCGTAAATATGAAACATTAATAGAAGGACACGAATTTGAATATTTATGTCAAATAGCTTTTAGATGGCACCATTCTCTTTGAATCTACCGATACGTAATATTTACAAAAATAAATTCTGAGGCCTTAAACCTTACTAAGAATCTCTCGTGGAATCCAGTATGTTATTTCTGAAACCATAGGGTTTGACTGAAAATGAAGAGAGATCCGAAATTTTAAACTACTTAACTTTGGCAAATACGTGGTGTTACAAGTTAACATTTTGTTATGTTCTGCCAAAAATACTCAAGTTTTAATATGAAAGATAAAAAGTGAGAAACTAGGTTAGAGGTTTGGAACGATTTGTTTTCTATTCCACTCTACGCAACGCCATAAGATCTTTGCAAAATACATAATTCTTTTAGCTCAAAAAATTCAAGACGAGGGCATATGGATGGGCAAGCATGAAACCTTTCAAGAATAATCATATCGATATTCCAAAACTTTATATAACTATGCATGCGCTAACCGAGAAGGTTGTGATAAAAATATACCGTGCATAAACCCCTTATCTCTTCTTAACTAAAGTGGCTAAAAGTTCTTGAAGCAATTTCGCCAATTATTTTCAGAAAATAAAAAAAATGATAGTTTAAGAGATCCAACATGAAATTTGCCAATTAACCACACCAAACATTAAGTTAAATTGAGTGTTGAAAGTGTTTGCTTTCAAATCATGGGGATTTTCAAAATCCTGCAAGTGACCCATTTGGCCAATTAAACATTTCACAGCCAGTAAACGGCGCTTTATCCTTAAGTAAAGATCGAGAGCTTTATCCAAGGAAACGTTTGTTATAGCAGAAAAATGGGAAGGCAGATCTTGCAGCAACAAGTTTTGTTTAGTAAAATAAAATGCGAGTTTCTATCTATGGATTTCGAATTTTACAGACCTTTGGCTGAGTTATGTTATAGTAGGTACTTAAAAGACAGATACTTATGTCTAGATTTTTCGCTACTATAAGCAAAATATTTTTTTTGCTCTCAACCGAAATGTCCTTAAAGCACAGTTATTACATTTCGGACAAAAAATGTGGTTTGTCGACGAGATTGTACACATATAAATCACACATCATAAAAACTTTGTATTTTGGTTTTCTTCTGTTAACTAACTAAATAAGCTCATTTTGAAACTTTCAATAAATAGAAATTCGTCCCATGTGGCGAATTTTGTGAGCGTCGCAGAGGTTGCACAAAGTTTCAAATTTCTAACATAGATATACTCAGAATAATGACAAAAGACGAATTTAAAATGTTACTTTTGAAACTGAAACTGCCAACTTTTAACGAACACATGTTTACATCACTGCTCAATAGTATTCAACATTCGGTACACGCCGCAATTGTGGTCAACGACTTACTACACATGTTTCTATTTGTACAAGGTGTTTCCTCTAACGTTGACATTCCTCTAGATCATTTATTTCAAAAAATTGTGAAGAGTAGTAAGTAGTAAAAAAGTAAATAAAGACAATCAGATTAAAATCAGTTTATCATATTTTCCTGACTGTACTTCAATTCACTCCAATACATTCCTGGGCTTCAGTCAATTCTACTGTTTACTATTTAAAATGTTACAAACACGCCTCGGTGTCTCTCTCCACCATCATCAGTCTGTGCGTATAGTTGTTTCTACCTTAACATTCAACTGGTCACTCTAACACAAGTTACCAAGTTAACAGTCAACTGGTCACTCTAACACAAGTTAACAAGTGACCAGTTGAATGTTAAGGTAGAAACAACTATACGCACAAACTGATGATGGTGGAGAAAGACACCGAAACGTATTTGTAACATTTCAAACAATAAACAATAAAATTGACTGAAACCCAGGAATGTATTGGAGTGAATTAAAATCAGTGATTCTCTATATGACCTCCATTTAGCTCTATATATTTTCCAGAATCAGATTCAACTTTATCTAAAACGTTTTGAATATATTAAAGACGTAAATCATCAACATTCGTAACTGGACTTAATACACAGCATTCTTAAAATTGCTCGAGAACAGAATCAAGAGGCGTTAAGTCGGGGCTGTTAGGGGGCCATGGGATAAGACCAACTCGTCCAATCGAGATATCAAAAGTTTCATTTTAAAAAAGTACTTGCGGGAGAACGTTGTGTGTTGGATAAGATAATTAATTCTTCATCTGCATTAAGAAATGTTGTTTAGAAAGACTCTGAGAAAGAAGCTTACTCAGACTTAAAAGTTTTGTTTTCTTTTTTTGAAAAAAGCATTTCAAAATTGCTCATCAGGCGCATTTAAAGTTCTACTGCAGCACGCAACTTGAGTTCAGATAAATACTCAATAAATTACTTCGGTTGTGATCAATATTCAATGAAAATAAAGCTCCTAACGCACCATGAGACTAAATTTTCAAATAAAGTACTGTAAAATCAACGAAATTCAAAAAGTCTTGGACCCAACTTGGGTCCTTATATAAGGTTATAGAGACCCTCAAACAAATATGCCAAGTTGCAAAACCAGAAAAACTGCTCAATATTAATGCGAAATATCAATATCGTTACAATTCCCGCTTGTTAATAAATCACTTTCTCGATGTAGGTACAGGTTTGAATTATAAAAGTATTGCTACTTTGTAAGGATGAAACTGCTCAGATGGTCATTTCGCAAAACGCGTTTATCAATGCGAAAGTTTTGGCCGGATTTCTTCAAAAGTAGGTACCTGCCATTTTTCAAATTTTTAAACGGTATTTCTGTGAGCACAAACCTTGATTTAACGACCTGGTACCTCTCATAGTTTCTGTGGTTCTAATAATGACTGACATCCTCGACGGAATCTCAAACATTTTTAAACAAAACAGGTAACTGTACTCATCAGTACAGTGTAAGCTCTCAAGCAAACCACCTCTGAAGATGCAAGCCACTCGTGCTTGCGAAACGTCAGGAAGAAATTCTATTTTGCGACGGCCTAAAAACCCGAAAAACTCACCAATTTCAAGAAATGGCCTCGAAAGCCTAACTCGATTTATAAAACAGGTAACCTTTTTAAAGGCTTTAAAATTTGCCCTTTTATATGGGTCCAAAAAATCCAAAAATTTTGTACTACTAATTTTAAATGGAACAGCTCGCCTTTTTCAAATAAATCATACAAACAAAGCATCAAAATACTATTGTGTTCCAAAACATCACGGCCTGGAAATTTTGTTCCTAAAAGTAGAGGTCCTGATTAAATTATGAAAATAGCTAATTTCCAGAAACAAAACATGGAGGCAAAAAATTGATGAATGAAAAATAAAGTGAAAATCCAATTTAAATTAGTTCGCTGTACTTGTATTCAGAATGTACTGGTAATTTAAAAATATGAAAAAGGCTTTTGCAATATTATCAATTTTTAATTCCTTGGATCAATTGGGGATTTAAAATTGGGATCATAAAGGGTAAATCGAATTTCGGTTAAAAGAAAAAAACCATGGCGAATAGTGATAGTAATAATAGACTATTATCGAGTGATTATTAATAATTCGTATTTAAGAATCAAAATAAAAATTCGAATGATTTAATGCTATAGAAAACAAGTATGACACTGTTAACAGAAGGCATATCCGAATCCATAACTGCATAAACGTTTGAAATATTAGCTAATGACTTATCTCGATAAAATTAATTATTGTTTAGACAAAATTTTGTAGAAAATTATAAACAATGTTGTAAACTTTTTCATTCTGGTATGACGAAAAATTATCCAGCGATCAACGTAATGCCGATTCTTTTTCAAGCGCATAACCAGACAAGGCAAAATAATTATATCTCTCACATAAGTATAATTTAATAAAGTATATATTTGACAAGATAAAATCACAGATAGATACATGTAGATGTGTGTATGTAATATTGTGTTGCTCCTCCCATTTATATCCGTATGCAAAAGTTTCTATCGTTTTCTTATTTGAAGTTGAATTGTTTTGCTCCAATGGCATGCCTTGAATTACATCTTTTTTTGATGACAGGAAAATCCTCTCTAATTTTATATTTTCCTCTGTCGGCTTTAACTCGAATAACTTTGCCTCAAACACATTGCTATGTTTACGTGTCTCCTAGATATCAGTAAATTCGTATTTGGTGTTTATTTCTATCTTTCTCGTCATCTGAACCTCCTATCCATCAAAATACGGCTTTCTGATAAAAAGTTTCTTACTCCATCTCCATATCCATTTAACGCCGGTTTACTTGCTCCTCCGCACGAATATCGCATTTCAAAAACTCTCTTAAGGATTTAATTGAATGCATTCCTTAATAGAAACATTCTTATTGCCTAACTCGATTTTTCCTTTACTAACTAGGAAAGGAAAACTAAACTATTATACAAATAACAACAATAATAAACAGCAAATAGCACATAGAATTTCATCACAAGATATTCGCTTTGTCTGCCATTTTTTCGCATGTGCAAATTGATCACTTTTAAGTATTTTCCGGCCGAGTAAGTTATTTCGATGGAACTGAAAGCTGAAAAATGTTGAATCAATAGGTGCTTAAAGAAAGTTTCAAAATACAGTATTTAACATTTTTCCAAAAACCCGTTCATGTGTGAAACATTTCGGTGACAGGTCTTTGATTATCAGCTAGCGCTTGTAACATTTGCTCGAAAAGTTTTAAAATACTTTTGAAATAGGAGATTTCCTTCTGGAATAAATGATCATCAATTAACTCATAAAAATATTTCTGAAGACACCTGTTGATAAAATCCAAATTTTCTATCATTTTGTTGATTTACAAATCAATAGAGATTTATTATAGCGGAAAAAACGCCCTACTTACTTCGCGTGTTCAAATGCAATTCAGCAGGCAATTTCAGTCAATTTCAACGAACCAATTAATGTCATTGATTTTTTAAGATTTAGGATATTTAAAATGAAAATCGTGCACTTGGCTACAATTTTTTTCATTTTATATGGCTTGAAATTGTTCACTTTCAAGAGTTCCTTAACTCTAATCTTGGTCAATCATACGAATATAATAGCTTACGGTTAGGTAAAATAACAGCCCTAACTGTGTTTGCAAGGTGGGCATAGTTATAATCAAATATAAATTAATAATATATAAAGCTAGTTATTCGCAAAACCATAATTTATTTAGATATTTATTGATGTGCATCGATAATTTATGAACTAAAATTTTGTGTTCTGGATTTTGATGTGGCAGATAATCTACTTTGCAATACATTTCCATGGCATATCAGCTTTTGCCAAAGGCGTAGTTATTGATCAGACTTGTTACAGGCAAACTGTTGACACCCTGATTAGGTTTAGTACTAATTAAACACCGAAAATGACCCTCGCATATACGCATTATTTCAACGATTATTTCAATTTTTTTAAAGTAAAGATCATTCTTCTATAAGCTTCAATTCAGTTTAACGTGTGAAATTTGAGTTTTTGAAGCTTTATTTAATTTCGGATGTACCACAAATGAACCCACATTCCGCGATTACGCGAACATGGTGTTACTTTACGGCCAAGTGCACTGTAATGGCAAAAGAGCGCAACAGCTCTATTTAGCTCAATTTCCCAATCAGCCAAAGCCATCGCATAGAGTGTTTGACAGAGAATTTCAGCGATTGCAGGAAACCGGAATAATAACAGTTAATGGGGCAAATTGTGGAGGTCAGAGAAATCGTAGAACCATAGAATTTGAAGAAGTGTTCAATAGGATGGAACTAATTCCATCAAGTAGTACTAGAACAAGAACTGAGAGAGAACAAGGCTTGAGAGTTTATAACTCAAGCGTTTGGCATGTTTTAGAAGAACAACAGGTTCTCCGTGATTAGCTCTACTACTTAATATTATGAACATAATTTTCTCTGGGTAGTTCATACAACGCTGCCAACTTGCAACACAAGTATGTGAGAATCAAAATATGTGAGCCGATATTCTTGATGGTCAATTAATTGGTCCTTCCATATCGTTGTACCTCTCGCAGTTACTTGAACTTTGCTCGATAAAACTCGCCCGAAATGCTTGAAAAATTGTACACCACCACACTATTTGCAAACCGTTTGAGAGTTAAAAATACTTAAAGCTATCATTCAGGGGAAAACATAATGCAAGAGAGAACCAGTTGTATGGCCACCACCCTCTTCCGGGTTAACTCCTCTCGACTTTCTTTCTAATGGAGCCGTATGAAGAGTCATGTGTATAAGACACACGTCCGATCCGAAGAAAGCTGGTACCTTGTATTCGAAACAGCCAATCAAAATATGATACATAAATGTTACGTGTGCATTTGCCGTGTTCGGCTAATATGGACATCACTTAAAAATTTAGCAATAGCTCGAAAGCTCATTATATCCGTCAATTTTCAACCCTCTGTATGCCGGATAACTGCAACACGCATTCATCAGCACCCTTTATAGGCTGAAAATGTATAAATTCGATTTATATAGTATAAAACATTTTCAAAAAGAGACGAATTTAATTATAATATATAAAATTATTTTAGTTTGAATGTTAAGTTATGAAATATGTTTTAAATATTATAGATAGATTTTAGATATCCAAATAAATATATTTTACATTATACGTTTATATTTATTTATATTATATGTTTTATATGTATATTGTTTTCAACTACAGTTTTAATATTGCAACGATTCAATCAGGTAGAACCACAAAAAATGTAAGCTATAAGTGCTCATATGGAAACCGGAGAAAAAAGAGTTAATGTGAATCTAAACTGGTCTAGTATATGCAAACCCTATTGAGAATTTGCATAATTTGGGGCCCGATTAACTTACTGCATCCTGCAATGAAGTGAAACTGAAAATTTCTACTGATCGTTTTTGTTTAAGTATTGATTTTGACCGAATGCGTTTAAACCGCAGCCAGTGTCTCGTCGGCTTTTTCCTGACTGATCGAATATTGAATAATTTTTCATGCACCATTTTGTACTACAGATTCTACTATTTTTTTTTCTCTAAGTTTATAATTAGACAACGAATATGGCGTTCTGGAGGTCTTTTGAAGCAGTTGATGAGGAAGCGATAAACTTGAAGCAGGTGCTAGTAACTCAGTTTGTATTTATCTTATTGCTGATTAACATTAATCCTACTCGCGTCGGCCATAAAATACAAACAGATGCCGACTGCTAACGGACCTACAGTTTTTCATACTGTCTCAATAGACTTTGCATTGACTTGCCTTTTTAAATCATGTTTCCTGCTCTTTACAAGTAAGCCCGACTAACCCCTTAAAAGGATTAAATGGCAATTTTGAATTACCCTGCATTGAAACCTAAGTATGAACATTACATTCGTGTCAAAGACTGTTTCATTTTCATTCATGTCAAATAGAAAGAATACTGTGGTTCTTTATATATATCTAGGACACTTTGAATGGACATTTGTAAAAATTTTTTTGGGTAAGCCCGGAGTTAACTAACAATAAACATGTTTAATTTTTAGGTATATATGGCCCCCCAGCTTACACTGTTTGGGGATATAAATGACGACTTTGTAAAATTCAATAACTTTAGAATCTATGGGACTTGCCTCTTGGCCATAATGGGGTTAATCGTCTATGCAGGAGTGAAATTTGTTAACAAGTTTGCAACTGTAGCTTTGGCGTGTGTGATCTTTTCCATAATTGCTGTCTACGTTGGTATTTTCAAAAATGTTCATGGGAGCGACGCACTTCAGTAAGTAGATACACTTAGAGGCTGAACGCTTTAGTTACGTATAATTTATTCTGAGTCGGAAATGCATGATAGTTCACCTTTCTCAATGCACAAAAATATCATTATCTACAACTTCATTGTTACAGAATTTGTGTACTTGGACGACGCTTACTAAGAATAGATTCGTCTAGTGACTGTACAAAAAATATTTCCGGGCCCTTGTACCAAGAGTTCTGTCCCAACAATACTTGTTATTCCTACTGGACAGAAAACAATCTTACTTTAGAGCGGGGTATTAAAGGCTTAAGTTCTGGAGTATTTTTTGGTAAGTTTTACCAATTCGTTTACAACTTTCTCTACGATTAATTCTCTGTTGTAGACAATATTCAACACAGCTTTCTAGAAAAAGGACAGTTTATAGCGAGAAACAATCTTCCAGCGGATATAGAAAATATTTCAGATAATACCTACTCCCAAATAATGGTTGATATAACTACCAGTTTTACTATTTTGATAGGTATTTTCTTCCCATCCGTAACTGGAATCATGGCAGGGTCAAATCGTTCAGGTGATCTCAAAGATGCACAAAAATCTATACCCATCGGTACAATATGCGCCATTTTGACTACATCTACTGTTTATCTAAGTGCAGTAATACTTTTTGCGAGTACAGTAGATAATTTACTTTTACGAGATAAGTAAGTATGCGATACCATAATAAAAAGGTAGTGTGCATCGCAACATTTTTTTTTAGATTTGGAAGTTCAATTGGAGGGAGACTAGTGGTAGCTAATATAGCTTGGCCGAATCAGTGGGTTATTCTCATAGGCTCATTTCTATCTACTTTAGGAGCCGGCCTACAATCCCTCACAGGAGCTCCCAGACTTCTTCAGGCTATAGCAAAAGACCAAATTATTCCTTTCATTGCTCCTTTCTCAGTTTCGTCTGGCCGTGGAGAACCCGTTCGAGCTTTACTCGTGACACTGGTAATTTGTGAATGCGGAATCCTATTGGGAAATGTTGATATTCTTGCTCCTCTTCTCTCCATGTTCTTCTTAATGTGTTACGGATTTGTTAATCTAGCATGTGCTGTGCAAACATTGTTAAGAACTCCAAATTGGAGACCTCGTTTTAAATACTACCATTGGATTCTTTCCTTTTTGGGATTGTCTCTCTGTATTGCTGTGATGTTTATGACTTCTTGGTATCTTGCTTTACTTGCCATGGGCATGGCAGGTGTTATTTACAAATACATCGAATACCGAGGGTAAGATTTTGATTTAATTTACTACTTTATCGAAGTACTACGATCCACCATTCCAGCGCTGAGAAAGAATGGGGAGATGGCATCAGAGGTTTAGCTCTATCTGCAGCCAGATTTTCACTGCTTCGCTTGGAGGAAGGACCTCCACACACCAAAAATTGGAGACCTCAAATTTTATTGCTGCTGAAATTCACGCCAGATTTGCAATTGGAACATAGAAAGTATGTCTCATTTGTCTCTCAGCTGAAAGCTGGAAAAGGGCTCGTTATATGTGCATCCGTTCTTGCTGGAGACTACAATGCTATAGGAGAACAAGCCATAGCTGCCAAACATGTCCTACAAGCAGTAATGGTAAAAGAAAAAGTTAAGGGATTTGCCACAATTCTGGTAGCTAAACACATTGCCGAAGGACGTTCCAACTTGTAAGTATATTTTCATAAATATCAAGTATTGCTGATATATTTCTTATTTTCGTCATTTGGGATGGGATTTTAAAACTAAACAGTTTGCTTATATCTACAATTCCTTTGGTTTCTAAAAAATGTAATTTAAGTAAGTAATAATAAGTGTATTAAACGGACTATGCACGGGCGGATATTCATGTCTCATATAATCACTCTGGATCGATTCCACCCACAGCTTCATTTGCACAATCCACATTAGCATTTAATGTAAAAACACACAGTCCCCATTAGTTATAAAAATAGGTATTAACATAAAAATACATTTCCCGCTTTTCTTCTTTAGCTAATTTAATACACGCACCCCGAATTGAGATACACATAATAAGGTTAATCGCAATAGAAAAAAATTAGCGGAAGGTGACATGCAATGTCTAGTCGTAATAAATCGTGTATTGTAGGTGCAGGAGCCGAAATCTGATTGGGACAAACGGTAAAAAGTATTGCTTGATCTGTAGGTTATCGGCTCCCAAATCTCCGAAATTATATCTTCGACTGTAGATTTTGCGACTGGATGATATCCATCATTAACGCTATTGCGCACGTTTCTTGAGCTTTCATATGGACAGTTTCAGGAGCTAAATTGCGATGGCACACGTAAACATTGGACTCTCTCAAAGAAAATCCTGCAACCCACTGAAGTTCGTCTCAAGTCTCAACCCAAACCAGACGACTGAAACTTGAATCTTGTCTATCTATATATTCAGACCTATGTCTATATGAGCGAAATAGTCTCAAGTAGTAGCAGATCCTCCATATTTTTACACTAAACCGCTCAATTTTTCAAGTGCCGAAAGATGAAGTGGTGAAACGGAAATAAAAGGGCACAAACAATGAAAAGGGAAAATATAGACTTGATCGACCCCTCTCGGCTACAACTTTCGGGGTGGACGGGTCGGTGTGGGTACTCATATGCGGTTATCTACTTGCATAGCTTTAATCCTGTCCGTACATTGAGCAAACAATAATATACACAAAAATTATATAAAATGGTTCAAATTTTACTCGACAGTGCTAGATTTGACGTCAACAGATCATTTTTAATGGCATACGTAAAAGGAATTGTTTGGACTTCATTCCTATCCATAATAGAACGAAACACCTCTCTCTTTTGTATTTGATTTCCAATAGAAAATTCAAGCATCGTAGATAATTATTTGTAGCTTTGTCTTAATGCAGAACCGCTCACACATAGCTAACTTTATAGGCAAATATTTTTCACTCCAGGGTACAAACCGCGGGTCTTGGAGGCTTGAAACCAAATACAATCATTTTGAGTTGGCCCTATGGTTGGAGAGATGATGCTGACGAAGAACAAGCATTTGAACATACTGTTCGTACTTTAACTGCTGCCAAAATGGCTTTGCTTATTCCTAGAGGCATTGACTTCTTCCCTGATAACACCCAAAAAATTAGTGGTTACATTGACATTTGGTGGATCGTGCATGATGGAGGATTACTGATGTTAATACCATTCTTATTGAAGCAGCACCGGGCATGGAAAAACTGTAAATTGAGAATATTTACCGTGGCGCAATTCTCTGATAATTCTATTCAGATGAAGAAGGATCTGAAAACATTCCTATATCACCTAAGAATCGATGCCGAAGTTGATATTGTGGAAATGGTAGGTATTTACTTGGTTTCAAAATTACTTTTTTCTGAACGACTCACTTGTGTTTGTAGTCTGACAAAGATATATCAGCCTATGCCTATGAAAGAACTTTGGTAATGGAACAACGCACTCAAATGATAAGACAACTTCGCTTAAACAAGAAGGAGACCTTCGGAATGGTAAGTTTTTGTTACTTTTCAACTTTTTTATAACTTGTTTCACACAGAATGAGTCAAAATTCACTTGCGGGCTCAAATATGAATATTCGTGCTCTCTGTAAAAGACTAGACATTAATTAAACACTTATAAGACTCCAGTTTCTTTGACAAAAATGCACGATATCCGTACAACTAAACAATATTGAACACAAACAGGAAACATGCCCTCCGAAACGAGCAACATTTGACGGTTTTTTAATGCTGTTTTAATAACTGTAGCCTAAAATTTTCTGAAGTCAAATTTGAATATTAAATTTTATTTTAGACTCTTGCTTTACGAAATTGGAATAAAAAAATCCAGCCACTGAATGACATTGAGGTTCAATTATTTGTCCTTCTTTAGTTTAGAAGATGGAATTAAAAACATGTTGTCTCCCTAATGACAATGATCCACCAGATTTAATATCTAAATATTACTCTTTTTATGAGAAACTTTATTAGTTTGCTGGAAACATTGAAATTTGAAATTGATTTTCATTTATCGAATTTTGAAACTATCAGAAATTATTAGCATTAAAGACAAATGTCTTTCGCAGTTCAGCTACATTAAAAAGATTCCAATTTCATTTAATTAATGGTTTCGGATTCAGAACTTTGTATCTGTAACTCCTTAATATTAAGTGAATATAAATGATTTCATTTTATTTAAAACACGCTAAAATACGTGAATTTTTTTCTTAATTTTAAGTCATTTTCTTAGAATCGAAACTTTATTGCAAATTCAGTGTGTCACAGAATAAATGGAACAAAAGTTGAAATAGTTAAATTTGAAAAAAAAATTAACTGCAGTTTGTGTTTATTAGCTAACAAGTTATGGTAAGCAAAATTTTGATAGTTTTAATAGGGGTGTTTTCAGTGGTGACGCGCGGTTTAATACTTCGGAGTGCACAATCATAGAAAATCGACAGAGACAAAAAATGTTTGAGCAGACAAAAATTCACTCTTGTAATTTGCGAAATAAAATTATCCGGATGCGACCATCAATGCGCCAATTGCAATGATCTACCGACTAAATAAACGGAAACCCGGATAAACTAACAGCCGTGCTCGTACTCAGGGTATCCAATTTACCAGCTGAAAGAATCGAACTTCTCAGGACCTTTGCGCATGAACGAGTAGCGCGGGAGAAACGTCCTACAAATCAATTTTTATATAAATGTGCAGTGAACGAAGCAGTGTATATGCGACCTGGAAAATCGTGAGTCGGCGAAGAGAAATATTGAAGTGAGTCTTTCACCGAAAAATGAACTTTCTATTATTCGCCGCCAATATTTTTTTAAATTCGTTTTTTCGCGTTCCTGACGAATTGTTTTTGGAATGAATAGGTACTCAATCTTAAGATGAAATTATTTCCGGAATTATTAAAATTTAATGTTATTTGAAGAAGCAACATTGAACATTTGGAAATGCCCGTACACGAGTGCATTTTTTGAGGAACTCCCACTCGGTGTTTTATAAGCAAGTAACTAGAAATAAATGCTAATATATTAGGAAAAATATACATCCTATGAACTATACATCCACTTTTTGTTCTTACTAATAACATACAAACCACACACCTGACCGGAGGAGAAACTGCAGCCTGTTTTTAGACATAAATCAGGCATTTGACAGTGTTTTGATCGAGGGCTCACTGTACAAACTACACAAACTTGGCACTCCGAACTACTTAATACATATTATTAAACAACTACTCGAAGACACACAAGTGGAGGTACGAATCAACGACGACTACTCTATCCCCTTTTCGCCTGAGCAAGGCTTACCTCAGGCTTCACCACTCTCACCCCTGCTTTACAACATATATTGCCATGACATATACAACCACAACAGACAACTGAAAGAAGGTATAGACGCTTACTTGCTGCAATACGCTGACGACACTACCCTTATCGCGCATGACAGAACGACCGCCAGAGCAGTGGACAAACTCCAGACACTAACAGACTAATAACAGCATGGTTCTACAAATGGAGACTTACACCAAATGCATCAAAATAACGACTGCTCCTCTCAAACCACCGAATTACACCAGCCTCTCCAATCATCCTTCCGCACACATACTTACAAAAACAAGATTATCAGCACCAAGACAGCAACTTTCATATATAAAGCGATCTGCAGATCTCTAATAGACTACGCTCATATTTTAATCACCTATGCTACTGACAAAACTATGCGACATATACAGACAACAGAACAGATTGCAATGAAACTGATAACGAAGATGCTACACCCAGCAAACCCATTACACAATCCACCAAACCGACTACTCTATTAACGCACAAAATTGACAAGGATTACGGAAATACTACTCGTCTTACAATCAAGATGGAAACACAACCCTCACAATTTGACCTTCCTGGACCCCCTCTGTTTAACAAGAACGACCAGACAAACGCGTTTCCTCTTCCCAACCGCAACCCTATTGGAGCATCTCCAGACATATAAATTATATGCATATTTATTAATTACATTAGATATATACATAAGTTATTAATTTTCCATACAAAACCTTGTAATTAACCCAGGGTAGAAAGACCGATAGGTCGATAGCCTTTTCAAGAAATAAAGATTTTTACTACTACTACTACTTTATTATTCATTAGAATGATTTGTCTTCGAAATATCATCTTAATCGGATGAGTGGTTCAAAATTGTTGAGAAAATAGGAAATCTTATTTCAACCGCCGTAACCTCCGAAACGATGCGATTTAGGGAAAAATTTTATATCGTGTACGCTCTTGTTCTATCGATTCTGCTGAGTATACTCGTACTGCTGACTCTATTTCTAAATATATATATATCATTTTTTATTTCGCAATGTCTTATATTTTTTACTACTCAAGTTACGAAAGTATTATTAAAGTTAATAATAAGTTTACTTTAAATATGTAAAGTAATGTAGAAAAAAATATAGAATTGGGACGATAATTCTGATTATATTTTATATTATGAAATTGAAATTTACTTCTCTCTTAGTTGAAGGCTTTCCTCACTCATCAAATAATCCCCTTACTGTTCGAAACAATTTACTTTAAACTAAAATATTGAGTTGCAAGTCAATCCTGCCTAAATTACATTAGCGTGAAACGGGAATGGTCCGAAATAATTTAGAGTCCCTCTGCACATAGGAAATTGATAATTAATTAGGACTACTATTGCCCATCACTGTAAAACTTAATTTGCAGGCAATTGGAAACGGCCTGAAATAATATTGGGTTTCTAGGTATATAAGAGAAATTTAAGAAAATTTATTCTAAATTACGTTATGGGATTATTATATTACTATGCCACTCGACACGTAAGAGGTATAGTTTTAAATATAAAATACATAAATCGTTGGAGGTCCGAGAAGTGAATGTTGACTCAGTCTGAATGATGAACTAAATTTTGGATATTAATTATGATAAGCCATACTTGACAATATTCTGTAATAGGAGTAAAACAATTATTTATATTCTTCATTTTTAAAGGCGCTTACGAATGGTGGATTAGAAGAAACATTACCTCTGGTAAAGTGGGAACATGTTATCATGGATTAATTGTATTCATATCCATATCTCTCTTTTTGTTCATTGTGTTCGATTTAGTCAAATTGAAATCATTTAATTATACTGCATTTTCGTGTTTCATAAGCACATTTCAATGTTTTCACATCTTCGTTAGTTTTGACGTTCATTTGTATTTCTTGTACATTTATCACACTCTTCATACATTAATTATTGCCTGAAATCAAATCGTTTCATTCAATCTTTAGCTGTGCTTTAAAATTTAGATTCGTATGCAGATAACGGTGTTTTAATTAAATGACATATCATTCTAATTTAAATGGGAGGTAATCTCAAAAAAAACATTCATTGAAATCAGTCTTAACACGGTCCTGTTAGGTAATATAAAAGTTTCGTTATTCTAATGGCTTGACCTTAGCAATATTCTTCTTTCTATTGCCGCAAATACTTTTTCTTATGTAAAAAAATATTATTAATATTTTATTTCGTCATTCCGTTTTTGATGTGGTTTAGTAAAAATTTCACAAATGTACAAAAATTATATATTTTATGAGATATATGAGTATATGATTTTGAAATCATTATTAATGTATTTTCAAAGCGGACTTCAATATTATTCTCAATTTTGTACATTGCAATTACTTCAGAAATAAGATGGATTGAGAATATCTACAACAATTTCTCGCCGAACTGACTTCAAAATTAATTTCTTAAATTATCGTATCTAAAGAAAAATATCGCATTTAATCAACTTTGAAAAGGAATTGTTAACGATCCGAATGTTTAACTGTTCGTTAGCCAAGATTGTTTGCACATCGATGTGTTATATGTAAATATAGAACGGTTCTGGAGTTTGACTGTTACGCTAAAGGCACATCTACGTTTGAGGAATTCGCCATTCAAATTTCTAGCAATTTGTAAATATTCCTGACAATGTGAAGAGTAGGTAGACATCGTGGTCATTTATATTTTTAACAAAATCGATTTGCTTGTGGTTTCTTGGATCATTTCAATATTTTCAAGAGAATTTTCCTGTCCTCATGCTGAATTATATATGTATATATTTTATGTGCTTTATTAGTTCATTGCTGCATTATCGACATTAATAAATGGAGAGTAGCATTTAGTTGTTCGTGGATAGTAGTAATTTTATGCATTTCCCAGTTTTTTATAATTTATTTAAAGTGCATCTATTATTTTGTAAATTTTATAAACTTTTGTATTACATTTCCGTTTCAGTATCTCCATAAACTGTTTGGCAGTTTGATTAACTACTTCTTCCATCAAATAAAATGTTACTTCAACAACACTATTTTACGAAGTTTTTATAAATATTATACAGGGTGGTCCTCAACTAATATGAGAAAATTCATGGGCATATTGTTTAGGCAAAAATATTTTAATATAAAAATAGTTTCCGAGATAGGGGGTGCCAAAGTAGTAAGTTTTACTACTACCAAAAAAAATTGGGGTTTTTTAGATCGAGGAATCCAAATTTCCTATTACTTGTTTACCTTATTTTTTCCTATAGGGCGCTACCTGCAATAGACGAACTATTTAAAACAGAGTTTTTTTTGGGTTTTAAAATATCGATTTTTTGTTGGCAATATCTCTGTGCTCCGATATTTCTTAAACAAAAATGTGTACTGTGATCTAGTCGATATCTGGCACCGTTTACGAAATATTTCACATTGAAACCTCCAGTGATTTTTTGAACTAACTCAAATTGGATCCTTAATAGTGGAGTAAATTGATTGAAACGCGAAAAAATTATTATGTTTAAAATGACTTCAGATTATTGCAGCTAGCCCTCTATAAACTACAATCTAAGTAACAGAAAATTTGGATTCCCCGATATAAAAAAACCCTCAAACACAGGTTTTTTTTGGCAATAGTAAAACTGCAACTGGAACATTTTATTTACACTTTGACACCCTGTACCTCGGAAACTATTAACTTTCGGGTGTGACAAATTTACCTGAAATTCAATATTTTTGCCTAAACAATATGTCAATGAATTTTGTCACATGAGTTGAAGACCACCCTGCATATATATAGTAAAGTTTTTAAACTTTGTGTTTGCTTTATAAGTGATTTAGTTTGGAAATCAGTCTACAGGACGCAAAATCCTGCAAACCCTACTTTGATCTATGATTGCTTTTTGATACCGTTTTGAACTAAACTTTATAGTAAAATTTTCAATTTCTGTACTTCGAAATTACGATAGTAAATGTCGATATTTACAAATAATACTGCACTTGAGATCTCCCGATCCTCACTGAAAATATACCATCTTTGCTTTCATTTAATCCACTTAGTATTCATCATAGAATTGAGATTGAAATGTAGTGAATGTCTGTTTGAATCTGAAGTAATAGTGTATGTTACGATTTTAGAAGAGATGCTTGTAGTGAATCGGCACATAAAACATCGCATATTATTTTAGGTTCAATCTGTGGTTGACCAACACCATGCAGTGGAAAAGACGCCTTCTAAAGTGAGATTCCAAGAGCCTAAACTCACTGACGTTGCAAATAACAAAAAGGAAACCCTAGCAGATGAGAAAGATGATCCTACAAATGAGGTAGTTGCATTACAATATAATTAATTTTTACAATTCTTGATTATGTTGATTTTTAGCCACTTGGTAAGGAAGATTGTGACAACGGCAAAAAAGAAAAAGAAGACGGAGCCTCTGAGAAAGAGAGTCTTGAAAAGAATGGCAGTCAGGTAAACGAGAAAATTGGAGCTGGCAATGGAATTTCATTGTAAGTGAAATTTAAAAATATATAGAAAACAGAAGTGAATCGAAATTTCATATTTAATTATTTCAAGTTATTACGTTTCAAGTTATTACCTCTTATTGAAGTATGGTTTTAATTGCAGGGAGTCTGACACACTAAAACGTTTGCATACAGCACTGAGAATGAACGAAACAATTAGAGCTCTTTCCAAGGACTCGCAACTTGTGATTTTGAATTTACCCGCCCCACCAAAGAGCAGTGATCCAGGAAAGCAATCGTACTGTAAGTTTTTATTTCCTCATTTTTTGTCTGAGCAGTTTAATACCTTTCTAACTCTCTTATTTAAATATCAAATCTATAAACTTTATTCTTGTTGTCCAAGAGATGCCAATACTGATGTTGGCAAAACTGTATAAAAAGTTAAATGCAAAACCGGTAAGGAAGATCTTGAAAGAAAGTTGAAAGAAAGCGAGTTTTTGTAAATCTTTAGGCAAGGTGTACTTTTTTGAGTTTTTGGAGTAATGGCCTTAATTTATGGAGTAAGGTATTTTGAAATTAGCTGGAATTATTTGAGTATCAGGAACGACATATTTGAGGAAAACTATCGAAAACCATAAATAACATGTGAGTCTAGCAGTATTTCTCTTCTCTATAGCATCTTCACAATCTTGATCATACCAGTGATTTTTGTGTTGTCTCCTGGGTCTCGCCTACCACCTTTCTAGCTGCTTCTGTAATTTTTCCTGATATAAACTTCCAATGCGTATCCATATCAGTATTGTATGTGGTGTTAGTATTTTCTCTGATAAGTCGCTCTAGTTCTTCCTGATACTGTGCTCTTATCTCTGTCTGCTGAAGCTTTTCTATATCCCACTAAGGAGAGAGACGATTGGTTCGCTTGTTCTTTGCTGTAAATATTGTGACTTTGATCTTGGCTTTGACCAGAAAATGATCTGAATCGGCATCTGCCCCCTGCAGCCTCTCACGTCTAGTACATTACGTCCGTGTCTTGCATCAATTATAATGTGATCTATTTGGTTCCTGGTTACACCATCATTAGATACCCATGTCATTTTGAGTATATCTTTGTGCACAAACATAGTGGACTTTATTAATATATTACTTGATGCTGCAAGATCTGCCACTCTTAGACCGTTGTCGTTGGAAGCATTTTGCAGACTGTGCATGCCCACATGAGGTCTTAACGCCTCTTTATCTTCCAGGATGAGTGTCATGTCTTGTTTCGAAAGTTGGGCTAGTTTTCTCTCCAAAGTGTCTTAAAACAGATCTTTTACACCCTCATCTTTGTCTTGGTGCATGCACCGATACAAGCGAATAGTTGTAGTGCCTTTTATCCTAATATAGTACATCCTGTTGCCAAGTGGCTCGAATCTTAAAACTGAGTTCGGCAGAGATTTCTTGAGTGCAAAACCTGTCCCGAAAGCGTGGGCGTTTTGTTCATTGCCACTATAGAAAAGTACTGAATTCCCAACGTCAGTATGACCCACTCCAGTCCAACGTATTTCCTGTAGAGTGGTGATACCCATATTCATTCTTTCCATTTCTTTGATCGCATTTATTGCTGCACCCGGTCGATATAAACTGAGCACGTTCCATGTTCCGATATTAATTTGTTATTTCCTTGTTCCTTGCGTTATTCGTCGTCGTGTATCAATCCTGATCCGAAGCTTCTGTTCCTTCTTCATAACCAATTCTTTTTTTTTTTTCGAGGTGGGGTTGTTAGCCCCACGCTCAACCCTCCTCTTTTTTCAAACGGGCTTGGGACCGTCTACTGCAGAGTTAATCTTGAATACGTTTTTTAGTTTTTAGTTTTTAGTCTTGAATAAAGTACATTGTAATAATACGTTCATATGGCCATTGAAATTATTTATTATAGTATTATAATAATGGCTGTGATACGAGCCTCAACAAATAATTATGTCCGACACTTGAAAAACTCTTCTGTCAAATATTATGATTCGATGCGAGCTTAGAAGATTTTAGATTAAACATGTTCAGAGTTGATCTGAAACCGAGAATGCAAATTTATGACAATATACAAGGCCATTTTCTCAATCTGTATTCCGTAATTTTCCGAGTCCTTGTATGGGTACGGAAAGTTGGGATAAGGGTAAGCAGAGGGTGTGAGCAAAGTTGGGCAGCATTTAAAAGCTTATCTATAACACGTACTTTTCCGCAACTCTGCCACATAGAGCTTTAAGTTGTTATGTTTTTGAGCTAAAAAATTAAGTTATTTAACTCCTTTCTAGTGTTATGGTAACTAAATGAGATAAACATCTAAAGACGCGTACTGACATGCCAAACAGAACACAATAATGCAACAACGTCGTGTAACATTCGTTGTAACAACATTATTCCGTCTCATCAGTTCATATGCACTTTAAACAGACTAAATAAACACTGATAAAACGCATCCTGAACATGTTCGCATTCGAGTCCAGACTGGCAAAGATCTGATGCAACATACGCCCGTACATTTCTTACAGCAAAGGACCGACAACTGATGAGACACTGCGATCAGAGATTAGTTCTAGCAACTAATCTCTGCTGCGATGATATTCGGTGCACGTCTGTACGCGCCTTAAGTATACTTTGTATATTGACGCGTCATTGCGTCCGCTTGGACGGACATCCAAACATTTCGTTGAATGGCTCGACAGAATTATCTCTACACCTTGCTTCGAGCTTCTTCTCGTCACTTTGAATGCATCCCTTATGGAGCATCTAAGAACCGAACATGATCTTGATCACAACGATGTTACGTTACAATGTTCGGTTACACGTATGGACGCGGCTTAACACTTAAGCGTTGAATTTATCAAAAACTAAGAATAATCTTCTTTATATCGAAATACCAACGCAAAGAAAGCATAACCATTCCAATCTTCAAAAATAGAAGCAAAAAAGGTTCAGAAAAATATCAAGGAATTACGCTATTAAGTTCAGTACTAAAACTATTCACTAAAATACTGGCAGAAGATATATCCTCTAATGGCATAAGCGAAGAGCAACAAGGGTTCAGAAAAAACAGGTCATCAGTAGATGCCATCCTTGCTATCAGGCAAATTGCTGAAAAGGCTATAGAAAACAACAGAACAGCAAATATGTGTTTTATAGATCTTAAGAAAGCATTTAGCCGAACGAACCAGCCGATAAGACTCACTGATGTTGTGAAACTTCTCAAAAAGAAAAACGTGCACCCGAATATTTCAAGCATTGTCGCGGAGTTAAACACTAACAACTGGACCCAAATACTGGAATAAGACAAGGCGATAGCCTAAGCTCCATCCTCTTCAACTTGATTATGGACGAACTTATAGCAGAAGTAAGAAAGAAAGGGATACTCACTAGGGGACAGAGAACTAAAAGTAATTTGCTTCGAGGACGATGCCGTGCTAGTCTCAGATGGTGAGGACAACATGCAGAGAATGCTTTATCAGTTCGAAAAGGCAGCTACCAAATACAACATGGAGATATCGGTAGCAAAATCAAAAGTGCTAACCATCTCAAAAGAGCCAAGAAGATGTAAATTGGCTATATACAATAAACCAGTAGAACTGGGTATGAGCTTCAAATATCTCGGCGGCAACATCACGAGCAGCAGAGATCTCCAAGAAGAACTAAAGTCTCAAACAACCAGCAAACAGACAGCAGCTTTAATATCAGGATTCCTCCAGGAAACAAGCACATGTCCATTAAAAGCAAAGTCCGCATATATAAGATCTGTGTTAGACCTGCTACGACTTACGCTGTAGAAACGAGAGCCGAAAACTCCACAACAAAAAGGTTTATTCGCACAGTAGAGATGAGGTCTCTAAGATCCATAGCAGGCTACCCACTAAGGGACCACAAAAGAAACGAAGACATCCGAGAACTTTGCAATGTCCAAGACATAGTTAGATGGTCCCGACACAGACGTTGCGAATGGAGAGATTATGTTGAACGGATGGACGACAACAGATTGCCGAAGATTGCAAGAGAGGGTCTCCCAAGATCCAGCAGACCACCTGGACGGCCACTCATACGTTGGCATGAAAGCTGGAATTCATCATATCAGATACAACTCTAAGAAAGTAGAGAAGGCAGATGCCTTACAAAAAGGAAGAAGAAGAAATCGTAATATAAATATCAAGTGTAAGGAACTATTGTAATTCCTCAAAGGAACTATTGCAGTGATCAATGTTGACAAAACTTTCATGGTTTGGAACCAAAGAAGTTTCATCGCTCATTCTAGTAGATTCAGAAAGACACTGCGCTCCTCGTTAAATCAACCGTTAAAGTTCGATTCCGAACCTTGAACGTTGCTGCATCTAGAGCCAATTAAAGAGATATTCATTTAGGGTCTATGTGTATCTATTATTCATTCCTTAACTAAGAAACGAGATCCTAGAACTCTCAGAGAAATATCTTTCTACGGGAGTACAATACAGATGTCCTACACTATGTTCAAGGAACGCCTGGAACAAAAAACAAATAAGGCGATAGGGGTATTTTAGATCTGTAAACGCAAAATTGGTAAAACATAGGGACTTATTTCACTATCTTGAAACCCATAATTACAAATGCCACTTTGGTTCTTAAATCGCTTGGTTTAAAACCACATGTTAACAAACTCTGAACAAGGTTCAGAGACCGGCATTTTTGAAGATAACTGGAGAATTGTCAACTACGCCGCCGGCTACTATGGAGGCGCTAAGGAGCGCATACAGTTTGGGTGATACTGCCAGGTGGAAAGCCACTCAATCGGGTCACCGCCGAATTTTCGGAAAACTCAAGAGAATTGAACCTCCGTCTACCGGGGACTCCGCATGCTATATAGAAAAACAAAAGCAAAATTCTGCTAGGATCTAAGAGGCAACAAATAAGAAGGATTGTGGCCATATAACGGAATGCCCTTTTTAAGATGGGTCTGTGCCATCAGCCCACCTGCAGGGGTTGCAAATTATAAATGAAACAACTCTACATCGGTGCTACCGCACGGCATATGCACCAGGGAGATGAAAACTAATGGGAAGTGATAAAGTCCTGGCAAATTAACTCATGAGTATCCTCTTTCTTCAATCATTGGATTTTGCTCAATATAGGCGTAATGAAGGAGTATAACAGACGAGGGCACAATTGGACAGAAATTATCGCAGTGCATGCATGAGTAAACAGCTAAGCTGTAGACCCCACAACCCACGAACCGTCCAGCCTTAGAACACCAATTCTGGATGGTGCGTAAAGGAGCGTAAAACGAAAGAAAATATCCATTAATAAAAGCTATATGATCATTAGTAAATGTACAGGATGTTTAATACTCAGTGCTTTTCTTCTTGGATGTTATGTTAAGAAACCGCGTAGTTTTATGCACAGAGTGTTAAAAGGATCGCGACAAAATTCAAATTTTTTTTGGGTTGGGGTTATCCCTTCTATAGTGAAAAGGAAAATAAAATCAATACATCAGAGAGAAGAGGGAGTTTTTTTACATTAATGGAATTTTTAAGCAAAGAGATAGCAACAAGATCTGATATAGATCAAGATATAGCTGTATTTTGTTCTATACATAGCTGTCGGATATATTTTAATAAACCGCCTGCCCGTCATGCCTGCATTGCAATTTTGTTTCAGATTTGGATTTCTTGGAAGTTCTGTCAGAAGGACTGGAAAAAGTACTTATGGTGAGAGGTGGGGGACAGGAAGTGATCACCATATATTCATAATCAACTAACAAAGTTGATTTTTGACCGTTAGCCAAAACGATGATACTAATAATACTTTAATCAAAGAGAACAGTACCGTAACTTTAATTAAAAATAAGTTTTTAGGTGTTTGCTATGAGCTCTCAGGAATATTCGTTAGTGTATCAGTATTGACATGTTTCTATTAATTCTCTAATTTACAAGTTTTTCAAAATTAACCCAGACGCATATTTGGTTCAGCATAATTAAACTTGCTAAATTTTGATTGCGGATAAATGCATAATATCCAAATTTGAATTAGCTTCTTACTGAGAACTCAACAAACGAGATTTCAACCGTATATATAGTATAGTACAGCGATACATAAGAGGAATAGTGAGTTAACTAACCAAACAGTGTATTCTTCGTAATAGCGGTCGAATATATTCTCACAGATTTTTCTATCGCTGCAAATAGTCGTGATCTTGTAGTATTATCATACTGTCTTAAATCAAAATAATAACAGTTTATAAAGTGCTCATTTTTCTATGACAACTATACCGGCCATATTAGTGAGTCGTATTTGTACACTCTTTCGCTCATATTTAGCTAAGTTCGTCTAGACATTAATTCCTTTACGGGAATTGTTACTCTTAATAACTATCTTTTTTCTGTATACTCTATGTCTTCACTATTTAATCATAGCTTATTTTATATAGTAAACATTGAAGTGGTTACCTAGATGTTAACAGAGAAACGTTATATTCCAGAAATTGTTAAAATTTTTAATCGTAGGTCATTTCAAAAATTACTGTTAGCTTCAAGTCAAAAGTGATTTGAACTTTTAACAGTTCAAAATATTTCCAAACTTCAAATATATTACAGGTATCTAATAATTGTTCTAAATTTACGGTACGTATCAAATATTTTAAATTGTCTTGATCGCGTGATTTCCATCTATGTTACACATTTATTTCTTACGTAGCATTGAAAAACATTCATTTGGTTTGAGGATGTTCCAGAATTCACACTTAACGACTCTGAGGTATGCAATAATTATTGAAATCCTTAAAAGATCTAAGCCAAAAGTTGATTTCAACTTAAAAATGTGTCAAACAAATACGTTCGTCGGAATATGCATATACCTACCATTCAGATATCAACAAACTCTGAGAACATCATTAGTAAACCAACTTTAGGAAAATGTATATTAAATATTCTAGAAATTTTTTATTTTATCTGGATGTGTAACACGATGTTTACAATTAGGAACACATATTTAATGCGTAAAAAAATGTACTTAATTACAAAATCCATATGGTAAGAATTTGAGCAATATTAACGTTATAGTATGTATTAAAGTACTCTGTATTAACTGTCAAATTATGTGTGATAGAATTACGTACATAATCTCTTTCGCACTGTAGGTATTAACATTGTTAAATATTTTCTATGTTCAAGTACTGCAGGGTGTTACCAATATTTCAACAATGCGTCGCATTCCATATTAGCATCTATTTTTATATATTTAAATGAGATATTTATTACGTAGTTCTTAGTGTTAATTTATCGTGTTAAATCTATTTCCAAATTTATAACTATTTAGTATATACATATAATGTTATAATGCTACTAGCAATTTTTAATTGTACTCAAGTCAAATCACAAATTGTTTTAAATGAAAAGTTTTATCCACGTTGAAATTATATTGTAGTCTAGGATCACATAAGTATTATTGTTGTCGTTAGTCGATTTATTTGAAACACCCTGTATATATAAGTAGATGATATTATTTACGCCCCCTCTAAAAGCGAGATGGCAAACAGCTTCATAGATTATAAATCAAACCACGTTTTTCATTGCATCTTTTTTAACTTTCGGATAGGCAGTCCACGAATGATAAGCCAGATGATGTGTGAACTTTTGCTAGATTTCTTCAAATATAGAGGATGGTATTGGATGCCATTGTCTAATGTCTAGAAAGATTCAACCAAAAAAGCCATTTTCTTAGTAATATCCTTTTCATTTCAATTAATTTATTTTATTCAAATATAATTTTAAGAAACTTAAGTATGAAATCATTTGTTAAGGCCGATATTTTCATGATCGAAGTAGCTTTCTCCAGCGAATCACATAAGCAACTGAAAGAATTGTAATTAATATCAGCTGAATAAAGCCACCCGGAGATGTAGATACAGGCCTTAACAGTATATGGCGATATATAAACATTTTTGTCTTTACGTATAAAAGTTTAGCTTCGTCTTGCACTGTGCACTAGTAACATATTGATAAGCACCAAAGATACTGCCGAAAATACCACGTGGTCGAAAAATTTTACATAGGTTCCATGTATGTAGCATACATATTTGCACTCGCAGTTGATGTTGTGGACGTTTCAACTTATGAACTACTAGATAATATTTTGAAACATAACTTTGAATGCATTTTGATATGAATGCATAAATTTGGATTAGCACCCTATAAGATTATCGTTTTTAGTTCGGATATTAGTTTAGTTTGATATTTTCTAATCACTTACTTCAGGAAAACTTATTTTAATCATAGTGGCAGGTCCGTCAAGCCATCATTAGCACTATCCGGACTGGATTAAATGTTTCATCGAGTATACGTAAACAGTTTCAAATCATTCAATCATCTATTCGGTTTTGACTGATATTTTAAAATAATTTGTTTAGTTAAATTTTGTTTCGACTGGTTTTCAAAAGGCTCAGGTACTGAGAGTATAATTTCAAATTTGCTGACTTTTAAAGAACTATACGTTTGTTCAGTTAGATAAGTCAGGAAGAAAGTCAGTTATATAGTTGTTAGGCAATATTTCGTGAGTTTTATCAAAAAATTGCCACGTAAATGGGACACCCTGTATCCTAGATATGGGCTATAAAATTAATACTACATTGTTTTCAATTTTAAATTGAGTAAAATGCTTACCTATATCTACTTGCCTCATATTGTTGCAGTTGGTAATTTTTAAGGGATTTTTAAATCCTTTAAGTCAGTTAAAAAACTTTTAAACTTTATTGGCACAAGAACCGATCTTCAAGTAATCCGTCCTTGAAATTGGATGGAAAACCTTCGTATTTCTAGGTACAAGTTGAAGTTTCTCTCTATTCTCATAAAAAAATCTACCACAATCCAACTTATTCTTCTTTCAAAAATGAGTTGATTTTGACGACTACAGATTGGTATGAAAATGTTCAAATAAATATAAGCCAACACTTAAAATTACATCCGTTGTTTTTGGAAATTACTAGTTGTTTTCTAAAAAATCTCAGTTTCTCTTCTAGTCGATAAAAGAATACTTAAGAATACCATATTTTTGAAAGACTTTTAATATACAGCTGGGTTGTCCTACTTATATATTTTGCTTTAAACGTGGCATTGACTATCATATTGAACATATTATGATATGATCATCTCTCTTAACTCAACAACATGTCTTTCAAATGAAAAAAAAATTAAACTAAAATGGTAACAAAGTTGGAGTAAAATTATGTATTCGCAATTCTAATTGAAACGTAAAAAAATATCATTTGTTAAAAATTTTTTGGTTTTGATAACATTGTTTTGTCGGACGTGTGTTTGAATATCGTAGATAAATATTTGTATTTAAAATAAGCATCTTTACAGTACCTAACTTCTGTAAAAAGATCGTTCATCCTAAATCAGTAACAGTATAAAATTATAATAAAACCAGAACAAAAGCCAGTATTTCGTAATAAGAATTGTTGCGTAATATCAACTATTACATTTTCTCATAGATGTTTTCATAACTTTATTGCGATTATATCACACATATAAAGTTAAGATTTGCAAGGGCATTTTAACGTACATAATTATCATAATAACTGAAAAAAGCAACTATACCAGGTAAACTGTAGAAGTTTACATGCGAAATACTTGCTTACCTTTAACGGTAGTGTGACATAAATAGTGATATAGTTAGCCTACATTTCATTAGTTGACTTTTTATTTTCATACTTGCTTTCCTAAGAAGCCTAAATTAGTCCATTTTATATGATATAAGTAGCTTAGAGTAAATAGATTTATTTGAAACTAACTCCGTTCCATATTCAACAAGTGTGCTGTTGATTATTCTTGTTACTTTTTTTCAATAGAAATTTATTTAGGACTTGTAGTAAGGCATGAGGAACTACGACATTGTTACCTACATGTAACTTTTAATGTATCGCAAAGTTAAATTGTGTGTTTATCTAATCGTAATACTTTTCAAAAATGAATTAATTGTATTAGTTGGAAGCTGTTGTAATCTAAACATATTTTCTACTCTGAACTACCTTGTAAGGATAAATATAGAAATTAATTCTATAAATTACGACGTAGTAAGAAGTAGCTATGTGGTACGATCTAGTTTCAACTCTCTGTTATAACTCCGAGATATTTAGCTTCAGTTCAACGTGCAAATTATTTTCAGCATAATTCACAAAGATTAACTCTAATTCATGTTATCTTCATATTAGGATATTTTTTCCTTTTTGACAACCACTATATAGATAACACGTCTAAGAAGTTGTTCGATAAAAACTATTGGCTGTGTGACTTCAAACAAAAAGTGAATGTTAGTATATAAGCACCCAACGTTCCTTACCTCAAACCCCACATCTACCTATAGCCACCCCAATAAAATTCCAAAATTATCCTGCAGATTTTTCTAACATAAACATAACATTTCTGAAATAATTTTTTGACAATCAATTGACTGGAAAAAAATTCACAATATAAAATTAACATTATTCATCTAAACGGTGGTAAACATGTATTAAGTTATAAGACAACTGAATGTGATATGAACGGGATGGCTTATGTGTAATTGGTATTAACGCCACATCGTCAAACTAGAATTAAGTAAATGTAATTTTACAATGAATTGTGCTGATCATAATTGTAAAATAATTCTATGTAATTAGCAGTTAAAAATAGCAGATAAACTAGTGATGAAATCTAGCCTTAACAGTCTTTAATACTTCGGGTATAATCTATGTGCCAACTTTGAGTTGTTTACCAAAATGTTAACATTACCAGACGAACATGGCCGTATGCATCTCCCTGAGTGTATTAATTTATTATTTGAAATCTATCACGGAACACTAATCTATCCTAAATATTTAAATGTCGTGGCATCCTGAAAGCACCAAATTTTGGTAAAAAACTTGAAGTACTTAATAGTAAAAGGATTACGTTAGTTCTACATCAACAAATTATGGCTGTTGGTGCCTGTAACTTTAAGTGGTGGCGTATTAGACGTAAAGAATATCGATACGTTATGAATTTTCGATGTAAACTCTAGGGCCTTGGACATGAAATATTTCAAGTTTTCTAAATCGAAGTAAGTAAACAATTAAGTAATTCTGATCAAATACCTCTCAATGCAAAAACTTTAATGACGTATGAAACTATGCTTAGTTCTCTTATGGCCACCTTAAAATGTGAGCCCTTGGTTCCCTAATTTAACTCGCAAACAGCATACATAAATCCTTATTGACATCGCGTTCAGCAAGATCTCCAAAACTATTATTTTAAATTTAGATGTTTTTTTTTTACTTTATTTTAACCTGCCATGTTCGATTTGGGTTTAAAATCCAATATGTCTCAGCTTGAAATTGTACTTAACGAACATTTATTGTTAAAATAAAAGTATTGCATTGTTATGGTAAAGTCGGACAGGGCAAAAAACCAATATAATTAATAATAAAGGGAACGTTAATTTCTAGGAGATTTCAAGTTATATTTTCATGGTGATATTGTTAATATGCGATATATAACGTAAACATGTTTCTGAGAAGAACATTCGTCGGTTGTGGTGCCATATAAGTTATATCCTATTACGTTGTCCCAGGTCCTACATCTATTAACCCTGTTACAAATTTTTAAATTTTATATAACCTGTTTTATCCCATTTTCATTAGTATAACGTGTTTATTATATCTATTGTCAGTCTATAAATGATTATTATTACTATGATTATAATTATCGATACTATTATTATTGACAATGTGTTCATTGGATAAAAACGTAAGAAATAAAACTTATAATAGTATTTGAAGTTTTTTTTCACAGTTTTTCCATGGAAAACACCATGACTATTTAACGTTTTTGCGATTCCCTGTAAGAGGTTTTATAAATACGGGAAGTCAATTTGAAAACTTCCCACCCTTAATATCTCTGTTACAGTTAAAAATATCAAAAATCGGAAAGACACGTCAATTTTATTTGTAAGGGGGACACTTTAAATTAATATTTTAAGCCTTCTTGTTTCAACCCCCTAGCAGGGATAGATGTCACACATAGAATCGTAAAGGGGAATTGGGGTCAAGTGGCACATTGTTTTAAAGGGCATTCGATTCTCTTTTCAGTGGCATGACCCACCCCTGCCTCTTCCTCGCTACGCCCATGGGTGGCACCGTTTCAAACTTTTTTGAAAATAATTATTTGTAAATTACATTTCGGTGGTACTAGGAGTACCTCGTTAATTTGCGTTCATTCGATGTCTTATCGCTGAAATTCCACAAAAGCCTTGGAAAAAAAGTTCTCTGAAACTGGTTCGGTGAGTAATAGAAAAGGAAACAACCTACGAGTGATGAATGAAGGAGCTCAAAATGAGGTTTTGAGAGTATTTGCTGCAGAGTCCACCAACTCCTTGCGGACAGTGGCAGAACAGACAGGAATATCACACTAGACTGTAAGAAAAGCACTAAAAATGCATAAACTCCATCCATACAAAATGCAGATACTTCAAGAACTTTATGACGATGATTTTGATAGTAGAATAGAGTTCTGTAAATTGATGAATCGTCAAGTCAACGAAATCCGCAATATTCTGCCGAATATCTGTTTCAACGATGAATGTTAATTTTTTCTAAATGGAAATGTTAACAAAGAAAATTCTCGATGTTGGAGTGACGAAAACCTGCATATTTTTCGAGAAAGAGATACACAATATCCTCAAAAAGTAAATGTTTGGGCTGGTATTCTTGGAATGCCATTATTCGGTCCCTTTATTTTAAGGAACATTTAAAAGTGATTACATACTTCGGGGATCTGTCCACATTTCATTAATTTGTCTAAAATATATATTTTTTACATTTATCATCAATTTAAATAAAAAACTTTCACAAAATTCACATATTAAAATACAAATCACACACATATTAAAAAGTACAATTAGGAACATTGGTTTTCAGGTGATGAGTCGGTATAAACATGTTCGGGAAAAGACTAGAATCTATTGTTTAGAGATTTAAATTTAAATTACATGTCTAGATGTTTCTACCTTCACATTTGATTGGACATTGAATTCCCTATTTTATTTGACATCGAGCGAGGGAACGAAAAAAACCTGTTTATACTTCGCCTTTTCTTGGCATTCTTGGAATTGCTCTGCAATTCCTCAATATCAGCTGTTTACTTTTCACTTACCTGGTCCATTCAGTTCATGCATGCGATCATCTAATTAGTGTGTGATACACTGAGCTAAAATTGTCTGTGTCTGATCTAAAATTCATTGCATTCTGGTGTTTTTTGATCTGTATCATTTCATGGATTCTTCTCTTATTATAGTTGTTTTCATTGATTAGTATTTTTGTGTTATCGAAATCAAAACTATGCAATTTTTGTTGTGCATGTTGTGCTAATGCTGTTGCATTTTCGTTAACCTTTCTTAAGCTACATTTATGCTCGTATATTCTTTTTTTAAAATATTGTCCTGTTTGACCTATGTATGTTTTGTCACAGTTCAAACAGTCAATCCTGTATATTACGTTAGGTGTGTCCAACTTATCGCTTTTAGCTTTAAATTTTGTGAAACATTCTTTTACCAAGTTGTTTTTAGTTCTTTCTGCTATAGTAATATTATGTGGTTTCAGAACACTCTTTATTTTTGTGTTTATTTCTGGTATGTACGGTAATGATACATACTTGACTTCACCTTCTTTTATCTTATTTATATTATTTATGTTGTTCCATTTATTTGAATTGTAGATTTTATTAATTCTTTGTTTTATTATTGGTTCAAAGAAAGCTTTGGGATAGTTGTTCATTATTAGTATCTTTTTTATTTTTTCAAGATTTTTTGATCTATATCCATAATGTGCCAATTTAATCGCTCTATCAGTAAGAGCTGTTACAACACTTTTTTTTATATTGTATAGGTGCATATGATTGGTAATTCAAGTATCTACCAGACCACACATCCTTTGTGTACCAGTTTGTTTTTATTTCCCCATTACCGTCATATATAACCGTCATATCCAAAAAGTTTATTGATTTGTTTTTGTCTTCCTCAATGGTGAATTTAATGGTCTCATGGAATGTATTAAATTTATCTAATGTGTATTGAACTTTTTGGTTTGGCAGGCACATTATGCGGTCATCCCCGTATCTTTTAAAAAATCCACACTCAAAATTCAAATCAGGTATTAGTTTTTCTTCCAGACTTTCCATCACGAGGTTTGCAATTGTTGCAGCTATGGGAGACCCCATAGCTACTCCATATATTTGTGAATAGAAATTGCCCTCGTACTGGAAGTAAGTGGACTTAAGGCACAGCTCTACCGCCCCAATAAATTCATTTTCGGGTAATGATGTGTGCTTCCTTATTTCAGACCATCTATCCCTTATGTACTGTATTGAGCAATCTACCGGGATGTTTGTGTATAACGATACCACATCAAGTGATATTATGCGATGGTTCTCAGGTATTTTCTGCTTTTTTATAAATTCACAGAAACTCCATGAGTCCTTAACGTGTTATTGTGACTTTCCCAATATATTACTCAACACAGATGACAGATATTTAGACAATTGGTAAGTTGGGGCATTTATGTTGCTAACTATCGGTCTCAATGGGTGGCCTGCTTTGTGAAGCTTTGGCAGGCCATATATATATATATATATATATATATATATATATATATATATATATATATATATATATATATATATATATATATATATATATATATATATATATATGGTGCTCGGCCGTTGTTGCCGTTGAAACAGGTTTTTTTCGTTCCCTCGCTCGATGTCGAATAAAATAGGGAATTCCATGTCCAATCAAATGTGAAGGTAGAAACATCTAGACATGTAAGTTAAATTTAAATCTCTAAACAATAGATTCTAGTCTTTTCCCGAACATGTTTATCCCGACTCATCACCTGAAAACCAATGTTCCTAATTGTACTTTTTAATATGTGTGTGATTTGTATTTTAATATGTGAATTTTGTGAAAGTTTTTTATTTAAATTGATGATAAATGTAAAAATATATATTTTAGACAAACTGATGATGGTGGAGAAAGACACCGAAACGTATTTGTAACATTTTAAATGGTAAACAATAAAATTGACTGAAACCCAAGAATTTTTGAAATAAATTGAAGTACAGTCAGGAAAATATACACAACAATGAATTCTTGGAAATGCCATTATTCAAGATTAGGAGAGCTACTCTAGTAGACACTTTCCGCTGATATGATGTTCTCAACGTGTTTTCTGTGTACAAAGAAGCCGACGCCTCCCGTTATTTCAGTTACGCTGCCGACCTGATAGAACAGATGTCCTGATTTTAGTTTCTTCCGGCTTTCCCCTCGTTGCTTTACCTCGCTGACACTTATCATAGTCTTGTCCCCGTCCCCCCAGAATCCGTGGGACTGACTAACAATTTATTGTGAGTTTCTGGAAATCTTTTCCTGCTCGCCTGGTGTAATACATTTTGAGATGACATTTTCATTTTAGGGGCTATATGGCGTGATTTTAAAGCCTGCCGCGCTTGCGCCACACGAGTTGGCCGGTCTTCTATATTCAGCCGCCCATTCTGGAAAAACAGTCGCTGTTTGCAGCCGCCCATTTTGGATCAGACGCTGCTATTGCCTGTTTGCACCGCGGGAGGAATTTCATTTTCCCCCCACCAGCCATATTTGGGAGGCGTTCCCCTATCCGCCACCTGGGGACGCGCCCCAGCAAACACAAATGGTCCGTGGGACGTCCTATTTTGATCCCCGTTATCCCGCATGGGATGATCCTTGGTAGGAGGATCCTTGGTAGGAGGATCCTTGTTAGGAGGATCCTTGGTAGGCCGTCCCTTGTATGCCACAAACATCTCATGCAGATCCCATGCGCGTCGTCCCACAATCGTTATATTGTTTGCTCCCAGGGACATAATGAAGAGGACGTATATGTAGTAATAGTAAATAGAAAGCTCGAAAAAAGTTATACACTTTATTACACACTTAATAAAAGTATGTAGATATATACCATAAAACCGAAATATAAAAAATGGAATTCAACCAACTTAGATAACAAACATATATACCTATATATGCATAATATAAATATAATGATTATATATTTTTATAATTGCAATATAATAGAGTATATATAAATAATAAATATAATAAATGTCTTTATTGTAAATTATTATAAATGGTTTACAAAATGCGAATATATAACACTTTACACCAGACGAAAACCTACCCATATCATCAAAAGATATATCGACCAAAATATATTCCACATAAAAATATCCATATCACATATACCAATTTCCTATGCTTTTTTCTTTATTTTTTTTTGCTCTTAAAGGCACCAAAGAGGCGTCTAACTTAGGTTAGGTTTCTATTGTCTATGCATTCTTTCACATTTTAGCTGCGTGCAACCTCTGTGATCTGTGATTTTAGTTACACGTGCTTTAAGTTCCGGTACCTTCGTGTTATTACAGACAAAGTAAGTAGCTATTATATATTTATATTTCGTGAATGTGCCTTATTTTAAGTGTACTTTAAGGGAAAATTAAGGTAATTGTTCAGAACAAGGGCTTCTTTTAAGACTGCATCTTTGCCGATTAAAAATATGCTCACCTTATAGAAAATCTCATAACAAACAAAATTTTTCCTATAGATTTTTCGAGAAAATGCCGTTTTCTACCACTTTTCACCCTCTGAAATTCACTAATTTCCAAAACAAAACAAAGGTCGCCATGATGGTTCGCTCTTTGCGACGGCGTACCAGTCGAAATTTTTCGCGCAGTTGCCAGTACTATCACTACCCACTACCTTAAACACGGAGTCGTCACCCACGCGTTCTGTTTTCCAGAGACAATCAAACTGAAATAATCGATTTTTAAAGTCTCAAGTTTCGTTTGGGTTAACTTCTTCTTTCTCTTCATTGTGTTAACAAATTTCACGCTGAAGTAATTTATGTTGCTAGAGAAATCGAACGTGGGATAAATGGTTAAGCTCAACCGAAATATACCCATAAATTTTAGAAAACACGTTCCTATGATAATGTAATAGTTTCTTCCGTGCTTTGGGATATTACTTTCCTTCACTGACACTGCGCTACTATTTCCTCTAAGGACGTACTTCTGGTAAGTTGTTAATTTTGAATTTATTACATTTTTGGTTTGATTGAGATTTTGTACTTTGGTGGCAGTTTGGCAACGCGGCTGAGCAGCATCGATTTTTCGCCGGCGTGTAGGCCACGACTGCGTGAAGGCAACGAAAAGAAGCCGTTGTTCTGAACAATTACCTACCAACTGAAAATCATGTATTTATTCGCATGAGATTTTTTATTAATATTATGTTGCAGGTTAACTTCATACAATTAATTGGTGGGAGCCACAAAGGTGAGGCGGTGGGCAGAGCACTCCGCCAAATTATAACAACTGAAGTCGCCGTGTTATATAGCTTCAAAGGCAAAAAAGGATAAAAAGATTTTGAAGAACTTTTTATTTGCAAGTGATTTATTGGTAAAATACAATTTTAGTTGGATTTATAAATGATAAAATATTTTCTTTTTATTACAGATGGCTTGCTAAAAAATCCGCTATTTATAGCAACCAGGAAAAAACTCAGGCACGCGCCAGAAAGTCTCACGGCAAGAAAATAACAATTAACACTTTACCGGTTTCGGAGAGAAGAGCAAATTTCGATTCATAGCAAAAATAAGTTTAGTTTGTAATACGTAAACGTTTTTTGTTTGTTTTTAAGTATAGGTTATTGGTTCAGTATTTTGTTTCTTTTAAATTGCTTCCCCCCTAAATTTTCCAATAATTTGACGGTTGACTATTAATCTAAGAACGTTTCACAGATGTTCTCTAAACAACCCGTCTATAATCCCAGTGATGTCCCAAACGACCATTACAGGATCATCCCATACATGGCCCGAACAGTCCTAAAAGTATGTCCCATGGACGTCCCATGGACGTCCCACTTAAGTATTGGGACGTAGCAGGACGTCCGAGGGACTAGGCTTATGTCCTGAAATGACTTCAGTGGGACATCTCAGGGACCGAGGTGTGTTTGCTGGGGCCCTCTCGGAGTTTCAGGATAAGGATTTGATAGGCAATGGAAACATATTTAAAAATTGATACGTTTTATTTCTAATTAATATTAGATGACAAACAATTATCATTAATTAAAAACCGTTTTCAAATAACATTTGACCAGATGGCGACATAAGAATGCCTTCAAAAATAATACTATTATATATTATGAAATCCATTTAAAGGCTGTAATTGGCAGTAAAACATATTTTGCATAATGCCATATATATACATATATTTGTGGTATGTAGTAGCAAGTAAAGCATTTTCCCCATCCAACATGTTTTATTTACCAATTTCTTTATATAATTTTTTGTTTGTACTAGTAAATGTCGTGAAGAATTGTAATGTTAGCAACCATGCTACAATGCCCATTGTACATTAAATAGGAACATTTACCGATCCTCCAGAAATGTTTTGATCATAGATATACCATCTAATGTCTTTAAAAACCTTTATATCCTGTACTACCATTCCTTTAGCAGCAAACTCATTACTGTTGAAAAACATCCAATACCTAACTGTAAACCCAAATTATCATTATAAAAAAAATTAAACAAGCACCGATAGGTATATGAAACCAAAAATTCACCCGATGCTGAAATCTACTTAAAGGCTACAATTAGCAGCAAACCATGTTTTGCTTGATATGCAAGAGGGATTCACACAATGCGGACATCGGTTTAGTAGTTTTGGGTTAACTGGTAGATTACTCTTCAAATGGTGCTTTACGATATCAGTTAGAGCTTCTATGAAAATCGGATGGTCGTTAGGAGCAGGTACTCTTCTTATAATATCGATACCCGCCTAAAATCGAAATTTGCTTAAACAGTGCATATAAAAACAGATCAGTTATTTACATGTCTGGCTTCTTCCACAAGTTCGATGTCAAGTTCATGTAAAGTCTCTATATGGTCATTCACAAAAGCGATTGGAACAACAATAATCGCCTTTTTCCCTTGTTTCGCGTAGCTTTTCACCGATTGATCCGTAAATGGACCTAACCAAGGTAAAGGTCCGACTTTCGATTGCCAGACGAGCTGATATGGATTACAGTACTTCAAATCCCACATTACCAATTGTACAGTACATCCTACTTCTGAAGGATAAGAATCGCCGCGATTTACAGCCTATAAAGAAAATTTATATGCTATAAAAAGCACTATACAGGATATAAATGAAATGTTTGATCTTGGCCGTTCGCCAATAAATGCATGAATTGCAATTTTTATTTTGAACAGAGAACAGTCCAAGGTTAACAATAATTTGTTTCTGATATATTTTCTTAAACGGTCGTAACAGAAGATGACAATTTGAAACGAGTGATAACCCATTAAAATTACGGCCTGGAAGAAAACATATTTTAAAACTTATAGTGATTTGTTTAGCAACAATTGTTTAAAAGATGTTCAGTTTTCCGCAGGGTGGTTCCAAATTTGATTTTTGTTAAATATTCAAGAATTATTTTAATAAATTAAAAAAATTGTAGTTTTTTTAAATTTTATTAAATTTAAATTATTTATTGTACATGACAAAACTACTGAGAGAGCAGCGCAAAGACTCCAAACACTAACAAACAACACAATGACATGGTTTTATAAATGGAGACTAACACCAAACGCGTCAAAAAACCAACTTCTGCGCACAAACCACAGACTCAACGCTGATTCCCCTACAATAACTGCAGACGGCCAAACGACACAACCAAAAAACGACGTAAAATACCTTGGAATCACAATCGACCACAAACTTAAATTCACTAAACACATACGAAACATCAGGGCAGAAACAATAAAGAGAACAAAACACTTCCGATCACTAACCTACAAAGACAGAGGAATTAGCACAAACACCGCCACCAAAATATATAAAGCTATTTGTAGACCCTTGCTAGACTTTGGACATGTACTCATGACCAACGGAACAGAAAGGACAAAACGTTATACACAAACAACAGAACAAATTGCACTAAGACTAATAACACGAATAAGACACCCCCAAAACCCACTACACAACCCCCCCACCCAACTACTATACGAACGCACAAACATGACAAAGATCTCGGAAAGACTCATACAGCTACAGACAAAATGGACAAACAACCCCTACAACTGGACCATACTGAATCCCGTTTGTCTTACAAGACCAACCAGACAATCCCGCTTCCGTTTCCCTACATTAACGCTACTCGAACACTTACAAACGCAACGGACTAGTGGACAATAAAATAATTTCTTCTTGCCACTGAAATCTTATTTATTCAATAGTGTTGTTAACCTAGAATGGGGGAATTTTCATATTTGTTTTTTATTTAGATTGGGACTGCATGTATTAAACAAGGGCAGAAATACCGATAGGTCGATAGCCTTTTTTAGAAATAAAGATATTTACTACTACTATTGTTAACCTAGAATAGGAGAATTTTCATATTTGTTTTTTATCTAGATTAAGACTGCATGTATTAAACAAGGGCAGAAAGACCGATAGGTCGATAGCCTTTTTTAGATAATAAAGATGTTTACTACTACTACTATTTTAATAAATTAAAAAATTGTAGTTTTTTTAAATTTTAATAAATAATTATTTAAACGACTAATAATAATGAAGTGTAGATACGATCTAGAGGTGTGCAAATCTCAGGCGCCGCAGTACCTTAGATCATGCCGAAAGTTTCATTGATCTTCTATTCTGGAAACATTTCGCTTTTAAATTCAAAAAAATAACTTTAAAATAAGCCGGAAAATATGGTACAAATTAGGTAAAGGACATTGTCGGCGTGTGGTGGTCAAGCAAAAGCTGTAGGCTCGCAATCTGTAGGTCATGGATCAATCGCAGCAGCATCAATTCTACCAGGCACATTTCTGTCCAAGTTGCATATTACCAATCTATAAATTGGCGTTTCCCAATCCGTATCCTAGATTTCTTAAGTGGGACTGTAACTTAAGTGGAAGTGAAGTAGAGTAAATAGTTGTCATTTTTTCTTGGACATTAAGTGACAGTGAAGGGATAGCATGAATGGCTGGAATAAAAGACTATATGCAGTTCCAGGCTAACGAGTGAGTGTGTGGGAATGATCTCGAAGACTCAAAACAGACCATGATATCTGTAAAAAGCAACAAGAAATGAATACAGGTACACATTTTACAATAACAATATTTTTACTCTTACATCTCCAGCCGGAGTCGAGTGGAAGTAGATCTACTCAAATGATTTTATAGGCCAAATTGAAATTTGGAAAAACCACAACGGTTCGTTCTCGACAACAATTTTAATTTATACTTGATTGTTACATTTGAAAAAACCTGTTTCGTACAGTGTTGTTTAGATCATTTTCCATTTGTCTCAATAAGACAAAAGTATACCATATAATTAAATAGACACTAAATAAAACATGCCGTGGCAAAATATTTCAGCTTACGGCTTACCGTGAGCCGTCGGTTGTCGGTAAAGTGGCGAGCCATCAAAGGGAGTCCCAAGAAATTACTCGCCAAAATGTGCTCTAAATTTTGTTACGAGATTCGGTTCGGCAGTGGTATACGTTGTACACAAGCAAACTGAACATGATCTACATTCGCAGCGCTGTTATGTTTGGAGGTTCGGCTATATGACTGGACGCAGTCTTAGGTTTTCGAACAAAATAACTGAAAACGTAATAGAATACAGCAGTGGATCGCACAAGGGGATGAGATGGAAATTGTGAAACAGCTCCCAATAAGAAAACAGTTCCTGTGCGCAAAATTAGGAATAGGATGGGTATAGAAAAATGAGAAAAATTAGCATTTACATGCACACATTTATATTATATACTTCTCTATTATTTTAAAAAGCGATGCTTTTTCCTTTTGATTTTTGAGAATATTTATATTACGTTGTCACATTGTTCTTTGTTCAATTGTACAAAAACTGTGAAAAACAATAGTTATAATGAAATCATGATTTTATTTAAGAAATCGTAAAAGAAAAGGAATTTAGATCATTATTTGAATCCTGAATTAAATTTCTTGATATAAATCAATCTTACCCTGGTTCTCCAAATTTCTGGTAAATGTAAGATGAAATGTATTCGCGACCTTTTGCAAGCAAAAATAGTTCACAATCTCAGATGCGCCTGTACGCGTTTGAGTATACAGTTTATACTAAATTGGCATTCGTTCCTTTGAGGATCTTCGTCAGGAAGAAATTTCAATACATGACGGCGACAAAACCGAAAAGTCAAATCCCTTTCAACTCACACACCATATGTATATAGACTTGTAGTGGCAAAATAACATTTTCTATAAACTATGATTGCTAGTTACCTTAAGAGGCAAGGAATGTGCAGAAAACAATATTACTGCTTCTTTCCTAACATCCTCTGGCAATTTATGAAGTTCCTTTTGAATCAAATCTGCAAAACACTTAGCCAAAAGAGGATGAACAGACCAACGATCAATTATACTCAGTTTAAGATCTTTTGGAAGGCCGTTTTTCTGGAAGTATTTATGTACAACATTTAGACTGGAACCTGATGTCGCGCAACTGTACTGTGGATATTGAGAGAAAATTATTGCCCTTTGAACTCCGTCTCTAAAAATAAAAAAAATTAAATTATTGGGGCCTTCGCAAAATTGAGAAGCTTTCTCTATTACATACACGTCGATGAACCTCATCCACAGTAGAATGTTTCATTCCAAAAATGGGATTAGTCTTTCTTCTCTATTATTTGTGTTAATATTTAAAAAAGCATTCCCAGCCAGCACCGAACGTGAAAAACTGGTAATAATGTATGTTAAAGTCAACAAGTTTGTAACGCCATATCAACGTGAGTATCACGGCAATATATCACAGTTAATTCACGTTCAGAAACAATGCACACGAACATCCCAAAAAAATAAAATGTTTCAATTTGTGCTTTAATATTGTATTAATTTCATGTCATTTATGGACTTTCGTCCTTCGTCAGCTTCCAGAGACCAACAACATGTATAAGGCTGAAAGCTGCATTGAAAAAACAAGAGACACTATATCTTCTTTCGGCAATTATTTTAATATCTTTTCAGTGATGAAATTGGAACCTGGAGCTTTTCAGGTATTCAAGTTATCGATTTTGTTTGAAACTTCTTTGGGAATAAGCACATGTCTTTTAATTGAATCAATTCGAAATATGCTTTAATACCATATAAAAGTGTAGATAGATTTCATGAATACAGCGAATGAAAAAATAATAACATAGACCCAAAACAATAAAAATCATAAAACATACAATAATAATGAACATTACAATATAAATCACTAGGGGTTAAGAAATTAGTTCAACATCTCACATCACTCTGTCATTAATACATATCAGAAAAATAATAAGGCCAAAAACAGAACATTACCAACTCGATTGGTAATCATTTTACACACTGATTCCGAATCATTTGCTCTGACAAATAGTAGCTTAATTACTTAGATAAGACTTAAATCAGTTCGAAGGAATAAGCTCTCCATAAAATGGCATGTTTATCAAAATTTTATAATAAGACCATAATTGCATAATCATTAAAACGATTCATTTCTTAAGTTTGTTAGGACATTCAGAAATGGTAGTGGCAGCCGCGATCATCTGACCTCAGTGTTTACGTTTCATATTCTAAGCGGTAAAGCCATATTGAAAGCACTTCACAAGGGAAATTTCTAAAGTGAGAGTTTCTTAGACAGAAAGACAGAGATAATTAGAGCTTAGATATAGTTTAAAAATTAATAATACGAATCTATATAGAGCTTTTATTTAAGAGCGAGTAACATTCAGAAGCTCTTTGTCAGAAATACACAATACACATAAAACTTATCCAACAGAAGTGGCAAACGAAAAACGTATCTATTAGAAAATCACACGCACAAATCACAAAATACAAAGGAAATCACATGCAAAAAATTTAAACTTACCTTAGTAGTTCATCTAACGCATCTTCTGTAAAAGGGTTTGCATAGCGAAATGCTGGATATGCTTTATGTGGGGCTGTTTCTGGATGCTCTTTGTCCAATTTTTCGCATAGCAGGTTACCTTGAAGAGTGGTCCACTTTAAAATTGGAGAACCACCACCGATTTCCTGATATTTCTTTTGAACTTCTGCTGTTCGTCTTTTCGCAATCCAATTTCCCATAAGGCTGAATATTAAAATTACTTGCCAATGCTCACAGTGGTTTGAAAGTGCAAACTTACATACATTTATTTTATGTGAAATGGAATGTAATATCGCATAAATAGATATACCGTATCATCGTTTTGTAGCATTTTCTAATATACACTAAGAACTTTATAAAGTACTATTTAAAATTTAATTAATTTAAATGTTTCTTTTTTGTAAACAAGTTTAATCAACTACACTTAACCGAATAAGAGCTTTACCCGAAAATTAAGAAATAAATTGAATAATTGTTCTGTGTATGTATTATGTTGGATAATTTTCTACTTTGAAATGTGATATGATACTTTCTACTTTGAAATGTGATATGATACGTGTTAATCAATCTACTAAAGTCCATATTAACTTCTGAATCCTGAAAATTCCAGTACTTGCTGTGTTTTCTAATAATCCGTAACCATATCTTACACAGTATCCGAACGTGTAGGAATGATCTACATTTCCGGAGTCTGTAGTTTCTAAAGGCGGCAGCAGGATTTTGAAGGAAAAATCCAGGAAGAAATGTTGTACATAATATATTATATTCCAGAACTGGTTGCAAAACTTGAAAAGATGATCAGTTTGCAATAAAAAAAAGCAATGGATATAAAGTTCTCAACGAAGAAATCCAAATGGAAATTATTGGTTATTTTTCCATGAATCCAGCCACGTCGATTCGCAAAACTGCAGCCGGAACCGGACTATCGCGATTTTTAATAATAAAAGCGATGAGGCTTCACAACTAATTCACCCATACAAGTTTCAAATTATGCAGGAACTATCTGAGGGTGATGCAGATCGTCCAATTAAAATTTTCAGAATAGACTCGTCGAATAATTGAAGAGAAAAATGTTTTTAACAAATATCTGTTTTAGCGGCAAATCGACGCCTATTTTACTTAAATAGCCAGGTCAATAAGCAAAACGGTCGCTATTGGGGCGACGTAAGTCACCGTGCATATAAAGGTCATACACAATACCCAGAAAAAAAATATATTTCAGCTGGCTCACCCAGCCAGCTGACTGAAGACTGGAACCTACGGATATGCTGGTCAGCTTCGATGTTGTATCTCTATTCACAAAGGTACCCTTGGACGAATCAATAGATTAGTGCGAGCTATTCGAAGAGAGTACAACAAATCTGTTCAAGGCTTGTCTAAAGGGCAGCTACTTCCTGTGGAATGGAGATTACTACGAGCAAAAGGCAGGAGTAGCCATGGGAAGCCCACTCAGTCCGGTGGTGGCGAATCTATTCATGGAGAAGTTTGAGGAAGCAGCGTTGAGCACCGCAGAATAAATACTTCAGGATTGTCGAGCTATCCCCAGATAGACACTTGAAACAGTAAGAAGAGTTTAAATAAAAGACGGCTATATTTTTTAGAAAATAACGGTGCCCATTTTGAACAACTACTGTAATAATGTTTAATATACTCTTTTTGTGTAGGGAGAACGAAGTATACTGAAAATAAGAAAGCTTTTAATTTCTCTTTTTTGTAATTTTTTTGCTTCAGGACTTAGTGCCCATTGTTCGCTCTCAAAATACCATCCTGCATGTATACAAGAAGCCCTTTAGAACAGAAGCTTATAGAAATATTGAATTTTGCCATCGCTATTTAAACATTCGCATATGTTAGGGAATATCCTGTATGCATTTGTAATGTTATGAAAGACCGCAACTATATTTTTAAATAAAACAATAAGGTAAATAATAATAAATAAATAAAACTCTTGTAAATATTCGTTATGGACATATAGGGTGATAATATGATGATATTCCTGGAAATGCCATTATCGCCCCCGACTACTACGAGAAGCCATGAATCTACACAAACACGACGACAATTTCAACAGAAAAGAAGAGACAATGGTGCTGAACAGGATATGGTTTCAGCACTCACCAACGCAAAAACAGCAAGAAAAAGCAACAGATCAGGACAGGAGAGAGAATCCTGTACACCGGAGGATAGCAACAGCCAACAGAATGCGCAAGATCCGATGACACAGGCCACGTCATCACAAACCACCGTCATCGCAACCGGTGCATAAATACGGACTGCGCCTGAGGAATCGCATCAGAACAGTGTGTAAGCGTTCAAGCAAACCACTTCTGAAGATACAAATCTTCTTGCGAAACGTCAAGAAGAAATTCTACTGAACGACGGCCTAAAAACCCGAAAAAACCCACTTGTTTCAAGGAATGGCCTCGAAAGTCTATCTCTTTAGACTTTATTATTGTTTACAGGAAAATGGACAACATTTTGAAGAAACTGATCAAGATAGTGCGTAAATAGATCCTATGTGTTTTATTGTAGAAATTTCTCTTCCGCAAATAAAGTTATTTTACCTTCAAGTAATTTGTACTGCAAGGAGAGCCAATGCAATAATTTTTGTGTAAACATACCAATGCGGGAAAGTTTAAATGAACTGCATTTTTAAAACGCGATTAGTCGGAAATCTCTGGACAAAAAGCAACAAAATAGGATACCACTGAAAAGAGAATTGAAGGCCCTTTAAAACGATGTGCCACATTCCAATTTAAGATTCTAAGGGTGACATCTACCCCTCCTAGGGGGTTGAAACAAGATGGCTAAAAATATGTATTTAAAGTGTCCCCCTTACAAATAAAATTGACGTGTCTTTCGGATTTTTCATATTTCTAACTGCAAGAAAGATATTAAGGGTGGGAAGTTTTCAAATTGACACGCTGTATATAATTATAGAAAACTATAATAAATTAGTTATCGTGGGTTTTCATCAGAGGATTTAAGCACACTTTATGGGCGGCGAAAATGCGAAAGTTATACCACAAAGATTTAAAAGGCAATAAATTTAGATCTACTAAATATCCAAATGTTAAAAAAATGGGTCACGCTCAAAAGAATAAAACAATGTTCAGTAAATTTGCGTTATGGCGAAAAGCCAACTTGCTGTAAATAACGCATTCACAACGAATGAGGTCATTGAAATGATTTTTACTCTCTTTACTACCTTGCAATTAAAAAATATGTCCCTAAAAAATGTGTACTTTGAAAACGGTTGACTTTGGGCATATGTATAGTCAATAGTCAGTACTGAAAACATTCTTAAAGTTACATGAAAAGTGAACATTGTAGAATACCTACTAGGTGGAATATTCTTCATTAGTTTTTGATAAAAAAAACTCATTATTTATACAGAGTGATTTTCAAGGTGATTTTTTCCTCTCAACCCTAGATGGAACTCGAAAAACAAGAGTTGCACCTTTGCAATTTGTGATTGTTATCAAGTAGTGATTTGCCAATTGCCATCAATTGTCTAATGATTGTCAATTATAGTAGTAGTAGTAAAAAAATCTTCATTTCTGAAAAGGCTATCGAGCTATCGGTCTTTCTGTCCTGGGTTAATTACAAGGTTTTGTATGGAAAATTAATAACTTATGTATATAATGTAATTAATTCATTCCAATTCCAAAAGTACAGTCAGGAAAATATACGAAATGAAATTAATAAATATGCATATAATTTATGTCTGGAGATGCTCCAATAGGGTTGCGGTTGAGAAGAGGAAACGCGTTTGTCTGATCGGAAACGGTTTGTGCGTTCGTAGAGTCTTCGTTATGTCTCATTGCTATCTGTTCTGTTGTCTGAAGATGTCGTTTCGTTTTGTCAGTAGCATTGGCGATTAAAATATGAGCGTAGTCTATTAGAGGTCTGCAGATCGCTTTACATATGATAGTTGCTGTCTTGGTGCTGATACCCTTGTTTTTGTAAGTAAGTGTGCTGAAGTGTTTTGCTCTCTGGGTTAGTTCTGTTCTGATGTTTTGTACGTGTTTAGAGAATTTTGACAAAAGAGGACATAGTGGTGTGGTGGAGAACGCATCTGCTTGGCATGCATGAGATCCCGGGTTTAAACCCCGGCCAAGCCTTGAATATATTCGCACGGAGCTATGCTGTGGCCACCTCGTGCAGAATAGCTGGCAACTACCACGAGTAATCCTGCTAAAAACCCTCTCAGCTAGTGCCATTCGGAACCGGCGAATAAACTGTAGGTCCCGTGTAGTTGTGGATGATGCATTCCACAAGTATGTGCGAGAGGAGGCCTATATCCAGCAGTGGATGAAAAAGACCTTTTGGACCTGTTTGTTTACATTGGCACAATATGTACATGTCCAGTTTTATTCCAGTATATAAATATGGTTAAATATTTTAAAACAAGCTGAAAAACATACCTAAAATTAGTATTTTATTTATTATAGTGTTTATTTCAAACTGCGCAACATAGAATGAGACATGAGTGAATCCGAAATTCGGTTCCGAAACACGGAGCACAAATAAGAACAGAACAATTTTGAAGAACCGTCGGAACCAGAACACCCGACGGGCTATGAAGATCTGTCGGGACTTGAGGTTCCGTCACGGTTCTGCTGGCTCTTTTGACCCGTTGGCCCGAAACACGGCTCTTTTGACCCGTTGGCCCGAAACATGGCTCTTTTGGCCCGTTGGCCCGAAACACGGATCTTTTGACCCGTTGGACCGAAGCATGGTTCTTTTGGTCCGTGTTTCGAGCCCGAATCTCGGATCCACTCGGTCTCCACCAGTCTTGACTGATTCGACTATCGGGGTTGCCGATGATTCACGTCCCGCGTACTAATGAAAATGAAAGCAAAGTAGCTAGATATTTTTCTTTTTAGTAGTAGTAAACATCTTTATTTCTAAAAAAGGCTATCGACCTATCGGTCTTTCTGCCCTTGTTTAGTACATATAGTCTTAATCTAAATAAAAAAACAAAGATAAAAATTCTCTTCTTCTGGGTTAACAATTTAATTCAATAAACTTTCTAATTCTAATGAAAAGAAAAAATTATTTTATTGTCCAGTAGTCAGTTGCGTTTGTAAGTGTTCGAGTAGCGTTGATGTAGGGAAACGGAAACGGGATTGTCTAGTTGGTTTTGTAAGACAAAGGGGATTCAGTATGGTCCAGTTGTAGGGGTTGTTTGTCCATTTCGTCTGTAGATGTATGAGTCTTTCCGAAATCTTTGTCATGTTTGTGCGTTCGTATAGTAGTTGGGTGGGGGGTTGTGTAGTGGGTTTTGGGGGTGTCTTATTCGTGTTATTAGTCTTAGTGCAATTTGTTCTGTTGTTTGTATATAACGTTTTGTCCTTTCTGTTCCGTTGGTCATGAGTATAAGTATATGTCCATAGTCCAAGAGGGGTCTGCAGATCGCTTTGTATATTTTTGTCGCGATATTTGTACTAATTCCTTTGTCTTTGTATGTAGTGAGCGAAAGTGTTTTGATCTTTTATTCGTTTCTGTTCTGATGTTTCGTATGTGTTTAGTAAATTTAAATTTCTGGTCAATTGTGATTCCAAGGTATTTTACGTCGTTTTTTGGTTGTATCGTTTGGCCGTCTGCAGTTATTGTAGGGGAGGTCAGCGTTGAGTCTGTGGTTTGTGAGCAGAAGTTGGTTTTTTGACGCGTTGGGTGTTAGTCTCCATTTATAAAACCATGTCATTGTGTTGTTTGTTAGTGTTTGGAGTCTTTGAGCTGCTCTCTCAGTAGCTTTGTCATGTACAATAAGTGCAGTGTCGTCTGCGTATTGTAATATGTATGCCGATCTGTCGATTTGATTTTTGTCTGATAAGTTGTAATTGTATATGTCATGGCAGTATATATTGTAGAGAAACGGTGAGAGCGGGGACCCTTGAGGGAGCCCTTGTTCAGGGGAAAAGAAAATGATAGTGTTTTGTCAATGATAAAGTTTTGAAAGACATGTTAACTAATTTTGCTCAACAGTTGAATGCTGCTGTCTTTATATGAATGATCCGTTAAGACACGAGACCCGTATTAATAAATATGTTATAAAAAAATAAAATTTTGAGAGTCAGACCCGTCCTGGGTTGGGCCCATTCCGACGTTCCCCCCGTTCGTCCGAGCCGGGCCAGTTCCGACCTGCACCACTAATTTCGAGCGAATACCACAATTACGTTGGGGAGTCTGGCTTAATTCGGAGATTTAAGGAGCAGTTGGTTTCCGATAACAGTAGTAACGCCAATTCCAAATTTACTATATTTTTTTCTTTTCGCTGAAAGTGTACCTTAGGGCATCATATTTTAGACCCTAGGTTAAGAATTTAATTATCAGTTTTCGTTTTGCCATAGTAGACTTTGGGCGTTAAGTTTGGACCACCCTGTACATTTGTTAAATTGAACTGAAGCTCCACCCATTTTGTAAGATGTAAAAAAATACTAACAATTCGGTATAGTGCCATAACAGGAAATCATTAATTTTGATAAATCTTCACTTGCTATTACAATTTTATCTTATTCAAACAAAATTGGAAAGGTTGAATAGTAGTTTTCGATACAATAGCGAAAAGCGTCGAACAAACGAATGTAAGAAATAACACGAATACTCATCTCAATTTCACATCTAACGTTTCATGTCAATGCCATTTCTCACATTATACCATTGCCAGTTTTATTATGTTTGTATGTATATTCCCAAACAGTAACGATAATTAATATGGTATTAATTAACTCCTGGTAAAGCTATTAAAAGTCAAAACTACGAGACAATGACAAGAAATCAATTTAACATGTTTACAGTAAAAGAAGTACAATGCACCCGTGTGCAAAAATAGAACACATTAAGTGCTTTTTATGATCATGACTTCTGAGCGAAAGGTGGCATTTTTTGATTCATTCGAATAAAAATAAAGTTTCTGCATGTTTTGCGAGAGGCACGATGCTTGTGAATTCGTTTAATGCAGAACAACAGCAAGATATATTTTTCTTATCATGCTTTAAGTAGCTATCATCAGTCAGCTTTATTTAATTTCCATAGTGTTTAGATCAATAATTTAGTCAACTTCTATGTAGGGAATATATCAAATAGATTCACAAAAGCATTTCGTACAAAGGTACCTAATGCAAAAAGTAAATGGAGTTCTTACTTCTGTGCAAAAGGGAATTGTATAACATCTGTATCAGTCATAATTCGCCGTAAATAATCTTGGACTTCATGTATGTGTTGAGGCCCTCCCATATTCAACATAATTATGCCAGTTTTCGGTTTGGGAATCGTTGTTGAATAATTGATGGTATTGAAACCATGTTTTAAAAACTGACTAAATTCCCTTCCTGCAAACGAACTAACTTATTAGTTTCACAGTTTTTTACATTTACTGTTCTACTTTCCTAGAAATCCGTAACTTTGCTTGTTTAACATTTTAATGTTACTTTACAATTATTAAATCTAAATTTAGACAAGCACACGGAATGGGCAAATGACGTTCACAACACTAGTCCATAACCTCTAAGGAAATGCTGTATATGTCTGTGAACGTATTTATGGTAATTGTTCAGAACAAGGGCTTCTTTGCGGTGCCTTCGCGCTGCGGAATCGAGACTGCTCAGCCGCGTTGCCAAACTGCCACCAAAGTACAAAATCTCAATCAAACCAAAAATGTAATAAATTCAAAATTAACAACTTACCAGAAGTACGTTCTTAGAGGAAATAGTAGCGCAATGTCAGTGAAGGAAAGCAATATACCAAAACACGGAAGAAACTATTACATTATTATAGGAACGTGTTTTCTAAAATGTATGGGTATATTTCGGTTGAGCTTAACCACTTTTCCCACGTTCGATTTCTCTAGCAACATAAATTACTTCAGCGTGAAATTTGTTAACACAATGAAGAGAGAGAAGAAGAAGTTAACCCAAACGAAACTTGAAACTTTAAAAATCGATTATTTCAGTTTGATTGCCTCTGGAAAACAGAACGCGTGTGTGACCACCCCGTGTTTAAGGTAGTGGTAGTGATAATACTGGCAACTGCGCGAAAAATTTCCACTGGTACGCCGTTGCAATGAGCGAATCGTCATGGCGATCTTTGTTTTGTTTTGGAAATTGGTGAATTTCAGAGGGTGAAAAGTGGTGGAAATCGGCATTTTCTCGAAAAATCTATAGGAAAAATGTTGTTTGTTATGAGATTTTCTATAAGGTGAGCATATTTTTAATCGGCAAAGCTGCAGTCTGAAAAGAAGCCCTTGTTCTGCACAATTACCATATTTATTATTAATTGTGCTGATAACTTTATTGCTATCTATCCTGTGTTATTTATTTAAATATATTATAACCAATGAGTAATACGAGATCAGAAAGTAATAAGGGATCGCACTCGGTCTTCAATGACCTCGTTCCTATTTTAACTGGTTGCTCGTTCGCGAATTCGACATATTGTGACGATCAAAAATTGAGATAATGCACAGAGTAAACTTCGAAAAATTGGTCATCTTGCATTTAATTGGTAATAATAATAGTTAGAAGTTAGGAGGAATGTGTGACTATGCCAGTTTTTGAAAATAAATTATTTCAATTCTTTGAAACATATCTGGTATACTTTATACAAACGATTGACAATGGTGTGCTTTAGGTAAAATAAATAATCTATGAACTATATTTAATCAAGGTCCGGGGTCCCGGACAAGAGTTGAAGGAAAGCACATTTTGCCTTAAATACGCCGTTGCCATTTACGTTGTAATCTCGCGACTGCAATGAAGCTAGTGTCTAGCCTAGAGATGAGTAGATTCGTATGATTCGTATCATTGATACGCATCCTTCCAGTGATTCGAATGGTACGAATCCCTAAAGAGTGATTCGTATCGCCTTGAAATCGCATGGCGTTCCAGTATACTGTAAACAAGACGGTATTGAGTTCAGGATTCGGAACGGAATACGAAAGTCGATCGGGTACCGATACCGTTGAATGAGAGAAAATAAGACGGAACCCGTGTTTTCTGAAATAACCGAGATAAACTCAATAATTTTTTCAATTAAATTAAAAACATTTTTATTATATATTATTTTTTTGTATATTCTTTTTTCTGACTGAACTTTAATTCAATGAACTTCAATTATATATTATGACAAAACAGTACTAATGTTTATTATTGTATGTTAAACATGAAACATTACAAAATATATATATAAATATTAATTATTTGTTGTGGCAACACAAAATAACAAATAATAGAATATACAAACATGATTACATATTCACATCTTTTGCATTAAAATTTATGAATAATAGTTTTAGAGACACTTTATTTGCACTTAATATTGAGCGTTTTTCATAAATTCTTAGACCTCCTTTAGAGAATATCCGCTCGACAACTGTTTTGACAATTGTTATATTTTAGGAGATACGACGGCGACAAACTATGCACCCGAGGCAGGAGAGACTCCATGAGAGTACGGCAAAGGGAATCGGTACCTAACACGATTGAAATCTTGGCGACGTCGGCCGATTCTATTGATACGAAAAGAACAAATCTCCTGGTACGAATGTATGTGGTACGAATCATTATACAGATTCGAATCGAATCGCACAACTCTAGTCTAGCCGCTAGACGTTCGTGGTCAGAGAAATAACAATGACACGAGAGGTTCCTGTGGTGAAATTCATCCACCGACTCACAGGTGGCACCAGCAACTCAGCAGCCAACATCCATCTCACCGCCGCAGAGCTACGCCGTCTCGGTGGATATACTTCCTAACAATGAATAATCCATATTCGTCGTATAAAGCAGGGCCTACCTAAGCCTAACTGACGAGTCCAATAGGTAGGCCCGGGACGAAACGCATGGTCATCATTAGCGCCATATTCCCATGTTAACACTGGAAACGAGCCCTCGCCGGGTGGCGTGAGGATTTCGCACGGGCTTTTCAAATGCAAAGGATATTTTTAATTCTTTGGTATAAAAGCAAACTTTCAGCAACTCTGAACAAAGCTGATTTACTAAATATAAAATAAACAAATCTGCATGAAATTCTAAATTACAAAATGTAATAAATTTAGTTATGTTGCCTTGAAGACTCCCTGGCGATTTTTTACAGGATCAATTAGAAAGCTTACAATCTGAGCAATCCCATACCGAATTCAAGAAACGTTTAATTCAGAGTACAATTCACAGCAGAAAAACATCAATAATTGATGCAAAATAGTTTACACGACGATAAAAATTGTAGTTCACAGAAGAGCGACACTGAGTTTACTTTTAGACTGTAAAACTTCCTTTAAAAACCGTCTAACATAGAAAACCTTCATGCGTACAAAGTGAACTGGCTCAAGAGCTAAAGCCGGAAGACCGTGGGCAACGAAGAGCCTTTGTTGATTGAATTTTGGAACGACAATTGGACGGTGATTTTTCAACGAAAATCATCTTTAGTGACGAGGCCCATTTTCAGCTTGATGACTTCGTTAATCGACAAAATTGTGGCATTTGGGGTTCCGAAAATCCACGAGTGATCGTTTAGACACAGATGCATCCAAAAAGAATCACTGTTTGGTGTGCATTGTGGGCTTCAAGCATTAAGCCCCTGAGTGGTGTTCGTTATCGTGAAATGTTACTTTTTTGTACATGTACAACTTTTTTGTGCCAAAATTGCAAAATATGGATCTCAACAGCATGTGGTTTCAACAGGACGGTGCAACATGCCATGCAGCCAGATATACTGTCGAATTATTGCATGAGTCATTTCCTAGTCGTGTTATTTCTAGTTTTGGAGATCGGCATTGGCCGCCCAGATCATGCGATTTAACGCTTTTGGACTTTTTTCTTTGGGATTTTTTGAAGTCACAAGTTTATGTGAACAAACCAACAACGATTGAAGACTTAAAATATAAAATTCAACGCTGTATCTCTGAAATACCGCAAAATTAATGGGCAACAGTCCTTGAAAATGTCATGAGAAGAGCACGTCTGTGCCAGCAAAGCCGAGGCGGTCATTTTCGATGTCTTTTTCCATTCATATCCTCATAATGTGTACTTGATTTTTCAATAAATGTTTCAAACTTATCCCACAAATATATATGTTTTACTTAAAATTTAAATCGTCGTTCTTTTTGGAACACCCTTTAGCTCAAAGCTGCAAAAAATTGTTAAAAAAATCAACAAATAAACAGGAAACGGAAATAAGTAGACAGCCATTTAAAAAAAAATCCGCAAAAAGCCCATAAAATCAAAGAATCATCAATTATCAAAGGCAAACTACAACCCTGATTGCCATCTACTTCTACAAAATAAAACGCTGTCCGGATCCATATCGTTAAAATTACCTAAAACTCCGATTTTTTTTTCGAAAAACTATATGCCGTGTAGTGGCTTAAATTTAGAAGGACAGGCGCAAGTGTGGTTACAATCTTGATGTGGACCGCTTACAGCCTAGGACTTGCTAGACAGTAACGAACGGGAATATTGGGACGGATCCTGGCCGCTGAAATTCGCTAACACGAAATGTAAAAAAAATAATTTGAGTAAATTTTTAAATTTGGAAAAACAACGCGAAATCTAAATGGTTTGACCAGGATCGACACGCTATCCTCCAATAATGCAATAAACAGAATTAAATGCAATTATTCGGACGGATCCTAGCCCCTGAAAATCCCTACCACGAATTTTTCAAAAAAAATTATTTGTTTAAATTTTTAAAAGTGGAAAAACAGTGCGAAATCTAAATGGTTTGGCCAGGATCTCACGCAACGTTTTAACGTGCTACCCTCCAATAATGCGATAAACAATAAATAGCAATAAACAGTAAGTAGCAATAAATCGGGATCCTAACCCCAAAAAATCCCTACCACGAATTAAAAAAAAATAAAATTTGTTTAAAATTTTAAATGTGGAAAAGCAACGCGAAATCTGAATGATTGGCTAGGGTCGCTCACAGTTTCTTAAGCTCCTCTATCCGCCGGAGGGAAATTAATACTAAACTTCCCTGAAGAAAAAAAAACCTAATATAAAACTCAGTTATTTCATTGGAAAGAAGACGAAATAAATAACTCAATAAAACTTAAGTTGGTTCTCGAAAAACCATACTCAGTTCAAGCTAAGGGCTGATAGATTAATAATCCTTCTTACTGCAAGCTGGCGTTCCATCCTCCATTGGCTATCCATTAATCCTCAAAAAGCACACACTACACTTGAACACACAATGAGTAGCCACATGACGTTGAAAATAAATGTGGATTAAATTCTGTTGTCAACAAGCAAATGGCACTAAATCGGTACATTTATCCCGATTATGAACAAAGGACCGACGACCGACTTCGTCCGTTGCCCACAATAAACTGAACTAAATGTTCAGCTTTTCAAAAAAACTCAATACCGAGAAACACAACTTACATTTTGAGACAGATAAATTTCGCGTTCCAACGTGACCAAAGTCATCAACAGCTAACTAACTAAACCGAAAAACGCTCCAAACGTCGATCTATTACTAATTTCATTTTAAATTTAGAGCCATTTATATTTGTCTGAATTTCATTCAGCTGCAGTGATTATGCACAACGCCAAAACTGAAATTTTTGTTGTTGACGAGTTTATAGATATGTTCAGTGCTCGAACCAACGGTTTGGATATTTGCCGTAAACAAAAACGTTTGGATATTTGCCGTAGCTTTCTCGGCCAAAGGTAAACCTAGCCGTTCATGCGGCGACTTGTATCCTAAATCAAATAGTCGCTTTCCGATCAATTTTTTGCTCAATTTTCATAAAACTTGAGAGTTTTTTCAGCTTGATCTGTTGTCAGAGGCTGCACAATTTCTAGCAAATTCAACAAAATCAAAGGAAAGCATCAATATATGCCATGATTTGTGAATGCTTCACTTTCATTGCGATATTAAAAGATTCCAATATATTCCTGGGTTTCAGTCAATTTTACTGTTTATTATTTAAAATGTTACAAAACGTTTCGGTGTCTTTCTCCACCATCATCAGTTTGTCTAAAATATACATTTACAATCATCATCAATTAAATAAAAAACTCTAACCAAATTTCACACATTAAAATACAATTACATACATATTAAAAAGTATATTAAGAACATTGGCTTTCAGGTGATGAGTCAGGACAAACATATCCGGGAAAAGACTAGAATCTATTGTCTAGAGATTCAAACCTCAATCTCAACTTACGTGTATAGTTCCCAACATGGCAAACACTCAACTGGTTACTGAATTTTCCATATTTTATTCGATATCAGGCGAGTGAAACAAAAAAAAACCCGTTTATATTACGGTTTTTTCTTTTTTTTTTTGGTTTTCAGGAATGCTTGGCAATTCTTCAATATCAGATGTTTATATTTTATTTACCTGGTCCAATCAGTTCATTTATGCGATCATCTAATTAGTGTATGGTATACATAGCTCAGATTGTCTGTATCTGATCTGAAATTTATTGCATTTTGATGTTTCTTATTGTATCATTTCATGGATTCTTCTCTTATTATAGTTGTCTTCATTGACCAATATTTGCGTGTTATCGAAATCAAAATCATGCAACTTTTGTTTTGCATGTTGTGCTAATGCTGTTGCATTCTCGTTAACCTTTCTTAAGCTGTACTTATGTTCGTATACTCTTTTCTTTAATATTGCCCTGTTTGTCCTAAGTATGTGCTGTCACAGTTCAAACAGTCAATCTTGTATATTACGTTTGGTGTGTCCAATTTATCGCTTTTAGGCTTAAATTTTGTAAAACATTCTTTTGCCAAGTTGTTTTTAGTTTTCTCTGCTACAGCAATATTATGTGGTTTTAAAACATTTTTATTTTTGTGTTGATTTCTGGCATGTGCGGTAATGATATATACCTGATTTCACCTTCTTTTTTCTTTTTTATATTATTTATGTTGTTCCATTTATTTGCATTGTATATTTTATTAATTCTCTGTTTCATAATTGGCTCGAAGAATTCTTTGGGATAGTTGTTCATTATTAGTACTTTTTTTATTTTTCAAGATTTTTTTGTCTGTATCTACAATGTGCCAACTTTATCGCTCTATCAGTAAGAGCTGTTACCACACTTTTTTTATATTGTATAGGTGCATATGATTGGTAATTCAAGCATCTACCAGACCACACATCCTTTGTGTACCAGTTTGTTTTTATTTCCCCATCATTGTCATACATAATCGTCATATCCAAAAAGTTTAATGATTTGTTTTTGTCTTCCTCAATGGTGAATTTTATGGTTTATGGAATGCATTAAACTTATCTAGTGTGTATTGAACTTTTTGGTTTGGCAGGCACATTATGCAGTCATCAACGTATCTTTTAAAAAATCCACATTTATAGTTTAAATCAGGTATTAGTTTTTCTTCTAGACTTCCATTACAAGGTTTGCAATTGTTGCAGCTATGGGAGATCCCATAGCTACTCCATATATTTGTGATAGAAATTGTCTTCATATCGGAAGTAAGTGGACTTAAGGCATAGCTCTACCGCCCCAATAAATTCATTTTCGGGTAATGATGTATGTTTCCCTAATTTCAGCCCATTTATTTTTTATGCACTGTATTGAGTAATCTACCGGGATGTTTCGTGTACAGCGATACCACATCAAGTGATATCAGGCGATGGTTCTCGGGTATCCTCTGTTTTTTATGAACTCACAAAAGCTCCATGAGTCCCTAATGTGATACTGCGAGTTCCCAATACATTACTCAATACGGCTGACAGTATTTAGACAATTGGTAAGTTGGGGCATTTATATTGCTAACTATCGGTCTTAATGGGTGGCCTGCTTTGTGAAGCTTTGGCAGGCCATATATAAATGGTGCTCGGCCGTTGTTGCAATACAGTTTTGCTTAAATTATCTGGTATAAAAAATGCTTTCTACCGACATACACTACCCAAATACATACTGAGACTAATAAAACATAAGAGAGAACTGTACAGACTATATACAAACACTCAAAATAACGACCTAAAAAAGACAATGAACCAACTTAACAGAAACATTAAAACTCTGATTGGACAATACCGACAAGACAAATGGCTAGAAACATGTAAAGAAATACAGAAGGACAAAGGCAAAACATACTGGCGAAAAATTAAGAAACTGGCGCAATACAGGAAGACTGGCACTACTGACACAATTGACGAAAACGGAATAGAACGCTACACAGACAAAGAGAAAGCGGACGCATTCGCCAGACACTATCAAAGGACCTTCAGCATATCGACAAACCCTAACTTCGACAATGACAACTGGAACTTGATCAACGACTGGTACTTGAACTATTTTAACAACTCACCAAACTATGCCTGCACACTGATCACAGACATAGAGTACGATGAAGCCCTAGCGCACATCAAGAACACTGCACCGGGGAAGGATAAAATTAAGGCAGAAGTCCTGAAAAGCCTAACTCAAGAAACACACAAACTGATCCTAACTGAATTGAACAACTGCATCACAAATGGCAGAATCCCAGAAACATGGAAAAACGGCTTAATAATCCCTATACCCAAAAATGGACTGGACAATACACAACCGAGCAACTACAGACCAATTACACTACTTCCAGTACTAGGCAAGATTTTCGAATACATAATGAAGCAGCGGCTTGACAAAGTGATTGGAAAGTATATACCTACCTACCAATTTGGTTTCAAACAGCATCACTCGACCGTTCATCCGCTCTTTATTTTGGCCAACAATATACAAACTACCCACCTAACTAACAGAAAGACATCTTGCCTGTTTATGGACATTAACAAGGCTTTTGACAGTGTCTGGCATAGAGGCTTACTATACAAACTATACAAACTACACACACCAACATATCTACTACACACCATAAAGAACTTACTAGAAAACAGACAACTACAAGTACGAATTGACAAAACACTGTCATTTCCTTTTTCCCCTGAACAAGGGCTCCCTCAAGGATCCCCGCTCTCACCGTTTCTCTACAATATATACTGCCATGACATATACAATTACAACTTACCAGACAAAAATCAAATCGACAGATCGGCATACATATTACAATACGCAGACGACACGGCACTTATTGTACATGACAAAACTACTGAGAGAGCAGCTCAAAGACTCCAAACACTAACAAACAACACAATGACATGGTTTTATAAATGGAGACTAACACCAAACGCGTCAAAAAACCAACTTCTGCTCACAAACCACAGACTCAATGCTGACTCCCCTACAATAACTGCAGACGGCCAAACGACACAACCAAAAAACGACGTAAAATACCTTGGAATCACAATTGACCACAAACTTAAATTCACTAAACACATACGAAACATCAGGGCAGAAACAACAAAGAGAACAAAACACTTCCGATCACTAACCTACAAAGACAGAGGAATTAGCACAAACACCGCTACCAAAATATATAAAGCTATTTGTAGACCCTTACTAGACTATGGACATATACTCATGACCAACGGAACAGAAAGGACAAAACGTTATATACAAACAACAGAACAAATTGCACTAAGACTAATAACACGAATAAGACACCCCCAAAACCCACTACACAACCCCCCCACCCAACTACTATACGAACGCACAAACATGACAAAGATCTCGGAAAGACTCATACAGCTACAGACAAAATGGACAAACAACCCCTACAACTGGACCATACTGAATCCCCTTTGTCTTACAAGACCAACCAGACAATCCCGCTTTCGTTTCCCTACACTAACGCCACTCGAACACTTACAAACGCTACGGACTAGTGGACAATAAAATAATTCCTTCTTGCCACTGAAATCTTATTTATTTAATAGTATTGCTAACCTAGAATAAGAGAATTTTCATATTTGTTTTCATTTAGATTAAGACTATTTATGCCATGATTTATTTGGTAACATTTTAAATAATAAACAGTAAATTGACTGAAACCCAGGAATATATTGGAATGAATTAAAGTACAGTCAGGAAAATATGCGAAGCTATTAAAAGAAACTGAATACTTAACTTGATTTTCACACGAGCTTTCAAATCAGACCTTTGCTCCATTTTTAAGAAACTTTGAATTCGTGGAGCTTGACATGTGCAAAAGCGGCATAAAAGGCAAATTCAGATTCAAGCCAGATATGGATTTTTGGATCCTTTCTTCTGCTCGTAGCATTGAAAGCGACGGAATAATTAACTAGATTTCACACTAGCTCTCGCATGTATCTTTTGTACTTTTATTAGGTACTTAAAAAAACTTTCTTCATGAAAAGCTACCCCAAAATGTTTTAATTCTTTCTTCATTTTTCTTTTCCATTTGAAACCATCAACACATTTTGGGAAATGTTGCAGCCGACAAATTGGCACGGACTTTAAAAACTCACTTACCAATACTATTTAGGAAACTTAATAACAAACTTTTTTATTATTAATTTTACTATTATTAATTATTAATTAATTTTTCATTATCGTACGAATGACGAGTATTTAGTATAATTGTATATTTGTATTTTGTTAAATATTTTTTATTTTGTTTGCGGAGATGTATGTCCATTATTATTGGGCTTAAAATGTGTCGTCCTTTAGTTTTTTTAGTGCTAGTCTCAATTCGCAGTATGTGATTTTAATGTGTAACTAATATTATAATAGAATAAAAAGTTTGTGTTTAAATGTTTATTGATTTTTTAATAGTTTGGCTATTTTAAACCATGTCAAATATTCTCATATATTTTTTTCCAATCTCATATAATTTCATACAGTCTATACTATTTGGAAGAATTATAAATATGGTAACCCTAGGTCCACTGGAAGCTGTTTTATTATTATTATTATTATTATTGATTTTTGCCATATTAATTTAGTATGTTTATAATGGTTGACTTGCTAAATCGAAGCAATAACTGTTATTGATTTTTTTTATTTTTGTTATTGATTTAGGTTTTTTTGTGTTGCTACTTCTGCACAAATTGATTAAAAACTCACACTCATTTCCTTAAATCTTTATTTTTCAAAGACAAATTTTTATTTTACAAAACTGAAACCTAAATGGTAAATGTGTTTACTATACTATACATTGTTATCACACATTTGGTTTAATATTGCGATGTATAAATAACTTAATAAATACTAGTATTCACTTACATAATATATCACCGTCTTAACTAGAAAGTTTGTATGATCACTGGCAGTTGAAAACAAAATTTAGACTATAAAAATAAGAAAAAGATGGCAAATGATTCGAAAAATGGTGTGCGTCACGGGACGCTCGACAGAAGTGATAACTTCATATGATATTTATAGAAACTTGGTCAACGCATGATGGCAACAATAATTTTATAATTTCAATATTCTTCTTAGCCTCATAATTTATAAATGGATCAGGAATATGTAACATGTAATTTAATTTCCTTTTGAATATAAAATATATATTTTATTTACAACATTTAACAGTCTTCAATAGTTGCAGTTGACTCGCTGGTTACATTACCATTATCTAAACTTTCAAAAGGGACAAATGGGTTTATAATAACTGTAACACGAAACAAAATTGTGACACTTGATTTTATTTAAGTATCTGGAAAATACCGCATCAATCGTAGTACCATGACTGGTAGTATCTTGATCTGGATTATTTATCATCTTTAATAGCAACTTAGATTCGAGAAATGATATGAAATTTTGGGCTCTATCAGAAGAAAAATGAACATTAAAATATCCACTTAGAATAAGTGGTAATTGATGGTAGTTTTGGGCAAGACTAGTCATTGGTCTCAGCTGGGTCACCGTTACGTGCTAGAGAGAAAGCAAGAGACCGCATGCTGGGGCCAGACGTAACGGCGGCGCCGTCACCGAATTCCAATGGATTTACCCCGTGCCATAAGAAGTTATCACTTCAAAAATATTTTTGGTGTTAGGCCATTGCAAATGTTTACATGTTAAAACACAACTTGTATTTTGTTGATTACGTTGAATCATGTTCTAGTATTTTCTCCTATCCAATCCAAATATTTTGTTACTCTGGTATAAACACCTGGGTATCCTGGCTCACCACATTTATTTCCGAATGAGACCACACCTACCTGAATCCATTTTGATTCCCAGTTTAGCATTAAAGGGCCACCAGAATCTCCCTACAAATAACATAAAATAGGATTTTATTATATAAAAAGGGCGAAGATAGTAATGCATGCTCATGACTCTGTTACCTGGCAAGCATCAGTTCCACCTTCTGCGTACCCAGCACAAATAAAGTTACTGGTAATAGGCTGAAAATATGCTTGATTGCAGTCCTCATTTCTCCAAACTGGCAAGTTAGCTTGTCTCTGAACTGTACTTTCTTTTCCTCCATAAAATGTAGTTCCCCATCCTACCACCGTGCTCCTTTTACCAGCAAACTGTTCCTGCTCCAACTCCGGAGGAGGAACACAGAGAGGAATAATATATTTAGATTTTCGCGCTGGTCTGTCAAGTTTAAGGATGGCAATATCGTTGTAAAATCCAACCCGCCTGAAATCTTTGTGGGCCCTTATTTCTGATACTTTAAAAGTTACAGGTGCTGATGGCTCATCATCCCTCTTAAGATCAATATCACCAAGTCGCACTGTAAACTGTCTGGCTGCAAATCTAGAAAGTCATTCAGTACTTAAATAATAATAGATGTTTTGCAAAACAGTATAAAGACTTTACGGTCGTTGTCGAGAATCTCGCGTACAATGAGCAGCGGTCAGAATATGAGTTGCTGATATAAGGGATCCACCACACCAAAACTCTGTCCTTCTGGAACCATGCAGAAAAATGGCTGCCATCCATGGCCATCGTCCAGGCAAAGCTTCTTCCCCACCAACAACTCGAAATTTTGCTGACTCAGGAATACCACACTCTAAAATGCACCAGCATATATTATTATTTATATTCTAGGTTGCTTAATTTAAAAGTATTAAATTAAAAAATATTTTCTACGCTTAAGGACACACGAAATTAATTTTTTAGAAGATTTGGAGCAACAATTGTTCTTGGTAAAATCAAAAATTTCAACTTAAATAAAAAACTCTTTTTACCAACATTATCTACCTCGTTTTATAATCAAACGCATCAAACACAAAACAAAAACGAACGCAAATCAGCGACTTGAGACTAACGCTTATATGCCGAAACACTAACGCACATTAAAAATACTGCGCCAGCAAAAAACCAAAAAAGTAAAATACCGAAAAATTTAACTCCCGAAACTCACGATATTATACTAAAATAACTGAACAATTATATCAAAAACAACAAAGCATAATTATACCCATACCCAAAGAATGGAATCAACAATACACAAATACAGAACTACAGACTCATTGTTTTACTATCGGTACTGAATAAATTATACATCACTGGAAACAGACTACAAGAAATAATACGAAAACACATGTCTACATACGAATTTGGTTTCAAACCGATGCACTCGACCAAACAACAATATACAGAATATCCACTTAAATGTACATTCATCAGCAAGTCTTTTCCATGGACATCAACAAGGCTTTCGATAGTGTTTGGCACAAAGAACTACTCTACAAACTACACACACCAAAATACCTAATACATATTGTCAAGGACCTGCTGGACAACAGACAACTCCAAATTTGTATTGACAAGACACTTTCCATGCCATTTTATCCTTAGCAAGGACTGCTACACGAGTCACCACTTTGATACAACGTATGCTGCCATGACATATATAATCACAACCTACAAGACAGAAAACTCGAGAACAAGACAGAATATATACTGCAGTTGCAGACGATACTGCACTGGTCGCACATGACAAAACCACACATGAGGCCGTAGCTAAACTTCAAGCACTGACAAATAAAACAAAGACATGGTTCAACAAATGGAGACTAACACCAAACCCCACAGAGAATCAAATCCTACTGATAAATCACTCTATTAAAGAGGACTCCCCATAATACACGCAGATGGTCACACCACCGAACTAAAATCACACAAGTTCTTGGGCATTACAACAACTTTTTCTTTCTTCAAAATTTCTAGAACACACTAGCTAGAACGTTTGGTACCAGTACCAGCACAAAGACGGCCATAATTTAGAAATCTGCCGACCACTACTGGACTATGCACACATCCTGAGAGAAAACGCAACGGATAAAAACAAACGGCAAATACTTGACTTATTACAAAAATAAGACATCTCCAAAACCCACTGCACAATCCTTCAAGCCATTTACTATACGAACATGACAAATATATCAAAAAGACTGATACAGCTGCTGACAAGAACGAAAAACAACCCCCGCAACTGGACGAATATAAAACTCCTTTGTCTTACAAGAGGTAGCAGACAATCCCGCTTCCTTTTCCCAACAACGACTCTAATAGAACTTTGGCAAACACAACCGAACTAAACAGGAAAATATTTGTAAGATAGTAGATTAGATCAGAGTAAGCTTAGATTGGTAGAGTTACAACGTTTATTTTATTTTTATTTATAAATATTTGTGTTTTTTATGAAGAAAATATTTCGGCGTATTTTAATTTATACTTGAGTGACATCTAAAATATTTACATCTTACAGCCGTTCTAAATCTGTTATCTAGGGATTTCACGCCAATTTACCAGTTCAATGGTTGGAACTGATAATTCACAATTTCAATTATTTTCAATCAATATTCAGACTGAAATGAGTAATAATACGATTATTGATCCCAGCTGGCAAAGCAGATAATAAACAGCCATATTAAAATTTGAAATGGACAAAACCCCATTTTGTCACTTATGTGATGAGCTTGAAGAAAACGTACCTATTCTTAGTACCTTAGTTTCCTGGATTATCAGGTCCACGTGAATGTTATATTTTTCAAATAACATGTTGGGTTAATAGAATTTTTGGGGCACACAGAGGAAAATTTCGCAAAAATTGTAGTTACCGCTTCGTTACAAGCACAAGTTCATTGCGGCCGTTTTCAGGATGTCCGATAATAGCCAAATCACCGTAACTTTTAAGTAACTACCTTCTTCTTGTTGTCTTTTGTTCATGAATCAGCTTATTGATGTCCACTGCTGGACGTAAGCCTCCCTCAATAATTTCCACTGTCCTCGGTCTTGTGCTGTCTGCATCCAGTTGGTACTGATGCGTTTTAAGTCGTCGGTCCATCTGGTGGGGGACGCCCCCTATTTCTGAAGGCTTCCGATCTAGGCCTCCATTCAAGGATTCGTCTTGTCCATCTGTTATTAGCAGTTCTCGCAATGTGTGTTGCCCTGTTCCATTTTAGTACAGTTATTCTCTCTACGGCGTCTGCAACTCCGGATCGTCTGCGGATTTCAGTATTTGGTATGTGATCCTTGAGAGAGATTCCCAGCAATGATCGTTCCATCGCTAGTTGCGTAACTCGTATTTTCTTTATTGTCCGTTTAGTTAGTGTTAGGGTTTCGGGTTCGTAGGTAAGAACTGGAAGGACAACCTGGTTAAAAACCTTTCTCTTTAGGCAAGTAGGCAACTCTGCCTTGAACACATATTTGAGATTCCCATATGCAGCCCATGCGAGCCCTATTCTTCGAAGAATTTCTAGGGTCTGATTATCTCTTCCAATGGAAATCTCGTGTCCGAGGTATTTTAAGGATGTAGTTTCTTCCACCCTGATACCGTCAATGTATATGCCCTCACCGAGCTCAAGGTTTGTCATGGTCTTGGTTTTGGGGAAATTTATTTTAAGTTTAAGTAAGTAAGTTAAGTATGTTCGGCTATAAGGACTATATCGTCGTCAAATCTTAGGTGATTGAGTCTTTCACCGGTTATATTCACACCGGTTATATTCAAGTCCCAGTTTGTTTGTATGAACATGTACTGGAGAACAGTATTGAAAAGTTTTGGTGAGATGGTGTCACCCTGGCGTACGCCTCATTCAATATTGAATTTGTCAGTGTTGTGGTGGAGGCTGACACATGCAGTAGCATTCTCTTAAATATTTTTGATAACTGTCGAGTACCGATAATCTATTCTGCATTCTGAGCCTTCAGCATTGTATGTTGGTCTACCGAATCGAATGCTTTCTCGTAATCCACGAAGATAAGTACTAGAGGCCTATTGTACTGGCCTTTGGTTACTGTTGATAAAAGTAGTATTTGTCGTGTTTATAATTTTTATTAAATTAAATCATATAATTTATTTTGCAAAACTGAGAGAATAAAGAAATAGAAGTAAACGGCAACGTCACGTTTTCTAATATGTAATTACACTGTGTGATATTCACTCTGTCTTAGGTTGATCAATTATAATTTAGTGTCCTTTGTATACATATAGCTGACACTTTAAAGACACAATTACTAAAATGTGTATCTTTGTGGAAAAGACCCAAAGCGAATCAGGTCACCTTTAAGTAAACGTTCATATGAGGGAAAGTTCAGCCTGTGAATGTGTAGTTGAAACTGAAAAAGACTAATAAAGTGTGTTTATAGACCATCCATAAGAGTCACTTCGTTAAGAAAATAGAACCGCTGCTTTCCTTCGCGCGATGCGGTATAATATTTTTCATAAAGGGAAATTTTAACATAATTCTATTAGACAATTATTATACAAAAACTTAATGAAGTGTCGCGTTTTAATTGGTAAGCATTGCAAATGAAGACACCTTCATTAAAGCCAGGTACCTACTTATAGCGCTCGCTTAAACAGTATTTTTACTACTTTTTAGTCATGGAGACTAGTTGATTTCGCATATCAAACAGTTTTGTTCACATTTAGATGCAAATTACAAAAGTCAAAAAAGTGGGTCTATACAGGGTATACCGTAATTTAAGTAAAAACTCTGAGTTCCTTCAAAAACAACCTTAAAAAATAACTTTGTCCTCCTGTATTTCTGTTTCCGTTGATTTTTCTTCTTAGGTAATTTGCGCTAAATCGTATTAATTTGCCTCCGAAGTGCGCTGTTAAATGTTTTGCCATTACTTATGAAACACCCTGTATACAAGATAATTTTAAACATTACACCAAAATCGGCGTAACGTTGCGACGGACGTTATCTCTTTAGTAACGATAAATGTTTAATAACACGCCTTGCCCGTAAAAGTCTGAACATATAGTATACATAGAGTAATAAAGAAAACAGCACACTATTTAATGATGAATAGATTCCTTCCAATAGATGGATATTAAATTTTGCCTTGGTAACACAGGAAGGTGTGTACACGCTTTCAACCATAAAGAACAGGTGTTCAGTTTTTCTTGTTTTGAGTTGCAAATTTCTAAAGTGTAAAAAATTAAACGAAATAAAAAGTAAAAATAATTGAAAAGTCTTACAAACAAAGCAAAACAAAGAATTCATCAGGCACAACAGTACAAGTTTGTCTAGCGAATAATAGTACAAAGTCTTTGTTAAAAGTTACATCCTACCCGTTCACTTAAAAGTGAGCCTCGACCAACATACGGTTTTCTAATCAGGTTTGTCTGTCTCAGATTTTTTTCTAATCTGCCTCAGGTTTTTTAACCTTTCATAAATACTATTCTATTCCTATTTTATAGATGAAAATTCTTATCTTATGTAACAAACTACGAGAAGGTACTCCGGTGAAAAAAATTTGATGTTGCTGCGTATCACAGAATTGATTGATAACTCTCTGAAGAATTGCTTGATCAGCCTTCATCGCTTTACTGCCTTCATTCTGCAGATTACATGCAGATCGAAATTTGCCCGATAATTTTGGTTTTAAAATAGTGCCATATTCTTCCCAATTTATAATTAATTTTGAGGACACTCGCGCAGGTTTTTCTCGAATTTGAAACTTTCGCCGAAAAGTACGTTGCAATTTAATTACTAAACTAGAGTTAATGAAGCTTTCAACCCAATAAATGCGTCGCGTTTTGTTCCATTTTACGATCCCTGTCATCCAGTGGCAGTTTAATAGTTTCTTCAATACAGGGTTTTTCACTTAATTCATTGCGTTGTAGATTTAAAAAAACAGGTGTGTAGCCAGAGCCAAATACTGAATCTAAACCAAAGCTTTTTTCCTTCCAAATTAGAATACCATGTACATTATTAAGTTTTTCGTTTATGTGAATATTTAAAATATTAGTGTTGTGAAGCCGAACTTCCAAAAGTCTGAAGAAAAGAACTATTTTACAAAATCGACGAAAAAGCGGCATTTATGGGGCTTAAAGTCAACGAGGCCATAACAAAATACATGCATGTCTCAAGGTCTGTAGGACAAAATGTGACCATGGACACATATAACTTTGAAAACGTAAAACAATTCAAATACTTAATGTCAACAATCACATTCGACAACGACATGAGTGAAGAAATCAGAGAACACCTAAAGTCAGCCAACAGGTGCTTATATGCTCTAAAGGATATACCAGAGTCCAAATACGTGACTATGAGAACGAAAATCAAAATGTACCAGACCATGGATTAGACCCGTGGTAATGTATGGCTGCGAAACCTGGACTGTTCGGTGCGAAATGAGGAACTCATTCGAAGATTTGAAAGAAAAATGCTGAGGAAATTTTTCGAACCCACCAAAAACCAGGATACCAACAGATACCGAATCAAAAAAAAATTCAGAACTGAAACAAATATACAATCAACCAGAACTGATTAACCTCATAAAGTCACAAAGGTTGAGATGGGCAGGGCACGTACGAAGACAGCCAGAGGATAGAATGGTCCGCATAATATGGGACAGAGCACCAGAAGGAAAACGACCATTTGGAAGACCGAGATTAAGGTGGCGTGATAATATAGCATCGGACCTCCGGAAAATGGGTATCGGGAATGGTCTAGAAGTTATGGAAGACCGAGACAGATGGAGACAAATTGTTGCCTCAGCCAAGGCCCATCAGGGGCTGTAGCGCTACGGAGTACTAGTAGAACTTCTGAAAGACAAATAGATTTTGATATATCTAGGTTTGTGTTGAAAAATTTAAAAATAAAAGCACACACATCATCTGGTAGTCACATTGTCTGAAATACTATAGTACATCGGTGTGACATGTACTCTCTCATAATTCTTGCCTTCTAAACCAGCTCGAAGAGTTTAGTTCTTTTGAGTCTTCTCTGTATTTCCGAATTATCCAGGAGCTTGAGTGTCTCAGGATTCATATGCCGATGGAGTCGCTGTTCATGATTCTGTGCATACTTTTTTGATGGCGTTATCTACTGTTACTACACCCAAGTTTTATGTAGATTTTCATTTCTTATATACCATGGTCCATCACCGATACTACGAAGTACTTTATTCTGGAAGCGTTGTATGATGTTTCTATTGCTCTGTTTGGTGCAGCCTCAAAGTTGCACACCATAAGTCCTCACTCGCTTGAGGACTTGATTATATAACAATAGCTTCTTACACACTGTGAGAGCTGAGTTCCTACCCAATAGCCAGTACATTTTCTGTACTTCAGATTCAATTCTTCCTGTTTCTTCTTGACGTGCGGTTTCCACCTGAGCTTTGTATCTAGGATTATGCCTAGATATTTAGCTGTATTCCCATATGGTACAATCTTGTCATTAATGTATACTGGTTTGAAGTCTATTCGTTTGTTGGTGAAGTCAATATGGACCGATTTTTTTTCATTTAATTTGATTCGCCATTTCAGAGTCCAACGTTGACCCTCATCTATAGCTGCTTGGAGTTTTTCAGTAGATTGCATATTGCTGTTGCCTATCGCTAGGATTTCAGTGTCATCAGCGAATGTAGCAACAACATTTTGATCTGCAACAGTAGCTTGACGCAATTCTTCTTCAACCCCACTCACACTGTCATTCACTAATGTGGGCCGCTTGGATTCGCCTATTGTTATTGTGGTGAGTTTGTCGAATAAAGTTTTATATTCTTCATCAGAACCTACTGTAGGCAGTGTCCCATGTGTATAGAAGATAAAATATTGGTCCAATACACTGCCCTGTGAAACACCTGCTTGGATTTCTGTAAGTTCAGAGTAAGCATTGTCTAGTCTGATTCTGAAGTACCGCTCAGTTACGTAAGATTTCAATATTTGTGAGTATTGAACCGGAAGCAACTGGTCAGGTTTATGGATCAAGCCTTCGTGCCAGACTTTATCGAAAGCCTGTGCAACATCCAGTAATATAGCTGAGCAAACTTTCTTGTCTTCTAGCGAGTTTTCTATAGTATTGACGATTCTTGAGTTATATCCCTTTTGTGCATTGGCAGTAGAATTAATTTTTAAATATAACAAGAATAAATAAAAAACATATATTTTTTTGTTATATATGTTCATCATTTTGCTGTAGGCCCATACGAGGCCTCTTTATTAGCCAATGAGAAATGTGTATATTAATAAATATTTGTTTCATTATTCTAATGGTTTAATGTTTCTTTCTTTAAATTAATCATATTCAAAATGGAAACGATGATAAGTCCAAGAGAGTTAGCTACAATCGAAAACGAAATGCCCAGTTATCAGAAACGTCTAGACTCAAATGTAAATAGTTTCTGATACTTGTTGTTACATACGCTAGCACAGGGTTTAGTTAAATCCAATCACTTTAAGATCACAAATACAATCACTTTAAGAAGAAGCCAGAAGTTCCAACGTATCTAGCTAATTAAAATGCATAATTTTTCATTAAATTAGGTCAATATAATCACATTCCGACAAAAGTCTATCATTATTAACAAAACTAGTGGTCTATAACAGATCAAATGTTGTAACTCATTGACAAGCAAGCTAAATGTTGAAGTCGTTTTAGCCTCAGATCGCTCTAAACAACACACAATTCGACAAATACAGGCAACTGGCGCAAGTTGCGAATCCTCAAAGATTAGGTAGATAAATTTATAAAATTCCTTAGAAACAGAAATCTCCAAGTCCCGACAACATACTAAAAATTATATGTGAAGTGAACAAACAATTCCTGGACGCCCTGAATAGTATTACCATGGTAGTGGCAAAGTTCCCTAATACTGACCATAATAAATCCTAATATTAATTAATCAAGGTGATAATTAATGATATCACTTAAATCAATACAATAATCATGTGCAACTGAAACTACAGCAGGTGTGAAACAGTCTTAGGCAATTCTTTTGGGCACAAAAAGAGGAGACATTTTATTTTGCTTTAGAGCACTGCTCCAACGTTGTAAATATATAAACAAGAATTTATTCGTGTGTTTTGTGGATTTCTCCAAAGCTTTCGACACGGCAAAACAGGATCAGCTCGAAAATATGGGAATCGACTACAAATACATCAAAATCCAAAAGGATATCTACGTAAATGTTCGCTTACGAAAATAGTCTTTGGTAGCAACTCGTTAATGGGTACAGAAACGAAGGTAAAAAATGACTGTTCGGAAACGCAATATTACATCTGCGTGTGACATGGTGACTGTGGTGACATCTACCCCTACTAGGGGGTTGAAACAAGATGGCTAAATATATTTGTTTAAAGTGAACCTTTTACAAATAAAATTGAGGTGGGTTTCGGATTTTTCATATTTCTAACTGCAAGAAAGATATTAACGGTGGGAAGTTATCAAATTGACACCCCTTATATCGAAACCAAGCTCGTGATGCTAAATAGAAGAGTGGTCACATCTCGTTCACACTCCGACATATGCAAAGAATTTAGGATTAAATCGGTATTCACTTGAAAACGGGTTTGCAAAAATGAACGCAACTGAGATAAAAAAAAATATCCTTTGAACAACAAAGGAAGTCAAATAAACGATTCAACCTCAACATTATCGACCGCTTTTAAACAATGATTGAAATGTCTAATTAATTATTAATTGACAATTGCTCAAAAAAAAGGATCAAGAAAGAGGTAGATTAAGAACTTTCCGCCTATTCAGCAGCAGACTACTTTGCCAAATTGACCAAAAGTAAAGATAAAAATTATATTTAACTTACCTTCTTGATCAACATAGTTATTAACCACCGGTGGAAGATTAGGAATATTTGGAGATGGTGGATCAACAGGCTTAGTTAACACTGTGGTTAAAGATGTGCTGACAATTGGTCTTGATGTGGTAATTTTTTCGGTATTATAGTAGATTGAGGCAAATGTTACAGGATACGATTGTGTAGTAGTATATAATGGGCTAGATGTGGAAACCGGATTTTCCGCAGAATCATCCGAAGAAGGTTTTGGGCAGCAAACTCCTGGTACGAAAAGACTCTTGAAGCACAATGATTGTCTAAGATTACCCAAGTTAAGTAGGAGTTGGGGACAATCACTCAAGTCATTGCAATACCTAAAAACCACGACAAAATATAATTTAACATAAACTTTTTGTAAATTGTATTTTATTTAAGTTGTGTATTTTTCCTGACTGTACTTCAATTTATTTCAGAATTTCCTGGGTTTCAGTCAATTTTATTGTTTATTATTTAAAATGTTATAATGTTGAATGTCCAACCAAATGTAAAGGTAGAAACATCTAGACATACAAACTGATGATGGTGGAGAAAGACACCGAAACGTATTTGTAACATTTTAAATAATAAACAATAAAATTGACTGAAACCCAGGAATTTTGAAATAAATTTTATTTAAGTTAATGTTTAAACTAATATTACCGAAACGTTATGAGGTACAAATAATAGCAACAAATTAATAACTTTCACTTGGTAATCCCGAGAGCATTACGTAAAGCAAGGTTGCGTCTTGTTAAGAATTATTCATCAACTACTTGGTAGGTCAGTATAAAACCACATTAGGCTCATCATGCGTGTAATATGCTGATCTAGTTAAAGTTTAACACGCCTGCAGTTGTTTATTATGTATTAAATACTATATTTAAAGCAATGAGAATAATTCAATAATAGTAAAAATACTCGTACCCTGGAATTCCTTCTGGGGTAGTACAAGTTTTGGAGTCGCCATTTTCCTCGTCTTCATCCTCTTTACTATCAGCTTTATCGGTTAGTTTTTGGGCCTCATGAACTTCAGGCAAAGCTTCTCTCACTAAAGGGGCAATGGTATCCGTAACATTGCGTCCCAGCACATTCTTGCTTATCGTATATAAGGCATTCGGTACATCCTGAGATACCTTGGCACCTTCTCCAGTTCGAGTCATATTTACCAAATATCGCCCAACCGTATTCAATGCTCCCAGGGTTTCCGTAATTTTGAAAATTGTTTCAGGTTTGAAATGTCGAGCGCTATCAAGACCTTCATTAGTGTATTCTGTAGATCTTCTGAATTGTTGGTATTCTGCATTATTTTCGGGTTTAGTCAAATCTATTCTAACCCATCTTGGATTATTGATTGGTTTTTCTTGATGGTTCCAAGGCTGCTGCTGATAATTATTAAAAGCGAGTTGATGGGGAGGTCTAAATTGAGTAGTTGAGATGTGGAATAAGCAACATAGTATCAGCAGTCTTTCTAGAAAAAACGCAAATTAACGTAGAGTATATATTGAAATACTTTTGCAAAATATGTTAATTATATGCTATGGTACGTAGTACGAGCGTAATTTCCAGTTATTTGATGACACGATTCTTCAATTTCGTTGAAATTGAAAATGAGTGTCAAGGTGTAGGTGCACCATCAACGAAACGGTACATGGTAATACAATTGCCAAACACGCTGTGTTGTCGAAGTCACTTTTTAAATTGTTTTAATTTAACTCTGGTAAAGAATAAATGTGTTAATATAATAAACAACGACGGATCCGACGATCAGGAAGTAAATTTTGTTGTTAAAATATACTTCTACACCTACGAATAAAACTTTCAACGTAATAAATTTGCAATCTTTGGCAATGCTGTAATTGTGCGAAATCACTTTCTCCAAAACTATTCAATAAAAATATAGATGAAACATCCGCTTCGTGACATCGAATTGGATCTGAAAGGTATTGCATAACGTGCAGGGGAACTTCGAAATTACACAACAAAACAAATACGTTATTAAATTAAATAGGAGAGCTATCGAAAAAATATTAAAAGCAAACTTCATGATATAATGATGTGCATTAATTGAAATTTCACTTTTGTAATTAAGTTTTAATTTGATTTTAAATTTAAATTTGTTAATAGAAAATATAATCTTTAGAGATCTAATGCACGTATATTACTGTAATCATATAGATATGCCCAATAATTCATATTTAACAGAGATGTGCTTAAGCGGGTATTAGAAGACTGTCCTACCCAGAAAAATACCAAAGTGTTTTGCAAACTGCACAAAGTCAATTTAATATTAAGTGAAAGCCTTATTATTCAAATATTGTATATTTGAATTTGCAGTTTCAACACATGATCAAATTCTGATCAAAAAACGGTAAATCAAAAATAAGCAAAATGATTCATTGAAAGCAGTAATTATAGCAGCACTACTAACGAAGAGAATTTCTAAAGATTTCTTTTGCCTACTTATACCACCCACCAAAATAGTTTTGAAACAAGATCTTTAAAAAGAAACAATGTCATTAGACCTGATGATTTCTGATAATAGAAAGCTTATATTTGCTTAATTTGTTTTCTGCAGATTGTATTATCATTATACCTATTTTTATTTGTTTAGTGGAAACAGTAGTACATGTTACCATTCTTTATACCTGCAAATCATGTATGTCTGTACTTATATATAACTTTTAAAAAAGGGGGCGTGCACAATTTGAAGCGCATCTACACTGTAAACTGTAATGAATATATTAACATGGCATTTAATCAAAATATGCCATATAAATCCCCTGTAACAACTATCAAATAATAACGTTATGCGCTAAAAATTATGAAGAGCATATTGAGTGTTGTACATTTGGCGCGAAAATTATTAGTGCATCAGTATAAACGTTTTTGCCCTTGCACTTTACATGTTTCAAAAACGTACAAATTATTTAAATCGTTGCAATGCAGATAAACTAATAAAGCAATTTGAAATTTTCACATGCAATATGCAAACATTTTAAACGTACCGATAGTAGTAATCCACAATTGCATGGTAGAATGCAAAACTAAAGCACCTAAATTATAACCACATCCACAATTACGTAGTATCACGAAAAACTGAAACTTGCGAGCGTTTGACCCAAAGTTTAGCTTGTGAAGACAGCCCGAAGAAAGTAAATGCATTGCTCACTCTCTCACTCCCTTCTTTCTTCAGATAACTCCCACTCGCTATCTCAAGTGGTTTTACTTTCGTTAAGACAAATTTCACTTTAACTCGCATGTATAATTTGTTTATTTATTAGTGCATTAGCAGATGTTAATGATCTGGATTCATTTTGATTTAGTCTGGTTTTCATCTGCACTCTCATCTGATGATGATGATGCCATTGGACCTTATATATTTGACGCTATCTGATAGTCTTCGTAAATATATTTAAACATGCTCGTATTAGTTTTCTCCTAGATCTAACTATGCAAAATATGTAAAGTTTTCGCCAAAACTGCATTGATCGGTTAACAGCATGGCATATACCTAGGCACTAATATGAGTCAACAAAATAATTTCTGTAGTTTTACAGCATATTTTCATAAAATCCTGTTACTAAAGAAGTGACTTGTTGGGTGACCAAATAACAAAAGCAGCAAAAGTAAGAGAGAGTTAAGTTAATTCTCATTTCAAGAACTTGGACTAATAATGTTAGCTCATCCATACCGAGAATAGTATGTACAATAAATGTATTAAGTCGATTTAGTTTGATGACGTTCAAATTTTATCACCTTTCATATAGTTAAATATACTTTACGGTCCATTTCAAAGTTTTGGACTATACATTGAAGTTGATTATATAAGGGGGGGTTTAAATAGGAATATACTCATTGGAAAGGTTCGCAATCTTTGTGAATCAAAGTGAATGAAATGGCATACTCTTTAAAATTTGTATACTTTCGAGAGTATATCGAAATTAAGTAGCGTATGCGTGAACTGTGTTAATAACAATTCAGTGAGATGTAAAGCAAAAAAAATTGATAATTCTTACGGTGATTACGGCGTTTCGGCCGCTTACTTGGAGTGAGGTAGAAGATGCAATTTTAACTTTAGTAATATGGGCATAATATTTTAAAGTTGTTCAAAGGTCATTTGGCAGATTAGTAGGATAGTTAAACATGACCAATCAAACATGGGGAAAATTGTTTAAATTTACACAATTTTTCTATATGGAAAAATTACGTGTATATAAAATTTTTCCTTAACAACGCATCCAGCTCACATTTTTGAACATACTGGTCAGTCTCATAATTGAGACCATAGAGATTGTGCTCTTCAAGACTTAAAATAGAAACAGCATCGAATATGCATAAAGTTCTTTCATTGTTGAGATTTTTAATAGATACGCTCTTCCACATGAGGAACGCGCGGAATCCACGTTGTGCGATTTATTAGAAGCAAACGGAGATTTCTGAGAATGTAAAATAAAGTTCCCGTAGAAAGTGAAAGCAATAGTTTGAAGAAGAAAAAAGTTTTCACTTGCAAAATTTCATAGCTCATAAAGTTGCAAAATAAGAGCCAAATATTTACAAGAAACAATGAAAACTCTCTCTGGCTAGCACTACAACCCTTGGTGGGTCTTGGCTGCGTTAACGATTTGCCTCCATCGGTCCCGGTCCTGTCGTTTAGTTTTGTCAGTAGCATTGGCGATTAAAATATGAGCGTAGTCTATTAGAGGTCTGCAGATGGTTTATATATGATAGTTGCTGTCTTGGTGCTGATACCCTTGTTTTTGAAAGTAAGTGTGCAGAAGTCTTTCGCTCTCTTGGTTACTCTGATGTTTTGTACGTGATTTGTGAATTTTAGTTTATTGTCCATTGTTATTCCTAGGTATTTCACATTGTCGGTGGGTTTAGTTATTTGACCGTCCGTGGTGATGGTTGGAGAGTCTGGTTTATTTCGGTGGTTTGAGAGGAGCAGTCGATTTTTTGATGCATTTGATGTGAGTCTCCATTTGTATAATCCTGCTGTCATTGTGTCTGTTAGTGTCTGGAGTTTATACACTGCTCTGGCGGTCGTTCTGTCATGCGCGATAAGGGTAGCGTAGTCAGCGTATTGCAGCAAGTAAGCATTTTGGCCTATACATTCTTTGCCTGGTCTGTTGTGGTTGAATATTTCAAGGCAATATATGTTGTAAAGCAGGGGTGAGAGTGGTGAACCCTGAGGAAAGCCATGCTCAGGTGAAAAGGGGATAAAGTAGTCGTCGATGATTCGTACCTCCAGTTGTCTGTCTTCGAGTAGTTGTTTAATAATATGTATTAAGTACTTTGGACTGCCAAGGTTGTGTAGTTTGTACAGTAAGCCCTCGATCCAAACTCTGTCAAAGACCTTATTTATGTCTAAAAACAGGCTGGCAGTTTTTCCTCCGGTCAGGTGTGTGTTGTATGTTATTAGTAAGAACAAAAAGTGGATGTATAGTTGAGTATAGTATATGTATAGTATATGTTTTTAATCTTGAAGCCAAACTAGTATTTTGGAATATGATGTCCTATTCAATTCTGTAATCTGTTTTTTATTATGTGTCCAAACAGTTTGCTCAACACCGAGAGTAGCGTGATGGGTCTGTAGTTTTTTGTTAGTGTGTCATCTAGTCCATTGTTTAAAATACGAATTATTATTCCGTTCTTCCATGACTTGGGTATTTTGTTAGTAGTGTACTAACTATTCGTTAAGTTTTATTAATATGAAGGCATATGTTTCTTGTGTTAGGTGCTCAAGTACCTTGCTTTTAATATTGTCTTTTCCGGGTGCCGTGTTGTTCAGTTGTGCTAAGGCTTCGTGATATTCAGTGTTTGTAATGATTTCGTGGTTTAGACCCGGCGTATTTCTTGAAAAGTCGTCATGCCATTCATGTTCACCGGTTCCCAGTTGTCGGAGCAAAAATTTGTGTTTGTTGACCTTTTAAATGTTCTTTGAAAGAGGCTGGAGAAGGCGTCCGCTTTGTCTTTGTCCGAGTATCGTTGTGTTCCTTGCTCATTGATAATGCCTATCGGATTTGTTTTTTTTTATCTAGATAATTTTTTTATTTTCCGCCAATATGTCCTTCCTTTGTCTTTTTCCATTTCTTGGCAAGTTTCAACCCATGTGTGTTGTCGGTATTGATATATCATAGCTTTAATGTTTCTGCTTAATCGTTAATCGTTAATTGCTTAATTGTTAATTAATACGTTGTTAATTGTTCTTTTGATAGAGTCGTCCTGTGTAATTCGGTATTGTCTGTATAAATATATTTTATGTTTTATATGTCTTAGTACAAACCTGGGTAGAGTATGCTGGTAAAAGGCATTTTTAATTTGTGGTGAGAATTTTTTATTTTAGGTATGTGAAAGGTGCTCTTGCAGATCTACAATGGAGATAAGTCCGGGGTTTGCCTTTATGTAGTCAAGTGTGTGATTTACTTTGTCCTAGTCGGTCTTGTTTAAGTTGAGTTTTTAGGAGCTGGGTTTTGTTTTGGGGATAGTAGGTACAGTTTGTTGTGAGTTGAAGTTAAAAGTCATAGCCATATGGTATGATCCGTCGGACAATCTTATCGTGTCGATGTTGTTTGTAAAGTTTCTTGTATGTAGTAAAACGTCTGTTGTTGAGTCTTGATTCTCAGGCATCAAAAATCTCAGTGGAGTGTGCGTCTTATAAAATCTGAGTTTTGCAAAAATCTGTTTAATTGTCTCTTTTTAATTTTGTTCATGTTAAGGTCTCCAATAATTATTGTACATTTGTATAGACTTGTTTTCGTTAGAATGTTTTGCACTATGTTGGAGTGTGGGTGGATATACACTAAGAAAATGTGCACTTTGTCGTCTAGGTAAGGTAGAGTAAAATGAAGACAGTCGTTCAAAGGGTTGTTTAGGGAAGGAGGATTGGCCTTACCCAGTTGCACCGTTGGCTTAAGTAGGACTGTCGCACCAACTCTAGCATTGGCCGTGGTGTTGCCGTGTTTGCAAATGTATTTCCAGTTTTTATAAGTAGGTGTTTGTCTCAGTTGTGTTTTGGTTTCTACAAACATATAATAAGGTTGGACATGGATCAAATTTACCTTCCTAGGGGATACACTTGATCAAATATTTCACTTAATAGATCAATTTGATATATATTACAAGCAAATTGAACCTTTTTGAAAAGTGAGAGTTGTCGAGGAAAGTGAAAATTGCAGCGACTAAATTACTGAATGTTGAAGTCATATCTGAAATTTCACTTTGTATCAAGTATTAATTGAAGAAAGGCTGAATCTCTACTATTTTACCAACTTTGCAAATTTTATTTGCTTCAAAACTTTTGCTCTAACATAAAACATACAAAGAAAGACATATAGGTATATGAAACGTTAATGGAAAAAAGTCGTTTGTAAATGCGACTCGGAAACATCACCCTGTACTAATAGCGACATACAGGGTTATTATTTACAAATTTAAATTATTCTAGACCCGATCCACCATCAACTATATTCATCTTTGGTATTTTCAAAAAATTGAACCTTTATGTACGTACTTATCTTGATATGCCTAGAAAATAAAACTTTAAAAAATTATTTTGTGAAGATATTGTTTCATTTTCTAACAAACTTATCTGGATAGTTGCCCTTTTCCGGTTATGGACTCATATTAGATTCATCATCATCAACCAGCCCTTTGCGTCCAATGCTGGACATAAGTCTGCCTCATTCTTGTCCATTGTGCTATATTTTGATCGCTTTGCGATGACCAATTACTTGAAGTTCTCTTGATATCGTCAGTCCAACGAGTAGGGGGTATTCCTCTACTTGTTTTGTGTAATCTGGGACCCCACTCGAATATTCTCTTCGTCCATCTTTTCTCACTAATTCAGGCGACGTGTCCGGACAAATTCCATTTAAGTGTGGTAATTCGGGAAATTGCCTCGGTAACTCCTGTCCATCCTGGAATATTTTTCCTAGATTCCTGATTACCCAAGCGTCATTTAATAAAAAAAAATAACGATGATTGTTTGTTATTTGATTGTTAATTGATTTTAAAACAAGAAAAACCAAAATGTGACACCGTGCGCCATATCGAAGTGGTTCTCACACAAAGGGTCCTTACAGTGAACATTAGAAAAACAAAAAGCGACATAAAAAAATTATAAATTGTACCTAAACAGAGCCTCTTGGGTGGCAAAGCCACATTTTTGTAAAATTGAATTCATAATAAGTCCATGGAACAGTCTCAGTCAGGACATAAGTCTTTTTGTCAGCATAGTTCCAAAAGCTGCTTTATGCAAATTCAGGAAACGACGGTGACCATGTTATTTTGCCAAAAAATATAGCTTCCGAAAATTAGAAATACCTTTCTTGGTAGATAGCTGAAAATTTTATAATTTGGAAAACCAAAAAAAAATTATTTCAACAAAAAGTTATTGCTGTTTTAACCCGTCTGTCTCCAGTTATAACCTTATATGTACATGCAATATTTCTAGTGGATTTCCGTTCGTTCGGAGACCGTAACTTCGTTAGCAGCAATTTTTATATTGAAATCCCACTATAAAATTAGTAGGTACTATATTTGTATGCGGATTTCATAATTTTGATTTCACCAATTAATTTTTGCATATGCGTGGAAAAAATAGACAGCTTTTAAAATGGTATTATCGCTGTGTCCAGCTAGAAACTTGAAACACGTATATATATTTATAATATTCAGGAAAACCACACTGGATTTAAATTAAAATATAGGGAATACAAAGCTGTTTAACATCATCAATTTCATTCAACTTTCTTGACATTTAAAATATTTGGGAGGATAGCCCAGCATAATAAAGGGACGTACTCTTGTTACCCCTCAAAATTAACCCGACTTGATGAAAACAGGCATAGTTTTTAGTGTCCAAATAGGCAGTCTTGCTCTAAAATTTAAACTATGCATGATATAAATGCAAAGATGTTTGCGAATAATTTAACGATTTTTTGAGTATCAGAAATGCAATATCATAGCAAATTATTCCTTTCCAGGAACTTACGCTGAGGTAAACCGCAGAAGTAGCTGAAAAGAAATGGAATAAATCTTGGATATATCAATTCTTGTCTAAAATTGAGAATTACTACAAATTATTTAATCAAAGTGCAATATTCATTAATAATAACATTTTAAGTTAAGAACTGGATAATATTAATAATTGATTTAAACATGCACAAATTAGTAAAAAGTTAAAGAAAAATGTTATCACACAACCGAAATAGAGCAAAACAGCCGTCGCTAGTACAAAACGCATATAGACAAATGTTCAGTTCTTTTGGATTCAATTTCACTCTTGAAAAACTGTTGTAAACTTTCGAAATACAACCCTGTAAGGCAGTTCGACTACCTAGTAAATTCGAAGAGAAGACCCTTAAACGAGGTTGGTTGCTTCCAGTAGGTACCAAACAACTATGAGGATATCATGAAATTCGACGAAGTGACTTTAAAATGTTAACATCTGTTGTGAATTTTATATATTCAGCGTGATCAGCCGCCGGATATTGTTAAATAAATTTTATTTCAAAGAATGTAAGTATATTATTAGATTAAATTTTTCTGCAACATGCATAGCCAGTATAGCTAAATGCATATGAAAAATTTTCAGTTTTCTAAATTTGTTAATATTGTAAATTAAACTAAATATTAGTATTTGCATTTCCTTAGTAATTGAGATATTTGTTTTTGTAGAAATTATGATGGTAGTATAATATTTTTTGGCAATTCACTTAAACAATTAGCATTCTGCTTGTATATGCTTCAAATATACCTAATTGTTAAAATGCTGTTGTTGTGGAATATTAATTTTTTTAAATTTAGTTTTTGATGCAACGTAAGTGTTAACCAATTGTTATAATAAATATGTACTATTTGGTGATCATTCAGTACTCATGACATTCATGAGTGCATGCAATGCATATAATTTTGTGCAATGCATATAATTTTTCTTTTCAATTCAGAGTTAATTATTTAGTGGAACATCACATTAATCTATTAGAATTAAGCTTTCTACTTAAACGATTTAGTTAAAACATTTTACTTTAAATTAAATGGTATAGTAGCATATAAATAATAGTTTTACATTTTTAGCACCCCAAGTACTTACCCAGTCTTTACGTGGATGTTTAAGTAAAGGATTAGGGAAACGAATGACAGCAAATTTAAAACCATGCTTCAAGTAACTGGTAGGTCATAATATAGTTTCCAGTAGAATGTTAAATTTTAAAGTATTGAAAGTGATTTCACCAATTTTCGTCTTAAATCGCCCAATCATGTTATAAGGACATTTGATAGAGAAAGTATTGTAATGCAGCGTGTAACTAGTTAATTACAGCTTAATTTTACACGTTTTGCACTATAAACTAACTGTGATAATGGGTTGGAAAGATAAAGCTTCAAATGCACTTAGGAATAGCAAACTCTTTTGAAAATCATTTTCAAATTATAAAATATTCCTCTTCCAGAATTTCAGACATTTTAAATAGAACATTGCGTGAATCGGGTGATTTGATTTCATGTCAATTTTATTAGGAAACTCTTTGATATGACACCTGTAAATTGAGTTTAGCCTCAACAGCCTCGAAGTCGAATTCGCGACTTTCCAATGCAACTGCATTATTGCGAAATAAAGTTGAATATATTTGCAAACATTTTTCTGCTTTTAACGACTGTGAAACAGATTTCTTCAATTTAATTTATCATATTAAAGACTCGCAGTGTTTTATGACAAAGTTATAATAGTAAAAACCATGTCTCAATGGGATCTTTTGCTGACCGAAATACATATGGAAAAAGCTCCATAGCCCCCATAGGGGGCTGGTTTTGCCTCTGGAAAAAGACATTCTTAAATACAGTATTTTTTTCAAATTGTATAATTGATTGTTTGTTTTTATTACTTCGTTATCTTGCATATGTGTCATATATTAATTGTCATAAATAATTGAAAATGCTGTTATACAACTGACATGAATATTTTCATTTATCTTTCTACTTGGAATACACATTATATATACAAAACAACAATATGTTGTAAAAATGTCTCCGCAAACCCATCTTGTTCAACCTTATGTATTATTTTACTAGTTAATATACCTCACAGCGCATAAGTCAAAACTGCAATTTAAAGTTTCTTGCAAAAGATTTTAAGGGCAAATGCCTGCTGCTTAATGTTGACCATGTGAATATGAAAACCCTCTGTGTAGTAAAAATTTAAGCAAAATTAGGTATATATAAAATATAAGCCTTGATGATGACGTAAAACGTACGCAAAAGATGTATATTTTTTCGCTTGCCTTTTTAGAGTGGTACAGAAGTATCTGGCACTACCTAATTGTATACATTAATAAGCAAGGTATAAGTAATATATAAACAATTTAGGCGCTGTCTGTAACTTTTGCTATCAAGCGATTGAAAAAGTCTTTTTGCAAAGGATATTGGTTCGCCATAACCAAACTAGGGGCTTGAAATGGAATTGTGACTACTTGATCCACTTATTGCACTTTAAAAAGATTGACTCTTAAATTTTCATGTTCAATTTCTTTAGAACTTATAATTTCAGAAATAGTAGTAGTAGTAAACATCTTTATTTCTAAAAAAAGGCTATCGACCTATCGGTCTTTCTGCCCTTGTTTAATACATGCAGTCTTAATCTAGATAAAAAACCAATATGAAAATTCTCCTATTCTAGGTTAACAATAGTAGTAGTAAACATCTTTATTTCTAAAAAAGGCCATCGACCTATCGGTATTTCTGCCCTTGTTTAATACATGCAGTCCCAATCCAGATAAAAAGCAAATATGAAAATTCTCCCATTCTAGGTTAACAATGTTATTGAATAGATAAGATTTCAGTGGCAAGAAGAAATTATTTTATTGTCCACTAGTCCGTTGCGTTTGTAAGTGTTCGAGTAGCGTTAATGTAGGGAAACGGAAGCGGGATTGTCTGGTTGGTCTTGTAAGACAAAGGGGATTCAGTATGGTCCAGTTGTAGGGGTTGTTTGTCCATTTTGTCTGTAGCTGTATGAGTCTCTCAGAGATCTTTGTCATGTTTGTGCGTTCGTATAGTAGTTGGGTGGGGGGGTTGTGTAGTGGGTTTTGGGGGTGTCTTATTCGTGTTATTAGTCTTAGTGCAATTTGCTCTGTTGTTTGTAGTATAACGTTTTGTCCTTTTCTGTTCCGTTGGTCATGAGTACATGTCCATAGTCTAGCAAGGGTCTACAAATAGCTTTATATATTTTGGTAGGCGGGTGTTTGTGCTAATTCCTCTGTCTTGTAGGTTAGTGATCGGAAGTGTTTTGTTCTCTTTGTTGTTTCTGCCCTGATGTTTCGTATGTGTTTAGTGAATTTAAGTTTGTGGTCAATTGTGATTCCAAGGTATTTTACGTCGTTTTTTGGTTGTGTCGTTTGGCCGTCTGCAGTTATTGTAGGGGAGTCAGCGTTGAGTCTGTGGTTTGTGAGCAGAAGTTGGTTTTTTGACGCGTTTGGTGTTAGTCTCCATTTATAAAACCATGTCATTGTGTTGTTTGTTAGTGTTTGGAGTCTTTGAGCTGCTCTCTCAGTAGTTTTGTCATGTACAATAAGTGCCGTGTCGTCTGCGTATTGTAATATGTATGCCGATCTGTCGATTTGATTTTTTGTCTGGTAAGTTGTAATTGTATATGTCATGGCAGTATATATTGTAGAGAAACGGTGAGAGCGGGGATCCTTGAGGGAGCCCTTGTTCAGGGGAAAAAGGAAAAATGACAGTGTTTTGTCAATTCGTACTTGTAGTTGTCTGTTTTCTAGTAGTTCTTTATGGTGTGGTAGATATGTTGGTGTGTGTAGTTTGTATAGTTTGTATAGTAAGCCTCTATGCCAGACACTGTCAAAAGCCCTTGTTAATGTCCATAAACAGGCAAGATGTCTTTCTGTCAGTTAGGTGGGTAGTTTGTATATTGTTGGCCAAAATAAAGAGCGGATTGAACAGTCGAGTGATGCTGTTTGAAAACCAAATTGGTAGGTAGGTATATACTTTCCAATCACTTTGTCAAGCCGCTGCTTCATTATGCATTCAAAATCTTGCCTAGTACTGGAAGTAGTGTAATTGGTCTGTAGTTGCTCGGTTGTGTATTGTCAGTCCATTTTTGGGTATAGGGATTATTAAGCCGTTTTTCCATGTTTCTGGGATTCTGCATTTGTGATGGCAGTTGTTCAATTCAGTTAGGATCAGTTTGTGTGTTTCTTGAGTAGGCTTTTCACGGACTTTTGCCTAATTTTATCCTTTCCCCGGTGCAGTGTTCTTGATGTGCGCTAGGGCTTCATCGTACTCTGTGTCTGTGATCAGTGTGCAGGCATAGTTTGGTGAGTTGTTAAAATAGTTCAAGTACCAGTCGTTGATCAAGTTCCAGTTGTCATTGTCGAAGTTAGGGTTTGTCGATGTGCTGAAGGCCCTTTGATAGTGTCTGGCGAATGCGTCCGCTTTCTCTTTGTCTGTGTAGCGTTCTATTCCGTTTTCGTCAATTGTGTCAGTAGTGCCAGTCTTCCTGTATTGCGCCAGTTTCTTGATTTTTCGCCAGTATGTTTTGCCTTTGTCCTTCTGTATTTCTTTACATGCTTCTAGCCATTTGTCTTGTCGGTATTGTCCAATCATAGTTTTAATGTTTCTGTTAAGTTGGTTCATTGTCTTTTTTAGGTCGTTATTTTGAGTGTTTGTATATAGTCTATACAGTTCTCTTTTCAGAAATATGTTAATTCAAAATTGAAATTGTTGAAAAATTAACTTTATATCTGGTCTTGATTCCTCCAACAGAAATTAATGTCTGCATTTAGGAACCAATAAACATATTTATTGTTAACGGCAAATGACCCTTAAAATTACCGACCCTAATTATATCGGATATATCAGAACATGGCTTTTTCAGCAATGAATTAAGATTTCTTGACTTTTAAGGTAACGTTGAATTGTATGGAATTACAGAAAGCTCCTTCCAGAAATTCATTTAACACTCCTTCACCAAAAATGATTTCACCATTATGTCCAATAACACAAACCAATTGCCAAAGAGACATGACTATAGTAAAATCAAATCCAATCCAAGAACTAAAGACTATCTACAGTTTATTGAGAGAAAGTAAAAGCTAGAGCGCGATCAATTTAGAGACACACCTAACGAACAGGTGAAAACAAGTTTGTCTTCTACTAAGAAAATACTTATTCATTTTGATGTCAATATCCAGGAAATTTATAATCGCAAACGATTGTGGCGAAAATAAAAACTAAAAGTGAAGTTGGTATTCCATCGTTGCTGAATCAATGCAGGAATATAACTAATAAAAAAATATGAATTTTATTTTATATATACAACACACTATCAATTAATTGGATATAATTTTAAAAACTGCATCAATATATTTTGAGAAATTGAAGCTCTCACTATCGGTTGAAACATGTTCTTGGCTTATTAACGGTGAACCATTGGAATTATTTCCGGTGTTTCGTTCACATGTGCGGTGAGCCTTATCAAACGCGATCAGATAACTTCAACATAAAGGAAAGAGTTAGTGCGCAATCCTGTGCAATAATGTCGCCTATACCCCGCGCGCTCTTGTTGCTCCACGTTTTTCCCCACCACCTTTCAACAGGCACAGGATAGTATAAATACAGCAGTACTACGAATAGAAGAACTAGCGAATAGAAGAACTTTCAAAGAGGAAGTGGACAACATCCTCCGAGAAATAACACACAGACAAATCCCCCCAGACTGCCCCCAAATGTCCCACGCAACACTCACCGAACTCAAACACCTAATCTCCTCCTTTAAAACCCGCAAAAGCCCCGGACCTGACCGCATAACCAACAAGATCCTAAAACTTCTCCCGGGAAAACTCCTCAATCAAATCCTCACTCTAATTAACGCTCCCTTTTCCCTCAGAAAATTCCCTACATCCTGGGAAACCGCCGCAATCATACTAATCCTCAAACCCACTAAAAACAAAACCTTCCCCCAAAACTGGAGACCCATCAGCCTCCTCTCCACCCTATCCAAACTCGCCGAAAAACTCATCCTCAACCGCCTCAATGACCTAATCTCCCAAAACCAAACAATCCCTCGGGAGCAGTTCGGTTTCATGCAAAAACATGATTCTGTTCTGCAAGCAGCCAGGCTAATCCAATATGCCACGATCGCCTTTCAGGAAAAGGAATCCACCGAAGTCATTTGCCTGGACATAGCAAAAGCGTTCGATAAAGTATGGCACGAGGACTTAATTTGAAAACTCCTAAACACCCACAATATAACCGTACCCTTCGTCCAGTTTGTGGCTAACTATCTCCACAAGAGAAATTTTTTCATATTACTGAATGAAACAAAATCCTCCACTCGCTCCATAGAAGTAGGAGTTCCCCAGGGCTCCCCGCTCTCCCCAACTCGCTATAACCTATACACAGCTGATGCTCCAAAAAGCTCCCACTCCAAAGTTGCCCTCTTCGCTGACCACACGTGCCTCTATTACTCACACAGAAACATTAAGTACATAATCCCCCCTTTACAACGACACTTAAACGCTTTTCAAGACTGGACTTCCGACATGTTAATAACCAGAAAAATAGTCAACAGCAACACTCCAAAACTAACACTAAACAATACAGAAATCGAATACACAAAACATATGAACAAAATCATTTAAAAAGGAATTCAAATAGTCGCTTAACTACACCCACTTCTTAAACACAAAAGCACACTTTCACTCAAAAACAAAACTTTACTGACCACCAGTCAGTCAAGCTCCAAAACTAACATTACCAAACTCCAAACATTCCAAAACAAACTCCTACGTCGAATTACCCACGCTCCATGATACATTCGAAACTCCCAAATTAACGCAAGCCTTGGAATGGAAACCATTAGGGAATTCATTTCAAAACGCCACAAATACTTTAAAACCAGAGCCCTCAACCACAGTAACCCCCTAATCCAGGACACCTTTTCCCGTACTACCTCCAAACTCAACTTCAAAACTCCCACTAGTTTAGTGGCAGACCCCCCTTGGGAACACCCATCTTACACGAAAAGACCGGCTTTTCATTCCCAAACTCACCACTCTTTTTCAAATTTAAACTGTTTAACAAGTCAGAGCCAATACCACAAAAGTACCTAGCTTCTTTCAAATTACCACCCATTTTTAAATTTTTATAATTTTTTATTTTTTATTTATTCTTATTTATATTTTATTATTCGTATTTTTTTTATCAATCACTCTCAATCCTCAAAACTCCCCCTTCTCACAAAGGCTCATTCATGAACCAGCACTAAAGACCAAAAGCCTTAAATGGCTATGTCCTAATAAACCAGTCATCGGGGAGAAAGACTGAATATAATTAAGGCCGTTACCTTTGTGCATTCAATAATGTTCACCGCATATGTGAACAAAACGTCAGAAAACAATTCTAATGATCCACGGTTTATAAGTCCGGAAAGCACAACCGACACTTTCACCAGCCTTGAAAGATTTCATAGTCTGAAGCTCTCACTATTGACACAATCTTTACCGATGTGAACCATCACCTAGAATAGCCAAATTTTAAGAGAACATGTATCCAATTATTAAAGTAATTACATTTTAAATATAAATAAACGAGTAGAAACAGCTCCCTAACAGAGATAGATGAAGAGTTAAAGAAGATCGAGTCGTACAAAACCGAAAATAGAAAATTGTATTATCTGGATGAAAGCTGGTTAAATGGTAAACAACCCAAAATGGGGGTAGGCAGTTCGGTAATCTCATGAAAACAGGTCTTCTTAGATGGTCACTCAACTGGTTTGAGAATTCCTTCAAGTGATATGTAATATTATCAGCTAGTATTAAAACAATAACTAACATTTGTAGGGAAGAGGAGGAGGATAATCTGTCTTATCGGAAGTGAGAATGGATTTGTTTCTGTCGCCGTATAGGCATTTGCAACAAAAATCAAGGGGCTACCACAAGAAAATAGATAGAAAGTCATCTGAGGTATGCTCCAAGAATATTTTACGCCGAAAATCATTGCCGGATATTCCAAATAGTAAGAAAAGGACTTCTACAGCATCGAAAAAAGATTGAGATCTTAAAAAAATGTTTGAAGACAATTTACTAAAAATGGTAATTTTAGCTATTGCTAAAGCACACAAATACAATATCAAAATAATGATGTGGCAATTGACGAAATGGCAAACACCCAAACCGAACCAGTTTTCGATAGAATTACATTGGGTTTAAAAACAGCCGCTTTTAATAGCATCTTTCTGGAAAAATGAAAAAAATGTAAAAAGTTTGGTGGCAAAGTGTCGAAAAGAAATGCAGGAATTGAATAATATAGGGCAAGTGGAAGTTCCTACTCCCAGTAATAAATTTCGACCGTAATTCATCCTCTGATGGGTATAAAATTATAAATATAAGACTAAATAAAATTTCATGTAGGTAATTTAAAGTTAAGATTGCATTTAATTTTTTTTAGATATTTGGCTACTTTAGATAGAATTTTAATAAATAATTGCTTTCATAAAGTATTGACTTTTTGAGTTAATAGTAAAAGTAAAGAAAAGTTAGTAAATTGGACACTGCGCGAATGTGGTGTCTGCTGCAAACTACAACATTACCTATATAAAGTATAATTATAGTACGGACGACAAAAAAATACCTTAGGGGTAATTCTAGATTTACTAGAAACTTATGCAATTTAAAACAAAGAGCAATTAGTTCAGGACCGTCTTCAAGTTCTCAACAAATATCTTATGACGCACCGAATATAAAAATGTTACCTACCATTTTGCATAGTAAATTCACATGAAATATCTGATTTACACAAGGTCGTTTATCAAATTACACGTGATTAACAGTTGCCTTTATTCTAGTGCTGGCACAATCGTTCCATTTCTGCTGAGCAGAACTGCAAATCCGCAAAATACACTTTTCTTTCAGCAGGATTTTCACTTCATCTTCTTCCTTCTTCAGTTATAGGCTCCTCAGGCCTGTTCCTCCGGTTTAATTGCCTCGTTTTTCGATGTTATCGGTCCAGCGTTTCGTTAGGGGCCATATGCTTCGTCTTCCAATTGGTGACTTGTCTCTTGCTTTTCTGACAATTCTTTTCTGATTCATTCTACTGATATGTTGGTCCCATCCATGTTTTCTTCCTTTTCCCACTGGTTCATGTTTTCCACATTACATGTTTGTCTGATATCTGCGCTTCGTTGTTTGTCGAATAGAGTTTTACCGGCCATTTTTGGTCTCCGCGTGGTCTCCAATAGGCGTCGTGTCTTTGTTCTGTCAGAACGGGTTTCGGATGTCTGGGTCATAATGCGTCTTATTGTTGCCTTGTATATTATTGATTTTGTTTCTTGTCTGACATGAAATCATACTCCCAATGGGTTCTTTAGAAGCCGTCATACATTTTGTTTTATTTGGGGCTATTTGCATGTTGAATTTTTTGTTAATTTCGTTGAATCTATGCACTAATCTTTGCAGGTCATTCTGGTTTTCTGCTATTAATGCGGCACCATCCGCTTAGCAGAGTATTTTAATTTCTCTCTCGCCCATTTTGTAGCCTCGTTCGGTGCGTACCTGTTTAATTATTTCGTCCATTACTGAGTTAAATAAAAGTGGGCTTAATGAGTCGCCCTGTCTGAATCCGGAGTTGACTGGTATTTTCTTCTTTAGTATGCCATTGACTTTTGCTTGGATTACATTTTTAGAATATAGTGGTAGTAGTAAACATTTTTATTTCTTAGAAAAGGCTATCTTAGAAATCTACCTATCGGTCTTTCTGCCCCAGAATATATATTTTCGATGGTCTGTATTATGTATCCAGGTTTCGATCATACATTAAATGAACTATCTCTTGTAGTTCAATGCGATCGAAGGCCTTCGTTAAGCCTGTGAAGCATGGGAAGACTGGCCGGTTGTATTCTATGGACTTTTCGACTATTTGTCGGACACAGACTGCATCGACACAGGATCTTCCTGTCCTGAACCTTTGTTGTTCATCTGCTAGTATGGTCACTGCGTTGATCTTATTTGTGATTATTTCGGTTGATAATGTTAGGTCGTGTTTAGCAGGTTTACTCCTCTATTTGCTGGGTTCCTGCTTGCCTCCCTTCTTAAACATTATACCATTGTGCTATTCTTCCAGTGTTTCCTTTAAACAAATCTGTTAGATACTCTTTCCATACTTCCTTTTTTATGGTGCTGATTTCGTTGAGTTCTGATATTTCTTTGTGTTGTTCTCTTGTTGTGCGCCCATATTTGTTTTTGGATTGAGCAAAAGTGCCCTTCTATCTTTTTTGATAATTGTTCCCAGAAGTGGTTCTTTGTTTGTCGCACTAACCTTGTTCGTCTCTTTTCGCATTATTTTGCACGTTTTAGGGATTCGGGGGGTTTTTTGTTGCCTGATGGGTTCTAAATAAGCTTTCCTTTTTTCTTTGCATTTGTTTTTATTTCGTGGCTGAACCTGGGCGTTTATTGTTGAGGTTGCTGTTCCTTAGAACTTCTCTTGTGCCTAACGCTTCATTTGCGGCATTTTCTAAATTATTTCGTTTCAAAGTTCGTTCAAAGCTGGGACAAGATACGAATCTTGGGATGGATTGGTCTGGTTGTAATTATGAAATTGATCAAAGAGTTTTGTCCCTTTGAGTTTTCGAAGGTATATTTGTATTAGTTTCGGCGTTGAAATAATGTGTTATTCATTCTAAAGCCGTTGTATGCGCCAAAATTCATGAGCAATCATGAGTTCTCCGTTATTGTTAATTTGTTTTTCATTAAATATTTGTTATATTCCCGAGACAACGCCATTTCCAATTCGTGCATTAAAATTCCCTACATAATTACTGGGTCTTCTGGATGTAGTGTGTCCACTAGAGATTGCAATTCTTTGTAAAAAGCCTCTCTTTCTCCGAGGGATTTTAAATCCTCGGAGCTGTATATAGATGTTATTTCCATATTGTTTGTGTAGCAGCATTCCTACTCCAGTCTTTGCTCTTTGATCCTTTTCAACTCTTGAATATGCTAATATGTAGTTTTCGTATTCCTTTTAACCCTTTCCTTTTTTTTGCTTCTTGGATCGCTCAGATGTCTATACATTTGTCCTTTAGTTATATTATTTCTTGATCTTTGTTTGATGATTTGGTATTCCAGGTACCTATCCTTATCATGCGTTCCTTTTCCATCTCGTTCTCCTATGTTGCGCCGTTTTCGTCATCATCAATCCAGTCGGGTTCCGAGGCATTTTACCGGTACTCTGAGCGGGCTTCTGTATTTTTACGATGGATAGGCTGCTAACCAGGCCCATCAACCCCCCACACTTTATCCGGGCTTGGGACCGTTGTTGGGCCACTCAATTCACCCAGCCGCTGCTACCGGCGGTGTTAAGACTTTTACCAAACGAAAATGATATGTGAATTAAAATTTTTGATGCAGGCCAGTTTTTCGGATATGCTATAATTTATAGCCAAATACAGTCTCTTTAGTCTTAGAAGATATTCTCATTTTCTAGCCGACAATCTGTTTCGGAAGTTGGGTTTCAGTTTTAGAAAGGAAACTTTGCTTCCCTTTTGATTTCTAACAATCCAAACAGGCATTGATACGAATTCGTTATGCATATGGGCAAAAATAAGTTGCAAATCTTTTGCGATTTTTATTTATTTATTGACGATAAAAAAGAGCACTCGTTATGAGCCGGTTCAATCTGGGGACTGTTGAAATCAGCGGTTGGAACCACACTAACCTTTTTTCCAAGGCTATCTAGGCATTAAAGAGAATCACAAAATAATGTACAATTTACGTTTGCAATTTATAAATTCTAAAATTATGCAAATTAAACTGACCAGTGCTTTTGTTAGTAGGCTTTTGTTGTTAAGATGGATTTCGATATGGTTAACAAATTTCCCGAATTTGCAGTTTTGTGGCATTTCTCGAGTTTGAGTTGGAAAAAACTTATAGAATGAGATTATACACTTGTGTGCATAGAAATCGGCCCACAGTAAACTTTTGACTTTAACTATATTTTTTTTAAATCTATTCATCACGTCAAAAAAAGAAATATGCTGTTTGAAAGACAATTTAATATGCTTTAATGTGAGTATAAATTATTGTAAGTATCCTATGTTTAACATAGTGAAATTAATGCATTAAGCAAATTAAGCTTTTTTATTATTAACATAAATAGGGTTATTGACAATTTAAAACTTAACACTTAATTTTTTAATAATGGGTATGATCTCCTCTTTAACTAATAACTTCTCTCATACGATTAGGCATAGATCTAATCAAGTTTGCTATTATTCTTGAGGGATGTTAAACCACTCTTCTTCTACTGCAACAATAAGCTCTGAGATCCAGTTTGGGGTATGAAGTCTAGCTCTAATTCTTCGTTTTAGCTCATCCCATAAGCGTTCGATCGGATTTAAGTCAGGACTGTATGCTGGCCACTCCATAACCCGAAAACCGACTTCTGCAATGTAATCTTGCACGATTCTTGCGGTGTGCGGCCTGGCATTGTCATGCATAAAGGTAAATTCGTCTCCAATGTAGTCGACGTAAGGTACCACATGAATTGCTAAAATCTCGATATATCTAACAGCCGTTAAACTTCTTCCATGAACACGGTCGCCCCTACGAATGAACTAAGGGTCGGTTCATGCTCCTATAGAAATTGCACCCCAGATCATACAGGAACCACCTCCATAAACAATCCGCTCTTCAAAGCAGCAATCTGCAAATCGCTCTCTTGGTCTTCGGTACACTTTCCTTCTTCGGTCGCTACCATGGAGGCATATTCTGGTCTCATCTGAGAACAGAGCAGATCCCCATTGTTCCAACGTCCAATTCAGATGATCCCATGCAAAACGCAGGCGTGCTTGCCGATGAGCTGGAGCAAGTTTTGGACCAATCGCAGATGTTTTAGGGGTCAGGTTATTTTCCTGCAATCTTCGTCTTACTGTCCACTGACTAATAGCCACTCCTCGCACCTTACGGAGCTGTCGTTGCACTTGAACGGCATTAAGGTGACAATTTCTTAATGTTGTTGAGACAATAAAGCGGTCATCACGAGCGGTTGTAAATCGCCTTCTGCCAGTTCCAGGTCGCCTATGAAAGGATCCAGTCTCCTCATAACGTTTGCACACTCTTCGAACCGCTGCGCGTGTCATATCCAATTGTATAGCAACAGCTCGCTGACTAAGTCCGTTTTCTATTAAAGCCATAACTTGGCCGGCTTCTTGTGGTGTAGTATGCATTAAACTAACACACTTAAACACTATTAAGATTATATAAAACGAATTAATATGAAAATTTCAGTTGCAAACGCAATAATTTTATTATTTGACAATTTTTTTATTTTCGTTAGAATCACCACATAAACACGTTTCATTGGTTTACCGGTTGGTACGCATATAAACGACAAGCCTTCTTGATAAATTTATACTCACATTAAAGCATATTTTCGTTTTGTATATTCTTTTTCCTGACTGTACTTTAATTCATTCCAATGTATTCCTGGGTTTTCAGTCAATTTTATTGTCACAATTATGGTGTTATGTGATGAGCCCTGCGTTTCGTGCCGTTTCGTACCTAAGCCTTACTGACGAGTCCAATAGGTAGACCCGGGACGAAACGCAGGGCTCATCACATAACACCATAATTGTGACAATAAAATTGACCGAAAACCCAGGAATACATTGGAATGAATTAAAGCATATTAAATTGTCTTTCAAACAGCACATTTCTTTTTTTGATCTGATTAATAGTTTTTAAAAAAAATATAGTTAAATTCAAAAGTTTACAGTGGGCCGATTTCTATGCACGCAAGTGTATATATTATATATTTATGTCGTTTTTTTATTTATTTCAAAACCTTTTTAATTCTTTGGTCTAGACAGCTCAGACCAAAATAGAAGCTTTGTATTTTAAAAAATCCTTAAATATTGAGGCGAGTTGATATAAAGAGATCTTGGTTGATAAGTATATTTTGTAGGAATCATCAATTTTGATTCTCGGAAATCCCAAAGTGTTTCCTGGTAAAGTGACCTTGAAGAAAGATATAAAGATATAGCTACATAGTCTGCTTTCAATTACCATTCTTGCTAAAATAATAATAATACACTTGACTGCAGATCTTTCTTGAAGATCTTCCCCAATCTTCATTAATTTATTGTTGACCAAATCTTCCATTTTTACTGTTCATGTTTCTACTGTTCTACTTCATCTTGACTTACCGAATTTAAAATATGACTGTTTGAAAACCAGTTGCTTATGCAAAATCTCCGTCATATCAATATTGGCTTAGCAGGTATATTTGACTGAATTGTATGCATACGTGTTTTTCCGATCTTTGATGTATGGCTAATGTGTAACTGATAACTGATCTTTCGTGTAAGTGCCGATGTCTTCATCTCAGTTATGAAAATTAAGTTATTAATATAAAATATTAATTGTGAAAATAAAATATTAAGAAATTTGGTTCACATTCTTACTTATTTGGATTTTTTTTGTTAGCTTCTATTATTGGTTTTAAGTATTGGATGGAATTATATGGTCACTTATGCCGACTATTATTTTTAAATAAGACGTAGTATCGTTTCTGCTATGGTCAGCATGATTTAAGTTTAAAAAAAGCAACAGCAGAAACAAGCATTTAGTCAATAAGATCTACGTCTACGGTTATGTTCGGTCATAAGTCAAGTCATTAAGATTTTACGTTACGAGAATAGTCGCTACGATAGTCAGTCAATAAGATTCCATGTTCACGTTATGTCTAGCTCGACACTAAGATTAGCTCGGTTCTAAATTTATTGTATTAATTTGGGAAATAAAGATTTTAAAAACAGACTTTTTCAATCAATCTATAAAAGTATGGATAATGTCACTATTTCGGAGTTATTGATAGCACTTATGTTTCAGAACACTCAACTATTTAATGCGTAACTATCTCTTCATATTAAAATTTCTCACTTTCACCGCATTGCATTTTTTAATAATGCTCAACTGGTTTACTCGCTCCATTATGATATTAATTCATATCAATTGGGTTATTAAGGATTTCATGGCCTTATGAGACTTTCTGCAGAAACTAGATGTTATAGAAGTTGGCTAGACCTAAAATTGAATTTAATGACAATACCAAAATGTTTTAAATTCTTTATTTCGAATAAATCTTACTTTTATAAAAGGTCTCCAAATAGTACAATTATAACTATTTATAATTAGACTGAATTCACAAAAGCAAATAACAATAAATTACAGAAAACATCAATTTTACCTGACGTTACCATAAACGAAAGTGAAATATTCAAAATCTATTGTGATCTATCAAAATCTAAACTATCTATTGCTGAAAACGCAGGCCTTTATTGATCTCATCGTTTTCTTTATTAAATTTTCACGTATTTTAAGATACTTAATTTATATTTGTTTCAACAGCACTTATGTTAGTATCGTAGATATAAATATAAAGCCATCTTCAATTTGTTTTCTTCTAAATATAGACTCTTAATTCAAAAAGATTAGTAACTTTCCGAATGTCTTTACATTTTATTCTTCTTTTTGTCGAGAGACAAACTCGAGAGAGAGTACGTGAAAGATTACGACCAAAATTGTTTTAAAAACACAGTAAACTCACATAGATGTAACAAATCTATAACAAGAATTATTCTGATTGCATATTTATAGATGTCTATATTTCCATGTTTGAAATTGAACAAACAGTTACATTTTTCTAGAAATATCAGCAACTTTTTAGAAGTTTGTATCAATTTTGATTGGAATTTCATTGAAGGTTTATCTGATATTTTTAATTAAACAAAAAATGGTTCTTGGAAGGAGTTTTATTAATTGTTTCAATTTAAAGCTACATAATTTTTCCTGGGGTATGAAGTGACTCACAGTCGAAGCCTTTGCAAGGTAACAATATAGAGCGACCTTTTTGTAATGTATTTATAATATTTCTCATGTCTGCTAATTTGATCATTGCCAAATAATTACTCATAATCAAATGAGAATTTTCAAGAACAACAAAGTGTTTAGTTTTATACATGTTTTAAAATGTATGTTGTATGTTTTTGAAGAAATGAAAGTAATTTATTTTCGTGTTAAATTCTCATTTTGACCTGTATAAGTTTTTTTGAATGAGCACTGTTATTTAAATTTTTAATGCGTTTGAATAAATTCCGTTATACCTACTTAAGTTAATGCAAACGTACATGTTGAGTTTGTTTACCGCAATAAAAATTGATTAGAGATACGCGAATTATGTGGTTTTCGGTCTAAGGTATGGAAAAAGAAACACTGTTTTCCATAGGCCAACGTTTCCGCTATATTTTAGACGTCATCAGGGAGGGAACAGAATACATTAAGTAAGTTTCGCAAATTACAATATTGCTGTAACAATCCTATAAAAATCATTTAAAAAAATTACAACTAAAAGATAACGAATACTACAAACAAATGAAGTTAAATAAAACTAATACAATAATATTCGAAGATACTATTAAAGTTAGTTAGCAGTAATAGAATCCCCTGTCAATATATAATTGCTTAATTTTGAAGAAATGCATTTACAAATAAAAGCATGAAAGAATCATCACGTACCATAAATAATTTCATTGTGGTAAATGATAAAAGAAGGGTGATAACATGACGAAAAGATACTTTTAGCTCTTGAAGTTCTCAATTGACCTAACGTTGGGGGTTCACGTATAGACTAATGAGGTAAAATGTGTTTGTTAACATTGCAAAACTCGTAAGATCTTAATGAAGAATGTCAATTTATAATCAGTCCGAGTAAAATTAAAATGTGATTTACTTAAAACTATATTTAACTAAAAGTCGATCTTGATTTTTCCGTGAAATAAATTCTCGAATAAGGCGAGCCCTTCTGCACATCGGATAGTAACTATAAACTCCTTCTTCTTAAAAAAATTGTAACTTGTAAGTTCTACACGGTGAATCATTAACAATACGCTATATTCACTAGTGACTACTGGCTCAAATATGCCTTATCTTAGTTGATAGTTTTGTAAAGCGGAACAATTACTTCTTCAAAGTATTTTATCAATCTTTTGTTTTATTGTTAGCGGTTCTGATAATGCCAAATTTTGCTCCGTTTAATCATCGATAATTTCTTGAATGCAGACCGAGGCATCGAAATGAAATTCACGTTTGACATTGTCCGGTACAGGACAGAAAAATAATTTTAAATCAATATTCACAGTTCAAACTTAAAACTCTTCTACTCTTAAAATATTACGTGTCTACACGTAATATTTTCAAATGTCTAATCCCCAACGAATCTCTCTGATTCATCAGAGATGCTACGTCGCATCCAAGCTTGATCAAATTAGACTCGTTCCAATATGCAGTGTGGCCTACTGTGTCACAAAATATGTATAATTTTTTGCTTTAAAGATAGTATTATGAAATTTGACGCAAACTTGATGTTAAAGCAAACCTTAATCTTATCAAATTTTAGGCGTGTCCAATGAAAATGTTACAGTTACTTTCAGGCTACTCTAGCCTTCGGGATAGAGGTAATTTGCAATTTTTAGCAAAGTTAGTTCAGTCGCAAAAACTAAAAGATCCTGACCACATTATTACACTATTCCTAAATGTCATCGTGAGGCTTCAAATTCAGGATAGAATAACCGAAAAGGAATCAACTACTTTTTAGCAAAATGGGGTTTAGAGGTTTTCCGTTTCACTGCTTCGAAACTAAACTAACATAAAATTACACTTGTGGGATATGAAGTTGGCAACTCATCTCAGCCCAATAATATTTTTTTGATCAGATGGTTGTTTTTCTTTTAATTATCTGACAAAGTTTATTCTGGTTCTCCTGCTCGGATTCGCGCAGTTTTGCAACGTGCTTTCCAGAAGAAAAGTTCTATAAGGAATGTCGAAAGAATGTAGCGGCTACTTTTGTAATATGTATTATTTGTCTTCTATTATTTCTTAGTCCAGACTATAGAAAATTATTATGTATAACTAGAAACAAATTTTAATCGGTTCTTTTCTCGATTGGTCACACCTAAGAGTTTATACGTCGTTAAAAGCAAAAAAAGCAATCCGGATTATCGAAGTTGTACTGTAATGCCCTTCTCTGAGAATGAATTTTTGACCAGATCATCCTATTTTAATTATGGATTTTCCGAATTTCAACAATCACCAGTTTCGTATTTTGAAGATTTTTAGTACTTAATTCAGTCTGGTTTGCTTTAATGTTAAAGACAAGAACTAGACAACCAGCGGCCACAGCGCAGGTCGGTGTTCACACTTTCTGAATATTAATTTAAAAAACTATGGAAAGCTACAAAAAAATCAAGCACCCTATCAAGTTTATACCACCCATTAAGAAAACAGATGACAGCTGGGCAAGAAGAGATTCGGAAAAGGCAGATTCCAACTCTTCACACTTAAGTTCAGTTTTTAAACCTATCCCCCATTCAATATCTGCCGAGGAGGAAGCGACATATCTGGATGGAGAGCTTGCACTGCCAGATAACACTAACATCGAAACAGCTACAGCGGTAGAGACGACGTTTCAAATTAGAAGATTTAAAAACAACAAAGCTCCTGGCTATGATGACATTGGAGGTAAGATGCTTAAGAAACTTCCACCCGAAGCAATAAGATTTTTTACTATCATAATTAACTCTTGTCTCCGATTGAGTCAATTCCCTACACAATGGAAAGTCGCTCAAGTCATAATGATACCTAAACCAGGAAAGGATCCTAGCCTGGTCACGTCATATAGACCCATTAGTCTGCTGCCAGTAATGCGAAAAATATACGAAAAAGTTATTCAAAAGAGACTAAATAAAGTAATAAACTCCAAGCACCTTATTCCAGATCACCAATTTGGGTTCAGGCCGCAACATTCGACAATTGAACAAGTTCAAAGGACCACTACTGCTATCAGAGATTCTTTTGAAAGGAGAGGTTACTGCGAGGCAGTTTTTCTTGAGGTTGCACAGGCCTTTGACAAATTGTAGCACGAGGGCCTGATATCTAAAATCAAAAAAATGTTTTCAACAAAGCTTGCTTGTCTGCTGGAACCCTACTTGACAAACAGGATGTTTCAAGTAAAAATAAATAACAACTTCAACCCGCTCCAGCTGGTAAATGCTGAAGTCCCTCAAGGAAGCGTACTGGGGCCCACCCTGTACTTATTGTTCACAGCAGATTTACCAATAACAGAAAGCAGTAAAAATGGAACATTTGCAGATGATGTGGTCTTCATATGATCTCATACTGAGCTAAATACATCAACAGCAATGTTACAGAAGCACCTTGTAAAGCTGGAAACCTGACTCAAGCACAATAGAATCAGCATAGATACAGACAAGTCAGCCCATGTAACTTTCACACTCCGAAGATACACCAGCTCCCAATTATATTAGATAATGAGCAAATACCGCATAAAAACGAAATCAAATATCTGGGAATTCATTTGGACAGCCGGTTAGCATGGAGACCACATATATGAGCAAAACGGAAACAGTTAGGCTTAAAAATCAGGGAAATGTACTGGTTAATCAATAATCACTCAGCACTGTCTCTTGAGAGCAAGCTCTTAATTTACAAATGCATACTGAAACCGATCTGGACTTATGGAATCCAATTGTGGGGCTCTGCAGCAGACTCAAACATAGCAATAATAGAACGTTTTCAATCCAAAACACTAAGTAACAGTGTAGCAGCATCTTGGTTCGTACCCAATCAAAAAATTAGAACAGACCTTTAAATCACTACAGTGAAAGAAGAAATAAGCAACTACTTCAAAAATTACAAAAACAGATTATCAACACATCCAAATAAATTAGCAAAAGTGTTACTATTAAATACTACTGTAATATCTCGTGTTAAGAAACACAAAAACTTGTTCTACTTAGTATAAATTAAATTACTTTTCTTTCTGTTATTCACTCAATTTAAATATCTTTGTAATTAAGTAATCATGTTAGTAAGAGTGCTTTACTAATGAGTAAACACTCACATGTTATTTGTATGTTAAAATTTTTACTAATTGTCCTTAGAACAGAGTTAATAAAAAAAAATTTAACTCATAAAAAATGTTATACGCCGTTGAGTTCTGAAAGAAAAGAGGTTTTAGCATTGAAAATATGAAAGCTGATAATGTTCAACATGAACATCGAACAACAGAAAACACGACATGACGAGGACTAAAATTTGCTATTTTTTCATGTCATTGGAATTTTATTTAATAATATTGTCAACCTAGAACAAGAGAATTTTCATATTTGTTTTTTATTTAGATTAAGACTACATGTATTAAACAAGGGCAGAAAGACCGTTAGGTCGATAGCCTTTTTTAGAAATAAAGATGTTTACTACTACTATAATACAGTATGTAGTCTGTATAAATTATATTCAGTAGTATGATTCCATAGTTGGCGGACTGCAGATGGATTTGTATCAGTTCTGGTGCTGATACCGTTGTTTTTTGTAAATGATCTGGAATGTTTAGTTATTCCTATACTTTATGTTCGAATATTTTGCATATGTTTCGCAAACGTTTGTTTTTGTCGTTTGTTATCCAAGTATTTTATCGTCGTTTTTCGGTTCAGTTTTGTGACCATCTGTCATTATTGCTGGGTCGTCTCCAGTAATTTTGTAGTTAGTAAAAGTTGATTCATTTATAAAACCATGGCATTGGGATTCATGTTAGTGTCTTAAGTTTTTTTCATTGATTTTGATACGTAGGTTTATCGTGCGTTATCAATGCAGGGTCGTCAGCATAGTGTAATATGTAGGAGGTTTTTTTTTATTTGACATCTATTTTGTAAAAGGCGGTTGTTTATATTGTAAAAAAAAGAGAGAACGGCGATTCTAGAATGAGGCCTTGTTCCGAAAAAAAAGGTGTTGTCAAAACGCACTACTTCAAGTTGTCTGTTTTCAGATGTGTTTCTTTTTCTTATGATGCGCAGTAAGCATTTAGGTGATTTAAGTTCGCAAACTTCAAATAATAGTCTTTTGTGCCAAACATTATCAAGGGCCTTTTTGATGTTCATAACTAAACCGGCTGTTATCCTGCCGTGCAAATGCGTTGTTTGCATGTTTTTTGTTAAAACGAAGAGTGGTTGAAAATGCACATTTGAACTGAAATATAAATGTTGCTTGTTGTTTCTTTCCCAACTTTTGCTCAAGAATTTTTAAATTTCAACTACTTAATGAAAATGGACATCGCCCACACGCCTCTTCTGACGAACCGCCACTGTAGTAAGAATATGCAAATATGCAGATTCAGACTCCAGCTGGGTAAGAATGGAATGGAATTACATATTATGCATTTGACGACACTACGACAGAAGTTGCAGAAGTGAGATCAGGCCATTGCCCTATACATCGAATTTCATATAGGGTTTGGATTTTTGCAAACATACTAATGCCATTACTGAAACTGAAATGAACGCTCGATTCTCGATCATCCCACCACAAGTGAATTTGTTTAAACATTTCGCTGTTTAAACAAACTAATCGTATCGTACCACGAATCGACGAACCAGTCGCGACTTCATAACGGGTTTGTGAGGAGCGGGATTTCAGGCTCGCCGGCCAAATACACTGAGTAAAAAGTTGGATCACTCGAATATACCACAAAACTAAAACGTGCATTTATTTTGCCTGCCTTTTTCGTTCCGTATTTTTAGATTTCGAAGTTCAAATTTAAACTATTGTGTCGAGAAAATGTTAAGTTCGACCGGTAGTTTTGTAGGTTAACATTGTTTATAACTGTTAACAGTTTACACTTAAGTCTGTGCAGAGAATCCTTCAATATGGGTATGTATGTAAATGTAAAATCGTATTAAGTTATTTGTAGGTTTATTGGTTTCAGTGACTAAGTTGTTAAAAATATACAGTTACTATTCCACGCAAGTTCATGCACCTTTGAATATAAATAAAATCAGTAAACATTATCTGATGTAAAGACTTCATAAATGTTTGATGTATCTAGGTATCTACATATCTACATTCCGAATATATTAGCTACATTCATAAAGCACATTTTTAAAGCGTATTCGGCAATAATTAATTAGTGTTTATTAGTTACGTATATTTATCAACATTTTTGATGTTGTTATGAAAAGGAACACGCGTTTCTTACTTGCTGCCCGCCCGCTTTGATTTCGACCTGATTTTCAAGCTCCTAGGTTAGAGTTTCTAAATTGCGTGCAGTTATCAGTAAATGCCATGCTCTTCATCAGCAACGCGTCCAAATGTGTCTCAAATACCTAGTATTGATTACCTTCATATTTAATTGACCATAGCAAAGCTCAGTTTTGCTCCAGCTTTTTTTCCAGATATATTTCCGATCATCGAAAATTGCTTAGATAAGATGAAAAAAGTAAATTGATTATGACATAATTTCTATTTAAGCACCTTAACAAGACATTGGTCAACTCCTAATTAGATCCTGACCACTACCGGCAATAATTGTCACACCGTCTAAAATATTTTCAATTTGACCATTGGCTTGCAATATTGAAATTCACTGACATATTGTTTAAATAAAGATATTGCGTTTCATTCAATTTTCTCTTATCCGAAAGTTAATCATTTCCGAGATACAGGGTCAGTCATATAAAGTATCAGAACTTTTTTGGGTTTTCAAATATCGCCTTTTTGTTGGAAATATCTCGATATCCCATATTTCTTGAAGAAAAATGTGTATTTGATTCAAGTCTATATCTCTCATAATTTACGAGATAATTCCCGTTGAAATCTACAGTGATTTTTGGACTAACTCAAAATTCCTAATATTGTCGTTAATTGACATGTTCAAAGTGGGCCATGAACAAATTTTTTTACTATCAGTTTGGTGTCACTTAAGCTTAAGTTAAGTGTAAATCAATTTTTTTCAATACGACAACCATTTAATAAAACGGTTAATAAATATGCTGAAGTCAGAGGAGTTCAGTTTGAACATTTATAACGAAATACTTAATAAATGTCAAAGACTTAAGTTTGGATCTTTAGATAAAAGAAATATTCTGCTCAAATTTTCAACAAAACAAAACTTGAGTTTCCTAGTTCAAAAAATCACCAGAAGTTTCAATGTGAAATATCTGGAAAACTGTGAGAGATATCGACTGGAACCAAGTACACATTTTTTGTTTCGGAAATATGGGAAAATGAGATATTGCCAAAAAAAAGTCCATATTTGAGAACCCAAATAATTGATGATGTTTTAAATGGCTCCAAACTATTGCAGCTAGCGTCCTATAGGAATTACAAGCTAAGTGGGTTCATCGATATAAAAATCACCCAAACAGAATAGTAAAACTGGTCTATGAAGAAAAAACGAAAATGTTATTAAGGCTTTAACACCAATTTACACCTCAGAAACGATTAACTTTGCAGACTTTTAAGACAAATTTGCCTGAAATGTAATGTCAGTGAATTTTGCCACATTAGTTGAGAACTACCCCGTATAAAAAGCAGCAAATGGAATGGGGATGAAAAATACAAAATTGAAATACCCGAAATGCTGAGTTCTCTATTAAACTGAATGAATATTGATTAAATTCAGGATTTATACAGTTTAATACTTTGAATATGATTAAATCCAGGTCTAGAGTTTCTTTGCAACGAAGATTTAACCTCATCTTCATAATGCTCTTATTACTTGCAAATTAATTAAACTCCAAACCGTCGACTTGTGCTCAAATGTATGTTTGAATTTTATTTATTATTCACAAATACAAGCCATACGCATTCAAATTTATCGGTTAACTAAATTATCGGACAATTTTGGAGATAATAAAAGAGTGTTAGAGATAACGTAGCAGGATATACATGTAAAACATTAAGTTTCGTGGCTTTTTAAACAGCATCTGACTCAGTTTTTATTTTTTTAAATTCTTATTGTAAAAAATGGTTAATGCAGATATTTGAATGTACAAGGTTATTGATTGAACTTAGCCACCCCGTTTTTACATCTAATTTGAAATTGAGGGGAAAATGTTCAATTCACAATTGATCACAAACTTAAATTCACTAAACACATACGAAACATCAGGGCAGAAACAATAAAGAGAACAAAACACTTCCGATCATTAACCTACAAAGACAGAGAAATTAGCACAAACACCGCCACCAAAATATATAAAGCTATTTGTAGACCCTTGCTAGACTTTGGACGTATACTCATGACCAACGGAACAGAAAGGACAAAACGTTATATACAAACAACAGAACAAATTGCACTAAGACTAATAACACGAATAAGACACCCCCAAAACCCACTACACAACCCCTCCACCCAACTACTATACGAACGCACAAACATGACAAAGATTTCGGAAAGACTCATACATCTACAGACAAAATGGACAAACAACCCCTACAACTGGACCATACTGAATCCCCTTTGTCTTACAAGACCAACCAGACAATCCCGCTTCCGTTTCCCTACATCAACGCTACTCGAACACTTACAAACGCAACTGATTACTGGACAATAAAATAATTTTTTCTTGTCATTAGAATTGGAAAGTTTATTTAATAAGATTATTAACCTAGAATAAGAGAATTTTCATCTTTGTTTTTTATTTAGATTAAGACTACATGTATTAAACAAGGGCAGAAAGACCGATAGGTCGATAGCCTTTTTTAGAAATAAAGATGGTTACTACTACTGTTCAATTCAAAAATTATAGATTTTAACGTCTATTAAGTATTTATTTTTATTTTAAGATAATACCAATTGATGTCTCAAATTCAAGTGGCAGACCAAACTTACATTTTTATGGAATCCCGTACGTTTTATGGCATATTTGAACTACCTATACGCAAAATTCTAAGCCTATTCGATATAAATCTTCTATATTGACTATCAACTGTTTTTGAGTTAATAATAACCAATATTGATTGAACTTTGTCCACCCCGTTTTTACATCTAATTTAAAATTTCAGAAAAAATATTAAATACAAAAGTTGTAGGTATTAACGTCTATTTTATTTTAAAATAATATCAAGTGGCAAACTAAACTTAAATTTTTTTAAATGAAATGCCGTACTTTACAACAGAAAGTTTCACTGTTTCCGCGATTTACTTGAAAGAATAGGAAACTCCAGTAACTCGTCCCTATTTAATACAATTGGAAACATTATTCTTTCCTATAAAAATCTGATATACTTATGGCTATACGAACTAAATAGCTATCGCAAAAAAGTGATTTCGGTATACAAATCATATTTTTTTATCATACTTAATTTGTTCTTATCATTTATTTGAAATATACGGTTACTATTCCATGCAAGTTTGTGCATATTTGAATACAAAAAAAATCAAATATTCTCTCAAATTAAATGTTCGTAAACCTTTCATACACCTACTAAATTATACAGGCGGAGACTTTAAGTAAATTGCTAGTGGATGAATAATTTTTACAAAAATTCCATAGGCACGTCAATGTTTTAATGTATTTACCTTACCTTTAGGGGTAGTTGAAATCACCCTTGGCATTTTTTTTCAAATGGTACCCTATGGCTTGCGACCCCTCATTGGACAGCTGGTGGAAAGTGGATCAGTGCATTGTACTAATCAAATTTTAGCTGTAGGGTTGTATAAAAAAATATACGTTTGAGGGTTGCAAAGAATCAATTCGTAATTGTTTAGTTTAATCTATTTTGAATGTACGAATTGCTCAAAATGTGTATCATTCACTTGTTGGCAGCATCCACTTCTGTGGTAGGTTTCGTCTCTCATATATTGCAACATTTCCGAAATTATTTAAGCGATTTTCTCTCTTAGCGTGTACATAACGTGCAGGTCTGCGATGTTGTTGGGTTTTTGAATGTAAACCTTGCTTTTGAGATCCGCCTACATGAAGCAATGTAGCGGTTAAAGATCTGGAGATCTTGCTGGCCACTTAATCTGGACTCGCCTAATAATCGACATACTGGAGAAAAGTCGGTTCAGTTGGGTTCAAGGGCTTTTGGAAATAATTCGTGCCGTAGAAGAAGCAAGCATTTTCTCCATGAAGAGTGTCATCCAAAAAAATGGTCCTATGATTCTGTTTTTTCTGGCTCACATATAATTTTATGTGGATGCTGAGTTTGAAGTTCCGTCATTCAAAACAACTTCCCTTCAGCCCAAGAACGACAGTTTTATCGATTAAGGCGCCCATTTAAAGTAAAAGTTTCCTCGTCTGAAGAAAGTATCCATTCTAAAGAGCAATGGTTTTCGAGTCATCAATAAATCGCAATATTCCAGACGTCCATCTGGATCATTTCTAAGTAGCTTTTGAGCAGCCTGCATTTTATATGGGCGTAGTAGTAGTAAACATCTTTATTTCTAAAAAAAGGCTATCGACCTATCGGTCTTTCTGCCCTTGTTTAGTACATGTAGTCTTAATCTAAACAAATAAATAAATTTCAAAAAATTCCTGGGTTTCAGTCAATTTTACTGTTTATTATTTAAAATGTTACAAATAAATAAAGGTAAAAATTATCTTATTCTAGGTTAATAATTTTATAATTTTAATTCTGATAAACAGAGATCTTAGATTTATTGTCCAGTAGTCAGTTACGATTGTAAGCGTTCGAGTAGTGTTGATGTCGGGAAACGGAAGCGGGATTGTCTGGTTGGTCTTGTAAGACAAAGGGGATTCAGTATGGTCCAGTTGTAGGGGGTTGTTTGTCCATTTTGTCTGTAGATGTATGAGTCTTTCTGAAATATTTGCCATGTTTGTGCGTTCGTATAGTAGTTGGGTGGAGGGGTTGCGTAATGGGTTTTGCGGGTGTATTATTCGTGTTGTTAGTCTTAGTGCAATTTGTTCTGTTGTTTGTATATAACGTTTTGTCCTTTCTGTTCCGTTGGTCATGAGTATATGTCCATAGTCTAGCAAGGGTCTACAATAGCCTTATATAAAAGACAGTCCTCTGTCTTTGTAGGTTAATGATCGGAAGTGTTTTGTTCTCTTTATTGTTTCTGCCCTGATGTTTCGTATGTGTTTAGTGAATTTAAGTTTGTGGTCAATTGTGATTCCAAGGTATTTTACGTCGTTTTTTGGTTGTGTCGTTTGGCCGTCTGCAGTTATTGTAGGGGAGTCAGCGTTGAGTCTGTGGTTTGTGAGCAGAAGTTGGGTTTGGTGTTAGTCTCCATTTATAAACCCATGTCATTGTGTTGTTTGTATATGGGCGTATTTTCCTCATAATTATGTTTTTTAAAAACTATTTTGTGTAAATTTAATTTTACTATCAAGAGCTAGTTGATGAGATTGAGACGGGCTGGAGTGACTGCATTTTCTTCTAGACAAGCAAAAAATTCAACTTCGAGTTGTCATCAACTGGATCCTGCCTGTGTCTCAATACTTTCCTAATATGACCCATCTCGGGATATTGTGCCTCTATTTTATTAACGATACGTTGAATTATTGGTGGTATTATGTGCGTATCTGGAAACAGGTGAACAAATTGGCATTGGGATCACACCTTATCACCATTTCCAATCATCATCAAAATGTCGATTTTTTAAGCATTTTCACGAAATTGTTTCGAGGATTAACATTGACATTAACATCTGAAAATTAAGGTTTATATTCCAAAACTAAGTAACGCCAATTTTGATCAATTGTTGAGTTAAAAATAAATTAATTTTAACTAATGAAAATTAAATTATAAACTACGTTTTGACTTTATGCAACACTTAAACGTTATAAAAATCGAATTTGATTAGTACAATAGATTTCTAGCAGCTTTCCCATAAGGGTTTACAAGCAATAGGGTCGCATTTGAAAAAAATCGATTTCAAATAATATTTTCCCCTTATAGCGTAAGCTTTTAACATTTCGAAATATGTAATTAAAATTTTTAAATGTAGTCAGAAACGAAATATTATTTGAATATTTGAAGTTCAGAACGCGTAGTTTTTTACGACAAATTTTTCAATTGAGCTACACTAAAATGATTATAGTGGGTGAGGTTTTTTATGTAATGTGAAATAATTTTCTAAACTAGAATGTTGTAAAAGAGGTGCTGGGAATGGGTCACCTTCAGAAAGAAAAGTTCTGAGTTGATTACCTTTCGGGAAATGTATTTGCTTCTGAAAATCAAAAATACAGGATAAGTTAAGTCAATCAAAAATACACAACTAAAAAGAAAATAAACAGATATGCGACAATCTTTTTCAGGGTCAAAATCAAATATTATTGTTTCAAAGAATTAAAACCGAAAAAAGTTTGCATATTATGAACAAATGGCAGTATTGAATTGGTGGGTGAGTGTGTTTCCGTGAGTGTCTAAACTATCGACTCTCAATAAATTCCTAAAATTAAAAATTAAAGAAAAATTTTGTCAAGCCACCAAAATATATAAAGCTATTTGTAGACCCTTGCTAGACTTTGGACATATACTCATGACCAACGGAACAGAAAGGACAAAACGCTATACACAAACAACAGAACAAATTGCACTAAGACTAATAACACGAATAAGACACCCCCAAAACCCACTACACAACCCCCCCACCCAACTACTATACGAACGCACAAACATGACAAAGATCTCGGAAAGACTCATACAGCTACAGACAAAATGGACAAACAACCCCTACAACTGGACCATACTGAATCCCCTTTGTCTTACAAGACCAACCAGACAATCCCGCTTCCGTTTCCACTAGTGGACAATAAAATAATTTCTTCTTGCCACTGAAATCTTATTTATTTAATAGTATTGTTAACCTAGAATAAGAGAATTTTCATATTTGTTTTTTATTTAGATTAAGACTGCATGTATTAAACAAGGGCAGAAAGACCGATAGGTCGATAGCCTTTTTTTAGAAATAAAGATGTTTACTACTACTTTTGTCAAGCCTATCATTCCAAGTTCATTAAAATATATAAATAATCGTTTAGATGAGAATATATTTTCAGTTTTCGGATATTCTAAGCCATATTTGCAGTATTGAAAATGTGTTGAACATCGTGGCGTTGAAAGAGTCGTAGAAAGTGCATGTTGTACTGAATCTTTTTAGTTAAATATCAGTTCGGACATCAAAAGTAATAATAAAAGCCAATTAGTTACAAAACTATTTCTTTTAGTTTTTTTTAACACGTTTTATCTCTTGAAATGAAACGGCGTTAAAGCAGCATAACGTAATACTGGCCAACTTCTAATTAGTTCCTGCGACTACCGAAAATAATTACGATGCCGTACACAGTATCCTAAATATTTTCAATTTCGACTCTGGATAATAAAATTTTTTAAAAAGTAACATGCAGTTTTGCGCAATCACTTTTGGCTGAATCTACAGTAAAGTGTGCTTATTACTTGCCAATTAATCTGGAAGAATTCGACATTTTATTTTATATATTTATAAATTCACTTCAAATTCAAAACATTCCTGGATTTCAGTCAATTTTATTGTTTATTATTTAAAATGTTACAAATACATTTCGGTGTCTTTCTCCACCATCATCAGTTTGTGCGTAAAGTTGTTTCTACCTTCACATTTGCCTGGTCACTAAATGTCACTAAATGTGATAAAAATAAATAAAAATAAATATAATGAATAAATAATAAAATTGACTGAAACGCAGGAATATTTTGAATTTGAAGTGAATTAAAGTACACTCAGGAAAATATACGTAACGATATATATATTTATAAAGATACATAATAAAATAATATCCACGATATTTATTCTTTTGTCGTTTACTACAGACAGAAAACGAAATTTATCAAATTGGAAAAATGTAATTTTTGGACCATCGAGAGTAGTGTTTAATACAAAAATAAAACCAGAACTCCTGTGTAGTTTTTCGTATGGTCGTTCTCCATTTATTTCCGGGAATAATCGGATAAACCAAAACTTACCTATTTTCATAATTGTCTGAGCTTATTTCCATACATAAATTCACAATTTTAATTTAAAAAGTATTGTTTTATTAATATTGGAAAAACATATTGATTATCTAATTTGGAATGTCGCTATTAAACTCATAAGATCTATGCTACTTGAAAAAGCAAATTTCACTGGTCCTGCCACTAATTTAAGATGTAATAATAATTCCGCTAAAATTGATTGCCTCATCGTCGAATTCGGGAATGGTCGAAAAGTCAAGAGCTTTCGCATGAACCAAATTAGCTAGGTGAGAGTTCGTGAACATGAATGGAGACCCAACATTTTTTATGCTTAAAGAATTAAAATCGCTCATGCCATTGTGTGGAAAGGAAGAAACAAAGTGAATAAATCTGAATTTCATATGTATAATTATTTATAAATTAGGTGAATTAAAATAAAAGATCTATATATACGAGAAACGTTACGTTTCTTTGGTGATAAACGATTCACAGACGATTTGAATGCATAGAAAATGTTTTGCAGACTGTTTATTAATGTACTTACAAAAGCGAATCTACTTGGAATTGGAAAAAGTTGTTTTTCCAATTAAAGCAAAAACAGTTTGAGTTTGAAAGAAAGTTTAAATAATTCTCGTATTAGGAATATTGATTTTATTGCTCAAATTGTCTGCACTATATTTAAGTAGGGAATCGTCGACCAAGAGAACTATACATATTTTCCCATAACGATGATTTATGAAGCTCTTTTGCATGTCTTATCCCAGACGTTTTACGATCGACTCTATTCGTAGGCATAAATCACCTACAACTGCCACAAGCAACATACTCTTCTAGAAAACATCTACGAATTGAATAATGCTGCAAGATTTGCGATTTAAAGCCTTTAATATGAGTTTTCGGTTCTGACTTCGGCAAAAACCTCAAATATTCGATTTTTAATATTATTTTTGTCTTGTAGTTAATATCAAAGCTGAGGCAAAACCAAGTATACTTACTTACAGCAACTTTCAAACAGCGTGACATTTCATTTTCAGAGAATCGTTAAGTTTGCTTTTTTAAATATTGCTCTGTTTGTTCATTAGCAAATTCTAAGAGCTCGTTTCATACTGAATCGAGCAGTTTATAATGTTTTAAGATTTAATTGTTTGGTCAGTTTAAACAAAAATCACTGTAAAAAACGAAATTGATGAAATTAATCGAAACGTCGAAGCAAAGAATATTACCCTTTTAATGGCGCAACTTTTTCCCCATTTAATCAACTTCGTGTTATTGAACGTCTTCATATTTTGAAAACATTTTATATCCTAATCAGAAAATCTTAGACCTTTAAAAAAGTTGAATATACGCATATACGGGGGGTCAATTTGAAAACTTCCCACCCTTAATATCTCTGTTACAGTTAAAAATATGAAAAATCGAAAAGACACGTCAATTTTACCTGTAAGGGGGACATTTTCAATTAATATTTTTAGCATTCTTGTTTCAACCCCCTAGGAGAGGTAGATGTCACCCTTAGAATCTTAAATGGGAATGGGGGTCAAGTGGCACATCGTTTTAAAGGACGTTCGATTCTATTTTCAGTGGCATGACCCTCCCCTGCCTCTTCCTCGCTACGCCCATGGGTGGCACCGTTTCCAACTTTATTTGAAAATAATTATTTGTAAATAACATTTCGATGGTACTACGAGTACCTCGTTAATTTGCGTTCATTCGATGTCTTATCGCTGAAATTTCACAAAAGCATTTAAATTCTATCAAGAAATTCTAAAAATACGTTGTTTTTTCAACTAAAAAACATGGTCATAAAATTAAAAAGATGTAGCCAAAACAGGAATATTTTTTGTTAATTCGTTTTTGCTTCTTGGGTTGTTCAGTGACAACTTTTATTTAAGTGCATACGGTGTGAGAATGGTTGATTCTCTTCAAGAAAGAACGGCATTGGTTTTCAATGAAAGAAATCGGAATCATGAAGTAAGTCACAGATATGTGCTGGATTAGGTAAAAGAGTTCCCCGAAACTGGTTCAGTGAGAAATAGAAAAAAACAACCTACGAGGTAGTAGTAGGAGCTCAAAACGAGGTTTTGGAATTGGGATTTGCTGCAGAGCCCACCAACTCCTTGCGGACAGTAGCAGAACAGATATGAATATCTCACGAGATTGTAAGGAAAGCACTGAAAATGCATAAACTCCATCCATACAAAATGCGGATACTTCAAGAACATTATGACGATGATTTTGATAGAAGAATAGAGTTCTGTGAATTCATGAGTCGTCAAGTCAACGCCATCCCCAATATTCTGCCGAATATCTGTTTCAGCGAAGAATGTTCATTTTTTTTAAATGGAAATGTTAACAAACAAAAATGTCGATATTGGAATAACGAAAACCCGCATATTTTTCGAGAAAGACATACACAATATCCTGAAAAAGTTAATGTTTGTTCTGGTATTCTTGGAAATGCCATTTTTGATCCTTGATTTATTGAAGGAAACTTAACAGGTGATCTGTACGTTAAGATGCTTGAAGAGACTATAGATCCTCTTATTCCGCATGAGGTAGAAAGTCAAATTAATGCAGAAGATAATTCGGTTTTACAGGAGGATTGGTTAACATTCCAGCAGGATGGTGCTCCAGCTCATTATTTTCTTCAGGTCCGACAGTGGTTAAATGAGAGATTCCCGAGTAGATGGATTGGCAGAAGGGGACCAATCGAATGGCCTCCAAGATCACCTGATCTAACACCCTTAGACTTCTTTCTTTGGGGACATCTAAAGTCCAGTGTTTTTAAGACACAACCTGCTCATATTGATGATCTCAAATGGCGAAATAATCAGCAGAATGCCGGTCAATTCCGGGTGAAGTTTTCCGAAATGTTAGGGAGGAGTTCGAAAACAGACTTTATTATTGTTTACAGGGAAATGGACAACATTTTGAATAACTGATAAGATAGTGCCTAAATAAATCCCTTGTGGCTTTAATCTTCAATTTATAATTAGGATATGAGCATGCAATATTTAAAAAAAAGACTAATTAATTAAGCCAAATAAATATTTAAAAAACTTAAACTATTTTATGGAAAATGAAATATAATTATTATTAATATGTGAAAGCTAAATACTCCTAAAATAAGCCTCAGAACTTCAAAATGCAAAGTAACTTGTCTTATTAAGTGAATAGTTTGATTCTGTAACGCAGGAAACAACACTTTAACATTATCAAACCAAATTTAAAATATAGTTTATTAGGAGTCTAATTTGCCATGAAATACACAGAAATAGTGTCCCAAAGAATAAGCATTCAAATCTTACCTTAACTAAATAATCCTATCTAATAGTAATAGTAGGCAATGAATCAGTATTTATAATGTGTGCAATAACAAGCACTTAAGTTAAGTTGTTAAGCTATGATACATTTTCATACGGTCTCCGGATACTAATTTAGTCGGATATTATCAGGTAGTAGGGATAGATAACTGACAGTTGTAGCAAGTTTTTTTTTTCAATTATTGGATGAATTTTTCTGGAAATAAATGTAAGTGTCCGTTAAATTCGAAATTTAGAAATCTTAGACTTAAGTAAATATTTCCAACATGTACTGAAAATGTTGATTAAACGATTTGATATTAGGGATACTTATGTCCATAAGGGGTAACCAAACACCGTAAGGAAAGAGCTAGTACATCCAAACAAGTAATAGAGTCAGCACAGAAATCAGAACCACAAAGCGAAACTTCTGGGAAAGGATTACGTCCGAAATGGAGCACGACCTAGACGGAGCACAAAGGAAGGTATGGGGAATGCTAAAAAGAAAGAAACTCGAAATCGTGGAAGATACGCAAACACTACAAATTGATGAACTTCAATGGAAAACCTACTTTGAACAACTGTACACAGATGTACCCGAAGAGGAAAACAGAAACGAGATTGAAGAAGGAGGCGAAGAAGCTGAAGAACCTCCCGAAATAACCGAATGAATGACGATGGAACAGACAAAGAAGGTTAAAAACAGAAAAGCACCCGGACTGGATGGGATACCAAACGAGTTATTGAAATATGGGGGACAACAGCTAATGACAGAACTTACAAAGCTATTTGACAGTATACTAACAACCAAAAATGTCCGAAATGATTGGAAAAAGAGCATAACCATCCCAATATTCAAAAAAGGGGACAAAAAATCCCCACAAAACTATAGGGGATAACCCTACTAAGCTCAGTCATGAAACTGTTCACGAAGATCATAGACACAATAATTTGCGAACATGTAAAAATATCGGAATAACAACAAGGGTTCAGAAAGAATCGGTCAACCATGGATGCTATCTTCCTAGTTAGGCAAGTAGTGGAAAAAGCTATAGAATACGGAAAGTCCGCATATATGTGCTTTAAATACCTCACCAAAGCATTTGACAGGGTGAGATAGAACTACGTGACAGATATTCTTAAGAAATAAAACGTACCGAGAACCGTAATAGACGTCATAAGACAACTAAACCACAACACATCCACTCACATATTAGTTAATCAAAAGATTTCAGAGGAAATAAAAACACCAAAGGGAATCCGACAAGGAGACTCCTTAAGCCCGCAACTCTTCAATCTAATAATGGATGAAATAATAAACCAAGTTAAAATCACAGAGGGAGGATATACACTCACAACAGGTGAAATCAAAATCGTCTGTTATGCCGATGACGCCCTAATTATAGCGGAGAATGAGGACGACTTACAACGGCTTCTATACTCATTCTATGTAAAAGCAAAAGCATTGAAATTAGGAATATGTGAGATACTTTACTCATGTTAAGAGCGTGTATCAAATACTGCAAAATAATGGAGTGTATAAATATGCGAGTGAAAAATACTATCGGCTCGTCTGAAATTACTGCGAAAGCCCCACCTTATTCAAAAAGCAGTATAACGTTCCTTAGCCAACAGTTGCGAGATCTTTCAGTTTCATGAAATTGTCGCCCCGAAGAACCATTTTCCATTTCTCCACAGTAGCTGCACAATGTATCGTCTAGCAAGTACGTGTTGCGTAGATTGTATTTGACTAGGAAATACCCAGTGAAGGTTTGTCTAACGGTAGTTAGCTGCTTCCTATCTGGGCTTAGTATTTTTCCGGTTACCTTTAAGTTTCAATAGTATAAATTAGGCAATCTTCAGGAACGGACACGATACTATTAGACAATCAGGTCAAACGGTTATTGATGAAAAAGATGCATTTTTCGTTGATTTAGCAACATTTAAAACATTCACTCAACTGGCTTTACCTTTACCTTACTTTAGGACCAGAGAAGATATCTTCAGCCATTCATAAGATAGATTTTTGTTACGAATTAGTATTAAATGTCAGCAATGTTTGCTAATGCGTTTTAGCAATCGCTTTGCAAATATTGATAGTGCTCGAAATTCGAGCTCGAATACAACGAAACCAAGCGAACAAAGCGATGCTCAAAAACTAAAGTGCTATAAAAAAATAAAAACTACTGCTAAAGTACTACGTCTCAAAATAAATAAAAACGTCTAATAGTCAAAGCATGTCCATTACTTAAATACTCATCTCCACACATTATGTTGTGTTTTTTGTTGAAACAAGTTTGCCACACGCAATATCGATCGTTCGCACATAGCGTTAAGTTCTTGAACGTCGATGTAGGAATGATGGTAGGATGCCCATGGTTTTGCCTCTGTAGGGACACCAAATATATTTGGACTTTTATAGGAGCAGTGTATAATCACTTCTCGATGAGTAGCATGCGATGTAATATGTTTTGAGCTTGAGCTTTTTTCAAGGCTTTTGAACACCTTTTAAAAGCTTTAGTTGTTCGCGTCATTTTATCTGATATTCTCATAAAGGTGTATTTTTTATTATTTGGGCGAGGTCTGATTGGAAAAATTTGATCAATAATGTTCAGATTATATTCTTAGTCGCTGTACCTATTTAGCAACTAGTGAGTTTCGATATTGGTAACTTCATGCTTGAACTTTTCGGTTAAGGTATTCGAGCATTTTTCGATTCATCAACATTTCGTTTTAGTCTAATCAAATTATCTGTAGTGAAATAAAGTAGCGTTATGCGTTCCTTCACTATAATTGTGACAGAAGTTTTTCTTTTACTGTAGATGAACAAACAGTTAATAAAATTAAAGAGTAAAACTGTTGGAAATGGAAATCCAATACTTAGATAATATCTATATATTTACTGATGATTTAGTGTGTTCATTTGTCGGTTTTGGAATTTTCGTGTTATGGCTAACTGTAAATTGTCGGTACGCACCGCATTTTAATATTGTCTTCGGGATTTCAAACGGAAATACTGATTCGTTCCGTACGATGTCGATAGCTTAAGGCGGCTCTATTTAAAAATATGTATTAAATTAAAAGTATCACATCCGTGCGATGCTTACCGTTCGCTTGATGCTAAATACGCCTTAAAGTTTTATACGTCTGTTTTCATTAGTTTTTGTGTAATTAGAATGTTTCTGTTCGAACGAGCAGAATTGCCGTTTTGCTTATCTGGGTCTATATTTGAATCACTGATTTCCTGCGTGCTTCGGGACGCATGTTTTTTAACCGCCAGCACCACTTCTATTTGACGAGGAATTACTGAACGTTTCATTCATGTTCTCATTCAAAATTTTCACTGCTCATTGACAACAAGTCCAAAGCAAAAACGGAAATATCAATCGAAAATAATGTGAATTTGTACTGTGTGACATTCAAGTTGAAACTGAAACATAATCAGTCAATCAAAAATGTAAAAAAAAATTGCATTTCTTGAATTCAGCTCCAAATGTTTTCGGTGAATATGGGATTTTTAGTATACCATTTGCTTCAGAACTGGTTTTGGCCTTGTCAGTTCTCGAGTTTAATCTCCCTTATTTTTGCATAGCATATTCGAAAGAACAGCCGAAAGCAACCAAAATATTGAAGTACTAAAAACAAACGCTAAAAATATAAACATTCCAGCAAAACAGCACTTTTTCCAAAATATTTTTTCCTCTCAAAACGTAGCGTTGGTGAATGCCGGAAACCATATCCGGTTTAGCGCCATTGTCTCATCTTTTATGTTAAAATTGTCTTTGTGCTTGTGTATTTCGATAGCTTCTCGTATTAGTCGAGGGCGATTGCCTGTTGTTGTGGCTAGGACTTCAGTTTCTGCGAATTTGATGCTGTGCACTCCCTCGCTGAGGGCATGTTCCGCCACTGCTGACTTTTCCACATGTCCCAATCTGCAATTTCGTCGATGTTCTTCGATCCTCGTCTTAACCGATCTCTTCGTGGTTCCTATGTAGACGGTTCTACAGGAGCATGGGATTCGGTAGATATCTGCAGTGGCGAGGGAAGGTCTTCTGTCCTTAACCGACCTTAGACATTCTTTGATCTTTGTCCTGGGCTTGTAGATCGTTTTTATATTATGTTGCCCTAGGATCTTCCCAATTCTATCCGTAACTCTAGGAATGAAAGGCCCTTTAAGTGGTTTAACACTTTTCGGCACGGTCCACCCTTACTGCTCTTTTGATGTCTATCTGAGAGTATCCGTTTTGAAAGAAAGCCCTTTCTAAATGCTTTAGTCCCGCTGATAGGTGCTGTGGTCCACATATTTTCCTGGCTCTATCCGTGAGAGTCTTGATGATTTCTTGTTTGTGACTTGGGTGATGGTTGGATAGCTTGTGGAGGTATCTGTCCGTGTGGGTGGCGTAGGTGGTGTAGGCTCCAATTGTTTCCCGTTTCTAGATACGAAGACATCCAGGAAAGCCAACTGTTGGTTTTGTTCAACTTCCATGGTAAATTGTATCTGTGGATGTTGTTTGTTCAGGTGGTCGAGGAACTTGTTCAGGTTATCGCGTCCATGTCTCCATATCACGACTTAATAATCTTCTTCATGACGGTCTCGTCTAATGAGGAAATTTTTATAAAGCGGTTGATGTTCCTGAGCTTGACCTGACTCGGGTTCTTCTTGAGCTTTGTGTTGGTAGCTGGATCCAGTAGGTCTTGGATCCTCTGCTCATATTCCTCTTTGTTCATAATGACAGTGGCATTGCCTTTGTCAGCTGGCAGGACAACGATGTTTGTGTTCCTTCGTATTTCTTTGAGAGCTTGTTGTTTTTCTCCCCTTAGGTTGCTTGGCGCTGGTTTTGCTTTCCGAAGAAGGCGTATTTCATTTGCTGCTTGTTCCGGAAATCCTTGCAGCGCCTCTTCGGTGGTGCCAGAGATGATCTCCTCTATTGGAATCATTTTCGGACTGATAGCAAGTTTCCTCCCATGGCCAAGACAGATTGCTTCTCAAGTGTTAAAGTATCACTGCTGAGATTAACCACAGTTCCTGCTGGGCCCAGGCCTGATGTGGTTTGAGTTGTTCTCTTTAATTTTAGTTTTTTCAATTTTTCAAACTTTTGCTTTTGCCTCTGCGTGACTCTCTCTAGTTCTCTTTGCATGCTGTTGTAAGAGATGGCGTCGACCTTATTCCAGTCAGATTGGCGAAGACCATTTCCCAGTTTGTAGAAAATGCTTAGCAGTTTGTTGTTGTCCATTGCGGCAAGTTTGCTTCTCACATTGTGTATTCTTTCCCTTAGAAATGACTTTTCAGTCCTGTTGTAGATTCTGTGTGCTTGTGTGGTTTCTAGAGTTCTTTTGCACCTTAGGAAACCAGGTATGATATTGGCATCTCTGCATCGGCTTAGAAAAGCAAGTGAAGAAAGGAGTTGTGCTTTCCGTTTTCGCATCTTGCTCAGGTACTGGTGTAACCGCGATATTTCCTCCCCGTAGAGGCGTTTTATACATAGAGCTAGGATTTCTTTAGTTAGCTCTAGCCAGGGAAAGATAAACTCATTCTAACCTTTTAATTACTAAATCACCTCTCTTTCAATTATTAAAACATCTCTTTTTCTGAACGCAAACTATAAAAAGTAAACTGAGGCATTTCTATGCAAGAAGGCACCCCCTTCACCAATAAACCAGAAGCGTCATTCGGAAAACAAAATTTTTATATACATTTAAAGACTTAAAAATAAGACTCTGTTAATGTCATTTAGAGGTTATCATAATTCAGCCGACTTTAAACTGATTTTATATCAGTAGGTTTATTTAATTAGTTATTTAAATGTTGATATATTTTAAAGCAATATTAAAAGAAATGTTTGATAATTTACCATAATTTTTTGCGTTATCATTAATCTGGCGGTGCAAAGGTTAAACAAAGGAAAAGAAAGGTTCCTTCAACTACGATATTGCTGCTCACACATATAAATATCGGCTTTATTGACTATTTCAATTCAATGAAAATGCAAACTTCTACCGAACTATTTAAACTACATTTGATAGGCAAACTTGACGTGAAGACAAGGAACAGTGAAGTTCTATACCTATACTTTGTTTTCTGCTCCCCCGAAAGCATCCAGATTAAAAAGACACTATATCTCTATTGCTTCACTAGATATTTGGAAAAAAGTAGTAGGTGGATATAATACCCTTTATTACGGTTATTATTTTTTAGATATATGTAAGTTTGTTGAAATTTTAGTATGCTTACACGATCGAAAAGGTGGATAAACTCCGGTGTACTTGTGTTAATGCGTCATTTTAATGCCATAAAAATAACAGATAAATCGCCTGGTAAAATTATACGCTCTGGCAATTGAACTGGTGCAAATATTGAGCGCCCAAAATTCATCGTCGTACGTTCTGTAAATATCAAAATACTTTCGGTAAAGACGAAAAAAATGCGTACGTAACAATCATAGGTACGTTTTGTTCTTTGTGTTTATACAGGTTCTTTCATATTGATGTGATTTAAAGATAGTGTTTGGAAGACAATTTTTAAGGTTTATTTTTTTTACTATTTGAATATCGTCTGAGCAATAGGAAAACTTTTAATTTTTCTTTCCAATACTTTCCAATAGAAAACAATCATGCTTGTTTTTTTTACAACAATTATCACCAAGATTTTAAACCAGAACTAACATGAAAACTGACTTTCATTTGCTACAAATTCGGTAAAAGGAAAATGTTGCTTCTAAACTATCAATTATAAGCAAAAATAACAATAACGAAAGTTTACTACTCAACTAAATAATAACATAGGGCAGAAAGACCGATAGGTCGATGGCCTTTTATTACTAATGAAGATGTTTACTACTACTAAAAACGTATACTAAAATTGAAAGATCTAATTAATTTCAATTCCATTATTTTCAGAGAATGGGGTTAAATTAATTAAATTGATTGGAAAAACGTTTATTAAAATTGCCCTCTAAACACTTCTTTAAAATATCTCAGTATAAGCTACTCTGTAATACAGATGAAGAGTGTATTGGCGATTGTATCTATTCAACTCTCACCTCTAAGAGGATGTTCTTTAACTGTATGCATTCTGGCTATGCCAAACCCAAATATTTTCAAATAAGGCGCCAATAACTTGATGAAAAAGAGTCATAACAAATTAACTGATTACGTGATTTATTTCAACTAGGTCAAGTTTGATATAATAATTATAATAAACAGGACTTAGAACTACACGTGGTAGGTAGCGAGAGGATTTTGCTCGAATAATCGCTGCCCTGTTTCTGGGTAAGCTGGCGCACACATTAATCAATTGCAATATACTCGTAATGCACGCGATAAAGTGAGATTATTCCACAAAAAAAATATTCTTTTACATGAAACTCGTTAAATCATTAAAGTTTAATGAGCACAAATCTAACAACGGCGTATTATCTGTTATTGATTTAGATCACAATTTTGTCACTCGAAAATTTAGGATAGGGATCGTTATCTCATGACTTTGTGGTATCAAATACTAAATAGTGTGCAGTGTGGGCCAAATAAATTGTTCGTATATAACTAACTTTGTTTGTTTTATATTTAAATTAAATTCTCACGGGAAATGCAGTAAGCACCTGTTTTTAGGTCAAACAAGAAGTGACATAGATGTCTGAGTTCAAAAGTTTTAATTGGATCATTCGAATATGACAGAAATTTTGAATGGCTCGCGGTTTAAAGAATTAGAAACTGAAGGTTCATAAAGTAATATTAAGCAATTATTTTTAAAGAAAGTAACTTGACTGTTAAAACCGAAAAATGTTTAATTTTGTATAATTAGACATGTATCTTTATTGTTAGAAATGAGAATCGATGTATGGTATTGTCACAAAATTTTCAGAGCAAATAGGTCAACAACGGACCAGCTGTTTACCATTAGGCAATTGCTAGAGAAGAGTTGGGAATTCAATCAAGACCTCCACCAGTTATGTATAGATTTCCAGCAGGCATACGACAACGTAAAAAGGGTCAAAATATGGCATGCAATGGCTGAGTTTGGCATCCCACCCAAGCTGATCAGAGTAATCAGAGCTTGTGCTGAGGGTTCTAGGTGCAGAGTAAAGACTGGTGATGACCTCTCAGATGTGTTTCTTAAAGTCTTAAACAGGGAGACGCACTATCACGCACGCTTTTTAACATCGCATTGGAGAAAGCAGTAAGAAAAGCCAAAATCGAAACCCAGCTACTCGGGGCCAGTGGATCAAACTTGCTGCTAGCATATGCCGACGATATAGACGCGGTGAGCATAAGGGTCATAAAAGCAAAAGAACTACTTTACAAAATCGAAGAAGAAGCGGCATATATGGGACTTAAAGTCAACGAGGCCAAAACAAAATACATGCATGTCTCAAGACCAGGCAGAGCTAGGGTAGGACAAAATGTGACCATGGACACATACAACTTTGAAAACGTAAAACAATTCAAATACTTAGAGAACGCCTAAAGTCAGCCAACAGGTGCTTATACGCCCTAAAGGATATACTCGAGTCCAAATAACTCTACCCTAACTAAATAAAGGAGAACGAAAATCAAAACGTACCAGACCATGATAAGACCCGTGGCAATGTACGGCTACGAAACCTGGACTCTTACGGTGCGAAATGAGGAACTCATTCGAAAATTCGAGGGAAAAGTGCTGAGGAAAATTTTCAGACCCACCAAAAACCAGGATACGCAAAGCTACCGAATCAAAACAAATGCAGAACTAAAACAAATATACAATCAACCAGAACTGATTAACCTCATAAAGACACAAAGGTTGAGATGGGCAGAGGTACGAAGACAGCCAGAGGATAGAATGGTCCGCTTAACATGGGACAGAGCACCAGAAGGAAGACGACCACTTGGAAGACCGAGATTAAGGAGGCGTGATAATATAACATCGGACCTCCGAAAAATGGGCATCGGAAATGGTCTAGAAGTTATGGAAGACTGAGACAAATGGAGACAAATCGTTGCCTCAGCCAAGGCCCATCAGGGGCTGAAGCGCTACGGAGTAGTAGTCACAAAATGGCTATTTCTGTACTATTATGCTTATGCTATATTTCCGAAACGTGACCTGAAAACAGCCAAAAGCATCGCATTGATTAAAAATTATTAGCTAATGGAACAAAGTTTTAAGTTTGGCACACTGAATGGGTGTTGGTTAATCACCATCATTGTACAAACGCTGATAAATGTTTTATCTATTAGTCAGCAAATAAAGGGGCTGCATTTGATGTGCAATGTCATTTTATGAACTTGTGAGTTGAATTTTACATACAGAATGTTCTTATGTTCAAATATTATTTTATTATGTTAGGCCATATTTTATTTTCCATGCTTTGGTTTTTAAACAGAGTATAACAAAAGGATTGGACATACCAAATTGTCCTTTCTCTTAATGAAACAACATTTAATAACATTAATATTTATTTATCACCAGAAAAATTTACATATTACGAGAGTAACTGCAAATCTGCAGAGGTAAAACGCGTTACTTATAAATAATATATAAGGTATAATATTAAATTTTGGCATTCATTAGAATAGTTGAAGATGTGTGTCATTTCTGCTCTTTTAAAGTGCTAAATTAATTATTCGGCACAGGCTGCAAAAAGGTCAGTAAAAACTTTTCTGTTTCTCAACTATTAAGTTAAAAATCAGATCAAGATAACCGGTTAGCGTTACACTAAATAATTCAATGTTTAAAATAACTTATCAAACACTTGTGAAAAGAGGAAAGTGATGGTGATATATAAAAATTTATGTTTTGGTGATCAAGTGTGCAAGTACAAAATAAGTTATGCTAGTTTTAAAACAAAAAATACTGACACATAGTGAAAAAGTGTAAAAAGGGCGATACAATTTTCCCAAAATTATTTACCGTGGCGCTAGAGAATGTTTTCAAATCACTACAATGGGAAACGAAAGGCATAAATATTGACGGATGATACCTGAATCATATCCGATTTCGTGGTCCTGATCAGCAGTAACGTTCAGCAATTGAACAACATGTTAAAACAACTTAATAATGCATCAAAAAAATCGGCTTAAAAATGAATCTCAAACCCCAAAGTAATAAGTAACACTGAAGAACCGATACACAGACGGTACGGAATTGGAAAACGTAGAAGAATATACAGGGTTGTATGTGACAAAACTCACTGACATAAAGTTTAGACAAAAATATTGCGTTTCATGCAAAGTTGTCTTGACTGAAAGTTTATAGTTTCCAAGATTCATCATCATTCATCATTAGCCTTTTTCATCCACTGCTGGATATAGGCCTCCTCTCGCACATACTTGTATAGGGCGTTAGTTTATCCTTGTTACAGATAAACATCAACTACTTTGATAATCAGATAATTACACTTACATTACGTAAAACAATACTTTTCTAATGGCAATTCGTCAGGTAGTCGATCGATATAATACATCTGAATCAACTTAGAAAAAGTAATTGAATAACCAGTTCAACGAGAAATAGAAATAATTGATGATTATAAGAATAAATCAATGTCAGATTCCTGCAGCATCAAACGTGGCTCACCAAGATATGTCTCAAACCAGAGTCCCCACTCGGAGTCGACAGTTATCTACTCGTAATTATTATGCAAACTTTTATTGATGATATCTTTCACTATCTCTGAACCCCGCAAAACTACAACCTAAGTTGCATCCTGCCACCGCTGATCCTGAGTTGTTAAGAGGTATTAAGGGATTAAACAGCGCGAAATACCTCCTCAGGAAAAGCCTCACTAACCACCATTACTCCTGAGTTGTTAAGAGGTATTGAAGGAACACCGCGCGAAATACTTCCTCAGGAGAGCCTTACTAGTCATCGGCGTTTATCTTGATAAATAGTCTCAATATTGGCCATACTAAGTACTGTCGGAATTAGCACACAGCCAGCACCCGCCTACTGGCGTTCTCCCTCAATGGGTTCAGAGCCCAGGTACTGCGGGCAAACCACACAGCCAGTACCCGTCCCTAACATAATTATTCAAAGGAACTGAATAAAAGTCTTACTCACATACTGCTGGAATCAGCACACAGCCAGCACTCGGTACTTTGTTATTAACTTAACGAGTTGCACTCGTTTCCTCTTTAAGCGTTTATGTGAAGCATCAACAATATTTAAATTTAGATAGATATTAAAGAAAACCAGTTTAATATTAAGAAAGTTAAATAAGTATGAACATTAGAATATAAGAAAGGTAAAGTGAATTAATATAGAAAATGAATTTTCAAATAGTCTGATATTTGATGACTATTGCAGCTAACACCCTCTAGGACCTACAAGCTAGGTAATAGGGAATTTGGATTTGTCGATCCAAAAAACTCTCAAATACAAATTTTGATGGTCACAGTAAAACTGGTTAAGAATCCATTAAAAATAAACGAAAATTTTATTTACACTTTGGCGCCCTGCATCTCGGAAGCTATTAACGTTCGGAGACGTCAAATTTGCCTGAAACACAATACTTTTGTCTAAACAATATGCCAGAATTTTGGCACATTAGTTGAGGACCACCCTGTATATATTTAGCACGTCCAATAAAACTAGGTAAAGAGAACCAGACAGCAGAGATCAAACGAAGGATCAGACTCACCTGAGTAGGGTTTGGAAAAATGAACTAAGTGTATATTTAATATATTATATATTTAATAATTATATAACCTTAAACCAAAAGTTTTCGATACCTGTATACTGCCAATAGCAATATATGGCCTAGAAACAACGGTAATGACAAAAAACACGGCAACTCAATTAAGAGTGATGCAAAGAGCGAAGGAACGGGTGATGCTCGGTATTAGTCTACCAGAGACAAGAAGAGAAGTGGCAATGGGTAAGACATGTTTGCAAGACCAAACTTAAGCTTACACATTGGGGACCATGGCAAACAAAGCGCAGCACAGGAAGGCCACAAAGAAGATGGCTTGATGACATCAAAACACAATCAGGGAACAGATGGTTCAGAAACTACAGGACAGGACAGCATGGAGAAACATGAAAGAGGCCTACGTTCAGGAGTGAACAAGTGGCTGATAAAGAAGAGAGAAGAAGAGGAGTGTAAAAGTAATAACAAACAAAACATTACATTAACTGCGAATATAAAATTTCAAATAAGATGCACTGAAATGAGATTTACCTTTGACAATTCCAAAAAAAAAACAAGTCAACTCTCGAAAGGGGGAGAGTAGCGAAATTCATCTACTAAAGAAAGGGTGGGGTCTTCCTACTTAGCTCTAATCGGACAACTAAACTTTTCACTATATATCACTTCTTGTATTAGGTACGCACATGCCAATTCACATATAACGATTTTGATTTGAAGACTGGTTTAGGTTTTGTGTTTTAATAGAAATATGTTGAGTGGGAAAAAATCGAATCTGAAAATGTTAGTGGCAATCAGTTTTGTAATGCTCTCGATTAATTATTCAGTTTAAAATGATGCAGAGCTTAATAGTAATTATTAATAACATAATGTATAACTTGTTTTAGTCATAAAATTGTTCAATACAAAAATAATTATTATACTCATGGCAACGGTTCAAACATTCTATAATCTTAGAAAATCTGCGAATCTAACATATTACTTACACTAAGGATTGGAACTTCGTTATTGCGAGATTCAACTTCACACCAAAACCTTCCAAAACAATACATTAGATTCAGTGTTTTCAATATTGTATTTTGCTACTTGAGAACCAGCACAAAGGGCAAAGTGTTTAAAAACAATATTTCTAGACTTTTTGCTTGTTTATATTGTACTACATCTCAAAGATTGTATTTCGTAAAACAGAATATATCTTTATGTCCATCTGGCGTTAATAGTCTTAGCCAAAAATAAACTCAGCATAGATACTGTGCCTATGCTTCATAGGAGGCACAGTATACCGAAATATGTTAATTACTTTCAAAGGCCAGCTGACAAGACATTTCTGATTGGTACGTCCCTCGTGTAAGCCACTAGAAGGAAGTATACCTTTCTAATTTGTATTACACTTTACACTGAAGATTTTCATTTTGGAACGCAAACTACCGAAGAGCTAAGTATGAAATAAGAACAATTAAAACCATTTTTCCATATATTTAATGTGAAATACCCATATAAACTGATAAAAATAAGCGAACCAAGATAGCAAGGATATTTTCGAGGAACCCTTGGGTGGATCCTTCTTTGGATCGAACAATTAATAATAAATCGACATGATATTATTTTAAGAGTTTGCTGGGTTAATTGGTGGGTTTACTTTCCTTACACCTTATGTTATATCTTATCTATCGGTGCGTTATTTTTTGTATAAACTGACCTAAATACCAGAACTGTGTATTTAGATAAACTGTTCCTGTCTCATCATTTACTTCAGATTTACTACATGCAATTATACGATCACATAATTTTTTAATCTGTTTCTAATTGATTTCTTGTTGATTTTTTTTTTATTGAAGGCCCTTTAAAAAGATGTGCCTCATTCCCATTTAAGATTTTAAGGGTGACATCTACCCCTCCTAGGTGGTTGAAGCAAGAAGGCTAAAAATTACAAATAAAATTGACGTGTCTTTCTAACTGCAAGAAAGATATTAAGGGTGGGAAGTTTTCTAATTGACACTCCGTATATTTTTGGTTAACTTGTTCATAAAGTAATGAAGATAAATAATTCTTTACATATAGTATAATTCGATAAAATACTTAATTTAAAAATAATATTTGAAACACAGCAATGAAAGGATTATACATTAAATTAATGGACATTTGCAAATTTGTAATTTTTTGTAAATTAATTAGAAATCTTATGGTAGGTGTATGAATAAAAATATAATAATATTTAATTGTATAAGTTTCCTGCTTTTCTGCCTTTGCCAGATTACCAACGGTTAAACTTCATATAGATTATACAGGGTGTCCCGTAAGCACGTGATCAAAAGGGTACTGCGATATTCTTTGGATCAAAAGAAGACGACCTGATTTAACTTTTATTCAGAAAAAATATCTCGCTCCTCAGCTATTGATGGTCAAGGTTCTTAAAAAAAATATGTTTCTTGAAATATTGAGAGAATGGTACGATGGCTTTTAATGAAACTCGCTGTGAATTTGTTCCTAGGTAAGACTCATGTTTTGATGAAGCAACCGAGTTCATCCGCTTACAGTTCGAGTCTTACATTGAAACAAATTCACAATGAGCTTCATTAAAATCCATTTTTTTCCAAATCCAACAATTTTTTTGAACAATTTTGACCATCAATAGCAAAGGAGCCAGACATTTTTTGTTAATAAAAGTTAGGCCAGATCGTCTTCTTTTGATCTAAAGGATGTCGCAGTGTCCTTTTGATCATGTGCTTCGGGGACACCCTACCCTGTAGGTAACATGACCATATCTACAAACAAGAATAAAAATGCCCATATCGTGCTTCACTGCCAATATATTTAAATCCAAAGTGAACAACATCTCTTTACAGCATGAACCAAAAACTGATTGGTTTGAAATTACGAAATTATATGGGCTTTCAAAGTAGCAAAGTTTGCAATTGAATTCTTCTACATTTTCAATCAATGTACCTACTGAGCTTAATTTAAACATTTATTGTCATTAATTATGCAGCTGGTTAAGACAGATTTAGGGAAAATGTTATTGGTTTATTGTCCATAATTCCATTAATTTATTATGACACCTTTGTGCCTTTCATTTACCCAACACTCTGTATATTTAATATATTTAATGTTAACGTCGCACAATATGTAGGCTTTTCAATACATAATAATTTATTGCGCCCACGTAAATGGCAATGGCCTAGTCTAGGGCCCTGAAGATGGACTATTTTAAGACCGAGGCGTTGGCAAAAAATGTATACATTGTGAATTTGTGGAAAACCAAATGGTTTAGTTGATAAAATGAGTTGCGACTGATCAATTAATATATTAGTTAAAATGATGAAAGTGAATATTCTCGCCTGATAGTTTGCGCATTAATATTATTAGGGATGTTACAATTTAAGGCATGATAATTTTAATTAGTTAAACAATTCGATTTGTTTACAAATCGAAATTTTCATGTTTGAGGAAAAGAAGCATTTTTATGTTTATACGATGCAAGTCAATGAATCTTTGGTAAACAGCCAAGATAATTTTTTTTTAGTTTAACGATAAACCTCGAAAGGTCGCTTCAGGCAACCTACGCGCTGCTGCAGCTTTCACGAAGTGGAACATCTGATTGGCATGCCGATTCGCGTAACATCGTCTGATAGTTCAAAGTCCTGTGTCAAATAAATACACCACATTTCTTTTGTTTTCTGTTTAGAGACCACCTCTGGATAACGTGCTAAATATAAGTTTCCTTGGCTTATCTGAATGTGTTTCATGTTGACATTTGTGTACGTTAATTAGAGACGCAACTTGATAATCGAGTAGTACACGTGTATGGAAATAATTTCATTGGGGGTCATAAAAAAGGCTTTATATATTTAAATCATAACATGTTTTGTAAAAATGTTAAACGTTCGAGTACAAGTCGATTTTTGTATGCACTTAATGCTAAGTAGGTTCGGGTTTGACCTATGATCATGGCCATCACCAATTGGAAAAAATGCAACGAAAAACTGAATTAGAGAGGTCGTCTTTTACGTAGACCGGATTTTTAGCGCTGATTGATTTTAGAATTTCTATCTAACGAAAGCCAACGCTTTGCCGATCTACGAAAGCTGAAACAAAATGAATCACACAACTTTTATTATTTTCTGCTTTCGTCACTTTATGGCCCTAGTTTTAATCAGCAGCACTGTTTAGAGTTTCTGATTCATATGAAGATGTATTACCTGCAATTGGGTTGAACATTCACCAGAACGCGGTTCAAAACTTTCTACCTAATACTTACTTAAAACGATTAAAATTGATACGTCAAAAGTAAATTATTTTGTACAAATTCCACATACAAGTAAAAAAAGATTTAACATGGGTAATTTGTCAAATGCCCGGTCGAGACAATAATCTGAAAATGATGAAAAAAATCGTAATTATGCAATCAATTCGATTAATTATATTGTCAATATTTTATCATAACTACAAATCATTTATGTTCTCTTAACAAGCTATTTCCCACTTTTTTAACAAAATTTAATGTCAACAGGGTCACCTTCTGCAACCATTATTTACTCAGCCAATGGATCGGAAAGTTCACCACTTGTATTCGAAATTTGTACAATCGCTTAGAAGAAACAGGATCTTTTCGAGCGAAATGTAATAACAGACCGGAGTTTTATTATTTAAAATATTACAAAACTCGCTTCATTTTTGAATCGCGTATGACTAAAACATAGTGTTCGTTGAATTCATTTTTCTCAAAAACGGACCGAAATATAGATGTGAAACAAGTATATCTAATTTGTGTAAAAATGATTGTTCTTTTAAGTTTTGAAATAAACTTGATGCATCGATACAGAGTGAAAAGTTTTCGCCATCTAAAACTTCCTAACCCGGATCTGTTCAGAATGATGGCAAAAATAAGCGAATTCAATTTGCAACTTTTACGCACCGTTAATACATATTTCCGAAAATATCAACTTTAGAATAAGGCATGCTTTCGCCAATGGTCACCATTTGACGTACAATATCTCTTGTTTCTGGATTTCCCATTGTTAATGAATCACTTTGTATATGCAGGACATTCAGTCGCGACTAGCAAATCGCTTTGTTAGCTGTTAGAAATTTTTCAAATTTCATGGTTTGTAATATGTTTCTTAACATTGCATAAAGACTTCAATTTAGGAGTTTTGGAAAGGCTCTTCGACTAAATATCTGATCTTATAATAAATTATTAATTCAAAGACAAAAAGGCAGCCCGATGTATAATTGGCATACATATAATATCCCTTTATTCTTGTCTTTATGGTTTTTGTGTATCGGAATGTAAGCTGGTGGCGTAATTCTTAAAATAGTTGGTAATTGCTTAAAATTTACCTTGAAGATCTTCGAGCTAACAACATAGGAAGTTTTATAGTGTTTCGCGTTGTCATCAGTAGAAAATTGACCAGAACTGTGCGTTATCAGATGGTCTGGATTGTACAGACTGGACTAGCGATTGTGATTAATTTTTTTTAAATGCTATATTATTTTCTGGATTTAAACTCCCTTGCGAAAGTTGAATCATAAGTCATGATTTTAAAAATATTGGGTTCCCATCTTTCTGTTTACTCTTGTGTGATTGCTAGTAGGATAAAGTACTCGATATTGACAATTTAATCAATTTTGAATGGTTTTAATTTTGGCTTTTTCTTCAATTCTTAATCGCAATATTTTTCTTGGAGTTTAAATTGCGTTTCGCACTGATGCATTTTATAGTAAAAATAACATGACTTCCAAACAATTCATAAACTGGCGTAGATTTCGGAATCGTGGTATTACTGTCGTTGTCTGTATTTGGTTTCCGAATAATTTTTTTAGCCTATTTGCAGGAAAAAAAATATTAACATTTGGTGCCTCGCATATTCTTTGAAGGCGTCAAATTTCTTAAGTCTCCGTACTTATTAGTACGCAGATCATTTATTGCCGGAATTTTCCAAACTTGATTTATGTTTTACCTGATTTCCACTAAGACTTGTTATATGTATGCGGCATTTTTTGCGTTTGTGTTATTTCAGGTTTATTAGATTATGTTCGAAAGTAGCTTTTGCTTAACCAAAAGAATCAAAACTGTATTTATTAACTTTGCAAGTTTCGCTGGTATCTCGTGGCTCAATTGCTTCCTGTAGGTCTATATAATATAAAACGGTGTTTTTCCTATAAACTAATATAATATAAGCATTATCTACTGCAATGTAAACATTCGGTTATGGGGATTCCAAGAATAGGATTTTCTGACGAGGAGTATACCGTGTGGGATCAGTGGCGTGCCTTTTAGGTTTGCTTTGTCGTTTCATTGGTATGTTTTATATAACTTTATGTTGCATTCAGAGCCAATGTTGAAAGTAATATTCGAGCAACCCATCTTGCTTGGGAATATGTTTTTATTATATTTAAATTCAAATTCGTATTCTGTTATTTTTATCATCCAGTGCAATAAGCTCGAATTTGACTGTTTTGAGTCAATGTAATACTCTATGCTTTATATAAATATTTTTATACTTGGTGTCCCAAAAATGACTGGACAACGCGTAATCACAGACCCGAAAATCACAAGATATAGGCAAACTTACCTATTTCCAATGTTGCTTCATTTTGCCGCTACAGGGGGACAAAGTTCTCAAATTAATATAGGTTTTTCCAATTAATTTCTAAACGCCTATATCGATTTTCACTAATTTTGGAATCAACATTTACTACATAAATTGACGTGCTTTGACGTAAGCGTGGAAATATTAAAAATTATGTTTTGACTTTTGTTCAGTGAACCAACAGTTCACTATCTCCTATATATTTATTTACTATCTCTTGTGTCTCAAAACTTACTCGAGCTTTCTGTCCTCTTGATAGAAAAACTAGCTGTCTATTTCCAAATTTCACAGTTAGTTTGAGCATGTTGCACGCCAAATCGTTGCAAAATATATCTGTATTTTTTCTGTAGCACCTATATACCTCTGATATAACACCTCCAGAGGAATAACGCCAATTGTATACCTTCAGTCAGAGTTAGTTTGAGCAGCAAAAAACCCCAAATCGTCCCAAACTCTTTCTGAAGCAGAGGAATCGTCTTAGTATTTCGGAATCTATTTAATAATATTTACGCGTTAGTCTGCCTTGGACCCTGCAAATTGTAGAAATTATTCAATAGATTAGAACTAATTTCAGTTCTTTCTAAATAGCAATTAACTAATATTGTAGTTCGGTTAAATTATAATTGAGACTTAATCGAGCAGTACAACTTTTGACCATCAAGCAACATTACTTACATTAATTTTTTTAGTCAAAAAAACACGTTTTTTAAATGCATTAAACAAGCAACAATTAGAAATCATGAGATTCCGTCATACGCACCAAGCTAATGTAAAACGTTGAAATTATTATATAAAAATATATGTATAAGGATCTTAAGTTTTCAGTCAACCAATTACAGTCCAACAAACCTACTACAAACCAAACAATCATAGTGAAAACCATATGAACTAAATGGTTATAATTCATCATTCATTCGACAATCTTAATAAAACTATACTATTTTTGAAAATTTTGTTACATAAGTATTCCAATTAACGCTTTTTATTATTAAATTATATTATATTACCTATTATATTACTTATTAAAATTGTCTATATTTTACACAACCGATTACTCCCAATAATTTTATTACAATTATTTTTCGATGATTTGTCAATTTACTAATGCTTTGTGTAATCCAGTAATAGACAATAAAGAAATATTAAGAACTGATGCAAAATTATTATTATAATCCTTTCGGATATTATATCCGTTTTAAAAAATTAAGCAAATTTAAAAATTAAATAATTTTTTTATATTATATATTATAGAGTACCTACCTATATTTTTTTATATAATATAAATATAATAAATTTTGTGACCATAATTGCGTATGCGAATTCCCCAATGAGTATCAAATACGAGCAATAGTGCTTTGATGATTTTCGCTAAGCAAACTTTTCATTAGCCTATTTTGTTACAATGAGGTATGTAACTAAAATAACCACTAATTACTAACGATCTATCTAGAAGGAAGCAGAATTAATTAATTTAATACTAAATTGAATCGGAAAAGGCATATGCAGGGTGGCTCATTTTAAAAGAACCAGTCAAATACCACGTAAATTATAGCAAATACAAGAAAATGTGTTTTTGTGTAGGGGAAAACCCGTAGGTAATATCAACTTTTTTACAGATTTTATAGATTTTTTCATAGCGCTGTTAACGTCAGGTGGGACTTCAATTTTTTAGATGTATCCGTATATTGTTTACTATGAAATCCGATTCATCATTTAATTTAATGCTAATTTAAAAAGTATTAAGGAGGTGCATATGGGCTAAAGTTAACAGAATTCGAAATATTTGTAAACCATTATGATACTACATACTTATATTGTGTTCAAAAACGTTTCCCCGTTAAATATTTTTAATCATTGTTGTGTATATTTTCCTGACTGTACTTCAATTTATTTCAAAAAATTCCAGGGTTCCAGTCAATTTTATTGTTTATTATTTAAAATGTTACAAATACGTTTCGGTGTCTTTCTCCACCATCATCAGTTTGTGTGTATAGTTGTTTCTACCTTCACATTTGACTGGTTGAATAACCAGTCAAATGTTTAAATTGATGATTCAAATTGATTGATGATCAAATGATTGATGAAATCAAATGATTAAAAAATAAATATTTTTAATCAAAAAAATATTATATTTTCTAGTAGTAGTAGTAGTAGTAAACATCTTTATTTCTAAAGAAAGGCTATCGACCTATCGGTCTTTCTGCCCTTGTTTAATACATGTAGTCTTAATCTAAATAAAAAACAAAGATGAGATATATTTTGTATTATTTATATTTTTCCATATTTTTACGGGATATGTATGCCAGCAACGAGTCAACACACTTGATGGCAAATTTAAATTATGTGAATGGCAGAAAGAAAAAAAATATGAAATTCAGATTTTATTTTTAAATCCGTAGAGTTTAGCCCATATGTACCTTAATACTTTTTATACTGAATCGGATTTCATAATAAAAAATATACCAATCTATTCTAAAAATTGAAGTTGTTCCCCCCACCTAACATTAAGTCCTCCTAGCAATTACACAACATTTGTATAACATATTTTCTTGTACTCGCTAGAATTTACTGCTAATTAGTGCTTATTTGACTGTTTTTTTGTAATGAGTCACCCAATACAGGGAGATTCGAAATTGGCATTCTGGGGGTGTTGCCTGGGGGGTTTAGGGGGTACGTCCTTATTGTCAACGAGGAATTGGTCTTTTAGTAGTAGTAAACATCTTTATTTCTAAAAAAGGCTATCGACCTATCGGTCTTTCTGCCCTTGTTTAATACATGTAGTCTTAATCTAAATAAAAAACAAATATGAAAATTCTCTTATTCTAGGTTAACAATATTATTAAATAAACTTTCCAATTCTAATGACAAGAAAAAATTATTTTATTGTCCAGTAGTCAGTTGCGTTTGTAAGTGTTCGAGTAGCGTTGATGTAGGGAAACGGAAGCGGGATTGTTTCGGATATTATATCCGTTTTAAAAAATTAAGCAAATTTAAAAATTAATTTTTTTTTTATATTATATATTATAGAGTACCTACCTATATTTTTTTATATAATATAAATATAATAAATTTTGTGACCATAATTGCGTATGCGAATTCCCCAATGAGTATCGTATATGAGTATACGAGCAATAGTGCTTTGATTATTTTCGTCAGTTACGATTGTAAGCGTTCGAGTAGCGTTGATGTAGGGAAACGGAAGAGGGATTGTCTGGTTGGTCTTGTAAGAAAAAGGGGATTCAGTATGGTCCAATTGTAGGGGTTGTTTGTCCATTTTGTCTGTAGATGTATGAGTCTTTCCGAGATCTTTGTCATGTTTGTGCGTTCGTATAGTAGTTGGGTGGGGGGGTTGTACAGTGGGTTTTGGGGGTGTCTTATTCGTGTTATTAGTCTTAATGCAATTTGTTCTGTTGTTGGTGTATAACGTTTTGTCCTTTCTGTTCCGTTGGTCATGAGTATATGTCCAAAGTCTAGCAAGGGTCTACAAATCGCTTTATATATTTTGGTGGCGGTGTTTGTCTTAATTCCTCTGTCTTTGTAGGTTAGTGATCGGAAGTGCTTTGTTCTCTTTATTGTTTCTGCCCTGATGTTTCGTATGTGTTTAGTCAATTTAAGTTTGTGGTCAATTGTGATTCCAAGGTATTTTACGTCGTTTTTTGGTTGTGTCGTTTGGCCGTCTGCAGTTATTGTAGGGGAGTCAGCATTGAGTCTGTGGTTTGTGAGCAGAAGTTGGTTTTTTGACGCGTTTGGTGTTAGTCTCCATTTATAAAACCATGTCATTGTGTTGTTTGTTAGTGTTTGGAGTCTTTGAGCTGCTCTCTCAGTAGTTTTGTCATGTACAATAAGTGCCGTGTCGTCTGCGTATTGTAATATGTATGCCGATCTGTCGATTTGATTTTTGTCTGGTAGGTTGTAATTGTATATGTCATGGCAGTATATATTGTAGAGAAACGGTGAGAGCGGGGATCCTTGAGGGAGCCCTTGTTCAGGGGAAAAAGAAAATGACAGTGTTTTGTCAATTCGTACTTGTAGTTTTGGTCTTTTATTGTAATCATAATCTCAAGTTGAAGTAAACATTTTTGTGTTTAACTCCAAACAAGTTTGTGCCCGTGTAATCTCGTTATTGTGCGCTCTTATCGAGCAGCTTGTGTTGTTGAAAACGTATTTTATATATTCTAAAACTAAACACTAAACTTTTAGAAGAATAAAATATTTCTAAATCAGCTGAGAACTTTTTTATTTGCAATTTACCTGTACTGTTTTCTCTGATGAATTACTCGGTCTACAAACGTACTTTCTATATACGTTCATTCGGGAATATTTTACCAGCAGACATTTTTAAGCGTCCTGAATGGAGGGGCGAGCACGTAAATCTCGGGTGCCTCACAAGGCATTATCTTAATCAGTCTGCATTGAGAGTTTGTTGGAAAAGTTTCCATTTATTTTGTTGCTTAAAGAAACTTTGCTGTCTGTTCGGTATAATCTAATTGATTAATTTCCAAGATAGTTGGTTGTTGAACAACAATGAAACTTTCGGCATCATCAGTCACCGTCACGAGTGTCTGGTGTAAGCAAGTCCAGATTTTGAGATGTGCTAATCTCAGGCACCACCATAAGACCGGTTTAGAGCCTTTTAGCTTTCATCAACTAGTTCTGCGCAGCTGTAAATTACATGGGCGAAATAAAGTGCAAGTTTTGGGAGTGCTTTTTCAGGCTAACTCAGCTGATGAGGCTGAACAGACTCGAAACCGGTCCCGAGGGCGCGTGAGATTAGCACATCTTGTATATATGCACGTATGCACTTGCTTACATCATCAATGATTGTTATTTACGAAAATGGTTTACAAATATTGCATCTTTCCTCAGTGTTAAAGTACCGGAGTTTTGCCCCGAGGATACGCATTTATATGGATTCCATTGTTCAAAAAAAAAATTAATTGCTACAATAAGTATTTTGGTCATTACTACATATACTGGTAGAATGTAGCTTTAAAAGAAAATTACTTACAGGAGGCACTAGAAATTTTTACGTTTTTAAAAAGCTGTTATAGGGTCGTAATTCTAACCTTGAACTAGTAGTCTACACTATTGAAATCTTAATTTTTACTGCATCGTTTAATCAGAATTACGAAACAATTGAATATGCATTTACGTGCGGCATTCAGCAAAATTTTCCGGTTAAGGAAATAGTTTATTCAAATTTGAACATTAGCAAACGTTCAAATTCGGCGTAATTGTAAACGAAAGTATTCGCATCGAACTAATTAAACGGCTTTATTTATTTGTGATGTAATGTCTTTTATGTTAGCAAATAGACTCGTGATTATAATCTACAAATTAGCAAAAGAAAGTACGCAATTAAATAACTTACCGAAAAAATACATATAGGTACGTTTAGAGAACCTGGCAATACGTATTGCCAGGATGGAACAATTTCATGTACTAATCTGTGTGTTTTTGATTTTCAGTTTTTTATAGGAAATTTCTACACGTTTCATTTTACTAAAATTTTCATAAAGTGTAACCATTGAATCTAAAAGTTACAATTGGAGAAAACGAAAGAGATCCCACGAATTTTTTGTACTTGTGCAACTACTCGAATTGCAAATTGTTTACTTTTAAATATAAGTGATATTATTCATATTCCACAGTTCTTCAATTTTCTAATCACACCAATTTGAGTCTAGTTAGTGCGCATCGGCTCGAAACTGTAGACATTTGTATTTGGCGCGCGTCCGCTGTGAAGCAAAAATAGTGAAACTAAACACCAATATAGAATTAACATAACTTTTACTTACAGTTTTTATTTAAAGTATTTTCAAGTTGTCCATTCATTCTCAATAAATTATGACGTAACACGTACGATAACAGGAAAAAAAATAGATTTCATGTTCTTTTCAGCCTCATACATGATTTTGATGTTTCAAATGGAAAACGCATGATAGTAACCCATTCTAGATTTAGTTTACCAAAATATTCTTAGTACCCCACTTTGATTTATGAGGCGCTACGCCAATACATCGTTATATTCATGTACAAATTATATTTTGTACTTTTTACACACAAATTACTTTTAATGTTTTTTTCGGAGAACAGTCGCTTTCTGAAAGCATGTAAAATGCATTTCCTGTCCTTTGCAATTGGATCAATAAGTAATATGGTACAAGGGAGTGTAATTTATTTCTATAGATGGAAACGTATTTTGGATGTATATTGCACAAATAAATATTTATCTATCAGCCATCATCACGCGACATGTAAAATTACAGACAGATAAAAGGAAATATCATTTTTACTGTCAAAAATAAACTGGGCCAAGACTGGAGTCTTGGTGTGGAAACTGGTTTCTGCACTTGATGGTTATATAAGTGGAACTGCGCGAATAAGTAATAGAGGAAACAAGTAAAAACCTACTTTTAAAGGCGGTACTATGAACCGACGTGTTTGCAGGGTACCGCTCGCTTTTCTGAAGCGACCATGAATTGAAGTCCTATTGAGACAATATAAACACTCCATGCCAATTAACAGTCAGTGCCATGTTTGTATCGTATAATTGATTCATTCAGAAATTATTTAAATAAATATTCAAAAATGAGATAAATTTTTCGTTTCCTCGCCATCTGATTCGAAGGACCGCCAGAATGCCATATCAGTTATCTAATTATAAACAGAAACACAAAAAATAATAGAATGCACCAAAAACGTATTTAAATTTCAAGTTCTACAGGAAAATAAAAACGATCTGACGATTTGCCATTTACTTCACGACACCATGGTGTAAATTGGTCGCACTTTAATTTATACGTTGCTTCAATAAGACTACATAGACTATACCAACGTTTTCCATTGCTGCAATGTATTTCTTGATATATTTTACGCAGTTTTGAGCTTGAAGCTTAAAATTTAACAGATATGCGAGTATATCATTGTGTCTAGTAGAAAATTCTATAGTTGAAAAATGAATAATGTTTCCAATTCAAATGTAAAGACAAAATCTAAAGCTGCGATCAGCAAACTAGCGAGTTTGCGGAGATTCCGTGTTTGAATTACATGATAATACTGGTTTCTAGCTCGATACTAGCAGTCGAATACTTTTTATATAAAGTTTTTCCTCGATAAAGAATATATTCAAAACCAATAATTGTCAGCAATTCATTTCAAATAAATACTTGTGACGTGCATGCAAACCACTATTCAAGCTGGCTGTTCGATCAGATTCAATGGATCAATCAGAAGGAATTAATCTCAGCGTCGCCCCTCTACTGTTTCATTTTCTTATAAAGGAAATGATAGGTTTTTCCTGTTTAAGTCAGATATTTGTCAGTCAAAAAATGTCGGTTGTCTTAACGGCATCAGCAACTACACCGGGGAAGGAAATTATGAATTTTGCTTTAAATTCAAGATACAGAGAGAGATAATCCTCGTCTAGATACCCACCCAGTGGTCTCCTCTTCAATTAGAACTTCTTGATGCTAAATGAAGGTAAATGTCACAGGTTTAAAGTGTCGATCAGGACAAAAATACACCACAAAGCAAATCTGAATAATTTAATATATGAGATCTATCAGAGCACCAATAATGCAACAATCCTTTCGAAGAGATCGACAAACAAATGTAAAATGCAAAACAAGGCCCGGTTGGCATTGAGGAACTGCTTGCGAGTATGGCAAATCCATGCTAACAGATTCTTGGCTGTTGAATGCGAAACCATATCGCAGTTATGTCCAGAACATACCACTGACATACTGAGTGCACAGGAAACCCACAAGTTTTCTGTGGACTTCTAGGGCTACCGCAAGTTCTCTATACCTTGGTAAAATAACGATATACCTGGGTCGTTTGAAAAGTCCGTGCAAAGTCAGAGAAAGGGCGCTACTGGTACCTATCGAAGTTATTTTCAGTTAGTACCATCTCTTCAATGAACACACACCAAGTTTCAGCCAGATCGGTTTATTTCTGTGTTTAGAGTTTGTTTGAATCGGTGAAGTCGAGAGATTTTCAAAACTACTAGGAGACTAGAGAGAAGCTTGATAAACATGACTCTGCACCTTCAACTAGAACAGTTTATAAGTTTCAACATTTTCGGACTGGCCATTTGGTCACAAGTGACGCTGAACGTTCTGGACGCCCTGTTTCGTCCACTACTCCAGATATCAATGATAAAATCCATGATATGGTGAAGGGTGATAGAAGAGTGAGTACACAATATTTTGCACCAACATTTGGGCATGGAAAAATTATCCGCAATATGGGTGCCGCGACTGCTCACGATTGATCAAAAACGAAATCGTGTGAGATGTTGCATGAATGGATTGCAGCTATTGCAGCGGAATCCGCAGGGCTTTAATCGTTGTTTCGTGGCTGTGGATGGAACATGGATACACCACTACACTCCTGAGACCAAAGAATAGTCCAAACAGTGAATTGACAAGTGCGGAATCTGCACCAAAAAAGGCGAAGACACTTCCTTCGGCCGGGAACTGGCAACGGGTTATGGCAACTGTCTTTTGGGATTCGCAAGGAGTAATCTTCATTGATTATATGGAAAAAGGTAGAACTATTACAGGTGCATATTATTCAACGTTATTGGACCGTTTGCAAACCGAGCTCCAAGAAAAAAGTCCACGATTCGCCCACAAAACTTTTTCCATCATGATAACGCACAACTCAGCAGTTGTGGCCGCATAACTGATGGAAGTAGAGTTCCAACTTGTTCCCCAATATGAAGAAATGGCTGGCGGCAAAAAGATTTTACTCAAACGAGGAGGTGTTTGCAAAAACGAATGCATATTTTACAGACAGACAGAAATTAAGTAATTTTCAATTTTGCACGGATCACCCTCGTAGTAGATAGTTTGTTAGAGTTGATAGTGATAGAGATGTTTGTCAACAAGTATTTGTCTGAATTCATGGCGGCCGCTGTAACTTTTCGGAAAAATTTAATAGAAAAAAAGTATCTAACTAGAAAAGATGTGCAAGTTTAAATAAGTTTAGGAATGTTTTGTTTGTAATGTTTTGCCATACTACTAGTCTGCCAAATGACCATAAAAATGCTAATAGTCAAGTTGAATCTGCATCTACAAGAGCTATGTCTTGTAGATGTCATCAAGTTCCCAGTGACCCCTTAAACGATGTGACGCCAATTTGGAATTACCCCCTATATATAACTTTCCAGCACCTTCGTAAAAAGCAAAATGACTATTCTAATATAATGTTGACTAATGTCCATATTTTTTTATAGGGCCAGATCAAATAAAGCCAACGGAGAATGAAATATGCGCTGAACCAGATGGATGCGTTCGACTCAGAATTCCACGCAGCGGAAAAGCAATTGAAACGCTTCCGCCAATTTCTGTACCTGGATATGTTCAAAGGGCAGCACAAACTTTTCCGGACAGTGTAGCTCTCGCTTGGAAAGAAGGCAAAGTTTGGAAAACATTTACTTATAGGTACATATACATATCCAAAAAGTGTAATCGGTTGGTATATATGGAAAAATTTTAATAATCAATAACTAAAAGACTTTCCCATTGAGATAGGAGGCAATTTATAACTCCAAAGTAGAAGTTAAGTGATATCAAACATAATAAGCACACATCACAAAGAACAATATTTATCCAAAATTGAGCAAACGATAGTTGATCGATCGGGATGATACATCCGAAAATGACGTAGGAAATTTCAGTTGTGTAATCAATTAAGCATAAGCAATATTATTATGAACAAAGCATAAAGTAAATCTTTTATATGCGTATATCCATATACAAGGTGGTGCAACCAAGATCACGGCTAACTGGAGTGTAATTTTGAAATAATTCTTTTATGCGATATTGGCATCAATTGTGGCCATGCATTAAAATTATTTTATTTCAAAATATTCCTGGGTTTCAGTCAATTTTATTGTTTATTATTTAAAATGTTACAAATACGTTTCGGTGTCTTTCTCCACCATCATCAGTTTGTGTGTCTAGTTGTTTCTACCTTCACATTTGACTGGTTATTTATTACATTTGACTGGTTATAGAATAACCAGTCAAATGTGAAGGTAGAAACAACTAGACACACAAACTGATGATGGTGGAGAAAGACACCGAAACGTATTTGTAACATTTTAAATAATAAACAATAAAATTGACTGAAATCCAGGAATATTTTGAAATAAATTAGAGTACAGTCAGGAAAAGATACACAACAATGATTAAAATTATTTTGATCCAAAAGAAATTCCTGGGTTCCAGTCAATATTAGTCTTTATTAGTTAAATCTTTACAAATACGTTTCGGTGTCTTTCTCCACCATCATCAGTTTGTCTGTATGAATTTTGGTATGATGGCGAGATTCTTGCATCTGGTTAGGAAGTTTTTTCTGTTCCTCTCTTTTGCCAATTTTGCTTGCAATTTCCTATATGTCCTTTTCAACTCGTTCTCATCCATCAGATCTATTCCGCTTTTGTTCCCAAGCATCTCAATTATTGTGTATATTTAACTAATATTGACTGGAACCCAAGAATTTCTTTTGGATTAAATTGAAATACAATCAGGAAAATATACACAATAATTAAAATTATTTTCCAAAAATCCAGTTTCCAAAAATCCAGTTTCCAAAAATCCGTGGCTTCTCAAAATTGTGTTTTTTTTTATGGAACACACTGTATCAATAAGTCGCAGTTGGTTCTATTATAAATAATGACAATTTTGAGATCAGGTTTATTGGGTCTGTGGTAAAAGATTTTCCAGATATAAACACTTAAAACTGAAAATGGTCACATTTGGAACAGCACTGTACTAAGTCTGTAAAAGAAATTGAAAAATCCGACTTGTCCTCTAATACCATTTATCTGGAGGTCTAGGAACATAGCGTGACTCTTTTCAAATAATGCATCACTACATAGGGAGCTCAAGTTTTTCATAAAAATTACAAACTTAATTTTTTTATTAATTACTTTATTATTTAATTACTGCCCAAACTAAAGTTATCTTCAAGGTCTTTCAACAAGCTTTCAGAAAATACTAAACTGTCAATACTTTGAATCACGAGTTAAACTCCATTACGAAATGACATGACCGAACATATCGAACTGACAAGTTTTTCAGTATAATATTTATTTTTTATCGGTAACCATGAGTCTGGCTAACCAAGCAATGATTAATATGGTTATATGTTCATCATCGGAGAATGCCAACGAACTTCATTATTAGCCAGTAGGGTAGATGCTACTCCCTATATCGAAATGCTGAAAGAAAGCCGTTAGTTGAAGCATTCAAAAGTTTATTGAACAGATTTGAAGAAACAGGAAATATTGCATTCAAGATACGAACAATAATTAATAAAACAGTATCAAATTAAGACAATGAACTCACGCTCTTCCTAGCAGTGTAAGAAGACCCCCCAGAAACAGCTCATTAAACTCTATTACGATACTATCTTATTAATTATTTAAAGTTAAAAGTTAATTAAATTTTATTACAATAAATAACTACAACCTAATGAAACAGTAACAAATAAAGACAATCAACATTACAGTATTACAGCCTAAACATATGTTTAACTAATATTTTTTATAGGAAGTGTTAAACAGTCCACCCTCATAATTCACACACATTTTGGCTTTACGCATAAAGGACATTTTTACTTTGTCTAAAGTTTGTACTAAACATTTCGAATAATTTACCTTATTCTTGTCTTGAGCTAATGTTGGTACCAGTTTGTTAACTTTAGCCTTAACATGACCACATAGGAAAAAGTCAATTGGTGTCATGTCAGGTGATTTAGGTGGCCATTTAATTGCACCACCGCGCCCAATCCAACCATTTCTCTTCCAATCATCTAAGTAATTTCTTACATTCCTATGAAAATGCATTGATATTACATTCTTTTGCAATCGATTCACTCAGAAATATATAGAACAACCAGATAAATATCCTTCTTGCTGTATGAGCCGTAGCTCCATCCTGTTGAAACCACACATGGTCACATCCAAGTCCTCTAAGTTTTGGTGCCAAAAAATTGCGTAGCATGTTGATATATCAATCGGCAGTTACAGTAAGCGGCACGCCTCCCTCTTCAAAAAAATAGGGGCCCCAAACGCCAAAAGAACAAAATAAGAAGATACAGAAATAACAAAGAACAAAAAAGATAAAGAAACCCCCAGCTTAATAATATTAGAGGACAGGTTCGATTTTTCTTTCTTCTACAGACTTCTGCGATTTCGTTTACAGACTTACAGTGCTGTTCCAAATGTGACCCTGTTTTCAATTGTAACTGTCTATATCTGGTGAACTGTTAATCGCAGACCCAATAAACTGTATATCAAAATTATGCTTTTTTTGAAATAGAATTGGTTCTATTACAAAGCGACATTTGATACAGGTTGTTCCATTTGCAAAAACAAGTTTGTTATGCCACGCATTTTTTGGAACACCCTGTGTAGCGAAAATTATTTTAATGGATGGCCAGTATTTCTATATAGTTAAACTTATATAGTATCTTATCATTTCCTCACAAAACTCATCAAAGCCATCCCCCAGAAGCTTTTGCGTCAGTTTAGTCCTATAACTGTTTTGTTCAAGACTCATCAAAGACATTGAAATATTTTAACCTTCCTTTACTCCTATACTGATTTTCACTGTTCAAAAATCCCTTAAATAGAAAACGCTAGCGACATGTAATTTATGTTTTGATCATTACAGTTCCTCAAATGTTAGATTTTGGGCTTACCTTAGTAGTACCAACTTGTTACATTTATGCTATATGATGATATAGTATGTATGCTTTATTTTTTCAGTCAATATTTAGCGGAAATAAGAATAGTAGCAAAAGCCTTTATACAATTAGGTTTAGAAGAAAGACATTCCGTATGCATACTGGGCTACAACAGCGTACAATGGTTTCTATCAGACTTAGCTGCTATTTTTGCCGGGTAAGTTTTAATTTCACTTTTAAACAATGTATTATTTATTACAATTCAAGCCAGCCATATTGCAAATCAGATATTCTTTGCTCAGTTTCTAATGAGTTCCATTATCTAGAACACTTTCAGTTTTGTCATCCATATAATTATTCATCAACCACCTTTTAGATTTCGGGCTGGTATAAACGAGTTGACCTTTTATGTATGCTGTAATTTATTCAATGTTTAATCGAAGTTGATGTATTCCTAAAAATACAGGGTCCGGCATAAAGATCTCCTACATTTTAATCTTTAATAAAAACTCCTGTGAATGCTATTTACATTTTTATTTCTGCTTCTTCTTTATGTGCCATATCAGAGTTATCCGACGTTGGCGATCATAATAGCCATGGCTTCTCGATCTTCTGCCATGTGGAAAAGTTGACCTGCATTTCCTATGTCTGTCCAGCCTCGGATGTTTCTCAGCCAAGACATCTGTTTTCGGCCTATTCCTCGTCGACATTACATTTTTCCCTTGAGGATGAATTGTAAAATACGGTATCGTTTGATAGTCCTGAATAGTTCTCTGTCTTTGTTGACTTTCCTCAGCACTTCCTCGTTTGTAATATGTGCCGTCCACGGTATTTTTAACACTAGCATATGTATCCAAATTTCCAGCGCCTCATTCCATTAATTGTTGATATTTCAAGCGTCCACGCCTCCACTCCATACAACAGTACAGGCCAAACATAGCACTTGACCATCCTTTGTCTAATTTCTAAATTTAGATGGTGGTTGCAAAGAAATGATTTCATCTTTAGAAAGGTTTTGGCCATTGCAATTCTGCGTTTTATTTCTTTGTCTGGATCTAGTTGATCTGTTATAATAGTTCCCAAGTATGTTTTTTTTTTAATTATTAACTGAAAATGTATCCAATTCCATTTGTTTTTACTAAGTTTTGAAAATTACAAAGTCCAAGTGGCGACCATTTTTTCCGATACACATTCGAAGTTGATTTCTAAAGGTTTTCATCACCCGAGCAGTAATTTGAGGCGATATGCCTGCAATTTCTTGGCATATTGCTCCTTTCAATTGGTCAATAGTTGGGGGATGGTGTTGAAAAACCTTCGCTTTAAGGTAGCCCCAGCGGAAAAAGTCGCATGGGGCAAGATCGGGTAAACGCGCAGGCCACCCAACGTCTCCACGTAACGAGATAACGTTCCTGAAAACATTTCCTTTAAAACGTCAAGTGTCCTTCTTGCTGTATGAGCCGTAGCTCCATCCTTTTGAAACCACACATGTTCACATACAAGTCCTCTAAGTTGTGGTGCCAAAAAATTGCGTAGCATGTCGACATATCGATCGGCAGTCACAGTAAACGTCACGTCTCCCTCTTCAAAAAAATTAGGGGCCCAAACACCAAAAGATCCAACAGCACACCATATGGTAACACGTGGGCTGTGAAGAGGCTTTTTGATGAAACTGCTGTGGATTTTCTGGTGCCCAGTAGCGAAAATTCTGCTTGCTCACACAACCAGACGAATGAAAATGAGCTTCGTCACTCATTATTAAAAGAGCATTTTGTGGGACGTTTTGAAGAATATCGTTGGAACATGCTCGGCGATTTTCCCAGTCCCGTTCACTTAGTTCTTGCACGATCATCAATTTGTATGGGTGGAACTTCAGATTTCGGTGTAAAATTCTCCTCACAGAACGATCTGACAAACGCAAAGCACATGCATGTTTAGCAGATGAACGTGTAGGAGATCGTTCGACTGCTTCTCTTACAGCTGCAACATTTTCAGGTGTCAGAGCACTTCTGGGTCTACCATTTGATTTTCTTTTTAATGCTGAACCTGTGGCTTTCAAATTTTAGTGAAACCCACAACAGTATTGTGTTGCGCTCTGGAGCCGGAACATGTCTACGCAGCGCGAAGTGAGTCCGAAAAGTTCTTTGCGTCGTTATCACAGATTCGTTACTTTTAATAAATGTTTTGACAATGAAGGCACGATGCTCGCCCGTCCAATTCATGACGACAAATGAAATGGCAAGGCCCGAGCTATAGCTATATAAAGACACTAAGCTCACCCTCTCTTCAGTGATTCGGACACAGTGACGTTGCAAAATGTGGGAGATCGTTTTGCCGGACCCTGTATATTCACAACATAATAGAATAAAAAATGTTTTCCAGAATAATTTAAGTGAACACAAAGAACTGGTCTTTTAGGAAAATTAATAGTTTTAGAAGAGTGTTAAAGGAAAGTTACATGTCCAAGTGGTTGGTTACCTATTTTACTATTTGCCCTACGATTAAATAATTTAAAATTTGTTTTTTTTTTGTTGCCTTGTTTCTTGTTCCATGATACTCATTGTTACACACATAGTTGTGATGTTCGAATTTTATGTTCATTTGTTGTTAATAAAAAAGAACTGCTTTCTTAGGGGAATTGCTGCTGGAATATATACAACAAATTCTCCAGAAGCATGTCAATATTCGGCGGAAGTTAGCAGAGCTAATATAATAGTAGTAGAAGATGAGCAGCAATTAAAAAAAATTATGAAAATCCGAGCCAATTTGCCAAATGTGAAAGCTATAATACAATATTCTGGAGAACCTACAGACGATAGCATTTTAAGTGTATGTAAAAATTATTAACTTATTATGCGAAATACGTAGAATTATAAATGTCATTTATTATAATCGAATTTTAGTGGAATGCCGTACTTAAAATCGGCAAAGAGGCCTCGGACACCATTCTTGACAAGAGGCTGCAAAATATTGCAATAAACGAATGCTGTACTCTAGTTTTTACCGTAAGTATTAAAATATTTTACACAGTATTTCTGGTCTAACGCTCGTTAGAAAATATCATATTTTTTAAGCAACAAAAAATTCTATTTCCGGATAAAGTTAAATAATTTTCAATGAAAGGTAAGTACCGACATCCACCAATATTTTATCTACTTTCATATGAAAATACTAATGTATAAATAATCGAATGGATAGCCTAGAGAAAAAATATTTTGGTCAGGTAGCAAGATATTTAAAAAGCACACGTTTAATTACATGCACACATTAAGTTGCTGTTTAGATTCACTTTACGTAAAAAATAGATTAAAATATATTTGGGTTGTTGTTTACATATACATCTTTTATAACCTGTAATTATCGCCTTTATCGTTTTACGATTTTGTCCTCATAAATATCCTTTTTGGGTGGCTAATTACTGATTGAAGCAAACGTCTGATTATTGTAGTATAAATATCTGTATTAATTTGAAGACGTGGTGGCAAAAACCAAAGCGCTATCGGCGTCCAACCATCAATTGTTGTTGATTTAGAAAAAAGGGGATTTTTGGACACAATTTTGTAAAGCTAAAGCTGAATAGAGCGAATTTGTGTGGTCCGCCAATGTATGAGAGTAATAAGGCAAACCTATAAATTACACTTAAGAGAACAAGATGAAAATCCAGAGAATGTACTCAACAAATTCTCCATCATGAACGATTTGAACAGAGTAAAAGTGTAGAGTGTGTTATAGAGTCGTGGAATAAATTCTTTGGACAATTTGTAATTTTCATAATATTCCGAAGACAAGAGAAGCGCTAACAATTTAAATGGTATTATACTGGTAGCACAGTGTTATGAAACCATGGGTGGATTTGCACCTTTATTCATATTCATTTGCATAAGTTACTAATATTATGCCTGCTAAAATTCCTTAAAGGCAAACATATTAATAAGGAACAGCTCGTTGATGCCTTAAATGTAAAGTGACAAAACCACGAATTTTGAAACCGTATAAAAAATCTAAATTTAAGTCCTATGAATTGTAGACTACCCAAGCAACTTTTCCAAAAGTTATTGAGGAGCGAATGCCCTTTTATTGTTTTCAGTCATAGACATCACTACCCGTCTATTGTTACAGCGTATTCGTCGAAAAATAAAGACATTTCACTTGCATAACAATCCGCTGTAAAAATTCAGCATCAATTAATATCCTTCCAAAACATTACTTGGAAAACAGAATTAAGAATAAAATTCGGTAAAACTACCCAAGTAGTCATTATATCGCCGTTAATTTCACGAAGTACCGTATCTCATTTTTTTATAACTTTTCAGGGCGGCAATTTAAAAATATTCGCCGTCTTTGGCTTTCGATCAAAGTTAAAAATCGTTTGTTAAATGTCCTTTATTTTGTTTAATTTTATGGTTTCAGAAGTTTATTTGGTAATTTCATCTTTTCCGTGGTATAATTTTTTTACCCTAAGTTTTTTTAAAATCAACCAGTTTTGCTGCTTTGTTGAGAACAAAATTAATTTGAATGCTGATATTTATGATAATATATAATCTGTGATGGAAAAATAAGACAACCCTTTCCAAATAAACATTTTGTATTTGAAATACCTGACCCAGAATACAATTACTAGAGTAAGTGTAACATAGTGTGAATACCAGAGCAATGAAAGAAATCTTAACACAAAATAAACTGTTAATATAATTTAAAAGAAAAGAAAAGTATAACATGGAAACGTGTACAAAAATTCGTAAACATGTTTATAAATACAGTGAAAGCTCCGATAAGCGGACAGTCACGGTTCCACAAAAAATTTCCGGTTATGGGAGGTGTCCGCGTAATAGAGATATGTATTTAATTAAAAAGTTAAATTTATTTTCAGCTTCTTTATTGTTTTCTAATGTTTTATAACATTTTTCAACATAGAATCCTAGACTGTTGTTGTGCCGGTTTATTAACATATTTTAAAATACTTGTTTGTCGCGTTTTTTGAAATGTTTGTTGAATACTGCAATGTTGAAAATGTTTTTAAAAGAGAAATTACATTTTTCATACGATTTTATGAGTGCAGCATTAGGTACAATAGTCAAAGTTTCTTCTGATTGGTCATCATCACTTCTCATGGAAAGTTCAGTTATGATAAGAGCGATAGTATCAGGATGAAATGTTTCCTCTTCAGTTTGCACCATGTGGTCCATGTTTACAAATCCTTATTTCATTCCAATGTATTCCTGGGTTTCAGTCAATTTTATTGTTTATTATCCATTCCAATGTATTCCTGGGTTTTCAGTCAATTTTATTGTCACTAATTATGGTGTTATGTGATGAGCCCTGCGTTTCGTCCCGGGTCTACCTATTGGACTCGTCAGTAAGGCTTAGGTAGACCTTGCCTTATACGCCGGACATCGGTTATACGCGTTCGGACGTATATGAACCGAGCCGGTCTAGATCTTGTGCGGTGAGATGTTGGCAACCCGTGTTGCCGATGCTGCCACTCGTTCCATTCTGCTTTTTTTCCCAAGCATAAAATTGACTGAAAACCCATAAAATTGACTGAAAACCCAGGAATACATTGGAATGAATTATAGTACAGTCAGGAAAAAGAATATACAATTGTTTATTATTTAAAATGTTACAAATACGTTTCGGTGTCTTTATCCACCATCATCAGTTTGTCTAAAATATATATTTACAGTTATCATCAAATTAAATAGAAAACTTTCACCAAAATTCACATATTAAAATACAAATCACACACATATTAAAAAGTACATCCAGAACATTGGTTTTCAGGTGATGAGTCAGGACAAACATGTCTGGAAAAAGACTAGAATCTATTGTTTTAGAGATCTAAATTCAACTTACGTATATAGTTGCCTTCAACCTCACATTTGACTGGTCACTGAATTTTCCATATTTTATTCGATATCAAGCGAGCGAAACAAAAAGAAACTGTTTATCTTTCGTCTTTTCTTTGCATTCTAGGAATTGCTTGGCAATTCTTCAATATCAGATGTTTACATTTCATTTACCTGGTCCAATCAGTTCATACATGCGATCATCTAATTAGCGTATGATACACAGAGCTAAGGTTGTCTGTATCTGATCTGAAGTTTATTGCATTCTGATGTTTCTTAATTTGTATCATTTCATGGATTCTTCTCTTATTATAGTTGTCCTCATTGATCAATATTTGTGTGTAATCAAAATCATGCAACTTTTGTTGTGCATGTTGTGCTAATGCTGTTGCATTTTCGTTAACCTTTCTTAAGCTATACTTATGTTCGTATATTCTTTTCTTTAAATATTGCCCTGTTTTTTAGCCTAGAATTTAAGCCTAGAAGCGATAAGTTGGACACACCTAACGTAATATACAAGATTGACTGTTTGAACTGTGACAACACATATATAGGACAAACAGGGCAATATTTAAAGAAAAGAATATACGAACATAAGTATAGCTTAAGAAAGGTTAACGAAAATGCAACAGCATTAGCACAACATGTACAACAAAAGTTGCATGATTTTGATTTTGATAACACACAAATATTGATCAATGAGGACAACTATAATAAGAGAAGAATCCATGAAATGATACAAATTAAGAAACATCAGAATGCAATAAATTTCAGATCAGATACAGACAATCTTAGCTCTGTGTATCAGACGCTAATTAGATGATCGCATGTATGAACTGATTGGACCAGGTAAATGAAATGTAAACATCTGATATTGAAGAATTGCCAAGCAATTCCTAGAATGCAAAGAAAAGACGAAAGATAAACAGTTTTTTTTTGTTTCGCTCGCTTGATATCGAATAAAATATGGAAAATTCAGTGACCAGTCAAATGTGAGGTTGAAGGCAACTATATACGTAAGTTGAATTTAGATCTCTAAAACAATAGATTCTAGTCTTTTCCCAGACATGTTTGTCCTGACTCATCACCTGAAAACCAATGTTCTGGATGTACTTTTTAATATGTGTGTGATTTGTATTTTATTATGTGAATTTTGGTGAAAGTTTTCTATTTAATTTGATGATAACTGTAAATATATATTTTAGACAAACTGATGATGGTGGATAAAGACACCGAAACGTATTTGTAACATTTTAAATAATAAACAATAAAATTGACTGAAACCCAGGAATGCATTGGAATGAATTAAAGTACAGTCAGGAAAATATACGAAACAAATCCTTATGCTTGTGGATCACTTGCACCTAAGGCTTTTGCATGACGCATTAGTCCAGCTAATTGTGACAAAGGCAACTCATCTTCTGGATTATAATCTTGTGCAATTTCTTCTTCTCTTCTTGAATCCACCTTTTCTAAAGCAATTCTTGACTGTTGCAGAATTTACTTTATTCCATGTCGTCTTTATGAAATATAAATCCTCTAATACATTAATGGACTTGAGAGCTCAGACACAGACTTGGAAGAGTCAATTTTAGTTAAAACATGTTTTAGAATAAGATCTCTATAATAAAATGTGTAGTTCTTAATGATGCGTTGGTCCAAGGGCTGACTTATAGAAGTGGTGTTTGGGGGCACAAATATAACTTTCACTATTTTCAGTTTCAGCTCACGAGGATAGCATCCTGCTGAATATCTAGTATCTGCTATTATCTAGAAATAAGAGCACTCTTCTTTTCTTTTCTTTTAAACCATAATTCTGACATAATCTCTTGGGTCATCCACGCTTTCTTGTTTGATTTCGACATTGCTCTCAAATCCTTGATGGTAATATTTTTCAAAGCACGATGGCGAGCTTATTTTGCAATGACGAAAAATCCTCCTTTTCACCAGCGATTGTTGCGCAAAACGAAATGGTGAGCATTTCTTTAGAGAACTTACCGCAGGTGCATTTCTCAGACTTGAATGTTAAATTTTTGTCTGGTAATGCACGAAAGAAAAGTCGGGTCTCATCTGGGTTGAAATCGTCCTCCCAAAATATTTAAAACGGGGAATTACCAAATATATGAAGGAATTCCCCGATTGAAAATGGCTTATTTTCGATAACGGTTTTATTTGTCGGCCGTTTTTTTGAGCTTCGTGTACGCTTGTGAGAGCTTCTTAATTCATTACGAGAAAAATATTATGTCCGCGTCCGTTTAATAGAATGCCGGCTTATAAGAAAGTGTTGTTCATTGAAAACCATATGACGAAATTCGGTTCCAAGAAAAATGTCCGGTTAAGAGAGATGTCCGCTTATTAGAGCTGTCCGCAAGTAGAGCTTTCACTGTATATGTTTTAACGTGAATATTTTTCACACGTGAATATTTTTCTTCGGATATTTTACTTGCTGGTACGCAAAGAATTTGGAACCACATTTTTGAGTTTAGCTGTGTCAAGACGTAGGAAAAATAATATTTTCAAGTCAGAAGTATTAGAACTCTAGAGTAAGGGGCAAAGATTGTCCGGATCTTGGTTGGTGTTAATTTTTTCTTTGGCTTAATTCTTATTCCTATCTGCTTCCTTCGGCTTGATGCTCTTCAGGCTGTAAGTCTCTATTAACACTGGTTATTCTTCTGATTTTCTTTGTGACTATACGTGTTGTATGGGAGTTACAATATGGATTATCGATGCAGTGATCATAGCACAGAAGAATCCATAAAAAGAAAGCAAAGTAAAATTCCATTGAGTTTCAAAGAGAAAATTTTATTAAAAAGTAATTTCAATAAAAAGCAAAACTGAATCTAGATTTTGAAAATATGTTAAACGTAGGTATTTTTATCGATGTATCTTTTTCAGTGTACAGCCAGTTCAAAAAATTGTTTCTTGAATATATATGAAAAGTATAAGCATTATTAGGTACAAAGGGTTTTGCTGCCAGCAAACCCATTTCTACAGAAAATTGGGTTCCCAACATGCTATTTGAAAGGATCTTAGCTAAAGTCCATTATCATATAAAAATCAAATTAAATTAAATATAAGACTTATTATAATCAAAAACGAATTTAATAAAACGCGAATTTCAGCAACACTCTAAAAGGGTCTGCTATCTGAAAAGATATCCATATCTTCCTGTACATTCTATAGAATGGAGTCATTCATCTCGGACTTACCGAATCTTCACCTTCACTTTAACCTTTCAGTGTTTTCAGTTTCACTTTTGTTGAATCATACGTAGGTACAATTTACTTCTCCTGTTTGCTCAATTTAACGAAATTCGCCACCTTTTTGTACATTTTGAGAATGCCTACATCCATTGCTTCTATGGGAAAGAACTAATGGTCTGATTTGGAATTTCTATTTGAGCTAGCAATTATACGATAGAATATCAGTAAAGACTCTATAGATTTCAAAATATCAGTGTTGCTAAGAATCGTAAGAACTATTTATTGAACGCAAGTGTATTACTGATATTTAAGTTTTAGTAAAAAAGTGGTGCAATGTATAAAAAAATCAGTCTAAAAGAAAATATTAGTATATTATATATATGGTACTAGAGAGGCAGTAGAGAAAATATTGTTACTTGGCCTTTGCTAGCCTCGAAACTATTTGGTTCTCAAAACTATATGTAACTACTGATATCTTGTAATGTTTATCCGAAACATTAACAATTATTTCTCTTGACGTGAAGCATCTTTTCTTTCTAACTAACGTGGATCTACTATAGTGATTTTTAATTATTTATAACGAGGATAATGTACTTTGCATGATAGAAAACTAGAAAATAGATGGTTAAATAATTAGTTTCCTTATTGCGGCGAGTAAACTCATACAAACATTTATTGATTATGTCTACTGGATATGCATTTAGCGAAATAAATACTCTGTTTCTGCATTTAATTTACTATTTTGATCATGCAGAATGGAGATGTAGAGCGACGGTTGCCACTAATCTCATCACAATAAATATGAATTTATAAAATGTAAATTTCATGAAAATGTATGCAACAGAATATGTTGCTTCCAATTGACACAAGTTTTTCTTAACTTATCTGATTCAACCATGGGATATTGATGCTTTTTATTCATCAACTTTGGAATGTCTGCATATATTGTTTAGGCTCGATAACGTTATCGACATTGTTATAAATAAAAACATAAAATACGTAAGTTATTTTTAATTTTTCACCGAAATAATTCAAGGCATTCCTACTGTGCAAACTAGGCAAGAAATTTAGTCTTCTTATATATGAAGTGCTCTTTTTAACCCTAAATTCCATCACCCAAAAGTTATTTCTAGCCAGTGGTCTTAAACACCTCTGTGATAATTTGTTTTCCCGTAAGTTGTAATCGTTATAGTTCAATAGATATCGCTCGATGTGTATCTTACCAAAACATCTGATTACATACATTTTCTAACCAGAAACTTTAACTTTTAATAATGTTTTTAATAGACAGCTGAGGTGAAATATTTTTTAAAGTGTAACTCCACTGGTTTCTAAAACTGCTGCTACGTTTGCTAAAATTTCGTAGTTGATAAGTTATTATTAATTAATTATTCATCACAGTATTACTGATTGATTAGTTTTCTCTCATTTGTATAATTAGCGCCTCTCATTTGTGTAATAATCGAACTAATTATTTAAAATCAGAGAATAAATAATGAATGGATTTAATTGGGTGAAATCGATCCAACTCGCATACATGATCCAAAGGTCCACTTTTTATGTGAGAACCTGTTTTTATCACAAGGCACCGAGAGTTAAAGTGCATATTTTTAATTAGCTACATACATAGATTATGTTGATACCCTGTTAATCATACATTTTTTACAATGTTTTTTTGTTTTTTTTTTTTAACAAAATAGAGTTTCAGTTGACATTTTTTTCGGGCTTATATGCCGTGGACCATTGGAATTGCTTCAGTTGTTTTGCGGGTCTCTTTCCGATGACTGGACTCACTAAGACTAGACTCACTAGGACTCACTGGACTCAGAGAGAAGAAATTCTAATGGTTCACGGCTGATACGCACGGAACACTTTTCAACCGATGGTTTGACCGGACGTGAAAGCCTTCATAGTAAAATACAGTGGTACCTCGACATACGAGTTTAATTCGTTCCTTAACCTTGCTCGTATCTCAAAGCAATTTTCCCCATTGAAATTAATTGAAGTGCCATTAATCCGTTTCAGCTCCCAAAAAACTACCTCAGTTGTTTTACAAGAAGAAACATTTATTTATAAATAACAAATACATATTCTATAAAAACATAATAAAAGAAAAAGTGAAGTACTTACGGAAGCGCTTAATTTTCGTCACTGGTCTTCGCTTTTTTCGTCACGCTTTGCTAATTTTCACCTGCAGATCCATTATAAAAACTGTCTAAGGAGGTTTGTTTCTTCATCTCTTTCAGGATATTGCGGAAATGACTTAGGCAATTTTCGTTGAACAACTCCGATGCAAGACCAGTTGCAACTTTTTCGGGGTGATTTTTTTCCACGAACTCTACAACTTTCTCCCAATTTCCCAAGATCTCCTTTATATCTCTTGTAGAGATAACCTCATCCATCTCTGGCTCCTCTTCAAAACGAATTTTTCGTTAATCCACCGTATGCTGCAGCGAATGTTGATCGTGTAACTCCTCGGTTGTCAGCTCCTTAGACTTTTCCTCGACGAACTCGTTCACACACACTGAAACTTCGGGTTCCAATCGTTCGAAAGCCCTTTCAGCTACAGCCTCAGGCCACAGCTTCTTCCATGCAGAGGTTAAGGTCCTCGTAACACCCAGCCAGGCGTGATCAATAATTCTTAGGCATTTCACGACGTTAAAGTGGTCGTTCCAGAACTCTCGAAGGCTAAGGTTTGTCACTCACTCACTCCGAAGAGCTACAGCCCTACAGATGGGTATTGGCTACCGCGACGACTTGTCTCCGTTCAACTCGATCGGTAATAAGCTCCGTACCATTTTCAACTCCCAAGTTTCCCAGATCCGCAGCAATGTTATCTCGCCATCTCAATCTGGGTCTTCTAAGTGATCTTTTTCCTTCTGCCACGCCAGTCGTATTAGCCTATCCTCGGGTTGTCTACGTACGTGTCGTGCCCATCTAAGCCGTTGAGCCTTTATTATGTTGCACAGATCTGGTTCGTCGTATAGCTCTATCAGTTCTGCATTCGTTTTACTTCCAAGGTGCTGTATCTGTCGATCCTTTGTCGGGCCGTATATTTCCTAAGTATTCGTCTTTCGAATCTTCGTATGACCTCCTCATTTCGTACAGATAGCGTCCACGTTTCGCAGCCGTACATGATATATTTTTTTTTGTTTGCCCGGCGGCGGCTGGAGGGTAAAAATCTTCTCGAAGACACCCAGTGTCCCGTGACACCGGGTAGTGTTGGATTTCTACCAACTAAAAAACCCCCATTTTTGACTGCAAGTTTCCGGGAGTTATCCTTTAAAACTTGTGGTCTTCTTTAAGAATGGTTCAGCTCTGGCATCCGTATGCCTTCACCTCTCATTCTCTCCATGCTAGCTGGCTGCTAGAATGGGCATCTTACTAATTTTACACAAGCACTATACTACTTAATACTGCCTAATCACACTATCTTAAAGTTACTTACGGCACTCTGCAGTAAACTGCTGTACCTATTTGTTGCCCTATTGGGCCAGCTGGTGCCTGGGCCTCTTTTTCCTGGGCCCGTTGTCCTCTGGGGAGTAGGCTACGGCATTCCGGAGCTCTGCAAAGGGATGGTTTTCGGCCTTTTCGAAGGTCGTGACTGCTTTTCGTTTCATTAGGTCTCTCAATGGTACATGATATGGATCCAAAAACGTACTTTATACGGGGTACTTTATTTCCTCGCTGATGTCGGCTATAATGATCGAACCCAGGTACTTAAACTGCGTGACATTTTCAAAGTTGTACTCATTCAATGTCACATTTTGTCCTACTCTCCCTCTACCTGTCCTAGAAATGTGCATTTATTTGGTCTTGCCTTCGTTGATCCTTCGACCCATTTTAGATGCCTCGTGTTCCAGTTTAACAAACGTTTCTTTGCTATCTATTACGTTAGCTTCCACCACGTCAATATCGTCCGCATAAGCAAGAATTAGTTGTGAATCATTCGTTTGGAAGAACTTTGTTTCGAGTTTGGAGTCCCTTACGACTTTCTCCAGGGCAATATTGAAAAGAGTAGGGGACAGCGCATCCCCCTGCCGCAGTCTGGTACCTACTCTAAATACGTCCGACACCTCGCTGCTAACTTTTACTCTGCATCTGGACGCTTTGACACAAAATCTGGTTAGTCTTATAATTTTATGAGGTATCCCGAATTCTACCATTGTCTCCCAGATTTTCTTACATCCAGAACGTTGCGTCCATGCCTTCATCAATCACGACGTGATCAATTTCATTTTTTTATTTTACCGTCATTGGAGGTCCACGTCTCTTTATGGATATCCTTATGCTCATACATTGTGGTCCGGATTATCTTTATAATTCTATTCCTCTAGCACTATATTCCTCTAACATCTGCAATTTGCTTGAATATGATTTAAATTGTATTTACTAAATATCTCTTGAATATATAATTGCATATTTCAATCAACACAATAACGTCCTCGAAGCTTTTTATTCAGGATAAGGAATATGGAATTGTAGAATTCCCTTTCTAATGTTTCTCTTGTGTGTTAATTAATATGATAGATGTACTTTGAGACGTTAATAAAAATTGTTATGTATATTTTTCTGACTGTATGGATGAATTTTTTTGGATTAAAGTTAATAAAAATATCAAAATTATTTTATTTTGTAGTCAGGAACAGTGGGGAACCCCAAAGCTGTTATGTTAAGCCACGATAACTTAACCTTCGATGCAACAGCTATAATGGAAAGACTGAGACTTACTAGAGGTGATGAGTTGATTATTAGTTACCTTCCATTAAGTCATGTAGCTGCACAAGTAGTGGACATTTACTTGTCGATGTGCGCTGGAGCAGCAGTCTATTTTGCTGACAAAGATGCTTTGAAGGGCAGCTTAGTTAACACTCTGCAAGAAGTTCGCCCAACAAAGTTCTTAGGGGTGCCCAGAGTCTATGAGAAAATTTATGAGAAAATGCAACAAATTGCTGCACAAAATGGGTTCATAAAGAAAGCCATTGCATCATGGGCTAAACAGCACACCCTGCAACATCATTTGAATCTCATTAATGGGTAAGAATTTACTTCATTGAATAATCACACCATTATGTTATCAATACATAATTATAGTAGCGTTATGTTAACACGTAATATTTAAATAATTAAACTGGTACTAAAGTAGTTTACATTTTAATTTCAGCATAATTAGTTTTAATTATGTTTTTTATTTATTTTAGAATTAACTCAAAGTCATGGGCATACTCACTGGCGAGTTCTATAGTATTCACTAAAATCAAAGAAGCTTTAGGATTACAACGGTGCAATTTCTTTTGCTCTGCAGCTGCACCCTTGTCTACGGACATTAAAAAGTACTTTTTGAGCATCGATATTCCAGTTATGGAATGTTTCGGAATGTCAGAAGCAAGTGGAGGACACACTTTGGCCGTTGAATCCGCTAATAATCTGACCAGTATAGGTAATCTTTTAATAATATGCCCCAAATTTGATAAAACCCGCACGAAAAACGGATTTTAAATGTTGAATTTTACCATTTTCTGATTCGTTCCAGGTATGACAATTCCTGGACTGAAAACCAAAATTCTCAATCCTGAATCAGATGGCCAAGGAGAACTGTGTATGTATGGAAGGCACGTATTCATGGGTTATATCAATGAAATAGAAAAAACTAAAGAAGCCATAGATGATGATGGTTGGCTCCATACAGGGGATTTGGGACGCGTTGATGAAAAGGGCCTTGTGTATATCACAGGAAGACTAAAGGAATTGCTAATTACTGCAGGAGGAGAGAATGTTCCACCAGTAAGATTATCTTCATTCAGCCCGTTTCGCTTTTTGATAACGGAAAATGATCATTTTATCGATTGTTTAAAATGTTTACGAAGACTCGCGCGCGTAAGAAAAAAAACTGCTCAACGCTCGCGAAAAAGGATATTTTTAAATGCAAAAGACCTTCAGTTGCAGTCTTCATGGAAGCCAATCCATCAGTTGTGCTTGGGTTTGTTTTTGACCTTTTTTTCTATAAAGTTAAACTTCATAAGAGACAGAAAAGTCCAAAATATTATAATTTTTAAATTTGCTATTTAAAAAGTATAATTGAGCTTTATGTGCTACTTCTTTGTTCAAAGTGAATCATATTATAATTAAATAAATAAATATAATTAAATAAATCTAAAGTGCGCACTAAACCGGCTGGTTGATCTCATCATTTGTGACCTCTGATTTCAGTAGTCTCTCTGTATATCTTTTTTTTTCCTTTCCGGTGAGGTTTGGGTAATGCTCTCTTACGCACATCCAGAGCTGATGTTCTGACGCTCTAGGCCGTGTGGGACTCCAGCTTAGCTGTTTTACCCACTAAAACCCTTCCTCACCTCCAAAGTCGTGTTTGGCCTAGCACCGCGGTCATTTCTGTGTTATTGTGCCTTCGTATTTTACTCCCTCATTATCCCTGTGTATTCAATGAATTCCAGAAGAATCTTGAGGGAGGTACACATGACCTGGTTTGCTTCGTTTACCTGTTGCATATGACGTGCAGTGACACATAATATGTAGAGTAGTTTCGTCCTCTAATTGGTTGATCCCCCTGCAGTTCGGTTGATCACTCAGTGATACTACGTGTGTAGGCTCTTTCCCTCATTTTCCGAGCGCAATTTGTTATCGCTAGTACACTTGCTTGAAAAGCGGTCGTGATTGTACCCAGGTTTAAGGTAATCCTTTCCCCGGTTCTTCCTCTTTCGACTATACCAGCGCCTGTGCCCGATGCTATTTTTGTGCCTTCGGTATACCGGAGTCCCCTGTGATAGCTGGTGGAGTCGCTCCACCATCTCGTTTTGAAAGGTACCGAAATGCTTAGAGTTTTAATTCGATCAGCTTTCAATCCCATGCGTTCGACTGTCTTCAGCTTTCTGAAGATCACGCTGTGTCCCAATTCCGTCGCTTTCCTGAGGGCACCGTCCCCAAACTGTAAGCGCTTCTTAGGGCCGCATATGTGATTATAGGTTTCACAATGGTGACGTATGTCCAGTACACCATCTTCGGTGAGATTCCCCATGTTTTTGCAAAAGTGCGTTTGCAGGTCCATAAAGCCCTGATCGCCTTGTTTGTGTTCTGTTCCACATGTTCTTTAAACAGCAGTTTCTTATCCAGGGTTACCCCAAGTTTCAGTATTTCTTTGACAGTGTCGGATATATGTATTGTGTTCCCATATATAGACATTAGTTTAAGGACTCTAAGATTTCTTTTCTTTGTGAAAGCGATAATAGATGTTTTGGATGAGCTGATTTTCAGCCCTTCCGTGTTACACCATTGTTCGGTGATGTTTAGCGCGCCTGCTGCATCAGTGATGACACAGTGTCTCCAAACTTTCCCTGCGTAACAATGGAGATGTCATCCGCATATCTCAGCGCATAGAAACCCCTCCCCTAAAGAGGCAACAGGAGCCGGTCCACCACCAGGCGCCACAGCAGAGGCGACAAAACTCTTCCCTGCGGACACCCGGCGGCAACCAGCGCTTCCACGCTGACTCAGTGCCACGATAACTGTTCTGCAGCTCAGCATGTTTTGGGTCCATTCACATATTGAAGCATCCACTCCACGATTTTTCACCGCCCTGACTATTGGCTGAAAAGAGGTATTATCAAAGGCTCCCTCTTTGTCCAGAAAAGCCGCCAGAGCAATTTCTTTGCGCCCTAGTGAGGTTTCTGCCCTCTGCACCAGTTCACGGATAGCAGATTCGCAGGATTTTCCCGTTTGGTAGGCATATTGGTTGTGGTGTAGAGGATTTCTGGTGAGAACCTCTTCCCTGATATTCCTGTAAATCAGTTTCTGTAGTGTTTTAAGTAAGAACGATGTTAGGCTGATCGGCGAAAGAATTTGGCCTGGGCGTACGTCGCACGCCCTGGTTTTGGAATAAATACTACTTTCGCATTCTCCATTCCATTGGTATGTATGCCAGGGCCAGGCTCGCCCGGAGCATCTTGCACAAGACGGGTACCAGTAAATCGGTTCCCTGCTGTAATAGAACTGGCATTAACCCATCTGTTGCCGGTGATTTAAATGGTCTGAAAGAACTTATGGCCCATTTAACTTTGGACTGATTTACGATGCTTGAGGCAAGAGTCCAGTGTTCTTTCGGTGTCCGCTGTCGAGCCCCGAAAACCACCGGAATCTCCTGTTCTCTGACTTCCCAGTATTGATCCAGGAAAGTGAGTCTTGAGCCTAACCTCCAGGGTTTCCTTTTCTGTTGTTGTATATCCTCCCTGTGATTTTATCAGGGAGCCCACTTTTTGCTGTGGTTCTTTTGAAAGTGCCTTATGGAGTCTAGCGTAGCTCGAAATAAGTCTAGCGTAGCTCATAATACTCTGTATATCATATGCTTTAAGTATTTTTCAGTCAACGAAATGACCTAAAACAAAGGGGTCTAAATAAATATGAAGCAAAAATTCGGAAATCAAATATTAGAAAATTTAAATATTCAATAAATGCCGCGCAAAGGGCCTATAGTAGTAATAATAACAATATCGGGTTTTTCTTAAAGTATTACATGTTATTGCTTATCTATAACTATATGAAACGAATAATTGTTTTCCATGTTTATAAATCATGAGTACTGATTATCGGTCCTTAGTGAAATGGGCCTAACTTTCCACTTTAAATAATAGATTTTCCGTAGGTACCAATCGAACAAAATGTTAAATACGAGCTTCCATTCGTCAGTAACGCATTCCTGATAGGGGACAAGAGAAAGTACCTATCGCTTCTAGTAACGTTAAAAACGGAAGTAGAGCCAAACAATGGCGCTCCGTTGGATACTTTATTGCCTTCTACTCAAGAGGCCCTGAAATCTCTAGGATGTCCTGCAACTACTGTAGCGGAAGTACTAAATGCCGGTCCTGATCCCAAATTGATGGCAGCTCTGGAAGCTGGCATAGATCGTGCTAATCAAAAAGCTACGTCTCGAGCGCAGCGTATTCAGAAAGTTGCTGTTTTACCAGCTGATTTTTCCATTCCTTCTGGAGAATTGGGTAAGATATGACCATACATTTTTCTATATTATTTACTTTACAATTAAAAAATTTTGTTAGTATTTACATTTCTGCAACGCTAAATATTAGTGGTTTATTCCAACATAGGCTGGTGCTAATTCCAATATTATTATTAGGCATTTAACATTTTGTTATAAGAAAATAGAGAATATTTAATGCTTTATTGATAAAACTAAATTCTCCGCAAATTTAAAGTAAAAGCGTATAAAACTGAAATTCCAAAAATTATTGCAAACACGGTCAATAAAAACTGACCTTTTTTGACTTTTTTTATATACCCATGTTCTTTCAGAACTATTCTTTTATTGCAGCTTAATGAAATTCTATTTTGTCCTCTTTGGAATTCTTCTCACACCATTTTTAATCTGGTCATCTCATAGAAGTTGTTGGGACTTTGTGTTCCTCTTGGAGCAGTTTTATTTCGAGCCATTTAACTTTTTCGGCTTCGATCCTTATTGAAAAGGAGTTTGTATATTATTATTCTTGCAAAATTACAACGAAAAGAACGTCCAGTGCTTGAAACTGGTTAAGCCGTCGTAAAAAGAATTTCTTTCCGGCGTTTCGTAGGCACAAGTGACTTGTATCTCCAGACGTGTTTTTGCTTGAAATATTAATCCAGTTTAAGCTTTCAGCCGAAAACACCTTGTGTTTTGAAAGGTGAAAACCACTTGTGCTTGTGATACATCACGAAAAAATTCTTGTCCAAGAGTTCGTCAATGCCCGTAAAGCTCACCAGTTTCAAAATTAAAATCTATAAATTATGTCTTGGGCGGGGGACAAACGTTTTTCCTGTATTAATTTGGGTTGTACTTTAGGCTGATGTACAAGTTTTAAATGTCACCTTTCTAAGACCTGCTGTTTGTAAAACTTGATTTTTCACTCAGATATTGTTTTTTCTTCTTTGAAAAATTGTGAAAAAACACTTCTGAGTGCCACGGTAGTAATCAAAGTACTAACAAACTTCAAATCGCACGCTGCGTATGTTTTTACATATTTCATTAGGTACCTATGTATATTAAGTGAAAATTTACATATACACAAGTCAGACGTCGGACCGCCAACGCATCTATTAAAATTAGTTTATTTCGATAATTCATTCACTGGCAACTAACAGCAATTTGAACGTTTTCAGATAATTAGCATATTAAACAATCAGTTATGAAAAATACGCAAAGTTCCACCTATACGTTGTAAAAATCCAAAAGTTGGCAAAAAATACTTAGTATGCTTAGGACCTTTTTATCAAAACTTAAATCATTTATTAACATGTCAGAAATACATTTGTCGGTGTATTGAAACAAAATTTGGTGCAGAATAATACGCACTAAGGGCATTATTATTGTATATTATATATAAGAGCAAACTATAATAAAGAATGTAGAAAATGTATATATGTATGAGTGGAGTTTATTAACATATACATTACTAATATTTTATTTATTTCTAGGTCCTACAATGAAAGTTAAAAGGAGAGTAGTGGAGAACAAGTACGCAGACATCATTGAAAAATTATACAACTAAAGAAATAGCAAAATATATATATATGCATACAACAAAATATATTTTATAATCAATATTTTGTTTGTACCAATAAAGAAGGGTAATTTCATTAAATCAGTGTTTAGAATTCGTTGCCTTTCCCCATAGATCCCGTTTATGTTTAAGCTGTCGATAGACACGAAAAAAAGAAGCACTCTTACAGAATATTTTATTCCGGTGTTTCGCCCCAAAACGTAGATTGTTGGAAAGACAGAATTTCCAACAACTCTTTTTTTTCAGGTCAGCCCTTGCCCTTGTAGCAGATACGACGTGCCGGGTGCGAGAAATTCCTTATATTTAAATGAAATAATTATGTTTTTAAACGCATTTGAAAACCTTGACATGAATATAATTCATGATTAATAATTTAATAATAAAGAATTGAATAAACTAGAAAAGTCTAAAAAGATATACCAAATTACAGGCATTTTCACTGCTGAAATAGGCTTCTGGGCGGAGTTTATAGACTCGATGATCTCTACATGGTATAGTATGTAATTTTGCAGTCCGGTCTCACTCATTACTACTTCCAGTCTTCTGATTGTATTCGTTTTTTATTACGTTTTTTTTTATTCCTGGCATAATAATTTTGTCATGAATAAATATTGAGTGTATTTACTAATAAAACAAAAACAACTTTTAATAAAACAGTTTCTATTTCGTCAAATAATCTTTGCATACAAAAAATATAAATAATACCGTTAGGAGATTCAATTTTTAAATACCAATTAACTTACATAGTTTTTAAAAAAATAAATAAATGAGTGGTATACATATATGCAATATAAACATTTATACATTCGGTTTTGGTTAGCTCAAGTTAGCCAATTCTACAAACTCTTCGGCAAAATTCTTTGGAATTACAATGGACCATTCTAGTTCATAGGTACATGTTCAAAATTACCGTAACATTCATCATTTTAAGTTACTATATTTCGAGATTTAAAATCATTTTCAGAATATCGTATACATATTTTGGAATAATCGAAAATGATACATTAGCCAATTTTACTTCCATCATGCACCTAATACTACTATTTACTAGATTGAAAATGAATGTTGCAGCGGAACAAATTTCTTAAATTAAGTTGAAAATTATTATGCTAAAATTACAGTAAATAATATCATACAATTGACGGCCAGATACATCATAATGCCTATACCGCGTGCGAGATTTTATTCAGTTTAACTTCACTAATATCTATGAAAATATGGCAAGTTAAACTTTGACTAATACAAAATATTTCTAAAAATGTAATGAACTCTTGTATGAATTTAGTCTCAGCATTTGTTAGTTAGTTCAAGCTTACTTACTACTCTTCAGACTTGTAAGAAATAAATTTAATACTGAAACTAAATAGTTATTGGATTTACATAAAATACATATAAAAAATATGGCTATAGAATTGGTTAAGCTAAGTTGAACCATGTGGTAACGAAATGCTAGCTTGATTGGAAAGGCTCCGTGTCGGCAGTATCGTCGCTACTATCAGAGTCCTTATTGCAACACTTACACTGCTGTGGTTGATGAGTTGGAACGGGTTTTTGCCTACTTCTATTACATTTAGAGTTTCTATGACACTTGCTACCGCACTTATTCGAACGATACACTGGCGTAACAACTTCAACTTTTATGTTGGCTGTCGCGGTAACTTTGGTCGTATAAGGACCAATAGAACTAGACTCTGGACTGCTATATTCGACAGTCACTTGTGGTTCGACTACAATACTCTGATTACAACTTTCTTCGGTAATCGTAGTCAAACTAGGTTCTCTAGTGGCTTTGTTCGAGGAGATCCGGCGTGGGGGCTTTGAAAACACCTTGGGTTTCTCCGGAACAGGGGTTGGTGATGGCGGAGGAGGTGTCGAAATTCTATTATCATGATCGTAGGGTACAATTTCACCTTTGGGCCCTATTAAAGCCAGCATAACAGGGAAGAAAACGAAAGAATTGGCAAACGATGTTATCACTGAAAGTATTAGGAACTTGGACACTTCGTTATGAATGAACTCAAAATCCGATACCATAAGAATTATTATAGAAAATATAAGCCCGATATCACCTTTCAGGATAGCATCAGCATTTATTTCTAAAGACAGTGCAATTCGCCTTTCTCTATTCCCAATGGCACTTAGGAACCCTGTTGTTAACAGAAGAATATTCCTGCCAACGATAATAAAGTGAAGTGCTCCCATAGTACTACTGAAAGCATTAATGTTAAGAAGCAAAAGAGGGAGCATAGCTCCAATGGTACTGAATAATGAACACCACAGCTTCGACCACTTTACTAATATACAAGCAACTAGTCCGGCTGCACCAACGCTCAGAAGCAGTTGCATAATTATTAATTTATCCAAAAGTAGGAACTGGTTGAAATATGCAAAAATAAGGCCAACGGGGTAATTTTTAATCCCTCTGGAATTATATTCTTCTGAAATAGCTTTAATTTGCTTGAGTGCGTTTATAATGTCCCCTGGGGTTTTAAGGCCTTTGAGGTAGAATGGCATTTGAGCGCGAACTAATGGTGGGGATCGCGGAATTTTCAAATCATACTCCGCGTTTGAACTATAGTACTGAAACGGTTTTGGCGACAAATCGGCTTGACTATTGCTATAAGACATTTGATCATTACTATTCCAAACTGACAGATAATTGTAAAAGGCTTTGGAATCAATAATACCTTCATACACCAGTCTTTTCTTCAAAATCTGACTTTTATCGACAGGAAATTCTACAATACCAGTTTGTGCCATTAACTTAAAGGCTAATACTGCTTTTTCAGTGGCATTTGAAAACCACTTTTCACTATTAAGACAATTTGCATTTCGGCTATTATCGAATTCTAATTGAAGATCTTCAAGATAATCTCTAAAATTTTCGAGCCAAAAATTATTCATAGCCAGTCCACCGTTCGAGTCCTTAAGTACTTGAGGAACATGGGATAATGATGAATGGAATTCATGAAGTAAAGGCTGACTAAATGGATACTCAAACTCGTTAGTCACCATATAGAAATTATAGAATCCGAAATATTTATCGTGTGTTTCCAGATATTTGTACTCCTGAGTGTCGCGCGGAAGAAATGATGACAATTTTACATCGAATTGAACTTTCAAACCATTATGAACGCAGAATATCACCAATATGGTGTAAATTAAGCATAAAACCACTTTTACAGTGGGTTTCAATAACACCGACTTTAAATATCGTACTATAAAATACGGTATAATACTTTTCTTTCGATGGCAAATCAGTTCAGCTGTCAGAAGATTTGTTCCATGTTCCTGAAACAAAAAAAAACTAATATAAACTTTTGTCACATAAATGCAGCATTGTCATAAATATAAAATAATCTTATTTAATTATAAATTAGGTTTATTTTCATTATAAATTCGGTCCTTTAAACCTCAAATCCAAACCACATAAAATATCCTGATTTATAAATAAGACTAAACAATCGCACATGAGTACCTACAAGGGAAAAGAATGTATACCTTATATTAATTGTGGTTTATTGTGTTATCTGTTCTATCCATAGATATGAATCATTAAATTATAAATTAATTAATATCTAATGATATATTGTACTCGCTATTATAAAGATCTGATCTTGCAAACCGATATATTTTTTTAACAAAATTTTAAGTTTTGTATACAAAAGTCATACAAATATATATTTATTATGAGTGCTAACAAAGTTTGCTTCTTATATAAAAAAAACACCTTCAGGTACTATTTGTGAATTCAACTATAAAATGCTTTATTTTACAAAATATCTTATTATAACTATAAGCATTTCCAGGCCCTGTTTCTAACCTATTACCTCTCAGCTGGAAAAGATAATAAAAACGTTCCAAAATTCTCTATTTTCAAACGGTTTTAAGTTTCATAAAATAATTTCAGGTTCACTCTTAAAACATTCAGAAAAACTAAACCGACTTAATTTTTTTTTTTGAAATGGTAATTTTTAAAGTAATATCACGTATGATATACAGATATCCAGATGTGCTGATCTCAGGCACCCCCAAAACCGGTTTTGAATGTATTAGTTTGCGTCAGTGGGCTAAACCCAGCTGATAAAAGCTAATAGGAAAACGGTTTTTAATTGTAGATTAAAAAACTCATTTAGATAAACACCGACATTATAAAATCAGAAATTTCTAAAATGCTACAAAATTTATTATTTTATCCGAATCAAAATCAACGAAATAAAATATGTTTTTTCACAATGTTAAATAAATCTCGGATATGAGTCTTTTGAATTTATTAAGAGCACGATAAATCTCAATTATCTGATCAATTAAATTTAGATTGTTGAACATGTTTGAGATCATATTTAAATAATGTACACAAAAATAAAAAATATATTATAATATAAAATGTTAGCTCTTTTGAATTTGGAAAATAATTAATTTCTCGAAAACAGTTTTCACAAAGAGGTATTTATAGGAGGAGCTGTTTATAGGAGTAATAAACAAAATATTCCGAAATTATTTGCCAATCCAAAAACAATAATATATACAAAAATAGCAGAGTTGACGTTTTAGTACCTTAACGCGGTAATGCTGCGTTGGTAAAGATATTTTTTTATTTGTTTATATTATATTTATTTAGCAGTTAAATCACAAAATATTATACAAGTTTCCGAATAATCCAAAATTCGCCTTTCTATATGCAGTGGTACCTCGATATACGAGTATCTTAATATACGAGCCGCCGAGCAAGCGATACATTTTGATTTGAGATGAGAGCAAGATTTGAGATACAAGGAATCGCACACTACGGTCTAACAGTTTCTCCCACCTCAGACTAGACCTTAGTCTGTGTGCTTGTTTACTTCAGTTTCGCAGCATTTTTAATATAATGGGTTCGCGATTTTTGCATCTTGTACATTTAGAAAACATTATCACACTTATTTTTATAACCATGGGTCCGAAGAAGATGATGTCTATTGAATTAAAGCGTGAAATCATAGAAAAACGCAGAAGGCACGAGCGATTTACGGTGATTTGCTGAAGCAGATCCCACACACTTCCACAAACGAGGAATCGGAAGACTCGCTTAAAGCCAGTCGGGGCTGGTTTGACAACTTTAGGAAAAGAACCGGCATCCCCTCCGTCGTCAGGCATGGTGAGGCAGCAAGTTCGGGTGTGAAGGCAGCTGAGGTTTACATCAAAACGTTTTCCGAACTGATAGAAGCAAAAGGATACATCCCCAGCAAGTCTTCAACTGTGACGAGTCAGGGCTTTTCTGGAAAAGGATGCCGAATAGGACTTACATAACGGCCGAGGCGAAGACGATGCCAGGTAACAATCCCATGAAGGATAGATTAACTCTAGCACTTTGCGCCAATGCGAGTGGCGACTGCAAAATCAACCCTCTGCTAGTATACCATTCGGAAAATCCCAGACCCTTAAAGTCTCATAAAATTTTAAAAGAAAAACTGCAAGTTATGTGGAGGGCAAATCCGAAGGCGCTGGTCACCAGAAAATTTTTGGTGGAGTGGATAAACCTGATGTTTGGCCCTTCTGTTAAAAAATATCTCCAGGAAAACAACCTACCCATGCAAGCCCTTCTCGTCCTCGACAATGCCCCTGCTCACCCACCAAATCTCGAAGATGATTTACTCGAAGAGTTCAAGTTTATAAAGATTCTCTACCTACCACCCAACACCACTCCTATCCTACAGCCCATGGATCAGCATGTAATTTCTAATTTCAAGAAGTTATACACCAAGCACATTTTTCGGCGCTGCTTGAGGTGACGGAGAACACAAACCTTACCCTTCGAGAGTTCTGAAAGGACCACTTTAACATCATGATATGCCTAAGAATTATTGATCAGGCCGGGATAGGTGTTACAACGAGGACCTTAACCTCTGCATGGAAGAAGCTGTGGCCTGAAGCTGTAGCTGAAATGGCCTTCGAAGGATTGGAACCCGAGGTGTCAGTGGTAGAGGAGATTGTTTCTCTGGGAAAATCCATGGGTCTGGATGTGGATGAGAGAGATGTGAACGAACTCGTCGAGGAGCAGTCTCAAGAGCTGACAACCGAGGAGTTACACGATCTACATTTGCAGCAGCATACGGTGGTTCAAGGAAAAATTAGTTTTGAAGAGGAGACTGAGATGGATGAGGTTATCTCTACAAGAGATATAAAGGAGATCTTGGGAATGTGGGAGAAAGTTGTAGAGTTCGCCGATAAAAATCACCCCGAAAAAGTTGCAACTGGTCGTGCATCGGAGTTGTTCAACGAAACTTGCCTAAGTCATTTCCGCAATATCCTGAAAGGGAGGAAAAAACAAACCTCCTTGGACAGTTTTTTTAAACGACCTGCAGGTGAAAATGAGCAAAGCGTGACGAAAATTAAGCGCTTCGGTAAGCACTTCACTTTTTCTTTTGTTACGTTTTTATAGAATATGTATTTGTTATTTATAAATAAATGTTTCTCCTTAAATACATTTTTCTTATTCAAAAACACTTAACAAAAACAACTGAGGTGGTTTTTTGGGAGCTGGAACGGATTAATGGCATTTCAATTAATTTCAATGGGGAAAATTGCTTTGAGATCCGAGCAGGGTTACGGAACAAATTAAACTGGTATGTCGAGGTACCACTGTATCTCTAAAGATTCAGCTTTTTATTGTGTCCAGGTGTGAAAGAATCAACAATTCTCAACAAATTCATCCGTATGTGGATGTGAATATTCCCCCAAACTCAGCATCTAACGCTCATAACGATTAAGTGTAAATGTACGTGTAAGTGAAGCGTCAGAAAATCTCGTATGTATATCTAAATGCATTCGATTAAGGTCTTGTTATTAAAGTGGATTTGAAATTGAATGACAACAGGCCAAGGGACTTCAGAATAATGAAACATGTCATAAATTACGGGAACAAGAATCTAAGCAGATTGTCGATATAATTATGTTTTTTTTTAGAAAATATTTAATATATACCTACATAGAGAAAAATTCCTGCCAACAAAGCTTTTGCCTGTAAAACCACTTGTTCACTCTCATATATTAGACAAATGGTAACTCAAATATTTAATCTGAATTAAGTTGACACTTTGCATAAATGAAAGTATTTGCACTCTTCCCACAATTCGCAAAATTTCTGCTTCTGAATTGACCAACTGATTTGTTTTTTTTAATCGCCATAAACAACCTGCCATTTATCTGAGTGGTACAAGAAGTTATTCCTATAGGCCTATTTAAAACTAGTTTCGCAGAGAAGCAGGCCAGTGTGTCAGCAAGGTTACGAACTTAAGGTAATACCAAGTTATTTACTGTATTTCTCCAAAACGACTTGTTCACTTTAACCTTTTGTGTATTAATTGTTACCCGCGAATGGAGATTCTAATGTCTGACGGTAAATAAACTTTTAATTGGCGGTTAGTTAATTTTAAAAATTTACCTGTTATATTTTTCGCTTTATCTATTTTTAATGCTTAAATGATACTGACTACTAAAATCATACCTGGACCTTGGCACATATTTATGAATAAGCGCGTAAATAATTTGGATCTGTTACAACACTGATATATTAGGATTGGAGTGATTGGTTTAACACTTTTTGTCAAATCCACCTATTATTTTTTGTGCCTGAAGATCTACAGGATGTTTGGAAAGTTATACATTCCTTGCAGGAGGTTTCAATACAAGTACGTTTCGATGTACTTCCTTATGAAAATATTAGTTAAACCAATTTTAATTAACAGATAAAGTAATCTAGTTTGTAAACAAATATAAAGAATCTCTAAGAATTGCCACACATTTTTGTAAAATTCAACAATTATTTTTTGATTACAAAACACGTATTTTTGTTCATTATCAAAGACTGTAAAATTTTAAAAAAAATTCATTTGGACAATATAGAACAAAAACTTTCGCATTCGGAACATGGCATATCAAGGAAATTACTTTTTATAACCTCCAGCAAGAAATGCATCGACTTACCCAACTAGTAGTCAATATATAAAAATATTTCATAACAGCGTTCGTAGATGCAGCTCTGTACGTTTTATGCAAAACTTGGATACAAAGTCTGTATTTGGCACAATATTTTGCCAAAATTTGGCGTGATGTGTTTATCTACAAAAATATCTGGTCCTAAAATATACTAGGCGGAAGTCAGTTTTTGAGAAACTCACCACAAAAACTAATAAAAGCAATGAAGTGATAATGAGGATCAATTGATAAAAACAGTCCCATAATCTAACTGTTTACTGGTAGATTTGTTTGAGGAATGTGAAGACAAACATAAGTTTCCTAAAAAAATTGTCTTTATAAGAAGATACGTAATTTCTAGACCCGTTTTATGGTATGCTGTTTCTTTGAATACATTTCCACGTATCATATGAGAGTAATTTCAAAATACTGTTTCGGATCTTATTCTATAGCAATTAACCATAACATTCCGTGCTCTTTTGTTATCAATTACAGCTCAATACATTTTTGCAACCGTGTGTTTTTTCAGACATTGTCTGTCATCAAAACAGTTCAGCTTTCCCTGCCACTGCTTGAAACTGAAGTATTTTTCGGGATTTTCGGCCATCGTGAAAAAGAATTTCTTCCTGTTGCGAAGTGCAAGCACCAGTGGCTTGCATTCTCAGAGATATTTTGCTCGAAAGCTTACCTGGACTGAAGTGATGATCAGCCCAGTAAAGACCTGAACATTGGGTCTTGTTCAGAACAAAAAACCCTTCTTAATCAGATTGAGAGCTTGTTGAATAAGAGCTTAAATTTTCAAAACCATAATATTTGTTTGATGAAGACAATACTTCGCTGTTAGATTTGTCAAAATCAAAGGGAAAGATTCTTTTTCAAGATCCCGATGGACCAGAATGGAACTTTTTGAATCATTTGGCGATGCTCTAATGAGAACAAAAAATGAGTACCAGGTGTGTTCAAAAACAATCCGAATGAGTTTTCTTGAAAACCAATTTGTAAACATGATGAATTTAGGAAATACACGGTGTCGAAACTTATCAGAATTGGAGGCATATTTTTAACAAACAACTGAAACATACTAGTATATTTGGACATTTTTCAAGTATTATTTATCTAAAACTAATTTGGATCGAGAGATTAGCAAAAGCCAACATTGTCATATGTGTCAAGACTTTCTGCAAAAAATCCAGATATTTTTCAGCATTTAGCTTTACCACTCTTCAAGCGGCTCTCTACATTGGTCGCTTAGTATCCTCAGTCTGAATAACAGAAAATTGTTTCATATAAAAAAAATAATAGACTACATATTTGAGCCGTGCAATGTGAGATGTTCTATTAGGATATGAAGATTTGAAATTATTATTATTTTCGAAGCTTCTCAAATGTTTGTCGAAATTTTCTGAACGCATTCTTGAAGTTCATTTGCACTTTTAATTGCTTTATTGATATACCCCCCTGTCTAATAGTTCAAAATCCGTAACAAGTAAGTTTTCAAAAAAGTTTTTTTTTATTAGCTATATTGTGGAATAATTCGATTGTTCAGATTCATAGTTTATTATTAGATTTTTAAAGTGTTTGGCTCGTTCAATGTGTGCGCTTGATAATTTCATTCACTTGCCCCTGTATTCTAAGTTTCTATGTCTGCAAATTCTTTATTGAAAGACTATATTAAATGTGCAGCAGTAGTAGTAAACATCTTTATTTCTAAAAAAGGCTATCGACCTATCGGTCTTTCTGCCCTTGTTTATTACATGTAGTCTTAATCTAAATAAAATAAACAAAGATGAAAATTTTCTTATTATGGGTTAACAATTTGATTAAATAAACTTTCTAATTCTAATGACAAGAAAAAATTATTTTATTGTCCAGTAGTCAGTTGCGTTTGTAAGTGTTCGAGTAGCGTTGATGTAGGGAAATTAAATGTGCATTTTGCAATTATTTACAGTTGAATACCTTGTATGTGTATCCATTTTATATTTGGAAAAGTTTATGTTTTTTTTTAAGTAAAGTGTGTAGTATTTTTTTAAAGTAAAGTACCCTAGCAATATGTTAACATAATTGGAGGCATCAAAATTATAAATTTTGCTGATTAAAATCGATTTAGCTACTGGAAGGAATATTCGAAATTAAATATGGCAACGTAGTACCTATTGTCGTCTACGCATAAATGTTATGAAACCCAAATCAAATTTTTGACCTACGCGCGGTAACCGCTGTCTGAAAAGCCACCGACAAAGAAACGTATTTCCTTAGAAATGAATGCCTTTGACCGAACTGTACGCCGTATACAAATGGTCGGCCACATTTGGGAGTTTTGCTAAACTTTATTTTTTTCAACTACTTTATTTTTAATTCATTCAATGTATTCCTGGGTTTCAGTCAATTTTATTGTTTTTTATTTTTAATTTGAATGAACTTAGCTTGAAGTGCAGAATATTATTTCTAACAAAACTTGCCTAAAAACGTAGTATTGATATATCAAATAAAAATTGAAGAAATTAATATCTGAAAATTGTTTTGACTTCAAGTAAGAAAAGTCTTTCCAGAGAAGACCTTTAATTCATTTAGATGGTTTATTCAAATACTTGGCTACAGTTTTTCCAACTACTTATTATTTTATTTAATAAACAATTTATCAATTAATATTTTAAAATTATTTGAAGTACTCATCTGTTTTTGCCATATTGCTTTGGTATCCCCTAATAATTTTTAGTGATATATAAATTATCCAGGTATGAAAATGCATTTATTCTGTAGGGAGCTACTAAACCCAGTCTTATCGATAAATCAAGTATGACCGAAATGAAAAATAGTAAACTGTTTTTGAGCTAACATTTTCACAGTAGGTTTGTAAATGTTATTTATAATGTTATTATTAATTATTTATATTTATATTTTATAAATATTTTAATACGTTATTATAAGTACCACAAAAAAAAAGGACTGTTTAGGCTCAATCAACATTGTCAAATTAGCATTTAACCAGCAAAATTAAATACAATTTTTTTTATTTAAAAAAATCAAGAATATTTTTGGATGAGTTCCTATTGTGTCATTTCATGGTATTTTTTATGTTTTTGTCAGAGATTAATTAAATTTTTTGACATATTAATTGATTTTGCACCAAATAGTTTCAATATGTGCATATTCCCCAATTTTAATACACAGGGCTTTCAATTCAAGTCCCACCTTAAATATCGTTAAATTTGACGAATTATCCAAAATTACGTCGCCTTAGATGAGGACGAGAAACTTCTATGACATGTTTAATTTAATTCTATTTACTATTCTAATAGTTGGGGCTCAGGGCTAACTGTTTAAGTAGCAGCTTAAAACTCGGGCCTTGGGCCCCCGACGTTCATTAGTTTAAAATTTCAAATGCCACCCCCCACTGTGTGACACATTACTTTAAAGGTAATGAAAGTCTCTATCAAATGATGGAGGAAATAGTAAAGTCGGATGGTCGTTTCACGATTTACAAGAGTAATCGAGTAATTTGTTGATTTATTGAAAATATCCTGTTATTAGCCAATAGAAATTCTTGACGAACAGTGACCAAAATTTAAGGAAAAATTCGCATGCATTTTTGTGATAGTCGATCACTCAGTTCTTGCATAGTATTAGGTGGAGTTTTAAAAACAACGGTTTTCAAATGACCCCATAAGGTAAAGTCTAGAGGAGTCAGATCTGGAGACCTTGCCGGACGTAAGACATCGAATGAACGCAAATTAACGAGGTACTCGTAGTACCATCGAAATGTTATTTAGAAATAATTATTTAAATTTTTAATTTCTTTATTTAAATTAAATTAAAATAAAGTTTGAAACGGTGCCACGCAGGGGCGTAGCGAGGAAGAGGCAGGGGAGGGTCATGTCACTGAAAAGAGAATTGAAGGCTCTTTAAAACGATGTGCCACTTGACTCCCATTCCCATTTAAGATTCTAAGGGTGACATCTACCCCTACTAAGGGGTTGAAACAAGAAGGCTAAAAATATTAATTTAAAGTGTACCCCTTATAAATAAAATTGACGTGTCTTTCCGAGTTTTCATATTTTTAACTGTAAGAGAGACTTTAAGGGTGGGAAGTTTTCCAATTGACACCACGTATATCTATAAATTGTTAAAATAGTTTTTTTGCGTAGCACAAGTACAGTTTGCTTCCATGACATGCTTCCAAAAGCATGTACTCTAAAGTGGTGTGAATGAACCCCGGTCAGAAGCTGCCAACAATACCCAAACAAACAGCCAAGTACCTGTATTTGTACCATATAAATCGTGGTCAAAATGTCCCAAAAAACAAGAATCTTTGGAAAAGAATGCTTTACAATAGGAAATATAAAATAATTGAGGTGCAATTTTTGAAAAACTTTTCTATCGTCAAATCCAACCTGCGACGTGGAGCGAGGCCAACTTCACATATCGGCCAGATTTGATTACATAATCGCAATCCGTCAAAATTACTTTATTTTTGCGGCAATGGCATTGCAACTGACGAGTGAATAGTCCGCTTATTGCAATTTAAAACCTTTTAATCCATTTTTCATGCCAAATGTATTAGAACCGTACATTTTTCGTATTAATCACTAGATCACTTTTTGTATTGTTCAGATAATTAAAAATCTGGTAAATAAAAGGTCGTCCGAGACCAAAAAAGGCAAAATGTGCCACGGATGAAGACAAATTCTGCACATCTTATTAAATAACAGAAGGAATAAAACCATGTGCTGATAAAATAGCCCGAAAAAAAAAACAGATTATACTATGGATATCCGATTAGAATACTAAGGCACTGCAAGTGAGCAATTTGGAGAATTAAATTACATTTTCTAAAATATACAGTGCCTAGAATCCAATAATGCATATTTGAATAGATATTGAACTGCAAAAGATATCGAATTGACTGAATCACAACAAAAATAGTCGATTACAGCGCCGACTGAAACGAATCAAAAAAAAAAGTAGGCGATCAAAAATAAGGATACTTTTTAAAATTATAAACCTGCCATCTGCCCAACCAACAAGACTTAAAAAATAATATGTAACCCATTTGAACTTATTAACAGCTAAATAGCTTATTAACAGATATGAAAATCGAGTGGTTTCATCTGCCGATCCGAGGTATATTTTTCGACGTATTTCGACTTCCAAGGTGTTTGAACACTCAGTATATTACGACAATGGTTACGTCGAGACATATTTACTGTGAGAGTACTGCGGGTACTTGACCATTATAATTTAGCTAATGGATCTAATCATATTTAGTTAATAGATTATTAATGCTTGAAGTTTAATTAGTAGGTCCCAAGAAAAATAAAAAATTGCAGCTGCAAAATAGAACGTCAATACTTCAAACACTCTTCTAGATAACCTTAATAAACTAGAAATGTGAAATATTATATATAAATAATATACGTGTAATAGAAAATTGACTACAACAATTAATTGGAAAACACATACCACCATACCAATTCGGTTTTAAACCCAATCACTCGACTGCTCACCCTCTGTTTGTACTAACTAACAACATTCAAACTACACACCTTGAAAACAAAAAATCAGCATGTCTCTTTATGGACATAGACAAGGCTTTTGACAGCGTATGGCACAAAGGACTATTATACAAATTACACTTACTTAACACCCCAAAATATTTACTCTTCACAATCAGGAACATACTCGAAAACAGACAACTACAAGTACGCATAGACAACTAACTCTCGTTTTTGTTCTCACCCGAGCAAGGACTACCACAGGGATCACCGCTATCACCCCTTCTATACAATTTATACTGCCATGACAAATCCTCCTACATTTTACAGTACGCTGATGACACGACACTGATTGTACACGACAAAACAACAGCTAAAGCTGTCGGAAAACTTCAAACGCTGACAGAAGAAACAATGACATGGTTCTACAAGTGGAGACTAATACCAAACGCAACAAAAAACCAGCTACTCTTACCAAACCACAAAATTAAAGACAACTCGCCGACAATACTAGCAGACGGGAATAGAACTACTCCCAGATCAGAAATAAACTACCTAGGGATAACACTTGACCAAGCGCTAAGATTTACTAGACACGCACAAAACGTTAGAACGAAAGTAATCCAAAGGACGAAACACTTTAGATCGCTAACTTACAAAGACAGAGGAATCAGCACAAAAACCGCAACACAAATATACAAATCAATATGTAGACCCCTGCTTGACTACGGACATATGATCAGAACAAACGCAACGGAAAAGTCCAAACGGCACATACAAACCACTGAACAAATCGCACTAAGACTTATCACGAAAATAAGACTAACCCAAAACCCACTACACAACCCTTCCAACCAACTACTGTACGAACGCACAAACATGACAAAGATTTCGGAAAGACTGATAAATTTACAGACAAAATGGACAAACAATCCCCACAACTGGACCATATTGAATCCCCTCTGCCTTACAAGACCAACCAGACAATCCCGTTTCCGTTTCCCTACATCAACGCTACACGAACACTTACAAACGAAACTGACTACTGGACAATAAAATATTTTTTTCTTGTCATTAGAATTGGATAGTTTATTTAATAAGATTATTAACCTAGAATAAGAGAATTTTAATCTTTGTTTTTTATTTAGATTAAGACCACATGTATTAAACAAGGGCAGAAAGACCGATCGGTCGATAGCCTTTTTTAGAAATAAAGATGTTTACTACTACTAGAAAATTGAAATAGACTTACCAGATTATTATTGTTGTTTTGGATTGAAGTCCGTTTGGAATCTTTCCTGAAGCAGGGAACGTCAGACTTTCGGCAACGTTGTGCTAAAGCTAGCAAACATGGAATAACGACTAGCATTGCTGCGCCGTGAAAGATCACCATTACTGCGCACTGCAAGGCGAGAACTCTTAACGCTGGTACTGGTAATATGGCAGTTGATAGGAAAGTAGCAGCGTTGATCAGCATGGTTGATATTATACTTGGTCCAGTACGAGACACAATTTCTGGAGGAGAAAGGTCCTTCGTATGCTCATTTAATATAAGGAACATATCGCGCATCGCGAGACCGACTGTTATGAACGGCAAAACGTGTGTACTAAGCAAATTTATTGGGATTCCACTCAAGCTACACACTCCTAAAGCTGCGGTCGTTGCACTGGCCAAAACTAGAGTTCCGATAAAAGCTAACAATGATTGCATTATCCACCCATACGCAGCTAAAACACCGATCACAATTCCGAATTTAATAAAGTTTGTATTCGAATACTCTTTCAAAATTCGATTTACGTTAGCAGTCGAAAATGTTAGAAATAAATACGATGAAGATGATTGTTCTTTCGCTCTGGTGAGACGATCAACTTCCTGAAAGAGAGAATTTAATTAGTTATCTTTAGTATAGCATGGATGGTAGGGAGGGGATTCACCTGAGCGAATTTCGTTTGCCAAGCGTTCAATACGGTAGACGCTCGTTCTTGATTCCATCCAATATGATGCACTTTATAATGACCAGACCAAAACTCAAAAAGTTCGTGTTCACCCATAAGCTCAACCACAGTTTGAAGAGCTTTAGCTTGTTTTATATGACCAGTCTTATTCCTCTTAACCCCACCCACAATTAATTCTTCCGGCCAGTGCATGTATTTAGCGGCAAATCCATAACAACCACTAGTAAGCTCTGCGCCAACATCTACCAGACGGGATGAATTAAAATTTTGCGCAGTGCTCGGGCAATCTGGATCTTTCGGATTTAGACAGGGCTTTTCTTGATAGGCAGTTGTGATACCAGCCCGTTTTAGATAGTCTTCAAGGAAATGGAAATCGAAACTTGTCCCTCCGATTTTCATTTTGTCCATCAGCCCTTTGGGGTTTAAGTTGGTCCATTTGATTTGATCTCCTACACCATATCTACAAATAAACGAAAAATATATAATGTTTTTTTTCCACGAATTTCCAGTTTAATATGAAAACTTTTAGAGTAAAACTCACGGTATATGTACAGGATAATCAGGTCCGAGGAGTTTCGATCCTTCCCAAAAGCAATCTAGCGGCGTGGCTATAGAGCAGGGCATCATATTTTCAAATATTTGCTCAATATAATGAGCTTCTATATTTGGAATGCTCGGCGACTGGCAAAAGTCTTTTAATCTCCATGTTATATCATACATGTTTACAGTAACTTGTGTTGCTTTTTGTATTAGAAGCAAGTGTTCTAATAAGCTATGAGGATTTAGAAGATTCACATCTGGATCTACTCCAGTCTGAACAACCATTTGATGCGTAGAGAGCATCTCTTTGGGTGCAGTATCAAGGGTGTTCGACGGTTCAGCCCACAAAAGCTCAATGTCCGAATGAAATGTCATACTTTTGAGCCCCACAGAGAAAGTTGCTATTGCTAATATGCTGACAAAAAGAAACTTTCCTGCATGGGTTTCTAAAGTAGATCCAAGGGATTTCAGTTGGCTCTGTATTCGACTTCGAATCCATAGAATGCCACGATCTCCAACTGCTTTACCCTACAACAAATATCATATTTAAACATTATTGAAAGGAAACCAGGGCTGAATGAGAATCGGAGTGATACATATCCGAAATTTATCTTCAAAAATCAAACTAATAAATAAATTACTGATGTCGTGATTTTTGCAGCTGATGTTATGAAAGTGATGATGTACAAATAGTTTAGGGAGGTATTAAGATAATTTCAAAAAAGTTTCTTTCGATCAAAGGATGGGATTTAAAACGTGTCTGCTAAAATAATACAATATAAAAATAACCTGAAACATTTGTATTAGTTTCTATGCACAGACACTAAAACTCGATAGATGGAATGATAAATTGCAGCAATCACCTTTTTCCAAAAGCAAAAAAATTATTTAAAAAAATAGTGAGCTAATTAAAAACCGTTCTTCCTGTTGGGAGTTGCTATCGTTGAAAAAAGTTCTGGATGAAATCAAGCAAAATGTGGCAATGAATTTTATTCAGACTGAAAAAGGCAAGACTACCCTTTCGTACAAACGTATCTGTTATCGTAACGATTTTTTTCTGAAAAGTAGTAAACCCAAAAATTTCATATTTGCTGAAATTTGAATATATTTAATAAATAAATAGTTTATTAGAAAGATTTAGAAATAAGACCGAAACACCTGTTTAAATCATTTGCTCATCAATATGAAACATCTTGTCTATAAATTCGCAACTCAGCGTTAGAACAACTCATTACAAAACATTATGCATAATTATGTCATCATGCATTTGATATAAATGAGGAAATTATGTATAACCTGATCATGGCAATTTAAGTCCCAACCATCACAAATGCTTTTTTTGCCTGAGATTCTGGTCAAGTAGCCAATTTAGTGTAAAACAAATCGGGAAAAAGAAGAGAACAAACAATTGAATGAATGACCCGCTCAACTGGCGGAAGAAAATTGTGCAAAATCTTCCACATTCCAAACACCCAAAATTTAATTTTATATCATACAGAATCTTCCAACATTCAATTCATCAGGACAATGCTGAATCTACCCCTCTCAGTTCCGAGCAGTATCGAATGCGCAATAAAATTAAGGGTAGAAAAACTGTTAAGTACAAACGACAATAGAGTGCAAGACCGTTCTTTCTGGAATCCCCCCCGTAGATTCTTCGCAACGCAGCTGCTCTTTAACTCTCATGTTGCCAAACATTGCAGCATTTTTTATTTCTAATAAAATTTTTAAAGAAAATTACATTTTATATGTGACAAAAAAGCAAAATTTGACTGGAAGTGTTTATTATTAATTAAAGGTAAACCATTTTTTTGTTACAACATTAAACAAATTTCGACGATTGAAAGATTGGTGATACGGAAGGAAGCTAGATTACAATCATCGGCATACCAGTTTTTAAAGATACCTACCAAAGAAAAACAACGTCTAGATTTCAGAAAAGCCCCAATTGGGAAAATATTGCTTGATGTAATGGTGGTTCTGAATAATTCACCACCAAGCTCATTGTTTTGGAACGAGTCAACATTAAATTTTTTTATTTTGTTTTTTCAATTAATTTATATGCTTATAGCAAAAATATACAAAAACAAAGCACAGTATTTGTTAAAAAAAACTGTCACACTAAACGAATTTTTCATTGAATTTGAATAGCAATAACTAAAACCAATACACATTTGGGTACATATCGGCAACTTCTTTATCTATTCGCCCATATGGGTCATAGTATGGAAAAAGAAGGAAGAGATAGATGCCGGCCGGCTTCTTTATACCAGTAACACACAGGACGTTGCCAATTTTTAATTTTTCTCAAGATGTAATCGGTGGCTGTCGAGGACCACCAAAGCAGACAATATAATAGTGAATCCGATAGGTGGAAAAACGCGATAAAATATAATACAAAAATAGATTCATGTGACGCATGCAGGTCCCAATTAAAGCAGAAAAAACGTTACTTTCAAAATAACACTCATCAACTAAGAAATGCCTATTTAATTATGACTAATTGATTTAAATTTAAATTTATTAATAATAACTTTCATGCAATTATATGCTGTTGACCCTTCACTGTAGATAAAATTAATCAAAGACAAAAAACAAAAAAAAACAAATAAAATAATGGAATAATTAATTGGAAAATGTCACAAGAATTGTTATCTTTAGATGCAAATAAACAAGTTGTCTCTAGAAAGCAATTTTATCATCTAGCATTAGTTCTGAATCAAGACGGATCCATTCCCGGAAGAACAGCACCCACTTTCTCTTTAGAAATATTTTTTTAGCTGCTATGATAAATAACTATTAAATGTACCATTTAAGATAAAAAGCAAGGGAACGGCAACACGGTGCAGAGCTTCGGACTATAGTAAAAGACCACCCAAGAGGTACTCTGACGTCACTGGGACCACCCGCAGCCAGCGAATGTGCTTGAATGCCTTGTTGTCACATTGATTATAATGGAATAAGTTCTCGGATTTTTAATGAGTTCATTGATGAATGGTACTTGTACTAATGACACTCAGTCGGATATTAAATTAATTTAAACTCGAATGATGAAGATTACAGTAATACAATTTATGAATAGTTTGTTTACAGAATACATTTGAATTACAATGTATAATTGTCAAGTTTAATTGTATTATTGATCTCATTTCCAAAATCAAGTACAAATATAAATGACTTAATAAAAAATTGATGATTAATATAATTCTGTTTAAAATGTCCTACTTGAGTCAAAGGCTTTAAAGAACATTACACTAACGTTTACAGTGCAAGAATTTAGAAAACCTAAAAGAGCTATGACACAAAATAAGTAATTTGTTTTTTCTAGCAATGGGTGCTTCAGTAAAATAAATTAGTGTAGAAGCAAACGTTAATAAAAGCGCAGGTGTAAACCAGCATTTTAATAAAAGAAACACGTAAATACTGTTGACTAAATGGGGAAAATGAACCTAGAAATGTTATTCTTGGGAGAAAACATTCCTTAAAGATCCATAACAATCTGGTCTGGAAATTTATTCAAGTCTCGATGTGGGCAATGCACTTCCTACGCCAAGGCATCAAAACAACCCATTCTGTTTACTGTGACTTTTCGTACTATCGTACGGTTAATCGTTCACGGTACTATTGGTATATTGATTGTTTATTACTTGTCTGTAATTTAGAGCTCGATTTTATGGGGTCGTGTAGATGCTATTAGTAATTCACAACGGCAATTTATGTTTAAAAAGATAATAAAAACTTTCAAATCTATATGTTGATTTACGGCAACATGTGGCTTGCATTCGTGCAAAAATGTTACTTTTTCTCATTATTATTAAAATATTTGCTTCGGATAGTTTTCCTACTTCATCTTTATATTTCCTGTCTTTCAGTCATAAAATACAACTTGATTTCTATGGTATTTTATGACTGAATGCCAGAATAGTGAAAAATAATAAACATAGTACTAAGTCGAGTGGTTTTTAAATACCTCATGTTCTCGTAAGATAATTTCGGATAAGAAATCAATGTGTAACAGGGGGAAGTTCATTCGCGTCACACAAAACAACATACTTTTTCTTATGGGCTAGACGAAACGCAACTTGAAAATTTCAAAGAATAACCTGAAGATTTTATTAAGGTTTCGTATAGTGACACAAAACTGAAAATGTTTAACCTGAAAAACTTCGTTTATTTGCTGAAACAATGAAAAATGTTTTAAAACAATAGTAAGCACATAAGCGCATATGAAAGCGTTTTCGAGATTTTTTAAAAATCACACTTTTTAACGTGCCGAACGATCCGAATCTGCACTAAAAAGTATGCGTTACTATTTGAATTTCTGAAGCTGTCCTCCTTACGACCCACAAGAAAGAACTAGGGAATTTTTATGTAAAATATTTTTTCGTATGATCCTTCTTTTCGAAAAGTGTATCAGGTTTTAAAAATACACCCGGTATATTAACGTTACTTCTAAAATACATTAAGCACCACATCAAGAATAGATACAAAAATTCTGTAATCAATGTTCACTAAAATCTGCTAGAATGTATGTTATCAAGTTATTCAACAGATATTGCTAGCTAATGTTACCTGAACACGCCAGCAAAGAGGAAAAAAAAACAACAGAAATCGCCCTTTCAATTTTTATGTTAAAATAAAAAAATTAATTAAATGACATTAAGACAAAAGGTACCGGCTCCATTAAAAAACGGAACTTACCAGAAGATAACAGAGAGCGTATTTACCATTCCGACAATATAGTGTGTCAAGGCGGAAAATTGACATAACATACAACGGCAGACGAGACCACCCATCGGGTACCTATGTGTATACCGTGCTTCAATTAATAAACACATAGTATGCAAAGCTGATGGACAATTACATTATATTAACATTTTATGGTCTTACTTTACAGTACCATAAAGAGAAATAAAACTGTTATTGCTTTAACAAATAAGCAAATACAAAAGTATGCAACGAAAATAGTAAACGACTTTTTACGACGAAAAAAGATTTTTATATATTTCTGGCAATCGAAACACTGGGCTCAATTGTTTGAAAGCGCAGATCACCCTGTTGAGGAATTATCAGACTTAAGCCACTTTGCATACTAATAATATTCAGTCAGATCTACAGGTAGGTATGCAATATAAGAACACAGGTCCTGATAAAATATACAGCCTGATAACAGTTGTGTCAATTTGATTACAAATTTTTTTGCCATTTGTTAAAAGGCGTGAACTGTAAGGGCTATGGGGAGTTTCTAACCGGTGGTCTCTTCGAACATCTGCATACGAGAGTAATATTGAGTTCCTTTCCGCATGACTTGTGCTATCTTCCTAAATTGCTCTCACACGATACAAGCGTGTACAAAGCTTTTTAAACTACTTTCTAACGGAATGTATACCAGCAAATAAAACGTAAACGTGCACTTTGGGTTCAAACAGCTTCTTAGCTTTGTAAAATAATCAGTTATTAACGACTTTTAAATAGGTATAATAAGTTAACTTATTATACCTATTTAAAAGTCGTTTAAAAAAAGTTAACGCATTCCTTCAAAAACCGGTTGTACAGTTTTTCAAGATTTTAGTGTATCACTCAAGCACTCAATAATGTACCTACTAAAAGGAAAGAAATGTACCTACTAAAAAGAAAGGAAGCTCGCAAAAATGGAATTTTTCCTAATGTACTGGTTTTCAAATAGAAATGTTCTATTTTGTTCAACTTGCCCACTTTACAATCGATATTAGAAAATCAATAAAATCTTTGATAGGGCGATAGAAATGATAGAAAATGGAAACTAACTAGGTTCGCAGCATTGAAGTTGTTAAAAGATCATTATTCAGACCTCTAGAAAAATGCTTCATTTGCCAAAAATTTCTCCCATTTCCTCCCATATTAAAACTCGCTAAATAATTTTAAAAAGTTAAAAATCGTAAAGAAGAGAAGAAGAGGTAATAATTCAGTTAAAAGCGGACACACAAGGAATGTTGTGTGTGCATGATAAAACATGGCTAGTAAAAACTGAAACAACAGCTCTTTGTTTGCTAAACAGTTTTCCCTCTTTTGCAGCCGGTATTTAAAAGATATATAAATAATATAAAAATTCTAAAATGTTATTAACAATAAAATCGTTAAACGAAAATCTGAAAAAATCAAAGAATGGTAATTATCGAGTTTTAATCGTGTAACTAAGCTAGACAATGAGCATTTTCAAATTATCGCTAATCAGAAAAAAAAGTATGTGGGCTTGGAACAAAACGTTTACTCAAAATTTGTCATTTTTGTAACTGATCATAAAAAAATCAATAAATGCTTCAAACGAACAATGTGGCAAAAGATGAGCAATTAATTCAGTTGAAAACATTGTATTGAAAGAAAACACTTGCTTGAAAGAAAACACAACTGATTAAAAAAAACGCTTTCTTTTATCCATTACTAAGAAGAACAATGAAAGCTTAAAAAAGTGCAGAGTAAGAAAAAGTGAAGTAACTGCTTGTTTTGGAAACGTGCAAAATTGAGAGGTTATAACTATTTGGGTTAAAAAAAGTTGTTTACTGAAGATTCTTTCATAGTATACCTTATATAAAGAATTTAAAATTTGAGCAAAAAAGCAAAAGAATGTAACATAACTTTAAAAAATTGAAACAGAAATCTGTCAAACCGAGTTCGAGAGCACAAATATTGTATTTTCCAAAATAATGTTCATCAAATTTCAAAAAAATCTTCCTTTGTTTACTGACACTTTTGTCAATTTTATAACCGATATTAAACCCTCAATAAAGGATTTTGAATTAAGTGCGTTTATTTATTTTTACATTTAAGGTAAAAATTATTTATTAAATCTACAGGGTGGGCATTTTCTGAATCTTTCTAAGCGTAACTTCTACATTATTAAAGATAGAGAATCCGTTAAATGTGCAAAATTGAGCAGAATCCGATAAATGTGCAAAATTGAGCAGAATCCGATTGCCTATTCATTGCCGTTTTCAAAATTTAGGTACACGACTTGGTTCCTGAAATATCTTGAAGACAAGAAATCAACACATTTTTAATTATCACATATTACGAAATGCTTAACTTAGAAAAAAAGTAAAAATTGCTCTTTATAGAACTTTTTGTGTTGAATCCAATAAACTAGCATTCGTTGTCATAGTCAACTTGATTTACGAGATAAAAAATAAACTTAAGTTTTTTAAATGGTAATCATAGTTGGCTGTCGGCCTTTTAAAATCCTTATTTTTTATGAATTTAACGATATAACTGTTTGTATGTTTATCTCCTTTTGTTGCCGTAAAACTTCAAAAGAACATAAAAAATGTGTAGTAGGCTCTGGAAACAAGAACTATATTATCACACAAAGCACAAAACAAAAGTCGGGTACCTAAATTTTGAAAACCGTAATGAATAGACAATCGAATTCTGCCCAATTTTGCCCATTTAACGGATTCTCTATCTTTAAAAATGTAGAAGTTACTCATACAAATACTGAGAAAAATAAATAATAATAATAAAATTAATAAATTTTATTTTTTAATTTTAATAAAAAAAACATTTTAATAAAAAATATAAAAGAAAATGGCCACCCTGTATAGTCCGATTATGATTATTTCTGCAAATGAAACCACAAAAAATACATAACATTCCGTTTTTGTAGCAAGAACTTTGTGTATCTAACTGATTTTATAAATTTCAAAATTTATTACATTTGTACTTACCATAAATACCAAATAAATTTGTATCATAAAAATTAATTTTGACCGTATCTGTATGTTGTACAGGACTTGGAAAAAAATTCACTTTTCAAACAAACGAACGAATAATTACGCACCACTTTTGCTACAAAAATTGCACAAACGTCAAATAATGAAACGATTGTAACGAAATTAACAAAACGATGTAATAATTAAGAACAAAATTCATTTTCCACTTGTTACTTTGAAAGCCAATAATTCCATAAAAGAAACGGATCAGAAAAAATTTCGATTCTTATTACTAATAATATATACTCGAAACGATATTTTTTCCGATTCGATCCGTTTCGTTAATTAGTTAGTTAATAAATTCTTAGTATAAACTCTTCTCATTTTCAAGTTCATATAGGATAGAAAATATCACTCTAGCCACGAGAGAATAGCATATACGAGTAAGATAATTCTTAAACCAACCGTTTGATGGACAATGTAGATAAATGCAAGAAGTAGATATAGCGATTCTAAACTTAAGTAAAATTCTAAGAAATTGAAATTACTTGAGTTGCTGCAAAAAAGTATTATAAAAACGGCATATTACAAAGAAAAAACATTTAAAACAAAGAGAAATATTACTGTATTTTATAAAGTAAAAAATAAAATATATTTTATTGTTGCTAATATCCGAACCATGTCAGAGCGGAAGCAGCAACAACTGTAATATTAGTTACGTACCCGAAAATGTACCCACGTGTAAACCATCCTTCTTGAGGATCAACAAATGAAGCTTTGTACGGTAAATTAGTGATAATAGACCATAGATTTCTTAAAGAAACCATGAATACAAAGAATCCTCGTTCACTCAATAATTTGCTAGATCCTTTACAGATTATATTAGGCTCGGAAACTTTACACTATCTGAATGTTTTTTACTTTTGCTAAAGACGTTTATTAGAACGTTTTATTGAAGTTATTTCTTTGTTCAAAGCTGGATTTCAATTCATTTGGTGCACTGTTAGAAAAAATATATTATTGTCGGATTAATGCACATAGATGATTGCGCCGTAACCTCAACAAGCTGTTACATAAAAATATGTATAAAAAAACAAAGAATCAAATAGAATTACAGTGCAAAACAACAATTATATATCATATTTGATGTGTGTGAAAATTGCCTTTGGTTGTAAATTTCAAGATCATATTACTCGAAACGTGCTAGATGTATATATAGATGTAGTATCGATTTCAAGCAATTCTTTTCCAACATATAAATGTCAGTTGGCCCAAGATTTATGGAGTCAATTTTTTCAAGAGTATTGTTAGGAACGAAGTTTAAGAAAATCACCTGGCCGTCTTGAGACCCTCCTGTATAAAAAAAAATCTGCATAAAATCTGTATAAAAAAACAAATAATCATATAGAGTTACAATTCAAAACAACAATTATATTTTATATTTGATGTGTGTAAAAATTGCCTTTGGTTGTAAATTTCACGATCAAATTACTCGAATCGTGCTAGATGTATATGTAGATGTAGTATCGATTTCAAGCAATTCTTTTCGAACATATAAATGTCAGTAGGTTCAAGATTTATGGTCACCATTCTTTCGAGAGTATTGCAAGGAACAAAGCTTAACGAAATCACCTCGCCGCCTTGAGACCCTCATTAACAGCTCAGTCCTTATTTTCCAACAAAATCTTCAAACATAGAAACCTATTTTAATGTATCATCTATTTTAATATGCAATTTGAGAAAATAGATTCGTTCTGCAAATTCCATTTTTGTGAATGTTGAATATTCTTTATAACATTATCATAAACGTGCTTAAAAATTTAATTGATGTGATAAAACTGGTAGGAATGATCTCATAAAACGTAGTTTCCTCCTGGCGTCATTACATTGAATGGAATCAAATTTATTCGATTTCCATTTTGAACAAGTAACTGAAAGCATATTTAATTGGATACATTTTGCATTTGTCGTTGAATACGCAATACCCCTTATAAAATATCTAAAACACCAGTTCAGCAATTTAAATGAATCCCCGCTGGTTAATCGCTAACATCTTACTTTTATATAACCTTGTTAATTAAATCGTACGTATGCCTTCAAAAGTATGATTATGTTTTATCACAGTATTGTCCCACTTTGAACGAAAATTTGTAGAATATCCTTTTAAGGTTTGTTCCCCGGCCTCTTTTGACCAAATATTTTAAGAATAATTGTCATCAATACCATCATAATAAAAAGTATGCAACCGTTAGCTTCAGACACAAGCTCTCGATAAGTGTTAAAATATTTATTTCCAGGGCAGAAAGACCGATAGGTCGATAGCCTTTTTTAGAAATAAAGATGTTTACTACTACTATTTATTTCCAATATATTTGTCTTCAGTCGAACGCACTTTCTAGACAAAAGACATGGTAACGAGACCTAATAATTATCATCACTATAGGTTTGTTCCAATAACGGGTTGGTTCTGATCGGAGCTACTTTCTTTCGTTAGTCGAATTCCGCATTTGAAACGCGTGCGGGTGGTCTGATTAGATCTGATCGATTGGAAGTACCTTGGTTATTAATAAAACTTTAGATGCAATTAAGCTTAATTCAAATTTTACTACATCTAATTTTTTGTTTAATGTTTCATGTAAGCCTTTGTATCTAATGCCGTAATTAGAGTTAGGCTCTTCAAATAATAATATAACTGAAGAGGATGAAAGTTTTCCTGGCCGTTCTTTCAGATGTGTTGACAAAATAATACACAAAGTACTATTCGAAGTCACAGTAAACCGGGATTCGGAAATAATTGAGTAATAGAATTATTGACAAAAATATAATAAAAAATGTATAATTAAAAAACAAAACGGTAAAAAGGCACTTTAAATTTACACGTTATACTACAACTAAGCATTTAAAAGTGAAAAAAAAGTCAAGGAAAAACTATACCACTGTTCCAATTTTGAATTAAGTTTATTTTAAAGTGTTCGCCAATCATCGGCGTTCCCGCATCAATTCCGTGACAAGCTATTACACATAACGACTAAATCGAAACAAAAATGTTCGGTTTTCTTACTTTTTAATATACTTTTTCATAAAACACATATTATTTTAATGAAATAAATACCTAAAATCTAAAAAAAATTGCATACTTTTGACCAACTGTTCTATGTGAGTCTAAGTTCAACAACATGAAGCTTAATTTTAAAAATTCCATTTATAAATAAATTACACATAACACGTAAAAGTGTGGACCACCCAAGCGTTATATGCTTTCAAATTCAATGATATTCCAGGCCTGAGTGTTTATAAATCATTCATCTTAATCACTTCATGACATATTACAATGAAAATATATTTTTTTAAATCCATGTCAGCAGAAGTAAAACTAAGGGCATCTAAAGCAAGCTATTGCGAAGCTAAAGTGGGGGTTTATGGGTAATAAGATAATTCTATCGGCGGCAAGGACCACCCAAGAAGAACGTCGCTATATTAAATAAAATAGAAGTCCAAAAAAGGCAAAAACACAGGTGAGGACTCAGCTCATTTGAAATTGTTATAAGATTGAAAGAATGGTGATTGATAATCGATCAGTTAAATATTCTTTGTTATTTTTTTTGACGGCAGTGATTTATAAGGAGGTCTTTTTTAGGACCAACTTAAGGCTATCCATCAAATGTTCGATTTATATATTTACGTCGTAGCAACAAACCAAATGTGATTTAAATTGGCCTAAAAAATAAACATAATGCATTAAAAAATTAAGCGTTAATTTAAAATTATTCAATATTGATCTTTGTTAGGGAATTAATCGCTGCTAAATTACATAGGTATATCAATGTAATTGATAACTAAAGTGAATTGGGTGTTTTCCCCAAATTTTAGTAAAAGTTATTAAAAACCTCATTTTCAGAAAAGCTTAGTCCAACAGAAAGCGAAGTGTCAACAATTATCTGATTGCTTAAACTAAAAATTTACCTAATTAACCATCAACTGACAAAAAAGCTAAAGAAAGTTTCATATTTTTTCTGATACGAGCGAAGGTTGTAATGTAATGTAATAACACAAATGTTAATGGCTTTTGACCTAACTGAACAACTGTGTTTCAATTGGAATGATAAAGGAATCTGCTACTGTAATTTTACTATAAAAATGTGTACCAGGTGTCAGATAATTTATAAATATATATACATAATATTTATAATTATTATTAATTCTCATTTTGCGAGTCGTTATTTCCTTCCCGAGCAAAAGAGGAAAAACAATTTTTTTAAATTGAAATATAAAAATATTAATGTAAAGTTCTTTGTATTGTCAAACAAAGGTATTGACTTGGCCAGTTTATAAAAGTAGTATTTCTGTAGTAATATTTTCAATATTGACAACATGGCACTAGGTAATATTGCCACGACGGCACTAAACAATCCATTATTTCTTAGGGTAATTATCCTTTATAGACATTTATTATTTTAATAAATTTTCTAAAATATACATTTTTGAAATAATAAGCAAATATAATACAAAAATAGTATAGACACAATAATGCATATGCATCAGGATATTGCGAAAAATTTAAGATTTGAGCTGTTTTCCAATTGTTTCTGTTTTTTCCTTCCTATTCCAAAATAAGTATTGGAATAAAGTGGGACTCGAACCCAAGAAAAAAAATGATCAGAATCTACATGACCGCATAGACTCGGCTACAAAGAATATTCCACTTCCGCAATAACATAAAGGAAGTATAATTAAGCTATTTTGTCATAGCCTCAATTATGAGCAACTCTAGTCAAGTTGAGTTGCCTCAAAACGTCAGATACCAGGGCTTTAATACAAGTTTTACTATAACCGCTCCCCATTCCGCCCATTTCCCCACAAGCGAGCTCTCACACATTCACGAAGCATTTAACATTTAAATATTTTTTCTAAAAATGCCACACGAACAATTTGCCTGCTAATAATCGAAACAGTTTGAGAAACGGGATATTTGGCTGTTACGTCATATCTTCGTGTTTTGGACACGCTATAGCAAAATACATAAAAAAAAACACCTTTCTTTGAAATCGCAAAATTACAGTCCGATTGGCCTGTTGGATAATTTTACCTACGAAGTCTAAATATGAAGCAAAGAAACTGGGCATATTGAAGTCAGCAAAACGCCCACAAATAAGAAACACGCAAAATGCTGCCGCTAGATATAGAAATATCCTTTCATCGTGTCACGAAGATGTGTAGTTTAGGGAATAGGATTCTGTTAGAATGTATGCCATAAAACGTAGAAGGATCTTGAATGGTGTTGAACGCCAAATTACTTTGGCCTAAACAGTACTATTTTGATATATTATAAAATTGCTATTCGCCGAACCAACGAGTATGGCAGGAGTCAAATATCAAATATTTATATTTTTCGCGGTATCTTATTTACGTGAACATATAAGCAACAGTTGGTAGATAAAGCGCCACACGTGTGTTTGCGATTTCAATCATCATAAATATTAGTTTCCAAAAACAAACCAAAATCGACATTATCACATTATTTCTACATACCAGTACAGTTCCGTCGAACTATGGAAATGAAAACTGAAGAACTAGACCGGAAAAACTTAAAGCCGTTTCATAATTGTCAGGGAGAAGTAACTCTATTATTTCTAAATACAGAATCAATGATAGCAATAAAAAGACGAGTTTCCATTCCAGTCGTTCTAGTCAGATGTGCAAGTTCCAAATTTCAATTAAATCAGGGGCAGAAATAATTTTTTTGCAAAATGCAAATACTCTAAGCCATTCGTAATTTTGTATACAGAAATATATATTTAAACCGTTCACAATAGGCATTAAAGCAGAAGCTGAAAAGTATGAAATAATTTTATTGTTGTTCCTTTTAAAATAAGCTAGCGGATATCAACTTCCGGTATAACCGAAACAGCCACCTACTGAAAAGATTCTCGCGTGTCTATAAGACATTATATCTTTATATTTCGATTAAGACTGCTAATCCCTTTTCTATTCTTGTTATTCTTCTAATAGCATTTATTTTTTATATTTTATCGTTTATCAATTAGCTTTTTAGCTCATTTATTGTTTAGTTTTGTTTTATTTTATTATTAATAAATATTTTTGTCACGAACCTTCCCCTCACGAGATAAGAAAAAATATTATAATTAACAAAAAAGTTGTATCAACTTCTCTTGCTTCATACTACAAAAATTACTGAAGCATTTGATATTTTCTGCTAAAATCTCGGGTGGCGCCCTCTGAATATTCTTTCACACTCGACGAGAGAGAAAGTATCATCTCACAGGACAAATTTTTTACATGTAGTTTCTTATCTCTGCTTGTCTCTGAGTTCTCATCTCACCCTAACGTGAGTGGCAGATGAGTGAGAGTTAGTTTTGATATGAGTTACGTATGAGTGGTGTTCTTGAATTCGGCCCCGAATACTGTTAAATTACCCTCAAATTATTATTATATTATTAATTTTTATAAACATTTTTACTTATCTAAGCAATTGTTGGTCAACACTACCGCGATACAATGCTGTAGGAACCCCCCAAATATAACTCGGCTATTGAGAAAAATTGCATTTTCTTGAAAATTATAAAAAATTGGCATTGAAAGTATTTAGCCAAAATGAAAGGCTTCCTACTAAAATAACACTAATAATATATGGGGTGTGCCATTTAAGAAAAGTAAGATTTTTGAGCTTGAAAATGCGTTAATTTTCAAGACAGCCTTAATAAAGACAAAATTTTGCAAACTAAATATTAATACTGTATTAGTCCTTTATTTCCAAGTCCAGCCAAATTTCAAAATTTTGTGTCTAAAGACAACGGAGAAAGTTTTGACCTATCAGCACCATAAAAATGCAAATTTTCATAGTTAAAGCCAAATACCTATAAAAGTATCCTATTTTCTTTCATTTTTTTTAACAAAAAATAATAGAAATTTACATATAAATTGAAAAATAAAATAAAATATAGGGTGTTCCATGAGAAAAAAGTAATTTTTTAAATATTTAGTTAGTTAACTAAATATTTCTGAAATAAGTATACGCGTTTAGTACCTTTACAATATACAGATGATAATTTTGAAACAAATAATACCGGTTAAGCGTAAACTTCTTTACTGTAGGTTGGGACGCCCTGTGTGGGGCATGTTCGCACAAATTCTAAGGTTGCTGATTGCTTAATTTTGTTACGTATTGTCATAACTTACTTTAATAAATTAATGTCCCGGCTATGGATTAACCCAGAAGTAAAATGGATCAAGCAATTAGAGCTTCTGTTATACAAAAAAAAACTGTACGGACCTTCTAAACATTCCTCTTCACGATTTTTCATCACTTTACTTCGTATAAAAACATGTTAAATGAAAGTTGCTGAACATATTAATAGATGCAGTCATAAGTCATTTCCGGTTCCAGGAAACGTAAATGTTTTGGAAAGTGTTATCTGCATGTTACGTAAGATTTGAACTGCCTAAAGAACAACAGGGGCGGGTATGCCCGCGTTAGTGGCGCTCTGCGGGGTCCTCAATGCAGCGCCCAAGCGGGCCGCCTTCAGACCACACAAGAAGTCAACATCGTTGGTGGTCTTTTGCGTCCGCCGGCCAAGGTTAGCGTAACGCGGCTTTAGCTTAGAGCTGCATCCTGATGCCCAGTCGGGAGGCGATTGTCAAACTCTCCAGCTAACTGTCTGATACGAGCCGATACTCGAAATCTGACTACTAATTACTAATTTAAATATTTAATTATGTAGTTAGCCCATTTACTTCTTCGCCGGTACATTTTTTTTCTAGCTAAGTCCGACACAAACAAACGTATTCGTACATTACTGTACGAATTTTTTTTGCTTCCTCATGGATTCGGCGAGAATCTTCCAACAATCAGTGGTGGCCCAAAATACTATCTCACCTCCGAAAGTTTAAATACCTCTAAGCATTCTATCATGCAAAGGGTTAAAATACAAGTTTCAATTCCATATATCTCCCTTTTTTTCTAAACACGATTACCGCATCCTAAACAAGCTCCTGACAAGCTGAAATAAGATGAATTGTAGGTCTTTGCCTTTATAACTAGACCTCCGGGGTAGATGAAATGCCCTTGGGGCATAAATCTGGTACACACTTATTTGGTTTGGGAAAATAAAGGCCTTTGAAACTGACCTCTTAATTCGGAGAATCATTTTACAAAATCGACCACAAATGTCGGAGAAATATCTTTCAGTCGGTTCGACCCGATATAAGGGTTTTTTTTACCTACCTTCTGGTGCTAACAACATTGTATCTACTTAATAGGACACGGTATTCGGGCCTATAGTTATTTACGGTGGTCGGTAACATCTCGATTAGAGTACGTGAAAGGTGTACCTACCTACACAACAGTATCTATTATATGTAGATATAAATTATGTAACATTGAAAAAAATATTTAATGTGACTGAACTAAATGAAGAAGATAAATCGATGATAATTTTGAGTGATGAAAATTCAAATTTTCAGCATAGATTGCAGGCAGTTGGCTTACAGAATGCCTTACATATCATCTTTTACATCAACCTTCGAGCCCCCGTCATGGAATAACACGAGAAATAATTCCGTTCAGGGCGTGAAACACACATTACCCCGATATCTATGTAATATAAAATTTTAATCAGTAGACTCGAATTGTACATAAAATCATGCAAAGTCAAAAATATAGGTACTAAAATGAGCTTCCAAAAAATGCAGAACCAGTCAATAGAAACCGTACTGTTCAATTGATTACTGAGCGCGATTTTAATATTATAAAAGTTACGACACATTTTTCTATTGGCAATTCATTTATTAGACACCGTTGGTCAGGTTCCTTTTGATTTATCAACTTAAATATGTGAAATTACGTAAGTGGTCTCTACTTTGTTGGTTTATATTAAGTTCTGTTCAAATTTATCAGAATGCAACCCTGTCTTCAGATGGAAGTCATTTTCTTAAACAACAACGCTACAATAGCATAGTATCTAATAAACTCGGAAATAAATACATAATGCTCAACATCATCAATATAAACATGTTTTTATAAAAAGTCGCCAGTATATTGTAAGCTGGACACTGTTCAATATGATTCCTGATGATTTAAAAAATTCCTGCTCGCTTAACATATTTAAAAAGTCTTTAAAATCAATGTTAACTGTGAATTGGATTTATACAATTATACAACTATATAAAATTGTTTCAAATTTTATACAGTGAGTACGTGTCCTTCTTGAGAACATTGTGTAATGTCTAGATAGAATAGTGTTTCAATATGTATAATTTGTGTGAAATCTGATCACATGCGTATACATGATCATTGGCTACATACTTGTTGGTAAGTTGTAAAAATAACATAGTGGATCCAATATTTGCTACTTTTCGTCGGTTTAAAAAAAACAGACATTGGTTCCCGCAAGAACCCCAATTAAGGCTGGTTTTGCATTGTTTTACCACAACCATTATTTTTTACATATGTTCCAAATATACCATGTAGGTACCCCAAGACGTTTTTAGAGTTCTGGATAAGATAAGCAAGGGCTCAATGGAAAAATTTATTTTTTATTTTTCTCAAAAAACTTCTAAAATATTTCTCTTAGCTCTGGTTGCTCGGGATTCTAAGTCTCAAACAACTGTGGAACAAGTTTCTCAAGATAAAATGTTCTAGACGTGCCAAAACACAAGTGTCAATTGAACAACAGTACAGAGTAACGAATAGTACTTTTGCACTCATAGTAAACGGTAATTGCTTTGTCTAGCAAATAACACCAACAACAACCTTCTAAAAAGGGAAATAATTGGAAACGAAACCAAAGTTTTTAAAATTCTCAGTCCAGAATGAATGCCTGAACTGAACACACCTCTGAAAATTATACCAATCGTGCAAGCGAAACGTCATTATGGGACTCCATAAACGACAGCGTAATAATATAATTCTTCAAACAAAAGGTATCTTTTAATTGTGGTAAAGAACCTTAACTAGCTGCCGTGAACCGCACGTTTTTATAAATGTTTTTATATTTTTGAATAACTTATCATATCTTAAACGGTTTTCATTTAATATTATTTCTTCATCTGCTAATTTTAAAATTATAGCAGTTATTGTGGTGCAAGCTGACAAGAACAGAGTTATTCACATGTGCCATGATCCGGCAAAAGCTTTTGCGCCATCTTCATTTCAAATATTCTTGTATAAACTTTAGTTAATTGTGCTTCTCCGTTTAACTAGTGGTGACTAACAGAAAACTATAGCAAAATAGAAATATTTTAATAAACATTTCCATTCACCATGTATTTTGTTGTTAATTTTTACTTTGCACTACCAGTGATTTTGAACAATTTTCATTACGTTTAAGAGTGAGGTAATCGTCACATTGTTACCTAATATTGCAACCCATTGCTGCATGCATTCTCCTCGATTTTAACGCTTTCAGATTTTGATTAAGAAATAAACTTTAACTGATGCCCAATTGTTTATAATTAAAAGCTCGTACATTCAACAATTCGAGATACTTCAGATTTAGCTCTAAAAAAACAAGCTCGCAAGAAAGTTTACACATGTTTACACATTTTAGAGTTATAGTGGTTTCTCTTATCTAAAACTGATACCATAATGTTCGGGGTCTTTATCGAGGTTGAAAATAACTTAGGAATACAGAATGCCGTTCTAAACCGATTTAAACATCTCCAAGGCGGTCTGGAACTGTTTCGAAATTGAGAAGTAAATTTGACAAAAATTTCTCTACATCGTTTTTATTATTTTTCCAATCGTTACATATAAGTTTCGATTCTAAATCGAAATGTTAGACGTTCGTTCTCATGATGTCGCACATTCGTTGTAAAAATGTTTTGTTATCATTTCAGCTACAGACACAGTAGAAGAGGGATGCAATGTCATAGCTTTTTGTATAAAGACTTTGTCACACTTTCCTGTATTTTGTATTACGTATTCAAAACGGACTTGTTGGCGTAAAAAATATGTGTTTAACACGTTAATAATCACAGAAAATGTGTATCTTATCTATTAAATTACCTGACTTAATTGTGATAGTGCAACATCGGCATCCACCCAACCAGGCCTCGTATACAGGTCCGACTCGTGCCGAGAATCCGGCCCTGGCGCATCGGGCGCCCTGGTCCCAGTCGCCATCTGTCAATACTCAGGGCCGAGCTGGCCCTTTGTGGCGCTCCGCTCCATTGAGCGCTCCATAAATCAGCCGATAGATCAAGCAAACTATAAGCCAAAACGTTGCATTTAGTCTTTGTGTTTTTTGAACGTAAAGTGTAAATAAAGTATAGTAGTTAATCAAAATTTTGAAAATTTGTTTTGGATGGATTAGGCCAATTCAAAAATAAAAGGGGGCTAAATTTGCATTAAAAAATGGCCTACCCAGCAACATTTTTGAATATTAGGAAAATATAAGTCCAGTCTAGTGAAGATCTTTAATCTTTAGCGAACTGTTTTTGAAACAATTATTTACGCAGATGGCAATAGAAAACAATAGTTTCAAAAATATTGAGCTAAAGAAAAAAGGCCTACGGTAGAACTGACCGGAACCATCTTCATATTCTCTAATATATATATGGAAGTACCCATTTTTTTCAATTATGTATTGCAATTTATTTAAACAAAAACGCATGTTTTATTAAATTTAAGAGAACACCTTATTGAACTCGCAATTTTGAATTGAGTACATATGACGCACACACTGATGGTGCTCAGTACCACACTAGGCGATCGTTACCCATATTACCTCATAAATGGTACAACACAGGTACTACTTCCGAATAAATCCTCAGTCAACGTAAAAGACTATTCAACATTACAAAGCGGCAACGTCGTAAAATTGGTGAAGAATTTAGGAGTAGGTAAAGTTTTTCATATTTCTCTCAAGTTAAAAAGTAGCCATGCATATAAGAAGGAAAGCACAACAACATGAGACACCTTTCGAAAAATCCTCGGTAACTAGAGGTTTATTATAATTGAAGAATAAATTACCTGTTTGTTTACTTTTTAATATCAGAGATCGGCATGCGAACCAATTTAAAGAGCGTGTTTTAATGTTCATGAAGATCACTGAACATATATGTAATTTTTAAATTTAATCCTGGCTAAGGCTTTTCTAGGCTGTTTATCAACCAAATTTGCGAAATAACACCCTAGTTATTAATAAAAAATAAGAAGACCATTCCAGGAAAAAGATGAAAGAAATCGTGGAACGTATACAAACGTTTAAATGAAAAAGTATAATTAACATTAATAAACCATGTAGAAATAAAAATACACATTATTTACCCGGTAAAATAGTTAACGTCCTGTAAATAAACAAAAACATTCTCCCTGGGGTTCATAGAAGATCCCATCGACAAACGATGAACACAGAATGAGGAGGCATTTTCTGGCGGACCATTTATTTAAAACACAACACTAATTCACATTTACCGTATAAACACGAAGACAAAAATATAAAGTAAACACACAAACTATACGTCTTTATAAAATTTAATTCAAATTCGTTCTTCAGAGCCAATGCTTTCCGTCTACGAGATTCTTTCGAACTAAGCCCCGTTCACTAACAACTCGAACGTAGTACTCTCAAGTGTTGGTGTTGGGTCCTGGGACCTTCCACTCGTTCATTGTATTTCTGCTTTGAACGTACGATTTGAACCGACGAGGTCCGAGGCAAGACCACCCACATTTTATATGTAAATTCTCAAAATTACATTAGTTAAGTTTTTTGTCACCATTTGAAGTATACAAGCTGACAGGGCGGTTCTACACCCACCCAGGTAGATCCACAAAAGTCATTTTTCTCTCTATTGTATTACGAGTATTCCAAAATGCATGGTTTTCGGCACTGAAAGTTACTAAGTTTATAGGATGTTTAGAAGTCGGTGGAGCATACTAAAGGGGGTGGTAGGACAGGTCATTCCATATCAATTTGACTAAAAATGATCGTCTAAAACCCAATTTGAAATGTTTGCTGTTTGCAACTTTTTTCTCAATTTTTAGGGTATATTTGCCTTCATTCTTTTTCAGTCGAATAAAGTTAAGTGGAATCCCGACGCCCGGCACTACTCATCTACCCTATCAAATATTCTATATATATAATTTCCTATCAAATAAGAGTTTCATATATATTTTTTTTATATTTTTGGTCAGAAATGAGAGTTTCCGAAAATATTTACCGAAAATTAAACAGCAAAACCGAATTTGTTTCATGTCATGTTGAAATCCATTCAACACGTAGAAAGTGTTTTGAAATGTGCGCACTTTCCCAATTACTCGATCCAATACAACATTGCATTTCCTTAAATATAATTCATTGTATGGAAAATACACATATTTTACGCAAATAAACATTTAATCAAAGATTGAATTTAAAATGTAACCTTTGAAGAAAAGTGATCTCGTTCAGATCCCTCAACATTGGACTTCTTTTTATGCTACAATAATGCATCCAAGAATTTCAAACGTTGTAAACTTTAAAACAAATTCTTTACAGCTTTAGGGATTTCGGACGAAATATTGATGATATCGATGTGGACGGTGGTTATATCGAATAAATAATAATTTTGGGGTGAACAACGTTTATAAATGTGTTCTTATAATGTTTACAGGGGGTTTGATTTGAAATAAAATATAGTTTCACGAAAAATAACGCTATCTTCAAGTTGGGAACCGAAGAATGCTAGATACTAAACAGCTTTTCTTAGTTGCATTTTCCACACCTTTGGAAAATCAATACATTTTATTGGTAATTGGTTTTCTAAACAGTTTTACAAATTCAATTATAAAAGACCTGGTATAACACGGAATTAACCAGTTTTACAACAAACGGGACACAGCCAAATATCATTCAAAAGTTCAAAAATGTTTTGGTTATTGCACCTATTGTTATATCCATCCTTGTACACACTATACAGGGTTATTCGGATTATACTACATGGAATATTGCGGCTTCTAACTGCTACACTATTTAATGTTTAAAAGTATCATTTTGTGGTAGGCATGGGTAACACTGAGTTGAGTTGCGCTTTTCAGTTGTTGCCGCTCTGTGTGTTGATAAGTTATAACTCATCCCGTCTGACTGAACTGACTGACTGAAATGTGAGTTTTCGTCTCTCTTATCTTACTTAAAGCTTGCGGTTTCTAAAATAGTTGGAGTTTTGTGCAAATGAAGAACTTTTCTTAAAGTTCTCAACACCCATTTCAAATTTCGAAACCAAACTCTACCTTGCAGCTATTAATAGATGCCGTTTTGTGAGTAATTAATAAAAACCACTAAAAAAACAGGGTGTCGAAATAAAATGTTGTTCAAACAATTGCGCGTTATGAACGGTATTAACCTGCTTAATTTAAATCGAACGCCCGTTCTTTATGACGAGAGCAGATGAAAAATGTAATTTTCTATTGAATACTATAAAGATATCTTATACCTAACTCTTCAGGTTTTCATGGAAATCGCATACTTTCAGAATTGATGCCGATTTTATCAAATTTAATAATTTATCGAGTTACTTATCACAATATTATTTGAAGTCGTGAGTTCATATAGAACTAGGAATCACTTCTATGCAACGTACAAAACGCACATAAAAATTCAAGTTTACTCTAAATCAGAACGAATTGATATGATTTTTGAAATATCAGGAGTATAATGTTCTGACTATCGTGGACATATACATACATATTTTGTAGTAGTAGTAAACATCTTTATTTCTAAGAAAGGCTATCGACCTACCGGTCTTTCTGCCCTTGTTTTATACATGTAGTCTTAATCTAAGTAAAAAACAAATATGAAAATTCTCTTATTCTAGGTTAATAATATTATTAAATAAACTATCCAATTCTAATGACAAGAAAAAATTATTTTATTGTCCACTAGTCAGTTGCGTTTGTAAGTGTTCGAGTAGCGTTGATGTAGGGAAACGGAAGCGGGATTGTCTGGTTGGTCTTGTAAGACAAAGGGGATTCAGTATGGTCCAGTTGTAGGGGTTGTTTGTCCATTTTGTCTGTAGATGTATGAGTCTTTCCGAAATATTTATCATGTTTGTGCTTTCGTATAGTAGTTGGGTGGGGGGGTTGTGTAGTGGGTTTTGGGGGTGTCTTGTTCGTGTTATTAGTCTTAGTGCAATTTGTTCTGTTGTTTGTATATAACGTTTTGTCCTTTCTGTTCCGTTGGTCATGAGTATATGTCCATAGTCTAGCAAGGGTCTACAAATAGCTTTATATATTTTGGTGGCGGTGTTTGTGCTAATTCCTCTGTCTTTCTAGGTTAGTGATCGGAAGTGTTTTGTTCTCTTTAGTGTTTCTGCCCTGATGTTTCGTATGTGCTTAGTGAATTTAAGTTTGTGGTCAATTGTGATTCCAAGGTATTTTACGTCGTTTTTTGGTTGTGTCGTTTGGCCGTCTGCAATTATTGTAGGGGTAAATTAATATATTATACTTCTATGAGACATATAAATACTTCTATGAGACATATTAATGAGACATATAAATCGGGGAAACTGCAATGTTGTATTTATAAACGATCTAAGTACGATTTGTGCACCTTATGAGAAGTACAATTTGGTATTTGGTATTTTGATAATTGAATCATGTGACACTTGTGTTCTATACTACAACTTTACATATAGGAAGCAAGAGACCTGGGGAATTACATTATTAAGGATTTTAATTTTATAAAATATGCAAAATATGATAGTTGAAACATTAAGGTAAAATTAAAGTAGAAACCAAAATACATTTTCGGAAGCCTAATAACAATGATATTGAGGAATGCGCATTAGAAGAAAGAAAACAGATTTTGTACATTTTTCTTTTTGGTTTCAGTAACTCTCTGCTTACCTGGTTCCAAAACAATATTATTTTTTAACTGCATATGCTTTGTTCATGCCATATATTTATTACTATATTTCATTAGGTTGCTGGCATTTACTTTTTATAAAGACATTTATATTTTTGTGTTCTAAAGGTAAAATCTGACATTATTTCATTTATAATCTTTATAATAATGCTCGAAATTCCAGAGTGGACGGTTTTTGGTGTAAGTAAGGACATGGTGTAAGTCATCCCACGTATTTATACCTATTCAGACCGGTTGCTATACCCCATATTTGCACTTATATCTGTTAAATTGAAACAATGGCCTGACGTACTGGCTTGTTCCAACTCAATTCAATTTGGAAAAATTCACTTTTAACGTTGCATCAGGACCCATAAAAAATACGTTTCATATCATTCAAAAGCCCCCAACTTGCCAACGCAATAGTCAAATTTGACAAGTCAGGTATCAAAATGTAGAAAATACAGAGATGTATCACTCAATCCCCTTGCCATTTAAGATATTTGAGAAGGTGGCGTTCGAGGGAAGATGGTTACAAACACGAGGTGATTTCGATGTCTAAATTGTCTAAATTATAAAGTATTGCAAGATCCCCATTTTTAATGTATATTTTTTAAATTCAAAAGAAATTCCTGGGTTCCAGTCAATTTTATTGTATATTATTTAAAATATTACAAATACGTTTCGGTGTCTTTCTCCACCATAATCAGTTTGTCTAAAATATACATTCACAGTCGTCATTAATTTAAAAACAAGAGCTCTGTTAAAATATACATACTAAAATACAAATTACAAACATATTAAAAAGCATATTAAAATTTGTTTGAATCTCTTGGGATTACAGGTGATGAGTGAGGACAATCATGTTCGGGAAAAGACAAGAATTTATTGTTCAGAGCTTTAAATTTTACTTACATGTATGGATGTCTCCACCTTCATCTTTGGCAAGCCATTGAAAAATTTTTACTTTGTCAAACATCGTGCGAGAGAATAAAAAAACTGTTTATAATATTTGACATTTTTCTTTGCATTCTGAGGATATCACTTGGTCTGCATTTCTTCAATATACCAGATGTTCATATTTTATGTTTTCATTTAATTACTGTATGATATACACAGCTAAGATTGTCTGTGTCTGATCTAAAATTCATTGCATTCTGATGTTTTTGATTTTGTATCATTTCATGGATTCTTCTCTTATTATAATTGTAAAATACCTTGGAATTACAATTGACCACAAACTTAAATTCACTAAACACATACGAAACATCAGGGCAGAAACAATAAAGAGAACAAAACACTTCCGATCACTAACCTACAAAGACAGAGGAATTAGAACACAGCCACCGCCACTAAAATATATAAAGCGATTTGTAGACCCTTGCTAGACTTTGGACATATACTCATGACCAACGGAACAGAAAGGACAAAACGTTATATACAAACAACAGAACAAATTGCACTAAGACTAATAACACGAACAAGACACCCCCAAAACCCACTACACAACCCCCCCACCCAACTACTATACGAAAGCACAAACATGATAAATATTTCGGAAAGACTCATACATCTACAGACAAAATGGACAAACAACCCCTACAACTGGACCATACTGAATCCCCTTTGCCTTACAAGACCAACCAGACAATCCCGTTTCCGTTTCCCTACATCAACGCTACTCGAACACTTACGCAACTGACTAGTGGACAATAAAATAATTTTTTCTTGTCATTGGAATTTTATTTAATAATATTGTTAACTTAGAATAAGAGAATTTTCATATTTGTTTTTTATTTAGATTAAGACTACATGTATTAAACAAGGGCAGAAAGACCGATAGGTCGATAGCCTTTTTTAGAAATAAAGATGTTTACTACTACTACTATAATTGTCTTCATTGATTAATATTTTTGTGTTATCAAAATCAAAACTATGTAACATTTGTTGTGCATGTTGTGCTAATGCTGTTCCATTTTCGTTAACCTTTCTTAAGCTATATTTATGTTCGTATATTCTATTCTTTAAATATTGTCCTGTTTGACCTATGTATGCGCTGTCACAGTTCAAACAGTCAATCTTGTATATTACAATAGGGGTGTTTAACTTATCACTTATAGGCTTAAATTTTGTGAAACATTCCTTTGCTAAGTTGTTTTTAGTTTTTTCTGCTATAGTAATATTATGCGGTTTTAAAACATTTTTTTTTGTGTTAATTGCTGGAATATACGGTAATGATATAGACTTGATCTCACCTTCTTTTCTATTATTATTATTATTTATGTTGTTTCATTTATTGGAATTTTAGATTTTATTTATTCTTCGTTTTATGATCGGTTCGAAGAATGATTTGAGATAGTTGTTCATTATTAGTATCTTTTTTATTTTTTCGAGATTTTTTGCTCTATACTTATAATCTGCCAATTTAATCGCTCTATCAGTAAGAGCTGTTACAGCACTTTTTTTATATTGTAGAGGTGCATATGATTGGTAATTCAAGTATCTACCAGACCATACATCCTTTGTGTACCAGTTTGTTTTTATTTCCCCATTGTTGTCATACATAACCGTCACATCTAAAAAGTTTATTGAGTTGTTTTTGTCCTCCTCAATGGTGAAACTAATGGTGTCATGGAATGTATATTTTAGACAAACTGATGATGGTGGAGAAAGACACCGAAACGTATTTGTAACATTTTAAATAATAAACAATAAAATTGACTGGAACCCAGGAATTTCTTTTGAATTAAGTTGGAATACAGTCAGGAAAATATACACAATATTTTTTTAATATAGTTTCTATTCATTCGAATTAAATAGGGATTTGATATATGAGTTCTCTCGTTTTTCCGCAAAACTTTTCCGCGTCTCTGAGTATCTTAATTTGTAATTCTTAAATGGGCACATGCTTTACCGGTATTGTTTTCTATACAGGGTTATTTATAATTAACATCATTCATTTACTGGGATTTACACGTCGTATAAAGGAAAATCCATTTTTCCTAATTTTGAGTTCATTTTTCAAGATATCAACAGACGCAATTTCGACTACTATTTGCAAAATTTTAAAGTAATTCCATGCCGAATCTAAACATTCATTCTGAAGATGATTTTATAAAGTGAGTCAGTTTATAAAGTCGTTATATTATCATTTCCTTGAGAGCTCAATTGAAGAATTTGAAACAATGAATTCTTATCAACAGATGAGTCACTCGTTTATAGTTACAGCATCAAGAAAATTAGTCAAAAGCATTCTTGCAAATTTACAACGCAGTCGTGCAAAGATTCTATTTTTAATGAAGTAAAAGGTGATTTTTTCTGTACTTCCAAAATACTCCTCAGACAACACATCCAGGGAAAATTCGCAAATTTTTAATCACCCTGTATTTTTATATTCGCAGCAATACGGATTTTAAAAATCGGCTTTCTTCAGAATCCTAGAACAAACACACTAAGGTTCACGCTTTATTATCCATGTATTTGTTTTCATCTTATTTATAATTTCCGAGTGGAAAATATTTTTATTTCTATTACTTGCTTATTTTTGTTCCCCAAGTTCTATCATAATATTAGAAATTAATATCAAGGCGGTACTTTGTGTCTTAGCGTTAACTGCATTGTTTTCCTATGTTTTATCACCGATCAATATTGTCACTCTAGACTTTAGTTTATACCTTATATTCACATGATTGATACTATATGTTTTTCATATACTTATTGGAAATTCTTGCCCGTCTTCCTTAATATTTTTAATGCTAAATTACATTAGTTTAGTTCTCCAAGAGCAATTTTAACTCGCCCATTTTCTTTAAGTTATTTGATTTAAGGCAGGTGATATAATAGCAGTAAAGTTAAATACACCGTCTTCATTTCTGTTGAGATATAATTTCACCTTGCATCTGTTATTTCACTTATCGATTGTGAGACTGATATTTTATTTAAACATCTGTTAAAATACAGCTTTTCTTATTCCAGACGAACCCTAATCCTTAAAATAACAAATTTTCTTTCGTGATCAGTTATTGCCAGAAAATCGATAAGGACTTGTGATTCTAGTATATGTGGAATGTTCTAGTTTTTTCCATTCATTCAATTCAATTGGCAAAAATGTGATAACAAATGTTGCCTTTTATCTTATATTTTAAATATACAAATATTTTATTGTTTATTACATATGTTCAACGTGAAATATATTTCTTTCGTAAAAAAAATTTTTTATTTACTTTTATATTCATGCAGAAAATACATTTTTTTAAGGATATGTGTCGAATGTCAAACTTAGCAAACCAAGCTGATATAAAGTAAAATTTTTCAGAAATTTTTTCAAAAAAACAGAAATCAAAACAAAAAATTATAAAGAAATATTTTTCATTTATTAAACTCATAAATTCAATCAAGAATTTATCACAGATTTTCGAAATCCAATATAGTTATTTGCGAGTATATCAATTGATCTAGTAGCGAGTTTTTGCGAACGATGATTCGCTCTAATGAATTCTGCAGCTTAAAAACGCAAACTATTATTCCATCCATTCCATCATATTTGTCCAGTTTTGAAGCATAAACAAACGACTAGTTCCATCCTCAAAAATAAAATCTGAAGGTGTGCAATCCGGTGATATCGGTGGCCAAAGGGAAATATGGATTCGCTAAATATCTAATAGTATTTGAAAAATAAGGAGGCGCATGCATCATCATGTTGGAAAATACTACGAGGTCGAATATCGAAAGTGGGTCGTCCAATATTTCCCCTAAATGATCTTCAAAAAATTGCAAATAAGCATCCTTATTATGGCGGCTATTCAATACGAAAGAACCGAGCAGCTGATCATTTAGAATGCCACACCATACGTTCATACTAAGCCGACTTTAAAAATTGTGTTCTTGCGTAGCATGATGATTATCCTCCGACCATCGAATATTATTGCAACAATTGTTAATTCCATCGCGAGTATACGTAGTTTTGTCAGTAACTAAGATACGTTTAAGGAATCGTCTGTTCCACGAATCCATTGAGAAAATTATAATATTAAAAGACAATCGTCTTCCTAGATATTTTGTACTTGTCACTTATGAAAAGCCTGCAAACAATGTTGTCGTGGTGTTCTCCAAACCATTGTTTGGGGAATTTCAAACTGGATTGCAAGCCGCCTAGTACTTATTTCGGTATTATTGTCTACAACATCTAGAAGATTGTCATGGCATCACATTGTTGGTCACTTTCCTATTGACGCAAGATAACCCAACCTGTCCCCGTTGGGGGTATTTCAAATCTAAAGTGTGCATCACAGCTGGCCAATATTGAATATGTTAGAAAGAGCATAATAGAAAAATGTCGACAATTGACACTGAAAGTGGACGCAAATGTTCGTGTTCTATCTCAAAATCTGTCTGTATTATTATACGGTCTTTTGCTGAAACTTGGGCAAGTTCTTTATTTAGCGGTAAATAATTGAAGAATTTACGCTACGTTAAAATTTTTGAACTTTGGATAAAAAAACTTCATTATTATAAAGGTTAATAAACTTCATTATTTACATGCCATAGACTAATATTGGCATAAATCAAGCATTTCTCAAAACGGCATCAATAGGGAACAGCAGCTAAAATAAGGAAACGATATTATTCCGGAAATGTATCTATTATTTTAAGAAACATAGGGAGTACTACTAAAACTGGCTGCAACGCTTATATAAATAACTACGGATTCAATTTCAAATAAACAGAATTCCATTTTAATTTTGATGGTTTTTTCTGCTCGACGTGAAACTCAATATAGGGAATAGGGATGAAGATAAGTACTACATACTGGGAATATTTGAAGTTGCCAGAATTTCAAATACCAATATTATTACGTATACTTATTCAAGTATACACAAATCCACTCACCTGATCCTCAATAATTCTCTTCTCCAGAATCGTTATGTTTTTGTTACAATTGCGATATTTTTTTAAATTTAAATTCAATCCGGCTGTCTGTTATGTATTTTAATAGAAAATCTTCGAAGACGATAAACACGTAGGAAATACGTTTTATGGGCGGCTATTATCCCTGCAATCGCAGGACAAAACAACAATTTGCACACTAAGTAGTTTTTCGATATATCAGCAATGTTTGCTTAATCCTAATATGTTTTCCTCTCATTTATTTTCACTCAGTGCAGTGATAACATGTATCCGAAAACACACGCTCAAAGTGATAAAAATAATGGTTAAAGCGTACATGATGATTCAAAGCACTCGCATAAAATTCATGTCTTTTTTCTGAATAACTTTATGGACATTACTGTTCACCTTATGGCCATAACATTCATCCCTAAATTACAACCCCATCATCCGCAGTCAACTTTTTATTTTTTCCGGTGATTTAAAACAACTGGATCTAATCATAGGGTATCAATAATGCGACAGCAATTGTTTTTGAGGACATACATTTACACCCATTCCTTTAAATAACCGATAGAAAAAAATCGAATTGTGTATGATCTTATGGCCATGGTGGTAATGACATTATTAATGAACTAGGACCGCGTCGACCTATCCAGTAAATTGTATAAATTTGATCCAAGAATATTCGAACATTTAAACCGTAATGTGGCTGTTGGAATCTATTCTTTGATGGTGGATATTTGGATCATTTCCATCAGGAAAAATGACTGGTACTCAGGTGTTAAATCAAATGAGACATTCCAAAAATGGCTGAGCAATGCGATTTTCGCCGAATAAATTTAGTGCTAGAATTTTTAAATAAATTATGACAGCACATGCATTCACTTTTTGGGGATATTGTCCATGTCCTCATGTATGATGTGTGGCTAATCAGTGGATCAATATCGAGACTTATATCTGTTAACAATAACATTTAAATAAAACCTAACTTTATCGGAGAAGCTACTATTATACGACAAATTTTTATCATCACATCTGCAATTTCGTTACAAAATTGTAATCTTCTAAATTCCTTCTCAATACCCTCCTTAACAAAATGCACCTTATAGATAATTCCTGTTCCTAATTCCACTATGCCTCGCATAATAAGTATTAATTAATCAATCAATAGTTTTACATCCTGTGTTTCCTTTCTTCTTGTTGAAAGTTATAAATTATGTAAGGGAATACCTGCTTCTGGTAATTGTCACTTTCTTTTGTTACATTCGATCAAAACAAAATAAAATATTACCTCGGCTCTGAGGACTATTCCTGGTCCGATAAGCTGTTCCATCATTTCTCGCTCATTTTCTTTGATGTCTATTCGAACCCGCCGCTGTCTCCTTCAAAACTGGGTCTTCTTTGATAATCTAGTTGAATAATGTGGAACTTTTGGTTGAAACCAACAATGACTTTGTATCCAATGATCTCAGAATGAGGCACCAAACTTCTACAGGAAGAGTAGAGAAAGCTGAGCCGAATGCATTCACTAGTGGAAGCAGTTGCTACATTTCATAAATGCCACAGTACAACATTTATGGCAATAATGCTTTAAGAGTGTTTTCGTCTAGTATTTATATCATGTTGTGTGTACTGAACAGGAAACCGTATCCGTTAATTTTTTTTCTTTTTTATTCTAAATGGTGTTCCAATAAGAACGACGGATTTAAATTTTAAATAAAACATTTGTGGCATAAGTTTGAAACGTTTATTGAAAAATGAAGTACACATCATGAGGTTATGAATGGAATAAGACATCGGACAAAAGACCGCCTCGGCTTTGCTGGCACATAAATTTTGCGATATTTCAGAGATTCAGGGTTGAATTTCATCTTTTCAGGCTTCAGTCGTTGTTGGTTTGTTCACATAAACTTGTGACTTAAAAAAACCCCAACGAAAAAGGTCCAAAGGCGTTAAATCGCATGATCTGGGCGGCCAATGCCGATCTCCAAAACGAGAAACAACACGACCAGGATATAACTCGTGGTGCAGTTATTCAACAGTTTCTCTGGCTATATGGCATGTTGCACCGTCCTGTTGGAACCACATGCTGTTGAGATCCATATTTTGTAATTTTGGCACAAAAAAGTTATTTATCATTTCACGTTAATGAACACCACTCACGGTTAATGCTTGGCCAACTGCATTTTCGAAGATAAATGGTCCGATGATGCTTCCAGCCCACAACGCACACCAAACAGTGACTCTTTTTGGATTTGGACTCGTGGATTTTCGGAACCCCAAATGCGACAATTTTGTCGATTAACGAAGCCATCAAGATGAAAATGTGCCTCGTCACTAAAGATGATTTTCGTTGAAAAATCACCGTCCAATTGTCTTTCCAAAATCCAATCAACAAATGCTCTTCGTTGCCCATGGTCTTCCAGCTTTATCTCTTGAGCCAATTCAACTTTGTACGCATGAAGCTTCAAATATTTTATTAAAATTCGATGCATAGTGGTTGTGGAAACACCAAATTCCTGAGCTGGTTGGGCTTTCCTCAACATTTGCACGTACTGCTGCGATATTTTCAGTCGAGCGACCAGGACGAACGCGTTTTTCTGTTTCCACTTCATTAACACACCCAGTTTGCTGACATTTCTTCATTAATTGTCTAACAGTAGCTTCAGTTGGAGCATTCTCATGGACCATAAGTGTACGTATTTTGCGAACTGTGGCTGCAAAACTTCCACCACTTTGATAATAATTTTTCACAAGGAGAATTCGTTGATGTGTATTGAACCGTTCCATTTTACTTAACCTCCTGTTGTCTACTAACGAACGGCCTTTTTTTAATGTCAAATCATGACACTATAAATGGCGCGCAATTCAAAACCGTCGTTCTTATTGGAACACCCTTGCGATTCAGCATATGAAAATTTGAAAATTGTTAAAGTGCGAATATATTTCCTTTTAAAATTCAACTGTTTAAGAATAATTTAAAAAAACCTTTCTCGTGAATCCCATTTTAAGAAGATAAATTAGAAGGAATTTTTCAATACATTTGTTTTACAAAATTAATATAATCTTCTTAGCCATCTAATTTCTGGGTACCCTGTAATACAGTATACCGGGCCTGTATCAACACAGTCTTTAAGACGGTGTTGCCTGTATACTAAAAAGAATTGATTTTAGAATAGAGATAGACTTCACGCGCCTGAAGTAGGGCACTACTGTAATTATACTACAGTAATTATCTACCTTTCTGATCGTATAGGATATTAAGTATCAATTTTCGTTTTTTTAACCATATATTCGGTTAGTACCTCAAAACATTTTTAGTCGTAATTAATACATATTGTATGTAAATGAAAACCATTAAAAGATTTTCATGGTTTTTAATATACCATTAAAACGCCCATGCTGGGACTTTCGTTACAAAGAAAATGCCGACTTACTTCCTTTATGTTCTTTGAATTCAGAACTTCAGGACCAAATCACTTTATATAGAGCTTGTTTCTGCCCTTTGTACATGCTGTTGCGGGTCCTACGATGACTAAGGCGACTTCCAGGAACAACTCTGACCATTGCCAATAAGCGAATAACCTTCGAAATTTTTCCAAATTTCTCAAAAAGCAGGCAAATCTACTTTTGCACAGTTCAAATGTAATTTTACTTTTACCAACATGAAACCTTATCATTTAAGTCAATTATAATACATTTCAAGCATTATTCGATTCCAACTAATCAAAAACATTACACAAAAAATAGACACTAGAAGAACTGGCAAGTATACATTCTTTAATCTAAAAAAAAATAGTTTTTATAGTTGCTTCAAAAAATAACTTCGACATAAATACTAAATACCTAGAAAACTAGAGAAAACCGTTGAAACCGAAATCAGTACCTTCCTGACAATGTATTAAATACATATGTATATGTAGCTCAACAAAGCAGATTAACAAACGAATCAAATCGAAAAGTGACTCAGTCAACAAGTTATCTGCATGTATTTAATGTCGGAAATTACAGCCAATGGCCACCCTGTAAGTTCCTACATTTCTTCACCTAAACAAACATGCAGCAACAAACAAATAAATTTTGACCCCCGGTTTAAAATGATGTTCTTAATAAAATCTTGACGAGCGTTTTAAAGCTTTACCGATGGCCAGACCACCCACGAAACGATAAGCCAAACAAAAATAAAAATGAAATATTATTTTACAGATTAGTCTTCTTCAAAGTGGCGATGATCAGTCTGAAGATTGAGGATAGTTGCCAGGTGTTTGAAGGGCATTGAAATCTTGTTCGCGAATATCTTAATTGACAGTTAAAATGAGTTTTATTTGTGATTCTTTTGTTCGGATTTGGCGTAATGATCAAATTACGGTATTCTTCTGTTTTCTATAAACCTTTCTTCAACCTAAACATTGATAAAGTATTGATTTGTTGTAGACAGTATTTTATAAAATGTATTATTAGCTTAGGATGCTAAATATTTAAATGTTAGTTGGTTGATTGGAATAGAACTTATTTATACAACGTTATGCAAGCTATTTATAATATAACTTCATCAAGCTAGGAAATTTTCGTGTTTATTGTGGCATTTGTGTACAAAAAAGGTGTGCAATATTCTCGATTTTTTTCTTTCGACAATACTGCCGAAATCATAGATTTACTAGGGCTTGAATAGCAGCAATGATTTTATTATTTTATGGCTTTCGTTCTCTTAATTACACGTCAGCAAGGTTAGTCGGTCATTTTTTTGGCCTTAATCAGTTTCACATGATATTGAATTTATCAGCATTTGCGGAAATGTAATCAAATGTCATCTTAGCCCATTTAAATTGTGCTCATTCATTACTATACAGGCGGATTCGAATTTGGCGAAATTCCTCTTGAAGTGTTGTCTGGCGGTATTTAAGTAAAACAGAAAAATAATGCTAAATAATATTTTTATTCCTGAAGACATATTAAGACGAATATTAAGAATAATTAAGAAGATATATTATTCAAGCAAAAACTCAAAATTTTGCAGAAATGTTTAATTCGCATCTACAAACAACGATTTTCTCATTAGCATTACATATATACTTGCTGCTTTAAGGAAAGCAGCTATCCTTTTAATAAAAGGAAAAAAAGTTACAAAATTGCTCCGAATTAACCCTTGGAGGTAGATAATGCGGTCCAATTAAATTACAGCCCAGAATCTCCCAACCAAACATTAATACTAAATTCCTATTGGAACGAGCGAGGCTCAAGCGTAATCTCCTCCTCAAATTTTCGCAGAAGCTCAGAAGGCAGAGGTAATAAAGCTCATTGAAAAAGTCGGTCAATTTGGTCATACACATTTTTTTACACAAGTTTTTATTTTTAAAAACTATGTAGTTTTATAAAAATTCTCGAGGAAGCCTCAAAGTTACTTTGTAAAAAAAGTCGACTTGTCAACATTTTTCAACAGCCCCGGAATCCCTCCTACCAAGTTTCTCTAAATGGGTTGTGTCTGTTTAATTAGCTTGAAAAGACTTAATATGCACACCAAGTTTCATCATTTTACCTTTTGTAGATAACAAACGGGAAAAAATACTCGTCGAGGAAGGGCATTTTTAAGAACCGATACCCCCGCTAGGCCAACCTTTAGAACTACAGTGTATATGACACTTTCTCAATGTGTTTATGTGATTATCACTAAACTACTCAACTTCACTGCATAACTTTTCTTCACAACATGAGCTTTGATTAAATTGATTGATTGAAAAAAAAACAGTTTTATCCTGAAAATGTACAAAATTGCATGTGGCTTAATGTGGTATCACTTTCATTTTCTCCGGCAACTCCGAAAATGTAATGCTGACATATGAGTTAACAAATATGTCCCCGAATTCAGTTGTGCTTCAGAAAAAATTGGTAAAGACGTATTTTTTTGAGTTTATTGATCGCCTTGGATATTATTAAGCCGTAAATGGCACACATTTTGAACAATTAATTTGATTATTGTTCTGCTTCAGGACTACAAAAATGTTAAAGAAATCGTAACTATTAATTATTAATAGATAAAATCGTAAATTTCTCCGAAACTACTGAATTTAAGTATAGTACATGTTATCTGAATCACACTTAGAATTCAATGAAGATTTCAAAGTTAAAATAAAAAGCAGGTTCTTCCATTTGACAAAATAAGTTGATGGTCGTAACTTATTTTCGGACCACTCTGTATAAATAAATTTGGTATAAATAAATCGCATTTTCAAATATGCAGTTTTCAAAACAATTTACCTTTTGAAGAGAAACGAAGGGCATTTCAACGAAAATGGCCAACCTCAGTATCTTTCAAATAAAAAAAATATATTATTGAAAATTGCCAAAACTTGTCAAGAGAGAAACATAATACATTTTTACATGAAAGCCAAATTTCTGCCATGAAACCCGTTAGCCCTCACTATTTTTTAAAATTTTAAATGGCATTCAATTTGTATGTATTTTTATGAAACCGAGACACTCAAAAAGTAAGCCCTATTTGTGTTTAATTGGGTTAAAATAACTATTTCATTTTGAATTTAGCTCCAATGTTTTTAATGGAATTCGTCTCGATAAAGTAACTGGTCATCAATATGTTTTAACGGCGATTGAAAAAAACTTAGAAAGTTGATCAGTGACAAACAGAAACATCAACCAGAAATGCAAGGTATTAATAAATCTTTTGAAGTTACTGGTTTGGGACAAGTTGCAATAAATAGTAGTATTTAAATCAACTTTCCAAGGCATCAGTGGTTTGAACCAGGAGTATATTTAGGAGGCAATTTTTAAAAACTACAACATTCAGTCAAAGAAAAATATTTTCGATTAAGTTAAGATTAAGTCTTCGATTCATTCATGCAATAAAAAAGTTTTTTGGCTGATTGTTGTTCAATCATAACAACTTGAAGTACGAACACGGTTTTAGCTGGGTCACAAAAAGACACTTCCAGTACCGGTTTCGGACCAATTAGTCCTCTTCAGCTAGGTTTCGCTTGCAAAGGACACATGCAAAAGCTTGGGCTAACAGCGTTTCTGTAAGCCCATGATCAAAAGGGTACTGCAATATTCTTTGGATCAAAAGAAAACGATCTGACCTAACTTTTATCAAGATAAAATGTCTGTCTCCTCTGCTATTGAAGGTGAAAGTTCTTCAAAAAATTATATTTTTTGAAATATCGGGAGAATGGTACTATGGATTTTAATAAAAATCGCTGCGAATTTGTTCCTATATGAGACCCATGTCTTGATGAAGCAAGGCAGAGTTCATCCGCTTTAGGCAAATCAGGAATCCTTGACTGTCTTGGTACAAAAACTACCAGAACTTTTTATTTAATAACTGGAATAAACCGATGTTTTAAAGTTGATGCACTAATCTATAAAATTGTATAGCACTCATAGTTTTTGCGCAAAAACTTTGAGTTTTTCTGTTCTCTTGTCAACTGACAATTTTAGAACTTTTTACAATAACAAAACTTAAATTAATTTTTATTGTAATATCGGGAATGGGCTCATATGGATGTTAGTGAAATTGCTGTGGATCTGTTCCTACGTCAGAGCCAGATTTTCCTAAAATTTCGCTTCTTCTTTTCGTAAGATTTCTGAATAACGCAATTCGGACAAAAAACAACCGCGCTTAAGCCTTTGACCCCACGTCGGCCAGTTAAAAATCATAAAAAACTTGACAATTAATTGATCATAAAAGAACATTAGTGCTTACTGCGACGTTCGCATTTAATGTTGTTAAATAGCTAGAAAAGAGAAATATTTTTTTTGCTCAAACCAATATTTTACAGAGCCCAAAAATGTTCAAAAATAATTAGTGCGTCAACTCAAAAAAAAAATAGTTGATTCCATCAACCAAATAAAAAGTTCTGATGATGAGTTTTTGTACCAAAGCGGATGAACTCGTTTGCTCCATGAAAACATGAGTCTTACTTAGGAACAAATTTACATCGAGTTTCATTAAAAACTATTGCACCATTCTCCCGACATTTAAAAAAACATAATTTTTTTGGAAGAACTTTGACCATCAATTGGAGAGGAGCACATTTTTTTCTTAATAAAAGTTAGGTCATGTGCTTACGGGACACCTTGCGTATATAATTCAACTACTGGGTTGAGTGCCTTATCAGATCCACATTATTTAAAATGATCCAAAATTTTCACATCACCCAAACCAACTTCACCGGATCAGACTACAGCGTCTACAGCATGTTCTAAAAACATTAGGCTCTCAAAAGCCGCCGCTAAAAATCGATTTTCATTAAATAACTTTTAAAGTACCCACTTAATATAATTTGATAATTTTTATTAGAAAGTTATTAGTTAATGCCACTTAAAGTACTGTCTTTGAAAATCATCTTGCACCTTGTATTGCACGCATGAATGCTTATATTTTTAAAACCTTGTATGATAAATACACAAGGAAACTGTTTTTATATAGTTGGAACCTTAAACCCAAAAAAGGCACTCGTGTCTAATATCGATAAAATAAAGCGTTTTCCAAAAAAACGCCTATAATTTAAATCAAAGACAAAATGTTTACAGTATGGATTACCTTTCGGAGTTAACAATCTAAGTCCTAAGTCGGGGAGTGCTTGCTTGTTACACAGCCAAAGGAAAGAAAAGAAACTTTCTTCTTCAAGAACTAAGCGAATGCAACAATGTTTGCAAAATTATGTCTATAATGTACTAAATAACGTGGAATTGTTGTACAGTATTTGTTTCTGTGGTACTTTAAACGTTGTTAAACGGACAAGTCAATAAATATAACTGTAAATATCGGTCAGACACAAAACAGCATTTAACGAAATCCACATGAAATTAGCGTTTAAGCAGCTAATTTTGACGGAATTTTATCAGCGTTACTTATCTCGAATTTTTGACACCACCGTTGATAAGTGCCTTAAAGAACTTCTGAAAAATAATGAAAATTTGTTTGAAAATTAAGCAGTTCTCTGCAAGATGACGCACCTTATTACTATGCGGTTCTCGTTGGAGAACTTGAATTGGACGGAGTTGGAAGACTTGGATTCATCAAAAAGGTGTCTCTTTCAAAATGGTTTGTATTATTCAATGGAAGTTAACCGGAGTCACTGAATAGCTACTTTAAGAGTAATTGCTTTTATTGTGACTGAAGCATAATAATCACTAAAAACGTTTACGTTTTTGTCTGTGAATCATGTAAATTCCCAAAATTAATAACCGAGTGCATTCCATATAAAATAGCGTTTGCAACGATGTACCACACATGGCATGCCATCCATTTGAAAATTTAGAGGGGTGGCTTTGACGACTTGGGGTTGATGACATAATGTGGGATTTTATATAAAAAGTGCCCTCCCTCCCTGGGAAGCTTTATCTTTTTTATAATTTATCAAATAATCGTTATAAATAAAATAATAAATTCGGGAAAATAAATTTATATTAAATTAAAATACTTCCTCACTTGTAACTTTATGTGAAGGGGTGCAATATCACGAAGAATTGCTTTAAGGAACAGAAAGTTTTTATCTAAATTAATTATTTTCTTCGAAATATGATTTAGTTCATCATATTATCAATTTTAACAAAATCTTAATAATCTTGACCTCACGCTCTGCAACCTGCTTTTTGAATGAAGGCACCAACTTCAAAAGTGATTAAACTAAAGTGATCACAATGTGCCTACCGCTGTTTAAATGTTGAAGCTTTATTTCATGTTTGAGAGATTGTGTCCCTTTTTGGAGAAAAATAGACACACTTGTATTAATGTGTGTCTAAAAACTTTGCGGTAATTACATGCTCCCACAAGGTGATCACCTATTTTAGGAACATATTATGTATAAAAGTGTGCGCGACTTATTTCGCAAATATGACAATATACTGGCGGAATTAACTATATTATATTCATATTATATATTGATAATCAAAAAATCGTTTATTTACGAAATCCGTGCCATCTAGTGCAAAGCTCTGCAGATCAGTCACCATTCTAAACCATAAGATGCAGGAAGCAGTTGGCCGTTTCAAAGCGTTCGTAACTGTCTCTAATTTTACTCCAAATGTGGCAATAAGTAAATCATTCACCGCCTTAGAACTACGCCGCTTATTTTGTATGAAAAGATTTATATTCATTTATTTTATGATTTCCAAAGATATACACAGTAATTACTACCGGATGGTTTATAGAAGCATAATTTAACGACGTTATTACTGCCTAATATAACGGTTGTTTGCCTGTACCACGTTGCTCTCAATTGTATTTTAAGATGTAAAAAATTACAAATTAAGTTAAAGATTACTCGTTTATTACTGGCAGTCGTAAGGGTGTCCGTTTTAAAATGATCTCTACTCATGCGAACATTTCAAACATGACAAATGTTCGAAAAATATGTATTGAATAACTTTCCAGAATTTTAAAATTTCTAGTTGGCTCCTACGTACCTGCGTACGTAAAAAGGTAATTCAAAAAAAGATATTCACAAAGTTCAAAGCATGAATGCAAATTAAGTTGAAGGTTGTTGAGTCAGTGTTAACAAACAGATACCAATACTCCATAAAATCAAAACATGTCGTCACAAGGGCTCGGTTTAAAATATAGCAAAAAAAATGATAATACACCAAAGTGCAAATAAATGTAAAAGAGACGTATTTTTCTAGAATTTTTGCGAGCCAAAAATCCGAAAATCTGAATTTTCCTACCTAACCCATATCTCCTTACTTATGGAAACATTCCTGTAAAAAAATATTTATTCTCTAAATTTTGTCTCCGAAATTGTCAATGAAGTTGTCGGAAAGTCTCAATCTCGTATTTCGTAATGAATTTATATTCCTTGCGACAAATTTTATTGGAAATTTTAAGAAATTTTTTACAGTTTTTAGATAGCACAAGATTTCAATATTCCCCAATACCAATACAATCAGTCGACATAATTTAAAGGAAATGTGTCGTAACTTTTTCTAGAAAGTTTTTTTGAGCGAATTACTATACAGGGGGTCCACAAATCGAGCTGAGAAAGTTCGTACGAAATTTTCATTGAAAACAAAATACTTTAATTATTAATGTTAATTAACACTTTTTTTAAATAGGTTTTATGAAACTTGTTAAATTAGGTAATAATTTTTATATAAAACATAAATACATAAAATAATATATATAAAGTATTTTAACAAAAAAAAAAGATCTTCCGAACGATATTGAAATATTAGAACTTTTGGTTGTACCTGAAGGAAATCCCTATATTTCATTTCTTTATTTCCAATACAGTGGTACCTTGATATACGAGTGCCTTAATATACGAGTGTTTTGAGATATGAGCCGCCGAGCGAGCAAAACATTTTGCTTTGAGATGAGAGCAAGATTTGAGGTACGAGGAACCGTACACTACACCGGTGCACACGACTGTTTCTCCCACCTCAGACTAGACCTCAGTTAGTGTCCTTGTTTTCCTCGTTTTCGAAGCATTTCTGATAAGTTGGGTTTGCGTTTTTTGCTTTTTGCACATTTACAAAACATTATCACATTTATTTTTATAACAATGGGTCTGAAAAAGAAGATGTTGTATATAGAATTAAAGCGTGAAATCATAGAAAAACATGAGCGAGGTGTGCGAGTAACTGACTTGGAGGAGGATGTACGAGCGTAACACATCAATGATATGTACTGTGCTTAAACAGAAGGAGTTGATAAAGGGTATAACCCCAGCTAAGGGCATTACAATAATTTCTAAGCTCCGAACCTTTCTCCATGGAAAGATGGAGAAACTACTAATGGCGTGGGTGACAGAGAAGCAGCTTCAAGGAGGAATCTTAACACAAAGCATCATATGTGAGAAGGCACGAGCGATTTACGGTGATTTGCTGAAGCAGATCCCACACACTTCCACGAACGAGGAATCGGTAGACTCGTTTAAAGTCAGTCGGGAACCGGCATTCACTCCGCGGTCAAGCATGGTGAGGCAGCAAGTTCGGATGTGAAGGCAGCGGAGGTTTACATCAAAACGTTTTCGGAACTGATAGAAGCCAAAGGATACACCCCCCAGCAATTCTTTACACTGTGACGAGACGGGGCTTTTCTGGAAAAGGATGCCGAATAGGACTTACATAACGGCAGAGGAGAAGATGATGCCAGGGTACAAACCCATGAAGGATAGATTAACTCTAGCACTTTGCCATGGGTCTGGAGGTGGATGAGAGAGATGTGAACGAACTCGTCGAGGAACAGTCTCAAGAGCTGACAACCGAGGAGTTACACGACCTACATTCGCTGCAGCATACAGTGGTTCAGCGAAAAATTAGTTTTGAAGAGGAGCCAGAGATGGAGTAGATTATCTCCACAAGAGATATAAAGGAAATCTTGGGAATTTGGGAGAAACTTGTAGAGTTCGTGGATAAAAATCAAACCGAACAAGTTGCAACTGGTCGTGCATCGGAGTTGTTCAACGAAACTTGCCTCATTACTCATTTCCGCAATATCCTGAAAGGCAGGAAGAAACAAACCTCCTTGAACAGTTTTTTTAAAGAATCTGCAAGTGAAAATGAGCAAAGCGTGACGAAAAAAGCGGAGACCAGTGACGAAAATTAAGCGCTTCCGTAAGCACTTCACTTTTTCTTTTATGTTTTTATAGAATATGTATTTGTCTTTTATAAATAAATGTTTCTCCTTATAAATACATTTTACTTATTCAAAAACACTTAAGAAAAACAACTGAGGTGGTTTTTTGGGAGCTGGAACGGATTAATGGCGGTTCAATTAATTTCAATAGGGAAAATTGCTTTGAGATACGAGCAATTTGACATACGAGCAAGGTTACGGAACGAATTAAACTCGTATGTCGAGGTACCACTGACTAGAAATGTTTTATTTTATCTAACGAACTGTGCATTTTAGGGATGCCACACAAAAGTACCTTCTTTGTAGATTAAAATACAATATAATTAAAAATTAATCATAGAGGATGTTGAAGACCCAAGATTAATAAGGTGTATAGTTGATCCATTCCTGGGGAACACAAACAACAACAGGCAAGTATCTTATACTCATTTAATCTATGGCAAGTATTAACCAGCTCTTATTTTTCAGACTAATCCGATTTTTAAGAGCCCTGTACAAAAGCTAGAAATTTGCTTCATGATAACTATGAATATAAACAAACATAAACAACTATAAACAATATATGAATATTGTTTGTTTGTTGCTAGACGCAGGACAAAAACTAGCTTATACCATTAAATATAATCGTTCCTCTATTATTTTTCTTTTTTCTGTGGCTCCGCTTGTATGTGAGATGAAAAAACTCTCCCGGCTTTCTCCAAGACGAGATTGAAAAGAAGTGTTTTTAGGGAGCCGCCTTGTTATAATCCACTGTGAATTTCAAAGTTACTGGATTTGCTGTTATTTACTCGATGCTTTGACATTTCTCCCTCCATGCATCCGGCTTTAGTCAGCCGAATAAGCTTCTTTGGTATAGAAGAGAACTCCGCCATCGCGGTCCAGACTTGACTTCTCTCTATGCTATCATATGCCTGTCTGAAGGCTATAAAGAGGTTATATACACTTCCATCCTTTTTCAAATAGCTGTCTTAGTATAAACAGTTGGTCTATTGTTGATCTGGATGACCTAAATCCGGCATCAGATTCGCCCAGGTTGTTGTCCACATATGGGGTTAATCTGTCTAAGAGGATGTTTGAGTTTTTTATATGCAGCATTTATTAGGGAGATTCTCTGTAGTTGGAGCATTTCGATTTGTCCCCTTTTTTGTGGATGGGCACGATAATAGTTTCCTTCCATCGTGCGGGTATTTTTTGCAAGTCCTTGATCATTTTTAACTGTCATTCTTCAAGGAAATTGCCTTGTAGAATTCTCTGAAGCCCGTCTTAGTCCCGTCTCTTTCTATTGCTTCATACTTTTGTGGATCGTACTCTCATTTCCTCGCTCTTATTAGTTTTTTTGTTTCCTTTCGACATTCCGTGTATTTACTTCTACTTTCATTGTCCTGAAGTTGCATCATTCGCTTCCGTGTTGTTTGTCTTTCTCCCAGCTGGTTTTGGCATTCCTCATCAAACCATGTTATTGCCCTCTTTCTTTCACATATTTCAAACACATTTTCTGCTGTCCTTGTTATTAGTTCTACGGTTATTCCCCATTTTTCATTCTTCAATTTCAGTACATTCTGATTCAGAGTTTAATGATTGTTCGAGTCGTTATCTATACTGTTGCTGGTTTCCTTCATTCTGCAGTTCATCCATCTTCCACTTTGGTGTTGTCTTGGTTGTGTTGTATTTGTGAGTTGAGATTCTAATTCTAAGCTTCGCTCGAACTGCGTAGTGGTCTGAGTCCCGATATATTCCTCTGAGGATTCTTACATCTAGTATGTTACTCCCATCGCCAGCATCCACAACGCTATGGTCTATCTGATTTCGAGTTTTGTGATCATTTGAAACCCAGGTGTGTTTGTGGATGTCCCTGTGTGGGAACATGGTTGACTTTATCATCATATGATTGGATGCGGCTGATTCTATAAGTCTTTGTCCGTTGTCATTGGATCCGTTGTGGAGACTACATTTACCTATTGTTGGCTTAAGGTGAGGAACCTTGCCTATCTTGGCATTGAAGTTGTTACATAGTGTCACACATTGATCAATAGTCTCAATTAGTCAATAATAACTAATATATTTTTTTGAAATGTATTAGTCATGAACAATACTCTCCTGACGTTTGTCACGATCTTTCCGATAGATACCTGGTTTTAAAGCGATCTTACACCTCGAAATTGTTTACTTTATCTATTGCGCTAAATTGGCTTGTAAACAGTTCAACAATGTGATTACTACTCTTATTTATAGTCCACTTCCCAGCCAAATTGCTTCTTACTTCGTTTCGCGCATCTAAATTCAATGTTTGAGCAGTGTATTACCTGTAACGGAAATAAATCATACAGGATATACGGTAACGTACCTACCTCGAATAAAGCATATCTAGATCAAAGTCAATTTTAAGTATCATTGAATTCGGAAGCCTGGAAATAGCGTAATTGACTTTGTTAGGAATCGATGACTCGCATCAGAACATTTAGCATTCCCAGCGTTTTGACTACAGCCTATATTAATGTGGATGTTATGAATTTGATTTTAGATGTATTCTACATACGCATTAGAGTTCAGTGTGTCAGTTTTTGTACTTCTTTTAGTTCTTCTTTAGAATATATAACATATTTTATTTGAAAGCAATTTATTCTCAAATATTGCTTTTACTGTAAGCGATTTTCGAACTAGCCGCTATCTGACAGAAAATTGTCTATTTATGCTCTATTTCTCAATAAGTTTGGAATATGTTACATGTTTCCGACGAGGTTCATACCATGTATAGCAATAATCTTTGAAAATATTGGTCAGCAATAGGTAATGTAATGTTAAACGGCCAGGAGTTGGCTATTCAGTTTTAGATCCTTGGAGATACAAAAAGTGGTGATTACTTACAAAAACTTTTTTACTTTTGATTTATAGAATCTTTAGGGGGCCGTTTCTAACTTTAGTTTACATTTATTTACTTTCACTTTTTCACTATCATTTGCATGGAGTTAAGTCTGTCCCAAAACCAGTTTCATTAAGAAACAAAAATAACTAAAACTAACATATCCACCAATTTAAAAGCAAAAAATATACAAATTACCACCGCTTCTTTAGATCTATTATGCACAAAATTTACCAGTCGCTTATTTTCCCTGTTTCACATAAACGTATCTTTTAACAATAACTGGTTGCCCCAAGGACACCATTTACGAATAATTCAAGAGCATGTTTCTGTAAATGGAGATTATTACGGAATCCAACAAGACACCAACTTTTCTTTACAAAAAATCAAATAAAGACTTATCTCGCCAGCACTTAACTCTCCAGTTATTGTACCTGGTGGTCAATAACTGATCCAAAAAAACAAATTAAATTACCTAGGAATTATAGTGGACAAAAACTCAAACCCACCAAACACGAAATATCAAAACAAATTGGAGTGGCAGAACAAAACACTTTCGATAGCTACCGAACAAGGAACACATACTGAAAACAATTGCATCTAAAGACACTAAACAGCAGAGCAGATTAATCCAAAATCCAGACATTCGTGTTGTGTAAGAATTTTATTTCCACGAAGGATTCATGAATTCTTTGATCAAGTTGTTTTCGGCTTAAAATGACTTTTTTATAAATTTTATTTTCCCCAAACATTCCCCAAAAAAATTATGCAAATGTTAGATCCGGTATGCGTCGGGATCTTCCAATCCTAGGTGCAAATGTCCCACCTGGCAGCTGACTTAGGTTCGAAAGGAAATTTAAGGTGGAAATCCCAACAAAAGAAAGTATACCGACGGCTCACGTGCCCCCAATACGGGATGGTCTGAGGCAGGCGTATACCAGCAAGACACCAACAGGGGAGCGTCTATTTCGCTGGGAAGCTGGACGACAGTTTTTCAGGCGGAATTATATGCAATCCTCGAGGTTGCTACATATAGGGAAGTTACAGAAGGACGAGAGGGAGTGATCGAGATCTACTCCGACAGCCAGGGTGCCCTCAAGGCACATTTAAATTACTGGGATGTCCTGAACAACGTGGCAGAACAGAAACAAATAAACCTGGTGTCCGGTGCACCAGGTCCGGTGCACCTGCGGTTCGCGTGTAACGAGCGGGCCGATGTATTGGCAAGGCTCGCATCTTCTGAGAGCCCAATCACTGCCGAACCTCAACTAGGGTTAAGTCACAAGGTAAATGACTGGGCTCTTAGAGGCACCACAGAGATGTGGAGAAAGACGGAAGGGTGTAGACAAGACAAAAAAATGTTTGGTCCCCACCACGACCCTAATAGCAACCATCAGGACAAACGCCAATTTTAATCAGCTTTATGGCGACGTGGATATTGCCAAAGAAATTAAGTCCCAGCACCTAAGATGGAACGGGCATGTCCATAGACTACGAGATGACAGACTGACGAGACTGATGTTTGAGGAAAGTCCGTGGGGAAAAAGGTCCCTTGGAAGACCACGCCAGAGACGGAAACACAACATCAAAGCAGATCTCACAAAAATTAATACTCCTTTGGACACGAATCTCGAATCACGAATGGAAATGGGAGGCGCTATTGTAGCAGATTCAACGGCTTTCACACTGCGATGCAGAGGGGAAACGGAAGTCCCACTACACTATCTTTCCATACATTCAACTTGGCTGAAACAAATTTAAACACGGCTCTCAGTGCGGGGCACACCTTAAGTGGAGATAGATAGAATCACTGACAGAGTGCCAGAGAGGGGAGCCGTAAGTCAGTATGGGCCTTATGGTGGAGGTGTAGAGCAGAAGTTTGTTTTGAGGTGGTAGAAATGAATTTGTCGCTAGAAGAGAGTACAACTTTCTTCGGGCCATGAAAATCTTTTGCACAGCATAGTCAACATGCTTGTTGAAATGAAGTCCGGCGTATTGTTTGAATCCCACGTATTTCATCTCTTTCACTGGCTTGATTGGAATATTTTGGACCATGAGTGGCGATAGGATTTTATTGTTAGTGAATTTGCGCGAAAAGATAATAAGTTCAGTCTTCCTGGGATTCACTTTAAGTTTCCATTTGTCGAAGTACGGCGTCAATAAACTCAGGTGATGTGCAATGCGGGATTCCGCAGCATGTGAATAAAAAGACGATGTGTAAATAGCCGCATCATCAGCGTATTGTGCTATTTTTGTAGTGGGAAGTTTTGGAATGTCTGATGTATAACAATGTATACAGCAACGGGGAAATCACTGTACCTATGGTACTCCTGCCGCGATGCGTTTTTTGGCAGAAGTGGAATCCTCCACTTTCACCTGGATGGTATGGTTTTTTAGGTAAGACGCTATAAGGGAAACTAGGTAGAGTGGCAGTGAATGCACGGCAAACAACTTATACAGCAGGCCTGTGTGCCAAACAGTGTCAAAGGCTCTTTCCATGTGGAGAAGCAGCATTACCGTACTTTGAAGCTTATTATGCTTTGATTAATGCTGCATATGCATCCGTTACGATCTTAGCAGTCTGCAGCGTTGTGTTATGTCTTTATCAAAAGCCAAACTGCTCATCCGGGATTAAACTTCGAAGCTCGGCCGCTGCCCGTAGTCTCCATAGGATAACCTTCTCGGTTAATTTGCCTAGGAAGTTCAAGAGCGGAGCTTGCTGAGACAGCTTAAGTGGAGAGAGTGTACGAAGAATGCCTCGTCCATGAAAACCAACAAAATACAAATATATAGAAAAGAAACCAGAATTGCATCCTGGACGTGTACGTCGCCTATGCATGGCAGGAAAACTCGCCAATGTAGATGCAGAAATAAATAGACTAAGAATCAAGATCTTGGGGCTAAGCGGAGTACGATGGCCGGGCACTGGGAATCACAGGACTTAAAACGGCGTTCTCTACTACTCAGGTGGCGACGACCCCAAACACCAGTATGGCATAGCTATACTCAGCTCCTCTGAACTAGAAAAATCGGTAACTGATTTTATCCCACTCGGAGATCGAGTGATGCTTTTGGGAGTCCTCACTACTCATAGAGTTATGACTGTAACTGAAGCATACGCTCCAAGAGGGGACAAACCTGATGAGGTGGTTGAGGAGATTTACTCTGCTTTAAAAGAAGCTATCAAAACAACAACAATTAAGGGGAGATGACAATTGTTCTGGGCGACTATAACTCCAAAATCGGGAAAGGTGCTGATGGCGAGGTCTGCGGAGATCATGGGCTGGGAACACGCAACACTAGAGGTGATCGTCTGGTGCAATCCTGTACAGAGCAGCGCCTCTCTGCTGCCAACACTGGCGAAAGGAAACAACATCGTAGACGCCTATACATGTAGAAATCTCCAGCCGATCGCGAGAAATCAAAAAGGTTTCGTCCTCGTCCAGAGCCATTTAATGAAGTTTGTTGAATCAGCAACAACATACCCTGATACCTACGTCAACAGCGACCACAATACCGTAGAATACAGCTTCGCTACTTCGCTAGAGTCCAACGTCTAAATAAATAAGTGAGTCGATATCAAAAGACTTCTTGATCCCGAGACACGAGCCAGAGCAGTCGAGAATCTCGAGGCGCGTCTACAAACAACTAACATTTAGAATGACGACGTCGTAGAGCCTCGGTGGACTGTATTAACGAAGTCACTTTTGGAAACTGAGGAGGGTGACATTGGATATGCACAAGCCACTCAAAAGCAGCAGTGGATGACAGATAAAATTCTCCAACATATGAACGAGAGAAGGAAGCACAAAGACACAGACAATTACCGATGCAGGGAGCTGAACAGGGCGGTGAGCTCATAATGCCCAAAGGCAATCGGAGGATGGTTAACTAAAAATGCAGTAAAATGGAGATACTAAGAAAAAAGCATGACTCGTTTAATATCCACAAAAAGATCAAGGAATTCACAAACTCACAACGCAAGCAGGTCCACGATATTTTGAAGGACACTAACAAGAAGATCTTAACGAACTCTAAGGAAAAGCTTAAAAGATGGAAAGAGCATGTTGAGGTCCTCTTCTATGACACACGATCCAACCACCTGGAGACTATGATGATATCAACGAGCCCGGCCTTGGTATCACGATAGAGGAAGTGAGACGTGCTATAAAACTTCAGAATAATGACAATCTTGAAATTGATCGTCAATGCAGATGAAATAGGCCTGAAAATGCTTACATCGTTGATCAACTCAATATATGAAACTGGGAAAATACCAACGGACTGGCTGAGGTCGACGTTATCGCTCTGCCAAAAAACCAAACGCTTTTCAATGTGACGACCACCGAATGATAAGCTTGACTTTTCACGCCCTCAAGGTATTTATCCGTATCGTCCACAATCGCATGCACACATTACACACTAATCTCGCATATACGCCAGATGTGAGGGGCATGCTGGAGAAACTCAATTTGGATTTGAGAACGGAGTGGGCACGCGCGATGCTCTCTTCTCTCTCAAAGTTCTCAAACAACGATGCAGAGATATGAATGTGGATATATACAGATATGAATGTGGATATATACATCGGAGTCGATGCGGGAAATCTGAACATCATCACACAGCTGTACTGGCATCAAACTGCAGAGATTAGGATAGAGGGTATAACATCCGAAGAAACAGAAATCAGAATGGGTGCTTGACAAGGGTGTGTCCTGTTCCCTCTCCTCTTTAATATATACTCGGAGGCAGTGTTCCGGGAGGCATTGGAGAATGTGAAAGAGGGCATTAAAATCGGCACCCTTATTAATAATGTTGAAGTTTCTTGGTGACCGTGATGATAATTAGTGATAAATGTTGCTTTCTGTGTTTGGGTTGATCGGTAAATAGATAGTTGGGAAAAAACGACTATTTTTCATGGGCCAACGTTTCGGCTTTATTTAAGCCATCATCGGGGCTCTAAAAGGTAACAGACTGGTCAGTCTTAAAATTAGATAAAAGTTGTTTTTAATTAAAATAAAATTCAAACGGAACCGAGTCAATCAAAGGACAAACAGACATATCAATTTGACGGTAACACAAGATAAAACAACTAAAAAAAACTTTAAAAAGTAAAAAACAATAGCTATAAAACAAAAATTGGTAAAGCAGAGGGACGTAATCATTCGTAAGGTCACTCACCAATAATTTAGTGCATTTCTACAGTAGATTAATGGCCAAAGCATGCTTACAGAGGTAGGTGTAATATTGCACTGATTTAGTACTTTATTGTGTCCGTATGTCAAAAGTGTGAAGAATGACTTGCTGATAAGGAAATATTAATTATTTTCTTTAAACATCAACTATAGGTTGAATCTAATAATTAATACTCCCTGTAGAATGATAATATCTAAAATTCAAATAATTTAGCGGCAAACGTCGGTGTCGTATAACCTGAATGACCCTGTACATATCTTTGTATATTGCATAAACTTTGCTGATTTTTGGTCAGTTCAGTATGTTTTAATGTGTTGTGTACGTTCTTAATAGTTTAAACAGTTTTATAATGAGTAAAACTACACATTTCCGGTAAAGTGGACATACTATCCCATATCCAAGTCGACAAAAAAACCTTCATTCTTTGGTAAAAGTCTAATAATAAGTTGGTAGTTCCCAGAGGGTTTAAAATCCACCCTACCGTATCTTGTAATTTCGCCCACGCGAGGTAAAATGCAAGAAGGAATTTGAGTTGTTTGATTTAAATTTTGCGAGTGTAAACTTTTACGACTGGTAAATTCACTAAAGTTTGGGATTTCCGGGTTTAGAAGAGCAGTCTAATAAATGATTTTCTTGTAATGTTCCACAGCATCTAAGTAACATTTTCAAATGTATGAAAACTTTAATCCCAATCTTCCATTGTAGTTTAAATGAAACAGAGCTTTTGATAGATTTAAAATTGAGCAATCAGTCAAAAAGGTGTTTTGATTGTATCAAATGTATCGTTGCGCTTTAATGGCAACTATTTTTAGATTGTAATAAACACATCGTCCAGGATGTCACCGTACTGAATAGTTTTACGGCGAGCCCGCCAACAGATTGGATAGGACAAAAGTGAAACTAAACGTCCGGAACGAAAGAGCAAGAATGATCTTAGCGAGAAATGGGAATCGATGGAGAATAGGGCATCATACCAGAAATAACGTTCAACAAAGCTGAGAAATCTACAATATTTAAACAACGAAATAAATGTGAACGATCTGAAGCTGAAGATTAACAATATTAAAATTAAAACTGAAGGTAAACATTGCTAGAGAGAGCAAAGTAAAGAAGATAAATTGAGTCCTAACACGAGTAACCCAATGAAGATGAGGAAATACTTAGATGACAGACACATGGGACTTGTAATGCATTTAGACAACTAAACAGAAATATCTTCAATTCTGCCAGACGAAACGTCCGAAATTACAATTAAAAACTTATAGCTCAAGTAATTGAGGAAAAGAAGGGACTAAGAGTGCTACAGAAGAACCTCACGAAAGGCCGCGAAAATATCGATTCTATATAGAACAGAAATCTTTAAAACTAATAAAAAATTTTACACGCAGCTCTATAGAAAAGAGACGGAACTTGCAAATGCGTGACAATTACTGACGGTTCAGAATGATGGATCGGAGGATATTCCAGAAAAAAACTATAGACGAAATACCCAATACCGTTTTGGATATGAAAAGCAAAAAATCCGCAGGAGACGACGATGCTATCCAGGGGATAAATACATTATCCAAAAATGTTTTAATGCGTGCCTTCTTAACGGCACAACACCTTCCCAATGTTGTAATGGGGCAATTGTCACTATGCACAAAAAAGGCGATACCCCGACTCCAAAAAACTACCGGCGCATCAGTTTGCCTTCTCACGTCTATAATCCAGTCATAAAAATAATAACAAAAGGAATCACAAACACGCTTGACAACTACCAACCACGAGACCAGCTGACTTCCGCTGTGGATACGGAACCAATAACCACCTACAAGTAATCAAAGCCTTGTTGTTAAAACCCTAAAAAATTATTATCTAGTAATAATTGAATTCTCTACAGTTATTGTTCGCTATTTTGTTACTTTTTAAATACATTTTTTGTCTCTCAATATGATTTTTATATTTGTTAAGTGTTTTAATTTTTGTCATTGTCACTGTGATATTTCTTTCATTGGCGTTAACTATAATTAATTATGCCTTTATTATGTTTTAAAAACAGTTTTTGCTTTGTTGCCTCTGTCATTATTGCTCTGTGATCCGTGTTATTATTATGTTAGATCGCTTACTATAATATATACAGGGTGTCCTGCAAGCAAATGATCAAAAGGTCACTGCGACATTCTTTGGCTCAAATGAAGACCATATGACCAAACTGTTGTTAAGAAAAATGTCAGGCTCCTTTGCTATTTATGGTTAAAGTTCTGCAAAAAAATTGGTTTTTGAAATATCGGGAGAATGGTGCAATTGATTTTAATGGAACTCGCTGTGAATTTGTTCCTGTGTCAGACTCATGTTTTGATGAAGCAACCGAGTTCATCCGATTTGGGCAAGTGACAAAATCTTGAGTTTCTTGCTTCAAAACCTACCAGAACCTTTCATTTGTTGGCTGGAATCAACTCGTTTTTTAAATTGATGCAATAATCTTTTCTGGACCGCCACCAAAATATATAAAGCTATTTGTAGACCCTTGCTAGACTTTGGACATATACTCATGACCAACGGAACAGAAAGGACAAAACGTTATACACAAATAACAGAACAAATTGCACTAAGACTAATAACACGAATAAGACACCCCCAAAACCCACTACACAACCCCCCCCACCCAACTACTATACGAACGCACAAACATGACAAAGATCTCGGAAAGACTCATACAGCTACAGACAAAATGGACAAACAACCCCTACAACTGGACCATACTGAATCCCCTTTGCCTTACAAGACCAACCAGACAATCCCGCTTCCGTTTCCCTACATTAACGCTACTCGAACACTTACAAACGCAACTGACTAGTGGACAATAAAATAATTTCTTCTTGCCACTGAAATTTTATTTAATAATATCGTTAACCTAGAATAAGAGAATTTTCATATTTGTTTTTTATTTAGATTAAGACTACATGTATTAAACAAGGGCAGAAAGACCGATAAGTCGATAGCCTTTTTTAGAAATAAAGATGTTTACTACTACTACTCCTTTCTAGACATTTTTGGGTTTTTTGTAAAATCTTGTAGCATTCATAGCTTTTGTGCAAAAAAATATTTTTGTTTGCTTGCTATTTAACAATTTCAAGCATTAACTGCAAACGTCGTAGTAAGCGATAATGTTCTCTTATAACAATTGACCACAAACTTAAATTCACTAAACACATACGAAACATCAGGGCAGAAACAATAAAGAGAACAAAACACTTCCGATCACTAACCTACAAAGACAGAGGAATTAGCACAAACACCGCCACCAAATATATAAAGCTATTTGTAGACCCTTGCTAGACTTTGGACATATACTCATGACCAACGGAACAGAAAGGACAAAACGTTATACACAAACAACAGAACAAATTGCACTAAGACTAATAACACGAATAAGACACCCCGAAAACCCACTACACAACCCCCCCATCCAACTACTATACGAAACGCACAAACATGACAAAGATCTCGGAAAGACTCATACAGCTACAGACAAAATGGACAAACAACCCCTACAACTGGACCATGCTGAATCCCCTTTGTCTTACAAGACCAACCAGACAATCCCGCTTCCGTTTCCCTACATTAACGCTACTCGAACACTTACAAACGCTACGGACTAGTGGACAATAAAATAATTTCCTTCTTGCCACTGAAATCTTATTTATTTAATAGTATTGTTAACCTAGAATAAGAGAATTTTCATATTTGTTTTCATTTAGATTAAGACTGCATGTATTAAACAAGGGCAGAAAGACCGATAGGTCGATAGCCTTTTTTAGAAATAAAGATGTTTACTACTACTACTGTTCTCTTATAATAAATTTATTGTCACCCGTTTTGTAATTTTCAACTGGCCGACATGGTCGAAGTCTAAGCCCCGGTCGTCTAATGAAAGCGTTTTCGGCCGAATTGCGTTCATCAGAAATCTCACGAAATAATAAGCGAGTTTTTAACAAAATTATGTAGAAGCAAATCCACAGCAAGTTTCATTAAAATCCATTTGGGCGCTTTGATGATATTACAAAAAACTTGAAAAGTTTTGTTAATGTAAATAGCTAAAGAATATCTAAAATTGTCAGTTAGCAAGAGAACAGAAATATTTTTTGGCGTAAAAACTATGAATGCTACAAGATTTTAGAAAAAGGACAAAATGTCAAACGAGTATTAATGGAACTTAAAAAAATCAGTTGATTCCAACGACCAAATAAAAGTTCTGGAATTTTTTATACCAAGACACTGAAGAATGTAGCAGTTGCCCAAAGCTAACTCGCACGCTTTATAAAAATATGAGTCTTATATAGGAAAAAATTCACAACGAGTTTCAATTTCATTAAAACCCATTGTATCATTCTTCCGATATTTCTAAAAGTATAATTTTTTTGAAGAACTTTGACAAACGAAAGCAGAGGATCCAAACATTTTTTTAAATAAAAGTTAGGCCAGATCGTCTTCTTTTGATCAAAATAATATTGCAGTACCTTTTTGTTCATGTGCTTACGAGACACCCTGAATGTTATTATTTAAGCCTGCTCTCTATATAATAAACTCTATATCTACACTCATCCCTTGAAAGAGAGAGTTAACATATTTTTGTATAGTAGGTTGTATTCATCTATCTAGCTACAAATACATTCATTTGCCTATTCACCTGACAAAACATTTGAATTTTGACTGAAGCATTACCCATATGTCCTAGAGAACACTTAATGTACAGTTTAATTTAATTTTGTTTTTATTTTTGTATGATATTTAGTGATTTTGGCGATTTGAAATTAAATAGAAGGTAAATATGTATAAGTCACCTTTAATTTATCGCAGCAGTAGCAGAAAGTAAATTTCGCAGCACTTTACACAGGAGTAAATTTCTCTACAAAATTATACGAAGACATACAGTCTCATGAACTTGCAACTGAAAAAGAATAGAGGCTACAAATGCGGTGAAACAGACACACGTTGAATATAAAATACCTCGGGATCAACGCAAGGGAATCTGAATGTCTATTAAGAAATAATTGTTGTTTATTGTCTCCAGGACAATTAAACGTTCACAACGGTTCCTTTTTCCATGACACGGCGGCCAGTCACATCCGTAATATGTTCTCTTTTTAGAGTTGGTTCTTTTACGTGGGTGGTCAGTAGTCATTTTCACCCAAACAAACTTTTAAAAAACACGCTGTTTTGCAGATTTACACATAATTAGCTTAGATGTGCACCCTTAACGGTGACGACCTTATCAAAACTACTTGCCTGGAGATCGAAATTTGATTCTGATTTTAAAATGAACGTTTTTATTGATGTCTATTTTAAATATTTCGATAGCAAATTAGAAAATCGTACCAACTGTGAGAAAAAACTTTATTTATTGATCAAACGGAATATTTCTTTCAGTATAATTACGACTGTAGATGAAACCTGACTTTTTATTGACCTGTTACGTTAATTAAGAATCAGGCATTAATTTAGGTATTTGCAATGGAATTTTCAATTAAATCGTTTCCATACAGGATGTTACAAATTCGTTGCATCAGGAAAGTTGCTGATGCTTGTCTCGTTTTAATGCTGCTATAAATCTTGGAAAGTCCTAATTGTTGAGAAAGGCATGTTTCAAAAAAGTAGATTAATTGATGCAATTGATATTATTGCAGATTATTTTAGAAAAAAAATCAATAAAACCGTAAATTATTCAATACTATGACTCCAATCTAAATATTGGAGAGGATTTTTATTTTGTAACTATGTGTGCGTTGGTGCGAACAGAAATATTGAAAAAAAAACTGCTTGATTGAACTGAAACTGCCATAGTATTATCCTTAACTTCCCGCGTTCATTCCCATCAGAACATGCCCAAATACTGCAGTTTTACAATTAATTTTTTACATAGAATTGTATTATTAATTTAATAAGAATTAAGTTCCATAATAATAATGTAAAAAGTTTACTTAATGTTAATACTAGGGCTGTTTTGAATATTTTTTCAGATTTAACTATACTCACAGAAGGAAAATATTTAATTAGTTTAATGATTTGCATTAATACATTTTGTTTTGTTTTCACCGAATTTATCTGCAACGAAGGTTATGAGACTTTCACCATAATATTGGAATGCATAGACCGAACTTCACTTTTGTGTTGCACAACGAATATAGAGAGTGTTTCGAAATGAGCGCCATTTTTATAAGTGTGATTCGGGCTTGATTAGTGTTTGTGTAGTTTGTTTTTATCTTGTGCTGAAAAATAATTTCAATTAAAAATGTAGAACTCACATGTGGAGAGTTCACTCAACAACCGGAGAGTACCAAGGAATGAGCTTGTCTCCATTAATGGTATATGTTACTTACAGTTTTTTCTTCAGCACGCTATAAAGGATTTTACAAGAAAGATAAATCCTTCCATCGCCTCAGGCGCCCATATTACTAGGAAACCACTAGCACCGGTTTACTTATTTTCCATAAGTAACGAACCTCTCTTTGCAGCTACTTTGCGGATCTAACTTATACAGTACGATCAGAGCTTCTCAACTCAAACAATATCAAAAGGGCACTGATTTGATGATTCTCAGATTGAACGAAAATTTTTGATATACTTGCTTATAATTTGAAACTTTCACAACTAATAGAACAAAGATTTGAACAAGTTTCCAAGCTTTTAACAGAACGTATTTCCATCCATTTGGAAATTGATAAAAATAAATAAACAAATGTTTATTTCAAATTTAGGATCTTTGGAAAGGCCGATTTTATTTTATTTACGTCTTTTATTACTAATTGATAATGAGTGCTCTTTTTTATATAAAGGAAGTCATTATCAAAACGTAATATAGAAAGTAGAGGGAATTCTGTGACGCACTGATGATCAATCTGTATGAGAAATCACAATTAGTGAAAGAAATTCATTTTAAAATGTTGCCTTGACGATTACATAGCGATTCTGCTAGATTTTTCAAATGGTATCTAAAGAAGTGTATGTTAATAAATTATGAAATACGAATATGTAATATATTCGCTCTGAATATTCCGCTTCCGGAAAATTGTCAAATATTTTTTGGCTTTGACTTTTTTAAACTTTATTATTTAGAAGTTAAGGAAGAGAAAAATCTTAATTTAGTTATATGTTACTTTGATGTTTGATGCACTCCAGATATTAGCATATGTAAACATGTAATGCTTAAAGGGAATGAACATGATGCTACACGATTCTCTTGACTTCAAATAAAACCACTTTCTTTATTTCTACTTTTTTGTGAGTGATTTTTTTGTTGAAATGTTGAAAAATCCCATTAAATTAAGTGATAATTACCAAAATTCCGATGCAAAATTTGTGATCTATAAAATTCTCTACATTTGAGATTTATTAAGTAAAATTATTATTTGAAAATTATTGTTTATGATTCCTTCATATTTGCTCCAATTTATTTCATTCAAATGGGATTTTTAAGTTACATTATTTATAGTAGTAGTAAACATCTTTATTTCTAAAAAATGGCTATCGACCTATCGGTCTTTCTGCCCTTGTTTAATACATGTAGTCTTAATCTAAATAAAAAAACAAAGATGAAAATTCTCTTATTCTAGGTTAATAATCTTATTAAATAAACTTTCCAATTCTAATGACAAGAAAAAATTATTTTATTGTCCAGTAGTCAGTTGCGTTTGTAAGTGTTCGAGTAGCGTTGATGTAGGGAAACGGAAGCGGGATTGTCTGGTTGGTCTTGTAAGACAAAGGAGATTCAGTATGGTCCAGTTGTAGGGGTTGTTTGTCCATTTTGTCTGTAGATGTATGAGTCTTTCCGAAATCTTTGTCATCTTTGTGCGTTCGTATAGTAGTTGGGTGGAGGGGTTGTGAAGTCGGTTTTGGGGGTGTCTTATTCGTGTTATTAGTCTTAGTGCAATTTGTTCTGTTGTTTGTATATAACGTTTTGTCCTTTCTGTTCCGTTGGTCATGAGTATATGTCCATAGTCTAGCAAGGGTCTACAAATAGCCTTATATATTTTGGTGGCGGTGCTTGTGCTAATTCCCCTGTCTTTGTAGGTTAGTGATCGGAAGTGTTTTGTTCTCTTTATTGTTTCTGTCCTCATGTTTCGTATGTGTTTAGTGAATTTAAGTTTGTGGTCAATCGTGGTTTCTAGGTAGTAGTAGTAGTAAACATCTTTATTTCTAAAAAAGGCTATCGACCTATCGGTCTTTCTGCCCTTGTTTAATACATGCAGTCTTAATCTAAATAAAAAACAAATATGAAAATTCTCCTATTCTAGGTTAACAATAGTAGTAGTAAACATCTTTATTTCTAAAAAAGGCTATCGACCTATCGATATTTCTGCCCTTGTTTAATACATGCAGTCTTAATCTAAATAAAAAACAAATATGAAAATTCTCCCATTCTAGGTTAACAATACTATTAAATAAATAAGATTTCAGTGGCAAGAAGAAATTATTTATTGTTCACCAGTCCGTTGCGTTTGTAAGTGTTCGAGTAGCGTTAATGTAGGGAAACGGAAGCGGGATTGTCTGGTTGGTCTTGTAAGACAAAGGGGATTCATTATGGTCCAGTTGTAGGGGTTGTTTGTCCATTTTGTCTGTAGCTGTATGAGTCTTTCCGAGATCTTTGTCATGTTTGTGCGTTCGTATAGTAGTTGGGTGGGGGGGTTGTGTAGTGGATTTTGGGGGTGTCTTATTCGTGTTATTAGTCTTAGTGCAATTTGTTCTGTTGTTTGTGTATAACGTTTTGTCCTTTCTGTTCCGTTGGTCATGAGTACATGTCCAAAGTCTAGCAAGGGTCTACAAATAGCTTTATATATTTTGGTGGCGGTGTTTGTGCTAATTCCTCTGTCTTTGTAGGTTAGTGATCGGAAGTGTTTTGTTCTCTTTATTGTTTCTGCCCTGATGTTTCGTATGTGTTTAGTGAATTTAAGTTTGTGGTCGATTGTGATTCCAAGGTATTTTACGTCGTTTTTTGGTTGTGTCGTTTGGCCGTCTGCAGTTATTGTAGGGGAGTCAGCGTTGAGTCTGTGGTTTGTGAGCAGAAGTTGGTTTTTTGACGCGTTTGGTGTTAGTCTCCATTTATAAAACCATGTCATTGTGTTGTTTGTTAGTGTTTGGAGTCTTTACGCTGCTCTCTCAGTAGTTTTGTCATGTACAATAAGTGCCGTGTCGTCTACGTATTGTAATATGTATGCCGATCTGTCGATTTGATTTTTGTCTGGTAAGTTGTAATTGTATATGTCATGGCAGTATATATTGTAGAGAAACGGTGAGAGCGGGGATCCTTGAGGGAGCCCTTGTTCAGGGGAAAAAGAAAATGACAGTGTTTTGTCAATTCGTACCTGTAGTTGTCTGTTTTCTAGTAAGTTCTTTATGGTGTGTAGTAGATATGTTGGTGTGTGTAGTTTGTATAGTTTGTATAGTAAGCCCCTATGCCAGACACTGTCAAAAGCCTTGTTAATGTCCATAAACAGGCAAGCTGTCTTTCTGTCAGTTAGGTGGGTAGTTTGTATATTGTTGGCCAAAATAAAGAGCGGATGAACAGTCGAGTGATGCTGTTTGAAACCAAATTGGTAGGTAGGTATATACCCTCCAATCACTCTTTCAAGCCGCTGCTTCATTATGCCTTCAAAAATCTTGCCCAGTATTGGAAGCAGTGTAATTGGTCTGTAGTTGCTCGGTTGTGTATTGTCCAGTCCATTTTTGGGTATAGGGATTATTAAGCCGTTTTTTCATGTTTCTGGGATTCTGCCATTTGTGATGCAGTTGTTCAATTCAGTTAGGATCAGTTTGTGTGTTTCTTGAGTTAGGCTTTGCAAGACTTTTGCCTTAATTTTATCTTTCCCCGGTGCAGTGTTCTTGATGTGCGCTAGGGCTTCATCGTACTCTGTGTCTGTGATCAGTGTGCAGGCATAGTTTGGTGAGTTGTTAAAATAGTTCAAGTACCAGTCGTTGATCAAGTTCCAGTTGTCATTGTCGAAGTTAGGGTTTGTCGATATGCTGAAGGCCCTTTGATAGTGTCTGGCGAATGCGTCCGCTTTCTCTTTGTCTGTGTAGCGTTCTATTCCGTTTTCGTCAATTGTGTCAGTAGTACCATTCTTCCTGTATTGCGCCAGTTTCTTAATTTTTCGCCAGTATGTTTTGCCTTTGTGCTTCTGTATTTCTTTACATGTTTCTAGCCATTTGTCTTGTCGGTATTGTCCAATCAGAGTTTTAATGTTTCTGTTAAGTTGGTTCAGTGTCTTTTTTAGGTCGTTATTTTGAGTGTTTGTATATAGTCTGTACAGTTCTCTCTTATGTTTTATTAGTCTCAGTATGTATTTGGGTAGTGTATGTCGGTAGAAAACATTTTTTATTTCCGGGCTAAATTTTCCTATGGCTAGTGAAAGTTGTTGTTGTATGGTTTCTATTGAAATGTGCTGTGCTTGTGATTGAATGTAGTCATGTATATGTTGTTTCATTTTGTCTTTGTCAGTCTTTGTTAGGTTTAACTTTTTCTCTATAGGAGGTGTACTGGAGGTAGGTTGCGTATGTTGTAAGTCTATGTTAAACGTAATAGCCAGGTGGTCGGATCCAAGTTCGTTGGTTAAGTTTATATTGTTGATTGTGTTTGTCAAGTTTCTTGTGTGCAGTAGAACGTCTGGTGTTGAGTCTGGGTTTGCGGGCATCAGAAAAGTTGGTGGGGTGTGCTGTTTTATAAAGTCGGAGTTTTGCAAAAATCTTTTAAATTGTTTCGTTTTGTTTGTGTTCAAGTTAAAGTCGCCTATAATTATTGCATATTTATAGATGCTCGCCTTACTCATTATGTTTTGTTCTAGGTTGGAGTTATATGGTTGGGTGTATATATGTCAGAAATATGTGTATCAGGTCGTTTAAGTAGGGTATGGTAAAATGTAGACAGTCGTTCAAAGGGTTGTTGAGGGAAGGAGGATTTGCTCTTCCAAGTTTAGATGTTGGTTTTAGGAGAGCTGCGACCCCGCCCCTGGCATGATTGATGGTATTTCCATGCCTATAGATATACTGCCAATTTCTGTACGTTGGTGTTTGTCCTAGTTTGGTTTTAGTCTCTACAAATATGCAGCAGTCTGTGTCGTTTTGTTCTATGTAATTGTAAATAAGTGGTTTTTTGCTGTTAAGTCCGTTGATGTTCGCGTAAAGTACTTTCATATTGAATCTTGTATGTTTGTTACTGTCTGTCTCACTTGTTCGCAGGGTTCAGTTGGAGAGCGTCCCTCGGGCAGGAGCATGTCAAACATTAGGATGTAGACATGGTTCCCGAAGAAAACAACGGAGGTGTCAATGTCGAAGTCTTCTATAAATTGTTTTCGTAGTTTTTTTAGTAGTTCGTCTCTGTTGGTATTGTTTGTCTTGTTAAGTTGATGTTTGTATTTGTTTATGATGTGGTCATGTGTTGTAATGGGTGTGTGTATTCTACTTGCCACTGTCGTTGTCTCCGCAATCCCGGACGTACGTTTGTTTACACATTTTATTTTTACGTTTGGGATTCCGACGATTGGGGCTGTCGGTCGTTTTGGGTACTTCATGCTCCATGCTGCGTGGTCCTCTGAGTTGCATGCTGCGCACTTGGTTGGCAGTGGCGACTCGCACCTGGAAGTTGGATGGGGTCCCTGGCACTTGTTGCATCTTGGCGGTTGTTTGCAATCTTCAGTTTTGTGGCTAAACAGGTTGCATTTGCCACACGGCGCAGGCACGGGTGCTGGTGGTTTGCTTTCGGTGATTTTGAAAATGGGGCCCAAAAAATGAACCGCACCGTCGTTCATCAACCTTTCGTATGTGGATATGTCGCCGGTTATTAACCTCATCATGAGTGTGGGTGCGTTGCGCTCTCGCGAGATAATTCTCCTGCAGAACCTTATTCTGAAGCCCTGCTGCTCCAGGCGTTCCAGAAACATGCTGTCTTCAATGTCCAGGTCGACCCCAGTGGCGACGACTGAATATGATGGTGTAATATGGTGGTGACCTGACTTTTGTTGTCGGATTAGTGGGAGGTTATCGTTTTTTTGTAATTTGTAATTTGTTACAGTGTTTTCTTGTTTTAGTTGTTGTAAAATTTTTGATGTTTTGTCCTCCTGGTTGGTTTTGATTAGGAAGTAATTATCTTGTCTGATAATCACATCCTTGTTGTTGGGGTTGAGTTCCTCCCACCTGATTGCAAGTTGGACTCTGGTGATGGTCGACAATGCGTTCGCTGTGAATGTGTGCGAATACGTGGGAAATCTTGTTGATGTTGTCTTGCTGTTTGTTGTTTGGTTTTTATTGGTTGTAGACTGATAGTCCAAAGCTATTCGTTTGGCCTCAGGTGTTGGCTTTGTGGGGGTTGGCTGGGTTGGCTGGGTTGGCTGGGTTGGCTGGGTCGTCTTCGGTTTTCTGCCCCGTTTTTTCGATTGTGGCTTTTTGAACCCACCATCGTGGGAGGCATAATCCGATTCGGATTCTTGCGAACTCCCAGGGCTCATCCTTTCGTTTGAATTAAACCCGTATATTCTCGCTGGACGATAAATGCGGTTGGATTCTTCAAATTCTTTGCGTAGTGTAAACGACCTTGCTTTAAATAAATACGCTGATACCGTGCACGTCCTAGGTATTTTATGTCATTCTTTGGTTCTGTCGTTTGGCCGTCTGCAATTATTGTAGGGGAGTCAGCGTTGAGTCGGTGGTTTGTGAGTAGAAGTTGATTTTTTGACGCGTTTGGTGTTAGTCTCCATTTATAGAACCATGACATTGTATTGTTCGTGTTTGGAGTCTTTCAGTCGCTTTTTCAGTGGTTTTGTCGTGTACTATTAGTGCAGTATCGTCGGCGTATAGTAACATGTACGCTGATTTGTCTATTTGGTTTTTGTCTGGTAAGTGGTAATTATAGATATCATGGCAGTATATATTATATAGGAATGGTCAGAGCGGGGATCCTTGCGGGACTCCTTGTTCAGGGGAAAAAAAGATAATGTGTTGTGAATTCGTACTTGTAGTAGTCTGTTTTCAAGTAAGTTTTTTATGATGTGAAGTAGATATGTTGGTGTGTGGAGTTTGTGAAGTTTGTAGAGTAAGCCCATATGCCAGACACTGTCAAAGGCCTTGTTAATGTCCATGAATAGACACGCCGACTTTCTGTCAGTTAGGTGAGTCGTTTGTATATTGTTGGCCAAAATAAAGAGCGGATGAATAGTCGAGTGATGTTGTTTGAAACCAAATTGGTGGGTAGGTATATATTTTCCAATCACTTTTTCAAGCCGCTGCTTTATTATGTATTCAAAAACTTTGCTTAGTACTGGAAGTAGTGTAATTGGTCTGTAGTTGCTCGGTTGTGTATTGTCCAGTCCATTTTTGGGTATAGGGATTATTAAGCCGTTTTTCCATGTTTTTGGGATTTTATTATTTGTGATGCAGTTGTTCAATTCAGTTAGGATCAGTTTGTGTGTTTCTTGAGTTAGGCTTCTCAAGAGTTTTGCCTTAATTTTATCTTTTCCCGGTGCTGTGTTTTTGATATGCGCTAGGGCTTCATCGTACTCTGTGGTGTTTGTTAAGTTTCTTGTGTGCAGTAGAACGTCTGGTGTTGAATATGGGTTTGCGGGCATCAGAAAAGTTGGTGGGGTGTGCTGTTTTATAAAGTCGGAATTTTGTGAAAATCTTTTAAGCTGTTTCGTTTTGTTTCTGTTCAAATTAAAGTCGCCTATAATTATTGCATATTTATAGATGCTTGCCTTGGTCAATATGTTTTGTTCTAGGTTGGAGTGTGGGTGTATGTATGTCAGAAATATGTGTATCAGGTCGTTTAAGTAGGGTATGGTAAAATGTAGACAGTCGTTCGAAGGGTTGTTGAGGTGGGGAGGGTTTGCTTTGCCTAGTTTTGATACAGGTTTGAGAAGAACTGAGGCCCCGCCCCCATTATTTATATTTTCAACTAAGTTTAAAGATATTAGATGTGGGACAATAATGACAACGTCACTTTTTAATTATTTGCCGACGTTTTGACCTTTATTGGGGTCTTCTTCAGGGCTAAAATTATGTGTGAACGTTAAGTCTATAAATACTATTCTAGTGAAAGCATTCCCAGGGCAAGGCACTAATTAGTGTTAGTGATGCAAAATTAAACGAAATATATTTTCAATGTTGTTATATAATGTTGTCGTTGTAAGTTTGCTTCAAATAGTTTATTTCTCTTTTAAAGACAATTGGAGCGTTGAAATATCGACGGGGTTAAGTGCCGTTTTTGTCTAAAATGAGTTAACATCATGGAAAGAAGCTAATTGCAAATGTTAATAAAATATGAGAGGAGCCAAACATTGTTTTTGGGTTTTTTACACTACATCATAGAAGGATAATGACATGTTTATTACGTATTTTAGATATTAGAATACCAAGAAAACAGGATCATTTGTAGAGATAACTGCGCGTTCCAAAATAAAAATCACATAATGATTTTCATTAACTCATTTTAAATAAGCTGCTATTATTTTAAATAATTGGACAAAAATTTATTGCCAGTGGTTATAAATTTTTTCAATGCGACCGCTATATTTCACTTATGTTTCCTGATGAGCTTTATCATTTAATATTATCCAGCACGCATCCAGGACCTTTTGCCTTGGCTGCGGTCCAGTATGTGGTGTCCAGATGCTCAGTCTGTTCTCGACTCTGCATTAAACACATTAAACACTAAAAAATACAGGTATAAGAAATATATCCCGGAATATCAAAAGAGATAGACTTTCGAGGCCATTCCTTGAAACAAGTGGGTTTTTCGGGTTTTTAGGCCGTCGTTCGGTAGAATTTCTTCTTGACGTTTCGCAAGCACGTGCGGCTTGCATTTTCAGAAGTGGTTTGCTTGAACGCTTACAGTGTAATCAGAACAGTGTATATATATGTAATAACACGTATACATGTAATAACAACAATGTATACATGTAATAACTCATCAGAACGGTGTAAGCCTTCAAGCAAACCACTTCTGAAGATGCAAGCCGCACGTGCTTGCGAAACGTCAAGAAGAAATTCTACCGAACGACGGCCTAAAAACCCGAAAAACCCATTTGTTTCATATCCCGGAATGCTAAAGAAAGTTTTAGTGAACTGTTTTAATTTTAGGTTTCAAGGTGCCACGTAAGAAAAAAAGGCTTTCATAAAGAGAAAAAAACCCATGGCTTAATTAATTTAAACTTTTCTATGATGCCAGATCCAAATTACGTCGGGGAAAATAAAAAAATTTAAACATGTGGATTGAATGATATCAAGATTTTTATAAAACACTTCTCAAGATTTAATAAGGCAGTTGAGGTTTTATCCATTGTTTTTTACTTATTATTTGCCGAAAATTATTTTTTATAATACTTTTGTAAATGTGTGACTGAGACTTTGCAGACTTTTGCTTAGGAAACCCGAAAAATGGATTTTTTTGTGAATTACTTTGCTTGCTGTTTTGGCACTTTTTTCTTTTTTTTTTTCGGGTGAGGATTGGGAAATGCTCTCTTACGCACACCCAGAACTGATGTTCTGGCGCTCTGGGCTGTGTGGGACTCCAGCTTAGCTGCTTACCCACTAAAACCCTTCCTCACCTCCGAAGTGGTGTTTGGCATAGCACCGCGGTCATTTCTGTCCTATTGTGCCTTCGTATTTTCCTCCCTCATTATCCCTGTGTATTCAATGAATTTCAGAAGAATCTTGAGGGTGGTACGCATGACCTGGTCTGGCAGAACTTCATCTCCTCCCAGGAGTCTTCGTCTACCTGTTGCATATGACGTGCAGTGACACATAATATGTAGTGTACATAATATGTAATATGCAGTGTCTGCTAAGATTTAGCAGTTCGTTTTTACGCGCTGGTTATGGAGGTGCCACCAACTGCCTTGCGGTAAGGAGTCGCGGTGCCTCCTCCCAGTACTTTTTATGTTCTTCCAAGATCCATTGCCCAACTCCCGCCATAACTTGGGCATGAGATATGCCACAAACCGGTTCTTGGTTGGTCAGGTTGCTCGGCCCCTGCCTTAGCAAGTTCCGCAGCAACCTCGTTTCCTTTCCTCCTGTTTGTCCCAGTTGCCCAAGTGAGTTTTACTCTGTTTGAGTTCCCAACCAGGGTCGTAAGTTGTTTTACACAACCTAGCACACATTGTGACCTGATTGTGTATGATTCAAGTGCCTTTATTGTGGCTTCATCTCCGGTTACTATGGTAATATGTTTACGTGTGTAAGCTCTTTCCCTCAATTTCTGGGCGCAATTTGTTATCGCTAGTATACTTGCTTGAAAAGCGGTCGTCATTGTACCCAGGTTTAAGGTAATCCTTTCCCCGGTTCTTCCTCTTTCGACCATACGAAGTCCCCTGTGATAGCTGATGGAGTCGCACTACCATCTCGCCCCTCATCCAGAATAAAAATTCTGAAAGGTACCAAAATGCTTATTCGTATAGAGTTATAATTCGATCAGCTTTCAATCCCATGGAGTCGATTGTCTTCAAATTTCTGAAGATCGCGCTGTGTCCCAATTCCGTCGCTTTCCTGAGGGCGCCGTCACCCATACGGTAAGCGCTTGTTAGGGCCTCAGCTTCGATGGAGAAATGCAAAGGCTCCAGCCCCAGGAGTGTCTCCATAGCGGCCGTCGGCGTTGTTTACATTGCTCCAATTACTTCCAGACACGCCAGCCTCCGAACTTTATTCAGACTGTAGATATGTACTGCTTTTGGTTCTATGCCACCATATTACGGCGGCATATGTGATTATAGGTTTCACAATGGTGACGTACGGCCAGTACGCCATCTCCGGTGAAATTCCCCATGTTTTTCCAAAAGTGCGTTTGCAGGTCCATAAAGCCCTTACCGCCTTGTTTGTTTTCTGTTCCACATGTTCTTTAAACAGCAGTTTCTTATCCAGAGTTACCCCAAGATATTTAACAGTGTCGGACATATGTATTGTGTTCTCATATATAGATATTAGTCTAAGGGCTCTAAGATCTCGTTTCTTTGTGAAAGAAAAGATAATAGATGTTTTGGATGGGCTGATTTTCAGCCCTTCCGTGTTACACCATCGTTCGGTGATGTTTACCGCCTGCTGCATCAGTGATGAGACAATGTCTCCAAACTTTCCCTGCACAACAATGGAGATGTCAAGTTTTGTCACTTGACCCTTTAATATATATTTTAACGCCTCAATTCTTATATTGAAGGTTTGGCCTAATTGTTTAATTTCATCTGAAAGTACAAGTTTTTTTTCGATGTACAGGGCCTTCAGCTCATCATTAGGTGTGTCATCATATAGTAAAAATAGTTCTACCCTTGTAACAAGATGAAACTATGAAAATTATATGTTTCATCAGATTGTAGTAATGTTAGGATTCTGGAGGGTTCTCAATTTCTCATGAGAAACAATTAGCACCCTGAAGAAGGCGGTAATAAATCGCCGAAACCTTGGTAGCTAAAAAATATTTTCTTTTTTCACCACTGCCTAGACCGTATCCCCACGAAATAAAACCATCTTTCGAGTATTAGAACATCGGCCAAGGTTAATAAAAAATATCACTTATCTAATGTGATGGGGTTTTATCAAGCCGCTCATTGAAAGTACAAGAATAAATGGAATAAAATGAAATCTTTTTTATTTTATAAATCAGTAACTACTTTATCAAAATTAAAGTTATGTAATGCAGTGTAAAAGCATTTTGGAAAAGGTTTAAAAGGATTTCTTTTTTGTTCTTCAGATAGCCATTGCTAGTTTTCACATTGTCACCTTTTATGCAATAATATTAATCCGTAAATAGGAGGATTTCCTAAATAGTAGTAGTAGTAAACATCTTTATTTCTAAAAAAAGCCTATCGACCCATCGGTCTTTCTGCCCCTTTTATGCAATGTTTTCTTGGGTTTCAGTCATTTATTTCGAATTCACAATTATTAATTTTTTTAAACGTTGGGTGTTTTTCCACCATCCTCAGTTTAAAAGCGTGTAGGTAGTTGTTGCTACGCTAGGACTGATATATTGGTATCCTAATATGATTGATGATATGATTAGGATACCAATATAAAAATCAGTCACAAACCTAGCGTAGCAACAACTGCCTACACGATTTTAAACTAACTGAGGATGGTGAAAAAACACCGAAACGTTTTAAAAAAGAAATAATTGTCAATTCGAAATAAATGACTGAAACCCAGGAAAATAGTTTAGATTCACATTGGAAATACAGTCAGGAAAACTTCCATGTAATATTTTGAAAAAAACTATTTGCAAAACTTTAATGATAAACAGTGCTATTTCATAATAGAGTATGTTAATAGAAACATATTAAAGCAATAACCAGAGACATCGATTGTTAATTAAATTCGAATATTTGCCGCCATTAAATGTTTCAGACTCAACGGGTGGGTCGGGTGGCCTCGCACGTAATAAATAACAGGCAATTAATATGGCGACCAAATTTGGGACAAACTTCAATAAAAGAAAAGAAACCATAAACAAGCTAATTTGATATGATGATTTATATTGCGAAATCGACGTTTCCTCGAAGAAGTGGTAGTTACAGGAAAGCAATAAATATTAAAACGTACTTTGCAAGCAAATTTGCGTAGAGGAGTTAAAGAGGAAAGCCGTTAAGGTTAGTTGGTTGTTTCCGCCTGTTGGTTTATGTGATGTGACATTCTATTTAAATATTAATATATCGTAAATTGTCGAACTATTTGAATGGATCATTGCTGGAAGCAAGCATCAGGAATCAGGAACAAAAAAATTCATCTGTAGTTAAATGCTCGCAAACATATGAAATATTATATTGGTTATTGATTTTAAACTAATTCCCATGTAATTAACCATTTCCAACAAATCCTGTGTGGCGAACAATGTGCTCTACTCTTAGAAAAATATGCATAGAGGGTAATTCAGGAGGAAATGGAATTATTTTAAGGGTAAATCTAGGATGTCGAAATAAGCACAATAACTAGTATGTTATGTTTAAAAACTCAGTAATGTCAGAATTTTTCCTTAGCTCAAAACAAAGTTACACATATTTAAAAATGTTACAAAAATTCATATGGAAGAATTTTTAATATAAAACTAATTTAATGCTGAAAAAGTTCTCAAGCCACACACTTACATCGCAGAAATCCACGATACTCTGAAAAGTTTCAGTGCCTAATAATACAATTTTACATAAAAATACATATGTGAAAATGTACTTAAATGAAAATAATTGCAGCGCAAAGACTCCAAACACTAACAAACAACACAATGACATGGTTTTATAAATGGAGACTAACACCAAACGCGTCAAAAAACCAACTTCTGCTCACAAACCACAGACTCAACGCTGACTCCCCTACAATAACTGCAGACGGCCAAACGACACAACCAAAAAACGACGTAAAATACCTTGGAATCACAATAGACCACAAACTTAAATTCACTAAACACATACGAAACATCAGGGCAGAAACAATAAAGAGAACAAAACACTTCCGATCACTAACCTACAAAGACAGAGGAATTAGCACAAACACCGCCACCAAAATATATAAAGCTATTTGTAGACCCTTGCTAGACTTTGGACATATACTCATGACCAACGGAACAGAAAGGACAAAACGTTATACACAAACAACAGAACAAATTGCACTAAGACTAATAACCCGAATAAGACACCCCCAAAACCCACTACTCAACCCCTCCACCCAACTGCTATACGAACGCACAAACATGACAAAGGTTTCGGAAAGACTCATACATCTACAGACAAAATGGACAAACAACCCCTACAACTGGACCATACTGAATCCCCTTTGTCTTACAAGACCAACCAGACAATCCCGCTTCCGTTTCCCTGCATCAACGCTACTCGAACACTTACAAACGCAACTGACTACTGGACAATAAAATATTTTTTTCTTGTCATTAGAATTGGAAAGTTTATTTAATCAGATTATTAATCTAGAATAAGAGAATTTTCATCTTTGTTTTTTATTTAGATTAAGACTACATGTATTAAACAAGGGCAGAAAGACCGATAGGTCGATAGCCTTTTTTAGAAATAAAGATGTTTACTACTACTACTACTTAACCTAGAATAAGAGAATTTTCATCTTTGTTTTTTATTTAGATTAAAACTACATGTATTAAACAAGGGCAGAAAGACCGATAGGTCGATAGCCTTTTTTAGAAATAAAGATGTTTACTACTACTAGGAAATTCTAGGTCTTACCGATAGGTCGATAGCCTTTTTTAGAAATAAAGATGTTTACTACTACTAGGAAATTCTTGGCCAGAAAGAAAGGAATTCTTATTCAAATAAAATGCAACTTATTGGGTAACCAACAAATTTGAGTAAACAAAATGGAAGATTCGAACATTTAAATAAATATAAAAAAAAAATTTTTTTAGTATCTTTCGCTCTCGTTAGTCAAAACAAAAAAAGTCTCAGGACCAAATTGATTCTGAAATTTGCAAACTTTTATTTCCGATCCTGACATACTACCTGATATAATAATTGTCGGTCTTCCATAATATCGTACCTCGCCGACCTTAGTATACCATCATGTTGTTGCATGGAATGAAACTTGATATAAATAACTATTGCATATTAATCCAAAGAAACATATGTCTTTAAGAACATTTTTATTTTCAGAACTACACTACAAACCCCCCCACCCAACTACTATACGAACGCACAAACATGACAAAGATCTCGGAAAGACTCATACAGCTACAGACAAAATGGACAAACAACCCCTACAACTGGACCATACTGAATCCCCTTTGTCTTACAAGACCAACCAGACAATCCCGCTTCCGTTTCCCTACATTAACGCTACTCGAACACTTACAAACGCAACGGACTAGTGGACAATAAAATAATTTCTTCTTGCCACTGAAATTTTATTTATTTAATAGTATTGTTAACCTAGAATAAGAGAATTTTCATATTTGTTTTTTATTTAGATTAAGACTGCATGTATTAAACAAGGGCAGAAAGACCGATAGGTCGATAGCCTTTTTTAGAAATAAAGATGTTTACTACTACTGAAAATAATTGCACTATCGTTCGTGTTAAATCAAAAATCATATGAAACATTTTATCAGAATTCACAAAACATAACAATAAATTTAAATAATAGGAACACGTAATGGAGAGTAATGCAGAATACAAGGAAGAATAAGTTTGGAGAAATTGATAATTTGAATATAATAGATTAGTTTAAAACGCAGCTAGGAATAATACAACAAGGTATAATTGGGACAAAATTAATATAATTCACTTATATAGAACAATGAATAATATCAATTTACATCAAGCCATGCATCTTTAGCGCTCTTCCGCAGTACAACTACATCCATGCCTGAGACCGGAGCTTCAAGCTTAAGGAGAGACGATTTAAGGGGCGTAAACATTTAGATCAAAAAAGTCGATATATACCTGGTTATCGCTAAAGTCCCGATAATATTTATTTCATGTACCCTTAGTAATCCATAAGATTATAAATAAGTTTGTTTTAGGAAAATAAAGTAGTATTTTATATTTCTTCTTGAAATACACCACTGCTAGACTAAGTTTCAAAGCACAATTTTTAAATGCTTTTACAGATCTTAACAATATATTTTATAAGTTTAGCTGCCATTTAGTGCGCTACGGAATTTACGCAAATATAGCCAGAATTGAAGTAAATTTTCAATGTGTTGGATTTTGCACCTCGTTCATCAAACATTACACCCTCGACATTTTTTCACAGTTTCTTAAAAAATTGCTTACACCTACGACGAAAACGTGTATTAGATGCTTTTAAGAGTATTACTAAAAATATGACACGAACAGTTTCACATTCTGTGTATAAGAGATGCTATTTATAAAAATTCTTCTTTTCTAAGTGATTTTCGATTTAAAATTGCTTCAAAATTAATTGCCGATAGTATTATTTAATCAATATATTTCTTTAACACGAGTTTATCTTCTTAAAACTGCATTAGCTAAAAATAATTTCTAAATTTCTTTGGTAAAATTTCGATTTCTAATTTTTGTATCTTGTCGCCTTTTTTGTTCTGGCTGTCGAGGCCTTTACAGTCTACCTAGGACCAAAAGAAGCAAAAATGGATAAAATTACCCAATTAAATATTGTTACCCAGAATTTCAAACGATTTGAAGTGCTTTTATATACTGCCGGTTTTACACATAACATGTGCATTTAAAAGAAACCCGTCACTTTCAAAACGTATTTTCAGAACTTTAAATTCCATTACGCCATTTGATTTCAAGATACTCTACGCGAAAATAACTCAATTTTGTGAAAATGAGCTGTTATTGACACAGCAAGATATTCCTCAAAGACGACTTTCTCGAAAATGGCTTGATTTTGAGAGGTTGAACAAGAACTGTTTTTTACGTGTTTTTATAGATTCTGTCGCTTATGCATTGTTAGTTATCAAAAAATATAAAGTTACAACTTTTGACTTCACACTAATGGTTATTTTGGCCCTTAAAGATTAAAGGTTGAATGTCACAATTTGAACATTCATACTGAGTAACATTTGCTGGAAATAAAAAGAATTCGTGAACAAGTCAGAAAAAATGTTCTATTTGTATCTGAATTCATAGCTCTGTTGCTCAGTTATTTTTGAAAAGTCGTACAACTGCTAGTCTTATATTTAATTAATATAATAATTAATTTAATTATAGCGATATTAATTTTTCAATTAGAATTCATCGCTTGCATTGTTTCGGCGTGATTTCTGTACTCATAATTTTTTATAATATATTTTTTATATATTCGATTTAATTTATTTATTACATTAAATATATATGACTGAACTTCGAAGTCGCATAAAAATTCGATGACAACAAATAGCCGACACTGCTCTGCTACTCAATATCGAGGTCGGAGGTGGCTGGACACAGCAGTGGCGTGATTCGGAAGGCCAGGGATATCAACAACGCCCTGGCAGCCTCAACAAGTCTATCCGTAGTTCCGATAGCCCAAATGGACAAAATTCCTCCCTGGTTAAAATCCAAAATAAGGGAGAAAAACCGGATAAGACACAGAGCCATGCGAACGCAAGACCCACATTTGAAGATACAAGCCAACCGCATCCAGAATGCGATCAAGGAAGACATGAAAATCGATCGGAACTCTGGGAAGATCGCATGGACGAAATAGAGGCTGATGCGTCAAGAAGAGAACTCTGGGAGCTGGCCAGGTGCCTCACACAGGACCAAGGAAACCAATACCACCAATCCAAGAAAACGATGTCACCACTGTGGATCCCAAGAAAAAAGCTGAGCTCTTTGCCACCCACCTAGAGCTCCAGTTCCGGGAAAACTTGGTTGATCACCCAGAACAAGAGAGGATAGTCAATGAGCTGGTAGCCGCTCACCTCCAAAATTGGCAGCCCACCAAACCCAGAAGAGTGACCAAAGAGATAATCCAGGACATCATCAAGGGGACCAAGAGAAAAGATGCCCGTGGACATGATGGAGTCCTCAAAAAGCTACCTCAAACAGCTATTGAGGACCTCACCACAGTGGCAGATGAAATCTTGGACCTTCAATATTTCCCGACCACCTGGAAGAAGGCAATAATGGTATTGGTACCCAAAAAAGGCAAAAACAGGATGCTGCTCATGTCCTACAGGCCCATAAGTCTACTGCCTACTCTGAGCAAGGTCATGGAGAGGTGTATCCTGAACCACCTACAGGATACAATAGAGGGCAAGCAAGTGCTGCTGGATGAGCAACATCGATTCAGGCCGGGGCACGGCACAAACACTCTCACCGCCCGGCTAACAACAAGAATCCTGCAGCAGTTAAACCGCCGACGCAATCTAGGAGCCGTCTTCCTGGATATGGCAAAGGCGTTTGACAAAGGTTTGGCATCAAGGCCTAATTGCCAAGATGATCAAGGCAGGGTTTCCTGAGTACCACATCCAGCTAATCTGTAGCTACTTGTCCGGACGCAGCTTCCAAGTCAAAGCCGATGATCAGATGTCAACGATCAGAACGGTCCGTGCTGGGTTCCCTGCTATTCAATATCTATATGTCAGACATTCCAACGACCAAAGAAACGGAGTGCTACGTCTACACAGACAACGTAGCATTCAATGCGATTGGAAAAGGTCCTGGAATCAAAGCCAAACTCCAAAGACATATCGTCAAGATCCAGAAATGGAGCAGGGATTGGAAAATGGAATTCAGCCCGGAGAAGACGCAAGCGATAATCTTCTCAACCGGAAGGAAACCACTTCCAAGCCTACTAGAACTCGGAGGACGAAGGCTACCATGGATGTCCAACATCACATATCTTGGGCTTATCTAGGATAAACGTCTAGTATGGCACGTCCAGATGGCAGCCACAATTGCCAAAACAAGATACCTGCTTCATGCCTACTATCCAATTCTGACAGGTAAGCTCCTCCTGCGAACCAAGGTGACAGCTTACAAACAGCTGATACGCTCGGTGCTGACCTATGGATCGCATGCCTGATCCACGGCCTGCACCACGCAGAAACAGAAGTTGGCAGCTCAGCAAAACAAGATATTGAGGATAGCAGCAAAGGCTCCCTACTATGTCAGAAACACCACACTTAGGCGAGACCTGCAGACAGAAGACCAATGACTGCAATGAGACTGCAAAACAAGGCAGAAGACAATCAGGAACTTAACGTCAAAGTTCCTAGATAAGGCCCGGTAAAGCAAGAATCCCACCGTCTTTTCATCTTTTCATACTTATGCACCGGCCGCCATTGCTTAGATTATAAAAAGTCACTATCCAGTTCCAGTAAACTAGTTTTTATTTTTATTATATCTAAGGCATTCCATGAAATCAAGAAGAGTACAGAAAGCATAAAGAGCGAAAAAAAAATGTATTTGCTACACGCTTTGGTAAATGTTGTTGGTTTAGATATTATTTAATTTGCTCTCTCTTATAGTTATATCTTTTATGTCATCTTAGTTCTTTGACGACACAAAGAAGCATCCCTATTAGCCAACAAACAAGGATTCTAAGTCAAGAGCAGCTACAGTAGGTACATACTCTATTTTAATATGACGATTGCCCGTGAAATAGTTATTTCCTGCCTTTGACGCTAAAAGCATTTTTATACAGGGTTTCAAAGGATTTTTTGCACAACACGTTCTTTTTTACTGATTTCCAAATCATTGGCAAATGTTCTTTTGTTACGTATAGAAGTGAAACGATATGAATGTAAAACACAAAAAGAAGGAAACAACTGAATGTAAAAATAGGGTGCTTTTATTTAGAACTCAAATATGGAATACCTATCATTTTATAGCGTTTGTTTGAAAGCGCGCAACATTTTAACGTTGTTAAAAACAAGTTAAAGTTTGGGTTAGTAAAAAAGATATTTATACTACCACAAATTACATCATTTGGTTAGGGTTTGCATATATACGTGTATTCAATCACAAGTGAATAGATGATTGATTAATTAAGTTACTACATTTAAATTTGTTGAATCCGTTAAAATTCGAATGTTTAATGAAACCGTTACATCAAGGTCTAAAAACTTAACTTCAAATAAGTACAAGGTTTTTTAGATTATCGATTTGCCACAGAATTATTAATATGCAATTATTTTTGCAATTACGGATATACAAATCAGAAGGCGCGCAATCCAGTAGTAAATTCAGATTTTCTGTAGAGAAATAGCTGATATGACAATTTTCTTTCTCTTTCGTTGAATGTGTGGTGTGTGTTGTCTCTTGTGTTGAATGGAAAATGTGAGGCTTTGCCCTAAAGTACAGTTGTAATAGTTCTATAATTTAACCAACTACCAGCACCAATCAAGTTTTGCAGGAGTTAAACTTTTCGGCTCGGAGAGGTGCACGGATTTACATAAGTGAGGGTACAACTTTTTTATTATCGGAGAATCAATTAGGTAGCTAGCTGAGCATCTTATGTGTAGAGTCTGCGAACCAAAATGCTAGTGGTTGACTCTCTAAACTGGAATTATGATATATGTTGTAGTGAACACTGGTTGAAGTATTCTGAACTTTTCTATTTTAGAAGACAGCATTCGCACGGGAGTGAGAATGCTGGGTTTAGGTTTATGTTAGGTGCAGGTTTAATGACTTGATTGGCAGATCAAAAGTCCTAACTCCAAATATTGTAAGTTTTTGAGATGCAGATGTAAATATTCATTGGATGTAAATGATTGCACATTTTATGTTAGTGTGAGCAGATTTTCCGCTAATTTGTGAAATCTAGGGTTCTAAGGAATTGACATAATCACCAATAACAGTATGAGAACGCGAATTTTATGAAGGATTTAAACTCATAAAAGTGCAAGGTGTTAATCGAAAGTACCAACTTATCACTTGTATATGTTTTTAATTTTTGATAAGCAATGTAATCAAAATCCAAAGACAAATTAAATTAATTAAGTATATGTATTTTCAATTCAACTTCCACTTATTAATGAACAAACATCACAGGTATTTAAATATCGTTAATATTAGATACCATTCAGCAGTACAATCCAATCCAAAGTACAGTCGGTTCCCCTGTTACCCCTAACTATTTTTAAAGCTCAAATTTCAACTTTGAGTTTACTTCTTCGGTAGTTCGACTTTGAGTTCTCCTTCCAATTTTTTGTTAAATTTTATTTAAGCAGCAAAAAATCCGCTAAGGAAGACAAATAAAAACCGTATTGGATATTTTTGTAAATGTAATATAATTTACATAAAACGACCTATAATAAATTTGCCATGTATTCTGTGCATTAACGCGGAACACCGATTGCTGTTTGTCGTTGGAGCAATAAAACTCATATGATCAATTTGTGCTTTACGCAAGATGATTTTCCAGACCATCACAGTTCCAATTAGGGATAATTTTGTATATTCTTTTCCTGACTGTACTTTAATTCATTCCAATGTATTCCTGGGTTTCAGTCAATTTCATTGTCACCAATTATGGCGTTATGTGATGATCCATGCGTTTCGTCCCGGGCCTACCTATTGGACTCGTCAGTAAGGCTTAGGTAGACCCTGCCTTATACGCCGGACACCGGTTATACGCGTTCGGACGTAAATGAACCGAGCCGGCGTAGCTCTTGTGCGGTGAGATGTTGGCAACCCGTGTTGCTGATGCTGCCACCCGTTCCATTCTGCTTTTTTGTTTCCAAGCATTTCTCTTCGTTTTGTATATTCTTTTCCTGACTGTACTTTAATTCATTCCAATGTATTCCTGGGTTTCAGTCAATTTCATTGTCACCAATTATGGCGTTATGTGATGATCCATGCGCTTCGTCCCGGGCCTACCTATTGGACTCGTCAGTAAGGCTTAGGTAGACCCTGCCTTATACGCCGGACACCGGTTCATTTACGTCCGAACGCGTATAACCGGTGTCCGGCGTATAAGGCAGGGTCTACCTAAGGCCGTACTGACGAGTCCAATAGGTAGGCCCGGGACGAAACGCATGGATCATCACATAACGCCATAATTGGTGACAATGAAATTGACTGAAACCCAGGAATACATTGGAATGAATTAGGGATAATATTACGAATTATTCTTACATTTTTGAGCAAATATACTATCGCATATGACGAAAAAGTTTTTTTTGTGAAAATTAGACAGCGCAATTCCAGCATTCTTTTCCGCTAACAATTGAATCAGACGTACAATTTAAATCTGTTAATCAACCCGTCAGACTAAAACTGGTAAAAATGGCACACAGTTCGAATTTACGATGACATGTTTTATAATATTTGTATGTGTAGCAATAAATATTTGCTGAATCGAAGTCGATGCCACTTTTATGGTGATGCGTGGAATTAAATATTAGTGAACCGGAAGGATTCGTTCCTAATTTAGTTACTTCGTTCGGATGCACTAAAACAATATATATTTATTTGCTTTGCTTTGTGGCACCTTTAGACCATAAAGCTCAATTACGTCTCAAACTTGCTTGTTGCAATAGAGTGTCGATATTTTATATGTCAGAATTCATGGCAAATAATTAGCTCCGTCTTCTAAAAAAGAGTTTTTAAAGTTCAATTGCCTCGTAGTTGGTGCTTCAAAAAAAAAAAGTTCAATAGTTCTTTGAACACATCTCTTGATTGGTTCGCACGTACATTGTGTAGACAATGCGACCTATTAAGAAAGGTAAACTCGATACATTTTCGACATTGTTATACATTTTAAGTTTTTTTGGGTAGCACGGAAGGAGCCTCCACGCAAGCGATGTACTAAAGATTAATCTCTCCAAGAAAGAAATATATCGCTGGCGCTCCCTGAAAATGTTCTTTGGACGGCTAATCCTTTCACCACCAGATCCAAAAAAATATGAACGATGGCAAATCAAGTGAAAGACTCTTTTCAGAGCTAACACTGACAATGGTGACCATAAACATCAAGGGCATAACATGTAACAAACAGGAAATTCTGTCTGATCTCTGTAAAACACATAAACTCGATATAATGTGCATCCAAGAGACCCACCGAGATAAACAAGCTCATAGACCAAAAGTAGAGGGAATTAAAGTCATAATAGAACAACCTAACGCTAAACATGGCAGTGCTATATTAGTTAGAAGCGATATTGCTGTAACATCGGCGTACAAAACATGCCATGACGACATAGAAATACTGACTGTTCAAGTTGAGACTCAGTCTATAAACCGCCTGGGAAAGATTTTGTATTCACTCCCCCTCAAAACTTTACATCGCAACAAACAAGGTTCGTACTTGGTGATTTTAATAGCAATAGCATAACATGGGGATACGATTCTACCGGCAAAAATGAAGGCCTAGTGGAAGAATGGGCCGAACAAAGTAATCTGACTCTCTTGCATGACCCGAAGCTCCCTCACTCTTTCCAAAGCAAAATCTGGAAGAAAGGGTACAACCCGGACCTTAGTTTTGTCAGCACAGCACTAGAAAATCGATGTGTCAAAAAACCATAACTCTGTACCAAAAACCCAACACAGACCTATAGGGATAAGCCTATAAAATGCCCTAAAAGCTCCCAAGATACCTTTCAGGAGGAGATTTAATTTCAAAAAAGCCAAATGGGAAGACTATACAAACGAGCTAGACACAAAAATAGAACACATTTTGCCCACCCCGGAACACTATGACTCGTTCGTTGAACTCATACAAAAAATATCGCGAAAACACATACCCAGAGGATGCCAACAGTACTATGTGTCTGGGATGAACAATGAAGCTAAAGGCAAACTGAGCCATATGCACAGCATTACAATGAAGACTCGTTCAGTGAAACAACGATGGAGCTGGGTGAACAACTGCAAGTAATACTTAGCGAGTCAAGAAAGAAACGGTGGATGGAGACTTTGGAGAGGATGGATATGACTCATAGCAACAAGCAAGCATGGAATATGATAAAACATTTTGGGCAAAACACGAAACAGTGGCTATTAACCCTATTTAACCATTGTAAGACTACCTACCAGATCCCGAAAACATGACGAAAGTCAAAAGTAATAGCCTTAGTCAAACCCGGAAAAGACCCGGAAGTTGCAAGTAGCTATCGCCCTATATCTCTGTTGTGCCACATGTTAAAACTATATGAGCGCCTCATACTTAACCGTATCCAGGGTCACCTGGACTTAAAGCTCATTCCCCAACAAGCTGGCTTTAGGCCGGGGACATAGAGGAATTCATAGAGGAGGGTTTCGAGCAGAGGGAAATGACGGGAATTGCTCTGGTTGATCTCACAGCTGCATATGATAACATAAACGATAGAACACTGCTATCTAAGTCTTACAGCACTCTGATGGACTATAAATTGACAAAAATTGTGAGTCGCTATTATCTATTAGGAGGTTCTATGTGATTCTGGATGGGAAAAAGAGTAGGTGGCGAACGCAGAAAAACGGCTTATACCAAGGAAGTGTCCTAGCTCCAGTGCTTTTCAATGTCTACACCAATGACCAACCTAGTCACCCTCAAGCTAAACATTTTGTTTACGCTGACGATCTTGGAATCGGGGTGAAAGGTAAAACCTACGAAAAGATCGAGAGAAAAATTGAGGAAGCCTTGAGCATACTGGCCAAATACTGCAAGGAAAACTCTCTAAAACCGAATCCCGCTAAAACCCAGGTATGTGAGTTTTACCTGAACGCGCACTTATCACATAGAAAACTTAATGTACCCTGGGACCTGGACTCGAAAAAGTAAAGTAATTTTAAGTTTTAAGGAGCACAACTGAAAAAATAACCACAAACACGCTGTTCTTCACATATGTATGTCAATATCTATCTATAAAGCCTTTATGAATGACTTAAAAATACTGCTTACCAGCTAAATTGAAATTACATGTTTCAGAACTAATATCGTCGAGACATACAATTAAATTTCTGGTTAATGTAGGCAATACATGACATTTCTTAGGATCAAGATCGTTTCATTTTCCTTACAAATTTGACAGTAAATACGGAGTCTTACACCAATATGTAGACAAATTACCGTTTCACAATAATCATACACACCCCAAAACTAGCTTAATGCTAGATAGCTACTTTAGCGTAAACTTAGCTTTATACACATTTATACTGACAGATGTAATAAGTTGCAATGTCCACAGAGTCGATAATTCAATCTCTTTAGCAGCAAAACTTAAAAACGAATCAACAATTTCCAATCAAGTTACATTTGGCGTACTTTTCTCCACCCCTATGATCAGGAATCGCCATGGAAACTTTCAGTGTGGATGCAAAGCAGCCACTGGTTCACGACTCGTTTATAGCCTCCGAAGGGGCAAGAAGAGTAATTTCAAATACAATTGTAATACAAAATTTACTTTCATCAAATTTTTTTCAATTTTATTCAAATACAAAATTTATTTTCTACATATTGCATAGTTACTCTGAAAGCTGCATGAAAATAAAAATTTAATTTTGAAGTCGGAAGTAAACACACAGAAGCTTTAATTCTGCAGGCTGCAGCAACTATAAGAAAAATCCCGATTTCCTTATGGCGTGCCGTTAAGGAACAGTGGTTATTTCAAACAGAACGTTTTTCTAATTTAATGGTGACAACTTTGAACACATTCTATAAGTCAGAAAGAATCTTACTGAAGATACTGATTACTGAAGATTTATGAAGATCTTACTGATTTTAAGTTTTTTCAAAAAGATTATTTCAAAATGTTGCTTTGTGGTGTTCTATATGTAGTAAAGTATCAACTTAAAAACCAGGCTTTATACGGACTTTTACCTGCAATCTTGTAATGAGCAGTATATAAACATTTTTATATGCAAAGATTTTAACACTGCCGAATCATTTAAAAAAATTGTGTAGGCCAACTTTCAGCAAAACAGATTTTAAAAGTTATAGAATGATAGATATTTTGAATTTGTGAGAATTACATGCTGTTGGTTTACGTGTTCATACATTATTTTGTTGAATTTCCCTTTTTTCTAGTAACATACTATATAAGCAGTTAATATTGGGCTCTGGAATTAATTGGTTAATTTTACTAATAAGTTTTAGTAATTAATAAGTATATAGTCTGATAAAAATCAAGCTTCATATTCAGAACTCTATACTTCGGTATGAAAATTTCGGGGGTGTAGGAAAAATATAATTTCGCCACGTTCTCTAACGTGAATTGATAACGAGCACGTTCCCTGATTTAGAAAACGAATGCTTATCGAAATTTAATTTAGATTCATTACCTACGGGGGTCCTGCGTCACCCTTCAGCACGAGCTGTAAGAAAAGGCCCAATTAGTATATGTGAATGTCTTTTAAAAATTGCCTTGGCATTTTGTTGGCTGAGGCGCCATCATGCTGAAAAAGCTTGAAAAAAGAAGAGCATGTTAATAAAAATACTAAATAAATTATCTGGATTGAAATACAGCGAAAAATAATTGAATACAGGACGATTCAAAATTGGCCTCCTTAAGGCTTTTTAAGGGGTTACTGGTGATTAATTGGAGAGCTCAGAAAAAATGTTTTTAGAAAAATTGAATTTATTTCTCCAAGGTAAAGCACAGTGGGAATCGTACATTCAGCGTTACGGAGTATTTATTGTTTGTTTTTTTCAACTTAAAATGTAAGGGTGTGTGTAAAAATGTGTATTATAACAATGACGGGCATCCATAAAATTTACCGTTCTTGTGGAGACTCTAAATAAGTTCATTCTTCTACATGAAAAACTCCGGAATTCACGGGGGTTTCTCATGTAGAAAATTCAATGTTGTTTGTTACAAGCAAATTAATCAATTTACTTTCCCCATAAGATTTCTGGGAAATCTTAAATAGAATTGTAAAAGAAAGTGAAAGTGATCGCAACTGAACATTGATTGCCGTTGCTAAAGCCATAATGAACGCATTACTCATAAGCAATTATTAGAACTGTTGAATTTAATAGAAACAAGTGCCAGAACCAGGAATGTCAAATCACTGAAATGCCTTGCTCAGATTTGTCTTGATATCGAAGGTTTGAAGGAACTGATTAGAAAGAAAAGCTAGAAGAGAAGCTGCACCTCACTGTTCTACCAACTTTCCTTTAATATTCAGTTGAAACCCCCCCACCCAACTACTATTCGAACGCACAAACATGACAAAGATCTCGGAAAGACTCATACATCTACAGACAAAATGGACAAACAACCCCTACAATTGGACCATACTGAATCCCCTTTGTCTTACAAGACCAACCAGACAATCCCGCTTCCGTTTCCCTACATCAACGCTACTCGAACACTTACAAACGCAACTGACTAGTGGACAATAAAATAATTTTTTCTTGTCATTGGAATTTTATTTAATAATATTGTTAACCTAGAATAGGAGAATTTTCATATTTGTTTTTTATTTAGATTAATACTACATGTATTAAACAAGGGCAGAAAGACCGATAGGTCGATAGCCTTTTTTTAGAAATAAAGATGTTTACTACTACTATTCAGTTGAAGACCCTAAAATTCTTGAAGTAATGAAAACTGATGTTCTGAACTGAGGTTATGAATTGAAGTTAAGCATCTGAGATTTATGAGTCTGTGGCAAATGGTCCAGTGTGCAAATAAAACTGATGCAATTAGAGTACACATTGATATGCAGGTATATCATTGCTTTAGAAGCTCAGTTCAAAACGAAATGTTGAAAGTCCGAATTCTTCTCAACTGATTAGAGTGACTCATTCTTATTTCCATCGCCATATTGGACTTTCTTTTTTATTTCTCTTTTAATGCCACCTGATATATTTGTTCGTTTAGAAATGAAGCGACCAGAATGTACGTAATGCTAATTGTAATTTTTACCATTTGTTCTATGGTTCCTAATAGGCATGGGTATCACTGAGTTGACATGCGCTTTTGAGTTGTTGCCTCTCTGTGAGTTGATGAGTTATAACTCATCCCGTCTGACTGCGCCAAAAATATGTCTTTCTTTCGGCTCCCCGTTATAAATCACTGAACAACAAAGTTTGGCAAAATCGCCGCTCTGCAGAAAGAAAACAGCAATTTTGCAGCTTCAGGTATTATGCACATTGTCTAGTCTCTAGTCAATGTGAAGATTAAACATATGTGACACTCAGATTGACTAGCGCGTACGGCATTTTGCAGATTGCCTAAAATACCGAAGCCAAATTGCAGATTGCCCAAAGTAGTGGCGATTCTGCAAAGGGCTTGGCGAGTCGGTCAGTTTGCAGAATGACTAGGCATTTCGCACATTGCCGGTAACAGCTATACCCAATTTCTGTACAGATTGTACCCTGCAGATTGCCGTGTGAGTGGGCCGCTTTAACATCAATAAGCTCTAGTGTCTTTGCTCTATTGATTCAAGTTTTGAATAGGACCGCATTTGTTATATTTGCATTCAAAAACAATATAATTGGTTCAAACCAAATATCAATGAAAGGGAAGAAATTATTTGCCTGTTCTGCTAGCACAGACACACTTTAACCGCTTATTACTATTTTAGTATCATCTGCGAATTCAGTCAACTGGAAACCAGAACTATTCGTGAGTAATTAACATCGTTCATGCACACAGAATGATTCAGGAAAAAAAATTAATATTTTAAGGATATGTCTAAGAAGTCAAAATAAGTAAAATAAGTTCTGATGTTCAAGTTATGTTGAAACATAAAAACTCACAAAAAATGATTACAAAACTAATAGAGCAGATAAAAAGCAATTCACGTTAACTATGATAACGTTTTCCTAAAGGGCAAATTGAAACACGAATTCTTAAACACTTTAAAAGATTGTCAAAATGCCTCATAAATTGACTAAAAATGAATCTACAGATTGATGTTTATGATGAACCGTTTCAAAGTGTTTTTAGACTTACTGGCGAAACTGAGATGTTTGCAAGTTTTTGTTTTCCAATTTATTGTTTCTGAAAGGCAACCGGGGTTCGCACCGGGGTATCGCAATACAATTTCAATATCACGCAAACAATGGTTTGGAGTACACTACGACAACGAAGTTTGCAGGTTTTTCATAGGCAACCAGAACAAAATCTCAAAAACAGCGATTTTTCATTCAGATTACAATTTTGTCCGTGTGTAATAATACCAGAAGAACAAAAAATTATTTTACTTAAATAAATTGAATCAAATTAGCAGAAACGCAAAAAAATTATTCCTTCTTTACTTCGTACAGCTATAATTTTTTAGGTAAAACATTTCTATCCAGACAATAAAAGACTATATATAGAAAGATCCAAAAATATTCTCAGCGCAACTTCACCGCTTTCTAGATTTTCTTCCAAAGTTAAATATGACTCCCTGCGTTGAACGTCGCTTGAGATATACATGTTGATTTTGGGAAAAAATCAATCACTGATAAATGCTAGAAGACAAGTCATGAAATAATGAAATCCATCTGAAGTCATTTGGAAAATCCAGAAAATATGCTTTCATCCTTCATGGGAGTAAAACGAGGACGAAGTGAATGATCTCTTCTTGAAAGAGATTAATTCCGCTGTAACAACAGCTAGGAAATACCGCTGATCTTCACGAATCATAATGATCATTCACGCTTGAGTACACTTGTATTCATTAATAATAAACTTCCGCCTTTCTCCCTTCACACAGTTAACTGGCGCAGTCGATAGGATCGATAGTATTGATAACATTGCTGATTGATTGCATCGGGCTATCAATTTCGAGTACCGATTTGATGGCTAGTTCGAACTATCGATCGAACAAATTGATTTTACGCAAATTGTGTCGTCCTGAGCAGGATGACTTCTCCGCAATAATAAATCCCATTCCATCGAAGAACTTCCGGAAATCAACATCAACAAAGAAAATTATGAAATGAACCAATTTGCCCTTTTCGCCAGCAGATTTATTTGTATTCCGATTCAAATCGGTTCAGAATGAATACAGCCCTACGCCTGGTTACGTTGGTGCAATTTATTATATTATATTTATGTCTGTTGAAAATTTACTGGCAGAGTTGAATAATTTGAGTATAAACTCTTCAGTTGACTCTGACTCCACTTCTTCACCCAATCAGGAAGGATCAACTAGAAAAAGTGACCATAATAATAATATAAGTAATGTTAATAAATCCTTGAAAATGTCTTTCAAACCAGAATACGTAAATTGTGTACCGACTTTTGACGGTAACCCTACAGTTCTAAACAGATACTTGATTATTTGTGAGTCGATTATTTCTAATTTTATGAGGCAATTGAGTTCACTGATTGCCAAATTACTAGGCATGGGTAACTCAGTGAATTTTCAAGAGTTGGCGCAGTGCTGGCGGAATGGCTTGATGCGCCAACCCAACGCACCGCCGCTGTAACTCACCGATGCAGTGGCGTGGCAGTCGCCTACATGGAGTCAAACGTTACTCCTAAAAAATGTCGTGACCTTTTTTTTGGGGTTAAAATAAAGTTTCGAAAAACTGGAAAAACGTTACTCATAAAAAATGTGGTAACTTTTTTTAGGTGGTAAAATTCTAGTCCCGGACCTCGTAAAGCTTTAATCCGGTCCTGCGTTGAAAGCTAAGCGTAATTCAAAGTGCAGCGCAGTGAGACGCGATGAGTTATAACTCATTAGCTGATGAGTTATAACTCATTAACTCAAAGAGAGGCATCAACTCAAAAGCGCAACTCAACACAGTGTTACCCATGCCTACAAATTACCATTAACCCAGTAATAAGAAACAAGCCAACAAAAATTAACCAATCACGGCAATCAACCAGAGCGCTCTTTCCTGATAGCAACATAGAATTAAGAGCTCCAGTCACCCTCAACCTAAGTCATCATATCCAGAATGTGAACTTGGATGAACTGTACGAGTTACAACAAAAAATTCAACAGACCGAACCCAAATTGTTTTTCACTGAAGCAACAGGAATTTGTAACTTTTAGACGCTAATATGTTTCTTCATGTTAATTATAGGTTTTGGACTGTACTTGTATAAGCAAAAGTATGTTAATTGTCCAAACCGCCCGCAGTCATTTGAAAAAGAACTTCAAGAGATCTAACTACTCTCAGGAAATACCGCTGATCTTCAAGGATCATCATTAATTGTAATACATTTCAAGTTGTAAAAGGCAGCCAGAGTACAGTCACGCTTGAATAAACTTGTGTTAATTAATAGTAAAATCAGTTTTTTAAAAACGGTTTGTCATTCTTCAATCCGTTATCTCGCGTCTTGTTTTCCGACGGCATAATAAGGACTCTTTTTTAAAGCAGGAACGAAATCCTTATCAAAACTACATATGAAAAGTATCACCCAGTGGGTTAGAGAGTTACAAAAATGTAGAAACAAAACTAATTTACACCAAATAAAATATTTTTGGCTTTTCCTTTGGCGTAACTATTGATTTAATGATCACGGCAGATTACTAATTATATATCATATATTCTGTTGGAGGTGATAGCCAGTTGTTTTAGTTATCGTAAAAAGGATGTCAAGCGTTTTGCTTGACGGCCGCCGATAATGTCATAATAAATTGTGCATCTACATGAAAAGTGATTCAAAGTAGCTAAATCTAATTTTGTTACTAGGATTTCCAGTTAGGAGATAATCAGCTCAAATATTGTGACAAACACAGGCAAAATGTACTGATTTAGAATATTTTAATCAGACACATACAAAGAGACCAACTAGAATTATAAAAATGAATATAAACATTATATACATATACCAATTGTAAGTACAATTCGTAGAGCACTTTTCCTGTTAATAAATTACTGTTCAAAATACTGCTTTCTTTGCATATACCCTCCAATACATTCCTGAGTTTCAGTCAATTTTATTGTTTATTATTTAAAATGTTACAAATACGTTTCGGTGTCTTTCTCCACCATCATCAGTTTGTGCGTATAGTTGTTTCTACCTTAACATTCAACTCATTTGCATATACCGGTAAGTCATTGTGAGATGATGCAGGGTGTTTCACTGTTGCAGTGATTATATGGGCATGCATCGTGGCAGAGATACAGGGTGTTGAGTCATATTTTTCGCTCCGATCGATTTGAATGAACCAAGAGTCAGTTAGAGCTGATCTGTAACTTTCAGTCTTATCACTGTGAGAATGTTTCTTGAGATAAGATATCTTGTAGTTTCTAGATAAGATATCTAGTAGATATCTAGATAAGATATCTAGTAGATATTCCCGTTTTTATGTAATATTTATAACTCGTAACGTGTCTATCTCACAATGTATCTTTCATATTTAGCATTTGTCCTTTTACAACACCTTTAATTTTTAGATCTTCTTGCGGGCTGCTCATTTTACACCTCAGTTTTGATTTTAACTTTCTCAGTTTAAATTTTAATTATTTTTTGGTAAAATTTGGGTTAGTTTGTAAACTTTAAAAATTGCTGCGCTTTTTTGCAACATTGGGGCCGCCTTTCAACATACAGGGTATTCCAAGGTTGACGATATTTCTTTTAATGGCTATTGGATTCCACTTAGTGGTTAAAATAATAATAATAATATTTATTCTCATATGAAAATGTAAGCAATCACAGAGTTAATTTACATTATATTACACTTAGAATACATTCTTCTATCATCACAGATAAGTATTTTATAAACACAATTATAAGAAAATAAAAAGAAACACAAATACAAGAGAAAAATGAAAAGAAATATTTCAATTTAAAAAGTAAAGACGAAAGTTCTAATGTGAATGAAACATTGAACACCTGAGAGTGAGGCCCGTATGTGTCCTGTTTTGATATAATGAGATTTGAGTTAAATTAAATAAAACACATTTTTAAACAGAATGAACCTTCACAAGGCTCAATAATCAATAGAGATCCAGATTATGTTCAGCAAACAACCTTACTTTCTTAAAAAAATGTTTTTCTGAGAATGATACCATACAATGATAACTAAAATTTTTGTGCCATAAAGCCTTGGGTTTTTAAAAAGAGTTTTAAAACCCATTATTATTTGTAAATAAGTTGATTACCAAAACTATATTAGATATTTTAGAATTGATTCGAATAAAGATTTGTATATATGTACATGTATATATTTTGTTCTTAAAAGACAAGGAATCTTGTAATTGATAGAAAAAGGAGTTTAATTTGCGTATTTTTGAGTTTAATATATTGATATGCGCATTCCATTTTAAATGACTCTCCATTGTCAATCCTTATATAATGGTATCAGTAATTCTTATGTTTATTTTTATATGGTATTGTAATTTTCTGCGGTTTTTTTTTTTCAAGCCAACCTTATTGATGACAACATTTACAAACTGATTTTTTGCTAGATTACATATAAAAAATTCCATTCAAGCCATGATTTTAATTTACATGTTGTTAGTTCAATCTCGTCACTTACTTGATTCCATGTTTAACCCGATATTACAAGCACTGTATCGCCTGCGTGTAAAATGAGAGAGTATTGGGGCAGCATTGAACACAAAAAATTAATATAAACCAGGAAATTTTGTAGTTCCGAAACGGTACCTTATGGGATACCCATAATTACCTCCCTGCAATCTCCAATATATTTGTTAATTTTTACCCTTTGTTTACAACTACTAAGGTAACTCTCAAAGACCCCTAGCACTCTAAAACCAATGTTCTCAAGTTTTTGAAGCAGTAAATCATGAGGAGCTACTGTTTCTCAAAAGCCCTTGAAAATCCAAGAACACAGCAGTGCACTTTCTACTAGATTTCGAATTTCTTGTACTCGTAAAAGATTCACGAAATTTAAAAAATGCGTCAGTTGTAGAGACACGTTTCTTAAAACTAAATTGATTTGGCACTAGAATATTATTTTAATATAAGTAAAACTTTAGTTTTTCACTTAGACAATTTTCAAACAGTTTACAAAAATTATTTGCTAGACTTATGGGTCTGAAGCTGTGCTTCCGGATAAAATACAGTTAAATTAATCGTGAAAAATAATTTCAAATGTTTAAAACTGTTACCTAAAATCATGGTAAGCAAATAATAAAAATACGATGCCTTAAATCTACAACAATCGATATTACAGTTCGTTCATATGACAACTTGTCGTGCTCTATAACAAAATTCGATAGCTTGTGTGTAATGTTCTTATATATTAATAATAATAATTAATGAAGATATTAGTGTCCATAAATTAAATTAAATGATTTTTTAGCCGTTTAAGCAGACAGATGATTTTTGGAATAAGGACAAACATACTGCTTCAAAATTCAAATCCTGGCGAAAGCAGTAGATTTTTCCTTATTCCAAAAAGTATCTGTCCGCTTAAGCCGCTAAAAAAGGCATTTCAAATAATAATAATGAATAATATTTTGGCGTAAATAAAAACCATAGAATTAACAAAAAGTGGTATCAACATTAGCACAATAGAAAATGTGCTGTTTTTTTTAAATTGCCATTTTTTTATTGGTAAGAAAAATTTATTTTATTTATTTATTTTTAAATTTCCCTAGTAATTATCTTATACATCACTAAATTTACCAATCATTGGTATTACATTTTCCTGATATTATAAAGTCGACCTGCTTTCTAGTATTATCAAATTGGACATCTCCAAAAAACTATTCTAATACAAATATATTCTGGCAATGGCAAGGCAAAAAAGACAATGAACCAACTTAACAGAAACATTAAAACTCTGATTGGACAATACCGACAAGACAAATGGCTAGAAACATGTAAAGAAATACAGAAGGACAAAGGCAAAACATACTGGCGAAAAATTAAGAAACTGGCGCAATACAGGAAGACTGGCACTACTGACACAATTGACGAAAACGGAATAGAACGCTACACAGACAAAGAGAAAGCGGACGCATTCGCCAGACACTATCAAAGGGCCTTCAGCATATCGACAAACCCTAACTTCGACAATGACAACTGGAACTTGATCAACGACTGGTACTTGAACTATTTTAACAACTCACCAAACTATGCCTGCACACTGATCACAGACACAGAGTACGATGAAGCCCTTGCGCACATCAAAAACACTGCACCGGGGAAAGATAAAATTAAAGCAAAACTATTGAAAATCCTAACTCAAGAAACACACAAACTGATCCTAACTGAATTGAACAACTGCATCACAAATGGCAGAATCCCAAAATCATGGAAAAACGGCTTAATAATCCCTATACCCAAAAATGGACTGGACAATACACAACCGAGCAATTACAGACCAATTACACTGCTACCAGTACTTAGCAAGGTTTTTGAGTACATAATAGGGCAGCGACTGGGAAAACTGGTCGGAAAGTACATACCATCGTATCAGTTCGGATTCAAACATCAGCACTCGACTATTCACCCACTCTTCACTCTGACTAACAATATACAAACAACCCACCTAACTGACAGAAAGACAGCTTGCCTGTTTATGGACATTAACAAAGCTTTTGATAGTGTTTGGCATAGAGGCTTACTATACAAACTACACACACCAACATATCTACTACACACCATAAAGAACTTACTAGAAAACAGACAACTACAAGTACGAATTGACAAAACACTGTCATTTTCTTTTTCCCCTGAACAAGGGCTCCCTCAAGGATCCCCGCTCTCACCGTTTCTCTACAATATATACTGCCATGACATATACAATTACAACTTACCAGACAAAAATAAAATCGACAGATCGGCATACATATTACAATACGCAGACGACACGGCACTTATTGTACATGACAAAACTACTGAGAGAGCAGCTCAAAGACTCCAAACACTAATAAACAACACAATGACATGGTTTTATAAATGGAGACTAACACCAAACGCGTCAAAAAACCAACTTCTGCTCACAAACCACAGACTCAACGCTGACTCCCCTACAATAAGTGCAGACGGCCAAACGACACAACCAAAAAACGACGTAAAATACCTTGGAATCACAATTGACCACAAACTTAAATTCACTAAACACATACGAAACATCAGGGCAGAAACAATAAAGAGAACAAAACACTTCCGATCACTAACCTACAAAGACAGAGGAATCAGCACAAACACCGCCACCAAAATATATAAAGCTATTTGTAGACCCTTGCTAGACTTTGGACATATACTCATGACCAACGGAACAGAAAGGACAAAACGTTATACACAAACAACAGAACAAATTGCACTAAGACTAATAACACGAATAAGACACCCCCAAAACCCACTACACAACCCCCCCCCCCCCCCCACCCAACTACTGTACGAACGCACAAACATGACAAAGATCTCGGAAAGACTCATACAGCTACAGACAAAATGGACAAACAACCCCTACAACTGGACCATACTGAATCCCCTTTGTCTTACAAGACCAACCAGACAATCCCGCTTCCGTTTCCCTACATTAACGCTACTCGAACACTTACAAACGCAACTGACTAGTGGACAATAAAATAATCTCTTCTTGCCACTGAAATTTTATTTAATAATATCGTTAACCTAGAATAAGAGAATTTTCATATTTGTTTTTTATTTAGATTAAGACTACATGTATTACACAAGGGCAGAAAGACCGATAGGTCGATAGCCTTTTTTAGAAATAAAGATGTTTACTACTACTATATTCTGGCAGCAAATTTTTCACCTTAAACATTAAATATTTTCTGCTTAACAGATAGAACATTAAACCTATTGCATCCCTAAATGGTTCTTTATGCTCTATTCTGCACAATTTACAGTGAAATATTGTAATATTTGGTATCCTTAACTTATTGCATCGTATTGCCTCCACAGCAACAAGATCTACATCATTCGGATTAACAGTATTTAATTTACGATTTTTCCCAAATACAGGAAGCTTTGATTTTGAAGTATTTAAAGGCAATTTATTTTCACAGAGCCTCCAAATAAGTTTTGCAAAATATCATAAACCACCTTTTGTATTTGTATGTTCTTTACCGCAAAATACTTATAGCATAGAGTCATCGGCACACAGTTCTATATCACATTTATTTGCTACCCTGCCATGTCATATATGTATATAAAGAACAACAAAGTACCCACATGGAACACAGTTCCCTGTGGTAACCTATTCTGCACACCCAAGGGCTCCGAGACACTATTCTTAAACTTGTGGTGCAAATAATATTCAAACCACTTTAAAAATGTTTGTTTAATGCCAGTTTAGCTCAATTGCAATTCAAAAATCGCAAATGATTGGATCCATGCTGCTGGAAATTTGCTATTTGTTAATGACGTATAATTACATCTAACAGACAGTTAGGAACAATAAACAAAAACATAAAACAATTAAAATTAATAATCATAGCAGCACTAGACCAACACAACAAAACAATGGCTATCTAATTACATTATATAGGAAATTCATGAAGGAAAAATTACAAATCAGTATCCGTAATGTAATTTTTAACCGTGAAAACAACGGAAGGATCCAGACAAAAAGAACAGGTGGTTTGCACAGCGCAAAATCGTGGGCGCCAGTTTCTCTATAAAACTGGCTTCAGGAATTGTTTCAAACCATAGTTGGCAAAAAACTGTCAAAGTTCTACATCAGTATTTTCGAGAAAAAGTAAGTGTAAACTTTTCCAGTGAAATATTTGTGCCTATGTGCTTGTTGCTTTGTCGCGAAATGCGTCGACTTCAAAAATCTGTAATATCTTTTAGCCACTTTTTTTTAAAGTCTTCGTTCTTTTTCGTTAGATTCTTCAACAAAACTTTCAAAGTTGAAATTCCTAGGAACTGAAAATCAATTCAAACAACTTTACACGAGTTCCACTTAGCACACCTAATAAGCATTTATTAAAATAAAAGTTTCTTTGGTATACCTTTCCTCCGCCCCCTTTAAAAGAATATTTGACCGCAGCCAAAGGAAAATTCCGATTACTTTATTCTGAAATACTTTCCAACGGAAGGAGTTCACAAATATTTTAAAAGTTTTTCTCAAAGCGGATGGAATTTCAACCGTTTTAATTAATCTTTTCCAGAACACAAACAACAATGCAACAGTCCACTGTTTACTTCTTCTTTGGAATGCTTGTTTTTGTGCTGTTCTGTTCGATGACATCGGCAACGGTCATAAGCTGTCCCCCGAACAGCATTCAGCAAGAGATAAACCCAAAACTTAGTCAACTATGTTTCGCCATTGAGCAGGCTCTTCAAGATTCTTCACCTCAAAATGATGCATGTAAGTAATGTTATTATACTTAGTCTTTACCGTGAGCAAATGAGAGTTTTTACTTCCGAAGTAAGGACATTCCATTTTGATAACGTTATAGGCAGCTTGTGTAGTTAATTCATTGGGGTACCAGTAGCTGCGTGTTTGCGATTCTCTGAACATGCACACTCACGACTTTCCGCGCAAACATATAAAACGCCCAAATATATAACAAAATTGTACGAGTTCTATTAAGCCATAACATAATCATACATCGACTTGCAAGCCAGTTTTGACCCTGTTCTAAAGCGTTCTTGGTCTGAATATCTATAACATATTGCCGATCAAATATCAGAAACAGAGAACCTAAATATGTTCTTAAAGTAATTTAGTAAAAATAAATCAAGATGAATGATAATAATACAAATAAATTTGCTAAAAAGTATACGCAATTTATTTTGACTCTCTCGAATAATAGCAATAAATAATATAATTTATGTCTACAACATTAGTTCAGAAAAAGTCTTTGTACATCGCATTCTAAGCCGTATTATGTCTAAGTTAATGTTAATATGTATATATTTATATTATTATTCCACTATATTGCATAATGTCATGTTCTAAAAGTGAAATTTCCTTATCAAACACTCAATTTATTTTGTCTTTAATTTACTTGGAAATCGCCCGAAATGTAAAACAGTAGGTTGAAGGGAGTTTGCCTTGGAAATATCTAGTGTTTTATTAGTACTTTTAGCTTTTGGGCACTCACGACAATTGATTGAAACTGAATCCAAAGGTACAGTTTATTCCGTTGTTGCTTTCAAATGAAATATGTATAAAAAGGAATGCTAACATTTGTTTTTGGAATATTATATAGCAGCAGGGATACGAATTTAACCATAAACTGCATGCCATTCACTACTTACAGAATTGGGATTAGTTTGAACAATGCGAAGTTTTTAAAAAATTAATATAAAATATATTTATGAAGAAATTTTTATCAAACATTTTGAAATAAATTGAAATTTTTCAAACTATGTCAGTACCTACTAGCTATGTCAGTTATTTAGTTTTGATCCTAGCTTTGGACAACCTGAAATATTCATTTTAAAAATTCACTTATACTAAGTAATGGACATATTTTAGTAGTTTGAAAAATTATCTGTTTTAATAAAATGCCTATTTTTACAGTTTCTCATTTTAAAACTGGTGAGTTTTTCGAAGTTGTAGGCCGTCGTGGAAAAGCCTATGCCTGACGTTTCGCAAGCACGAGTGGCTTACATCTTCAAAGGTGTTTTCGCTTAAAAGTGTACACTGGACTTATGTGAAAGATTTCAAGCGAAAACACTGCTGAAGAGGCAAACGACTCGTGCTTGTGAAACATCCGAAAAACATTATTTTCCATGCCTGCCTAAGCCTGAAAAATTCACTAGTTTCAAACAATGACCGCAGAAGCCTAACTCGTTAGTTTCTCATTTTCCCATACTTTTAAAATCTGTTTATATTTGCCTGAATTAACATATGCTTAGTTTTTCGGAGCAATTAGAAAAATTATTAAAACAAAGCGTGTTATTCCAGGCGTGCCAAAGGCACAACAGGCTGTATTTTTAAATATTCCGCAAAAATTACAGTAGATTTTTTATTCCCTAGGCTATTTTAAGACTGTTCGGTCTTTCCGTGACTCATAAAAGGACAACGTATTTCCAAAAAATACATATAAAGTCGCTCAATCCACAAAACGGTTCTAAAAACTGCTTTCGACTAGGGTGCAAAAGTAAACAATACTTTCACAACTTATTGCCGAAACAATTCAAAAATACCAAGGTGCATCCAGTAAATATATGATTTCTCTAAGATATTTCCTAAAGATAGTCATTTTTAGTTCCCGTATATTAAAAATATCTACATACAATTTTTGTAAGCAAAAGTTTCGGAGAAAAAAAATCGGTATTTCAAAAATGTTCGAAACTCAAAATTATTTTAGACTAGTTCGTCCCTTGAAGTTTTTTTTATATATTTAGTAGCACTTACAAAGTTGGTTGTTTTAACACCTCTATAAGAACTATTGCATTTAAATAAGTAGAAAAAGATTAATGACTCTGTATAGTAAAAAATGTTGAGCCACAATTTTGTCGGATGATTATTTATTTACAACTAAATTTATCAGTTACCAAGTTCGGTTTAAAATGCGATATTTAATAGATTCCTATTCGCCATGTGAAGCAGAAAAACGAGTGTTAAAGAAGAATGATCAATTCCATCTCGAATTGCCAATGCGATACAATAGAACAGCGTTTCCCAAACTGTGTTCCGCAAAAATTTGGAACAGTTTATGCACTGCAACACATTTAAAGAACTTTTGTTTCACATTCCCATTATTCAAACGTCCGACAAAAAATGTGGAGACTTGTTCTTTTAGGTGTTAAAGTATTAAAACTTTATTAAAAAATAAAGTGATAAAACGTTACTCATAAAAAATGTGGAGACCCTTAGCCTTGCGGGCCTTGTAAAGCTTTAATTAGTAATGATAATAATGAAAAAATTCAGAAGAAATCAACTTAAAAATAAACTAAGTGTTCCAATAACATTTATGGGTTTGCGAAGTGTTCCATTATAGAAAAAGTTTGGGAAACCCTGCAATAGAAAACATTTCAATATTCCATATAAAAGGTAATTTAACGATCGAATTTCTGATGAACATCACAGTCGAAAGAATTTTCAGATACTAAAATATAAAACTATGTGGATGTAACAATCAATTTAGCGTTTTGGTAAAACTCAATTGCAATGAAAATGTGAACGTACGCTCCATTTACTCTCTGAATAAAAACATTGACATAATAATTTTGTTGGCTTTGTTTGAAGAAGAGTTCTATAATTAAATGAAAAGTTTATCAAAAGTTTAATGTTGATTCACGTACTAACTTTTAATTGTATTTTAATCGCTTTTCTTGAAATCATGAGAAAGTACTTGATAGATGTTTTATGATGAGGTATTTTTCCGGTTCATAAAAATTGATTTTCATGCGGAATCCCCACGCCTTATATAATTGTTCGAGTAAAGCAATCGAATAACCGCTAATCCTATCAAATCACACAAATAATGTTCGTAATTTATCAAATTTTGACTAATTATGAAGCAACGAACGATAATTCTTGTTGTGCTGATGATAATGGGTATCTGCTATTGTCAAGAATGTTTAGTTTGATAAAAACTATTTTCTTGTTACTTTCAGATACTGCCAGACTTGTGGACGAACGAAACACCAATCTAAACGCCAAGAGGCAGGATGTTGATCATGTCTTCCTCAGGTTCGGGAGAAGATTTGGAATGTAAACCATTATATGCGTAGACTCTGCAATATTGAAAAAATAATTCTTCATTTTTTCCCAGGCGAATTACATTTGTAGCTTCTCATATGCCTAATATACAATTGTACTTTCCCGTTGAAATTACTTTAAAATTGTGTTTTCGTCCTATTGAGAACTATACTATTAAATAATTATGAAATTATAATTGTTCATCTTAATTATAACACTTTCAGTAATGTACCAGTTCTTCCGATAATAAATATATATTTATATTTCCTCCGTTCTAGTTTAAAATGGATCTGGCGAGAGGAGGTTAACACACATCTTTTAAAGGAAAATTAAAATCACGTCATACCACAAGTTGATCAATTGCAAAAAATATTTATTTATAAATTTTAACGCATAACAAATGTTCGTGATAAAAATTTGGCGAGATCTTTTCTAATCCATACGTCGTTCTTCCAGCTTTAATAATAATACCCTGTATCCTTAAAAGTTTTCTTAGTATTAGGAAATGTTCTTAAGTTTGTAAACCACTTCTTTAATTAATAAATCGTGTTTTGAAAGCATATTAAAGCCGACTATAATTTACAGTTTAATTGATTCGAAATAAACAAATGAGCTCCGAAAATATATGTTTTTTCTCCCCTACGTTTTACGGTTCCCCCGAAACATAAAAAATATGATACAATGAATCAATTTTAACTATTATAAATTGAGATGATAACAGTTGAAACAAGAGATAAACAACTCAAATAATTGATCCAGTACGATAAAATTTTGTTCATGCTAACATTTTCTGTTACGTCATTATTTAATCATAGATAGCTTTAGAGGAATTATCGGTTCAAGGAAATTGAGAGCTGTTCGAAGTGCTTACTGCAATAGGTAAGCGATAATTCGGGACTTCGGATCCTCGGTGCCCCTCACAAATGCAGTAATAAAAATGTGTTGTCACCAGGTGCTTGCAAATAACTGGTTTAAAATTATACAGGATGATTAAAATATCATATACAGTGAAAGCTCTACTTGTGGACAGCTCTAATAAGCGGACATATCTCTTAACGGGAGACATTTTTCTTGGAACCGAATTTCGTCATATGGTTGTCAATGTACAACACTTTCTTATAAGCGGACATTGCATTAAACGGACGCAGACATGATATATCTCGTAAGGAATTAAGAAGCTCTCACAAGCGGACACGAAGCTCAAAAAAACGACCGACAAATAAACGGACTTTTCTTTCGTGCATTACCAGACAAAAATTTAACATTGAAATCTGAGAAATGCACCTGCGGTAAGTTCTCTAAAGAAAGACTCACCATTTTGTTGTGCACAACAGTGGCTGGTGAAAAGGAGGATTTTTCGTCATAGGAAAATCACCTCGCTATTGTGCTTTGAAAAATATTACCATCAAGGATTTGAGAGCAATATGGAAATCAAACAGGAAACCGTGGATGACCCAAGAGATTATGTCAGAATTGTTGTTTCAGTTCGATAGAAAAGAAAAGAAGAGAGCTCTTATTTCTAGATAACGCAGGATACCATCCTCGTGAGCTGAAACTGAAAATAGTGAATGTTATATTTTTGCCTCCAAACATCACTTCTATAAGTCAACCCTTCTTTTTTTTTCGGTGAGGTTTGGGAAATTCTCTCTTACGCACACCCAGAGCTAAAGCTCTGGCGCTCTGGGCTGTGTGGGGTTCCAGCTTAGCAACTGTCTACCCACTAAAACCCTTCCTTACCTCCGAAGTGGTGTTTGATATAGCACCGCGATCATTTCTGTCCTATTGTGCCTTATATGCTTATAGTTGCCCGTATTTTACTTCCTTATTATCCCTGTGTATTCAATGAATTCCAGAAGAATCGTGAGGGAGGTACGCATAACCTGGTCTGGTAGAACTTCATCTCCTCCTAGAGCACGAATTATCGAAACCGGGGAACGGCGTTCTCATGAGAAAAGTGGGCGGAGTTCTCTTGTGAAGCGAATAAGTATATTCGCGAAATCAATCGAGTGATCCTATCCAGTGTAAACGTATAGGAGAAGGGCTGAGGACGGGAGCGATTACATTAATGATGTGATCGTTCCGTTCTCTTGAACTCGAGAATGGGGACTCAGGAGTCTTCGCCTACCTGTTGCATATGACGTGCAGTGACACATAATATGTAGAGTAGTTTCGTCCTCTAATTCGCACCTCCTGTAGGACGGTTGATCGCTCAGTCCCATCCTGAAGAGTTGTTTTTTGCAGGGGGCGTGTCCTGTTAAAAAGGCCACTATCCTCCTTATTTTTTGCCTGCTGAGATCTAGCAGTTCGTTTTTACGCACTGGTTGTCGAGGTCCCACCAACTGCCTTACGATAAGGAGTAGCGGTGTCTCCTCCCAGTACTTTTTATGTTCTTCCAAGATCCATTGCCCAATTCTCGCCCTAACTTGGGCATGAGATATACCACAAGCAGGTTCTTGGTTGGCCAGTGGTTGCTCGGCCCCCGCCTTAGCAAGGGTTTCCCCTTTTCTTCTTTTCCTTTGCCCCTGTTTGTCCCAGTTGCCCAAGTGAGTTTTACTCTGTTTGAGTTCCCAACCAGGGTCGTAAGTTCTTTTACACTATCTAGCACACATTGTGACCTGATTGTGTACGATTTAAGTGCCTTTCTTGCGGCTTCATCTCCGGTTACGATGGTAATATACTTACGTGTGTAGGCTCTTTCCCTCATTTTCCGGGCGCAATTTGTTATTGCTAGTATGCTTGCTTGAAAAGCGGTCGTGATTGTACCCAGGTTTAAGGTAATTCTTTCCCCGGTTCTTCGTCTTTCGATCATACCAGCGCCTGTATCCATACACCATCTCGCCCCTCATCCAGAACATAAGTTCTAAAGGGTACCGAAATGCTTAGAGTTTTAATTCGATCAGCTTTCAATCCCATGGGTTCGACTGTCTTCAGCTTTCTGAAGATCGCGCTGTGTCCCAATTCTGTCGCTTTCCTGAGGGCACCGTCACCCATACGATAAACGCTTCCTAGAGCCTCAGCTTCGATGGATAAATGCAAAGGCTCCAGCCCCAGGAGTGTCTCCATAGCGGCCGGCGGTGTTGTTGACATTGCTCCAGTTATTTCCAGACACTGATGTACAGTATGTACTGATTTTGGTTCTATGCCACCATATTAGGGCGGCATATGTGATTATAGGTTTCACAATGGTGACGTACGTCTAGTACACCATCTTCGGTGAAATTCCCCATGTTTTTCCAAAATTGCGTTTGCAGGTCCATAAAGCCCTGATCGCCTTGTTTGTTTTCTGTTCCACATGTTCTTTAAACAGCAATTTCTTATCCAGGGTTACCCCAAGTTTCAGTATTTCTTTAACAGTGTCGGACATATGTATTGTGTTCCCATATATAGACAGTAGTCTAAGGGCTCTAAGATATCTTTTCTTTGTGAAAGCGATAATAGATGTTTTGGATGGGCTGATTTTCAGCCCTTCCGTGTTACACCATTGTTCGGTGATGTTTAGCGCCTGCTGCATCGGTGATGACACAGTGTCTCCAAACTTTCGCTCCACAACAAAAGATATGTCATCCGCATATCCCAGCGCATAGACACCCCTTCCCTCAAGAAACAACAGGAGCCGGTCCACTACCGGGCTCCACAGCAGAGGCTATAAAACTCCTCCCTGCGGACTCCCGACGGCAACCCGCGCTTCCATGCTGACTTCATTGAGTGCGACGCTAACTGTTCTGCAGCTCAGCATGTTTTGGATCCAGTCACGTATTGAAGGCTCCACTCCATGTTTCTTCACCGCTCTCACTATTGACTGAAAAGAGGCATTGTCAAAGGCTCCCTCTATGTCCAGAAAAGCCGCCAGAGCAATTTCTTTGCGCCCTAGTGAGGTTACTGCCCTCTGCACCAGTACATGGATAGCAGATTCGCAGGATTTTCCCGTTTGGTAGGCATATTGGTTGTGGTGTAGAGGATTTCTGGTAAGAACCTCTTCCCTGATATGCCTGTCGATCAGCTTCTCTAGTGTTTTAAGTAAGAACGATGTTAGGCTGATCGGTCAAAAGGATTTGGCGTGGGCGTACGTCGCACGCCCTGGTTTGGGAATAAATACTACTTTCGCCATTCTCCATTCCATTGGTCCATACATTCCATGTATGCCAGGGCCAGGCTGGCCCGGAGCATCTTGCGCAAGAGGGGCACCAGTAAATCGGTTCCCTGCTGTAGCAGAACTGGCATTACGCCATCTGTACCCGGTGATTTAAATGGTCTGAAAGAACTTATGGCCCATTTAACTTTGGACTGGTTTACAATGCTTGAGGCAAGAGTCCAGTGTTCTTTCGGTGTCCGCTGTCGCGCCCCGAAAACCACCGGTATCTCCTGTTCTCTGACAGTTCCCAGTATTAATCCAGGAAAGTGAGTCTTGAACATAAGTTCCAAGGTTTCCTCTTCTGTTGTTGTATATCCTCCCTGTGGTTTTATCAGGGAGCCCACTTTTTGCTGTGGTTCTTTTGAAAGTGCCTTATGGAGTCTAGCGTAGCTTGAAGTATCTTCGATATCCTTGCATTCTTTCCTCCATCAAGCCCTTTCTGCTTTTTTATGGCATCGCCATACGTCGTCAGGGATGTTTTGTATTCACCCCAGAAGGCCTCGTTTCGTTTTGCCCTGTTAAATAGCTTTCTCACCGTTTCCCTCATCGTTGAGTCCCGAGTTCCACCATTTCGATGTCCTGGTTTGTCCCTTCAACTTCAGAGGGCATGCGGATTCGAAGGCTGATTTTATTGCTGATGTGACAGTAGTCACCACCATTTCTAATTCCAGCACCTTAGGTGCTTCGGTTGGGCAGTCCCCCAAATGCAACATAAGGTTCTCTTTATAAGAGACCCAGTCAGTTGTTGTCGGATTTCTATACTCCGAGAGGGTTACCTCTTCTGACTCGATATTGAATCGTATATATCTATGATCAGACAAGCTGGGCATATCCGACACATGCCAGTCTTTCATCAGTTCGCTAGTGCGGTCTTAGCAGATTGTAATGTCAATGACCTCCCTTCGTACCGTTGTTACAAAGATTGGTTCATTCCCCTGATTACAGACTTCAAACGATGAAGTCGTAAGGTATTCTCAAAGAGACTCGCCCCGTCTATTGGTGTCACTGCTGCCCAACAAAATGCGCATTTGCGTCACACCCAATGACATTTCTGGTCTTAGACGCCTTACAGTGCTCCGCAAAATCGCGTAATTCACTTGGAGGGGTTGTGCAATTTGGTTGTAAGGTAGATATGCAGATGCTAGAACTATGCTCCGGACTTGCGACTTGAGTCTTATTTTTATACACGTAAGGTCCCTACTACAGTGTTCCGATAACGGTATAGCTCTGACTGTATTCCTTATGAGAATACATGTTCTTGGGTTTTCCTCAGATTGGCAGTAGACTATCTGTCCTCTGAAATTCCCCAATCCTCCAATTCTCCTTTCATATACAAATGGTTCTTGAATTAAAGCGACGTCTTAAGATGTCTTCAGCATATACTCACTGAGGGCAGCCGAACCTGCAGTGGTGAAGGTTTAACAGTTGCTGGCTTAACCCGGTACTGGCAGGTATCTCCCTCCCTTTCGTGACTGAATGTTCCTCTGCCCTGGAGTGGGGTCTGTACTGGACCTCGCCCAACTTTTCCCACCAGTTCTGGTTCATGAGGATCATCGGCAGCCTACCGCTGGCTTGCTCGCTCCCCAACCCCACAACCTTCCAGGTACTGGTGTTGAGGTTATTCTGGACACCAATTCTGTGTAGTGTCTTCTCCGGAGGCGTAATCTCCGGGATAAACACTATTGTCCGCATGGGGTTTGGAAGCATGTTTGCCTCCACAAGCACAAGCTCTGATTCATTCCAGGGTTTCGCCTCCCTCACCACCGCCCCGATCCAGTCCACAGTGGCCTGGGCAGAACAGGTGATCAGAAGGGCGCCCCCTTGATAGCGACATTCTGCAAACTTAGGACTTGTCATCCCTAGCTTCAACCCGTCGATTTTCCCAAGCAGGTGCGTCTTTATGAGTTCTCCCTGCTGAGGAGAAAAAGTTCTTTCCGGGATATCCCACCGCCGCTATGGCCATCTTAATCCCGGAAGCCGCATCCATGTACGACTTGTGTGCTGTTCCTTCCCTTACGGAAGTTCACACACGCAGCCGCTTAGGTGCTGATTTTGTTGGTGTTCTGCCATCCGGCCGGTGTCGCTTTTGAATAAAATAGAAGCCTAGATGTGGGTATACCACAGAGTACTGAAAATCCCATGGACGACCCGAGTAACCAACGAAAATGTCCTACAAAGAATAAAACAATAACGTGAACTGTTACTAATGATCAAAAAAAGAAAAACTGCATATCTAGGACACATAATGCGAAATACGAAGTACCAGCTCTTACAACTGATCATTGAAGGGAAGACAGAGGGAAAGAGAGGAATGGGAAGGAAGATGTCGTGGCTATGTAACATAAGGCAGTGGACCGGCTTACGAACAGCTTACGACTAATACAAAAATGCCTTTAATATTGTTTCTACCGCAATGCTCTTAAATTAATTTTTCACTGTTCACTTCAAAACTTTCTCATGCGTATGCACAGTTTTTATTGATCTCAATTCGTTGCAAAAAGCATTGGACAAAGGACATTTTTGGAACAAGTGCCACTGTTGACATCTTCAACTTACCCGGAAAAATTCCACTGGAGAGTGAATCATTTATACTGTTAACAAAATTCTTATTGAACTCTTGAGCAATCATTGAGTCTTCAGAAATGATCCGACTGTGAAATTCAAATTTGTCAGTTGCTGAGGCAGCTTTTCCAGGCAATAGCAATTTCAATTTCTTCCACATTTCTTGTGAGTTATTCTTTCTTTCATCGATAACTTACCCGTAATATTTTTACTTTTCAAGTTTAATTTATGAAACTATTACATTTATAATTTATTTATCCTCTCTCCATACTTCTTCCTCATCCCCATTAACCGCTTTAACATACAAATTATCCAGATCTGACAGTATTGTAACGCGGTTGTAAGTAAAAGCTGAAGCGTAACTAAGCCAAGCTAATCCCAAGTTATGAAGCAACAAACATGTCGCTACGCTTAAATTAAATAAGTAATTTAACATCATTTAACGTTGCATCTGTAATGTAGACCCAATAGTACCTGCAGTACCATAGATGTGCCGATTTTTAGGGCGTTTTATTAAATCTGGAATAATTGGACCAACAGGAGTCCCAAACTGAGGAAATTGTCGTAAAGTTAATGTAACGTGGTTTTTGTAGAATCCTTAATTAAAATTAAATAATGGGAAGGAAAATCAATATTAACGTCGTAAAGTAACAACAACCCGTTTTTTACACCAATCGGAAATATTGTATCTGAAACAATTTCTAGTTCTTACTAAAGCAAATAATCAGCTTTCATATAAAGGTAAGTATATGTTTCTTAATAATCACAAAAACAATGGAAGACATCAGCATCAATTCAATTATTGAAGAGACGATAATTTAGCAGAAGTTGAACTAAACGAGCAATCTGAGCTTTAAATTATCAAAATCACTGGAAAATGTGTCTTTTTTAGGCTCGTTTAAACCCTCAGGTGTTACAATTTCGGGGAAAACGTAATAGAAAGAAAACTGATTATTATGAGAATATTTTCAGAAGTACACATTATAGCGGAGGCATAAGTTGAGATTACATGTATTACGCAAATGCGTAGGTTCACTAATCAAATACAATACCTGTCGAGGAATAGATCAACGTAACTCTATACTGTTTGGAGGAGAAAAGGAAAAATAAGACCAGTGATATGCTAAAACAATATCAATTTTATTGTACAAAGAAAATTCAATTTCGATAAACAAAATAACTCAAATTCATATTCTAATACGCGTTCACAACCAAAGTAAATCATTTGTGTAACAAAATACTCGTAAAAAGTATCCATTACATATATGTACATACATCAAAGCTCAAAAGGCAAGTTTGACAAACCGTTAGCTATTGTTAGAAATAAGCAAATACAGTTTTCCCATAACACGATTTGATTTATTGTATGGCATTCGATGACAATTGTGAGTTCGTTCATTACCAAACAATTACCATCTCCTTAGATAATATTTGCCAACGAGATAAAATAAATGTTTTTGCAATCAAAATTAATAGCAATAGCCATTAAATACTAATAAAGACCAATTCCGAGCATGTAAATTATAATACAAAAAAGAGAAGAAGTTATAGAGAATTATAAGGTCTTGGAAGCAAAACATTGGAGGCAGAAAAGATAGTTTATACTCTAGTCAGATGAATTTGAAGCTTATTTCTGACCGAAGAAAGCGGCCGACGACTAAACCAGCTACATCATGCAAATAAAGTAAAGCAAAATTTATACCACCTGTATTAGAAAGGGAATAAAGACGTTGGATCAGCGAATGCCGTTTGCGTCTACGATTGTAAACCAGGTTGGCAATGTTTTCAAAATACGAACCACTGTTTCTATGTGAAAGAAAGTACCGATTTGAAATTGAAAAATTTTGGAAGTCCAGCTCAAAAAATTAGAGAGAGATTTGAATATTTACAAAAAAAATCGTAAACCCGCGTATTAAAATCGCACAACTTATATATTACAAATGAATAATTTATAAATATGATATAGGCTGTATCTCGGCAGCGCTTCGGGAAAGAAAATGCTGATAAGTAAAGTTGGCCCTGCAAATCGCTCGAAATATTTTAAAGCTCGAACTTGACCTGTAAGGAACGTAAATGGACCAAGAAATTAAAACATTATAAAATCTTGAAAAAATGCGACATGATCTGTAAATTAAAAACATAAGTTGATCACTGGACTCCACCGCATAGTTTTGCTCTCTAATGTTGTTCGTATCAGATATGATTCAAACAATATTAGAGAGCTAGATTGATTGAACGAGAAAAAGGAAATCCAATGCAATTGAAAATATATACATTTTACCACCGTCTGAACTATGAAATTCGACTTTTTTTGGTTTGGTTTCAAATAATATCTTTAAATCTTTTAACAGATATTTAAATGGGTAACTGATGCGAATCGATTTGCTAATTGAGTTTTTGAATAAAATGCATAACATCTCGCCTTTCTTTGCACTTGATCAATATAATATGCAACTATTCAGCAGCAGTTTTTTGTATCAAAATCTATAGAAATCATAGAGAATGATCGAAAATCTTCAGCTTCAAAACTAATTGGCATTGCGTTGATAACGTCCTGAAGAAGGCTCAAGCTGTTGTAAACCAATTCAGGCTCTGCAAGTGTCTATCAAATAAAAAGGACCTTTCCCAAAAATGTGTAATTGTAGAAGAAACCGTTTTAACAAACAGTTTAACAAAAAAATACCCCAAAAGACCCTAAAATAGCGAAAATAATTCAAACAAAACTCGATAAGGAGATATTAACATAAAAATACTCGAACTTTTATTGCCCTCATCCTACGAAGATTTTATCACAATCGATTTGAAATCGACTGCTCTCCGTGTCCTTCAAACACCCAGTATAGTACTTACTGTCTCCAAATTATAGTTTATTAAAACCAACGTTTTTGCTTCAGTCTTTCATCCAAGCTTTAGCCGTTCTCCTTTGTACTACTCATTACAGGCACAGTGATGAAAACATGTATTATTCGTGTTATGAAAAACTTGCATTTTTTGTTCAATTAAAATCGATTTACACTAATCGACTTATCAATACATTGAAATTCGACAAAAGCAGTAAATGTCGTCAAAACATTCAGATATTCAACGTATTTTTAAATTAAATAAAAATACAACGCATATTGGTAAAACTGCAGCCGCTAAATAATCAGCGAGAAGCTAACTAATTTGTAAACATATTTTCAAAAATTAACGAACGCGTGGTTAGCGACTTAATACGTCAATGTGTTCATTTAAATACTTATTGCTCTTACAGAGAATATAATAAATAAATTGCAGATATTAAGACACGATAACAATATTTTTTTAGCGTATGTTGAGCAAAAAGTTTACCTTATATTTAGACTGATGGGTATATTAATAGTATACAAATTTGGTTGGCTGAAAGCTCATTAAATTATAAACAAATAAGCGTAATGAATATTGAACAATTAAGTACGAACAATGGACAAATTAATGACACAAAATCAACCAGGACGACAATAGGCAAAACCTTAGCAATTGTCACATTGGTCTTCAAACATTTTTACAGAGTTTGCTACAAACATCGGAAACTTAAACTTATTAAGTCAACAACTTGGGATCACCGTAAATCCCAAAAATATGATTGGCAAGATGCAATAATAATAATAGAATTATTAGAGAAATAAAAAGAATAGAAGAAAAATTGCTTGTTATTTTCCAATTTCTGAAATACATACTGATTATCATTTATATTTATTGCAAAAATGCTTCTTTGCAGGCATTTAGGGCACAGTTCAATTGACTATAATACGGATAAAATACGAGTGAAAGAATCAGTTAATACAGATCCGAGTTTCTACTTGGAAGCACTGTCGAATACTTTTTTATTATTATGATCTCTAGAGCTAAAAAATGTTGTAACTAAATTTTAAAAAAATAAGGATGTGGAATAAATCTTATTAAACATAAAACCACGATTGTTCTTAAGTTACTAATAAAGATGAATTATAAAAATATGGCCACTATATGATAAACTATCAATAAAATTTCTCGGAAAATAATTAATCTATCTTACATTCCATACTATATGTATATTGGCTTTAATTTTACGTAAAGAACCTATTGAACAGGAATAAAAAAAAATTAATATACAAGTTTTGAAAAATGAATTCAGTGATTTGAAAAAACGTTTCATTATTTTATTATTATTTAAGACTTGCGTTGCTATTAATCACACTACATATTTGAAAATTAATCAAAGCTTTTAAATAAATTTCAAGAAAACTTTACTGCTTGTCTTAGTGCTATTTGCATGTTTTTAGAAGCATTTACAAATTCAATGGCACTTAACCCTTAAACTAGTGACGGTAATATAACCAGATTAATTCATTCCTAAGATGAAGCTAACCAAAAATCAAATAAATGGAAATAATTCTTTTAGGGCTTATTTAGCGGTCTGAGATGTAACTCAATCTCACCTAAAACTATTTTTTTTATGTCGTAAATACCTCTAGCCAGGAAAACGTTTCGATTGCTTTAGAAATAATTTGAATTTTCACTAGGTATTTGAATGCAGCATCGAGTAATTTTTTATGGAATAAGTTTGCTGGATAGTAACGAATGCACGAATTCAACACCAGTGTCGCGTAAAACTAATAACGGGTAAAACTGAAACGAACAGATCAAAGAAGGTCGACTTAATAATAATAATTTAAAATATAACATGTGATAAATGAGCATATTAGGCACCAAACTATCGGGATTCAATAGAAAAATAATGTTTTCTGGGCTTGTGATCTACAAGTCCAGAAATAATATTTTACTATTGACCCCTTCCGTGAAAGCCTACATTCCTTGATATCGGGATTCATTAGATATTTTATGTGCCCGGTTTTCAAAAAAAAAAATTTATCTTATCTACATATGAGTTCATGGACAGAGAGCGTTTTTACTTGTACTTCCAATACCCTAATTTATTAAGATAACAAATCCGTACATTAAATATCAGACAGCCGGTATAACCATACAGTATATAGGTCAGATCAGCAATGCATCATATTGAACAAGTTTAAATCCTAGCCCCAACATAATGTTCCAAAAATAAAACAATTTAAACTATCTATAACCCAGCCGTGAAGTATCGATCAATGAACATACTTTTGTCAAGTCTACTATTCGCAACTTCACGTCTTCCTTAAGATAAAATCAACGTCTAATCAAAACTAATCTCAATTTCGTGTATAGGAATTATTGCTTTCAAACGTAGAAGAGTGACTGTTGTTGCTTCAGTCGATGTCCATATTGTCAAATAAAGTATATCTTTTTTAACAAGTTAACATTTAAAAGAAAAATCGCAAACCGAATCGTTTGTTGCATGAACTAATAAGGACAGTTAGCGACAGACAAATTAGTAGATACCATCGTTCGCTTATTTTAGCCGTAGTAGTCGTAAAAATATCTGTAAGTATCAACAATGAATCACATATTATACACAATGTGGAACGAATTTATCTTGGGCAAATGAATATGTATGGAGACAGTTTGACATTATTGTTGTTGTAAACAATACTTTAAATTCGTATTAACCTGCGATACTAACGCATTAATGAATAAAACGAATTCCGAATATTATGCTTCGTCTTTGAAATATGCCACTGACACCACATCACCGCCGACGTTAATAAGACATTGTCCCTAAAAATACAAATATTTTCTATGTTATTATGAGTATATAAATATCCCAAACGTTTATTGTCCCTAGATACTGTTGCAAATGTAGATGAGCTACTAAAATTTTGTTTACGTTTATGAATGAAGCGGAAAATACATGCTATAATTAAATAATGTCACAAAAACATGTTTCCATCCTAATTTCGCTTCGTTTCTGACAGACAAATCATGCGTAAAAGGAAAATGTTAATTAAAATGGGAAATCATTTGCTAAGATGTTTGCATCGCATTCTTTATTAAAAACACACCCTACATAAAACTTTGTGAAGATGCTATATTGTATCTGACGTGTCTAGTATTTTTTTGAAAAGATAATTAATTTTCAAACGATGAGTATTTTTATAAAAAAATAAGCTTTTTACTGAAATCTGACTAAAAATCACTTTGCTGCTGTAGGACTAGCTTAACATCCTATGATTAGATTCCTTGAAACTAAAAATGTAATTTTATGTAATTTATTAATTTGCTTTTGTTAATCATACTTCTTCAGACTTCAAGAGGTGAAATTTTCTAAAGCTTAAGTACTATTTAATATTTAACATTGAATTATCCCGCTTCATCTAAATATTGGACCTAAAGATTCTTCATATAAACTACATTTCCAAACACTTTTGATATTAAGAAATAAATAACGTCACTTCTATTCTGACGTTGTGAAATTTATCTCGTATCACACCTTATCAACATAATCAGAGTGATTCATTTTTGAAATATTCTTTCTCACTTTTACGTTTATAAACCAATTTCCAGTAAGTGCACTCGCAACTTCAAGCAAGGCATCATACTGGTTATTCCAACACTATATGGATAAAGCAGATTATTATGCATTCTTTTCAGGTGGAAGGATCTTACATTAGGGGAGAGTATTGAATATTAAGATGAAGTCGTCTGACAGTTTATCTCAAAATAACTTTGTGTAACGTATTTATGATGTATTTTCCTAATTATAATTAAAAACAACGAAAGAATTAACTTTTTCCAACTTTGTTGCTTTCGGCTGTACGGAAGCTATGAACTTGTAAATTCTTCAAGCTGAGTTTTTGCACTTTTCCTAACTAATAAGTAATTTTAATAATGCACCAACTAATTCAGAAATCATAAAACTATGCGAAAATGTTGCTAAGAAGTTTGATAGTAGAGAACTTGCAAAACGCTCATTTGTAGTGTTTTCTAATAATACAAAATGGTGACGGTTAATTACGTACCTGATTTTTATGTAAATTGTGATTAAGTACACATTCCGTCATAAAGAAAGCAACTAATGCATTACCTCCCAATGCTGTAACGTGGGATCTTACTATCGCTAGAACTTCGGTGACAAAACTGTGGATAAAGCCACTTAAACCTCCTTCCTGAAAATTAAAGCAATATTTAAAATATTTAATAATGTTCTCATGCGGCGTTTATCATTCTTACCTCTCTTACAGAAGTGGTTTCACGAATAAAGAAAAAATTCATATTTCCTAGATATTGCTCAATATTTCCTCCAGGTACATAGCTTAAGGGAGTTATGTCTACTCCATGTCGTTCAATACCATGCACCTATTAATTAAAGAAAAAGCTTAATATATTTGTAGGCAAATTATATATCTAAATATATTACATGTCGTTGTTTCATAGATTGTGGCCTATACTTAGATGGTGAACGATTATTTCTATACTTCTGGCTGGATTGGTTGGATTTACTAATAGGAGCTTGTATAGTTTCTTGATTATGGTAATCCTCGAGTTTAAACATTAACTCTTCGTCTGCAATGGCAACCCAAGGCAGCATATCAGTAACAATACATTAAATGTATTGGTTCCTTACCTGGTTTTGGTGGCACTATCGCAGATTTAACAATTCGGGTCTTCTTACCCAAACCCAACGCCATACCTAAAAATATTCGAAGTAACAATGTATTTTTAAAACTTTAAAATTTTCGACTAGTTCTAATGATTAGATAATCTTTCCTGCCATTGGCAACCAAACAAGTTTAAACCAGATTCAAATTAGTTTCACTTCATAACAAGTCACGATAGAAATAGTTAAACCTTAAAAGATTGAATCTACTTTTACTGCTGAAAATAACTCCACATATTTGTTTCTCAACAGGAAGGAAAATAAAAATGTTCTTGAAGACATATGTTTCTTTGGATTAATATGCAATAGTTATTTATATCAAGTTTCATTCCATGCAACAACATGATGGTATACTAAGGTCGGCGAGGTACGATATTATGGAAGACCGACAATTATTATATCAGGTAGTATTATAGTACCAGGTAGAAATTATTATATCAGGTAGTATGTCAGGATCGGAAATAAAGTTTGCAAATTTCAGAATCAATTTGGTCCTGAGACTTTTTTTGTTTCGACTAACGAGAGCGAAAGATACTACAAAAATATTTTTTTGTATATTTATTTAAATGTTCGAATCTTCCATTTTGTTTACTCAAATTTGTTGTTTACTCAATAAGTTGCATTTTATTTGAATAAGAATTCCTGTCTTTCTGGCCACGAATTTCCTAGTAGTAGTAAACATCTTTATTTGTAAAAAAGGCTATCGACCTATCGGTCTTTCTGCCCTTGTTTAATACATGTAATCTTAATCTAAATAAAAAAAACAAAGATGAAAATTCTCCTATTCTGGGTTAACAATTTGATTAAATAAACTTTCTAATTCTAATGACAAGGAAAAATTATTTTATTGTCCAGTAGTCAGTTGCGTTTGTAAGTGTTCGAGTAGCGTTGATGTAGGGAAACGGAAGCGGGATTGTCTGGTTGGTCTTGTAAGACAAAGGGGATTCAGTATGGTCCAGTTGTAGGGGTTGTTTGTCCATTTTGTCTGTAGATGTATGAGTCTTTCCGAAATCTTTGTCATGTTTGTGCGTTCGTATAGTAGTTGGGTGGGGGGGTTGTGTAGTGGGTTTTGGGGGTGTCTTATTCGTGTTATTAGTCTTAGTGCAATTTGTTCTGTTGTTTGTATATAACGTTTTGTCCTTTCTGTTCCGTTGGTCATGAGTATATGTCCATACTCTAGCAAGGGCCTACAAATAGCTTTATATATTTTGGTGGCGGGGTTTGTGTAATTCCTCTGTCTTTGTAGGTTAGTGATCGGAAGTGTTTTGTTCTCTTTATTGTTTCTGCCCTGATGTTTCCTATTTAATGCAAAATTAATTTTAGGCGTAATCGATACTTCGCGTCGCATCTTCCAAAACGTCAAGGTTTCAGTATCAAATTTAATTCCATAAAATATTTTTAATAAATAGTATTACTACAATTTCACGCAGTGTTTAGGCATCTTAATTTATTGTCGAGTTATTGGAAAAAAACCTAGAACCAAAGATAATCTTCCCTACTTTAACACGTATACATTTTTATGATTGGTGTAATTAGTAAGTAGCGGCTTTGCAAGTATTTTATTTATTGGTATTAAAAGTTGAACAATTCAGATATAGCAATCACGGCTAACGCCGTCTTTTATTAAATGGGAAATTCAAAGGTCCATCCAAATAGTTGTGGAGAATACGAAACAATTATGTTCTGGACACATTAAATGGAGCAGCGCGCACCTTCCAGAAAATCAACTGGGTTCCTGACGCAAGGGCGATCTCACTGTCTGCATATTTAGAACGCATTTGCTCAAATTTAAGAGCCAACTGCACAATTATTGGAAGATTTGGACATTGCTGAACATCGTGCCAATCATTTTTTTTTGGCAAAATCCAGGGCTCGCATGAGTAGGGAGGAATTGTTATTGCGCACAAAAAACGTTCCCTCCGTGTAACGTTGCCTGGTGAATAAATTTCCATAATTCAAACTAACGTTCAAGACCGATCCTATTGTTCTGTCCATTCCACCAAATTTGCTAAATCACATCCAAATATTAACAGCTTTTGGGACAACCTTGCTTATAAAAAAATTCAAACTTAAAAAAAAAACGCGTATTTAGCTTACTATAAAAGGCGAACAGGAGTCTAAACTAACGTTAACGCAACACGTTAAACATCGATTTTTCAAACATATATTAACTTTACTGAATTGCTTACAGCAATTGCTTGTTTTGAATATCTTATAAATTAAATTAAATATGCAATCAATTATTATTGCATCAGGATTATTATTTAGTGTAAAACGTAAAAACACTATTTACCTATAACACACAGCTGAATTTCATCGGGTTCCGGTATGTCAATCCTAAATTGCAAATCACATAGAGCACATGGAACCATTCTGCGTAACTTGAAGTATATACTTTGCAAAATTCTTACAAAGTGCTTTTGAAGATCATATGGAGGCAGTAGTTTTGCTCTATAAATTTGCGTAAACATTTGAAGGTTTTTTACTATTTCCAAGTCTTCAAGACCAGGAACAGATTCTGTACTGACGACATGAATTCCATCCGGAATCTTCTCTTGCATTAACAGTCTTAGAACTTCCGCATCTTCCGGGTCGTCCATCTAAAAAATTGCACCCGTGCAATATATTCAATACTTATCCACATTTTTCTTACCTCCAAGATGCAACAGTCTTTGTTCCCGCAAGATATATCTAAAGGAATCTGTTCTGTATCCGAATCTTCATCTGATAAAGTGGTTGGTGTTTGATTGTCGCTCTGAAAAAAAGCATTAATGTGGCCTATTGCTACAGCAATTATTTATCTTTAATATATCTACCTTAATTTGGTAAATTTCTTTATTTTTCTTCACCGTTTCGCTCAGCATTTCTTGTAGGTCAGCTACCACTTTCTCATCTGAAACTTTGCCAGTTACCAATACTGGTAAATCTGGAGTTGGCAGACAAGATAAATATACTGCCGTGCCGGTAGCTACTCCAACTAATAGTTTTTCTCCGACAGTAATTCGAATTTTAAGACTAAATATAGCATTCATTCCTTTTATTTTCAATTTATTGACCAATAAACGATGAAGTTCGTATTCTAAGAACGGTAAACCATCAGATATTTCTTTAGCTATAGCTTCTCCTCGAAGGTCCTTCAAAGCCCTTGAAACATGAGATTCTATAAAGCAACCTTTGCCAATAGTTGGAAGTGACTCAGGCGGTTCGATTGTTGCTATTATAACTTCTGGGACTTTCGCTTTACTGAAATTAAAATACATGTTATGAATTACTGTCCCTAAAATATCAAACTGAACTGTTACTTACAGACACATTGGACATTTGGTGACTTTCGCTTTTACTGGTACAGTTTTTTCATCGTAAGGCAAATGGGTGACTGCGCAAAAATGTGCTGAATATGTTTTATGATAAGGACTGTCATGTATAGGTCGGCTTTGCCCATTCTAAAAGTAAATACATATATAATGTTACATTCCTTACCAACAAATACAGCGTTGTCAAAATGTAATGGAAATTATATTATTAATATTTTAAGGATTTAGCCTAAACGTTTAAGAATGCAATATACAAAACAAACATTTTCATACAAATGAATAAACTTTTACAATAAAAAAGAAAAATTTTCAGTAGTTTTCTGTCAACAAATATAAAGGCTTGTTTGATCATCTTAGATCTTCTTAGACTTTTATTACAATCAAAGACATCGAAAAGGGAAAATACAAAAAGCGGACATTGACCAAAGCCTCATCGACAGCGGTGATTTATAGATTTAAGAAAGATATGTTTATAAATAGCCTAAAGAAATGAGCGTAAGTTCCTGTAAATTAAAATGACAAAGAAACGTTACTACAAAAGCATGTCCTGATATTCGTGTTAAATATGTTAAAAGATGTTGTTAACAAAGAAAATAAATTAATTCACATTTTGACAATGTGTTTTAGTTCAATTGCTTATTATCTTTGGTTTAATATTAATGTCTTAAAAGCTTCTAATTTCATACTTAGAAATCATGATAGAGATCATGTTTACTTAATAATTATGCAGAAAACTCCGCGGTACAAATCATATAAACTAAATTAAATATCTTAAAACCTCGCTTTTGTAATGAAAGTTCCATATATAAAAGAGGATAATACAAAACAAACATAGCGGTAAAATCCTTATTCACAAAACTTTAAAACGTATGGTAAAAATTTAATGTTTATATTTAAAATGGATATAATACATTTTTGGGAATATTTTACCTTTAATTTTATCGGACATTATTACAACACATAACAAATCATAGCTGCTTTTACCTAATAAATTGACTCACATTTTTTGACGAAAACTTGTCTAAAACGGTTTTATATTATGAAAAGTAAGTTCGTATAAACCCATTTCCTGTTTTTTTTTATATAAGTAAACGCATTCGAATGTTGCAAAACAACATTAATGAAACGCCTTCTAGAATAAAGTATACTTACGAATAAGACTATGTGATTACACTTATATCCAAAAATTTGATTGATAAAAGTAAAAAACGGCAATAAAACTTTATATTGAGAAACTAACGAAAGGGATATTTGGTTTCAGCTGCTTATTTTTCAAGATTTGCCATACATAACATGTTACATTCAGGAAGGAAATTCATAAAAAACAACATTGATAGCCACCAACGATTTGAAAATATTTAAAAAAAAGCGCTTTAAATGTTGAATTCATACTTCGTGTTAGCTTGGATATTTCAATCCAATATTTCAGATTTAGCTTTTTAGATTTAGCAAAACATCGAAATAACTTAATATAGCACCAAATAAAAGATGCATTTTTATATTTATTAATATTATATTAATTTACGTATGTAAGTATATTTTATAGGAAATTATAGCCATTATTACAAAAATATTAAACTATACCTCTTGTTTGTCACGCTCCACATTTTTATGGATCAGTTGGATATTTGAAAAGTTATCCTCATCTCCAGCTGAGCTGTTGAAATCTATAACAGCAGCAGTGCCACATGCGCTCAGCACACATACGTCGTCACTAAAAAGAGCGAATGTACATCAGTAAATTGAGGCATACATTTTATGTGTCCCTGCTTGTCTTCTCAACTTTATTACAGTTATGTTTTTTAATCAACTAAAGTTCACTTTTGATATTGAAATAAGACGGCATTAAAATTTCCTTAAACTATTTGCTCCTTCTTCCTACGCTTCTTGCTATAATCAGAGTGGTGAAACCAACGCTCAGTAAGTGACGGGGTTAGAAAATGTTTTCTTGCTAAAAGAAGTTCAGCAATAAAAATCAATTTGCCAATAAGACCACGGAAAAAGTCGTATAGAAACAATATTTTTAACAGTTATTTCATGGAACATCATTCATACGGACCGTATCTGGCTTCAATTTTGAGTGGCGATTTTTTTAATTTTCTCTTCACAGAGTCTGAAAGTGAAAACAAAATTTTCCTTCAAATTTCAAAAATTCAGGAAAATCCAGATTCGAATGCAAGTTTTTTTGTGGAATCGGGTGAATTTTTTTCGTTATAAGGAAAGCAAGGGCGGGTCCGTACCTGGCTTCAATTATGAGTGACAATTTTTTGAATTTTCTCTTCAGAGAGTCTGAAAGCGAAGACAAATTTTTCCTTCAAATCCCAAGAATTCAGGAAAATCCCGATTCGAATGCAAGTTTTTGTGGAATCGGGTGAATTTTTTTCGTTATAAGGAAAGCAAGGGCGGGTCCGTACCTGGCTTCAATTTTGTGTGACAATTTTTTTGAATTTTCTCTTCAGAGAGTCTGAAAGCGAAGACAAATTTTTCCTTCAAATCCCAAGAATTCAGGAAAATCCCGATTCGAATGCAAGTTTTGTGGAATCGGGTGAATTTTTTTCGTTATAAGGAAAGCAAGGGCGGGTCCGTACCTGGCTTCAATTTTGTGTGACAATTTTTTGAATTTTCTCTTCAGAGAGTCTGAAAGCGAAGACAAATTTTTCCTTCAAATCCCAAGAATTCAGGAAAATCCCGATTCGAATGCAAGTTTTTGTGGAATCGGGTGAGTTTTTTTCGTTATAAGGAAAGCAAGGGCAGGTCCGTACCTTGCTTCAATTTTGAGTGGCAATTTTTAAACTTTTTCTTCAGAGAGTCGGAAAGCGAAGACAAAATTTTCCTTTAAATCCCAAAAAATCAGGAAAATCCCGATTTGAATTCAAGTTTTTTGTGGAATCGGGTGAATTTTTTTCGCTTCAAGGAAAGCAAGGGCAGGTCCGTATCTGGCTTCAATTTTGAGTCACGATTTTTTAAATTTTTTCTTGAGAGTCTGAAAACGAAGAAAAAGTTTTCTTCAAATTTCGAAAATTCAAGAAAACCCCGATTCGCATGCAAGTTTCGTTGTAAAATAGAGTGAGGTTTTTTCTTTATAAGTAAGACAAGGACAGATCAGTATCATATTCCAATTGTGCGAGTCGCTTTTTTGAAAATGTCTAGTCAGAAAATCTGGAAACGAACACAAAGTTGTTTTCGAATAACTGCCGAAAATTGAAGAAAACGCCGATTCCAATGCAAGTTTCTTTGTAAAATAGCGTGAGGTTTTTTTTTATAAGAAACTCATAAGCAGGTTTGCATTTTATTTCAACTTTGATTGATTTGAAAGTGAAATTGAAGAAGTCATCGATTAGAATGCAAGTTTTTTTGTGAAATCTGATCAGATTTCCTCTTTAAAAGTAAAGCAACTGCAGTTCCGCATCAGGTTCCTATTTAGTGGCAATTTTTTTAAAACTTGTCAGACAGTTTTGAAGCGAAAACAAAATTATTTGCCAAAAATTGAAGAAAACACCGATTCAAGTGCAAGTTTTTGTGTGAAATAGGGTGTGGTCTTCTTTTCATGTTCATGGGGACACAAAGAAGAAGTACGTATATCAGAGGCTTTAGATTAAGCCTCGAAGAAATAATAACGTTGTTTTCAATCAAATACCTAAATTGAGAAAAACCAAGTGGAATAAGGCAGACCCATAAATTCCTGTAGAAATACAGAGACCGCAAATGACTTTTATTCCGACCAAAAACGAAATAAAAAGTAACTATCCAACTCGAATTTCGAATTAGAGTTACTAAACAATAATTGAAGCGTCACATTCAAAATTGATCAAATTATATTTAAATTTTTCTCTCCAATCTCTCCAACGAACGGCTGATCTGCCTTGTGCCTCTCATACACTCTTCGGCAGTAAAAAGCGCTTTATTAGATCTGCATAAGTGCAGACAAGACATTTGTTTAGCACTTGTACACTGGTATCTTGCGGTGTGTTAAAATCACATTTTATCCAACTTTAGTTGCTTTCTCGTTAGTATATTATTTAAAAAATATTGATAGGGAACTTAGTTAAAGCATTGTTATATATACTATAATTTAACGATACCATATAGAAGTTAACTCTGTATAACCCAAAACTGCATTACAGCTAAGACTTCTTGCGTGTGAGCGAATTTCCATTCGTATTTCCGACCACCATATATCTCTGGATTCTGGTTCATCGACATTTGAAATTCTTTCCAGTAATTTAACAGATCGTGCGCTTATTGATCCGCCTAAAAATATAAAGCCACTTAAAATATTGAAATATAGTTTATAAAATGTATTCCAGAGTTAAAAGTGAAAACGTTTCTCACCGATTTGAATTATAAATCTTGGCGGAAACTTGGTCATTGTTAAAAATGGATATTCCAACAGATCAAAATGCTCCTGATTAACTTGTCCTCTTCTAATATAATTGTTTCTCATAAAAAAAGCTGCAGCGTTGCCCATGGATTTATCACTTCCCGTTAAACTATTTCCTGTAGGGAATTAAATCAGACAAAGTTAATTATGAAGTTAAACGTTATTAACAAATTAGTAATCATTCCAATATGATTTATTAGAGACCAGTGTTCGGTTCTACAATTCTAAGCAAGCAGATATTTCAATTACTTATCTCAATTAATTTAACAGCGAATGTTAAAAGCACTAGAGGGAATGTGTTACAGCTAAACCAGCTGAGCCTTTCGCTTCTTTTATAGAATTTAATAATACATAGATGCAATAATTACAGAACATGCAAGTCCATCCATAAATTCTTAATTATCATTCACTTGGTGTAATTTTGTGGAATATAACAAACAACCAGGCAGATATTGATATGCCCCCAATTACGAGATATTTCTACTTTGATCACAATGCACAGATTGACATGAAAACATGAAAATAATTTGGAATATAAAAACTCGGTCTAAATAAGTCATAAGCAATTTGTTAATATCCGGTGGATTTAACGGCATAGCATTACATAGCAAGACACATAATTATAAATAACAAGTTAAAATAAATAGAACTCTTTATATAGATTTAAGTAAGCAAATATATTTACGTGGGGAGGGGATATACATATACATATTCCATTAAGATTAGAAAGTTGAGCTTGAAAACACATTGAACATAGAGAAGTAAAAAAGCTAGCTTATACTCACTCTTTTTAAAAAATCCAAATAATCCTATGGTTTGAATTCAAAAATATCTTATTTAATTGACAGGATCAAATAACACATTTATTACAACGAACTCATTGCATATGCGTTAATAAAAAAAAATAATTGAAAAATGAATATATAGTATTCGTTTGAAAACCTCCCGCCGATAGATTCGCAAAGTTTTATGTCTTATTTCTAAATACCTTAAACACACTGATAAACCTTAAATGGAATGGCAGCTTGGTAATTATTTGTATTTCTCGGGAATTAACAAAACTTTGCTCCTAAAATAAGATTTTTGTAAAAACTATGGATTTTCACAGCTGGTTCTTGCCAAATTATCGGTTTTCATATCGATACTCCGAGATATGTGACGGTTTCTACCGGACGTTTCGCTTGCATTGGCGGAAATCATTATTAAAGGCTATGTTCCGATGATAACCAGTTAATTGTACTATCCCAAATATCAGCTAATAACCCATCAGCAAAAATGTCGAATATTCGAACCTAAAGAAGAGCTCTTATTTACGTAGCATCTTTACTGCATGACGGTAAATTTAGACCTTAAGAATGAGTAAATGTCAATAAAGATGCTACTGGTGGATATCGAATATTCGTGATCACCCAGGGGTTAGTTATATACATAAAAACTACTCCCCAATACATTATAACAGTGCTGGTATTGAGGCGGGGCTTACTTGTGTGGCAAGTGCTGCAGGACTTCTTGGCACTTAAAATTTTCTGTTGCCGACTGCAGTTCTAAATTGCTAAAAACTCATTTTTGAACATTAAATTGGGACACACGCAGCAGAAAGTACTTTCCCCCATAAAATGCAACAAAACCCACATTCATGTGCAGAATTAAATTGTTGAACAGAAAACTGAAAACATTTGATTCAAAAAATGGGACATCATTTAAAGATGTGCTGCAAGTTTATTTATAATGGCAAAAACTGAAACTTTAAGGCTTCATAATACCTCCGTAAAATGAAGCAACGCGACGAATTAAATGCTTATATAAAAACGACAATCCATTGACGACAACTAAAAAAATTGAAGATATTTTCCAGTAACTATTTTTTTCACTAAATATATTTTGTTGAAATGTAGTAAACCATAGAGAATGAAAACTATGCTGATTGAGGGATGTGATAAGATATTTTTACGTTTCGCCCAAACGTTCTCTATCCGATTGGAATCGTCTTTAAAAAAATGTATTTTAGTCACAGTTTCAACAGTCGAAGAAATTAGTTATCTTTATAGGCTTATTAAAACAGATTTTCGGACTTTTCTGTGGAACTGCGACCATGAGAAATAGAGAACCTCAATACATGAGCAGTATATACAATCTAAATCTGAATATTAGAAAAATGCAAAAATACCACCTTTAAAATAGAACGTAATAATGATGTTAATGCTTAAAAAAGTACGTGCAACTGCAAATATTGAATGCACATACTAATCGACAGGAATTTCCAGAGGCTTGGTAACAGGACTAGGATTTTTAGCAAAAAGGTCAAAAACAGATATCAGCCCAGGAACTCCAGGTTAGTACCAAAAACATTAGTCAGTAAAACGCTGAATAACTCAAAAATAAGCTATTTCCAGAACGATTTGGATTTTGGAAGGAAATTAGTTTACGATACTCCAACTCACAAGTCTGATGAATTTCGGAATGTGTAAAATGTAAATTTCAGAATGCGTATGTTAAAAAAGTTTCAGAAAGTGAAAATGGAAAATCTAAGTAAAGTGCACATCAGGCTCCCGAAAAGTTTCCTAGCGAGTCAAAAGTTCAAACAACCCACAAAACAAAAGGCATTTAACGAAAACAACGGCCGATGCAGCAGCGTGCAATATTGCAAATGTTGTTCATCATGTTCAACAATAATAAGCCCAAAGATCCAAATACCGAAGTCAATAAACAAATGTAGGTTGTTTGGAATTCATATTTAGAAAGCAAAAAATAAAGTGGGAAATTACATTTTATATTGAAGTTAGTCTATTAGATCATAAGCTTTTAAGACCTGACAGATTGTTTAGTCGTTTCAATGTTACACCTTACTTACAATAGCTCTAAAATACGCTAAAAAAATTACATCTTCTTACATCATTTTCTGTCCGCAGGTTGCTACTTACTAGTATTTACTACTTGCAGTTTACATCAAATTAGTAATTAGGTTTCACACTTAATGAAAAATAATGGTTCTAACAATAATGGAATGACCTTGTTTAAATCTTTATGATTGTTTAAGATAGAATTGTTGAAAATATAGAAATTTCACACCTAAAAGTATGTGATCAGGCACACAACATTCTTAACGAATATTAAATATAGATAAATTAAGACATTTTTTGCAAGATTATATGTTCGTTTAAAAAAGATATACAATGGTAAGGTCGAATGGTTTATTCAGATTTCCATGGTCTTACAGAAATGCTTTTTATCACAACGTTTCGCCAATGGAGTTTGCAAATGAATACTGGTCAATATATAGTTATCAAATGACAAAAATTGAAAATGAAACATTATATGAGTTTCATAGATAGTTCAAGACAATTTTCAATGGTACAGTTATATTTTTTATGGAATAGATAGCGCACTTGTTATAATGAGCCACCATTACCACTAGCCCTGTTAAGCCCCGCTTCACACCAGCATAAGCTTAACTGAAAGAGCATCGCCTATGATATTGGATACGGTTTACGTCTTGAAAACCATAAATTTTATCTGGCATTTGCTTAGTCTAAAGATAAAACTGGAACAGCTAAATATGTATACATATATATCAATAACACAAGCATAAATGTGTTATTCTTTGGTACTCCGCATCAATAAACTATAGAAATATTTTAGTAAAACCTTTAGTACTTAGCCTACGTTTCAATGTGAAACCAGTACATTGAAATACATGTAGAATTATCACAAACATATAAAATAACTATGTATTAGGACGCGCCATTGATTAGGACTTTCAATGTTTTAATTCTACTACCATATATAATACCATTAATATTACTCTATCGCTTTATGAATATGAATTCTTTATCTTACCTAATAACCTGCAGCTTACTGACGACTTAAATGCCGTCTTAATAGCCTTACATACGTATACAGATGCCCTAACCAATGTGGGCCCAGCGCGACCTGTGTCCGGGTGACTGTTTTCGGGTTCTTCCTGATCTATATTTTATAATATATTGTCTACAGGATGTCTCGAAAACGTCTACACACCAGGCAAGGTCATTCCGTTTGATCCAAAATGTCTCGTAAACCACGGAATCAGACTTCGACATTTTGTGCATATGACCTCATCATTTAAGGAACCATTAATCAGTCCATACATATTGTTTTAAAGTATTTGCACACATTAATTAAAAGTAGTATTCCTTTCTGGTAACTCTGTACTATTTGTGAATTCCAGGATAAATCCAGGCAAAATATATAGAATATTGCGTAATTGATTTGATATAAAATTGAGAGATGTTAAATTAACTTTAAGAAATAATTTTGAAGATTTAATAATAAAGTGTTTTTCATGCATTTGGTTTCTATATTCTATTGCTTTGTATGAAAAAATCTCTTGAAGTGACAAAATCTAAGCCTTTAACATGGCTCTTAGTAATAAAAAAATATATTAATTCAAATACTATCCAAATGCACTATAAGTCAAATAATAAGTCAAGCATAAAAATTGAATTAATTTGCAAAATATTCAAATAAAAAAACCATAACAAAAGCAATAGGAAAAACTATTGAGACAACCGAAAAATTAAGACTACATATTTTATATATAGAAGCTCTATTTCGACAACAAAAAATACTTAAAACCACCCTGTATGGACTACTTTCTTCATATACCTTACGCTCCCGTAGCCTATATACCGGCGCAAAAAAGGTTGGGGGAAAAACACTGGACTAACCAGTCTATAAATACGCCTACCTCTAACGGTATCTACCCGTTCTGTGCATTTGGTGTGAAGCTTTTTTAAACAACATCGCTTTGTTCCTTTGTTATCGTATTTTATTTTATTTTGTCTGACTTTATATTGGTTCCTGTATACTAAGTTGGAGTACTCAATGTATTAATTTATAGTGTTGACCACACGATGACTTGAATTACTAAGTGTGATTTTTCTATTGAAGAGAAGGGGACAAGAAAAAAGAGAGAATTTTTTGTTTGTTTTAAATAATTGTTGGATAGTTTTAATTTTGTGCTTTGTGAGTCACGTTTGATTTTACTCTACCGTTAAGTTTATTTTAATTGATGACTGAATCATTATGTCTCATTGACTAACTTAAATTGTGTTAACTTTACTATATTTAGAGCTGAAACCCCCTCTGTTTTCCATTTTAGAGCCCTGAGGATGACCTAAATATAGTCGAAACGTTGGCGCAAGAAAACTAGTGTTTAATTTTTTGCCACCTTCTTTTGACCGATAAACCCACAGACCTAAATAGGCATAATTTACTGATTCATTCATCACGGTCACTAATAAACCGCAACGGAATTATATTTAAAATATTTTTTTATTATTAGAAGAGTTTTTTATCTTCCACGTGATACTACTTTAAGATCGCAAAATCAATATCAGGATTCTCCAGGTTCAAATGCAGCTTACGTTCTTAATCAGTACCTATTGCTTTTTGTTTTCTTTTGATAAAGTCTTATGAATATTATAATTTTTTTTCGGAAACCAAATACTTTCTGAAACCTGTGATGTAATGTAAATTGTCTAATTTATATCAGTAACAATTGAAAATTAAATAAAATAGTTTGGCTTCCGCGGCCATTACTTCAAACAAGTAATATTTTCGGGCTTCCCCGTCGTTGCAATAACGAGACGCTTGCATCCTGAGAAATGTTTCGCTCGAAAGCTTACACTCTATTGATCTGATAAATCTAATCCAGATAAATGAATCAGGCCAGTAAGCTTTCGAGTGAAATACCTGTGGATGCAAGCCACTCGTGTACGCGAAACATCAAGAAGACATTCTTTTCCACCACAGAGTAAAAGTCCGAATAGCTCCCAGTTTCAATTGAAATTTGATGAAAGCAAACGACCGCCAAATTTTACTTATTCCATCGGATCCACTCTATGAGATAAAATAACTCTAAGAAATAAAGATAGCTTTAATGCTTTGGTCCTTACTGGTAATTGAAATTTCATAAGGAAAATTTTCTTTGCTCGAAAAAAATTAAAATATATTTGAATAATTAAAGCATATTAATTTAATTATTTAATCGATTCAATATTATATCCGAAGAGTATATTTTAAATTTTAAGAAAATATATTTACAGAATATATTTCATGTAAGCTAAGTTTTCCATACAAAGATTTACCATATTCCATTATTGGCATGGAATTGGCCTAAATGCTTAGTCTAGATAAATACAAAGCAAAAGCAATGGGACATTACTCACTATTCTATGCAAGAGTCTAAAATACTTTGGGTACTTGATGGACAATATTAAGTATTTACGCCAAAAGTTTCTGAGCTGTTAATTAATTATTTATTAATGCGCCTAATTTATTATTATGTTTATTCATGCGCAGCCTAAGTTATTAATGCCACTTAATTGTCATGCCCTATTTGACCTAAACAGCTCCCTGCTCCTACCTAACACTGAAATTTTCTAATTAAAACGTATGTAAAAAAACTTAAGTAAAGAATGTGCTTTAATGAAATGTAAAATTATTTTTCTGTTTGGTCACATGTAGTGTTATTGAGCTACACGTCCTTTTAGCACAGATTTGATAACTTTCAGCTATTTAACACAACTATCTCTTAGCAAATTTTAGGACTTCAAGCAAGTTATCTGAATTAAAATAAAGCATCTATAACTTTTTAGTGTCTTTCAAATTACCAATCTGAAGTTTACTTAACAATTACAACTTGTTTCTGTCGCCTGCCATTAGCACAGCCTAATAATAGTCAAATACATATACTAAGTGATTTTGTGTTTTACGTTGTGATCATGAGTGTCCGTACAAAATAGTCTAGGACCTAGAATATATTTTCTCTTAGAGAAAAACCAATTTAAAAAACGGAACCACCAACAACGACTCAGACAGATAATATAAATGCTTAGTAACCTAAAGGCTCAACATCAACTAATAAAAGGCTAATGAGCTTTAAAACTGGAAATATAACTTTTGATCTGACCGAATGATTAAAATTCATCCAGAACTCATGAGAACATTGGTGTAAATTATAATAGACACCCATGATCGCAATTCGTCATATAATTGATAGATGCTTAGTTGGTATACTGAATATGTAATATGAAAGAATTAATTATACTATCTTTAAGAAACAGTATTAACATTTAATTTTATTTGTGATTTAATTAACGAAATAGCTTTACCATTCAATATAGTTCTCAATATCTTCTCTTGAAGCGTTTTAAGTATCAGATTACTCCCCAACAACCACACGCGTGTTGCTTTCGTAAATATATTCAATTATGAGTTTATCGATAAATTTTCTGCCTTGATCGATAGAAGTACAATTATTTCTCTTGATAGAGATACCCACTAATTGGGAATAATCGTGAAAAATTATTAATGACTAACATTCATTCTAAACATGTTCTTAAAAAGAGAAAACAAAAAAGTCACATAAGGCTGAACCAACGTTCTTAAAGGCATGTGCATTAATGTAAGGAGGTATCTAGGTACAGGGTGAACCAAATGGGACACTTTTGAAGGGAAACTCCTATTTCTAAAGCAGATACACGAAAACTGATGTCGGTACCTGAGACTCGATTTTTGTGGGAAAATTAATGACGAAAACCTTATGTCAATATCTCTACCCGTTTCCGAGATAGACGGTCTTTTCCAGAAATCTGCACTTTTGGAAAGGCTCTCTAACTCTTTTCCTGTGATTTTTTTTAACTTTCTACGGAAACATTTCCAAAGCACTTTTTCACGTAGTGTCATAAAAATCGAGACTCAGACACGGACATCAGTTTTTGTCAATCTGGTATAGAATAAGGAGTTTCTATTTAAAAGTGTCCAATTTGGCCCACCATGAACATGTACAGGGTCCTTTAGGATCAACCTCCATTTTGGCAGATTCATGTATAATGTTAGACCATATTTTACATTCAAATAAAAAAAATATCTTTCACATAAAATAATTTAATACAGTTCTCGCATGTTATTTCTAAATAAGAATTAATTTAACTGATAACTATTGTATAATTCTTTAAAAAATTTGAACAAAATTAAAAGGAATTCGGATGAATCCCGTACACACAATGGAAAGCTTAAATACGCCTAATTTTTTACAAATTCTAAATAAATTAATTTAATAATAAAAAAGAGTTTCTATAATTAAGTTCGAATAAAATTTAAGATGCGATCTTTGCACGAATTTTACCAAAATTCTTAGATTGGAAGGAATTGAAGGTGGGAAGTTTTCAAATGAACATCATGCCAACTTAACACAATTAAGAAAAAAAAAATGTTAAGCATTGTATGTAAATAAACTTCTATTGCCGTTGCGAATATACTAAAGGTTGAACTGTTTGACTGTTATTAATTGGACAAGAATTTTTTTATATTCAAATAATGCTTTGCAACGAAAAACATTGTTCAATTGTCCATCGACAAATTCCGTAAATTGGTATTTTAATGAGAATATGCAAAATCCAAACTAATATCATACGATAAGAACATTATCACTATATATCATTTTCACATTAAAATATACTGATAAGCGGATTGAATAACAATATGTGGTAACGTCAAATTGACTCTTTTTTAACGTTATCGGATAAAAATAATCGATCATCTACTCTGTTTCTTTGCAAAAGCATCAAATCATATCCCTAATGAATGTATGTTCGGTATTAAACTACTACGGTACTAAAATCGATCTCGCGAAAAATACCACCCAGGATTAATCAATTTGTTGCAACAATTTCTAGGATTATGTCATGGAATATCAATTTACATTACATGGACACAATAATCCAGCGAATAATATAAAATAATAATGCTGAAATGTATTCGATTGGAAATGAACATAATAATATTGTCCCGCAATATTTTTGCTGGGTATAATATAATTGGCTTATTTAATATTACGTATTAACATCTACTTCTATATTAATGAAGAATAAAATGACCAAAACATCAATGACCAAAAATTATAACCCGAATATGTTCAGCAAAAATTCGACGAAGTGAGCAGTATTCGCGGGAACGGAACCAAACGTATATAGCTTTACCTTGTTCCATCCTTAATCGTCATCCACAGACATTCTAATTCCATTGTGACAATCGCGTCCAAAAAATTATTGCGAGCAATTCATCAAAACCTGGTGCCATTTTTGTTACTTTACCTTTAGAAAGCTCTCCTTAGACAAACGCAAACGTAATACGCCCTAATTAAAGATCCATGTATGTTTACATAAAATGTTAACTAAATAGAGAGGAACGTATTATATCATAATAGAAAATTGAGAAACATTATCAAAAACGGATTGAATAAAAACCCAAATATACTGAAATATGAGTTTATAAAGCAATGCGATATGTTTTTGGTGCGAGATTTGCACAAATGAATACGGAATTTGATTTCAATTAACACCGATAACAATACTTTCTGCCTTCGTCATTTTTAATACCCACTAAAAAAAACTGCCCGATATAATCTTGCAACTTTAGCAAATGCGGCATTTTACAGCTAAATGCGTATATAATAAATAAACAATGCTTACCTTTTGGGGTGATACTTAGGTCAGAATCGGATGATCTTCGATGTAGAGGAACCATGTAATTGACCTTCAGTGGCGATTGAGAAGTTCCAGCTACTGCATCTGGCGTATGCTCTTTCTTGTCATCACCAGTCTGATCTTGCCTTTCTTGAGCAGGTGGGGAATGATGAGATGTTATGCATGCAGATTTAGTTTTGCTGTGAGCGATAAAGTCACCTGAAGCTAAGTCTACAGAGCTAGGTGGCTTAAGTGGAGGATTTAAAACATCGGTTACGGAAATATATGGAGTGTTGTTAGAGGACAGATTAAAATCGGAAGGTTGGGTAGGTTTTTGATAAACTAACACTTCATTAGAAGTTTGAGTCTCTTTGTTGTTCATATGTACTTCATTGTGTGATGAATGAAAAATATGTGACAACATATTTTGATGTCTTACATCAGACTTATTGTCATCTAAACTACTTGGTTTGCTTCTTGTTCGAAATCGGTGGAACATCTTACTGTTTTGGCCATGTTCGACAGTCTTCCATGATATAAATCTGAACATATTTTTATGGCGAGTTAGTTTTTCACTCACTGACTTTCGTAACGGCCCATTTTGATATAGAACAGTTGCATGGTGATCAGCAGATTTATCATAATCTTGCTCGGCTTTAAGAGAAGATAACGATACGAAAGGCATGCCTAATACAGTTTCCTTTGGTTTTTGGTGATCTCCTAAGGAAACAGAACTAAATGTCTTTGGAATACTTTTCCGTACATATTCTCCCATGTTGAATGTAAAGGCTCTTCCCCTGCTAGTATTAGGTTCATCACTTATCAAATTTGGAGAAGTTGGAGGAGTATAAGTACCCAAAATGTTAAATTTATCTAGTAGCATTGTTTGCATTGCAGTTTTAACAATTTTCTTAGGCTGCACATTAAGAGATTTTAAATTAACTTCGGCAATAGTACTGATATCCGAACGCTCGATACATTTTCCGTGTTCCACGTTTCCATCTCCTAAAACTCCCAGTTTTTCACTCCCATCTGCTTCACCAATCTGCGGATTGTTTTCATCTGATGTTGAACTTACGATATTTGCTCTTTCAATTAACATAGTTTCAAGCGCTGTATTCACTATACCCTTGGGAATAACATCTTTTTGCTCTGTTGTTACCTTTGTTAGTTCAGGAGCGCCTAGTATATCTGCTCGTTCAATTAACATTGTTTGTAATGCTGTTTTCACTATACCTTTTGAATCCTTTTCGTGCCCTATTGGATGATGGGTATTTGCACCATTCGCTTTACCAGCATCAGATGCCTCTGAAAGGACTTCATTAGTAGTATTGAGGCTATCTGTACCTAAAATATCAGCTCTTTCAATAAGCATAGTTTGCAAAGCAGTTTTAACTATCCCCTTAGAATCGGACTCGTTATGTTTACCCAGTGGGTTATATTTTCCGCTGGCAAAATGATATTTAGACTTGTCATCTTTAATGCAAGGAAATTTAAATTCGCTTTCTGTGCCAGTTCTGGACGAATCTGAAATGTTCGCTTCCGCACTTCTTTGAGCAATGTCAACAGGTGTCGTAGTATATTGTAAATTCACTTCAGGTTGCTTTGATTGGGAAATAGATTGTTCAACATAGTGCTGTTGAAGCGCTTCACCAGATGGAAACTTCCATTCTTCCTGTTTCCGGTCATTACAATGATCATTCTTTATTGTATTAGATAATTTGCACTCGGCATCAGATAGGACATTTGATTGATCTTGATCTTTAATAAATGGAGTAAGGGCACAGTTTCTTTCGTTTAATATTTGTGTCAAGTCATTTAAACATTTTCGAGCAGAATCTCCTAATTCTCGAACAGATTGTTCGGGTAAATCAAGTTCTTCACATGCCCTCATCTCTTGCTCTGCACGGACGGAAAGGTTAGCTTCAGTCAGTCTAGAATCATATGCATCCGAAGAACGTCGTTCCTGTTTAACAAAGTTTGAATCTGAACCTTCGAATTTGGAGATATTGCTAGTCACGGAGAAAACACTATGCATTGACCTATTCATGCTGTTCTCCCTATGTAATAGCTCCGGAAAATTATCAAGACTACTAAGTGAAAATCCTCGAGTTGGAATGGCTGGTAAAGAATATTGCTTATGCAATCCATCTCGTGACAAACACCTTTGTAATTTCTCAACATTAGTTATAATATTACTAAGAGTTTCTACATCATTACCGACATTATTGTAATCCTTATATTCATAATATGAGCAAGAACTGCTTGAATCACTACTAGAGCATGACTGGACATCACTCTGCGTTTCTGCAAATCCACTTACTTCGGATTCACTTCGGTCGAGCAAATTAGGTGTAGGTTTCGCCTTTTCAATACTATCATCATCATTCGGAAGATGAGGCTGATCTTCTAATATACAGCTTAAACTCGTAGTGGCACGCATTACAGACCTCGCTAATATTTCCGCCATTGCACTGGAGTCACTCGAAGTTCTTTTAAACAGTTTTCGCTTATTGATATTCCGGCTTGGTACGCCATCAGTTTCTTCTCCTATACTGTCGTTTAATTTCGCTTTTAGCGCAATCATCTTCTTTGAAAGAGATTTCTGAGAATGTTTGAATTTTTTAAACCTTCGCGACATGGCAGATTTGCCACGTTTTTCCTCTTGATCGAGAAGTTCTTTTATATTGTGTCCTTGATATAAGTTAGGATTGGATACGGATGGAGACAGTTTGTTAGAATGTTCAGAAACATAATGGAGTTTTGTTATATGGGACGTACCCGATTGGCTATTATTTGAATTACTAAAGGGGTCAAACAAGGAAAGATGAATCTTATGAGGGGGTGATGTTGAGCATAAGCTAAAGCTCTTCCCATCACCAACAAATTTTAGGTAATTTTCTACATTCCTGCATTTAAAAATTTTGCAATTAACATCAGCAATTTATTCTAGTTTAAAATAGCTAAAAATAGTTAAAATTAGCAATAATTTTATAATGCAAATTCACAGTTAAATATTGTCATCACTCAAATCACTCATATTGGACATATACAGGGCGATTCAGTAAAAAAGATAGAAGAAATATCTGCTAGAAATCAAATGGAAGTTCAAATAATGAGCAGATTGTATAAAATACATTTTACAAATTGAAATGAACAAAGGGGTACATATTAAGTTTTGGGCTTGTAATACGTTTGAAGTCGAATCCACTTCGAACATACACATTTTTACTACTTAGTAAGTTTCATCTTTTAAAATAAGCAACCTAGCTGTAGGCTGCTGACAATCCTCATGGATCATAACTCATGGGGAAATTTAAGGGTATGCCCATCACAGATCTCACTACAACTTCGTAGGTTCACTTTCAAGTTTATTTTGTCTGGCCGGAGACAAAAAGAGTTCCAAGAGATAGTGGAACCTGAGGAAAGCCGCAGGCCAAAGTCTCTATTCAAGAGACGGAGGTGTAGCATGCGACATTCCCACTCCCCTTGTGGAGCTGGAGAGGAAGCGCGTGAGTACATACACTTATAACAAACCAGCTTGACTGACCAAACGACTGGCAAATGCTCAAGGGGTACAAATAATTCTACATCACTGCGGAGCGCATTCAACTGCCCTCAGTGAGTATATATTAAAAACATAAACAGATATTGCTCTAATTCAAGAACCATACCTATTTAAATGGGGAGCTACAGAGGACAGACAATCTGCTGGGAGTCTCTAGAAAATCTGATAACATGTATCCTCATAAAGAATACTGTCAAAGACATACCGTCATAGGAATACTGCATACGGGAAGGGCGTCACGTGTATAAGATCGAGACTAAAGACTAAGGACAGTACAACCGCTTGCCAGCGAATTACCCAACCTTGTAGCACACTGCAAAGCGTCAAAGTCTAGAATTGCCATTGAATGTAATGGCAACCCGCACCACATTTTGTAAGACAGCGAAGACTACTGACCTTATCGTTTGAGGTCTATAATCAGGCAAATGAACCAACCTTTGAAACAAAAACACGAAGGGAGGTCATGGATATAACAATCTCCTCAAATCAGAATAGCAAACTGATTGTCATGTTTCGCATACGCATAGTTTATCCATTTATAGATATATGCCGCCGAGAAGAACCGGTCTGTGGCATATCTCATACCCAAAAACAAACGCGGATCGAACGCTGGATCTCGGAAGAAAATAAAAAGTACTAGGAGGAGATACCGCTAAAAACAATTATTCGAACTAAGCAGGCAGCAAATGAGGAGGAATGTAGCCTTTACAACGCGACACAAGCATGTTTTTAAAATGGGTCTGCCCGATCAGCCTACCTGTAGAGTGTAAATTCTGGGATCAAACAACTTCACATATAATGTGGTACTGTACAGCATATACAACAAGATGACGAAGACTAGTGCGAAGTGCGAACATCCTACCAAATGTAGTACTACATACCGCCTTCTAAATATATCTTAAATCCGTCTAGAATTCATTGAATACACAGACGTGATGCAGGAATAGAAGGGACTAGGGCATAATAAGACAGAAATGACCCAAGCGCATGACTAGATGCTAGATCAACGGCGAGGAAGGGTTTTAGTGGGTAAACAGCCAGGCTGCAGCTCCACACAACCCAGAGTGCAAAAATACCGGCTCTCATACATGTAATAAAAACTTCTCTCATATATGAATGTATGTTATAAGTCACAAGTGTTGCTAAATCACCCTGTATATCCAATCATGGAATAGCAGTATTAAAATTAAAATTAGCACATAACAAAAATTATTTGCTCAAATTTGCTGCACACTAATAAAATATTCTTATCTCGTCAATAATAATTCTTACATTTTCAGTTGCCCATATGCATGTGGGAGAACGTGGATAAAGTATGTATTCCGAATTGTGCAACATCCACCACGAAAAACCCTGTTTCCTAACTCATTTATACCGTTTTAATAAACGAGAAACCTTTAAACTTGAAGGGTATCAATTTTGATTGCTTTTTATCAATTTAGTAACAGTATATAGCTGAAGAAAAAGATGCGTTGTAATCTTATGTTCTACGCATCTTACATACAATGCATCGAAAAGGAGAGAATATAGTTTCACTAAATTAGACCTAAGCTGTTGTTACTCAGCACCTCACAGGATGTTACACATTGCGGAAGACAACGTATTTACCTTCGTTCTTGCACCCCTAATACAGCAAAAAAGTTAGTTTTGCACAAGAAACTAAAACTACAACTTTTACAGTCGTACTAATGTTAAATAAACATACTGTTTTAAACACAAAACTTTTAAAACAAGCAGTGAATAAAACAAAATAATATCTCAAATACTCACTCTTCTTTTGTGTCAAGAACTGCATTAGCTGTATTGGAAGCTTTTATTAAAGTCACAGATGTTCCAATGCCTCTGGCCACAATTCCAGACTCTCCCTCAATATCAAAACATTGTCTGTAACCAATTACAGCATTTCCTCCTATGCCCAAGGCTTTAACACCTAAACAAGATAATACACAGTTTAGTTGCAATTTTTAAATAATGAAATAATATTTTAGTGTTCATATATCATTAGTAAATTGCCTATTTGAAGAAATATGACGTTTTCACAACAGTATGCAAACTACCAATTTCAACGCATTTTGATGTTGAGTTAGGTACAATTTAAAAAATTTTAGGGTGAAGAGCAGATGGATCAAAAGGCAATGGAGACTTTTGTACAAAGCTAGTTAGCGAAGAGCACCCGGAAAACGGTTGCCGCTAAAACGCTCAAAATACCGGTACATGTAAGAAAGTCCAGATCATATAGGTACTTTTAAGTTGAGCGTGCGTTTTATCAACTACATCTAGCGAATTGAGTCAATCAGAGCGAGAAGCTTAGAAGAATCGAAGAAAGGTGTATCTATGAAGAGTTGTTTCATCCCGTGCAGGTCCCAACGCGTCGCTTGAAATGGATTCACCACTCTAAAATGGCGTTCAACACCAACGTACGCACCACTGATTATTTTTTTGGGAGTCTAGACACAATAGGTTTCATACAGATTTCAGTCTAGACACCATGGTGGGAGGACCCAAATAAGAGAAAACGGCCAAATGAAAAAACCTTATTGGAATGGCGCCCTTTAAAATTACTTTATAAATACGCTCTTCAAAAATTTTCTTCTTCAATTCAAAATCTTTAATCTTTAATTTTGCAAATAACTCGAAAACGTCGGCAGATACGAAAGAAATGAAAGCGACAAGAAAGTTTCTAAATTGAACAAAGAATTTAGGAAAATATTGTTAGGCTTCAGAGGCGTACTACAAAAAAGGTTGTGTGAAAAGGAGACCTGACCCCAAAAACCCAGAGACCCAGAGCGTAATATGGGATTGCAAATTTGAGCTAAATCTCTTGAAATGTGTAAGAGCGCAAACAGAAAATCGAATAAAAATTTTAATTTCAACAGCCTACATCTCGAAAACGTTGTATTTTTGGGGCATATCTTGATGAAGCAAAAATGATTGTCTTGCTGTCCTCTACAACCCGCAAAAGTTTGTCGCTAGAGTTCACCAATTTATTTAAAATGTATGCCAGAGTTTCATTAGTTCTACGAGGTCTCTTGCTTCATAAAATTTAAGACCCTCGCAGATTTCCGAAAAGATTTACTATTTTTCCCGTAAAAATATTAGTTAGTCAAGTTTAGATGTTTTAATTTACAAGTTTGCTTGAACAATTTTGCAAAATGTGTCCAATTGCAAAAATCTAATATTCTGTACGTAATTAGAACTGTCTTTTTAAATCTTTCAGGGTTGCTTCTTGCAGAATAACACCGATGAACTAACTATCTGTTTGACCATTGGCCGAAATACTACAGGTCTTTACTTTCAAAGAACTTTCTCGACTTCAATTTGTCAAAGACTTGTGTTTCATAGTGAATGAAAACAGTAATATTTCACACAATAAAACGATATGGGTGAGGTTTAAGAGCTGCGTAACATTGACAAGTTAATTTATATCAAGCATCCAAAACAGTTTTTATTCAAATATGTTGTCAACAAGTCAAGAGACCTGCAGAATGGCAATTATATTCGTTCCAAAAAACAAACTAAGATACACAAAAACTGAAAAATAAGAAGATGTATTTTGAGGAGCCGTTGTGAAACCTTTGTTTGATAAAAATTTACTAGGAGCGGATTTTCACCGATTAATCGAATATCGGATATTCGGCGAGAAATGGCGCTGCGTCGGCCGGAGCATCATGCTTAGGTGCGGAACGCAAGAAAAAAAAAAGAAGTTCCTGGAACATTTAACATTTTAATATGTAACATTCAGTTTTATTCCAATGTATTCCTGGGTTTCAGTCAATTTTATTGTTTATTATTTAAAATGTTACAAATACGTTTCGGTTGTCTTTAGTCCACCATCATCAGTTTGTCTAAAATATCCATTTTACATTTATTATCAATTCAATTAAAAAAACTTTCACAAAATTAACATATTAAAATTCAAATCACACACATATTAAAAGTACAATTTGGGACCTTGGTTCTCAGGTGATGAGTCGGGATAAACATGTTCGGGAAAAGACTAGAATCTATTGTTTAGAGATCTAAATTTGACTTACATGTTTAGATGTTTCTTCCTTTACATTTGGTTGGACATTGAATTACCTATTTTATTCGATATCGAGCGAGTGCCCGCAAAACCTATTATATTTCGCCTTTTCTTTGCATTCTTGGAATGCTCTGTAATTCTTCAATATCTGCTGTTTAATTTTTATTTACCAGGTCCATTCAATTCATGCATGCGATCATTTAATTAGCGTATGATACACATTCTGAGTTTCTTAATTTGTATCATTTCATGAAGTTTATTTGCATTCTGATGTTTCTTAATTTGTATCATTTCATGGATTCTTCTCTTATTATAGTTGTCATCATTCATCAATATTTGGTTGTTATCAAAATCAAAATCATGCAACTTTGTTGTGCATGTTGTGCTAATGCTGTTGCATTTTCGTTAACCTTTCTTAAGCTATACTATGTTCGTATATTCTTTTCTTTAAATATTGCCCTGTTTGTCCTATGTATGTGTGTCACAGTTCAAACAGTCAATCTTGTATATTACGTTAGGTGTGTCCAACTTATCGCTTCTAGGCTTAAATTTTGTAAAACACTCTTTTGCTAAGTTGTTTTTAGTTTTTTCCGCTATAGTAATATTATGCGGTCTTAAAACATTTTTTATTTTTGTGTTGATTTCTGGTATGTGCGGGTAATGATACATACTTGATTTCACCCTCTTTTTTCTTTTTTATATTATTTATGTTGTTCCATTTATTTGCATTGTATATTTTATTAATCTTTGAACGACAAGAATATCCTGTATTGGAATATTATTTTCTGTCCATTTGATGCACACATTGCACTTTTAATTGCCTGATCGTTCTTAACAGTTGAGTCTGCATTGATAGCTTCCGGACCTGCGTTACCTAGCAGAGTGTTCCTTCGTAGAATCTGTTCCTTTCAGTGATAACAAATGATCATCCTTTTAAATTCAATTACGAATTTCCACATCTGAGAGACGCTGCTTACTCAAAACATTAAGCATATATAAAACGTCTCCTACTTCTTTCCCAAAGGAAATCAGATTTTTCCACAATTCACTCAAAGGAATCAGATTAATAAAGATTGGCCAGCACTTCTGCACGGTCTCAGTCAATAATTTTTCTCAAATATTATATAAATGTTTTTATCCACACTACACACTTTGTGCTCCTGTTAAATGCGAGGAGGAATCTCAGGTCAGGGTTATAAAGTTTGTGGACTCTGACAGTTTTCGTATGAATTTTAAATATGAACGATGGGAAGAACTAAAATCCTCCGTCCGAATTACCTAATATTTTTAAATCCGGACTATAGAGTATTCAATTTTCTCGATTACCGAATATATCCGAAAGTATCCGGTACACCGAAGTTCCGAATTATTACACTTCTGACAGGTGAACACAAAGATTTCTTAAAATCCTCTCTAAAAGTATTAGAAACAAAATTTATTTCATTCGACAATTTGTCAGGATTAGAGCCTTCCTGAGCCGTTCTAGATAGAACGGCTTTTATGAATCTCAAACGATGATCTAATAGTGTTGAAATTTTGTAGTATTTATTGGAATAAATACTCTCTCTACTTACTTCCGAAAATATACCTGATCTACGAGCTTTCGGCGCTTATTTAAGTCATCTCCTCTATGCTTAAGACTGGTTCCACCAAAACCCACTTATTAGCTATGAACAGTTCTGAATTATTATCAACGTTATAAATCGTCAAGAATCGTTTTTGTTTACTAATTCATTCCTAAAGAAAAAATGTTGAGTGCCTCCTTGCCTTGTCCTTCTGTATGTTTTTCAATGTAGGACGATCCTTCGAAGAATGGTAAAAATATTTCATAACTTTCCCGCAAACGGCTATTAAGTAATTTAGAGCACGATGAATCAACATAACATCCAAAAAAATGCACCCAGTTGCAATGAAGCAGGATACCCTTGGAATATTGGCTTATCTGCAGCCTTCACCATATTGGTGCTATTGTCTCTTAGAATAAGCCGATCCCGCTCCAAATATTACTTTACTTTAAAAAAAATACTTTACTTGCTCGTTTAGCAGGACGAATAAATGTTTGCGATTTAAAAACAAAGGAATTTGATAACCACTATAATATAAACAAAAAATATTTTGAGTCCTGCATTCTGGACTTAATTATATTTACAAGCTAATTAATTGCTGGACTTATATTATCCGCTACAGGCATGCACAGAAAAAGAAAAAATACCCATTTAGATAAAGTTAAAATAGGGATTGTGTGAATATTCCTAATAACATTTTGGGTGAGATTATTTCGTGACATTGCTTTAAATCCGGTGAGCCCTCCAAATCATATATCCTACTTATTTTTTAAAAATAACACGGAATCTGCCTGATGTCAGAGTCGGATAGGGGGCATTCTCTTCACGTATATCTAAACCACCAAATAAAATATACAGGTTGTCATTTTTCCGAAGAGTCGAAGCCGCACATATTTTGCATATAATTGTTTTCAATTCATTCCAATGTATTCCTGGGTTTTCAGTCAATTTTATTGTCACTAATTATGGTGTTATGTGATGAGCCCTGCGTTTCGTCCCGGGTCTACCTATTGGACTCGTCAGTAAGGCTTAGGTAGACCCTGCCTTATACGCCAGACATCGGTTCTACGTGTTCGGACGTAAATGAACCGAGCCGGTATAGATCTTCTGCGGTAAGATATTGGCAACCCGTGTTGCCGATTAGCATTAGATTGAAAGCCACTCGTTCCATTATGCTTTTTTTCTCCTAAGCATCTATATCTTTTTTGTATATTTCTTTTTCCTGACTGTACTTTAATTCATTCCAATGTATTCCTGGGTTTTCAGTCAATTTTATTGTCACTAATTATGGTGTTATGTGACAATAAAATTGACTGAAAACCCAGGAATACATTGGAATGAATTAAAGTACAGTCAGGAAGAAGAAATATACAAAAAAGATATAGATGCTTGGGAGAAAAAAAGCAGAATGGAACGAGTGGCTTTCAATCTAATGCTAATCGGCAACACGGGTTGCCAATATCTCACCGCAGAAGATCTATACCGGCTCGGTTCATTTACGTCCGAACACGTAGAACCGATGTCTGGCGTATAAGGCAGGGTCTACCTAAGCCTTCCTGACGAGTCCAATAGGTAGACCCGGGACGAAACGCAGGGCTCATCACATAACACCATAATTAGTGACAATAAAATTGACTGAAAACCCAGGAATACATTGGAATGAATTAAAGTACAGTCAGGAAAAAGAAATATACAAAAAAAATTGTTTTCAATACAGGAACTTAGACAATTCGCACAGAAAGTTAGCAAAACTGGCTCGGTTGACCATTGCAAATTAGAAAATTCAAAGTTTCAAAAAAACACGATCGATTTATATATAGATATGTGTCTTTCCTAACGGTATATTTATATAAATAAAGATCTACCTTAAAGAAGATACTCAATAAAACATAATACTCAATAATAAAAAGCTTTATTTATGGATGCATGTAGATACAATTTCGACAAAACCATACTATTTTTCTTCATAATTTCTTCCAAAAAAGAAATCAATTTTTCCAATCGGATTTAAATAGAAACTCTTCGGACGTTCTCACAGCCACTGGAACAAACTGCTCTGCTCCTTGATCGTCGCGGAAGCGCCTGCAAGTCCTTCTTTCAAAAAAAGTCCAAAACGATGAGTCAGTGGATGTTATATAATCAAATGTTCAAAGCAGTTGCTGAATGAGGCCTGGCGTCTTCGTGAAAACGAATTGCAATTGCGTCTTTCTTTTCCATCGATATGATCATTGTGCGACTTCTAGAACCTCGTAATAATATTCCCTAATGGTGCGCCGATCGTGAAAAAAAATTCCACCTGAATAGCTCCTTGTCGATTAATACAGTTGTCATAACGTTTTCGGCAGGAACCTGGGGATTAGTGTTCAGTGGCGATCGTTTACGGCTCTTTCTCCACTCCATACTCTCCTGTTTTGACTCGGGGTTGACTCATTTGGCGAACACTTTGTGGAATCACAATTTTGTCTATTGTCTATCGCTCTCCATGAGATTTGGGACCACCTCCACGTTGACTTTACTGATTATCGACTTTTTCACGCCGACTGAAAAGTTTTTTGTGCCTTGTAACACGGGTTCTTGATAAAGATATCCTCGAACTGTGCACCTAATCTCCGCAATACGTCTGATGGATTCACCCCTCCCTTGGACAAAAACTTTATAATTATCCTTTGCTTCACAGAGACATACACTGTTTTCTCCCTCATGGTCTTCTTAATACTAAGCGGAACTGTCGGAGTTCAAGTCGTTGCTATCCGCTTTCTAACTTTCCGCAGGTCTACGACCGGTCTGAAACTTAAAGACAAATCAATCCCGATTATATTTGATACACCCTCGCATATGTTCTATATATATTTAACTTACAACAAAAATTATTGAGTTCAAATTCAACGAAACTGTCAAGTTTGTTAGGCTATTTTTTAATGCTTAGATCGATACTTTTCTAAGGAATCTTCTTAAAAGCAGTATTCATTTTCTTATTTTGTTCCATCCAACGTAGACATGAATTAAATGAAATATCCGCTCATTCACTTGATATTTTCTAAATAGCCGTCTAGTTTAATAGTTCGCCTTCAATCATGAAGATTTGATCACAAAATTCTGATTTTTTCTTGTAACATTAGCCGTGTTCTCGCCATCTCCTAAGATCTGTATGTCCAAAATATCATCTCTCCCATTTTATCAATCGGATAATCAGCTTGCTTGTTCACTAGATCAGGTCCTTCTCGTAAGTCACTATTGCGGTATCGAATCGTCTTCATCGGATTCACGAATTTTTCAAGAACTTTTTTCAAGATTTTGCTACCACAAGAACTGCATCTCTCAGCGACATATTCCAAACATTGAACATTTTGGCTTTTTGCAAAAATATGGAGCAATCTTTCCGGTAGGTAATTTTCACTCTTTGTAACACATTTTGGTCTATCAACTGAATCAGGGCGATACAACTGGGTGCTGGGTGGTAAAAACATTATTTGAGTATTACTATCATGACTAGACGTGAATGAACATGCAGACACCAACTAACAAGTAAAATGTCATGCTTTTGTTCAAGATTTAAGGTGTCATGATTCGGTTCGGTCCGCAACGAACGACCCATGAAAAGGTTATTGATATTTTTTTATGCAATCGCGGCGTTTCTATCGCGTATGCGGCCTAGTTCGAATTATAGGGTGCTTCGGACGCTCCCTACATAACTGAATATTTATTAGAAACAAATTGTGCTTCAGCAACAAAAGATTTAAGCTACTAACCGATTCTTCTCTGTAGTTCTCCAGATAATTTGAAAAATAGCGTTTGTCTAGCTTCATTTGATGCTCTTGGCGTTCTAATTTTATCTATCCATTGGTACTCTGGGTCATCATCTACTATAAGTTCTTCTACAAAGCCATTGATAACTTTTGCGTGATATCCTTGAGGAATAACAGGTGCTAAAAGGTACATAGTTATGTGCTTTGCCGTTTTAATACATCTAATTTAGTGAGCGACTATGAAACTTACAATAAAAAAAATGTACCCCACATGAGGACTGTCGAAATCTGTTAAAATCAGAAAACAGTTCCACTTTAACAGTAACATTTACTTCGCCCCTAATACCATGCATAGTGTCATATACGGGAATCCAACCGGATATTTCATGATGTGGATTATTATCACCTATTTCCAATTGTCCTGCCACTGGCAGAAGTAAAGGGTTTAAGTTTAGATATACTTTGCCTATAGCATCATTTGCAGAATACGTGTCATGATCCATTAATCTTATTTGGAGGGGCTCATCTTGTAACTCTGAATCGTCAACCTAAAACACACCGGTTACAAAAATATACAGAAACGACTCTATCACAAGCGTTTACCTCAAAACGATACCAATCTGTATTCCATTGTGGATGTAAAGTTCTTCGACAAACATCAGTTTTGTAAGTTGTATTGCCTAATTTAATTTCCACATATGCGTCCGTTGTATCACTGGACCTATCCATAACTGGTAGGTTCTTACCAGAAATGATTTTTACTTTAACTTTTCCTGGCATCTTGGTGACGTTACCATGAGGCTAAATACGCCGATTTAAATCTGATTCTGCAAAATTATACTGCAACAACTGTGCCAAAAGCCCAGCACAGACAATGATAAATTTAACATTTGGTAACATTTCAAATAACAATTAAAGACATACCAAAATCTGCTATTTTTAGTTTTTTTTCATTTTTAAAAGTCTAAGGTTAAAGTCAAAGATTAGTACAGGGGGGTTATGTCTTGGTTTGGTCACAGCAATGACTTCTTCTTTCCCATCTGCGTAAATATCTATAAAAGCGAAGGGAAACTTCCCTGCCAAATTGCCCATAAGGAGCAGCGCCATACATAGGAGAGAAAAAAAGGTAAACTTCTCATACTAGTAATATAATAAATAGCTAAATTGTAACAAAATTAAGCATCATAATACATCATAATTAATAAATTTTCTGTGGAAAATGTGCAAAATTGGTAAAACGGTTTCTAGCGGGGTTTCTTCAAAAGTCCGAGATCAACAGATTTGCTTGTAAGGAGTAGGTAACTCCCTTTTTTAGACACTGTTATGAATTAAAATTTTGAAGAGCACAATTTCAAAACTATCCATAAATAGTTTGTCGACAAATATCTACCTGGATGCATTGTTTCCAAGTAGAAAATCTTTATATTTAAATTTAAGCGAATTTTGCAACGTTTATTTGTAATGTTTGTAATATTCAATATACGCACCATATGAGAAACATTTTTATTATTAATGTTTGAAAAAAACGTTATTTTTCATAAAAAGTTCTGTTTGTCAGTCGTATACGAGGCGTATCAGAAATTATGAATTTTGTTAAGAATAAAGTACCTTTTTTTTGACGACTGATAAAATTTTATATCTGATGCTTGCATTTTAGATTTTAGAATATGCAGAACTTTTTTTGAAGAGTAACTTTTTCTCGTCAAATTAATAATAAAAAAGTTTCCCATATGAAACCAACTTAAAAATAACAGAACTTGCTGTTCATCATAGATAGGTGCAATTAGATATCTAAACGTACTTTTCAACTCTAATCAACTTTTCTTAATAACAATTTTCGATACTGTCAAAAATAAAGATACTTTATTATTCTTGAGCAAAATTCATATTTTCTGATGTACCTCGTATACAACTGAAAAAGATATATATACCTGATGCATGACTTTGCAGTTGCATTTTAGATTTTGGTTCAAGCAGAACTTTTTATGAAATATTGCTTTTTTTTGTAAAAATAATAATAAAAAGTTTCCCATATGGCGCGAACTTAAGTAGACGCTGTATATTTCCATAGATAGAGAAAATTGAGTGGATAATTTTTGTCGTCTAAACAAGATGTTTGTTTTGTAGATTCTGAATTAATAATCTGGGGAAAAAAATTAACAACTCTTTTCGCATAATATGCGAATTGTGATGAGTTTACGTCCAATTGACGCTCTCCTGACCCTTGTCGCATTCTTGCCGCTTCGCGACTTTTGGTTATGTCCTTGACTCTTCATTGCCGCGAAAAAAATTTGAACTTTGTAAGTGACATAACCTTGATAAAGTAAGCAGAAAATAATCAATTTCTGCTGCGTCAAATATATAAATATGATGGGGACTTAATATAGGGCAGGTAACTATCTATAACCCTAGCCCAAAAATAATTAGAATACGAATTATGCTCACTTATGCTAGTTAGTTCAAATCAGGCAATCGTAAAGATGGAGAGTAATTCATTTGATGAAACAGCTAGTCGGACCAGCAGAGACAATAGCTTACATTTAGGAACCTCCCAAACCAGTCTCAAAAGCACAAAAAGCCTCGATAAATCAAGCTCAGGCGGAAGTTTAAAGCGAGAGAAGGTCACTATACAATTTAAAGATTGCCCTCAAGAAATTGACAATCAAAAATATCCTGCAGATTCATCCCTTAAAGTACCTCATAAAATAATAGCTAATTGGAGATCAGCCTGTGATAAGACCAAAGATAAAACTAAAGATCTATTAAAACGATGGAGAACACTACCTGAAATTGAGACTGAAGGAGTTGATAAAAGTTCAAGTGATGCTGAAGTGCAAAAAGAAAACCGCAATGAAAGTGGATGGAGTGTTCATGTGTGGAGTAAGTGTGAATTTATTTATTAATTACAAGTGGAAAAGAATGTATGTATTCATAAAAGTTTACAATTTTACTCGACTTTACAGTTAACGTTATTAAATTACTTAAAGGTTTTGGGCAAAAATAACCATCTCTAACTTGCGCTACATGGCAAATTTTCAAAATCGAATCGTGTCTCACCAATACATAAACGATTTAAGTCTTGAAAATACTGAGTTTTTGAGTGGCTCAAATTGTCCAATACGTGGTTTTGGTATACTGATATTTGAAAACTGATTTTTGGAGTATTCAAATATAGGGGAAGTCCTGGGCTTTTGACATAATATGGAATATGTATCTCAAAAAAAATATTTCGAGGCCTCTCATCATTTTTATCCTGATATCTTGAATTCCGTGCCAAAATTAAAGATAGCAACAACTTTGCCTACAAACTGATGATGGTGGAAAAAGACACGGAAACGTTTTTTGTTATGAAATAATTTCAAAAAATTCCTGGGTTTCAGTCAATTTTATTGTTTTATTATTTAAAATGTTACAAATACGTTTCGGTGTCTTTCTCCACCATCATCAGTTTGTCTAAAATATATATTTACAGTTATCATCAATTTAAATAGAAAACTTTCACCAAATTTCATTCAAATTCATTGAAATTTCGTGAAAGTTTTCTATTTAAATTGATGATAACTGTAAATATATATTTTAGACAAACTGATGATGGTGGAGAAAGACACCGAAACGTATTTGTAACATTTTAAATAATAAACAATAAAATTGACTGAAACCCAGGAATTTTTTGAAATAAATTAAAGTACAGTCAGGAAAATATACACAACAAAGTTATGAAATAATAAATAATATGATTGACTGGACCCCAGTAATTTTATTTTAAATCCTGTATTCTGTTAACTGAAATAGATGAATATTAACTATATTAATATATTTTCAGCTACCTGGGTGGACAGATTCAGTATTGATTCTGATGAAGACCACAGCAAAGAACAGCCTTATATTCTGACTCCGATGCAAATAAATAAATATTCACATTTCTTTTCGAATCTGTTGGACCATGACCAAGACAACCTAATTTGTGAACAAGACTTTGAAGCATTGATCGAGGTAGGTGTTAAATAATTCGATTTTCTTTAGCTGTCTCTTAATAATAACAAAAATATGTTTGCTTTTTGTATACATATTTTTTAACCAATCCTTAAAAAAGACTGTAATTGTAGGTTTAAGAAAAATTAACGATTTTATTAATCCTTAAAGTACTTGTTAATCTCATTTCTATGATGAATTGGTTGGTTATTAAAGGGGATTACTCAATTGCAACATTTCTTTACATGTTCCCAACATCAATACCCAACAAATTGTCAAGTTTACTTAGTTGAATTGTTTAATACATGTCAAGTTAGCTCCTATGTTAACAGGGTTTCGTTGTAGTTACCTACACAAGTGGCTCTTATCATAGTCACATTTTAGACCCGATTGTTTATATTATTTTTGCTGCATTGCCACTAATAACATATCGAAATATATTGCAATATTGCGTGCGAATCATGTACCAACTACAGCCTATGATTTTTCTGATGATGATTGGCGCTAACTTTCGGCTCTGTCAGGACAATGCACTAGTTATCGCGTTCAAACTGCCTATCCAATTAATACCATAATAATAAATTGGTTTTTATCCAATCCCTCGAGAGGTAAAAGTAGTATTTTAAACGAAGACTAGATGGTATTTGCTGAATGGTAATCCTTTCATACTAGTATATATTGGAATGGAAAGGACGTGATCCTTAGCTGATAGGCGTTCAAACTGCCTATCCAATTAATACCATAATAATAAATTGTTTTTTATCCAATCCCTCGAGAGGTAAAAGTAGTATTTTAAACGAAGACTAGATGGTATTTGCTGAATGGTAATCCTTTCATACTAGTATATATTGGAATGGAAAGGATGTGATCCTTAGATCTTTATCAAAGCTAATGAATAAGCCTCAGTTTATATAAAAAAAACTAACTGTTTAGTATGTAACTATATTCATTACACATATAATTGCTAAACCTTTTATTCCATGCTGCTTTGGGTTAATATTTAAAGCGATTAAGACATTTTGCTGACTGGTCGCAACATTCTACAGAATTTAATATTCTGCGAGAAGTGGAAAGAGGCTTTATTTCTACATTTTTAGCGGAAATATCAGATGACAAACATGGTATGACATAGAATTATAAAACTTAGTATTCTACTGAAATATTTAAAGACAGAACGTATTTCTCCTGCATGCGAACAGCACAATTGTGCGTGAACAGGCTTCTTCTCTGCGGCTACAGTTCGATATAATTTTTCTAATAAGGCTAAACTACCAGTTTCAAGAATACGCAAATCCATACGTTATACTCACCTACAACAAGGCTATTCGTCACTTAACTTGTAATTTCACTTTCACCAAATTGGTGAGTGAAAATCACTATCACTTTTTAAATGTACTATACACTCAAAACTGCAAATTTTGTATTTTTTAATTTCCTGTTACGTAACGGATACATTTTATACAAAATGTGAATCTGAAAAATAATGTTTCGTAAGCATCTATTGGCTCAAACATAAATTTTAGTTTGTTTCAACGAATGATCTCTTAAGAGTAAACCTCTAGCCGGATATCTAAACACACCAAAATAATTGTTATAAGATTACTTAAATATAATCATATTCAAAACGAAGAGGTTCAATCCGATTTGCTGTTATTTGTGTTTGGTACCTCACAACAAAAGATATTTGTATGCTGACAAAATTAATCACTACCAACTGAGTATACGAACCAACAAACATATCAAACATGAATAAAATACTTAAAATTCGTACTCAATTTATATATTATTCATAATATTATATATTAATTATCATTAAATATGTTGACAGTACAATGGCCAGAAAAGAAAATCGACCAGGACAAACGCTTGATAAATACATATTTCAAAATCGGTTTAGAAAGATCTTTTCTAATAGTAGTAGTAAACATCTTTATTTCTGAAAAAGGCTATCGACCCATCGGTCTTTCTGCTCTTGTTTAGTACATATAGTCTTAATCTAAATAAAAATTTTCTTATTCTGGGTTAACAATTTAATTCAATAAACTTTCTAATTCTAATGACAAGAAAAAATTATTTTATTGTCCAGTAGTCAGTTGCGTTTGTAAGTGTTCGAGTAGGCGTTGATGTAGGGAAACGGAAGCGGGATTGTCTGGTGGCTTGTAGCAAAGGGACGTTGGTCCTTGTAGTCAGAGCTTTATAGGTGTAGTTCTCTTTATTCTAAATAAGCTGAGTCGGTCTTTAGTTGTAATACTGTTCTTAGTTAATCTATGAAATTCTCTATCTAGCTAACTGATTATAAATAACTTTCATTCTAAGACAAGAAAAATTATTTATTGTCCTAGTCGAGTGCGTTTAGTGTCGTAGTAGCGTTGATGAGGAAACGGAAGCGGATTGTCTGGTGGTCTTGTGAGACAAGGAATTCATATGGTCCATTGTAGGGTTGTTGTCATTTGCTGTAGAGTAGAGTCTTTCCGAAATCTTTGTCAGTTGTGCGTCGTATAGTAGTTGGGTGGAGGGTGTGTGTGGTTTTGGGGGTGTCTATTCGTGTTATTACTCTGGTGGTTATGTGTTTGTATTATAAAAGATACAATAACGAAATTTTCAGGGTGGGGGTAAGAAATGAGCGTGAATTTGAAAATAAAGTAAAAAATAATCTAGGCCCACTATGTTCAATGAGGCCGAAGTCAACTTTTGTTTTTCTTATGGGCGCCATATTGAATTTCTGCATTTTTAAATTCCCCTTTAAATATGCTCTTCAACCATGTATAACATGTTTATGTTCGGTCAAGATAAATAATTAAAATTATCAAAATTACGATTTTATGGTAGTAGGCATTGATATTTCTATTAATTATTACTTTAAATTATTATTGATCATACATCGAACACTGCAAAAGAACAAGAAACATTTTAGGATTAAAGTAGGTGTTCAAATAAGCCACCGTTTTCTCGCACGCACAACGTACATCGTCTCATTACTGCTTCACAGGATTTTCTGATCATTTCTGGGGTAATTCTGTTAACAGTTTATATAACAGCGTGTCTCAGCTCCTCTTCGGTTTCGTATGTCCTACAGTATACCACATTTTTGAGGAAACCCCATGCAAAAAAATCAAGCGGTGTTATGTCAGGGGATCTCGCAGGCCATCTTACTGGTTCCAGGTTGCCTATCCACTTGTTGGGAAATTCGTGATTTAAAAATTCTGTGAAATACGTCCATTATGTGGCGGTGCGCCGTCTTGTTGGAAATACAAGTTTTGCCGGGTAGCTACTGGAACATACATAAGTGCTTCCGCTACGTTAGTTTGTAAGAGGTTCAAATATCTCTCGGAATTTAAGTTCTCATTAAAAAAAAATGGTCCAATCACGTGGGTACCCACAATACCTATACAATAATATGAAATATCAATGCCTACTACCATAAAATCTTAATTTTGTTAATTTTAATTATTTATCTTGACCGAACATAAACATGTTATACATGGTTGAAGAGCATATTTAAAGGGGAATTTAAAAATGCAGAAATTCAATATGGCGCCGATAAGAAAAACAAAAGTTGACTTCGGCCTCATTGTTTTTGATGTGCACTAGAGCTCATCGTACTCTGTGTCTGTGATCAGTTTGTAGGTGTAGTTTGGTGAGCTGTTAAAATAGGTCAAGTACCAGTCGTTGATCAAGTTCCAGTTGTCATTGTCGAAGTTAGAGTTTGTCGATATGCTGAAGGCCCTTTGATAGTGTCTGGCGAATGCGTCCGCTTTCTCTTTGTGTAACGTTCTATTCCGTTTTCGTCAATTGTGTCAGTAGTGCCAGTCTTCCTGTATTGCGCCAGTTTCTTTCGCCAGATCTTTTCTTTTTAATGCTTATTATGACTTATTTTTCCTACTGAAATACTTCAAATTCGTACTGTGAGTTGATGTTTTTAGAATACTGTATTCGAACTATGGCCTGTTCACGCACCATGGCACACTATTATATATACATACAGGGCGACCCAAACGAAACCTCACTAGCGTGTTACACGTGTAGCGTAGTACATTAAAAATTTGATATAAAGCTTCATGACAACATAACCTCTAAAACGCCGCCTTGAAATACAGGGAGTTAAAGATTTTTTCTTAGTTTAGGCCAGGGCTTCTTAAAGAATTTTCATTCACAACCTCTTTCATGTTTCTGAGTTTTTGGATACCCTTATAAATATAAAAGAACGATATGTAAATATTTTGTGATTATTTATTGAATATATAGACATGTGAGAAAAAATACATTGATGTTGTGACCTTGGATTTTGTTAACTGACTCAATTTGAAGTCGCGACCCGTAGTTTAAGAAGTTTTGATTTAGATTTGTTAAACGTTTGTATATTTTATGCTCATAGTTACAGCTCTAAATATTGTCGCATTGTTTCACGTGTTAGACCAGGAATATTGATAACGGGGCTTTTGAGGGGTCAGATAATTTTTGCTCTTGGAACGCACACGCTACTGATGTTATGACACTTAAATTTGGGCCACTTTGTATATGCAAGATGTTCCTAAAAATCATGGAAGAAGGCTTAATTTATGACAAAAATTTCATATAAATCTAGGCTTAGAAACGCTTCTTTTTCTATAACATTAAAACTGATTGATATTTTTTTGTTTTTTCTTGCATTTTTTTATAGTGTATATTTTCCTGACTGTATTTCAACTTAATTCAAAAGAAATTCTTGGGTTCCAGTCAATTTTATTGTTTATTATTTAAAATGTTACAAATACGTTTCAGTGTCTTTCTCCGCCATCATCAGTTTGTCTAAAATATACATTCACAGTCGTCATTAATTTAAAACAGGAGCTCTGTTAAAATATATATACTAAAATACAAATTACAAACATATTAAAAAGCATATTAAAATTTGTTTGAATTACTTGGGACCACAGGTGATGAGTCAGAACAATCATGTTCGGGAAAATTCTATAATTTATTGCTTAGAGCTTTAAATTTTACTTACATGTATGGCTGTTTCTACCTTCACCTTTGGCAAGCCATTGAAAAATCTTTACTTTGTCCAATATCGAGCGAGAGAAAAATTTTTTTTTTTTAATATTTGCCATTTTTCTTTGCATTCTGAGGATATCACTTTATAGACACAATGAGGATATCACTTTTTTTATCACACTACTATATTATTTTATGTAGTTGGTTTAATTAGTGTATGTAGGTGTTCATTTAATTATTGTATGATATACAGAGCTAAGATTGTATGTGTCTGCTCTAAAATTCATTGCATTCTAATGTTTTTTAATTTGTATCATTTCATGGATTCTTCTTTTATTATAATTGTCTTCATTGATTAATATTCTTGTGTTATCAAAATCAAAACTATGTAACATTTGTTGTGCATGTTGTGCTAATGCTGTTCCATTTTCGTTAACCTTTCTTAAGCTATATTTATGTTCGTATATTCTTTTCTTTAAATATTGTCCTGTTTGACCAATGTATGCGTTGTCACAGTTCAAACAGTCAATCTTGTATATTACATTAGGTGTGTTTAACTTATCACTTTTAGGCTTAAATTTTGTGAAACATTCCTTTGCTAAGTTGTTTTTAGTTTTTTCTGCTATAGTAATATTATGCGGTTTTAAAATATTTTTTATTTTTGTGTTAATTTCTGGAATATACTTTAATGATATATACTTGATCTCACCTTCTTTATTATTATTATTATTATTTATGTTGTTCCATTTATTGGAATTGTAGATTTTATTTATTCTTCGTTTTATGATTGGTTCGAAGAATGATTTGGGATAGTTGTTCATTATTAGTATCTTTTTTATTTTTTCAAGATTTTTTGCTCTATACTCATAATGTGCCAATTTAATCGCTCTATCAGTAAGAGCTGTTACAACACTTTTTTTATATTGTAGAGGTGCATATGATTGGTAATTCAAGTATCTACCAGACCATACATCCTTTGTGTACCAGTTTGTTTTTATTTCCCCATTATTGTCATACATAACCGTCATATCTAAAGAGTTTATTGAGTTGTTTTTGTCTTCCTCAATGGTGAACTTAATGGTGTCATGGAAGGCATTAAATTTATCCAGTGTGTATTGAATTTTATGGTTTGGCAGGCACATTATGCAGTCATCTTCGTATCTTTTAAAAAATCCACACTTAAAATTCAATTCAATAAACTTTTTATTAAATTTTACAATGAAGACGATTATAATAAGAGAAGAATCCATGAAATGATACAAATTAAAAAACATCAGAACGCAATGAATGTTAGATCACACACAGACAATCTTAGCTCTGTATGTCATACACTAATTAAATGAACACGTACATACACTAATTAAACCAACTACATAAAATATGAACACCTGGTATATTGAAGAATTGCAGACCAAGTGATATCCTCAGAATGCAAAGAAAAATGCCAAATATTATAAACAGTTTTTTATTCGCTCGCTCGATATTGGACAATGTAAAGATTTTTGAATGGCTTGCCAAAGGTGAAGGTAGAAACAGCCATACATGTAAGTAAAATTTAAAGCTCTAAACAATGAATTCTAGTCTTTTCCCGAACATGATTGTCCTGACTCATCACCTGTGATCCCAAGAGATTCAAACGATTTTAATATGTTTGTAATTTGTATTTTAGTATGTATATTTTAACAGAGCTCTTGTTTTAAATTAATGACGACTGTGAATGTATATTTTAGACAAACTGATGATGGTGGAGAAAGACACCGAAACGTATTTGTAACATTTTAAATAATAAACAATAAAATTGACTGGAACCCTGGAATTTCTTTTGAATTTTTTTTATATATTTGGCACAAATTTTAAATATGTACTACTGTATGTTTTACAACAGAAAGTGCCAACTGGATGTGAGATCCCATGAGGTGTATTGAGTAGAGACTTTTCAATAAAAAATACTAACATTTTTGGCCCGAGACAAATTTCTGAAAACCAAAAAACTTTTGAAATTTTAACACACAATAGATCTGGAAAGAAGTGCTTGCCGACCTAGGTTTATAGGAATGTTTAGTCATACAATATACTAAAGAATTACCTCGTTCCGTATGCACATAATATTTGGGAATACTCTGTATCTTTCTAATTGGTTTATTGAAAAATCGCTTTCAGGTTTTGAGTTGAACAATGTCACCTATATTAACAAGGAGGGCTGGTTGCATAAGTGGGCTGAGCTGCTGAAAGGTTCTAAAAATTTAATCGACTTTCCGATTTGGTTGCAATTTTTTGTGAAGGTCTTGTTTCAAGTGATAAATCGAGGAGGTAATTATTTTATAACTACTACATGATGATAGTGCGGTAGTTAATAACTCTTGTGGTTTATAGTATATTTTTTTTATTAAAGGTACTGGATTAATAACAAGAGATGAACTTAGTAATTTTTATTCATCCGTGCTTTGTTTGGATACAACGAAAGTGGGAGAAATTCTAGATATAGCATATCAAGCAATGACATCAGTAAGTTATCCATTTTATATAAACTTGCTTGAATGTTCTTGACGTTCGTCTAATAATTTCAGAATGGGGACCATCCTCTGCATTACAGATCTTTCAGACTGTGTTTTTCTAACTATTTATTAGGCCGATATCCAAATGGATCTGGACACCATATTTTGGGAGCACCGCCAGATGAAAAATCGTCCACCATGTTTCCGATAGATTACTCAGCTTTAAATGCACAACCAGAAGACTTAGAGCAATACACCCCAGACCAAAAGTCGAATAGAAGAAGCGTTATAGTTTAAAACATATGTAATTTACATATACACGACGAAATATAGAAATAATATTTTAGATAAGTCAATCGTTAAAAACAAGCCGCATCTAGTTCTCATTTATGTTATTAGCTGTCGCAACAAAGATATTCATCAGAAAAAAATTGTAGAGATTTCTATTGAATTCCTATAAATTACTGTTTTGTGTAGCAAACGGTTGGTCCAATGTATCTATAATTTATTTCAGACAAGTATTTCGCCCTGTATATATTTAGGTACTAGCTTCATAGATAGACATTGAAAAAACAAATGTCGAGATCGATAAAAGAAAATTTCCTAATTGGAAAAAAATCGAAGGAAAAACAATCTGCAAATTATTTTCGAACGCCGCGCAAGGGATCTATATACCCCTAAAACCTTAAATAGATATATTAAAACAATTAGGAAAGTAGTGCAAAATAAGCATTGATTGATGCACTGTTTGAAAGGTAAAAGCGGCTGTTCAAATATCACGTTTAATATATTTTAAACAACTTTTCAAAGTGCCTAGGATGGTAAAACATATTGTGGGATGTCCATCATCAAATATCTCAACTCGGAAGAATATCGCACATTTAATAAAACGGGACTATTATTGTTATCCATTATTCCAGTTACCCTGGTAATAATGCTTTAAAAGTTCACTTGAACTAGTTAACGCAACTTCGATTGTCAAAGATTAAAATGTTTCAATATGTCCAACAACTATCTCGTACACATTTACCCAATGTGTCTATAATCGAAATTTAACGGATGTGATAGAAGAAGTGTACCAGGACAAGCGAATTTGTATAAAATCCAGGTTTTGTTCTCAAAATTGTAAATGTCCACACATTTGCTGACTGGTGAGATTTATTTTATAAGGTTTAATTGTGATCGTTTTGTAAATTTTATTTAAGAGCAACGTAGTTAATTAATTTAGTTTTTTATGGTAGAACATGCGGAAAGATAAGCACGCGATATCAAAAGCATTTAACGAAACCGAAAAAGCTTACATTGACAATATACGAGTATGATTTGAACTCGATAGGAGAAATTACAATTTATTCCTGTTGAAAGAAAATGTTTTGTTTATACTGAACCGAGGAAAACCATCCTTTAAAAGCAATCAAAAAGATACCTTAAATATATTTTCTTGTTATCTCACTGTGTTTTTGTGCAGATATAATTCAGTTAAAAATGTTTCTACGGGATAATCCGTGATAATTAGTGAAGAACAGTAGATGACTAGTATGAAACTATTAAGACGTTAAGTTAATAGATTGTCTAATTACCTCTAATTTATAAAAGCATATTTTTCTTTTACAAAATGTCTATTCTGAGACTTCAAGGAAGTACTTTATTAGTACTTCCTTGTACTGAAAGCATGAGCCATCAAGCATGCAATTTCTTTGAAATAATTGTGTTGGTTCATTTTATTAAAGAGAAATCAAGTATTTCACCTGCATATTAGAAAAAATTGTGACATGATAATATTTTCATATAAGTAATTTATTGTTACTCTACCAGGTCCATTACTTCTGAACCATCTTGATTTTTTTTCTCACGTTGTAACGGTTTGATCACGTTATGTAATTATAGACTTGATTGATTGTGACATTTTTAATAATTGAGAACATTCAACGCTTTTATTACCTTTTTCAATTGGCGTTAAATCGTTATTAAATAATTCATAAAGTTCATCGTTTGTAACTCTGGATAATATAAATATATTATCAACAATTACTTAATACATGTTCCAATTAGTTAAACTATGAAATTTTAATGATTCGTTTTTACTTACCATACAGTATGTCTATTTGAATTGCCTTCATATAGAAAACTTATAAAATAATAAATTAAAATAAAAAGCAAATATATTATTTTTGAGAAAACACGTTATTCATGAAAGTTTTCACTCGTCCTTAAAGTGAAAACATATAAATCTTATAGTTTTCCTAACTTCCTATTTGTTGGGATTTTCTAAATAGCCTTAAAGATACCTTGACTCTTGACTGGCTATTTGAAATCTTGTAACAAATTACTTTTAAAAAATATAGCGATTACTTTCGATGTTACGAAAATCAATATAATTCCATATCGAATTTGTAATATGATTTAGTGGAATAATTTTGTATACGAGCTATAGAACTTAATACAATTTAATGCAAGTACTGTTAAAAAACATTTGCATGTTACATATATGTTATCGCATAATATAAAAAAATAACGACAGAACATTACATAACGTGGTCTTTTTGTTGATTTCACTATGTAATATTTACAGCAAACAGATTTAATATGCATGCATATCTTTAATAATAAGTAGTTGTAAGAGCAATATAACAATGTGATTTAATACATAGCACTAAAGTGTATGAAATTGTTCTAAAAGTTCAGTTGAAGTTAAAGTCAATTATTTTAAACTGTACTGCAGTAACTGTAGTACGATAAAATTTAAGAAATCAGGTAATTGTATATACACGTAAGAAAAATTTTATAAATATAATCACAATAAGTAGGCTTGTTCCTTTACACAAGTGCACCTTCTTGAAAGAAATTCTAAATACTATGTGATATTGATGCGCCTATGCCTATTATTTAGTAAGAAATGTATTATTAACAATTGCAATTATCCTCAAATCTGAATTGAATACTACGCACTTATAGAATTATTGAAAAAATTTATGTAAGTAGTATTAGTTTAACGGCTTTAAAGCATTTAGCGAAAATAGCGACATTTGCGCTTTTATTATACATTATTTTGTCAATTAATAAGATATTGTTAGTTCTATACAAATATATCTCTATTATTATCGTTAATAAAATCGCCATAAACAAAGAGGAAATAACGCTGAGTGTGCACATAATTGCAAAGATTAAAATGTGGAGGTTTTTCCGCCAAATTAATTAATTTAATCAGCTATATATGAATCCAGCCTAAATAAATATGTATGTTTTATCTCCTGCTATATGTAATTTACGTATGTACAGGGATAACCAAATAAAAGTGGACACGCTTTATAACTTTTTCAATGAATCTAAGCGGTATATTATTCAACTTTAAGTCTGTTTTTTTTTTTCATCTATCCCCGAGACACCCTATGCAAAACTTTACGTGGTCTTAAAAATGAAACTGGCTCAGGATGTTGAGACTTATTATGGTCTATCAAATTCATTTGCGTTCAAGTGTGTAAAAATATCATATAATGGTTTCCTTTCTCTGTTATAACGACTTTACTGTTAACTCATTTCTGAATTATTTTTTTCGTTAACAAAAAGTGTCGTAGCTTTTATTGGGACATTCTAATACATCCATAGTTTACAAGCTGTTTCAAAACTTACGCAGAAGGAATTGTCATATTTGATTAAAATGAGTGTAAAATGTGAAAACGTACATATATGTACCGAAAAGTATATATTTTATTGACTTTGTTAAGCAAGCTTTTATATACAAAAATTAGCAAAAGTTAAGGCACGTTTGTAGAATGTATACCATTTTAGCAATAAATAGAGAAATACCTAAAGGAACATCTTTTATTTCAATGAATATTTACATCATTAATAAAATACAATAATTGAAAAACAAGTCACCATACAATTTCAACTCGCAATCAACAAGTATCTGTTAGATCTGCTAAAGACTTTAAGTATTGTAAATACGTTTTAAGAATGGGTTCATTTGGAAGCATTGCTAGTTTAAAGTAGTCTTGGCTGACGGCATTTCCATTTCCTTCCGCAATGTTCGTAGATAAATTTGTTAGTAGTTGCTGAATATTTGCAGAAAATTGTCCGCTTTTCCATGTTGATAACATTTTCCAGATATGTTCTTTGACGCTTTCGTCCTTTAGTAATTCTAATGCTTTTGTAAAATTTTCACAGGCCTTCAAATAAAGGACGTCTATGCATGGACTACCTGGATCAGATAATGTTTTAGAAGAAACGTCTGGCGACTGGGTTGATGATCCCACTGGAAAAGCCACTCGTTTATTGGTGATTCTTGACTTAGGAGGTGGGTTCTCTGAACTATAACTCAGCATTGGGGGATCATTCCAACCGGGTGGGTAAACTAAAAGAAAAAATATAATCTATATTTAAGCTGCTTATAGCCACATATGTCTTTACCTTTTTTGGGGGGTTCCCCCATGGTATTCTATCAGTTATAAGTTTTGAAGTCTGGACTGAAATCTTCCAGACTTCTGCTGATTGTTTATTTACAATTTACATCGGCTGAGACTTACGGACACTTTTGCGACAGCTGACAAGACTGGAATGACGTTATTTGCGAATCGTGCGCGTGGCTGCCATTGAAATATAAACAAGTAAATCCTATATTTTCCTGTATTTCTTTCATATTAAAATCTTCATTTTACTACATACAAATTTTAATCAATTTATTCTGATTTAATGGATGAAAAGAACTGGCAATAGTTTTCTGGAAAATTTATTAGAAAATTGTAGGTAAGGCCTCTTTGCGGCGATGCCAGATCTACCTCAGTTTGCCGCTAAATGTAACGCGCGTATTTAAATTGGACATTACAAAGATTTTGGTTTCTTTATATACGTTTTCGTTTTTTTTTATATTCAATTGATCATTTGCAGATAATTCAAAACAATTATTGGAAAAGTAAATCCGAATGAAAAATCCCTATGCGTTGAATGACATTGTCACATATAATTCGAATGTGACACTTTGAACGAAAAGTTATTTTTCGATTTTCTCGTAAAAAACAGGCGCGTAATGGATTTTTCTCATTCGAAACGCGAAGAAGAAGTAAATGATGAAAAGCTGGTGTACACTTTTCCATATGCGAATCTTCGGGACGTGGCTCTGGCAGATTTGGAATATGTCAGGTGAAACACAAGCTTAATACTCAGTTTATAGGTTTATATTCAAACAGACCTATTTAGAAACCGTATTTTATTCAATCCCGAATGCAAAACGGTAAATTACATGTATGTTATATATTTCAAATCAGTGGCGCTTCCTCAATAAGTGCACATATGCACGTACACTTCCAATTTTTCAATGTCGCTTCTTAAAAAAACATATTTAAATGTAAACCTATTCCTGCCGAGAACAACTGATCAAAACGGCATAGACTGGAAAATAATAGAAAATTTGATTGGTAAAACTTTCCACTCGCGCTCATCGTTCACCCGCAGGGGCCTGTAAAGTTCAATGTTTTTTTCGCTGCCCCTTGTGAACATTTAGTAAGTACACGGTCTTAATTTTACCATTTCGTTTTTATTTCTCGCAAAATTGATGGCGATTTTGATTACCTGAATTAAAATTTCTAATGCTTGGAATAAAAATTCTAAATCAAATGTCTAGGTTGTCCAAAGACGCTAAATAAACCAAATATAAATAAAAAATAAAATAAATGAAATTTTCAATATCAGTTAATCCGAGCGAAATCATGTGCAATATCAGCGGATCTAAAGGCACCAAATGTATTTCCGCTGGAGTAAAACCTTCAAAACTATTAAAGTCCTCTTCCGAATACATTCGATAACGCCTGGACCGGTTCGTCCAGCCCAGCCACTTCTTTGCTTGGCACTGTCCTGCAAAAAACGAAAAGTTGATTTAATGAAGAATTGGTTTAACATTTTATATTTTTCAGTTTACCTGCGAAATATATGGATCGCTTAACTTGCTGATTCCCACATCGGTGTTGTAGATCATTCTGTTGCATTTTCCAGAGTCAATAACAAACGTGTAAACCGCAATTAAGTCCTACGAATTCTTAGGTGAAATCAGTAATATTGCCTTATTCCGTCGATGGTAACAATGTTAGTGGTATCAGCAATGTTAGTGGAAATTATAATTTCCTCACTCCTTCGGGAGGATAATCAAACACCTTGTCCTGATCTTCAAGAGATAATAAACTGCTGTACAGTGGCAGAACAGTCCAGTTCTTTTATATTTGACTATTTAAAAAAAGAAATTTAGGTGCATGCTTCCGTTGGTTATCCGCGGTGATTTACCTGTACTCCGTAATAGCGTCTGCAAGAGTGGATTTTTCGGAAAACCCGTTTAAAAAAATCAAATCGTTCCCTTTCTGGTTTGGTAAGTATTTTTCATCAATCATCTGGAGAATTTGTTGATAAGGAGTACAATTGAACTTATCCCTCTTTTTCTCAAAATGGTCTTTTACTATGGACGTAATTTATTTCTATTGGATAGAGTCTTCCAGGTACCTTAAAACAAAATTATAAGAACCTCTAAAGTAAACTCAATGTTGGCAAATGTGGCTTAAATATGAGTGTTGATTATATTTGTTGCATCTATTGTCAAGTTATGTAAGGTGAAAACCCAGAAGGAACCGCTTTCGAAGAAAATACTCAAACTTTTCAAAATATATCAAACCCAAGCGAAGCAGAATATGATTTTATACTTTTCATATATATTTTTTAATTCATTGGGAGATTCAAAACAACCGAACAGTATTTTTGAAGAAAGCGGCATTTATTTATTGGCATATATTTTGTTGTTCTAAAAATTGCGATTATAAATTATGAAATTTAGAAAATGAGAAAGCACCAAGCAACCAAATGGGACCGTTTGTAGTGAATTTATGGGCAAAATCTGAAGATCTATTGAATAATATAACGCCACTAGAGCGATGGAAGTCTCAGCGAAAAGTTGATAATGATGAAACCAAATAGAGAGAGTTGATAATGTTACATACTTTCATTGCCCGCTGATAAAAAAACAAATCAAGTGATTTAAACCACGATTAAATTCTGCAAAACTTGTTTCTCAAGAACAAAATATTTTAAAATACACTTACTTGAACCACTTCAATATTTTCCTCGCTAAAATAGCTAGTAAGCAAGTGGAAGTTAATAGTAGCGGACATCAATATCAACTTAAGATTAGTACTTTTATACAGCACACATTTCATAATACCTAGAAACACATTTCTGGTATTGTACCTAAAAACACAAAATTGGGCATTTTTCCCCAAATCAAATATAATGGGGTACTTACCTATAAGAAAATCGCCATGCAAATTCCTTTAGTGGACCTTATCCAATATGACCACGTCATAAGAGTTCAGTCTCCTCCTTAGAGGCCTGCCTCAACAATAGCCCTTCAGTCATGAAAATAACAATTGTATCGGCTCGTTTGGACTTCTCAAACCTTATTTGATAACTTATGGTGCTCTTGAAATCCGCAAGAGTTTCATATGCGACCCATTTTGCCAGATAAATGCATGCAATTCTTCTGGGTTGTGTGCAAACGATCTTCCATCACATGTTGGGGCACTTGCGTTGATTTGCCACAGCCTGGAAAATGTGTTGGAGAGAAGATAATATTATCAGGGCTTGATTCAATGCCTACCAGTGTTTCCTGCTATCAATAACGCTCTGTTCTGTTTCAGTTTGTTGACAATTTCGCTCTTGTATTGAGCAATGGGCAAATCCCTCTGAGCAGACTGCAACTTGTGAAGTTTAGAAAATTTCGACTTCTGTTGAAAGTCCTTGTAAATTCGTATTATGAGCAGAAACTCCTCAAAGTCCTGCCTATTGAGTTCGACTTTTTCTCCATATTTATCCAGTACTGGCAACTTGTCCCAAAGGATGTTTGTAGGTGCGCCAAAACTAATATTTAACAGAACATTTCGATCCAGGCCATGATCTTTGGGTTTAGCCTTTTGCATGGTCAAATAGTTCGCGTAGAATGTCCAAAACTCAGCAGTTTGCTTGATATTTACATTTTCGTCCAAAAGTCGTGTTAGTTCATATTTATAGTCTTCAATCTTTCGGGTTGTGCCATGGGCACAACTCCTGGATCTTGATCTCTGTCTTCGACGACTGGGGCTCCTAGAACGGCTTCTTGAGCGTCTTCTATGGTATTTTCTTGTTTCACCCCTATAGGACTGTGTCCTTTGCTATGTCTTCGATCCATTTCACTCAAATGAATCGACGATGCACTGATTTACCACTGCTAAACAATTGAAACCATTTCGATCACGAATTTACAACGCCGAGTATTTTTTACAATAAAAACAATTCAAAATAATCCTGCAAGAATTGTTTATATTATAAGTTTATATTGCTCATAAGGGTGAAAAGTGTTAGACAAAGCGCGATGTTATGGAGGGATTATTTGGTTTTGTTGCCCTCGTTATTATAGATTTCTTTTGGACAAACCTACACTTTACTCATTTTAAGACAAATTACTATTTTGGTATTAAATGCTATAAATATGACATGGCAACAGAAGCTGTGGGACCACTGGCGCCCCCTGACAATTAGACTAGACATGTTAGATAAAGAGAGGGCTTATTCAAGAAACGTAGCAAAGAAAGAGACATATTTTTGGAACATTTTTTCAAGACTAGTTTTTTGAGTCTACTTGTCTCTGGTCAATCTGTCAATCATAGATAAGATCATGTGTTACTGCGTGTTACTAACGATAATACGTAAAGCAAATGCTTTCAACTTTCCGCTGTGTACATTTTCCTGTTAGTGAGCTAACACCTGGTAGTCAATCAGTCAATGTTAGCTCGGGCTTTTAGATGTCAGTCTCTACTCACTGTTCCTCCACCAACATCTCCAACATGGGTGCGTGAATCAGCTCGGGGTACCTCCTCAACAGACCAATCAGACAACCGTAGACTTTGACAGGCAAATGGGGCGATTCAGTTAAATGGCACAGTTTGTTAAAAACGTCTATGACGATGTCATCCTTAATGGCGATAGCAGTTTGTACTTTGAAAGATTGGTAGAGGAAAGCGACCACTTTTGCCGATACTTCTGGAGAAATTGAGAATAGTTGAGACAAACAAATCTCGTACCTACAAAAGCCGCACCTTCGATATATACCTGATAGCAAATCAGCTTAGTGAGTAGGCCCAGAATGGCTTTCAGCAGCTTCTCGTTCAGGACATTCAATCTGCTGATGAGATGAACCAAAACTGCTCAGCACAAATGGCCTGGATGAAGTCCTTGTCCGTTTTCAAGACGTTGAGCGCGTTTGAGTCCAGACAACAGACATTAGAAAGCAAATTATCGTCTGGCTGCCTTGTCAGTATTAAGTAGAGAAATTTGAACAGTTTTTTAGCCGCAGGCCCGTCTCACCGCAGGCTATTTCTAACAGAGCGCTCACTATTTCCATATTGTCGCTGATTCGCGGGAGTAATACGAGAAGTTTGCCTCCGCACAAAGCAATCCGATGGTGGAAAAGTACAAACAGACACTGTGCGTATTTGTCGCCGAATTAAAAAGTCTCAGCCCAACGCTGATTCAACTTTGCGGACGGGAAGCCTGTGCGTTGAATGCAAAGGTGCTCATAGGTAAGGGCATTTGCGCCTTCACTTGCCCAGTTATGTAACTGAAATATGCACATATTTCTTTCAGGTCACGTATTAGTGGTCTCCTTGGAGGAACAGGACATGCACTCCGACAAAGCGGTAAACAGCATCAAGGAAGACATCAGGAACTTCCCGGAAAAGGTGGAGGATTGGCCGAAACAGTGCTGCGGCACATTTTTCTGGCTTTGCCATCTGGTTTACCAACATCAAAAGTACGATGTTGGACAGAGTTGGTTTAATAATTTAAGTAGGCATCAGGATTTTCCTTCAACCTGATGCTGTAGGGCACATTGTGATGCAATTGGTGTTCGAGACCGATTTGGCTTTTTTTTTTGGCCAATCCTCTCAATTCAGTTCTCTCACCTCCAATGGCTCTATTGAGCAAATGCTTCTCCTCTTCGCCGCGCTCCTCCTTCGACTTGCTCAGAATGATTTTCTCCTTGGTGGTTAAGGTGCTTTTCTTAATTTTCTTGTGGTTAGCTTCTGGATGTTGAGCATCACGTTTTCTCCGAGAGTGTCGTCCATTGGATGTGATTGGCCATCATCAGTCTGACGAAAGCCTTAAATCGACGCCGTGCACGGTTTTGACGCGCTATTTTCTCTTCAAGGCTCAGCCCTATTGGCATTTTCGGGGCCATGTTTAGGCGTAGCAAATTACTTTGGGAGGATTTGACAGTGAAATATGGAAGTTTATTGGATTTGACTGGTGTCCTAACAGGTCTAAATATTGTTAAAAGCACCGACATTATTCCGAGGTTTAGTTGTGTTTTTTTCAACTTTTTCTGTATTTTCAGAACCGTTTGGACCACCGGAGTCATTTGCGACGCCATAGGCCGCTTGCTTTATTCGAAAGAGCAACTCAACATTCTTAATCCATCTGTGTGGAAGTCAGTTTATTTCGTTTATTCCATCATCTTGCAAAGTAAGCACAAACTAACTCTTTTGTGTGTTTGTTTAACACTTTGATTATTTTTAGCCAACAGCGAGATCAGGAAAAAGCGCATCATAGGCGGCGATCTGTTGAACGTGGTGTTGCCCAAGTTCATGCCCTTCTTGCATAAGATCCTGACTATTTCCACCGAACAACTACTCTGGATTCTTTATAAGGCTCCGTGGGCGATTAAGACTGCGACCCTGGAGTTTTGGCTGGAAACCGCAGCGACGGATCAACTGAAAATGATGGAGGAAGTGCTGTTAGCTAGTAAATCGCAAAAGGTGCTGATCGATGTGTTGCTATCGCTTAAGGATCCACTTTCAGCCGTTGCTAATCGGTGAGCAATCAAAACACTTTGAAACGCCATCGGAAACATCGCTTTTATACTTACTAGTAGAGAAGTAAAGTTAAATTCAATGAACGTTGTTTAAGACTAACAGAAGTGATTGAAAACCTGCGGGGCGAGTGTCATTCAAGGAGATTCTCGTATTACTCCCGCGAATCAGCGACAATATGGGAATAGTGAGCTCTCTGTTAGAAATAGCCTGCGAATGTCGGAGTGCATGTCCTGTTTCTCCAAGAAGACCACTAATACGTGACCTTAAAGAAATATGTGCATATTTCAGTTACATAACTGGCTAAGTGAAGGCGCAAATGCCCTTACCTAACAGCGCCTTTGCATTCAACGCACAGGCTTCCCGCCCGCGAAGCTGAATCAGCGTTGGGCTTAGACTTTTTAATTCGGCGACAAATACGCACAGTGTCTGTTTGTACTTTTCCACCATCGGATTGCTTTGTGCGGAGGCAAACTTCTCGTATTACTCCCGCGAATCAGCGACAATATGGAAATAGTGAGCGCTCTGTTAGAAATAGCCTGCGGTGAGACGGGCCTGCGGCTAAAAAACTGTTCAAACTTCTCTACTTAATACTGACAAGGCAGCCAGACGATAATTTGCTTTCTAATGTCTGTTGTCTGGACTCAAACGCGCTCAACGTCTTGAAAACGGACAAGAACTTCATCCAGGCCATTTGTGCTGAGCAGTTTTGGTTCATCTCATAAGCAGATTGAATGGCCTGAACGAGAAGCTGCTGAAAGCCATTCTGAGCCTACTCACTAAGATGATTAGCTATCAGGTATATATCGAAGGTGCGGCTTTTGTTTATACGAGATTGGTTTGTCTCAACTATTCTCAATTTCTCCAGAAGTATCGGCAAAAGTGGTCGCTTTCCTCTACCAATCTTTCAAAGTACGAACTGCTATCGCCATTAAGGATGACATCGTCATAGAATTTTTAACAAACTGTGCCATTTAACTGAATCGCCCCATTTGCCTGGACAAAGTCTACGGTTGTCTGATTGGCCTGTTGAGGAGGTACCCCGAGCTGATTCACTCACCCATGTTGGAGACGTTGGTGGAGGAACAGTGAGTAGAGACTGACATCTGAAAGTCCGAGCTAACATTGACTGATTGACTACCAGGTGTCGGCTCACTAACAGGAAAATGTACACAGCGGAAAGTTCGAAGTTCGTACTGTTTTGGATCAAAACGACGTACCGACCGAGAACCAATTTTTGTGGATATTTGCCCCAAGAAGGTTTGATGGCTATGTTTTTTCAACGCTCTATGGGGATTTTAAAGTATATGGTAAGCAAGTGTGCTGATTTATTCTGAGCGTCCATCAGTGCGCTTATGGGTGGATGTTTACACAATACTGGTTCACAAACTAAAGAAATTTCCAGTAGGGATGATATAAACTGCTCAAGAAAATGAACGTTACACAGTCAAATTTGTCCTAATTTTGGAACTGGATAAAATGTGTGAAATGCGGAGGAGCGCATGAATCCCTAGAATGCCAGATTCCCCCGTAAAAGGCAGCAAGATGCGCCAACTTCGGAGGAGCCCACCCAGCCTCCTACTCAGGCTGCCCATCAAAGCCGTCACCAAAGCTGCAGACAAGGCGGGAACGCCCTGCAGCTCGCAGGACAAGTCCGCCAACCACACCACAGCCACAAGCTGCCACTGGAACCATCAGAAACTACAGTGCAGCAGCCAAGAAGAACCTGCCGACCCCTCAACTTCAACCAATGGGCAGGCAACCACTTCCAAGATCACATATGTTGGACTTATCTATGATAAACGTCTAGTATGGCACGACCAGTTGGCAGCCACAATTGCCAAAACAAGGTACCTGCTCCACGCTACTATCCAATGCTGACAGGTAAGCTCCTCCTGCGAACCAAGGTGAGAGCTTACAAGCAACTGATACGCCCTGTCCTGACCTATGGATCGCCTGCCTGGTCCACGGCCAGCGTCACGCAGAAGCAGAAGTTCGCAGCTCAGCAAAACAAAATGCTGTCACCACACTGAGGCGGGACCTGAAGACAGAAGACCTGCTGGATCACACCAGGAACTTAATGTCAAAGTTCCTGGAAAAGGTTCGGCACAGCAAGAATCCCGCTGTCAGGGTTTCTTGTACAAAGAAGTTTCCCCGTGATCGCAGACCTCTCCCTGCGGACACAGTCTAAGAAGAAGACGTGGACCAAATGCGATGACCAGTTCCTGAACCCAACCCATGGTCCTTGGGCTAGCTATAAGTTAGTTTGTAAGAAGGCAAAAGAGACTGTTTAGGTTAAGTTAGGTTTAAGATTAGATTAAGTCTTTGATGTCATTATATGGCGCATGTTATGAGCCATGCGTTTCGTCCCGGGCCTACCTATTGGACTCGTCAGTAAGGCTTAGGTAGGCCCTGCCTTATACGCCGGATACGGGTTATACGTGTTCGGAAGTATATGAACCGAGCCGGCGTAGCTCTTGGGCGGTGAGATAGATGTTGGCTGTCCGCCACAATACTCCCCTCCTAGTGACAATGTTGACGGAATCGTCTAAGAGGGAGAGTGAGAGCTGGAGACGTGGGACGAATTGATTGCCTGACGACTGAGCAAGGCAAAGAGAGATGAGGATGCGCCGAGAAGCACCAGTGAGTCGGTGTCTCGTGGCAGAGAAAGGCGATGCACGTTGCAGCCTTGTGCTCATGCGTGTTGCCAGTCGGGGGTCACCAATGTGGCGCCAAATCGGAAGGTTGCGTGTTCAAATCACGTCGGGGTCACCAATATGGCGTATGTGCTGAGGATGCGTTTCGTCCCGGGCCTACCTATTGGACTAGTCAGTAAGGTTTAGGTATTTTTTTTTAGTTTAGGTAGTTTCAGCAAAGTTTAGCTCTTGAGCAGTGAGATATATGTTGGCTGTCCGCCACAATTATATAGCCACTGATGTTAGTATTTAAGTAGTATTAAGTAGCAATAAGATGTAATCCTTCTTTGAAAATAAATATGTTCAAATGTGAACTGGATAAATTCTGATTGCTGAAAGCTATTTGGTTTTAGTTTGAAGCGTTATTGAGCCCCATTTAATTTTTATTAGCCAATGTTTTGTTAAAAATTAAGCAAATCAGATACATTTTCTATACGGTGGCAAATGAAAAAATGGAAAATGTTGCTAAGTTCGGCATGCATGGTTGGACAAGAAAAGGTATAATAGCGTTAAATTTTTTTCAAACGACAATTTCCTATTAATACAGTACTGTCATTCGTCTTCTTATAAATAAAAAAAAAACTGAACATAAGACAGCTCGGCCACCTCGATCACCTGACCTAAAGAATCCGGATTATTTTACCAACTTTCGACTTTTACCTTTTGGGCGGAAGAAAAGGGAGGAGTTCTTTTTGAGTCAATAAAATTCCTTCGCGAATTTTTGCTAGTTCCGATTTGTGCTGCCACGACGGCTAAAAGCTGAACTTGATTTAGAATTTCTCGTAAACAGGTGATTTATCTCCATGAAAAGGCTCCGCTTCATTTCTTTCCAATATTACAGAAAATCGATCTGTGGCGAATCCAGGATTTTGATCTGGGGGGGCTGAGTCATAAAAAAGTTACATCGTTGTATCGACGTATTGAAGCTTCCAAGTTCTTCTGGAAGGAATTAACGTGTTTTTTGAAACATTTTATTTATAAATTTACAAAATTATAAAATAAAGTAAATTCAGATTCCTGACGATAAAATAGAAATTATTGTACTGTGTCTGGGGAATACCCTGGATTCGCCACTGAAGAACAAAATTAAATTTCAGTAGATTCCGAGAATCTCTGTCTCTTTTCGAGCTATTTGTTTCATTAATGAATCGAGTGTTTGTTATTTTCAGATGAATAAATTCCTGTTTTACATAATCGAGATCTTCGACCGACAAGAAAGTTTAACTATTGACAACGATCCTCTCAACTATGTGCAGAGAGACTTTTCCAAGAAAACCATTCCTGACCTGTCCAAGAACAGCAACAGGCTGCATCCAGCATTTCAGCCGTGGAAATTGTAACTTTTGTTTCCATATGAATTAATTATTTATTTAAGTTTTCAATCCATCCATCGTCTTGGAATATGTAACTTTAGTTTCCATAAGAATTAATTATTAATTTAAGTTTTCAATCCATCCATCGTCTTGGAATATATTCTTTGACTTCCCCGTGAAGCCCCTTAAATTTGGAATAGCTCTCTCTCGCCATATAAGGAAATCATAATCGTGTAGCGACTCGCTTCCTGCGGAATCTCTGGGTATGTTGGGGGGATGGGCCGTGTTGAAGGCGCTCTCTATTGCTCGTCCTGTCTGATCAGGTGCGCCACGTAGAGATACCACAGTTTTTCACTTGGCTGTTTTTCTAAATCTGAAATAGTTATTTTCTTAATCAGTGCGGAAAGTGTGTGTAGGAAAGACACTTCCGCACTAGTTAGGAACAATATTTTCCATTTTAAACATGCATAATAATTGCTTAAAGCAGATAAGAATGTTCGGCAAAGCTTTAAGGCAGATATATTTATCCAAATAGACAGACTGTAATGACTGAAATGGATATGGGAAATTAAAGCTTTCGACAACAAATCGCGTGTGGAAGTGTTCAATCGGACACGCTCGTAGAAGAATTCATGAAATCACTTGAAACAAATTCAGTTAAATTTCGCTCACAGCCTTTCAGCTGCAGTGTGAAGAGATTGCCTTCTCCTTCCTCGCAGAAAAAGACCCATATTTCCAAATGCTCCTCCTAAGCAGTATATTTGCGACAACGGCTGCTTCCAAAATTTTCACGCCCAGGCGTTTCCCCAAAACATTTAAAAACCGCTCTACTTAAAGCCAAGAAAACTTGAAACAATGGCCATTCGGCACTCATGCGATTTCAGCCTGGATAATATCAAGTTGAAATGGAAAATTCACTGTAAACTTGTCCCTTTGCTCGGACACAACGCTAGAACCCGACTTACTTAATTTGCTCCTGGTTAAACAGCGCTGATTCTTTCATAATGCCAATATTCGGAGCTATTTGCTCCATGCGTCTCTGCACATCATCAGCCATGTTGAAGATTGCTGCTTTCAATGGGTAACCGGCTTAAAGGCTTGGAAAGTTGAGAACACGGGGCACAGAAAACACGTTCACGACGTTACGAACGTCGCTGAAAGGCAAGGTCAAGTCGTTCAATAGTTCGAGAGTTTTGGGAAGATGCGACGTTGCGAGTTGTTTTGCTGGGGAGATGTGGCAAGGCCGGAGGTGTGGTGATGAAAAGATACGAAATAAATTGAAGAGTTCTGTTTACTCTAAAGAGTCTAAATACACCAACTGACTACGAGCACTAATATAACATATATTATAGACACATACAATAGATTATATTAAGGACAAAGCTCTAAACGTAAAATTTTGATTGCAAAATTTTGCAATTAAGTAACTTAACTTAACTTAAGTAAAAAACGAACTTTGAGTCTTCCCTCTGTAACTTAACATGTAAAAAAAATGGTTCAAAAGACGAGAACAAGAAGTTACTTCAATCACGTAACACCTTTATTCACATCAATAACCGAAATATTCGTCAATGATTGCAATTCAATTAAATCAATTTTCAATAGAGCTTTTCCTCCTTGTTGCCAATAAATGCAGTTATATAATTTCTTATTTTTTAAATCTCATTTGAGAGCAAATTTAGATTTTAAATTGGTACTTTCCAAACAACCTAATGCAACTTAGGGCTCCAACATGTTAGCCCGCACTTCTTCGTAGATTCGTTCCAGCTCATTCAGTAACTTTCGATCGTGTGACCCCAGCTTTTCCCGCGCCTTGATGTAGATGTCTGAGAGCGACTTCAATAACCCGTTCTGAAGGATACTGTACTGCCCATTCAACTTTTCCTGATTTTGCTTGTTTATTTTGCTTCAAAAAAAACGCACATTTATTGATGGCTCGAGCGAGTTTGGGTACTTACGCTTTCTCTAGCACCCATTCCATGTGAGCGCGATAGACATCCAAGTTGCAATGTCCAAATTGATCGGCCCAGAGCTTCAAAACCTCGGGGATTTGATTTGAAAGATTGCCATTACACCATTGCACCAATCTCTCCGCTTCCAGCATATCTTTGTGCAGCTGTTGGCTGTAAGGACGTGTTTTACTGATCACATTGTAGCAATCACGGGCCGGTTGCATGCCGAACGATACCAGCATGTAGTTAAAATAAATCGGCTTGAAGTGGCTGAAAGGAACAGAATTACTCTTAATTCAATTGTCCTGTCGGGGCCTAGATACGAGGCAGTAATGTCGGAGTGGCTCAGCGCCTCTTGAAACACCTCCAATGCCAGGTTTTTCGAGCTCAACATGCAGGATCTGAGGAAGATATCGAAGATCTGGATCGCATCGGGACCCACTTCTTTGATGGCTTCGCGAAACAGCGCATGAGCCGTTTCGATATTGCCGGGCAACAAGTTGGAGATATAGAGGTCCCAAAGCTGTGCGGATGTCGGATTTTTTTTCACAGCTGCAACAGATTGGGCGATTGGTTGCTGGAATCTGAATATCTCCTACTCACTCACCATAGTGAAATCGGTAAGATTGAAACTCGTTGTTGTTCTCGTAGCAATCCACCCAAACGGCATAGTGATGTTCGGTCAACTCGACGTTTTCTCTTTTGTATGCATCCTCAAACGCACTCCTGGCCAGCTTAGTCTAGCAGACATGTACAGTTGCAAAAAATGCGTTTTACCGCTAAACCCACTCACGATTTCAGGCTCTGGGTTCTCGTTCATCTGAAGCCCTACAAAATCCAAATAGGCCCGCCAAAGCTCCGGTTCGCTTTCGGCTGGAATTTTTGCGATGCCTTCCTTGAATTTCGCTACTACTCGCTTCACGGCAGCCAAATTGTTGCTGTACTTGCCTACAATGCCATCTCCATTAACATTAGGATTTCAGGAATTTTTCCCACACCTTTCCACTCCCTCGAGGACATAAACAGCCACGTCTCCACGTGGTCTTTGAAGTGTTCTTCATACTTGTCCACTGCGTACTTGGCGGCTTCTTCCACCTCACTTTTGTCCAGCAACATGATGGTTTCCTGCATGAACCGATACGGCACGTGCATGACCATCAAGTCGACGCACTCTTTCAGATTCGTTATTTTGCTACTGTTGCAGCTGCTGTCCAGCTCGAACTTTAGAAGGTCGAGATAAAGGGACAAGTTTCCGGGATTTTTGGTGGCGCCTTGGAAAAGAACGTCCCTAGCCTGAGTCGGGCTACCATTCACACTGTGCCATGCAGCGGCAACTCGAACCATCTCGGGCGCGTTCTGCGTTTTCTGCAAAAAAGAGGCTTCTCTTCTGCATCATATGTCCCCTGGAAATCCATCGCTCACTTACCTCAACTGATTTTTTATTGAACGCCGGCAGAATTCGCTTGAAAATTTCCAGTTCATCCTGGAAATGGGTGAAGAACTTGATGCACTCGGAGCGCAGACCAACATCAGCCGGGCTGACGTTTAGGAGGTTTATGTAAAACTCCCCCACTCGACACTTGAAGTAGGACTCCGCAGCTAGCAAGGCACCCTGAAGGGCCAAGTTTCTGGACTGTCTGCGTCGCGAAATCAAGCCAACTAAGCCGGATTCATACTTAAGGGCACGCCTGCATATCTCTAAGTATTTATCCGATAAAACGTTGTTATTGCAGCGAATGGTCTTTAACACGTTTCTGCAATATAAACCAGGAAACCAGTTGAAAACCTTTGAAGTTCCAGAAGTAGTAATTGGGACGTACTTGGCCTCTTTCTCCGTGAGGATTTGGTGGTTGACTAGACACCTCACATGCTTATCCAACAGTAATATAGACATGCGGCTTGAAATGTGCAAAGGGACGCTCATTGTGAAAGTATCTGCTCAAAGGGGACAAGTTGCTATAAAACATCAATAAACTAGGGGCGGCTACGCGTAGGACTCTATTCCATGAACTGCGCATGCACCACCCTCGCAGCCAATGTCATCAAATCAAATCGCATCTCAGCGGACGTATTCTGGATCTCGTAGACTTTTTTTGTTTTTATCATAGAAGTTTTTATGTTTCTTAGTTTGTCGTTGATATCTTTTAAATACATAGTTATGAAAATATACCTAATAAGGGCAAAAGAAATAATGACAATAAAAGTGAACTTAATAAGATCTTACGAAAAAGTAAAACGCATGCGAGAATGGAAATATTCCCGTTTTTATTTCAAATCAAAGATCGTTGAGCCGCTGCTGATAATATGCAATATATAAGCGATAATATGCGTATATTATGCAGATACAGTAATGTATGCGTATTCCGAACAGAAAATTTGCAGAGCCTGTTCGGTTTACCAAAACTTCCGGATTACAGATCATAATAATTGATATCTATAATTCGAATACGTTCGGTTTATAGATATGTATGTATTTTTTTTCATACAGGGTAATTCATACAGGCCACCCCGTTTTTACATCTAACTTGAAATTTAGGAAAAAATATTAAATACAAAAGTTGTACAGACAAAATTAACGTCTAGTTTATATTGAGATAATATCAATTGATACATGGTGTCTCAAATTCAAGTGGCAGACCAAACTTAGATTTAAAATGGAATGCCGTACTTTTAAATGCAAATTCATAATTGCAATTCGATAACAACGTTGTGTTCAGTGTATTAGATTTATTATTTATAAATGATACTTACAAGATATTCATGGCATTTAAATAATTTAGCACCATACTCATATTCGATTATAGCACTCTGTTTTTCCATGGACCGCTCTCCGGTGGCGAATATAGTTCGTTTGGGCGTAAAAAACCCTTTTACATTCACAACCGGACACGCCCATAGTATTTAAATATATCAACCACAATTTAAGAAACAAAAATGATAAAAAGACAATCAGTCTACTAGAACTAAAATACGTCGTGCAGTTGAACAGCTGAAGCGATTTGATTTGAATACAGGGGCATAGAGTAAGTAAAATAAAAAAATAATAATAATTTTGCTTTCTCTATGGGCAGGGGCTGCGAGGGTGGTGCATGCGTAGTTCATGGAACGATGTCTTACGCGAAGCAGCCGCTAATAAACTGAACAACCTAAAATAAAAGAGCGGCGGCTACGCGTAAGACACCATTCCCTGAACTGCGCCTGCGAAGAATGGAAATATTCCCGCTTTAATATAAAATCAGAGATCGCTGAGCCGCTGCCGATAATATGCAATCGAATTTCGGCATATAATAAAAAACTTCAATTTCCATAAAAACCAAAATACGTTTCTTCGAAAAATGCAACAAATTAGGGCAGAAAGACCGATAGGTCGATAGCCTTTTTTAGAAATAAAGATGTTTACTACTGAAGAACTGAAACAAATTAATATTATAAAAGAAATACCTAGGTACTACATAAAAATACGTAATTATTTAAGGGTCGAATACCCATCATTAACTGCTTCATTTGATATGAGTAATTATCCCTTTTATTTTTATTAATTTTCTTTTCATAGAGAGATTAGGTAGACAAAAAACTTTTTTTTATTGCGGTTCATTATGAGTCATATCTTTATTAAGGTCAAATTCGCAATTATTATCTTCAATATTAAAGGTACTGCTAAGTTTTAACATTTTAAAGAGAATTTAACATAAACAATAAATTTTCAACAGAAATATTTTTGTTTTTTTTACATTTTCAATTATTTGAAAAGCATTCGATTCAATTGTTGTGTATATTTTCCTGACTGTACATAAATTTATTTCAACAAATTTTCCTGGGTTTCAGTCAATTTTATTGTTTATTATTTAAAATGTTACAAATACGTTTCGGTGTCTTTCTCCACCATCATCAGTTTGTCTAAAATATATATTTACAGTTATCATCAATTTAAATAGAAAAATTTCACCAAAATTCACATATTAAAATACAAATCACACACATATTAAAAAGTACATCAAGAACATTGGTTTTCAGGTGATTGTCCTGACTCATCACTTGAAAACCAATGTTCTTGATGTACTTTTTAATATGTGTGTGATTTGTATTTTAATATGTGAATTTTGGTGAAATTTTTCTATTTAAATTGATGATAACTGTAAATATATATTTTAGACAAACTGATGATGGTGGAGAAAGACACCGAAACGTATTTGTAACATTTTAAATAATAAACAATAAAATTGACTGAAACCCAGGAAAATTTGTTGAAATAAATTCGATTCAATATCATTAATTAAAATCAACTTTTTGTTAAGAACTTATTAAGTTCACGTTTATTGTCATTACTTCTATTGCACTTATTAGGTATCTATATTTTCATAACATAACAAATGTAAACATATTAAGTGAATATGACTACAAATAATATGTTTTATGTTATATTCAATGCAAGTACATTCAAAAGTATGAACGCAAATGTTACAATAATTACAAATGTATTTGGTGTTTTTCAGTAAAATGAATCCTTAATGATTTCTCATTTATAAATGATACAAGACATTCATGGCCTTTAAATAATTTAACACCATACTCAGTTGTTTCGCACTCATGGAGTTGAATATACCGATCCCACAGAAAATTAAAATTAATATGAAAGAGACTCACTAATTATGCTCTCACCAAGGACCCGGACTGAAACGCAATAACTGTTCCGTTCCGGTTTCGGTCTAAGGCAAAATTTCCGTTCAGTTCCGGTTTTTTTTCGGTTCCAAAATCTATAAATAACAACAAACGAGAACAAAGATTAAGGCTATTCTAATTAGGAATCTCACGACCTTTTTCCTTGCTTGTTGTATTATACAAGATAAAAGATGAGCAAACGATCCACTGCTTCATACGGTACTTTGGCTGGTTGTATAGTAAGGGGTAGGAGGATTAGCAAGCCCAGACAATATTAGACACAAAAATTAATTTAATCGTATTTTTGAAAAGTAATTTGTTAATGAATTTTCTGGCTTTAGCGCGTTCTTATATCACTCTTATTTCCGTTTAAATATTGTTCTTCGTGGTTCATGTCTTCACACTCTTCACCCTCTTTTGAGCAGTTGCTTTTGTCCAAAATTCCAATTTCAAATGTTTGGTTGTTGGTGATCGAAGAACTAAAATAATTCAACTTTCAACGTTCAATAAACGTACGGTGTTTGTTCTTTACGATTGAAAAGTCAGTTGGTCTTCACAAATAATTGTTCCTCTAAAATGTTGTCTTTAATATTTGACCTCGAAGGCGGCAACAAAAATTTGAGTCCTGCGAATAACCTCAACACTAACTTGAGTTGCCGGTACGCTTAACAATACTTGAGCAAGCATGTATAACTCGGGATTAAGCTCATTCTTTTTCTTCCAGAAATCAAAAATTGTTTCATTTTTCGGTAAGCGTATGCGGCTTTGTTCCATTTGATAAGAATTTAAAATATTTTCAATTTTGTTAAGGGCTACAAATGAACCTTGTGCAGAAAATTCGTGCTGATTAATTCCTTTTAAAAATTTTTGATCTGAATCTTTATGTCTCAAAAAGGCTTCCATTTCATCGCTTGATGAAGAACTAGATGATTCTGTTTCTATATCGTGTTGGTCAGGGTCAGATTTAGAATTAGAAGAATTGCACTCATTTTGGTCAAAATTTTGCCTTGGACGGAAACCGGAACGGAACAGTTATTTCGTTTCGGTCGGGGTCCTTGATTTTTATATTCATTTGCAGGAGGGTAAATGATTATTTTAATTTGTTTGTAATGCCATTGTTCAGAACAAGGGCTTCTTTTAAGACTGCAGCTTTGCCGATTAAAAATATGCTCACCTTATAGAAAATCTTAAAACAAACAATATTTTCCCTATAGATTTATCGAGAAAATGCCGTTTTCCACCACTTTTCACCCTCTGAAATACACCAATTTCCAAAACAGAACAACGGTCGCCATGATGATCCGTCCTCTGCGACGGCGTACCAAGCGAAATTTTTCGCGCAGTTGCCAGTACTATCACTACCACTACCTTAAACACGGGGTCGTCGTAAATCGATTTTTAAAGTTTCAAGTTTCGTTTGGGTTCACTCTTCTTCTCTCTCTTCATTGTGTTAACAAATTTCACGCTGAACTAATTTATGTTGCTAGAGAAATCGAACGTGGGAAAAATGGTTAAGCTCAACCGAAATATACCCATAAATTTTAGAAAACACGTTCCTGTAATAATGTAATAGTTTCTTCAGTGTTTTGAGACATTGCTTTCCTTCACTGACACTGCGCTACTATTTCCTCTAAAGACGTACTTCTGGAAAGTTGTTAATTTTGAATTTATTACATTTTTGGTTTGATTGAGATTTTGTACTTTGGTTGCAGTTTGGCAATGCGGCTGAGCAGCATCGATTTTTCGGCGGCGTGTAGGCCACGACTGCGTGAAGGCACCGAAAAAAAGGCCTTCTTCTAAACAATTACCGTTTGTAAAATTTACAGTAATTTCTTTCAAACGTTACAAGCCAAACCGAAAAAAAAATCGAAATATTTTCTATTGCGGTTCCGGTTCAGCACCTAGCAATGTCTTAATATAAAATATGGGTTCAGTTTCGGTTCCAGTTAAAAAAAAAGCAACAGTTCCGTTCCGGTTTTAAGTTCATATCGGTTCCGGTCCGGGCCCCTGGCTTTCACACTCTTTGTTATAAAACGCTGAGACGTAAAGTATCTGGCAACCCTGCTATACGTTATAATTCATGATCCATTTTTCTTCCATCTTTGTTACTTCCTTTTAAAACAATTTGTGGAAGCAGAAGGCCCATAGATAACAAATTGATTCTTTCTGTTTTAATAAAGTAAGTTTTTGAACACATTTTATAAGAAACGTATAGTTTTTACGTATAGAATATGTTACAATGTCAGAATCTACATATTTAACAGTTGCAATTCATAACCCCCATTAATTTTTTTCAGTAACTAGAACCTTATTTCACCATGAAACACCTTGCATCAGAAAATGTGTGGCTCTCCAAAAAAGTATATGAAGACGCTGAGACGGCTTACTATGAGAAAATATCTAAGGTAATTCACTAATCAAATAATTTTTTGTTGCTTTGGTAGTGTTGGCATTCGTTTATAACCCTAAAAATAAGCATGTGTTAACATATTTTATGTATGTAAAAATTTTAAAGGAGAATAAGTCCAGCTTTTAATTCTTAATTCAAACCACGTAACTACATTTTCATTCTCAGGTTATATTGCTATTCTAAAGAAACCACAACTTTTGAACTTAAGGTTCTTTGTGTTGTTGTGATTCTAGCATCTAGAAGATATTTAAACATCAGCTAATTTTTGCTTGAGTACTTGGTTTCGAGCATTTATATTCGAAGAATTGATTCGCCCTTTATGGTTATTGATATATAAAGTAACATAAGAAGGCTTTAAATAAAACAAAAGCTTAAAGCTAATACATATTATTAAATAATTTATAAATCATACCATAAAATGGGGAGATTTTTTCATATCTTGTAGATAGATTAGTAAGATAACATGGGGTAAGTACACCCCCATTTTCGAAGAGTATAAATTTTTCACTAGGCAAGTATTCAACAGAACATCTGCTGATTTAGATGTTACAATTTCTTACTTTATTGAAATTTCTAAGACACTTAATGCCATTAAGTAACTGAAATTAATTTAGAAACGATGTTTCGATTGCGATTTGACTATATATTTCAAAAGTTATCTAAAAAGGGTAAGAGTAGGTATGTTAGTAAGCTATGAAATATAAATTTTACATATAAGTAGAAACGATAAAAAATCGAAAGATTTACATCTCTAAAAGGTTCGCTCTGAATATTTCCTTTTTGTCAAATTGTGGAATATTTTCGTTATCTTAAATTTCACTGTTTAAAAATAAATAAAACTATAATGTTGGTGAAATATTGTACTTAATTTCGGTTAACAGAAAAGCAGGGATAAAACTTTTTATATATGTAAATAATTATAATTTTAATCCATTAATTTAGTGTACATAAATCGATGGTGTATTTTCAATGTACAGTAAACAAAAACTAAAATATTTTTTTAATATCTACGAAAAAGTTCAATAGGTATTTAAATTCACTTTTAACAAAGAACAACATGGCAATTTATCTTTCTAGATCTATGAACTAATTAAGAAAGATTTATACATTTTTGGGAACTGATATTTTTTATTATTGACCCATGATGAAATACTTGAAATATGGAGATTTCTTGGGGATACGGTCTAGGCAGTGGTGAAGAAAGAAAAACGTTTTCAGCTACCAATCTTTCGGCGATTTATTACCGCCTTCTTCAGGGTGTCAATTGTTCCTCATGATAAATTAGGAACCCTCCAGAATCCTATCATTACTATAATCTGTGATCATCATTAATATAATCAGATCAGCACCATAGTAGGTTTTGCTTGTTTTTTGTTGTCTATTGTTTGACCTGTTTTGTTACTAATATCCGCCTTAAGATATAGTAATTACTAGATTTTCATCTTTGAGTGAATGATATAGTCGTGTAAAGAGTAATAAATGGCAAAATGAAATACACTGCAGAATTTTTATTTTGCGTTTATTTATCTTAGATTCATTAACTTATCTAAGGAAACCCATTGTTACGTCAGCTTCTTCTATTCTATAATGTACAAATTATATCATGCTTATCTTTGTAGATATACGTAATAAGTTTTTTAATTATCATTAAAATTTATCTGGATCAAACATATCGTGCCCAACGACGAAATGTTTTTCAAAATATACATGCAGGATGATTAAAATGGAATGTGCACTATTGAAAACGTTGGTGTTATTATTATTGTTACGTCTGTTAAATTAGTAATCTTTGCGTCGTTTCCGCAATGATTGAAATGATACAGTCAGAAAAATCAACATCACATTATCAGCAACATTTTTGAAAAACACTGTCGATTTTTCGACAGAATCGTCATTTGTTAAATATCATATTTAATACTGACCCAAAATCCAAAATAACTTCATTTTACCATTTCAAACTCAGAAAGAAATTACGAAAATTTCTAGCTAATTGAACAAGTTATAAACTGCACACTTCATTTGAATTATCATGTATATTGTAATTAAAATGATCGTTGAAAAACAAGGAAAGGCATATTTAAGACAAAGCATTTTAGAACAGAACTAAGCTATTAAAAAAACGTATTCAATTATTTAATATTATTTTGTATATAAAGTTTAATATTATTTAACCCTTCAAATTGGGACATCGAATTAACTACACATTTCAGAAACTTGCTGTTTACTGGGAGTTGGCCTCACACTTTTCTTTTGCTTTACATGTAAAACACTTAAACAAATATTTAATTTTTATGATCGAAAAAAAATTACATCATGTAAATGTTATATTATGCTAATCGCAATATTATCATTTACATTACGTTAATCGCTTTTTACGGAATAAATAGTGATTACACATTTTTGGTGTAGGAATCCTTAACACCTTTAGCTCAAGAGGTGGCGAAAGCACGGCAGAAGTTAATCAAATGTAGGGATACATTTTCTGTAAGTACCATTTCTTACAACAAAAAAACGCTTTATTATGCATGTACCCATCTAGGCTTTGAACTAAATCACTAAAATTAAATGTGAAGTTTTAATTTTTCTAAAAACAATGAATATATGTTTTACTTCTGTCTGCTTAACTTATTAGTACCCCGATCATTTCATCAGTTGTATCTCATTCATGTTCTCTAAAAAAGACGATATCTCGTTTACCAATGGAATGTATTTACACGTTTTCAAAAAAAATAAGAAGTAATAATGGAATAATATAAAATATGAGATAGAACAATGCTTTGCGAAAATCAACTGTCTCTTTTCACGATCCTTAAAATAGCTGTAAACTAACCAATTTCAATCCAAATATGTTGCAAGATATTAAAGTTTCTCAAGCAAAACCTAATAATTCGAAAAACCGTTTAGGTCTACTAATATTGCATTGAATTGCTCTGGTTGGTTTAAAAGACAAAACCCACACTCACGTACCACGATACCTATCGTGGAACAAATATTGTCTTATAAAAGAAATGTGTACAAAAAATAATGCAATTCAAAATAAGATGGAAATACGTCTACTAATAAAAGCAACTAATTTTCTACTATAATTGATTGTAAAAATGAACTTAATTATTTTGACACAACCTACAGGATCGTACCTTGCCTGAGACAGGTCTGATTTACGTAGTTATTAAAATAGCTGGTTTTTAGATAACATTTAACCTTTAACAAAATACATCTTTAAAATATCTTCCTTTATCAGCAACATCGTTACGTATATTTTCCTGACTGCACTATATATTTACAGTTATCATCAATTTAAATAGAAAACTTTCACCAAAATTCACATATTAAAATACAAATCACACACATATTAAAAAGTACATCAAGAACATTGGTTTTCAGGTGATGAGTCAGGACAAACATGTCTGGGAAAAGACTAGAATCTATTGTTTAGAGATTTAAATTTAAATTTAACTTACGCGTATAGTTGTTTCTACCTTAACATTTGACTGGTCACTGAATTTTCCATATTTTACTCGATATCAAGCGAGCGAAACAAAAAAACTGTTTATCTTTCGCCTTTTCTTTGCATTCAAGTATGTATCATTACCGTACATACCAGAAATCAACACAAAAATAAAAAATGTTTTAAAACCACATAATATTACTATAGCGGAAAAAACTAAAAATAACTTGGCAAAAGAATGTTTTACAAAATTTAAACCTAAAAGCGATAAGTTGGACACACCTAACGTAATATACAAGATTGACTGTTTGAACTGTGACAACACATACATAGGTCAAACAGGGCAATATTTAAAGAAAAGAATATACGAACATAAGTATAGCTTAAGAAAGGTTAACGAAAATGGAACAGCATTAGCACAACATGCACAACAAAAGGTGCATAGTTTTGATTTCGATAACACAAAAATATTAATGAAAACAACTATAATAAGAGAAGAATCCATGAAATGTTACAGATTAAAAAACATCAGAATGCAATGAATTTCAGATCAGACACAGACAATCTTAGCTCTGTGTATCATACACTAATTAAATGATCGCATGCATGAACTGATTGGACCAAGTAAGTGAAATATAAACACCTGATATTGAGGAATTGCCAAGCAATTCCTAGAATGCAAAGAAAAGGCGAAAGATAAACAGTTTTTTTTGTTTCGCTCGCTTGATATCGAGTAAAATATGGAAAATTCAGTGACCATTCAAATGTTAAGGTAGAAAAAACAACTATACGCGTAAGTTAAATTTAAATTTAAATCTCTAAACAATAGATTCTAGTCTTTTCCCAGACATGCTTGTCCTGACTCATCACCTGAAAACCAATGTTCTTGATGTACTTTTTAATATGTGTGTGATTTGTATTTTAATATGTGAATTTTGGTAAAAGTTTTCTATTTAAATTGATGATAACTGTAAATATATATATTTTAGACAAACTGATGATGGTGGAGAAAGACACCGAAACGTATTTTGTAACATTTTAAATAATAAACAATAAAATTGACTGAAACCCAGGAATATATTGGAGTTTATCAGCAACTAATATATTTGTGCTTTAGCTTTATGTGCAACTATAGCAGTTTGTATTTTTTGCTTCACGCACTTCACTCGGTATCTCTATTATTAAATGTTGAAATTTATTTCTAACTACTGCTATAAATTAACTATTTTATTTTTTACTACTATAAATTAATATCTATTTATAGAATATTGTATTTCAAAAGCAGATATATTTCTTTTAGGATGACTTTGCTAGTGGTTCAAGTGCTGGCACAATTGACATCGGAGCTTTCAAGTTTATTGAAAAAAAAATTGTTGATTTTCAAAAATGTAAGTATACTGGTAGCATGGATGATTTCTCACTAGGTTTAACACACTACACTTAACATCTACCTACGCAGATTCTGCCAATGAGCTTATGATAAACATACTTTGTGGATACAGACAAAAAAATATTGAATATATAATTGTATCATTACCGCACATACCAGAAATCAACACAAAAATAAAAATGTTTTAAGACCGCATAATATTACTATAGCGGAAAAAACTAAAAACAACTTAGCAAAAGAGTGTTTTACAAAATTTAAGCCTAGAAGCGATAAGTTGGACACACCTAACGTAATATACAAGATTGACTGTTTGAACTGTGGCAACACATACATAGTATAGTATACTTAAGTATAGCTTAAGAAAGGTTAACGAAAATGCAACAGCATTAGCACAACATGCACAACAAAAGTTGCATGAGTTTGATTTCGATAACACACAAATATTGATCAATGAGGACAACTATAATAAGAGAAGAATCCATGAAATGATACAAATTAAGAAACATCAGAATGCAATAAACTTCATTCAGATCAGATACAGACAATCTTAGCTTTGTGTATCATACGCTAATTAGATGATCGCATGCATGAATTGAATGGACCTGGTAAATAAAAATTAAACAGCAGATATTGAGGAATTACAGAGCAATTCCAAGAATGCAAAGAAAAGGCGAAATATAAACAGGTTTTTCGGGCCCTCGCTCAATATCGAATAGAATAGGTAATTCAATGTCCAACCAAATGAATAGGTAGAAACATCTAAACATGTAATTCAAATTTAGATCTCTAAACAATAGATTCTAGTCTTTTCCCGAACATGTTTATCCCGACCTGAGAACCAAGGTCCCAAATTGTACTTTTTAATATGTGTGTGATTTGAATTTTGATATGTTAATTTTGTGAAGGTTTTTTTAATTGAATTGATAATGAATGTAAAATGTATATTTTAGACAAACTGATGATGGTGGATAAAGACACCGAAACGTATTTGTAACATTTTAAATAATAAACAATAAAATTGACTGAAACCCAGGAATACATTGGAATGACTTATGATAAACTTAATATTTTTTCAGCGTTAGATCAAGTTTTTGAGCAACTGAAATCTTTAGACTTGAGAGTGTCTGCTGTAGAGAAATTATCTAGCTCATCCCAATCTGTGCATGAAATCAACTTGAAACAGCAGCCCCAGATAAATCAAGAAGCTCCTAAAGATGATGATGATGTAGACCTGTTTGCTTCGGATTCTGAAGAAGAATCCAATGAAGCCTCCAAAATCAGAGAAGAAAGGTTAGCAGCGTATGCAGCCAAAAAGTCCAAAAGTACATGCAGAATGTTAAAGATTGACTGTTCTTATTGAGTGTATTATATTTTAGAACCAACACTTATAGCCAAGTCCAATATCATTTTGGATATAAAGCCCTGGGATGACGAAACCGATTTAAAATTAATGGAATCCAGTGTTAGAAAAATTGAGTTAGATGGTCTGCTGTGGGGAGCTTCAAAACTTGTGGCTTTAGCTTATGGAATTAACAAATTGCAAATTTCATGTGTTGTAGAAGACGACAAGGTGTCTATTGATTGGCTTACAGAACAAATTGAAGCAATTGAAGAACTTGTAAGTAGAACAGACAAGGTGGTCCTCAACTAATGTCGAAAAATTCACTGACATATTGTTTAGTCAAAAATATTGCGTTTCAGGCAAATTTGTCTCATCGGAAAGTTGATAGGTTCCTAGATACAGGGTGTCAAAGTGTAAATTAAAATTTCGTATTTTCTTAATAGATTTTTACCCAGTTTTAGGAGTACCACAAAAATTTATGTTCGGGGGTTTTGTAGATCGGCAAATCCAAATTTCCTATTATCTACCTTGGAGTTCCTAGGGGGCGCTAGCTGCAATAGTCTGGAGCCATTTAAAACATCAGAACGTTTTTGGGTTTTAATATATCGCATTTTTGTTAGCAATATATGGTTCTCCAATATTTCCTCAACAAACAATATTTACTTGGTTCAAGTCGATATCTGTCACGGTTTTCGAGATATTTCACATTGAAACATATAGTGATTTTTTGAACTAATTAGATCTCTAAATAAAAGAAATGTTCTGCGCAAATTGTCTATTAAACAAAACTTAACAAACATTAGACAGTATTTATTTAGGCACGTTCAGAACTACTTTAAACTACTTTTTCAACCCAGAAAAATCAGTAAAGATGAGTATTTCATAATAATTGTTCAAAATGATCTTCTCTGACTTCAATACATTTCCTAACCCTTCTAATAAATGATTGTCGTATTGAAAAAAAAACGTTTTTGCTTCGGAAGACTTCTGCAGCATTTAAAATTTTCTGCCACAATTCTTCCCTGTTGTTAATAGGATTGTCATAAACTACGGATTTCATATAACCCCCAAAACATACATCCATTGGGTTAAAATCAGGGCTTCTGGCAGGCCACGGTATTGGGACTCCGCATCCTATCTAGTGATTCGGCAATTGTTCATCAAGATAGTTCCGAACTTGAACACCAAAATGAGCGGGAGCGCCATCTTGCATGAAGCAAAGATTTTGTCGAACCAGGGGTATGTCATCTAGGTAATTTCCCAATTCGTTCTGAAGAAAATCTAAGTATAACTGAGTAGTCAAATTTCCACGAAATTCATGTGGACCTATTAGATAATTGCCTATTATTCCGCACCAAACATTAAATTTGAATTCATGCTGGAAATGGCGATGTGAAACGGCATGTGGATTTTGAGTGGCCCAATGATGTTTATTTTTATAGTTGAATACCCCTCTACGGGTAAACGTCGCTTCGTCAGTAAACAGAACAGTTTTAAAAAATCCAGGATTACATGTTTACTGTTCACGAATGAAGAAAGCAAACTGCATTCTAGCGCGAAGGTCGGGTTCTAATAAATCTTGGACTGGGGAAAAATGAAAGGGGTAAAACTTATCTTTCTTAGAGATTTTAAGGACACTTGTTTTGCTCATACGCATAGTTCTTGCTACTTGGCTTCTCCTAATTTCTGGATTATCAAGCACCTGAGTTAAGACTTCGTCTTCTTGATCGACGGAAATAGCACGCCTTTGGCCCCCTATGTCCCGCTTAGGACGAAAACTACCAGTTTCTCCATACCGTTGAAACAGATTGTGGAATAGTTTTTGATTTGGTTGCCGTCGGTCAGGATATAAATAAATCTAAATATCGTCGATGCGCTCTACTTCCAACATAATTTTCTTGCACATAAACACATATCATCGCGCATTTCTTCATTCGAAAAGAAGTTATGTCGGGGCATTTGAAATAAAATCAATGTAAGAGTAAAATTTAAATAATTTTTTTAGCACTTAACTAACATCAAACTGACAGTAAGATGAATGTTGTCAATGGCCAACTTTAACAATGTCAATTTACGACAATGTAAGGGATCTAATTTGAGCTAGTTCAAAACATCACTAGATGTTTCAATGTGAAATATCTCGGAAACGGTGACAGATATCGACTTGAACCACGTACACATTTTTTGTTGCGGAACTATTGGAGAACCCGATATTGTTAACAAAAAAGCGATATATTAAAACCCAAAAAAGTTCTGATGTTTTAAATGGCTCCCGACTATTGAAGCCAGCGCCCTCTAGAAACTACAAGCCAACCAATAGGAAATTTGGATTTTCCCATCTAAAAAACCCCCAAACACAAATTTTTGTGGTACTAGTAAAACTGGTTATCTCTGAATCTATTAACTTTCGGATAAGGCAAATGAAACGCACTATTTTTACAAAACAATATGCCAGTGAATTTTTCGACATTAGTTGAGGACCACCCTGTATATTTTAGTGAAGATGTTTATTGAAAGGAGCCGAATTCTTCATCGTTTATTTATAATTTGTGTTTGTTACAGGTTCAAAGTGTCGACATTGCTGCCTTCAATAAAATATAGTCGATTAACTGTAATTTGTTTGTTTATGTTTGAAGCGTAAATAAACTTATTTTGATCAATCACTCTGAACTACCATTATTTTAATAGACGTGGGGAACGTGGGTAACAATGAGACACGGGAAAGACAGTTAAAATACTAGCTGCGTGTCCGCAATTTTCAAAGAGGTCACTACATGAGCGCTTCACGCGTGCGGTAAAGAGCTCAATCTGCCAGTTTGGAAATAACGAACGTGTTTAGTTTTGTTGTGATCATCAAAATATGTGGATATTTTGCTATTTCTTTTTTTATGGAGGTACGTATTTTTTAAGCAAACGCCGATTTTCTGGCTTATTTTTGGCGAATGGATGATATGAAGTAGTCCATAAAATAAGGATAAATTATGTTATACCTATATTGCTGTATCATTTGTTTACAGTTTTTGTTTGAAAAATGTCAAAAAATCGCCCGGTACTACTAGAGAGCGAGGTAAAAAAGCTCTAGAACAAGCTAAGAACGGCAAAGCCACGGGTCCGGATGGAATAATCAAGATGATGGGTGAAGTGTGCACGATGGAACCACATTCCAAAGGAATGGTTGCTATCAACATTCGTGGATAGCGGAAACCATCTGCGAATACGTGCGAGGACCATTAGCCGTATGGGCCATGTCTGAAAATGATAAATGTCAGAATCTTTCCGCAATACTCTAGGAACACGCGAGGCTCTCTTCGTTCTACAGGTTCAGATCCAGAGATCTCGTGATGTCAGCTGCGATGTTTCATTCATTACGCTAAAGCTGGCAGGTCCAGTAAATGATCTCCGCCTGAGCGGGTGAATATCATGACGGGAGTGAGACAGGGCTGTGGGCTCTCCCCGACTCTGAGGAAATCTTCGCCGAGGCCCTAACTTACCTGGATTTAGGGATCCGAGTTAACGAAGAATATATCAACAACCTCGAGCGAAAATAACAGTCCGGTTCTGAGCATCAGAAAAACCAAATTCATAGGGATCAGCAACACAAATCCAGACCCAGGAGCGCTACTGGCGGAAAATAAGAAAATGGAGAGAATAGACAGATTCGAGTACTTCGGTACTACCCTCAACGCGTAATGAGACAACGCGGAGGAAATCAAGTCCAGAATCGAAAATGGAAATGGCACGGTTAATATTCACCAGGACGAGGCCCTTACTTCTCTGCAGAAGCCTGCCTTTAGACACTAAGATGCGGATAGTCAGGTACTCCATTCTGGTGATGTTGCTATACGGAATATACCGAAAGGAGGATCGAGGTTTTGGGATGTGGATCTAGAGGAGGACATTGATGAGGAAGTCTTGCGGCGCATAAGGAGACAGAAGAGCTTAAAATGGTGGAACAGCGTACGCTTGAATACTTTGGTCACGTAATGTGCAACGAAGAAAAATACCGAATCCCAACAAGCAAAATGATGTCTTTGGAAGGTACTATCTACCTACTCAGTGGATGAATGTACGTACAATCGGCGTACATGTACGTACATAGTAAGTACATTTTCCAAATAATTGGAAGTCCAGTAGACGTACAGTGCGTATGTAAAATGTTTGTACACTGCGTACGACCTCTGTACGTACCGGCGTAATCTGTAACTAAGATGTATGTACACAAAAACCTCTGTGTACAAACTAAATACGTACATAATAGTACCAACTACGGACCAACATTTTACGGCTTGTACGTACCGGCGTAATATGTACCAAAGATGTACGTACATGCGACGTGAAGAATCCCAGATAGCACAGATCTGGGATTCTTCACGTCGCTGAGGGCAAAATATTTAGAAAGAGTACACCTCGGAGGACCTCGTTGCAGCAGGCTCTTCGAGAGTGGTTTGGAATGACGTCCACGGAGTTGTTTCGTAGAGCTGTTAACAAAACTGATAGTATTGATGATTGATGATCGCCAACATCCGAACCGGATAAGACACCAAAGAAGAAGGAGGCAGCACTTCGGCGATGCTGACTGGTCCTCCCAACAGAAGTAGGCGTCGGCTAACACATCGAAAATAACTTGAGACTGGTGCAAGGTTCATTTTCCGGACTTCATATCTGTTTGCGGAATCGCCATCCACAGACCATTCAGACCTGAATCCAATGGACACAATCCATGGACCACTTTGGAGGTCCTGGCTAGCGCCCCATAAAATTTTGGAGGCGCCAGAAACATCTTGCACCCAAAGTGAGATCCAATTGGATTAATGTCCGTGGATTAATCCAAAGACATTAATCTAAGACAAAATCTCGTTGGGTGAGGTGCGTGCCACGGACGCAAACTTGGAAAAGGTGCGTTTGGAGCTCTGTAAAAACGCACAAGGAGGCCTGTTTGAAATCGACTGAGTATTTTCTATCGAGAATTGTTGTTTATTGTTTTTCGAAAACAGAGTTTGTAGTAGTAGTAGTAGTAAACATCTTTATTTCTAAGAAAAGGCTATCAACCTATCGGTCTTTCTGCCCAGAGTTTGTTTTGTAAAAACTTTTTTCCAGAACTTTTGCCGCACTCCAAATGTTATGGTTATTATCGTTTCGTATATTTTCCACATGATAATGTGGACATAATGTCCAATCAAATGTGAAGGCAGAAACATCTAAACATACAAACTGATGATGGTGGAGAAAGACACCGAAACGTATTTGTAACATTTTAAATAATAAACAATAAAATTGACTGAAACCCAGGAATATATTGGAGTGAGTTATGGTTATTGAAAAAACTTAACAATGTTTTCTTCGACTTTTTAACATATTTTGATCAGTTTTCTCAACTGTGAATTCAAACATTTTTAAATTTTTAAATGTTTACAAAAAATATACTTTTTAGAGCCAAAAACAGATTTTGCACTAATTTCAATTGAAAATGAAATAATTAATTTAAATTATGATGCATTAATTTGCTTCTTTGCGGTAATTTTCTTTCCTCAAATTATTTTCCAATTACCTATGTAATGTTCATTTACATGCAAATAGTGTTTCTGTTCCATTCGATTTGTTGCGGAAAAATGTTCTAATGTTGCAGTAGTTTGTATCGATGAGAATTTTGAAGCAAAAATCAAAATTTCGAAAACGAAATTATGAGATTACCAACCGACAGAATAATAATCAGGCAATATAGGAAAAATGTTTGTCTATTGGCAACATCGCATTTAAAATTCAGGGATGTGTCATCAGATCATCTGGAATAGACATTTAGGACATGCCATTCTGAATATCGTAAACAAAAATTAGATATTCAAGTTTCTGATGTTTTGAGTTTTATAGTAATTTTCGAAAATCCCTCTGCGGTTCCTAACAGGCCAGTGAGTTTCTATTTGTAAACATATGATTTTGATCAACGTGCATTGTGTCATATAATTACATTTGCAGGAAAGTTAAAAAATGGAGCTCTCTCATAGTTTAACTTTAAATGAAGAAGCATTTGCCCAAATTTCAGACGCAAATAAACCAGTATTTATATTCGAATGGCTCAGATATTTGGATAAGGTGCTAGTTGCAGCCCAGACGGTAACCGTTATTTACTCTCCTTGAAAGGAATGGGAGTTGACCAAGATTTTTTTCGTTTAGAATGACCTAAAGGGGTGCCAAAAGCAACTAGTGCAACAGTTAATGAACCACATCCAAGAATCTCCCGGCCCTCCGACTCGTCAATTAATTGCCAGATGCCTTGCTACGCTGTTTTCAGTTGGAGATGCCTTTCTCCTTTTTGATACTGTGAATCAGTGCAATGACATCCTTAAGAATAAAGATGATAGTCCCAGTTTTCTACCCACAAGGCTGTAAGTAATGATACATTTTGTTTCTGTTTATTAGTAAGCTCTGGGGGTCTCGTTTTAATCAGATCCAAAGTTTCTGCATGCAAGTTGTTTTTGATGTTCAATGTACTTTTAGGGCTGCAATATGTTGTGTTGGTACAATGTATGAAAAACTGGGGAGAATGATGGGAAGATCCTACGAAGAAACTGTGCACATTTTAATCAGGTCATTGAGGAGTGCCGAATCCCAGACCAGAATAGAAATTATGATGACATTGGAAAAAGGTACAGTGAAATAGGATTATTTGTGGGAACATTTTATTTGAAACGCTATACATAGTAGGAAAATAAATTAATGCGATCAAAAAAAAACTTTAATTTTTCTAATAGAAAGTGGTGAAGGTGGGCATTGAAAATGAATATTTGTTGCAGTTTCAGTATCTGTAAAATTTTCTATGTGTACCGGTTTACAACGTTCTATGTCTTCCGATATTCGCTCTCACTTCTCTCTGTTGTTCTACGAGCTTACCTCGAAACCACGTTCTTTAATCTCTTAGATTCCACTATGTCAGCTTTTTTAGGGCTTTACTCGGTTTTTGTCCCTGCAGGGTTTACTTCTAAGGTCTGTTTTGGAGTTCTTGTTTTAGACATTCTTTGTATATATCCGAACCATTTTAGTTGTTTATCTTTCATTTGGTCCACGTTCTACCCAACGCTCTTTTGCAAATGTCGGTTTTGGCTGTTTTTAATACTTTTTCCTGTATTTTTTCGTGATTAACCCTCATCTCTCAGCTTTAACTTGAGCATAATGCTTGATTGATCAAGATATATTCTTGTCTTGTATTTAAGTTTATGTCCAATAGTTCATTATTTAACATTAGATATAGACTCTGAAGAGCAATTAGCACTTCAGTGTTCCTTTCCTTGATTAATTTATCAAAAGGCCCATCTTGTGGCAAGCTTCTGCCTAGGTTCTTAGACGTGTTGCAATCGGAGTAGGGTTGGTATATATTACTTGATTTTTTAATGAAAATCGTGACTCAATGTAACTTTTTGTAGACAAATTTTATTTATTTTAATTAATTTTAATAAATAATATTCTCAAAAATCAGATCGTGTTTCACGTTATCTATTTTCGTTGTCGCTATACAGTTTGATCTAAAATATTAGGTTTCTTCGTTTCCCTATAACCATCCTGTTCCCAATATTATGTATGAAGCCACAAGAGCCCAACATTCCGCTGTTGAGGTAGAAAATCCTCGAGGATGTTGCAAATGTTGCCTGGTAGCATTTTTCTCAGCAAATTAATCTTAGTCCACTATCCTGGTTTTAATCCCTATCTCGTGCATTCTTCTAATAGTGGTGGTTACGAGAATCCCTCTGTAGTTTCCACACCATTTCTATTGCCTTTTCTTGAATATGCGGTCTTCGATTCCTCTTGTATCTCTTGCTTATTGAAACATATTTGAAATAATCTGGTTAAGTGGTATAATATTTTGTTTGGTACATATTTAACTGAGTTCACCATGTACAGGGTGTCCCGTAAGTACATGATCAAAAGCGTACTGCGATATTTTTTGGATCAAAACAAGACGATCTGGCGTAACTTTTATTTTATTTAATAAAATTTCTCCTGGGTTTCACTCAATTTTATTGTTTATTATTTACAATGTCACAAATACGTTTCGGTGTCTTTCTCCACCATCATCAGTTTGTCTAAAATATATATTTACAGTTATCATCAATTTAAATAGAAAACTTTCACCAAAATTCACATATTAAAATACATATCACACACATATTAAAAAGTACATCAAGAACATTGGTTTTCAGGTGATGAGTCAGGACAAACATGTCTGGAAAAAGACTAGAATCTATTGTTTAGAGATCTAAATTTAACTTACGTGTATAGTTGTTTCTACCTGCACATTTGACTGGTCACTGAATTTTCCATATTTTACTCGATATCAAGCGAACGAAACAAAAAAAACTGTTTATCTTTCGCCTTTTCCTTGCATTCTAGGAATTGCTTTGTAATTCCTCAATATCCGGTGTTTATATTTCATTTACTTGGTCCAATCAGTTCATGCATGCGATCATTTAATTAGTGTATGATACACAGAGCTAAGATTGTCTGTGTCTGATCTGAAATTCATTGCATTTTGATGTTTTTTAATCTGGTGATGAGTCGGGATAAACATGTTCGGGAAAAGACTAGAATCTATTGTTTAGAGATCTAAATTTGACTTACATGTTTAGATGTTTCTACCTATTCATTTGGTTGGACATTGAATTACCTATTCTATTCGATATCGAGCGAGGGCCCGAAAAACCTGTTTATATTTCGCCTTTTCTTTGCATTCTTGGAATTGCTCTGTAATTCCTCAATATCTGCTGTTTAATTTTTATTTACCAGGTCCATTCAATTCATGCATGCGATCATCTAATTAGCGTATGATACACAGAGCTAAGATTGTCTGTATCTGATCTGAAGTTTATTGCATTCTGATGTTTCTTAATTTGTATCATTTCATGGATTCTTCTCTTATTATAGTTGTTTTCATTGATTAATATTTTTGTGTTATCGAAATCAAAACTATGTAACTTTTGTTGTGCATCTTGTGCTAATGCTGTTCCCTTTTCGTTAACCTTTCTTAAGCTATACTTATGTTCGTATATTCTTTTCTTTAAATATTGCCCTGTTTGACCTATGTATGTGTTGTCACAGTTCAAACAGTCAATCTTGTATATTACGTTAAGTGTGTCCAACTTATCGCTTCTAGGTTTAAATTTTGTAAACATTCTTTTGCCAAGTTGTTTTTAGTTTTGTCCGCTATAGTAATATTATGTGGTTTTAAAACATTTTTTATTTTTGTGTTGATTTCTGGTATGTACGGTAATGATACATACTTGATTTCACCTTCTTTTTTCTTATTTATATTATTTATGTTGTTCCATTTATTTGAATTGTAGATTTTATTAATTCTTTGTTTTATAATTGGTTCGAAGAAAGCTTTTGGATTAGTTGTTCATTATTAGTATCTTTTTTATTTTTTCAAGATTTTTTATTCTGTATCTATAATGTGCCAATTTAATCGCTCTATCAGTAAGAGCTGTTACAACACTTTTTTTATATTGTATAGGTGCATATGATTGGTAATTCAAGTATCTACCAGACCACACATCCTTTGTGTTTTAATCCTAACTTTTATTAACAAAAATGTCTGGCTCCTCTGCTATTCATGGTCAAAGTTCTTCAAAAAATTTATCTTTTTTGAAATATCGGGAGAATGGTACTATGGATTTTAGTGAAACTCGCTGTGAATTTGTTCTTATGTAAGGGTCATATTTTGATGAAACACCTGAGTTCATACGCTTTGGGCAAGTGGTGTATTCTTGAGTATCGTGTTACAAAAACTACCAGAACTTTTTATTTCGTGGATGGAATCAACTTATTTTTTTGAGTTAATGCCCTAACCCTTTGCTCTCTTTTTTTGTGCTCTTTATAAAACCTTGTAGCATCCCTAGTTTTTGCGCCAAAAATTATTTCTGTTTCTTGCCACTTAACAATATTAGACATTAACTGCAAATATCGTGATAAGTGAGGCATACATTAATTGTCAAACTTTTGACGTTTGTCAATCAATCTCACAAATTCGTTTCGCAAGGCGTTTTCTAATGAAGAAATGACCGAAATTGTCAAAGCATTAGGGTTTTGCGAAGAACACTTGCGTGAAAGCGTACGCGTTTACGCGGCGCAATACCCAAATCGACACGTTTACGATTACCGGACATTTGCACGGATTGAAAGTTTTTATCACTTGATTTTGAAAGAAGACTAATTTTTTATAAAAAATGTAATCGATGATAAAATAAAAATCTGCAACTGACTAGTTAACAATAAAATAATCTCTTCTTGCCACTGAAATTTTATTTAATAATATCGATAACCTAGAATAAGATAATTTTCCTATTTGTTTTTTATTTAGATTAAGACTACATGTATTAAACAAGGGCAGAAAGACCGATAGGTCGATAGCCTTTTTTTTAGAAATAAAGATGTTTACTACTACTAAAAATCTGCGACGGATAAACTATAATTTTATTTCATTCGATAATGGGTACTTAAAATTCATTTCCTTCGGTGTTGTAACGGCAAAATTGAGTCGTGAGTTAACAATCAATAGCCGAGACCTCAAAAAAATAAATTATTCATTACAAAAATGAGAATTGCGATTGTTAACAATTAATTTTATGTTTAATACAAATTACAAATTATTAAAATTATTACAAATTCCAGAAGAAAAACAAATTACAACAGATGATCGATATGCCCGCCATTTTCTTGGATGCATAGTTGGATCCATCGATTGAAATTGAATTGGACCCTTCTTAACATTTCTGGATCATCCCATCCCTCATTATGTTCATCTCGTTTTGAATTTTACATAATGGCTCTTGATTGGATTCCAAAGGAGTGGCGTAAACTTTATTCTTTAAGGCTCCCCACAAAAAAAATCTAATGGTGTTAAGTCGGGGGACCTGGGAGGCCATTCGACAGGAACATCTCTAACTCTTCTTCCTATCGACCTGTGTGGAAAAGTATCACTTAAATGAGCCGTTACAGCAGCACTAAAATGCGGAGGAGCACCATCATGCATGAACCACATCTGAGCACGAAGATCGAGAGGCAAATCTTCCATTGGAACCGGAAAAGTGTTCTTCAAGAAATTTAGATAATTTTCGCCATTCAAGCGTCTCGGCATGACATAAGGCTCAAGGAGGATGTTACCGATGATCCCAGCCCAAATATTAATTCGAAATTCCGCCTGAAAGTGATTAATAAGCCTCGCATGAGGGTTTTCTTCTGCATAATGGTGGAAATTTTGGGAATTGAAAACATCACATCTTGTGAAACCGGCTTCATCAGTGAACAAACCTCTACTAGTGATGTTTGGGTCACGTGCCCGCGCATCTTTAATAAAGCAACAAAATTAAAGTCTTCTTCCAAAATCAAGTGGTAGAACTTCCTGAACAGATGTCGCATGATAAGGATGGAGGAGCTGCTGCCATAAGATCCGATGAACTGTACTTTTCGGTGTATCCAATTCCAGGCCTAGACGGCGAGTACTGATGTTTGGATTTTGAACAATCCTATTTAAAACGCCTTCCTCAGCGATTGCCTTTCCCTGAGGACTCCTACTTGAGGTCCACCCACACGATCAATGGCTCGGAGACCAAATTGCCCAGTCTCTCGCAAAGTCCTTTCAATCCGTGCAAATGTCCGGTAATCTGGAACGTGTCGATTTGGGCATCGCGCCGCGTAAACGCTTATGCTCTCACGCAAGTTGTCCTCGCAAAACCCTAATGCTTTGACCATTTCGGTCATTTCTTCATTAGAAAACGCCATTCGAAACGAATCTGTGAGATTGATTGACAAACGTAAAAATTTTGACAATTAATTTATGCCTCGCTTATCACGATATTTGCAGTTAATATCTAATATTGTTAAGTGGCAAGAAAACATAAATAATTTTTTTGCGCAAAAACTATGAATGTTACAAGATTTTATAAAGAGCACGAAAATGTGAGCAAAGGATTAGTGCATCAACCAAAAAAAAATGAGTTGATTCCATCAACCAAATAAAAAGTTCGAATAGTTTTTGTACCACGACGAGTTTTCACCACTTGCGGAAAGCGTATGAACTCAGGTGTTTTATCAAAATATGAGTATTACATAAGAACAAATTCACTGTGAGTTTCACTAAAATCCATCGTACCATTCTCCCGATATTTCAAAAAAGATAAATTTTTTTAAGAACTTTGACCATCAAGAGCAGAGAAGCGAGACATTTTTTCTTGATAAAAGTTAGGCCAGGTCGTCTTGTTTTGATCCAAAGAATATCGCAGTAGCCTTTTGATCATGTGCTTACGCGACATGAATGTATTGCCTCGCGGCGACCTGCCTAGCTTTCGCCTTTAGGTCCATTTATCTCCAACCCGTTAGGACACTACTGTTTCAAAAAACCACTATCACGGAAGCCCATCTCCGTTCCTTGGATCATCCACCCAACCAATTGGCGGGGAGGATGGGGAGCACCAGTCAGCCCTGAGTTTTCCCATAGACAAGTCCTTGCTCTCACATCTTCCCAAAATCCAAATCACTTGATCCAAACAGTCCATTTACGTTACTCCCCTTAATGCTCACCTTTTCCATCTTGTCCCTCTATACCATTTCCAAACAGTCCCTTAATTCTCTTTCCCGTCATGCAAAACCCCTTACTATCCGTCGGAGATGAGCGGTACCTTACTCATCCCCTCTCGACCCAACTACTCCAACTCTCTCTCCCCAACCGTTTCTGCGGATGTGGCCGACAGCGTTCCTGGCTCATTCCACTACCGCAGTCCCGTCGGACTTGTCAGCCGCTTAGCCGACCATGCTGCTCGTGAGTCTTATGCACAGTCTCCCAGGGAATACCACGAGGAGGTGGACTGACTTATTCCCTGTGCTTACGGGACACCCTGTATATCTTCAGGTCTGAGCGCTGTTTTACCGATTCGTTCTTAATGTGAATGTAATATTTTCCAGCTTTTTGTACTTTGCCGTCCACCTATATAAGTGTTGGTAGTGTTGCATGCTTTTTCCCATTATTTGCTCTTTCAGTATTTTTTTGCTTAGCTTGTGGCTTGTCCAAAGTTGGAGAAGCACTTTTGACAAAACACTACCTTTAGTATGGCGATACTGCCTAAAATGAGTTCAAAGGAAATAATTGTACATAAAATATCCAGGATCGCCAAAAATCAGCTAATGCTTATAGGTTTTTGTATCTAATGTTTGTCATTACCTTGTGAAATGTGCGCCTTTTTGCGCAAATGACGGTTAGACTTTTTGCAACCAAATTGGGTGCACCTTTTTTATTAAACATCTCTTTTCTGTATATAATAATTCATTCCAATGTATTCCTGGGTTTCAGTCAATTTTATTGTTTATTATTTAAAATGTTACAAATACGTTTCGGTGTCTTTATCCACCATCATCAGTTTGTCTAAAATATATATTTACAGTTATCATCAAATTAAATAGAAAACTTTCACCAAAATTCACATATTAAAATACAAATCACACACATATTAAAAAGTACATCCAGAACATTGGTTTTCAGGTGATGAGTCAGGAGAAACATGTCTGGGAAAAGACTAGAATCTATTGTTTTAGAGATCTAAATTCAACTTACGTATATAGTTGCTATCAACTTCACATTTGACTGGTCACTGAATTTTCCATATTTTATTCGATATCAAGCGAGCGAAACAAAAAACTGTTTATCTTTCGTCTTTTCTTTGCATTCTAGGAATTGCTTGGCAATTCTTCAATATCAGATGTTTACATTTCATTTACCTGGTCCAATCAGTTCATACATGCGATCATCTAATTAGCGTATGATACACAGAGCTAAGATTGTATGTATCTGATCTGAAGTTTATTGCATTCTGATGTTTCTTAATTTGTATCATTTCATGGATTCTTCTGTTATTATAGTTGTCCTCATTGATCAATATTTGTGTGTTATCGAAGTCAAAATCATGCAACTTTTGTTGTGCATGTTGTGCTAATGCTGTTGCATTTTCGTTAACCTTTCTTAAGCTATACTTATGTTCGTATATTCTTTTCTTTAAATATTGCCCTGTTTGTCCTATGTATGTGTTGTCACAGTTCAAACAGTCAATCTTGTATATTACGTTAGGTGTGTCCAACTTATCGCTTCTAGGCTTAAATTTTGTAAAACACTCTTTTGCCAAGTTGTTTTTAGTTTTTTCCGCTATAGTAATATTATGCGGTTTTAAAACATTTTTTATTTGTGTTGATTTCTGGTATGTGCGGTAATGATACATACTTGATTTCACCCTCTTTTTTCTTTTTTATATTATTTATGTTGTTCCATTTATTTGCATTGTATATTTTATTGATTCTTTGTTTTATAATTGGTTCGCAGAATTCTTTGGGATAGTTGTTCATTATTAGTACCTTTTTTATTTTTTCAAGATTTTTTTGTCTGTATCCACAATGTGCTAATTTTATCGCTCTATCAGTAAGAGCTGTTACCACACTTTTTTTATACTGTATAGGTGCATATGATTGGTAATTCAAGTATCTACCAGACCACACATCCTTTGTGTACCAGTTTGTTTTTATTTCCCCATTATTGTCATACATAACCGTCATATCCAAAAAGTTTAATGATTTGTTTTTGTCCTCTTCAATGGTGAATTTAATGGTTTCATGGAATGCATTAAACTTATCTAGTGTGTATTGAACTTTTTGGTTTGGCAGGCACATTATGCAGTCATCCACGTATCTTTTAAAAAATCCACATTTAAAGTCTAAATCAGGTATTAGTTTTTCTTCCAGACTTTCCATTACAAGGTTTGCAATTGTTGCAGCTATGGGGGACCCCATAGCTATTCCATATATTTGCGAATAGAAATTGTCCTCGTACCGGAAGTACGTGGACTTAAGGCACAGCTCTACCGCCCCTATAAATTCACCTTCGGGCAATGATGTATATTCCCTAATTTCAGACCATTTATTTCTTATGCACTGTATTGAGTAATCTACCGGGACGTTTGTGTATAGTGATACCACATCAAGCGATATTAGGCGATGGTTCTCAGGTATCTTCTGTTTTTTTATAAATTCGCAGAAGCTTAAGAAGAATTAAAGTACAGTCAGGAAAATATACAAAACGTATATAATAATATCTGTTAACCCTTCTGTTTTGTTAACTGTTTTTTAAACTCCTAAAGAATTTTTAAAAAGGGAATGAAATGTGAAAAGAAATCAAATACGTATTATGATATTTGCTATTTACTTTAGTATTGAAATGGAATCAAACATTAGAGCAATATACACCTGATATTCCAGAATCTGACAAAATTTGTTGCCTATGGTGTTTTAAATACACAATTACAACTAATATTTCTAAAATATCTTAAATGTATTACTAATCAGGAGACGTCTGACTCATTAGCAACTATTTTTGCAGGAAAGGAGGTCAATGATTCCAACATATCCGTTGTATTACAACTGATTGTCGCCTGATATAAAACAAAACTCATTTATGGAGATAAATTGATTATTTGAGATGATTATACCGCGAATCAAGAACCAGGTTGTTAAATTCTGGTGCTTCCAGCAAGTTAAATGTTTGTTCCTGATTGGTCTGGTTTATGATCTCTAAAACGAAGCACTTAGTTGAAGCTTTAAAGGCATAATGCCACCAGAACCGGTCAGATTTTTATTCTGAAACGCCCTGCAAAATGCTTATGTATGATTTTTTGGTTTTGGTCTTAATATACACGTTGTTACAAAAATAATGTACTATTCTTGACATCCTGGTGATATTTAAGGCCTTGAGTCCTACATATCTACTTCTTGTACTTACGGAACACATTAATTTAATTGAGAATTTCTGGTATAAATTGAACATATTTTATACAATCAATCCTCATTGCATGTAGGTCTATATTTTATAAAATAATTTGGTTCAAATACACACCAGAATTTTGTACACGTGGTCATGTTTTTGTAGTTTCATCAGGTATGGGGAGTGCAGCAATGAATGTTCACAAAGATATATACAAAGCAGCGAGAGTCTGTCTCATAGACCGCAATATGGCAGTAAGATGTGCGGCGTCAAAATGTCTTTTGGAGCTGGTTAAACATGCTCCATTCCTTCATGGATCGGAACTTGAGAGTCTGGCAACACTTTGTTTTCGAGCTTTTGATGGTTCAAATTATGAAGTTAGATGTGCAGTGGCTAGATTACTAGGTACCTTGGTTGCTACCACGCAGCAAGGACAAAAGGATAGTACAGGAAAAAACGGTTAGTATAATTCGTATTTTTGGTAACTGAAATGCACATTGCATTATATGACTATAAAATTATATCATTTATTTCAGTTCCATCAAGTAATAAAAATATGAAAGTGTTTTCATTAGATGAGGCAATGGGTATTTTGATGTCGGGATTTTTAAGAGGTGGTGTTGGTTTTCTTAAGGGAACAGGCGAAATTATTAAAGGCAGTTCCGGAGTAAACAGAGAAGTGAGAGTAGGCGTTACACATGTAAGTAACCTAGACGTTTATTTACTTTAGATTGTTCTGATACACCATATGTTCTAACTGCATCCCGAGGGTGCAACAAATATAAACGGGACCAATTTTCTTAGTGCTTTATTTTACAATATTTACAAAGTCATACTATTTTTCTACATAATTTCACGCCCTAGAAATACATATTACCAGCAAACAAGTCTGGACTCTAAGGAGGACGTTCCAACGTTACCCAGCCCAATTTGTCAAATTTCTCCCTCGTAGCGTTTGCTGAATGAGGTCTGGTGTCGTGAAGAAGAATGACTTTGTAACTGATCGCGTCTTTCTTTTCTTTCGTTATGGCAATTTTGCGGCATCCAGACTATCGCAATAGAGACAATATCCGGGATTTGGTTTTAACGGGCGGTCATTCACCGCTCTTTCTCCACTCGAAGTCGCCTGTTTTAACTCGTGAGTGTAATGGTATTCCCAAGTTTAATCACATGTCATGATTTCATTAAAAACGCCTCACCTTTCGATCCAAGAGACGATCGAAATCGATCCAAGAGACGCTGGAAAACCTCAAATCGATGTTGCTTGTGCTCGTCTGAGAATAAACTCAAACCCACCTGTCGGACAGTTTGTGGAATCCCAAGTCCTCTGTTGAGATCTGTTGGACATTCCCGTAGCCATGATGAGGCTATAAATTTTAAGTTTATTGGCGATATCCAAAAGGTTTATGCGTCTATCTTCCTCCATTACATTCCGGACCTGAATGTTGGCTTCAGTCAGGGTCGTCCTTCTGATGGTTTTCGACTTTTTCACGCTTCCTGGAAAAATATTTGTGCCTTACACAACCGAGCAACTACAGACCAATTACACTGCTTCCAATACTGGGCAAGATTTTTGAAGGCATAATGAAGCAGCGGCTTGAAAGAGTGATTGGAGGGTATATACCTACCTACCAATTTGGTTTCAAACAGCATCACTCGACTGTTCATCCGCTCTTTATTTTGGCCAACAATATACAAACTACCCACCTAACTGACAGAAAGACAGCTTGCCTGTTTATGGACATTAACAAGGCTTTTGACAGTGTCTGGCATAGGGGCTTACTATACAAACTACACACACCAACATATCTACTACACACCATAAAGAACTTACTAGAAAACAGACAACTACAAGTACGAATTGACAAAACACTGTCATTTTCTTTTTCATGACATATACAATTACAACTTACCAGACAAAAATCAAATCGACAGATCGGCATACATATTACAATACGCAGACGACACGGCACTTATTGTACATGACAAAACTACTGAGAGAGCAGCTCAAAGACTCCAAACACTAACAAACAACACAATGACATGGTTTTATAAATGGAGACTAACACCAAACGCGTCAAAAAACCAACTTCTGCTCACAAACCACAGACTCAACGCTGACTCCCCTACAATAACTGCAGACGGCCAAACGACACAACCAAAAAACGACGTAAAATACCTTGGAATCACAATCGACCACAAACTTAAATTCACTAAACACATACGAAACATCAGGGCAGAAACAATAAAGAGAACAAAACACTTCCGATCACTAACCTACAAAGACAGAGGAATTAGCACAAACCCCGCCACCAAAATATATAAAGCTATTTGTAGACCCTTGCTAGAGTATGGACATATACTCATGACCAACGGAACAGAAAGGACAAAACGTTATATACAAACAACAGAACAAATTGCACTAAGACTAATAACACGAATAAGACACCCCCAAAACCCACTACACAACCCCCCCACCCAACTACTATACGAACGCACAAACATGACAAAGATCTCGGAAAGACTCATACAGCTACAGACAAAATGGACAAACAACCCCTACAACTGGACCATACTGAATCCCCTTTGTCTTACAAGACCAACCAGACAATCCCGCTTCCGTTTCCCTACATTAACGCTACTCGAACACTTACAAATGCAACGGACTAGTGGACAATAAAATAATTTCTTCTTGCCACTGAAATCTTATTTATTTAATAATACTGTTAACCTAGAATGGGAGAATTTTCATATCTGTTTTTTATTTAGATTAAGACTGCATGTATTAAACAAGGGCAGAAATACCGATAGGTCGATAGCCTTTTTTAGAAATAAAGATGTTTACTACTACTACTATTTGTGCCTTTGCGAAGATACGGGTTCTTGAGAAAGATTTCTCCGGGCTGCACCTCTGATCTCCGCAATATGTCTTGATTGAATTGATTCACCACCTCCTTGACCAAAAACTTAATAATTATCCGTTGCTCCACATAGACATGCTTTTTCGCTCATGATGGAATTCAAGGCGATGCTTTCCTCTCCTTAACCAATCAGGCTACCTAAAAACCAACTTCGCCCAAGTCTACGACCCGTCTGAAATTAAAAAGCAAATGAATCCCGGTTATATTTGAGGTACTCTCGTACCTCAGTAAATTGCTCATTTCAAGTATAGAAGATAATATTAACACTACGGAAAAATACCTATGGTTTATGTTACACATTTGTTGATACTTAATTCAATCAGTTATAAATCGAAGGCATTCTTAAGGTTAAACGACCGTGCACATTCGCAGTAATACGTTTCACAAATGTTTGTTGCCAAGTATCACGAAACATTAACTTTTTATGAGGTTGTCTTAAACAAAAATTCATCATCTCAGAAAATGTTTTTTCAGAAGTCGTTCTTTGTATAGCGTTACGTATTTTAAGATATTATGCAATCCAAGCCGCAATAAAATAACACAAACATACAGTAAATAATACCACCTACATGTACAAATCGGAGATATATTAATATTTTCACAAAACATGTACAAAACATCAGAACAGATCTAACCAAGAGAGCAAAACACTTCCGTACACTTACTTACAAAAACAAGGGTATCAGCACCAACACAACGACTATCATATATAAAGCGATCTGCAGACCTCTAATAGACTACGCTCATATTTTATTCGCCAACGCTACTGACAAAACTAAACGGCATCTACAGACAACAGAACAGATAGCACTGAGACTGATAACGAAGATGCGACACCCAGCAAACCCATTACACAATCCATCAAACCGACTACTCTACGAACGCACAAACTTGACAAGGATCTCGGAAAGACTACTCGTCTTGCAATCAAGATGGAAACACAACCCTTACAATCTCACCTTCCTGGACCCCCTCTGTTTAACAAGACCGACCAGACAAACGCGTTTCTTTTTCCCAACCTTAACCCTATTGGAGCATCTCCAGACATAAATTATGTACATGTGTGTTAATTATATTAGTTATTAAGTTTTCATACATTTTTTCACATCTTGACTTCACTCACCCCTGTTTTTCTTAATTTTAATTTGTCTGTTTGATTTGATGACTTTTTTGTGTTATGTTTTATGTTGTTTTTTATTTTTTATTTACCATTGTTGATTGTCCTTAGATGTGCTATATTTTGTAGTATATTGTTTTACACGCTTTGTCCATAAAATTTGTAAATTTTCCTGTGGCAATAAAGCATATTTGGATTGATACAAAACTTTGTAATCAACCCAGTTCAGAAAGACCGATAGCTCGATAGATAGATAGGATTAATACTACTACTATTAATATTTTCTTCAAACTGTACTTATGAATAGAACGTTCATTGTCACTAACACATAATCTTTTTTAATCTGTGATCTTTTTAAACAGCACATACGCACTTCTTAAAACTCTATGTGGATGTTTATTGAAGGTACTGAAGAAGATGGTAAACTCTATGTCGGTTTAACTAGACATCCTTTTGCAAAATGTTGATATCGATGTGTGACTGCATTTCTCTTTTATGTATTTTTGATTGATTCAAGTGATTGAAGGCACTATCGAATTTTAACTTTTTCGTAAATTCTTGTTTTTACATATTTATTTGGCTCTAAATCCATATTTTTTGAGCAGAAATGTGTCTTATTTATTGAAAACCTTCTTAAGCACCACGCTTGTTTCATTCTATGTTGATGTTTAATTATTGAAGTAAATCTTGGCAAAAAAAATTGGTTAAATAAAAATATATTTCTGGACAACAGAGTAAATAATGAGCAAAAGGCAATAAAAATTTGACGATTCAACAAAATCCCGACTAAAGTCCCGAGTTACAAATAGATTGTAATTTTATACCTGATAATAATTGATGTACTTTAAAATTACGTTCTTTTGGTTGTAGGCCTATGTGACATTTGTGAATATTTTGGGAAGCTCCTGGCTGGAAAAAAATATGAAAGCATTTCTTTCGCACATTCTATACTTGGTAGCCAATCCAAAAGCGGCCTCATCGCATGTGGATGCAGTTTATTCTCGAAAGTGCATCAATTTTATTCTCCGAGGCATATTTGGAAAAATGTTTGGTGAAAAGGCACAAATCACTGCTTGCAAGCAAATCGCCCAAATCATTGCCAAAGAAATGAACAGTATTGATTTTAATCCAGAAAATGCCAAGGAATTTAATCAAGAGACCTTATTTAGCCAACACCTCCTAGTGTGCGCCTTGCAGGAAATCGGGAGCCTTATTCTGAGTCTAGGAACTACTGCTCATGATTTAATTACAGATCAATCTTTAAGTACGCCTTGCATTTATTTAATTTAGTATGCTTGAGTAAACCAAAATTAATTTTAGATGTAATCGATGTTACCATGAGTGTCTTGATTCATCCGTGTCAAGCCGCTAGATTGGCGGCCGCCTGGTGCCTTCGATGTATTTGCGTAGCCGTGCCAAGCCAGATTTCCCTTCTCATAGGTAAAGTGTCCAATATAACTGAACTGTTCCGATACTCATTCATCATTATACTGAGTTAATATTATCTTTAGATCGGTGCGTAGCTGGCCTTGAACAATATCGAACATCACCTGAAGCCATCTCGGGTTATAGTTCAGCACTTGCAGCAATATTAGGGGGTGTAAAATTATCCCCTTTGGGTGTTCCTCATACCAAAGGTAAAATTATATTTAACACTGCCGAGGAATTGTTACGCAGTGCCAGTCAGAACAGCCGTCTCTCGCTTGCCAGAACAAGCGCAGGTTGGCTTTTGGTAGGAGCTGTAGCAGCGTTAGGGGCTGCTGCATCTCGACCTTTGCTTCCCCGAATGCTGCTGTTATGGCGAAATGCATTCCCGCGTTCTGCCAAAGAATTGGAATCGGAAAAGGCACGCGGAGATGTTTTTACCTGGCAAGTAGCCTTAGAAGGACGCGCTGGGGCACTAGCTGCTATGCACAGTCTTCTCCTACATTGTCCGTCTTTGGTTATTGGGGAGGATGTTGGAAGACGACTTTTGCAACCTGTTGAAGCTGCTCTAGCTATGCTAACTAGGTAATAGTCCCAAGTGAATTATTGAAATGCGAAGGAAAGCCAAACCATATATTTTACAGTATTTCTGGAGTACTGAAAACGTATGGACAGCAATTGAAAGCGCCTGCAGCAATGGTACGATTGCGACTGTGTGAAACTCTATTATTACTCTCTCCACATTCGTATGAAAGTAAGATAAGAACTGATTTTGTTGATACCAACATTTTTAATTAAATTTGTATTTCAGATTCATATACACATCTTTTAAGAATGCTTGTGGCTGAGTTTACCCTAACAGAAAATCCTGCCAATACTACCACTTCCCAATTGAAGGCTGTTTGTCATGCTGATGATGCGATTCTTTTGGGTACCTGGTTGCAGGAAACTGATCACGGAACAATTGAGGATCAGGTAAATTGCACCCTTAATTGAATGTAATATTTGGTAATTATTTGTATGATCTAACTCTTCAACTCTGTAAGTTATGCTTAATGTGAATATAATGTGCCTTAAAGATTATCGATATCAAATTGTTCTTAGATGGAACCTAATCGCAAGGGTGATATTGATCATGTGAGTAAAATGTTATGCGTTCAGCTTATTTTCGAGTAAAATGCAGTATCAACAGTATAGTTTATTATTTTAAATTTTCTGCGCATTAAAACAGTTGATTTTTATGTGTTTTGTGTGCTACAAGTAAAATGTTTTTATTATTTACTTTGAAACGGTGACGACTCTTCAGATGAACCATTTTCATCGTAGAAATTGTTCAAACTTTCATTATTAATTGAAATGTTCTCTTACAACTGAGGCTCAAGTATGTCGTAGATTTCACACAAGGTGATTTTTTCAGTTTCTTTATTATACGTTGATGAAGAATTCGGTCTTTATAGAGAAGTAAAAGCACTCGTTTTGAGACGAAATTTCCAACGAAAGAGTTTTGGAAATCTGAATATATTTCCTTGCTTTATTCGCATTAGATTGGGGTTCAATTGGAGTCGTTTCTAGTTTCACAGTATTTTTATTATTAAATGTGTTAAATAGCTTTTTTTAATTGGTATGTTTCTTTTACAACTAAAAATGTCTTTTTAGCTTCAGACTCACAGTGCTGCAGGATCTGGTGCTCTTGAACACGACCCTTGCTGTCTGTTCCGAGCAAGTTCGGGAGAAGATCCTCCCGGTCCTCTTCCATTAGGAGTTGCAGTAATTGACGCCGCGGTACAGCTTTTCGGGCAACTCTTTCCTCGCGTTACTCTACGCCATCGCACCCAAACATTGGATCATTTTGCAGAATGCGTTCGTGCGGCTCGAAGTTCACGTCAAGAAGCCGTCCAGCTAAATATGTTTGCTGCTTTGCTCTGTGGATTACGCAGTTTAGCAGCCGCAAAAGTATGTTAATTCAGTTTTCAATATCACCTATGCGTTATAGATGATGTTCTATTGTCTTCAGGCATCATTGACTGTGGATGAAGCGAAACGAGCATCCGTCTTAGCTTCTGGAGCATTGGCTGGCCCAGGAGCTCCAGCATTACTGCGTGCTGCTGCTGCTGAAACATTGGGTCGACTTGCTAGATCTCTAGCAGATCCTCGTTTTACTGCTCAACTTATCCAAACAAGTATTGACTGCTTAAAAACTGCCCGTGACGCTGCTTCCCGTACAGGCCACTCATTGGCCCTCGGAGCATTACATAGACATGTTGGTGGATTAGGAGCTGCCAGATTAATGCAAACTAGCGTATCCATATTAGTTGCTCTTGCTCAAGATCGAGCATCAGCTGCTGTCCAAGCATGGGCTTTGCATGCATTACGACTCTGCGCAGATGCTGGAGGACCTATGTTTAGAGGATTTGTAGAGCCTGCTTTAGCAGCTGCTCTACGGTTACTTCTAGAAACACCACCGTCTTCTGTGGATGTCTATCGTTGTGTTGGAAAACTCTTATCATCCCTAATCACGACAATAGGGCCAGAGCTTCAGGTATTCATATATAACACCACTTCAGTGTATTTTAAAAATTTCATTGCGTGTCATGACGTTTTGTTTTTGTTTCTCAGGGTAACACCTCGACGATTTGTATGGCTCGATCTTCATTTCTGTGCGCGTGTGCAGCTCTACAGGGACATCCAGAGCCTGTAGTTCAAGCTGAAGCTACAGCTTGCCTCCAGCAATTGCATCTGTTTGCTCCAAAGCATGTGAATCTATCATCCCTAGTTCCTACATTATGCGTAAGTAGTCTGATGAAATATTATATTTGTTATACATTTCGGGTTTTTTTTTAATTGTTAATGTAATATGTTAAATAATATACTCGCTTGATTGTCAATCTGACAATGAAACTCATAAAAGGAAACATAGAAGCAAAAAGAGAATAATAACAAACCTTAGTTACAATTCAATAACACCTCATAAGAATTAACGCCTTTTTGAAATTGTGTTAAGCATATTTATAGCATGTTGATGTTAATGTCATCTTACAGCGAGCCTTATCCAGCGATCATCTGTTATTGAGAAAGGCTGCAATATCCTGTCTTAGACAGCTCGCCCAACGTGAAGCCAAGGAAGTGTGTGATCTAGCATCAACTTTAGCTAGTGAAGGACCCACTGTGGAAGGTTTAATAATCACAGAAACTGGACTACCCGGTGTATTCTTCGGTTTACTAGATACTGAAACTGATTCCGGTCTAATCAAAGACATTCATGACACCATAATAAGCATGCTGCAAGTTCTAGCTACTGGTCAGCTGACACAGTGGCTCGGACTCTGCAAGGATGTTCTTACTGTAGCTTCAGAACCAGGAGAGGACCGTAATGGTTTGGATGCGACCGAAGATGATGATCAAGAACAGTTCCATGCTGAAGAGGAAAATCAACGTGCTGTTCAGCCACGATGGCCGACTCGTGTATTTGCAGCAGAATGTGTTCGACGTGTACTAGCAGCCTGTTCTTCTAAACGATTAAGTTTCCAGTTGCCAGATTTGATTCGCATGGCCTTTGTCGCAGCTACAAGTGACTCAGATCCGCTAAGATTAGAAGGATTGAAAATGCTACGTGAAATAATCGACAAATTTGCTATTGAACCCGAACCCGAATTTCCTGGACATTTGCTTTTAGAGCAATTCCAAGCCCAAGTCAGTGCGGCATTGAGGCCTGCATTTGCTGCCGATACAGCCCCACATGTTACAGCTGCTGCATGTGAAGCATGTTCCGCTTGGATCGGCGCTAGAGTTGCGCGGGACGCCGCAGATTTGCGACGAGTCCATCAATTAATGGTGTCGTCACTGACAAAATTAGGAAAACCTTCAGCTGTACAAACATTGCTTTACAATGAAGCGATGTTAACATTAGAGCGACTTGCCATTTTGCGAGCATGGGCTGAAGTGTATGGGGTAGCTGCTGGTGCTCGAGGCCCTCCTGATTCGGGTCTTCTTGAACTTGTTCAACCCCAACTTGCCACTCTGGCCCGTCACTGGTTAAATGCATTACGGGACCGAGCATTATTAGCCCTGCCTCCTGAATTCGGTGGACAGCTGCCACATGATGGGGGCGCCTTCTATACTGCCGAGACCGCTGAAGCTGCAAGGCCGCACTACGCTGCATCGTGGCCGCCACTTTTACTAGCAGCAGCTTTATGGTTATCGCAGCCCGAGAATATTACCGTTTCTACAGAAGTAGAATCAAATAATAATCCACCGCCCAACGATCACTTCAGATTGCTTTTCGGTACTTGCATTGAAGCGCTTTGTGGGCCCAGAGGAACTGAATCTCCCGAAATCGTCGACACTTGTTTAAGAGCTTTAAGAGGAATTTTGGATGTTTCAAAGGCCAGAGAGCTACTACTCGAGGACTCCGAACTTATCGTAGAGCTATGCAATGTTTTGCATCGACTTGTTCTAACTTTGGACTCTCCCGATTGTCAACTATTATGTATGGAAGTATTACAGCAAGTACTAAGAGTTGCAACGGATCAACTAAATGATATTCGAAATAGGCAACCAGGTGATACATTTCTGTGCAATATGGAGCGACTCCCTTAGAATAATATTGCTTTGCGTTTTAGAAAATGGCGAAACCAGAGATTTCCAGGAACGTGATGCCATGGGGGAAGGTGGTCGAGATGGCCATTTGGATCCTGATAAATCATTAGTGTTTGCAGCTCTAGAGATTTGTCTATGCTTGATTGTAAGGCAGCTTCCAGCTTTGAGTCCTACGCCTCATCCTGCCATGACTGGTGCTCCTCGTATAGCAGATCCTCGTCTGTTGGGAGCTGCATTTGGAGCATTGGAAGCTTTACCCGGTCTATGCTCAATGCACGGGTCAATATCAATATTACCAACTCTGCTGTATCTCAGCACTGGCGTATTGAAACAAGCTCCATCTGCTGCACCAGGCGCTCTACAATTGTTACGAGCATTAGCCTCAGATGATCGCGCCAAAGATAAGGATTGGAAACATCTACTTCAAAGTGCATTATCTAAAGTTATTGACCTTGCCAAAACACCTGGACCGGATGAAGCTGCCCCTCTATTGGCTATAGCTGTTTTTGTACTACACGCTCCCTCGGAAGTTGCAGCTGCTCCAAATCTGCAATATCCATGTATCAACCATTTCAGGCAATGTTTACAAAGTAACGATTATTCGGTAAGTAACCACGTTGAAGTACTTAAAACTATACAATTGGAAACTTTACTTTTCTTAACTATTCTTAAATACGGTTAAGTTGGGAGTTTAGTCAAGTTTTACCAATTTTCTAACATGTTTCAAATAATTTTTCAATGGTTCTATTTGTAGATTGAATCAGCTTGTATTTATTTGTGATTTAAATGAAATTCCTGGGTTCCAGTCAATTTTATTGTTTATTATTTTATTACTGTGTATATTTTCCTGACTGTATTTCAATTTAATCCAAAAGAAATTCCTGGGTTCCAGTCAATTTTATTGTTTATTATTTAAAATGTCACAAATACGTTTCGGTGTCTTTCTCGACCATCATCAGTTTGTCTAAAATACACATTCATAGTCATCATTAATTAAAAAAAAAAGTTCTATCAAAATTCACATACGAAAATACAAATTACACACATATTAAAAAGTATATTAAAAACAATAGCTTCACAGGTGATGAGTGAGGACAGTCATGTCTGGGAAAAACTAGAATCTATTGTTCAGAGATTTAAATTTAACTTATGTGTATGGCTGTTTCCACCTTCACATTTGACTGGCTATTGAAATCCATACTTTGTTCGATATCGAGCGAGAGAATAAAGAAACTGTTTATATTTCGCTTTTTCTTTGCATTCTAGGAATATCAATTGCTCTGCAATTCTTCAATGTCAGGTGTTTATATTTCATTTACTTGATCCAATCAGTGTATGCATGCGCTCATTTAATTAGTGTGTGATATACAGAGCTAAGATTGTCTGTGTCTGATCTAAAATTCATTGCATTCTAATGTTTTTTAATTTGTATCATTTCATGGATTCTTCTCTTATTATAATTGTCTTCATTGATTAATATTTTTGTGTTATCAAAATCAAAACTATGTAACAATTGTTGTGCTAATGCTGTTGCATTTTCGTTAACCTTTCTTAAGCTATATTTATGTTCGTATATTCTTTTATTTAAATATTGTCCTGTTTGACCTATGTATGCGTTGTCACAGTTCAAACAGTCAATCTTGTATATTACATTAGGTTTGTTTAACTTATCACTTTTAGGTTTAAATTTTGTCAAACATTCCTTTGCTAAGTTGTTTTTAGTTTTTTCCGCTATAGTAATATAATGCGGTTTTACAATATTTTTTATTTTCGTGTTGATTTCTGGAATATACGGTAATGATACATACTTGATTTCACCTTCTTTTTTCTTATTGATATTATTTATGTTGTTCCATTTATTTGAATTGTAGATTTTACTTATTCTTCGTTTTATAATTGGGTCGAAGAATGATTTGGGATAGTTGTTCATTATAAGTATCTTTTTTATTTTTTCAAGATTCTTTGTTCTATACTCATAATGTGCCAATTTAATCGCCTATCAGTAAGAGCTGTTACAACACTTTTTTTATATTGTAGAAGTGCATATGATTGGTAATTTAAGTATTTACCAGACCATACATCCTTTGTGTACCAGTTTGTTTTTATTTCCCCATTACCGTCATGTATAGCGATAAAAAAACGAGATAATAAATAAAATCTCAAATAAAAATATGCCAACTGAAATAAATAAACTTATATGTGAAACCAAAACATTTTAAAATAAAAACACAAACATCTGTGTGCTAACGGCCGATAAATGTAGCAAGACAGTTGTTATGATGAAAACTGAATATAGAACAAAAATGCTAGCGTTAATAAATGATTTAAAAACATATAAACCGGAAAAAAAAGATCTTACTACAAATGTTCAAACAAAACCAAATAAAATAATGAATTCATGACATAAAAATAAATTCATAACGGATAATTTAAAACGAACACTGTCTTGCAACAACGGCCGAGCACCATTTATGTATGGCCTGCCAAAGCTTCACAAAGCAGGCCACCCATTGAGACCGATAGTTAGCAACATAAATGCCCCAACTTACCAATTATCTAAATATCTGTCAGCTGTGTTGAGTAATATATTGGGAAATTCACAATATCACATTAGGGGCTCATGGAGTTTCTGCGAATTTATAAAAAAAACAGAAAATACCTGAGAACCATCGCATAATATCACTTGATGTGGTATCGTTATACACAAACATCCCGGTATATTACTCAATACAGTGCATAAGAAATAAATGGTCTGAAATAAAGGAACACACACATTACCCGAAAATGAATTTAGTGAGGCGGTAGAGCTATGCCTTAAGTCCACTTACTTCCAGTACGAGGGCAATTTCTATTCACAAATATATGGAGTAGCTATGGGATCTCCTATAGCTGCAACAATTGCAAACCTCGTAATGGAAAGTCTGGAAGATAAACTAATACCTGATTTGAATTTTAAGTGTGGATTTTTTAAAAGATACGTAGGTGACTGCATAATGTGCTTGCCAAACCATAAAGTTCAATATACACTAGATAAGTTTAATGCATTCCATGATACCATTAAATTCACCATTGAGGAAGACAAAAACAAATCATTAAACTTTTTGGATATGACAGTTATATATGACGGTAATGGGGAAATAAAAACAAACTGGTACACAAAGGATGTATGGTCTGGTAGATACTTGAATTACCAATCATATGCACCTCTACAATATAAAAAAAGTGTCGTAACAGCTCTTACTGATAGAGCGATTAAATTGGCACATTATGAGTATAGAACAAAGAATCTTGAAAAAATAAAAAAGATACTTATAATGAACAGTTGTCCATCCCAAATCATTCTTCGAACCAATTATAAAACGAAGAATAAGTAAAATCTACAATTCAAATAAATAGAACAACATAAATAATATCAATAAAAAAAAGAAGGTGAAATCAAGTATGTATCATTACCGTATATTCCAGAAATCAACACGAAAATAAAAAATATTTTAAAACCGCATTATATTACTATAGCGGAAAAAAACTAAAAACAACTTAGCAAAGGAATGTTTCACAAAATTTAAACCTAAAAGTGATAAGTTAAACAAACCTAATGTAATATACAAGATTGACTGTTTGAACTGTGACAACACATGCATAGGTCAAACAGGACAATATTTAAATAAAAGAATATACGAACATAAATATAGCTTAAGAAAGGTTAACGAAAATGGAACAGCATTAGCACAACAATTGTTACATAGTTTTGATTTTGATAACACAAAAATATTAATCAATGAAGACAATTATAATAAGAGAAGAATCCATGAAATGATACAAATTAAAAAACATCAGAATGCAATGAATTTTAGATCAGACACAGACAATCTTAGCTCTGTATATCACACACTAATTAAATGAGCGCATGCATACACTGATTGGACCAAGTAAATAAAATATAAACACCTGACATTGAAGAATTGCAGAGCAATTGATATTCCTAGAATGCAAAGAAAAAGCGAAATATAAACAGTTTCTTTATTCTCTCGCTCGATATCGAACAAAGTATGGATTTCAATAGCCAGTCAAATGTGAAGGTGGAAACAGCCATACACGTAAGTTAAATTTAAATCTCTGAACAATAGATTCTAGTCTTTTCCCAGACATGATTGTCCTGACTCATCACCTGTGAACCTATTGTTTTTAATATACTTTTTAATATGTGTGTTATTTGTATTTTAGTATGTGAATTTTGATAGACCTTTTTTTTTAATTAATGATGACTATGAATGTGTATTTTAGAAAAACTGATGATGGTGGAGAAAGACACCGAAACGTATTTGTGACATTTTAAGTAATAAACAATAAAATTTACTGGAACCCAGGAATCTCTTTTGGATTATTATTTTATAATATTACAAAAACGTGTCGGTGTCTTTTTCAAGCTTGCTCGTAATTGGCAAGCAATTCTTGGAAATTGCTTGCCAAACTTGAAGGTAGAAGCAGCCATGCATGCAAACTGATGATGGTGTAGAAAGACATCGAAACGTTTTTGTAATATGATAAAATAATAAACAATAAAATTGACTGGAACCCAGGAATTTCATTTAAATTAAATTGAAATACAGTCAGGAAAATATACACAATTTATTTGTGATACAATTATTTTACTTTTTTTGATTACTTTGTATTTTATTAGCTTATATGTCAGGAAATCGCCCGAATTTTAGAATTTACTCGTTTGTTAAGGTCTACTTGATCTACTCGACTTGATTTTGATATATTATTATGATAGATACATACAAAATTAATTTGTACTCCTACATACAAAATTAATTTGTACTCCTATGACGAATACAACTTCATAACAAAATATCTATCTACCCAGATCAAATTATACAGATATGAAAGTGGTTGATAATTACTCATCATAAAAAATACATTATTCTAATTTAGTTATAAACATTTAAACATGTTTATTTCAGACAAAATTGAAATGCATCAAAACTTTGAAGTCACTATTTGCTCATCCAGATAAAAGTGTTGCGACACCTTACATACATTCATTAGCCCCGCAATTGGTAGAGTTTTTATATTCGGATCAGGCGAAGCAAATAACATCCAATGAAGAGTTTTGCATTACATTCGAGACGATAAATGCGGTGGAAAGTCTAATAGCGCTAGCTGAACCCCATAATCGTAAGTAAAATACTATTATCTATGTATACTATATGAACGCAATCGGTCATTTATACGACATCAAAGTGCTTAGAGAATAATTTTCTTCACATTAATTGAGCTATTCTCTTTTCCATGATGCCTAGGAAATATCATGCAAGGCAAGTAATGTACTTAAGACGAACATTCATACTATTATAATGAATCCCTGCTTGAATCCTATTGATATCAGATTTTTGCTTTAATCAATTTTTGCTCTCATTAATTTGACAATAAATTATTTTAGGTATTCAGATGCTTTCCCTTCTTGTGCCAATTCTTGTAAGTTATTTGCTATCGAATCCACGTGATAAATCATTGAATAAGTATTCAGTATCCTTGCATGAAGTAAGCTTGGAAAAGCTGATGAAAATAGGTCCTACGTATCCACAGGTAGGAGCAAAAATCCAACTAAATTCGTTTATTTAATTACTTACCAAATGTATTTCTTATAGGAGTTCAAAACACTGATGGGCACTTCAACGAATCTAAGAACAAAACTGGAAAGTGCAATTAGGGCGAATCAGCAAAACAACATCAAAGCTAAGCACGAAATTAACATTAATCAGCCAATGTCTATCCATATGCCAACTATAAAATTGAAAACTGATTTTAGTAACTTTTCATAAATTTCTATGACTTTAAAATTATTTCTATTGTCTCTAACATTTTTATACTAAACTTTTGACCTTTACTTAATTAATAATTAATTTGAAATTGAATGACATTGATAGGAACTTTTTTATTTTAAAACGCGCGTTAATTTTATATTCAAGTGTATGTCTATTAATATTTAATTAAAACGAATATACGTAGAAAAAAACTTAATGTAGTCAAACGAGTAAAATAATTACGGGAAAGTAGGTATTGCACTGTTAGCATATGAATCAATTTGATACATTGCAAGGTACAATGTGTACACTTCAGTTAATAAATATTTCTAGAATCTAAAAAAAGTAAAAATTGCTTTTCAACATTTATATCAAGCCGGTACGAAGCAATTTCTAGTAACTCTGCGTGATAATCGATTCGAGATTTACTTACTAAAAAAAGGACTTTTATTGTAATCGTTCAGTAATATTTAATCTAATTTAATAATGACGACATGACGAAAAATATACGATAATGAAAAAATCAGATAAATAATAGCAAAGAGCCCACGGAAGTCACTGTTTCTTATTAAAGAATTAAGACTTGTATTTTTCTGGAGATTTTAAGCTTCAGTTACGCTTGATAAATGTGACAAACTAGCAAATTGGTAAATATATTACGATGACGAGTCCATTGGTTTTCAAGATTTGTGCTAGATTGATCTAAAAAGCGATATCGTAATACATTTTGAACATATCATACTCGAATAGTTTTCATAACAGTTTTTAATCTAAAAATCCTACAATCCATTAATTATGGAAATTGATAACAAATTAATTGAAGACATTGAATGAAACTAAAGAAATGATTTGCGAATTCACACATTAACAATATAAAATAATTACTGGCTCATTTATTGATATTATTCTATGTAGATAAAGAGATCATGTTTTTGAGAATGGCGGTATAAAGATGTAAGTACATTTTTCCTCCAAATTACATCAGCTGCTCCATATTAAGTTTTTCAAAAGCGAACTTAAGTCGTTATAGATAACGTGTAATACTTCTTCTCTTTCGGATGGTTCAATCCCTTAAATCATAGACATTGCAATAATAATGTATGTTTCAGACTGAGAAATTTATTATCACATGCTTGTGCAAATTATCCTGTAACCCCAAGAAATAGAATTGTTGTGATATTGTTTTAAGAATCTGAATTTGTGTATATTAAAACGTTCATAGAATATATAAATGATGCTTTAATCTACTTTTGTGATTTTATTTTCGAAGGAATTTATACCTAATGATACGTATTCAAATGTTTATACACCTTTATTGCACTTCTATTACACATTTGGACACAGACAAAATAAGGAAAGATTCAGAAGTGTCAATTTTATTACACTTCTACACTAAACATTTGTCCCCAACAAATCACCCCAATATAAAACTGAAAAAACAACAACAAATCCCCGTTAAATTAACAACCCATTAAATCATTAAAGTTAAGTTAAACTGAATCTAGAGTACAAAAGGAAGAATTGCTTTCCGTTGCTTCGGGTAATTTGGAAACTCAGTCTTGTAGTTCTTGTGCTTTCCCAAAGCCCAAATTGTCATTTGATACAAGCCAGTCAATGCAAATAAACCAGCTAAAATATGAGCGTTATCAATATTAGTGACGAGGTTAAAATTGATTAGAATATTTACCTGGAACACAAGAAGTTAGCAATGTAAATCCCAACCAGGAATAAAATTCATAAGTATAATTGGGGCACGACACATAATTATACAGTTTTGTCAGTGGGTTGCTATTGGGGACAGGAATCTTTCGTACTTTAGTGCCTGGTGGTCTCAAATTTCTAAGAAGGATATGAATACTCAAGTTGCCCAATTCAGAAACCTGCAAAGATATTAAATAACACCGGCAATATATACTAGACCAAACCCATATACTTACAATAAATATAATTAATCCAAGCGCTTGTAAAACCAGGCATGGTGGTGTAAACAACGGATGATTAGTGTGATAAGCAACATACAAAGTGAAGCCCCAATAGTACGAACAATTTTTGAAAAGGTTGTGCAAAGGCATCGTACCATGTGAAAAACGATGCACAAAAATTGTCTCCAATATCCTCTTCAAATAATGTACACTCCAGCATACTAGTGCAATGCTATGAAAATAAAACATACATTAAAAAACTATCTTACAACATTTCATATTTTGTTACCTCGCTGTTACAGAAAGCGATGTCTCGTTTAATGCACTAGAATATAGTATGCGAGGTCTAAGAGCCACCAATGCATATAAAATTAAAGGACCAGCATATTCACAAATAAATACTGTGCTCCAACCAATCTGAGGGCCTAAATCTTTTACAAACACTTTTCTGGTGCTTGCCAACAAAGGAATTGCTACATCATCCTTAATATCTTTCCCTTTGAGTGCACTTCGCACTGATTGCCTCCCCACAACCAGTTTTGGTGAAATAGCCGCAATTTTCTCCTTGATATCTTTAACTTTCACCTTTTCATCCACTGATATCTCTCCGATTTTCTTGTTTTTAGTTGAATAAACTTCTACCTGCAATATTTGGCTGAACTTGAATGAAGTTTTGAAAGGAATATAAATTAGAATATCGAGATGGTCAACAATAACCGGAATAGGCTTGATGACAGATTTTTAAATACCTTTGTATAATGCAGGTACACGTCTGCTATTTCCGAAAGAAACATTATTTCCGCAATAAATTTAATGTTGGCTCAAATTATCGCGTTTCTGTCTTTCTATTTTGTATTAAGCGCGAAATCGCTCATTGGAATGAGCGATTTCGCGTAAGTTATATTATATTTCAAGTAAGTTAATATCGTGAGTTATTCTTTTATGCTTCCCGTTATATTATATGTAATGCCGGGTTAGAAAAAGAAGGTTGCAGTTATTGCAATTTCTACGTTCAATAATAGATATAAACTTTACTGTCTGTAAATTAGATAATCACTAAAATTAAAATAGAAAAATAAAGTTCCTTACTTCTTAATCTTGAGCTAGTTGCCGTATTCTTAGTACTAACACACTTATAAAGATTTATACACAAATTTATAAGATGATTTTTAGAAAAATGTATTTTAATGTTACTTTCGAGCCATTTTTCTTTGTTGCAGTTCGTATTACTTTCGCCCGAACTATTGATGTTATTCCTTCTAAAGACTGCACATTTTATTCCGCATTTTTTAAATGGCTTTTAGAATCTTTTTGCGCTGCGCTCTGAATTGATCCCACACATTTTTTTAAACAATCTTTAAAATATCTTTTCGCTTCAAAAATTATCATTTTCGTAGAAACAGATGCTTTCCCTGCTTGGATTTTTTGTTACCCAATTTTGTACTTCTAATTCTGGCCATTTTTCTAAGTGCCAACGGAAGGCTTATTATTTTTTATTTTTTCTTACATTTTCTCTGCTGGTGGTGGACAAAAATGTATTTTGTTGCTTTATTTACATAATGTCTTCCATACTTGATCACATTTAGTGTATACTTCACGTTTTATAAACATACCTTTTTTGTTGTACACTATTTTTTTCTAATTTTTAAAAGAACGTTTTAAATATTTGTAAAAATTATTTAAGTGAACGACGACCATAGACAAACAGTGTAAGTAAATCCGTGATGCCCCCTGTTGTCTTGAGATAACTTTCGTCATACCTACTTTGAGTGGCGTTCCATATTTTTCTGACCATAAGACGCACCCAAAATTTGAATCCATTTTTTCATGTAAAAAATGCTTCTTAATGGTCCGAATAATACAGATCAACAATTTAATAATCAAAGTAGCAGTCCGGTCTAAAGTTGCGCTAAGATGAGTAAACAGACTTTCAAAATCAACAGTAAGTAAGTAAGAGACAACAAAGTAGTTAATTTCAAGTGCAAAGCACTGAACAAGGAATGGCATTAAAAAACAAGGAATGCAAGGTGCAAAGGAATGTCATTAAAAAAAACACTAAAACACCACATCGCAGTCTTCAAGAAAGATAGGAAATATTTTTAAACTTGAGGGAAAAATCTATTTCTGAAATAACTATCCTATACATAGTATATGTTGTGTTTATTTATAGAAATGTATAATTAAAAAATACCTAAGAGACTCGAAACGCAATAAAGCCAAGTTATGTGGTTTTATACGGACTAACCTATACCTAAGGAAAACCAAACAATGGGATAACATGAAAATATTCTATATCTCTAAAGAATACCATTAAACGGCGTGTATTGTATTTTGAAGATTGAAAAAAGGAAAATAATAAAACAAGATTAAAATAATATGTTAAGTTCAGTTTAAAGTTCAAGTAAGTTTTTGTATACACATATAGTTTTTGAGCAAAAATCAAATATTTATCCAGTGTTGACTAAAAGACTGAATTATAGAAGCAAAGGTGCAAGACAATTTTTGTGAATGAAAAAATTTTTTTTTCCAAATTGAATGAAAATTCACGTCTAATTTTGTGAAAACGCAGCCGGTTCAGAATAATCTGCGATGTGCCTGTATGGACGCCACTGGCAAAACAAAATTATTGTTTTTATTGAAAACGTGTTTCCTGGCAATTAAATCTTACTAAATTTGATCAAAAAATCTTCAGCCGTTTTGCAATAATTAATATATGTGATCTTTTTTACCAAATTTATACACCCTATATTTCCTTAACAACGTGTTCTTCGTATACAGGGTGTCTCAGAAATAAGTACCGTAAATTCAGAGATAAATAACCTTGTCCAAATATTTTTAAAAATCCGAATGTACATGGAGTCGCAAAAGCTTCGTTTTCGAAAAATGGGGCTTAGTTTAAATAATTTAAATTCTTAAACTTTACCAGTATACCCGTATGTTATTGGATAGTTGTGAAGAAAAAAATCGTACGCCACTGGTTTTTTAAAGAATAAAAAATACATCTTAATTGATTATTCTTCCGGTAAAAAACATTTTGATGATGAAATTTCACATTATGAACCAATGCGAACAAAGATTTAAACAGTTTATTTTAAGAATTACCTACATTTAGTTAGAAAATAATTAATATGTATTTAAATTTTTGTGCATAGAAATCGGCCCACTGTAAACTTTTGACTAACTATATATTTTTTTTTAACTATTCATCAGATCAAAAAAAGAAATATGCTGTTTGAAAGACAATTTAATATGCTTTAATGTGAGTATAACTTTATCAAGAAGGCTTGTCCTTTATATGCGTAACCACCGGTAAACAAATGAAACGTGTTTATGTGGTGATTGTAACGAAAATAAAAAAATTGTTTATTATGTACAAATATTAAAATTATTGCGTTTGCAACTGAAATTTGCATGTTAATTCGTTTTTCATAATCTCAATAGTGTTTAAGTGTGTTAGTTTAATGCATACTACACCACAAAAAGCCGGCCAAGTTATTGCTTTAATCGAAAATGGACTTAGTCAGCGAGCTGTTGCTAAACAATTGGATATGACACGCGCAGCGGTTCGAAGAGTGTGCAAACGTTATGAGGAGACTGGATCCTTTCATAGGCGACCTGGAACAGGCAGAAGGCGATTTACAACCGCTCGTAATGACCGCTTTATTGTGTCAACAACATTAAGAAATGGCCACCTTAATGCCGTTCAAGTGCAACGACAGCTCCGTGAGATGCGAGGAGTGGCTATTAGTCAGTGGACAGTAAGACGAAGACTGCAGAAAAATAACCTGACCCCTAAAACACCTACGATTGGTCCAAAACTTACTCAAGCTCATCGGCAAGCACGCCTGCGTTTTGCACGGGATCATCTGAATTGGACGTTGGAACAATGGGGATCTGTTCTGTTCTCAGATGAGACGAGAATATGCCTCCATGGTAGCGACCGAAGAAGGAAAGTGTACCGAAGACCAAGAGAGCGATTTGCAAATTGCTGCTTTGAAGAGCGGAGTGCTTATGGAGGTGGTTCCTGTATGATCTGGGGTGCAATTTCTATAGGAGCATGAACCGATCCTGAGTTCATTCGTAGGGCGACCGTGTTCACGGAAGAAGAGGTATAACAGCTGTTAGATATTTCGAGGAGATTTTAGCAATTCATGCGATACCTTACGTCGACTACATTGGAGACGAATTTACCTTTATGCATGACAATGTCAGGCCGCACACCGCAAGAATCGTGCAATATTACATTGCAGAAGTCGGTTTTCGGGTTATGGAGTGGCCAGCATACAGTCCTGACCATCCGATCGAACACTTATGGGATGAGCTAAAACGAAGAATTCGAGCTAGACTTCATTCCCCAAACTCGATCCCAGAGCTTATTGTTGCAGTAGAAGAAGAGTGGTTTAACATCCCTCAAGAAACAACAGCAAACTTGATTAGATCTATGCCTAATCGTATTATATATATATTCTATGCCTAATCGTATTATATAATGAGAGAAGTTATTAGGGAAAGAGGAGGTCATACCCATTATTAAAAAATTAAGTGTTAAGTTTTAAATTGTCAATAACCATATTTATGTGAATAACAAAAAAGCTTAATTTGCTTAATGCATTAATTTCACTATGTTAAATATAGGATACTCACAATAATTTATACTCACATTAAAGCATATTAAATTGTCTTTTAAACAGCATATTTCTTTTTTTGATCTGATCAATAGTTTAAAAAAATATATAGTTAAAGTCAAAAGTTTACTGTGGGCCGATTTCTATGCACGCAAGTGTATAATACCTAGTTGCTGAAAATTATTGCCATTGACATCAATACATTTCTTAGCACTATTTAGCAGCGCCAATGAAGTATTTTGTAGTTTGCCCCTAGACTATTTTCATCATGAAAATGTTTTTTTACCGGAAAACGGTTGGTCGTACGACAGAAATAAAAGAGTGCTTTTTTCTTCAGAGTTGAACAATCAATTAAGATTTTTTATTTATCAGAAAACCAGTGGCGTACGATCTGTTTCCTTCAAAAATATCCAATAACAGTGGTATGCAAGCCACTGGTAAAAATTTTCAAAATGAAATAGTTCAAAATAAGCACCTCTTCCTTCCCGACAGCCTTCCCGACCCAAAAAGTTTCATTAAACTTTATAATTTATAAAACCGTTTTGCAGAAATTTAAAATTTTGTATTTTTCAAGGCAACGTATGACGCCCTGCATTTCGAAAATAAAGCTTTTGCGGAAATATACATTTAATTGGATTTTTATCATTTTTGGGCAAGGTCCATTTACCCTTGAATTTACGGTACTTTTTCTGAGACACTGTTTGAAGCAAGCTCATGTTTCCTATCTTTTTCCATTGGCCTCTAAAATGTTTATTACGGAAACTGGACTACCCTGAAGAAACTGCTGTCAGAGTATGAGAATGATACATACTGTATATGCTAGATTCTACAGTAATGACATGCAGCTATACGAGTCTCGGTATTATTTTAGGATTTTAATTAAAATGTAATTTAAATTTTTCAATCATCATTGATATATGCATTATAAAAGCAATTTATTATCATTATGATTATTTCATTTTATTACACTTCAGTATTATGCAAGTTAAATCAGTTTTATTTGGCAACTACGCTCCCCTGCAGGCAGCCCTACAATGATTTGTGTAAAACCATTAATTTACAAAATCTGGTTAATAATTTTCAACTTCGACTAATTCTTCAAAAGGTTTGTAAATCCGCAATTTAATCCATGACAGAAAATGTAGCCGGTTGATTTTAAATAAGCCCCAGAATATTTAGCTTTAGTTTTCATCTAGCAACCCTAGATATGCTGAGTTCAAGGTAGAATGATACGCGCTTTTTATCATATACGTGGTGGCTTATATATCTGCTCAATCTCAGTGATTGCTTTCGGCAATTTTTTAAATCTCAATACCCACACAAACATTTATATTAAATATAATAAAGCTTACTCACGCGAATCATGACTACTGAAACCTTTACTCCCACAAACTGGTAAAAATGCAGATAATCGTTCAACAATACGATTTTAATTCAATAGTTCAGGACAAGGTTAATAAATGATATCAAATTCTAGTCAATCGGGTTTCTTTAACTGTTGACCATTGACCACAGAAATGAGGTAAACATAAAAACTGTCAAAAAATTTACAGATGTCAACTTCTACACCTTAGACAAGGAAACTCTGTCAAGTACCTGAGAGAGAAGTGAATAGAGACACGCTACTTTTATTCATCAGACGTCGTCAACACACTTTTATATTGAGTTTATTAAAAATGTTTTTTACACGAAATGTGTACAAGTTTGAGGAATTTCAAGCAGTTAAAGTATAAGAGAAAATGTATTTTTCGAAATTTATTTGCGTTCCTGCCACAGTTCCAGAAGCAGTACATTAAATTTAAATAGAAATTTGTAAATTATTGACATTATTAAGTAGGTGTAAAGTACGAAATGTTTCCCTTTTGTGCTTATTTGTATGCACATTATCGTATGAAAAGATGTACAGGGGTCTTGGTGTTTAAATTAATTTAGAACTTATTGCGGTACGTTTATAAAAGTACCACACATTGATTCTTAAAACGGATGGAAACTGTTGAAAATGTTCTTTGGGGACATTTTATGAACCGTTTTATTGTAAATAAGTATGTGCGATTCAGTAATTTGATTAAATAAACAAAAAGATGTCTCATATACTTACCTAAGCGACGCCCTGTATATAACCCTGACTAAAACCAGCAATTTTAACGCAAACCGTTTCGAAATTATTGCAAGAAGTCCACAAAGTATGTGGATATTGCTTTCCACCCTGTATATAACATGCTTCTTCAATATTATTGTTTGCTGGCCACTTATGTGCATAAAGATATTTAATCATAAAGTGAGCCATATTAATAACAACTTGATGCAGTCTAACTTGTATGTTTTTAAGAATCGTAAAATGTCGATAAGTATATTAATCACACTTTTAACTACCGAAAACTGTTATCGAAATGGTAAAGTCCCACAAAACACAAATAAAGATTGTAAAACAATGCATAATGAACCATATAGTTTGTGCAGGTTTACTTAAGTTTTTTACTAAAATAGAAACAAAATATTTTACCAGTTTTCAGAGATCAATTCAATTTGAATTGAGAATAGTCAAAATTGAAAATTACGTCTAATTAGGGACAAGATTGGGCAATTTTTATATCAACGCTTAATATTATAAAATGTGGAGATTTCATCTTGACTGAAGTCACATTAAACCAGTTTAATTGCGAAAATTATTGTTCATATATTGCACAATAAGCAGTTTCAATATAAAAATTTAAATATTTTCATGTCTAAGTAAGTTCATAAGGAAAAATAATAATTAAATGATCGAAATGTATTTAACAAAATATAAAAAATGTATGTAGCACAGAGCTTTTAAAATTCTATAAATCAAAGAAAATTATACTGGACTAATTCGCATACATACCTGATAAACTACCCAATCTCATTACGAGACTTCCGAAAAATCCACATTTCATCTTCTCGCTTGTAAAACTACACCGAAACCGTGACTCATTAAAATTATCCAGGCCAATGCTGGCTTGCACTTCGCTCTAATAAGCAATTATTTAACACCCACGCACCCCACTTGTGAACTGCAGATGCACTCTCAACCCGCAGTGAACACTTAGGAATTTTAACCAAAAAATAATAAAGAAAAAAATGTATGTATCTAAATTTCTTTTACGTACAGATTTATTCCCTATAAATCAATACGATAAATATGCAACCAGTATAATCAAATATTAATACTATAACTGACATACGTATTTTCTGAACACAAGTGTAATAGACAAAACCAACTAAATGTGAAATAGGAAACAAAAATATAATAAATAATGTTTTTAATACGGTTGTTATAAAAATAACAAAATATTGTACACTATTTAAACTAAATGCATACTACTAAGTTGCCTAAAAACAAAGTAATAATAGTAATTTTGATTGAGAAACACTTCGAAAATTAACATAAATGTGGATTTCATACAGAAATTTAATGATAAAATAAAATGATCAAATTCACATCTGTTACATATATTTCTATTCTTTGGACACATCAATGCCTGAAATTTTCACACAACGTACATGTTAACTAAAAGCATAATGTAGCCAAAATATCCACTGGACTAAGGGTAACATTTAGAGCAGAACAACAATTAGTGCATTACATATAGAAGGCAGGAACAGGGCGCAGGCCTTTAAAGGTAACCCCCATAAAACAAAACAAGCCAATGATTTTGAAAAATTTATTATTATCTGACAAATATAATTGACAGATACAACAGAAAACAAATAGAGTTGGTAGCGTTTAAATACATATTCATACATTTTATATATAGCACATCCAAAGTGACCAGAAATGGAATGGGAATTTGGAGGGAGTGCCCAGGGGGCCGCGCAGTGCAAAACATTGTGGATAGGGTAGAAATGCGATTAAACAGAGCAGGTAAGAAGGGTATGATTCGGATTGATATGAAAAACTAGAAAACAGAAACGAAACTAAAACGACTGTTTAAATAATAATTTTAATAGTTAACAAGTTAGAACTTAAAAATGTGCTGGAGAAGACAAAATCAAATGACACATTTTGTTTCGGGAGGGATATATAATATATAAAATAATTAAATATAAAAACAAGTATAATAAAAGATGAAGAAACTGACATTGAATCACACAACTATTAGCAAAGAAGATAATGTATGGCTTTCTGAATGTTTTGTGGAAGTTATGCCTGTTGTGTGATAATGTGAAATATAATTTAACGATTTACATATCTCCTAAAACATTGTTAAATATCAAAAGTTTCATCACAATGAAACTTAAAAACTGTCAACGAAACTTTACGATAAAGTTCCGTGGAGACTTTAACTTACATGAAAATTCAGTTTTAACGGATAGAATGAGAACGGAGATTTTGACGTCTCAGTTGTCTCCACCTTCTTGAGGCTCATCCTGTTCACCCTGTAACAAAACAAACATATTACTGTGATATAGATAAGTTTAACAGATGATCATTTATCTTACCTGTGTATCACTGGTCCATAACGTTAAGTTATCTCTTAGGAGCTGCATAATAAGTGTACTGTCTTTGTATGAGTCCTCATTTAGCGTGTCCAGCTCAGCAATGGCATCATCAAAAGCCTGTGATAATCAACATTAGAAGACAACCACGAAAAATGAAAACAGCAATTGGTTAGTGCGGGCAGAACTAGCGTTAAACACGACACACACGACAAACCTGTTTTGCCAGGTGGCAGGCACGCGCTGGAGAATTGATAATTTCATAGTAAAACACGGAGAAATTAAGAGCCAGCCCCAGCCGGATTGGGTGAGTAGACTGCATTTTGGACTTGGCTATATCAAAAGCCTCTTGGTAGGCTTTTTGCGAATCTTCAACCACCTCTGAGAAAAACAAATACATAAATTAACCTTTGAGGTTGGTAAAGGCGCAAAAAGCGCCGTGCCGATGTCGCCGCGTAATTCTGCCCGCAGAAAATTTTTTTAAACTCTGATATTAACCTGCTTAGCTAACTGACAGGCTTTATCTGGTGAATTTAATATCTCGTAGTAGAACACTGAGAAGTTCAGTGCAAGACCCAGTCTGATGGGGTGTGTAGGTGTCATTTTGGCCTTTGAGATTTCAAATGCGTCCTGGTACGCCTTCTGTGAATAATCCACGACAGCTGAAAAGGCAAAAATGGTAACACTACTTCGTCCTTAGCGGGACTCGGCACAAACGCTACACCAGATCTACTGAACATTAAACTTACTGTTTCTGGTGTCTCCAGTTGCTACTTCTGCTAAGTATCTATAGTAGTCTCCCTTCATTTTAAGGTAAAATACTTTTGACTCGGCATTTGATGCCTTGGGGATGAGGAATTTGTCCAGAAGACCCTGGGAAAACAAATGCTCATTAAGTCAAATGAATCACAACACATCGAGTGATTACATAATCAACTTAAAAATAATCAGATTTCGCTTGATTTCTTCAAAATTCTCGGAAGAACGAAAGTTTATTACATCATGTTATAAGAGTTATAATTTCGCCAAGTCAAATAGTTAACAATCTAGTGTTAATGACGTCCAACAGGAAGTTTAAATGGACTGTAATCTAATCACAACAAGTGAAATTAGATTGAAGAGAAACTGTACTTAATGTTGGATTGAAAACTGATGAAACTAGCCTTGTAGGAAATTGAGATGGATTGATAACAGTTCGTATTAACAATTAAGGTTCTGAAAAAATTTAAATCAATTAACAATGCGTTGTGAAGTCGCAAGTTTTTGGCTATTTCACTAGCACGCACTCCTAGAATGGGTTCCGAACATGTTGGTTCTCATCAAGTGGGTTTAACTTGGAAATGACAAAAAATGGACAATAGTGTATGAAATCCGACGATCGCAATTAACGATTTGCTAACCTCATTACGAACAACTTTCTTCCTGTATATTTTTCGAGAAAATATCGTTTTCTACCACTTTACACGATTCTTTTGGAGTGCGTAGCAAGAGTTAGGGTTCTGGGAGGGCAAGAACGCCGGATTTCATAGACCATTACCAAAAGTTGGAATCTTTTGGTGTGTCATTTGCCAGCATTTGAGTTGTTATATTTGTCAATAGTGCATAATCTCATGATTCATTTAATATTTGAAAAATATTTCGATTAGTGTTGAAATTAACTAGAACGCAAGATTTAAAATCATAACATATCAACTTATTATTTACTTACAGATTACTCGAGGCATTTCAACAAAATTTATATACAGGGTGGTCCTGATCTAATGTGAATTCATTGACATTGTTTAGGCAAAAATATTGCTTTCTAGAAAAATTTTTCTTATCTTATACTTATGGATTCCGAGGTACAGTGTCAAAGCCTACATAAAATTATCGTTTATTTTGAGTAGATTCTTGACCAGTTTTACTATTTCCCACAAAAATTGCGATGGGAGCTGTTTTATATCGACAAATCCAAATTTCCTATTACCTAGCTTGTAGTTCCTAGGGGGACGCTAGCTACAATGCTCTGGAGCCATTTACAGTATCAGAAATTTGTCGGTATCTAAAATATCGCCTTTTTGTTGGCAACATTTCGTTCTCCGTTATTTGCTAAACAAAATACAAGTACTTCTTCCAAGTCGATATCTCAGTTTACGAGTTATTTCACATTGAAACCTCAAGTGAGTTTTTGAACTAGATAACTCAAATTGGATTTCTAAATAAATAAAATATTGTCAAATTTTCAATAAAAACCAAACTCAACAATAAACAGTAGTTATTTGGGCATGCTAAGAACTATTTTTAACTAATTGAAAGTTTTTAATCTTCATAATAATTATTCAACCTGAACTCCTCTGACTTCAATACATTTATTAAGCCTCTTATAAAATGATTGTCGTATTAAAAAAAAAGTTGTTTCGGTAGTCTACTGCATCATTTAAAATTTTCTTACGCATAAACACAAGCCATATTGCGCATTTCTTCATTCGAAAATAAGTTGTCGGGCCATTTTCAATAAATTCATTGTAACAGTAGAAGTTAAAATATTTCTTCTAGCACATGGCTGACAGTAAAATAATTGTTGTCCATTGCACACTTTCAAAATGTCAATTTACGACAATATTAGGGATCCAATTCGACTTAATTCAAAAAACACTAGAGTTTTCAATGTGAAATAACTCGAAAACGGTGAGAGATTTCTACTTGGAACAAGTACACATTTTTTGCTTGAGAAATGTCAGAGAGCGACATATTTTCAACAGAATAGCGATATTTGAAAACCCAAAAAAAATCTGATGTTTTAAATAGTTACAGACTATTGCAGCTAGCGCCCTCTGGGAATTATAAGCCAAGTAATAGAAAATTTGATTCCTCGATCTAAAAAACCTCCAAGCACAATTTTTTTTGGAAGGAGTAAAACTGGATAAGAATCTATTTTTAAAAAAATGAAAAATTTATTTTCACTTTCACACCCTGTAGCTCGGAAACTATTAACTTTCGGATAAGATAAATTTGCCTAGAACGCAATATTTATGCGTAAATATGTCACTGAATTTCGAATTAGTCGAAAACCATCCTGTATATGGTAAGGAAGGTTGAATGAAAAGTGTGGAATTGTCGGTACCAATATTAATAACTTTATGCCGACAAAAACACGTAACTAGCAGAAGTATGAAATAGATGTTTCTATTGTAGCATAAAATAACACAGTATAACGGAAAGGAAATCCGTATTTCTCGATCTTATTAATATATACGTATAAAATCAATTAATCCAGGGATCAATATTAGATAAAACTGGACTACGAACGTGCCAGTTTTCAAGTATTTCGATGGAGTAATTTTTAATTAATAAAATGAAATATTTTGGAAGATGTTAAATGCCTGATGATTGATTTTTGCAGGTACAGTCATATCGATTAAGACTCCATTCGAACAGTTTCAGGTAAAAAAAGGTATAACAATATTAGGAGAGTTAAGAATCAATGATTGGTGCAGAATAACTAGGCGTAAGATTGGGTGATTAATATGCATGCATGCTACATGCTACTTACAAGAACATCGTCGCAGATTTCTCGCAGTTCCTTTTCCACCTTTTCTCTGTATTCTTTAGCCATCTGCTGTTTTCTTTCTGAGCCTTCAGTCTTTTGTTCAATTGAAGAAATAACCCTCCAAGAGGATCGCCGGGCGCCCACAACATTTTTGTACGCGACAGAGAGCAGGTTTCGCTCCTCGTTACTTAGTTCGACGCCCGTTTCCGTGACTGACTTCATCGCGGACGCCATGTCGTCGTACCTTTCGGCCTGTTCGGCCAATTTGGCCCTTTGGACTAATTCATCTTTGTCAGGAGCAGACATTTTGGTTTAACTCTAATCTGCAAGAAAATCGAACTTGAATTGGTGGGCACTAGAATGTGGCAATGGCGACGCTTGAACTAAAAATAGAGACTGGGACTACTGTGAGAGTGGCGACACTAGCGGCGTTACCGGTAAAATGCGCAAAAGCAACATGGCGTCGACCACACCTTGACGAGACATGCCGGGCTAGCCCGCGCATGCTCGTTCCGGCCGGGCCTGTGTGACCCATCCATGAAGAATTTCCTGAATTGACGTCATCCTCATACGCAATTTTCTTTGAACGATAATGAAATACTCTCAAAAAAGAACCCAAATGCATGCTTCTGTCGTAAAATGAGTGGTAGCTCATGATAAGTACAAGTAAAATAGATTTTGAAGGTCGACCGAATCCATTTTGAACATCACTGACTTTATGCAAGGAAAGCAGGCATTTCTAGTTGAAATATCCGGATAATTTTCACTCAAAATGAATTTCCCACACTAAAAACTACTAAGAAGCACAACTTACAAGTTTCTTTAGGAATATAATACAGAATTCTTGCAACCGATGACGATCGTACACTCACACTCGCATGCACGATAAGGACTAGTCGTTTTTGACTTCAACGGCGAAGAAAACCGTCGGATCGATTGAAGTTTACTAACAGTCATGTACAATACGCAAATATGGCGGCGGCGTAGATTTCCGCAAGCATGTTAGCATGTATCCTCAGAAAGCCATAAGGGATGTAGAGATTCAGCCAAATTAAAGTAGATTGTTTAAATATTAGTATAAAAAATACTTACTTGCTACTTTTGACTTCTTGCACTAAAATTTCCCTGACTTAATCGACGAGACGAGAGCACTGACAGAACTAACCGGCAACGACTCTTGAACGCCAGATATGAGACAGAGGGAGCTAAATTCAGTTCCAGCTAAAGCGCGCTGGATTTAAACGCACATGTCCTTTACTAGAAAGGACAGCAAGAACTACCCCCTGTGTTTTATTTCCTTTCAACAGGAAGAAGCATAGAAAGTTCCTTTTCTATTTAGGAGGGCAGGCACATCTTTAAATCTAACATCTGGACTTTGGTATTTAAAATTTAAGAAAAGGTTGGGTTGACTACAACCATGGTTATGGGATAAATTCCATATACCTGCATATGTATTGCCTAGTTGCTTTTTATTGTTCCCTAAAATTTGAAAACCCGCTAATAACTGTAATTTTCGGCCATTCCTGGTTTACTGGTTTTATCTCAAAACTGGTAAACTGGTTTTATCTCAAATCATGGTTTGAAAAATCTTGTATTGTTCAGCAAAACTACCTGCAATCTGCTAACACCGGCTTCCCCGCCCTTAAATAATCAATAAAGGTTGGATCGCTTTTGACCTTGCCCTTCCGTTCAGGATATGCGCCCTCCTTATTTACTGTTCCCTCCTGGAGCAGAACGATGAAAATGAGAAAAGGCCTTTTAGAGAAAATCAATATTTCTTCAAAACATTCATATTTAAGGCTTAAATATCTTCTTATACTTTTGAAATGGCTGGTTAAATGTACGCAATAAATTGTTCTTTTCAATGTTTCGCACATATGTACTTCATTTATTTTAAAACAAACAACTAATACGTTGTAACATATGAATCATGTGGCGATGACGTGATTTTCTCAACGCACTTTTATTCCCTTTCATAGATAGATGTAAACGTATGTTGTTTATATTGCATGTGAGGATGCTCTATGTGTACAGGATGTGCCACTAATCACGATCGGATAGGGACAATATCCTACCACACATAATTAAGTTAACGCCTTCGGCAAAAAAATTCATTATGTAATAGATGGGAAACTTATTAGGTAAGCTGATCCATAGATGGCGCAACTGCTATTAATAGTTGATATACTCATAATATAGTCGTTTATGAATATATACGTTTGATCATAGCTGATTTAAATCAGCTCCATTACTATACCCTCACCCGTAGTATCGGGCGTAGGTATTTTGGGACTTTCTTGGCAGCGAATTACAGAAAATCCATTTATTGTTTTTATTCCATCTCCAAAAATTGGATAATCAATTATTTATTTACCTTTTTTCATTCCAATGTATTCCTGGGTTTCAGTCAATTTTATTGTTTATTATTTAAAATGTTACAAATACGTTTCGGTGTCTTTATCCACCATCATCAGTTTGTCTAAAATATCCATTTTACATTTATTATCAATTCAATTAAAAAAACTTTCACAAAATTAACATATTAAAATTCAAATCACACACATTATTTAGCTTATGAAAGCACACATGCTTATATGGTTGCAAATATCTAAATATATGCAAGTACATCACAGAAAAAAAGCCAACAAGAAAACTGACTTTATAGCAGAGATGAGCTTTAAAATCACTGTTATAACTTTGAATTCCGATTTTAACCTGTATTTATGCTCATGAAAAGCTGCCCCAAAATGTTTGAGAATATTAAACCATCAACACATTTTGGGAAGTGTTGCAGCAGGCAAATTGGCACCGACTTTAAAAACTCTCTTACCAATACAATTTAGGAAACTTAATGCAATTTATTTAAACATGCTCCTTCAATTTGTTTTACAAAAATACTTCACGGTCCTAAATGTGAAATTTTATGCTGGAATTGAAGACCAAAGGAATAAATGCTTGTGACACCGTGATGGCAAATCGAAAAAATTTACCTAAGCTGAAAGAAGACAAATATCTAAAACAAGGAGAATATGTCTATAATATCAGCAATGATGGTATCAGCATAGTAAAATGGAAAGACAAACGAACAGTTCATATTCTATCAAATTTTCACGATCCAATTTCCAAAAGCGCAGTGCAAAGACGCGAAAAAACGAACTAAATCAACTAAAGAAGTCCCTTGTCCAAATGCACTAATAGATTACAATAAAAATTTGAATTGCGTAGATCGATTTGATCAACTTAAATCTACGTTTGAGATTGACATGAAGAGTAAAAAGTGGTATATGAGGATTATGTGGCATTTTGTGGACTGTGCTGTGATAAATAGTTACATACTATATAAGCTGAAAATACTACCACCAATAAATCTGAAGGACTTCAGACGAAAAGTAGTGGATGGCTTGCTAGCCGAAAGACTTGTAGAAGTTATATCCAAAAAAGAAAACCATGAGGAGCCATTGCTAAAGAAAAGATGAAAAGTGCCTGTAGAAGTTATATTTACTTCCTCATCACATCAACCTGTTCGTTCTACTCGTCGTAGATGTTCAAACTGCAGCACCAAGGCAAATCCAATGCGATCTGATTGGGCATGTAGTATTTGTAAAGTTGCGCTGTGTCTTGGGAAAAACAAAGACTGTTTCCAAAAATATCACGGCAATAACAATTAAAAAGGATGATTAAGTAGTTAATCTTAATTTCTCTTTGTAATTACTTATACTGACTTAAATAAAAGTTTTTTGTTAATTTGTGAAAACCAATTTTTTCAGGTGGTAGCTGCATAAGGGTCCAAAATATGGACCACCTCATAACTGCCATTTTGGCAATATTTTGTTTTTCCTTTTTAACCAGAATTGCTTTATTTTGTTAATACGACTTCTGTTGAACTTAAAAAAAATATATTTTTTTAAACTTATTTTTTGCGTGCAACATGGAGGTAACATTTTAGTAAAATTCCGTGCAGCAAACTAAAGAGAGCAGCAAAGAGAATAATTACAAAATCTTTATGGAATCATTACGCAACGTGCCACAAATAGTGTTTCTAATTTTCACAAATTCACAAATAAATAAATTTCACAAATAAATTTCGGTTCCGGTTTAGAAAATATTTTTCACCTCGGTTCCAAAATTTATATATAACAACAAACGAAGACAAAGATAAAGGCTACTCTAATTAGGAATCTCACGACCTTTTTCCTTGCTTGATACAAGATAAAAGATGAGCAAACGATCCACTGCTTCATACGGTACTTCGTCCGGTTGTATGGTAAGGGGTAGGAGGATTAGCAACCCCAGACAATATTAGATACAAAAATTAATTTAATCGTTGTATTTTTGAAAAGTAATTTGTTAATGAATTTTCTGGCTTTAGCGCGTTCCTCTTTTACTCTTATTTCCGTTTAAATATTGTTCTTCCTGGTTCATGTCTTCACACTCTTCACCATTTTTTGAGGAGTTGCTTTTGTCCAAAATTCCAATTTGAAATGTTTGGTTGTTGGTGATCGAAGAACTAAAATAATTCAACTTAACAAAGAAGTTGCAAATAGTGTATAAACGTACGGTGTTTGTTCTTTACGATAGAAAAGTCGGTTGGTCCTCACAAATCATTGTTCCTCTAAAAATTTTTCTTTAATATTTGACCTCGAAGGCGGCAACAAAAATTTAAGTCCTGCGAATTACTTCTCAACACTAACTTGAGTTGCCGGTACGCTTAACAATACTTGAGCAAACATCTATAACTCGGGATTAAGCTCATTCTTTTTCTTCCAGAAATCAAAAATTGTTTTACTTTTCGGTAAGCGTATGCGGCTTTGCTTCACTTGATAGGAATTTAAAATATTTTCAATTTTGTTAAGGGCTACAAATGAACCTTGTGAAGAAAATTCTTGCTGAATAATTCCTTTTAAAAATGTTTGCTCTGAATCTTAGGTCTATGTCTCAAAAAGGCTTCCATTTCATCGGTTGATGAAGAACTAGATGATTCCGTTTCCATATCGTGTTGGTCAGGGTCAGATTTAGAAGAATTGCACTCTTTTAAGAACATCAGTCTAGTCCATAACGACTTTAAATGTGCTTTTGCTCTTTCTACTTGATTGTCGTCTAAAACTATCTTATACCAAAAAATTGTTATTTTGTGATTTATACAAGATCTTGTCATTTGGGACAACTAGCTGCAAAGAATAGCGATTATATTTTCTCCCTTTGATGGCGTCGCGGCGCCGACTATTAAAACGATTGCAGGAACTAACTAAAAGAAGTGCCGACCCTTTGTCGGCACATTAATAGTGACACTGCGGGTCACCAGAACATAGAAACAGAATTTTATATTCGTCTGCAGGAGGGTAAATGATTATTTTCATTTGTTTGTAAAATGTACAGTAATTTCTTTCAAACGTTACGAGCAGAACCAAAAAAAATAAAATATTGGGGTTCCGGTTCAGCACCTAACAATGTGTTAATATAAAATATGGGTTCAGTTTCGGTTCCGGTTCAAAAAAGGACACGGTTCCGTTCTGGTTTTGGGTGCATATAGGTTCCAGTCCGGGTCCCTGCTCGTGTCCCATTATCCTATCACATCACTACACATAACCTTATATTGGACGTGTTGTGAACTGTCAACATTGCTAATGTTCATGTACCTAAATAAACAATATCATAAACATATTGATATTTATTTGCATTATAAATGTTCGAATATCAAATAGTACACGGAAATTAGTGTCGATTGCGTGCAGTCTATGATAAAATTTGTGATCATCCAACTAAAATGAGGTTTAACGACAAGGAAATCGCCAAAGTCAGTTACACCAAGGGAGATTTAGAAGGTATTTTGAATCATATGAGACCCCAAGGCAATGAATGGTCTGATTGGTATCAACAACCATGCTTCAAAGAAAGATATTTCAAACTTAAAGGCAACCTGCTGTATTACTATAGAGTGAATGAGCAGGATCAAGGTCCCTTGGGGGTTCTCGTGTTAGAAAATGCTCATGTTGCTTATGAAAGGCCCCACAAAGGGATTCACTTTGCCTTCTCCCTAACTTTCAAAGTGCAAGATAAGTTTAGAGACAATGAAGCAAAGCATATATTTTCGTGTAGATGTGAAGCTGATGTAAACACGTGGGTATCAGCATTAAAAACTTCTTCGTATGAATATTGGAGATCACAGTGCATCATTTTGAGGACAAAGCTTGCAATGAAAACTGGTAAAGATCCAATTTTAGAGTATCTTAGGAACCATAACTCTGATGCAGACGTAAATATTAAAGTGGAAATTAAGAAATCCAAAACTAAAGAAACCAAATCAACATTTTATAGCCAAATGGAAACTAGTACATTTTATAGCTCGTCTACTACATCTTGCTCTTCTGAAAGAAAAGTTTCTACAGTAAATGAAACTAGCACAGTAGATAATTTTATAACGTTTTAGTTCAAGACTAATTATCCTATTTACAGTGTGCTAGCAGAAATTATGAATTGTGTATGAACCTATTATTGGAACAAAACAAAGATCCAATTTGATCAAATCTTCATATTGCCAGAATTGGTATTTTGGCAAGATTGTTAATAATAGTAGGCTAGTCTTAATAAGCAGGTTAAATTATTTTTTTAATTTTAGTTCTGTAGACCTCGAAATGATTCAGGAAATTTTATTAAACATATCGCGTATACAAGAACGGCGTTAATATTGTGATTCAAAATATTTTTACTTACACTTTTTGTGAAATAAATTCAACTAATAGGAAATCGAGCGAATCAAGGGCAATCGATATGTAAAAAAATGTAATCGTTACTCTGTTCAATCTTTATTTCCGATTGGCTAATAGTTAATTGTAAAATCTATCACCAGATTTGCTTTTCTATTACCTGGTTATATTATTATGCTTATATTTAGGTAACGCTTTAAATAGCTTAATAGTATAAGATAAGGAACACTAGATTGTATTCCGGACAGAGCTGGGCAAAAAACTACGAATATTTCGCTCCGACAACGAATTATAAAGCGCTGGAAACACTATAATATATGCTGAGGTTTAAAAAACTAGCTATTATCAAAAGAATTCAATAAAATATTTTTTAAAGATAATTATACAGAAACAATTACGGTAGCTTGCAGCTTTATGACTGATTTTTACAGTTTGTCATAAATCGTGAATGGCAAAGCAAAACTTATGGCAAAAATTTATTGTCAATTAAATACTGCGAAAGCAATAAAGCAACGTGCTAAGTAGGTATCGTGTTATCTGAATTTAGAAAAAAAACCATGTTATATGCACAGCAAACACAAACGGAATTAATAAAATGTATTTCAATATTTATAGTCGATTATCATGTAATTGCCCAGTGGGAGCCTTCCCCCAGTAAATAATTTGTCTGCCTTAATACCATAACCCAGTAAAAAAACAATTCAGAAATCGATTCGGGCACTTTTGCCAGTATCCTGCCCAGCTCTGAGCTCATAATGTTATAAGTTTTCGCTTCCTATTTTAGCAATAGCTCATAGATTCTGGATTTTCACAATATACAACCGTCATTTTTTATTGTGTGTTATATATATATTAATATTGTTACCTATGATATTTCCCAGGTCATTTACTCCGATATTTAAAGAAACATGGAAAACAGCTTCAGCTCACAGGTAGCTGGATGACTACTTTTCACCATTGATTCGATAAATCCAAATTTATGTATGTGTAATTTTATCTTATGGTTCTAAAGCAACTATAAAGCCCTTTCACTTTTTATAATATATATTTACTACTTGCGGTCCATTGACAAACATAGTTTTTCATATTTCTTTTAATACCGGAGTAAATTTGCGATTTGAAGCATTGTTCGTGTAGTTTGCTTTAGCACATTGTAAATCAAATTGCAACGATTCTAGTCAGAGATTATATTTTCAAATCCATGTGGATATTTTTATACAAATATTAAAATTGTTAAAGATACATTTTTTAACTTAAAAACCACCTTTCATACATGTAGATTTTTAGCATTAAATAAAAAATACAAATGGAACGACGGTGAGTATCATATGCGCAATATAATAAATATAAACGACAATAATTTCAATACTTATAATCGATCAGAAATATGATAAAATACCCTGAATTTGGGCTAGATTCACATGGCTTTCATTTGAGCCATTAGATCATCTAAACTCACGTCATTGCTTGTTGCCTCTTGAGCATGCTCTAATGGTGTATTATCAGGAACACCAGGCAAAGTATAAGCAAGAGTCAGCCCTTCAGCCACTGATACACTCTCCTTTTCTTCTTTGCTTTCTTCAACCAACGAAATGCCCCATTCATTTGAATCATGTATAGGTCCTTCATCTTCTAGTGCCTCCTGTGCTTGTTCTGGTCTTGGTTTTGCCGCAAATTCAGCTTGTCTCTTCAGACAGTATATATCATCACAATGAGGATTGGGTCGCAGACTCATCATAGGGAAGAAGTCATTTAAAGCATTGTAGCCTAGATAATTGCTTACTTGTCCAAACTGAAGCAAATACTGCAATACAAATGTTTCAGTTAAATTTATGTTAATGCTCCTTATATTGAGTTTAATTTTGGTCTAGCATGTCTGTTGCTATTGTAAATTTTAATTTCAGGAGATTTACTACAGCAGTAACGAAATTAAAATCCAACTGAAACGCCATTAGTAAAACTCATTCCGTATAATATACCTTGAATTTTGCATTCCTCTTTGGAAATGGACTTCATTATTTACGTATAAATATGTAAAACGCACCTTGCACTTGGCGTCAAAAGTGGTGTAGAAAACAATGCAATATTTTGTTGCAAATATTTTTTATAAAGAACTAATTTTGAACTTAATGATTAACAAAAATTAGATTTTTAGTGCAACGGATGTGCAAAGAAAAGTGCATTCTACTTGTCTCTGTGCAGTATATTCATACTGATTCAGACTACGTTATGATGATCGTTAACTTTGTTATTATTGCTATATTAGATGGAAAATAGTTTAACTTAAACTAGTAGAGTAAAGTAGCCGATTGTGGAATACCGTTTGGTTTTTTGGAAAAATTAATATGAAAATTTATTGAATTGAAAACAGTATTATACGCATGGTGGAAAATAGATAGAATGAAGTGTTATAAACAAAAAACAGACATAATAAAAGTTATAAAAGAAAAATGATGCTTGAAAAACCACTTAAAAAAATTGCAGTTTTTTTCTAGCTGAAAAATGGGTGGGTAATGTGGAATACCAATATACACTAATGTGGAATAAGTTTAATATTAGACTTGATTTTAAAATAGTTTGTGTTCTTTAAGTAAAGCAAAAGATTATTGGAAAATAACATACAGTTATTTTATTACATTATAAAAAAAACAATAAATGAACATAAAAATTAGTAATAACAAGAGTAACTTAGAACAAAATAACTAAGAACTGAAATCACAGATGTATGGGTCTTTTTCGGCACCTGCACATTTCCCCGCGAGTATCATTTGAAAATCGTTAGTCACAAAAAAGACAAATTGCGTCAACAGGGCACGTTAGCAGCAGAAAATGTTCTTCATCACCTGAAGAATTTTGCAAGGAAATACTTTTGTTAGATTCTGAACTCGATGAAGATGAAACTTTTTTTTGACGTTTAGCAGAAATTTTCAGTTTCTTTTGGTTTTTAAGTTTACTTTGCATTCCACTGCATCCTGGTTCTGCATCAAAAACGTTTTTCCTTACCATTTCCCGTTTTTCTATTCCTGAATTTATAGACTTCTCTAATTCTTCTTTATTCGGTGTAGAAGTTATTATTTTTGCCTTTCCAGGTTTTCTACCCTTGGTTGCTGTTTTTTTCTTCATGGTGGGTACCGGAATAATGCTTTCTGGGTTAACTAAAATGAGTAAACATTGCCTTTCTTCTCTATTTTCGCAGTTTAAATTCTGCAAGCGATTGTTCTTGAACTACATAATCATGATGTGACGCTGCCACAAAATCTTCATCAGTAAAAACATTTCATCTACGCGGATAAATCCCTGTAACAGCAAAACCCTTAACCACTCGTTCGGAGGAATGAACTTTTAAGTAAGCTCGGCCAAAAAGTTTGCAGACATCAAAGTGTTCCATCACCATCACTGTTTTATCAAGGGGCTGCATTTTATGAGATGAGTGCGGGGCAAGACAAAGAATTGTAACAAATTTTTCTTTAGCCTTCACTACAACATCAAGGTTCCCAGTATGGGTATTATGTCCATCTAGGATAAGTTGAATTGGATTATTTTCAGATGGGTAAACTTTTTGAATAAAGTGGTCAAACCAGGCAGTAAAAAGGTCAGTCTGTATCTAACCTGATGGATGAAATTTGAACAGAGTCCAAGGTGGAGCGCCTTTTTTTAATTGTTCGTTACAGTTGTTTCCCGGAAATATCATCAAAGGTGGATCAAAAGTCCCTTCTGCGCTCATACAAAGTACAACAGTTATTAACGATCCCCTTTCTGCAGAAGTAAGGCTTCCGATCTGACGGTTTCCTTTCAATGCTAGAACTTGGAGACACTTCGACTGTACAATACAAATACCACACTCATCCACATTAAAAATCTGGCCAGCAGTAAACTTTTTCTTCAAAAATTGTTTCAAGTAAACCAAAGAATTCATCGACGCTCTCTTTGTTGAATCCGGCAGCCCGTTGAGTTGATGTATCTGTAGGTCTTCTCAGACTGATTAGCTCCTTATGTCTACGAAGAAAACGCTTCATCCAGTTTTTTCCTGCTGATTGGTTGGATAGAGCATAGGTCCCGCCTTGTTAAACCAAAAAACTTGTTCTCCATTAACAGAAAGTACTCTACCCGTTTGGTTTCTAGCTCTTGAGTTAAAACAGGTTTTCTTCCCAAAGTCTCTTCTTTAATATTTTCTACTTCTTTATCATTTTTACGGTACCGAAATAAGGTAGAGCGCGGTACGTTTTAGTGATTAGCAGCCGCCAAATACCCAATTGTTTTTCTCCAGTCCATTTGTGTTCCTTTACATTTCTCAGAGGCATTTTCACAAATAGGACAAATATTTTCAAAAAAGCCTCTTATGTGGAATATTCCACATTCAGACCCTACTTAGTATTCCACAATACCGACCTTTTAAATATTTATAAAATATGTTTTAAAAACATTAAAAACAAAATATTAATGAAATATTTAACACAGTTCACAATCATTCGCTACCTACCTTTACGCTTGTAAACCAATCTTGCAAAAAAAAATTATGAATGGAGTCAGAACAGATGTTGATTTAAACACGTGCAAAAATATAGGGACCGTTACGTGTTCGAACCAATACTGGCAAGCGACAGTCGTGAAATGCTCCATGATGTTGGTAAGGGTGAAACATTTTAGAAAGAGCTTCTGATTAGGCTATTTTAAAATAGATAGCCGACATTAGTTTTGCCGCAAAAGAGGTTTTCCACATTTTAGGCACTATTCCACATACGGCTACTTTACTCTAGTATTTGTGCCGCATATTAAGATAAACCAAAAACATTAACAGTTAGTACAAGGCAAAACTTGAATTTCCATTTAAACATTAGCAAAAAAAATTGCGAAAGTACTTTAAAGAGGCTAAAAACCTCCAGCTCTGAACGATATTACGTAGCATTTTTAGCGCGTCTTTTACTACTCGAACTGCTTTAAGTAAGTTATGTTACTTGCTCTATGAGTTCAGTATGATAATATTTGGGGCTCTGTTTTGTTAACTGAAACTACGATAACAGCAATTTTGACACTTACTTTCAATGTATTTTGAACTAAAAATCCAGCTACAATTCCCATTGTAGTTGGAAGACTAGCGGCACACACCCCATCACGTTTAAGTGTTTTTTCATCAATGTTCGATGCAACAATGAGTGGTGGAGCACACTGAAAATGTAAGTAAATAAGATATACGAATAAACTGGTTTAACTATACTTACAGCAAAACATGCAGTGTCTCCAGGGCATATAAACTGAATATGGCCTGAAACGGCATTTTCCGATACTCCTGATTCAAACCATGTTAGGTCAAACTCGTTACATGCAGTGTTTATGGCAAACCTCGCTTCAAAATTATCAACACAACTTAGCACCAAGTCTACTGGTCCATTTGTTAAACTACTCGTTCTACAAAACGTATGGACTATTAGATGTTAATGTATCTAACTGAGACAGGTATCAAAAGCACAATAATTTTTGAAACTGTTGAGTTTATCGAGCCTTTATTTTTCACGACGGCGACGGTCTAAAAGCCCGTTAAACTCAACAGTTTCAAGCTGTTACCGGGAAGGCCTAACGCTTTTGATAATAAATGTTCAGTAGTTACTTACGTCAACGTTTTCGTGAAATCATCAAAGTTTTCGACGATAGTTATGTTGTAATTGTAAGTAATAATGTTAACATCGGGATTAATATTTCTTAAAGTTTCAGCTGCAGCTTCAACTTTGCTCATACCAGATTGGTGTGGTTGGAAGAATAATCTATTCATATTAGCAAGTTCTACTTTATCATAATCGAATAGAATTAAACGTCCAATGCCACATCGAGTTAACATTTCTGCAGTTACACTACCAACTCCTCCGACTCCCACAACAGCTACCGTATAATCTCTGATCTTTTCATAGTTATTGACGATTCCCATCCTTTTAAGAGCCATCAGTCGACTGAAAAAGTACAGGAATTAAGCAAACAGATCAGTGAAAGGACTTTTGCCTCTACCTGTAAGGATTACTATCTACAACTTCTGAAGACATATTGGTAATTTTTTTTCTCGCCCCAACATTTTTCTTCTTAATACTTGCTAGCTCGCTTTCCAGTTCAGCCACTCTTTGTTTTAAATCTTCCAAAGAACTCATTTTAAATTAATAACATATGTTTGGCTTCTTGCTGAGAAACACACAAACAGTAACTGTCTAGGCTCAGCTGCTTTACACGAAACGTCAAAACATTGCAACATTCAGGTTAAGGACTTTTCTCCACGTCTCTGGAGATGTAATGTAATGCGACGTCAGAATCTCGGCCGGTCGATTATGGTCCATTTTAGAGTCTTTTAATAAAATTTCTTGCGTGAATGTTCTTTTTAAAGTAAAACATCTATTTGGTTTATATTTATAAATATTTATTAGCTTTTTATTGGCTATATGCAATGTTATATTTGATACCACGTTACTGTAGATATAAATTTAAAATCTAATATATATTTATTATATATATGTTTATTATATATATGTTTATTTATATATTGTTGTTGATTGACAAATCGTTTGCACTTATACCTAATATTATATTGAGTACTATTTATCAAAAAGGTCGCAAATAATGTTCTAGAAACAGAAAGAAAAAGAACAAAAAAATAGAAACGGTTAAAAAGATAATATAGTCCCAATATAATATATGCCTATAATAAAATATATGTGTATTTGGAATGTTAAAGGCTGGGGTCCATCATTTTTACACTCAGTAAGATTCACATAGACTTGCATTTTGGTCCCCTCAGAGAATATAACAAAAACTTATATATGTGAATAAGAAGAATGAAGAAAATAGCTTGAAATATGGGTAATTAGTAATTGTTCAGAGATTTAGACACGCAACATTTTTCTGGCATTACTGATAATTTATTGTTTACCGTACCCGTATTAATCTAAAATCTTAAAGAAAACTGCCTTAATTAATCCAACACAATACAACTATTTAAAGAGGTAATGCAGCCAAGTAAATTATCAACAAGGAACGGCACTGATAATGCGGGGCTACGGAAATCTATTAACCACAACAGAGTATTGAGTGTCTGACGTCATAATCGATCAGCCTATGCAGTGGTAGCCTGTTTTGCGGGTGTTTATTCATTCACTGTCAAACTTCCAAAATTTAAGGTTATATTTGAACAAAAATTTACAGCCATAGTAAAGCAATGTTTTATAAAATCATTTTTTATGTTGCATAATATACTTGGGAAATAACAAGATTCCTCCAATTATGGCGAATAATTTAAAGAACCACATCCACAAAACTGCGTCTACGAAATCAACTCATGGTTTGTTCTCAAATTTTTAATGTTATTAAATCATTAAACCACTTATAATTATTAAAACAATTCAATTAGCAAGTATACTATATCAACCAACTCATCAAATAAGCATTATACTAATGTGACCGTACTTAGAAGGAAATTGAACGTCTGATTGAACTATACCTACTACATCGTCTGTTTTTATTTCAGTTTCAAAGAATTTTGCAATGAGGCATTCTGAGAGTCGAGCCAGTTCTGCAAGACCAGTTCATCTTCGTAGACTTGAACAGGCTTTAAATCTGCAACCCTTTTTAAATACAATCGAAGCAGCTGATCATTGTAGTGACAGTGATAGTAGTGATGATAATAATTATTCTGAGTCGATTGAAAAACTGTTCAAAGAGGAGCCAAATTCAGCGAAGGACTACTACAATTTCGACACTGTTTCTACGAGTCGTAAGTGGCTGGCTAATATATTGTCAGAAAACATAGATACCGGGCCTGAGGATGCTCCATATAAATGTCTGTTAAAAATGCATGCTTATCAGAAAAAGTTGAGGAAAAACAAGGTGGTAAGTACGACTAATGCAATTTCAATATGGTGTCATTAGGTTAGATTAGACTTGAAAATGTATGATGGTTTCTAGAATTTTAATCAGTCAATGTACTATGGGGCTGGGTTGATAAGTGCTGTTGATAATTATCCCGAAATAGAGAAAGAACTCCCTATAAATATGAAAAAAATGGGTATAGCTTCACATAAAGAAGAAACCAGATCACATTTTTATGGCGCAGATATTTTAGATGATATTTCAGTGGTGAGTGCTGTGTTGAACTTGCATTTTATCTTTATATTTGATAATATCTTCTCCAGGATGAGCCATGTTTGGAGTTAAACCTTGAAAATGGGATTAATGAATTTCCCAACCTAGATGGAGATATAGATGATCACAATGGAACGCCTGATTACTCGAATTCAAGCATCACATCTAATGTTCCGCCTATTCCACCTCCTATGTATGGCCTTATGCACCATGCTTCATCAAAGAAGAGAGTAAAGAAATTTAAAGATGATGAAGCGAAGCGCAAATGGGAAGAAATCATGACCGTTAAAAGAAGAAAAATGTTTACTAGTATTGCAAAGAAAGAGATAGGCAAACAGCACAGAGCTAAAAGTAATAAACATAAAGAAATGTTGTTACAGTGCAAGCGAGTTGCATCACATTGTGTTAAATACGCCCGACAGAAAGCTGTAAGTTCTACATGTATTATTTGAGGGATCAAAATTACTTAAATTGTGCTTTGTTTTAGTTACAATCGGCAAGAACGGTTAAGGAACAGCAATGGCGAATGAAAAGACTGGCTAGAGAAAATATTGCCTACTGGAAACGATCTAGGCGTTTTGATAGAGAAGTGAAAAAGCGGTTAGAAAAAGAGGCAGAAGAGCAAAGAAAAATTGATCATGAATTGATTGAAGCTAAAAGGCAGCAAAGAAAATTAAACTTTTTGATAACTCAAACTGAATTGTATGCTCACTTTATGTCTAAGAAATTAGGGACAGCATCTACAGAAGAGCAACTTAGAATCTTAAGCCAGTTGGACGAGGAGAATATATTGAAATTAACTGGTGACGATTATGATTCCGAACAAATGAAAGAGAAAGCGAAAAGAAATGCTCAAGAAGCATTCCAGAGTGAGAAAGCTAGAACAAAAAATTTCGATCACCAAGCAAAATCTTGCCTTACTGAAGTCCAAAATATTGATGCGGAACAACCGCAGCCAAATATGTTTAAAGGGAAGCTAAAAGGCTATCAGTTAAAAGGAATGAATTGGTTAGCCAATTTATATTCTCAAGGGATTAGTGGTATTCTTGCTGATGAAATGGGATTGGGAAAAACAGTCCAAAGCATTGCGTTTCTTTGCCATATTGCTGAAAAATATTGTGAGTATAATCCGTATGTTAATATCTATGTAGTATTTGTTCGGTACATTATCAAAAATGTCTTTGATAGTAAGTAATGAAGTAACTAATTGCATTTGCTATTATTTAATAATGCATAAAAATCAGCATGCTGTTTTTTTTTACTCCAACTTTATTGTATTAACATCGAAGCATTTAAACAAAACAAGTTAACGCTCTTTTTTATATTGTATACCTAAACAAAGAACATATTTAAAGGTCACTTTTATAAACAGTCAGCATTTGAAGCTCTGGAATATTTATGCCTTTTTTGGCATTATTATTATATTTTTGAAATTATTTAGATCTGTGAAGTAAAGTAAGAACAGGTTTTTGCCCATCGAAAGCATATAAAAGAACAACGAACAGGTTGTTGGTTATTGTCTCATGCAAACAAATTTTGAAAATTGTAAATGAATCGAATATTTCCAACCAGAATGAATATTTTTGTTTTTAGATTCTGTCAACAACAATTGCTTGTTTATATTTGAACATTGCAATCAAAACGTTTTTATTTTTTTTTGATTTTACTATATTTGTGTTTTAGGAGACCTTTTATTGAATAGTTTGCAAAACGGTGCTTTATATAATTGTACATTATAGTACGAATTACTTTATTGCTGAATATTGTTTAAATAATAGCGTAGCCCAACAAATATTGCTTTATATGATGTATTATTTACAAGAATTATATATATTGTTTACAAGTCGACTGCTTTAGTGCATCTGAGACCGATTATTATATGTTTCCAAGCTTATACTCACCAGCGATTTTGGCAGCAGGTGAAAGGTTATGGCATGTGCATTTAATTTTTTTATGTTTGAGTTTTGGTTTTGTTTCACTTTCTTAGCGTTTTTTTTTTGAAAATAATTGAAATTCCCATTTTTAAAGGTTTTTTTTATTGATTAAATTACTAAAGAAAATGTAGTTTAACTTATTTACGTATCATTTTTTGTAGCTGTGTGGGGCCCATTTTTGATAATATCACCTGCGTCAACGTTACATAATTGGCAGCAAGAAATCGCAAAGTTTGTTCCCGATTTTAAAGTTGTTCCATATTGGGGAAACCCTAATGAGAGGAAAATACTGAGACAGTTTTGGGATCAGAAGGACATATATACCAGAGATGCTAGTTTCCATATTGTTATCACTTCATATCAGGTCAATTTCCAGTCCTTTGTATTCTGCATGTCATCGATTCAATTAATTCAAGCAATCTATACCAAGTTTGCGGAAATTCTTTCTTTATGGCTAGTTATCGATGTTGTCTGTTTTTAGATTGTTATTACTGATATAAAGTATTTCAATCGTATTAAGTGGCAGTACATGATTCTGGATGAAGCTCAAGCGATTAAAAGCACCAGTTCAATGAGATGGAAAACTCTGCTTGGATTTAGCTGCCGTAATAGGTTGTTGCTTAGTGGTACCCCTATTCAAAATAGTATGGCAGAGCTTTGGGCCCTTCTGCATTTTATTATGCCAACGCTTTTTGACTCGCATGATGAATTTAATGAATGGTTTTCCAAAGATATTGAGAGCCATGCAGAAAATAAAACAGGCATAGATGAAAGTTAGTGTGTTCACATATTTTTAAATAGGGTTTCTAAATTAATAGTAGAGCAATTTTTGTTTTAATTTTAACCGGTTTTTTTTTTCAGAACATTTGTCTCGATTACACATGATTCTGAAACCTTTCATGCTGAGAAGGATCAAGAAAGATGTTGAGAATGAACTATCAGATAAAATTGAAGTGATGGTGTATTGTCCATTAACGACCAGACAAAATTTGCTGTACCTAGCATTAAAGCAGAAAATTAAGATTGAAGACTTACTGCATTATTCAGTTGGAGGCGGTGATTCTCATAATGTGGATAAAAATTTCACCTCAAATCTTATGAATTTAGTTATGCAATTTAGAAAGGTAAGAAAATTTCTGTAGTTAATTGGTCCGAAACAGCAAAAATATGGAATAAACCTTAACTTTTTTATGATTCCATTCAATGCCAACTGCCTCTTGTCTTTTATTTCTAGTTTTTGAATAAAACTTGATTTTTGTTTGACACGATGGTTGTTCTGTTTAATTTAATTGGCTAACGAATTACGAAATCTGATTCTCTATTTTGGCAAAATTTTTTAATTTTTATCAGTTAAATTTCGATTTTTGACAAATAATTCCAAAATATGCTTTTTCCAATTTTGGTAGCGTTGTTTGTAGTGATAAGTTTGTTTGACATTAACTAGATAAAATGTATTGAGGCTAGTGGAGTCACACATTATTGCACAGAAAGCAACATTATTGATATAACATACGCCACCTTCTCTTTATTTGTCTCTTCACCTTTTGACGTATTTTTCTTTGATTATGAGATAAATAAAAACAATTTTTCCTTGTGTATCCTAATAAACAAGAAATATTTCACAGTAAGTATTACTATTTACTTACCAAAAAATAAATATCCTGTTGAAAGTGACCACCTCACGCTCGTATACATGAAGCCAAATTCTTCTCATTGACTGACTAACTCTCACCCTGACCCCACTGGAATTAATGCATTTAATCTAGTTCAGGCCAAATCAGCCCCTTATTACTGTAAAGCCTGCTACCAAATTTTAAAGGAATCTGTTAATAGATGTGTGAAAAAAAGTAATTAAATAAAATTTTAGGTACTATATCTTGGATACATTGTTTTTGAAAAACTCTGTATTTGAGCCGTAAATGTACTACAAAATACTGAGTGTTTTCCTCATTTTGGTTTCTTAACTAAAAATCGGTATTGATTTAAATAGTTAACGGTAACCAGTTTTCATAAACAGCTACTTTAAACTATTTATTAAACTAAACGATTTTTAATTGTTGTGTAATTTGTTGTATTATAGAACCCGATAAGCAATTCTTGTAATTAATCTGCCTTAATTTTGAAGGGTGGTTCTTAATAAATAATATCCAGTTAATGTTTTAATTTCTGTAAGTTCGTCATGTACATTTTGAAAGAGCGGTTTTGAATGTAGATATAACTTATTCTAGGTCTGCAATCATCCAGAATTATTTGAGAGAAGAGATGCGAAGTCCCCAATGCGAATACAGCCTATAGTTTACAACGTTCCTTATCTGGTTTACAAGACGAATGTGCGACAGGAAATGTTTCTGAAAATTAATAAAATGCTGCTTTTTACCCCATCATTAATTGGAAAGTCTTGTTCTTCACGGGATGGTTTATTTAACTTTTTGCGGTTTCTTGGAATCTCAGAAGGAGAAATGTTTAATATTATGTTGGGAAATATAGCAGCAAGATGGAAATCGTATTTCGACTTTGAGAAGAGAGAAAACATTTTATTTGACAGGAAGTTATGGAATCCTAATTACCACTCTAGACCAATTTTAAGTATTAAACAGGATTTTAAATTAAGTAGACAACAAATAGAATCTAGCAGTGTTTTAACAGATATGATGTTTGTGCGTAACATGAAGGCAAACAGATTAATATATACCCACACAGATCATATCTATGTTTCAATGCCTGAAACTGTTGAGCACAGGAATATAAGATTTAAGAAAGAGAAGTTGAGCGAAGAAGAAAATGTTGATATTGAAGTTGAAAAGGTAGTTGCTCCAATATTTGAATTTCCACATGTTAAGCGACCATCGAAAGTATTTGTTTGTGAAAAGACTGAAATCCCTTCATACTTATTATTCGCGATGCCAAAGGTAGGCATTTTTAATACTACAAAATGCAGTTTCTAAAGTTTATTTTTTATTTTTAGTGTACTGCTCCGCTATTAAGTTCATATTGTTATTCAAGAAGAGCAGCATGGGATTTTCAGCGACATATTGATGATTATAGTTTTAATTCGTTAAATTACTATTGGTCTGAGGTTACTGGAAATGTATTCAGATCAAAATCAGTTGATGCTTTAAATCCTGACCCACAAGACTGTATTGAGAATATCTTGCCTGTTGGTGGCTGGTCAAATATTGCAATACCTGACAAAGAAAGTTTGGTGACAGATTCTGGAAAATTGTTCGTCTTGGATGGTTTATTGAAGAAGTTGAAGGAAGGCGGACACAGAGTTCTGATTTACTCTCAGATGACAAAGATGATTGACCTATTAGAGGTAATGCTGTTACTTAAGTAATTTTAAGTATGTGGTATGTTTATGAGATTTAAATAATGGCATTCTGATAGGAATACATGTGGCACAGACATCATAAATACATGAGATTGGATGGATCTTCGAAAATATCCGAAAGGAGAGATATGGTGGCAGACTTCCAAGCAAGAGCTGATATTTTTGTTTTCTTGCTTTCCACCAGAGCCGGAGGACTTGGAATTAACCTGACTGCTGCAGATACGGTAAGTGCGTATAATTTATTGCGGTGGCTTCACAATTTTTTAAAACAATTAAAAAAATCGAGGTTTATAACAAATTATTGTTAAATATATATAAATAACAACCATAATTTCAATATATTCCTGGGTTTCAGTCAATTTTATTGTTTATTATTTAAAATGTTACAAATACGTTTCGGTGTCTTTCTCCACCATCATCAGTTTGTCTAAAATATACATTTTTACATTTATTGTCAATTTAAATAAAAAAACTTTCACAAAATTCACATATTAAAATACAAATCACACACATATTAAAAAGTACAATTTGGGACATTGGTTTTCAGGGGATGAGTCGGGATAAACATGTTCGGGAATAGACTAGAATCTATTGTTTTTGAAATTTCACTTACATGTTTAGATGTTTCTGCCTTCACATTTGATTGGACATTGAAATCCCTATTTTATTCGATATCGAGCGAGGGAACGAAAAAAACATGTTTATACTTCGCTTTTTCTTTGCATTCTTGGAATTGCTCTGCAATTCAAGATCTGCTGTTTACTTTTCACTTACCTGGTCCATTCAGTTCATGCATGCGTTTAAATTGATAATAAATGTAAAAATGTATATTTTAGGCAAACTGATGATGGTGGAGAAAGACACCGAAACGTATTTGTAACATTTTAATTAATAAACAATAAAATTGACTGAAACCCAGGAATATATTGGAGTGAATTAAAGTACAGTCAGGAAAATATACGAAAAGACATAATTTCAATTTAAGAATTTTTCAAAATTACCGTACACTGTCTGTATGGTTTTAAATGCAAGAAATTATTGGCTCCAACTGACTGAATTGAGACACATTTATTTTAAGATATTCGTGGTACCTTAAATATATTAGACAATTTCTAGTTGGTGAATCTCGCAATTTAAATACTCTTAACCAACGACCCGGACCGAAACGAAATAACTGTTCCGTTCCGGTTTCGGTCCAAGGCAACCTTTTAAATTGAGGCTCCGGTACGGTTCCGGTTTAGAAAATATTTTCCAATTCGGTTCAGTTCCCGTTTTTTGTCGGTTCATTTCGGTTCAGTTCTCGTTTTTTTTCGGTTCATTTCGGTTCCAAAATCTATATATAACAACGAACGAGGACAAAGATAAATGCTACTCTAATTAGGAATCTCACTATCTTTTTCCTTGCTTGTTGTATTATACAAGATAAAAGATGCGCAAACGATCCACTGCTTCATACGGTACTTGGTGCGGTGCAGTAGGAGGACTTGCAACCCCACACAAGGATTGAAATTTAGGCAACATTAAATGGAACAACATCAAGACTCCCATACAAAAATTAATTTTATCGTATTTTTGAAAAGTAATTAGTTAATGAATTTTCTGACTTTAGCGCGTTTGTCTTCTTTCCGTTTTTACTCAGGTCCACAACTTCGTTAATTCCTCTTCTTTCACTCTTATTTCCGTTTAAATATTGTTCATCCTGGTTCATGTCTTCACACTCTTTACCATCGTTTGAGGAGTTGCTTTTGTCCAAAATTCCAAATTCAAATGTTTCGTTGTTGGTGATCGAAGAACTAAAATAATTCAACTTAAAAAAGAATTTAAAAAATTGTGTATAAACGTACGGTATTTGTTCTTTACGATTAAAAAGTCGGTTGGTCCTCACAAATAATTGTTCCTCTAAAATGTTTTCCTGAATATTTCACCTCGAAGGCGGCAATAAAAATTTGAGTCCTGAGAATAACCTCTCAACACTAACTTGAGTTGCCGGTACGCTTAATAATACTTGGGCAAGCATGTATAACTCGTGATTAAGCTCATTCTTTTTCTTCCAGAAATCAAAAATCCTTTCATTTTTCCGTAAGCGTATGCGGCTTTGTTCCACTTATAGGAATTTAAAATATTTTCAATTTTGTTACGGGCTACAAATGAACCTTGTGAAGTAAATTCGTGCTGATTAATTCCTATTAAAAATGTTTGCTCTGCATCTTTATGTCTCAAAAAGGCTTCCATTTCATCGCTTGATGAAGAACTAGATGATTCCGTTTCCATATCGTGTTGGTCAGGGTCAGATTTAGAATTAGAACAATTGCACTCTAAAGAACATCAGTCTAGTCCATAATGATTTTAAATGTGCTTTTGCTCTTTCTACTTGATTGTCGTCTAAAACTACCTTATACCAAAAAATTGTTATATTGTGATTTATACAAGATCTTGTCATTTGGGACAACTAGCGGCAGAGAATAGCGCTTATATTTTCTCCCTTTGACGGCGTCGCGGCGCCGACTATTAAAACGATTGCGGGAACTAACTTAAAAAAGTGCCGGCACATTAATAGTGACACTGCGGCTCACAAGAACATAGAAACGTAATTTTATATTCATTTGTAGGAGGGTAAATGATTATTTTCAGTTGCTTGTAAAATTTACAGTAATTTCTTTAGCAGCGTGTTAATATAAAATATGGGTTCCGTTTCGGTACAAAAAATAACACGGTTCCGTTCCGGTTTTGGGTTCACATCGGTTCCGGTCTGGGTTCCTGGTTCCTATACTTTGTGAAGCCATAGGGTCATCATATAATTGATCTATTTAATCACCCGGTTTTATTTTGTGATAAACATAATTGATATTGGATTTAGTAAATCCTACGAAATATAAAGTCGCCAGGTATACGCAAGGAAAGCTGCAATGAGTTTGTTCTCTAAGAATTCTGAGATAATTCATATCAGAACTTCTAAGAGAAGTTCTCATTGGTTAGAGAAGTTCAAAATTATTTTTTGCATTTTTGTCTGAAAGGGTGTTTAATTTGTCCAACGGATATAATTTTTCTCTGATTCTTGTGCACTAATCCTCAATTAAGCTGTGATTTTCATTAGTGATCATAACGCATAGTATGTACAGAGATTAGTCTACTAATCTCTGGTATGTACTTATTCCATTATTGATCATTTGGCGAATGAGGCGCTGTGTCAAGAAACTCTTTTTATTTCCAAGGAATTATTGGGACCTTTTCTATATTTCCCGTATTATTACATTAGTTTACAGGAAAACTGTCGTAATTAAATAGGCGTTACAATTTGCAGAAAATATTTGCTGATTTAGTTATACTTACTATTGCTGATTTAGTTATACTTACTTATTTTTTTTAGTTCATTCGGTTACAATGATGAGTATTTTCGATGGTTTGAATGGCAAATTATAGAAGACATAGATATGATTAAATGGTCAAAGAATTGAAGTTTTGCAAGTTTTAGTTGAACTTAGTTTAGTTTTTCTGAATTTTACAGTTGTGATATTTGAAAAATCTATTGCATTTTTTCCATTCATATTCTAGAGTAAATGGAAATATTTTAAGGATGTGTGCAAGAACTTACAATACGTCAAATAAGCTCATGCACCGAAGTCCGATTTTTATTTGTTTCAGAGGTACATTAAATCAAGAACTAACAAAGAATTTATTACAAAATTAACAAAGTAATTAAAAAGTAAATTCAGTTAACTTTGAGAACTTTGTCCCCAAAGACAACTTGACACACAAGTGCCTTAAAAACTTTATAAGATTGTCAAAATACCTCATAGATTTACTCATAATGAATATACAAATATGAATTGTGTTTGTGGTTTCTGCAATGGTAGTTTGTATGTTTTCAACTGATAGCTCGGTCTCGGCTTGAGGCGTGACCAATATATTCTAGATGTTGTAGACAATAATCCAGAGACAAACATACAGCTCATCGCAATCCAATTTCAAATTTCACAAACAATGGTTTGGAGAACATAGTTTTCTCATGTGCATCTATCACAAAACCTCTAAGAAGACCATTTTTCCTAAGATTACAATTTTGTCGAAGGATTCGTGAAAACACACGATTGCTTAAGTGCATTTTATTTACGGACGAAGCCCATTTTGCTCAAGATGGAATTAATAATTGTGACAATAATCATCGATGGTCGGAAGAAAATCACCATGATTCGCAAGAACCCAATTTTGAACGCCGTTTTAGTATGAACGTATGTGCGACATTCTAAATGATTAGTTGATCGGTCTTTTCGTATTGGATAGCCGAGTAAATGGAGATCATTTGGAGGAAGTTTCTTTGAAAATTTGGATCTATCTCATTTTTCAAATAATATTTGAAATTTTCTCAATACATATATCGACTATCGCTGTATTTACAGAGGCGGCCCGCACCGAAGCAATAAATTTATAAACGCGCAAATAAGCGGGTCCAAGTGGAAGATGATGTTTTCCAAATCTTTAATTTGCATATTTGGTGATTGAATTTAGAACACCCAGTATGGCATAAACCAGCTTTGTTTTCAATGGCAACAGCATCTTATAGTACTGTTTTTAATTACGGTATTTCGAAGGCATTATTGAAATCAATGAAAATGTCGTTGTTCTTTGGAACATATATGTTTTGCGAATGGTTTTGAATTTTCATATTGCTTAGTCAAGCCATGGGAAAACGGTGCAAGGCATTAAATGTTGGCTGGTATAGTAACAAATGGTCGCAATATCCTTTAATGGTTATTATTAAGCGAAAAAGCTGTTATTGGGACATTTTAAAATATTGATCGATCTGTTGGAAAATCAGATTGATCCGCGTCAGTGCGAGCACAGGATGTTAGGGGTTTGTAAAAATATCGATATTCAGTTCCAGTCATAACTATTACTAATTGCTATATGTAGTTTTTCTTCGCCATAAGCAATATATTTTGTTGCCGGTTAAATTAATATAGGTTCACCGCTATCCTAAGGCTTTGAGAGTCGATATTGGTTTCACCGGTAATCCTTTCAAACTTTTGTTCAATTCAAAGAATAGCACTCTTATTTGTTACATTTATATTCAATAAAAAACACATTCACATAACATAAAATTTGGTTACGAAAGAAACTGTGACATGCTAATAAAATTCTCTATTTAAATGCATGGTTTGCATTTTAAAAAGCTTTCTCAGGATGTTATTATGTATGTATTGTATTTGCAGTCAAATTCTCTACGACTTTCTATTTGACTGTCTGTATTTTTCTAAGAGCACTATTTTCGGAACTAGAAATAATTCACTTCAAAATATTCCTGGGTTTCAGTCAATTTTATTGTTTATTTTTTAAAATGTTACAAATACGTTTCGGTGTCTTTCTCTACCATCATCAGTTTGTCTAAAATATATATTTACAGTTATCATCAATTTAAATAAAAACTTTCACCAAAATTCACATATTAAAATACAAATCACACACATATTAAAAAGTACATTAAGAACATTAGTTTTCAGGTGATGAGTCAGGAAAATGTACGCAACTAGAAATAATTTAACGATTCCTCAATTACATCTTTTTCTAATCTTTGACGATTGTCAGCCTTTTAAAAACAAAGCGAATCTCTGGTAGAATTTCTTGAACTGCAATCTTTTGCACATTCAAATTTTTCCTAACTTCTTTTTGATCGCAAATTTTTTTATCTACTGTACTTTACAAAATTCCTGTATCAACTATCGAAAAAACTCAATTTTGTATAGCAGCAACTGCAATGCCATAAAATGTATCTCCTACACAAAGTCTTTAGCATAGGGAAAGTGCAAGGAAGCGTTCTAACAGTCAGGCTGCTCGGAAAAGACAGTAAATTTGTGCCCATTAAGCATTTGCTGTAGGTTTCCAGCTCCTTGAACTATAGGTTAAAAAATTCACCCTGGAAATATTTTCGCTTACCTCTTTTCTTTTCGGGTGTCACGGTATTTTTCAACATACACGTTATGTATTTTAGACAAATTTTATTATTAGACAAACCACATATTTTCATTTAAAATTCATATTAATTGAGGTACTGTATGTTTTCATACAGGGTTCGGTTTATTATGCCGACGTGAAAATTTTAAAGGTTTTTTAAAGCGAAATGGATAAATGTGTCCAGCAAAATAAAATCGGAATACAATTGAAAGCAACTTTTTCCGTAAAAGTGTCAAGAAAAAAATTAAGATTCTGTACAAAACTAACCCATAATAATTAACATCCGTTACAAATATTGAAAGAAAGGACATTTACCGATTTAGTAAATTGGATGAACAAAACATACTAAAATGCAAATAATATTTATTTAATATGCCATTCATGTAATTGTTCCTCCAATAGTATTTTTCCGCGGAATTTCTATAAGCGTTAATTAAATATGTTGCTTGACCGCGAATGAAAAAACAATGCAAAACATTAAATTGATTACATGAATATGCAAATCGCAAACGAGCGCGGAGAAAAAGTGAATGAATTTATTGTACAGTTAACGGTGGATTTCGTGATGCTAGATCGGAGCTCAGCAATAAATCTCCGCGACAAATGGGTAACCAGTTACGTTCTGGGCCTGATGAGAACAATCCAAACAGAAAAAAGATTAAAATAGAAGCGACAACATTATTTGCATACCATAGTCTGCCTTTCGGACGGTTTTTGCCTCGAATTTCGTATTCTTTGCGACGCTACCTGTTAATGGACGGTCCGTGGCCGCGGAATGCTCTGACGTCGACCGATTGCCGTGGATTCGCTGAGAACTTTTCAACGTGATTCTCCCAGCATGTTTGTCGAAGTACGTGGACGCTGCATCCGTTATGCGACGTCCAATACAAACTGCACGATTTTTACTGCATCCATTGATAACTATGAAAAAATATAAAAGAAAAACGCTCAAAATATATTTACAAATTCATTATTGAAACTGATGAGAAAATCGGATGTGTTTTGCTCGAAAAATCCCCTCTGAAGATGCAAGCCACTGGCGCTTGCAGAACCTCAGGAAGATTCTTTTCCCCACAACGACCTAAAAGCTCGAAAGCTCCAGTTTAAAGCAATGGCCGTGGAAGCCCAACTATTTTGATAATACAGTTCTTGGTTGCAAAATAATTTCAGAAATATATACGCAAACACAAATTTAATTATCGTTAGCGTATTTTTGAAACTTTAAAAACTAACGCATCAAGTCCATATAAACATAAAACCATATTGCATGTTCAAATAAAAAGTATATTTAAAATTTGATGTGAGAGCCTATCTGATCTGAGAAATCCTACTACATATACTAAATTGTTATAGCCGCTAAAGGGCATACTGTATCATACGTTTTGCTGATTTAATCCATTATAACTTTTTCTTCGGATATTTAGTTTCTTTATTAATAAAATCATATTTTTCACAGATTATTCGGTCGTTGACCTTGTTGAAGCTTGCGGAAGTTAACTGTTTTCGTTATGTTTGCATTTACATCAATTGTAATGTTATTTTTCGTATTATTCTAAGATCGTTTTTCAATTGGAAATTTGTTTATCTTTGGCTCTTCACACTAGTATCTCTCACAGCTAGCTCATTTATTCCGAATCAAACACATATTTGTCCAATGGATTTAAGAAGCAGACGAGGACGGTTTCTTTTCGAATGTAGCCTGAAATTTCTTTTCTAATTAATTAATATACTATTCGCAATGAGGTTTTTCAACAGTTCTCTTAGAAGTAACGGTGTATTTAAAAAAAATATGTATCGAAAATCAGTTCTAAATAAAATAGCTAAATAATTTAATTAAAACTACTAAAAACACTGAATGTTAAAGACAACAAATTTTTTATTTAAAAAGGGCGAAAACTGACTGTAGAAAGTCAGTTTGTTTTTGGCATCAATAAATGCCTCAAACACTTTGGTTGCAAAACATTTCTGGATTTGCATTCCACGATGCATTTTGTTTGAGTTAATAGTTATTATCAAGTTATATTAAATTTTCTAATAGCGTAATTTAAGATCTTCAATAAACGCTTAACATATAATATTTTCATATATTCCGTTGAAGATCTTGTTGTCGGATTGTGAGAAGTCTTCCGTCGTGGCATGAAATAAATAAAAAAAATGTTATTATTATACATTCGTATTAACACTTTGATATTTATTTGCTACTGAAAAATGCTTGGTTGAATTACATACATAATTTTCTGGACTAAAACATGCTGATTATCAAAATTCTACTATAAATTGAACGGTATTAGACCAATGTAAACTGCTCCCTGAAACTCGTTAGTTACTTTTTACTTTTTCAACATTTTTCATATGTTTAGTTGTTTCGTTGATATATTTTAAAATAATTTGAAAAATTCCAGAAAACTAATCCTGTTGATGAACTGTTAAATAAAGAGCGATCAAAATGCAAATATATTGAAAACATGCAACTTGGACAATTTTTAATGTAGAATACCTTTTTAATGTAGAAATGTATAGAAAATTGTATCTTCTATTTTTGCAATTCTATCGAGAACAAATTTATTGTAACTTTTCCATCGACTATGAAAGTTTTGCTCCAAAAAATTTACATTTTTGTATCTTATTACTATTATATTAATACCCTTTCTTGATGGATTTCCAAAATCCACAAAAGATTTTGTGTATTTTCATAATGATCCTTAAGATAAAATTAAGTACTGAGTTAAAAGTGGCAAGCTCCAGCTTAGCATAAAGCTGTTATTACTGTAAATTGCCTTTGTGTTGTTTTTTAATTTTTACTGCCTGATGTCTTTTTTAATCTGCTTCAACTTTTATCCACCAAGTATTAATTTTCATGACGAACAAAAGCGATTTTCACCTAAGCTGCAAGCAAAATAAACGGTATCCGTTTTTTAATTAAAAATTTAACTTTATAACGAACATTAATTTAAAATATTTGCACATAAATGCTTCGATATTAGTCGGCACAAATCTCTTCATTTGCAAATCATTTTTGAATAGTTTGAATTGAACAGATGATTTGTGTATTAAACAAGACAAAATATTTAGTGTTTGAAGTCAATGCTTCATGATAATAAAATTTAATGTTGGTATAAAATTGTTTTTTTTTTGTTTTATTTAAAAACAAATATTTTGTGAATTATTTGGAAAGTAATGGCTTGTTTTATTCTGGAGTTCCACTATAGGCGTTTTTTAGAGTGGCCCTGAAGGAGGACCGACTGAGAAACCGTTCGATCGTAAAATATTCAGTTTTTCTATTTGTTTCTCATGAACATACACACTTACAATTCAAAAATTGCTGCTCTTCTATTAAAAAATCGTTGTCTGTAAGATTTTCTAATAGAAGAATGCCAAAGGGTAAGAAATGAAGCCTGCCAGGCCAGAAAAGAAAAACGTTTTGAATGAATTAAGGACTTTCCGATTTGACCCAATTATTTTAATTTAACTCAGAATATGTGAGTAAACAGTCTCAGTAGTTTTGCCAAAATCTTAATAAATGGTGACTGAAAATTCAAATTTTGGAAACTTCGGCCCTCTTTTGTATATCCGAGTTAGTCTTATCAGTTTTCTCCATATAATAAGTAACCTCTTGTGTAAAATTAATTCTTGAACAAACCTAAGCTATATCCCGCGTTCAAGAATCGTTTTTTTAACGAGACTTTTTAACAAAATTCTAAAAGTAATCTCATTACCTCAGCATTATATTTGAATTGCTGTACTTTACAATAGAATGTCGGAAATATCCGTGCAGTTTGTTTGGGTCGTGCCATCGTTGTACTTATGAATTAAATCACCTATAGCAATCGATAATTTGTTATAATGTCAATGCCGTTTGGTTCTGGTTATTTATTCGAATCAGGTTTAGAACATACAGGAGAATGTGACATTATCAAAAGAGAGACATACATTCTTTTCTTCCTGTTATTGCAAAATACACCCATTTAACAGCAATTTTACAGGGTGAGTCTAAGCAATAGTTCTGAAAATAATGATGATGACGGTCGGACAAGTTTGCAGCATACATTTCTTAAGTGGATTTTCTTCAAATTTATGCAAAGAGAACATGCAATATTTAATGAAACAATATCAGAAAAAATCTTGTTATTTGTTATATATTATTCAAATATAAGTGATCTACCTCCTTCAGATTCAGATTTGTTAAAATTAACTTTGCTGCTTGTGTAATCCTCATATTCAGACCTCAACAGATACGAAAGTGAATGTAGTTCCACATTTTTAATTATGGTAGTTTTACCTATTCCGCCTGCTCCTTCAGATATTCACGTTGCGGATTTTAAATGACTTATACTGGATTAAATTAAATTTTATTGGGGAATTTTGTTGTTAATATTCAGGAATTTAACATCGAAGACCCTGTATCTGTTGCAATTTTAAGATTCCCACTCAATTCCCAATACGGTTCAGAAATGCTTACATATATTTATCTCGTTTCCTTTGAAATGTATTTACCATTTTGCTAAGAAAAAGCATTCGGGTTTTGCAATTGAATTGATTTCCACCGAACCAAAGCGAGGAATCCAATCAAATTTGCTTTTGGTACTCAATCGTGTTAATGCAATTTTAGAAAAAATATCGATGATAGCTAAATACCAGGCGTTTTAAACATCGGAAGATTTTTTGTTTGAAAATCAGTATACTTTATCATTAATTCATCATTCCAAAGCAGCATTTATCTATTTACTTTCGATTAATACATGCACTGATGTTTTCCATAGATGTATTCAATGCAGAATTATTAATCTAGGATTTCTTTGCTGAGCTTAAGCCTAAATTCTCGGACTTCCTTAATATTTTATTAGTTTCATTCTACATTGGTTTTATCTTTTTTGGATTGGATGCTTGAAATAGCACTGTATCAGTTCAATAAAAACATGTTTGTTATGGTGATTTTCTTGGTCTTGATACACTTAATTCAATTTCTTTGTGTATTGTGTGTTTAATAAAACAATACACGTTGCAGCATACATATAAGTATATACAATATATTAACTTCATTATGGTTATTAACGGGAATGACATCATATTTTGAGCCATGGAAGACTCTTATGAGAATTACTTTATCATTATCTTTTATAATTTTGCGATATATCTTGAGAGCGACCAGAATATTTCATTTCTGAATCTACAAAACGCAAAGACTTGGAGCGATGGGTGTAGAATCTAATGTAAGATTTAAAAAATCTTTCTGATTCTCGTTCAATCAGTAATGATTTATTAATAGTAATCTTTTAATATTAATCACTAGTCAAATCTGTGAAAACAGGAAATAATTGATATGTAAAAAGGAAACTAATTTAGTTTTTACACTTGATTACTTGATTTCAATATCAATTAATTTTATTTTCTCAAGACTGGATCGAAGCATCACGAGTTTTGTTAAAGGGAACATGTTAATCTGTTTTATGAACAATGGAGAACACTTCGATATACAGTAACTGTAATTATTAAACTTGTTTATTATTTGTGTGATAATTACAATTTAGTTATTATACTTTTTACGAAGAATGTATCCTTCTATATCAGGATTTGTACTTGAATGGGGTAGTATGCGTGAATATTGAGGGAGTTGTGCAAACGTTTTAGGGTCTTGTTCACTGGTAGGTGGTTGTACACGTGCAAGGCAGGAAATGACGGTCTCTGCATTTCCGGATCATTCATATCGCGTTACCCAGCACTACCCTTATTCATACTTTTAAGGATCGGGAAGTGAATTTGCAGCCACTTCACATCTTATTTGGACAACACTGCTTATTATCAAGATTTTCGGGGGGGTATGGTTTTAACTGCCATTGTTAAAAGAATAATTGCCTCGAAGCACAGTTTGGTCGAGTACCTTGACGTATAACGTTACCAGGAATTTTGTCACACTAGAAGGTCGTTTTAGATGTTTGATAAGTGGAAGCGATATTCACGTGTAAAGTGGAAATTTGAGATATGACTGATATGAAGAGAATCAAGCTGATTTAACATCTCGTTCAGTAGTCCTTCTATTTATTAGCAATCATTTTTTTCCAAAATAAGTTTAATGTATAACATCTATCACATTCTCTTATAATACTGGATATTGTTTAGAGGGCATTTTTATTTTAATTTGTGAAAAACATTTTGAACTAATCGTTCTAGATTTAGTACCGGTACGATTGATGTCTGAAAGAGCTGGACAAAAGCGTGGATTGCTGAAATAATTTATCTTCCAGCCAGCTTGCATTATTCCCTAGCCAAAAGTCATTACCTACAATTCTTTTCCAGTTTAGTGAACTGAAAGACTCAACTCAACTGTGTTAGATAAGAAGCCTTTTTGAAATATTCAGACAGTAAAACGTATTACCCTAGACATAAACTTTTTGCAGCTTACTTAACCGTTCGAAGTTGTTCAGAGCCATGGGCCAACGTTTAAATACACCAAAAACATGCTGTTTGCGTTTAAGCTATTAATATAAATTTCCGGGTTATTACCTACAATAGGGAAAAATACGACGTAAAATTATTATAAGGTAATGTTTTTCTAGCTAACTATGTTACTAAGTTATAATGCGAGAACGTGCTGCCAATATAAATTGCAGGAGTATGAGCTACTGAATATGTTAAACGATAATATTCTGAGAATATATTGAATTTTAATACGACAGTACGTGAGGTGATCGTGTGAAATTTTATTTCGCCAGTCGCCAAATATTCATGAACCTTACATTAATGCACAATTAATTTGGCCATAAAATGACTATTTTGTTTTATTTCACACTATTCGGGCTTGGGCTTGGTTTAATAATGTTTCCAGGAAGAATCTGAATAAGAATATTTTATTACAGGTAATATTCTACGATAGTGACTGGAATCCAACGGTCGACCAACAAGCAATGGACAGAGCCCACAGATTGGGTCAAACGAAACAAGTCACGGTGTATAGGTTGATATGCAAAGGATCAATAGAAGAACGTATATTGCAAAGGGCAAGGGAAAAAAGCGAGGTAAAAAGCATTTGGTTTCGCATTATTTAAACTACTAACAGTAAAAAATGCAAGCGTCTCCCAACAGCATATTCTTGTATATGGTCAACACGTATGATTAGTGATGAATGAAACATCGTTTTTTTTTGTTTTGTTATAAACGTTTTACTATTTTTTGAACGACAATAACACGTGGGGTATTAAGTTTATCTCGTATTTTGCTATTCCGCATAACATGATATGGAGAAGTTTTCTTAATGAGAGTCAACAGACAAATTGAGTTTTTTTTAAGACCAACTGCTTTATTTCAAATGGGAACTAGGGGAGTGTTGCTCTGAAAGTTTTGTTTGTTTATTGTTGCAACGCTGGTCAAAGTCGGACAAAATAAAGTAAAACGTGAAGTTATGTACGTTTGTCTGTTATTTTTACGTTGCATTTTTTGTAGCGCTTATCGCACTTTTAGACTAAAATATACTGGCTACTTTTTCCTAAATAGTTTAATGCTTCCGAGATTTTTAAAGTTTAAGCGTAATTTAAATACATTTTTGAGTTTGTCCCATTTACGTTGCTTTACTTTGCTTGTAATATTTCTTGAAATATGTAAATATATTTTGATTCATCACTCCTGTTTGCATGAGCATTGAATATATAAATTTAAAATGCGACCGTAAGCCCTAATATGTGAGCGACTACTTTACATGATGTAATGTTAATTAAGTCCGGGCAGTAAAATTGTTTCCCATTCAATATTATGCAAAATTTACAGATACAAAAACTAGTCATAAGCGGAGGGAATTTCAAGCCTGATACTCTGAAGCCTAAAGAAGTGGTTTCGCTTCTTCTTGACGACGACGAATTAGTTCAAAAATGTACGTTTACTTTTTAATGTTGGGAAACGCCACATTAATAATTTATTTATTTTATTTAGATCACCTTAAAGTCGAAAACAAGTCGACGCCAGAGGAAACAAGAGACGATAAAAAGCGAAAATTAGCTTTTAAGGTAAAAGTGAATGTTGTAGATGCATTAATTACTGCATAATTCTCACATAAAATTTGTCTGTTAACAGACAATTCCTGCAGCGGACGCGAAGAGGGCTAAAATGGATCCTCCAAATCTTATCCAAGAAATCACCACACATGACCCGCCGCAGAGTCCTGTCAGTGAAATTGATCTTGAAGGGCCTACTGAGGAACCTGATATCAATGATGATGATACACTCATTACAAATAGTAAGTGATTTCAATTATTTGTTAATCACATATTGCTATTTTGATATTCTTATTTTATTATTAGAGTTTGTTTCTCTTGTTTTTTATAATGATGAAAAATGCTAAATAATGTTATTTATTTTCCAGAATATACAGTCTACAATGTATATGGATCAGCAGTCAGACCTAGACCAGCAGGAAGAGGTCAAACGAAGAGAGGCAGACCTAGAGGATCTCGCTCCAGGGTTGCTGGCAATATAAGTCGCAATAACATTGGTTTAAATGGTCCTATTACAGTTGGAATAGGTTCAGGTAAGTTATCATTATTAACGTTTTCACCTTTTTTATACGGGTTTTGATCGTTATTGAGACATTTGAATGGTACGCATGGTGCGACCCACTTAAAAGCGGGACACCTGCATAAAATTTTAATTTATCTTTCGATTCAAGCGCGGGAAAGACAGTACTTTATGATAAAGGGCCACTGTTTGTTTTCCATAATACTCAAAAAGTTTGGATTGTTCTAAAGGGATAACATTTAAATTATTCATGAAATGTTTAAAGAGTTTGCGGTCATTTGAAAATTTGCTAGTTTTCGCGTATTGTCCGCCAATTTGGTCCTTACGGCCTTCTGATTAATTAATATAAATAAAATATTTAATACTAATTAAATTAGTGTGATTTTTAACACTTAACTCTTTCGAATTATGCGGCTCAAAAATTTTGTCTTGTGGCTAAATTAAAGGCCACATTGATATGAAGCTACTCAGCTTATTTATTATGTTCTTTACAAGAACGGCTGTTTAGAGGGTGTTCTTGTTTTTTTGTCATTATGTCATATCACCAGTTTTTCCGCTACATCACCAAGATCACCATTTTTTCCGCCACATAATAAAAAAATGTCACCCTCTAACAATCAATATAAATGTTACGAGAGTGGCATACTGAATGCAAATTCATGTATGCAGGTTTTATACAAGGTCATATTTAAAAGTACAGTGAAAAAAAGATTTGTCAACAAGTGAGAAATATATAGTCAGATATTTTGGTTGCACATTTTCTACGAAAGGTTCAAATTTTTGAGTAAGTTTTGAGAATGAGGAGTTTGAATACAAGGTTTACTAAACTGAAGTTACTACAAGAGAATTTCTAAAAAAGTTGCTGGGACAGTCTAAAGACAGCGTTTGGGTCTTTAGAAAATTTATCAGGTGAGTGCAGTATACGGTGAAATTTGCAAAACTTGCAATGTTCGGCAAACAATGCTAAGAAACCGGCTTGAAATAGCGTCTTAAACATGCCATTGCAATTAATGTTATAAGAAACAACGTGTATGTAGGTGAACATCAACGTCCTAAAGCACATTTATCAATTCACAAATGATTCAGAATACTAATTTATAATAAAAGTTCTGATTCACCAATTGAAAATACCACTTTATGACCTTATAGCTGCTTGCCTTGAACCTTCTAGTTAGGAACGCCGGCGCTTCTATCTGTATAAGAAGGAAATTGATTCACTTCTTATATTCTTATTTACTTCCGGACTTCTATTCGTTTTTGAAAAAAAAACAAGTTTTTATTTTTTTCTGTAATTTGTTAAAAAAATTTATTTTCACTAAATGTGTTCTACTAGATTGTCTATAAGCTAGCGCCATATGGCTTTTAAAATGTTATTATATTTAATGAGATAATTACGTCAACTCAAAGTTGATGGAACGCTAGAAATCTAGTCTTTTTCAACTATTATTGAGTATAGAGTTCCTTCAAAAGTTCGAGATCATCAAAAATCTCCTCGAATCCCTTCCATGACTTGGGTTAGCGTTTGACCCTATGAGCTCAAAATCCTATCAAGACTTACTTTATTTTACAATTTTCACTTTCTCAATAGAATCAATTTGCTTGTAAGAATAAACGCATTGGTTTTACCTTTATTATGTAGAATTTTTAACAGATCCGAGCCAGTCCTCCGAAGGAAGGTAAACTTTATGCATTTTCGACATTGTTATACATTTTATGTTTCGATATTTTATCGAATTATATATGGGGTGTCAATTTCAAAACTTCCCTCCCTTAATATCTCTCTTACAGTTAAAAATATGAAAAATCGAAAAGACACGTCAGTTTTATTTGTAAGGGGGACACTTGAAATAAATATTTTTATCCTTCTTGTTTCAACCCCCTAGGAGAGGTAGATGTCACCTTTAGAATCTTAAATGGGAATGGGGGTCGAGTGGCACATCGTTTTAAAGGGCCTTCAGTTCTCTTTTCAGTGGTACTTTCAATCCTACTTTGTTGCTTTTTGTTCAGAGTTTTCCGTTTTAAAACCGTCGAATAACAGAAAGAAAATCTAGTTTAAACAATTGATATCTCATTTATTGATTAGATTCCTTCTACAAAAATAACTTTTTATTTGCGGAAGAGAAATTTCTACAATAAAACACATGGGGTGTATTTACAAACTATCACATCAGTTGTTTAAAATGTTGTCCATTTTCCTGTAAACAATAATAAAGTCTGTTTTCGAACACCTCCCTAACATTTCGGAAAACTTCACCGGGAATTCACCGGCATTCTGCTGCAATTCGCCTTTTAAGATCATCAATATCAGCAGGTTGTGTCTTATAAATAATGGACTTTAGATGTGCCCAATGAAAGAAGTTTAAGGGTGTTAAATCAGGTGATCTTGGAGGCCATTCAATTGGTCCCCTTCTGCCAATCCATCTATTCGGGAGTCTCTCGTTTAACCACTGTCGTACCGGAAGAAAATAGTGAGGTGGAGCACCGTCCTGCTGGAATGTTAACCAATCCTCCTGTAAAACTGAATTACCTTCTGCATCAATTTGAGCTAGAAACTCATCTCAAGCGTGATAAGAGGATCAAAAGTCTCTTCAAGCATCTTAACGTACAGATCACCTGTCCAAGTTTCCTTCAATAAATAAAGGACCAATAATGGCATTTCCAAGAATACCAGCCCAAACATAATTTTTTTCAGGATATTGTGAATCTCTTTCTCGAAAATATGCGGGTTTTTCACTCCAATATCGACAATTTGGTTTGGTAACATTTCCATTTAGAAAAAATAAACGTTCATCGCTGAAATAGATATTCGGCAGAATATTGGGGATGGCGTTGACTTAATTAATTCACAAAATTCTATTTTTCTATCAAAATGATCGTCATAGAGTTCTTGAAATCAAAATCTCAATGCAGGCAAGTTTAATTGTTTCTGCAACTTTGAAACGCGATTATTCGGAAACCTCTGGACAAAAAGCAACAAAGTACGATACCACTGAAAAGAGAATTGAAGGCCCTTTAAAACGATGTGCCACTAGACCCCCATTCCCATTTCAAATTCTAAGTGGAACATCTATCCCTCCTAGGGAGTTGAAACAAGAAGACTAAAAATATTAATTTAAAGTCCCCCTTACAAATAAAACAGACGTGTGTTTTAGATTTTTCATATTTTTAACTGTAAGAGAGATATTAAGGGTGGGAAGTTTTCAAATTGACACCCCGTATATAATTTATCGAATATTATATTTTTTATTTATTAGTTTCTATTCATAATTTGAAAACTAACCAAATGTAAGCTGTTACGCTGACACGTTTGTGATCAAATACCTGCTGTGCTTTTTCTCAAAAATTATAATTTAAAAATATAATTATTTAAACTTATAGTAAATTATAAAAAGTTAACAAAAATGAACTGCCTGTTGATCTAGTTTAAGATATTGCTTATTAAAGAGCTCCATATATAAACACAGCATAAAAAATTTCGCGTGTTCCAAGTAAACTCTAGTAACCGCCTAAAAACAATCAGGTCACTTCTGAATCATCCTGGATATATAGGATACTTATAGGTTGGTATTAACACGATTTAATTAATTTAGATTTAAAAGCCATTTTTTTAGTTTAAAGTTATGTACTTAAAATGTTCAGTTAAAATATTAAAATTACTTAATACTTTAATAGTTATGGTACAGAAAGTCGTTGAATAACATTACTATTAATGACCATTTCATGGCTTAGCCGAGAATTATATAAGTTATCTACCTATGGCACTGGAGAAAACGAGTTATGAGTGTAACATTTTGATCCATCAGTTTTAAAAAAGTGATTTTGATAAGACTCACTTACTAGCATGTTTTTTGCGCAAATCTATTAACGATTGGTTGCAGCTCTGCCCATATTCATTCATCCATAATTCAACATTTTTATTTACTATCTATCTTGATTTTTTTCTTTAAACTGTTAAATGAAATTCTAGATATATAGATTATAAGACCGCTTGGGTTACCTAAGCTCCTAAACAAGCATCTTTTAACAGTTTTTGTGGATTTTTTGATGAAGCAACTGCTCTGACCCGCCTTCGGGCAAGTGGTAAAAGCTTGGGCGTCTTGGTACAAAAACTACTGGAACAGTTTGTTTGGAAGTTGGAATAATTTTTTAGACCATACATAATTTTGTCGAGAGTAGTAGTAGTAAACATCTTTATTTCTAAAAAAGGCTATCGACCTATCGGTCTTTCTGCCCTTGTTTAATACATGTAGTCTTAATCTAAATAAAAAACAAAGATGAAAATTCTCTTATTCTGGGTTAATAATCTTATTAAAAAAAATTTCCAATTCTAATGACAAGAAAAAATTATTTTATTGTCCAGTAGTCAGTTGCGTTTGTAAGTGTTCGAGTAGCGTTGATGTAGGGAAACGGAAGCGGGATTGTCTGGTTGGTCTTGTAAGACAAAGGGGATTCAGTATGGTCCAGTTGTAGGGGTTGTTTGTCCATTTTGTCTGTAGATGAATGAGTCTTTCCGAAATCTTTGCCATGTTTGTGCGTTCGTATAGTATGTTCGTATAGTTGGGTGGAGGGGTTGTGTATTTAATGAAAGATTTTCCAAATTTTCTATTATTTACGAAATTTGTGTGAAATTGCTAAACAGTGTAGCTATCAGCGGTTGGCTACAAACGGTGCCTCTACCTATGTATTTTAATATTATTTAATTTAATTTATACGATACTTGTCTTGTTTCATACAGTTTTTATATAAACTGGGATGAACATTTGAACATTTATTGCTGTTAACGATTTGATAAAATACCATTGAGGCTGACCTGTCCACAATGTCCGACAGTTAGATTCTATAAGCGATTTCAGTTCATAGATAAAACCATTTAAATTACAAGCATTTAGACTAACGTTTTATATTTTTATGCATGCTGGTAAAGTTAATTATTCTAATTTTCGGGCACCGTGTATATTACTTTTCAAAGCAAAAGTTTATTGTGCTACTGAAGAGAATCCATTTTCACTTTCTTCTCCCCAATTTACCCTGCACTTTCCACAGTTTACACCAGTGTTTACATATCTGGATGATTTAAGAGCATATTAATTTATAACGCTTTGGTAATTTAAAAGAAATATAATTAGGAATAGCTTATCGACTAGTTATAAAATATGTTGTTTTATCCATTATATTCAATTCATTCAATTGCAAATAATAAAATTCCCATCGTAAGGAGTTTTTTTTGAAACTAGAAACAGATTTCTTGTTTTTTGCTTTGTTTCAACTATTTGAAGATAAAGTTATTATTAAAAACATATGTGATAACTTTTTTGCAAATTTGCAATTGAACAAGTACATTTTTTTCAGTTTCAATTAAATAAGATGCAAATATAATTTAATCTGCCGTTTATTTGCCATGATGGCGATATCACATTTTTTCGAATTGTATACGCTTGAGTGGATAATAATTTAGATTAGTTTAAATGGAACGTTATAATCTTGATTTTCCATTTATAAAATTGATGTAATAATTTCTAGTTTTTGAGTAGTTAGATATACCTTTACAATTGAAATTTGTGATATTCAACGTCGTTATAATTACCAAGAATTTTCGCTGGAAAATCGATGATTAACACCGGCTGTAACAGAACGAATTTGTGGTTGACTAAAAATAGACGGTTAGCTGCATCAAATTAGGTTATCAGTGTAAAAACAGCATTTTGTTAAATTCGTGGCAATCAGACTCACCGTAAAAAGCTTTAAATACGGCACATGTGTTTCTAATATAGCTGCCTAAATTAAAAAAGTAGGTCCCGAACTAAAGCTCTACTTCCGGGTTTCTTATACAGCGCGTGTTTGAAATCGACTTTTTTGGTCGCTTTTTTTTATAGGCAAATGAGCGTCAGTTGCTGCTAGGTACCTGCGCAAAAAACAGTCACCTTTTAGAACCACCTTTGAATATATTTCCTGAAGGATATCCGCCAGATGCCGGGAAGAGTTACCGCCTTGCTCTGATTTGGGTCGGATGCCCCTCTTTTTATTTTTGTTCTGCTCTTTCTTAAAGCACAATCAATGTTTTTTTGGGTTTTCTACGTCCCACACTTGCGTCGCTACCTACATTCAGTTCGTGGCAAACTTCTTTTTTTACAACCCACCCTCAAGTGTTTCTATTTTCATTTAAATCGTATCCTTGAGGTAGGTACATGCTCGTTTGCCCATAGGGTAAACTGAATTCAACGAACAATAAGAGCTATTTTAATAGTTTGCTATTACATGTTAAATGAGAATTTTTAATTCCCGATTTTCAGGGCATTGGTTTAATTTAGTGTGATTAATTTTAACCACAATGTTATTTACATCATTAGCCATACAATGCAATGTACACAATGATTTGCATAATAACTTCGAGATGTAAATAATCGGTTTTTACTAATTTACCGTCATATTTTATCTTGATTCTTAGTGTGCTTTATGGCTCATTAAGATGGGAACCTAATTTTTCTATTCAAAAACGTCGACTCAAGACTTACCCAACACAAGCCAGAAGGTTTTTTGATGTGAAAGTTAACAATTCAAGTTATCTACAGGTTTTTTAAAATTAGTTTTTCTACAGTGGAATCCCAAAATACGGCGACTTATTTTCGTGTTATAATCTTTTCAGTTAGACCGGAAAAACCGAGTGGCAAAAGTCCTTTTGAAATTTTAACATCAAAATTAATAGTTAATAAATTATTTCGTCTGGAATTGCTAACTCTAAGTTCAAAATTTATAATACACTAATAAACAACGTGAAATTTGAGAATATTGTCTCTACGGACGTCTCTCTAAAGACAGCTTGTTTGGCATAGAGGCTTACTATACAAACTATACAAACTACACACACCAACATATCTACTACACACCATAAAGAACTTACTAGAAAACAGACAATTACAAGTACGAATTGACAAAACACTGTCTTTTTCTTTTTCCCCTGAACAAGGGCTCCCTCAAGGATCCCCGCTCTCACCGTTTCTCTACAATATATACTGCCATGACATATACAATTACAACTTACCAGACAAAAATCAAATCGACAGATCGGCATACATATTACAATACGCAGACGACACTGCACTTATTTTACATGACAAAACTACTGAGAGAGCAGCTCAAAGACTCCAAACACTAACAAACAACGCAATGACAGGGTTTTATAAATGGAGAATAACACCAAACGCGTCAAAAAACCAACTTCTGCTCACAAACCACGGACTCAACGCTGACTCCCCTACAATAACTGCAGACGGCCAAACGACACAACCAAAAAACGACGTAAAATACCTTGGAATCATTAAATTTACTAAACACATACGAAACATCAGAACAGTAACGATAAAAAGAACAAAACACTTTCGCTCACTAACATACAAAGACAAAGGAATTAGTACAAATACCGCTATAAAAATATACAAAGCGATCTGCAGACTCCTCTTGGACTATGGACATATACTCATGACCAACGAAACAGAAAGGACAAAACGTTATATACAAACAACAGAACAAATTGCACTAAGACAAATAACACGAATAAGACACCTCCAAAACCCATTATACAACCCTTCACCCAACTACTATACGAACGCACAAACATGACAAAGATTTCGGAAAGACTCATACATCTACCGCCAAAATGGACAAACAACCCCTACAACTGGACCATACTGAATCCCCTTTGTCTTACAAGACCAACCAGACAATCCCACTTCCGTTTCCCTACATCAACGCTACTCGAAAACTTACAAACGCAACTGACTACTGGACAATAAAATACTTTTTTCTTGTCTTTAGAATTAGAAAGTTTATTGAATGAAATTGTTAACCCAGAATAAGAGAATTTTTATCTTTGTTTTTTATTTAGATTTTATTTTTTATTAAGTCTATATGTACTAAACAAGGGCAGAAAGGCCGATAGGTCGATAGCCTTTTTTAGAAATAGAGATGTTTACTACTACTGTTACAATTCGCGAAAGTATGGAAGAATATTAAAATTATTGATTTGATTTTTTGGTGATTGCGAATTTTTCCAAGTTATTTGGATTTAGATTATTATTTCATTTCAATTTATCGATTTTCTATTTATGTGTATGTTATTTTCGGATACCGAAAATACCTAAACAATATTGCGAGGGCGAATAACAGATTATTGTGCCCATATTTTCACCACCATCGCTTAGGTCTTGTATGAGTGTCTCAATTTAGCACTGTACTTACAGGAACTTACTGTGTCATTCTTTTGTTAGAAACCTCTTAGGGAACTGTTAAACTGAAAGCCACTAAACGTGTCACACCTTTTGGTTCCTGCACATCGTATTTGTATTTGTTATGTCATTTTTAAAGGTTTCGCTAATTTAACTAGATTATTGGTATTTAATAAACAAGATCTTAGGCGTCTCATTAGTGTTGATAATCATTATAAAATCTCTTTTAGTTCAATTGAACTCATTTGGCGAACCGTCTTCGACTCCAGACTCAGCGTCATCAGTGTCATCAACACAATCTTCTCCAAGAGGCGCTGGAGAAATTCCTTTAGATGTTTCGGGTTTGTATATTCCTCCAAATACGAGACGAGGTCCTGGTCGACCGCGTCTTAGACCCTCAGGACCCGCACATGCAGGATCACGAGTAGCGCGTCCACGTAAACCCGCGCGACCTCTCCCGGTTCCTTTGCCATCGGAACCTGGGGCAACTCACATAAATTCTGCTTATTCCTTTTACGATTTTCTCGATGACTAAACTTAAAAGTAAAATATCATTGATTTTGAGTACTTCACCGGGTTACGGGTTAAGTATTGTGTTATCTTCTCGTATCGTATCTCTGGTCATGCCTTTATGTAACATTGGATTTTACCGCGAGTTGTGCTAAGTAACTCATATTCTATCAGATCAACTGCTGTTTTAGCACAACCTCAGTGAAAAGAAATAGTGGGACATAATGATCGTTTTTTCCTCATTCAATGACATCGAAGTGAACAATGCTTACTTTTATTTAATATTTATTATACTTTGTTATTTTTACACTCTGCTCTTTTTTGACAAAAAATCTTTGGTAATTTTTACTGTGTTCTAACGCGCGCTAACAATATTATAAAACATTTTTATGAAGAAATGAATAAAGTTTTTGAGTTAATTGACTGATTTGAAAGATTCGTTTTAATGATGAAAGTTGTAATAATTTCAGTTTTGTTATTCGTATGTGGTATTTATGTGATAATGAGGAATATATTCAACAAAAGAAAACTTTGTACTGTTGAAATTAAAATAAATCTTTGCTTTGTATCATTTTGCTAATCAAATTTTTATTAGATAAAAAAAATTTGAGGATTACATTTTAGGTTTGTTGTACATATATACTTATGTAATTTCTTTACTATTAATTTTTACACTTTTTTGAAAATTGCTTGTAAAGCAAATGTCAAATTCTAAATGTTTAGTTAAAATTCGAATTCTAAATGTCGTTTTAGTTCTTTTGTCACTTAACATTTGTATACTATTTAATAATCTTGGTACCTGAGAACTAAGAAGCGTTGTGCTTTGTATATGTGTGTTTTAGTTTCACCATTATTTATTTTGTAATATATGCATACAAATGTATATTAGTGTACGAGCTTTGTACAGTCTATCATAGGTATCGGTATTAACTATGAAGTAGGTACTGTTTCAAATATATATGTTTTCGAACATCGTTTATATTTGCATCTATAACACTTGTCTCTGTACTGTAACATCTATCTTTGTTTATGTAGCTTTTTAAATTTATTTTATGACTATTTGACTATACATGGAAGAACATTTCATAAAATACCTTTACGCTTATAATAATTTACATTAAAGTCTGTTTTTAGTAAGAAGTATTGAATAATTTTTATTTTGAGCCCCAGCCTTAATCCTTATCCCCCATAGAATATTTGTCGTTGGATTTCAATTCATCAGGGAGCGAGGTGACTTCGTTGCACGTTTTAAATGAATCTGGAAATATGTTCATTTAAATCCCAGAAAGTGCCAAAATCGTAAGTATACAAGGTGTTTGTTAATTGACAAATGTGTTAATTTCTAAGATTTAGTTCTGGACGTTTTAATTCAGAGAAATAATTCAGTTATTCACCGCCGAAGCAATTAAAATGTGATTAAGCTTCAAATATACACGGTGTTTGAAATAACATACTTCATCATTGTTATCTAGTAAACTACTTGAACTCAGAGTTAGATGAAGGCAATATTTTGGTTTCAAACATTCAATTCAAAGAAAAAATTATTTTATTAAATTTTTCTAAGCTTACTAACTTTAGAATCACTGGTGAACAGGTTATATAATTTTTTGTAGTTTAAACTTTGTCGAATATAAATTTTTTGTAGTTTAAACTTTGTCGAATATAAAACATTTAAAAAGTTTAGGAATTCTAAATCACATTAATCCCAACGTTTTTACCTCAAACGACCATCCTTAGAGTCAGCTACATTGAAATACTAGACTAGCCGAGTTCATTATACGGAACATCCAACGGGTTCCTCGAGACAATCAACATCAATATGCACACACTTATGCAACGGCTAGTACGAAAACAGAACAATCATTGTTGGCGAAACTATTCTTGCTCGATTAAAACTACAGTATATATAGGGTGCTTGCACTGAAGACGAGTAAATGGTCGACTAAAAGTAGTCGAGTAAAGTATATCAATATCAACTTTTCGGTTAACCTGCATATTAGGATTATGTCGTGATTAAGTTTTATTCGCGGACGAGCTGGATTTGTAGTCTCATAATTTGGTTGAACTGCGGTTTAAAAGTTCAATGTGCCTCTTCAACTCACATATGCAGTATGTTTGTATGTATGTTGTATAATATGCAAACTGTCTTTTAGTAATAATATACGTATTTTTCACAAAGTTGTTTTCCTACATATTTTGAACATCACATCAGCACCTCATTAGAACTTGGGGAATGTGCGTATGACGTTAGGCGTTAAAAATTTGTCTGGTCCAATTCATGTTTTTTTTTTATTTTCGATTGAAAGCAGGGGTTATAAACCCGAGGAACCCCAAAAACACTTTTTTAAATAAATAACCCTTCCACACAGGACCGAAGTTCATTATATCAGTCCCGCAGCGAACGTGTTAAAACTTATTAGGCTTCAACATTCAATGGCAATACAAATTTAAATATTTTCGACTGATCGAATACTAAAATTCACATATTAAATTTTCTTATTAATTCTAAATTTCGATTACATAAGAATGTCAACCAAGAAATTGGATATTATAGCTTAAAGTTAAGTATGGATGCTGATAATGAGTTAAATATGGATCGGAGTCTATCGTCTAGTTTTCATTTAATTCATTCCAATATATTCCTGGGTTTCAGTCAATTTTACTGTTTATTATTTAAAATGTTACAAATACGTTTCGGTGTCTTTCTCCACCATCATCAGTTTATATTTTAAAATATATATTTTATTAAAATATATATTTTTCATTTAATGCCATCTTTTTCCCGATTTATTGGTCAATAAAGTGTGCCAATTATTGAAGGTCGCCATATATGAGCATAAAGCGCGGAACCGGGCTGCGAGATAAATCGTACGATTTATTGCGGACTTGGAGCATGTTTGAAATTTTTGGAGTTATTTGTTTGCTAATTGCAATGACAAAGTTGGCAGCGATTCTTGAAGTAAAGTGACAAGGATGTAGGGGTTCGGTATTTTTTTCTTTTTATTGTGTTTCAGATGTTGAAAATCTGTGTTATATGCAATACGTTTGAAAAATTAATTAAGAAATTTAATCGCATCTTTGGAGACATAAGCAAAGAATTGGGCTCTTCGTTACCAACACAATCTACACATCGTTACCAACACAAAATAACAGAACTAAAGTGTTCTTTCTCGGTATCTTTCTAGGAGGAGGTCGTAAAAATATAAATTATAGGAGCTTGTCCTACTCTTATTTTGTGCTCTATCCGAATCCGCGAGCGTTCTCATCTTTCGAAATACAAAATTTGTTGGACTTTGCCTCAACCTTTGCATAATTAATACATCTCGGTGAACGTTCAAAGATTCAGTCTTTGAAAATAAAATTCACTAATTAAGGTCTCGCACACGGGAGAGTCTTCAGATTTTTTTCATTTCGGATATATGAAGCGATTGAATGCAGCTGTTCTCAATGACTTTTTGGTATAAATAATCTTTAATATTTTCAATTATTTTTATCTCGGAACTTAAATTGTCTATGTAGCTATATTTTAGTGACATTACGAAGTGCACTTTAAGTCTTTAAAAATGCATATCTTGCCAACCATTGGAAATGACTTGCTTGATGCATAAACCATGACTTGCTTGATGCATAAACCATTTTGATAGAGTGCATTGAGAAATGTTTGAGGGTAGAAAAATATAGGCCAAGAATTACAGGAAAATATGCCTTGGAAGCGCATTTAAATAGCGGGTTGGTCAGTCGTCAACCACTTCGATAGCACGTAACCGATAATTTGCTTCATGCTATTTATTGCTCAATTATGTTTATTAGACTAACAAATCGAGTTCATCACACAAAATGCCTTTTGACTACTTAACAATTGCGCTATTCAGAACTCATCTTGGCACCACATGATTGAGACACGCATATCAGCAGCAGGAATTCTGATCTCCAAAATTGAAAAAATATACTTATGAATATGAAAATGTTTTTTTTTTAATATTAAAATATATCTTTTGTCTGCATAGTGCTACAAATGGGTTAGTTTCTATTCTACAGGGTTATTCAAATTTCTCTTATAAAATTCATATGTATTTCTTTGGATGCTACAACTGTTGATGATAACATTCATCCCTTATTTGCAATATCTTCATTCTCAGCTACTCCAACTTCCTTTTCAAATAGTTCTTAAATGGTTATGGATCATATGGGACCTTTGTGAAAAGGTATCTCAAAATTGTGTTCAGTGGTATATAAAATTCTGGATCTGCCCATTCCATTTCGATAAATCAAGAGTTACCATTCTGTCGGAACCTTCTTGATTTTGTTGATCAATTCTTTAATATAAAACCATTTGGTTGATTTTCATTCGGAAAAATGACTGCACATTAACTTTTTGTGTATATTGTGAAGTGTACGTCCTTCATGTATTATGCGTGGATTGTTAGTGGTCCAAAATCGATAATTATGTATGATAAAAGTGCCTTTAAACAAAACGTCACTTCGTGAAACGTAAAAACGTCTAGCAATAATCCTCACGAAGTTCCCGAAAAACATGCAAGTCCTCTGCAGGGTTGATAATTCGCGTTTTTTAAGAATGTATGTTTGGTACTTTGACTAGTATCGCAATTATGTGGAAAATGAATTAATATGTAGCCATCTTATAATATGATCAAGCTTTTTGTATTCTCTTAACGCTTGTGGTCTCCCAGCTTTAGGTACATCCCTTGTTCTTCAAACTTATGAAATATTGACATATAATTGTGCAAAAGGCAAATTTGCATTAAATAATGCGCAAACGTCTTTTAGACTGCGTACTTTTCCTTCCAATCCAATTCAAATTTCAGTTTGTTATTTTTCTGAGACATTACTTTTTGAAAATTTCTTTTAAGAAGATGTACAGAACAGCTTCCTTCGTAAAATGTCAAACGATTCTAACTTATCGTGATAATCAATACTAGCCATCGGTGTAAAACTAATTTATTTTCAACCTCAGAAAACCAATTTTTACTTTTGCTCTGGCAGATTATTTTATATTGTCTCGCTATAGCTAAGTCATAGCAGGAAAATTTTAACCATACAAGTTTTATGGAAACAAAATTAGCAGATTTTTGAAGATTAAGATTAATCTTCATAGTTTGCCTTTCTCTAAAATGTGCTCCTAAAATCTGACCACCTATTTCAGGAACACCTTTTATAAATAGAGATACTGTTGATGATTAGATAGATACCTATTATTGTATTGCTCACGTAGAATTTTCTCATTTAACTATTTTCTAAAGGCAATGACCAAGAACTCCTCAATAAAGGTTGATTTGTTTCATTGAAACATAACAAGACTATTGTTTGTCTAAGCTTGAAACTGTTCCAAAAATCGTATCACATAACAAAAACAGCTGGAAAAAATTCAGCTATTATTCAAATTTAATTACAATACATAAAGTTCCTAGAATAATTTAAAATCGTAGCCTGCCCTCACTTTAGCAACTTATTGTTATGGTTTGGTATTGTTCTAAATTTTCCTCTAAAAGAATTCCGGATATTTCCAAGAGAAACAAAAGAGTTGCTGTTAAAGGCTCCATAATAGCCCTGACTGAATTCCAGGAGTGTATTTAAAATATCGAGATAGAAAGTTTAACATCAGCTCTGCTATTCGAATTTCGTTCAATAATTTTAGCTGGTTGTTTTTCAAAATGTGTGTGTTTGTGATTAGGTATATCGTGTTTTCTCAAAAATCACAAACATATTTTTACTATGAATTGATGATAAAGATACTTTGCTGCGAGTGTGCTGGGTGATAAATTGTATGTATAAAGTTATTGTATAAGATAGATTAAAATCTATTAGTTTCATCAGAATACATGATTACTTTGATGGTGATGTTCGTCATTTTGATGGTTTCCAGAGCTGAATATATTTGTTCCAATATTAAATAATAATGATTATCTTTGCTGAGGTAGATAAAAATCCACTGTTTATGGAAAATATATTTTGCCTTTCTTTACACAAGAAGGTTCACTTGCAGGGAGAGAAACTTTGGAGTTGTTTTGATAAACTGCATTCGAAAAGATGCAATGTTGCTAAAAAAATAAAAATGCTGCTTCAATGAAATAAAGGGTAAAAATACCTCTTGATAATTTTAATGTTAATGAAACCGCAACAACTGCAAAGGATAAAATCAAATTTACTTAACATAATTTATAAATAAAATAATGGCGGGTAGTAAATGTAGACATAAATATTATTATCCAAAACTCTCTACCAAATATTTACCGAAAATTCATTTTGAAACGATTTTGACCAGATTTTCTCCTTGATATCGATCTGCTCAAACATGAATATTATAATCAGTTGTTAGTCCACGTCTTCAAATCAGATTCATAGGGTCAAATAATTTTGTAAAAAGGCAGGAAGTTCTTCCGCCAAGCTTAAAATAGTATAACATACTAAAATACGAATGCAATCGTAATCATTTTGACGATTTATGTTATCGTATAAAACGGTGATTCAAGTTTCGAAAATTTTCATGTTATCGAGATCCATCGAAGTATTTTCTTCGATCCTGGATTCTTGCAGATGGAATGCGACTTTAGAAGAAATTCAAACACTGCTGCTTTCCTATTTCCATCTCAAATTCCACAACAAATACTTAGAAAACTAAAAGTAATGATAACAATGACAATAACTACGAATCGCATTATTGCGACACTGTTAATTTTATATATAAAACTGTTATTGTTGTACTTGTTCAATTGGTTTTTAATGATTATTATTTAGATGTATCACTCGCAAAATCTGGGTGATCGATAGTCGTAAACAGAAAACGAAGAAATTTTTTTTATAACTAGTTGAATGGACCCAAAGCGATTAATATTTTAATATTAAAAATATTATTTTTTATTGTTAATCATGCTGTCTCTGGGTAGTTAACTACTAGAAAAGTTCATGAAAATATCTCCAGCCATTTGATATCAATTTACAAACAAAATTTTTGTGTCCAAACTTTAAACCTGTATTTCTGAACCAGTGGATGTGTACTTTTTGAAGTTTCCAAAATACTTATTAATGCATTTTTTTTAACCGAGACTTGCAGTGTTTTTCAGAAGGCTTAACACATCAAGTTCATTACTTAATCCAAACCTGGATAAATCCATTAAAATAGAATATCGATTAATAGCCCCCTCAGGACTCTTGAAAGTTCATAGCCTGAGCACTCGAGACTCGAGGCGTCAGACAACCGCGATTTCTAGTTTTCCATTGTGATTTTCCTTCTGGACACATATTTTTACAATGGAAAAGCTTTGCCAATGTCGGTGCTGGATATTATTTCCACCAGACAACTCGAAAATACTTCGATATTATGAATATTTCATTTGCAGCGAAGTGAAACAGCAAATTATCTCCACATAATAAAATTAATTTGATTTCCTAATGACAGTTTCAGTTTTAATTAATGGATTTTCTCAGAAACGCATAGAATTTTGACTAATTTATTTTGATATATTTTCGTTGTTTTAATCCTTTCTGACCTAAATTGCAGCTTTCAATCAATCATAAATCAAAGTGAATTATGGTCTTTTCGAATACCACAATAGTTACATAATGCAAAGAATTAAAAATACTTTCTCCGAACTTCTTCAAATCAATGGCAGGTCTGTTACTTACTTGGATAATTCAAAAACCTCTTTTACAAATTTGGTTTTAACACTGATGGTCAGGTGTTAAATTTTATAGTGGCTTTGCTTTGTGACAAAAATTACTTTTTTTCCGTATCAACTCGATATACGCTTTCAATCTACAATGATCTTCTTTACAGCAATTCAAGCCAGTGGCGGATCTTGGTATACATTTTAATGCGTTCTGAAACTTTTTATAAATTTAGTCTTTACTATTTTGAAATTTTCAATTTTTAAGGTAAACGTTGTTCAATAGATAGTATGGAAGAAACTGCTAAATGATGCTCGGTCATTGAATTTCTGAGAAATGTTTTAAATCATTTTAGGGTTGATAGTTCGGCCTCTGATCTTGTCATGGGAGTTGTTACCACAATTTCTAATAATTTTGTTTAATAATCTTATCTCTTGTATTGTTTGGAATGACAAATTTCAGAAGAGATAGTATGCCATTTAGTGTCCTGCAATCATTTCTTGAATAAATAACGGACAGTTCAGTTCTTTGTTCGTTTTTTATTAAAAAATATATAAAGCCAGGAAACATTCCTGGATACTCGGGAGTATCGCTCTGATCAAAGGGCCAATTTAAAAGGTCAATAAAATTTAATGCAATTTATAACTTTTGTTAAAACTCCTTGATGTATTTTCCTATTAAAGCAAGTTCCAAACAATTATGAAAATGCTTTTTAGAAGTTTAGTGCCTTTTATCTTAAAGCTCAAGGGCTACAGATCGGTAATTCCCCTTTCCGCTGAAGCTGTATCGTCACCAAAAAGCGAACAGGGAAAGTAGCATCAAGTTTTGTTTGTTTGATCCACAAATCGAGTTATTTTTTAAATTAAATTAACTTGTATAACGTTTCCTTCGATTTTCATTAGCATTTTCAATAATAATACATGGTAATTATCTAACTTTTCCTTTTAATCCTATCTTTTGGTCGCATACATATTTTAAAAGTCTCCTCACATTAATTAAACTGAAGACTACTTCCATAGCACACAGCTAATAATGGTCGGCAAATCAGTAATATACCAAAACATAAACTCTCACACACTATTTTTGTTTAAATTGAACTCGCTGCGCCATGAAATAAAAAGTCGTACAACCGATACTTATCTGGTACTCGATAACGCCGCGGAAGCTGGACTAAGTGCAGTTAAATCACCAGTTAACTCACGGCTTTGTTTTAGTTTGACAAGGGATGAGAGAAGTGGGGCCCGGGTTTTTGAAGAGGCGCATTGAGCACGATCATGTGGCCCAAATTAAATAATAATTCAGAACTTAAGAATAGTAACTTGAGTCGGTAGTTTATTATCCTGGTCGAATTTACTTGAGTTGTTCGTACTTCTAGACCCACAACAGATATTTTGTTTTATTTTTATAATTTCGTAGTAAATATATATTTACTACGCATATCAGCAATCTAGCTGATGGTATCATCTGCTATCTATAAGCATCCTGGAAGAAGCTTATAATACTACTTTGCCAGTAGTAACTGAAAACATATTTCACTTACGCAAGTGACTTGTAGATTTTATTGAGTACTCCGTACTTTATTTAATATGTAGGGCAGCAAAAATGTGGTTTTTTAAATTGACAAGGGTCTTTCAAGTAAGCAAATTAGATGTTTTGATGCAAAAAAACGTCGGGTATTTAGTATTTAGGTAAATCCACCCAAATAATACAATTTCGCCTTATTTTCGAAAAACTGTGTAAAGCCATACTTCGGTGCGTTTTGGAACTGCATAGAGAAAAATAAGATAATGGACTTAAATGTCTATAGCAGATAAACGAAGCAATATCGGACACATGCAAGTTAGCTTACATGGATCTAATTTGAATGATATTAAATTACAGCAAAAAAAACTATAGTGTATAAAATTGGGAGAATTTTTCCATTTTGGTAAACCTGAATCCTTAGTTTGACTCATTCAAGTAAGGCAGTTATCCGGAAAATATTTAACGAAATTATAGCCTTTTATTCACCTTGGCGGTGCGCAAGATATCTTTAAAGCGCCCGAGATAAGTATAGCATTTTTGTATACTAGAAGTAAGCTAACAAGACTCGTATTGAGGGTTTTCTTCGATTAAAGAAAATATTTAGGCAATTTTCCCAAGTTAACACCTGGCTCTGACCAGGCTTTATTTGAATAAAACCAAACAAATAATACATTAAACAGGCGGGCTGGTATATTTATATCTTACTTAGAAGAGGTCGAAACAGAGTGCGTGCTTCTAATTCGCTAAATATAAAACGCTCAAACTCTCTCTCTTCTGTAAACATGAAATGTTAGTTACAAGGGAAACCGTACGAAAGGAAATTGCTTTCAGAGTTTTCACCGTCGGGGCTTCGTATGAAAAACGTAATTTTGTACATAGTGCTAATTTTTTCATCATTTTGTGCCGGGCGATTAGTGTTCAGTGGTCTAAGTTAGTGTATGTGCATACTCGCGAATAGTGCGAACATTCTGTGAGAAGCGTACTTGTGCTTGTTTTTTTTGTTAGAATGATCATCGGTGTCCCCCAAAAATTATACAGCATCCGAGGTGACGGTCTCAACCTTGAAATGGATACAAACATTATTTTGGTATGTTTAAATTTAAACTCGACTGACAGACCAATCGCAAGACACGGTTTGAGCTTTATCGCTTTGTGTGTATATTCCAGTTTATTTTTCTGATGCTTCTAATAGCCGCAGTGCCAACACAAAAAAAACGACTTTTAGTACACCTCCTTGCCAATTAATTTTTTAATGGCAATAATCACCATATGTGCAAGAAAATCAAATAATATATGCGTAAAGTATTCGATAATCCCATTAAATGCCGGAAAATTGATGAACTCGTAATATAGTTGCCTTGTTTAATGAGATCAATTATTAACAATTATGGTTGAGAAAAAGTCTCAATTCAATTCATCGTTAGTGAATTATCCCACTAACATACTTTTTAACAGGTCTGGGTACGGCATATGGCAGTAAACAGTTCATGACCCATTTAGACTTACGCAGGTTGCATTAGAAACGCAAGGTTGAAAATAAAATAAATTAAACTTCTCTATTACTTCGAAAATTTGTGGTTATTTATGACTTTTTACTTTAAATCCCATTTTGGAAATGGTAAATATTAATTATTTTTATTAAGGCTGAAATAAAAAATATATAAATATATATAAACGAACGTTGGCGACAAAAAAAATAGCCAAAAAAGGCCCATAGACGATATAGAATCTCAATTAATGTACATAATTATAAACAATATAAAAACATGAGATTATGGATTTCAAATTTACATTCTGTGATGAAAAGATATTATTCCTCATGTAACTCTTATATGTAAAATTTGTGTTTAAAATTATTTTATTCTCAGTTGATAATCAAGAAACACACCAACCTGTAGCATTTTGTGCCTGTAAGTAAACTTCTGGACACATTTTGTCAACTGATTTTTTTCTCTCATAACTTTTACCATAGAGCTTGATACAAGCTTTGAAATTATGTATTGCATTTTCTACTTTCCATTTAAGCTCGTTTGCGGTAGCAACTGCTTCAACTAGTGAGTTTTACGTGTTTTAACGATGCAGGATGTCACTTCAGAATTCGCAATCATTGTGCATTTTTCACATAAATATGAACAATTACTGATATACTAAATTTAATTAATTTTCCTTTTTGTAAAATTTACAAACTTAAAATAATTTAATATTTAATAAATTTACAAAATTACGAATCCTTTAAATGGTTTCGTGGACTATTATTTTCTCTGTGTGTGAGGTAACAACATTGACGAATTGTTTATTGGAATTTTTCAATTATTTAACTTTTATCCCATTGAGCAGGTATCAATACTATATCCAGGCAGGCATCCAACAGCAAATATCCAGGTTGTCCAGAAGCTAGTGTTAAAACACTGCGCCTACATAATCGATGATCAAAAATAGAAAATTTTTACATCAATCAGTCTGATAATGCTTGTTTTTCAATATACAAGGTGTTGAAATTTTTATTTTTCTCTGTTTGCTAGACATTTTTCGAACAAATCTCAAAACAGGGGGGTATATAAGTTTGTTTTTTTTTCACATGACATGCAGATGACTCATGTGACGGTATAATTGCATTAAATTGGCTCAAAAACACATTAAAATAGTAGTAGTAAACATCTTTATTTCTAAAAAAGGCTATCAACCTATCGGTCTTTCTGCCCTTGTTTAATACATGTAGTCTTAATCTAAATAAAAAACAATTATGAAAATTCTCTTATTCTAGGTTAGCAATCTTATTAAATAAACTTTCCAATTCTAATGACAAGAAAAAATTATTTTATTGTCCACTAGTCAGTTGCGTTTGTAAGTGTTCGAGTAGCGTTGATGTAGGGAAACGGAAGCGGGATTGTCTGGTTGGTCTTGTAAGACAAAGGGGATTCAGTATGGCCCAGTTGTAGGGGTTGTTTGTCCATTTTGTCTGTAGATGTATGACTCTTTCCGAAATCTTTGTCATGTTTGTGCGTTCGTATAGTAGTTGGGTGGAGGGGTTGTGTAGTGGGTTTTGGGGGTGTCTTATTCGTGTTATTAGTCTTAGTGCAATTTGCTCTGTTGTTTGTATATAACGTTTTGTCCTTTCTGTTCCGTTGGTCATGAGTATATGTCCATAGTATAGCAAGGGTCTACAAATAGCTTTATATATTTTGGTGGCGGTGTTTGTGCTAATTCCTCTGTCTTTGTAGGTTAGCGATCGGAAGTGTTTTGTTCTCTTTATTGTTTCTGTTATTGTTATCAGCGTTGAGTCTGTGGTTTGTGAGCAGAATTTGGTTTTTTGACGCGTTTGGTGTTAGTCTCCATTTATAAAACCATGTCATTGTGTTGTTTGTTAGTGTTTGGAGTCTTTGAGCTGCTCTCTCAGTAGTTTTGTCATGTACAATAAGTGCCGTGTCGTCTGCGTATTGTAATATGTATGCCGATCTGTCGATTTGATTTTTGTCTGGTAAGTTGTAATTGTATATGTCATGGCAGTATATATTGTAGAGAAACGGTGAGAGCGGGGATCCTTGAGGGAGCTCTTGTTCAGGGGAAAAAGAAAATGACAGTGTTTTGTCAATTCGTCCTTGTAGTTGTCTGTTTTCTAGTAAGTTCTTTATGGTGTGTAGTAGATATGTTGGTGTGTGTAGTTTGTATAGTAAGCCTCTATGCCAGACACTATCAAAAGCCTTGTTAATGTCCATAAACAGGCAAGCTGTCTTTCTGTCAGTTAGGTGGGTAGTTTGTATATTGTTGGCCAAAATAAAGAGCGGATGAATAGTCGAGTGATGTTGTTTGAAACCAAATTGGTAGGTAGGTATATATTTTCCAATCACTTTTTCAAGCCGCTGCTTTATTATGTATTCAAAAATTTTGCTTAGTACTGGAAGTAGTGTAATTGGTCTGTAGTTGCTCGGTTGTGTATTGTCCAGTCCATTTTTGGGTATAGGGATTATTAAGCCGTTTTTCCATGTTTTTGGAATTATGTTATTTCTGATGCAGTTGTTCAATTCAGTTAGGATCAGTTTGTGTGTTTCTTGAGTTAGGCTTTTCAAGAGTTTTGCCTTAATTTTATCTTTTCCCGGTGCCGTGTTTTTGATATGCGCTAGGGCTTCATCGTACTCTGTGTCTGTGATCAGTTTGTAGGTATAGTTTGGTGAGCTGTTAAAATAGTTCAAGTACCAGTCGTTGATCAAGTTCCAGTTGTCATTGTCGAAGTTAGGGTTTGTCGATATGCTGAAGGCCCTTTGATAGTGTCTGGCGAACGCGTCCGCTTTCTATTTGTCTGTGTAACGTTCTATTCCGTTTTCGTCAATTGTGTCAGTAGTGCCAGTTTTTTTGTATTGCGCTAGTTTCTTAATTTTTCGCCAGTATGTTTTGCCTTTGTCTTTTTATATTTCTTTACATGTTTCTAGCCATTTGTCTTGTCGGTATTGTCCAATCAAAGTTTTAATGTTTCTGTTAAGTTGGTTCAGTGTCTTTTTTAGGTCGTTATTTTGAGTGTTTGTATATAGTCTGTACAGTTCTCTCTTATGTTTTATTAGTCTCAGTATGTATTTGGGCAGTGTATGTCGGTAGAAAGCATATTAAAATATAATGCAGTGAAAATCAAGACAACACGTTTTAGCACATAACCGTTTTCAAGCATTTAGGGAGAAATTTCAGAGCAATGAATAGGATCCTATTCATGTTCTAATGTTTTAAGATGCTAATTCTTTAACTATTTCATTAACGTAATAAAAATAAATAAAACATTTAATTATGAATATGTACTACACTTTTGGCCATAGAACAAAAAACGACTTGAACGCATTAGCTATCTATTCATTGGAAGGATGTATGATAAATAACTTTACATCTTGAATACCGAAATCAAGCTTTTTGGGAACATTGTTTATATGAGTATAAAGGAGTCCTATATGATATAGTAGAATATCCGGATAAACGATTACAGATTAATTTTCTGGCTGACCCAGTAAATTTCATTAAACGCTTAAAAATAATTACATTTACAGATCATAAACCATAATAAATAGGAGAAAAACCCTGTAAAATCCGATAAAATTCCACTTTAATTAAGCATTCAAATAATTCAAAGAATATAAAGGATAAAGTATAAAGCACACAATAAAATTTGTTATAAGCTGGGATTCATCGAAAACATCGAAAACGATAGTATATAGTGCGGATGCTTTAAAGTTATTACAAAGAAATATCTCGATAAAGATTTAAAAGAGTAAATTGAAATTCTGTCTTATTTCTGCTATAAGAAGAACGCATTTCGACATGATAATTTTGAGCGGCGAAGTTTAAGTGATAATAGTCAAGTTAACTGAAATATAATTGTTTGAAACAGAACGTGCAGTTGCATGCAAACGTTAATTTTTAGGTCAACATTTACCAAGTCGGTATCAATCATCGGGAGATTTGAAAGAAATTTGCATCACTTTGGGACTAAAGTTTGTTCCACAGACTCTGGAAGTTTGAAGTTTCTACTTGCTCTAAATCGAAAGTTCGCAGTTTTTTAAACAGACGATGCAATTGCTTGCAACCGGTCATTTTTTGGTCAACATTTACCAAGTTTTTTCGGATTCGAATGTTGTCTGCAGAGTGTGATATTTTCAAGTAGCTGCTTGCTCCAGATCGTAAGTTACAAATTTTTAAACAGATGGTGCAATTTGTTGCAAACGTGCATTTTTAGGTCAACGTTTACCAAATCTATAGTTTGAAAATTCAGTGATTTCTCACGACTCGACGAACAGGAAAAAAGAATAATCTGCTAAATATCACTTATTATAGAAATAAGCAAGGACGTCATTTTGTATCCTATATATGACCTAAATTGTACAATTTTATCCCTATTGCGATAAGAAATATAAAGAAGGAAGCAACATTTAAAAAATCATTTGGGTCATTCTTTTGCAGTTCTCTATCGCGTTTAGTGCACACCCTGCGTGTGTTAAATGCTCACTTCTTAATTTCAGAATTAGTATTGGTAGGAAAAACTGTATACCGAAATAAAATGTAAGACTGTGCCACTCTTCACTCTGACTAACAATATACAAACAACCCACCTAACTGACAGAAAGACAGCTTGCCTGTTTATGGACATTAACAAAGCTTTTGATAGTGTTTGGCATAGAGGCTTACTATACAAACTATACAAACTACACACACCAACATATCTACTACACACCATAAAGAACTTACTAGAAAACAGACAACTACAAGTACGAATTGACAAAACACTGTCATTTTCTTTTTCCCCTGAACAAGGGCTCCCTCAAGGATCCCCGCTCTCACCGTTTCTCTACAATATATACTGCCATGACATATACAATTACAACTTACCAGACAAAAATCAAATCGACAGATCGGCATACATATTACAATCCGCAGACGACACGGCACTTATTGTACATGACAAAACTACTGAGAGAGCAGCTCAAAGACTCCAAACACTAACAAACAACACAATGACATGGTTTTATAAATGGAGACTAACACCAAACGCGTCAAAAAACCAACTTCTGCTCACAAACCACAGACTCAACGCTGACCCCCCAACAATAACTGCAGACGGCCAAACGACACAACCAAAAAACGACGTAAAATACCTTGGAAGCACAATTGACCACAAACTTAAATTCACTAAACACATACGAAAAATCAGGGCAGAAACAATAAAGAGAACAAAACACTTCCGATCACTAACCTACAAAGACAGAGGAATCAGCACAAACACCGCCACCAAAATATATAAAGCTATTTGTAGACCCTTGCTAGACTTTGGACATATACTCATGACCAACGGAACAGAAAGGACAAAACGTTATACACAAACAACAGAGCAAATTGCACTAAGACTAATAACACGAATAAGACACCCCCAAAACCCACTACACAACCCCCCCACCCAACTACTATACGAACGCACAAACATGACAAAGATCTCGGAAAGACTCATACAGCTACAGACAAAATGGACAAACAACCCCTACAACTGGACCATACTGAATCCCCTTTGTCTTACAAGACCAACCAGACAATCCCGCTTCCGTTTCCCTACATTAACGCTACTCGAACACTTACAAACGCAACTGACTAGTGGACAATAAAATAATCTCTTCTTGCCACTGAAATTTTATTTAATAATATCGTTAACCTAGAATAAGAGAATTTTCATATTTGTTTTTTTATTTAGATTAAGACTACATGTATTAAACAAGGGCAGAAAGACCGATAGGTCGATAGCCTTTTTTAGAAATAAAGATGTTTACTACTACTGTAAGACTGTGATTAACAATCTGTACCGGCGTGTATAGATTTGGTGTATTTTCTTCAGGTTCAAGAGTTATCTTCTCCGTTGTTTTCATAGATTTTGTCCAGAACATGAAACATCCGATAGTTTCTATCTATTTTTTGGGTAAGATATTTAATTTGATTTGAAATGATCTGTAAGACTAAAAAAATGGTGGCTTACTGCTTCCATTTGTCTGTGTTGTTAATTGTATTTTTTGATCTATCTAATATTTTACACTTCGGTTATAAAATATTAGCTTCCAGAAAATTGTCTAATTACAAAATTTCCTTTGTGGGCTTCCTGCCTCTTTCTTTTGTTAATTTCCTTTAATTATTCAAACGCTTTATAGTTATTTTTGACTTTCTCTTATACTCTGAAGCGAATTCTGAATCATAAATAGTTTTAATTAAGAAAGTCTTGATTTTAGATGAAAATACAGATAATGTTATTGAACACTGTTACTATAGCAAGTAGTTTTTTATTCACTTTCATTGCAAGAGTTTTTATGAGGTTGGAGATAAAAATGACAATCAATTTTCAGGATTGATCCTATGTATCAAAATTGTAATACATATGTGAGTTGTTGTAAGCAGCAGTGTTATTTTCCTAAGTAGAAATATGCAACGTGATATTTAAATAAAGCTCCAAATATATGTTTTTTTATATAAGTATTTTCAGGCTTCAGCTGGTTTTAGGTATTAAAGTCATTGAATTTCACTCAGTGCTACATATTTTTGGGGGTCTTTTCTGCAAGTCAATATTGGTCTTTCCTTATTTGTTCCCGAAATATTTTCTATATATATTTTCAAAGTATAAAAACAAAACACTTTCGTTTGTTGTAAACCAGCTAATTAACAGTTCAATGTTCTGTTGGAATCTCATTGGAAACAAAAGCAGGTAGGTTTCATTTTTCGAGGAATTTTGTCATGTTTAATACAACCTTTTATTTTTGTGACTAAGTTAAGAGAGACTTAAATGAGGGTCAACGCGTATCGTGAAACACTTGTTGATCCTTTGAAGCGTTGCGACATTTAAATATTAAATTCGACATTTTCGTTCTGGTCCAAATAAATTATTAATTTTCGACAGCAATATTGCCAGGTCCAAAGACACAGTGTGACGAGCAATAGCCACAGGACATTGATTTTTTAAGAGGACAGGTGTTGAAGCCGCCTTACACCTGGTAATATGCCGGCTGGAACGATCATACACCCAGTGGCGTTTCATTGCTTTCATAGTACAGGGCCCGCATCAATTTCAGTTTGAATGCCTTTTTATACTAAAATAATGCGCGTATTTTTAAATTACAAGAAATGCCCATTTTAGTACTCTTCAATTATTGGGTACACATTCTCAAGTTCTGCTCTAAAGTTATATAGTGGTACGTATTTAATTTGAAACGCTATTGTTCGAAAGTCCACCAATTAAAGCACATATTGCACACAGACTGCTTGATTACGTACGTTTCGATTATTCAACCATTGTCATATAACCACCCTATTTTAAACTGTTTTAAGCCATACCTATTTTTTAATCATGTATACAATTGAAATATTTTAATTTACAATAAAGAAATAAACAAGCCCAAAAACCTCACTATCTATTGTAATTTAGCTAATTGCGAAAACACGCGTGTTTCTACCTTCGTGATTGTTAGGGATAAACTTATTAATTCTCATGTTATGGTGATGCCAAAATAATACTGTATTTGCATTACTTATCTCATTATAATAGCATTCTTAAACTAAATACTACAAGTTAACGGTTTGGGTATTTTCCATATAAAATTTTATTTACATTTCTTTTTCTTAAACGTTTATTTCAGGAATTTTAGTTTAAATTGAATTAAAGTATAAAAATATTGCTCACAGAGTCATATTGGATCTAAAATTTATCGGTTTCTAGTATTTTTTCCATTAGTATCCATTATGTGTGTTTGTCATTAGAATAAACTATGATTTAACTAAACTAAATTTTATATGATTATATGATTTAACTAAAACTAAACAAAATTTGATTTTTGCAGCTTATTAATAATTTTAAAAATTAGTTTTGCTTGCTCTATCACTCGAATCTGGTCAATCGATTATACTCTCAAACTGAACTAACTTACATTTAGGTTACATTTGGGTTGATGGCTCAACCAAATGAATGAACTCCTAAACAATGCATTTCTAGCATTGGAACCAGAGTTTGATTAATATATTTTATTACAATGATAACTCTGCTATTAATGCGAGTTAGACGCATTCATTAAACTTCAGCTTAAGTTTCTTAATAAATTTGTTGTACGAGACTTCCTGTTTTTCTCAATAGAGAGCTTGTTAAATATTTGTGAAGCTTCACTAATGTGGTTTCTTAATTCTATATTCGTTCTAGCACTATTTAGTCTAATAATGTTGCTTCTTAAGCTGTATGTTCTTATGCTCTTATGTCAGCACTATCGAAATCAAAAGTACAATTTTTTAGAGTCAATATTTGTGTTCGTAAATTTTGGTTAAATATTATTTAGTGTCAGCTTAAATTAAGTTGCATAAATTTAACTGCATGTCTAAGTCAAATAGTTCACATAAACATGGGTCTGTTAACGCTTCTCTTACAAGTATACAGAGTGCCAAAGGATATTTTTTTGTTTTTTGTCTATAGCTCCCCCTAGCGCTTAAGAAATATTTATTTTAATTTTGAAATTATAGCAACAAATTATACAACTTATTAGGGTCTGCAAAAACAGTTATGCCAAATGGTTGGCACAATCTACAGGATGTACATTTCTTCAAGATTAACCGTAATTTTCACCCGTGCAGTCTCTTTTGCTGAATGCCACTGGTTTTTTATTTCTAACGATTTGAATTTTCTATTCGATTTGGAAACTTTTTTGCCTTTACTTTATCGCATCTCTCATACTTTTCTATGATTCGACAAAAAAATATTGAAATCGAATCACCGATTGAAAAAAAATTCAGAAAAAGTTAGGGCACATAGCTTAAATGCGATAAATTTGCACCGCAGGGTATGTTTAATGATATTGGAAAACTGTTTTTGCTGTATTTTCAATTTGTGTTAATGGATTTATGCGCCGCCTTTATGACCTCTATCGTTAAAAAAAATGTATAGCGAACTTAGAAGCATTTGAAGAATTATTTATGTAATATTCTGATTTTTCAAAAATGGTAATGGTACGATTGGTTTATGTAGCTGAGATCATATATGGTGTTTTTTCATTATTACATCACTATTTTTTTTAACGGAAACGTTAAAAAACGTACTTAATAAACCTGTCGAAGTGGAACTTGCGCTTGACTGAAAACTCTACAAATTTGAAAAAAAAGGAAGTAAATTATTTATAAAACATTTTGAAAATAAAAAACATCTCACTACTTAAAGAAAATTTGATTGCAATCGTACTGTTGCTCATTAGGTTAAAAATATTACATCAAATACATAATGGTCAGTAGGTGAATGTCTGCAGTAATGCTATAGGCATTAATTCGCGTAATGGTGTGACTTAGTATGAGGCAACTTTATGAATAACAAATAGCATATTTTCCTGTGAACGCCGGATTATGTGATGTGTTTAATTCAACAGAAATTGCAGGCAATCGATGGTCATGTGTGTCCCTCACCTTGAAAATACGTATTTGCAGTTTAAGAAATATTTGATTATATTACCCTATTAGTAGAAAATTAACATAAGCAACCGCAATAAAAGCGATTATTTCAAAATATTTATAATTTCGTATATTTTCCTGACTGTACTTTAATTCATTCCAATGTATTCCTGGGTTTCAGTCAATTTTATTGTTTATTATTTAAAATGTTACAAACACGTTTCGGTGTCTTTATCCACCATCATCAGTTTGTGTATATAGTTGCCTTCAACCTCACATTTGACTGGTCCTGACAAGTGGACCAGTTAAATGTGAGGTTGAAGGCAACTATATACACAAACTGATGATGGTGGATAAAGACACCGAAACGTGTTTGTAACATTTTAAATAATAAACAATAAAATTGACTGAAACCCAGGAATACATTGGAATGAATATTTATAATGAGATAATGTGACGAAAGTCTATGAAATTAATTACTTACTTATTAATTTTATTATTTTACTGTTTCTACTATTTACCAAAATATATTATAGTAAAAATGCGAGTTTTGCAGTCAAAATTGTGTATATGTGTGTTTTATATGAGACTGCCATTTGATGTCCAAAGTTTTTGAGTCTTAAAATAATAGAGCATTTAACATAACTAGTATTTATCGGTGAAACGAACTTAAACAATTAATGCAATTCAATGCGTGTTGATGCAGGGTAGCTCATATGTATAGAAACAGTCTATCATTTCCTAAAGTAAAATGGGTAGCGAAAAAGGTGGAATAAAAGACCTTTGGAGTGTTAGGGAAAACTATTACAAAAATAAAAAGCAATATGTACAGTATCAGTAAAAAACACTTACCTACATTTGTTTTCATTTAAATGGAATGCTCGATATACGGTGTCCGCCGAGGTTTTCGAAATACAACGTATACCTATAAATATAAATAAATTGTTCTTGTTTTTTTTCCTGAATTCTCGGAGGATCATGAAATATCGAGGATTTGAATTGATCAAGTTATATTAGAACCTTAGAAAAAAGAATTTTAATAGGACATTGGCAGTACAATTATTATTAAAGTGCTCATTCTGACTACCGCTTTGTACAATGCGTAATTAAATACTCCGATGTAGCTCTTCTTCCCAATATGGAAGACTACAGCTGCCTTCCATCTTGAATTTCATTTTTTCATATTGAATTTCTTTCAATCAGTTGGTCCCAGGAATTAGTCTTTCCCATTGAATAGGTAAGTGTTTTCATATGTTCCCACACAAAACAGTCCAACGGGTTGATGTTTGGAGATCGCGGTGACCAAGTAATGGACCCACCACGATCTATCCATCAATTGGCAAAATTTTAATTCAAAAAATTAGTGAAGCTTTGTCCAAAATGGGCTGGAACGCCATCATGTCAAAAGGAAGTGCAGAAATTCTTCTTGTCTAGTACGAGGATTATTTTCAATGAGTTCAAAGACTTCTGCAGAATGATTCCTCTGAGCAACTTATTTTTATAAGTCGGTTTAGGGAATATTCCTTTTAATCGAATAGTGATAGTTTTACCGAACATTTCCTTGTCTGGAAGAAGGCGGTTCCAGTATCGTTTTTGGTATTCTCTTACTGAGGCGGTGGCACTATCGTTGCAAAATCCATGCATGAAAATCCTGTTTCTCTATTGTTCAGTCATATATATATTAAATATATGTTTTCATCATAAGTATTGCATAAAATGTTCTAATTCCAGTCAAGTGACTGATTATTAAACTACCATGCTTTTAAACAAGTGGGTTTTTCGGGTTTTTAGGCCGTCGTTCGGTAGAATTTCTTCTTGACGTTTCGCAAGCACGTGTGGCTTGCATCTTCAGAAGTGGTTTGCTTGAACTCTTACACTGTTCTGATATAAGCGTTCAAGCAAACCACTTCTGAAGATGCAAGCCACACGTGCTTGCGAAACGTCAAGAAGAAATTCTACCGAACGACGGCCTAAAAACCCAAAAAACCCACTTGTTTCAAGGAATGGCCTTGAAAGTCTATCTCTTTTGATACCATGCTCTTGGTTGCAAAAATATAATTATCTCTTCAGCAATTACTCTTAACCCGATATTTTATGTACCATTGAGAATTCCGTAAAAGTGAAAAGCATATGCGTTAATAGAATTCATAGTCTTGCGATAGCTTTACTGCGGGTAAGACGTGCTCGGTAGGAATCCGTTCATTCCATTCGAATTCTAAGCTTACAAAAGTTTATCGATCGAAAATGCCTCCAACGAATCGGCAACAACCTTTGGCTGCCACCACAACAGGAACAGCAACAACAACTTCAACAACAACATCAACCACAAATCTGCTATTACAACAACACCAACGCCACAACTTCACGCACACATTTCTAATAGAAGCCGCAGTCACAACATCCAGGATTCAACTGGCCCTTGAATAGGAAAAAGTGAAGGAGAACAATAAATATGTCATAATAAAGAGAGAGAACGACTTCTTATTAAAAACCAATGAGGAACTCGAAACATATTAAGCACTTCAGCTGCTGATTCAACAACAAATAATATCATCATTTAAGATACACCATAACAACACCATAACAGCTCCAAAATCAAATCAAAACAGACAAATATTAGGTTCTTATTCTGTAGTAGCCACATGGATTGACTTATAGATCAAAGACGACATGTTCCTCCAGCAACCACAGAAACCAAAATTCAACATCAGGTTCTGTAAACGGATCACATCTGGACAAAGAGATACACCTACCCTTATGGAAAGGCTCATCACAGGCGATTTGACCACCTACGAGAGGCTAATGAATCTGACAAATGAAATAGGGTCAGACCAGTTGGCTATAACATTTGACATAGACCTTCGACAAACGCAGCCTCTGACTTCGACAAAAAAAACCCGAAAATTGAACCTAAACAGAACAGACACAGAAAAAGTAAAACAACACGTATAGTACGACCAGGATAGCAGTGTGGGGCTAACTTGGTCGAAGATGCGCGGGTGTAAATAGAGCAAGCATTCGGAGATGGCTTTTCGCTGGCTCCGCCCAATTTTGCCAACGCGCACAAATATAATTTAGTGACCGACACACACAGCTATCCTGGTCATACTATACATAACTACATACAATCCAACAAAGGGACATGCTACATCGAAGACATACAACGACAGCTGACACTAGCAATAGCAAAATATACTCCCTACACAAAGAACACATTCTTTCAACACAACTTACCTACTAAGAATGATTAAACGAAATAGAGAACTATACAGACAGTACACACTCAACCAAGACGACGAATCAAAAAAATACTAAACGAATTTAACAGAAATGTAAAAACATTGATAGACCAATACAAACAAAACAAATGGCTAGAAACATGTCAAGAAATAGAGCAAGACGAAGGAAAAACATATTGGCAAAAAAACACTCTATCTACCGGAACAGTCAACGAAAACGGAAAAGAACTGTACACAGACAAGGATAAAGCGGATGCGTTTGCCAGGCATTATCTAGATACCTTTACAACTTCCACCAACCGGACTTTTGACAACCAGAACTGGAACAGAGTTAATGACTGGTACGATAATTACTTTGACAACGACGAAAACCGCACCCATGAACCAATTTTCGACAAAGAATATAACGAAGCACTGGAACACATAAAATATACTGCCCCCGGAAAGGATAATATAAAAAGCAACTTACTGAGAAACCTAACTCCAGAAACACATAACCTCGTACTGAATTTATTGAACAAAGGTCTCAGCGGTAACACAATACCAGACTCCCAAAACTGGACTGGCACAACACCAACACGGAAACTCAAAACTACAGACATATCACATTACTTCCAGTGCTGAGTAAAATATTCGAAATTATAATTAAAAACAGACTACAACAATCAATTGGACAAAACATACCACCATACCAATTCGGTTTTAAACTTAAACACTCAACTATTCACCCAATTTTTGTATTAACTAATAACATACAAACAACACACCTTGAAAACAACAAAACAGCATATCTCCTCATGGACATAAATAGGGCCTTTGATAGTGTTAGGCACAAGGGACTCTTATACAAACTTCACCAAATTAATACCCCAAAATATCAATTTCACACAATCAGAGACCTACTCACAAACAGAGAACTAGAAGTACGCATAGACAACACCTTCTCCTTTTCATTCTCTCCTGATCGAGGACTCCCGCAAGGATCGCCGCTATCACCCCTTCTTTACAATATATACTGCCATCACATATACAACCACTGTCTCCAGGACAAAAACCAGATTGACAATTCTGCCTACATATTACAATACGCCGACGAAACTGCATTGTTCGTACACGACAAAACTGCAGCAAAAGCAGTAGAAAAACTTCAAACACTATCGTACAATACAATTACATGGTTCTACAAAAGGAGACTAACATCAAACGCCACGAAAAACCAACTACTTTTACCAAATCATCAAATTAAAGACGATTCTCCTTCAATAATAACAGACGGTAACAGAACTAGACCAAAACAAGAGGCGAAATACCTAGGAATGACACTGGACCAGAAACTTAAATTTACAAAACACGTACAGAACGTAAGAATAAAAACCATTCAAAGGACAAAACACTTCCGATCACAAAGGTACAAAGGCAAAGGAATCAGTACAAAAACCGTGACAAAAATATACAAATCAATGTGAAGACCTCTGCTTGACTACGGACATATACTGACAGCGAATGCATCTACGAAAACTAAACAACACATTCAAACAACAAAACAGATTGCCCTGAGATCAATTACCAAAATAAGACATCCCAAAACCAACTACACAACCCCTCAAATCAATTACTCAAAGAACGAACAAACTAGAAATAACTAGAATAACCGAAAGACAATTTCAACTACAAACAAAATGCAAAAAAAAGCAATAATTCCCACAACTGGACCATACTGAATCCCCTTTGTCTCACAAGGCAAACAAGACAATCCCGCTTCCGTTTTCCAATTACAACACCGCATGAACAGTTCCAAACACTACTTAACCAACCTGCTAGACGATGAACAGACATAACATAGAATAAGAAAGTTTTTTTGTTTATTTATTATATTATGTTTACACTATTTCTAAAGACACAAATGAACATGTATATATACAAGGGCAGAAAGACCGTTGGCTCGATAGCCTATTTCTACGACATAAAGATTGTTTATATATTATATATATAGAATTCATATGCGAAGTATGTTTGATTTATTGGCGGAGATCCTGTATTAATTGATTACTTTAATTATTCTTGAATTTCCAGGAGAAATCCATTAAACACTTCATATATCTTGATGAAACCATTTTCGAGATATCAAGTTTTGGAGAAACATACTTTTCACCTTTTTCCATACTTATTATGAAAATGACATTGGGTGAAGCGTGAAATTATTATACATACTAGATTTTTAGTTTCTCTTTGCACAAACAAATAGGAAATCACAATGCGTACTTGTTTTTTACTATTATTGATGATTTCTAAAGTAATAAAAATAGCAAAGATATAAACGAGTTGTAATAAAATGTTCAGTCCATTGAAAATATTTCCAGTTGCCAAAACTTCCTGTTCGTAATTCGGTCAGTTTCACTTAAACGTGCCATTTTTGGACGAAAATTATTGAGGCTGAATGTATATTTGAGATGTGTTGTCTAAACATCGCCACTTAAAAGCAAAAGAACGGCGAGGCGTTGAAATATATCCGAAAATTTCACTATAAATGTGTAAATTTTACTTACTCTCATTTGATATAATAGTTTTGAAGCTTGATACTGTGAAAACGGCTTGGTTAAGGTGATTTTTTATTTTGACATCAATTTAATTATCGATTAGCATATTTATAGATAAAACAAAGCATATACATAGATTTATGTTAAAACTTATTCTTCGGAGCGATATTTTCTTGGAACGAGCGAAGTTTCAGACGTCTTTTACGTCTCTTGTTGTCCTTACTTTAACGTGTTAAGTAGTTAGTAAACGACTAAAAATATCTAAATTATTAAAACATCCACGATAGACCATCTCGAGAAGAGTATTTCCTTAATTTATTAAGCTTAAGCTTTATCTCATATTACTAACCTTTGAAGAGATAGACTAATTGTTATTACCACTAATTTGAATTCCTCCAAATTTGCTCCTCAGCCATATCAGTAATTGTCCTTTAATTTACTGTGTGGGTTTTACTCATTTTAGTATCAATCGCGATGTTATGGCCGATAAACGCCAACATATTATTTCGTAAATTTTCTCCCCACTGCTTGATGACTTCCATCTATCACATATTTTGTAAGAATTCCCATGGTTTTCACTTTTATTTAATTATATGTATAGCAATAGTTAAAAGCAATAGTTAAAAGCAGCTGATCACTTTGAAAGTCTTTGGCGATTGTTGCTTTGACCTCTAAACTTTGCTATTAAAATGGGATTTTTTCAAAAGGAGCATATTTTATTAATTACAAAATATCTATTTCAATGTAAATGTATGTTTTTATATACGTCAAAGGGTACATAAAAATAAGACATTTGCCAATCCATTTAAAAATATGTTCACAAAGGAACATAGAATTTTCGTGTTCTGTATGTAAAACACATTATGTATCAGATGGGACAATTAAAATTATGGTAGATGATGAAAGTATTTAGTTTATGAAAGCTTAAAAAGTCAATTAATTTCCTCTGAAAAATCTGAGAAATTACACGCTTTAGCACACGATTTGTTAATTTATTTAATCCAGTGTTTTTAATCCAGTTTAATAAACATATGTTGTTATCAGCTTACTGTCTTACAGCTACCGCCACTTAATGCAGGTCGTACGTATTAATAGGTTTTTAGGAAATTTAACTAAAACTCTTTGGCAGCTTTGATATCGTTGCTAAAATGGCTTTGTTTACATATACATACAAAAAAGCAAAAACATGCCTTTTGTGCCCTCTTAAATCTTCTTCATTTAGAAATTTTTTCAAATTATTTTACTCACTGAAAGTCTAGTGATTGCAGAGTGTGGACAAGCTCGTAATGAAATAGTTCCGTTCTCGTATAAATATAATTTAGTTTCTAAATCACTGCTAACGAGCAAATAAGTGTGTAAATCGAAAATAGCGTTAGGAGAAAGACTGCAAATAATACCGCAAGTCAGTGACCTTCTATTGAAGAAGATGCAGAAATTCGTCTTTGTGTACCCACCTACAGCGGCCGAGTCAGAAGTCAAATCAAATTTATTTTCTTCCATGCTAAGAAGAAATTGTTTATATTTTTGTTGCTACATTAACTTTCTAACCGTGACAATGTTGGCTGCGTTCAGATTTACCTACTTTTAGCAAGTAAAAGTTACGCTGGTAAATTGCGTCTTAAGTGCTTGTTGCTTGTAAGATGAATTCACAGTTAACTGTTGATGTAAACTTAAAGAAGAACATTTCTTTCGTAATTGCCATATAACTTTCTTTAAATTTGCCACTTAATCAACTTAAGTTTTCAAATATATTATTTAAATCTGCTGCTTCTCATAGTACCATATTGAATTTGGGTTTGTCCGATCACTTGGGTCAACTGTTGGATAGGAATGCCATTAATAAAAATAACCCAGAATTCTACTATACAGTCGCAGCATAAGCGAATAAAGTGTATTTGAATTTTCGCATTCCTCAGAAGTGATGGTGGTATCATTTGCAAAATGATTAAAATCTGGTGGAATTCGATTGGAGGTTTTATGGAAAACTGTTCAGAACTCACAGTAAAGGTAAACAATTTAGAAAAATGTATGGTTTCAGATGATGTTGCTAAGTGAAGTGATCAGTTGAGATTTTGTTAGTAGCTTAAATATTTTGAAGTAAATAACCAGCACTAGTATAAGCTGGTACCACCCCAATATCCCCTGTAATTATGTATTGTATGGCCCCAAATTAGGTTGCATAATTTAAACTGTATATTGTACGACGAAAAAAAGACGCAAAGTTCATATAAACGTAGGTCGAAAAACCCTTCGTTTAGGAGATAGATTGTTGTCCTCCAGCTGGATTTCCTTTGAATCCATGTTACTTTAATCTGTGGTTAGTTTCGTTGTTGCAATTTCTTGTTACGTTGTCCTCACTCAGATATATACTTCTTCACACGAGTGTTCGGACATACAGTTCACATGGTCAAGTAATTTGACTTGAGAGATACGTACATAATGCAAACGGCCAACAAGTTTCCAAATTGAATAGATAATTCAAGTTTTTAGGACTAAAATAATAGTGGCGCTTCACACTTGATATAGATTGTTGACACCATTTGGCATAATTAAGTATATAGACCCTAATATGTTATAGATAATTTCAAATTTGAAATAAATATCTCAGTATCGCTAATAGCTAGAAGGAAAAGCTGAAAAAAGCTAAACTTTTGACACTCTCTATCGCGTAAAACTAGCGTTTGCAAATGTGCGTAATTTTGGGTCCCCTTATATAGCCCCAGTACTCTTCATAGCTTTATGGTGCGTAATTTTACTTGCGCCTCCTCCTCTAGGAAAATTACAATGTAGTACACCATTTTTGTACGAGATGGCCACAATCTTCAAAGCTGAAAGACACCTGTCATTGCCCCTCCATAGGCTGGTCCCTTTGACAGCCCTTCATTACTGTTTTTTGTGCGCAGAGATTACCACGTTTGTGAAATCTTCCCAAACTATTTAACCGTTCGTAATAATTATGGGAAAAAAGGAAACATACCGAAAGTCGGTCGCGTTCGAGAAGCCCTAGCAAGTGGCTCAGGTCAGTTTTCGAAGAAATTAAAGTGCTTAGCAGGCGACGGGCCCAAACTGAAGGGCAATGACGGAAAAGATGCCGGCGGTTGTTCATCTTGCACGTAGGAGCCCAAAGTACCAGCAGTACTGCCAGAACTTCCAGTACTAAAAATCATGGTATGATATATAGGGAGCAAGACTCCAGACCTAATCTCGAACAAGCGATTAATAGTCCCTTCAGAAGGTAAGCGAAATCATTAGTTTCATACAATGACGACTCCAGGGGTGGACTATCGGGCTGTATGTCAAAGTGACGACTCTAAACCTCGTATTCACCTGAATTGGCCTGGTGGTGAATGCACTCGTTTGCTCACCCTGAGATCCATGGTTTCGATCCCGGGCCTAGGCATGAAAATTTTTCTTGTGCTTTTTACGCGGTCACCTCGTGAAAAGCAATAATCGCCCGAGTATTGGCAAGCGTGTGGCACTTGGAGAAGAAACATGTTTGAAAATCATATTAATTCAATCCAGAAGAACCTGAATGTTACCTACGATCCGACGATTAAACGACGTAACATGTATATATAGATATATACATTTTTCAAAAGAGATAGACTTTCGAGGTCATTCCTTCAAACAAGTGGGTTTTTAGGACGTCGTTCGGTAGAATTTCTTCTTGACGTTTCGCAAGCACGTGCGGCTTGCATCTTCAGAAGTGGTTTGCTTGAACGCTTACACTGTTCTGATGAAAATAATAATAATATGAATATATTTTTTTTTGCCCGCCCCCAGATAAATATCCTGGGTTCGCCCCTGGTTGGATACCAGTAACACCCCCTGAGCTAGGATCACAGAACGAATTGAGCATATTCCTTGGAGCCTTACGAGTTTAAGGCCATGCATGCTGTAAGTCCTTACGAGTTTAAGGCCATGCTGTCTGTAAGTCCTTACGAGTTTAAGGCAAGGCTATAAGTCCTTACGAGTTTAAGGCAATGGTGAAAGTCCTTACAAGTTTAAGGCCATGCTGCAATCCCTTACGAGTTTAAGGGCATGCTGTAAGTCCTTACGGGTTTAAGGCCATGCTGTCTGTAAGTCCTTACGAGTTTAAGGTAAGGCTATAAGTCCTTACGAGTTTAAGGCAATGGTGACAGTCCTTACGAGTTTAAGGCCGTGCTGCAAGCCCTTACGAGCTTAAGGCAAGGCGGTAAGTTCTTACGACCTTACGAGTTTAAGGCGATGGTGAAAGTATTTTCGAGTTTAAGACCATGCGGTTTGTAAATCCGTGTAAGGTTAAGTCAAGGTTTAAGTCCTTGCAAGTTTAAGACAATAGTGAAAGTCCTTACGAGCTTAAGGCCATGCAGTTTGTAAGTCTGTATAAGTGTAAGGCTAGGCTGTAAGTCCTTACGAGTTAAAGACCCTGCTTAACTCCTGAATGCAAAATAAGTGTTCTCTTTATTTGCCATTCGTCAGACTTATGAGCTTATGGTTTGTAGGTACTGCCCAATTACAAGCAGACCGCCTTACCCGAAATCTGGGTTGAATTGTTCCAATGGCAGTGTTGGGAATATGGAGGACTGTAAACCAGCTCTCCATGGTCGGTAAAACAGGTGTCGCTATCAAAAGGACCATTGCAGTCGGTAAAGCAGTCTTCTTTAAACAAGAAGAACATATTAATGTCAAACCAGTGACACTAACTGTAATATTATTTTGTTGTTCTCTCATAAGGAGTCACATTCAACTATCAGACAAAGATAATGAGCTAGATTATGACAGCTTAGAAGTATGGAGCTCGGAAATTACCAGCGATTCATCTTCTGATAACATTCACCCGACAGTAACCAAGATCCAAGCCAGGCGGCAAGGATCCGGATCTTGTCAAGCCACTGTTAGCCAAATACCGGCCAGTAGCTCATAAACCACCGGTTGCTTCCCCGAGAGTCAATCCGGATATATTTTTGTCAATGACAAAACACAAGAAAATAGCTGATATACAGAGCTGCAAGGATGCTACTATACATTATGCTATTGGCAAAGCAATCACCTCCCCTTTGGGGGGGGGGGGGGGCAAAACAAAACAAGGCCCTATTAGAAGACTTCAGGGCTCGTTGAAAAGGGTGAATTCGGGGCTCCCACATTCCGTTTAAAACCAAACCAGTAGAAAGAGAAAACATCTACTGAGTCTCTAGATCTGGTATGAAGATGAAAAGACAATAATTAGCAACGATATTTCTAAAATATCCGAAAGCGGTGCAATTTCCATGTGTTCGAGTACAACTGGTCAATTTATTTCACGTATTGACCGTTAAAGAGCCGGGCGGCTCTAGTAGGCATAAGACATAATACTGTCATTAAAACCATAATAGCTAACTGCTATATTGCAGCGATTGACCTGAAAGGCGCTTATCAGCTGATACCCATAACATTGCAAGACAGAAAATATTTAAGATTTCAATTTCTGGATACGTTATACAAGTATAACTGCATGCCATTCGGGTTAAATACAGCACCATGCATTTTAAGAAGACTCGTTAAATTAATCATTTTTTGATTTTTTAACTATAGGGCTACTTATGGTGAATTCATTAGAAATTCATCAGAACCGGGACTGCTGCCTCGCAAGCTAGGTCTTTGTTATCAATACCAACATCTGAAAGCATTTTTATACCAAAACAAGCTTACAAATATCTTGAGTGCATAAATACATATATGACAGGGTGAACAGGACTGTCAGTTTACCTGTAGAAAAGCAAGGTAAAGTAAAAAGCTTAACCCTAAAATTTGAAGACCAAACAAATTGCAAAATCAGGGTTTTTTGCGGGTCTATTGGAAATCTTAGTTCCCATATGTTCGGCTACCCCCATATGGATGGGCGTATACAAATTAAAAAGCTTGCTCAAGAAATTTGGTAGTTCTGTGAAGAGGGACGATGTTGGATTTTTGCGTCTTATTTCAAATCGAGTGAAAACAAAGAAGCTGACCTAGAACGACTAGAACCCGCGCGATTAGAATCTAGGCGACTAGAACTCGAAATAGAATACGAATTACTAGAATACGCATCCCAAGAATCTGCAGATTACAGTCATATCCAAAAATTGACCTATTTGCAAGCAGAGGAATATCTCATTTTCATGTCCTGGTATAAGGATATTATGAGGTTGGGATTAATGAGAAACTGGCTGACCAGCCAAGCCATAGAAGTCATGTTATCGTCATTGGCAGATTCTTCACATAAGTAATACAAGCTGGGGTTTTAATGGGGAGAAAAAAGGGAAAAATCAGCTGGTACACCGACTCTGTTGAAAAGTTCTCTGGTAGTTCTTGCTCTGCAATACCAAAAGAGGGCTTTAAACACATATGTCTCCGCTACATCTCTCATAAGCTCACCTATAATAGGTTCGGACTTTCGCATTGAGAGATTCTTTAAAGGCGTGCTCAGATTAAAGCCACATATCCCACAATTCAGGCTCACAGGGGACTCCAACATAGCTCTGATTTCTTTAGCCAATTTCTCCCCAAGTACTAGCATCTCCTTAAAAAGGCTCGAACCTTAAGACAAAGCCTGAGGGCTTAAGTACCAGTTCATCGGGTCCGATACTTTGTCTTTATAGAATTGACCAATATCAATATAACCAAGAAGGCAGGAATCCAAAGTAAAATACCTGCAGGAATGAAGACCCCCGCCCTCGGCGGATACCAAGCCACTTTTATTATACCATTCTGTTGCCAAACCTGAGATATGTACAGCAAGTGCGTTAACAACTTACATCAGTTGCACGAAAGACATCCGTGCACAGATTACTAAGCTACTAGTAACTTTTCGAAAAGGAACAACCTTATAACGCCGTGACAATCCAGACGCTGAGTCGCTGGAGTATGAATGTTCTCTAAGGAGTGGTCTAGACACAAAAGTTTTGTTCTGTCCACTCCACTAGCATGCTGCTACCTCGGCTGCCCACAGGAAAAGTATGGAAATACAGCGGGCTGAAGCCAACCTTCTAGTGTCTTGGCAAAAATTTTACAACAGATGCAATTAATATTTGCTAGATAGCGTTGTCGCTCTAAGGAAGAGTGTAAGAGCAACAAATAATTCAATGTTGCAACTTGCTTTAAACATCTACATTGTAATTTTCCTAGAGGAGGAGGCGCAAGTAAAATTAGTAGATTAAACGAACTTACCTAAGTGAAGTTCTATCTTAATTTTACGAAGCGCCTCCTCCTCTAGGGTCCCACCCTATCCCTTACATAAAAGGAACCCTTTTTTGAACTGTTACCTGGTTGCAGTAGAACAGTTTATCCCCTTGTTAAGTTGCAACAACTAGCTTTCAATATAATGAAGGGCTGTCAAAGGGACCAGCCTATGGAGGGGCAATGACAGGTGTCTTTCAGCTTTGAAGATTGTGGCCATCTCGTACAAAAATGGTGTACTACATTGTAATTTTCCTAGAGGAGGAGGCGCTTCGTAAAATTAAGATAGAACTTCACTTAGGTAAGTTCGTTTAATCTACTAATTTTTTTTCACATCAAATGCCCACAGGAATAATGGAGATTAAAAATACTCATTGTGTATTAAAAATTTCTTTTGAATTAAATTAAAAATACTTCCAGTAATTTTCCAAATTGAAAATTTATTTAAAAATCCAAAGTTTATTAAAATATTCGTTGTCATTCGAAATATTATCTCGATTTGAATATTAAGGAAAATTGGAATTAGTATTTTAAAAAATACTAAATCGGAATTGTGTAAAGTTAGTTTATCATGTTCAATGAAGCCACACCTTTGAAAACTAAAAAATTGCACAAATATTGTTTTAAATCATCACGTAATCACATAGATACACAGTGATATTCATGGAAACTAGAAAAATAATTCTTGGATCAAACTGCATAAACTGGTTAGAAACCTATTTAGCAAATTGTTAGTTACGCAGATTCGTTGAAAACCTCGATTTTATAAAAATTTAGAAGGTTTTTTTGGGCGTGTTCTTGTATGCTAGTAAGTTGAAATAATCCGTACAAGAAGCATTTTCAACTTTTAAATGCAAATTTGGAACTGGAAATGACCTGTTTGGCTGTATTTCTACTGAATTAATTTTGGACGTCCAGGTAATTAAAGGTAGGCTGTTTAGATATGACTGTCGACTTGGTTTCTTCAGTTAAAATTTCGATGTTTGCAAGGCGACACGCTTACGTTATGTGCTCTAAAAATATCATGTACAATTAAAAAGTTAAAATTGCGAATTCGAGAAATGATGGAAACACTTTCAAAATTTTCTACTACTTTTCACATAAACCTCAACCATCTATTCGGAGAAATATATCTCTTTGTACTTGAGTATAACATAAATTTAGGCGTTGGTTCTGAAAGGGAGCTAGAATTTTTGCTCTCGAAGGACTCGAAATTTTGTTTGTTCTTTGCACCTGAAGTGAATTTTGTGTGCAACATAATAAAATATACAATTTGGTACTTCATAATGAAAAGGTTTATTTTCACACCTCAATATTAAAAAAGGAAGTTAAAAAAGTTTGGAAAAAACTGTTGCAGGCCTAGAATTTTCTAACCCAAATTGAGCATAATTTTCTATAAATTACAATAATAAATGCGTAGGAAAACTTTTTACAAACAGTAAATTTTTTGTGATTGACTTAAATCTCATTGTTTAAAAATCTCAATTTCATTAAAATATTTTTCAATTAAGGAATTCGGATAAATATTGAAATTTAAAATTTCTTAATATAAATAAAGAACCAACAATTAAATTCACTATCGAAAAGAACAGAGGAGCCAACTATCTTTTCTCGATATACTAATTAAAAAACTTTAGACAATTTCGAAACTTTGGTATATAGAAAATCTATTCATACAAATAGATATTTAAATTTTAACTTGAATTCCCGACAATGGTAAAAAGGCATGGTAAAAAATGTATATGATTTTCTAATTTTTCTGAACAAAAACAATTAAAAATTAAATTTCAATAAATATCGAAATTCCCTTATTGGTAAATCTTTTAACGATTTCGAAATTGAAAATCCAAAATTAATTTTTCAGTCTTCAAACCTCAAAGCCATTGAGTCAAAAGATTAAAGAACACCAATCATGCATAAAATACCAAAGAAATTCATATACGTGAATTTGAAAACTTCCCACCCTTAATATCTCTCTTACAGTTAAAAATATGAGAAATCGAAGACACGTCAGTTTTATTTACAAGGGGGACACTTTAAATTAATATTTTCAGCCTTCTTGTTTCAACCCCCTAGGAGGGGTAGATGTCACTCTTAGAATCTTAAATGGGAATGGGGGTGAAGAAGAAGAAAGAAAGCGGGGGTCCCACCTCCCTCGTACAACTCCCAGACCCTGAAGGGATCTGAAAGTGCCCTCGAAAGGATTTGAAAGGTGTGTTATTGGGACTTGTCGGCAAAAATTGAGGGAGTTAATGTGTGTAATTGAATTGAGTTTCTTTATTGATTTACTGAGTTACAAACTTATTTGCCGACTTGCTTCCAGCAACTGTGCAATTGAGTTAAGAGATAGGGTCCACCTAATTGTGGGTTTCCCCAGGAGGTTCCAAATACCCTCCTTTATGTGCTACTTGACTTGTGCATTTTCAATATGCACTTTTAGATTGGTTGAATTTGAGCTTTGCCCATTTATTGCAAGCAAGTAGGTTTACACCGTTTTGAGTCTTGACTTTTTGGGAATTATCTTTAGGTTACTGTTCTGCTCCTTCATCAGTGTCTGACGAACTCGGCAAGGAAGTCCGAGTTTCCAGTGTTCATTAAGAATTCTAATAAGCGGCCAGGTCCTAGCATCAGGAGATTGTCCTCTGTTGACTCTTCGCCGAAATCTGGTAATCTTCTTCTGGCTGTTTCTGCAGACCTTTGCAGTCTCCAGGCCTCGAGTTGATCGCCGATTAAGGTGTTGAGATCTCGCCTGAGGGCGTTGTATTTATCGCATTCGAAGATCTTGTGGATCGGTTTATCAGGTGTTGTTGTGTTACAGTTCTCGCAATCTGATGAGCTGCTTTTGCCTATTCGTTTGTAATGGGTCCTGAATTGCCCATGCCCCGTGAGAAGTTGGACTGTTCTCTTATTGCAGACCAGATTTATGCTCTGTCTGCAATAGATGTCGGGAAGCCATTGGTGTGTACATCTGCCCATGTCCGCAGTGTCCATCTGCCCATGTCCGCATTGATGCTGTCATGTGTTAAGCGTTCTCTCCCTCAATTGCTCGTTCAGGGCCTTCTTATTGAGCCTTGGCTGAGGTTCGATCGTGAAGTCACCCCTGTGTATTGTAAGGCCTTGGTGATGCTTCCTTTTGTCGAAATACTCATAAATGAGTTCTTCGATCGGCGGGATGTTGGCCAAGACAGCAGCGGCCTCCATAGAAGTGGCGCTGTATGCGCCTATGATGGCTCTTGCAATTGCCCCTCTTGAAGAGTTGAACTTGATCCTGAATCTTGCCAAGTGGATTCTGTGTTCAAAGAGTGATGCTCCGTATGTGAACAAAGGCATTATGCCTATGTGGAAGATTGTCCTGAGTGAGGAGTGCGTGATGTTATATAACCTGCTCATAGCCCTTCTGAGCCACTGAAAGATGCCCTTGGCTTTATTGCAAATATGTGTGACATGTGTTAAGAAATTTAATTTCTCATCTAAGGTAATTCCCAGATATGAGTAGGTGTTGACTCTGGCCATAGGTTGAGTATTTACCCTTACCTTAGGGTTGCGTGAGATTTTAGCTCCAAACGCCATGTACTTGCACTTGCTTAGCGAGAAGGTCAGCTTCTGCGTGTCTGCTCAATCCTCTAGTACTCCTAGTGCCTTGGCTATGTTGTCCTCCAACGAGCCTCTGTTGTGCCTCCAAGTAGTTATGCACAGGTAGTCTGCATAAGCCACGATGTTGGCATCTGCGATGGATTCGAATGCCTCGATTAGCGGATCAACTGCCAGGTTCCACAGATTAGGTCCCAATTTGGAGCCCTGTGGGCAACCTTTCTCTATTTGTCTGGTTATGCTTGCGTTTCCGTATTGATATAAATCAATACGGAAACGCAAGCATATCTTCTATTTTCCAAGAAGCTTCTGATGATATTGAATAAGTTCTTGGACGGATTGAGCTTTTTTAAGGAATCCAGAACAGCTGGCCACCATAAGTGGTCGAAGGCCCCCTTTATATCTATAAAGATAGCAACCTTAAATTTATGATCATTGCTCACATCATTGAGCACTAGTTTGATAGCATCTTCGGTGCTTTTGCCCTTGACGAATCCGAACTGCCGATCTTTGTGTAGTTCGTGATTTGGTTGGTTGTCCAGTAGTTGAGCTTTAATGTAGTGCTCCTAGCATTTTACCAAATATGGCCAATAGTGTGAGCGGTCGGACTGCCTTCGGGTCCTCATTGATTTTGTTCCCTTTTGGGATGGTGACCAGTGTTCCAATCTTCCATGCTGCCGGGAAGTATGCAAACCTGAAGCAATCGTTAAGATCCTTGTAAGAAATTCTGCGATTGCAGGAGCCACTGTCTTTATTAATATGCCTGGGATCTCATCAGGTCCACAAGCTCTCTTGGTGTCTATCTGAGTTTAAGTACTCAAGCACGCTGTCCTCTGTGATGGAGTCCATTGCATCTATTTTGTTGCTATGGTAGATGTTAGCCTGGTCTCTGATAGATAGATAGATAGATAAAAATTTATTGAACATTCCCATTAATAAAATTCACAAACAAAGTTAACAAACATAACTCCCATGTCTAGCCAGATGTTCGGCAGGTTTGCTCTTTGCCCATGATCTAAATAGGCGCGCTAAGTCGTCCATTACCTGGGCAGTGCTTTAGCTCGTCTCTGAGCTGGTCTCTGAGCATCGAATGCAAGGCAGAGTCTCCCATTGGGTCATCTTTGTGTATGGAGGTATTAACTATCTCTGCAGCGGTATCTTCGAAGGTGATGGTTGTCTTACCAGTGTTGGAGTCGAACAGTGATTGCTCATAGTTCGCCTTCTTGCGAGATTTTTGTGGCCGCCAGTTTATATGGTAGGCTCCATGGATCTTTGGTGAGCTCTGTGTCTACAAATTCGTGATTTGGCTGCTGTTGATGTTACATATTCTCGGAATTTTCGGGCGTGTTTCGTGATACTCGGCAAAGAGGCGTTCCCTTTCATGCACTCTTCTTTCCCTTTGAGCAGATCTTCTACTGTTGTACATTCGTTTCTTTAATAGTTTCGCTCTTTCATTCCGCCACACGATTTTGCGGGAGTATATTTTCCTGATGGGAATTGAGCGTTCAGCGACGAGCTTTAGGCCCTCAGTGAGAGCGCGGATCCTGAGATCTATGTTTGCCGTGGTAGGCTGCCAGATTGCGTGTTTTTCAATTTCTGCCATTAGTTGTATGTTTTCTTATATTTTCCTGACTGTACTTAATTCACTCCATTATATTCCTGGGTTTAAGTCAATTTTATTGTTTACTATTTAAAATGTTACAAATACGTTTCGGTGTCTTTCTCCACCATCATCAGCTTGTCTAAAATAACGTTACATAATAAATATAAATATAACTAATAATATAAAAAATATATGACATAAAGTTTGTAATAAAATAAGAGGTTATTTTAGACAAACTGATGATGGTGGAGAAAGACACCGAAACGTATTTGTAACATTTTAAATAGTAAACAATAAAATTGTCCTCTATCTTTGCTCTTACGCAAAGGATACATTTGTGTTTATCAGGAAGTTCCTTTTTTGGGCATGTCCTAGAGTCGTGCTCCTCCGAGCAGTACCCACATGCTGCCTTATTCCTGCACTTGGGTGCCGTGTGTCCGTAACCTTGACAGTTGTAGCATTGAGATATATAGATTTTGTCTTCTATTTTGCAAGAGTGCCAATCTAGAAACAGAGTTTTCATGTGCAATAGGATGATTCTAGTTTTCGCGTTGACTTCAACTGTCGAATGAACAAAATGCTTGTTCCTTGGTCCAAATTTATATATTGGCTTTACTTCGATTTCCTCGACTCCTTCGAGGTTGTTTTGTGTGATTATTTCCTGTGCTAATGTGTCCTGGCTGATGTCTGATGGTACGTTAAAGATTACCAATCTTGGACGGAACTTATTTAAACTTTTCACTTGCACTTTCAAGTTCTTTAGGGCCGCAAAAATTTTGACTTTGTCGATGCAGTCATCTGATGTTTCAATGATGACTTTATTGTCTTTGGTGGCGTAGATTCGATTGGGTTTGAACCCAACCTCTTTAGGCTTAATTGTTTCCATAGTAGTTCTCTTTAGTTCTTCTCCGGTGACATTGTCACCGTCCGAGGAGATTTGTATTTTGTAAGTTTTTCCAGTTGTGATAGGTTTTCGGATTCCCGCTACTCTTACTGTGCTGCTTGTGGCGGAAGCCACTCCAGCATAGACAGGGGTTGGAGACTTGCTCATTTTTTGCTGTTGTTGCATTTCATTTATCTTTACATTTTGTGATTGAATCATGTTCTTGATTTCCACCATTTGCACGTTGTTTTGTTTAAGCACATGGAGTAGTGTGCCTTTTAGGCCCTTAGACAGTTCTTTAATCTTGAGTAGGTATTTTGACATAGATTTCCTAACTTCCTTTGGGACTTTGGGCATCAGTTCCTGCATGCAGTCCACCGTATTCTCGAGCGAGTCCATCTTGTCCTCTAAGAGTCCAACAATAGCCTCATCTCTTGGAGATTCGTATCTTGTCCGCTTGGAACCTCTTTCTTCATGCTCAAACTCCATGTCGGAGTCCGAGTCCATCTTCCCAGATGTCCCCGGAGCAGAACAGGAGCTTTGGCCGAAATTCGTCCGACTTCCGAGGGGTACCCAGTCCCTCTTTTACACCTCTTAGCCGAAGACAGGAGCTTATTGCGTAGTAAGACCCAAAAAGAACTCCGACTTATAGCCTGTCAGTCGTTGCCCGCCAGAAGCCCACGGGGAGGGGGGTGTCGACTTTAACCAATATAATAATAATGTAAAATTATTGTTCACTTTGTGAAATTCTATTTGCGTCGCCTTCCAACAATAATCGCACCTCGGATTGACCTCATTGGTTACGATAATGCCACTGCGCAAAGCTGAATGGGGGTGAAGTGGCACATCGTTTTAAACGCCGTTCGATTCTCTTTTCAGTGGCATGACCACTTCTCTTTCCTCTTCCTTGCTACGCCCATGGGATGCACCGTTTCCTACTTTATTTGAAAATAATTATTTATAAATAACATTTCTATGGTACTACGAGTACCTCGTTAATTTGCGTTCATTCGATATCTTATCGCTGAAATTCTACAAAAGCCTTTAAATTCTATCAATAAATTATAAAAATACCTTATTTTCTTCACCAAAAAATATGGTCAGTCAGAAAATTTAAAAGATGTAGCCAAAATAGGAATATTTGTTAATTAGGTTTTGCTTCTTGGGCTGTTCAGTGATAACTTATATTAAGTGCATAAAGTGTGAGAATAGTTTATTCTCTTATAAAGAACTGAAATTATTTTCATTTACGGAGAGGTTAGAAAGTGCTCACGAAAGACGGCATTAGTTTTCAATGAAAGAAATCGGAATCATGAAGTAAGTCATAGATATGTGTTGGCTTTGGCAAAAAAGTTCTCCGAAACTAGTTCGGTGAGTAATAGAAAAAGAACCAACCAACGAGTGATGAATCAAGGAGCTCAAAATGAAGTTTTGGGATGATTTGCTGCAGAGCCCACCAACTCCTTGCGGAGAGTAGCAGAACAGACAGGAATATCACACGAGACTTTAAGAATAGCACTGAAAATGCATAAACTCCATCCATACAAAATGCAAATACTTCAAGAACTTTATGTCGATGCTTTTGATAGAAGAATAGAGTTCTGTGAATTAATTAAGTCAACGCCATCCCCAATATTCTGCCGAATATCTTTTTCAGCGACGAATGTTCATTTTTTCTAAATGGAAATGTTACCAAACAAAATTGTCGATATTGGCGTGACGAATATCCGCACATTTTTCGAGAAAGACATTCACAATATCCTCAAAAAGTTAATGTTTGGGCTGGTAACTTTGAAACGCGATTAGTTGGAAACCTCTGGACAAGAAGCAATAAACTCGAATACCACTGAAAAGAGAATTGAAGGCCCTTTAAAACGATGTGCCACTTGGCCCCCATTCCCATTTAAAATTCTAAGGGTGACATCTACCCCTCCTAGAGGGTTGAAACAAGAAGGCTAAAAATATTTATTTAAAGTGTCCCCCTTATAAATAAAATTGACGTGTCTTTCGGATTTCTCATATTTCTAACTGCAAGAAAGATATTGAGGGTGGGAAGTTTTCAAGTTGACACCCTGCGTAGATAAGACATGGTAGTCTTATCGGGTTCCTATAAGAGCAACTATTTCCAAATAAATTTTGCCTGTACCAAAAATAATACAACGTCACATTAAAATATCATTAATTTTCCAGTAAAACTTTGGGAACACGACAGAAAAAAATTATAGAAGCAGTTCGTCTTTAATAGCTTTTTTACTCGTCCTGCAGTTTTCAAAACTTCAACGCTAACTCAACACTTTAAATTGCTGTAACGTACGTATACATTTGTGAGACAAATTGTACTAAATATAAATGCGCTTTTCACTATTCAGTGATTTCTCAATATTTTTGAAAGACAAATTAAATACGTCCAATGGCAGTAAAACATTTAGCGTTAAACACCTTTTGCATTTTATTAAAATAGAACTTCTTTGATGTATTTTTAGATGACCGGCGTAATATCTATCAATCAAAAAATTATAAACACATTTGTGTTATATTAATCTTATGAGTGGAATTGAATACTTAGTCAGAAAATAGCTTTGAGACAAAATAACTGGACGACTTTTGCATTTATTTAGGTAGACTAAAAGCAGCTTTTTATAAGTTAAGTTTGTAAGCAGGTAACGTGACTGCTTCAATTTTGGATTGTTTTAAAACACTGTTATATTGAAGTGAAATAAACAAAGCAACATTATAATGATAGAGAAAATATTTCTTTGTTAAATTAGTATGCATTCTAAACACCATTAATTGTTGGGTAGATACAATTGAATACAAGAAGTGTGCTGCCGACAGACCATAGAAAAATCTAAGTATTTGTTTTCCTGCCTGGTGATTATAACCACTCTTCAACAATGAAGAATACACACCTGACCAATTGGGTGGGCCTGAAAGATTTGTTTATGGAAGTACGTGACAGTTTCGGACAATAGAACGCTCACCTTTAGTGAGTATTCATATTTTCTTAATTACCTGTTTGATTTTTGTGATTAGAATGTTCATACTTTAATCATAACATAACATTATATATGCAAGGTGGCTCATCTTCAATGAAATTTGCTCTCAAGAAAAATATGCGAAGTCTTATGAGTTTTACATTTTAAAGCTATACTTATTATTAGCATTTTTAATACTAAGCCCGATGATACCCTAGAGTTAATTTAAACTATTAATGAATCAGATTTCTCTTCAGAGTATAAGAGAAAATCGTAAATTACTAGAAAACGTTTGAATAATTAAGGGAAGTTAAGGAAAGTAAAGAAGAAAGCAGCCCAGAAAAGAAATTTTGTAATTGGACAAATTTCGGGAACCAATATGTTATAATCGAGCTGTAAAAGAGATGATTAAACAGATATAAACGAAAAAAATACAACTAATAACATAGGCATCTGAATGAAGAAAAATTTGAATATTAATTTATAACATTAAACATTTTTTTTCAATTTGCACAATCTATATCAGCACAATTATTAACAATTTACCTTTTGGTTAAATAAAGCCTCAGTTTTTCATGGTTATATGATTATTAATTCCTAGTTAATTCACCCTTAAAAACGGCTTTTAAAAATACAGAAAATATACAAATCGAACAACTCACTAATGACAAATGTAAAGCAATTATTGTTTAGCCTGAACGTTGACCCAACGATTAAAACGTACATTTTCATGGAAATATCGATATACAATCGATCAGATTTTACCATTTTGCTAGAAATTATTGTTTTAAACGAGAAATGTTCAAGATCTAAACATTTTCTAGTACAGTACTAACATTTTAACATTCGAAAGACGGACTCGTTAATTTTTTTGGCATTATCAAAAACAAAATAAATCAAGAAAAAGTGTAGTACTATTTAGGAAAAAAGCGTTTCCGAAGTATAGGAAAATATAAAAAAATAAATTTTTATTAATATGTAAAAACCGCTCCACCAGGTTTCACTTGGTTACTAACCAAACCATCCCTGTTCTAAATTAATAAAAAATTCTTAGTTTCATGAATATAAAATAATATTTATTATTGTGAATTAAGTAATCTTTTTTAGCGAATACTGACATTCTGTATTCAACATTACTTTCTTATTTCTTTATATTTCCACCTGATTTGCTAAAAAAACTATCGATTTTAATTTCGTTTATTCAATAAACTATAAGTTATCCGTAAGCACGCCCATGGAAATACTGGGTTAACTGTAATTGATATAAATAATGCCTAGGTTGATCAGGAGCAAACAGCAAACATTTTATTAAAATCGTTTAAAGCGTTTTTCAAATAACAATATAACAACTCACCAAACTATGCCTGCACACTGATCACAGACACAGAGTACGATGAAGCCCTAGCGCACATCAAGAACACTGCACCGGGGAGAGATAAAATTAAGGCAAAAGTCTTGAAAAGCCTAACTCAAGAAACACACAAACTGATCCTAACTGAATTGAACAACTGCATCACAAATGGCAGAATCCCAGAAACATGGAAAAACGGCTTAATAATCCCTATACCCAAAAATGGACTGGACAATACACAACCGAGCAACTACAGACCAATTACACTGCTTCCAGTACTAGGCAGGATTTTTGAAGGCATAATGAAGCAGCGGCTTGACAAAGTGATTGGAAAATATATACCTACCTACCAATTTGGTTTCAAACAGCATCACTCGACTGTTCATCCGCTCTTTATTTTGGCCAACAATATACAAACTACCCACCTAACTGACAGAAAGACAGCTTGCCTGTTTATGGACATTAACAAGGCTTTTGACAGTGTCTGGCATAGAGGCTTACTATACAAACTATACAAACTACACACACCAACATATCTACTACACACCATAAAGAACTTACTAGAAAACAGACAACTACAAGTACGAATTGACAAAACACTGTCATTTTCTTTTTCCCCTGAACAAGGGCTCCCTCAATGATCCCCGCTCTCACCGTTTCTCTACAATATATACTGCCATGACATATACAATTACAACTTACCAGACAAAAATCAAATCGACAGATCGGCATACATATTACAATACGCAGACGACACGGCACTTATTGTACATGATAAAACTACTGAGAGAGCAGCGCAAAGACTCCAAACACTAACAAACAACACAATGACGTGGTTTTATAAATGGAGACTAACACCAAACGCGTCAAAAAACCAACTTCTGCTCACAAACCACAGACTCAACGCGGATTCCCCTACAATAACAGCAGACGGCCAAACGACACAACCAAAAAACGACGTAAAATACCTTGGAATCACAATTGACCACAAACTTAAATTCACTAAACACATACGAAACATCAGGGCAGAAACAATAAAGAGAACAAAACACTTCCGATCACTAACCTACAAAGACAGAGGAATTAGCACAACACCGCCACCAAAATATATAAAGCTATTTGTAGACCCTTGCTAGACTTTGGACATGTACTCATGAACAACGGAACGGAAGGGACAAAACGTTATACACAAACAACAGAGCAAATTGCACTAAGACTAATAACACGAATAAGACACCCCCAAAACCCACTACACAACCCCCCCACCCAACTACTATACGAACGCACAAACATGACAAAGATCTCGGAAAGACTCATACAGCTACAGACAAAATGGACAAACAACCCCTACAACTGGACCATACTGAATCCCCTTTGTCTTACAAGACCAACCAGACAATCCCGCTTCCGTTTCCCTACATTAACGCTACTCGAACACTTACAAACGCAACGGACTAGCGGACAATAAAATAATTTCTTCTTGCCACTGAAATGAATTTAATTACAAATTTACCTTTTATCTCGAGAACGCTTCGCTTGCGGACATGTGATTGTAAACCAAAAAATCGTTGTTTTAATGTTTTCTACCGCCCCTAAAATATATTAAAAATAAACATTACTCCTCCGACCAACAGTGTCTGCTTTATTAGTGTTATGTGACATTTGAAATTGCATGAAGAACATAGAATATGGTTTCTGAAATAACTTTTCTTAAGCTTATTTGTGCGTCAGATTTTGGCCAACAATTAGATGGACTATTAATGACTATCTCCGTTTGTCAACTTTTTACTCGTTTTAATTCATATCAACAAAACCTACATCCAGCCAACATCTAATAAGTTTTCGAAAATGTGGTTTTCGATTTTTAATACAAATTATTCAGTTCTATATCAAAACTGCTGAATCGCTATATCAAAACGGTCATTTCAAAAAATTCACCATATTCACAAATGCTGTTTCAATGTAAAGCCAATACGAACATGTATAGTTATGTTTATGGAGTCAAATAAAATCGGTTATGATCAAAGGAGACAAAAGAAGCTAAAAGAGATAGTCCGTCATCAAAACCCCTAAATTCTAAATAGAAATTAACGATTAATTCAAAATGAAATTCCTTGTGAAAAAAACAATTTCATGGCAAAATTGAAGGTAGCAATAACTATGCCTACAAACTGATGATGGTGGAAAAAGACACCGAAACGTTTGTTGTTGTTTTCATTTTTAATTGAATTAGAATGCAGTCAGGAAATTATACACAATTAACGATTAAGAAATCCCGAAATACGTTTTAGCCTTGTATAATGCATATTTTAAGAAAAGAAACTTCAATTGTATTAATATTCAAAAGAAAATTTGACAAAGTGTAGAAACATGTTTGCCTAATAATTTAGAACTAAGTAATTAGAAAAAACTGCGGTACCAAGAAGATGTTCTTTTGTTGTTTCAATTGTTGTTTTGAGACTGGTTCTGATGGTTCGATGTGTAAATATGCCACACATTGATGGAAACTTGGAACTTTGAAACTCTGGAGCCAGATTCAAAGATATCTCTCAACAATATGTATTTGAGACTATTAATTTGATCACTAATTGTCAAATATGGAGAGTTAAATCTGGGCCCAATATTGACATTTTAGTGATTTTTTTTAATGGGTATAAGATATTTATTTCAAAGCCACTTGTCTGAAAACTCAGTTTTATTCACTGATACCGGTTATTTTCTATACACAATTAAATGTTAGTCGATATCGGTTATATAAATAGCGTCCAAACTTCCTGTCTATACAGTAAAGACTTAGGGAGTAATCATTAGATTTGGAAATGTATAGTTCATCTGAGGAGGATTTATTATAGAGGTAAGTTATGTTTATTAATAATTTTTTATCAGTTATTTTCTCCGGATCTGTCGATATTATGTGGGATACCGGGCAGAAAATAATTCTCCACTGAATTAACCATTTTATTTCTATTGATTGATATGAATTGCTAAAAATTGAATTTTAAGCTTCGTGCTTTTTATGCCTTCGAATAGTTTTTCCATTACACTCATTATCTAAATGTTCTAGTAGTAGTAGTAGTAGTAAACATCTTTATTTCTAAAAAAGGCTATCGACCTATCGGTCTTTCTGCCCTCTAAATGTTCTATTAAAGCTATTAAACCTATTTTAACCTACTTTTAAGATTTGAACCCCTTAAGATGAAAATGTGCCTTCTGGTATTTCCTCCAAACGGCAGTTACCGAAAGTGTCCATCCGGACAGTAAAAACTTCGTTGTTGTCGCTTCAGATTTGGAGAAAATGATTTTTTTATGGATGGAAAAAATGTTGGCGTCTTTAAAGGGCTTTAGATAGATTCGTCTCTCAGTTTCTCAGTTCTGCAGATTCAGTTTTCTAAATGTAAATTTTCAATGTTACTTTATACCGGGTGTAACATTTAACTTGAGACATCGCAATATCTTGAATAATAAGCACCCTACGAAAAAATGTTTAGTATCAAAGTTGTATTATTCCGCGGGGGAAATACATTGATGACAAAATTAGTGTTCCCCGGCTTTTCCTTGTGGGGGGAAGGAGGGTAATTTTGATTTTTTTAAATGGCACCTCCCACTTTTTATTGCAGATTCAGATTCTGCGGCTAGAATGCTGCGAGATATTGATATTGAGATGTCTTAAGTTAAATGTTACACCCGGTATATAAGTCGTCAATATTTTATTTTCGAAAATAACTCTTTAATACCTTAATTGGTACAATAAAAAATACACAATCGTTATCGGATTTTAATTATTTAACCTTTCTGAGATTATCTTAAAGAGACACCATCAGCATTGACCCAGCGTTTGAAAAAAAAGCAAGTGAGGTATGAGCCTTTAATACGTTCCGAGGGCCTTTAAGAGGGCCAAGTGATATACCGCTGAAAAATGTTGTGCAAATACAGCTGACAAAACAGATTCTGATTTGTTACGCTTGTCAAATTTTAATAAATTTATTATTTACTCCAATGTATTCCTGGGTTTTGTATTGTAATGTATTCCTATTTATTATTTACTATTTCGGGATTGGTGTAAGGGACCTGCCCTTATAGGAAGTCCTCCAGAGGTTTTATCCAACCCTTACCATTAGGCAGTTAGTTTTTTTTTTTTTTAGTTTTTTTAGTTTTTTAGGCAGCAAATTTTTTGGAATTATATAATTTGGTCAGAAATTTGACGGGCACTTAAAACGCAAAGCTCTGACTAATTGTTACTTTTTTCTCTTGCAAAATGTCTGGAGATTCTGAGTGAGTTAGTTTTCAATTTGACGGATTCTAAATTTTGTGCTAAAATTAGCTAATTTTCATTCTCACATATTACTTATTTAACACCTGATGTATCTATATAGCACGTGTCTGGACAAATCCAAATCCAATGTACTTTCGATGATGAATTTCATTATTTCACAGTTCACAGATCAAAGTCGTCTTGTCCTGTGGATCGCTTGTTAATAATTCTTTTATTTTTGCCCTGCAAGAACAACACGCATTGTAACTCAGAGACCATTTAACTTAACTCTCAAATCGGACGGAATGTGTAGTAGGCATATAACGAATATACTATATTTTTATTTGGTCCTTTTTTTCTAGCTAAGATAGAAGAGAATCCTCGCTTTTAAACCAACGATAAACTTTTTTCTGGTTTGAAGAATTACGTTCTCGAATTATCATAAGTTTTAATTTTAACAGCTTTGCCTTGGTTGGAAATTAATATACAAGGTGTCCCGTAAGCACATGATCAAAATGTACTACGACATTCTTTGACTAAAAAGAAGACCATCTGATTTAACTTTCATTAAGAAAAAATGTCTGGCTTCTCGGCTATTGCTGATCAAAGTTCTTTAAAAAAATTATATTTTCGAAATATCGGTAGAAGGATTAGATGGATTTTAATGAAACTCGCTGTGAATTTGTTCTTATGTAAGACTCATATTTTGATGAAGCAACCGAGTTTCATTCACTTTGGGCAAGTGGTGAATTCTTAACTGTCTTGGTACAAAAACGACCAGAACTGGTTATTTCGTGGTTGGAACTAACCAATTTTTTTGAGTTGATGGCACTAACCCTTTGTTGATATTTCTGTGCTCTTTGTAAAATCTTGTAGCAATCATAATTTTTACCTTGTAATAAACTAATTTTTTCAGTCCGCCTGAGATGTTGATGTACGTACAATTTCATTCAAGTTTAATTAATTGTTAGAAAAGTAAATGCTATTGGAAGCAGGGACCTTGAAAATATCTGCAATTCAATAGAGGATAAAAACGAAAATATAATGTAATTAATTACAAAGTTGCAAAACTTCGTACAAAATCAAGTTTTAAGTAAAGAAGTAATAAATTATAAACTAGACAGTTTTAATGCACTTTTATGTATTATTTACATATATCAATCCTTTTAAATAAAAAATTCTCATTTTGGGACACCATCTGGTCATGCACACGATGATCTCCAAGTTGAATCTTTTATCTTTTTTGGCAGCGTCAATTGAAATCTTTCCCCCAATCTGGACATTTCAATTTATTCCCTAGCGTATGGAGCGTGACGAAATTGTATGCGATTTATGGGCCATTCGTTTTCCAAATCAACACCGTTTAGTCGTAGGAAATGGAGGAAAGTGCTGGATATTTTCATGCGGTGCAACGTGTTTACTATAAAATTGGGGAACTACGTTTTAACAATTAATCATGTTAATTGTGAATTTAAATCACTATAGCGAATCAACTGTTATTAATAGAAGTTCATTTTAAACATTAATGAAACGATAAAAATATATGTTTAGACTTTCAGAACATACTTTTTGATATAGACGTTGATCGATTGTGCGATGGCTGGTCAAATAAGTTTTGTGTAGAATTAGATGATATCTAATTTACATTGATGTATATATACATCAGATGATTGATTCTAATGGTTGTTTCAGGATATAATTAATTTGAAACCGAAAGCTGCTTTCCCCGCCATACTTAGTAGCCCTTAGTAATTTACAAATTGTCGGAAGAATTTAGAAACAAAAATCTAAAAACTGTGAAACGATCTTAGAATATAAGCAAGTTATCTGCTTTTTAAGGCGTTGATGGTGAGTTTTATTCCAGTTCAGCATCAATTAATTCCAGATCGGATAAATAAAAGTGAATTTATGAGCATCTCACCAACGTTCTAATACTGGACCTGATTTAAATTCGCCCTTCGCAATTAATGATTTTCATGGTATTAAATTGGTTGGAGGAACGTCCATGAAAGTTAAATGTCTCTTATAATGATTGGACTAAACAACGTCTCTAGTTAAAATTTAAGTATGTCCTAATTTAAATAAATAACATTTTTTCTGTTACTTCAACTGAGGCAAGGACTAATGGAAATGCACAGTTGGATGATTACAATGTATCCGGTTTCCACTACAACGGGCACTAGACACGAGTCGATTTTTAGATTAGATATTTAAGTTTTTCCTTCACTGAAGACAGTGTTCCTTACTATCAAATTACTTTTAATTTCTAATGTTTTCCTGTAAAGAATTTCAAATATTACATCCCACATTCAAGAATTTAAAAAAATCTCTCATTCTCAGCAATTTCACTTCAAATATTTATTATTGCTTTCGTGGCATTTGATGGTTATACGACGTTTGTTAATTATATATTAAATCGCAATTTTTCCAGGTATTCCACGGCAAAAATTTCGCATAAACTATTCATCAATTTATTTACATCTCGCTTTATATAACTTCCAGAAACGCTTATTTGCTTTGAAACCAGAACTGTAAAAATATCGCATCTCAAGCTATTTCAACAGGATGTAGATAAAAAATTATGCAGATATTTCACAAGGGGTGTCTGATCTGTTTTTGAGACAAACTTTCCAGAACGCTTATTAGTTTCGTCAAAATATGCATCCGATTCGATAAGGTGCATACTTAAAAAGTCAGCTGTCTCTAGATTATCACCGTGGTAAGATAAGGGTTTAAGGGGGGTAAGAAAAACGCACCCCTATTTCTGAAAATATGGCGTCAGCTTGCTTGCTGGTTGTTTTTTAGTAAAACAGTTCTTATGACATTTATTCTGATACATTTCTAATTTTTTATGACCATTTCATATAATATGTTTTGTTGCAACTGTTGGTAATTAATTATTTACATCTTGCTTTAGAATCAACTGAATGACACAACATTCACAAGTGAGATAAAAAGTAAAACTGGTTAGATACAGTATACCTCTAGGCACTCGGGGGCTACATTACTTTTAAATTACTTATATTTTGTATAATTTGGTAACTAATGAACAATTTGAAAAAAAATGTTTGATTATTGAATACTTAAATAATGAAATTCACTAAATTTATAGCCTTGTCGTTGCAAACTTATACATGAAAATATACTCAATTTTTATAACTAAGAAAATATCTCTTAACTTGCAGCTGATATTGGCTTTGTTATGTTAAATAGAATGGATTTTTTTTTAATTTTCAGCTTCCTGTGGAATTATAAGTAAGTTCTATTAAAGGATTCGCATGTTCGTCTATTTTAGCCTGTGAGTCATTTGCAATTCAATGAAAGGTTCATAAAAAAATGTAAGCTTTTTCTGAAACTAACGAAGGAAACGGTTTTATCCTTTTCGGGTATACAGTGGAAGCATTGTGTGTGAAAGCAGTGAATTTGATTTAATAAAAAGATATACCGGATGTTTCCAGATAGCCAAATATGAGTAGCTAAGAAAATTAATAGAACTAGCTTGCAAAAGTAACTAATTTAATATACATTTTAAAATTCCTTGAAAATAAAAGTTGTTAACGTTTGCATATCCATCTTTCCTCTTACTTCCGGTAAACGCTTTTTTTAGACCAGTAAACCGGATGATTTTTTTATTACCACTTTGTTAAATACATTTTTTGCACTATTGAAGCCGTAAATCATCGACCCAATTGCATAATTGCCGTCGAGCCGATGTATTTGCTTAATATTTCGATAGTTTGTTAGTTTGAAATAACTTCATAAACTAGTACAAACTTCAATTTTTGCGGTTAGATAAAGAATAATAATAATAATAATAAGATTTATTTTGACATACATAAATTTTAACAGTCCTTTTATCACACAAATTAAGGTCACTTAAATTTTCAGTCTATTCCGATGAGCCTACAAAAGGCTCAACAAGAGATCCTCAACAAGAAAGTTTTGTTCAACAAACAATCTTACTTTTTTTTTGAATATATGTTTTTTTGTTATCTTTCTATATCTGTTGGTAAGGCATTAAACAATTTTGGACCAGTATAACTTATGAATTTTTGCCCAAGTTTTTGTATACTTTGGGAAGACTCAGGCCAAAGTTGTTTAAGCTTCTTGTTGAATGATGATTCACATATAGAAAGTTATTTAAGCTATACTTTGTAGTTAAAATTGTGGATTCGATTACATAGAATTTATGTCAAATATATTAAGTTCTTCGTATAAAAGTTTTGTGCCACAAAGCCTCGGAGCGGCTCTAGATTTGTTTGATACTTTGATCCTTAAAACTCTATCCCGTATTTCCGAATTAATTCGACAAAATATTTATATATCATTATTTTGTTCTTAAAAGACAAGATATCTCGCAACTGGTAGAAAAAGTAGTTTAATTTACGTATTTTTGAGTTTAAGAGATTGATATGCACATTCCATTTTAAATTATTGTCCATTGTCAATCCTAAGTATTTAATAGTATCAGTGCTACTCATCTTTATATTTGACTATGGGATTGTAATTTCTTGCGGCGCTCCTCTTAAGCCAACCTTATTGATAGAAAGATTTTTAAACTTAGTTTTTGTTAGATGACATGTAAGGAAATGGGAATCAAGCCAAGATTTTAATTTATATGTTGCTAGTGCGATCTCGTCACCTACTCGTTGGACCCGATACTACAACCACTGTATCGTCTGCGTATGAAACGAGAGAATGTTGGGGCAGCAGTGAACATAAATCATTAATATAGATCAAGAAAAGTTGTGGTCCCAAACGGAACACTGAGGTATACCCATAATTACCTCCCTGCAATCCCCAGTATAATTGTTAATTTTTACTCTCTGTATTCGATCACGAAGATAGCTCTCAAAGACCCTCAGCACCGCTCCCCTAATACCAATGTCCTCAAGCTTTTGAACCAGTAAATCATGAGGAACAGTTTCAAAAGACCTCGAAAGATCCAAGAACACAGCAGAGCACTTTTTACTAGAATCATAATTTCTTGTAACAGACTCACAAAATTTTAATATTGCATCAGTTGTAGAAATACTTGTAGGACGCAGTAATAGACTTTGTAACCATTAATGAAAGAATATGTCACATTAGACTAAGAGGTCCATGTTACAACTAGACACTAATATCCGTACCCGCACCAACGGAAGAGAAGGACTATGACCAACTCTCCATGTTATTGCTAAGGGGCGACTTCAACGTAAAACCGGGTAGAAAAGACTGGCTAAGACCACATGTTGGACGACATAGCCTACACGATGTAAACAACAACAACGGACTACGGCTAGCAAATCGAGCAGGACTCAACAATCTCATGGTCAAATCTACTATGTTTGAACACAGAAATAAATATACATAAGTAGAAGCGAGCATCCAATGATGATATGACAAGAAACCAAATAGATCACATCCTAATAGATTCCAGGCACTCAAATAACATCATACACGTTAGAAGTAAAAGAGGAGTGGTGCAGACTCGGACAATTTTATGGTATGTGCCAAAACAAAATAAGGATCAAGAAACAGAAGACAGGTCCATAACAAGCAAATAAGACAGCTAAATGGGACACGGATAAACTTAAGGAAGAGGAAGCCCTCGCTAACTACAAGTCTAAAATTGCAACTGAAATGCGGGATAAACCAGAAACGTGTAACAGTAACGCCAACACCATGTGTAATGTTATTTCTGGAGTGTGTATGTGTAATTCTGGAGACCATGGACAAAACTATCAGAAAGCGCGAAGAACAAAGAAAAATAACTGGTACGATACGGACTGTGAGGACGTACAGAACCAAAGGCACCGCGCTAGGGCTCAAATGTTACAGGACCCTTCACAGTGTCAAAACTCATTAGGAAAAAAAGAGAGAACATCAGAAGAAACAAATACAATGCATCGAAGATAGTGGAAGACATAACAGACAGACATACAGCAGGGTATTCTTTAAAGGAAGATCTCGAATTAAAATGGGCTTTAAACCGCAAACAATTAATATAATACGGAAAAATAATAGTGAACTGATTACCGGCATTACAGAGGTGAAAGGATAAAAACATGAAAAGAACTTCACTTTTCAGAAACTCCTCAATGTAACAAAGGTTGACACAACGAATATACCGGTGTATTTTACCCCCGAAATAGAAACCGAGAAACCAACACTAGAAGAAGCGACGAAGGCCATACAACGCCTAAAAAACAACAAAGCGTCAGGAAATGATACTATCTCCTCTGAATGCCTGAAAATGGGAGGTCCAGTACTCTATCAAAAGATGCATGAGTTAATCGTACTAATATGGGACAGCGAAACATTACCGGAAATCTGGAAACAGAGTATTGTTATACTCCTACATAAAAAAGAAAGCTATCATGTATGCAAAAACTACAGAGGGGTATCTCTCATCAACACCGTATACAAAGTGCTTCCAAACGTGATTCTAATCCGCATAACACCATACGCGGAAGAATCGATAGGTGATTATCAGTGTGGCTTTAGACCGGGCAGGTCAACGATAGATCAAATCTTCACTATTCGCCAAATCCTCGAAAAACACTGGGAATTTGATAAGGACCTCCACCAACTATTTATCGACTTCCAACAAGCCTATGATAGCGTGTTAAGAGACCATGTATGGGCAGCCATGGCAGAATTTGGAATTCCAAAGAAAATAATAAATATTACAAAAATGTGCATGGTGGGTAGCCGGTGCTGTGTTAAAGTTGAAAAAACATGTTAGAAAATTTTGTGGTGGACAACGGCCTGAAACAGGGTGATAGTTGGTCTCCAATACTGTTCAATATCGTTTTGGACGCAGCGATCAAACGAGCTAACATTGACGTAGAAGTTTTTTCAAGCAGTGGACCAAGCCTGATACTGGCATTTGCAGATGATATAGATCTTGTCAATAAAACAACCATTGAAATCAAAGAGTTGTTTGGAAAAATAGAAAAGGAGGCAGACACAGTAGAATTACGTATTAATGAAGACAAAACAAAATACATGTTTAATTCCCGGAGACAGGGAAGAGATCGACTAGGGCAAAAGGTAACCATTGACACCTACAATTTTGAACGGGTCTCAGAATTCGAATACCTCGGTGTAGTCATCACAGCAGACAACAACATGAATAACGATATGAAGACCCGCATACAGAGCGGTATTAGATGCTATTATGTTAATAATGTAACTGTTCCAATCGAGAATAATGTCGCGATCCTCATAACTAAAATTGTACCATGCTACTATAAGACCGGTATTGATGTACGGATGTGAAGCGTGGACCCTAACCAAAGCAAACGAAGACGTCCTGCGAAGATTCGAGCGAAAAATATATGGGCCAACCCAGGATCCTAGTTCAGGGCAATATCGAATAAGAACAAACGCGGAATTAGAACAATTGTACCAGGGAGATATTGTGAGAGAAGCAAAGTCACAAAGACTGAGATGGGCAGGACACATATACAGAGCAACGGATGACAGAATGTTGAAAATTGCATGGCACGAAGCACCGACGAGCAGAAGACCACCGGGAAGACCTAAAATGAGATGGAGGTACAATGTTCTATCGGATATGCAGAAGATGGGCATTGAACATAAACAGGAAACAATGCTAGATAGAAGTCGATGGAGGCAAATCAGAAGCTTTATTTAATAAACATAAAGAGTATCGACAATAGTACAAAAGATGTAATAAAAAGGCAAGGTTCAATAAAAAGATAAAGATTTTGAAGCGTTTGATTGGATCCGGAAATATCGCTGTAATGCTTTCAAGAATACTGTTCATGTGCATGTCATAAAAAGGACGACTAAAACTGGAATTAATAATTCTGGAGCAGATATTAATTTCATTCAAACACTTTTTTACAAGTTAATAAAGTTTGAAAGAATCATACAAATGATCCTTAAATAATTATTATCGGCAATAAAACGTTGAGAGTGAGTTTTTGCATTCGAAAGAGCAAAGCGTTCAAGATTTACCCGTCAAAGCTTTTGTGGGAATTCGTTATCAAAAAGAATCATTACAAAAAATAATTTCAATCAAAAAAATTATTTTGTGAAGCATTACATGTAGGTAATTAGAGGTTCCTTGGAGAGAGTAGAATTTGTTTTATTTGCCACTTGATTGTGCATCTAAAAAGGCAATCTAGCACCATTGCGATAATACTCCACTTACTCAAATAATTTCAAATTGATGTCTGTTGGTGGGTCTCCCTAAGAAAGAAGTCAGAGCTTGGAATCCGGTATTCGTACGGAGTCGTTACGACGGACTTGTACTGTCTCTAATCAACATTATCATTTTGCTTAGGTCGAAAATCATGTAGAGAAGACTCCCTGTTTGAAAATTGTGAACGTGAAAAGGAGGTTTCTTTCTAACGTTTCACAATTATGATTACACTGATGAGCTTTCGAGCGAAAGGTTCCTGCTTGCGAAACGTCAGAAAGAAATTCTTTTCCACGACGGTTTAAAAGTCCGAAGAACTCACCAGCTTCAAACAAATTAAGCAACGAGCTTAATTATTTTCATTCCCTATTTGTTTGTTGAGATTTTGCAGAATAGCAAGTACAATTTTTTCTTCTAGACCTGAGCTGAGAACATCCTAAATAAAGGTTTTTAATTTTGAATGAAAATGCAGTTGGCAATGGATTATTCGGTATGCGAAATGCGTATGTAACTTCATTTGCATCTGACTATATCTGTTCTGTATTAATATTTAAAAATGGGAATGTAAAAAATCGGATATGATAGGGGAGCTTCTTTAAAAGTTTTTTTTTGAAACATATGGTGTCGTCCGCACGTGCGTTTAAAAAATGAGTTAGCTGCGTTTCCGATGAGACGTGCGTTTCATATTTATTATTCGAGCAAAAAACATATTTTACCCATTAGAAAGTAGATTAGGGTTCTACACTCATGCGTCGTTCAATATCACGGTATATAAATAACGCATATCTGTCATCTTATTCAAAATATAAATAGGTTTCAGGGGTGGAGTTGGATGGAGCTGAACATATGATGTGATCTTGCCGATTTTGGAATATCAATCATACGTACCGCCACTAGTATTCCTAATACATGTTTTTCATATCCTAATTCAAGTGAGAAGATATCTTAAAATTTAATATTCGTTTGACTTTGATTTTATAAAAAAAACAACAGACAATGAATTGAAACGAAAAACATTTTGATTTTAGTCGTATTTTAAATACAAAATCTTTCCTTTCTTTTTTGCTATTAAATACTTTTTAAACTTTACTACTTAATGTTATATGGAAACTTGCTACATCATTCCAAAACATTTTTGCTTCAGCACAGTTCCTTAATGCAACCTTTGCGGGAATCTGAAAAGCAATGCCATGCTTTCGTTCTTATGTGCTTAAGTGGTAACGTGTTACTAAAAGTAACATTCAAATTATTTAGTTTAAAGTTAATTTAAATATTGATCAAAATACTAGTAAACTTTAGCGGAAATATTTTCGTTTGTATGAAGATTTATATTGCCTTTCAGGCCTGATGGTTTTCAAACAATACGACGTAATACTTATGAAAATACGAAAACTGGTTATGATCCAACAGAAAATCAAATCATAGGAAAACTTTACTTTTTGTTTGGTTGTATTTATACCAATAAGTCAATTCAGTGTTTTCTTTCTTAGACGTATGTTATTATTCACGTCTTGAAGTTATGTTAACACATGAAACATGCAAGTGTGATAATTCTTTAATTTCAAACAATAATAATACTTTAAATAGAAAGAGCATTCCAGTGAATTTCGATCAACTCGGAATTTGTGCAGATTTTTTCTACTGTTTTCAAAATAAAAATAGAACAACGCGATATATCCCCTTCAATTTGGTTTACACGTTATCTGTGTTTTAAAAATATGTGCTATAAGCAGACGCCTGAAATACTTCGAATCTGCCGGATTCATTATAATGGCGGATGAGTGTGGGTGGTGCCTCATTTAAAAAGATGGATAAATTTCAGTCCGATCAGATACACCGGTTTTACAATCAATAAAAGCGAAAGTTTTTTAAGTAATTTAAGAAAATTGATAAAATTGACGGGGCTAAAAGCTTTATAGAAATCGATCTTCAAACAGTTAATCCAATTCGAAAATCTAATGCCGATATAATATTACGCACTTTTTGCCGATTTATTGGCCAATTATTGAAGGTCACCAGATATGAACATACCTAAAGCGTGTAATCGGGATGTGATAGATAAATCGCACGATTTATCGCGGACTTAGACCATGTTGGAAATTATTGCGGATTGTGAAAGTTTTCCGGGAATTTTTTGGGTTATTTGTTGTTTGCTATCTGTGCAATGACGATGTTGGCAGAGATTCTTGAAGTAAAGTAGCGAGTAATTAAGGATTAGGAATAGGAATACTATGGTAAAGAAGACATAATGAAAGCTTCCTCTTCAGCACTGAGATTTGGATCTCTAACTTGAAAATGCTCTTAACCCAACTGACAAAATGATATTTACACATATATACATGATATACTTTATTAATGCTGTTGTGATGCCATACAATAAATAAAATAAAGGTTAGGATATTTTTTCTTTTTAATGTATTTCACATGTTGAAAATCTGTGTTGTATGCAATAAGTTTAGCAAATTAATAAAGAACATAAGTCTCTTTTTTGAGGCAAAAGCAAAGAATTTGGCTCTTGGCTCATGTGCTATGCTCTACACATCGTTTCCAACACAAAACAACAGAACTAAATAATTGAAAATTATGTTGGTTTTACTGAAATTGCACGCAGATGACGGCCAAGAAGATGATCTTCAATAATTGGTCCACTTTATTGGCGAATAAATAATAGCATTCAACCTATGGTTTCAAGTGGGAATGTAGCAATAAAGTTCGTATTTACTTCAAGAGAATGAATTTTAGATGCTAAGATAATCTTGCTCTATTTTATTTATAACCAAAAAAAATTGATCCTACTTTTGCAAACATAGCTTCTGTAATAATAAATTATCTCGATCTTATAATATTTTAGTAATATCTCGAAAGAAATGAATCAGGATGTTTACCTTGATTGCAAGAAAAAACATGATAGTTATATAAATTTTTCTTCTTAAATGTAACTGGTGAATCAACTCTGAAATATTTTGACACCGGTCTAAAGACTCTGATATAATTGTGTAAAAACCAACTTGCTTTTATCATTGGTAATTGCAATTATTGAGACTTGTATAATGGATCGCTTTCGCGAATACCGCAATATACCTCACTAATGATAAATGTTGTACTATTTACACAAAAAAACGAAATACAGTTAATCATTTCATTGTTCATTTAGATTGAATTGTTGGTCGACAAAACGATTCTGTTGGTAGTTTAAGCTGTAGGTGCTAGCGTAAGATTTAATCTTCACCAAGCAATTTTGACGCCTTTTATTACATTATTTGTATTGGCGCAAAGCGTTACAGTTATTATTATGCTATACGGGAATAATTTAATTTCAAATAATTTCTAACCGAGCTTTATTCCCACGGAATTGTAAGCTACTGAACAGCCGGTAACATATTCAAGAGTTTTCATCGTAATCCGTAATACAAGCAAAGTCCACTTTTACGTGACTACGAACAATAAGGATAGATTTATTCCTTTACTTCTTTTGTGTTCAAACGACATACACCATAAAGTCGTTTTTACATATGAGAATTTGGGGGCATATCCTGACGCATTTTCAAATCGATTAGAACGATGTGTAGCAAAAAGGAATCCAAAATCATAGTTTATATATAACATAGAACTATTATGTTTTATTGCAATAAGGCAGCAAATAGTGCCAATAGTGTACATTGCAATTTAACGTTATTCATTACTTTAAACAAATTGACTTATCAATTAAAAAACGCTCACGTGACCCTTGTTATACGGTTCCCAGCATTTTTTTTGTCAATTTAAAGACGATTTTTCTTCGAATTACATGGTGTATCTAATTAGTAAAAGCGCGTGTTGTGCCCCAAGGTTCCTGTCTGGAGCCCATTACTTGGTTTCATTGAGTGATCGCGGCAACGCGTCTAAGACTTGATAAGCTTCCGGTCATTTGCAGAGTTGCCACATAACAGTTCCTTCAGACACGTTAAAAAATACAACAGTTTCTATTTTTACTAATATTGTCATAGATAATCATAACTTACCTCCAGGGGTTACAACCAAAATTTCCTCTACACATAAAATAAGTTATAAACCGGAACTGCCTGTCTTTTTTTATTAGTTGAACCTGTTCTTATATTCTACTATTTTTGCTTATTCCTACTTATTAATTTAGTAAAGGTTGCTTAAACGTCTAAAATTGGTCGACCCAAATTAATAAATAGACAATCCGTTGCACCTCATTTAATACTAGACACGACAAAAAGCTTTAAAGGAAATGACAATTATATTTTTAAATTTATTAGTTGTTTGTGTTCATTATTCTCGTTCTTCTAACACAGATACATATTCGAAAACTTTCAAAGAACGGTAGTATTAGTAGTAGTATTGTGGGGAGACCCGATGGGTCGGGCGAGTAGGCCTTAAAAGCCCTTTTCGCCATTCCCCCTCCATCCATACCCACCTTACCACTCCTGATCTTCGTCAGCAAGGCGACCCGGCTCCCTGCCGAAGGCAACGATCCGCCTCCACTCCAAGGAAGGCAATTCTACCCGGGAGAGTGTGGAGGCCCCAGGGAAGCGCCTCCTAGTAGACGACCAGCGATGGCAGACTCCTAATAGGTGGTATGATGTTTCCTCCGCCATTCCACATTGTGGACATACGGGGCTAACACCAATTCCTAGTAGGTGTAGGTGTCTGTTCAGACCACAGTGGCCTGTCATGACCCCAACCAGAGTTCTCAGGGCCTAGCGACTACTTGACATCAACCATTTGGATGTTGCCTTGGCGCCACTTGCGGTTCCAATCAACTCTTTGGCTTCCCTACACCCTTCCGTCTTTCTCCACATCTCTGTGGTGCCTCTAAGAGCCCAGTCATTAGAGCGTTAATACCTGTCGGTTACTTAACCTATGTGAGGTTCGGCAGTCATTGGGCTCTCAGAAGATCCGAGCCTTACCGATCTTCGAAGAACATGTTTGGTTTTAGATTATTTCGTTTCCCACAATTTTTATACCCGGTTATTTAAAAGAGAATCTTTAATGGAGGTATTTCTGATAGGATAATAAAAATAAGAGAAATAGTGTTCCGAGCAATATTAGTTCAAAAAGGCTGTTGAACTTGAGAGATGCAGCTTTTAATATAGTGAATAATTCAGACTAATATTATTTAAACCCACCGACAATGTCAAATATCTAGGAATAACAATGGACAATAAACTAAAATTCACAAAACACGTACAAAACGTCAGAACAGATCTAACCAAGAGAGCAAAACACTTCCGCACACTTACTTACAAAAACAAGGGTATCAGCACCAAGATGCTGATATGATGAAGATATGATAGTTGCTGTATCATATATAAAGCGATCTGCAGACCTCTAATTGACTACGCTCATCTTTTATTCGCCAACGCTACTGACAAAACTAAACGGCATTTACAGACAACAGAACAGATGGCACTGAGACTGATAACGAAAATCCGACACCCAGCAAACCCATTACACAATCCACCAAACCGACTACTCTACGAACGCACAAACTTGACAAGAATCTCGGAAAGACTACTCGTTTCGCAATCAAGATGGAAACACAACCCTCACAATCTCACCTTCCTGGACCTCCTCTGTTTAACAAGACCGACCAGACAAACGCGTTTCCTCTTCCCAACCTCAACCCTATTGGATCATCTCCAGACATAAATCATGTACATGTTTGTTAATTGCATTAAATACATTAGTTTTTAGTTTTCCGAGACCGATAGGTCGATATCCTTTTATTACTAATAAAGATGTTTACTACTACTATTATTTGCGGAGCTACAAAATATTTCAGGATCTGTTAAACTGAGATCCAGCCGTTGACATAATTTTATATTCATTCTTTTAATCCCAGGGTTTATTAAAAAAAACCTGGTGCATACCTACGAACAGGCTGATATTCACAATAGGTGGGTCACTTTTGCTTTTGAATTACTCTTTATAATAGATATATAGGGGCGAGTCATTTGAATACATCAAGACTTTTCCACCTGAAAAATATAAGATGTTATGTGTATACACTCTGAAAACGTTTGGCACCCATGGTAGCAAATTTGATAGTTTATTTCAATTTTTTTAAATAGTGCAATACATAAAATAATATATTTTAAAATATTGGTTTGAACTGTAACACAACACACAAGGTGCCCAAAGTAACGCAAAATTTAAAGGACACTACTTGCGTATTTTCTTTAATGTAGAATTCAAATTCGTATCATTTTTATTCATATATGTATTAGTCTCACTTAAATAAATTGCATTCTACGTTCAAATTATTTCTTCTAAAAAAATCTTGCAACTGAAAATTACTACTACACTACAAATTTACTTAGGTAATAACAGAGAAATTCTCGAGATGTAAAGTAGTTTTTATGAAATAAAAAACTGCTTTTGCAAAACCTAGAGTGGATAATGGTCAATGAGCCTTGATGATTTAATATAGGGATTATTACAAAAAAACAAAAGAAATAAGTCAGTTTTTCGTTATTTGGCGATTTTCATGCAGAAGTATTGGAATTAATAACTACTAGTAATTCTTTCAGAAAATAAAACTTCTGAGTTTGTTACCGACCTGCTTCTCCTGTTCTCTACATAGGGCGAATTTAATCGAAATTCTTCTTCCTTTCGCGATTTCCTTAAAATATCTCCCAAGATTACCATTTCAATCTAATTATAAACAATAGTTGACATGAAACAAGTGGGTTTTTCGGGTTTTTAGGCCGTCGTTCGGTAGAATTTCTTCTTGACGTTTCGCAAGCACGTGTGTCTTGCATCTTCAGAAGTGGTTTGCTTGAACGCTTACACTGTTCTGATGTTTTTCAAGCGTTCAAGCAAACCACTTCTGAAGATGCAAGCCACACGTGCTTGCGAAACGTCAAGAAGAAATTCTACCGAACGACGGCCTAAAAACCCACTTGTTTCAAGGAATGGCCTCGAAAGTTTATCTCTTTTGATAATAGTTGACATATTACACTACTGTGGCTCTTAAGCTTCTGACGGACTCTCAAACTACATTTACTAGGAATCATGTCTCAGAGCCTGGGAATAAAACTAGATTTTGCTTCGGAGTCAATTGCAACCAAAAATCTTAACTTCTTGTAACCATAACTTAGTAGTCATTCGTAGGTTTATTCCTCTTGTCGGGTTTGGAACTGGTACTACATGTTTTTCAGAATTTGAGATTACTGGTTCAGTTTCCAATAACGTTCTTTTCATATGTATCAATTTTAGTTGGACCTTTATTCTGCTCACTTTTTTCATGTGAAATTAGCTGGTAAAATTGCATGGATGCAGGATAAGATTAGGTGACAAAAAATATCTAGATTTGTTCAGCTATTCAAGGAAATAAAAAAACTCAATGCACTCAAACAACTCTTCGTAATGTTTGCTACAGTTCGTATTACTCGCTTCCAACTATCGGAAATTTCTGTAAATAACTTCACATTGTTGTTCAACCTGCCACTAAGCTAGATTTTTCAACATCTTAAATCTTTTACATTTATCTTTTTCTCCCATATGATTAGTTCTCTAGTTAGATTTCTTTGTACCAAGCTGAACCAATCAAACCATGAAAGTTGTATTTTCATTCTATTGAATGCTCGCGAGTTATTAAAAGGACATTTTGACCGGCTTGATGTAATTTGAGTCAACAGCCAACACTTTGGTGTATGTATGTATGGGAAAATTGTTTTTATACGGTAATTTGAAAGGAGCTAATTTAAAAACCGCGGCAACTGTGCCGCTCAGTTGGCCGTTGGGCCCATCCGGAACTACGGCCGGCCAGTCTCGAACTCCTGGACAACGTCTTGCCCGCTTCCTTAAGTATTATGACCAATCTGCACCCATGACTGTTTCTGTGCTCATTGTAGCGAGATAAAATGTATTTTTACGGAAAAGTTCCTCATTATTAATTTCGTACAGAATTTTAAAAAAATAATAAAGTTTGGCTAACTAAATATTAAACATGTACCTAATCTTTACTTATAAGATTGAACCACGCAAAATTAATTCCTGTTTATGGCAATCAATCATAAAATATTTTGTTTATTTTGTGAACTGATAGATAAAACCTCAGAATTGGCATTGCGGAAGAAAATTTAAAAATATTAGAAATACATTGAACAAACGAAATAACTGTGTATGACAAAAATGGGCGGCCGAAAATAAGTTCATTCATCATTCAATGGATGTTTAGGGTTAAGTCATGTTTAAGCCAAGGAAGTAATCGATTACCAATTAAATTTCTAGGATCGAAAGTCGATTATCTCTTATTACAAAGAATATCGTATTTTAAAAACTAAAATCAAAATATATTTGTTTGATACATTCGTTAAAATAAATGGCAGCTATTTATGAGCAAGTCAATTAAACTAATAAAAATAATAACAATTGGCTTTCGAGACCATTCCGTAAAACTGGTTAGTTTTTTGGTTTTGTATGCCGTGGTAGATTCGAATTTATTCCTGACTTTTCGCAAGCACGAGTGTTTTGCATCTTCAGAGGAGGTTTACTCGAAAGGTAAAGAGAAGAGTACAATGTAATATTTCGAGCAAAACCAGGGTTTGGCCTAATCCTCGTCGGCCTAAAAACCTGAAAAACTCACCAGTTTCACTTATTACAATGCATTCCCGGAAAACAACTGTTTGGGGCGAATGAAAATTTTTGAGGTGCAGCATATTTAATAGGAAAGCCATGAAATATTAGTGTTTCCTTAATATCGCTTCGTTTTATGGCCTTCTAAATTCGGCTCAATTTTTTCGGATAAATACTCCTTCAACTGATAATAATCGGAAAACTGAAATGCCTTTTTGAACATGGAGTCCATAATCGAGCCATTTGCACGAAAAAACTTAATTGCCATCCTTGCTTGTCGTTGAATACCCGAAACAATCTTCTCTTCTGCTTTTTCAGCGTTTTAAGTTTTTTTTTGCGTTTTAAGTTTGGTTTTGTATGGTTTAAGTATGGTTTTGTTAAGTTTAATATTTTCTTTTCTTTGCCAGCTTGTCGATTCTGTTCCAATCCACAATTGACTCAATATAAAACGTACCCAATGTATGTTGAAGTAAATTTTTAACTCTTAAAAGAGCAAGTATTCAGTGGCTATGATGGTAATGCTTAAATTTGTCTTGTTTGTGCAGTTTGTCCCACACAGTGGGTTCTCCAATTATTTTGACCCCTCGCGTTCCTAATACTGTAGCAAATGCAAAGAGTTTTTGTTTTTCTGCCTGCAATGCATCCATTTAAATGTTATTTAATTTTAGTTCTCTTTAAAGCATATGCAGACTGTCCAGTGACATCTTTCCATTCATTGCAATAACGAGTCTTTTATTGAAGAACTAAAGTAGGAAGTCGTAACCTTTCATTACACGAGCCTACAATACAACGAATTTAAAAAATCAACTTATTATAACATTGAACCAAGTTATTCACGATATATAATTACAGTACAAGTACAAAAAAATCAGCTAATTACAGCATTGGTCCAAGGCATGTACGATATCAACTCGTAGATAATTGGCGAATTCGTTTTGTTTTTGGTCTAATGATAGTCAATGGTTGGTTTTACCAAAACGTATTTCACGCTTCTTCACTTAAATGCGGAAGGTAAGTGTTAGACTGAATGATCATTAAGAGGCAACTGCTATTAATAGGCGTGTGCCGGGAATGACACATTCAGACCACAATAGTTTTTAAAATATTAATAGCTCAGCAGATTTCAAGTTCATTACAACATGTGCTGTAGATTGTAACAAAACATAAAAAATGTGAAATAGAAAACAAACACAACATTACTGGTGGGTGTCACTCGTCTCTTAACGTTTTTATGAAATGCTCTCCCTGTGTGCGTTTTACGGTTTCTTTCACCTAATGTCTTTACATTTGTACGAGCAGTCAGTAGCTTAAAAATTGCTGTCAATATGTTTTGTCGGAACTAGTTAAAGTGTTTATTTAAGTCTAAGCTAAGATTTAAAAAATGAGTATTGCTAAGCAACTTCGCTGCTGGAGCGTCGCTGAAGTTTCGATTCTAGGTCAGCGTCATTCTCGATAATATTCAAGCCATGTTAAATCTTAGTCAGTCAAACAATTTTAAGCTATTATTCATTAATCCAGAGCAAATAGAAAACTTTAAGATCAGGAAGCAATGAGAAAAATAAACGTAGAATATTCTTAAGAGAAAATGTGCACAACCGCCTCTAAATGACCTACGGTAACAATATAGTGATCATCATTAGCAAGATCACTGGTCAAAAGAATAGTGTACACAACCAACCACAGATACGCAAAATCTAATCGAAACCGAATATTAAGCTACTGATACAGGAAATACAGAATATACAGAACCACTAAAACAGCAAGAGATTTGTGAAGTACGTGGAAACCGTCTTTGGTGAAATCAAGCCGTGGTCCATTGCAGTCATTTTGCATACATCGAAATCTGTCGGAAACGTTTTTTGTGATTAACAAATTGAAAATCAAAGATTGGTTCCTAACAAACCGGCAAAGTTGTTTAAATTTTTTTTGAACAAGTGTATTCAAGTTCAGGAACGACATTTTTAACGATTAATATAATTGGGTACAAACAAATTAAAATAGTAAAAAGTAGTAGTAAAAAAATCTTTATTTCTGAAAAGGCTATCGACCTGTCGGTCTTTCTGCCCTGGGTTAATTACAAAGTTTTGTATGGAAACTTAATAACTAATGTATATAATGTAATTAACAAACATGTACATGACTTATGTCTGGAGATGCTCCAATAAGGTTGAGCCAAATTAAAATAAAATGCATCAAAACTCGATAAAATCAATTTTTGCACGTAAAGGGCTTAAGGCGGCATAAGTCGGTGGCGCCTAAAGGAGATATTTTCGGACATGGGTTCTTATAATCATATATCTTAGTACTAAAATAGTATTCAACTGAACAATCCCTAGAAGTTTGATACCATAGTTCTAAATCACCTTGTATTAAAATCAACCAAAAAATATCAATTATTTGTCATTTTGATGAGGTTTCCTAATTATTTAAGGCTATCTATTGCTGCTCCAACAGATAGCTGTCGAAAGGCTCTATCAAAATATTATTACTTCGATCATTTCTTAGTCGATTATTTTAAACGTTTTCAAAATATTTTATTATAGTTTTGGTGTGTCCTTATGGGACGAAGCGCTCTCAAAATTTATTCCTGCAGCATAAGAAATAATTTTAATAACTCAATTTGCTCAGTACATAGACGTAGAACAGACAATTGGGCAACTTCGATATTTGTATATTTGGGATATGCCAAAGAAAGGATAAAAAAATCATTTTTTTTATTTTGAAATTACTTATTATTATCTTAAATTATTTTGAACAAACAACCCCTACAACTGGACGATACTGAATCCCCTTTGTCTTACAAGACCAACCAGACAATCCCGCTTCCGTTTCCCTACATCAACGCTATTCGAACACTTACAAACGCAACTGACTACTGGACAATAAAATAATTTTTTCTTGTCATTAGAATTGGAAAGTTTATTTAATAAGATTATTAACCTAGAATAAGAGAATTTTCATCTTTGTTTTTTATTTAGACTAAGACTACATGTATTAAACAAGGGCAGAAAGACCGATAGGTTGATAGCCTTTTTTTAGAAATAAAGATGTTTACTACTACTACTATTTTGAATTTATCTTGCATCGAAAAATCGCCTGTTTGCAAACATTTTGATTTCGCGTTCAATATTCATATTAGTTGTTATAATATTGTAAACATCCTCTACAAAAAATTGCAAAAAAACAATTAATACATTAAAGTCAAGTCATTTCAAATTACACCTGAATTTACTATGGCATGGTAAAATAGTTACAGATTTTTTTCAGTTTTTGTTACGAACAAAGAATGGTAAAAGCTGATATGTCCACCGGAAAATATCTTTCCATAGGTTTTCTAATATTTTACGTGTTAAAACTTGTAGACTGTCATAGATAATCGGCGGTAAAAATTTCAATAAATTTTTCACAAAAACTGTAAGAGCTGTATTCAAGAGACTAAACACAATCCGAAACTAATGTTGCCAGAGCCCTGCTAGTATAAGCAACATGTATATTCTTACAAGTTCAGTGGTACCTCGATATACGAGTTTAATTCGTTTTGTAACCTTGCTCGTATGTCAAATTGCTAGTATCTCAAACCAATTTTCCCCATTGAGTAGTAGTAAATATCTTTATTTCCAAAAAAGGCTATCGACCTATCGGTCTTTCTGCCCTTGTTTAATACATACAGTCTTAGTCTAAATGAAAACAAATATGAAAATTCTCTTATTCTAGGTTAACAATACTATTAAATAAATAAGATTTCAGTGGCAAGAAGGAATTATTTTATTGTCCACTAGTCCGTAGCGTTTGTAAGTGTTCGAGTAGCGTTAATGTAGGGAAACGAAAGCGGGATTGTCTGGTTGGTCTTGTAAGACAAAGGGGATTCAGTATGGTCCAGTTGTAGGGGTTGTTTGTCCATTTTGTCTGTAGCTGTATGAGTCTTTCCGAGATCTTTGTCATGTTTGTGCGTTCGTATAGTAGTTGGGTGGGGGGGTTGTGTAGTGGGTTTTGGGGGTGTCTTATTCGTGTTATTAGTCTTAGTGCAATTTGTTCTGTTGTTTGTATATAACGTTTGTCCTTTCTGTTCCGTTGGTCATGAGTATATGTCCATAGTCTAGCAAGGGTCTACAAATAGCTTTATATATTTTGGTGGCGGTGTTTGTGCTAATTCCTCTGTCTTTGGAGGTTAGTGATCGGAAGTGTTTTGTTCTCTTTATTGTTTCTGCCCTGATGTTTCGTATGTGTTTAGTGAATTTAAGTTTGTGGTCAATTGTAATTCCAAGGTATTTTACGGTCGTTTTTTGGGTGTGTCGTTTGGCCGTCTGCAGTTATTGTAGGGGAGTCAGCGTTGAGTCTGTGGTTTGTGAGCAGAAGTTGGTTTTTTGACGCGTTTGGTGTTAGTCTCCATTTATAAAACCATGTCATTGTGTTGTTTGTTAGTGTTTGGAGTCTTTGAGCTGCTCTCTCAGTAGTTTTGTCATGTACAATAAGTGCCGTGTCGTCTGCGTATTGTAATATGTATGCCGATCTGTCGATTTGATTTTTGTCTGGTAAGTTGTAATTGTATATGTCATGGCAGTATATATTGTAGAGAAACGGTGAGAGCGGGGATCCTTGAGGGAGCCCTTGTTCAGGGGAAAAAGAAAATGACAGTGTTTTGTCAATTCGTACTTGTAGTTGTCTGTTTTCTAGTAAGTTCTTTATGGTGTGTAGTAGATATGTTGGTGTGTGTAGTTTGTATAGTTTGTATAGTAAGCCTCTATGCCAGACACTGTCAAAAGCCTTGTTAATGTCCATAAACAGGCAAGATGTCTTTCTGTCAGTTAGGTGGGTAGTTTGTATATTGTTGGCCAAAATAAAGAGCGGATGAACGGTCGAGTGATGCTGTTTGAAACCAAATTGGTAGGTAGGTATATACTTTCCAATCACTTTGTCAAGCCGCTGTTTCATTATGCATTCAAAAATCTTGCCTAGTACTGGAAGTAGTGTAATTGGTCTGTAGTTGCTCGGTTGTGTATTGTCCAGTCCATTTTTGGGTATAGGGATTATTAAGCCGTTTTTCCATGTTTCTGGGATTCTGCCATTTGTGATGTAGTTGTTTAATTCAGTTAGGATCAGTTTGTGTGTTTCTTGAGTTAGGCTTTTCAGGACTTTTGCCTTAATTTTATCCTTCCCCGGTGCAGTGGTCTTGATGTGCGCTAGGGCTTCATCGTACTCTATGTCTGTGATCAGTGTGCAGGCATAGTTTGGTGAGTTGTTAAAATAGTTCAAGTACCAGTCGTTGATTAAGTTCCAGTTGTCATTGTCGAAGTTAGGGTTTGTCGATATGCTGAAGGTCCTTTGATAGTGTCTGGCGAATGCGTCCGCTTTCTCTTTGTCTGTGTAGCGTTCTATTCCGTTTTCGTCAATTTGTCAGTAGTGCCAGTCTTCCTGTATTGCGCCAGTTTCTTAATTTTTCGCCAGTATGTTTTGCCTTTGTCCTTCTGTATTTCTTTACATGTTTCTAGCCATTTGTCTTGTCGGTATTGTCCAATCAGAGTTTTAATGTTTCTGTTAAGTTGGTTCATTGTCTTTTTTAGGTCGTTATTTTGAGTGTATAGTCTGTACAGTTCTCTCTTATGTTTTATTAGTCTCAGTATGTATTTGGGTAGTGTATGTCGGTAGAAAGCATTTTTTATTTCCGGGCTAAATTTTCCTATGCTAGTGAAAGTTGTTGTTGTATGGTTTCTATTGAAATGGGGTGTGCTTGTGATTGAATGTAGTCATGTATATGTTGTTTCACTTTGTCTATGTCAGTCTTTGCTAGGTTTAAGTTTTTCTCTATAGGTGTATTGGAGGTAGGTTGCGTATGTTGTAAGTCTATGTTAAACGTAATAGCCAGGTGGTCGGATCCAAGCTCGTTGGTTAAGTTTATGTTGTTGATGGTGTTTGTCAGGTTTCTTGTGTGCAGTAGAACGTCTGGTGTTGAGTCTGGGTTTGCGGGCATCAGAAAAGTTGGTGGGGTGTGCTGTTTTATAAAGTCGGAATTTTGTAGAAATCTTTTAAGCTGTTTCGTTTTGCTTTTGTTCATATTAAAGTCGCCTACAATTATTGCATATTTATAGATGCTCGCTTTAGTCAGTATGTTTTGTTCTAGGTTGGAGTGTGGGTGTATGTATGTCAGAAATATGTGTATCAGGTCGTTTAAGTAGGGTAGCGTAAAGTGTAGACAGTCGTTCAAAGGGTTGTTGAGGGAGGGAGGATTTGCTCTTCCAAGTTTATTAATTGAACTGCCATTAATTCGTTTCAAGCTCCCAAAAAACCATCTAAGTTGTTTTGTTAAGTGTTTTTGAATAAGAAAAATGTATGTAATAAGAAAAATGTATTTTCAAAAAGAAACATTTATGTATAATAACTTTTTTTTTTCATTCCAGTGTATTCCTGGTTTCAGTCAATTTTATTGGCACTAATTATGGTGTTATGTGATGAGCCTGCGTTTCGTCCCGGGTCTACCTATTGGACTCGTCAGTAAGGCCTAGGTAGACCCTGCCTTATACGCCGGACATCGGTTAATGCGTTCGGACGTAAATGAAACCGATCCGGTGTAGATCTCACATAACACCATAATTAGTGACAATAAAATTGACTGAAAACCCAGGAATACATTGGAATGAATTAAAGTACAGTCAGGAAAAAGAATATACAAAAATTTATAAATAACAAATACATATTCTTTAAAAACATAATAATAGAAAAAGTGAAGTGCTTACTCAATTTTCGTCACGCTTTGCTCATTTTCAGCTGCAGGTTGTTTAAAAAAAATGTCCAAGGAGGATTGTTTCTTCCTCCCTTTCAGGATATTGAGGAAATGAGTTAGGCAGGTTTCGTTGAACAACTCCGATGCACGACCAGTTACAACTTTTTCGGGGTGATTTTTATCCACGAACTCTACAACTTTCTCTTACATTACCAAGATCTCCTTTATATCTCTTGTCCTCCTCCTTCTCTGGCTCCTCTTCAAAACTAATTTTTTTGAACCATCGTATGCTGCTGCGAATGTAGATCATGTAACCCCTCGGTTGTCAGTTCCTGAGACTGTTCCTTGACGAGTTCGCTCACATCTCTCTCATCCACCTCAAGACCCATGGATTTTCCCAGAGAAACAATATCCTCTACCACTGACACATCGGGTTCCAATCCTTTGAAGTCCTTATCAGCTACAGTGTCAGGCCACAGCTTCTTCGATGCAGAGGTTAAGGTCCTCGTTGTAACACCCATCCAGGCCTGATCAATAATTATTAGGCATATCACGACGTTAAAGTGGTCCTTGCAGAACTCTCGAAGGGTAAGGTTTGTGTTCTCCGTCACCTCAAAGCAGCGCCGAAAAATGTGCTTGGTGTACAACTTCTTAAAATTAGAAATCAGCTGCTGATCAAAGGGCTGCAGGATAGGAGTGATGTTGGGTAGGTAGAGAACCTTTATAAACTTGAACTCTTCGAGTAAATCATTTTTGGTATTTGGTGGGTGAGCAGGGGCATTGTCGAGGACGAGAAGGGCTTGCATGGGTAGGTTGTTTTCCTGTAGATATTTTTTAACAGAAGGGCCAAGCACCAGCTCTATCCACTCCACCAAGAATTTCCTGGTGACCCACGCCTTCGGATTTGTCCTCCACATAACTTGCAGTTTTTCTTTTAAAATCTTATGTGACTTAAAGGCTCTGGGATTTTCTGAATGGTATACTAGCATAGGCTTGATTTTGCAGTCGCCACTCGCATTGGCGCAAAGTGCTAGAGTTAATCTATCCTTCATGGGTTTGTGACCTGGGATTGTCTTCTCCTCCGCCGTTATGTAAGTCCTATTCGGAATTATTTTCCAGAAAAACCCTGTCTCGTCACAGGTGAAGACTTGCTGGTGGATCTATCCTTTGGCTTCTATCAGTTCGGAAAACGTTTTGATGTAAACCTCAGCCGTCTTCACATCCGAACTTACTGCCTCGACTGGCTTTAAACTAGTCTTCCGATTCCTCGTTTGTGTAAGTGTGTGGGATCTGCTTCAGCAAATCACCTAAATCGCTCGTGCCTTCTCACATTTGATGCTTTGTGTTAAGGTTCCTCCTTGAAGCTGCTTCTCTGTCACCCACACCATCAGTAGTTTCTCCATCTTTTCATGGAGAGAGGTCCGAAGCTTAGAAATTATTGGAACGCCCTTAGCTGGCGTTATCAACTCCTTCTGTTTAAGTATAGGGGTACATATTATTGATGGGCGCTGGTAGACGCTGCACACTCCAGCAACATTCGCCCGCATGTTGGGGTTGTGTGCAGCGGTGTAGTGTGCGATTCCTCGTATCTCAAATCTTGCTCTGATCTCAAAGCAAAATATATCGCTCGCTCGCCGGCTCGTATCTCAAAACACACGTATATTAAGGCACTCGTCTATCGAGATACCACTGTATGGGGCTATGTCACAAGCAAGAACTCCCAGGACTGGTTTCGGACCTATTAGGATCAACTGTGATAAACTTGTAAATGACATATCCAAAATCCCGTACATACTTTAAAGAGATCTTGAATAATAGCTATGACAATAATCTATTTTCAAATGTATATTGTTATATAACTTTTGTTTTGTTACAAAAGTTAGAAAAAAGTGAAAAGTTGAAAAGTAATTAAACATAATCCTGCAAGTTTGCTAACCTACTCCACTGAGAATTACAAGAATAATGAAGCTAACAGAGGAAGGTGTTTCATTTAACACACCCTGTTATTACTATACATACCATTACACCCTACTATTACATTTAGCTATAAATTCAATAAAAGCCGCCGTATATATCTTTTAACGATCGGGATAATAACCGCGAACTGTTCCCTCTCTATGCGCGATTTAATACTTATTTAGAAAACAATTATTTTAGCAAATAGTTCAAAAGGGTTTAAGGAAATTACTTGGTTTATTATTAAATGTGAATACGACTACTAATACAGGTTTAAGGATAATTTATGAGTTAATTAGCATAATTTCAGAAATGCGTGCCGCGCATTTTATTTTCAGGTAATTAAAATTTTTGCATTATTGTAAGAAAATTAAGTGTAGGGACTGAATAGAATTAATGTATAATTCTGTCTAATACATAGATTGTATATGCGATTAGTTTGGGCATAATTTTGGGTGATATCGCGGAAAGGCAGCTGGGGCACACGCTTCGTTTAGCTGGATTTCAAATGCACTTTCAGTTTTCATTTTGTCACGGAATTGAAAAATCAATGGAAAGATAAGTATCTGGTTAGGGATGACTAAGAAAATGTGCCATAGCTATTCGTAAATATTTCAAATGCTGTTATATGAGAGTAGTGTAGTACTGTCTTCTTTGGATGGCAGCAACACGCAAAGGATGAGCTTAAATGGCTGTTTTAACTTTAATATGAACGCGAGTAAATAATTAAAGCATTATTCTTCTGGAGAACAATTACAACATATTGCACCGCACATATAAGAACAGTTCGTCGAGCATCTACGGAGAGGTCAAAGAACGAACGAATAAGCGCTGTTTTTTTTCTTGTAGAGGAATTATTTTATGACTACTCTCCTCATTAATATTTAATTGTATGTTTTCTTTCATAATGCTAATTAAAATAAATTATGGATGGATGATATTTTATCTAACGGAGATGTTGCTAAAAAAATACATTATTAATTTCAAATTATTAACGTATAGGCAAAGTAATCTCAGAAATGAGAACAACTGATTATGTTGAACTTAAAGAAACTTTACTGTATTTTTAAAACAGCTTTGCTGCTGATTGAATTGCAAACAAAGACTAGTTTTCAGTAATTTGCTATTCAAATACTTTAAAGGTGTTACTGATCATTAATTTCCGCTTTCAGAATAAGTATACGAGATCAAATAAAAAGTTATCGGAACAAAGGCTTTTTTTAAATGGAACACCCTGTATATTTGCATCTAAAAAATTGCAGTTTAAATTATCTTTTCAATAAGATGACACACCATGGATGATCACAGTAGGCCATGAAACTAAAGCTAATATTCTCGAAACTAAAGAAATATTATAATAGCTCGAAAGTCATTACACAATATATTTTAACAAACTAAGAATATAATAAATAGCTGGCACCAGAAAATAACTAAAAACTATAAAGATAGAAGAGATATAAGAAATAAAAGATTCAGATTAAGGATTAAAATAACTGAAATCATCGCAAATGTTCGAAAATTTCTCTGTTGTTTTGAGTTTCATACATATTTTTCGACTGGATTTTAAGGAATTCAGGATGTGACAGTATTGTGGAGGATTCAGGTGTGATGTAAAAATAACCGGAATCATCGCAAAGGTTTAACAATTTTCTGTTGTTTTCAATGCACTCTTCACATCTTTTTCGAATGGATTTTTATGTGTAATTGTTTTATTTCTGCAAATGCCTTATGAATTATTCGATCAATTTTTTTCGGGTTAAAATAACTTCTTTATTTTCCAACATTCCCCTAATGAAAAAATCTGAAGGTGTTGGATCCGGCTACTTTACAGGTTCACGTGTTCCTCTCCAACTGTTTCTAGAGTGAGTATTCATATATTCTCTTCTTCGAAGAGCGTTATGGGTGCTTCATTTAAAGGAACATCATCAAGAATATCGAAAACATATCCTTAATCGACATAATTAATGTCGATTAAGGATACCGCAACTTGTAATTCGGCATTCATGTGACCAAATTATTTTTTCGCGGAAAGAACGATGCTCGTTAGATTTATTTAAAAACCAATGCCAAAATTCCAATCTTCTCACATCATCCCTAGGGTATAAGTATTGGGAAATATTAACAATATAGGAAATATTTATTAGACGTCAAAATTTTTATTATTATTATTATGATTATTATCAGAAGTGAAACCTTTCACCATTCCAACATCCGCAAATCTCAAATTCAAGACGATAGAAGAATGATAACCCACCAAAAGTACTAAACGCGCCTAAAGAAAGTTTTCACTTCAATTAAAGTTGATACTATTCAAAGCTATCATAGGATATTATCTGTTTAGATTAAAATATACTGCGTGTTCCATTAAAAAAAATAGCTTGAGTCCGATAACTTTTTTACCTGACTAATTATTCTGTAAACGGCAAATTATTCAACAATCAAAAAAGAAACTTTTACGCAAAACATTTTTCTGTATCTCTTTTAACTAAGTCAGTTTGCAATTGATAATTTTTTTATTGTCTCCTGTATTTATTAGACATCAAATTATTAGATACTCTTGACTGGGTAAGGGGTCGATAAAGGAACCGTTATTAAGCTCGTAACAAAAGCTGTAATATCATTTCGTTCCCCTGTATGAGTAGGTAGTCTAATTAAAATTTCTAGAATCATTGTCACTATGAAAATTTTCTAAACATTCTGTACAATCGACAGTAATTGCGCAACGGATAAGCAACGGCTGCCGTTAGGTAACTTTCGTGCAGACCGCTTTCTGCAGAAATATTCAGTCTTGGAACCAATAGACAGCTGTGATTTAGCCTGTATACATCGTAAATTTTTTAAAGTGCTCCAAGACTATATCTCAAAAATGGTTTCCAGTATATTTATAAAATTTTGGGAAAGTAAGAAATGGGTAAGGAGAAAGAAGCAACTTTGAGAGGGACATATTTTTTATTGTGACATTTGATTCTACATGCAAAACTACGTATGTGTACAAACACTGCCATTTGATCACTTAGTTACAGAATTACAACGTACGACGTAAATAAAAAAAATAAATGTATTAAATTTTGTTAATAGCTATGTTTATTAATAATATAAACATTTCCAACTACTCATCTTCTAAAAGAATTTCGCACTCGCGCTAACATTTCAGGTGTCACTAGCAAGCAGGCAGAGTGAATGTTCTCGTTCATATCTCAGATCGTGGGAGCAGTCGCCATCACTTTATCTTTTATAAAACCCCATACAAAATCAAACAGGGTCACATCTGGAGACCGCGCAGCCCAGTTTACCGTACCACGGCAATCAATTCCTCTGTTTGGAAATACTGCATCTAAATGAGTACGGGCCTCAACGACGTAATTAATTAAAAATTATTATAATAACGAAAAAAGCCTTAAATCGTCAACATTCTCAATTTTATGAAGTTGTCGATAATTGTGTATCCAGTTGAGCAACTCACAAAAGTGTATACACATATGTAGTTTTTCATGTAGAATCAAACTTCATAATAAAAATATATCATTCTATTTGTGTTTCCAGTTGTTTCTGCATCTCAAAGAGTATAATTATCAAACATATGTTCAAGCGTGTCCTCTTACCTACCCCTACTTTCCCAAAGTTTTTTATAATATAGAAAATATATTTGAAACCCTTTCTGAGATATAACCTTCTAGTAACCAGAAGTTCTGTTCTGGCCATATATCGCTTTTTTGCCAAAATTACTAAATTAATCGAGCGAAGAGCTATGTGGAAGATCTTAACTCCTACTACATGTAGAAGGCGGTATAATTATTTATTTCTTTTTTGAGTAAATTATGTTTACCAACAATCTGACTTTGAAATCTGGCAAGTCGTAATGGTAAACTTCTAAATCTGACGAATGTATTATCATTTACCTAGATACTGTCATTTAAAATTAATGTAACTTTCCTATAAATACCCTTATCCAAACCATTACAATTAGCTCTAATATTGTTGAAATAATATGACTGAAAAACTCACGGCCTCTTTCCATGGAGAAGTCAGACTTAAGTATATTTTTTCTTATTGTAGCCTTTTGGTAGCTTCAGTTTCGGTTTCTTAACCCATCATCAAATACTGTTCAGCTCAAAAATCAAAATCAATCATGTTTAGAAGCTGGTTTAAATATCACAGATTGATAATCATCTGCCTTATAGCTTAAAATATTGATATATTTTTGGTAATAATAAGCATAAAAAAGGCAAAGTAAAATGCAGCTGATAAAACCACATGGTATCTCAAAGACCGAATATGAATGAGAAGCTTAGCAAGAAACCATCTGCCCTTGGACATGATTTTGTAAAATACAGATAAAGCAAAGGGTTGGTGGTAGCGTAAGCAAAAAGAACTAACGGACTGACAACTGGCAAGTCGGGGATTCAAATCAGAACTGCATCTGTTACGCAGATGGTCTTTAGACCTGATACCTTTCCTTCGCGCTACCTTAAATAGGTAAAAATCACTTGATTACTGCTCTTTATTATCGTATGCCATATTTCAAACATCCACCACATTTTGAGCGTCACATGTTATATTGAAGTCTTTTTTTGATGAGCAATCTTAACATATGTCCAAAATTTTGCAACTTCTGATTTATCAAAATTGATTTATTTATATTATCAAAATCGTTTTCTTTATCTGTTCGCTATGGCAAGATCAGATTTAATCAGTTTGATTAATCAGTCAGATTTAATCAGTTTGATTAATCAGTTAATCAGTTTGAAAGGTGATAAAATTTGCTTTCTGTAGAAACAGGTATCCTAATTGTCTTAGGCGCCACTATTCAAATTCTCCAAAACGGAAACAATTAACGCCTGGCGCACTAAAAGTATACACATACATACTTGAGGATAATACTCATCGTCCTGTTAGGTTGTGGTTTACACTTAAACCTGCAGCACGTGTACTAAACCACATAGAAGGGTATTTGATTACAATCTACTTATAAGGCCAAACACATTGCATTGCTCATAAAGCCAACACATTTGCTTGTTGAATGTGAACTTATTATTTGATTTCGTTAATATTTTTTTACAACTTAGTTTGTTAATGTAACATTTAGGGACTGATTAATTATTTTTCAGTGCCATGAATAGTTGCATTCTTCTCTCAATAGCAACTGAACATTTACGTTAGCTGAACTATCAAATCTGAAATAGGGGTGAATTGGCGCGAAAAAGTACCGCGTTTTCTAAAAGTTGGGGTGGGTTTCGAAGTTACCTGTTGCAAGATATACGCATGCCTGATGGAGATTTTCTTTAACACGTGCCATATGCATTCCTAGTGAAGCGCGTGCCAAAAAAGATGCAGCTGCCGATAAATGACCTTTCTTTTCCTTTTGTATAACTGCAGGCTCTCAATGCGGCATTATTTACTTTCTAAAGAAATTTTATTTTTGTAGATCCAGGGTTACCTGGTATCAACAAGTAGGTAAGACTTTAGATCCCATCTGATCTTCTTTAAAGCTATTATCATCGGGACTACAGAACGAGCAACTGCCATTTCCTATACCAAGAACATATTGCATTTAATAACGAAAAATAACTCAAGTGATAACGTTAGCGTTTTTTCAAGGTTTTTTCTTTCAAGACTAGATATTGGCTTCCGCGGTAATACAAATATGCACTTTTATGCAGAATTGCCAAATTATTTCTGATTGGTCTTAAGCAGGTTCCAGCTGTGTTTAAAGCAATTGTTTAACGTAGTAATAAACAAGTTACCGGAGCCAAGTTAGTGTTAGTCGCGATTTTAGTCCCAACTATTAAATTTTGTAATTTGGTTAATGAAAATTAAAGGATAGTTATAGATAATATTTATATCAGAGCAGTTGGGAACAATGATGTGACTTGGAGAAAGTGTAAAAATGTGCGCAATTTATAGTTAGACAAAGAAAAAAATTTAAAACATATTTTAAAGAAGTTATTGATGATAATAAAATCAATTCTGAAGTAATTTGAAAAAGCCGGAAAGTATTACTACCTGAAAAACCTAATAATTTGTTATCCGATACACTTGTGTTTGATGAAGCAATTGAAATGAGCGAGCCATATCACATAACAATTATTTTATAAATAGTCTAAATGAGATTATAAACAGTATTGCTATGTGCTTCATGTTGCATGAAGTTTTTCTCGGGGTTCCCGTTGCATGTGAGCTGTCCAAATTTGAAATACTCTCTAATAGTGAAATGAAAACGCTAGTAAAAGAATTAAATAAATGTTGGTGGTGGCATCAGCAGAGTTTCAAAAAAGGTTCTGTCTGATGTCGATGCTGCTGTTGGATGTTTAATATGTTAATGACAAAGGTGCAAAATGCAAATATTTCCAGTCAATTCAACTCCGTTAACACTATAGAAATTAATGAAAAAGTCCTAAAAGTAGCTGTAAAAAAATTGCAGGATTATTGTAATAACAATAACATTTTCACGGTAAATCAACTCTGAGGAGTTTCATGAACATCATTTGTGCTAGCTGTTGTGGTAAATGCTTGTGATATATTTTAAGGGAAATGCATGACCTGACAGGCAGCAGATGGTGAATTTTAAAGCTAGTCCCTCGAAGCCCTTAGGTGAAGTAGGATACTATAAGAAACTGAGTTGGGTTCTTTGCTGCTCCCCATATACATAACTGACATGAATTGGGTAGTAGTTAAATGTTAAAAATGTAAAATAGATCTGTTTGCCGATGATACTTTGATACATGTAGCGGGAAAGGACCTTACATAACTGAATATTTGACCAACTGCAAATTCTGCAAAATGGAGCAGTAAGAACCACTTAGGAATTCAGTAATTATACACTAATTGCGATCATTTTTGATATGTCGAATGTTCTCTCTGCTAAGCAGAAAGGCCTGTTTAATGTTCTTGTGTTCTTTTTTAAGGTAAACAATACAATGCTACAAAAAAATAAGTTTTTTGGAGATGCTCACTGTTATAATACTAGAAGCGAAAGCGGTTTTATAATATCAGAAAAACTCAATAACCAACACGTGCTTAACTCAATGATGTATAAGGAAAGATGTGTCGCGGAACATCATAAAAAAGTATGAAAATTTTCATGTTTTGAGAAAAACTGTTAATGGCACATTTATTGTCGTATGCATTTCAGCGTATTTTTGTTTTTACTTCTAGTATATTATGTTATTAATTTTACAGTTTTATTAAAAGCACTCGGTACACTAAACGGGTCACCCCTATATCTAAAATAGACAACTACATACTTAACAATTTATTATTATTATTAAATAATTCGAAGTACTATTTCTGAACAAATACGGAATTTTATAAATTAAATTGAAATTCATTTACCGTAAATCACTTTATTACTGCTTATTTTTAAACACAGTAGGTTATGCCTACTATCGTTACACATAACAGTAATATTTTTTTATCATTTCTAGGACGGTTTAACTAAAATGGATCTTTCATATACCGAAAAATTTAATTCAATAACTTCTGATGTATTTTCAATACTATTTATCTCGTCTTTATCTATTCTCACCTATAATAATAATTAATAAAACAGACACAGAAAATTATAAAATAACATATTATTTGGACCTCTCTCACATCTGATTCACTCGTTATATTCTGTAGTGATAATTAGTTTATAACTGCGCAGTTAATTAGTTGAAAGTACAAAAAAACAGTTACTGTTGAAAATATTGTTATTAGTTGAAAGTACAATCAATACTCTTAGATTTTTATTTCACTTTAATTGATAAAATTTCGCAGATAAAATTTTATCAATTCATGAATGTTTCCTGAATTATTTTAAAAGAAATAAATCTAATTTCTTAATTCTTCTAAAGCCGACTTTCAACAGTTTTAATAGCTATAAAGCTCAACTGTTCAACTGATACTTTGTTCGACTGTGAAATCGTCTATAGTCTGACTCAACATTTCTGCCTGTATATATTTCCTTCATTCCTAATAGAGACCCCAATTTTGAAGACATCGAGCTGAAAGCTGGTATATGAATCGGGTTTCTTATTTTCTCGAACCACTTTGAGAATCTGATATTCGAGTAAAACTGTATAAACCCTAATTTGTCCAATTCGTTGCTTACTGTTACGTTTATGCAGAAATTTAAAAACCACCTCAGGACTCTTCAAAAACGTCCAAATTTTATGTTTCCCTAAAGTTGAACGAATAAACGTTATACAATTGAATTATAATTAATATATCCAGCTGCTTAAAGCTGCAGCCAGTGTATTAGACGAATTAAACGTCTGGCGAGTAAATCAATAGTTTCAAATGGTTGAAAATAGCAGACTCGTCTTAACACTTCGAAACTTTCAGCGGTGACTAGCCCATTCCCTTTTTATGCTAAAAGTTAAGCATTTATGAAGTTATCCTGCTCCTCAAGGAGTTCTCAAGAACCATTTTCATAGAATACGCCAGGAACTTCGCTCTGTAAATAGTCCCATATTTTTTTAATTATTAATTTTTCTGAACTTAAAGCTGCGACAATTGCATAATTTTATTATGAGACTTGGACTTTGCAACATCTATCTCTGGATCCATAAGCATGTTTTGATTTAAATGATTTAAAATCACGATTTTCCGGAGTCCTCTCCTACAAAGAGCACCAAACTCTTAAAATATTCGCTGTGCGAAAATAGCTGATAAATCGGTGGAACCCATTTCAGAACTGTTTTATAATACTACACAAGTTCTCTAAAAGATTTCCGCCTTTTGTAAGTAAGAAAAAAACTCAAAACATATGCCTACAGTACAAATGCCACACTGCCATGTAATGTGTTTTAGCAACTTTTAGTCCAGTGATTAAATTAACTGTTTCGAAAAATGGTTGACGCTCTTTCTACTTATAAATATTGAAACTGGGTTATTTTCAACGTGTATTTGTCCCGGTTCCATACCAAATAACTTTAATCGAATACAAGTTTGTAATAAAATATTAAGAAGTCGTATAGGATTGTACATAAAAAATTAAGCACAATCCGCAAAATAATCCAACATAGTAAATTCTTTTCATTACATTTTTTTTGTTACTTATTACAAATTTACCTTGAATTTTTGTGTGCATAATGGAAGGGTATTCTAATTGACCGAAGTAAACGCGTCTACTTTAAAAAAGTTATCTGTGAAGTCGTCACTTTCGTAATATCTTACAGCTGCAGCAATTTTCCTACAAATGTGGAGATTTCAAAACCCGTTAATCTTATTTGGTACAAACCTTTAATCATTGTATCCCAGAATTTAAACGTAAATCGAAATTTACGATAATATACATTAGAGGTTTGAGATTTGATTACTTTTGACTACTCGTAACAGCTTTAAGCTTAAAGTAACTACTTTTGGATTCAATACTCGTTACTTCGAATCAGTTATTCAAGTACTCGTTCTAGTCGTTATTCGAGGACTGATTTTGGTATTTTATCAGTGCCCTTCAGATTTGTTTCACAGACACTTTAGTTATACAAAGCCAACGTTGCTGTCGGTTGCCTTTATGATCAGATCTGGCATCTTGAAAATAATTTGCTTCAATCAGCCCCATCAACCTTAGCCTACTATAAATATTTCTAACTTTTTCGTTGAATGATTCTTTGAATGCCGCTTGTGGTGAGAAAATAGGCTTATTTTATTATCTAAATATTCTAAATATTTGTTGAATCTAAATCTAAATATTTGTTGAATTTTAAAAAGTTTAATTTTAACATTGAAAAAATTTTAATTTTAAATAAATTAAGAAGCATAAAGTCATCTTTTGATGCTAAATAGTATTCAAAATAATTAGGGCAAGAGAAATGAAGGCAAATGCGTGGCGCTATTACCCTGCTGCAGGGCAATTCCGAAAAGAATACTCAACTTGAATAATCATAAATCTAAGAAGAAGAATCTTAAAAATATTTTCATGTTTTCTCTAATGTTCACCAATATTCTGTGTCCAAATATTAGTTTACGATTCTATATCATATTGCCTCATCAGTGTACGTACAGCTTACCTAACAGACGTTTTGTACAAAATTTTGTAGACTTCCTAGATACAGGGAGCCATTTTCAAGGTGTGAATAGGATTATGATTTGTCAAAATTGCTGTGTCGCCAAATAGTTGACTCACTTACGGATATAAAAACATTAATTGACTTTATAATTACCAACAAGCACCTGCCCCATAAACTTCGCTTCACGCCAAAAATTAGTGAGCATAACATTTCGCCTATTACCTACTTTAAATGAGGAGGCCAAAGATTGTTAAATTATTACAGTTTTATAATACCATACTGATATTAGTGATTTTTATTGTTTAGCAGATATAAAATCCGAAGGTTTGACATTAAATATAAATAATATAATATAAACTGGAATACGGATGATCTAAAAAATGGATGCAAATATGAATCGGATATAATAAATAAAAATGGTAGTTGAAAACACAACAATATATTTAGAACAAACATGTGAATAAATCGAAATTTACAACAATTATTTTAGCAATTAAGAGTAGACGAAAACGGTATTCGCTGAGCTTTGGAAGAGCTTGAAAATGCTTCATACCGGAGAATTAAAGCTTGTTAATGAATTTCGTTTTTAAAAGGGTAATTTTTAATCCGACTTTAATCTCCATATATAATGCAGACAATTTCTGTTGAATATACAGAGCGTTGGAATATATCGCAGTAATCAAATAGACACTTTAAGCAGGATAATAGTTCAATAATAAGATATTCAATATATTGTAAGCCTTGTACGTCGACTATTATCATGTAACATGCATACATTTAAGAAACTATTGGCTTGAAAAAAACATCTGTTTGTTCATACATACTTAGATTGAATTAAAAACTGCTTTGATGCCAATCTAGTAGTAGCATTTTGTTCAAACAGAAGTAATATTTAAATTGACAAGTAAATAAATAATAGGATACTGTACTTTAGTTATAAATAAAAAATGTACACTTTATTGTATGTAAAATATTATATTTGATAATTAACGAGAAATAAATATTTTTGTGATTTTCTCGAGAACTAACTAACCCTTCTTTCGTTTGATTACGGGCAAACCGCAGAAGCATGCCATTTCTAGTACTTTATTTCGTTTTCATTGTCTATTTAACTTAATTCTCGGAAATAGAGTTAAACTAAAATTTTCGCGCTAATTCATGGAGATAAGCATGTGTCTAAATGAGACTTGCATGATTAGAAATATGTCCATAAACCTTAAGAAATGGAATGTAAATTGACGTGTAATGGTGATAATATTATATAATCAACTCTAATAATAAAAGGGTTTTTATTCTGCTTCTGGATGTTCGCTATTATTTTACAGTGGTATGGTATAAACTTATATATTTCATTACATTATGTGCTTAGCTGAAAAGGATATAATTTCAATTTAGTAAAGTATAGAGTTATCAAATGAAAGCGATTTAAACAACGGCATGTTTCGGTAGAAAAGCTTTGTTATCTTAAGTGCAACTATGTGGGTCTTTATTTAGACAGAGATTAGTTGACTATTGATTAGTTGACTATATATGATTAGTATCTACTAATCTCTGATTTAAATTCAGAATTTTTTAAATAAATTTAATTGACTCAATAATTGCCGCACCGAGTTACATCGTTTTATTTTGTTTTAGTGATCCATAAAACATACATGTTTGTTGTGTATCTAATTGCTTCTAATCGCATTAATTTGGTACTCAGTTTTACAACAATGGAAAAACAGTTCTCACGATTACCAAATTTTTTAACCTGTCGTAGTAAAGCATGTTTAAATTCCTGAAATCGGCAGAAGCACGCTTATTATATGATTTGTATTAAAATTAAAATATGCTTTCCCAGAATTATACTTAGAATGCTGGAGATTGTACGAATTTTAAAACTTTATTCCCCGCATAAATAAATTACGTTTTGTACGCTTTCTTTTCTCTTAGTGCGCTTTCGATTTCGTTCTGCTCAAAACTTGAGTATTGGCTGAAGATATCAGTTGAGTATTCGCTGAAGATAGAAGTGACTGCGTCAACAAAACCACATTTGCAAAGTCGGTCATGATAAAATACATATTAGTATTACATTAAAGCAACACGTATCTCCTAAATTATCAGTGCGTTCAATTAAACATGAACACGAATAAAATAAATAAAAATGCCTTTAAAATTTTATTTGGTTTCGCTCATTAAATTATTTAGATTTGGATGTTATTTTAAAAGTTCTTAATTATGTTATCATTAAAATAATTAGGTGATGTAGAGCAGACCTAGATATTCAAAAAATAAACTATATAATAATAAAAAATAACTCTGAATAAGTTAATTCCAACTTAAATGATGTTGTGAATATTAAGCAAACTTATTGGAGATGAATTATGAAATTATCCAGATTTTGATATTCTGACAAGAACAGTGTTTTTAAATACTTTTCCAATAACATTTGGAAACCAAAGAATTCTCTTTGTTGCAGTTTCACTTAAAAATGGCAAATTTCCCATAACAGAGACAAAAATTAATTTGAAATTTGATTGACTGAAAAACAGATTATTGCAACTGAAACTAATAGCTTCAAACAAAGTACAATTAAATAATTAACCAACTGAACCATAAAGATTAGGGGATAGAACCACTATATTTATGGTTATTTTGGTTATTCGGAACAGAATTCGGAAACTGAACTCGGTCATGTATCTTGGACCATCATTCAAATTATCCGTGGGTATAAGAAATAAATGCATAACGTGATGGGAGATAATGCATCCACTAAAATATTTGTTACTACTGGCACATTTCTGACATGAAATCTAAACATTTTCCATTCGTCTTTCCGAACCACCAAGTACGGTTCTGTTGGTTTTGCTAATTTTTAAAATATATCCGATGTGCTTGATATAATTATGGACTTTTCACTTATAATTAAGGTCTTATAACTGTCAATCTTTTGATTATTTTCTCCATGAAAATGACACCAAGACTTTTCCTTTCAGTTCTACCAAAGCATAGTTCAATTATAATGTTGTGGCTTTTTCCATATCTCTTTTCTGCTCCATTTCCATAGGTTTTTCTTCAAAGAATTTTTCCAAATACTCCTCTGCATCAGTAGTAGAGTCTTGGACATGTACTTTGTCATTGATGTCGTCAAAACTTTTCTCAAAAGCTTTATTGTTTACTTCTTGAAATTGGCAATTCAACTTTCCATTTTGTCTCTTCAGAAATTGTTCTTCCGACTCATTGATTTGGGAGTTTCCGTTAATATTCTTAATTTTTTGCATATTTCTTCCCTCTTTAGTTTTACTTAATGCGGCTTTTGAATGCGGCCTTATATTACCGGAAGGACAAGAATTTACTGCCTTGACTACTTACAAAGATGAGGGACCAGGTTGGTCAAAAATTTCAATTGACCCTTTAGCTTCAGTTTCAATGTTAGCTGCTGGCAAATAGGATATAAAAGCACACATTTCTGGCATTGTATTTATGGGACAAATGCTTGTTGAATAAATTGTCTCTGTAACATTTTGTTGGGTAAATACTTTTGGATAGACTTTTCCGAAAACTTCAGTAACCTAATCCAAGCTGGGTGATTTGACTGGGTTTCGACTTATCCAATCACTAACACCCTGATTGTAGCATATCTTATAAGTGTCTTATAAGTAGACATAAAAACATAAAAACTGTAAAACCTAGTTTCCAATTTACAATTTCTGAGATGCATCTAGGTACTTATTGATATATTTTTTTTCACGGTTGCAATATTTATCGATTGAAGATTACTGAGAAAAAAAGAGGAAGAATATGATAAAGTATACAGGGTGTCCCGGAATATGCGGACATGCTCTCGGATTTGTACAGGGGACGTTAAAAACATAACAAGTTTCTATAAAAAAAATATCCAGAGGGCCCCCTTACGGAGATACAGACCTCTAAAGGAGCCACCTGAGAATTCATTTTTTTTAAATAACTTTTAGAATACTTCATCCAATTTAATTATTTTTTCATACAATGAACATCATTGCTCTTAAAAAGGACCCATGAAAACATTTTTAGCATTTGGGTTTGCCAGGGATGGACAAGGTGAGCACAATAATAGTTAATTTTTTTTACTGTTTCCAATGAAGACAAGAAAATAATGTATTTAGGAAGGTTTAACCTTAAACAAAAAAAAGAGACTTGATTCATATCGATAAATAGAACAGTTTTCGAGGAAAAATATTCGTATTGAACCCTGTATACTAGGCGCACAAATCAACGTGAGAAAATCTAATATGGTTTGCAAAAAAACACTAAATATACAATAAGTAATAACAATCTACAAGAGAAAAATAACACATGATGTTAACTCAGGATAAAATTAAGTGGTGTGATGGTTTTAGCTCAACGGTAATATGATAAAGCTTTGGAAAACTTTGTCTCAAAGTACACGCGTCCCAAAATACAACACTCTCCCCTACATATCAAAATCAATATGAAATCCATCGATAGGTATGCAAAATTGTTGGCAATTTATAATTAGCCTTCGTTCAAAATGACTCAAGCCGTGCATACCCCAGAGTGTTTCAAAAAACATACACCAAATCCCCGATTTCAATTGACCAGATTAAAATATTAGTAAAGAGGCAAGTTTCTATACATAGATGTGAGCAAATTCTTAATATCTTTAGGATGCTGGTATTAAAACAAAAAGCTTTATAGTGTCCATCCGACGCGTCTCCAAAATCAGTTAAATTGTTGGCTCAATTTAGATTTTAAAAGCAAAATATGCTTATGCTGCCGATTTTATTTAGTGGAGGCATATAAATTAAATATGGATTGTTCGTCAGCTGAATGTTGTAAAAAACAAAATGAGCATGTGATTCCTACAAGACGCCAAAGGGCATTTTTTATTGTTCCAATAAAATAGAGCCCACTTTAATGATTTATTAATTGCAGAGTGGGGGTCCCTCCAAACTGAATTAATGAGCAATCTGTGCCGCATTTTTTTGTGAGCGGGTGGTGGCTATTTGAATCATCTGCACTAACGTATCATTTATTTTAATGCGTGAGGGTGAATTGTTAAAAACCCCCTGGGGATAGTAGATTGTTCCAAGTACATTGATTTAAAAGAAACATTTTAGCGCGGTTTTATTACCGTATTGAAATAACAGATTGCATACAAACTAAAAAATTAATGCTAAACATAATTGCTAGTAAGTTATTTACTGCTTGTTTTTCAATTATTTTCCTACTGTGTTACATGCACGTATTGATGTCCTAATGTTGTCAGCCGGTAAGCTTAAATGGGAGGTTTGTAACGTTGCGGTAATGCTAAAGTGGGTACTTACAGTAATAAAATATCGTTAATATGAAGATGGGCAAGCACATTTTATTAGGTACTTTGATTTACGACATAATCACTATCGGCTGTAAAGCAAAGTTTTCTTTTCAATTAAAGGGATCTGTTTGTAACTTTTGCCTGCTCAGGCATATGGGTTAAATCTATTATTTTTTTGCTATTCCACAGGATACAGGAAAAGCCAAACAATTAGAGGAACACACTGCGAATGTTCATAAAGCAATAGAATCGGGGATTAGCGTGGTATATTTTTAATGGGCTATTAACTGCCTATTTTCTCCACCCTAGGCCCGCTGAAATCACTCATTGTTGAAATAGTAACGTTTCCAATGTTTCGACAAGCCGTTAAAAAGCTGGAAAAATAGTGTAAATTCTTTAAAAGCGTTTAAGATTATCACTGAAATGAAACTAATTGTCCCATCTGTTTTTTCACATTTGGCAGCGAGGTGTCTGGATCTTTAAATAGTAATAGATTCGACAGGGCGACATATTTACCAAAACACCGGGGACGGGATGTTAAAAAACCGAAATTTATTGACGGAGGCTTTCACAACACAACTCGAAAATTGCTCAAATATTTTCTCAAGCCAGACATTAAATTCGGTAACGACAAATGAGCCAAAGCGTCCGACATCTTTTTTAAGCCTTTGTTTGCCGAAAATAAAATAATGCATCGTTTAACTTAAATGTGTTTTTTACACAAAACATCTGGTTACTCGTACGATTTATAAATGTGCTAAAAATATTCCCTTTCATATTATGCTTTCACAAATCACGAAGCTTCTCTAATTTAACCAGCGTAGTGGGAATCTATTAGACAAATTTACTGCGTTTTCGAACCGTGCTAAATAACGAGTTAACTTTCGTTATTAGAATTTTCTATCCTTCATAGGTAAATTAATCAATCATTAAATGGTTTAATTGATTTACGAGGCTTTTTGGTTTGTTATGTCGATTCTGACACATCTTACTGACTTCATAAACCAGATAAGTGCAACCTGTGTAATTTGAATGAAAAATACAAACGCAACCAAGTATTTTATGTTTTATTCACCACAAAACATGTACAACGTGGAACATATCATTACCAATCAATTTAAGTATTTATCTTAATATTCTCATCATATCTCTCAAGCTATTTTACTTAACGGTAATTAATTTTGGTTCCACTGTATCAAAACCGTGCCCAAAGTGTTTCAAAACCAGTATTGGTTAGATGCTGATAGGAAATTATAATGAACTTGTTTTGAGAAGAAAAGTAAAATTTGGTGCTTAAATCCATGCGATAAGGTACTTCTCGAATGTGGTTCCGCTAGCAGCGTAGCTTCTTGGCGCATTATAAGAGTACCAAAGAAGCCCAGCTGCCTTTTCGCTGGCATCTGTCTTTCACAGCTGCGTCTTACAAGCAATCAGTCCAGATACATACAAAATTCATATTTGGTTTTGATAATACCACAGACCTATATTATGTTGGCATATTTCTTAAACGATTTCACTGATATTATTTCGTTATTATACCTTCAAACAAACAGGCCCGGTATCAGATTGCTCACTAATACCTAAAAGGATACATAAATTACCTGATTAGAAATTGAACCAGGCATGGCACAGTCGTCAATATCGTAAGAGTTGATAACATTTAATACACGCAGAGGAATGAACTAAAGTGTAGTACATGCAACGTATGTGTCTTGGGATATTTCCTTATCTTGGAAGATATCCACAAAAAGCAAAGGTCCTATAAAAGTTGCATATTATGCAAATCTAATAAACAGCGTGCAGAAAATACAGACCCATAACTAAGTTAATTTTATTATTAAACAATTGAATATGAATTGAATTCTCTATTCTATGCTTCTTGTTTTCTCAAAATATAGTTTATTTAACAATTATAACATTACGCGTCCGGCAAAAATCGTTTCGAGTATTTGCTATTTACTTTCAGGATCAAACTAATAATTTTGACAAACTGAGGTTTTTCGAAAAATTAAGATATCTGCAATTGAACTCAATATGTTAATAAGGAAGGCTATGTATATTTGCCAAAGTATCGGGGGCGCCAACAATCCAATTCAAATATATCACAATATGGGCCTACAATGCCCGATTCTAATATACGGCCGTAAAATTTCAGCTCTTGTATCGCTCCTTAGGACCATAAGTCAGTATAATAAGATTTGAACGAGCTAACAAATACGTTAGCACCTTTTCATTATAGAGATATTGACATATAAACGTGAACACTTCAAATGTCAGCACATTTGAAATACAAAGTGGCAAGTTTTGGAATCCTGGTTTTGGTTATTTCGATATTTTGAGATGTACCTACTAACAGTTATATTTAACTATCTGTAGACTTGCAGTTGAAAAACTGAACCAGTAACTGTGAGTATATGGGTGTCACCTTAAAAACATTTATCAATACTTTAAACATTTCACAATATCAGTGTTTTTTTCGGCTGCTTCAGGCGGCAGGAGATGTGGCAGAAGATCTAAATTTTGATAATCCTTCTTTAATTGATTGGAATTGACTACTTTATATATTATTGCATGTTCACAATTCACACACTTTTAATATTCTATTAAAATTACCCCATTTCCAACTCTTCGTATCGGTGAATTTTACATTTTAAACATTTAAAATGAGTTATTGCTTATGAGGCATCCCACAAAGTTTCAAAAATAGAAAACATTCAATGTCTGCGAAAATATGAATTTTAATGGATTAAACACAAATTATAATGCCCGTAAAAAAATTGTTTTTCATAGAAAGTAAATTAAATTGCTCACGACACTAACTGTTAGTTCTTTCAATCCTAGGCGAAACAATCTACCAACTACAGTTTTTTTACTTTTATTGTTAAGTTGTGTCGCTTTTATAATACTTTTAACAATAAACATGTTTCTCAAAATTTCCTTCTCAAAACTTTGTGTTCTAAACCTTTATAATCTTATCTATAAATTTGTAGTGGTTATTTATACTGGGTGATTAAAAATTGGTTTCATTCTACTGGAGTTGCTCTCTGGACGTAATTGGGGAGTCCATGAAAAACTGTAAAAATAATGCTTTTCCAAAACACTGATAAACAAATAATTAAATCAGATATTTGTCAACAATGTGTTGTATCGCACCTGCACATGGCCGTTATTCTCATTAACATTACGTAAATACCCGGGGCTTTATGCGTAAATCAACAACGACGTAAGTGAAAGTAAAGGGCAAAAATCAAAATAATTATTTTACTGATAGAGCTATCAATGTTTCACTCTAATCAGTTGGAAAGAGTTTAATGCTTCAAATTTAGTTTTTCAATCGAGCCTCCAAAGCAATGATTCATTCATCATTTGTATTTTAATATAAACTTTAATTAGTTATATCACTCGCATTGCAATGTGAACCTCTTCTTAACCGATTTTTTTAAAGCACAATTTATGTCAGAGCGGGACAGCTTTACTTTATAATCTCAGTTTACATCAGTTTTTATTAGTAAAATATTGTTTTTCCGGGTTTGCCGGCCGTGGCCCATAAGGTTTAGAACTTTATGGATCTCAGTTTTTATTGTTTACAAATATTTTTGTATCTCCTCTCACAGCTTGATGTTAAAGGGACATTTTTTCCTTTTACATCACCAAATTGATGGAACCTTCTTCAAAATATATAAAATTTGATACAGACTTTCTGAAAAATTTAGCAACCAAAAAAAGCCCGCGCGCAACCTTAAAATGTTTTCCTTGCTTGGTGTTAGTGCTTGTTTCTATCAAGCTGAACACGGTCTTAATTGTTGCTTTTGAGTAGTGCCTTTAGTGAGACTTCAGTGATCCTGTACATCTGCAATTACTTTCACTTTCTTTAATAAATTTTACATTCTGTGCGTAAACAATTTGCGGGTAATCAATTTATTAGTTCACCATGGATTTCGTGAGTCTATTACGTTGATGATTTGACTGTTTCAGAATCTTCATAAGATGATATTCATTGTCATGTATTTTAAAGGCTTCAGCAGCATTATTTAAAAACTATTCTAGATGTATAGCTGCTGTTCTGATTTTTCGTTAAAAATTTATAAATTCATTTTTCCAGATCGAAAATGTCCAGAAAAAAAATATTGTTTGAAAGAAAAGTTGTGCTAATATTATCTCAAATTGAATCTGCTTTTGTTTATTTTTTGGAACAGTCCATTTAAGCTGCGGGAACTCATGAACACATTGAAGAGCCTTTAGTACTTGCAAGCTCAGCTACTACACAGTACTACAGCTTTAGTACTGGTTTAGTCCTAATTAACTGTAGCTTTGTGTGTAAGCCTAAAGTTATTGAGCCAAAAATACTTAAAATCTAGATGATAAATGTTATATGATACTCTATTTTATGGATGTTAACAATACAGACCTTTCGATTTAAAATTAGAGAGTTCGTGCTCGCCTGGCGTCTCTGCCACCCTTTATACCACGTGGTAGTAAATCAAAATATAAGATATAAAGTATTAAAATTTTATGAGAATTTTTCGAAGTAAGCCTGTAGGCACGAAGCAATCTAATCTTTTATGAATTGCAGAACATTTCATAGATTGGTACCCTTAAATGGATGTTAAGATTTTATAACTTTATGTTGTTATTGATTGAGTATTGGTTTAATCAGACTACCTATCTAAAATTGAAATGAGAGCAATATACCTGGATTAGCCCCAATTACCAGTTGCGAACGGGCATGTTACCGGCGCAGTTAACTAAAGTAACTGAAGGATAATTAAAGCCTAATCGAGCCATCTCACGCGACAATTTTTTGGTTCTTGCGTTTCTTCAAATGGAAATTGGGCACCTGCCGGCTTTGCCGAAATCTGCAAGACACATGTCGGCAGCAAGCAGCCTGTGGGAAACAGCGGCAGATGCTGCACACCTACATTTGCTGTTACCTGTGCATTTAGCTTTCGACGTGCAGGTAAACCCTTATCCCCGCCCCCGCCCTCAAAGAGGCAAACAGTGGTTGTAATCTTACCCTGGGAACCTTCCTACAGATGCTACATAATGAAAAGGATTTTTTCCTTTACGGTCAACCAAAAAGAGAATCTGTTCTTGCATTTATTAGGAACACTTAGTGATGATACCACTTAATGCTGTGTTTAAAATAAATTAGAAATATTATACTGGGACTGATGGACTAAACGGTTTAACAAACAATGGCTTTTAAAAGACGTTAAAATGCTCTGTCAAACTAGGCCAAAAATGGTGGAATCGGTTAAGTGGTCCAGGAGATATTAAAATAAGTATTGACAACTACATTGGCCTCTCCGTCTGCGGAAGATACAAAAAAATGTCAAAGAGCTAAACGATGCTAATATGCTTAATACCGAAGCTCTCAAATGACGTTTTTAAAGTTATAGCTCATCTCCCCATTTTCCGAGGTACCATGACTTTTTTGTTTTTTTTTTTGTAGAAGTTACGCCCCCTAGCGGTCTCACTACGAACTGCAATACCCTTTCAATGCAAATTTTTTGTGTCAACTTTATTCATAAGGATTTTACCCCAAACCTCTAGTCCTTATCTTTGTCTAGATACAGCCGCTCTTTACCATTATCGGGACACCCTATACAGTGAGTATTAGAAGTAATGTCTAAATTCATTTAACGGTGTGGTTTTTTGGAGAAAAGCTCGGAACCGTACAATTTTTTTTCTTAAATTCGGTTTTTCTTATGGTAAACTTATTTGCACAGGGTGATCCAAAAATAAATTACTACCATCAGCTTCATTTTTCCAAATGAAAGCACCTATTTTTTATTTAAATCTTGAATTCTTGATTGCATTCTTAGTATGATTCATATAGAAGAAGAACAATTTACGAGATAATCAAAATTATTTGCCAAAATAATACGATGCCTTAAAAATGAATCGTATCCAGAGCCATCAGCAATCAATAGTTTGCCTACGTCAGTTTATTTCTAATATGTTTTTTCTTTGTTCTTCATGTTTCTAACAAGAATTTTAACTTTTGTGGTTTTCGAAATCGCATAGTTAACGGAACGAGAGAAAAAATTTAAATCTCTGCATTGTTGGGTTTGCTGATAGAACACGTACAAAGAGAAGCTGCTCAATTATTTAATGAAATCCATCGTGACCGTTCTCCCATTTTTCAAAAGGTGGTGAGTAGAATAGTAGCTAAATTCAGAAAATTTTGTCATAGAAAACATGAAGATATGGAAAGTAGCAGAAATAATAATGATTCCTAAAGCCGGAAAACCACCAAATGAAGTATCGTCTTACAGGCTAATCTCTTTGCTGCCTGTAATTACAAAACTATTCGAAAAAATACTTCTTAAAAGACTAAAATCCATTATTGAAGATAAAAATATAATCCCAAACCATCACTTTGGCTTCAGAGAGAGACACTCAACTATAAATCAGGTCCACAGGATCACAAATATAATTGAAAAGTCCTTGGAGGAAAGGAAAGTGTGTTCTACAGTCTTTCTTGACGTGGCTCAGGCGTTTGATCAAGTCTGGCACGATGGACTTTACCAAAAATTAAAAACTCGCTTGCCTCACCAGTTCTCAGAGTTATTGAAGTCTTACATTACAGAGCGAGCTTTCAGAATTAAACAAGAAGACGCTTACTCTGAACTTAAAGAAATTAATGCAGGAGTACCACAAAGTAGTGTACTAGGGCCAGTCCTTTACCTACTATACAACAGTGATATTCCTGAATTAGAGCATGACACGCTAGCCACCTTTGGTGATGACATCGCTATAATGGCAGAAGGCAAAGCTCACGAAGAAGCGGCAACGAATCTGTAAACATCGTTAACAAAATTAACAACTGGACTAAGAAATGGAGGATCAAATTAAATGAAGCTAAATCTGCCCATGTCAATTTTACAAATAGACGAGACCAACATATTCCTGTTAGCATAAACAATATCGAAGTACCATATGCTAATACAGCAAAATATTTGGGTATAACTCTAGACGCTAAGCTACGCTGGAAAGCTCATATCAAAAAGAAAAAGGAAGAATTAGACATCAAATTTAGAAAAATGTATTGGCTGCTTGGCCGACATTCCACCCTGTCAATATATAACGAAGTACTTCTGTACAACCAAGTTCTCAAGCCAGTATGAACATATGGCATTCAGTTGTGGGGTTGTGCCAGTAAGAGCAATCTCCAAATAATTCAAGGATTCCAAAATAAAGTATTAAGGAACATTCTTAATGCCCCCTGGTATTGTAGAAATAGTGACATCCATAGAAACATGGAAATGGACACCGTTCGCCAGACCATTAGTAAATTTGCAAAGAGTCACGAACAGCGACTTCTACAACACGTTAATGTCGAAGCCATCCAGCTGCTTGACAATCCGAGTCAGACCAGAAGACTCAAGAGGATCAAACCTTTCGAACTAGTGTAATCTGTGCTAGTGCCGAACCAGAGAACAGTGCTTGTGTACACAATAATATTAGTGTAATAATTAGGTTATTAGAAAAAAAAAGGAACCCGAGTAAGTCCTAATATATGTATAAGTTTCGTAGCGGTAGTAAATTAGGTTTGAAACATATTACTCATTGATCAGCATGATCAGATTGTATTCTCAGAAATACAATTGAATTCAGGGTATTTGTTTGTCAATAAAAATGGAAAACATTTGTCTAAATCTGAACGTTCTACTCGAGACGAGAATTGAACAACGTGAGGTTTCACTGAGCAAGTCGAAAGCACAAATATCATCCCTACAAAGTTATTTCAGTGGAAAAGTTGTTTGAAGATGATTCCGATAAGTAAAATTAGTTTTGCGAAACCATGCAAAATATGTACAATCTGGGGTAATAATTTAGTAAAAAACATTTTTTTCCGATAAAGCTATGTTCTGTTTGAAAAGTAGTAGTAGTAGTAAATATCTTTATTTCTAAAAAAGGCTATCGACCTATCGGTCTTTCTGCCCTTGTTTAATACATGCAGTCTTAATCTAAATAAAAAACAAATATGAAAATTCTCCTATTCTAGGTTAACAATAGTAGTAGTAAACATCTTTATTTCTAAAAAAGGATATCGACCTATCGGTATTTCTGCCCTTGTTTAATACATGCAGTCTTAGTCTAAATAAAAAACAAATATGAAAGTTCTCCCATTCTAGGTTAATAATACTATTAAATAAATAAGATTTCAGTGGCAAGAAGAAATTATTTTATTGTCCACTAGTCCGTTGCGTTTGTAAGTGTTCGAGTAGCGTTAATGTAGGGAAACGGAAGCGGGATTGTCTGGTTGGTCTTGTAAGACAAAGGGGATTCAGTATGGTCCAGTTGTAGGGGTTGTTTGTCCATTTTGTCTGTAGCTGTATGAGTCTTTCCGAGATCTTTGTCATGTTTGTGCGTTCGTATAGTAGTTGGGTGGGGGGGTTGTGTAGTGGGTTTTGGGGGTGTCTTATTCGTGTTATTAGTCTTAGTGCAATTTGTTCTGTTGTTTGTGTATAACGTTTTGTCCTTTCTGTTCCGTTGGTCATGAGTATATGTCCAAAGTCTAGCAAGGGTCTACAAAATAGCTGGTGGCGGTGTTTGTGCTAATTCCTCTGTCTTTGTAGGTTAGTGATCGGAAGTGTTTTGTTCTCTTTATTGTTTCTGCCCTGATGTTTCGTATGTGTTTAGTGAATTTAAGTTTGTGGTCGATTGTGATTCCAATGTATTTTACGTCGTTTTTTGGTTGTGTCGTTTGGCCGTCTGCAGTTATTGTAGGGGAGTCAGCGTTGAGTCTGTGGTTTGTGAGCAGAAGTTGGTTTTTTGACGCGTTTGGTGTTAGTCTCCATTTATAAAACCATGTCATTGTGTTGTTTGTTAGTGTTTGGAGTTTTTGCGCTGCTCTCTCAGTAGTTTTGTCATGTACAATAAGTGCCGTGTCGTCTGCGTATTGTAATATGTATGCCGATCTGTCGATTTGATTTTTGTCTGGTAAGTTGTAATTGTATATGTCATGGCACTATATATTGTAGAGAAACGGTGAGAGCGGGGATCCTTGAGGGAGCCCTTGTTCAGGGGAAAAAGAAAATGACAGTGTTTTGTCAATTCGTACTTGTAGTTGTCTGTTTTCTAGTAAGATCTTTATGGTGTGTAGTAGATATGTTGGTGTGTGTAGTTTGTATAGTTTGTATAGTAAGCCCCTATGCCAGACACTGTCAAAAGCCTTGTTAATGTCCATAAACAGGCAAGCGGTCTTTCTGTCAGTTAGGTGGGTAGTTTGTATATTGTTGGCCAAAATAAAGAGCGGATGAACAGTCGAGTGATGCTGTTTGAAACCAAATTGGTAGGTAGGTATATACCCTCCAATCACTCTTTCAAGCCGCTGCTTCATTATGCCTTCAAAAATCTTGCCCAGTATTGGAAGTAGTGTAATTGGTCTGTAGTTGCTCGGTTGTGTATTGTCCAGTCCATTTTTGGGTATAGGGATTATTAAGCCGTTTTTCCATGTTTCTGGGATTCTGCCATTTGTGATGCAGTTGTTCAATTCAGTTAGGATCAATTTGTGTGTTTCTTGAGTTAGGCTTTTCAAGACTTTTGCCTTAATTTTATCTTTCCCCGGTGCAGTGTTCTTGATGTGCGCTAGGGCTTCATCGTACTCTGTGTCTGTGATCAGTGTGCAGGCATAGTTTGGTGAGTTGTTAAAATAGTTCAAGTACCAGTCGTTGATCAAGTTCCAGTTGTCATTGTCGAAGTTAGGGTTTGTCGATATGCTGAAGGCCCTTTGATAGTGTCTGGCGAATGCGTCCGCTTTCTCTTTGTCTGTGTAGCGTTCTATTCCGTTTTCGTCAATTGTGTCAGTAGTGCCAGTCTTCCTGTATTGCGCCAGTTTCTTAATTTTTCGCCAGTATGTTTTGCCTTTGTCCTTCTGTATTTCTTTACATGTTTCTAGCCATTTGTCTTGTCGGTATTGTCCAATCAGAGTTTTAATGTTTCTGTTAAGTTGGTTCAGTGTCTTTTTTAGGTCGTTATTTTGAGTGTTTGTATATAGTCTGTACAGTTCTCTCTTATGTTTTATTAGTCTCAGTATGTATTTGGGTAGTCTGTTTGAATAATTATGTGAACCGACAAGATTGCACATATTGTGGATCAGAAAATCCGCATTGGATAGTGGGTTCACAGCCAGCCCCCGCCAATAATTAATGTGTGGTGTGGAATACTGCGCTGCCGAATTAATTCCAGCATTGGTGTCTTTATTTCCAAATCCATTAGAGCCAGACTCTGCTGACAAAGAACTGGTTTTCTAGCAAGATGCTCCTCCACACTATGCTTCCACCCAATTGATGGATAAAAGGACCTATTGAATGGACTCCTATATCGCCCGACTTATCTCCGATATATTTGTTTCTGTGGGGTTACCTCAAATCGAAATTATTAGTTGACAGGTCAACTAATCTGCTGGAGTTGAAAGAGAATATTCGAAGAGAAGCGTATGCTATAACTCCGGAAATGGTTGAAAACGTACCAGAAGAGTCTATTGATCGCCTTGATTGATTGTGTTCAGTTTCTTGAAATAAATCGGTCCTTTACAGGACTACAGAAATTTCAGGAAATTGATAAGTCCAATTGTAAATTTGTCAGTAACTGTTGAGTTTTGCACATTTATCTAAATCATGCTTAGAATTCGATGGAAAATAAAAAATTTAAATAAAAAGCAGGTGATTCCATTAGAAAAATATTACTTGATGGTCGTAACTTAGGTTTGAACCACCCTCTATACATAAATTTGTTATAAAAAGCACTTACAAAAAAAATTGACCATATCCAGAATAATTAAATAATTGTCTGCATATAAAGGGACAGAGAAAGAAATAATTCAAATAACGAGGTGAAGTAAGTATGAGAGTTCCAGATGATGGATCAGTTCTTCTATAAAATATACCGTTTCATTCCCTGATGCACTTGTTACGTTTTATGCTAAACTTAAATCTATAAAGAAGTTCTTGAGTATTTTAAATAAGATTTAAGCCTTACTGCTTCTATCGGATGTTTTGTGCATTTCTTGATGTTTGTCTATCTTCGTGGATCTATACTAATTAAACTTACGTTGCGTGTCTCTATATATGTATTTTCATTAAGAATTTGAATATATTTTTGGAGACATTCCGGAATTTCTAATGATATATGATTTCCGTCAGTTTTCAATAACAAGTCATTTAAAATAAAACATCATGCAAGTAAAATATGCAAATTTTCATTGCATATTTCATTGCATAGTTGTTTATTTTGTTCAAACGCCTATAAGGCAGTTTACATAATAAATTTGTTATTGAACAGTGGATATGGTTACATTTAGGAAATATGTTAGACTTTCAATAAGCTCAACGCCAGTTGAAGAATATACATTTACATATTATTTTATTCACAAATTATTTATTACACGCGAAAATTATATATATATTGGTTATTTTCCAGAATATTCCATGATTAAAAAGTAGGTGCTTTGTTAGAAGTATAATTTCAACTTCTAATCTAATTTCAGTAATTTAACATATAGATTTTCTATCTCAAAAAATGTAGAAGCAACCTATATAAACATTCGGAAAATTGTTATGCTGCATTCACAACAAAGAACAATTAATTTTCTTAATTTTTTGAAATTAACATATTCGGAAACTTTCAATTAAATACTTGAAAAGTCAGATTAACATAAATTGCTTAAAAGTGGCTTTTTCCAGTTACTTATTCTGTGTTGATTAATGTTGAGATAATTTTAAATAATTCGTATACCTTTAACCCTTTAAGCTAGTTTTATTTAAACAATAGGATAATAATAATCCGGAAATATAAAACGTCTTGGACATATTATGTATTATTTACTATGCAGGTGGGTAATATAAAAAATGAACTTTTAAGTTGGATAATAGTGAACTTCCTCAAGCATACAATAAAATTATAATGATAATAATGACTGTCTAGTCAGTGGAAAATATTAGAACGCATATACTTAGATATAGTCGAAATCTTAAGCTACTATAATATGGTGATATATATTTAAGAAAATTGGTTAAAATGAAGGGCAAAATATGTTCAACACCCTTGAGTTTGAAACATTCGGTAATTGAGCTTTAGTGTGCCAGTATGCATTATTAATCAGAATTTTGTTAGTTGATTACACGTATAGCGGGACTGTTTGGCAGTTTAAATTATGAATAATTTGAGCTGGTTTGTTGAACACAACGGTAAAAGGAATTTACCAGAAAATTAGCTTTTCATGGAATAGTAATACTTTTAAGCGAACTTGGTATACTATAAGGTAAACGTAGTACTTTGTGAAAAGTATCTATAGGTTCCTCGAAATGTCAACAGTTCCGTAGATATACTCATATGTTGAGTGGTTTCAAAAACGTAATTTTATACTATAAAAAATTAGTTCATAACTTTTTATAAGTATTGTAAAAATTCATTTCTTTATATTAGTACTTAGTTTTGCTTTACGGTGATTCCATGATTTGCGAAAAATAGATGAAATTGCCGTAAATATCTTGAAAATTAATAACTGTGAATACGCGTGGTACCGGCTAAGAGTAAGGATCCCGATGCCAGAAGCGCGACTCAAACAGTTGGTATACACGCTACAGTCCAGTAATATTGAACAATGAAACTCTCCATGCTTAATGGCCGTCTCGCTTGGTAGTTATTTATGTATTTTTTAGAATAATAATATTACTTGACAATACTGGTCTAACTTTAAACCAGCTGTTGGTAAAAGAAATAAACGCATTTCAAACAAAATGCTTCTAAAACAGGTGATAAAGTTGTGGAAGTAAATTGTTAAGTTAATCTTTGCATGTAATTTACATAAAATATGAATCAAGTAGGATCTCACTGATTATTATTATTATTATTATTATTATTATTATTATTATTATTATTATTATTATTATTATTATTAATTAAAGGGTGATTGGAAAATTGGCTTAATTCCCCTTGATGTGTTGTCTGGATGGATATATTTAGGTAGAGTATAGAAAAAGCGGTAAATAAAAACAATTCAGACAAAATATTGCGATATTGGCAAAAAACTAAATCAGTAAAAGGTAGAAGTGAAAGGTAAATATAAAACAAGAGACAATTTCACTGATAGAACTATAAATTTGTTACAGGAATTAATTGAGAATAATTCAATTCAATGTTTAAAAAATGAGTTTTTCACTTGAGTTCCCAAAGAAATTATGTAAATTCCTGCATAACAATGCGTACTCATACATAAACTTCACAGGGTTCACAGCACGAAACTGCTCAACTTCACTTCACAACATCACTTTTCATCGTTTGAAAGAATATTTGGATCTCATATCACAGCTTCATATGTGAGGAAAGTTGTATGGGAAAAACAATTGATAAAACAGTAGAGATGTATTCCTTTTCCAAACTATATAAAACTTGATACTGACTTCCTTAAAAAAATGCAATCAAGGAAAGCCCACGCACAACGATAAATGTTTTTTCCTGCCTGTTGTTAGTGCTTGTTTCTATCTAATAGGAAATCGGCTGTATTGTTGGTGATGAGTACTGCCTTCAGTGTGACTTCAGCATTCAGCTGTTCAGTTGGCGGACTTTCTTCAACAACTTTTCTCAGAAGAATCAATTTGCTCGTATCCCACTTACTGTTAATGCTTGTCTTTAACAAACTCCAGACGTCTTAAACGTTACTTATAAAGACCGCTTTTTAGTATTGTTTCAGTAATTCAGTTCTTCATTCACTTTCTTCGATCTTCGATCACCTTCACTTTTCCATAAGAATTAACTTACTTGTAATAAACAACTTGAATTCCGCTGTTTCATTAAGTAGAATATTAGACTGATTTAGATTCTCCCCAGGGAAATATGAATATTCGACATTGTTATAAACTTGCGTGCATAGAAATCGGCCCACTGTAAACTTTTGACTTTAACTTTATTTTTGTTAAAAACTATTCATCAGATCAAAAAAAGAAATATGCTGTTTGAAAGACAATTTAATATGCTTTAATGCGAGTATAAATTTATCAAGAAGGCTTGTCGTTTATATGCGTAACAACCGGTAAACAAATGAAACATTTTTATATGGTGATTGTAACGAAAATAAAAAAAAAAATGTCAAATATTAAAATTATTGCGTTTGCAACTGAAATTTGCATATTAATTCGTTTTTCATAAACTCAATAGTGTTTAAGTGTGTTAGTTTAATGCATACTACACCACAAAAAGCCGCCCAGGTTATTGCTTTAATCGAAAATGGACTTAGGCAGCGAGTTGTTAGACAATTGGATATGACACGCGCAGCGGTTCGAAGAATGTGCAAATGTTATGAGGAGACTGGATCCTTTCATAGGCGACCTGGAACAGGCAGAAGGGGATTTACAACCGCTTTATTGTGTCAACAACATTAAGAAATCGTCACCTTAATGCCGTTCAAGTGCAACGACAGCTCCGTGAGGTGCGAGGAGTGGCTATTAGTTAGTGGACAGTACGAAGAAGACTGCCGGAAAATAACCTGACCCCTAAAATACCTGCGATTGGTCTAAAACTTACTCCAGCTCATCGGCACGCACGCCTGCGTTTTGCGCGGATCATCTGAATTGGACGTTGGAACAATGGGGATCTGTTCTGTTCTCAGATGTGACCAGAATATGCCTCCATGGTAGCGACCGAAGAAGGAAAGTGTACCGAAGACCAAGAGAGCGATTTGCAGATTGCTGCTTTAAAGAGCGGAGTGCTTATGGAAGTGGTTCCTGTATGATCTGGGTGCAATTTCTATAGGAGCACGAACCGACCCTGAGTTCATTCGTAGGGGCGACCGTGTTCAAGGAAGAAGAGGTTTAACGGCTGTTAGATATATCGAGGAGATTTTAGCAATTCATGTGGTACCTTACGTCGACTACATTAGAGACGAATTTACATGACAATGCCAGGCCGCACACCGCAAGAATAGTGCAAGATTACATTGCAGAAGTCGGTTTTCGGGTTATGGAGTGGCCAGCATACAGTCCTGACCTAAATCCGATCGAACACTTATGGGATGAGCTAAAACGAAGAATTCGAGCTAGACTTCATACCCCTAACTCGATCCCAGAGCTTATTGTTGCAGTAGACAATCCCTCAAGAAACAATAAATAGCAAACTTGATTAGATCTATGCCTAATCGTATGAGAGAAGTTATTAGGGAAAGAGGAGGTTAAGCACGCAAGTGTATATTTTTAGTTTTCAAAGCAGTTTAAGTTAAAAACTAACGACAAATGTGCTGTAACGTTGGCATGTTTGTAATAAAATATCTGTATGGATCCATGTTTGTCGTGATTTTGAAATAAAACATTTATAGAATCGTGATTTTAATTTTTCCTAATAGCATTTTTGCAATGTTATATTTGTCATGTTCAGCTATACTAAAAGCTTACCATAGAACTAATTTAAAATGCTGGTTAAAAAGTTGAAAGTGCATTTTGAAAATCTATTATTTTTCTTTTCGATCTTTCCGCAAACACTCGAACAAAATCTTCCAATCAGTGGTATTCGACAATAGCACGTCCATAAATTTTCAACAAAAGTGTCAACTCATTGCACCAAAGTGCGTGTTTCAGAAATATTGGGAGGAAAAAAACGTGACATGGCAGTAAAAAGTTTAAATACGGTACCACTCAAATTTCCTGATGCTACTTTTTTGAACCGTAAAACGCGAAACTTTTCTCGAACTACGTACCAAATTTCGTTTTATTTTCTTGATTGATATCGAAAATTTTGTCACATCAGACCAGCAACTTTTCGATTCTGAGATGAGGCTTTTAAAATAGTGATAATGAGATCGGTTTTTATTTACTTCATTTAATATACCCGTAAAATGTGTCAAAATATAGAAAACCAATTTCAGTTGGAAAATCACCAGACAGCTATTGTCATAATTTTGTATTATTTTTTCTTGATTTTAAATAAAAAAAATGACGATGATGATAACGAACAATCAGCTAATATTAATGTGCTTCAGAACTATTATAAAACCAGATACGAACATTTTTATATGCCTACTTCCATTTGCTATTGTGAAATTTTTAGTAACTAGAGGTTGTTGAAGCACATAATTCGAGTCTCCCTTTGAACAATGTTGAGGAGAATCGTTGATAGGTGATACTGAGGTTTAACTGTCTAATCACCGCAATATTCTGATTGTGATCGTCTTTATTTATATGTATATGTTCACTTCAAAGAAACTTATGTTCAATATATAGTTTATTAGCGAACAAAGAATATTAAAAGGATTTGAGATGATATGTAAAAATTCACCAGGTGTTACGTGTTGTCAAAATTTAATAATTATATTAGTCGTGATGCTAATGGATTCATTTCGAGAATTGCTGCAAGGATTTATATACGTAGGTATACATAGCGTTGTATTTTGCAAATATAGCGTTTCCGAACTAACTGTTAAAATTAGTTCTTAGTTTCATATCAGGAAAATCTTTTAAAGTTTTACTTTTATTTTCGGATAATCCAGTATTTACTTAATTTATCAATTTTGTGAGCACTCTTTTAATTCTTCTTATACTGCGATATATGGTTGAGACGACTTTCACATTCAGTAATAATCAAATCAATTACAGAGGAATTAGCACAAACACCGCCACCAAAATATATAAAGCTATTTGTAGACCCTTGCTAGACTATGGACATATACTCATGACCAACGGAACAGAAAGGACAAAACGTTATATACAAACAACAGAACAAATTGCACTAAGACTAATAACACCAATAAGACACCCCCAAAACCCACTGCACAACCCCCCCACCCAACTACTATACGAACGCACAAACATGACAAAGATTTCGGAAAGACTCATACATCTACAGACAAAATGGACAAACAACCCCTACAACTGGACCATACTGAATCCCCTTTGTCTTACAAGACCAACCAGGCAATCCCGCTTCCGCTTCCCTACATCAACGCTACTCGAACACTTACAAACGCAACTGACTACTGGACAATAAAATAATTTTTTCTTGTCATTAGAATTGGAAAGTTTATTTAATAAGATTGTTAACCTAGAATAAGAGAATTTTCATATTTGTTTTTTATTTAGATTAAGACTACATGTATTAAACAAGGGCAGAAAGACCGATAGGTCGATAGCCTTTTTTTAGAAATAAAGATGTTTACTACTACTACTACTCAAATCAATTCCATGCGAAATTATAAGAGCAAACAACTGGGTAACATCTGACGTAGTTAAATATCATGCTGTGTGCATTTTTTTATATAACTGCAGTATTCTTAACGGTAAATAATAAAAAGCTGCGAATAAAAATGAGGATTGGCTTGTCGGCTAATTAACATGAACTTTAAATTCCGTCCGATAGTGAGTATTTAACATTCAAGCACCTGCCAACATGGTTTATGCAAACAGCCCTCTCACGCGTTCTTGTCTTTTCTACCACTAATCTAGAAGTATATTACTTCCGGTATTATTTATATTTTACGCTCTGGAAATGAATAGCATCTCTTATCTCCGTATTCTCAAATATTGTCAGATATATTAGTTACATTTTCAAATACGCAACTGTATGAGAATACAAAATGCAGATAATATAAATTTATTTATTATTATTTCTGTGCTAGCTGTTTAAAAGAGCAAGGCAAAAGCGGGCGACATATGTTCCTCAAGTTAGGAAGCGAGAGAAATAGAGGCCACCTGGCTGATGGCACGTGGTTGTAAAGAAGATAATAGGACGTTCAAAGATTCATCCGATGGACAGCTTTACTAATATGTTTCAAGACAAAGTTCAGTTCCTGAAGTAATTAATTACACGACGAGGGTGCCTGCTAGTCGTCGAGGCTTTTGGGCATTCTCAGCACTGTCGTTTCCTTTGGTTCGCAGATTATAGCAATTTTAAGTACTTATTCGTATACTGCGTTATTTGCTTGCTTAGTTAAATGTTTACATAAATGAGTAGTTTTAGTTTAGGAAAAAGGTAATCTGTATGTTACCTATAAAGAGTGTTCCAATAAGAACGACGGTTTTGAATTCCGTGCCATTTGAATGTGTCATGATTTGACATAAAAAAAAAGGCCGTTCGTTAGTAGACAGCAGGAGGTTAAGTAAAATGGAGCGGTGCAATACACAACAACGAATTCTCATTGTGAAAAATTATTATCAAAGTGGTGGAAGTTTTGCAGCCGCAATTCGCAAATTGCGTACAATTATGGGCCAACTGAAGCCACTGTGAGAAAATTAATGAAGAAATTTCAGCAAACTGGGTCTGTTAATGAAGTGAAAACAGAAACACACGTTCGTCCTGGTCGCTTGACTGAAAATATCGCAGCAGTACGTGCAAATGTTGAGGAAAGCCCAACCACATCAATTCGGCATAGAGCTCGGGAAAATGGTGTTTCCCCAACCACTATGCATCGAATTTTAGCAAAATATTTGAATCTTCATGCGTACAAAGTTGAATTGGCTCAAGAGCTAAAGCCGGAAGACCATGGGCAACGAAGAGCCTTTGTTGATTGGATTTTGGAACAACGCAAATTGGACGGTGATTTTTCAACGAAAATCATCTTTAGTGACGCGGTCCATTTTCATCTTGATGGCTTCGTCAATCGACAAATCCAACGAGTGATCGTTCAGAAACAGATGCATCCAAAAAGAGTCACTGTTTGGTGTGCATTGTGGGCTGGATGCATCATCGGACCATTTTTCTTCGAAAATGCAGTTGGTCTAGCATTAACTGTGAGTGGTGTTCGTTATCGTGAAATGTTAACTAACTTTTTTGTGCCAAAATTGCAAAATATGGATCTCAACAGCATGTGGTTTCAACGGAATGGTGCAACATGCCATACAGCCAGAGAAACTGTTGAATTACTGCACGAATCATTTCCTGCTCCTGTTATTTCTCGTTTTGGAGATCGGCATTGGCCGCCCAGATCATGCGATTTAACGCCTTTGGATTTTTTCTGAACAAACCAACAACGATTGAAGCCTTAAAAGATGAAATTCAACACTGTATCTCTGAAATAACGCAAAATTTATGCGCAACTGTCCTTGAAATTTTCATGAAAAGAGCACGTCTGTGCCAGCAAAACTGAGGCGGTCATTTGTCCGATGTCTTATTCCATTCATAACCTCATGATGTGCACTTCATTTTTCAATAAATGCTTCAAACTCATGCCACAAATACACATGTTTTATTTAAAATTTAAATCCGTCGTTCTTATTGGAACACCACACAAGTTATGGAATGATATGTTTAGCAACTTTACTTCAATTTATTCAACTAAAGTATCCATATAATTGCATAAAAAGTGAATTAATTTTGTTCCCGGCAGCAACACGTTAAGTTCTTCCAGATAATAATTTTTATATCATGTTTCGTGTCTCATATAGACAGTATACATTATTTTTCAAACAATCAACAATTTTTGTATCCCTGTTACGTAAATAATTTCTGAAGCAAAGTGAATGTGAAGATTTGAAAGTAATGGGTTACGAAACCAGCCAATTTAAAGAAACGTATTTATCCACGCCTAAAAAGCAAGCATTTTTACATGATTTCGAGTTATTTTTGTATTACAATTGGAATTTTAAATGCGTGTGAACCTCAGCAGAGCCATTGCGCACATACACTCATAAGAGAATAATATGTAATAGCATCAAACAGAAACCTCAGCAAAATTCACGGAAAGGACACTTCATTTGGAAGGAATTTTATCCACAAGAAAATCAATTGTGATATATTTCTCATAAGATACACAAACATTGAAGAGATTGAAAATCGCAAGTCTTGCGAAGCACTAAAAATAAATTTGAAACAGAGCATCACATTTCATTATCTAATTAACAAATCGTCCAAAGCTGAGTTGCGGACATAGAACGATATTTATTAGTTGGGTAGTATTGCCAGTAAATGTAAAATTCGAAATCTACAAAAATGGAAATGTTGTACAAGCAAGAAACATTCTACAAAAACTATTGACAATTTTGGAAGGAAGACCCAAAAGTAAAAAATTGTCATTTCACTGTATTTGTGTATATCACTGTCATTTATATCAACTTTCACGTTAAAGTGGAAGCATGTATAAATGAATCATTAATAGATGATAAAAATAATAACGAGGTAAGATGAAGGAAAAGTCCTTTTATTGGTGTTTAGATTAATTTTCTGATCAAATATCTGATAAAGCGGCTGATAAAAAGAGTGTGTATGGAAATATGTAGTTTTAAGTCAGTTCACAGTTGTCATTGTGGAAGTTAGGGTTTGTCGATATGCTGAAGGCCCTTTGATAGGATCTGGCGAACGCGTCAGCCTTCTCTTTGTCTGTGTAACGTTCTATTCCGTTTTCGTCAATTGTGTCAATAGTGTTAGTTTTTTTGTATTGTGCTAGTTTCTTAATTTTTCGCCAGTATGTTTTGCATTTATCTTTTTGTATTTCTTTACATGTTTCTAGCCATTTGTCTTTCCGGTATTGTCCAATCAAGGTTTTTAATGTTTCTGTTGAGTTGGTTCAGTGTCTTTTTTAGGTCGGTATTTTGAGTGTTTGTATACAGTCTGTACAGTTCTCTCTTTTGTTTTATGAGTCTCAGTATGAATTTGGGTAGTATTAGTTACATTTAAAGAATTTATTTAATATGTATTAGTATCAAGTTTCATTTCTAAAACATTTTCAGTATTAATTGGTTCTTTTTCTTGAGTTTTAGATATAACTAAAGGATATATTTTGGTTTAAATATTAAGTTAAAAGGGAGAGTATGATCAACTTTTCTGTTGAAGCCTAAAACGCAATTAAGAGGTGTTATAACTTATCAAATTATGTACTGTCACTAATGATACCATTATAGTAGAATAACGAACTATCAATCTAATTAATGCGGAGGACTCAATAGACTCCCTGAAAAAACTTTGAAGGTACTTCTAACTTATTAAAGAGAAAATTTTCAATTTCACTTTTTGCACGTTATTTCGGAAAAAAGCAGATGATTAAATTGATAAAATCATGAGTCTCATGAAATCTAATAACAGGACACTTTGTTTTGTCTTTCACAGTTGGAATATGATTTCTTTAATACGTTGGTAATTTTTTTAAATTAATTTTTATAATTCTGCCATTCATAGTAATAAACTAAATAAAGGAGTAATGGGAAAGGTCAATCTTGAGTTATGCCAATATTTTTTTGTGGCTATTATAAGAGCTAAATCAAGAAAGAAAAGTATTCAATTTGTTTTGCTAAGTAAATTTGTCTTTCGAGCAAAAGTTTTAACTATACATTTAAATGATAGTCTTTTTTTGAGTCCAAAGTTGACTGAACGAACTCTTACGGTTGCTTAAACAGTATATTGGTTTTCGAATCAATATTTTTGGAGTTTAATCACATATGTCCTGTCCTGGCCTAGAAGATCGCATTGGGGTGCATTATAAATCTTGGGAAGGTCGTTTCTTCCACCTGGCCTTGCTTAATGTATCACAGAATTTCAGTTCTCTGGCTCTTGGTAATCAGTGTATTTACGAGGCGCAGTCCATAGGATTTATTCGAGATAATAAAGAATGTTGATAGTAGAAAGAAAACGATGTTTTTAATAGATACACTTTTCCGTTAAAGCTAACTTTATATTTTTAACTCCTTTATAGTTAATATGCCTATGCACGATAAAAGAGTATATACGTTGCAAAGAACAAATATAATTTTTTTCCAGAATGCATAAAAATTCAATACTTTCAAAGGGAATATTGCCTTCAAAACCGCTCCTGAATTTTTCACTCGGCATATAAAATAATATTTCACTGTTTGTTATTTAATGTTGTTGCTACTGTTGATTAATTTTTTTCTTTTATATGCATTTGCTGTACATGCGTGGTTCATTGAGGAAGTTATGTTCGCTTTCTTTTAAATGTATTTTCTTTACTTTACTTTATTTATTCCGCAGGAAATGGCATAAATATTACTGATCAGTGGAATATTCGAATATTTCTTAAGAGCGCAGTTTTTCAAATTAACATCTGAACACCTCCGTATAAAAATATCTTAATAGATTAAATTAGTATTCACAATACATCATTTTGTATCATGTACATACAAACCCACATTGTACGACGACGGTGCATAATTCATTCATAGCAATTATTATATACTAATGAGCATGCAATGGGGGTCGTGCGTATATATTTCGTGTTTGGTTGTAATTTAGTAAAAATTATTGCTAAACCTGTCTACTAGTTGGTGGGTCCAAGGTCATCTACTGCAGCACCTTGCATAAACTGAATAATTGATGAGATGCAGAAGAGAGTGTACAGTAAACTAAATATTCTTGTAAACTTATAATGAAACTACATAAGTTTAATCGAAATTAATAAATATGTTGTAACTGACAGCTATTTCCAACTTTGAGCTAAAACACATTCAAATAATCATGTTATTCCTGTCAAACTGCTGGAAAGGATTACTCAAAAACCGCAGATATAAGTAAACTTTCGCTTCAGATATATAACTATAAATTAAATTGTCGTTCTTCCCTGATAGCAACAGAATCATTTAGGTATATGTACAAGGTGGGTCAAATTGACCATTTTTATGGTTATTACGAAAACCCGAGCAGTTACCAAGAAATCGTTTTAGCTGTAATAAGCTCGATTTTTTGAGCAATTAACAATCGTGCTTTTTTAGCTCTTTTTTCAGTCAATTTGCGCATGAGATACATGATTAAAATGGTTTTATGCTCTTTCAGTAAGGAAAATTGTACAGAACATAGTAACTGTCAAGACAAGAAAATTTTAAATTGAGCACTCATAGCTTGGCTTCGTAAATATTGGATTTATTGCCGCGTCTAATTATTTGAGGCTTGATTTTTTTTCTTGGTCCTGAAGTGATTTTCCAATAAAATAATTCGCCATTTTTAACATACCCAAAGACAAGATACACAACAGTGTGATTTAAAGCAAGCGAACCAAATAGCCAGGAAATTAATCAAACTGGTAGCCGTACATTTTTGAGAAGGACATTACCACCATGAGTATTTATTTGCTGTCTTTTATTGGGACTTTCGTATTTATCATCTCATCATTCTCGGTTTTTGTACTTAAACACTAAAAAACAACTTTTTGAAACACTAAAAAATTCGCTAGTTTTGAGTGTGAAAATGTGAAGTTTATAAAGTAGATATAATATATATATTTATAACAACAGCTTTATTAAATAAAAAAAAATTATTTGTCATTATGACATTTTGCGCGGTTACGTTGATGATGGTTTCACAAGTAATACAATTATTAACAAATAACACGAATAAGACACCCCCAAAACCCACTACACAACCCCCCCACCCAACTACTATACGAACGCACAAACATGACAAAGATCTCGGAAAGACTCATACAGCTACAGACAAAATGGACAAACAACCCCTACAACTGGACCATACTGAATCCCCTTTGTCTTACAAGACCAACCAGACAATCCCGCTTCCGTTTCCCTACATTAACGCTACTCGAACACTTACAAACGCAACGGACTAGTGGACAATAAAATAATTTCTTCTTGCCACTGAAATTTTATTTATTTAATAGTATTGTTAACCTAGAATAAGAGAATTTTCATATTTGTTTTTTATTTAGATTAAGACTGCATGTATAAAACAAGGGCAGAAAGACCGATAGGTCGATAGCCTTTTTTAGAAATAAAGATGTTTACTACTACTACAATTATTAACAATTATAGCATATGAAAAAAGTCGTTTGTGTGCAATTCACTCTAATTTCTTATTACTTGATTTATTTTTGATTTTGTATCCATTTTAATTTTTCCAATTATAATTGAATAATATTTGATTCCTTGCTTTCATCATTGTTGCCTAGAGGAACATTAAGAGCGAATAAAGGTGTATACATTTCCAAATCAAATGTTACACATATATTTATAAGTGTCCTACTTAAAAAGGTCAACGTCTAACAACTTTTGCACCCCGTAATTTTTTTGTTATAAGAATTTCTAGAAGTATGTTTTTATTTATATGAATTTCTATTATATGTATATAGAATTAAAAATGTGTAAATAATTATACAACACATATGTATGTACACTCGAACCCGTAGATTTTCGTTTTTAATTGGAATCTGGAAATCGTATAATGAAAAGCTTCTTCCTGATCACACACCCTTGGATTACTTCTTAAGGGGTAATTCAAAATCCAAGGTTTAAGTAAATCGGCTGCAAAACATTGAAGGCTTAAAAGCCAAAATTATGCAGAAAATGAGGAAGATTGACAGCAACGCACTCAATAATATTCAAGATGAGTTTGTACATAGGATTGGGTATTTTCAAGAAACCAGTGGATGACAATTTGAGCCCTTAATTGAACTCTTTTAAAACTAATTTTACTTAATTTATAAATTTTGGTGTCAATTTTGCTTGCGACTTTCAGATGCCAATTCCTCAAAAACCGCTAAGGAGCTTGTATGCTACATAGAACTTTGTAGAGAACTGAATAAAATTACAAAAAAGAGAAGTTTCTATTTTAAAAAGTGGGCCTTGATATCAACTTTTTTTTGAGTCACCCTTTATAAATAAAAATTGGCTCAGAAAATGCGCAATTTAAAACAAAAATCGACGGGTCCAAGTTATTTTTCGAAAAATAAACAACTGGTTGTAAAATAATTATATGCAACACATTCGCCGCTCTCTGTATATATAAAAACATTCTGTTATTCTAATTCTGGTCGGTAACAAAAACTTTAAAAAGTTGGTTCCCGAATTAAGCCATGAAATCGATCAACTGCATTTTTGAATTAAAATAACTAGGTTTCTTCACGTTTCATTCTTTGATTTACTAATTTTTTCAATTTTATTAGCGCCTTCTTTGGTTATATTCTAATGCTTGGGGAACAAAATAGCCCAAAATTCTAACATTTTCATATGTGAAGCAAATTTCAAATACAAGGTGTTTCATAGGGAAGGGGCATTATTTTAACCATGTATTTTAGGTCCGAAAATAACTCTAGTTTGCTATATCAGACAAAAGTGCTTTGTTACGGATTCTAACGGATAATTTTTTTCAAAACTCATGGAGATATTTTAACGAAATTTTCCAGAAATCAATAGCTACGAAAGGCGCATGTTTTGCGCTAAAATTATTTTGTTAATTTTTGTCAGTGGCGTGCGAACCGGCACGCTGCCGAATTTGTTAAATAAAAAATTGATACGCCACTGCTTTTTTAAATTATTACAATTCTTATTCAAATTCCTTGTTGTATTCCAAATAAAAAACATGTCTTGCATTTTTCTGCTACGACAAGCGGTTAGGATTCTAAGGTAAGATTTGTGGTAGGTGGCCCAAATTGGACACATTTAAATGGGAACCACCGTTTATATTGGAGTAAAATGCCTAGGATTTAGTTTCTCTGAATATGCAGATATGACTTTTGCCTTCGGGGTTTGTGACGGCATTGTTGCAGCTGTTGTTGCGGAATACCGTAATAGGTTTCCTAATAGAAGATTTCCTACACTGAAAGTGATAGTTAAGGCTTTTGCAACTTTGCGTACTCATGGCACGTTACTATCTCTTAACATTACATCGAAACGCGGAGTTCAAAATGACAACGATGACAAAAATATTCTGCCAAGGGTGGAAGAAATACTTCTGTGAACTGCTCGATGATAAGGAAAATACAAATACGCCACCAATAAATATATCAATGGCCGAAATAGAAATACGGCCACCGTCGTACGAAGAACCAGTGAAGGCAATAACGAAATTGACAAATAGCTAAGCTTCAGACAGCGACGGCATACCTGCCGAATACATAAAATCTGGCGAGAAACACTCCATAAGACCATACATAAGCTTAAACAAATCATCTGGAAGACAGAGGCCCTACCGGATGGGTGGAAAGAAGAGGTAATCGTCCCTATACATAAAAAAGGAGACAAAAAGAAATGCACAAACTATCGTGGAATAACTCTTCTGAATACATGCTATAAGATACTGTCCAATATCTTGCTGGAGAGAATGAAACCATATACCGAAGAGATTGTTGGGGACTACCAATGTGAGTTTTAGATCAAATAGGTCCACCATAGACCGAATTTTTCCCATTAGACAGTTTGACAGAGAACTCCACCAAATGTTTATTGATTTCAAACAGGCATTCGACAGAGTAGGTAGATCAAAGTTGTGGGAAGCAATTCCAGAACTTGGATTCCCAAAAAAACGTATATCGCTGACAAAAGTATGTATGGAGGATACGCGATGTAAAGAGTGGCACAGAGTCACTTCGACTCCTTCAGTATCAATAATGGTCTCAAGCAAGCCCTCCTCACCTCAACTCTTTCGCATTGGAATATGGAATTAAGAACTCCAAAATCGAGAAGCCAACTGCTATCTTTCATCAAGAGGGATCCAACCTGATCCTGGCTTTTGCAGACGATGTCGATGTGATTGGCCATAGTAGGATCAAACTCAAAGGCGCCTCATAAAGTTCGAAAAGGAAGCAGAAAGGATAAACCTCCAAATAAACGAGGATAAGACCAAGTATATGTACCTCAGTAGAAATAATCGGAACCGAAATAGAGTAGGTCAAAACTTCTCAAGCGGAGACTACAACTTTGAGCGGACAAGACAATTTAAATATCTGGGTATAAGTATTAATGAAAACAACGACTTCACAGACGAGATAAATAACAGGATACAGGCTGCAAACAGATGCCTTTTTGCTCTTCAAAACCTAATAAAATCTCGAATACTTACCAGGAAAACTAAGGAGAACATATACAAAACAATTATAAGGTCTGTCGTAATATATGGATGTGGTACCTGGACACTAACGGTTGCAAGGGAAGAACGGCTTAAGGACTTTGAAAGGAAATGGCTAAGAAAAATATTTGGCCCAACTAGAGACGAATTAGAAACTCCACACTGATACCAGCATAATAAACGAAATAAAGGCCAGGAGACTACAGTGGGCAGGACACGTTAAAAGAATGCCAGATGATAGAATGGTGAAACTGGTGTGGAAGGAGGCTTCAAGGGAAAACGTCCATTAGGTCGGCCCCGCCTCAGATGGAGAGATAAAATTACAAAAGATCTAAAAGCCATGAAAATCGAAGATGGCCCCGATCGGATGCTTGATAGAGATGGATGGAGACGTGTGGTTGAGCCAGCAAAAACTTACCCAGGGTTGTGAAGCTCCAGATGAGATAACCACATAACAACATCTAGCACGCGACAAATTGGTAGGGAACTGAATGTTTCACATTTGAAGGTACATCGAACATTACGCCGTTTTGGTTTTATTCACTTGGTTTTCACACTTGCATCCCGGAGATGGTGCAAAGAGATTGGAATTTTGTCGCTCGTTTCAAAATCACCTATTCTTAATACTTCGAAGCCTATTTAGCGATGAATTTACTTTCACTCGCGATGGAGTAAGTAATCTGCGAAATTGTCATAGTCTATCAGAATTTGCCTAAGTCCAATTCAGAAGCAGAACTGCAGACTCGCATTATGGACGTTTTCAATAGTTAAAGAGGACAGATGAATATGCTTCGAAGTGCAGTAGCTCATCTCAGAAGAAGTCCATAAGTGTGTGGACATCGAATATTTAATTTCCGAACACTTGTTGTAATTGTAGCTTTTAAAACATTAAGATACTTTTATTTACTTTAGTCCCTGAGTTATGTATGCGCCAACGACTACAAGAACGCGCGGGCCAGCAAATGTAAAATTAATAATTTTAACAAGACACTGACAGTAGTTTTTTTTTCTGATAAAATACAAACGGTGGTTCCCATTTAAATGTGTCCAATGTGGACAACCTACCACAAATCTTACCTTAGAATATCTTAGAAACGCTTGTCGTAGCAGAAAAAGATAAGATATTTTTAATATCTGGAATACAACAAGGAATTTGAAAAACAATTGTAATAATTTACAAATGCAGTGGGGTACCATTTTTTCTGTAACTAATTCGGTAGCGTGCAGATACGCACGACACTGGTAGAAATTTACAAAATTATTTTATTGCAAAACATGCGCCTTTCCTAGCTATTGATCCCTGGAAAAATTCGTTAAAACATCTCAACAAAATTTATCATTTAGCATTTTTTAAATTAAATTTAAACACCCTGTGAATCCGTAACGAAGCATTTTTGGGCTATTTTTTGTGTAGGAAACTATTTTCGGACCCAGAATACGTGGTTAAAATAATTCCCCTTCCCCATGAAACACCTGTATATGTAAGATACAATATTTCAGCTCTCACGATTCCTATATAATATATACTGCCATGATATCTATAATTACCACTTACCAGACAAAAACCAAATAGACAAATCAGCGTACATATTGCTATACGCCGACGATACTGCACTAATAGTACACGACAAAACCACTGAAAAAGCGACTGAAAGACTCCAAACACTAACGAACAATACAATGTCATGGTTCTATAAATGGAGACTAACACCAAACGCGTCAAAAAATCAACTTCTACTCACAAACCACAGACTCAACGCGGACTCCCCTACAATAATTGCAGACGGCCAAACAACAGAACTAAAGAATGACATAAAATACCTAGGAACCACAATTGACCACAAACTAAAATTCACTAAACACATACGAAACATCAGGGCAGAAACAATAAAGAGATCAAAACACTTCCGATCACTAACCCACAAAGACAGAGAAATTAACACGAACACCGCCACCAAAGTATATAAAGATATTTGTAGACCCTTGCTAGACTATGGACATATACTCATGACCAACGGAACAGAAAGGACAAAACGTTATACACAAACAACAGAACAAATTGCACTAAGACTAATAACACGAATAAGACACCCCCAAAACCCACTACACAATCCCTCCACCCAACTACTATACGAACGCACAAACATGACAAAGATTTCGGAAAGACTCATACGTCTACAAACAAAATGGACAAACAACCCCTACAACTGGACCATACTGAATCCCCTTTGTCTTACAAGACCAACCAGACAATCCCGCTTCCGTTTCTCTACATCAACGCTACTCGAACACTTACAAACGCAACTGACTACTGGACAATAAAATAATTTTTTCTTGTCATTAGAATTGGAAAGTTTATTTAATAAGATTATTAACCTAGAATAAGAGAATTTTCATCTTTGTTTTTATTTAGATTAAGACTACATGTATTAAACAAGGGCAGAAAGACCGATAGGTCGATAGCCTTTTTTAGAAATAAAGATGTTTACTACTACTACTACAATATTTCACTGCAAACGGCAAGGAAGCTAGCAAACGGGTTAGTAACCAATTAATTGTTGCGTTTTTAAAATGCTTTTTCATCCATAATTTTTTCGTATATCTCTTAACATGGGAAACGTGGAGTTTTTCACCCAAAGCTCGAAAACATTTATTTATGTGATTCTTCAGTGCTAAATTATAGGATAAATGTGTGAAGACAAGCATTAGAGACTAGAATAGCATTTAAAGTCGAGTCATCAATGTTGAATTAAAAATGAAATCTTAAACCAAAAAACATTATTTCCATAGGTTTCGATTTAAATTGAAACCCATTTTTATTTCATTATTTTATTATATTTCTTTTTGTTATTCTCATATTAATATTATTTTAAGTTTTCTTAATCACATGTCCTCACATTAAATACGCAAAGGCTTCGCGAAATATTCCAAATTTCGAAAGTGGTCCCCGATTAGCAAACGGCTGAAACCCGGCCTTAGAAGACAACCCGTCTTGAAACATCAAAAAAATCTAAATAAACCTGTCCATTAATACCGAATGAATTAATAAAAACGACTCCGACACGCCATGTTCTTAAACCCGAAACACTTCCTTCATTTAAGCGTCGTTATTTTTAATAACAGTGGTTTGATTGGATTAAATAATTTCCCCTTGTTCCATCCTAATTTCCCTAGCTTAGGCCAGGTTATATTTTCAAAATAAACTTGTTATTAAGCTTGATTTGCCAAAAGTCTAATTATATCAAGTGGTTGTTAAATAACCATCTTGAACTCGACACGCTTATAATTAACTAAATTATTGAAATTAAATTAGCGGTTATAAAGAAACTAGCACAGTCTTGGATTTTTTAATTAGTCGAATTATAAGTAATTGCTTCGGTTGAGTTAATTCAAAACAAGGGGTATTTTACCGAATTGTTTACAATATAGTGCACATGCCGTTGTTTCCAAAGTTCTTGGGAGGAAGATTGCAAATAGCCCATAATTTTCGTCAGTGTTACTTTCAGTGTGTTTTAATGAAATTGCTTTGAGCTAATGTATAAATATACTGCAATTAACCGAATAAAAATTATATTTGTTTCAAAACATATAATTTTAGTAAGATCCATAAATAAAAATAATATAGTGGAGTACATTTGAATAGTAAATATTTTATTATCTAATATTAATTTCACTGTAAAATTTTATCAATACTAATGCGTTTTGGTCATATTATTCCGCGAAAGGTCAATTGTGAATGGAATTTTTTATAGACATAACAAAGCTGTAGTAACACGCTAAATGGCAAGGAGCGGCGTGTGTATTAGACTCACCTGTCGAACCTAATATGAATTCTTTTGAATGAAAGCTTTGAATGAGACACTTATTTTTACTTCGTATATTGCATGTAAGGAATATCACGATGAAAGTAATTTGATTCTGAGTGTTAATTTATTCAACAAATTTTTAACGATATAAGCGATTTGAAACACCTATTTGAAAGATTTTTTTAGATGTATCAGAAAACCAATGGCCATTATTTTTGCTGATAGCTGACTGGAATTATGGATGTTGCTAAATATTGATTTGCTTTTTTGCTTTAATCACGAAAGGAAATTTGCAAAGAGCAATTTAAAGTCTGTCGTGGACACCGGTGTTTTTTAATTATGCTCCTTTTCCCTTTTAAACGTTCACCTTTATTAATCCACTTTTTACAGGACAATTATTAAATTAGTGGCACCTGTAAAATCTAGGGGATTGACTTTGGTTTTCAAGTCCACCTGCCAACACACCATACCCACGTTGGTTTATATACACCTGCAACGAGGAAAGGATGAATTATTTTATCCTTTTTTAAAAACCTAAGGCAATTATAATTTTCTTAAAGTTGCAATGTATAGCAATTAGGCCATATATAGACTATATGTAAATCGAAATGCATTTATTGCGAAGGTCATAAGTCATAATTCAGTATTACAAGTAAACACGCATCTTATTGCGGATTAACGAGGATTCGGTTAGTTTCTCGCTTTTTGTCAGTAAACGTATTTATTTCGTGGCGTTATATAATGTAACAACGGAATTATTTAATCAGATTTTTTAAAATTACTTTGCAATTATAGATTTATTGGTATAGTAGTAGTAAACATCTTTATTTCTAAAAAAGGCTATCGACCTATCGGTCTTTCTGCCCTTGTTTAATACATGTAGTCTTAATCTAAATAAAAAAACAAAGATGAAAATTCTCTTATTCTAGGTAAATAATCTTAATAAATAAACTTTCCAATTCTAATGACAAGAAAAAATTATTTTATTGTCCAGTAGTCAGTTGCGTTTGTAAGTGTTCGAGTAGCGTTGATGTAGGGAAACGGAAGCGGGATCGTCTGGTTGGTCTTGTAAGGCAAAGGGGATTCAGTATGGTCCAGTTGTAGGGGTTGTTTGTCCATTTTGTCTGTAGATGTATGAGTCTTTCCGAAATCTTTGTCATGTTTGTGCGTTCGTATAGTAGTTGGGTGGGGGGGTTGTGTAGTGGGTTTTGGGGGTGTCTTATTCGTGTTATTAGTCTTAGTGCAATTTGTTCTGTTGTTTGTGTATAACGTTTTGTCTATATAATGTTTTGTTTTATTCACTATGCAGAGTTTTTGTGGCATTTTCTGGGCTGTTGGATTTTATAAGGAAGTTGTTTTCTTGTTTTATGACAAGACAATGTCTTTGTTGTTTACGTCATCAACGATATTGCCTTGAATGACGGTGGTGTTGATTTGATAGCTAACGTTGATGGTCGCTCCAGTGCGGGTCTTTTGGACTCTTGTGTTGGGGTTGTAGGGTTGGTGACGGTTCCTTTGCTGGTTTTCGACCTCTGTTTTTTTTTATTTCGGTCTCATAAAGCCGCCATCCTGGGAGGCCCTGTCTGATTCGGATTCTAGGGAGCTCCCCATATCCATATTTTGTTGATTTGTCAACCAGGCCTTTTATTCGGTTCGATTCACAGAAACACGACACTGAATGTAAAACTGATTAGTTTTTATGGCTTCGCTCAGGCGCGAAATTCTGCAGATACTTTCGTACTCAATACGTCTTATCACTTCCAAGGTTGCTACGATCTTCCACAAACTACTGTATAATCAAAAAAAGAAGAATTGTCTTGAATTGAAGAAGGAAGAATTTGCAGGTCAATAAAACAGTTTTGCGAGTTTTAAAAAATTTCCATTAATTTATTATCAATTATTTCATGGTCTAGTCAAAGAGGTATGCTCTTTGAATGAATGGCGCTTCATCAACCCCACTTTTCTCTTCCACGGCCCGGATCTCAACTCTTTTAGATGTAGGTAATAATAAGCTCAATTTGTTTAAAAACGTAAATGTAAATAATATATTATACAAATTAATAATTCGGGCATTCATCATATGAACTGTGCGTTGAAAATATATCATTAAGGTTTATGTTTCTTCTAGTTTCCATTCTGTCAAGAAACCACATTGATTAATACCTTTATTGAACATCGCTCCAAAAATTCAATAAAATCGGATAGAACTTGATTGGAATTAGAATCCGATCATCGCAAAAATTGATATTAGACTGAAAAAGATAACAAACAGGGTAACTTCAGAACAGATAGAAATTATAAAATTCAACCATCAAAAAGCTACTTCCGAAACGAATTAATGATAAAGTAGCAAATGCCTTATCAAAAACCATAAGGAGCATAATATGGAAACAAACGAAACGTGGGAGGACTTCAACCTTACGGTAATAAAACCTTCAACAAGGTTACGGCAAGGAGCAAATAACAAAAAGAGAATGTAATAGGAGACAAAAGAAATCCTACTACTAATGGATGAAAGAAGAAAAGTTAAAAAAAGAGCCATTCAATTAAATATGAAGAAAAACAAAGAGAAACATTTTAAAGGCAGACGGGAAATATTTTAAAGTAGCACCGGAAAATATCATACAGCTACAAGCGAAATATGTTTATCAAAACACTTACCAAAAGATCGAAAAGGTCACAATCCCAAGAACTGGAAGCAACGCGGCAGTCTTCGTAGCGAAAGCGAAAAATTAATGATCAACGTTAAACAACTTAAAATATGGGAGTAATATATAATAGACCTCTTCAAAGAAGAATTAAATGAAAACAATTTTGGACACTCCAAAATAGACGAGGGACTCGATCACAAGGGAAGTTGTTTTAAATGTGATAAAAGGAACGAAATAAATCCATAGAAAGTAAAGTACGGGAAGAGAAAATCATTACTGGCTCTGAAACCAGAAACATTTGTGTAATTATTACTTAACTGTTACTCCAATTGTTTACATTACAATAGGAAATTTAGAAAAACTCTAGCTGTCTGGATCATTGCCACCCTTTAGAACGAATATGGCACTTGAAGAATAGGAATTATTTCTGATGGCTAGTGGTTGAATTATTTGTTTTTACTCTAAATATTGTTTACTTGCAGCAAACTTAGTTAACTTTTTTTAAAGTTCTATAAAAATTCTTAATAAACTCAAAAGCATCTCATTGAATTTGAAGCTCGATGACGGGGTATCAAATCATATCAGGTATTTCCTGAAGTCAAAAAAGTTAGTTAAAAGAAAATTAAACGAACAAAAAAATGTACAAATAATTTTAAACATGTTCAAATTCTCTCGAGGAGTACTTGAACATTTTAAATTTCAAAACACCCTTGTGCAGAGCAGCTACATTGGTAGCTTTGTCATTATTTAACTATCTCCGTATATCTTTGCTTTTCCCTATTATCAAAACTACTTGAAGGCAAGTGCTTCCGTTCAAGGAATAAGCAAAGTTTTGCTATTGCTCTGTTCAGGTTACGCAGATCGACTTTAGGAATAATTTCAAAGGTAATCTCAACTTTGGCCTTTTGGCATTTTGGGTGATTTTTATAAAGAAAATGAAGTTCTAGTTTCTCACTTGCTTCTTCTTTGTCCAGATCTATAGGAGCAATCTTTGCAACATAAAATTTCACATACAAAAGTTAAGTAAGAAGGAAAAAAAGCTTAAATGCAAGTTCAATTTATTTAATTTATGAAGAGAAAAAGATCTACTATTGCTACATAGACATGTGCAAAGCCCGAAGGGTAAGTACGTTTGAGCGCCAGTAGTTTTGGTACCAAAACTAGAACACTCAGCGATGGTATGCTGCCGAAATGTCTACTCAATGTCCCAAGTTTCACCTTAAATTCAAATTAAACAAAATTTATATAATTTTGATATAAAATGGGAATGAAAGCTTTCTAAAATGTATAACTTGCTTAAATTAGCTTACGCTTCTCGATGTATCCTACTCGGTGATTCTAAGTAAGGCTCAGTAAGTGATTTTTAAGATAAGTTAGAAATATTGCTATTTGAAGGGCTTCCACAGCCCTATGGGCGCACTTCGTGGTCCCAAGTTTTCAGTCCGTGCTTCCAACGAATCCCAGTATATCTGGACATTTCTTGATTATCGATATATTATTGAATGATATGATATATATATATATATATAGATATCTATATAGATATATATTAATATATATATATATATATATATATATATTTTTTTTTTTTGGATTAATTTTCTAACTTAAACTATCTTAACTGTAAACTTAAAATTATTACAAAGCAAAAAAAATATATCTCTTCTATGTCATGTCTTTTCATCGCCTAACAGATTGGTTCAGTCGTGTTGGAAGTGTTCAAGTAGTGTTGTTGTTGGGAATCGGAAGCGGAATTGTCTCGTTTGTCTCGTGAGGCAAAGGGGATTCAGTAGGGTCCAGTTGTAGGGATTATTTTCCCATTTCGTTTGCAATTGGAGTTGTCTTTCTGTTATTCGCGTTATTTTTGTTCGTTCGTAGAGTAGTTGGTCTGAGGGGTTGTGTAGTTGGTTTTGAGGATGTCTTATTTTCGTTATTGATCTCAGCGCAATCTGTTCTGTTGATTGAATGTGTTGTTTAGTTTTCCCAGATACATTCACTGTCAGTATATGTCCGTAGTCAAGCAGAGGTCTACATATTGATTGGTAAATTTTTGTGGCGGTCAGGACAAGTCAGGCGACAAAGGAATCAGTACAAAACTGATTCCTTTGTCTTTGTACGTCAGTGATCGGAAGTGTTTTGTCCGTTGAATGATTTTTGTTCTTACGTTCTGTGCATGTTTTGGAAATTTTAGTTTTTGGTCCAGTGTCATTCCTAGATATTTTGCCTCTTGTTTTGGTCTAATTCTGTTTCCGTCTGTTGTTATTGATGGAGAGTCGTCTTTAATTTGGTGGTTTGGTAAAAGTAGTTGGTTTTTCGTGGCGTTTGGTGTCTCCATTTGAAGAACCAAGCAATTGTATTGTCTGTTAGTGTCTGAAGTTTTTGTACTGCTTTTACTGTAGTTTTGTCGTGCACGATCAATGCAGTGTCGTCGGCGTATTGTAGTATGTAAGCAGATTTGTCAATGTGTCTTTTGTCGTGGAGACTGTGATTGTATATGTCGTGGTCGTATATATAGTAAAGAAGGGGTGATAGCGGGAATCCTTGTGGGAGTCCTTGTTAAGGGGAGAAAGCAAAGGAGAGGGTGTTGTCTATGCGTACTTCTAGGTGTCTGTTTGTGAGTAGGTTTCTGATAGCGTGAATTATGTATTTGTGGGTTTTAAGCTGGTAAAGTTTATATAAAAGTCCTTTGTGCCAGACACTGTCAAAGGCCTTATTGATGTCCATGAAGAGACATGCTGTTTTCTTGTTCGTGAGGTGAGTTGTTTGTATGTTGTTGGTTAGTATAAAAAGTGGGTGAACAGTTGAGTGTTTAGGTTTAAATCCGAATTGGTATTGTGGTATGTGTTGTCCAACTGATTATTGCAGTCTGTTTTTTATTATAGTTTCAAAAAATTTACTCAGTACAGGGAGTAGTGTGATAGGTCTTTAGTTTTGTATTTGTGCAATGTCTAGTCCGGTTTTAGGAATTGGTATTATTATTCCTGTTTTCCAGGTATCTGGTATCGTGTTAGTTTCAATACAGTTGTTGAATAGGTTCAGTATGTGTGTGTGTGTTTGTGGAGTTAGATTATCGTAGCTTAACACTACAATGTAGTAGAGGGTTTATTTAGAAACTATTTACATAAGTTCTCTATCAGTTGGTTAACAGGTGAGCTATTGCTCAGTACACATTTTTTATTGTCCCGTCTTGTTTTTCTTTGTTTCAGTGTCTTGATTTGCCTATTTGTATTAATCATTCAGCACATTTCAGCCTTGCATGTATCGATATTTCATGTTCATGTTTTAGATGAGCAAATTTATATTTGATTTTCGATCATTACCAGCAAATGATTCATTGTGTTCACTCTCATCAAAGTTAGGAGTGCTATGGCATTTCATGTTATTTATTGAACTATTTTTGTAGTTTAATTATTTTTATATTTAAAATGAGATTTCAGTATATACATTGTCTCTCGATCGGCCGGAAGGGTGGTTAATCCTATTTCATCTACTTCTGCTAATAGCTCCATTTTTCATATTGAAGAGTTTTGTTTAGTACTTTCTAAAAAGGTGAGAAAGGAAGCTTTTGCACTCTCCTTAGAAAGCGCAAATATAATCGAGTTTAATTGATGGTTGTAACTTCGTACGTGTAAAGATCATGTTCTGCTATATATTCTTCCGAGATAGAGCCAGTGTTGCTATAGCATTTATATATTAACTTCGAATTGAGCAAGAAACTCTCTCAGATTTCGGTTGTATATCTAATTAATTATTATTATTTAGGTTTGAAACCTTCATCAAATCACAAAGAAATAATCACGTTTTTCTACTTTGTTATCACTTGATTTTTTCACCTGACTCGCGTTTTGGTAGCTATGCAACCATCTTCAGAGGAAGATTAAAAATGCGGCTTTAATCTTACTCTGTGTCGACAAATTAGTCAAATTCGGTTATTTTTCTCTAATTAAATGAAGGACACTTAAATTATTCTAACTTCCAATAAACGTATCTTAGCCATTATCATAGAAATGTAAATCTTTTCGTTTAACGCTTGGCATCCTTCCACAACCATCATTTTTATTTTCCGAAATTGTCTGTGTCAACATATCACGTGCGGTGTGACATCTGTTAAAGTTTATTTGCAGAATTCGCAGTCTTATGTTTACTTGCTTCTGTCTCATTTATTGTTGTTTAGGCGCGATATATGTCTATGGCTGCTGAAGGCTTCTTCTTATACTCTTACTTAACACCGATTAATTGATGAATATATTTTCATATAAATGGCAAACATGACTTTGGTAACTGAAATAATTGCTCACAGTCCTAACGAGCGGGTGAGCACTCTTTTTTTGATGATTTTGATCTATCATGAGCTTTTTTCCACTTATTTGCTGTGTTTGTCTTGCCTTCCAACTCATTACTTCAATTGATGTTTTATATTTCACTTCACCTTTTACCGTCAATTGCATTCTTTTTTAACTTGATTATTAGTCCGTTATTCCGAGCTTTCCATACCAAACTATCTTACTGCATTTGATTAATAGTTGGGTTAATGATGATCGATATTTATCTAGAGTCATTTCTATCCACGTCCTTGTATTCTTTATTATATTATATGTTCATACTAGTGGTATAGAAAGGTCACGGCACTAAACCTTTCTGGTGCTGTAACATTTGATGAGCAAATATGTTATAAAACAGGTATTAATTATGTATTAGAAAAAGAAATCATTTGGAGTTCTATATTGTTGAAAAAAATTTTAAATGTCTTAGAAGTCAGTTAAACGGACAGTTTTTTTAATTTTATAGAACATCAATCAATTACTGATATCATATCACCTTTCCAGCGAAGCTGACCTTGGAAATCCGTACGGTTAGCTTCTGCACTTTGTAGTTGTTTGATAGAGGACATTTTCGGAAATCCGAAGCACAGTTTCCTCCACTCCGTCTGTAGAGTAGTGTCTCATTCCAAAACTATCGGATAAGAAGTTCCACATGAAACAATCAGATTGCTCGAGCAGACAGATGTTTAAGGAAAATCGTTCATAAATCTATCCCAAATGAACAGCAAGAAAATCCAAATATTTCTAGTATAATTTAATCTGATTATAAAAAATTATATGAGAAATAATAATGAATTGATAAACGAATATTTAAGTCGCTATAGTTGATTATATATATCTAGAGTGTTCGATACCGGACAACACAGTGTTAAAAAGTTCCAACGAAGACTCTCTCCAATCTTTTTTACATTTAATTTTTAAAAAAGTACAATTTTCCATTAAATAATTTTTGATGATTCTCAGAACTGATAATTCTCAGAAGCCTTCGCCGATCGGGCCCCGTCAAGTTCGCGTCTTATATATTCTGGTTTCATAGATAGTTTTTCTTCTTCCGTATCCGTTTTAGGCATTCTTTCATAACACAGTAATTGCTAGTTCTCAGGCTTCATATTTAAATCTTCTGATTTAATTAATGTCTTGCTGCAGCTTCTTGTTCCATTCTTAGCTGCCCATTGTTTTTCCGTTTGTACGTTGATATGAATAGTTTTCCTGCTTTTTAGTAGTAGTAGTAAACATCTTTATTTCTAAAAAAGGCTATCGACCTATCGGTCTTTCTGCCCTTGTTTAATACATGTAGTCTTAATCTAACCTGCTTTTTATTTCCTATAAAATTCCTTTTTAAAATGTATTTACTTGGGAGTTGTCTTATCTGTTGTGTTTATATTGTTTTGAGCAGTATTTTATATTTGTTTCGGAGCAATTGGTTATTTACATCATTGCTTCCTCATTTCCCATTTAATATAAGTTCTAGCTAAGGTTTCGTCGCTTTTAAACGATATTATTTAATAATTATTTCTATTTAATGATAATGAACAACCATTAACCGATTACTTAAGCTAATAATTGATTTATTCCATGACATTTACAGACAAACATAGTTGTTCAACGGTAATTTAGCGGAGCTTAGCACGTTATTCAGTTTTATATATTTAGTTGTTATTTTGCTATTTTTAGAAAATACTTTTTTTGTGTTTTATATTACTTAAATGACGAAATAGTTCAACAATGTTCTTTAATTGAATACTCGTCTCCTCTTTGAAAAATAATAATTGTCTGACTCGATCAGTTGCTATTGCTCCTACTTGGATGGATTACTAAATAGTGATGGTTGTAATAAAACTAGAAAATATCTAGACTGTCGTGGACTATATTCTTCATCTAATGGCAACGACAGAAGGGATGACTTTAACGTTGTTGCCAACAAAAAATTTTCTCGCATTAATCCTACCCATAAACTAGTTTGTTAACCAATTAAATTGTTCTGATTTCTACTGGGGATATTTAGCCTGCACCTGAAAATCCGAAAAAGAAACATGACGTTATATTCCTTCTCGATAAAAAGCACAAAATTGAAAATGTACAAGAATACTTGTACGTCCTTTTATGATGCTGTATTTGTAGGAAATACGTTGCTTTACATTATTTTCATGGTGAGATGACCTGCTTTAATGCTATTTTACACAACGCTCTATTCCTGGAATCTGAGTAGGCCACCCAGTCTACCATCCTTACCGAAATTCTTTCCTACCGAGAAACACTCAAAACAATGCACTTTTTCACTTCGAGGTTATTCTAGTTTCTACCCTTATTCCAAAGGTCGGTCACCAGAAAAGCATCAAGTAGATTCTATGGAAAGTCGTAGGCTACGTTGCCAAATTCATTATTAGTTCCGATAAGCCGTTCTCACTCTGTATATAAGACAAGGATCAGAATATTTTCTTGATCAACGCTGCAAATGTCTTAAGGTGACACCACTTACTTGACCCCAGCGCCACCCTAAACGCATCATTTTACGATTAGCTAATTGTAGTGCTCATCAAATCGTTTTAAGATACGAATAGATAAAAGGGCTTTAGAGTAGGACAGTTTCACATATATTCTCTCGTCCATATTAGTCGGTCTCTGATCTGTCCGCCATTAGGCTCATACACATACAGCCCACAAGAGTTATACCCTCGTGTGACCAAAAGTAATATTGTACGTGCAATTGTTAGAATCAGTTAAATCCTTGTAAGTATTAGAACTAAGTCCTGTACACCAAAAAAAAAACGTTTCAAATCAATCAACACAAGGGTTATTTAAAGTTTCTATTTCTTTTTCTTAGAAAACTGAGCTGCGATTGACAACAAAATGCCTCAACTTCTGCCAGTGGAAATTTGGTGTAAAATCTTTCGATCCTTAGATGAAATAGCACTATTAAATGCATCAAGCGCTTGCTCCTGGTTTCTCGAGATCATCCAAGGTGATCCAATCTTGAGAATCGCCCTTCAAAATGCTATCGAACAGGAAAAGCTTCAGATGAAAAAAGTGGCGGCGCAAATTAATAGTCTAGCTACGGAATTCAGAATGGTGTCTCTTTGTTATAAGCTACGTGGTCGCCATTTGCGCCGTTATAGGTCACCCCAGGGTTTAGTGCTAGGATTGGATTCTGATAATATGTATTAAAATTATTTTTTTATTAGATTCATAAATTATATATTAGTTTTCTATATCAATGTATAACCTTATTATAACGCAATGAAATTTGGTGTGGCTGAAAGGATGTCAGTTCCAACTCAATAAAACATATTTTAATTTATCAGCACTTTTCAATTAGTCTGCTTTAGACATCTTTAGGTAATATCTATTGATTGTCTAGGCTGAAGAATTCAGTCTAGGCAGAAGTCATTTTTGGAGCCTCGTTCAATTTGCGACAAACAATCTCCCTTTGCATGGTTAGATTTTTAGGTTAGAATTTTTAATTGGAAATATTTAACACACCGTATCTCAGAAAACGAATTATAAGCAAACTATCATTATTTTTTTCTGCAGAATAACTGAAATGTGACGCACTTATTTACTAGCACTCTGTATATTATATTATAAAATCCACGTTTTTCAAGCATTTAACCAAAATGACATCGATACACGAATTGGTTAAGAACAAGGGCTTTTTTCGGTGCCTTTGCGCAGTCGTAGCCTACGCGCTGCCGAAAAATCGAGGCTGCTCAGCCGCATTGCCAAACTGCTACCAAAATACAAAATCTCAATCAAACCAAAAATGTAACAAATTCTAAATTAACAACTTTCCAGAAGTACGTCCTTAGAGGAAATAGTAGCGCAGTGTCAGTGAAGGAAAGCAATATTCCAGAACACGGAAGAAACTATTACATTATTATAGGAACGTGTTTTCTAAAATTTATGGGTATATTTCGGTTGAGCTTAACCATTTTTCCCACGTTCGATTTCTCTAGCAACATAAATTAGTTCAGCGTGAAATTTGTTAATACAATGAAGAGAGAGAAGAAGAGTTAACCCAAACGAAACTTGAAACTTTAAAAATCCATTATTTCAGTTTGATTGTCTCTGGAAAACAGAACGCGTGGCTGACGACCACGTGGATAAGGTAGTGGTAGTGATAGTACTGGCAACTGCGCGAAAATTTTCGCTTCATGGCGACCTTTGTTTTGTTTTGGAAATTGGTGTATTTCAGAGGGTGAAAATTGGTGGAAAACGGCATTTTCTCGATAAATCTATGGGAAAAATGTTTGTTATGATATTTTCTATAAGGTGAGCATATTTTTAAACGGCAAAGCTGCAGTCTTAAAAGAAGCCCTTGTTCTGAACAATTTCCAACGAATTACATTCTGCGGACAATTTGTATAAAAAACAAAGGACTATGAAAATGTTACTTCTAAAATTTGTTTGAGGAATGAACAACTTTCTAGAACGGTTTGTTAATAAAAACAAACATATTGTTAACAATTTATACAATTGTCGATATAGGGAGAGTTCTACCGAGAGTTCACATGTGTTTAGAGAAAGTCACATCCAATACCCACAGAAAATAAAAGTTTGGGCAAGCATTTTTCCTAGAAGAAAATGTCTTCTCTTGCTCGAACCAAACACACAATCGAATGTTGGTAATCGAAAGCCATCACCAACAGGTAGATCAAGATCTTATGCGACGTTGCCCGATTGATTACTTGTTTGTTCATAAGCTTATAACTTCAACAGTCGTGTACTACGCCCTGTACCTAATCAAATATGTATTGAGACAGTGCAAAAGCATCTGTAAATTAGCAAATAAATGATATTAGTTGTAGTTTTCCCACTTACATTTTTCCTTTAATTCAATGCCATCACCAAACAATGTTGTCAGATAGTACCACAAGTCGTATGCCACGGTGCCTTTTTTTCCCTGGATAAGTCGTCTTCGCATACTAAGTAAGACAAGGATGAAGGTAATCTTTCTAACAAAAGTTATTAGTCTGACAAATGAATATCACCTAATTGACCACAGTGCCACCTAAACTCGAATCATCAGAGTAGATAAAGACAATGCTTATTAAAACTTGTCAATGAAGAATCATATATAATACTTAGGATCGGACAATTTAGTTTCTCGTGTCTGATAGAATTAATCATCGATTTCATATATTATAATAATTCATCGACAGAACCGCGTTTTGGCCAGCACCTTCAACGACACAAGAGTCTTTCAAAGTTTATGTTAACTATAAATTTCCGAGTGATATATTACAAAATGAGTGACTTCAGCGATGGTAAAGAAAACTCCTTCATCTCCATACTTCCAGTGGAAATATGGAGCAAAATGTTTAGGTATTTGAATAGGAGGTCATTGCTAAAGGGTGTTCCAATAAGAACGAAGGTTTTGAATTGCGCGCCATTTGTAGATCATGATGATTTGATCTAATGTCATGATTTGACATTAGACAAAAATGCCGTTCGTTAGTAGACAGCAGGAGGTTAAGTAAAATGGAGCGGTTTAATACATAGCAATGAATTCTCATTGTGAAAAATTATTTTCAAAGTGGTGGAAGTTTTGCAGCCACAGTTCGAAAAATGCGTACACTTATGGGCCATCGGAATGCTCTAACTGAAGCCATTGGGAGAAAATTAATGAAGAAATTTCAGCAAACGGGGTTTGTTAATAAAGTGAAAATAGAAACGTGTTCGTCCTGGTCGCTCGACTGAAAATATCGCAGCAGGCCGTGCAAATGTTGAGGAAAGCCCAACCACATCAATTGGGCCTAGAGCTCAGGAAATTGGTATGGATCCACTATACATCGAATTTTAACTAAAGATTTGAAGCTTCATGTATACAAAGTTGAATTGGCTCAAGAGGTAAAACCGGAAGACCATGGGCAACGAAGAGCGTTTGTTGATTGGATTTTGGAACAACGACAATTGGACGGTGATTTTTCAAGAAAAATCATCTTTAGTGACGAGGCCCATTTTCATCTTGATGGCTTCGTTAATCGACAAAATTGTCGCAATTGGGGTTCCGAAAATCCACGAGTGATCATTCAGAAATAGATGCATCCAAAAATAGTCACTGTTTGATGTGCATTGTGGACTGGGGGCATCAACGGACCATTTTTCTTTGAAAATGCAGTTGGTCAAGCAGTAACCGCGAGTGGTGTTCTTTTTTGTGCCAAAATTGCAAAATATGGATCTCAACAGTATGTGGTTTCAACAGGACGGTGCAACATGCCATACAGCCAGAGAAACTGTTTGAACTGTTATATTGAATTACTGGACGAGTCATTTCCTGGTCGTGTTATTTCTCGTTTTGGAGATCGTCATGGATGATCTGGGCGGCCAATCATGCGATTTGACGCCTTTGGACTTTTTTCTTTGGGGTTTTTTAAGGCGGCGGTCCCACAGAACCACCGATGATCACCGGTGACCATCAATTAGATTTCCAACATATGCAATTCCCATTGAACGGTCTCACAAAACGCTTCACTAGCCATCCACTGCTAACCACCGTTTCGAAATTTCCGACGCGTTCTAAATATGGTAGTTTGGTGGAAGGCGGTAAATGCGCGCATGCGAATTAGAAATTATGTCGGCTTGGTTTGGGCCCTTTCATATATAGTACGTAAAAAGTGTGGTTAGAATCTTGTAAACAGTGGAAGCCGGTGGATGATCGCTGTGGGACCGTTCGTTGCAGATTGCCTGATTTTAGTCGGTGGTAGTGGGTGATAGTTGATGACGATGGTTGCTGTGGGACCGCTGCCTAAAGCCACAAGTTTATGTGAACAAACAAAAAACGATTGAAGCCTTAAAATATGAAATTCAACGCTGTATCTCTGAAATACCGCAAAATTTATGAAACAGACCTTGAAAATTTCATGAAAAGAGCACGTCTGTGCCAGCAAAGCCGAGGCGGTCATTTGTCCGATGTCTTATTTCATTCATAACCTCATGATGTGAACTTGATTTTTCAATAAATGTTTCAAACTTATGCCACAATATATATGTTTTATTTCAAATTTAAATCCGTCGTTCTTATTAGAACACCCTTTATAATGCTATATCTTATATCACAACGTAAGAGCTGCGTGCTTAGAATGGATGGATATTACCGCGTGCATGGAGACAAGCAACGCAACAAACAATAATAAAAATATGCGGGGGGACAGCGTTTCGCAACAAAAATTATTATAATTAAAAATATATAAATTGAAAAATATTAAGTTCATCTCAGATTTTAATAATATTGAATTAATAGCTTCAAAACCTCCAAATATTATTTAAACATGTAAAAAATTAAAAACAAATAATATTTAATAAGGAATTATTAAATAAATATTCTTTTACTTTACTCGGATAACATTAACATAACAGCTAATTCATCGCGAGAACGAAGGATTTTTGATAAATTGTTTCCGTTTAAATTTTCACGTATTTTTTTCTTCGATTTATTTCTTCGTTTGCATATTACAATTACTGAATTTGGCGTTAAAAGTTGATTATTTTCCATGCAATGGTTTGAAAATGTATTTACAGTTTTGCTATTTTTTATATTTATTATTAAAAAACGATTTATTTTTACATCACAATGTGTGGGTTGCATTTTATTTATTTGATTTGAAGCCAGTATACTCTGTTCCAAATGTTTTGCAGTTTCATGTGCGAATTAAATGAATAAACAGGAATTATAATTGCTTATGACATGCCACTACATACCGAAAATGTTCCTTTACTCTCGTGGATTGCTTAGCTTTTTATACGATTTTTTTATCCACAGAATTTACTTATGGGAATTTGCCACATCCGAATTTAACACTCAAGAAGTTTTTTGCAAATTAATATTAAATATCAAGATTAATGGGTCGAATATGAAAATAAATTACACTTTAAAAAATTATAAAATCCTGAACCCAAAAGGGTCGTAGTGGTCTTTGAACGGGACAATGACATAATTAATTCCTCTTTCTGGATATTTTCTAGTAGAGTAAAGTAGCCGATTGTGGAATACTGGTTTGTTTTTTGGAAAAATAAAAGTAAAAACTTTAACATTATTATACGCATTGTGGAATATAGATAGAGTGAAGTGTTATAAACAATAAACAGAAATAATAAAAGTTATTATAAAAGAAAAATGATGTATGAAAAACCATTTAAAAAAAGTGCACTTTTTTCTAGCTCAAAAATGGGTGGCTAATGTGGAATACCAATATACCCTAATGTGGAATAGGTTTAATATTAGACTTGATTTTTAAATAGTTCGTGGTTTTTAAGTAAAGCAAAAGATTATTGGAAAATAAATACATTTATTTTATTACATTATAAAATACAAAAAAAAGAATAAATGAACATAAAAATTAGTAATAACAAAAACTTTTTTCTTTACCATTTCGCGTTTTTCTATTCTTGAATTTATAGACTTCTCTAATTCTTCTTTCTTCGGTGTATGTTATTATTTTTGCCTTTCCAGGTTTTCTACCGCTTACTACCGCGTTACTTTCTGGTTGCTATTTTTTTCTTCATGGTGGGTACCGGAATAATGTCTTCTGGATTAACTAAAATGGGTAAACATTGTCTTTCTTCTCTATTTTCGCGATTAAATTCTCCGATCGGTTGTTCTTGAACTACATAATCATGATGTGACGCTGCCAAAAAATCTTCATCAATAAAAACATTTCTTCTAAGCGGATAAATCCCTGTAACAGCAAAACCCTTAAAAGCTCGTTCGGCGGAATGAACTTTTAAGTAAGCCCGACCAAAAAGTTTGCGGGCATCAAAGAGTTCCATAACCATCACTGTTTTATCAAGCGGGTGCATTTTATGAGATGTGTGCAGGGGAAGACAAAGAATTGTAACAAAATGTTCTTTAGCCTTCACTACAACATCAAGGTTCCCAGTATGGGTATTATGTCCATATAGGATGAGTTGAATTGGATTATTTTCAGATGGGAAAACTTTTTGAATGAAGTGGTCATACCAGGCAGTAAAATGGTCAGTCTGTATCCAACCTGATGGATGAAATTTGAACAGAGTCCCAGGTGGAGCGCCTTTTTCAATTGTTCGTTACAGTTGTTTTGCGGAAATATCATCAAAGGTGGAACAAAATTTCCTTCTACGCTCATACACATTACAACAGTTATTAACAATCCCCTTTCTGCAGAAGTAAGGCATCCGATCTGACGTTTTCCTTTCAATGCTACAACTTGGGGATACTTCTACTGTACAATACATAATACCACACTCATCCATATTAAAAATCTGGCCAGCAGTAAACTTTTTTCTTCAAAAATTGTTTCAAGTAAACCAAAGAATTCATCGACGCTCTCTTTGTTGAATTCGACAGCCCGTTGAGTTGATGTACCTGTAGGTCTTCTCAGATTGATTAGTTCCTTATGTCTATGAAGAAAACGCTTCATCCAGTTTTCTCCTGCTGATTGGTGAAGCAAATAAAATGGATTTGAAAGATTATTTTGCCTAGCAAGTTGAAAAGCAATAGAGCATAGGTCCCGCCTTGTTAAACCAAAAAACTTTTTCTCCATTAACAGAATGTACTCTACCAGTTTGGTTTCTTGCTCTTGAGTTAAAACAGGTTTTCTTCCCAAAGTCTCTTCTTTGATATTTTCTCCTTCTTTATCATTCTTACATTACCGAAATAATGTAGAGCGCGGTACGTTGTAATGTTTATCAGCCGCCAAATAGCCCATTGTTTTTCTCGGTACCGCGTGCACCGCCACTCTCATGTTTTCTTCAGTCCATTTGTGTTCCTTTACATTTCTCAGAGGCATTTTCAGAAATAGGACAAATATTTTCAAAAAAGCCTCTTATGTGGAGTATTCCACATTCAGACACTACTTAGTATTCCACAATACCGACCTTTTAAATATTTATAAAATATGTTTGTAAGATATTAAAAACAAAATATTAAAAAAATATTATCACAGTTCACAATCATTCACGACCTACCTTTATGCTTATACACCAATCTTGCAAAAAAAATTATGGATGGAGTCAGAATAGATGTTGATTTAAACACGTGCAAATATATAGAGACCGTTAGAATTCGTGTTCGCACCCATACTGGCAAGCGACAGTCGCAAAATGCTCCATGGTGTTGGTAAGGGTGAAACATTTTAGAAAGAGCTTCTGATTAGGCTAGTAGTAGTAAACATCTTTATTTCTAAAAAAGGCTATCGACCTATCGGTCTTTCTGCCCTTGCTTAATACATACAGTCTTAATCTAAATGAAAAACAAATATGAAAATTCTCTTATTCTAGGTTAACAATACTATTAAATAAATAAGATTTCAGTGGCAAGAAGGAATTATTTTATTGTCCACTAGTCCGTAGCGTTTGTAAGTGTTCGAGTAGCGTTAATGTAGGGAAACGAAAGCGGGATTGTCTGGTTGGTCTTGTAAGACAAAGGGGATTCAGTATGGTCCAGTTGTAGGGGTTGTTTGTCCATTTTGTCTGTAGCTGTATGAGTCTTTCCGAGATCTTTGTCATGTTTGTGCGTTCGTATAGTAGTTGGGTGGGGGGGTTGTGTAGTGGGTTTTGGGGGTGTCTTATTCGTATTATTAGTCTTAGTGCAATTTGTTCTGTTGTTTGTGTATAACGTTTTGTCCTTTCTGTTCCGTTGGTCATGAGTATATGTCCAAAGTCTAGCAAGGGTCTACAAATAGCTTTATATATTTTGGTGGCGGTGTTTGTGCTAATTCCTCTGTCTTTGTAGGTTAGTAATCGGAAGTGTTTTGTTCTCTTTATTGTTTCTGTCCTGATGTTTCGTATGTGTTTAGTGAATTTAAGTTTGTGGTCAATTGTGATTCCAAGGTATTTTACGTCGTTTTTTGGTTGTGTCGTTTGGCCGTCTGCAGTTATTGTAGGGGAGTCAGCGTTGAGTCTGTGGTTTGTGAGCAGAAGTTGGTTGTTTGACGCGTTTGGTGTTAGTCTCCATTTATAAAACCATGTCATTGTGTTGTTTGTTAGTGTTTGGAGTCTTTGAGCTGCTCTCTCAGTAGTTTTGTCATGTACAATAAGTGCCGTGTCGTCTGCGTATTGTAATATGTATGCCGATCTGTCGATTTGATTTTTGTCTGGTAAGTTGTAATTGTATATGTCATGGCAGTATATATTGTAGAGAAACGGTGAGAGCGGGGATCCTTGAGGGAGCCCTTGTTCAGGGGAAAAAGAAAATGACAGTGTTTTGTCAATTCGTACTTGTAGTTGTCTGTTTTCTAGTAAGTTCTTTATGGTGTGTAGTAGATATGTTGGTGTGTGTAGTTTGTATAGTTTGTATAGTAAGCCTCTATGCCAGACACTGTCAAAAGCCTTGTTAATGTCCATAAACAGGCAAGATGTCTTTCTGTCAGTTAGGTGGGTAGTTTGTATATTGTTGGCCAAAATAAAGAGCGGATGAACAGTCGAGTGATGCTGTTTGAAACCAAATTGGTAGGTAGGTATATACTTTCCAATCACTTTGTCAAGCCGCTGCTTCATTATGCATTCAAAAATCTTGCCTAGTACTGGAAGCAGTGTAATTGGTCTGTAGTTGCTCGGTTGTGTATTGTCCAGTCCATTTTTGGGTATAGGGATTATTAAGCCGTTTTTTCCATGTTTCTGGGATTCTGCCATTTGTGATGCAGTTGTTCAATTCAGTTAGGATCAGTTTGTGTGTTTCTTGAGTTAGGCTTTTCAAGACTTTTGCCTTAATTTTATCCTTCCCCGGTGCAGTGTTCTTGATGTGCGCTAGGGCTTCATCGTACTCTATGTCTGTGATCAGTGTGCAGGCATAGTTTGGTGAGTTGTTAAAATAGTTCAAGTACCAGTCGTTGATCAAGTTCCAGTTGTCATTGTCGAAGTTAGGGTTTGTCGATATGCTGAAGGTCCTTTAATAGTGTCTGGCGAATGCGTCCGCTTTCTCTTTGTCTGTGTAGCGTTCTATTCCGTTTTCGTCAATTGTGTCAGTAGTGCCAGTCTTCCTGTATTGCGCCAGTTTCTTAATTTTTCGCCAGTATGTTTTGCCTTTGTCCTTCTGTATTTCTTTACATGTTTCTAGCCATTTGTCTTGTCGGTATTGTCCAATCAGAGTTTTAATGTTTCTGTTAAGTTGGTTCATTGTCTTTTTTAGGTCGTTATTTTGTGTGTTTGTATATAGTCTGTACAGTTCTCTCTTATGTTTTATTAGTCTCAGTATGTATTTGGGTAGTGTATGTCGGTAGAAAGCATTTTTTATTTCCGGGCTAAATTTTCCTATGGCTAGTGAAAGTTGTTGTTGTATGGTTTCTATTGAAATGGGCTGTGCTTGTGCTTGAAATGAATGTAGTCATGTATATGTTGTTTCACTTTGTCTATGTCAGTCTTTGTTAGGTTTAAGTTTTTCTCTATAGGAGGTGTATTGGAGGTAGGTTGCGTATGTTGTAAGTCTATGTTAAACGTAATAGCCAGGTGGTCGGATCCAAGTTCGTTGGTTAAGTTTATGTTGTTGATGGTGTTTGTCAAGTTTCTTGTGTGCAGTAGAACGTCTGGTGTTGAGTCTGGGTTTGCGGTTCATCAGAAAAGTTGGTGGTGATTAGGCTATTTTAAAATAGATAGCGATATTGGCTTTGCCGCAAAAGAGGTATTCCACATTTTAGGCACTATTCCACATACGGCTACTTTACTCTAGTTTTCTAATAAACACATTTGCAGCCGAATATGTTATTAACGAATAAGCAACTGTTGTAAAATGTGAATTATCGAAAATTTTAAATGTTAATTAATACTTAAATCAAATGAACAAAAATTTTTTTTAGATTTCAGAATACCTTTACATCATCCTTCAGTTTTTTTATATAATAATTTCCATGATAATTTTTATGATATTCAACTGCCAATCATACTGTTTTTGAACAAAATTTTATCACTATTAGACTATCAGAACTGGGTTCTTTTCATGCAAAGCTACATTATTTGATTTTTTAATGGTTATATTTAATATAATTTCAGAAAAAAGCTTTTCTTTTAAGCGATTACACCAGCTTGCCTCGAGAGTACAAAAATATATTAAAAAACCATTACTCTTTGAGATGAAAATCCTTTTTTGTAGCAGCATCAGTTATCCTTTCATAACAAAATAATGCGAAAAACCGTGCTTCCAGGCGATATATCCAAATGCTCACACCAGAGTGAAAATCATCTATTAAGTCTACGCATTGAAATACATCTAAATATTTATATAATTGCTTTGAAACATTGAATTCGTCTCAACTGATGAGAGTGACGAATTTATCGTTCCAATGAGTAAAATTATCTTCATTTCTATTTGCATGTTAGTTTCACCTGTTACCTTTTTGATTTCTTCATAAAGCAACAAGTATTTACGTAATGTTAATCCGCAAAACGTCATTCGCCTGTGCGACAAAAACGCAATAAAATTATTTAGTGTTTTTTCCATTATCTTAGCTTTTAGAAACAATTATCTTCTTTCTTCGGTTTTCTGTACTGACTAAACACTCATAGACAACTCCTCGAGACAAAACTGACTATCCAATTTCCTTATTCTCTTGTAGCTGCATATTTTTATAAATGTTTTGAGCATCGCTAACTACTGATGAAATCTAAAATTAGCTTCTGAAAGCCTAATCAAACAGTTTTCAAACAAAACAAAACAAATGTTATTTAAACTAATCATTTATCCTCCATCCCTATTGCGTTCTTATACATGTACACCTAAGTGAAATAGAAACTCATAACAAAAGTACATACGTGTAGTACTTTTGTAAATTACAATTTATAAATTAGGCACAAGTATAGAAAATCACTTAAAATTATGTTGACACCTCTCTATAGTATTCGAAGAGGTTAAAACATCCTTACAAAACACGTTATAAAGGCGAAAAAATTTCAATATATTTGTTTTTGGGTCATTAAATAGTGGCAGAAAACAATACCCAATTTTGTGTCACTATCTATTGACCGATAAACCCAAGCACCTAAACAGGCAATACAATATATATTTTTTTACAAACTCATGTACAAACCTCTGCAGCTATTTTATTTTACAAGAATCTCAAACTGACATCAGATCAATTTTGCAGAAATTTACGGACTAAACTCTGCTAACTCGTCTTAATTTAAGTGATGTTAATTCATTTAAATTTCGCATAATGCTTAATGCCCAAAAGTACTAAACATGAATATCATAAAGCGGTGTTAAAGCCTTTTGAGGATGTAATAATGATGGAAAACAGTGCCGAGAATGGCCTGCATCGGACATTTGTGATAGATTAACGAAAAAAGGCAAAATAGCCAGGTGAAAAAAATCTTGTTGGAAATGTATTAGCATTTGAAAGGTTCGGTGCTATCGTGGGAATGAGAGTCGAGAGGCGCAAATGGCCAATCAGAACGTTTGATGGAGATTCAATGCACCTGTTACAGATAAAGTATTTTTTCGTCGCAAAGGGTTTGTTTTTGAAAACACCTTTCACCCACCGGGCCCAAAGACCGATAATGTGTTCTCTTTTCTAGTTTGGGTTGGAAGATACACCTGACGGATGGGTTTAACGGATAGCAATTGCTTTTTCATCCTTTAATTACTTTATCCAGATTTAGATTATGTATACAGGGTGTGATGCATTTTGAGAGCCTATATTTAAACAAGATTTAAGCGCAAATACTATCATATAAACATATAAGAAAAATGTTCCTTTTCTGTATTCTGGGCTGAAATTTAATTTTGGTTCATTAAACAAATGACGCTTTAGAAATTAACGTTAAATAGTTATCAAATTCCTTAAAAGATAATGAAAAAACACAATTTTAAGTTAGCTATAATGATGACAAAATTATATTTAAAAGCAGTATAAAGCATGAAACTTTATAATTAACGCATATCATTACTAACATTTATTTTTTTTTTTAATATATAAATATAGTTTTCCACCTGAAATTGAATTGAAGTTGCTATATTAAAAAAATGAAAACATTTCAACATATCTACTCCACATCATAAAAAACTTACTCGAAAACAGACTACTACAAGTACGAATTGACAACACATTATCTTTTTCTTTTTCCTCTGAACAAGGACTCCCGCAGGGTTCCCCGCTCTCACCGTTTCTCTACAATATATACTGCCATGACATATACAATTACAACTTACCACACAAAAATCAAATCGACAGATCGGCATACATATAACAATACGCAGACGACACGGCACTTATTGTACATGACAAAACTACTGAGAGAGCAGCTCAAAGACTCCAAACACTAACAAACAACACAATGACATGGTTTTATAAATGGAGACTAACACCAAACCCTTCAAAAAACCAACTTCTGCTCACAAATCAGACTCAACGCTGACTCCCCTACAATAACTGCAGACGGCCAAACGACACAACCAAAAAATGACGTAAAATACCTTGGAATCACAATTGACCAAAAACTTAAATTTACTAAACACATACGAAACATCAGAACAGAAACGATAAAAAGAACAAAACACTTTCGCTCACTAGCAAACAAAGACCGCGATAAAAATATACAAAGCGATCTGCAGACCCCTCTTGGACTATGGACATATACTCATGCTGACTAAACACATACGAAACATCAGGGCAGAAACAATAAAGAGAACAAAACACTTCCGATCACTAACCTACAAAGACAGAGGAATTAGCACAAACACCGCCACCAAAATATATAAAGCTATTTGTAGACCCTTGGTAGACTATGGACATATACTCATGACCAACGGAACAGAAAGGACAAAACGTTATATACAAACAACAGAACAAATTGCACTAAGACTAATAACACGAATAAGACACCCCCAAAACCCACTACACAACCCCTCCACCCAACTTCTATACGAACACACAAACATGACAAAGATTTCGGAAAGACTCATACATTTACAGATGAAATGGACAAACAACCCCTACAACTGGACCATACTGAATCCCCTTTGTCTTACAAGACCAACCAGACAATCCCGCTTCCGTTTCCGTACATCAACGCTACTCGAACGCTTACAATAGCAACTGACTATCGGACAATAAATCTAAGATCTCTGTTTGACAGAATTAAAATTATTAAATTATTAACCTAGAATAAGATAATTTTTACCTTTATTTGTTTACTTAAATTAAGACTGCATGTACTAAACAAGGGCAGAAAGACCGATAGGTCGATAGCCTTTTTAGAAATAAAGATGTTTACTACTACTGAAAACATTTCAATTAAATTGAGCATCTCGAGTCACCCAATCGTACAAAATTTCAAATCTGTAGTTTTACTAATTCCCTATACAGGGTGTCCCAAATGGAGCGACCAACACTTCACGAGGTAGATCTGGAGCAAAAATTTGTGGGAGAAGTTCCTATAACACTTTTTTGAAAACTCAATAATAACTGATCTACAAGGCGTTAAAGTTAGATTTTTTAAATAAATTTTTTGGAATAACTTTTTTGCTGGTTAAATTCTTGTTTTAAAATTTGGCACACTTATTACTTATGATCATTCGTATTATTGTTCAAAAGTTGACATTTATCGGTTAATGCTAAGGGGTTGAACTCACCCATGTCATCTCTTCAAAAACCTAAACTGTATTCGATTTCCGCTTTCTGTTGTGTATGGTTACGAAAAATACAAGAGCGCACAAAATTGAGTAGAAAAGTTCACTTGACACATCTCTCTGAAATAAACCGTTTTCAAGAAATTCTACTTCTACTAAAAACTGTCTTGCACGGTGTAAGCAATAACGCACGTTAAATTATTTCCAAAGTTTTAACAGTGTGCCATGGAAACAAGTGCACTTAGAACTATTATTTATTAAATATTTCATTAGCTAATAAGTACGAAACACCTATTAAACTATAAATAATTTATTGTTATACATTTATTAAACTTTTACGCCCTGTGGGTCAGTGATTATTGAGTTTTCGAAAAAGTGTTTTTGGAACCTGTCCCACTAATTTTTGCTGCGCAGCATTTCCGGATACCCTGTATACCCTGTATATCACTATAACACGCTCATTATGAAATTCTCTGTATAGCAGGCATTTAAAAAAATGGGGTACATAACTGATTCTGAGTCAACAGAAGGCATGTGTGATTTGTCGAAATGTTTGGTTTTTACTTTCATGGTGATGTTGCATTTTTCCCATAAAAGAGGGATTAAGAAAATGCACTACATCCGCCTTTTTGACAACTCTGCGTGCGTAAATGAATGTGACACTTATCTGCTAGATAAAAGACAGCTGCATATATTGGTCCAGCTCGGCAGGCACACTTAGCACGTGCCACATGCCCGCCACATGGTTCCAGATCCAATTTGCACGGTGTCCATATTTCACAGAGTGTATCAGGTGGTCGTCGTTTCAAAATCTAATCTTGACTTCCGTTAATATTTCACTACCGCCCGCCGCCAACTCGGCAGCTAAATTCGAAATTTTACACTACATTTACTTTCCAAATTAAACTAATAACTCATTCCTCATATTTTGTTTACTTTATTTCGTTTGATTATTTGACCATCGGTTATAAGTTCCTTTATTTTTTATACATTTAAAACTATTAAATATTCTTTTCGGACAGTTTGAAAAGCATGGCTGATTTCAAAAATGCTCAGATAATGTTTACTTAATCTGGCATAAAAATTTTATTTAGTATCCCTACATCCATCCGTACAAATCTCAGACATTTAATTTTCTATAGATTTAGTAATGGATCCGGAATTTCATCAATGTGTAATGTAAATATAGGTTTTTAAAGATCTATTATTGTCTATTTGATGCCATTTTTTATTTAGACAACCTTTAAGGGATTGAGTCTGTTCAGCATAAAGATATAATAATGACTTTATTGCATTTAGAAATAAATTACATAAGGCGAAGTCAAAGGCCATCCTTCCTCGCTTAACCCAAAATATTAATAACTTAATTAACTAACTAACAATATTGATTACGAATAAAGAATTCAAGATATGGACATGAGCTAGATATGGGCCGAGAATAATGTGCAGTAGTCATCGCACAGTAAGCAGAAGTTTTGTAACTTTGCATTTGAAGGCAAAGTATTGTAAAGACTTTTCTGAATGGGGACGCTTATAACAGACCTGGGCCTAAGATCCAAATTGTGGATTTTCTATGGAATTATTACTGTTTATGGAAGGTAATTTCAGCAATTAAAATATTTTTTTAAAAATTTATTTTACACATATTCTAAAATCAATTCTTAAAGAAGCTAGAATCTCTTGATCGGAAAACTATCCGGATGAAATTTTCCGAAAATGTTTCCAAAAAAAGAAACGGAAACACTGTTTTGTGTTAATAATTGCTGATTTTAGTCAGGGGCTTCACTTATAGGCGATATTCCTGCTATACAAGGTGTTCCACAAATACACCGACTAACTATCCCTCTCACCCTTAAAAATTGTCAGTATATTTATGAGACACCTTGTATACCCAACATTTTGTGATTGTGATATTTCGCATAATATCTCACATTGATCGTAATTTTTTAAATGAAATTACTAAATCGTAATGAATTTTAACTGCTGAAGCTTCTCATATTTCATCTCGTTAGGGCATACTGTTTTCCATATAAGTAAATGAGATTTTATTAACCAATGCATCATTACACCGACATCAAAGTGCATCTTTAACCATAGTAGACGAATAATAATAAGTAGACGTTTATAATTGTTGATGATTAACAAGCTATCATTGAGAGAGTCGATAAAGTTATTTTGTTATAATAAATGCATTTTCATCGTTTCGTTGTTAACATTGGTTAACTGATTTTAACTAAGTTAAAGTTCAGTGCTTGAAATAAGACTAGGTATATTTAGTTAAGGAAATTAGAAAAAAAGTATTTCCCTGAAAAGCAATTTCTTCCTATGATGACGACTAACACTTCCTAATAGGAAGTTCCTATGGCGTCTTCGACAAGGAGCATGATTGTTATTATTATTTATTTCTCAGTACATGTGGTCGTCCGAGTACCTGACGTAAATAGAAAACCAAAAGTAGCTTCTACATTTCTTCATTGCTGAAAATTATTTTTTACAATAGTATGCTAAACAACACTGCAAAGCATGCGGATGATAATATAACATCGGTAGAAGTTATTTTCTCAAATGGTAGATGAGCCAAATGCACCGACTTGAAAAATATTTTTCGTGCAATAGACATGCAGAATCAAAGAATTCCTGCACCTCTTTGCTATTTCTTCTATTGTACCATCTTTGAACTGCGGTTTCTACAGAAAATGTTGATATGGTAGGATTTCATAAAGCAAATACGTAAAGTAAAATAAAGCAAAAAAGAATGTTTTTTTTTTAGTTTGGTTTTGATTTTGCTTTAGAAACACATTTATATTGTTAAAATCCTCTCCTACAAGCAACTAAAACCTGAGTGGTATTACATAAAGTAATAAGTCTGCTTGTATAGGAAACAATTGTTTCCGTAACTCCATTAGTCTTGAAACCTAATTTTATATATTTATAATATAATATATATCATAATATATATATCACAAATTATTAGAGTCTTCTAATTAAAGGTTAAATGAATTTTACTTAGAATTTCATGAAAAATCTGAGAATAGTAATATACTGTACAATAAATAGGATTTTCATATAATAGCGTCGTTGAAAATCTACGTGAAACGGTCAAATAGTATTTTTCCATGATGTGCTTGTTTCTATCAAAGTGAAAATGTTTGTAAACGTTGATTATTAATACCTACTGGGGTCAGTTTGACAGCAGATCAGCTGCGGTCGCTATCATTTTCTTCGGAAAATTTACTCTCTAAAGAATATATTTGCTTATAACAAAAAACACATTGGTTTCGCGCGTAAGTCATATAGAAGATTTGACCTGTCTCCACTTATAAGGTCTCCACAAATAAGTTAAACTTTCGATATTGTTATACATTTTAATTTTTGAAGAGCGTACTTTAAATGCTAACCCCAAAAAAATCTCGAATGCTGATATTTTCAAATTGCTAACTCTAAAATATTGCTTAATTGTTGACTCTAAAATATTGCTTAATAGCAAAGTTCAAAATGCAAGATGCGGTCTTTATTTTGAAAATATGAGTCGTGAACACTCAACAAAAGACATACAGTTGTCAAAATTTGGACAAAAATTGTGTTTTAATATTAAATTTCGATTGAATTAATACGTTTGCTCTACAATACAACTCAATTTGTCATTGGACATACATGGGCGAATGAAAGCTGAGGAAAAGGTAGACATGCTTCCATAAATAACATACTTACAATTATTTAATAATGTTACGATGCGATCCATAAAGGAATAAACTCTTAAACCAATAAACGGTCCAAATATTGCGTCAGTTAGCACCTAACAAATTTGGGTCAATTCTAATCTTATTTTGGCATTATCGACGAGCAACCTGCCTTTCTCTATGCTTAAATCACATTAACAAACTTCTTTGGTTTTGCTAATATCGCACTTTTGCCAAATGCTTTGCAAACTGCGTTAAGAATATTATTTCATGCGTCATTATAAATGAAACTAATTTTTTTAAATTAATGGAAAACTACCTAAATTGAAAGTTATAAGTAAGAAATATTCGGATTTTAAATCTAGAATATCCTGCTTCGGTAGGAAACAAGTAGGCACATCAAAGTGTTCCGACCATTCTTCGCTTGCTTTCAAATTTGGTTCTTTTTAGAAAAAAGTTTCACCGTTTTTTAAGCTTAAAAATAAAATTGTTAGTGCATAAACGCAGAACTTTGCAGCAATTTAGCTGCAAGAGGAAAATTGATTAATGGATCCACAGTATTATATATTTTTAAATTTATAAACGAAACAATAAAATATTATCTAATAATGATAGTATAATTAGATTGCTTAGACTGCTCTTAGATTTGCTGGCCTAAATTTTATTTTTTACCTGCATTGGCTGCAGTTGGTAAATGAAAATTGATACTTACTATCCTAAAGCTGAAATGATCATAATAAGCATGTTGCAGGGCAGCTGCATTTTAAAAATATGGCAAACACCCGCTCTGTTCATCATACCTGTATGAAAAATAAGCCATTTTGAAAAGTCGAAGCGCATTTACCAAAGGTACGCATTTTATCAATAAATATTTAGAATCCGAGGCTTACGGCAACCAAGAATAAGCTGGTTCAGGTTCTTAATAAAGTTGCTTAAAAGTATTCAGATAACTAAGCTCAATGGGCATGACATCTGCTAAAAGGTAATGGCCTTTCAGCCATGTCCCTTTATTCATTTAAGTCTATTTTAAAAGTAAGTCGCATGTTTTAAATGCCTAAGTCGCAAAATATTATATAAGAAAGGCGAATGAAATACTTTTAAAATTGTCAAAAAGAACGTGGCTCCGACGATAGAGTTCTACTTACTTGAAATTTTAGTAGTAGTAAATATCTTTATTTCTAAAAAAGGCTATCGACCTATCGGTCTTTCTGCCCTTGTTTAATACATATAGTCTTAGTCTAAATGAAAACAAATATGAAAATTCTCTTATTCTAGGTTAGCAATACTATTAAATAAATAAGATTTCAGTGGCAAGAAGGAATTATTTTATTGTCCACTAGTCCGTAGCGTTTGTAAGTGTTCGAGTGGCGTTAGTGTAGGGAAACGAAAGCGGGATTGTCTGGTTGGTCTTGTAAGACAAAGGGGATTCAGTATGGTCCAGTTGTAGGGGTTGTTTGTCCATTTTGTCTGTAGCTGTATGAGTCTTTCCGAGATCTTTGTCATGTTTGTGCGTTCGTATAGTAGTTGGGTGGGGGGGTTGTGTAGTGGGTTTTGGGGGTGTCTTATTCGTGTTATTAGTCTTAGTGCAATTTGTTCTGTTGTTTGTATATAACGTTTTGTCCTTTCTGTTCCGTTGGTCATGAGTATATGTCCATAGTCTAGTAAGGGTCTACAAATAGCTTTATATATTTTGGTAGCGGTGTTTGTGCTAATTCCTCTGTCTTTGTAGGTTAGTGATCGGAAGTGTTTTGTTCTCTTTGTTGTTTCTGCCCTGATGTTTCGTATGTGTTTAGTGAATTTAAGTTTGTGGTCAATTGTGATTCCAAGGTATTTTACGTCGTTTTTTGGTTGTGTCGTTTGGCCGTCTGCAGTTATTGTAGGGGAGTCAGCATTGAGTCTGTGGTTTGTGAGCAGAAGTTGGTTTTTTGACGCGTTTGGTGTTAGTCTCCATTTATAAAACCATGTCATTGTGTTGTTTGTTAGTGTTTGGAGTCTTTGAGCTGCTCTCTCAGTAGTTTTGTCATGTACAATAAGTGCCGTGTCGTCTGCGTATTGTAATATGTATGCCGATCTGTCGATTTGATTTTTGTCTGGTAAGTTGTAATTGTATATGTCATGGCAGTATATATTGTAGAGAAACGGTGAGAGCGGGGATCCTTGAGGGAGCCCTTGTTCAGGGGAAAAAGGAAATGACAGTGTTTTGTCAATTCGTACTTGTAGTTGTCTGTTTTCTAGTAAGTTCTTTATGGTGTGTAAGTAGATATGTTGGTGTGTGTAGTTTGTATAGTTTGTATAGTAAGCCTCTATGCCAGACACTGTCAAAAGCCTTGTTAATGTCCATAAACAGGCAAGATGTCTTTCCGTCAGTTAGGTGGGTAGTTTGTATATTGTTGGCCAAAATAAAGAGCGGATGAACGGTCGAGTGATGCTGTTTGAAACCAAATTGGTAGGTAGGTATATACTTTCCAATCACTTTGTCAAGCCGCTGCTTCATTATGCATTCGAAAATCTTGCCTAGTACTGGAAGTAGTGTAATTGGTCTGTAGTTGCTCGGTTGTGTATTGTCCAGTCCATTTTTGGGTATAGGGATTATTAAGCCGCTTTTCCATGTTTCTGGGATTCTGCCATTTGTGATGCAGTTGTTCAATTCAGTTAGGATCAGTTTGTGTGTTTCTTGAGTTAGGCTTTTCAGGACTTTTGCCTTAATTTTATCCTTCCCCGGTGCAGTGTTCTTGATGTGCGAAAATTGAAATTTTATTATACAGTATTACAGATTACAATGGTTTGCAACAAAATCCTCCTTCAAATAATTATGTCATAAATATAAAGATTTTGATCCCTGAATCTGTTCCCGATGACCAATTTTTTATCACGTCTAAATTTTTCGATATGAATTTTTTTCCAAAATATCATAAATTAAAACTATGGTAGTACATATGCTCCTGCGTAGTATTCACACTATATATATATATATATATATATATATATATATATATATATATATATATATATATATATATATATATATATATATAGTGTGAATACTACGCAGGCGCATATGTACTACCATAGTTTTAATTTGGAAAAAAATTCATATCGAAAAATGTAGAAATATTTTTTTTTTAAAGTATTTTATATGTAGTTAATCATTTTTTTATGAACAGAGATAATAAATATAGAATTCATTTTTTTGTGCACACTTGTAAGAATTCTACAGACTGTTTTTGCTACATTTGTGATGAGTTTACTCTAAAAAAACAGCGAAATGCGATAGATCTTGTTAAAAAAGCTTATCAGCTTTATTTTGGATTTTCTATTGATGAGAGGGATAAAAGCTGGTTACAAAAAATTAGCTGTGACAATTTTTCAAGAACGTTGAGAGCTTGGCTTGAAGCAAGTCACAAATCTATGCCATTTACGATGCCAATGCTTTGGAGTGAACCTCAAAATCATGAAAATGACCGTTATTTCTGCATGACATCAACACGAGGATTCTCAAAAAAATAGAAAAACAAGATTGTATATCCGAACATCGCATCTGCAAAGAGATCACTTCCTCGTGGTGAAGGCAATTTACCTCCAGTACCTCCAAAAAATAGCGAGAAGATGGAAAATACTTCTGGACTACAGCCTCAATCGAGTTTCATTTCTACCTGTACATCTTCACCATCATACACTTTATCTGGATCTTCAAACCCATCAAAAGAACCTTATTTTCTTAAACAACCTGATTTAAATGATTTTTTTTGAGACTTGGGCCTATCAAAACCTATGGCTCAGTTATTCGAATCAAGATTGAAACAGTGGGATTTGTTGGATAAAAGTACGAGGGTCTCATCTTTTTGCACAAAACAAGAAGATTTTACGAGTTACTATTCCAAAGAAAATAATTTAGTATCTGGTAATGATGCTGCAGGGCTTCTTGAAGAACTGAGTTTTCCAGAAAATTCTGATGAATGGATACTTCTTGTTGATGCCTCAGCTTCAGAAAGATTACTTTGAAAGCCGTTTTACTTCACAACGGAAATAAATATCCATCAGTGCCTCTAACACATTCAACAAACATACAAGAAAATTATGCAAATCTAGAGGTATAAATTAAAAAAAGAAAATCTTCTTAATACCTATGGAATATTTGTGCTGACTTAAAAGTTGTCGTTATACTTACTGGCATGCAAGGAGGATACACCAAGTTTTGCTGTTTTTTATGTGAGTGGGACAGTCGCGCGAGAGACAAACATTACAAAGTGAAAACTTGGCCACAAAGAAAAAGAAGTTTGACACCTGGACTTAAAAATGTATCTCAAGTACTTCTAGTGCCAAGTGACAAACATTTTTTGCCACCACTTCATATAAAGTTGGGACCCATGAAAAACTTTGTGAAAGCTAGGAACAAGGATGGTGCAGGCTTTCAATATCTCAAATCAAAACTTCCTCGAATCAGTGACGCGAAATTGAAAGAAGGGTTGAAGGGAAATTGAATTTTTGTAGGTAATTTTTTTAAAAATGTGTCATAATTTTCTTGGTAACACAAAAGCTGACAAGTACCGACAAATCATTCGAAAGTTTCTTTCTGCTTAAAGCTTTAGGATGCAATATGTCACTCAAAATTAATTTTTTGGACTCGCGATTAGATTTATTTCCGGAAAATCTCGGTGCCGTATCAGATGAGCATGGTGAAAGGTTTCTTCATTATGCATATTGAATGACGCTACAATGGAAAATGGTCAGAAGCAATGCTTGCTGATTTTTGTTGGACGATTCACTGAAAAACTTCGATGGAAACGATGAAAAGAAAAAAAAACTACAAAATAACTTGAATTATACGACCATTTTACCACCATAATAAGATAAATATACTGATATTTCTATCACTTGTGACTGTATAATTTGCATTTTTCGCTGTAAAACTTAGACCGTAGTCTTTTTTCACTTTTTTGTGATTGTTACTTTGATAATATCGTTTTTCAATTAAATTCTATGTGCTATATTAATTTGGATGTTAAATTCCGTGTTTAGAGCACCAAATATGATGTTATCATGTATGAAAACAGTGAGGAGAAAAAAAAATTGTTTTCAGACCATTGTAATTACTGCAAAAATATGTCACTAGGATAAGAAAAATAGCAACGTTCATGAGATAAAATAAAACTGTTCTAAAAAATAATTTATGTCCAAGGATTTAAAAAAAATTGTTTCTGGGGAAAAAATAATAAATCTTCGAAGGAAATTTACTATATATTTAATATATGAATTACATGAAGCTAACGAAAGGGCGCCGTCTATTAGCAAGTAGTCCACAATTAGTTAATGGAAAATGCAGTAGCAATTTTTGTTCTCTTTCAAATAATCTTTGTTATACAAACTTTCACAAATACATAAGTTAAAGTTGTTTAAGCCTCTATTTATAAAAGAGCTGAAATATTAATTTACAGTGGAATCATTGGTGCTAATAAAGAAACTTGAGTTCATCAGAAGCATAAAATTTGTCACAGGATAAAGTTAACATGACTTTTTTACTAGCAGTAAAAAAGTTTTACAACTTAAGTTTTATAGAAACACGCCATTTTCGTCCTTGTATTTAAAACAGTTATGACGAAAAGAACAAACAGCCTACAAATACCAAAGCAGAAAATAAACGGTCAAAAAATGAAACAAAAGCCCAAAAGTTTTTCCAGCCGTCACTTTAAAAATAATCAAAAATTAAGCGAGCAATGAAGGTTTAAACGCTATATGCCAAATATAATCAAACCGAAACATTTTTAATTCGAAATGTATGTCAATCAAAGTAATAGACAAACATCTAAAATTAACAAAATCGTCAAATTAATTTATGTGATATAAAAATTGAAGAAAAATCATAATAAATTGGAATTTTAGTTTTTTTTTATTTTAAAAAACGAGCTTTATTTTTCATTGCTGACAAATTAACGTTCGTCAATAGCATTATTTGCTGTAAGTGTGTAATTTTTATTTTTCCCTATAAAATACCAATTCACTTTTTACCAGAGCAGCCAAAAAGTAAATTATTTGATGTTGCAAAAAGAGGTTAATGTTGCAGAATGTCAACAATTAATTGGGAAAATCAATAATTTTCTTCGGTTTCATCGCTAATTTGCCGCGTTCGATTTTGTACAGTACTTGGAGTTAATTGTGAGCGTTATTTTTGTGGTGGTAAAATTGCAGTCAAATTATGAAGATAATAGAACAAAGTAATCAGGAACTCATGATCGATGGTACTAGAAATATGACCAAATGAACCGTTGTTCAATCTCACAATATTTTTATTTATTTATTAGTATCAGAAAAATGAAATGAGGGTTTGGAAAATTTACAAGAACTGCCAACACTCGCCAAAAAATCGAATCAATAATTTTAATATTCTTCTATATTTCCGCAAATTGTAACAATTGAAAGGAAGACATACGTTAATAACATAAAATTTGCGTCTTACTAGGAGAACACGTAATAGAAAAAGAACAATAATAATTTCACACAATAATGATTCCGCCACTGCCAAAAAGCTTCAGAAGGAGTATAACTGCTTGCTGCTTTATCCGTAATGTATTGGAGGTAACAGGCAAATGCAAGAAAGAGTTATTTTAGTGAGAAAAAGTATAAATTCCTCACTCTAATTAGAGATGAGATCAATACATCAAGTAATTAGGTGAAGAAAATTTAATCAAAGTTAACGGATTTTGTTTGCATGACATATTTTGTAAATTAAATCAATAAAACCATTGAATAAGCAGCACAAAGCATAGAATGACGTTAATAAACCCTACTCGACACTTGAATAAATTAGTTATTGTTTTGAGCAAGTTAACTACTCCCTAGTGGGTGTATGTTCTTCAAATGAGATATTGGGGGATTATGCGATTCGATAATCTAATGCACTACATTAGACCAGCTCTCACTTTTTACTATTGACGAACATTTTTAGTACGAGCAACAGTGAGAAACAACTGGATAAATCGAGAGTCATATTCTAGTCCCCTTAACAGAATAATTGGTTGACGAAATTTGATGCTCAAATACATTTACCCAAAAATGCTGCTTCATGGAACCAAAATAGACTTTTTCAAATATCACCTAACATTAAAAATTCAACAAAGAAGAAACGGTGACGGATTGATCTAATTACTAGATATGCATTTTTTGTATACTTCTTACACTAGGAATCGTTTCGACCGACATTCAAAAATTTTGAAATGAAACTGGGACAATCACAAAGTCTGCTGAATAAAATTTTGTAATTCTATGGTTTAAAACGCAGTACCCGGAAGACTGCTTTCAGTTTCTGTACTAGCATCAAGGCAATTAAATATTTGCTTTCAACTACCTACTAATCTTTGTACTAATTTGCAACCATAGTGGCATTCGGATAGGAGGCTCGATGAGTTACAGTTTGATTTTTTTATGAATTGTTTTCTGCATCCTACACCTTGAAGAGTATTGCCACTGCTTTAACGGTAAAAGCTAAAAATATGGAAATAGTTGCATAAAATGCCACTTCATTAGAGAAACCTGACGGGCTAATTTAATTTGTTCATTTTTGTAGTTAATTCCTTCTTTATTAATATACATTTTACAAATGTCTCCAATCATCAAAATCACAAAAATCAACGTTCAGCGTGGCAATGGGATATGACTAAAACATGGATTGTTATTAACATTTAGTTTAATGACAAATTTTATTGAAGGCAGATTAAAGTAAATATAAAAATCTCAAATTTTTGCAAAAACCTAAATCAGAAAATTTGCAACAATGGATTTGACCGCACCTGCAAATCGCGTTTTTCGTAAGTACCCGCAAATTTACTCGTAAATCAACAACGGGAACGGATAAAATAAATAATCAATCATTTTAATTACGGAACTAAAATGCGTTACTCCAATCAGTTGAGAATAATTCACTTTCTAAAATTAGTTCTTCAATTGAGTTCTCAATGAGGACTTTCATCACATGAGTTTTACAACTGCACAGTTTTACTCCATAATCTTACTTTACAACATCTTGCTTTCATTGTTTATAAGAACATTAAGGGTCTTATATCTCTTTTTCAGATAATTACTCGATGAAGGAACTCGGGTTCCTTCAGAAGTACGAAATCGAGAAAACCTTGCGCGAAACGTTGTCAATGGTTTTCCCCAATGCTGCTGGTGCTTCTTTCCATCAAAACACGGTCTTGATCGTTGTTATTGAGTACTGTCTTCAGGGAGATTTCAAGAATCCGCTGTCCAGTTGCGGCAACTTTCACTTCCTCGACAACTCCACTTGCACTTCCTGATAAATTATTTGCTGGTAATAGACAACAGACGGGGGATTTCGCAATGTTCTCGTGTCGAAAATTTAACCTATTTATATTCTCCACAAGGAAGGTAAACTTTATGCATGTTCGACCGACATTGTTATACATTTTAACTTTTTAAGAGGATCAGAATGTATCTACTGTTGCGATCTTTCTTAAAAAATGTCTATTTTGACTAATGGCTTGCCAAATGACCATGGAAATATTTAAAAATATTGCTTAATAACCAAGTTGAAAAATCTTCTAGATCTAATTTGTGTCCAAGTCCCAGTAAACCTTTAAAAGAAATGACTTGTCTTGTGTTTTAAAAAAGCAGTACTTTATGTAAAACCCCTCCTTTTATTTATATCAGTTATTTCAAATTCTTAAAATTATTTGAGAGTGTTTTTATCACATGTTTGTAAAATTGATCAACTGAATAAACCAAATAAAATTTTAGGACACACCTTAATTTTAAGCATTGCAATAAATTGGTCCAGCCTTATTGGTGTGTGTCTGAAACTAAATTCGTTTTGAGTTTATTTGAACAGGTCGGAATAACATTGATCTGTTTAAACAATTTTCGCAGACTCATCCCACTTCCATATTGCGGAATGTATAAAATACATCAACAAGGTTTCATTTTAGAGAATATCAGTCGTGATTTTCTAAATTACGCCCAAAATGGCATTCTATTGTAGTAGTGACCGTGTTAACAGTATAGAAATACTTCGCGTAAAATATGGTTTCTTAAATTTGAAAGTGGGTATTTCAATTTTCATAGAATTTCTATGTTGTGTAACGGATTACTATTATGCAAATATCTATTGTTGTAAAATCGTTTTAATACCTGTACAGATTGCTGTTTTATACGGACTATTTAGTGCAAGGTTCGTTAACTAAAATGCATTATCAATACTTTTACTAGTAATTAAGAGTGTTAATTATTGAAATCTGAAAAAGAAGAATATAAACCTCGATTTTGATATTCAGGTTAAATAGGGAAATGAATGACTGCCAAAATTGGGGCAAATCACATATAAAGAAGCCAAAAATAGCTGTGGAGGGTTGCAGAATGAAGCATGCAAAACAAGCAGACTTGTGACGTAACTACTCGATACAGCTGGCAAGCTGCTGAGGATAAACCACCGGGTATTTCCGCAACGCCTGTTGAACGTATTAGCTTGAGGGATGGATTTGACCGGATGCAAGTCAGATACGATTTACTACTCAATACATTCTGTTAGAAATCACATAATCCTTACGAGATTAAAATTTAATTAAACGTTACAGTAAAATCGAATTTAGCATTTCATGTCAATTGAAATCGAATCCCAAATGTACCCAAAATTCCATCGATTTAACAACTGAAATGACAACAATATCTAGTTAAATATTGTTAATTTTAAATGCCATAGTGTGTCAGCAGAATCCTTAATTTTATTGTATTGCTTAAGAATAATATAACCAAAATTATGAAATCCCAAGTTACACTTCCCACAGACTAAAATTTTCTGCAAAACATGATATAGAAAGTAAGGTAGGTGTGACACACTTATAGGCCATATTCAACGAGATCACCTGGGTTGAAACATTAACCAGTCTTCCATCATGCACCTTTTACCTTTTCGAGAATTGATGGACATAAGGTTCTTTTGGCACGTGGTTCTGTTCCTTTTCTCTACTACAATTGGCAGATGGCAGCCCCCAAAAAAAAAGAACCGTGAGAACCTCCTTTCCTCTCTATTATATCACATCTACGGGGCATGTGTTGAGGATGCATTGACGTTTTTTATTCAGAAATAAAACATTTTTAGATTGAATCCATCAATCAGAATGACCTAGTCAAATTTCATCATAATGATTTTTTACTTTCAATCACATAAACCTTAACGATCAGGAACGATTTAATTTAGTCATGCAACTTACCATCATCGCTCGAAGAATTGCAATTTATTACTGTTGTGCTAAGTATAAATTGACAATTGCCATTATAGAAATGAATAGTTACTTCCCAGATATTGATTAAATATAGGGGCAGATAATGTAGTATTTAATTTGAAATTAAATAATTCAATATTTCTAATAAAACTTTTTACGATGACCCAAAGATGTAATGCATATGTAAATTAGTAGAAAGGACTACTGAAATTGGGATAAGGTAATATTAGAGCAACTGAAAATTATAAATAAGTACAACATTAACTTAAATATACTTTTATACATGTTTCTTGCATATTAAATTTCTGTTGTGTCATCCTCAAATTTATGGTAACTAGAAAATATTAATTGATTTATTTGGGTGAAAAGGTAGTCTCTACTTTCATGCATTTTTCTTATCCAAGTCGTTGCTTTTAAGTTATAAAACAAAAGTTTTTTGTTTCAATTTGTAAAATTAATCACACACTTAATTGTGCCCCACCGCTTGAGTAGGGTGTTTGAATAATATAGAAATTCAAGCCAAAAGTTCAAGATATTGACATGATATGACACAAGATATGACACATGAAAATTAACATGAAAAATTAATGTTTCAGGTTATTTAGTGGTTTTCCAAAATCTCAAAAATAACAAGGCCTTGAATTTAGATTTTTTAAAGAATTTTAATTAAGTATTTCCTATCTTCACTTCACTGATTTAAAATTTGGCATACTTCCTATGTTCATAGTGCATGTTCTTTAGTATGAATGGTCAAAATTTCAAAATTTGACATTCACTCCTTAATCCTCAAAAGTCGAAACGATTTTAATGTGGAGTGAAAAGCTATAACTTTCCTATTTGTTTATTTTTCCTGACTCACAATACGCATAGCGAAAGAACATATAAAATACACATAAGGTTTACTTGATACACCTTTCAAAGATGCACCATTTTCGAGAAGAACGTCTTTGAAGAATACGGTTTCTCTGGTTTAATAACAACTCATTTCCACGAAGTTCAGATATTTTTACAAAGTTCAGACTTCACTGAAGTTCGGAATATGCATTATTTTTATGGTGTGGTGACTGGTGGTAATGCATCTGCAGCAAGCCGTTTGTATGGTGAAGCATTTGCGACGAGGACTCCACCATCTTAAACTTGTAGGGTTATCCATAGAAGATTGAGAAAAGTTTAATCTTTCAAGGCAAAGATCAAACAGAGACGAACAGAAGAAGTCAAAGCCACGAACAGAAGCAGTAAAACCTTGTGAATTAAATTCCGTTGGGAACAATCCGAACCTAAGCGTGCTATTAATTACTGCTCAAAAAAATATTTCGAAGGAGGAGTTACTAGGTTTTGAAACCTTCTTAAAAATCTCCAGGCTTTCAATAGTGACGATTCTGTAGCTCGACTAAATATGTGCAATAGGAACATTAAATTTGAATGAATGAAATTTCGTGAAAATTTGGCTTTTCACAGATAAAGCTGGATTTGGACGTAATGGTTTATTAAGTACATAATGAGCACATATGGGTTAAAGACGTACTCACGTTAATCGGAAATTTTAAAGTCAGTTTTCTGTAAATGTGTGAGCAGGCAAAAGATCAGTGAGTTGAACCATATTTCATACGACCACGAATCAATAGTAGATCAATAATGGAATCGATAATACATAGATTTCTTAAAAAATCAGTTGCCACTTCTTTTCGCAAATGTCAGGAATTCCATGTGGCTACTCCAGGATGGAGTTCCACCACAATGTGGAATTTCACATTTTCGGAGAGGTGTATATGAAATGGCTTTGGTAAACCATTTTAAACTAAATGCATTTTTTCCTTTGGTGTTATCTTAAGACTTTAGTATACCAGCAATCAAATTTGGTATAAAACTAAATTGAGTTTTTCAACAGATTTCATTTCATTGTAATAAAGGTGTTAATTCAATTTCAGCACTTTTTATGAAAATGCTTCAATTTTGTAGAAATGAGCTGTAATTGATACGCTACAAGATATTCTTCAAATACGCTTTTCTCGAAAATGTAAAAATTAAAATTAAAAATTTTTAGCATTCCTACTGAGCATGGAAACATATGCAGAAATTTTGCCTTTTTAAAACAATCGGTAAACACGCAAGTAAACTAATTGATAAAAATGATTTTAAAAATCTAAATTCAAGGCCCAGCAGTTCCGTTTTTCTGGAAATTTCAGTGAAGTGCTATATGAACTTGATAACTAAATATTTCATGTAGAATCACCTCTTGAATTTGTTGGGTACCATTTCTGGATAGCTTGTCAAAATTGTCATTTTTCTAGATAATTTTGGTCAGCGAAGAAAGCTAAAAAAATTAGAAACTATTTATAGACAAAGGAAGTATAAGTTCACTGATCAAATGTTAAAATTTGAGAATTAGAGCATATAATATCTAGTATATAATGCAAAATATTGGTATTAAACACAATTCGGAAAAAGTGAATAACAAAAAATCTTTGTGCTCTTCGTGGACAGCCTCAAAGGTTTCTTTGTATACTTTCTTTTCAAATATGTACTTAAGAGCATTCAAGGAGATATTATTGCTTGTTAAATGTATTCGTTTACAAACTTGCAATTAGCAAATATGAAATCCTTATATCAATTAATAACGAGTTCGAATGTTAATTTTCGATTAAGTCGGTAATTACGTTAATGTTGAAATAAAGTATTGGATTGTCTGATATAGCTCTTGATTGTGCATGAAAAGTTTTCCGACAAAATTGTTAAGAAAACATAAATTTGTGTGGCATGATAATACTAAAACAAATATTAAAAATCGAAAAATTTGGATTTTTTCACTGACAAAAAGTCCGGATAGAAATCTCTCATTGCTATTAAAGTATCTCGGAGGAAAACTCTCATTGCTATTGAAAGTAACTCGAAACATTTTGACTAATAATTTACATTTTCCGTGGCATGATCTAACACATTTTAGATCATTAGTATAACTAAATTTAACTCATTGTAAATAAAACCACATCCTCGTTTCTACAAAAACCACACCCACACATCTACATTTGAGCCCACATCCTCAATTCATCCACATTTCATCCTTTCATTATTACCACTTTCACTTATTTCAATACAGATGTTATTTTTTTGTTGAGTTTGCCTCTTCTGAGGGTACAACATTTCAAACTTGTCACTTTCAGATGTTGTCCATAGCAAAAACGGGCATTTTCAGTATTTAAAATAATATTTAATACCACCCTGATTTTAAAATAGAGCCGATTTATATTAGACATTTATGTTAGATATGCTTAAAGATGTATCGTTAAATATGCTTCAGCAACTGTGGTGGCAACAGAAGGCAGTCAACCAGTTTGAACAACCAGTGGGATGGCCTGCCAGAAGCCCCAATCTGTCCCCGCTGGGTTATTTTTTATGGCAAATTATTTTTTTAAATCCCTAATTTCAAGATCCTCCAGGTGAGATAAACATTTTAGCGCCAAATTTTCACAGATGAGTAATCAAGCGGGCGGTTATCGAGAACTTACACACGTGCATATGCATTGCAAGGGAGTTGGTTATTCTAGCATTTCCTTAGCATTGTTTTTAAAATTTATTAACCGTTGACATTTTCAGTACTAGTTGCTTGATGAAATGTGTAAAAGAGTAACGTATTAAAGTATTCATGACTGACATAATCTTATTTTTAATTGAAAGAGTTTCAGGAAATATTTTATAACATTTTCATTTGTCAAATAACATACACATGCGGCCTCCCGAGTCTTTTAATAATTGTTAATCCTATTAAACTCAGAAGGTCTTTCATAAAAAATATTCTGAAAGACGGATAGTGCAATAAGTAAGAAAAACCAATTGAAAAGGACCGCTCGGATAAAAAAAAAAACAAATACATACATCAAAGTATATTCACTAAATCTACTGATAAGCTGAAGACCATATAGCTGCTGTAAAAGTTAGTTATACATTATCATCTGAATCGAAACCATTAATGAAAACGAATTTATTCGTGAAATAATCGGCCCAAATATTATTTACAGCACAAACAAAGAGTAATTTAATGTCAAAGTTTTGCAGCTAGTTAAGTTGATAAATTAACTGATAACTCAAGAAATCAGCATAATTCTGTGTTTTAAGCCTACCTTATTACAATTTATGAAAGTATAAATATTCAAAATACTGTTCAACAATCCGTTTTATGATGCTAGTTTAAACATAAGTGAGGCCCTTTTGAATATAATTTGTATGCTTAATATAACCACTAGAGATCAACTTTTTATACTCTTTTAGAAGTTTTAATGAGATGCAAGTTAACATTGAAAAGGATAGTTGTTAGTGCCAAACTGATGGTGTTTGCAGCATACGTATTACTAAATGAATTGTTGCAATATTTAAAGCAACATGTAAACCGTATTGTAGAATTTTGAACATTTTCGTCTCTGTGTGTTCAAAAATTGTGTTGCTGCATTGCTATTTCAAAAATATTAGAGATGTTTACCATAAATTATTTCTTTAACAAAAACAATTAAAAACAGACAACTTTTCAAAATATACTCGTCAAATTAAATCGTTTGAAACAAATTTCGATCGAAGATTTTCTGGGTTTAAAATGTGTGAATTACAATTTTGTCTTCCTTCTTCATCTGTATTTATTGATATTTACTTATAAACGAAGGAAAAACGTATGAAAGTAGAAATATATTTATTTCCACAGTAGAATAAACAGTTTAGGTGTAGTAAGTCAAGAAAACGGCAAAGCAGCTCTCTGTAATTGAAATTTATCACATTATGTTTTTTTTATTCCCATTTAAAAATTGTTATTACTTTATAAAGTGTAAACTCAATTCATATGTACAAAAAACCTCTGAATGGTCATCCGATCTTATTTTAGTTATTTGATTTAAAATATACAAAAATAACAATGCAAAAAATCTGGAATTGAAGTGCGAAAAAGCAGGATATATCGTTAGCCAAGATATATCAAGAGCAAATAGACCTTCTTAGTTTGAAGACACCAGCGCTATTGAATTACAGGCCCTGGTTCGTTTATTTTCTTTTGCCACTGTGGTGAGGGAGGGCGGAACATTTACTGAAGAGCTGTCCGATATTGGGTTCCCAAATCCATTTCTAAACCACGCTTCAAATTTTTGAAAAATTGCCTTCGGTTAGAAGGTGAAGATACTACAGCTGAAGACGGAATAAACCGATCAACTTTCAAGTTTGAAGAATTGTTTGCGCACGTTATGTTTTAAATTCATTAAACATTAATTTGCTGAATTTAGTGGACAATGATCCGAAATTAAAATTGTTAAGCAGTTGTCTAGTAGTAATTTGAGTACCTTTGAGTGTTCTAAACGTGATTGGTATTGATATGGGACGCGGTAAAACTTTATCTTTAGAAGAAAGAGGGCGAATTCAAGCATATCGAGAGGAGAATTCCAAATAAGGGAGGCCAAAATTGCGTATTTTATTAATATTTCACAGGAAAATCATTCGCAAAAGCGATAGAAATTAATTAAAGAACATGAATATTATATTTTAATTTTACAATATGGATCAAACAAATCAGGAGAATTATTGACATCAACCCATTACGTATATGATATAGCGGACTTTTATGAACGATTCCAATTTCTAATACTTCGGAACTTTATATATCCATTTGAATGTTTCAAATACACGCCATAAAGTCTACGATTTACAATAAATCATCGACTAACTTTATTTCTGTGTCTTATCGCAATAATGTTATCAAGTTACTATGTAACGAATAGAGTTTTAATATTAAGGAAGAGCACAAGGAATCATTTGGCTTTAAGTTACAAAAATAATGTCCCGCATGATAGAATAAATTGAGGTGCGTTTTATAAAACAGAATATTTATTAGTGTAATTTATGACAGAATGATGCAATTATCATATTTTGTTATTCTATCGGATATGCTATAAACATGGACATATATTCGATAGTTTCTAATTGAATCGGCTAAAAGAACGTTAACTTGAATACGTGTATATTTCAGTCGTTTGCTAGATAATAGTATTATTATAATTAACAATACAGATGCAATTATATAACAATCTGTTTAAATGATGCACGTGCGAAACTGATTTCAACGGCAAAGTACATCATTCATACGAACCATAATAAGATTTGTCAGATGTTTAAAACGCATAAATGTTGTAGGCGGGTAAATTTTCAATTAAATTCTAGAGTAAAGATATACGTATAAATGGCTATACAAATGAACTAATAAAATGACATCTCAAGAACTTCCGGGGCTGGTCTAGATTTCCGGCAGGAAGCGGCTCAATGGCGAATAGTGGGTCATATTCTTCCCCTCGCATGGGATAACCAAATATTAGGTTTGCCTCTTTCTGCAACCTGTGTGAAAAGATCACGATGAAAACCACCTTTCGAAGTGTTATTTACATTTCAAAGCTTCTGCTCTTATTTAAACAGCGCCCAATTCGACCTTCCTGTTCTACTATTTAAAACTTCTTAAGTTTTTAAGGAAGTTTTAAAAACATTAACATGATTTGTTCGGATCAACTAGTTATTGTCACGCTATTGATCAGACCATTATCTGATTAATAGTACTATTGATTCGTGCCACTTTATTTTATGATATAAATACAAGTATATTGCTATGCATGGAATAATCAAAATATTCATTAACTTCAATTCGCACATTCTAAATTTCTCTTTATGTTAGATTATTAACAATTAGTGTATTGTTGGATTGTTTCCGACTGGCTGCTAAATAGAACAATGCCAATCAATCTAGTATGCGCTACTACTAACTGTGCTGATGTCGTCGTCTGCAGTCAGTTTTTCAACACTCATGAGATTACATTTTTCCAATAGAACGAAATTGAGCAAACTGAAATTTGATTAGTGAATGTAGTGTGAAATTATACAGACTTAACTTTTCGGGAATAAAAATAGAAAGCTCTAGAAAAATCCGAACTGGGATCACACAAAAGAACTATCTTGCCCATCAAGTTATATTTTTTGAAATTGACAAAATATGAATATTCGTTCCCTGCGATTTTCAAAACCGAATAAAAAACTAACAACGCAAAATTGGAAAGTATTAATTTGCTTTTTCAAGGCCGCATAGGAATAGCAGTCCTCTCGCACCCCTTAAATGAGGAAAACATAAAAAGCACGATAGGAAAGTGGTGTCAAAAAATAAAGCTGGTGCTGGCAGAAAACGTCGGCGAAAAAATAAAGCTGACTTTCCACAGCTGAAAATAGCATCATGGAACGACAAAGAAATTTGAAAATTGCACCAAAAGAGGGGAAAAAAGCAGCGGTTCCCATAAGCAGCACCTTGGGAATATTCGAAAAAAATGATGAAAATTGAAGCCCCAACTTCCCAGAAAAAGCAACCAAGATCCCGCAACACTTCCTAAAATTAAATTCTAGAATTTTAATTGACAGAATCGGAACGATAACTGCGGCTATAGGAGAATATAAATCGAAACGGCATATTGCAGTAATAAATACAAAAATAACAATTACTCTAGAAACCAAATATAAATATGTAATTTTTGATGTTTTCTTAACTTGCAACAATATGTTGTACAAATGTTTTTTGAATAGTTTAATTTCTACAGAATTTTTGATAATTTTTATAGGAATTAATAAGATTTAAATGAGAAAAACAGGAAATTTTTCCGAGTTTCTGGTCACATCATTTATGTAAATAAGAACAGAGATGAATAACTATATCACAACTTGAACCGGGGACATTCATCAAGGATGAACAATTCATAGCCAATAAAATAAATTATATAAGAACATCTTCTCTTTATAATTTAAGGGTAATAATGGCACTACCAAAAAAATAAGCTTTCCAAGAATGTACTAATCGATAATTACTGTCGTATTTAAATATTGGTTGATCGTTGGATAATTAAGCAGATGCTCATTAGGTAGAAATTTTACGAATTCCACAAGTTTGAATTTTAAATTTTGGTAGCCTTTTCAGTACTTGGATGCTCAAGTTTACTTTTTTCTTTTATGTTATAATTTTACATATTTAAACATCATGTACTCATTTGCTGGGAAACACTAGGATACATTTTTGATGTGTGAACACATTTACGATGCCAATTGTATGCATTGATATACAGAGTAGGACAACTAAGACGGAGTGGAAGATTACGACTATCTGATGTGTAACTTTCAATTTATCCTTTTTAATAGAACACCCTGTATCAATATCTGTCAGTTGGTTCTCTTACAAATAAGGATAATTTTAATATAAAGTTTATTGAGTCTGCTCAATGGTTAATAATTTATCAGATATAGACACTTTAGACTGAAAACGGGGAAATATATTGGGAACACCACTGTGCAAACTCTGTATAAGGAAGTGAAAAATCGAACCTGTTCCCAAATACTCTTTATCTGAGAGTATATGAACATTCCGAAATAAACATACTGAAAATATTTCAACAAACTTTCAGAAAATGCTAAATTATCATTACTTTCAATCACAATTTTCTGAGTAAATCGGTTGCAAAGTCAATTCTTGCAAGAATTAGGGCCATTAAACTCTTTAAAAAAATCAACTACTCAGAGTGATTAACGCAGTGGATAGTAAATAATTTAATTTGACTAGACCGAACCGAATGTTTAAAGTTTTTATCAGATCACTTTTTAAAAACTTAATTATTTTATGATTGTGATATATCACCTCCACTGTAAATAAAGTCAATTGTGATAAAATATATTGGTATTTGTATTTCTGATAAGCCTTTAAGCGGTAAATTATCTACAGTATGTTTAGTTTTAAAACCATTCAGTCAGTCACTTTGAAATCAATTATTATTATTGGTCGGTGCCCAATATTTAACTACATTGTATAATACAAAAACAATAACTCCGCTGACCCAATACTATCTAAAAAGGTACCAAATTATAAGGAACTCAAAAAATCTTGGCGCTGTTTAAAAAATGTGCGAAAGCTTTGGCTCTACCAAAGGTCACCTGCAAGTAAAGTTAAAAATATTTCTCATACATTCCATGTTTTACAACAGTATTTTTTAAATTTTATTTTAATTTACGATTCTTTTGTGTGAAATGTAAATAAAATATTTGCCAAATTTTTAATCCTAATACCTAAATTAGCCTATAAAAAATATAGGCACGTACATTGATTTACCTTTACCTACAATTGCACGAAAAAAACGATTTGCATTAGGGCAATCACAGAACGCACCCTGTAGAAGAAGAAAAGGTGTATGAAGAAGGGTCTCTCGAAATACGGCTCATGATTTTTAAAAAGATATCGGTGGATTCAGGTAACATCTGCTAAGTTCCTGAAAGTAAAAACATTGTTTTGGAGCAAGAATAAAAAATGTTACATTTGGCTTTTGTCCCATACTACATATGTTGTCGGTGGGGATTTTTTAAATCTAAAACAGGAAACGCAGTTTGATTTTAATGGCCTTTTTAATGATAGATCGCCATCCATATCCGAAAACTCGCTTGCAATTGCTGCATCTCGAAAATGTCACGGATGCTTAAAGTCAACACGAACAGAATTAAAAACGAGTTCCAAAAATAAGCTGTAAGAAGTTTGACCTACATTGGAAAATGTTACTCAAGCTGTAAATATTGGTTATTTCCGAAATAAAATCCTACCTCAAAAAATCTATTTTTATGATTTGCAATTGAATATTTTTATTATAGTATTTTAAACAGCCCTTCAATTTTAATAACTATGAAATGTACATTATATTTCACCATATGGAAAATACATTTTAGCCCCAACAACTTTACTTTCTATCAATTTCTGGATTATTAGTCGATCAAGCAAAAATGTTGCAATGAATAAACGATTATATTACAATGCAAAATGAATATGTTCCTATCTAGCTCATAACCCATTATTCACGCTATTCGACAGGAGCGGTTATGGCTAAAGTATGTGATTTTATAATACAAAAAAGTCACTTAACACAAATAATAACACAATTTCGTTAGTATACAAACAGTTAGTGTTAGGGCAGATGGGAATTTATTAAGGGTAAATTTCTAAATAGTTCTAATAACGTACAAGGTGTTCGAAGGCGTAATTTGCTCAGTTTTCACAATCAATAGACTAAGGAATTGTTCTAGGGTTTCCTACATTATTAAATCATCAACATAAACTAAACTGATTGAAATGTATTTAATATAATTTTTGCCATCCATTTCAGACATTAGTTTTATCAATCAATCAGTGAAGCAAAATGTTGTGTCAATTGGCAAACACAATAAATAGAAGAAAGACTAAAACAGAACAAAACATATGAATAAGTTGTAAAATCATCATCTTCTACGAAAGAAGAGGAAAGAAGAGATTTGAAATTAGGATCCATTAACAAACATTGACAATAACAATTGACTTATTTGCTGTGAATACAATGAATAACTATTTACAGAAAAGATAGGCAAAAACTTAAAGTACTATTTTCCTTCATTTTGCGATCTGAATATGTGAATATTTAATTTCAAGTACACAAGATGTCTCATAAAAGCACTAGCGACATCAACTGTGGTTTTCTAAGTAGCACACCCAAAAATTTTTCGCAATTATTTGATAGCCCAAAGTTGGCTTGAAACTTGGCATTTAGAAGAAGAAATAAACTTTCTTTCATCTTATTTTCAAGTTTCGGTGGCTGCTCAGGCGCATTTTCCGTAAATTATCAACGTTTAAATATTTCATTTTATTATATTTATTTTTCTTTTAATGAGAACAATAACTTTATCCCTGGAATTTACCTGAAATCTTATATTAGCAAGTATACTTAATATATAGTATAGTATACTTAAACATATTTTTGGATATGGAGATGCCAAAATTAAAGCAAACAAACAAGCAAACAAATTTATACGCAATCACTATTTAATCTTAATGGGACACCCTCTATAAGCTTTGAGATTTCTTGGAGTTTCGATGTATTTGAAGTATGTGATTTTAAGAGTGTTAATTGTAACAGACTCTCAAGCAGCCCTAGTATTTCTAATGACATATCCACAAGTCTTTTAAAGCACCTCTGGTTAAAAGGTTCATAAATTTTCTTTAAGTTTTATTAATATTTTACAAAATATCTCTCATATTCATTATCTCTTCATTCATACTCCGTCTACAATTGATAAAAAGAATACCCAAAAATGGACTGGACAATACACAACCGAGCAATTACAGACCAATTACACTGCTACCAGTACTTAGCAAGGTTTTTGAGTACATAATAAGGCAGCGACTGGGAAAACTGGTCGGAAAGTACATACCATCGTATCAGTTCGGATTCAAACATCAGCACTCGACTATTCACCCACTCTTCACTCTGACTAACAATATACAAACAACCCACCTAGCTGACAGAAAGACAGCTTGCCTGTTTATGGACATTAACAAAGCTTTTGAAAGTGCCTGGCATAGAGGCTTACTATACAAACTACACACACCAACATATCTACTACACACCATAAAGAACTTACTAGAAAACAGACAACTACAAGTACGAATTGACAAAACACTGTCATTTTCCTTTTCCCCTGAAGAAGGGCTCCCTCAAGGATCCCCGCCCTCACCGTTTCTCCACTATATATATCGACAGATCGGCATACATATTACAATACGCAGACGACACGACACTTATTGTATATGACAAAACTACTGAGAGAGCAGCTCAAAGACTCCAAACACTAACAAACAACACAATGACATGGTTTTATAAATGGAGACTAACACCAAACGCGTCAAAAAACCAACTTCTGCTCACAAACCACAGACTCAACGCTGACTCCCCTACAATAACTGCAGACGGCCAAACGACACAACCAAAAAACGACGTAAAATACCTTGGAGTCACAATTGACCACAAACTTAAATTCACTAAACACATACGAAACATCAGGGCAGAAACAATAAAGAGAACAAAACACTTCCGTTCACTAACCTACAAAGACAGAGGAATTAGCACAAACACCGCCACCAAAATATATAAAGCTATTTGTAGACCCTTGCTAGACTATGGACATATACTCATGACCAACGGAACAGAAAGGACAAAACGTTATATACAAACAACAGAACAAATTGCACTAAGACTAATAACACGAATAGGACACCCCCAAAACCCACTACACAACCCCTCCACCCAACTACTATACGAACCCACAAACATGACAAAGATTTCGGAAAGACTCATACATTTACAGACAAAATGGACAAACAACCCCTACAACTGGACCATACTGAATCCCCTTTGCCTTACAAGACCAACCAAACAATCCCGCTTCCGTTTCCCTACATCAACGCTACTCGAACACTTACAAACGCAACTGACTACTGGACAATAAAATATTTTTTCTTGTCATTAGAATTGGAAAGTTTATTTAATAAGATTATTAACCTAGAATAAGAGAATTTTCATCTTTGTTTTTTATTTAGACTAAGACTACATGTATTAAACAAGGGCAGAAAGACCGATAGGTCGATAGCCTTTTTTTTTAGAAATAAAAATGTTTACTACTACTACTAATACTAATAATAATAATACTAGTAATAATAGTAATATAAAAGTTTTGGCAAGAAACGTTGACGCAGCAGATTAACGATTGTTTCTTTTCCAAATAAAAATCAATAAAAACTTAGTAAAAATATAAATAGCAATAACGCATTAATTTTAATTTTCGCTAAATGTGTAAAAGTATGTTTTTTGGAGGAAACTTAGTTTACCTTTTAATGTATTTGTCGAGAATTTAGATTCTTTGTTTTGAGGCGTAGATTTGCTTATAGTTTTGCTGAAAACGAAGCGGCTCAGAGACGGCAAAATTTCCTACAGTATTTTCCAATGGATGAGCTAAAATTTGAAACTTACTTGGGGTACATTTACTCTCACAAAATAGCATTTAAATATGTATATTATAAACCCATAAAAAACAGATCGAAAGACGAGCCGAGTAGAAACTGAATCATAGATAACTGAAAAATATAAGCAAAAAGTTCAAATTAATGTACAAATTACCTAAGCTCTAGATGTCTGTAGTATAGCCAACATAATACACTTTTTTCGTAAATTATATTATGACTGCCACTTAACGCTTAAAAATCCCGTTTAAAATCAAAATAATGGAAAACTTAACCATATTACGCCAAAAGTGATATTTCTGATAATATACGATTCATCTGCTCAATAAAAAACAAAGCAGTAAAATTCTCGTTTTTTTCTGTTCCAAAGAGCTGCTGCTGTTTTCTTATTTTATATAAGTTACTCGTAAATTGGTGTTGCTTCAAATTAGTCAATGCCATCCAAGTTTGAACACCTGCTCGGGTTAAATTTAAAAAATTTGCTTGCTGTTTCAGAATTGTAATTATTTCCAATAAAATAATTTCATCTGCTTAAACACAGAGGAATATACAGGCTGTTTCTCATCAAGTAAATAATAGAACAATAATGTTTTAAGACTAGAGAAAAATGCATTTATTCCCCCCAAAATACTAATTCGCAAAAATAACTGAAAGTTAACAGTTTTAGGCATTTACAAAAAAAATTATATACTACTGTTTTTGTCTGAATAGACATCAACAAATGTTATTGCTTTAACAAAATAAATAATAATTCCAAGAATCGATTGTTATCATTGTTTTGTTTAATTGGCAGCTTTCCTAAAAATATACCTATTTGCATAGTGGGATAAAATAAAAGAGAATTATGTGAAAATTAAATTATTAAGAAATATCTTTGAAAAAAATATAAAGCACTATTTTAATTTGCAATATCAGCACTTTACTATGCAACAAATAACTCAATTAATTAATTAATTAAAGATGTATAATAAAAACGTAGTTAAACGCTCCTACATAGCTTTGAAGCCAGAAGTGTATATCCATATGACTTTCAATTTTTATTAATATTTAAAGAACCTCAAATCTGTATTAGTCAATAGGCGACTCTTCCAAATTATTTACCTCTTGTGAACAAAATCTCGACGCCACTGTGGGATGGTATTAACATCGGATGCGGGCTTCAAAAGTTGGAGCAAAGGGTTTTCACTGGGCAGATGTGATAAGATTATCAAGCTCTGCAAGCAGCTGATGAGCGCCAAGGTCCTTAAATTAAAGATTAATTGTTTCGGTCACAGAGGCGTAGCGTTAATATTATTTTGATGTGTAGTCGAAATTGGGTTCTTTCTTTGAAAACACAATTTTTCTTCCAATCTGAATAGCTTAGATTTTTTTGTTGATCCCGGATGTCACATGTTTAATTTTGGTGATATCTGCAACACTTAATAGGAATACTTTCAGTTACATGTTTAACAAAATATCAATACTTTCAACCAGTTCTGCAAATAAATAACCGAAATTTTATTTTTTTTCGCCGACGATCTCTCTCACAACCACACATGCTGCTTCTTTCCCGCGTATACAAGTATGGAACAGTTGTTCATTTAAATTGAGCTTTAAAAGACTCAAGGGATTTAAGAAAGAAGGAGTTAACCATCGGATACTTACACGTGAACTATTTTTAAACATTTTAAAATAACCCCGCTACCTAGTAATTTGTGAAGGATTTAGAAAAACAGACATATAGTTGGCCTCTTTTTATGGTAAGCGCCCACTTTAAAACACATTAAGCTTCCAATGAGTCTGAGCTTATTCGATCAGACTCTAAGAGTGATAATAACGATTAATGTAATTTTACACGGATTTGTTTTTATTTATTTTTTTTGACTAACAGCAGAATTTTGAACTTTCCGACTTATGTATCATTGGGAATTTTATCAAAAGAAAGTATTTGTTTATATATATATATATATACACACACAGAACATATAACATTATTCATGTTATCCGACACCAAGGATTATGACCGAATTATTTATTGTCTAAAGAGAGCTGTGTAAAATTTATACGCGCCTTTTAAGGGTGAATACAATAATAATAACAGGACATCTTAAAAATACGAAACGGATATTTTAAGTTCATTCCTCTTAAAACTAAAGTTTTAAGGAAACAAGTTTAAAGTCGTATTAGTAAGACAAGTGTTAAAAGTTTCTAAACATTTGGAGTTCACTTTTGTTGGGTTTAGCATCTGAAGAACTGTTTACCCTAAAGGCAGAGTGTGACAGACAAAAATATTTCTTTGACTTTCCAACATTGCTTGGAAATAATTAATATATTATATATAAAAAATTGTTATTTTATTTTGTTGTGAATTTTAACTTTTATTACATGTTGTATCGTTTTACTTAACTGTAACAGGAAAAAATGTCCGATTTCTTTGATTGCATTTTACTGCTTTTTTTGAATAGCCTTGATTGATCTGACTGATGAGTCACTTACTTTTATTGTGTGTTTTACTTTCACATCGATGAATATGTATGCATTAAAACAGTTTATCTCAGCTAATATAATTTTGTCTTCTGCTTTTGCCTTGATATACAAGGTATACCAGGTTTTATGATTAGGACTTTAGGTATGGCTAGAAAAACGCTATTATTACTTTTTGGAAAACACTTAAATCGCCCCCAAGAATTGATCTAAACCGCAAATACTTATTTGCTAAATTGGCATTATGCTTAGCAAATAATAACTATTATAAACTCTACATCGACCGCCATTCAAAACTATTTTCAGAAAATTTGCAAAAACGCTGTTATTATTCAAAAATGCCTCTAGATTTATTCAGTTCATTTTCAAAATTAATAGTTTTTAACAATAAATTCTGGATTTAGCCTCAAAGTCCTGGAACCCAATACTTGTGCGTTATACAATATCAGTATTTTAACAATTAACTCCTCCAAACAAATGGCCCCGGTTTTGCGTCGCCCTGTAGACATAACATCATAACCAGTTTGAAATGTTTTGAGGTTAAAACAAACGATTAAACTATGATAGCAAGGTTTGCTAAAGTCCTTGTTACAAATCCTCCTATCCCGTCCAAAATACTGATATGTCTAAAATTTCCTTTTAAATCCATATACAACCAAGAAATCCTTAATATTCTCAGAAAACCTGCTGGATTTGTTGGCTCATCCCCACAAATCCCGGCCTGTATCTTCCGAAAGCCCCAATCCAAAGATTTGATTCAAATCCTTGATTTGCACCAATAGATCCTCCAATTAAATGGCATAGTGTATGAAACAGACTAACCTTTTTCACATTAAAAACAGATTTTTATTTCAAAAAATTTATACGTTATTGGATTTATGAGCACATACAAATTAAATTTTGCTTTTTAAGTACATGGTAATAATTAATTTTACGATTTCAATATAACAATTTATTATATCGCTTACAAAATGGGCAGACTCAAACAGCAGTCATTCACATGCGAGTGCATTTTATTGAAAATATTGATTTGGTTTTGTTCACTTTTCACTGTTTGATCACTTTTGCAGAAATTATTTCACTTCTTCAGGGCTAAAATGTAGGATTACGAACAGTCTGAACAAATCAACAAGAAATTAATGAATTGAAGAAACAAACCAATACATGCGCTGCGACAACTTTTCTAAAATGATGTCAGTACGGCTAATGAACGAAAGTCCGACAATACCAAATTTATTAATTTATAATATCCGAATATATATATATAGATATATATATATAGTATATATATATATATATATATATATAGATATATATATATATATATATATATATATAAATTATATATTATTTTAATATGTGTAAACAATAATTTAATTTTTAGCTTTAGGATATTTGTAAAAAAATTTGTACCCAACAGTTTATCCGAACAAAAAAAGATTGCGCTTAATTTTCCAATTTATTTAGAAGAAAAATTCTCGGCACTGGTATCTCACGTTTCGGATATAATAATAAATTTTAATTCTTTAGCACCCCTAAATCTTTAGCGCCCTTTATTTTCATAAACAAGCATTTTCAGATTTTGATTCATTTACCATACGTTTCCATATTAACATTATTTTTTCCCGTATAATCTACTGTAAGAGTTTGCATACCTAATTGTGGCTCACCCTGTATATTCAGAATTCACAATTCCGATGATGGAATATGGAAAGTAATAATATGAAAATGTTTGATTTTGTTATTGAAATTGTTTTAACTTGAAATTGTAACAAAACGTTCAGCTCAGTATCACCATCATTATTTTAAAATGTTATTTTATTCGAGAATGAGTTACTACAACGTTAACGTCGTCATAAATAATTTTAAATGTTTTAGCATTTGATGATGTTTGTCTGTTTTTTATGTGAATGTTGTTTTTTAATGATTTATTAGGCAGTTTAGAAAAGAAAAAATGGTCTCACAGTTTATTGGTATTTCTAAATATTTTAGTAAATATGAGTAAAAGTTACATGTAGGAGATACATGTAAGTAATAATGATGACATGTTCACATAAGGTTTGAAATAGGATTAAACTTGTTTTAAGAGTAGTAGTAGTAAACATCTTTATTTCTAAAAAAGGCTATCGACCTATCGGTCTTTCTGCCCTTGTTTAATACATGCAGTCTTAATCTAAATAAAAAACAAATATGAAAATTCTCTTATTCTAGGTTAACAATACTATTAAATAAATAAAATTTCAGTGGCAAGAAGAAATTATTTTATTGTCCACTAGTCCGTTGCGTTTGTAAGTGTTCGAGTAGCGTTAATGTAGGGAAACGGAAGCGGGATTGTCTGGTTGGTCTTGTAAGACAAAGGGGATTCAGTATGGTCCAGTTGTAGGGGTTGTTTGTCCATTTTGTCTGTAGCTGTATGAGTCTTTCCGAGATCTTTGTCATGTTTGTGCGTTCGTATAGTAGTTGGCTGGGGGGTTGTGTAGTGGGTTTTGGGGGTGTCTTATTCGTGTTATTAGTCTTAGTGCAATTTGTTCTGTTGTTTGTGTATAACGTTTTGTCCTTTCTGTTCCGTTGGTCATGAGTATATGTCCAAAGTCTAGCAAGGGTCTACAAATAGCTTTATATATTTTGGTGGCGGTGTTTGTGCTAATTCCTCTGTCTTTGTAGGTCAGTGATCGGAAGTGTTTTGTTCTCTTTATTGTTTCTGCCCTGATGTTTCGTATGTGTTTAGTGAATTTAAGTTTGTGGTCAATTGTGATTCCAAGGTATTTTACGTCGTTTTTTGGTTGTGTCGTTTGGCCGTCTGTAGTTATTGTAGGGGAGTCAGCGTTGAGTCTGTGGTTTGTGAGCAGAAGTTGTTTTTTTGACGCGTTTGGTGTTAGTCTCCATTTATAAAACCATGTCATTGTGTTGTTTGTTAGTGTTTGGAGTCTTTGCGCTGCTCTCTAAGTTGTTTTGTCATGTACAATAACTGCCGTGTCATAGTGTATATGTCATGGCAGTATATATTGTAGAGAAACGGTGAGAGCGGGGATCCTTGAGGGAGCCCTTGCTCAGGGGAAAAAGAAAATGACAGTGTTTTGTCAATTCGTACTTGTAGTTGTCTGTTTTCTAGTAAGTTCTTTATGGTGTGTAGTAGATATGTTGGTGTGTGTAGTTTGTATAGTTTGTATAGTAAGCCTCTATGCCAGACACTGTCAAAAGCCTTGTTAATGTCCATAAACAGGCAAGCTGTCTTTCTGTCAGTTAGGTGGGTAGTTTGTATATTGTTGGCCAAAATAAAGAGCGGATGAACAGTCGAGTGATGCTGTTTGAAACCAAATTGGTAGGTAGGTATATATTTTCCAATCACTTTTTCAAGCCGCTGCTTCATTATGTGTTCAAAAATTTTGCTTAGTACTGGAAGTAGTGTAATTGGTCTGTAGTTGCTCGGTTGTGTATTGTCCAGTCCATTTTTGGGTATAGGGATTATTAAGCCGTTTTTCCATGTTTCTGGGATTTTGATTTGTGATGTAGTTGTTCAATTCAGTTAGGATCAGTTTGTGTGTTTCTTGAGTTAGGCTTCTTGTTTTAAGAATTGAGAGCTATAATTGAATAGGGCTAATAATAATAGAATAACGATATTTTTGGTGGAATTAATAAATATTTATTAATAAACGAAACACGCTGTATATATGCACATATATATTTCTTCTGTTATCACTGATATTATCAGGACTTAATCAAACTGTAAACTTACAATGTCATGTCATTGATAAATACAAGATATAGAAAAGTGCTAAGAAAAAATTATTTTGTAAGGTTTCCGGAAATCTGCGCTCTTAATGGGATGGTGTTGTTAATCGCATTTCTGTGAAGAACATTTTCAATTACGCATTATTTAGCTCATAACTTTGAGGGCAACATTTTCTTAATAGAGTTATTGAAGATTTATCTAAAACTTACTTAAAAGGAAGACAGATCGTGTTTTAAGAAACATCAGCAAAATTTATGACAATTTGTTACCATGAGCCGAGCTCAAAAAGATGAGCGGCACTTTTCAAGACATCTAAATACAATGTTTATTATTTGGAAAGATTGGAAAATCCTCTGTAAATCAGGGAAAACCTACGAGGTTGTTAGGCATATAAATGGTGTAGCAGATCGTTTTATATTATATACAAATATATTATAAATAATATTGTTTAATTTTTTTATATATAAAATTTATATTATAAATAAATAAATAAATTATATACAAATAAATTGGCTGTGCAAAGCCAACGTAACACTGTTACTCCAGAAAACCTTTGCGCTTCTTCCTAAAGTTAAAGAGCTTCTTGCAAAGTCCATTTGCGGTTTTTGAACGGGAAGCAGTACGCAAAATTTATGGATTCGTGATTTGACACGCAAAGCTGGATTTAAAAAAATGCAGACCTTATGGTCAAATTCAACGGCTGGAGTTTAAAACTGAAGGTGTGTTGCAATAATTCCACAATTTGCGATGCACGAATAGACAATAAAATGAAATGAACAAGTTTTCTTATTACTCCAAACAAAGGCTACTGAGACATTCATTATATTGGCACTGGAATAACCTAACGATTCCGGAGATTGCGGCGAAAATGCTGGTTCCAATGGACGTTCAAATTTCAAGAGATATTCCTGCAATATGAGGAAAACCACGTTTAACAAGCGCATAGGGTTGATCTTTCGGACGGATCATTACAAATACGAAAGTAAACTGCATTTTGTATTTAAATATCATCTGGTTATGACAAGACAATTGATAAACAATGCAACACCTTGAAAAAGATCCGCATTCAATAAATATCGACCCCAATTTCGGCACAATGACAAATAGAGGAATAAATAAAGATAGGAAATAATAGAGAACCTGAGGATTTCCGGTTACTTAAACACATTAGATAATCAGTACTCTGCCATACAACTTACGTTAAATATATTGACTAAAGTTGTTATCCGCCTGAAGCAAGGGGAGTCTGTAAATTGCTATGGATAACGTGCATGTTAATTTAACGCAGGTGGTACAGAGCATAAGCCTGATTATCCTATAGTTTAGTCTAGGGCAGTGGTTCTCAGAGTGTGGGTCGCAACCCCTGGGGGTAACGTTAAACAACGAAGAAAGTCGTAAATGAATTTTCCAAATTAAGTATCTAAAGGTTCATCTATCATCCTCAATGTTGATAAAATCTACAACATAACTACAACAAAAACAGTTTCTTTTTGTAATTATAATGTAGATTTGGAAAAATTCTATAAAAATATGATGACATTATCCGAAAATTAACAATAATATAGCAATTTATTGAGTAATACGGTTTACATGTCACCCAATTCAATCAAGTAAATCACTTTGAAAGTATAAGCTATTACATGTTCTACAAATCCGATTCGTAGCTGAAAAAATATTGTTTAGGAATATTAATAAATATATTTGCTGTTATTATCTATAATATAACGTATAAAATTCCCGGAAATTATGTCAGACCCACATCAAAAAACGAAATAAATCTGCAATAATTAATTATAACTTAACAGTATCACGATAATATTTCAATCAGTTCAGAATACTTAAAGCAAATCTCAAAAAAATTTACTATTTTCAAATTGATTATTATAATTGAGATCTTTATAAAATGCTATTCATCTGATGTACCGATCAGCAGCTATATTCATAAACTCAACAACTACCTCCCAGCAACAGAATATACAATAATACACCCTAATTTATTGAAATGAATGCCAAAACCATATTTAAACCACCCTCTATTAGACAACCTATTTTCTATGAACTGTTATACATTTCCGCTGTAAATGGATCTTAGTGTCTGAATTTTGCAATGTTAAACATATTATACTCGTACTTCAAAGTGCAAAAGTCGTTTTTACACATGCAAAAAACTTAGCACTTAAAAAGGCATTCCATATCTGCCTAAGCAAATCAAAACAGTGTTAGATATATCACGTAGATATGGATCATTTTATTTTCATCGTGTTTATGAAAAATATCCGATAAATCTTTGAGATGACATTTAAACAATTGTAATTCAATCTCAATTTTCTCGGTCTCCTTTACTTGAAGCGTTTTGCAACAAAAGCACCCTTTTGCATAAAACCGATCGTTTTATTTGAAAAGCCGTCGTTAACAAACAGGAGCAGCCCCAAAGAAGTTATACAAAACCAACCCTCGACTCGCAAATAATACCCTAACTGATTATACTATGAAGTTTTGAATGACATTAGCCGATTTACGTAAAAAAATTCCCTATTATCTGTTTTCAAAGCTTGGAAGTATATATTTTAGTCGACCTTAGATGTACTGGTATGCATTTCAGGTACAATATATGAAGGTATTTTTTTCAGTTTTAATTATTATAATCACTCTCTAAAAACAGATAGTTTTAAAAATATGTGGAGGAATGCTACCGAAAAAAAAAGAGCAACGCAATATGCGTTTTCCTCATGTTTTTAGTAGTAGTAGTAGTAAACATCTTTATTTCTAAAAAAAGGCTATCGACCTATCGGTCTTTCTGCCCTTGTTTAATACATGCAGTCTTAATCCAAACAAAAAACAAATATGAAAATTCTCTTATTCTAGGCTAACAATCGTATTAAATAAACTTTCCAATTCTAATGACAAGAAAAAATTATTTTATTGTCCAGTAGTCAGTTGCGTTTGTAAGTGTTCGAGTAGCGTTGATGTAGGGAAACGGAAGCGGGATTGTCTGGTTGGTCTTGTAAGACAAAGGGGATTCAATATGGTCCAGTTGTAGGGGTTGTTTGTCCATTTTGTCTGTAGATGTATGAGTCTTTCCGAAATCTTTGTCATGTTTGTGCGTTCGTATAGTAGTTGGGTGGAGGGGTTGTGTAGTGGGTTTTGGGGGTGTCTTATTCGTGTTATTAGTCTTAGTGCAATTTGTTCTGTTGTTTGTATATAACGTTTTGTCATTTCTGTTCCGTTGGTCATGAGTATATGTCCATAGTTTAGCAAGGGTCTACAAATAGCTTTATATATTTTGGTGGCGGCAGAGATTAGTCAACTAATCTCTGGTGGCGGTGTGCTAATTCCTCTGTCTTTGTAGGTTAGTGATCGGAAGTGTTTTTCATGTTTTTAATATTCGGTTAATTTATAAAAAACTAAAGGCACCAAATTGACCGATGAGCCCTTGTCTAATTAGGGTCTAATTATGGTCATAATTTAATTGATTGTTTAAAGTAGGCAATTTGTCGTTAATCACAAAAATCCTGCAAGTATTATTACAAGATTCAAGATACGTCAGTATGAAAGTCCTACGATTTCCAGTCCAGACAAAGCAGTTGTAACAGTCCTAAGAAGGAAAACTATTTCTATAAATATAAATAATAATACAGTGTGATTTGCAAACCAATGCATTCCTTGCAGTAGGTTTGAGTATGTCAGTTGAAGTTTTAGTACATGTATAGATAGATATATTTCCTTTTTTTTCCTGTAAGATTTGGGAAATGCTCTCTTACGCACACCCAGAGCTGAAGTTCTGGCGCTCTGGGCTGTGTGGAACTCCAGCTTAGCTGTTTACTCACTAAGACCCTTCCTCACCTCCGAAGTGGTGTTTGGCCTAGCACCACGGTCATTTCTGTCCTCTTGTGCCTTGGTATTTTACTCCCTCATTATCCCAGTGTATTCAATGAATTCCAGAAGAATCTTGAAGGGGGTACGCATGACCTGGTCTGGTAGAACTTCATCTCCTCCCAGGGGTCTTCGTCTACCCGTTGCATATGACGTGCAGCGACACATAATATGTAGTGCAGTTTCGTCCTCTAATTCGCACCCTCTGCAGGTCGGTTGATCGCTCAGTCCCATCCTGAAGGGGTGTTTTTGCAGGGGGCGTGTCCTGTTAAAAAGGCCACTATCCTCCTTATTTTTTGCCTGCTGAGATCTAACAGTTCGTTTTTACGCACTGGTTGTGCAGGTACCACCAACTGCCTTGCGTTAAGTAGTCGCGGTGTCTCCTCCCAGTACTTTTTATGTTCTTCCAAGATCCATTGCCCAACTCCCACCGAAACTTGGGCATGAGATATACGACAAGCAGGTTCTTGGTTGGTCAGTGGTTGCTCGGCCCTTGCCTTAGCAAGTTCCACAGCAATCTCGTTTCCTTTGCTCCTGTTTGTCCCAATTGCCCAAGTGATTTTTACTCTGTTTGAGTTTCCAGCCAGGGTCGTAAGTTCTTTTACACAATCTAGCACACATTGTGACCTGATTGTGTACGATTCAAGTGCCTTTATTGTGGCTTCATCTCCAGTTACGATGGTAATATGCTTACGTGTGTAGGCTCTTTCCCTCATTTTCCGAGCGCAATTTGTTATCGCTAGTACACTTGCTTGAAAAGCGGTCGTGATTGTACCCAGGGTTAAGGTAATTCTTTCCCCGGTTCTACCTCTTTCGACTATATATTTCCTTAGTAGGTATATCAGGTGCCAAAAACACTTAGTAAAAACATTGTACTAATTCAATACTAAGGATTAGTCAAACTAATTTTTATTTACATGTTAAATAATATACTTTGTAAATAAATAAAACAAATGATTGACCTTCCTGATTGATGACTCAACACCAGACGTTCTACTGCACACAAGAAACTTGACAAACACCATCAACAACATAAACTTAACCAACGAACTTGGATCCGACCACCTGGCTATTACGTTTAACATAGACTTACAACATACGCAACCTACCTCCAATACACCTCCTATAGAGAAAAACTTAAACCTAACAAAGACTGACATAGACAAAGTGAAACAACATATACATGACTACATTCAATCACAAGCACAGCACATTTCAATAGAAACCATACAACAACAACTTTCACTAGCCATAGGAAAATTTAGCCCGGAAATAAAAAATGCTTTCTACCGACATACACTACCCAAATACATACTGAGACTAATAAAACATAAGAGAGAACACACAAATAAACAAACACTCAAAATAACGACCTAAAAAAGACACTGAACCAACTCAACAGAAACATTAAAACTCTGATTGGACAATACCGACAAGACAAATGGCTAGAAACATGTAAAAAAATACAGGACAAAGGCAAAACATACTGGCGAAAAATTAAGAAACTGGCGCAATACAGGAAGACTGGCATTACTGACACAATTGACGAAAACGGAATAGAACGCTACACAGACAAAGAGAAAGCGGACGCATTCGCCAGACACTATCAAAGGGCCTTCAGCATATCGACAAACCCTAACTTCGACAATGACAACTGGAACTTGATCAACGACTGGTACTTGAACTATTTTAACAACTCACCAAACTATGCCTGCACACTGATCACAGACACAGAGTACGATGAAGCCCTAGCGCACATCAAGAACACTGCACCGGGGAAGGATAAAATTAAGGCAAAAGTCTTGAAAAGCCTAACTCAAGAAACACACAAACTGATCCTAACTGAATTGAACAACTGCATCACAAATGGCAGAATCCCAGAAACATGGAAAAACGGCTTAATAATCCCTATACCCAAAAATGGACTGGACAATACACAACCGAGCAACTACAGACCAATTACACTGCTTCCAATACTGGGCAAGATTTTTGAAGGCATAATGAAGCAGCGGCTTGAAAGAGTAATTGGAGGGTATATACCTACCTACCAATTTGGTTTCAAACAGCATCACTCGACTGTTCATCCGCTCTTTATTTTGGCCAACAATATACAAACTACCCACCTAACTGACAGAAAGACAGCTTGCCTGTTTATGGACATTAACAAGGCTTTTGACAGTGTCTGGCATAGAGGCTTACTATTCAAACTATACAAACTACACACACCAACATATCTACTACACACCATAAAGAACTTACTAGAAAACAGACAACTACAAGTACGAATTGACAAAACACTGTCATTTTCTTTTTCCCCTGAACAAGGGCTCCCTCAAGGATCCCCGCTCTCACCGTTTCTCTACAATATATACTGCCATGACATATACAATTACAACTTACCAGACAAAAATCAAATCGACAGATCGGCATACATATTACAATACGCAGACGACACGGCACTTATTGTACATGACAAAACTACTGAGAGAGCAGCGCAAAGACTCCAAACACTAACAAACAACACAATGACATGGTTTTGTATATGGAGACTAACACCAAACGCGTCAAAAAACCAACTTCTGCTCACAAACCACAGACTCAACGCTGACTCCCCTACAATAACTGCAGACGGCCAAACGACACAACCAAAAAACGACGTAAAATACCTTGGAATCACAATCGACCACAAACTTAAATTCACTAAACACATACGAAACATCAGGTCAGAAACAATAAAGAGAACAAAACACTTCCGATCACTAACCTACAAAGACAGAGGAATTAGCACAAACACCGCCACCAAAATATATAAAGCTATTTGTAGACCCTTGCTAGACTTTGGACATATACTCATGACCAACGGAACAGAAAGGACAAAACGTTATTCACAAACAACAGAACAAATTGCACTAAGACTAATAACACGAATAAGACACCCCCAAAACCCACTACACAACCCCCCCACCCAACTACTATACGAACGCACAAACATGACAAAGATCTCGGAAAGACTCATACAGCTACAGACAAAATGGACAAACAACCCCTACAACTGGACCATATTGAATCCCCTTTGTCTTAGAAGACCAACCAGACAATCCCGCTTCCGTTTCCCTACATTAACGCTACTCGAACACTTACAAACGCAACGGACTCGTGGACAATAAAATAATTTCTTCTTGCCACTGAAATCTTATTTATTTAATAGTATTGTTAACCTAGAATGGGAGAATTTTCATATTTGTTTTTTATTTAGATTAAGACTACATGTATTAAACAAGGGCAGAAATACCGATAGGTCGATAGCCTTTTTTAGAAATAAAGATGTTTACTACTACTATTGTTAACCTAGAATAGGAGAATTTTCATATTTGTTTTTTATTTAGATTAAGACTACATGTATTAAACAAGGGCAGAAAGACCGATAGGTCGATAGCCTTTTTTAGAAATAAAGATGTTTACTACTACTAAAATAAATGTAAATAAAAAAAAATTGTAAGAGCGATAATGTGAAAGTTCGATACAAATTCAAAATCGATTTTGCTGTGCAATAAATAGATTTTCTTTTTTTTCTCCAATAAAGTATGAATAAAGTCGGCAAAACCTTTCCAGTATTTTCAGTAAATTTTTAATTTTTTATTAAAATTTTTCTACCCAGTTATCGAAAACTAAGAGTTCTTGAATCATGGGATATCAAGGGAATATATGGAATATAACTTCAGCAAGAAATGCATCGATTGATGAAACATCCTGTATAAAGAGTTATTTATATTTGCGTTGCAGTTATTATTTAATAGTCTTAAATTGTGCTATATTTTTGACCACATTAAAGCGCATTGTTAACTATCATAAAAAAATTAAATTGTTGTCTCATCGCTCACCGGAGCCAGTGGCTGCTGTAAAGCAGAATAATATCAGTCTAAAATAAAAGAAATTTCCTCTATTTCCTGATTTTTGTTTTTGTATTGCTTCGTTTAGTCCCATTATTTCAAATCTTACTATTTTCGTTGCACCTTAATGTGGAATTCCTACTGAGATCACATTTTCCGCCAGTTTCATTTGGACTACAAATACTTTTAAAGATATTTATACAGAGGGTGTTTCTAATTCTAAAATCATAGGAAAATTTACTAAAATAGACTAAAGCGTTCAATTCCTATAAATATGGATTCGCAAATGTTTCGTTCCAAACTTTTTGTATCTACAAATGTTTATGCTGCAATAAGGAAGAGCCAATTCGATTTTTCAGATGCCTGCAAAAACAACTTTAGTAACATTAGATGGTATTTTTGAAAAAATGTTCCGGCTAGTTTCAATTAACCAAGACTATTTTCTTTTATGAGGTAGCCATTTCAATCTACCAGTCGTCTGAGTAACCAAATTTCCATTTTCCTTTCTTGTTCGTTCGTATTGTTATGAACGTTGGAGGATGGAGCATGCATTTTTTAAACAGAATACTCTATATTTTACTTAATTTTCGCATCGTATACTTTCAGGATTAAATGTTCTATGTAATAATTTACAGTTCTCATACAAGTCAAAAAGTTACAATATTTTATATTTAAATAATGAAATTTTATTTAGAAACATTTATTCTTATAAGCTTGTTTTAAAAGTCTTCAGCCTCTCTTTAAAACACCTACAGTTTGATTTCAACATTTAGTTTTGTCTTGGGATAAAACATAGCGCATGTTGCCACTCTGTATATGACGGATGAGAATGTTCTCATCTGTTTATGCGGTGTTTTTAGAGCGTAGAGCTACGAGAATTACGAACTTTTATGCACATATATTGTATGGTCTTAATAGGTAATACTAAAGATATCATAATTTCCCGTCAACTAAAAAAAAGGTAAATACATTTCCGCGGGAAAATCATTATGCTTCTGCATTCAGAGAAGCTTACAAAAGCGAAAATAATTTTATTTCCCAAGCGGCTAATTCCTGCCAATAGAAATTTGACCCTGGCGTCCTTATTAAAATTCTAAGTATTCAATCAATCCAAATTTTGTTCAAATATTCCTGATTTTCGATGTGATGTTGGAAAATTAAAATGGGGACAAACTGTATATACAATTTTAAATCGATCGTTCACCACGAAAATATTTAAGGTGATGATACATCCTAACGAAAAGGTTACATAATCACAAAAGGGTATGTACTAAAATTGTGACTCAGAAAACTTCAGGTTTCATGTGTTGCACGTCGTGTTTAGCAATTTTGGATCGAAAAGTGTAAAATCGCGTTTCCAACGGCTTTAAAGTGTTTTAAATCTTCAGAAAGGTGTCCCTTGACAACAATTAACTACTTACTGGATGTGAGTGTTTCATTTCGCGATTTTGTTGCTTTAAACTAGTTTGGGATTGTGAATTGAATCAACATATTAACACAAAGGTGTGCTTTAATAGGTGAGTTTGAAAATTGTTACATTTTATACCGAATTCATACTGAGGTTATATCTATTGTTACAAATGTGATACCCCGTCAAATTGTTGTTATATTTACATACCGAAACAGTGTTCATTGTTCATAAGATATATGATTAGAAACATTTTCTGGTTTTAAATCGTATATTTTTAAATAAACTGGTGTTTTGATTTCCAATAGCCGCCTAGTAACTTTCGCAAGGATTTGCGTTATTAAACGAGAACAATTAATTTCACAACTTTTTGTTTCTTTTAACGATAATTAACATTCTTTGCCACTAAGCACTGTGATGTTTCCGCTAATTTTAAATGCTTTTTATTTACGAATTAGTTATAAAGTGTAGCAAGAAATTCAAACGATTCGAACTTTTTCTATCGAATTACGACTGAATAAAAAATAGCGTTCCTCTGTTCAAAGTAATTCTTATTATGATTCGGTTAAAGCAAATAGTTATAAAACAGATATTTTCATGGCTTGATCCACAGAGAAGTTTTGATTAAGTTATACCGTAGCCAAATGGGTTTATTATTTAAAGTATTGACGAGAGGGCTGCAATTCCTTTACAGTTGTAAATAAATTAGGACACGTCTGGTTTGCTTAAGTGTATTTGGAAAGAAAACCGTTAAACGTTCTTACACTATTGATGCTTTTTATGGGTATTAAATAATTTTTCTTTGTTTGAATAATGAATGTAAAATTGGTGTTATCTTTTCATTTAAATTACGCAGTCCAGACAGTCTGCTCTTGGGGACATTGCGAATACTTTTAAGTAGCCATTGTTTAATCTTGAGAGTCTCTCCAACCCGCGTTAGGTCGTTAAGTAACAAATTGCCATTGCAGTGATATTTTCTCATGCCATTTATTTCTGCATCTTTTGGTTCAAAAGTTCAGTCATTTTAAATCCGGATTTGAAACAGGTTCTGGGGGAATTAAATGTAAATCTAATTATTTCTCCGTAAACCTTTAGTAAAAGTTATTGCTAGCTTTTATTTACAATTTTTTTTTCTGGGTAATTGCTCTGTGATAGTTCAGTTCAATGTCACTGATTGAATCGAAAATGTTGCCACGTTATGCTGAACAACTTCATTTTAAGACAAGTTAATATGAATCAATAAATATTAATATGAATATAAATTGATGTTGAGTTGTTTCTGGAATATTTGAAATCGCCACTTGACGTTCCCTTGCTTTATATGGAAGCACCCTCAATAATTCTGGTCTTTAAAAGTTCGAAGTCAGTTTTTTTTCGTCGTTTTAATAAGCTTCTTATAACAGAGTTAACTTTATTTCCGTTGCTACTTTAGCTAAGCTCATTAAATCATATTTTTATTCTAAACTTTATGTTGCCCTAAAAGCAGTATTTTCGTATAAAAGTCATTGTTAATTAATATGGGATCTTTAAACAATTTTCTTGTTGGTTATTTCTAGTGCCGTACATACTTTTCAACAAAAAAAATTGCTCAGCCTTTCAAAATGAAAAAAAATATGCTAAAATTGCCAAAAGTAGCTATAAAAGGTTCCATAATAGCTAAGCCTATAGCTATTATAGTTAGGTAAAATTACAGAAAACGGTTTAAGTAATAAGTAAATAATTATGTCATGTTATTCAGACTTGAATGTTAAAAGAAGAGTCAGTTATTTCAACAGCACAAAAGAGCATTTTATATATTCTAAATTACAACGTTAAATGTTTTTTTATATATGTATATCCTTTTGTAAAACAGATCTTGTACTACAATTATTTTATTTTATTTTCTTAAATAGACTGTTTTTAAATTTCTGAAGTTAAAGTTTACATTTTCTTAAGAACACTTTTGCATAGGTTATTTTAAAATACTAATTTTTTCGCTCTTTGAATATTTTATTGCAGTTTTGTATTTGAAATTTACTTTGTTATTTAAAATACTCTCAACCAAAAAGTAGAAATATTTCAACATTATTGCGATTTTTATTTTCAGTTTTTTGTCTTATTTCTTGCCAATCAAATTCCAGTACGTGATAACAAATCAATTCTAGAAAATCTTGTTAATTCTCAACGAAACTCATAAATAATTTTGGTTACAAGTTTAATAATTTGATCGACTGAGCTAGAAATTTAGCAGTAGGTTGATTTCTTGCACGGTAAATGTTTGGTTCTGTATCAAGTTAAGCTTTCTTCCGGAATCCTCCAAACAAGCTCAATGGGCATTAAATAATGTTATGCGTTTGCTTGAAGATTTCAATTTTGTAGATGTGTTTAGTTCCAACTTGAAGAATTTAAATAAAACAATTATTAAACCATTTTTCTTGTTCATGTTCATAAACCGTAAATAATTCACAAAAATATATATGTCGCCCAATAAAGCTGACCTATAATTGTACTAAACTGAAACTGGGTTAATATACGTATTAAGATTTTTTTTGTTGGCACACCTAATTACGGTTCTAATGTCGGTTGTTTCAATATTTCCTAAATAGTCCTGCTTATACACATCATTACTATACATTTCAGTGATTGTGCATAATTTCTAATGTGTTTGGTTAACATCCATCGTAACTAGCCATTCCATCTATCACTTTTTCATAAACAATACAGCAGTAAGTTTTTCTAACAGCAATTATTGTATTATAACTGATTATTTAAGCAAAACAAAACCTTATTGCCAGGATTCTTATTTTATCAATTCAATGCTTACTTTCTTAGGTCATAATTAAACCAAATTTCTTGACATCGATGTGTAACTTTCTTTTCTGGGTAGATTTTAGCCTTCTAAACGTATGATGTATCACATTTAGTACAAATTTTTAGCTCTATTCTAAGTCATTAGACGTTTTCCAAAAAACACAAAGGATAGGGACCGACTTTTAAAAAGTCATTAAAATTTTGACTTTGAAAAACTTGATTTACAAACTATGGTTTTTTATGTTTCGAAATCTTTCTATTATATTTTCAAAAAAATTTAAAAATCATGTTACAAATCCATGTTGATTGGGAATAAAACGTTCTATTCAAAAATGACTACTGTGGAAATTAGAGCTTTTCAAATAGAGTGTTTTACTCTTTGGTTCGTTTCTGAACGTTCCAAACCGCTTTCTGTTCATGCTTTCTACATATATAATATATGCCTAAGAAGTTTTGGTGTAACAAATCGATTATAATTGAAGCCATATGTGGCCTTTTGGTGTAATTTTTAATTATGTAAATATTATTTTCGACTTTTTGTTATTCTGAATAAGAAAATCTAAAACTTCAATTTATTCTGAAATGAAAAGAAACTTAATTGCGAGCAATGCATGCGGAAAACATGTTCGTTTTTTTACACAGCGATACAAAGCGAAAAATTGCTTTTGCTTGATTGTGTTATGTCTTTCAAATATTCCATAAATTTCCTTAGAAGTAAATATATTTTTTGGGATTCGGTATACAGGGTGCTCCAGACATATACCGTCAAACTTTTAGAGGTGGAAGGGAACATCAACAATTTTTTGCCACAAAAACGTATGTTCTAAAACAATAGTCGACTCCGGAAATTTTTTCGTTTCTCAAAATGTGGCTTTGTATCTCACCTGTTGCAGCTATAATAAATATACATCATAAAATAATGTAATTTATTCGATGAATTGATATTTTTGTCTCAGAAACCAACGAGCAATTTTTCCCTAATAGAATCAACGTTTTTTTTTGCAAACTTCACACGCTATTCATCGAAAACGCTTTGTTTTCGGACAAATGTTTATAAATCAATATATATTATTTTTATGTTGTCTACCACCCTTAAAATGTTGTCTGTGTAGTTATAGAACACCCAAGATTCATGCTAAAATATAGTAGCGAAGAATATTTTGATGCTGCTTTTAAATGCGTATTAAATTAAGCAATTTTATGGTCACCAAAAACAAAGAACGAACGGAAAAATTGCAGGAAAATGCGTTAGGAAGAATACATAATACTTTGACGGTGATTTATCGAATAATACAAAATTTGAGTTTGAAACATGAGTAAGAGAAATATTTAATAGACATCTTTAACAATTTTCTATCTATTTTTATAGGATTTCGTGTATACAGGTTGCTTCATAGATATACGAAGTAACTTTCTAAAGGTGGTGCTGAAATTTGTAGAAAAAAATAATTTTTGTATCAATCAATCATCAATTGTTAGGAAAAGCAATATCGAATGCAGCTTTTTTAACTTGGAACTTTCCGTATCATGCTTTGTTTTCAAGGCAAGAAAGTTAATCTTTTGAATACAATATTATGAAGTGAGAATATTTTTGGTTTGTAAGTTTATAAACATAAACTAACACACATAACTATAATTATATAGTAAATGTTTTTTGCAAGTTTCCTATATTTGTTTGAAATATCTTTTCATTACCTGGCTGACGTTGTGCTATTTAAATTAATATAATAAAATAAAATAATAAAATTTAAACATCGGTTTTTAGCAATGGAAACGAAGCATGATACGATAGATTCTCAATTGAAATCAAAACTCGCTTTTAAGTTGTGTTTCTGGCGAAATTTAAAGTTTTTCAAAACTTTCAGTGAGAAAAATCTATTTAAATAATTTTTATCACTATGTAAAATTATTAGTATAATGTATGTTCAATGACATCCATTATACATATAGATGACCCACAGGAAAAAAAACCAGTGGAGTCAATCCACCTATTCGGAAACATCTGATTAAGATATTCGCAAAGAATGATCGAATAATGTGGTAGCGCTCCATCTTGTTGAAACCTACAATTCTGACGATTGACTTCCCCATTCAATATAAAGATTGCCTCGTCGGAGGAAAGGATGTTTTCAAATTGAAGTAGATTATACTAATTCATATTCATTAACACTTCACAAAACTGTACTCTTCGATCTGGGTCGTCTTCACTTAATTCTTGTACATGTTTTAATTTGAAAGGATGTCATTTGTCGAACTTTTATTTTTATACACCGTGGTCGACATATTTGAAAAATCACAGCCAACCTGACTAACGCTGCTGTGTGTGGATTATCTCATGCTCTTAAAAACTTTAAATCTCAGCTTTTGGTCAACTTAAAGATGTCCACTTTGCAGTCGATCGTTAACAGATCCAGTTTCTCGAAAAAAATTTCCATTTTGAGGTTTCATTAGCTGCTCAGATGTATTTTTAACAAATTATCAAAGTTCAACCAGAGATTAGTAGATCAACTAGTAGATCAACTAATCTCTGGTTCAACTACACTGCTCAACAAAATAAACGGTACACGGACAAATGTCGACTAATTTTGAAACTAGATAAATTCTGATTGCTGCGAGCGATTTGATTTATGTTTGAAGCGCTATTTAGTGCAATTCTTTTTCGGTTAGTGCGTATTTTCGCTTACAATTATTGCTTAAGATAAAGCTGCTACACGGTGGCAAATGAAACAATGCAAAATTGGTGAAAGTTTCACATGCTCTTAGTTGGACAAAAACGTTTTTGTATTCTCACACCACAAGCATTAAGATAGATCTCATATATTGAAAAAGGTTTTTGAATTTGTCGACCATCTCGTTTATTTACAGAATGGCCTCAAAAAAATCAAATTATTGGTCTTGCAGTGATAATTTTTTTATCCTGAACCGATTTTCTAAATCTAGTGGTCATATTGAAGCTAAAACTTCACAGTCATTCTTCATATTTCAACGAAATATTTGAAAGTAAACTTCAGTTAGTTGAAAATCAATTCAATTCAATTCTGATTTGGGATTTTTTTTTGTGCAACCCTGTATATCGAATTTTTGTTTTAAAGTTGTTTGTTTATGAAGTTTGAGTTTCAACATGAGCTTAAGATCGTGTAAATCGGATCAAGAGCAAAAAAGTTATCGCTGCAAGACCAAAAAGTTGATTTTTGGAGACCACCCTGTAAATAGAAGAGATGGCGGAAAATTTCCAAAATTGTTTCGAGCTATTTTTTTTTAAAGAGTTTATCTTTAAACTTTAGGTGTTGAAATCCAAAAGAACTCTATTTTGTTAGTCTGAACTTTTCGCAAATGTGCATTTTTTCATTTGCCACGCGGTAGAAAATTTATCAAACGTGCTTAATTTTTTTCCACAACATGGCATAACAGAACACAAATGGTGCTAGATAACGCTTTAACGAGGCACCAAATGCCTCAAAGCAGTCATAATTTATTCAGTTCAAAAGTTGGGGCAAACTTTGGCTGTGTAACGTTTATTTTGTTGATCAGTTTATTTTAATTGACTAAAGCAACTTTTTTTCTAATGGAAAGCATATTTTTCTACTCGAATATATTTGAGATCTTATACAGCACCTTTTAGTACTTTTGAAGATATGTTCTATAGTCATTGGCAATCAGTTTCAAAACTATATTTTGCAAAAATATACTTTCTGATTGAAATCATATTTTTCACTTTACCGATGTCAAATAAGAGCATCTTTAATCAAAAAAGTTAGAGAAAGTAATGAAAAAAAAATGTGCATATCTTTGTCATTTAAAAATAATTAACAGAACAGTCAACGTTAAAACAACTTTGAAAATATATACGAAAATAACTTTGAAATTATATACGAATGTCGCCTCTATCAAGAATTAAACACTATCGATTTGTTTTAATTAGTACCTTAACATTACAAAACAAATAAAAAGTTTTTCCTGGCATTTCGCAACCACGAGTGGCTTGCGTCTTCATAGTTGGTTTACTCGGCGCAGAAACCACCTCTGAAGATGCCCAAAATCACCAATTTCAAGTGCAACTTTTTCTTGCTTAAGCTGCAAGCTATGTAAAAATCGTTTTCTTGTGTCTTCATTATACAGAGTGTGAAAAATATTGGCGCTAATGTGCATAAACTGGTCAATCCCTGGAAGTTCAAACATCAAAATGAGTTTGAAAAATACTGTTTTCAGGAGTCTTAATTTAGTAGTACCAATCATATTTAAAAAACCAGTATTTTTAATCTTTTTCAGCGCCATCTTGGTAGCAAGGGTCGGTATAAACTTTTTAATAGCAACTGTATAGAGAGAGGGTGTGATAATCTCTCGAGAGCATACAGGGGAGGTCAACTAACGCGGCTAGTTCAAAATTAACGTTTCGAGTTGTAACTTTTGAAATACTTTGTATATTATAATGATTTTTTAGCGGAATGTATATCCAAGTTAAGTCATAATCTGATTTATAAATCGATTCTAAAGTTCTTAAAAGAAACCAGGAACGGACTGGCCCAAACACAATCAGTTTTATTATAACTTTAATAGAAGTTACACTATTTTGAGCTACAAATATAATTTTTGGAGAATTTATCGAAATAAATGAAGTGAGTATTTTTTGCTCAAAAATTCCCAGTTTCCACAAATAATATTTGTAAATAAAAATAATGAGATCTGCTAAAGACTAAATATATTATGTACTTGCGGTAGTCAGTCCGTTCGTGCTTTTTTTTAAGAGCTCTACAATCAGCTAATAAATCAGATTATGACTTTTTTTGGAAATACGTTTCGTATTTAATTTTTTGAAAGTATCATTTTATGGATAAATGGAAGATCGCGTGGGGTACATTTTAAAATTACTTTCTAATGTACAGGCTGTACCAATTACTAGATTCAACCCAAAGTTGTATTTTTTGTAATGCATTACCCTGTATATTATTATGATATTAGTGTCTACGATCGAAATAAGTGCGAGTTCTTTTAAGGTTTATCTTAGTTAAAGCTTAGGGTTTCTGAGATATTTGGGGTTTTGTAAAATTGAAGACCTTTTATAAGTTTAAGTTCTCAACACCCATTGGGGTGTCATCATAATTGATAAATCCTGATAGTATGCGATTTCCATGAAAAGCTGAAGAGTGAGGTATAGGGTACTTTTACGGCATTCAACAGATAATTCAATTTTTCATTGGGTTTCTGTCATAAAATTCCATTTAATTTAAGCAAGTTATTGCCGTTCAAAACGTGCAATTGTTTGAACACAATTTTAGAACACCTTGAATGCCTTAGATTAATTTTTATTAATTTGTCACACAACTGCATCTATTGGTTGCCGCGAGGTAGAATTTAATTTCGAAATTCAAAATAGATATTGATAATTGAAACTTTGAAAAAAATTAAAAAAAGTCTTCATTTTCATAAAACTCCAAATATCTCAGAAACAGTAAGCTCTAAGTAAGATAACCCTTAATAAAAGTCACATTTATTCCGATCGTATACACTAATAACATAATAAAAGACAGAGTGTCATGAAAAAAAATACGACTGCGGGTTGAATCAAGTAATTGGAACATCTTGTACATGATAAAATAATTTAAAAATATACCCCGGGTGCTCCTGCATTTTTTCATAAAATGATACTTTTTAAAAATTAAATAGTTTAGTTGCAATCTTTCGTGTAGTATAATCTGAATAACCCTGCTTAAAGACGTGCAAGAGTGAGAACTCGAATTGCAAATTTTGAGGTAACCTTTTGATGCCCGATATCTCCGTTCGAAAAACTTTTTATATGAACAAACCTTATTATTTTGAGTTAGGTATCCTGTATGCATTCGAGAGATTGTCACGTAGTTAAGGGACACCCTGTATGTATCCGCAAGCATGTCCACATTTTCCGAGACACTCGGTATAATGAGTACGCGGCTTATGTGATGCGTGAAGTTGAAACAATCAAATTAATTTTTAAGAAACCTCAAAATTATGTTGTAAAATTAGTAAATGCAAGGCAACTAAAAATAAATTAAATGAATTTCGAAGACGATTTGTGAAATTAATGGTGCTTAAAAGGTGTAGACAGTAGAAAAATAAAGTAGGTCAAAGCATACATCACACGAGACACAGAAGAAGAGAAATATTTTCGAAAGATCGGCAGGGAGTCTTCGGATATGGAGATAATTCTGTGGCAGAAGCGGCTAAGTGGGTAATTGTGATTCGCGCGGAAGGGGGTCGGGGTGCGGGTGCCACTAGTGAGTAGCACTTTTTTAGTCCTTTCCAGTACCGCGGAAGCACCCGGCTTCGTACCCCTTAGAGCGCCCCACCACCCGGACACTACCACACGGTCGCACTGCGCTACTAAGCGCTCTTCGCGGACTTCGCTCACACTCAGTCGGTATACTCTGAAGGTTACGGGCGCTGCTTCGTCTGACAGTCTCATTTCGCGTATCCGAAGCCGCTCTTGCTGCATAACGAACGTAAATTATCACAGTGTTTAGTGTATGATTACAATAATAATATGGGGTTACGTATCTACCCGGCTTGATAACACCCCTTTGCCAACAATCCCTGTCTGTGCCGTGTCTTATGTGAATGCTCTCCACAGTGATTATTGTCATTCAAGTGAACTGTGAAAAGTGATTTTCTTTCTATTTCCCAGCCTATGGCGTGGTGCAGAATACCTTTGAGGTAACAGCACCTGGAAGCTGTTGATTGTCCATCTTTTGGACTACTCTATCAATTGGAACTCTCATCATGTTTTGGATACTCTACTCTTTCCTCGGTCTGTCTTTAGTCCTCCAGGTAAGTCGACTTGTTTACTTTCATAGTCTAGTCAATATATTTCTGGCTATTCTCAGAACTCTTTCCAGTTCCATTTGACCGACTTCAGACAGTGAAATATTGTATACTTGGTCACTGTCTCTTAAACATATGTGTTTTAATCAACGGTTCTATCTATAATTTACGCGCTCAAAGCATAACCGATAACCGTCATTTTTCACCCCGCGCATTCTTCAGCACATCACGCTTTCTTTTTTCACATTTTCGAAGAGATACAAATTACAATTTGGAACATGATTACATCCGATTATTCTGCCATGTTCTATATTTGTGTCTAAAAACTTTCTCCAATACCAATTTGAAAAATCCCCTTGTTTCCCACGATAACGTGCAATTTTACCATTTTAAATAATCGCATAATATCTATTATGGAGTTTCCCAAATATTGTTTAAAAATTACCAGAACCATTAATTAAATGCTATAAAAACTTTACCGCATATCATTTTAGTTTATTTACGTTACCTTTTATTTCTTATACTTAACCGCATGAATAATTTAATTGTAGTTTTGCAATTATTTGACTCCTTTACTCGAAAGTAATTAAATATTTCTGCCATTTTAACAAGATTCTCTTGCATGAACTTCTCATTGGTTCTCATCTCAGTCTTTCACTTAATGGTTCCCAGAGATAATTATTTATGTAATTTTGACTCAAGCATTTCACTTTTTGGTTGAAGGATTTAAACTTCTGATAATTTTTTTGCTGTCTTCAGAAATATTATTTTCTCTTAACAATTTCAAATTCTTGGCATGTGATCTTCCATCTATGTATCATACACTTCACTAATGTCCCTTCGTTAGGAGTTAAGTAGTGAGTCATGTAAGAACTGAATAAACAGTATCTCAATTAACAATAAATACTTGTTTATATCCATGGCATATTGAATTCCGTTAACTTTTAATTGCCGCTCCAACGTAACATTTGCCCATTTTGCCCATATGACATCAATATCTAAAAGCTAATTTTGAAGCATAAGGTCTTTATAAATGACTACTCATAGGCAGTCATTTCGATGCCATATGACATGTTTGAAACTCATTGCCCTTGGCTACCAAAGCTGTTACCTAGTTCTGAAGATATAATGACGGTGATCAATTTTTCCTTTTAAGCTCCTCGTCAGACATACATATTTTTTATCCTTCTGCATACAATCTTGTAATAATGGTTTGTCTGATATATCAAATATAAATTAAAATAAACAGCTATTTGCATATAAGGCTGAATATTCAGAAAAAATATGGCCTATTCCAACATCAGTGTCACGGCAATTATACATATTTAGATAGCACATCTGTAGAACAGAGTGGAGTTATTTATACTCAATCTTGGCAAACATTTGTAGAGCGGCAAATAAAAAAATCATTATTAAATATGCATGCATGGGGTTAACAAGTACCGTAGAATAGATACTGGAAACGATTTTTTTTTCAGACCCTTTCTTCGGGGGTGTTTGAATTGAGGTTGCTCTCCTTCGATAACCAAGCTGGAAAAGATGATTTGGGTAAATGTTGTTCTGGACGACCGTCAGGTCTGGAATGTGAAGGAGATTGCCGGCCTCGATTCCGGATATGTCTCAAAGAATATCAAGTGAAAATTGACGCCACCTCTCCTTGTACTTTCGGCGATGTCATCACTTCTGAATTGGGTCCCGGCCCTGCTGATGATCCTCAAAGTGGATTTGCCAATGCTATTGCTATGCGCTTTCCATTTACTTGGCCGGTACGTATTTTTAATCTACTAATTCCATTCTTCGAGCTAGGATTAGGTAATTACGCTTCTAACGAAACATTTCATAACTGTAACATTATAAATTCGGCTTTAATTCTTAAAACATCCGACCAAATCGGAGATCCTAATAAATTATTCGAAAGCGACTTTGGATGATACAAACCATGTATCGTTGCGGCACGCAGAATTGTTGCCTGGAGTGTACCACAATTTCCGCTCAAAGACTTTCAAGCATCTTAGACCCGTCCCGGCTCTCGAAAGCCAGGTACCCTACCGTGGGAACTGCACCCATTGTCACTTCACAAATTTAAAATTAATAAAACTAGATTGATCAAATTTTAAATATTTGCTTTCCACTAATTTTAATTGAACAATAGTCATATTATTTTCCTTGTTCAATATTGCTCTTTTTGCCATCTGAAATATCACATCAGTTATTTTCGCCTTAATCTAATCATCAATGAATAGTTTACTTGTGCAGAAAGGAAATTATTTTTATCTTTGAGTTTTGTGCTTTTTCACGTAAGCAAGTATATAAGAAATCGTCTCGAATTTTATTATTGTTTATTGATTAGAAGAGTAAATATATCAGTAGCAGTTTTTCATACATTATGTTTAAGCTGGAACCAAGGAATGTTAATTAAAAATCCATTAATTCCACATTATTAGTATATGTTGTAATTTTTAAGAACGGTAAAAAAGAACGAGCTCGTAGCGGAACATTCTGAACAATTTTCTGATATGTATCCACTCACGTTTTTAACATAGCTAACAGTATTCATTGGTCCGCTGCATTGTAAAGAATTTAATTAATATATTTTCGCTAAAACGATGAAGTTGGAAAGCGTAACTTCTGTATGTGGGTTTGAAGAAGATATTTCCGCGTTTTCGAATAGATTCCATGCTATTGGTGCAACATCCTAACTAACTAACGCTTCAATGACTGATATATATTATTTCAACATTGTACATACATACGAATATTACGATTTTAAACAATTAACTTAAATTTGTTTACTTTTTTTCATAATTAGTGAAATTTTGCAATGCATTTTGAGGTTTCTGCTTCGAATTTTTCAAAATCAGTGTCTTTGGCTTCGTGCAGTATAGTAAAGGAAAGAGTAGTTGGATAAAGACTCATTAAAAAAAAATGTGACTGTATGGCTGCTTGAAAATTGATAATTCAAACTTAAAATACAATATAAATAAACCATAACGAAAATTGACTGCTGTTAATCTAATAATTTAAGTTCTCTGATTTTTTTTTTAGTTTAAAAAAGATGTACAGTTTATAACATTTTCAGTTTTTAAATATAAATTAAACGCGCTGATTATTTGAATTAAGTAGGTACTTTGCATATTTTATCATACGAACAAGTGCATGTTTATGTTTGTGATCAATGAGAACAAAAGTTCACAAGACTTAAGCGAACAGTAGGTATCTGAAAGTATCTAGAGTTTATTCACTCGATCTGAAGTAAAGAAAAATTATGAACTAATGGAATTTGACATTTAACAAACCGCGCTGTTTTAATATTCCTACCCAGAAAATTTAATTGAATTGGCTATGTGATGCCTCATTTTCGCAATATTTTTAGCTTGAATATAACCGCCCAGTCCTAAAATGATAATGATGTAATATCTGCCCAAATGTCCGACGTTGTGTCGATTCCTATTGAAGAAATCGTACTGTATTTACAGGGTGTGATTTTTTATTAATTGAATTTCCAAATTTTTTATTTCGAATAATCATAGTTACAACGCTTCTGATAAAGCATCCAAACTTATAATTTGTTTGCTCAAAATTGGGCTAGTCACATTGGATTTTTACATTGTAGCCACTAATTAAAAGTTTGTGTTTTTAATTCGATTTCGGCAAGTTTTTGCTCACAATTTGCCAAAATCCATTATTACAATATGGAAATACAATAGCAAATATCCACAGTTTTACTTGAAAATTGTATTTTTTGCCGACAAATATTTTAGATTGAAAAACTTTCAATGGCGACTCTCAATTCAAAAAAATGTTGGTCTTAAACAAAGTAACTCCAGGAAAGGCTATCAATAGGCACCGAAATTGCATTTTTCTGTTCTACATATGCATCTATAGCTGTATCGAATGATTTTTCATTGAACAAATCGCAAAGAAGTGTGTTAGTTTTGGAAAAATTTCAAGGCATAGTTATCAACAAATCTAGAAGAAATACAAGTGGATGTTTCAACAAAAGCCTATTATAGGCGTCACTGTAACTGAATGGGAATTGTTTGATATTACTGCACGCAATTCAAAGTCTACGGTTTAGACAAATAAACAGTTCAATGAGTATATTAGAGTAAGTGGCACTTTGCCAAATAGTTCATTGGGTGTTAGCTTCCTGTGCCCTAATGACCTTCTAATTTGTACGTTTACAAGTAAGTCAGGATCATATTTAATGGGAAAAAATAAAGTAAAAAGTTATCTTTGACCTAGCTAAGCTTATATGCGTTGACTGATACGAATACTATAATACTATGGTAATCATTAAGTACCCAACCGAGTTTTGTTCCCATGGATTTTTTTTCTTCAAACTGGATCTCCGATACATTTTATAATAACATATCATCTGTTCAATCATGAGAAATAAAGAACAGGTGATCGCAACATCGCATGTACAAGTAGCATCTTCCCGTCTTTATAGTGAAAGTCGTTTCACATTTATAAATATATTTTTTATCTTATTTTGCAGGGTACCTTCTCGCTGATCGTGGAAGCTTGGCATGGCAACCAATCGGCCCATTCAGCAGGTAAGCGATATTCGTACAAAAATCTTCAATGGCTAGGGTATTTGTTAAGAAAATAAATTGGGTCTTTTGTAAAATCCACACTTTTGTTCGGTTGTTATTCGGTGGCTTTAGACCTTTCCTTGCAGCATAAAAATGAATATGGGAGCATTTTTCTATCTAACGCACATCTAGTTCTAGGTGTTAGAAGAAAATTTTATAGATTGGTATTGCGTCAAATTCAATCACAGTACATTATTTTGCTCTATATTGAATAAATCGGGCTTTAGTGCTTTTACATGTTTGATGTCTGATTGGCTGTAAAAACAAACTTTCAATGACACGTAATAAATAGTTTTTCATAAAATTAATTGACGTAATTAATGTTGCAATGTAAGGTTTTGCGCTAGGATTTGCTGTCAGCTGTGGATTTATTTCATATCCCTTGGAGTTTGTTGCCCCATCGGTTATGTACCCTCTATTGAATACGTACTTTTGCCGTCACACCTGCCTTTGAATGGTGCTGAATCCATCTCATTCTCGGTTCTTCTTTATCTGAGAGGGACAATGAATCGTTTCAAAATCAACAAACACGGACTTTTACATTCTTGTTTTAAATACGTGTAATTATCATTTCCTGGGACAAGATTGTTTTCAATGTGACGGAGTTGAAAATGAAGTGCAGGAGGTCTGAGTATAGTCTATAATGTTTCCAGCCTAAGCCTGTTAATATACAAATCGTGGAAGCGTTTTTATCAATTCCAGTACCGTAAGAGACTTTCTTCGGTGTATGCGTTGTAAAACTAAATAAATATGTGGCACGATATAGAGCCACATGCATAACAGCTGTCAACTGCTCTCGCTGTACGCTCAGCCCTCTTCCTGATAAGTTAAAGGTTGTTCTTCCGGTAATATTTTTCAATACAGTGAGATAGACAAGTTCAGATTTCCTTACTTAATTGACTGCCTTTGTTTTTTATCATTTGTTCGAGTGTAAGCAAACAATCTAGGGGAGAGAACCGCATTTGTTTATTCGACATAAAAACCGACTTGATCGGGATTTAGTAGTCTGATGGAAAAAACGAATTAAGTGGTTTCAATCAGTTCATAAAGTCGTACTATTTCCGAATCTACTACATAAAAATTATGCTTCTCAGAATGTTTTTCAGCAAACTCCCCTCCCAATTGCAATGGGAAATCATTTCAACGTAACTTTTGAAGAATGTTTTTTGATGTTTGAAACTCTTATCTTATGGACTCGACACTAATATTTGCTTTACGGGGGCACGCGACAAAAAATAAACAAAAACATATCTGCGATTGTCTCTTAGATTATCCAATGGCACATAAGCCAAACAATATAAGCTTCAAATTGAAAACGAAAAGTTGCTGAAATTTAATGCGATATGGTGTGCCCTAGCTTGGGTTTACATAACGACCAGGTGCTACAGAACAGGGTAACCGTTCTCTGAGGTCCCCTCCCCTCGTTTTTACTATCGAACAGTTATGCAGTTGACGGGACATGATAAATATATCCCGAACTCTCTTCTGACCGATTACAATGTCATAACCCTAACTTAGTGACGTTTTCAGCCATTTGTTAGAAGCTTAGTCATTTCTTAAACTTTTTTTTATGCTTCACAGTATCTTCTTTATCCCGTTAAGTTAAACCGCATCGAAGTGCCATGTGTTTATTTTTGGTATTTCGACCATTAAATGGGTCTCTGTCTACCTTCTATGACATCTTTAAAAGGTCCAAATAGAACTCATCATATCTCTCGAAGATCGGCAGCCAGAAAAACAAAGCGCTTCAAAACTTTTTAATTATAATCCGAGGCATAAAATCAGTTTCATTCATCTATCAAGCACCCATTCAAGAACACCCAACATTCTGATACAGAGTAACTGAACCTATTAAAATCTCAAGTGGTAAATATCATAATTTCGAACGGAAGGAAAGTTTTCTCGAAGACAATATCGAATGGTGTGCGTGTGTGTGTGTGTCTGGTAGATCTTTAAAGTAAATAAGCCCAGCAAGACAGGTTTTCCTCCTTTAATTAACAGATCTTCGTTAATGCGAAGAAAGAAACAGTAAATAAATGCTCGCGTAAGATACTGAAAACTAAACGCTAAACAGGCACAAGGAAACTAGCCTAGAAGTACGCTTTAAAAGCGATTGCGTAGTACAGGGAAGCGCGTAGATTATATTGAAAATTATCGTTTTGTACTTGTTTGAATGAGCACAAAATGCACGTTTTTAATGTGTTTACTCTCAAAAGCATAATATGATCGTAATGAAACAAAAAGTTCGCCCCAAGTGAGTTTTTATAAATGATAATGCATTCGACAAAATAATTAAGTGAATGCTAAGGAAATTGCAAAGTTTCTAAAAAGCATAATGTGTTTTCTAGAAGTACTTATGTGTGCCATAATCAGCAATGTTGCGAGAAATCTTAAATTATGGTGTGGCATCTATTGTGTTTTTTAATGGTTGAGCACACTTAGTTTGAAAGTCAAGTTGTTTTTAAATAGCATATCTTCTTCAAACAGTAATTATTTCTTTTACGTCATCTCTAAAAACCGGTAGAAATAATGAATTTCTCATATTTAACTATAATACTCACTTTATTAAAACGCTGGTTATATATTTTTCCGTATGAACCATCGCAATATAACGTGTGAACCTACTTCATTAAGATCTCGGTAATGATCCCGATCTTTATGTAGAAATATACTTTTGCCTTTGTGAATTAACATAACTGGTATAACTCGGATGCTTTTATAATCTATTAAGCGTCATATTGCTTGCAGCATTTCTGCACATCCGATTGGAATTTAAATGGCCTTTGGCCTAAAACACAAGATCGGTTTAAAATGTTTATGATGCTTTCTATTTATCGTAAAATTAGTTTAATTATTCCAAAAGATCAATTTTGAAGTTTTATCTTAATTAGTCCATTATTTTGCATCTAATTAGTCGAATATGTTTTACGAACGGTAAATTATCTATGATCGGTGACGTTCTCCAGTGTTGAGCTGAATCTGATATGATAATTTTTAATACCTAATTTTTACGTTAAGTGCTGCCTTACTGTTCAACAGATTTTTTAACGAAGCTTCGTAATCATGTAATAGATATTGCTTATGAAACAGTTTCATCTTTGAAAGCTAGTTTTAAAAAATTGGTGAAAAATAAGCAAATTACTTAGATTGTTTGCTTATTTATTCCTCTCACAAGTACGGGTTCTTTGATATATAAGTTTCTTCGATTGTCTACAAACCAAAGTAATTGATGACTACCAACCAAAGTAAGTCGCTTACTATTATACCTCATACAACTTGTTACCTAATCTTCTGGTTCACATCTTGAGAGAGTAGGTTGATGTGTGTGTGTGCCACCGGATGTCCTGTCTTTTTTATTTTCTCCCCAACTTGTGGAATACAATCTGGTACTTCCTTTGAGCAACCCTTCTGTGCTGTATTAATGCCAGGTGATCAAAACTGTATGTTTTTTATGGAATGGTTTCATCATTTTCCAACATTTTACTTGTTAGCGTTTTATATAAAATAATCGCGCTTCTTCACAAAGCTGACCAAAACATTTACTGAAGATCCTTGAATATCTAATCAGTTATTTTTGTGATTGATGCTTAAATACCTGTCATTGTTTTAATCATTTAGCCAGAATGTATGGTTGTTCTTTTCGACAGTCACATAAAACATCCCATGCAAAATTGTTGAATGAATAGATAATAAACGAGTGGCGATATTTTTATATATTATTCTATTTATATATGCTTGATTGCAAAGCTAATTAATAATGATAAACATGTTCAATGAATTGTTTCGGTGGATGTAATATATTTTACCCGTTTTATTTATAAAGATTAAACAGTTTGGGCCAGTTTAATCAAGTCACGAATCTGACGAGACTGAGTAAAAATCTTGGGAATGGGCAAAGGTGTTCTTTGTTTTTCATGCCGGATACAGCTGTTCTCAGGACAGGATGCTTTACTATATGGTGCAGGTGTATTTTGCTCTCCTTCTTAAACCACTTTTCTCGTCTTGTTCGCCGATGTTTTAGCCACTGGAGGAGTTATTTAAGAATAAAAATTTCCTTCATTTAAACGAAACATTTTTTATCGTCATATTATTCTTCATATAATCAATCAGCTGTTCCCCGATTATGCTTCGATGTTTCTTTGAGGATAATGATAAATGTTCTAGATTAACTAGATATCAATACCCTTTTATGAAGGAAATAGTGAAGGGTTCTTTGTTAGAGTTGTGAATGGGTCGGATTAACGTTTCAATGCCGACATAATATTTGAAAGGATTATTTTATACATTATACCTTAAACTTAATCCCTTATAAAATGTATAGTCAAATCGATTTACCCTCGCGACCACCAAAATGTGTTATTGTATCGCGAATTTAGACATACGCCTTACAATCAATGCATTTTTATACCTCAAGATAACGGTGTTCGTTTTGACACAGTTCTGTCTTGAAATTATACAGTCTAGGACATGGGAACCATGAGAAATAAAAACAGAATTATCTCTTACTGTAAAATTTATTATCTTAATAAATATAAGACGGAATTTTGTTTGAAGAAAACCTCGAACACCTTTTATATAAATCTGTTCTGGGATATAGATTAGCTTCGCGCATTGCTTTGTTTGTTCAAGGCGCTACTCGAGATTTTGGGAACCACCATTATCACCTTTCCCATTGAATTAATGCTTTATTAAATGTAGGTACATGTAATATAAATTTAATTTTTTTTTTCAGTTCTGGTTAGTAGACTTATGCGACAACGCTATTTGGATGTCAGTGAACAGTGGACAGAAGACACACACAGCTCCAAATATTCTACCTTAAGATTTGAATATCGGGTTACTTGCGAACCACATTACTATGGCAAAGGCTGTGAAGACCTGTGCCGACCACGTGATGATAGTTTTGGCCATTACAGCTGTTCCCCTTCAGGGGAACGCGTGTGTTTAGCCGGATGGACTGGAGATTATTGCACGAAACGTAAGTCTAAGGAAAAATACTTTTGTATTTTGCAAAGTTTTTCATTCTATCAATATTACTTAATGCCATGATGCGTAATCAAATTGACGTGTGTACTTATGGTAAATATATAAGCCACAAAAAAATGTAAATTTTGTAACGCAAGGAAAAAATTGACCGCGAGATCTAAGACGTGAGCTTCACTTGCTGCCGAGTATTCAGCCGTTCAGCCGGCGAATGGTTCCCACGATCGCAGCATACCTGTCTGTCTACAGGGTGTTCCGCATAAAATAGCCCGCAGAGAATTAATAACACGGCTTGACATTTAATCATTCAGCTGTTTAACGTTTGTTGAAAAAATCGATTCTTTGATATACTGTCTATACGTTATCAAGATTCTTATGGTACTAAGCTGAATATGTTGAGGTTGACCCTTTTAACGTGATATGATGTATTAAGACCACCTTCTTTTGTTTCAGCGCAATGCTTACCAGGATGCGATGAACAACATGGTCATTGTACGCGACCAAACGAGTGCAAGTAAGTATTCGCTGCATAGTTATTATTTTTAATTATTGGTTAATCATTAAATGAGCGATCGGACAGGAAGATATATAATCTGTTCTGTGGCTGGCTTATCGAAGTTAAAGTTCACGTTTACAAGTATCAATAATTGTGGGATTCCAACATTACTTTCATTGATGATTCATATTTGTGAGCAAATTGGAATTGTAGAAATGTGTGGGAACCTGGGAACAATTTATATCTCTGCTTGCCTTGTAAATGTTAAAATATGTTAACCAAAGACTGCCCTGATGTTATTAAACTGTATAGGTGTAAAATTTTCCATTAGTTAATTCAAGACTTTTCGCATTCTTATTTTGCCAATTTACTGTTAGGCATAAGTGTGTAAAGTTAAAGCGCAACAACTTCAAGATAATCAAATATGCACATGAGGTCAATATTTTGGACCATCAATAAAATCATCTTAATTTAAAGCATCTTAGATGCAAGTCTACGCGGAAATCAAGCACCGGCTGGCCATCGCCGATCCGCATTATCCATTCTAATCGTGCGCTAAGAAGCGGCGGCTCATTGAGTTGCAGCTCAAGTCGCGGGGAGGGGGCACGCCCACGGAGCCTTTTCCCACGCTGCCCGTTGGCAAGTATGCAGGTCAAGGAAAGGTTACCTGTGGGTCGGCGGCCCGCCGAAGAAAATTGCAAACCCGGACCTGATAACCAAATCGCAAATTTTTATCAATTTTCTCACCCTCATCGTCGCTACTACTAATATATTTTAAACATAAAATAATTCCTCAACTAATTGTAATATGTTTGTTTCAGGTGTCAGTCAGGATGGGAAGGTCCATTGTGTGATAAATGTCAACGTTACCCTGGATGCATGCATGGCTCATGTGTAAAACCCTGGGATTGCTTATGCGATGACGGATGGGGAGGCCTTTTTTGTAACCAAGACCTCAACTTTTGCACCAATCATCTTCCGTGTCGCAATGGTGGAACTTGTTTCAATACCGGGGAGGGCAGTTACACATGCAGTTGCCCTCCTGGATACAATGGAACAGATTGTGAAGTAGCTACAGATGACTGTGCCAGAACCCCTTGCCTTCACGGAGGCACCTGCCTTAAGTCGGAGAACAGCGATACCTTCGTTTGCCAGTGTACTTCAGGATATGGAGGATCTATTTGCCAGACTCCTCTTCCACTTCCCACAGCTCCTGGTTGCTCTGGGAATCCCTGTAATAATGGAGGAAGCTGTCAGGATGTGAGTGGCGGTTATCGCTGCACGTGCCGTCCAGGATTTACAGGACCAAGCTGTGAACGTCATTTGGGTGTCTGTGATCCCACCCCTTGCGAAAATGGTGGTGTATGTTCCGAAGCAACCGGTGCTCCACACGGTTTCCGTTGCGCTTGTCCAGCTGGATTCGTGGGCGATCGCTGTCAAGTCGACGTGGACGATTGTGCCGGTGGTAACCCTTGCCTAAATGGTGGTACGTGTATAGACAAAGTTAATGAATTCCGTTGTCAATGTGTACCTGGATTTGCCTCGAGATTGTGCCAGGATCGAGTAGACTATTGCATTGCAAAACCTTGTGCCAATGGAGGCACTTGCCACCAACTTCTTAATGATTATGAGTGCCGGTGTCCCCCAGGATTTGGTGGAAAGGACTGTAGTATAGAAGTAGACGAATGCCGATCAGACCCATGTAAAAACGGTGGAACCTGCGTTGGTCGTCCCAGAGGCTACGAATGTATTTGCCCTGTGGGATTTGTTGGTAGAGACTGTGTCGAATCGAGCGCAGGTGCTGCTTCCAGTGCGCGAATATCTACTGAATCCACTCTGACTGCTGAACACGTTATAGTAATCGCTACTATTTCAACATTTGTCCCTCTACTTGCTTTAATTGCTGTAGGGGCTATAGCCTGCTTAAAACACCGCAGGAAACGGGAAAAAGCACGGGCAGATGAAGAAGCTCGACTTCAAAATGAACAAAATACGGCAAACAGTAGTTTTGCCAAGCGAGGAGCAGCAATGGCTGCAGACGCACGAATGATCAAGAATTCATGGGGAAAATGTACCAACAACGCCATAGAAGAAGCAAATGTTGGAGATCTCGAACCTTTCCCAAAGCAACAGCAGCAAGTGATTGATGGGCGACCTGTGTATGGACTACAGCGAAGTCGTTCACAAAAACAGTTGAACACTGAACCATCATCGACAGCAACGTCTGCAGCAGTAGCTGCCGCTCGAGCTTCAGCTCTATTAGTGGCTAAACTACATGAGCCTGATTATGAACCTATAAAGCGCCTATCAGTGATGTCGCATAGTGATCCACCGCCTAAAGACGCTCCTGTATTTGTCGTAGAAGAACACTTTCGAGTGCCCGTGTCTGGTGGCTTATTTGCTACCGAGGTGTGATAGACGGAGGCTTTAGCTTAGCTTCCGCCCCCTACGACTGCTGTGTTCTGGTTTTGAGTCACCGCAGGTCCTAAACCAAAAAACTATTTTCTACCCTCCTTTTATGTTTCTATGTGTTTACTTATTTCTTTATTTATGATATTGTAGCTAATTTAAATTATCTCAAATTTATTTTCTCGCGGTACTCATCTGGAAAAATTCGGTATTAGCCGAAGACGGGCGTTGCGTGATTGTGATGCTCTGCCGTGGCCCCCCATCGGCCGGTCCAAAGCCCATTTGTCCATAGTGTAAATACTAGCTTGTAAAACCCTGTAAAGTAACTTAAGCGTTTGGATCAACCGGAAACCAAAGATTGGGCTATGGCGAGTCACTTTACTATTGCGCAGCGTACCTTCGGGTAGAATTGTCTAATTGTACCCTTGTGATGCATTTAAGTGAGCTAACTCACCCGAGGGGTTAGTTGCTAGTGAGTTATTTGTATATATAAGTAAGCTAATTTAGTTCAGCGCCGATTTAAAAATGGTTTTCAGGCTTACTTTCGATATTCTTGAACGTTTGGAAATGTACAAAATATTTTATAAAATGAATACAAAATATTCTGTCCTATACAATTTTTATATCGAGTTTAATTCCACTTATTTGGAATATAAGGCAAAATAAGTCGAATTAGTTAGAAAATTCAGAAATGCTTTCCTTAGAAAAAGTGGAATGTTTTTCAATTTCATACTCTAACGGAAGCTTTTCGAAACCATGTCGTTTTCATTTGCAGGAAACCGACATGGTTTATTGTAAATTGTAATAACATCAAAAATTCAACAGAAATATGGGATGTTGGACTCATTTTACCTCAAGATATTATATTGGTGTAACATTTTTAATTTGTCACTGACTGAAGTTTGACAGATCAAAAGCGTGATTCTTTTGGGACCAATAGTGAATTTTTTGAAAAAAATTAAAATGTTACAAAATGCCAATAAATATATGCCGTTAAGTATTATGAATAAGCTAAGATTTATCACACTTGAGAAAATAATGCTTGAAAATCTTTTTAAAGCCAAATGATGTGTTATAGGTTTCTGCTTTTTAGAGCAAGCCGATTTTGTGACTGCCCCTCATTAGTCATCAATAACTTGGAGCGAATCTTATATTGTTGCTGCACTAAATCTTGCTTTCGCGTATTTATTTTTGGCCAGTGGACTTTTAAGTTTGGATTTAGCGGAGCAACCGTCACTCCTGTTGTTGGTCATACAATCTATTGTATGTATTTTGTACTTAATATGAACAAAGAAACAATGTTCCTGTAATGTAAACTAAGTCATTTTTGTAGTTGGCGTTGCCGAAAAAACAATTTTGTCAATTTTTTTTTGCAGCGCCAATGTGTCAGGGTATACCAAGGAAAAACCTACACCATAATGCTCTTAATTAAAAGTATATTTTTTACTATTTTAGTCGAAAGCCGCTATTTTACCTTACTTTTAATTAGGAGCAGTTTAGCGACGTAGTGTCAGAATTTGTGGTGTGAATCTCCCTGTAGTTTTGTAGTACTACTTAACCGTTGGGCAAGTTAAAAGACTTAATAATAGTAAAGACGTTTTGTAATATATTCCTGTGTATATTTATAGTCTGTACTTATAAAGATTTGTTCTGTTTCTAATGAAGCGGCTGTATTTGTTCCTCATGTGAATAATGTTATTTAAAAGTTATCTTAATACATTTTTGTTCTATACACAGTTGTTTTATTTATTGGTTTCGAATTCCCTGTTATATGTCATGTTTATGACCTATAAAACAAAAATAGAGTCGTATGAATTAGTTTTCAATTACCCAATCTGGACTTTTATTGCTGTTTATCCATGGATTTTCTTAATTCGGTGGTCATACTTTTAAATTCGGCTTACATACTTAGCTGCTGTTAGCTTAACATAATAAAATGTCATAATCACCAATATTTAATGAGGTAATACTGCTTTTTATATCGGAATATTTCTCGTTAATAATTTTTTTATATTGGCAGATTGTTATAACTGAAAATGAGGAAAAATCGGTCGGTTTATTGTTGCTTTTGAAAAGTTTTTTTTGCAATATATTGCGGAGGGTTATTTTAACTTTACCCGGTTCAGAAATATCGTTTGAGTTCAATAATTGCGTGGAAATGAATTTCGGATTACAATAAATGCGAAATAGCTTAATGTGCTTCGATATAAACATTACCGAACTGTCGTTTAAAGCTTCAATTATTTGCTAAAATGACAAAATTCAGCCTTCTGTTAACTAATAATGGAATTTAGCGTTCATATCTCATATGAATTTAGCTACGTGAAATTAATAGCTATACAATGTTCAATTAATTTTGTTAAAAATATACTTACCTTCAAACCGCATTAGTCATTCGAAATTTTTTAAAACTAAAACTTTGCTTTATCGATGAGAAGTTGATTGAATAATTCGTTGGTTTAGAAGTTGTATAATTTAAGTTTATTATTATTGGGAATAATGATTTCATGAATTTCCGAGAAGATGTTTTAAATATCTTTGTCGCTTCACATTTAAATAAAATAGCTGAGATCGAAACACCCAAAATATATATACAGGGTGTCCTGAAATCGTTGGTCAGCATTGTAGGGCGTATAGAAGACCTGAAAATAATGCCAGTGTTTCAAACAATTTTTTTCCGGTTTAGATTCCTTTTGGAATTATTGATCTTGTGAAGTGACAAGGTTGCCCAATTCGGAAATATAATATGATAATGCGTTTCTTTTGCTACAAAAACGGTATAGCTTGTTTTTTTTCTATATATGTTTCGGTTTTTGAAAAAAATAAATACTTTCTGTAATGATCGAACTAATAACATTAAATTCAGAATAAGAAAATTAAATCGATCCTTGTTATCGTTAACCAAGGTAAATGTTCGAAATGTTTTGCATTTGTTTCCATCCACTTTGCAAAATCGTTTCACATTTTTTAGTTGCATCCGGAATGACATATTTTGGTCATCTGTAATAATGTTTCAATAACTAATAACTAATTAATTGTCCTATTTGAGTGAAAACAGGAGTAGAGTAAACCAATACTTCGAGGTGACTATAAAGAAAAAATCTAGATTTTTTAAGTATTTGTTAAGGCAAGGTGTACCGTTTTTGTAGCAAAAAACAGGTGTATATAACGGCTTATTCATATTTCCAAAATGGACAACAGCCTTGGATGTGTACCTATTATAAAATGTAGTATTGGCGATACCTGTACAATAGCAGGATTTCGGTAATTTTTAAGCTCAAAATGGCCATAATCTGAGCCACTTTCTTACAACAATTTCACAAACGTCAAATAAACGATGTTATAATAAATAACAAATATCAAACTTGCCACTTTGAAGGTCCATAATGCCGTAAGGAAGTCAGATCGGACAAAAATTTATATGAATTACTTACCGTATTTTCAGGTTTTATGTACGTCCAACATCAGTGCTGACCAACAATTTCTGGTCACCCTGTAGAAAACAGTGTCCGGAAACAAACTGGAATTATTTCAATGAATATTTAACAGGTTGTACCTTCGTGAGAGCATTTTGGTTTTTTGGTTTCTCATATTAAAATTATTTGCAGCATTGTTTTCAATTTTCAATGCCATTAACAGTGTTTGGTAAGTAGTGAAATTAGTACAATTATTTAAAATATGTTTCCTTAAAAAACATTGATTAAACGCTTGGCTTCGGATATTCCAGGTGTTGTAAAAAATATATTCATTAAAAAAACAGAATTAGTCTCGTACGGATAAAGTATTTTTTTTGGTAATTAAATGTAGAGGAACTTTTTAAAATCTTTTTCTTGGGAACGCCGCCTCGAAGTGTTGTGGCTATTCAAAAAGACCACATTTGCTCCCGTCTTCCAACACGAATTTTAATAAAGTGCTTTTATTTCTGTATAAATAAGGAATTCTGTTTCAAAACGTGACCACTTAACACGTACGAACTTACACCACATCAAACTTTGTCAAAACGTATTCTTGTTTACGTTCTATGGTTCAAAAGCTCTCTAAATCTCTAACACTGATGTTTTTGCAGGAAGTTATAATTTTTTGTAATCAAATCTCCTCGGTTAATTCACACCGACATACTTTACGCAATCATTCGATTTTTTAAATTTTAAGCAGTGCGTCGCCCAAAAAAGTCTGAAAACCTTTACTCTTGACAATTCCACAGAACTTGAAGAAGCAGAACATAACATTATTTAGAAAGCAATTTCAATCGAAGCCTATGCAATATATTTTTTAACAGTTGGATTCCTCCTACTAAAATAATACAAACTGTTATTACAAACAGTTACTACTTAGTAATTACACGCATTAACAATTACAATGTTATTTTATTATTATATTTTTATTATATATAATTATATTTCAAATTTATTACGTTGAATAAAAATAATTACCTACACTATATTTTATGTCAGTTACTTCCAATAAAACACGATGCTTTAAATATCAAATTTCACTTTTTCCACTCATATAATTTTTCTTCTGTAAAGTATACGATTATTGTTTGCCAAAATTAAACTCTGCCTTTTTTAATATTAGAGAAATCTTCCATATTCTGTATCTGGGTTTTTTCGATTTAGTCATTGGTGGGTGACAAACTTGACTTATTTTTTATATATATATAAGATAATTCTTCATAGATAAATTGAAGGTAAAACAAAGAAAAATCTAACTTTCTGCACGTCTCGCAGTTGCAGTAAAACATTTGTTCCCGAGTTGCGCAAGCAGTGATATTTATTTTGCATTAATAAACCTTTCTTAAAATGATTTCCCTGCATATTTGCAAATATTTGCAAACATTGCAAGCTGAAACGAGGAATTTTGAAATTTAAACACCCTATAGATATGTTCAACTAGAACCCGCTGCCAAATTGTAAAGAATTTGTTTGAAAAACGAATTAAAAAGCCAACTGCCAGGATTCGCTTTAGGGTCCAGGTAATCTGTACCCTAAAGATGAGATACATCATTGTGTCGCCTGCAACATATGGTGTGGACCCAGGTGCCTGGTAATAAACTCATGGCTGATTTTACAGCATGGAATTTCTATTACCCAATTCTTTCTGAACTTAAAGAATTGTATTGTTCCTTTGAACTGCTACATGTGTTTCAAATATGGCAGAAACGTCTAAATAGGAAGGTGTGTGAAATAATCCTTCTCAGGCAGAGCTCCTTAAGGGAGCTGAGAAATAACACCTTAATACACATGTTCTTCAACAATGCAAATCACAGCAGACATTGGTCTCCAGAAAATCCATACTAATTTCCTGTTATTCTTTTTCAGTTTTTTGAAAATTATTTAATTCTAACCCTGATTAACATATTTGCAAATTCCCGAAATGCAGATGTTTCGAACACTTTCTTGTGGTTTCAACAGACCTCCTAGATCGCCCGGGCTGACGCTTTAAATTTTTTCGACACGGATCGCAAAATTTGTTCTACTGATGCTATTGATAAACATTTGGTAAATCATATAATTTAGATCAGAGAACTAACTAAAATATATTTCATGTAATAAAATATTAGGCTTGTTTGGTTCACTCTCTATATTTGTAATCTAGTTCTGCCAAAAAGTAATTCAAAGTAAAAGTCGACGTAATTTTGGATTTTGTCGGAAAATGTTTACCTTAATTTCGAATTTATTCCACACTTTATACTAAAACACTGTATATATCCTAAATTGTTGTGTATATTTTCCTGACTGTACTTCAATTTATTTCAAAAAAATTTTTTCCTGGGTTTCAGTCAATTTTATTGTTTATCCTTTTATTTTTATTTTAACCATCATCAGTTTGTGTGTATAGTTTTTTCTACCTTCACATTTGACTGGTCACTCTTTTGATGACTCTGTTTTGGTCACTCTTTTGACTCACACAAAGAGTGACCAGTCAAATGTGAAGGTAGAAACAACTATACACACAAACTGATGATGGTGGAGAAAGACACCGAAACGTATTTATGATATTTTAAATAATAAACAATAAAATTGACTGAAACCCAGGAAAAATTTTTTGAAATATATCCTAAATTACACATTTTTCTGTTTTTTGGGAAAGTCAAATAATACAAAAGTTTAGGGAGATTCCAGTTATCAACAATTTTATTAATAAAATAGCAACAATGCCAAAAATTGAAAAAGTAAGTAAACTTCTGCGTTGAGATTTAGGCAAAACACATTAATTTGTACAAATTTCTACTTGGAAAACTTGATAAATCAAATTAGAACGTTGTTCGTCTTCGCCGAATTATAAAACTTTGAAAAGCGCAAATTTCAGGAATCGACCTTTTCCAGTATCCACAAAAAACGTGCCCACTGAATTTGCCAAGCTTTTTTGCAACAAAAAAGTGTTTTTCGTTCTTCAGGTCTACGATACAGTTGCAGAAAAAGATACAAACAGATTGAATTTTTTTCAAATAGAGCAATCAATGTTAAATTAAAGACTAAATATTATGAATTCAAAATTAAATTTGACACAATAAGTTGCAAAATTTAAGGAGTTGTAAGAAACTGGTGTTCCAACTTTGAAAATTGATACAAATAAAGATGAATTGCATTTCAATCCAAACAACACTTCTTATATACATATTTGAAATATTAATTTAAAAAAAATGGACATGATTTTATTGGCCAATATTAAACTTTTCCAAGTTTGATAAATAAACATAGACATGTTTGGCAAATTACAATCTTATTTAGTTGAACAAGAAGACAATGAATGTGCCAGTATTTCAAATACTTAATGGTTAAAAATGTTCTAAAGTATCGCATCGTGACTTTATTACATGCAACAGCTACTTGAAAACTTAGTGAACTTTCCTCTCATTCAATTAAAACTAACTACACATATAAATATAAATGAGCAATAATTTGCTTGCCCATATGTTAATTTCATAAAGATGAAAGAACATACGGTGCGCCAATGCAAAATAAGAAATGACCGGTAGTTGAGTTGGATTCTCACGTCTTCCCATCATTGAAATTAGCGATGTAAATATAATTTTAGAAATGAAAGTTGATAATCTCGTAACCGTTTTATGGGTGCATCACTTATACCATCCTTCGACATCTACATTGCCATTAGATACGCGGAAATTCCAAAAATGTTCATCCTTTCGTAAGACACCTACAACCACATGAAAGTGAAAGGATTCACAACGCACATTTTTCTTGTTTATATTGTTCGTCATCCCACGTACTTCTATTAGACATGTTAAATCTATTTATGGTTAATTTATGTAATGTTTTTTGTTGTTTTGATTATCAGCCGTCTGAATTGAATTCAGTGCCATTTCATTAGTTTTGGGAATTCGCTTTGTCTTTCGTTACTTAATTTCTTGTGGGCATTTGCAATAACATGAATAGATCTTATGGTACAATCTTTTTAGAATCAGCTCTGCGTAGGATTCTACTGATGATACCTTCCTAATATGGTTTTAGGAAGCATTAAGCAAGCGGTTAGCTATTCCTGTTTTCACCATAATGTTTAAAAGAGGAAAGTCTGTTCAAACTTTCAACAACGAAGAAAAACAGCTAACTTTGCATTTCAAAGTGTATAGTTCTTATAAGCAAATGTTTAAGATACCGCTTTCGGCATTGCGGTCATCCTCAGGACGTCTAATCAGACAAATCAGGAGCAAACAACAGTCTGTACCATCTGGATTTAGTTCGTATGGTGGAAATAAAACTCAGTAGATGAAACATCCACTAAAAGAGAAAATGAAAACTTTGATTAAAATATCGAGGAGGAACTGAGCAAGTACGGTTTCTTCGTTTTAAGTATCTTCCTCCTGATTATTTTTTTGGTTTTAATGGAAGCATATCAAAAATGTCGAGAACAACTCAAAAAAGAAACCTATCAAGGCAATTCCTGTTCAACAAATAGACAATGAAGACATTCTAACAGTGAATGGTTTGCATAACAAATATACTCAACTTCTACTTTTGCGAAACGGTAATTGCTCTTGAATTGAAATCATCATCAGTGAAAGAAATTAAGGAAATTAAACCATGACGCCTTACTTAACAGTAGCATCAAATAATCCAAGTATACTGTCTTAATATGCAACGGATATTAAAAATGAAGTCCCAAATACAATAAAATAGATAGAAAAAAGTACAATGACAGCAAAAAACAATGTAAATACAAATTTTCGGTGTAAAAATCGTATTTAGTTAGAGCAAGGCAAACGTCTTCAGAAGTGCAAGAATATATATCAGTTCTGTGTGATTTATATTCGGTTTTGGAAATACTGCATCATGCAACTATTTCTTCCAGATGCTGGAATTTCTTTTCGTTATACAGTCATTAAAATTGTCTCGTAAAAGTTTGTGAGTCTCGGACATCAACTGTTTCAGAAAATTATTTTCATAAAACTTTTTTCTTTCTTTAGACAGTATTTTATAAAATGCTTTATCGTATTCTGATTCTGTTAGTGTCATTTGCATGCGCATTGAAGTAGTGGGCCAGTTTTTACCTTTATTAAATTATGGGTGTCCAAGGCAGATGCTCAAAGAGTACTTGTATAACAGGGAAAGGATTTGTCTTGGCTAGAAAGAAGTTCTAATTTATCCTCTATTAAGATGTTGTGGTAGCTGGTTTTTTTGTGCCCTGCCAGCCTTTTGATCGTTCTTTTGAACATTTTTGTTTCGTCTTCTTCTCTTCTGGAAGACTTCCAGCAAATTATTATGGCTTGTAGCTTGTCATTAAGTTGTTATATGACTAGTGATTCTGTTTATTTGAGATATTAGAGTATAATGTTCAGTCTCTTCTCATAGTATGTCCTCGATGTTTCGGAAGAATGTAGGTGAGTATTTGTTTATTGCATAAGAGCTTCTTTATCTTTATGAATATGAATTGCGATTATTTCTGGTCAATGGGTTTGAATATAATTATCCAACTGCGATGAAACTTGTTCCACATTGCTTTTATTCCAATCAGTTTTTTTTTGTTTAAGCAGGTTTTGCTGAGCTGTTGAACTTAACGAGACGAAGACGATTTCAACTAGTATCTGTATTCTACAAAAATATCTCGTTATATTGCTAGTCTATAATAAGCTTTGTTTTAGCTATATTTGTTCTTTCATTTTACTTATCAATTATTATAGATAAATCAACCATTTAATCCTACATTTAACATTAAATAGAGTACAAAATAATTTTTATCTTTATTTCTCCGACTCAGTAAACCTTTTGTTATGAATTATTCCGGTTCACTATATCCGAACTATTGTCACCATCATCAAAATTTATGTATATTTCTTGGAAAAAGACACTTCGGTTTTCAAAAATGGAAAAAAAATCGACTGCATTAAATGAATCTTACTCAATCCCATTAAAGAGTTTTTTTCCACATTTTTCCAATCGTGTTTCTTTTTTTTTTGTATAGACTTGATAATTTTCGCTCATCTTGTACCTCTTTATATGTCGAACGTTCAATCCTTACTGTATTAAATTAGATTATTATAAATTCCTTTGTCTGATAAAGTAATTTTTACTTTCTTAGAGTTGTGACTGAAGCGTTTGTTGACTTTTATCACCATAAAATATATAAATCCCTAAATAGAAGTCTTGTTTGAGTAAACCATAACTGGAAAATTAATGCTTTTATAATAGTTACAAGATTAGATAATAAAGCAAAAAGTTTGCAATTTAATCGCAAAACTTCCTCACATTTCTCTTCCTTGACAAATTATTCGTAGACAGATTTAATTAAAGGAAGAATCCGATTATCCAACGATTTCTTGGGAGCAACAAAGACTGTTGTCGGTTAAGGTTCGGAAGCATCTAAGAAATTATGGGTGAGGTAAATTTATCGAATTGAAAGTTATGGTGCTAATAAGGACAAATGTTCAGAAACTAGGCACTAGCTATCGTCTTCCACTAACCAATATGCCAACAAGAAGCACTACCTACTTTCACATTAAGAAGCATCTTCAATACGGAATTCGGATTGCAGCCTCGTATAACACTTCGTCAGTACGGTACATAGTACATACCTTTTATCTACCATCTTTTTAACATTTACCAGTGGATAGAAATCCAAGCTAGAGGCCACGGTTATAACGGATGTTCAATTTTATAAGCAGCTAAATACATTTAGATTTTTAGCTGAAATCTGAATAATTTGATCAGATGAAACTAATATACCGATATCTACAGAAATTACACGTTGTAGCTGAAAATTACATAAAATTTTTCAGAGATTAAAACTTTGGTAAAATCTAAGAAACCAAGTTGTATTCTAAGAAGAAAACTCCAAGATGTTTGTTGGGAGTGTAGATTTAAATGATTTAATTATGTGCCAAGTTTAGCAGTTTTTGGTTAGTCAAACGGCGAATGCGCGTCTTAAAAGAAATACAGTCGGGTCGGAACTACTTTCTTATCAGGTTTACGTCTAGCTATTAAAAGCAACTAGAAAATGTTTTAATGGAGTCTTGGAAATTCAGTACATAGCTAAAAGGCTCAAATAGTTGGTTCAAAAGTATTTTTTTCAAAAGGAGGCTCTAAATTTATAAGTAATAAAAGTTTGAAAATGTGTTCATTTCAAATCACGTCAACACTAGACACTAGATTTAAAGTACAGTAATCCCCCCTATAACACGGTAGATTAGTTCCGCGTTATAGGAAAACGCGATGGTGTATTTTCGTATAGCGCGCTTGTATGACCCCGTATAACGCGTTATGTACAAATGATTCACGTTTAAATTTTCTTTAAACGTGAAAAAAAAATTTAAAGGGGGTTTAAATCGACTAATAAGAAAAAATTATGTGGCGTTTTATTAAAAAAATCAAGTTACATAATTCCAAAAGCAGTTTTATTACATGTTTATTTGCTGTCGGAGCTATCTGCAATAACGTCCCACCGACATCTTTTTTTAATAGAATGTTCAAAGGTTTCACTATTTGAATTTTTGTTATTTTCTTTAATTAAGAGCATATCTTCTTGTTCCTTTTCCTTGGTAATGTTTTTTGTTTCATTTTCACTTGTCATGGATTAAAAATAAATATTTTATTTAAAATAAAATTTATAAAAATAAAATTTCTTAACCTTTTAGTAGAAATCCCAACAAAAGAAAGTTGGAATACTAGAACAGTAGCTTCCCGAAAGGGGGTGCAATGTTGGTACACCGACGGCTAACGGGCGCCCAATACGGGAAGGTCTGGGGCAAGGTGTACCTGCAAGACACCAACAGGGGAGCGTCCTTTTCGCTGGGAAGCTGGACGACATTGTTTCAGGTGGAATTATATGCAATCGTCGAGGTTGCCACAAATAGGGAAGTTACAGAAGGACTAGAGGGAGTGATCGAGATCTACTCCGACAGCCAGGCTGCCCTCAATTCACTCTCAAGTGTTAAGATTGGCAGTAGACTGATCCCGGGTTGATGGGATGCCTTGAACAAAGTGGTAGAACAGAAGCGCACATGTGGTTCGCGGGAAACGAGAGTGCCGATGCATTGAGAAGGTTCGGATCTTCTAAGAGCTCAATAACTGCCGAATCTCACATAAGGTTAAGTAACCGACAGGTAGCAAGAGCTCTAAATGGCTGGTCTCTTAGAGGCACCACAGAGATGTGGAGAAAGGCGGAAGGGTATAGACATGCCAAAGAGTTGATTGGAACCCCAAGCAACGCCAAGGCAACATCCAAATGGTTGATGTCAAGGAGTCGCTGGGCCCTGAGAACTCAGGTTGGGGTCATGACAGGCCACTGTGGTCTGAACAGACACCTACACCTACTAGGAATTGGTGACAGGCCCGTATGTCCACAATGTGGAATGGCGGAGAAAACATCATACCACCTGTTAGGTGACTGCCATCATTGGTCGTCTACTAGGAGGCGCCTCCTCGGTGCCTCCACACCCTCCCCCATTGAATTGTCTTCCTTGGAGTGGAGACGGATCCTTGCCATTGTAAGGGAGACGGGACGCCTGGGTGGCGAAGATCAGGAGTGGTAAGGTGGGGATGGATGAAAGGGAAAGGGCGAAAAGGGCCTTTAAGGCCTACTCGCAAGACCCGTCGGGTTCCCCCCCACAGTACTACTACTACTACCTTTGAATACATATATGTATAACCAATATTTTTATAATTCAAAAACTAGGTACACAAATTTAATAAAATAATTTAATTTAATTAATAATTTAAACAGCACAATTGACACAATTTGCAAAGGTACGCGAAATTACTTATGAACTGTACAAATCATTATAAATTTCACAGTATGTACAGAAATATAACGTGGGAAATCTCCGGGTTAAATGAGGGAATACCCGTGTTATACGAAGGACTGAAATCGATTGATCGAAAATGCATTATGTACCGTGTTATAAGGGGAATTACTGTATGAATTTTTAAACTATTGCAGAAATTATTCGAACTGTCCGGCTCAAGTTTTGTTAGATTTAGTGTAGTCCATAGTAGCTTCCGTCATTGCTTTAGTTTCCACGGTGAGACATTAAAGTGGTAAACATATGAAAGAAGAGTACATTTTTCAGTAAACTATAACTATAATAAATATAGACCTACTTATATTATTAATTTCAATTGAATATATTTGAAAAATAATTTATTTTGCTTATTGACATTTTGCACACACAAGTGGTTTTAATTCACCGAGATCTTCGCTCTCCAGCTTTTACTGTGACGAACGTTCTAAAAAAAAGTTTCTAAACCTCCGAGAATGTTCTAGTCCCTGGGAAACGTAAAGAAAAACTTTCTTTAAGACGGCCTAAAAACTCGAAAAACTCATCAGCTTGAAGCAATAGGAGCCCAATGCTGAGCAAAATTCAGGTCCGATTTTTCTTAACGTCAAAAGGGCATTTTATTATCTTTTGGGGCACTATGTTGCCTAAAATAAAGATGCTTTCGATCAATTCGTTTAAAGAATATTTATTTAACTTAATATTCAACAGTTACGAGGAGAATAAGAAGACACAAGTTTTCACAAAGCAAATTCTTTGTTTAGGCACTGCGCCAAACCTTTTGGACCTAAATGGCTAAAAAGTTAGAATCGCCAGTTTTTTTTACGCCAAGTTTCATAGCTAGGATGCTAATAGATCAACGCCTTACTTGGAATTTAAAATTGAACACTTCACATTATCAGTTTCGTGTTACAAAACGCACTGTATTATTGAATAATTTTTTAATATTTTGCTGATATGTTACTCGAATTTTGTATCCTGTATGTATGTTGGAAACTACACTACCAAACAATGAATGAGCAACCAAGTTTCCATAACTTCACATTTGTATTATGCAGAGTAATTTGAAATTGGAGTAATTCCTTTGGAGGTATTGTATTCTAGCCTGAAGACGAAAAACACAAAAGAAATCATAACTTAAGCCTCAATGGAAATTAAATGTCCTCATTACGACGCTACGTGAAAGTCCAAACTAGTCCAGTGCAGAAAAATTGTAGTTTTAAGCGGGCAACTTCAAGACTCAAAATTAATGTATTTCACCCCATGCACGCCAACCTAAAAACGTTTTTATTTTTGATTGAAGTAAATGGAAAATGATCGTAGAGAGACCAACTAGTAGCAGTTTTATTAGCTAATTATTGTTCTGTTGGAATGTTCAAATTGAGCACCGTTCTGCTTCGTACAGTAATATAAACGACTCTTAAACTGCTCCCACACACTCTGCAAGGTGTGTGTATATGATTCTTCTAGATTCCAAAATTCTTAGCGAAAATTTTGTGTTCTATAAATGACTTAAATGATTTAAGACTACCCCGAATATAGAAGTGTAAGCTTGTTAAATCTGACGAGTGTGTAGTCCAATTTATATTATATGGTTCCAAATCTAGCAACGTTCAACCAGTTTTACACACTCAAAGTAGTCAGGAGGAGGTTCTCCGTAATGTCAGATCAACAGTTTTTTGGGCAACATGGTGTTTCTATCGCTAGCATGCAGATTTTTACGCTTATGATTTATTAATGGTTCTACGAAATTTTCCAGAATATTCAAATATACGTCCCCAGTTGAGTGTGAATGCAAAATGAGTCCGATAACGCTGTTTCCAAGGATAACCACCCACACATTCAATTTTTGGGTAACATAGAGAAGATTTATATTGAAACTTTCTGATTGCGTCTGCAAAACATTAGTTCCTTATCAAAGAGACCACTGGGAATATATTTTTAGTTTATTTTCAAATGATTTAGTCTGCAAAAATAAACCAAGGGTTTAATAAAATATTACGAATTTAGCTTGGTTGCAAAAACACAGTTTGGTGGCATCATTTCTTACATCATGGTGTGTGCTTCTACAGTGGAATTCAAAATACATTTACAAAAACTGGGATCTCTTGTCTTAAAATAAATGCTTCTCATTCTTGCCGAGGCCATTTTATTGTCAACGCGGCTAATAATAGCCGTGGAAAAAATATTGAAGATCCAGCAAATTTATTTCCCGTGGGATAATTCGAAAATTATTATTATACGTATTAATTAATAACCAACAATAATTGCCACTGAACGAATTGACAAGCAAAATATATTCCGGAAGGAACAGACTTGAATACATTACTTTAACCGATTCACAGCAGCCTAATTACATTCAGCATTATAAAAATATGCTCGTTAATTAACGCTTTATCCGTCTACTGAACTAGAACGAAATACTAGCATAATTATTGAAATGAAATACTGTGTAATTCTCATGTCTTTACGAATAAGAATCGGTGCCGTAACGCCGGTAGCTTCTGAAGTTAAGCGCCTCTTATCCTTATAAGAACGCAGAGACATTTATTCCGTATCTAGAAAAATAGGGCAATACCACATATTAATGAACTAATTTCAAGATTATTCGATAGATGCAATAAAACGTTCTACAATTTTAATAACAGAAATAATTTATAAAGTTACACATTACATAACATTGACTCACAACCGGTTTAATTTTAGATGTTTCTATTACCCCTCAATGAAATATTATTATACAGAGGGATTCCTAAGTTGATACTTTTTTTTAACTGTATGTAGAAGTTATTGAAACATAATTTTTCAAAAAACTTAAAAGTTAGCGTTAAAATGCGGACTGTTTTTATCTCTTTTGTGTTGTTATTGTCATATTTTTCTGAAGAGCGAGATATAAAAAAGAATAAAAATTTAAATGTTGTTGAAGAAGATCCAATAAGAAATAGAGTGATTGCAACCGATAATCCTCTTATGTGCAATAGCCTGAACACTAAAATTAGTGAGTTTGTTAAGCAGAATTTCGTGGTTCAAGGTATCATAATCTTTGGATAAGTCAAGATGTATAGCCAAATTTTGATATTTTAATTATTTACATAGAGCAGAAATTTCTCTTATTGTTGCTACACAATAATAGAAAAACCGATTTTCTTATTACGTTAAGTAACAATAGTTGCATTGAATTTACTTTGCGAAAAATTGAAGTAACTATCATTTTTCAAGTTTTTGCAAAAAAGTAATTTACAAAGGTAATGGATAGTACCCCTTTGTATAAAAAACTACAGAGTGTTTTATAATGAGATGAACATTTTTTTGCGTTTTATAAATCTTAAAATGCGTTTTAAATAAAAACTATTTTAATTTTGGTCTTCCCTGCCCAAAGAATCGCCTTTCCTAACAATTGGGCATGAACTAACCAAAATATATAGGAATATCAAATTAACACTCAACGACTAATTGGTTGCGAAAGCATACAAAGTGAAACATAAACGCCTGTTAGGCGCTTACTATTAACTTAACTAGATAACTGTATGCTAAATAGGTGTAATCGGCAAAGGAAAATATTAATTTTTCCTTTTTCCTCGAATGCTATTAAGGACACGAAGAACTGTAGTGTTAAAGGGCTTTATTCTTACTACAATTTGCTGTCACGGAAATTTTTTCCCTATAAATCAATACACAGGATGTTTCATAAGATTAAAAAGTTGCATATAAATATATGCAACACGATTAGTCGCTAAATGCACAACTGAAATCAAAATTTGAAGGTTCGTGTTCGAGCACTGAATGTTTTTAAATTTTTAATGAATACATCCGAGAATTTGGTCCTCATTATATAGGGCTTACTGCAGATGAAACAATCTCAAACATTTATACAATAGACAGGGTGTTCTTAGTTATATTTAAATATTTAAGCGTATGATCCCGGATGGAAAAGTAATGGTAGTTTGGTTTATGAAATGAACCATGCATGTTCTCTTACCAAATCACAGGGTGATTGACTCTGAAGGAAAAAATGCAAATAATATTAGAGTTCCCGATTCAATTTGAATTCAAGTTTCTTAAACCTCCTTCCCGCAATACGCTGTTTTTTCACGTATATTTCAAAATGTAAGAAATTCATGAAATTGAACAAGTCCAATTGAACACTCGAAGAAAATTCTGATAGGAGCACTAACTTGAATGGGGATTTTTTGCAATCATTCGTTGTTTTCGAAAAATGTCTCAGTTTTAGTAAATATGAAGCTAAAGCTTCCATAACAAAAAAAAATCAAGAGATCATTTCTTTCAAATTAAACGGAGATCTTCAAATAAGTTCGATTTGAGCAAAGACGATTTTTGTCTTTGAAACTCCATATCATTGAAACGCCTTAAGATTTATCAATCAACTAATTAGAAGCTCGATAATCCTCTTTTTTGGTTTTATTCAAACCCCCGGTATCTTCGCAACGAAACTCATTTAGGTCTTCGCTTCTGAGACTGATTAATTTTACATGTAGTTGCACACACCCTTAAATATTCGCATAGTGACCCCTATACATTCCGTAAATATTGTCAGATCCGATATGCAAATAATAATACAATCATAATCATTCTTTTATTTTAGTCTTTATTATGACTAGTACTTGAAAGCTGGTTCAAGAAGTTAATGAAAGAACTATACTTTTTTTTCCCGGTGAGGTTTAGGAAACGCTCTCTTACGCACACCCAGAGCTGATGTTCTGGCGCTCTGGGCCGTGGGACTCCAGCTTAGCTGTTTACTCACTAAAACCCTTCCTCGCCTCCGAAGTGGTGTTTGGCCTAGCACCGCGGTCATTTCTGTCCTATGTACCTTCGTATTTTACTCCCTCATTATTCCTGTGTATTCAATGAATTCTAGAAGAATTTTGAGGGGGGTACGCATGACCTGGTCTAATAGAACTTCATCTCCTCCCAGGAGTCTTCGTCTACCTGTTGCATATAACGTGCAGTGACACATAATATATAGAGCAGTTTCGTCCTCTAATTCGCATCCCCAGCAGGTCGGTTGATCGTTCAGTCCCATCCTGAAGAGGTGTTTTTTGAAGGGGGCGTGTCCTGTTAAAAAGGCTCAATATCCTCCTTATTTTTTACCTGCTGAGATCTAGCAGTTCGTTTTTACGCACTGGTTGTGGAGGTCCCACCAACTGCCTTGCGGTAAGGAGTCGCGGTGTCTCCTCCCAGTACTATTTATGTTCTTCCAAGATCCATTGCCCAACTCCCGCCCTAACTTGGGCATGAGATATGCCACAAGCCGGTTCTTGGTTGGTCAGTGGTTGCTCGGCCCCTGCCTTAGCAAGTTCCACAGCAATCTTGTTTCCTTTAGAAGTACACAAGGTCCAACCAGCCCTTCAGGATAACGAAATAGAAAGACAGACCGCTGTTTTTGTAGAACGGAAGTATCCTATACCACCCTCGATTTTGCATTCCTATATAACAACCCCGTCGGAGATACAATCGTGTCTTCGGCGCCTCCCTAGCCGAAAAGCCCCCGGGCCAGACGGCATCCCTTATTTACTCCTCAAAAACTTACCGCGGAAAACTATTGTGCTAATAGTACAAATAGTCAACGTAGTCCTTAAATTGCAGCAGTTCCCGCAGGACTGGAAAAACGCTGTAACAATCCCCATCTTAAACCCGACCGAACCCGCCTCTTATAGGCCAATTTCCCTCTTGAACACCCTCGGCAAATTAACCGAGAAGGTCATCCATTCGAGATTACAGGCAGCAGCCGAGCTTCGAAGTTTAATCCCGGATGAGCAGTTTGGCTTTCGACCAAGACACAGCACAACGCTGCAGACTGCTAGGATCGCAACGGATGCCTATGCAGCATTTAATAAGCTTCAAAGTACGGTTATGCTGCTTCTCGACATGCAAAGGGCCTTTGACACAGTCTGGCACACAGGCCTGCTGTACAAGTTGTTTGCCGTGCATTCACTGCCACTCTACCTAGTTTCCCTGATAGCGTCTTACCTAAAAAACCGTTCCATCCAGGTGAAAGTGGAGAATTCCACTTCTGCCAAAAGACGCATCGCGGCAGGAGTACCACAAGGAACAGTGATTTCGCCGCTGCTGTATACATTGTACACAGCAGACATTCCAAAACTTCCCACTACAAAAATAGCACTATACGCTGATGATACGGCTATCTACGCATCGTCTTTTTATGCTCAGGCTGCGAAATCTCGCATTGCACATCACCTGAGTTTATTGACGCCGTATTTTGACAAATGGAAATTTAAAGTGAATTCCAGGAAGACGGAACTTATTATCTTTTCGCGCAAATTCACTAACAACAAAATCTTATCACCACTCGTGGTCCAAAATACTCCTAACAAACCAACAAAAGAGGTGAAATACCTGGGATTCAAACTAGACGCCCGACTCCATTTCAATAAGCATGTTGACTATGCTGTTCAAAAGACTGCCATGGCCCGAAAAAAGTTGTACTCTCTTCTGGCGCCAAATTCTTTCCTATCACCTCGAAATAAACTTCTGCTCTACACCTCCACTATAAGGCCCATACTGACCTACGGCTCCCCTGTCTGGCACTCTGTCTGTGATTCCATGAGACGACGTGTTCAAAGAACCCAAAATAGGTTCCTAAGAGGCGTCCTATCGGCTGACAGATACACCAGAATAACCGAAATGCACGAAGCTACAGGAATGGCCTATATAGCCGACTATATAGATACCATCGCTGAAAAATTTTATCATAGCGGAGTGCAAGGCTCAGTTCTCACGCGAAATATCACCCAAGTCAGAGCAAACGATCGCCCAACCCATGGTCCCCTGTATAAGCGACTTCCCATATTTTATGAGGATTTTGTCCCTGACAGTACGTGACGACAAACAAACATTGCCTGCCAGTTGCAGACAGTCGTTTCTAGCAGGCTGGAAACGCACAAATCCAACATAACGTGACTTGACGGGTTCGTCCTGCCTCGTTCTGGCTGGTTCTTGCACCGATCGGGGCGGGGGCGGATGGATTTGGTCATCTAGTTGAAACTGCCGGCGGTTAACGCCACGGCTGACAGTATCAAACTTAAAGGTCGAAGCAAAAGGGGTTTTTGGCTTCCCTTCAGGAAGACCTTTTTCCTTAATGAATGCCCCTCGAATAAAACCAAAACCGCCACTTCAAGACTATCTCCTGACGTTGTCGTGCGTATTGCTAGCTCGGGAATGTCCATGTTAGGGCACTGCCCAGGTAATGGACGACTTACCCCATATTACACCATCATATTCAGTCGTCGCCACTGGGGTCGACCTGGACATTGAAGACAGCATGTTTCTGGAACGCCTGGAGCAGCAGGGCTTCACAATGAGGTTCTGCAGGAGAATTATCTCGCGAGAGCGCAACGCACCCACACTAATGATGAGGTTAATAATCGGCGACATATCCACATACGAAAGGTTGATGAACGACCGTGCGGTTCATTTTTTGGGCCGCATTTTCAAGATCACAGAGAGCAAACCACCAGCACCCGTGCCTGCGCCGTGCGCCAAGTGCAACATGTTCAACCACAAAACGGAAGACTGCAAACAATCGCCGAAATGCAACAAGTGCCAGGGTCCCCATCCAACTTCCAAATGCGAGTCACCACTGCCAACCAAGTGCGCAGCGTGCAACTCAGAGGACCACGTAGCATGGAGCATGAAGTGCCCAAAACGACCTACAGCCCCAATCGTCGGAATCCCAAACGTAAAAATAAAATGTGTAAACAAACGTACATCCGGGATTGCGGAGACAACGACAGTGGCAAGTAGAATACACACACCCATTACAACACATGACCACATCATAAACAAATACAAACATCAACTTAACAAGACAAACAATACCAACAGAGACGAACTACTAAAAAAACTACGAAAACAATTTATAGAAGACTTCGACATTGACACCTCCGTTGTTTTCTTCGGGAACCATGTATACATCCTAATGTTTGACATGCTCCTGCCCGAGAGACGCTCTCCAACTGAACCCTGCGAACAAGTGAGACAGACAGTAACGAGCATACAAGATTCAATATGAAAGTACTTTACGCGAACATCAACGGACTTAACAGCAAAAAAACACTTATTTACAATTACATAGAACAAAACGACACAGACTGCTGCATATTTGTAGAGACTAAAACCAAACTAGGACAAACACCAACGTACAGAAATTGGCAGTATATCTATAGGCATGGAAATACCATCAATCATGCCAGGGGCGGGGTCGCAGCTCTCCTAAAACCAACATATAAACTTGGAAGAGCAAATCCTCCTTCCCTCAACAATCCTTTGAACGACTGTCTACATTTTACGCTACCCTACTTAAACGACCTGATACACATATTTCTGACATACATACACCCACACTCCAACCTAGAACAAAACATACTGACTAAAGCGAGCATCTATAAATATGCAATAATTGTAGGCGACTTTAATATGAACAAAAGCAAAACGAAACAGCTTAAAAGATTTCTACAAAATTCCGACTTTATAAAACAGCACACCCCACCAACTTTTCTGATGCCCGCAAACCCAGACTCAACACCAGACGTTCTACTGCACACAAGAAACCTGACAAACACCATCAACAACATAAACTTAACCAACGAACTTGGATCCGACCACCTGGCTATTACGTTTAACATAGACTTACAACATACGCAACCTACCTCCAATACACCTCCTATAGAGAAAAACTTAAACCTAACAAAGACTGACATAGACAAAGTGAAACAACATATACATGACTACATTCAATCACAAGCACAGCACATTTCAATAGAAACCATACAACAACAACTTTCACTAGCCATAGGAAAATTTAGCCCGGAAATAAAAAATGCTTTCTACCGACATACACTACCCAAATACATACTGAGACTAATAAAACATAAGAGAGAACTGTACAGACTATATACAAACACTCAAAATAACGACCTAAAAAAGACAATGAACCAACTTAACAGAAACATTAAAACTCTGATTGGACAATACCGACAAGACAAATGGCTAGAAACATGTAAAGAAATACAGAAGGACAAAGGCAAAACATACTGGCGAAAAATTAAGAAACTGGCGCAATACAGGAAGACTGACGAAAACGGAATAGAACGCTACACAGACAAAGAGAAAGCGGACGCATTCGCCAGACACTATCAAAGGGCCTTCAGCATATCGACAAACCCTAACTTCGACAATGACAACTGGAACTTGATCAACGACTGGTACTTGAACTATTTTAACAACTCACCAAACTATGCCTGCACACTGATCACAGACACAGAGTACGATGAAGCCCTAGCGCACATCAAAAACACTGCACCGGGGAAAGATAAAATTAAAGCAAAACTATTGAAAAGCCTAAGTCAAGAAACACACAAACTGATCCTAACTGAATTGAACAACTGCATCACAAATGGCAGAATCCCAAAATCATGGAAAAACGGCTTAATAATCCCTATACCCAAAAATGGACTGGACAATACACAACCGAGCAACTACAGACCAATTACACTGCTTCCAGTACTAGGCAAGATTTTTGAATGCATAATGAAGCAGCGGCTTGACAAAGTGATTGGAAAGTATATACCTACCTACCAATTTGGTTTCAAACAGCATCACTCGACCGTTCATCCGCTCTTTATTTTGGCCAACAATATACAAACTACCCACCTAACTGACAGAAAGACATCTTGCCTGTTTATGGACATTAACAAGGCTTTTGACAGTGTCTGGCATAGAGGCTTACTATACAAACTATACAAACTACACACACCAACATATCTACTACACACCATAAAGAACTTACTAGAAAACAGACAACTACAAGTACGAATTGACAAAACACTGTCATTTTCTTTTTCCCCTGAACAAGGGCTCCCTCAAGGATCCCCGCTCTCACCGTTTCTCTACAATATATACTGCCATGACATATACAATTACAACTTATCAGACAAAAATCAAATCGACAGATCGGCATACATATTACAATACGCAGACGACACGGCACTTATTGTACATGACAAAACTACTGAGAGAGCAGCGCAAAGACTCCAAACACTAACAAACAACACAATGACATGGTTTTATAAATGGAGACTAACACCAAACGCGTCAAAAAACCAACTTCTGCTCACAAACCACAGACTCTACGCTGACTCCCCTACAATAACTGCAGACGGCCAAACGACACAACCAAAAAACGACGTAAAATACCTTGGAATCACAATCGACCACAAACTTAAATTCACTAAACACATACGAAACATCAGGGCAGAAACAATAAAGAGAACAAAACACTTCCGATCACTAACCTACAAAGACAGAGGAATCAGCACAAACACCGCCACCAAAATATATAAAGCTATTTGTAGACCCTTGCTAGACTTTGGACATATACTCATGACCAACGGAACAGAAAGGACAAAACGTTATACACAAACAACAGAACAAATTGCACTAAGACTAATAACACGAATAAGACACCCCCAAAACCCACTACACAACCCCCCCACCCAACTACTATACGAACGCACAAACATGACAAAGATCTCGGAAAGACTCATACAGCTACAGACCAAATGGACAAACAACCCCTACAACTGGACCATACTGAATCCCCTTTGTCTTACAAGACCAACCAGACAATCCCGCTTCCGTTTCCCTACATTAACGTTACTCGAACACTTACAAACGCAACTGACTAGTGGACAATAAAATAATCTCTTCTTGCCACTGAAATTTTATTTAGTAATATCGTTAACCTAGAATAAGAGAATTTTCATATCTGTTTTTTTATTTAGATTAAGACTACATGTATTAAACAAGGGCAGAAAGACCGATAGGTCGATAGCCTTTTTTAGAAATAAAGATGTTTACTACTACTGGACGACTTAGCGCGCCTATTTAGATCATGGGCAAAGGGCAACCGGCCGAACATCTGGCTAGACATGGGAGTTATGTTTGTTAACTTTGTTTGTGAATTTTATTAATGGGAATGTTCAATAAATTTTTATCTATCTATCTATCTATCTCGTTTCCTTTGCGCCTTTTTGTCCCAGTTGCCCAAGTGAGTTTTACTCTGAGTTCCCAGCCAGGGTCGTAAGTTCTTTTACACAATCTAGCACACATTGTTACCTGATTGTGTACGATTCAAGTGCCTTTATTGTGGCTTCATCTCCAGTTACGATGGTAATATGCTTACGTGTGTAGGCTCGATCCCTCATTTTCCGGGCGCAATTTGTTATCGCTAAGAACTATACTTACCTGAGCCGCAAAGTACGCATGTTCATACATTTTCGCTGAATAAATAACCGTTATTATTTTCCAACGATATAACAATTATTAGGAGTTAAAAAACACAAATACCAATTTTCAATAATAAGTCATGTTTTATTTACATTGATAAATAAATTATTAAAGCTAGAATTATTACATCGGGTCGACAAATCAGAAATGTGTACCATCAGCAGTATATGAATTACTTGCAAAATATGTTTTTGTTTAATGTTGATCTAATGTCCACTGGTCATTATAATACTAAATTAAATATTAACTAATATCTGAAAAAAGCATTAAACGAGAATAACAAATGTTCAATAAAATTAGTTAAAAATGTGTTGCATTAAGCGACTGATGCAACTGTTTTGGAGATCGTAATGTATAGATAGTAAGTTACAAATCACCATAATTTACAATAATATTCAGATAACGGAATTGCGTGTTTCAAAAATATACAATCAAACGAATAGTAACACAAGTGTTTCAAACTTTTGAACAATATCACAAATACAATTCTAAACAATATGTTGAGTCTGTATCAAGTCAATAGCAAATTCGGTCCATTTCCATTATATACTCTAAATACATAATACACGTACATATACTAAGCTTATTATTTATTTAAAATTATGAACAACAGTACATAGTGATTTAAAGTATGAATTATTGATGTATAACACATTTTCATTGTAAATCTTTTTTTAAGTATGGTTGTAGTAGGATTAGACATATAATTCAAATTAATACTCCATATACAATGCAAGAGTCATAGAAGTGGTCACTTCCTGGTTGAAGCGTCTTAAATTTTGTTAGTTAGTTTCTCCGTTGAATCCTATCATATCTTGACGCTCAGTCAATATCCAATATCCAAAATTTATAAAAATCGAAAAAATCGTAAAACCATCAGTCAAAGATTCTTTAAGAACAGTAACTTTACCCTGGAATGATGCTTCAACGACGAAAAGAAGTATTTGCTCATTTTGGCAGCGGCTGTGAATTCTAAGGTAAACTTAACTTGACCTAGAAGATATTTTAAAATATATTCATTTAACATTTAGAATAGTAAAAAAAACCAAAAGAAAATTTATATATATATATATATATATATATTTTACTTACACCTCGATTGTAAACAAGAGTAAGAGCATTTTGTCTCTACCTTTTGATTTCTATCAACTTTTTTGTGAAGCATTTGTGATTGTATTCAGCAATGAAGAAACTCTGTACAGGGACAATTTTGTCATCTGTATTTTTGAACCAATTTACTTTAAGATAACATTTATTTAAATGTATTACTGACACTCTGTATGGCCAAATCGTTTGAATTTGATGCGTTTTTAAAACGCATCATTTTATTAGCAAATTTTGATTTGATTTTTATGGAGAGAGGAAATAATGCAACAGTCCATTTTACATTACAAAAACAATAAAAAATATGGAAATGGATCCCGATTTATATTGGATTTCATTTGTATGCAAAATATATACACGGTGATTTTTAAGTTACTTCATGGTTTGATTTGTTCTTTAAGAAAAATGAAATTTTTTGCCCTTTGCTCTAAATACTAAAATTAACGGAAATCCGGTTTGTAAAAAACTTGACATCTTTGCTTTTGTTAGAGCCAATTAGTTGTTATTAGAAATTTTATGAAATTAATGCTAAAATGATGCATGTTTATAAAAATATATATTGATTATTGGTAGAGAATGTCGTCAAAATGTTGCCGCCGCGTCGCACTTATTTGAAAAGCGTTTTTCGTTGCGAGTAGGTCTTTCAGACCCCCCGTATACTCAATCCAGGTCCATCCAGAGAGCCAGAGAAACTTATGGGATCATTACAGAAGTCATGCTGGTAGAGCACGTAAAAGTGTCCAAAATTAGGTAGAAATCTTACGTCTTATCGTATAATCGTTTCCAACAAAAAGTACTAAGGAAATTGGAAAACACGATGAAGTAAGTCAGCATCAGCATAAAGCATGGACAAAATCTGGCGCAGATCAGTTGCACCCGCGTGTTAAGATGAGTACAAAAACATGAAAATTTTACCAGAACCGTTGTGACTTTAGATGAAGCAAAAAAGTACAGTTGTTTTTGGAGTCTTGATATATCGCGTAATCATAATATAATGTTATTATTTAGGTCATATTAAGTTGGCATCATCATTCTTAAATAATTTTTAATTTTAGCACCCTGCGCCTCCTTAAGTTTGATATTTGAGAAAAGTGGTAAACACAAATAACGCTTACCTTTTTGAGCTCTATCCACTATTGAAAGGATAAAACCAACTTATAAATAGTTAAGTCAGTGTTTAAAAAATACATCTGAGTAGCAACTGTAAATACGTAAAAAGCCTTTCATAATTATATTCATTTTTTTAAAACATTTCTCGTAAAAGAATACAAATAAAGCGGATAATTTCGTTACGACGTAATACATTAATAATAAAATTTTGGAAAAAAACTAATTTTTCGCGTTCGAAAGTAATTTTACGGGTCGCGCTTCCTACTGAGCCATTAATGGAATGTCTAGTATATTACATTCTCATATTTGGGTATACACAAAATGACGTAATTGTAAAACGCACTAGATATCTTCCCTAAAAATAAAAATCAGCCGTTTTTTGTAGTAGTTTGCAGTGTTGTTAGAGTAGGTCAATTTGAATTTATTGAATATAGGAAAATTTTAAATTCCTAATGATTATTTCAGAAAAAAATTATATTACTGACCACAAAATAAATAACAATTTTAAATTTGATGTGCTTAAACCTATATTTTCTAAAAAGCAGAGTACTTTAAAATTTCTGAAAACAATTGCGGTACTGTTAATGTAACTTGAGTAATTTTAACGTTTACGTTAAAAGGTTTAGGCTGTAACGTTTAATAACTATTTAGTGCAATGAGAAGTAAACTTCGGTAATAAAAATAGCTTCTATAAAATATAATTTGGCTACCGTCAAATTTTTTCAAGGCTTTGTAAAAATGCTTTCTAAAGAGTCATCATGTAATCCACTTATTTATAACTACTAATTGAGCTTTAGATTTTTAGAAATTAGAGAATAGAAGGAATTTCAAGGGGACATTAATACAACCATCTAACAAATTCGCGATTTATGTAAAAAATGTAAAATTCGCGATGTAAAATTGAGTAACTTAATCAACACTTTGTAGCCATCTCATGACGGATGAGAAACATATTAGTGTTTCATCAGTTAAAGTTAAAAAATAGTTTTAGGTGGTCAATTAATTTACAATTTAAATGCGCGTTAAAGTAATAAAACTCATGTTTGTGAAACTTCCTTACTGTATAATATATATATTTTTTAAAAGCCGTTCGATTTTCATGTGTTAACGATAATATTGAGCGGGAAAACTGCAGTGTTTTTACTAGAAATATGGTCTTGATCTACATTACCTAAGATATTTTCACCTAGGGTATTTAAAAACAAAGTCTGATACTTTTTTTACATAAGACTGCCACTTTTCGATAGGAAATAAGTAACATTTTATTTGTTGATTTAATTAAAAATTCTAATCAATTTACATTTTGTTTGAGTTAGGTGACACTTAAGTTTTTTGATTTTATGAAAAAAGGGACAATTAAGTTGTTATGGAGGGTTTTCAAAAGCTCCGCTTCGAAAATTGAAAGGAGTGGTTTATTTCAACACTCCAAAATTGGAAAAATATGCTCAAACGTCTTTTATCGGCGACAATGCTTCCACAAAATTATATATATATAAAAAAAATGTTTTTCTAAAAATCCCGCTTTTTTGCAATCTCTGCATCGCGATATCTTACTAATGGCTGGCTTGCAACCTAGTGGTTTTTTGGCTTCTAAGACATATTGCATTACTTTTACATAAGTAACGCTTTGGCACAATATTTCGTTGAACTGTAGAAACTGGGTCGAATAGCATTTCAAGAAGAACGCTGTTCTTCATTAGCATCTACCGATAGGTTTTTTTCAGATCTTTGTTAATTGGGGTTCTTGTTATCTGGCAAATTATAGGTTTATAATTTTGCTGGAACGTTTATTAAAACACGATTTTATCGGGTTAGTAACATTTGATTTATTAGCAGAAAACCAAAACTACTAGTAATATTTATACAATATTAGTAGTAGTAAAGATAGCATCGGACCAAAAAAATCGAAAAATAATAATTGTTGTTCACTATTCGCTTAAAAAGTAGACTATAAATGATAGAATTAACGATCTGATCTGTATCCCGATAGTAAAGTTGAAGTTCTGCACATGAAGATTTCTGAACGATAATGAGCACACTATTGACGCTTTATACTAATTCAAAGTGATGTTAAGTTTACATAAGTTACTATTTGTAAATTTATATCTATAAAATTCTACTAATATGCAACTGCAGTATTAGTAAAATGCAATAAAAAGTACGCTAACTAAAACAGATAGTAATTTTGAAAGTAAATAGGGAAATAGAGAAAAAAGAAGAGAGTACAATAAGATATATTACAATTCGTATCACAAAATGGTGACTGGGACCAAATCCTAATAAGATAACGAAACTTCAAAAATCACAGATAAAACGTGAACCTAATTAATGAAAAGAGCACTACAGAACATTAAGAAACTATTCTTATTTCTTCCGATATTGTTTCGTTGTTGTCCACAATCGCCGCACAATATTACATTAGCTTAAATTATGGTAAATGTAAGGAAAATATTGAAAAAAAATTATTTGTCTTTAATATTATTGATCCCCGCAATACTCAAAACAATGTACATAATTTAAAACAATGCCTGCCTGTTTAATTTAAAAAATACACCTTGAAACATTTTAATATGTGAATGTAATGCTGTGAATCTTCTGTGTGAGACTTTAAAAGTAGTTAATTTTTGATTTATGGAAATCATAATTTAAACGTTTCGGATGTTTCGCACGGCTCCATAGTATTTCAAACCACGTTGGATAAATATTGTTATACATTCATTAGGACAAAACACCTACTTAACAAGCACATACCTACACATGCAATATCCATAATATTATAGTAAAAGTTTACGATTTTTTATGACAATAAATATGTTTTTTTTTGTACGATAAATATTTACTCATTCATCTACACAGTGAATTGTGTTGATAAGTTATGAAGTTGTTAGATCAGGTCAAATATATAATGGAAAAGTGTACATTTTAATGACAAAACCAGCAAACCGAATGTACCGTATCATGTATTATCACAATGACGCATGCCATCCAATTTACCTCGAAATAAGTGTCAAAAGGACTACGAAGTTTAAACCTATGCAAAAATTATAATTTTGGGATTATAGGGGAATTTTTTGTTGATATTTACTTTAATTAATCCTATTCGTACACTCAACAAACTACCAATCATTAGTTTCCCTTTATTGAATTGCAATTTCGATATCTTGGCGTAATAATCATTATTAATTAATAATAATTACTCCCGAAATAATTTTAATGTTGTCAAATATAACAGATTATACGATTCTTATGGTTGCTATTTTGTACTGAGTTTTATAAAACTTAATTAAACAAAATCGGGCCAGTCGACAGAAGACTAGCATTATAAGGTTTTGTCTACTGTCCACGGGGCATATGTTAGGTGCAAAAACTATTTTTTTATCGATCATCCTGTATATTGTCTCCTTCATTCCTTTCAAAATTAAGGAAGGGCGAAAAATTATATTTCGAGTTACTGTTTCTTTCGCTCTTTTACCTAAAATTTTAGCGATTGTTGGAAAGACGCATTTTCGATTGTTGATTAATGTCGGTTCGTATCATTTTCTCTAACACCTCGAACTTAACGTGATGTGAGACATTGTTGGACATAATACAAAAAATACATACTATGGGGAAATAAATTACATTGCATAAAGCATGAGTATTTTCAATAACATCCCAGAATTCAGAGAAATGGCACGTGTGATGTATTTTTGAAACAGGGACAATATACAGGGTCTTTCATACAAGAATACCGTTTGCTTTCATATGTAACCGACGGCACATACTGTAGTTTTTGACGAAGGGCATAATTTCCTGAAACTTTACAATCTTGTTGAACTCAAACAAGACAAACAAAGTTACAAGGTTTTCAAACTGTTTCTGAGTTTCTTCGTGGACATTAAACATTTGACTATCTGGTAATTCAATTGCTGTTGCGCTCGACATATGAAATAGTCAGTCGGTATTTGTATTTTTAATTTTTAGCATGTCTAAGAATTAGACACTTTCCGGTCATTGTGGCTACTGATTACCCCACGAACAATAAACAAACATCAGAATATACTACAAAATCTACAGTTGTAAACAACTGGCTACCATGAGAGGATCAGATAATTTTTTCTTGTGGTAAATTACAACGTTGCTATAGATGATTAATAAGAAAAATGAGAAAACATCAGTTCAATATAACGTTTTGCTTTAAGAGGTTAAACAATTTTAGATTCACTTTTATAACATGATTTCACCGCAAAATCTGTCTAGTTCATAGATTTTTCAAAATACATTGTTATCTTACTACTATCATATCCAATAAATGAAATAAACTACGATTTGAAACAATTTGTTGTCTTATTCTATTGGATATCACCTCCTCCGATTGTATTCAACTAAAAGTAAGCAATATTCGCAGTAAGTTACGAATTTGAAATCATCTAAAAGGTAGGTAAGTGCTTAAAAAAGGAATAAATTATATTGCACAAAGTATTCTTATAGTAAACAACCTGTATATACAGGCTCTCAATTGTGATGAGTTTTAAAACGTCTAGACAAAAAAGACAATTTTGGAAAATTATTTGAATTAGTTTAGAACGGGTTTTCGATTATCCCCACTTCAAGTACCATTATACAGGACTCAATAAACACGACATTTTGAGACAAATAGATCTCATTTGAAGTACACCTAATTAAGACTACAATTTTTAATGATTTAATACAGTATTTGGTATAGCTGATTGCAATTTCGTTAGTACACCCTTTTAGTCATTACATGTTTGGCTTTCCATTTAATAGGACGTTTACATTAATTTCACGATAAACTAACTTTGTGGAATAAAATGCAGCGTTTAGAATTTTTAAACAAAGTTTTACCTTTGTAGTGCTACATTAGAATACCAAAAAATATTTACAACAAACGGTCGTTCTTATCCTTATAAATTAAGCAAGTTCAAAAAAATCACTTTTTGGTCTATATAATGTCGATTTAGGAAACTGGCACACCGTTCGAGTGTGGGGGTAAAAGAACCATACTAATATGCAATTGGCAAAAACAGTATACATGTGGCATGTGTAGGATCTCAAAAATGTTGCAAGGCATTTGTTGACATTTTTGGGAAATAGTTTCCAAACAGATGGGACAGGTAGAATGAACTTCCATAGACAGTGTCTTGTCAGGACAGGAGCCCAGTTAAAAAAAAGAAATATGGCAAAATTATCAAACAAACCAAAAATGAAAGCACAACAACAAAGCACGCACACATGTACAGAACCATTCTGAAAGTTAGAAAATAAACTAAACCAGTAAGAAACCATTATTATAAGCCGGTATTCGCATAAAGCCAATTATTTATATAAGAAAGAAAATTATACAGGTGAAATGTATGATTCAGCAGATGAGCATTTATTTAATTGTTCAACATGGAAAGACAAAAATTACCAAAAGGAGTAACTGGGATAAAAACCAAAGTGAAAATTGTGTGAACTAGAAAATGTTGCCAAAATCAAACAAATTAGCATACTATTAAAGCCCTAGATAAATTGTTTGGCCCTTTTGTTCCTTCCTGACTATAATCATTATAAGATTATCACTTCAGATTTTATCGGATATGGTAAACTAACTTATGATGAAACCAAGTCGAGCCTGATTAACAATAAAACCATCAGTTGCAACAATGCACTAAGTGGCGGTTTTCTTAATCGACATTAATAGAAAATGTGTATAAATGAATTTAAATATACATTCGAACTAAAATTTAACTACAATTGGTTTTATTAGATGTAATTATATGTTTAGTAATAGAGCAGAACAATTACAAATTTACTGATTGTTATTACAATTACACTGAAGTCAAAACTTTGAGGCATATGGTATGTCTGTACAACTTTACAATATGCGTGGTTGAGTATTATCAAGACTGTCCAGATTCAAATTCGCACTTAGAAGAATATATAGGCCTAACATAACATGCGAGCCAAAATGAGTGGATCTCAGAGATAACTCGACGTAGTCGAAAATCTTAACGACCAAATTTCAACATTTAAAAATGAATATTTTCTGAGTAATACACATTCTATAACGTGAGACACACCATATACATTGCATTAGAAATGAAATGCACCATTCAAGAGATTTAATCTAAAAAAATTATTCAAATTACTCGCCACTAATTTGAAAGAATAAGTACATATTGCACTAAATAATTTATCACTACTTCGAGCAACACGGCCGATACTTATTTTGTAATATACAAAATTTTATGTTACTGTTTCAAACAATTATTCAATTTAGAAACCACAGTACTATCCAGAAAACAGCCCCAATAGTTAGAGCAGTAAACGTAATTAACTATAATAGATATTTAGTTCAAGTTCGATTATTAAAGGAACAGAAGAAAATTGGAAATTGTACAATTTGATTAAAATTGAATGGAAATTAAAAAATGGAATTTAAGATGAAAACTATTAAATAGCAATTGTTAAAAATATTTGTTGATTTGAGAAAAGAATGATGCGTAATTTGAAACGCAGTGTACAAATTACAAAACGAATGTCTCACATTTCTTAATGGGCACAGTCTATATTAAATACAGGGTTTACAGTTGTAACGTGTCCGACGGATAGATGGAAAATTATCAGATTGTAATTAAATCCAGAATAATAAACAATTGGCGTTAATCTTGAGGAGTACTGGTGTATACTTGGATAATCCGGGAAAAATGTTTAAAATACCTTTTAATGAATTTCTCCTCGATATTAGCACTTGCCGGTGCACTTTGAACTTTACCATTAACCAATATATTAAAGCACTATGACGATAGTTTGCTCAACTATTAGTACAGCTAAACATTACAAAGAAAACATTGTAAAACATGCTTCGACTTAGGCAACATTTCTTGATAAGAAATGACAAACATATTAATTTCAGATGTGTTCCATGTCATCGTTCGATGTTGCTCTTCAAAACACTAAATGTATAATTTCTAAATCAATCAATCAAAAATCAAAGTAAAATATTCAACACCATAGACCAGGGTTTCCCAAAATAACTATTTTCAAATATAGTAAATCTACATATATATAATATATTAATATAATATAAACATAAAAATATTAATCAATATTTAATTATTTTGATGACTTTCGAGCCCTTGAATTGTATATCTTTTTGATATCAGGCCTAATATTGCCAAGTTGTATTCTAATGACTGGTGCAACATCGAGTTTATTCCTGTACTTCGATTTTGTTGCAGAATAAGGAAATCCCGCTTCGCATAAATATGTTGTAGAAAACGGAAGTATAACCGGAATCGCTTGTTTGCATTGCTTGTGGCATTACAATTATACTGTATATCTATGTATTGCCAGTGTGAAAAACTTCGTATATCTGATTCAGGAACATTGTAGCCTAATTTATGATTGCTTTTTTTGTAAATATTTCAGTTTGTAATGAGATTAAATTTTTTACTATCTTTTCTTTACTGCTTATATACTCCTAGACAACACCCCCTGAAGAATGACACCAATTTTTAATTAATCTGCAGTTTTTACAAATTTTTTGACTCGATAGTTTAAGACGTACAGGAAAAAAACCGAAAACAATAGCAAACAATGACAGAAAATATTGTTTTCACAACTATAAAACCTGCATGACGAATATTATATTTATATATTAACAGCAGTACAGCAACATCTAAAACAGACATAGGTACATTAATACAGATTTTATACGTCACCTCAGTTAATATATGGAGGTCTTAACGCCAATGATTTACTGAGAGAATATTTTAGTAACATTTACGCTCTACATTAAAATAAAATTGTAGCCATGGCAGACGAAATGACCGAATGAAGCCTAACGTAGTGGCAACATGTTTAAGTAACAATATTAAGTACTATAACAGCTGCATAAACCTTGACATACAATTTAAGAGATTAAACTGGACAAATAAACAATTTTTAGTATAATTTAGGCTACATTTTAGCAAATTCTTGGTCCACACACAATACAAATCCTTAAGATGGAATAACAACATATAATCAGATACATAAATATGCCAATTATAATTATGACTTTTTCGAGAATCACAGATTTACTATAACAAACAATAGAATGCTTGAGATATATACAGAACATAAGGTCGAAGAGAGGTAAGCATCTAACATAAATAACTGGAAGAAATTTAGTTTTTGTTTGCGAGACATCCGCACTTCCACTCATCTATAAGACAATTTTGATTTATTTGAACATTTGACGACGATATTTGAAGAAACATCCAGAGAAAATACAAGGATAATGAATCCGTTCTATAAAAAACGAGGTACAGGCGCAGGGGGAGCAAACGGCGGTCCTGGAGGACATAACCGATAAGCTGCACGAAGAGTAGCACGAGGTGGTGGCCCATCACCTAAATCTAAGCGTAATTCGGAAGGCGCTGGTGGGGGTCCCAAAGTGGACGGAGCCATTGCCACGTCAGGTAAGCGACCATCAGGCGGCTCTGCAAGGCGCCTCGGCGGAGTGGCAAGCCGGCGCCTAGCGGGGCTGCGGCGGCCTGCAGCCGCGTTTTCTTCAGTAAGAGTACCAATGCGATAGGCTTCCAATGCTTCCGCAACATTATCAGGTAGGTTGAATTCGCGTACCACTCGCAAACGAATCTGCCGACCAATCTCAGGTCGACAACCGAGAGGCATACTCAATGCCAGTTGGCATCCGGGTGCTTGACGTAACTTTTGCTCACGTTTTAGCATAGTATTTAATGCGGCAGCATCAGGCACCGGAGGAGCACTAGATAAAACATCCACTCCAGACGGGCCACCGCGAATATCAGTCATATACGAAATATCGGGATCCGGCCCACAACGAGGACGCCTTCCACGTAATATTTCTGCTTCTTGTACCAACTGATCATCAACAAGTACCTTTAACTCGTCGTAATAAGGAATAAACAACCGGGGTTGAACAAATAGCCCGTTCAATTTAGAACCGCGAATCCACGCATTAACACGTAAGTTTTCACGTTCTCCGCCAATCATATGACTAGGAGGAGTACTTACTAGGCCACGCCGAATGGCTTGAAGAAGTACTTCGCTATTTGGTGGTAGCACATGATCCATACGAACCCAGGGCAGCAAATCTGATAAGATTTCTCTCAACTCGATGTCACTTAAGTCTCTTTTCTTGACCCCTTTCCTTGTCACAGAATGAGCTGTGTGACTAACTACATTAGGCTCTGAAAATATTCCTGACATCAATGACATTAGGTTATTCAACTAAATATGTCCGAACGAAAATTAATCGTTAATGGATAGTAACTCACCTCTATCTTCCATTCTGCGAATTAATTCGTGTTCTCCCCATTTCAAAACCGCTTGAAGAACTTCAAGCTCGCTTGCTTGCAGGAACGGACTTTTTAACACTTCTATTATATGTTCTTTGTCTAGGTAGTGCAGCACAGAGGATTGAGCAACCGGCTGGAACTCCTCTCGTAAAAAATGTAAGGCCTGAAATGAATCAACATAAAATAATGAAATTAAATTCTGATTAATGTAATATTTTGACCTAACTCATCAAGTACCAACATTTTTCAAATGTATAGATATATGCCCCTAAATCTCGACTAATAATTCCCTTTAAGCAATATACAGGGTGTCCCGTAAGCACATGATTAAAAAGGCACTGAGACATTTTTTGGCTCAAATGAAGACCATATGACCTAACTTTAATTCAGAAAAAATGTTCGATTCCTCTGCTATTGATGGCCAAAGTTTTTCATAAAAATTATGTTTTTTGAAAAATTATCAAGCATTTTACCATTTTTAACTGACCGACATGGTCAAAGTCTTAGGTCCGGTCGTCTTTTGGAAGCGTTTTGGTCCGAATTGCGTTCATCAGAAATCTCACGAAAAGAAAAAGCGTGTTTTTAGCAAAATATGGCCTTGGCGTAAGAACAAATCCACAGCAAGCTTCATTAAAATACATTTGAGCGCTTTTCCGATATAACAAAAAACTTAATTTAAGTTTTGTTAATGTAAAAGGTTAATAAATGTGCAAAATTGTCAGTTGGCAAGAGAACAGAAATATTTTTGTGTGCACAAACTATGAATGCTACAAGATTTTACAAAGAGATCCAAAATGTAAAAAGGCGATTATTGCATCAACTTAAAAAAAATCAGTTGATTCCAGCTACCTAGTCAAAATTTCTGGTAGTTTTTGTATCAAGACACTCAAGAATTAATCACTTTCCCAAAGCTGATGAACTCGGCTGCTTTATCAAAACATGAGTCTCACATAGGAACAAATTCACAGCGAGTTTCATTAAAATCAATTGTACACCACAATCATTCTCCCGATATTTCAAAAAAGATATTTTTTTTTGAAGAACTTTGACCATCAATAGCAGTGGAGCTAAACATTTCTTCTTAGTAAAAGTGAGGTTAAGTATAACGTACAGGGTGTCCGGCTTTCGACACTTTTTTCGGGTATCTCAGTAATTGTTAGTGCTATCAAAAAAGTCGAATACGTGTTATGTGTTCTTTTTAGGTCAAACTTTAAATGGTAAAATAAAAATTTGAAAATTTTGTTCGCACAAGGGAAAATAAAAACATTTTCAATTTCAAATTCCCCTAAAACAATCGTGATAACATAGTTTTTACCAGAAGTGTATTCTAATTCCATATTCTCCAGGTCATAAGTCGCTCAAATTATGTATTATTTTCCAAACACTTTCAAGTTTTACTGTCATGTTTCTTGCAAAAATTGTGTTTAACCACATATTATCTCGCTATGCTACACAAAACAACACTGACCTGTCTATGAACCCAAGCAGATCCATGAGGCTGGCTCGCCCATTGCAATACTGACGGTAGAGTATCTAATGACAATGCTTCTAATATCAAGTCCTCACAACCTTGAGCTAGTATATCTAGTTCCAAAAACCGTCCTATTTGATACAATTCCATAGCTTCCTCTAAGGGTGAAGGCCTGGCTCTTCCTGTGTGTGCTAGAGCTTGCGCTTCTCCTAATCCCCCGCCACAACCTCCGCGAGAAATTAGATTCAAGTCAACCTAAACATACAAAATGGATTATTGATAAACTACTTTAAATGATCGTAATATGAATATAGATACCTGATCCAGATAAACAGCATGAAGTAAAACTCTCGCATATCGTTTAGGGATGACGCCTTCATCTAATACAATTCGCGTTGGTTGTCTTTCTTCCTGATTCCGTGCCCGCCGCACTAAGAGTGATCTAAAGAAAGGCGACCGAGCAGCTAACACAGCTCTATGACATGGAAGTTCTAAACGAGGTCTGAATCCATATTCTGATCCAGCTGAGTCTGGCCTTGGCCCTAAAGGTCCGTCCGCGCCTTCAGTAAAGACTAGGGCTGCGTCAGCGTGGTCACCGGAATCTAAAAGGTACCGCAAATCGTCTTCTAATGGATTGGGAGAACCAAATTCTTCCCGCAGTCTTCTGAGGAGATTCAAATCTATGCTGCCATTATGATGGCAAATATCACCTGAAAATTAAATGTTTAAATCAAATAGCTTTCATATTGCAAACACATTCTGACTATGTATGTATGTATGTTTCACTTTTAAAAGCCGGCAAGTTTTTATTTTTTGAGTCAGAGCATTCAGTCAAAAATCAGAATATATAATTTTTGCATTGGTTCCAGCCTAAGATAATTGATTTTGCTTATAAAGTGCTTTAGAGTCCTTGATGTGTGGTTGTAGGACAAGCTCGGTATTTCACCACATCGTACGTTGGTGAACCCGGGGCACTCACAATTGGGTGACTCACAAAAAGTGGTTCTCCTTTCTTATGAATTTTTGGTAAACCATAAAACCGTGGGGCAGGGAAAACCGTGGGGCAGGGCCCCCTATACAACAACTTTCTTTTTGGTGGTTTTATATAGTGGAAACTTTAATCAGGCAGTTGATGCGTATGTTGATGGACCTTCTGTATTTTTCTGTGTCAGATTATGACCGCTGAAATTTGTTAAGGGTCCTGTAGAGGCCAGGCTTGGTGTGATTTTGACACTAATCACTTTGTGTGATTTTGACACTCTTAATTTTTCAAAGTTCTTTGCGACACGGAGCAATTTAGTTCGGCATGAATATGAAGCACCCTCACATCGTATTTTTCCAAATCATGTACTATAAAAGGACCCGCCAATAGATTTGATTTACATTCAAAGTATTGCTCACAGTAAACCTTGCTCCGAAGAATGAACTAAACAGGGTCGTTCAAATATGACCCTGTTTGAGTATAAATGTTCTAGCGCAAAAAATGAAATAGTTATCGGCTGTTAAAAGTGGGACATACGAAAACCATAACACCATATTACTAAGGGACACCAAGAAAAAAAAAATATTTGAGATTATTTTTCATACATAAACGTGACAAGTGTTAATCGGTAACACAATGGCAGTAGTTTATTGTTTATTTTCACAGTAGTTGAAATTGAAAGCCAAAACGGTCACAATATTTAGAAATGTGTGGTTTAACTTACCAGTGTATAAGTATCTGAGCAAGGCTGAAAACAACTGCACATCAACAGAAGGTGAACGGAGATCCAAACAAATCCGCGCACCATACCCAGGACAACCAGCTAATAAGTCCCTAAAATAAGGGCACCTAGCCGAAACCAGAGCTCTATGAATGGGAAAGCAAGCTCCCCGATATACTAAATCTGCATCAGTACAATATCTAAAATCATAAAGAGATGATAAATCTTGCTTAAATGTAGCGGCAGGTGGTCTAGCGAGTTCAGCTTGTACACAGAGATCTTTAAGTGCTTGGAGAGCATCATATTCCTCAAGAAGAGCTGCAACTTCTATAGGACTCCAATCCGATATTAGCTCACGTAATATTCTGCCATGGTCGCAAGCTTTTGAAGACCTGGAATTAAATCACTTCTTCAGTATTTTGACTCAATTGCTTTTAATGTAATTGTTTAAATTCGTCTATAGTACGGATTCTACTACTCATTTACCTGCGCCTGCGAATAAATTTCTTTTTAAGAGTGGCAAATCCAGTAACACGCTTCTTTTTTTCGCGAGGAGCGTGTGGATCAAAGCCCATTGGAAAGTTCTGTCTCAAATTCAATCCTGCAGCCCCTTCGGCTCCTTGCAATGCCGACACACTGGCCCCCATTCGCTCTGACATGCAACGCTCACTCTCTAAGCCGTCTCTCCAGCCTGGCTGAGGGGCACACGGAAATAAACAACCAAATATGCTCATGTCGTTCCGCCGCGAAATGAGCGCACTTGTCCTGTAACAATTAACATTATTATAATTTAATTATAACATTTATAAATTACAATATGCGTTACAGTATTGCTTTAATTTGCCAGTGGGAATTGCTGTTAACATTTTGTAAACGATATGTTTTAGAATAGTGAATTTCTGCTTGTAGAAAATTGGAATTGATATAATACAATGCTTTATCGGATTTACTGAATTCATTTATAATGAACTTCTGCATAACATAAACCAAACTTTTATTTCTTATGTTAAAATATATCGCTTATAGTATACCTTTCGGTGATTTGCCCGGATTATTAGCAAGTAAGATCGGGCCGAGGTGTTGCTCAACGTAACATCGAGATTGATGTTGAAATTCTCAAAAAAATATAAAACGGCGAGAAACAGAGTGATGTTTGCCAATTAAATAATTTACATAAATCGACCGTTTCTATGTTGGGGAAAAACGAGCAGATTTTATTCATCAAGTTAATGTTAAGCTAAAGCTTGAAGAAAACAGCGTATGAAGATAAGAGACTTTTGCAATGGTTAACTCAAGAGACCGGAAAATCTCCGCGTAAGTGGCCACATTCTTCAAGAAAAAATTAGTAAAATGGGTACTGAAATCATAAAACAAAAGTTTCGATATTCTACGAGTTGGATTGAGCGCCTGAAAAAAATCCTCACTTGAGCTTTTGGTACATTGTGAGTAGTTAGTCATCGCCACTTATGAATCAAGGACCCATGAATCGAGAAATCATCCAGTCCTTAAAATAACAATCTGGACAAATAATGCTAATAAAAATTTTGGAAGCAATTCTACGTGAATGGAAAATTTTTATTACTCTTTTAGATGCCATCAACTTCATTCATCGAGCCTCACAGAAATATACCAAGGAAACCATTGCAAGCTGTTATAAACATACATAATTTTATGAAACAGAGGGCGGGCTCGATTCCTATGATGGATTTCCAGTAAATGAATATGTCAAGAAACCGCCAAATAGTTGTGATCCTACGGAAACCCACAATAATTTTCATAATTTCGCTGGGATTGATGACAATCTTGTGCCTAGGCATGCACATTCATACTACTTGTATATAAATCTCCCGTTTCGGTATTAACGTATTTATGTATCAACATATTTAAAGATTGTTATATGCCAAAATGCAAGTTATGCAAGGTACATAATAATAATAATAATTTCTATTACTTTTGAAAAGGACTACAGACCAAATCGGTGGTCTGCTAGGTTACAAAGTTTATAAACAAATATAAAATAAAAGTAATAAATCTACCAATCTAAGCTTATTCTTATCTAATATACTATCTAACATTTATTTTCCTGTTTAGTTCGGTTGTGTTTATAAGTGTTGTAGTAGTTGTTGTTGCGAATGGATGGAATGGATTGTCTGCTATGCCTTAAGGCTTAAGCCAAAGGGGTTCTGTAATCGTCCAATTAAGGGGGTTGTTTTTCCATTTTGTGTGTAACCGTATCAATCTTTCTGATATTTTTGTCACGTTTGTGCGTTCGTATAGTAATTGCTTTGAAGGATTATGCATTAGGTTTTGGGGATTATTTTTGTAACGAGATTTAGTGCGATTAGTTCAGTGGTCTGTATGTGCCGTTTGGACTTTTCCGTTGCGTTTGCTTTGAATGCAAAGCACATTTTCTCGAAAAACTTTGCAAATTGGCTTTTCGTGTTTTTGGTCACAAATATGAAAGGCAGAAACGATGAGGATACCAACGGGAATGAGTTTAAGGATAAAGCGGTGGATACTGTTGCTTCAATCAAAGAAATGATGCAGAAAATAATCGAAGGGTGCAACTTCTACAGCTATTACCGGTATTACACTACGCATTTTTCCCCGATTTATTGGCCACTAAAGTGGGCCAATGAAGGTCACCAGGTATGAGCGTAAAGCGTGAAATCGGGCTGTGATCGATAAATCGTACGATTTATTGCGGAATTAGAGCATGTAGGAAATTATTGCGGATTGTGATTTTTTTTTCAAATTGTGAAAATAGTTCTCTAACTGTGCAATGGCGATGTTGACAGCGATTCACGAAGTAATGTGACAATGAATCAGGTGTTAACTTATTTTTTCTTTTTATTGTGTTTCAGATGTTGATAGTCTGTGTTGTATGCAATAAGTTTAGCAAATTAATAGAGAAAATTAGTGACTTCTTTCGAGGCATGAACAAATTTAGCTCTTGGCGATCTACGTTAGCAACACAAAAGAAAATAACTCGAGAATCGAGTAAGAAAATAACTCGAAATTGCACCAATTTATTGTGAGAACAATATCCAATTGTAAAATAGATGACGGCCAAGGAGATGACCTTCAATAATTGGCCCACTTTATTGGACAATAATTCGGGGAAAAGTGGGTAGTGTAATACCATATGAGATGTATCAAGAAAACATTTATTCTTCAATGTAATAATAAATATTGTGCAATTTTTTTCCCTTAGATTGAACACGGACCATCCTGAACCTGTTTTCATGCATTACTAGGTTTACTATATCCGGAAACTACTGGAATTAGCATTCTTAGGGGCTGAAATGTTGGGAAATAAGTTCTAGTTGACCGTTGATACAAACTTTGTAAACTAAAACTTACGTGTTCTGCAGAAGATAAGAAACTTTCAAGGAATTGCCTGATTATGAAATTTAAGATAACACAAAAATCAATCCATGCGCACACAGTTAAATAATTTTAATGTAATCCATACATTAAATTTAAATTTAAGTTTATTTAGCGTGCCATACGCTAAATAAACTATAGCCAGTTCTTCGAAAGACCCTAAATCTGGATTTTATAGATATTATGGAGATATCCTGTTCTAAACTATGTGTATCGTATACGTCCAGTACATGCTAAGTGGTTCTTTATAGGAACTAAACAATATACACAGTTAAGATTTAAACATTAAAACATATTTGTTTTGTGTATAAAGCTACTATATGAACGAAACTTCGCCTAAGGTTTTGTTGGGGCGGTGGAATGGAATTCGTCAACCTTTTATATACACATTCAAGAGAGCGCGGTCCCACCTACTCAAATTGTCTTTAAAGTGGGTATATTTTTTATCGCATAATTATAACAATTATTCAATACGAGATTTGGGTTTGAGCATATTTTTTACCAAGAAAAGATCTCATGGTATAGGTTTCTACAGATTATTCTTCTCGATTTTGTAGTTTCCAGTCGCCGCATCTATAGAGGAAAGTAACAATTCGTACAGTTTAGTACCTCGTAAACTATTTAATGAACGTAGTTACGTATAAATCGTGCACTCAGCAAATAACTGTAACTTTTTTAATCGTTGGCTTTTAGTAAATGTTCGAAGTAATCTCCACTAACAACCTTACAAATATTAATCAATCCTTACGTAAAAAGTAAAAATGCATTAACGGGGATTATAGTATTGGTTGAAATCGCAAACTCTACGGAGCCGCAAATTTTAAACTTCAAATATATCAAGAATGAATGCTTGTAGCGGCTTCTACCAAGAGACCCATTTTTCTTCATCCTACATGAAAATAAAATAGTACTTTTTTTTCTATTTCTAAGCTTAACTTGTCTGGTATTTCGGAAGCCGTCCGTTTTTGAATTCAAAAATTGGGTTAAATCATCATGTTTTCAGCTCAGAAATCTGAGTCAGGATATTGTTCATATATTTTACAGACTATTACTATGCTTTTTGCAATAAGCACAGCCTATTACAATAAAGTCCTCTAATTCGTTTAAAGTATTGAGACCAAGTTATAAACTCATCGTTTATGCAATCATAGAAAAATCTAAAGTTGCTTTATAAACTTGACTTTACCATAGCAAAAATTTCAGTTTTAACATCGCGCCCTCATAGTCGAGATGGGCAGGTCTTGAGGCAAGAATTGTGACCTAAAAATAAGAAAGCACCCCTTGTTTTTGATTCTCGCAGAACTTTTTTCAGCGAGAGCAAATTCCCGGAATAAAGCCTCTTAACATTTCATTTAAAACTTGTTTTCGCGTGTGCCATTTTTCTCATCCTTAATAATATTTGAGAAGGAAATTTATTCTTCGTTATTGGCTACACGTATTTGCCATAAGCATTTGTAGGCGCCTAATATACGGTTATAACTTTTGACTATATATTTTAATTATAAATTAGTCCTTTATGAATACTAATGAGGCATGTATATTACTAAGGCTGCAAAAAAATTAACGAAGGTAAAAGGTAAAAAGTATTTTTAATTTGGAAATTGCTTAAATGGACAAACGTTTTTAGGGTAATAGAAGCAGGGGATGTTGGTCCGGACCTAAGAAAACTACCATACATTTTCATTCTAGTAGTTGTTAACGTGTACCAAAACCCAAATTTCGCATTTTAAGGGTTTTTGAAAAAACTTAATAAAACCAACATTTTTCTGCCACTTGAGGATCGCTTATTCCCACAAGGAAGGTTCAAATCAAAACAGCTTTATTAGAAACGCCCCTTTTAAAATTACCCTCAAAATACGCCCTTCAAAGGTCTGCGCATCATTATGAAACACCCTGTATAATGTAATACGTCACGTTGCACAAACAATGCAGGTTGACAAATTTGAGGTTCGGTTCATTCGTCTGGACGCAGCTTTACGAGATTCGGTTCTGCAGTGTGCACGTATCCCGGCAAGTGACCAAGCAAACCGAACATGACCTTAGTTCGCAACGATGTTATGTTACAAGGTTCGATTTCACGTCTGGACGCTGCTTAACCGAACCTCGTAGCAAAGCTTACGCAACTTCTGGGGAGCCATTCAACGAAATGCATTATTTTCTTCGATCTCATTTGATGGTTCGCCACTGTACCGACAACCGACGGCTGCGAGCCGTACGCTTCTAGGCCGTGTCCAGACGAAGGATCCGAACTTCGTAGCGGAACAAAATGCCGTGTCAAAATGTTACAGCGTACGGCTCGCAGCGAGCCGTCGGTTGTTCTTAAAGTTGCGAAGCACCAAAGAGAATTCGAAGAAATGTTTCCCCAGTATGTGCTTTTAATTTTGTTACGAAACCGCACATGACGCTGGTTTGCATTGATTAATATGTTAGGAGGTTTGGTTACAAGTCTGGACGCGACTGAACATTTCAACAATGTCGACGAACATGTTACGGTGAGGATCGGTTAATACGTCTGCTGCTGGTCGAGACTTTATGATTCGTTTTTTTGACTTGAAGAGCTATTCTGGATTACCGAATTGCCTCTTGGTTTATGTACGAGTGGTGGCTTATACTGTGGCTACTAATCTTAATTGTAATATAGAAATAAGCCTTTTTGATCCGATTACTAAATACTTTTTGATGGATTTGTTAACTTGTGATAGACTGCTGTTAACTTGTGATAGATCCATTCTTAGTTCTCGATAAAACTTGACAAAAAGATATATCAAATTTAATCCCCAGTGGTTGTAATTGTAATCTCAACTCACGTGAAATAAGACAGAATTAATACAATAACTACTCTATTAATCGTCGAAAACTGTTATTGGAAATGGCAGATATGTTGTTCTTCCATAGGTACACGTGAACCATAACTCTATTCACTAGTCGAAAAGTTATGGGCTAATTGAGTTAACACTGGACACTGAGCTTTCCGGTAGAATTAGTTGAGAATGCGGCTCTACCAAGTTAGGGAAACTGATTCAGACCGAAAAAACCAATGAGACAAGGGACCCGATAAAAATGACTTTTTCCCATGAAAAAAAAAGCTCAGTGCTCAGATCGGATAGGTTTATCGTTGTCTGATTGGCCGGGTTGAGTTCTACAGACAGAAGCATTAAAAATACCTCAAGGTATCAGGTTGTCATAATCAACTATTTCCGTTTCAATTGTCTGAAACAACTGTCTGTTATATCATAAAATAATGAAATAATACAAATGGCTGATCGTGTAAGTTTTCAAAGCGTTTCATATTTCCATAACTTTCAGATGCTCAACTAAATGCAGTGCGGTTTTCATTCATGTTCAAATTTATCTTCATGATAAAGGCTGTTTTCATACGTTTGTCCCAACTTTTGTACCGCGACATATTCGACGAAGCGTATCTCTAAGTTTGATGGCACATCGAATTTCTAAATGTCGCTAGTCTATTTTTAGAGTAGCATTACAAAAATACAACATCAATTAATGATTTTTCTAGGGTCGCCTACTAAACTTGGAAGGTCAAAACCTTTAAACTAAAATCCCCGGGGGGAAAAGGGTCGTTCCCGCAATGTCAGAGTGACCTAGAGCCCCTAGTGATTTAACTACCGGCCTACCATATTCTCTTTTCTTCAGACCTTCTCTCCCAGAGCAATTTAAAACAGTTTTGATACTTTTGTAGTCTAAAGAAAAACTTTTGGATTTCATATATATCATTTTGGATAATCACCTTTGTACGAACTCGCTACTACTATACTACATAAAACGTTTTAAAAGCAAAGAATGCAGTTTCATAAATGAAGCGAAAGTCGAACAGTAGTTCTATATACAGGGCGTTTTATAAATATTTCAACAAACTTTTAGGGGTGGGAGAGGACGTCAAAACAAGCTTTTTTCTCTATAAACATATGTCCGATAACAGTGCTTTCGGGATACAGAGAAGATGACATTTCTAAAAAAATGTTTTTTATTAATATCTCTCTTAAAAACGCTTCAGGCGATTTTAATGAAATGTTCACAATGTATTTACTAGGTATCTTCACAAGCAAATTGAGTTTTTTTTATCTATTACTGTTGGTTCAATATTTTTAGAGGCATGCTCACGGGACAACTGGTAGGTTGAAAACAAAAACATGAAAAAATAGCGCTCGGTAGTTTTTGTTGCAATTCTGAAACTTTTTTCGGTAAAGCAACTAAAAAGATAATTTTTCTGTTTTGTGAATTGCCATCTTCCGTATCTTGCTTCCTTTACGAGAAAAAAATAATCCAAAGAATAAATTATTACGTACTAAGTGATCCATTTTTTTTGAGTTTATAATAATTGGTCCAAATGTTGAGCTTTTGCTTTTATACACAAGTGCACCGCCCAATAATAGGCGCACCATATGAACAATTCCAGGGATAGCTGCTACTTGTGCACAAGCGGCACAATCTTTGAGATGAGATCTTCCTCAATACGCATGGATGCCTCGTATAATAAAGACATCAGATAACCCCAAATGAATTCAACAGGAAGAAATTAACGGGTTTAAATCGGGAGAACGTGCAGGCCATGTCTCAAGGCCCTATTTACCAATTTACTAGCAACCAAACCGCTGGTCGATATATTGGCGCAAGTTTAGACGTTTAGTTATAACGTAAAGTTTGTTTGTTGTATTTGTTGAGATAACGCATTGTTTACTATTATATAAAATATCCAGTAAAATCTGAGAAAATACAGGTAGGCGTTAAAATTGGTTTCATTATGGAGAAAAGTAAGGGACAAAAGACAAGTTATTTATGGGGTTCTTTCACAGTAAAAAACACGAAACATAAAAATTGCTAGTGCGATCTGCAAGCAAATTTCATGCTTCAGGTCTACAGTAATTAATTTAAAATATGACACGGAACGAAGACATCCAACTGTAAACTTAATGGCACATTTAAAAAATATTAACAGACAATCTGAAGGTGAACCTGAGCTCAACCCTGTCCAACCACATCACAAGATACATATCACGTCTGTTAGTTTAGAGAACTAGACTAACTGCGAAACATCCGCAAAAAATTGCGGAAAAAAAATTAAAATTTTTGCATGTAAAAAGTTTATTTTATCCATTTTATTTTATTATCAGTTATTTTGTTCTTTAAGTATTTAAATCTGACCCATTTTTTATTTAAATTACTTTGTTATTTAATGTTAAGAATTACTTTTTAATAAACAAAATTATTATCTGTTATCAATTCTATCATCTTAATAATCATTGCGCATTTTGAATGAAAAATTATAAAATAACATGTTAATTTTATAACAGGAATGCAGCTTCTGTACAACGAGACTTTGCTGAACCATAAGCAAGGTGCATAAGTCCTTCAAATTGGTAATCCATTTTACAGAAAAATTATGAATTAACAATAAATTTTTATGGCAATAAACCACTCAATAGTATAATTTTTTCAACTGCAGTAATCAAGGTAACTATTAATTCATTCCAATGTATTCCTGGGTTTTCAGTCAATTTTATTGTCACTAATTATGGTGTTATGTGATGAGCCCTGCGTTTCGTCCCGGGTCTACCTATTGGACTCGTCAGTAAGGCTTAGACATAACACCATAATTAGTGACAATAAAATTGACTGAAAACCCAGGAATACATTGGAATGAATTAAAGTACAGTCAGGAAAAAGAATATACAAAAAGTAACTATTAATGTTAACACTGACAACGACATGTTCATTGAAAACTCTTATTGATTGAAACTAAATTTTAAAAAAGTTTACCTACTAAGTAATTGATTCTATAGATCAATTAAGTTGTTTTTTCAATTGTTCTATCGAAAATAAGTTTTAAAACTACAAAAAAACTACCGACTGTTAATTTTTTCATACTATAAACTCATCCTTTAAGCACGACGAAATGCTCAGTTTGCTTAACGAGAAACTGTGAATAACTCATTAAATGCGGCTGAAGAGTTTTTATTAATACACAAACGACTGATTCACAAATTTCAACATCCGATATCTCCAGAACGTTTCGTTTTCGGACATGTTTATAGAGCAAAAAATTGATTTGATGTCCCCTATCACAACTAAAAGTTTGTAGATATTATCATGGAGCACCTTGTATACATCGGGTATATATTCCGGAATGTCTTCGGTAAGCTATATTAAAGATCCATTTCAACCACAACTGAGAGACAGAGATTAAAAAAAAAACAATAAATAATTTATTCCATTAAATTGGACCTATGTGACAAATTCAAAGAGACGCAGAAAAATAACCTTTTTTTTCAACTGGAGGACCCCGGCGCTTCTGTAAAGGCGTAACTGAGTTTAAAAACCTTAACTTGGAAACTGTCCGTCAAATAAACCAGTTAGATTCAATTAAACTAACCTTATTTTGCTAAAGAAAATGTTTTAAAACAACTGAATATAATCTGACAAAGATGCTTGATATTGACATTAATATGATAATTTCCAATTATTAGTTAAGTTAGATTAGCCATGGTTATTTGATTACCTAAGTGAGCAAATTCAATGTTCTATTGTTGTTTTCCAAATATAACTGCCCTTTCATTTATAAAGAATGATGGACTTGTACATCTATCTATTTTAACAACTTTGCTAGAAATGCGACATAAAGTAATTCGACCTTGTCATATCGTTAACCAGTTGTCTCAATTCTTGACGACTGTAAAAATCCATTATTACTTAAATATCTGAGTAAATACCACTAAATAAATGCTATCAAAGTTAACAAATAATTATTAATACATTGTTGATTGCTCGGTCATGTTGATTTTAACATTTATGGATTTTATTTAAAAATGCTTTACATAAAAAAAGCAACTTGCTTCGATAATGTAAACTACCTCGAAAACAATAAAACAGAATGTCTCTTCATGGACATCAATAAGGCCTTTGACAGCGTTTGGCGCAAGGGACTCTTATACAAACTTCACCATCTTAAGACCTCAAAATATCTAATCCAGTCAAACAGACAACTAGAAGTAGTTTTTTTCTTTCTCCCCTGAACGCGGGCTTTCTGTACTATATATATACTGCCACGATATATACAACTATGGTTCCCATGACAAAAACAACATTGACAAATCTGTCTACAAATTACAATACGCCGATTGATGTGTACGAAAACTTCAAACACTAACAGGCAATTAACACAAAACCCACGAAAATAAAACACGAAAAGCCACGAAAAACCGACTACTTTTACCAAATCATCAAGTTAAAGACGACTATAACAGAACTAGACCAAAACAAGAAGCGAAATACATAGGAATGGCTCTGGACCAGAAGTTAAAGTTTACAAAACACGTACAGAACGTAAGAATAAAAACCATTTAAAGAACAAAACACTTCCCATCGCTGACGTACAAAGACAAAGGAATCAGTACAAAATATGCGACAAAAATATACAAATCAATATGCAGATCTCTGCTTGACTAAGGACATATACTGGGTGCAAATGTATCCGAAAACACTAAACAACACATACAAACACAGAACAGTTTGCACTAAGATCAATAACAAAAATTAGACATTCCCAAAATCAACTACACAATCCTTCAAACCAACTACTCTATGAACGAACCAAAATAACTAGAATAACCGAAAGACAACTTCAATCCCTACAACTGGACCATACTGAATCCTCTTTGTCTTGCAAGACAAACCAGACAATCCTGCTTACTTTTCCCAACAACAATACTACTTGAACCCTTCCAAACACAACGGAACCAACCTACTCGACATTGAAAAGACTGAGTAGAATTTAGTGTTAACCCAGTGTAAGAGATTTTTTTTTACTTGATTGTTGAGCGCAAGATAAAAATAAACATGTACACATACAAGGGCAGAAAGACCATTGGGTCGATAGCATTTTCTAGAAATAAAGATTGTTTATTTATTATATATATATAAACTGAAGTTGTAATGCAATAACATGTGGTATTGATGAGATACAGAGCCATTGCAATATTACTAAAAATCGTAATGGAAAGGTATCCAAAAAATATAAGTTGTGACATTAATATATTAAATTTCTGCATACAATTTTTTTTATTGCAGTCTCCCCCTGAAATATTGCTGAAGCTTGTTGGTTTATATTATATTATACAATTATTAAAATTTCAAAAGTGTTGGGGTTGGGGTAGTGACTACCGATATAAGACACGAATAGAACTAATTACTCAACAAACTCGATTACAAAAACTATTTCACTGATGATAAAATAATTTTCGTATTGCAGGACGAATCCTCGAAAAAAGTGTCATAAGTTTATGTGACACTGTTGCGAAAACCCGCAAGTTTGTTTGTTGTACAAGAAATTAATACCTCGGGCAGTCTCTCAGGGTGGAATAGTGCTAATTATATTTGTAAAGTGACAATATTTGCTAATTGCGTAGCTTCTTAAAATAAGTATCACGAATAATACGTTCCAAGACATACATTATCATTTAACAGCTTGCTTTTAATTGAAAAGTAAAATATTCCACAGATTGGGGCAATGATAAACCGTGTAAAGACTTCTAGGTTGAGTTTCGGTTTCGGTCAAAACTTTGCGGTAAGTTCGACCAAAACTAAACCTTTCAAAAAGTTCCATAAAATGACCGAATCTACCAAAGCCGAATTAAGTTTCAGACCCTATACGTACACTTTATCCAAATGTAATATAGTTGGGCTACCTCACAGGCAACATTGATCCTTTATTTCAAAAGGGTGAACTAAGAACAAAAGTGCCATTTGTTGTCAGACAGAGAACTTTTATAGTATTGGACTGAAGTTAGAAAAAGTACAAATTCCTTGACTCTGAATTAGAAGCAGCTTCTATACGAATTATTAAGGTGAGAAATAATTTGTCGCCATTTTGTTTGGTGGAAACCTCGAAAAAGTTAATAGTTAGTAGTTAGGTCGTTGTTACACTACGCACTTTTCCCCGATTTATTGGCCACTAAATTGTCTGTGAAATTTTGGGGTTATTTGTTATTTGCTAACTGTGCAAAGACGAGGTTCGGCGCGATTATCGAAGTAAATTGATAAAGAATTAGGGGTTAGGTATTTTTTTACTTTATTGTGTTTCAGATGTTGAAGACCTGTGTTGTATGCAATAAGTTTAGCAAATTAAAAAAAAAATTATGCGCTTCTTTGGAGGCATAAGCAAAGAAATTGCACCAATTTATTGTGAGAACAATATCTAAGTGTAAAGTCGAGACTGCTAAGCAGATGATTTTCAGTAATAGGCCCACTTTATTGGCGAATAAATTGGGTTAGTAAAAATGGTGCGTTACACGATATAAGAACGTGTTTTTATGATTGACCAATATCTAAAAAATAATGAAAGTTTGGCGGCCACAGTTCGAAAATTTCATACAAAATATGTTTTAACTTGTATAGTCCAATGTGAAGAGATCAGATGAAAAAATCAGGGATGTTGGATCAGATGGAGACGGTTAGCACACATCTGTTCAGATTTTCAAGTAACCTTCTACAGCGTATACTCACAAGATATGTGTATCTATGCTTACAAAATTCAATTAACACAACAACTGAAGCCTAATGGTCATGAACAGCGAAGAGAGTTCATCATCAACAAGTGGATGCTGATTTTTCGAGTAAAATCATCCTAAGGACTGTTTTCACAGTTTCACCATGATGACTTTGTTAACAGCCAAAATTGACGTGTTTGGAGTTCAAAGAACCCACATGTGATTGTCGAAAAATGACATCTACAACGGGTCACTAGTTGGTGCGAATTTTAAGTTTTAAGCTGGAAGCATCATTGGACCATACTTTTTTGAAAATTACCCTTGTCAAGCAGTGGCTGCTGCTTGTGTTCATTAACGAGACATAAAACAGTTTTTTCTGCCGAAATTTAATAATTTGATGTGCCCAAAATGCAGTTTCAACAAGACGATCCACCTGCCATAGTCGTGTACTCTCTAGTTCGGTGATACATGTGACAAACAATGGAACTACACTTAAGAGAGTAAAAACTGTGAAAACTCTTGGCCTTCTAATAGATCTTCGCTTTAAATCCCATCTTAGGTTTATAGTATAAAAATCGAACTGCTTTCTTAGAAACCTCTACAAAAGTAAGCACATATTCGGGAGTCAAGACATGAGGAAGAAGCTATGCGATTCACTGGTTCTGAGTCGAGTTCTGAGCGCGAATTAGGGTGATTACCTTTATGATTTCTGCTCTGATGTTACGACAAGTAACTCTATCCAAAAAAGCCAACATTCATGTGTAAGATTCATTTGTAGTATTCCAAGAAGGGATCATGTCTCGCCATGGTCGGCATGCCTGAACTGAAAGTTTATCTGGCAAGTTTTGTCAAAAAACTCCTACAGGTTAATATGCCAATGTATTTAAGAGACAAACTGATTTTTAGAACTGCAATCGCCATCAACCATAATACCAGAAATGATCATCTATTAGAAATATGAAAAAACCCTACACCGAACAACTCTTTTCAAAAGCCCTTTAGACAGCAGTCAACATCTACAATTTAATCCCACTGGCGATTCGGCAATATTGTACCGTCTACGGATTCAGAAGAGCAGATAGGGTGTGTTTACTGCAAGGGGGACGAACATAAAAACATATTAATATGAATGTGAATGTAACTATGTTTAATGTTTTGTTTGTTACTTGAAGTTAAGAATTTGTTTATTTATTTGGTTAAATCCTAAGTCTAAAATTGTTAATGTCTGATATATTATGCAATTGTTTAGTTTATAGAATTACTTATATTACGTTATTTATAGTATAATGAAATCTGTAACACTCGGTTGTTAAGCTGAGCAGTTTTACTGAAATTTGGCGAGTATAAAACAAAGTCATATTATTGTGATTTAACACCATCAGATTTCCTTTGAAAGGGTCATGTCAACGAGTCCATAAACAGCCGTGTATAACAAGAGGAAATTCTGTATCACTGAAAAGCATCCAGATTTTAGCAGAATGGTAATGGACAACTTCGACAAAAGAGTGCGAAAGTGCCAGCAAAGCTTTGGAAGCCCGATGATGCCCCATTTGCCCGATGTGTTATTTCCTATCCTATGTACTATATGATTCAATAAAAAAAGAACAATGGAAAGACTAAAAATGTCTTTTATATTTCATTCACATCTTGCCTTAATTTTGGGACACCTTCTATGTATTGGACTAATTTTTATGACGTGTGTTAAAATTCACATACTTCGGTAATTGGGGAGAAGTTGAAAATTGAGCTAAATGATTCCATTACATTCCGATCTACATTAAATTGGATGATATGAAAAATGTAGTTTTTGAATTAACATTTTTCAAAACTTCGCATTTCCCGTGAAATGTCTCATGAACATATAAAATCAGGTAAAGTTAATGAAAAATAAAAGAAGATATGGTTCTTTTGCGTTTCCAGTTTCTTTAAATTTTAGTCAGCTTTCCATTGCCAATGATGTAACTTGAACCGATTGCTGTCTCACACAGAGTTGCGCTGGCTATCAAAAGGTCTTGTTCGGGCCTCTGAAAAAGTTCCTAGGAAACCAAGGCATAGAATTACACGACAACCCCATCTCATCAAAGAACGATATTGCGTAGTTCACATATTGTATACATTGCTTAACGATGCCAATCTCCTAATTCAAGGCGACGACTTAAACTTGATTGAAACAAAAAATACCGTGCAGCTTTTGCACCCAAACTGCTATTAAACAAAGGAAATATCGACAGCCGGAAATTCTATATTTTTCCAAATTTTTCAGCAATTTGATTCAAGAACAACGACTTGCTTTTTTCTGTCAACCCTCCACGGTGATTTCAATGACCGATTTCGCTCGTTCGCGAAATGTTAACGCAGCAGAATCATCTCAATTAAAAGAAGAAAAAAACTGACGGCAAATGAGGAATTGAAAATTAAGTTTAAGAACGGCTACCAATAATTTTGACCGTTGAAGCTCATTTCGCAACCATACCCACGATAAAGGTCGATTGTCCAAGCAGATGTCGACAGCAATCCCATCGTCCTATTTAGCAGAACGTAGATTTAATGCTGAAGCATCGTTGGTAACTAAAAAGGAAAATCGGCTTCATATTACTGAACGCGGCAAAACGACAGTTGTTTTTAAGAAAAATTGAAACTGATATTAACAAATTCCATAAAAAAGCCAATGCATCCTTTTCATTAGATTTCAATATAATCTCAAAATATTTAAGTTTAGGCTTTAATGGTCCTAATTGAAATATTCTTCTTTAAACTTGATAGTAGGATAGGAGTCATATTCTATCTTACGACTATATAAAATTAAAGTGCAATTAAACATTAAAATTTATTTGTGGCAAAGCTGTTTCAAATTCGCGAATATCGTACGTAAAAGAAATTGAAGGGCTCAAGGCAAAAACACTTTAAATAGTCGCTGGGCAAAATAAAGTTGATAACCTATGCTCTAAACTAATAACCAACCACAACATTGTTTTTTATGTAAATGCCTCTTTAATATTTAAATGGGTTTATAGATTGACGCTCGGACTGACGTAATGTAACCGCAAACCAAACGTTAGCATGACGTAGAAACGTACCCTATCTATAGATACATGTGTATTCTCCCTTAAGTCCTTGTTTCGCTTCAGCGTTAAACAAACGTGTAGAAATTCTTTGGAAGCGAAAAGATCTGAGTTTTATGAGGAATTGTCGTAATTTACTTGTAAGTTATCAGTTAAAGGTGAAAGCCAAATGTTTTTGAAGAGAAACCCGTTAACAAAAAAGAACGGCCAAATAAAAAAAACAGTAGCTAGATCGTACACTGTTTTAGTCACATGTATAGTCTTCTAGTGGCATGCTTGCATTATCGAATATGGTGAATCATTAGACAACACGAAATATTATGGCTTTGATAACATTTAAACAAGTTTAATCAAATTTGAAAAAATACAAATCTTTACAAATTGGTGTAAGGATTTCGTAAAAAGACTAGTTTGTAAATTAAAAAAAAGATAAATACACTCATCTCAACTATACAGGGTGATTTACAGGGTGAATAATAATTCGTAAAAAAACTAGTTTGTAAATTAAAAAAAAAAGATAAATACACTCATCTCAACTATACAGGGTGATTTACGTGGACCGTGCATTAGAAGTTTTCCAACTTGCAGTTGTTTTAGAAACTTCAAATTTTGTTTCCGATCATAACGAGTGCCGAAACCATGTAAAATACCATAATTTCCTTAGCATGGTTGGATTGGCCTTCCAATTGCGAGTTTGGGTAGCCCTAGTTTTGTTAACTTATCTCTTATAATTTTTGATATACCAATGTCAATTGTTTAAAAAAAAGTCATTACAGATGTTTACGGAACAAGCTATATATATTCAAAACCCAAATTTGGTAGGTGGTTAGCTGAAAGCCGAAGCTAACTCCCCAGATGACATTAGGGTCCCAATTTGTAGCATATGGGTGCACGCAGCCTACAAACATTGACATAAAAAATGTAAAAAAATCAGGTATTTAAAATGGCACTGGCATGGTCTGACGAAAATTTTTTAAGAGGCAAAAAGTTCTAAAAGAATATCACCTAGTACCAGAAAAAAAATTATAATTATTTATACAGGGAGTAACAAAAATACGAACAATTATTAACAAACCAAGCAATTTTTTTTTAAATTTTCACGCATTAAAGAATTATTGAAAATCGATATAGGCGTTTAGAAATTATTTGGAAAAAACGATATTAATTTGAGAACCTTGGCGCCCTGTAGCGGGAAAATGAAGCAACATTGGATATACGTAAGTTTGCTTAGATCGTCTTATTTTTGGGTAAGGAATTTGTATTTAAGCGTTGTACAGTCATTTCAGGGACACCCTGTATAAAATTTGAGCAAAAATTGGATAGCTTTCTAGTTTTCCGGCTTTACCGCGATACAATGTTGTAACGTATCAAATATAACGGAGCCAATTGAAAGGTTTTTCCAATCCTGAACAAAAAACATAGGCAATATACGGGTTGTGCCATTTGGAAAAAGTTAATTTTTTTGCTAATTTGGGCGTTTATTATGATGGCCCTGTAATATTAACTAAACAATTACTGGATGTTATGATTTGCTCCGTTTCTTTTCTCAGTTTTTTGTTGTTTTACAATTTACATTTTTAGATTTTTGTTGCTCCAAATTCGAGACACCCTCGCTCGTATTTACTCGTCGAATTTGAGTTGTGCATTTATGGACAACTCAAACCGTAGTTTCGCTAACTTAACTTACATAACTTTATAATACTTGTTATCTACTCTAGATATTAAACATTAACTTAATATCAATATTGAGGTATATTAAAAAACTTAAAAAATTTTTCGGTCGTGACTTTTTTGTGGTATTTCCAGAAATTTAATACTCATTCGAGAGTTAGATTTCAGAAAATGCTAGATTGAATTAAGTATGTATAGGATCTAGTAGTTCGCGGAAAAATGTAGGTAATATAGAAACTGTTTTTTTCAGAATCTGGAAGTTACTTCATATTACATTTTGCAATATTTTTTTGCTTTTTGCAACAATTGCATTAGATGCAACGTGCAACTCTTCTAACTGACATAATTTTTGTGGCTTCTCAGAGGCGTGCAATTTATAGTCGCTAGATAGCAGAATAAAATATGGCTCGGCAAACGGCACATTTTTTTCTAGACCATTAATTTCCATTTCTAGCCCATATGCAATATTGTAATGGATTTTAATGTTCTACTGATCATTTTTCTAACGCTGTCACTTGATTCTGTTGGAAATTTTTCCCACTTCTTTATTCAGTCCCGTTCTGGTTTAGGATAATCAAGCAAACGTATTTTATGTCGAGGAATTTTTTTTTCTGTGTCTATATGAATGTAGGAACTTTTTTCCACGTTCTTTGTTTATACAATATGTAGATAAGCAGCTGTATTTATTTTGATGCTTTATTTTTTTAAATAATGTTTGAAACAATGTCGCTTTTGAATAAATATTCGTATTTATGGTGTTTCTAATATGCAAAATTCGACTCTCACAAGTTCGTTAGCTTATTTTACAAATAAAATACATATAAACAATGATCGGCAGAACTTCGTTTCCGATTACGGGTTTTTAAACTTTCACACTTTATTCCATAGTACTGGTATGCTATGGTATTTTCCATAGAACTCTTGCGGTTTTTGAGATATGTCACTCAAATTATGAATGTAGCTTAGGCTGCAAAGTCATATATTATTTTAATGGCTATGTGAATATCAGTGTTTTGATAGGAGTTTGTTCATTTCTGAAGAATTATAAGGTTTAAAAGTTTAAAAAGTGTTTGGCTTCTAGTGGTTTTTCCCCATCTGCAAGCGTTAACGGAAAAAACATACATTTCTACAATCCGCAAAATTAAACTAATGTTACTTATTAGGGACTAGTAACTTATTATGCAACATTCTATATTTTTAAATAGAATGATCTTAAATGACAACAATGATTGAAAGTGAAATATTCATCCAAAAATATCATGTATCGGAGAGAATTACTGATTGAACAAAGATAATCATGTAGGCCTTTCTTCAAATGTTGCTAAAATCTGCGAAATATTTGTTTATTTTTATAGGTATAAATATAATCACGATAAATATCATGTCACTCTACATTGCTGCCATAAACTTCACATAAATTACTTAGTGTTGATGGGTCTTAAGTGGTCTACCTTAGAAATCGCTTAAGCAATTTAATCCAATTGGTGCGTTATCGTACCGGGCAAATTTGATTTTTTCTTTTATCAATAACTTCCTAATAGCACTTTCAATAGATTGCTAAGGAATAAAATAATCGATTTACGCGAAATATTGTCCAAATGGCATGATTCAGTTTTTCTAGTCTTGTGTAAATAAATATTACTTATTTTATTTTGCAGCAAAATTCATCTTAGAATGTAGAACTAGGTTCATATATAAGAAAGGAATTGACCATAATATTCCAGGCATAGATAGATTCTTGATACTTAATTGTCCGTAAAATATTCTTGGTGCGTTATCGCACCACTGGGACTCCAGGCCAACAAAGCACATTTATATGCAGGTTTCGAGTTCTTTCTACCCCCAAACTTGTTATTTCGCCAGCCTTAAGTCCGAACACCAACTAATTAGTTGCTACGTTGATCGACTATATAAAAAATGTCTATAAGGCGATTTAAAACGGACAATGAAGTAGAAAATGCTGTGGAAAATGTTAGATTGTTACAAATAAAAGCAAAAGCATAAATGAACCGTTAAAATAAAACAAATTTATTAGAAGAGGACCCAAATTTTCCAGAGAATTCTAATAAAATTCCTGGGTTTCAGTCAATTTTATTGTTTATTACTTATCACAAATCGTCATTAATTTCAAAACAAGAAACTCTGTTAAAATATACATATTAAAATACAAATTACAACATATTAAAATAGTTTGAATCTCTTGGGATCACAGGTGATGAGTCAGGACGATGATGTTCGGGAAAAGTCTAGAATTTATTGTTCAGAGCTTTAAAATTTACTTACATGCATGGCTGTTTCCACCTTCAAGTTTGGCAAGCAATTGAAAAATTTATTTTGTTTAACATCGAGCGAGAGAATAAAGAACTGTTTATAATGTTTGTCATTTTCCTTCGCATTCTGAGGTCACTTTTGGTCTCATTTCTTCTTTTTAATATGTTGTAATTTGTATTTTAATATGTATATTTTAACAGAGTTTCTTGTTTTTAAATTAATGACGATTTGTGAATGTATAATATTTTAGGTAAACTGATGATGGTGGAAAAAGACACCGAAACGTATTTGTAATTGAAGTAATAAACAATAAAATTGACTGAAACCCAGGAATTTCATTAGAATTATATTGAAATACAGTCAGGAATATATACACAATTTCCAGAAAATGTACGCGAAACTCAGGATACCACTGGTATTTTCGAGCTACATATTCCGCAACAAAGTCACCAGGATGACGAACCTTGAGATTCTTCATATGAAGAATACTTTGCTAAGAAGAAGAGATGCAATGAACAATTCAATTCAAGAAATACTGTAGTACCAAACTGGGTAGACGGTCATATCAGGTACATACACTATGAAAAAGAAAACATCAAAAATGAGTTAGGTGGCAAGACTTCATTAGAAATATTCCAATTCTTTCTAGACGACGAAGTTCTAGATCTGTTATTAAAATGTTCATTAAACTAAGCTCATGATAATAGGCATGATTTTGCTGTTTCAAAATCATAATTGCAAAATTTTACTGGAATATTGCTGTATTTCAAATCTATCAACTACGATACAATTATTATGTTAAAAACTGCGTAATTTTCAGGTATTTTTAATTGATAAGGTTAAAATAACATATATTCTTACGCACATTTCGGAAGGTTATATGTTTCTCGGTTAAAGAGAATTTATGATTAGGATCATAAAAATCTGCTGTTCTTAATATTATCGAATTATTATTGTTACTGCTTAGAAACAGTCTTGTAATGTAAATATAGTAAACATTATAGGTATAAATCATACACTGTTAATAGGCCAGGTTCTTTAGTATTTCCAGAGTTTGCTCCTATAAGTATCTCTAAATCCCATGATATGTAATATTCTAATGGTGCGCCCAGATCTAACGAGCCGAGTCTCAGCCGCGGCAAAAATCATTTGATGTTTCGTCAAAACACCGACAGACGATTGATTTTCTGTCGGTGTTTTGACGAAATATTAAAGAAATTGCCGCGGATCAGGCTCGGCTCGTTAGGTTTGGACGCGGCATAAGAATTCGCTTTTGTGTAGTACAAACTGATCGCATCAAGGAGTTGAATCCCCAAAACACAATGCCATATCTGAGGACTGATTCGAAATTCGCATAATATAGTGGTTTCTTGGTTGCATAAGTTACATACTAACAAACAATTCTAAAAAGTGACTATCGTGAACTTGCACGACGCATGTTTTCAACAGTACCACCAAATATAAGTTTCTAATGGACTACCTATATAGTTGTATAGTAGTAACACCAGTGTTTTGTTTCCGCACGAATGCGAAACTTTGTGCCGGTCATTTGAAGTTCAACAAACTTAATTAAGTTGTTTATATGATAAAGTATATCAATTTAGATATTTTCTTCAATTCATTTCTATATTTTGGGATCGTTTATCCAAGGTATTTCTAAAATAGATGGTCAGATTTTAGGAGCACATAGAGAGAGGCAAAATAATCTTAATACAATATGTGTCGAATAATGTTATCTTAAATTAAATTAATTTTCAAGCGCTTTATAATTTTTAACTGACCGACAATGTCAGTCAGGCAAGGCGTCAGCAGACGCACTTAGCTAACGCACCATCAATAAAATAATATGTTTGTGTGTATATTTCATCTAAAACGTGTTTGTTTGTTTTATTTTTACCCTTGGGACTATATGGGTTAAGAATATACAGGATGAATCAGTTTATACTAGCATGATTTTAACGGTCTATAGAAAATTTAATTCTAAGATGAAAATATTATACAAACATATATTGAAAACGGCTTCGTTTTTGAGATACAAGGTGGCAAAGTTAATATTTTATTTCCATTTTTTAAAATACTTCATGCAAATCTTAAGATACTGTAATAAAATTCTATTTCAGGGACTGATTGAAATACCACATCCAATCATGTAAAAGTTTTCGCCAAATTTGCAGAAGGCACCACATGGCACTAATATTTAATTTTTAAATAATAATAACTTTTTGTACCTACCCGTATCAACCTGATTTTGAATTAAAATCAACTTCCGTAAGAAACCAACTACTCTGCGAACGCACAAACTTGAGAAGGATCTCGGAAAGACTACTCGTCTTGCAATCAAGATGGAAACAACCCTCACAATCTCACTTTCCTGGACCCTCTCTGTTTAACAAGACCGACCAGACAAGCGCGTTTCCTCTTCCCAACCTCAACCCTATTGGAGCATCTCCAGGCATAAATTATGTACACGTTTGTTAATTATATTAGTTATTCGTTATTAAGTTTCGATATCCTATTTATTATATTAGTTATAAGGTCGATAGCCTTTTCTTAGAAATAAAGATGTTTACTACTACTACTACTACTTACGTAAGAAAGGTATTCATGTTTGAAGGCGTTAACAGTAACCGTTTTCGAGATCTTTTCAAAAAACTTTTGAATTGCCGGTTAATCACAACACAGTAACACACTTAAATTAAACAAGTTTAGATTTCTAAAGTAAATTGTCAATGATTGAATGTGGTATTGCGATAAGTCCCAGAATATAGAATTTTATTAAAGTGTCTTAAGATTTGGGTATATTATTTTTAAAATATAAAATAAAATGTTAACTTTGCCACCATGTATCTCAAAAACAAAGCCGTTTTCAATATATGTTTGTATGATATTTTCGTCTTAAAATTGGATTTTCTATAGACGGTTAAAGTCCTGCTACTATAAACTGACTCACCCTTTATAACTGTTTAATTTGATACATTTTAGAAATGTGTGTACTTTCTGAAGGAGACTATTGTTGCATTTCGGTTCAGTTAAGGTTTAAGCTACAGTAACAAGCTTTAAAAAAATGTCTGTATTGCCCAATCTACATCTTCTAAGTGTTTGTTTGAAAATATTTTTGGGATAATAGAATTTAGTTCGTGCAATTTCCAGACACCCCATACATTGTTATAGTTATAAGTAATTATTTTATTATATAGTTATAAGTAATTATTGTATGTTATTACTAACATTACTATACATACATTAATTACTTATAACGACTCAAATTTGAGATCCGCATTTAATAGAGATCAATATTAGACCTGTTGTTTTTGGAAGGATAATCATAGTCGAATTTTAAAGCATTATTATCTTTGCTAGGAAACTTTGCATAATTTTGCATTACTTATTACCTACTTATGTAGACATTAGATCATGTCTGAATATTAAATGTTAATGTAAACTTGTGAAATTGAATGTGAATTAGACCCCAGAAATGGGAAACTTTGTTGTTAATACTACTAGAATTGTTGGATTATTTGCAAAAGAATAAAACATCTACGACACAATTCTGCATAAAACATGCAATATCTTTATGGGTGAAAATGCTTAGGCGGTGCCGAAATGAAATGAAATAACAATATCGAAGTAACATCTGAAATGACAGAAGTGGGGCATATTTTCCAAAAATATTAAAGTTAAATCACATAGACGCAATTGCTGAAAATAAAGGAAAATGTTCTCGAGAAATTGCGGTTGTTTCTGATTGTATTTTCGACACATCCTAGTAAACATTGTGCGAACAGTGTATTTTCCCATTCAGCCCTCGGCCATGTCCTAGTTAAATAAGGGCGACAAAGAAAATAAACAGAAGAAGTAAATAAAAATACCTGAGCGGCGAAGAAACATCCTAATCCCAACAAACGTCTGGCTTTTTCGTAGGCCCGGCATCACTTTTAATTGAAAATTACTGAATAGTAGCCATGTTTAAGCATTTGAAGTGAAAAACAATATTATGCGTGCCACATAAACACATGTTTCTTGAACATCGTCGATTTCAATTGCATATTGATTAACCACTTGATCTAAACAGAACCACCGTATGTTCCCGTAAGTTCATGGAAAATTCAATAACACACGATTTGCACCAATTTCTCTTTACCACAGCGATCAAGCAAAACTTTCCAGCCCGGAGAAAACAAAGTTCGATGTGCTCCAAACTTCACTTCACCGTTCACAACAGACAGGGTACAGTTTACTGTCTGTGTATCGGATTTTCGGATTCTTACCGTGTATATCTTCCCAGGTACGTCATTCTCTTGCAAGCTTTGATTATTTACTGAAACCTGTCCAGCAATAGATGGCAGTTAAAAAAGATGGCTCTAATATTTAGCTATGAACAATAAATAAGATATTAATTGCTTGACAATTTTTAAAAAACCAAATCTCAGAGCGATTTTTTACAGGTTTGTATTCATTTAGCCTTGTTAAGCAATTCATCAATATACTTAAGAAAGGTAGATAAGCTGAAAGAAAAGGTAACTTTACTAAATTTATTTCCTTTTATATATTATTTTTTTATTTTTAATGTGAAATAAGAGCACTCTTTATCAATCTGTAATATAAGAGAAAATTATATTTTTTAAGACAAATATTTTGAAGCAAAATACCCAACAAAAAGGTTTTGAAAACAGGAACAACATCATGTTTCTGAATAAACGAAACAAAAAATATGATTTTAAAATTATGATTTCCTAATGATATTCGCATTTGTTTGGGAGGTAGGTCTAATTTTAAAAAGGCCTAATTTTAAAAAGACTAATCGGTCTTCAAATAACTGAAAAAATATGAATTTTTTTAAAATTCTCTCAGCAAAAGCTGCTTTTTGGTGATGAGTGAGACTGGTCTTGACCTTGCCGTCTTAGTCGGCCCCGTGGTCTTGGTCTTATAAGAAAGTAAGTTGAGTTGAGTAATATATTGGGAAAGTCACAATAACACGTTAGGGACTCATGGAGTTTCTGCGAATTTATAAAAAAACAGAAAATACCTGAGAACCATCGCATAATATCACATGATGTGATATCGTTATACATAACATCCCGGTAGATTACTCAATACAGTGCATAAAAGATAAATGGTCTGAAATAAGGGAACATACATCATTACCCGAAAATGAATTTATTGGGGCGGTAGAGCTGTGTCTTAAGTCCACTTACTTCCAGTACGAGGGCAATTTCTATTCACAAATATATGGAGTAGCTATGGGGTCTCCCATAGCTGCAACAATTGCAAACCTTGTAATGGAAAGTGTGGAAGAAAAACTAATACCTGATTTGAATTTTAAGTGTTGATTTTTTAAAAGATACGTAGATGACTGCATAATGTGCCTGCCAAACCAAAAAGTTCAATACACACTAGATAAGCTTAATGCATTCCATGAGACCATTAAATTCACCATTGAGGAAGACAAAAACAAATCATTAAACTTTTTAGATATGACGGTTATATATGACGGTAATGGGGAAATAAAAACAAACTGGTACACAAAGGATGTGTGGTCTGGTAGATACTTGAATTACCAATTATATGCACCTCTACAATATAAAAAAAGTGTTGTAACAGCTCTTACTGATAGAGCGATGATTAAATTGGCACATTATGAGTATAGAACAAAGAATCTTGAAAAAATAAAAAGATACTAATAATGAACAACTATCCCAAATCATTCTTAGAACCAATTATAAAACGAAGAATAAATAAAATCTACAATTCAAATAAATGGAACAACATAAATAATATCAATAAGAAAAAAGAAGGTGAGATCAAGTATGTATCATTACCGTATATTCCAGAAATCAACAGAAAAATAAAAAATATTTTAAAACCGCATAATATTACTATAGCGGAAAAAACTAAAAACAACTTAGCAAAGGAATGTTTCACAAAATTTAAACCTAAAAGTGATAAGTTAAACATACCTAATGTAAAATACAAGATTGACTGTTTGAACTGTGACAACACATACATAGGTCAAACAGGACAATATTTAAAGAAAAGAATATACGAACATAAATATAGCTTAAGAAAGGTTAACGAAAATGGAACAGCATTATCACAACATGCACAACAAAAGTTACATAGTTTTGATTTTGATAACACAAAAGTATTAATCAATGAAGACAATTATAATAAGAGAAGAATCCATGAAATGATACAAATTAAAAAACATCAGAATGCAATGAATTTTAGATCAGACACAGACAATCTGAGCTCTGTACATCACACACTAATTAAATGAGCGCATGCATACACTGATTGGACCAAGTAAATAAAATATAAACACCTGACATTGAAGAATTGCAGAGGAATTGATATTCCTAGAATGCCAAGAAAAAGCGAAATATAAACAGTTTCTTTATTCTCTCGCTCGATATCGAACAAAGTATGGATTTCAATAGCCAGTCAAATGTGAAGGTAGAAACAGCTATACATGTAAGTTAAATTTGAATCTCTGAACAATAGATTCTAGTATTTTCCCAGACATGATTGTCCTGATTCATCACCTGAAAACCTATTGTTTTTAATGTACTTTTTAATATGTGTGTGATGTGTATTTTAGTATGTGAATTTTGATAGAATTTTTTTTAAAATTAATGGTGACTGTGAATGTGTATTTTAGACAAACTGATGATGGTGGAGAAAGACACCGAAACGTATTTGTGACATTTTAAATAATAAACAATAAAATTGACTGAAACCCAGGAATTTTTTTGGATTAAACTTATAAAAAAATCAAGCCCTAACAAAATAGAAACACAAAAAACAAATACATAAAAATAGTACCCAGGTGAAAAAACCTAAAAATCATTAAACATTTCAAATAATCGGTATTTGTAATGTGTATTCCTATTTTTTGAATTTCGATGTGCAGCTTGAAGAATTAGGTCTATATGCATATATAGACTTAATGCAATAAACTCGTGCTTGTAGTTGTAAGTGACTAATACAATTAAGGGTAAAGGGCAGTCTCGATTAATTTTAAACATTTCCAACTCACCTGTAATCAATATAATTCTAATTGCAGCCCACAACACACTAATTCATTAAACAACACTATGCAATAGATTCGAAATAGGGTGCATAAGGTGTATTAAGACGCATAAAGAATGCCGATGCAATCAAGGCAGACCGACGTTGCCGCACGCAAATGTTGCGGAAAACCTTTCAAACGAAAACAACCCTAAAGATGTAAGCCATTCCTGTTTGCGAAACGTCAGGAAAAAACTGTTTTCTATGGCGGCCTAAATGCTGTAGAACTCACCAGTTTCAGGCAATGGCCGCGGAATCTTTGTCTTTTGATAAGACCCCTGGATAAAATTTGTAATTATTAAACCAAAAATTTGTTTCCAATCCCACTGATTAAAAATGTACACAATGTCATAAATTTAGCGCAAATATTGTCCAAAAACAATCTTCAGAGCTCACCGTTCATAAAGTTTCAGTCCGTATTATTTCCACCTCTAGATTTAGAATCACCTCCCAAAATATTTTTGCGATATTTTCACACACTCTGTATACCAAACTAGGACTATTTTTTAACGTAAAATATTTGGTTACTATTAAAATACTGAAGGGAATTTCCTAATCACGTAGAAGGTTAGTGCCATTTTTAAAATAGTTTGATCAAAAGTTAGCATGGTACAGCATGAACATTTCGAGACCCTCTTATCCCAACAGGAGCTTTGATCGAATATGCAGGGTGTTCATAAACTAAAACGACAAATGAAGACTGCAAAATCAAGATCTAATTTCATGTTGACCTAAATCTTGGCATCCAAAAATGTTGCCTAAGAGAGTTTGTTAGTTAAGGAGACTTGTTCAGATTATGTAAATTGCGTTCAGATGCTATAACACCAGTGATGCCTATGTTTACAAATAATATAACTTTTACATCAAAACTTGAAAACAATGGCAATTAATTAGGTGTAAATACAAACATTAACACATAACTTCAGCTTGATCCTTCAAGATAAACGGTGATGCGAACAATGAATACAAAACAAAAAAATAGCAGTCACAAAATTGTGACTGAACATTAAATTATTTCTAGAATTTGCGCTTTTCGTTTGTGGGTTTAGCTTCCGTAGTATCCAGGTGGTTCTAGAGTACCTGCAAAATGCATTCTCAAATTTTTTGCAGAATAATGATGAAAGCCATAGAATGTCACAGTGAAGCGATCGTAATTCGGGTTACTAATCTCACTATTTAATTAGCTGAGGCAAGTGTAAGGAAACTAGCTTCTCGGAAAATCCTCCTGAAATATAGGCTGGCAAACTATGAAAAATCATAAACAACCATGAACGGAAAATAATTTATTAAACCAGGAAAGTTATAGATGCAATACATGACAAGTGTTATAAGAACCTTATGGCTTAATAAGACATCAAATCCGTAAGTCAATTTCAAATCAATTTCATCATTAAGACATCAAAGTCGTAAGAAATTTTATAATTGTTTATTTTTAAAAAATGAGTATAGTTTTCTGCTTTGCTATATAAGCGCGCGAGAATCAAATTCATCTTGTCCTAGAATTCACGGGAAATAACATTTAAGTAAAAACATGACATATAACATGTATAAGTAAAAGTAAAGTAAAAGTAACATATGTGGAAAAGGTAACACCAGTAATTAGACTATGAATTAACCTGGCGCCGTTGCAAACCCAAGACGGGGCAACCAAACCAAATGGACGGCGCGTGATCGTCAAAAAATGCATTTAGGATTTGTCCATCAGCAACAAAATGTCTACTTATAGTCTGTGTTTTTAGCTGCACGTTACTGCTCAATTATGAATGTGTGTCTATATTGTTTCTATAAAGCATGCGTATTTTACGAAATAATGAATTACTTCGTGCAGTTCTGGCAATATTACTGCTCACGTGTGTAGTTCCCGCATTTGTTGGTTTGCTCCATCTTGGATTTGGGGCCACTGTACATCTATATACAACAGTAAAGATACACTAAAAAGTGTGAACGCTATATGCAGAAGACTGTAGATATCAGTATGTCTACTTAACCTGTAATCATATAGAAAACGTTTTTAATTGTTAATTTGCAAAAGGTCTTCTTTATAAAAAGTATCGCAAATTCGAAAATTGTCATGCAATCGAGAAGTTGATCAGAGCTGAAAAGTATTTTCAATGACGCTTGATTTCCATCTAACATGAAAAATTAGATTTTATGACTTTCGAAAGTTATCTCTAGCGTGTACGTGCTCTTTACGTGTATAAATTGCAAATGTGGAATGTTTTCACGTTTTTAATCAACAAAAGAGATAAATGTTTTAGTATTGAAGTGAGCGAAATAAAAAAATTTTTAGCAGAGAATTGTAGATATACATTTCGAAAAACGTATTAAACATGGAAACATTTTTCATTGGAGATGAATGTAATTGCCTATTTACTTATCTCTCAATTCTGATCAAATTTTTCTAATAACTGTTTAACTAAAGTAAATCAACCACTTTACGTCCGTAAAGTGGTATTAATAAAAAAAAATTCATTTGGCATATGTAAGCTAGACGCAAATTATTTTGGAAGCCTCGTATACAACTGAAATTTTAATACCTGATAGCTGTATTGTAGGTTTTAGATTATCCAAAACTTTTTATGAAGAATACGTTTTTTTAAACTTAATGAATGTACATATTGCATAATAAGAGACCCAAACTTAAGTGGCATGATTTCGCCAACGTGTTGTTCGTTCAAAAATAGAATAATCGAAATACTTCGTTTTAAAAGTGTTGTTTTGTTTTCTCGAAGTTTCATAAACTATTTGAAAAAGAGAAAACTTAAGCACACATTTTACGAATTATTGGAGCTAGTTTGAGTGGCAATTGAAAATATTTTTAAACATCACCCAGTTATGTTACTTAAGGTTGGGTTTCCCTGTATATGGATTATTATAAAAAAAACGATCTTTTTGCAAGGAAGAATAAAGCTATATGTATGTATTATTGAGACCAAACAACGAGCGTTTTGTCTTAAAATTAATGCGGTATTAAATGTTTACCCTCAACTGCCCTAGGACGACTCACATTCAGTAGAATCGTCGGAACTCGAAGAATCATCGGTGCTACCATCAGATGATGAATAATCATCACTATCCAAGGCATCGTGATCAGAATCATCACTAATTTTCAAGGCTGCAAATTCCAAATGTGGGACAAAACCATCTTCTATTTGCATCAAATTTAATCCTACATCTTCTTTGGCAACTGACAAAGTAGTGACTTCTTGCACTGTCTTATTCCACAAATCTGAGTCCCATTTCATCACATAGACGATATAGTCTTTAATAAAGATTGAATTGATAATATAACGCTCTCCATGTAGGAAGATGTTGTAAATCTTGATTAGTACTCGCACTATTTCTTTAATATTTGAACTAATTAAAGTTTTGAGATCGTCAAAGACAGTTTGAGATAAATCAAAGTGCCGGTAAAGCGGGTACATTAAAGATCTTCTAAATGCAGAAATTATGGCATCTTTGGGTTTAGCAAAACCCTCAAACCAGCATAACGTGGCAGCTATTTTACTGATATTCCAACTAGACTCGGTATTGCCTTCAAATTGTGTCATTCGCTGATCATAGCAATATGCAAACAATAGGTCAATCAGACCATTTTGACAGAACAATATTTGTTCCATGCTTAAATTGTATTGTTTATTTGGAAGATCTTTAAGAAAATCCAGTTCCATTTCAGTAAAACTAAAACTTAAGTCTTGCTTTTCACTAAGGGGGAACTTTTGCGAAATTATTTCGCAAATTTCGTCATTGTCAACAAAATCGGCCAGATAGTGATCCATATTAAATTTCCCTTGCTCATACTGTATTCTTAACTTACGTCGCTCTTTTAAAGATACTTCACATGGATTTACTTCAAAAATATCATCAAATGCGGAGCTAACTTTCATAAAATCGTTAATATTTCTTAATGCAAATCCGTACCCAAACTCCGTATTGTTCGTTATATTTTCTCCTGGTTCAGTATCATGCTCTGTTATCACTTCAATTGGAATCGATCCTTGTTCACAATGAGCGTCAACTTTCATGGTAAGAAGTTTAGTAATAAGATCCAGATCCTTAAAATATTCCCCAGGTTGTTCTTTATGAAATGTAAAGTGAAATTCTCCGGAATCTGTATCGAAAGAACTTTTTGATCTTTCATCTTCAACAATTTTTCCAGGCAACGTTAATCTCAAATAGTATGGCTTAGATGAAAAAAGAAATACCTCTTCATCTACATCGATCTCCAGCTGACTCAAGCTGCAATATGGGGCTCGAATACTAATAGTTACAGAATTGTCATCTTGAGCCAGGTGGAAACGTGGAGTTATCATTTTCACTGCCGAAGAGTATTTATTTACCACAAATTAAAGAATAATCACTACTGCCCAGCCCAATGAGGGTAAGTGTGGTTAGGTTAGCACGTTAGGCGACAAAGTGAAGGTTGCGGCGCATTGGAACGGTCTATATGTTTATCAGAGGACAGCTTATTGCTGACAGCGGTTAAAGACTCTGACGTCAAAGAGAGTAAAGTTTTAGCGTCACATATGTACTTTGGGGCCGTGCCTAAATTACGCAAGGCTATTAGGGGGAGAGGGGTCCTACGATTTCATATCGCGTATTACGGGGGGAAGGGGGTGTAAATATACATACCTTCCTTAAGATTTTTAAAGATTCTTCTTAATAGAAATATTTAGAAATATTTATAATAAAAAAGTTACTACTACTGCCCCACAGTGCACGATACTGGTCTTACGAAAAGATAGAATCGAGTTCATATTAAAGCTGAGCGAAGAGGAATTATTATGCATTATACAACACGAAATTCCTAAACTGATGTCTGGCATAAAAAAGTGCGTATTTTAGTGCTCTATCGGGCAGTGACAACCGGAGCTTAACAGCTCAACTGGTTCTCTAATATGAGCCAATAGCAAACAGCGGCTTCCGCGATCCGCGTTAATTTCAAATTTTTGCATTTTGCATGAAAACTAGACACATTTCTAAAATGATGTCTTAAATAAAAAAGCGCGTATTTTGGAGCTTCATCCGCCAGTGACAACTGGAGATTAACAGCTCAACTGGTTCTCTAAATATGAGCCAAAGGCAAAGAGCGGTTTCCACAATCCGCGTTAATTTCAAACTTTTGCATTTTGCATGAAAACTAGACACATTACTAAAATGATGTCTTAAATAAAAAAGCGCGTATTTTAGTGTTTCATCGGGCTGTGATAACTGGAGCTTAACAGCTCAACTGGTTCTCTAAATATGAGCCAATGGCAAAGAGCGGCTTCCGCGATCCGCGTTAATTTCACATTTTTGCATTTTGCATGAAAACTAGAGAAATTTCTAAACTGATGTCTTACATAAAAAAGTGCGTATTTTAGTGCTCTATCGGGCTGTGACAACTGGAGCTTAACAGCTCAACTGGTTCTCTAAAATGAGCCAATGGCAACGAGCGGCTTCCGCAATCCGCTTTAATTTCAAATTTTTGGATTTTGCATGAAAACTAGACAAATTTCTAAAATGATGTCTGACATAAAATAGTGCATATTTTAGTGCTCTATCGAACAGTGACAACTGGAGCTTAACAGCTCAACTGGTTCTCTAATATGAGCCAATGGCAAAGAGCGGCTTCCGCGATCCGCGTTAATTTCACATTTTTGCATTTTGCATGAAAACTAGAGAAATTTCTAAACTGATGTCTTACATAAAAAAAGTGCGTATTTTAGTGCTCTATCGGGCTGTGACAACTGGAGCTTAACAGCTCAACTGGTTCTCTAAAATGAGCCAATGGCAACGAGCGGCTTCCGCAATCCGCTTTAATTTCAAATTTTTGGATTTTGCATGAAAACTAGACAAATTTCTAAAATGATGTCTGACATAAAAGAGTGCGTATTTTAGTGCTCTATCGAACAGTGACAACTGGAGCTTAACAGCTCAACTGGTTCTCTAATATGAGCCAATGGCAAAGAGCGGCTTCCGCGATCCGCGTTAATTTCACATTTTTGCATTTTGCATGAAAACTAGAGAAATTTCTAAACTGATGTCTTACATAAAAAAGTGCGCATTTTAGTGCTCTATCGGGCTGTGACAACTGGAGCTTAACAGCTCAACTGGTTCTCTAAAATGAGCCAATGGCAACGAGCGGCTTTCGCGATCCGCTTTAATTTCAAATTTTTGGATTTTGCATGAAAACTAGACAAATTTCTAAAATGATGTCTGACATAAAAGAGTGCGTATTTTAGTGCTCTATCGAACAGTGACAACTGGAGCTTAACAGCTCAACTGGTTCTCTAATATGAGCCAATGGCAAAGAGCGGCTTCCGCGATCGGCGTTAATGTCAGAATTTTGATTTTGCATGAAAACGAGACACATTTCTAAAATGATGTCTTACACAAAAAAGTGCGTATTTTAGTGCTCTATCGGGCAGTGACAACTGGAGCTGAACAGCTCAGCTGGTTCTCTAAATATGAGCCTATGGCAAAGAGCGGCTTCCGCGATCCGCGTTAATTTCAAATTTTTGCATTTTGCATGAAAACTAAACAAATTTCTAAATTGACTTCTTACACAAAACAAAACGAAAGTGCAAACACTGAAGATGCTTGTAACGTTTGAAAGAAATTATTGTACATTTTAGAAGCAAATGAAAATAATAATTTACCCTACTGCAAATGAATATAAAATTACGTTTCTGTGTTCTGGTGAGCCGCGGTGTCACTATTAATGTGCCGACAAAGGGTCCGCACTTCTTTTAGTAAGTTCCTGGAATCGTTTTAATAGTCGGCGCCGCGACGCTGTCAAAGGGAGAAAATATAAGCGCTATTCTTTGCTGCTAGTTGTCCCAAATGACAAGATCTTGTATAAATCACAAAATAACAATTTTTTCGTATTAGAAAGAGCAGAAGCCCATTTAAAGTCGTTATGGACTAGACTGATGTTCTTAAGAGTGCAATTCTTCTAATTATAAAACTGATCCTCACCAACACGATATGGAAACGGAATCATTTAGTTCTTCATCAAGCGATGAAATGGAAGCCTTCTTGAGACATAAAGACGCAGAGCAAAAATTTGCTCTGCAATGCTAGTTGCATTAGTTTTTCGGTATTTTACAAAATGGAAAGTTTTGCGCAGATGAATTTGGTAAGATTTGAACTGCATCTTAAATACGCTTTTTAAGCAGACTTTTACATGATCCTTTAGCAATCAGCCATGTCGAAGTTAAACATTGAAAATTCTTTCAGTATACGTCATTTCGTGATATTTTCCATCAAGTATTTAAAATCCATATTTTCTTTAGGATTAAGTTTTTTCGGCTTACAGTTTCATATGTTGCGCCATTCTTTACTAGCGCGCTCTTTGCATAGATTTCCAATAGGAAAATACGAAACATACGTTTTGAATTCAGTATGAATTGACTTTGATATTCTTAATACTCATCAATATTGCAAATAACTCGAAAAACTCACTTTGGTATAAAGAATCTTCTATTTCATACACATTCTAGGTGATTTAGAAAACTAGCCTCAATCCAAAACGCAGTTTTTTTATTGATTGAATATTGAAGAGCATTGCAGATCTACACTAAATATACAGGGTGTTTCAAAATCCCCTACATGGGTAATTGTTTACCTGAGGTGGTTTCATGCCGAAACGTTCGTATAACATCGGTCCGAAAATACGTTACCGATTATTTTACTTTTCTCTTACAGCTCTTCGAATTTTATATTTCGAATATATTTCGCTAAAATTGGAAAATTTCTTTCTATATTAGGCTTGCATCATTGGGCAACCTAAATAATTAAAAATTACATCAACAGGGTGATTTGCTATTACGAGTCTTTTTAAGTTATCTTTTCTCCTCTAAACTTTTTTGCGCTAGATTTAAGAACACAAATGAACTTCACAATTAGTTTTGTTGTATCTGTGCCCGTTGCCAAAAATAAAAATAAAAATTAGCCTTCATAAGTTAGAAATGTATGCTAGAGACTCAACAGAACACTAACCCGAAACGGAAATACATACATAAAATCACTTAGGACGGCCACGGGTACAAGTTAAACTTACTGTGCATTATAAGGTAAGGTGGGGTAAGTGCACCCTGCTTTTCAAAGAGAACAAATTCGTACTCAAAGTTGAAGTATGCAGCATTTGAAAATTGATCTGCTGATCCTCTGCAAATGCATCAACTATGGAGCAACATATGGCGACTGATAGAAGAGCACCAATTAACAAAATACGAAAGCAAATAAATTATGCACATGTTTTTTTACTCTAGGGGTGCACACTTGTTCAATTAGGAATATAAATTTGGGACAAGTGCGAATTCGACTTCTATTTTGTAGTTGTGTGAATGAAAAAGGAAAATTTCCTTGTATGTGAACGCTACCGATTCAGAAGATATTTAAATTAATTCGCACATATAAGCTATAACGCCTTAGCCAACATGAACTGAACTCTATTACACCATTCGATCTTATACTTAAGAGGATAATCACAGAACCATCAAAGAAAAAGTAAGAAAATGGTACAGCTCGTCTTCAGGCCTGTATGAGAATTAAATATCTCCATGAGCTGATATGAAGCCTGAGAACCTTTCAATTGTAGCTAAATTGTTATAATCATTGTAAATTATGCAGCTTTAAAACATTTCTTTATATCTATTCCAATTTCATTCTAATGAGTTATTTATCGTAATTAAAATACATGAAGAAAAGCATTCTTTCGAAATTATGCAAAATATTTCAAGACCTCCCCTATGTATTCTTCAGGTTTTGGCGAACGGGGATGTAAAAAACGCAGTAAACTTTCCTAAAAAATACATTTATCGGGACATATCATGCGGTTTGCAATGGTATCGATGATGCGATAGAAAATGGTTATGTAAGTATTTAACAATCCATAAATATTTTAAATATTTTGCCGCTTGCCTAATAAATTATTCACTATGATTCAACTGCCCCTTAACAATATTTATTTTTCGAAAACTAAGCAGTAAGTCGGAATGCTATATTCTTCTCTGCTTCATTATGTTCATAGAATATTATGCAAAGTACACATTTCAGCTGAAGGAAATTATTATGCATATCATCGGAAAAGATAATAACGACCCTTAGGAAACTTATACCATAAAAATTAAATATAACAAGCAAGTTTCCATATCTAATCAGAAAAGTTCAGCAGTAAAAGCCGCAACAATGGCGTATTTTGAAGCTCTAACTGAAATACCAGGGAAAAAGTGGCAAGAAGACAACGTGAAAATATTTTTCGAACTTTTTTATAACGAAGGTTTGTATGCTCTGAAGCAACAAGAACATTTTCGTTATCAAAATGGTTATTTGTTATTCAGTCGTTCTAACTGAATATGAGCCTCCTAACTTTGAACCAGCCAAAGAACTGCTGTGTTCTAACCCAAATAGCTTAAATGTCTTGGGACATATTTCTACTGGCCTTCATGAAATTAGTTCGATGGGCCGAGGCGTAAATGTAAGTATTTTTATATCCAAAGCACTTCTTTGGTATAATCCCAAACATCGTTTCGATGTAGTTTCACGAACTTCGAGAACTTACCCCTTCTGAAAACAGTTTAGTCCCAGCAGGTAGTGCGGATGACAACTTATTGGAGAAAGATAATTTGGAAAGCATCCCTGGGGTGAAGCGGAAAAATGACAGCAAGAAGTTTTCACGCACATAAGTGTTCATTTGAAAGTATTACTCCCATGCGAAAGGTGCTAACTTGTTATAAAATATTTTAGATACCACATGCGAAAATGCGTCAAAAAACGTAAACTGCAGGTCATATCGCCTACGGGTGACTTCAGAACAAATGGAGGCAAGTTTTACGTATAAAAAACATACTTCTGTTATCTACTTATATTGTTAAGAAATTATGATCAAACCAAAAAAACTGGTATTTTTCAGAAATTGATTCGGGAAATATTTCGATCCTGTCCAGTGAAGATGAGTCGTCATATTGTCCGTGTACATGGCAACTGCTTGACAAATATGAAACCATAAAATGCACATGTTTTGCAAAAGTGAATTTACCATGCCACGGATACATCAGTATCGAAGCTGTTGATAAAACTAAGTTTGGATGCTATACATGCGCATTTCCTAGGACCGACAAAAACAAATTAAACAAAATGAATATGTTGATGAAGACGAGGTAAGTTGTGGCTTTACCATTCCATACATCCGTTTTCAGTAGCTAGGCAAGTATGCATATTATTTCTTATTTAGTTAAATTATTACAGAAAAGCTCATTTTATTTTTGGAAGACTTGATTATCTAAGTTCGGATGGCACCAATGTGCGTTGTTTTACGTAATTTGTAGACAGTTTACTATCGTTTCGTATATTTTCCTGACTGTACTTCAATTCACTCCAATATATTCCTGGGTTTCAGTCAATTTTATTGTTTATTATTTAAAATGTTACAAATACGTTTCGGTGTCTTTCTCCACCATCATCAGTTTGTCTAAAATATACATTTACAGTTATTATTAATTTATATAAAATTTTCCATCAAAATTCACACATTAAAATACAAATCACACACATATTAAAAAGTACATCAAGAACATTGGTTTTCAGGTGATGAGTCAGGACAAACATATCTGGGAAAAGACTAGAATCTATTGTTTAGAGATTTAAATTTAATTTTAACTTACGCGTATAGTTGTTTCTACCTTAACATTCAACTGGTCACTGAATTTTCCATATTTTACTCGATATCAAGCGAGCGAAACAAAAAAACTGTTTATCTTTCGCCTTTTCTTTGCATTCTAGGAATTGCTTGGCAATTCCTCAATATCAGGTGTTTATATTTCATTTACTTGGTCCAATCAGTTCATGCATGCGATCATTTAATTAGTGTATGATACACAGAGCTAAGATTGTCTGTGTCTGATCTGAAATTCATTGCATTCTGATGTTTTTTAATTTGTATCATTTCATGGATTCTTCTCTTATTATAGTTGTTTTCATTGATTAATATTTGTGTGTTATCGAAATCAAAATCATGCAACTTTTGTTGTGCATGTTGTGCTAATGCTGTTCCATTTTCGTTAACCTTTCTTAAGCTATACTTATGTTCGTATATTCTTTTCTTTAAATATTGTCCTGTTTGACCTATGTATGCGTTGTCACAGTTCAAACAGTCAATCTTGTATATTACGTTAGGTGTCTCCAACTTATCGCTTCTAGGTTTAAATTTTGTAAAACATTCTTTTGCCAAGTTGTTATTAGTTTTTTCGCTATAGTAATATTATGTGGTTTTAAAACATTTTTTATTTTTGTGTTGATTTCTGGTATGTACGGTAATGATACATCCTTGATTTCACCTTCTATGTTTTTTTTTCACACTTTACTATGTTTGAATTGTTATACGAACATTTCTATGCTTGTTCAAATGCAAAAAAACGTGTTTAATGTTTTAATCTCACGCACTTGTTAATTTTTTACTAGTAAAAAAACAAAAAGTAATTTGTTACTACTTAGGAGGTGCACACAAGATACAAAATAAGCTTGATCCAATTTTGCAGTAATCAGAACTTTCATATTTAGCATGAGTACAACATTTTTTGTCCATTCCAGAGTAATTCTCTATGGAATGCAACTCTGGACTCTCTTGCAGTTATTAACAGCTCTTCTTCGTTTAGGTAAGCTATCGTCCATTTTTTGCTACTTATTTATATTAGATATACTTTAATTTTCACAAAACTTCTCTTATGTTGTCTGATTTATACTGAATCGTGTAGTTTTTAAAACCCATTAAATAAAGGTCAAATATAGCATATTCAGTCTGGTTTTCATAAAACCATTCCTGTAATCTCGAATGTTGTGCTGTTAAAGACGATACCTAATCTGATAATTAATAACAAAATAGGTTTGACGAATAAGATAAAATAAGAATAAAGAACCCCGTAAATTTGCCGTACATTTGTGGTGAACGTTCTCAGAAGAGATCAATTGTTGGTGAATTGCCTTTCAATCCTACACATTATTCTTTTATTTTTTAGCAAGATCAACGAAAAATCCTTAAGCAGTGCAATCCTCGCAGCACTTGATTTCGAAGATTCTCATTCCCGAAATATTGTCATTCCAATGTTCTCCACTAGTTACTCCTTTTCTACACTTAGATTTATTCTCATTTGTATGTTTACATTTAATATGTATTCATACCTTATGTATTACGAAATTTGTTTCTTTTGTGGATTGAAATTATTGAATAAATATTTATTTAATGAAAGTGAGTAACTGATTGTCTACAGTTAAATAATGTGAAAAGAAAATAAATGTTGTTTTTATCATCAGCGATTTCACACCTGCTAAACCTCAGGATTTTTACTCTGGTAAAATGTATTTGAATGGCTAATACTTTTATAAGAGCTTTCTTATATCTTAGGTTTTTTTTTTCATTTACAGTTGCATGCGATGCAAAATTATGTCCAGATTCATCTGCGGGAACGTTTCCTTCATTGCTATTTTCGAAAAAATTAAAATCCCGTTTCAAAATTCTTTAGAAACTTCGAAATTGAATTAAGAATTTTAATTAAATGGCAGGTTTACTTAGTGATTTTTACATTGGCAATCGTTTTTTCGGGCGCATAAGGCTGGATGATGATGATAAATCGTTTTTAGGGAATATTATGAAGCTATTTTTAGGAAGATTTAATTGGAAATGATAAGGATGCAACACCGCGACTTACCTGATTAAAAAATGTATTTTCTTAAAATTTTTACAACACATAATTTTATGACTTGTTGACCATTTTCGCCCAAATGTAAACCCAAAAGTGAGTATTGTACTCTGACAATAAAGCAAATATAAAAAGACACAGTTTGGAAAAAGTATTATTAGAATAGCTTCCTGTAATATTTGAAAGTAAATTGTTATTGCGTACGTTTTATAATTCAATATAATATCGTTCAGTTGCTTGACCGAGAGCTCTATTCTAGTTTTCAATTCCAAACTGATATTGACGGGGTCTGTTTGCTTATGAGCCCCCAATATTATAAAACTTGAAATCGTCGGTTTCAATAGGTAACTGCCGTTTGGAAAACTCAAATATTGATAACGTATAATCGTTTTTGATTACGGCGCGGCGCGTGTGCAAATGTTACAAGAGTACCACGGTATTCTCAAATGAACCATAACTTTTCTTCGCTACAGAAGCATCTATTGATCCCAAGAGATTCAAACGATTTTAATATGTTTTTTTTAATATGTTTGTAATTGGTATTTTAGTATGTATATTTTAACAGAGCTCTTGTTTTTAAATTGATGACGACTTGTGAATGTATATTTTAGACAAATTGATGATGGTGGAGAAAGACACCGAAACGTATTTGTACCATTATAAATAATAAATAATAAAATTGACTGGAACCCAGGAATTTTATTTGAATTATAAATAATAAACAATAAAATTGACTGGAACCCAGGAATTTCTTTTGAACAATACCTAATTTCATATTATATACCAGACTAATTCATAATTTTGGTATATAACAGGTTAATAATGAGGAGTTGCCAATCGAACTTGGAAAAATGCGACAGGATTTGAATAACATGGTGGGCATCGAAGATGAAATGAACCAAAAAAGCAAGGAACTTCTTCAATGCAAACAAGACGAGTTACGCGAAACTTCTCAGCAAATTCAAGAAATCGAAGACAAAAATCTTCAGTTGAGAAAATAAAAATGTATTAGTCATAATTCATATTTTACACAGATATCATCGATGATATATCATTAGCATAAGCGACTTTTACAAATTGGTATTAGCTGTTTAGCTCGAGATGACTGTTGCTTTACCATTACTAGCCTGTGATAAAGGGCTATTAGTCAAATAAGCTATTTCAAAGTTTTCGTCCAAAGTTCGTTCAAAGGCCACACACCTGTCTTGGACACTCCCCACACAATGTTCCTAATAGTAAAAGAACTGAAATAAGAACTTGTAGCCCGGGAGGCAGCGACACAAATTTACGGGTCATTTACTCCTGCTTATTTTTTTTGAGCATGAGTTATTCATATGATATGTAACTCCAATATGGACGTTTTCCGTCGCGCCCATACAACGTGGGGTTGCAGGAGGGTTGAGAATCTCGCCAAAAATTAATTAAAAAAACTCATAGCCTCTTGCACGAAACTTGCTCTAGTCATTGATGTGGACTTGATAATTTGTAAAAAATATCGTCTTCCATCTGTATTCCACAACAAACACGTCTTCCACGCCCATTAATGCACGCAAAAACAGAAAAAAGTGAAACTAAGTATGATGCTCATTTTTATCATTTGAAAGATAAACGACAAAGGTCGTCTTCCCACCCGATAAGGGTGCACTCGATATGGGGTGCGGGCGAGCGTCGCGGCTACACCGGTGCATCTTTACCTGTTTGAAAGATGATAATTGATATTGAAAATTGTTAAAATAGCAGCATTATTATTAACAACTTTAATATTTATATTATAAATTATCCATTTCATTGATTTTAAGTATAGATAATAATTGAAACAAGTGGGTTTTTCGGGTTTTTAGGCTGTCGTTTGGTAGAATTTCTTCTTGACGTTTCGCAAGCACGTGCGGCTTGCATCTTCAGAAGTGGTTTGCTTGAACGCTTACACTGTTCTGATGGCAGCGTTCAAGCAAACCACTTCTGAAGATGCACGCCGCACGTGCTTGCGAAACGTCAAGAAGAAATTCTACCGAACGACGGCCTAAAAACCCGAAATACCCACTTGTTTCAAGGAATGGCCTCGAAAGTCTATCTCTTTTGATAGATAATAATTGTACGGAAAATGTATACCTACGTGAAAATCGAAACTATATAAGTAAATCGGTGGCATGCGATAAATGCTGTTACATACAAAATTATTGAATAAAATTAATTTTCTATTAATTAAATTCAACTAGACATCCACTTTTTGTTTTTACTAATAACATACAAACCACGCACCTGACCGGAGGAAAAACTGCGAGCCTGTTTTTAGACATAGATAAGGCCTTTGACAGTGTTTGGATCGAGGGCTTACTGTACAAACTACACAAACTTGGCACTCCAAACTACTTAATACATACTAGTAAACAACTACTCGAAGCCAGACAACTGGAAGTACGAATCAACGACGACTACTCTATCCCCTTTTCACCTGAGCAAGGCTTACCTTAGGGTTCACCACTCTCACCCCTGCTTTACAACATATATTTCCATGACATATACAACCACAACAGACAAGACAAAGAAGGTATAGACAAAAACGCTTACTTGCTGCAATAAGCTGACGACACTACCCTTATCGCGCATGGCAGAACGACCGCCAGAGCAGTGGACAAACTCGAGACACTAACAGACACAATAACAGCATGGTTCTACAAATGAGAAATCACACCAAATGCATGAAAAAACCGACTGCTCCTCTCAAACCACCGAATTAAACCAGACTCTCCAAACATCACCACGGACTGTCAAATAACCAAACCCACCGACAATGTGAAATACCTAGGAATAAGAATGGACAATAAACTAAAATTCACAAAACAAGTACACAACATCAGAACAGATCTTACCAAGAGAGCAAAACACTTCCGCATACTCACTTACAAAAACAAAGGTATCAGCACCAAGACAGCAACTATCACATATAAAGCGGTCTGCAGACCTCTAATAGACCACGCTCATATTTTAATCGCCAATGCTACTGACAAAACTAAACGGCATTTACAGACAACAGAACAGATGGCACTGAGACTGATAACGCAGGCCCGACACCCAGCAAACCCTTTACACAACCCTTTACACAATCCATCAAACCGACTACTCTACGAACGCACAAACTTGACAAGGATCTCGGAAAGACAACTCGTCTTGCAATCAAGATGGAAACACAACCCTCACGATCTGACCTTCCTGGACCCCCTCTGTTTAACAAGACCAACCAGACAAACGCGTTTCCTCTTCCCAACCTCAACCCTATTGGAGCATCTATACATGTTTGTTAATTACATTATATACATTAGTTATTAATTTTCCATACAAAACTTTGTAATTAACCCAGGGCAGAAAGACCGATAGGTCGATAGCCTTTTCTAAGAAATAAAGATATTTACTACTACTACTGCTACTACTACTAAAATTTATTCACGAAGTACAATAAACTACTATTTTGACTACAACATACTCAGCCGGTTTCGAACTGGCCTCCTTGCGCGTCTCGGCAGAGCACCAAACGCTTCCGAAAACGCGCCACGCGCCACGCACCTCTTCTGACGATAATCGGTCTCATTCCCGACGCAGCGACTGCTTCAGCGACTCCAAAGTTTTGTGGCGTGTAATACAGGCCCTGGTCTCCGAAATAGACTACACACTGTAGTCCATCGGATTGAGATCTGGCAAGTAGGGCGGCCATTCCGCCGACGAGATGAAATTCGGAAAATGAGTCAGGCACCAGTTCTCGCTTGTGGGCCGGAGCGGAGTCCTGTTGGAACGTCCAATCGGCATTGTCAAAGTGCTGCTCGGTCCACGGAAGTAGGACGGCTTCGAGGATATCACGGCGGTAGACGTCCTTGTTGATTTCGACTCGATTTGATCGAGCTCCTCTTTGGCTATTTGGCGAATTGATTCCCGATTGATACGTCTCACGCTCGATTTTTCTCATGGAGACCCTCGGATGTCGCCTGACAAATTCTCGGACGAGCTCCTGGCTCTTGACGGTTCTGATGGTGCGCTTTCTGCCACTTCCTGGACGGGGACCAGTATGGCCGAACTTTTCAAACTGCTTGATGGTTCGTCGCACGTTAGATTTGTCGATGTTCGCGTAATATCGATCGGACGCTTTTTCAACTCATGTAACGCCATTTTTTCTCTTTGGTTTTACATCTTAATAAAGTAGCTTAAAAATGTTGAATGAAATTGAAACAGAACATATATGTAGTATTTTACCCACCCAACTACTATACGAACGCACAAACATGACAAAGATCTCGGAAAGACTCATACAGCTACAGACAAAATGGACAAACAACCCCTACAACTGGACCATACTGAATCCCCTTTGTCTTACAAGACCAACCAGACAATCCCGCTTTCGTTTCCCTACATTAACGCTACTCGAACACTTACAAACGCTACGGACTAGTGGACAATAAAATAATTCCTTCTTGCCACTGAAATCTTATTTATTTAATAGTATTGTTAACCTAGAATAAGAGAATTTTCATATTTGTTTTCATTTAGATTAAGACTGTATGTATTAAACAAGGGCAGAAAGACCGATAGGTCGATAGCCTTTTTTAGAAATAAAGATATTTACTACTACTACTGTAGTATTTTAACGGATAATCGAATAAAAATAATAAAAACTTTCAAACTTAATAAACATTCATGTTACATTCGTAACTGTAAAACTGTAAAAAGTGAAAGCTGTAAAACCGTATAGATTTAACAGTGTTACTTTGAAGGATAGATGAAAGGTGATTTTTATACCAGATTTTTCGATTTATTTTACAACTAATAAAAATTCAATAGAGGGTCTTCCGGAAACGAGTACCAGATCGAATTTAAAGTTTTTTAATAGAATACCCTGTTCATTATTACAGATTCCAATTCTACTTGAAATTCTGAACTGTTTCCGAACATAAATATTTAAAAATCGACTTTATACTGAAACTATAAAACTGAAAAAATAAGTATATTAATCTCAAAAGTAATGGCAAAAAAATTAATATTAAATGAAATGTTCAAACGTATTCCCATTTTCCTTGAGGCATAATCTTTTAACGTTGTTATGAAGAACTCCTTGCAGCATTTGTGGGGATATTTCGTTAGAAAATGCGTCTTATTCTCTGCTTCATATCGTCGGGATCAGTTGGGGAACATGGAAGATTTTTCTTTGACTATCCCCAAAGAAAAAATCACAAGGAGTGAGGTCAGGTGATCTGGCAGGCCAATTTATATGCGCGCCCCTTCTTATCCATCTATGAGGATATGATCGATGTAAAAAGTTAGGCACATTAAGGGCAAAGTGGGAGGGATAATAATGTCAAAAGGTCCCGACCCGTGAACTCTCGACAAAATAGCATACATGTTGTTGCCTTCCCATGTTTAAACGCCGTTATGTCCAAAACTATTGAATTTAGTCACATAGTATGCTATACAAAAAATACTATATCGAATTCAATGTAGAACCTGAATCTGGGTTAAAAAGTCGGCTACTCCATTTAAAAAATTTAACTTAACCGTCATAACTTTATTTTGAGCTACCTTGTATACTTGAAAGTGACATAAATAAATAGTGTGGCGACAACCACCACACTTTTATATGAACGCTTTTTTCCAGTCCCTATTTATGTACGATCCAAGTGGGAGATGTCGCTTCGTTGACTCACCCTGTATAAAGCATTATGTAGACCTGTGCTCGATGGCTGGCACATACTGAGAACAAATGCATCCAATAAAACCGAACACGTATAAGAAGCAGAACATGGATCATCACTAAGATCAATAACCAGAATAAGATCTCAAAATCCACTGACGTGTCTTTTGCGGGGATAGCAATTGAGAATTTGTTTCAGATAACTGGTCATTGTGTCTTTTGGCTGGGTTCACTTTGCAGAACTGACCGATGACCATTGTCTTGAAATTGTCTACTCTAAAAGGCATTATGGCGTCAAAAGGGTGACAATTGAAAGCTGTGAGTAAACAAACTATTTTGTTCGGCGGGAGGTCTACTTTCTCTATCTTTTAGAATCAGTAGAAAAGTCCAATGGTGCGATCACTCAAAACGGCCGTAAAACAATTCTTGGGAAACCCCTTTCCCTCACCCTGCACCTCTGATTGGACCCTACCTTAGTCGACAAGAGTGAATAGGGATTTAGTGTTCCACTCATACTCGGCGGCAGCAGAATACTCCAACTACACTCGGTAGATTGAAGAAGTTTTTAACTCGACCTCGTCGGGAGCAGAAGAATTCCTCTACACTCGGTAGATTGCTTCAGTATTCAGCTCACACTCGTTGGAACCAGAAGACTTCAACTACACTCGGTAGATTGAAGTAATATTCCTCCATACTCGGTGGTGAGAAGTCTCTCCCGGCCCAGCGCGAACGGCAGTTAGTCAAAACCAGTCGAGAAAACGAGTCTCTACAGTCAAAGGTCATACTGCCCAGCTCAATCGCTGAAAGTGGTAAAAATAAACGTTTTTTTACCAATGCTGGTTTGGCACATACCAAATAGCCAGATAGTTTATTATTCCTGCAGGCTGTAGCTGCTTCCAACTTTACCCACCAAACACTCGCATCTCAAAACATTGGTCCTTCGAAGAGCACAAATTCTCCCCATTTATTCTGGTCTTGCAATCCGAAAATTTCGAATTAGCCACTCCAGAACATTTGGTCCATTCGAGCCGGAACACTTGGTCCTACGAGTCGGACCAGGCCGCTCCGCAACAAATATGTTTATACAAGGGTACAAATATGGATTGGGTCGATGTCCATTTTCGCAGCAAATAAAGATTGTTTACGCACATACACACACATATAAAGATATTTATTGCTGTATCGATATTTACCACATTTGCATCCAGGGTTGAAAAGTTGATAATATATTCCACTTCTTTACAATATTTCGGCAAATTAACGCAAAACTTATACACCATCTGCTGACTAAACTCGCCACAATTTTCGACACAATTAAAATAATATAAATCCACAACACTCCCTTTAAAAGAAACCACCGATTAATATTCTTGGCCTTATATTTTCAGACAAATGGCAAAAGAACGCGTTTTTACGAATACTAAGAATCTGGATTTTTGCGACCGACTTTTTCCAGAATTCTAGAATTGATAGACAACTGCAGAAGTTGTTGATATTTTTGAATAATAGCAATTAAGTTTGTAGATTTTAAGGTCCAAAAATAATTGCGCTTCTATTTTTCACTTCACCAACAAAACACTGCAATACGGAGGAACAGAATACAAATCAGATATTCAGCATTCCTTTCAGAGCATTCAAGCAATGTTTATTTTATACATCACTTAATATAATAACTGTCCGATTTTTTCTTAATAAAATATCCATTTCAAACATTTGCTTTACATGTAGACATGACAAAAATACTCAAGTTATAATTTTGTACAATACAATTCGCAACTTATTTATTTTGCCTTAAAATTATATAATGTTGAGGTCAATGGGATGTCGTTGATTGAGCAGATTATTGACACATATTTTTCTAAATATTCCAATCAATTAACATGACATAATTCGATTAAAGTGTTACGTTGCTTTGACGTAACTTTAATATTGTGTCAATGTGTTTCGTGCAGTTATTGGTTCGGTTATCATACCGCATTATTCAGAATTAAGTACGTAATTTTTGCTGCAGGACATTTCTTTCTCATCGCATTAGCTTGGAAAGCCGCAAATTAAACGGTGTATTTTTGCTTCTACAAAATAAACGAGACATTAGGTAACTAACGGTTGGAAAGAATAACTATGCAACTATAAGAAGTGTTTGAATAAAGAAATATTGATTAGTAGCGAAAATGTGTATTTGAGTGAATAAATATGGCCATTAAATAAAATTCATTCTATTTTACAGGTGTTTATTTACAAACCATCGCTATTCAAAGAATATCTTCTTTTGTCCTCTTCTTGGAAGCAACATAACATTTTTTCCTTTCGAATAAGTAAACTCTTATTTCTTTCTTATACAGGGGATACTGTGTCAGTCTTTGGTGCTTTTTGCTAGAACTGATTTATGGCATGAAGAAGTTTATTATGTTCCCCAGTAGAGGTATACTACGTAGCCATCCTAAAGGATAAAACTAAAATTATCCTAGGACGGTATTTTTTGCTAAAATTTGCTAAAATCAATACAAAAAGTACGAGACGAAGAAATTAATTTAGAAATAGACATTTTATGAAGATCTGTTGGTTGTTGGTTGCCCATTTATATAATACTTGTGTTGAAGGATGGAAACGTGAAACGTCTAGAAAAATAACTATTAATTTTTGTGGAAATTTATTTAAACAAAAAGTATAAAAACAATAAATTTACTCTATAACTGTTATCGTTCATATTCAAAAGGTTTATAAAAATCACGCTCAAAAGGAGCGGTAAGTTTTCCTTTACCTCCTGCACCGCCTTGTCCGTTTCCTCCTGCGCCACCGTTGTCTTTTGGTACCTGTGGTGGGGGTGGCGGAGGAGGCAGTTGTGCAGCTTTTGCCAATCCTGCCGCAGCTTTAGCTGCAGCTGCTGCAGCATTAGCCGCTGCTGTTTGTGCTGCTGCTTGGGCCTTTTGAGCAGCTGCTTGTGTTGCTTGAAAGTCAATTCTGACACTCTTCAATTGCTGTCCTAGTTGATCCAATCGCTGTATTGCCGAACCCACCATCGCTTGCTGCGCAGCCAACTCACCAGCTGCTTCAGAAGCTGCTTGAGTTACATGGTCAGCTGCAGCTTGGGCTGCGTTTAGTGTCTGTTGCAATACGTTTACATGAGCTCTAGCTTCTTGTGCAGCACGATTTGTGGAATCAGCCGCTCTTTGGGCCTGCATCAACTGCTCTTGCTCACCCCTTAAACCCTGTTGGGCGTCCCTGAATTGCTGCTCGAGTCCTTGGAGGATAATTTGTTTCCCTGCTAAAGCAGCCTGCGCTGTAGCTGATGCCTAAACACAAAGGAGAAAATTATAGAATTTTAATTATAGGGCATGCATGAAAAGCAGTGAAAAGCCGAGAAGAAAATTCAAATTAAAGCAAAAAAGATACGTGTTTAATTGTTCTTGTTAATAATATTATGACAGAAAGTTCTTGAATCAAAGCGATATCAATCTTCAGACGCATATTTAATATAATAATAATATAAACCGCCTATCTAAAAAAACTGGAAAATATTTTTCACAAGCCAATATGTTGAGTTTGGTGAATAATTGATTTGTATGTTGTCAAAATTGCCCAGAATTACATTGACCAAGGAAGTGAAAGTGCGAACATGCAATTTGCTTTATATTTATGCAATTATTTGCTTTGCTCACAAAAACGTTGCAAACCATTTGTTCCAGCTGTTTTGTCACGAATTGAGGTGAACTTTGATTGTTATGGGTTTCGTTACATAGCATTTGGATATTTTTTCAATTGATTGATCCTAATAAAATCCGTTGAAGCTACTCGCCAATTTCCATAATTTAATACAGTTGTGGTTTCTGTGAATGGCATATGTTGATGCTAGAGTATTGGAAATTGTTAAAGAAAAAAAACATAATAATGAGAAATATATATGCATTTTTAACGCTTCAGCTTTCAGATACACAGAGCAGCAATAGTAATAGAGAGTAGTAATGACGAGTGAATTGACTTTTCAGCACATGTTAAAGCATCAGTTGTAAAGTATCAGTATCTAATCAGTGATATATGCGCTATCAATAGTAAATTTGCTGTAATTCCAACAAATTGGGAAAATTCTTCTAGAACTAGTTTGCTTTCTTAGGACTTTTAGAAGTTTATATTTTAGAATCTCGTGTGTTTCTCGATGAAAATTGAACACGGGAAGTCTAAACTCGGAAACTTAGGAAACACGATTAAAGAGAATTCATTAATCAATTTTATCAGAAAAAAATTGAGCGCACAGAACACTATTTTTTAATTTGAGATTCTTATGAAAGTAAGCAGTCAAAATACCGCGATATTATTTTCTATCTATGTCTTTTGAATGTCTGTTTGTCTTGCATCTTTTAATTTGATTAATGAATTGTTTCTTCAAGCAAATTCAAAAATATGTTATTCTACGTAACAAGCACAACACACACAAACAAACTGGACATAGCTAAAAATTTTCTGAAATGTTGTTCTGCTTTCTTTTTGTCTCGGTAAACGTTCGTAGTTTTTAGTACTGTTATATAATATGTACAATGTATTATTATATTTATTGTACAATTATATTTAATTGTGCTTGTACAATTATAGTCTCCAACCCAAGCAAACAATGTGTTAAACGACTTTGTTTAAAAAATTGAAGAACTTTGAAATTCAGTATAATGGAAACGTAGTTCTATAAAAAAAACAATTGTCCTAACTGCTTTCGGAGTAGTTAACTAGGAGTAATAATATAGGGAAACACTTATTAATTATTTCCCGCATTTTATCGGTTTAACGAAATTATATAATTCTAAAATTTATGGAAATTATTACTATTTCCGATTGGATATTATTAGATCAATACAGATCGATTACTTATATTTATCCGACAATGAATTTACTCAGCTTGAACCAAAAATACGGTTAAATTTCAACCTGCAATAACAAGATATGTAATACAAGTTTCAACATTACTTTGAAAGTTTCATTTGGGTCTTTCGAAATTCGAAATTGTGTTCTACAGATTTGGAGCTAACCGACCTTGGCGGAAAAATAGCCTATGTAATATCTTTCTCAATGTATTTAGTTGGTTTTAATACGGTCATTTCGTTCACTCTTTAACTGTTGTTTGAAATTTATGCTCAAACCGAAAATTACTTTTGCAAATAAAGAAAATATGAAAAACTGAAATTTGGAACTTTTGTACAAGTGGTACAAGCAGTATTCAAATTATTAATATAGCAATGAAGGTGATAAACTTATGTGACTTCATTACCGAGCAAACTCGAAAAGTGTTTTATTAGGATTTTTTATTAGGTTTTAATACTTAAATTTTTTTTTTGTAGATTTATAAAACAGCAGTTTTCTTCACTTTTGACCAAGATGCACTTTCGGTTTTCATTTGTCACTGAGCTTAATAATTTTTTTCTCACTTGTCTTTCTTTTATTTTTAATTGCTGGTTTTTGGTTGAATTACTGTTCAAAATTGAATGAACAAAACTATTAAGCATGCATTTACACAAATATATTTGGCACTACGTGCGTATTCTGCATCAAGTTGAATACACTTTTGCTTCTCATTTTCTTTAGTAATGTCCAGTTCCATGAACCATTTTAACCGACCTTTTATTGCCAATCTGTCGTTAGATAATTGGAATCGTTTAAAATTAGTGTCGGAATTTTGAAACTATTGATCTGCTGAAATTACGATTTCATGCTTCTTAGTTTTTAACTGATTAAGTTCGAATGAAACTTATCGATTTCTTTAATAAAATTTTAGTTTGTTGCTTGTTCTGGGTATGGCGTAAATGATAGTTACAAAAATAAACAGAATATGATTTAGTCTATATTTTCATATATGCGACAAATAGATGATGTATTAAATGTATGTCGGCAGAACTTTCCGAAAATTTTTTAGGTATCGCTGAACTACGTGGCATGGTTAAACTAAACTGGGGGTGAGGCAAAGACAAAGCAACAAATACTTCACTAGTACGTAGAATAGGTACATTTGAAAGAATATGACTGCGATAAATCGTTACTTTTCAATTCAAGTCAATTTCAGAACAGACTTTTCCTGGTTTTGATTTTAATGAACCTTTTTTGTGAACCAAAAACAGCGTAGGCAAAAATGTCTTAAACAAGTGAGCAATTTACTGATTTTGACTTCCGTTTTCAAGATTCTCTCTAATAGATAGGAATTTATGCAAGCAGGTTTAAGAGCCAATTAATCTAAATTAGGTTGAAGGAAAATCAAGTCTGAAATTCGTGCTGTTCAAGTGAATACGCTTTTTGGACAAAGTGAGAAACTTATATGATAAAAAGTGAAAGTCAAGCAATAACCCTGAATGCAAGCAATATTAGTTTCTTACGCCAGCTGCAGACTGCGCGAGGGTATTCTTAGCCACATAAGCTGCCTGATAACCAGCAGCATCCTGGTTATTCACTGCATCTTTGGCTGTGTTTGAAGATCCTTCAGCAATGCTTCTTAAACTGCTCCCAACACTGAGACCTTGCTTCTTTTTGCCTCCTGTTGAGGCAGCTTGGACACTATTTGAACTGCTACCACCTGCTCCAGTTTTTATGTCAGAATGGTACTCAATATCAAAATTCGACAGTACATTAACATCATCGTATGGTTGATTAGAGTACGCGGGCACCACTAAAAAAATAATTCGTTTATAAATTCAAAATAATAATGTTTTAAATAACATTTTATCATCACATAAAAAAATAATAAACTGAGTCCTCAAATATTGGAGTTAAAAGGAATTAATATACTAGCTCTGGTATGTTTGTGAAACAGATAATTGTTCAAATCTATCGTACATTGTCTTTTGCAATATAAAAAAGATATAACTGACCGAGTATGAACGAGAAAACTCACCAATTTTGGATTTTTTAAATGAGAAATGTGGCTATAGAACTGTTAATATGTAAAAAATTTTTAAAGTTTTCAATTACAAGCGCTGAATTGGTTCTGAAAGAAATATTTTCGTGGCTCAAACACCTAGGTATCAACATTTCATGAAAATATTTCCACAGCTAATTTGATTGACTAGAAGAAGATGTAAGAAATACATATTACTTACGTGTACACGTTAATATAAGTATCAAAAAGAGTATCATCTTCCTTAGCTGAAAACGATAAAATCCTTTTTAGTAAATCAGCACAATCTAGCACAAAACACACCACTTAATATACACCTACCAAGGAAACATATATCCTAAATGGCGCTTACTAAATTTATTGTGGACTAATCAGAATTATCCAATTTCCGATTTTATACCAGGATTGATCTAAGCCCATTCGGTTTTCAAGTGGGGATAAATCTAATAGTCTGTATGAAATAAGCAGAAATGACAAAAAGAGAGAAACCAAACGATTAATATTTTATTTGCAGGTTTTTAGGAAGTGCACGAAATGGAACAATTTAGGAATCGAATCGATTGAAACGATTTTTTAATGCCCGATAGTTGCTGTGCGGTTTTCATTCGAAAATTTCACTTCATGCTCGGTATTCGAACTAGTTTACTCATTAGATCATATGACAGTCACTGTTTTTTTAAACTAAACGGTTCATATAATTTGCTAATTTAACGCTCTATTTTTTTATAAATATTGACACATATTTATTTGGTAACTGAGATAATATTTAATTGATATAGTATGAATGCAACATTTTGTTTGAAGTCCTTAGGAATTCATTCAGTACTTTTTCAATTGGCGGGTAATTTACTTTTGGATGTTGAAACTAGGACAACTATGGGTAAATGAACGATCAGTCAGAATTCGTTGCGGACCTTCGTACCAAAAATAAATAATATTTAAAATAAATCTTTGCAGAGGTGTCTTAGCGTGTGAAAATTAAGACACTTTTAATGCATTTTTTTTCAAAATTAAGAAAATTATCTCCGGGTATTCTCCTTTCTCATGCCCAGTAGTCACCCTCATCGCATATTCGAGAATTGCTTAAAAGCAGATTTGTCGGGTAAGCGGAATGCCAATGAGGCTCTATATCCGCTCAGAAGTTGTTAATAATTAAAAGCAAGAATAATATACACACATATAAATATTTAAATAAATATTTAAAATTCAAACTTGGGATGGAAGAGAACATTTTAACTTCTTAGGTTAATTTTGTAACATAAAGGAATTGAGGAATCAACTCTTCAGTATGGTATGATTGATGATAATGATTGCATCCAAGTTCTCGAGCTTAACATTACGCAAACCACAAACCAATGCGGGGTGACCTATGGTTAAAGCAAATTACCTCAGTAGGTGACCCTTTCGCTAAGGGTTCTAAACAAGTACATTTATTTAGATGTTAAGAAAATATTTTATAATGCGAACTTTGAAAATATTATTAGATATGGACTAATTATTTATGGAAACAGTCGAGATATGATCAGAGCTTTTGTGTGTCAAAAGAGAGTTGTGAGGGTCATTATGAATTTACGTTTTATAGAATAGTGCAGGTCAAAGTTCAGGGTGCTTAGTATAATAACAATATATGCAGTTTATATACAGGATATATGTATCTTGTTTTTCTTAAAAAAACAAAGAGCTATTTGCTAGGAATAAACATTTGCATGGAACGCATTATCAGATTAGGTCCTTGAACTATAGTTCAAATATACGGGGTGTCAATTTGAAAACTTCCCACCCTTAATATCTCTCTTCCAGTTAAAAATATGAAAAATCCGAAAAACAACTCAATTTAATTTGTAAGGGGGACACTTTAAATGAATATTTTTAGCGTGTTTGCTTGTACCCCCTAGGAGGGGTAGATATTACCCTTAGAATTTTAAATGGGAATGGAGGTCAAGAGGCACATCGTTTTAAAGGGCGTTCGATTCTCTTTTCAGTGGTAACCTACTTTGTTGCTTTTTGTCTAGACGTTTCCGACTAATCGCGCTTCAAAGTTGCAGAAACAATTAAACTTTTCCGCATTGCGATGTTGGTTTCCAGGTTAGTGTTTACACAAAAATTATTGCATGGGCTCTCCTTGCAGTACCAATTATTAGGAGAGAAGGTGACACCTTGGTCTTCTTAGTTGACAAATTAGTCGTATATAGTATGGATGAATTTCATATTTATAGACAGGATAATAAGAATACTATTAATGAAGATTTAGCATATGAGCTTGTTGTTTCTCTTTCCTTTGACGTTACCTTGCTGTAACTATTTATAGGTATTTTCAAAATCAAAATATTTATTATTATCATTATTATTATTGTTATTACTTATAAACCTGTGGCTTTAGCTGCCCCGTTTAGTCATTTTAAATGGATATTAAATTCGAATTAGCATTTGATAATTAGCATAATTTTGTTTATTTATGAAAACTTACTCCAGACTGTATGAAATTTGCCATAACTGGTCGACCTACTCATTCAATTCGGTCAACATTATCAAGATTTTTTATAATTTTAGTATTTGGGTGGTCGGTTTCTATTATCGGGGAGTGTATATGTTACCGGCAATGTACGAAACCCGGCAACGTGCGAAATGCATAGGCATTCTGCAAACTGATCAACTCCCCAGGCACTTTGTAGAATCGCTACTACTTTCGGCAATTTTCAAATTGACTACCGTATTTCAGGCAATCTGCAAAACGGCGTAAGCCTTAGTCAATCTGAGTGTCCCATATCTTTAATATTCACATTGACTAAGCAATGTATATAACCTGATGCTGCAAAATTGCTGTTTAGTTTCAGCCGAGCGGCGTATATGCCAAACTTTTTAATTAAATTTTTACATCTTTGTACAGTATTTCCATCGCTTTTATTAACTCTAGGTGAGAAGTCCCCTTCTGAGAGGTTTTGCTGGTGGTTGCTTGAAACCTACACATTTTCCTTCATATTTGAGGAAATATACTCTTAATTTCCAATTTTACTTGAAATTTCGGTCTTTGCAAATCAATTTTACTCGGTCATTTGCAAGTTAATCCGAGTCGAAATAAAGATTAAAATTATTTTTCTGCCACTTTATTAACTTGGGTAAGTTCCATAGACCATCTTTTCAATTTAAGTTGATATACTATATATATATTATCGTGTCAAAAGTGACCGAAAAAGCAGAAAACAGTATTAATTATTTAAATTACGTGTGGATTTTACAACGCTTGGACCTTAAAATTTATTTTATTCCAATGTATTCCTGGGTTTTCAGTCAATTTTTTTCACAATTATGGTGTTATGTGATGGAGTCCTGCGTTTTCATCCCGGGTCTATCTATTGGACTCGTCAGTAGGGCTTAGATAGACCCTGCCCTATAACGCTTCTTACGTTCTTGACGTCTGTTAGCCTTCTAGTAGGCCTCTGGTTTCGACATTTGGTTTTATGTGTGTACTTATATATATATTAATTCGTGGCGTTGGAGAAGGAAGCAAAAATGAAACGAGTAGCAGCATTGACAATACGGCTGATAACATCTCACCCAACACACCTAAGCCGAATTAATATATATATAAGTACACACATAAAACCAAATGTCGAAACCAGAGGCCTACTAGAAGGCTAACAGACGTCAAGAACGTAAGAAGCGTTATAGGGCAGGGTCTATCTAAGCCCTACTGACGAGTCCAATAGATAGACCCGGGATGAAAACGCAGGACTCCATCACATAACACCATAATTGTGAAAAAAATTGACTGAAAACCCAGGAATACATTGGAATAAATTAAAAAAAACCCAGTCAGGAAAAATAAATATACTTAAAATTTATAACAGTTTTCGCGACATTGACACGAATATATAAAACAAAAATGTAATCAAAATATTGCGACTATGACTGAGAACTTATCAACATCATGCTTTTGTTGTAAATGTACAACGAAGTTGTTACTTCTTTTTAATTGAAAATAAGTATAAAATTTACACTTACACTGCTTTGAAATAGAAGAAAAGGCATACAAAACACTAAAGCATATTTAACGGTTATTTGCATTTCTCGCACGTTTAGTTTGTTGGAAACTTCAACTTCACCATAAATGGGACTCCATATTCTTTCAAATTCAAACTATATTCTTAAAAACAAGTTGTTGGAAACATGTAGGTTTATAGTTAAGTACGTTAACATTATTGAAGTGTATTCCTCTTGCTCTTCGCAGATATGCTCTCGTCAGGATAGCTTTCCAGCTATAAAATTGAATTTTCTATACAAAAATCTCGAAATATTGTAATTTAGGTTTAGTTAGTTTAACTTCCTAAATTTCATATATGTACTTGTAACTCCTATGAATTATTAAAAGTCGTATTAACTTATCTTGTTCCTAATTGACCTATTTTTGCCGGTACCTTCCGCTTCTAGCGTTTTTCAATCAAATGACAAAGACATAACTTCTCAGTAATTTTAGCGTTTCATCATACAACCGCTATTGTGATTATTGTGCTAATAATAATATTGCATAAATTAATTTCACTTATTTTTCAGCTTGTCCAAATATACCTGTAATACAATTAAACTTTGCTAATTGCTTTGGCGTGACTAAATATTAAGCGGGAACCAAAATAATTTCATTAATCTTTTGAGTTGCCATCTAACGATTAAGATGTTTACGGATGATTAAAGGACGATTGGAAGCTATTCGATTTTATAGATGGCAAAAATAAAATATTTGTTTTAGCTGGCTTGCCTATACAGGGTTATTCATTATAATTATACGACACGGAAGATTGCGGCAAAATTATTAAATTTTAATAAAAATTATCCATTAAAGTATCATTTGATAACTTGAGGACCGCGCGGAATAGATTTTAAAATTATTTTCTAATGTACAGGATGTTCCAGGTAATTTAAGCAAGTTATCACCGTTGATAAAACGTGCAATAATTGCTTGAACAATATTTTGAGACACTGTATGATTTGCTGGTATAGTAATATAATAGTATTGCTGGAAATGCTCGGTGTTTGTTCAATTTATAATTTCCATTTATTTCTATTTTTATTCGAAATTGTATGCCATATTTAACGCATTAATCCTGAAAATGTGCGATTTCCATGAAATCCTGAGCAATTATGTATGGGAAACCTTTATAGCATTCAATAAAAAAATCATTTTTTTATTTGTTCCTCTCATAAAATACATGGTGTGCCATGTAAATTATACAAATTATTGTCATTCAAAACGTGCAAGTATTTGAACACAATTTTGGGACACCCTGAATGCCTTAGTCTAATTTTTATTGTTTTGTCTCTCAACTGCACCTATTGGTAGCCGCATGGTAGAATTTGGATTAGAAACTCGAAATAGCTGTTGAAAATTTAAACTTATAAAAAGTTTCACATTTAGATACAGACATGATAATATACAGAGGATTCCATTAAAAAAATGCAACTTTGGGTTGAATCTAGTAATTCAGACACCCTGCACATTAGAAAATCATTTTAAATGTACCCCCGGCGGTCTTCCAGTAGTAGTAAATATCTTTATTTCCAAAAAAGGCTATCGACCTATCGGTCTTTCTGCCCTTGTTTAATACATACAGTCTTAGTCTAAATGAAAACAAATATGAAAATTCTCTTATTCTAGGTTAACAATACTATTAAATAAATAAGATTTCAGTGGCAAGAAGGAATTATTTTATTGTCCACTAGTCCGTAGCGTTTGTAAGTGTTCGAGTAGCGTTAATGTAGGGAAACGAAAGCGGGATTGTCTGGTTGGTCTTGTAAGACAAAGGGGATTCAGTATGGTCCAGTTGTAGGGGTTGTTTGTCCATTTTGTCTGTAGCTGTATGAGTCTTTCCGAGATCTTTGTCATGTTTGTGCGTTCGTATAGTAGTTGGGTGGGGGGGTTGTGTAGTGGGTTTTGGGGGTGTCTTATTCGTGTTATTAGTCTTAGTGCAATTTGTTCTGTTGTTTGTATATAACGTTTTGTCCTTTCTGTTCCGTTGGTCATGAGTATATGTCCATAGTCTAGCAAGGGTCTACAAATAGCTTTATATATTTTGGTGGCGGTGTTTGTGCTAATTCCTCTGTCTTTGTAGGTTAGTGATCGGAAGTGTTTTGTTCTCTTTATTGTTTCTGCCCTGATGTTTCGTATGTGTTTAGTGAATTTAAGTTTGTGGTCAATTGTAATTCCAAGGTATTTTACGTCGTTTTTTGGGTGTGTCAGCGGTCTTCCATTTATACATAAACTGATACTTTTTAAAAATTAAATAGTTCAGACGCAATCTTCCATGTAGTATAATCTTAATAACCCTGTATAACGGTTTAACTAATATTCATATAAAAACATACTATAAAGCTTCAAAACATGCAAGAGTTGGAAATGAAATTGCCGCTGTGGGGTTTACACAGAGTAATTTTTTTACACAGTTTATACAGAATAATACCTGCTTTCACGTCATTGGCAACATTCATAAATAAATGTTGTCAAAACACTTAAACGAGTTAAATTCTTCAATCAGAGAATCTCGTTTTCAGAAAAAACTTTACTTCAGAACGACGAGTTTACAGTATGGAGTGTTTACTAATAACTAGAGTGCGTTACATTACAGCAAAAGTGCTGAATATTATCATCAAAGTTTATTAAGCTGGCCAATTGGTAATCTGGTTCATAACTAACGTAGTAAAAGTACATTAATAATTTAAAAATGATGCAACAATATTGTAGTTTCATATCTATTAAACGCTTTTATCTGCTTTGAATTGTTATTGATATATTTTACTGGATTTCTTGCGTTTACATCTTGTAGTTCACTAAATACTTCACTTTTACTTCAGAAACTTAATTAAACTTTAAAATGACACATTGCCATAAAAATAGACCTAAACATCACAGCAACTAAACACACCGGAAGCTTCAATCTTTCGCGTTGAGCTGGTTGCGAGAGTAGTAAAGAAAACACGCAGTAGGAGGAAAACTGATTTCCTAATTGCGGGCAGTTTCGTCGAGCAGAACGTTTGTTTGATAGTTTGAACTTGATAGTGACAAATTTGAACACATTCTCTTAGTTTTTCATTATTACGTTTGAAAAAAACAGGTTGTTTGTTTCAATTACTTATCATTTCTTTACCAATATCAACATGAGATTCACCCTGTATACTAAATCCCAATAATGGGTGAATTAAAGTAGTATCCAAACCAAGAAATCAGTTTTATAATTATTTTGTAGTAAAAAATCATAGCAAACTTGAAACAACTGAAAAACCTGAAAAAACGTACCTGTTATCAGAGATAAATGCTTTAAAAAAATGCTGCAAAAAAAAGTTATTGGAATAGTCTGATAGGGATATAAAATATTTTTTTCTGCACCGACGTCAGATATCAAAGTGATTCATTTATTAGTTCTGTGAAAAAAATTACCATGGTCATCTTCTGATGCTTACAATGAAGATGCAGATATGTAAAACTAACTTAGTTTTCGGATGGATTTTCGGCGGTTTACATTCGTTTAAGCTTTAATGTTTTTAAGATTTAGAAATTTATTAATATTATGTATCTCAATATCTTAAATTCGCTGCTTAGCTTTCAACTCTAGAGAAACGGATCAAAAGAAAATAAAATTATAGATATATCTACTTAATGCTAAAAAAGGTAAGAACCAATAATTCTTTCGAATACCTTGTCCGCAATTTCCTTATATTTTCCAATATCTATTAAGTATTGAGTAAAAATTACTTTCTTTCTGCTCTATTTATTATGGCTAGCCTGATTTATCCGTGGTTAGACGACAGAGATAAAAATATTATTTGACATTCGATCATTGCTATGAAGAAAAGGAGATAATCGTAATAAGGAATCTTGTTAAAAAGTGATTAAAACTAGAATACCTTTGAAATACGTTTATTGACTGAGTACTCAGTAGTAAATGTGTGGGACAAGCACAGATGTTGGGCTATGTCACAAGCAGCACTCCCAGTACATGTTTCGGACCTATCAGTTCTCACCAGTGGGCCTTAGCTTGCAAATATGGCATATCCAAAATTCTGTTCTTCATGAATACTTTATGAACGAAACAAAATTTTCGTATGATCCTGTCTGCCTGAGCCTGTGATCTCTTAAGTATTATGCTGAGGCTATGGAAACATACATGAGCATCAAATCTGATCCACAAGTTACATGTCCAGCAGTTGCATACAGTTAGCAAATGCAGCAGAATTAATAAAAATATTCTGTGCCGTTCTTAACTTTTACGTGCTTGCTAGTTGTTTGGGCGCCCTTAATGCCAGTTCCAATTAAATTCTTTTTAGGTAAACACAAAAAACATATAATAAAATATAATTTTAGTTATTAATACTCGTTATTTATTAATACCGTCCATTAAAATTAGCGTTTTCTAAACGTTTCTTGTCTCCCTGGTGCGTACTGGTGGAGAAACAAAAAAAAATGTCAACAATTAAATTTTTGACAATGTCCGCATAGAAGATATATATACACAAGAGATAGAAGATATATATACACAACCAAAAAACGACGTAAAATACCTTGGAATCACAATTGACCACAAACTTAAATTCACTAAACACATACGAAACATCAGGGCAGAAACAATAAAGAGAACAAAACACTTCCGATCACTAACCTACAAAGACAGAGGAATTAGAACAAACACCGCCACCAAAATATATAAAGCTATTTGTAGACCCTTGCTAGACTATGGACATATACGCATGACCAACGGAACAGAAAGGACAAAAAGTTATATACAAACAACAGAACAAATTGCACTAAGACTAATAACACGAATAAGACACCCCCAGACCCACTACACAACCCCTCCACGCAACTACTAGACGAACGCACAAACATAACAAAGATTTCGGAAAGACTCATACATCTACAGACAAAATGGACAAACAACCCCTACAACTGGACCATACTGAATCCCCTTTGTCTTACAAGACCAACCAGACAATTCCGCTTCCGTTTCCCTACATCAACGCTACTCGAACACTTACAAAAGCAACTGACTACTGGACAATAAAATAATTTTTTCTTGTCATTAGAATTGGAAAGTTTATTTAATAATATTGTTAACCTAGAATAAGAGAATTTTCATATTTGTTTTTTTATTTAGATTAAGACTACATGTATTAAACAAGGGCAGAAAGACCGATAGGTCGATAGCATTTTTTTAGAAATAAAGATGTTTACTACTACTACTGTTATTTAGTCTTGGTTATTTATCGGCAGCTTATTTTGACTTTTATGTGGGTGTTTTTCAAGACATATTGGAACCCACCAAACCTGAATCGTTTCTTGTGCGCCATGGTTTGAATTTATAGTTTTTGACTTCTTGCGTCAATAAATAATTGCCAATGACCTGCTGCATATTATAGTATAAGACTAATCCTTTCGCAAACAAAAAGAGCCACTAATATTTCGCATCACAGGTAGCAACTATTAGATCAAACAACGTCTAGACGTGTAATTTAACTCAATTTTCGCCAGAAAAATCGTTACCATTAATAATATTTGTTAGTAATGTTAATTTTAAAACATTCATGCACATTAATTGATGTAATAATATAATAATTATAACATACACTAGGAAGAATCTATTTTTAGATACATGTTTGCAATATATTTATTTAACAAATTGTGTCAAGTAGAATTTTGTAATTGCTTAAGTAATAATAAGAATAGTAATAAGATATCTAACGCTGTTTAAAGGGATTTTTAAAAGAAAAAAAATCAGTATTGCTGTATCCTTTAAAGTTAATGAGATTTTCTAAATTATATAATTTGTCTTAGGGTATAAAGTATGAATCGTTCATAGTACTTTTAGGCAATAAATAATTAGCCAAACTGCTAAACTTTTCAATGAACTGGGAAGTTACTGTGGAGCCGAAGGGCAAGGTTATAAGAAGTCTACAGATGCGAGAGATGAGCGATATCTTATACAAGTTGCTTTAAGAAACAGACGTTGTACCAGTTTAGAGCTAAGCATAGCCTTGTAGCCTTGCAAATTAGCAAAGAGAGACAACTAGGCTTTGCAAGAAGAAAATATATTGCGATTTCATTTATTCCATTTATTAAAACAACGCAACCGTCGTGTGTCATAGTCTCTCATCAAAACCAAAGAAAAAGGGATTGAACGCGCTGCACCGCTTAAAAGCCCATGCGTTATGGGCTTATGGGCTGTTAAGCGGTGAAGCGAACCTACGAGTGAATTTACGAACCACTACAAATCACGTAACACATGGTTTACTTCATCATAAAAAGCGTTGACGCTTTGTATTGACACCACAAGCCGTATTGGAATTAGTTCATTCCAATGTATTCCTGGGTTTTCAGTCAATTTTATTGTTTATTATTTAAAATGTTACAAATACGTTTCGGTATTCTTTATCCACCATCATCAGTTTGTGTATATAGTTGCTTCTAACTTCACATTTGACTGGTCACTGAATTTTCCATATTCTACACGATCTTATAATCGAATTAGTGTGTTACCCAGGCCTACACGTATGACTTAAGCTTCTATAATTGTGATACATTTTATTTTAAGTATGAACATGCATACCCAGATCTGTTATTAACAACGATGGGAAATCAAGATAATTTTTATTATTACTCTTATTGTAGGGCTTTTGGCGATTCACAATTTGCACTTGTTGAAGACAAACTCTTTTTGTAGGAACTGATTCTTGGTGGTTTACTTTGCTAAGCAGCGAAAATCACACGGGGTTCGGTAATAATCGGCAAAACCGTTTCTTCTTGTCCGAAACTTAAAAAACTATTTTTTCCCCGTTATTTTAATTTATTATTTCTGTTGTTTATGACTATAATTGTATGGTCCTTATGCCGATTGTACTATTAAAATAACACGTAGAATCGTGTCCGCTAGGATCAGCATAATTTAATTATAAAAGAAGCAACAGCAGAAACGAGCATTCAGTCATTATGATTAGATCGTCTCCAAGGAAGTCATAAGATCTCTCAGGAGGATTAATAGATCGTCTTTGAACATAGACTTTTTTTCTATTCAAGTCGTGTAATTTTTTTATTTTTGAGTAAATTTTTCTAAAAGCTAACTTTCAAATTAATCAATAATATTCTTGCGTCACCTTCCAAGTAGTGTTGGAGCTTATCAAGCACAGTAATAAATTACAAATTATTTAAATACAACCGAGTCTTAACAATTGTATTAGCAGAAAATACTTCAATATTCAAAATCGATGTTACCTGTTAGATATTTTTTCAGCTGTAGATAGGTATAATAGTGTATAAATAGAGTCAGGCTTTTGCGGCCAGTCCGAAAATGATTCCAATAGAGGAGATCATCCCTGGCACCGAAGCGGAGCTGGAAGGACTTCAGGAACAAGCAGCAAATGAAATACGCCTGTACCCCGAAATCCTTTGGAGAGCAAAACCACCGCCAAGCAACCTAAAGGGAGAAGAACAACAAGCTCTCAAAGAAATACGAAGGGACGAAAGCGTCTTTGTAATGCCAGCTGACTGACTGAAAGGGCAATGCTACTGTCATTATGAACAGAGAGGAATATGAGCAGAAGATCCAAGACCTACTGGCTCCAGCTACTTACACAAAGCTCAAGAAGTCCCGACCCAGGTCAAGCTCAGGAACATCAACCGCCTGATAAAAATGTCGTCATGAAGAAGATCATTAAGTCAGAAGCTCTTCCACCACGTTTGTATCGATTATCTAAAATTCACAAGAAAAGTCCCACTTAGACCGATTGTCAGTGCCCCGGGATCGCCAACATCCGATGTGGAAAAATATTTAGCCTTCTCTTCTGCAGCTACATATTGGATCCACAGACATGTATTTCAGAGACTCTCAACAGTTTATTAGCAAAATCAAGGATCTGAGACTGGATTCAACGGACATGCTAGTCAGTTTCGAAGTCGTTTCACTGCTCACAAAAATGCCCGTGGACGAATCCATAGAACTAGTGGCTGAGCTATTTGAGGAGAGTACCGCAAATCTCTTCAAAGCTTATCTACAAGGCACCTTCTTCCTGTGCAATGGAGACTTCTACGAATAAAAGGAAGGAGTAGCTATGGGAAGCCCACACAGCTCGGTTGTAGCAAATGTCTTCATGGAGAAATTCGAGGAAACAACTTTGAGAACCGCACCCTTTAAACCGACTATCTGGTATCGATATGTCGATGACACGTTCGTGATATGGAGACCTGGACCCCATAAATTGGACAAGTTCCTCGAACACTTGAACAAACAACATCCAGGGATACACTTTACCATGGAAGTTGAACAAAACCAACAGTTGGCTTTCCTGGATGTCTTGGTATCTAGGAAAGGGAACCAATTGGACCATCGGGTATATCGAAAAACCACCCTCACAGACAAATACCTCCACAAGCTATCCAATCATCACCCGAGTCAAAAACAAGGAATCTTCAAGACTTTCACAGTACCTAACAGCGGAATTACAACATTTAGAAAGGGCTTTCCTTCAAAACGGATACTCTCATATTGTCATCGAAAGAGCAGTAAGGGCGGACCTTGTCAAAAAGAGTGAAACCACTCAAAGGGCCTTTCTGCCTTTCATTCCCAGAGTTACGGACATAATCGGGAAGATCCAAGGCAAATATAACATAAAAACAATCTACAAGCCTACGACAAAGATCCAGGAATGTCTAAGGTCGGTTAAGGACAGAAGACCTTCCCTCGCGACCGCAGTATCTACCGAATCCCATGCTCTTGTGGAAGCGTCTACATAGGAACCACGAAGAGATTAAGGCATCAAATTTGCAGAAACTCGAGTTCTAGCCACAACTACAAGCTATCGCCCCGGCTAATACGAGAAGCCATCGAAATCCACGAACACAGCGACAATTTTAACAGGAGAGAAGAGACAATGCGCTAAACCGGATATGGTATAACAGCAAGGAAAGGTAACGGCATAGGACAAGAAGAAGAATCCACTAGACCGGAGCATACCAACAAACAACAGAATGCGTCGACGCCGATGACACAGGCCACGGCATCACAATCACATGATGCAAGCCACTCGTGCTTGCGAAACGTCAAGAAAAAATTCGATTCTACGACGGCCTAAAAACCCGAAAAACTCACCCAGTATAAAAGTGTTTTTATTTGATTTAGGTTCATAACGTATTCATTATTTAGACTTGTAACATAAAGAAAAATGTTACATTTTGATTCGTTATTAAATCGGGGCAATAATTAAAATCATCAGCAAATAAGCCAGTTAGCCCCCAAAACCCACTACACAACCCCCCCACCCAACTACTATACGAACGCACAAACATGACAAAGATCTCGGAAAGACTCATACAGCTACAGACAAAATGGACAAACAACCCCTACAACTGGACCATACTGAATCCCCTTTGTCTTACAAGACCAACCAGACAATCCCGCTTCCGTTTCCCTACATTAACGCTACTCGAACACTTACAAACGCAACGGACTAGTGGACAATAAAATAATTTCTTCTTGCCACTGAAATCTTATTTATCTATAGAATGGGAGAATTTTCATATTTGTTTTTTCGTGCCAAACTGCACAAAACAGACTGCATGTATTAAACAAGGGCAGAAACACCGATAGGTCGATAGCCTTTTTTAGAAATAAAGATGTTTACTACTACTATTGTTAACCTAGAACAGGAGAATTTTCATATTTGTTTTTTTATCTAGATTAGGACTGCATGTATTAAACAAGGGCAGAAAGACCGATAGGTCGATAGCCTTTTTTAGAAATAAAGATGTTTACTACTATTACTAAGCCAGTTAGGCAATATGGGCAACGGGTTTCAGGCTTAATGGAACTTACGAGCTATGTTGTTTAATTTAAAAATCTGCTTTGCTTTTATTAATTGCAATTACCATTTGTTTCGTGGAAACAATCACAAAGCTTGAGTTGCTAAAAACAATTTTGACCTGCCATCTACTTTTACAACTAGAGTAATTATGTAATAGATAATAAAATGTGAAAACTTTTTGCGAAAATTACTTAAGCTTTTTTGATATTTTGTTCACGATCGTATTGGCAATAAGACACCGAATAATGCACTAAATGTGACAAAAATAATTCTAAACTTAGGCATTTACCATCGAGATTTTTTTGAGAACTTAAAATCGGCGTTTTTAATGTTTGGCATCGACATTATTAAGCATGAACTATTAAAATTTTTACTTGACAGAACACGTGAAATGCAAGAATTACATACTGGATTACAGGCACACCATAATTGCATTGATTTTAATTTAGAAAAAAGGCTCAACGACTAAAACACAAAACCACAAAACTGTAGATAACCGCTTATTTTATATATAATTGCACTACTATTCTGAATTTCCGGGTTTATTGGTCGGGGTCATTTTGCAGTAGCATTCCCATGTTTCGGCCAGATTTCTAAAGTATTTGAGTAACCTACAAGTAAGGAAATAATGATGTTCCCATACCTATTCACAAATATGTCGTTTAGTAGAAGAATGAGGAAGTACGATAGAAAAATGGGGTTTGCTTCTTCTTGGCCTTAAATAGTTTTATGGTTTTAATTTTGAACTTTTTTTGTCACTAACTCAACAGAATACAAGGACTACACGATAGATAAACGTGAATCATCCTAGACAATATAAAATGTAACAATATACTTGTAATGTTACTCTGCTTTTTCCTTGTTAACATTGGAAATAATCATGATAATTAGAACACATTTATTTATCTCAAAGTAATTCATCCTTTTTCTGTTCATTACACGGTCAAAATAATTCAATGTCAAAAGATGTATTCATCGAGCGTGAATAAATTTGTTCCTGTATGTGACACTTTAAACAGATGTATGAAGAAATGGGAAATCAAAATGTAATGATTTAGAGTTGCGATTCTTGGTCAGATTGTTGTTAAGTAGGTAATACATATTAGCAACATGAATGAGTACTTTGACCGACTAAACATTGTTGTGAGGAAATTAATAGACTCTAACACATTAGATTTCCGTGTTAGCACCTAGCTTACCCGAGGTTCTTATAATTGTAAATTTCAATTGTTATTCCCATTGTAACTGCCACGAAGAACTAGTACCATGCTCATTACACACACATACGCCACTGAAGAAGAATGTCGATGGCAAAATATTCTATACGTTCCAATGATCGTACATTACACGTATGAAGGCGACCGAAGACAAGCAAAGTTGAAAAACTGGAATCTGCATAATTAGTCATTAATTAATACTTACTTAAACAGCAATATTTTTAATATGAGCCGACGTGAAATAGCGTTCATTTCCTAGTTGATATTCGTCGAGTAACGTTGCAAACCTCAGGAAATTCCGTCGGAGACAATGTTAGTGTAGCTAATGAGGAATTTTGTTGAAAAATTGTGAATAATATGTTCTTACTTTAATCACGTGCCGAGTAAAACGATTATGAAGACTGACGTGTTGCTGATTTTGGAGCTATTCATTATATTGTGCACTTTGGGATTAAGAGTCATTTGCCAAGAAGGTATTTACTTAAAACTATTACGTCAGTATTCTACCACAACCAGCTGATTATATTATATTTTGGGATGTAACTGTAAGCTATGTTTCAAACCACATCTAAATTTAAGATAACTTTTGAGGAAAAGGGATTTTTTTTCAAACGGAATTTAGCTCTGAAAATAAATCGTCTTCAGAGTAGGTAATTAGATTCCAGTTACAAAAATTAACAACAGCATTGAAAACAATTAATTTTGGGAACTTCAAGTAAACCAGAGCAGTAATTAGTTAGATAAGGATGTAAATTCTGTGGCATTGTTTATACAGTGGCAAATATCGAAATATCTGAATAAAGAGTTGTTTTCATTTTTCTGCAAAACATCTTAATCCTGTACGTTTTTGAGGGGATGACATTTTCATAACAAAATTTCTTATAAACTTTAACAATTTCCAACGAAGTATATAGCAGGATATTAAATATCAAATACGATGAGTGCAGTTTACTGGTCAACAGTAATTTTTGACGAATAATGATAAATCCGCGAACCCTTTCGACACTTACCTACATTATTTTTGCAAGTTTGCATTTAAAATAAAAAGGAATAGACAGTCGTTTTACTTCTAAAAATGAATCTAGATTAAATATCGGTAATTATTTATCATGCAGAAATTGATAAGCAAAATGCTTCCTTACTGCAATTACAGTAACTGTCCAAAAAGCTGGATTGTGCAATCGATAATAATTTTTCTAACAGGTGAAGAAAGTTATACTTTTTAGCACGCGCCTGCTGTTAGTCGGATGACGAGAATCAGAGTTCAACTTTTAGTTTAAACAGGTCTAGGTTACTACCACTAGTGAGGGAAAGTGAAATTTTCGAAAAATACGTGCGGGAAAGTTAACTTTGAAGCATGCTACTTTCGGTTTTCGGTTAAAATGCTTCTATGAATATTAACCGTGAATATTCAATCTTTATAAATTTTCTTAAATTTCTGAACAACAGCACCTGTTTGATTAAGTTTTTACATTATGATTTTCTACTACGCGGAACAAGAATCACGATGGCCCTGGTCAAACAATCGAAAGCGCTCGGCCTTAAATTTAGAATCGCTTAAATTTGACCTTTTGCAATATGTTCACTGGAATGCAAAACTAAATTTACGCTAATGATATATGTTCTCAGTAAGCAGTTTCCAATTTTCATCATTCACAAGTTAATAATTAGATGCATTATTACAGTGTGGCTCGCCTTATTCGAAATTTTATCCCACTAGGAAAATAATATTTTTAATATAACTTTTAATGACATGTGCAGTTTTCAATGGTTCAAATTTGAAAACTAGTTTCAACTATACGAGAATGCAAAAAAGTTACATATCAGAATCATGGTTTTGTTAATAGGACTCTCTATATAAACGGTGTTTTTTTAGTGGTATTGAATTTTAAGCTGAAATAAAACTCATAAAATTGATGTTAAGGATGTACTGGCTTAATTGAAAAGACAATTGTATGCCATTTTAGCCATTTTCGACGACTTTGATTCTACTAGACCATAAAAAAATGACATCAAACAGTGAGTTTTCTGGATATAACGGCGTCCCAATGATATCATTGATAACCCGAAAGCTATATAGCTTTTGGGTTTTCGCCGCTCCAAATTGGGCAATTTATTATTTTAATCGCTGTTCAGTTCGCCATACTCACCGTGCGTTATGTTCATTTTACGGTCGATATAATCGTTTTTCGCTCAATGGTTGCGCAAATAAACTAAATTGGCGGATTTGGAGCGACGAAAATCCATAAGCCATTATTGAGACCCCGTCAGATCCAGAAAAACTCACTGTTTTTTGTGCTTTATGGTCTGGTAGAATTTTGGAAGTGGTCGAAAATTGGACATCCAGATTGCTCTTCATTCGAGCCAGCTGCGGCGCATTATACCCCAAATCATAGTTAAGCTATAATGGCATACAACTGCCTTTTCAATAAAGCCAGTACCATGACGTTAACATGATTTTAATAAGTTTTATTTGAGTTTCAAGTTCTACACCTCTAAAAAAACACCATTTATGTGTATGATTACATTATTAAACTTTCTAGAAAAAATTAAGCTACAGTTCATTGAGGCAGTACATGGGATCTGTGAACCGTTTTTGATATAATCTGAAAAAAGTGGACAACAGTAGGACAACTTTAAAAAAGTGTTATGAACGCATTTTGCTAGCAGATACTCAGTTAACGTCAATGTATATTTCCCATATTTAAAATTTTTTAAAAGATTTTTTGATAATTTTTTTACTTTCTAAATAGAAACTTGTGGGCATGTCGTATGAGTACCACCTCGCCAACAAACTTAAAAAACGAACCATTATTGTGAACACTAAATACACAGATTAGAACAATAATAACTATAATGACAGAAGCAATTAAGGAAATCGTAAAACGACAAAACTGAACTAATGAATTAAGTGCTCAAAATGTCTTTCTGCGATCCAGGCATTAATATATTAATTTCTCTAAAATATGTTTAACTACTATATATAACTACTATATTAACTACTATATATGTTATATTACAATACGCAGACGACACGGCACTTATTGTACATGACAAAACTACTGAGAGAGCAGCGCAAAGACTCCAAACACTAACAAACAACACAATGACATGGTTTTATAAATGGAGACTAACACCAAACGCGTCAAAAAACCAACTTCTGCTCACAAACCACAGACTCAACGCTGACTCCCCTAAAATAACTGCAGACGGCCAAACGACACAACCAAAAAACGATGTAAAATACCTTGGAATCACAATCGACCACAAACTTAAATTCACTAAACACATACGAAACATCAGGGCAGAAACAATAAAGAGAACAAAACACTTCCGATCACTAACCTACAAAGACAGAGGAATTAGCACAAACACCGCCACCAAAATATATAAAGCTATTTGTAGACCCTTGCTAGACTTTGGACATATACTCATGACCAACGGAACAGAAAGGACAAAACGTTATACACAAACAACAGAACAAATCGCACTAAGACTAATAACACGAATAAGACACCCCCAAAACCCACTACACAACCCCCCCACCCAACTACTATACGAACGCACAAACATGACAAAGATCTCGGAAAGACTCATACAGCTACAGACAAAATGGACAAACAACCCCTACAACTGGACCATCCTGAATCCCCTTTGTCTTACAAGACCAACCAGACAATCCCGCTTCCGTTTCCCTACATTAACGCTACTCGAACACTTACAAACGCAACGGACTAGCGGTACCAGAAAAGAGTACTGTAATAATGCTGCACTGTACCAATAAATTGTATCGGTTCAGAAGTCGTTTAACAAATTTTATATTTTATTTGTTTAGAATTTTACAATAAACGAAATAAATGTTATACTAATCATGGAAATCTGAACAAGTCTACTAAATGACTATTATGCATATGTTAAAATGCAAAATAGCTTATTATTACGCAATAAATTGCTGTGAATAATATGCAATGTAATAAAATGCAATAATGTAATAAAATAAATATTTAGTTTACAATAATATTGAAACACTCAGGCTTAGCAGAGTAAAAATTGCCAATCACTTTGTGTTGGTGAATCTTTGTGCAAATATTAGAAACAAAACAATTGCTTGTGATTTATTATCAGTCGATATATTTGAATTGTGGAGATTAGCTGCGCTGTCCCGGAATTAACTCGTGCGTCAAATGTTCCTAGAAAGTTTTTGTATTCTCGGTACTTATCGTCAGAAGCTTGCATAATTCTGAGCAGGATTTAAATTTTGCACCGTTTGGATGTAGTTTGAGCAAGCAATTTTCAAAAATCTTAGTTAGACCTTACCGATAAATTATTTCTATATAGTCGCTATTCATCAAACGGGATTGAGGCAATTTTACGAATAAAGGCCGCTTTGTGTAAATATTTTAGAAAGATGATGAATTCTCGTTTCTCGATCTCGATTATCTACCTTTTTAGACACAACAAGATCTAATAAGAATCAAAATGCCGAGATGCGAGAATAATATAGGGTTTGAACAGTTAAACAATATTATTGATAAATCAGCCCAAATAACTATACCACTTAAGACAAAAAACAAATTTTACCAATCTGGTAACCCCTGGTGGGATGATGAATGCACTGCTGCTCTAAAACGAAGAAAAATATTAATTTCGGAATTCATTCGGGACCCAGACATGACTAATTTTATCCAAGCTAAAAAATCGATTGCAACCTCGAGAAAAATATTTCGAAAGAAAAAAAAAGGAATCCTTTATTTCTTATTGCCACAAACTAAACAGAAATTCAGATTTAAGTTCGGTATGGAAACAAATAAAAAAGTTTTCGAACTGAAAATTATACAATTCACAACCGATAACAAACGATTTTATTAAAAACGAAATTCTTGCGAAAATGTCCTGTAAAAACAACATTCATGCACAGCCACTAACAAAAGTACAATTTAACAACACCGAGATTGAAGCATTCACAGTGGAAGAATTCAACTGCGGTCTCCAAGCAAAGAAAGGATCATCAACGCCAGGTCTTGATGATGTATCATACGAAATGTTGAAACATTTACCAACAAGGGCCCGACTAGAGTTAATTGACGCCTACAATAAATGTCTAACAGGAACTCTCATCCCAGAGTCCTGGAAGGACTATAATGTGCTCCCCTTCTTAAAACCTAATAAATCATCAGAACTTGCTGAGAACTATCGACCAATCATCCTATCTTCCTGCTATTTAAAGACAATGGAAACCATGATTAAAAACCAATTAGAGTGGACTCTGGAGAACAAAGGATTTTTTTCCAGATTTACAGACCGGATTCAGAAAAGGGATTGGAACAGTAGATGCAATGGCCTACTTGTCAACCACAATAGAACTTGCTTTTTGCCACAACACAACATTATTTGCAGTTTGTATAGACTTAAAATCGGCATATGATAATGTCAACATTTCAACCCTGTGAAAAAAACTAAGAAGCGCATCTATTCCTGAATACCTCATTCATCTAATACACCAAATCCTGAGGAACAGAAATCTTTATACCCGAAGGAACGATGGCCAATTGCTGGTTCCAGTTGTTTGCGACGAAGGTTTACCCCAAGGGTCACCCCTAAGCACAATCTTATTCAATATATATCTGAAGGACCTGTTTGACATCATGCCTCAGGAAGTAACGCTGATACGCGGACGATATCTTTATTTTCACTGAAGGGAAAAACTTTCAAATCATGGAAGACATAATATACAGAGCTTCAAAAAAAATAACGAAATGGCTAAATAATAATAGTCTAACACTATCAATAAACAAAAGTGAAGCAATTTGCTTTAGAAAGGGTAGAGACAGGATGACCAACAGACTTATCAGATTTGGGAACTATACGTTGGATGTCAAAAAGGAAATAAAATATTTAGGTTTGTTTTTTGACCACAACCTAACATGGAAAAAACACATTGAACAGACGATCCTTAAATCCCGTAAAGGCCTCAACGTTATTAAAACAGTCTGCAGAGTATGGTGGGGTGCAGATCCTAAAACGATCCTAATTGCTATTAATGGACTATAATCTCACATGGATTATGGGGCAATTTGTCTAAATGCAAACACAAAATCTTTATTAAGAAAATTAGATGTAATTCACCGACAAAGTATTAGGATTGCCCTAGGATGTATGAGATCAACCCCAAACCACGCGATAATGGCCGAAGCACTGGAGATAGAATTAGACGACCGAAGAAAGATAATGGCCAACAAACCTATGGCTAAGTGCATAGTCAAAATCGACCATCCCCTACTAGTTCCCCTTTTCACTATCAGGGAAATATACAGAAATAAATCATCTGCACGAAGAAACGAGAAACTTCCATATCTGGCAGAAGCCCTAGGAAATTGGACGCCATTTCTCGATGAGAACAACATACATAGAGCTGAAAGGTACGACATATTTCTGGAAGAATTTACAACTCAAATAAAAGGCGTTAAAATTTTAGACTTAAGAATTAACAAAGCAGATATAGATCACATTAACATCTTTCATGACGCAACATATAGGTTCAGTAAATCTCACCATTTCATATACACTGATGCTTCCAGAGCCGAGCAACGGAATGCTTTTGGAGTATATATTCCAAAAATAGAGTATAGCTTCTCGTCCAGATTACCTAACGAATTGAACATTTGTTCAGCAGAGTTAACTTCAATCAGTCATGCTCTTGACATAGTCCGATCAAAAGACTTAAAAAAGTGCATTATTTTTACAGACTCATTGAGTGCAATCGGGAGACTTCGCAGGACTACATTGAATATTAATAATGACTACAACACAATTAAAACTAAAGCGAAAATTGTGAGTTTGACTAATGAGGGTTTCGACATACACATCGCATGGATTCCGGGTCACGTGGGCATTGTGGGCAATGAAATGGCAGACAATAATATACCAATGAAAGAATACCAATGAAATGGCTCCCTTAATATACCAATGAAAGTATACATAGACAAACATGAAATATTCCAAATCATTAAACAAAACATTTTAAGAGATTTCGCTGATAAATGGAAACTTACGCGACAAGGTAAATCTGGTCGTTTTACTAATATAATAGATGAATTCCCTGTTAAGCGATGGTTTGATGAACTAGAATACGTGGACAGAAAACACATCTCTACCATAATTAGAATGCGTACGGGCCATTGTTGCAACTGGTCCCATCTTTATAGGATAGGTATTAAGAACGACCCCAATTGTGAATGTGGTCAAATCGAAAGCCTGGAACACTTACTGTTTGAATGCCCCATAAATCGATTAAATAATTTTGATCTATACGATGAGTTAAATAAGAATGGAGTCCCCCTGCCTCTCTCACTGAATGATGTACTTGGTAATCATCTTAATCACAAAACTCTAGCCTTGTTTAGATTATTTCTCAACAAAAATAAAATTAAACTATAACAAACCAAATTTTCTTATTACAGTTCTAAACTCGGGCGCCTGTATGCTGTCCACCTGAACCTGCTCCATGTAATATGTCAGATGTATATTTTTGTTCTCCAGTATATGTTTAAGTGTCCCCGCTCCGATAAATAACTAAGAACCTTATAAAGTAAAAACAACAGACGATAAATTCCTGAGATCTTAGATCTCTCCACTAATGAGCTGGCAAATAGCCCAGAGGAGCTGCGCCATTTGAGTAAAGAAGAAGAAGAAGAACAACAATATTTTTCCCATAAACCTACAAATTAAGAAAAACTGTAATAAAATTTTCGTGTTTATCTTTCATCCCGGAACACTTGTCGATGGCGAACCTGTGTTAATAAAAACTTTTATCTTTTCTTACAAATATTGTTAAACCTTGATTTTTGAAATATTTTATTTTTACAGCTTATGTAACGGGACGTAAATTGTACAATAAACACCAACGTTTGGCGATGCTAAAGAAAAATACAAAATTCATAAAAATTTCTTAAAGTATCTGTATGAACCGAAAAAAGATTTGTTGTATGTACTATCCTCTCGCTTTCTAGTCTGTTAACTATTATGTACTTCACGTGTATTAAACCGTTTCAAGCAGTCGTCTTTTAGGGCGTTACATAGTCGGTTTTTACACATTTTAACGTTGAAAATTATTGCTGAAATGTCATCTGAGATATAGGCAAAATTAATACATTTTTGGAAGCAAAATAAAAATAAATAAGGTTTTTTATACTTTAGTTTTTATACTCATCTTTAAGATGCACCTACTTTGCTACTAATCTAAAGTAATATAGGCTTCTTCAGTAAAATGCACAATTTCTGCATGTTTAACATATTGGCAATATTCCCCATAATCGGCAATGTGTGTTAGCAGACGATTCATCAATTGTTTAAGATATGTAAATTACATCGAGATTAAATCCCAGATTAAAATACATCAAGCTCATTTACATTTTCAGTTATGTATGGTAATTTATGGTTATTAAATAGAGCACCTAAACTATTTTAGATGGTTCTGATTTTTTCTGAAAGTGTTGGAATCTAGACGCGCAATATCTTAGCGTCACTCAGAATTTGTTGAAAATTGTCTCAACGTTGATAGCATTCATCACAGTTTTGAATGTTTGAGTTTTGAACCTAGCATTTTCACCATCTTCATATTTCTCATCTGCTTTTTTTGAGTATTTTTTTAAATCAAAGTTCTCTTTCCTATTTTAACGATAAACTGATGCAGGTATTCAATTTTTTAGTTGCTCATTCATCGAATTTGCCTGTTGCACTATTTGTCCCTGCAAAGTTTCGCTGCAAAGTGACCAATTGATTAATGGTTGATTGTGCTTTAATGCATTTTATCTTGAGTATGCATGTTATAAAGGTCCAGTCATATTACAAAGCTCGATGAAAACGTGTTCTGCTAAGGTTATTTCAATATCTCAAATAGATTATGTTAAATTCTTTGCTGCCAGACAAATATTGTGGTCTATATTTAGTTATTTTGCAATTCTAGATAAAGAATGTGTTATAAGGAGTCCAATATTAAGGAACGATTCATATTTTGCACCATTCTCACATATTTCTAACGACGCCGCTTAGCTTCCCAAATGTCCATTGTCTGTTAATTTTTTACGTACTCAGTCAGTTTATTTAGAAGATCAAGATTTCTGAAGTGAAAAAAAGCAAAAAATCCGCACATGGCTACAAGAACACATTTCTAAAGGAAAGATTACACATCCCCAGAAATAAATTGGCAACAATTGATAAGTAACTTTACTTCTGCAAACTGGGAAATCGCTTACACCGCTCCGACGGGCATAAATAAGGTCCACAATAGCCAGGAGGAACTAGACGGCTACATAAAGACACGAGAAGAAAGCCTGTGGTAAATCTCAGGAGTCATAATGTGATATAACTCCTGTTCTCACACACAGATATTTGATTCCAATCTGGTCCGGCCATGTCACACCAAGCATCGATCTTTCCCTTCTGTTGTGAAATTCTCTGCTTCTCAGTAACAGTCAAAGTTACAGTTTCAGCGCCATAGGTAATACACGGCAGTAGGCGCTAGTTGAAGAGTTTTATTATTAGGCAGGTGCAAGATTACTTTTACAAACGCCTCTGAGCTTACCATACGCCGACTAAGAGAGGGTAATTCTTCGGTTCAAGTCGCTTGTTTTATTATCCCTCGTGACTCGTATTTCATACGTACTTCCCCACAACCTTGCAGGCATTAATGACAATGTTTCCACGGGTGATAAAACTTGAAAAGACTGTCTTAAAGTCAAGCTGAGAAGCATCAACCGTCTGATAAAATTTTCATAATGGACAAAATCACCAAGAAGAGAATCTTTAAATCAAATGTCATTTATCCATGTTTCTACCGATTACCAAACATTCATAAAGAAGGAGTGACACTTAGACCAATTCACAGTGCCCTGGGACTAACAACGTACGATGAGGCAAAATACCTAGCCTCTCTCCTTACTACCTGCCATACAACATCACATAGGATCCCCAGACATACACATTAAAGACTCTAAACAATTTCTAATCGAAACCAAAGATCTTATACGGGATCCAATAGAAAAAGGTTCCCTTGGACAAATCCGTAGAATTAGTTGCAGAGTTGATTGAGGAGAAGAAAACAAATTTTTAATACAAGAAAATATTAAGAGATGATGAGTCCGAATCGATTTCCATTAACTCAGGTGTCATGTGGCTTCTTCCAGGCTTTTATCACCGATGGTAACTTAAACACCGATGGTAAATGGCACCGAAGTAATTATTAATATTTGAGTTATTAGACTCATCGGTAGGACTTTCGGCTTACAAAAGGTCAAAAAGCTCTGTTGTTTCTACAGAAACTTTCACGGTTGAAAAACTCAACTTTAGCGGTTTAAATTCCTTGGCGTAGGTTGTTATTGTTCATTTCTATTAATTCTATTATCTAACAGCAAACTGCAAGTTGCCTCTTAGTATCAAGCGAGTGCAGTGTTTCAGTTACTTGAATTTTGTATGGTTTGGAACCTCTCTGCTACAAGATTGGCCAACCTTTTATTTTATTTAATGAACGAATGATTGATTCTGTTGTGATTTGCCTTATATAAAGCCTGAATAACCATGACGGTGCTAAATTGATTTATATTAATAACTGCACTTATTTTCATGGTAATCTGGGAATATTTTTTTATAGACTAGATATTAAATTGAGACAATAAATAAAATTGATAGTAGTAGTATACATCTTTATTTCTAAAAAAGGCTATCGACCTATCGGTCTTTCCGCCCTTGTTTAGTACATATAGTCTTAATCTAAATAAAAAACAAAGATGAAAATTCTCTTATTCTAGGTTAATAATCTTATTAAATAAACTTTCCAATTCTAATGACAAGAAAAAATTATTTTATTGTCCAGTAGTCAGTTGCGTTTGTTAGTGTTCGAGTAGCGTTGATGTAGGGAAACGGAAGCGGGATTGTCTGGTTGGTCTTGTAAGACAAAGGGGATTCAGCATGGTCCAGTTGTAGGGGTTGTTTGTCCATTTTGTCTGTAGATATATGAGTCTTTTCGAAATCTTTGTCATGTTTGTGCGTTCGTATAGTAGTTGGGTGGAGGGGTTGTGTAGTGGGTTTTGGGGGTGTCTTATTCGTGTTATTAGTCTTAGTGCAATTTGTTCTGTTGTTTGTATATAACGTTTTGTCCTTTATGTTCCGTTTTCAAGCTCAGCACAGATTCGTTGCTAATTACAGTCCCAGTAGCGCAAAGAGCGGGGCTTAAAGACAAACATATTTAAATATATTTTTCTGAAGAATAATTAGTCAGTTAGAAAAGCTTCGAAGTCGTCATCGAGTGTAGCTCTAGTTTTTGTGAAAACGTTTCCAGATGTAAAGTTTCAGCCGCTATTTTTACCATGCTAGTTGATTCTATACAGTAAGTTTTTACTCTAGCACTAACTAGTTGTTTTTAAGTTGATGCTTCATTATTTTGTTGTTCAGTTCTTTTAGAAATTATTACTATTTCAAACTTATAACTTTTTAACACATAATTATTTATTTAGCTACTACCTTCGCGCGGTGGTTCCTGTATATTCATTTTTCTCCTTCCGCATTCATTTCCTCATTTTAACCAATTCGCAAATCAAATTGAATAAAATTCCTTAAACGCCAACGAATAGCGAAACATTATCGCCGATAATGCTGCGGCTAGGTTACACATCCTGTGTGCAAAACATATTGTGATTATAATGCTGAAATCAAATTTATTATTTAATTATTTGAAGGAACTTTTTCTTCATTTTCTGTTTACTGCGCTTGTCACTATAATTTCTAATAGTTTTGCAATAGATTATTCTTATGGAATTACAAACTGGTATAATTGGTCACATGTCGAAAAGTATGCCAGCAACAAAAAATCCGGAAATAAATTTCAGGAGTAATGTAGAAAATAACGGATTTATCATGGGAGAAATATGGCATGCTGACTTTGATTTAGAAAATTAAATATGAATGCAGTACCTGAAAAACCTACATACTTCAACTCTAAAAGACTCAATTATAAAGATTCAATTACACTTTCAAAATCGTATTAATTTTTGTCCTATTTTACGTTAAGCATCGAAAATATTCAAATATATTAACAACACACATTAATCACGGTAAGGAATACGTTCCATGAAAATATCGAGCTTACGAATCATCCGGAAGAGGAAATGCGGGTAACCGCCAGCATAAATTTGATTAGAAAAATAGTGACACTGTGCACAATGTAAAAACAGATTACAATGTCAGAAATGGCGTTTATTTGCAAATAAAAAACGTCTGTTGAAGCTTTTTCAAGATTGTCACTGTTTCGTTGCAAATTTCACTTTGCCTATTTTACTTCAGGTTCCGCGAAAAATGAATTGAAAGCGTTTCATAATGATAAATTGTGATCTTGTTCCCCGAATAGGAATTCTCATATGCTGTGGTAAAAATAATGTTTTTCTTGCTGAAATGGTTTTCACAAAAAGCAAAGCAATGAGAGTACGAGATGTTTTTCAGAAGTTAAAGATTTGTGAAGCTGAATTATCACTTTTTACATTATTAGATAACTTTGTGAACAACAAAACCAATGTAAAGTGTTTATTATTTTAATGCAAATATTAGGAACGTAATCTGCACAAAACATTCATTTTTAGTTTAAGTTCCATTTTGGTTTACCGATAAATTAAATCGAAGTATTGTTTTCATGTGGCTCAAATGCAGTGGTTAATTTACCGATTTGATTTCATACAAATAAATATAGTGGATTAATGTCTGGCAATCGAGTGGCCACGTTATAGACTTTCACTCCCATAATCGGCTAGATGAAAATTTATTTAGTTATCTGCCGTTAGCAAAGAGATTTTGTTTAGACAAACATCTGATCGGGATATTTTTTAATTTATTTCAAAATTTCCTGGGTTTCAGTCAATTTTATTGTTTATTATTTAAAATGTTACAAATACGTTTCGGTGTCTTTCTCCACCATCATCAGTTTGTATGTCTAGATGTTTCTACCCTCACATTTGATTGGACATTCTATTCAATAATGAATATTTTTTAATATTATACTTGGCGCTTCTCTGAAATTGCGCTTTTTTTCAAATTGTCATAAGCAAATGTACCCTGGAAAAATCAAATCCAAACATTTAAATAATTAATTCATTACATTATTTGATGGTTAATATTTTATATATTCCTTTTGCTATTAATGTTTTCTACTAGCTGAATAAGCTAGCACTAAACTTCAATCTTGATTCTAATAGTTTCTATCCACGAGATAGTTTTTTAAATTATTTAAGTGTTAAGTTTTGTAGAAAGATATTATCAAGAGCTCTTTCTACTAAAGATATACGGTGGTGTAATGGGAGTAATCTGTTGATTAATCGCATTTTTGTTGCACACAAAGACAATTTTTGGGGCACAAAATGGTTTTATTGCTTCAAAATTAATTCCTACTTAAAAATTAAATTCTATTCGTCCCGTGGAGTTCTAGCTCACGTTTCTGTTGTTCATGCAGGAGTATATTACTGAAAAGTATGAGAAGTGGATGAGAGGAAAAAGAGGTAATAACCCTAACTTTAGGTTCACTGACTTAAATACTCATTCATTGAAAACTATTTCATATGTGAAATATCAATTGAATAAAATCTAGGACAATTCGCATGCTAGAACCATTTGCAAGCTTTTGCAAACTCCGGGGCAATCAAAAGAATACCGCAGTAATGAAGAACAGAGCGATTTTGTAAAAATCGGTAAAACTTTTGCTTCGTATCAAAAATGTCCATATATAGTCTAACAATGTAATTGCCCTTAATAAATATATTTTTTTCAAATTAGTAAAGTAGGTACATAACCCGATTTTGATACACTTCACTGTTATCTTAAATGTGTGTAGCACCGTATATTAAACTGATATATTTATTAACATACCTTGAAATGAGCAGTAAGGGTTCACATTGTCTTTGTTCGCGCGCTTCGGGTGCTAAAAATATTTCCGCTACAGCTATCAGTTTGATTTGTAAGAAATGTAGTTACTTTGAATATGGGTACAGTAGGATACAGATAGGGGGCTGTTATCACACATAAAGAGAGTGTATTTTTGATAATTGGGTGAATAAGAACTCGAAGTTTTTGTTACTACTTGAAAACCCATGAACTGGTCTTGACGCTTTTTGGCACGGGCTGTTATTCTTTAGCGATAAGTGATCTTCATTTATTTAAATACAGGCAAAGTTTTCGAAAAGTGACGCTTTATGTGGAAATTTTGTCAATTTTGTATTTTGTCCAAATAATTGGATAAAATACCAACATTTTTTCGTCACCAACTAACATATTTTCATAAAAATGTATTATGCCGCCGAATGATTAACAAGAAATTTAGTTCTGAACCATCATGTATTACCACGTGTCTCTTCTAAGTAGAATGGGAAAATTTTATAACAAAATCGTTAGGTTTTTTTGTCAATTTGTACCTATTTAGACCACAGGGAATAGCCGCACGAATTAAAAAACGATTGATGATAGGCCATATTTTAAATTCCAACTTATGTTGATAATGAACAATTCTGATTGAGTGGGGATTTTTGTCCACTCATGCATGTTTGTTATAGAAATTAGATTAGAAGTTTAATTAGCTAAAGAATTTCTCGTCGATGTTGAGCATTATTTCTGGTCGATAAACTGAGAAAATGAATGTCATAAAGAAGAGTCAACTATCTCCCTAATACAACGGTGGAAGACATTTAGAAAGTAGCAAGTAATTTTTTTACTTCAGCTACTTTAATCTGGTTCTTCTCCAATTTTCCCCAAAATTGGAGTTTTACGTTTTTCAATTGAAACGTATGTAGAATGTATGTATTGTACGTAATAAAACAAGTGCCATTCATAAGTTATCTGTTTATTTAAGACGGAGTTAAATTTTGCAGGATCTTCTGTATTCTACGACTCTTTTCCATCCATTTCCGCAACGAAAACCGTACCTATTATAGCAGCAAATCGACTTGATCTGATATTGAGAACTTATTTGCCTACAATGCTGTAGTAATAAAGGAAACGATTCCAAGATGATTTAGATTGTGGAATTAAAGCTTGTTCTAATTAAGGAAAAAATCATCATACAAATGAAATATAACTGTTGTAAAGCCTTTTTCGCCAACACTTAGCTTTTTGAAGCAAAGAAGACTATGATTTGTGCAAATTTTGTAATAAATCTGACCAGATTATGCTATTTTCGATTGCCCAATATTATGACGAGCTTTTTAAAATGAAGGAGAAAAATGCAGAGCAAAAGAACCATCGATGATAAAATTGCTCATATTCACCACAAGAGATTTTTATCAGCGATTCCGATGATAGGATGGATAATACACTGTTCTCACCTTCCAATTTTGGTTTAGGAACCCGTCACATAATATTTATTTTATTTCTATAAAAAAAGTTTCTGAGATCTAAAATCACACAAATGAATCTCGAACAATCGCGGATTGAAATCTCATCATTAAGACGATCCTTAAAAACTTACTCAGTTGAGAAATGGCAATTTTCAACATTCTGGACAAATTCTGTAAGTAAAACTAGAATCTGTTAGCCCAACGAATTATACCCAGTAAAACGCTATAAAATTAACGAAATTTGTCCATTTTTAGACCCTCAAATCTGAGAGTGGTATATAGTTTTGTGAGGCTTATAGTGCAATGAATAAAGCCTTTGAAAAAGTACCACATATTGATTTGCTTTATCACATAAGAAAACTACCAGCACTGAGGTACAGTATAATTCCTAAAACTTACTTGCGGAAAAGTTATTTTTTTGTGAAATACAGAGGTGAATACTCACGTGAGCAGAAGGAAATACTCTAGGTCTTCTTCTGTTTATATCAGATTTGCTTCATAACAAGACCGCTATTATAGTAATAATTACACTTGAAATAACTGAGTTGATATTTAACGCTGATTCGGAACTAGCATCAGAACAGTATACTGAAAATTAATAAGAGAAGTAAACAGTAAACTAAATAATAATAATAAAGGACGAAATGATAACAAAATCACTATATGTCTTTTCATCAATCGAGTAACTGTCGTCCAGTTAAACTGAATAAATTAGAACTTTTTCAATTTTGCAAAGAAACTAAGCAGTGTGCATACAGCTGTGTTGATATTTAACGCTGATACGGAATTAGCATCAGAAAAACAGCAAACTAAAAAATAATGTAAAAAAATTAATTAAATGACAACAAATTCAGCAGAAGTCTTTTTCATCAATCGAGAAGTTAACTGTTCTACACTTAAACTGATTAAATACGAATTTGTTCAATTTTACAAAGAACGTAAATGGTCTGCAGGCAGTTGTGTTGGTATTTAACTCTGATCCGGAATTAGCATCAGAAGAACTACAAATTCACTTGATGTCTTTTTCATTAATCGAGAAGTTAAATGTCCTCCAGTTATGCTGAATAAATGAGAACTTTTGCATTTTTGCAAAAAAACTAAATGGCATGGTGTGCAAATTGATGGAATGCCATTCTCGAAAAGTCAACTCTACAAGAAAAAAAACAACTTGGCTTAAAACTTAACAAATTCTCCCGTTATCGCGGTCTGTTTCCAACTTCAATATTGAAATATTGCAGATATTTCAGTCATAAATAGTTAGATTTATGAGGGAGAGGAAGCGGGTGTGTACACTGAAGAAGTTAGATTTATGGTAAATGCACCATGATATATTATTCCATGGTTTACCATTCATTATTCTATGGTTTACCATACATTATTCCATGGTTTACCATATATTATCAGAGATTAGTTACTAACTAATCTCTGATACTATATTATAACCACAAAGAACTGAACTGAACAGAATTCGGTCTGATCTAGTCGTACTTTTGGGTGTTACATTTTAAAAAAAGCAAAAGTGGTTTATGGTTTGCAATATCAAGTAAATGTACGAAAAATTATTATTTCAAATATTTCTATGTCAACGGTAGATTGCAGAAACTGAGCTGTGAAGAGTATCGTCAGCCTTACTTAGTGCATCTACCAAGCTGAAAAGCTCAAATGCTTACTTAAACAGTCGGAACGCAGCGATTCATAAGAAGAACAGAAATTATGAGCATACAGTGTGATTACAAATTGGCTTAATTCCTTTTTAGGTGTGTTTAATTACTAAAATATATTAGCTCTTAAAGATACACTTTCAACTTTCAAATGAGCAATATTATAAAGTAGTCCACTGATAACTTGCCAGGGTAATAGCTAAAAATTTAGCTTCTACTAAAATAAAACATTGCAAAACTTGCTTAAACTTAGGGCAAAATGTCTATTGGAAATTCACAGTCATATATCTTAGAAAATATTTGTTGACACACATGTTGACCTTACAGCTCATTTGTGGACAGTTCACAAAAGTTGATTTTTAAAATTCAATACGTATAACATATAACATGCATAAAGTGTACCTTCCTTGGACGAAAAAATAAAGTGTTCATTTTAAGGTCAGTATTCATAAACAACGGCTTAGATTGTTTGATAAGAAAACCACCAGTTGAAGTTTTCGTGCAGATTTTTCGTGACTTCAAGCTTTCGAGGTACTTCGAAAGTTTGAAGTACTTCGAAATTTAAATATTCTTGTAAACAAGTAAAACTGATGTTGTGAAGTGAGGATATGAAGTGAGTTTGAGTAGTTCCGTAATAAACCCATTGCTTCAAGAACACGATTGAAATAATAAATTGGAAAACATAAAATTCTATTCTACTTATTAGAGTGACGAATTTATAGTTCCATCAGTATAATTATTTTTCTTTTAATTTCACCTGTTACTTTTGTTAGTTTATACATAAAGCAGCACATATCTACATAATGTTAATGAAAATAACGTCATTTAGGGGTGCAAATTCAATACTTCGTTGTTAAATTGACGATTTATTTTGTTGCTACTACTTTTAGTAGACTCTGTAAATACACTCAGACAACACCGGATGCAAATTTTGGATCCACATTTCAGCCAGTAACGAATCAAATACTTGAATATTAGATGCAAAATGAGGTAATCGATTACCGAATCTTGTTCAGTAAAGACTTAGCAAAGCATACGCCAAATTTGGATTTGCAATTTTAGTTAGATTAGCAATTCTGAGTTTTTTTTGAAAAAAGTTGCTGCGTCATGCCATTGCACCAGGCGGATATTAAGTCAAGCAACTAACTATTGCAGATTGCGTCTTATGTTAAGCGCTAAAGGCAATAGCTAAATTTGTTTTTATAACATATACTCCTGTATTATGGTTATTTGAAATTATCACAAGATCTGTAATTCTCATGGAACTGTCACACCAAAACCTAAGTAATATACAGTTTAATACGTCATGAAATCCAGATTTATATACTTGAAATTATTTATTTGTATTGCGGCTTCTGCAAATGCGGCATTTGAAATGCTGCATGATCTTTTGCAACTTAACTTTTACCTTTGTTTGTTTTAGCGAAATCCTTAGCTAACTGAAACCCAATTTATTTGCAGTTGGGGAACCATGCACGATTCAAAATACTGGTGAATCAGGATCATGCAAAATATATTCAGATTGTCCAGGTATCGAGGAGCAAGGAAGACTTAACATTCCTATAAGTCTCTGTGGATTTCACCAGCTTATCGTACCTGTGGTGTGTTGTAAAAGTGAGTATGTAGTATCACTGAGAGGGGCTGATAGTTAACGAAAAAATATACTTCTGTCAACATTTCCATATGACTTGCAAAAGAAAGTATTTCATGTTTAAATCAATGCTGCTCCATGGAAAAAATATCTATTTTTTTTAACAACTCACCAAACTATGCCTGCACACTGATCACAGACACAGAGTACGATGAAGCCCTAGCGCACATCAAGAACACTGCACCGGGGAAGGATAAAATTAAGGCAAAAGTCCTGAAAAGCCTAACTCAAGAAACACACAAACTGATCCTAACTGAATTGAACAACTGCATCACAAATGGCAGAATCCCAGAAACATGGAAAAACGGCTTAATAATCCCTATACCCAAAAATGGACTGGACAATACACAACCGAGCAACTACAGACCAATTACACTGCTTCCAGTACTGGGCAAGATTTTTGAATGCATAATGAAGCAGCGGCTTGAAAAAGTGATTGGAAAGTATATACCTACCTACCAATTTGGTTTCAAACAGCATCACTCGACTGTTCATCCGCTCTTTATTTTGGCCAACAATATACAAACTACCCACCTAACTTACAGAAAGACAGCTTGCCTGTTTATGGACATTAACAAGGCTTTTGACAGTGTCTGGCATAGAGGCTTACTATACAAACTATACAAACTACACACACCAACACATCTACTACACACCATAAAGAACTTACTAGAAAACAGACAACTACAAGTACGAATTGACAAAACACTGTCATTTTCTTTTTCCCCTGAACAAGGGCTCCCTCAAGGATCCCCGCTCTCACCGTTTCTCTACAATATATACTGCCATGACATATACAATTACAACTTACCAGACAAAAATCAAATCGACAGATCGGCATACATATTACAATACGCAGACGACACGGCACTTATTGTACATGACAAAACTACTGAGAGAGCAGCGCGAAGACTCCAAACACTAACAAACAACACAATGACATGGTTTTATAAATGGAGACTAACACCAAACGCGTCAAAAAACCAACTTCTGCTCACAAACCACAGACTCAACGCTGACTCCCCTACAATAACTCCAGACGGCCAAACGACACAACCAAAAAACGACGTAAAATACCTTGGAATCACAATCGACCACAAACTTAAATTCACTAAACACATACGAAACATCAGGGCAGAAACAATAAAGAGAACAAAACACTTCCGATCACTAACCGACAAAGACAGAGGAATTAGCACAAACACCGCCACCAAAATATATAAAGCTATTTGTAGACCCTTGCTAGACTTTGGACATATACTCATGACCAACGGAACAGAAAGGACAAAACGTTATACACAAACAACAGAACAAATTGCACTAAGACTAATAACACGAATAAGACACCCCCAAAACCCACTACACAACCCCCCCACCCAACTACTATACGAACGCACAAACATGACAAAGATCTCGGAAAGACTCATACAGCTACAGACAAAATGGACAAACAACCCCTACAACTGGACCATACTGAATCCCCTTTGTCTTACAAGACCAACCAGACAATCCCGCTTCCGTTTCCCTACATTAACGCTACTCGAACACTTACAAACGCAACGGACTAGTGGACAATAAAATAATTTCTTCTTGCCACTGAAATCTTTGCCACTGAAATTGTCAACCTAGAATAAGGGAATTTTCATATTTGTTTTTTATTTAGATTAAGACTGCATGTATTAAACAAGGGCAGAAAGACCGATAGGTCGATAGCCTTTTTTAGAAATAAAGATGTTTACTACTACTATCTATTTTTAAAGCAAAAATTAATTAAAGTATTTTATAGAATTTAAATATACAGGGTGTTGGTAAGTCGATTCCTTAATATTTTTGTTTTTATTTCTTTGGTATGCCATATTCCAAAAACGATTTAGTGTCAGGCCTACAGTCAGTTAGGTTTAATTAAACTAATATATTTTATTAGTTCAAAATAAAATCCTGGGCTTCAGTCATTCATATTATTTATTATTTCAATTCATTAATAATACGTTTCGGTGTTTTTCTCCACCATCATCAGTTTATCTGTATAAATATTGGTATTTTATTAGTATTGTGAAAACTGCTTTGAATATTCGACTGAAATTTTAGATGTTATGAAAATATATACCTATAAGAAAAGATGTTTCGTCATAAAAAGATTGTTTGTACTTTCAGCATTGGTGTGGCTTCCTGCAAAGAAGTCAATTAAATAAAAAACATACATATACAATAGTAAGAACTAGGTTAACCAATTTTAATTTATAAATAAAGTAATATATTTCAATAACAAATATATGATAATAGGGCAGAAAGACCGATAGGTCGATAGCCTTTTCTAAGGAATAACGATGTTTACTACTACTATATGATAATATTCAAGACAAATGTTAACTGTAGCAGTAGGTAAAGGTAATGATTTATTGTACAATAAATCAAGTTTACTTACATGGGTAGGAAAGGTCCAAACACGTATAATTAAAACGTCTTTTAGTAAAAAAATCATATTTTAACAAACATTATTATACAACTTGTACAAACGTGTACCACTGTCGAAGTTGTAGAATAATTGTTCTCTAAACATTCTATTGTCAATACTAGTTGATTCGAGTTCGAAAAAGTTCGAAATTGAACTAAAAAAAAGAGCCCGAAAAACCGAATATATAAAATATTTATCCTCAATTTTTTCAGTACTGCTGGGAAGCGAATGAGGGACAATTTAGTAAACAAATTTCGAGTATGAGAAAATACACCTACCTTGATATAAATAATGGAATGAACTATTGAACAATCTTCTTAAAAACTAGGCTGTTAGTTGTATCCTTCACTTTTACAGTAATATACAAGAAGCTCTATTAAAAAATATATAACCGTTTTCTTACAAGTCAAAATTGACAAAATATGTGATTTGCAAGTGTATAACTAATTCGCAAGTTTTCAATGGGTGTCATATCAGATATTAAGAGGGTTTCATTTTTATGTCACTGTTCACTCTTTAAAATAAGTCCGAAAAAATTATTTTTATTAATTCCCAGATAAAATTGACCCATTTGATCCCAACGATTTAGTAATTGGAGAAAGTGGAGATATTACATTTCCTACTGACGATACTCAGGCACCTCTTACATTCCGTGGGGGTCCCAGGAAGAGTGAGCTAAGTAAGTGTGATAGAAACTGAATTAGTGACATTAAAGTGATTTCATGATGATTTTGTAGAATGCCTTGAATATACGAGGGCTGTGATGGATGTGGTTCATGCAATTCCTCTGGTAACTAATATAGAACCCATCAGCATAAATGTGACTAAATGCGAATACAATAGCGTGGCTCTAATTGTTGGAGGCACCCCAGCAGCCGCTGGCGAATTTCCGTTTATGGTTAGTCTTCTTAGACATAATCTAAATCACTTTGATAATTTGCTTTTATCGAAAGCAGAATAAAAATAACTTAATGAACAGCAATGGGTCTAGAGTTAATTATTCGAGGTCAGGTTATATTCATTTATCAGGACTATGATAGCTGGAGAAATGCTAATTTTTCTATGCCTATAATTATTTGTTTTGTTTCGTTGGTTTTGTAAAACATTTTTCTGCTAGTTTTGAAATTTCAATTAAACAAAGTATCTCCGAATCAAATAATAATTGGACGTTCACATATGAGCTTTATGTTAGAGGTTTATTTAAGACACATTGTGAGATGTTTCGGGGTACCTAACGACTACGAAGTTAATAATATAACATTTTGAATACATTCTAAAATGTTCGATTAATTAGTTGACCGTTAACGTTGTTGAAATGAAGTAATGTTTTTAAAAATTAACAAATTTGCACTCATGTATGCTAGGTTACCACAACAGAATAAATTTGGTATATCCTCTGAAAAACATATAAATATTCTCAAAAAGAAGATGATTTATTAATTATAAGAGAAATAGAAATAAAGATGTTTACTACTACTACTACTATTTTCAAAAAGAAGTGATCATACTAAAGGACTTTGCAGAAAAAAAGCTAAAATTGAAACTTTATGTATCAGAAACTGAGAATAATTGTATGTAAATAATTTGTGTGGAGAAAAATAGTTATTCCCCATATGGATTACCAGCTATCTCTTCAGATTCCTGTGATTATTAAATTCACAGGAAGCTAATAGTAGGTAGAAGTTTGGGAGTAGTCAATTTTGAGACACATTATTTAAAACAATAGTGAATAATTTTCCAAAGAATGCAACCAGAGTTGTTTGGGTATTTTTCTGGGGTAACTCATAAGTTCTCCTAACATGTAGTAGTTACTTTGCACGCTATTTTCCGGGCACTCTGCATAATAAATAGATATTACAATTTCCTTGAATTTATACTCTCATGAAACTTTGAAATGCCTTATTTGAGTGTAAAATTACGGTAAATTAAGCAAAAAACAGTTTTGAAAGGACCGTAAAATGCGTATCCAAAGAACATAGATGAGCAGTCATGTCTAGGTCATGTACAAATGTATTTGTTTCGTTTTAGGCCGCAATTGGATTTCCAGATTCCAGAGATCTTCCAGATTGGAGGTGTGGTGGAACGTTGATAAGTGATCGATTTATCTTAACAGCCGCACATTGTACATTTACACGGGAGTAAGTTTGCGAAATTCAGAAAGAAACAGCTATAACTCATTACATATTATTTTAAAACAGTGGTCAACCAAGATGGGTTCGCTTAGGTGCACTGGATATGAATAGAGATGAAGAAATTGGGAGAGCACAGTACGATATAGATCGAATAATAGTACACCCAGAGTATAAGTTTCCTGTTAAATATAATGATATTGCTTTAATATCAACAGCCACTCAGATACAGTTTTCAAAATTTATAAGACCCGCTTGTTTATATACAAAATCGGCGTTTCCCCAGAGAGTTGCTCTAGCCACGGGCTGGGGACAAACCGGTAAGTTTGTTAATTATTTTAATCTTGAAATAACTAGTAGAACTTAATTATAACAAAATATTCTACAAACAAGGACATTTACTCCTTTCTATAAAGACCTGTTTTAAAAACTTTGCAATAATTGCATTATTTTCGCAGATTATTCGGCTCCAAATAGTGATAAGTTATTAAAGGTGCAATTAAATATATATGACAATAGCATTTGCACAAAAGCTTACCAAACAGATATCAACGTTAATCAACAATTAGCGAAAGGTATTGTTGGATCCATGTTATGTGCAGGAGAATTAGAAGGAGGACGAGATACATGTTTAGTAAGTTGATGATGAAAATAACCTATGGCTTTGTATCATAAGGCGGTAGCACTTTAGGAAGATATTTCCGGACATGGGTTCTTATACTCAAACATTTTCCAATGTGGCACTAATCCATCCTGATGATCTTCGAAAAAGTTGTATTCGAAATTTGTTTCAAATAATTTTTTGAATGTTATGTCCAGTGTATTTTTCAGGTTGTTTCAGAGTTGTAATAAAAGCCTAGAGGATTCCACTAAGAATAATAGGGAAAAAAGTTCAAACAAACATTGGTCCAAAATGCTTCGTTTCCGAGATACACTTTGAGTATTGTAAAATCGTTTTTTTTAACTGATCGCGATACCGAAAACTGTTCTTCTTTTATTTTAATTGCAATTAACAGAAAATTTATTACTCTTTTAGGCTTCGAACCAAGTTTAATGTTAAGCTTTCAGGATAGAAAGTTCTAACTATAAATGTCGGTGCAATTGGTTGTAAGTGGCGGCTCTAAAAAGAAGGTAGAAAAGGAAAGATGTACGTTATTCGCTGCATCAAAAAAACATAATTTCGCAAACTTTTAGTTCCGTAATGTGGATACTTTCAGATTAACCCATTAAAATTTGAACTGTTGTCACCCTGTATCAACCCGAAAACCAAGCATTTACCGACCATTCGTTCCATATTTTGGGTACCGAAATTTCCTCTAGCCTTTTGTCATCACAACTCTGAAACACCTTGTATATCTACTGAATCGTTTACTTAAGCTTTTAGTTTGATTAGGCGTAACTATAATCTGTTGAGAAATATCATCAAATTTGTAATATAGGTTGTGATTGTGGAACATTTAAAGTTGTTTTTATTATTAAGTGGGTCGCAGTTATGCCATAACTTTAATTCCCCTTTTCAGGGTGATTCTGGAGGGCCACTGTTCATTACCGAAAAAGAAAATATGTGCAAGTTTTACATCATAGGAATAACATCATTTGGAAAACTTTGCGCTCAGGAAAATGTTCCTGCATTGTACACTAGGGTCTCAGAATATGTTCAATGGATAGAAAATACTATATGGTAAAACAGTTATTAACTTAGCTGACTTAAACTGTAATAATTAATATATAAATATTAAAAAATCATGTATTTGTTTGTTTCTTTTTCAGATAATCCATAACACTATTTAAAGCAGCATTTATTATCCTCCTATATAAGTTTCTCCTCTTTGAGTGCGTGAGTAATTTTCCTGTGAGTTTTTTAAACAAAACTGCTTATTGTTTGATTTGCATTAGTTAATTAAAAAGTGAGTAAATTTAATACCAAGAATGCAATATCATTTTGATAAAATTTATAATAAAATATAAAAAAAAAGTGTATCTAATCTTCGAAATGTAATAGAATCAAAGTTGTAACAGACAAATATATTTAGATTTGCACAAATAAATTTGTTTAATCACATTAATTCACAAAAATCGATTTTGATATAGATCATTGCCCAATTAAAATGTATTACGGCAATTTGATTACAAGATGTGCATAAGAAACGAATACTGGAGAACAGGAAAATTTCAAAACAGCGGACTATGTCCTTGTGTTTGGAAAAACATTGGCCTATTTTCCATGATATGCTTAGCCTAACAAGACGCAATAGCGATTCAGTAAGAGGTGAATCAGAACAACTATTTGATTGTCCAGAAAAAGATTTTATAAAGACATAAATAAAGTTTTAATAAATATAGTAATAATGTTAGAAAGTATGCTTAATTTTTATTTTAAAAGAAAATTATTTTAAAAAAATTAAAAAATTGAAATGAAATCTCACCAAGCGGGAAACACGCCAATCCATTCGTGAAAGCCTGCATTCGTTGGTCTGTCTAGAATTCAGAACAATTTCACCTCGAAGAAATGACGTGATTTAGAGATAATGCTACTAAAATGTAAAAGAAACCTTTCAGAATTACAAAAAGATTTTAAACTTTAAAAGATGTAGAAGGGTTTTAGAATTTCCCTAAATTAAGCGACTTTTTATTGAGATAAGCAATATTCTAAGCCCACCATTATTTGCTTTCTAACGTAATATGCCAGTCTGTTTTATCGTTCTATAAATATAAATAATGAAGATATTGATTCAGAACTTCAAAAAAGCACTAGTAAGAACAAAATGCCGTTAGTTTATTTATTAAATAATTCTTTGCTTATTTGGTTGCTTTTGCTCGACTGTGCCCACTAACGCTTTCTCCTTCACATAAGAATACTCGTAAAAATTCTGGAGTGTTATTGACCCACATATTTAGACAACGATAGAAGAAATCTTCTCAGCTCTATTTCAATTAATTAAAAACAGTAAATCTGGCCATCTTTCCTGCGCTTTTCAAGTTATATTTCTATCGATTTTCATTCATTTTCAGAATGATTTAGAGGGATTTGATAGATTTTTGATATTTTATCGTACAGATGGCAGCATCAGTTAGAAATGTTACAGGTTTAAAACTTAAAGATACTAAATTTAATTTAATAATTAATAAGTAACTTCAAGTTATTTGAAAATATGTACATTAAACATGTAATTAGCACGCAAACTAATGGTAATGTTCAGCTTGATAAATGTCATTTAGAGTTTGTAGCTTTGATAAAAACTGGGATCGCTTCTCTAGTGAATTGAGAAGCACCAGTATTTTAAATAAAAAAGTGAATTTACTCTGCGGAACGTGGTATAAGGGACCCTTTTCGTTCCTAAAATGAACACACTGGATTTTGTGTTTAGTGTAATTCGTCCGGATTATTTCGGAAGAATGCAATAGCTGCTCTTTTTCAATTGTTTTGGACATTTTTCTAATAAAATTAACAGATTGCGATACTCATTGTTACTATTATGCAATTAGTAGTAGTAAACATCTTTATTTCTAAAAAAAAGGCTATCGACCTTTCGGTCTTTCTGCCCTTGTTTAATACATGTAGTCTTAATCTAAATAAAAAACAAAATGAAGATTCTCTTATTATAGGTTGGATAGGAGAATGAAAATTCTCTTATTATAGGTTAACAATCTTATTAAATAAACTTTCCAATTCTAATGACAAGAAAAAATTATTTTATTGTCCAGTAGTCAGTTGCGTTTGTAAGTGTTCGAGTAGCGTTGATGTAGGGAAACGGAAGCGGGATTGTCTGGTTGGTTTTGTAAGACAAAGGGGATTCAGTATGGTCCAGTTGTAGGGGTTGTTTGTCCATTTTGTCTGTAGATGTATGAGTCTTTCCGAAATCTTTGTCATGTTTGTGCGTTCGTATAGTAGTTGGGTGGAGGGGTTGTGTAGTGGGTTTTGGGGGTGTCTTATTCGTGTTATTAGTCTTAGTGTAATTTGTTCTGTTGTTTGTATATAACGTTTTGTCCTTTCTGTTCCGTTGGTCATGAGTATATGTCCATAGTCTAGCAAGGGTCTACAAATAGCCTTATATGCAATTATTTAACTTCTGAATTGCAATTTCTTTTTCAACGGTTTTTCTCGATATGTACATATATAGAGATACTTTTTCTGAAATGAAAATAAAATAGACCTCTTAGAAATAGACCTTTAGTACAAACATTAGAATTTGCAGCATATCTAGAGATACTTTTGTGAATGTTTTTATTCGTTTATCTATGGTAGTATGAACTTGAAAGCAATTGATTACTTTCATTAGATTAGTATTCAACTTTTGCTCATTGCATGCCATTGAGACGTTGTGGCCCCAACTAAAATAAAAGGCCCCCAAATAAAGATCGCATATTTACGCGGTTGGCTGCAAAAGCCAATTTTCTCGAGTTTGTATAAGAGAATTTTTGAAAATATGAGCCTAATACTTGAAAAAGAGTTACAAGCGGGAAATTCTTCCCTACCCACATTAACCTTGCGACTTTCAAGTCGTTCTTCTGACAATCAATTGATGGTCATTTATAATGCTATATTACTACACTCTATATATAAAGTGTTTCGAATAAAACTTGTCGAAGTAAAGTATAGAAAGCAACATGAACTTTAAGTGAGTGTGAAGTGGTCCAATGTGCTAACGACGTAAAATGTTCTTTTGTGTGATACGACAAATGAGCCTGTTTTAACTTTTTATAAATATTTTGGGGTTTCCATAAAACATATTTTTTTGCCTAATTTCCTATGATTACAGTGGCAGTTTTGACTTAATTTATTATAGGTCCTCCTGTCAGAGATGTGGTGTAAGTAACTGCTGTAAAGCAATTGCATAATTTAAAATTTAGTATAAAAAACTTGTAGAAGATTAATATTTCCAAACATCTAAGAAATATAATGCATTCCTTTTGGCGTGGAACAATTTTGTGTGTAGGACAAAATTTTATGATATACGGTATGTAACTATAGAAGAGAGAATCCGAAACTGGATGAAAAAACAATAAGCTCTTTTAAGAGTAGTAGTAAACATCTTTATTTCTAAAAAAGGCTATCGACCTATCGGTCTTTCTGCCCTTGTTTAATACATGCAGTCTTAATCTAGATAAAAAACCTATATGAAAATTCTCCTATTCTAGGTTAACAATAGTAGTAGTAAACATCTTTATTTCTAAAAAAGGCTATCGACCTATCGGTATTTCTGCCCTTGTTTAATACATGCAGTCCCAATCTAAATAAAAAACAAATATGAAAATTCTCCCATTCTAGGTTAACAATGTTATTAAATAAATAAGATTTCAGTGGCAAGAAGAAATTATTTTATTGTCCACTAGTCCGTTGCGTTTGTAAGTGTTCGAGTAGCGTTAATGTAGGGAAACGGAAGCGGGATTGTCTGGTTGGTCTTGTAAGACAAAGGGGATTCAGTATGGTCCAGTTGTAGGGGTTGTTTGTCCATTTTGTCTGTAGCTGTATGAGTCTTTCCGAGATCTTTGTCATGTTTGTGCGTTCGTATAGTAGTTGGGTGGGGGCTCTTTTAAGATTATTTACATAAATATAAAACGAATGATACTAGATGAAGTATAGTATAAAAGCAATTTTTCCAAATGGCCAATGTGTGGAATAACTCTTATGGAGCAATTCTTAATCAGCAAATAATGAATAATTATACTTTTTATTGGTATCAATGAAAATAAAATTACTATTGGCCCCGTAGTATTGTAGTATTTTCAGGTGATACATGGCTAACTGTAAAGGAATCTGCCACAGACAGTAACATCATGATAGGAAGCTGGTTAAACGATTTCAAATTAACTTTAAACATTTCCAAAACTAATTATATAGCGTTCTCCTTCACTTCTCCCACAATTTTCAAAAAATTTACATTGACAGTTTTAAACTGTCGATAACGACTTCGATAACGAATATAGTTCGTAGGTAGACCACTCAAGATACCTGGGTATTGTTTAGATAACCATATTATAATAAAATAATAAAAAATAAATAAAAAATAAAACCATATTTATAATAAAATAAAAAATAGATAATAGTGTATAGATAACCATCATAGATGGGATCAACATGTCCTTCGGCTGACAATAAACATAAGAAAGTTGATTGGTAAATTTCATATTGTGCGAAATATCATAAGCAAAAAACTATTAATTATTTTGTATGGAGCTCTTGTCGAATCGTTGCCTCAGCAATATCTCAATATTGTATAGTCCAAAAGAAATTCCTGGGTTCCAGTCAGTATTAGTGTTTATTGTTAAAAAAAAATTTACAAATACGCTTCGGTGTCTTTCTCCACCATCATCAGTTTGTCTAAAATACACATTCACAGTCATTATTAATTTAAAACAAACGCTCTGCTAAAATATACATACTAAAATATAAATTACAAACATATTAAAAAGTATATTAAAAACATAGGTTCACAGGTGATGAGTTTGGACAATCATATTCGGGAAAAGACTAGATTCTATTGTTTAGAGATTTAAATTTTACTTACATGTATGGCTGTTTCGACCTTCACATTTGACAAGCTATTGACAAGCTATAAACATTTTTTAACAATAAACACTAATATTGACTGGTACCCAGGAATTTCTTTTAGATTAAATGGAAATACAGTCAGGAAAATATACACAATAATATTGTATAGAGGTTTGGGGAGGCCTTTGCAAGAATTCCCTGACTCCTCTAAATGTTGACCAGAATTATATTCTTAAAATAATTTACAAAATAAATAAACGATACAATATCGATCTTCTGTACTCTAAGGACATCATTGATATTCGCCCTTTATATAAAGTGACCACACGTCCCGATTTTGGCGGGACAGTCTCGATTTTTGGTGGACTGTCCCGCGTCTCGCCGATTTTTTAAAATGTCCCGATTTTAGGAAAATATCTGCATTTCTTATTTTAAATGTACTGTAAAAATATATTACCTATTATTTATTAAGTATTATGGTGAGTATAAAGAAATAACTTGGATCTTGGATCAAAAATATGACCGTGAAAGAAAATCATTATTTTTTTTAAGTAAAAAATTTAATTTGATTAAAAATCATAAAGTTCGAATTATTATTTTTTACAAATATTTTTATAGTTACCAATAATTAATAATAAATACATTTTTGTATAATACATATATAAACATAAGTATATGAATGTATGTAATAAAAAATATCTAACTAAATTGTAATTCTCATTTCATCCCATTTGTCCCGCTTTGTCTCCTTGAAAATGTGGTCACTTTATCTTTATACTGCCTTGCAACCTGTTCATATATACATAAAGCTAAAAAGTTTAACGAAATTGTCGATCATTCATATGGCACAAGGAATAAACTTATTAAACACCTGAAAATACCCATTAATAATACGGCTAAGAATATAAAGTCACTCAACTATCTTGCTCCGAAATTATATAATTCCATCCCCCATAGGATAAGATCTGTAGATAATACTGCAACCTTCAATAAAATTTGTAGATCTTATATATACGGCAATTTAAGTAAATTTAGGGCGTTGTTCTCAAATTAACTCAGCTTCCAATGTTAATTGTTCATTCCTCACTTTTCTACCCAATAAATCTACCTAACTCTCCTCCCTTTTCTGTACACGCACATACAGATGTTCAGTCATCTAGGTGCGTTATTTAATTAATTAGAATTTTAATAAATTTATAACTACTATTGTTGAAGGTTTTTTGTACGCTATGAAATTGAAATACATTATTATTATTGATTAAAAATAGGTATAAAAACTCATCCAGTGAAGCTTGAAACTATACATTTCTTTGTAAATTCACATTTATTTGATGCTTAATTGTTAGGGTCTAAATGATCTACTCCTTTCCTAATAGAGAGCACTGTTGAGAAAAATATAGGTATTTGTGTTCTAGCTAAACTAAAATTAAGACTGGGGTAAAATAGGAGTGGCAGATAAAGCCATTTATTTCAAGGGACAAGTTTGAACAAGATAAAGGCGGAATCTGTTCAATTCCTTACGATATCAATTTCACCTACCTTACTTTATCCACAATAATTTCAGGTTTACGAGACAGTGCTGAATATGTTCACGGCACGACAATATGGAAGGTATAGAATACAAGTTCCAATCACATACACAAACGGGATATCTTACATTTACATTATTTTTATTATCGGAGAATTTCATTATTTTGAGAGGAGTATTGAAATATTATATTCGGTTATATGTTTATTTAACAAGGGGATATCAAAAACTTAAGAATTAACGAAATTAATTCAACGACCAAAATACAAAAATATTTGAAAATGTCACATTATTTCTTAGTTTTGCTGCTGCTTCTAACTTTTTCAAACGTGTATGTTAAATTCAGTCGAACAATACAATTTCCTTGGATACTGCGTGCATTTCTAGGGATCCTGCTTTCTCCGATGCTCAAATGTAAATGTTTGACTTACTTTTAATTTAAGAAGTTTCAACTCCGTTTTCTTCTTGTCTGAAAAACAAATGCTAATAAATATGAGCTTTAAACTCGCCGAATGGTTTCCAGCAAATTAGTTCTTTTCAGTTTCAAAATACACATTCAATCGGAGAAGAACTGCTTACCCACAAAAAACTGACTAGTTTATTTAAGCATGTTTTATGGTCTCTGACCGAATGAGCTGTAAAAAAGGACATTAAGTAGCGAAGGGGCCAGATAGGAAACACACAAATAGTCTCGTTAACAAAATTGCTCTATTGATGACCTGAGATTCTTCAGCCCATCTCTTTGGAGATTTCACAAAATGCTGATACTCAGTGGAAATAAACCTAAATGTGTCACAATTGGTATTAATTTATATGAAAATAAATAATAACTCACCGCTAGATCTGTTTTAATCAAAAACGCAAAAATGAAAATTTGCTCTCGATTACTTCGTATTAACTGATTTTTATTAAACTTAATTTATTATTAGTGACCGTAGTGGTAATTGATAAATGATGCTTATTTAGGTCTTTGGCAAAAAATAAAACACATTTTTCTTGGGCGAGCGTTTCGGCTATATTTAAGCCCTCTTCAGGGCTCAATGACGTTGGTGCTATATTTGCATAGAATGTACAGATTAGCGTTGGAGGTAGGTTCTAAAAATACACGTACCTCAAACGGTATGTTGATCTTTCTGTGCATTCTGTGCAAATATAGCATTGAGCTACTTCATTGAGCCCTGAAAATGGCTTAAATATAGCCGAAACGTTTGCCTCAAAAAAATAGTGTTTCATTTTTGGCTACTATCTATTGACCCATAAATCCAAAGGCATAAAGAGGGATCATTTACCAATTATTACGTCTCTATATTATGACGAAATAATAGCATAAAAGAATGCCATTTGTCTGAAGAGTTACACCATCTTGCAAGGCGTAGAAAAAGCCTCTAGTTTACTAACTTTCACTTTCTCATTCCATATAGATGAACTCTATTAAAATTTTGTACGAACTCTGATACACCAGCCCAACCGATAATTATGCAAAAATTTCCGGTGTAGTCTTTCTGGCATGAAATGGAAGTTTTAAATTGTTTTGATGTATCCGGCTGGCTTATTGTATCTTTTTGCTGGTGGCATCGTTTGCATTTTGTCATTCACGCTTTTTGCTGACTGATTTATAGTCTGATTGGTCCCCACTCAGGCGATTTAGCGGAGAACCGAGCATTTTTCGACTTTCGCGGCATTCTTCAAGCTCGTTTAGTAAATGGCCAATTTGTTGCCTCGCTGAACTGTTATATACGATGATTGTGCCACGTCATCTTAAATATAACGTCATTTGTATTATTTATAATTTTGCAAAAAGTGGTTATTATTTGAGAAAAAATATTTGTTTTTAATAGTATCTATTTGGACTTTTAAATGCGCTTCGTTAAGCTAAGAGTAGCTTGCTTTCTATATGAGGTAGAAGAGATTTAGATAATCAAGATATATTCGATTGCTATTTTAATTAACAAATGAAAAATTAACAGCTCAAGGCACTAAATGATCGAATAAATCACTTCTTTTATTACTTTTCCGTCTAGTCCTATGATTTCTGATAACATGAGTACGACATGCACCATTATAGAATAAGCATGTCCCTGTAAACATCATAGTTGCTCGAATGAGAACTGGAGTGTGATATCATAAATTTATAACAGCAAACTACAACTTATGTGTATTAAGTAATCTTAATGCACTTGTCTGAAATTCCAGCTAAATAGTAGTTTTAATTTGATGTTTGTACTTCTCTGGCAGTCATTCTAGAGGCTTATACATTATTTTCAAATTTTTTCCTCGGTGCTATTATTAATGGTAATTATATAAAAAAGTAAAACATTTCATTCTAACAACGGGTATTGATCATTTTCTGAGATACAGCTGACTACTTCTGTTTGCTGCTCACCCGTGCGTGAAGAACTGCCAATAGTGATGAGCGAGACTGGTCTTGGTCTTGCAGTCTTGCTCTTTTTGCAATACCAAAACTATGTATGCAAGAACAAGGCCAAGGCCATGTTCTTCTAGACTAAGACTTTCGCAAAAATTTTGCGAGTCTCACAAAACTCTGGCGGTTTGGCACAATATGATCTATCGGATTGCTTATAATAATATTTGTTTGGTTTATTACCTTTAAATATAAAATTAAATAAATTATCGTCTAATTACTTTAGAATTAATTGACAGCAGTAAATTAACTTCGGCTTTCTTTCATAACAATCAAATTGCGGGAAAACGTATTGCTGGAATCCGCAAATCAATCGTTTTGCGTTGAAAGCAACGGCGCGTTCCCGATCAAAGCAAAGTTATCACAACCTGTACTCTTATTTAATTTTATTTATTTGGATTTGATTTTAGAGCATGTCTGTCTAGACTAATTATTTAAGAACCATTTCGGACTCGGTTTAAAACCCTGACACAGACAATACTGTAATCCCATATTGAAGCGCATTAAATCTGTCCTCGTGGTACATACCAACGATCTACTTTAGGTGAGAAAACACAAAATTAGAGACTAAACTTTTCAACAAGTGTGACAGGGCTTAACATATTTTAAACAGGGCTTAACATATTTCAGATGTAACTGGTTCCAGATATTTTCCTTTCTTTTCTAGAGTACCTAAATTTGGGGGTAGTTGGTATGAATATTTAAGTTAATAACTGAATATTAGGGTTTTCTTATGCATATTTTATAAAACAGCAAAACCTCAAGTAGTAATTAAATACCGCTGAACAATTTAAAGTATACACTTTAATAATTATTTTTCCAATATTCCTTTGCGCGAGTCCTGCAATCATTTGATGTGTAAACAGTAGGGTGGTTTTCAATACATGTGAAGAATGATGTTCATTGTTAATAAGTGAGTTTCTCATCATATTTGGCTAATGTGCCGGGGGTTAAAATTCTACAAGCTCAAGCAATACATTAAATTATCTTCAGCTTAAATCAATTTTATTGTACTTTTGTTGGAATGTGCAAATTATAAAATATTAAATGAAATTCCAGTTGGGTAGAGACTGTCTTCGGGAGCTTATTAGACAATAAAATTAGACAAAAATTGCGCTTCAATAATTTTGAATAACAAAATATCATCATCATCATCAACCAGCCCTTAGAACCAGGTCCAATGTTGGACATAGGCCTCCCGCATGGTTTGCCCTCCAACTCTATCGTAACCTGCCGGGATCCAGTTGTTTGCGATTAATCGGTCCAAGCTGTAGGTGGTCTTCCTCTCTTTCGCTAATGCTTATTGGTGCGAGACCGCCATACCAACAACCTCTTTGTCCTCCTGTCGTCGCTCATTCTGGCCACGTCTCCTGCCCAATTCCACTTTAATGTGGTTATTCGCTCGACGATGTCTTTCACGCCGCTTTTTCGCCGCAGGTCCTGGTTTCTGACGTGATCTCTCACACTGAATCAAATCATTGACCTTTCCATTTTGCGTTGTGCTACTTTGAGTTTTTTTGCAGATGTCATCGTTAAGCACGGGCAGAACGCATTGGTCGAACACTTCTCTTTTCTGGCGGGTGGGGGGTTCGCTCTTGAAGGCATGTTTTAACCTTCCATAGGACACCCATCCTAGGCTGATCTTTGAGTACAGTTCGCATGTTTGGTTGTCTCTAGATATTCTTACCTCGTGGCCCAGGTACATATAAGTTTCGATCCATTTAATTTCGGTATTGTCGATGTTTATACCTTCGTTCATGACGAGATTTGTCATGATCCTTGTTTTAGAAAAGTTCATTTTCAGACCATTCCCGAAGCATGCCTCCTCCAATTCTTAGAGCATTTGTCTCGCCTCTCCCAAGTCGTCAGTTGTTAGCACCTAGTGGTCCGCGAAGCGGAGGTAGCTAAGTTTCAGATCATCTATGTTTATTCCTCTTGCATCCCAGTCAAGCTTTTTGAGGGCATGTTCTAAAACGGTGATAAATAATTTAGGAGACATGGTGCCTACTTGCCTCACACCTCTTCCAATTTTAATGGGGTTGCTGGCTTCATGTAGCCTACCTGACATGGCATCGTTTCTGTATATATTATAGATGAGTCTTGAATATCTATAATCTACTCGACATGCTTGCAGGGCGTTTAGTATAGCTTTCATCTCAATGGTGTCAAAAGCTTTGTGAAAGTCCATAAATAGGAGAACTAGTGATTGATGAGAGAATTGTATTCGATGATTTTCTCAACGAGGGTCTTAATACTTTGTAGGTGATCATGTGTCCCAATTCCCGGTCGGAAACCAGCTTGTTTTCATAGCTGGTAATGCTCGAGTTCATGTTCTATCCTTTATGTTATGACCCTGGTGAACAGTTTCTGTAAGTTGCTGAGGAGAGCTATTAGACGGTAATTTTCCAGGTTCATTTTGTCTCCCTTTTTATGGAGTAGTATGGCGGTCGCTTAATGCCACTGATCTAGGACGGTGCTTGAATGTAGACAAAGGTTGAACAGTGTTCGTATTTTCTCCAATAACAGGGAACCTCCAGCCTTTATTGCTTCTGCAACCATATCGTCTTTTCCTGGTGCTTTATTGCTCTTCATTCTTTATTCGTCTTCTTCAATCTTTCATTATTTCTTCGGTAATGATGTCTGATATCTCTTCTGATCCGTGGTTTACGAAACCTCGTTCTTGTGTAGGTTTAGGGGTTCTTGGATGCGGCTCCGGTATAATTCGCAATAGAACTGTTCCACGATGCTCAGGATTTCGTCTCTATTTGAAGTGATGTTGCCATGTTTATCTTTTAATTGGAGTAATTAAGATTTACCCTCGGTAAGATTTTTGCGTAGTATTTTCATACTTCCATTCTTCTCTATAGTTTCTTGGGTTTTCTTACCGTGGTATTTTCTGATGTCCCTTCTAATTCCTTTAGAGATTTCCTTATTTTGATCTCTTATTTCTGTATTTGGTTTCGCTCGAGGATCAGGTTTTTCGTAGTTTGACTGATTTTCTCTTCTTTTGTGATTTTGGGGCGTAAATTGTCTCCAATTTGAACTTATTTTATCTATCCCCAGTAATAAATTTTATTTTTGCATTATTATCATGGAGATGCATTCCTGTTTTAGGTATAAATCTAGTTTTTTATTATTCTGTATTATTTATATTATATGTGTCTAGGTTAATAGTTTATACAGTTATGATATCAGGATGATCCTCTAACTCTAATTAAGATTTATTGGGTAGGTTTCGATCAGTAGCTCAGATAATCTCTTATGAGGTGTGTCCTCTCTTATCAAATATATCATTTTAATTAAAATCCTTGTACAGTTTTTAGCCTTGAAAAGCAAGTTGAAATTATATTTACAAAAATCAATGTGATTTAAATAATTTACTAAAAACTGGCACTTACATGCTTCTTAGACTTCATTATTTATCATAAAATTATTGATTGATACTATACGGAAACTATACAGTCATCTTTTTAAGTTTAAACCTAAAGAAAGTTCAAATATAAACAATTGTACTAAGTATATAAACCTCGCAACGTATTTCCTAACGAAGAGACCGAATAAATCGAAAATGAAGTATTGCGATCCTCTCTATAGTGCGGTTGCCCAACGCTGCCTTGTAGAATATTCAAATAAAAGCGGGGTGTCGATTAAAATTCAGTATTCCAAACCCCATTCGATAAAAAATCAAAAATTTTATTTCGCTCGAATGGGCTCAGAATAATGATTAAGCCAAGCAAGGGCGCAAATTTTTTATTTTAAGAATCGCTTTCCGTCAGGAAACAAACAGGGTCTAAAAGAAATCCCCAATAAAATGAATATACATAAATTAATTTTAGTTCTCCCGTGGTGTTTAAAACAAGCCGGATTATACACCCCAAAAATGCGCAATTGACGGTTTCTGAGAGTGCATTAGTATTTAATTTTTAATCATTGGTTAAACTAGCGAGTTTTTTTGGAGTGCTGGAAGTGAAGTATTAATACATTTGCGTTTGTTCTCGGAGGAAAACAATTATTTTAATCAGTAGGTTTTCAACAAAAACATGAATGAATTTGAATGGAAATCTTGAAACGAAGAATACGTCTTGAATTGTCCGATGGTGATTAAAGTATCCCTCTCTAAATGAAATAGTGCCGTAATGGCCGTTTGATGTTTAGGGATTTCTGTAAATGCTGTATTAGACATTAGGGCTGCAGCCGCGTCGGGGTTATATTCAATTGCTTCCCAACAGCCACCCTAATTAACACAATGTAATTAAATCAATTAAAGCCACAGTCCGCCTGGCTGGGATTTATTTTAAACTCCTAACCAAGATGCTGGAGTTACCCCTTCATTTGTTCTCTCTCTACGCGATCTCTCTTACAATAATCCAACTTTCGATGCTGAATGCTTGAAATGAATTTTCCTTTTTAGAAAATTAGCCTTTCATTGGCTTGGCAGTTAGTAATAAAAGTAGAATATATCTCACAGATCACATTTCTTAAATTTTTTCATTAGCTATTTCTTTCTCTATTTTGAAACAATTTCGTGTACAACGTTTGTCTATATTAATTTAATTTCAACAGATCTTGCTAATTGACAATTCTTGATTAAAATTTAATACCTCAAATTTATTTTCTGAGTTTTTTTGACTGATCACTCTTTAATATTTTTTTAGAATTCACTGAACTTGATTAAATCCTAATTTATAAATTCACGTCTGCGGCTTAATGTCTCTTCGATACTAAAGCAGATTTCACGCATAATCTGTCAATACCAGTTGAGACTGAAATGTTTACACTATACAGGGTGTCTCGTACATCCGTATCCGTCTACAATCCGTATTCAATACGAATATTTTTTCCTCGAAAACCGTTCTGTTTTTCGATATGAATCAAGAGTGTTTTTTATTTAGTTTAAGGTTGAAGCTACCTAAATACATGATTTTCGTGTCTTCATTATAAAGGGTAAAAAAACATTAACCATTATTGTTCTCTACCTAAGTCCATTCCGGGCAAACCGAAATGCTAAAAATGTTTTCATGTGTCCTTTTTAAGAGCAATTATGTACTGTTCATTGTATGAAAAAATAATTAAATTGCATGAAGTATTCTAAAAGCTATTTAAGAAAATCGATTCTCAGGTGGCTCCTTTAGAGGCTTGTATCTCCGTAGGGGGCTCTTTGGAATTTTTTTTATATAAACTTTTTATGTTTTTTTAACGTCCCCTGTACAAATCCGAGAGCATGCCCACATATTCAGGGACACCCTGTATATTTACAGGTACATGAAATAATTGGTAATTATGACAAAGGTATGTAATCTGCTTAGACGCGCTAATGTTAGTAATTTGGAATAAAGCTTTCTTCGTAAAAACTTGCCTGAATCCTAATCCTAATAGTAGAAAATAAAATACCAAGAAAAAGAATTCGACAGTGTTTACTTAAAAGGAATTTTGTGAGATTAGTAAAACGTGAATCCTTATTAATAAAGATTGCAGCTGAGCACATTAGGAAATATTCAGAAGTACCAAATATCAGGAATATTCCGGTAAAACTGTCAATAGTTAACTACTGAAAACGAAATAGAGAGAATACCCGGAATATAAATGTTTTTTGTGCATTTGCCTGATAAAAAGTGATCTTATTTCACAATAAAGAAAAAACTGTTCATAAAAAAGTAATCAAGAACTTTCACTTTTTGTCTAATCAAGATCTTTTGAGGTACTTGTGACGTTTAATACTTTTTACGTTTAATACTACTTTTATTGGCACACTCAATTAGACAACATTGATGTGGTTGATTTTTTTGGTTCACTTCGAGATCAGTGGGATAAATCCCTTGTAGCGAGATCACTCTGTGTAGCGTAAGAATGCATTTTACTTCGCGATTTCCGTGCATACATATGAAAGTGTAATTTTCAATGACAACTGAGAACTTTGTAAATACAATGTTCTTTTATACATTGAAAGCAAATGTTGATTAAAGTGGAGCCAAAATAAAAGACTGGCGACAAATAAAACATTTTCTTTGAAGACAGTAATAAATAAAAGCAAAAAGGGTGGCGTTTCCGTTCTTTGTATAGGTCTGGGTTTTGTAATTGCAGAATAATGGCATCTCCTTAGGCGGTGTTCCTTATCAAAAGGAAAGAGCCGTTAAAAATTAGTATAAAAATCGTCTTAATTTCATAATTTTCCGGTGGAATAAAATATAAGCGCCGACGGTTAAAATTCTATGTAATTTAGAGATGATGTTGTCTTACAAGGCACCTAGGGAGCGACAGCATTGTTGGTAAGGGCTATTTGCATAAATAAATAAGCGACAAATAAGATTTACCGGATTTAAAAACCTCCCCTAAGGTGCGTTTATTATTGCAACGTTTAGTGTTGTATAAATTATGTTTTGTACGTAGAAAGTTTAATCCCGAATAATACAACGTAAAGGAGTTTCTTATTGCCTACTGTATTTTTGCACATTAACGGTCATTTTACATCGATTTTGAAAGAATCCAACAAATTAATTTAATTTGTTCTTTGTGTAAACAATACTTTCTTTACAAGCTCAGAATGTTGCTTACATTATTTCAATATTGAAAGTCAACACACGAATATTCTATATTCATGAACAGAAGAACCTAGGCAAAGCAAATAAGCAGAAGGCAAGACAAATATTGGCTTGTTGACAATCACAGTTCTAAAGCGAGCCAAGTGTTACACCGCAAAATGGAAATCGGATTGCACGAGGGCGATTCCTCGGACTTGGGGCTTTATCAAAAACATTTTGCTGACTGGACAATTAGCTATCATAAAAGACGATGAGCAGACGGGCCTGTGGGCCTTTAATGGGCGTTGCAAGGTCCCTTTTTTGCTTCTGCCACCCCCTCTTATGGTGACGATAGACAAAAACTTGTCACGAATCTGCTACTATCAAAGCGTTTATTGCCTAAGGGTTACGTGATAGTAAATTTAGAAAAGTGATAAATAGATACAATAGATTGCTTTTTGTTAATTAATCTCGGAATAAGCTTTATTTTCAACGAAGCAACAAGAGTAACTAGTGTTTAGTTTACATGTTGGCTAGGTATATGAAAGAATTGTTTTAAAGCAAAATATATAATGATTCCGTTTCGTATATACCTGTGTTTCGAAAATTGTCTATCGACTTTCCACCTGCTAGTTTTTTGATTGACTGCATTTATTTACTACATGGGTGACTGCTTATGGTTATTTGTCAGACGAAATATCATTTCACGTGTTACATTAGTTCACGGTTTTGCTCACTTTACATTATGGGAATTTCAGATTAAAATAGAGAACATTGCAAATTACAGATCGGTCCAATCCTCCGCTCAGATATAAAACTTGGCCATTTTAAATTAACATTTTTTATATTTTATAAACATATTAATATATGAGACGCCATAGAGCTGCGTATTTTTCGTATATCTCAACTTTGCACAGTTTCAGGTAAAACGTTTCAAAGCAAAGCTGTGTACAGGATTAATCTATAGGGTTGGAACCTTCGACACTCACGACAAACCTCTGTTTAAGTTAAGTTTTAATATACCTCTGAAGATGGTAGCATAGCTGCCGAAACGCACGTCAGGTTTTAATATAAAGCTTCGACAAAGTGGTAAAACGATAGTGATTTATTGTGTACATGAGGATTAAAAATTAGTGAATTTTCGGATTTTCAATTTATGTATATGTATGATACATGTTTGTCTATATTTCATGACTAACGCTTACATCTGTCTCTCCTCACGTTATAATAGTAAATAGTATTATATTTTAAGCAAACCACCAATAATAACGGGAAACGGAAACGCTGAAAACGCCTTATGAAAGGATTTCCGCTTGTATCGACTATTGAATAAATGGTAAATGGTGACTAGTTTCACCTTTAATAACACCCATTATTTCAGCCTGCAAAAATTACAGAGAGATAGCACTAATCAATGTAGCCGATCGTAGCCTAAAGTCCTATCGAACGTAGTTCTTCTAAGACTAACCTCCTTCACCGAAAAAATATTAAGAGACTACCAGTGCGGTTTCAGAGCAAATAGGCCAACAACGGACCAGCTGTTTACCATTGGGCAATTGCTAGATAAGAGTTGGAAATTCAATCAAGTGTTCCTCCAGTTATGTATAGATTTCCAGTAGGCATACGACAGCGTAAACAGGGTCAAAATATGGCATGCAATGGTTGAGTTTGGCTTCCCACCTAAGCTGATCAGAGTAACCAGAGCTTGTGCTGAGGGTTCTAGGTGCAGAGTAAAGACTGGTGATGACCTCTCAGATGTGTTTCAGGTAAACACAGGTCTTAAACAGGGAGACGCACTATCACCCACGCTTTTCAATATCGCATTGGAGAAAGTAGTAAGATAAGCCAAAACTCGAAACCCAGCTATTCGGGGCAGTGGATCAAACTTGCTGCTAGCATATGCCGACGACATAGATGCGGTGAGCCTAAGCGTCATAAAGCAAAAGAACTATTGTTCAAAATCGAAGAAGAAGCGGCATATATGGGGCTTAAAGTCAACGAGGCCCAAACAAAATACATGCATGTCTCAAGGCCAGGTAGTACTAGGGTAGGACAAAATGTGACCATGGACACATACAACTTTAAGACCGTAAAACGATTCAAATACTTAGGGTCAACAATCACATCCGACAACGACATGAGTGAAGAAATCAGAGGACGCCTAAAGTCAGCCAACAGGTGCTTATACGCCCTAAAGGATATACTAGAGTCCAAATACCTGACTAGGAGAACGAAAATCAAAACGTACCAGACCATGATAAGACCCGTGGTAATGTACGGCTGCGAAACCTGGACACTTACGCTGCGAAATGAGGAACTAATTCGAATATTCGAGAGGTAAGTGCTGAAGAAAATGTTCAGACCCACCAAAAACCAGGATACGCAAAGCTACCGAATCAAAGCAAATGCCGAACTAAAACAAATATACAATCAACCAGAACTGATTAATCTCATAAAGGCACAAATGTTGAGATGGGCAGGGCACGTACGAAGACAGCGAGAGGATAGAATGGTCCGCTTAATATGGGACAGAGAAGAAAGAAGACGACCACTTGGAAGACCGAGATTAAGGTGGCGTGATAATATAGCAACGGACCTCCGGAAAATGGGCATCGGGAATTGTCTAGAAGTTATGGAAGACCGAGACAGATGGAGGCAAATTGTTGCCTCAGCCAAGGCCCAGCAGGGGCTGTAACGCTACGGAGTAGTAGTATTATTTCAGTAACATTTTCAAATCTGCAGTAAACTCTGCGTAAAATTGTTTGTGTTGTATAAAACCAATAACTGATACTATAATGTATTGCCATGTGTATTGAATGAACTTAAATATTTTTAGATGATGCGAAGGTTTTAATATTATTTAAATTTGAATGTGTTAATGAGGCATGTACAACTTTACAAAATATGGCATTTTGAGCAGGGCTTAAATTGGCAAATTGGTAAGGTTTTGATGGTTTATCAGTAAAATGTATTATTGAAACCAATATGGTGGGTAACAATAAGACTATATGAACATATAGTCTTGAGACAAAGGCTTTAACCAAGAGATACACCAATAATCTTAGGACAATGCAAAGGGCCATGGAGGGAGCAATGCTTGGCGTTAGTTTACGAGATAAAATCTGTAATGAAAAAATAAGAAAACGAAGGTAATGGGCATAATACAGCGAATCGCGGAGCTTAAGTGGCAATGGGTTGGGCATCTTGCCAGACATAAAAAAATGCCAGACTAAGTGTGGACAGATGGGTATCAAGGCTTGTACACTGGAGACCACGGCAAACAAGGAGGAGTGTCGGCAGGCCACAGAGGAGATGGTTGGATGATGTTAAAAGAATAGCAGGGTAAGATGGTAGCATACAGCTAAAGACACAACAGCATGGAAGCAAATGAAAGAGGCCTTTGATCAGGAGTGAACATACAAAGGCGGACAAAGAAGAAGAAGAAGAAGAAGATGAACAATAAAGTGTTGTAGTTTGTAAAGCTCCTCCACTAGTTGCAATTTCTTGCCTCCGAAATATTATTTTAAAATATTAGATAAAGTAAGTAAATAAAGCCCAATATTCATATTCAAAGCGATTGAATAGCATGTAAGATATTTGCAGTTCTGACAGAGTATAGCAAATTTGGTTTAGGAATAATGCCGGTGAAGAAAGCTTCAATATATCAGGCTGCAACGGATACTACGGTTGGCTCTATTGAAAATGGTATTGATATTGACTTGCAGTTAAAACCGTACTTAGTTATAAAAGTACAGTTAGTTGAATTAAAATTAGTATTAGTTGAAATGTGTCGAAACTGGACAAAACAAGACAGGACAAATAAATAGTGAAAATAATAAAGTAAAGTTTCCGAACTATCCTGTTTAGGAGTCTGGTCACTTCAAATATACCTAAAACTGTACTATTGCCCTTCGTTATAGTTGTAAGTATAATTTTATTTCCAGTATCACAAGAACGTCATACAATCCTGGTGTTATTAAGTAATGCAACTTTTCGTAGCTGCATTTTTCAAAGTCTGGGACACAACCGCTATTTGCGGAGCACTCTGTATAGTTAAGAATAGCATTGAAAAAGAAGTTTTATTTGGAAAAATTCCGACAATTAAAAGTACGGAATGTTTTGTAGAAATGTTTAAAAAATTATCAGTATACCCCTAAAAATCTATTCTATCCTATTCTATAGAAGCGAATAAACCGTTATAGCTTTACTTCTTTTTATATTTAAGAAAGTATTAATTTTTTTCGATCGGTAATTTTAAGGTGCATGTTTTCCAGTCTTTTACCCGCTAAGCAAATTCGCCGTGTGTCATGTAATTCTACGTTATGAAATGCAAAATTTGCTTAATTTGTAAAAAAATATACCTGAGAAAGAATATCAAATCTTTGACAGAATAGCGCATGCGCATTTTGCGTAACAAACCCTCATGGATCGAGCGTTTACGCCATTCCCGAATTATAACGGAAATTTATTGATAGGTAACCATGACAATCAAACGTAATGACAGCGTTGAAATTGACACATTTAGTGCCATAGCGCGTTGTCACTGTCACGGAACAAATCGATTTTGTGAATCAATTGAATAATAAAGAAGTTTCAAGAGTCCCATAATGAAAATCGAGCTGATTTCCGATCCTATTTCAACTCTTCCTGACGAGCAACTTCGAAAATGGGCAGAAAACCTGGAGTATGCTGTCAACAACTTGTAAGTGTTTCAGAGTGGTGAATGCGGTCACCATGATGTTTGGGTTACCAAATTTAACTTATGTTTAAATAGCTGAGTGTTTTTCGATTGCTCGTGTCATCTTGCGGTTCAAGTTGTCCAAAAATTGAAGAGGTTAAACGTAAATTACAAGGGATTTAGTGTTCTTGGGGGCTATTGTCAAAATCCGGTTCTGTTCTGGGCTTTCTAAGGGTGCGCAGACTCGGCTTTTTATTGAAACTTGGTGCGCACCAGTGGCTTACATTCTCACCTAAGCTCTAGTCTTGATTCGGATATATCCGAGACGTAATTTACTGATGTTGGCGAAACGTCAGTACGAATTGTTTCTTCAGAAAATCGAATGACTTATCCTATGTTGCTTTTATTTTAGGGACCAGTTCGAGCCCATAACAGAGGCTGAATTGACTAAGATAAAGGAGGATATAGAGAAAGTCTACTTTGAAATGTGGAAGAGAGCATTTCAGCCGGTAGTTGCTGAGCTTAAGATCCGACTTGCGCTGTTGAAGAAGTGAAAGCTTCAGACTGTATTCCTTGTTTTAAAATTGTTTGCGTTAAATTAAACCAATGACTGACATTACAATGTATTGCCATGGGCATTGACTGGAATTAAATATTTTTAAATAACATATTTATTAATTTGACATTCAACATTAAGTTGAGTTAAGATTTAAAGTCGATCAATGTCTAGGCTTTTGAGCTCATTTAAAACATAATATTTATGCTGCCTAATTTGAACATTATCGAAAGCATAGCAAAAAATAGCAAGCAATTTCATGAGACATATCCGCTCAATCAAGACGCGAATTGGGATATGCAGGTCGCCCAAGGAGAAGATGAAAACACCCTGCAAACCGCTTTTGTAATAAAGAAGTCTATCTCAGAGGGATATATTAACGCAGAACAGGAATCAGGCTATTCTATAACGATTTATTTCGTTGATGCCTTTGCAGGATGAGCAAACTTGTTATACAACTTGACATAAACTTATTGGTTCAATTTTTTAAATATATTTTGCTCTTCTTATCTGAAGAATAGATAGGTGGAAATCTTTAGATTTTAGTAAAGTAGGAACCCAATTTAGTCACATTTTTGCCAGTAAAACTTAATTAAGTTCCAATTAAGACTGAAAAAGAAATAAACGTAGCATAGTTGCACGTCGGTCACCATGTAATAGATTTATCATAGATAATACATTGTTTCTTAACGCTTTTTGTTAAAGAGTTGACTTAACTTGTTACGTGTGGGCAAGAGTGAGGATTCCTGGATTCGATTTAAGGTAAATAATTGGGGTTGATTAATTCATAGTTCTGATTGCAATTTGTATCAATAAAGTTAGCATTAATGAGAATTTACGTATAATTTGTATAAATTATATCAAAATCGGAGATAAATTGGAGCAGATTACAAAAATAAGAGGACATTTTATGAAGGTTTTTGTGGGCAAATTTTACTAGCAGCTTATCGCTCTAAATAATTCAAGATTTGTTTCCAAAAATCCCTATTTCAAAATTCGATATAACTTGATAATTTTCATTTGTAGATTATGGAATGCTATAATTCTAAGAAACTATTTTGCTAGAATTTGTTTTCCCAAATTGCAATTCACAAATAAAATTCACAGTTCATATTAATATGATGCCAGCAAAAGCAATGACATTTACATTCATAAGTTTAGTGCCTATATCTTCAGGTTTATGAGCTGGATTATATAGATCTACGTGATATAGTTAAAGTATAACTGATTTTCAAACTGTGAATTCACCAGCCATTTGTCCAGCCATTTTCACAAACTGAATAGTCAAAATGTTCTGGTATTATTGATAAGGCTAGTTCTTTAATCGAAACGCTTTTATAATTTTGAAAATTTAATGGGAAAGTCCCGTCCTGAAGTTAAAAAGTTAAAAAGGGCCAAATATCAGGCGTCTGGCAGCTTTACTTCCAGCTCAATGAATCGAAATGCCTCTAAACGGCACCGAACGCCGAAAATCATTGCGGATAATGACATTAAACTCATTAAATCAGAATAAGAACCTGCGACGTTTTTACCGACGATGGCTTTGTGTGAGCCTAGCGCTCCGTAGTTTCGGGAAAAATGCTCCAGATAGGAAATAAAATAACTGCCAGATAGGTGCTAATTTATTATTTAGAGCTTATAGGGGTTGCATGCTCAAATTGGGCTCTGTAGTGGAGGTTCCGTTACTAAATTACATTTGAATTCACACACGTGATTTCATGTTTTAACTTTAATTAAGATTCAAATAAGTACACAGATACAGGGTATCCAAGATAAGGATGCTTGCATGGGGATCTCCAAGTCCGTATGAGGTACGAAGTTGGTTCAATTAGGAAAAAGTTGCGTAATTCAGAGTCATATACGTTTTCCAAAATCAAGAATTTCTTTTAATTTTTGAAATATTTGGAAAAAAGTGATTTTTCGGATTTTCGTTTTTCGTTTTTATTCATTTTTAAAGTGAATATGGCTCCTTGTTTGCGCAACTTTACTTAATTGAACCGACTTCGTATTTCTTACGGTTTCGGAGATCCCCATGCAATGCATTCTTATCTTGGGCACCCTGATTAATTTAAACCACAACCCGATAATTTAATTTTCAGTTTTATTTCATTCAATTTATTTTATCTTCATTTTCTGTTCAAATGGTTGCCCAAGACACTGCATTCAACTTGGCCAAAAATGCTCATACAATAAGAATTCGGGCAAATCCTTATAAATATAAAAAAATGGCAATAATACAATACTAAAGGCAGAAAGACCGATAGGTCGATAGCCTTTTTTTAGAAATAAAGATGTTTACTACTACTACTACAATACTAAAAGAAGTACCAACATTAATAAAGAACACAATTAATAAAATACACAAATAAAAACTTAAGAATGTAAGAAATTTTGGTAGTGGTCACATAAAGAAAACATATTTACGAGAAAGAAACATTGTATACACATTAATAAATAACACACAGGATCCAAATAGAGTCCAGTTGAAAATGCCTTAAATCTATTCTTATGGGCATTCAACATTTCCAACAACAACGTGCTATAAGGATAATAGATTTTTTCAACATTAAGAAGTAATTTTTAATAGTACCAACATTAAAAACTTCAAAGTTCATTAATACTAGACTCACTTTAGTCACACAACTTTGACAAAGCTAATTAAGTGACTTTTTAATCTTAAAATTGGTATCACTTTAAGATGCAAATATCATAGATAGACGGCATTTCTAGGCAGAAGTTTGATACTCATCATATTCATATGGAAGACAAGATATTGATACATAATATTGAATAAATTTATGTTTGAATATGATGAACAAATTACTGAAGAAATGAGGTCTAACCCACCTCTGATCATAATTATAATATATTGTTGCAATTAGACGGATATTGCATTGGATTGCAGATAGACTGAAAGGCGAAAAACCATCGAATCACCAGATTTATTTCCTGTTTTTGGAAAAACTTAGATCGAAATTCCATAGCAACCAACCTGAAAACTTTCAGATGTACGGAACCAAATTATTTAATGAGTGTCAACAAATTACAGCAGACTTTTTCGCCACATTAAACTGTGGCAAACCACAAGAAATTACACATTCTTCGCTACGATCCGACAACTGTTGCATTATTATATTCAAATGAATGGAGGACATTTCCACTATTTAATAAGATAACACGTGACTAGACGTAATTGTTCCCCCTTAATTGTATTTAAATTAAAACACTTCATAAATAAATCGTCGGCCACCCTTCATATACCACTTTTTCAAGAACGTGCACTAAGTATTAAATTAACTATTATAATTTCTATATAAGCGGGTACAAGTAGAGAAGAATGTAAAGTGCTTGAGGCGAAACGTTAGTCCCAAATTCCTGCAGACCACTACATTTAACCCAAAAACCAGCAGTTTTCCGATAATGAAAAAGTAATTTTTTTAGAACTGTAGCTGTTTATCAGTTGAATTACCAAAATCTGCTCAATTCACTACTACAATAATTCTTGCATTGCACTAGAGGCGAACATATCACGATACGCCTTTGGTATTATGTATCATTGACCTAACATACGAGACAGTTTATTCATTCGGCAGATTGAATAGAATCTTCTAATTCTCACATATCCCATAGATAATCCGAAAGACAAGGTTTTAGTGCGATTAATTCGAATTCAAGTGTCGTTTGTCTGACACATTCTGCACCAGGCGGGTGAAAACATTCGCCAGACTTAGGTTCAAAATCGAGTTTATTACCTCGATGTTGAACTGGAATATTGGAAATACAGAGAGGATTAATACCTTCGTCCTGTTTACAGAACGTTTTCAAGCCATAGCTGCAAACCATAGTGGAATTACTAGAGAACGTACTTTTTAAACGAACTTAATTGCTTATAGGAATTTCCAAATTTAAACGAAATTATATATTAAACATCCTTTTGCTCCGAGAACTTGATCAGAAATTGAAATTCTGAGCAATTCGGACAATTAGTTGAATAAATTCACCTTTGCGTAATTTTTGGACAGGAATCAGGATTAGAAGTAGTTTTGTCCAAGCTGAACGGAGGTTTAATAGTGTATTCAATTCTGGTTCAGGAGTGACCAGACCCAAGAAAATACTGGAATAGCAGGAAGTGCAATAGCAGAAATATTATCAAGGTAGAAAGGGAAGGCGAAGTGCACAAACACGAAGTCTCGGCGAACGTAGGCACTGACAAAGAAATTCCGGCGGTAAAAAATATGAAGGGCTGCAGGAGAAGACGGGAGTTGAACGGCCGAGTGCAGTTAATAGTTTGAGATCAAGAATATTCACCTGTGAAGACGAAGAGGGAATAGAGGAGGGCATTCAAAAGATAGACTAAAACTAACTACTAACTTCTAAAACTTAACATAACAGATAGCGTTAATGCGAAATTTCCATCTAGTGACCATAAAAAAAATAGAGAATATGGTTTCGTTCGGATTAAAGAGTAGCCGTTAAAGCTCTTTAAGCCAAAGACCTAAATTCATTACTAATTCATGAACACAGATTTCAATAATCTATGACAAAGTTTGTACACAGTTTTCTGTTATCTCTTGTAAATTCTCCAGTTGTCGGAAATCCCGCTTGCATTTTAATGTTTTATTAATTTTTCATGGGCAAAGCGATTAAGATCGGATCTTCTGTAATTTTATGCAAAGTGTTGCCACTTATTTATTCGAATGAAAGAGTAAATAGCTCTAAGCGCTTGGAAGATAAGAGCTTACTGGATAATATAACTCTTTAGATAAATTCATTCAATTTATAAGCTCAACAACAGAAATCGCTTTACGGAATCATATTTTCACTCCATATTTCTTGTAATAGTAGGAATATACTGAATATTATTGTTAAAATAAAACAGTATACCTGGATCAGCTTCTGAACATTTAATAGTTAGCAGGCAATATTCGAATCATTTTTCGGGTTTTTTCTAACATTGAATAGATCCGTGTGTGTGACTGCTACCTGGAAGATCATAAATATCATCATAAGACCTAGAAGTTATGCAAGCATATGCAAAATTATTTTCTGTGAAAAGAAATACTTCTAAACACGTCGCAATATTTTACAATTCGGACACCTTCGTACAATGTGAGTTATATAAAACTATCAGAGGTAGAAGCCGAAGATCTGGCCAATATCAGTAGGCGGACTCACATTGTAACATATTATCGTTCTAATAATCGCATTTTCTCGTCTTTTTCACGTGTTCATCAAGTTAGGTAGATGATGTAGAGCATTTTAATGATTGGCTGCTTTTGTGGCTGGAAGATCGATACCACAATATCGAGAAAAATACCAGGCTAAAATGTCTAATGTTTTCAATTTCCACTGTTAATATCAATTCACACATACCAGAAATCAACACAAAAATAAAAAATGTTTTAAAACCGCATAATATTACTATAGCGGAAAAAAACTAAAAACAACTTGGCAAAAGAGTGTTTTACAAAATTTAAGCCTAAAAGCGATAAGTTGGACACACCTAACGTAATATACAAGATTGACTGTTTGAACTGTTATATTATATAAAGACAAAAAAAGACAATATTTAAAGAAAAGAATATACGAACATAAGTATAGCTTAAGAAAGGTTAACGAAAATGCAACAGCATTAGCACAACATGCACAACAAAAGTTGCATGATTTTGATTTCGATAACACACAAATATTGATCAATGAGGACAACTATAATAAGAGAAGAATCCATGAAATGATACAAATTAAGAAACATCAGAATGCAATAAATTTCAGATCAGATACAGACAATATTAGCTCTGTGTATCATACGCTAATTAGATGATCGCATGTATAAACTGATTGGACCAGGTAAATGAATTGTAAACATCTGATATTGAAAAATTGCCAAGCAATTCCTAGAATGCAAAGAAAAGACGAAAGATAAACAGTTTTTTTGTTTCGCTCGCTTGATATCGAATAAAATATGGAAAATTCAGTGACCAGTCAAATGTGAAGTTGGTAGCAACTATATACGTAAGTTGAATTTAGATCTCTAACCAATAGATTCTAGTCTTTTCCCAGACATATTTGTCCTGACTCGTCACCTAAAACCAATGTTCTGGATGTACTTTTTAATATGTGTGTGATTTGTATTTTAAAAGTGAATTTTGGTGAAAGTTTTCTATTTAATTTGATGATAACTGTAAATGTATATTTTAGACAAACTGATGATGGTGGATAAAGACACCGAAACGTATTTGTAACATTTTAAATAATAAACAGTAGAATTGACTGAAACCCAGGAATACATTGGAATGAGTTAATATCAAGCACACATCGATGGGAGCTTGAGCAAAGTCACAGTTTGTTGATCTTATGACCGGAGTGGTCGAATCGAGTGTTCTAAAACTAGTCTCGGCACCTTCAGGTAGTGCCGAATGTGTTCACAATGAAATCAGTAGTAGTAGTAGTAGTAAACATCTTTATTTCTAAAAAAAGGCTATCGACCTATCGGTCTTTCTGCCCTTGTTTGGTACATGCAGTCTTAATCTAAACAAACAAATAAAGGTAAAAATTATCTTATTCTAGGTTACTAATTGAATAATTTTAATTCTGGCAAACAGAGATCTTGGATTTATTGCCCAATAGTCAGTTACTATTGTAAGCCTTCGAGTAGCGTTGATGTAGGGAAACGGAAGCGGGATTGTTTGGTTGGTCTTGTAAGACAAAGGGGATTCAGTATGGTCCAGTTGTAGGGGTTGTTTGTCTTGTTTGTCAAGGGCTTCTTAATGAAATGTATATTGAGTTTCTCAAATGCCGAAAGAAGACAATAGTATAATATTTTCAATATATCGATTTTTTATATTTAAGAGATTGGCAGCAAATGGGTATCTAAATGCAAATACTTAAAATATAGTAGTAATACTACTACTACTATTGTTAACCTAGAATAGGAGAACTTTCATATTGGTTTTTTATCTAGATTAAGACTGCATGTATTAAACAAGGGCAGAAAGACCGATAGGTCGATAGCCTTTTTTAGAAATAAAGATGTTTACTACTACTAGTAGTAATAGTAAACATCTTTATTTCTAAAAAAGGCTATCGACCTATCGGTCTTTCTGCCCTTGTATAGTACATATAGTCTTAAGTTAAATAAAAAAACAAAGATAAAAATTCTCTTATTCTGGGTTAACAATTTAATTCAATAAACTGTCTAATTCTAATGACAAGAAAAAAATATTATATTGTCCAGTAGTCAGTTGCGTTTGTAGGGAAACGGAAGCGGGATTGTCTGGTTGGTCTTGTAAGACAAAGGGGATTCAGTATGGTCCAGTTGTAGGGGTGATTTTGTCTGTAGATGTATGAGTCTTTCCGAAATCTTTGTCATGTTTGTGCGTTCGTATAGTAGTTGGGTGGAGGGGTTGTGTAGTGGGTTTTGGGGGTGTCTTATTCGTGTTATTAGTCTTAGTGCAATTTGTTCTGTTGTTTGTATATAACGTTTTGTCCTTTCTGTTCCGTTGGTCATGAGTATATGTCCATAGCCTAGCAAGGGTCTACAAATAGCTTTATATATTTTGGTGGCGGTATTTGTTCTAATTCCTCTGTCTTTGTAGGTTAGTGATTGGAAGTGTTTTGTTCTCTTTATTGTTTCTGTCCTGATGTTTCGTATGTGTTTAGTGAATTTAAGTTTGTGGTCAATTGTGATTCCAAGGTATTTTACGTCGTTTTTTGGTTGTGTCGTTTGGCCGTCTGCAGTTATTGTAGGGGAGTCAGCGTTGAGTCTGTGGTTTGTGAGCAGAAGTTGGTTTTTTGAAGGGTTTGGTGTTAGTCTCCATTTATAAAACCATGTCATTGTGTTGTTTGTTAGTGTTTGGAGTCTTTGAGCTGCACTCTCAGTAGTTTTGTCATGTACAATAAGTGCCGTGTCGTCTGCGTATTGTAATATGTATGCTGATCTGTCGAATTGATTTTTGTCTGGTAAGTTGTAATTGTATATGTCATGGCAGTATATATTGTAGAGAAACGGTGAGAGCGGGGAACCTTGCGGGAGTCCTTGTCCAGGGGAAAAAGAAAAAGAGAATGTGTTGTCAATTCGTACTTGTAGTAGTCTGTTTTCGAGTAAGTTTTTTATGATGTGGAGTAGATATGTTGGTATGTGAAGCTTGTGAAGTTTGTAGAGTAAGTCCATATGCCAGACACTGTCAAAGGCCTTGTTAATGTCCCTAAATAGACACGCCGACTTTCTGTCAGTTAGGTGAGTTGTTTGTATATTGTTGGCCAAAATAAAGAGCGGATGAATAATCGAGTGATGTTGTTTGAAACCAAATTGGTAGGTAGGTATATATGTTACGATCAGTTTTTCAAGTCGCTGCTTTATTATGTACTCAAAAACTCTGCCAAGTACCGGTAGTAATGTAATTGGTCTGTAATTGCTCGGTTGTGTATTGTCCAGTCCATTTTTCGGTATGGGGATTATTAAGCCGTTCTTCATTGTTTTTGGGATTTTGTTTTTTGTGATGCAGTTGTTCAACTCAGCTAGGATCAGCCTGTTTGTTTCCTGAGTTAGGCCTTTCAGGAGTTTTGCCTTTTCCCGGTGCTGTGTTTCTGATATGCGCTAGGGCTTCATCGTATTCTGTGTCTGTGATCAGTTTGTATGTATAGTTTGGTGAGCTGTTAAAATAGTTCAAGTACCAGTCGTTGATCAAGTTCCAGTTGTCATTGTCGAAGTTAGGGTTTGTCGATATGCTGAAGGCGCTTTGATAGTGTCTGGCGAACGCGTCAGCCTTCTCTTTGTCTGTGTAACGTTCTACTCCGTTTTCGTCAATTGTGTCAATAGTGTTAGTTTTTTTGTATTGTGCTAGTTTCTTAATTTTTCGCCAGTATGTTTTGCCTTTGTCTTTTTGTATTTCTTTACATGTTTCTAGCCATTTGTCTTGTTGGTATTGTTCAATCAAGGTTTTAATGTTTCTGTTGAGTTGGTTCAGTGTCTTTTTTAGGTCGGTATTTTGAGTGTTTGTATACAGTCTGTACAGTTCTCTCTTTTGTTTTATGAGTCTCAGTATGAATTTGGGTAGTGTATGTCGGTAGAAAGCATTTTTTATTTCCGGGCTAAATTTTCCTATGGCTAGTGAAAGTTGTTGTTGTATGGTATCTATTGAAATGGGCTGTGCTTGCGATTGAATGTAGTCATGTATATGTTGTTTCACTTTGTCTATGTCAGTCTTTGTTAGCTTTAACTTTTTCTCTATAGGAGGTGTACTGGAGGTAGGTTGCGTATGTTGTAAGTCTATGTTAAACGTAATAGCCAGGTGGTCGGATCCAAGTTTGTTGGTTAAGTTTATGTTGTTGATGGTGTTTGTTAAGTTTCTTGTGTGCGGTAGAACGTCTGGTGTTGAGTCTGGGTTTGCGGACATCAGAAAAGTTGGTGGGGTGTGCTGTTTTATAAAGTTCGAATTTTGTAGAAATGTTTTAAGCTGTTTCGTTTTGTTTTTGTTCAGATTAAAGTCGCCTATAATTATCGCATATTTATAGATGCTTGCTTTGGTCAATATGTTTTGTTCTAAGTTGGAGTGTGGGTGTATGTATGTCAGAAATATGTGTATCAGGTCATTTAGGTAGGGTATCGTAAAATGTATGCAGTCGTTCAGAGGGTGGTTGCGGGAAGGAGGATTTGCTCTTCCAAGTTTAAATGTTGGTTTTAGGAGAGCTGCAACCCCGCCTCTGGCATCATTAATGGTATTTCCATGCCTATAGTATAGGCATATACTATGTTTGGTTTTAGTCTCTACAAATATCCAGCAGTCTGTGTCGGTTTGTTCTATGTAATTGTAAATAAGTGGTTTTTTACTGTTAAGTCCGTTGATGTTGGCGTAAAGTAGTCTCATGTTGAAGGGTCTATGTTAGTGATTGTTTGTTTTAATTGTTCATGGGGTTCTGTCGAGGAGTTTTTGTTAGGTAGGAGCATGTAGAACATCAATACATACATATGGTTACCAAAAAAGATGTCAAAATCTTCTATACATTGTTTTCGCAATTTTTTAAACAAATCTTCTCTGTTAGTGTTGGTAGACTTGTTAATTTGATGTTTGTAGTTGTAATCAGTAGTATTTTAGTACATATACTTAGATGGGTAGTAGCCCTTTTGTAAAACTGCAAAATATTTTTTTTTTAAAAGAGTTCATTCGTCAAATTTTTAGCGGTTACATTATATGGTAAACCATCCTGGGGTGGTTAAGTTCAGTTTGTCATCTGCAATGTAAATCCTTACTGTTTCATGCTATGCAACTGAAAATATTTTGATGATGTTCTAGACATATAGTAGAAAACAATATTATGAGTATAATATTATTTTCTACTACGTAGAAACGTACGTACTATGTTAATGCAACTCTATGTGAGGAAACTGTTGTGTGGGGTAACTGAATCGAGCTGTTGACTGAAAAAACAATCCTTAGAATTATTCTTTTCAAGTTTTTAAATTTTATTTTGGGGATAAATTTTTCTTCGTGTTATAGAATTCGTGTCGCTAGTGTGATAAGGGAGATATTGTAGGAAAAATATGCTTATCAGAGCGTTCATAAATCACTACTTACGTAGTGGTAGTCTAATTTCGGTTAGTGTTAGGTGAAATTATTGGCAGTATAGGTATTGACATAAGCAATTTGCCTTTTGTGCTCTTTATTGTAAATTTACAAAAGAAGTAAAAATACATAAATATATCTTTATTTTTGAATTCACCTTGTTGTATTCGCTTTAGTCAAAATACATTTGGCCTTTACTCTCTGCCAGAAGTAATCGTCGAAGCAAAGAACATATTAAACTGAATAGGCAAATCAAGCGTTTGAGTACGACGTTATAGATTTTTTAAATTCGTCAATTTTAAGTATTTTTGGATAGCAAAATTAACAATGACTTGTGTATAAATTATACTCACTGCGTTCGGTCGAACCGAAGTGGAATTTCATGTAGGTGAGAATATAATGAGGTTAAGAACATTCATCCGGGACCCCTCTGAAATAAATTAATTCGGTCACTTTGAAGGATCAGCCTTGTTATAATAATATTTGTCCAGGAGGACGCAAGATTAACTTATATGTCCAGGATATTTATACGGCACGTCGTCATGACAAAACGTACGGCTTAAGCAGTCCGGCGAGTATCTGTTAAGCTAACTAATGATACCAAGATTCATCAATTATCCCGAGTATTATTTTACTGACTGTTGTATCAGGCGTTTGTGTATATTTTAAATTAAATATGTAAAAAATTAAAACATGTAATAAATTGTTGTAATTTATTTACTTCAGATCTAAATAAGTTTCCTGAAAGGTTTGCGCAACTCAAACTGGACAGGCTTCATTAATTTGAAGGCTATAGCATCAAGGCATCACGATTTAGAATAGTTGCAATTAAAATACACTTAATTTCAAACCTCTCCATCTTTTTTTCTTCATAGTGTTTGTTGCTGTTTAGTTAGGTGTTTCAGTTACATTTTAGACTCCAAATAACGTATAGAATGAAAGTTTTTAAATGCAAGTTAATTCGAAAATATTCAACTTTCTTTTTAATGAAACTGACATGGAATTTCTTCCTGACGTTTCGCAAGTACGAGTAGCTTGCATCTTCAAACTAAACTCAAACTCAAAACTAAAAACTTAACTAAACTTGAGAGCTTACACTGTACTGATCGGTTCCTCGGGCGCAGTTCGTATTTATGCACCGGTTGTGATGACGTGGTTTGTGATGACGTGGCCTGTGTCATCGGCGTCCATGCATTCTGTTTGTTTTTATGCTCCGGTGTAGTAGATTCTTCTTCTTGTCCTGTGCCGTTTTTCCTTTGCCTTTCCTTGCCGTTTTTGCGTTGATGATTGTCGGAAACCATTTCCGGTTTAGCGCCATTGCCTCTTCTTTTCTGTTAAAATTATTGCTGTGCTTGTGTATTTCGATAGTTTTTCGTATTAGTCGGGGGCGATAGCCTGTTGTTGTGCAAATTTGATGCTGTGCACTCCCACGCTGAGAGCATGTTCCGCCACTGCCGACTTTTCCACATGTCCCAATCTGCAATTTCCTCGATGTTCTTCGATCCTCGTCTTAACCGATCTCTTCGTGGTTCCTATGTAGACGCTTCCACAGGAGCATGGGATTCGGTAGATACCGGCATTGGCGAAGGAAGGTCTTCTGTCCTTAACCGTCCTTAGACATTCCTGGATCTTTATCGTGGGCTTGTAGATCGTTTTTATATTGTTTCCCTATGATGTTCCCAATTCTGTCCGTAACTCTGGAAATGAAAGGCTGCAAGGCCCTTTGAGTGACTTCACTCTTTTTGGCACGCTTGCTGCTCTTTTGATGTCAATATGAGAGTATCCGTTTTGAAGGAAAACTCTTTCTAAATGATGTAGTTCCGCCGATAGGTGCTGTGGTCCACATATTTTTCTGGGTCTATCCGTGAGAGTCTTGATGATTCCTTGTTTTTGACTCGGGTGATAGTTGGATAGCCTGTGGAAGTATCTGTCCGTGTGAATGGCTTTTCCGTTCCCTTTCCTAGATACAAAGACATTCAGGAAAGCCAACTGTTGGTTTTGTTCAACTTCCATGGTAAATTGTATCTCTGGATGTTGATTGTTCAGGAGGTCGAGGAACTTGTCCAGGTTATCGCGTCCATATCACGAACGTGTCATGGACATATCGATACCAGATAGTCGGTTTAAAAGGTGCGGATTTTAAAAAGCTGTTTCTTCGAATTTCTCCATGCAGACATTTGCTACAACCGGGCTGAGTGGGCTGCCCATGGCTACTCCTTCCTTTTGTTCGTAGAAGTCTCCATTCCACAGGAAGTAGGTGCCTTTTAGACAAGCTTTGAAGAGATTTGCGGTACTCACCTCAAATAGCTCCAATACTAGTTCTATGGATTCGTCCACGGGTATTTTGGTGAACAGTGAAACGACATCGAAACTGACTAGCATGTCCGTTGGTTCCAGTCTCAGATCCTTGGTTTTGCTAATAAACTGTTTGGAGTCTCTGATATAAGTGTCTGTGGATCCTATATGTGGCTGCAGAAGAGAGGCTAGATATTTTGCCACATCGTATGTTGGCGATCACGGGGCACTGACTTTTAAATCTCAAGACGTAATTTGACTACTTGGTTCCTTTTCATTAAGAAATTTCACTGTTGGTCTTTCTGTATTGTTTATGTGCACAAAAGTTCAGTGAGCCTTCATTAACCAAGAGTAAAAATGGAAAATTTATCATCGACATACCTCTTAAAACTCTCTATGAAACGTAAGTGATTTTATGAAAATATTTCTTAAATTGATGAAATGGTTATTGTAATGGAATATTCGTTAACATATATGCTATGTTAATTTTAAAAATTTGTGATTTCCGAATTCATTGTTATATTTTTGAAAGTATAATACTTGGATTTGGAGTAATAAATTTTCAAGTGACTTCTATAATCAAAGTGAAAGCGAAATGAAATACAAGTTAATATTGTAAATTTGCTATAAAAAACGTACGGCATGTTGAACGACATGACGTTTATTTTATTCGTAAAAAATCGGCCCAATTTTATTAAAAAAGTATAAAATACACTGCCAGGGGATAAAAATTGCCTCAATATTCGTGTTCGCCGGAAAAGCGAATAAATACATCAGGACCGATTCATGGACCATTGGGCAACTCCTTTTACCGGTCAATCTTTGCAAATGGATCTATAACGTACAACTAAAACCACTTACCCACTTTTCCTTCCTGCACTTTCGATATTTCTCATACCGCATTGATTACTTATGATGTCATGGATTTGTGTCGGGTCATATACAATACAGCATAAGTGGGATTTGAGTTTATTAACTTATTAAATTATGTATTAATAAATAACATACATCTTACTGCGTATAATTAAATATCTGCGATGGCTATATCTCGTTTTTTAAGTCAAATTAATAGGTCTAGCAATGGAATAGAACATAATTTGTATCTTTAAACATGATTTATATTGTATGACACGTCAGAAGCATAATTATTATTAATAAAATACAATAAATGGGACAAAATACATCTGGACATACAGAACTAAGTACTGTAAAGCAAATAACGACATTTAACATTTAAATTAAAATGGTATACTTAATTATTTTGAAGGAATTGATTTAGTAGTAGCAGGAGCTTTAAAACTTGTTTTTTAAAAGGTTTCAGTTCCAATTTTTTAATTTAACTGATAATTTCTTGCAAAGCTTAACATATAAATAATTAATTCCATGCTGACTAGAATTTAAACGATGGTAAGATATTAACAGTTTGTGTATACCTTCGTGCAAGCGCTGGGCACAAGAAACTATATAAATTAATACGTCGGTGAGTATATTTAAACTTTTAAATAAACTATAGACTTGACTAAGAATTCTAGTTAATTTTTTTGCATCTGCAAAACAGATCTCAATGGTCGACTGATACCCCACATTATAATTTAAAAATACATTTTCCACGAACATTTAATGAGTAGTAGTAGTAAACATCTTTATTTCTAAAAAAAGGCTATCGACCTATCGGTCTTTCTGCCCTTGTTTAATACATGCAGTCTTAATCTAGATAAAAAACCAATATGAAAATTCTCCTATTCTAGGTTAACAATAGTAGTAGTAAACATTTTTATTTCTAAAAAAGGCCATCGACCTATCGGTATTTCTGCCCTTGTTTAATGCATGCAGTCCCAATCCAGATAAAAAACAAATATGAAAGATCTCCCATTCTAGGTTAACAATGTTATTGAATAAATAAGATTTCAGTGGCAAGAAGAAATTATTTTATTGTCCACTAGTCCGTTGCGTTTGTAAGTGTTCGAGTAGCGTTAATGTAGGGAAACGGAAGCGGGATTGTCTGGTTGGTCTTGTAAGACAAAGGGGATTCAGTATGGTCCAGTTGTAGGGGTTGTTTGTCCATTTTGTCTGTAGCTGTATGAGTCTTTCCGAGATCTTTGTCATGTTTGCGCGTTCGTATAGTAGTTGGGTGGAGGAGTTGTGTAGTGGGTTTTGGGGGTGTCTTATTCGTGTTATTAGTCTTAGTGCAATTTGCTCTGTTGTTTGTGTATAACGTTTTGTCCTTTCTGTTCCGTTGGTCATGAGTACATGTCCAAAGTCTAGCAAGGGTCTACAAATAGCTTTATATATTTTGGTGGCGGTGTTTGTGCTAATTCCTCTGTCTTTGTAGGTTAGTGATCGGAAGTGTTTCGCTCTCTTCATTGTTTCTGCCCTGATGTTTCGCATGTGTTTAGTGAATCTAAGTTTGTGGTCGATTGTGATTCCAAGGTATTTTACGTCGTTTTTTGGTTGTGTCGTTTGGCCGTCTGCTGTTATTGTAGGGGAATCAGCGTTGAGTCTGTGGTTTGTGAGCAGAAGTTGGTTTTTTGACGCGTTTGGTGTTAGTCTCCATTTATAAAACCATGTCAATGTGTTGTTTGTTAGTGTTTGGAGTCTTTGCGTTGCTCTCTCAGTAGTTTTGTCATGTACAATAAGTGCCGTGTCGTCTGCGTATTGTAATATGTATGCCGATCTGTCGATTTGATTTTTGTCTGGTAAGTTGTAATTGTATATGTCATGGCAGTATATATTGTAGAGAAACGGTGAGAGCGGGGATCCTTGAGGGAGCCCTTGTTCAGGGGAAAAAGCAAATGACAGTGTTTTGTCAATTCGTACTTGTAGTTGTCTGTTTTCTAGTAAGTTCTTTATGGTGTGTAGTAGATATGTTGGTGTGTGTAGTTTGTATAGTTTGTATAGTAAGCCTCTATGCCAGACACTGTCAAAAGCCTTGTTAATGTCCATAAACAGGCAAGCTGTCTTTCTGTCAGTTAGGTGGGTAGTTTGTATATTGTTGGTCAAAATAAAGAGCGGATGAACAGTCGAGTGATGCTGTTTGAAACCAAATTGGTAGGTAGGTATATATTTTCCAATCACTTTTTCAAGCCGCTGCTTTATTATGTATTCAAAAATTTTGCTTAGTACTGGAAGTAGTGTAATTGGTCTGTAGTTGCTCGGTTGTGTATTGTCCAGTCCATATTTGGGTATAGGGATTATTAAGCCGTTTTTCCATGTTTCTGGGATTCTGCCATTTGTGATGCAGTTGTTCAATTCAGTTAGGATCAGTTTGTGTGTTTCTTGAGTTAGGCTTTTCAAGACTTTTGCCTTAATTTTATCTTTCCCCGGTGCAGTGTTCTTGATGTGCGCTAGGGCTTCATCGTACTCTGTGTCTGTGATCAGTGTGCAGGCATAGTTTGGTGAGTTGTTAAAATAGTTCAAGTACCAGTCGTTGATCAAGTTCCAGTTGTCATTGTCGAAGTTAGAGTTTGTCGATGTGCTGAAGGCCCTTTGATAGTGTCTGGCGAATGCGTCCGCTTTCTCTTTGTCTGTGTAGCGTTCTATTCCGTTTTCGTCAATTGTGTCAGTAGTGCCAGTCTTCCTGTATTGCGCCAGTTTCTTAATTTTTCGCCAGTATGTTTTGCCTTTGTCCTTCTGTATTTCTTTACATGTTTCTAGCCATTTGTCTTGTCGGTATTGTCCAATCATAGTTTTAATGTTTCTGTTAAGTTGGTTCATTGTCTTTTTTAGGTCGTTATTTTGATGTGTTTGTATATAGTCTATACAGTTCTCTCTTATGTTTTATTAGTCTCAGTATGTATTTGGGTAGTGTATGTCGGTAGAAAGCATTTTTTATTTCCGGGCTAAATTTTCCTGTGGCTAGTGAAAGTTGTTGTTGTATGGTTTCTATTGAAATGTGCTGTGCTTGTGATTGAATGTAGTCATGTATATGTTGTTTCACTTTGTCTATGTCAGTCTTTGTTAGGTTTAAGTTTTTCTCTATAGGAGGTGTATTGGAGGTAGGTTGCGTATGTTGTAAGTCTATGTTAAACGTAATAGCCAGGTGGTCGGATCCCAGCTCGTTGGTTAAGTTTATGTTGTTGATGGTGTTTGTCAAGTTTTTTGTGTGCAGCAGAACGTCTGGTGTTGAGTCTGGGTTTGCGGGCATCAGAAAAGTTGGTGGGGTGTGCTGTTTTATAAAGTCGGAGTTTTGCAAAAATCTTTTAAGTTGTTTCGTTTTGTTCGTGTTCAAGTTAAAGTCGCCTATAATTATTGCATATTTGTAGATGTTCGCCTTAGTCAGTATGTTTTGTTCTAGGTTGGAGTGTGGGTGTATGTATGTCAGAAATATATGTATCAGGTCGTTTAAGTATGGTATGGTAAAATGTAGACAGTCGTTCAAAGGGTTGTTGAGGAAAGGAGGATTTGCTCTTCCAAGTTTAGCTGTTGGTTTTAGGAGAGCTGCGACCCCGCCCCTGGCATGATTGATGGTATTTCCATGCCTATAGATATACTGCCAATTTCTGTACGTTGGTGTTTGTCCTAGTTTGGTTTTAGTCTCTACAGATATGCAGCAGTCTGTGTCGTTTTGTTCTATGTAGTTGTAAATAAGTGGTTTTTTACTGTTAAGTCCGTTGATGTTCGCGTAAAGTACTTTCATATTGAATCTTGTACTTTTGTCACCGTCTGTCTCACCTGTTCGCAGGGTTCCGTTGGAGAGCGTCCCTCGGGCAGGAGCATGTCAAACATTAATATGTAGACATGGTTCCCGAAGAAAACCACTGAGGTGTCGATGTCGAAGTCTTCTATAAATTGTTTTCGTAGTTTTTTTAGTAGTTCGTCTCTGTTGGTATTGTTTGTCTTGTTAAGTTAATGTTTGTATTTGTTTATGATGTGGTCTTGTGTTGTAATGGGTGTGTGTATTCTACTTGCCACTGTCGTTGTCTCCGCAATCTCGGACGTACGTTTGTTAACACATTTTATTTTAACGTTTGGGATTCCGACGATTGGGGCTGTCGGTCGTTTTGGGCACTTCATGCTCCGTGCTGCGTGGTCCTCTGAGTTGCATGCTGCGCACTTGGTTGGCAGTGGCGACTCGCACCTGGAAGTTGGATGGGGTCCCTGGCACTTGTTGCATCTTGGCGATTGTTTGTAATCTTCAGTTTTGTGGCTGAATAGGTTGCATTTGCCACACGGCGCAGGCACGGGTGCTGGTGGTTTACTTTCGGTGATTTTGAAAATGCGGCCCAAAAAATGAACCGCACGGTCGCTCATCAACCTTTCGTATGTGGATATGTCGCCGGTTATTAACCTCATCATGAGTGTTGGTGCGTTGCGGTCTCGCGAGATAATTCTCCTGCAGAACCTTATTTTGAAGCCCTGCTGCTCCAGGCGTTCCAGAAACATGCTGTCTTCAATGTGCAGGTCGACCCCAGTGGCGACGAGTGAATATGATGGTGTAATATGGTGGTGACCTGACTTTTGTTGTCGGATTAGTGGGAGGTTATCGTTTTTTTGTAATTTGTAACTTGTTACAGTGTTTTCTTGTTTTAGTTGTTGTAAAATTTTTGATGTTTTGTCCTCCTGGTTGGTTTTAATTAGGAAGTAATTATCTTGTCTGATAATCACATCCTTGTTGTTGGGGTTGAGTTCCTCCCACCTGATTGCAAGTTGGACTCTGGTGATGGTCGATAATGCGTTCGCTGTGAATGTGTGCGAATACGTGGGAAATCTTGTTGATGTTGTCTTGCTGTTTGTTGTTTGGTTTTTATTGGTTGTAGACTGATAGTCCAAAGCTATTCGTTTGCCCTCAGGTGTTGGCGTTGTGGGGGTTGTGGGGGTTGGCTGGGTTGGCTGGGTTGGCTGGGTTGGCTGGGTCGTCTTCGGTTTTCTGCCCCGTTTTTTCGATTGTGGCTTTTTGAACCCACCATCCTGGGAGGCATAATCCGATTCGGATTCTTGCGAACTCCCAGGATTCATCCTTTTGTTTGAATTCCACTCGTATATTCTCGTTGAACGATAAATGCGGTTGTTTATAATTGAAGAATTATTCAAATTCTTTGCGCGTAAACAACTTTGCTTTAAATATGCACACACGTCTTATCACCACGAAGCTCGGCTTAAGACTCCGTTTAATGATTTTGTAAGAAATCTAATATTCAAAGGAGTCTAAATAATGGAATAAAATAATTCCAAGACACGTGCAAATTACTTATATCTTTCGATATGTGAGAAATAAATGAAAACCATAAAACTATTTAGTTTGAGAGTTAGAGTGCCATCGTCCTTTGCATCTGGAATAATACTGTAATCGCTGATTCTATTTGTCATCTGATGATGTGAGATGACAATAATTATTACATGAAAAGTAACATTCGGATATAACATCCACGTATGAAATAATAGTTGGTTTTTATCAAATCATAATTTAATCGGAGTCATAAGTACTGGCCGTAAGTGAATCATTAAAAACAATAACAATTTCAATGAAATGTGGCGCTTATAAATAATTGAAGGCACTGTTACCACTATTTTGCTTTCCAAACTTGCTATATTTCTTTAATAAATGAAAGAAAGTTGTATGTCAGCGTAAGATGTTCTAATAAATTTTTATAAATTGAATCAAATTTAATGTTTCCAGTATTGTAATATAGTGTGAGAGTATTCTACGGGTAAGTAGAATTGATAATTTCAGCCACATGAAAAACTGCCCAGAAAAACGATGAGAAACACACATGTGTTTTTATTTCTGCGAATTTTATGTTGTATTTAAAGTTTTAAATTATTCTTTTTTATCGATATCGCATACAATGATTGCCTGGAAATTGGAAAAAATTAAAATTTCGAAACTATTTCTTGACTGGACTTGACAAGGTTCAGTCCTTGATTTCATGCATATAGAATATAGAGAAACCCAATTTTATTTATGTGAAATGCAGGTTCAATAAGACTTTTAGCAAGTTTTGCCTTCATATAATTGACCCAAACCTTATTTTTGGATTGCAATGTTTAATAGCGAAATATTACTGTCCTTGGAAACATCGGCACTTAAATACATATTTTTATAGTAATAAAAAATTCAAATACGTCGATCTTTTATCTGAATATACATACAGACGTGGTTTATGAACAAATTAAGATCGTGATTAAGATTTTTGAAGGATATGACAGCGGCCGATATATATTTCCACCCTCTGAAACCATGAAAATCTAGTAAGAACTTTCATGGACACTTATGGCGGATCTGAGTTGCTTATATTGAAATAGCCCAGAAACCTAATAAAATCAGAACTGACATACATGGTCTGGTCATACTTCCTCCTTGGACAAAACTTGTATAAGAATATTCGAAGAATAATAAGAAACGTGTGTATCTTCCTGTTGAATCTGCAAAATAAAAAAAATGGAAGACCCTGGTACTTCCAACTGATCAAACGAAAATCGCCATTTCATGCTTGGCTTAATGTAATTGTTAACCCAGGATTGTTTATGCAGAAGACCTCAATATCAGAATGTGAAGTTGCTTTACACATATTTTCGATTCCAAGATGTTTTTACGATGGAGAAAATTGTTTTATACCGGCTACCCTTGGAACACTTAAAATGTTTATGTAACGATAAGCGATATCCGTTGGCTAAGTACCTGTATTATTCACAACATGAAGATTAATCGCTCCCTGATATATATATATAGCATTTTATTCGAGAATCGCTTGATTCTCCTCGCTCACGGGCTTTACAGATCCTCTTAACGCTCGCTCGTCAGGAGTATACATAAGATTAATAGTAGGCTTTGTTTATCCTATGTAAATGCTATTAGCGCATTTAGTATGCTTAACTCTCTGTGCTCCAGCATTTATTTGGCATAAAACTCCGCTTTCTAGTGATTTATCATGCACCTCTAATATTCGGATTATTTTGACCTAGAGGTTTATTTTACTATTATTTAGCTCAAAACGAACACAAAAATAATCTAGATTATATACTAGCCGGACGCACAATTCTGATGTACATACATATTTTCCAACTTTTACCTCTGCGCTTCCTATTGATACTTCCAAAACACTATCACCATTTGACTTCTCTGTGATTCTTATTGGTAATACAATAACATCGATTCTATTCAATTTATTACAACAACTTTTCGAAAATGCTTTTTAGGACTTTTTTGCTACTCAATTACCGTTAATCAGATTGTTTATTTAATTATAAATTTTGATTGAAAAAACGCATTTTTTGAGTGGATTGGTGGCAGCACCTGTTTTACACTTTAAAAACTCGTACTTAACTATGATTAAGGGGATGTGTGTTGATGAAATGCTCTAAAAGTCTCTTCATCGTTTTAGACTTTTACATATGTATTTACAGAAAAATAGGCGATGTTTAGTATTATCTCCTTTTCATACTCAGCTATGACCTCTTAACAGCCTTCTTCAATCCTATTTCAATAATGCAAAGAATACTAATCGCATCTTCTACCTAATTTGGACATATCACGATTAGAGTAGAGCTCTTATTGCAGTTTAAACACTTACATAAATCTGCAGTTCATTATTGAGATACGTGCAGTAGCTGTAAATGCTAAAACTCCTATAAAACAATCGCTCAATAAGCTTAAGGATATCTTCAATAAATGAATCAAACATAAATAAGCAGAATTGGTGCCCCCGAAGAAAATTCGCTTAGAATTAAATTTCAAAAATTTAATTGTGTATGGAATTGTGCGATTTTGTTCTTCTCCCTAAATGGTGAAAATGTTATTAAATGTTTCCGAAAATTAAAAACAGGGAAGCTGGATCACGATGTACCAATAAGCTCGGGCGGAAAAAATCCTTAACAGGCGCTAATATATCGGATGATTGAGGGGACAGATAAACGCAGGGAGGCCATGAATCAGAAAAAAGGGTCGCACGACATCGCAAAATAAAACGAAACAGTCGAAAGAATATTTTAGAGGTTGTTTTATTCACACATTTTTGGGCGCATCGATTTATTTTTAATTCGAATTACTCACAGCTCATGAGTTTTTTCGAAGGAAAGTTTGATAATGTACTGTCAACTTAAAGTAAAGTAGTTCCTTCAATTATGTAGAGAAGAAAGCAATATTTCATTTTTTATTTAATTTTTTTTATGGAACGTAATGGTAATGTTAAGAAGATATAGTCAGATGTTATAAATATTACCCTTTATGTCTGGAACAGAATATAAAAAATGGTACTAACTGACTTTGCACTGTCGGTGAATTAATAAATGTATTGACTAATAATATTACTAATTATGGTTTTTAATTATTGTTTTAAATTGTTTAACAACGATATTAAACAGGTTACGAAATTGATATAAAATACACAATAAATTACAGAACACAAGGATGAACAATTAGAATCCTAACTGTACGAATCGAACGATTAAAATTAATATATCTTGCAATTACAAGTTAAAGAAGTCTTAAACCGAGCTTCGTGGTGATAAGACGTGTCAGTGTTAGCATATTTAAAGCAAGGTCGTTTACAATACGGCAAAGAATTTAAAGAATCCAACCGCATTTATCGTCCAGCACGAATATTCGTGCAACCGCATTTATCGTCCACCACGTCCATACGGGTCGAATTCAAACGAAAGGATGAACGCTGGGAGTTCGCAAGAATCCGAATTGGATTATGCCTCCCAGGATAGTGGGTTCAAAAAGCCACAATCGAAAAAACGGGGCAGAAACCGAAGACGACCCAGCCAACCCAGCCAACCCAGCCAACCCCCACAACGCCAACACCTGAGGCCAAACGAATAGCTTTGGACTATCAGTCTACAACCAATAAAAACCAAACAACAAACAGCAAGACAACATCAACAAGATTTCCCACGTATTCGCACACATTCACAGCGGACGCATTGTCGACCATCACCAGAGTCCAACTTGCAATCAGGTGGGAGGGACTCAACCCCAACAACAAGGATGTGATTATCAGACAAGATAATCACTTTCTAATTAAAACCAACAATGAGGACAAAGCAACACAAATTTTACAAAAACTGAAACAGGAAAACCTTATAACAGCATACAAACTGCAAAGGAATAGTAACCTCCCACTAATCCGACAACAAAAGTCAGGTTACCACCATATTACACCATCATATTCAGTCGTCGCCACTGGGGTCGACCTGGACATTGAAGACAGCATGTTTCTGGAACGCCTGGAGCAGCAGGGCTTCAGAATAAGGTTCTGCAGGAGAATTATCTCGCGAGAGCGCAACGCACCAACACTCATGATGAGGTTAATAACCGGCGACATATCCACCTACGAAAGGTTGATGAAAGACCGTGCGGTTCATTTTTTGGGCCGCATTTTCAAAATCACCGAAAGCAAACCACCAGGACCCGTGCCTGAGCCGTGTGGCAAATGCAACCTGTTCAGCCACAAAACTGAAGATTGCAAACAATCACCAAGATGCAACAAGTGCCAGGGACCCCATCCAACATCCAAATGCGAGTCACCCCAATCGTCGGAATACCAAATGTAAAAATAAAATGTGTAAACAAACGTTCGTCCGGGATTGCGGAGACAATGAGGGTGGCAAGTAGAATACACATACCCATTACAACACATGACCACATCATAAACAAATACAAACATCAACTTAAGAAGACAAACAATACCAACAGAGACGAACTACTAAAAAAACTACGAAAACAATTTATAGAAGACTTCGACATTGACACCTCCGTTGTTTTCTTCGGGAGCCATGTCTACATCCTAATGTTTGACATGCTCCTGCCCGAGGGACGCTCTCCAACTGAACCCTACGAACAAGTGAGACAGACAGTAACAAACATACAAGACTCAATTTGAAAGTACTTTACGCGAACATCAACGGACTTAACCGCAAAAAACCACACACAGCGGCCAACACAAACGACACAGACTGCTGCATATTTGTAGAAACTAAAACCAAACTAGGACAAACACCAACGTACAGAAATTGGCAGTATATTTATAGGCATGGAAATACCATCAATCATGCCAGGGGCGGGGTCGCAGCTCTCCTAAAACCAACATTTAAACTTGGAAGAGCAAATCCTCCTTCCCTCAACAACCCTTTGAACGACTGTCTACATTTTACCATACCCTACTTAAACGACCTGATACACATATTTCTGACATACATACATACATACACCCACACTCCAACCTAGAACAAAACATACTGACTAAGGCGAGCATCTATAAATATGCAATAATTATAGGCGACTTTAACTTGAATAGAAACAAAACGAAACAACTTAAAAGATTTTTACAAAATTCCGACTTTATAAAACAGCACACCCCACCAACTTTTCTGATGGCCGCAAACCCAGACTCAACACCAGACGTTCTACTGCACACAAGAAATTTGAAAAACACCATCAACAACATAAACTTAACCAACGAACTTGGATCCGACCACCTGGCTATTACGTTTAACATAGACTTACAACATACGCAACCTACCTCCAATACACTTCCTATAGAGAAAAACTTAAACCTAACAAAGACTGACATAGACAAAGTGAAACAACATATACATGACTACATTCAATCACAAGCACAGCACATTTCAATAGAAACCATACAACAACAACTTACATGAGCCATACGAAAATTTAGCCCGGAAATAAAAAATGCCTTCTACCGACATACACTGCCCAAATACATACTGAGACTAATAAAACATAAGAGAGAACTGTACAGACTATATACAAACACTCAAAATAACGACCTAAAAAAGACACTGAACCAACTTAACAGAAACATTAAAACTCTGATTGGACAATACCGACAAGACAAATGGCTAGAAACATGTAAAGAAATACAGAAGGACAAATTCAAAACATACTGGCGAAAAATTAATAAACTGGCGCAATACAGGAAGACTGGCACTACTGACACAATTGACGAAAACGGAATAGAACGCTACACAGACAAAGAGAAAGCGGACGCATTCGCCAGACACTATCAAAGGGCCTTCAGCATATCGACTAACCTTAACTTCGACAATGACAACTGGAACTTGATCAACGACTGGTACTTGAACTATTTTAACAGCTCACCAAACTACACCTACAAACTGATCACAGACACAGAGTACGATGAAGCCCTAGCGCACATCAAAAACACAGCACCGGGGAAAGATATGTTGGCATTATTTATTATGGCAAAACTCTTGAAAAGCCTAACTCAAGAAACACATAAACTGATCCTAACTGAAATGAACAACTGCATCACAAATGGCAGAATCGCAGAAACATGAAAAAACGGCTTAATAATCCCTATACCCAAAAATGGACTGGACAATACACAACCGAGCAACTACAGACCAATTACACTACTTCCAGTACTAAGCAAAATTTTTGAATACATAATGAAGCAGCGGCTTGAAAAAGTGATTGGAAAATATATACCTACCTACCAATTTGGTTTCAAACAGCATCACTCGACTGTTCATCCGCTCTTTATTTTGGCCAACAATATACAAACAACCCACCTAACTGACAGAAAGACAGCTTGCCTGTTTATGGACATTAACAAGGCCTTTGACAGTGTCTGGCATATGGGCTTACTCTACAAACTTCACAAACTCTACACACCAACATATCTACTCCGCATCATAAAAAACTTACTCGAAAACAGACTACTACAAGTACGAATTGACAACACATTATCTTTTTCTTTTCCCCTGACCAAGGACTCCCTCAAAGATCCCCGCTCTCACCGTTTCTCTACAATATATACTGCCATGACATATACAATTACAACTTACCAGACAAAAATCAAATCGACAGATCAGCATACATATTACAATACGCGGACGACACGGCACTTATTGTACATGACAAAACTACTGAGAGAGCAGCTGAAAAACTCCAAACACTAACAAACATCACAATGACATGGTTTTATAAATGGAGACTAACACCAAACGCGTCAAAAAACCAACTTCTCCTCACAAACCACAGACTCAACGCTGACTCCCCTACAATAACTGCAGACGGCCAAACGACACAACCAAAAAACGACGTAAAATACCTTGGAATCACAATTGACCACAAACTTAAATTCACTAAACACATACGAAACATCAGGGCAGAAACAATAAAGAGAACAAAACACTTCCGATCACTAACCTACAAAGACAGAGGAATTAGCACAAACACCGCCACCAAAATATATAAAGCTATTTGTAGACCCTTGCTAGACTTTGGACATATACTCATGACCAACGGAACAGAAAGGACAAAACCTTATGCACAAACAACAAAACAAATTGCATTAAGACTAATAACACGAATAAGACACCCCCAAAACCCACTGCACAACCCCCCCACCCAACTACTATACGAACGCACAAACATGACAAAGATCTCGGAAAGACTCATACAGCTACAGACAAAATGGACAAACAACCCCTACAACTGGACCATACTGAATCCCCTTTGTCTTACAAGACCAACCAGACAATCCCGCTTCCGTTTCCCTACATCAACGCTACTCGAACACTTACAAACGCAACTGAATAGTGGCCAATAAAATAATTTTTTCTTGTCATTGGAATTTAATTTAATAATATTGTTAACCTAGAATAAGAGAATTTTCATATTTGTTTTTTATTTAGATTAAGACTACATGTATTAAACAAGGGCAGAAAGACCGATAGGTCGATAGCCTTTTTTAGAAATAAAGATGTTTACTACTACTACAAGTTAAAAATTAAAATGCGATAAAAATATCAAATTATTTCCACAAGCTTTTGCATGTAGGGCTGTCACCGATATGACTGTAGCAACAGGAAGTCCTTTACTTCCTTTACTTCCTTAGTCTTTGGTTTGTGTTTCACTTTGTCCTGATCATTTAGAAATAAAGTCCCAAAACCTTTGCTGAGACTTCTAATTACGAGAATATACCCAATAGCAAATCAAATTAACAACTAGCTAAAATAATAAAATGGTGTTAGAAACGACCACCTAAAACTTTTCTAACTATAAAACTGTTCAAAACTATAGCAATATATTGATTTTTGTCAAAATCTGCAAAACACCTGGCAGTAAAACTAGCTATGTAATTATTTATCCATAAAAATAATGGAATCTCATAGTAGAAAATTAAGCTGATGTTTACTGGGAAGCAAATGCATTTCACTGACTTTCTTACTTTGATTATTTTTTCGTTGTATTTGCATTTAAGCACTGTTAACCCAAAATGATGAAGTCCCCAATAAAGTACATTAACAAATGCCATTGAATTCGACAAGGAAATTATTTTAATAATATTTTCGTTCACTTTCTACGTACTCGCCAATACATTTATTGTATGATTATAAGTATACCTTCATTATAGTGTAGGATATAAATAACGGTTTCATAAAACAAACAATAACCAGAAAAAAATATTGTTTAAAAACCAAATCGATCATTTGAGGGTGTCCAGTTCATATCTCGTTCTTGCAGTTAGAAATATGAAAAATCTGAAAGACACTAAGTAAGGGGGACACTTTAAATAAATATTTTTAACCTTCTTGTTTCAACCCCCTAGGAGGGGTAGATCTCACCCTTGCAATCTTAAATGGGAATGGGGGTCAAGTGGCACATCGTTTTAAAGGGCCTTCAATTCTCTTTTCAGTGGCATGACCCTTCCCTGCCTCTTTCTCGCTACGCCCATGGGTGGCACCGTTTCAAACTTTATTTGAAAATAATTCTTTGTAAAAAACATTTCGATGGTACTACGAGTTCCTCGTTAATTTGCTCTCTGCTTTTGGAGAGAGAGATAGATCTCTATTGGAACATTTTCAATTATAAATTATTTATTTAAATTTTATATTTTTTGCTAACGGTCTCAACATGAGTTGTTATTTTACAAGTGTACCTGATTCAATTTTTTGTAATAGTTTATGAATTTTCACAAGAAATAGTGTAACTCGGGACAGAAAGACCGATACGGGTCGATAGCCCTTTTCTATAACGAATAGAAATCTTTACTACTATTGTTTGTCCCATTTTATTGTTCGTCCCATTTATGAAACTTACTGGAACAATTACAATTAATTGGTATTTTTCGATTTTAGGATCCAAAATTCTTCCGACCGTTTCTCAACTATTCCAGGTTTCAATTATTTATTATCTTTGACTAACAAAGCAAAAAAAATCATATCATAATATGTCAAAAAATAAGAGCAACTCACACAGATTTTGCTTCTGCAAATAAAAATCAGACACTCAGTCAATAATAATGAGACTAGCACCTCATAGAAACGATTTGCAAGTTTAAAACCCATATATTCCATTTAAAAAAACTTCTAGACCATAATTATAATTAGGCGTTTTTTAATAGTAGGGCATTATAAAACGAGCAACGTGCTATTTGTGAATTACACCCAAATAGAATATTAATTGAGTTACCTCAAAGACGCAAACCACATAGGAATGACTGAGTCATAATTAGAGATAAGAAAAATAAATGACAATCAACGGCTAAGTTCATTAGAAGGCACAGAAGCCAGAAGCTGTGTAAGATCTGGGAGAGGAGGAAGACAAAACGATACTACCTTGTTTTTAATTATTGTCGGGAGATTAAAACATGTACCCGAAATGCAAGAGGATATTACCTCATTTATAACGGAGCGAAAAAGCCCAACTTTTACCCTTTCCCGCCCCTTTCTACCCTAAACCTCAACCTGGTCACCCGGCAAATTATAATTCCGTTCCGTTCTTATTATGCTGCTTAGAAAGTTGAGAAAACTTTATTAATAAGACTGCGTGAAAATTCTTTCTTATCTGTCTAAAAGGAAATTGTTACGAGTGCACTCGACGAATTATACAGGATTAACTCCTTTTTACACAGCAGATTTTAAATATTTACCTTTATTTCGTGATTATGAATTTGACTGATTATTTTTAGTTTTTGTGTGCGTCCAGCAAAACTGGAAGTTGTTGAATGTAATATAGCTACACAATTTGACACTAGGCATTTGAAATTACTTATTTTACTAAGAAAACAAAATACCATGTTTGCCATAATGTGCAGATGGATGTAACTTTGAACGATCAAAAATGACAACTTTCTGGGAATTGAACATTTATGACGACCTATCGATAGACAAAGATATGTTACAGTTTGCAAAAAGTGTTATTGATATTAGAATATAATGTCATATTGGCGTGATAACAGAATATTTTCAAACTAGACATATTCGGACTTTAGACTTTCCTTTAGATTTTCATATATATAATCATAGATTTCGAACAAGACAATTTTTCCCAAACGTTTTGTTTGGTACTTACTTATTGGTTTACGTGGAGGAATTATTACAGGGCTAATAGTACCGCCATAGAACTTTCACTTTTCTAGCTCACATTTAAAACCTATATTTCTTGTAAATAACTAGGAAACAAAGTAATGCATTTTTTACGTTGAGCAGCAGTGACATTAAACACTAATTTACATTTCTTTTTTTAATTTCTAACTAAAACACTGATTCATTAAACTGCAGAAGTTCTTCTTCTCTCTTCTTCCCTCATATTGTAGGCCTTAGGCCTGTATTTTCCAATTTAATTGTCTCTCTTGAGATGTTGAGGTCCATGACTCCACCCATCTCTTTGGAGGTCTTCCGGGGGGGGGGGAAGCCTCCTCTTGTCCATGGTCTTCCATCTCTAGCGATTCTTGCCAGTCTTCCCTCTGTCATCCTCTCCGCGTGGCTCTTCCAGTCCCTTCTACGTTTGCGCCCCCATCTGATCTACCATTTCACATTAGTGTTTCTTTTTCTGTCCCTTAGTATGTACCCTGAGATGTTCCTGATTATTTTCATGTCTGTTGTTCGTAGGGTGCTTTTTGTTCTTTTGTTGTCAGCGCTTGTTTCTATAGCGTATGTTAATATGGGTCTAACACAGGTTTTGCAAATTTTAATCTTTCACTTTTTGCTCATGTTGGTGTTATTCCAGATAATGTTCAGGAGTGTACCTGAGATTTGGCTGGCTTTGTTGGATTGTTCTCTTACTTCATTTGTTCTATTTTGGCTTGAGGTAATTTGTATGCCTAGGTATTCGAACGACATTACTTGTTCTATTGTTTTATTTTCCAAGGCAAGTTTACATCTTATTGGTTCTTTGGAAATGACAAGGGCTTTGGTTTTTCTGGTCGATACCTGCAGGTTGAGGGTTTTTACATTTACATGGAATGAGTATAGAAGCCGTTGTAAGTCGTCCTCATTATCCGCTATAATTAGGGCGTCATCGGCATAACAGACGATTTTGATTTTTCTTGTTGTGAGTGTATATCCTCCTTCAGTGGTTTTAAGATGGTTTATTATTTCATCCATTATTAGATTGAAAAGTTGTGGGCTGAAGGAGTCTCATTGTCGGATTCCTGTTGGTGTTTTTATTTCCTCTGTCATCTTTTGGTTAACCAGTATGTGGGTAGATGTGTTGTGGTTTAGTTGTCTTATGACGTCTATTACGGTCCTCGGTACGTTTTTTTCCTTAAGAATATCTGTCACGTCGTTCTATCTAACCCTTTCAAATGCTTTGGTGAGGTCTATAAAGCATATATATGCGGGCTTTCCGTATTCTTAACTTTTTTCACTACTTGCCTGACTCTAAAGATAGAATCTATGGTTGAGCGATTCTTCCTGAACCCTTGTTGTTCTTCTGATATCTTTACATGTTCGCTAATAATTTTTTCTATGATCTTCGTGAACAGTCTCATGACTGAGCTTAGTAGGGTTATGCCTCTATAGTTTTCCGGGGATTTTTTGTCCCCTTTTGTGAATATTGGGATGTTTATGCTTTTTCCAGTAATTTGGGACATTTTTGATCGTTGGTATACTGTTAAATAGTTTTGTAAGTTCTGTCATTAGCTGGTGTCTCCGATATTTCAATAACTCGTTTGGTATCCCATCCAGTCCGGGTGCTTTTCTGTTTTTAATCGTCTCTGTCTGTTCCATCGTCATTCTTTCGGTTATTTCGGGAAGTTCTTCAGCTTCTTCGGCTTCTTCTTCAATCTCGTTTCTGTTTTCCTCTTAGGGCATATCTGTGAACAGTTGTTTAAAGTAGGTTTTCCATTGGAGTTGATCAATTTGTAGTGTTTGTTGTGTATTCCACGATTTCGAGTTCCCTTCTTTTTAGCATTCCCTATACCTTCCTTTGCGCTCCGTATAGGTCGTGGCCCATTTCGGAGGTAAACCTTTCCCAGAAGTTTCGTTTTATGGTTCTGATTTCTATGTTGACTCTATTTCTGGTTTGGATGTTCTGGTTCTTTCCTCTCGGTGTTTAGTTAACCCTATATTTTAGGTACGCTTCCCGTTTCTCCTTGGCTAGAGCTTTCACTTCGGACGTATACCATTGTTTGTTACGGGAAGCTTTATTTACTCCCACTTTCCTTAGACCTAGAGCCTCGTTAGCTGCGTCGGTGATATTCGTTCTTATCTTTTCCTAGCACCCTTGTGGATCGTCTTGTACCGTAATGGAGTTTGCCTTGATATTTTTATTTAAGCGAGCTTGGTATAATGCTTTTATTGTTGGGTCTTTGATAAATTCTATGTTTAATTTTTCTTCAGTTGTGTTGTCTGGTAGTTTCTTCGTTTGTATGTTTATTCGCAGCTTATACACGACTAAGGAGTGATCGGATCCTATATTTGCCGAGGTCAGGCTTCTTACGTCTAGTATTTGGGTTGAGTGTATGGCTCTGTTGTTTTAAATATTTGGGTTGGGTGTATATCTGCAGAAGTTGTTTAACGGAAATTGACGAAAACAAACCCAAATTAATCTAATCCAAACAAACCAAAACTCTATACAGTTAGTTTTTAACTCAGTAAGTGCTCAAAATGCTGGCCTTCAACCTCAATAAACTTATCAATTCGTATTTCGAACTACCGAACGCAACTGAGAAGTACGTCTGCTGGAATTTCGGCACAAGCATTTCTGATTCACACAATCATATTTTCATGTCTCTTTGGTATTTGTTTATAAACTTTGTCTTCATCAAAAACAGAAAGAATTATGGCGAAGCGAGATCTGGTGATCTAGCATGCCAGTTCACCGGACCAGCTCTACCGATCCAACGATCACTAAATTTACGATCAAGGGTTTCTCCTGCTACTACCGAATAACGTGCTGGACAACCATCATCCTGAAACCACATGGTATTCCGTACTTCTAAGCTCAAGTCCTCAAGCAATGTTGGCAGTTCGTTTTCCAAAATATCCCGGTACATTTCACCATTCAAGTTGCCTGCAATTATGTGGGGACCGATAAGTTTACTGCCAATGATTCCACACCATACGTTGACAGTCCAAGGACGCTGGAACTCAACTTGTCGAAGCCAATGCGGATTTTCTACACTCCAGTAACGCATGTTGTGTCTATTAACGTTGCCGTGATTTGTAAATGAGGATTCGTCGGAAAACAATACGTTACGAAAAAAACTAGGGCATTATTGTATTTGGTTACGTGCCCATTGACGAAACGTTACCCGATTTCTAAAATCTTCCCCATCGAGGTCTTGGTGTAAAGAGATATGATAAGGACGAAACTTGTGCATCTTCAGCATTCTCCAAACACTCATATGAGAAATACCTGGTTGCAGTGATTCTTCTGGTGTACATGCATGGGGATTATAAGCCACAGCACCAAGGACTGCTACTTGATTGTCTGCTGCGCAAATTGTAGCTCTACGTGTTTTTTTCTTCTGCTTTGCACTCCCTCACTCCCAGTAAAAAACTGCTTGATAACTCGAGCGAAAGAAGTTCGTGACCGCACTTTGTTCGGAAAACGCTGAGCGTGGAAATTGACAGCATTATCAATACGCCTGCCAACTTCTCTATAAGCAAAAGCCATTTGAATTTTCTTTTGTACAGTCATGTACTCCATGCTTGTGAAGTATTAAAACCAAAATAAAACTAATTTTTATACTAAATAATAAAATAACTGATTAAAAACTGGCTGGGGGGTGCCATTTAAAAAATCAAAGTTACCCCCTTCTCCCACACAAGGACGGACAGAGGAGCACTAATTTTGTCATCACTGTATTTCCCCAGCGGAATAATACAACTTTGATGCTAAAAATATTTCGTATTGAGATGTCTCAAGTTAAATGTTACACCCAGTATCATCTGTCGATTGGGTTCTGTTCAACTTTTGAGTTTGGAGCAAGCCAATTCTAGCGCTTAAGGTTAGAGCAGATAACTTTTTAATTTACCCGAATCAACTTATTTTAAACTGAAAGAAAAAAAATCCCTTGAAGCTTTAAGTGTTGGTGTGGTCAATTACCGGTACTGAAAGCAATCTAAGATCGTAATCTATTTGAAATATGTGGGATTGCAAAAACTACTAACAACTGCTTGGGAGAGAACTAATTTTTTTTAAACATTTAATTAAGTAACACTTTTGTATATAAAATAATACTTTAGCTTTTTCTTGGGCAGAAACAAGTCTACTACATGCAACTTCATACTAACTACTTAGAACAAAAGGTCTATAGAAAAGGTCTGAAGGACAGTGTCGATTGTCCTTAGCAATTGCTCTATACAGCAATTTTTTCGCAACAGACTATAAAATAATTGAAAAAAATAAGTGGTTTATTTTAAGTTACATTACCGTTACTTGGGGGTGAAGTTCAAGCTAATAAACGGAATCCTTTTCAAGAGAAAGTGCATAAAATAAACCAAGAATCCTTCACAATTATTTACTGGCCTTTTGTACAATCTGGTACAATTTTATCGTAGGATTAGATGAATGTGTGTGCATTGTAGACAATAAGCGGGTTAACAAGCTTGTGGTTTATCAATAAAATATACAGTAGTGGCATTTATTGACTTACAACGAACTTTCCAACACCCTATTTAACATCATTTGTGCAAAAATCTATAAGATTTATAGTCAGTAAATGCAAATTTTGTTTGTTGAAGATTATATGCAGAACGCAAAAAATTATATTTGTAATCAAATCCATCAAGAAGTAAAACGAATATTGAACTGGCTCATGGGTACTGAAGATATGCCTCGAATATTTAACTCGCCAATTGAATAGGGTGAAGGTTTATTATCAAAACCTGTCGATTATCTTATTCAGGTGTCGTTAATTTGAAATAAAGGAAAAGCAAACGTAGCGTATCGCTACACGCCGCTGCTTGAGGGTGCGTCACAGTGAGGCAAGTGCCCCCCAGCGTATAATTTCCCGACAATCATTCTCATTTAAACACTAACTTGAGAAAAGTACTTACGTACACGTTAATTTTTATGTTATGCTCTTTCCGCTTCTTTGGGAAAACAACTTTACCGCGGAATCCAGAACGGCTCGTCGGAAAATTAACCGTTTTATTGCCCTATAAAATGCCGATGGTCTCATTCTTTAAAAACAAAACTTAAATATGAAAGCTTATTTATTAACGGTTGATGGTTTACCCAGCTTAAGGTGTTTCAGAATTTGAAAACACATGTTCTCCACATTGTTAGAGCTAGATATAGACTTAATACGAGTTTACATTCAGAATATGAAACAAATTGGAAAACACAAATATCGTAAATTTAGTTTGATGTAGACCAGAAAATTAAAATAGCCATATTTGGACACGCAATTTGCTCTTTATATGTTATCATATTTATGTAATAAAGATTTTTTTTTTTAGAGAAAGCAGTACCTACCTGCTTCCTCATGAAACCTGGTGTCATTCCTCTTGAGGCAAGACTTATAGAAGGGTGTTTAGAGCCTTTAAGGACACAAACGGTTAAAATAATCCATATCTGTCTGTAATTTGGTTATTAGCTAAATCCGAAATCTACGATTGGGAGAAACTAGTTTAGTTCCCTCCATTTAAACGCTTCATGAGTGAAACCACAACGCTGACAGGCGAAGCAGACATTTAGAGAAGAGGAGGAGTGTCAATTATTCACTTTTTCACCAAGAATGTAGTATTTCAGAATATGGCTGTCGGCCCTCGGCCTTTCTGCCTTTGCATATATACATCTATTGGGTAAATTTTCTAACTTAAACTATCTTAACTGTAAACTTAAAATTATTACAAAGCAAAAAAAAATCACTCTTCAATATCATGTCTTTTCATCGTCTAGCAGGTTGGTTCAGTCGTGTTGGAAGTGTTCAAGTAGTGTTGTTGTTGGGAAGCGGAAGCGGGATTGTCTCGTGAGGCAAAGGGGATTCAGTAGGGTCCAATTGTAGGGATTGTTTTTCCATTTCGTTTGCAATTGGACTTGTCTTTCTGTTATTCGCGTTATTTTTGTTCGTTCGTAGAGTAGTTGGTTTGAGGGGTTGTGTAGTTGGTCTTATTTTCGTTATTGATCTCAGGGCAATCTGTTCTGTTGTTTGAATGTGTTGTTTAGTTTTCCTAGATGCATTCGCTGTCAGTATATGTCCGTAGTCAAGCAGAGGTCTACATATTGATTGGTAAATTTTTGTGGCGGTCTTTGCACTAATTCCTTTGTCTTTGTACGTTAGTGATCGGAAGTGTTTTGTCCGCTGAATGATTTTTGTTCTTACGTCTCCAGTGTCATTGCTAGATATTTTGCCTCTTGTTTTGGTCTAATTCTGTTTCCGTCTGGTGTTATTGATTGAGAGTCTTGATGTCTTGAAATAATTGTCGTCATTATATGATTTAGTTCGAGCTATCATTAATTCAATCACCCACATACACCAAAAATGGGAATTCATTTTTATAAGTTCAAAGTCGTTAGTTTTAGTAGATTTGTCCGCTTGAACTATCGTTTATCGTTGAAACCAGAACCGGTTGAATTAAAGCTAAAAAAAAACCATGTAGTCAACCAACTGAACAAAGCTTAATTCGGTCCGAAATGATATGAAGTTCACTCAATTTAGCTGCCACTGTTTCCAATTAATATTTCGTCCCCATTGTTGTAGCTTTTGCGGCAAACTATTAAAACTTGATTAGATTGTAAGAAAGAAACACTTCCACAACTGTTGGATAGAAAGATCCATGGCTTAAGGCGAGTCTTGTAGAACTTTTTCCGCCTTTCTTTGTAAGCATTCTCGTATGCCAACAACTAAAAGTGTTTCCAGAGACCCTTATTTGTACCATAAGGACATCATTCAACAGTTCAGTAGCCGAAAGTTTCGGTCTTATAAATAACACATTGGCACGCGTGTTGGGTGCAAATAATGTAAGTATCCCGATTGGGAGCAACATTGATTTCTATCGATCGGCGATTCATGAATGAAAAATAGGTGGCAGGGACAAAACCACTTACAAAGTAGGACCGATCGATATATTTACAAACACTAGAATTAATCCGAAAACACACTCGCTTGTTGGCCAGCCATAGGCGTAGTTAATATTTATATTAATCGATTTATTGTAGCATTAAAGGTTCTTTGATTTTCTGACCTTTATATCTACATTATATGTTTGAAATGCAAAATGCTATAACGGAAACTCAATTTTTCTAAGCATTTAGGTACGATTCAATAAGGATTAAATGACTCTTAATGGTTTCTATTTTTAACTAGTAGAACGTGTGTTCAATTTAAATAGTATAAATAAATAAATAAGTTATATATAATATGAGCAAGGTTTTTGAGTACATAATAAGGCAGCGACTGGGAAAACTGGTCGGAAAGTACATACCATCGTATCAGTTCGGATTCAAACGTCAGCACTCGACTATTCACTCACTCTTCACTCTGACTAACAATATACAAACTACCCACCTAACTGACAGAAAGACAGCTTGCCTGTTTATGGACATTAACAAGGCTTTCGATAGTGTCTGGCATAGAGGCTTACTATACAAACTATACAAACTACACACACCAACATATCTACTACACACCATAAAGAACTTACTAGAAAACAGACAACTACAAGTACGAATTGACAAAACACTGTAATTTTCTTTTTCCCCTGAACAAGGGCTCCCTCAAGGATCACCGCTCTCACCGTTTCCTTACAATATATACTGCCATGACATATACAATTACAACTTACCAGACAAAAATCAAATCGACAGATCGGCATACATATTACAATACGCAGACGACACGGCACTTATTGTACATGACAAAACTACTGAGAGAGCAGCTCAAAGACACCAAACACTAACAAACAACACAATGACATGGTTTTATAAATGGAGACTAACACCAAACGCGTCAAAAAACCAACTTCTGCTAACAAACCACAGACTCAACGCTGACTCCCCTACAATAACTGCAGACGGCCAATCGACACAACCAAAAAACGACGTAAAATACCTTGGAATCACAATTGACCACAAACTTAAATTCACTAAACACATACGAAACATCAGGGCAGAAACAATAAAGAGAACACAACATTTCCGATCACTAACTACAAAGACAGGAATTAGCACAAACACCGCCACCAAAATATATAAAGCTATTTGTAGCCCCTTGCTTGACTATGGACATATACTCATGACCAACGAAACAGAAAGGACGAAACGTTATATACAAACAACAGAACAAATTGCACTAAAACTAATTTCAAAAAAATTCCTGGGTTTAAGTCAATTTTATTGTTTATTATTTAAAATGTTACAAATACGTTTCGGTGTCTTTCTCCACCATCATCAGTTTGTCTGTATGAACTTTGGTATGATAGCTAAATTCTTGCATCTGGTTAGGAAGTTTTTTCTGTTCCTCTCTCTTATATGCCCCTTTCATATGCCCTCCCATACGCCCCTTTCAACCTTTCTCCATCCATCAGATCTATCCTGCTTTTGTTCCCAAGCATTTCCATTATTGTTGTGTATATTTTCCTGACTGTACTTCAATGTATTTCAAAAAAATTCCTGGGTTTCAGTCAATTTTATTGTTTATTGGTTAAAATGTTACAAATACGTTTCGGTGTCTTTCTCTACCATCATCATATGGGAGATTGCAAGCAAAATTGGCAAGAGAGAGGAACAGAAAAAACTTCCTAACCAGATGCAAGAATTTAGCTATCATACCAAAGTTCATACAGACAAACTGATGATGGTGGAGAAAGACACCGAAACGTATTTGTAACATTTTAAATGATAAACAATAAAATTGACTGAAACCCAGGAATTTTTTTGAAATAAATTGAAGTACAGTCAGGAAAATATACACAACAATAACTAAGACTAATAACACGAATAAGACACCCCCAAAACCCACTACACAACCCCTCCACCCAACTACTATACGAACGCACAAACATGACAAAGATTTCGGAAAGACTCATACACCTACAGACAAAATGGACGAACAACCCCTACAACTTGACCATACTGAATCCCCTTTGTCTTACAAGACCAACCAGACAATCCCGCTTCCGTTTCCCTACATCAACGCTACTCGAACAATTACAAACGCAACTGACTACTGAACAATAAAATAATTTTTTCTTGTCATTAGAATTGGAAAGTTTATTTAATAAGATTATTAACCTAGAATAAGAGAAATTTAATCTTTGTTTTTTATTTAGACTAGGACTACATGTATTAAACAAGGGCAGAAAGACCGATAGGTCGATAGCCTTTTTTAGAAATAAATATGTTTACTACAACTAAATAAGATTTATACAATATGATATATATAGATATAATATAATCTACTGTGCAAATTACAGTTTAATTATATCAAATCTAAGGAAGGTTTAATTTGTTTTTAAGATATACGGGGTGTCACCTACGAGTGATGAATGAAGGCGCTCAAAATGCGGTTTTGGGATTATTTGCTGCAGAGCCCACCAACTCCTTGCGGACAGTAGCAGATCACACAAGAATATCACACGAGGCTCTAAGAAAAGCACTGAAAATGCATAAACTCCATCCATACCAAATGCAGATACTTCAAGAACTTTATGACGATGAGTTAGATTTTTCTGTCGAATATCTGTTTCAACGATGAATGTTCCTCTTTTCTAAATGCAAATGTTAACAAACAAAATTGTTGATATTGGAGTGACGAAAGCCCGCATATTTTTTAAGAAAGACATTTTGAACAACTGATAAGATAGTGCTTAAATAGGTCCCATGTGTCTTATTGTAGAATTTTCTTCCGCAAATAAATAAATATTTTTATCGAAGTAAAATAATCAATAAATGAGAAATCAATTGTTTAAACTAGATTTTCTTTCTGTTATTCAACGATTTTAACAGTGTTACCTACTCTTCTAATCATTTGTACTGCAAGGAGAACCAATGTAATAATTTTTGTGTAAACACTAACCTGGAAACCAACATCGCAATGCGGGAAAGTTTAATTTTTCTGCAACTTTTAACCGCGATTAGTCGGAAACCGCTGGATAAAAAGCAACAAAATAGGATACCACTGAAAAGATAATTGAAAGCGCTTTAAAACGATGTGCCACTTGCCCCCCGTTCCCGTTTAAGATTTTAATGGTGACATCAACCCCTTACAAATAAAATTGACGTGTCTTTCGGATTTTTCATATTTCTAACTGCAAAAAAGATATTAAGGTTGTAAAGTTTTCAAAGTGACACCCCGTAGAATACTTCTTAGGCAATACTTCGAAGGCACCTAGAACTCAAAATTTCATCTTCTGTCAGGTATGCAATAGTTATCACTTTTTTTCAGTTGATTTAGTGCAGATGTTTAAAAAAAAGTTAAATAATAATTCAGCAATTGAAATTTTTTAAACCAAACCCTCCTACTAACAGTGTAATTGAGATAATTTTGGCATTACGAAAGCTCATAATTTTTCATTAATCCACCAACTGCATTTATTTACATACAACTTGAATATTGTGCTTTACGCTCGGTAATTACTAGCAAAATAAATAGAAATTACATCCGGATGAAGCCAAATGGAAGGACTAAAATGCCTCCACACCTGTTACAAAATCTTGATTGCGCTTGTAGAACTTGAATTAACTTAATCGCTGCTTAGATTTCTGTCATTACGTATCTATCCCGCTTCGGCTAATCTGGCACGTCAATGTAGCATTACATAGTGTTTATTAACAGCTTGGGCCCCACTGTTCTTACTCAAATTAGCCTTATGTTACACAACCCTTTCGTAATATATTTCGAATGATATTTGTTTAAAATGGATATTGGTATATCGCGTAAAAAGTACTCCGTAATCCCTTTTCCTGATTTTGGGCCACTGTCTAGTTTCAAAGGACTAAAAAGAAGCAAACTCTGCTCGATGTAAAATTAATAATCACGCTACCTGCTAGAGTTTGCCAACGCTATAACGATGGCCAAGCAAAAAAACTGAAGCTTATTAAAAATCCAATCGAACGTAGGGAAAACGAACGTCCGATATTGGAAACGTGTCTATATTCAAAAGTATTTCAAGAATTTTCGGCTTAAACTTCGTTATTTCAGCTGTCTCCGAAATATACATTGAAAAATATGTATCTTTAATTTGCCGGCTGATAATTATTGGCAGAACTTAATAAGGAAGGTTTGGACAGAACAAAGACAAGCTGTGCGTTTATACAAAAGTTAATTGTTGTCAAAACTGTCTCTATCTGAAAGCAAATATATATTTAATTGAGTGCGAACTGAAAAACGCATTTCTGGCTGTAAGGCATTTGCGCGTAGTGAATATCTGTTATTTTTAAATTGTAAATTAAAATCGTGGAACGTTTAGGCAACTGACAATTGTTTCAATGACAATTCAAAGTTGATTATTTGATTTTGTAATAAAATATCATCGTTTACAATATTAAGGGTCATACTAGGGTATAAAGCCCGTTAAAACGTATCAAAAAAGTAAGTAAGTAATAGTAAAATTTATGAAAAAAGAGTCAAGCTATGTAAGGAAAATATTGCCGTTGTCAAGCCGAGTCAGGGCTTATATATTTGAATAATCGCATTGAGGTATTCCAATATTTAACCACAATTAGGAAATGTCTACGTTGAACCATAAAATTTTATTAATATCAGGGATACAACCGCGTTGCCTCCGGGAGGATAATTCGAAAATAATTAGCATCTAATAAGGAGCAAAGCTCCGGCGAGACAGGACGAATCAGTAAAGAAGACAAACTTTTTAATTCCCACGTGCAGAATATACTTTTAAAATTATGATTAAAGACAAATCCGGTCTTCGTTTTTAATTTAAACTGATGGATTTGTCAATTAATTGTCTTCCATCTTTATTAACACGCCACCCCCGATGCTATTAAATATTTATTAAAAAGCCCAAGTTTTATTCATCGCCTTTCCTTTAATCCATCTTTCAAGCAAATATAAAGTGACATTAAATTAAAATATTGCCTAGATTCTAACAACCGAACGCTCAAATAATAAATAACTCTCAAATCCACAAATGTTTTGTATTACCTTAAAACCGAAAATGTGGGCCTATATTGACTATCGGGGTCGCTCACATAAGCCCGGAATACTCCTTTATTCTTTGACGTTATTTACACGTAAAAATTAATATATCAGTGTAACTTTTTGGGAGTCAACTCATAGACACTCAGCAAATAACTTATTATTGTTTCATTATTATGTTTTTGCAGAAACTAACTGTTTTTTTAATTATGTCACTATTAAAATTAAAGTAAGTAAAGAGAATATATTGCATATAAAACCTCGAAAATATAATTGATAAGTAGTAGAGGATAAAATATGAACGAATTTAATTTAAGACGTGTATATCTTAAAACCATTAATTCACCTAATTGATTGATTTATTACACTACTAAATTTACCTTCGGACCTGAAAGTCTTCGCCGTATTATACTATTTCAATTCGTAGAATAGTCGTAAAATGTCTGATCATAAAGTTATCTCGGGTACAAACAATTAATGTGTTAGTGGAAGACCAAAAAACAAAATTTGGGACTATTAATTTATTTATTTATATGGAAACTCACTTTGCATTTCGCTTTCTTTAAATAAATATAATATTCTTCGACCACAAACTTAGATTCACTAAACACATGCGAAACATCAGGGCAGAAACAATGAAGAGAGCGAAACACTTCCGAACACTAACCTACAAAGACAGAGGAATTAGCACAAACACCGCCACCAAAATATATAAAGCTATTTGTAGTCCCTTGCTAGACTTTGGACATGTACTCATGACCAACGGAACAGAAAGGACAAAACGTTATACACAAACAACAGAGCAAATTGCACTAAGACTAATAACACGAATAAGACACCCCCAAAACCCACTACACAACCCCCCCCACCCAACTACTATACGAACGCACAAACATGACAAAGATCTCGGAAAGACTCATACAGCTACAGACAAAATGGACAAACAACCCCTACAACTGGACCATACTGAATTCCCTTTGTCTTACAAGACCAACCAGACAATCCCGCTTCCGTTTCCCTACATTAACGCTACTCGAACACTTACAAACGCAACGGACTAGTGGACAATAAAATAATTTCTTCTTGCCACTGAAATCTTATTTATTTAATAACATTGTTAACCTAGAATGGGAGAATTTTCATATTTGTTTTTTATCTGGATTGGGACTGCATGTATTAAACAAGGGCAGAAATACCGATAGGTCGATGGCCTTTTTTAGAAATAAAGATGTTTACTACTACTATTGTTAACCTAGAATAGGAGAATTTTCATATTGGTTTTTTATCTAGATTAAGACTGCATGTATTAAACAAGGGCAGAAAGACCGATAGGTCGATAGCCTTTTTTAGAAATAAAGATGTTTACTACTACTACTATAATATTCTTTATTTACATTTTTCAGGTATCAAAATTATAAATTAAAAATTTTGCTATTGAGCAGTAGTTCAAAGTGGCTCGAAGTAATTTAGAGTTATTAGTATAGTCAAAAAAAAACATTGCTATACTTTGTTAAACTCACGTGATCTGTGTTTGGAGAAATTAGACCGATTTCTGTTGAACAACATTTCAGTGTTACAGTGTATTTGTGGTAAATTTTCATATTGTGCTCTTGGGAACTTGAGAACATATGAGAATGTCCAAATTGCATATGAAATTGCATATAAAGTTTACCTTTATACATAATAGAAGTATAGAATAAAGAATTTTTCTACATAATAGAAGCTGAAAAATAACGATATGTTGTTTCTTCTTCTTCTTCTTCATTCTTGATTTTAGGCGAATCGCCTGTTCGATTGTCGTCCACTTGCGTGATGCTGTCGCTCCATCGTTTTCTGGGGCGCCCAACGTCTCTTCGTCTCAATGGGGACTTGTCGCAAGCGATTCTCACAAGTCTGTGGTGGTCCATCCTGCTTATGTGCTCATTCCATTCCTTCTTCCTGTTTGCTACCCATTCATTGATGTTCTTGACATTACAGACTGTTCTGAGATTCTCGCTTCACTCTCTATCCAGCAGTGTCTTTCCGGTGATTCTACGTAGTATTTTCATCTCAACTGTCTCTAGGAGTCTTTTGGTTTTCGCTGTTGCTGACCTGGTTTCTGTGGTATATGTCATCACCCGCCTCACGACGGTTTCGTAAATCCTCGATTTAGTGTCCGTTTCCATACTCTTATTATACCATATTATATTCAGACAGTCAGCTAGTCTAATTGCTTTTGTTGTTTGATCTCTCACCTCTGCCTCAATATCCCCAAAGCCGGAAAGTTTTATGCAAAGGTAGTTAAATTTCATTTTCTGCTCTATTACTTTACCATCAAGTTCCAGTTTGCATCTTAAAGGGGTTTTTGATGTTGTTAAGCACTTTGTTTTGGTCGGTGACATTTCCATATTTAGACTTTGCTGTCAGGTTGAATAAGTGTAATAACCTTTGTAAGTAATTTTCACTTTCTGCAATGAGAGCGGCATCGTCAACATAATACACTATTTTGCATACCCCATTTTGTGTTCCTTTAGCTCTCGAACACTTCGAATAATTTCTTCCATTATTAAATTGAAAAGGGTAGGACTCATGGAGTCTCCCAGGCGAATACTGCTACCCGCTGGTATTGGTTCTGTGAGTTCTCCTTCTATTTGTGCTCGTATTTCATTGTTTGTATATATGTTTTCTATGATTTTAATGAGATTGTGTGGGATTTGCCTCTTGTAAAGGAGATACAGGACGTCTTTCAGCTGGACACGGTCAAATGCTCTAGTTAGATCAACAAAGCATATAAACGCTGGCTTGTTGCATTCAATCGATTTCTCCCCTATTTGTCTTAATACGAACACGGCATCTGTGCAAGATCATCCCGATCTGAATAATTTTGTTCGTAATTACTTTGTTAGTTTTAGAGCAGTGCTTAAAATGTTTATTCCTCTATAATGGATGATATATTGATGGTATCATCTTGTCCCCTTTTTTGAACATTAGCACGGTAGTGCGTGTTCGCTATTCATCTGGGATTTTCTGTTGATATATAATTTTAGGTATTAAAGTTGTTAATTCTTCTAGGAGTAGTAAACATCTTTATTTCTAAAAAAGGCTATCGACCTATCGGTCTTTCTGCCCTTTTTTAGTACGTGTAGTCTTAATCTAAATAAAAAACAAAGATGAAAGTTCTCTTATTCTAGGTTAATAATCTTATTAAATAAACTTTCCAATTCTAATGACAAGAAAAAATTATTTTATCGTCCAGTAGTCAGTTGCGTTTGTAAGTGTTCGAGGAGCGTTGATGTAATTCTTCTATTAGTGTTTGCCCACCGTATTTGAGCAATTCGTTTTGATTCGTGCTGATTGCCATCGCAAAACCCTCTCTTGCTCTTTCGTGCTTCTCAACTCCGCTGTAGACTACAATATATTCTGCATATTTCTTTTGCCCTCTTCCCTTCATCTGTGTTTCCTGTCGGGCGCATATATCGATCTTGTTATCTGTTAGTTCTTTTAGGATTTTTTGGTCTTTGTTATTGTATGATCTCACATTCCAAGTAGCAACACGCAGCAGATCCTTCTTTCTCCAATTTGTTGTCCGCTTTCTCGCGTGGCTCGTCGTGGTTAGATCGTTGTGTGAGCTTGTGGTTTCTTTTACCCAGGGTAGGGTGCCAGCCTGATCTTGGAACTTTCCTCCTTTATCCGGGCTTAGGACCGGCAGCATAGTCATCAAGCTACTCAGTTCACCCAATGACCAAACAGGCAGAGTTGCGATCTGTTGTTTATTCCAAGCAAATTGATTCCTTTGAGAAACTGGAGTTTGACAGAAATAAGCACTTACGCCAAACATGAGAAACTAATTTTAATTGATCTAGACCTATGAAGGAACACCATTTCAAAGAACATCTGAAGAATAACTTTGAACATTTTCAATCGCAAAATTTTCTTATCAATCAAATGTTAAACTGAGAAGACTCAAATATTACCTTTTTGTAAACAGAGAAAACTAACGAAGAGCAACAAAAATTTGTTATTATCTGACCCGTTAAATTTATCTGATGTTAGTAGGTAGCGATTTCGAGATAGTCTAGTTTCAGGCACCTCCAGGACCAGTTTAGAGCCTGTAAGCTCCCAACAGCCGGGTTTAGCCTACAAATAACACTCCCAAAAACAAATGGGAGAAATACAAGTACATGTTTAAATAACTACTAACTAAAGTAGGCCACCTAAACGAAAACCGAACAGCATTTTTCTGGAAAATATATTCTCACATATTTTTCAAATCCGCTTATATAATACAATTATTCCTTTCGTTGGCTGTTCCCCAAATTTCTAATGATCTTAATCATTTATAGAACCATTAAAATTTTTGTTTTTGAGCGTTTGAAATTGATCATGATTTTAAATAACGTATCAACATTTCTCGCCTAAATTTTGATTGATTTATAAATTTGACAAATTAGATTTTGTTTTATGTTACTTTTAAGGTGGAAACCTTAAGGAATCCAAGAATCTTTCTTAACTCCATGAACCACCCAGACATAATCTAGGTCAAAATTGGATAAACTGTGGCAATGGGGTTAATTATTTCTCAATTGCCTTGTAGATCCAGCTCGATCGGTTACTTTTCAATTTAAATAAACCGATAATGCATCGACTGTATTAGTACTCAATTAAATTCTGAAAAACCTAAATTACGTAACTTCCACAACTAAATAAATGTATTACTTATATCGCATCCTTAAGGCCTATGATGATATGGGATCTTATTTTGAATTAAATTTCTCCTATTGCATTCCTATTTATTTTTACTGGTTCAGCTTCAGCATGTTGTTAATAAACATAATTAAAATGAAGACTTTATTTAAATAAAGAAATGTATTTTCGGCCTCAATCGTTTAAATCAATATCTTTGGAACGAGATAGATATCCAATCGGAATACAGTGAGAATATTTTGACATGTTTGCTAGTTTACTTTTGCGGCTATTTAGTGTTCATAAATAATCAAAGTGTCTTTCTTTCGAACCGAGCTCTCCAAACAGTTCCAGAGCTATACTCAAACTTCTTAGATATAACTGCCAGTTATTTTCTGATATAGATGGTTTTGAACGCTGATGATACGTGAATAAATATAAAACTGTAGTTTGCTTTACCATCAGTTTTAGATTATTATAATTCTGTGGTCAAATTTGTATCCTACATATAGATAAAATAATCGGTCAAGCTTAGAAGGGACCAAAGATAAAGGGTCAGTTATCTCGTATAAACACGCGCCCGCATTTGCCTTTCTTTACCCCACGTCCATTTGGGCACCCCTTGCCTTCGTACATACGCATACGTTCAAAAAGAAAACTCATACTCCGCAAGATTTATTTGCACATTAAAAATTTCCGTTAATCCATTTTGAATTTTGGCCCTCCTAAACACACAAAGGATGCTTCTTCCTTTGAATTAATTTGTTTTTGTAATTTTCGCTGTCTGTTTGCATCAAATGTTTGTTCTGAATAATGTACGGCGGATATTGAGCTCCGTTACACATTTATAACGAATTTAGTGTAACATTTCAAATATTTGATCAAAATACGTTTCATATGTATATATTTTTTACAGTCCGATTTTGATAACCAGATGTATCAATATGGAATCGAATGGAATATGTTTATAATGCGACAAGACGTTATTTCCTCTGTGAGCAAGGGTCCATTTGCACCCCAAATCTCCTTCCCCTAAGTTAATGCAGAAAAACAGTGACGTTGCATATATAGGGCAGTAGATGGTTGAAAAAATCGATGCATTGTAGTCTTAAAGCCTTTTAAGCCAGTAATATTTCGACATGATCTGTTTCATTGAATATTATCCTTTATCTTGCATATTAGCTATGATAGAGTTTCGTGCAAGTCTTTATTTAAATAATCTTATCAGGATAACTAAAAGGAATCTGAAACCATCAGCCAAATAGTAAAATGAATCAATCAATCATCCTTAGAATCCTTTGAACAGTAAAGTGTTGTTTTCATTTTTTCCTTCAAAACAGCGCAGGATCTCATGATGCTGGGGGATACTATCAGAAATCCTATTGGCTCCAAACATAACGATGTTGTTTTGATCACAAAATTAAAAGAGAAATGATTTTAATATTTTAAATGGCATCTGAAACACGAAATCTTGACAGTAGGCTGGTGTTTTGCGAATTGTGTATATCTCATGTAGGCTGTGCGTAAGACATTTTTAAACAATGGTAAGCCATACTTTGCAATATTATGTTACATTGCGGTTAGTGCTTTTACCTAAATACTGTGCTTCTAATGTCATCTCCACTAGAAGTATCCCAATAATCTTAGAAAATATATAATGGGTTAAGTGAACAAAGTTGAAGCGTTCTGATAGTGATTTTGACTGGCAATGGTAATTTTGGATTCCTTGACTTTCTTTTAATAAACTATGATAAAAGTTTATAGTGGTGTAAGAAGGATTGCAAATATCTAACATTGAAGGAAAAAGGCCACAGCACAATTGTTCAATAGTTTTGTTCAATAGCGCTGTAGGCTTTGGACTTTAACTATTCTTCGTCCACATCAAGAAAAATTGGCTCTATATCAAGTTAGCTGATTAAACTGACTCCACCTCTTAAATATTCGGTATATTCATGGTGGGAGTTAAAGTAGGGAGCCGCTCTATCGCAATAGCTAGAAATCATTAAGTTTCTCTGCTTAGTTCAATTATAATATATTTTTATTTCCATATAAATTATGTTTTGAGGGTATCCTAAAAATTGAAGTACAACTGGTTTTATGACTCATATTTATAATTTCTAGTCTACTTCTGTACGCAATTTTATACTCCTATTAATATTATTTGCAGAAATATTACAATAAAATGCTGCTTTTTTTTATCAATAAGAAGGAAAAAGAGATTCGATATAAACTTTAATTTGAAATCACACTCAATAATTTTCCTAGTTGCCTTAAAATTCAAAAAGATTTCAAAAATTCTCAAAAATCATTTTTGACAAATTTTCATAATGATTTGCTTAAGTCAAAACCTTCCATTTGAACCATATATTATTTTCCGTTATTATTATAAACCTTTTTAGCTAATTTTCTAAAATTTACAATTTAAACAGATTGTTTGGATTGCTGACGGTTTCAACTGATCCCCGAACAGATATATTTTTAATTTGTAACCTATAAATGTGTTGCTGTTTACCCATCTAGTATGTCTTCGGTGGTGTTAAATAAATTATTTAAAAGTGTATCTTGCTTATTTTATTCTTGAAGTGCTTAGTCAATGGATTATGGGATTACTAATATGTTGTGTATATTTTCCTGACTGTACTTCAATTTATTTCAAAAAAATTTTCCTGGGTTTCAGTCAATTTTATTGACAAAAAAACACAGTCAAATGTGAAGGTAGAAACAACTATACACACAAACTGATGATGGTGGAGAAAGACACCGAAACGTATTTGTGACATTTTAAATAATAAACAATAAAATTGACTGAAACCCAGGAAAAAATTTTTGAAATTACTAATATGTTTGAGAACTCGTGGATGCACGAATGTGTCACGCAATCAACCGAAATAAATTAAAAATCAAATGGTGCCAAGGGTGAAGAGTGCGGAAATAACGACAGGCACCAACCTTATTAGTGGCACGCCTTGCTAAAAATACTTTGCATAGCTGCAATGTGTGTTCCATATTTCTCTAATAACAACTACATGGTCTTTAAATCTTAACGCGTTACCATAATCATCTGCAAAGATTGTATCATTTTCTTGCTCTTAGAAATATTTTTTCATCCCAATCGTAAGGAACATATTTTCTTGTCGCCTAAGGTACTGACCGGTCACCCACTGTGTGCGGCAATGAGAAATTGTATTCAAGACAAGGCCAAATATGTTTGAATACAAACGTTTATGCATGTGACATTGAATTGTACAAATTCTAGTTTCAGATGAAGTGCTTTCGAACGCATCTTGAATCAGTCGTGAATAAACTACAAGAAAACACTGTTTTCAGTTCGATTTTTAGGCTTTGTAGGCTAGTGCAAATAATTTTTTTGGAAAAAATTAATAACAGGCAAGGACCACGTGGAAAATATTCTTTAGGTTCCAATTTTTCTTCAACACCAAAAATAATAGACTTTTACAAATTTTTATTGTCTGCAACTCTGCCATTGAACGTTTTCCGCTAGGAAGTCACGTTTCGCCGCAAATCGCAAAGAACCGTTTTCAACAACTACACTGCATCCCCATTTCACGATTTCCATTGTTTTCGTGTTTAAACTTAGTTTTTTCTTAAAGGTGGAACTTCCACAACATTTTTCACTTGGTCCTTGCCTGTTATTAATTTTTTTTACTATATGAAAATTCGTCGTCGGTCGATAGCCTTGTCTCAAAAATAAAGATGTTTACTACTACTACTACTGAAAATTTGTAGCAGCACTAGCCTATTGGGTGAATCGTTAATTTCGGACGTAATGCTTGTCATAAGCTCTTCGTATAAAAACATACTACTTGATAGTAGCTTAATAAAAAACTGCTGTTGAAAAAGCGTGTTTACCGTTTTGCGCAACACATTTTATTGGCTTTTATTATTCAAATTTGGAAGAAGTTCTACATTTTTCACAGTACAGCTAAACGTTACGCCATTTGTACTGGTCTGCGTAACATCTGAAATATACTTATAATATGCTACTATCATTGAATTAATCTGAACGCCGATTCAGTAGCTCTTAGTAGTACTATACAAATTGCTTCGCTCTATTTCAACCCAACCGCCCTGTTCGAATGTATGCAACTAAACCTGTGGAACTTTTAAGTCAGCCGTGGGTTTTTATGGAAATCGATAACATTTACATCAGGAAAGGAAAATGTTAAAGTGGATTGTCACAAATTCAGCTAACTACGTCCCTGAGAAGAATCCAAGCAGTATTTCTACAAAACTATAGCAAATTGATGCTAGACTTTTTTGTGCAACATCTACAGAATAGGCTGAACCCCAATAAGTTTATGAGTAAAAACTCAGTTCAACAAAATTCTATAGCTGCGAACACATACTACTTCTAACAGCTTTCTTATACAGCAGTTTAAGTTGGTTTGTTTTGAGGTGTATTTTGTCAGAACTAGAAAGTTGTTGCTATTGTCATTATGGATATGTGCCTCTCATTTGGCAGTAAGGTTGTGAGCCATTCGGTTGGAGATGTGAAATTGAGAAAACTATGGGAATGTGTGGGCTTGATATTAGCAATAAACAATAACAAGCACGTGTTGTGCCCGATAAAATTAAAGTGCGCCGCCGCCTTAGCGACAGGACTCTGTTTTGGCGGCGGTTGTCTACAGTCTGATATCAACCGGCGTGAATTCCTGGCCGTTTCTCTCTTTCCGCACTGCGTTCATTTCGGTCACGTCGACCACGTGTTACTGCTTATTCGAATCTTCCTCATGCTGGAACCGCGCTGGAGATCCATCCAGGTAACTTTGGCAACATGCAGTATTGCACGTCTTTCCGCTTGCACCTATTTGATCTAATATTGTTGCTGTCGCTCCTTTGCTCTGTTGCCATTTTTACCTTTTTATTTGCGCCAGAAGCTCACTCTTGTCATAACTTAAGGTGGTATGATGCACATTTATTTTTAAAATGTTCCTTGAAATTTTAGGAAAACATAATTGGCATTAACTCTAAATATGATGTCTTGAAGAAAGTCATTTTAGAAAATACTCTTGCTAGCTCCAATTGCGTTATCTTATAATTATTTACCCGGTCTGAATTTAAAATATTCTAGAATAAAACTGGAACGGGGTGATTTAGAATGGCAACGTTGTGATTTAGAGTTTAGTTTTTTTAATGTGGGGCAGGTGAGGGGCGGCGGCGCATTGAGGAGAAAGAGGGGAAACTGCAGCCGCCTACAAGGAGGACGTCTTTGCATCTCCAGCTGCTCCTCCTACCGCCCACAGATTAAGCGCAGAGATCTCCTCTTGTTAGAGATTTTAGAGATTGAATTTTTTAATTTGCAAATTTTTAATTGTGTTGAGGTATTTGGACTTCAGAATAAATTACTAAAGTCTGTTCGAGTGTTTAAAGTTTTCTGGATTCGATGTTAAAACAAATGCCTGTATTAGAATTGGAGACTTCATCAATTTATTTCGATCAAATCTGAGTGTAGTTATCGAATAGAACTACGTCTTTGCTAAATTCAGAGTTACTAATGCAGAATTGAATAAATTTAAGCGTTTGGATAAAACATCGACCATATAAAGAAGCACATACAAATTTGACCCAAAAAATCAAAAGTATCAACAACAGAATAATTATATATGTATAATATAATAATGCAATTTTAAAACGGAAATACAAAGTGGACAGATGCATATAAGCTAGTACTTTGAGTAAATAGAATTAGTTCAGCGCGTTAGGGTGGGAAAGAGAAAGAGGTTTTCATTAGACCAACACTAACAGCCGTTTGTTTATACTTGCCAGCATTGTTGTCATATGGATAACCACTGTTTGTTCGATAGCTTATTTTAGAATACACCTGACATGGATAAATCCGGCAATTGACCTGATAATTGTTTGCTTTTTATTTAAAATAAGGGAACACTCCCTGATCGATTATATAACTGGCCTTTCTCAACTTAGTATTACTTAGCCGCGGTTTCTCTGAGTTCACAGCTACAAATTAATTATTTCGTGCTGTTTCTCATTTGGACAGAAATAAACAACTCGGCAATTACTAGCTTACATGCCTTTCCATAAATTAGGGTTTCTCTTCTCCCCTTCACTGACGGCAGTAATTTCTCGCTGATAGTTCAGTTGGGTATAATCGTTACGTACTTTTTTTGTTTCAATTTATACTAGCTTGTGGAAAATATTACGAACACCAACAAAATTGTGTTATTTTACACAATTACTTCTTATACTGCGTAGTCCTGAACCTCTATAGCATTACAGTTCAATAACGGACTTTTCTAGTTTTTCGATTCATTGAAAATAAGGTGAGAACTGTTTATAAGCTTCGACTGTGGTAGATTTACATGAGATCGGATTATATTAGAAACTGCCAGCCATTTTGGTCTAATCAAAAAGTTATTGAAGTTATTCTATTCATCTAACTAAGAATCTTTGGAAATAATTTTGCCTCACAGACTTAGGTTTACAATGCAGTGTTATGTGCAGTGTCTTTGCTAAATTTTCAATTGTTTCAGTTTCAATTGTTGTTGCTTCTTGGCATATTTTGCATGTTTGATTGAAAATGTGCTTAATGCAGACTGTCTTCTAAATGATGAAAGTATCGTACTTTCATCATTTAGAATTATTAGTTACGTATTATTTTCCTGTATTGGATTTCAGTGTGGAATTTTAGGTAGAATTTTAGTAATTTACAGGCTAATTTGTCACTGGAAAACATTCGGTGTTGTTTATTCAACAATAAAAAGTGAGACTGATATGCACGATTTCCGAATCGAAGTTCGACGCATTGTGACGAAACTACAGGGTGTTATAATTTATGAAAATATTTTAAATTATTCAGATGTTTTCTATAATAGATGGTTATATAATAAGAGATTAAATTTTTGTTTTACGATTATTACATTTTATACGTCCAATGTTAAAATAAAATTTGTACGTAAAAAGGTACGTAATGCACCCTAGATTATCTAGTTATTTGCTGGTACTGGATTTCAGTATAGACTTTTAGGCACAATCTGGGCAATTTACAGGCTGGGTTGTCACTGGAAAACAATCGGTGGTATGAATTTAACAATAACAAGTAAAGCTAATACGTATGACTTAAGAACCGAAATTCGACGAATTGTGATGAAACTACATGGTGTTATAATTTATGAAAATGTTTTAAATTCGTCACATGTTCCATTTTTCTAAAATAGAGAGTTCATAAGAGATAAAATTTTTGTTTTACGATTATTACATTTTATTCGCTCAGTGATAAAATAACCGGTAGAAACTCCATCCAGGATTGCTCATTAGTGCGATATCTTAGCAAGTATGAATTTTGGAAGAAAATGCTTCTTATGAATATGTTTTAAATCAATTTTTCAATGCTTTCGAACGGGCTGCGTCTTGCATTGTACGTGGTAGTGGTGGCCAAGTTTTTCTTTCTTTATGTCATTTCATCTGAAAATTCAAATTTTCAATGCAATTTTCAACTTCAAGGCAGGTTATGAAAGAGGTTCTTTACTTGAAATATAATTATTCGGCAAAATTTTAAAATTACTTAATTTCCATTTTGGTCAATTCAATCGCCTATATGTTCACATGAATACAAAAAAGCCAACTTTTGTCTGTTACTACTGCTATCTGCTGATCAAGTTGTTCTGAAAATTCATAGAATTTAATCCTAAAATTATCCCGTTACAGTACAATACTCGGTTATGGTTTACAAATATTTATTAAATAGGGATATTTATTAAATAGGGATAAAGTGAAAAATTTGGGAGAAAAAGGAAACCGATATACCCCTATCTACCGTTAGCAAAATTTTATAGACGAACGACTATTATGACTATAGGATATTCTTCTATCAAGAACTGTTGGATCTTGATTGGGAAGTCACGAAAATATTTTGTGAATGGTGGTTGGAAATGGAACAAATACCACCTCTAACTTATCTTCTTCCATCTATACTTTCCAAAATGTATTATTCTCCTACCCTACTAATCGTCATAATTTTCACTATTATGAAGCAGAACCACCAAAAATAGTAAGACTAGTTCATACGCAGAGATATAGTATACTTCGTGGGTTGAGAAATAATACAAGCAGTGAGATGTTACAAAACGCAAATTGTTTTCCTGACAAAAGGTTCGCAGTTTTATTGTGATCAAAGTTTGAGAATGTGTTTTAATGATCTGAAATGTCTAAAAATTAGTAGTAGTAAACATCTTTATTTCTAAAAAAGACTATCGACCTATCGGTCTTTCTGCCCTTGTTTAATACATGTAGTCTTAATCTAAATAAAAAACAAAGATGAAAATTCTCTTATTCTAGGTTAATAATCTTATTAAATACACTTTCCAATTCTAATGACAAGAAAAATTATTTTATTGTCCAGTAGTCAGTTGCGTTTGTAAGTGTTCGATTAGCGTTGATGTAGGGAAACGGAAGCGGGATTGTCTGGTTGGTCTTGTAAGACAAAGGGGATTCAGATGGTCCAGTTGTAGGGGTTGTTTGTCCATTTTGTCTGCAGATGTATGAGTCTTTCCGAGATCTTTGTCATGTTTGTGCGTTTGTATAGTAGTTGGGTGGGGGGGTTGTGCAGTGGGTTTTGGGGGTGTCTTATTCGTGTTATTAGTCTTAGTGCAATTTGTTCTGTTGTTTGTATATAACGTTTTGTCCTTTTTGTTCCGTTGGTCATGAGTCTATGTCCATAGTCTAGCAAGGGTCTACAAATAGCTTTATATATTTTGGTGGCGGTGTTTGTGCTAATTCCTCTGTCTTTGTAGGTTAGTGATCGGAAGTGTTTTGTTCTCTTTATTGTTTCTGCCCTGATGTTTCGTATGTGTCTAGTGAATTTAAGATTGTGGTCAATTGTGATTCCAAGGTATTTTACGTCGTTTTTTGGTTGTGTCGTTTGGCCGTCTGCAGTTATTGTAGGGGAGTCAGCGTTGAGTATGTGGTTTGTGAGCAGAAGTTGGTTTTTTGACGCGTTTGGTGTTAGTCGCCATTTATAAAACCTATATACTCTAAAAATTATTTCCAGCAGGTTAATGCATTTGTGGATTGCGAAGATGTAACCGGTTGACAAAATTACAATATAAGAATGAAATAATTTTATAAATTCACTCCTTACATCAACTGGCCTTTAACATTAAGATAAATCCGGTATAAACATTAGGGTATTCCACTTGAAATTAGCAAGGTATTCATGTTTAAAAGCATCTAACTTTTACGTTTTTAAGCCATGTAAGCTTAGAGTTTTCAATTCATGCGGCTTTATCCAATATTCAGAAATGCACAGGCATTTGCGGTTCAAAGTCTTTTTGAGCATTTTATGTATTAGATCAATTTCATTATCTGGAGATTGCACATGTTCCAAAACTTATATTCTGGTTATAACTTTCCAATATCAGGTTTTAGAATACTGTCCTCATTTGACTTGCCAGTTTATCTTATCTCTGTTATAATGTATATCCATTTTTACATGAGGTTAGTAATTTCCGAAGCTTTTGCGGTTTTTTGGATTCAGGACGCGAATGAAGATCTAGCGAAAAACCAAGATAAAAATCCAATATTTGAGCAGCAATAAGCAAAGAGGTGTCGTGACATATCGACCACATAGCGGACGTTATGGGTATCCATTTCCTACTATATCGTGCGGATAGCATAACAGCCCCCCATACGTTACGATAATGTCGTCGCATTTGTATGGACTGTTGGGATTGTTAGCGCGAGTCAACATGGATTTAGGTGTAAGGCACGTCGAGTTCCAATCGGCCAGAGCTCTAATAGGCCCCACGGGTCCTTTCTCGGTCCCTACTTTATTTCAGTTATCAAGGACGAATCTACATATTATTGATATTCTACGACACGAGACATTTACTTTTTCTCCTGCCTGTGTTTTTACTACTTAAAAGCTGTCCGTGGGACGGTGTGGCTCCTTCGCACTCTCAAAACAAGTTATATAAGCTTTACATATTTTCCGCGTCATATGTTGAAACCAAGGCAGGAAATTTACATTACTCCGCTAACTGGTTGTTTTAAGCATGTTATTCATACTTGGATGGACTTTCTTGAACTTAGCGTCTAGTGATAATTTGGGGAACTTCTAATTAACCTATGCTACATGCCAGCGTTATTTTCTCCAATTCCTTTATTTTTGTTAATACGTAATGGTTATAAATATACTTAGGTTGCTTGATTCGAAAATAATTTTACTATGAACTATAAAGCATAGTACATATTTGTCAAAATAAATTAGAAGCCATAAAAAGCCATTTTTATTACAATACCCGTACATGCTTATAAGGCATTTAAATGGCCGAGAGGTAGAGGCAAGCAATAAAGGATAATAGGTCTCACGTTTAGTTTGGAAAATGAAATATTTCGGAGGTAATTTATAACGTTATGTAAAATATACCCTTTAGTTATTGGAATGAAACTATCTAAGAAGTGACACCCAAGGTATTTCCTAATATATTCCGCCTGGATAGTTCGCTACCTTAAGACGCCGCTTCGCGACAATATAGCTCCGAACTAATGCTTTTCTGACCAAACTACATAAATAATCTGCAAATAGCAATTAAGATAAGAACGTGTTTAATATTTCAATGTGCTTATAGGAATAGATTATTGGGGTGGAGCGCATAGAAGTAATATATAACAGCGAGGTGTTAAGACTCTTGCAAATCCCCCACCATTTTAATTAATTCCCGAACTCTCCCTTGTTGTCGTCCATTCTCGTACACAACTCGGCATATATTTGCATTATTTGTAGAAATTTTTAATTAGTTCAATTGTTTCGTAAAACATGCTAATGCGGGCAAATGCATTATATTTTTAATTTAGTTCTTAATGAAATATTAGAGAGACAATATCTCCAAAGAGCGAGTAATTTATTTATAAGTTAATTTTTTTTTTGTTAAATCATATTTTTTGTCTTAGGTTGACTTAGTACGAAATGGGAGCAGTGTTTTGTACTGAAACATTAACAACTTAACTCACTTAAACAAAGTGTTCGTTTTTTTAAGAAAAACCATAAAAGTCTGTTTTTTTTCTGGATAACGGAATATTGAGCGTTCGTAATTTTTCATCATTTACATTTACAGAGATCTTCTAAGATTTTTTGTATAATTTTTAATAAAAATATCCTCTTTTCATTGGAAATGCCAAAAAAACACAGTTTACGTTTTCTGATAAGTTTGATTGAAAAGTTAATGCATTACACATGCACGACGTTATAAACTATATATTCGATTTGTCTATTTAAGGACTTGTTAAATGATTAATAATGGCAAAAATAACCAAAGACAAGAATTATTTTATGGGTCGATTTTCCTACTTGTCCCAATCCGGATACGTTGTAAGTTGGATATATTTACGCTATCGACAATGACAAAAAAAACATTTTTTTAATGTCAAGAAAAATGAAGTAAAGAAACGCAATAGCTACAATCCGTTACTGGATATACTTAAAATACTATAGATATGCTTACAAACTGGAAGCTGGGGCCAAATTTAGTTATTTCCAGTATTTTCGGTAATCACTGGCTTTCAAAATTTGTATTTCTTTCAAATATCGATTTTTCACTATACCAGAAAATACAAAATAAACCAAAGTACAAATGTTTGATTCTAAATTACGAATGATGATGAGATATATTGATAATAAATTTATGCTAAGATATCTTTAGTATTTTTGTATTTTAGCTTTATTATTAACTGTTTAAACAATATATTTTTTATTAACTATCTATAATCTGCCTGCTTCTTGGCATTAAGAAGATGTGTTGCTTGGTTTTCTTCACATGTAACAAGATGCGTTACAATCAACGACCTCTGGGTTTGTCTTCAATTTGATGAGTATGGTAGAGCGTGGTCCTGATTATTCTGGCTGGAATCTATTGCAGATGTCGGATGGTTCTAGTTTCTTCAGTCTCTTGTTCGGTATATTTTGAAGTAGGTTGACTGTCAGTGGATTTGGGTGGCAACCTATTGGCTGATTATAGTAGTAGTAAATATCTTTATTTCTAAAAAAGGCTATCGACCTATCGGTCTTTCTGCCCTTGTTTAATACATATAGTCTTAATCTAAATGAAAACAAATATGAAAATTCTCTTATTCTAGGTTAGCAATACTATTAAATAAATAAGATTTCAGTGGCAAGAAGGAATTATTTTATTGTCCACTAGTCCGTAGCGTTTGTAAGTGTTCGAGTGGCGTTAGTGTAGGGAAACGAAAGCGGGATTGTCTGGTTGGTCTTGTAAGACAAAGGGGATTCAGTATGGTCCAGTTGTAGGGGTTGTTTGTCCATTTTGTCTGTAGCTGTATGAGTCTTTCCGAGATCTTTGTCATGTTTGTGCGTTCGTATAGTAGTTGGGTGGGGGGGTTGTGTAGTGGGTTTTGGGGGTGTCTTATTCGTGTTATTAGTCTTAGTGCAATTTGTTCTGTTGTTTGTATATAACGTTTTGTCCTTTCTGTTCCGTTGGTCATGAGTATATGTCCATAGTCTAGTAAGGGTCTACAAATAGCTTTATATATTTTGGTAGCGGTGTTTGTGCTAATTCCTCTGTCTTTGTAGGTTAGTGATCGGAAGTGTTTTGTTCTCTTTGTTGTTTCTGCCCTGATGTTTCGTATGTGTTTAGTGAATTTAAGTTTGTGGTCAATTGTGATTCCAAGGTATTTTACGTCGTTTTTTGGTTGTGTCGTTTGGCCGTCTGCAGTTATTGTAGGGGAGTCAGCATTGAGTCTGTGGTTTGTGAGCAGAAGTTGGTTTTTTGACGCGTTTGTGTTAGTCTCCATTTATAAAACCATGTCATTGTGTTGTTTGTTAGTGTTTGGAGTCTTTGAGCTGCTCTCTCAGTAGTTTTGTCATGTACAATAAGTGCCGTGTCGTCTGCGTATTGTAATATGTATGCCGATCTGTCGATTTGATTTTTGTCTGGTAAGTTGTAATTGTATATGTCATGGCAGTATATATTGTAGAGAAACGGTGAGAGCGGGGATCCTTGAGGGAGCCCTTGTTCAGGGGAAAAAGGAAATGACAGTGTTTTGTCAATTCGTACTTGTAGTTGTCTGTTTTCTAGTAAGTTCTTTATGGTGTGTAGTAGATATGTTGGTGTGTGTAGTTTGTATAGTTTGTATAGTAAGCCTCTATGCCAGACACTGTCAAATGGCTGATGATATTTTTCAGCGAATCTCTGGATTTCTTCTCTTATGGTTGGGATATTTAGGTCCCCATGCAGAGTGTCGTGTCTCACGTACCATAGAGCGTCTGACATGTATCGTAAGGTTTTTGATTGGAATCTTTGTAGTATTTCGATGTTGCTGTTGCCAGCTGTTCCCCATAGTTGGATTCCGTAGGTCCAGATTGGCTTCAGTATGATTTTCTATATTAGAACTTTATTTTCCAGGATTGACTCAGATTTTCTTCCTAGAAGCCAGTACTTTTTTTAACCCTTTTTTAAAAAATTCTTTTCTTTTTTTCTGTATATGAATTTTCCAGGTTACTCGTCGGTCCAGTGAATAATATGGGATTTTAGAGGTCTCATTTTTCTCTAAGAATATTATGTAGAATATGGAATTATTATGACACTAAATACCATCCATTACTCACATTTTCAGTGAGTACAAATTGGGATATATTGGAGATATACAAATATGTACCGCGTGTTAACGAAATCGTTTGATAAGAATAATGCAATATGGAGTAAAGATCTATCAACTCTCAATTTTATATCAACTTCTGGTATTTCCTTTACTAAGTTTAAGTTATGAATATAGATCTAGCCTTTAGAATATGATATACGCAAAATAATCTCTGTAGTTGATTCAATAGTAAAATATTAAGGTAACCTCATAAATATGACCCGAAGTCGGAAACATCTTTGTTACAAAAAAAAAGGGTGTTTATTATTGATTAAAATATTTTAAATTGCCCAGATTATTTGGGCAAGGCGAAGCAAGTTGAACTCTTTGAATATCTAAGTGAAAACCGGGCGCTGGACATAACATGTCAAGAAATAATTTTTCTTAAACTTTTTTTTTTTACTTTAAAATATTGTAAACCTATCATATTTTTTCAAGTCCATGAATTTTTAACTGAATATTCCAGCACGTGTAATTGCGAATACATTTCCTTAAAATATCATATTTCGAAAGCGCTTAGTTTTGCATGTATAGAGTGTTTTTAAAATTAACAGTTAAATTCATAATATATTAATATTACCGAAACAGCTATCTTGGAATTTTAATGATATACATGTACAGGTTTGCAGAGTTAGACATGTTATATGATGCAAACGTTTTCCTTATTTCTAAGTTTTCTTGGATATGTCTAGTTATTTTCAAATTACTATCTATTTATGTTTCGTATTTACTAGTTAAGCAATAATATGAATAGTTTATATAATAGTGTAGTGTAAGGAGGAAAGCCTCCAACATAACTTCACCTTCAGTATATCTTGATTTCCCGTAGACTGTAGATAATTTTTAGACCAATTTGCTGAAACCAGCTGAAAATGTTCGCCATATTATAATTGTCTACTATCAATCAGCAAAATGATTTGCCTTAATGAACAATTAGCAACTATCATAAACTTATATAGCAAAATTAAAAACCATTTGCAACAAATAAGAAATGACACTCTGATCATTTATTTTGACTTTAAAGTAGTAAAACTTTATTGAAGGAAGCATAATTTGTTCCCAAAGATACGAAAGGCTTCGGGCAAAGGAAACAAATCAGCCTCTAAACATTTTCTTAGCTCCTGCCCTCCGGTATCAGACGTTAAAGTGGTTAAAAGGGCATTATTATTTTATAAATAGGTATCTTGTAAATTTATATCGACGCTCGAGGAATGCAAAGTTAGAGTTTAACGGGCCTTTAAGCTATTTAGCCTGATTTCTATGCAACAGTCGTTCCTGGGTTTGGTCGCATCGATGGGGTGAAAAGAACGATATTTTCGACCGGCAGTTAAGGTTTCTCATACTCGAGTTTAAGTCTGTTTTTATAATTTTAGAGCACTTTCATTTCTAAAAGAAAATTGATAACTTTCAAGACATTTGTTTTATACGTGTTTCAATGTATGTAGCGTTATAGTGACCTAGTTTTTTCAAATCAAACATGACCATTATGTTAAATAATTTAGGTTACCGTAACCAGAATTAATTATAAATTTCTCCTTTTGTCGATAATTTTGGCACTCGTGGTGTTACTTTTATAGAGCACAAATTCACGAATACGTTTCTTAAATAAATAGTTTCCGGTTGGAAATGGTTTGTTGATATTTTGCTCTGCGATTTTTATAAAGCCTCTTTTATTTTGATATTCCCATTTTATTAAATAATTTTTATAGCGTTAAATTTTAAGAAAATCTCAGCATGTTACTGTCACAACCAATTCCTTAGTTTGCTATGCTGCAATGTGTTATGGTGTACTATGACAAACATTTAAGTCGTGAGGGCTTGACTGAACATGTTTGTCTCTTAAAGTAACGTTTAAGAATATTACACGTATTTAGTAGTAGTAGTAAACATCTTTATTTCTAAAAAAGGCTATCGACCTATCGGTCTTTCTGCTCTTGTTTAATACATGTAGTCTTAATCTAAACAAAAAACAAAGATGAAAATTCTCTTATTCTGGGTTAATAATCTTATTGAATAAAATTTCCAATTCTAATGACAAGAAAAAAATATTTTATTGTCCAGTAGTCAGTTGCGTTTGTAAGTATTCGAGTACGTTGATGTAGGGAAACGGAAGCGGGATTGTCTGGTTGGTCTTGTGAGACAAAGGGGATTCAGTATGGTCCAGTTGTAGAGGTTGTTTGTCCATTTTGTCTGTAGATGTATGAGTCTTTCCGAAATCTTTGTCATGTTTGTGAGTTCGTATAGTAGTTGGGTGGGGGAGTTGTGTAGTGGGTTTTGGGGGTGTCTTATTCGTGTTATTAGTCTTAGTGCAATTTGTTCTGTTGTTTGTATATAACGTTTTGTCCTTTCTGTTCCGTTGGTCATGGTATATGTCCATAGTCAAGCAAGGGTCTACAAATAGCTTTATATATTTTGGTGGCGGTATTTGTGCTAATTCCTCTGTCTTTGTAGGTTAGTGATCGGAAGTGTTTTGTTCTCTTTATTGTTTCTGCCCTGATGTTTCGTATGTGTTTAGTGAATTTAAGTTTGTGGTCAATTGTGATTCCAAAGTATTTTACGTCATTTTTTGGTTGTGTCGTTTGTCCGTCTGCAGTTATTGAAGGGGAGTCAGCGTTGAGTCTTGTTGGTTTGTGAGCAGAAGTTGGTTTTTTGTCGCGTTTGGTGGTAGTCTCCATTTATAAAACCATGTCATTGTGTTGTTTGTTAGTGTTTGGAGTTTTTGAGCTGCTCTCTCAGTAGTTTTGTCATGTATAATAAGTGCGGTGTCGTCTGCGTATTGTAATATGTATGCCGATCTGTCGATTTGATTTTTGTCTGGTAAGTTGTAATTGTATATGTCATGGCAGTATATATTGTACAGAAACGGATGAGAGCGGGGATCCTTGAGGGAGCCCTTGTTCAGGGGAAAAAGAAAATGACAGGGTTTTGTCAATTCGTACTTATAGTTGTCTGTTTTCTAGTAAGTTCTTTATGGTGTGTAGTAGATATGTTGGTGTGTGCAGTTTGTATATTGTTAGTCAGAGTGAAGAGTGGGTGAATAGTCGAGTGCGGATGTTTGAATCCGAACTGATACGATGGTATGTACTTTCCGACCAGTTTTCCCAGTTGCTAAGTACTGGTAGCAGTGTAATTGGTCTGTAATTGCTCGGTTGTGTATTGTCCAGTTCATTTTTGGGTATAGGGATTATTAAGCCTTTTTTCCATGTTTTTGGAATTATGTTATTTCTGATGCAGTTGTTCAATTCAGTTAGGATCAGTTTGTGTGTTTCTTGAGTTAGGCTTTTCAGGAGTTTTGCCTTGATTTTATCTTTTCCCGGTGTTGTGTTTTTGATATGCGCTAGGGCTTCATCGTACTCTGTGTCTGTGATCAGTTTGTATGTATAGTTTGGTGAGCTGTTGAAATAGTTCAAGTACCAGTCGTTGATCAAGTTCCAGTTGTCATTGTCGAAGTTAGGGTTTGTCGATATGCTGAAGGCCCTTTGATAGTGTCTGGCGAACGCGTCAGCTTTCTCTTTGTCTGTGTACCGTTCTATTCCGTTTTCGTCAATTGTGTCAGTAGTGTTAGTTTTTTTTGTATTGCGCTAGTTTCTTAATTTTTCGCCAGTATGTTTTGCCTTTGTCTTTTTGTATTTCTTTACATGTTTCTAGCCATTTGTCTTGTCGGTATTGTCCAATCAAGGTTTTAATGTTTCTGTTGAGTTGGTTCAGTTACACGTATTTATTTAGTTATTATATTGCGTTTTACACAAAGCATAACAGACGCAAAGGGGGGGAGGGACAAAGAGAGGGGGGGGGGCCGAACAGGGGCGGGAAGAGGGAGGGGGAAAAAGCAACAAGAGGAGGAGAGCGAGAGAGTAGAGAGAGAGACAGAGAGAGAGAGAGAGACAGAGAGAGAGAGAGAGAGAGAGAGAGAGAGAGAGAGAGAGAGAGAGATAGAGATAGATAGATAGAGAGAGAGAAGAAGAGATAGAGATATGTATAGAGATATAGACAGAGAGATATATATATATATAGATAATATATATATATATATATATATATATATATATACTATTTATTTCCCTAGAAAAAGCCTATCAGCAAATCAGTTTTTCGTTCCATGTTATTATGTAATGTTACTGTTAACATTTACAGTGAACGAAATAAAACGAAACTAACTTCTTTTTTGTTTTCTAAATCCTAAAGTATTCTATAAGATTCAAGAAAATAAATCGGAATTGGGATTGTCTAATTTGTGTTGTTAGGTAACGACAGTTCAGTACACTCCAGTGGTGTGGATCTCATTCAACTTTTCATGGATTTGTAGTAGTTCTTCGGTTTATTCGTCTAGCTTATGCTGATTCGTATCGAAGTTCGTTGGATGGTTTGTATAGTGGATTCTAAGGGTCTTGATTTTGTAATTAGTCTTGGTGTAATCTGTTTTGTTTTCTGTACGTTATATTTAGTTTTCTCGGTTGCCTTTACACTTAATATTTGTTCATAGCCGAGCACAGGTGGGTTTGTGAGTTTTTGTAGCCGTTTTAGTGCTGATATGTTTGTCGTTGTATGTAAATGATCTGAAATGTTTAGTTCTTCTTGTAAGTTCAATCCAAGCATCTCACCAGTTTCACAGTTTTTTAATTTTAGGTTTTTACCGATTGTTATTTGGAATTGTTTCATGTCCTTTTTCGGCCCAGTTGTGAAACCATCTCCCATTATTGTTGGGCAGTCCTCTGTATTTTATGACTAGCTAGTAAAAATTTCAATGTCTGTTAATGTCTGAAGTTTTTCCTCCGTTTTTGCAGTATATTGATTTTGCCTTAAAAGTGCAGTGTCCTCTGCTTTTTGCAATATGTACGATATGTTCCTCATTTAATGCTTGCAATCCTAGTGAACGACGTGATAGATGACTCTTGCAAAAGGTGTGTCTTGTTCAAGGTTTAAATAATAATATAACCAAACTATCAATAGTAGCGAAGTTGTGCTTTAAATCTCGTGAGATATAAACAACTGTTCAAGCATATTCTTGTAAGCATATTTTTAAGTAGGTTATTTCTCTTTTATTGCTAACTGGGCGAAATTATCTGTATTAAACAGAGTCGCGTAAATTATACATTCATTGTCTGCTTATTTTTGTTATTTAACATTAAAAATCCTTGCTCAGTGTTTTACAACTATTAAAGGGAAGCGGGAAGTTTAATTGTCATCAAGTGTCTATAAATAACTGCCGGATTTACGTCGGTTGGACAATTGACAAATAACTTTTCCAGCGAACTTGAAATTTTTTTTGGTTTTTATTCAGAAGCGGACAGTCTAGGTAAATGTCAAATATGGAAACGCTTCCACTTAGAAAGTTCATGGCTAGATTTTGAGGTAGGCCTAGTTTAAACTTGCACGTAAAACTGATTTTACAGTTAAGAAGCATAATATAGTTTTATAATTAAAACGCAGCATAGTGTTAAAGATAATTATTAATTTGGACAAATATCTGATGCTTTTTTCTTTAAAATATTCCAATATGCTTTAAGGCGAAGGAACACTCGTTTTATACTGACTGAAAGACCATCATTAAGTGGATTCGATGTATTTAACTTTTAAAATACAATTAATACAACATACATACACCCTTATTAATTAGAGCTCCTGATCAATCATATCCTTTTTGCAAATACTTTAATTCCTTAAGTTACTGACAAAATTCATTTTAAAATATTCATCAAAATAAGCTGTTCTGATCCATTATATCTGAAACACTACTGATAAATTAAAAACATTTATAAATCAGCATGATAGATTTTATCACATTATATTATACTAGATTTCGTATCTACATACGTTTGTCATGTTTCATTTATGAAAGTTTCAATCGTTTTTATAGCAAATAATTAGGCTGATTTTAAATTGCAAATCTAAAATATATGTATTAAATGAAATATTACATTAAAATAAATTAAAAGAGAATTTCATGTAAATATTTAAAGTTATATGATTACATTTCATCACTTGTGTCGCTTTCTTACTAAACCCTTTGACCTGTGCTTACAGGAAACTGTGTTCAAAATCTGTCTTCTGAACTGAACACCCGGTGTTATCACATAAATAACAGAAGGCAACGTTTACAAAAACGTTCAAAGGAAAATTGGTTTCGAGGATTTGTATAAATATTTTGTCAGATAATCTGAATTAACGGACTATAACTATGACTAAGTTAATAAAATATATGATTTTTTCAAGTCAATGTTTGAATGATCCTTTGCCGCAAAGCAAACGTTTTTACCAGTTAAGGATTCTTCAGAAAGCATGGCATGATTTTTATCTATTAGCTAAAAAACGGTAACACTTAAGATGCACAAAACTGGAATATATTAAAAAAAAATAATCTAGAACAAGTACTTCATTAATACAGTCAATAGATTATATCAAAACGATGCGGAGCAGTACACGTAATAAATGGCATCAGATGGGCTTATTTACTTTTTTAACATATGGCAAATAACAGGAGAGCACTCCAAATAGGATCGCGCTATTTTAAAATAATTATGCGATTTTGTAAAACCAACAATCCAGCGGCTGGCTGACCAGTTTTCTGTTAAAATAATTTGCTTATTTCGCTTGTTTGCCATCTGTCGGCTAGGCTATACTTTATTCAGGGTTAGCTTATATCTGTAATTGGTTCGAATTATTTGTTTTATTAGAATGCTTTCGTAAATACAATTATTTTCTTTTCTAAGTTGGCATTATTAATGGGTTGTGTATAAAGCAATACTTGATTCTCCGCCAAAACATTTGAAGCCAGGAAAACGTAAATATTGTTGAATCTTCGACGAAAGGCAAAACATGTTTGACTAATTATCCTCATTTTGAGTATCTCCATGAAAGGTTTGCAGTTTGTCTCCAAAGAATTAGATTAGATAAAATATTTAAGAATGAAAAGCTGGTCACCAGGAAGATACGTTCAATAGAAAAGTGATTAAATATGTGCATTTAAAAATATGAACAACTATATCTTTGATTTGCTTCTGAGTTCAGCTTTTGTTTGTCTGATGCCGAATCGTTTTTTTCAATGTAACTTCATCTGGTATCATTTTGCAATAACATAGCATCGAACGCTTCAACTTTTACGAGCATGTTTTCGAACTCTCGTTCCTGTAGACTTTAGACCCATTAACGTCTGATCACAAAATGTTTCTTCTACTGCGTATCATTGAGTTTATCATACAAAGGAAATTAATATCAATTTATTTGTTCTCAAATTAAGTTGACTGTTTTTAATGTGTACCATTACTTTATCATCCTTTAAATAATATTCGCAATATTGGGACTCAGAATTCACTGAAAAAGAAAAAAATGTGTTCCCTCGGGACTTGTAAATGGGCCTGAGAAGCAATTGGGTACTTCTTTTCTTGATCTAAATTAATATCTCCGAATCCGGAATATTCGGTGAATAATGAATTTATAGCAATTCAAGAAAGCATCATCATTCATATCATATTAACAGATTGAGACTAGTTAAAGTCAATTTGGGCATTATGGCGAAAAGCTGAGCAAAATATTTTATGGAGAAAATTCCACAAATAGATGACTTCGTTGACTTTCTTAGGTCAACATAGAAACTTTACAGGTTTGATAAATATCAATTGCAGCTCATAAAACATTTTATGTAATGAACATGTATCTAAAAAAATGCTTTCTGAGTCTTTTCCAATCAAACTTCACCTAAAATGTAAAATAACACATATTTCTTGGCTCTGAGCATTATAACTTAGCGTAAAATATTAAAAACGATAATCAACTTGTCTTAACAATGTGTACATGTTGCTTGCACGTATTCAATGCTTTTTAACTAGTTTCAGTTAGTGGTTTGATAAGCATTTTTATTGTTTTATGGCAGACATAGTCTGTCAATTTACTGAAGATACTTTTAGTACAACAGAAGCACAAGACAGAAGTTCGCTCTCTGATAAGCGCATAATGATTAACCTTCAGCAAAGTTTACGAAACTAAAGTTAAATTCTTCTCAATTTCAACCAGAAAGCTTTTTCAGAAATTGGCAACATAAAATCTCTCGCTGTCATTTTGAATGCTCTTGTTTGTAGCTTATATATAAAATCTATGCGTTTCTTTAATGAAGTAACTCTTACAATAAGTGTTAAGTTAGTATTTTGCTAATCTCTGTGCATTTAAAATAAAAATTTCTCCAAAAATTGCATTTCTAGGTCTGCACCAATGTGTCCTCAGCTCCTTTGCGGTACCGATCTTGATACGCGTGGATGAGGCAACTGAACATGAGATCATTTAAATCATTGTAACTTCGTAACGACTTATTCGATTTGAGTATCATTTAGATTTCTTGGGAGAGACATGCAAGAACTAAAAATTTACTTTTGCAGTGGCACAATATGGTTCTTAATAAAAGAAAGCGCATTTTGCACAAAAAAAAACAATTTGAAATTAAGCATTTTGTTTTAGATAACAGAAAACAATATTTCCTTTTGAAGAAAAAAGTAGGTTTACACTTTGATAAAAAACGTGAATATCACAGTTCGCCATTTTCGCCAAAATTATAAAGTTTAATACTTTCATCGAACGGAGTATTATTTATTTATCTTCCATTATTGTGTATACTTTCCTGACTGTATTTCAATTTAATTGTTGTGTATATTTTCCTGACTGTACTTCAATTTATTTCAAAATTTCCTGGGTTTCAGTCAATTTTATTGTTTATTATTTAAAATGTTACAAATACGTTTCGGTGTCTTTCTCCACCATCATCAGTTTGTGTATATGGTTGCTACCAACTTCACATTTGACTGGTCACTCTTCCAGAGTGACCTCATTTTAAATAATAAACAATAAAATTGACTGAAACCCAGGAAATTTTGAAATAAATTGAAGTACAGTCAGGAAAATATACACAACATTGGATACAATAATACTTCCATTAATTATTGTATTTGTCCTCAAAATATGACTGACTACAAAATTGGAAAAGTCCTTTAAACATGTAAATTATTTAACTTTCAATATCTTCCTCGCTCTTACTCTATGATACATATTAATGTCAGCTTAAACAAGCACCATGTTCTAGAAAAACGGAAATTAAAATAAACTTTCCTGTAAGTTTTCCACCTGATCAATTGGGTAGGTAATATTTCTTTTCCATTTTTTATACGTCGTAGTTTCCAAAAAAATATTCGGTGACCACACTCAATCAGACACCCTGTAGATATATTGCTTTATTAAACCAATAAGCAGACAATTATTTGCTTTCGTGTATGGTTGCCATTCACCTTCCTCAGCTCATTCATTATTCGACTTTTTCTAATCAAGTGAATATTACTTTTCCCGGAGTTTTTGCTCTATTTAAAATATACTCCGTGTAGAATGTTCCGAAGAGTTCACAAGACGCAGAATTATCAGCATTCAGACAAGTTTACATTTGTATTCCGCCATTTAATAAACCAGACTGAAGATCCCGGTTAATAGCCTGAGAGGGTTGGAGAGGGTGGTTTAGTCAAAATGCGAGAAACAGTTGAACATTAAGTGAGAGTTGCACGTACGAATAGTCCATAATTTTGTTAGCTCTTCCGTCACCCTGAATCCATTTGACATAACGAGGTACACAGGTGAATTACGGGGTTTGGGGGTGGAAACGGCCTGCCACGCTTCGCAGTGATGAACTGCAAGGCTAATGAAATGTGGAAATGCACGGAAATATCAAGTTCTCTGGGCATTTCAGACATAACAGACGCTCAAAATTTACTGGATCCACTTCTATTAGTCTTGTCTTTTTGGGACTGCAATTTATACATTTGAATTAATAAATACCCGAGCGTGTATGTGTATAATGTAATCGTGCGGGTGGTAGTTACTGTATGAACGTGAATGGATGAATCGGATTAATGAATCGTTCATTAGCGTTAGTTGCAAGCCTACATACTCGTGATCGCTCTAATAATGTTTTAATTAATTGAACAAGCACCTGATTCCGCTTAGTAAGCAGTGTTTGAAATTTTGATAGTGTGAGCGTGAAAGCCATCAAAAAATAAAAAAGATTCTATCTCAGTTAAGTAGCCAGTAGTAGTAAACATCTTTATTTCTAAAAAAAAAGGCTATCGACCTATCGGTCTTTCTGCCTTTGTTTAATACATGTAGTCTTAATCTGAATAAAAATAAAAATGAAAATTCTCTTATTCTACGTTAACAATCTTATTAATAAACTTTCCAATTCCAATGACAAAAAAAAATATTTTATTGTCCAGTAGTCAGTTGTGTTTGTAAGTGTTCGAGTAGCGTTGATGTAGGGAAACGGAAGCGGGATTGTCTGGTTGGTCTTGTAAGGACAAGGGGATTCAGTATGGTCCAGTTGTAGGGGTTGTTTATCCATTTTGTCTGTAGATGTATGAGTCTTTCCGAAATCTTTGTCATGTTTGTGCGTTCGTATAGTAGTTGGGTGGAGGGGTTGTGTAGTGGGTTTTGGGGGTGTCTTATTCGTGTTATTAGTCTTAGTGCAATTTGTTCTGATGTTTGTATATAACGTTTTGTCCTTTCTGTTCCGTTGGTCATGAGTATATGTCCATAGTCTAGCAAGGGTCTACAGATAGCTTTATATATTTTGGTGGTTAAGTAGCCAATAACAATACATTTTGCATATGCAATGATCCAAAGGCGTTTGTGTTATCGTCATTTTTCTCATTTAGCCCTGTAATCTTGTTTCACAACTTACTACACTGAGATGTTAAAAACATCTCAATCTTCCAATGGTTATGATAAAACTTGTGCGACTTACTTCGGGACGGATTCTCCGCTGTCAACAATGGGTTTGCACAGGGTTCGGCTTTGGAGCCACTTCTGTTTACGATATTTTTTTCAAATAGTATTTGTGCTTCCAAAACTGACTTGTTTCTTTCATAGTGGTACAATGGAGGCTTAAGTTTGGGTTCAACTGAACTCATCCTGAATCTGAAACCAAGCTTAAGCCTCCATTGTACCACTATGCCTTAGGGTTCGATCTCATTTACACCGTTTTTTCATGAAAACTCAGACGAGGTGTAAATTAAAGTTGCGTGCTTTAGTTCTTTTTGCGTTTCTACTTATTATGGAAACAAGTTAGTTTTGGAAACAGAAATACTGTTTGAAAAAAATATCGTAAACAGAAGTGGCTCCAAAACCAAACCCTGAACAAACCCAATGTTGACAGCGTGATAACAATGAAACTGGTCTATTATTGGAGACATCATTTTTGTAAGTGAGTACTCCATATGAAAAACATATTAAAATTTAGGCATATTTCAGGTTACAGGCCTAATACCTACAGACGACCAGTTATTAAAATTTTAGACACGTTTCATGCCCGATACCTCATTCAGTAATATTCAACTGAGATTATAGTCAATTTTAACTTTATTCTTCTTATTGGTGTTTTGTGTTAATGTTTTGTGTCAATAAAGTTTAAGAGACAAATATTATAAAGTAATCATTTAAGCAGGCAGCTATTTCATTTATGTCTAGTTTTTTTACATGCTTTCTTCCGGTCCATCAATCTGTTTATTTTTGTTCTCGTTATTTTGTGCATTCAAGTTTATAATTTTCCGACTCTTGGAGAAGTCGATTTTGGAGAACAAATTATTAAAGCGACTTGCCTATCCAACAGAAAATATGTCTACTTGTGTTGGTCACTGTCTGATACGCGTCTATTTCTTGTGGAATCCACTCACATTTGCAATGATGTTTCATTTTAATATAATTTTGCCACTAACCTAAAACTCATCATATTCAATTGTTTTTCTACGGAAAACCCAAATCTTTACTTACACAACTTATGTCACCTTTAAGTACTGACTTTTAGAGAGTATCATATTTGTGCTTATAAAATAAATTCATTACAAGAATAAACTGTGTATGCGAGCGCAAACAATAATCTTGGTCTCGAAAGCAAATGTATTTTCTTTTAGGTAAGTCTGAGTTTTGTCACCCAATATAGGGTTTCTCTTATTATTAATCTATTTTTTCTGACGCTGTTGTTTTCAGCATATTAATCTACTTGCTCGAGCTTGTGGCCACGGATTAGCATTAATTAATTTTGTTAACAGTCAACTTTGTATTTTTTGAATAAAATAATATTTTCAAAAAAGTTTTCTGCCATTGAATGTTTAATTACATTATAGGATATACGATTTTTTTGCTGTTACACTTTGAAGATAATTTCAGGAATACTTATCAAAGAAAAATAGATCTATATTAGGAGAATCCGTAGAAGGGCCACTTCTTGTCACGCCAATTTTCTTCCTATTAAAATATCAAAGCAGCCAAGTTATCTTTTGAAAAGTCTAACGTAAAAAAAATAATTGCAAATCCAGAAGCCAGATCCGGATATCCAAAAATCTCCCCATGCATAGGAATAAATTTAGGTATTTCACCTAATTACACTATTTTTCGTACACCTGCTGACATGTGCTTTGCGGTTTATTTATTGGGACATGGGGAGTAAACAAACCAACTAGAAACGACTGTCCGGAAGGGCACAGAGGAAAAATTAAGGGCACATAAAAACTATCGCTGTAAGGAAGGAAACAACAGCTTCCCTAATAAATATATAATCCCTATAACGGCGAACCGAACTCTTAACGATTACTGCTATTTCCGTTTATCCATTGGCTCAATTCAGTGACGTCCACGAAAAAGCATGCCTTAAAAATCAGAGAGTAATAAGGAAGTGAACTTTGCTGCAGGAAGATTTACATTAATATTGGTGCTTTAAAACACACGAAAATAATAATAATATTAGGAATATTATCATAAGTATTTTTATAAAAAAATAATATCATACATATTTTTAATTACTTTTTCAAACTCTAGAAGACTTGTTGACGATTAGCTACTTAAAAATCTTTTTTTCCGATGTTTCATGCACATAATACACAAGTAAATATCTTTAACCGATAAGAAGCATTGTGCAGAAAATATAAGATTTAGGGCAGAAAGACCGATAGGTCGATAGCCTTTTTTAGAAATAAAGATGTTTACTACTACTATAAGATTTAAAAACCATTTTTCAATTTGGAAACAAATTGATTTTGTAGTTAACTCATATATCGATGTTGCACATCGACTGTTGGATAATATGCAAGTAAAATGAAAATGTCCTATAAACCTATTGGTGAATAATTCTCATGTTGAAATAAGTTTAAATTTCTAAAAAGTAATAAAAGTAAATATCATCAAATATTCGACAATTTACTTTAAGACGTTTTGCCCGATCTAAAATCGAATTCGTGTTTGTTTATTTGTGCCTCAACAACGTCATAAATAACTGAACGCCAATGACTAAACAAAACAATCCGAATACCTTCCATGCTATTTCAACTGCTCGATATTGTCGGAGAGTTTTGCCGAAAAAGCAAATCTTAACACAAAAGTTTGGAAGTTATATTGCATAGGATAAAAACAGTGTATCCGCAAGACTTTGATAAACAAGCAGAATGTGAAATCTATATCATTAGCTCAAAATATTGTTCGGGAGTTGACTGACCCCTATTCAACAATGCTAATTCCATCTAAAAAATTAATAAAATGTGAATTCGCGATACTAACGGCCATATCGTTTAAAATTAGTCTGCATTACTATATTGTCAGAAATATAAAATTTTCACTTAATTCAGGTAATTTTGGATATGGCTGTATACCATATTCATACCACGATGCTTAAATTGAATTAAATTTACTGCAATCCGATAAAGCATTCTAAAAAGCTACGGAAAAGGGCATCAGCATTTAAACATTTGAAGAGATGAAAAGAGAAACAAATCGATGTCAGTTAAATGATCTTGATCTGGTTGACTTTCTTTAGTTTAGGTGAAAAACGTTACGATTCGTAATTCGGCTCGGATGTGGGAATTTAGAAGGGTCTCCAACGTCTCGTCAATCTAGCAAGCATCCTGATCAGTTTGAGCGAAGGCAATGAAGTACAATCAATTTGGCCGGTGTTCCGTTTAACTCGAAAATGCTCCATCGCTATTTCTAAGAGGGTTTATTTAAATAGGGTAATTCCTTATATGGATACTCTTATTTGTGATGTTATATAAACGTGGCTTGGATACAGATTTTGGACCCTAATTGAGGCAATTGTTCTCTAAAATGGGACGCTCTAAATATTTACATGTATAAAGAACTAGAACATAACGGACGTAGCAAACAGTTACTTGAATGTATAACTATTATTGAATATATAACTATATATTAAGGGAAATGCGTATGACTTCATTTGTTAGGACTTCACTAATTCCCAGTAGTCTTCGTCTTCCGGTTTCATATGTCTTACAGTAGTACATCATACAGTGAGTCCCAGAAGCAATGTCTAAATTCATTTAAAATTCAACGAATTGTTTTTTGGGAAAAGCTCGGACCCGTCATTTTTTATTTAAAAATGCGAATTTTTTATATCAAATTTATTTATTTGGGGTGGTCCAAAATCAGTTACGACCATCAACTTATTTTTTTCAATTGGAAGCACCTAGCATTTATTTAAATTTTGAGTTCTCCATTGAGGTCTATGAATGATTCAGGTAACATATGCTAAATGCAATGGTTACCAAGAAATTGACGATTGGACCTATAATCTTGAAAAGAGGCGATTAATTTCAAGAAACAGAACAACAATCAAATGAAATTTTCAAAATGTGTGCCATTTAGTGCTTGACAATAACCAAGGCGACCAATAAATTCTTCTTGCTCGTTTTCAACCATTTCCGCAGTTATGGCAAACACTTTTTGCGGATCTCCTCTTTCAACTCCTGCAGTTTGTTAGTCCTGTCAAGGCATACTTTCGATTTGGGGTAACTCAACAAAAAATATATATTGGAGTTAGGTCTCGCTATCTAGGAGGCCATTGAATAAGTCCGCTCCTTCAATCAATAGGTCATCCAAAAATTTACAAACAATAGCAGCATGTGTGGAGCAGCACCATCTTGCTGGAAAATCAGTTCTTCGTCAGGAGCGTCTGGCTCTAATGGGTTTGGAAATAAAGACACAAATGCTGTAATTAATTTAAGTTAGAAGAATTCTAGATACACTTGTCTATTGAGAGACTGTTCAAAAAAAAGGGCCTGTCACTCTTCCGTGTACTATTCAACACCACACATTTATTTTTTGGGGGTACTAGTTGTGAAGATCCATTATTCAATGCGTATTTTCTGACAATCTTGTCGGTTCACGTAACTATTCAAGCAGAACGTACGTGCATCGGAGAAAATAATGTTTTTTTACTAAATTATGATCTAAATTGCACATGTTTTGCATGCTTTCGCAAAACTCATTTCGCCTATCAAAATCATCTTCAAATCTTTCAGTGAAACAGCTTTGTAGGGATGATATTGGTGGTTTCGAACTATTCGGTGAACAACAGGTTTCCGCATGTGTAAATTGGCCCAAACCTGCGAAAGAGGGGTAAATGGATTTTCTTCCATTGAAAATAAAAGGTGTTGTTCATTTACATCTCGAGCAGAACGTCCAGATTTAGACAAATCTCTTACATGACCAACTTCTCTGAATTTAGCTTATATTTTGCTCACCACCTTTTGACATACGGAAAGACGATCACAATGGATTCAGACATTACTTCTGGGACTCTATGTTTGTGGGTTTCTAGTATGTAGAGGCTAGAGTCATTCTAAAACGATGTTTTCTGAAAATTGCTTGCCCGGTTTTGAAGTCCACAAATTTTCGTATTTGTTGACTGATAAGTTCGGGCAGCTCTTTTTTGTGCAATTGTGGTGACCCTAGAAATTGCTTTGCGAAACGCAATGCTGGTATCTGCTCCCAGTACTTCCTTTGCTTCTTGGAAGCCGCAAGTCTATTCTTTTTTCTGCTCATGTCCGCTCAACCCCTGTCTTTACAAGTACTACAGGGGTTTTGTTTCATTTTCTCATGCTTGTTTCAGTCGCCCAGATAAGTTTTACATTATTTCAGTTCCTGGCCAGGCCTGTAGATCTTCTGTACAGTATTCCACGCACTGACGACGAGAATAGGTCTACTTGTGTCTGCTATTTGCTTCACTACCTGGGATTCAGTTGCTAGTGCTAGTTTGGACAGCGGGAGTCAGAATACCTATGTTTAAGATTATTCTTTCTTCATATTCTTCTCTTTCGAGGACCGAGCGTCTGCTCCTGTTGTTGTTTATGCACCTTTCGTATACCATACGTAGTCCCCGGTACTGGTCGCAGAAATTACACTGCCATCTCACCCCCCCGTATCCAGAACATAAACAGGAATGATACGTTAAGATAAGACGTTATCAGTATTGATCCCTCACTAACGTTTTACCACTTTGTCGAAACTTTATATTATTATATTATATTGATACCTGACGCCCGTTTCGGCAGCTATGCTACCATCTTCGGACTTAACCACTAATTAATTCCACCATTAAATACTGAAAAGAATCGCTCGACCCGCTCTATTGTTTTGTGAACTACTCATAGCTCGGTAGATCCTCTGGCAGGTACTTTGTCTTCAACTCACTAATCTGTTTCTTTAAGAATTAGTCTTCCGACGTATTTATTTCAGGAGTTTCCGATGATATTGTTGACTTTTTTTTCTTTGTTCCCTAGTATTTCTCGGTGCAGCTTTTAGCTACAGTTTTCTCATTTTTGTACTGCGAAGATTTATAAATTTTCCGATTTATGTAGGTGGTGTGATGGTGCAGGTTGATCAGAATTTTCAATCAATGCTTCAGCCTCAAGACATCTAAACATTTCACCTTCTCCAATAACTTCTGGATTTAGGAACAAATGCCTGTTACAGAAATAGCTCTTGTAAGTTCAGCAGTTTGAATGATTCAATCACTAATAGCCTGATTCTGATTTATCTTATAATCGCCAATGAGGGTTCTATCCAAAAGTATTTAGTGCGGGGCATGTCGCTCCAGAAATCAATATGAACATCAATCAAAAGCATAATATCTAATTTCTAGTTTAGGAAGATTTACTTAGATATCGTCTGAGTGTTCAAATGCACGGATAATATGTTGTCTCAAATTACATGTTTCATCTGATGGCTGTTTTCTATTGGATGTTTTTTTTTTATTATAATATTCACAGTTTACATATTATCAAAGAATATGCCAAAGTATTTACTCTCGCAATTCGTGTTTTCTTGAAGCTTTTTCTGGTGCACTTGAGATATAAACAAATGTAAAAAGTAGTTCGGTTTAGTCGGTAGTGTCTCAAGGTGCATGCGTCCCAAGGTATATTACATCCTCTCTTATCCTCTAAATTTCAAAAAACCAAAACACAAATATTGATGACCATCCACCAGCTTACTGAATTGAATAACATTCTTATCGGTTTCTTAAACGAATGTGCAGATATTTTTGATGATCATAGGATGTCAAGATGAGCCTTAAGAATTAAACTGCTGTTTACTGCTGAAATATTTCCACTCTCCCCCTTTAAAACATTTCTTGTCTGAGGGAGAGTTGTTGATACGGTTAATGTCCTTTGTCAACAATTGTTTTAAAACTCAAAATGGCATATATTGAATTACCGTTATGGTAAACAAACAGAGCAGATTGGCGCTTCCAGAAATAAAGGACTCATTTTCGATGTTCGTAAATATTCATCGCCGCTGCAAATGCGGAAAACTAATATTATGCGCTTTATTCTGCAATGTAATATATTTTTCCCTGCGTTTACTTTTCGGCGCAAGGGTTGCGTTAATATGCTAAACGGTTTTTATGATTTTCGGACTTTGTTTCATTTTTCTTTGTCGATTTTTAAGGGATTCAGTGGTACGTCGATTTAGGAGGATTTTATTGATTTATGGGATTCAGTTTTTACCGCTTGATTGTTTATTTTTGAACATTTCGAGCTTGCTTGTCTATCACAGCATTACAGCGTGTTTTATTTTATATCTTTTGCACTACTATTCAGGATGCCTTGGAGGAATAAGGCAAACAGTGGATAACGTTCCTTTAATTATTAGTTAATGGTAGTACTCCGGATAACGAATTCAATATGAATTACTAAAATGATTTTTACTATCTACCCAACGGTCTTTCTGCCCTCTTGATTATATGTTGTTGTGGTTTGCACTGAATGCACCAAAATAATGTGGCTAAATCCAACAATTTAATTGACCGTGATTAAGTGCCGGCATAATTCGGGCACTTTTCTGACCTAAACTTTGTGGGTTTAACACTATTAAATACCGAAAAGAATCGATCGACTCGCTCCATTGTATTGTAAACTACTCATAGCTCGATAATAATACGACCTAGCAATTAAACGAAAATTTCCGCATATACACCAAACATTGTTAACGGCGTTTTTAGGCATCGCACTACGAGTTAAATGGTAGACAGATAATAGCCGAAAGAAACGAGGAATTTTTCTTATTATTTATGAAATAATATGCTTTTATATTTATTGCTCCAAGCAATATGCATGTGGTTAACATCATACCGTAACCTATTTGAATGATAATTAAAAATATTTGCTTAATTATAGACAAAAAGGCGAAGGCTAGAGAACTAAAATTTATGCATTATTTAATCATCATTGTTCCAACCGGTGTTTAAGTTGAACAACTTCCTTAATTCCACCGCATAAGGAGGTAATTAACAAAACAGAAAGTTTTGTTTTGGGTACGAGTCGCAAGACATTTCCCGATAATAATTAAGGTGGGCAATTAAATATTCATCTACACTGTGGAACTTAACAAACTTGAAAATGCAAGACGTGCCGCGTCGCAATACGATATCTATATTCGAGTCTGGCGTTAAAATTTATCCGCTCTGTCGTCTGCTTGTCAGTGAGCGACACGTTTTGCGCTTTAATTAATTGATAGTATAGATTTACTACACACTGCCACTCATTTGGTATTATTTAAAAAAAATACTGAATCCTAAAATCATTTTGATTTATCGACAGCACAAACAAATATTTTTTTTATAATGCATCTCAAGATAAATAAATGTTTTAGGAATTCAATATTTCTTTGTACTAAATTCATTCAAAGTACAAATTTGGTTTGATTTGCTGGCATAATTAAATGGGACATTAAATTTTCCCGGTAGCCATGTTATGATGGTTACTTAGGGTTGACCAGGCCCAGACCCAGAACCAGACGGGAGGATGATTCTCAAATTCTCAAAGCCAAAATAATGAAAATAGATATGTACACTATTTCACAACGCAGGCCTGCCCCGAACTGTCGTCTTGCCACTCCCTGGTGCTGATATCTTGTCATATCAAAGTCAAATCAAACATACAATGCAACCTGGCTTTAAAAACAGAAACCGACATAGAAAACGCAATAGAACACTTTAACAAAATCGTTCAGAACGCAGCCTGGGACGCCACCCCAGAGATCAAAGCTCATGAATCAAATCACTACATTTCACATAGAATAAGATAAAAGATCTCTGCAAAGAGACAAATTAGACGCGCAAACCACAAGACATCTAATTATGAAGGCCAAATTGAACCGAACAACTAAGCAATTAAAGAGACTCCTCAACGAAGTCGAAAACGGATCTCTACAAAATTATTTAATAGGCCTAACGCCCACCGAAATTAGCGACTACTCTCTCTGGAAATCCACCAAGAACCTTAAAAGGCCGCAGAAGAACATTCCTCCGATCCGTATAAACAATGGAAAATGGGCAAGAAGTGACGAAGACAAAGCAAAAGTCTTTGCAGAACACCTAGAAAAAGTATTCCAACCATTCCCAACAATGTGATCAGACGTTGAAGAGGAACCAGTACGAAGCTACCTAGAAAGTCCATACCAACTAGATCTACCAATTAATCCCCTGCAATTAAAAGAAGTCAGGAGTATAATTGACCATACCAGCACCAATAAAGCCCCCGGCTACGATTTAATAACGGGGCGACTTCTCCAAGAATTGCCCATAGAGGCTGTAAAATGGATTATGGTCCTGTTCAACGCAATATTACAGGTTATTACCCCACTCAATGAAAGGTAGCCGAAATCGTACTCATCGCAAAACCTGGGAAACAACCGGAAGAAACTGAGTCTTACAGACCCATCAGCCTGCTGCCTATTTTATCTAAGGTAGTCGAGAGAACTCTGCTCACAAGATTGAAACCAATTCTAATAGAAAAACATTTAATTCCTGACCAACAGTTTGGGTTCCGCCAACAACTGAACAAATCTACAGAGTCGTCTCCATTATTAACAAGAACCTACAATCTAAAACATTTTGCTCAACCGCATGTCTAGACGTGTCACAAGCGTTCCACAAAGTGTGGCACCCCGGCTTATTATACAAGCGCGGAGTTTAACTTACACGTTCTACCAGATTCTAAAATCTTATCTCACAAATAGATGTTTCCGAGTAAAATTCCAGCAAGAACGATCTTCAATTATGGCTGTTCACGCGGGTGTCCCGTAAGGAAGCGTACTGGGACCCATTCTATACCTGCTATACGCAGCTGATCTATCGACCAGACACCAATCAGAAGTAGCTACCTTCGCCGATGATAAGGCCGTGATGTCCCCAAATAAGAACGCTCATACGGCTTCAAGGATGCTACAAAAGTGTCTAGACGATATAAATGAGTGGTCTAGACTGAGGCGCATCAAAATAAATGAGGAAAAATCAATCCATGTAACATATACTATGAGACGAGAATCGTGTCCACCTGTAACGCTCAACAACCACCAACTACCACAGGCGGAAGTAGCGAAATATCTCGGTATGCACCTGGACAGGCGACTTACCTGGCAAAAACACATTTGGAGCAAACGAATGCAACTCTCCGTCAAACTGCGCCAAATCAACTGGCTAATAGGTCGTAACTCCCAGCTAACAATCGACAATAAACGTCGGCTACATAAGACCACAATAAAACCCATCTGGAACTATGGCATCCAATTGTGGGGCGCGGCTAGCAAATCTAACATTGGAATAATAGAAAGATTACAATGAAAAGTCTTGAGACAAGTCACCAAGGCCCCTTGGTTTGTACCAAATTGGGTCATCCAACAAGACTTTCAAGTACCCTCAATACAAGAAGAAATCCAGAAAATCCGTATAAAATATCGCAGTAGACTCTAAAATCACCTCAACGCGCTCGTTGCCAACCTGCTCAGAAGCACCACAAGACGCCTCAAGCGATACGATCCGCTGGAATTACCGGTTAGATTCCAATAGAATGTAATCATCCATGACCCAGGACAGTGTAGGGCTACATACCAAAGGATTAGAAAGTGTTGTTGATGAGCAACATCTTGTACATGTCATTTAGTGCGATATATTATATTACTTACCATAATATTTACTTAATATCATTTAGACAGATTGTAAATTATAGAGGATTTCAAAAAACAAAAAAATATGTACACAATATGTACATTTAAACTGACTCAAATAAAAGCATATTAAAGCAAGTATTGTGAAGAATAGGTTTTCATTATTTGGACTGCTTTATTTCTATGTTTTAATATGTTAGTTTAAAAGTTTGTGACTGTTAATATTTTATCTGTTATTACTAATTTTATTAAAACTAACTCTAAATTAATTAATGTTTTTTTGTTTTTCAACTAAACCATTTTTGCAGATTTTTCTAATTTATTTGTTGTTTTTTTATTTAAGTAGAATTTTATGTTACTGAATGCAGAAAAAAGTTTTCACTTTTTAGGCATTTGGTTTTGCAGTTCTACTTCTCTGCCCACATTTTTCATAACTAGTTTCTTCATCATTAAAAATGGGAATATTTTTAATGCTTCAATTTTCCCATGGAGCAACTTTTAAATCATGTAAAATCAAATACTTAATTGCAATGTGTAAAATCCTACAATTAATGCATATTCCATTTAAAATTCCAAAAAATATTGCTTTTTTTGTACCTGCTGTTTCGTTCCCTCATGGAAAAGATCCTTCATTTGACTTTGACTATCACTCTAAAGTTCTTTTAAAAGCTTAATGGTTTATTCGTCATCTATCAACGAGCTTTGATTATGGGCCCTTTATAAACACTCGGCAGCAGCAATGGGGAATGAATTTATTGTCGGCTTGTGTATTGCATAAATCGCTTGTATACGAGGTGAATTGTCAATTTTTCAAGTAAACAGATTTAACTCAACCCAAACTCGTAACAATAAATTGATCAAATATGCTCAAACTTTTAAATTATATATTTTCATTTGTGACTTTTGATTGGGAGTATTATATTTAACAACACTCAAAGTGTACGTTTTTCCACCCTATTAACAAAATTTGGAGAAGGGTCTGAATACTTTCGATGTTTTGTTGCTTTCCATATCTCTAGGCTGTAACAGAATAAATCTTATTAATATTGAATGATAAAGTCGTTTTATTATTCAGTTTATAGTAAGAATTTGCTCATCTTCTTATTAAAAATTATCATAATTTTTTATGTTCTGCTTCATGAACTTATGAGTCGATGCTTCAAGTAATGAAAAATGGAACTGAATTGATGCATAAAATGAGTACTATTTAAAATTTGCGTGTACCGATTTTATTGCAAAATATGTTTTATTTGATTGAGAAAACGCTTGATTATTGTAAAAATATCATATATTTTTTAAATTTTTTCCTTTCAATTAGGGTTTGTGTTTATGTGACTTGTTCTGCACTGTACAAACATTGTTCAATGTAACCCTTTCTATAACCCGAATTTACATGTAGAGTTAGTTGAACATGAAAGAATAGTTAGAGCTTCCATTAAAGAAAACCAGAATGTAATTATTTTGTGAAAGATAACTGATCGGTTACGTATTGCAATGTTTCCATTGGTAGACCGGTGTTGTGAAAACATCTGCCAAGAGTGAATTAAGTAAGGTATCACTACGTAAACAAAATTTTTTAATTAATTACTAGCTGAGGCGGGCAAAGAACGAAAACGAAAGAAATCGCCCAAAGGAAAATCTATGGGCTGGTAAGTTATGAATATCAATAAATTGTCCCTCCTCGGAAACTCTCTCTCTTCCCGGTGTTATAATTAAAAAATCCAATATTCACTAAAAGAATATTTTTGCACTCATATTTCATCCGGTTTTTATCTTCGTCATAAATAAACGACCCTAATAATTAAAAGTTTTTTCTCGCGTTGGACTGGCCTTACAAAAAGATGTAATGGGATCATGTTAAACGCTTCGCACTGTGAGAATGTAGGTAGTCACTGTTAGCAGGGTAACCGAATAAAAGAAATAACATTTCAATTCGTTTTTAATCAAACCTGACCCAAATCATAACCTAAACATTTCATATTTTATTCATTTTCGACACCGCGTTTTAGAGTCACAGGTGACTTATTTGTAATAAAACTGCTTTCGGTTTTAGAAAATAACTAACTTGGTGATTAAAGGAAAACTTGTGAAAGTTTTTGTCTGAAATTAGCAATTGAACAATATTGCTATATTCGTATTCAGAACATTATAAATTTTCAGAATTATGTATCATAACATTTGAACCTATTGAAGCTGTTCAATTACAAATTAATTGACTATGGACTTGAATATATGACCGCAAAAGAAAACCATCCAATCCAATATCCATATCCAAGAAAACTTGAATGTTTTGTGCATTATGCAATTGTCTACAATTACATTCTATACCCTATGCAATTGTCTGAGATATTATTTTTTATTTATATTATTTATAACTTTGAAAAACTGCAATTACCTAATATCACAGTGAACAGTTTCAGCGCAATTAAAAATAACATTTTCTGGAGCATCGCTAAATATTAACTCAAGAAGTTCATCCGTTATTTTATGTCGTAATTAAAAAGTGTAAATTGCACTTCTTCAGGTGTTTTTTCGTAAATTGCTAAAATACAAGCTTTAACAGAAACCCGCAGTTATAGATTTCTTATATTTGAAAGCGACGCTTCTGGTGGATGACTTCCCTGTTACAAGAGGCCATTTAATTTGGGCATAATCAACAGTTTTTGCCGCCCCGTTAATACAAAGACAGATTAAAAAATAACACTTTTATTGTCGTGAACTGGATCTTTGAGGGGTCTCTTCTGCCTAAAATAGCTACAATATTAACATGTGGCAGTTGTTTTTATCGAAACACGTAATTACTGTAAATAATATTTTTTGGCAAATTTTAATCAAGCGAACTTACTATCACCATACATATTTTAGAAATTGTTCCGTATAATAGCTATTGTAACATAAATTAAAACGATAAACGTTAGTACAATTTTTGAATGGGAAAAATAATAAAATAGTAAATAATTAACTGAAAACGGAACAGCATATCTGTATGCTAGGAGTTTTCGATAACAGGCTACAATCTTCCAGTTCCACATTGGGGATAGGTTCCCAATCCTGTTTAAAATTTGTATGTTATTTAATAACCTTAATTAAAATGCGTAATAATGATGCGAAGGAGTAATAGTGAAGCTAAATATTGATTTTTGTGTATTAAAGAATTAAATCGTAACATTGATAAAGTAAAAATAATTTATTCTAATAACAATAAGAAAAGAATGGGTTATATGATCTACATTCGCAGCAGCATACGGTGGTTCAACGAAAAATTAGTTTTAAAGAGGAGCCAGAGCTGGAGGAGGTTATCTCTACAAGATATATAAAGGAGATCTTGGGAATGTGGTAGAAAGTTGTAGAGTTCGTGGATAGAAATCATCCCGAAAAAGTTCCAACTCGTCGTGCATCGGAATTGTCCAACGAAAGTTGCCTAACTCATTTCCGTAATATCCTGAAAAGGAGCAAGAAATAAACCTCCGTTGGACAGTTTTTTTAAACGATCTACAGGTGAAAGTGAGCAAAGCGTGACGAAAAAAGTGAAGACCAGTGACGAAAATTAAGCGCTTATTAAATAGTTAACTTAGCGAAAATTAAATAATTATGAAATCAGTTCAGGTTGCTTAAATTGCTTTCTTTTCACTTTAAAATAATCGTTACATTTGGTGTACAATTTTACATGTTGCTATAAATAAAAAATTAAAGCTTGATATTGAAAAGTTTAAACAATGTGCAGCTTTGCCTATTCTCTATTAAATTTTATAAATTCAATAATATACTCTGATAGTTGATAAAAGATAAAAAGTTAAAACAAGCGTTTTTCTAATCTATTATGATAAAAAGTAAATGGAAACTTCATTTTTTATTAGAAATCAAAACATGATTGAAGAATAATTTTTAGAAAACGCGGAAGGAGTTAATTTTTTTAGCAGCGTACTGTGAAGTTGGAGATGTCTCTGTTTACTGAGAGATTATACTTTTAGCTAGTAGATACAAAAAATAATTCATTCCAATATATTCCTGGGTTTTCAGTCAATTGTATTGTCACAATTATGGTGTTATGTGATGAGCCCTGCGTTTCGTCCCGGGTCTACCTATTGGACTCGTCAGTAAGGCTTAGGTAGACCCTGCCTTATACGCCAGACAACGGTTATACGTGTTAGGACGTAAATGAACCGAGTCGACGTAGATCTTGTGCGGTGAGATGTTGGCAACCCGTGTTGCTGATGCTGCCACTCGTTCCATTCTGCTTTTGTTCCCAAGCATCTATCTTTTGTATATTCTTTTTTCCTGACTGTACTTTAATTCATTCCAATGTATTCCTGGGTTTTCAGTCAATTTTATTGTCACAATTATGGTGTTATGTGATGAGCCCTGCGTTTCGTCCCGGGTCTACCTATTGGACTCGTCAGTAAGGCTTAGGTAGACCCTGCCTTATACGCCAGACACCGGTTATACGTGTTAGGACGTAAATGAACCGAGTCGACGTAGATCTTGTGCGGTGAGATGTTGGCAACCCGTGTTGCTGATGCTGCCACTCGTTCCATTCTGCTTTTGTTCCCAAGCATCTATCTTTTGTATATTCTTTTTTCCTGACTGTACTTTAATTCATTCCAATGTATTCCTGGGTTTTCAGTCAATTTTATTGTCACAATTATGGTGTTATGTGATGAGCCCTGCGTTTCGTCCCGGGTCTACCTATTGGACTCGTCAGTAAGGCTTAGGTAGACCCTGCCTTATACGCCAGACACCGGTTATACGTGTTAGGACGTAAATGAACCGAGTCGACGTAGATCTTGTGCGGTGAGATGTTGGCAACCCGTGTTGCTGATGCTGCCACTCGTTCCATTCTGCTTTTGTTCCCAAGCATCTATCTTTTGTATATTCTTTTTTCCTGACTGTACTTTAATTCATTCCAATGTATTCCTGGGTTTTCAGTCAATTTTATTGTCACAATTATGGTGTTATGTGATGAGCCCTGCGTTTCGTGCGAGCGGGCTAAACTGTAAAAAATCGAACCAACTCCTCACAGTGTGTATGCAGATAAAAGTTGACACAGATGTGAGGAAATAGAACCCAAAAGAAACACAAGAAGTGATTAGGAGGAAAGGACTGCTGTAAGAGAAGGACTGATGACAAATTATTAAGAGCTAATAAAAGGTTTAGAAAAACTTCACAATCGCCACATTCAACAAACTAAGCACCTAAATGTAGAATCGCAAGGCATCTTTGTTTGCTTGCTGCTAGTAAGAAGTTTATTGCCCACGTTCTTGAAAACGACATACGAAAATGTTTTGGGTTTTAGGATCTATATTTTGGATTGGGTTGTTTTACGTATAGCGCGTTTGACTGAAACAGGATTTGATTTTAAAATCAATCATTTAAAATGATTAGAATCTCTCTTTGAGAAAATGATTATTTTTCACTAAATTTGAGTTGAAAGGAGCCATGCTGATCATTTTTGCAACCTGCTTTTCATCACAAACTGGAGGTCCATTTTAAATCCAAAAGTTATTATGAGTTTGATTGGATCAAGTGCAATAGTGAGACCACACATGTTTTGCTGTCTTCATTTCTACGTGTTTAATGTAAAATTATAGAAGCTAAATACTCCTACTTTCATGACTTATGTTGGCCTGTGGTTGTTTCATGTTCACGAAGAAACATCCAATTGCGTAATTTCTTTGCAGTGTATTTGCATTGCTAATGGCTCGCTTTCCGTATCTGTAATTTTTAGAGGTGCTCAAGATGATCTTGTAATAGGCCGAATGCGATTGGTTTGATTTGAATATATAAGCAATACACACATGAAAGAAAATAAATATTATTTTATTTAACTTCAGTGTGTACATGTGCTATTGGCATAATTTATTATAATGTTATAAAACATTGAAAAACAAAATTATTATTAGATAGCAGAATTGATATGAAAGCGTAACTCAATTAGCTATATTGACTTGCAAGACGAAAATTAGGTACAATAAACTGTAGTTTTGTCTATATTAACATGGTAAACCGTCTCGGTAATTAGTGGCAGAAAGGTTAATGTCTAGGCCGTTTAGTCGACATTTAAATCCTTCGTCTAGCCGAGTAGATGTTGTAGCTGGATCATCCCCATGGGTTAATCGCAAACTACCTAATTTGCATTTGTTCTTGTTTGTTCGCCGGTTTTGAATGAGTCTCAGGACGTATAACGCGGCGTCACGTTAATTTTCTCAGTTACATGTTTATGCCGAGTCGAGTCGTGGAACAACCCTTTTACATCGCGATTTGTTACTTTAATTTCATTCAGATTCCCCCTGAGGAGCGCATTGCTCCCCCTTTACTCTTCAATGCTTATTTCGGTGCGCATTCTTTATTTGTTTGGTTTATTACTTATACGAGGCCACGTTCGTAGAAACGACCAAAAGAGGTTTTCTCACTTCATTCTGCATACTTTTATATTTTTGATAATTGTAACAAATAGCCAGGACACACAGTTAATAATAATTTTTGCCTGTTTTCATATTTTGTATCATTCAAATTAAACGATTTTATATTTGTATGAATTACCTTGTGTTTAAAAGCATAAATTATTTAAATTATTTGGTTTTTGATCGAAAATGTTTCCAACTGAGTCTTAAACCGAGCTTCGTGGTGATAAGACGTGTCAGTATTAGCATATTTAAAGCAAAGTCGTTTTTTGAAGAATTTGAAGAATCCAACCGCATTTATCGTTCAACGAGAATATACGAGTAGAATTCAAACGAAAGGATGAACCCTGGGAGTTCGCAAGAATCCGAATCGGATTATGCCTCCCAGGATGGTGGGTTCAAAAAGCCACAATCGAAAAAACGGGGCAGAAAACCGAAGACGACCCAGCCAACCCAGCCAACCCCCACAACGCCAACACCTGAGGCCAAACGAATAGCTTTGGACTACCAGTCAACCAATAAAAACCAAACAACAAACAGCAAGACAACATCAACAAGATTTCCCACGTATTCGCACACATTCACAGCGAACGCATTGTCGACCATCACCAGAGTCCAACTTGCAATCAGGTGGGAGGAACTCAACCCCAACAACAAGGATGTGATTATCAGACAAGATAATTACTTCCTAATCAAAACCAACCAGGAGGACAAAACATCAAAAATTTTACAACAACTAAAACAAGAAAACACTGTAACAAGTTACAAATTACAAAAAAACGATAACCTCCCACTAATCCGACAACAAAAGTCAGGTCACCACCATATTACACCATCATATTCAGTCGTCGCCACTGGGGTCGACCTGGACATTGAAGACAGCATGTTTCTGGAACGCCTGGAGCAGCAGGGCTTCAAAATAAGGTTCTGCAGGAGAATTATCTCGCGAGAGCGCAACGCACCCACACTCATGATGAGGTTAATAACCGGCGACATATCCACATATGAAAGGTTGATGAGCGACCGTGCGGTTCATTTTTTGGGCCGCATTTTCAAAATCACCGAAAGTAAACCACCAGCACCCCTGCCTGCGCCGTGTGGCAAATGCAACCTATTCAGCCACAAAACTGAAGATTGCAAACAATCGCCAAGATGCAACAAGTGCCAGGGACCCCATCCAACTTCCAGGTGCGAGTCGCCACTGCCAACCAAGTGCGCAGCATGCAACTCAGAGGACCACGCAGCATGGAGCATGAAGTGCCCAAAACGACCGACAGCCCCAATCGTCGGAATCCCAAACGTAAAAATAAAATGTGTTAACAAACGTACGTCCGGGATTGCGGAGACAACGACAGTGGCAAGTAGAATACACACACCCATTACAACACATGACCACATCATAAACAAATACAAACATCAACTTAACAAGACAAACAATACCAACAGAGACGAACTTCTAAAAAAACTACGAAAACAATTTATAGAAGACTTCGACATTGACACCTCCGTTGTTTTCTTCGGGAACCATGTATACATCCTAATGTTTGACATGCTCCGGCCCGAGGGACGCTCTCCAACCGAACCCTGCGAACAAGTGAGACAGACAGTAACGAGCATGCAAGATTCAATTTGAAAGTACTTTACGCGAACATCAACGGACTTAACAGCAAAAAACCACTTATTTACAATTACATAGAACAAAACGACACAGACTGCTGCATATTTGTAGATACTAAAACCAAACTAGGACAAACACCAACGTACAGAAATTGGCAGTATATCTATAGGCATGGAAATACCATCAATCATGCCAGGGGCGGGGTCGCAGCTCTCCTAAAACCAAACGTTAAACTTGGAAGAGCAAATCCTCCTTCCCTCAACAACCCTTTGAACGACTGTCTACATTTTACCATACCCTACTTAAACGACCTGATACACATATTTCTGACATACCTACACCCACACTCCAACCTAGAACAAAACATACTGACTAAGGCGAGCATCTATAAATATGCAATAATTATAGGCGACTTTAACTGGAACACGAACAAAACGAAACAACTTAAAAGATTTTTGCAAAACTCCGACTTTATAAAACAGCACACCCCACCAACTTTTCTGATGCCCGCAAACCCAGACTCAACACCAGACGTTCTACTGCACACAAAAAACTTGACAAACACCATCAACAACATAAACTTAACCAACGAACTTGGATCCGACCACCTGGCTATTACGTTTAACATAGACTTACAACATACGCAACCTACCTCCTATACACCTCCTATAGAGAAAAACTTAAACCTAACAAAGACTGACATAGACAAAGTGAAACAACATATACATGACTACATTCAATCACAAGCACAGCACATCTCAATAGAAACCATATAACAACAACTTTCACTAGCCATAGGAAAATTTAGCCCGGAAATAAAAAATGCTTTCTACCGACATACACTACCCAAATACATACTGAGATTAATAAAACATAAGAGAAAACTGTACAGACTATATACAAACACTCAAAATAACGACCTAAAAAAGACAATGAACCAACTTAACAGAAACATTAAAACTCTGATTGGACAATACCGACAAGACAAATGGCTAGAAACATGTAAAGAAATACAGAAGGACAAAGGCAAAACATACTGGCGAAAAATTAAGAAACTGGCGCAATACAGGAAGACTGGCACTACTGACACAATTGACGAAAACGGAATAGAACGCTACACAGACAAAGAGAAAGCGGACGCATTCGCCAGACACTATCAAAGGGCCTTCAGCATATCGACAAACCCTAACTTCGACAATGACAACTGGAACTTGATCAACGACTGGTACTTGAACTATTTTAACAACTCACCAAACTATGCCTGCACACTGATCACAGACACAAAGTACGATGAAGCCCTAGCGCACATCAAGAACACTGCACCGGGAAAGGATAAAATTAAGGCAAAAGTCTTGAAAAGCCGAACTCAAGAAACACACAAACTGATCCTAACTGAATTGAACAACTGCATCACAAATGGCAGAATCCCAGAAACATGGAAAAACGGCTTAATAATCCCTATACCCAAAATGGACTGGACAATACACAACCGAGCAACTACAGACCAATTACACTGCTTCCAGTACTGGGCAAGATTTTTGAATGCATAATGAAGCAGCGGCTTGAAAAAGTGATTGGAAAGTATATACCTACCTACCAATTTGGTTTCAAACAATAACATACAAACTACCCACCTAACTGACAGAAAGACATCTTGCCTGTTTATGGACATTAACAAGGCTTTTGACAGTGTCTGGCATAGAGGCTTACTATACAAACTATACAAACTACACACACCAACATATCTACTACACACCATAAAGAACTTACTAGAAAACAGACAACTACAAGTACGAATTGACAAAACACTGTCATTTTCTTTTTCCCCTGAACAAGGTCTCCCTCAAGGATCCCCGCTCTCACCGTTTCTCTACAATATATACTGCCATGACATATACAATTACAACTTACCAGACAAAAATCAAATCGACAGATCGGCATACATATTACAATACGCAGACGACACGGCACTTATTGTACATGACAAAACTACTGAGAGAGCAGCGCAAAGACTCCAAACACTAACAAACAACACAATGACATGGTTTTATAAATGGAGACTAACACCAAACGCGTCAAAAAACCAACTTCTGCTCACAAACCACAGACTCAACGCTGACTCCCCTACAATAACTGCAGACGGCCAAACGACACAACCAAAAAACGACGTAAAATACCTTGGAATCACAATTGACCACAAACTTAAATTCACTAAACACATACGAAACATCAGGGCAGAAACAATAAAGAGAACAAAACACTTCCGATCACTAACCTACAAAGACAGAGGAATTAGCACAAACACCGCCACCAAAATATATAAAGCTATTTGTAGACCCTTGCTAGACTTTGGACATATACTCATGACCAACGGAACAGAAAGGACAAAACGTTATACACAAACAACAGAACAAATTGCACTAAGACTAATAACACGAATAAGACACCCCCAAAACCCACTACACAACCCCCCCACCCAACTACTATACGAACGCACAAACATGACAAAGATCTCGGAAAGACTCATACAGCTACAGACAAAATGGACAAACAACCCCTACAACTGGACCATACTGAATCCCCTTTGTCTTACAAGACCAACCAGACAATCCCGCTTCCGTTTCCCTACATTAACGCTACTCGAACACTTACAAACGCTACGGACTAATGGACAATAAAATAATTTCTTCTTGCCACTGAAATTTTATTTATTTAATAGTATTGTTAACCTAGAATAAGAGAATTTTCATATTTGTTTTTCATTTAGTTTAAGACTGCATGTATTAAACAAGGGCAGAAAGACCGATAGGTCGATAGCCTTTTTTAGAAGTAAAGATGTTTACTACTACTGTTTCCAACTTAAGAACATATTAAAGCTGAATTAATCAAATTTCTGTAGAAAAGCATATTGACAGAAGAAAGAGCGAAAAATATAAAACACATTTACTTGCGGGGTTTAAGTAAACACTATGTCATCTCGTTATAAAATTTTCCAAGTTTCGATTAGAATACTTCTGGTATTAAATTGAGGTATTTAATTGTTATTAAAGTACTTGCCTACTTTTGAGTAGTAGTAGTAGTAAACATCTTTATTTCTAAAAAAGGCTATCGACCTACTTTTGATTTAATACATTTTCTATAAGTTTTTAATCGGGGTTAAAAGCAGCAACAATACTCGGGGCAAATACTTCCAGAAATTGCATCATGTTTGTTAATCTAGGAACTCAGAAAATTTAATATTTTTAAGGAAGCAAAGCAAATTACTTTTCGCGTAAATCGTTAAATTTCCGTTTTGCACTTAATAATATCATTTTTTACTAATGAACTAGTAACAATATTTATATGTTACTTTAAATCACAATGACAAAATCAGGATAGGTTTGTTTACGAGCAGAATGAAGGCATTGTTATATCCAAGCACTGCAAAGAGTATTCCTCAAAATGGATAAAATTTGTTTATATTTACCTCCACGGTATCCCAAACATATCAAGTTTGCTGCCACTGCATTATTAATTTACCTGACTAATATTATTAATTTACCTGACTAATAAATTATAATAAATTAATTAATAAATATATTAAATAAATAAATTATATAAATTATAAAAATTAAAAATTATAATAAATTATAAAAAAATAAATACATTAAAATAATAATTAACTCAACATTTCCAGACTTTACTGTGATTCTCAACAACGCAATAATTGAGACAATTTTGAGAAATATGACTTGCTCAATTTTTTTAAACTATAACGATTTCAAAGTTTCGCCTCTACATGCATTCATTCAAGAGGTTCAGTCATTCATTCAAGAGGTTCAGTTGATTCAGTGTGGGCGTTATTTATACTGTTAGCCAATGTGCTTAGTCAAATTACATCAATAGTTTTTGGTTCATTCATTTCTAATCCCTTGAGGTATAGGGCAGAAAGACCGATAGGTCGATAGCCTTTTTTAGAAATGAAGATGTTTACTACTACTCCCTTGAGGTAAATTTTATTTAATATCGTTATTTTGCTACTTTGAGTACTTTGAGAATTGTATATGCAACAACTTGTATACGAAGCTGGAGGCTTTCGAAATTTCAACGATTTCGACTGATTTTCGGAACAAGGACAATGTACCTCGAAGAATATCAGAAAATCTTTACGAAGGAAAAGCAAATACAAACTTTTTAAACTAAGAATAGAAAGAAATGTCGGCAATAAGTGCGACTTTGAAGAACTAGAAATCCAGACGTTGAAATAAGAGTAACAAAAAGAATTTGCTACAATTGTAAATTAAGATCAATACGAGTGTCTTTGTTGCTGATAATTGCCGATATCGGAGAGGATAAGGCACTTGATGAAGAAGAAGTAGAAAAAACAAAAAAAATTTGCAGACACATTGACAAATTGATCTTGATGTAACTTTTGAAATCTCTTATAGTGCTCTCAGCTATAACGACGCAGAATGCATTAAAATTATTTTTTAAACTTGTTCAAGTGGAAACTATTTCAATAAGTTTACTTTATTCATATTTGTAGTAGCCCCTTCGTGCTTTTTTGCCTTTAGTATTAAGGCCGGAGAAAACTAGAGTTTACGTTTTATCCTTTTTTCTCAAAATTTTTCGCTGTGTGAAAAACAGATTTGTTGTTTTGTTAAATATTCAAGTTCTCACATGTTTTCTCCAAAAACTTAGTGGAACGATTCGCTTGCTTTGTAGCAGTTTTTGCGAAGTTCCAAAGTTGCCAGTCCAAAGTATCTGATAGGAAAGAGATTTACAAATTCTAAAACTGGACTAGTTGCTATATGTCTGATATGAAAAATGTTACATATTCTCGGTATAATCCAGCTTTTGTTACTTTTGTAATCTATTATCCTGGTTATTCGGCGTCTAATGTCAGGAAATAAGGAGACAAACAAGAAGCTGCAGCGTATGTCAAAGGGCTGAAAGTCATGGCACAAGGGTATTGTTGTCGGACAATTCGCATCCAGATAAGTCGGAATTGTGGTCAGTCGCGCGCTATCGCTTTACAGTCCATTTAGTCCAGCCACAATCGTTCCGGGGCAGGAACAATACAAGCACGATGCACGCAAGTGACCATCCAAATTGACCGCTTGCCTCCCGGAGGCCTTATCTACCAAGGAATCATTATTCCGATGACAAAGGATGAACCAAGTCATTTCTCACCCCCAAATTATATATCGTGTTCATCAAACAATGTTTCCGCCACCAATGCATGTTGTTTTAATTCGAAAAAGCTTCTCATCTTCTCATGTTTGTTCAACGATGCGTTTAGAAATTATTTATTATTATTATTGTCTTATATAACTAATCTCCTCTGATATGGAGTTACATCAGGTTTTAAACCTTGAACGTTCAAATGCGGGCCATCAACTAACGCTTTATTAAAATAAATGATTAATTTTATACTTATGTTCTCTATTGTTGATGACGACAGACATGTATGCATTTTACTAACAATGTTTTTGTACTACTTGTTAAATTTCAAGATGGTGTATATTGTCAGCTCTCAGTAAAATTCGTAGAACTTCTATCTATGATAATTGATACAGTCTAGCATTCATCTAATACAATTAGGAAAGGAAATAACCCATATGACTCAAAACCGCAGGGGCTCAAGCTACAGAAACAACATACTCCTATGAACGTTAACATTTTAGTTTCTCCGCAACATATATAATTTCCTTTGCTTACATCCATTCAGAAATAAGGCATTTCTATCGAGTTTATTTTAATAATCTAAGTCTATTTCATCAAATAACTCCATGTGATCAGTAGACATATCATAATTTTTGTCATTTCTAGCACCTGCTTAAGTTAAAGAAGAACCCATTTTGTTGTTCAATGGGAGAGTTAAAGTTGTGCAATAAATCATTAATAAAGTGTAAAGCAATTTCGTTGTGATGAGTTTTACACTGTTCATTGCATATACGTATTTTTATTTGGCTTTCTTCTTAAAAATGAGCTAATAAAGTCGTAAATATTGAGTTAAAACATAGACTGAGGCAAAATAATCATCAAATTGTATTCTAAATATGTATATACCCGTAATTGACGTTTAACTAATAGAATCTGAGGATAATCTGTGTATTAGAATTGTAGGTGGATTTTGTTTAAGACAGTTTAAATAAATTGTTTTATGCAAATGGGACGAGTCACTATCGTAAAAGCAAGAAAGGGAATTGCTTTCAGGCCTATTTCCCCTTTCGCAAGAAGTTTCTACAAGTAGTTGTATATCCGGTTAAGATATTTATTAACTACTCCTTTACAGAGGGAGTAGTAAAACAATTTATCAATAAATCATTCATTTCTGGTCAGTTTAAATTACATTTTAAATTGTTAGAAGATAATTTTAAATTCTCGCTTAGTGTTGGGGCTGGCTTCCAGAAAAGTTGACTTCTGGTCAGAAAACTCTAACAAATTATAAATTGCGGGTTAAAATCTAAAACATTTTCACATTTTCTAAAGAGGATAAAAAAGTAGTTAACCAAACAAAGAATCATTTACTTAATTTACGCATTGTAATGAAACAAACACACACGTAATAGCATACTTTTATAGCAAATACGGATAAAGACTATAATTTATTTCATTCATTGACCTCACGTCGCTCATAAAATTCCCGTTTTCCAAAATGATCGTTCAGCTCATCACTTTTTGTCAAAATAAACTACACACATTGAAAGGAAATGCTTAAAGTTATAACATATCTGTTGCCTGACGATAAGCAAACACTGTATTTAAGTCCTTTAAATATTTCAATCACAACCTATAAAGAGGTAACTGTAACGAATTTTTACTTAAAACCTGCTTTGAGGCAGTGCTTCTTTAAGTGACGTGTGATATAAAAGTTTGCCACATTTAAAACCTATGTAAAAGCAATATTTTTTCTAAAAATACCCTCATTGGCGATCCCGTTAACCTTTTGGAGCTCACTGCTATTTTTGCAAACAAATTACGGTTGATCGGTTACGGTAACGAAGTACACTTCGACTACTGCTGAATCAATCGTCATTGAAAATGCTAGTCGCATATGCTAGTGAAACGTTAAGCGAACAATACACAATTGCGACAGGGTTTCCAAATTTTAAAAACTTGCACTAGTAAATTACGTTTGTCCTGCAAAATTGCAGAGAAATTTTCCTTTTGCCAACGTTATGTAAAAACGTTAAGACATACCTATGCAATTGCGAAATTTGTAATTGACCTGAGATTTGAATTGAAAAAACCTGTCATGATTTACAAAAGTGAGATGAGTGAGAACCTTTGTGAAGCTGAAAATGATTGAAGCAAAGAACCTCCTCAGAAAACTTTAGATTACTTTAATCTGTGTAAAGCAGACATAAACAAAATCAAATTAAAAGTATCAAGAACACACCAATGATAACAGCCCTGGAAAATATAGAAGTAAACAATGTTTCCTTCCCAACACCGGCCGTACAACGAACGCTCGTAACGAATATATTCGGATCTCTCGAAGAACAAAAGTTTATAAAAAATCAGACCCTGAAACATGTAAAAATTTCACTTTATTAGTTTTTAAAAGAAGAGAAGCAGAAAAAGAAAACATGAAACTGGAACAAAACTGTATGCGATAAACGGAAAATCAAGAGCTCTAAACGTTAACGTTGATCAGATGTTAAAGAAGAATCGCAAAAGAATCGTGAATATATGCAAAAGTGAGGACGATAAACAATGGACAACACCGAAAACATTTATAAACGTCAATGTTTGTGATCAGAGACATAATAAAAAGTTTTTAAATAATACGTTTCTGTAAGAAATAACCTGGTGATATTCTGAATGAACTACTTTGGGCTAAGATTAAGAAAATTGTAAGAAATCAGTGCAAGAACTGATATAAATAGAACCTGATTCTTCAGACGTCAGCAACAATTACAAAATAGTTTCTGAACGGACGTGATGTTTACTTTGATCTGGTTACAGTTTATGTATAAGATAACATGAAGTTTTATGTTTTAAATAATCAAGATTTTACCACCTATCGGAATACTGCAGAGAAAGTTAATATAATCATAAATTCGTACAGAAACATATGAGAATCCATAAGAAGTCTTCAAATTCTCACATTGTTATAAGCGAAGCTGATGATATACAGTATATACTATTCGGCAGGAGGTAGATCTAGGCAGCTTTAAAAAGACAAATAATTATGAAGAAACTTCGCTATAGACGACCAAAAGCTAATGTTTGCATGTCAATCTCACTCATACCATGCCATTTCACTTCGGTTTTTGCATGTACTAGTGTTTTCCTGGAGCCAAAATTATTATAGCCGTATTTAACCGATTTTGTCAGTGTCAAAAAAATCCTTAGTTACTCAAGCAAGTTATTTTCTGGATCGAAAACCTATTCATTATATTGTTGAGCTTGTTATATATTTTTTTAGGTACACCAAAATCATTTAATAATATATTACTTTTTTGGCCCATTTCATTTAGCAGGATTTTAATTGTTCTATATTGAGGAAAGAAATTATTTAAAGAAATCGGTAGGTATTTTTTAAAATTTATGAACTAATGAGACCTTGTAACTCAATACAACTTTTTATGTGGTTTAGGTTTGATAAATATTCATTAGTTTTCTTAAGAAAAGCAACCAGATTAAACGAAGTTGCTTAACTAATTTTTACCACAACCTTCACCAAACCTAATACATTTTCTTCCGATTCTTTGTTTCACATTCAAGAGATGAAACGTAAACATCAATACCAATATTTTGTCAGAGATCGGACGAACAGTTACAAATGCAAATGTGAAATATTTCTAGACGTTTCCCTTGTTTGCTGTTTGCACTAAACCTGCTCTTTTCAATTTGCAGTTATTAAATGTACTTGAAAAACGTGCAAATACCCTGCTATCTAAACGAAGTAAAAATGTAGACTAGAAAACACGTCTCTCAGAACAATGGAAAGTCCGAGACTTCGGTTTGAGCTTTGGAGAGGAATTAATTAAAATCGGATGAGCTGTACAAATGTGTGTAGACGAACGCCGATCAGCGATTCAGTTAAAAGTGCCTTGCGATCAATACAGCGTGTTTACTTTATTCCAGCACCAAGTGTGCGAATGACAATGTACAGGGTGCACATTCTTCATCTTCAATACTTTTTTATGCAGCAGTTGGACCAAGAAATAGCCCAATTTAATTGGCCATAAATAGTGCAGAGCGTAATAGTGCAGAGTAAATAGTAGTAGTAAGCATCTTTATTTCTAAAAAAGGCCATAGACCTTTCGGTCTTTCTGCCCTTGTTTAATACATGTAGTCTTAAAGTCTTATGAAAATTTTCCCCCCCCCCCAACTACTATACGAACGCACAAACATGACAAAGATCTCTGAGAGACTCATACAGCTACAGACAAAATGGACAAACAACCCCTACAACTGGACCATACTGAATCCCCTTTGTCTTACAAGACCAACCAGACAATCCCGCTTCCGTTTCCCTACATTAACGCTACTCGAACACTTACAAACGCAACGGACTAGTGGACAATAAAATAATTTCTTCTTGCCACTGAAATCTTATTTATTCAATAACATTGTTAACCTAGAATGGGAGAATTTTCATATTTGTTTTTTATCTGGATTGGGACTGCATGTATTAAACAAGGGCAGAAATACCGATAGGTCGATGGCCTTTTTTAGAAATAAAGATGTTTACTACTACTATTGTTAACCTAGAATAGGAGAATTTTCATATTGGTTTTTTATCTAGATTAAGACTGCATGTATTAAACAAGGGCAGAAAGACCGATAGGTCGATAGCCTTTTTTTAGAAATAAAGATGTTTACTACTACTACTACTATGAAAATTCTCTTACTCTAGGTTAATAATCTTATTCAGAGTAAATATATTTAGTAAAAATTAGCTTATACTTTTCGTCAAATTGGGTGTTACTCAATTACATAACTTTATTTCTCATAATTTCCTAGCACTAGTTTCAGTATTTGAACGGTATGTTTTCAAAATACCCTCAAAGCTGCTTTTTAAATTAATTTTTAATTTCGTTTTGCATATTCTGTAAGTATTATTATTGTCATTTGTAATTTTAAAGGAGTAAAGCCTTGTGAATTTACAATTTGTTTCTCCCTGTAAACAAGCTGAAGAGTATGCCATTCATAATAAGCAAATTCAGCTAGCATCAGCACTTAACACTTCTTTTGCCTAGCACGCATTGCCTAACCCTTTTTAGATTATCGCACCCCCGTATCCATGACTCACTGTTTATATATTTACACCCTTATTTTCTTTTCTCTTGTTTGTACTACGTTATTTATTTGTGTTTGAGGACTGAAAATAGATCCAACAATAAAAATATTCTACGCGGAAGTATTCTAGCTTAGTTCTTTAGTTAACGAATACATAACTTTCAGCGCTGTGTGTCACATTATTTGAAAATTATGATTTTTGTAATTTAGGAATGGACATTTTGAAGAAATTTTTTAAAACGATTGTGATAATTATACATAATTTGAGCAAAAAATGTAAACTTTTGAAAGCAAATAAAAACAAAGTTGAACATATGCTTCATAGTTGCCGCAAGTTTCTTTATCCCTTATTGGCAAGGCATAATAGGTCGCTCTCTCTAAGCTAATAAAGTCTTGTTCGCTCAGAACGGATTAAAAGAAGAAAATTATAAAATATGAAGCCCTATGAAGAGTGGGGGGTGGTTTCGACGCTATAAAAGAGACATTCGAGACAGGAGTTTCCGTTTTAATCAGTTTCATTCTGTTTCCGACCACCATCCGATGTACATCGAATCGTCAAAAGCCAACCCTCAGTCAACTAGTTTGAATCTAGTATATTTGTCCAACGTCGTCTGGTCGCCGAAAGTGAGAGTCCAGTGAGTCCCTGCATGAAAGCACGTGTTCTCCAAAAAACAGAAATTCACCTGTGGTTTTGCCGAGACCTACTCCCCCAAAACTGTTCAACCCGCAACAATCCCCATCACCACAACAAACCCGGCGGACTGGCGTAAAACCCAGGATGTCCTGTCCCAAAAAAACTCGTTATGAAGACAGGAAATGTCTTTCATCATTAAAGGCCTCGATTCCCGAATGGACATTGAGGAAATTACCACTATGGGCTTTGCCCCACAACAAACACAATTTTTCCGGCTTGGGCACTCCAAAAAAGTGTCCATATGGTAAAGGTACTACTACCAAAATCCCAAGCCAACGTCGCCAAAATCAATTATCTCGAAAACCTCTCGGTGCTCATCGAGCCCCAACGCACCTTCAACCACCTAAACATAAAACACATCCCGCAGTATGAAAACTACCAAAATTTCGGTCACACCCTTTCCAACTACGGCACTAGCCCTTCCTGTCACGGATGTGGCGGACCCCATTTCTACAAAACCGACCGATATTCCAGCAAAGTCCTGTAACTGAGGAGGGCCTCACCCTGCCAGTCATTTTAAATGTCCGAAAAACCCCAACCTAAAATTGGAAAATGAGGCTAAGCGAAAGCTCACCTCATTGAACAATAAAGTAGAAGCAGGAACTTCCAACGCCCAAAGAGCGCCCAAAAAAACAAAAAATCACGAACCCCAGAAAACCCTCCAAAAGCCCTGAAAGAGCCAGCCACTAACCCTGCACAAATTCCCCAATTACCAAACCAACTACTGATACTCCCTGCATCTGAAATCATTACCAAAATCAATTTGATTGTGGATTTGGCTTAAAAAATCCGATTCTCAATATGCTCCTATAACAGTGTATTAAAAAGGAAAAGGAAACCTCGTTCCTCCCCTTCCCCCTTGTGGGCCTAGGGCTTAGCCACTGCAAAAGCGAGAAAGACAAAATCTGCCTACGGCAACGATTGCTTAGAAAAAAGCACCATTAAAGAGTAAACTCTATAGAAAAATCAAACAGGAGGAGTTGAATCAGTCGGAGCTCTGTCACACGGGAGATCACTTCGTCCGTTACCTCATCGCCTTTGATAATGTCGCACTTGCAGACGAAACGTCAGCTTCTAAACCTTATGGACCACTGCCTACAAACCCGGAAAACAATATTTGTCAATATGTGCTTAGTAGAGCTACAAATTATTGTACAATTCACTTTTGCATACTGTTTTTCACATGCAGTTATTTATAATCTAGGCTTTCAGGAGTAACTGCATATTGCTTGGATATTCATTCCATATAGATTGTTGTGTATATTTTCCTGACTGTACTTCAATTTATTTCAAAATTTCCTGGGTTTCAGTCAATTTTATTGTTTATTATTTAAAATGTTACAAATACGTTTCGGTGTCTTTCTCCACCATCATCAGTTTGTCTAAAATATACATTTTACATTTATTATCAATTTAATTAAAAATAAAAAAACACAAATAAGACACCCCCAAAACCCACTACACAACCCCCCCACCCAACTACTATACGAACGCACAAACATGACAAAGATCTCTGAGAGACTCATACAGCTACAGATAAAATGGACAAACAACCCCTACAACTGGACCATACTGAATCCCCTTTGTCTCACAAGACCAACCAGACAATCCCGCCTCCGTTTCCCTACATTAACGCTACTCGAACACTTACAAACGCAACGGACTAGTGGACAATAAAATAATTTCTTCTTGCCACTGAAATCTTATTTATTCAATTTTTCAATCAATATTTAATAATATTGTTAACCTAGAATGGGAGAATTTTCATATTTGTTTTTTATCTGGATTGGGACTGCATGTATTAAACAAGGGCAGAAATACCGATAGGTCGATGGCCTTTTTTAGAAATAAAGATGTTTACTACTACTATTGTTAACCTAGAATAGGAGAATTTTCATATTGGTTTTTTATCTAGATTAAGACTGCATGTATTAAACAAGGGCAGAAAGACCGATAGGTCGATAGCCTTTTTTTAGAAATAAAGATGTTTACTACTACTACTAAAAAAACACATTCACAAAATTAACCTATTAAAATTCAAATCACACACATATTAAAAAGTACAATTTGGGACCTTTGTTCTCAGGTGATGAGTCGGGATAAACATGTTCGGGAAAAGACTAGAATCTATTGTTTAGAGATCTAAATTTGACTTACGTATATAGTTGCTACCAACTTCACATTTGACTGGTCACTGAATGTTCCATATTTTATTCGATATCAAGCGAGCGAAACAAAAAAAAACTGTTTATCTTTCGTCTTTTCTTTGCATTCTAGGAATTGCTTGGCAATTTTTCAATATCAGCTGTTTCCTAGAATGCAAAGAAAAACAGAAACAGAAAGATAAACAGTTTTTTTTTGTTTCGCTCGCTTGATACCGAATAAAATATGGAACATTCAGTGACCAGCCAAATGTGAAGTTGGTAGCAACTATATACGTAAGTCAAATTTAGATCTCTAAACAATAGATTCTAGTCTTTTCCCGAACATGTTTATCCCGACTCATCACCTGAGAACAAAGGTCCCAAATTGTACTTTTTAATATGTGTGTGATTTGAATTTTAATAGGTTAATTTTGTGAATGTGTTTTTTTATTTTTAATTAAATTGATAATAAATGTAAAATGTATATTTTAGACAAACTGATGATGGTGGAGAAAGACACCGAAACGTATTTGTAACATTTTAAATAATAAACAATAAAATTGACTGAAACCCAGGAAATTTTGAAATTCCATATAGAGGAAATTCGAACGGTCTCTCAGTTTAGTATTTGGACATAATTTATGGTTCGGTTCAATTTTTTCACAGCATTGTCTGTCACGAACCATAGTACCACCTGTTTTCCACAAGTAAAAACTTTTATTCTAGAAAAAAAAAATTATTTTTGAAATTCATCATTTCGTATTTCGTCTTTTATTCATCGTTGTGCCCAATATTTGCTGCTGTTTCACTATTAATTTTAAATACCTATCAAATTTAGGCGTGTTTAAAAGAACACGGAAATATAACAAACACCAATAGAGTAAATTCTGATAAAGCAAAACGGAAATACTAAATCCCACCCTTTTTAAAGGAGTATTTTCTAAAAGAAAGCGAAAAACTGCATACATTTCTCAACCTTAATTCTCTACAATTATTATCATTCACTTATCTAATGTGCAATTTCCTTAGTTCCCATTCTCCCATTGCAGTCGGCATTTAAAAGATTATAATTACATAGAAAGGTCAAAGTTGCGTTTTCGGGCTTAAACGAACCAAATGGGCCATAATGGGGCGTAAGATGAAGCCAAAGCAATTTCAGCGAACAAGGTAGCGAGCCACGAAGGGTTAGTTGGGTAAAACGCAACGTATTGTATTGAGGATTACATTCTGTTGGTGTGCAATAAATGAGAACAGAAGTCGAACTTCTGGATTACGGAAACGCATTGGAATTAAACTGAAATAGTTCGAGGGTGATTCTGCTTTTAGTTAACATAATTATAATTGTGCGCTTGGGCAAGCTGCAACCAATAACTGCTTAAGTTTGTTTAATATGGTGTTAAATGTAATTTAATACATTGAAAATCACGATATATTCTACCACTCCATCAAGTGTCATTATCATCATTATTTTAAGCTGTTCATTTAAAAACTTTTAATGAAAGAATAGAATCACTAATTGCGATTGTTTAAAACGTCAGAAAAATAATTTTTTTTTTAACTGTAAAGTTATTTGTTCCTTTTTTCTTAACTTATTGAAACACCCCACCTGGTGATTCTCAATTCACTTTTAATATTCAAGTTTATGCTTCACAATACTTTAGTACTTAAGTAGTAACTTAGTACTTAAGTAGTAACTTAGTAAGCAAATTAGAAGAAAGAGTGACTTTTACTTGCTTATACCTTTCCAATGTGAACTCTGAACATGATTAACACGAGGATAAAACGCGCATCTTTCTATCTGAAGTATTATACTTTCTTATTTTTATTTAAGTCGTCTGGTTTTTATTATCCACCTACTTTTATAAGTACCTAACATTGTTTTGACTAGAAAATGTAGGTCTGAGATGCATAATAGTACATAAAAAACATATTAATCTGAAATATGCGCAAGATATTTAAATTCTTTTCCAGGACGATGATCGTGCTTGTTTGTATCAAACTCAAAATGGCTCTTAATCGTTTCTTATGAGTACTACTTTCAATATAACTTCAGTGTTCACTTGTTCAGTAGCCGCAATTTTCACTTTCCTTGGCAACCTTTACGTTTTAGGAGGATCATTGTGGTGCGGAATTCGCGCTTTTGTTATGTAGAAGTAAACCTGAAGGAATGTAAAATAGTTGTATTTCCGACATTGTAATACATTTTTAGTTTTGAATGCCTACATCTGAATAATTGTTAATATTTGTGATCAGACATCTGCCTGGCTGCATGCATGTTGCTGTTGAACATTATCGAAACTTAATTATTTCAAATCGATTTTTTGACTAAGTTTTACGAATTTCTATTTGGAATTTCTAGCTATACTGATAACTGAAAAATAGAAAACTAACTACTTAAAATGTTCCTGCATAGCTAGGTTCAAACTGCATCTTAAATAGCTAATTCCTTCGAGTCCATTAAAGTAAATTTTGAATCATCCTATATATATCTTGGGTCTAAGAAATGAGAAAAGGTATCTTCAATGTTTAAGTTTAATTTAGAAAGTATTTGTTTCAATTCCGTAATGCCCCATAATGTTCTACTAATTAATAATTCTCCATGAATAATATGAGTTGAAGCAAAAGTACATTTTCCATTTTTATTTGAGATAAAATTACGTTTACGTAGGATGTCGCTTGGTTCCACTTTGTATGTTAGTGGTATAAACAATGTGTGATTTAAATTTTTTATAAAAGTTCAGATTCATTCAAGATTTTGCATTTTTGCAATTTTATCTTGTAACTTTTTCTTGTAAATATGAGTAACACAATCCGATACTCATATTTACAAGAATCTTTGTGGGGAATACCTACTTATGACTGGTTTTGTTATTTAACAAGCAGTGTAACAAATGTTAAATATCGAAATACCAAGTTCTATGATTAATTTACCTGAGTTTTCATCTTTTAAGGATACTTTGCTTCAAAGCATTGAGTAGTCGTAAACATCTTTATTTCTAAAAAAGGCTATCGACCCATCGGTCTTCCTGCCCTTGTTTAATACATGTAGTCTTAATCTAAACAAAAAACTAAGATGAAAATTCTCTTATTCTAGGTTAATAATCTTATTAAATAAACTTTCCAATTCTAATGACAAGAAAACATTATTTTATTGTCCAGTAGTCAGTTGCGTTTGTAAGTGTTCGAGTAGCGTTGATGTTGGGAAACGGAAGTGGGATTGTCTGGTTGGTCTTGTAAGACAAAGGGGATTCAGTATGGTCCAGTTGTAGGGGTTGTTTCTCCATTTAGTCTGTAGATGTATGAGTCTTTCCCAAATCTTTGTCATGTTTGTGCGTTCGTATAGTAGTTGGGTGGAGGGGTTGTGTAGTGGGTTTTGGGGGTGTCTTATTCGTGTTATTAATCTTAGTGCAATTTGTTCTGTTGTTTGTATATAACGTTTTGTCCTTTCTGTTCCGTTGGTCATGAGTATATGTCCAAAGTCTAGCAAGGGTCTACAAATAGCTTTATATATTTTGGTGGCGGTGTTTGTGCTAATTCCTCTGTCTTTGTAGGTTAGTGATCGGAAGTGTTTTGTTCTCTTTATTGTTTCTGCCCTGATGTTTCGTATGTGTTTAGTGAATTTAAGTTTGTGGTCAATTGTGATTCCAAGGTATTTTACGTCGTTTTTTGGTTGTGTCGTTTGGCCGTCTGCAGTTATTGTAGGGGAATCAGCATTGAGTCTGTGGTTTGTGAGCAGAAGTTGTTTTTTTGACGCGTTTGGTGTTAGTCTCCATTTATAAAACCATGTCATTGTGTTGTTTGTTAGTGTTTGGAGTCTTTGCGCTGCTCGCTCAGTAGTTTTGTCATGTACAATAAGTGCCGTGTCGTCTGCGTATTGTAATATGTATGCCGATCTGTCGATTTGATTTTTGTCTGGTAAGTTGTAATTGTATATGTCATGGCAGTATATATTGTAGAGGAACGGTGAGAGCGGGGATCCCTGAGGGAGCCCTTGTTCAGGGGAAAAAGAAAATGACAGTGTTTTGTCAATTCGTACTTGTAGTTGTCTGTTTTCTAGTAAGTTCTTTATGGTGTGTAGTAGATATGTTGGTGTGTGTAGTTTGTATAGTAAGCCTCTATGCCAGACACTATCAAAAGCTTTGTTAATGTCCATAAACAGGCAAGCTGTCTTTCTGTCAGTTAGGTGGGTTGTTTGTATATTGTTAGTCAGAGTGAAGAGTGGGTGAATAGTCGAGTGCTGATGTTTGAATCCGAACTGATACGATGGTATGTACTTTCCGACCAGTTTTCCTAGTCGCTGCCTTATTATGTACTCAAAAACCTTGCTAAGTACTGGTAGCAATGTTCCAAGCATTGATTTAGTCAGAATTTTTAAGTTGGGATTCTTAATACACCTGGAATTAAAGGAGCCAAAGTTTAGATAAACACTCAGATGTTTGGTTTTACGGTTGAAATAAAATTTAAAAACATTTATTAGCTGTTCAGTTCAAAGAGTATTTCGAACTTACATTACAGAAGCCTACCAAATTACCTTTTATATATGTAAATTGTTATTTCCTGTCGCTGATAATGAAGCAGAACTTGTTGCTTTCACTCATTGGTCAATTGAAATGTTAATAAGTTCTTTAAGAAAAATTGTTTGCTGATTTTTTCACTTGCAAGTCAAGTTTTAACGCGGTTTACAAATAGTTAGTTGGACTGTAATTTACTGTGTTGTGCGGCTCCAAAAACCTTTAAGCTATTTTTTTATCATCAAATTCGTTTAACTTTAACTAAACAGGCAAAATATCTGATTCGAATTTACAAGTGCATTTCTCAAATCCGGTAGGATATTTTCGTTTGCTCACTATTTAATTTAGAATCACGATTTTGGAAAACCACTGTTTTAATTTGCAACTTTAAGATTGATTTCTACGGTAGTGCATGACAAATTAATTTCAAACATCCACCTTGAATAATATACAGTGTGGGCCAGTCACCATATCAACTCAATTTCATACGTTCAAACCACAGCTACCACTTACGGGTAGAACTTTAGTTTAAATAGATGTCCTTCCACACATTTAGTGCTTTTGGTCTCTATACTCCATATAGGTTTGTAAAAATATTTAACATACGGTGCATCGCAATTGAGCGGTGTTTTAACCGACACCCCGATAAAAACGTAATATTTCATTTCGCGAACAAGGGCATTTTGAAATCATAAGCAATCAAATATACAGATTTTGTATGTTCAGTTTCCATCAATATTATAACTAAAAGATAAACAACCGATGTGTTTCTGCACTGTTTAGACATTTGGCTCTTCACATTTTTGACAAAATACAAATCGCTTCTCTACAGGAGGTTCGGATAAATAACGCGTATTTTTCGCGTTTGAAAGAAGAATGCGATATGCTTTTGCGTAAACATGAAAAAATATGTGGAAATACGCATTATACACACAGAGCATATTTTAACAACACAGTACACACAGTGATTTTCAAAATTGTTGCAATAATAACTAAAAGTTTACATTTTATACAGAATTGATAATCTCCAAGAGTTTTATATAGTTTTTGTTAACCAATAGTAATTGCTCTACGTGGCAAAGTTCATGTTCTTACTCATCGAGCAAAAGATGTACTAAAATATTTAATTTAATTCAAAAACTCTGTGTAGCGTTTATTTAAAAAAAATTGAAACATGATTTCATCGTCGTACAAAAGCAACTAAATATAAAAAATCCATTAAAATATTTTGCATTTAAAGAACGGTGTGCAGTGCAATGACAGTTTGTCGTTTTCAAAATATTTTCACTCTTTTGATAACCTTTATAAATGTAAGTTTAATAAAAATTATTTTAATTCAAGTACAAAGGAAATTTGCTTCCGACAAACTTGGCTAGAACTATTGATTTTATGATTGAACACTCTCCTGCCTAAAGAGTTGCAGACAGGGGCAATTTAATTCGCCAAAAATATGTCCCTATCAAATAAAGTTAAACATTAAAAAGTTTTTTATGAATTCCCCTAGGTGCTTAAAACTGGGCGACTTTTTTTCAACCGGCCACCCCGTATATGTATAAAACACGTATGAGTTTTACCATTCCTTGTATTTGTAATACTTTCAGCTTAAATTGCAGATCTAAGTGAATAAAACACAAATAATCTCCCACAGATGTACAGATGCATTAAGTGAAAGAGCTTTTAGTCTTAGGGTTAAGAAAAACAACACAAATCGATTGATGTCCTTTTTCTCCGCCGCTTGTTTGCTTTGTAAATATTATTGTTTTATTATTGACGCTGTCGTGGTAGACCAAAATACAGCTAAATTTTTGTGGAGGAATCTACATGGCCTTATGTGCTTAGGGGGAATGTTAAATGTTTTAATATTTAACATTTTTTAATGCCTTGTCCATTATTTTATTATTAAAAGTGTTTTCAGTGGTAGTAAACATCTTTATTTCTAAAACAGGCTATCGACCTATCGGTCTTTACGCCCTTGTTTAATACATGTAGTCTTAATCTAAATAAAAAAACAAAGATGAAAATTCTTCTTCTTTTCTTCTGGGTTAACAATTTGATTAAATAAACTTTCTAATTCTACTGACAAGAAAAAAATTATTTTATTGTCCAGTAGTCAGTTGCGTTTGTAAGTATTCGAGTAGCGTTGATTTAGGGAAACGGAAGCGGGATTGTCTGGTTGGTCTTGTAAGACAAAGGGGATTCAGTATGGTCCAGTTGTAGGGTTTGTTTGTCCATGTTGTCTGTAGGTGTATCCAAAATCTTTGTCATCTTTGTGCGTTCGTAAAGTAGTTGTGTGGAGGGGTTGTGTAGTGCGTTTTGGGGGTTGTGTGTGGGTCTTATTCGTGTTATTAGTCTTAGTGCAATTTGTTCTGTTGTTTGTATATAACGTTTTGTCCTTTCTGTTCCGTTGGTCATGAGTTTGAACTTTTTCTTGTAAATATGAGTAAATAATTTACATGAGTTGTCCATAGTCTAGCAAGGGTCTACAAATAGCTTTATATATTTTGGTGGCGGTATTTGTGCTAATTCCTCTGTCTTTGTAGATTATTGATCGAAAGGTTTTGTTCTCTTTATTGTTTCTGTCCTGATGTTTCGTATGTGTTTAGTGAATTTAAGTTTGTGGTCAATTGTGATTCCAAGGTATTTTACGTCGTTTTTTGGTGTGTCGTTTGGCCGTCTGCAGTTATTGTAGGGGAGTCAGCGTTGAGTCTGTGGTTTGTGAGCAGAAGTTGGTTTTTTGACGCGTTTGGTGTTAGTCTCCATTTATAAAACCATGTCATTGTGATGTTTGTTAGTGTTTGGAGTTTTTCAGCTGCTCTCTCAGTAGTTTTGTCATGTACAATAAGTGCCGTGTCGTCCGCGTATTGTAATATGTATGCTGATCTGTCGATTTGATTTTTGTCTGGTAAGTTGTAATTGTATATGTCATGGCAGTATATATTGTAGAGAAACGGTGAGAGCGGGGATCCTTGAGGGAGTCCTTGTTCAGGGGAAAAAGAAAAAGAGAATGTGTTGTCAATTCGTACTTGTAGTAGTCTGTTTTCGAGTAAGTTTTTTATGATGTGGAGTAGATATGTTGGTGTGTGGAGTTTGTGAAGTTTGTAGAGTAAGCCCATATGCCAGACACTGTCAAAGGCCTTGTTAATGTCCATGAATAGACACGCCGACTTTCTGTCAGTTAGGTGAGTTGTTTGTACATTGTTGGCCAAAATAAAGAGCGGATGAATAGTCGAGTGATGTTGTTTGAAACCAAATTGGTAGGTAGGTATATATTTTGCGATCAGTTTTTCAAGTCGCTGCTTTATTATGTACTTCAAGACTTTGCTAAATACTGGGAGTAATGTAATTGGTCTGTAATTGCTCGGTTGTGTATTGTCCAGTCCTTTTTTCGGTATGGGGATTATTAAGCCGTTCTTCCATGAGTTTGGGATTTGGTTTTTTGTGATGCAGTTGTTCAACTCAGCTAGGATCAGCCTGTGTGTTTCCTGAGTTAGGCCTTTCAGGAGTTTTGCCTTTATTTTATCTTTTCCCGGTGCTGTGTTTCTGATATGCGCTAGGGCTTCATCGTATTCTGCGTGTGTGATCAGTTTGTATGTATAGTTTGGTGAGCTGTTAAAATAGTTCAAGTACCAGTCGTTGATCAAGTTCCAGTTGTCATTATCGAAGTTAGGGTTTGTCGATATGCTGAAGGCCCTTTGATAGTGTCTGGCGAACACGTCAGCCTTCTCTTTGTCTGTGTAACGTTCAGTGTTTTTATTTTATTCGATATTGGCACTATTAACATAGTCAGCATTAGATATTGATTAGCCAACCGTGCCTTACCATAAGTTTTCTTAACTAAATTCTATCTGATAATTCAAAGTTGCGTTCTGACCTCCTATTTACACGCTGAAGTCTCCAATGAAAAGGTGGTTTTTTTTGTACAGTTATCTATCGTATCATTTACCACTTTATTATTTTTATTACTCCAAGTTTATAGGATATTTAGAGAATATGTTCCCATATAAGATATACCGGAAAACCTACGAATATGAATTGGAATCTTGACAATTACATAACAAAGTTAACCGGCTGCCATATATTCCTATGCAAACAAATACGATAAATAACATAAAAATCTCTCAAGTTAATTCAATTTGTGTCTTATACAGGGTGTTTTACAGTACACATTATAGACTTTTTCAGAGGTTTTGCTGTCGATCTGAAATGGAATAACTTTTAATGCTGAACCCACCTTCGGAAACGAACTGCTACCGGGATAATTCTTCTTAGAGTTCTAAAAGAAGATATTCGTAATTTAACACATTTAGTGTGTGACTGTTAGTTCAATAGTTGTTATCATAGTAATGAAATGAAATTAAACTAGAAAAAAAAACTAACAGCCATGGAAGAGTTGAGCGACAGATTTATGAAGATTATTTTCTAAATCATCAGCGTTCATCTCATGGGATTTTTCGAAAATTGAGCAGAGGCTACGTGACACATGTATCTTCAAACTTTCTAGAATTAGCTGCAGAGTTGGACACGTACGCCCTCCAAGGCTTGACGAGAAGGTGCTTCATTTGTTAAAAAACAAATAAAGCTGCTTCTCGTGTTTTTGTTGTCGAAGATAATCCTAGAATTAGTACATGAGCCATTGCTCAAAAAGAACTAATCGCCCGAATTCGAAGTGCCCCAAATTAAATTCAGGAATGGCCTTATATTTTAGCCAGAGTAGCGTGCGGACATTTTATACACGGCACGCTTTTGAGTGATAAAGATGGCACTTTTCCACACATGCCTGAAAAAAATGTTACCACATTTGTTAGGTAAATGTCTATGGTGCGCTTGGAAACAGTATCTTTTATCGATTTTTTCATTGCTGATCATGCTCGTAGCTCGTATTGTGGAACGTGGAACGACCTGTAACAGTAGCGAATTCAGGAATTTGATCTGGGTGGGGGAGGCTGGGGTCATAAAAAGTTACATCTATCTATCGACGCATCGTAACCTCCAAGTTCTTCTGGATGGAGTTAACGTGTTTTGTTAAGTCAAGCAGAATATTGTACTGTGTCTGTTGGGGCTGCAACCCCATAGCCCCCCTTGATTCGCCACTGCTTGGTAATTCTCAAACTTTCCTTTAAAATTTGCTTAGATTATTCTACATCACTGCCTTGACGTATTCTGAAAGACATCTGCACAGTTGTAGGTAATTGTTTGGAAAACTAATCTACAATAAAATATTCTCTATCTGTAGACTTTAAACCGTATTGACTTGCCATGCAAGGCACCTATTTAAACAGAAGTTGTACTTCCGAATTATTTAAGCTTGCTAAACATATACCCATTCTCGGGACAAATTTCTTATTAAGTTCTTGCACGTTTCGAAAAGTCCTCCAGCTCACGTAGATCCAGATTACTGTTGCTCATACTAACAATATAGTATATAATAAACGCTTTCCTTTAGATTCTCATTCAGACTTTTCCCTTTTATGTGCAGACAAAGAAAGAATCTCGTAAAGTGGATAATGGAGAGAAAGATGCCACCTTTCGTTCTCGGCTTAGAGAGTAAACCGTTTTCGTTTATTATCTGGAGTAATTATACTTACCTGCAATTACAGGAAAATTAGAAACTACAGCTAAATAATTTCCGGAGAAATAACGAAACCGAATTGTTCAGAGAGTTTATTTTTAGTCCAAGGGCATGACAATGTACATGAATGCAAAACAAATAAATTGAAACAAATCAAATGCATTAGTATTGCATTATATTGACTGGGAACTGAAAATAAACAATAATATTAAATCGCTTCCTATCCATAAAAGCCAATATAATCGGTTTGCTAGAAGCCCAAAATGAAATGGGATAGAATAAATGTCGCCATATATTAAGAGGACATAAATACGATACAGAAATATTCCGATCAAATTTTGACGTTTATGGTGCAATTTGAAATTTTATTTCGTAAACGTATTATTTATGGCAAGATGTATTTCATTGTCTCAAGAAATTAAATAAGCAGGGAAATCGTAACTTGAAACTTGTTCCATATCGTAACTTGAAACTGGGCAATAATTGGAATTACTATGTACGAGCGTACATACTTTATCATCTATAAAACAAAACCGAAACTATAATGGCGTTCTATGTCCTGAAACAAAAGTTAAGCGATTTTTTTAGCTTTCCCCCGCTAGCGCGCTTATAAAGAGTTCTCGCAGTAAAATGTTTCCAAAGTTTTAAACGGTTTGTATTATGGAGTTTTTGTCGCGTCCTACTCTTGACTACATCAATTACAGCGAGCGCCCGGTCGGCAGCTTCAAAAATTTATAGTTTTAGTTTCTTTACAGTCAGCCATAAGCGTGTTTTTAAAATCCGTTTAAACGCGTATAAAATTTTCACAGGATGGGTAAATATTACATTTATTAGAAAACTTATAGACATTTAGAGCATTCTATGCAAGAGTGTGTAATTAAATCTTACGAGGAAGGTCTAAACTCTAATGACTTTATCGGTTTGCAAATTTCACAATCGTTGGTTTTAGTGCAGCTGAACATCGTATCCAAATGCCATTAACGTTCCGAATTGTCATTATCATATATAAAAAGCATTAAATATACTGGGTGCCGCTCTACGGTGGGCGAAATCCTAATTTATAAAATGAATGCCATATCGCTAAGAAAGAAATATATTTCGTCCAAGAAAAAGCGTCTTTAACTCGAATGGTGTTAATTAATGCTAATTCTTGTAGTATAATTAGAATGTATTTTTTACAATTTTAGAATTTCCTAAACTTGGAATGGGTGACTTAAGTATGAGTGTTGAACTTATGGTGAATAAACCTGACAAATCGTCAGATTGTATGGAAATTCAGTCTCCATATGTCATTTTCAATACATTCTGAAAAGCCAAAGTAAATTTGGCAGTTTGTCTTGTTGTATAGGTCAGTAAGTAGGCGACCCTATTGATAGTGTTTAAATATTACTAGCTTAGATTTTTCAATAATAAGTTTGGAATTATTTCCAACTATACGTTGGTGAAACAAGTGGGTTTTTAGGGTTTTTAGGCCGTCGTTCGGTAGAATTTCTTCTTGACGTTTCGCAAGCACGTGCGGCTTGCATCTTCAGAAGTGGTTTGCTTGAACGCTTACACTGTTCTGATGCGATTCTTCGGGCGCAGTCCGTATTTATGCACCGGTTGCAATGACGTGGTTTGTGATGACGTGGCCTGTGTCATCGGAGCCTGCGCATTCTGTTGGCTGTTGCTATCCTCCGAGGACTTAAGACACCACCAAGCAACTTAAGCAGAGAAGAACAACATGCCCTCAAGGAAATACGAAGAAACACAAGCATTGTCGTCCTGCCAGCTGACAAAGGAAACGCTACAGTCGTCATGAACAGAGAGCAGTACGAACAGAAAATCCAAAACTTATTGGAAGAGGATTATTAGGTCAGAAGCCCTCCCCCCGCGTTTGTATGGATTACCGAAGATTCACAAGGATGGAATACCACTAAGACCAATCGTGAGTGCCCCGGGATCACCAACTTACTATATAGCAAAATATCTATCCTCTCTTCTGCAGCCACACTTGGGGTCCACGGAAATATACATCAAGGATTCCAAACATTTCATTGAGAAGATCCAAGACCTCAGACTGGCACCTACGGATATGCTGGTCAGCTTCGATGTTGTATCTCTATTCACAAAGGTACCCTTGGACGAATCAATAGGATTAGTGGCGGAGCTATTCGAAGAGAGTACAACAAATCTGTTCAAGGCTTGTCTAAAGGGCAGCTACTTCCTGTGGAATGGAGATTTCTACGAGCAAAAGGAAGGAGTAGCCATGGGAAGCCCACTTAGTCCGGTGGTGGCGAATCTATTCATGGAGAAGTTTGAGGAAGCAGCGTTGAGCACCGCACCCCTTAAACCAACGATCTGGTACCGATATGTCGATGACATGTTCGTGCTATGGAGGTATGGACGCAAAAACCTGGACATGTTCCTCGACCATCTAAACAAACAGCACCCAGACATCCAATTCACCATGGACGTTGAACAAAACCACCAACTGGCCTTCCTGGATGTTTTGGTGTCTAGGCAGGGGAATCGTTTGGACCACAAGGTATATCGAAAGGCCACCCACACAGATAGATATCTTCACAAGCTACCTAACCACCATCCGAGTCAGAAGCAGGGAATCATTAAGAGTCTCACGGATAGAGCCAGAAAAATATGTGGATCACAACATCTAACAACGGAACTACAGCACTTGGAAAAAGCTTTTCTTCAGAACGGATATTCCCAGTTGGACATCAAAAAAGCTGTAGGAGTGGGCCGTGCTGAAAAAAGTGAGTCCACTCTGAAAGCTTTCCTGCCCTATGTTCCGAGGGTTACGGACAGAATTGGGAGGCTCTTGAGGAAACACAACATAAGAACGGTCTACAAGCCCACAACATAGATCCGAGAATGTCTAGGGTCAGTTAAAGACAAAAGACCCCACCTTCTGAAGATGCACTTCTGAAGATGCAAGCCGCACGTGCTTGCGAAACGTCAAGAAGAAATTCTACCGAACTACGGCCTAAAAACGCGAAAAACCCACTTGTTTCAAGGAATGGCCTCGAAAGTCTATCTCTTTTGATATACGTTGGTGGTTTGAGAAAGATGTCATTCAAAGTGTTCAACTTCAGGGGAAGATTTTGTTTCGGTAATTATCCCCGAGTCTCCAGTTTCATCGATTAGTGCTTTGCGTTTGGTGTATCCATTGATTTACAAAAAAGCTTCCGTTGCAAATTGAGATTCGGAAGTTAGGCCTTGTCGATTTTATCGATTTTAATTATTAGCTGGAATCTTGAAGTGGATCAGGCAGACCATTCGTATTCTACACAAACATACGGATAGAATTTAGTTCTTTGAAACATATTAGTGGTTATTCAATTTACATTATATTGAAGGGTTGAAATAATAGGCTTGCTTCATTCGGTTTTGTTAGGATGGTTTCAGTTAATCATTTTATAATGAAATGTTCTTCAGTCGTTGGGTGTAAGTTTCCGATGTGTCAATAAGAAATATATAACACAGTGTTATAGGATAGATCATCGCCTTGAACCTATGGAAAGATACATTTCTATTTCATATGTCATCACCTAATGTCATATATGAAGTCTTTTCTCTTGAAGTCTGATATTCCATTGAAATATTTCACGGCATCAAATGAAAAATATCCTTCGTCTATTACAAATTGTCTTTCGCCCTGGTCAAAACATAAATTTTGAGTAGTAAATGTGTCACTCTCATATTATAATTGTGGCAAATATTGTCCTTCTTTTCCAGATCCAACAATTCCGATGTATTTATAAAAGTCAAATTTGCCTGCTCATATGTGAATTTATTGAATCAAACAATCACATACTTTGATATAATAAGCCCATTTTAACAGACCGCCGCTGCGGGACAAATTGTTTGTCGTTTGAACCCTTAACTTTGGGGGAAATGATGTTAATAGAGTGGCACACGTATGTGTACAATGCCTGGGGAACACAACAAAACAACCACCTGTTGCCAACAAAGTTGTTCTCACACATAAACTTATTTGTACTAAAATTTCTTTCATGTAATTACGGCAAATTGAATGTTTTGAACATGATATTTGCACACGGTATATCATCGGTCGTCCTAGCCTAAGCCATCCTAATGATGGCAGTTTGATACAAATGGTATTGGAATCTGTTCGAATTCGTTCTTGGAATTGGGCTGTTAATTCGTTGTTATGCAGAGCGTTTCCGAGTTAATTTAATTAATCCAATCGCGATAAAGGACGAAAGTTGATTATTACATAAATACAAATTTGAGTTAACATAATATGCAGATAAAGTCAGCGCTTACATAACACTGGTGGATTGCAGGTTTTGTAAAATTGAGTTTTTCTGAGTAATATGCTATCCATCATACGAATAGTTTATTTCTAAGAATATACTAGGAAATATTTAGCTTCCATTGAACATTTTTGCTAACTTTTATACGGATTCAGGAAAACCGTCAAACTCGGGTCTCAGCACTTTTATCTATTTTGTTTACCTAGAAACGTAGTTCCTAGTACGTTCAGAAAACCGAACTCCTAAAGTTTCAAATCTGGCTATTTTTTACATAGCATATATAACATATTTTATATAAATAGAAACTCTAATTTAAAACAGTTTATAAATAAGCAGTCATGTATGACAAACAGGATTCAAAATAAACTGCAAATCAGTTAAATCATCATATATGGTAGTTATAGTATATGTGGTATGTCAGTGTAAGTTAACACAAATATTTGAGACAGGTTTTTATGAAATCTACATATTTAATATATAACTTTTAACATAATTATTCGACTGAGCATTTTTGAGCAGTGAGTTTATAATGACAAGTTGGATTTCAGAAGATTTTATAATATCTAGTAAATTGTCCTTTCCAGATTTATTCAAAAATTGTAGAATTGCCAATGAAAATATATCAGAGCCGATTTTCAATTTGGAGGAGTCATTGTGAAGCATTGCGAGAATAACGCTCAGTTCTATCAAAAGTAATAATAATTCGAATCAGTGTAAACCAGAAAACGGGCATTCATTACTGCTCTACCACATCGTCTTTTTAAATGCCTTTTTTTATAACTAAATTTATTTTTTATACTTTCACACAAATGTACTTTGTTATAGTTAGTATCTCTCGTTCTCAATCTCAATACGCAAACAATATCCTAAGGAAGTAACGCGAAAAGTAAAAATAGATTCGTTGTGCACGAGTTCTGGCGTACATGTTCGAAATATGAAAATTATTTGTTGTACTCCTGCTCGTACAACTGCGTCTAAAATCCAGCCCCTGGCTGTTATGAAATACACGCGGACAGATAACAGAAACATATTAACCGAGTTTACGTAAAAATTCACATTTTATCAAAACAGTTTTTCTGCTTTTCGGGGCTCTGGACTTGTTACACATCAATTACTCTGTATCGCTATTAGAATTTGAGTTTCGTTGAATTCTCCAAGTCCTTTTATGAATAAGGAAAAAAAGGATTTAAAATATGCATTATATGCATAGCAATAATGATAAATCAGAACTGATACGAATATTTTCTTCAAAGTTTCATTGTAATAACATTTGTATAAGATATTCCAAATAGACGGATTGAAGTTATTTGTCAATTTCGAGAAACGGAATTGACACGAGGCCTTAATAAAATTCAACACACCCCTTTTCTAGACTAATAAAAATTCTTTAAATATCTAATTATCATTACAGGACTTTTCACTTTCATTCGGAGTTTAATTTTAAATGACACTTGGGGTTAATCGAGTGCCTTGCCCCTTTTAAATTTCGTCAGTTTGGACCGTGAAACTTTTAAGCTTTTAGCTGTGTTATTTTTTCTGTTCCAAAACATACAGTCATTAATTTTTGGTAAAAAATTGATTACTCGACATAAATTAAGAATTTCTCTTTCACACTTCTTCCCTTGATGAAAGCATAAATCTATTCCGTCCATGGAAATTCATGGAATTTCTTTGCAATTATCCAGCAAACAGATATTCGTTATTTTATTGTCTCGAGGAGCAAATGACTGCTATATTTTCATTATCATATCAGGCTCAAGGATTTTCTGCATGTTAATTTATAAATTGGCCTTCTTAATGTGCCAATGCATTTGGAAAAACTAGATTTCTGGAGAATGACATGGTTTTTCAACAAAAATTTACATTTTAGATTAGTTATTCAGATTTACAACATTTTCACGTCTTGTTGGTTTATTCACATAAACTTGTGACTTTAAAAAACCCCAAAGTAAAAAGTCCAAAGGCGTTAAATCGCATGATCTGGGAGGCCAATGCCGATCTCCAAAACGAGAAATAACACGACCAGGAAATGGTCTCGTGCAGTAAAAACTCGTGCAGTAATTCAACAGTTTCTCTGGCTGTATGGCATGTTGCACCATCCTGTTCAAACTACATGCTGTTGAGATTCATATTTTGCAATTTTGGCACAAAAAGTTAGTTAACATTTCACGATAACGAACACCACTCACGGTTAATGCTTGACCAACTGCATTTTCGAAGAAAAATGGTCCGATGATGCCTCCAGCCCATAATGCACACCAAACAGTGACTCTTTTTGGATGCATCTGTTTCTGAACGATCACTCGTGGATTTTCGGAACCCCAAATGCCACAATTTTGTCGATTAACGAAGCCATTAAGATGAAAATGGGCCTCATCACTAAAGATGATTTTCGTAGAAAAATCACCATCCAATTCTCGTTGTTCCAAAATCCAATCAACAAAGGCTCTTCGTTGTTCATGGTCTTCCGGCTTTAGATCTTGAGCCAATTCAACTTTGTACGCATGAAGCTTCAAATCTTTTGTTAAAATTCGATGCATATTGGTGGTGGAAACACCAATTTCCTGAGCTCTATCCCGAATTGATGTGGTTGGGCTTTCCTCAACATTTGCACATACTGCTGCGATATTTTCAGTCGAGCGACCAGTTCGAACGCGTGTTTCTGTTTTCACTTCAACAGACCCAGTTTGCTGAAATTTCTTCATTAATTTTCTCACAGTGACTTCAGTTGTATCATTCCGATGGCTCATAATTGTACGAATTTTGCGAACTGTGGCTGCAAAACTTCCACCACTTCCCATAGATAATAATTTTTCACAATGAGAATTCCTTGTTGTGTATTGAACCGCTCCATTTTACTTAACCTCCTGCTGTCTACTAATGAACGGCCTTTTTGTAAATGTCAAATGATGACACTACAAATGGCGCGCTATTCAAACCCGTCGTTCTTATTGGAACACCCTTTAGAAGGCCATGAGGTAAAGGTAGAAGTTGTTTTTAGCGTCTCTCTCCGATTACTGCAATGCTATTTTATACTTATTTTTATTATATATATTTTCATATATATTGTTATATTAAAGGCGCTAATCTCAATCACAATAATTTCAATTCAGTGCCCATTAATTTTCTGGCAATTTTGTTTTTATTGTTTTGCGATTTGATTGTCATCGGGTTGCTGAAACAAGGAAAAAGTTTCAGTTATAAATTATTTTCAAAGGATGCAGGAAGGAAATAGCCTAGCACTTGAATCATATGGGTGGATTTTACAGAAATACCTACGTACATAAATCTTGTGGTTTCCCAATTAGAAATGAAGGACTTTGATGGAAATGATAACTTTATTCCGATAGTTTTTGTTCAAACATGCAACACAGTCAAGTTCACTCGGAAAGCCCTATACGTTCACCGTTTTTCTGAGCTCACCTTCTTAACATTTTTTAAGATTCTTACTAATGCGTCTATTGCGCATATCGTGTAATTTTTACTAGAAACTGCATATTCATAAAGTAATTGTGCGATACGTAACTTCTTCTCTTGGTATTTACTAATATTTTGCTTCAAAATTCGTCAAAATTTCAACAATGGTAGTTCTGAATAGTCCGTTAGAGAAATCGCTTTCAGACAAAGTTGTTAACAGTAAATATAAACTCAAATGTCTGGCATGACCAACGCATGCTTATACTCATTCGACTTTTAAAAAGGAATTTCCATTGTTGAAAAGTTGTCTACAGACGCCAATCGTTCACTAACAGATTGATTGGCATTTTTTTAAAGCTTCAAGCAAAGATTCATATTGATGTCAATAAATATAGTATATAATTAATAAATAATTTTAATTGGTTGGAAATATACGCACACTTAAAAAAAATTTCTAAATGAAAATACTTATGTTATGCTCTTTAGCAGGGAGCATTTTTAGATGTCACTATTTGAAACAATCATTTACTTACATTTCAAACAACAGAATTTTTACTGGAGTTGAGTCCTCATCATCTATATTGAAACCGCAAAGTAATATTCAATATTAAAAGGACGATAATGATAATCTATTATTAGCACTAAACCGATATTACATGAAACCAAATAAAATATTAATATAGCCTATTGAAAATTATCTAACACTCCATACAGTAATGAAACCACTCGAAGTTGTCTGGCGTTATGTATACTTACTACTGTATTGGACGAAGAGGTTTTTTTGATAATATCATCACTATTGTTCGCATAAAAATGATGAAAGAGGAATTTAAGGAATTGAAATGAAACATTAGTAGTTTAACTTCATGTATCGTGTATTCACGAGTTATTGTCGATAATACTTACAGCTCTGAGATCTGTGCAGATAAACTTTAATAAAATTGTTGGAAAGTAACGTGAAAATTAAAGAAGTAGAGCGACATGTTTCAGAATATCTAGAAAACGGGGGCCAATACTTCAAAAAAATGTATCTATAAAATATTTCAAACAACAATATTTCATTTTGAGTTCTCTGTTTTGAATCAACATAAATTTCAGAAAAATGAATGAAAGCAGATTATATAAAATGACGGGGATATTAGTAAATAGACGAAATGTATTATAACTTCGGAAGTGCGAAAGCCATTTTAATATGAGGCACAGTAGTGGTAGTAAACATCTTTATTTTTAAAAAAGGCTATCGACCTATAGGTCTTTCTGCCCTTGTTTAATACATGCAGTCTTAATCTAAATAAAAAACAAATATGAAAATTCTCTTATTCTAGGTGAACAATACTATTAAATAATTAAGATTTCAGTGGCAAGAAGAAATTATTTTATTGTCCACTAGTCCGTTGCGTTTGTAAGTGTTCGAGTAGCGTTAATGTAGGGAAACGGAAGCGGGATTGTCTGGTTGGTCTTGTAAGACAAAGGGGATTCAGTATGGTCCAGTTGTAGGGGTTGTTTGTCCATTTTGTCTGTAGCTGTATGAGTCTTTCCGAGATCTTTGTCATATTTGTGCGTTCGTATAGTAGTTGGGTAGGGGGGTTGTGTAGTGGGTTTTGGGGGTCTTATTCGTGTTATTAGTCTTAGTGCAATTTGTTCTGTTGTTTGTGTATAACGTTTTGTCCTTTCTGTTCCGTTGGTCATGAGTATATGTCCAAAGTCTAGCAAGGGTCTACAAATAGCTTTATATATTTTGGTGGCGGTGTTTGTGCTAATTCCTCTGTCTTTGTAGGTTAGTGATCGGAAGTGTTTTGTTCTCTTTATTGTTTCTGCCCTGATGTTTCGTATGTGTTTAGTGAATTTCAGTTTGTGGTCGATTGTGATTCCAAGGTATTTTACGTCGTTTTTTGGTTGTGTCGTTTGGCCGTCTGCAGTTATTGTAGGGGAGTCAGCGTTGAGTCTGTGGTTTGTGAGCAGAAGTTGGTTTTTTGACGCGTTTGGTGTTAGTCTCCATTTATAAAACCATGTCATTGTGTTGTTTGTTAGTGTTTGGAGTCTTTGCGCTGCTCTCTCAGTAGTTTTGTCATGTACAATAAGTGCCTTGTCGTCTGCGTATTGTAGTATGTCTGCCGATCTGTCTATTTGATTTTTGTCTGGTAAGTTGTAATTGTATATGTCATGGCAGTATATATTGTAGAGAAACGGTGAGAGCGGGGATCCTTGAAGGAGCCCTTGTTCAGGGGAAAAAGAAAATGACAGTGTTTTGTCAATTCGTACTTGTAGTTGTCTGTTTTCTAGTAAGTTCTTTATGGTGTGTAGTAGATATGTTGGTGTGTGTAGTTTGTATAGTTTGTATAGTAAGCCCCTATGCCAGACACTGTCAAAAGCCTTGTTAATGTCCATAAACAGGCAAGCTGTCTTTCTGTCAGTTAGGTGGGTAGTTTGTATATTGTTGGCCAAAATAAAGAGCGGATGAACAGTCGAGTGATGCTGTTTGAAACCAAATTGGTAGGTAGGTATATACTTTCCAATCACTTTTTCAAGCCGCTGCTTCATTATGCATTCAAAAATCTTGCCCAGTACTGGAAGCAGTGTAATTGGTCTGTAGTTGCTCGGTTGTGTATTGTCCAGTCCATTTTTGGGTATAGGGATTATTAAGCCGTTTTTCCATGTTTCTGGGATTCTGCCATTTGTGATGCAGTTGTTCAATTCAGTTAGGATCAGTTTGTGTGTTTCTTGAGTTAGGCTTTTCAAGACTTTTGCCTTAATTTTATCTTTCCCCGGTGCAGTGTTCTTGATGTGCGCTAGGGCTTCATCGTACTCTGTGTCTGTGATCAGTGTGCAGGTATAGTTTGGTGAGTTGTTAAAATAGTTCAAGTACCAGTCGTTGATCAAGTTCCAGTTGTCATTGTCGAAGTTAAGGTTTGTCGATATGCTGAAGGCCCTTTGATAGTGTCTGGCGAATGCGTCCGCTTTCTCTTTGTCTGTGTAGCGTTCTATTCCGTTTTCGTCAATTGTGTCAGTAGTGCCAGTCTTCCTGTATTGCGCCAGTTTCTTAATTTTTCGCCAGTATGTTTTGCCTTTGTCCTTCTGTATTTCTTTACATGTTTCTAGCCATTTGTCTTGTCGGTATTGTCCAATCAGAGTTTTAATATTTCTGTTAAGTTGGTTCATTGTCTTTTTTAGGTCGTTATTTTGAGTGTTTGTATATAGTCTGTACAGTTCTCTCTTATGTTTTATTAGTCTCAGTATGTATTTGGGTAGTGTATGTCGGTAGAAAGCATTTTTCATTTCCGGGCTAAATTTTCCTATGGCTAGTGAAAGTTGTTGTTGTATGGTTTCTATTGAAATGTGCTGCGCTTGTGATTGAATGTAGTCATGTATATGTTGTTTCACTTTGTCTATGTCAGTCTTTGTTAGGTTTAAGTTTTTCTCTATTGGAGGTGTATTGGAGGTTGGTTGCGTATATGAGGCACATTTGGCACACTAAACCCTATTAAACAGAGTAACTTAAGCTAAGCGCATAAAAATTTCTCTTTAAAGTAATTTTGACGTAAATTTTTTAGTTTTAATTTTTATATAAGCGATAAAACATTGAAGATGTACCTTTTAGAATCGGCATCGGTTACTATAGATATAGATTAGATATAGAACTGATTACTTTTTTTACGGAGATATACAAGGCGTTCTTAGAAAGAGGTATGAAGTGGAATTTTTTTCTGGATACAAAAAGTTAAAAGTAAACCATGTCTAGCAAATGCATGCATGTTATGGTCCAAAACAGAAATCCAAGAAAGGACACATTAAACTATGCTATGGAGATTTGAGGAAAATAACTTACACTCAATTTGGGCTGATGCAAATTTTTTTGGAAAGAGAAAATGTCGAAAAGTTGCTATGAACCTACATGACAGAGTTCAGTTAGCTGCTAGAGTTGTGAAGTAGTGGCAAAGAATAAATCTAACAGAGGACTACAGGAAAGTTTTATGGAACCGAGGATAGGATTAAAGAATGAAAAAATGTATGCAATTGCCACTATCAGATCAACTCAAGCAAAATACTTTATAGCGTGTTTTTAATGAATAAAATGATATGCTGTGGGCGCGTCATGTAATGCAAAGAAATAAACCTGAAGGAATTTGACCGTTATTTCTAATTCAGACCAGAGGTGACGTCACTGCGCATATTTAGCTCAGTTTCTTCAAAATGGAGAGTCAGTGTGCTCCTTAGATTCCTATGCTGTGAATTTTATGGAATTGAGTAATATTTAGAAAGAAACGACTGAGCCATTTCAGTTTTGATCTTGGTGCCAACTCTTTGGTGCTAATCAGGGTAATTCGTTTAAATTTAATGCCATCGCAGAGTCGGACTTTCAATTTTATGCTGTAAACTATAAAGGGTACTAAGTATATCCAGTCACTTTTTTCATAGAACTGTTATTTTGTAAATCCGTTTTCTATTAAATGCTGTGAAACGAAGTATTTGAACTTTGATGGCACCTGCACAATTTTCTGTGAAACCTACAGAGTGTATACAATTAGACAAAGAATGGATATTTTAGCATTTATCCAGAGGTTGACAACATTAGTGATGAAACATATAATTACGGTACTGTATCTGCAAATAGGTACTTACTGATTATAATTTAGTATATATATTTTTAAGACTGACCGAATCGTAGTTGGCTGAGCTACTAAAACATTGAAAAATGATTTAGAATCTTAATGAGGTTAGCAATAACTAATGGAATATATCCGTTATTGATTTTTATTTGTGTATAAAAGCGTCTTAATGTTAGAGATGGATTGAATAAACAAATGTGGTGTTTACAAACTGGTTCTAAATATAAGCATCAGTTTATGTTTGTGCTTACGTAAATAAAAGCAAACACGGATTGCGCTCTAATAGAAAATTTCATATTAATAGTCCCGTTTTTCACACATTTTCCTTTGCTTAGCAACTCTATGAATATTGAACATTTTGTTATAAAAGTTTGCATCATCTAAAATTTGTCGAATTCAATTACGAGGGTGTATCAAATATAAACGGGACTGCTGATTTTTTTATTTGCTGTTTCATTTTATAGTATATTACATAATAAGAGTTGTAACTCGAATTATGTACTATAGTTTACCTGCGACCGCATTAACTTACTAAAACTAAAAGCCAAATTTGTACATCTTTAAATACGAGTATTGACAACGATCGAAAAGTTGACAGCAGTCCATAATCGTAAAATTTCATTCAAATTTAAATACCTTCAATCTATGGAAAAACCCAAACTGGGTAGAGAAGATTTGTTAAGACCACATGTTGGACGACATAGCCTACACGATGTAAGCAACAACAACGGACTACGGGTAGCAAATCTAACAGGACCCAACAGGTGAAATCTACTATGTTTGAACACAGAGATATGCATAAGCAGACGTGGGTATCCAATGCTGGTATCATAGAAACCAAATAGATCACATCCTAGTAGATTCCAGGCACTCAAATAACATCATAGACGTTAGAAGTAAAAGAGGACCTGAGGCGGACTCGGACCATTTTCTGGTATGTGCCAAAACACGAATAAAGATCAAGAAACAGAAGACAGGTCCACAGCAAGCAAATAAGACAGCTAAATGGGACACAGATAAACTTAAGGAAGAGGAAGCCCACGCTGACTACAAGTCAAAATTGCAACTAAAATGCGGCATATACCAGAAACGTGTAAGAGTAACGCCAACACCATGTGGAATGTTATACAGAAGATTATTCTGGAAACAACTATCGGAAAGCGCAAAAGAACAAAGAAAAATAACTGGTACGATACGGACCGTGAGAACGTACAGAACCAAAGATACCGCGCTAGGGCTCAAATGTTCCAAGACCCTTCACAGGACAACATAGATAACTGTAAAAATGCAAGACGTAGAGCAAGAAAACACATTAAGGAAAAAAAGAGAGATTATCAGAAGAAACAATTATAAGACATCGAAGATAGTGGAAGACATAACAGCAGCAAGGCATTCTTTAAAGAAACATCTCGAAATAAAATGGCTTTAAACCGCAAACAAGTAATATAATACGGAAAGATAATGGTGAACTCAGCACCGGCATTGCAGAGGTATTAAAAACATAGAAAGCATTTTCAGAAACTCCTCAATGTAACAAAGAACGATACAACGAATATAACGGTGTATTTAACCGCCGAAATAGAAACCGAAAAACCAACAGTAGAAGAAGTGACGAAGGCCATACAACGCCTAAAAAACAACAAAGCGCCAGGAAATTATACTATCTCCTCTGAATGCCTGAAAATGGGATGCCCAGAACTCTATCAAAAGATGCATGAGTTAATCGTACTAATATGGGACAGCAAAACATTACCGGACAGCTGGAAACAGCGTGTTATTATAACCCCATATAAAAAAGGAAGCTATCAGGTATGCAAAAACTACAGAGGGATATCTCTCATCAACACCGCATATAAAGTGCTTGCAAACGTGATTCTAATCCGCATAACACCATACGTGGAAGAATCGATAGGTGATTATCAGTAAGGCTTTTGACCGGGCAGGTCAACGATACGTGTGCATGGAGGGTAGCCGGTGTTGTGTTAAAGTTGAGAACACCCTGTCAGAAAACTTCGTGGTGGACAACGGCCTCAAACAGGGCGATAGTTTGTCTCCAATACTGTTCAATATTGTTTTGGACGCAGCGATCAAACTAGCTAACATAGACGTAGAAGTTTTTTCAAGCAGTGGACCAAACCGTATACTGGCATTTGCAGATGATATAGATATTGTCAGTAAAACAGCGACTGAAAGCAAAGAGTTGCTTGCAAAAATAGAAAAGGAGGCAGACACAGTAGGATTACGTATTAATGAAGACATAATAAAATACATGCATAATTCCCGGAGACAGGGGAGAGATCGACTAGGGCAAAATGTAACCATTGACACCTACAATTTTGAACGGTCTCAGAATTCAAATACCTCGGCGTAGTTATCACAGCAGACAACAACATGAAAAAAGAAATGAAGGCCCGCATACAGAGCAGTAATAGATGCTATTATGCACTAAGATAACTGTTCCAATCGAGAATAATGTCGCGATCCTTAAAACAAAAATTGTACCATGCCATAAGACCGGTAGTCATGTACGGATGTGAAGCGTGAACCCTAACCAAAGCAAACGAAGACGTCCGGCGAAGATTTGAGCGAAAAATACTTTGAAAAATATATGGACCAACCCAGTATCAGAGTTCAGGGCAATATCGAATACGAACAAACGCGGAGTTAGAACAATTGTACCAGATAGCTATTGTGAGAGAAGCAAAGTCAGAAAGACTGATATGGGCAGGACATATATACAGAGCACCGGATGACAGAATGTTGAAAATAAGCATGGCAGAAAGCACCGACGAGCAGAACACCACCGGGAAGACATAAAATGAGATGGAGGGACAATGGTCTATCGGACATGCGGAAGATGGGCATTGAAAATGAACAGGAAACAATGCTAGATAGAAGTCGATGGAGGCAAATTGTACTTGCAGCCAAGACCCACATAGAGTTGTAGTGCTACTTGAAGAAGAAGAAGAATGTATGGGAAGTTTATCAATTGTTAGGGCATATTCAATATGCGTGAATTAGAATTATAATAATTTATGGTGACTGTAGAGCTATTACATACCAGATGATTACTGTTTTTTTACTACTAGATGTATAAGACATAGTTATATTATTATTTGAAGATGTCGAAATTGAATCATTAGAATTTGCTGTGGTAGATGTCGCATTGCTAGTTATATCAGCATTTGAATCATTGAAAGCTGCAATGGCAGATGTAATTTTTGCTGAATTGTAAGTTATATTATTTATGGAATTGTTAAAATATCCTTCAGCTACTGTTGATGACTTCCAGCCGCCATGTCTTTTTAAATCTAACAACTCACCACCAGCATAAACAAGGATAGTTGCTGTCTTCCTCCGAAAGCACTAGTTTAAGATACGTAGCTATTTGCTTTGGTACACTTGCTAATTTATTTATACCAACAAATTGTCTGGTGCATTTTCCATTAAAACCTTTACCTTCTTTAAACTAAAAAAGGTAAATCTGTAGAATTCTCTGTTATAGAATGAATTTTCATATACTTTTTGGTTGTAGTGTATAGATGTTCTGATACAACAAAATAATGTGGTGACTAGTTTTAAATTCAGGAATTTTAATAATGAAATATTTTCTAGTATCTTGTATATGTTGAGGTTTTGCGTTCGCAATTCTAGTTTTGGACATGCATCGCGAATTCAAATTATAAGAACGACCTAAAATATCAAATACATATATTTTTACTCATTCGGGTATAAAAATTAAACCATACCTTCATATACCATACCTTCATAAACAAAAATTCAATATTTGGTGTATTTTGCAGAAAAGATTTACTGTCCTTTGCATCCAAAATCTCGGACTTCTTGCTTTTAAAACCATCAGAATTTCTATTCGTTAAGGTTAGTAATTTGGAATAAGTTGCAATGTTTATATTTAATTGAATTGATGAATGTTAATTGTTGTTCTTTACATAGAATAAATGAACAAAGCAAAGAATGTTCCAACAAGCAAAACATAACTCTTGGAAGAAAGCGAACAATACATTCTCCGAAAATGACCTAATAATAACATTTTTCAATGTTCAATCCATAAGTTGGTGCTGATAAGCAACTACATATCTTTGACGAGATTTTGTAGGTAGCAAGTCGTTTGTAATGGCTTCTGCTATTTGTATAATATTTGGGGGTGTTAAAGTTTCAATTTCGCTGTCGCGTAACATTTTCTAAAGAGGTATTTACTAACATTGATACAATAACCACAAATTCTCTGCATCGTTGGGTTTGGTGACAGGACACAAAAATCTCCTCCATTTGATCCGTGACCCAATTGCAAAACGTAACGCGGTTTTGAAAGACTTTTTCATACAGTTCTTCTTGGAGTGTGATATGGTATGGATGAAATTTAAACCTGTGCAGTATGGTTATGACCGATTTTTGGTTTAGTCCAGCATCTTTAGCAAGACGTCTTTAGCAAGTACCCATTTGCAGGTCAAGAACAACCTCTCCTAAAACTCCTACCGCCCGATTTTCGTTTGTTGCAGTGCGTTTCCGTCTTCGCGTTCTTTTCCTTAAACAATCAGTAGTGCGACCTCTGGTTGCTAACCTTTTAAACGCCATGTGGGATTTGGGATTGCTAGGAAATCTTTGCGCCCACAATAGCGCAGCTTTTCTGTAATTCTTTCGGCACTCTCCCAAAATTAACATGTCAACTTCCATATTAAAATTCTATTCCATGTTTAATTACAATAACTTGAGAAAAAGTGCGTTAAAACGTCAAAATTCTCACTTAACTCTCGCAGTTCACGCGTGGTCATGGATAAGAAAGACAATTTGAAAAACCACTGACTTAAACATATTTAATTGTATTTAAATTCAATAAAACTAAATATAAATAGATAAATAGATAAATTATCGATAATTGTGTAACCAGATGAGTAAACCATGCAAAAATTTGTGCACATACGTAGTTTTTCATGTTGAATCAAATTTCAGAATTAAAAATATATCATTCTTTTTAAAATTTCAAAGTTGCTTTTACCTCTCAAAGAGGGCACTTGAGTAGAATAATAAAAAATATGTTAAAACATGTCGCCCTACCTATCTATTACTTTCCAAAATGTTTATAAATATATTTCAAACTGTTTCTCAGATATGCCTTGTAACACTTTAAAAACTCACCCTGTATATTGGAGTGCCAGAAATGATTAAGTTATTTAGCAAAATAATAGCTGATATGGAAAAGTGCCGATTCACTTCGTATGTTTATAAGCAAAAAAGAATGTTTTGAGTTCGCATTGAATAAATGTTTCACAACAGATAACGGTTACATAATTTTTTTCTAATACATATTACCAATATATGTACTTATTGTTGGCTCTTAAAAATATTGATTTATTACAGCGGGGAAGAAATGGCTCTTAACTCCAGAAAGGTTGCCGACCCCTGCCCTAGGCAACCGGGAAGCACGTTTGGCCCTAAATATACTTTTTCAAAAGTGTCGCAACCAACGCAAGGATATTTATGTTTCATAGATTATGAAAAATCGATAGATTTCGATAGTGTTCAACATGAAACACTTTTGAACATACTAATAACCTTGGGAATCAATGGTAGATCTCAAAATTATGGAGAACTTGTATTGGAAGCAGAAAGCAGTGGTGCGAATCTGGAAGACTTGCCGATGAATGTTGCATTCAACGAGGCGTCAGACAGGGATGCATTCTCTCCTCGCTATTATTCAACATCTACTCAGATATAATCTTTAAACAGGCTTTGCAAGACCTTGGAGTGAAAATTAACGGTGAACTGAGTAATAACATTCGAACTGCTGACGTACCCAGGGCCTTCAAGAGTTGCTGGATAGCGTAAACACGATAGGAAGGGAATGGGAGATGAAGATAAATGTCAATAAGCCATAATTTATGAGGTTCAGTTGCCAATCGCACGCCAATGGTTCCCTAATGATAAACCAACAAAACATTGAAAGAGTCACCTAATTCAAATATCTTGGTTGCTATATCACAGAACATCTCGACCCTGACAACAAGATCAAGTGCAGAATTGAAACAGCTCGCACAACTTTATGATCGAATGTCATATTTGGTTTGTGTTTTTGTACGGAGCTGAGACTTGAACTCAAAAGGCTGCTACGATCAACCGCCTAGAAGCGTTTGAGATGTGGTTGCACAGAAAAATGCTTCGAATACCCTGAACAGACTGAGCAGACCAACTAAGCAATATTAAATAAAGCAACTGCCGTTCGTTAATCATTTGAGACTATTAAGGTTTGAAAGATCATACCTGGGGCACGTTCTTAAAGAAGGCTGATACAAGGTGCTCCAGCTCAGTTCTTCTCAAGACCATTCGCGATTGGACTGGAGTACGCCGAGCCGAACAACTATTCAGATTAGCCGAAAGCCGCGAACAACTCGCCAATGTAATTGCCAACGTTAAGGGGACCTGATATGGCACCGAAAGAAAAAGAAGAAGGTTACCTCAAATCGCAAGTATTTGATGGCAGGACAAACGATCTGTAAGAGTTCAAAGATAAGACTCGAAAAGAAATGCGTGATATAACTCCAGAAATGGTCAAAAACCTGCAAGAAGAGTTTATTGATGTCCTTTGATATTGTGAAGCCGCAAATGGCACAAATTTTGAACATTTCATTTGAATGTGGTCTTTTTTCTTTCTTCTTCTTATTATTTTTCTTAAAATAAACCTGTCGTTTTTAAGACTACAGAAATTGGAAAGGAATTGTCGCTATTAATTATCCAAGGGGCCAGTAGTAACTTTCGGGGTGACTCTTGCATTTAAATATAGCACATGTTACCTGAATCAAACTTAGAATTCAATGGAGAATTCGAAATTGAAATAAAAAGAGCTAAATGCTCGGATTTGTCTGCTACAGACGTCGGACAGGCTGCTAAATTTTAAATGAATTTAGTCATTACTTCTGGGACTCACTGTATAGCCTATTGCTAATTGTGATAAAAAAAATGATTAATTACGTACAAGCTTCATACATTTCAAACATATTGACTTTAACTGGCAAATATCGTATATAGTCGATACAAGTTTTCTGTTTGAAACATTGAGTCTGAGCTCTGTAATTTTGTAAGGCTACAACAGAAAGGCAAACATGTATAAAAATAAACTAATGACGTGGATTATAAAATGGCACAAATCGATAGCAATTAAAACACGAAACTGGGGGAAGCACGTAATGAATGCATTAAACCTACTATCCCCGACATACAATCCTAATAATAGATATAACGGAGCAAGCGATAGAGCCAAGAGACGTACGACGCTGATAGAACCTTATGATTGCTCAGTACACAATATTTTTTGTTTGTTTTTCTTCGCCGGTAAACAACATGCATGCACTCAACCCTCTGCCCCACACTGACGTTCTTGCTTAGTACAAATATAGTGGGGTATTGATTTATTTACCCCATCTGTATATAACAAACATACGATAGCCTACCTACATAGTATGTATGAAGGAAATGCACTACTGTCGTGAACAAACATTTATTCCTATAAATTTATTCGCGTCTGTCATAGACGATTCTCGTGATTGTCTGTTTGCTGTTTTTTGTTTTGTTTTCAATTTCGTTGCTCATGTAAATTGAAATTACGAATCGGAACGTCTATGTAAAATCCGCAAAAACCGATGACATACTAGTTTAATTACAGTACTGCAAGTGAAAAGTTTTTATTTAGACGACTAGACTAGTGAATAATCGAGAGGATTTATATATTTCTTATAACTTCTATACTGAAAATTGTAAGTACTTTCTTTAAATATTTCTCAACTTACATGAAAAATTATGGTCATCTGACACAAAGTAATAAATGCGGAGTCGATCCAAACAACAGATCATTCTTCCTTGTTTTGAAAAGTACATATTTGGAAGTAAATCAGTCGAAATGTGTGTGATGCGAAAGGTCGATTCTCATATAATTTCGTCGAATTAATTCATCGTTTACCCCTGGATGGGAAATTATGTGCGCAATTTAATTCTTCAAGGTGAAAAATAACTGAATTAGTCTATTTTCATGGAAATAATTGTTTATTTTGTGTAAGGTAAGTTCTTCTTCACCGTTCTGTGAATTTTTACTGTCGGTTGAGCGATTATAGAAAAAAAATCGCAAGCTATGACAATTGTGAACTTTCATAGGTTTTTGCGAGCATTTGCGATTGATGTTGACATTGCAGGAAGTATTTACAGTTTTAAGAATATGATGGCCTTTTGCAAACGATTTTTTTCACTTGGGACAAAGGACTATTTAGATATAGAAATGAGCACGGGCGACTTTCCTTAACTTTGAGCACTAAACGCTTGCAACCTATATGAAAACGCAAAGAAAATTGAAACTTCACTTCTTACAACGATTGAATTGACTAGTCGAAAGAATTGATTAGTTTTATTTATTTATATCTGTTTGATATTACGATATAGTATATGGTTATTTCGTGTATTTATCTAAGGTGTCCCAGAAGAAATGGCACAAAACAGTATAGAATATTCCTTGAATAAAAATAAGACGATTTAGCCCGACTCACCTTAGAACAAATCTTAAATATTTCCGATATACAGGATGTCAAACTTGCGTTTTTAGTTCAGTTATCCATGTGCTTTAAACCGGAATGCATATGCAAACGGATAACAGGGGTTTTGAGGCATAGGAAATCCAAATATGTAGTTGGAGTATGAAAAACCCGAAGAAAAAGTTAACTAGGGCTACAGTTTTGCCCATATACGAACTCAATAACTCAAATAACTAGGTCTAGTAAGATTCTCAAGGTTAATCACCAATTAGAAAACATCAATATTTGACAACAATTGCTTAAAATGAGATCCGTTTTTATCTCATTTCAAACCAGATTTATTGAAAGAATGACTTTGTTGTAAGGGCAGTCAGGAAACGGATGTGAACCACAATTAACTTACCTAATTAATTTTTGAAGGTTACTATATCTTAAAATTTTGTCAACACATCGCATTAAAAGCCGCTTTTTGATTATTCAAACTAAGGCGAAAATATCCTTACATATTTGAAGAACTAATTTTTGAAACGCCACTTTAGCAATTACTGAAATTTTTGAATTTAGAACCCAGTTCTTAAATCTACTATACGATCGTTCGCTAATGTTTTTAATTAACCCCAAGCGTTAAACTGTAAAGGGTTAAGGTTAATCTTCGATTTGTACATTGCAGGTTTAGGTAATTTCTATATAATCCTGCATAAAAATCATACCATGCCGCAAACTCATTTAGTTTGCAGAAATGTACGTTACACTTTCCATTCTAAATTGACGGCAAAAGATGAGCACGAGGAAATTGGTGGTTGATTAATATTGTAGAAAAAGTATGTTGAAAATGACGCGTATCAACTGAAAAATGGTTTGCAATATTTCATACAAAAATCTTCGTTTCTAACATTAAAACAACCTCAACTAGTAAACGTAGCTGTGTAAGTAAACAAAATGTTTTTTTAAAAACATCGGATCGATATTGTTTTAGTAACGGAGGAGGTCAGCAAACTGCACCCTTGTTGATAGATCGGCCTCTAGTAAAATCTGCACTCGCGTAAAATGGAACGGACATAATTTTTTTTGGTAAAAATTCATTCAAATTGGCGACTTGTTTATGGCAGCGACAGTTTCCATTCTTCTCGTAGCCATTTCCGGATGTGTCCTATACAAAAAAGAACATTTTCCTCTTATTCTGGAGTAAAAATATTGTTGAAATATATACTTCTGATCAAAGGCAAATAACTTGAAGCTTGGCTGGATCATATTAGGATACAATACGAGCGAATCCATTTTACGCCACGTCCACTAAGATATAGAGATATGGAACACATTGCAGCTATGCCACTAATAGTGCCGCCGTTAAATTAACATTTGCACATGCGTATTTCATTTTTAGTAAGGCGTGTCACTAATAATGTTTATGCCTGTCGTTATTTCTGCATTTTTCAGGCTTGGCCAATTTGATTCGTATTTAACTTCGGTTGATTCCGTGACACCTTCGTGCATCCACGAGTTACAAACAGTAATGCCATAATAACAAAATACACTTTTAAAGGATTCATTTAACACCGGAGTTATAAGCAAAGTCCCTTTAAAATTGTTTTTAAAAATACAATTTTATGACAAGCAGCAACAAACAACGTAACGTCTGAATACAGAATGACAGAATGAATCTGGTTGTCACAATGACAATAATTATAATCTTGGGTCTAAGCAAAATCAGAATTCTAAGTATACTGCGTCTGGGCTGGCTCTGCTGTTAAATTGAAGTTGTGGGCAAAAAGAGTGTATGTAACTCTTTAAGTTGCAAACCTAAGGGGTAAAGTTTGTATCGGCTCGTCAATAGCTTGGGGTGGTTCTTCTTAGTCAGGCCATCTGGCTTCCTTCTGAACTTCACAAGAACCATTGTGACAGCTGCGAGTCCAAAGCAGATGATTAGTATTTTAAATGTTGAATTGCTGTCATCTTCTTCTTTGATTACTTCGATTGGTGTTAGCCGCTTGACAAAGTCTTTCATTTGGTATATGTATATAGGTGTTATGTTTGCACTGTCAGATGTTGGACTTTTAGGAATTTCTGCAATTTTAATTTCATGTAGGATGATTGGTTTTCCTGTTCCTAGGTGAATATCGTGCCTGAATGTTTTCTTCTCAATGACGATTTCGCAATTGGCTGGAATATTGATTAGTGTGGGTGATCGAATGTTCGAATATTGATCCGATCCACATTTAGACAGGACGATGGTTTCTTCGAATTGCGTACTCTGGTTAGCTCGTGCCATGTAAGGGTACTTTGGAATAAATATACCTTGATTTTGGATAACTGGATATAAATGATGAAAAATTAATATCTCAGGTCTGATTAAAGGGACATGAAAAGCAAAAATAATTTTATTATCTGCGAGAGTAACTTGCGTTCTTTTTTGAGAGTGAGTAATTAGGTAGTGGGTGAAGCAGCTGCAGGAATAGCGAACAATCTTTGTGTCGTTTAATTTGTCCAATGATCACTAGGTGGGACCTTAGTGTAGCAACTGGCTATCAGAGAGTGGTTCTAGAGACTGACTTGCACTGAGCGACTCCTGTTGACTTATGTGAAAATGAACTCCACGGTTCAAGTATAGCGACTGACTATCAGATAGTGACTTTTAGACCGACTTGGACTGAGCGACTCTTGTCGATTTCTCTTTTGAGTCAGATCAACTTGGTCTCATTCTGGGGGTTTTGTTGGGTTTCGCACCACTCGACCTTTGTTATTAAATTCCGTGAAAAGGGAACCAAAGTTCAAATGAGACCTTTCAACGAGACAACAAATGAAATCGCATCGGCAATCTTGCAATTGTTACCACGTGCAAGGGCGCACTGTTCCCGGGATTCCGAATTAGTCGGAAGTACTCAGTGTGGAAGTTACCAGCCGAACGACTATCTACTAAATGTTTAAATGTTATTGGAACAAGCATATCGGGTTTAGTAGTCAGCCAAAAAATATCATTTTTAGCCCAGACAAACCCACTATTCTCTATTCGAAATTTTTTGAAATTTTAATTAAGGTTATCGATATTATGGAATACGTTTGATATTGAAATAACGTATCGAGTAATAAGTATAATATAATGAATAATAGAGCAATATTTTACTAAGGCATGTTTGAGTAGATCCTATTATTTTAAGATCTAGAATCTGCACACTAAGAAGTATTCATTAGGGAACATTCTGTATATTATTTTGCCTGCTGCACCGCGAAAAAAATGATATTTACTATGAATATTCTTGCACCTAATTTATATTACTCAGCATAGTCTCATGGTCTCATTTCACTAAAAGTTTCTTTTTCACTTCATATATGTTGTTTTTATTTTATAATCCTCTCACATCTCAACAATTTATCATTTTCTCGGTGGCTTACTTAAAGCTATTTGATTTTCTGGCTCGCCACTGGATTTAGCAAAATGTTCCCAGGGTAAATATAAAAGTTGACAAACAAACCGATGCTGATGAGAAGCATTCATGTGTTATGACAAGGCTGACATTTTCCCTATCTATCCATATATCTGCTGAAGGGACATCGTCCGAGTAAATTAGCCTAACCAAACTTCTACTCGGTAGGAATTTTAAAAAGTATATTTTACGACTGACTTATTGAACGTGTTCTTTGCCAAATCATCTTGACAGCATTCTGATTTTATTAAGTGTTGACGCGCTGATAGCTGCAAAGGGTCTTGGATAATCATATTTTATTTGGCATAGAGCTTTATGGGCAGTTTTGCTGGTAATTTAAAATATCAAATCAATCAGATAGAAAGTTGATTCAATGAAATAACTAGTTCATGCATGTATTAATGGTTGGCTAGTATTGTCATTATAAATTTACATAAGTCGTCATTACAATATTTAAATTCATCTTGTAACAATATCAAATGAAATTAGAGTAAACTTTTTATTATGTATTTAGTAATATACACAAATAATTTAACTAAATGGCAGTGCAAAAATCAATAAAACTTATGAATCGACTGCAATTGAAATTCGACATTAAACCACAAAAATCACCCGACAGAAAAAAAACGAAATTCAAATATTACGCTGGATTGCAGTTTAAACACAACAATATATCAAAGAAAAGCAAACAGTATTGGTAGAGGAAAACAAAGCAAAAACGCCGCCTGTTTGGAGTAAGCCGCGATATACTCGATAGTGAAACGCTTCTAAATCATGGATTACATATTTGTGCAAATCCATTATGGTTACGATTACTTTTTTTGTTGAGAGTTAGTTGATGTTTTATAATTATGGAAATTGCCATGAGATGCAAAACCAAATAAAAACAATCTTGCATCTCCTTTAGTAATCATGCCAAATCTTCAGCATAAATAGAACGTCCTAGAACCTGTAGAAGTTTCTCAGATGCATTCCAATAACATTTCCGTTATTGAGGGCCCCACCTAACTAACAGAAAGACAGCTTGCCTGTTTATGGACATTAACAAGGCTTTTGATAGTGACTGGCATAGAGGCTTGCTATACAAACTATACAAATTACACACACCAATATATCTACTACACACCATAAAGAACTTACTAGAAAACAGAAAACTACAAGTACGAATTGACAAAACACTGTCATTTTCTTTTTCCCCTGAACAAGGGCTCCCTCAAGGATCCCCGCTCTCACCGTTTCTCTACAATATATACTGCCATGACATATACAATTACAACTTACGAGACAAAAATCAAATCGACAGATCGGCATACATACTACAATACGCAGACGACACGGCACTTATTGTACATGACAAACTACTGAGAGAGCAGCTCAAAGACTCCAAACACTAACAAACAACACAATGACATGGTTTTATAAATGGAGACTAACACCAAACGCGTCAAAAAACCAACTTCTGCTCACAAACCACAGACTCAACGCTGACTCCCCTACAATAACTGCAGACGGCCAAACGACACAACCAAAAAAACGACGTAAAACACCTTGGAATCACAATTGACCACAAACTTAAATTCACTAAACACATACGAAACATCAGGGCAGAAACAATAAAGAGAACAAAACACTTCCGATCACTAACTTACAAAGACAGAGGAATTAGCACAAACACCGCCACCAAAATATATAAAGCTATCTGTAGACCCTTGCTAGACTATGGACATATACTCATGACCAACGGAACAGAAAGGACAAAACGTTATATACAAACAACAGAACAAATTGCACTAAGACTAATAACACGAATAAGACACCCCCAAAACCCACTACACAACCCCTCCACCCAACTACTATACGAACGCACAAACATGGCAAAGATTTCGGAAAGACTCATACACCTACAGACCAAATGGACAAACAACCCCTACAACTGGACCATACTGAATCCCCTTTGTCTTACAAGACCAACCAGACAATCCCGCTTCCGTTTCCCTACATCAACGCTACTCGAACACTTACAAACGCAACTGACTACTGGACAATAAAATAATTTTTCTTGTCATTGGAATTGGAAAGTTTATTAATAAGATTGTTAACGTAGAATAAGAGAATTTTCATATTTATTTTTTATTCAGATTAAGACTACATGTATTAAACAAAGGCAGAAAGACCGATAGGTCGATAGCCTTTTTTTAGGAATAAAGATGTTTACTACTGAGGGCTTGGAACGCTAATGTTTCAGCTTAAATTTTACCAGTTTTTTCTTACATGTAACTTCTTTAAATAACTTTTTGCTGTTTAGACCATAAGCAGCCTTTTCTATAGGTTTTTATAAAATCGATGCTTTAATCTTAGAGGCAAGTTTGGGTTAGTTAGGCTTGGACACAGACATAGACTGTGATCTCGCATTTTCCTATTGAAAGAAAACTAAGCCTTGGCATATAAGTTTGTCATTATGGTACTTAATAGGACCTCATCTGCACCGAGCTCAGTCCATTAGCATCAAGTTCATCGTTTTTACTTGCAGAACGACGAGCTTGATTTGTGCTTCTTTCAAACTATTTTTCCAGAAATATTAATGTTTCAACCTAACGCTTTACACGTGGCTCATGCCCAACAGCTTTACACAAACCTGTGGAAGAATCGAAATGCTACGAAAATTGTTGCGATGTTCGATTTGGTCTTGAAAATGAGCAGTAGGTCAGTGGTTTTTGTGACTACAGTGAACGATTTAAATGATAAAATTTCCTTAGTTAAGTCGCTGATAACTCAATAAGTGATGTTCGTTTAATAGGTGAATTGTACTTTTTTGTAATGTGTGTTTTCCGCGTTTCCTCGAAATTTCTCTCGATAACACTGCTAAATTAAAACATGTTAAACGACGAAAAATTTTCAATTCGTTTTCATTCAACAACTTTACTAAACCAAGAAGCTCTCCCCAATTTTATCCAATCCAAAATCGTCCAAGTTTTTATTAATGATATTTTTATTTTATGAGAGAGAGCAAACTATTCTATTGAGTTTTAAAAATATGAATCTGGAATGAATTAGACAAGATTGTTTTCATATTCATGTAGAAGGGGAATTAATAGGCATTGATTGATATCAAACGGATATTTAATGACAAGTTTTATCAAAAAGCAGTATTTGGATTTGGAAAAAAAAACGATACATAGCAAATTGTGTATTTCAAAGAAAAGTACAATACGAGACGTATTTGAGACAAAGTAATTCTAACGTAGACGAGGGAAAAATATAAGAGTTAAATAGGATTTTGCTGATATCAGAGGGAAATTCAAAACCACGGACCTTTTCGGATAAAAATAATTCGATTTTCGTATTTTACTAGAGACTACTAACTCCAATGATGACAAGAGATTTAATAAAGATGAAGATATTCGAAAGTGATGTAAAATTGAAAATTGCTGATAATAAATGGAGACGTAACAGGAGGCATACTTTTCGGACAACAAAATAAAAGAGCAGTAACAACAAAAATATAATTAATGAAATGTAATTAGTAATCTCACATTGTGCCAAAACATTTGATTTATTTAAATAAACTGGTGACATTTTGTTATTTTCTCACGATATTGACAAACATTTTGAATAGTGAAAATTCAATTGATAATTGAGCACACAGTAAATCGGCATGTATGACTTCATACTGAGACATTATTCTTCATAGATAGGACAGACCTGTTAACAAACAACACATGCTCTAATTGTATGATAAAATTTCCTTCATTACTCCAAATTATCCATATTTTTTGTCACCATCATTCATTATACCGGATATAATCAGATAAAATTTGAAACGTCTTTGCGTTTCGAAATCGACTGTTTATATGAAGCCAGGGCTGTTATTTTAGTTAGGTTTTTCGGATTTTATAACGATATTGTTATTAAGAAGGCATCCTGTTTACAGTGCAATGGACATATTTAATGATTCGAATTTTAAATACGGAATATTCGAAACGCATCGGTTATAGAAACAATTTCACTGTTTCTCACTAACTAAGGGTCCTCTAGTCCTACTGAGATTAATATACAGGGTGATTCGAAATTGGCGTCATTCCTCTGGAGGTGTTGTGGGGGGGTCTTTTAGGAGTACAGGAAAAATAGTAAAAAAAAATAATTTTTATTAAAAACTGAGATATTTGCAAAAAACTAGATCAGAAGAATGGCAACAATGTTTTTCAAGGTAATCTGACTATAATCTGACTAATTAACATTACCTAAATACCTGTTGCTTCGTAATTATTAAAAACTCCAGTAACTATGGAAAAGTACAGAAAGTGACAATAGAATAGGTTAAGATAAACAGTAAATTCAACAGGATTCGTTAAATGTAGTGATCTACTTTTTCGAAATCTCAATATTCTCAACCAGAAATTGTTTTTTATTGTCATCATAACCTCGAATTGATGTGTTTACAAATAAACATACATTTCTGTCTATAACTCCAAACAAGTTGGTGCCTGTGCAATCACCTTATATTGCACTCTTCTCATATTCGTTTAAGTAACTCCTGCACAAATTGTATCGGGGTTCAGTAGACCAGAGGTTTAATGTGTCCTTGTGTTCTGTGTATCTTACATACGTGGTAGGAATGTACCATGGTACCCTTCCTCGGTATTTATTTGATGCCTGGGAAAGTGTCAGTTGTTGTGCAATGCTCTGAGTAGCCCTGGAAGACTCTGCTGCAAATCTGTGTCTGTAACCCGAATACCTATTTTCGACCACAATCTTCCTGGGGCCAATCGTCCAGTGTTTCTAGCGCTTGGCGGGCGTAAGTTCTTACAGCTTCTGCTTTGTTACTGTGCCTACAGAGAGCAATACGCCTAAGCGAGCCTAAGCAATACGAGAAGCTTCACAAAATGTGAACCCAGTAATGCCGACAAGAGTTCACAATAAAGTGATTACATGGGAACAAACATTTTTCGAGTTAAACGGGCAGAACTTCGAACAGCTCTTGTGAGTTGTCCACATTGCAAAAATGTTTTTTCAAACCCACAGATTCATATCTAAGAATTTCAATTTACCGCCAATCACCACAATGTTTGAGTTAACATTTTATACGTGGTTTTCTTGATATTCGTTAAATGTACGGGTTACCCTAACCTATTTCATTGCATTTCAACTTCATTTTCTGTGTTCATCAATGGATACTTGAGCTTTTAATATTTAAGAAGTAACAGGTATCAACGTAATGTTAATGAGGCATATTACCTTGAAAAACATTGTTGCCGACCTTCTGATCTAGTTTTTTGCAAATATCTCAGTTTTTGATAGGAGTTAATATTTTTACTATTTTTCCTGTACTCCCTAATCACCCCCAAACAACATCCCCAGAGGAATGACGCCAATTTTGTATCAATCTGTATTGAGTGGAAGAAGTATCAGGCTTAGAGTGCTTGTAATAAAAAGAGCATTGGTACTCGCACCCATAGTGTAGATAATTAGGGCTATTATTTGAATTTGACGATTGAGCAATGTTAAAATAACGCTTAACAACCAAACACCTTTTACTCGTATTCTGCAAATTAGCTCCTATAATCCTACGAAACGATTTAATTGAACCAAACCTTCAAAGATTGGAAGAAAGAACTTTTCACTGCCAAAGTTATCACTGCAGAACTTCATCTTAGAGGCAGGGCCCTAATACATACTTAGTCATAAAGCAATTAATGCAGGATACTGAAATATAACTAATCAACGAAAAAAAAAAGGAAATCTCATAAGATTATCTAGACAATTACTAAATTAGAAGTGTTCTGACTTCGGTTTATTGACTCGCATAGCTAATTATCCGTTGGCTTAAAGTATTAATTTAAATACATCTTGGCTTACTAATCCTGCTTTACCAAAATAATGCTTCACATTCAAATTCGCATTACAGTCGGCCCTGTATGCTAAGAAGTGTTTTGAAACTAAAATCAAGCAAAGGCAATCGTAAGTTTACACCACGCGACGTTTAGGGTTTTAACCCATGGGAGCAACCGTTGTGTATGTACTTTTACATTACTAGCTAACCACTTTAGCGTTGTTAAAGTTAGCTTTAAGTTTGCTGACTTGTCATCCACTTTCTTAGCAAACAGCACCGACCTGTTTCCACTTCTTCGGCCATTTTCTCCCTTCCTGGTTCTCAAACTAAACTAAATAATTTGGGCATTGTTTGCGGAACTCAGAAATTATGTACGAGTGTTGTAACTGGTTTTGAATGGTGACGTTCGTTTCATTTAGAAACTCCTGGTAACATGCGGATATTGCTTATGGTTGTTACAGTTGGGCTCACATCATATTACATTGTTTTTGAAAAGCAGGTGATTTTTGATAAACATTGAGATCACTACTTTCGATGATGAGGGCAAAAGCTTTGAAAGCCACACTAAACAAAAATTACCACCCGATTGTATATTATGATAATAACTATGGATTCGTAGTTATTAAAACAATAGGAAAATCAGTCAAGAAATGATTTAAACCGAAAAGAACTGCGATGTAAAATATGTCTCAGGATGATGAAGATCACACAGCTCGGCTGTTCACTATACGATCGTTTTGCGTGCAAATCCCTCACATTTTCGAGTTGCTGGTAGATTTTCTTCTTTGGGTTTGTTTTATTATATCGGCCACAACTTACTATCTTGTAGATAATTTTAAGTTGCCCTATAACACATCTTTTATTACTTACCTGCCTACTGCGAGTGCTCGAAATGGCCAAAATAGAAAAAAGTTCCAGTAATAAGTCCACCTGAAGATGAAATTTTCTGAATTTCTCTAAATAAAGTGTCATACTTATTCCTGAATAATGTCTCTTGTTTGGCATGTAGGAACATAACATTCGTGTACGATTCGTGTTTCAAACGTCGTGTGGTAAGACTCGTGTTATAGCTGTCGTTAGTCGCTTTTAAGCAATATACCATGCTAGTAATTTAAATTTGTTTTCCCATACAATTCTACTGATTCTAAAATCGTACAACTATAAAATGAGCATATGCTTGCTTATGGTGATCGAAATTTACTTTTATTTCTCACTTTATTTCTTAACACAATCTATCAAGGAAATTGCGTAACTTTAATCAAACGAACGTAAGTGGTTTAAGTAGAATCGTTTTTCATATGAGGGTACTTTAAAACAGCTAAAATGCAAGAAATTTCGAATTAAACCGAGTTAAACCGTTTAAATTACATTTATTTTTAACACAATGACAATTTAATCAAATAATGAAATGTGTAAAATGTGATGCAAATCGAGGGCTATAGACTAAACACAAACTATAACTTGTAGTGCCTTATGGGTTTTCTTATTGTTCGAATTTGCTTCATATATTTCTTCACAAACCAACCTGATTATTCCACACGCCAGCAAAATAAACGTCTCAGTTTCCCTACAGGTTATGTTTTGGAGTTAGCACTGAAATTATTCATTTGAATCAAATGTCTAAAGTTTTTTAAATATTTAAATAAAACGTTAAAAGCAATATTTGGCAAAAAAGAATGATAATGTTCATATTATAATTACAATAATTATAAAGAATGTGAGTAGTTATTTAGATGGAATCTAAAAGATAAGTTCACATATCGCGTTGTTTTGTCTAACTAAATCTATAGTTGCTTGCTACATTAAGTTTTCATATATTTTTAATTAAGCAAACTCAGAAATTAAATTATTAAAACGAGCATCAAATTTTCAATCGGGACTGCACATACCATATAGGACGTTAGAAGAAATGTATTCAGGGTAAAGAGGAAGATCATTTTTAACAATTACTATAAGTGTATTGTATCTGATATCTCTACAAGCAAATTAAAATAGTAGTAGTAAACATCTTTATTTCTAAAAAAGGCTATCGGCCTATCGGTCTTTCTGCCCTTGTTTAATACATGTAGTCTTAATCTAAATAAAAAACAAAGATGAAAATTCTCTTATTCTAGGTTAATAAACTTTCCAATTCTAATGACAAGAAAAAATTATTTTGTTGTCCAGTAGTCAGTTGCGTTTGTAAGTGTTCGAGTAGCGTTGATGTAGGGAAACGGAAGCGGGATTGTCTGGTTGGTCTTGTAAGACAAAGGGGATTCAGTATGGTCCAGTTGTAGGGGTTGTTTGTCCATTTTGTCTGTAGATGTATGAATCTTTCCAAATCTTTGTCATGTTTGTGCGTTCGTATAGTAGTTGGGTGGAGGGGTTGTGTAGTGGGTTTTGAGGGTGTCTTATTCGTGTTATTAGTCTTAGTGCAATTTGTTCTGTTGTTTGTATATAACGTTTTGTCCTTTCTGTTCCGTTGGTCATGAGTATATGTCCATAGTCTAGCAAGGGTCTACAAATAGCTTTATATATTTTGGTGGCGGTGTTTGTGCTAATTCCTCTGTCTTTGTAGGTTAGTGATCGGAAGTGTTTTGTTCTCTTTATTGTTTCTGCCCTGATGTTTCGTATGTGTTTAGTGAATTTAAGTTTGTGGTCAATTGTGATTCCAAGGTATTTTACGTCGTTTTTTGGTTGTGTCGTTTGGCCGTCTGCAGTTATTGTAGGGGAGTCAGCGTTGAGTCTGTGGTTTGTGAGCAGAAATTGGTTTTTTGACGCGTTTGGTGTTAGTCTCCATTTATAAAACCATGTCATTGTGTTGTTTGTTAGTGTTGGGAGTCTTTGAGCTGCTCTCTCAGTAGTTTTGTCATGTACAATAAGTGCCGTGTCGTCTGCGTATTGTAATATGTATGCCGACCTGTAGATTTGATTTTTGTCTGGTAAGTTGTAATTGTATATGTCATGGCAGTATATATTGTAGAGAAACGGTGAGAGCGGGGATCCTTGAGGGAGCCCTTGTTCAGGGGAAAAAGAAAATGACAGTGTTTTGTCAATTCGTACTTGTAGTTGTCTGTTTTCCAGTAAGTTCTTTATGGTGTGTAGTAGATATGTTGGTGTATGTAGTTTGTATAGTTTGAATAGTAAGCCTCTATGCCAGACACTGTCAAAAGCCTTGTTAATGTCCATAAACAGGCAAGCTGTCTTTCTGTCAGTTAGGTGGGTAGTTTGTATATTGTTGGCCAAAATAAAGAGCGGATGAACAGTCGAGTGATGCTGTTTGAAACCAAATTGGTAGGTAGGTATATATTTTCCAATCACTTTTTCAAGCCGCTGCTTTATTATGTATTCAAAAATTTTGCTTAGTACTGGAAGTAGTGTAATTGGACTGTAGTTGCTCGGTTGTGTATTGTCCAGTCCATTTTTGGGTATAGGGATTATTAAGCCGTTTTTCCATGTTTCTGGGATTCTGCCATTTGTGATGCAGTTGTTCAATTCAGTTAGGATCAGTTTGTGTGTTTCTTGAGTTAGGCTTTTCAAGAGTTTTGCCTTAATTTTATCTTTCCCCGGTGCAGTGTTTTTGATGTGCGCTAGGGCTTCATCGTACTGTGTGTCTGTGATCAGTTTGTAGGTGTAGTTTGGTGAGCTGTTAAAATAGTTCAAGTACCAGTCGTTGATCAAGTTCCAGTTGTCATTGTCGAAGTTAGGGTTTGTCGATATGCTGAAGGCCCTTTGATAGTGTCTGGCGAATGCGTCCGCTTTCTCTTTGTCTGTGTAGCGTTCTATTCCGTTTTCGTCAATTGTGTCAGTAGTGCCAGTCTTCCTGTATTGCGCCAGTTTCTTAATTTTTCGCCAGTATGTTTTGCCTTTGTCCTTCTGTATTTCTTTACATGTTTCTAGCCATTTGTCTTGTCGGTATTGTCCAATCAGAGTTTTAATGTTTCTGTTAAGTTGGTTCAGTGTCTTTTTTAGGTCGTTATTTTGAGTGTTTGTATATAGTCTGTACAGTTCTCTCTTATGTTTTATTAGTCTCAGTATGTGTTTGGGCAGTGTATGTCGGTAGAAAGCATTTTTTATTTCCGGGCTAAATTTTCGTATGGCTAGTGTAAGTTGTTGTTGTATGGTTTCTATTGAAATGTGCTGTGCTTGTGATTGAATGTAGTCATGTATATGTTGTTTCACTTTGTCTATGTCAGTCTTTGTTAGGTTTAAGTTTTTCTCTATAGGAGGTGTATTGGAGGTAGGTTGCAAAATTGCATATTTGAGTAAGCAAAGCGCTTTTACATTCACTGAACTATAGAAAATCGTTGCTTGTTCTCAAAGATGTTTGAAATACAAAATAATTAGTATTTCATCAAAAACTAGTAATTTGATAATAGGATAAAATAAAATATAAGTTTATTAATGTATGCACATTACGTATTAATAAAATTGGAAGGGTAATTTTTCAATTCAACTTCAAATTGGAAAAGTAACAATTGGCAAACTGACTACTGCTCGTGGTTTAAGTTAGGCAATACCATTTTGGTTTCTCTCAATTTTAGTTCTTTCTACAATGCGATTTTCTGTCAACGTAATCTATTTTTCCTTTTCGTGTATTAATTAGTTATTAATTGACGCTTTCTGGCTGCTGTTTATCCTATATTTTAGCACCAAAGAAGGAAATAAAATGTCCGAAAGCTCGGCAAACAAATCATAAATTTTATTTGCTAGAAACCACAACAGACCCGTTTCCATTTTTTCGGAGATTTTTAACATTTACCTCCTGAAGTTTTGTTAATTATGTTGGTTTGTGCCATGTCTTGGATTGATGTTCTAATGTGTCCTTTGCTTTGTCGATAAAATACATTTTGAATTTTTGGTGGCAATAAAGCAAATTTTGATTTGATTTGATTTGACTTGAAATGTCTCATTCTTGCCAGCAGAGTGTTTTCAGCCTTAATGCTCACCTACCTTTTTTGAGCACTTTAACATGAGCATGACTTGTGGGCATCTACAACAATAAAAATATTAATTGGGAACTTGATAACTTTTACTGAACATCATGTACTTGTACATGTCATTTGTTGAAACACTATCTTCGCTAGGCTATTAATTGCATTGTTTTACAATGCCGTACAAAACACATAACGTTCTAATTTGTCGTAAATTTCATTAATAGCTTATATCGACGAGGTAGCTAGCAGGGAAATTTCATCAGAATGCTCCATAGACTTAACCCCATCGCATATAATAACACATATATTCGCCAAATTGTACCTGTAAAACATCGAACCCCTTAAACTTATATTGTAAAAGTAAAACTTCCTTCTTGCTATATTACAAGACAATTAGTCGAGGCCTAAGGGAACAATCAGGAGAAATTTCAGTTTCAACTTTGACTTGAATATCTTTCGAGAGAAGGGTTTAGGAACGGCTTGCTTGGCGGTGGTATATTGCTTTTTGAATTACCGGCCCATATACAGAATGGAACTTTGGAAGGCTTTTATAGCCAATTGGTCAATTAATTAAAACTTATTGTTACTGTGAAATAAGCAAAGTTTTATCTCAATATTTTGCTATCTGATAATGCAGGCAATAACCTTGACTTTTAAAAGTACCTTTGAAATATTTGATACTAACTAGAAGTATCACTGCAATTATAATCAGCTTCTCGACCTTGATTCAAATATACATCGTGTCTTCTGGCCATCTTTCCATAGGCATTAAATAATTACCTTTGCAAGGTTTCCAATGCGTTGTTTATTGTAAAAATTGCATATTTTGAGGTGAAATTGAACGGTTGCTGAGTCATACTAACACTAAATATAACTCTATATGTTTAAAACATTGCGAGCGAAATGTATATTGCATAATCATTAGATTGTACCGTATTATTTTTTCAATAACAACAGTAGTTATTATTTATTTTAGATAACAAAGGCCATCATGCGTCGTCATTAGCAAAGTGCTCTATTTATCTAAAGTATACTTTAAACAAACAAAACGAGGCGGCAAGGAAGCACAAATTTTTACTATAATATTTAATTGGATTATATGTCCAATTAAATATATAATCTACACACTACTATATATAATGCAATATTTAATTGGATTATGTATTGTAGTTTGAATAATTTTTATTTAGAAATTTAAGAAACAATAATACGATTTTTAATTAGTAACAGAACTACTTTGCTGTATATTATTTGATCGAGATCTCACTCCACTCCCAAACTCAAGCTCAAAGATAGCGCATATTCTAAAATAATGTTTATTCTATTGCCACTCAAGGCTAATTCCTATATTTCAACCAGCGTTGAAAAATATGTTGGAACTCGACCGTTCATCCGCTCTTTATTTTGGCCAACAATATACAAACTACCCACCTAACTGACAGAAAGACATCTTGCCTGTTTATGGACATTAACAAGGCTTTTGACAGTGTCTGGCATAGAGGCTTACTATACAAACTATACAAACTACACACACCAACATATCTACTACACACCATAAAGAACTTACTAGAAAACAGACAACTACAAGTACGAATTGACAAAACACTGTCATTTCCTTTTTCCCCTGAACAAGGGCTCCCTCAAGGATCCCCGCTCTCACCGTTTCTCTACAATATATACTGCCATGACATATACAATTACAACTTACCAGACAAAAATCAAATCGACAGATCGGCATACATATTACAATACGCAGACGACACGGCACTTATTGTACATGACAAAACTACTGAGAGAGCAGCTCAAAGACTCCAAACACTAACAAACAACACAATGACATGGTTTTATAAATGGAGACTAACACCAAACGCTTCAAAAAACCAACTTCTGCTCACAAACCACAGACTCAACGCTGACTCCCCTACAATAACTGCAGACGGCCAAACGACACAACCAAAAAACGACGTAAAATACCTTGGCATCACAATTGACCACAAACTTAAATTCACTAAACACATACGAAACATCAGGGCAGAAACAACAAAGAGAACAAAACACTTCCGATCACTAACCTACAAAGACAGAGGAATTAGCACAAACACCGCTACCAAAATATATAAAGCTATTTGTAGACCCTTACTAGACTATGGACATATACTCATGACCAACGGAACAGAAAGGACAAAACGTTATATACAAACAACAGAACAAATTGCACTAAGACTAATAACACGAATAAGACACCCCCAAAACCCACTACACAACCCCCCCACCCAACTACTATACGAACGCACAAACATGACAAAGATCTCGGAAAGACTCATACAGCTACAGACAAAATGGACAAACAACCCCTACAACTGGACCATACTGAATCCCCTTTGTCTTACAAGACCAACCAGACAATCCCGCTTTCGTTTCCCTACACTAACGCCACTCGAACACTTACAAACGCTACGGACTAGTGGACAATAAAATAATTCCTTCTTGCCACTGAAATCTTATTTATTTAATAGTATTGCTAACCTAGAATAAGAGAATTTTCATATTTGTTTTCATTTAGATTAAGACTATATGTATTAAACAAGGGCAGAAAGACCGATAGGTCGATAGCCTTTTATAGAAATAAAGACTACTATGTTGGAATTATATTTCTGCAGAGGTAGATCTCAAGAGCTATTGTACTCTAGTGTTTCAACAGCTATTTCAGCGATCAAAATGGTTTGATTTTTCTGCCGCTGCCGATACCAATAGCTATTAGAGATGGATGTTCTACTCTCTTCATATTGTGACCTAAGAACAAGAAATAACAATTTATAAACAATTTATCGTCAGCAAAACTGTTTGGACGTTTTCTCAAGACCGATAAAAATCCATCACGGTGTGCCTTGAGATTCCATTTTGGTTTACTTTTTATACTAAACTTGTCAATATACTGATGACATTTCAGTTTTGTTAATTGGGATTGTCGTTGAGTACTTGTCACTGGGTGCTTCAGCGATGATAAGCAGTATAATTGCTTGCAATTATTGTGTATACTTTCCTGACTGTATTTCAATTCAATCCAAAAGAAATTCCTGGGTTCCAGTCAATATTAGTGTTTATTGTCAAAAATTTTTTACAAATTCGTTTCGGTGTCTTTCTCCACCATCATCAGTTTGTTTGTATGAATTTTGGTATGATGGCCAGATTCTTGTATCTCGTTAGGAAGTTTTTTCTGTTCCTCTCTTTTGCCAATTTTGCTTGTAATCTCCTATATGTCCCCTTTAACTTGTCTTCATCCATCAGATATATCCCGCTTTTGTTCCCAAGCATTCAAGGGGACATATAGGAGATTACAAGCAAAATTGGCAAAAGAGAGGAACAGAAAAAACTTCCTAACCAGATGCAAGAATCTGGCCATCATACCAAAATCTATACAGACGAACTGATGATGGTGGAGAAAGACACCGAAACGTATTTGTAAAAATTTTTTTGACAATAAACACTAATATTGACTGGAACCCAGGAATTCCTTTTGGATTGAATTGCTTGCAATCTGGTCCAAGTCGTCTCAACAAAACTTGGTTTGACAAAACCGAAAATATGATTTGATAAGATTTAGTAAAACAAAGCAAAATTGGGAAGTTCCGTTTCTTAAATGAATAGCCAAAAGTTTTTGGGATATTGGGTTTAGTGATCAGAAGGGCACCACCCATATAATCTCCATGGGCATTCATTTGGAAGATCATTACAATGTTATTGATGTAATTAATATATTTCTTGTTATGGATGTCTTAACTGATGCTTTTCTGTATTTTTATAATTGTTTGTGTTTGTAAAAACAAACGTTGATAACGTCTCAACCAGCTCTGACATGTGCTCATGTGAAATAACAAGGCAACAACAAGAGGCATTTCTGACTTGCCCCATTTCTTTCTAATTTCTATAATTTGATTAGAGCTTAGGGATTTTTGTTCCCATATAATAACAAACGAATATATCCGTCACTATCGAAACAAAACAATTTTAAGTTTAAAGTACGAATTATTTTATTGCTTTTTCCGATTATACTCTGTTGTTAATGTTACTTGGTATTAAAAAATATATCTGCTTTTCTACTGATCTATTTTATTCCTGCTTTAAGTGCGTTTAAATATGTATGTTTTTACATATTACAGTAGTAGTAGTAGTAAACATCTTTATTTCTAAAAAAAGCTATCGACCTATCGGTCTTTCTGCCCTTGTTTAATACATGTAGTCTTAATCTAAATAGAAAACAAAGATGAAAAATCTCTTATTATAGGTTAATAAACTTATTAAATAAACTTTCCAATTCTAATGACAAGAAAAAATTATTTTGTTGTCCAGTAGTCAGCTGCGTTCGTAAGTGTTCGAGTAGCGTTGATGTAGGGAAACGGAAACGGGATTGTCTGGTTGGTCTTGTAAGACAAAGGGGATTCAGTATTGTCCAGTTGTAGGGGTTGTTTGTCCATTTTGTCTGTAGATGTATGAGTCTTTCCGAAATCTTTGTCATGTTTGTGCGTTCGTATAGTAGTTGGGTGGAGGAGTTGTGTAGTGGGTTTTGGGGGTGTCTGATTCGTGTTATTAGTCTTAGTGCAATTTGTTCTGTTGTTTTTATATAACGTTTTGTCCTTTCTGTTCCGTTGGTCATGAGTATATGTCCATAGTCTAGCAAGAGTCTACAAATAGCTTTATATATTTTGGTGGCGGTGTTTGTGCTAATTCCTCTGTCTTTGTAGATTAGTGATCGGAAGTGTTTTGTTCTCTTTATTGTCTCTGTCCTCATGTTTCGTATGTGTTTAGTGAATTTAAGTTTGTGGTCAATTGGTTTTTGGTTCTGTCGTTTGGCCGTCTGCAATTATTGTAGGGGAGTCAGCGTTGAGTCGGTGGTTTGTGAGTAGAAGTTGATTTTTTGACGCGTTTGGTGTTAGTCTCCATTTATTGAACCATGACATTGTATTGTTCGTTAGTGTCTGGAGTCGCTTTTTCAGTGGTTTTGTCGTGTACTATTAGTGCAGTATCGTCGGCGTATAGTAATATGTACGCTGATTTGTCTATTTGGTTTTTGTCTGGTAAGTGGTAATTATAGATATCATGGCAGTATATATTATATAGGAATGGTGAGAGCGGGGATCATTGCGGGTACAGATAACAATATTTGTATAAATTTATATTCGTAGGTCTAATTCTAAGTGTCTATATAGACATTTTTGTTTTGCTTGGTGCACGTGTTATGATATTGTCGGCAATATAGGATATTATTATTATATAAACTAAAGCCGTTTAAGTAAATGTTTTGAAATACTCCTTTTATTTTTCTTCTTCATCTTTTAGGAGTATCGTCTGTTCAGTGCCGCTTTCTTTGCATTAGCAGTTCTTGTAAACTTGATTCGACATTGTGTGCAGTGTGTTAATTCTTACTATCTTCGTTATCCTGCTGCCGTTTGGTTAACATACGCGTTCCAATGTATTCTCTTTCTAGTCACCTGATTAGAAAGATCTTATATCATTTTGTCAATACTGAGCATCCCGTTATCATTCTTAGAGTCTTCATCTAAGCTGCTCTATGCATCCTCTTCGTCACTGATCTTTCAGTAGCACGATCTGCCGTCAATGATTGTAAAAATGATTTGTATAATTCCATCTTATATTCTGGAAATAGGTATTTGCTTTTCCTGAGGAGATTTTAAAGATATTCTAGTATTGCAGCCGATTCGACAACATGTTTCTTCGCTTCATCCTGTGCATTGTATGCTAAGTTGTTTCGCTTGCTTATGAAAAGTTTAAATCATCTATTGTAAGTCATCTTCCTTCATCATCTCGCCGATATGTATTTCCATTCGATATTCTAGTTCAGCGTTTTCTTCAACCGTTATTAACTGATCCATGCTTGTATAGAATGGCAACTGGCCGAGACGCCTTGAAGGCCTCATGGTTTTCTGACATGCTGTATTGGAGTGAAGTGTGTTCGCATTTGCGTTGTTCTGCTTGTGTCAAGGTCCGTAATCACTTTTGTATATTTTTTGGATATATCACCATTTTCCCACATTGTGAGACAGTCTATAAATTGCGTTTTGTCGAAGTCCTTGGTTAAATCGAGAAAACGGGGGTAGGTTAGTTTTCTGGTTCGGTTTGGTTTGACCTCTTAAATATGAGTATTGTCAGGCTATATTTAGCACCTTTATGTATTTTCATCTAGTGATCTTTGTATGCCTTTTTTGCCTATTCATTTAGTCAAGATAAAAGATCAAAGTTAGTTTTTTATTTTTAGCGTCAAATATGTGGTATTGCTGTTTTCCCGAGTATGTCTCAATAAGTGAATGTTTTATTGCCATTATTTAAAGCGAATTAAACTAAAATTAATCAAAATTTACATTGTTTTCAACGTTCAATCGATTTTACATGATAAATATTATATAATCCTGTTTACAGTATTAGCCAAAAAATAAACGAACAAATTCCAATATTTATGAAAATGTATTATTTATTCCGCAAATAATAATATTGCTGTTTTTATCGGAAATTATGGGTTCAAATCAGTTTTTTGCATTTATTAATTATGCCATGTGCAAATCAATCCGTTTATTTTGTTTTGAGTAAATAATATTTGTACCTGAAATATATATCTTACCGGGTATATTTATTGGGATTTAGTAATTAAATTAGATGTCGGGAATTTATGAAATGTCCTACTTTTCCTGATAAGAATAATACTCTCATTTTAACAGAGCTTCGCATTTATATGAAAATAAAATCGGCTGATTCATTATCTGGGATTAATTGCTATTTAAATTTACTTTATTCTTGATCATTATAATCAGTCTCCAATTAATTTAGTTGAAAAAAAACGGACCAATGATGTACCCACCAATTTAAAAGCTGCAGTATTGGGTAAAATATATTAGCTTTTTAAAGAGCCCTTTATAAGCAACTTTTTTCTAAATAGGGTTTTAACACAGACGATTGAGCCGACAGTAATATTGGAGATTCAAAGGGGGGAATGGGCCCTTAAACTCAGCTCATACAGCCCTTGTAATAATTTTGCACCTTTGAGTCTCATATCGAGGATATAATCGCGCCCTTTTTCCCAAACCGAAATCGTTTAATATGAATACTGATTTGTGGAGAGAGGCAATCGATATATTGATTCTGTCTTGTTTGTGTTTCTTTAAATTATTTTCGCATTTCTCCAATATATTCTAATGGAAGAGATGGCTATATTGGATAGTTTTCTAAAAAGTAATCGTTTATTTGTAATCACATATAAGGATAATCATTACAATACTAAGCAAAATAAATATGTTGCCCTTACTTTCTACTACGTCAGTCAGCAAAATATACTAGATGCCTAGAAAGTATTAATTTAACGCTAACTATGCAAGGACTTCGTTGGGCTTAGCTCTAGCCTATGGACGTAATTCCTAACGATTTTCAATAGTTTTCTAACAATACAAAAATTATTTTTCGTGACAGCAAATTGAATTCAATCTATGTCGCCAACTGAATCTTGGTACATTTTCTTAAAGCTTACGTCTTCTGATGGACTTCCGTAATCCTACTTATAAAATCTTGCGTCGTTAAGATAAACTGGAAATATTAGTTTTCCGAGAAAGTCAAAACATTGTCTTTTGTGTGTTAACCATTTGCATTTTATTCATTATGCAATGTTGTTGAAGGTAAGCTTAACAATATTTTGGTTTTGTAAACAAACTATAAAGGGATAACTTTTGATCATACACCCATGTCTCGAAACGCACCGTTTCGATAGAAATATTTAACTGAAACCAGATACTAGACTTGTTTTAATTGCTGGGATGAAGACTTTTGGTATTAGTAATCCAACACATTTAGTTTTGTCTGTAAATTTAATGAGTGTTGTAATCAAAATCATATTTCAGTTGTGGCAGAGTTGCACAACGAATGTACGAAGAACGTTTTCTGAAATACGAACGTCCATCTAATATAATTTGGCCTGTTATTTTCGCCATAGTGAAGAAAACTAGGGTTTTAAAATATTAATTTTTTGTATAAAACCACAATTTAGGAATGTTTCTAATTCTCACATCAAATGCGGATATTCAATTAATGCCAAATTTGTAATGCTTGGATCGATGGATCTTAAAGATTAGTGGTTGTCTATTTATTACCAGTAGGTACATCTGAAACTCTTCCAAATTCATAATTTTTGTTATAAACGTAGAGCAAAATATGAAATCTGATAAAATTTCAATTTTGATGAAATCTGAACTGATTAATTAAGCCTTCGTAGTACTCCCTAAAATGATCTCAGCAGAAATTAATTTTTTTTATAATTGAACGTTGCTTAAAAACTTGGCTTATGTTTTGGTAAATGGAGTTTAGATTTTTACTTATCAAATACCAAACTGGAGTTTATTGCAGAGTCTGGAAACACTTGGCAGGCACCTTACAAGATAATAATGCGATTAGCCATTTAACAGAGCGGGAACAGAAGAAGCCTGTGTAAAGTTTAAATTCGCTTAGCCGGCAAGTTTTCATGATATAACGTAATATAAAAATGCCAAAGATAATTACATATTAAACTTTCTTGTAAAATTTTTGTCGTGTAATATACTTTATGATGAGCACTAGAAGCAATTTCTTTTAGAAGCAGTATGAGCATACATTAGATTTTCGGGTAGACAAGAGCTTTTGAGTGTGAGATTGTTATTCTAAGGTATGTAGAAATGATTAAATTCCGTATGATTCTGGCTGTTTTATAAGCAAATGTGTGAAGATCGCTATCATTAATGTATCTTCATTTTCAGTTTCATCTTTGCGCAGTTTTGTAGTAGTAGTAAACATCTTTATTTCTAAAAAAGGCTATCGACCTATCGGTCTTTCTGCCCTTGTTTAATACATGTAGTCTTAATCTAAATAAAAAACAAATATGAAAATTCTCTTATTCTAGGTTAACAATATTATTAAATAAAATTCCAATGACAAGAAAAAATTATTTTATTGTCCACTAGTCAGTTGCGTTTGTAAGTGTTCGAGTAGCGTTGATGTAGGGAAACGGAAGCGGGATTGTCTGGATGGTCTTGTAAGACAAAGGGGATTCAGTATGGTCCAATTGTAGGGGTTGTTTGTCCATTTTGTCTGTAGATGTATGAGTCTTTCCGAGATCTTTGTCATGTTTGTGCGTTCGTATAGTAGTTGGGTGGGGGGTTGTGCAGTGGGTTTTGGGGGTGTTGATGTAGGGAAACGGAAGCGGGATTGTCTGGATGGTCTTGTAAGACAAAGGGGATTCAGTATGGTCCAATTGTAGGGGTTGTTTGTCCATTTTGTCTGTAGATGTATGAGTCTTTCCGAGATCTTTGTCATGTTTGTGCGTTCGTATAGCAGTTGGGTGGGGGGGTTGTGCAGTGGGTTTTGGGGGTGTCTTATTCGTGTTATTAGTCTTAGTGCAATTTGTTCTGTTGTTTGTGTATAACGTTTTGTCCTTTCTGTTCCGTTGGTCATGAGTATAAGTCCAAAGTCTAGCAAGGGTCTACAAATCGCTTTATATATTTTGGTGGTGGTGTTTGTGCTAATTCCTCTGTCTTTGTAGGTTAGTGATCGGAAGTGTTTTGTTCTCTTTATCGTTTCTGCCCTGATGTTTCGTATGTGTTTAGTGAATTTAAGTTTGTGGTCAATTGTGATTCCAAGGTATTTTACCTCGTTTTTAGGTTGTGTCGTTTGGCCGTCTGCAGTTATCGTAGGGGAGTCAGCGTTGAGTCTGTGATTTGTGAGCAGAAGTTGGTTTTTTGACGCGTTTGGTGTTAGTCTCCATTTATAAAACCATGTCATTGTGTTGTTTGTTGCAGTTTTGTATTTTTACCAGTTTACGCAGTTTAACCAATTTCTTTGGTTTTGCGCATATCTAATGCACAGGGTGATTCAACATTGGCGTCATTCCTTTTAAGGGGTTATAGGGGCTCATTTGGAGAGTACGATAAAAATGTTAATTTATATTAACAGTTGAAAATCGATTTTCATGTTTGTAAATAAGTATTATTTTGAAATGGTCCCTTGTTTGATCGCATTCGAAAAGAAAAATTCCTATCTTTACTTCAAATTATGAAAGTTTTCGATTTTAACAAAGTACTCCTCAACAATTTTTGTATGAAAATTCAAGGCGGCAGCAATGTTTTTTTGTCATTTTCAGGAAGTTACAGGTTGATAGCTTTCGTCAAGAATAGCAAGAATTTGTCAAATTGTGACTTAGTTTGAAGCTTCTTTCACAATGCGGATATACTATTAGTTCTTTCCCCCATAAGTGCCACAGTTACATAGCAGAAGCTGTAAGAACTCACGCCAACATGTCCTGCGCCGCTTAATCCAGGAGTACTCGGAGCATTGCACAACAACTGACACTTTCCCTGGCAAACATGCACCGGAAAATTACCGAAAGGGCAACGTCCATACCATGTATGTAAGATACACAGGACCCATTAAATCTCTGGTCTACTGAACACCGGTACAAATTGAGCACTAGTTAATTAACCAAATACGAAAAGCTGCTCAAAAGGCCCCGTAATGCCTCACAATGCTGCGATGATGCTCAATTAAGTGATTACACGGACACAAACATGTTTGGAGTTAAACGGGCAGAACACCTCTTGTGATGTAACAACTTAATTGTAAATAGATCGTTGATCCACAACCTTTTATAAGATGTTTTTGTTGACATACGCCACCCTAACCTATTTCAATGCATTTCAACCTCACTTTCTGTGTTTATGTATGGTTACTTCAGCTTTTGATATTTAAGTTATTTATATAAAAACATTGTTGCCGTCCTTCTGATCTAGTTTTTTGCAAATATCTCAGTCTTTTATAAACATTATTATTTGTTACTATTTTTCCTGCACTCCCTTAACACCCCCAAAGGAATGGCACCAATTTTGGATCACCCTGTTTATATATATACACATATAGATTTGCTAGTCAAGATAACTGATTTGTTTAAGTAGTACTAATCAATTTGAAGAATTATTTTACATCAGAACAATTTTAGTTTTTAAATTGCAGCAGTCGAAATATGTTCTGTGTTCTGTTATGCGCTACTTTAATGTGGTACAATTATTTGTTCAAAAATATCACATTTCTTATGTACAATGAATTGATATTTTTGTGCGATTATGATGCAACCATGTGCGATTGATGATTAATGTGCGTGTACTTCTAAACAAAAAGAGCGCAATAGGGGAAAATGTTTAAATCATCGCCATCTTTTAAATTCTGAAAATTATCGGTTAAAAGAGGTTAAAAAGTTCTTAATCCCCTCCAGAGACGTCACTGAGAGAAACAAGAAAACAAGCCCAAGTCCCCCAGGGTGCAAGAACGATTAGAATCATCCAGGCACTAATGAAGTAACGGTTGCCGAAACTTTCCGCCACATTTTAATGTTCTTTCGCGTTTTTATAATGACACGCTTCGTCGACGGTTGTCTCGTGCTCGAACTTTTCTTATAAAATAAAAGGCAATTGCCATAGCCAGCAGTTCAATATACCTTCTTTGCCAGAATTCAGCGATTGTAACGATCCAGGCCTTTGTTTCCTTTAGGTTTATTAGCTGATCGCCTTTTCGTCTTTGCCGTTGCAGAATAAATTAGAATTCCAAAATGAAATACATTCACACGCGTATTGTATATATATGTGATAATAATCCTGCAAGGACAACTTTAGATAAAGGCATGACGTAAAACTTCATGTTTCAATTAGGCTTCCACCAAAAATTCATGATTCTTGGATTAAATTACATTATTTTCTGGTTTGAATAGATAAGAGAACACAGGTAAATAAAAAGGAATTCGTGGCCCTGACAACGTCAAGATAAAAAACTAACAAACGAGTTAGCTCGAACCATTTATAATTTATCTTAGTTCAAATAGAGTAAACAAACAAATATGAAATACAACAAACCAGCTTATTAATATCGCAATAAACGCCGGTTTATTTTCATGTCTTATTTACCAGTTCTGAGATTTCTATAGTACATTAGCCTTTTAACAGTTTTCTTTTCCAGGCTTATTCCTGTGATTCTCCTAATTTTTATGTTCTTCGCGGCCATCAATCATAACTATACTGTGGTCCGAAAGTTGTGAAATAGTCATATTGCAGTGGAATTTGGATTTTGCTACACCCTGATTAATCAATCTGCTTGAAGAAATGCGGATTGAAAAAGTTACATAAAAATTTAATTTTCCAAAAATCACCATAACCGCTAATGCCACATTAATCTGACACGGCGCTCTTGGCAATTAATGCACGTGTGGTAATTGATCAAAGAGGTAAAAGGAGAGACCATCCTCAATGCCAAATTGACAAATAGACGAATTTGGAACAAACTAACTCTTAACATGAATCCGAAAGTTGCTAAGCGAAAAGCTAACAACTACAACTTGCATATCTTGAGAACATTTTCCCCAATTAGGACTTCTAGAGACTTTGACGAGCAAATGTCTGCTTAATTCTAAATTCTTAACTTCAATATCTCTATAAATAAAGACATGTAGATGGCTACATATGCACAATTTCAGCGAAATTCACTTTCATTGGCACTTTGCTTCTCTTCAGGAAGACCTTTTTTCGCAGTGAATGCTCACCGAAATATCTTACCGTCTCTGTGTTTTAAAGAACTAGCTTTTACTCTTTTTGTTAAAAAGCCAATGTGAGATTTTCTTTTAAATATCAATAGTATCCGGATATTTTGTGTACGGATATTTAAATGAAAATTTTCGTTATCCAGCTTGTGGATGTAAAAGGCGTTATACACAGGAATATACAAATTTCATGTTATATACAAATGTGTATTGAAGATCAGCTCAAAACAAAAGCACAGTGCATAGAAGACTTTGAAATGTTGCAAATTTTTCATATAAACACGGCAACTGCGTTTGATTTTTCACAGATTTTTGCATGGTGAGATTAGAGATAATCAAGTACTATTGGTCATTGTTTTATACACTTTTGTGGATAGACGGTTTACCACATGTTGTGTCCACATGACATGTGACCAAGGTCTTATCTAAAACGACGATCGATTTATCTTTATAAAAGAAATGTTGGCTATGCCAAATAGAGCTAGGGGCTATTAAGAACACAACGTCGACATTTGCACGTTATATAATCTTTTTTTTGTACTGCGGATTATAGCAATCAATCCGAGTGAATTACAATTTACACTGACAAAACGCAAAAAATAAGTATGTAAATATTAAACATACAGAATTCTTACTATCAATATTCACCACGGTAGAAGTGTATCTAATCATATGTTACACCTTCGTTTTACTGGTGTTTAGCATTTAAAGGCTCATCATATTTAGTAAAAGTAAATAAGATGTGTGCCCTCACGCTGCGAAAAATGCTTCTATTTGTGTAATAGGCATCCAAATATCAGGTTGAAGCAAAGACCACATACATTTTGTTTGCCAAATGCATTTGTTCTTTTAATTAAGTACAGATCTTGAGATGTGCAGGCACCCCCAGGACCTGCTTCGAACCTATTAGGGCTGATCAGCTGGGTTTAACCTGAAAATAACACTCCCAGAATCTGTACTTGTATTTTGACTATGTATCGAGTGTTGTTTTCGTTCTTAACACAGGTTATTGTCAACTATAAGCTCGAAATCTGCCTAGAGAGTGCCTGTGAAATACATATCTTCAGATCTGCACCTGCATACATCAGAAACCTTTGACTGATCTGATGACGCCAAAACTTTTATTATTATTTAGTTTTTTTTGCATTACTCCAGATTGCCCAATCGGCTCCAAAGAATTTTACAATGTCACGGCGTAATAAAGTAAGAATTGACGAAGGAATAAAATTAAAAAATGGGTTTCAACACGAAATGCGAATAGTAAAACGGCTTTACATTGTCTTCTCAAAAAAGACGAGTGATTTTTTTAGGTTGTATCTCATGAAGAGTACTCAATGTGAAAATATACAGAGTATATTTTCGAAAAGTCTATCGGTGTTACTTACACAAGGATTAATTTTTGGACCACTGCTTATATGTGCCTCAATGAACCCTTGTATCGGACGCACTATGTTGCAGCATTATGCTGATGATTTCCAACTTAGCAGATTTCTGGGCATTACAACCTAAATTACCAGCATTCATTTTGACCAGTAAAATGATTACTGAATTGCTAGTGGTTCTTCCAAGTCATTGGGTCCCGGTAGTTTCGAAAGTTTTTAATCTGGTGGTGTGTTTTGATAGCCACATTATGCTTTACGTTTACTTAAAACCCATAATTAAACTTGCGATTATGCGTTTTAGAAAACCGTATATCTTATGTAATAATTTAACCCCTTCAAATTAATTTTTTTCTTCTACTCCTATAAATTTAAATAGGATAAATTCCTATATAAATGGTACCGAATGCTCAAGATGCATAATCTGATAGGATATTGTATTTTTATTTATGTCTACATAAATGCAGGTATAAATAAAAAATACAATTTTGCACAGCGTTAAAAAAAACAAGCCAAGTATCAGATATTTAATAGGCGATCGGTCATTCAAAAACCACTGAAACAAATGATTTGCAAATTGAAGGTTGACTGGAGCATGGACAGACCCTCAAAACAAGGTGTCACTGAGCCACCCATTCATTAGTCAAAATAAACAGAAATGGCGTAGAACTGTCACTTTCACACTGTAAGCAGTCATTTTAATGTCAAAAGATGGACAAGTTGATCTTTTTTAATCGTCCCAAATTTTGTGACAATATCTATAAAGGTAAAACAATAAAAGGGGGGTCTCATTATTTACGCGACACTATATAAACTCGTATTTTCGTAATGATTTTGGTAGAAACTACGGTTGCTTTCAGCTTCTTGGTATCTTTTAAGATCGCCGTTTTGAATGCAGGAAGCTAGAAACGTTTGCAGGACATGTGCCACTATTATGTAAACTGGCTCAAAAAGGGCTTGTCTATCCGATTTGGTTTATTATTTCAATTATATCGCTACCGGTATTCCTGTCTATGTGATCAAAAGTACTAATTTTCTCCTTTTCTTTCTTTATCTACATCTTTCCTGTTACTGTAAGTCACTGTTTTAAATTTCCCATACAACAAGTGACAATTCTTCTAAGCTTTCTTGTTTTGGTTATAAAGGGTGTTGCCGCGGCTTTGCTGGCACAGACGTGCTCTTTTCATGAAATTTTCATGGACTGTTGCGCATAAATTTTGCGGTATTTCAGAGATACAGCGTTGAATTTAATCTTTTAAGGCTTCAGTCGTTGTTGGTTTGGTCACATAAACTTGTGACTTGAAAACTCCAAAGAAAAAAGTCGAAAGGCGTTAAATCGCATGATCTGGGCGGCCAATGCCGATCTCCAAAACGAGAAATAACTCGACCAGGAAATGACTCGTGCAGTAATTAAACAGTGTCTCTGGATGTATGATTAAGTTAGCTAACATTTCACGATAACAAACACCACTCATGGTTAATGCTTGCACAATGCAGCCCACAATGCTTTTTGGATGCATCTGTTTCTGAACGATCACTCGTGGATTTTCAGAACCCCAAATCCGACAATTTTATCGATTAACGAAGCCATCAAGATGAAAATGGGCCTCGTCACTAAAGATAATATTCGTTGAAAAATCACCGTCCAATTCTCGTTGTTCTAAAATCCAATCAACAAAGGCTCTTTGTTGCTCATGGTCTTCCGGCTTTAGCTCTTGAGCCAATTCAACTTTGTACGCATGAAGCTTCAAATCTTTTGTTAAAATTCGATGCATAGTGGTTGTGGAAACACCAATTTCCTCAGTTCTATGTCTAATTGATGTGGTTCAGCTATCCTCAACATTTGTGTGGCTGTGGCTGCAAAACTTCCACCACTTTGATAATAATTTTTCACAATGAGAATTCGTTGTTGTTTATAGAACGGCTCCATTTTATTTAACCTCCTGTTGTCTACTAACGAACGGCCTTTTTTGAATGTCAAATCATGACACTACAAATGGCGCGCAATTCAAAACCGTCGTTCTTATTGGAACACTCTCTTCGCATCCTGAGAACGACCATCCTTCGTAATTTTTAAATTTTTGTACCTGTGCGAACCGCGAACCGTGGTTTTAAATCCACGCAAGACCATATTTTGCCTTTAAAAATTAACTCAATCTATAGCAATGAAATTGTTTCAAATTGGCGGCAATTAAAAAAGTAACAAATTTGTGAAGTCCCATCCTGCTTTTTGAATTTAGGGGTTAAAGCAACCGTTAAGGATTATAGATAAATACGCCCCTGCGGGATGATATCCAGCCGTCGAGGCAGGTGTAGTTGGTTTGCTTTTGCATTTCTCTAACTCTAAATATAACTGTGTAAACAACATCTCTCATACGGGCGAGGCAAGCGGCAGACAAGTAAACAGTAAACAACACAGCACATTATGTGTGCCGCACAAACGTGTGTGTGTCTGTACTGCTCTCAGTTCGAAACTAGGCGGTCCGACGAGCTCAAGCTATTTAGTTCAATACTGCCTGACACCGGCGCGAGTTTTTTTCGCCCGAGTAACCTAACCTTACTTTCGGAAAGCCCGCTCTTTTTGGTAGAATTTCGAAATTACGTAACTGTTTTGAAATCGAGGTGGTAGTGTCAGGTGATTCATCATTTTTGACGATTTTTTCAAATTTTGGATTCTTTGCATCGAGTTATGCGAAGAAGGTGACACTGGCAGTAAGTATCAGTTACTTACAGATATTTTCGGATTTTGGCGCCAAAATTAAGTATGGATGCGTTAGTCAATTTTAACAATTGACCATTACTGGTTCTAAATGAATAGACATTCTAGTACTACCGGAAAGCTTTGGTACTTTCGTTAGTATAAGTATCGTTACCTCTTTATTTGAAGAGCATTCCATAATTAATCAGAATTGGAGCTTATATATGTATGTTTAAAAATGGTTCCAAGAAGTGGTACGTTTTAAAATTTTGGATATACATATGTGCTAAAAAAATCAATTTTTCGTAACTCTGTCACCAAACCAAAACGCCACATTAAAAAAAGGATTTCCCAAAAGAAAATAATCTTTTATCGCATGGCCTTGTTCAAGTTTTTCATTGTTTCTTTAACGATTCATAAGTTAGCAGTATAATATTAAATGCTGCTACCGGCTAGGCAGGTTAACCTATTTATTTATTTATTTAAAGACCAAGACATTTATCAATTTCGGATATTCAGATAAGCACACGTTTCCTGTTTTTATTTAAATGGAGAATTCGGGCGCAGCCGATAATAACCAATTTATTTAATAAAACATCCTGACTGCTTAATTTAAATAAGTTATCAAATAAGCGCACAAGACATCACATTGAAAATGAAAAAATAATTTTCTAATATTTCGTTGCTGGCGAAAATAAAAATATCACTAAACATGTTTTTACTGGTTTTACCTAAAAACAGTATTCTAGTTCATTTATGCTCTATTGAACTTCTACTTAAAAGACTACACTAAAGTCCACAACACGCGTATATATTTGAGCAACGATCTACAATTTACAATAATTGCATAAAATCTCAAGTTCATATGTGCACAATCGCCAAATGATTTTTTTGTATGATTCTTGCTTGTCCAAATCTGAATAAAAACTATATATGATCTGCTGAATCCGTCTTAACTTTACCACTTTTTTGCTATTATTAATTCAAGAATAAAAGGTGGCTTTTAAATTTTGCTGCAAATGCATATTTTGCTATATTTTGCTGCGATTTTAGAGAGCAAATAATAAAAATATTGTAATCTTTGTTTTCGTTTAATCGGACACTTTCTATATTATTAAGTATGGTACTTGTAAGTATCGTTTCATTCGCTGCTTGTAGTTTTTTCACTAATACATTGTGATTACGAAAATATTGCTGACGTTTATTCCGTAGTGTCTAACTAACAGAAAAAGGCAATATCAATTTTTTCATAGTGTAAAATCAACAACCATAAGCTTGTCGCCAAATAAAAATATTGTGTCTAAAATAGAGTTTATAAACGAGAAATTAAACTTTTTCAAACATTACAATTCAAGAAAATTAAAGAGAGTATCCAAGCTTACATCAAACATGCAAATTCTTCTTTATAATATCTTGTGATAGTGTTAATTTTGGTAGTTCATTCTGATGAAAGTGCTAATAGTGATACTTCTAATACTATGAATGAAACCTAATGATACTTCTAATACTACATTCAAGGTAACTTCTTTCAATTATATAAATAATCATTTATATCATATTTCTTTATCAGGGTCTTTCATAATGATCTGTAAACATTTTAAGGGCTTGTGTACAAGGTAATTTGAATTACTTTTGTTTTAATTTTTTTAGAGGATCTTTCCTGTGGAAATACTCGTTCTTGGAAGGTACCAACATTTTTATCCTACAGCGATTAACCATTTAGACTTGAATTTTACTACACGTTAACAACCAGTTGAACGATATTTTGTAACAGTCTTTTTTTGTCCAGCTGCTGTATTTCTGAGTGAAATAAACTCGCAACCCCGTTTTTAATTCTCCGGGAACTTTTATGATAGCACATTCCTTCAAGAGCATAACTGCATTTTATTTGAAAATATAATTTTTGCGTATCCTTAATAGTATTTGAGGAAAAACATATTTTTTCTGCCGATTGCACATATTTATCATGAACAGTTACTTGAACGTAGTAGGCGTCTAATATCCGTTTATCATTTTTGACTTTGAATATTTTAACAGCAAATAAGTCGATAATGAATGCTAATAAAGTATACTTGCAAATTTTGCTTGGTTTAGTGTCCAATTCTTCAGGAAATTTTGAGTATTCATTAAGGAAGACTCAAATTAGAAGCGTCCTGCTTCAAAAATTAAACACACTGTTAAACAAAATTATGAAACTCCATGTACGCCATCAATTGGACAATTAAACAAATACACCTTTTCCTAGACCTTTTCAAGGAGTTAAAACATGCAGTAACATCACTAGATTTTTAATTAGCACTGTAAAATAAAGCAATGCAAACCAATCCAAAATAGATATTTATTATCTAGAATCTATATTTATGGCCGAAGTGAGTACCATGCATGTTTACATGTTGCTTATGGAGTCCAATACGAGAAATTCCAATTACTTGATAGCTAAGGATTCTCAAAAATTAATCATGTTATTTTGCTGATTGAGTAGAATGATTTGTTTATTTAGATTTATTCTGATTTAGCGAAATTAATTACACCGGCTCACCCTTGTATGTATCATGTAAAAAGATGCGGTTAATATGATTATTAAATGAAATGTTTATTTATATACGGCTTTTTGCTGGAATTTACAATCGGAAGTTCATATTTTTGGTAATTGCTAACATTCCCAAGACTCACCGTTTTCCAACTAAAAATTCCCCGATATATGTCTGATTTACAGTCAGAATACAGTTTTTTTTGATGGAAGATGCTAGTATGAATGGAACAAAAAGTTTAAATTCATAAATTAATAGGTGTAATTAATTTTGAAATAAAACCATTTATTTAAACTTTTCTTTTCATAGCTCTGGATCATTTCCAATAAAATAAAACGCAACACACTCTTCACTTCAACTCTCCCGAAAGACCGGGATGAATTGGCGAGTAATAATTTTTCAATTGGTACTATGTTGAATGGATAAGCTTCTAATAGCAAAGCAGTTGAACATCCTGAATAATTGTCTAGATTTTATAACGGATTTTTAACTATGTACATCTTTATTATTCAATGGAATTATCCACGAAAGACATTTTCGAAAAAAGTATTTTGCCTTTATATTTTCTGCATTTTATTGTGGTATTTTGCTTCAGTCAGCTGTAAAAAAACTTTATTTATTTATTTGTCAAATTAAATGGTAATTGAGGACGTAGATCGAAAACCAACAATTCCATCCATTTTGCTGTTAAAAAATGCCCTGAGCTCTTGCCTGAGATATTCATTTTTCCTTTCCTTTTTCACTGCAATTAGTAAATTTTAAACGATTTTATTTTGACGAAAACTGGGGTAGGTTGTTAGTGTTTCTATGCTTGCTCAATATTTTCCGAATGGTAGGAAGGTTATTATCTATGACATATTGTTTGGGTTTATCAATAGTACCTTTCATACGTTGAAGTTTTTAAATAATTCCATTTTTTTAGATATTTTTCGAACGTTTACAAAGTTGAAACATGCTTACAAAGTTACAAAGTCGTGCAATAACCAACGTATCCAAATAAGTAGCCAACGAAAATTAGGGACGATTATTGTTAGTAAATATTACACATTTTCAGTCTTTGATTCCTGCGGCGGCAAACGCATTTATAAACTAAGTTTGGGAAGAAACAAGACGTAAAAAGCTTTCCTGAACTTTCTTCAGTTGAACACCTGACCTACATGTGGCAGTCTAGCCGTGTAATTGGGTTCTAGAAGATCCAGAACATGCATTTAGCATTTTCTTCAAATTGCTTGAAGCAAGTACTCCTATGAAGATGCTAGCCTCTCTGCTTCTAGCGAAACTTCAATGCCACATTCGTGTCGGCGACGATCTAATAGCCCAAAAATCATCAGATTTGCTCGTACTCTTGTTTGAAGAATAAAATGTTGCGCTGCATCTGCTAAGCTATTCGAGTGATTGCCTTGGAAATACTAAATTATTTAATATTTTCTTGAATTAGTATTGTATTTCAGTAATCAATCATAAATATTTTGTTTTGCACATTTTGAAGAGTTTAGAGAATCTGCCTCATTTCGTTCGCTCTCTGCGTTTTGACAGCAATGTATTATTAATTTAAGCATTATGCTGCAGATTGTTACATTGTTATTAACTGCGATAACCGTCAAGGGTTTTCAAACAATTTCAAATTTACTAAAATAGTTTTAACTATTATTTTTAATGGTAAGCTTTGCTCTGCACATTATTTTCATCTGCTCAGATTTTATTAGGTTTGGTGACCTGTTTCACTCAGTTTTGGTATGATATTGCTTAGTTTGAAAAGTCAAATTACCAGGAAGATATTCATACTAGTCTTTACAAATATGTTCCACTAATATCATCATCATCATCATCATCATCATCATCATCATCAAGTGGCACTACAACCCTATGTGGGTCTTGGCTGCAAGCACAATTTGCCCCCATCGACTTCGATCTAGCATTGTTTCCTGTTCATTTTCAATGCCCATCTTCCGCATATCCTATAGAACATTGTCCTTCCATCTCATTTTAGGTCCTCCCGGTGGTCTTCTGCTCGTCGGGGCTTTCTGCCATGCAATTTTCAGCATTCTGTCATCCGGTGCTCTGTGTATGTGTCCTGCCCATCTCAGTCTTTGTGACTTTGCTTCTCTCATAATATCTCCCTGGTACAATTGTTCTAATTCCGCGTTTGTTCTTATTCGATATTGCCCTGAACTAGGATCCTGGGTTGGTCCATATATTTTTCTAAGTATTTTTCGCTCAAATCTTCGCAGGACGTCTTCCTTTGATTTGGTTAGGGTCCACGCTTCACATCCGTACATGACTACCGGTCTTATAGTAGCATGGTACAATTTTAGTTTTGAGGATCGCGACATTATTCTCGATTGGAACAGTTCCATTATATCATATATAATAGCATTTATTACCGCTCTGTATGCGAGCCTTCATTTCTTTATTGTATTTGAATGCTGAGACCCGTTCAAAATTATAGGTGTCAATGGTTACATTTTGCCCTAGTCGATCTCTTGCCTGTCTCCGGGAATTAAACATGTATTTTATTATGTCTTCATTAATACTTTGTTTTGTATTAATAATGTCATTAATACGTAATCCTACTGTGTCTGCCTCCTTTTCTATTTTTTCAAACAACTCTTTGATTTCAATGGTTGTTTTAAACAATGGTTGTTTGCTTGAAAAAACTTCCACGTCAATGTTCGCTCGTTTGATCGCTGCGTCCAAAACGATATTGAGCAGTATTGGAGACAAACTATCACCCTGTTTCAGGCCGTTATCCACCACAAAGTTTTTTGACATGTTGTTCTCAACTTTAACACAGCACCGGCTACCCTCGATGCACATATTGATATACACTACCTGATACCTTCCTTTTTTATGTAGGGGTATAATATAATAACAAAAATAATAATATAACACTCTGTTTCCAGCTTCCGGTAACGTTTCGCTGTCCCATATTAGTACGATTAACTCATGCATCTTTTGATAGAGTACTGGACCTCCCAGTTTCAGGCATTCAGAGGGGATAGTATTATTTCTTGGCGCTTTGTTGTTTTTTAGGCGTTGTATGACCTTCGTCACTTCTTCTAGTGTTGGTTTCTCGGTTTCTATTTCAGCGGTTTATACCGGGAAATACACCGGTATATTCGTTGTGTCATCCTTTGTTACATTGAGGATTTTCTGAAAATGTTCTCTCCATGTTTTTAATACCTCTGTAATGCCGGTGATGAGTTCACCATTATCGTTCCGTATTTTATTACTTGTTTGCCGTTTAAAGCCCATTTTATTTCGAGGTGTTTCTTTAAAGAATACTCTGCTGTTGTTATATCTTCGATGTCTTGTGTTTGTTTCTTCTGATGTTCTCTTGTTTTTTCCCTAATGAGTTTTCTTGCTCTACGTCTTGCATTGTTAAAGTTATCTATGTTGTCCTGTGAAGGGTCCGGTAACATTTGAGCCCTAGCGCGGTGTCTTTGGTTCTGTACGTTCTCACAGTCCGTATCGTACCAGTTACTTTTCTTTGTTCTTTCGTGCTTTCGGATAGTTGTCTCCATTGTCTCCAGATCCACTAATATGGTTAAATAATTGATTATTCTGGGTAAAAACTCAGCATGTCAAATAGGTTTCAACAGTGACCCGTTGTATATATTTTTCTGACAATATTGAAGATTGGGTCCAAATTGATGATTCCAAAAAATACAATTCCTTAACTATCATGGGTTGACTGAAAGTTTAACTTCGTAATCATTGTTGGTTTCCCGTTGAGATATTTGTTGTTAAATAAAGAAGGTGTACGCTTTGTGTGCCAACTTTGTCTCCGTTAGTCGGTGATCAAAATATCTTCTTGCTCCCTTTCAAACAAACCACTAATCCTTATAAAATTGTAAAACATAAAAAAACAATAAAAATGTGAAGTGTGACAAAAAGTCACATCTTGAAAGTTACTTCATTAATGTGTTACATCAATATTTTCAAAATTTCAAGGTGGTTTCTTTTTCATTTAATGACCAGGAAGACTTAGATAGCCCACCACCCGATCAGTAATCAGTTATACTTATTACTCACGGTTGATACGTGAACAAAAATGTAGTTGATTTTTCCTTATTATACTTCAGCGAATTACAGCATTATACCACATATGAATAATGCGGTTCAGTCTAAGGTTTGTATGTATGCGCTCGTACGGTTAATTTCTTACAAATATCTTTATTAAATGATTGTTAATTTTTATAATCATTATATAAGAATGGAAACACATAGCTATGTCGGGCACGATATGTAAAAATTCTTCAAGTTGTAACGTTAAATTTATTTTTGGGTTTCAAATTTAAACATTCCCATTACTTCAATCGCGAGTTTTTACGCGAAACAACTAACTCATAGATTTGGTTTCCACCTAATTTCGATATCAGCACAGTTAATTTAGACTAGAAATTTCAATTTAATGTTTTTGACTTCAGAGAGAACATGTAAAACAAAATTCAGCTAATCGCATTTTAATCGCCTCGTATATTCCAAGTTATGTATGATTGAAAAAACATTCAGAAATCATGATACACTCTCTGGCTAGGTTTAGCCTGAGAAATGGTTGATTTTAAACTGCAAAGATCGCTTAAAAAGCGTTCAAGTCAATTTCTGGTTTGCATCATATAAAATGTTTCATGAGATGTACTTGAAAGTGGTTTTTTTTTTCATAGTCTGCTTTGCTGGGATTATCGAGGTCAATGGGACCAATAAAAATCAAGCTAGGTTTTTTGAATTTTACGTTTTACGGAAAAAATTAGTTTCTAGAAAACAAGTGGCTGTCGTATGACCTAACGAGGAATTTTTTCTAACATTGCTGGCTTTTTTCCATATCTTTGTAATCCTTTCATGTATAGAAGGCGATACTATACTGAATGACTGCATTTCAATTTAATTCAAAATGAAAATTCCTTGGTTTCAGTCAATATTCGTTTATTATTCTATTTTAAAACGTTTCGGTGTCTTTTTCCACCATCATCAGTTTTTCGAAAAAAAATGATATTCCAATTTCTGGAATCTGATGATGGTGGAAAAAGATACCGAAACGTTTTTAAAATAGAATAATAAACGAATATTGACTGAAACCAAGGAATTGTCATTTTGAATTAAATTGAAATGCAGTCAGGAAATTATACACTACATTGAATCTCGATCGCTTTTGTAGCTCAATCCTTATAATGGTGACTCGCCATATATTTATTTTCCATATTATCCCCGAAGTCCATGGGAATATATTTGTGTATCAAATGTGGAAAATCAAAATATTACAATCATGATTATAAGAAAATATATTACTTAAAAAAACTTAACTGTTTTAATACATTCATTTGTAACTCCCAATGTGTTTTCCTTGTGTATCGGTTCTATGTATGTATTTGTATGTGTATGTATTTTTTGTGTAAAAGTCATGTCATATCCTTATTCAATATCTTGAAAACTTAACTTCGCAAATAAGTCAATCCATTAATGTTGCAGATATTCAGTTTTTGACACTTTCACAAGTTGTAACAGTTTGCATTCCTTTATTTACTTCTGACTTTTGTTTATTTTAAATAAATCTCATAGCAAATAATTCGAATTTCTAATTCCAGATACTAAAAATGTTAAATACTGTTAAAAAACGTTTTAAAGCCCTTCTCGGACCTTAATTAAAATTTATTAAAAAAAAAAGGAAAAATATTTGACTTTTACATTGTGGATTATACTTATGAGATGCAATTTAAAAAGTCACAGGTTTTTCAACTAAGAGTTTTGTAAAAATTTATTGATCTAATTTGAGTTTAGGTTTAGATACTCAAATTTTTAGTTTAGTTTTAGATATAAGTTTAGGTTTAGATATAATAATCATGTGAGTTGGTCCGGTTGAAGAATCATCTGCATCAGTTCTTGCCTTCTTCAGATTGGCAATCGTGAGTCCCAGAAGTACCTATAATTTTATTAAACCGTGCCGTTATTCACGTGAAACGTCGTGCTGCATTTCTAAACCTGCAAAGTATTCTTCATGGTGACGAAAATATTTTTAAAAGTTTTTTAAACTGAAAAATAAACCCACATGAATTATATTTTCATTAACTCCTGTTTTGAAGCAATTTATTCGTTTGACGTGTTAGAGACGTTCGAAAGACTACGCCATACCGCAAAAACCAACAATTAATTTTCGTGGCCTGCATGAAGATAAAATATACAGTGAGGTTTTCTTATCTCTAAACGTAAAATATTTTTCTATGTTCACGTCTAATATCACATCTCAACCCACTGAAATACTACAATAAAAGATTAAGCTTAACTTATTATTGAATACCCATTTGTAAATTTTGTTTAGCAATCATCTTTTAATTTACGTAGAATGCTATGTTATTAAGCATTTTTAGAGCAAACTTTTAATTTATAAAGTGGGACATTACCTAACAGAGGATTTAAAATTGTCCTAATGCTTTGAGGTATGCTATTTTATTATTTTTAAGATCTGTTCAGATGCAAAAAGTATATTAACATATTAACTAACCCTTATATAGTACACCGACTTCGTACTTAGTACAGCCGACCTAAATGTTTACTTATCATACCAAGATAATTTCAAAAATAATACTAATTTGTATTTATTGTTAGCATGTGTAGCTAACATAGGTACACAAAATGTGATTAAATTGTTCAACATAAACGTACGTACGTGTATGTTATTTATATATTACTAAACACACATTTAATCTTTTGAACAATGAAAGTCAATAGACTATTGTTATTTTATCGTGTATATTTGTAAATTTTTACGAAACCAAAAATACACGTTCAATTTCTCGTATTACAATGGACTAGGGACAGCGGAAAAACGGATTCGGAACTTTTTACTTTATTTTCCCATGTGCTCGCTAGACGGGCGGTCACAAAAAAGTGAAAAATGTCGCCCCTTTATTAGTTTTTAAATGCCAATGTAAATAAAATGAAGTAATATGGCGACTCTTGTTTTATGTGTCTTATCTCAGTGGCGGGCCAGTTGTCAATGATTTCACGAAACTACAAAAATATTTGAAAATTTTTTATGGCACCGTAAAACTCGCATTTGAATAATACTTAATTGTCGCTTGCATAAGAAAGTTGCAATTAGCATTTTACGTTTCGCGATTACATGTTTACGTATAATAATTCGGTAATGTCTGAGAATCTGTGAAAATATTAAGAAGGGAGTTCGGACGGTTGAACACGAAATAAATTATTTTGAACAGTACATATTAGGACTCAAAAAATTAAAATTTTGCAATGCGATAGAACCTTTCAATTTCCACATTGAAACTCCGGTGGTTTTGTGAGATTTTTAGATTCTACGGAGAATCTCAGTGTAAAAAAACAAGTGTAGATATATTATGTATATTAAAAGATCGATAAAGGGTCATTTAGTTCAACATTTAGTTTTTTCTCCAGTTTTCATTATTTGGCTTATCTAATCCAGATTCGGTATCTCAAAACCTTTTTTCAATTTTGCTGGGTACTTACTAAATTATTGGTAAATCTGGACATTTGTTATTCAAATAATAATAAATAAGTTAATACTACACATCTCAAACACACAATATTTTAGACGTTATTGACATTCTTTACAAGATTCTTTAAATTTTTCAAACTGAGGGCCGTTATCTCAATTATGGAACATCCTATATATTCAATTTTATCTGACACTAACTTAAAGGAAATTCCCTGAACTTTAATCGAATTTATTCCTTATTGTATCGGCACGCTGTGCATGAACGCAATAGAGAACATAATTTTTCATCTTTTGGGCATGTTTTCGGATTTGTACAGGGAACGATAAAAAACATAACAAGTTTCTATAAAAAAAAATCCAGAAGCCCCCTTACAGAGATACAGGCCTCTAATGAAGCCACCTGAGAATCGATTTTTTTTCATAACTTTTAGAATACTTTTAATTATTTTTTCATACAATGAACAGTACATCATTGCTCTTAAAAAGGACACATGAAAACATTTTTAGCATTTCGGGTTGCCAGGGTTTGACTAGGTGGAGCACAATAATGGTTCATTTTTTTAGCCTTTACAATGAAGACACGAAAATAATGTTGTATGCAATAATAATTAAATTGCATGAAGTATTCTAAAAGCTATTTTAAAAAATCGATTCTCAGGTGGCTCCTTTAGAGGCCTGTATCTCCATGGGGGGCCCTCTGGAAATTTTTTTATAGAAACTTGTTATGTTGTTTTAACGTCCCCTGTACAAATCCGAGAGCATGCCTACATATTCCGGGACACCCGGTATATGGTATGTGTCTTTTTTTTGTTTAACATAATTAAACACAATGCGTCTCGTTTGCATGTATATAAGGTTTTCGCATATGGGTTGTTTGAGCGAACGATTATGAATAGTTACTTACAGAAAACTACTCCAATTATTATTCTCTAACTGCTTATCCTAAAAACTCCTTAAAAAGTAAATCAAGTTTACAACCTGGTAGTTTTAATTGTTGCTGTTTTTTAAACTGTTTGTTAAAAAAAACCAACGTTTTTAAATTCGTTGCCTCTTAGTACTATTTAGGTTCTCCCTTGGGCTGCATTGTAATCGTTGCTTCCAAATTGTTTTGAGATTTAATCTAGTTTCATGAGTAGGTCTTAGAAGTCCTAGGCAAACTCTAGCTTTGTCTCAAACACATTGCTTTAAAGTCCAGATATCCTGGCTGAAGGTGCCTCCAGAGAATATCGAACACGTCATTAGAAGTACGCCAGCTCTTTTAGTGGTTGCATAACGGGTCACAGAGTTTCCCTGATTATTAATTTTCATTCAGTCCGTTGTGTCCAATTATTGGGAAATGTTTCCTGTTTTCTTAACTTCCTATTATAAATTAAAATATAGTTTATGGTACGTACAGTAAATGTGATCAATCTAGTTATTATCTAATTCTAAATTCTAATCTAGTTTTAAAAAGTTAAGTAACCCAAAGTCAACGAAACCTTTCCAAACTAACATAAGCATAAGCAATTTCATATTGAGTTTTCAGATTTTGATAATGACATCACTTTTAATCGTCAGTATTTTGTAAGCTCACTGACATGCTGAAAACTTATAGCTTCTTAAAGTGAAATCTGATATCTTCATAAACTTTTACATGTTTTTCTATCTTTTAATATCTTTCAGTGCTGGTTCCCTAGACAGTAATTGACAAACGATTAGGTCAGCACAATATTGTGATGTTAGGCACAGGTCTGTTGGTCTTCTATACAGGGTGATTAAAATTTTGCGTCATTCCTTCTAGGAGGTTATAGGGGTTATATTAAGTATTATTTTAAAAAAGCCCCATGTTTGATTGGTAGCCTGTTGACAGACTTAACCATTCGAAAAGAAAAATTACGATCTTCGCTTCAAATAACGAAAATTTGTGAAATTAAAAAAGTACTCTTCTACAATTTTTTGATGAAAAGTCAAAGCGGCAATGATGTTTTTTGTCATTAACAGATAGTTACGGGTAGATAGCCTTTGTCAATAATATCAAGCATTTGTCAAACAATGACTTGCTTTGAAGCCCCTTTCACAAAATGTACAACAACATCGAATTTGCGGATATGCGATTAGTTGGGGGGAAATGCCACAGTAACATAGCAGAAGGTGTAAGAACTTACACCAGCAAAGGGCTAGAGACACTGGACGATTGGCTCCCGTAATTGACGCAGATTGTGGACGATCTAGAGGTGCTTGGGTTTCAGACACAGAGGAACAGGTATTGGAGATAATTGCAGTAGAGCTTTCCAGGAGTGCTCGGAGCATTGCGCAACCACTGACACTTTCCCAGGCACCGGATAATTGTGCAGATAACTCCCCAGAGGAAGAGCTACATTTCTACCATGTATGTAAGATACACAGGACACATGGACACATTAAATCTCTGATCTTCCGATCACCGGCCCAAATTGAGCAGGAGTTAATTAACCGAAGACGAGAAGCTGCTCAAAATGTGAGCCGAGACTGCTGCGAAGAATGCACAATAAAGTGATGTGACACGGGCACAAACATGTTTGGAGTTAAGCGGGCAGAACTTCATCAACCTTTGCTGATTTAACAACTTAATTGTATTTTATTTGATTAATATTAATCATTGATGCATAACCTTACACAGGAGGTTTTTGTTTACTTTTGTGGCGAGTTGAGGTATATCAATCATCTGCCCCAAAAAGGTTGGCAGCACTGACGGCAAAGTGACAACGTTATCCTATCCAAAAATATTTCTTTTACTTTCCCCTTTCCCTTTCTTTGTTTTGTGTTTACCTATGGTTACTACAATTTTCAATAATTAAGAGGCAACAGGTATTTACGTAATGTTAATGAGACAGATTACCTTGAAAAACATTGTCGCCATTCTTCTGATCTAGTTTTTTGCAAATATCTCAGTTTTTAATAACAATTAATTTTTTTCCTACTTTTTCTATACTCCTAAAACACCTCCCTAATTAGGGAAGAGTTCAAGCGACAATAAAGGCAATAAACATATTTTGCATTTTGGAATAACCCTAATAACGGCATAAACATAACTGGACAGCGCCTAATTCAGCCGACATTTCGCGATCCATACAGGCCTTATTACAGAGCGTTCCTAATTACAGAGAAAAAGAATAAATTAAGAACGTTGCTGAATAGGGTGGACAGAGCTGATTCATCAAGATCGAAAATCGATATTGAGGAAAGAAATGTGTTCAGCTAAGTCGCAGTCGAATAAACACCGCGTAAAAGAGCAAGGAGGAAATGGCTATTTATCCAAAACATTAATAAAATCTCGGAAAGAACAGGAAGGGATTAGAGATCTCTAACATTGGCCAGCTATGATCCATATTGGTTAAATATTATATTTAAAACATGAAGAGACTGAAACCACGCTATAATAACTACAGAAACCATTCATTAGAATTTCACATCAAGCTCTTACATTTCATCATATGCATTCAATAAAAAGTGTAAAATCAAAGTGAAATTTTCAATTCAGCATTTGCATTGTTTCAATTCAAACTTTGGAAATAATATCGACGCATCAGTGATTTTTTAAACTGCATGTATTCGTTACATTTATTATATCCAGAGTCAAGTCCAGAAAATTAACACTAATTAACAGTTTATATTTTTTCATTCACTTATACTTTGATATCGAATCATGCTGTTTATTAAATATAGTTCCCCTAAATTTGAAATGCAGCCGCATGAAAATTGGTTTGTCGAACTATCTAAATTCGGAACGAAGAAAAATTAGGGTTTCCCCTCTTTGATTAAGTGAGCGAGGGCGTTTTGCTTAAATCCCAACACCGAGACACCACAAAGATCTTTGCTCTGCTTAGCTCAGCATTCTTTCGATTCTTTATATACGTTTCGTATAAGTAATCAGGAGCTAATACAGCTAAATATAAATTTCCTGCCACTATCTGGCATTATTTAGATTGAAATATTAAATCTATTCTATTAAGCATTTTTTTCTTTTCGCTTATACAACTTATTCATGTAGGCATTTTTGTAGTAATCATTTTTATTTAATCTTTTTCCTTCCAATAAGTTGGGCAACATTTATACATTTTAGCTGTATATTTCTTAGAATATTGACAATATTAACAGATCCCTTATACATATTTGCAGGATTCCTCAATAAATTAGTGGGGTAATAAAAGCAATAGACAGAGGAAAACAGCAATTTCAAAGTTAATGGGCGAAGCTTAATCCCTTGTAAGAGGGCAACCAAAACTAATATACGGTAGCAGGACTGTTGGTTCTTAACGATACTCTTTGCTTGTTCGCGCTTTTTTAAAGGCCTCAATGGCTTTTTTATTAGCAACATAATTACACAATTTTTGTCGGTCAGCAAAAACAATTATTAACGACACTGGAAAAGTAATTTGAAGTCGCGATTCTTTCGTAGGTCGATATTTTTATTACGTAATAAAGTCTATGCAAAGTAAATTGAGGTGAGTTGGAGAAACTCCAGGTTAGTCAGTGTGTGTCGTATTTGCGTTCGTGCGACCTCTACTCGCAAGGCCTTTGCAGTATAAAACACCGCCAACTGTTAACCGACTGGTTGTTTTCTATTTTGTCTCAATTGAGTTTGCATAGACATTACCATAGTAAGGCCGCTGTTGTGTTTTGTATTGTAATGATCGTCTTCCTCTTTCAACTAAGGACAACTTATGTTAGTTTGAGTTAGGATTATATACATATTTTTTATTTTTTTTTATTGTAAGTATCCGAATGCATTCATCCAGAACATATCCGTTAAATGCACTGAATGCAAAATCGTAAAAGCTGAATGCGTGTATAGTCAAACTAGGACAATTAATTGCTAAGCTTACTTTTCAAAAAGCAGTGTAACTCTTTGGCGGCTTGAACAATAGCAATTGAAACACAATCACATTTCAATATTGTCAATAATTTACTTTAATGTTGAATACAATAAGTATTTGAAACTTTCTCACATCGACTATGATTATTAGATTACCGCCTATTTCGGTAAAAATGTGAGTTTATTTTTCTAAAATTCAAAACAGTGGACCCAAAGGTCTTTTATTTCACACTTTAGGTAATGCTCAGAATAAAGTTAACGAAGCAAAAGCCCAATTTATTTCCGCTAATTAATTGAACTTTAGTGAATCTTTAACTCAATCTGATATCACACTTTTTTAGTAATATTACTCATATCTAAATTTCATTCGCGAGCGGTTTTAGATTATATGCAGTAAGTTTACCGAGAGATTTCTCCAAATGACAAAGCAAATACTCCTTCATATGGATTGCGAATCCACAGTGGAATAACGCAAATCGGAGATTCTTGAATAACGAACAAATAAGGAAACGATAGATATATAATTTAATCATAATGATAAGAATCATCGTAAAATTTACTAAACTGTTGTTTGAAGAATAGCCCTTTTTTTAGTGGAAAAATTTTAAGCCATTGATTTGCCATTCATAAAGTGCCACTGGTGACGCCTGTCCTTATAATTTATCAAATCGTGTAAGGATGCAAAACTATTCACTTACCTTATTCTATTTTCTTTCAAAATGTTTATGTCGATAGTCAAAGTGATTTTTCAATAAAATGTTTGCTCTAAGCTTTTTTGAGAATATTCTATTTCGATTTCGATCTGTATCTACAGTCTTTCATTAAATTCAAAAATTACGTTTACATTCTCAGTAGGTCCGTATAGTGTGCTAACGACTCCATCAATGATGTATTCTTAATATTTACTTTATTTCAATCGATACACATACATCCAAGCGAAGTTTGTTCTAAACAAATCTGTTCTCTTTCGCATGTACTGTAATAAATGTTTTTCAGGAAATTAGCAAACTATTTTGTAACAAGTCCAAAATAAACAAAGTGGAATTTTCCAAAAAGATCGCTGATGTAATAAATTCAATATATATTTTCTGTTTATGTATTATTTTCAAGCATTGCTTATAACGGTTTATATACCTATTGAACTGACATACAAATTTTCTTTTAATAAATAGACAAAATCTAAGAATATATACACAACGCGAAAGTTTCAGTTGATAAACATTGCATTTAATATCCAAAGGAACTCGCATCTAATAATTAGCCTTCATAAATAATGTTGTTTAGAAAACTTTTTTTGATAAATATATGTAAAATAATAAATAAGATGAACATCGGAATCAAAGGTTACGAGCTTTTCTATGCTACGCGGTATCAATTCACATTCGACTGGTAAAGTTTATGCAATCATTTGACTGATATGCCGAGTTAAACATGATTAATCTCCATTTTAGTCACATTTTTTTTAGATACAAACAAACTTTACATAATATAAACCAGCTTGATGGTTAATAACATAAAAAATAGACAACTTTGACTAATACCTAAAAATGTAATGCGGCTGTTTGTTATAATAGTACGTAAATATAGATCAGCAAATGCTTGCATATATTAGATAAAGAAAATAAACAAAGAAAACAAGGCCATTTGTAAATTAAAACACAAAACGCAGTACATGTTTGTTGAACGCGAACGTCTGGTCCCACATTCTGACTAAACAAAATAAAGCTTTTCAAGTTAAGAATAGTATGTTGGCTCGTCTTTGCTGATGCAATAGTGCCCCATAAAAATTACATTTTGCTTGCTATATACTGGGCGATTAAAAAACACATTTTGTTTAATACACACAGAACTAGTAGTCTGTTTTAGTTTGTTGATTCTTAAAGTAGAAGTTTGTGGTTTTCTTAAAATAACCAAAAATAGACATATACAGTTTCTATAAAGCAAGCAAAAGTCTCTTGTCTGAGAAGTTCAATATATCTACTTAATATTTTCAGAGTTTCAGAAATAATATTGTTGCATGCACGGGTTTTACTCTTGCAAGCTTACCTAAAAAAATGTGTTATTCAAAATGTCTTTAATTAGGACACCCTAATAAGTAAGTGTAATAAACAATAACTTCTAACCGGTAATTTTGCCAACTCTTTTGGTGGAGAAATTAGAGCGAAATTCCACTCTACCGCTTAGTTTAAATGTTTAAATGTTACGTTCTGATTGTAGGTCTAATTTTCTCAGCGCCACAATTTGCAATTCTGAGTAGTTCTCTTTTGACGATTTGATCAAATAAGTTCTTATGTTAGTGATTTTTTGATGATTTCAGTAAATTCGTACTGTTCCTTAAAATGGTGGGTTGGCTTCTATTTCTAATTTTTGCTAATCGCATCTGAATCAGGGCGTTCACAAACTCTAGGTACCACTACCCTCTGAAAAAAATGCTATGTAGAACAACTAAAGCCAATGAAAAAGTGTTTATGAACTATAATGAATAGAAAACTGAGTGGACTGATTATATGAAAGATAGATCATAAAGATTCTTTTGATCATTGCGCCAGTATTTCGTTGCGTATGCATCTTGGAAACTGAAACACTGTTGCAAAATTCACTCAGTTCTCATATAAAAGACGTATAATGTTAACATGAATTAACTTAGCACCTCGGCTTTGGAAGATCACTACCTCAAAACCATTCCCTGATCTTACAACCATTCACGAGTTAGGCCCCGATATTTGATTTGCCGAAAATTGAACTGTGTTGATGTTGTGTGAGGAGCTGAATTTAATAATCTATGGATCTAGGATATAAGACATCAATAACAAAAAAAGTTCATCTAAATTTGGAACAACTATGGTTCACTTCTGCAAGAGAAACTAGTCAAACTTAGACTACATCGAGAGTTGAACCACTGCTCTTAAATTGATTTAAAAGGAAACTGAAACTGCCGATTATTTGTTTTATTAAAGTACAATATCAGGCCTTCAGACTGTCATTATAGTTCTGATGAGGATATCATCAACCATGTTGGTGATTTGAATTTAGCTACTGAAACTGATTCTCAATTTTCTGGCCATGACTCAAAGGGTCAGTCTCTAATTGAGTCAGAAATTATTTCGAGTCTTAATAAATATTTGTTAAAAAATGAGTTTAAAAAGTTCGCAAGGATTTATTTAAAAATATTTCCTGTGTCAACATATGGCTATTGAACAAATCAAGAGCAGTGAGCATTGTGAAATCCAGCTCATTAGTATTAAAAACATCTCCGAATTCGAGAAAAACAACTATCGAAATAAGCAAGCCTGCAATCAAACATCTGGCGATTCCATTCACTGGATATTCATTTAACCAGAAGGAGAACGTATCAAAATTAAATGCCTATTCCAAGAAGAAGTTCAACGACGCAACAATGGTACATACTTAATTGACACCCCAATGTTGAATTGATTAATCGAAACTTAGATGATCTGCAATCAATAAAATAGCAGACATTGATCAATAGACCAACCTTGGAAACTGATAGTATCTCCAACCAGCCAAGCTTTTGAACCCTTGCTATCTACCTATTTCTAACTATTGGAGCGATTGACTTTGATGAAAAGAAGCAAATCCAATACATCGACCGAAACCAACCAAACCTCAAGAAGATGTGGATTTTGCTGTTATTCATCTGCCTCGTTAACTCTTGTTGTGGAGGAATTATTTCAGCATCTGAACTTTGGGTCTAGCCGCGATCAGTCGGTTTTTGTGATGGATTGTGTAAACATAATGATTGTAAAATTCGAAGTAAAATCTTTTTTAAGAACATGTTTTGACAATGGAATAATTTAACTCATCTCTCCCATAGCTTCGCCCAGTGTTGATGAGAAACATAATCCACATATCTCTTACGATGATTCATTTAATCTTGTTAATGTGTTAATTCCATGTTGAAGATATTTGACAAGACAAAAAAAGAAACTTTTTGTTCCATAATTATTTGCGTCCGAATCCAAAATAAATTGTTTATCATTGGACTCGAGCCGCCTACGTATTGTTAACCGTCATTTCATCCGTCCATGAGATTGAGATTTTTGTCGGTTAGGAAATGCATACGTTTGAAGATCTTTGAAAATTCTTGCATAAATATGACATATGGCACGGTACTTATTGTACATGACAAAACTACTGAGAGAGCAGCGCAAATACTCCAAACACTAACAAACAACACAATGACATGGTTTTATAAATGGAGACTAACACCAAACGCGTCAAAAAACCAACTTCTGCTCACAAACCACAGACTCAACGCTGACTCCCCTACAATAACTGCAGACGGCCAAACGACAAAACCAAAAAATGACGTAAAATACCTTGGAATCACAATCGACCACAAACTTAAATTCACTAAACACATACGAAACATCAGGGCAGAAACAATAAAGAGAACAAAACACTTCCGATCACTAACCTACAAAGACAGAGGAATTAGCACAAACACCGCCACCAAAATATATAAAGCTATTTGTAGATCTTGCTAGACTTTGGACATATACTCATGACCAACGGAACAGAAAGGACAAAACGTTATACACAAACAACAGAACAAATTGCACTAAGACTAATAACACGAATAAGACACCCCCAAAACCCACTACACAACCCCCCCCCCCCCCCCCCACCCAACTACTATACGAACGCACAAATATGACAAAGATCTCGGAAAGACTCATACAGCTACAGACAAAATGGACAAACAACCCCTACAACTGGACCATACTGAATCCCCTTTGTCTTACAAGACCAACCAGACAATCCCGCTTCCGTTTCCCTACATTAACGCTACTCGAACACTTACAAACGCAACGGACTAGTGGACAATAAAATAATTTCTTCTTGCCACTGAAATCTTATTTATTTAATAGTATTGTTAACCTAGAATAAGAGAATTTTCATATTTGTTTTTTATTTAGATTAAGACTACATGTATTAAACAAGGGCAGAAAGACCGATAGGTCGATAGCCTTTTTTAGAAATAAAGATGTTTACTACTACTACTATGACATATGGATGACTCAGTCTTCTTCTAATAATCATAATAATCATCTGTAGTTGCTAACACTCCATATTCAGTAACTGTTCCATTTTATTTCATATGCAGAAAAATACACTAATATATTTTTCAGTCAAGTTATGACGCTTTCAATTAGTCATTTCATTAACGGAGTAGCTGTATCGCAATATGCTAGCTGTTCTGTCGTGAAACGTGAACTTTTCAAGAACAACAAAGTCTTTCTTGGTTAGTGTGAAAATTGTATTTGATTTTAAAACTCCAATTCTCTGCGGATTTTGAAGCTATATTCTATGCTGTTTTATCACTTAAACTGTATTTTTATTATACTTTTTAGTTATGTTCCTGTCAGTTTCTTTAGTCCAAGGTTCCACTTTTACGATAAATTCGCCCGTAAGGTAAGAGGGAGGTACGGCTTTCACTAGTTTACTAGTGGCTGATTGATCATCATCGTCATCACACTAGTACTGGTCAGGAAATAATTTCATAACTCAAAATAACGCTCGAACATTGACATTCAAAGCTCATGTCAACTGGTACTTGATCAATCTGTTGACATATATGTGCACGAGATATTTTCAATAAATGTTTCCAGTGTAAGCATTGGTTCACTCCTTTTCCTGTTACCACCCATATCAAAATATCAGAATGGATGTGTTCTGTGCCATCTTCTACTTGAAACGTTGAAAAGTATCGCTTGGTTCTTGTTTCCTTGCCAATTACTGATGAATTATTAAAGCGTTTTCTTTCCTTTAGATTTACGTATGTTTTCAAAGATGTCACCATTTTCAGCCATGTCTCCTCCACTTTACCGTTTGAAAAGATCTGGTTACTCACGTTGCTTTATCATGTTCGAAGGTTTCAGCAGGGTTTAAAGTACTTTATATCACAGTTTAGGTACGTATTATGTACAGTAAGAGAGTAACGGTGCCTGTAAAAATAATATTTTTTGACTGAACAAGTGTGTCATTGAACACTTCATGTTGATATTTCTCTTAAATATAAGTTCAGATATCTTTTCATATATACAAATCGCGGATGTTCGACGACATCAAACAAACATCCTTGCATGTCTTTGTTGTTTTTCTCAATTATTCTCGCTTTGGCTTGAGTATCCGCTTAGTGACCATTGTATGTTGAGCTTGCCGAGCTAGGAGTTTTCACATCCTATACTATACTACTATACGCACATTTGATATATTCCATACTTTTAAAAACACAGGGCTCAACGTTTCCGCATTATGAAGGAAGGCAGTACATTATATTTTCAAGTAACTTAGTTAAAATACCACAAAATACCATTTTTGCCGCAGTTCCCGGTTTAAATTGAATGTCTAAATTAATGGAACTTGACTGCCTATTAATAGTTTTCCGAAGTGCCAAACCAACTTTTTTTCCTATTTATACACAATGTCTACTCGATTGGAAAACGAATATCATCATCAACTAGGTAAACTAGATAGGAACTAAAAAGCATAATTATTGTTAATATGTTAATTTAAGTAGCAATTTGTTTACATATAAACTGGGTAAAGTACAGTAATATCGTTGCTAATGTATGTCTTGTCTGTAGGGTTTCACTTAAATAGTAAATTTAAACTTTAACTGTAATCTGAAGGTTGATTTGATCTCTATTGCTGTTGGAAATTATTTTTCTATACTCGTACTTACACCATACTATTGCTAAAGAGAAAATTTATATACATACACAACTCATATGTATTTATATTTAGCCTTAGTTTCGACAAAACTTGAATTACTAAACCCAGGCTTCTTAACAAGAATAGTTTTTGCAATCTGATTCCAGACTTCTGGAATACGGGCGTTTTGAGATCGTATAGCTTCATAAAAATAAATCTTATGAAAACAACGTTTATCGTGTCATACAAACAAACAAACAGTTTGCGTGAATTTAAAACATTCATGCCAAGTTTTCTGGCGTAAAAGCATTAACGATCGGATATACAGGATGGATTTTTCGTTCTGGAATTGTGTTTCCTTAGTTTGACAAATATGTTGTAATATGTTCGAAATCTGTACGCATGTGAATGTACTATTGAATATTCAAATTGGAAATAGCATATGAAAGGTCAGGTCAACAAATATTTATCAGTCACTAAATATTGAAATACAGACTAAAGAGAAATTCATTTACTTGTCGATTGGTCCTATATGGTGTTTGCTTAGTTGTCCCTTTTGCCCTATAAGTAAATAAACTAGCATCTGGCGTAGGTACCTATCTTAAAATGAAGCGGTTCGTGGCTCTTTTGTGTTTTCAAATGCCTTGCTTTCTATAGGCGACAGACACACAGTAAGAGAAAAAATCCCATGTTTAGAGAACAACAAAAACAAAGCTAGAATAATATAAAATGCGACACATTTGGGGATAGATCGAATTTCAAAACAAGTCTGGAGTCCTTTTCTGCCAGCTGTCATGGCTACAGTTGTGTTTTTCTTTCATTTACCGGAAAAAAAATATCTTCAAATGCGACAACCAACAATCTGGACCACTTAAGGGCATCTTGGAGAAATCCTTTCTTTCATTAAAAGCAAGTACATTGTACGGAATGAGAACTTTATTAATTTATAAAAGTATCACGTAGGATTTCGAAATAAACTTATTTCGTATGGAATAACAGTGGTTTTTATTTAGATTTGGTTATCCAAATGTAATAATAGATTTTCTATTAGAAACTTTAGAATCTTAATCAATTGAAAGTTTTATTAGTCTTTTGAAGTATTTATTACGCTTTTACGTGAAGACCGACAAGAAATAGTCGAACTAACATTTGCTTTATTGAAAATATGTTAATGTTTTGCTTGCACTTGAGCTATGCGAACATGTTCTGGATCGATCAAACTTTTCTGGTCATTTAATTCTGAAAAGTACTTCCATATCTCCGAAAGTTTATTGTTAGCAACTCATTTGCTAGATCAAGAGTGGTGGGCTGGATCTCCTCCAGAATTTTTTAAACGCGTCCCGAACATATGCTATTTATACTTTCGTAAGTTGCTTTAATTATGTCTGTTTTTGTCTTTATGTTTTTTTCTAAAACTCAAATCTGCAACATTATTTGGCTCGTTGCTGCTTGCAGGTTTTTATGATTGTAAGTCAAATTGTAAAATTTGGAAATTGTCGATGTTTAAGAACCTCCATGATGTAATGTAGTATGAACCCGAACAAACTATATCGCAAATATGTACTTATACATTCGATCGGCAAAAAGTTTCTGGATCATCTAAACCATAGTCGATGATCCTGAATGTAAGTAACAATGGAACAACTAGTAAAGACCACTTTCACCTATAAAACCTAATTCCAGTCAATCTAAATCTCAAGTGTCTGTTTCCCTTTTTACTTTTTCGATAAATTTGCAAGGCAGAAATTGATAACAAAACTCCAAAATAGACATCGTTTAACCTAAGCATCTTCGGCGATGAATGATGTCTTTGATATATTGAATTTTATTTGTCATCCTACTTAAACAAATTGTGACACCCTCATACCACGTGAACTTTTGAGCTGTATGACTACACATAAAACCGGGTCGTAATATTTTTACCTTAACAACATTAATTTATTTAAGTAAACATGTGAATATTTAATTATCTTGGTAACAGCTTTACTAAAAAGTTCATATCTATTCTTGTATACATATATTGTAGTTACGTAAACATGCCAGTCGCGTCTTATATAAGCGAAGTATTGTTGTAATCTACAATTATTAATTTATCTAACATTCAGCAGTTGATGCTGTTAAATTTTTAGTTAAGTAGCATGAGCTTTTTATATCTCTATCGTTCGCGCATAGAGTTTGAAAAATCTCAAACTATTCAATATGAATCAGATTGAAATGGAAAAAATCAGCGAATAAAATATTTAGAAAAAAATTGCTAAAATGGCTTCACGTTTCAGAAGTTGAATATATCTATGTATTGAAAGAAAATTGTATGTATTTCATTCTTGATGTTTTTATCAGTAATTTTTCAGGACAAAAACAAAAACATTGACACTTGAAATATGAAATTCGAGAAAAAATAGAAGTGGTCGACTACTGATAACTGCTTGTTTGCTACACAAATATGCACTGTGTCCAAGATAAGAAGGGATAGTGTGGGGATATCGGAAAGCGTAAATGATACGAAGTTGGTCAAGTGAGGAAAAAGCTACTACGAAAAGGCAAATAATATAGGTCTTTCGATTATTTAATACGAATTTTTGTTTATGACTAGTTTTTGTAATCACCAATATAATTTTCATACCACTAATTGAAAGCTATCTAAGCATTAGCCTTTATTTTTTTTATTTTTTAAATGTCCAACGTTTTTTCTATTTAATCAGTATTGTTTTATAAAATTTTCCGATATCCTCATACTGGCTGCTTTAATCTCGGACACATTTGTGTAGTATCAAAGAAGTTAGGCTTTCGCGACCATTCCTCGGAACTAGTAAGATTTTCAGGCTGTTAGGTAGATGTGAAAAAATTTCGTCCAAAAGTTTCGCAAGCACGAGTAGTTTACATACGCGGGGGTATTTCTCTCTAAAGCTTAGTCCAGTGGAAACTTTCGAGCGAAACACGTCTAAGCATGCAAAAGCCTTGCTTGCGAAAGGGCAGAAAGAAATTGTTTTCCACGAAGACTTGAAAGCGACGAAAATCACAGCAGTTTCGAAATTGTCTAGTGTTTGTAAAATGACAGAAAAAAGAAAACAAACATTTATTAAGCAAGGAATAACAAGGTTTTGCAAGGAAACTCATCGACATCATTGCGTATGAAAGTAACGAATGTTATTTTTTTAATTTCTGGCCAATAATTTGTGTTACACTGAATGTCAATTAAAACTGAAACTGACGTTCTAGGGTACATTTTAGGAGTTGATATTATCTTTATTATTCGATTACGTACTGGAATTTTTTTAAATACGTTGCATTTTAAATCTTTTTATAAGTAAATTCAGTAGTATTCAATTACATGAAACTCATACTCACAAATATCGCGAAAATGCGCAATTGTTAAAAAAACAATAAGTTTCTAAAATGTTGTCGTTCATTATTATTTTTATGGGTTTATTAAAATTTAATGGAAAAATAGAATTGTTCTTACTTGCACTTTTTCAATCATTCAAACCTCAACATTGGACGTTTCTACTGTTTCTACATTGGACGTTTCTATATTTTGATGAAACTGTGTAAAGCCGTTTGCTGAAGGTCTACCCAGCGACGCAAATGTATTAAAAAATAACGTAATTATTAATTACTGTAAAGGATTGGAACTAGATTTCGCATAATTAGGAAACATTCAGGCATATTGTCGGAATTTCTCTGAGAATAAACGTGGAAGTTCTTAATTATTAATGCATCCTTTAGAAATAGAAATATTCAGCAAATAATTACCTAACCCCTGAACAAGGACTCCCGCAAGGATCCCCGCTCTCACCATTCCTATATAATATATACTGCCATGATATCTATAATTACCACTTACCAGACAAAAACCAAATAGACAAATCAGCGTACATATTACTATACCCCGACGATACTGCACTAATAGTGCACGACAAAACCACTGAAAAAGCGACTGAAAGACTCCAAACACTAACGAACAATACAATGTCATGGTTCTATAAATGGAGACTAACACCAAACGCGTCAAAAAATCAACTCCTACTCACAAACCACCGACTCAACGCTGACTCCCCTACAATAATTGCAGACGGCCAAAGGACAGAACCAAAGAATGACATAAAATACCTAGGAACCACGATTGACCACAAACTTAAATTCACTAAACACATACGAAACATGAGGACAGAAACAATAAAGAGAACAAAACACTTCCGATCACTAACCTACAAAGACAGAGGAATTAGCACAAACACCGCCACCAAAATATATAAAGCTATTTGTAGACCCTTGCTAGACTATGGACATATACTCATGAGCAACGGAACAGAAAGGACAAAACGTTATATACAAACAACAGAACAAATTGCACTAAGACTAATAACACGAATAAGACACCCCCAAAACCCACTACACAACCCCTCCACCCAACTACTATACGAACGCACAAACATGACAAAGATTTCGGAAAGACTTATACATCTACAGACAAAATTAACAAACAACCCCTACAACTGGACCATACTGAATCCCCTTTGTCTTACAAGACCAACCAGACAATCCCGCTTCCGTTTCCCTACATCAACGCTACTCGAACACTTACAAACGCAACTGACTAGTGGACAATAAAATAATTTTTCTTGTCATTAGAATTGGAAAGTTTATTTATTAAGATTGTTAACCTAGAATAAGAGAATTTTCATATTTGTTTTTTATTTAGATTAAGACTACATGTATTAAACAAGGGCAGAAAGTCCGATAGGTCGATAGCCTTTTTTAGAAAAAAAGATGTTTACTACTACTAATTACAGTTAAGTTAAGTAATTTTAGTTGCTGGTGTATTTTCTAAACCTTGATAGTTTTTAAGTTGCTGATTGTGCAAAATCATATAAACTTTATATTTCATCTTCGAAATTTTACTTTTCATTGCAACATTTTACTTGCAACATAAACTGAACGTGAGTCACTCTGTAGTCACACGCAATACAAAACAATATAAAATATCATTCTTGTTAAACAAACAATTAAGCAAGTAAGAGATCATTATTTTTAAATTTCTATAGATATGGTTTCCTTTTGGGGAATGTTTTTTGTTTTGCAGGCTATTTGTCAGTTTTTGCTTCAAATGTATATAAATACGTGTTCTTAGCCAGACTTGAAAGAAAACGTTGACACCTGCGAATAAAATAAACAAGTCGCCATCGTGCTTTTCTTATTAACACCGAACAGACATAACTGCTTCGATCAGCTCTTTTCCTGCTGATCTTTGCTCTACGCACTGGTTAAGAACATGTTGCTAATTTACTAATTAACGTTTATTTTCTTCAGAGGGCCAATTTTGCATTACTTGCATTTTCTTTACTACATATGAACGAAATACTGTATCAGCAAATTTTAGTCGGATGCAAACGTGCTTAACACAAATTAAAAAATAAATATAGCAGCTGGAACACCGGACAACGCATACCTATTCCGGAGCGAAACCGGAAAAGAGAATTGCCATGTTTTATAACCAAGAAAGGGCGCGTCTACAGAGATGAAATTATAATATCTTTTCGACTAAGCGCAATGTCCCGTATAAATTTGCTTTCCGACATTAAACTTATAAAATATAAACCTTAGGTTAGCATCATTCGGCATTATTTCAGCCCGTTCTGACGCTTTCGGGGTTTCAAAAATAGAAACTCGCAAGATAATAATTTTGAACCACTGAACATTTAATTGAATCATACAATCAATTCATCTACAGCATTATTACGGTTATTGTCCGAACATCGCTCTTACTATCATAGCAGTTAATTATTCGAATAAGACTGTCGACCCGCTGATAACTGCTAGAGTAAACATAGTAATTGTTTGTTTAAAAATTTGAAAAATAACAAATATAAATAGTAATTCAATTTGGATCTTGAGGGACATGCTGACGTTCTTTGTTTGTACACGTGTATGTTTTAAAACCATATGCAACTTTGATAGTATATTTTGCGCATCTTTTATATTTCTCGTGGCATTTTAAGATTAATATAAAATGTCTTTTCATAACTACGAAGTTGTCAACGATTTTAAATGTCGAATTTTTACGTTTTCTACACAAAACTTGGCAGGTATGCACATTAGTAAGCTTTTAGTCCATGTTTATTATTTACATACATTATTTTAACACCGTGTTAATATGCAAATTTTACTGGGTTGGAATCTTTTTTAGATCATGGTCTGATCACAGCAATTTGTCAAATTAATCTTAATTGTATTACAGGGTCACATAGGAGAAGTGCCCTACGAGACAGCTGTGGGATGGTCAAAGAATCACTATCCAGCAGCCACGAGTCCTTGGTCTTCTCGAATCAGGCATTCTCAATATAGTGTAAGTGTTTGCAAATTTTAATAAATCTACTCTATTTAGTACTGCCACTTTACAAAAGTAAGTACAAAATGAAACCAAATTCTTCAGATATTTCCGTGAAATATTCTTGTGCCGATATATACAAGGCGATCCAAAATGAGTTACAAACGTTGCGAGAGGGCGTTTTGCTGGATAATTTTTCATATATTCCGAATAAACAATAATATATTGGTGTGGTACATATATAATAATGTGGATGTGGATATTCCTTAGATTATTGGATAATCTCTCAACATTGTTGTTTCATTAGAAGCAAAGCGACCGGTTTTAAGATTTGCTCTTTATTCTGGACAAAAGACTGTCCAAAAAACTCTGGCAGATGCAGCCTCAAAACGAATCAACTTTTGAGTGGTACTTTCTTATTCTTCTCTAATATCTCTGATACAGTGAGTCTTGATTGAAGTCGTAGGCATCAGATCAAGTTTATCAGGAAAATTTCTGCAGATAATGCGTTTATTAATTTTGCTGTGCTACAAGCAATTGATTCAGTTCTCAAAGCTCATTGTTGATGAGATACTCACCAGACAATTTTCGTATGCAAACGAGGAGAATTTTTTTTTTATCTATGATAAATTGGAATAATTTTTGGCAGTACGAAACTACGTTGTTTAGTTTAGAATCTAAACTGGTTCAAAATCAAATTAGAAAAACATCCACCAGACGAAGTAATACTGTCGATGGAGCAGCCATGGGTTAGCAGCCCGTTTTCGTCCATCCTTTAATTCGAATTTGATTTTACCTCTTCTTGATTCCCCATTTTCGTTAATTTTTTCTTGCGCGGCTTGGAAGATTCTTCAAAATTTAATATGTTGCTGCGGAAGCACCCTCTCCCGATTTTCTTATTTGTGATTTATATGATATATGTATAGAGAGAGACAACGCTCACCCATTTACGATCTTACAAAGTGATCACTTTTGTAAATATCATAAATATACGAACTATGCAATGGTTAATCGCATATGGATATCTTCATATCCAGGATTTTTAACAGAGGAAATATGTAAAATTGAAAATTAAACTAAACATCTACTAATTTAATTGCAAAAATATGTTCGCATATGACACAAGTGTGTCTGTGACTTTCCCCATTTATCTGTGCAAATTGCTCCGGTTATTCGTTCGGAAGTTGATATAAACTTCCATCTATACATAACTCTATTATGTAAAGAGCTAAACATCAGATTGTCGATGACTAATAAATTTTCAAATGGCTTGAAGAAACTAATAGTATTTTTCAATAAACACATATTGGTATTACTGTTTATAGCCGTTTTATTGCAGCGATCAACTTAATGATGTATTGAAATCTTTTGACTTTGTTCTGCAATCCCTCGGCAATCAAATCGATAAATTTCGAGTGCCGCAACATTGCTTTCTCTGGTTTTGGGCATTTAAACATTTTCTATTTACGACCTGTTTTCCAACATAACTAGTGTCCAGTGGGTGTTTTATAAAACTGTAGTGAAAAATGATTAATAACTGTGAATATTAGTGAATACCGTCGAGGCAGGTATAATTGGAGGAATAATGGCGGATAATCTATTATACTTGAATATGTTTTAGGTTTTGACAATTCTCAGAGAGTTTAATGTGTAGTTGAATATCTAAGAAAAATGAAAGTGCGAGTTTCCACAGTACGTTTCAAATTGTATATTTTTTAGCATTTATTAATGGCTGGGAACAACTTAATAGATTTAGAGAATTCTACTCTTTACTGTTAAATTTCTGTAATTTGCACATTTTATGTCACCAAGCCAGTCTAAAAATAACGATAAGAATAAAATGATTTACTATGTAAAGAATGAACAAGAGTTTTTAATTTTAAATTGTTATATATTTGTTTAACATTTTTGCTGGTACGGTTTTGTAAATGTTATCTCGGTTCAGCAGAAGGCCCAGTTATCTGGGTTTGAAAGAAGTTGCAAACTAAAAGCCCATTAAACACATGAAATAAGAAAAGTAATATTGCAAAATCGGAGTGGCTTATGGTACTTATGTACATTAATGAAAACATGGATTTAAAATGTTTTTAAAGATATTATTTCACTATAGTGTTTTACACTGGCACACTATCATATCAATCGTATTCTACTGCCAAAACTACTACTTCAACTCAAAAATTATGTTACTTCAAATTAAAAATCCATTGTAAGTTTGGCAAGTACTATTTATTTTACACCTTCTTTATCTCTTCTTTTTCTCGTGAAATAATCTTCACAAATTTTTGTGGCAAAATATTTCACTTTCAGTTTATATCAGGTTAGTTGTTTTTTGGAAATTTCGACAATTTTTTGAAACTGCAAATGTCGTTTAAGAAATTGTCAATCAACGAACTTTCAAACCAGTCGAAGTATTATTAATTATATTATGGTATTCTAATCGATGGAATATATAGGTTAATAGTGACTTTTCTTAAAAAGCTGGACACCGTCTGTATAATTCAGTATCCCGGGACATATTTCCGTTTTACCACCAGTCTGTGTAACTATACAGGTTGTGACTCGACCGACAAAGCTATAGCAGGTGTTTTAGGAAAAAAGCTCATATCAACTGTAGGTCGATTCACTTTTGTTTCAAAAGTATTAAAGTATGTAAAAAATTTAATATTCAACATTTATGAAAGAATAATAAAAAAACTACAGAAACTCTTCAGATTAAAAACTGCCGTTTTCTATATATGCGGCTGCTCTTTGCGCCATGGAATGTTGCTTCTTAATTTCATTCAATTCGAGGCGCAAACAATTACCTGTTTAAATAAAAAAAAAATTAATTAAAAGGCCTAAAGGTGACAAGTCTGGTTATTTAGCTGGTTAATCTATATGACCGGCTTGCTCTATCCAATGATCACGAAAGGTTGATTTCAAAAATACTATTACTTGTCTGCCACATTCCTGAAATCAAATACTTTGTAGGCTTTTCAAAGACACATTCTGTAGGAAACCGGTCAACTTTTCCTCCAAAAAATGCAAACGTTTTCCGTTTCTCAGGGTTCCTTTTAAGATTTACTATTCGACAATTTGGTTATTCAACAGGCCGCACCAAACGCTGACAGAGAAGCGTTGTTGATGATTCCGAATGACAATGCCATGTGATTTTTCGTACCCCAAAATATGCTTATTTCGAGTCTTGTTAATACCATCTCGTAAACAGTATCTTGTCTCTAAAAAGTATGTGGGAAATAAGGTCTAAGTTAGCATGCAGTCACTGCCAATATCGCAGCCGATGTTCTAAGTCACTAGGAATTAAATGTTGGAACTCTTTTGGATGATATGGAAAAAGTTCATCACCGTGAATAGTTCTTTCAGCACGGTTTTACTAATCTCAGTTGCTTGAGATATTCTACTAATAGTTGTAGAAGGACTTCATTCAATTGCAGTTGCAGGCGACTATCTGGAAATCATCTTGTGTTCAGTGATGTTTGAAAATGATAAGGCAAAACTCCATCTGGATATCGTCTGTGATACTCTCCTGCTGACGCACGTCCAGTCGCATCACAAAAACCGTATATGAAGATAATCTCGGCGTATTCCGTGCCAACATGCCAACATGTGTTCAATACGTCTTTTATAGACACGTGTCTAGTTTGTCCATAAATAGGTTACCATTATATGTTTGAGATAAAAGCGAATTGACCTAACCTATAGTTGATATGAATTTCATCAGAATGACCCCGAGAACACCAGGTATGCGTTCGTTGGTCGAGTAATGAAACACCCCCTATTTTAAGAATTTTATTCTCCATTCAGGAGAAAACGTTTTCTCCTATTATTACTTCTAAACTAGTTCCTCTCTCTAATTTTGAAATTTGTCGTCGAACACATTTGAGAGGTTGTAACATTTAACATATAGTAGAAAATGTTGGGTTCGTGCAGGTATGTAGGGGCACCTCTCTCTTGTAGGTGGGAGAACTTGTAATATGTGAAGAATATTCACTTTTTCTCACTTTTTTTAGCCTTCTTTTGTGTCGCCGTCTACTGGCTAATGCGCTCCCATTATCTAATCCATAGGCAATAAATATCTCTGAAATCGGCTTGGAGCCAAAAACATGTTTCAGGGTGGTAGCGTTAGATTCGTGTGGAGAAATATTCAATTTCTGAGTGCGTTATAGTTAAGATTTTCAAGCAAAGGTTTTGAAAATTACGTTGCAACGTAAAAGGAAAATCAGGTGCAAGTATCAATGTACGTAAAAAGTCAAGCACGTCGAACTTAGATCTTAGCAGAATTGGTGCAAAATTTCATTAAGAAAAGAGTTAATGAAACAGTGAGCTTTAACTTCGTTAAGAATTGTTGTTAATTTGGTAGTACGACAATGGCTGTAATAGAAAATGGTCTTCTTGGCGTTTTAAATGTAAATTATATATTTGTCAGGATGAATGCAGGATACCAACCTACCGGAACTTACATTCAGGGACATTAACTTGAATTATTTTCATATGACAAAGCTTGTCTAGATTTTAATTCTATAGAAAAATTCATTTAAAATTGTTCCTCAGTACATCATCAACTATTTGAATATTACATTAATAGTCCATATTTGGAACGAGATTTTGTTGTAGCAAAACGAAGCAGACATTTATCAATTCCTTATTGAAACAATTCCTTCAATAGTTTTAAGATGGAAACTACTTAATTGGGAGTGAAAATATCAGATAAAAAGTACAGAAAAGAGTAGAATTAAAGTTCAGTTTGTTCTCTACAAATATTTATGTCATTTGTGCGGTTCACTTCAAAGCAACTCATCAATACTAGTCGTTCTAGTTTATTTTAGGGATCACTCCGATGTTTTCCTATGTCTGTTGTGCTCAAAGCATATTAAAGTTCCTTCAGTATAATTTTATATTTGCTCTAAGTGCAAATACAAATAATTGAAAAGAAAGTTTGGAAATATTTGCATTTAATGTATTTATCATGAAAGTATGGTAAATAACAATACATATTTTAAAAAAATACCTAGTATAATTGTACTTTCTGCTTTTTCTATATGTTGTTTTTGATAATTTTATTAGATTCTTTAAATTTTGCCTTAGTAGTAAAAACATTTAGTTTGAGTATACCTTTGAAAATATAGCAAAACGTGTAAATAAAATATACAGCGTGTTGCAAAATCGCATCCTTGGACAGTGCGAATAAAATACAGACTTTTTGCTTACACCGGGTGTTCCGATATTTCACAGGGCGATTTTTCAGGTATTTTTTAAATAAAAAGTCCATGTAGACAGGGTCCACAAGGATTTTCTTATCGGGCTACAGGGCGTTAAAAAATTAATTCTAATTTTGTATTTTCCTAAGTAATGTTTGAGATAATAATGGCATTTGGACAAAATTTTGTATTTACGGGTTACGACGCGACGTGACAAATTTACATTTAATCTTGGGTTTGTTCTTACATGATGAGAAAGACATGGGCGGAACCTACATGTCTTGCTATCTTTCTAACCATCAGTCAAAATATCTCGAAACGATTGTTTGAAGCGACTTTTGATAAGAATACCTTTATGTAAAATTATAGAGGAATTTATAATCTTGCGACACAATGTGACACAAGCATGCACTGAAAAGTTATGACTCTTCAAAAGAGATAAATACATGTAGGAATTGGATGCTACATGCAACAGCAAAACCAAGACCAAATTTATCTTTTGCCGGTTACAGAACTAACCAAATATCAAGTTTCCTCCAATTATCACCATTACTTCAAAAATTACTTAGAAAAAACAAAAATAAAAATTAATATTTTACCATCCTGTAGCTTGGTGAGCAAGGCATTGAGAAGTCATGAACTATACGAACTTTTTATATAAAAAATATGCGAAATATCGTATACTTACTAAAAAACACCCGGTATATGGAGTATTTTAACCGTTGAGTCCCCAATATCTACTTTCAACATTAATTTTGCCTTCTGATAACGACCAGTTGAAAGCCCGAATATAGATGACCATTCCAGGTACATGTTTGGTTACAAAACTTTGTAACCACTAACCTTAATAAGTTTTTACATTTGCAAAAGTCGTGAAAATGGGAGCAGCGACATGTAGATATTTTTTGCAAAGGAAACCTCCAGTCATTAAACTTACATTTTGTAACAATTTAATGTGAAATATAGACAAAAGAAGAACATTTCGTTCCTTATTATTTCTGAGGCTAGAAGACTCTAAAATTTTTAACTATAAAGCATTTAATCTCATCATCATCAGCAATAACACTATGCCAATTTATTTAGTCTTATAAATAATCTCTAGTTTCACGTGTTAATATAATGGTATTTGTGTAAAGTTAATGATGGAGAATCTTCCAGTGCGGGAGTGACCATCTAGAAATAGATGAAATAGTGGCGCTGTTGTTTAATTTATGATTTCGTTTTTTACAAATATATCGGTTTTAGGAGCGGGTATATCAAAAAGCTAAGACGTATTTCTTATAGAGAAAATGTTCTTATTTTCAATCTCTAGTTTGATTGGTTTCGTTTGAAAGACCGTACCCCAAACCGTATGTTTCTGATTAGTTCTGCTAATAAATTCGTAACTATCGTATAGAGATGGGTAACTCAGTAAATTTTCAACAGCCGGCGCAGTGCCGGTGGCATGGCTTGGAGCGCCAACCCAACGCACCAGCGCAGTGACTCACCGCGGCAGTTTATGTCGCAGTAAACTCATATATGAGTACGAGAATGGATAAAAGTGCTGTCATTAGTCATGCGTCGTGGGCCTTGTTTTTACGCGTAGCAGCCGGCAGCGCGTTCTATCTCTTTTTCTTTGGTTTTACTGAAGATAGACACACGCCTGTTGCGTTGTTTTAATGAATGGAATAAATGAAGTCGCAATATATTTCTCTCTCTATAACTCATCAACTCACAGAGCGGCAACAACTGAAAAGCGCACCTCAACTCAGTGTTACCCATGCCTATTATCGTAGAACGTTAGATAGAAAATCTAAAAAAGAAGCAAGAGTGCCGAAGGTTGAACCACTCATCTCAAAAGCCGTTAAAAACATGTCACCATTCAATTCTCACTGTAAATTTAGAAGGATATGTATACAGTTTGGAAAATAAATGCGAAACGTGTTGAAGCAGCTGAAAATGTCGGTTGTCATAAAACTTTTAAGGACGGTTCACTTATATTTTTTTGTGTATTTTTTAGAAACCTTTTAGATATTTAGTCGCTAATGTATGTCGAAAGGGACAAACCCTTGTATTTACCTAACTAGAAACATTTTTTATTTTTGAATATATTTTGATTTTGATTGTTAAAATAATTTTCAAATTTGCTTTTTATTGGAGACTCAGATAAGGATGACGGTCACTGGATGTAACGACATTAGCGCGATTGTAAGGTGTTGTGTCTAATGTAATCTAATAGAAAATATTCCATACATTCAAATTCAAGAATATTTCATCCTACAAGGGTTTGTTGAGTTTAAAAATACATTCTAAACATGTCTTTAAAACTTAAATCTTGCGAAACATCAGCCACGTTGTAATCAACACAATAAGTTAAGAGATTAACGGAGGTCTATGGAGCTTTGTCTTTGTGTAGTTACACTAAATTATCTCCATAAAGTATCGACAAAAAGAAGAACGCTGGAAACCGTTTAGGCAATTACTTTTAAAGGACCTTTGGTTGGGAGCGCCGTAAATATTGCAACCCTTGTTTGTGTTTACGCCATAATGACATCATAATAAGTTCGACAGTCTGGGCTAGCCCCGAACAACAGTGAAAAAGCATTCTTTCGGAGATTTAAAACCCAAAGGGCGGCTTATATTGCCATTTTTTCTTACTGATTTTTCGTTTTTGTGTGGGCTGACAATCTTTTATACGACTTTAGATTAGGCATTTGTTATTTTTGGCTGGCAAAATGGCACTCTTTCCGCAGTTTAAGGCCATACGTTAGAAAAGGGATTTTCAATAATTCAGATACACATAAAAAAATTTATGGTACAATATTTACCGTTATTAATTCATTGTTAATTTGCTCTACATAGCACAGGATTACATATTTAGTATCAGATTCGCTTCCGACGCATTGGCAATTAATTTTGCTACAAATGCACTTTATAAAATTCTCCTATTGTATGTAATGAACCTATATTTTGTATATTTAGATGCTTTGACCCCAATAAATAATACATTATGGCTTGAGTTACTATGTATAATGCTAAAGTCCTATTTTGTTAATGGGAATTGACAACGTCCAGATTAGTAAAATTATATTTTCTTCAACTGATTCGTTAGTAAATTTTCATATTTATTTCTAGTGGTTATAAATACAAAGTGGTCTTATCACAACCGACCTTGGATTGTTTACAACTATTTATCGTTAGGGAAACAATACGACTTATCCTACTTTTCAAATAACCGAATACTCTAGTTATCTAACCTTATCTCGTCGAAATTAAACGCTCATTTGATTTCTACTTTTTGGTATGTAACATAAGATATTTCATGACTTTAAGCAATTTGTTCACTTAACACTGTAATTGGTTCTATCAGGATCGGACCTCGGATATTCTGAAGTGTGATTTATATTAAACGTAAATTTTTGTGACTTGATGAGTTCCTGATTTTGTTTTGACTGCTACTAATGAATCAACGTTCCACTTTAGATCATCGCATATCTAGGTGATCCTGTTCGCTATCATTTACTTCTACTTTGACATAATTAAATAAATACATTTGCTATCTTTAGGGTTTATGTTCTATCTAAAAATACACAACTGATAATTATTCATCGTGCTATTTTGTCAATAAATGTATTTATCAGTGGCGGGGTTTGAAGTGTTAATTTTATAGCGACTGAGTTTTGTTGCAATTTTTTACGTTAGAAAAATTACAAATAATCCTCATTTTATTTTTATTTGGCATATGGCATTTGGTTTATGTTTGGCATTCCATTAATTAAATCGCCTCATTATCTAGAGCAAAACACTACGAATTTCACGTTATAAGTTATAACTAATCGACATAATTCAAATAACTACTAGCCGAATAAATTCTACAGCGACAAAATGTCATGAAACTTATTATTAATTCGTATGTTGTTCTGTTCGAGAACCAGTACACGACTCATAAATAATCTTATACAAACAAATAGCCTGAGGGAATCCTGTTAATTATTTATTGCAACGTTCAGTTTTACTATGCTATTTTATGAAGTTTTATAAGTTTTCATTGTGCGTGGTTTGCTAAACAATTTACATGAGATAAATATATACATTGATAAACGTTTTCGTTTTTACATGATGTTTTATCAATTAGTTGCCTTGACGAATCGTACTTTCTTTATATACGAAATTGTAACTTAGTAATGAGACTATGAAGGCTTTCAAGGCCGGTCAAATCACATATAGAAATGTTTTTCGGGCTTTGTCGCCCACTGCCTCATCGCCTTTCATAATGTCCACCGCAGTTGTGGACGAAACTTCAGGAAGAAATTCCATTGGACCACGGCTTCAAAGCCCGAAAAACATTTCTATATGTTAGTAATGAGATATCAAATATTTGAATCTAGGTAATTAAACTCTAAGACTAGCCTTATGTCCGAACGAAACATTTGGCGATTGCATTCACACAGTTGGCGATTATTCCGTTTGGAATATAGAAGACATAATAGCTAACGTGGAAAGCGGTATACATCTACTACCAGCGCAAAAGGCCGATCAAATAAGAGGGGAAACGGCACACATCTTACAACACGCAACACCCCCTAAAAGCAATCTCAACCACGGAGAACGCAAGCACTTAGATCCTTAAACAACGACAAGGAGATCCTCCTTTTACCGGCTGATAAAGAAAATGCCACTGTAGTCATAGCAACGGAGGACTATGATGATAAGATCAAGACACTTCTGGATCCTGCCACTTACAGAAAATAACCACGTGATCCTACATCCCGAATTCTAAGGACTACCAACAACCTTTGTAAGGAATTGTCACCTGCCCTATAAAAACTGAGCAGCTTGAAAAAGTCGGAAGCTCTGCCACCAATACTTTATGGCCTATCCAAAATACACAAACCGGCAGTGCCAGTGAGGCCCATTGTAAGCACTTTAGGAGGCCCCACCTACGAAACCGCTAAATGCCTAGCCAAGCTTCTACAACCAAAAATTGGCCACACGGAGAGTTATATCAACGATTCAGGACACTTCGTTGAGAAGCTAAGATCACCCAATGTCACTAACACGGACATGCTCGTGAGCTTCGATGTGGTTTCGCTTTTTTACGATGGTACCGATAGAAGAATCCATGGGGTACATAGAACAACTTTTTCCTAGCGATATAAGCAAGCTGTTTAGACGTTGCCTTACGACGACATATTTCCAATGGAAGGGTGATTTCTACGAACAAACTGATGGTGTAGCCATGGGGATTCCACTCAGTCTGGTGATAACCAATTACTTCATGGAGATCTTTGAACAGAAAGGGCTGGCGCTGGCACAGAAGAAACCGAAGTGCTGGTTTAGATACGTAGATGATATCCTTTTGATTTGGAGCCACTGGGAGAACGACCTTCGCAGGTTTCTTGACCACCTTAACTCATTGAATCCTAGAATTCAATTCACCATCGAAATTGAGAAAAATGGAAGTCTACCTTTCCTAGATGTTTTGGTTTCCTAGACTACCTAATGGAAGGCTGGGTCATTCGGTCTACAGGAATCCAACACACCGACCACTATCTCAACGAGGAATCAAACCCACACAAAAACTGGGCGTTATTCAATCCTTGGCGAAAAGAGCTGAGAGGATTTGCGATCCAATTGAACTTGAGAAGGAACTGAGACACTTGGAGAGGACATTTAGGATAAATGGGTACAATATTCAGGAGATAAGGAGAATACTCAGGCCAAGAACTTCCTATCAAATTGACACAAAAGTGAAAGGAAAAGGGCTTCGCGTGCCTGCCTACATACACAGAGTCACCGACAGGATTGCCAGGATGATACAGAAACATAACATTAAAACGGTCTTCAAGCCAACAAAAACAATCAAGGAGAGTCTAAGGGCGGGCTAGGACAAAAGGGATCATCTATCAACATCTGGAGTCTATAGGATTCCATGCAGCTGTGGCGCAGTCTACATTGGCACAACTAAGCGAAGCGTCAACACCAGAATATCACAAACACGAGAGAAGCTGCAGATTGGGACAGCCAGAAAAATCGGCTGTAGCTGAGCACGCTCTGGCGGATGGATACCAAATCCTTTTTCATGAAGCAGAATTTTTAGACCAAACCCAACACTTCTTTCCACGAATCACGAGGGAAGTCATTGAAATATTCAAATACTCGGACAACTTTAATAGGGAGGAGGAAGTAAGTGCGCTAAACCAGAACTGGAAGCGAGCACTACGCTCCACGTAGTTATATATATATATATATATATATATATATATATATATATATATATATATATATATATATCTACTAACTCCCAGTTTCAAGCGATGGTGGCGTTTATTCTACCAAACTATATTTTATTTTTACAAATTATAAACAAATTTCTTGTATGTAGGACCCACCAAGTTTACAAAGAATCTGATAAATGAAATGCGCGATAGCTCCTTAATCGGTCATATGTGGCCTTGTGTTTGTTGGAACACTCCTGAATGTTTTATGATGTATCATCAATTTTGTTTTGATCATTGTATATTTTTTTAATCATTGTATCATCAATTCAGTTGACTTGGATAATACCTTTATATTTGGGTTGTGCTTCTTTGTTTTTCGTAACTGCATTCCATTTACGAAACTGTTAGTGTATCTTTTGCCCTTGTTGCAAAAGCTCAGGCATTCAACATATCGTCGGAGCTTGGCTCGGTAAAGATATAACCCTCTTATTTGTGGAATTTAAATGCTTGGATGCTTATTGATATATTAACCAATGTTAGTGTTTTCCTATATAATAATTAAGAAAAGGCAGTTAAACATCGAGAGCTTTCCAGCATGGTCAATTTTCAGTTCTAATGATTTTCGGAATAGCTAAGATGTTGGCAACTCTTTCTCCAAATCAGAAAAGTGTTTTAGGTTGATCATGGCGCTTTGAGGTCATTATTTTTCATTCACAACGAAAAAATTCACAGCTATCACTCAAGCATCTCCATAATCCCCAGCATTTTTTTCGGTAAGGAAATGGCCTCATTCTCAATGTACTTAGGATGATATTGAGAGTTCCTCAAGTGCAACATTTTGGTGCTCTCAACATCAGGCTCACCAACTTGTCCCGAACAGCCACTAATATTGTATTTAGTAAGTTGAAAAAAATGACCTGAATTTTGCACTAACTTGTCTGAGTTATCGTGCATGGGTCTCTCTAAAAGGGAGCTGGTTTGGAAAATCTTGTGAGATGGTGATTGACCTTACGGGCAGATTGATCTTGTGTATCTGAGAAGAGTTAACTTGGCTCTCATATGGCAGAGCCTGTATTTGTTGTATTTTTTGAGCGTGCTGCACATTTTTCCGTCGATGGATCATGTTAGTGTCTTAATAGTAAGCGATATTTGCTCTTGGTTTAAACTTCACCGATCTTCTGGTTGTAGGCATCAATGACGATTGTAGGTTGATTTGTTTTTGTTGGCTAATAATTAATAACAGATCTACTTGAAACTCACCAGGTGAAAAATATTGGTATGGTTGTATATTATGGTGCTATAGTTCTACTTGTCCGAGTATAATACTTTCGCATGCAAATAATTGACCAATTATTAGTAAATTTTACATTTTCTTGAAGGATGCTCCGAACTAAAATGTCCGGACTGAAGGTATGAAATCTTCAATCAAGAATACTGCTAAGTGCACAGGATGGCGACATTACGAAAATACTTTATGCGTAAATCAGCAAGGGCGGATCAGATTAAACTAAAAGCCAAACGGGTAAATCGAGATAATTTTAATGATGGAATTATACATTTGTCACGATAATTAATTTGCAAGAATTCATTATTATCAATTTCGGTTTTTCTATTGAGTTTTCAACGTGATGACATAAATACCTGTATTTCAAAGCGTACGCTCATTACATTAGCTTTATCACAGAACTGCTCAACTTCACTCCATAACCTCATTTCGCAACATCAGTTTTCATTGCCTAGTTACTAGACAAAATTAGCTCTTCTAGAGTCTAGTAGAACTAATGTTTGAATCCAATAGCTTGATAGAAAGGAAAGTTTAGGTATTGATGGGGTCACTATAGTATTTTCCATCCACTGGAAATTTGCGATAATATTTCTCATGTTTTATCGAGTGTTTGAATTAAAAATCCTGATCGTGTTTCGAAGATTCTTTTCCTGAGCGACCCTGCATGTTCAATTTTGGTTTTTAAAACTGCTTTTTTAAGCAGATGGTTACGTTTGTTGGTGTTTATCCTTCAATGCTTAAAGGTGCGGCCCTGTATTTGCACTTTGTCACTTTGAGTTGTTGTATGGAAATGAGTAAAACAAACATAATTGACGCTGATTCATTAATCTCTAGTAGTTTTAAAATTACATGAAAATTTATAGGGTCCAGAATTTCTGTTCAAATTGCTTAGAAACTCCTAATTTCTTTAAGCTGGCTTATTTGCAAATTCTTTTTGGTAAAAATTGTTCTAACTATTTTTCAAATATTCCTCAAATTTTTGTGCAGATTATGAATTTGCTGATGAGAATCGACACGTCACGAACTGTTCTTTAAAATACCTGTCAAATTAAACAAAACTTAAAGATTTGACCATCAAAACTCTTTGCTCAAAATATTTGTCTTCACTAAGCAAGCATTCTGATCGTCCTACTATAGAGCCAGACAAATTAAGCGGTTCAAATACGAAACATAATGGAGAATTGCTGTTTCTTTAGATCTTTAATTCAAATGTTCTCTTTGGAAACAGTTTATTATCTGATTACTCAGTCATAAATTATGGTACAGATTTTTGCCTCTCACAAGCAAGCACTTTCAGTACAGGTTTTGGACCTATTGGTGCTCATCAGCTGAGCTTATCTTACAAATGACACCTTCCAAACCCTACACTTTAAAGGGGCGTTGAATGAAACACCTCGATTAGGAACTCTAGTGTATAGATTCATATTAGCAAGACAAATAGCAACTAGGACAGTTCTACATCGGGCTGTTTCATTTGCAAGCTAAAAACAGCGGATGATGACTAATAGGTCCTGAGAGTTCTTGCTTGTGGCGTACCCGAAAACATTTACTTGTACCAAATGTTTTAATGTCGTTTAATATCAGTTAATTTTATTTCCTGTAGAATAATATTGCATTTCTTTCTTGTAAATAAAGTAATTTTCTAATGTTTGGTTTCGGTTTTATCTTCCTCCAACAGTCATCAGGCTATGCTAAATTTTCCTCAGATCTCACATAGTTTTGGACCACTTCGTATAAAAGATGTTGGAATTGAAATTATGAATAATTTTCTTTGAGTTTCATATGCACTAGAGTCCAACGAATGTTATTAAACAATTTTAATTTGTTGATTCTCAAATGATATTATGTGTGTTTATTAAGGCAAACGTATAGGGAATGCATTTATTACAAAATAACGATCGGTCGGAATTATTTTATTTTTATACCGTTAATGGGTTCAAGTTTATAAGCAGGACGGTACTACAATAAACAATGTAAATAATAGTTTCGTCACTTAGCTTATTTGTTTGGGCACGAATTGTGCTTAATAAATAAAATAATTTCGGTTCATGGCAAACGTCAGCGTATTAGTGATTGTGTGTGCTACTTGGCCCCTCATCTGAATTTAGGACATTTTAGTTGTATTTTGGTTTCAAAATTTACAAATATGTTTTAAAAGTGTTTTCAATTGATATATGGGTGGCAATAATTTAAAAAATAATATCAGGTGTTTATGATAGGATATGGTTCTGTAATGGACCACTTCTGAAGCCGTGCAGGTTGAAACAGAATATTAGCTCCAGTTCAGAGCTAGACAACGATCTGACTAATAATGATTCCTAACTTCTTAAATAATACTTAGCTATACTCTGTGATAAGAGGGATGTTGTCAGGGTTATCGTTTTTTGTACGACTGTCTGGAAATATAGGTACTCGGATGTTGTTTATTTATTCAGGGTCATCTTATCCATTACATTTCCATTAGGGACTACCTATTCCTAAAACAGTTTTTTTGTGGCTTCGTTTCATGGAATTAGTAAAGAAGAGAATTTGTCGCAGCTAGTGAGTAATCATTTCCCGGTTAGTGTAATTTTCTAACAACAACTTGATAAGTGGTTGATAATAATTATTTGACAAAAGATCAGGGGCTCTCAGATTAATATAAGTACAAGGTCATTTTAGCAACTCCGTTTTGTTTATGTGTTTTGTAAGTTAATGGTGGGTTTATTAATGGTTATTTACTGGTATACAATCGTATCAGTTTTTACTGTCAACAATTTATCATAATTAGACCATGTTTTTGTTTTCGATTTTAGCAACTATCATTCAGTGACGTGGGATGAATCTTTACAATTCAGATCTATGAGAACTACATGCAAATTGATAGTTCAGTTTGCTAATTAACTGAAATTCACAAATAGGATTAAGATGGTTCAAAATATACTTAACGGTTATCAATAATAAAACGCATAAAAGAATTGGTTTTTTTGTGGTAGCTGAATTCGGAAACAATAGTACAAATTACAGAAAGCCATTGTAAAATTTGTAAAGTCGAGTTATTTGTGCTAGAAAAAGCGCCTGGCAAGACGCTGTACAAAACGAATTGCGCAAATACGGTGGGCAAAGACTAGCAGAAGAATTAACAACTTTAATACAGAAAATTATATATCAACACAAAATCCCAGATGAATGGCGAACCAGCACTACTGTTCTAATGTTCAAAAAAGGGGACAAGAGGATACAATCAAATTATAGAGGAATAAACGTTTTAAGCACTGCTCTAAAACTAACAACTAAAGTAATTACGATCAAAATTAACAATATTACATCGTTGGCATACGAACAACAGGGATTCAGATCGGGAAGGTCTTGCACAGACGCCGTGTTCGTATTAAGACAAATAGTGGAGAAATCGATTGAATACAACAAGACAGCGTTTATATGTTTTGTTGATCTAACTAGAGCATTTGACCGTGTCCAGCTGAAAGACGTCCTGCATCTCCTTTACAACAGGCAAATCCCACACAATGTCATTAAAATCATAGAGAACATATATACAAACAATAAAATACGAGCACACATAGAAGGAGACTTCACAGAACCAAACCAGCGGGTAGCGGTATTCGCCAGGGAGATTTCCTGAGTCCTACCCTTTTCAATTTAATAATGGAAGAAATTGTTCGAAGTGTTCGAGGGCTAAAGGCATACAAAATGGGGGATGCGGAAATCAAAATAGTGTGTTATGCTGACGATCCCGCTCTCATTGCAGAAAGTGAAGATTACGTACAAAGGTAATTACACTTATTCAACCTGAATTGGTATAGGACTTGCCGGCTTTGGGAATATTGAAGCAGAGGTGAGAGATCAAACAACAAAAGCAATTAGAATATCTGGCTGCCTGAATACAATATGGTGCAATGGGAAGTAGTGCAAGAAGCGATGGATGGAGTATGGGAACGGACACTAAATCGCAGATCTACGAAACCCTCATGAGGCCGGTGAAGACATATACCGCAGAAACCAGACCAGAAACAGCTAAAAGCAAAAGACTCCTAGAGACAGCTGAGATCAAAATACTCCTATAATGTCAAGAAAATCAATGAATGGGTAGCAAACAGGAAGAAGGAATGGAATGAGCACATAAGCAGGATGGACCACCGCAGACTTGTGAGAATCGCTCGCGGCAAGTCCCCATTGGGACGAAGAGATGTTGGGCGCCCCAGGAAACGATGGAGCGACAGGGTCACGCAAGTGGACGATAATTGAACAGGCGATTCGCCTAAAATCAAGAATGAAGAAGAAGATGGAGAGTTATTTGTCAAAATTTCATATATTAACTTCTCAGTCATTTTTAGTGATTAAAACAGTAATTTTCAATTGTTACAGGGTAATAGGAAATTACAACAACAGGATAATATGAAACAACAATTTGCTCTCATTTTATATTTAGTGCTATACAGGAATATTCCTTGTGGGTGGTCACTTAACTAGTGGTAAAATTCAGCCTTCAGTTGGGGACGGACTCTGGAATACAAATTGGGTCAGAAACGGCCCCTTCTTCTACATTCAATAGTATGATACATTAAACAATAGGTTTATGTATTCTTTGATATTGTATGTATTGTAGTATGTTTAGTTTGAGGTTGAAGGTTTTGGTATCATCAGAGCCGTCAAAGGTTTCTGGTGTAAGTCGGTACAGTTTTCGACATGTGCTATCTCACGCACCCCCAGAATTTCATTTCGAGCTTATTCATCATCATCACCATAAGAAAACAACTGTACTGTGCCGACCGCATCCAGTTCGGTTTGATGCATTTAATATGATCGGTCCATCTTGCTGGCGGACGTGCCGTACTTCGGTAGGTCTCATGTATCGGGATCCATTCAGAGCTTCTTTTGGTCCATCGGTTATCTGTCATTTTTGCAATGTGCCTAGCCCGGGTCTATTTTAATGTAATGATTCTACTTGCGGCATCAGCAACGCCGAATTTTTTCTTTATTTCATTATTTGGGACCCGATCCCTCACACTGACGCCAAACATTGACCTCTCCATAGCGTGCTGCGTTTCATATATTTTGTTTACTATCTTCTTGGTGAAAGTATGTGTCTCTGTCCCAAATATCGTCATTTCTAAAACGCACTAGTTAAATGCTTTTTTTAGCATATGGGAATTTTCGATTTAAACACATCGTTAAGGGTACCAAATGTTGCCATTCCAGATTCAATATTCTTTGAATCTCGGTTGTTCGGTTGTCTCGGCCTGTACGAGTTCATGAGCGTGAGGTTTGCTGAAGTCTTTGCAACATTTGCCTGGCTTTGTCAATTTGGAGCCTATTCGCTCTTATCAAATGTGTTTAGTCTGAAAATGAAACTGCTGCAGCATGTTCTATCTCTGTTGTTCAAGCAGCAACAGAAGGCGTACAACTATGTTTATTGTTGTTGCCAAAGTTTTGATCAAGTGTATATTTTAAATATTTTTTTTTGATTGCCAAATAAAATCTTCTTAGTAACGTGTGTGTCCTCCATAGGCTCTTATGCCAGTATCCATTGGTGTTACCATGTTTCTAATCAGGTAGTCATTAATTCATTGGGGCAGATTGTCACAAATCTCAATAAGAACAGCTTTTACTTGCTCGATATTTTGAACAGCAGAAATTTTACATCTTAGACGTCGACCCATCATATCCCATTCATGTTTGATTGAATTGAGATCTGGGAAACATGCAGGCAAATCCATGGTTATTAATCCGATTTCATTGAAAAAAAGAAACGCCACTAGCATCGTGAGTTCGTGCGTTATCATGCATTAGGAAGAAGTTAACTCTGATATGTGTGAAGAAGTTGACGACATGGTATTGAAGGAGGTCTTGTGTATACTGATTTGCATTTAACGCGCCATTAATAATCACCGTATAAGTCAGTTGGTGCCCCTAAACATATTCTACCCCAAACCATAACCGAGAATCGAACATAGGAGACAGTAGGAGTGAAATTAAATTGCTCACATTGTTATCCTCTACGGTAAAATCCTTCTCTGCTATCTATCCAATTTGTGAAGAGCACCTTGGCCCATTGCTCAATATTCCAATTCACCCATGCAACTAAATGAAATCTTCGAAACGTTGGCGCTTTTTTGATCTATAAACTTTTAATCCAGATTCTTCGAGACTTCTTCTAATTGCACCGAAACTGATTTGGGTTTTACGTACTTGTTCCAATTCACTTCTTAATTCGGGAGCTGTTATTCACGTGTTTAGGAGTGTTTGTAGCACTATAAACATGTCGTCTCCAGCTGTAGTTCGTCTGCGCACATAACTTTCTGTGTCTCTCCAACCTATTGCGCTTTAATGAATTACAGATTTGGACTTTTCCAAAATACAATCAACTCCACTGCAAGAGCTACCATTCTCAATCAACGCTCTAGCTCTTACAAAAAAGAGCTCTCTTCATTTGCCCTAGGAACAAATGCAGTTCTTCATTGTAAGTCTTTTTACTGCACAAATGAAACTATGCTTGTTGATTTTGAGTTGACACTGGCAATAAAAAAGCAGAGTTGTTCTAGGAGACCAAGGCTAGAGATGACTTGGAAATAATTGGCAAAATGCAAAGAGAACATTCCCTAAATGCCTGTAATTTTTGCTGAAAGAAGGTTCGAGGAATCCGAAAAATGTTATTATTAAAGGATGTCAAACACCAATATCGTATCAGGAAATATTGTAAAATGTCACTCGTTCCCTGCACAGAGCGATTAAAAAATTCCTGAAAAATCGTTACTTCATCTACGACCCTGTATGGATATACGGATTCATCTATCATGCACGACAATAATTCTGGTTCATTCGACAAGAACTAAGCTAGAATTGGGCAAAAAGAAGAGACAAATCAGATACAAGGTTTACGAGAAAAGTGACTTCAAAATTTTGTTGAATTATGCCCGTTCGCCTAATTTTGCCGGTGTATATTATTTTAACTTCAAATAATTTTGTTTCTTCATTTTTTTGGAGGTTAATGTGAAACATGTAAGATTTCATCAGGACTTAATAAAATTAAATATATAAATTCAATAAAAAAAATGTGACAATATAATTTTTGAAACAACCCGCACACGGAAGCCGTACTGCAACCTTTGCAACTGAGAGAAAAAAACGCCGTGTATCAGATATTTATCGATAAATTTACAGCTTCAGTAATATTGAGTTTTCTCTATAATAATGATAGTCCGTCTCACTATGCTGTAGACCGAGTCAAGTAAGGAATGTATTTAAAATTTAATTGCTAATTTTTTTAGAGGAATATCCAGGTGAGCTGCAACATCTGAATTCAGCATAATTATAATTAAATTCAATTTTTTTACAACTATATTTTGCATATTAATTATAAAGCAAAAAATATCCATATCCAAATAATAGGTTTGTTCAACCATAGAGCGATAAGCCGTTTAACTCGAATTTATAACAGCCTAAAAAGCTTCCTGATTTCAACTGAATATTCAACCTGAGAGACGTGCAACTTCCCCTAGAGGAAAAGTTAATTCTGAATATTTTACAGATATAAACCCGAAAAAGATAAAAGAAATGACTTTAAAATTATATAGTCTTTAAAATTTCCTTTGTGCCACAAGGGTCGGGAAACAAACATATATTTTCTTTTCCACGGTTTTTCGTTGCAAGTTTATCGGTTCGTCCTAGTTTAAGAGAGTTGTAAGTTGGAATATTGATAGCTTTCCTATGCGTATTTATTGCCTTCACCAAACTTAATTAAAAATAGACACTAAATTAATATAGTAAATGCGAACAGCTAATTTGAGTAAAGTGTTAAATTAGCTATCGTATAGAGAATTAATGGAATTTTTTTCGTTTCGGCAAAGGTCAAGTTATGTGCATATGTACAAGCCTACATATGTATAAGTATGTTGTTGTGCGTAAACAAATATTTCGTGTAAACAACTATGTCATTATGTAATTTCCATGGAAGGGAGCACGCAATTGAACATCTTCGATAACTCATAACATAATTGATGTTCCTTTGCTAAACTAAAACAAAACCTGTTTTGAACTGTTTTAATTGAATTTAATTATATTGCTGTATTTAGATTGCTGTTCTAATTAATTTCATAATCATCTGTTAAACGAATGTTCAGAAGCTATGTTAGTATAACCACCCCTGTAACGTTTTCTTTAAAAAGGCCTATTGGTGGGTACCTAGTATTCCCACTCCTTCCATAATGCTCATCATTTTGTGCAATGCGACTTTCATACGTCATAACATTATTTCCTAAAATCCGTATTCCCAACAAAAACCCTGCATATTGGAAACTTCGTAACCTTCTATTATTTCTAATTTTGTCAAGTCGAATAAACAAGTGACGTCACATTATAATAAACAAATAAACACGATGTATAGATAAAATGTGTTTATTATGCACGGTCTCTGAATCTACGGCTGTGATAAACGACTTACGTCCCGAATTCTGTCCTTTTTCCACTTATCAATATAATGTAGTCCATATTTGACTTCTTAGCCCTCCCATTACAAACTAATGTGGGTTTATTTGTGTCTGCCGCAGTGGCGGAACACTTTTAGTCATAGACATTGAACTTATGGTGTTATAATGTTAACAAATAATTAATTTTTGTTACTTACGAATTCATATCATTTTATTGTTTGTGCCTAATGGGACTGATATTTACGGGCAACTTGTTAGCACATTCATGGCAGTGTAGGGTGTCATTTTCAATCTTATCAGCCACCAAGTTATACATTTTGATGGTGGCTACCCGATCTTAGTTTAAATCTATGAATCATTTAATACAATTTAAGATAAGGTGTTAGTTTTACAGTCGTCGGCTTGCTAACCGAAAATGCGACCAAGAAATAAATTTATTTAGAAAAAAATCCTTGGGCACTCTACGACACAGGAGGTGATCCTGTGACTGCTCCAAACTTCATTCACAAGTCGAGTCTGATTTGATATCAAGTTTATAAAGGTGGAAAGATGCCAACATTGCCTTCCGTACGCATTTTGGTCGAGAAAAACAACTTGAGATTCCTCACTCATCTGCCATCAACAATTTGAAATTGTTGTTTCCCAACCATCTGTTTGGACAAATTGACGTTTCCTTGAGTAGAGGTACTCCGTAAGTTCGACAGAAAAACTTAGAAATTTAGCAAATACATTCCTATTAATATTGAATTGTGTTAAGTAAATTGTTTATTTTTCTCGATTTATTGGTACGTAAAGTAACTTTAAATGTAAGTAAGTTTAATCATATTTTCTTGTAATTTATAAGCAAAGAGTTCTTTCATTATACACTTGTATCAAAATACAACAGCTTCATACCAGATCAGTTTTGAAAACTGTTGTTTTCGATTATCTTAATTCAAAGTTTATTTTCGTAATAATGATAACGCGCGTTTTCCTAATATAATAAGAGTAAATATAAATAATAATAATAATAATTATAAATATACTAGTGAGATAATTTTTACTATTATTCACATTACCACGTATTGCTAGTAATTGTTAGTTACCTTTTATAACGTTGTATTTGAGATCCAAGATTTCCGCTACAGTAATATGTTAAATATTTTTCAGTTAGTTCATTAAATAACATACATTCATGTATTTTTAATCTTTTAATGAAACATTTGAATCCAATTGTTTCCACATTTAGTTTCTGCTACATTTTTTTAAACATTTGCTCGGACATTCGCATATAATTATTAATAACTACATAGGTGAAAATATATGATAGATAATTATATTTATAAAATAATTACTTTTGAAATAAGGTACGCCACTGTGTTAACATAGCATATGTATATGTGCCTTAAAAAGGCCACGCTACAGTTTATTTAACTAACATACATGCAAACATTAGCAGAATCGTTAAAAAATTAGCGTTGCTTTTCTGATTTGTAAAATGTTACAGACTTGTGTCTTTATTGGATTTTTCATTAGTTCATTTCGTTATTTGAAATTTGTAGTTTTACAGATGCAAAAATTGCCATCGAGTAAATTATAACTAGAAATAAAGTACTTGAACGTAATAGCCATACCCAAAAGTAACATATAAATATGTTTTGTAATTGTGATTAATGTTTTATGAAATGTACAGGATGGGTCAACGAGACAATTCAATTACAAATTGAATTGTGTCTTAACACAGCCCCTTAACTTAAGCCCTTTGTGGGCATTCCTAATCCAACCTTCTCGGACCTCAAACATACTTACACCGCTTAAATTAACCAACTAACTTCAATTGTCGTTTGGCCTTTGAAATTTTAAGTATTAGGATTTTGTTGGATTGATGTTTATTAAATAAATGTGTATAAGCAGTTTCGCACATCTCAGTGCGAAATGCGACGCCATTTGCAAACATGTTTTTGCTATGCAATAACTTTTTTAAATTGTTTGCGGTTCCCGATGCTTTTCATATTTATTTTGTAATAGGTTTTCAATAATTTCCTCTTGTGAAAATGTCTATGCGTTTCTAGTCATTACCCATTGTATACTTTGCCTTTCGTAATTATATTTTTTTACCATTCTTGCTCATTTTTATGATACTCGTTTATGTGAATTTACTGTGTAGAATATTAATGTAACACTTCATCGTATTGATCTAAGTAATAGCGAAATTATTGACATAATTATTCCTCTAATCGAAAATGAATTTCTTGTATTAATTTATGTTATTAATTAAAATATATTGCCATCACTTTTCGTACTACACAAAATGAATGAAACACGGGAATGTACAGCATGATTCTGATCATTTCAATTGGTCATCCTCATGCAGATATAAAAATCTAGATAAAAATGTTACGATGCAATTTGTTATTGCAATTAAGGTCAACCTGGTCTCCTTAGCCAACTTGTTTTCATTAAAAAACGCAGATATCAAAATCAACAAAGCTATCAATAGTTAAACTTTAATCTATTAGAGCACTTTATGAATTCAATAACGTATTTTCAAAATGTATCGCATTCGTCCAAAAATATTAGAATTGAGGAATAAACGTTCCCAAGATAAGACATTAAACACGATAAGCTTAGAATTATAACTCGCAAGTGATGAGCAGTGATTTAATTAAAGTGACATACTTTTTAAGTGGATTCTTTCGATTATAAATTCCGGTTAGAGTGAAAATTAGTATCCAGTCATTATCCGCCGTTTGTGGTGAATGGTCATATAATTCGTGATTGTTTCCTATTGTGTACTTGTTGTTTTAATCGATTGAGCTTAACTTGATTGACTCGCTTAATTCAATGAACTTTTTAGACATTTGCCCTGGAGTTGGACTGGCACACACTTAAAATTGTGGGTCATCACGAAAGTCAACATTTTATCTCAATTATAAATATGTTTTGTATTTGTTTAAAGGAAGCTTTTTAAAGTTGTTACTGAAGGAGAGACTTGCAACAGATTGCAAGTATAAAAAATTATCATCAGCCCAAATTGATTTGTTTTTTTTTTATTATAATCACCACCCCAGCATTAAATTATTTTCTTGGCATTTTCGCGCTACAGTCTGATATATGACAACAAGGTATACGGGGTGTCAATTTGAAAACTTCCCATCCTTAATATCTCTTTTACAGTTAAAAATATGAGAAATCGGAAAGACAGCTCAATTTTATTTGTAAAGGAGACACTTTAAATTAATTTTGTTAATTGGTGTTCATTCGATGGTTTATCGCTGAAATGCCACAAGAGCTTTTCAATTCTATCAAGAAATTTTAAAAATAAGTTGTTTTAGTTGTTTTTTTAACCAAAAAAGAGATGTAGCCAAAATAGAAATATTATTGTTAATTCGCTTTTGCTTCTTGGGCTGTTCAGTGATAACTTTTGTGAAGTGCATAAAGTGTGAGAATGGTTTATTCTCTTCAAGAAAGAACTGAAATTATTTCCATTTATGGAGAAGTCAGAAAGTGCGCACGAAAAACGACGTTGGTTTTCAATGACAGAAATCGGAATCATGAAGTAAGTCACAGATATGTGCTGGATTTGGTAAAAAAGTTCTTCGAAACTGGTTCGGAAGTAATAGAAAAGAAGCAACCTACGAGTGATGATTGAAGGAGCTCAAAATGAGGTTTTGGGATTATTTGCTGCAGAGGCCACCAACTCCTTGCGGACAGTAGCTGAACAGACCGGAATATCACACGAGACTGTTAGAATAGCACTAAAAATGTATAAACTCCATCCATACAAAATGCAACTATTTCAAGAACTCTATGACGATTATTTTGATAGATGAATAGAGTTCTGTGAATTCATGAGTCGTCAAGTCAACGCCATCCCCAATATTCTGCCAAATATCTATTTCAGATAATAATAAATGTTAACAAACCAATTGTCGATATTGGAGTGACGAAAACCCTCATATTTTTCGTGAAAGACATATACAATATCCTCAAAAAGTCTATGTTTCTGCTGGTATTTTTGGCAATGCCATTATTAATCCTTTATTTATTGAAGGAAAATTGACATAAATCTGTATGTTAAGATGCTTGAAGAGACTATTGATCCTCTTATCACGCATGAGCTAGAAACTCAAATGGATGCCGAAGGTAATTCAGCTTAACAGACAAGATTAGTTAACATTCCAGCAGGAAGGTGCACCACCTCATTATTTTCTTCTGGTCCGACAGTGGTTAAACCAGAGATTCCCGAATAGCAGATTGGCAGAAGGGGATCAATTGAGTGGCCTCCAATATTACCTGATTTAACACCCTTAGACTTCTTCCCTTGGGGACATCTAAAGTCCATTGATGATAAGACACAACGTGCTGATATTGATGATATTAAAATGCGAATTGCAGCAGAATGCCGGTCAATTCCCTGTGAAATGTTCCGAAATGTTAGGGAGGAGTTCGAAAACAGACTTTATTATTGTTTGCAGGAAAATGGACAACATTTTGAACAACTGATAAGATGGTGCGTAAATAGATATTGTAGAAATTTCTCTTCCGCAAATAAAGTAATTTTTGTCGTAGTAAAATAATCAATAAATGATATATCACTTGTTTAAACCAGATTTTCTTTCTGTTATTCAACGATTTTAACGGTGTCACCTACTCTTCTAATCACTTGTACTGCAAGAAGAGCCAATGCGATAGTTTTTGTGTAAACACTAACCTGTAAATCAACATCCCAATGCTGAAAAGTTTAATTGTTTCTGCAATTTTGAAACGCCATTAGTCGTATACCTCTGGACAAAAAGCAACAAAGTAGGATACCACGGAAATGAGAATTGAAGGCCCTTTAGAAGCATGTGCCAGTTGACCCTCATTACCATTTAAGATTCTAAGGGTGACATCTACCTCTCCTACGGGTTGAAACAAGAAGGCCAAAAATATTTATTTAAAGTGTGCCCCTTACAAATAAAATTGATGTGTCTTTCGGACTTTTCATACTTCGACCTGCAAGCAAGATATTAAGGGTGGGAAGTTTTCAAATTGACACCCCGTATAGATATGCAACCTCCATTTGTTAACTTCTAGCATAACAACCCCTTTCATATTAAGCCTAAATCGTAGATGGATCCAAATTAATCAAGTTCTCGATCTGCCGGCATTGAAAGCGCACTTTTTAATTTCTTTTACCTCCTTTTAACACGTCTTTTGCTATTTTGACTAGTGTTTGTGAATATGGTGGCTTTTTGCAAATCCTTTGTCGACATAACTTTTTTAATCGCCATTCATTGGATGATATTGTTAAATAGATATGTTGTAAATTCATTCAACTACAATAACACTAAATCGGAATTTGAATTCCATATTTCGTTAAAGACCGTAAAACATATTATCTAAAGTTAGTAGATATTTGCGGACGATTTCATTGAAATACGAAAATCAAGCGAAGAAAAGGAAATATATGTTTTATAAAAACACATTAAAAACAAAGGACATGTTTTAAATGATATTATAAATGTCACGTGTATGTGTATTCTGCTAAAATAAACGCCTACATAAGACACTATGTCCTCTAGTACGCGTTGTACTGTCAATTCGGTTTTGCTACAGTTAATATTTCCATTAGCCAATAAAGCTTGGTCGCTCTATTTTGATGAAAAAATCTGCATAAGAGGTAATATCTCGCGGCTTGTGCTTGAAAGAAAATCTTTCTGACGTTTTGCAAGTCCGAGTGGCTAGCATCTTCAGAGATTTATTCGCTTGGAAACTTCTCGTCTTGCTGAAAGATGTTTATTTCAGTTGTGAACTTTCAAGTGAAGATGTATGAAGAAGGATAATGCTGATAATACACGCACCTCTGGTGACATGTTGCCCTCGTTCATGACAGAAATAACAAGCTTCATGAGCCCTGAGGATGGCCTACATATAGCCGAAACGCTAGTCCATGAGAAATAGTGTTTTATTTTCTGTCGTTATCTATTGACCGAAAACCCAAGCAACTAATTTTTACTAATTAGCATATTTTACTAATTATCATCAACGGTCAACAACATACCAAAACGTCAATGTTGGGACTGTCAGGAAAGAATTAGTTGTGGAGTTTACAAAAACTGATTCCAATGTGGTTCGAGTATTTTCAATTGAACTTAACCACATGGTATCTCATCAATCAGGTTCACTCGTATGAAAATAAAATACCTCAACTCCAAAAATTTTCGCCGATGAAGCTCTCTATAGCACCAATTGTCCTGCTGTGATAATATTTTCTGGCATGTGGATTGGTCGCAGAGGCCCAAAAGAATGTTTTGTGCATCTGCCTTTTTTAAAGGCTACCAATGTTATAGCAAATGAATGAATAAAGTGAATGAATACCCAAGAGCAAATAAATTGGGAAACAACTTTTCTAAGGTTGTAAGAGCATGATGTGCTACTATTTGCATTGCAGTTTCAAGTCATTTTGATTGACTGATTGATTGAAATGTCTTTACTTCATGCTGCCAAGAAGAATTGATCTAAGGAAATATCTCCAATTTCAGCAAAATTGAAGTTGTTGCTCATTTCAACAAATTTTTCTGCACTGGCCAGATAGTTAGCACACCTTGTTCACCACACATACATAAGATTCATAGATGGACGAAATAAAATATGGGTTTTGCGATTGACATTTTCAGATTAAACGCATCTGATGAGACCTACTAGAATTCATACTAATCCGAAGATTGGCATATCTCAAAATATGAACTGACTTACATCAGAATCTTTTGACGGCTCTGATGATGCCGAAAGTTTCATTGCCCGTCACTTCGATTTTATTTCACCGTATTCCTCCGTGATTGCAACATAAATATTATTTTGTTTCAATAGAACACTCTTATTTGGCAATATAATGAGGATTCTTATATATGGAGGATATCTTATTCCAACCTAAAGACAGCTGCTTGAAGCATTGCCAGTATACTAAACTTTTACGAAATTATTTTTCTCATCATGTGGCTGAACAAGCTTCCCCTGCAGCGCGCGGTAAATTAATGTTTGTAAATATTTGAACTTGACCCTTAGAGTAGGTGGTATTCCCAGTCGCTTGTATTCGTAATTTATGCAAATGATATTGGCAGAAAAATTGCTGTTCTCTTTGGTAATTATGGGTCGATGCTTGAACTACATTTTACACATGTGTTGTTTAATATTCAGGTGACCTGCATATGTCAGGTCTCAGAGGAATTCTAAGATTATTACTTCCAGAAAAATCTCAAATTAATCGATAAGCCAATAAATTCCTAGATCATTGGATGTTATCACATAACAAATGATTTAAAAAATCTTCGTAAATGCCTAAAATATTTTATGAAGTTCTACAATTTGAATTCGGGAATAATGGAGTCAGATGTGCTTGATTTGTGATACGCGAGAACGATAGGAACCAAACTTTTTAATGTTTAACAATTATTTCTGAAGACGAAGTTTTTTTTTTAACTTCTGAAATGAAACATACTAAAGCAGCATTGGCATTCGAATAGGCTCCTATGAACCATGCCTAAGTAAAATCACCCAATGGATTGGGTACGTAAAGCTTGGATTCCAAGTTCCTTGAAAACACTTATTGAAACTAACTATTGTATATATCAAGAGTCGTTAGACTCTGCCGACCCGCAATATATGAGCAAACTTGAAACCAAAAACTTGAAACCAAAAATTTAATCAGACTACTTTTGCATTTTGTAGTTATTTTTCAAAAAATTTAAAGTATTATGAGATTTGATTCAAATAATGCGGAAAGACTAATAAATGTTTTGTATAAAAACTAGGAATTAGTACGGTAATTAGCAAGGTTATTTCGATTTAACAAATTTAACGCCCTATTTAAGCTCACCAAGCGTTAAGCAATAACTTGTATTTTAATTTCAGTATTTATAAGTAAACATCTAGTTATTTGCATGTGTAAGCCATTCCATTAATTTATGAAAGTAAAGAGTACTCGGCAACTAAACAATTAAATGATGTGCCGCCAATGATCGCTACGTCCAAAAGGAAATAAAATATGCTGGACAGTCAGCGCATATGACAGGTGATGGGAAGAAATTCGAATACATACATCGGTTAATTTATGTAAACAATGAAAATGTGGTTTCGAAGAAATATTTAACAAACATTTGTTGTGTATATTTATCTAAATCTATACATGCCGGTTTCGTTTGGAAGTATAAATATTCCTAGCGAGGTTCAGTTTTTCTGCTTTTTGTTTAAGCGCTAACTATGTTTGCTGTAAAGATGAAGCATACAGGAAAAACAAACAGCTATTAAAAATGAAATGTCATTTATAGATTCTCTAGAAAATATACCGTTTTTTACTGGCCTTTGAGCATCCGTCCTTTTATATTCTCGGCGATCACTGTTTGAAATCATCTTCAAGATGAAACGATACTTGGTCTCGAAGTACTTCAAGAACATTGAAATATTACTCTAATTTATGCTTTGAAGATCTGCGATTCTATATATGACTAATTAAGGCGGTCTTGTGTTTAGATAAACCAATAGTTATATGAAGTGTCTTTCAGCATTTCTTCGGCGAAAATTCCCAGTCATGTTCATTGCTACGGAATGATGACTTTAATTGGAGTCAATTTAGTATTAAACATATCGAACGGAATTCGACTCGAAAATATTTAATTGCGTTTGTTTGCATGATTTCGAGAATAACCAGGACACTTCATATGGCGGTGATAAGTGCGAGGTTTGGAATTTAAAGGGAGATCCTTTTTTACTATTGCATCTTGTAGCTCATATAATAGGCAGAATTTTTTTCTATTTTGTTAAAGATTGTTTATCATGTAATTTTGGAATATCAGCCTTGTTTATAACATTGTACGTTGCTGTGCAAACTGCTTTAAAAAAGTTTTTTTTTTGAACAATAAACATAGGTGATTCTAGTCTAATCTACAACAGCTGTTAAAAATACTCTTCTACGGTCTCCCTGAATAGTTCGATTCAATTGATACAAATCGATTTGTCTGTCAATAGCTGTTATGATTTTATGTTGACTTTTTATTTATTATTTATTAATAGTATAGTGAGCTTCATTGGTCGGTAAATATGTCATAGAATTGTTGAGCTGCTATGAGAATCAGATATGCAAGTTTGATGCTTGATCTGTACTTTGGTACAACAAAAACCATATGAAACATATTACTTTTGTTGAACAATTGATTAAATTGTTTCTGACTGTCGACTTTTTCTGCAGAAGCTCAAAACTAAAAGTCCGATAGTAAGATGCCTAAAAAAGAGTTTATTAATAAATTGTTTAACAAGGCTAAATAAATAGAAATCTGTAAAATATCGCGCTGTTTCGCTTTTTTTACAAATTTTTAATTTTTTTGACAGAAAGCTCATTGTTTAGAATAAAGATGATTGAAATGAATTAAGAATTTTGGTGAAATTTAATTTAGGTGTATGTTTTTTGGTCTACGTTAGATTTTAGCATAGGTAACCATGTATGGCTTAAATTAAATGTAAATGAGGCAACACACTTATCGGCAAAAATGTCCGGCTCCTTTGCTATGGATGGCAAAAGTTCTTCAAAAAGAAATATGTTTTTTGAACTATCGAGAATCCTACGATTGATTTTAATTAAAGTCGTTGTGTTTGACAAAAATTGTTCTTATGTAAGCCTCATGTTTTAATGAAACAACCGAGTTCATCCGCTTTGGGCCAGTGAGGAATTCTTGAGTGTCTTGGTACAAAACTACCAGTACTTTTATTTGGACGCTGAAATCAACTGATTTTTAAAAAATTAATTCACTAATCCGTTTCGAACATTTTGTCCCCTTTGCAAAATCTTGTAACATTCAAAGTTTTGGCGCAAGAAAATTATTTCTGTTCTCTTGCCAACTGACAATTTTAGACATTCTTTCTTGCAGCATTTTTGCGCAAAATGTTAAATGCTAAAGGATTTTACAAACATCCAAAAATGTTCAAAACGGATTAGTGCATCAACTCAAAAAATAATCAATTGATTCCAGCTACCAAATAAAAAGTTCTGGTAGTTTTTGCACCAAGACACTCAAGAATTCCTCACTTGCGCAAAGCAGATAAACTTTGGCTTTTTCATCAAAACATAAGCCTTACATAGGAGCACATTCAGAGCAAGTTTCATTAAAATCCATCATATCATTCTCCCGATATTTCAAAAAACATCAATAGCAGAGGAGCCATACATTTTTTCTTAGTAAAAGTTAGTTCAGATCGTTTTCTTTTGATCCAAAGAATATCGCAGTATCCTTTTGATCATGTGCTTACGGGACACCCTGTATTACTGAAAAAAGGTGATACGGGCGGACCCCATGGCCATTCGAAAAATTTGCTTTTGACTTTACACATATCGTTAAAAAACAGTTCAATAATAGTGTTAATACTTATGTTAATTGTATGCGTTCTTTAAGCATGACGTCACTTTCTAATTTTTCTTTGATTAGACTTAATTAAAGTTTAGTCGACAAGTACGTTAGTGAATGCTTCAAAAATTACCCGAATATGGTTTGGATTCATATCTATGCCTGACATTTTTGCTAAAAATTGTGCTTAATTTGTAATATAGTTCTGTTTCTTATTAGGGGATTTAAAATATTTTAAAGATATTTGGCTGAAGGATGGTAGGTGAGTGTATACTATTAACTATTGGTCGTAAAGGAATATTTATTTTATGAATCTTTGGAATCCTGTAAATATGAGGTGGTTTACTATCGCCTGATGTTAATTTTGACCTATAAATATATAATTTGTAAATTAGTGTTTGTATTTGTTGAGATTGTTATACATTTGTTTTCAGAACTTTCGGTTGGATTTTTGTTTAATTTTCAACCGCTTTCTTCATTTAAAAGTTCATTAATTTTTTGCTGATACATATTTATGATCCATGATAACAGTTACATGACCTTTATCAGCTGGAATGAATTTAATCGTTTCATCTTTTTGCTTTCGTTTAATTTTAATGCTAGTTTTGACAAGTTTTTCTAAAATTATTTTTGATCTTATACGGAAATCTTCCTGTTGTTCTTTTGGTAAATTTTAAGTTGTTTCTTCTATACTTACTAGAAATGAAGTCAAGCTTTTGAACGTTATATGGTGTAATTGAAAAAAGTGTAATTAAACCAAGAAGTGAAGACTTATAACGAAATAATGACATTGATAATTGGTTCATTAACACACATACGCACCTTTATCTGGAAAGCATATCGACGCAATGGAAGCGTTCGAAATATTTGTTTAAGGAAGAGAAAGGAGTCAATCTTTTCGTGATCTCGAATAATTCTATGTAAATGGATTTTTAATTTCAAATATAGTGAATGTCCATAATGGACTGGCAAGAAAATGAAGCAAAATTTGCCTGGAAATTTTTATGGATATACGAATTACTCATAATTTGGTGGTTCTAGGTTTGGTAATGTGACGATTAATTTGTTGATTTTGATCCTAGACCTGCGGTGGTAATACTTGTAATTTCCGACAATCTACAGTTGCTTATAGCAGATTAATTTAAATTAAGCACCATTGGAGATGTCGAATTTGATGCCGAACTCGTTTCTTTTTTTCGGTTTCAATTCTCCTCAGTTAACAGTGTGAAATTGATGACCAATTCATGTATCAGGATTATTAACGTTATTGTTCCTTTATTAAAAGTGTTATGTGCAAACTCATGTAGGCACCAGGCGTTAGAAAACGCGATAAATTTTAAGAATTGAGGATATTTGCAAGCTTTAAAATGAGATCTCTGGATTTTCAGCGAGTAAATGCAACGACAGGACCCATATATCTATTTGTTTCGCGATCACGTAGTTTAATTATCGTTTACCATATTGTAAGTTTCCTGGGGCTCAGTTGTACGACTGTGTGCATTCATTAACTCTCTTCACGGTTTACAGTTTAGTAAACAAATTTTAAACAATACAAACACCCTCTGAAATATCGTTATCCTTTTACTCAACTGACTCCCTGGGTTTTATGCTAATTTTCGTACACCATCTTTGATATACTACTGTGTATGCTTGAATGTTTGCATCAGTATAACACCAAGAATATTTGCAAAATTGTTAGTTTAATATTAATTGTTTTCCATTAATTCGAAGTAATAAGGACTGGAAGAAAAATAAACACGGCAAGTAATTTTTTACTTGCCACTTCAACTAAGATTCGATCATTTAAAGACTATCTTCATATAAATTAGTCATTTGAATGACTCTCATATCCAATTGATAAGATCATAGCGTCTTGCGCCTTCCGGTTCCTCGCTTCCAACCTCTTCTGTCTTCCCATTGCCCTGGTTGTAGGTTTCGCTCCGACATGGCTTTTTTTATTCCATCCATCCATGTCATCTTGGGTCTTCCTCTTTTCCTTCTCTCTGTTGGTGTCCATCTGAGGATCTGTTTGAGAATTCTTGTGCCATCCCTTCGCTCAACATGCCCGTACCATATCAACTGTCTTTGTTGGATTTCTTTTATTATGTCTGTCTTGACGTTCATGATAACTCTGATTTCCTCATTAGTTATCCTCTCCAACCTTGATTTCCCTGCTGCTCTACGCCAGAAGTCCATCTCCAGAGAACGCAACCGCCCCTCTAAGTGGGTAGTAAGTTTCGCATCCATACAGCACTATACTCTTAAATATGGAGTTGTATAGGAGGTGTGTCTCGGTAAATACATGTTGATGGAGTTTAGGCAGCCGATCACTTTCTTCCCTTTGTGTAATGTGATGTGTGATGCGTCGTTCTATTTCTTCCTCTGTACGGCCTCCAGTCTCAATTTTTGTTCCAAGATATACGTACTCCTTGCATGCTCCTATTGTTTCGTCTTCTTCTGGGTGTAGGTCACCTCTGTCGTTTCCGATGTACAAATATTTTGTTTTCGATCGATTCACCGAGAGTTCCCACTCTTCGTACTCTTTAAATAAGCTTCTTGTCATGAATTCCAGGTCCTCCGTGTCCTGCACTATAAGAACCTGGTCATCTGCAAAATGTAAAGAATATAGCTTTGTATCTTCATTAATGGTTATTCCCATTCCGCTGCATGCTCTTCTCTACTTCCTTAGTGCTTCATTGAGGTATATCTTTAACAATGTCGGGGACAGACAGCAGCCTTCCCTCAAACCCTTTGTAACTGGAAAACTTTCTGATAATTCACCATTTAGTTTGACCTTTGATGTTGTTTTACAGCTATTATTAATGTATAACTTATCCTGGATCCCTCCATTACTTGTCATAGTTTTTGTACGGGAACGGTGTTAAATGCCTTCGTAAGATCCACAAACAGAAGGGACACGTCTCCACTTCTTGCTACTTTCTTCTCGGTGAGTTGGCTCAGACTGAAGATATGATCTATGCATGAGCGACCCGCTCGAAAACTTGCCTGATCTTCAACTTCTTGGTGTTCGTATTCTTCTTCTATTAAACTTTGGATGACTTTTCCATAGAGACGGCGCATGGTGCTGGTAACGGAGACACATCTAAAGTTGGAACATACATCTCTCCTTCCCATCTTGTGGATAGGAGTATACAGGCTTCTTTCCACACTAGAGGTACTCTCTCGCCATTCGTGTATCTAGTAAAGAGTTCTTTAATGTGTTTGATGAGTTTTTGCGTCCCCCATTTAATGAGTTCTGCGAGTATTCCTTCTGGTCCACTGGCCTTGTTATTCTTCATTGACTTTACTACTTTCCACATCCTTTCCTTTCGAATGTTTTTGGAGATGCTGCCAGATATGGTGCTCTATCTTCTTCAAGTTCTTGTGAGTAGTGTTGGTGCCATTTATTCATCTGTAAAGGCTGGAAGTTTTTTCTATTTACGGTGTCAGTATTTAATGTTCTGATTAGTTTCCAAGCTTCAGATGATCTAGTTCCCCCTATGAAGTTGTCGATCTCTTTACATTTCCTTTCCCACGTGTCGTTTTTATTCTGCTTGATCATGTTTTTAAACTTTGCCTGTTCTTGTTTGTAAGTGATTTTATCATATGTATTTTGTGTTTTAAGCCATTGCTTTAAGCGTGCTCTTAAAGTCCTCGTAATTCCAGGTCAGGTTGTTATTATGTTTTTTATACCGGCGGGTATTATCCATGCCCTAGTGCTTCGTTGGCTGCTGATTTTTAGGCTTTCATAACATGTGTATATAGGTCGTCGGTGTGACGTGTTAGATGTTCATTATCCAGCTTTTGATCCAAGCGGCTTTGGTCCAAGCGGCAAAGTGTCTAATACTATGTTCGGGGAGGCCTTTGATGTTGAATTTAATCTCAACCAGTTTATCCCGATTCACACTTTCCTGGTTTTGTGTGTTATTGGATATGTTAAAGGAGACATGGAGTCCGGAGGCCAAGAGATAATGATCCGTACCACATTTTATTCCTCTATACGCCCTTGTGTCTAGTACTTGCCATTTCGTACTTTGTTTCACTATTACATAATCAATTATTGATTGTAGTCCTTTGGTGTGTTGGTGTCAAGTGTATTTGTGGCTATTCTTGTGTTCATTGAACCCATTTAGTATTTTTAAACTGTATTGTTCGCATATTTCAATTAATCTTCGGCCATTGTTATTTAGGATCTCTTCACCAAACTTTCCAATGATGTTACTGTCTGTGCTGCTCCCGACTCGTGCGTTCAGATCTCCGAGCACAATATATTCTCGTTGGTCTCCTAGGTTAGAAAATATCTCGTCCAGCTGGTCATAAAACTCATCTTTCTCTGGTTGAAACGCATCTTCATTGGGGCCATACGCCGCTATTATAGATACTCTGTGTCCATGCATATTCAGATTAGCAGTTCCATCCGTTTCCCTTCCTTTTCGTTTCTGTGCATCTATGTCTATATTCATCTGTTACATTCCCTTCACAACATCTTGAGTTTCCTCTTAATCCCTGTACGTTCCAGCTTCCAATAATAATTTCCTTATTACGTTGCCGTGGTTGTTTCCGATGTGGTCCGTTCTTAATCCGAGGCTGTCTGCGAGTTTTTTTAGCATTGTATGTGTTTTAAATGTAATGAGGAGCTAGCCCATTGTCACAACCCTCAACCTGGAGGGGCCAGGAATTTGTCTTTCGGGTTTTCTTCCCCTAGCCTTTGATGATCTAACATCCGTCCTACAAGGCAGTAGCTTCGCCGTACCCTGGCAGGGGCCCTGACAGGGTGCTATCATCCGGGACAGATGAACCCTGGTTTTTTTACGAGGTTGTCGCGCCTTCCCTTCACCCTTTTTCAACCTGGCTTAGGACAGGCTTTGGCAGGTTTAAGGCCACTTTGCTTTATAACTACGTGAAAACATTTATCATGTGATAAACTAGCTGAAGTTACCAATTTGTTCTCAGTGTGTCTGATCTCTTTCAAATTGGAAATTGTTTCTTTAATATTAGCTAAAACCTGAACAAATTCATGCCAGCAACTTAAACGTCAGAAGTTGGGCATCTTACTTGCAGAATTATGATTATATTATGAAATAGCAAGTTATAAGTTGTTTATAAGTTCAGTCGTTTTTAAATATTTTGTTGCTTTCGTATCGCAAATATTCTCAACATTATAGAAGTTGTTGATTTTCTAATTCGCTAATAGTTTCAAGTTGGCTTACATTCTTTTTTAATATTTTGATGTTTCTTAGGTATAACAACTGCAAGTTTTAAAATTGTCACCCAGTAAAAATTTAACAAATCTTAATCATATTCCTAATAAAGCACCATGCATCAAAAGCAATTCAAATTTTCAATTTAAAAGTCACGAAAATAGTTATGTTCAAAATGTGGCCACGCCGCTAACAAAGACTTTGATCAATTTTGAACATAATATCACATGCTTCTCAATTATTTTATAGTTTATCCTATATGAATATAACAAAATGTTTTTATAGTTTAAGTAATTATTTAAAATAACACTTTGCTAATCGCGGAGGTTTAACTGCTTCAACACTTATTTTGTACTAACACCTAAAATTTATTCAGCTTTTTGAAGTGTCCTGAAATATTTCTTCTGAATTGGCAATTGAGTCAGTCATTGTCAAATAAACTAAAAAAATCGTCTCAAGGAGTGTTTTCCAGAATAAGTAATGTTTTTTTTTAGACAGCAATGCGAAATTCCAGCTACATTAACCGATAAAAATTAATTGAAAATGTTCTTCTTAAACATTATAAATATAGCACTTAGTGGCACACACAAATACACAACACAACACACACCTGGTCGAAATTGTTGTTCTTTCCATTGTAATTTTAAAATATTTATTTACAACCGTTTAATTGTGCATTCAAATATTTAGTTTTTCGTTGGGAAATTCAACACATACTTCTATGAAGCAACGATTTAAAACGATTGAGGTTTTGTAGCTAAAGCCAATTTGTAATTGATCAAGAAAAATGTTTGACAATGAACATCAATAAAAACAGTTTTCACTGTCGAATTAAGAACAGATAAATAATTCCTTGAGAAAATTTTAATAGCATCCAAACAATTCGGAATTGTGGTAAAAGGGGAACAAGGATACTAAGCGATATGAAGTTCTGTTATTCTTTAATTAAATGCAAAAATAAATAATGTCTGAGTAAATTAAACGGATTTACGAGTCGGGTTTATGTTAAAATTTTTCCTAGTCTAAAATATTATTATTTTGCCCATGCGAATTTAAAATAAACTTGCGTTATTTCATAAATATTTTTCGATTTATTCTAGCAGTGTGAACGTAGGATTATTAAGTTTAATTTATACAAAATGTTTTTGATTGCAAAGCCTAAAAAGTTTACGTTAATGTAATCTATCCAAATTAATATATGTTTATTCTAATTTTATTTGCTTTACATGCATGTATTTGTTTTTGTCACCGTTTTGTATATTTGTTAGCACACGTTTCGGATTATTAAATAGTATGGAAAATTAAATTTGTTCCTAATATTACATTGGAAATAATAATTATTGTAGTTTGTTAAGTAAATAAATACGCCTATTCAAATTTATAATAGGTAATTATTTTCGAGAAAAAACTGACCAAATATGTGTATTTCGCTTGTTTTCCATTTGAACTTGATTAGTATTCTGGTAATGTAATTAATGCATTACAGCGATGAGGAAAAACACATTTTGATGGCTACGGTAACTAATATGGGATTAGTACTGTTTAATGAATTATTTGTGCGACAAGGGATTTAACTGTTTTTTACTACACCCACCACTCACTGTGCAGTATACACGAGGGCACATGAATTTGGCACAAAATATTGGAGATTCTAGGGTATAACGAAAACACGAAAATAATAAAATATCATTTCATCATGTCTTTTTATATGTGAACAGCTATTGAAGATGAACATTAATTCTTCAATCTAAAAGTTAAATATATTCTAATTTATAATTATAATAATTCTGCTTGGTATACATATAAAAAATATAATTTATAAAATTCTGAAAAACGCATTTAGCATGTAGAATAACAATAAAAGTTTCTCAGAGCAGAAAAGAGACAAATTAGTTTTCAATCTCTTTAGAATTGCAATGAAAATTTTTTGAATGCAGTTTTGTGGATTGCAGCGTGAATTTTATAATATGTATGTTTTGTAGATTTTAGTAAAAGATTTTTTTGTGGGAAGCTTCATTAAAATTTCGTGTTATTTACTTGGCTTTGAATACCATTACTTAAAAGTTTCCTTTATTATACATTTTGTGCCCGTCTAATATTTCATTCTGCACAAAAGAATGTCAGGAAAACCAATTTGCTGAGGTTCAGGATTCTGACAAAGAAACACTTATTAATATCGATTTGAAGTTAATTTTTGAAATAATGAAGTCGACTGCACTCTGACGTCGAAGAGTTTTTAATTATCACTTTTAAATCCTCTTTAAAAAGGCGAAAAGGAGACAAAGGCGTTAAGAAATCAGCATCCCGCTTGATGGCTAAACCTCTCATCTCGCCACTATTTCCCGGCTTTTCCAGTGGCGCGTCCACGTTTTATGATCAATAATGGAACACAAATTAACACAAAATATGTTTTCGTTGCGCTTTGTTAGTTTTTAGAACATTTGTACGCAGTATTTTGGTACTTTAAGTTGCAAGCGATTAAATAATTTTTTCATGCGAAAGCCGTTCCTTATGATATCCCTTACGCTTTTTAGAAAGTATTGCCTATTATGATAATTTTCTCGTTTCTTGGCAAGCTCGCTCTATTAAAAATGTAAACATGGAACTTCACTTGCGTTAACAAGTCCAAATTCTTATTTAACGATTTTGTGTTTTCAGTGTTTTACACACCACTGTATTTCGAATACGCCGCTGTAAAGCCAATCTTTCGCACATTTGATTGAGATTTTACAGGTCACCAGAGGCTTTTATATTTCAAGTGACAAAACAATGCTGGAAAACGAAAAATAAAAGGTGATCAATAATGAAGTACTCATTGCTTTTGCCCCGTATCTCTTAGTTAATTGACTTTGAATATCTAATTTTTTTTCCTTTGGGAACTGGAATAATTTCTTTGGACGTTATTGAAAAATTTTGTTTTGTTTTTGTCCATCAATGGTAATTTTTAAAATGAATTTGACCAAAATATTTCGGGAAACCATGATGAGATCTTTTTGCAGATATAGCATGTATATAAGAACAATATACAATTAAAAACTAATTAGTAGATTAAACGAACTTACCTAAGTGAAGTTCTATCTTAATTTTACGAAGCGCCTCCTCCTCTAGGAAAATTACAATGTAGTACACCATTTTTGTACAAGATGGCCACAATCTTCAAAGCTGAAAGACACCTGTCATTGCCCCTCCATAGGCTGGTCCCTTTGACAGCCCTTCATTATATTGAAAGCTAGTTGTTGCAACTTAACAAGGGGATAAACTGTTCTACTGCAACCAGGTAACAGTTCAAAAAAGGGTTCCTTTTATGTAAGGGATAGGGTGGGACCCTAGAGGAGGAGGCGCTTCGTAAAATTAAGATAGAACTTCACTTAGGTAAGTTCGTTTAATCTACTAATTTTACTTGCGCCTCCTCCTCTAGGAAAATTACAATGTAGATGTTTAAAGCAAGTTGCAACATTGAATTATTTGTTGCTCTTACACTCTTCCTTAGAGCGACAACGCTATCTAGCAAATATCAATTGCATCTGTTGTAAAAATGCATTGTCTGTTGTAAAATTTTTGCCAAGACACTAGAAGGTTTGCTTCAGCCCGCTGTATTTCCATACTTTTCCTGTGGGCAGCCGAGGTAGCAGCATGCTAGTGGAGTGGACAGAACAAAACTCTTGTGTCTAGACCACTCCTTAGAGAACATTCATACTCCAGCGACTCAGCGTCTGGATTGTCACGGCGTTATAATGTTGTTCCTTTTCGAAAAGTTACTAGTAGCTTAGTAATCTGTGCACGGATGTCTTTCGTGCAACTGATGTAAGTTATTAACGCACTTGCTGTACATATCTCGGGTTTGGCAACAGAATGGTATAATAAAAGTGGCTTGGTATCCGCCGAGGGCGGGGGGTCTTCATTCCTACAGGTGTTTTACTTTGGATTCCTGCCTTCTTGGTTATATTGATATTGGTCAATTCTATCAAGACAAAGTAATATTACAGTTAGTGTCACTGGTTTGACATTAATATATTCTTCTTGTTTAAAGAAGACTGCTTCACCGACCGCAATGGTCTTTTTGATAGCGACACCTGTTTTACCGACCATGGAGAGCTGGTTTACAGTCCTCCCTATTCCCAACACTGCCATTGGAACAATTCAACCAAGATTTCGGGTAAGGCGGTCTGCTTGTAATTGGGCAGTACCTACAAACCATAAACTCATAAGTCTGACGAATGGCAAATAAAGAGAACACTTGTTTTGCATTCAGGAGTTAAGCAGGGTCTTTAACTCGTAAGGACTTACAGCCTAGCCTTACACTTATACAGACTTACAAACTGCATGGCCTTAAGCTCGTAAGGACTTTCACTATTGCCTTAAACTTGCAAGGACTTAAACCTTGACTTAACCTTACACGGATTTACAAACCGCATGGTCTTAAACTCGAAAATACTTTCACCATCGCCTTAAACTCGTAAGGTCGTAAGAACTTACCGCCTTGCCTTAAACTCGTAAGGGCTTGCAGCACGGCCTTAAACTCGTAAGGACTGTCACCATTGCCTTAAACTCGTAAGGACTTATAGCCTTACCTTAAACTCGTAAGGACTTACAGACAGCATGGCCTTAAACCCGTAAGGACTTACAGCATGCCCTTAAACTCGTAAGGGCTTGCAGCATGGCCTTAAACTTGTAAGGACTTTCACCATTGCCTTAAACTCGTAAGGACTTATAGCCTTGCCTTAAACTCGTAAGGACTTACAGACAGCATTGCCTTAAACTCGTAAGGACTTATAGCCTTGCCTTAAACTCGTAAGGACTTGCAGACAGCATGGCCTTAAACCCGTAAGGACTTACAGCATGCCCTTAAACTCGTAAGGGCTTGCAGCATGGCCTTAAACTTGTAAGGACTTTCACCATTGCCTTAAACTCGTAAGGACTTATAGCCTTGCCTTAAACTCGTAAGGACTTACAGACAGCATTGCCTTAAACTCGTAAGGACTTATAGCCTTGCCTTAAACTCGTAAGGACTTGCAGACAGCATGGCCTTAAACCCGTAAGGACTTACAGCATGCCCTTAACCTCGTAAGGGCTTGCAGCATGGCCTTAAACTCGTAAGGCTGCAAGGAATATGCTCAATTCGTTCTGTGATCCTAGCTCAGGGGGTGTTGCTGGTATCCAACCAGGGGCGAACCCAGGATCTTTATCTGGGGCGGGCAAAAAAAAAATATATATATATATAGATACACATGTTACGTCGTTTAATCCGTCGGATCGTAGGTAACATTCAGGTTCTTCTGGATTGAATTAATATGGTTTTCAAACATGTTTCTTCTTCAAGTGCCACACGTTTGCCAATACTCGTACGATTATTGCTTTTCACGAGGTGACTGCGTGAAAAGAACAAGAAAAAATTTTCATGCCTAGGCCAGGAATCGAACCATGGATCTTAGGGTGAGCAAACGAATGCATTCACCACCACGCCAATTCAGGTGAATACGGGGTTTAGAGTCGTCACTATGACATACAGCCCGATAGTCCACCCCTGGAGTTGTCATTGTATCAAACTAATGATTTCGCTTACCTTCTGAAGGAACTATTAATCGCTTGTTCGAGATTAGGTCTGGAGTCTTGCTCCCTATATATCATACCATGATTTTTAGTACTGGAAGTTCCGGCAGTACTGCTGGTACTTTGGGCTCCTACGTGCAAGATGGACAAACGCCGCCATCTTTTCCGTCATTGCCCTTCAGTTTGGGCCCGTCGCCTGCTAAGCACTTTGATTTCTTCGAAACCTGACCTGAGCCACTTGCTAGGGCTTCTCGAACGCGACCGACTTTCGGTATGTTTCCTTTTTCCCATAATTATTGCGAACGGTTAAATAGTTTGGGAAGATTTCACAAACGTGGTAATCTCTTGCGCACAAAAAACGGTAATGAAGGGCTGTCAAAGGGACCAGCCTATGGAGGGGCAATGACAGGTGTCTTTCAGCTTTGAAGATTGTGGCCATCTCGTACAAAAATGGTGTACTACATTGTAATTTTCCTAGAGGAGGAGGCGCAAGTAAAACTTACTGTTTTATGTCACCGGCTTGAAGTACCACCTGTGAAATATTGACCAAATGGTGGACGATGTTTCTGGCTAAAACCGATTTATTTAGGAAGCATATATTCACACTCTTCAGTCGAGGTGATTCAAGCTGAAAGAATATGAATTCTGTCTGCTTGGATTTAAAAAATAGGCCAATAGCGAAATATTTCAATAGTTTTAAAATATGGCTTTAAGGTTCTTGGCTGATCTGCTTTTGTGATCTGGATCAATAATCATTATTTCTTAATTTCCATAAAGAAAATAGGCAGAATTGTTTTTTCCAAATAAATGGCTTTTTACATCGGCTACTATGCTAACATGTTTTGCACATTAAACTCTATTAAAGTATAGGCACTTCTTGAACAAATAACAGAAGGTAATCTTAGGACTCGGTTCAGACTTTTAGTCTTCATCAGCAGAACAGAGAGCAAAGTGGGTTTGTAGGTATCAATATTTATAATGTAATTATTTTGTACTCTGAAGTACAATGAATGTTTTGAAGTATGACTACAACATTTTGCAATGGGAATAATTCAGCTTTACAGAACACTGAAAAAAGATGTAAACTATTAAGAAGGCGTTCAAACGTTAAACAGAGGATTCTTTGTCTATTTTTTATTTTTTGTTTATTTCTTTTATTTTATGTAAATATTTGGAAATCATATGACGGATTTGGTAGTTCAATTATGATAAAATTAAGACAGGCAGTAAGAAGCAGGCGATTATAGAGCAAAAGGCAAAATAATCTAATATTCCAGTAATGAATATTTGCAGAGTCAATAATCTGCTATGATGTGCGAATGTCAAATATGTTAGTTTTGGATGTTTTATAAACAAAATACACATGTTTTTATTGAAATCTTATTACAAGTAGTCACACTTTTGCCTCCGCATTTGTGGCTAAATTACAAATGGGAATGATCTGAATTTACTGAAATCTTAAAGAACTATCCGGATACTGAATAATTCGGATTTTATTCGAAAATCTAAATTCTAAATTCTTCACAAATGGTTATTCAAAATTTACTTAGAATATGATTTTTTAAAATGAAATATTTTGTTTGTTATTTACGCTTAAATGAGATTTTATACCTAATGAAACTTCGGGAATGGAGCAAGTATCATTTATATTTTTACCATTAGTAACAAAAGTCGAATGATTGGAAATGATGAAAGTGATCATAAACTCATTTTTTGACGCGTGAGGTTGATACGAAATTAGATAATATATTTATCAAAAACTGCTCAAAGGCCATTTTCTGCATGCGAAGGCTACCATCTCTTGTCCCGGCTGACAAAAATCAGACCTTAAATCAGCCCACGATCCACCTGTCCGTACAATTTAGTACACCAAACGAATGTACGACATTTTATTCTTTATTAGTTTATTCTTTCATCAAAGAACGAACCTAGAGAAAATAAATCCAGCTGATTTTATAGTGGGGATTATACCTTCTTATTTATTGTCTATTCGTTATAAACAACATAATCCCGCACCAACTTACGTCCACTGCTGCACATATTCCTCCTTTAATCTTTGGCATTATCTGGTTTGCCACAATCCTCTCAATTTAATCGGAACAACTTGCCTATAGTTCCACCTGTTATCTATCCGCCTGCCCTGATGTGCAGCCAGGCTCCTTTAAATAAGTCTAGGCTGTCAGTACCTTTCTTTTCAGACTTGGGGTGTTAGAATTGAATAATTGTTTTAATTTAACGAAAGCAGTGCAAGTTAAGCCCCTTCTTCTATTGATCTTGCAGGTTTGCTTGTCCCTGGCAATGTCCGTATATTTTGTAGGATTCCAATTGAAATATCATCTCTTTCTCATTGAATATTCCCTTGCTCACTATTATGTCATTAGCAAGGTTCGAATCTGTTTATTTTTAAACGTACATCGGTCATGGCCAGCGAACCTGAAATTAATTTATTCTTTTGTCGATTTTGCTGCATCTACAGCAATTTTTGACTCACATTTTTTCGGAAACTGAACAAACTGAAATGCTTATGAGTTCATTTCCATTCTATAGCTTTTCACATGTTTTATTGCATCAATGATCGCTAAATTGTTTACCAAAGTAAATTAAAATTGATAATGTTAGGAGCTTTCCAAATTTTAATAGCAAATACGAATGAATCTACTATTGAACTGTACTTGGATAGTACGATGGCTTGGAAAAACTGTAAAATCATTGTTGTTTACGAAAAAGTGAAAGCAGGGGAGAGCAGGGACCGGCTGTGGATTGCAGCCGAGTCATCTTGCCTATGCATTTGCCCGAACGAAGAATGTAAACAAACCCATCACGGGAGAGAATCGGCCCCTATCAATATACGGTCTGATCTGTTTTGCTTTTTTCCTCTTGTTTTTCCGTCTAGTCGAGACATTTTTACTGATATTGCACTAAATTCCAAGCATTAAGATCGCGATTGGGACCTGAAAATAGAATTAGCAACGTTTAGTTTAAAAATTATTTTAAAAACATTTTATTTCAATTTCGAAATATCCTGAACGTTGCCGTAAACAGGAAGTTTCCTAAATTATGTAAACATAAATTAATTTGGTAAATATGACCAGCTTTCACGATAGAAATTAAATAATCCTATATCAACATTTTGGATTATTTGTTTTAAAAAATGATAGTAAAATTTCGATCGTTTTTATGTTAGCACCACGCTTGATATTTCCATCTAAGGCAGCAATGCAGAATGGCATTTGAACCCCTGGATATCCGATTTATGGCGTGGATTATGTGAATTATTTTTGGAGCTGCAAAATGGAATGAAATGTTTGTAATATGTGACTGTGCATTTTGCTCGAATATTTTTATTACATAGGACTTGCGAACAACGAGGGCACTATAATTATTCCAAGTTTTATACTACAACTAGACGGAAATGAGGTTGAGTGACTTGAACCATTAAACGTCACAACTATTCAAGGTATTTGCTATTTATTTTTGAGTGAGCATAGGAATGGGACAGTCAACTATTAAAGCGATAGGAAACGTATTTAAAGCTCATGAGCTTTCCGTTTTTTGAAGATAGTAGAAATACGAATAGTATAAAAAAGATACACCGTTTGTTGAGCTATCCATATTTAAATACTGAATTGAATTTAAAAATTGTCTATTGAACAGACACTGATGGCTGCGGAGCTACGGACAAAACATACGTTGTAAGACGTTTCTAATAATATTTAGGGCAATATAAAACAGAAATTAGAATGGATTTTGAACATAAATCACAAATTTATGTGTTTAACTGCGCCAAATTAAATATTGTTAATTTAAGATTTTCATATCTCTAGGAAAAGAACACAAACGGACATTGTGGGAAACTGATAATCAGCACCAAATATAGGCTACCTCAGAACAATCATCAACCAATCTGCGTTATGTTCAATGATGGTGATTTTCAATGATTTAAAACAAATGTTTAATGAGAGTGATTGTATGGAATTTCGCGAATTTAACCGTCTACTTTAGTGGTTCTTTGAGAATTTGATGGCTTAATTCTACAAAAGACTGGGCTATAACGATAACACGCAAAGAGTAGGCTACTTAAATGAAGAACGTAATATTGTTGTTGAAAGAACATAACAAGCAATATCTGCCTGTTAGGTTCCAATTATTTTCAAGTAGAATCATTATCAACATATGAATATAAAGCCAGTAGTAGTAAACATCTTTATTTCTAAAAAAAGGCTATCGACCTATCGGTCTTTCTGCCCTTGTTTAATACATGTAGTCTTAGTCTAAATAAAAAAACAAAGATGCAAATTCTCTTATTCCAGGTTAATAATCTTATTAAATAAACTTTCCTATTCTAATGACAAGAAAAAATTATTTTATTGTCCAGTAGTCAGTTGCGTTTGTAAGTGTTCGGGTAGCGTTGATGTAGGGAAACGGAAGCGGGATTGTCTGGTTGGTCTTGTGAGACAAAGGGGATTCAGTATGGTCCAGTTGTAGGGGTTCTTTGTCCATTTTGTCTGTAGATGTATGAGTCTTTCCGAAAGCTTTGTCATGTTTGTGCGTTCGTATAGTAGTTGGGTGGGGGGTTGTGTAGTGGGTTTTGGGGGTGTCTTATTCGTGTTATTAGTCTTAGTGCAATTTGTTCTGTTGTTTGTATATAACATTTTGTCCTTTCTGTTCCGTTGGTCATGAGTATGTGTCCATAGTCTAGCAAGGGTCTACAAATAGCTTTATATATTTTGGTGGCGGTGTTTGTGCTAATTCCTCTGTCTTTGTAGGTTAGTGATCGGAAGTGTTTTGTTCTCTTTATTGTTTCTGCCCTGATGTTTCGTATGTGTTTAGTGAATTTAAGTTTGTGGTCAATTGTGATTCCAAGGTATTTTACGTCGTTTTTTGGTTGTGTCGTTTGGCCGTCTGCAGTTATTGTAGGGGAGTCAGCGTTGAGTCTGTGGTTTGTGAGCAGAAGCTGGTTTTTGACGCGTTTCGTGTTAGTGTCCATTTATAAAACCATGTCATTATGTTGTTTGTAAGTGTTTGGAGTCTTTGAGCTGCTCTCTCAGTAGTTTTGTCATGTACAATAAGTGCCGTGTCGTCTGCGTATTGTAATATGTATGCCGATCTGTCGATTTGATTTTTGTCTGGTCAGTTGTAATTGTATATGTCATGGCAGTATATATTGTAGAGAAACGGTGAGAGCGGGGATCCTTGAGGGAGCCCTTGTTCAGGGGAAAAAGAAAATGACAGTGTTTTGTCAATTCGTACTTGTAGTTGTCTGTTTTCTAGTAAGTTCTTTATGGTATGTAGTAGATATGTTGGTGTGTGTAGTTTGTATAGTTTGTATAGTAAGCCTCTATGCCAGACACTATCAAAAGCTTTGTTAATGTCCATAAACAGGCAAGCTGTCTTTCTGTCAGTTAGGTGGGTAGTTTGTATATTGTTAGTCAGAGTGAAGAATGGGTGAATAGTCGAGTGCTGGTGTTTGAATCCGAACTGATACGATGGTATGTACTTTCCGACCAGTTTTCCCAGTCGCTGCCTTATTATGTACTCAAAATAAGGTTAAAATACTTAACAAGATTAAAATACTTATCTCGGTTTTAGTCCTTGCAATAGGGCGAAGTGGGTAATGTTTTAAATGTATGTCCCTTTCGATCATAGAACCATGTGCATGACTTAATTTTTTATTTTGAACGAAAAATGCTTAGAATTGTATTAATTATCAGGAACACTTATTTGATTTGCGAAAGTCGTAAATAGAAGGATATTATTTCCATACTCCACTATATTGGAGGCTATGGGATGATTCGAAAACAAATGTAATAATTTCCGTTTTAATCGGATTTGCACTTTAAAATTTTAGAAATGATCCACTCGATCAACATCTTTGCGGTTCTGAATTTAATGAAGTAGCAGTTGTATTTTTCAATAGATTGAACTATCTATCTGGACTGGAACTGGGCTATCTATCTATCGTGAATTCAGTGGAAACCACTTATTACTCTTGTGGCCCAAAGTTTTAAAATGTAGATAATAATAATGATTACAAAAGGAAGAAAATACAAATATAGTTTTACAAAATTCTTCAGTATGGCTACGATATCGTATAATATTTTGTGGCTAGGCCGCTAAAAAATTTTCTGCGTTTTTCCTAATAATGGACGTATTGGTCCATTCTAGAAGCCAAACTTCAGAAAATGACTATCTGGGTGATTTTAACAAGAAAAGTTTAAACAAGTATTAACTTCTCTGTTGAAACCCCGCAAATAATCACCTCCTAAAGTTGGACTACGTACTTAATCTTATACAAGGTGGTCCTCAACTAATGTGACAAAATTCATATACACATATTGTTTACGCAAAAAAATATTCGATTCAGGGAAATTTGTCTTATCCGAAAATTAATACATAGTTTCCGAGGTAGAGGGTTCAAAATGCAACTACAATTTTAGTTTTGTTAAATAGACTGGTAATCACTAATACTACCACAAAAAGTGTTTGAGGGTTTTTATATCGAGGAATCCCAATTTCCTATTACTTTGGTTGTAGTTTTTAGAGGGTGTTACCTGCAATCGTCTGGAGCTATTTAAAGCATCATATTTTGTTTTTGTTTTCAAGTAGCGCTTTTTTGTTGGCCAAGTCTCTTTCTCCCATATTTTCTAAAGAAACGGTATTCGTCATCTCTCACTGTTTTCGAGTTATTTTACATTGAAACTTATGGTAATTTTTTGAACTATGCGCCATGGACAAAATTTGTATTACTATCAGCTTGGTGTCAGTCAAGTGCTAAAAGGAATATTTTAATTTATATTATAACCTTTGAATTTACTGAAAATGCTCCGACATAACTTATTTTCAAATGAAGAAATGCGCGTTATAGTTATAGATGCTGCAGAAGACTTACGAAACAATAATTCAATTTCTTCAACATGAGAATAATTTATTAAAAGGGTTAATAAATCAGAAGTCAGAGGACATCAAGTCTTTTGAGTAAATATTGTTTGTTTCGAAAATATCGGAGAACGAGATATTGCCAAGAAAAAAGTGACAGTTTAACATGATGCGACTTCCTAAAATATCTGATGTTAAAATGGCTCAAGACTATTACAGCTGGTGGCCTCTAGGAACTACACGCTCAGTAATAGGAAATTTGGATTTCTCGATCCAAAAAAAACCCAAACACGTTTTCTTTTGGTAATAGCAAAACTGGTTAAAATCTATTAAAACACGAAAATTTTATGTACACTTTGACACCCTGTACCACGGAATCTGTGTTAGTGAATTTTGTCACACTAGTTGAGCATCACCCTGAATTCATTCGTCACAGAACCCAAAATGAAAATCCCCTAAAATTAATCTCTTTCTTTTTATTAGATCAAATTACAAATCACAGTGCATGTGCAGTTTAAGAAATAGATACCAAAGGTGATTGTACTTTCGTCTCAATATGTAGTAGTAGTAGTAAACATCTTTATTTCTAAAAAAGGCTATCGACCTATCGGTCTTTCTGCCCTTGTTTAATACATGTAGTCTTAATCTAAATAAAAAACAAATATGAAAATTCTCTTATTCTAGGTTAACAATATTATTAAATAAAATTTCAGTGGCAAGAAGAAATTATTTTATTGTCCACTAGTCAGTTGCGTTTGTAAGTGTTCGAGTAGCGTTAATGTAGGGAAACGGAAGCGGGATTGTCTGGTTGGTCTTGTAAGACAAAGGGGATTCAGTATGGTCCAGTTGTAGGGGTTGTTTGTCCATTTTGTCTGTAGCTGTATGAGTCTTTCCGAGATCTTTGTCATGTTTGTGCGTTGGTATAGTAGTTGGGTGGGAGGGTTGTGTAGTGGGTTTTGGGGGTGTCTTATTCGTGTTATTAGTCTTAGTGCAATTTGTTCTGTTGTTTGTGTATAACGTTTTGTCCTTTCTGTTCCGTTGGTCATGAGTATATGTCCAAAGTCTAGCAAGGGTCTACAAATAGCTTTATATATTTTGCGGCGGTGTTTGTGCTGATTCCTCTGTCTTTGTAGGTTAGTGATCGGAAGTGTTTTGTTCTCTTTATTGTTTCTGCCCTGATGTTTCGTATGTGTTTAGTGAATTTAAGTTTGTGGTCAATTGTGATTCCAAGGTATTTTACGTCGTTTTTTGGTTGTGTCGTTTGGCCGTCTGCACTTATTGTAAGGGAGTCAGCGTTGAGTCTGTGGTTTGTGAGCAGAAGTTGGTTTTTTGACGCGTTTGGTGTTAGTCTCCATTTATAATACCATGTCATTGTGTTGTTTGTTAGTGTTTGGAGTCTTTGAGCTGCTCTCTCAGTAGTTTTGTCATGTACAATAAGTGCCGTGTCGTTTGCGTATTGTAATATGTATGCCGATCTGTCGATTTGATTTTTGTCTGGTAAGTTGTAATTGTATATGTCATGGCAGTATATATTGTAGAGAAACGGTGAGAGCGGGGATCCTTGAGGGAGCCCTTGTTCAGGGGAAAAAGAAAATGACAGTGTTTTGTCAATTCGTACTTGTAGTTGTCTGTTTTCTAGTAAGTTCTTTATGGTGTGTAGTAGATATGTTGGTGTGTGTAGTTTGTATAGTTTGTATAGTAAGCCTCTATGCCAGACACTATCAAAAGCCTTGTTAATGTCCATAAACAGGCAAGCTGTCTTTCTGTCAGTTAGGTGGGTAGTTTGTATATTGTTGGCCAAAATAAAGAGCGGATGAGCAGTCGAGTGATTCTGTTTGAAACCCAATTGGTAGGTAGGTATATATTTTCCAATCACTTTTTCAAGCCGCTGCTTCATTATGTTTTCAAAAATTTTGCTTAGTACTGGAAGTAGTGTAATTGGTCTGTAGTTGCTCGGTTGTGTATTGTCCAGTCCATTTTTGGGTATAGGGATTATTAAGCCGTTTTTTCCATGTTTCTGGGATTCTGCCATTTGTGATGCAGTTGTTCAATTCAGTTAGGATCAGTTTGTGTGTTTCTTGAGTTAGGCTTTTCAAGAGTTTTGCCTTAATTTTATCTTTCCCCGGTGTAGTGTTTTTGATGTGCGCTAGGGCTTCATCGTACTCTGTGTCTGTGATCAGTTTGTAGGTGTAGTTTGGTGAGCTGTTAAAATAGTTCAAGTACCAGTTGTCATTGTCGAAGTTAATGTTTGTCCATATGCTGAAGGCCCTTTGATAGTGTCTGGCGAATGCGTCCGCTTTCTCTTTGTCTGTGTAGCGTTCTATTCCGTTTTCGTCAATTGTGTCAGTAGTGCCAGTCTTCCTGTATTGCGCCAGTTTCTTAATTTTTCGCCCGTATGTTTTGCCTTTGTCCTTCTGTATTTCTTTACATGTTTCTAGCCATTTGTCTTGTCGGTATGGTCCAATCAGAGTTTTAATGTTTCTGTTAAGTTGGTTCAGTGTCTTTTTTAGGTCGTTATTTTGAGTGTTTGTATATAGTCTGTACAGGTCTCTCTTAGCTCATATTAAGCACATTAGCCATGATTTACTACATGTCATCTGTAAATGCTGACCAATAGTTTTGATCCTTCTTTTATACAGTGTGTCGCATTTAAGATGGAAACACCCCTATCTTTTATTTATTTTTGGAAGCAGGGTTTTCAGTTTCGGTTCAAAAATAAAAAAACAAATTCCAAAATTTGACTTTTGCCTTGAAACTCGGTTTTTACCTTTAAAATAACATTCTGAACAAGTTTTGCCAGTAACTTTTCCCGATATCTCTAACGCAAAATATGGGTACCCTAACCAATTAATCTTTACGTCCTACCTCTGTACCGAAACTGAAAACCCTGCTTCAAAAAATAAATAATATACAGGGGTTTTCGATCTTAAGTGCGACACACTTTATAATGTTACTTTCAACTAGGCCTGGGTAATACTGTGTCTTAAGGCACTTGTGTGTTGATGCTGTACTCTGTGTCCATGTGCCGCGACACTTGGCCTATTACGACGCGGTACTTTCAACAACACTATTATTTAATCTCATTCAAGATGGCAGACTTCGGATTGCAGTACGTGAAGGCCACACGCAGTTACCATATGGTTTCCGAACCTCTCGGCAGGGATTATTTACCTACATTATAAAGACGCACGAACGATTATGTAGTTTTGACCCAGACTTACCAAAGAAACCAAAACTTTAGAACCACAACTACTTTGTGCTCGACATAATTGTCTACTGATTACTGATGAATTCTTATTTATCTCGGTTCGATATGGCTCGCATAGGATGTTGATCGCAGTACAACATCTGGAAATTCGATATTTCTACAAAGCAAAAAGGCAAATGCCTGGCTTTTGACTACTACCAGATTGCTTAAAAAATCAGCCTACGATGGTCAAAAAACTAATTTAAATGGTTTTGTCAGCTCTTGCATACGTAAAGGAACAACAGTCATTCGGTCATAATTTATGGCTGAGCCAGCAGCTTCGAAACCAATCACAGATACTTGTGAGGCAAATAGACTTGTCAAGAAGAAAACATGTTGCCACTGCATTCATTCTTTTCATTAAAACAAGTCCAGAGTCTGTCATAGTCTCTCTTTAGTAAATCCAAAGAAAAAACATTGATCGCGCTGCACCGCTTAAAAGCACCACTAGCGAACTTAAGAACCACTAAACAGCACTAAACACAGCGTCTTCTGTTTTTATTTCCCAACATATAAAAGTGTGGCGCGCCGTATCGCTGTATCAATACGGAAAGCTGTGTCGGTGTCGCTGTGTGAACACTTGAAAATCCACTGTGTTACCCAGGCCTAGATCGCGATGCACCGCTTAAAAGCACCCCTAGCGAACTTAAGAACCACTAAACAGCACTAAACACAGCGTCTTCTGTTTTTATTTCCCAACATATAAAAGTATGGCGCGCCGTGTCGCTGTATTAATACGGCAAGCTGTGTCGCTGTCGCTGTGCGAACACTTGAAAATCCACTGTGTTACCCAGGCCTACTTTCAACAGATATTCGTTCTTGAACACTTTCAATGCATATTGTTTCACAATGTCTGGGGATGACCTGCAATTTGTCTGAAACCTGTAAGGATGGTTATAATAATTCTAGATCAGGTTTTTTTTCTTAGTTTGCAAGATTGCATGTTCTTCTTGTCTTTGACGGTTTATTTATAAAATAGTTTGCAGGTTTCGGATTTTTTTTCAACAGTTGTTTCTGACAGGAAGTGAAAATATGCCGACTAGTAAAAAGACATCATCGAATAAGTAACCAGGTTTTGCCAACCGTAAAAGGTCCGATAATAAAATATAAGACCATATTTATGGAGAGATCAATTATAACTCTCATGTGTGAATTACTGAAGGAAAAAATGGGTAAGTACAAAACAGTTATAGCAGATACCCAAAACTATAAACCGGCAAGACCAAGAAATGTATGTCAAAAAGCCTGGTCTTGACCGTCCGAAAACAAATATTTCCAAAACATACAATTTTTGTGTGCTTACGCATCATTTTGTCTATTTTTCGAAGCGGCTTCGCCTAACTAAATTAACACATTTTGGCAATAAAGCCAGTTGTTTAGTTTGGGAAAGCAAACAATATGCGAATAGTTTACGACTATGCATTCTGGAATAATGTAAACATTTAATTAATTATTTTTATCGAAAACAACAATAGGAAAGAAAATTGATAAGCAAATCGTTGTCTATATGCGGTCATTTTAATTCCCACCCGCTAGAACATGAGTTAGAGATGTCGCTAAACCTTAGCACTTGGCACGACATTTATCATAATTTTAAGTGTTAGAATAGTGCACAGGAATTCTGTACATTATGACTTCTTTTTACAAGTGGAAAAATCGAATGTATTTTCAGCATTTGCGTAGTGAATTGACAGAATTTATAGTTCTTGGAGAACTTCCGTCAACAGTAAGTGGTTCACATTTTTATAATTTGTGTACCCAAAATGTAAATAATACATGATTTTTATCCTATTTTTATTAAACATTAATGTGTATGGTATATCACTTATCTTAGTTTTATGGTACATGGTATAAATGTTCCAATTTATTATGGAAATCATTTCAAAGGTATATTAATTTCTCATTGCAATTTTGTAATTAATTCAATAATCAATATTTGCGTGGCAAGCATTTAATCGAAAAAGTTATAAATTTTCAAGTGTTTATTTTGATTGTTATCAAGAAAGCAAAGCTGTTTTTAAATTTTAATGCTTTTCGTTTGGTGGTATTTTGACAAGTAAGTTTTTTTTATCGTTACTTTCTTTCGTGATTTAACATGTTGATTAGATCGCTTAATCCAGCAGAAAGTTTTGACGACTTATCTATTGTTACTATTCCTCCAAGTAATTTTTTTATACTTTTGTGCAAATAATTCTTTCAGTTACTTACGCACCTGGAAATACATTCGCAATAGAGTACGAAACGCTTACTTTGCAACCTGTTAAGTAAATATTTTATAAGCAGGGTGCTGTATATGATTTGATAAATTTGCTGCAAAAATATGTCCACCAAAAATGAAAAGAAGCATAAGAAACTGCCTGATGCAAAAGTGTTTTGTGAACTGTAGTTCCGTAATAAACATATTTAATTAGTTTTAAAAATTTTTAATGTATTTTAAAAAACAATTAAGGCAAATTTTAATGTGCTTCTACTTTTGAGTTAGTTTCTATTGTAGTAGGTTGTGTATATATTTTGCAATTACTGCGACCTAACGATTATTAATGGAAATCATATTTCAATCATTCACTTGCATCATGCAAGTATCATGAATCAATGTCACCATATGTATGAATTGTCTTTCATTCTTCAGTTTTTCTTCTATTGTTTAATAGGATTGAAATTTCGCCTATAAGATAACCTTTTAAAGCTTTATTTTTGATAATTCTTGTTTAATTAAATATAGAGGTGGGTAGGTTTCTCAATGTTGCTTAGGTTTCAGAATTAGTTTATATTTTTATACTTTCATTACTTTAAAGAACGGCTTGATCAGTTTGTTCTTTCTCACTAATCGACTTTATGATATGTTCTTTGTCGTGGCACCGAATAAATGGAAAATATGTTTTGAATGTAACATGGTGCGTCATAATGATATTAAATATTTGAAGGATATATTTAGACCGTAATTTTAAAGGTGGCCTTTCCAATAAACTTTTCTTATTTGCCTCTTCTCTTAGAAATATAAATAACATCTTTTAGTTTTTATCAAAAACACTTAATTTTCTTTATCTGACCTAAAACTTTCTAATTTTGGAACACTTAACAACTAGTTAAATGGTCATTAATGTTGAAATTCTTACATTTAATTAAATGAAACCCCTTGTTTTCATTTCTTCCATGATATTTTTCCACGTTTTCAACTTCCATCAAGAACAAAGCTTTTTCATTAAAATAATTTTTTGTTTTTCCATTTATTCTCTTCTCTAATAGCATACGAAAAAAAAACATTCTCAGTAATATATTAGCTCACCACGCAACATCATTCACCTAATTCCTAATGTGTGCCAAAATTGAATTTTCTAAGTTTCAACGAAATAAAAAAAAATGAAATACTCTTTTTTCGGCCCTTTGGCCAGTATGATTACTAATTTACCCACAAAAATAAAGTGTATTTAGATTTTTTTATGATAAACACCATTTTCAAATTAGGTTCTAAAAACACAGCCTTACAATATTTGCACATTATGAAACACCGTGTATACCTACTTAAAGTTGGTAAAAAATGTGAGTTGGCCATTTAAAAAAAAATGTCAACACAAAGCATTATTATATTTTAAACATTTGGTTTTTCGCCTGTTCAACTCGTCAAGCATGGTTCGTTAACTGGATGAAGATGTCGGACTATAATATTTTGTAAAATGTGTTCTAATTACATCAAACTCTCGTGAAATATTTTTTAGAACTGAAATAATGCCACTTTCACAAAATGAGATGCAATTACCCTATTTCCGATTTATTTTAGCAGCAGTGAAGTTTGGATCAAAGTATCCACTTTATTTATTAATTTTTCACTAAACATTTTTTAATTCAACATAGCTAAAACCAATCTTTTCTTGTTTCAGTTTCCCGCTCAGGGTAAAGTGTAGTTATGTGTATTGTTTGTAAGTGAAAAAGATACGAATTGAAATTTAATTAACCATTTATGTTCACGAACATTTTCATTTTGAAGAAAATCGCATTTAATTTTTTAATCATTCTCTATAATTATCTTAAGTATGCCTTTTTCAAATCTGTGGATTTTACAAAGGGTACTATACAATTGATAACTACCATTATCTGCATCCCGATTATCACAATGTGAATGAGTGGTAGCACTTTTTATTGCTTTAGACGGTCTATGCTATCGAAGAAAATTGGAAAGAGCTTATTATTTCACTATGCTAATCTAAGGCTCAGGATATAAAAGTGATTTTTATTGCGTTCGTCATAGACAGATAGGAAATGCAATTATAATTTCTGGAAGCTCATTAGGTTTTCGGCTTTTAATGGGACAGTCTAATTGTTTAAGCATATCGTAGAGCATGCAGTCGCAGGTAGTCGAAATGAAAATTAAAAAAATTACTTTTTGTGATTCCTGTTGGAATTTATTGATGGTGAGTGGCTAATATTAGGAAGTAGATATTTTATTTTCGAATTTTAATAAAATCATTTTCAAATGTATCTTTCCGTGGTAGTTGCAGTCTTTATATTTACGTCCTTGTTAGTTTTTTAAATTTTAGCATTGATATTTTGCAAATTTTTGTATTGTCTTTTCCTGAGCTTAGCGTTGTTTCGATTACTTGCTTAGTAGACTTTTTGTCGGATACAAACAAAATTTTCAACAAATCTCTTTAGAGTTAAATTGATGATAATGATCATTAGGGATCATTCGATGATTTGAGACCATTGGCAAAAAAACGGGATTTTTTCTAAGAGCCCACTTGATTTTTTACATTTCTTATTTTCATGACAAAGCTTTATGAATATATTGTACTTTCCAATGTGTATTCAATAATTTATACAAGGAGCCGAAAAAATTTGTTTACGTAGGACTGAGGAGCATACACTCTCTTACATTGAGAATGTCCGCGTTCTAGACATATTAAAGATTAATTTTTTTATTAGGCGTTTTCTCTTTAGAATCCTTAAATTATGCATGGAAGATATTGCCTTTAATATTTAAGATATTAGCCAACGGAGCAGCGGTTGAGGAAGGTTGTGACGGAGCAACAGTTAATAGAGAGAAATGGAAGAACATGTTTACTGCCCGTTCAGTAATAATCGCAGGCTGTGACTGAATCAATATCATGTAATGGGAACCGGCAAGATAAGGCCTTGTTGGAATTTAATTTTACTTTGTAACCGATAAAATGTGTTACTGTTTACCCACCCAGTATTTCTTTGCCCGTGTTAAATTAATTATTTAACGGTGCATCTTTAATATATTTAATTTTAAAAGTGTTTCATCAACGGATTATGGCAGTACTTATATGTTTGGGAACTCGTAGAGGCACGAAGGTGACACGGAATCAACCCAAGTAAAATAAGAATCAAATTGTGCGAAACGTAAAGAGTGTACAAATAACGACAGGCACAAACCTTATTAGTGGCACGCCTAACTAAAAATCAAAAATGCGTGTACAGATCTCAATTTAACGGCAGCACTATTAGTGGCATACCTGCAATGTGTGTTCCATATCTCTCTAATTACGTACTGCGCTTTCGGATATCGAACATATAATTAAAGCTATAAAAGTAATAGTGCAAATGCTGATGTTGGACAATTAGAACTTTCTTTTGCAAATACTATAAAATTGGAAGACTGTGATTTATTTTTGTAAACTTTGGCGAACGAGTCACTTTCCAAATTCCTGCAATGAAAAACATTGTTTTGAATGAATTGCAATTCGCTAATAGGAAATTTATGATTTGTGCAAGTCTAGTATGGTACTCTAATGGCTTCTAGGATTCTTAATTTCTATTAAAAATTAAATTCGCATTTCCGCGTGCTTTTAACTGCAACTAGAAGAAAGTCTCTAATAAAAAATGTCCGATCTGATTTGAGTGTTCGACTCACAACCTTTCAATAAATCTCTGAATACCGTGTTTTTGCTCTTCGACCAGTTGGTATGCTGTTGATAAATGTGGAAAACGTTTTGAAATATGACACCAGACTGACAATCAATTTAAAAATCAAATAATCAAAACAAAAATGTGATAAAACTTCCAAGAAGCATGAAACTAGGCTGAATAAAATTTGCTTGAATTATACACACAAATGCCGACGGAGCTGGATCACATCGTAAAGGAAAGCTTGCTAAGTACCATCAGTGCTATCCCGTAAACGATTCCCATAAATTAGCAACATATCGCATTGTTTGAAAGTTGTGTAAACATGTGCCATTTAAAAAAACTGAACGTTTGATTGAACTTTGATAATCTACTCTGGCTTTTGCTGACTGTCATCGATTTTATTTACTTCTTTACAAAATCTGTTGCATGCAACATACAAATCTAGCTGCGATTGGAATTTAAAAACTATTACTGATTTATCGGACAAATTTCTTCGAATTTATTACCGGCACAGGACTGTATTGGCAATATTAAATTGGGACTTCAACCAGACAACAGACAGGTTATGTCACCCTTAAGTGCGGACTCTTAGAGAGTATCGTCTTGGTGTTCGTTTAATAAGTTCACCACAATAATATACTGTTTATGCGAGCGTAAACAAATAATGTTGGTCTGGAAAGCAATTACATTTTTCGTGAGTGTGAGTTATGTCGCCCTTAAGTGCTGACTCTTTTATTATTAATCAATTTTTGCTTAGGCTGTTTTTTTCCGCATATTAATATCCTTGCTCGAGCTAATCGAATAACTCAGCTTGTAACGACGAAATAGTATTCATTATTCATTAATTTTGTTAACAGTCAACTTTGTAATTATTAAATAAAAGCATGTTTTAAAAAATAAAGTTTTCGGCCAATGACTTAACTCACTAAAACATGCTACCCCAACGTTGAAACTGCCATTCGGTGTCCATTTTTAAACGAACTATTATGATTTTTTTATATTGACTTATGGTATGCCTTGATGAATCATAATTGTAAATATGCCAATCATGTCATCACATATTTTTTATATGCAACTTTTATGTACATGGTTTAAATATAATGAAATTTCTTTGATATTGCTGATCGTCTCTTAAAAATATAATATCTAAGTGGGCCTAAAAAAATTTCATCGGCAGTAAAATTTATTAAAAGCGATAGACTGAATGATTCCAAATTGCATAGAATGATATAGTCTTGTAAACACCATTCAATAATAAGCTTGTTAAAATTGGCAATTTATAAAAAAAGTTGTTCTGCAAGTGAAAGTCGTGCACAAGATTGGAAAATGTATTGTTGTTTAAACAATACTTTTTATCTCTTGTTATCAAGACATTACATTTATCTGTGCTAATGCTCGATAGCTCAAACATTCGGATCACTTTTCTGAAATACGGAATTGAAATAACCTGCAAACATGTCATATGCACACAAAATCCAACTAATAAAACCTGAATACTAATTTATTAAAACGTTACATAAGGGACACTCTATACAGGCTTAACAACACAATTTTCAAACATTATTCATTAAAGCAGAGAAAATGTCTAAATTCGGCACGTAATGTTACCAGCAACGGGCAGATATGTTTGATGTTGAGGAGCTTAACCAACTTGTCGTTAGTGGGTCATAGGTCAATTAGACCTATGTGATTTTGTTTTCCTTCACTTAGAAATCAGATTGAGATATCGTGTTTAACTTTTGCGACATTTTTAAATGGTCTATTAACATTTATTTACTATAACAATATTTTGCGTGTAAATGACGTTCAGCTTACACTGAGCACTGAGCTGATCAGTTAAGTTCGATGTAAGCGTCGGATAAGTGGGTTTTCAAATAATTCCATCCAGTTTGGTGCAATTTAAATAATTCGAATACGTTTCGTACAATTCTATTACGAGAACTCTGCAAATATTGATGTACAACCCTTACCTACCTCTTTTTTAAGTTTTATCAAAATAATTGTTCCGTTGATTAATTATGGAAGTTAAAATATCTGAAAATGCGTGTACACGAATTGGCACTAAAAACACCTTTAAATGTTTAATCAATTTTAGTTTAAATAGTTTTAGCTTCTGACCCCAAAGTATATTGAACTCGAAATCGAAATTTTCAGGAATCACAACCACAAGACAAAAAAAATACAAAGTATCCTTCGCACATTATAATATGCGAGAGAAATGAGAAAATCCACATACTGGCACAATCCACATTTCTAATTCCGACACATGCCGTCGTCAGGTTTACAAACTTCCGAGTTTATCCAAAAAACTTTCTTATGCAAAAATATCTTTAGAGTACAGGCAGATTTACAACTAAATTTTTGCACTATATTAAAAAATAAATGTTTATTTCTTAATATAAACTGCTCAAAAAAAAAATGTTACGCAGCCAAATTTGCCCTAAATTTGGAAGTGGAAAAATTCTGATTGCTTCAAGCGTTTTTGTTTCTGTTTAAAGACTTATCTAGCACCATTTGTATTCTGTTAGGCCATGTTGTAGTAAAAAGTAAGAACCTCAGATAAATTTTCTACGGGGTGGCAAATGAAAAAAAAAATTAAATTTCGGAAAGTTCAACATGCTCCTAATTGGACAAAAAAGAGTTTTTTTTTTATTTCAACGCCAAAAGTTTAAATATAAACCAAATAACTCGAAATAGTTTTTTAATTTTTCGGACATCTCTTCTATTTACAGGGTGGTTTCAAAAATCAGCTTTTTGGTCTTGCAGCGTTAACTTTTCTGCTCTTGGTCCGATTTTCACGATGTTGAGCTCATGTAAAAGTTTAAACTTCATAGACAATTTAAAACGAAAATTTGGTATACGGGTTGTATGAAAAATTTCCCAAATCAGAATTGCCCCCGAAATCAGTGATTCTGGAAGATATTCAACTGAGTTAAGTTTACTTCCAAATATTTCGTTCATTCGTGCAACCCGCGTTATTGAATTTTTTCTCAATTTGATTGTGCAGTTTTAGCTTCAATATGAGTCCTATATTTTGAAAATCGGTTCAAGAGAAAACAAATTATCGCTTCAAGACCAACAAGTTGATTTTTTTGAGACCACTCTGTAAGTAAACAAGATGGTCGATAAATTGAAAAAGGTTTTTCGAGATACGAGGTCTATTTTAATGCTTGGGGTGTTGAAATAGAAAAAAAAACGTTTTTTTGTCCAACTAAGAGCATGTGAAACGTTTACCAATTTTGCATTGTTTCATTTGCCACCCTGTAGAAACTTCAAATAACGCTTTAAGCAGAAATCAAATCACTCTTAGCAATCAGGATTTATCCAGTTCCAAAATTAGTCGAAATTTGTCCGTGTAACGTCTATTTTGTTGAGCAGTTTAGATTATTATCTGAAATATGAATAATACATCTGTTGACCTGACAATGCTGAAAAAATTAAAAACAGGAGACAAAATAACTCGAAGTATTTTAAAGTCCGCTAAACGGATCTGTTTGGAGCAGTTGAAGGTTACGGCTTAAAAAAATTGAATATTTATATTGACAGGAAATGTGCCTTTTGTACTACTTTGTATTAGACTTATGTGTTATTCTTAAGAAATTTATTGATTAACATGAAGTCAGTGGTTACTAGGTATTGTAAAATTTTAGCTTTACTTAATCGGCTGACCGAAACCATTCTTAGTCCTGCGTCTATCTAGCTATTAAATTTTAATGATCTTTTGGACCTGCCACTTAAAATAATTTTTTAAATGAGATCTTATTTAATGTCAATACGAAGTAAATGTGTTTAGTTATCTAAATCTGCATTTGTCTCAAGTCTGTAAATGTCAAGGGAGTAAAGTACTGAGTTACTGAAAGTTCATTAAATGAAAAATTATATTGAATACAAAATTTAAAACTAAAAAATCACACTCCAGTTTATTAATGAGAGATTTAAATTTGAAAAGCCACTATCAGTTTACTTAATAATCAAGTACACCAGTACACCACGTAGTATTTTTGGCCAGTGTCCTGTTAAATTCTTTTATAGGGGAGCATAGCGCTGAGGTTGCTCGAGGAGTAAAGCTACGTAGTACTGAAATGCATTGAACTGATGCAAATGTGAGTAAAAATACTGCAGCTGAATGCACTCTCACTTTAAAATTACCAGACGCTACTGATTGAACCATTAATCTAATTTGGCGGTTGAAAAGAAGCCTGAACTGCACGTTGTTGGAAGGCATTGATCTGAAACTCCCAACACTTCGTAGGTGGTAAAATATTTTTACCCAAACAAGAACCTAACTAGGTTGAGTTGTTTTGAAATTTTGATATTAATGGTTCACATTTGATGGTGCATTTTTATAGTGCTGCACTTTTGCTTAGTAATACTAGTACCAAAATTAGTGTCAGTAATGTTCTTCTACGTGTCAACCACAGCTGTTGCCCTGAAGTGTAAATTTGATCAATTAAATGAACTGTATTGTGCTCGTAAGGGCAGGAACGAAAAATCGAAGAAGGCATAGAAGACATGGTTATGTAAATGAGAGTGCATTGAGCCGCAAGCAAATGGTCACGTGCACCTGAAGTTTGGTCCATCTGAGATGAGAATCTAGCTCTTGACCGTTGCTGGAGGGCAGAGGCGTGTCAGAAGACCGCGCAGTCTCCACCTGGTTGGCTCCAAGCGGGCCGCCCAGTCGCGAATCCGGACCGCGAAAGCCCAGCCCGCGCAACAACACAACACATTTTATTCTATTTCTTGTCTACAAAACAACATAATAAAAGTCTTGAGATGCTGCGGATCTTGCGCTCCAAACCTGGGCCTGCCCTTATTTCTAGCCCTCGGTCACGGTCAAGCCAATGCACAATGCGCCATCCTGCTCCAGAAACAAATAAAACTACCTCGCGCTTCCGTTCGATCTTCACCGCCATGCACCAACTGTCTGATTTATTTCTTTGCCACGTAACCGAAAATCTGGGAGCGCCATATGTTTCTTCTTTCACGAAACATCCAAACAATGAAACTTCCATTTTCCATGTTTTCTGCTTCAACACTTACCATTTATTTCATTAACAACTTATCCCAATTCCGTTTATATTCTAGTAAGTTGCAACGATGCTTTGCCTGGAAGCTATTTAAACAGCAATATTTAGGAGTCCGATACTTCAGTAAATATTTTCAGATCTGTTCCAATAGAACTGCTTATTTATTGATGTGAGTTCAAAGTGGCTCAAATGTTTAGATATATGTGGAGATATTTTAACTGATTTAACGCGCTTTTATAGTTCACAAAGCTCTCATTACCGATTTATTTATATTTGGTCATGACCTTCTAACTACTAAATCAAATAACAAGAATGCATGACGGAATAGGATTCAATCACTTCACAACCCAACTGAAGGAATGACTGGATTTTCTCTTAAAAACTGTGTCAAGATAATAAATCATCCAGTTTTGACCTACCCCAGTAAAAATTATCGAGCACTGCCAATCAATGGATCTTGAACCTAAAGTCGCAACTCCCAATGCTTGCTGGCATCTCCGGATCCGTTCGATTGGCACGGGACTAAATTTTTATTTAAACATTGTGAGAATTTAAAATTACAAGATCAGTAATTTTAATAGATCATAGCATTAGCAACCTACTCGACATAAAAATTTGGACCAAAAGGATTTGCTGCATTTAGGTCGGCGCAAAAAATTAGAAAATTTACTGAAAGTTTCGGTTTGGAACTAGACCATCCTCAGCATCATATTGACCGTGCCATTTGAGTCTTTGATGATTTCCTACCCTCCGCATGTCGCAAGTGTTTATATTCATATTGATTGGCATTTAGTCGGAGGACTCGAGGATTGTCTAATTTAAGATCAAAATTTTGACAAGCAAATCAGTTTTTAATAAAATGTTTTTTACTGTCCGGTATAGAACACAAAATTAAAATTACAAAATAATTGTCGCGGCCAGGTACAAATAAGTATGGAACATTAAAATTACATAAAATGGTTATACCCCGGCGGCATTTACGAGCCAGGTTGACTAACGTGAAGGAAACTTCAAGTGAATGGTCCTAGGAGAGACGAAAAAGATGTATTCTGTAAACCAAGTTTGCAACGCCTTTTCAACATATTGGAGGCGCATTCGAAGAAAATTTTCTTAATGTTTGCCTGATTAGTGTCCGTTCAAACACAATACAGATACAAAATGCACTTTACAGGGTAAACTAGATTTAGAAGTAAGTTATTGTACATAGGGGTAAAAAATAACACAACTTATTAGTGGCTACGAATTGCTGTTTATTCTTGTCGGCAATTTGAAACGTTTTGAATCAGAAAGTCACATTTTTCTTCTGTCTCGAATAATTTACCAAAGGAGTCAATCGATAATGTCAGGACGTACGTAGTTATTAGAAGGAAAAGTTTCTTAATGTTTGCCTGATTGGTGTCCTTTCAGACACATAAGCGATGAATTGATGAATTTGCATATATAATGAACTTTACATGATGAACTAAATTTACCAGTAAGGTATTGTTCATAGGAAGTAAAAATGGTAAAAAATATCACAACTTGTTAGTGGCTATGGATTGCTTTTGATTCTTATCGGAAATTTGAACGTCACATATTTTACTTCTTTTTTGTTTAATATACCGAACGACACTCGACCGTTCATCCGCTCTTTATTTTGGCCAACAATATACAAACTACCCACCTAACTGACAGAAAGACATCTTGCCTGTTTATGGACATTAACAAGGCTTTTGACAGTGTCTGGCATAGAGGCTTACTATACAAACTATACAAACTACACACACCAACATATCTACTACACACCATAAAGAACTTACTAGAAAACAGACAACTACAAGTACGAATTGACAAAACACTGTCATTTTCTTTTTCCCCTGAACAAGGGCTCCCTCAAGGATCCCCGCTCTCACCGTTTCTCTACAATATATACTGCCATGACATATACAATTACAACTTACCAGACAAAAATCAAATCGACAGAACTTAAATTCACTAAACACATACGAAACATCAGGGCAGAAACAATAAAGACAACAAAACACTTCCGATCACTAACCTACAAAGACAGAGGAATTAGCACAAACACCGCCACCAAAATATATAAAGCTATTTGTAGACCCTTGCTAGACTTTGGACATGTACTCATGACCAACGGAACAGAAAGGACAAAACGTTATACACAAACAACAGAACAAATTGCACTAAGACTAATAACACGAATAAGACACCCCCAAAACCCACTACACAACCCCCCCACCCAACTACTATACGAACGCACAAACATGACAAAGATTTCGGAAAGACTCATACATCTACAGACAAAATGGACAAACAACCCCTACAACTGGACCATACTGAATCCCCTTTGTCTCACAAGACCAACCAGACAATCCCGCTTCCGTTTCCCTACATCAACGCTACTCGAACACTTACAAACGCAACTGACTACTGGACAATAAAATAATTTCTTCTTGCCACTGATATCTTATTTATTTAATAGTATTGTTAACCTAGAATGGGAGAATTTTCATATTTGTTTTTTATTTAGATTGGGACTGCATGTATTAAACAAGGGCAGAAATACCGATAGGTCGATAGCCTTTTTTAGAAATAAAGATGTTTACTACTACTATTGTTAACCTAGAATAGGAGAATTTTCATATTTGTTTTTTATCTCGATTAAGACTGCATGTATTAAACAAGGGCAGAAAGACCGATAGGTCGATAGCCTTTTTTAGAAATAAAGATGTTTACTACTACTACACTTCCGATCACTAACCTACAAAGACAGAGGAATTAGCACAAAGACCGCCACCAAAATATATAAAGCTATTTGTAGACCCTTGCTAGACTATGGACATATAGTCATGATCAACGGAACAGAAAGGACAAAACGTTATATACAAACAACAGAACAAATTGCACTAAGACTAATAACACGAATAAGACACCCCCAAAACCCACTTCACAACCCCTTCACCCAACTACTATACGAACGCACAAACATAACAAAGATTTCGGAAAGACTCATACATCTACAGACAAAATGGACAAACAACCCCTACAACTGGACCATACTGAATCCCCTTTGTCTTACAAGACCAACCAGACAATCCCGCTTCCGTTTTCCTACATCAACGCTACTCGAACACTTACAAACGCAACTGACTACTGGACAATAAAATACTTTTTTCTTGTCATTAGAATTGGGAAGTTTATTTAATAAGATTATTAACCTAGAATAAGAGAATTTTCATCTTTGTTTTTTATTTAGATTAAGACTACATGTATTAAACAAGGGCAGAAAGACCGATGGGTCGATAGCCTTTTTTAGAAATAAAGATGTTTACTAAGGAGAATACTTACTTACTTATTACCATACTTACTTATGAAGGAGAATTTTAAAATAGAGAAAATATGTTCTAACTATTATATTCATACTTCGTGCAAGCCGTACCAAACTTGTTCATTGATTCTAATTTAATATTTTTTTTACATTAATACTCATATTTATTATTTATTAGTGATTTGTCTTGAAGACATAAAACAACTGTTTAAAAACTAAATTATCCATATAACATTTCAATCATTTAATTATTTTAATGTAATTACCTTTAATAAAAACAAATAGAAAATGTAAATAAATGTATTTCTTAAAGAATGAAAAAATATTACATGGCAGGTAGGTGGGCCTCGTGACTGGTCAAAAAATACCTTACGTAATTTATGACCGCATAGGAGGAAAAAAATCATACAAAACTTGTTGGTGGCTATAGTGACAATTTTAAACGCTTCGATTCAGAAAGACTCGTTTCTTCTTCGTTTTCGAATAATATACCGAAAGGAGTCAGTTGTTAATGTTAGAACATATGTAGGTTGATACATATTGAAGTTTAAGTGAAAAACTCGATATAAAAATATACCGAAAATGCATTTTCGAGATTCAGGGTAGTAAACTTGATTTTTTTAAATTTCAGTTTGTTTTGTGTGACTATTTTTAAATAATACCTAGCCTTAAATGTTGCTATCAAATACAATTTCCTGAGAGTTTGGTGAATTTGCGACATTTCTTCAATATTCAAATTAGTGAAATTAATTTGTAATTGTAAAGCTAATACTCCTGATTAATGCGTTCGAAATATATGTGCTGAAAAAAAGATGCTCACGTTTTAAAGTAAATATTCAAGATGATAATTGCTGCCGAATGCTGAGTTTACAGCAATACTCATGAAACCTTTGTATTTTAGTAAACGAATTATTGCAAAAGGTTAGTTGAACGATCTACTTACCCACACTGTTTCGTAGAAAATAAACCATTTTCTATAAATGCCTATCTAAATTTTTCGCTTAAAAGGAGGTTTTCATTGATTGTTGAATTTCTGCTAACATAAACTGACTCACCCTGTATACGGACGTTACTGATTTTGCTTTTTGATTGCCTTTTTTAAACTCTGTTTTACTTAATTACTAAATTATACTTACTTAAATTACCTTAATCTAAAAACCTTAATAATAAGTCTTTCCAACGACGTTGTTTCGCAAATATGCCTTCAAAGTTTAGTAAAGACAATTAACCTGGACCATCCTGCATAGTTTAAACCTTAACATAGCCTTAATTTACTAGTTGCTGGAATTTTTGCATTCTTCTCGTAAATGCTTTGTGCATTATTTCATTAAGAAACATGGCCATTATTCTATACATTCTTGTAATAAAAAGTCTGTTTGTAATTATCCACTACCTCTAACCCAGGTAGATCAATCAGAATGGGGCTAAGCGCCAAATAGGGAAATGGAAAATACATTGCTTTAAAGTTAAAACCTTGTTGTTAGTCACTTAATGATGACGTTCCTGATATTTTTATACGTCCGGCTGTACGAGTATTAGTGTTTGTAACTTAAACAAAAAAATATTTCTTGTTTCTTGAACGTTGCCGCTAGGTTTCTTTCTGGTTAATATATTATCAATGAAGTTTTTCAAAAGTAAGCATTATCCAATAAATAATGATGTAATCGGCAATTATTAGCAATTATTTTCATTATAATAACAAATAACATTGTTATCTGGACAAACAAAACTGATGCTGTTGATTCGACTTCATATGGCTCAAAGCCTAGGTCTTCTCAAGAGTCATCTGTTGGCCCATCATTTTCGGTAGGAATATTAAGTGTGCATTGAATTAAGAATTCATTAGATGTAACTGATACCTGTAATGTCCTGTAACTTTCTGTTTCATATTTTAGTACTAATAGGCACTAAAATATTCTGCTATACTTTCTGTTCTTCTGCCCGAGGTTCGTTTGTCAACATCGACTAAAAAATTGCTTTTAAAAAATTACATTTAGGAAATGACTGCAATATGGAAACATTTAATTTTAATGACTATTTTTCAAAACTCGAAGCAAAGGTGCTGTCCATGCATACAATTTGTAAAATAACTGTCTGTCCTACGTGATTTTCAATAATTGACGAGAGAATTTAATTTTGACTTTTATTTTTACGCTATTTTGTTATGAGTATGGCCATTGCGTTGCTAATCATGATCAATTGATATCAGATTAGTCTGGGGAAAAGTTTACGATCTGAGGTAACGGAAGCCGTCCTAATTTTTGCCTCCTGGATAAATATGCTAATTTTTAACCGTCAAATACTGTATCAACTTCAAGGTAAATGAACAAAGAGCCAAAAAATAAATAAATTCAAATAATACATCATTGGTATTTTATCTTTAGTGTCGTATCGTGTATATAGGTAAAGAAAAATGAGACAGCATCTCGGAAGTGTATATTAGAGGAGCATCGAATTAGCATAAAAAAACATTGCGGAAACTATTTAGTTATTCAAATCATGCGGGCAATATTTTTTAGCTCGAAATCTACGGTTATTTTTCAGTGAAAACACGTCATAATCATACTATCATCCCCTAATTTAGGCATTCTTTTCCCCTTCGCACTCTGGAGGCGGTTTATGTGGAGCCCAAAAGTCAACCTACATTTTAGAGACATCGGCTTAGAGGTTTTTTCAGAGGCGTGCAATAACTTGCAATTGACATGTTTTTAATAATTCAACTTTCATTTAGAAAATTCCTATTATTCAAACAATTGATGTTTTTTAACAATTTTACTGATCTACATATTTTAGAATTTTACGTAAAATATATTTTTTTACCTTCAGAACTAAGGTATGATGAATCTGAGGCTTTTAAATGAAGAACTGGAGAAGTTAGATGTGTTAATTAATAATTAACTCAAGTATGTCGTTGTCTTGAAGCCACATGACAATTATTGAAAATCTATGTATATTTTTATAGTAGTAGTAGTAAACATCTTTATTTCTAAAAAAGGCTATCGACCTATCGGTCTTTCTGCCCTTGTTTAATACATGCAGTCTTAATCTAAATAAAAAACAAATATGAAAATTCTCTTATTCTAGGTTAACAATACTATTAAATAAATAAGAATTCAGTGGCAAGAAGAAATTATTTTATTGTCCACTAGTCAGTTGCGTTTGTAAGTGTTCGAGTAGCGTTAATGTAGGGAAACGGAAGCGGGATTGTCTGGTTGGTCTTGTAAGACAAAGGGGATTCAGTATGGTCCAGTTGTAGGGGTTGTTTGTCCATTTTGTCTGTAGCTGTAGAGTCTTTCCGAGATCTTTGTCATGTTTGTGCGTTCGTATAGTAGTTGGGTGGGGGGGGTTGTGTAGTGGGTTTTGGGGGTGTCTTACTCGTGTTATTAGTCTTAGTGCAATTTGTTCTGTTGTTTGTGTATAACGTTTTGTCCTTTCTGTTCCGTTGGTCATGAGTATATGTCCAAAGTCTAGCAAGGGTCTACAAATAGCTTTATATATTTTGGTGGCGGTGTTTGTGCTAATTCCTCTGTCTTTGTAGGTTAGTGATCGGAAGTGTTTTGTTCTCTTTATTGTTTCTGCCCTGATGTTTCGTATATGTTTAGTGAATTTAAGTTTGTGATCAATTGTGATTCCAAGGTATTTTACGTCGTTTTTTGGTTGTGTCGTTTGGCCGTCTGCAGTTATTGTAGGGGAGTCAGCGTTGAGTCTGTGATTTGTGAGCAGAAGTTGGTTTTTTGACGCGTTTGGTGTTAGTCTCCATTTATAAAACCATGTCATTGTGTTGTTTGTTAGTGTTTGGAGTCTTTGCGCTGCTCTCTCAGTAGTTTTGTCATGTACAATAAATGCCGTGTCGTCTGCGTATTGTAATATGTATGCCGATCTGTCGATTTGATTTTTGTCTGGTAAGTTTTAATTGTATATGTCATGGCAGTATATATTGTAGAGAAATGGTGAGAGCGGGATATTTTTATATTTAACACATCTTATTTTAAAATTGAATAATCTCTAAACAAATCTAAATTTTAAATCAGCAAGCATGTACTCACACATCTATATGTGTAGCTGTTACCAAGCTGAAAAGCCTATGTCCGGCTTGTTGTAAAAATTCATCAAAGCCAAAAATTTGGATAAATCTAGCGAAAAAGATAAAATGAAAAACTATAACAGTTGGAGATGGCCTGAACTCATGAATATTGTCAACTATTTTGTTTGAAGTGCACACTGGAGCGTTATATGGATACTATATATCTACGAATTTTATAAAATTGGTTTCAAAACAAAACACTATTCTCAGTTACAGCTCAATAAAAATATGTGCAAGATTGCAGATATAATTTGATTATATGAATTTGAAATCTAAAAGAATGCTCTGCAATCGGCATTTCTAATTATTTGCATAATTTAATAAAATTTATTAATTTTAGATCATATTTTCTTCAATTACTTCACAAGAACTACTTTTTTATTTAAAATACCACATTTTCTCTTTGTGTATATCTGATTGGACACATCGAGTATAAATCGCAATTACTACTGTTTTGCGCATATTGCACTATTGCAAATACGTTGCAGTCGACCTCGTATAAAAAGTAGCGGACATCAAGAATTTCGTAGGTCAACTGTTGTATTTAACAAGTCCTTATTAATAAATATTGTATAATCCTTTAATTGGCTTTTCTTTGACGTATAGTGCGCGATTCTTTCGACATTTTAAATATTTTGGCGAGTCACCATTTTTGCTCAGTTTATTTATCTTATTTTATTGAGCACAAAATTGTTCACGTTTTGTTGCCAGACGTGGCTTTTTTACGACGAATGCGCTTTTTAAACGGTTTTTAAACGTCTATCAAGTACCACCTCGTTTCAAATTTAAAAAATGAATGCATTTGTATTAAACATTTTTTAACACTAAACAGATTCACACAACTGAACATGTTTTTAATCGAAGTGTATATGCCATTCCTAATTATCGCCCCTCTGATTAGGTTTTTCTGAAATTTGTCATTGTTATTTTTGGAAAATTATTCAGCAATGTGCTCCAGAAATGGAGAAAAGGAAAAGGAGATGAAGCTATCGCGCAGCATACCAAAATTTTAAAATAATTTGACAATTTTCAACAATTTCTTGACGTAATCCTAACTTTTTGGGAAATTTGTTGAAAGCATATACTTAATAAGCCAGTTTGGCATCAAGCATGACACTCAGATACTTAATTTCTATACAATGTTTTATATTACAAACTTTTATACTAAAATTTTTCTGCTGTGGGTTCACTGGAGGCAAAGTATTGTTTTTACTAAATAAACAAAACTTACTCTTATAAATAGAGTTAGGCTTTCGAGGCCATTCCTTGAAACTGGTGAGTTTTTCGGGTTTTTAAGCCGTCGTAAAATAGAAAGAAATTCTATTTTCCGTTGTGTCATCAGTAAATAGTTCAATTTTTGCTAGTTTCACAATATTTACAAAACACTGATATAGATTAAAAAGAGCAGCGAACTCAAAATGCTACCTTGAGGCGCCGGATGCTTAACGAGCAAAGAACTTGGATATTTTAGAAATTGAGTCCTACTGTTTATTTTAGCAATGTAGCCGCCAGACCTATTTGCCTCAACTTTAACTCGCGAATGTCGTACTAGTACAGTCAAAGCAAAATAATCATGATTGACAAAATAACTAAAACATATTTTCAATTGCTGTTTTCCACAAATTTCCCAGATGAAATCGAGATTGATCCGATACCAAAACATAATTGTAATCATGTCTATGTAGCTGCGTCTGACCATCCCCTCCAATATTTTTTGGTACACAAGAACTGTATTTATTGGTCGAATCTCACTGATTTTAGACAATTTCAATATAAGCAATATTCTGGACATTTTCCAGGATTGGCGAAACACTCCACAGGTTAGCGTTGCATTTATGATTCTCAGCAATCTATTTCCAATGGCGTAAAAAGAGACCACAAAATTGTGGGAGTAATTTCATTTTGTCCGTCCTCAACGGGTTTGAGGTTATTGCCAACTTCCTTAACTCACTGAAATTTTGTCGATTTTCTCTAGCGTTTAGAATATAATCTACTATCTTTCTTATTGTGACGGTATATACTGAATAAAAACTACTTATCTACGTGCCTCCAAGTTTCCTCATTTCTATCCTTTAATTTTTTCACTAATATTATTAGGATTATTTATTTTAAAATCACGTATTATATATCACAGCTATTGTTTGCTATCATTGTTGCCCGCCTATGCTTATGGGTGCAGTATAATTTAAACTTGGTTATTTCTCTTAGAAATCCATCTATTAGTGACGAGTTGAATTGAAGGTTTTTGCCAATTCTAGTCAACTGCCTGGAATATAAACATTATTAATTACGAATAAGACAATTATTGATAGGTGTAAAACTATACGTTTCCAAATGGGTGCTCTTTACAAAATTGCTTATCTAATTCAACAAGAGAACACAGGAAAAACGGTTTGATGACAAATATAAGAAGATAGAAATAAAGAAACTAGGGGTCTGTCTCGTCTGAAAAGAAACAATCAAAGTTTAGTCGTAATTTCCACTACATGGAGCATTACTGCTGCAGGGGTCTTTAGGGGCTTACGAAATTCACGGTCCCAATGCAAATCTCAATAATTCATCTTGGTTTTGCAAATTATCTTTTAATTTTTCACCTTTAAAGACACTTATTTTGTATCTGTTGTTTGAACACAATTTCTTGACGTAACATCGGAAATTTACTAATTTATTAAGCAATTACCGAAACCGACTAAATTGGTTGTTTTGCGCCCCGTTGTGAGTGACATTATCAAATTTCGGGTTGTTTTGTTTTGCACCCCATGAGTAAATCATTTCGATTTGTCAAGCTCGTTAAGAACTAATAAACAAGCAAACAATTAAAGGCATTTCATTCTCAACCGATACAACAACATTTTCATTTATGACAAACAAACTCCTAGCGATATACAGGATGTTTGTTTTACCAATACAGGTTGAAAGGTTTTTTATATTACATGCTTAGTTTCTTGTTGAGAAGTTTGGTCTTCATTAACTTGAACAAATACTAGAAATGGGTACAACAACATTCACACTTCCACTTCCTTTTTAACCTTTGATGAACGTAAATATATGACCTGTATTCAGCGCAGAAACAGAATAGGCTATCCGACGGACACTAAAAATTTGTCGAGTTTTTGTCTTTAACTACGACCTCGTTTTATGGTCAGGATATAAGAAATAATGTTCTAATGCATTTTGGATGAGAAAAAAAGTGAACTTATAATTTAACTTGTTATTAAATTGTCAGGTTCTTTCCTAAGATAAAATTTTATTAATTTGCAATTTTCTGTTGACTAAACATGCTTTTCTCGAGCAAATCTAGATATACATTCGAATTTCACACATTGTTCCAAAACATGTACACGATCAGATGTCATATAAACAGATCGATGTTTATGAACCGATACACAGTACTACTTCAGATCTTGTTTGATGAAAATTCAAAATAGCACGAAAATATTTTAAGTCTAGCTAATAGCCACAGATGAGATAAAAGTTACACTATTTGACTATCAAAATAAAAAAAAACAAAATGGTTGCTTGAACTAAGCATTTTAGAACGCGTTAAACGTTAACCGGTCTGAATATGTGTCTGTTCATGTCATCGGGAAGATGCAGGAATTTTTTTTATTGTACTTTTGTATGTTTTGTATAACGCTTTGACATTCTCTTGTCCAGGGGTCCTGAAAAAATTAATACTCGCCTCAAACTGAGATACAAAAAATAAATCACTCATTTTGGAACATTAATATTACGTAACTGATGGCGCTGTGCGCTTTCCGATTTCATCAGCTGAGAAGAACTCAGAGATTTTAAATTGAGTTGTTCAATTGCGTTGTCAAATTAACAAACTAAATAAATGCATATCAATGCATCCTCTCATTTCATGAGTTTTCTCACAGACCTGCACAATGTATAAAAGAAATCCTCAATTTTACTTTACATCATCAGCTTTAAGTTTTTAAAATATTATTTTTGTTTTAAATCGTAACTTGACATTAGAGGGAAGTTTTCTAGTGGAAACATTTGATAAAAAAAGTAGATCGTTACGTATATTTTCCTGACTGTACTTCAATTCACTCCAATATATTCCTGGGTTTCAGTCAATTTGATTGTTTATTATTTAAAATGTTACAAATACGTTTCGGTGTACACCTACTAAGAAACGTAGTTGTAACATTTTAAATAATAAACAATCAAATTGACTGAAACCCAGGAATATATTGGAGTGAAAAAAAATAGAGTCGTAGCTGTTCTTCAAACAATGACTTGCTACAGAGGCTCTTCAAACGTTCGAGATCAAGAAAAATCTGCGCCATTCCGAAATGGTTTTTCATGCTTAGTGCTGTTGCTTCTTCTTCTTATGTGCCGTGTCCTTTCAGAACGTTGGTTACCAACAACGCTAGACGTACTTTGTCCACGGCAGCTCTAAAAAGTGTGTGTTAACTCGTTTTGTACTAGTCGCACAGATTCTTCAGCCATGACGTTTTTCTCCGGCCTGGTCCGCGGCTGCCATGTATTTTACCCTGCATTATGTTTTGTAAGAGTCCGTATATTCCTCCTCTCATGACATGGCCGAAATACTCTAGTTTCCTCTTTTTTATAGTGGAGAGGATCTCCGTGGTCTTATTTAAGCGCTGTAGTATTGCCACGTTGGTGATTCTTTCAGACCACGTGACTCTTAGCAATCTCCTATAGGTCCCACATCTCGAACGCTTCAAGCCGAGTTTTTTCGTTTTTATTGATGGTCCCAGCCTCAACTCCGTACAGTAGTGTGGTGGATTCGTAGGCATTATTTTAGATCCCTGCATCCTAGAATGTTGCTCATTTTTCTGTAAGCTGCTCGTGCTTGTTCTATTCTTGCTCTTACTGCTGCGTGGCTATCTGCATTTTCTGTGATAAGGCTGCCTAGGTATCTGAACTGATGAACTTCTTCCAAGCTCACGCCTTTGACTCTGATATCAGCTCTCATTAGCTCTGCTGTTTACTGATTACTAAAACTTTGGTCTGTTTTATGATTAGTTCTAAGCCAGCTGCGTCGCACTTCACTACCACACTGTTCAAACTCCGCTGTAGATCTTCCGAGCTAGACGCCAACAGAACCGTGCCATCCGCGTACCGCAAGTTATTTATCAATTCGCCATTAATGACAATGCCCACTGCTGCATCCGAAAGTGCATCTTTGAAAATTCTTTCTGAGTACACATTGAAGCGCAACGGAGATAGGATGCATCCTTGCCTTACGCCACGCTTGATGATTACTTCTGGCGTGGTGGTTCCATCCACTCTGACTATCGACGTCTGATTCCAGTATAAGTTTGCGATTACTCTGATATCCGCTCCGTCCAGTCCAATCAACTTGAGAGTATCCACCAGGACCTCATGTTTAACACGGTCGAATGCCTTTTGAAAGTCTATGAAGCAGGCATAAACATCAGCCGACGTATCACGGCTTCTTTGGGCAAGGACACTAATGCCGAAATGTGCTTCCTTCGTACGGAGGCCATTACGGAACCCAAATTGCGTTTCACTTCTCACACTCTATCAAACTCAGGTCTATCTTAATGGTTGCTTTTGAGCACCGATTTTAATACGTCTTCCGCAATTCCGTGGCCGCTACTTTCACTTCACTTTCTTTAACAACTTTTTTATTCTGTTTTCGTCTTTTTTGAACAATCACTGTGCTTCTCATAAGCAACACAGGCTAGAATCTCATCGTTTCTGGTCGTGATACGTGATTTCATACGTGCTCTGTTTAGAGTCTCTACACGGAAGGTAAACTGTATGAATGTTCGACATTGTTATACATTTTTCGGTTTGTTCCTGCTCCTATGACTTCGTGCACAGAGCATCCGGACAGCATTTTATTTTAACATTTGACAAGGATTAACCATACAGTTTACAATTAGATACAAGACTCGTTTTATCACCCGAAATATGTTCATGGTGAAACGTTATTTTCATCGGTTTTTAACTGAAAATTGGCATTAAAAACAGCTTTAGCTTTAAGTGTGTCACCTTTACAATTATTTTTATATACCTATGGCCACCGGTGCATAAAGGTGTGAACATTTTTAAACCCAATGAAGTATGTCGGATCAGGAAGTTGAAAAGAGCTTAAAAAATAGGAGATAATACAAAAACCACAGCTTTGTAGGAGGAGAGGTGTTGAAAACCTGTTTTGGCTAATTAATTCTGTGAAATAAATATAAAGTCGCATCTTACTCTCGTTATTGCTGATTTTCCTTCAAAAATGATTACTATAAAAACATTATGCAATAATGTGTCTGGATTATGCGGATTCTGATACTTTGAGGTCTTCCAAACAAATATTTAAACCGCCGACATTATTAATTGGCTGGTAACAAACTGACAGTCGATCATGTAGGTATTACATTATTTTATTATTCATTACTGAACGAAATTAACTTGTTTTCTCACATTTTAATACCTTGCTATAAAATCTTTATAATTGAAAATCAAAATGCCTGTCGTAAATTTAACTCATCCAACAGATCTAATTAGCTGCAAGATATGCACATCTTTAATCATGACTTCCGTTGTGTGCTTGATTGGTTCTTGTGTTTACTCTACCTGAATTTCTCCATTGTTGATTCCAAGCGGTTGGTTATCTTATTGCTTGTACACTCTCTAGGAGTCCACTTACCCTACAATGTACCAATTACAGCCAAGTATGCAATGTATTATTGTAGTTCGTTTATGGTAAAGTCCCCCTTGCAGTGATAGTGTGAAATCTCCACTATTGATTAACTAAAGGGTAAAGCTCTAATAAGCTCAAAGTAACGGATGGAGTTAAGGAGTCAGGACGACGCCTCAAGCTACATGAAACGATCTAAGGAGGTCTGGGCCCATTCATTTGTTTGTTATGAATTATAGATGGCTGCCTTGGATCGCTTGCCTCCGATATTATGCCTGTTTTGTTTAGCGGCAAAAATGAAACGCCAAGACTCCGTGTATAGGTTAATTAAATGATTATTGTATGAGAAAGGTTGCTACCGCATTACGCTTTTACCTTCTGGGACAAACCCAGAAAGATTGTATGAGTTAAAATTGAATTTTACGTCGCGAAATTTGCATCTCTTTTTAGCAACCTTTTTAGCCTCGAAATATATTGCGGGCAAGAGCTTGACAATTAATACTTCTTTGTTTAGCAAATTTCCATAATTTTTTTGTGGATTCAGGGCGAAAGTCATTCGTACCTTTCAAGAATATCGCCTGCGTAAATCAAAAGAACATTAAAAATGACCATGGAGCCCTCATCGTGCACTAAACATTTACAGGAAGCCGATAAGACGCAGACACACACAAAGCTGGTCCCTCATGGTCATTTATACCGTTTAAGGGATAATCTGGATAATACGTCCTCCAGTTATCTTTTCGCTTGCCACTGCTTTTGAACAAGCCACTCTGTAATACAGTCAAACGGTACAGATATTCCTTTAACCTCGTTTTCCCTGTGGATTTTTAGCTTTCCAGTTTAAGCTGGAAACAGTAATTAAATTACTCGATCTTTGCAAAATGTTTTGCAATCATGTCATAACATATGTGGTAATGAATCTTCTGGCCAGAAGCTTAAAATATACGGGTCAGCTTACCCAGATGACGATTATGCGTGAATTTGGTCATCCACTTGTTTATGTATTTTTACTTATATGAACTAAAGATAAATAAAATAAAAATTAGGTCCTCTTGCTGCACAATAAGAAAAACGTTTTATAAACATTCCATTTTCAATGTTACATGTTTCTAATCAGTTTTCACTAATTACCCTTAACGAGTCGACATGAACATCAGCAATTTGTTTCTGAAATTTTCCTTATTCCTGTTCTTTCCTCCCTTTTTAACTCCCCGTTTGCCACCGCTGAGAAGATTTAAGCTGTGCAAAAGCTTAGCCTATCGACTGATAAAAACCCAATTGTTACGACTGCGATAAAGTTGATTTTGAATCTACTCCGAAATCCTGGGGGTTTTGTTGAAAATATGTCTTGTAGCGTTTTAAATTAGATCTCTATCGTGAATGTAAGATATCGGAAGATTTTCTTAGTAGATTAAACGGTCGGAGTATTATGTAAGAGAGATATTAATTCGCTGGTAAAGAAAATTCATTCATTAATCAATTGAAACTAAAATCGACATAGTTTTTGTAAGTTTCATTGCGAGGAGTGAGTGCCAACAGAAATTTCTGTTATGAGACCTTAGAAGTGCAACACATTGTGTATTATTTAAATGTTTAATCTTACGGTTTGATTTACAAAAGTTGTGTTTATAGTTGATTTACAGAAGTTACAGAACTCCACAATTTCTTTTGTTTTTGTCGTTGATTCTCTATGGACCCTTTCAAACGTCGCTCTCAAATTTAATTTTAAAGATATTCATTTTATACATTTTCGCTTTCCTTTGTATGTATACAATATGTTGCATTACTTTATTCTTCCTGACTATTGCTGTTTGTGAACACGTTCTTTTATTTTTTCCTGTATCAAGATTCATTTTATAGTTACATTTCGCAACAGAACATGACCAGGTTGTTTTGGTTTGGCAAAGTATACAAAACTTTTTTTTCAGCAAAGTATACAAACAGTATAACTAAAAATTCATTTTTTCTTAAATTCTAATTAGTAGGGTTAGTCAGTTGCATTCCTTGATAAACAGGACTTACTTTAATAGAATATTGATGGCATTTTGATAACTATTGATACAAATGTTAAAAACTAAGTTTCAGAATAATATTGAGAAAGCTGCCAAAAATGTTTTTTTCAAGTGGCAACCTCCAATTTTGATAATTTTATAACATTTACTATTAAAAATAAGGGTAAATCCGTTTTCGTTAAAAATACTCAAAATAACGACCTAAAAAGACACTGAACGAACTCAACAGAAACATTAAAACCTTGATTGGACAATACCGACAAGACAAATGGCTAGAAACATGTAAAGAAATACAAAAAGACAAAGGAAAAACATACTGGCGAAAAATTAAGAAACTAGCGCAATACAAAAAAACTAACACTACTGAAAGAACGTTACACAGACAAAGAGAAAGCGGACGCGTTCGCCAGATACTATCAAAGGGCCTTCAGCATATCGACAAACTCTAACTTCGACAATGACAACTGGAACTTGATCAACGACTGGTACTTGAACTATTTTAACAGCTCACCAAACTATACCTACAAACTGATCACAGACACAGAGTACGATGAAGCCCTAGCGCATATCAAAAACACAACACCGGGAAAAGACAAAATTAAGGCAAAACTCTTGAGAAGCCTAACTCAAGAAACACACAAACTGATCCTAACTGAAGTGAACAACTGCATCACAAATAACAAAATCCCAAAAACATGGAAAAACGGCTTAATAATCTCTATACCCAAAAATGGACTGGACAATACACAACCGAGCAGCTACAGATCAATTACACTACTTCCAGTACTAAGCAAAGTTTTTGAATACATAATAAAGCAGCGACTTGAAAAAGTGATTGGAAAATATATACCTACCTACCAATTTGGTTTCAAACAACATCACTCGACTATTCATCCGCTCTTTATTTTGGCCAACAATATACAAACGACTCACCTAACTGACCGAAAGTCGACGTGTCTATTCATGGACATTAACAAGGCCTTTGACAGTGTCTGGCATATGGGCTTACTCTACAAACTTCATAAACTCCACATACCAACATATCTACTTCATATCATAAAAAACTTACTTGAAAACAGACTACTAGAAGTACGAATTGACAACACATTATCTTTTTCTTTTTCCCCTGAACAAGGACTCTCGCAAGGATCCCCGCTCTCACCATTCCTATATAATATATACTGCCATGATATCTATAATTACCACTTACCAGACAAAAACCAAATAGACAAATCAGCGTACATGTTACTATACGCCGACGATACTGAACTAATAGTACACGACAAAACCACTGAAAAAGCGACTGAAAGACTCCAAACACTAACGAACAATACAATGACATGGTTCTATAAATGGAGACTAACACCAAACGCGTCAAAAAATCAACTTCTACTCACAAACCACCGACTCAACCCTGACTCCCCTACAATAATTGCAGACGGCCAAACGACAGAACCAAAGAATGACAAAAAATACCTAGGAACCACGATTCACCACAAACTGAAATTCACTAAACAGATACGAAACATGAGGACAGAAACAATAAAGAGAACAAAACACTTCCGATCACTAACCTACAAAGACAGAGGAGTTAGCACAAACACCGCCACCAAAATATATAAGGCTATTTGTAGACCCTTGCTAGACTATGCACATATACTCATGACCAACGGAACAGAAAGGACAAAACGTTATATACAAACTACAGAACAAATTGAACTAAGACTAATAACACGAATAAGACACCCCCAAAACCCACTACACAACCCCTCCACCCAACTACTATACGAACGCACAAACGTGACAAAGATTTCGGAAAGACTCATACATCTACAGACAAAATGGACAAACAACCCCTACAACTGGACCATACTGAATCCCCTTTGTCTTACAAGGCCAACCAGACAATCCCGCTTCCGTTTCCCTACATCAACGCTACTCGAACACTTACAAACGCAACTGACTACTGGACAATAAAATAATTTTTTCTTGTCATTAGAATTGGAAAGTTTATTTAGTAAGATTATTAACCTAGTATAAGAGAATTTTCATCTTTGTTTTTTATTTAGATTAAGACTACATGTATTAAACAAGGGCAGAAAGACCGATAGGTCGATAGCCTTTTTTTAGAAATAAAGATGTTTACTACTACTACACACTAGTGTGCCGCATCAGTGTGTGAATTCGAGTTAATTATAATATTTCCAAAGTTGACTCACAAATAAAATCTAAAAGTATGTTTAATATTGCTAACATTAATAGTTTTTTTGGAAATAATAAATCTATTACAATACTTTGGAAGCTTGTAAAAATTGTTTTCTTCTACAATTCGTTCATGTCGTTTTGCGGCAACCCTCTACTAAATAAATAATTCGTTCGATTCAAAGTGCAAAAATTTTAAAATTGGATATTCCAGGCATTTGAAGGTTCTATAAAAGAGAACGAAAAAATAACGAATTCAAACGAAGAAGCAACTAATTTTATATATTCAGTAGTTGCAACTGAAGGAAATGAGCTGAATTTTAATAGAATGAAATAAATTAGAAAGCCAAGTGCGCCTGTAAATGAAGTATTGCTGATTTGTGGCACAGTCCTATTGAAAGAAGTGGGGATCAAATCGAATGGGTCGGGCAGAGGGGTTTGAGATCTCGGTCGTCCTGCGATCCTCGAACAAATAAAAAGTATAAAAACATAAATTAAAGAAAAAAGAGCAATGAAAAGATCCCGAGATCACACCATTTACATTCATGGAGAGTCGTCAATGGGGTTGCACTGCTATTTGCAATTACGGGGTTTCTTTCGTGACTTTGCCATGCCTTTTGTGGGGTAATGCCTAATAATCTTCAGTGTTTATTTACATCTATTACAGTTCTTTCCTTGAAAATCTTCAGATATTCAAATAAATTATATTTTCAATGCATTTTGCAGGTAATTTGGACATCTATGAAATTTTATCATTTGCTCTGTTTGCTAGGGGCAGCATTAAATGTAAAAATGTATTGATTTTGGTGTACGTAGACAAGAGCAAACACGCTCAGTAAAGTGGGAAAAAGATCGTTCGACTACCGATCATGTATAATATAAATTGCAGGAGTTTTTTCTCAAGAAACCCCGAAACGTATTATCATAAATAATAAGAATATAAGAAAATAAAAGCAGTTTTTTATGTTTCGGCACATTTTGGGGACCCCAACGCCTTGCGCGGGTCGTTAGATACATTCGGCCTCAATTCTTCTCGCTTTTCGAGTGTTTCACTCCCTATGAGCTCCCCACATACCCCCTTGACAAGTTCCAATTGTATGTGTCCACTACTAGTTGATACAGTATCGGATTTAGCTTATACTTAATTCAATAATATGGGTCTTTTACAGAATAAGCTTGGGAAAGCTGAGAAAAGCCCGTTTTTTCGAACAACTTTTCACTGAACAGATTTGGTCTGAGCATAACGTCCAAAATGTAACAGTTTAAGATTATTATGAGTATAAAGAGTATTCGTATTCTTACAATTACTTTGTAGAGTGTAGCTTCGTTAAATGCATACTTTTAACCAACTTTTACAAAAAATTAGATGAAATGACTGGAAGAACGGTATGTTTTGCAGGTGTTCATTAGGCACATTTACAAAATTAAACTTCGAAAAACGATATTAGAAGCTGTTTGGTTGGAGATGAAAAAATGTATTAAATACTGCTCTGCTCTGTCCTTTTGCCCATTTGAAATTGTAAATAAGAAGTTGCTAGCGGCCAGTTTCGATGGCCGTTTTCCCACTTTATTTGACGTCTGTATGAATGGACCTGAAAAATAGAAAGTCAGTAATCAACCGTCGTAAACGACTTCCATTGTGGCTCATGTGAAAAATGGCTTTTTTCGTCACCCTATCAGTTCAACCCTGCATTCTGTCTTGCAATTTCATTACTAAATACTTAAACAATAATCACTTATTTAAGCTATGTAAATTTTATAACTACTAATAAATGAAAATGGGTTTTCAAACATAGGTTTCGATGGCCTCAGCGCTGATGCTGAACTTTCAATTTATGCGATTTACTAGAGACAACGCAAACGAAGCTGATTGACATTTTCAGTGAAGTAAGCAAATAATTGCAAACCGGGGTTGATCGTTTTCTTTATTTAGGACTGAAACTGACAATCGAAATCTAAAAGTTTAATATATATGTATATATAAACAATCTTTATTTTTAAAAGCAAAAAAGCCACCGCCCAGTTGTTCTTTCAGCCTCTATTTATAAATAAGTATGTAGTTTTCTTGATTCTAATTGATATCCATACATTATTGATACACTAACTGAGATTTACAAAATAAATAGTTACTGCTGGAGGTGCTCCAACAGGATGGAAGCGGGGAAGAGGTAACGGGCTGTCTATTATGTCTTGTTACGCAGAGTGTCTTTATTATAGTCCAATTGTGTGGGTTATTGTTCCATTTGGTTTGTAGTTGTATAAGCCTTTCAGTGATTTTAGTCATTTTCGTACGTTCGTAGAGAAGTTGGTTGGACGGGTTGTGTAACGGGTTTTCTGGATGTCTTCCTTTTGTTATTAGTCTTAGAGCAATCTGTTCTGTAGTCTGAGAATATCTTTTAGTTTCGTCAGTAGCGTTTGTTCTGAGTATGTGTCCATAGTTCAGAATTGGTCTACAGATGGATTTGTATATTTTGGTTGCTGTTTTTGGACTGACTCCTTTGCCTTTATATGTTAATGCTCGAAACTGTTATGTTCTTTTGATAATTTCGGTCCTGGCTTTTTTAAGTGTTTCGTAAATTTTAGCTTTTGGTCTAGTATTATTCCTAAATATTTCACGTCATGTCTAGGTTCAGTTCTGTGGCTGTGTGCGGTAATAGTTGGCAAGTCGTCTTTGATTTGGTAATAGAAGTTGGTTTTTAGTGGCGTTTGGCGTTAGTCTCCATCTGTAGAATCATGACATAGTATCGTCGGTTAGTGATTGCAGTTTTGATGCCACTCTCAGTGTAGTTTTCTCGTGCACAATAAGAGCTGTGTCATCTGCGCATTGTAATATGTAAGCTGTTTTGTCAGTTGCCAAAATCATGAGTTGTTATAGGAGAATGAGCTCTGCTCTTTTTGGTTTACGTTTCTGACACCTCAGCGGTTCTCTTATTCTGGCACTTAACTTAACATTAGGAATTCCCTCGATCGGCGCCGTTGGTCTTATTCTGGCTCTTCATGCTCCAAGCAGCGTGGTCTTCTGCATTGCATGCAGTACATTTAGCTGGCAACGTACATGCTGTAGTCTGATGGGTTCCCTGGCGTTTGTTGCACTTTCTCGGCTTTTTGCAGTCTTCGGTGCGATGTTCAAATGAGTTGCACTTGCTACAGGGTGCTGGAATTAGCTCTGGTGCTTTACTTTCCATTATTCTGTACGCTCGTCCTAAAAAGTGCACCATGTGTCAAAAGTCTTTCGGATATCTCCAGATCTCCTGTGATCAGTCGCATCATCAACGTAGGTGGTCCTTTTTACGGCGAGATGATCCTCTTGCAAAAACGAATTTTAAGTTCCTACACCCTACATGCCCGTAACCACCACAGATTAAGTCGGTTGGCGTATGATTGAGTTGGTGGTGTTTCTTTAATAGGTGTGCATACATTGAAAGAATTTGTTATGTTTTGCTGCTGTAACGTTTTAAGTGATTTTCTGGCGTTCTCTTCATCACTAGTTTTGATTAAAAAGTTGCCTTCTTGTTTGGTAATGATGTCTTTGTTGTTGGAATGAATTTCTTCCCATCTTGGTGCCAGTTGTATTCTTGTGATTCTGTGTGGTCGGTGCAGCTACAGTAAATGTGTATTGAAAAGTTGGGTGCGTGAGTTGAGCGTTGATGTAGGTTTTGAGTGGTGTTGTCGTAATTGCCAATTTTGCGTTTGATGTAGTTGCTCTAGTTGATCTCTAGTTGATTCTCCAACGCAGGACTTTTTGCTTCATGAGTTGGTCTCGTAGGTGTTGGGGTGGTAGGGGTAGAGTTATTTTTTTATTCCCCTTTTTATTTTGGATTTTTAAACGCTTCATCCTGGGAGGCCAAGTCCGATTCGGACTCCTGCGAGCTCTCGGGAAACATATTTTATTTTGTAGAACGCTTTTGTTTTCGCAATTCCTTTCCGGACAAAAAAGTGTTCACAGATTGTCCGCGCCACACACGTCTTTACTGTATCGACGTTGCTTTTCTTAAAGTTAAATATTATTCGGTCGTATATGTAAGTAATATCATTGACGTAGAATTGGGTCTGTCGGTTTTTCTGTTAATCCTATGTTATAGAAGACTGTTCTTGCGTGAATATACTGGTTTGAAAAGTAGATAATTGGACTAGGATTCATCCATCTCAATAACTCTTATTTCAGCGAATATTTTCTCCTAAAGTTCCCCTAAAATACGAAAACATAAATAAACGATATATTCAAAATACTCTTATTTGGTGGAAATAAAAAAGTGGTTATTATATTTTCTCGGTAGTGTTGTTCCGATGGGCCCAAGTTAGGGCAAAATAATTATTTTATGGAGCGTCACTTCTAAAAATGCAACCCTTGATAGTCGTGGCGATAAAGCTCCCCTGTTTCCCTTAAATTATACTAAACTGATGTTTCATTATAGAAAGATTTAAAGGCTTCCTTAAGGGTTGCGAGCAAATGTATGATTCTTTTGATTTGTTTTAGATGAAACTCACGCCTTAGCATCAATAAGCACATTTTTATAATTGTGTAAACATTGCCAGTTTTCAACTAGTTTATCTTTGCGGGGTTTAATTGAATTTAGATTTGTATTTTGCATTAATATCATTGACATTTCATACTTAAAGAACAAAATTTCACTTAAATAAGTCCCTATTAATGTAAGTTGTAGCCAGAATAAATTAAAGATTAGGAATATGCTGCAACTATGATTAACCCAACAGTTTCTGAAATGCACAAAGTCATCAGGGCTAACTTACAACATACAGATAGCAAAATCAACATAAATACAAAACGTCAATCTTATTAGACGTTCTAGGTGAAATAGTCCCGATGAAATAAATTTAATCTATAGATATATAGATTCTTTCTATTACAGCATTGCATTTTACGTTTTATTCCATATATTCGCCATTCGCCAGTCTATTTTGTTTTGTTTTATCAAGCACTTCTTGAGTTACTAGCGTTTTCTATAACCCTTACCTCAAACTGGTTGCCCTTTGCGTATCAGTCGAGGCATATCATAATGTTTATTAGTAGTAGTAGTAAACATCTTTATTTCTAAAAAAAGGCTATCGACCTATCGGTCTTTCTGCCCTTGTTTAGTACATGCAGTCTTAATCTAAACAAACAAATAAAGGTAAAAATTATCTTATTCTAGGTTACTAATTGAATAATTTTAATTCTGGCAAAGAGAGATCTTGGATTTATTGCCCAGTAGTCAGTTACTATCGTAAGGGTTCGAGTAGCGTTGATGTAGGGAAACGGAAGTGGGATTGTCTGGTTGGTCTTGTAAGACAAAGGGGATTCAGTATGGTCCAGTTGTAGGGGTTGTTTGTCCATTCTGTCTGTAGATGTATGAGTCTTTCCGAAATCTTTGTCATGTTTGTGCGTTCGTATAGTAGTCGGGTGGAGGGGTTGTGTAGTGGGTTTTGGGGGTGTTTTATTCGTGTTATTAGTCTTAGTGCAATTTGTTCTGCTGTTTGTATATAACGTTTTGTCTTTGTAGGTTAGTGATCGGAAGTGTTTTGTTCTCTTTATTGTTTCCGTCCTGATGATTCGTACGTGTTAAGTGAATTTAAGTTTGTGGTCAATTGTGATTCCAAGGTATTTTACGTCGTTTTTTGGTTGTGTCGTTTGGCCGTCTGCAGTTATCGTAGGGGAGTCAGCGTTGAGTCTGTGGTTTGTGAGCAGAAGTTGGTTTTTTGACGCGTTTGGTGTTAGTCTCCATTTATAAAACCATGTCATTGTGTTGTCGGTATTGTCCAATCAAGGTTTTAATGTTTCTGTTGAGTTGGTTCAGTGTCTTTTTTAGGTCGTTATTTTGAGTGTTTGTATAGTCTGTACAGTTCTCTCTTTTGTTTTATGAGTCTCAGTATGAATTTGAGTAGCGTATGTCGCTAGAAAGCATTTTTTATTTCCGTGCTAAATTTTGCTATGACTAGTGAAAGGTGTTGTTGTATGGTTTCTATTGAAATGGGCTGTGCTTGCGATTGAATGTAGTCATGTATATGTTGTTTCACTTTGTCTTTGTCAGTCTTTGTTAGGTTTAACTTTTTCTCTATAGGAGGTGTACTGGAGGTAGGTTGCGTATGTTGTAAGTCTATGTTAAACGTAATGGCCAGGTGGTCGGATCCAAGTTCGTTGGTTAAGTTTATGTTGTTGATGGTGTTTGTTAAGTTTCTTGTGTGCAGTAGAACGTCTGGTGTTGAGTCTGGTTTTGCGGGCATCAGAAAAGTTGGTGGGGTGTGCTGTTTTATAAAGTCCGAAGTTGTAGAAATCTTTTAAGCTGTTTCGTTTTGTTTTTGTTCAGATTAAAGTCGCCTATAATTATTGCATATTTATAGATGCTTGCTTTGGTCAATATGTTTTGTTCTAAGTTGGAGTGTGAGTGTATGTATGTCAGTAATATGTGTATCAGATCATTTAGGTAGGGTATCGTAAAATGTATGCAGTCGTTCGAGGGTGGTTGAGGGAAGGACGATTTGCTCTTCCAAGTTTAAATGTTGGTTTTAGGAGAGCTGCGACCCTGCCCCTGGCATGATTAATGGTATTTCCATGCCTACAGATATACTGCCAATTTCTGTACGCTGGTGTCTGTCCTAGTTTGGTTTTAGTCTCTACAAATATGCAGCAGTCTGTGTCGTTTTGTTCTATGTAGTTATAAATAAGTGGTTTTTTTACTGTTAAGTCCGTTGATGTTGGCGTAAAGTAGTCTCATGTTGAAGAGTAATGTTTATTATTTTAATATGATTGTCGACTTGTTTCAGGCAAACTGTCTGTATTGCGTGAATCTACACATTATTCATTTTCGTTTTCTGCCAAGTCTTTCCAATAGCTGTTCACTGCTGTTCCCAACATGGCCTTCCCCAGATTCAAGACGCGCTGTTTTTTTACATTCAGCAGCTTAGTTCTCAGTTATAATCTCCTAATGTACCCGTATAATGTGAGTGTTGCTATTTCCTGCTCTGTGGTTCTGGAAGTCTTACATTTCTACCTTTCCATTCAATTTAATCTTAAGTAGTAGTAAACATCTTTATTTCTAAAAAAAAGGCTATCGACCTATCGTCTTTCTGCCTTTGTTTAGTACATGCAGTCTTAATTTAAACAAACAAATAAAGGTAAAATTTATCATATTCTAGTTTAATAATTTAATAATTTTAATTCTGGCAAACAGAGATCTTAGATTTATTGTCCAGTAGTCAGTTACTATTGTAAGCGTTCGAGTAGCGTTGATGTAGGGAAACGGAAGCGGGATTGTCTGGTTGGTCTTGTAAGACAAAGGGGATTCAGTATGGTCCAGTTGTGGGGGTTGTTTGTCCATTTTGTCTGGTTTGTGCGTTCGTATAGTAGTTGGGTGGAGGGGTTGTGTAGTGGGTTTTGGGGGTGTCTTAGTCGTGTTATTAGTCTTAGTGCAATTTGTTCTCTTGTCTGTCTCTTGAGTTTAAGATAAAAACCTCCCCTTTACTTTCAGTTTCCGCTGTGTTTACCTATACCTTAGTTTTTGTTGGTTCAATGTTGAAGAAATGGAATGGAATAACTTGTATTTTCCACTGACATCTCGACTTCTTATTTCTTTTTCTACAAACTCCCATTTTCCGACATTCTTTCCAAGATTCATCATTTTTCCATTAACCCACCTGGGGGAAATTTCCTGATTCTCGGTATGGTAACTTAAACATTCTCAAAAGAAGAAAAATGGGACTAGTTTCGTAGATGTGCATAGAATGTGCAATTAATTGTTTCTTCAAAATTCAAGTACACATCTTGATTTTAAAAATAATGAAAGCCGGCATTCTTTGACCAGATATGATAGATGTTTTTACTTAGAATTCCTTTGAACTAGCGCTCATTTGGCAAAGTCTGTAGATGTATTTATCGATATATGGAGAAAAATAGCTGCGATGTATTGAATGGTAATCATAGGTAGCTCTGAAGCTAGCGAAAAATGTAATTTGACTGCGAGATCTGCATTACAAATATCTGAATATGTTTATGTTTTCTATTTGCCATTAAAACAGACAAGCTCTAAGAATAAATCGTTTAACACACTACGGTACAATACTTTTCTATATGTAATTGTATATAGATTTATTTATTTGACTATTTTATACTGTCGTTACACTATTTACAGCACGTCATAGGTATAGATCAAATTGGCAGGAATATATAAAGCAGAAAATCCAAAATAATTACAAACTTTCAAAGCATTTGACATATTATATATATCAGGGTATCCCACAAGTAATAGAAAAACACTTAACGGCGTAGTTCAAGGGTAAATGTTAGCACAACATGCCTTAGAAGAAAAGTCAACGCCAACAGAAATACAGTTTTTTCTAGGATCTTTTTAAAATAACTGACGAACGACGAGTTTTCAACAAATTTAATTAGCAACTCAGTTTAAAGCCATCTCCCATAGGGCTTTAAGGAAAATGTATGCTTCCATTTTCTACAAAATGATTGACTTGATGATTTTGAAGTCTAAAGTCTTTAACGTATGAAGAAACGATATATACTCGAATTATTAATATAAATTCAAAATGCTGTGAAGAAAATTCGTAATAAAGTTAATGGACGTAATTTTGAACAACTTTCGTCAAAAGCGGATCAGATTTTTTTATTAGTGTTATTAAGTTTGTTTATTATTTTGTTCATGAAATTGAAAGTTTTCAATCATTATTGTCGCGCTTTATCTTCCATGTTGCGACTGTCCAATGTTGAAAACTGCTTGGTTCGAACGCCAGAAGGTAAGAGCCAGTCAATGCGTTTACCACACTCCCGAGATTTTCTATCAACAAATTATCTTGGCATAATTTGTGTCGTTGGAAAGATCTATTTTGTCTTAAAGACATTCTATCCTGCAGGTTTTTCGCATTTTAGGTCGATTATTGCGTGCCATTGCCTTGGCAAATCTGCAGATGAATGGAGTTCGTGTCCCATTCAATGTGCTGTTACTTTTTCTCTGCTTTTTAGTCATGTGTATCCTAAATACGAATATAAAAAGTAAATGTTGATATGTAGAAATTTTGCAATTCCATTTGTTGTCCTTTTCGCTCATTTTCTGGTAATTATCTATTCAGTATGACCGTAGAACGTTAAACGAACTAAAATTCAAGCGCTCAGTCATTTGGTATTTTTTCCCAATAATTGTAGAAACTGCAAACCTGATCGATTGATTGTGAACTATTGATTTTCGTTGTTGCTATTTTCTTATAAAAGTGTGTTGTTTCAACATCACTAGAGAACTCAGCTGAACTTGAAAGACTTTAATTAAGTTATTGAGATTGCTGATTCAATTGAGAATGTAGTAACTAGGATAGTAACATCCCCCTCTCTATAAACAATTTGTTTGTTGCAGGATGATGGAACCATGGATCAGGACATGATAGACGGAGATGGTGCTATCAACTTATCAACATCACAGAGGCCGTCTGCTGCTACGTCGCCAAATGACAGTGTGCATCAAGATGACGTAGAACAGGTAAGTTGTTTTCTCTTAAATCTTATCCTGGCCATTGTGCAAATAAAACACTACAAATCAAAAGAGCTGCACCCCCTCCCGTTGCTCGTCTGTTCGTTTTATATTTGGAGACATCTGGCCAAAACGCTTTCAATTAAGATGAAAAATCCAGTGCATTAGCACGCGAGAGACGGGAAAGGGGGGAGTTTAAAGGGACGCGAGGGGTGGTTTGGAGTGGTGTACGCGGGCGACTGAAAGGGTGGGATAGCTCTATTTTAGACAACGTCTGATTAGAGCGGACTGAGCTGAATATAGAACTGTGTTCGAGGCACTTCGTTCTTCAATTATATATTTTTATTATCCTCGCCGATCGTGGCACTGACATGTCGCGAAAAAGATTCGGGATATAAATTGCAAAACTTGCGTTTGTTAATAAACTATTTATTGCTTGGCCAGCCGATTTCAAAGCCTGTTCTTAAAGGCCTGTCCTCCCAGTCAATATATCTTTCACCGTACAGTTTTTTATAGTACATGATCGATATTCATCTGACGCATTTCGGCCCCTTTATACCATTTACACCATATGTTGTTTCGTAAGAGTTTTATGGATTTTCTTTTTGTTTCCATGCCTAAATCTTATTATTAGGCTGACAGTGTTACAAAGCAAATTTGTCTACTTAACATCCTAATTTATTGCAATTTTATTAAAATTTTATTATAGAAAGGTGGTTACCATTACCATTAATTGACTAAATAATTTTTTAAATTAGATCTAGCCTCATACTTCAAATCCCATCCACGGCAAAATGATCTTTCAAGTTGATAGATGTTTTTCATAAAGTTTTGTTGAACGTTTGTTCCCTTGTTAAAATTAAGATATTTGTTCTGCTGCTGTGTAATTAGAAACCGAGCTAATTTTGCAACATTCGTTGTTTCCAGTCGCATATTTTAATCAAGGATTTTTAACAAACGCCAGGTGTCGCCCAGCCCCAATTTTTTTCGTTCTTCTCACCTCCGAACTTTGGCCAATTCTCTCCGCTGCATCTCGTCGAAATTATAAAGAGGTTTTCGTAATAATTTAATGCGATGTCGGTGAACTTCGTCAGTTCTAAATGTCGGCAACGATTTAAATTGAAAAACAGAAAGTTTTAGCTTCCTTTATTAGCAGATATTTTTCTCAGGTTCATTTCGAAGGTTTTAAATTGGAAAATGTTCTCCATAGATCGATTTTGTTTCTTGATTAATGTACTCAAAAGTTTTATTTTAAATGTCTCATCGCTATGTATTTTTAACTAGAGAAGAAAGGCTGGGTCTGATATGTTTAGAGTTACCAGACACTAAAAGTGTTTGAAAAGGACTTTCTTCATATTGCATCAATATGTTTTTTAGGATTCACACCTCCATATCATCATAAAAATATTAGAATGCTTTGGTTATTGTGTATATTTTCCTGACTGTATTTCAAATTTATTGAAATGAAATTCCTGGGTTGCAGTCAATTTTATTGTTTATTATTTAAACATGTTACAAATACGTTTCGGTGTAGAAAGTGGTGGAGAAAGACACCGAAACGTATTTGTAAATGTTTTAACTAATAAACAATAAAATTGACTGTAACCCAGGAATTTCATTTGAATTAATGCTTTGGTTTCCACTCTCTGCTCAGCCGTGTATGTTTGGTTTTCTTCCTAAAATGTAGCTCTAGGTAATCCTGAACTCGTTTATGCATGCGTTCTGTGTTACTTTCAGCAGTATCTAGCTGCGAGGAGGGCAAAGAAATTTGCAATACTCAGTACTTTTTAATGTACAATTAATAACATTATCAGGATACTTTCAGACTAATCATATGCAATATGTGAAATAGTTTACCTTATGTTGATTGCCTTAAGGAGAAATTTAGGTGTTGAATACTTGATTTCCAATTACTCTTAAAGCGCTGATATTGCTATGAGTCAGTAAGTATCAATTACAGATGTCACTTAACAACATGGAACTAAATTCAAATAACTGCAAATTACTTTAATTCGTCGCTTTAAAAAACATTTATAGTCATTGACATAAAAGTATTGAGAAATACATGTGAGAAAGATATTTCTTGAGCCGGAAGGTTTTCGTTGATGCAACAAATCGACAAAGCAGGTTGTTCTCGTATATCTTATCAAAATGTTGCCTAATTCTCAGTTTCAGGAAATTACGGTCAAAGGTCTGATGAAGACTATAAAAAATATATTTTACCCTGTCGAACTCATCCTAAAACGGTTTTCTCTTTAAATTGTAAAATTGGTAAGTTGGACACAAAGTTGGGTAATAAAAACAAATTTTCCCTTGGTTCAAGATAAATCCCAAACAAGCTAAACATAAAACTACCAGCGGCTGACAGTTTTGCGTTGAGTTCCCAGAATCTAGTACTAATTTTATTTGCAAATTGTTTTACAAAGTAAAAATGAAAACCGCACCTACTTGATACTCTGACCAACTTGGTTCATTTAGTAAAACTTCTACATTTTGAAGTTCCGTATGCAAAATTCGGAAAATTTCTACGCTACATATTACGCATTAGTTCAAATTACATGGTCTCCATCTTAAGAATAACACACTTTAATCGCGGTCTGTGGTGGTTTCGAGGAGTTGATTCGGTTTCCAATCTGGGATTGAGATATTTTTCTGATTGCTGGTCATTTTCGAAAAGCCATATGGTTAAGGAAACATCAACCCTTCCTTATTACCTTCCCATCGTAATGAATGCCCTATTTTCTATATAAAGTAAATCTTTTGTTTTTTACATATTAAAAGTTCTATCACGAAATGAAATTTTTGTAAGGATATAGAGTCTATATTGGAGGTTTTACTTGCCTTCCAGAGAATCCCCAATATACGAGGCAGCTGCGAGATTTCTGCATGACCGACCAGAGTGTGTCAGCTCTTAATGCTTAGAAAATATATGATCGCAGCCGCTTCTTGAGAAAAGCTATCATCCAATGACAAGAGATTTTCATCGATAAAAAAATTACAAATAAGATGCGAGGATCGGCGCGATATTGCTTTTGTATTTTGCCATTCATTCTTGGGGTTTAAGGTGTATTTTGTGTTTTTCTTTTCGCTTCGTCGAATTCTCAGAATGATATAGGGAAAGGGCAGATCTAACTTTAGATATATTATGGGCTTGAGTTTAAGGGGCGAAATTGTCAGTTAGAGTTTGCGTATATACAGGGTTGCAATTAGCATTATTCGTCAAACTTTAATGTTAACTCATTCCAATATATTCCTGGGTTTCAGTCAATTTTATATTTATTATTACAAATTATATTTTATATTACAAAGTACAGTCAGGAAAATATACGAAAAAATTTAATGTTAACGTGTACTTACGTGTTTCGAATTATTTGGAAAATTATAAAAATTTTGATAGCTGCTAGGTTGCACAAAAAGCAATACAGTACCAAAACAGCGAAATTTTATTCGGTCGTTGAAATACCTTACTATTACTACTTTCCGTAACACCTCAATAATTGTACTTAATGCATCAATTAGGCGATGTCTTATGTCTTCTGTAGTAATCGGAGCAGTTTGATATGCAACGTTTTAGATATGACCCCAGATAAATAAATAAAATTTTGCTTAATCTGGCTGCATCCATCTACTTCCAAATTCTAGATTTAAGTAATGGCTAAGATTTAACGCTAAGTGCAGAAGAGCGATAGAACTCTATAGAAATATTTAATGTGTGGTTAAAGGTTAACCCAACTATGAAATCGCCCGTAACAGTTATAATCCCCAAACATTAACAGTCCACTGTCGCGGATACATGTTTATAAGCATGTATTGTAGAAGGGTTTAGAAGACTTGTTATAAATTAAAAGGTAGCCTATTAGGTGGTCTTGGAGGGAGCCCCAGAATACCAATTTCCAAATTCGCATCGCCTAGGTTACTGCATCGGTTTCTTTGTTACTAAATAATTCAAAACAGGTAACTTTTCCTGAGAAAATATTTTACATACATTAACATAAACATTTCTTGAACTTTAACGTAAACCTTTGGGAGGCTATTTGAAAAAGCGTAATTTGTAACTACCACAACCTATCTAATGCCTGCTCTTAAGCAGCGAAAGCTTAACTATTAAACTTTGGCGCACTGATGAGCAACCCTGTATAATTGAGGCTTGATAGTAATGCATCATTTTCTATTGATTCAAAGTGGAAGCCACTTATAACGTCAAATTAAAGATCTGCGAAACTAGCGGGGTAGGTATAAGGTTATGACCATAGGCCACATATCTCTTCAGGAGGCCGTGGCGTTGGCGGCCAACACGGCGCTCGGCAGCCAGGGAGTGGCTTGCTATTTCAAGCAGAATAAACACATGGCTGTTTTCTTTGTTCCGGCAAACTAAACAACCATCCTGGAATCCAAACAAGACCGGCTAGTCCCAAATTCAATTTAGTCTTTGCATGCGGCTATATCGCTAAACGTCAACACTGCGGACCCGACTGCTGGACTTGACGGAAGCCGCTTTCTAAGCTACGCCACAGCTGCATGCAGCCTCATACGCTCGTCTCGTGTATTTGCATATGCACATTGTCCCCACATATATTTATATTCGCCTTAATGGTCTCCATCTAAGCGATGCCATGCAAATTGAAATTCTAGATCAACTGACCAACAATGGAGAAAATACTCGCAATGCTGCAGCATTTTCGACTTACATCAAGTAATCAATTTCTGGAAACAAAAGTTATTGTTTTAAAGGCGTTTCTTTAAAACTGTTCTAAATTTTCACGCCGGTGAGTCAAACCAAAACTGGAAGATTTGTCTGTGGAACCATAGTCAGCTAGTGGTGAAAACTTTGATCAAATGATCACTGTTTTATGTGAAAGTGGCTGACATCTTAATATGGGTAACAAAACCTTAGTTAATTTAGAGGGTTCTTTAAATCTTCCATCTTAGGGCCCAGCAAAAGGGTTCATGCTGGGGCTCATCAGATTTTGTCAGGATCTGTTTATTTAGATCAGTTTCAGTTATCTCGTTTGACCGAATGTCAAAAAGGTCTTGTAATGTCCACTATTTCATTGATATTTCAGCCAAACACAGAATCATGAAAATTTGATGCCATTCTTCTTGAGGAGTTGATTTTCAAAAACTGAGATTTTCGCAAAAACTGAATTATAAATTTGTCAGCAATATATTTGATTAGCGCCTGTAACACATGTACTCTTACATTTGAAAATGTTTGCAGATATTTACAATACGGTTGAAACATACTACATTTGAAATAAAATAAGCATAATTATTTCGACCAAATCGACCCTGAAGTCATCCATTGAAGCAAATCTGGAAAATGGATTATGCAATCCAAATTCACCTCAAATTTGCAATTATTTCTGACAAATCAGAATCAGATTTGAGCAACAATTTGTACTGAAAAACTGGCATACGATTGCACTTAAAGTCAAAACATTTTCAATTTTTTTTTGTATTTAATTGCCAAACGCTCTGGAAATGGAATTTAAGCACATACACGACATAAGTACCGAACTGTGTTAAAATCATATGCCATTACCTGCTAATATTGAAGACGAATTAATTTTGTTTTGGGACTGGATTTTGCAAATGCAAAAATACCACACAAAACAGTAATTGTCGGTCCTCTAAACGTTTGAAATGAAAACATTTTTTTCCTCAGAGCTTCATTAGAAACCTGTCTCTTCAAACTGTTTATATTCACTTAAGGAATTAATCTGGGAGGAAATATCTACTAACTCTTTTTGCTTCATTTTGATCTTTTACTTTAAGCGATTTGACATATACGACACATCTAAAATAGCTTTTGATAACAAATTTATCTTTCCAAAATAAGAAATATCGGTGAAAAAAGCTTCCAAAAAGGTGCTTCTCACGTATTTTGACCGTCTTAATATATAACCAAAGATTATACACAAAGTCCGCGAACACCCTGCATTAAAAATATGAAAATCACTAGAAAACAACTTTTTACTACGAGATGCTTTGCAGTCTGTTTTATAAGTAGTCTCTCATTGGTAATATAACTATTCATTCTGATATCAAATTGCTTCATCGTCCTATTGAAATACGGACACTTAAGACTCCTTGGATAAAATTGAAAATGAATGCCATGAGACGCGAAAATCCGAACCAATTTCTAAAAGATAAATAACTCAAGCGACGTGTGAAATTATGTCGAAGTTTGAGACGACTGATTCCCTTACTGAACTTCGGTCTTTAGCCTTTTGTTAGTGAAACAGATTTATATTTCGAAGAAAATGCTAGCTAGAGGCAAAATTCCTATTAATTTGACACAATGAGTATTAGCACTAGAATTCCTAACAATAACTTTCTGGCTGACTTACTTCCAAATATCGAATTAGTCTGTTGAGTAAGACATACACGTAGGTACTTAGAGAAAGTAGAAATAATAAATGCACTTATATATCGTTTCCATAAAATACACTATTATATCATGGAATAGATTGTTCAACTTTGCTTTACTTCGCTAGATCATGGAAATTATTAAATCCTGTAGCAATCAATTTAATATTATTTTAATTTACTGGGAAATTCAAACGTGCAGTCTGGTGGCACTTTATCACATCTGTATATAACTAAAGAAAACATGATATGCTTTTCTTTATAATGTAAGAAAACTAGCCACTGGCCTTTTTGCCATCTTGGACCACATTTCTGGAAAAGCCGCTCCAGGCGAAAAGAACAATGCGTTTGGTTAGGACGAAACTGGAGGGAATTGGTCACAGATCGGTCAGCAAATAACAGACTGTTCGTTTTAGAGATTTTTTTTCATAACATTGTATTACGTGGTTGAACTGAATGGGCAACAAAACTGTTATGGGCTATTTGCTATTGCTTGATACAGATTGTGTTCCTCATTTTTATATATTCCAGTAAACTTAAAAAGTTCAACGGACAAAATTCAACTATTAAAATTAATATTCATAAAGTTTTTAGATTGTTTCATAACGTTCACAATATTTGTTAATTTAGCACTCTCTGATTATTTCCTCTAATTAATATTTTTAGGATAACAATGAAAATGAAGCTTCTTCAATCAAATTAACAAAACAAGCTTGTTATTCGAGCAAGAGTGCAGCTTTAACGTTGCTTTCACTTCCCAAGTGTTTTTAAATTTCTGTTAAATTTTAAATTTTTTCCGTTAACTTCCTTTTTGAATGAAATTTAAATTCTATAGCAAAATCTAGAAATTAATTTCTATAGACTACATAGAAATATGTTTTCCTTGATTTCTTCAGAGACCGAGAAACGAAGTAAGTGAAGCTCACTTTGAAACTTCAATAGTCAATGTGAAAAATAGCAAATGCAAGGTTAGAGCTTTTCAATAGCAATTCTTTGCTGACTTGATTCTTATAGGAAAGCAGTTTAGATAGCGATCTGAGTTAACATTTTTAAATACTTAATTTATAATTTAAAAATATTTTTAAACTCTTTTTGAAATTGAATGATAAAAGAATGCGAAACACGGCTTCAGAATTGACTAACTGAGCCTCTCAACTCACACGACTTTCCAAAACCACTCAAGTTAATATTTACACGGGACTTAAACCTTAATAATTGCAGTTTTTAAAATAATTCGAAAAAAATCTTTATGCTGAAACAATGTCGCAAGCAAATGAATGTCTACTGAAAACAAGTCAATTTGACAAACAAGGACTTTTTCTGCATGAAGACGTTGTTAAAACTGCGTTGAAATCATACAAACGAGAATTAAATCAAAAGCTCCTTAAAAAACAATTGGTTTATGTTGTATAAACAATCAAGACGAATTCTAGTATGTCAAATTGGTTGTCCATTTGGGTTTGCTTACAGTTAATATTGTTAAGTTTTTTATCATTGGATGTGTACACATGGTGTAAAAGTCGATATCACTACTTATTGATTTTCTTCTGGTTTATTAGGTATTTGTAAAAAAAAAATTCCTTTAGGATTTAATTACATTCCACATTTAGATATGGGTTTATGATTGTCAGTTGTTTTTAATACAGCACTTGATTTACTTTCCGTTTGCGTGATTGGTGGACGAGCCATTTTTTCAAATGGAAGGTAATTTTAACTTTTACGCAAAAATAGATAGATTTTGTTAATTAAAAGTTATTCACAATCCTAAGGTTTACCTAGCGGTGAACCAGAAATTGGTCAATTTTTGGGGTAAAAAATGTCGGTGACATCATTAACGCTATTTCTAAATTTACAATTTTTTCTTCTTTTCACTAAAGTGTACCTCAGGGCGTCACATTTGATAGCCTAGATTCAGAACTTAATTATCCGTTCTCGTTTTGCCATAGTAGACCTTGGGCGTCAACTGGGGACCACCCTGAACATGTAAAAATTGAAGAATCGCATTTACAATAGTAAACTTTAAATCCATGAAAAGATCAAGAAAAAACCCACCCTGAATAAATGCGCATTGTCCAATTTTCAAATCTCTCCTAATTACAGTTTGCCAGATATCGATCGCGGCGGTTCCCGATGGGACACCCTGTATAGAGCGTTATGTTGGTAAGGATGCCCTCCTATTCGGCTGCGAAAGTTACACTGTGGCTGCATATAGAACGAACTAATTTGGAAATTTGTAATTTTGTCGGGGCTGTTTTGCTGTTGAAAAATAAACTGTGATTCAAAGAACCTACGAAATCTAAACTATTGTGAAATTCGAACGTGCCAAGGCGATAGAATGAAGTCCATTTAAAAAAATTAAAAACGTTGAACCCTGACTCCAAAATCTCCACAGTCGCATTTGATCGCAATTTACACAGAACTTTGCCGTTGTTTACAGAACAGCAGACTTTTGTCAAAACGTTAGCCGGTTAATAACTATTTCGGTTTTGGTTAGTTCGTATGCAAAGTAAAGTGTGTACTATACCATACAAAATTATGATACAAAATTATATGAAAAAGTATTCGGGCGGATAAATTGTATTTCAAATTGTTGGTGTTCTAGATAACCAAAATCCTGCACCGCCGTTTAGAAGAAGTAATTTATGCTCTGCAAATATTTCCTTTTAAAACGAGTCACCGCGTGTAAGAATAAATATTTTCCTAATTTTCATTCTCTCAACATTTTCACGTTAGGATTCCCTCTAGGGAAAAGCTATTTAGATAAAACAGAAAATTGTTCGGAAGGAGCTTTTCATTTAAATAAAGCAGGGATGAGATATGAAAACAGGTCTTGTTGTTCGTGTTTGTTATGTTATCATTATTTCTGTATGTTTTATTAATATATGTGTGTCTTAAATTTTCAATGGACAGATATCACAATAACTTTAAGCGCAGCATCAGTCTTGATTAACGGGAGTAAAAATCTTTTAATCTGACATTTATCGTCCCTGTCACGGGGAGCGTTGATATTTCTTTTTTAGAACGGAAAAAACGACGTCCCGGAGAAAGAAAACAGAAAGGGTCAAAAATGCAACGTGTTCAAAATTATTTGCTTACTTCCAATTCAAAGTGGATTAGCGAAGATAAAAGCCGGCTTTAGCGAGACGCGAAGGGAACGCGGGGGCGCTGCCACGAGGGTAGCGAAGTTTGAAAGGAATTTATCGACGACACGTTCCGTTTCTAAAATATATCGAGTAATTACCGAAATTACTTTGTCGAATTTCGAGGGCGTGATTCCTTCAGAGTTGTTGGTTTATTTTTAACAATTAGCCAGACAATTCCACATCCAAGCAGTTTGAAGAAGGATACTTGATATTGGTACATCATTTTTGGCAATAACAATTTCATATCCAGGAAAACGGGAATTATACAGAAACCCGATCGAACGCCCTATCTAAGTTAAACACGATGACCATCAGATAATTAATTTAGCCAGTTTATCGATTTAAAAGGACCGATGATGGCATTTAAATTATTTCCCATTAAAGGCTGCTGACGGCGTTTCTTTGCATCGCCGGTTTGTATAAGGGCAACACAGCAGGACCGAACCAGAAAAAATCTTCAATGATTAGAAGAATTTCATTACTATTTCCGTGGAATATTTGCGATGTAATATTTATTTCCCTGTAATTTTAAACTAAAACCTCATTTTAAATAATAACTGGAAATACACAAAAATCGTTTTGTTTTCTTTTCATAAACAGGGCACGGTTCCAAAAAGTTTTTAAATCAGCTTTAAAAAGTAGTTAGTGTAATTTTAATATTTTCTGTCATTTCGATCCAGCAAAGGCATAATATTAAATTGAAGAAACAGTATTCAATAATTAAAAATAGATACTATCTTCCTGATAATATTATTGTTTATGCGAATAGCCAAAATGCAGTAGTATTTGTTTTTTGTTGACTATCCGTGAAAATAGATTCTAAAGAAAGAACCGATAATATCATTTGCGTCACGGAAAAACATAATCGTCAAATCAAAGCTCAAGAGGTGAAACAAAAATATACCTGAATACGATTTTGCAATTTATTATTTCAATGTTGATTGCTCGATCTTTTATTATTGCGAATAAGCAACATGATTGTAAATACTCTAGATAAAATCGATGTACTCTAGATCAATTAAAATCTCACTATTTTTAATGTTTCCCTGTTTCAATTTATTTCAAGTGTTGCTGTTAAATAACTAACAAACTGAAGCATTTGAAAAGGTTTCTGTTATTTGCCAAATCTACCAATTTGCATCAGTGCAAGTGTGCAATCTGTTATGTGATAACAGAGAAAAATCTATGCTCATAACTACCCCAAATTGTTTCTGAAGTCGAAAATTGCTTAGAACTACATGTTACTCCGACTACTGATTTCATCCTGGCTCGCAAAATGAAAGGCTATTCCAACTCATCATGACCAAGATTTGTTTCACCCATATAAATCGAAAACAGAATTCGAAAGTATGTGATGGATTACGATGGCAGATTTGAATATCAGGATGGAATCGAGACATAATTTTAAAAATGGAAATTTTGAAGAAGATATGTAATACATACATTTGCATACAATCACAACGTAAGCGGACATGGTAGAGTATAGTGAACGAGCATGAGTGTGCTGCGACAAAAGCGGCTCCTTAAATGAAATCAAGTGTAGCATAGCAAAATAGAAAAACCAAAATAAATAAGTGCAGACTCAGACAAGAGCCGACAGAATTTTATAATTTTATAGTAAAACAAACACTTGAGGACTCTAATACAGTAGAAGAAGAACAAATAGTTCCTAGAAAAAGACATAGAAACGCACTACCAAAAAAAGAAGTATTCGGAAATTTTTATAGGTATAGTTTCCGAATTGAAATGATCTTCCCAAATTAAAACTTGTAAAACGGAATATAAAATAGGCATGACATAAGTGGTGAACCAATATGCAAAACACTGAGACCAATAAAGAAGGGAGGACAAAACAAAACGAAATGGAACTAAGAATTATCTGAAAATTCTGTAGTTCAAATAATCATTGGTTTTAAGAAGAAATTTAAATGGTCACAAACTTTGATAATTTTTTTATAATAAACAACTACAATGTCGGTGAAAACTGATAGCAGCATCATCAATATACTTAAAACTGGACAAGGACAACGCCAAAGGTCAAAGGATAGAAGCACCACAAAAGTAAGTTGAAAGCGAATTTAAAAAGCTAAAGTGAAGAAGAGAAAGTTATATTAATACAGATAACTTAACATTTTAACAATTTGCTTGCATTTCAAAAAATTTGTAGTATTTATAGTTTTCTTTCAGAGCATCATTATTAAAATTAATAAGATAAATTAATAAGAAAAAAAAAAGAATGTAGATAACCAGAAACAGAATAGGAAGCTAGGAATAAGAAAGACATTTAACCAAATTAGGAAAACACTTTTCATTTTATCAACTACCCATCAAAATGAATCGATATCGCCAGAATGTGGTCATTTTGAGGAGACAACAAAAATAATATACAACGCTTTATTTAAAAATTTAAATTGTAGTTAATTTTTAAAATATGAACATCCAAGTATTGCAAATTAATGACTTGTACGTGAAGGCCGGATAAAAAATCACTAAAATTGTCAAAAAAAAAAACAAGTTGATTTCTCGCAAAAAAGCATTAAGAAGGCACAACATTCTTTCAGTGGGGTAAAAAATATAGTTTTTTAATTGTTTTAAATAAAATATAAAGTAATGAAATAAATCAGCGAAGTTTTCTTAAATAAACTTAATTTAACTATTTTAAAAAAACTTAGCATGTTTTGCCTAAATCTGAAGTTTATTCTGAATAAAACCGAGAAACAAGCAAGTGAACCTATTATTATTTTAAACACGAAATTTCTAAATGTTTATTTAAATGTACCATTGTAAAATTTTACGGTCTATCACTAAGAATATTTGTCCGGAAGTAGGAAAACCTGTCTCCACTCTACACTTCTTATAGATGCAGATCTAAATTTTGACATCATTGACTGCCGGATCCTTTATTGGGTTTTGTACAATTTCGCCATTTAAAACCGAATAAATATTTTTCAATTTCTGAAATCTTCCGTTTTTGTAAAACAGCGTTTAGTTATGTTTGAAGTCAAAAATTTTTTGAAGCGACTTAGTCAATTGCATTTGTTGTTTCTCCAAATATTTTATGGTTTCACTTACAAACTTTAAATTATTTTTAATAAAAGCTGAGTTCTCTGTTTTCTATAACGACATGACAATCTTGTCGGACATATAAGTTTTATTTTGAAAAATTGACAAAGTTTCACCTAGTTTTAGGTTATTAGGTTTCATTATAAATCTGAAAATTGTGTTGTTCTTTGTGTTGCTTCCAGTTCTTTCGAACGAATTAAATAACTTTTGGTCGGAACGACCTCATTAAGCACGCCAATAATTAGAATAACAACATACCTGCCACAAGCGTTTGTAGTTTCGTCTACAGTAAACCCAATTATATGGTTACCTAATAATGTCTTTCTCTGAAAATTATCAAATTGGACGCATTGACAAAAAATCAAAAAAAGCATTAAAAAATCTGTCAAATGACGTGTTTTGAACATTTAGTTTACATTAATCAACAAAAGCTTATTGATTTTATTATTTATAAAAAGCGTAATGCCTAGAAATCCGTACTCTACTTATAACGAACTCAAATCGGATATCGACAGGTTAATTAACATTTAAGATTCACACAGTTGTTAACAAAATGACCTCAATATTTACTGTGCTGCATTTTGAGATTATGGAAACCACTCAAAAATGAATAAAATATGTATTGATGGAGGGAGCAGTAAAATGAAGCAAATTTCATAGGTGATTGTTATATGACAAACACTAGGTTGAATAAATGAATTAAGGGAAATGTCCGGAATGCATCTTTCACATAGAGCTATTATAATAATGGCCGGTCTGTGGTTACTAATGCTAGACATATTCTACTGATAAAAGATACTATTAATTAACGTGTTACTTTTGCCCTCGAGGCTGTTCTAAAACGTACAGCTTCTGAGTTCCAAAAGTTTGTATTTTTGGGCAATATTTTTACCCAAAACGAAAAATTCTTATGTCCAGCCCGTTCCTGTAAACCCTGGGTCAAACTGTTTTTTGCCGTCCTTAACAATTTAGTCGAAGGCGAATAAGTGGCACCCGTTTGGCCATTAGCCGACCGCGCTGTCCATTTGGGCTCTCGAGTCTTGCACTGCTACGTCAGCAATTCTATGTCGTCGTCTCCGATCACCAGTAGCGCACGACACCCCTGAAGAATTAAAATGACGTTGCACCATTAAAATCAGACGTCAGCACTAAACATCCTGGTCATGCGGTTTGAACCGCTCTTACACATTCAAAATGAATTTATAGCCATTGGAAGTCGAAAAAAAATGGTTTGGAATTCAAGGATTCTATCGGAAAAGCTCTTTTATCGATTTAGGACGCGTCTTGTATACGCGAAAATCAGAATCAAATTTCAATATTATTGGCCCACCGCGGCTGCCACAAGTGCATACGAAACTAGAGCGGAGAAGTGGCACCATATAACCACTAAATTCATTAGTTGCCTTCTATGTTAATAAAAATAAATCGTGGAAGTTCACACAAGTCTGTTTGGACTTGGAGGTTGTGTGCATGTGTAAATGTTACAACATTCAAAAAATGTAATTAATTTCTCTAATATAGTTGCTCTTGAATTAACATTTTTTTGAACTTAGGCAAACTTTTAAGCAAAGGAGTTTTGCGATAAATCGAATTCACTCCAATATATTCCTGGGTTTCAGTAAATTTTATTGTTTATTATTTAAAATGTTCCAAATACGTTTCGGTGCCTTTCTCCACCATCATCAGTTTGTGCGTATAGTTGTTTCTACCTTAACATTTAACTGGTCACTGAATTTAATTTGTCACCAGTTAAATGTTAAGGTAGAAACAACTATACGCACAAACTGATGAGGGTGGAGAAAGACACCGAAACGTATTTGTAACATTTTAAATAATAAACAATAAAATTGACTGAAACCTAGGAATATATTGGAGTGAATTGAAGTTCAGTCAGGAAAATATACGAAACGATAAATCGAATGAAATGATTGATATGCAGGTATTTATATCATTCTTCTGGGAATTCAATTGAAACTAATCATGATGTAAATGCGCCTATGCAACCTGTTTTCCGAAATTCTCGCCTCGTAAGTAAATCTTTCTAAATTAACCCTTAAGATTTATTAAAGAACTATTATTTTTAATGAGAACCTTTAACTAGGTAAATAACTACATATCAACACTCTGGTGCCACTTCGCATGAAATCATCAGCTGCGGGTTACAGTCTGCTTCACACCTATAAAGAAACTAATAGTAGATAATTTCTATATTTTGCTTTTCTTCGGCAATGTTTGTGCTACTGCGCCATCTGAATGGCAATCTGAATTACTTAATAAGCGATTACTACAATCAACCATAGTCGCAACCAAACATTTACATGTAAACGGGTACAATTCGACAAAAAACCTAAAATATAGGATTGGAATCTAAGGGATTGAAGATGTTGAAACGTAGATTAAAGCTACGCAAATGTTGGCAGGGTAGAAAGTAGAGTTTCTAGGAAATAAATGCAATGAAGATAAAACGCAATCCAAAAACAGGTTTCATCAATAAGAGATGTAAACATTTTCTAATAGGAAGTATTACTAGATTAATTTTGGTTTAACCAACGGTATGGTCAAGGCGCATCTGTACATTTTCCGTAAATTAAAAGTCATTTTATTTAGAATAGTTGGTAATAACTCCTAATATTTTATTCCGAAATAACGGTTGGGATGTTGGGGTTGTCAACGTTTTTTGAAAAAAACTTTCCTTAATGAATTCTCTTCAGCAAATGGTACAAGTTTAATGAATCAATGAATATACATTATCCATATGTTTTTCTACATTCGAAAATATACAGATTGAAGCCTCCATTTGTTATGAACTTGGTGGGTTTCCGGCCTTTTTTCATATCCTAAAATTGTCAAAAGTGTCCACAACCGATCATCCTTGGTCAAAAAGTATATAAAGGGTAGAGATTCAATTACACGGCCCCCATAAGTACTTACGTCGGAAACAGATTAAAACCATTAAGCACAAAAGTTCACCAATACAATTAAGGTTTGATTATTTAAAAGAATTTTCGGGGTCCGTTATCGAAAACTTTCTAGAGAGCTCTTAACTAATATTCAAAGTTTCATTAAGGTTTTTTTCAGTTCATAGCCATATAGACTACATCGTGTATCTTAAACAATTTTATTCTACCAGCGTGCAATTATCACCGTAACGATTTGGTTCTAAACAAGCGAAATTGGTTCTGTGGCTCTTCCCCTGAATGAGAAAAAGCCGCGTGTTAGGGTAAAGTATATAAACAGCAGTTATGATAAATATGCACGTTGGGGCGCGAAATTCTTTCTTCCGTGTAACCTCCGCATTGAGGACTTGACTTTTCTTTGATTTTTACTTTTTTTAACTTTTCTCCCCTTATTTACAATCGAAAATTGTAACTTTACTTTTTGCTAAAATTCAAAATATTTCGTGACTTTTCTCATAATGTATCTACGTATGATACACATTCCACTTTTACGTTTGTATCTTGTTTTACTAATTAAAAGCAAATGGCTGTGAGGAGTTATCAATATAATTATTTCAAGTTTATTGTGAACATTTAGTTAAATAAACGTGAAAATTTTTATGTCAAAAATAATAATTATTGATCTATTTTCATTCAAGTTGAGTTAATTTTTCATTATTTTCACGTTTCTGTGTAATTTTTGACAGCAAAGATAGTTTCAAACTTGATAGTTATAGATAACACGTGGTACGTGTTGGCTTCCGAAGCGATCTTGGCGTTTATTTTTGCACTTTCACCTTAACTTCCTAGCGTTGCACAGGTTTATTGGCGTTTGAACTGGTTAACAGATTAGGGGCTCGAGTAATTTTTTATATAATTGAATATCAAATTTCTCTTTCCGACATCGGCAAGCTCATCAAATTTAGATTTTTAATTTTCGGAAACTGGTGCTTCCGAGTCGATGTTCAGATTTCAAAAGGTGGGTGTAACATTGACTTGGCTCTTTTTTGGTATTGAAAGTTTCAACCTGACGAGACCTAAACGGACGAATTTTAAAATCGAGGCTTTCCGACTGCTTATCCTTATCCTCCATGACTCGACGACCTTATCCTCCATGGACTCTGGACAGAAGCTCAGATTTTTAATTATCTGTTTTCTTCGATTTTAATCTATATATTTTAATTTGCTCCCAAAAAGATAAAAAATCACTTCGATCTAACTAGACAGTTGTAGTTTCAAAAAGTAATTATATCGATTGACTGAATTTTGAATCAATAGAATTAAATCGCGTTAATCAAGAAAGTGTACAGAAACGTTTGCTAAACCAAACGTGTAATGCATATATGAAATACCAGAACTGAGTATAATCAAATTTTATCGAAATTGAAAATTTTGGAGAAGTGTTTCTTTTTATGGCGTGAATGTATGTAAGTTATAAATCGCAACGAAAGCAATATCTGAGTGCTGATACAAACCATTTTATTTTTTGCTTTTCATCTGGTTTTTCAAAAGATGTGTATTTTTAAGGAAAACTTATGTCAATTATCAATTGCTGTTTTCAATTCAAGTCGATCAATTTTGCAATGTGAAGGCAATAAAACATTTAACATATTACGAACAAAGTAGCGATAACTTAAAGGATAACCAAGTTTGAAAGATTTTTTCGAAGGCTTACCTATATTCGACACGCTAAGATATCCGTCTACTAATGACGTATATTTACATTTCCATGCTAACTTGTGGTAAAACTAACCTCAAGGTGGGCCTGTCGGAAATGCTTCCATGTTGCTATTAAGAGATTAGGATCCTATATGATCTTGGAATATAAACAGTGAAAACTTCTAGTCGGTTAGCAAACTACTTTATATACTGAACATAAAAATAATTAAAGTACTGTAACAGAAAAGACGACTACAGATGGTTCAAATTTAATTTGAAACACCCTGCACGATAAAACATTTCCAGGTCTATAAAATAACGTTTTCTGAATGATTGTAAGACATGTTTTCTCAAGGAACAAAGTCTTTTGTTAGGTCTTATGGTGTTTTAGATACCGAGGACTATTAATGCGTGCACTGGATTTCCTTTATCTAGATAAATGGATGTGCGAGTTAAAATCCCGATCCGCAACGAGCAGTCGGAAAAGGGAATATTTATACTTTCGCAGTAGCAAATAATGTATTGGAGAAGTAATCGAGATAAGCTCTCTTTACTGTATTCTTGAAAATACATTTTCTACGTCTTGTCTCTTCGTATAGCATTTTTATTAGAGATATCTTCAATTTTAAAATCAATAGGAGTCTAAGTAATAACGACATCAAATATTATTGAACGACTTGGACTATAAAAAGACGAAGTAAAAGACATTTATGCGTGTGCAGATCTCCTTATCATTGAACGCCACCCGACCAATGCTTCCATTTAAAACTAAATAAAGTAAAGAAAAAGCCGTAGGTCCGATTGATGGTGTGGATAAAGATCGAGACAGGGCAAAATCAAAGTGAGCGGTCAGTGGAGGAGCCGTTGATTGCCATCCTTCGTCACACGTCAAGAGCTTAGATTACCACCCTCTTAACCATAACACCGACATTTTAGCTGTGTGAAAAAGATAAAGAAAAAACGTTCGCCCAATAAAATAGCTCGAGGGAAGCAGGCAAGTGTTCCCCGAATTTTCATCTGATTAATACCTGCTCTCGGACGTCAATAAGCCTATCAATTTTCCTATAGAGATTTTTAATGGGAATTTGTTTGCACCTCGATGTAATTTGTAAATTTTTATTTAAATTGAAGATTTTGTATTTTTGATAAAGTTTCGTTCCGTGAAAAATGGTTATAAAATATAAGAGTTATTATGAGCAGTATTTTCCTCTGGGTGAGGTGAACAAAAATGTTTTACTATATTACTTCTAAACAGTATTTTGATTTTTGCGATTTACAGTTTAAATTGAAAATCGGCTAAATTTACAATTATCAGTTTTGTTTATGGAAATTGAAAAATTCCTTGGGCTTTAGTTTTGGTCGCTTTGCAATTTGAACATTCCAAATTTTATCAGGTTTTGAATCAGACCAAAGTCTATCGGACGCACATAAAATGTATTTTTTATATACCTACATTGTAAAATGGGCTTTGCAAAAACGAAATATTTAGATGGGAACCCCCCATTTTACGCGATTAGAAAGTATTCACGTATTAACATGGCTTCATTCATAAATATAGTTTCAAAATAAATACAGTATTTGTATATTCACATTGTCTTCGTTATGTAAGTTTTCCTAGGAATTGAAATTCTCGCTTTTTTCGAGAGTGATTTTGCATACCCAGAGTATCGAATAAGACTTTTTTTAAAGCATTTATCTAGTTTTGTTTGATCGTTGACCGTCTTGATGTTTTTGAGTACAAAGGTGAATAAATGTAAAATTATCGTAACTTGTAAAGTCTTGATGATTTAAAACTTGAATTCGAATTTTTTAAACATTTTCAAGGCAAGGAAAACTACCCAGATTTACAACCCCGTATATTAAAACTGAGAATTACTAATTAAAAGATTCATTGTCAAATGCATTTGGAAATTCCGGAAGTTAGATTCTTGCTTTAACCATGATTCTTCCGTTTTAAGCAATTAGAATGCCGAATTTTTGTCGTTAAAGTAAAAACTTGAATGAAATGAAATGAATGAATCTCAAATAAAATTAGAAATAAAAGTCGAAAAAAATACAAGTCAAATTAGAATTGCACCAAGAAACATAAATTCTATTTGCATCTTATAATAAATAATAGCTACTCAGGATCAAGTATTTTCTTTAAATTTCACGCTTTAAGTCAAGCGGCTTAAGCCGTTTCCAATCAGATCAGGAGACCTAAAAGCTCCGTTACATTGCCCCCTCAAAAGAAAACTAGGACATATTCAATTATTGTGAGGGTGTTGGGCTGCTCACCACCAATCATCGCCAGTTCTTACTCAACGCTTTAAGCTTTTGATTTACATTTTACCGAACCCATTCCTAGCCAGGAAAGAGAATTTTCGTTGTGAGCTCTGAGTACTTGACTCTTTATGGTGACCAACTGATATAAAAATTTTTAGAAAAAAATCGTCAGGTAGCAGTTCTAGAATCTTATGAGCATAGTAGTGGTATAGAATTTTCTTATTCTAATCCATTATGTACAGGAGGTTTATGAATTTGTATCTGAACTCGGCATCTTGCAGACGGTTTTCTACAATTTTGTCTCAAAAAGTGTTTTTATGATTTGCCATCCAAGCGGATCGATTACGACCAAACTATTCTCACTTTTTGTAAAGGTACATTTATCTTTAAGACTTAAATCTTCTTTCCGTTGATGTCTTACCCTGTTCGTAAGAAAATTGGACGATAATCAGTCGTCAATTTACACAAATCACTAAGAGGTTAAATGACATTAACATGCATTTGGATTGCTACATACACACACCTAAAAACAGTCTTATTGAACAGACACTTTTGCAACAAAAAAACAACAAAATTAAGAAACGTTTGTTTTGCCTTGCGTCTAACTCTCTAAGCACCAGTTGTGCCTTTTTGTTGATGCACAACAGTCGTATATACTCCGCTGTCTAATTGTGATACATTTGAATATCACAAATAAACGCGAAGGTTCAGGAGTGTGTAAACTGGTATTTGCACACCAATTTTAGCCGGCATTCCACGCGTAAGAAGGCGAAGTTCGCAAAAGCGGACTGAGGTACGCCCGTACGGCACGGCATTATGGTGGAAGGCAAATATTTGGTTTAGGTCTCTCGCGAACCGCTATTGTCATAACATGAGACAATGCGAATGCTGTATCTCATTTTTCATCTGGTCGATCTTTGTAATCTCTATTTGCATCAGCTTCTACCGATCTAATAATAACTCTGGGGAAAAGAGGCATTGGAGTGCCGCAATGCCGAGGGGAGCAAGACCGAATCGAGTCTATACTATGCCTTATATGCAGTGGGCTACTTCAGAAAAAAAATCTCCAAAGATTTTGCTTGATAAACTGCAGCATATAGTTGTTAAACTGCAATCACAGTTAGCGCCGAATCGTGTAAGACATTACTGGTTTTCTTCCCTGACTTTGTATTCACTCATAGTAAATCAAAATGCAGAAAAAAACGTTTTTAGTTACTTCATCGAATATTCTGATTTAGTATTTTGTCTGCTAAAGCTGAGTTTGGACCACAGTGAGCTGGAGATACAACGAGATTCTTCAATTAAAACTTATGTTTATTTAGTATTCGCGAAGCGAATGCTGGCGCCGAACAATGTTTAACCGAAATAATAAGAGACAGTGACCGGAAGAAGAATGGAGAAAGACTACCTCCCGATACCCTAAAGGCATATTCCATTTTCTTTATTATTTACTTCCAAAATAACTGCCCTCAGCTTTTTAAAAAATAATTTTAAACATTATGCTCGGATGATTAGACGAATCAAATAATTTAAATTATATCAATTTATTAACGAAATTAGCTCAAAGCTATTTGCACTCATTAAGGCGCGGTTCCAAAATATCATTGGATCATAGCCTGATTTAAACATATCGAAGACTCGAAGACTATCGAACAAATCTACAGTTTTTTTTGTAAAGTCGCAAGAAGAACGATGCATGCTGACAAATATTGATAACATGTCAACGTGTTACAGTGTAATTGGGGTTAGCTTTTTAAGTATGCTCTTCAAATCTTAATGTCTAAAATACGTAAAGCTTATCGTTTTTCTAGAGACACCAAATGGGTCAAATCTTCTACAAAGGAAACGTGCTAGCAAATTCTGTATAGGGAGTGGAAGAAAGGTTGTTGAACAAACAAAAGTTTAACAACGCAACTGCACAACTGATTGTTGAAGTCATATTGAAGGAAGTTCTAATAAAAAAGAAACATCAGCACCAGACATGGGAAACTATTGAATGGCTTCGTGCAGACTTGTCTTGATTTAAACTTTTGGAAGAATTGCGTGTAAAGTACTGTTTTGAAGAAATGAAAAGAGTAAATGGGACGAGGAAAGTCATGTTTTGAAGAATCTCTACCGCTCTATCAACTTTTTTACGCCAGAAAACATTCCTTTAACACGCAACTGCGACGTAAAATTCTTGTAAATAATGAGACCGAATGCGGTGTAAAAAGTAAATTTATGAAACAAAAATTATGAATGATAAAACCATAATAAAGCGCATGTTATAAGAGTACGCGTTGGCATACAGGTAGTTATGTCATGAGTTAGGAAATTTAATTGAAAAACAACATTTTTGAAAGTTTGAATTCTTCTCAATTGATTAGAGTCACTAATTTACAGTTTATCAGTATCGGTAAAATGCTCTGTTTTTTCACATTTGTTTTTTAGTTTCATCTGATACCTTCCTTCAGGAGGTATAAGAATAGATCAGTGATTTGAGAGAATTATTTTTTTACAATGTTTTCTGTACTTCCCTCATAACTCCAGAGAAAGTTTCTAGAGGAATGACGCCTATTTTGATTCGCCATGTATAACTAAATTTATTTGGTATTTGATAAGTAAGAACTTTTGCTTGAAGCTTTTTGTAATGGTAGAGTTCGTAAGCGAGAACTGTTCCATTTAATAATTATTGTTGCACATGGAAAGTAGTTTTTTGTTATTTTGATTCTAGAAATACAAAACGAATGCAATTGTATTGCAATATTAGCAATTAAGTCTGATTTTTCCGCACTATTTGTAATTTTGGGAAAAAGTTTGCTTTTTGTCAGCGATTTATAATTTTTGTTGATATAATTTTGCAATGAAAAAATATTATGTTTTATGCCCGATTTCTAGTAAAATTACTACTCAACAAGCTCGAAATACTATCTCGGCAGCTTTCGAATATTTTAATCGTGAAGTTCGATTGCCAGCCTCAAAGATTTGCTAATATATTCATTTCATCAGTTTATATATGGAGGCGGACTTTATATGGAGTCCCAACCTCTTTCAGAAAATCCTCAAATTGTATATATGTTCTATTAAAGCCAATAATTATTCTTCTTTCTCAGTTTTTGCCTAGCTGCTGATTAAATTTGGTACTTTAAGCGTAAATGGGTACCATAATGTTATTCTAGCAATGACTGATCCCCCAGTAATATACGAAGAACATTGTCGGAAACTTATTGAAAAGGAAAATGGAAGTTTTTGATAGGAATCGTGGATTTTATGCAAAGTTATAGAGAGACACTAATATTTTATGCATCGCCAAATAATAGAAACTAAAGAAAGGTAATAGAAAAATACGGAATGACCGAGGAAAGGTAACACATGCAGGCCAGTCGTATATCATCGGACTTTGCAATATTCACGATCGAGTTGGCTTAACAAATAATCGACACCGGTGTCACACCGAGAAATAAAGGCAATTTCGGAGATACAATCTTTTCATTTTTCTTCCGATGGGCGCTACGTCGCCCAGTCCAAGGGGTGTTATCTGATATAGCTCAAATATCTTACACAGGGATCTTGACACTTCCCTACTTTTAACAGTTTTGTCATACAGGATTTTCGGATTTTATGCGTTGACCGCTCCTGAAAAAAATATCCCCAGTGATTGGAAAGATTTGTTCGCTCTGATTTGCCATGTTAGTATTTTGGTTTTTCCCAACCGAGATTTGGAAAACGATGTCACACTTAGCTACTGTCGGTATTTAAATGAAAACTTCTAGCATATATACCACGATACCACGTTAAATTACTCATGACCTTAAAGACGTTTTTCAAAAATTAAACTTAAGCGGATTTAAATAATTGATGCAAATCGTTTTAACGAAGACAGTTATGTATTAGTTTCAAGTATCAATAAAAAATTTCCTAGGCTCTAGACGGATCAAACTTGGAGTAAGATTTTTTAGTTTATTTCCTGTTCATGTGCTTTGCACATGTTTAAGCGAATACCTTTTTGACTATTTAATTGAATCACGTGCACTTCAGACAATAAAGTTCCATAATAAGAGTGGAGAAGCAAAAACATTTCATGGTATACCGCAATAACGCTCCTTACTAACTACTACGTTTTAATTACTTTTACTTACTTACATGAGGATATTTGCAAAGAAGAAGAGAACCGTGAGGTTCTGAAGAAGAAGGCAAACTGTAAGGAAACATGGAAAATTTATATATGCAGGAGTTGCGTTAGAACTATCATTATCTAATAAAGTCGTGTTGATTTTGAATAACGAACAATAAACAATATTGAACTAAATTGTCCAGCGAAGGACTCAGAAAAATATACGGAGCCATTGGAAGATTCTTTAGCCGAAACGAATAATAACATAAACAGATGAAGAAACTGTAATGGAATGAAAATATGAGTGAAAATATGTTGAGTAAAAGAACATTAGGAGAGTAAAAGCAGACTCTCAGGAACATCGGAAGCACATAAAGTTGAAAGCTAAAGACATGGACAGAAGAACATATTTCCAGTATCAGCTGATTAAACGGTAAAACCATTCATCAAATAATCTTCGATATCACATAAAATCAACGAATCTCCATTGCATAAAGATATCTAACTTTATACGTAGCCGAACTAATTAGTTTTCAGATTTTGTATTTCTCACCGGATGATAAATTCTAGTTACGCCTACCAAATAACTCCAGTTTTTTGGAAACCTTCATCTCCGAAAGTAAAAATTTTACATTGCACTAGTCTTGAAGTCTGAAGAAACTGGTTCATAACATATCTGCAAGTTGACGCTGCGACAGTACCTAAGTCTGAAGAAACATGTTTATAAAATGTCTGCAAATTGACCGAAAATTGTCTGCAAATCAGTCGATTTTTTTTATTAGCATTCCGAATCTCTGTGTAGGCAAACTATTACAAGAAATATATTTTCAAATTGCTTCAAACCAAAGTATCTGAAGCCCAGGCCTAATGATTCAAAATTAAGAATACTGGGAAAAAAAACATTCAATTAGGTAGAAATGACCGCATCATATTAAAAATATGTATTAAATAAATATTGGTACGGAACAGAAAAGACAAAACGTTATACACAAACAACAGAGCAAATTGCACTAAGACTAATAACACGAATAAGACACCCCCAAAACCCACTACACAACCCCCCCACCCAACTACTATACGAACGCACAAACATGACAAAGATCTCTGAGAGACTCATACAGCTACAGACAAAATGGACAAACAACCCCTACAACTGGACCATACTGAATCCCCTTTGTCTTACAAGACCAACCAGACAATCACGCTTCCGTTTCCCTACATTAACGCTACTCGAACACTTACAAACGCAACGGACTAGTGGACAATAAAATAATTTCTTCTTGCCACTGAAATCTTATTTATTCAATAACATTGTTAACCTAGAATGGGAGAATTTTCATATTTGCTTTTTATCTGGATTGGGACTGCATGTATTAAACAAGGGCAGAAATACCGATAGGTCGATGGCCTTTTTTAGAAATAAAGATGTTTACTACTACTATTGTTAACCTAGAATAGGAGAATTTTCATATTGGTTTTTTATCTAGATTAAGACTGCATGTATTAAACAAGGGCAGAAAGACCGATAGGTCGATAGCCTTTTTTAGAAATAAAGATGTTTACTACTACTACTAAATATTGGTAATGATCTTTTAGAAATTCGTTTTACTATTTATTACGACATATTCACTAATAGGGGTTTGATGCAAGCCACTTCCTATTCTGAAGAAATATTTAGTTGTATGATGTGGCAAAGTGTACTTTTTCAGACCTAACTAGTCAACGAAAAGCTAATCAACCGGAAATTTCTGACAAGTGAGCTAACAAAAGTTAGTATTGTCTAACAAATAAGCTCCCTAATTTCAATGCTGGATAATCACCGATAATAAATACCTGGCTGTATATTATTTACATTCCATTAATTCATACTCGTAAGCAGCTAAACCCCTTTATTTGCCATAAACAAGGTATGTGATCGGTATATTCTATAGTTTGGATTATTGTCAGTCAATTATTCTGAATGTTACCGATACTATACAGGGTGAATTACGTAGACCGTGCATTAGAAGTTTTCCAACTTCCAGTTGGTTTAGAAACTTGAAATTTTGCTGGCGGTCATAACGAGTCATGGCGAAACCACGTAAAATAGATTTAGCTATCTAGCTGTCCAGGGTGTACGAAAAGTGGAACCTAACCTTTCTTATTTTATATGCAAATCCCTAATTTCGTTAGCATATATCGATTGACCTTCGAATTACGACTTTGGGCAATCCTAGTTTGGTAAACTTATCTGTTATGGTTTTTGATATATTGCACCATAAAAGTTAGTAGGTGCCATTTACAAAACTGACTTTTCGACATGTTTTATGTCAATATTTGGAGGCTGCATACACCCATATGTTACAAAATGGGCACCCTAATGCCATATGAGGAGTTAGAATTTGGGCTTTCGGCTAACTACTTAAGGTTTGTATTTAAAGTAAGAACTCTATCGCTACAAGTCGTACACCCTGTATAGCTTGAGGGCTAAATGTATTTTGCATAGTTTCGGTGTGACAAAATTTGAAGTTTCTAAACCAACTGCAAATTCTAATGCACGGTCTACTTAAATCACCCTGTATAGTTTTTGCTGCTTGGGTAGAGCGGACTGGTATGACCTTTATATATTATGTGCATATTAATTTAAATTTATAAAGTTGTAATGAGCATGCAACATTAATAGTTCATTGGAACACGTTTTCTTCAAAAATTCTGTGGGAATTCTGCTATCTCAATCTGAATCTAATTTTGTTACTTACTTTGGAAGCAATAATTTTATTGTCCCAGTTTTCTATAATCTGTGCGATTTTTCAACATTTTTGTTTACAAATGATAAACATTTATATAAAGTTCTAGAGTAAATCCCGCGTACTGGCAGGTGATCACATACAATACAGCAAACCCTCACACTTTCGAGAAACGCCAAATTATTGATTGATTCAGATTCAATTGAAATCTACAGAATGGTCCTAGTTTTATCTGTATACGAAACTCAGTATATAAGTTAAGTCCCACATGCTTATTAAATCTAAGGACAACCCATCTTGAAAACCTTGTCAGGGACGAAACCGCGGTTGATTAAAAATTTGACAGAATCTTTAAAAATCGATTTGATCACGCAGATTTGCAAGTACTTTTAAATCACTTGAAAACTGTTGAAATTTTCATGACGCACTTGAGTGTTTCAGGAAAGGTCCTTATGCCTCGATATAAAAATAGTCAAATGGTGAAAGTTTTGGCGAGGCTCAGAAACCCTATGGACTGTGATTGTGTAGGTATACAACATTTTTGTAATGTTTTTGGTTCTAAAATAAGCCGTTAAACCTCGCAGATTCTAAGGTTTAACATTTTCAGGGTAATACAGGCCAGTATTTTCAATAACTAGTCAATAATCAAGCATATCTTTATTCAATTATATGAATACCTGTAGCTTCAAATGTTTTATTTAACGGACAATAGTACAGGTGATGAGTGAAAACCCAACCATATAGAAATTGATTTATGATTTGCTTAAAGTATGTCCGACTTCTTCTTGACTAGACACACACACCTTCGCCGACCGTTGTCGTCAAATAAAATATTAATTGTTCCTGTTTTCGTAATTTTCACACCGTGCAACTGGACGCTTTGACCAATTAAATAAACGTCATTAAAGAACAATTGAAAACTAATTATTGCCTATAACCAGGCCAAATATGTCACATGCCATCTAGATGTGTACTTGAAATAATCGAGCATGCAAGACAAGTATGTTTCTTGTATCTCAAGTATCGATAACATTAAATAATAGTTTCCTTATCTGTAAATACTTTGCTTTTTTTTAGCTCTACAGGGGTCTACTTAGGATACCCTGTATTTTGTCGAGTTGTTTACTTTGAACTTGCTAACATGCAAAGAAGGAAAAAATCGGTAGAACGCTATGAGAAAGTAAGTACTAATCGTGTTAAGCACTTGGTGGTATAACTAAAAACGCTAAACTACTGTTTAACTGCTGCCGCATTTTATGTTCTTCCAACTAATATGGCTGAGTTTTGGCGATGTGAGTTTTGGCGATGAAGAAACACATTGGTTGCCGGCAGAGGTACTTTTCGATCTTTTGTCAGGCAAGTTGTCTCTTGCGATGTTGCGTAAATTCAGGCCATGGACAGTGATATCTATTAAATGTGCTTTAAGCTGGTTGTGACAGTCGAGTAGATTTCAGAGATTTATGTGAAACTCTTTCCGATTCCCTAAGTCCATTGATGAGTTGGAGAAGTCGAAAAGACAAAAAGGCGGTATCGTCCCCTTAAAAAAACAAATCGGGGATATTATATTTTTGCAGGTCCTGAGCGATAAACGAATTAGCCTTTTGTTTAGCTAACGCGCGGGCTGAGAGGAGCCGAATTAAAATGGCCGCCAGTTTTCTCATCCACGACCGGGCGCGGTTTATTTCTGTAACAAAAAGACAATAAGAGCCGCCGACTGACAGCATCAGTATTTGTTTTACAGATGGATCCTGAAACCCAAATACAAACAAGCGGCTGAAGCGGTCTCTCCGTTCCATTCCGTCCGCTTCTGCTTACCCGATGAGAACAACGCTGCCAGTGCTAATCCACTCTCACGATCACGTCAATTTTTGCGATTATTCACATCTATGGCTATTGACATTGCCTGCTCTTGTTCTTTCTCTCTTTCGCTCGAATTTATGTTATGAGAAACTCAAAGGAAGACAGTCTGTTATTATAGCAAGGATTTCAAAGAACTATTACTCTAATTTACCAAAAATAAATATTGAAACCTGTCTTACAATTTGTCGAACCAGTAACTCTCTATATTCGCCCTCAAATAGACGACAATCGGTAGTTGGCAATTTATATTGACATTCTTATATACTTGATAACCAGAGCTCGTAAATCTGCACTGAATAACACTTACTTGATTCAAAGCTCTGCTCCAAGCCTTGATAATTAAAAACTATTTAAATCAAGTCTTACGACTTACATTCATTTTAGTTAATTTTTTTCGATATGCAAAGTTGGATAACCTCAGTGACCAAACGCGAAATTATGTGTACAAACAAAAGTGAGTAACTAACTGACGCTTTTAGATTAGGGCCTACTTTTACCAGTATCAAAACAGCTGTTGGAAACCAGATTCTCCATGTCTTCGATTTGCGTTTGTTATCGCGAACTTTCCAGAATCTGATCGGGACTACTGGTTAAGAAAAATCTCGTTCTCTTCTATCTTGCTGGCATAGTAATTGATGCTCACTTAATGGTACTTGAGGTTGTTGTTAATTTGTTTGTAATTCTATTATAAAGCCTAATATGATTTTTTAAGATTGATTTGTGGAGGCCTCTACGTCACTCAACTATTTTGTCTTATACGGCAAAACACAAGTTTGTTAATTGCTCGTGTAAAGCAGAAGTTAACACGCGGAACTGCTCAGGAGGTGGCAATTTTTGCTCGCTTCCTTGGCTTTTGTACTAAATTAAATTAAGTAGTAGCATTTCTATGCACAAACTATGGCCCTTATTCAATTAAATAAAGCTTTGGATTGTTCTCTTGGGCAGTTTGCATTTTTATAGCACTTAAACTAGTGCGGTTTAAAAATGGTTCCCGTCTTCAATCTCGATATATTCTGCAATTGCTCGCGACTTTCCGAATTCACATTAATAGCAAGAGCAAGATGTTCTTCGCTAGTATATGTAGATATTGGGTAGTTTGGAAATGAGGCTCTATTCTTCGACCAATTAACCAGACGTAATATTTTTATTTCCTTCACGACGAAAAGAAATGAATACGAATTAACCAGGCCAAACGTTTTCTAAAGCATTGCTTCATAAGGAAATCACAAATATTTTAATGAAAGTGACAATCTGTTGATTTCTTGCTGGGTAATACTAGTACGTTTCATTTTAATGCCTCATTAATAGCATATGGTGTTTTCTATAGTAATTGTGTTTCTTCTTTTTTCTATTATATAATTTTTTTAATAATAATAATTCAGTTTGCGCCTGAAAAATATTTTTTAAAGTTTTAATTGTTTTAGTATGTGCGTGTAAATGTTTTTAAACGGGCTTTAAAAATATTGATTTTTATGTATTCATAAATCAAGTATTATTTTATTTTATTTTTCTAAACTTACATTTCTTTATCGTACATAGAGATATTTACTGGGCGTGGGTAACACAGTGGATTTTCAGGTGTTGACGCACTAATATATACCAATACGGCATGTCGCGTCAATACAACGCGTCAACTCATTTTATGACGCAGTAAACTCATAATACGATAAATGTGTTAGGACATAACTTTAAAATATTCCTGGGTTTCAGTCAATTTTATTGTTGATTATTTAAAATGTTACAAATACGTTTCGGTGTCTTTCTCCACCATCATCAGTTTGTGCGTATAGTTGTTTCTACCTTCACATTTGACTGGTCTTTAGTTTTTAATGTGCATATTATTTAGCCCGAAAAGCCACCGAAAAAGTCTTACTGACGCAACATTTCTAACCTTTCCAACATAATACCAATTGTGCTGCCGGAAAGGATCTTGAGCTTAAAAATTATTGTAAACTTACTTTAAGGAAGACATATTTACTATCACCTATATTACATGCTTCTATTACTTTCGATATGCTTGATTAACAAGTAATAGGCAATCGTTTAAAAGACGCATCTAAAAGCAATCGGCGATATTATTGATAACAGAAATACTATAATATCCATCATTCTATCCAAGTTTCTCCTACGGAAATAAACCGGCTATCAAAAATCCCTATTTATGACTCTAATATTCTTGGATATGTGTCTTCTAAACTTGGAAATTTGTAGGGTCAGCTTTTCTTCTCTGGAAAACACATAAAAAATCCAAAGCCATACAGCGGCTCGAGGCACTTTTCAATAACATCGGCACGTTATAGCCTAGGGGCCGATATAAGGAACATACAATAAAAATAAAGCACGCGCGGCGACACCCTGTATACGAACGACAATAACACTACCTCATAGCGTCATAATATATTGGTTAAGTCCCCAGTTTATGCTTAAAAATCTGATTTGGGCCTACGATGTTATCTGATATACATTATGTCATACACATATTAATACATGTTTTCCTGTTCCAACCAATGCAGTTCGCCGCCGAACTGTCTTAAGAGTATACTTTAAATAACGCTTTCTATTGCTACTTGCCACCATATCGTTTAACTTTCCAAGTCTGCAGAAAGCAATATCCAAATTTTTCGATGGAAAAATACTAGATTAAATTTTTGAGAAAATCACAATGCCTTATAAATAGAAAAAAACAGCAAATTGTTATTCAAAACTGAGATATTTGCAAAAAACTAGATCAGAAGGATGGCAACAATGTTTTTCAAGGTAATCTGCCTCATTAACATTACGTAACTACCTGTCGCTTCTTAATTATTAACAACTGTAGTAACCATGGGTAAACACGAAACAGAAAAAGTGAAAGTACGATGAAATATTTTGAGGTTAGGAGAACGGTGTCACTTTGCCGTCAGTGCTGCCAACCTTTATGGGGCAGATGTACTATGTACTGAACTGCAAAATATGTAGATATAAAAAGTTAATTTTTTCAAGTGGATAATGCCAGAGTCTTGTAGTAAGTGTCGCAATATTGGTTTGTAATGTTTAAATATAGTAGAAGTCTGCCAAATGCCCATCGACCTACTTTAAAAGGTGGCTTAACAGCAAAGTCGAAATTATGCTTTCAAGAAATAATGCATTTGTGAAGTAAACTCTCAATTTTTTTAACAAAATGCGTTACGTACTCTCTAAGGAAAGCCTCGTGATACCTTAACCGGAAATGCGAAAATTCTGACTTACCCGTACATTAAAAGTGTCAAAACATATTGTCATCTAGTTTTCGTTCAAGGGAACACCCTATCTTCAAAGGTTTTTGTCATTAATCGGAGTTTTTCAGAAGCAACTGCTAATCGAAATGTTAATTAGCAGGTGTGGAAAAAAAGTATCAGAACTTGATAACCAAAAAAAAATGTTAGTTTTTTATATGTCATATTTAAATAAGCTGTTTAACATTTAAATGACACCGAAAGTTTTAAAAGGGCCTTGGAAAGTTTTAACAGTATTTGGGCGATTATCACATACATAGTTCCACGTTGTTGAATAATCCAATTTAAATGTTATTGTTGATTATGTATAATATTATAATACATGTTATTTAAATTGTTTATTATATGTGTATTATAGTAAATTATATAAATTTATATGTACGTTCATTCTGGACTCTGGTTTAATATTTAATATGCAAATACGTCTGCTATTTCAAATGGGTAATAAATAACAGAGCTGTTTTACATTAGCTGGTTTTCCACACAACATGGATGTCCTTTGTTGCACTTTATTTTCTACGTTTATTTGTTATTTTGGGTTGATCATAAATGTCAATGAGAGTCGCAAAAGGAACTAAATTGCTCTACCACAGCAATTCCCTGTTGAGCTGTCTACTTTCATATAGATGTTTCAGCTGAGTAAATAGATTTCAGGAATTTATTTGAAAAAAGTTGCCATGTAGATTTTCCGGCCGATTATATGCATAGAAAGCCCTAGTAGTATCGCGTATCAAACGGAAAAGGGACGGATATTTTCCTTATAAGTTTTGCAGCCAATATTCTTTTTAGTTACAGGTGCCTATATTTTCAATATCCTTAAATCTGGAAACGCCAATATTTGGCATGCGCTCGTATTTCAGCGACATAAATAGCAAATCCGGGATTTTGAATGAAATCGTTCTGGTTATAAACACACAGCTAATATTGGACACACTTATGAAAAACTTTTTAGTTAACCATAAAGAAAATGCATGGAGAGTGTAAAATGGTTAACTTAGTATCTGAAATGATTTCTGAAGACCAGGCAAGATGTGAAAAGGCGTCAAGTTTCATGATTGTGTCTGAAAAGAAATTAATTGAAATTCTCCTATGCATTGTTTTATAATCTGGCCATATAATTTGGATACAACCGGATTGGATAATATGGAGCATTTCTATTATTACATTAACATATTATCTAAAAGTCAATTGTTTATTATTTAATTTTCCATCGACTTTTAGTTTATCAATCTCAGCAAAGAAAATTTTCTTGCTCTACATTAGAGAACAACTTTGTATATTTACAGTGTAACAACACACTAGACGCTGCATATTAGTGCTTTTGTCATAAAGAGTGTTCATGTCAAAGTCAGTGACCCATTTTGATATTGAGGAGACTTAAAAAAATAAGACACTCACCTCAAATGAGATACCGAAGGGGAAGTTTAATTGCACACCGGAATTAATTTTAACTGTCACCCCCTCATTCACAGCCATCCTGAATTTTAAATTTCAAACGGCAACCCCTATCGAGTGATACATTGATGGAAAGACCCTAAAATCTATATCCGGAGATATAGACAGGACTGGAAATCGATGATCAGAATAAAAAACAGTTTATATGCGTTTGCTATATTTTATTTTTTATACAGTTTTTTCTACTAAATTACTAACCGAATCCTCTAACCGTAGGGTTAGTAAAAACAATATCAGAAATTGACTGAAAAGTGTTTTTATATAATTCCTCGGGGACTTGATTTTGTGGGGTCATGAACGTTTTCTGATACAATTTAGATCTTCGAATGACAATGCAATAAAGACTCTATCGATATCAAATCTGGATATTTTGGTGAAATTCCACCCTACCGAATCTTGTAGTTTATCTCCGAATAGCTGACATTGGAGCGATCGTGCATTGAGCAAAAGGGAATTGGCATAAATGTACAGTAGTAGTAAATATCTTTATTTCTAAAAAAGGCTATCGACCTATCGGTCTTTCTGCCCTTGTTTAATACATATAGTCTTAATCTAAATGAAAACAAATATGAAAATTCTCTTATTCTAGGTTAGCAATACTATTAAATAAATAAGATTTCAGTGGCAAGAAGGAATTATTTTATTGTCCACTAGTCCGTAGCGTTTGTAAGTGTTCGAGTGGCGTTAGTGTAGGGAAACGAAAGCGGGATTGTCTAGTTGGTCTTGTAAGACAAAGGGGATTCAGTATGGTCCAGTTGTAGGGGTTGTTTGTCCATTTTGTCTGTAGCTGTATGAGTCTTTCCGAGATCTTTGTCATGTTTGTGCGTTCGTATAGTAGTTGGGTGGGGGGGTTGTGTAGTGGGTTTTGGGGGTGTCTTATTCGTGTTATTAGTCTTAGTGCAATTTGTTCTGTTGTTTGTATATAACGTTTTGTCCTTTCTGTTCCGTTGGTCATGAGTATATGTCCATAGTCTAGCAAGGGTCTACAAATATCTTTATATATTTTGGTGGCGGTGTTTGTGCTAATTCCTCTGTCTTTGTAGGTTAGTGATCGGAAGTGTTTTGTTCTCTTTGTTGTTTCTGCCCTGATGTTTCGTATGTGTTTAGTGAATTTAAGTTTGTGGTCAATTGTGATTCCAAGGTATTTTATGTCGTTTTTTGGTTGTGTCGTTTGGCCGTCTGCAGTTATTGTAGGGGAGTCAGCGTTGAGTATAAATGTACATTTACCTCGATGAGAAGCATTGCTCTAATTTTATTTAGTATATTTTCGATCATTATTTTCACCGATACGAGATAAGAGTTAGATCTCTCCAAGGTTGCCCCAAACCTAAAATTTAATATGTCTTTTTTATGTGAATTTTATCATCATCATATAATAAATCAATGCAATACTCGCAATTCCGCAGAAAAAGGCACTGAATACACGACTGATGAACATAGTTTCTGTCAAAGTAAATAAAAAAATTATAATTTCTTCTCACTGGACTTAATGCCTTAATCCGTCGAAACATTTATAAGTTTAGAAACATTTATAAGAAAGTTTATAACTATCAGTTATACTGCTTTACATTTTTCTCCACACCCATCCTCTGCACCAATCCGATCACTGAAATCATCATCATCATCAATTCCTACACATACTTATATACTACATGTAATGTTCTTAATGCATGAATGCCAGAAGTCACAAATAAATACGTTCCTTCATAGATGGATTAAAATTTGATCACGGATCATAGGTCCCAAAACCTTATATTTTATGCTAAAATCACAGTAGGTACATAAAAATCTGTATTAAAAAAAATTGTCTAAAGTTCTGTATAATTGTGTCATTATGAAATTCAAACATTATCTTAAATGTTTAAGTAGACATGTCAAAACCTAACAATACTTTTTGTATGTAACATTTTAATTTTAAAGTGCTTTCTTAGGCGAAATAAATCCAGTACTTAACCAAACCTTCTTCTTAATCAAAAGGGACAAAAATTGCCCCCTAAATCGTCTTGCCGGTGAAACCATTGATAGAAAAGGCCACTTATTCAAAGTCTTGGAAATGTTGACAGTCTTTTTTGTCCGCCACGAAGAGAATAGAAACGGGGAAAAAATTAACAATACCCTTATTATTGGTTCCCCTCTTTCCTTATTGCCGGCCGATATTAAGCCGTCTCAACAGAACAGATTTAAAATATGACCATTTTATTAATAGCGAATTTTCGCATAGCACGGTTCCATGGCTTTGCATACTAAGTTTACAGCGTGTTTGGAAATGACTGTCCGATATTTTCACGCTAAGTATGCTCAAACATATGGCAAAAAGAAATCGACTCGGTGATTTGTTAATAGTGAGAAACCCGTCAAATTGTGGTCATTAGGGCAAGCATGACTTATCCGCAAGTTGATATTTTCGGAAATACAGGGTGTTTCCGGTAAAGTCATTATTCTGATTTTATTTTTTGCAATTATTCTATTTATATCCTGGCGAGGAACATAACAATTTCGTGATGGTAGCATTATTACATAAACTAAGTATTTTTGTTTCATATCGGTATTTTGGTTCGTTTTTGCGAAAAAAATAATTAAACAAACACGCTGTTTTAATAATATGCGAATCTCAAAGCGGAACTTATTATACTTAAATAACGTCATATTTAAAATAATAAAACAAGTAAAATGCAGTCATTATTTAAAGCAATTTTACAAAATGATCACCATTTGACAATTATACACTTTAGAAAACTTATTGGGATGGTCGCTGATGTCGCCGACTGCGATTTGTATTCTTTGCCACAATTCTTCACGCGTGCCAACGGGGTCTTTGTAAACTCTATATTCCATTTGAGATCCAATGGAAAAATCCAGAGGCTTGAACTCCGGTCTTCTGCGTGGCCAGGCATTAACGCTCGCACGGTCAATGCAACGTTTTCAAACATTTAATTTAGGAGGAAATTCAAATGATCCAACAAAAATTAGTCAATAATACGGCATCAAACATTAATTTGTAATTCATGTTGGCAGTGTCTTGGTTTCACCGCATGGGGATTCTCAAAGTCCCAAAGACAATTTTTTCGCCTGTTAAAAAATCCACAGCGAGCATAGGTCACCTTATCGGTAAAGAAAATTTTCTCCAAAAAATGGATCTGTTGTTCTTGCAGAAACTGGGCAAAACCTATGCGAGCAGGAGGATCTTACGGCATCAAATTCTGTGCAGAAGTAATGTGAAATGATGTGATTTTTCCTTTTTTCTTCCTATGGCTGTTGCATTACTTAAAAGTCTTGGGACACATGGTCTTGAGCTGAGCTGAAGCATGACCATGAAATGTTCTTGTACAAAAGTGCATACGATCTCTCATTTATTAATTGGTAAACTCATCCTTTATATTACTCATCCTCCTTAACACGCATTTCAAAACAATTCTCGTTTTTTCAAATAGCACCAAACTCTTTGATTTCAGCTCAATGCTCGGCAGTTAAATTACTAATTTATCATCTAATGGAAAAATGTATAAATTTGCATTATGCTTGAATGCGAAAAATAAGTTTTGTGTTCTGATCTGAAGATAAGATATATATTTACAAAGAGAGTTACCTTCAATCTTTATATCTTGGTCATAAAAACTACAGCAAGTTCTATAACAAACGGTTTATTCTGTTTCACTTTAAGTTACATCACATAAGACGAAAAAATTAGCTGATAAACAAAATATTACCTTTAACTCCAGGACGATTGCAAATATTAAAAACAACATGTCGTTCGAATGTCGACTTTATATTACTCCGGAATTGCAAAGAGGTCATTTTTTTTACTTCCTAATGTAGTGCATCTGAGGGACAGACCCATTGAGTAGCACAGAAATACGCATATTTATGTTAAGATTTTTCTTAAATTTGAGTAATCATTTGATCTAATTTCAGTTTCGCGGGTTAATGTTGAGACACATTTTTAAATTTGAACTCTGCGGTGGATTTCGAATTTTCTGGTGGAAAGTGCTGCATAATGCCTTTCTCCCTATAATATCTGATACACTCACCATCTAGAAGAAAGAATTTTTTTGTACCAATCGTATATAAAGTATATGTTACTATGTAACACGTTGTTGCCAAAACTCACTAAAGCGACAAAATGATTCACACGGACCGATAAGCCCAAAAGGGAAAATAAGACGGCAAGGGATAGTAGTTCCCTCTGCGAACAGTAAACAAATAAATAATCCCTTTGGTCAACGCGAACGGACAGTTGAGTCCATTTGCAAATTCATAGATTCGTTTGTATAATGCGAGACAAAGCCCGCCTTCCAAATTAGATCTCACAAAGTAAATAACAATTAGTCTAATGATATAGTTGAGTATAGTATATCATGGTTTATAGTTTTCAGTATACATAACGACCAAAGCAGGGGCTTTGCCTTACCTGAGGACAGAAAAGTATTTTTTGGAATGATTTATGGAACATGTTCTCATCTCATTTAAGTATTTACAAAATTTTATGCTTTTGTTAAGTTCCTAGTCTAGTCTTAACGCTAAACCATTAATAATAAAACATTTGAAAACCAATAATTATACTTATTTGGGATTTCCTAATTTCTAATTTTAATTCGAATCAGTATCAGTACCTTCTGAGAAATGAGTTTTGCTTTTTTTTCACTACGTACGTTTTTGCAGGCGATCTAATATACTGCCCTAACTTTACAAAGATTACTACACAAATCTTTGTCAGTTTCCACGACTTACTGAAACGTTACATAAAATTTAGATGAATGGGACGCTTTCCATTGCTTCCAATTTCATTAAATATCTCAGAAACAAGATAAAATCTCAAAAAAAGTATTAAGGTCATTAGTATAATTTTGCCTCAATCGGTTAAGTGGTTATGAGAAAAACCGTTTTTTTTTGTTTCAACCCCCTCTATCTCCGAAACGATGTGATTTAGAGAAAAAGTTCACATCATGTAGGAAAATTATTCTAACCAGTTCTTTCGATCCCTGCAATTATAAAGAATAATTCTGAATCACACTATATAGCGAAAAAGTCGACGCTTGAAACTTAGAAATTACAAATATTGTTTGCCCATCAAATTATTATCTCAGTAGCAAACAGCAGCAGTGATACTGAGAAATTGGAGGTTGACGAAGTTCTGCCCGTTTAACTCCAAACATGCTTGTGCCCGTGTCAAATCACTTTATTGTGCACTCTTCGAAGCAGTCTGGGCTCACATTTTGAGCAGCTTCTCGTATTCGGTTAATTAACTCCTGCTCAATTTGTACCGGTTTTGGGAAGAATAGAGATTTAATGTGTCCTTGTGTCCTGTATATCATACATACATGGTAGGACCTTCCTCGGAGGAGTTATCGGGACAATTTTCCGGTGTCTGATAAAGTGTCAGTTGTTGTACAATGCTTCATGTACTCTTGGAAGGCTCAGCTGCAATTATCCCAATAGGTATTGGAGGTTCCTGTAGGTCTGGAACCCGAGCACCTCTAGATCGTCCACTGTCTGCGTCAATTCCTGGAGCCAATCGTTCAATGTCTCTAGCCGTTTGCTGGCGTAAGTTCTTACAGCTTCTGCAATGTTACTGTGGCATTTCCCCATAACTAATCGCATATCCGCAAATTCGAAGTTGGTGTACATTTTGTGAAAGGGGCTTCAAAGTAAGTCACTGTTTGACAAATGCTTGTTATTATTGACAAAGGCTATCTTCCTGTAACTATCTGTTAATGACAAAAAACATCATTGCCGCTTTGACTTTTCACCAAAAAATTGTAGAAGAGTACTTTTTTAATATAAAAAAATTTGGTCTACATTTACATTTTTCAATTATTAAAATCAACCCTGATTGTCTTAGACAGTACCAAAGACCACAATACGACTTTCCACATCTCCTCTTTAGAGTGGATATAGCTTCCACATAAACGAAATGCAGCTCTTCGAAAGAGACACTTTAAATTAATAAAACACTAAGTTGTCTGAACTGCAAAGTAGCCGATCCACTTACGTTAAAGTGCGTAGCTAACAGAACGAAAATCATGAAAAAATTAGCTTAAGTGTTTAAAGTTATGGCATTGAAGTTGATGTGCCTTTGGCAAAAAATCATTTTCGAAAAAGTCAAATTTATTTTTAACATTTATGAAACTCGTTAAGGCAAAACGACGAGCAACTTAAATGTGCTCACATTTGCCAATTTAAAATAAAATTTATTTTTCAAAAATACGACATAGAGGCACTTAATAAACTGCACTCAATGCAGAAAATTACCAAATCTTCAATGTGTAAGTGAAACATTAGGATCGGTGGTAACAACTATTAATGACGGGACGCAGTAATAGTAAATCTGGTTTGAGTTGATGCAACGTGATTCAAGAAAAATGCCATGCCAAACATTGTTTGGACATTATTTTAAAATGTCTTCAAGTCCCGTTTCAATGACGCACATTTTTACACATTGCAACATTTCCATATGCGAAGCATTTCTACAATGTGTAAGTAGCGTTCGTAAGTTATTAAGCGGATAGGTCTGATTTTCGTATTCATAGACTCGTATTCATAGGCTCGTATTCATTTATATCAACAGTTTGTCAAATAGGAAAAGTATTTGTGAAGTTTCTTCGTGCAAATTAAAAAAAGTATAAATACCTATTTACAGATTACGAAAATAAGTTTAGAAAATATCGTAAAATTTATATTAAGGCCACGAGCCGTTCTTACAGCTGCTGCTGCTACATACTGCTGCAGTGGAGTATGGAAATTGAAATTCTTCTCATTCATATGTAAGTATTTATTGGTTTATCAAAACTATCTAAAATAATTCAAATTTACAGTAAACATAAATTAATATCTAATTAATTTACAAGCAGTATGAACAACATCGTACGAAACGTAGTAAACCGTTTTTAACTCGATAATCCTGTAACACACATCAGAATAATACAATGTAAATCTGTAATTTCCTTAGAGGATTATTATTTTAATTGGTTTTCTAGCACCGAGTTTCATTAGTTGTTTCGGATATATTTGACAAATGAACGCTAACCTTCCCCAAGCGACGTGAAATTGGGGTGCTGAATCGCTCGATTATCAGTTAATCTGTATCAGGACATCACATTCAAGGTCTCATTTAATATTTGCCAACGGAATACAGACAGTTCGTTGAATATACTGAAAAGCATATTTTTTATGACAGGATTTAATTTAAAATGTCGATAATTTTTTTTCATGGAGCTTGAAGACTTTCATGTTTTATTAAATTACTGTTTTAGATTGATAACTCACTTAGCCATAACTGATGGAACTCGTAAATATTACACCGAGTGTCATAAAACTTCTAATTGGAAAGATGATTTTCAAAAGTTTAAATATTCTGCCTTTCCTAAACCTACGCGATTGGTATAGAAGACATGTTTAGCTCAATTAGAATAAAATTGTATACCGTATAGTAACCGTATAAAATGGTGTATCTTTCAGATTTATTTCATAACTCCAAATATATTGTTTGAGTATTGACGTCTGTTGTGGTTTAAAGAAAATTGAAAACTGTATTTCCTTCTTCAGTGCTTCTTCCAAGGGAACGAAGATCATGGCACAGCTGATAAAACATCACTCATCGTTCTATTTATTCATTTAACTTCGAATGTGGCAGATACTGATCATTCTTTCACATAAATACAAGAAAAGTTGCCACAACTAAATGTTGAGAACATGCATTTCTTCATGTAGATACATTTGCCAAAGTTCTGTGTTCACCAGCCAAATTGAATAAATTCGTTAATAAATGAATGGACGCGTGTTCAAAAAAACATTGGCCACATCTAAAGGCATTTTTACTAGCACATTTTTTAGAATCAAAACTTTTTATACAGGGTATGTCAGGTAACAGTGGTCATTGCCAACTTTCTTATTTTAAATGAAACACTCCGGATATTATTCAATTTCCAGACAGATTTCATGTACGATGTCCTAAATTTTTTTGCATTTATAGAAAATTATTATTATTAGCAAAAGAAAATTATTTCATTACAGACGTTTGCGACAGAAATATTAATGTCAATCAATGTAGGCCTTTTTGCTTATTTCTTTAATTTTTTCTTTCAATTTTTCATTGATCTTAATTTTTGTAAGTTTCATTCGTACGTTGATTTGTGTCTATATGTTGATTTGTGTCTATATGAAATTTTATTGTATCAGTGGATTTTTTAATTGAACTTTGGGATTGGATGGTTTCATTACTTGTTGGAATTACTAGGATAAAGTGATTCATTAATTGGTTAGTTGATAATTTTTTCAATTTAATCGAATATATTTTAGAGAACGAGTGGTCAAATTAAAAGTTTCCAATATGCAAAGATCGTTTGAGTTTAATGAAGATTGTTTGCACAGGAAAATGTCTTCGATTTTTTGTCAATTGTCTTTTAAATTAGATTAGTAATTTGTAGATTTTGGAGAATAAGCATTATTCAAAATTATCATGCAATTATCCATGGGAATTGGGTAGAGTTGATACAAAATATAGGATTTTTCTGACATTAAAGGAATCGCAATATGAAATATGATTAGATAATTTTTGCAAATTACGTCAGCATGCGAAGCTTTCTACAAGTCTAAGTAGATGCAAGAGAGGCTGAAGTTTCTCAGCTGTTGCGTTCGCAATAAACTTTCTGAGATCGTGACAGCGCACAGAATATTTTTACTGGTGATCGACTTCCCGACAAAAACGTGTAAACCGTAACCGCACTGAAAAGTTCCTACCGACTGCGCCTTGAAAACCGTATATTTTACAAATCCAGATATTTTACAACAGCGAAAATACTCGATGCTCTCGTAATATGCAATAAACTAAGACTAATTTCCAAGCCTGAGATGCGCTTGTTATTAAACGCATAAACGCTACATCGGCAAAATCCTAATTAAATACGCATTGATCGTTATAAGTGGCCACATATGTGTTCATGTTTGACTAAACAGTAAAATATCTAACATGTTATATCCATAAAATGAAATTTTAAGAAACGTTTTTATTCAAGTGTGTCAAATTCTTTTACTGAGAAAATAATTAGTTTATATCCATTTAATCTACTGCCAATAATGGAAAAATGAGAAGTTGCTATTACACACGCCATTTGGCAATGTTTTATAATATCTTTTCAAACAAAGATTACGTTTTCCAATAAAAATTTGACAGGTGTAACCAACGTAGTTTTGAAATTTGAAATTTTAAACATGCTTTCGTCACTCATAAGAGTTGGTGTGTATGAATCAGTTTCCCTTTTTATAAATAGGTTCCCCAGTATTCTTTAAGGTTGAAACTTTCAATAAAAATAAAATAATCGAGTTTTACTACTTTTTTGAAACTGAGTTTTTCGCCAAACGCGCCACAAATATTAAAACTGATGTTTTAATCTTCTTATGAAGATGAGCTACCGAAATGCGCGTCAGGCGAAAAATTAAGTTTCGACAAAGTAATAAAACCAAGTTATTTCATTTTATTTTTTATAGGTGCCGCAAAATTATGCTTTTCCGAAAATTTGTTCCTTGAATATTTCTTCATGTATGCTTGAGCACTTTCGAAACATCTGCTATATTGAACCTGGCACGAATAGAATTTAGAAGCTGTCAGAATTACTCTTGGAGAAATGCATTTATATAGATGAATACTGAAACCCTAACGAATTAAGCCTAATGTGTTATTTCTTCTTTACGCAGTTTTCTATCCGGGCGAACATTTTTCCGCAACGAAGCTCCTGATCAATAAGCTCAAAAACAGTGCCCAGAACAATATAATATAAAACTTTCCTGAGTAGCATATTACGTCAATTCCTTTCTTAGTAGCAAGTTTCGTTAGTTGTTTCGCATATGTTTGACAAGTGAATGCTAACCTTCCCCACGCGACACAAAATTGGGGTGCGGAATCGCTCGATTATCAGTTAATCTGTATCAGGACATTACATTCAAGGTTTCATTTAATGTTTGGTAGCGAACAAGACTTCGTGAGTAGACTGGGAAATGGGTGTGTTTTAAACCCTTTTGCCACCTGCTGGATAGCGTTTGATGGAAAAAGGTATTTGTGCATAAAGTTTCACTTTTAATCACATAATTTCTGAAAAAAAAAATACGTTTTTATTTGCAAGTTAATGTTGGGACACAGCAGGTATACTAGACACGAGCGAAATTGCGTCACAAAAACAATAAATGCATCAAACAACAAAATATGTAATATACGTATATAGTTGTATCCTTACCTATTTGCTGAAACGGAATTTAATTCATAAGGTTCTAGCTCCAATAAATACGTCCTAATCTTAGTTTTAGATAATGTTTGGGTTTAGATATATTTATATTTTACGCCTATGGGAATTGAATGGCTCAAAATTGACTCTATTAAAAAAACCATTAGATGTTCATAAATGTATAAAGCATACACAGTTAAAATATTTTCAGATTACAATACGCAGACGACACGGCACTTATTGTACATGACAAAACTAGTGAGAGGGCAGCTCAAAGACTCCAAACACTAACAAACAACACAATGACATGGTTTTATAAATGGAGAACACCAAACGCGTCAAAAAACCAACTTCTGCTCACAAACCACAGACTCAACGCTGACTCCCCTACAATAACTGCAGACGGCCAAACGACACAACCAAAAAACGACGTAAAATACCTTGGAATCACAATTGACCACAAACTTAAATTCACATACGAAACATCAGGGCAGATATAATAAAGAGAACAAAACACTTCCGATCACTAACCTACAAAGACAGAGGAATTAGCACAAACACTGCCACCAAAATATATAAGGCTATTTGTAGACCCTTGCTAGACTGTGGACATATACTCATGAGCAACGGAACAGAAAGGACAAAACGTTATATACAAACAACAGAACAAATTGCGCTAATACTAATAACACGAATAAGACACCCCCAAAACCCACTACACAACCCCTCCACCCAACTACTATACGAACGCACAAATATGACAAAGATTTCGGAAAGACTCATACATCTACAGACAAAATGGACAAACAACCCCTTTAACTGGACCATACTGAATCCCCTTTGTCTTACAAGACCACCCAGACAATCCCGCTTCCGTTTCCCTACATCAACGCTACTCGAACACTTACAAACGCAACTGACTACTGGACAATAAAATAATTTTTTCTTGTCATTAGAATTGGAAAGTTTATTTAATAAGATTATTAACCTAGAATAAGAGAATTTTCATCTTTGGTTTTTATTTAGACTAAGACTACATGTATTAAACAAGGGCAGAAAGACCGATAGGTCGATAGCCTCTTTTTAGAAATAAAGATGTTTACTACTACTACTATTTTCAGATCTAAAAGCCCCTCGACAACTGCCTCGAAAGTTCATTTTCTTCGCTTCATTTTCTTCAGAATGCGCTTTTGAACCAGAAAAAGATTTTTTACACTGCCATTTTCGCCCCAAAACATTATTCCATACCGTAGCACTCACTGAAAATTTGCAAAATACACTATCTTTAGAATTTAATTTGCTTATTAAGTTATTTATATGTTCGCTCAAATTAAGGCATACATTTTAATCCCCAGGAAATGGACGTTTTTTAGAACCTTTGCAGAATCTGATCCACTAAGTGTATATTACTCGGTATTTGCTTGCTGCGTTGCTTTGATGGAAATAAAATACGGTTAAATTTGTGTCGTCTTAAGTTAATACTAAGTTATTCCTTGTGAAACTCTCATATGCAGAAACGAATCTTTCCCACCTAAAATTAAAATTGTGTCATCCGCGAAACAAGTTAAATCCCGACCATGCGGAAGGGAAATAGAATTCAATTCATTGACAAAAACTGTGAAGTCAAAACAAGCTTAAATTCCCAATAATCTAATTGCCCGTCCCTGAAAATTTGAACTTTTTAGTAGGATCTAAACAATCTAGAAGCATCTCTAGGGCACCCCTAACGCCATACAATTATTTTTTTAGTAAACAACTCTTTCGCAATACAATCGTAGGCCTTTGACAAATCCAAACATATGGCCAGTTACTCTTCGAGATTCTCAAGAATTCATTTTGTAAGGTGAAAACTTTCCGTCTCCGTCAATTTGCCAGTTGTATAGCCATGTTGATGTTTGTTAAATAATTTACATTTTTCAAAGAAATCCAGCAGTTGTCTACACATAGTCAGTTCGAAGTTTGGAAAATCCTGGTAAAGAAATATTATAAGAAGCAAGCCGTCCACCGTCATCTCCCATGTCCCTATGGTTCTTGCAATGTCGGTGATTCCAAATATTTTCCTTTGATTGTTCGAGAAAACGTTAAGTCTCTATATTTTTTGTCACTATGAATTTTTTTAATGTCCCTCAAGCTTATCAGGTTTAATTGAATAGTTTGACATCGTTTTATTACATGGAAGACAGAAAGGTAAAGTACTATTTCCTGGTGACGGAATAAAGCCATATTTCATATATTCAACACTGTATTGTCTGCATTTTTTCGTCGGCTCACTCATGCTGTTGTATTAAAGAAGGGGCACTAAAAGATATTGGGAAATATAGATATCAATAATAATAATAAATAACTCAAAATTAATGAACTACAGATTATAATAATACAGTAATATACAGTAATTCCAAATATTCAGGGAAGTAAACAAAATTATAAAATAGTAAGCTATAACTTTGAGGGTGCGTTATATTACATTATTAAACCCAATATGTCTAACTTCTTTTACAGAATCAGTAAAAATATATTCTTTAGAAACACATCTGTGTTTGTGCGTGTAAACTTACAATACCTTCTTAAGTTTTAATAAAATGAAATCTTTACTGTACTGATAACTGTGATATATGTATAATTTTTTTAATCAACTTAAACAAGAGTATAATTTTGCTTAAATACATTTCAATTTAAGAAATATAATACATAACAAAAGTGCGCTATCTGCGTAACAATACAAAAAAGTATACTTCTTTTTGTCCAAGACTAGGAAAATGTGTTGCATGCACTTCACATCACGCATAAGACAGAACTAAATTGTAGATTAGATGCGCCGCTCTTTTAGAGTTGATATTATAGACTAGTTAATGCAAGTATCGACTCTATTGTGGTTCTGTAAAAACCTGACTGACTTGTATTTTATGCACCTGTATATATTTATATTTTACTTGGGACGTAAAAATCGCTAATAATTTATTCAATGTAATTTATTATAGTCAATCTGGACAACTTACACTTTCCGCTTTGGATATTAAAAGATTACTTACATTGTAGATTACTGTGTATATTTTCCTGACTGTACTTCAATTTAATTCAAAAGAAATTCCTGGGTTCCAGTCAATTTTATTGTTTATTATTTAAAATGTCACAAATACGTTTCGGTGTCTTTCTCCACCATCATCAGTTTGTGTGTATGGCTGTTTCCACCTTCACATTTAAGAATAGCCTGTCAAATGTGAAGGTGGAAACAGCCATACGCACAAACTGATGATGGTGGAGAAAGACACCCAAACGTATTTGTGACATTTTAAATAATAACCAATAAAATTGACTGGAACCCAGGAATTTCTTTTGGATTAAATTGTGGATTACCTCTTTCCTAGCACTTTTCCTTAGTAAAGTGTCTTGGATAAATGCCGCTTGCATGCATAAAAATGTGTCACGTTTTTTTATTTTCAATTAAACCTTACGCGGACTCCCTGACGCTGTTCGGGGACCCCAGATTCGATTTTAAGTTTCCAAGTACCCCTTGAATGATCCCAGGGACCCCTTGGTGTCCGTAGGGACCACTTTGGGAACCACTGTTCTACTAGATGGCCTGACTAGTTCAATATTGACAAAAATTGGACATGTATCGTTTTTCCCCCGGGGGTCTTCAGATTACATCTGCGATATGACAGAGGTAATAGAAATGATGAAAGTAGACAGGAGTTTTAAGAGCGGCTGGCATAATAAAGAGCTGGTCCTTGTATATATTGAAAGGTAGAATAAAGCTATGAGCTGCAAGGACCGATGCAATATCTAGGATTTTGTTTGCAAATGCGTAACGGCGGCAGCAGCCGCAGCAGCAGCGGCATCAGTGGCAGCAGGAGCGGCAGACGCGGGTGGGATGCATCAAGACGGGCGCAAGGTGTGAGACGCCCCCAGCTTGGCGTCGCCGCATCTCCTCGCCGCGCCTCGCTATACTCTATAGATATACATACATACAAACAACACAAACTGCAACGGTGGCGGCAACGACGGCGACGGCGACGGCGGCGCATCGCCAGACGCAAAGTCCCGCCTACGAAGCCCGTCGTGTGCCATCTCGGCGACTTCAATGACCCTTTTTGCGCAACAACACAACTAAGTCTTGTTCTTTCTAGCGAAAAAGAAATAATTAATAGACGCTGTTACCGTTTATGTGTTTAGTTGTGTTTAGGTGTTGTGCTGTGAGTGCTGTGTTTACCGACAGGCGTCCACGCTCCCGCTCGCTCCTATGAAGTACTGCGAAACCCGGATGCTGGCCTCTTTTGCTCAGGTATCCCCTACGTTTTTCTTCTTGATTTTGAGTGTGTACATTAACTCTTCATCTACATTACAATCTACTTCTTCGTTGCGATTTTTTTATTTACGACTTTCATCTACTGAAACTATTTAAAAAAGTCTTCTTGAATATAAAGTGCAATCATCTTTTTAGGTCAGAACTGCAAGGTGCATCGAAAATTTGCATAAAAATTAAAAATATATTAACATATTTTTATTTAAGTGAAAACCACTAACGACCCATATTTTTTTCTGCTTATATAATTTATAGTGCTGAAGTGAAAACTCAAATATTTAAAGAGAAAAAATAGCAAAATTAATAGAAACAAAAATGGAAATGTGTTATAAATTTTTATATTAAAAGAAATCCAGTTTTCTAAAAAAGGTGTCTTTGAACGAAAAGAAAAATTGCTAAAGGCAGTAGCATTTTTTCACGTCAGTAAAACCATATCATTTTATCTGGTTTGTAAAATCAACATAAAAACCACCTAATTTGTTTAATTCAATCAGAAAATTCACGTTCCCGATAAAGCCCTCTTAATTTTAGCCAGCATTTGATTTGATTGAAAAAAGGATTATTTTGGATCTACATAAGAATCTATAACTCTCGGTTAGATTTTTGTTGCTATTATTTTCCTTTGTGTGAAAAAATGTCTTTATAAATAAAAAATTCTATAGATCAAAAAATATCTATATAATTATTTTTTTATTAAGAAAGTTTTTACAGACGAAGGAACAAAACGTAACTGAAAATGACAAATGAATACTGCATACTAAAAAAATATATCAATGCAATTTTATAGCAATTATATATAGGCATTATTCGAAATTCTAGTTATTAAATTTTGATTTTGTTTGAAACATCTATTTCCTGATTAGCTATTCATCTACACTCATATCTACTTCCTCGTTGTCATTTTTTATTTGCAACTTCCATCCACTGAAACTATTTAAAAAATTCTTTCTGACTTTGGAATGCAATTATTTAGGTCAGAATTGCAAAGTGCATCAAAAATTAGCATAGAATTAAAAATATTGGAACCTATAGGTTTTATTAAACAATATTTTTCACTACATAATCCTTTTTATTGGACAATTTAACGCAACATATTTATGAACGTTTAATTTAGTAACATAATAACATTTAATTAAATAAAAAATATGCAAACATTTTATCAGATTACAGATGTACGATATTTAATACATACACATCAAGTGGGTAGTTTTTCAAATTAAGTCACCAAAATTGAAAACACTTTTTATTTATTTAAGTGCTTAGCTATTTAAGTGAAAACTAACACCCATATTTTTTTCTCTGCTGAGAGAAAAATTCAAAACAAAAAAAAATGTTTGAAGAATATATAGAAATAATTTTTTCACGTTTTTTTAGAAAAACTGTATAGTGTCTAATATGCAAATTCAATATAAAAACACCTAATTTGTTCAATTCAATCAGTAAATTAACGTTGACGATGAAGCTCTCTTCATTTTAGCCAGCATTAAATTGCGAACTATTTGCTTGTTATGTGTGAAAAAAGTTCATTTTGGATCTCTAGAAACTCAATCCAAAATAATCTATCATACTGATGAACATTTTTTTCCATTGTATGAGAAAAGTTTATCTTCATAAATAAATCTTATATACCTAGATCAAAAAAATCTATATAATTATTTATGTATTAAGAAAAAAATTTCAAACGAAAGACAAAAAATGTAAATGAGAATGACCACTGAATACTTAAAAAATGCATCAATACAATTTCATACCTCAAATCATAATACTGAAATAATGCAAAAGCAAGACTATATGTACTAAACAAGGGCAGAAAGACCGATAGGTCGACAGCCTTTTTTAGAAATAAAGATGTTTACTACTACTGCAAAAGCAAAAAGAATAGAAAGATGCTGTTATCGAATTCAAAAAAATTCCTGTTTTCAAAATCAGGTGCATCTGAAAGAAAACAGAAATTGCTAAATGCAGTAGCATTGTTTTACGTTTTTATAGTAAAATTATATACTTTTCTCTGGCCTGTAAAATCAATATAAAACCTTCTTAATTCAATTAGAAAATCCACGTCCTCAATGAAGCACTCTAAATTTTACCCAGGATGAAATTGCAAACTACAAATATGGTTGTTCTGTGTGGAAAAGGGTTTTTTTTGGCACTCCAGAAGCTCAATCCAAGACAACATTCATTCAAAATTAACATTTTTTCTTTCGTATGAAAAAAAACCTTCCCAATAAATAAATAATTAAATAGATTTTTTGAAACAGTAAACCCACTTTGAAACATCTATTTAGCGATACTTTAAAAGGGTTGACACAGCTCCACATGTTTTCAGATTGAAGTAAATTTGCAGTTTGTCTCGATTTAAATTAAACACCCCAAGCACCCATAATTTTTCCCATAGGAGCCGTAAAAATCTGTTTATTTCAATCAGTCGAAAAAAACTATTTAAACTTAAATGCACAGAACTCATTTACTTTTATAAAAATCTATTATTTTTCATCCAATGTTCTCATGACTTTCCTTCTCAACTCTCTAGTTGCGCTGATTTGATGAGCTCTAGATACAGCTTGACCAGAATAGAAAATGCAAAAATATTTACTGACAAGCGGAGTAAATAATAATTAAATAACAATTTCAATGGGAAATAACAAAATGCTGAAGGAAATCAGTGGAATGAGTGTAAAACAATGAGTTTTTAATTCTAGATCGCACCAATATTTCTTAATGTAACTAAACATTTAAAGTAAAGAATTTAAAACACATTCCATTGCAAATAAATATCTGGCATCATCAACAGTTCCAAAAGTACAATAACAGCAAATTAAGTACACAGCACAAAAACAAACTGTTAATGATTCACGTGTTGGCTAAAGGCAAAACAATAAATTACAATATTTAACTGGAAGAAAATAAATAAATGAACTCTAAATATTTACTGCTCGATGTTTACAGATATATGGTGAGAAATTTAATAACAAAAATTTTTAACAATGTTAATCTTTGATCTATCAACTGAAACCATTTGTTTGGCAACGTCAACGGCAAGCGGTTTAATACAACAAACAATCATGTTTTAAATCGACATGTGGTAACCGATTTCTGAAAATATATTCGGAGCAATACAAAACGGAAGCTCTTTTTGATGTTAATCAAACATTAGTTGTACACGCAGTTTCACATTGTAGTTATTTTTTCTATTTTATCAGTGTCTTAGCCATTTGCAAATAAAAAACCGGCTGTTTTCTGTCGCTGTTGACTGTTCGTTGTTGACTGTTGACTATTGATGAAAATATGATTTAAAAGTGATTTAAAATTCAGACCTCTGGATCAACAGATGAAAAATGTTATCCTGCAAACTCATTAACATTCCTTGAATCAAAACTAGGCATGTACAAGACAAAATGATAAGAAAAGTTTTACGAAAATCAGCGGATGACGAACATTCTGAAGGGGATGAAAATTGTCGGCTGACACGATCCGACGGCAAGCAAAGCGTCACGACGCGTCCTCGTTGGATGCCGACGCGGCACTAACCCTCAACAACCCTCAGTGTACACGCTTGTATACGATATATATAGCATCAAAACAACATATAAACATCAAGCAGGGCTTTCCCCAGTTTGGGTCATATTGCAGGGCCGCACTTAGTACCTCGAATAGCATTACCTACATATAAACTTGCAGTGGCACCGATCTAGAAGTGTACGTTGCTCTCACTATTCGCAGTATTGTTATTTGAAAAACCGTTTGCACAGGGTGAGCAAATTTCGGTGGTTTTACTCAATAGCAAATCTAAATCTAAATTAGCTATCGTTTTTTGTTTTCGAGCTATATAGAAATCTCGATTCTGTCCATTTCTGCCACATGAAGATGGCTGGGTTATTTGAATAATTATGAGAAAATAATTTGCATATTCGAGACACTTTTTTAGGAGACTAAGATGTTCTGAATATATTTTAAATATCATCAATTATTTTCAAATAGAGAATCTGTTCCCGGTGTCAACAATATAAAACATGTATGGTCAAGTCTTAAGTTTCATCTTCCTTTTACAAAGTATTTCTTTAAGTGCACCGTAACATGAGAGTGTTATTACGCATCTAAACTATTTACATCAAATATTCAAACTGGTGAAGTCTGGTCCAATTATTAGCTAAACACAGTTCACAACGCCTTGACAGACTTCGAATTGCATTATGGATGTGATCTTCGAGATTGAATTAACGCATAATCTAAAATTGTCCCCGAGTTCGTTCATATATTATAAGTTATTTTATATAAATTGTCTAATACGAGTATATCCCGAAAAAAAAATCCAATTGGGTCAAGTCCGGCGAACGCGAAGGCCATCTTATGGGTCCGTTTGTTCCAAACCACTGGTTGCCAAAATTCAAATTTCATAAATTTGAGATAATGTACATCGTTAGCAGTGTTGATTATCTATGCGGTATTTTTTTGAAATGCCCATATTTCAGACCTCCGAGTCCGTATTTCAATACCTGCTTGTAGAAATATCACTAAATTGATCTCAAACCTAAAGTAAGACATCGAGCACATTGGGAAAGTGTCGAGAAATATGCAATTTTCACAGCTAAAATAATTTATTATTTTAAGTATTGTGTTGCAGGTCATGTTGTGAGTAAGCATAATTTCTTAAATAATAACTTTTCTGATTTTCAAAGCATGTTTCCCTGCATTTGATAAACGTTTCTTTGTCGCTTTTAACTTCATTTGTAACTTCTTTAAAGAATTTCTTATTTCATTTCCGTCTTCTTGAAATTCTGGTTGTTTTATCTGATTTTGGAGGCATTCCAAAATATGCAAAGTAAATATTGTCAAATCCTTGCGGGATTTCTAATGTGCAGTATTTTTCGAATATTACCACTAGATGCATTTGTTTATAACTTGAGTCTTGTGGCTGAATACTAAACTGATGAATTAGAGTTATACCATTTTCGCCAAGAATTGAAGTCAACATTCCAATTAGTAAGTTTCCAGAGACGTTAGGAGTCGCAGTTAGGAGCGCAATCCCCAAAAGTAAATTAAGGAAAGTTGTAGATTATAAAAAGCAATATCAAATTGAGAGCAGAAATAGCATGTATGATTAAAGCATTGAACAGTAGTAGCATAGCAAGCATTGAAAGGGAAACTCTTTATTTGGGACGTGATTAGTTAATATACCAAAACAACTATTGCCAGGTTGGAATATTATTATATTATTGCCGTGAACAATCAGTAAATCAACTTTTTTCAAGATTATCATGTCAGTTTGAAGCATATAGTTGCTTCTTCGATAAGAAACAAGCAAAAAATATATATAAATGCTGTGATTGTTCTTGTCTTAAAAGAAAATAATAATCTGTAGCTGTCCCTTACGAAACGTCGAAAAAACTATTAATAAAGTATGTTTTTATTGTATATACAGTGCAACCCGAAAACCTTTATATATATGGGCGTGTTACTTACTTATTCAAAAACTAGGAAAACAAATTATTGTTTATTTCTGGAAAATATTGGCAGTTGAAAGAGCAACTTTCACTTAATTCTTATGCTTGTTTTAAAGTAATTTGATGTTTCATTTGTCGATAAACACGTTAGTTAAGAAATACTATCCGCAATATCGTGGAATTTTGCTTGCATTTTTATTTGTCTATTTAATGGCGAGTGGAAAAACTTAAGCCAGTACATTATTTGTCTTGAACGCTTGGAAAATTAGAAAAAATTGATTTCGAGTCAGTGTTATGACGTACTAAACGCCACTTTTTTAAAACTATTTGCAGTTTCATTATAGAAAGTGTAAAGCATTCTTTATGCTACGGTGTTTTTGTAAGATATGATCGCTGCATTTAGAAGAGTATCAAATTGTTCAAATGGCTTTTGCACATTTACTAGTCCTAAACCATCATTGATTTATATGTTTGTTTGCGTTGATGCAAAAGGAACCTTTAACTTACCTACCCATCTGCAAGATAATTTGTAGTTTCGTTTCATAAATATGTTTATGGTCTTTTTGAGCAGGATGTAGGGTTCGCATAAAATATCGGCTTTGCAGTCACACAAATAAACTTTTTAGTCTAATTTGTGGTTTAGTTTCATGTAACATCATAGTTTTAAGCACAATATTTTTGTACTTTCTACCTCCATTGATCCATGGGTTTTCTTAGGTAGTATCTACATTTCACAAAAATAATTCATGTTATGAAAATTGCGATTAAATAAAATTTCAAAATGCATAGTTTAATAATCATAAGCATCTGAATATATTATGATACTTATCTACCTTCGATTGAAATTGAAATGTACTTCAGTCAGGTCCTGCAGTCAAAACATCGGGGAGTAAATAGGGATGAGTTGTCAGGATCAGGATGGAAATGCCTGGGATCCCATTCAAGCGTGAGTTCTGGCGTGTTTAACGCCAGTTTTTTTCATTATCAGTTTTAAAAAGTATGCATGCCCCTCAGTATTTGATGAGAGATTAGGAACTGGGTAGTCGGGAAATATTTTTTCGTTGTAGGATCGAAAGTTTTAAATAGGTCCTGGACAAAACGAACGGAATTTGCTTAATACCTCGCCTGCAATGTTTCATATCTGACACGTTTCGGGACAATTTTTTTTCGGTTTTATGGACACATTTAACACAATTCAAAGTAAAAACTTTGTTAATTAATTTAGCACCTGCCGATTGAAACACTGGAATGGAGGGAAACTTGCGTGTTGCTTTGTCGATTTTAATTGCCACAAAAATGAACAGTCAAAAATGTTAAGATAGGCCACTTCTTCCTGAGAGGAACCTTTTAATTTGGTATGGTAATTACTCACCCATTAAGCAGTAAAAGCTTTTATTGAAAAGTAATTTATAATAGAATGCGAAGCGATCTGCGGGTATACGTTTTTATTTACGCTCAGGCAGATCCATTTCCTTTCTTTTTTTCTTAAGTTGGTTGTGATCTCCAAATCTCGGGGGATTGGGTTTGATTATTGCCTCGCAACACTTCGTGAAAGGTCCCTTCCGTTCCCTCACTGTGCAATTGGGCCTTTTATATTTAAATTGCTAACCGTGGCTCTCCGTGTAAATACGAATGTTGCCCCTCGCACCCCATAGCTCCTTATTCCTATACCGTTCATCACAGATACAGATATTTACTCAACTGTGTTTTCTTCGGCGAATTATTCGGATGAAGTTTTTTACTTTTGCATCCCCGCCTTTAATTTCATTGTTCCTTCGCCCTCGCCGATGTTTTATGTTTCTTTTCAGTTTTTCTTTTTATTTCACTGTATATAGCAGAGATGCACCTAATAAGATGCTAAATTGCCCTCTGACACTTCCGCTTTCCACCCGGGTGACTTTCAACAACTGACATCGCTCACGAGAAAAATTATATCCCGTCAACCCCAAATATAAATTCATAAAGGATACCGGCTGTTACTTCTTCGCCCTTAAAAAAAATATCGCTCTCAAGAATGAATGAAACTTTTTGCCATTTTAATTTTCAATATGGACCGAAGTCTTAGTTGGATCCCCGTCTCTTTATATATTTTACTCTTAAATTGTTTTTATTTCTTAATTTACTTAATCTCATTACATTTTGGCAAATAAAGTGGGATTGGTTAAATTCAAATGCGATCTATCGGATGGCATAATTTAACCTTTTTTCCCATAATTTAATCAACTGTTACAACAGCATTTTTACATTGATAGGCACGGAAATGATATCTAAAGCAAATGCTTGCTGTTTTCTAAAACAGTTCTAGATAATATATACGAATTCTGTTATATTGAAAGTGCAAGCTTTATTATTGTATATCTTTTGGAAATGGCAATGTAAATTAGACGCAATACCGCTGAACCATCAGAACCTGAACGGCGGCTCTAATCTATATATTTTTTATTCTGTCTCTGACTAGTGTTTGAAGAGTGAAATACAGATTGCCCTTGGGTATTACCTCTGATTCAAAGAACGAGATTTACGTAGACTGAAAAAAGCAAAAGGATTTTCAAAATGTTTTGCAACTGACCAGCAGATGCTTAGGAGATTTAATCTGGATTTTGCAATTTGCCTTTTTGGTTGTGTGACATTTCTATAATAGGTCTATATACTCTGTTGGGAATCATATGGCGTTAAATTATGCATACACTTACTAATGTTTCATAATCTTCTTATAGCAAACACCTCTCATGTAAAACAGTTTGTCTTTATTTTCAGATTCTCCGTAGGAATTATTATTTAAACTAAACATCCCTGGGTTACAGAAGGAATCAGACATACAATGTCTTATGTCGGCAATCAAACATACTTACATTATGTTCCTTTTTGCGTTGCATCTAATGCTTCGAGTAACAAATATGGAGCTGAATTTGTTAATTGATTTTCGCAATTTCCACTAAACCAGTACAAAGTTAAACTCAAGCCTGTTTCTTTTTTAACACATTTCAAATTTTAGCAACCGGCAGCATTACAATCTCTTTCTAAAAGGCCAAGATTAAGTTTATATAATTCAGTGTACCCACTAATTGATATTGAATCATTAATACGAGAACGAGGAGGAACATAGACGGGCACAAGGCACCCTCTGTTTGTAATTCGGGGTCTTCGGGGGTGGCTGAGGGGTGCTTTATTATATTATAGCCAGTCAGGCTTGGTTTATCGCTATAGACAATATCGCGAGCGTTCAATTTCAATCCGGGATCAGTTTTATGCAGCTTTGTAATTAAAGCAGTCGCTTCTTATGGTTCCCGATATTTTCCACAGACAGATTCAAACGTTAATTTGGTATTATGCACTTTAAGACCATATTGTTCTGACGGATGTTCCTAGCGTTTTGACGAATGTTGATAATTAGCTAATGAATTGCCACATTTTAAGTTTTTCATAATTTTATGAAGTATTTTTCATAAATTCTTATTATAGACGTACTGTTTTAGTGAATAATGTATATCCTAATTTCGAAAGCTAAATAAAATTTTAACTTCAGTTTAAAACATATTGGCTGAAATGGAATGATATTTATGGATGGAAGATAATTAGTATGTGTATGTTCGGGAAGAATTCTGTGATCATTGGATGATTCAAATTTTTGGGAATTTTGCCGCTAACTTTTCAACTTTTTAAATATTGCAACGAAATCGGTCGCCACGTTTACAGTCAATCCATTCCTACGTCTAGAGAGCATAAATATTTCTGCACATTAGGCATCCCGCCATGATTGGCAATTTTGGTCTAAAAACGCGGTTCGAAAAGAAACGAGAAATAATGACAAACCCCTAAGGGAATAAATTATATGAATCGATCCATATTTAGAAGTATGATTGACATGTGAATTAAGAAATAGTTAGTATACATATAAGAATAGAAGGGGAGGTTTTCTTCACATGAATCCAAACCGTTCATTTCATTAGTATGAGGATCATTGATGTCTTCTGAAAATTACTTAGATTTCCTTTGGATCCTTCTTCGAATCTAGGATGCAAAAAGTTGATAGATTTTCATCTTCGTGCACCAGGGACTTCATGATACTCAGAATTATTTTTCTCAGTTACTTAAAATCATCGAAGAAACGCATAAGACAAACTGCAACAATTATAGAGGAATCTCAGTCACTAGCACCATGAGTAGACTTGGAATCGAAGGATCTTACAAAACCGAATAGAGGATGACTTCAGGCAGAACGAAGAAGGAGAACAAACCGGTTTTCGAGCAGGGAGATCGTGCACCGACAATGTTTTCTACCTAAAACAGATAATAGAGAAAAGAGCTGCAAAAAACATAGAAACTCATATCACATTTGCAGACCTTCAAAATGCTTACGATACTGTACCAATTTGTAAACTGTGGGAAACTCTAGAAAGATCAAGTATTAATTACACTCTGATTTGTGCGGTGCAAGAACTCTATAAAAATACAAGATTACGAATAAAACTGGGAAAATATGAATATAACGGAAGAATTGCCAGTTACCAAAGGACTAAGACAAGGATGCTGCATTTCACTAACTCTCTTCAAAATATATGTAGCATGCGCGTTAAAGCAATGGAAAAGGAAAGTTCATAGCATGGGTGTTGAACTGGATAAATGATGTATTTACACACTACAGTTTGCCTATGATCAGGTCGTTATAGCAAATGGTATAGAGGACATGCAGTACATGATGAGAAAACTAACAGAAGAATATAGCCAGTGGGGACTAACTATCAAACTGACGAAGACAAGGTATTTATGTGTGGGCGAGAAACCGAACAATCTGGTGCTTGACAATGGACAACAAATTCCATCTTGCCAAGAATACGTATACTTGGATCTTACATTCGACAGCAGAGGAACTGACGTCAAAGAGATCGGAAAAATAATTGTTCAGGCCAAAAAAATTATTGGGTGCCTCAACGGCATGCTATGGAAATGTTATGCCGTTGTATGGAAATTACTAAGAAACGGAAATATAACATACGGGGCTGTCAAATTTGAAAACTTCCGACCCTTAATATCTTGCAGTTAGAAATATGAAAAATCCGATAGACACGTATTTTTATTTTGACACTTTAAATAAATTTTTTCAACCCCCTAGGAGGGGTAGATGTCACCCTTAGAATCTTAAATGGGAATGGGGGTCAAGTGGCACCCCGTTTTAAAGGGCCTTCAATTCTCTTTTCAGTGGTATCCTACTTTGTTGCTTTTTGTCTAGAGGTGAGGTTTCCGACTAATCGCGTTTCAAATTAACGCAGAAATTCGCGCAGAAACAATTAAACTTTCCCGCATTGCGATGTTGGTTTCCAGGTTAGTGTTTTTACGATGTGCCACTTGACCCCCATTCCCATTTAAGATTCTAAGGTGACATCTACCCCTCCTAGGGGGTTGAAATTGATGTGTCCATCCGATTTTTCATATTTTTAATTGTAAGAGAGATATTACGGGTGGTAAGTTTTCAAATCGACACCCCGTATACGAAGCAATGATAAAGAGCACCTGGTATGGAGCAGAGACATGGAGAGTAAGTGAAAGGCAGAAGAATAGATTGGAAGTAGTGGAGATGGAAGCGATGAGAAGGTCTTTATGTGGATCCAGAAGCGACCGAATTAGGAATGAGGTAGTGAAACAACGGATGTAACTGGCAAACAGCTAACATGGTATGGGCATGTGCAACGAATGCCAACATCGAGACCACCTAAACAAATTCTAGAATGGCAACTGATTAGTCGACGAAAAAGAGGCAGACCCAGAATAGAATGGCAGAAGACAATCCACAAAGCCATAAGATGGAGAGTAGGCGTCGGACGTCACAACACCATTTAGTTCCTCTAAGGAATTGAATTTTTAAATTGTGACCTAAAAATGTGCATATGCATCTGTTCAACGAGATTAAATCCAAAGAGCTTTCTGCCTCTTCATTAGTATAGCAAATAAAATTATACTATAAATTATAAATTATAGTTTTCAATCCTTTATGACTAATTGAAAAAAAATTGTTTTAAAATCAATCTGTGTAGACTACAAACTGTGGAAGGCACGCCTTATAAATTTTTCTATTAACCAATAAGTACGATAAGCACTCATTATAAGTGCATGGGGGCTCTGGGTGTAGTTTATTTGACTTCCATTGCTTCGTGGATATATTTTTACACAACGTTTTGACTGATAACATCTCCAATCGTTTTTAAGCTAATACAGTACTCTCTTAAAAGGAAGATTTTCAAACAAATAAGGGCTATATGGGTGACTAGTTTAGATATATTCATGTGAATAATTAAACTTAATTTTAACCGTTGTCTATACAATACCAAATTTAAGTATAAGTTACAACATATTAGGATTAGTAAGTTACTTCCACCACGAAAATCGCATTTTTCTAAAAGTAGCAACTTCAGATTTCGAATTTCAACTTTATTTAACCAGAATGAGTTACAAAAGCAAGCTTTCAAAGGTAAACACAGTTACCTGTTACCAGTCTGTTTATTATAATAAAAGCTCTTTACCAATGTTACAAAACTATACCTAAATTCAGTTCATTAGGAATTTCCTTCGAATTATCAATTGTCCTGTACGTATCAGCTGTTTTTGCTTGATGGTATTGTTTTTCCTTTTTTTGCTGCTTAATGGACCATCCTTTCCAATCCGAAATGTTTTCTATATTGTCCTTATGTTTGGTTTTAGCTGATTGGATATCGTATCTAATACTTACTATCTTTTTTCTATTCAGTTCTGTATTCCTCGTAATTTGGGCTTTTTTTCATTTTAATGAATAAGCATTATTTTTAATCAAAAAATGCAATAATATCATTTGGAAATCAATCAGGCAACGGCAATACGGCACACGGTATATATAACATTGTTATAGATTTAAAGTTTTGAAGCCCATAATGAATAAACTAACCACAAAGACGCTGTAACGCTGCCGGGTTTTTGAACAAATCGCAAGCCTGGAGGGTGGAAGCGTTTTTTCTTTAAGACATGGACAAATATACAATGACCACGAATCCTTTGTAATGTCTAGCTATAGCTACACCGGGTGTAACATTTAACTTGAGACATCGCAATATCATGAATAATAAGCACTCTACGAAAAAATATTTAGTATCAAAGTTGTATTATTCCGCGGGGGAAATACCTTGCTGACAAAATTATTGTCCCTCTATAGGTTATTATTAATAGTTATTTTATTATTAAAATATTATATATTAAAAATTAGTTATTCCTATTATTAAACTAGTAGTTTGCCAAATGCTATAGAACTACTTTAATACATTGCTCATTGGCAAAGTTGAAGTGGCCTTTGTTCTAAAGCTGTAAAGAGGAACGGTTAATATAAGTTTAAATTATATTTATTATAAAACATTTCAATAAATTCAGACACATTCTAAACGATCTACAGAACAAAATGTTAAAAACTGTATATTTGCTTTAACAGATTTAGCAGAGTTAAATTAGGGCATTTCTTAAAATACTTTTTGGTGCGTACTACAAATTTAATTTCAATTTAATTTTCCCAGAGACGTCCCGAAGGTAAAGGTTTAAAATGAAATAACTTTCGCTTTAAGATTCTTATCAGGAGGCCCACCGTATGTAAACAAAAAAGCCTACAGATTTATTAAATGTCGGCATATTCAAGTGATATCCTGAATTAAAAAACTTTTTTTAGCTTGTAAGTGCTGCATCGGTAAAATAATGTTCCCAGTTCTGTTTGCATAAATTTAATATTCATTGTAAGGCTTTAGAGTAATATTCTGCAGGTTAACTGTCGAAGTTAGATTTCTCATGTGATAAAGGGATTCGGCATTACACAAGTACAAAGGCAAAAACAGACCCAAAGATGTATGACCGGTCAGCAAAAAGCCCCCAGTGGTTAAATCTTAGTTATGATTGCCAAATTTCACACTTTATAGCTTTGGGCGGTCCGGATTATATACCCATATAGTTAAAACGGACGGAGGCTGACAATTTATGAATGTCCGGCAGCAGAAACCGTCGATGCACCATATGCCGGCCAGTTCTGCAAACGACAACCGTCATTTGTAACTGCAGGGGCTAAACAAGGACTTTTGCTAAATATTAATAACTCTCACTCAATTACCTTACACTTACCGGAATTTCGGTGCTAAAGATTTATATTAATTGGTGAGCGTTTAACCTCTTCGAGCTGCGGCCATGCTGTTGCTGCTCCGGCTAAAATGCTGCGATTATATGTGGAGTTAGGCCCCTGATTTATTGTTTCGGCTGCTTGGGCAAACACTTGGCATAATCGGCATATTATGACTTTGGTCCGTTCCAACATTTGCACATGACTTTGCTCTCTTCTGGCATTTCATTATTATATCCGGACCCCAGTTCATTTGATACTTTGTTCTCGTCATTTATTATCGTTAGTTGTATATTTATCTGTATGGGATAGCAATAACAAGTAAACAGTCTGAAGAAGATGACAGACTAGAGCTTAAAGGTAAAACATCACATTTTCCGAAGTCAACGATCTTGACTGGTTGACTTCCATTTGGTCGGTCGTTGCACGCTTCAGAACTGTTTTAAGTGAATACTAACTACAAATACGACAAAACATTTTGGCGATTGGTGGTGAAACAAAATTCTTAGATATGAGAATGTGTGTTTGAAAAGAACCGTTTTGGAATGTGAACAACTCACAAGCGGTGTTCGAAGTTCTTCCCGTTTAACTCCAAACATGTTTGTGCCCGTGTAATCACGTTATTGTGCATTCTTTGCAGTATTACTGGGATCATATTTTAAGCAGCTTTTTGTAATCGGTCACTTAACTCCTGCTCAATTTGTGCCGGTGTTCGGCAGACCAGAGATTTAATGTGTCCTTGTGTCCTGTGTACCTTACATACATGGAAGGGGTGTAGCCCTTCCTCGGTAATTATACGGTGCACAGCTGCCTGGGAAAGTGTCAGTCGGCAATGCTCTGGATACTGGGAAGGCTCTGCTGCTATCATCTGCAATACCTGTTGCTCTATGTGTGACACCTCTTGGTCGTCCACTATCTACCTCAATTCCTGGAGCCAATCGTCCAATGGCTTTAGCCCTTTGTTGGTGAAAGTTCTTACAGCTTCTGCTATGTTGCTGTGGCATTAATAAGAAAGTTGAAATTAGGTTTGCAACTGTTAATATCTTCTAGAAACTTTTCAATTTTTTCTCGTACTCTCCAAACAAGCCCCTGGAAGGAAATGAATGACTCCAATTTGAAGTATCCTGTATACAGGTTATTGTAATGGTTTTTGCTTTGCAGCCATTAGAAGTAAAATTCGATTTGTTTTTTATTCCAAAGGTCTTTTAGCAGACAATTAGCCAATTTCGCCATATACTTGTAGGGTACATTTAGACCGATTAAATACTTTCGTTGCGTTGAAACCAATCGTGCGTTTTTACAGACTAAACTCGTCCTGAAAACGATGGCAGGAATAGTCAAAGCATTAGCTGAGAACCTGGTAATTCAGTACTTTCTTGTCCTAATCATTCACAGCTTCATTCTCTTGACTTGTAGATATTAATTTTTGGGCTCTTGGACGTTTTGAATGTGATAAGTATAGTTTTAAGCCAATCTGCTTGCGCATTGTCCACTAATTCGCACACTATCTTAGATAATAACTAAAAAGTTCAAGCAGTCATTATTCTATTAGAATGCAAAATACATCTTCTCCATTAAAACAGTCAAACACAGGGAAATTGCTCCAAAATAACCTTTTATAGCACGAAATAAAAACCTGCATATTTTTCAAAAGATTCGTATATACACAGAAGGAATATACTTGGCTAACAACAATTATAAATTAAATTATATTATATATCATGATTGAACTATGATTACATAAGTTGCATAAATTTGCCAGCCACTTTTAACTTTCAATAAGTATCGAAAAATTAAATCGATAGCAATTTCCCTTAGAAACACCAGGAAAGAGAAAAAGAAGCACAAGAGCACGTCATTCCCAACTTAATTCAAATAAATTAGGTTTAAAGTATAAACTCATTTGAGTAAGTAGATTGTGTTTAAGATTGGACAGATCGAATGGGCTGGCTGATGCCAGGCGCGACTGAGAATAAATAAAAGTCTAATAAAGGTTCTAATGGAAAAGCGCCTGGAAATGGGAAATAAAAAAGATACTGTGTAATTGACAACCGACCAGGAGTATACTGTAGTGAGGGGAAAACTGAACCGGTCGCTAAATATCTAAATCAGTTTGACTCAACGACATGGCTTTAATTCGATGAAGCGGGAAGCAGGAATGGCTGCATATTTTTGCCCATTTTATGAAACTCATAATTAGATTAGCCTTTTTCACCAAAAGATTATCGAGGCAATTGAGCCTCCCCTTGATATTTAAGGCCATTTTTCTAGAAGCAATAACACTAAAAATGATCAATTTATCTTAAAATCCACCGCCGTCTTCTTTTAAAATTTATGTAAGGGTTACGTGTGGCATGCCAGGTGATATTTATCTCTCTTATTATTAAAATAATATTACACAAAACAAGCACGCAAAATTACTTTTTCATTTTTATGGCTCCATATACTCCGCAAAGGGCATTATCGTTGTATAAACAAAATAGGTGGCCTTTAAAAGCAGCTCATATTTTCACTCTGTCTTCCTAAATAACGTTTCAGAATGAAGCGAAGCTCAGAGAATAAAATAGACTCGATTTTATTCTCTATGGCTTAGGAATTGCAGTAGTAGTAAACATCTTTATTTCTCAAAAAAGGCTATCGACCTATCGGTCTTTCTGCCCTTGTTTAATACATGTAGTCTTAGTCTAAATAAAAAAACAAAGATGAAAATTCACTCATTCTAGGTTAATAATCTTATTAAATAAACTTTCCAATTCTAATGACAAGAAAAAATTATTTTATTGTCCAGTAGTCAGTTGCGTTTGTAAGTGTTCGAGTAGCGTTGATGTAGGGAAACGGAAGCGGGATTGTCTGGTTGGTCTTGTGAGACAAAGGGGATTCAGTATGGTCCAGTTGTAGGGGTTGTTTGTCCATTTTGTCTGTAGATGTATGAGTCTTTCCGAAATCTTTGTCATGTTTGTGCGTTCGTATAGTAGTTGGGTGGGGGGGTTGTGTAGTGGGTTTTGGGGGTGACTTATTCGTGTTATTAGTCTTAGTGCAATTTGTTCTGTTGTTTGAGTATAACGTTTTGTCCTTTCTGTTCCGTTGGTCATGAGTATATGTCCATAGTCTAGCAAGGTTCTACAAATAGCTTTATATATTTTGGTGGCGGTGTTTGTGCTAATTCCTCTGACTTTGTAGGTTAGTGATCGGAAGTGTTTTGTTCTCTTTATTGTTTCTGCCCTGATGTTTCGTATGTGTTTAGTGAATTTAAGTTTGTAGTCAATTGTGATTCCGAGGTATTTTACGTCGTTTTTTGGTTGTGTCGTTTGGCCGTCTGCAGTTATTGTAGGGGAGTCAGCGTTGAGTCTGTGGTTTGTGAGCAGAAGTTGGTTTTTTGACGCGTTTGGTGTTAGTCTCCATTTATAAAATCATGTCATTGTGTTGTTTATAAGTCTTTGGAGTCTTTGAGCTGCGCTCTCAGTAGTTTTGTCATGTACAATAAGTGCCGTGTCGTCAGCGTATTGTAATATGTATGCCGATCTGTCGATTTGATTTTGTCTGGTAAGTTGTAATTGTATATGTCATGGCAATATATATTGTAGAGAAACGGTGAGAGCGGGGATCCTTGAGGGAGCCCTTGTTCAAGGGAAAAAGAAAATGACAGTGTTTTGTCAATTCGTACTTGTAGTTATCTGTTTTCTAGTAAGTTCTTTATGGTGTGTAGTAGATATGTTGGTGTGTGTAGTTTGTATAGTTTGTATAGTAAGCCTCTATGCCAGACACAATCAAAAGCTTTGATAATGTCCATAAACAGGCAAGCTGTCTTTCTGTCAGTTAGGTGGGTAGTTTGTATATTGTTAGTCAGAGTGAAGAGTGGGTGAATAGTCGAGTGCTGATGTTTGAATCCGAACTGATACGATGGTATGTACTTTCCGACCAGTTTTCCCAGTCGCTGCCTTATTATGTACTCAAAAATCTTGCTAAGTACTAGTAGCAGTGTAATTGGTCTGTAGTTGCTCGGTTGTATATTGTCCAGTCCATTTTTGGGAATAGGGATTATTAAGCCGTTTTTCCATGATTTTGGGATTATGTTATTTCTGATGCAGTTGTTCAATTCAGTTAGGATCAGTTTGTGTGTTTCTTGAGTTAGGCTTTTCAGGAGTTTTGCCTTTATTTTTTCTTTTCCCGGTGCTGTGTTTTTGATATGTGCTCGGGCTTCATCGTACTCTGTGTCTGTGATCAGTTTGTATGTATAGTTTGGTGAGCTGTTAAAATAGTTCAAGTACCAGTCGTTGATCAAGTTCCAGTTGTCATTGTCGAAGTTATGGTTTGTCGATATGCTGAAGGCCTTTTGATAGTGTCTGGCGAACGCGTCAGCTTTCTCTGTGGCAACTAAAATTAGAAAGTTAAATGTCTTACCATTCCAATCGTAACTATATTTGGGTTATATTATTTCCCAAATCGCAAGCAAATGACTTATATTCGATATTAGCAAGTAAAGTAAATATAAATATGATACAGTTAATATATTTTCATTTTTATAATTCACCAAATTTTCCTCTTCAACTTTTTTTATCCAACCAAATAGAGTAATTAATATTGTTATAATGTTCATATGTTTTGCCAGAAGAAAGCACTGCGAGTCAGGGAGAAAGCAATTATTTACTAGTTTAATCTTCTCTACATTGTCTTTCCGTGTCAATCTTCAAGCTATCATGCAATTTGGCAACTGGATCTTTAATGGTTGTAAGCGAGCTGTTTCAAATGAGCCTTAGGACCTGAAAGCAAAAGTGTTTCAATAAGCTGCAATTGGTTTTAAAATTCCTTATTTCGTTTTTTTAGTTTTACGATTCATGTTCAGCCTTTGAGTAGAACATAAAATTAAAATTATAAATTCCGTTTTAAGGATTCTACATCTGGTAAACCGTAAATTGTATTGAAAGTTCAATTAAGAATAGCTCCTAATGTGTGTGTATAAGTTTCTATTTTTGCATGCAAAAAACACTTTTCAATGAATTATTGCGTTCCTTTCAAGCTACACCTCTATTTATAAAGCGTTTACCCATTGTCGTATATTGTCCAAACGGATAAAATATTGCTTTTAATATATAGAAATATGACCACTTTAACTGCCTCGACCCTCAGTCCAAGTCGTAAGAAGAAGTGACACATAGGCCTATTTTAAAGGAACTTTGCAGTATAGAAACTAGGGGTGAATGTGTCTTCACCGGACAGTATAAAGACATCAGCCGGAATTATTTTCAGTGCACTTTTATCGTTTGTTTTTCGTTATTTAAAAGCTGAACGTACTTTATAACTAAATGTTTTTGCATGGCATTTTATGATTTATCGGGTTGTTCTCTTAATTCAGGCTTCCCTAATCCTGGCTCAAATTTTGATTTCCGGCCACATGTTGTTAAAGATATACCCTGTACCCAGGGTATATCCACACGAAAGCAATATAAAACCTCCAAATGAGGTAAAAGCATTAATTTATTAAAGCAAATAAAATGTTCATGATTGACGAAAAACTCCACGTGTGCAAGTTTGTTTTTATGGGTTTAAGATTTGACATTATATTGGACAAACTATACAGAGTGTTTTTTAAATATGCCGACAATCTTTTACGGGTAAGGGGTAGGGGAGATCAAGACAAGCAGTTTTGCTTCATAAATATCGAAGTTACGGAATGTTCAAATTAGAAATTTTATTCGATTTTTTCTCCGTTTACGCTCTGGAGCCCACACCGTTCAGTGCGCTAAACAGTTGCAAAAATGTAGAGGATGATTTTTGTCAGGTACCCGTTTATCATCTCGAACTAACTTTTTTGTGGTGTTCCACTGAAATCTATCAACATTTTATTAGTTAAACTTATTCAGTTTAGAAAGTTTCGTATCGCTTTTATTTCTTTCGTATTTGCCAATGTTTTCGCGTTATTTTCAAATAATTTAATTAATGGCAGACTTTCGTCACTTAACCCAAATAAAATAAGAGGCTTTTTGGCAAAAGCTAAAAAATGTGTCTTTGATTGGTCAATTAACTGCTAAAAGAGAACAAACTGAACAAAAAGCAAAAAACTGAACAAACATTTTAGTTAATAATTTATTTAATATGGAAACAACCATCGAAAAGCGCGAAAGAGCAAAGAAAAATAATTGGTGCTATACGCACTGTGATAACGTACAGAAGACACCGCGTTAGAGCTCAAATGCTCCAGGACCCTTCACAGGACAACATAGATAACTTTTACAATGCAAGACGTAGAGCAAGAAAACTCATTAGGGAAAAAAAGAGAGAACATCAGAAGAAACAAATACAAGACATCGAAGATAGTGCAAGACATAACAACAGCAGGACATTCTTTAAAGAAACATCGAATTAAAATGGACTTTAAACCGCAAACAAGTAATATAATACGGAAATATAATGGTGAAATCATCACCGGTATTACAGAGGTATTCAATATGAAAAGAACAGAAACTCCTCAATGTAACAAAGGACGACACAACAAATATACCGGAGTATTTAACCGCCGAAATATAAAGCGAGAAACCAATACTAGAAGGAGTGGGGAAGGCCATACAACGCCTAAAAAACAACAAAGCGCCAGGAAATGATACTATCCCCTCTGAATGCCTGAAAATGGGAGGTCCAGTACTCTATCAAAAGATGCATGAGTTAATCGTACTAATATGGGACAGCGAAACATTACCGGAAAGCTGTGTGGACAGAGTGTTATTATACCCCTACATAAAAAGGAAGCTATCAGGTATGCAAGAACTACAGACAGAGGATATCTCTCATCAACACCGCATATAAAGTGCTTGCAAACGTGATTCTAATCCGCATAACACCATACGCGGAAGAATCGATAGGTGATTATAAGTGCGGTTTTAGACCGACTTCCAACAAGCCTATGATAGCGTATTAAGAGACCATGTATAGGCAGCCAAGGCAGAATGTGGAATCCCAAAGAATATAATCAATATTACAAAAGTGTGCACGGAGGGTAGCCGGTGCTGTGTTAAAGTTGGAACAACATGTCAGAAAACTTTGTGGTGTACAACGGCCTCAAACAGGGTGATAGTTTATGTCCAATACTGTTCAATATCGTGTTGGACGCAGCGATCAAAGGAGCTAACATGGACGTAGAAGTTTTTTCAAGCAGTGGACCAAACCTGATACTGGCATTTGCAGATGATATGGATCATGTCAGTTAAACAAATATTGAAATCAATGAGTTGTTTGAAAAAATAGAAAAAGAGGCAGACACAGTACGATTACGTATTAATGAAGACAAAACAAAATACGTGTTTAATTCCCGGAGACAGGGAAGAAATCGACTAGGGCAAAATGTAACCATTGACACCTACAGTTTTGAACGGGTCTCAGAATTCAAATACCTTGTGCTCATCACACCATAGTGAATGTATGAATCAAGAAATGAAGGCCAGCATACAAAGAGGTAATAGATGCTACTATGCACTTAGAGAACTGATCCAATCGAGAATAATGCCGCGATCCTCATAACTAAAATTGTACCATGATACTATAAGACCGGTAGGCATGTATGGATGTGAAGCGTGGACCCTAACCAAAGCAAACGAAGACGTCCTGCGAAGATTTGAGTGAAAAATACTTAGAAAAATATGTGGACCAACCCAGGATCCTAGTTGAGGGCAATATCGAATAAGAACAAATGCGGAGTTGGAACAATTGTACCAGGGATATATTGTGAGAGAAGCAAAGTCACAAAGACTGAGATGGGCAGGACACATATACCGAGCACCGGATGACAAAATCCTGAAAATTGCGTGGCAGGAAGCACCGACGAGCAGAAGACCACCGGCAAGACCTAAAATGAGATGGAGGGACAATGTTCTATCGGATATGCGGAAGATGGGAATTGAAAATGAACGGGAAACAATGCTAGATAGAACTCGATGGACGCAAATTGTGGTTGCAGCCAAGACCCAGGTAGGGTTATAGTGCTACTTGAAGAAGAAGAATAATTTAGTTAATATTTCAATAATAATTTGTTTAATTTAAACACCCCGTAAAAATGGATGTTTTCTTGTCCCCTACCACTTACCACCAGAAGAATGTCGGTATGTCTATAGAACATGTATGTTATTAAAATAATTCTGTCGGTAGCAGAAAACCGTGGTATCTTAAAGGTTTAATAAATAGTGTTTAATCTATAAAAAATATTTTGCTTTGGAAAAATATGACCACTCACCACATTCTCTTCTGTGACAAACAGAAACGATACAAATGTGTTACATACATAAACTTGGACCACTTTTCCTAAATGTCACACTGTTTTATTTGTGACAGAATAAAAATGCATTTCAAGTAACTCCAGGAAAGATACAAATCACTTTCCTGAAAGTATTATTGAATGACAATTTCCAATCAACATCGAGTCCAGTTTATGTATTATAGTAAAGTGATCGGCGCCGTCGAATAAATAGTGTTCAAAAATAAAAGGTCCCTTCGCTGTACATTAGTTAAATATCAAATCCTTAAATTCGAGTTCGACAGAATGATGTTGAATTTACATGAATTTGAATAACTCCCATACAAAAGGAAAAACTTTGCCAAAAAATAAAATAAAAGACAAACACGAACGCAGAGATATACATTTTCGACTGGATGCGAAAGTTGCCCGCATAAAACAACTTGGAAATTTTTCGTTTCACAACTCGGTGATTCGGTGTTTTCTTGTTTCGTTTTTCTTAAACGAGACTTTGGCCGCTTATTTTTATTTTTGAATTTCAAATTTGCCAAATCGATCGTTTGCCTTATTTTTACGCTAATCAAGTTCATGAAAGGGTCGTGATTTGAGCGATGAAAAATTCATTTATCTAAACGAATCGTCTGGAAATCTGGGCAAAAATTAATTAGTTTAATAATTAAAAACGAAGTTTGTGTCGCGTTATTTTCCTAACCCCCTTTCCTCAATCTAACTCTGTCTAATAACGAGCTGAGAAAAGAATATTTTTGCATTTTTGGATGAAAATGTCCACGTTTGGACGTGATTGCAAGTTTTAATTTAAATGTGCCAAAGTATCTTTTTTGAATAAACATTTCATTTCGGCACCCTTTCCAATGGTGGATTTAATGCATGCAAGTTTACAATTCGTGAATTTGTATTAGAATATAAATTAACATCTCCTGGTTTTGTTCGAAGTCTGCCAAAAGTTTTGTATAAAATATTATATTTAATAGGAAATGTCGATGCTAATAAAATGTAGAATATTGTTAAACTATGATTTGCTGCGATTATTTTTATTACGATGAGAAGCAATTTTTCAGAAATAAAACTCACCCTGTTGAAAGCCAAAAAATAATTTTATGACCTTAAATGAGCATAAAACAGCATGTGGTTAGGTGAGAATCATTGATATTCCTGTGGTGACGTCTTGTGGAAACTTAAAAAACTTGACGCCCCCGTGTTTGGCTCGGTCGCGCATATTTCATATGCAGGAGGGCTGTTTTGCTTGCCGCGGCAATATTATTTCCATATTTTTCACATAATGCGCCGCTGTATATGGGTTTTATTTCATGTGACATCATGGTAATGCATTTTAACATCTTATCATTCATTGCGGCGTCTTCGCAACTCTTTAAAAAGCGCGCTCTTTTCGGCCCATCGCAAATATAATTTGTTTTATGGAGAGTTTCATCCACATTTACGTTACCGCCAAATTTATAATATTCACTTTCATATGAATTACTAAAAGACCAACTTCGGGCCGATGTCATTTATCATAGCAGCTAGGGGTGGATTATTTTATAATTTTTGATGTTTCACATTACGAACCATTAAATTAAAGTATTTGGTTCTGATGTGCCAATATTTTATACATGATCAGCGAAAAAATCAGATATTTTAATTTCAAATCTTACAAAATTACAACTATGGTTGCTGGACTATGGACATATACTCATGACCAACGGAACAGAAAGGACAAAACGTTATATACAAACAACAGAACAAATTGCCCTAAGGCTAATAACACGAATAAGACACCCCCAAAACCCACTACACAACCCCTCCACCCAACTACTATACGAAAGCACAAACATGACAAAGATTTCGGAAAGACTCATACATCTACAGACAAAATGGACAAACAACCCCTACAACTGGACCATACTGAATCCCCTTTGTCTTACAAGACCAACCAGACAATCCCGCTTCCGTTTCCCTACATCAACGCTACTCGAAAACTTACAAACGCAACTGACTACTGGACAATAAAATAATTTTTTCTTGTCATTAGAATTGGAAAGTTTATTTAATAAGATTGTTAACTTAGAATAAGATAATTTTCATATTTGTTTTTTCTTTAGATTAAGACTACATGTATTAAACAAGGGCAGAAAAACCGATAGGTCGAAAGCCTTTTTTTAGAAATAAAGATGTTTACTACTACTACAACAATGTTAGCAATCATATATTGATCTGAATTGATCATCAACCAGCTGGAAGAGATGATGGACAGATGGACATAAAACCAAGGAACCTTTTGCCAAGTTTAAGGTTCCTACAGGGTGTTAAAAAACTGCCAAATACCTAAAGGGGTAATAGTGTCAATCAAGTTGTTCAACCAAAAAGTCCTAGTAAACGGGTTCGCAAAGTAACAATTCCGGATTTGAAGAAAGTTCTCGTGGTAAACAAACTATCGCATATTTTTATTTTGCAAAAATGTGTATTTATTATAACTTTGTGCAAATCTTTGTTTGCTGTGGTAATTTAAGCTTATTTTGGCTTAATTTACCAAAGAAAATTTTGTGTATGGTTTTTCTAACGTTATTGCCGCCAAAGCGACGTCTTCAGAATGAAGCATTTCCACATTTCTGGACTCCTTCATATTGCTTGTTTTGAAGAATTCTTCTGCTCACCTTAACTGTCTGCAGATATCAATATATAAAGATATTCTCTAAGAGTACACACGACAAATGTGATTCCAGCACGATGAGATCCAGCACATTTTTCGAATGTCGTTGGAGGCCTGACACGACAGGTTGGACAAGACCGCCTGATTGAACTTCTCTAGATTTCTTCGTGTTTTGGGATACATATGCCACATCTTGTCAAAAATGTTCTAGTATAAAATAGACAGAAATATGACTTATTCTGACAACATTAAGCTTGTTTTTATGTTGCTTGCAATAGGCGTACGCTTATAATCAGATGAACAAAGAAATTGATTTGTTTTCTCAATAAGAACAAAGACTCGGTCTGGTACGAAGACAGCATGAGCTATAGTTTCAGAATTTGATATTATCATTTTTTTTCGGTCTTATTCACTGTCATTACGTCTATATTAACATATAACGTTTTTTGTGTAATTATTGACTTTTCTTGTTCCTCAACTCGTCCAAGTGCAACGTCGTTTGCAAGTCGAAACATAAATTTCTGATATTTTCTTTGTTTGGCAATTTTAGGCCTTAAAACTGCAGTTCTTTTTTGATCTTTACTTTCTTGACTTCAAATGAAGCTTTCATTGTGTGATCTAGTCTGATGGTATACAGTCTATGAATGCAGAAATTGAAGGAGAAATATATTGGCAAGATTACTAAAACTTCTGCACTACGTTTCATGTTACTCGATATTTCCTTCTTCTTCAGACGGCATTAATTTCTTGATATTTTATTTGTTTCTGCTTTCTTGACTGTTTTGAAAGTATATTGTCGGCTAATTGCCACAATTTCATTGAAAGACCTTAACTTGAAGTTTCTCGCACGATCTGAATTATCCTCTTATACCTGCCATCGCCTGATACAGATCTAATGCATTTTTGAAGCCATAATGTAATCAAACGACGTCGAAATCAGATTGAATATTAACGGAAAATTCAAAATCTCGCTAACGAAAAAAGTCTACTTGTGTACAAATTTGTATGAAACGTTGGGTGCAATGCAGCCACAATCTTTAATTCGGGCAAATTAGTTTGGCACATGAAAGCAGTGAAATTTCGCAAACCCTTCATTTTTTGCCAAATAAAACCTCATCAGTTAGAAGTCCCAGTACATATACCGATTTACGGTAGATTTTTCACGCTACTTTCATAGTTAATGAAGTCTTGAGGCTAAATTTTTTTTTTCAATTTAAAGTATGGGTGTTTTATCTTATATGTCTAGATAAAAAATCAAATTGTCAATATGGAAAACGGTTGCCATATGTTCCAGTTTGCCCCATATACGGGGTGTCAATTTGAAAACTTCCCACCCTTGATATCTCTCTTACAGTTAAAAATATGAAAAATCGGAAATACACGTCAATTTTCGTTCTAAGGGGGACACTTTGAATTAATATTTTTAGCTTTCTTGTTTCAACCCCATAGGAGGGGCAAATGTCCCCTTAGAATCTTAAAAGGGACTGGGGGTCAAGTGGCACATCGTTTTAAAGCATAAACTCCTCCATACAAAATGACTCAATGTCAACAAACAAATGACAAATGTCAAGAACTCTATGACGATGATTTTGATAGAAGAATAGAGTTGAGTGAATTCATGAGTCGTCAAGTCAAGGCCCTCCCCAATATTCTGCCGAATATCTGATTCAGCGATGAATGTTCATTTTTTCTAAATGGAAATGTTAACAAGCAAAATTGTCGATGTTGGAGTGACAAAAACCCGCACATTTTTCTAGAAAGACATACACAATATCCTCAAAAAATTAATATTTGGACTGGTATTCTTGGAAATGCCGTTATTGGTCCTTTATTTATTGAAGGAAACTTGACAGGTGATCTGTACGTTAAGATGCTTGAAGAGACTATTGATCCTCATATCACGCATGAGCTAGAAACTCAAATTGATGCAGAAGGTAATTCAGTTTTACAGGAGGATTGGTTAACATTCCAGCAGGACGCTGCTCCACCTCATTATTTTCTTCCAGTCCGACAGTGGTTAAACGAGAGAATCCCGAAGAGATGGATTGGCAGAAGGGAACCAATTGAACGGCCTCCAAGATCACTTGATTTAACACCCTTAGACTCCTTTCTTTGGGGACATCTATAGTCCATTGTTTATAAGACACAACCTGCTGATATTTATGATCTTAAAAGGCGAATTGCAGCAGAATGCCGGTCAATTCCCTGTGAAAATTTTCGAAATGTTAGGGAGGAGTTCGAAAACAGACTATTATTGTTTGCAGGAAAATGGACAACATTTTGAACAACTGATAAGATGGTGCGTCAATAGATATTGTAGAAATTTCTCTTCCGCAAATAAAAAGTAATTTTTGTCGAAGTAAAATAATCAATAAATAAGATATCAATTGTTTAAACTAGATTTTCTTTCTATTATTCAAGGATGTTAAAGGTGTCACCTACTCTTTTAATCATTTGTACTGCAAGGAGAGACAATGCAATAATTTTTGTGTAAACACTAACCTGGAAACCAACTTCGCAATGCGGGAAAGTTTAATTGTTTCTGCAACCTTGAAACGCGATTAGTCGGAAACCTCTGGACAAAAAGTAACAAAGTAGGATATCTCTGAAACGAGAATTGAAGGCCCTTTAACACGATGTGCCACTTGACCCCCATTCTCGTTTAAGATTTTAAGGGTGACATATACCTCCTAGGGGGTTGAAACAAGAAGGCTAAACATATTTATTTAAAGTGTCCCCCTTACAAATAAAATTGACTTGTCTTTCGGATTTTTCATATTTCTAACTGCAAGAAAGATATTAAGGGTGGGAAGTTTTCAAATTGACACCCCGTGTAGTCAGTCAAAACTAGTAGCAACGAACAATCTCGCAGAATTTTTTTTCCACATTTATTATTACTTTATGAACAACTCAAACAACAAATGGAATGACTTTAATGGATAAATTTTAATTATGAGAACCTTACATCAAGCAAGCCGTATTTGTTCTTTTGTTCGGGTTTTATGTTAAAACGCACTGTACCATATTGACGTTCACAGATACGTGGAGTAAATATTAAACGTATAAGAGAAGATGCCGATAGGTAACTACGTAATTTCTGTTTCCAGGTATAAATAACTAATTATTTAACCAAACTGACAAATTAAGGTGACTTTACTGTAAACGGCATTTTTAAGCTGTGAAAAGCTGTTTGTGCCGCTTTCCACTTGTTGAATGGACGAAACTTCCAGATGGCATTTTTTAGATGGCACTATAAATACATGTTTTCCATGAAAACAACTTTAGCGTATAAATAACACTGTGATTCCAAAAACGAATACTAATATTAATTAGAAACACATTCGAGGCATGTGTGTATTTCTTCAAGCTGCCAAGTTACCGATTTATACGTATGTTTGGTTGAGATTAATTTCTAAATGCGGAAATATATATTATATTTTACGTTTGTCATCGGAACAGGTAGAATATAGAATATTGTCTAACTGATTTTTTAAATTTGCATGTTGACATTGAATATATTGACCAATGTAATCGGCCGTCTTGAAGATCGAATGGACACTCCACGTAATAAGCTTAAGATGCTATGTTGATGGGGCAAGTGCTCGCTTCTCTAATCCCCTCTTGTGCAAACATCTTGCTGGATAACTTAATTTCTCCTTTAGTCCTCTGTTACGGCTGATTGAACCCTCAGGATGGTCCAGACCCTTTAATATAGATATGAGTGGGTGCGCGTTGGCCGTTTCAATTAGAAATATCAACAGTGGTTTTGTAGGGAATGTGTTTTGATTGTAAACAGTAATAGTTTGTGCGAGAAATTTCGACTTCCATATATAGGGTGAGACTAAGTAATGGTACACAATGCTATGGCCAGATTTATTATGAAAATATAATGCAATTTCGCAAATTTTAACGGACATAGAATAGGAAAAAATGTTTTGGCGTCTTTGGTGGAGTTAATTTAAAATAAACTTGATTCAACTGTAGATTAAATGTAAAGATACTACTAGTTAGGCTGTATTTGCTGTTCGTATGCAACTTATGAAAATTATCGTATTTGTTTATAAATTTCGCGCTGTAATTATCGTCGGTGAAAGCTGTAAATTTAAATGTAATTTAGAGAAGATTAAAATAAACATATGAAAAATATGTGAAATGCATTTTAAAGTTTGTCCACAAACGCGCAAATGAAGATGCAATGATCATCAAAATGTAAACCTTTTCTTCAGTTAACGCGACAGTACGTATTTCATTTAGGAAGAACATGAGGAACCCATAAGTCAAGTTTTGAGATTAAATCTGGACGTTTCAACTGATCATCAACGGTCAGATTATTTTGAGTCAATTAATTACCTTCAACAGATTCAACAGGGCAAACCAGTTTTGGCACTATCATTTTGTTAATGTAGCTTCTCCATACACATCTAAAAAGAAATTTCTGTTGGAACAGCATTGATACCGTTTCTATAGTAAAACAGTAACAAAAATGTCGCTTTTCACATTTGATACTTAATAGGGCGACATCATATTTTTTTACAGTAAAATGAGTAGTAAAAAAACTAAACTAACTTATATTTAAGTTACATTTGGGTTGATGGCTCAACCAAATGAATGGACTCCTAAACAATGCATTGGTACCAGAGTTTGATTAATATATTTTATTACATTGACAACGCTGTTATTAATACGAGTACTCTTTCATTAAACTTCATTTTATTTTTCTTAATAAATTTGTTGTATGAGACTTCCTGTTTTATCTCAATAGACAGCTTCTTAAATATTTGTGAAGCTTCACGGATGGGGTTTCTTAATCCTATATTAGTTCTAGCACTATATAGTAGTAGTAGTAGTAAACATCTTTATTTCTAAAAAAAGGCTATCGACCTATCGGTCTTTCTGCCCTTGTTTAATACATGTAGTCTTAATCTAGATAAAAAACCAATATGAAAATTCTCCTATTCTAGGTTAACAATAGTAGTAGTAAACATCTTTATTTCTAAAAAAGGCCATCGACCTATCGGTATTTCTGCCCTTGTTTAATACATGCAGTCCCAATCCAGATAAAAAACAAATATGAAAATTCTCCCATTCTAGGTTAACAATGTTATTGAGTAAATAAGGTTTCAGTGGCAAGAAGAAATTGTTTTATTGTCCACTAGTCCGTTGCGTTTGTAAGTGTTCGAGTAGCGTTAATGTAGGGAAACGGAAGCGGGATTGTCTGGTTGGTCTTGTAAGACAAAGGGGATTCAGTATGGTCCAGTTGTAGGGGTTGTTTGTCCATTTTGTCTGTAGCTGTATGAGTCTCTCAGAGATCTTTGTCATGTTTGTGCGTTCGTATAGTAGTTGGGTGGGGGGGGTTGTGTAGTGGGTTTTGGGGGTGTCTTATTCGTGTTATTAGTCTTAGTGCAATTTGCTCTGTTGTTTGTGTATAACGTTTTGTCCTTTCTGTTCCGTTGGTCATGAGTACATGTCCAAAGTCTAGCAAGGGTCTACAAATAGCTTTATATATTTTGGTGGCGGTGTTTGTGCTAATTCCTCTGTCTTTGTAGGTTAGTGATCGGAAGTGTTTCGCTCTCTTCATTGTTTCTGCCCTGATGTTTCGCATGTGTTTAGTGAATCTAAGTTTGTGGTCGATTGTGATTCCAAGGTATTTTACGTCGTTTTTTGGTTGTGTCGTTTGGCCGTCTGCTGTTATTGTAGGGGAATCAGCGTTGAGTCTGTGGTTTGTGAGCAGAAGTTGGTTTTTTGACGCGTTTGGTGTTAGTCTCCATTTATAAAACCATGTCATTGTGTTGTTTGTTAGTGTTTGGAGTCTTTGCGTTGCTCTCTCAGTAGTTTTGTCATGTACAATATAGCACTATATATATATGCACTATATCTTTATTTCCCAATAGGCTATCGGCCCTCGGCCTTTCTGCCCTTGCATATATACATGTATTGTGTTAATTTTCAAACTTAAACTATCTTAATTGTAAACTTTAAATTATTACAAAGCAAAAAAAATCTCTCTTCTATGTCACGTCTTTTCATCGTCTAGCAGGTTGGTTCAGTCGTGTTAGAAGTGTTCAAGTAGTGTTGTTGTTGGGAAGCGGAAGCGGGATTGTCTCGTTTGTCTCGTGAGGCAAACGAGATTCAATAGGGTCCAGTTGTAGGGATTGTTTTTCAATTTTGTTTGCAATTGGAGTTGCCTTTCTGTTATTCGCGTTATTTTTGTTCGTTCGTAGAGTAGTTGGTTTGACGGGTTGTGTGGTTGGTTTTGAGGATGTCTTATTTTCGTTATTGATCTCAGGGCAATCTGTTCTGTTGTTCGAATGTGTTGTTTAGTTTTCCTAGATGCATTCGCTGTCAGTATATGTCCTTAGTCAAGCAGAGGTCTATATATTGATTGGTAAATTTTTGTGGCGGTCTTTGTACTAATTCCTTTGTCTTTGTACGTCAGTGATCGGAAGTGTTTTGTCCTTTGAATGATTTTTGTTCTTACGTTCTGTGCGTGTTTTGTAAATTTTAGTTTTTGGTCCAGTGTCATTCCTAGATATTTTGCCTCTTGTTTTGGTCTAATTGTGTTTCCGTCTGTTGTTATTGATTTAGAGTCGTCTTTAATTTGGTGGTTTGGTAAAAGTAGTTGGTTTTTCGTGGCGTTTGGTGTAAGTCTCCATTTGTAGAACCATGCAATTGTATTCTTTGTAAGTGTTTGAAGTTTTTGTACCGCTTTTACTGTAGTTTTGTCGTGCACGATCAATGCAGTGTCGTCGGCGTGTTGTAGTATGTAAGCAGATTTGTCAATGTGTCTTTTGTCGTGGAGACTGTGATTGTATATGTCGTGACAGTAAATATTGTAATGAAGGGGTGATGGCGGGGATCCTTGCTCAATCAAAGGAGAGGGTGTTGTCTATGCGTACTTCTAGGTGTCTGTTTGTGAGTAGGTTTCTGATTGCGTGAATTATGTATTTGGGGGTTCTAGCACTAGTAGTAGTAGTAAACATCTTTATTTCTAAAAAAGGCTATCGACCTATCGGTCTTTCTGCCCTTGTTTAATACATACAGTCTTAATCTAAATGAAAAACAAATATGAAAATTCTCTTATTCTAGGTTAACAATACTATTAGATAAATAAGATTTCAGTGGCAAGAAGGAATTATTTTATTGTCCACTAGTCCGTAGCGTTTGTAAGTGTTCGAGTAGCGTTAATGTAGGGAAACGGAAGCGGGATTGTCTGGTTGGTCTTGTAAGACAAAGGGGATTCAGTATGGTCCAGTTGTAGGGGTTGTTTGTCCATTTTGTCTGTAGCTGTATGAGTCTTTCCGAGATCTTTGTCATGTTTGTGCGTTCGTATAGTAGTTGGGTGGGGGGGTTGTGTAGTGGGTTTTGGGGGTGTCTTATTCGTGTTATTAGTCTTAGTGCAATTTGTTCTGTTGTTTGTATATAATGTTTCGTCCTTTCTGTTCCGTTGGTCATGAGTATGTGTCCATAGTCTAGCAAGGGTCTACAAATAGCTTTATATATTTTGGTGGCGGTGTTTGTGCTAATTCCTCTGTCTTTGTAGGTTAGTGATCGGAAGTGTTTTGTTCTCTTTATTGTTTCTGCCCTGATGTTTCGTATGTGTTTAGTGAATTTAAGTTTGTGGTCAATTGTGATTCCAAGGTATTTTACGTCGTTTTTTGGTTGTGTCGTTTGGCCGTCTGCAGTTATTGTAGGGGAGTCAGCGTTGAGTCTGTGGTTTGTGAGCAGAAGTTGGTTTTTTGACGCGTTTGGTGTTAGTCTCCATTTATAAAACCATGTCATTGTGTTGTTTGTTAGTGTTTGGAGTCTTTGAGCTGCTCTCTCAGTAGTTTTGTCATGTACAATAAGTGCCGTGTCGTCTGCGTATTGTAATATGTATGCCGATCTGTCGATTTGATTTTTGTCTGGTAAGTTGTAATTGTATATGTCATGGCAGTATATATTGTAGAGAAACTTTGAGAGCGGGGATCCTTGAGGGAGCCCTTGTTCAGGGGAAAAAGAAAATGACAGTGTTTTGTCAATTCGTACTTGTAGTTGTCTGTTTTCTAGTAAGTTCTTTATGGTGTGTAGTAGATATGTTGGTGTGTGTAGTTTGTATAGTTTGTATAGTAAGCCTCTATGACAGACACTGTCAAAAGCCTTGTTAATGTCCATAAACAGGCAAGATGTCTTTCTGTCAGTTAGGTGGGTAGTTTGTATATTGTTGGCCAAAATAAAGAGCGGATGAACGGTCGAGTGATGCTGTTTGAAACCAAATTGGTAGGTAGGTTCTAGCACTATTTAGTCTGATAATGTTGTTTCTTAAGCAGTATGTTTGGGTTAGAATACACTATGGTATAATTTGATCGATTGAGTGCTGCTGTTTTTAAGAAATCCATATGGATCTAAGTTTATATGAGATAAATCTTTCGATGAATTATATCATTCGGTTTTTTTTATTACTGTGTCCATTATTTTAGAGAATACCCTGATTATGGAGATGGGTCTATAGCTATATCGTTGAGTTTTCAGCCTGACTTGTATATCGGGCACACTCTAGACGTTTTGAGTTCAGGAGGAAGTTGGCCTGTGTTGAGTGCCCTATTTACCAGTTGCACCAATATACCCAAAATGTGCTCTTTGATAACAATTAAATCAATTACTCTAATTTCATCATGGCCGGGTGCCATCATTTACAAGTGTGCCATTGATTTCGATTTGAATGATATTGTTGTTTTTTACACTAGTATTATTTAGGAATTAATTTATTATATTCCATTGTTTTTTGCACTATTTGCGGCATAATCCCATTTATTTATAAAATAAAGAGTTTTTAATGATTTTATTTTATTATTTATAGATTTTTTAGTTTTATAAAATTTAGCCCAAGCTTATTATTATTTGGAAAAGTTTTGTGTTTTTTATAGGCCGATTCTTTTCCCAAATTAAAACTAATAAGTCTGCTGATACCCACTCATTATATAAATATATGCTCTAAAAAATCTAATAAATTGCGAATTTACTTTCCGAATAACCTAATAGAGCTTATTTTGAGAAATTCTAAATTGAAACAACTGCACACAGTTTCCTATTGAACTGCTTAATAATTACTGTATCGCTTGATAGATGTATTGAAAATATCTTCTTTTGTCAGCAGGCGGCATCCTTAGAAAAAGTGTTAAAAAAAGAACAGCAACAACACCAACAATTAGAATTAGAAAGAAGTGGATGGGACCAAGACAGAGGGGACAGAGATATCAAAGGCAATGGCAGTGTCAGCCCTTCAAATTCCGAACCTCGCGTCCATAATGATTCGCCCTTACCAGCACCGGACTCGCAGAAAAACCTTTGCGCCACCATTCCACCCATATCTCAGGTTAGCTATATTTTTAACAGATTATCTTAATGCTCAACTTTGCAACTGGTTTCAGACGGAATCAAAACTCTGCAATGAATATCCTTATAATCAAACTCCAAGCTCAGGACCTGCAATGATGTCTTCGCCAGCTTCAAACTTGCATCATATGCAGCAGCTGTTGCAGCAACATGTTCTGAGTCCTACACAGCTACAAAGTCTTATGAAGCAACATTCGATTCTTCAGCAGCAACAACAGCAACATCAGGTAATAATATTTTCGTTTTGTTTAATGTCATAAAAAGCTTTAACTATGTCTAAAAGCTAAAGCTGGAATTGAATGATTCAAAAGGACAATTTCTTCTATTGCATCTTCCATTTCTCCACATTTTGCAAGAACTGTCATGTGCAGTTCAAAAAAGGAACTCTCAATCACTAACATTCATTCGGTTTTTCAATGGGATGTTTTTCAGTGGGATGTTAGTATATTATTCGCGTACATTTTCAAAAAAATTGTAAAATCTACAGCCGCTGTTTGCCTAAAGTCAGTTTAATGGGAAATTTTTCGACGCAATTCAGCTTTTCACTGCTCACCTTCGCAGGTATAATTTATTCCTAGAGACGTTTGCACGAAAAGTGTTTTTATTTTAAAGAAGTTTAGAACAAAACTGATTTCCCATACAAAGAAATACTGTGTCCAATTATTAAACCATACCACATCAAACACGTTATGAGGTAACAATATTTATTTGCCGTAAGCAAAAAGTTATAAACATTGTTTTTAAGTACTCCAAATAATAGTCATATGAGTAGAACAAAGCGAATAATAAATGTCCATACTGAGTTCTCACTAAATAATTGGTGAAGGCGTGGCTCGGGGATTGCTCTGCTGTGGAGGTTTTCCTTGGAGCTCGTTCTTTCGAACTTTTGCTCCTTCCGGATTGCCTCTAGGCTTTGTTGTTTTTTTGAGGAATGCTTGGATTGGATCTATTTTTAAGGCTTTATGGATGTGCTGGTTGCGTACATACCAGGGCCCCATTTCTCGGGTTTAATTGGCCTTCCTCAGCCTATCTTCTATAGTTCTACAGTGGATGGGATCACTCGATTGCCTTCGAGAATAGTTATTCGTTTCGCAAGAGAACCCCACCCACTTCTCTTATGAGAACGCCGTTCCCCGGTTTCGAGAATTTGGACCCAGGGAGATTTGGAAGGTTTGGATTCTGGAAATGTTGGTTGGGATGGTTTCTGAAAAGGCTGAGGCACCATATAGGATTTGCGGCCGGCGTATTTGTTTGTACAGGAGGGGTTTATTTTTGAGTGATTAAGGAAAGGGAAAGGGCAGCCCCGGCCCTTCTTTTGGCAACTTTGCCTCTGATGTGTTCAGTAAAGTCTTTTGTTTAAACTAATTCCTAAATATTTCATATGGTTTGATCAGGCTATTGTTGTTCTTTAAATTAAAATTTTAAATTTTGTTGTCACGTTTATTTGTGATTAAGGCCTGAGTTTTATCTGCGTTAATTTTTATTTTGCACGTTTCTGTCCAGTGTGTTAGTCCAGGGGAATGGTCGTGGTATGGCTTCTCATTTTATTTAGGTTAAAAACTTTATTTTCAGATTATAAGACTTTAGAAATATACAAAATCATAGCAGGGTTAATGTTTAATAGCGTTATAGCGATTGTCAAGTCAATATAACAATCTGTAGAATAAATTGATTTAAATAATATTATAAAATGTTTTAAGCAGTCAGATGTGTGCGGCCTTGTCTACGATACATACTGTTTGGTTTTAATATATAGTGTGTCCGAAACTTGTGTGCATAAAAATCGAGTGATAGTTCTAAACTAGCAAGTTGCGCCAAGTTTTTGGAAACTATTCTTGAAAGCTCAGCGAACTTATTTATGCTACAAATGAGTTAATGTTTTTATCGGTTGTGTTGTTTTTTAATTTCTTTAAAGTATTTAAAGTTTGCTCTACATATAAAATATTCATTTTGATCCGGCATATTATCATAATAATTATACAAAACAATATAAAAAAAGTACTATAATTAGAATTAAAAATCAATCGCAATTCTCAGTCAGTTTATATAAAAAGTCTAATAATTTAATATAAAAAGAGCAGGACTATTCTAGAAAGTCGTACTGCGTCCAAACGACCAAACGGGACTTAACTCTCTTTGTAATTTTACCATTTAAGTTTTTCGTAATAGTTTTTAACTATTACGGTTTTCAAGCATTAATATAAGCCACTTTTACTGAACAACAGCTATTTCTCTGATGCATGACAGAACTCTAGCTAAGAGTAACCTGAAAACTACTACGTAACTAAACTGAGGGAATTAGCTGACTATTTATTAAGTGCTGACTATTTATTAAGTATGTAAAATCAACGCGCTGACCCTGATTGACTATTATCGCTGACATCTGTTTTATATACTACCAAAACAGTAGATAGAAAATTTGAGGTGCGATAACTACTCGACAACACTATGTTTGATGATTGCCATGTTTTCTGGATCCGGATGTATCAAGCGTCAGTGTAAATTCGTAGCGATGACCTCCTATCCGTTTTCAGGACCTTTCATTCTACAACATGTAAGGAACTTTTCCGAATTAAATGTTTTCATCACCGGCCAGAGCGTGCGTGAATTTCTTTACATTTGGGTAAAATATATTTCTACGTCTTGTGACCAATTCCAGCATCAGAGTCCAAGAATATATTCCTTAATATCCACACATTACTCCAAGTCCTTGTCAGGCTCTTAATAAATGTCCTCCAAACCTGTCCTGTCTTTCAAAATATGCTTTATTGCCACAGAAAAATTTAGAAATTTTATGGACATTTTATGGTCTTCATTTTTTTCGTCTCCTTCACATTCCTCTGCTGGCAAGGTTTTAGCGTATCCTTCTTCCTTCGGCAGACACAGCTTCAACTTTTGCAACCTTGCTCTTGAATTCTGCAATCAGCCCCGTCTTCGTGTCGCTGCCGACGGTTATCGCGGCCTCTTCTATGTGAATGCGGTTTTCACCTGCCCCGGTGAGAGACGTGTCTTGGAACTCTTTTCATCAATTCCACCACTACCTAGAGCTTGGTCACTCCTGAATGCAAATCTTCAGGACACCTCGAATATCACTCACCCGATTAATGTCATTGTATGATTTTGCTCCGAACAATTCCAGAACTCATTTAGCTAAACATGATGGAACAAGCTGGTTCTGAAATTATTCACTGGAAATTGTGATAGGTTCCTGTTCAACTCATCCAAGTGACAACTCGGAAGGTGGGTGCTTTTCAGAATTTCCAGTTTCAGCTGTGTGCGCACATCTTGTAAGTCTTCCGGACAAATCCTAATGGAAATTATTAATTTCCAAGGTTCGTTGGCTTCGGTCATTAGCCAGTCAAATGTGAAGGTAGAAACAACTATACACACAAACTGATGATGGTGGAGAAAGACACCGAAACGTATTTGTGACATTTTAAATAATAAACAATAAAATTTACTGAAACCCAGGATTTTTTTTTGGATACTATTCTCAATCGCAAGTTTGGTATTTAACTTTTGAATACCATATTGACTATTGCCTTGAAATTGTAGATGCGTTGGCAACTCTTTTTTACAAATTTTTGTAATTATTTTAATTCTTTCCGTGGTTTCAAAGTTCATTTGACACTTTCTGTTGCGCTGGCTTAATTTTTTTCCATTAATTTCTTCATGATAGCTTTCCGATTGATATTTGTGTGAGTTTGAATTTGTTTCTCATCCGATCTCCTTGTCTTAGGACAGATGCAGCATCACTGAGATTGGCTAATGAATTATCGTTGTGATGGTCAAAAAGTTGAATTTTTTTTGAATCTATCCCTGGCCCACCGTGCAAATTTGGTACTTTTGCATATAGTCTTTACTGAATCGTTCCGCTCTTTACAGGGACAAGCGGCACCTAGATTCATTCCTCTTATGATCGTTATCACTGTTACAGTTATTCACTACTAGTCAAGGTCTCTGAGTTGCTGAAAATGACTACTGCTGCCGTGCGGATCAGAAACATCGAAATCTCAATAACTGACGTTTCCTCTCCAACTCGCTATGTGTAACTCTGTCCTCTAGTTTGTACCCAACTCCCACCACCACACTAAATAACGCTCTTTGATCTTTTTGGCGATTATTTTCTCGCACTTGATATCTTCTTGCCTGATTTTGAGTCCTTCTCTTTTGTTTCCTTCCTTTTTAAGCATCTTTTCTGCTGTGTTCTTCCAATTGAAATGCACTTGAGTTGTGGTAAATAACTGATCACACTACACACACTGGAAATTCTTGACAATATCTCATGATTAATTAGGGAAATATCTGTGGCAAAACAAATTATTAGTTTTTGTGCGAACAAGGTACGCAGTTAGCATAAAATAATTAGTTGTCATAAATCAAAAACAGTTCATTGATTTCTCCTCTTATCTGTAAACCGAATATCACGAACCTACATTGAAGCACATGGATCATGTCATCTCCATATATCATTCAATTAACTGTAAACCCTGAGCTTCCAAACTTGGTTATAAAGGGGTTTAAGATATGAAAAGGAGATGAAATATGTTATAGAAAAACGCACAAACGAAAAAAAAAAACATAATTCAAATAAAGAAGTTTGACTCAATCGTTTAATGCAACTGCGGCTTAATTTTGGATAACAAATATTTCAGAGCATGTTCACTTAATTTATTTGTAGAAAGCATATTCATAAAAGTTGAATATTTAGCATTGTATAGAAACTTTTTTGCAGCATCATCAATTGGCAGAACTAGGTAAAAAACAAATGGAACAGACTATACAACAACTTCAAGAGCAGCTTCAACTGAATCTCATTCAACAGACACATATCCTACAGAATCCTGATAAGAAGAAGGCTTCAGGGTCTCTTCAACAGTTAGGCCTTCAACAGCAGCAAATTATTCAACAACTACAATTGGTTCAGCGACAATACGTTGTTCATCAAGGTATGGGTATGCAACCTTTGATGATGGCGCAAGGACAAGGTAATTGCCAGAACGGTTGAAGCAGGTTTGGGTGGTAATAACCGTGAAGAATTTAGAAGACTTCCGGCTGATGAAGAAATAAATTCCATACAGTATTAACTAAAAAGTTCTTCTTAATATAATGCAAGTAAAGAATGCTGCTTGCCTTTTAAGTTTTGAGTAATTGCAAATCAATGAACTATCACGAAGTGTACTAAAATCGATAATATTAATAGTAATGCTAATAAAGATAACGAAGGAAGAGCGAAAATTAGTGAAGAGAAGGCAGGATTGACATATTTCCAGCTTTTAGGTACGTATAGAACCTAGATGGTCATTCGGATTTAAATGGATGGGTCAGGGCAAAGCCAGTATAGTAGCATTGATGATGGAGCCGCTGTGGGTCAAAACGCGATATTGTCTAACACGACGGCTAGTCACGTGCGGTTAAAACTCTTAGCTAGTGACGACGCGTCGATACCTTTCACAAAAACATTTTGCATGTGTCGGGCACTGGCTTGGCACTGACTTCCGATGTATCTGGTTCCTTTTGGGTTCCAAAAGCTGGAAATATTGTCGACCTACTTGTTTTAAGCGCACGTGACTTCCTGGCCGTTCAAATCTTAGATTACTATTTATTAATATTATTATATTCAGTTGACAATTGCACTTTTAAGGACTAGCATGAGCAATAATATTGTACTTTATAAAAAAATTTATTTCACTAAACTTTTTTACAGGAATGAACTCAAGAGATGTAATGAGTCCTTGGAAAGATATCAGCGAACAGCATCATGTAGTGAATAGTAAACCTCCATCTGAAATAAATGGTGAGTATCATTATATTTAATCATTCCGATCTCTGGGAATGTTTATTTGTGTTAGAACGGACGTCATGTGTTTAAAAAATATCGAATACGTTGTTTTGAATTTTTCCAGAAATAAACGATCTGATCGGTAAATAATAAAATAATTATCAGTTAACAGGAATTATTTATTTATCAATCCTTGCCAACAAGCATTTTTGAAATTCTACTCCGTCAGAAATGTGGTTTATCGTACATGTTTAGGTAAAAGTTTATAATTAAATTTCTAGTTTATTGTTAGTAAAGCACATTTATACAAGGCCTCCGAAGATGGCAACGAAAAATGTGTCATTATGTATGAATCTGTTTATTTAACGCTGGTTTTAAATAAACAAATATTACCCCTAGAAAAATATTAGGAACTCACATCAATTTAAGTGAATCATACCAATGAAATTTTATTAAAACATAATTTATTAACAAATCAATACTAGAGATTCGAGTTCCTCTCGATAAATTTATTTTACAAATAAATGAAAGCTACTGATGTAATCGAATGCGTCAAAAAGTTTATTAACATCTGTGAGTAAAAGTTGCTATTTTTACTCATTAGAATGAAATTTTGATGGTACAATTTACGTACATAAATTAATACATTATACCGTAACATAAAAGTTTGTTTTCCATATTGAACTGTTTATTGCGCGCGGTTTCGTATGCAATGTAGTTAGTTGCGCTTTTTGTGTGAACGAAAGAAAACTTTATTTGAATTGTTATAATGATATTGATGATCGAAACAAATCTTAAATAGGCAATTTTAATTATTCCAGATAACACTACGGGATTATTGAATATACAAAGTAGAATAAGCCGAGAAGACTCCATATCGGAAGAAAAATACGTGAGGACAACGACTCCAGATAGAGTACACCATCACCTGTATGGCCATGGAGTTTGTAAATGGCCGGGCTGTGAGACTATATGTGACGACATTCATGCATTTATCAAGTACGTGCCAACTATTATATATGTTTTTTCAATTAAGTAATTTTTCTACAACTTTAAAAAGAATCATCTCTGGGCAAATTTTGTTAGGTCATGAAAATACTTGAAACACGTAAATGATTTAGTGATCCTCTTCGTAGTGGAATGGCACATTTTGGTTTCCGGACCTACAGGTGGATGTGTAATGTAGTCTTACGTGACGTTTCGCCTGCATCTGAAACATGTGTCCAGAAAACGCGGATTAACGATTTTTAAACGATGATACGACGTTCCGTGTGTTGTAGCTTGGTTGAGATTTAATCACAATTTTAATGAAATTCAAAATTGTTAATTAAACACTTAACGTTTTCTTGTTCATTGTTTCTACATGCTTGGAACTACAACAGAATCAGGCATCCTTTGTCCGCTGGTATATCATCTTTGAGAATTATTCCAAAGATATAATCAACACCTCAGTTAAAAAAACTATTGAAACGAAAAAAACACACTTTGAGTTAAATGACTTGATAAATCCCACTACGAACGATTTCACATGCGCTCATTATAAAAAGCGAATATTTGAGTTTAGCTAATGAAAGGATTAAAATGAGTAATGATCTGGTAGAAAATTACCATCTGCTTGATTACGATGCACAAAATCCAGAAATGTATTTTATCTCTGCCTGATGCAATTTCTTCAAAACCTGGGCTTTGATATTTCTTGATCTTCTGACCGGCAAGTTAGAGCTGTTAATCCCCAAATAAAGTGTCTATGTAGAAATAAAACGTGTCGATTTTAGGCGCTTTGAAATATTAGAAGCTTTTTCTTGATGATTTTGCCTCAAAATTTTCGAGCAGAACAAAGACATATTTTTCTCATGTCTTCTAATACAGATTGATAAAGAGTGCTCATATTTCACAATAAAAACGAATTATTTTTCAAAAGGTAATCAAGAGCCATCACCTAGACCTAGAGACCACATTTTGGCTCAAGCTGTAACAGGAAAATTCTAATTAGAAAAGAAATTAATTTAGAAAAGATACCTTGACATTTCGAGAGCAAATCTGCTATAGTTCTCAAAAGCAACCTAACAAATACTATATTTATAATTTGTGTAACAAGGCTAAATGAATACACATGTGACAAAAAACGCTCTTTTTGCGTTATTTTTAATTGTCAATTATTGACTCTGAGTCGATTTTTTGTGAGAGATTCTTGACATTTCATTAAGAACATAAAATGCAGAATACTCAAGAGCTCCATAGCATAACAGTGAGCTTTATTTGTGCATCGAAATGTATCACCGAGTGCTGTCCAGCAGCCACAATTGGTTCAGATACAGCTTAACAAGAACAACTCCAAATAGAAGAAGCAATTTTCAAACAGGCAAAGCAGAGTGTTAATGGGCATATACCTACAACTCTAGAGTAGAGAAATAATCTACGGGAAATCTTGAAGATCAAGCACTTCGATCAGCAAAATACAGGGATGCTCAGTATTGCGCCAGAGTGCAATATTTCAATAAATATGACTTTCAGAAGGAAATGTTCTTTATTTAAAAGAAAGTTTTCGGTGATTAAGAGTGGACATTTAAAAATTATTTTCCAACACTCAGGGTGTAATTCTCGTTCATAAAATTGTGGTAATATCAAATTATAAAATCAAATTTATCAATCATATCAAGGTCTAATGCTCATTTATGTAAAATGTTTAATCTGAAAAATTCAAAGTTTTTTTAAATTTTTACAGCTCTGTGTTTAATAGAAATCAGCGCTGCACCATAACGGCTGCGAATTTCGAAATACATTTTCTGCAGTTCGTATAGGATTCAATTCATAAAAAGTCTTTCACAATCCGGCCAATAAGCCGTATGATCAAGTCAACCGTCTACATGTTGACACTCCAAAAATCTGTTAAACGGCAGAAAGTTATTTTACCACAAATAAGAGATTCTCTAACTGTTACCCATTTTGATGAGAACCAAATTACAGTCTTGCTTGAAAAGAACTATTAGCTAATCGGAACACTAACAATGTCTTTAGTTGAGACAAGTAACTGTGAAAGAAATACAAGTATGCAGTACCAGTCTTCACTGAAAGAAAGTGGGATTTCGAGTTTGAGTATAATGGAGAAGATTTTAATGATTTAGGTTACTACTCTCAGTGAAAGTTGATTCCCGACAGAATTTTAGTTGGGAAACACTTTGCTGTTATTCTTCCCGTTTTCAAGCTTCATTGGCAAAATGTTCTCTTAATCTTCAAATCAGAACCCAACAGTTCTTGACGGAAGGCTACGCTGTAGTTAAGATACTTGTTCCTCTTTCAAAGTTTATTGACGGTAGTTCGAGGAACATCTGTGTCCTTGGATATTGAGCATCATCATGTGCGTAAAACTTATTTTTCACTTCGAAGCAGTAATTTTCCGGGAGAAGTAAACGGCAACGGAAATAACCAACAGTTTACCGAATTCCTAAATCGTCCGAACTGTATTAGTCTGACGCTAAAAATGACCATGGAGAAAGACATTGCTGATTCTCTCTCTGTGCCTTTCCTGAACGTACGGGTAAACCACCAAGGCATAACAACATATAGAGAAATTTTCCAAACAGATCAATAAGTAAACAACGTCACCAATATCTCAAGTTCAACTTTATTCAACTGAAACCTGATAATATAAGGGATTTGCCTCAAAAAAGAAACGTGATCAAAATGGGCATGCAGATTCAACGAAGACGTCAGTCACTAACAAAACTAAACCTGAATTGTGAAACAAAACATATTTGAGATGCAATGGATGACCGAATAAACCATTTAACGTCGACAAAAAATGTTTTTTGTAAAGATGCCGAAGAACTTGTTCGAATATTACTGTATATAGAAGGACGAAATATGCTTTGAGTCTATGAAAACATCAAGAATTATCCAAGATTAGCAAAATAAGCGCATCATACTGTAGGCATATAAATATATCGGTTACCGGCAATGTACGAAATCCATCATTCTGCAAACTGACTAACTCGCCAGGCTCTTTGCAGAATCGCTACTACTTTGGGCAATCTGCAAAATGCCGTACGCGCTAGTCAATCTGAGTGTTATATACGTTTAATCTTCACATTGACTAGACAATGTGCATAATACCTGTTGCTGCGAAACTTTGCAGGTTAGTTTTGCAACGGAACTTTGCTGTTTAGTTTTACAAGAAAAGTTTACTGTTTAGTGTCCTAGGTAGGAAACAACTTTATAAAATTTACCGCGTTTCCAAAGTATTGCTTATTGATTTTTAGTTTGTACATATTCCTGTCCTATTAGCGTTGTGCAAAAAAATGTTGTCTTTTTGGCAGTTTGGTATTCGGGTTTATAATTTAGTTTCAAATGGAAACCAGTGCAATGAATAGGGGACATCTTTTCCAATGAAAAATCAAGGACTAAATATGAAACATCATACAAGATTTTTGAGAAACGATGAGCTCGAAATATGTAAATGTCGTTAATAAAAACAAACTGATAGCATCATTTTGTGAGTGTGCATAAAAATTTAAATATCTTCCTCCGTTAGATGGAGCAAATGATATATGTTTTCATCCATATGCTGTTGATAAATTATAATATTAGTGTTAAATAAAATTTACAAAATTACATTAAATTGTTTTGTATTTGGTAAAAAAGTTAGCATTTTCCCATTAAATAAATAATTAATTTCATATACATATAATAATGAATTTAATTTTACCAAAAATATGCCTTTTTTGGGCTCACCATTATAAATCACTGAACAACAAGTTTGGCATAATCCGCGCTCTGCAGAAAGTAAACAGCAATTTCGCAGCATCAGGTATTATGCACATTGTCTAGTCAATGTGAAGATTAAACGTATATGACACTCAGATTGACTAACGCGCTCGGCATTTTGCAGATTGCCTGAAATGTCGTAGTCAATTTGCAGATTACCCAAAGTAGTAGCGATTCTGCAACGTTCCAAGCGAGTCGGTCAGTTTGCAGATTGCCTGGGCATTTCGCACATTGCCGTTAACATATCCACAAAGCAACGGTGTTTTACATGGAACTTTGCACAGAAACCACATCAATCCATGTAGTACTTTAATCGGGATCCATAAGATTCCGTTTGAAAGAACCAAATCCCTGGACTGCACTTATTTGATGTCCACAAATAACCTATAAAGGCTTTTCTGCGTGCTTTCAACAAATGTGTTGTTTTGGACGCGGAGGTTGCAAGTTTCCTCTCACAACCCTCTTTTTTTTGTAGACACAAAACGACTAAACTGATTATAGATTACGTTTACTACGTATTGTATTGTATTTGTGTCACTATGCAGAAGGGTCAGGTAGTGATATGAGCAAGCAACAATATTGCAGACAGAACAGATCCACGAAAAAATGCAATATTAACACTAAAATAAATTGTTTAAAAGACCATCCGTTCAGGAAGTGAGCATTGGAAGTAGCACATAAGTAAGAGGCAACAATGACTGCTTCAATAAAGTAGCGGTATGGACAGGGTTCAGACAAAGCCTTTGACTAGCCTTATTCCAACGCTTTTTAACGCTACCACGGACGAAATCGGAAAACATTACATAATTATGTACAGGGTGGGCCAGTAAGGCAGGTGCTCGGCCGTATCTCACAAACCATTAGTCGTATCGATTTCAGGTAAAAACTAATATGAATAAAGAGACCACGGGAAAATGCTGGAAAAGACTTTCAATTTCGCAAAATGGCCGCTAGAGGGCGAAATTGCAACAGTAAATTTTAAATACGGATTTTTTGAGGTTTCAGATAAGCTAAGAGATGTTGAAAATACTTTAGTCCTATTCCTGAGAGAATTTGGCTTATTTTTTGCTAGAGTCTCGTTCTTCTAGCTAGTCAAATAAAGGGGTGGGGGAAGGCCAAATAATGGTTCAAAAAGTTATTGATAGCTCCGTGTTTGCTTAACAAAATTCAACGCTTAAATTTCATTTGAAAAGCTCTTTATTTACCTTAACACCTGCTGTAAAATATTCGACCATATGATTGCCACTTTGGCTGTCAGAGGGCTCGTTATAAAAGGTCGTCAAACTTTTTCGTTTTTCTTAAATTTTTTAAATGAAATCATATATAATATTTGCTGCTTAGAAAGAGGATAAAAAATGAAGCAAAATAGTTAAAACCGCACACCGATATATTTATTGCAACCGAAGATATAAACAATTTGACAATAAGAATGACATTATAATAATACATGGCAATTATTGGTCCTGATAAGAACCGATTGCTATATTTCACGCATTATGAGTATTTCCGCGGATGAAATACACCCTTGGGATTAAAACCTGCTTATATGCTCAAAATGTTTTCCGTCATTTTAAGAGATGCATTGCTCAAGCCTGTTTCTCGTAGATAAAACAGCACTCTCGACTTCTGCGACAAGAATGTGATGAATTACACCCTTAATTTCGCTTATTAGCTCTTGTTTGGAAGTTGGTCTGGTTTGGTAAACAATCTCTTTTATTCTCCCCCACAAATAAAAGTCAGTACGCGTAAGATCGGGTGACCTAGTTGGCCACGGGAATAAACTGCCTCGTCCTATTCATCTATCTCGATAAGCGTTGTCTAAAAATCGACGGACATTTACCGAGAAATGAGCAGGGCCCCGTCTTGTTGAAAAAACATGTTTACTCGCTTTCGCAACGGTATGTCTTCTAAAAGTAATGGTAGTTAGTTTTGTAAAAAGTCTAAATACATATTTCCATTTAGCTGCTGTTCAAATATAAATGGACCAATAATTTGTCCCCCAATTATCCCGCATCAGACATTGACACTAAATCGACCTTGATGATCAACCTCCTGCTGAAGATTGTCAAACAAATGCATTTGTTAGTACGAATACTGGACGTTAAAACGGAATAAACTGTATTCGCTATAAAATCAGCTATATCTTCGGTTGCAAAAAAATTATCGATATGCGGTTTTCACTATTTTGTTTCATTTGTCGTTCTCTTTTTAAGCAGATTAAATATTATATATCCTTAGATTTAAAAAATTGAAAGAAAACGACAAAGTTTGACGACCTTTGATAACGCGCACTCTCGCGGCCAGACAGGCCGTCATGAGGGCGAATATTTTATAGCATGAGTTAAAGTAAATAAAGAGCTTTTTAACCAGAATTAAAATTTTTAATTTTGTTAAGCCAATACGGAACTATCCATAACGTTTTCAACCAATATTTGACTTTCCCTCACCACTTTATTTGACTGGCTAGAACAATAACACTCCCACAAAAAATAAGTGAAATTCTGTCAAGAACAGAATGAAAGGATTTCCAACCTACCTTAGCCTGTCCTAAACCGCTTAAACTCAGTATTTAAAATTTAATGGTGCAATTTCGTCCTCTAGCGGACATTTTGCGAACTTGAAAGTAATTTCCAGCAATTTATTTTGGTCACTTTACTCATATAATTTTTTACCCGAAATCGATACTACTAATAGTTTGTGAGATACGGCCGACCACCTCTCTTAGTGGCCCACCCTGTACACTGACGACTCAGTTGTAATATCAGAGGATGAGAACATTTTGCAAACACTTCTGTACAGGTTTGAAACAATCGCACGAACATTCAATGTAATCAGATCGGCACACATCAATAGTGAAAACTGGAATGAAGCAACTGAAAATGGTAAAAGAAGAGAGACAGAGCACGAATAGACCTAGAAGAAACGGACTAAAGTGGTTATGAAACGTAACATGATTTGAACACAATCTCTTCAATTTTGTCTTTCATCGACAATATTGCTTCGCCCACGTCAGCGTCAGTAGGGCACATACACACTTACCAAGTACTATTACAATAATGTCGATAGTGCTGTAAGACAATACTTCGATCACTGTCACATCGATCCAGGAAATGCTAGCAGCAGATGCCGGTGAAACGCCGGAGGAGATCGCACGTACTGGCTCTGGAAGAGTATACGCCCGTCCGAGTATCCGACTAGTGTGAGGCTCTCACAATAACTGCACTACAAAAGAGGGCATGTACGAGTACAAAATACCCTTAAGTGACTACGTGCCGCAGTCCGAGAGGCATGCACGGTCTGGCTCCATTAGATAGATAAATAGATACTAATATGGCTGCGCCAAAACGGTAAAAAAAATACTAGTACAAATACAAAATACTTGTACAAACAAAATAGAGTTTCGAGTTTCGAAACAAACAATAAATATTAACCAACAGAGTTGTTTACAAAACAGTTTGGTTTTTGTCAATCCGTAGAGCCGTATGAATTAATCTCGTATGTTACATATCGAAATTCTGTTGGAAGTCCGCACTTGCTCCAATATAAAATTCGAGCAATTGATTTCTGAGGTTGAAACAATACGGTTTACCAGAACTTGCCCTAGAAGAAAAGTCGACGTAAACAGAAATACAGGGAGTCAAAGCTATTTTTTTAAATGATTTTTTTCAAATAACTATTGAACAATTTAATTATAAAACTTTAACGAATGAAACCGTTTTTAAAAAGCTTTATTGATACAACGGCGAATTAGCTTAACTACTTGACTCCACAAGGTTGTTACAAAGAATGAAATATTATGTGAAACAACCAAATGAGGTAAACGTAACTGCTGAGACGTCGAATGCTGGAGCCTGGTGGCTTCTTGGTATTCTGGTTGCAGAGTCAGTTGCTATGGCTGTAACTACTTGGAGGTTTTTACTGAAATCACTTATTCAGAGGTTTTCGCGAATGACAAATTTGATAAGCAACTCAGTTTTAAGCCAGCTCATAGAGAACACCACCTGCAGCAAATGAGTCCCTTTAAATTTTTATTTACTTAGAGGACAATAATAATTTAATAAACAATAACAATTTTATGAACACAACAAGAAATAAACTTGATAACACTGATCAGCTTTTGGCAAAAATTGTTCAAAATGACGTCCATTAGCTTCAATACATTTGATTACAAGTTTATTAAACGATCTTGTTATTAAGAAATGAAAGATTTATTCCGGAATGTCTCCCACATTTTCAATTTTTATTAATAATTTGTCTCTGGTATCTATCGTTTCTTCATACACTAAAGACTTCCACATATCCTCATACAGAAAAATCAAGGCAATTCAAATCCCGATTTTCTGCTATCAATGGTTCTTGACTTCTGATACCAATACAACGATTCGGGAAATATGCTAATAAGTAATTACTCACTTCCATTTTTACTTACCTATAAGACTAAATGTATCGCCCTAATACTTTGATTGCAAATATCTTGAAAACCGTTGGCCATAGAGATACCAACAACGTATATCGTTTTTGTTTAGAAAATATTGGAAAACAGAGATTTGGAAGTTAATTGTCTCTTGAAACTATGAAGAAAAAGTTTGAGCGATTTTGTGAGTGAAGTGAATCATTTGCTGCAGGTGGCGCCTTCTATGAGCTGGCTTAAAACTGAGTTGCTAATCAAATTTGTCACCCTAAATTTAGTAAAAAACGCCAAGTTGTTCATGACTTACTTGAAAAACACAATAAAAAAATATTTTGATATCCTGTATTTCAGTTTCCGCTAAGTTTTCTTATAAGGTCAATCGTCGTAAATCGTATTATTTTTATAACAGAAATTCACCATTAGTTTTTACTTCTAAGACACCCTGTACAGTTGAATAAGCACATAAATTTAGAACGGAATTGACACAGGATAATTCAACAATTCCGAGATGAAAAATTATGATTATTTATCGAGCAATCTTAAAATTCGCTTCCTTTAGTTGAAACCATCTTCTATGGTCTTGAATAGCAACTTTGAATATAAAACGTGTTTCATCATCGGCTTGTTGCCCCCTAGAGACAGATTTGAAAAGATTACCAGTACAATTAAAGGAACTGTCGCCATTTTAATTTTGATGGCACAATAACCAAAGGGGAGATTTCTTAGGCCTCAAAGTCAACATTAATTTTGGTTTATATTTAGCATTTTATGAGGTGATTAATATGTAAAAGAAAGAGGGAGATTAAGTAAAACACCAAATTACAATATTTTCATCGGCCCGGCGACAAAAGAAAAACCAACCTGGCATAAATTAAACAGAACTGTGCGCCTTAAAAACTCTAATTATGCTATGTTTAATTAATATGCAAGGCGTCTGATTGCCACGTTGTCGGATCTTAATACTAATCCTTTACTGTGTCATTTCGTCTTGGAACTAGTAAAGCGTTTAGAATTTAGGACTGGCATCCAGCCCCATCACAAAAGAAAATGGTTTCGTAGTTTTACTTCCGAATTCTCAGTAGAACTAATATACAGGGTGTATTTTATATTGTACGTCATAACTTTGTTGGAGGGGGATGACATGTCACTAGTTCTGTAAATTTTTAATTTAAAAATTACTGTTTTGAATGTAATGTTTGTTATAATTGGGTATTTTGAAACTCGTAAGTTTTTGGGATTTGAGGCCGTAGAGGAATAGAATTTCTTCCTGTTATTCATTGGCCTCAGTTCAGAGTGAGCTTGCAGCAATTCACCTCTGAGAATGCAAGCCACTCATTCTCGCAAAACGACAAGACTGCCGAAAAACCTCAAGAACCAGTGTCAAGCAATGGCCGCAAAATTCTTACTATTTCTTATGTATTTAACATGTCTATCTGATTAGTAAATTTTTGGCATCGGTTTCTACACAGAGGCTACTTTTTTGCAGAACCAGTACATTGTTGAGCTTAATAACGAATTCCCTATTCTCTTCAGGACGACACTATATATAGTAAAATATTGTTTTTTTTCGGGCTTGTAGGCCCTGGACCATAAGGTTTAGAACCTGACGTCTCATCTGCAACTGCATCAGACATTATCAAAGGCGATGAGATTACGGTTGGAGTGATCTCCCGCGTGACAGCGCTGATTCGACTGTCTCGACTCACTCTTTTATAGTGTCGAAAGCACCCCCCCACTCCTGCTGGTGCGGTGCTGTGGTTATCAAGGGCTCTCTGCCAGTTGGTGCTTGCGCAGTGTTCCACTTAAATTCAAACCCTCTTCTTTTCGATTGCATTTTTTTGTGTTTTTGGATCTCAATCGCCTTTCTCTAAATCCTTTGATAGTAACGGTTCTCCCTGTCCAGCAGCTGGTTAACGTGTGCTCTGCCAAGGCCGATTTAAGATAATGTTTTTTCTTAAGGAAACCCCGTGGCATTTTTTTTAATTCTTCATTAATTTGTGATACCTCTCACCTGCCAAACCTTGTCCGTTGAATAGACAGACACCCTGTGTTCAGTTATTACAGTATGGATGGCTGATTTGGGTTTAATAACGGCGAATCGATTCCATGAGAAGTTTTGTGATAAAACACTAAGCGATACTAGACAAAAGATTTACTGGTGGTTTATTATTACGCTGAGTCAATTTTTAACCAATCAATAAAACATTTTCCGAAAACAAACACAATAAATTTTATCCCCTTAACAGTTTATCAACGCCATAAAGTTCCTTATTCACGAAGCTCCCCAAGAGGGAAACTCCATTTGAAACGCACTGCATAACCGTTTTGTAAACAAAGCCCGTAATTATGGAATTTATTAGCTATTTTTATGGCAATCAAGTTTTTTTTATTTGATTCGATAACAGCCCCGAAGAGGGGCACCTTGTTATTTATTTTGGCAAGTGTAGGCTTTGTCTTACAGACACTTAAATACGGAACATACATTGGATGACCGGTCAACTGCACAGGCGCGAGTTCAAATGCAGGTAGTGTCCCAATTAGAGCTTCAATTGCAAAAGGAGAGAGATCGACTACAAGCTATGATGCACCATTTGCACTTATCGAAACAATTGGGTTCGCCTGATCCTCATAAAGATTCAGGTATTGTACCTGCCAAAATACCCGTTAGTACAGCAGTTCCTCCTCCTGTTAACATGGGACCCATGGTGTCGGCAGTACGGTCTCCAGTACTGCACACCTCTACCCCTAACGTAGCTGGCCCCATTAGGAGAAGACTTAGCGACAAGTCAGCATTATCATTAGCTGGTGGTAAGTACTTTTTATTGAGAACTTCTAAGTGATTTAACTTAAAGGTAAAACTTTTTTCCTGCTGCTTAAAGGTTTACCTTATATGCTCGAAAGAGCAGGATTAGATGTTCAACAAGGTATTTTAAGGGTTTTTCGATGTATTGCAAATTTTATATTTCACAATAACATATTGCTACGCAAGGCTCGTTCTAAAGTGGGGTATATATTTCAGAAATTCAACGAAATAGGGAATTTTACAAAAATGCTGATGTGAGGCCACCTTTTACTTATGCCTCCCTGATCCGACAGGTAGGTGTCTATCCCGAGCGTAGGGATGAATGGAAATTAACAAACTTTTTATTTTAGTCCATCATCGAATCGCCAGATAAACAGCTAACACTAAATGAAATTTACAATTGGTTCCAAAACACATTTTGCTATTTTAGACGGAACGCTGCTACCTGGAAGGTATTGTAATATTCTGCTTTGGTTTGTCGATTTGTTTCCTATATTCGGCTGAATTCCTGGAAAGAGTGTGAACTCAATATTCTAATAATTGAGCCAATTATAGGAAACATTTCTATAATGACTATATGATCGAAGTAATGATAAATTCTGTATTCGAGCTCATATGTGACGATGTATGTATTTTCGGTAAAGTACATTACAATCTTGTCATAATTAAGTTATAGGATCCATTTTAACAGCTTTAGCTTGCATGCAATTTTATAATTATTTTCAATTTCCACACAGCTTAAGTTTCAGTTTTGATTTTTCTTTTCATTATTTTCTCGAATATATATTTTTATTTTTATTGTTATTTATTAACACTTAAAAAGTTATTTTCATACGATTTTGTTTTATGATTCAATAATTTTTTTGCTGAAATTCAAGAAATCTCTGTCAATGGTAGAGCCAAAACTTTATCTCTTCAATGCGGAGGTATTTCCGTAACTCTCTACTATATTTCCATTTGAGACTGATTTTTTGAGAAATAAATGGTTGATCATTTACAATTTTAATATCGTTGAAATTAGGTTGGTTACCAAAATATTTGCGCGATACGGTCAAGATATGTACTTTTTCGGGAAGTAATTCACCAATATTAAAATCGTTACTCGCATCCAAGAATATAAATAAAATACGACAAAAACATGTTTGGATTGACTGTTTTTAATGTATTTACAAAAATCTCAAATATTTAGTTCGCAAGGTGTCACACACTAATCAACTGCGATTTTGCAATTTACTTTTTCTTTCGTCGATTATATCGCAAAATAGATCGCCCTCTCTATTCATAGCTTTTTCAATATTTTTAACAAATTTCGGATTTTCAATGCCAATATTAACCCGAAAAAGCGCGAAAAGCCTACTTACGTTTGAAATCTAGGATAAAATTAAGAAGGCAGAACATGAAATAGGACATGGATTATTTTATTACCAACTTTCTTTCCTTTCTTCTTGACAAAATTATATTAATGCATCTTGCAAAAGTGCTCTTTAGGGACATTAATGATCGCTGTTGAACACTTAAAAACATAAATTGTCGAAATATCTCTACTAAGTGAATGCTAAATTAATCAAATATTCAACTGATTAAAAAGTTTACTAGTTTAAATTCAAACACGAACTCGGATAAGTTTAGACAAAGTTGTGCATGTTGATGCTGAACAAAATGGTATTTTAAAAATTGCAAAATTCCAATTACTTCCAAAAATATTCGAAAAAAACCGAAATTTGATCAAAAGATTTAAATTCTTAACTGAGCTTATTTGGATATATATTTTAAAATAATTTTCACATTATAAAAACCACTTTTAATTCGCTAAACGATTATACGAGTACCACCAAATCTGGAATTCAATGTTTCATTTACAGCCCACCATCATATAACTTATATATTTTTTTAAACTTACATGTTTGACAACGATTTATGTATTATACGGAGGCCAGTAATGGTGATTGTAAAATATGTTTTTTGGGGCATTAACCCTTTCCTTGCACGGTCATAGCTATAACTACGACCCTGGATCATCATGGAAATTGCTAAAGACATTCACACATTGCTAAAGACTCCCGATTTTTTCCAAATTAGGTTTTTCCATTTTTGTTAGTCTACCATTTCAATCAAGTTTAAAATGCTACTGCCTTTCTAATTTAATGAACGTCTTAATTATAATAGCAAGGGAGTTAGGAATCCCGCATATTTCATTTTAAATTCAATGAAGAAAACGATATTTAGAATGTGTTTTTTTTCCTGATGATCACTTGTTTCTCAAAAAATTGAGCCATAACAGCGGATGCTCAGTAAGTCTAACATTTGATATCCTTTAGTTAAATGCCGATTTCATTTAGCTGCAGTTTGGTTAGTTAGAACGTCGGCTATTATATTCAGATTTCTTGGATTTTGGTGAGGAACGCAGCTTGCAACTAGTGCTAGGCGCGTTGTTCAATAGGAGGTGTTTGATTTGTTGTTAGAACGCAGTTCGCCACAACCTGTCTCTCCACAAATGTTTCATGCGGGTGGAGAATGTGAAGGGGGCTGTTTGGACCGTAGACGAAGTGGAATTCTACAAACGGAGACCTCAGCGGTGCTCCTCTGGGCCACTTACTCAACCTGTCGTCGGGTACGTCCCTGGTCCACTGGTGCAATTTTTACCTTTGTGTGTTTTGTGATTTTTTACCTCTCTTTTTCTCTTTTTTATATATTTATTATTTTTATACTTCATTAACATTGGCTTGTGTGACGAGAGTGAAAGTGTGTCTAGCCGGTTCAATAACCGCATGGGCCGCGCAGGCGCAGGCTTGGGCTACTAACTGCGGCAAGGTAACAGGGAAGTTATAGTCACTAGCGACATACAAAACGTATATCTAGGCGTAGCAGGTCACAGTTACCGATGTGCGAACCTTAAATGACCTTGACTTGATTGTTATCTTTCTCTTTCTTGGGTCTGGGTGTACCTATAGAATGCGATTCGCACCAATCTGTCCCTCCACAAGTGTTTTGTGCGCTACGAAGACGACTTTGGCTCATTCTGGATGGTAGATGATGCCGAATTCGTGAAGCGTCGCCACCTGTCACGTGGCCGACCTCGGAAATATGACCCAACCCCGTCACCCACTCCACCCCACTGCGCACAGTAAGCACCAGTTCAACTGTCACGTCTAAAGTGACCATGCCGTGCGTGTGCTGCGTGCTGCTGTCTGCTCGGCTCGCTCTGCTTTACATATACTTCATACAAGGCCAATAAACTTGTACACTAATTCACAAATAATATATATGCTCATGTCACCCAAGTTGACATTTTCTCGAATATACGCGATCAATTAACGGAAAAGTTAGTCAGTATTAGTTATATTAAGTATATTTCAAAGAGCGTATCGTGTTTAGACTCTAAATTTAGCCAGAACTACTGAAGTTTGTTAGCTCCAAATACTCTCTGATACGTGGCAGTGATATTGGAAGGAAATCTTCTGTTGTAAGCAATTTTTTTTCAACTTGAAGCTAGGGTTTTACAGCGGCCTCTAACGTCCTCAGCCTTAATTACTCGACACTTTTTGTAGTGAGTACATCTTAATAGTGCTGTTTAAACAAATTTTAAACAGTGCCAACATGGGTTCCGAGATTCTAGGGATGGGTTTCTAAATTAAAGGAAGGCTAATATTTAACAGTTGCTCACCGGAGGTGTTTAGTACAGGCTTTTGGATGGCGTCATTGGAGGCAAGCTAAACCCACCGGATGGAAGCTAGCAGGTCCGAAACCTGTCTTGGGAGTGCTTGTTTGTGGCACATCCGAAAACCTGTTCTTGTTTCACAAATTTACTTTCTTAAGAAAGGGTGAAGTTTTCTTTCCGCAATATCGTTTAGTTTTCTTTATATGCATCCAAGAGGATATCAAGTAACTTAAAAAGTTGACGTGTTAGACCGAAATTCTCAAGACAAAAACACAAACTCGAAAGTACATTTTTGGCAAAAATATAGAACTGGTTCCATATTTTCTGGTTGACTTCTAGGAGACTGCACTGTCAAACTGTTGTTCTAATACTATTCAAAATTCTGCTACACAAATTCTCAATCTTGCACTTAACACTTCTTCTTCATAGACATTCTTGTACTGACAATTTTTTTTGGTAAACGGTAAGCTTAATGTTTTTGGTCTTTGTGGAGCTTAGCTTGAGCTTCACCTGACTTGATGTGAATATTTTCAACTACAGAATTTGGACCAACCACACTCAACATCACGGCTCTAATTCAAAAACGTTAAAACACGTAAGTTAATTTTTTTAAATGCTTTTTGATATTTTTTTGTTTCGATACTCAAAAATAAATTGAAAGCGGTTTCAGAAGCCATCCCATAGAAGTTGAAATGACACAAATTTAGCTTTACATTGTGGTATGTATACTCCATTCTGGTACTTTATTCAAGTACAACATTCTGAGATTATCATTCGAATAAACAAAATTGTTCAAATAACATGCCAAGAGGTGGTAAGCTGCATGATTACCACATCATGTCCGGTCTTTTAATTAATTTTAGCAAATACCGTTTTGTTTGATTAAATTTACGGCATGGAAATTAGCATTTTCTTTCATTGCGCCGATTTGAAATTTAATTTCCTGATGAGGATATTCTGATCGAATTTTGTACACAAATTGAAATTTTGATCATTTTCTATTGATTCTTCTTGGCTGCTTGAAATTGTTCTACGTTACAACACGTTCCTTTTTTAATTATCAGAATGAAAATCAGTTTGGCATTCATAAAACACATTTTTTGTTATGACACTTTTATGAAAAACTAATACAAACTTGTTTTTAAATGATTTAAGAATATATGCCGAGTAAAACGCTAAGACAATATGCCAATAAAAGTGTACTATACCATGCATCCAGGTTTATCTCAGTAATATTATATTATTCTTTGATTCTTAAAATTATGTTGATTGCTATGCGACATCAGTCTCCAATGGGGACATGAAACTTTGATAAGTGAGTGACCGTTTGGACTACGATATTACGACACGAATAAATTGGTTTCCTTCCAATTTATTTTCCAAACGCCTAATTAAGTTATGTTTTGCTGAATTATAATTTAAATCCATTTGCTCGAACAGAAATAGTCGATAATTTGACTAAATTTATGCTAGGCAATTTTCAGTTTCAAAGTTTCAATAAACAACGACAAAGAATATTCAATATTCTTGTTGTCGAGCGCATTTCATTTATACAGGGCAACCGAAAACTGTGGGATCAAACTTCTAGGGTTTTTGCAGCACAAAAAAATAAGGCATACGTACATAAGAATCATATCCGAAAATGTATGCGGAAGGCGCTACGGTCCTATGACCCTCTAAGACCGTTAATCGCAAAAATGTGGTTCTTCGTTTTAATACATTTACTCGTCTAATGCAAAGGATCGAAAAATGATCGGTTTCTATGGAGAAATGCACCAATCAAGAACTGGCAACTTTGTATATGGCATAAAGAACAACAAATTGCAACGCAAAACTGCTGCACGGCTTTATCAAGAACAAATCATTAAATCCTTATTGCAATTCATTGATGACTTACCGAGAATGGCTTTGAGTCCCTTAAGTTCATAATCTGGCAAACAGAAAACAGAGAGATTCGACTTTCCGTACAATCGTTCAAACAGATGTAACAGCAAAGCGTGTCGTTTGTTCGAACGGTTCGCTACTTTACCGACAACTAGCGGTCGCTGCGAGCCGGACGCTGTACAATTTTATTACGATAATGAACATTTTGACGCGGGGAATGTTAAGGTGCGTTCAGACCTGACCAGCCGAGCCTGAGCTGCGGCAAGTTCGTCAGATTTGTACTGGGTTTGCCACGCAACGAGCTGCTCGAGGTAGGCTGGCGGCGATTCATTTTCTGTCGGTTTTTTGGTAGGCTCCTTAGAAATTGAATTCGAAACGAGTGTGTGACGTGATCAGTTTAGCGTTAACCGTCTGCTGTGGAGTGGTCAGATGAAAGTACCCTAAACTTAATTGAAACATAAATTAAGTATATAAAAACTTGTAGGATCCCAAATATCCCGATTATTTAAAGATTTTTATATAAAGCAGTGCGCCACCAGCGACAAAGTTTCTCTTTTTTGTTCAATAAACTGTGCCAGTATTAAAACACCACTGCACAAAACTAAGAGATCTGCCGTTTGTTCTTCGTCGTCAGACATACTTCTTCGCTCGCTATACTAAACTAACAAAAGAAAGTTTGTGGGATTCTCGTCGAGAGTTTTTATTGCCAGGGGGATAAGACAAATTCCTAGAAAGTTCGCAGCAGGCTCGTTAGTCAAAAAATAGTTAGAAATAAAAAAAAATTAGTCAGTCAGTCCTTTAGTCAAAAAAATAGAGCAAGATCCGATTGCAGGAATTCCTGCGACATTTCACGTAGTTCAAAACGACTATACATTTTTTAAGTTTAAGGACGACATTTTGCACAATTGCTATACGTATTCTTGTGTACAAAAGTGTAAAATAAAATACAGGGTCTTAAAGCGTCATAAGGCCGTAGCACCTGAAAGATGCATTTCTAGACATGGCTTCTTATACTCAATTTTGTATTTTTGTACCAAAGAATTCCTAGAACTTTGATTCCATAGTTCTGAATCACCCTGTATAGAGGTACATTGTACTTAAACTTGCATGATGGTGTTAAGTTTTATCGGTTATTAGCAAAATAATTTACTAGGGATACTACTTTTACCATCAACTTAATTGTTAATAAGTTACATGAATAGGCAATGTAGCTATGGTAAGACAATGAGAAGCTTCAAAACGCGACTATTTTAATTCACAAATCGATGGCACAGTATACAGGCGAAGCCTCTGGCATTTTTTCCAAATTGTTTCCAGTAAGTATTATATTTATAGATACCAACAACATTCGCTTCAGTAATAAGTTAAATAAAATGAACCGATACGCTCTATTGACTAAACTACGAATATAATAAACCCATGCCACACATATTTTTTATAACCTGTTATTCAATTTTGATATTATCTTTTCTATTCTATTCTATTTCTATATGAAATTTTCTAATAATTTCTGATCAATCAACTGCAACCGTAATGCTTCACTTTCTGATTGTGTTTTACAAGCCTATGTTAATTTCAAAGTTACACATTCATATGGACTAAAATATTAATGAAATAAAACTCCCGAAAATTTTAAAATTTATTCTCCACAACTAGGTTCTTCACTTTCCCCCTACGAAATCTATTTGACGGGAATCTATATCAAGTCTCTTACGTCAATTTTTCGACTTTTACTATTAATTCTTATAATGTCTCATTAATTTTCTGTTTGATATTTATATTTGAAACGCCTTTCTTAAAAGATCGGTGTGTCATGTACATACAGGCTGATTCAAAATTAGCGTCATTCCTTTTCAAGGGTGATTGAAGCTCACTTTCAAGTACGAAAATCAAGAGTACGAAAATATATGGAAAATTTTTTTTTTCGGTTATCTCTTGCCGATGAACAAATGAAAAATTATTTCAAGTTAGTGCATGTATTTTTTTTAAATAGCCCCATAGCCAATTAACAAAATGTTACTTTAATCAAACCTTCCATTAGAAAATATATAAGAGCAGCAAATTGACATACATAACACACGCTTGTGGAAGTTACCGTTCACATACTTATATTGTATAACAATGTTGAATATGCAGACGTTTTACGTTGTTTCTAATACACTAAAGGGCTAGAGGTATTTATTGGAGAACTTTTCTCCGGAAGAAACAGTTTATACTCTATACTATCGATGAAGAGTATGGAAGAGCATCACAAAAAGTCATACAGTAAGTGCTGGCAATGCAATACAGGTTTTCAATTTTTTTTCAGTTATTGTCCTGCGAACTTGATAGAAAAAATTTAGTTCATAAACATTCAATTTGCTCATTAATATTATAAATCGGACTCATTCATTTTTGCAAATATCCTCCGCTTTCATCAGTTATAATTGTCGATTTATATGTGAAGATATATTTATTCACGCATCGTTGCAGAAAAAGTTAACAATTTAATATCTTACATATAGCTCTGATTTAGGCCTTTAAAAATATAATTTAAGTACTCTTTAAAGAGTTTTCCAGAGAAATGACGTCAATTTTGGATCACTTTATATATTGTGAGAACTGGTAATTTTACTTGAGAATAAAAGCGAAAACTGAAAGAATTATTTCGTAACGCAATATAGACTGAAGGCGTTTTTAAAGTTATATGTTTCAGATTATATTTTTCGTTCAGTGTAATCACTGTTTCACTGACAGACAAAAAACGCTTAAATTCCGCAATGTTCCTTGAAAGAATTTTTTTTATTAAAAGCTCCGGAAATTGGAAAAATTCTAAAGCCGATTTTGCAATTTGTTGGCACGACGAATCAATGTCAATTAAAAATTTTAAAATGTTACTCCAAATTTACCCTAAAAAATAGTTAAATACCCTTTATGAAGAAGTTCAATGACTTCTTTCTTTTCATAATTTATAACATTTTAAAATTTGATTAAGCAAATGTTTCGTTTTTTGATGATATATGTCCTACGAACTAAAAAAATATATTTGTTTAAAGATTTTAAAACTTCTTAATATTTATGCGTTTCATAGGGAAAAAAACGTATTTTTCTGTCTCAAATTATTTCAAAATACGTTTGCCTATATTCTCTAAAAATTATTTAATTCCTCATGTCAATAAAAAAATCGAGGGACCAGCATTTTTAAGCAAAATTTATTTAGAAATGCCTTACAGGCAATTCAAAACCACGAACTTTATTTGCAAAGAACTAATTATGTTCAATTTGTGTTGAAACCTGAAGATAACACCAAAAGCGTTTAGATTTTATGAACCTGAAAACTTAGTTTAACGCTACATCGTTTTTTGCAATTTGTACAGCCTTAGTACAATACGGATTACTTCGATAAGTTTGCTGAAGACAATCGTAATACACACATAAGGCAAATCTTACAAAATTTGAATGAGAAAACGAAATGCATATTACGACATAAACTGAGATTACAGCTGTAAAAATTTCGATTTTGCAAAATTCGCATTGTTCACTTTGAAAAAGTTATTTTTCCAGCGACCAAAGTACTTCTTCAAATTACATTTTATTTGGCATGTAATTGAAAATATTTTAGATTTGGTACGTGTTGCTACTTTTATGTTTATTTATTGCACCTGTTAACATTTATTCGAACCTCAGGTTATTAAAAAATAGACCGTAGCTTATTATTTCTACAAGATCTATAACTATACCACAAATATACATTATCAAATAAAAGCGCCATGATACTGATAAATTTCCGTTAAATGCAGCAGATAATATAACTATTGAAAGTACAATTTTTTTGGCCTTATCTCAAAGCTCCTTTCATCGAATTGATTTTGTTTATCAAAACTCACCGGAAAATTTAATAAGATTAGCTTTGGAAGAGCTGGAAGCAATTTGATAAAAGCAGCAATGAGACTTAATACAGTCAAGTCGGTGTAATAGCTTTGTTTACTACTAGAGATAATTTGGCTAAGCCTAGATTTGAACTACTAAGTTAGCAAAACTTAGATGTTTTGATCAGTACAGTTTATCGGAATTAAAGGAACGTAGAGTGCCACTGTCAACACATAAAACATAAAAATTTAGTGCTTGCTTTTCCAACAGATCACAATTACGCTGCATGAAAGTAAACTTGAATTATGAATACAGTTTATCTAAGATTTATCAAAAAGATGTTACTTCCGACTTTTCGGGTACACTCCAGATAGATGGTTCATCGAAGTTATTTAGTTTCTAAAGTAAATGCTAGTTGCTCAGAATACGTAAAATAAGTAGATCTCGGGAAGAATTCATCACTTACAGCAAAGAGTTATACACAGTCACTGCCTGGTAAAGAAGATCTGTTGCATGAACGTTATTCCTATTTTGTCTTCCAAATAAGAGTTTCATTAGAATGCCACTCTAAACAAGCGTTTCGATTTATTTCGATGGATTCATTGCTTTAATACGATTCATTTAGTCACAATATACTTATAGATGGTTTTTTGATAAATGTTTCTATATAAAGGCTACAGAATACTGGAGTCCTACTCTAAATCCACTTTTAACGAAGACTGAAATTTTTCTCGAATTTCATACTTGCTTAATGAAATTCCAAAATATTCGATATCCTTACTTCTAAGGGCAAGCTTGTTGGTCGGGCCTGCATCTTCGACTACATATATCATGCTTTAATTCTTTTTTTTTGTCCCCTCATTAATTCATTATTTTCTGGAACTGTCCAATTTTATTGCCCGCATGGGCTTTACTGATATATCTGGGGGTTTTCTTTCAGACACCCTTAAATATGGCGTGCTCTTGATTTCATAAGAATTGAATATTTTCTCTGGGTTCTTAATTTTAAACATCGTTTATTTGAAGACTTCGTTTTCATTCGTCAACCTTCTATTTCAAAGGAATATATTACGTGTCTGAATATGAATTATTGACTTGAACTTGGTGAAGTTGGTTTTCTAAGCCTTACTACTTGATTGAGTCTATTTTGCTCTGTCTTCGTATAGTATAGATTACATCATTCCTCACTATTCCTGTTTTCTGTGCACATTTTTCAATTGCGCCATATTTGATCAAATTTCTGGTACTCCTTTTATATTTGCTAATTCGGATTGTTCTCACCTTCACGTTCTTCATGCGTTTCTTGGTGGTATTTAAGTACACTTGCACAGTTTCATTCACAAACACATTTTTCCGCACTTTTTGGTAATCCCGTATTATAAAAAAATATTCTCAAGTGAAATTAGAAAAATATTCATTCATAAATGAACAAATTGACTACATTACTTTATTCTGCATCTAAAGCATGTGACACTATGCTTTAGATGCAGAATGAAGTAATGTACTCTATTTGTTCTTTTATAAATGAAGATTCTTCTAATTTGATACATCTGGAATATTCTGAGTAATACCTAATTTCCAAATATTATACTTTTCATAAAATAAAAATAATTTTATTGCCGTTCTAAAGATCTCTATTTTAGCTTTCCACATCGGGCATTCGAATTCTTCTGCCAATTCTATTCTGAGTGATGCTATTTACGTTTTAAAAAGAGAAGAAGTAGATGTGGATAAAACGGGATAAATTTCAATAAGAACACTCGACAAAATTCAATAAAACTAGCTTGGTGTTGAGAGTGTATACAATTCAATAGATTTTTGCCTAAGCAGAAATATTGGCGACTCTCACGATGACGTGATTGTCGAAAGCGCTTGACTTTACTTGTATTCAAGGGTATAAGAAGCCTTTTAAATTATATACACAGTAAACGCCAAGCTAGTTTTATTAATCTCAAAAATCGTAATATTTATATTTAGAGTTTTGCACATTTGCAGTTCTATCTTTATTTAAAGAAAATACTAAACTGGGTTTTTATGGGCGCTAGAATTTGGTTAGTTTCTCTCAATACACACTTATTTGATCAAAAAAACGTAAACTTCTGTCTGGTTGGCGATTTTGTCAATGATTGTTTATTTCTATTCTACTCTTGTTATCTAAAACGAAAATTATAACTTTAATACTTTCTTCATTTTTTATACACCCTGTAGAGCAAGCGAAGGCGTCAAATATATTTATCTTTATGCTTCAAATAATCAAAATTTAAATAATTATGGTAATAGTATATCTTTGAATAATCGAGATAACCAAGTTTAACTAAAATCCTTAATTTAAGGAACGCCTCACTTAACAAGAATATTGATAAATAGGTTCAAAGCAAAAAAAAACAAGTGATTACGAAAGATGAAATCGTACTTGACTCTATCGCTTGTATATTTTAAAATTTACTCTAAGCGTACTTAAAGCATCATTTAATCTAGAAAGTCAACTATTAGATCAAACTTTCTGTCAGATCGTCGAAAGGCTCAATTCTATTTTGGCAGATTTTTAGCATTTTTAATTGAAGACTTTTAAAACTAGAAAAAAAATAGAAAATACTCCCATGGTACATCTACGTACTTACCATAAAAGTAAAGCTGGGTACGAATAAAGGTACCAATAATCAAAAGCTTGTCTACGGCCTAACCTGTAGGAAAGCAATCTGGACGTGACAACCTCAGAAATGCCGTTTATTTTATTTTAAAATAAAATTCGATTCTTTAATTGTGAGAATACTATCTATATGCTATATCCAACAGCAGTGGAATAATAAATGAGACTTGAATAATAATGACTAAACAAAATGAACGATTCAAAAACTCTGTTAGATAATTTGGAGCAAATTCATATTGTTTTGTGAACGTCAGAGTATTTCAGAAAACAGTACCAAAATTTACATACATACAAAATAGTTAATTGCAATTGAAATGCACCTGGAAAATATGAAATTTGTTGCTTATGAAGCAAAGTGAGAAAGTTACAACATGTTAATAATCTGTTTAATAATAAGCTTTACTTAGCACTACTCTAAAAATAAAAAAATAAACAATTTCTTCCAGTAAACTCTTATAAATATTATGGATGGCCCCATACTGCTAACAATATGATTTGTTCTTAAACACTGTGACAGGATCGGCATGTGATAAATGTATATTGGTTCATTCTAAAGTAAAATATGATAACTGTAAAGTCGTATTTGGTTAATCTTGTACATAATATTAGGTCTGCTTAGAGACAATAATGTCTTGCACGCACAACATATACACAGGCTGCTGTAAAGGCGAATTAGTTTCTAGAGATCAACATAGAGCCGGCTTTGGAATGTTTGAATTATAGCGCATAAACATTGGACTCAGATCAATCTATGTATCTGTTTGGTAAAGTATGAAATTCGGTTATTCGTAGTAATTCTGTTTAACCATGAACGATCTGTGTTCAAGAGTTAATTGCATTTTAATGTTTTGGATGAATGTGAATTTAGTATTTCAATGTTAGAACTATTTACTGATGAAGAAAATGTCATCAGCTAACTGACGAATAATGTGATATGCAGTATGCCATATATTATATGATATTTTCTTCAGTACAATAATTATCCATTAAGCTGAATTGAAAGGGTGTCTTAAGGTAACAAGTGCTATACAATTCCCCAATTAAAACTTTTAATATTTATAAAAACTATTTTTATCTATTTTTTGAACATCTAAATGGCGCATGGTTTTTCATCTTCATCTTTTCAATTTAAAGTAGACGTTCCTGTATGCTTTTACTTTAATATTTCATCTTTTAAAACTTTTTACTATAAGTGCATATAATAATCAGCAGCTCGGTACAGTCAGTCGCCCACATCGGAGCCAAGAACCATTGTAAGTTGATAACATGCAGGAACAGTAGTTAAACTTTTTATCTTTTTCTTACTCATTAACGCATAAAAACTGTAATTTTAATCTCACATAGCTTACATTAACGCATAAAAACATAGATCTATTATCTGACTCATGAATAACGAAGCTAAGCAGTTTTTATGCAATTTTTGTTTATACCATAATCTCGCTCATATTTCCATGGACCAGTCAAACATCAATCATATGGTACGTTACTTTTAAACTTTTTTGGCTTCTACTTGTTATTTAGTATTTATTGTCGTTCAGCTCCTTTCCGTCGAACAATTATTTAAATAACATTTACATGTTTAGGGGTGCTTCATCCAAAAGTCCCACCATGAATCACAGCCCGACATTATATGCAGATCATATGTCAGCTAATCAGGTATTCCGCAATTTGACCATGTAAAGTGTAACAAGGTAATAATTTCAGTAAAAGTTTATACAGGCCACATTGCTGGAAGACAACAGTTTGTCCTTTTTGACCAACACTCCTATGATGCCTGGACGACCTAGAGATAGATCAGAATCACCTCCACATGATCATCATATGAGGTAAGAAATTTGATGAAGTCAAGGAATATTAACAAATATACAGTGTGCTATTTATAATGAAATTATATAAGCTGCGAAAGAATGGGCAACGGTCTATTTACGTAAAATATCGGCAATATTGTACACATTGTTAGAAACTTATCCGCTCAAAATCTTAAATGGTTGAGTTACACTTTGTTTCAAATGTCTTTTGAATCTCTCTGGGACGTACCTATGTATTTTTTTGCTTCAGCGGTTCTCAAACGCTATGCTATTCTAAAGTTTACAAATATTATTGGAAAACCGTCGCAATTCCTTCAAAAATTCTCTATTTAAATGGATGTGCTAAAAAAATGCCAACTCAGAATATAAACAAAATACGAATTTACAAGATGGAATCAAGTCAATTTGATGTCAGTAAGTAGATTAATCTGAAGCGGTGATTTGGTTGTTTGGAAAACAGTGCGAATTCTGATTATTGATATTTATTGTATTTTGCTAAAAAGAAATAAGTGTGAAATGTTTCATGCTTCCCAAGGGAAAATACAAATCGTTGCGCAATTTTTGCAAATAATTAACGAGCATCTCGGACAGTCGAACCTTTTAATAAGCGCGAAGCAAATACAATAGAAACGTGCAAAGAAAGGATATCTAGAGTCGATTGGAAATTTCAGAGAAACAGTTTCGGTGGCTAATAAGAAAATTATATTCTGAAAATTCTTCCGCCTGAAAATGCAAAGCGATGTGTCCGAGTGTTTTATTTAATACGCTAAGAACCGAAAAATTATGTTGTTTCGATTTTGTATTGCCACCCTGTATCTCGAAATATACAGGGTTGCTTTTATGTATGGAAACGGTGGATTATTTCCTAAACTAAGAGAGCTAGAATAAAATGATTAATACAAAAATTTTAAGGTACTTTCCGGTATATTTATATAAAGAAAAATTTAGTATAGAGGACCAGTCGAAAAGCTACGGCAAAGCGAAGTTGCTTTTTCTTTAATGGAATACCCTGTATGTTAGTCAATAATTGAATTTTCCTGGACATTCTAAACAAAAATTGTATGCACATGCGTAAATTTAACCGATTTGACGATATCGAGTTGCTAAAATTATTTTTGCTGTAATTCGCCAAATTATTAGATTTAGTATTTTAAATTTTGCCCAAATAGGAATGATGAAAGAAAAAGAGACAGAATTTATAAACAACTTAATTCTATTGATTCCCAGAATCAAAATGAAAATTTATTTTCAAATGTGTTCGAAGTGTGCGCCGTTTACCTCTTGACAGTGATGAAGTTGCTGAACAAAATTTTCTAATGAATCTAGAAGTATATTCGGAGGAATACCAGCAATTTCGTGACTTATTCTATCTTGCAACTCTTCAATATTTTGTAGCCTATTTTTGTAAACTGCATTTATGACCACACAGAAAAAAGTCAAGTAGGGTCAAATCGGGCGACCGAGCTATCCGTTCAATTGTCCCCTGCAACCAATCCATTTCTCAGGAAATGTTTCATGGAGATATGCGCGTACCTAAATTTGTTAAGGTAACTTGATAAACAGTGTTTTTTATATTTGATTTAATAATTACATACTTAGAATTACATCAAAACATAATTTTGACAACTCGATATCTCCAAAACGGTTAAATTTAAACATGTAATGTGTTATACGATATTTATTTAGAACTTGGAGTAGAATTTAATTATTGAATAAAATACAGAGTGTTCCATTAGAAAAAAGGTTACATTGCGGTGCGGTGACGTTTTGACTGATCCTGTATACAAAATTTTTCTTTATGTAAATTGACTTTATATAAACCTTACAATATACTTACCGATACTTTATTTAAACCTTACAATTTTTGTATTAATCGTTTTATTCTAGCTATCTTAGTTTAGGAAAGAATTCACTGTTTCCATACATAAAAGCGACCCTGCATAGGGAATAGTTTATTTGCTGATATCAACATATGTGAGAGACATATCTTATTGTCGGAGATGTAACCAAAATGCTAGCTAGATATACGAGTACAAATTGAAAATTATTTTGAATTGTTTTAAAACGATTATCGATAAAATGCCCAGAGGTACCTACGATTTATCGAATCACGACAGTTTTGTGTCTGGATTATTTTAATACTTTTTGGATCTCTAACGTTATTTATTATTATTTAAACTACACTTTTATTAACACTTTTAAGTACAAAATTAAGACATTATTTTCCACCGTTATGGTTTTTTCAGTCAATCATACATGTATATTATCTGCGTAATTATATAAATATGTACTAGTGTTTATTTAGAAGTATTGGAAAAAGATGTCAGCTACTTCTAGCAGAAGCACCTTTAAACTAACATTAATATGTTATTGAATTAGTCGGATTCATATGTGCAGAAGATCAGCTCACAGCAATTCTCTCGACCCGAAAGAGAAACTGACCATAAAAAACTATGATTCGATATGGATTCTCGATGCCAAGACTTGTTTATACCATATTATTAAATATGTTGAGTTTCTTCAGATTAAACCACTTAAACAATTTCGCCACCACTTTAAAAGTAACATTTGCATTCTAACGCTAAGGTAATTTTATAATTTGGTTTTTCTGATATCCTGCATATTTCCTGAAATTCATAAAATATTTCAGAAAGATGCAACCTATTTGGTTTGCAATAATAGCGATTAAAATGAATTAGTTAAATGTTATGCGTTTAATTCGCTGATCAAAAACAAATTATGTTTCCAGAAATATAAATTCTATCACGCATGAGGAGTCATTCAATTTTGTTCTAATCGGTTGGTATATATTTTTTTGCAAACAAATACCTTGAATTTAATTACTGTGTATATTTTCCTGACTGTATTTCAACTTAATCCAAAAGAAATTCCTGGGTTCGAGTCAATTTTATTGTTTATTATTTAAAATGTCACAAATACGTTTCGGTGTCTTTCTCCACCATCATCAGTTTGTCTAAAATACATATTCACAGTCAGCATTAATTAAAAAAAAAGTTCTATCAAAATTCACATACTAAAATACAAATTACACACATATTAAAAAGTATATTAAAAACAATAGGTTCACAGGTGATGAGTCAGGACAATCATGTCTGGGAAAAGACTAGATTAATAACACAAAAATATTACTTAATCTGTTGATTAATAACACAAAAATATTAATCAATGAAGACAATTATAATAAGAGAAGAATCCATGAAATGATACAAATTAAAAAACATTAGAATGCAATGAATTTTAGATCAGACACAGACAATCTTAGCTCTGTATATCACACACTAATTAAATGAGCGCATGCATACACTGATTGGATCAAGTAAATAAAATATAAACACCTGACATTGAAGAATTGCAGAGCAATTGATATTCCTAGAATGCAAAGAAAAAGCGAAATATAAACAGTTTCTTTATTCTCTCGCTCGATATCGAACAAAGTATGGATTTCAATAGCCAGTCATATGTGAAGGTGGAAACAGCCATACACGTAAGTTAAATTTAAATCTCTGAACAATAGATTCTAGTCTTTTCCCAAACATTATTGTCCTGACTCATCACCTGTGAAGCTATTGTTTTTAATATACTTTCTCTCTCTTACGCACACCCAGAGCTGATTCTGTTCTGGCGCTCTGGGCTCTGTAGGACTCCAGCTTAGCTGTCTACCCACTAAAACCCTTCTTCACCTTCGAAGTGGTGTTTGACCTAGCACCGCGGTCATTTCTGGCCTATTGCATCTTCATATTTTACTCCCTCATTATCCCTGGGTATTAAATGAATTCCAGAAAAATCTTGAGGGGGGTACGCATGACCTGGTCTAGTAGAACTTCATCTCCTCCCAGGAGTCTTCGTCTACCTGTTGCATATGAAGTGCAGTGACATAATATGTAGAGTAGTTTCGTCCTCTAAGTCGCACTCCCTACAGGTCGGTTGATCGCTCAGTCCCATCCTGAAGAGGTGTTTTTGCAGGGGGCGTGTCCTGTTAAAAAGGCCACTATCCTCCTTATTTTTTGCCTGCTGAGATCTAGCAGTTCGGTTTTACGCACTGGTTGTGTAGGTCCCACCGACTGCCTTGCGAACTTACTGGGGTTCCTTATTTTTTTCTAATAACCTAATTATTACACTAATATTAATGTGTACACAAGCACTGTTCTCTGCTTTTGCACTAGCACATATTACACTAGTTTGAAGGGTTTGATCCTCTTGAGTCTTTTGATTTGATTCGTATTGTCAAGCATTTGGATGGCTTCGACATTGATGTGTTGAAGAAGTCGCTGTTCGGGCTCTATGCAAATTTGCTAATGGTCTGGCGAACGGTGTCCATTTCCATGTCCCTATGGAGGTCACTATTTCCGATATATTAACAATGTTCCTTAATCCGTTATTTTGGAATCGCTGAATTATTTCTAGATTGCTCTTACTGGCACAACCCCACAACTGTATGCCATATGTCCATACGGGCTGTTAGGGATCACGCTTGAGGAATCATTCAATTTTGTTCTCATCGGTTGGTATGGTAAAGAATTTCTACATTTTCAAATTTAGTGCATTTCCGCCTAAATGGGAGCTGTTGTGTGAGATAAAAATGCTTTGTCTTATTCCATAACAAAAAGGGTGAAAGCAAGCCGAAGTTCAACATTTGCTGAACCAGAGCAGAACACAATATTTAATGAATTGTCCTTGAATCTTCGCCTGCTGGTAACTTTAACAACACTTCCCGTAGTACGGAACACCGATTCTCCGTGAATGAATGAATATGCTTGCTGACTATCGGAACAGGGAGCTGTGGTTTTCATACATGTAACTATGAATGTAGGTCTGCAATGAATGGAGGGTTACATATAAAGCAAGAGCTGGTTAATCAGGACCACCAGATTGTGCGAGAGCCAGAGTCAATGCATCACATGATCAAGAGGGAGATGCATACTGATGCTTATGACGATATGGATCAAGAACAGCAATCAGATAATATGGCGGAAGATCTGACAATATCTTCGGATCATGCTGATCAATCAAATGCAATGGACGCATAGTAAATATCGGTTTTCAGTGATAGACACTTAATAAAAAGGATCTCGAATTTCACAGACTTTAAAATGCCGATTTTAGGATAGGTAGAAGTAGATTTATTGGTAATCTTCTCCCGGATAAAAATGATTTTTGTACATTTCTGTGTAAATATAAAGTGTTATAGCGAGAAATACTGTTACTTGTTTAGGTACGAAATCAGATACTGACTAGGCAGGTTGATCTACCACTTAAGTTTTTATATACAGGGTTATTTGTTATTATTGTGGTGAACTGCATTCATTTTTTACTATATAGAGAAACTTCAATTAAAGTTGCGCAGTAAAGTGTGAACAAACATTTTCTCCTAATAAGCTAAATGAAAACCTGATATGAAGTTATATAATAATTTTCAATATTTCGGATGTTTAAAAATTGTGTGGATGAACCAGTTTCATCGTAAACTGACTTCACTTCAACAATGAAATGCGACCAAACTTTGAGAATTATGAAAATATATTTGCTATGCAGGTATTCGAGCTTAAAAATTTAAACAATCTTAGAAATTGTCGCTTTATGTTGATTACTATGAACAAACGTATATCGACTCTATCGATATTTGGAAAACTATTAATAGTACAGATCTGGAATTTGTACGCAGCAAAAGGAACTGATGAGTTGAATTACTGCTATTTTACAAACAGGTATAATGGAACAACAGCCTTTCTCATTTTACAGTACTTCATATTAAAAAAAAACTAGTACAAACGACAAACGTTAATAAGAGTTTGTTTAATGATCTGCAGGGATAGCTATAGTTATTTTAGGGATGTTAAAGTTTGAAACCTTTCCTTTTATACGCAAGAACTATTATGGCATTATTCAGCTTTGTTGGTGTTTATTATCATTTTTACAAGGTGCTTTCCTGGTCTTTATTTCAAATAGTTGTTTGCAAAAACTACGTGTGAATTAAATATTTTTATAGCTCAGAATGTCTATTTCGTTGGTTGAGATCACTCCGTCTTTATTTTCCAGGTTGCTGATGTGTTACCCGTTTACTTCTAAATACTTGCAGACTTTCATTTTATTCGCTTTTTCTTGCTTTATTCCTGTTATTTCCTTACAAACAAGCATCGATATCGATATCGAAGTTCTTCTGTTTTGGGTGGTCTGGCAACATGTTTAACCTGTTTCGAAACTTGTCTTGAAAAATTACCTACTGACTATTACGCAAGTCCCGACATTTCCTCACAAAATAGATTTATTTCCTGCTGTAAAAGTTATCAAGATCTGCAGCAGAATAAGTGAGACACTTGTTTTATTAACATTTTTTTGAGAGAACTAATGTTACCTAATCCGAAGTGTTTTAGTAGAAATTAAGAATTGACTTTTAAAATTGAAGCTTTTTATGAGCTTTTTCTTTCCTTAATATTACGACCAAACACTCAACGAGTTATCACTTTATAGTTATCGGATACCTGCATAGTATATAAGGTAAAACTATCGTACATACATGATGGAACAACCTACAAAATTATATGCTTTTAATTTGTATTTCTGCTTGAAAACCGCACTATATACATCTAAATTTGAATAATTGAAAATATTCACCGAAACTTTTTACAATCTTTACATTGTATTTCTTCGTATTTTATTTGGAGTTGAGAAGTAGAGATGCTGCGTTTTTATATACAGGGTTATTCGTTAACAATATAATGTATTCTACATTTTTGGCTGATCCAAAAGCTATGAAACAGTGTGGAACTGTGAGTACCGAATAAAAAGATTCCTTTTAGCATATCAGTTTTGCTATGTGGCGCCTCAAACATATACAACGGTGTGAGAAAACCTCTTAAGCCAAATAATATTTCTGTTTAACTATCGTTGCGCTCATATAGTGATGTAAAATAAGCAATATTGTAAATTATTATCGTTAAGCCGATGTGCTATATATTTATCTTTACAAAAGGAAAAATATTCCATATCATTATCTAAAGTAAAAAACGTATATCAGTGTATAAAAGAGTAGATAAATCAGTTTGACTTTAGGTCCCTTCCATTGTGATCATCTTTTGTCACACCTAATTCAATTTGGAGTCTTTTTTAAGCTTTTGCAGGGTCCTACTCAAATCATTTATTTCTGTCCGACAATATATTGTTTGTAGTTTAACTAAACAATTTCTTCTTTTCCTCTGCATAATTACAATTCGCCTCCGAGGAGATTTATTTAATTGTCTGTATGTGCTGTCTTTTGACTTTTTTTTTTGCTTTTGTGATTGAAAAAAATTGACTACTGAATTTTTGTCCTATATAAACTTGGGCCCTACTTATTGCCAAATACATTTACTATACGAGGTGTTTTTAGAACTCTCGTACTTTAATTCTTCCAGATAATGACTTTTAGGCACACCTCGTATAATTGTGATAGACCTATTAGCTCAGTGCTTCTGGAATTATCACTTTTTAAAAGTATTTTATTGTACATTTTTATTATTATACTCGAACTAAAAATCGATCAATAAAAATTTTATGAATTTGTATAATTGCAGTGGCTACTATTAAAACGTCAACATATCATTGTAGAAATAACCGATAGCATGTTTCTACAACAAGCTATATTAAATGTATATTGTATATAGTGATCGATTTTTATTTCCTTATTTTTGTTATTAGGTATTCAATATAAGTTTAATTTGTTCAAAAAGTTAATATTTGGAGAATATAAGTTATTTATTATTGTTAAGCTTTGTTCATGGGAGAACTCTGAATAATAACTCTTTGAAGACATATTAATGTTTACAATGTATGATGCTTTATATCATTTGAGCTATGGTTTCATAATATGTATTAATTTTAAAACAGTTATTATTCGTTTCATCCGTCCTCCGCTTTTTAGCACAATATTAATTTTAAACAATTTATGCGTAAAACTAAGTTGGTCATAGATCATCTTTTATAAATATATTTGTTTGTAAATACAATATAAAAATTTTTATATCTTTTGAGAACGAGTTACTCCTACTTTTACGTATACATGGTATTTCCAAAAAGTTGTAACTTATTGATGTAAAAGCAAATAAATTAAAGAAAAGAAAACCCATTTGTGCTTCATGTTTATTTACTTTTCCTCCGATACGTAGCAGCGACAAATTTCGAAAGTTTGTTCGATCAAGTATAACATTGGATCAAAATAAAATCCTCAATAAAAGTTTTACCGTCCTCGCAAACTTTCTATGAATCACCGCCCTTAGCCCTAATGTAAAGAAACGTAGTTAAAAGTTTCTCTCCCTTGGCGAAGGGTAATTTTCGATTCGATAGGGTACAAGCAAATATATACACCAGAAATCAATACCAGAAATACCCACCGCATGAAAATATAAGCGTAAGTTGAATATTTTGAGTTACAGAAACATGTAAGTAGTCTTCAGTTACGTTCGATTTTCGTTAGTTATCCTAGAATTGATTTGGTACGTCCGGATCAAAATATATACAGAAAGCTGTAACTTTATTGATTTGTCAGAGCCCGCTCTATTCTGCTATCGATTTACGTTTTGTTTCAACAGAGATCTAACTTTGTGAGAAAAGCAATTGGATCCAAATTGAACGAATACGATCCATTTCCAGTTACGCCGCTATGAACGCGTTGCTTTGATAACCAGGCATAAAATTTGCCAATTAGTTGAGTTCAATCCATCCTCGTTATTTTCTGTAGGGTTAGCATATTTGAGTTGTGATGTAGGGCTGTGCATTATGGATTGAAAGGTAAGTGAAAGATTAAGCTAACTCCTATATCTTTCTCTATGGCGTCTAGGTAAATATAACTAGATGCGGAAGAATAACAAATTGTTGAAAGTTCAGTTGTTTTTTGAGAATATAAAGCCTGCTTGGTTCCTTTTCAAGAGTGTTTAATTCTCTTGTATATAATTACTTTTGAATCTTTGATTTTGCTAACTGCTTCTGTTCCCATAACTTCTGTTTAATCCTAGATTTAAATTCAAAGTAATAATAGAGAAATTCTATTAATATATTTTATGTTTTTTCCTCATAAATAAGGATCTTTTTATGAAATTCTCTTTAAAAACTCCCTGACACATTTGAGGTTCAAATTATATTTAATTACTGTGTATATTTTCCTGACTGTATTTCAATTTAATTATTGTTGTGTATATTTTCCTGACTACTTCAATTTATTTCAAAAAAATCCTGGGTTTCAGTCAATTTTATTGTTTATTATTTAAAATGTTACAAATACGTTTCGGTGTCTTTCTCCACCATCATCAGTTTGTCTAAAATATATATTTACAGTTATCATCAATTTAAATAGAAAACTTTCACCAAAATTCACATATTAAAATACAAAACACACACATATCAAAAAGTACATTAAGAACATTGGTTTTCAGGTGATGAGTCAGGACAAACATGTCTGGGAAAAGACTTGAATCTATTGTTTTAGAGATCTAAATTCAACTTACGTATATAGTTGCTACCAACTTCACATTTGATTGGTCACTGAATTTTCCATATTTTATTCGATATCGAGCAAGAGAACAAAAAAACTGTTTATCCTTCGCCTTTTCTTTGCATTCTAGGAATTGCTCTGCAATTCCTCAATATCAGGTGTTTATATTTCATTTACTTTGTCCAATCAGTTCATGCATGCGATCATTTAATTAGTGTGTGATACACAGAGCTAAGATTGTCTGTGTCTGATCCAAAATTCATTGCATTCTGATGTTTTTTAATCTGTATCATTTCATGGATTCTTCTCTTATTATAGTTGTTTTCATTGATTAATATTTTTGTGTTATCGAAATCAAAACTATGTAACTTTTGTTGTGCATGTTGTGCTAATGCTGTTCCATTTTCGTTAACCTTTCTTAAGCTATATTTATGTTCGTATATTATTTTCTTTAAATATTGTCCTGTTTGACCTATGTATGTGTTGCACAGTTCAAACAGTCAATCTTGTATATTACGTTAGGTGTGTCCAACTTATCGCTTTTAGGTTTAAATTTTGTAAAACATTATTTTGCAAAGGTGTTTTTAGTTTTTTCCGCTATAGTAATATTATGTGGTTTTAAAACATTTTTTATTTTTGTGTTGATTTCTGGTAGGTACGGTAATGATACATACTTGATTTCACCTTCTTTTTTCTTATTTATTTTAATTATGTTGTTTCATTTATTTGAATTGTAGATTTTATTAATTCTTTGTTTTATAATTGGTTCGAAGAAAGCTTTGGGATAGTTGTTCATTATTAGTATATTTTTTATTTTTTCAAGATTTTTTGTTCTATATCTATAATGTGCCAATTTAATCGCTCTATCAGTAAGAGCTGTTACAACACTTTTTTATATTGTAAAGGTGCATATGATTGGTAATTCAAGTATCTACCAGACATTACATCCTTTGTGTACCAGTTTGTTTTTATTTCCCCATTACCGTCATATCCAAAAAGTTTAATGATTTGTTTTTGTCTTCCTCAATGGTGAATTTAATGGTCTCATGGAATGCATTAAATTTATCTAGTGTGTATTGAACTTTTTGGTTTGGCAGGCACATTATGCAGTCATCCACGTATCTTTTAAAGAATCCACACTTGAAATTCAAATCAGGTATTAGTTTTTCTTCCAGACTTTCCATTACAAGGTTTGCAATTGTTGCAGCTATGGGAGACCCCATAGCTACTCCATGTATTTGGGAATAGAAATTGCCTTCGTACTGGAAGTAAGTGGACTTAAGGCACAGCTCTACCGCCCCAATAAATTCATTTTCGGGTAATGATGTGTATTCTTTTATTTCATCCCATTTATCCCTCATGCACTGTATTGAGTAATTTACCGGGATGTTTGTGTATAACGATACTACATCAAGTGATATTATGCGATGGTTCTCAGGTATTTTCTGCTTTTTTATAAATTCACCGAAACGCCATGAGTCCCTAACGCGATATTGTGACTTTCCCAATACATTACTCAACACAGATGACAGATATTCAGATAATTGGTAAGTTGGGGCATCTATATTGCTAACTATCGGTCTCAATGGGTGGCCTGCTTTATGAAGCTTTGGCAGGCCATATATAAATGGTGCTCGGCCGTTGTTGCAAGACAGTGTTCGTTTCAAATTATCCGTTATGAATTTATTTTTATGCCATGAATTTATTATTTTATTTAGTTTTGTTTGAATATTTGTAGCAAGATCTTTTTTTCCGGTTTATGTTTTTAAATCATTTATTAAGGCTAGCATTTTTGTTTTATATTCACTTTTCATCATAACTGTCTTGCTACATTTATCAGCCGTTAGCACACAGATGTTTGTGTTTTCATTTAAAAATGTTTTGGTCTCACATATAAGCTTATTTATATCATTGGGCACACCTTTGTTCGACGTTCTATTCTTGAAATTTGTTAATATATTACACAACTTACTCCTTATTTCGTTTTTTTTTGCGGTGTACATCGGTAGACATCTGTGTGCTAACGGCTGATAAATGTAGCAAGACAGTTGTTATGATGAAAAGTGAATATAAAACAAAAATGCTAGCCTTAATAAATGATTTAAAAACATATAAAGCGGAAAAAAAAAGATCTTACTACAAATATTCGAACAAAACTAAATAAAATAATAAATTCATGGCATGAAAATAAATTCATAACGGATAATTTGAAACGAACACTGTCTTGCAACAACGGCCGAGCACCATTTATATATGGCCTGCCAAAGCTTCATAAAGCAGGCCACCCATTGAGACCGATAGTTAGCAACATAGATGCCCCAACTTACCAATTATCTGAATATCTGTCATCTGTGTTGAGTAATGTATTGGGAAAGTCACAATATCGCGTTAGGGACTCATGGCGTTTCGGTGAATTTATAAAAAAGCAGAAAATACCTGAGAACCATCGCATAATATCACTTGATGTAGTATCGTTATACACAAACATCCCGGTAAATTACTCAATACAGTGCATGAGGGATAAATGGGATGAAATAAAAGAATACACATCATTACCCGAAAATGAATTTATTGGGGCGGTAGAGCTGTGCCTTAAGTCCACTTACTTCCAGTACGAAGGCAATTTCTATTCCCAAATATATGGAGTAGCTATGGGGTCTCCCATAGCTGCAACAATTGCAAACCTTGTAATGGAAAGTCTGGAAGAAAAACTAATACCTGATTTGAATTTCAAGTGTGGATTCTTTAAAAGATACGTGGATGACTGCATAATGTGCCTGCCAAACCAAAAAGTTCAATACACACTAGATAAATTTAATGCATTCCATGAGACCATTAAATTCACCATTTTAGGAAGACGAAAACAAATCATTAAACTTTTTGGATATGACGGTAATGGGGAAATAAAAACAAACTGGTACACAGAGGATGTAAGGTCTGGTAGATACCTGAATTACCAATCATATGCACCTATACAATATAAAAAGAGTGTTGTAACAGCTCTTACTGATAGAGCGATTAAATTGGCACATTATGGATATAGAACAAAAAATCTTGAAAAAATAAAAAAGATACTAATAATGAACAACTATCCCAAAGCTTTCTTCGAACCAATTATAAAACAATGAATTAATAAAATCTACAATTCAAATAAATGGAACAACATAAATAATATAAATAAGAAAAAAGAAGGTGAAATCATGTATGTATCATTACCGTACATACCAGAAATCAACACAAAAATAAAAAATGTTTTAAAACCACATAATATAACTAAAGCGGAAAAAACTAAAAACAACTTGGCAAAAGAATGTTTTACAAAATTTAAACCTAAAAGCGATAAGTTGGACACACCTAACGTAATATACAAGATTGACTGTTTGAACTGTGACAACAGATACATAGGTCAAACAGGACAATATTTAAATGAAAGAACATACGAACATAAATATAGCTTAAGAAAGGTTAACGAAAATGGAACAGCATTAGCACAACATGCACAACAAAAGTTACATAGTTTTGATTTCGATAACACAAATATATTAATCAATGAAAACAACTATAATAAGAGAAGAATCCATGAACTGATACAGATTAAAAACATCAGAATGCAATGAATTTTAGATCAGACACAGACAATCTTAGCTCTGTGTATCACACACTAATTAAATGATCGCATGCATGAACTGATTGTACCAAGTAAATGAAATATAAACACCTGATATTGAGGAATTGTAGAGCAATTCCTAGAATGCAAAGAAAAGGCGAAGAATAAACAGTTTTTTTGTTCTCTTGCTCGATATCGAATAAAATATGGAATTTCAATAACCAGTTATGTTGTAAATGTGAAGCTAGAAACAACTATACACGTAAGTTAAATTTAAATCTCTAAACAATAGATTCTAGTCTTTTCCCAGACATGTTTGTCCTGACTCATCACCTGAAAAGCAATTTTCTTAATGTACTTTTTAATATGTGTGTGATTTGTATTTTAATATGTGAATTTTGGTGAAAGTTTTCTATTTAAATTGATGATAACTGTAAATATGTATTTTAGACAAACTGATGATGGTGGAGAAAGACACCGAAATGTATTTGTAACATTTTAAATAATAAACAATAAAATTGACTGAAACCCAGGAATTTTTTGAAATAAATTTCAATTTAATCCAAAAAAAATTCCTGGGTTTCAGTCAATTTTATTGTTTATTATTTAAAATGTCACAAATACGTTTCGGTGTCTCTCTCCACCATCATCAGTTTGTCTAAAATACACATTCACAGTCATCATTAATTTAAAAAAAAATTTAATCAAAATTCACATACTAAAATACACATCACACACATATTAAAAAGTACATTAAAAACAATAGGTTTTCAGGTGATGAGTCAGGACAATCATGTCTGGGAAAAGACTAGAATATTGTTTAGAGATTCAAATTTAACTTACATGTATAGCTGTTTCTACCTTCACATTTGACTGGCTATTGAAATCCATATTTTGTTCGATATCGAGCGAGAGAATAAATAAATTGTTTATATTTCGCTTTTTCTTTGCATTCTAGATATATCAATTGCTCCGCAATTCTTCAATGTCAGGTGTTTATATTTTATTTACTTGGTCCAATCAGTGTATGCATGCGCTCATTTAATTAGTGTGTGATATACAGAGCTCAGATTGTCTGTGTCTGACCTAAAATTCATTGCGTTCTGATGTTATTTAATTTGTATCATTTCATTGATTCTTCTCTTATTATAATTGTCTTCATTGATTAATATTTTTGTGTTATCAAAATCAAAACTATGTAACTTTAGTTGTGTATGTTGTGCTAATGCTGTTCCATTTTCGTTAACCTTTCTTAAGATATATTTATGTTCGTATATTCTTTTCTTTAAATATTGTCCTGTTTGACCTGTGTATGCGTTGTCACAGTTCAAACAGTCAATCTTGTATATTACATTAGGTGTGTTTAACTTATCACTTTTAGGTTGAAATTTTGTGAAACATTCCTTTGCTAAGTTGTGTTTAGTTTTTTCCGCTATAGTAATATTATGCGGTTTTAAAATATTTTTTATTTTCGTGTTGTATACGGTAATGATACATACTTGATCTCACCGTCTTTTTCTTATTGCTATTATTTATGTTGTTCCATTTATTTGAATTGTAGGTTTTATTTATTCTTCGTTTTATAATTGGTTCGAAGAATGATTTGGGATAGTTGTTCATTATTAGTATCTTTTTTATTTTTTCAAGATTCTTTGTCCTCTGCTCATAATGTGCCAATTTAATCGCTCTATCAGTAAGAGCTGTTACAACACTTTTTTTATATTGTGGAGGTGCATATGATTGGTAATTCAAGTATCTACCAGACCATACATCCTTTGTGTATCAGTTTGCTTTTATTTCCCCATTACCGACATATATAACCGTCATATCTAAAAAGTTTAATGATTTGTTTTTATCTTCCTCAATCGTGAATTTAATGGTCTCATGGAATGCATTAAACTTATCTAGTGTCATCTTAGTTTTAAAACCGCATAATATTACTATAGCGGAAAAAACTAAAAACAACTTAGCAAAGGAATGTTTCACAAAATTTAAACCTAAAAGTGATAAGTTAAACACACCTAATGTAATATACAAGATTGACTGTTTGAACTGTGACAACGCATACATAGGTCAAACAGGACAATATTTAAAGAAAAGAATATACGAACATAAATATATCTTAAGAAAGGTTAACGAAAATAGAACAGCATTAGCACAACAAAATTTACATAGTTTTGATTTTGATAACACAAAAATATTAATCAATGAAGACAATTATAATAAGAGAAGAATCCATGAAATGATACAAATTAAAAAACATCAGAATGCAATGAATTTTAGATCAGACACAGACAATCTGAGCTCTGTATATCACACACTAATTAAATGAGCGCATGCATACACTGATTGGACCAAGTAAATAAAAATTATAAACACCTGACATTGAAGAATTGCAGAGCAATTGATATTCCTAGAATGCAAAGAAAAAGCGAAATATAAACAGTTTTCTTTATTCTCTCGCTCGATATCGAACAAAATATGGATTTCAATAGCCAGTCAAATGTGAAGGTAGAAACAGCTATACATGTAAGTTAAATTTGAATTTCTGAACAATAGATTCTAGTCTTTTCCCAGACATGATTGTCCTGACTCATCACCTGTGAACCTATTGTTTTTAATATACTTTTTAATATGTGTGTAATTTGTATTTTAGTATGTGAATTTTGATAGAACTTTTTTTTTAATTAATGCTGACTGTGAATATGTATTTAGACAAACTGATGATGGTGGAGAAAGACACCGAAGCGTATTTGTGACATTTTAAATAATAAACAATAAAATTGACTGAAACCCAGAAATTTTTTTTTAGATTATATTTAATACAAAAAACAAAGTAAATGTTGATGTAAGAAGTTAAGTGCATTGAGTTATTCGAATAACATTTAAATCTCGCAAAGCTTAGGGTAGGTGTGGGCAAAAGTCCGTGTGGGGTAAAAGTCCTCACGCGTGTAATGGGAGACACATTAAGTATTATCCATCCACCAAGGCAGGATTCGGTCAGTACAACACAGAAGTTGCAACAGTGCAAACACGTGCCTTGTGTAATGCGAATTGTGATAATTATGAGGTAAGTTCTAAATGTTGGTGTTCTAACGTAATATTTTCACATATATAAAATAACATTTCAGGTCGCTAGAGCATTTTGTGAAAATTGTCTTGATCTCCCTAAAAAACTCGACTAATGGACAACATGTTCCACAAACCAAAAATTCAGTAGAAGTCATATTTTTTTAAACATACCTTGCTAAGTCTTTAAATTCATTTTTGGGGAAACGTCCGTATGTCTGATGGGACAAAAATCTGCTACGGACATTTGCCTCTCTTATGTGGATTTTTAATCCTTTGGTGATGATTCTGAGAACTTTCGGTTGTTATATTTTCCTGCCTATTATAATTACTTATTATATATTTTTTAGAACTTACAAAAGAAAAAAAGAAAACCTGAAGCCATTAACTGAGGTTCTACTGAGACAGGCTAGAGAGTTGAAGGAGAGAGGCATATCACTAAAGGAAATAGGAAGAACCCTTGGCTACGATGAATCTACCATTCGAAAAAGGCTGAAAGCTGGTAGCGGTGTAAACTCATTGGGACGGTTTCAACCTGCATTTACTGCAGTACAGGAAAAGAAGTAGTAGACCATTGTAAGGCGTTAGACTTGCGTTTCTATGGATTTACTCTAAAATCGATCCGCGTTCTGGCATATCAGTATGCACAAAAAAATGGCATCACCCATCCATTTAAGAATTAAACCAAATTAGCAGGTAGAGATTGGACAAGAAAATTTATGAAAAGAAGTCGTCTCTCGTTGCGGTTTTAACTGCGGGGGTTAAAATGGGGTGTAACAAGCATCAATTAACACAATATTTTGAAAATTTGAAAACGGTTCTTCAGAAATATAAATTTCCACCAAATAGAATCTATAACATGGATGAAAGCGGTTTTCAAACTGTTCCAAACAAGTGACCAAAACATGTTGCTCCCACCGGAAAATGAGAAGTAGCTAAAACTGTAGCTGCCGAACAAGGAAAAACTGTGACGGTAGCATGTTCTATGAGTGCAACTGGACACTATGTTCCACCGTTTTTCATTTTTGCACGCAAGAGACTAAATTTTTGATTGCTGAAGGATGCTCCAACAGGTTTTCCTTTGGGTGTAACAGACTCTGGATATATGAATTCACTAAGATTCGTTGATTCCCAGCAAACCAAAACTGGAATTTTATGTTTTGCCGAGCGTGAAGACTAAAACAACACAGTTTCTTCGATTACGGATTTTATTACAAAACTTCGTTCGTACACGACGACTAATTGAATAAAGACAATGCTTGTGGGTCTGTACCACTATTTATGTTATTCTCTTATCTCTACTTAAGCTAACTCAGCATAGTTCATAGGTGTGCTGATCTTATAGTTCTAGGTTTGTGGGTAGCCTTATGTAGGGTACTATAACTCCTCCACCCTTAGAGCAAAAGTCTGGGGTTGGCCTCAGAATTTGGTTTTCTGTCTTTGAGCAGTGGTTTCGGGTCGTCTGGCTTGCTGAACTTCTTTCTATAAAACTTATATGCAACAAACAACATTATTAGTATTACAATAATATAGATTAATATTGTCCATCCATCAATATGTTGAAATGTTATTAATTCGGTTTGGGATAAATCAACTTTTGTTTGATTTTTTCTAGTTTTAACTGCACTTATTTCCTAAAAGTCTAAATTGTCCCATTTTTAAGGTTTGAATTATTCTGGATCTTTGCGTGTAAAATCAATAAAGTCTATTTTTGGTGGAGCAATATTTTCATATTTCCGAGGGATATTTCGAAAATTTCGTAAAATACTGTATCTGATTTTTAGTTCACAGTTCTCGTTCAGTTCTATTAAGAACCTTTCTTTTAATGGGATGTTTTCTTTATTATTCCCGCACTTTTGTATTGTGACTGTTGCTTCAGGGCTTACTAGGATCCATTTGTTAGATTCTAGTTTTTGGATTTTACGTGGTTGATGTTCACAGAAATCAGTCGGCAATTTGACAGATTCTTCGAGAATTTCAGTAGTTGGATTTTACATGGGGAGTCTTCTGTTGATTTCTTGGATTTTCTTCTTGACAAATGAACTCTTCAAGAATTACTTCATTGTATTCTTTATTTGAAAATAAGTGGTTCTGCTCATTTAAAATTAAATATTTTGAATAAGGAATTATTACTTTAGAAGTGTTATTCTTGAATATTGGTAAAGGGTATAAGTGAAAATAATTATATTTTGTTTTTCCACTATGGGTACTTCAATTATAAACACAAGCTTATTTCCTTTACTGCAGGATTTTACCTGAATTATTTTGTCAAAGACAAAAATGTTTTCTTTAGGTTCGAGGGGTAATTTATTGGTTGCAAGATTTTTTGAGATGTTTTGTAATTCTTGTAGTAATTCATTTGGGTTGATAATGGAGTTATGCAAGGTATTTATTTTTGCAAAAGTTATGGCTATTTCTAGTTTTTCTAGAATGTCATAAATTAATTGGAATTCTGTTACTAATTGGGTTATTCTCATTTCGATGAAGAAAAAGTAGTAAGTTCCAACGATTTCTACTTCCATACTTTGGAGAAGTGTTTCGATTTCATTTATTCGCCTGTTCAACAGTAACTGATTTCTTGTCAGGTTTTTAATGTTGGTCTGAAATAGTAATAGTAGTAAACATCTTTATTTCTAAAAAAGGCTATCGACCTATCGGTCTTTCTGCCCTTGTTTAATACATGTAGTCCTAATCTAAATAAAATTTGGTTTCAAACAGCATCACTCGACTGTTCATCCGCTCTTTATTTTGGCCAACAATATACAAACTACCCACCTAACTGACAGAAAGACAGCTTGCCTGTTTATGGACATTAACAAGGCTTTTGATAGTGTCTGGCATGGAGGCTTACTATAGCGCACAAAATTATACTTAACTTATTCATTAAATGCATAAAAAATAACATAATACCAGAGACTTGGAAAACGGGAATAATAATTCCCATCCCAAAAACGAGACTAAACTACACACAAATGCAAAACTTTTGACCCATTACACTACTTCCTGTACTGAGCAAACTGTTTGAAAACATTATAAAGAATAGACTACAACAATTAATTGGACAACACATACCACCAGACCAATTCGGTTTAAAACTATATAAAGCTATACAATTACAACTTACGAGACAAAAATCAAATCGACAGATCGGCATACATATTACAATACGCAGACGACACGGCACTTATTGTACATGACAAAACTACTGAGAGAGCAGCTCAAAGACTCCAAACACTAACAAACAACACAATGACATGGTTTTATAAATGGAGACTAACACCAAACGCGTCAAAAAACCAACTTCTGCTCACAAACCACAGACTCAATGCTGACTCCCCTACAATAACTGCAGACGGCCAAACGACACAACCAAAAAACGACGTAAAATACCTTGGAATCACAATTGACCACAAACTTAAATTCACTAAACACATACGAAACATCAGGGCAGAAACAATAAAGAGAACAAAACACTTCCGATCACTAACCTACAAAGACAGAGGAATTAGCACAAACACCGCCACCAAAATATATAAAGCTATTTGCAGACCCTTGCTAGACTTTGGACATATACTCATGACCAACGGAACAGAAAGGACAAAACGTTATACTCAAACAACAGAACAAATTGCACTAAGACTAATAACACGAATAAGACACCCCCAAAACCCACTACACAACCCCCCCACCCAACTACTATACGAACGCACAAACATGACAAAGATCTCGGAAAGACTCATACAGCTACAGACAAAATGGACAAACAACCCCTACAACTGGACCATACTGAATCCCCTTTTTCTTACAAGACCAACCAGACAATCCCACTTCCGTTTCCCTACATTAACGCTACTCGAACACTTACAAACGCAACGGACTAGTGGACAATAAAATAATTTCTTCTTGCCACTGAAATTTTATTTATTTAATAATATTGTTAACCTAGAATAAGAGAATTTTCATATTTGTTTTTTATTTAGGTTAAGACTGCATGTATTAAACAAGGTCAGAAAGACCGATAGGTCGACAGCCTTTTTTAGAAATAAAGATGTTTACTACTACTCTAAATAAAAAACAAAGATGAAAATTATCTTATTCTAGGCTAATAATTTTATTAAATAAACTTTCCAATTCTAGTGACAAGAAAAAAATATTTTATTGTTCAGTAGTCAGTTGCGTTTGTAAGTGTTCGAGTAGCGTTGATGTAGGGAAACGGAATCGGGATTGTCTGGTTGGTCTTGTAAGACAAAGGGGATTCAGTATGGTCCAGTTGTAGGGGTTGTTTGTCCATTTTGTCTGTAGATGTATGAGTCTTTCCGAAATCTTTGTCATGTTTGTGCGTTCGTATAGTAGTTGGGTGGAGGGGCTGTGTAGTGGGTTTTGGGGGTGTCTTATTCGTGTTATCAGTCTTAGTGCAATTTGTTCTGTTGTTTGTATCTAACGTTTTGTCCTTTCTGTTCCGTTGGTCATGAGTATATGTCCATAGTCTAGCAAGGGTCTACAAATAGCTTTATATATTTTGGTGGCGGTGTTTGTGCTAATTCCTCTGTCTTTGTAGGTTAGTGATCTGAAGTGTTTTGTTCTCTTTATTGTGTCTGCCCTGATGTTTCGTATGTGTTTACTGAATTTAAGTTTGTGGTCAATTGTGATTCCAAGGTATTTTACGGCGTTTTTTGGTTGTGTCGTTTGGCCGTCTGCAGTTATTGTAGGGGAGTCAGCGTTGAGTCTGTGGTTTGTGAGCAGAAGTTGGTTTTTTGACGCTTTTGGTGTTAGTTTCTATTTATAAAAACATGTCATTGTGTTGTTTCACTTCAATATATTCCTGGGTTTCAGTCAATTTTATTGTTTATTATTTAAAATGTTACAAATACGTTTCGGTGTCTTTCTCCACCATCATCAGTTTGTCTAAAATATACATTTACAGTTATTATTAATTTATATAAAATTTTCCATTAAAATTCACATATAAAAATACAAATCACACACATATTAAAAAGTACATCGAGAACATTGGTTTTCAGGTGATAAGTCAGGACAAACATATCTGGGAAAAGACTAGAATCTATTGTTTAGAGATTTAAATTTAATTTTAACTTACGTGTATAGTTGTTTACACCTTAACATTCAACTGGTCACTGAATTTTCCATATTTTACTCGATATCAAGCGAGCGAAACAAAAAAAACTGTTTATCTTTCGCCTTTTCTTTGCATTCTAGGAATTGCTTGGCAATTCCTCAATATCAGGTGTATTTATTTCATTTAATTGGTCCAATCAGTTCATGCATGCGATCATTTAATTAGTGTATGATACACAGAGCTAAGATTGTCTGTGTCTGATATAAAATTGCATTGTACATTTTATTAATTCTTTGTTCCAATGTATTCCTGGGTTTCAGTCAATTTTATTGTTTATTATTTAAAATGTTACAAATACGTTTCGGTGCCTCTATCCACCATCATCAGTTTGTCTAAAATATATATTTACAGTTATCATCAAATTAAATAGAAAACTTTCACCAAAATTCACATATTAAAATACAAATCACACACATATTAAAAAGTACATCCAGAACATTGGTTTTCAGGTGATGAGTCAGGAGAAACATGTCTGGGAAAAGACTAGAATCTATTGTTTTAGAGATCTAAATTCAACTTACGTATATAGTTGCTACCAACTTCACATTTGACTGGTCACTGAATTTTCCATATTTTATTCGATATCAAGCGAGCGAAACAAAAAAACTCTTTATCTTTCGTCTTTTCTTTGCATTCTAGGAATTGCTTGCAAATTCTTCAATATCAGATGTTTACATTTCATTTACCTAGTCCAATCAGTTCATACATGCGATCAGCTAATTAGCGTATGACACACAGAGCTAAGATTGTCTGTATCTGATCTGAAATTTATTGCATTCTGATGTTTCTTAATTTGTATCATTTCATGGATTCTTCTCTTATTATAGTTGTCCTCATTGATCGATATTTGTGTGTTATCGAAATCAAAATCATGCAACTTTTGTTGTGCATGTTGTGCTAATGCTGTTGCATTTTCGTTAACCTTTCTTAAGCTATACTTATGTTCATATATTCTTTTCTTTAAATATTGCCCTGTTGTCCTAAGTATGTGCTGTCACAGTTCAAACAGTCAATCTTGTATATTACATTAGGTGTGTCCAACTTATCGCTTCTAGGCTTAAATTTTGTAAAACACTCTTTTGCCAAGTTGTTTTTAGTTTTTCCCGCTATAGTAATATTATGCGGTTTTAAAACATTTTTTATTTTTGTGTTGATTTCTGGTATGTGTGGTAATGATACATACCTGACTTCACCCTCTTTTTTCTTTTTTATATTATTTATGTCGTTCCATTTATTTGCATTGTATATTTTATTGATTCTTTGTTTTATAATTGGTTCTTAGAATTCTTTGGGATAGTTGTTCATTATTAGTACCTTTTTTTTCCAGATTTTTTTGTCTGTATCCACAATGTGCCAATTTTATCGCTCTATCAGTAAGAGCTGTTACCACACTTTTTTTATACTGTATAGGTGCATATGATTGGTAATTCAAGTATCTACCAGACCACACATCCTTTGTGTACCTGTTTGTTTTTATTTCCCCATTATTGTCATACATAACCGTCATATCCAAAAAGTTTAATGATTTGTTTTTGTCCTCCTCAATGGTGAATTTATTGGTTTCATGGAATGCATTAAACTTATCTAGTGTGTATTGAACTTTTTGGTTTGGCAGGCACATTATGCAGTCATCCATGTATCTTTTAAAAAATCCACATTTAAAGTCTAAATCAGGTATTAGTTTTTCTTCCAGACTTTCCATTACAAGGTTTGCAATTGTTGCAGCTATGGGGGACCCCATAGCTACTCCATATATTTGCGAAAAGAAATTGTCCTCGTACCGGAAGTACGTGGACTTAAGGCACAGCTCTACCGCCCCAATAAATTCATTTTCGGGTAATGATGTATGTTCCCTTATTTCAGACCATTTATTTCTTATGCACTGTATTGAGTAATCTACCGGGATGTTTGTGTATAACGATACGACATCAAGCGATATTAGGCGATGGTTCTCAGGTATCTTCTGTTTTTTTCTAAATTCGCAGAAGCTCCATGAGTCCCTAATGTGATATTGTGAATTTCCCAATATATTACTCAACACAGCTGACAGGTATTTAGACAATTGGTAAGTCACCTTTAAGTGTGGATTTTTTAAAAGATACGTTGATGACTGCATAATGTGCCTGCCAAACCAAAAAGTTCACTACACACTAGATAAGTTTAATGCATTCCATGAGACCATTGAATTCACCATTGAGGAAGACAAAAACAGATCATTAAACTTTTTGGATATGACGGCTATATATGACGATGATGGGGAAATAAAAACAAACTGGTACACAAAGGATGTGTGGTCTGGTAGATACTTGAATTACCAATCATATGCACCTATACAATATAAAAAAGTGTTGTAACAGCTCTTACTGATAGAGCGAGAAAATTAGCACATTATAGATACAGACAAAAAAATCTTGAAAAAATAAAAAAGATACTAATAATGAACAACTATCCCAAAGAATTCTTCGAACCAATTATAAAACAAAGAATTAATAAAATCTACAATGCAAATAAATGGAACAACACAAATAATATAAAAAAGAAAAAAGAAGGTGAAATCAAGTATGTATCATTACCACACATACCAGAAATCAACACAAAGATAAAAAATGTTTTAAAACCACATAATATTACTATAGCGGAAAAAACTAATAACAACTTGGCAAGGGAGTGTTTTACAAAATTTAAACCTAGAAGCGATAAGTTGGACACACCTAACGTAATATACAAGATTGACTGTTTGAACTGTGACAAAACATACATAGGTCAAACAGGGCAATATTTAAAGAAAAAAATATACGAACATAAGTATAGCTTAAGAAAGGTTAACGACAATGCAACAGCATTAGCACAACATGCACAACAAAAGTTGCATGATTTTGATTTTGATAACACACAAACATTGATCAATGAGGACAACTATAATAAGAGTCCTACAACTATAATCCTATATATACAAACTATAATCCATGAAATGATGCAAATTAAAAAACATCAAAATGCAATGAATTTCAGATCAGACACAGACAATCTTAGCTCTGTGTATCATACACTAATTAAATGATCGCATGCATGAACTGATTGGACCAAGTAAATGAAATAAATACGCCTGATATTGAGGAATTGCCAAGCAATTCCTAGAATGCAAAGAAAAGGCGAAAGATAAACAGTTTTTTTTGTTTCGCTCGCTTGATATCGAGTAAAATATGGACAATTCAGTGACCCGTTGAATGTTAAGGTGTAAACAACTATACACGTAAGTTAAAATTACATTTAAATCTCTAAACAATAGATTCTAGTCTTTTCCCAGATATGTTTGTCCTGACTCATCACCTGAAAACCAATGTTCTTGATGTACTTTTTAATATGTGTGTGATTTGTATTTTAATATGTGAATTTTGATGGAAAATTTTATATAAATTAACTTTAATTTTACTTTAATTTTATAAAAATAAAATATAACTGTAAATGTATATTTTAGACAAACTGATGATGGTGGAGAAAGACACCGAAACGTTTTTGTAACATTTTAAATAATAAACAATAAAATTGACTGAAACCCAGGAATATATTGGAGTGAATTAAAGTACAGTCAGGAAAATATACGAAACAATTGTGTTGTTTGTTAGTGTTTGGAGTCTTTGAGCTGCTCTCTCAGTAGTTTTGTCATGTACAATAAGTGCCGTGTCGTCTGCGTATTGTAATATGTATGCCGATCTGTCGATTTGATTTTTGTCTCGTAAGCTATAATTGTATAGCTTTATATAGTTTTAAACCGAATTGGTCTGGTGGTATGTGTTGTCCAATTAATTGTTGTAGTCTATTCTTTATAATGTTTTCAAACAGTTTGCTCAGTACAGGAAGTAGTGTAATGGGTCAAAAGTTTTGCATTTGTGTGTAGTTTAGTCTCGTTTTTGGGATGGGAATTATTATTCCCGTTTTCCAAGTCTCTGGTATTATGTTATTTTTTATGCATTTAGTGAATAAGTTAAGTATAATTTTGTGCGCTTGTGCAGTTAAGTTTTTCAAAACTTTACTTTTTATATTATCTTTTCATGGTGCTGTGTTTTTGATCCGTGCAAGTGCTTCGTCGTAATCTACGTCAGTAATCAATTGATGTGTGAAGTGTAAGTCGTTGTTAAAGTAGTTGTTGTACCAATTAGTTATTCTAGTCCAGTTCTGGTCATCAAAATTAGGGTTCGTTGAAATTGCGAAAGCTCCCTGAAAATTTCTGGCACATGCGTGTGCTTTGTCTTTGTCTGTATCTAGTTCGGTGCCGTTTTCGTTGATTGTGCCAGTGAAGTTGATTTTTTTATAACGCAAAAGTGTTTTAATTTTTTGTCAGTAAGTTTTCCCCCCGTCACGTTCGATCTCTTGGCAAGTTTCCAACCATTTTTCTTGTCTATATTGGTCCATTAGTGTTTTTACGTTTCTGTTCAGTCCGTTTAGTTTTCTTTTCAATTCATCATAATTTGTTTGTGTGTATAATCTGTATAATTCTCTCTTGAGTTTGATAAGTCTCAGTTTGAATTTAGGTATAGTATGTTGGTAGAAGGTGTTCTTTATGTGGGGTGAAAATTTTTCAACGGCTGTTGTCAATTGTTTCTGTATATTTTCAATAGAACAAGTCTCTGGCTGCAAATGAATGTAGTCATGTATGTGTTGTTTTACTTTACAACGTCTGTTTTATTTAGGTTTAGCTTTTGTGTGTTTTTTGCTAGTCCCGACGTTTGTGTCTGTCCGAGGTCAATACTAAAAGTTATTGCCAGATGGTCTGACCCGAGTTCGTGAATATTTTTGGTTCGATATTGGAGTGAGGATGTATATATTCTATAAATATATGGATAAGATCTTGTAGGTAGGGTATAGTGAAATGTAGGCAATCATTTAGAGGATCATTAAGAGACGGGGGATTTGCTTTTCCTAATTTTACTTTAGGCGTGAGTAGTACTGTTGCACCTCCCCTGGCATTTTGAATTGTATTGCCATGTCTACAAACATATTTCCAGTCTTTGTATGTCGGTGTTTGTCCGGGTTTGGTTTTTGTCTCTACAAACATGCAGCAGTCAGTGTTATTTCTCTCTATATAGTTATAGACAAGGTGCTTTTTACTATTTAGTCCGTTAATGTTGGCGTATGTAAGTCTTAGATTGAATGTTCTATATTTGTGATTGTTTGTCTAAGTTGGTCGTGGGGTGCAGTCGGAGAATTTCTGGTAGGTGAAAGCAAGTGAAACATCAGTATGTATATGTGGTTTCCAAAGAAAACCACAGAAATGTCGACTCTAAAGTCGTCAATAAACTGTTTGCGGAGTTTTTATTAATTCCTATCTGTTGTTGTTGCTTGTTTTCTTCAGTTGGTGTTTGTATTTGTTTATTATGTGGTCGTGTGTAGTAATTGGTTTGTGAATTCAGTTATCTGTCGTTACTGAACCCGACACCTTGGCCGTTCTCTTGTTGAGGCATTTTACCTTAACGTTCGGGATTCCTTCTATGGGTGCTGTAGGGCGTTTGGGGCACTTCATGCTCCATGCTGCATGTTACACATTTAGCTGGAAGTGGTGAAATGCAGACAGTAGTTGGATGGTTTCCTTGGCATTTGGCGCACTTAACGGGCTTCTTGCAGTCTTCCGACCGATGGTTATATGCACTACATTTACTGCAGGGTGCAGGAATGGGTACAGGTGGTTTGCTTTCTACTATACGGTAGATGCGGCCCAGAAAGTGCACACCTCTATCCGTCATAAAGCTCTCGTAAGTCGCGTGGTCTCCCGTAATCAGACGCATCATTAGAGTAGGCATCCCTCTTTGCTTTGATATGGTTCTCTTGCAGAATCTTATTTGAGGATTGATTCCCTTAAGATGGTTCAGGAACATCTCCTCGGTGACGTCGAGATCGACTCCTATGGCCACCACTGAAAATGATGGCCTGACACTTCGGTTGACATTTGTGGTAATTGGTGGGTTAGAACCGTTCAACTGCATTTTAAACGACGTGATCACTCCCTGTTGTTTGAGAAGCTCCAGTGCTTTGGTGGTGTTGAACTCGTCGTTGGTTTTGATGACAAAATTGTTTTCGTACTTTATCACTATGTCTCTGTTTGATTTGTTGATTTGCTCCCATTCTATTGCCAGTTGAATTCTGCTAAGTGTTGGTGGTGCAATTACGCAGAATGCCAATTGAAACGTTAGGTTTCTCGGTTGGTTGGAGTTGGTTGGAATCAGAGTTGTAGATGATGTTGTAGGTGTTGGTTTTATGGAGGTGATATGTCGTAGCGCGTGGTGTTGTTTTTCTAGCGCCGCTCTTTTCATATCCTGAGTGGGTGTTGTAGGGTTCGATGATTCGGGTGTAGATTTGGTTTTCTACCCCGCTTTTTTGTTTTAGGCACCGTGAATACCTCATCCTGGGAGGTCAAGTCCGATTCGGACTGAAAACTCCGGGGATTCATCCTACTTGTTGCCAGGCCTTGTATTCTCAACGGGGTCCGCAAAATCGGTTTAAATAGTTGAAATTCTTTTAGTATCGTGCGTTTATCAACGAAAGAGAAAAAAAATTGTTTCGATTCACTTGCACTGGGCACGTCTGCTTCCTATCGAGGTTGCAGCGCGAATGTTTTAAAATATTTCAATTGATTTTTGAAATAGTGTTATTTGATCTTTTACTTGAGTTTTAATTTGTACTTGATTGCTGGATAGTATTTTTATTGCTTGTTCGTATTTTTGAGCATGGTCTTGGTCTAAGTTTCCTGTAATTGTTTTTACAATGGAGCCCAGAGCATTGATTAGTCCACGTTTTTGTCTTGTTTTGAACAGGGGTTTATTTGATTGAGTTGTGTAATGATTTTATTTTCAAGTGATTGTGCTGGGTTATACGAATTACGGAAAGCTTTCTTGTAGCTAAATCCAATTTTTGTTTTATTCTCAAATTTATTTTTGATTATTTCATTTTTAATCTGAAGGTTATTGAACTCTTTGATTAAGCTGGTTATATCGAATACTTGGATAAACGTTCATAGTATTTTGTGCATTTCCTAATTTTAGTGATAAAAGTCCAGGGTTGTTTGATATGTCATGGAATTCTGATGATTCACTTAGGGCGTGAGTGGTGATTCTGAAATCAAACGAGGAGGTTGATTTAATTCCTTAATGTGGATAATATCCTTCTTATGTGGATTTTTCTTTAAAGTAATTTCCACACGATTTCTTTCAAGGATTTCAGTAATAGTGTCGGGTCCAATAAATTTATTATTATTTTTCGATCGGGATTAAGAATTTTGCTTAAAGACAGTTTGTCCTATAGTAAAATCTGTTTTTGTTTCACCTTTTAAATTATGTTCGAGAGTAATTTTCTCTTTTTGTGTTTCCCTGTTGGTTTTTATAATGTTATACACATGTTGAAGTTTCTTTTTATATGTTTCGACATAGTCTTTATATAATTCTTTTAAATGAAATATATCATAAGGGTCTCTAGAGCTTGTATGACCAAATGTTAACTCGAAGGGTGTATAATTTGTTGCGCTATGAATTGAGCTGTTGTAGACAATTATATCATATGCCATTCAATTTTCACATTCATTGGGAAAACTTTCTTTTAAGAGCCTTAAATGTTCAATGATGGCTGAATGAAATCTTTCAACAATGCTATTTAATTCATGGTGTTGAGGTGTTGTCAAGTGTATTTTTAATTTATGGAGTTTCAAGATTTCCTTTACAGTGTTGTTGTGAAACTCAGTTCCGTTATCAATTAATAGAGTCTCTGGTATTCCACAGAAGGAAAAATATTTGATTAGTGCATCGGAAACGTTAATTGCATTTTTTCCTGGTATTTGTATGGATTGGGCAAATTTGGAAAATGAATCTACTAGTGTTAAATAGATTTTATTGTTATAATAGAAAATATCTATATGAAGAATTTGGAACGGTTTATCTGGTGTTCTGTTAATTATTATGTTATCTGGTAATTTGTTGGTTAATCATGAGTGGAGATTTTCTTTCTAGCATATTTAGATCTTTGGCATATTTCGCATACGTTTATGAATTCGGTGATCGTTGATTTTATGTTTATCCAATAGTAATTGCGTTTTAGATATTCTAGTGTTTCAGAAATTCCGCGATGATTTACTTTTCCTTATTGATGGTTTTTTACAAGAATTATTTGTTCTTCGGGATCTGTGATAGTGTTTAATAGTTTAGTACACTTTATTAGCTTAGATCCTTTTTCAGAAAAGTTTTGTAAATAAACTTCATTAAATTGGATGTACAGTTCATCTGTATGGAAATACATACAATATGTTTTATTGCTAACAGTGTAGTCTCTTAAAAATTGAAAAATGAATTGTTCATTATTCACTTTAGGGATCTTTACTGTAATTATTTTGTGATGCTGGTAGTTTATTGTACTGATGTGGGAAAACTAAAATCTGATTTACTTTTTTGTTGATCATTTCATCAAGAATTTTGATTCCGTCATTTGTTGTTTCATTGAAAGTGGTGTGTTGTGTATTTAGATCAGATTCGGTTTTTGGTTTATTAGGTGGTCTAATTTTTTTATCAGATATGATTTTTATTCTTGGTTTATTTTCTTTCGATTTAATATTGGTTAAATCTTCATTATTGTCTTCTAATGGTATAGAATCTAGTCTTATGCATTCTAAGTATTCTATAGCTTCTAACGCATCTTGTTCTGTATCACCAAAGTGATTGATTAGGGATTCGTTGTCTAATACAACGACAACATTTTTATTTGAATTCTGGATAAAGCTTTGTACTGGATAAATCATTGGTGTATAATTTGCCTTTTTTGTAAATTATATCGTAATCGAATTCTTAAAGTTTAAGACGCCATCTAACTAGTTTACTATTTGGTTCACGTAGTTTAAAAAGTCAGGCTAAAGGTCTACGGTCTGCGTTTATCGTCAATTTTCTTCCAAATAAATAGGGTTAAGGTTGGGAAGAGGAAACGCGTTTGTCTGGTCGGTCTTGTTAAGCAGAGGGGGTCCAGGAAGGTGAGATTGTGAGGGTTGTGTTTCCATCTTGATTACAGGACGAGTACTCTTTCCGAGATACTTGTCAAGTTTGTACGTTCGTAGGGTAGTCGGTTTAATGGATTGTGTAGTCGGTTTGTTGGGTGTCGGATCTTCGTTATCAGTATCAGTGGTATCTGTTCTGTTGTCTGTAAATGTCGTTTAGTTTTGTCTGTAGCATTGGCGAATAAAATATTAGCGGGGTCTATTAGAGGTCTGCAGATCGCTTTATATATGATAGTTGCTGGCTTGGTGCTTATACCCTTGTTTTTGTGAGTAAGTGTGCGGAAGTGTTTTGCTGTCTTCGTTAGATCTCTTCTGATGTTTTGTACGTGTTTTATGAATTTTATTTTATTGTCCATTGTTATTTCTAGGTATTTCACATTGTCGGTAGGTTTGGTTATTTGACCGTCCGTGGTGATGTTTGGAGAGTCTGGTTTAATTCGGTGGTTTGAGAGGAGCAGTCGGTTTTTTTATGCATTTTGTGTGAGTCTCCATTTGTAGAACCGTGCTGTTATTGTGTCTGTTAGTGTTTGAAGTTTGTCCACTGCTCTGGCGGTCGTTCTGTCATGCGCGATAAGGGTAGTGTCGTCAGCGTATTGCAGCAAGTAACCGTTTTGGTCTATACCTTCTTTGTCTTGCATTTAAACATATTTATTTCAATTAAGACTTTTCCATCTTTCAATTGCTCTTATTCTACGGCTCCTTAATGTTAACATCATTTAGCAATTATATCTAACATCAGTTGTACTATTCTACCTTAGCCTAGCTTAACCTAACTAACCTAATCTTACAACTTCTTCCATGGTCCTCGTTGTGGTTGCTGGAACTGGTCATCGCGTGTGGTCCTCGTCTTCTTCTTGTACTGGCTTAGCCTAACTTAACCTAATCTTACATCATCTCTTGCTTCCTTACTAACTTAATGCTAGTCCATGGTCCTCGTTGTGGTACTGGAACTGGTCATCGCGTGTGGTCCTCGTCTTTTTCTTAAACTGTGTCCGCAGGGAGCAGTCTGCGGTCACACTGGAACTTCTTTTTGCAAGAATCCCTGACTGTGGGATTCTTGCTTTGCCGGGCCTTGTCCAGGAACTTTGATGTTAAGCCCTGGATGTGGTCCAGCAGGTCTTCAGGTCCCTTTGGAGGGTTGTGTTCATCACAAAGTACGGGGCCTTGGCTGCTGTCCTCAGTATCCTGTTCTGGATCCTTGCCAGCTTGAGTTTCTGGCTGGTGCTAGCCGTGGACCACGCTGGTGATCCATAGGTCAGTACAGGTCTGATTAACTGCTTGTAAGCTCGGACCTTTGTTCTTAGGAAGAGCTTACCTATCAGCAGCGGGTAGTAGGCCTGGAGCAGGTATCTTGCCTTCGATATATTCTTTGTCTTGTCTGTTGTGGTTGTATATGTCATGGCAATATATGTTGTAAAGCAGGGGTGAGAGTGGTGAACCCTGAGGTAAGCCTTGCTCAGGTGAAAAGGGGATAGAGTAGTCATCGTTGATTCGTACCTCCAGTTGTCTGTCTTCGAGTGGTTGTTTAATAATATGTATTAAGTACTTTAGCTTGACAAGTTTGTGTAGTTTGTACAGTAAGCCCTCGATCCAAACACTGTCAAAGGCCTTATTTATGTCTAAAAACAGGATGGCAGTTTTTCCTCCGGTCAGGTGTATGGTTTGTATGTTATTAGTAAGAACAAAAAGTGGATGTATAATTGAGTTTTTAGCCTTGAAGCCAAACTGGTATTTTGGAATATGATCTTCTATTAAATTCTGTAATCTGTTTTTCATTATGTGTCCAAACAGTTTGCTCAACACCGGGAGTAGCGTGATGGGTCTGAAGTTTTTTGTTAATGTATCATCTAGTCCATTCTTTAAATTAGGAATTATTATTCCGTTCTTCCATGACTTGGTTATTTTGTTAATAATGATGCATTCGTTCAGTTTTCTTAATATGAAGTCATGTGTTTCTTGTGTTAAATTGTTAAGTACCTTGCTTTTGATATTGTCTTTTCCGGGTGCCGTGTTTTTCAATTGTGTTAAGGCTTCCAGATATTCAGTGTCTCTAATGATTTCGTGATTTAGACCCGTCGTGTTTCTTGAAAATTCGTCATGCCATTTGTTCACCCGTTCCCAGTTGTCGGTGTCAAAGTTTGTATTTGTTGATCTTTTGAAGGCTCTCTGAAAGTGGCCGGTGAATGCGTCCGCTTTGTCTTTGTCCGTGTATCGTTATTAGCTTCACGTAGTCTGAGGAAGATCTTTCGAAGTCGTTCAAGGAGTTTTTGAAGGAATGTGCTAAATATGGCAATATCTCAACAATCCATATTGGGCTTGACCATGGAGAAATCGAATCTTGAATGATATTTTGTTCGAGCATTTTATTGATTCAATACCAATAAATCCATCGTATATATAAATATATAAGTCATCTTTATTTCCCATGGAAATAGGCTATCGACCTATCGGTCTTTCTGGCCTTGTTTTGTACATGCAATCTTAATCTACATAAACAAATAAAGGTAAAAATTATCTTATTCTAGGTTAACAATTTCATAATTCTAATTCTGATAAACAGGAATCTTAAATTTATTGTCCAGTAGTCAGTTACTATTGTAAGCGTTCGAGTAGCGTTGATGTAGGGAAACGGAAGCGGGATTGTCTGGTTGGTCTTGTAAGACAAAGGGGATTCAGTATGGTCCAGTTGTAGGGGTTGTTTGTCCATTTTGTCTGTAGTTGTATAAGTCTTTCCGAAATCTTTGTCATGTTTGTGCGTTCGTATAGTAGTTGAGTGGAGGGGTTGTGTAGTGGGTTTTGGGGGTGTCTTATTCGTGTTATTAGTATTACCACAATTTGTTCTGTTGTTTGTATATAACGTTTTGTCCTTTCTGTTCCGTTGGTCATGAGTATATGTGCATAGTCTAGCAAGGGTCTACAAATAGCTTTATATATTTTGGTGGCGGTATTTGTGCTAATTTCTCTGACTTTGTAGGTTAGTGATCGGAAGTGTTTTGTTCTCTTTATTGTTTCTGCCCTGATGTTTCGTATGTGTTTAGTGAATTTAAGTTTGTGGTCAATTGTGGTTCCTAGGTATTTTATGTCATTCTTTGGTTCTGTCGTTTGGCCGTCTGCAATTATTGTAGGGGAGTCAGCGTTGAGTCTGTGGTTTGTGAGTAGAAGTTGATTTTTAGACGCGTTTGGTTTTAGTCTCCATTTATAGAACCATAACATTGTATTGTTCGTTAGTGTTTGGAGTCTTTCAGTCGCTTTTTCAGTGGTTTTGTCGTGTACTATTAGTGCAGTATCGTCGGCGTATAGTAATATGTACGCTGATTTGTCTATTTGGTTTTTGTCTGGTAAGTGGTAATTATAGATATCATGGAAAAAGAAAAAGAAAATTCGTACTTGTAGTAGTCTGTTTTCAAGTAAGTTTTTTATGATGTGGAGTAGATATGTTGGTGTGTGGAGTTTGTGAAGTTTGTAGAGTAAGCCCATATGCCAGACACTGTCAAAGACTTTGTTAATGTCCATGACTAGACACGCCGACTTTCTGTCAGTTAGGTGAGTTGTTTGTATATCGTTGACCAAAATAAAGAGCGGATGAATAGTCGAGTGATGTTGTTTGAAACCAAATTGGTAGGTAGGTATATATTTTCCGATCAGTTTTTCAAGTCGCTGCTTTATTATGTACTCAAAAACTTTGCTAAGTACTGGGAGTAATGTAATTGGTCTGTAATTGCTCGGTTGTATATTGTCCAGTCCATTTTTCAGGATGGGGATTATTAAGCCGTTTTTCCATGTTTTTGGAATTTTGTTATTTGTGATGCAGTTGTTCAATTCAGTTAGGATCAGTTTGTGTGTTTCTTGAGCTAGGCTTTTCAGGAGATTTGCCTTTATTTTATCTTTTCCCTGTGCTGTGTTTTTGATATGCGCTAGGGCTTCATCGTATTCTGTGTCTGTGATCAGTTTGTATGTATAGTTTGGTGAGCTGTTAAAATAGTTCAAGTACCAGTCGTTGATCAAGTTCCAGTTGTCATTGTCGAAGTTAGGGTTTGTCGATATGCTGAAGGCCCTTTGATAGTGTCTGGCGAACGCGTCAGCCTTCTCTTTGTCTGTGTAACGTTCTATTCCGTTTTCGTCAATTGTGTCAGTAGTGTTAGTTTTTTTGTATTGTGCTAGTTTCTTAATTTTTCGCCAGTATGTTTTGCCTTTGTCTTTTTGTATTTCTTTACATGTTTCTAGCCATTTGTCTTGTCGGTATTGTCCAATCAAGGTTTTAATGTTTCTGTTGAGTTGGTTCAGTGTCTTTGTTAGGTCGTTATTTTTAGTGTTTGTATATACTCCGTACAGTTCTCTCTTTTGTTTTATGAGTCTCAGTATGAATTTGGGTAGTGTATGTCGGTAGAAAGCATTTTTTATTTCCGGGCTAAATTTTCCTATGGCTAGTGAAAGTTGTTATTGTATGGTTTCTATTGAAATGGGCTGTGCTTGCGATTGAATGTAGTTATGTAAATTTTGTTTCACTTCGTCCATGTCAGTCTTTGTTAGGTTTAACTTTTTCTCTATAGAAGATGTACTGGAGGTAGGTTGCGTATGTTGTAAGTCTATGTTAAACGCAATAGCCAGGTGGTCGGATCCAAGTCCGTTAGTTAAGTTTATGTTGTTGATGGTGTTTGTTAAGTTTCTTGTGTGCAGTAGGACGTCTGGTGTTGAATCTGGGTTTGCGGGCATCAGAAAAGTTGGTGGGGTGTGCAGTTTTATAAAGTCCGAATTTTGTAAAAATCTTTTAAGCTGTTTCGTTTTGTTTTTGTTCAAATTAATGTCGCCTATAATTATTGCATATTTATAGATGCATGCTTTGGTCAATATGTTTTGTTCTAGGTTGGAGTGTGGGTGTATGTATGTCAGAAATATGGGTATCAGGTCGCTTAAGGAGGGTATGGTAAAATGTACACAGTCGTTCAAAGGGTTGTTGAGGTGAGGAGGGTTTGCTTTGCCTAGTTTTGTTACAGGCTGGAGAAGAACTGAGGCCCCGCCCCCGTCGTGGTTAGTGGAATTGCCATGTCTACAGATGTATTGCCAGTCCCTGTATGGTGAAGTCTGTCCTATTTTAGTTTTAGTCTCTACAAACATGCTGCAGCCCATGTCCTTTTGTTCTATGTAATTGTAAATTAGTGGCTTTTTATGGTGTAGTCCGTTGATCTTCGCGTAAAGTACTTTCAAATTGAATCTTGTATGTTTGTTACTGTCTGTCTCAATTGTTCGTAGGGTTCAGTTGAAGAGCGTCTTTCGAGCAGGAGCATGTCAAACATTAAAATGTAAATAAGGTTTCCGAAGAACATAACGGAGGTGTCAATGTCGAAGTCTTCTATAAATTGTTTTCGTAGTTTTTTCAGTAGTTCGTCTCTGTTCGTATTGTTTGTCTTGTTAAGTTGATGTTTGTATTTGTTTATGATGTGATCATGTGTTGTAATGGGTGTGTGTATTCTACTTGCCACTGTCGTCGTCTCCGCAATCTCGGTCATCCGTTTGTTTAGACATTTTATCTTGACGTTTGGTATTCCGTCGATTGGGCCTGTTGGTCGTTTTGGGCACTTCATGCTCCATGCTGCGTGGTCTTCGGAGTTGCATGCTGCGCATTTGGTTGGCAGTGGTGACTCGCATTTGGAAGTTGGATGGGGTCACTGACACTTGTTGCATATTGGTGATTGCTTGCAGTCTTCAGTTTTGTGGTTGAATAGGTTGCATTTGCCACACGGCGCAGGCACGGGTGCTGGTGGTTTGCTTTCGGTGATTTTGAAAATGCGGCCCAAAAAATGAACCGCACGGTCGTTTATTAACCTTTCGTAGGTGGATATATCGCCGTTTATTAGCCTTATCATGAGTGTGGGTGCGTTGCGTTCTCGTGATATTATTCTCTTGCAGAATCTTATTCTTTGTTTTAAGTTTTGCTGCTCCAGGTGTTTGAGAAACATGTCTCCAATATCTAGGTCGACCCCAGTGGCGACCACTGAATATGATGGTGTAATATGGGGTTTGCTAACAGGCTGTCGGATTTCTGTGTTGTAGGTGCTGCTGGCTTGTTTGAAAGATTTTATTATATTTCTCTCTATAAGAGTTTGCAGAGTCTTTGTGGCATTTTCTGGGCTGTTGGTTGTGATGAGGTAGTTGTTTTCTTGTTTTATTACAATTTCTTTGTTGTTTACGTCATTTTCTACCCATTTTAGGGCTAGCTGCACTCTCGTGATTGCTATGGTTGTGTACACAATAAATGCTGAAGTGAATGTTGGGAGTTTATCGTGTGTTGTAATTGCCTTGAATGACGGTGGTGTTGAGTTAATGGCTGAAGTTGATGCTCGCTCTAGTGTGGATCTTTTGGACTCTTGTGTTGGGGTTGTAGGGTTGGTGACGGTTGCCTGTACTGGTTTTCGACCTCTTTTTTTGGAATTCGGTCTCATAAAGCCGCCATCCTGGGAGGCCCTGTTCGATTCGGATTCTAGGAGCTTCCAATATCCATATTTCGTTGATTCGTCAAACTCTCCTTTTATTCGTTCTTTATTTATAAGTTCGATTCACAGAAATAGGACACTGAATGTAAAACTCGTTAGTTTTTATCGCTTCGCTCAGGCGCGAAATTCTGCAGATACTTTCGTACTCGACACGTCTTATCATCACCAAGGTTGCTACGAGACTCCATCGTATTAATTACTGAAAGTGAATACGTAGAATTTGTGTTTTAGATTCGTTTTGAAAATTTTGAAGATTGGGATGAAAATTACGTGATTGTGTCGAGATATCATGTGAGCTGTTTGAATTAATTACATTCATTTTGAATATTTTTTTACAATTAGTAGGTTTGCATTTATTACGGGAATGTATATGTGAGGTAGATTTGCTGCAGTTAAATTGCAATATATCAAGGTTCCATGGTTTGTGTAGGACGCATTGTAAAATGTTCTGTTATTGAGTTCGAGTTCATCGAAATATGCTTGGTTGTCAAATTATCTGTTTTCTTCATAGGGAACTTCATTCATTCATGTTCATCTGGGACAATGAAGTTTTCAGGGTTACTGTAGTCAGCATAGATGTTTTGATTTTCGTTAGTGGCAAACTGATTACTGTGATTATGAAAATTTTTGTGGAATGTAAGGTATGAAAGTTTGGAAATGGAGGGTTTCGATTTTGTTGGGGATGATTTTGTTGTACAAAGCGATTTGGGTTATTCATGAATGGATTTCTGAATATTTGGCTTTGTCTTGGTTGAAATGATGGTGATCTGAACTGAAAGTTGGGGTTGAATGGCTTTGAGAAGTTGAAGTTGTTATTGTTGTTGAATGACATTCGTCCATTGAGCGGGGTTGTGAAATTGGGTATTTGATTGTGTTGGTAGTTGATTGATTTTGGTTGACTTTGTTGAATTGATGGTATCATTCTTTGGTGAAGTTTAAAACATTGTGTATTTAGCGCATTACTACGATTTTGGCTGTAGAGAAAGTTTTCTTCTTCTATAACGAGAGACATAACTTTTTCTAAACTTTTTGGGTCACGGAGTCGGACAGTATTTTGTAATTGACCGGTTAATCCACGAATCAAAGTTTTTAATGACAGTTCTTCGTAATTTTGGATTCGTACTATTCTATCTTGTTCGGTTAAATTCAGAGAATCTAACTTGGAAAAGATCAAAGAACGTGCATTTTGGCATCGCATTCCAAAATTATACGGCGTTTCACTTTTAGAAGGTGTTAGAGCTATCAAAGCCTTAGCAAGACAATTTAAATTACGTTGGTCACTAAAAGTTAATTGAAGGGTACTGTTAATGTCGACCCAGGTATGAAGTAGATTAATTCTAGAACCTATCAAACTTAGAGCTGGACCTGTTAATTTCCTAATTATAGAGCGAACAATGAAACTATTATGTATCTCATCTCCTTATCTATAAAAACTTGAAATTAGACTAGTGCAATTGTTAATGAAAATGTAAAGAGTCTGTGGGTTTATATCAAAAGTAGGAATTGTTTCTACATAAAGACGTTATTCTCTTACCTCTACTTAAGCTAACTCAGCATAGTTCATAGGTGTGCTGATCTTGTAGTTCTAGGCTTGTGGGTAACCTTATGCAGGGTACTATAACTCTCGTAACACTTACATAAATATTATGTAACCAAGTCACAAGTAATTAACAGTTTACGTAAATATCTTATCACAAACTGATGCCCGAACTGTGCATTATCTCCGCCTCAAGCCAACTAATATGTGACTAATATATTACAACTCAATGTTACATAATATTTACGTTAAAGTTGTGACTTGTATTTTACAACTCAATGTTACATAATATTTACGTAATTTGTGACTTGTTTTTTATATAATTCTAACTTGTAACTGTTCAACATTTTGTTATAAGATTAACTTTTTATTTACAACCTCCTTGTTGTAATACATAGCTCTATGAAAAGGTCTTTAAAACTTTATTTGGTGGTATAAAAAAAATCTGGATCTACTCATGATTATTGGCAAAATAGATTTAGAAAGAAAAACCTTTTATCAAATGCATGTAGTACCTACATGTATATTTTGTATATTCTTATAACTTAAACTTAAAATATAAATGCTTAAAAATAACTTCTAAATATAAATGCTATTACTAACTATATAAGTAGTTTACTTATTACTAATTAAACTAAAATTATCTAGTCGAAGCCACTCTGCTATTAAAGTTTCGACATAAGATTCGACGGCTCCATGATGCTGTAGCATCACTAAGTCTGCAAGTAAAAGAAAAAAATATATGTAGTAACAGAATACAATACTTCAAATGCAAAACCCGCCATAACATATCTCACCATATATATGGATACATACCAATGAACATTTTGCTAAGATTTAGCCCTTCAATTTCGATATTACTGTGTATATTTTCCTGACTGTATTTCAATTTAATCCAAAAAAATTCCTGGGTTTCAGTCAATTTTATTGTTTATTATTTAAAATGTCACAAATACGTATCGGTGTCTTTCTCCACCATCATCAGTTTGTATGTATAGCTGTTTCTACCTTCACATTTGATTGGCTATTCTCAGCTATATATATTCTATTCTATTGGCTATTCTATAATAGCCAGTCAAATGTGAAGGTAGAAACAGCTATACATACAAACTGATGATGATGGAAAGACATCGAAACGTATTTGTCACATTTTAAATAATAAACAATAAAATTGACTGAAACCCAGGAATTTTTTTGGATTAAATTTCGATATTGTTATTTATCTGGTCCTTCCACGAACAAGATATCCCGACTTCATCGGTAAAGAGCTTTCTCAGTGCTCTATTGATTAAGTCATTAATGTCCTTACCACCAATTTTTTTAGAGAAAACTCACCTAAACCATAAAAAAGAACAAATATATTAATGGTAAATGGGTAAAAACAAAAACAACTCACATATGCAGTTCTGACAGGGGTTGTTAAAACTTCTTATTGGGAATTAAAGAACTCATGTTAACCAAAATACGGCGTTGATGCCGACTGGACAAATCTATAAAATCATGTGTCATTTTTTTGTATCTGGCAAACAGTAGAAAATAGAAAAAACGTATTTATCTGTTCACTAACCTGGAGATACTCAAATCGTGGAAGGACTCTAAATTGTAAATTGCTACTTGTTAAGTATGTATTAAAGTAATGACTGAAAATGCTCACTGCACCAACGAAATGCAAATGCAACATGAGCTTGCGTCTGATAGAAAAAGTAACCAAGATAAATGACATGGCCTGACTAATTTTCATAGAAGGGATGTTTTGTGAGGCTCCACGGGTTGTCCGTGGAATTCGGTAGAAATTTGAATCACACGAGATGGTATGCATCTGGTAAACCATGTTATATCACGGTTACATAACTTCGCTGACACCAAAAATTTGTTTTCCTGTTCTTCTTATGTTTCATCAATATTTCGTAAAAGTGTTACATAAAATCTAAGTCACAAAAATTACATAAAATTTATATAATGTTACAAGTTTGGTTTGCTGGGTTATTTACAGCACTTCCGCAAGTATACCAGTCCAGTATCTGTCCAGTCGACATCAACGGATGATATTTTAGCTGACACGAGTTCTTCAATTCCCCATAAGAAGTTAAATATAAATGATTCTTCTGATCAAAACAATTTCATAGCCGTGAATTGCATTAATAAGTTGGATTTGGTGAAACTCTAGGCTAAAGTTCAAGTTGCATCGGTTCCCGAGCCACTTGCTGAGGGGGATAAATCCAAAACCGAAAATGATCATGACAATTCATTTATGAGTATATTTTTTAATTTAATTAGTAATAAGAAAATAATTTTAATTTAATTAGTGATAAGTAGTTTAGTTAGTAATAGCATTTATAATTATAAGTCATTTTTAAGCATTTGTATTTTAAGTTTAAGTTATAAGAATATACAAAATATACATGTAGGTACTACATTGGTTTGATAATAAATGTTTCTTTCTAAAACTATGTTGCCAACAATAATGAGTAGATAGAGACCTTTTCATAGAGCCATGTATTACGACAAGGGGATTGTAAATAAAAAGTTAATGTTATAACAAAATGTTGAACAGTTATTTCAATAAAGTTCCGTGTTTAAGCAGTTTCAGAACAAATCAGTTAAATGAATTTTATGCGAGGCAATTGAGTAACCCTGTATTAATCCTGAGGTCAATCACACACAGAACGTAAAAGTTTGTGAATATTATACGATTTATTTACAAATAGACCACATAAAAAGCAAGTCACAAATTACGTAAATATTATGTAACATTGAGTTGTAAAATACAAGTCACAACTGTTACGTAAATGTTATGTAACATTGAGTTGTAATATATTAGTCACATATTAGTTGGCTTGAGGCGGACATAATGCACAGTTGGCGCATCAGTTTGTGATAAGATATTAACGTAAACTGTTACTTACTTGTGATTTGGTTACATAATATTTATGTAAGTGTTACGAGAGTTATAGTACCCTACATAAGGCTACCCACAAACCTAGAACTCCAAGATACAGCACACCTATGAACTATGCTGAGTTAGCTTAAGTAGAGATAAGAGAATAACATAAATAGTGGTACAGATCCACAAAAATTGTCTTTATTCAATTAATTGTCGTGTACGAACAAAGTTTTGTAATAAAGTCCGTAATCAAAGAAATTGTTTTTTTAGTCTTCACGCTCGGCAAAGCATAAAATTGGCGCAGTTGGTAGGATTTGTCAAAACGAATCAACAAAAATCGTGAATAGTTTCGTTTTAACGATTAATTTGGCAAATTCCGAAATTGTGCTCGCGAACGTGTTGGACCGAAAAGAAACGTTTCTTGGAACAAGACAGTGACAGAACAAACAAATGAAACAGAACATATAGATGATGTAGATAGAGCTGATCGAGACATGCACTTAAATATTGTATTTGAAGAAGGCAGACCTGAAGGCACTATCGACGCAGAAGCAGAAGAATCTATTGAAGAAGCAGCCGGAATCACCAAAACATGGATATTCTCGACAATACGAAACTGAAATATCTGAATGTTCAAAAGAAAATACTGAACCGTTGTCTGTTACGGTACCTTCAGATATCATTCTTCTGCCGATACTTACGAAAAGGAGAAAACCAACAAGAAAAGGACTGAAATCTACTCTTCTTATTTAAACACCAAACAAACAGAAGCTGGAAGATATAGAACAAGAAAAGAGAAGAAAAATTGAAGAATCCTGAATCCACTGAGTCAGAGTCGGAATTTTCGCACCACGATAGCAGCAGCGATATTAATTTTTCAGAAAGTGATGCCGAATCAAAAAGTAGTCCAAATGGATTTATTCCGATATCCAATTGGAGTTTGCTGTAGTGAAAGTTTGTGGGAAAACGAAGGACTCCTTTCGACTTTACGTAATGCGAATAACTGCAATGATGGACGATGGTTGCAATGGAATTTATTAGAAAAGGCCACCCAATAAAATGCGTTTTTTGGGAACCGAAGAAGATTTTTTTGTGAACAGAGCTGACATTATCAGGAAACTATCCAAGCGATTGCCAGGCAGTTCTGCGAGATTCAAGGGCTTTGTTAGTTTTTCTACCAGCTTGAGTGATTGAATGTTACATTAGCGCATAGCTGTATTTGTTTATGTCTTATAAGTTTCTGACAATAATTTTCTTTTTTTTTGGAGAAATATATGTCTCGAATTAGAGAACGTGTAGTTTTTAATTTATTTAAAACTAGTTTTAATTAAAAGGGGCAAATATCCTAGGTCCGAATTCTTGCCCCGCTCGATGAGGCAAAGATCCAAATTGTCATGTGTTATATTGCATTATCTAATTTTTTTATAACACATATTTTGCCTTAGTTTTATATTTAACGCCAAGAACATTAATGACCCTAACTTGCCGACATATTTCAAGTGCATACTGAAAAGGAAAGAGTCACAAATAATTGTAAATGCAAAAGTGTGGACTTTTGCCCCCACCTACCCTATTTCCTGTAATGGAAATTTCCAGTAATTCATTTGAATTGAATGTAGGTAATTATAATTCATCAACTTTAAAGAGGGTAACAGTAGGAAGTAATAAATATTGTAGATTATATTATCGTTCACTAAATTAAATAAAGATTTGCTACAAAATGTGCGGGAAATTGACGGATTTGACAATGTGCAAGTACTTGAGGAAAAACATACCATACATTTCCTACCACGTACCTAATGGAGTGATGGTACTGTGGTGTCCGATAAATCTACCCGTCTTAACTCCACAACCCGGTTAGAAATAAAAAGCTAAAATTGCTTTACTCCTTTAATAAACAGACAAAAACAATCCGAACATACGAAGAACTGAACTATAATCTATTCACCAAAAAAAAACTGTTTACTTGATCGACTGTAGAGTGTTTATTGCGAAAGCCAAACTGGTGGTCACGAACCATCTATCCCTCATCAATTATCTTCTTCAGCCTTCTATGGAAAATTATTTTGATAACACCGGCAGAAGAGAAATGGACTTGTAAGATTTAGCTTCGTTTACAGCTTTGTCGGGTTTTGGTATCATAATCACATCTGCCTTTTTCCACAACATAGGAACGTATTTCAAACAAAACGATGCATTTATTAAATGGGTAATTTTAATAACATATTTTTTTGGGAGTTGTTTGATTATGTCTCCCGTAACTAAGTCATAGCCTGGAGCTTTTTTCGAATTATCTAATTACCTCCTTTGGTGTAACTAAGTTTTTTTCTGATTTTTTTTGTGTTATTTCCATTTGAGGACATTCTGCCTGTTTCTCGTTTGGTTGGAAAATACTTGCTAGGGGTCGATAGCCTTTTTTTTTAGAAATAAAGATGTTTACTACTACTACTTTCTAGGTGTGTGGCAAATAGAGCAACCTTTTGTTTGTTGTCCCTAGCCCAGGTGCCACTTTCTTCTCTAATTGGAGGTATTGGTTTTATTGGTTGGTTTAATCTCCTGGTGGAATTCCAGAGTGAATAATCTGATCTCTGATCAGCAGTTAGTTCCCTCAGGTACTTGTTTAATGACTCATTTTTAATTTATTGAATTTCCCTTTTTAGTTGTTGGATCAGATTGTTTAGTACGATTCTGTTTTCTCTCGTTTTGGACTTTTGCCACTCTTTTCTAGCTCTACTCTTTTCTTTCATAAGTTCTTGTATTTTCTTGGGATAGTTTATTCCAGCGGCTCCTCTCATTATTTCTGGGGCGTTGTTCCATGCTGCTTGCTGAACTCCCGTCAATATTATGCCGTGGAGGTGAATACATTGCTGCTACCGTAATTTCATATTTGTATCACTGTATTTTCTCCGTTTCGTACCTCTGTCTTTAATAGTGAATTATAGTTTGTTTTAAGGATTCGCAAATCACTTACCATCACGGTTTGATCGACGGCTTTGCAAGTTTTCGAATTGGGCTAGTCCATCAAGAATATATTTATTAAACTCTTCTTGTCTTTTTTCCTGCTATTCCGTCTGTTTCATATTTTTTTGCAGCATTACTGTTGTAGAATCAGCACTACTTATTCCTTGTGCTTGTTCTAGTCCACTTGTTATTTGGGAATATGTAATAGTCTTCTACTTGTCTCTGTTCATTTTGTTTATTGTTGCTTCCTTCTGAATGCTGTCTATCTGGTAACTTTTTATTGTTAGCTTTGTTTCGTAACTCTTGTAGCGTTAATATGAAAATGAATGAAGACATTTCCAAAATTTAATAAGGGAACATCAAATCGCTATTTGAAAAAATTGGGAATGAAGCCACCATAGCTAAGAGGATGAAGTTGCAGCAGTGAAAAAAATAGAAAACATGTCCCAATACTAAGGCACCCAAGCCATAGAAGTTCGAGAAAAGAAGTATTTTTAAACGATGTGAAATATAAGGCGGCATAAATTTTTGGAAAATTACTCTGTTTAATAAAAATAATATACTGCACTTCGCCCTATAGACAGAATGTTACTTCGTTTAAATACTTAAAAACTGTTGATAGTTCAACAGCTTTTAAACAAGCTTTAAAACAAGCTTCTGATGTATTACTATGTGAGAGTTCGCTCTCATAGCTTGTTAATATTACTTCAATAAATTTACTTTTTCTTTTTCTAGCTAATCTGTAATATGGCCGTTCTCCTAAATTATAACATTCCAGTCTATTTATTTCACTCGGAAATGGCCCTGCCTCTTTGCAATTTCATTAAAGTTGGAATATTTGTATACGTGCGTGGGTGGCAGAACTGGATATTATCGACCAGGGAGGCCTCAATTGCAAAACTGAGCATGCGCCACACCACTATTGGATCTGCCTGGAAGATCTGGTCCTCCAGACCTCAATTCAGACTTCGTTCAACCTTCTGCGCGTCTAGAAGGGTAAGTAGCTCATTTTTTCTCACTTTTAACATATTGCTTTAATAGATAATGCGGCTCTAATAACTGACTTTTCTTGATTTTTTTGGGGGATTCTTATAGCATTTGAAAAATATTTCAAATCAAGCCAACGCCTTATCATAAAACAATTTTTAAATGGTTTTATATCCCTTAATATGTTCCGTATGAATAAATCAATAAAAACTCCACAGATTGGCTCTGCTGCCTAGCATGAGCTGATATTGTTCAACAGGTTCAGCAACAAGCAAGCAAATGCAATTTGTAAATTATTAATGTATCTAAATTTATAGGAGTAATCATATTTCCGTGTCAGTAGTAAATTTATTACATTTATAGAATTGTTAATTTACTTTCTAAATTTAAATGCGCATCTTATCACCTAAATCGCAATCTTATGCGGATAAAATATTTTGCAAAAAGTCTTGTCCTTATTTATTGATTGATTATCATTTCGGCCACGCCTTAATGTCGCTCCTTCTTATTCCAGAGAAAAAGTATACTTTCAATTTATTCGCTGTCAATCAACAGTAATTCATTACATTTTTTAGAAATTGTATTCAGTATATCTAAAATACGCCGAAATTATCAATCGTATTTATTATGTATATAGTATTATTTTGTTTGATGATGTGTGTTCAGTTATCGAAAAAGTTTTATTAAGTTGAATTATCACAACACATGATTTTTCACCAATAGAAAATTAATCCGCTCTGAATATTGGAAGACATAAAAAAGTACGTTCTTGTCTAAAGGTAGAGTTTAAAATGCGTTGTGATTTTCCTGTTCCTAAACCTTTAATTTAATTCAGTCAACGTTAAGTAAAATTACGCAAAAGAATGCAACGATTAAGATCAATTAAATGTGGTACTAGAGAATCGGAATATGTAACAATATCAATTTCCAAATATAAATGAACTATTTGGACCTATTTCTGGGCTGTCGTGTACAAAATCTGAGAAAATTTCCCTGTTAATGTACAAATTTAATGCGAATTAAATTTGAAAATCACTGAGAGCTCGAATGCAGTAAAAGATCGATAGGGCGGAGAAGTAAAAACTGAAGTAACATATAGGCTCGAGTAAAAGTAACGCACACAAATAATTGCTCAACGAAACAAAATTTTAAAACACTGAAGATCATTGCTACAATTTTTCAACAAAATTGTTATTTTTCGCTCCTTTGCTGTTTTTAAAAATATATGTTCTTCATAGTAATATTGCTTTAATTTATTTATATTTAAAAAAATATATTTCTTTTCATTATCTATTTTTAAATGCTTTATTTGTTCTGTGTTTATCTGCAGGAATACTCGCTTATAGTTTTTAAAGATTGACAAGAAAAAGTATATTCTATATATACAGGGTGATTCACAACCTTTTGGACACAGAGCAGGGGCGTGTAGAAGACTTCAAAACAAGTCGAGTTGCCATTTAAGTTTTTTTTCTCAGGCCCATGGTTAACGATATACGGGGTGTTAAAGTTTAAAAAAATTATTGGTATTTTCTCTTTAACTCCTACAGTTTATGAGATATTTTACTCAAATTTGTAAGGTAGGCTACTATTTAGACCTTCAACCCGCAGGTAAGCTACCTGGTTGCGAAAATCTACAGGGTGTTTTTTTTTTTAGTGTCAAACCCCCCTTTTACCCCGCGAAGTTTTTTGTGGTGCGCCACTGACTTCGAGCGAACAAATTTTGCATTTGTTAATTTCAAATTAATGTGTGGGCCGGAATCGTGGGGCAATATTTGGTTCGGCCAGTTATTTTACTTAATCGTTTGAACGGTGCAAATTATTTGTTTTTCCTACAAAGCACTCTTCCAGAGCTTCTTGAAGATTTGCCTTTACAATTGCCACTTGACATGTGGTATATGCACAACGGTGCGCCTCCGATTTTTTTCTCTATGAACGTTCGGGAATTTTTGAACCTACAGTTTCGAAATCGATGGATAGGTGGCAGAATAATTGCCCGCAACGCTGGCCACCGTGATCGCCAGATTTGAATAAGTGTGACTTTCTGTGGGGGACTTTAAAATAATTTGTATATTCAACAACTGTTGAAACTACAGAATATTTATGGAATCGTATCAGTAATAAATGTACAATTATAAAAAATTACATTCAATTATTGGATAAAGTTGACTTTAATTTTCGCCGAAGGGTCCATTTATGCTTAAGAGAAAACAGAGGTCATTTTGAACAGCGGCTTTAATTTATTAAATGAGAATTAAATAATTTATAGTAGTAGTAAACATCTTTATTTCTAAAAAAGGCTATCGACCTATCGGTTAATAATAATTATTAATAATTTATATTTATTTAAATTTATGAAATTAATTTCATAATAAATTGAAATATTCGTTACATTTTTGTGAATTTTTATTTGGATTATTAAATTTTATTATTAATAATTTATAATTATTTAATTAAATAAAAAAAAAACTTTAAAGTCAACTCGTCAGCCATCCCTATTTTAACTTCAACTTGCACTTCAAGTTTTCACAAAAAATGTGAACAAAAAGACATAAAAAAATTACAAAAAAAATCATAGAAAATCACCCAGAAACCCTACATAGACTTATGTTTGTGCAAATAACTCGAAAACGAAAGCAGATACGAAAAAACTGCAAGAGATAAAAAAAAATCTTAAATGGAACAACAAATTCAAAAATTAGTTCGATCGAAGTCAGTGACGCACCACAAAAAATTTCGGGGGGTAAAAGAGAGGTATGCCTCTAGAAAAAAAACCGCCCTGTAGATTTTTGCAACCAGTTGGCTTACCAACGGGTCAAGGGTCTAAACAGTAGCCAAAGTTCAAAATTTAAATTAAAATATCTCATAAACTGTAGGAGTTAAAGAGAAAATACCAATATTTTTCTTAAACTTTAACGCCCTGTATCTCGTTAACCCTGGACCTGAGGTAAAAAACTTAAATATAAACTCGACTTGTTTTGAGGTACTCTACACGCCCCTGCTATGTGTCCATAATGTATATATAAAAAAACATAAAATATATGTGTCCAGGATGTTTGACTCCCTGTAAAAGCAGGGATTGCGATGTTTTAATAAGCTTGGTTTACCTTTATCCTTATTGCCTAATCATAAATGTGAATAGCAATAGGAATTTATTAAAATAGTAGTACGAACAGATTTTGAATAAGAGAAGAGAATAATTTGCATTATTCAAGTACAGCAGGTAATTTTCAACAAAGTAAATATTTTTCCTAATTTTGAAATGCCACCTCGAAATAATAATCCCTTCGACATTTTGTTGGCCAGGTATGAACTTAATTAATCCGGAAAATGTAGCAAGAAAACACGTGTTATATTTGACGTAACATTTTTCAGTTTCATTTAACAGTTTTCTCTTCAATGCGTGCGCTATAAAAGTAGATGACCTTTCCTTACTGAAAACAACGAATTATTAAATGCTACAAGAGGCCCATTAAGCATTGGAAAACTTAAAAGCTTCAGACTTTGGAAAAGTGTATTAGACATTATTTTTCCATTTATTGGGATCGAATATATGTACTTTGGTCGTGTTTGGCAAATTGAAACGTTTTTGTTTTGTTCTGAAAAGTACGAAATAAGGAAACTTGCTAATCCTGCAATGCTGGCTGTTCGGTTCTGTTTATCAATTCAATTCGTTTATTTCTACGTATTGTGTTGTCAGCTAATGTAAAGTACAAAGTCAAAAAACCTTTCCTAAAATTTCTATGTTAACTTTATATATTGTTAAATATATTTTCTTGGTAAAATTCTGGAATCAGCTACACTCGTACTCTGGTGCAGATTTATTTGCAATAGATCGTTTAAAGCAGTTTCCTTTGCGCTTTTTTTGTCTTGTAGTTACATGGTCAAACAGCAAAATAAGCCATTAAATCTAAATAAACTCTTCTTTACGACATAACAATCGAAAAATCTTGAAATCCTCCCTCGAGGATGATTGCAAGGAAATAAAAGTTCACTAAAATCAGTAGGTTTACTTTAACTTTCTATCTGGAACTATTAAAACTTTCGTAATTGGAAAGGTTCTAGTTAGCAAAGAGCAAACGTCTACAGACAATCAGACTTAATCAATCCCAATTGTCTAGCAGAACCCCTAGAAACTGGAATTATGTGCTCGTTAATTAGTTTGCAGTAGATCGATTTTACGGAATAATAGAATTATTTCTGCATCTATACCAAAACTGAGTTCAACTAATTCAGAAGCCAAGTTAGAATATCTTTTTCACTCACATCAAGTCCATTTTACGTTCAAATTTCATGTCTTCATAAGATTTTAATAAATAATGTTCAATGTATTTGGATGCCTCTCTCTCCGATCTCTGTTAAAAGCTTTCGGCAATATTTAGCAACGGTTCAGTGCCTTTATACTCTCGTTTACATATACCCATAAAGAAACTTCGGAGAAGTCAAATCTGGTGTGCTTCAAAATAATAATAAGAAAGTTCTTAATAAAGCTGAATTTTATAATCATGGTAACCATTTTCCAGAATCTTTGAGACATTCGTTTGGCTCATGCTGTTATTTCTAATTATTTGGTGTTGCACTTTTTGCGGATTTTCCATTACAGACGCCACTACTGCTGATTTGATTGCTTCATTTCATCTGGCAAAAGAACTTCCTCTCAAAGATTTTCCAAATGCGACACTCCCTGTTTGTTCCAATTGAGCTAGCAGTCTTTGAAAAGCGACTTTATTGAAATGACTGCTATTAGGAAATCTTTCAGGGGACATGCGAGATACTAACTGCGAGTTTTGAATATATCCTCCCAGAATTAAAGATACATAAATTCGTTCACTTTAATAGCAAACATTAATTTTTATATGTGTTTAGAAAGAACTGCTAACAAAACAATGAACTAATGAAAAAAGGAGCAATTCTAGCATGCGAACTGGCAAGTAGTTACGGTTCGAAAGGTGCAATTGTTTAAACTCAACTTTCAGATAGTATATGCATGTCTAATTTTTATTACTTTGTCGCAAAACTGCATTGATTGGTAGCTGCAAAGTGGAATTTGGCGTCGCTAATGAAGCTTTAAAATATCTTCATTTTTACAAAACCCACAAAATCTCAGAAACCGTAAGCTTTAGACAAGATTTTCCGTGTCCTATAACCTGAATAACTCTGTAAAAGTCGCTTTCTACGGCGTCATAGAACTCTGAAAATCATCCACTCTGAAAAAATTCTACTTTGATTTTATAAATCGGGTTATTTCTCAGTAGTCAAGTCAGTTGCCTCACATTGTACAGGGTGAATCAAAATTAACTCCCCCATCTGGCTTCTTCAAGGGAGACTTGATTATAAATAAACCATCTTTACTTGATTACGTATTTCAAAAATCAATCTGCTTGATATTTTTATTGACATTTTTAAGAAGGCCATATGTGATTTTCGATGACTTATTTTAGGTCACAGATTCCAACACTGGAAAATTAATTTTGGGACACACCATATAAAAAGGATATGTCAATCAAGTTTCTGAAAAATGTAAATGTTTCGGTTTCAAATAATGCAGAATGTTACTGTGTCGCAGTCAGAATTCGGATGAAAGTGTCCCATAAACAATATCCAGAAGCGCCGCTCAAAATTATGGTCGTAAATTTCTTTGACTGAAATTTAATTTGTTTTTCACACTTCAGGATAAATTGTTGTTCGAAAGTTGTAGATGCAGGTTTGATTTTCAGCCAATATTTTTGCGATGGAATGTGCTAATTTTAATTAGATTAGTCAAGATTCCCAGATTTCCTTCAAGACCATTCCGATTAATAAAACATGTTTCTTTCTCCTTAACGAAATATATTAACAAATCTAGTATTAAAGAAACAATGGATTAACTGAATAAAATTAAACATTTTCTTTAATATACCTACTTCTGATTGTCTGGCAACTCCTTAAATTCGTTCCTTAACAAATGGAAGCAGTTGCTTTAATAAAAATGTTGCTGCTAGCAAGGAGTTGCTTTTGCTCCCCAGAACCAACAATGATGAGAAAATTGTATATGGCTTTACGTTTTATTATTTATTCAATAAAAACTGAGTTATTACTAACCCAATGTTAACATATAAAGAAATAAATCTAAAATAAAGTAATCAAAATTTGTACTCGTTATTTTTCAGATTTTTTCGATTCTCGTCTGAAAGGAAATTTGGGGCCGATCAAGACAATAACCACTGGTATCATTTTATTTGAAAAATGTTTTCTCTTCGGCTCTTATATTAATGAAACTAAATTATTCTAACTAAATCAAAATCATCAAAGCATATTTACAAATGCAGTCTATATGTCAGTCCAATATCCGAGCGTTCCCATCTGACGTACATTAAAAGAGACTGTTCTGAAATTTCATACGTGAATAAATACACAGTTTTCTTTTCGGAATCAAAATATATGATATTGGATGGTAAAATATGCATTAAAGTGTGCATTCACTGTAAAATGAAATAGGAGCGAATGACTTACTTTGCAGACAGTGGACCTATTGAAAAGCTATAAAATCTATGGATTTTGTCCTAGTTTGGCAAATTCGTTTTTGATTTGAGTGAAATCCAATTCTTTTAACAATAATTGTTAAATCGTCATTAATTTTCGTCTCTAAAAAATCGAAGTACGCCTTGGTTTTACGTCACGAGAATGTGACTCCATGTCCTGTAGTACAATTTTAAATTGGTAGTACAATTTAATTTTAAATTCATAATTCACACTGAGTAACAAGTTAGAGAGTTGACGTTGTTTTAAAAATACGTTTTAAAAATCTTTGAGTGTTTGGCAAAATTGACACGAGTATTATTTAATAATTATAAAAGAAAACTTAAAACCCCGCTGGGAGGATATATCGTCAGATAAATTAAAATTTAACGATCATCCGAATATCTGCTGACGAAATCAATTCAGAGTAGAGTACTGACTCTATTTAAATCTGGAGACTGTCTTGAGAAGAAATTATTCCATTGTAGATTCGCGTGTCATTATAAGCTGCTAGGAATAGAACCTCTTGAGATTTGGGATTGTTCCAAAATTGATTAACTTTGCGCTCACAATGAATTGCGAAACGCTGAAGAAGATTTTATTGCAGTGAGGAATATAATAATATTGTCAAAAATTTATTTCTAATAACTAAGGCGCGGAATATATGCAGTTAAATTTAATCAAAATATGCACATATATATGCATAATTTTTATTTCAAATGTGCGCTTATATGCATTTATTTGGCCAAATATGCAATAGTATGCTTTTATTTAACGTGTGAAATTACATTTAAAAGCACACAAACATTGATTTGATGGAAAATATTTATTTCTTGAAAAAGTAAAAGAAAGCGAAGATATGAAATACTATAAGACAGAATTAAAAAACATTTTAATTTGAAATTGTATAGTAGGAATTTATAATTAAATACTTTTCTAAATTTTCCAATAAAAATGATTGTCTCCTGTCGGTAAATATATGTTTATATATAGAAAAGGTTCTTTCAACATCTGCCGATGTAATAGGACAGTATTGCAATTTGGGTAGCAAGCTAATGTGTAATTGCATTAGATGATTTCCCAACAAAAATACTGTTTACTGACTCTAAAGATTTAAAACCTTCATTCTTTTCTATGGTAGCATCTAATGTTTGCAACTTTAACATCTACATCTCCGGGAACCTTTTTACATTGAGCGGAAAATGCTTGAACCTTCGAAAGTTAGAAAGAAAAAAGTAATCGCTTCACTTAAACTGAAATTCCTACTAAATAATAATTTTAATAAAAACAAGTTGTTTGGCTACATCCGCATTTTTCACCATTAATTGACTTTGCTCTACACACTGAGAGTTGTCTTCTATATCTAAAATTAATTCCTTAACAGCTTCGAAATGTTCTGCGTAGAATATCGCGGCTTTAATCCATGTTTCCCACCGGGTAATTACGGGTTCCGGAGGTAAACTTACGTCTGGCCATCGCTCCTTGTACAGCTACACTCTTCGAGGTGTCAAAAATACGTTTGAATCGCGTTTGTTTACCAACGGATATTCAGGTATTCAGGTCTGATGGTTTCTGCAACTCTGTTTATTCCATGTAGAAGACAAGTGACATGCACTGTACTAGGATAAAATATTTTTAAGTTTTTGCCCGCTTTTACCATATACGGTGCTGCATCAGACAAAAACACCAAGAACTTTTCTGCTGGGATTGCATTTGGCATGAAAAATTCTGATAACGATGATTGAATCAAACGGGTTACTGTCATATTGTTAGTTTTGTCTAACTCTTGTGAAGAAATTAAATAGGCTTTACCTGGATTGTCTTCTTGTAAGGCTCCAATGTGCGATATATCGACCACAAGCATCTGTGCTTTCATCAACAGTAATATAAAAAGTATGATTGTCCAGAGCAAGTCTAATTTCCTGCACTACCGTTTTATATACTGCATTCACATTCTTCTCTCTTATGGTAGATTCGTCAGGGATGTTTTGGTTACAATATTTTTGTAAACATTGTTTGAATTGGGTATTTTGAAGCTTTTTTAAAGGAATATTCGCCGCGACTAAAGCTTTGCATGAGTTTTGATGAAACACCTTTGTTTTACTTCTTGTTGTCTCCGACATTTTGAAATGTTGTTTACTCAGACTGGCTGAACGAGACCAGATTTTATCTTTTGCAACTTGGCATTATGTATAGATGTTTTCAAATCCACTTGGACCTTCTTTTTATAGACAATCTGTAACAAAAAATCGTTTAAGTTCTGGTGAGTGGTTTAAACAAAAAATAGTTGAAGTTCAAACTGCATGTTAATCGATAAAGGATAAAAACTTTTACAGCTTTTTTTATACCGGTTGTCATAATATAAAAAAATTAACACTGCAATTTTTATCTATCTCAAAATGTATATGTTTTGAAAAATAAACCAGTAGCGAAAAATTAGTAAATTATAGGTACTTACGATTTTCCCACAAGCTTTGCAAAATACTTTATCCCCACTAAGCTCCAACTCAGTAATATTTTTACTCCACTAAACATTTTTTGGCGTTTTAGACATTTTGAAATTAAATAAATATTCTCAAAACACTATTTTCACAATGAACTATATCGACCAATTGAACTGAACAGTCAGCGGCGTCTTAGTTTTTCATATTCGGTATCCAAGTACAAAGGTTCCGCCCACTTAAAAGACGACGCGCTGGTTCCTTATTGACGAGACATTCCAGAATAGTAAATTAATATTTTGCAATAAAAGGCAGGTTAACTCTTAAATTTAGTGCCTTCTTTACGCCCGCCGATAGAATTTCCATAATATTTTATTAAGATGAAAAGAAAAATCTCCAAACATGCACAAATATACAGATTTTTTAGATATATGCAAGTTTTCATAAAATTTGTTAAAATATGCCAAAAATGCATAGATATGCATTTTGCATATAATCCGGCCTCTAGTAATAACGTTTCTGAAGGTTGATAAAGAAGTATTGTGTCATCAGGTTCAGAAAATATGACATTAGACACGTTATTCGCCTACAATAAATTAATTTCCGTTAATGCGGAACTTCGAACAGGAAATGCATCCAATGTCAGTATTATTTCAGTCATATTGTGTCGCGATTCAAACTGTTGGATTCGTTGAAGGCAAACTAATCATTTTAAATTATAACGAAATTATGTTGAACGGAACGTAGGTATCATGCTATGCAAATGATTGCCAATTTTGAATTCAAAGGGTCCTCATTAAATCCTAGCAAATCTGAAAGTTGGAAGTACTGTTCGTCACATTGATCAAATTAGGCTCAGACAGTTGATATTTTAGACAACACAGCGAGTTGAATTTAATTTGTTTTGGTCATTATTCTGCAAGTTTCATAATTAGTTTAGTAACGTGAAAATTTTCTAAATTATATTCTTTGGGCAACGAATAAAACCAATTTGAAAATTCCTGCTTTATGCGGCCTTAAACCTAGCTATTGCGAGCACAGCATATGACAAATATAGTCGATATTTACGTTTTACAACTTTTTACCCTGTTCGTTGAGCATCAACTTTGATTCACAACCTTAAAAGACAATAATTCTTTTACTTAATGCAGTCCTGCTTCATTTCGGTAGCTCTATCCGTTTTCTGAAAATATCAATTTATCGAAAAGGTTTTGTTTCTGTGAGAAATTTAAACTAAACAATTTCAACTGGTAGTACTAAGCATTACCCATAAAATAGAATGCAATGTTCTGTCAGCTAAAAACGTAAAAGATGTAAAAAAAAACAAATAAAGTTTGAAGAGTGCATCCAAATAAATTAATAATATCTGATACAATTTCAACAATTCAGAGTCACAATATGTTTCGACAGAACGAATTGAGACATCCCTTAGGGGTGTTGGCACAGAACATTTTCAGCGCTTTGATATATTCTGAATTTATTCTAACACAAGACAGTTATATCAGCATGTATTCAGAAACGTGTAAAATTACTTAGGCCAAACAGCACCTTTCCTTTCAAAAGGTGATAGGCTACAAAAATGATTTGGGTTGAACAGAAAGAGCAAATGTTGATTATGTGTTTGCCTGATCAGAAACAGAGTGTCGAGAACATCCGTGATCCTTTCAAATCTCAATACGCGGATTCTATTGAAATGTGACTTGTGTGAATTTGGTTAAATGACAATCTTGATATTACAATGGATGAGTATTCGTTGAACTAGATAAGTAGGTAACGAGGAATACGGAGTCATCCTATATCGATATATCCATCATATAAGGCGTGGAAACTGACCTAAGGAAGATAATTCGCAAAGCAAATAAGCTTAACGGGTAGTAAACGTCGTGTTTTCTCACGGGAACGGTCGTTCTATTCTTACAGACAAGCAAACGATGATCTTTCTAACGGGAACAGTGTTTCAATTGAACGGCAGTTAAATTAGAGTTTCTTTCTGTCTGAATAAAGTTTCTCTTAAAGAGTGTTTCCACATTTTTGCTATCTTTAGAACGTCTGCTGACATGGGTGTTTCTTCTGAATCGTGTCGACCAGATTGCTCATCGAGTTGAATTTTATGTACTTTACTAATACTACTGGGGAGATTGACTTTACCATTTTTTTAACCTTTAGTTGTGTTACACCTATAGAAAGGGTGAAAGAGGTTTGATGGGATTTGGGAGGACTTTGATTTTAATGTTTTGTCTCACTTTGAAATGTGCTTACAAATTGTATAGGTTTTAATATTCGGGAATTTCTCTCTTTCTGACATAACATAATATTGTCATACAAAATTGCGGAAGATGTTATGCTGGACGGTCTGGATTCTGTTAGAGCTGTATTTTATAGGGTATTTTGTAGAATTAGCAGACTGCAGAAACCATGAAAAATTTTTGGCAGTAGAATTTCTTTGTAACACTTGAGGGTTTCATACTTCAGTTTGGAATATTACAAATGTGAAAATTGCCAAAGTTTAAACGGGTTTGTTTGTGATTAATAGTGCTTGAACTTTTTCAATATTTATTTAAATTTTCAAAATATCTGTCTATTCGTTACCTTTTTCTAAATACTTCTGGATTTTTCGTTTTATCGTGTTTTGGTTTTTGCATGTATGGAACAGCAAAGTGTCATTGGCAGACAAAGCAATGTTGGTGTGAAGTTCGCTTGGGATGTCGGCTGTGAAGGTCTTTCGGAAAAAGTACAGATTTTTAGGGAGCACACTCTTTCCCGGTTATTGTTTGCTTGGAATTTATGTGATTTCACAAGGTGTGCATTTTTGTGCTTTCTAGAGCAGATAGTTACCGAATAAGGTAAAGAATAACCCCAATTCGGAAAATGTGAAAAATAATCTAACAAGGGCCAGTTTGTCAAAGAGTATTTTTGTGTGGGTTAAGAATAAGAATTTATGCTGCGTTCTTCCGTCTCGTGGGAAACAATTTAAGTGCAGAAGCACCGTCAATTAGAGTTACTAATTGGATCACCAAAGGGGCTAAGTTGTTTTTGATGCTGCTTTTAATTAGCGTTCTTAATAGATTTTTAATCGGTGTCCAACAGAGTTTCAGCAAAAGCTTCCGCTTTCTCTTCTACTGCGTAGGAGGGTTCATTTTCGTCGTGGAAAGAAATTGGTGATGGGATTTACCTCTTATAAATTTTGATACTTTTAACATCGAGATCTTTCCAAGAAACCGAACATTATTAACTGTTTATGTTCAAATCTAGCAGTTAATTTCATTTATTGGTATATTTTCTTATTAGCTTTTCTCAGGGTCTGAGTACTAAGCAGTAGTTGGGTATTCAACATAGTATGATGGAATATTTGAATGACGGTTTATAAGCGGAAATTAAGCGTGAATCTGTCGCGTTGTCAAAATGTGAATTTAAACCACCTCATCTGATAGGAACTACAGCATCATAACTCAGCCCACGATTTGGAGTTTCAACTCAAATTTACTTTGAAACTTTTACTTTAAAACTCCAAATCTTTGGAGTTTTCTAGTTGGCCTCAAATAAAACGTAGTGTTAACAGATAACAAAATAAAGAGTGGCAAACACTATAAATATTTGCAATTTCGCTATGTTGTTAGAAATGTGGGATCTCGCGGGAAACGCCATGGAAAGTGCATTATCGAACAATTCGGTAAATCATTTCTACTTATGTCATTTTCGCTTATTTTTCTGCTCCGTTATATCAAAAAACATGTATTGAAATGAAATGAATAGAAATAATATGTTTTTCAGGTTGAAAATCAAATTTCATGCCAGGTAAACAGGGTAAAACTTTGTAAACTGTTAATTTCGATGAAACAACCCATTGTATGTGGCATCTTCTACGACAACGCAAAAGTTGATACATGCATCTTTATAGGAGAAAAAAATTTGGTTTTATATGTTTATCCACATTCAATAATGGAATAAATCCAATTAAATTTTTAATTTTCAGTAACATGTATTCCCGAAATTTTCAACTATCGGATCAAACGAGTTTTGGACAATGCTTACCGTTTCATGTGTATCTTCATCATCTCGGTTAAGTTGGGACTTTTCAAACTGTCCATTTCCACCGATTCCTCACCTGAGGTGATGGTATGAATTCCTTTCAGCCATTTTCTGTTGTCGAAGTGATTTGGATATCCAGTCATGCATTGCGACAAATTCGATCTTATTGTGTCTTCGTCTATACTGTTCCTTTATTAACCCTGTGTCTTTTTCTTCACTCTGTATATGCAGAGGAATTTTGATGGTGGTTCTTATTGCTTCATTTTGTAGGAGTTCTACACAACCCAGTGGCATTCGTCTTCCTGCTGCGTGTGTCGTGCTGTAACACATTAGACGTAGAGTTGTTTAATCTTACCAGTACATCCTATATTCTTTCACGATATGTTGTTCGACCCCCACCCGTACTCAAGCCAGAAAGACTCACTGTCTTTAGCTCCTCTACACAGTCTAGCACGCATTGTGACCTGATTGTTCTCAATCTAAGAGCCTTGACTCCCGATAACGATGGTAATATGTCAAGTTGCGTAGGCTCTCTCCCTAATTTCCCTGGTGCAAGACAATATTGCAGGTATGTCCACTTGAAAAACGTTAGTGAGGGTTCTTACAAGTTCTTAAGACAGTAATCTTTAATCTACGTTTGAGATTATTCTTTCCCCAGATGAATTACTTTTCCCCTTCTTTCGAGCATCACGGCGACCGCCCCCGCTGTTGTTTTTCTGGCTTTTGTTTTCCATACGGAGTAGTCGATGATGGCGGGTCGAATCGCACTGCTATCTCTCCCCATATTCGGAAAATAAATGGTATGTGGTTCCGAACTGCCAGCAGTCTTGATTCTGCCACTCTTCTTCCCACAGAATCGGTTGTCTTCAGTTTCCTGAAGATCACTCTGTGACCCTATTGAGTCTCCCTTCTCTAGGCTCTGTCATCTATGCGGAACGCTCTCCTTACGGCCTCAGCTTCCATGGATATACGAGCCCTAACAACTATATGTTCGAACGACTCCCAAAATTCTAATTGAATAATCATAATGTTTAGTTTAAAAATATGTTTTCCCTTTGCAGTTGAAAAATAGGGTCTCATACAAGTTACCTATCATACAGTTTGATGCTAGCGCATTAATTTTTCATTTCTCAACAACGACGAGATTAAATAGCGGAAATGTAAAAAATTTCATGACAAATTTCATGACAATTAATATCTGACAGTTTGAGTTGGATAAGTTTTATACTTTCACATAAAAATGCATAAGAAAATGACGCGTGGTGTTGCAACGACGGACCCGGACCGAAACGAAATAACTGTTCGGTTCCGGTTTCGGTCCAAAGCAAAAGTTCGGTTCCATTCCGGTTCCGGTTTATTTTCCGGTTCATTTCGGTTCCAAAATCTCTATACAACAACAAACGAGGACGAAGATAAAGGCTACTCTAATTAGGAATCTCACTACATTCTTCCTTGCTTGTTGTATTATACAAGATAAAAGATGAGCAAACGATCCACTGCTTCATACGGTATTTCGGCTGGTTGTATGGTAGGGGGTAAGACGACTAGCAACCCCACACAAGGATTGAAATTTAGGTAATATTAAATGGAACAACATTGAAATAAACACTCCCATACAAAAATTAATTTAATCGTTGTATTTTTGAAACGTAATTTGTTAATTAATTTTCTGACATTATCGCGTTTCTCTTCTTTCCGTTTTCACTCAGGTCCACAACTTCGTCAATTCCTCTTCTTTCACTTTTATTTCCGTTTAAAGATTGTTCTTCCTGGTTCATGTCTTCACACTCTTCATCATCTTCTGAGTTGCTTTTGTCCAAAATTCCAATTTCAATTGTGTCGTTGGTGATCGAAGAACTAAAATAATTCAACTTAAAAAAGAATTTTAAAAATAGTGTATAAACGTACGGTGTTTATATTTTACGATTGAAAAGTCGGTTGGTCCTCACAAATAATTGTTCGTCTAACATTTTGTCTTTAATATTTGACCTCGAAGGCGGCAACAAAAATTTGAGTTCTGCGAATAACCTCTCAACACTAACTTGAGTTGCCGGTACGCTTAACAATACTTGAGCAAGCATGTATAACTCAGAATTAAGCTCATTCCTTTTCTTCCAGAAATCAAGAATCGTTTCATTTTTCGGTAAGCGTATGCGGCTTTGTTCCACTTGATAGGAATTTTAAATATTTTTAATTTTGTTAAGGGCTACAAATGAACCTTGTGAAGAAAATTCGTGCTGATTAATTCCTTTTAAAAATTTTTGCTCTGAATCTTTAGTCTCAAAAAGGCTTCCATTTCATCGCTTGATGAAGAACTAGATGATTCCGTTCCCATATCGTGTTGGTCAGGGTCAGATTTAGGATTAGAAGAATTGCACTCTTTTATGAACATCAGTCTAGTCCATAACGACTTTAAATGTGCTTTTGCTCTTTCTACTTGATTGTCGTCTAAAACTACCTTATACCAAAAAATTGTTATTTTGTGATTTATACAAGATCTTGTCATTTGGGACAACTAGCCGCAAAGGATAGCGCTTATATTTTTTCCCTTTCACGGCGTCGCGGCGCCGAGTATTAAAACGATTGCAGGAACTAACTGAAAGAAGTGCCGACCCTTTATCGGCACATTAATAGTGACACTGCGGCTCACCAGAACATAGAAACCTACTTTTAAATTAATTTGCAGGAGGATAAATGATTATTTTCATTTGTTTGTAAAATTTACATTAGTTTCTTTCAAACGTTACAAGCAGAACCGAAAAAAACCGAAAAAAACGAAATATAATATTCCGGTTCGGTTCAGCACCTAACAATGTGTTAATATAAAATATGGGTTGCGTAAAATATGGGTTGCGTTTTGACAATACAGTAAAGACAAGTCGATGCAGAAAATTTCAAATGACTTTCGTTGTGTTATAAAAAAGTTCGGGGAGACTGCTAGTGTTGCTGTTCGTGGTAAAAGTTCAGGCCGACCCCGTATTATTTACTGAAAAAGAAGTCGGGGAGTTGTAAAGGTCTGCAGGTCCAACAGAAGAGACACCCTGCGACAAATTCAAGCTCAGTGGATGGCTGCATAAATCTGGTTACAGTTTTTATAAAGAAAGTTTATTATTTTGTGATGTTCAATATAAAATAATATTATTTTTTTATCTGCTTTCGTTTCAGGCAAAGGAAAAACCACTATTTACAGCTATCCAAATGCAAAAACGTTTGAATTGGGCTAAGTCTAAAATATCCTGGACAACGGAAATGTGGAGTAACGTAACAGTATTTTTAATGAGGAATCAAAATTTGACGCATTCGTAGGTGATTTTCGGAAAAAAGCGATTTGAACAAAATCAGAGGCCTTTCATAAAGAATGTCGTGCGAATGAAGCGTACAGAAAAAATTCTCCCAGAGGTTAGATGTGGGGATGTATGAGTGGTAAACGCATAGGCAAATATGAGTTTGTTGATGGAACTGTAAATGCAGAAAAGTACCAACCAATTTTATGAAGAAGTTTAATTCCAACTATGGAACAATATTTTGGAAATAGAATTGCTTATTTCAACAGGACGGTGCGCTTTTTCACACAGCTATAACAACCAAAAAGTACTTTGTAGGTCATAATTGACTTGAATGTTATAAAAACATTATGGTATCAAATGAAGAAATCATTGCCTAACGATCCTCATCGAACAGTTCCGGCATTAAAGGCAAAAACAACTGAAATTTGGAATTCGCTTACCACAAAATATTGCCAGGCTAGTGGATTCAATGCCAAAACATATAAAAGCCGTCATTGCACCAAAAGGTGATGTTACTTCTTATTAAAGTGCGTCCGAATATTTATTTGTCAATAAGTATGTTACATTTTTGTTAATTTGTTACAGAGGAAAAGCAGAATGAAAAATGTTTTTCATTGCCAGCCTTTATGTTGCGTAAAGGGGCATGAATTCATTTTTCAGTAGAAGAAACAAAAAAATATTTTCAAAAGTAAATAAAACTGGTTTATTTTCTACTCATTGAGCATCGTCCGAACATTAAGTTGTTAGGGCTCGTATATCTCAGACTCTCTTTGAGCTGAAGGCTTTGCCATTTGCGAAATCTCCCGCCTTGCTCTCCAAAGAGTCTCATGGCAGCTGGCAGTGTACTTTACATTGCTCCTGTTATGACCAGACATGCCAGTTTTAAACCTTATTCAGCCTTTTCCTTTCAGCTATTATCTTCGTCGAATTGTTCCGCGCTACATCGACTATGTGACTATCGCTTATTAATTTATGAATTTACATTTTTCATATAACTGGCGTATAATTTTATAGAAACGTTATTTCTAAATGAGATAACTAAACTCTCCCCGTAAGACGTATTTTATAGATTTTCAGGTATTGTTTCATATTTATATGGTTTGAAAATGACTTGATTTATGAGCAGTTTAACACCTATATATATTATATACACACAACACACACAACATATATTATACAGGATGATTTAGCGTAATTTGTCCAATCGAAAATTGGACGGTTTTACAGGAATACAGGGCATTAAGATTAGATTCAAACAGCGAAAAAATCTAATTATTTGATTTGTAATGCTACTATCTCAATGAAATCTCGCATCGGAGGGTTTTAGAAGCCGTTAACATTTTCTAGGTATTTTGAGCGCGATGCGATGTCAGAGATATGCGAATTTGATCGCGATGTCAGAGATATGCGAATCCCATAGGGAGATAAATATAAAAACAATTATTTATGACCATACTTGTGTTTCAATTTATAAAAAATTTTTTTATAAAAGAATCTCTACACGCATTCCTTTCTGATATTGAAGTTTAACGTTCACCGCTTCTCTAGTGAAGTAATTATTCGTGCAGTTGAATATATCGTTAACTCTTTGAAAATGTAACTTTAACTAATAAATAGCTGTAACTTTTTTACTGTTTGCTTTTAGTAGTAAGAAACATCTTTATTTCTTTATGGAAAAGGCTATCGACCTATCGGTCTTTCTGCCCTGGGATAATTAAAATTACATTTGTATGGAAAACTAATAACTAATGTATTTAATGCAATTAACAAACATGTACACGATTTATGTCTGGAGATGCTCCAATAGGGTTGAAGTTGGGAAGAGGAAACGCGTTTGTCTGGTCGGTCTTGTTGAACAGAGGGGGTCCAGGAAGGTCAGATTGTGAGGGTTGTGTTTCCATCTTGATTGCAAGACAAGTAGTCTTTCCGAGATCCTAGTCAAGTTTGTGCGTTCGACCGACTACTCTAGGTTTGATGGATTGTGTAGTAGGTTTGATGGGTGTCGGATCTTCGTTATCAGTCTCAGTGATCTCGGTTCTACTGTCTGTAAATACCGTTTAGTTTTGTCAGTAGCATTGACGAATAAAATATGAGTGTCGCCTATTAGAGTTTTGCTCTCTTGGTTAGAACTGTTCTGATGTTTTGTACGTGTTTTGTGAATTTTAGTTTATTGTCCATTGTTATTCCTAGGTATTTCACATTGTCGGTGGGTTTGGTTATTTGACCGTCCGTGGCGATGTTTGGAGAGTCTGGTTTAATTCGGTGGTTTCAGAGGAGCAATCGGTTTTTTGGTGCATTTGGTGTGAGTCTCTATTTGTAGTACCATGCTGTTATTGTGTCTGTTAGTGTCTCGAGTTTGTCCACTACTCTGGCGGTCGTTCTGTCATGCGCGATAAGGGTAGTGTCGTCAGCGTATTGCAGCCAGTAAGCGTTTTGGTCTATACCTTCTTTGTCTTGTCTGTTGTGGTTGTATATGGCATGGCATATATCTTGTCAAGCAGGGGTGAGTGTGGTGAACCTTGAGGTAAGCCTTGCTCAGGTGAAAAAGGGATAGAGTACTCGTCGTTGATTCGTACGTCCAGTTGTCTGTCATCGACTAGTTGTTTAATAATATGTATTAAGTAGTTTGGAGTGCCGTTTGTGTAGTTTGTACAGTAAGCCCTCAATCCAAACACTGTCAAAGGTCTTATTTATGTCTAAAAACAGGCTGGCAGTTTTTCCTCCGGTCAGGTGTGTGGTTTGTATGTTATTAGTAAGAACAAAAAGTGGATGTATAGTTGAGTTTTTAGTCTTGAAGCCAAGCTGGTATTTTGGAATATGATGTCCTATTAAATTATGTAATTTGTTTTTTATTATGTGTCCAAACAGTTTGCTCAACACCGGGAGTAGCGTGATGGGTCTGAAGTTTTTTGTTAGTGTATCATCTAGTCCATTCTTTAAAACAGGAATTATTATTCCGTTCTTTCATGACTTGGGTATTTTGTCAGTCATGATGCATGCGTTCAGTTTTCTTAATATGAAGTCATGTGTTTCTTGTGTTAGATGCTAAGGTACCTTGCTTTTGTTATTGTGTTTTCCGGGTGCCGTGTTTTTCGGTTGTGCTAAGGCTTCGAGATATTCGGTCTCTGTAATGATTTCGTGATTTAGACCCGTCGTGTTGCTTGAAAATTCGTCATGCCATTTGTCCACCCATTCCCACTTGTCGGTGTCAAAGTTTGTATTTGTTGATCTTTTGAACGCTCTCTGAAAGTGGCCGGAGAATGCGTCCGCTTTGTCTTCGTCCGTGTATCGTTGTGTTCCCTGATCACTGTTAATGCCTATCGGATTTGTTTTTTTGTATCTAGATAATTTTTTTATTTTCCGCCAATATGTTCTTCCTTTGTCTTTTTCGATTTCTTGGCATGTTTCAATCCATGTGTGTTGTCGGTATTGAAAGATCCTAGTTTTAATGTTTCTGTTTAAGTTGTTAATTGTTCGTTTGATAGAGTCGTCTTGAGTAATTCGGTATTCTCTGCATAAATATATTTTATGTATATGCCTTAGTATAAACCTGGGTAGAGTATGCTGATAAAACGTGTTTTTAATTTGTGGTGAGAATTTTTTTTTATGTTATGTGAAAGTTGATCTTGCAGATCATCGATTGAGATGAGTCCGGGGTTGGTCTTTATGTAGTCAAGTGTGTGTAATTTAACCTTATCCAAGTCGGTCTTGTTTAAGTTGAGTTTTTTGGGGCTGGGTTTTGTTGTGGGTATACTAGGTAGAGTTTGTTGTGAGTTGAAGTTAAAAGTTATAGCCAAATGGTCTGATCCGAGTTCGTTGGTCAATCTTATCGTGTCTATGTTGTTTGTAAGGTTTGTTGTATGTAGTAAAACGTCTGGTGTTGAGTCTTGGTTCTCGGACATCAAAAATGTCAGTGGGTTGTGCTGTCTTGTAAAATATGTCGTTTGATTTTATTAAATGTTCGAAGTGATTTTCGTTAACGTCCCTACATGAGTAATTCGACGTAAAAAGTCCAAATGGACCCTAGCCATCAGTACCTCGTCGTATCTTAAAATATCCACTGAATGTTCAATTCGTCTCCACAAATCGTCTGTATTAATTCGGCGCGTTGAGTGTACCATCGATTTTAGAGCCCAAGATTAAAAATAATCCATTGCAGTCACATCCGCCGAACGCGGTGGCCAAATTACCGGAACATCATTTCTTCTACCGATCCATCTGTGTGTATGTTGATTAAAATAGTTGCGGACATCTCAGCTAAAATGTCTTGTGTCCTTACCGAAGTTGTACAGGTAGATCCTCTAATAAATTTGGAAGTACATTAAACGAGGTCTGGAGTTTACATAGAACTGCATTGTAGTCTATATTAGGCAGACTGGTAGACGATTAGCTACACGCATCCAAGAGCATACTCAAGAGTTTGAGAGGACATTGGAACATATTTTATTCAGCTAAGGTTTGCATCCTTCTTGCTGCTAATTATCTACTTGCCCTTAAAGCTAACATCATTAGGGTGTTTTAATGTTTAACATCCGTAGAGTTAATCTACCTTATTCTACCTTAACCTAAACCTAAACCTATACAGCCTCTCTTGCTTCCTATAAACTAACTTATAGCTAGCCCATGGTCCTCGATGTAGTGCAGAAACTGGTCATTGCATGTAGTCCACGTCTTCTTCTTAGACTGTGTCCGCAGGGAGAGTTAAGTTCCGGATATGGTCCAGCAGGCCTTCTGTTTTCAGGTCTCTTTGCAGGGTGGAATTTCTGACAAAGTACGGGGCCTTGGCTGCTATCCTCAGTATTATGTTCTGCATCACCGCCAGTTTCTTCTTTTGCGGGGTGCAGGCCGTGGGCCATGCAGGAGGTCCGTAGGTCAGCACCGGGCGTATTAGCTGCTTGCAAGCTCTAATCTTTGTTCGCAGGAAGAGCTTACCATTCAGCAGAGGATAGTAGGCCTGGAGCAGGAATCTAGCCTTGGCTGTTATGGCTGCCATTTGGTCGTGTCATACTAGTCGCTGAGTTTGAGACGCTTAGCGGCAACCCTTCCCTAACCATTAACAACATGAAGTCTCGCTTCTCACAATACTTCTGTTTTAACAACGATACATTCAACATCGAACGCCGAAGCATCGTCAATTTTAAAACGCGAAATTGGTCAAAATTCGAAAATTTTTAAAGAAACCTTGACACCCTTTGAATATACTGGGTAGCAACATACTACCAGCGTACATCTCTGCTTTAAACGAGGAAGTGCGATTTTGTCAACAAAAAAAATAGCAAATATCTCAAGAAGGGAGGCGTGGAGAGACTTCTATCAAGAGACCATTTTTTCATAAAACATGTGCACAAACATAAATCTGATCATAAATAATTGTTGTGCTGCGCGATAAAAAAATATGCTGTTTTAAATTGGATTCGCATAACTCTCACAGCGCCCTTTTCAATAATTTCTCTCCCCCTAAAAGCCCCTGTTAGGAGATTTAGTTCAGATGGTAGCATTACAAACAATATTTTTTTAGATTTTTTTTGATAGAGCCTCAGGCTCGGCTCGTTGGATTTGGACGCGGCATTAGTAGTCGAGCAAAATGAAAATCGTAACGCATATTGAAGGTTTAGCAATTGTGAATTTTACCGTCGTCAATATTTGTCAACCGATTTTGATGTATTCTCAAATTTTAGTTATGAAGTAAACGTAGCCATGGCATTTCATAGCACAACTTGTATAAATGTACGGGGACCATGAAAGTATTAGTAGTAGTAGAATTGCAGTAAACATCTTTATTTCTTTAAGTATAAGTAATATGTCTATATATAGGAATAATGCGAAAATGTTCATGCGACAACCTAGACTCGAGTCATTCCCTTGTATTAATGTAGGCAATAAGTCATAACAGCATCTTCCCCTAAAAATGATGGTTGCAACCTAGACTCGAGTTACTTCCTTGTATTAATGTAGGCAATAATTCATAACAGCGTCTTCCACTAAAAATGACGGTTACAACCTAGACTCGAGTTATATCCTTGTATTAATGTGGGCAATAATTCATAACAGCCTCTTCCACTAAAAATGACGGAATCTCGCGGCTTGCTACTGCTCGTCGGTATCCTGTCGTTAAGCGATGGCATTTTTGGAGACAGTGATTTACAAAGTGCTTTAGATGCGTTAGATCGACGACAACGGGAGATAATGGAGTACGAAAAGCAACGGCAATACGGATTTACTCCGTACGAGCAGGTCGATGAATTAACGTTCCTGAAGAACGCTGCAGGTATTTGAAATTATATATTCGAAAGCCACTTTGCACGAAAGTGATTAGAAACTTAGCAATAATATGAGCTTTAGATGGGAATGCTTATGGCAAAGACTATTTAGATGATGACGACTATGAAACGTACAACAAAAGGTTAACTTCGGCATTTAGAGAGCGCCAGGGATATCGCGAAAAGCAAATAGAGGAATTCGTTAGAAACTTATATAATAATTTAGAAAATAATGGAATGCCCGGTAATAGACACTGTTTATTAGCTATTCTACAGTAGATACTGAATTTGAAAAAATATTTAGGAGGATTTAGCAAAAATGATCTGAGAGCGTTGTGGGATCGCTATTATGGCAACGGCCTTTCGTATGAAAATGCAGCAATGAGCAAGAGGTATTACCCAATGTATGAAATCCCAAATGTTGATCTTAGAAAGGGAGGTCGATACGTGGACAATAGCGAAGAACCTATCCTTTCTGTATGTTCAACTTAAAATATAAAATTTGGAAGTTACATTACATTTTTATAGATTCATCATCATGTCCCGCGCTTGAGCGAACTAGACCACAAGGCGAGTTATTTAAGAACTCGCTATCCGCATGAGAGCTCATATAATCCAGGTCTAAACATGTACGGGGTTCATAAAAGACTCATGGTAGCTAAGAGAAGTAATACTCACATCAAAAACGAAAAACGTTCTGTAAAAAAGCAAACAGATCCTCAAGTGGAAAAGGACCTAAGTAGCATTTTCGGGAGTGACGAGAAAACCCAGGCTGAAATCGACAAACTGCGTAATCAGGTATCTACCCCCAAACCCCAAGCAGCAAATAATGTTGCTATCCCAGCACCTCGAAAAATTGAGAAGAAAGATCGAGCTAAAATGGATGTAAGCAAAGATGTGGACATTAACAAAGAAGTGTTTGCACCTGTCGCTCCACAAATCGGCAAGCCGCTTCAATTAAAAAAAAAGTCGATAGACTGGTCCGACTATTTTGGCATAGACAAGCGCCAGAAGTCTGAGCGAAATAATGGGTTAGATAATGAATGGTAAGATAATGCCTAATTATAGTGATGTTTTTAATTCTCTACATTTCTCTAGTAAGTAGAATTTAAATTTAGTTTTGAAATTTGATTATTTAGCTTAACCCATGAGCTGCTATAATTCGCGCTTGATTTCAAACCAGCTGAAACTTGAGTAGGAAAATTAACTTCATCTCATTGTTGTTGTGTTATATGTTCTTATAAAGTAATGCACACTATACACATAATATTCAGCGAGAGTTTCGAGTTTTGCTAGATAAATACTTATCTAAATAAAGTATATCTTTATCTACTTAAAACTGAATTTTTAACTTAACTTCGGGTACACGTGTTGTAAAATATACACTTCAATCAAGATATGTAGTAGTAGTGGTAGTAATGTGGCGGATGTAATGTGGCAGAGTAATGTATAGGATATATCTATATATCCTATACAATGGGCCCAGTAATAAAACTAATTAAAATATTTAAAAAATACAAACCCTTACGGTTTCCAGATAGCAAATCCGACGAGGTGTTGCGCGAACCGAACATACATGTAAGATTTCAAGATTTTTATGACAATTTGGAAAGATAAATATCAGTAGCTTTTTCTATTCGCTTATTTTAATGGTCGTATATAATGCTATGTTTCCTTTTATATTACTAGAGTTACCAATGCTCAACTCTACTATCAGTTGCTGCATTAATTAATGTAATCATGAAACTATAAATTCTGTAAAATTTCAATTTTTTTATGTAACGGTGTTTATTCTTTATTATTTTTTTTATCATTTTTTCTTATTTTCACCATATACTAATTTGAGATATATTAAGAGAAATGGCTATGTTTATTATTTACACAGACAACAATTGTATTTATATAAACTGGTAGTTTAGTGATGTAAAAATTAACTTGCAGAACATTGTAGGAGAAGCGCATCAATTGAGGTGGACAATAAAAGCACACAAATTACACATAAATAGTTGAATAAAATAATTGTATGAAATAACCCTTCGGTGTCAATTTATCTGTCGAAAACCATGTTTGATGCCATTCACTTATTTGCGTTATTGCTAGTATTTAACGGATTATTTTTTTACAGGCCAGGGAACAATCATCACGAATTCCGTTTATTTAGATCTTGTCTAGTATTTGGTCACTTAAATTTAAAAATATCCCTATAAGGAACCAATAATCGTGTTTAAACTTTTTTTCGATATAGCAGAAATCATGAAATCAATCAATATTAATTCATTCAAGATTCATGGATCTGAAGAGAATGCATCTGAAAAGAACACATGAGAAAAATGAAGAATAGAAGAAAATAAATCAGAAGTCATCAAGATGCCTCATAGTGGCATATATCATGCGGCTTATATTTAAATTATTTTAAATATAATATATTTAGGATCGGTGCGACAATAAAAACAATATGTGTACACTTTAACATTTTCGGTGTGACATTATGTTTTTGTGTTGGTAGCTTCAATGTACAGAAAGAATGTTCTTATCAAATTTACTTACCATATATAATACCATTAAGCCTGGTTTAGGAAGCTTTATGTAAATTCGTCGTTAAGTTATCTAAAAATTAGTATACAGGAAACCAATTTTTCACAAAAAAAATTGTTTAAATAAACTACGATTATTTCTCGAAACTCTCGCCACATATTATGTTTTAGCAAATGTATATTTCTGTGATAATTTTATTAACATTCTTTACTGGCTTTCTGCCTAATAACGACTTTTAGACGCACGGTGAGTTTATAAAAATAAAACAAATCTGAAAGCTCCATTTCAATTACCGATTTAAATATGGGTACATACCTATATATAAAATCGCAGTTTTGAATACGTCTAATGGCAAAGCACAAATATCTCGAAAATAGCAGGTAAATAATGAACATTTCCTTCTAATTAAACATTTCCTTCTAATGAACATTTCCTTCTAATTTTCTTCTTCCTATTAAAGTTTTGTAGACTGCATATATAAAGACATAATTATTTTCATGGATGCCATTAATATTCTCTAAACTTAGGTTAATGGAAAGATATCACAAGGCCATAGCTATAACAGCAAAGAAAAGAAACGCTAATCTACCTTTGCAATCATTTCCAAGCCATGAAGAAAACTCACTCTCCAAAGATGACTCGCAAGACAAAGACGAACAAAACATTGATGAAATGGGTACGAAACTTGAAAAATTAGAGGACGACATCATTGGAAAGGCATTAAAATATACGGGAGCACATCAAGGTGATTCCGACCCAAAACAGGTATGAAATGTTGGAGTGTAACACACTGTGTTGTTTAGTTTGATGGTTGAAGGTTTGTTATAAACAATGCTAAGAAAGTACTGAAGAGGATGAAAACTAAAATTAACTTGATCACGTTCGCTACGTATGATTCAAATAATATGCAAAATTGAGTATTGGAATATGAATTTTCTCAAAGGCAATCGGATTTCCGAAAATAAAAAAAGTAAAAGTATATGAAAATAGAGAATTAACTAAAAGCTTCATTTTTGATATATATAATCTTTCTTCAAATATGATTTCCCACCGAAATCAAAATTGAGCCGAATTTATATTATTTGAACATATAATTATCACAGTCATGACAATTCACCTAAGTTCCAGCTTTCATACATGGTCTTAGATATGTGAAATATTTTTCAGATCCAGCAAATTAAAGATAATATAATTTCGCGATTAGCCCAGGCGTATAATATTGAAAAGATGCGAAATGCATTGGAAGAGTACAAAATCGAAATAGAAAAGGCACTGAGAGAAGTTGAGAAATCCACGCCAGATGAAAAACTGATTTCGGAATATACTTCAGACAAGCGAGTTTCAGTTCCAAGAAAGGAAGCCATTTCTGAGATCAAAGAGATAGGGGATGCCGATAATAACATCAAGTGTACGACGTCTGAAGACTGCCACGAGCAAAATTATAAGATGCCATCCGAGATCATAGATTCCCATTTTCCAATATCAGGTAATGACGATTACTTACGTATAATGATATTTTATCACTGCACTTATTTCAAGCAGGTGTTTAGAAGGAAATTTTAAAGTAAAACTTATGCATTAAAACTATGTCATCGAATGTAAAAATTGCCCAGGTGGTTAATATTTTTTACTAAATCAAATTTTTGTTTTAAATTGGCAGCTGTTTTCAACAATAATTATACTTAATACAATAGGTTAACTAATCATATGTTCAAATTTTTGGGAATCAGCAGGCGAACTTGAGCAACCTTTAAAGAAGACTTTCATTGTCGTGAGCTTTTCCATGTAATCCATCAGGCGTTTTCATCGAAATTAATTTTGAAGCTTTGGATAGTTCCCTGAGTTTGTGCAATTTTCTGCACTACAGTTTTCAAAAGAGAATTTTTCAGTAAACGAACCAGAGCACCACAGGAGCATTTCAGCAGCCTTATAAGAAAACTCCACGTTCATTAGCACGTGCACCTTTATTACATCTAACTAGCAGTTTCTTCGTAATTGATTCGGACACTTCAGACATTTCTTCTAAAAGTTCTAAAAAAATTCTTAAAAACCAGACCATATTCTAGCATCAATTGACAAGTTTATGCAATCCAAAATTAAGTACATCTAAGGGCTGATGCTCGTGATCTCGGAGAAAGCAACCGTTTGAGCAATGAAAATTGAAATAAAACCTCAATTATTAATTTCATTTATTCTAAGGTAACAGCTGAAAGTAAAACACTACCAATTATATCTATTTTCGAAAATAACTTTTAGCCGACCATAAAATGACCCTCTAAACACATCTTTACGTTACAGAAGATATGAAACAATCTGTTTAATTTTAACTCGTTTGCTTCTTTCAGAATGTCCAGTGATCCAGAGAGCCTGCAATGATGTTGCTTCGTTAATTGGATATTATGGGCATGTGTTTGAATCGGCTTGCCATATTCATCAAATGTGCTTGCTATGTGTAAGTAAACTGAAAATATTTAATATATTACTGTTCTTCGATGATTGAAAGAATTGAAACAGATTTAATTGGGTTAAATACGTATATAGAAAAACTTTCACGCTTCAGCTACTATCTGATTGCTATTCCTTTTTTTTAAATATTATTATCCCAGACAAATGGATTGATAAAGTCCTCTTGGTAAATAAAACGTGTGTAGCTACCTAAAATGTAAAAATTACGTCAATATACCGTGCTCGTGTTGCCCCGATTATTGAAGACATGAAGATCGGAATAACAGAAGATATCATCTAAATCCCTAATCATCTGCTAATCAGTGGCACAAAAGAATTTTAAAATCGCTTCACCCGTCAATCAGGTCAATAGAAGTAAACTTGAACACTTTATTCGCTATTAGCTCACAGGGTACGTCAGTTCATAGTAGCAAGACTGAAGCACTTGACACCTGATTTTAAGTTATATATGTCTTACTATATTTCGGAGATACTTGTGACAATTTTTTTTACTCCATATTATGTACGTTTTAAAGTACATTATGTGAAATCATGTCAACCATCATTGGTAATCTAGGTTAAAAATTTAAACAAATTATCACAAAAATATAGGATGTGTGTGAAAAAGAATATAGAAATTTGAAATTTGACAGAACGTTGACACCCTTTATCCCTAAAACCCGACGTTTTGCGATATACAGGGTGTCCAGTAAGCACATGAATGTAAAAGGACACTGAGACATTCTTTGGCTCAAATGAAGACCATATGACCATCTGGAGAATTTTATACGATACATACGATGGATTTTTATAAAACTTGCTGTGAATTTGTTCCTATCTTAGACGTTCCTATCTAAGAAGCAACGGAATTCCTCCGCTTTGGGCAAGTGAGGAATTCTTGAGTGTCTTGGTACAGAAACTACCAGAACTTTTTATTTGGTAACAGATGATTCCAGCTTCCAAATAAAAAGCTCTGGTAGGTTTTGTACCAAAACAGTAAAAAATTTCTCACTTGGCCAAAGAGGATGCATTCGGTTGCTTTATCAAAACATGAGACTTACACAGGAACTAATTTACAGCGAGTTTCATTCAAATCCAGCGTACCATTCTCCCGATATTTCAAAAAATATATATTTTTAAGAACTTTGATCATCAATAGCAGAGGAGCCGGACATTTTATTTTAGTAAAAGTTAGGTCAGATCGGCTTCGTTTGATCCAAAGAATATCGCAGTACTCTTTTGATGATGTACTTACAGGACACCCTGTATAACAAATTTAACATGGGATAGAATGTTTTAGAGAATGCCAGATACCTCTGAGCTTACAATGAACTGTGAGTTCAGCAAATCAATGCAAGCCACTAATGATTGCGAAAGGTTACAAAGAAATGCGATTCCACAACGCCCGAAAGAGTGGAAAAACCAACGGTTTAATTGAGTTAGTTGCAACAGAAACAAAAACGAAAAGCGCCTTCCAGGAATTATCTGAATTTGACCTGGTAACATGTGGAGCAACAACATAACTGGGAAAATTGCTGAGGCTGATCACGACTGTGAAACTAAGAAATATCTTCAAGAAGCAAATACATAGCCAATTTTCTTATCTCAAATACTTTCGAAGCTTTTTGAGAAATTATTTGATTACGAATAATGCCAGACGTAGAAAGAAAGATTCTAATACCTGATCATCAAATTGAATTTAGGAGCTAACATTCCACGACTGATCAAGTACGCAGGATATCTAATGTAGTCAAAGGAACTCTTTTGTATTCCTTATAAGACAAAAAAATATTCTGCTATAAAACACTGTTGAATTCTAAACCATCCCTAAATTAGGTAATTTTAACATTTCCATTTACGCGGACGATACTGCATTACCTGCAGTCGGTCAAAACGCTGAACATGCCAGCAACAAATTACCACATGTTGCCGAGAAAATCAAATAAACTCAGCTAAGTGATAAAATTAATTCATATTAATACTACAAATGAAAATCGACAAAACCACACCGCAATGACACTGTACAATTTAATAGTGCAATCCGAAGTTTCCGCTAAAGACATGGTAATGGACCTGCATACAAAGACGAGTAGAGCGCATATCAAGAAACTAAATCTGGACACTAAATGTAATAAAATGTATTAGTTAATCGTTAGGAAGTCCAAAAATGTCAGACGGCGACTCTGTGGAATTATCCTAGGACATTTACGTTTCGAAAATATTGCTGAGGGATTATTCCAGGCGCCGGGTATAGTTGTCCTGTTTAGAGATTGCTCAAACATGAATAGACGAAACGTCAAAAAGCCAGATAATTTACATATTATAAATTTCGTTATCTTGGAGCTGATCTTTAATTCTGCAACGATATTTATAATATTATAAAGTATATAAGTATTATAAATTTTGTATTTATATACCTCAATTACATTTTCAAGAGCCAAAACAGCTGGTTTTCACCCACGAGGCAATGCAACACACTGTTTTTGACCAAGGCATTTGAGCTTTGTGAGGGAAAAGAAGAGTGTAAAAAAGAAGCTCGCCGATCTGTAAAATATCTTTTAGATATAAACAAGTCTCTTCAAGCTCAACCCGCTCTTACTGATGAATGCGAATTGCAGTGTCCCGATACAGATATGTAATGTTAAAATGATAAAGCTGTTGTCTCCCAACCTGAACTTATCCAAACATAAATGTTTTCCGAAGAAATTTGTCAAATGCATGTATCTTCCGTGTATACCTAAAGATACACAGATTCTTAGTCTGTGTTCTATACATTACGTAACTACTATATTACTATATGTTTAGAAAGACAAATACTTATTGATGTCTAGTTGTTGCTTAAAATTTAAAAAAGAATATCCTTGAAAAGTTGTTGTTATTCAATTAAGCTTATATGAGATTACAACATGGCCTTCATTTAATTGTAAAACAAAGTTGTCTATGCTCACGGTAAAATACTAGTTACGCTAAAGTGACCACATTCTCATTATGATGGGATGAAATGAGAATTACAATTTAGTTATATATTTTTTATTGTATACATTCATATGCTTATGTTTATATATGTATTATACTAAAATATATTTATTAATAAGTATTGGTAACGTTATTAATAAGTATTGGAAGTTATAAAATTGTTAACCTAGAATAAGATAATTTTTACCTTTATTTGTTTATTTAGATTAAGACTACATGTACTAAACAAGTGTATATTTTCCTGACTGTATTTCAAATTAATTCAAATGAAATTCATGGGTTCCAGTCAATTTTATTGTTTATTACTCAAACATGTTACAAATACGTTTCAAAATATACATTCACAAACCGTCATTAATTTAAAAACAAGAAACTCTGTTAAAATATACATATTAAAATACAAATTACAACATATTAAAAAACGTATTAAAATTGTTTGAATCTCTTGGGATCACAGGTGATGAGTCAGGACGATCATGTTCGGGAAACCGTGGGACGATCATGTTCGTTTCTTTTTTTTAAATTAATGACGATTTGTAACGTAGACAGTTTGACAGAAAGACCGTAGGGTCGATAGCCTATTTCCATAAGAAATAAATATTACTTATATATAAATAAAAATATTTGTAAAAAATCATAATTTGAACTTTATGATTTTTAATCAAATAAATTTTTTTATTTAAAGAAAATAATGATTTTCTGTCACGGTCATATTTTTGATCCAAGTGAATACCGCATGCATTTTATGTGTTTTATATGTTTATATTCACCATAATATTTAATAAATAATATGTAATATATTTCTACAGCAGATTTAAAATAAGAAATGCAGATATTTTCCTAAAATCGGTGGGACGCGGGACCGTCCACCAAAAAGCGGGACTGTCCCGCCAAAATCGTGACGTGTGGTCACTTTAAGTTACGCTGATTATGAGACAAAACTACTATAAACAGACATTTGTAGTAGTTTAGTAAGTAAGAAATATTTTAACAAATAAAGCGATCTCAATGTTCTGGAGTAATTTTATGACAATAATGTATATCAATCTAAGTGATGCTAAAATCATGCCATACAGGATCATTTTGAAACTCGTTCAGTTGGAGATCGTTAAACCGTTTCAATGTATTTTTCCTTGAAGATGGAATGGACTGTATTAAGTTATATATATATATTACTTAATTAAATTAATTTTAACTTATTTTATTTTTTTGATTTAATTGATTAATTAAATTAAGTAACTTGAACTTAATAAAATTATATACCTACTTAATGTTTCAATATATTTTAAATGTAAACACTCAGTTTTATTACCTTGCCCTTTACAAATTGTGATGTGATTAAATTGGTTCAGAAATATCTGTATATCAGATTAACGACGGGACTATGAACAATAAATCAATACGTGCCATGTTAGGAAAACGTTTATTGTACAAATCTATTTATAAACTACACTTTTAAAATATCTGAAAGTTATTAGAGACATTTCATTTCATAAAGCTTCTAAAAATTAAAAAAAGTAACAGGCATAGTACTATGTTTGGCTTTCTGCCTAATACTAGCGGCGTGATATAATATTTATTGCGGTAAGACCTTTCAGATTCTAGCTCGAAAGTCTCCCAGTTTCACTACTCCGAAAAAGGATTTTCCTGGTTCGAACAAAGAATAGTGACCATGAAGAATATCACCCAAGCTTAGTTTATCACCGTCGGCGAAATATTCAACTCCTGCAGTGTAACAAGTGTTTCCTTTTTGCACACCATTACCACCGTGTAATGAAACAGTGCACTGAAGAATCATATCATCATTTTTGAACACTCTGTATCCATTTGTATCATGCTCATCAAGATAGTAAATCTAAAAAAAAAATTATAACTTGTTAGGAGAATTAGATATACAGAGGGTTTTAAATGGTTGACATAATTAATATCCTGATACTCGTAATGATTTAACTAGTAACGCAAATATAATGTTACATTTTTAAACGAGGATCTCATGTCGCGAGTGTTCAATTAGAGGGCGGAATATATGTAAAGTGCATATCTATGAATTTTTTTGCATATTTTTTCCAATTTCATGAAAAATTGCATATATCTAAAAAATCGGTAGATTTGGGCATGTTTGGAGATTTTTCTTGTCATATTAATAACATTTTTTGGAAATTCCATCGGCGTCGTAAAGTAGGCAGGACATTTTTGAATTTATCTGCCTTCTATTGTAGGCTGCCTGTCGACTGTTCAGTTCAGTTTGTCGATAGAGTTCATTGTGAAAATAGTGCTTTGAGAATATTTATTTGATTTCAAAATGTCTAAAACGCCAAAAACTTTTTCGTGGAGTAAAAATATTACTGAGTTGAAGCATAGTGGAGATAAAGTATTTTGCAAAGCTTATGGGAAAATCGTAAGTACCTATAATTTTTTAATCGCTACTGGTTTATTTTTCAAAACAGATAAATTTTGAGATAGTTAAAAATTGAAGTGTTAATTTTTTATATTATGACAACCAGTATAAAAAAGCTGTAAAAGTTCGAGCAAAACGATCAGATTTAAACTTTTTATCCTTTATCTATAACATGTAGTTTTAACTTCAAATATTTTTTGTTTGAGCCACTCACCAGAACTTAAATGATTTTTTGTTACAGATTGTGTGTGAATAATAAATAAAACATATATGCATAAAGCCAAGTTGCAAAAAATAAAATCTGGTACCGTTCAGCAGTCTGTGAAAACAACATTTCAAAATTTCGGAGACAAAACAAGAAGTGAAACGGAGGTGTTTTATCAAGACTCATGCAAAGCTTTAGTCGCGGCGAATATTCCTTTAAAAAAGCTTCAAAATACCCAATTCAAAGAATTTTTACAAAAATATTGTAACAAAAACATTCCTGACGAATCTACCATAAGAAAGAAGACTGTGAGAGCAGTATATAAAACGGTAATACAGGAAATTAGAGTTGTTCTGGACAATCATATTTTTTATATTACTGTTGATAAAACCACAGATGCTTGTGGTCGATATATCTCACATCTTATGATTGGACCCTTACAAGAATATAATCCAAGTAAAGCCTATTTAATTTCTTCAAAAGAGTTAGACAAAATTAACAATATGACAGTAACCCGTTTTATTCAATTATCCTTATCAGAATGTTTCTTGTCAAATGCAATCCCAGCAGAAAAGTTTTTGATGTTTTTGTCTGATGAAGCACCGTATATGGTAAAAGTGTGCCAACTTTTAAAAATATTTTATCTCAGTATGGTGCATGTCACTTGTCTTCTACATGGAATAAACAGAGTTGCAAAGCGTTCATTTTATAGGGGTTCACACTAATTGTCACAATGAAAGTCATTCAGATCAATGGTAGTCTCATTGCTAGGCCATTGCGATTTCTAGTCCTCATCCCGTTGGACTTTTTTATGTGAGGACTTGTGAACACTTACATAGTTTTCTGGCTTTTAAGCTTTATCTCCTGACGAAGAATTTTCTCCTGACGTTTCCCAAACACCAGTGGCTCGCACCACCTGGCGAAGCAACCACCTCTGAAGATGTAAGCCACGCGTACTTGCGAAACGTCAAAAAAAAATTATTTGCCACGACGCCCTAAAACCCCGAAGGCATTCAACGAGAAAGCCTGTTGAGCAGCGGCGAACTCATCAGAGGAATTCACGCAGCGTTTAATGAGGTAAAACATTTGAACTATGCATTGTACAAGGCGGTGATCCCAGTGTGCTTTTATAAAAATGTCACTCCCATTGAGCTTTTATAGAAGTTATTTTCGCTTAAGCTGCTAATACAACTTGACTCCGATGTTGCAAATTCAGAAATAATGAAAATAATAATTGTTGCTTAAAGTTAGCCATATATTTCATATACGATCTCACATACCTTTGCGAACACCTTGTGAGCTACTGATAGCGAATATTTATTTTTCAATAGCCGCCCGATAAAATAAAAATATTCTTTGAAAATATTAACTGGTTTGTCCGAGACAACCAAATATTTCGGCCAGAGAAAGTCTGACTTAGAATTTGCCACTTAAAAACGTTTTCATTTGCAATCACTTTTATTGCTTGAACTTACCTGTGCGTATACTAAATATAATCCTCGTTGTTTGATAGTCAAATACCCCTCATCCAATACAAAGTGATTCATCATCCCTAACGTCTCCGCCCAACTGCTTATTTTCCAGTCTACGAAAATTCTTTGCATATGTTTAAGATGACCATTTCCGTTGAAATTCTCATGAGTGCCAAGCACATAACTGGAGGTATCTCCACTCAAGTGAATAGAAGGAAGGGGCTTAATTCTTCCAAATCTTTGCCTATTTCTTTGAATTGATCCTTCTGCCGTGGGTAATTCGGTTTCTGAAGAGCCATTATAATCCTGAATAAAATAGGTTTTATATACCCAGAATGCTGAAGAAAATTCAGGTCACAGTATTGGTTGGCAAGTTTTCCGGGCTTACAAGCCGTGGACTATTGAAATTGTTTCCTTCCTGAGGAAGCAAGTCCAATAATCCACGTCGTATAATTCCGGAAACTTTTCAACCGAAAATAAATCGAGTTTTACGAAAAATTCTATTAAAATACTTGTATGGCTCAAAACGTGGATAAGCATTATGTATTACAATTTGGCAGAAATGTTGAGGCTTATTTATTTGTTGCAGTATAATAGTGCGTCCACACTTAACGAGCCGAGCCTGAGCCGAGCCTGAGCCGAGCCTGAGCCGAGCCTGAGCCGAGCCTGAGCCGAGCCTGAGCCGAGCCTGAGCCGAGCTTGATCGGCGGCAAATTCTTTCAAAACACCGACAGAAAATGGATTGTCTGTCGGTGTTTTGACTATACATCAAAGGATGCTGCTCAGGCTTGGCCCGTTATGTCTGAACGCACCATAACAAAATATTGGGTTGTCCGAAGAGTAATTTGGTTTTCTCCCAATAGAGAATTTAAAATTCACAAAAACACCAGTTAAACTTAAACAAAAATAGTTTTAAACGGTTTTTGATAATGGACCGCTTTCCAGGGCTAAACAGGCTCTCATTAACACTTTAGTATACAAGGCCTAGTTGATGACAGTTATAATAATAATTTCTCTTAAGGAACTAAATCAATTTGGAACAATGTTTATTAAATGTGTATAAATGTGATGTATGTAGATTGAGCTTGTTGGTATTAGCGTTTTTCAAAAAATATATCATTTGTAGAAGGCAGCATAAAATAAATATTATAAAGTCCAATAAATTGTTTTAACAAGCATATTCTAGGAGTTGATAAACTGGGTGAAACGTGAACAGTATGCCATAAAAACACTGTAGACTTGAGAGTTTTAAAAGCGATACATTTTTTGTCGTATTATCAGTAGATAGTTTACTTGAGTCTCTTCCTCATATTATAATTCCCAACGTAATTTGACAAATTTCCGAAAATAGTTCGTATAGAACGGCAGGAAACCGTAGAAATGTGTTTCGTTACCAGAAAGGCAAAGCAATAATATGTTCACCTGGCAAGGCGTAATTCAGTAAAAGTTCTTAAAGTTCCAAATCAAACCCAGCAAAGCTTGATATTAGCGCCAACTATTGTCCATGCCCTGAGTGATTATTAAGGTCCAAAATTAATCCAAAATGTAAAGGCAGGATTGAGAAATTCTTCTTTTACAATTTCATCTTTGTCATCTTCAGAATCAATTCTTTGTTTAGCCAAAAAATGGAAGATACACAATGCCATCTTTCCAATAAAAAGCCTCACTGCTTATCAACATTTGAGTCACATAGTTTCCTCTAGAGCCAGAACTTTTTTAAACATAAAATTATTTTACGATTTATTTTCTCTCTGTGGAATCTTGTTACACATAGATTCTACAGTTTTTTAATAAAAAAATTGAAAACCATACATTTCAATCTCATCACTCATCACGTTATTCGTTAGTAGTTTGCTTACCTCTGAAACTTCTGAATTGGTATCCAAAGATCGAATTGCATGCTTTCTAACAGACGATGAAGACCTCGGAATACTGCCTTTTTCGTTTTGTAAAATTGCATTCCATGGGCTATAAATGAAGAAACAATTAGCATTCATACAAAAAGCATTTCAAATATGAATCAAAAGTTGATATGTCTAATGAACAATTCATATTTAAATGTTTAAAATGCAGTCAAGCGATAAAATGCAGTCAACAGACTGTTCAACTTTAAATTCTAGGCGATAATAAAAATCCATCTTAATAAAGAAAAAAGATCGAAAGGTGGTTTATTACTTAATAAAAGTTACTTATCAAAAATTAATAACAATTATACAGGATATACAAACAATGTGCGAACACGAGCTGTAAAATTGCACAATATTGAAAAATAAACCCAACTGAAATAAATGTACCAGGTGACTCAATGTGATTTTTTTTTCGTTGGTCAAGTGGAGTTTCGTTTCATATTCATTTTACAATCGAAAGTCGCTATAAATTAGTATTAGAAACCATGGTTTGTTGGCTGCGGAATGTAATTTTTTAATGATGAGATGTCGGGCACAAGAAGATCTACAGGAAGTGCGGTTTAAAGGCAAAAACAAACTGATAATCGAATGTACTATAGAAATTTCAAAGCTGTATAGAAATACAGAATGTCTTTTACGTAGTGCAAAAAGAGTGATTACATTTTATCGATCTTAAATATGACAATCTAGCCAAACAACAGTTCAAAAGTGGAATCTTTCGGAGGTCACAGTGTCGAAACTTCAATTTGGTAGTGCTTTTTTTGTGGTAACAGATATGTTTCGTATATGTCGATGGTCGACCAGAGGGATGATGGGTGACAGGGTGGCGATGCGCGACAAGATAACCAAGAAGGCGAAGAGGCAACACGGGCGAACAGAAACGACGCTTTTTCATACACATGTGCACTTGATCAATAATAAAGACCCAAACAATTGTTGCTATTGATGGAATACTGGTTTCAATCTTAACACACGAAACAAGATATCTCAAAAACGACTGCTCAAGTCAACTTTAAGCAGATATAACGTTTTAGTTTATGGCATTTAAATGACATTTTAGAAACAAAAATTAAGATAGTGTGACTCAAAACAAATTTGATAGAAATGTGTGCAAAGTACAGTTATAACAGTTATATTTTATAAGAAAAACGTATGCAGATTTCGATTTTCAGCCAGTAAAAATTCTTAGCGGAATATGTAAACAATACGCCTCTTGTTAGAGGACTGCAATTATGAAAACAGTTCGGTTAGATCGTAACACTTTATTTAGACTCGGGAATTTGCCGCAGAATTTTTTACTCTCCTTAAAGAGACCCTTGTATAGATTAGATTATACGTTGTTACGTAAAAGCTATTTTGATTTCTCATTTTGATTTCTTCGCATTTTTGAATGGAATCTACGGCACTACCAAATAGTTCTATTCGACTGAATTTTATCAGATTTGAATAGTCCACCATCTTCAAGGAAAAATACAGATGTAAATAAAAGTAATACTGCAGGAAAAGCTTTCGATTTTTCCAATGTTGCTAGGAGAAATCATAATATTTTTCGCTTACTCCGTCTTCAACTTCTAGAAAAACGTACCAAAGTTATAAATTTACAAACAAAGAATTTGAAGAGAAGAACTCCTGCTTTAGCAAAACATTATTACATAGAACTTTTTCATTTGAAAATTGTGAAACATATAAGTTATTTGGAGCCAACATGCACCATTTTCATTTTTTGCAACTTAAGAGCAGTGAAAATTCAGATCAAAACTTTTTCTGTTTTGCATTTAAATAGGTTTTTACAACTTAGAAACAGAAAAAGTTGGTCTATTATTTGCCTGTCTGGCATTCCATTTCTTCATTCTGAAGATGTGGAAATCTTATCTTAAATTGAGCTCCGGAACACGGAATGGATAGTTTCTTAAAGAAGAGAAACTTTTTTTTGAATTTGGTATTTGTTGAAATTAATTACCTCAAATCGCAATATGGAATACACGTTTCTTGAATATGCTGATGTGCGATAAATGTACGGTCGTACCTCTTGTGATGCTGTCGAATCCAGAAGATTATATAACCAGATATTTCTTAACAGAAGAATTCCAAATTGGAAGACGTTTTATAGCGTTGATCAACTATTAAGAATGGTAGGTGAAACGGTTGCACCGATGGTGCAAATTAAAAGTTATGTTTTCAAAATTTCGGAACTTTTGCAAAGAAAGGCCAGAACGCCACAAATCAATGATAATATCTTAAACACTGTGGAGGAGAATAAGACAAATGACTTCGACAAGTGTTAGAAAACGTGCTACATACTTTCATGCATCGGAAACCAAAAGCTAAAAGTGCATGAACTTTTAAATTCGATTTTCCGTGTGGGATGATGTATGCAAATCACTTATTGCAGCAACAACAAAATTATCGCAACCTCAATGCTACGATTCTTTTCGCGGATGGAGTAGGATTTGCCATTGCTCTTTCCGTTGGGCCGGAATGATCAAGAATGTTTTGGTGGGATCTTTTTATTGTCGCCGCGGCCGAATTGACAACTGGACCACTTTATTTGGAGTTTCTTCGAAATAATTTAAGGAATTTATTAGAGGATTTACGACTAGAGATAAGAAAAAAGAAATGTGTGGCATAAACAAAGCAGGGGGCACCACCTCGTTTTAGTGTTGCTGTACGATAACATCTAAACAATGTTTTTCCAAATCATTCCCGACTTAAATCCATTGGATTTTTGTCTCTGCGGCCACCTGAAATGTTGCTTTATTCCACTCCTGTTGAAACTAAGTAGGAAATGCTGCCAAGAATCACGTTCCATTCCGATCAAATTAGAAACAATGTTGGGAATTTTGTGGCGGTGCAATAATCCTTAATTCGACATTCGCGAAATTCTGGATGTTTGACTACAAGAAGCCCATATTCAACCAACTTATGAGGTTTATAGTAAAACAGTTAAATTATTAATTCTTCATCTTGATTTCGAAAACGGTTCATTTTATTGATGTCAAACAGGAGTGCATTTTTTAGTTGAACTTCAAGCATTCTAAAATCATACAGGGTGTTAAAAATCTTAGTTAGTACTAGATGACCTTTCCTGGCGATCTCAAACAACAAAGTTAATGTCCAAGACAATATTTTAGGAACTTTAATTAATATGTATCACAATAAAAAATTATCGAATTGTACCAGGTAATTTAAAAGTAACCGATTTTTCAGCGCCTTTTAGGGGTCTATACTTAAAAAAATGCAACAAACTTTACAGCAAAATAACTTACCCGAAGGATTTGAAAACATGTTGTTTCAATAGAATTATAGGCTATATATATGAAATAAAGAAAATTATCAACTTCAAAGGCACCAGGAAGAGATGATATGATCGCGGAAATGCTCAAGGAGGCACAAGAGATGGTCATACCACAGCGAAAGCACCTTTTCAATCTCTGTATTGTGTCTCTGTAAAGTGACCAGTCAAATGTGAAGGTAGAAACAACTATACACACAAACTGATGATGGTGGAGAAAGACACCGAAACGTATTTGTGATATTTTAAATAATAAACAATAAAATTGACTGAAACCCAGGAACATTTTTTGAAATAAATTAAAGTACAGTCAGGAAAATATACACAACAATCTCTGTATAGCACAACAAACAATAGTCACGAATTGGAGTGAAGCAATAATAGTTATATTGTTTAAAAAAGAGATCGAACAATGCTGGAAAACTATAGACCCATTCGCTTGCTGTCTCATATGTATACGCTTTTCACCCGAATCATAACCAACAAAATTACAAATAAGCTGGATACTTACCAACCGGTAGAACAAGCCGCATTCCGCAACGGATATAGCACTAATGACACTTACTTACAGTAAAGATGATAATAGAAAAGTCAACCGAATATAACTTTCCAATACACATGGCATTCGTGGACTACGAGAAGGCATTTGACTCTGCAGAACATTGAGCAATATTTGAAGAATTAGACAAAGCGTGAATAGACCATCGGTACAAGAACCTTCTTAAAAATATATATCGAAGAGTAAATGCAAAAATCAGGCTACACGAAGAAACAGACAACATTGAAAACAAAAGTGGTATCAGACAAGGAGATACAATATCCCCAAAACTCTTTAGCTTAACTCGGGAAGGAATTTTTGAGAAAAAATTGAATGGGGAGATATGGGACTGAATATAAGTGGAACCAAAATTTAGCAATTAAGATTTGCAGACGATATTGTTCTATTCGCCGACAACACAGCGGACCTGCTGAAAGAATGCTTTCCGAACTAGACAGAAAATCTTAAAAAATCGGTCTTAAAATTAATAAAACAAATACAAAGATAATGAGCCAAGACCAAGTACAAATAACAGTCAACGGGCACATAAAAAATTGTTCCAGAATATATATATCTGGGACAACAAATAGAGATAGGAAAGGGTAACAAGGAGATAGAGATTTGAAAGGAGAAGAAGACTAGAATGGGCGGCATTTGGCAAATTAAGCCATGTACTTAAGGATAGAAAGATACCGCAATGCCTTAGAACAAGAATATTTCAACAGTGTGTAGTACCGGCGATATATCCTAACAAATGGAACTCAGACCTGAACTGTCACAAAGACAATCGTGAATAAATTAAGGACAAGATAAAGAGCCATGGAAAAAGTTATGATAGGCGTAACACTAAGAGACAGAAAGAGGGGAAGAGGAAGACCAATCATGCGATGGAATGACGACATAAAACGAGTGGCAGGATTTGGATGGACGAGAACAGCACAAAACAGAGAGAAATGAAGGAGAGGAAGGGAGGCCTATGCTCAATACTGGGCGCAATGAAAGACTTGATGATGATGATGATGATGATGATGATGATGATGATACACAGAGCTACGTTTCAACGAAATGCAGGATTAGAAATTAATTTTTCACGTATTACAAATGTATAAAAGCCATTTACTTATGCTATTTTTCTATGCCTCTGAACGGATTAAAAGAAAGTGTTAATAACATATTAACGTTCACATCTCATTGATCTTTATTTTAAGAAATGTTTCAAGAAGAATGCTAATGTTTTGTAGTTCAGGAGTAAAATCTTAAACAACTCGACTTCGGAAATTTTAAAGTCTTAAAGAAGTAAATCATAAATTTTAGCTTGCAAATAGCGATGTTGTTATCGTATCCAAAATGATATGTGCATAACTTCAGAACTTAAGATAGCAAATCTATTCCGGAATTACTTCCGGAAATTTTTTCAAGAAGCTTAATTTGAAAACAAACGCTTCTGGTTAGTTCTAGCTCAGTTAAAAACATTTCCAGAAATTGATGGTGTCGAGTTGGTTGTATTTATTGCGAAAGCAACATATATGGTGTATGTTTTAGTAGTAGTAAACATCTTTATTTCTAAAAAAGGCTATCGACCTATCGGTCTTTCTGCCCTTGTTTAATACATGTAGTCTTAATCTAAATAAAAAAACAAATATGAAAATTCTCTTATTCTAGGTTAACAATATTATTAAATAAAATTCCAATGACAAGAAAAAATTATTTTATTGTCCACTAGTCAGTTGCGTTTGTAAGTGTTCGAGTAGCGTTGATGTAGGGAAACGGAAGCGGGATTGTCTGGTTGGTCTTGTAAGACAAAGGGGATTCAGTATGGTCCAATTGTAGGGGTTGTTTGTCCATTTTGTCTGTAGATGTATGAGTCTTTCCGAGATCTTTGTCATGTTTGTGCGTTCGTATAGTAGTTGGGTGGGGGGGTTGTGCAGTGGGTTTTGGGGGTGTCTTATTCGTGTTATTAGTCTTAGTGCAATTTGTTCTAAGTGTGTATAACGTTTTGTCCTTTCTGTTCCGTTGGTCATGAGTATATGTCCAAAGTCTAGCAAGGGTCTACAAATCGCTTTATATATTTTGGTGGCGGTGTTTGTGCTAATTCCTCTGTCTTTGTAGGTTAGTGATCGGAAGTGTTTTGTTCTCTTTATTGTTTCTGCCCTGATGTTTCGTATGTGTTTAGTGAATTTAAGTTTGTGGTCAATTGTGATTCCAAGGTATTTTACGTCGTTTTTTGGTTGTGTCGTTTGGCCGTCTGCAGTTATCGTAGGGGAGTCAGCGTTGAGTCTGTGGTTTGTGAGCAGAAGTTGGTTTTTTGACGCGTTTGATGTTAGTCTCCATTTATAAAACCATGTCATTGTGTTGTTTGTTAGTGTTTGGAGTCTTTGAGCTGCTCTCTCAGTAGTTTCGTCATGTACAATAAGTGCCGTGTCGTCTGCGTATTGTTGTATGTTTTATTTAATCATAAATATCCGGAAAGATGAATAAACTAGTCAGCAGCTAGCAAAATTGATAGCAATTTAGACTTGGAGTTAACTACAATATTCCTGGATCGTCGGCACATAATGTTGCATTTGGTTCACGAATTAAATGAAGATAATCCAAACCGACGAATGCAATTCTGTCAAGCCTGAATGAATGAATGGATATGTGCCATACTTTGCCCAATCAAGTCGAAAACAGTCTCAGATGAGTGAACGTTTAATCTGACAGGGCAAGTTAGTAGACAAAAGTTAATAGAATATCAAGGATGTTGTATGCAAAACTAAACCTGATACGATTAACGACATAAAAACTAAATTAACATTAAACAATTGATGTTCCCCTTTTAAAATTGCAACCTGAGGGTCCTATATTAAAATTGCAACACCCTGTATATTTAAGTGAGCAGCTAAAAATAATAAAGTGCGTGTCCGGCTATTTTTCACAAAGAAAAATATCTGAATTTGATTAAAATTTATTCTCTTCCTTATCCCTTCCTGTATATCATCAAGTCACCCGAAATATTTCGCTTTTATTTAACACCAAATACCATAATAATTGTTTGCAGGTAGAATTTATTTTTAACTTGGTGCGTTTTTCTGTAGTGCATATATTTTATTTTTTAGTAAGGGCTTGTCCCTAATGCTCTTCGTTGAAAAGTACTAGTCATTAACACACATCGGAGGTACATCCTGTATGTACAATCATTTTAAATTCTTCCAAGAAGTATGTGAAGGCATTCAATTGTTTCTCTTGATAATTATTAATATTCCCTTGACTTGACGACTTGAAAATTTCTTGCCAACTGTCCATTTACAACCGATTTTCTATGCTTGAGCTTTTAAGATATAAAATTTAAGTTTTAATTAACATAAATATAGCCTCCTACCTTGCAAAAATATGCTGCTCAGAATTTAATGCTGCCTTAGATCCAGTGTATTTTTGGTTGGGATTATTATCATCCTGTTCAAAAGATTGATTAAGAATATTTCGCTTCTTTCTTGAAATATAACGTTCTTCTTCAACTTGATTTTCGCTGGCCTAAAAAAGTATACAATTAGTCATTACTTAAAGTTCACGAGGTTCTCTAAAAAATATTAACTTAATTGTCGGTAATCGAATGAATGATATACGAATGACTATATAATATATACTAGAAATTTGTCGACAAAGATGTCATTGCCGCAGGATAGGTGAAGTTGGTTTTTAAAGTTTTAAAGTTTTTAAAGTGCTCCAGAAAACTTAAAATGTATAACAATGTCGAACACACCTAACGTTTTCTGCCCTTGGGGAAACTTGAATAAGTTAAATTTTGTACATTAAATCTTCTGCGAAAGTGAAAGTGGGTGAAGAAAATCAAAGTGGTAGCAACTAAACCGCTGATGTCATAATAAAAACAGTACTAATAAACAAGGATTGCTATATTGTCGCGTTTACACCATAGAGAAAATAAAATGCACAATATTTTATTTTCTCTATGGTTTACACAACACGCACTTACAGAAGAATTGAAAGGGTTTCGGACATATTTTTCCTGATTTAGAGTAGTAGTAAACATCTTTATTTCTAAAAAAAGGCTACAGACCTATCGGTCTTTCTGCCCTCGTTTAGTACATATAGTCTTAATCTAAATAAAAAAACAAAGATATAAAATTTCTTATTCTGGGTTAACAATTTAATTCAATAAACTTTCGAATTCTAATGACAAGAAAAAAATATTTTATTGTCCACTAGTCAGTTGCGTTTGTAAGTGTTCGAGTAGCGTTGATGTAGGGCAACGGAAGCGGGATTGTCTGGTTGGTCTTGTAGGACACAGGGGATTCAGTATGGTCCAGTTGTAGGGGTTGTTTGTCCATTTTGTCTGTAAATGTATGAGTCTTTCCGAAATCTTTGTTATGTTTGTGGGTTCGTATAGTAGTTGGGTGGAGGGGTTGTGTAATGGGTTTTGGGGGTGCCTTATTCGTGTTATTAGTCTTAGTGCAATTTGTTCTGTTGTTTGTATATAACGTTTCGTCCTTTCTGTTCCGTTGGTCATGAGTTTATGTCCATAGTCTAGCAAAGGTCTACAAATAGCTTTATATATTTTGGTGGCGGTATTTGTGCTAATTCCTCTGTCTGTGAAGGTTAGTGATCGGAAGTGTTTTGTTCTCTTTATTGTTTCTGTCCGGATGTTTCCTATGTGTTTAGTGAATTTAAATTTGGGGTCCAATTAAATTTGTGATTCCAAGGTATTTTACGTCGTTTTTTGGTTGTGTCGTTTGGCCGTCTGCAGTTATTGTAGGGGAGTGACCGTTGAGTCTGTGGTTTGTGAGCAGAAGTTGGTTTTTTGAAATGTTTGGTGTTAGTCTCCATTTATAAAACCATTTCATTGTGTTGTTTGTTAGAGTTAGGAGTCTTTGAGCTGCTCCTAAACCTTGCGGGAGTCCTTGCTCAAGGGAAAAAGAAAAAGAGAATGTGTTGTCAATTCGTGCTTGTAGTAGTCTGTTTTCGAGTAAGTTTTTTATGATGTGGAGTAGATATGTTGGTGTGTGGAGTTTGTGAAGTTTGTAGAGTAAGCCGATATGCCAGACACTGCCAAAGGCCTTGTTAATGTCCATGAATAGACACGCCGACATTCAGTCAGTTAGGTGAGTTGTTTGTACATTGTTGGCCAAAATACAGAGCGGATGAATAGTCGCGTGATGTTGTTTGAAACCAAATTGGTAGGTAGGTATATATTTTCCGATCAGTTTTTCAAGTCGCTGCTTTATTATGTACTCAAAGACCTTGCCAAGTACTGGGAGTAATCTAATTGGTCTGTAGTTGCTCGGTTGTGTATTGTCCAGTCCATTTTTCGGTATGGGGATTATTAAGCCGTTCTTCCATGTTTTTGGAATTTTGTTTTTTGTGATGAAGTTGTCCAACTCAGCTAGGATCAGCCTGTGTGTTTCCTGAGTTAGGCCTTTCAGGAGTTTTGCCTTTATTTTATCTTTTCCCGGTGCTGTGTTTCTGATATGCGCTAGGGCTTCATCGTATTCTGTATCTGTGATCAGTTTGTATGTATAGTTTGGTGAGCTGTTAAAATAGTTCAAGTACCAGTCGTTGATCAAGTTCCAGTTGTCATTGTCGAAGTTAGGGTTGGTCGATATGCTGAAGGCCCTTTGATAGTGTCTGGCGAACGCGTCAGCCTTCTCTTTGTCTGTGGAACGTTCTATTCCGTTTTCGTCAATTGTGTCAGTAGTGTTAGTTTTTTTGTATTGTGCTAGTTTCTTAATTTTTCGCCAGTATGTTTTGCCTTTGTCCTTTTTGTATTTCTTTACATGTTTCTAGCCATTTGTTTTGTCGGTATTGTCCAATCAAGGTTTTAATATTTCTGTTGAGTTGGTTCAGTGTCTTTTTTAGGTCGGTATTTTGAGTGTTTGTATATAGTCTGTACAGTTCTCTCTTTTGTTTTATGAGTCTCAGTATGAATTTGGGTAGTGTATGTCGGTAGAAAGCATTTTTTATTTCCGGGCTAAATTTTCCTATGGCTAGTGAAAGTTGTTGTTGTATGGTTTCTATTGAAATGGGCTGTGCTTGCTATTGAATGTAGTCATGTATATATTGTTTCACTTTGTCTATGTCAGTCTTTGTTAGGTTAAAAAAATTTTCTATAGGAGGTGTACTGGAGGTAGGTTGCGTATGTTGTAAGTCTATGTTAAACGTAATAGCCAGGTGGTTGGATCCAAGTTCGTTGGTTAAGTTTACGTTGTTGATGGTGTTTGCTAAGTTTCTTGTGTGCAGTAGAACGTCTGGTGTTGAATCTGGGTTTGCGGGCATCAGAAAAGTTGGTGGTGTGTGCAGTTTTATAAAGTCCGAATTTTGTCAAAATCTTTTAAGCTGTTTCGTTTTGTTTTTGTTCAAATTAAAGTCGCCTATAATTATTGCATATTTGTAGATGCTTGCTTTGGTCAATATGTTTTGTTCTAAGTTGGAGTGTGGGTGTATGTATGTCAGAAATATGTGTATCAGGTCATTTAGGTAGGGTATCGTAAAATGTATGCAAACAATTTGTATTATTATCCAAAAAGCGGGTAGGGTGGGGCAGGTACGGACACGGGGTACTTCCGGACAATTCAAATTGCCCGTCTTAAAATGGGGCGATCCTATCAACATCGCTGCATTTCGGTTAAGGCATAAATCGAAAATTTGTGAATTTTTGGTGTGTAGTCATTTATTGTAATTAGTGCGCACGTCGCTATAAGGAGATACTCTGAAACAACGCATTTTGAGGTAAAGTGAAATTGCTAATGCATTCATAATAGATTTCTCTTAAACGTAGCATCTAAATTGAACGCATTGAAGTAACGCATTGGGCATATTTGTGATTATTCCATTCAGATGCCTAGTGGGGCAGTTCCGGACATTTCATTTGGGGAACGTTCGGACTGTCCGAAGGTGCCCCGCACAGTCCGGGGCAGCCACACAATTGGGAAATAAAGAGTAAACTACTTTATTCTGGAATATTTTGTATTTGTAACATACAAAATTAATATCAAAACGGTGTAATTTTATTCCAAATAGGATGGTACGCCCATACAAAAGAAACTAATTACAAGACGAGGTTTCGGACGAAGATATGAAGAAAGCAGTAGTGATGTTTTGCAAGGTCAAACGTCAATACGTGCTGCAGCAAGTGAAGAATAAAAACTGCAAAAAGGCAACGATTCAGGTAACGAAAGCGAAGATGGGAAGAAGATCAACATGTCCTTTATAGGCATAAACATGGCTTTTGAAAGCGTATGGCACAAAAGACTATTATACAGACTACACAAACTGAATACACCAAAATACTTCATCCACATTATTAGAAACTTACTGGAAAACAGACAACTAGAAATATGTATAGACAACACCCTTTCCTTTCCTTTCCTTTTATTCCCGAACAAGGACTACCACAAAGGTCGCCTGTATCACCCTTCCGCTACAATATCTACTGCCCTGACATACACAACCACAATCAACATGACAAAACTACATAAGCAAACATGACTACATTCTACAATATGCTGACGATACTGCACTAATAGTTCATGCCAAAACTACGGCAAAAGCTATAGAGAAACTTCAAACACTAACAGACAACACGACGACATGGTTCTACAAATGGAGATTAACACCAAACCCGACGAAAAACCAACTTCTCTTACCAAATCACAAAATAAAAGACAACTGTCCTACATTAACAACAGACAGAAACGTAACTACACCAAGACAAGAAATAAAATTCTTAGGAATAACACTTGACCAAAAACTCAGATTCACAAAACATGCACAAAACGTGAGGACGGAAATTATTAAACGAACCAAACACAAAGAACAAAGGTATTAGCACAAAAACTGCAACCAAGGTTTACAAATCTCTCAGACTTGTCTCAGTAGGGGTCTCTGCAGACCTCTACTCAACTACGAACACATACCAAAAGTAAATGCGACTAGCAAAACAAAAAAAACACAAGCAAACTACAGGGCTAATTGCACTTAGATTAATAACCAAGATCAGACACCCGCAAAACCCACTACACAATCCATCTAACGAATTACTGTACGAGCGGACACAAATGACAAAAATAACAGAACAATTAACGGAACTAAAGGTGAAATGGAAAAACAACCCCCACAACTGGACAATAATAAACCCCCTCTCCCTCACAAGACCAACTAGACAATCTTGATACACCTGTCCCCAATACACACTGTTGGAACATTTTACATAAAAAACAGCCTAATCTTAAGGCTAACCTTTGTATACTGTCAATGATAGGTAGAACACAAAATCAAGGATTTTTTTTACTCATATTATATAAACTGATACCAATATGATTGTATTCCATCACGGGCAGAAAGACCAAACGGGCGATAGCATTTTTCTATAAAATAAATATGAGATGTATATATATATAGATATATATATATATATATATATAGATATATATATATATATATATATATATATATATATAGATATATATATTATATATATATATATATAGATTATATATATAGATATATATATATATATATATATTATATATATATATATATATAATATATATATATATATATATATATAAATTTGAGCTGCTTAACTTCCTAAATGATAAACTACATGATTACAAAATTTATAGCAGATTTTTGTTACGTGTCCGAACCTGCCTCATCCTCCCCCACTGACCTAATTTGCAGAACCTGAGTGTTTTTCATAGATATAATTTTCTGACAATTTGATAAATTTGCATGTTTAAATTTCGCAACTACACTTACGATAGATAGATTATCATTTTACCAGAGTATAGATAAATTATAAAAGTCAAATAAACTTATATATTAGCGTTTTTAGTATAACATTTTGTAAAAATGTCACAAACTTATTGAAATTGGAATAAAAGTACCTAGAAAAATGTATCGTTTAATATGGTAATTAAATCTATCAAATTAACCAATAATGTAAATTATTATATTATAAGTAGTAACTATTCGTAACTAATATTCAAAAGGAACTATAAACATTTCTAACGAGTATTTGAGTAACTCTTTCAAGACTAACAAGAATTCTATTCTTCAAGTGCTAACAAGTAAATCGGGCGATGCACGTGTGTAATAGTTTGCTGTTCACGTGATTAGCGATCACAATAAAGGACATGTTATTAATAACTCGTGTCGCCTAATCGAAATAATAATTTAAATTGACTAGTAATGAAATGGTTCTCGATATTTGAAATATTATTTGACTGAATTCGAAATAATGAACTAATATTTAACCAAATCTTTACGAATAATTTAGAAAAATCAAGTGTCAAGTCAATCAACAACTCACTAAGTTGGTTCTGACCGTTTTTTTATTATAATGTTTTTCCAGTAACCAGTAAAAAATTCCAGTGAAATACGAAAGACAAGGAGGTTACATGAAAATTAAAATTAAACAAATTTACAATATAGTCGCATTGCACCTGCAAATACACAAAATTTAACAATTGGAGTACAAAATGGAATATAACAACGGAGCTCACATAAGTTAAGTGAGCATTAAACCATCTATTTGTAATTACCGTAACATTTTCGAAGTAAGACAAAAATAGTAAAATATTACGCGGGAGCAGTCAACTTTTCAGACGTAATAACGAAAATGTGCATTCAAGGCTGAATTCTAAAATAAACTTTATCGGCACAAAGTTCCAATAACGCAACATAAAGAGCAACTAACAAAAACGTAGAACTTGAAAAGGTTTTTTAAAAAATTGGAAAATATTTTGAACCTTGAAATATCTATATCGAATTCTGCAACTCTTCGTGGATGGACCGAAGTACGAAGCGCAGATCAGTAGTAGTAGTAAATATCTTTATTTCTAAAAAAGGCTATCGACCTATCGGTCTTTCTGCCCTTGTTTAATACATATAGTCTTAATCTAAATGAAAACAAATAAGAAAATTCTCTTATTCTAGGTTAACAATACTATTAAATAAATAAGATTTCAGTGGCAAGAAGGAATTATTTTATTGTCCACTAGTCCGTAGCGTTTGTAAGTGTTCGAGTGGCGTTAGTGTAGGGAAACGAAAGTGGGATTGTCTGGTTGGTCTTGTAAGACAAAGGGGATTCAGTATGGTCCAGTTGTAGGGGTTGTTTGTCCATTTTGTCTGTAGCTGTATGAGTCTTTCCGAGATCTTTGTCATGTTTGTGCGTTCGTATAGTAGTTGGGTGGGGGGGTTGTGTAGTGGGTTTTGGGGGTGTCTTATTCGTGTTATTAGTCTTAGTGCAATTTGTTTGTATATAACGTTTTGTCCTTTCTGTTCCGTTGGTCATGAGTATATGTCCATAGTCTAGCAAGGGTCTACAAATAGCTTTATATATTTTGGTGGCGGTGTTTGTGCTAATTCCTCTGTCTTTGTAGGTTAGTGATCGGAAGTGTTTTGTTCTCTTTGTTGTTTCTGCCCTGATGTTTCGTATGTGTTTAGTGAATTTAAGTTTGTGGTCAATTGTGATTCCAAGGTATTTTACGTCGTTTTTTGGTTGTGTCGTTTGGCCGTCTGCAGTTATTGTAGGGGAGTCAGCGTTGAGTCTGTGGTTTGTGAGCAGAAGTTGGTTTTTTGACGCGTTTGGTGTTAATCTCCATTTATAAAACCATGTCATTGTGTTGTTTGTTAGTGTTTGGAGTCTTTGAGCTGCTCTCTCAGTAGTTTTGTCATGTACAATAAGTGCCGTGTCGTCTGCGTATTGTAATATGTATGCCGATCTGTCGATTTGATTTTTGTCTGGTAAGTTGTAATTGTATATGTCATGGCAGTATATATTGTAGAGAAACGGTGAGAGCGGGGATCCTTGCGGGAGCCCTTGTTCAGGGGAAAAAGAAAAAGCGCAGATCAATTTTCCAATAAAACGCGTAGTAACAGATCATCTTGGTTGTGTTGGTAGCAGGGTTGAAAATTTCTAGGATCATCAAGTTCATGACATTGCCTTGCAAATGAGGGCTAGCTCGACCCCCTTTCCCATTAAAGATTTTAGGGCTGAACACCCGCTTTTTTAAGAAGTAAATGGCAGATTAATTTACCAAAAATGTGTCTCCTTCGAAAATAAAGTATAGCTGTTAGAGGGTTTTTGTATAAATTCTCTTAGGTGCTCAAAGCTAGGTCTGTTTCGTTTCGAAGAAGCCACTCTGCATATCACTGAACAACGGTAATTTTGAAGAGGTGCACATTATTTAATTCATAAAGGAATGCATATAATACTGCACACCAGAAAACATTACTTAATTAAAAGTATTAAAAAAATCATCAACTAACCCCGAAGAAACGTATTCCAAGGGCACATGATTTGGGCATCTTAACTTATTTTAAAGACAAGTCTATATACCCTACGTGACTTACACAACCCAAGTCACCGTTATGGTGACCATAATATACATAGAAAGAGTTACTTACCCGTATTCTCCTGGGTTCACATTTGGAAATAACTTCCCTCAATTGTTGCACTTCAGCATCTAAAAGGACCATCCGATAGGTGTTGAGTAATGTCACAAAGCACAAAATGATGAAACACGAAAAACCAATTACGGCCAGGGTATTTTTTTGCATTTCCGCCATTCGTTCGGTCATAGAGATAAACAATTTCAAACACTATAAATAATAACCAGCTGTCGTCAATATCAACTATACTGGCGAGCTTATCTGCCAGACTACTTATTTAAGTGAATCAATTTTGGACCGTTTTGTTAGCACATTGTTTTATGTTTGATTGCAGCACAGCTCGTATTGGGTATTGAAAGACTTTTAAGTAGAAAATAATGGTTTACTCTTTTAAGTGTGCTTTGCAAAAGGGATGGAGGGAAAAGATAGCACTGTTAGATAATTAAGGCTTAAGTTGTTTGAGAATTGGTTATTAATGGGCAAACAATGATTAAGTTCCAGAAAGGTAGACATTTCGGAAAAATCGTATTATTGGCTTTGGATTTGCTAATCCGTACAGGATGTCCTCTTTAAGTATCTTATGTTCCATATGCCTCCTTTATGAGAGTTTTAATATTTTTAAGAACTTCTAAAGAAACTCGAGAAGAATAACATTGACTGATAAGTTTTACAACCATTAGTAGGTATCGATCAGAGACCATATTCAGAAACCCTCAAAAATGAAAGAGTTTCTGGATAGAACAGGATAAGTCACTCGCGCCTCTGTTTCAAAACATCTAGTCACGATATTATAAAAGCATTGCAAATGTTCCTCTGACAAAACATTTTTTGGCAACGTTACCATGCCCTTTGTGAGTTTTACGTTAATTTATCTACATCAGTTCAATGTTTAAAATTAAATATGATTTTATATCTAGAATATTCATTCTAAAACTGGATGAAGAATCAAGCAAATTTAGAAAAGAAAGAAACCCTTTTTGTATTTTTATATTGTGTATATATTAGAGATATGAACTAGGAATTATTTCCCACACGCATTTCTGTATATTTAAATCTAATTTAGCATATGGACTTTAGGCTCCATGCCACTAAAAGTTTGACAATAATCTTGAATATGTTGCTGTAAAAACTGGAGCATTTTGATTTTAGACAATACGAGCAAAACTAGTCGATATTATTTATTTCGTCAGTGTTTTGATTTAATTTAAATAATCAGACCTGATCATCTATTAATAAAAATCTTATGAAATCAATTACTGGTTCTTATCAAATAAATAAAGATACCGAACAAGTTTTCATATAAAAGTTTGTTTATAATCGTTGTTGAATAATCTGCCATTTACAGAATAAGCAAGCAGGGTCACTTAAAAAAATTATTGGGCCTGTAGATCTCAATTTTTTGGATGGAGCTATGTATTTAGAAAAATTGAATTTTCTTGTAAAGAATGAGCCAAACTGGATACTTTTAAATGGACACTTTTCCTGAAATCTGCACTTTTGGAAAGGCACTTTTTCCTGTGATTATTTAAAACTTTCTGCGGATACGTTTCCAACGCACTTTTTCACGTAGCATCTGATAATGTAAATTTCAGTTGCGGTAAGGAAATATTTTCCTAGTTATTAACCAAAAATATATATTTTTAAATGGGACACTCTGTATATTTTGTCATATTGAACTTGCGCTTAAAAGTACCTTTCCAAAAATATAGCATATTCTATATTTTGCTTATGCATTCTATGCAATCTGGAGATTTAAAGTTTTTTGAAGTTTAGATGACAACCGTCAGCCTAGCAATACAAGACAGTTTAAGAAAAAGTATATACCGTTATTGCAGTAGTATATTCTATAAATATATAATTCAAATTAACTATTAGAAAACAAAACAATAACACTCAGCCAACAAGAACAAAACATATCTTTACAATAGATGTTCGAATTGTCTATCGCTTTCCCCAATGCATAGACGTCACCTATTCTGAATATTTCTTGAGGAGTTAATTAGTGCAATGAACGGGAGAGATGCAAAACCTTGCATTACTGATATTTCTAACTCTGGTCTAGAGTTTGCACGGAATTTAAAAACTAGGATTTCAATCTCCCCCAAAAGTGAAAGTCCATGGGTGTTAAGTCCGGTGATCTTGCCGTCCAGAGAATAGCACCTTGGTTGCCAATTCATTTATTACCAAAAATTGCCGACAAACATTTTTTGACTATTGCAGCGTTATGGGGTGGTGTCCCATCTTGCTGGAAAAATATGTTCTCCCGTTCCGTAAGCGGCGGTCCATCAACCAAGGATTCTAGCGAAATTCGAAATTCGGTTTCGTGTCTTAAAATGTCTTAATACTCACACACCAACATATCTACTACACACCATAAAGAACTTACTAGATAACAGACAACTACAAGTACGAGTTGACAAAACACTGTCATTTTCTTTTTCCCCTGAACAAGGGCTCCCTCAACGATCCCCGCTCTCACCGTTTCTCTACAGTATATACTGCCATGACATATACAATTACAACTTACCAGACAAAAATCAAATCGACAGATTTGGAGACCGATAGGTCGATAGCCTTTTTTAGAAATAAAGATGTTTACTACTACTGTCTTAATACTTTTGTGATGTTAGAGTGCCATCAAAAAGCAATGGACTAATAATTCTATCTCAGAAAACACCCAAACACATAAATTATTTAATTTTTCTTCCATTCCCATGTGTTTTAACTGTAGTTTTCATTTTTTTGTTGGGCATTGAGGTGTATGATTTAAACCAAAAAAAAATGAAATCTTGATTAAAAATAGGTGCATAATTTTTAATACAAGTATGTCTTGTTCATTAGAAAAAAACTGGGGAAAAAGGGTTCACCAAAACGTAATTTTGCTTCAAAAAAAAGTCTTGTTCCGGCACTGCGTGTCTCTTTAAATATGAACCATTAGGTTTAAGTAATGATTATTACTCACATTTGAATTACGTTCTTAGGCCTTTATATAAATTTATATTTAATATAAACTTCCGGTATTTAATTGTATAATATTATAGAGCACTTACACTTATAACATCATTATACAGCTAACCAGATTATGTACTCAGTGTCTAAAATTTAGACCCTAAATGAATGATTAAGAAAGTCTAATATAGAAAGTAATAACCATAACTTAAATATAATAGTCACCTTTGTTAGGAGACGCCTGTTAGGGGAAACCAATCATTAGTTTAATCTTGAGTGCCGTGGGGTTGCCTAAAAACTTATGACAAAACGTGGTCAGATTAAATAACTCACTACAATTGAGAAAAATTGTAAAAAGCAACATTCGTAATGGACAATGTGGCTAAAATCGAACAATTACATGCAGGAACCCTAAAGCTGAAGGACTGCTTCCTCCTTAAGGATCAGCTCTCTTCAACAATCAACCGAAAGCTTTCCAACTTCAACCAATCCCTACTTAGTTACTGGTCATTAAAATGTAAATTCCTGACTTTTGCTCTAAATCGCACTGACTAATAAATATCTTGATACAAATAAAAGATAGTTACCCTTACAAAACTAAGCGAAAGAAACAGAGTTTACCACATATTCTGGATAATTTTTCTGCATTCAGATGTATCTTGTCTGAACCAAATAACTTTTTGCTGCTACCTAACAAACCGTTAAATCAGCGATAAATTTAGCAACAAATTGTACAAGATTTTATATATATAAGTAATCTTTATTTCTTATGGAAATAGGCTATCGACCCTACGGTCTTTCTGCCCTACAATATTTTATTATTATTGGTTTTTCATAATTAGGTTCTGTTTCATGCTCGCTCATTTTCAAATAACGTTGTGATAATTTATTCTATTCACCTACACTAACGATAGAATCAACTCAACATACTGCGACGATAGTTTAAGTTAATTAATTGGAAAATAACAAATATAATAAGCAACAGAAATAAGTAATACACTTCCAAATATGCGTCGCTTTTAGGCCTTAAAAATCGATAGAACAACAGCTGTTGGAAGTTGGAAGTGAAGCTGAAGTTCTCGATAAAATTAAATTCTAGAGGAGTTTTGGCAATCCAAAGCTTTAACATTTGACTTTATATTTTCGAGATAAATTCTATGGTTAATGGACTTGCTAATTATGCCCTTTTGTGTAGGTACTTTATTTGTATCTAATAATTGGGTCGGACAGATCTGTGAACATGCCTCATTTTACATGTATGGACTTCTAGGCCGCAAGGCTGGATGAAGGTTTTTCAACGTTATTCAATGCAATTTAAGAAACAAAAATAACAACAATTTATCGATTCAACTGGGAGCGCACATAAAATACACTATAGGAAAATACTTTTAACGACGGCAACCAGACATTTAGAAGAACCGGCAATTATAATTTACTTAAATTATTTGTTTTGTTAAGAGTTGAACTCTGTATTTCAAATAGTTAACAGACAGGCGTTCAAATTTAACGGTTGAATTTAAGACACACATCACGTGAAAAAACAATGCAAGCTACAAGTCTTTTGACACAAGTATTTGACCGAAAATTCTGCAAAAAATTTGAGTAGCAATATTCTGTTGAATATTTAATTTTACGTTTTCTATTAAACACAACTAGTATGTTTAAAATGCTTTGAGAAAAGCGGCAAAATAATCGCGGATGTAGGGTCAACTAAAAACTGTACAAAAATCAGACAAAGCCTTTTGGCCATAGCGTAAGGTACAATTTATTAAAACAGGCATTTTAAACGAAATATTACATTTTCTAATGGTTCTTAAAAAAAAGCATCAGAGAAGTATTTCCTTTAAAATTATACTATTGATAAACAAAACAGTTTTTTTCTGGTTATTTGGAATCCTTAGATAAATTCTTCTCATATATCTGTGATTTATTTAAAATTATGTTTTAATGTCACCAGATATCTGAAATTCTAAAGCAAACAAATTTGTATCCTCTTTATTATGATACGCTTATTATATCTTATTAATATGTTATAACACCAGTGTATTATTTTAATTATAAAAAGTTCAAGCAATTTATTAAAAGCTGCTTAGCTTTCACATCTGGCGCAAAAAGCCTGGCCGAGCATTTCCTCTAAATATCTCATCGTTTTGAAAAGAATCCAAGGGGAAACTTTCATAAACTACGCAAGCGTGCTGGAGAGGTTGGGAAAGATTTGCCCTATATTCCATCTTGTTTATCCCTTATTACAACTCTTGATTTTACTGAGTGGGGTACAATGTTTAATTAAATCGCGTCAAGTGCATGGAGCCGCTAACATAATTTACCTTTTCGGGGTAAACTTGACTTAAATTAGTATTGATTACTTCCGGGACCCAGAAGGGTAAGCTGATTGTGTTGTAATCACTGGTAAGTTTTGGAAGTAAAGTTATAAATGGACCCTTTAAATCAATAATATAATTTTGACGGTTGATCCATAAGCATGAACGGTTTGCTGCATAACATCCGTACTGTTGCTTCATGATTGTCGCTTATCGGTACAATAATTCTACTGATTTAGCAATTTTATAACATTAGGTAGTTGGCTTAATAATGTGTTTCGTGCAGTTAATATTTCTACATGAAAAAAAATGAACAGTGAGATTTTATCGTTCTAGATATATAGAGATTTAATCGAATGCTTATGTACAACTGTAAAGGTTTTTCTGCTCCTGAATATTACTCAGAAGGATGGAACAAAGCAAGAAAGAACATAGGTAAGATTTGCTCATAAGTTATGTTACAACGCCTGTTCCATTATTGATCACATAATTTTAAACTAGCACGAAACAATTACAATTCATATCATGGTTGTTGCTATAAGTTGTAGTGAGATTACAAGAAATTATAAGGAAATTAAATAAGCTCAACGGCAGTGAAGAATGATACGTTTAATTAATAACTAGTGGTTTAGAAAGGTCACAAATTGTACCACAAATCTATCAAATAGTTGTGTAATCAAAACACTTACAGGTTATAGATATCGTATCAATGAAATAATTAATTCGTTAGCTCTAAATTTTTTAAATGTAAAAGGTGAAATGTACAGGTAAAATGCACTATAAGTAAAGGGCCAAGCACGTGCTCACATTGAAGGAAAAAATATTTAACAGCTACCTTGAGCTAATGTTAACTTAAATATACAAAACAAAAATTGTTCATACCTTTGATCACTGTTTTTTTTTTATTTTAAAGTTATATAGTTTGTATAAGTGGATTTTACGCCAGCCATTTGTAAATTCAGCAACAAATGAAGAAACTTTATGCACATACTCCTTCTTATAATCCTTTCATCGGGTTTTCTGAGGAGCAGTTTGCAGTTACAGTTATAATATTGGGCATGGTGAAAAGTAACCTGAACTCTCTCTCTACAATTGATACCGCCGTTCTCTACCTAACCGCCCACATTTCAGATTTACTTACAAATTTTTACTATTATTTGTCATTGAACAAGAAAGTTTTTCTTTTTTTTACAAATGATAATAAATGTTTAATAAACAAACGGAGATTATTTATGTACGAAATAATTAAAAGCACATGCGAAATCCGTAGGCTGAGGGCCATTTACAATGGTAAACATTTGCACAAACATGTGAAACATGAAAGTTTAAAAGATACAGGTTAATTAACGTTTAAGTTTTCTTTTATTTAAGAATACACAGAGTGTCCAGAAATGCCAGTCAAAAAATTTAGGGGGTGATTCTCAATAAAAAATATATGTCAACCCAAAACAAAGAACTTACAAAAACACATTAAAAAGGTGTGGTTTCACTTGTGAAAAAGAGCGATTTTCCAGAAAAACATCTATGAAGAATATCTGGCAGTGTATCAATAACCACTCATGTCCATGAAAGAGAATCTTCAAAAGAAATGTTTTAATGGAATTAAGAATTCTATTAAAATCGATTATAGATATAGCTTCATAACAAATATCTAAAGTCTTTGCATCGGCATTCGCTGTGTCATAGTACGCCATATGCACCCTATATTTGAGTCGTTTGGTTTTAGTGCGTTATGCGTTAATCAGACTTACACGGGGTATCAATTTGAAAACTTTCCACCCTTAATATCTTTCTTACGATTAGAAATATGAAAAATCCGAGAGACACGTCAATTTTATTTGTAATGAGGACACTTTAAATAAATACTTTTAGCCTTCGTGCTTCAACCCCCTTGGAGGGGGTAGATGTCGCCCTTAGAATCTTAAATGGGAATGGGGGTCAAGTGGCACATAGGGCACATTTTAAAGGGCCTTCAATTCTCTTTTCAGTGGTATCCTACTTTGTTGCTTTTGTTCATAGGTTTTCCATTAATCGCGTTTCAAAGTTGCAGAAACAATTAAACTTTCCCGCATTGCGATGTTGGTTTCCAGGTTAGTGTTTACACAAAAAATATTGCATTGACTCTCCCTGCAGTACCAATAATTAGAAAAGTAGGTGATACCGTTAAAATCGTTGAATAACAGAAATAAAATCTAGTTTAAACAATTGATATTTCATTTATTGATTATTTTACTTCGACAAAAATAACTTTTTATTTGCAGTCCCCTTCTGCCAATCCATCTATTGAGGCATCTCTCGCTTTACCACTGTCCGACCGGAAGCAAATAATGAGGTGGGGCACCGTCCTTCTCGAATGTTAACAGATCCTCCTGTAAAACTGAATTTTCTTCTGCATCAATTTGAGTTTCTAGCTCATGATAGATAACAGGATCAATAGTCTCTTCAAGCATCTTAACGTACAGATCACCTGTCAAGTTTTCTTTAATAAATAAAGGACCAATAATGGCATTTCAAAGAATACAAGCCCAAACATTAACATTTTGAGGATATTGTGCCTGTCGTTCTCGAAAAATCTGCGGGTTTTCGTCAATCCAATATCAACAATTTTGTTTGTTAACATTTCCATTTAGAAAAAATGAACCTTCATCACTGAAACAGATATTCGGCAGAATATTGGGGATTGCGTTGACTTGACGACTCATGAATTCACAGAACTCTATTCTTCTATCAAAGTCTTCGGCATAAAGTTCTTGAAGAATCTGCATTTTGTATGGATGGAGTTTATGTATTTTGAGTGCTTTTCGCACAGTCTCGTGTGATATTCCTGTATGTTCTGCTACTGCCCGCAAGGAGTTCGTGGGCTCCGCAGCAAATAATCCCAAAACCTCACGTTGAGCTCCTTCATTCATCACTCGTAAATTGTTTCTTTTCCTATTACTCACTGAACCAGTTTCTAATGACTTTTTTACCAAATCCAGTACATATCTGTGACTTACTTCATGATTCCGATTTCTTTCATTGAAAACCAATGCCCTCTTTCGTGCGCACTTTCTAACCTCTCCTAAATGAAAATAATTTCAGCTCTGTCTTGAAGAGAATACACCATTCTCACACTTTATGTACTTAATAAAAGTTAAAATAAAATCACTGAACAGCCCAGGAAGCAAAAGTGAATTAATAATAATATTCCTATTTTGGCTACATCTTTTAAATTTTCTGACCAAGTTTTTTGGTTAAAAAAAGTGATTTTTAGAATTTCTTGATATATATTAAAGGCATTTGTGGAATTTCAGCGATAAGACATCGAATGAACGCCAATTAACGAGGTACTCGTAGTACCAGCGAAATGTTATTTACAAATAATTATTTTCAAATAAAGTTTGAAACGTTGCCTTCCATGGGCGTAGCGAGGAAGAGGCAGGGGAAGGTCATGCCACTGAAAAGAGAATTGAAGACCCTTTAAAACGATGTGCCACTTGACACCCATTCCCATTTAAGATTCTAATGGTGACATCTACCTCTTCTAGGGGGTTGCAACAAGAAGGCTAAAAATATTAATTTAAAGTGTCTCCCTTACAAATAAAATTGACGTGTCTCTGATTTTTCATATTTTTAACTGTAAGAGAGAAATTAGGAGTGGGACGTTTTCAAATTGACACCCCGTATATATATAACAAAATATTCCCTACTTCAACCGCGTCTGATCGTGCCCGTCCCTTACAGTGCACTACAAAGAGTTCCGTTTTTCAATCTTCTATGGATAATACTAAATGTACTTCTACTAAATAGAGACTAGAATCCTTCTCATGGGAAATACTTCCCCACGCAAACGTCTCCCTTCATGCTCCAAAGTGCCTTTATGAGGCGAAACTACATTTACAAAAGCTTTTTCCAATGGTCCAATTCCATGTGGGTCAATCTAAAACGCTCATTCTATTCGAGAATTTTCGATCCCATTTTCAGAGAACATCCTACGTAAGCGTTTGGGCGTGAATAATTAATAACGAAATTATTGGACCATATTTGTCTGACCGGAATTTGATCAGTGAGATGAAACGAGCGTTGTTGGAGAATGCTTTATCTTCTACTACTTAAGGACGTTAGTCCTCAAATCAGAAGAAGAATATTTTTCTTGCATACATTTTCTCAGTAAAAATTATCCAAATCGATGGATAGGTCATCGTGGTCTTATTGGTTTGATTACCCTTGCGTCAGACATTGTGCTGTTTTAAAATTACTCTTTCCTAAGTTACTAATACAACTTTGTAAATACAAATTGGAATTACAGCAAAAGCGAATAGAATAGAGAATTTATATACGAAGTGTCTCGCTTGTTCGTCGGACACCCTGTATACAGGGTATCTCAAAATATATCAGGTGATCGATCTCTCAGGTTTGGATAGATATACAAAATAGAACACAAAAAATATTAATTCAAGTTTCTATAATTATTTTTCTACCTCCTATTCCTACAGAGAGATGGATAGAGAAGATACACACCTCCAAGAAAACCGAAAAAAAATGGTTTTGAATAAGTTTCAAAGTAATTTGTATAATTGAATATATTTTTATATAATTAACAGTAGAAGAGCTTGTTTGTATGATCGAAGAGTCCAACATGCATGTACCATATAATGGATCGTATTTCCAGATGTTAGTCTTCTGAAAGTTCTGACAAATTATTCTATTATTCTATATCAATTGGAGTCTATATTATTGCAGAAATTCTAAATATAGTTCAACGCTCGACTTCCTCGACGGTGCAAACGGGCCAATTAAATGTTGTCCGATTACTCCAGCCCATACATTAATGAGTTCAAACTGGTAAAAAGAATATGAATTTTCGTATGCAAAATGCTAATTATCGGAGTTTATGACTCCATCTTGCAAAAAGGCAGCTTCATCTGTAAAATTAACTGAGCAGATGACATTTTTCTACTACTGTCTTAAACCCAGTTCAAAACTTTTGATCATCGCGAAAAGTCTTCAAAACGAAGTGGGCCGTTGACATAAATGCAAATGTTCTTCTTTAGGTATTCGAACTGTAAATTTTGGGCAAATCAACTGAACACACAATTGTACGATACTTGATGTAGGTTCTGCTTGTATGGAATTGTCAATAGCTTTATCAGTGCCCGTTGCACGATGCGCTACATTTCGTAAACTTACCAGTCTGCCTCACCCGATAATACAATATTTCAAAAGCTTTTCTATCTGGCCTTTTAAATTCTTCTGGCTTTTACTGCCTTTTATTGAACGTGAATTTATGACTTGTAAATAACTAACCCAAATTGACGAAATACTGAAAAATTATAAATGAAAACACTTTTTATCATCAACTGTATCTGTCATCAAATGGAAACGTCTGCATTTCAATTTTAAATTGTCCATTAAATTCGAAGTACGATTCAGATAACATGTGCTATACTTAAACTGATCAGTTGCCGAGAAATTTACGATTGAACCTACCAATTAATAGCGACGATTTCTTTGAAATGTCTGCAGTCCTGAAAAGGATCGATTTATTTCAAGACACAGAACAACTTTTAAATTAACTGTTCAAAATGTGTGTCATTTACGGCTGGACAATATCTAAAGCCATTTCCGGAGTCATGACACGCACTTCTTTTCGGATATTGTCTTTCAACTCCTGCAGATTATTTGGCCTGTCAGCAAATACTTTCGATTTGAGATAACCCCCCTAAAATTTACACACAATGTTTGCATAGTGTGGAGGAGAACCATCTTGCTGGAAAATCAGATCTTTGTCTCTGGCGCTGATAGATTTGGAAATAAACACATAAATGCTGGAATTAATTCAAGTTGGAGAAATTCTAGATTGCCCAGTTAGAGACTAATGAAAAAAAATTCCACACCACACAAGTATTTTTGTGATACTGGCTGTGAACCTCCATCCTCCAATGTGGATTTTCTGTTACCTAAGATAGACAGTTTCGTCGGTTCACATAACCATTCAAACAGAACGGAGCATCATCGGAAAAATAAATGTTTTTTACTAAATTATTAACTAGATTCCACTCCTTTTGCCTATGGAAATCATCTTCAAATAACACTTGCACTGGAATAACATTTGCGATTTCGAACTATTCGGTGAACAAGAGATTTCCGCAAGTGCAAATTGGCCCCAATCTGCGAAAAAAGGGATTTCCTGCCAAAGAAAGTGAACCGACAAGTTGTTCATTTTCATCTCGAGCAGAACGTCCAGATTTAGGCTAATCTCTTAAATGACCAAATTGTCTGAAATTAGCTTCTATTCCACTCGCCACCTTTTGACATATGAGAGGACGCTCACAATTGATTTCATTAAATAATTCAGCCGCTTCTATTTAGATACGTGTTATATCACCAAACCCCACAATGCAGACAATTTTGATTTTTTCTCGTTTCTGCATGATGCATTCCGCTGCTATTTGGAAGCCACTCCTTCTACGAAAAAGCAAATTTATATTATGGTAAATTTAATCATATTTATCTGAGACTTCGTATGAGAACAAACAGCAATTTAAAACAATTTAAAATAAGCAATAGGTTGATGAACTATAAATAGTTTATTAATAAATGAGCCTGTAGGTCATTGCCATGTTGAAATCAGTTCCTATAACGAAGTGATCCTTGTAAGATGTTGCAAATTTTTTCAATTCTTCAATGTTTAAAACGTGGTCCTTAAAAAGTCCTTAAAAGAACTGTGAGTCGAACTGTTTTATCTGTGTGGCATTTAGAGCTGAATCCACTAATCTTACAAGAATATCGTGATTTAGATAATGTTTTTATATTATATAATATATATATATATATATATATATATATATATATATATATATATATATATATATATATATATATATATATATATATATATATATATATATATATATATATATATATATATATATATATATATCTATCTATATATACAGGGTTATTCACGCTATACGGCACGGAAGTTTGCGGCTTAACCCTTTGAATTTTACAAAGTATCATTTGATGAATCCGCAGACTTCTACCAGGCGCACATTTTAAAAATATTTTTGTATTGTACAGAGTGTCCCAAAAGCCCAAAAGTATCAAAGTTGTGTTTTTTTAAATGGAATACCCTGTATATTATTGCATTTGTGGATTCTCTGAGCAAAATAAGTGTCTGTTTTAATAAGGTTTATAATACCTAAACCTAAGGCTTTTTAGATAATACGAATTTAATCAAAATCTAACCCCTTTGTCTTACAAGACCAACCAGACAATCCCGCTTCCGTTTCCCTACATTAACGCTACTCGAACACTTACAAACGCAACGGACTAGTGGGCAATAAAATAATTTCTTCTTGCCACTGAAATCTTATTTATTTAATAGTATTGTTAACCTAGAATGGGAGAATTTTCATATTTGTTTTTTATTTAGATTAAGACTGCATGTATTAAACAAGGGCAGAAATACCGATAGGTCGATAGCCTTTTTTAGAAATAAAGATGTTTACTACTACTACTCTAAATCTAATCCAATTTTCACGTGTCAAATATTTTAGAAGTATTAAAGTTACGTGAGCGTAATTTATAGTGAAGTGAAACAAAATATAATATTTTATATCCCAATGATAAAAAAACTTACCATGTTATACAGGGTGTCCACAAATTTAAACTAATCAAATAAGAACTTTAAGTGGCAAGTACAACCCCATATTTTTTAACTTCCCAGGAAATGCAATTTTTAATTACCTATCGAATGGTATTAGGATGTTAATAGCTAAGTTTTTGCCTTTTTATAAAATGCGCCAAATAATCGTTCTGTGCACCATTTGGTGTTGTTTAATTTAAGGTTCTAATGTATCTAAGTTGCCTATGGCATTTACACATGTCAAATCATTTATTTTATTTGTGTTGCTTAGTGAAAATGCGGAATTATCCAAAAGAAGAGCGTATTGACATGATTTTCACCCTGGGAGAATGTCATAAAAATTGTTTATTGGCCTCTAGAGTTTATGCTCAAAAGTTTTCTGAAAGAAATTATCCTAAGCCAGCCGTTTTTAAAGGCTTATTAAAGCAGTTTGAGGAAAGTGGAAGTGTCAATTATAAAAAAAACACATTACAAGGAAATCTGTCACTTAAGATGCAGAAAATGTTTTCACGGTAATTGGTTCAGTTATCGAAAATCCCAATATTAGTCAAAATCTAATATCCAAAAATACTAACATTAGTCAATCAAATATTTCCAGAATCATTAAAAAGCACAACTTTTATTCTTATAAAATTCAGCTTTGCAAAGAACTTTATGGAAATGATTTTGAAAACGAACTGAGTTTTGCATGTGGTTGTTAGATAAAGTGGCAGAAAATGAAAAGTTTTTCGATAATGTGTTATTTAGTGAATGTATGTAGGATTCGTATCAGAATAATAACTTTCATTATGATTCTGATACGAATCCGAACGAATACAGGGTCATGAAAAATCAAAATATGTGGTCAGTTAATGTGTGGGGTGGAATACTCGGCCCACATTTATTTGGACTCTATTTTTTTGAAGAACATCTAAATGGTTTGATGTTTCTCCAGTTTCTAATAAGCCATCTTTCAGTATTATTAGAAGAAGTTCCTTTAAATATTAGAACCAACATGTGGTTTCAATTGGATGCAGCTCCGCCTCATGATCATTGTGAAGTTCGGCAATTTTTAAATGCCAACTTTCAAAACAGGTGGATTGGCAGAAATGGATTTAAAAGTTGGCTCCCCAGATCTCCGGACTTAACTCCACTAGATTTATTTTTGTGGGGGTACATAAAAGGAATTGTCTACCATACGCTTCCGAGAACTTCACACGATTTGAAAATACGCATAAGATACGTTTTTAAAATTGTAACTCCGCAAATGTTGTCCAGAGTTAGCAGTGGTTTTGAAAAAAGAATTTACAAGTGTCTGGAAATGAACGGTCAACATTTCGAACATTTGTTATAAATAATTTGCCTTTCTTTTATGTTATTGTTGATATGTTATTTAGAGCTTTTAATTGAACAAGCAAATGGTGCGCAGAACGATTATTTGACGTATTTTCTTAAAAGGCAAAAACGTAGCTATAAACATCCTAATACCGTTCGATAGGTAATTAAAAATTGCATTTCCTGGTGAGTTAAAAAATATGGGGTTGTATTTAAATTAATCAAATTCTAGCCACTTAAAGTTCTTATTGGATTAGTTTAAATTTGTGGACATCCTGTATAACATTGTACGTTTATTATCATTGGGATATAAAATACGATTTATTATTACACTTCACTACAAATTACGCTTACATAACTTAAATATTGTATATAAAAGTATTGGAGACATGAAAATTATATTACGGAAATTATTTTAATTACGAAAATTCGGATTGTTTAAAATAATGATAATATATATATATATATAATATATATCTTATATATATATATATATATTATATATATATATATATATATAGAATATATATATATATAGATATTATATATATATATACAGTGTGTCCAGTATAAAATGATGTACATGGGCATATTGGAAACCGTTAGAGTTACAGGGTGAACCAAATGGGGAAAAAGTTGCGCAATCAAGTGCCTATAAATAATCTGTCTTCAACTTCTTAGAACTCGGAATAGTAACGGATATACAGGGAAAAAAAGAAAAAAGTGCGTTTTATAAAATCCTTTATATCGTGTTTATTATAAAAGATACAATAACGAAATTTTCAGGGTGGGGGTAAGAAATGAGCGTGAATTTGAAAATAAAGTAAAAAATAATCTAGGCCCACTATGTTCAATGAGGCCGAAGTCAACTTTTGTTTTTCTTATGGGCGCCATATTGAATTTCTGCATTTTTAGATTCCCCTTTAAATATGCTCTTCAACCATGTATAACATGTTTATGTTCGATCAAGATAAATAATTAAAATTAACAAAATTACGATTTAGTGGTAGTAGGCATTGATATTTCTATTAATTATTACTTTAAATTATTATTGTTCATACATCGAACACCGCAAAAGAACAAGTAACATTTTAGGATTAAAGTAGGTGTTCAAATAAGCCACCGTTTTCTCGCACGCACAACGTACATCGTCTCATTACTGCTTCACAGGATTTTCTGATAATTTCTGGGGTAATTCTGTTAACAGCATTGCCCCATGCAAAAAATCAAGCGGTGTTGTGTCAGGGGATCTTGCAGGCCATCTTACTGGTCCCAGGTTGCTATCCACTTATTGGGAAATTCGTGATTTAAAAATTCTGTGATAATACGTGCATTATGTGGCGGCGTGCCGTCTTGTTGGAAATACAAGTTTTGCAGGGTAGCTACTGGAACATCCATAAGTGCTTCCGCTACGTTAGTTTGTAAGAGGTTCATATATCTCTCGGAATTTAAGTTCTCATTAAAAAAAATGGTCCAATCACGTGGGTACCCACAATACCTAACCAGACGTTAAATCCAATCCTAACTTGGTGCCTAACTTGACGAACTAGCCGTGGATTTTCATCTGACCAAAAACGGTATTTTTACGATTAAATAGTCCACATTTAGTAAATTGCCTCTCATCTGACCAAAGGACTTTTAAGGAAAAGTTTGGTATCTCGTTATTTCTTTGAATAAACCACTGACAAAATGCCATTCTTCTAATCGCATTGCCATTCTGAGTCCCTGGCAGGACCGTTCACGATAGGGGTGATATTTATAACGCTTTAAAATACTATTTGCCGTTGACCGCGCAACCCCTGTTGTGGCTTCAATTTGACCTAAAGACGTACGAGGTGTCTCAACCACGCTTTGCATTACCAAATTTTCTTTATTTTCGTCTGGAAGTTTGTTTTTCTTTACCTTAGCAAAACTCTCGTAAGCTACAAGGTTGTCCTTTCAGACGCCTAAACATAGTTCTCTACCAGGTTATCGCCTTTCTGGATATTTATTTAAATAAATTTCTTCAGCTTTCGCTTATTTTCATTTCATTTTTCTTCATTCATAATTTGAAAAGTGATTCATTTGATGAAACACACAATTAATTACAAACACTTGACACTGACAATAAATTCTACTTTGACAGTTATCTAGGTAATTAAACACACAACAAACGTCACTATGGGGAAATTGAGGAGAAATATCAATGCCTACTACCATAAAATCTTAATTTTGTTAATTTTAATTATTTATCTTGACCGAACATAAACATGTTATGCATGGTTGAAGAGCATATTTAAAGGGGAATCTAAAAATGCAGAAGAAATCAATATGGCGCCATAAGAAAAACAAAGTTGACTTCGGCCTCATGAACATAGTGGGCCTAGATTATTTTTTACTTTATTTCAAATTCACGCTCATTTCTTACCCCCACCCTGAAAATTTCGTTATTGTATCTTTTATAATAACACGATATAAAGGATTTTATAAACGCACTTTTTTCTTTTTTTCCCTGTATATCGTTGCTATTCCGAGTTCGAAGAAGTTGATGATAGATTATTTATATGCACTGATTGCGCAACTTTTTCCCCATTTGGTCCACTCTGTATCTTTAACGGTTGCCAATATCCCCATGTACATCATTTATACTGGACACACTGTATATATATATATATATATATATATATATATATATATATATATATATCTATATCTTACTTATATATTATATATATATATATATTATATATATGTACGATATTGACAATAACATATTTAATAAATATTAACTATATGATTGTTGTCCATCGGCAATTATCTTAAAAATTATATTTTCTTATCATTATTTTAGACTTGTATTGCCAGTGCCTATGTTTCACAGTGACTATAACATTTGGGCAGTGTTAAAAAATTGCATTGGAAAAGAATTAAGCAAAATAACCATGCCTGTAGTATTCAATGAACCTCTCAGCTTTCTGCAAAGAATGGCTGAGTACATGGAATATGCTCATTTGCTTAGAATCGCTGCTCAACAAGAAGATCCCATTGAAAGACTACAATATGTTATTGGTAAATGAGACTTCCAATGATTATGTTAGATGTTTAGTATTTTTAATAGAAGTATTTTTCGAGTTTCCCCAAATATATTCTTCGTGTCATCATGTTTCCAGGCAAGTAATTACATTTTTAAAACATGATTTTACTCAATACCCGAGCTGAATCGATTTTTCAAACACTTTAATTACCCACATAACTTCAAGAGAAAGGAGGCTATTGACTTAAAACAGTACTGGAGGCGAACAATTTGCTGTATTCTTTTACCTTGTTTGCCTTTTAGTTGATATAAAAATTCGCTGTTCAAATTTTCTACTAAACTTGTTAATTTTGTAATCACGCAATCTAATAAGCAGAGTATTACAATATTATAGTTCACTGCTGCACTATGTTGCTATTTGAAACCATTAAATTACACATTTTCTAAACATTAATTATAGCAATAATTTTCTCAAATTGAAGAACGTAACTACTAAAAATTACATTTTCATTTGATAGGTTTTGCTGTGAGTGCTCTTGCTTCAAACTGGGAACGTCTGGGTAAGCCTTTCAATCCCTTACTTGGTGAAACCTATGAGCTGGAAAGAGAGGATTTCAAAATAATTTGTGAACAAGTAAGTCATCATCCACCAGTATCAGCATTTCAGGCTGAAAGCGACGACTGGGTGTTCCACGGATCTGTCCATCCTAAGTTGAAGTTTTGGGGCAAAAGTGTGGAAATTCAACCTAAAGGAACTGTTACTGTAGAGTTTCCCAAGTAAGTCATAACTAACTACCTACTCAAATATCCGATGTTGAAAATGGACGGTTTAGGTTGAAAGAAGCATATACTTGGAACAACGTCACATGTTGTGTCCATAATATCATTATGGGTAAAATGTGGATGGAACAATGCGGAAATATGGAAATAATAAGCAATTCTGGTTATAAGGCGAACCTGACATTTAAGCAAGCCCGGGGAAGTTCTAAAAATCTACATAGAATTGAAGGACATATTTCCGATAAATTGTACGAATATTATAAATAATGAAATCTCTTATATTACAATTATGTTGTTTTAAGAAAACAAAAGCTGTTTTACGTTTATGGAAAATGGACCGAATTCATTAAATGCACGGAATATGCCAGATACGAAGAATTTGTTAAAGAAAGCTCCAGCAAGTGTGGCGAAGCTAGAAGTAAGAGCCCAAATGATTCGCCTTCACACACTTCCAGAAAAATGCTACAAAAATTTAACAGTCTGAAAGTCTCAACATTTAGGTCTCAAAATTCCACTCAAGAGGTAAAAGTTTAAATAATTTTATTTACTTGTATACAAAACTAATATAACTGAAATACAATCTCAGCCAAATGAAGTCGATGATCCTGAAGATCTTCCGAAAGGTGATACCGATGTGCTTCCGGATATTCCAAATTCGAAAACAATCTGGAAAGTAAATCACAGACCACCACAAAGCGGTGATGTAAGTAATATCAAAAAACACATTTTAAGTAAACATTTTATCACTAATTGAGGTTTCGTCAGTATTATCAGTTTACAATGTTTGCAATGGCTCTAAATGAATTGGATCCCGGGATGGAAAACATTCTATGCCCAACTGACTCTAGACTTCGACCTGATATTAGGAAACTTGAACAAGGAGATATTGACGGAGCCGCAATAGAAAAAACCAGACTAGAAGAGAAACAAAGGGATGCTAATAAACAGAGGAAGAGTAAACATGCTGTTCAGTGGACGCCAAGGTAATCGATTTATAGATAATAATTAGCAAACGAAATATTTACAGTAAACCTTGAACAAGTGAATATGATGCTGTCAACTGAATAACATAACATGTCAAACTAATTTTTGATAGTTGGATTATGGAAGATTGCAAACATTCTCAAGTTTAATAAGATTTTGAAATCCGCCACATCTGAATAACAACAGTGTTTTAGAGTTATTATTGGTTTCAGATGGTTTGTTCAACAAATCAATCCTTATACTCAGCAGGAAGATTGGATTTCAAACGGCAACTATTGGAAAAGACAATATAAGAATGACCTGGACATTTTCTAGAGTTCCAGATTAGAGAAGATGTACCTTAAGCATTTTGAACAATTTCATAGAACCTCTAGACAAATTCTGTAGTATTGTGTATTGTGTATTTAGAAAAGGGAATTTTAGGAAAGCTGCAAAATAACTTCCTAACAATATGTATACACATGAAGAATTATTTTTTACAGAATTTTTGTAATTTAGAAGAACTCATATTAATTTTGTATACGTCGTATACTGTATTTGCAATAGTACAACTGGTTTGTTTTTTACAAAATAGACAAAATTAGATTTTGGAAGCAATTTAACAAAACAAATCTACGTATTGTCAATTAATGGTGTTTTGAAATGTGTATTTTGTGGACCTACTGCTTCAGTGCCAACGTAGTCAAGAATAGGCGAATGGAAGCTTTAGATCTTCCAGTTGAACTAAGTATTAATAGGATAGAAAGATGATCAGAAAAATTTTAAATAAACTTAGTCATATTACGAAAGATTTCAAGTTCTAATAAAGATTATGCTTAAGACAGCACATGGATGTAAAAGCTGCAAGTGCAGTAGTAGTTGCCCAAAAGCTCCCACCGTGCTTAATTTTAACTATAAATCATTTTTCTATTATTTAATACTTTATTGCAATTTAAATTGTGATCTTTCACACAGAAGTTCTATGTGGAGTATAGAAACTTTCTTAATTCAATTTACTGACTGATTTTTTTGCCGAAATACCGTAACTTCCTTAACAAAACTTGGTTGCACTGTTTTCCTATTTCAGTAAATCAATGTGGCTTATTTGGCGCAAACCTGTAATATTGTTTACTTTTTTGTGCAGCATTTTAGCCAAGAAATCGAGATTAAAGCTTGCAGAGCATATTAGAAAAAGTCTAAAAAGTCAACTTCAACTAAAACTAAGTAAAATCTTTGGAATTCAATGAATGTTAATTTTAATGGAATTTGACGCCGACAAATATAAACGTCAGGCTTTCTTACTTATGATTCGATGTAAATAATTGTTTTTGAAAACTAAAAGAGTATTTATTGACGTGCATAGTCAATTGCGTGCATTGGTTACTACTTTTAGCAGCAATTAGTATTTTTTTAAAGAGCATTACTGTCTATTTTTTGACAAAGGAAAATCTTTCAAAATGATATATCGGTTGTTATTAAATTAACTAAATATAAGTACATATTAGCTGAATAGAAATGTTGTGCCATGCTATTCAAAAAGCGAAGAGTTTATCCCATAGATTTTATTGGCAATCGTACCTTTACATAATGTTTAATCATACCAATCGCCATAGACTTCATTAGGGGCCTTTTAAGACGCAGCGTCGCTGGAGTTCATATTGATTATGATTTATAATTGATTTTAAATTAGATTATTTAGAATGTCAATTTTCTGATTATTATGTTTACAAATAAATTTTATTTAAGTACACATAAATTGCAAATGTTTATTTTCAGTAGCTAGTTAGAATCTTAGCAGAATTTTAAATATTATTATATTATATATTAAGGGCTTCCGAATTTATTCGAAGAATTTCTTTAATGAAGCTATTTAGATAATCGGTTGATGCAGCTTGTTCATGAGAATATATTTCAACCACGCACAGGGTTATTGATTGAACTTTGGCCACCCCGTTTTTAAATCTAATTTAACAATTAGAGAAAAACATGAAATACAAGGTTCTGATTCCTTGACCGAGCTTGTCAATCAGCATGGCAATGTTAACATATTTAAAGCGAGGTCACTCACACTACTGCAAATATTTCGAAGAAATATACACATTTATCGTTTTAACGATAATAAACAGGTCTCCTTCAAAAGAAAGGATGAACCCTGGGAGTTCGCAAGAATCCGAATCGGATTATGCCTCCCAGGATGGTGAGTTCATTAAACCACAGTCGAAAAAACGGGGTAGAAAACCGAGGGCGACCCAGCCAACCCCCACAACTCCAACACCTGATGCCAAACGAATAGCTTTAGATCATCATGTTACAACCGATAAAAACCAAGCAACAAAACAACATCAAAACGATTTCCTACGTATTCGCACCCATTCACAGCGAATGCAATACCGACCATCACCAGAGTCCAACTTACAATCAGGTGGGAAGAACTCAACCCCAACAACAAGGATGTGATCATCAGACAAGATAATTACTTTCTAATTAAAACCGACTATGATGACGAAGCAACTGTAATTTTACAACAACTGAAGCAAGAAAACAATGTAACAACTTTCAAATTACATAAAAACGATAACCCCCCATTAACCCGGCAACAAAGATCAAACCACCATATAACACCCACATATTCAGTTGTTGCTACTGGAGTGGACCTTGAAATCACCGACGAAATATTCCTAAAACACTTCGAAAAATCAGGTGTAACAATTAGATTCCGTAAAAGAATCATATCCAAAGCGAGAAACAGTCCCACCTTGTTGATGAGGTTAATACCGGGCGACCTTACCACATACGACAAATTGATGAACGACCGCACAGTGCACTTCCTTGGTCGCGTATTTAGGATTGTGGAGAGTAAGCCTCCAGCACCGATTCCTGCTCCTTGCACCAAATGCAACTCTTTTGAACACAGGACCGAAACCTACAAAACACTAGCTAAGTACAACAAAAGCCTTGCGACTCACTCGACATTCAGCTACAAGTCTCCGCTTCCCATCAAGTGCGACTCGCACGAGCATGTGGCATGGACCATAAAGTGTTCGAAGAGACAAAAGCACCGATCAGTGGCATCCCTAATGTTAAGATTAAGTGTTTGAACAGGAGGATGTCCGAGGTGTCAGTTGCGATAACTAAGGATAACAGAATACACTCACCAGTAACAACACACAATCTCATATTAAACAAATACAAACATCAACTTAACAAATCTACCAACACTAACAGAGAATATTTGTTAAAAAAATGCGAAAACAATTTATTGAAGATTTTGACATCGACACCGCGGTCGTCTTTTTTGGCAACCATATGTATGTATTGATGTTCGACAAATCAAAAACAAAATCTCGACAGAGCCCCATGAACAATGAAAACAAACAATCATTACAATAGAACATTCAACTTAAAATTACTTTACGCCAACATCAACGGGCTCAACAGCAAAAACTACTGATTTACAATCACATAGAACGTAATAAGACCGACTGTTGAATGTTTGTAGAAACTAAAACAAAACTGGGACAAACACCTACTTACAGAAATTGGCAATACATTTCTAAACATGACAACACCACTTCCAATGCTAGGGGGCGACAGTCCTACTTAAACCAACGGTACGACGGGGTAAGGCCAATCCTCCTCCCCAAAACAACCCTCTGAACCACTGCCTGCATTTTACTCTACCCTACCTAGACGACAAAGTGCACATCTTCTTGATGTATATTCACCCATGCTCCAACATAGAACAAAAGCAACTTTATACAAATATGCCATCATTATTGGAGACCTTTACTTGAACAAAGCGAAAAAGAGACAATTAAACAGAGTTTTTCAAAGCATAGATTTTATAAGACGACTCACTCCACCGACATTTTTGATGCCCGAGAATCAAGACTCAACACCAGACGTCCTACTACATACAAGAAACCTTACAAACAACATAGACACTATAAGATTGACCAACGAACTCGGATCAGACCATTTGGCTATGACTTTAAACTTCAACTCACAACAAACTCTACCTACTATACCCACAACAAAACCCAGCCCCAAACAACTCAACTTAAACAAGACCCACTTGGATAAGGTTAAATTACACACACTTGACTACATAAAGGCCAACCTCGGACTCATCTCCATGGATGATCTGCAAGAGCAACTTTCACATAGCATAAAAAAATTCGAATACCGAATTACCCAAGACGACTCTATCAAAAAAACAATTAACAAGCCAAGAAATCGAAAAAGACAAAGGAAGAACATATTGGCGAAAATAAAGAAATTATCTAGATACAAAAAAACAAATCCCACAGGCATTATTAATGAACAAGGAACACAAACGATACACGGACAAAGACAAAGCGGACGCATTCGCCGGCCTGGCATGACGAATTTTCAAGCAACACGACGGGTCTCAATCACGAAATCATTACATACACCGAATATCTCGAAGCCTTAGCACAACTGAAAAACACGGCACCCGGAAACGCATATTAAAAGCCAGGTACTTAAGCATCTAACACCAGAAACACATGACTTCATATTAAGAAAACTTATCGAATGTATCACTACGAACAAAATACCCAAGTAATAGTGAAGAACGGAATAATAACATCTATTTTACAGAATGAACTAGATAACACACCAATAAAAAACTACAGGCCGATCACGCTACGTCCGGTGTTGAGCAAACTGTTTGAACATATAATGAAAAGCAGACTACAGAATTTCATAAGACATCACATTCCAAAATACCAGTTCGGCTTTAAGGCCAAAAGTTCCATGATACATCCACTATTTGTCCTTACTAATAACATACAAACGACACACCTGACCGGATGAAAAACTGCAAGCCTGTTTTTAGACATAAATAAGGCATTTGACAATGTTTGGATCAAAGGGCTTAGTGTACAAACTACACGAACTTAGCACACCAAACTACTTAATACACATTATTAAACAACTACTTGAAGACAGACAACTGAACGTACGAATCACTTACAGACACAATAGCAGCATGGTTCTACAAATGGAGACTCACACCAAACGCATCCAAAATCCAACTGCTCTTCTCAAATCGCCGAATTAAGCCAGACTCCCCAACCATCACCACGGAGGGACAAATAAGCAAACCCACCGACAATATGAAATATCTAGGAATAACAATGGACAGGAAATTAAAATTCACTAAACACGTACAAAACATCAGAACAGAACTAACCAAGAGAGCAAAAGATTTCCGCACATTTACTAACAAAAACAACGCACCAGTTTGGGCTTCGTAGTCAACATTCAAAGATTGACCAAGGACACCGAATCACTGACGTCATAGAAAAGTCCTTTGAGCATAAAAAAGTGTGCCCTGCTATATTCTTAGATGTAGCACAAGCCTTTGACCGAGTATGGCATGATGGCCTACTGCATAAACTAAAGTGGCATCTACCTGACTCCTATTATGAACTCCTAAAATCGTACTTAACAGATCGGAAGTTTCGCATTAAATATGAAGACGCATTCTCAGAATCGAGGACAATACAAGCAGGTGTTCCTAAAGGAAGTGTACTGGGGTCCAAGCTGTACTTGCGCTACACCAACGATATACCCCAAACGGCAAACTGCATGATTGCCTCGTTTGCGGATGACGCTGCAATGCTGGCAACAGGCGACTCATTGCAGGAATCAACGGCAAAGCTGCAACGGGCAGTTGATCATGTTGCTGCCTGGACGCGCAAATGGCGAACCAGGCTCAATGAGGAAAAATCTACATATATAAACTTCACAAATCGTAACATCGGTTACCAAGCCATTTTCTTCAATGGCATAAGAAACCCACCAGCGAATACGGCAAAATACCTGGGAATGACTCTTGATGCCAAACTCCGATGGAAGGGTCACATAAAAAAAACAAGACGAACTCAACATCAATTTCCGGAAGCTATACTGGTTACTTGGGCAACGATCCGAACTGATAATATATAACAAGCTATTAATATGTAAACAAGTGCTGCGGCCGTATGGACTTATGGCAGTCAACTGTGGGACTGCGCCAAGAAATCTAACGTCGAGATAATCCAAAGATATAAAAATAAAATACTAAGGCAAATAACTAATGCGCCTTGATATTTACGGAATTGCGACTTACATCGTGAACTCAATGTCGAAACAGTTACATCAATTATTCAAAGATATGTTGTCTCACACGAAAATAGTCTCCAACATCACATCAACGAAGAAGCGCCCAGGCTCCTCGATGTGGAAAATTTAAACAGACGACTTAATCGTACCAAACCATTCGAGCTTACTAAGCGGCCAAACAACAAAGGAACCATGGGGAAAATTAGATTTTCAATTATTTTAATACCTTTGTGCAAAAACAAAGAGATTGTTAGTCGTCTCTGTGACTAATTTTTGTATTATCGTGCACACAGTGTAAGCAATTAAAAAAAAATTATGTTACAACCCAGGATCAAAAAATCTTGTATGTGCTTAAGACCACACGATAGAAGTTACAACTTCAACAAGCAAGGCAACACAGTAATAATTAATAGAATTAAATAAATATATTTTTTAATTTTCACAAAGCAAAATAACATTTACCATATAACATAACGTTTAAAAAATTATTTATTTTTTTAGAGTTAAAATTAAAAGACCAAATTATGAAGCAAAGAACCGCATAAATTAAATTAATTAGATTTGAATATGTCGAATCATCCAAATGAAAGTACAACAAAATATGGTACAACAATTGACGGAGTTTTTGTTAGATATATATCAAATAGATTCCAGTCAAAAGTGTTCATAGCATATTTTAGTTATCACAAACCAATTGTTTCATTTTTAGAATATGATACGAATTACGATCAGTTAGAGCAAAGTGTACCATAGTAATTTATTACATTTTTCTTGTCATAGTAATTTATATTCAATTATAACTACATTATATCGTGGGCTTAAAGCTACAACTGACCAAGTCTAAAATTAATATTTTGGTAAATGCACTTTTAAACAGACCCGAAACGTATCTCAGAATTACCAAAAATATTTTTTTAATTCACTTTTAATTTATGCGGTTATTTGCTTCATAATTTGGTTTTTTAATTTTAACTCATAAAAAAAATAAGTAATTTTTTAAACCAACCAAACACAAATACGGCAATTTTGGACTTGGTCACTTTTAGCTTGAAGCCTACGATATTGTAAATGTTATTTTACTTTGTGAAAATAAAAAAATATATATGTATTTCATTCTCTTAATTATTACTGCCTTGCCCCGCTTGTTGAAGTTTTCAATTCTATCATCTGGTCTTAAGCACATACAAGATTTTTTTATTTTCTATTACGTTTAATATGGAGTTATTAAACATTTGAACAGCAGCATTTGATAAAAACAGTCTTATCCCGTGAGGACAAGCAATATCAGAGACTTATTTGCATATAAATCGTGATTCAATTAATGCTAATTCATCCGAGTTCAGTTTCTCCATTTCCAACTTTCGTAGGAGCATTGGAGAACATGCCATTTGCTTGTCTCATAACTTCGGTGAGTTCATAACATTTCAAATCGCGCCAAACCGTCGGCCCAGTCATTCTACGTTATATAGCGTATGATATTAAATTACGCACTCTGTGTTTCCGGCGATACTGAATTCGACATGCTTCGACTAACTCTCTCGCGCTGCTGAGTGTCTCTCTCTCAGTCAACGAGTGGACCGAGCGTTACATAAGAACGTGACGGCTCAATCTTATTCAATACCCACAAACTCTCTACTTGCTTTCTACTGTCTCGCTGTGCCAACTTTACCCGAAGGAACGTTACATAGCCGAGCGTGACGGCTCAGTAAAATTTACCACCCACAAAATGTGCTAAACGCGCCTAAAGAAGTTTTCACTTAAATAAATACTTTTGTGCAGGTTCAGGACATAATCGTTTATGGTTGGCTCTCAGAAACATAAAATCTGCAACAAAACGTTTCTGACGGAACTCCGCAGTTGAAAAACCATTGATATGCAGAACCCCACATTCCATTTATGGGGGAAGTCGAATTTTCGCAGTGAAAGGTCTCAAAAACCTTATCTATAGCCACTTAAAATATTATCTCATGTCATTTTCGCGTGGAGGCTAGACCGGTAAATTTCTGCGTAAGTTCAAATCCAGGTGGCCGTTTGTAGGACGCCTCAAACGAATATGTGAATACATATTTTATCTATCTCTATCTGTTCAAAAAAAAACAAAAGAGTTCACATTTATTCGCATATATTTTTAATAAATACATAAACATATACATATTAATGATAACCAAAAAATTGATAACAAAAAAATCCGAACAACAACATTTATATTCCTAGTTGCCTAAAAAAATATCCAATGTAATATTTAGTTACTTTCATGCATTACAGATATAATAAGAATTTTTATTTTGATTAGTTAAAAAATAACAACACAATCTAAGGAAACAACATAAATTAATAACAAAATAGTATTCAAATATATTCTAATATAACAAAAGGTATTGCACAGAATAACTTAACTGCATCATATCTACTATATATTCGTACATTTTTATAAAAATTGTAGTATCTTTTATGCCACCGAAAATTTAACTGAGTTTTTAATATGTTACATTAATAAAATATATTCTAAATTTTCGGTAACAATACCACTATACAGAACTCTATTCAAAAACGTTTGGAAGGTCACTTTTTGATCGAATATTAGCTTCGTAATATTCGTGTATAAAAAACCTTACCCGAGTTTGTAAACGTATTCCGCTATTTTTTATCAAGACTTGTGGTTATGAATGAAACGAATAAAGTAGGATAGATGACTTATAGCCCCTTATTTTACCATTAATTGCACAATGTAATATACAAAATTAAATCAGCCTATTTTAAAGCATGTCAGGTATAACGTTTCTATGATGAACACTAGGTACTTGATACGTGCAAACAATTAACATTTTGTACATTTGAAAAGACTTACTACTATATACAAACTCTTTGAAATATATGTAAAGCTGATTAATATATTGGAAATTTTTTCAAAATAGAAAAGTAAAAGAGAAAAGGTTTCATGCACAAGTAAAATGTTTTTACTTAACATAAGATGAAATGGATTAAATTCTGCAAAATTGGAAAACTAATTGGGCTGAAAATTTGGTATGATAATGGGCATATGATTATTGACAACGTTATTCTGAATAAACGAATGGTCAAAAAATGACATCCCAAGCTTATGGGCATTTGACATATTAGGTTCAGGTACAGCAACATTATGAGTATTAAAAAAATTGGTGAAAGAGTTAATGTCCGCTGCAGAGACGTTCTCTAAGGAGACATGAGTGGCCTCTTTAATTTGGGGCAATGCAACTGTTAAATTGCTGATAACATTAATTTTATTCCCATGAGGTAGCGGAAGAGGCAATGGCTGATTTTGTTCTGTATGGATTCTACTGGAATGTAATATGGTTTGGTATCGATGTTTGAAAGTCATGTTACAATGTTCACAGGAAAATCTTTTGGTTGAATGTTTCCAGTAATGATGTAATGCTAATGAAGTTCTGGTGTGATAGCGGCTAATTCCTGAATATCTGCAAATTTTACAGGTTAAACCTCTTTTAGTTACAAGTTGTGCCATGTATTTATCTACAAGTTTGCTGACGCCGGTCGAGGCCTCAGATGATAAATATCCCTTCCATTTTCTAAGCTTACCATTCAAGTGTCTCAAAACTTCTACTTCATCGGAATCCCAATACGGGATCACTACTTTCTTCGGCTTACTTTGCTTTCTACTTCTTTTACAATTGTTTGAAGGAGTGGGTAATACGACTGGCTTAGCTGTCAAGTTGGTATGAATTGCCATATGCGATATTATACTACTTTGATTTTCAAATGAAGCATCACATAACTTACAGCAATATTTTCTATAAGGATCAACATTTTCCTTCGTATCCTCACTTTTAGCGGGAGATGCGGTGACGTGGCGATGCGTATACTGATGGGTCTCCAATGATAAATCGTCTTCAAACTCGCAACCGCACGTGTGGCAGACGAACAAGGGAAGTTCTGTTTCTTCTCCTCCTATTTCTTCTTCTGCTTCCGGGTGGCTTAATTCCACACCTCCCGCCTCAAGAAAATCCGACTGGATTCTATGAGTTAAATGTACCCTGCTTGCCATATCTTCCGCTGTACTACTCCGCGGTTGGGACTCAGATTCTGGATCTGATCCATCGCTTGCCTCCATATAGCTAAATAACCGCGCAGCACCATGTTGTTTTGGTAACTGACATTTCCATGATTTCACTTCATTTTGGAGAAATCGATTATGTTGCAGTATCTGAGCTGCCGCAGCCGTCAGGTCCGCATTTTTAATGATACTCTGTGCTGAACTATAAATAAGGAAAATAATTAAATTTTCATGTGATACTTATTAAATCATTATGACTGAACTCCATACAGCTACTAGAAGAACACACCTTGTAAAATTTATGATTTTAATAATAAATGTGTATATTGGAACAGCATAGTGTATGCTGTATTGAAACACCTCAGAACCTTAAATAATGCCCAAAAAGATTGTATTACGCAAACGTATGAATCAACCAATACTAACACGGTCTTCACAATTTTGACGCTCTAGTGCTTAAATTGTTTAATGTAAAAAATTGAATCTTCGAAAATTCATCGCAATCCCTGAGTATTTAGGGCTACAGCAGAATATACCGAAATAAAAGTATATACCGAATTATAAATTAGTTTAAAAAGTGAGCGCGAAATTTTATGTGACCTGAACGATATTTGCAGTTTAGTTAAAGTTAGTCAAAGAACTGCAGAACATAATTATCGAAAAAATCGTTGGCTGTATTCCATAACGAAATAAAGGGGTTTAAAATAGTACCAATCCTGACAAAAATACAAATAAGATCATCATAACACAATCGCAACAACAACATCGCAACGGAGTTTGCAAAAATAGAACGTATTATTCTACTGAATGACTTCAGTCAGCTGAAAGAAAAGAAAATGATATTGACCCATTAAAAAGCGTTTGTAAAATCGCTTAACAAATGATGGTTTTAAAATTGGAAAAGTAAAATCGTTAAGTTTTATCATTAAAGAGAAATTTCAAATAAAACATAGTCCTGAAGACAAGTAATGTTAAAAAATTGAAAGGTGCTTTTGTTTTTGTTAAAATACGCTATTAAATTTAGATTTTTTAATTGCTTGCCAAGGTTGAGGGTGGAAACGGCCATGCATGCAAACTGATAATGGTGGAGACAAGGCACCTAAACGTGTTTGTAGAATGTTTTAAATAGTAAACAATAGGATTGACTGGAACCCAGGAAGTTCAATTGAATTAATTAAATTTAGAAGCTGACAGAAAGAACAAAAGTATTTGTTGGAATCCATAGAATCCAACCCAGACAGAGTGACCCAAAATAAAGACGCTCGAAAAAATTAGTAAATTGAGCAAGTTCAAAAATGATCGATGTTTGAGTTGAACAAATGGCTGCCTTATATACATTGTCGTGTCATGTCATTCCATATGGGTTTTTGAAAAAAATTATACCCAAATAGAATCATTGTAAAATAACGCGCTTTTACTTGAAGGTAATAATTCACTTCATTTTCCATAATTATTCATTCATCAATTAAAATAAACATCAACTAGTTTAAGACAATAAAAACCTAAAGTTTTTTCGGACAGATTTTGCAGGAATGATGCATTACATTGATGAATTACAAGAATGAATATTACAAGTGGTGACATTAAGAAGCGGTTTCAGCAATTTCTCTCGCTTTTGAAAATTTGATTTTGGAAAAAATTTGGTTTGTCTCTTCAATAGGTAATAAATTAAAAGTTGTTTAAGTAAAATCAGGGACTATTATAAATTGTAAGTTTTGAAACTATTTAAAATGGTGGATTAGATAAGATATAGACGGATACAATCTAAACGTCAAATTTTACTATTTTTCGAAATTGCCAAATATTAAGACTTCAGTTTTATGCAAAATAATCTTTCAAGCATTACATATCTGCATTAAAAGAAGCGGAAATATGATAATTAGAAATTTGAAGGATCATTTCCATCGACAAGTACCATGAATTAATGAAATCCAATGTAAAACAAGCTCTATCGCGGATTTTTATGTATTAAGCAGAAATGAAATACGAAAACGAAAAATTATTAAATCAAATAATTTATGAGCGAAATTTTAAAGTGGCATTCCCACGCAAGGCTCATTTTTTTGTTAATTTCTAAGAGGGGAGCAACTCACAACCTGCAACAGTTTGACTCAACCTATAGCTTTATTTGTATTTGTAACCTATAGCTTTAGTTACATTGTTGGCAGGTATTAATATTGAGATCTAGTTGAACAGTATTGCGTTAAAGAAAAGCTTTTGGATAAAACATAACTATTATTGAATACAAAGTTCCTGCCAAAGTTGGCAGTAAAATGATTATTCTGCGTGGCGGCGTAAATACTTATTCGTGTTTGTCGGAAACTGAAAATTTAATATTATTTCCGTATTAGTAGGTACTGGAAGGATTTTTTTGAAAACGGTAAGCTTTATCAATTTTCGACATTGCTATATATTTTTAGTTTCTAAAATAGCAAATTAAAAACTGGCAACATTAAACGTTTACGAGGTTGTTTGATGTCGATAAAAAATATATACCTCAGTACATCGCTGTCGTCTTTTTCTTTTTCACCAAAAAATATAGAATCGTAATTTTTTTAACATAAATTTGTCGTAAATTTAGGTAATCGTACAAGTTTTTAATCGTAGTGTTTTACTAATAGTTTGCCAGTAGAGCAGCGTGATACTTTTAAATGATGCTTAATAGTAAAAACTGAATTGTCTCCTTAAAGGCTAACTAGTATCTTTAAGAAAAAACCGAAAAATATTTCCACATATCTTTCCAGTACTCTCCAAATACGATCCAGTTATTCCTTGAAAGAAATGGGGCAAATTTCCGTGCTAATATTAAGCTAATTAAGTTAATAGCAGTTACTTTTTAGCTTTTTAGGCAGTGGTTGTTCTTCAATAAGTGCACATCAGCACTTGGATGTGCACGTGCACATGATTTTCTGTCTGATGTCTCTTCTTAAAAAAACTATTTAAATTTGATCATTCTTGAAATAATTTCATGAAAACATTAAGAACGTATACATTTCAAAAACAATTCGCCACAAATCCAAACACCAAACACTAATAATTTCCATTCTCTAATTCGCGGTGTACGACAGTCAGTGCACATTTGTATAGTAAATTTGATTAGTGAAACCATAAGCCCATACTCTTGGATCACACGCAAGAATCCTGAAAATTTCGAAGTTTTCAGCTGGCAGTGCACACTTAGTACGCGCACGGCTTTTATTTTGTTGTGATTTCAGTTTGTGTTCTCAGTAGGTCGCTGTACTGAGTGCATTGGTGCTCATACGAGCACTGCGGGCAGTGGAAAGCTCTTAAATTTGAATGTGTTCCTAACCAATGCTCTGCCACTGGATCGGGATATTTTGATTTAAAAAGTAACGAGAATGGCGGTATTTTTAATTCCTTATTGTTATCTTCTCATTTACGATACGATAAAGTATTTGCCATCGCCGATTTTCCAAGATTGTGCACTCCCAAATTATTAAACACGTGCCACCACTGATTATGGTACCTCTAGTTATCCATTACCAACGCTCTATAAAGTTGATCAGCTTCAATATTTATTTATGGTAAAAAATATAGAACATCAATTGAGGAGTTACCTGCATGTTGTTGTACTGCTATTAGCATTGTTTGCACCATTTGATGAAGTCACCGTTGCAATGGGTGTCGACGAGCCGCTGTTAAATCCATTAGATCTCAGTATGTTGCCACTTGCAGCACTTGCAATATTACTAGAAGATGATCCAGAAGACATTCCGGATAATGCTCTATTCCGTGACTCCAATGGGCTAAAACGAAATCGCCACATTTACAATAACAATCCTTAAAGTTTATATCAATCAATTAAAAACTTACTGTTGTTCTTGTTGATGGGCTGTCAACTGTGTTAAATCATCAGCTAAGAAATTGCATTTAGCACAAACTCTTTTATTGTGAACTTTCAAAACATGTGTCGCCAGCCGTTCTGATCTTGCAGCCTTATAATCGCATAAACCGCACACAAATGGCTTCAGATGTGTATTCATGTGTCTCTTAAGACACCAATTATCCACGCCAGACCAAGAGCAGTAGCAACAAGTGAACCGTTTTTCGCCCTTTTTCTTACTGCTTTTCGAGGTCAACGTTGTTGGTTTGCTCAAGGTTTTCACGTCTGACTGACGAATACCAGGAACTGAAGATGAGCTCCTGGGCATTCCGTTGTATCCAGGAATGCTCAATGAACTAATTGTCGATAAAGTGCTTATAGCATCTGGTTGAACCACTGTCGAATTGGAGTTGTATTTCTGGTAATAACTCATACCTGATGCGTTTTTGGGAGGATGTCTTCGAATTCTGTTCAAATCATATGGATGATCGCGGTGCATTCTTAGAAAATGCTTTTTTACATGATCCGCCCTATTGAACTGTTTCTGACATACGTAGCACTGAAAGGGCTTTTCTTCTCTATGAATGTTTTCATGTCTAGTGAACAAATCTCGTCGATCTGTCGCATAAGGGCAGTAAGTGCAACTATACCTTTTATTTGAAGCCACGTTGGTATCTGTGCTATTCGCTAAAGTACTGGTACTTGGCTGAGTCAAATTTGCTTGAATATTGCTTGGCGATGTCATGTTTTGAAATTCGTCTGTGGTTACTGTCTGATTAATCATGCTAGTGGAGGTAGATTTAGACGTCATGCCAGTGTCCAGTTTGTTCTTTAATCTTTGCAGGTATTTGATTATTTCTTGAAGTACTGGATTATCCTTGGTTAACACATCACACGACTCATCTATATTAATATTGTGTTGTCGTCCTAAATGTATTCTTACGCATCTTGCCCATGCGCTCTCATACGAGCACTGCGGGCAGTGGAAAGCTCTTAAATTTGAATGTGTTCCTAACCAATGCTCTGCCACTCGATTTAAGTAGCCAACAGACTCACAATCTGAGCACCTAAACAGCTTTTGTGAAGGGTTGTAAGTAGCTACTTTCGACTGCGTCCATTGCAAAGGTTCTTCGCTGTTAATCCACTTATCTTCCAGTTGTGGAGATGCAGCTAAAGTCAATCCCATAGTTGCTTTGTGGGTAGGAAATGTGGTATTTAAAATCCCACTTGCAGGAAAGCCATTCTGCATTAGAGCAGCTAACCCAAAAGCGGTTAGATGTTCTTCAGGTTTGAGAATTGGACCATCAACTTCATAATCAATTGGTGTCAATCCTCTATCAGTACCAGAAGAAGGTATACGTTCGGTGGTTGACAAATCAGGAAGTCCATCTTCACCATACAATTTTCGGGTAATCTCTTTAAACATATCCTCGTAACAATCAATTGCACTGCCAGCCATTGGCATTGCAACTTCCATGGTGACTGCTGTTCTTATTCAATAGTTTGTCCAGCAGGCAAAATCTTGGCTAAAAAAAAATTAACATTAGATGTCTTATCAACTCAGTAGCATGGAAATTCAGCAACATATACACTGTGTCGAATATAAAAATGGACATAAAGGAAATATGGCAAACAAGCCTAACCGAACGCCAGAGGAGTTGCAGACTAGGACAGGATATATTCAGACAGGAATAATCATACGATTCTGTGCGAAGAAACCCAGATGCTAGATAGAGGGAACCGTTACTATCCAAGAATTTCTAGAGAGGCCATTGTGATCCAAAAACAGAAAAAAAAAACATATCAATCGAAAAGAAGAGGGTTTGAATTTAAGTAGAACATGGAAACCGGATGGATCCATTTCGTTGATCAGAGCTTACAAACTTACAAGAGTTTGGCGACAGGACCTCATTCTTTAAATGCAACGTTACATTCTACATTGTAATCACGCGTTTGCAAGGAAAGGATCTGTTGATATTATTCATTTGAAACATTTTCGGTATTTCTCTGTATCCTAGCCGGGCATGTTAAATATTTATAATTTTATATTTTATGAAAAACAAGTCTGTGATAATTGAGAAAGAATCTTTAATGTCGAGTTACACCTAGGAGTACCAAAAACGTATACAAGGTTGGGCGAAGCGAAGACCACTCTTACTGTATTATTCAGTTTCAATGCAACAGGAACTTATACACCACCATTCATTATATATCCAGGTAAAAGACTTCGCAAGGAAATATGAAATACAGGTTGAATGAAAACCGGGATCAGTTTATACCCCCATCATAAAAAAAATAGTCATAAGTCTCCCGTAATACTGTTCTTCGATGGCCATAAAACATAAATTCGGAAATTAAGTGACCTGTGCACAAATCTGGAAATTATTCTTGTTGCTCTGTATCCCAATGCTATATGTGTTGGAAGCGCCAATTTGGTGCCTACCTACAGTTGCCATTTTTAAATCTCAAATATTGCATATTTCATGTACAAGAATGTGTTTTTAACTTTTTCTACCGATAATTTGTATTTGTGCAAGATTGTCTTAATTTCCTGGAACGTTAAAATAGGGTACACAATACTATCAGGTTTTAGCCTTTGCTGTATGTATTGACACTGTAGTCGACATAGTTTATTATTTATAATTTCATACGCAGTACTATTCTGTTTTGTCAATTGTCATTTTTCTTAAAAAGCTTTAACTAGTTTATCTGTTCGAAACTTTTTGAAACAAAAAATTGAACTTTATTTGGCCATTTTCATTATTTCTCTGAGTTTAGTTTATTTTAGACGCTATTTTTCTGTTTCACTGAAGCTGTTAATCCTTAATATAATAAATAATTTGAATATAAAAATAAAAAACTTAATATAGTTAATCCTTAATATCAGAGTATTTACACGTTTAAATCAATTGATTCTAGACAACATTTTTTTTTGTAGCTAAAAGTAGAAAGTCATTATTTGTAGTAGTATGCTGTAGAAACTGCAATTAAACACTATACTTAGCATCAAGTAATTTTTGCAATCATATGACTCGAAAAATGTTTTGATAACTATTCTTTATTAAAATCTGCATATGGATATACATTCATACATTTTTTATGGAAAAAAGGCATTTTTTAAGCTTCTACCAAAGCCTACTAGAATGAAACTGTTTCATTAACAAATGTTTGATATAATTGGTAATTCGTTTATTTTACACAAGTAGAAAGTTTCATATTTTTTATTATGTTTATTTTTTCTTCCCTATCAGTTGATAAATCAAATGCCAATACATACATTCAAACAAAAGCATTTACTTTTCATTAGTTAGAAACAACTGAAATTAATGTAAACCCAAGAGTTTTTCCTCTATTAAAAATGCTTTAAAGTAATGACTAATGGGCTCAGTGACTATGATCTAGATCTACAAATTCAGGACAGCTTATGTTGCCAGTGTTGAAACTTAAATATTAATGCTGATATTCTATCAATTTTATGGTTGGTCTGATATTAATCGTGTAGCAATTCTTTAAACGGTTAATTATATTCAAGCGGAAAATATTTATGTGCCGGTATCGCTGATATTATCCTTACTAGTTAAATATTAAACGCCCAAATAAATCTATCTAAAAACAGTATAATATATTTCACTGTTGAATATACCATTCCGGTTGTAAATTCTGTAGGCGAAAAAAAAATTATCTTAAATTCTTGAAAAGCTACTTGTAATAATTAAATTATTTCAAATTGCATTTTAATCTGAATGTTACAAATTACTTAAGTATTGAAAATGAGGAAATTATCAAACATTGAATTAAATTGAAAAGACTAATAATGTTTATCATTCGGAAAGACTCATACAGCTACAGACAAAATGGACAAACAACCCCTACAACTGGACCATACTGAATCCCCTTTGTCTTACAAGACCAACCAGACAATCCCGCTTCCGTTTCCCTACATTAACGCTACTCGAACACTTACAAACGCAACTGACTAGTGGACAATAAAATAATCTCTTCTTGCCACTGAAATTTTATTTAATAATATCGTTAACCTAGAATAAGAGAATTTTCATATTTGTTTTTTATTTAGATTAAGACTACATGTATTAAACAAGGGCAGAAAGACCGATAGGTCGATAGCCTTTTTTAGAAATAAAGATGTTTACTACTACTACTGTTTATCATTTTAAAGTGCTAAATTATGCAAACTTGAAATAATTTTATCACCCTTAATAAACTTGTCTGAGGAACGGTCCTAATTATACTTTTATGTGCGTTTCAACTAATGCAATTCTGACAAATTAAACCTTTTACAATTTTGGAATGAATTGCTTCTTAGTACTAATTTATTAAAAACAATAACTGGGAATGTATTTTAAAGTCAACACTGTCAGGAAATAAAATTATATAGCTTTACAAAATTGTAAAGTTTAATAGCGCTTGATTCATTACTTTCGCTCTAAAATATGCTGACGGAATGATGAATTATCCAAGTTTCTAAATTTCGTCAAGGTCGTATTTGGCAAAAAGCCATTAAAAGAATGAAAATAATTTTTATAAATTTTAAGTAGTTGAAAAGTTCTGATTTATTTTATTTATTAATATTTGAATAGAAAACTATTTATTCTGTTTATTTCTATTATTTGGTTCTGCAACGCTTCATTTTATTATAAACTTTGTCACGTGCCCAGAATATCCATCAAGTTAGTATAAGTCACGTCCCAGCATAATAAATAAAATGTGGAAAAGCGGAAGTGATACTTTTAACCGATATCAAATTATAAGGCACTTAAATTCATTTCACCCGGTTTCAAATTTGCCTTTTAAAAATGGAAATTCAATAAAATTTATGAATAAGGTTTTCATTATCGACGTCCACGCTTTAATAAGCGTCATGTAATTATAAGCCAATAATTAACTTAAAATTGACTATGCTAATTTCTCAAATTTTTTATTGATTTCGAACATGTACTAAAAAAACATTTATGGAGCAATTTGGTGTAATTAGTCGACGGTCTGTCTAGTAAAATGATTTTTTGAATCTGGTTGCAGGCTTTCTTTTCATTCCAATTGAGATTAGCGGATTGGACAATTGGGGGCGTCGGATCCGAAGAAAATTATGGGAGCGTAAAATAAAGCTTGATTAGCGTGGTTATAATAGTCTGTACCATCTTGGTAAATTATTAACAACTTAATATATTTAAACGTTAGACGTTTATTATTATTTTTAGACAATGTGCTTTAGACCTGTAAAAACCCTTCAGTCGCATAGTCAGTCTTTATAAAACTGAAACGCTGTTTATAAAGGAATCATCCATTCATTTAGGTCTAGGACTTTATACTGTAAGCAATACATAAATATTTAATATTTAGAAACGACAGAAAGACCGATTAGGTCTATAGCCCTTTTGCATAACAGAATAAGAGTACGACTGCTACTACAGGGTGATTCAAAACTGGCGTCATTCCTTTTAAGGGGTTATAGGTACTCACTTGGAGAGTATGAGAAAAGTATAAAAACAAGTTTTTTCCAAAATTTCTAGAAAATATTGACAGTTGGAAATCGAATTTCAACTTTGTTGATAAGTATTATTTTGTAATGGTCCCATGTTTGATCGGTAGCCTATTGGAATAATTAAGCACTCGAAAAGAAAAATTACGATCTTTAGTTCAAAGTATGACAAATTTTTAATGTTAAAAAAGTAGTTTTCTCCAATATTTTGATGGAAATTCAAATCATTAAGTTACAGGTATATAGCATTTGTCACGAATAAAAAGCATTTGTCAAATTGTGATTTAGTTTGAAGCTTCTTTCACAAAATGTACACCAATATCTAATATACGGATATGCTTTTAGTTATCGAGGAATGCCAGAGTAACATAGCAGAAGCTGTAAGAACTTACGCCTACAAAGAGCCTAGACCCACTGGACGATTGGCTCCAGGAATTGAGGCAGATAGTGGACGACCAAGAGGTACTCGGGTTCCAGACTTAGAGGAACATGTATTCGAGGTAATTGCAGCAGAGCGTTCCAGAAGTACTCGGAACATTGCACAACAACTGACTTTGCCCCAGGCAACTATGCACCGGATAATTACCGAGGAAGGGCAACATCCATGCAATGTATGTAAGATACAAAGGACACATTAAATTTTTGGTCTACTGAACACCGGTACAAATTGAGCACGAGTTAATTAACCGAATACGAAAAGCTACTCAAATTGGTACTCGGTACTGGTACTAAAACGGGCAGAACTTAAACACTTTTAGAAACGAGTGACTTTAGGAAATTTATATTTGCCCATGATAAATTAATAATACACCCTTAGTATATTACCCGGTACATAATTGAAAAAAATCATTAGAATTTAGTAGTATTTCCACTGATATGATTAGCCAGTGACATCGTTTTGAAGAGAAAGTAACCAGTTACATTTCCAGTTGCATGCCTCTCGAATAAAAATTAGATTAGTTGTAAATAACTAACTGTTTTAACATGTCAACTTGCTGATAGTTTGTGATGCTAACCAATGGAATACATTTTAAGTCACGTGGTCTATTTTTTAAATATTAACTCGTTTTACCTGCAAATATTTCAACGAAATGCTGGTATTTCCTTGCTTTGTAAAACTAATAATATTACCGATGCATGCAAGAAGCCCATTAGCGCTCACCGCTAATTTTAACTCTAGAAAAACGGATAAATATTCTTTCCATGTACTATTCATTACAATAAATGGAAAAAGTGACGCTATGTAAGCGACAGTAATTAAAAAACGCATTTTCAGATGGACACAAAAATTAACTATCGACAAATCGAAGACACACTGGATGAATTTTCGGCTAGCGTTGAAAGCGCAGCTTTTAGTTATCCAAAATCTTGAAAGTTTTTGGAGATGGTCTTGTTCTCACGCCACCTAGCGGTAATCCTGCTAAATATTTTTTCTGGGCCATTTTTCAAAAGAAAATTTTTGAATGAAACCTAATACCTTCTTGGATGTGGCAGAAAATTATTCTTGGTTGATCCCCTTGTAAATCTGAAACCACTGTTTTATAGTGGACTTTTATTTTGACCCCGGACTATGGAAGTTCGTTGATTACAGCGCAGAATCACGCTTATGACCATCACAACATCGCTGGTAAATATTTTCAATAGAAATATTTAGATACAATATGATCCTAAATATAAATATTTAATTTCTAAATTATTATATCAACATATGTAGGAAAGTTTAAAAGTACTCCTACTGAGCCTAAATTATTAAGTTATCAGCAGACACAGATTATAATATTTATTCAAGTGGAATTAACAATTTTACAGGGTCGGATATGTCGGAAGGTCACGAAACGCATATACAACTGGTATATATTGCAAAGAATTTGTAATAGGGTAGCTAAGGAGTTATTAATCTGTACTTACGAGTATAATGTGATTCACAACAGAAAACAACTCATTCCACCCCGGACTATCGTCCGCCCTTGCATTCCGACGGGGAACGAGCTGTAGCAACGGTATCGTATTGCTAATTCACTCAGCAAGGGTTAAGCATTTTGAATACGTAGTTTAGTAACTTCAACGATGCACTAAAAGTAATTTAAACATTTAGTTACTGAAAACATTTGATTTGGGCATCAATTAAGGAAAATCGATATTGTTAGATGCGTGAAAGATGCGTTTGGGGGTGTATGCAGGGCCGTGTGGCCCTGTACAGGATCGTTGCGTTGTCTGACCCACCCAATACTGCAGCACCCGTTGCCCGCGACCCGACGGGGTGGCTTCCACCCTCACTCCCACCCCCACCCCGCGTCGCCTGCTTGCCGCCCTACAGCCTTCCCCGGTGCGGTGGCGCGGCTTCTTCTGCACATACAGAGGCGTAGAGGGTGGATGGCGCCCAAACATCAATCCCCAGCCTTTTATAGGGGTTAGTCTATTCTAATCGTGCTTTCTCCCGAATATCTGGATTAGACAACAATGTAAATTTAAGGGTGCTTAATTGATTACTAACAACACTATGCGAACTAGTTGACAAATTCTTAAACAGTTACTAGTTAACGTAGCTCCTCCATACTAGATAATATAATAAAATGTGATGTTTGTCAGGGTTAGAGAATTAGAGGGTGGAATATTCAGAATGTCGACATAAAGACCACAAAATACACTTTAGAAATATAGCCGATTTTACTTCCATAACGAAGTGGGCAAATTGTTAAAGATTTTGTCACTTCAACTTAAAACTCATTGTTCAGAAACAAAGGTGAATAAAACGATGAAATATATTACTTTAGGCGTACGCTTTTGTGCACAGCTCTCCATTTTAGCATTGCTAATCATATAATTGCCTAAATTAAATGAACATGACGCCTCGAAATTATTTTGGTGTAATAAAACCACAGCGTTTTCTTTAATTTTCCATTTTTTGTTGATAGTTCCTGTTATTTAATGCTCAGAAGCATGTTAACAAGCCTTTGGTCTCTGAAAGTCTTTCATTTTAAGGCATGATTGATATTCTTTTATTAAATGGATTTAATGTTTTCCCGCTGCGAAATGTATTGCATTCATTTTTAGATCCCCTGAATTTACTATTTCTAAATTACTTTCATTTACTAATAGAGACTTTCTCTTATAGCCTATGAGCTTCGAAGGATCACCACTAGGAGCTAGTTCCTATATTAGTTTTTGATAAGGAATTATTTCTTTATATAAAAAAAGCAATAATTCCCAATTTGAAATAAAATACGTGAGAAGAAGTTCTCCATCTAAGGAGCAGAGTAATTGTTAATGGACAAGAGATCCACTACGACGCAATTAACTTTGCAGTACGATAAATTAATAAAGTTTTAGCCAATAGCCAAGTGGCTAGATACCCTTGCTGGTGTGGCAAAAGAAGAATAAATAAAAGGGTCTCCCCTAGTAAGTTTGAGGCAAAAAACCCAAATAAAACGTTTGTAACTCAAAAACTATGTCGATTTCAGTCTTTCCAAACGTAAAACCGAAAGTGGACTGAAAAGTCCAGTGTTACACCAACGCAATTTCGATTGAAGAATCGATGTTGCTTTGGTGAAAAAACTGACACTGCCGACGCGTTTCGGCCGCAATTATTACGAATGTAACATCGAAGTCGATCGTTGTATTTTCAAGTGGCTTTGACATTATTTACGACTCGACGCTAGATATTGGCTAAAAAATTGTATTTTGATAAAACACTTTTATATATTGAAATGGGGGTTTCCTTCATTTTTACGCACACTGGAAGTAACTTTTCCTTGCCATATGGTTGGATCTCAGCAACTAAAGCGTTATGAATAATATTATTTCGACGGAATTTCAATAGTAATTTTCATACCAGTACCAGAAAACCTATGAACGAGGCGAAATTAAAAGACGACCAGTCTATAAACACCAAATTCATTAATTACATAACCAGTAAATAAATTCTTGATACGTCGAACTAATTTAGGACGATTAAGGTATTCGGTATTTCATTAAATTGATACTGTCCACCCGTTTGGAATGTAGTAGTTGCTTAAGTGACACCGATTATTTCGATGCATTTCGGAAATATTTAGCGTCTGTTTAAAAAACACCTCAATTTTCTGCTGAAATCGGCAACCACTTGGCATAATATTGCTTGTTTCTGTAATTAGCTTAACTAAAAGGGTGCGTTTCTGGTTATCGACTAACATTAGCATGCCTTATTATAATATAGCATGAAATTAAAATGCCGCATATAGGATGTTTACCAATTAATCCCTTATTAGAAAATATCAAATAATATAAAAAATGCAAGGAATTCTAAACGGAATACCTTGTATTTTTTGGTGGTAGGCAATAGTCCAATTAATTTTCTATACGAAAGTTGCATATCACCCTTTAAAGCAGTCCTGAATTTTTTAAATAAAAACATGAAGCAGTGAATTATTATTTTGGGTAATCCAAATTGTACCGTAAGAAGCGCAAAACGAGATATAAATTTCTAATCTAAAAAGCAGAAATATTTTCCTTACAAAGTCTTACCGGTTTAAAACTTAAATGAGAACCAAAAAAAATTGAAGAAGAAGAACCTACTGTCAAGTCACGATACATCAATTCGAAATAGACAATAATTTAGTCAAAAAATATGATGGTCCGATAAATGCTGCCGTTTTTATGTCTAGATTGGACGAGCTGGTCTTATCCAATGGCCTCCTAATAGCCCCGTCTTAACGCCTCTTGATTTTTGCCTGTGGAGTTATTTAAAAAATATTGTGCATGAAAGTCCATTTATAAATGATGATTTATACCTTAGAATAGTGGACGCCTTTAACAATCATAACCAATATGTTCGAAACGTCTTAGGTAAAATTGAAATTGATTGTAGAAAATACATAGAGCTAAATGGAGATCATCACTGATTTTAATCTTTTTGTTTTTATTACGATTTACTTTAATCTATAGTAGTATCAAGAAATATCGTTATTTTCTCTATGGTTTTTATTTGTTTGTCATGTTTACTTTGAATTGTTGCTATTTATAATTTTTAGAAAGTAATATAAAGAAAACAGCTAAAATAATCTAAGCGATAAATATGTTTCTGAAATCAGGATAAAATATTTTATCGATCTGCCTAAGAATATATAGTGTTGATGAATATATATAGAAACCCATCGTTAAATTTTTACATTTACATGTTTAATTGTTGTAATTTAATTTGAAATTTGGAAAATCTGAATAAAAATAATCAACTTTTCTATTTACACTTTCCATTATTTTTTTAAATAAATTACATACATCTTCATTCTTGATTTCTACTTAATCACAAGTCAACTTGTGAGGAAACACCTTGTACCTAGACTGTTAGTTAGACACTTATGATATGAATTAAGGTGGCAGATAGTAAGTATTCAGCTGCAGATGCTTTAACAGCATTCACTGTTAATTTATTACATCGATTTAACAATTGATGTAATAAATAAATAATGAAATTTGTAATTTTTATTGATCATTTATGTATATCTTATAAGTCCATTCAACAAACTCTACAGAAACCGACATTTCATAATTATAAATTCAATACATTTCAAGTTCCTTTTTTAAAGAATGTAATATTGTGGTTATATTATGAAAATTATGCTGACTGCATTCCCAAAATGAATTTACAAAACTTCTTGGGTTTCAGTCATTTATATTAAAATATTTACAAAGCAGACTTTCAATCAATACGTTTCGGTATTTTCTACCGTCATCACTCAATCTATAAAATAAAAAATTACTAAAACTTGTCTACTTATATTAAGAAAATTATTTACAAAACGGTGTTATTTTTTTTGGACAGTTTGTTAAATGAGGAACTAAAAGCAAATAGTCAGGAAAGTAATGTTTGGGATTAAACCCCAGAATTCCAATTTTAAAAACCTTTTCATACTTACTGAAAAACATTCGGGAAAATAAAGACAAATTGGTACACAAAGTAAGTATGGTCAGGCAGATACCTAAATTATTGCTCATACGCTCCTTTAAAATATAAAAAAGTGTAATAACGGCAGTTACAGATAGGGCTATCAAATTTTCACATTCTGATTATAGACCAGAAACTTTTAAAAAATCAGAGACAATAAATAATAAACAACTATCCCAAAACATTTTTCGAACCTATCATAAAACGAAGAATAAACATTAATAAGGTACTAAAAGGGGAAAAGGGAAAAATTAAAAAGGGGAAAAATTATATCATTACAAATTGACAGATTGTTTTCTTTTTTGGGGATTCGGTCTGGGCAGTGATGAAAAAAGGAAAACTTTTTGGCTACCGAGCTTTCAGCGATTTATTACCGCCTTATTCAGGGCTGGAAGACTTATTACACAAATTCAATCAAACATGAGCTATGAAGTAAACGGGGAGCAAAACTTAAAATACATATACAGGGTACTTACTGCTAATTGTTTCTTGGGGACCCTCCAGAATCCTATCGTTACGACAATGTGATGAAACATCTAATTTTCTTGGTTTTCATCGTATTACAAGGGTGGAACTATTTTACTATTGTTCCCCTGAGTCACATTGTTGGGTTATAAGTTGTCATGGATTAAATTATTTCACAATTACATTTTGTGGAGAGACAAACGGACGAACTACAATCACTGCACACTCAAGTTCGGGATTCTTCCAAAATTCTCCTTTTCTTATGTTTTCTTTTTATGTGAAATAGGTTTTATTTTGAATTCTTTGGGTGCTTGTTGGCCGATAAAAGTAATGATTGACTGTTGGTTTTGTTTTGGTTTTGGTTTCTATGGAAGAATTATTTTATTTTATTATTGAACATAGTTTAAAGGTATGAGTTCAAGTACGAAATGTATGCTATAGTTAAGAAAGACTGAAGTATGTAAACAGCGTATATACTATTTTATATAAATTTTATTAAATATATAAATTTGTTATGGATACAGCCATCTGTAGCACAAAAATAGCAAAAATTTTTAACCACACAATATTAATATAACTGAAAAAACTACAAACAACCTAGCAAGCGAATGTTTCATCAAATTTAAACCTAAAAGTGATAAAATGGACACATCTAATGCAGTATACAGAGTGAACTGTTTGGACTGTGAAAATACATATACAGGGTGTCCGGAAATGGTGCAAACAACACTTAACGAGGCAAATCTACAGCAAAAATCAGTTTGACAAATTTCCATAACATTTTTGGAAAACTCAATAAAAACGGATCCTAAAGTTGAATTAATTTTTTTTTTCAAATAACGTTTTTGTTCGTTATTCGCTTGTTTTAAAGTTTGGTACACTTTTACCCATAGTATTATGTATTATTGTTCAAAAATTGACATTTGTACTTTAATGCTAAGGAATTGAACTCACCCTTATCTACTACTTAAGAACCTAAACTTTTTTGTTTTTCGCTTTTTGTTGTATGTGGTTTCAAAAAATAAAGTATCGGTCAAAACTACGTTAAAAAGGTTAACTTGTCAGACTTTTCCAAAATGAGCCGTTTTCGAAAAAATCTTCTTTTAAAATTGTCTTGCACGGTGTGGATAATACGCACGTTAAATTATTTCCAACGCTTCAACAGAGCGCGCCAGAGAAACGAGTGCTATGATTTCTTATAGCAACAAAGACTTCTTCACAAACAATTTTGACAGAAAAAAAAAGAGAAATTCCAAAAAATTCATTTAAAAAATCTAACTTTAACGCCCTGTAGATCCGTTATTACTAGGTTTTCGAAAAAGTGTTATAGGAACTAATTCTTGCTCTAGAGCTACCTCGTGAGGTGATGGTCACACAATTTTTTTCACAAAAAATTTCCGGACATCCTATATAGCTCAAACAGGATAAGAACACTATTTAAGGAAAATAATATATGAACATAAATCCAGCCTAAGAAATAATATCGAAAATAAAACAGCATTACGCTGCACGCTCACCAAATGTTGCATAATTTCGTTTTTAATTACAGAAATACTAATTAATGAAAATAATTACCACAAGAAAAGAATCCATGTAATTATTGTAATCGAAAAACATGACAAAGCCATGAACTTCAGATCGAATAAGGACAATCTAAGCTCTGATTACCAAACATTGATTTAAAAAGTGCAAGAAACATAAAACGTTAACACCCAATATAGTATAAATTTTGCAGACCAAATGTAGTATCTCAATATGCAAGTGAAGAATAAATTTTTAAAAATTACGAATTAAAAACGAACAAGCAGTGAAAGACCAATATATCCAACACACTAACTAACCGAGCATAGCAACAACTGCCGAATGGTTTTCAGTGAGTATGAAAATATTTTCAAAATTGGAATTCTGGCGTTTCTTTCCAAAAATATTTTTTTCCTGACTGTTTGCTTTTAGTTTTTAATCATTTTAAAGTGTTTTTAGCTCCTAATGTAACAGACTGTCCAAAAAACAATGAGCCCGTTTTTTAAAATAGTTTTCTTAAAGTAAATATACAAGTTTTAGCAACTTTTTATTTTATAGATTTTATAGATGATGGTAGAAAATACCGAAATGTATTGATTGAAAGGCTGTTTTGTAAATAATTGGATATAAATGACTATATTTTGTGGTTATAGTATGAAATAATTTTACTTGAAACTCTGAAAGATTGATTTTTTTTAAGGATTATTTGATGTAACTGACATCAGCCAGCTGGAAGTTTTCGAGCGAAACATCTCTGAAGACGCAAGCCACTCGTGCTTGCAAAACGTCAAGATTCTAATCTATTCCACGACGCCCTAAAAATCCTTAAAACGCTTTCGGTGAGCTCGAACGAAAAATAGCTTTCGGTTAAGAAAATCCAAAATCTATAAAACGGTTTTTTACGATTCTTGTTAAAAATGTTGAGGATTAATGAAATGAAATATATAACAATATAAGACATTTTTAATTTGCTTAGATATATATAAGTGCAGATGTGGCACATATGCTCCTCTTTCGCTAGTTTTGCTTAATTTACTTTAGTTACTTGTGACGGATCTCTAGATGTAAAAAAAACAGCGATTTTGAATTATTAGCTTAGAAACCATTCAAACATGCCAAATTTTGGTATTTGCGAAGATTTCATATTGCAAGGTTATTATATGGGATACTGTTCCAAATTTTATAGGTGAATAATACGAAGTAAACTTTGTGATAGTGCTAGGAATTTTTAATTTTCATCAGGTTTTCCTTAGAGATGTGTCTTCGTTAGTAGCAGATCGCCCTCAGCATTTCCTGCATCATTAATTTAATCTTTATTTATAAAATGTAATTTTTAGAATCCAGAAGGTGTTTCAATATTTTATATCTATTTAAACAATTGCTTTAGTTAAAATGAACCATGCATAATACGTATGCGAAAAAGTAATAGTCAGGTAATGCTCTGGAAATAGTGAAATATAGGAATTACTACGAAGTAAATTGTTTCAAATAAATACTTCTGATAAGTCTGCTCTAGCGGTAATTAAAGTTGATTTGTTTGGATTAAGCGCCGTCGCTGTTGTTAGCGCTGACCTCACTCGTTCCCCCATTTCCATTAAGAACTAGGAATAGAGTGCTGCTGTACCTCCATGACGGTCTCCATCTTCCTCACAACTTTGCTGGCGGCGATAATAATGGATTGACACGTTTTTGAAATATATCCGAATTATTTGCTCTCATTCGCTTCGTAATTTCCCTGTGAATTTTCACTCCAACCCGAATTTTATCTTATTGCTTTTCCAAATTAATTACAGCAAATGACATTATTGATAGTAGTATTATTAAATCTTTGCTGAGAGATCTAAATTACACTCTCTAAATTTCCGACTTGGAGTAGTCGGAATAAATTAATGAAAACTTCAAAAAACTGTTTAGAATGGAAATCCAATTAAATTGACTTCGACATTACCTTTTATATTTTAGCTAAAGGGTGCCCCGTTTATCCCGTGCCACCCACTTTTCTCGGAAATTATAATAAAAGTTAGGAAAAAGCTTCTTATAAAAGTTAAGGTTCTTAAGTAACTGTATTTCCAGCTATCGTCGGATCTACAGGACGTCTACCAGAAACAAACGTTGTATTTTTAATATACTATATTATTTAAATTGAATCTTTATTATATTTAGTAGTAGTAGTAGTAGTAGTAAACATCTTTATTTCTAAAAAAGGCTATCGACCTATCGGTCTTTCTGCCCTTGTTTAATACATGCGGCCTTAATCTAAATGAAAAACAAATATGAAAATTCTCTTATTCTAGGTTAACAATACTAATAAATAAATAAAATTTCAGTGGCAAGAAGAAATTATTTTATTGTCCACTAGTCCGTAGCGTTTGTAAGTGTTCGAGTAGCGTTAATGTAGGGAAACGGAAGCGGGATTGTCTGGTTGGTCTTGTAAAACAAAGGGGATTCAGTATGGTCCAGTTGTAGGGGTTGTTTGTCCATTTTGTCTGTAGCTGTATGAGTCTTTCCGAGATCTTTGTCATGTTTGTGCGTTCGTATAGTAGTTGGGTGGGGGGGTTGTGTAGTGGGTTTTGGGGGTGTCTTATTCGTGTTATTAGTCTTAGTGCAATTTGTTCTGTTGTTTGTGTATAACGTTTTGTCCTTTCTGTTCCGTTGGTCATGAGTATATGTCCAAAGTCTAGCAAGGGTCTACAAATAGCTTTATATATTTTGGTGGCGGTGTTTGTGTTAATTTCTCTGTCTTTGTAGGTTAGTGATCGGAAGTGTTTTGTTCTCTTTATTGTTTCTGCCCTGATGTTTCGTATGTGTTTAGTGAATTTAAGTTTGTGGTCAATTGTGATTCCAAGGTATTTTACGTCGTTTTTTGGTTGTGTCGTTTGGCCGTCTGCAGTTATTGTAGGGGAGTCAGCGTTGAGTCTGTGGTTTGTGAGCAGAAGTTGGTTTTTTGACGCGTTTGGTGTTAGTCTCCATTTATAAAAGCATGTCATTGTGTTGTTTGTTAGTGTTTGGAGTCTTTGCGCTGCTCTCTGTGTAGTTTTGTCATGTACAATAAGTGCCGTGTCGTCTGCGTATTGTACTATGTATGCCGATCTGTCGATTTGATTTTTGTCTGGTAAGTTGTAATTGTATATGTCATGGCAGTATATATTGTAGAGAAACGGTGAGAGCGGGGATCCTTGAGGGAGACCTTGTTCAGGGGAAAAAGAAAATGACAGTGTTTTGTCAATTCGTACTTGTAGTTGTCTGTTTTCTAGTAAGTTCTTTATGGTGTGTAGTAGATATGTTGGTGTGTGTAGTTTGTATAGTTTGTATAGTAAGCCTCTATGCCAGACACTGTCAAAAGCCTTGTTAATGTCCATAAACAGGCAAGATGTCTTTCTGTCAGTTAGGTGGGTAGTTTGTGATTATATTTATACTGAATAATATCTGCTAATACAACATCGTAAAGTATAGAATATCTCACTCATACTAAAAAAACAAAACAACTAAACTGTACTTGATGTAAAGCCTAATTTATGTGATAGTCCGACTGAGAGAACATTTAAACGTAGAAATGCTTTGATCCTTTTTAACTAACTTGTTTGTATTCTTATAGCAAGACTTTTCGCTTCAAATAAGGTAAACAAAGCGTCTTACAATAATGTACGGGGGCATTAAATGACGTCAATTCTGATAAGTTTATAAGAAAATCCGAAAATGTTTGCTAAATACAAACGTAAGGGATTTTGTTCTTTTTACGGGCACGAAATCTTATTCTTCTTATTATATAATGATTTCGCCCTGCTATTTTATGCCCATTTACTTGATATAATTTAATTATTGATTATTAGCAGTGATTCCAATTTTCAGAAGCTCTATCGATTGCACCATTGTAACTATTTACAAAATAAGTTCCTTGCGTTCCTAGACATGAAAGAAATGACATCGGCTATCGATCTTTAATCACCTTTTTCACCTGATATTGCGACATGTAATTCTGAGAAAAGTACAAACCGTTTTGCATGATTATTTTGCAGCAAAAAGCTAAACTGTAATAAAGTAAAACGCAAACACAGGACGACGTTTCATTGGAACATGTTAAAAGGGCCAACGGAGCTATCTTTTCACTCTATTAATGAGCAATATCGGTCCTCAGACCAAGGTACTTACTTCCAATCTGTAACGGGTAAAGCGCAAACCCAAATGAGTGAAAGTCTCTACTTTCACACTTGTGGCCTTTTGCGACCCGAGTATGCAACGAGCTGAAGATGCAAGGCATCTTTTGTTCCTTGAACATTTCGAGTTATGTTCTATGCTGAAATATATAAAACACCAAGACTATCAAGAAAAAAATGTGCCAATATACAAAGTGTCCCGGAATATGTGGGCTTGCTCTCGAATTTGTACAAGGGACGTTAAAAAAACATAACAAGTTTCTATAAAAAAAATGTCCAGAGTTCCTCCCTACGGAGATGCAGGCCTAAAGGAGCCACCTGAAAATCGATTTATCGTTCATCGGACCCATGAAAACATTTTTAGCATTTGGGCTTGCCAGGGATGGACTAGGTGGACCACAATAATAGTAATTTTTTTTACCCTTTACAATGAAGACACGAAAATAATGTATTTAGGTAGCTTTAACCTTAAGCTAAAAAAAAGACACTCATGAATCATATCGATAAACAGAATAGTTTTAGAGGAAAACATATTTTTATTGATTACGGATTTACTGAACAATTTTGTATGCTGGTTGAACATGAGCTCCTTCCAATCTTATGCACTCCCTAGCTCTAAGAATTGTAGATTGTTGCGTTCTCCACAATGTTTGAACATTAGTTCGTATTTGGTAGCAATGAAAATTAATGCTTTCCTAGTGTCGACAGGATTGGCATACACTAAAGTTTTTAAATATCCCCAAAAAAAATCTAGACGGTTGAAATCTGGCGATCGTCGAGGCCAAGGCACGGGTCCTCCTCTTCCTACCCAACGTTGTCCGAATTGCGTGTTTAAGTGTTCTCGAACTGCCAGGCTGAAATGGGGTGGTGCCCCGTCATGCCTGAACCACATCGCCAGTCGTATTGCCAAAGGCAAGTCTTCTAAAAGTTCTGGCAAGCTGTTTTGGAGGCATTCCAAATAAAGTGCCCCGGTCAACCTTTTAAGCAATACAAATGGTCCTATTAAATGTTGTCCGATGATTCCAACCCATGCATTAATAGGTTGAAACTGGTGTTGATGGTGAGTCACAATAAAAGCATGCGGATTTACTTCTGCCCATAAATGCAAGTTATGGGAGTTTATTAGTCCATGCTTAGAAAATCCAGCTTCGTACGTAAACATAACTGAACCGACAAAGTTTGCATTACTTCTGTGCATAGGTAAAAGCCAGTTTGAAAATTCCATCCTTCGTGGAAGGTCTTCAGGAAGAAGTGCATGTACCTTTTGTAGGTGATGACGATGCAACTGCTGTTCCTTAATAATCCTAAAACTGCAGATTTTGGACAATGATACCGGGCACTTAATTTCCGTAGACTTATTGAAGGATCTGCTTCTACCGCATTTAAAATATCTTCTTCAGCAACGGCTGGTGGTTTCCACAATTATGTTTGGCTTTGGCAAACGTTCCTAAAATAATTTACGGAAGGTATTATTTCACCTACTCGAAAAGTACAATAATGCAAACACAGAAATTTTTTTATTACCCGTTTCTCTTAAACGACAGTCCACTCTTTAAAAAGTTTTTCTATCCGGTACTCTTCGGTCTGGGAATCGTTCCGCGTAAAGCCTTTTGGCTTCTACGGCATCACATGCTGCAAGTCCATACATTAAGTGAATGTCAGCATATTGCGAAAACGAAAATTCCATTACGGAACAAAATGGAATTTAAGAATAAGATAAATTTTAATAAGTTGCAAAAAGTAGCAAACTCTATCGCTAACTGACAGACAGTGGCAAAAATTTTTTACCTTACTTTTGCACGTTAAAAAACCAATTAATAAATAACAAAAAACACAGACCACCAATGCATGCATTAAAATCCGTATTCAATAAAAATATTTTTTCCTTGGAAACCGTTCTGTTTATTGATATGATTCAAGAGTGAGAGATTCATTATTTTCGTGTCTTCATTGTAAAGGGTAAAAAAATTGTGATCATTATGCTCCACCGAGTCCAACCCTGGCAAACTGAAATGTTAAAAATGTTTTCATGGGTCCTTTTTAAGACCAATGATGTACTGTACATTGTATGAAAAATAATTAAATTGCATGAAGTATTCTAAAACTTATTTTTAAAAAATCGATTCTCAGGTGGCTCCTTTAGAGGCCTGTATCTCCGTAAGAGGGCCCTCTGGAAAATGTTTTTATAGATACTTTTTCTGGTTTTTTAACGTCCTCGGTACAAATCCAAGAGCATGCCCTCATATTTAGGGACACACTGTATAGTTAATAACAGTTCGGGATAAGTTTATAGTGCTTCATTCACTTCCTTAAAGAGTACGTTCGCAATTTTTTTATTTAACTATACAGTTCTATGCGTCTTTGTTTTGGAACTGATGCAAGATTATTCGCTATGTCACAAGCAAGCACTCCCAGGACCAGTTAGTCTTCGGACCTATTAGTCTAAAATTACGGCGCCTGCTATAGTTCCTCACGAGGTGATTTATTTATACCCCTTTAACGCACAGGCTTTTAGATGTGTTAGTTGCTACCTAAAGCCCGCTGATGCGTTCTAGTAGGTCCGAAACCGATCCTGCAAGTGCTTGCTTGTGACATAGTCTGAAACGCGCTTGTACCACGTATTTATATCTGAGAAATCACTTAAAAAGTTTTCAAACTTTACAAATTTGGTAGTGCTCAATAAATATTTAATTCTATTTCTCCAACTTCTAAATCCTGCTCTTAAAGGCATTGACCTAAAACAGATAGTATATTCTGCCCATCCATAAGCATAAATCGTTTCATATTTTTTACATGTATTTTGAGTTTGAAGGTTCGTCACGTCAACGATATTGACAGAGTCTGTTTAAAATCAATAAATCTTTTATAAAAATATGTATGGAAAAGTATGCCTGAACATAAGTAAGCAGGCAACCCGAATTCTCCCGAAAACAGTAAATATCGCGTTGTTTTCATCCTAAATTAAAATTGATTGGAATTTTCCTACATAAATTCTCAATTTGGTTCGCAAAGCACCTTAACCTGTTAAGCTTTGCCCTTATGTAAAGGGAATATCAATCGATCCATGACAGGGGGTACGGTTTCCCTGTTCTCTGCAAACTGTCAAAAGCATTTAATTGCTTTCGTCGTCAAATTTTAATACAGAAGCTGCTTCATCGAAAGATGCTGTACAAAATGGGCTTCTTTGTTCAATTTTTCTGGAAATTTTCTTCTTTTGTGCCAATTATGTATAAGTTGATTGTAAATTAGGTATTTCATAACATCATCTGCAACGGCTACTAATAATAACTTAGCTAATTAACATTAAAAAACTGCATGACACTATTGAACTTGTATCGCTGTTCTATGCAAATAAGGAGGATTTTCTCCTAACCTTATTTTTAGGAACTTGTTAGACTTTTTGGGAATATAACTTCACTCATTGATGTTTATTTCTAACAGCCCTTCCAGAAAGAAAGATTAAGTATTCCCCATGGTCAGTATAAAACATATCTTACGTCAGTCCAAAGTTGAAACTTTTGGAAGGAAACCAGCCGGAAGAAAGCTTCATTTATCATTTTCTTTCATCATATTTACTTCACTCATTGGTAAATTCTCGACTATGGGTTCTTCATACTAAATGGCTATTTGAGATGTTTAAGTAAATATTCTTACTACTCCAATAAACGAAAGCTCAAACTTTTGTTTTTCATGCATTTAGCATAAAGAGAAGACACATTGTTGATCAAATGTGGATTAATAAATATTTCAGAACCTTGATACATAAGTAGTTTAGATCTCCATAGAACCGTCAAAAATGATCTTGTTTTGTACCATTTACTTCGTCTGTTTTTTCCAGTAGTAAACCAGAAATTTGCAACTAGCAAAACTAGTTTTCGATCAATATTTAGATTTCGCAATCTGAAAGGTCGATTTTGCTTGTGAAAATAATGACACTAATTCAAAATCCCAATTCAAGCAACTTTTGTCCCTTTGATCATTAACATCTTGACAAGAATTAATATGCTGTATATTAATGACCAATTTGACATTACCGTGAAACTTTGATATCAGGGGATCCGCTTATTGAAACAATTTGCGTTTCCTGTATCTCAAAATTCAGTTATTATGGAATCACAAGCTGAACTGGATCGATTAGGATCGCAAAGGGTTCCGTCAAAATCAGGAACACATTTGAAGTATTTGGGGCTGAAAAGGGATGACATTGAAAGTTCCATTATCATACTTTTGCTGGTAGAAAATAATATGCTAATTAATATAAAGCAAGGGCGCTTCCGTAAAAACGCTAAAACGCTAACCCCGGATTGTGGGTCAGAAAAAAAGTGATTTTGTGAGTAGTGGTAGAAAGTAAATAAATTTACAAATCACAATAGACAATCCATGTCATTATTTTTCGTTTGTACATTATATTTTTCTGTTTCCAAATCAATAACATTTATGTTTATTCTATGCAAATAATTTTCATCCAAAAACATGTGCTTGTACCACACATTTACGGCTGAGTAATCAGTAATTAAACTATTTTTAAATGTTAGCAATTTTTAGCCAAATATACGTTTTTAGTGAATTAAAAATGTATTACTAACTAACCGACTAACACAAATATTAGGAAGATCTTGTGCTTATGTGCGTGCGAAGTCAGTAGTTGACCCGCAATTATTATGTACATATTTTAAATAGTTTTTAACTTAATCTTCAATTAATACACCCTAAAAAATTTTGCAAATTGAAACAATTCGAGCTCATATTATCGAAGCAATTATCTTGCAATTTCACTTCCCTAGTTGTTCTTGAACGTTTACGAACAAAGAAGTTATACTCAATTAGAAATCCTTTTGAGAATTTTCTTCCAGTAATTTTTAAATTGTGGTAACAAGAAATGGCCTGTCTTAGCTTAAAAGTTGTTACTTGAAAAGAAATTTAACAAGGATTATATGGCAATTTGTGTTCTTTCTTTTATAACTTGAAGGCTTCAAGATATTCGGTTTGCAAGTCAATTTTCGCTTAAGGTCATGAACGGGCAGCAGTTGAAGAGTGATAAAACTTGGAAACAAAAGTAATCTCGCCTGTCATTGTTAGCGGTAAAAAATTATTTCTTTATCTGGGCCGGTTTTCGCAAAATATATCGTCTGCTTTATAATACGAATGTGTCAATCTATCACCAACTGTAGAGAGTAACAGAACTTTTTCAAGGGTTTTGTTTTGCAAGATTTTGTTATGCATTTAAAACATCTTTATGCAAATTATTTAAGGTATCTAACAGACATGGAGCACAGTTGATTTTTAACTATTTGAAAGCGAGTTGATTACTGACAAAGTAAATTAACATTATACTTAATGCGCTGAATAACATCATCAAATTTGCAAGCTTTTCTAGGAAGTTTTTACAAAATGATTATTAACGTTAATCGCTTGAAAGTTACGTTATCGAAATCGGATCAGCAGCCTAAAATATAGGAGCCGTAGTCTATGTTTGAAACTTGTTTGGCACTTTACCAGATTTGAATATTAAGTTTATAATGTACCCTCAAAGGATCTCACCAATATCTATGAGACAGTTTTATTAGTTTTGTATGTATTCTGTCAATACCAGCCGCACTATGATTCCCTAAGACAGAAGACCTGATAATCGATTTAGTTTCTAATACAATCTTCAAAAACTTAAAAGATATTGAATTTACAATCACTAAGAAAATTACTTGTTGATATTGCTTTGCTTAAATATACAGATTTTACAGTAAATTTTTCATTTCCAAATTTTCCTTTTATATTTTCATGGTGTTAATTTACATTTGTTTGTCTCACATGTAACTGAATATATTTTTTGTAATTTCATATAACCAACAGTTTTTTTGGGCATAGAAAATCTGCTTGAGATAATTCACTTTTAATCACATGCATGTATCTACCTCAACACGTGCCTCCCGGTAACATACATACAAACCATTCAAACGCAAATCATGTTCATGTAACAAACAAGTTAAATATGTTAAATCATACTGAATTTATGTTGTCCAAAATTAGCATACCAAAGAAAGCAATTTAAAATATTTGTTATGGAAAAATAAACAACTCATCCAGTTTGAATAGCAATGAAGGGTAACTTAGTTTTGAGAACTTAATCCAAATTAAACGGTTTTGTGAAACTTCACTTCTTGCGCCAGAACCGCACTTAAATCCATTTCTATTACCAATGTCCTCACTTACGAGCTATTATTTGCCTTTAGGAGCCGAAATACTCATAGAAGAATGAAATCTGCCCTCAAATTACTTCAGCCCAGTTTATATTTTGTAACAATCACATTCACATATTATTGAAAAAATCTATATAAGCTATCGGCCCACGGCCTTTCTGCCCTTGCATATGTACATGTATTTCTGTCAATACTCTAACTGTAAACTTAAAATTATTACAAAGCAAAAAAAAAATCTCTCTTCTATGTCATGTCTTTTCATCGTCTAGCAGGTTGGTTCAGTCGTGTTGGAAGTGTTCAAGTAGTGTTGTTGTTGGGAAGCGGAAGCGGGACTGTCTCGTTTGTCTTGTGAGGCAAAGGGGATTCCGTAGGGTCCAGTTGTGGGGATTGTTTTGCCATTTCGTTCGTAATTGAAGTTTTCTTTCGGTTATTCGAGTTATTTTTGTTCGTTCGTAGAGTAGTAGGTTTGAGGGCTTGTGTAGTTGGTTTTGAGGATGTCTTATTTTGATAATTGATCTCAGGGCAATCTGTTCTGTTGTATGAATATGTTGTTTAGTTTTCCTAGATGCATTCGCTGTCAGTATATGTCCGTAGTCAAGCAGAGGTCTCCATATTGATTGGTAAATTTTTGTGGCGGTCTTTGGACTGATTCCTTTGCCTTTGTACGTCAGTGATCGGAAGTGTTTTGTCCATTGAATGATTTTTGTTCTTACGTTCTGTGCGTGTTTTGTAAATTTTAGTTTTTGGTCCAGTGTCATTCCTATATATTTTGCCTCTTGTTTTGGTCTTGTTCTGTTTCCGTCGGTTGTTATTGATGGAGAGTCGTCTTTAATTTGGTGGTTTGGTAAAAGTAGTTGGTTTTTCGTGGCGTTTGGTGTAAGTCTCCATTTGTAGAACCAAGCAATTGTATTGTCTGTTAGTGTTTGAAGTTTTTGTATTGGATTTGCTGTAGTTTTGTCGTTCACGATCAATGCAGTGTTGTCGGCGTATTGTAGTATGTAAGCAGATTTGTAAATGTGTATTTTGTCGTGGACACTGTGATTGTATATGTCGTGGTAGTATATATTGTAAAGAAGGGGTCATAGCGGGGATCCTTGCGGGAGTCCTTGTTCAGGGGAGAAAGCAAAGGAGACGGTGTTGTCTATGCGTACTTCTAGTTGTCTGTTTGTGAGTAGATTTCTGATTGCGTGAATTATGTATTTGGGGGTGTTAAGCTGGTAAAGTTTATATAAAAGTCCTTTGTGCCAGACACTGTCAAAGGCATTATTGATGTCCATGAAGAGACATCTTGTTCGTGTGTTGTTTGTATGTTGTTGGTTAGTATAAAAAGTGGGCGAAGAGTTGAATGTTTAGTTTTAAATCCGAATTGGTATTGTAGTATGTCTTGTCCAACTGATTGTTGCAGTCTATTTTTTATTATAGTTTCAAAAATTTTACTCAGTACAGGGAGTAGTGTAATAGGTCTGTAGTTTTGTGTTTGTTTATTGTCTAGTCCGGTTTTAGGAATTGGTATTATTATTCCTGTTTTCCAGGTATCTGGTATTGTATTAGTTTCAATACAGTTGTTGAATAGGTTCAGTATGTGTGTGTGTGTGTTTGTGGAGTTATATTTTTCAGTAGCTTGTCTTTTATATTGTCTTTTCCCCACGCCGTGTTTTTAATGTGGGCGAGTGATTTGTCGTAGTCCGCTTCAATAATTAGTTGATGTGCGTTGTCTGTTTCGTTTGTGAAGTAGATCTCCTACCAATCATTTATTGCGTTAAAGTTTTGGGCGTCAAAGTTAGGGTTAGAGGAGGTTGTGAAGGCATGTTGAAAATGTCTGGAAAATGCGTCCGCCTTGGCCTTGTCTGAATACAGTTCTGTACCGTTTTCATTTATTATACCAGTAATAATGTTTTTTTTTTGTATCGTGAAAGTTTTTTGATTTTTTGCCACTTCGTTTTACCTTTCTCTTATTCTATTTCTTTGCATGCCTCTAGCCATTTGTCCTGTTTGTACACAAGGGTGAACGTCATTGGGATGTAGAAGGCCAGAAGAAACCACTACATTAAAGATCCATTGGATATCTAAAGAATAATAGATATGGTTCAGATCAAATCAGTCCGGAGATTCAAGTTACCAATCGGATCTCCGGGGGGAGCAGGTTTGAACAGTAGAATGAGAAATAAAAGGAGTAAATAAGACAACCTAGGAGAATATGTACTTGGAACGTTAAAACCATGGCTCCAACCTGAAAAATTCAATATACCCTGAACGAAATGGACAAGCTAAAAATAGAAATAATGGGCGTTAATGAGATAAGTTGGCCTGATGAGAGCTACTGCGACATTGACAACTATAGAATAAAATACTCCGGAACAACGGATCGAAGATACGAGCAAGCTGTAGGGATAATAAGTAAGTACTTCCCCAGTGAACACTAACATAGTTCAAGTTTATGCACTCACCACAGACTACGATGATGGAGAAGTGAAGGCATTTTACACCCAGATCCACGATCTGATAAAAAAGTTGCCGAAATATAAACTCCTAATAATAATGGGAGATTTTTTCCCCTACAATAACTGCAGACGGCCAAACGACACAACCAAAAAACGACGTAAAATACCTTGGAATCACAATTGACCACAAACTTAAATTCACTAAACACATACGAAACATCAGGGCAGAAACAATAAAGAGAACAAAACACTTCCGATCACTAACCTACAAAGACAGAGGAATTAGCACAAACACCGCCACCAAAATATATAAAGCTATTTGTAGACCCTTGCTAGACTATGGACATATACTCATGACCAACGGAACAGAAAGGACAAAACGTTATATACAAACAACAGAACAAATTGCACTAAGACTAATAACACGAATAAGACACCCCCAAAACCCACTACACAACCCCCCCACCCAACTACTATACGAACGCACAAACATGACAAAGACCTCGGAAAGACTCATACAGCTACAGACAAAATGGACAAACAACCCCTACAACTGGACCATACTGAATCCCCTTTGTCTTACAAGACCAACCAGACAATCCCGCTTTCGTTTCCCTACATTAACGCTACTCGAACACTTACAAACGCTACGGACTAGTGGACAATAAAATAATTCCTTCTTGCCACTGAAATCTTATTTATTTAATAGTATTGTTAACCTAGAATAAGAGAATTTTCATATTTGTTTTCATTTAGATTAAGACTGTATGTATTAAACAAGGGCAGAAAGACCGATAGGTCGATAGCCTTTTTTAGAAATAAAGATATTTACTACTACTGGGAGATTTTAACGCCAAAGTAGGTAGTGGAAGGACAGGCGGACACATCGGGCTCTATGGACTTGGAGATAGGAACGATAAGGGATAAATTATCAGTATGTTTGCAGCCGAACACAACCTAGTCATACTAAATACTTTCTACAGACGACCACTGAGACGTTTGTATACGTGGAAGTCACCCAGAGAAAATGGGGAGGACATCATCATAAGAAACCAGATCGATTATATTCTGGTAAATCACTGATACAGAAACAGTTTTACAATTGTGAAAATATTTTCCGGCGCCGATATACAATCCGATCATAATCCATTGATAGGGGATTATATAACAAAGATAAAGAGAATACATACCCGATGCCCTCAAATACAATGTCAAAAACTCAAAGATAATACCATACGAAATCAAGTAACACAAATTCTTAATGAGACATGCACACAGATAAAGGAAGATTGTGACAACACGGATCAGCGAATCCAAAGCTTGAACAAAACTGTGGAAAGTGTCAAGCGGGAACTGCTAAAAAGTGATGATCAAAACAGAAATCGTGGATGACAAAAGAGGAAATTATGCAGCTTATCGAAGAAACGGGAAAACATAAGAATAATGCCACAAAGTACGAAAAACTCAACAGAATAGTGCAAGGAAAGATCAGGGAAGCGAAACAGAAAGAGATGGTGGAAAGATGTTAAGAAATTGAAGAACTGCAAGGTAAAGATTAAAGAAATAACAGGAACATATAAGAAAAAAACCGTAGGCAAGCTAACCAACGAAAGCGGAGAATTGATTGTTGATCCAAAAGACATCAAAGAAACATGGCAGAAACATACAGAGAATGTTTTTCACGATAGAGGAGAGTCTCAGCAATCTCTCAAGTAGAAACTGACCGCAAAATATTTACTGATGAAACTGCGGCCGCTATTACAGCCTTGAAAGAAGGAAAGGCTCCAAGCCGGATGGGATACATTCAGAGTTCTTTAAATTCCTTGATGAGAAACCTGTACAATTGTTAACTGACATTTTCAACGATATTAAAATACGGGAAATATCCCAAAAGAATGGCTTGTCTCCGAATTTATAACGCTACAAAAGAAACGGGCTTCCAAAACACATGTGGGAACTACAGATTAATCAACTTGATGAGCCACTTATTGAAGCTATTTCTTAAGATAATTATCCGAAGAATTTACAGAATATGTGAGGAGAAAGTAGCGGATACACAATTTGGCATCATGAAGGGAGTTGGTACAAAGGATGCCCTGTTTACTTTGCAAGCCCTGTTTCAGCGATGCCGCAACGTGAGTTGTGACGTTTTCGCTTGCTTTATTGATTACGAGAAAGGGTTCGATAAGGTACAGCACGAAATGATCATGTAACTGCTGAGGAACGCTGCATTGGATGACAAGGATGTTAAAATCATAAGGAACTTATGCTGGAACCAAACAGCCACCATAAAGCTAAATATAGAGGAATAGAGTTATGTAAATTCCTATATTGCGTGGAGTTAGACAGGGGTGTATTCTCTCTCCTCTGATCTTCAAATGATATATGATATGAATCCTGCTGAATGGAGACAGTATCAATCACATTGGATACGCAGACGACACTGTAGTTTTTGCCGACAGTCTAATTGGTATGCAAGAGTTGATGAACAGGATAAACGATGCTAGTGAACAATATGGTCTAAAAATTAACACAAGAGAAAATAAACACAGGGAGAGTCCAGTGGAGAGAGTGTCCAAATTCACTTATTTAGGAACGATAATTAATGAGCAATGGGACCAGTCTCAAGAGATTAAATACAGTTACTGTGTATATTTTCCTGACTGTACTTCAATTTAATCCAAAAGAAATTCCTAGTTTCCAGTCAATTTCATTGTTTATTATTTAAAATGTCACAAATACGTTTCGGTGTCTTTCTCCACCATCATCAGTTTGTCTAAAATACACATTCACAGCCATCATTAATTTAAAAAATAAAGTTCTATCAAAATTCACATACTAAAATACAAATTACACACATATTAAAAAGTATATTAAAAACAATAGGTTCACAGGTGATGAGTCAGGACAATCATGTTTGGGAAAAGACTAGAATCTATTGTTTAGAGATTTAAATTTTACTTACGTGTATGGCTGTTTCCACCTTCACATTTGACAGGCTATTGAAATCCATACTTTGTTCAATATCGAGTGAGAGAATAAAGACACTGTTTATATTTCGCTTTTTCTTTGCATTCTAGGAATATCAATTGCTCTACAATTCTTCAATGTCAGATGTTTATATTTTATGTAGTTGGTTTAATTAGTGTATGTATGTGTTCATTTAATTAGTGTATGATATACAGAGATAAGATTGTCTGTGTCTGATCTAAAATTCATTGCATTCTGATGTTTTTTAATTTGTATCATTTCATGGATTCTTCTCTTATTATAATTGTCTTCATTGATTAATATTTTTGTGTTATCAAAATCAAAACTATGTAACTTTTTTCGTGCATGTTGTGCTAATGCTGTTCCATTTTCGTTAACCTTTCTTAAACTATATTTAGTTCGTATATTCTTTTCTTTAAATATTGTCCTGTTTGACCTATGTATGTGTTGTCACAGTTCAAACAGTCAATCTTGTATATTACACTAGGTGTGTTTAACTTATGACTTTTAGGTTTAAATTTTGTGAAATATTCCTTTGCTAAGTTGTTTTTAGTTTTTTCCGCTATAGTAATATTATGCGGTTTTAAAATATTTTTTATTATTTTCGTCTTAATTTCTGAAATATATGGTAATGATACATACTTGATTTCACCTTCTTTTTTCTTATTGTTATTATTTATATTGTTCCATTTATTGGAATTGTAGATTTTATTTATTCTTCGTTTTACAATTGGTTCGAAGAATGATTTGGAATAGTTGTTCATTATTAGTATCTTTTTTATTTTTTCAAGATTCTTTGTTCTATACTCATAATGTGCCAATTTAATCGCTCTATCAGTAAGAGCTGTTACAACACTTTTTTATATTGTAGAGGTGCATATGATTGGTAATTCAAGTATCTACCAGACCATACATCCTTTGGGTACCAGTTTGTTTTTATTTCCCCATTACCGGCATATATAACTGTCATATCCAAAAAGTTTATTGATCTGTTTTTGTCTTTCTCAATGGTGAATTTAATGGTGTCATGGAATGCATTAAACTTATCTAGTGTATATTGAACTTTATGGTTTGGCAGGCACATACGCAGGTACGCAAGTACTCAATTTCTAAATAATAGATTCTAGTCTTTTCCCAAACATGATTGTCCTGACTCATCACCTGTGAACCTATTGTTTTTAATATACTTTTTAATATGTGTGTAATTTGTATTTTAGTAGATGAATTTTGATAGAGCTCTTTTTTTTTAAATTAATGATGACTGTGAATGTGTATTTTAGACAAACTGATGATGGTGGAGAAAGACACCGAAACGTATTTGTGACATTTTAAATAATAAACAATAAAATTGACTGGAACCCAGGAATTTCTTTTGGATTAAATTAAATACAGCATAGAAAAATCAAGACAAATCTTTATCAAAATATCAAATTTTTTAAAAGCCACAATTTTGACCTTAACAACAAAGTGAAAATCTTTCGATGTTACATTTTCTCACACTTTCTACACTCTTTTAAGAAGTAGAGTCATGGACATTGACCGAGGCGAACCAAAAAAGACTTTAAGCTTTTGAAATTTGGGGATACAGGAGAATTCTGAGGATCTCAAGGGTGGACAGGGTGTTTTAAACAATCAGTACTGGGAAGAATGAACAAAGGAAGAGAACTGATAAACACTATAAAAAGAAGAAAACTTGAATATCTGGGCCATATAATGCGAAACGAAAACAAACACCAGCTCCTGAAAGAAATTCTCCAGGGAGAGGTCTATGACAAGAGAGGACCCGAAAGGCCGATGGCTTTCCAAAACAACCACTGAATTATTCAGATCAGCCGTAAACAAGGTCATCATAGCCAGGATGATCGCCTATATTCGGAACGAATAGGCACTTGAAGAAGGAATATAAGATTTTAGAATTTCATTTAAATCAATGTTCTTTTTGTTAGCTGGGCTATTTAACTTTTTTCCGTTTAATACTTATATTTATTAGAATGTATTTTACATGTAATAATGTTAATGACAATGATCTAATCAAATAGATTTATTTACATAATTAGATCGAATAAGAATGGTAATCCCTGGTGAATTTTTTCCTTTTTCCTCTGATCTGATAAGGCTGATATGTCTATTTTGTGTTTATTTATCTTGGTTAGGATTGCTTGATATTTACTTGTTCAGAGACAGAACATTCCAGCAACCGAATGTTTTTCATTTTTAGTAGTAGGTATTTATGTTTATGTAATTTTTCTACCCAACTCATCTTGAAGTATTCTTCTTCTTCTTCTTCTTGGCTCTCTCTTTATGCAAGATTAAGCTGCATTTAAGCCAAGATATTAGAAAGGCGGGTTCAGTAAAGCGATCCTCGACTGGTAGATCCTCTTGAGTAGTCTTAAGAAAAGCTAATTTCGGTTTAAGTGAAGAACTAGGTTTTTGTTGGATAACAAAACTATGTTTGTATATTCACTGTGCACGCACGTGTTAATTTATTACCAATTTTGGACTGAGGGAGAAGTTAGCATAAAAGAATGGGAGAGAAACGCGGTGTTTTCCATTGTTCTGTTATTATTTTTGTCTTTTACAAACTCAAGTGTTAAATTTTCTGATTAGCAGAAATTTGGTGTTGAGTTTAACAATATTTATATTGGTATTCAGAAGAACAGTAGTATGTAAACATATTGAAAAGGTAAAACCGGATTTAGGGAGCTATTGAGTAGATCGAAATCAGAGATCGTCCCAAAGGAATGTGGATTAATATAATTTTTATATTGAGCAATACACAGGAGAGGAGAGGAGAATTTGTAGGCATTTTTTTATGGAAATTGCGGACGATTTTCGATATTGTAGTGTGGATTGTCTTTTACCGAACTATTGCAAAGAAATGTTATTTGTATGACAAAATACAATTATACTTTGACAGTTACTTACAAAAAAACATACTCGTTGTGTTAAATTATTGGTATTTTCTATTAGTAAATTTCTCAACAACCGTTAAGTTTAGGCATATGGTATGGCGTAAGCCATATACTAAGAGTTCTATTCAGTATTCAAAAATGAAATACCTAACATCTTATAATAGAAAAAACTGATATTGCTGGTGGTAGATTAATTGGAGTTAATACCGCGTTTAAATAAATTTAGCATCACAAAATCCGCAACCAAAGAAAAACTAATTCTGATCGATTTAGAATTAGCTTTCCTGCAAACGAACGTACATTTTTCTCAGCCATATCAAGAGTTAACATACGATACGAGATTTAATTTTAACAAGTTTACAACTAAATTAAAACATATCTTTTGACATTCTCAAAGCATCTGATTAATACATATACGTGGCACTTCTAAATTGAGGTTGAAACATTCTATTCGTTTCGAAAGGTCAGAGGTTACAAGAGAAATATACTTAAACTACTTAAACTTAAATTCAACGTCAGGTCAAATCCGGATCAATTCCTAGAGCAAAAATGTGGACAGAGAAAAGAAAGACTATATTGCACGAGTCGAAAGTTAATTACTCAAGACAAACGAACAGATAGATGATGGATGCCGGCAATTAAAGTATTATACGTCGCTCAATATAACTAAGCTGGGTTTCATTAACTTTGCAGTATGAAAGTCTAAATAGTTTTCCTTAGGTTGCTTTTTTTTTCTAATAGAAGTCCTAGTGGCTCCAAGTCGATTTAAAATCTAACTGTTCAAAGTCAAAGTTATACAGTACATTCCTAAACATTATTTGTATATTACTAAAGGGAGGGAGGATAAAAGCTCTAGATATTAACCTGAATATTGTGAACATTTGAATAAAACTAAAACGTTCAACAGATAACAGCGAACGAGAAGTTATTATTTCAAAAACATCTAGGATTTTCCTAATGATCCTTCTTGTAGAAAGCACAAATTCCAAAAAGAAACTTCTCCTTCGTCTAGAGAATGGAAATTTAATATGTTAAAGTTTCTATTCTTTTTAATGAATATAATTTTTAAGCTGAAATACTTAGTGCGAGTTACAGTTTCATTTCCATTGTAGCAGCATTAAATGATGAAACGAATAAAATGTTATTTCTTCAAGTACAGGGTATGCCTGTGGCTCAAAATGTAAATTTATGGAAATGTGCAAGTTTAATATGTTGAATACACGCACAAGTGATTCGATGCTATTTTAACAAATTGTTCATTTAGTAACTCAAATGGAATTGAGCATTTCGTAAGTCGTAGACTCTTCCTTTTACATACATGTAGAATTATATTGTTGGTGTTTAGAATGTATTATTAAATAAATAAAAAAATTCAAAGGGTTATTGCAGATATGATATAAGCTATATATACTCCATAGTAGTGGTGTGAGATTTAATTACTTTTGCATACTCGCAACGACTAATTACTTTTGGATTCAATATTCGTTACTTCGGATCAGTTGTTCTTGCCAATCTCGAGGACCGATATTGGTATTTTATTAGTGCCCTTCAGATTTGTTACACGGACATTTTAGTTGAACCCTTGAATTCATGATATATAATCCCTTAATAAATTTATTGTGAAAGTCAAATTTAAAAATATAAGAAATTTTAGTTACTTGAAAGGCTTAGTTCATTGAGAATGGAAACGTTTTGTAGAGGCCTTAGGTTTGATTGGTTTTTGAATGTTTTTATTTAAGTTTAAATTTGGAAGAGTTTGTTGAAATTTGGAAAATGTCGAGATACGCTAAGGCGGGTGATCCCAGGGAGGGTCTGCCCTGAAGCTAGTGGAGGTTAGGAAGTTTAGTTTTGGAATTATTGGGGAGAAAGTGTCTTGGATTAGGGGATTTTCGGGGGTGAGGACTCGGTTTTTGAATTTTAAGTGGAATTTCGAAATGAATTCCGTTATGGTCTTCATATCGAGGTTGGCGTGTATTTGGGAGTTGCGGATGTACCAGGGTGCGTGTGTTATCCTGCGAAGGATTTTGTTTTGGAAGGTTTGGCGTTCGGAAATGTTGGTTTTGGATGCTTGACTGATAATTGGAGCACCGTAACAAATTTGAAATCTGATAACCTGCTTGTAAAGTAGAATTTTATTTCTGAGTGAAAGAGTGCTTTTATGATTTAGAGAAGGGTACAAGTAGCCTGCTGTTTGGGTTCCTTTGGTGATTATTTTGTCTACATATTCCGTGAAATTTAGTTTGGAGTCAAATATTATGCCTAAATATTTAATAGATTTTCAGAAGTCGATTTCTGTGTTATTTATTGGAAGTTTAGGTGTGTTTTTAGTGATTTTTAGTGATTTTTTTAGCGATGATCACATGGCTTTAGTTTTATCTGTATTAATTTAAATTTTCCAAATGTCGGCCCATTCTTGAAAGTTGTTTAAGTGCCGTTGTAGAGTGCAAATAATGTATTTAAAGTTTTTATTTCAGTAATAAAGTCCAGTAACGTATTCGGATTCGGACTCGCAAGGTTAGTATGGGTGACTTGCTTTCCGAGAACGATTACTTGAATACTCGTTTGATAGCTTGGTTCGGTAATCGGTACTTTTTTAACGATTAGTTACTTTTTCCCCACCACTAGTAAAAATGATGCCTTAGCATCACATTAAACACCGTGGTTACCACGTAAAGCCGGTAGGAAAATTGTAGAATTGATACTAGTCGTGTGGTTTTCACTGATAACCAGTAGTCCGCAAAGGGATAAGTAACCATGTAACAATCAAAATTTTTATAATTCTCTCTTACAAACAAAACACATTACAGCTCGACAAAGCACATTTTTTTACATAATCGCCTTAATGGGAAATTTTTAAATTGTTTAAACAGGCTTAAATTATTTTTATATCGTTTCGTATATTTTCCTGACTGTACTTCAATTTACTCCAATACATTCCTGCGTTTCAGTCAATTTTATTGTTTATTATTTAAAATGTTACAAATACGTTTCGGTGTCTTTCTCCACCATCATCAGTTTGTCTAAAATATACATTTACAGTTATTATTAATTTATATAAAAATTTTCCATCAAAATTCACACATTAAAATACAAATCACACACATATTAAAAAGTACATCAAGAACATTGGTTTTCAGGTGATGAGTCAGGACAAACATATCTGGGAAAAGACTAGAATCTATTGTTTAGAGATTTAAATTTAATTTCAACTTACGCGTATAGTTGTTTCTACCTTAACATTCAACTGGTCACTGAATTTTCCATATTTTACTCGATATCAAGGGAGCGAAACAAAAAAACTGTTTATCTTTCGCCTTTTCTTTGCATTCTAGGAATTGCTTGGCAATTCCTCAATATCAGGTGTATTTATTTCATTTACTTGGTCCAATCAGTTCATGCATGCGATCATTTAATTAGTGTATGATACACAGAGCTAAGATTGTCTGTGTCTGATCTGAAATTCATTGCATTCTGATGTTTTTTAATCTGCGTCATTTCATGGATTCTTCTCTTATTATAGTTGTTTTCATTGATTAATATTTGTGTGTTATCGAAATCAAAATCATGCAACTTTTGTTGTGCATGTTGTGCTAATGCTGTTCCATTTTCGTTAACCTTTCTTAAGCTATACTTATGTTCGTATATTCTTTTCTTTAAATATTGCCCTGTTTGACCTATGTATGTGTTGTCACAGTTCAAACAGTCAATCTTGTATATTACGTTAGGTGTGTCCAACTTATCACTTCTAGGTTTAAATTTTGTAAAACATTATTTTGCCAAGTTGTTATTAGTTTTTTCCGCTATAGTAATATTATGTGGTTTTAAAACATTTTTTATTTTTGTGTTGATTTCTGGTAGGTACGGTAATGATACATACTTGATTTCACCTTCTTTTTTCTTTTTTATATTATTTATGTTGTTCCATTCATTTGCATTGTAGATTTTATTAATTCTTTGTTTTATAATTGGTTCGAAGAAAGCTTTGGGATAGTTGTTCATTATTAGTATCTTTTTTATGTTTTCAAGATTTTTTGTTCTGTATCTATAATGTGCTAATTTTATCGCTCTGATAGAGTAAGTAAGAGCTGTTACAACACTTTTTTATATTGTATAGGTGCATATGATTGGTAATTCAAGTATCTACCAGACCACACATCCTTTGTGTACCAGTTTGTTTTTATTTCCCCATTATGGTCATATATAACTGTCATATCCAAAAAGTTCAATGATCTGTTTTTGTCTTCCTCAATGGTGAATTTAATGGTCTCATGGAACGCATTAAACTTATCCAGTGTGTATTGAACTTTTTGGTTTGGCAGGCACATTATGCAGTCATCCACGTATCTTTTCAAAAATCCACACTTAAAATTTAAATCAGGTACTAGTTTTTCTTCCAGACTTTCCATTACAAGGTTTGCAATTGTTGCAGCTATGGGAGACCCCATAGCTACTCCATATATTTGTGAATAGAAATTGTCCTCGTACCGGAAGTAAGTGGACTTAAGGCACAGCTCTACCGCCCCAATAAATTCATTTTCGGGTAATGATGTATGTTCCCTTATTTCAGACCATTTATTTCTTATGCACTGTATTGAGTAATCTACCGGGATGTTTGTGTATAACGATACCACATCAAGCGATATTAGGCGATGGTTCTCAGGTATCTTCTGTTTTTTTATAAATTCGCAGAAACTCCATGAGTCCCTAATGTGATATTGTGAATTTGACACACCTGAAAACCAATGTTCTTGATGTACTTTTTAATATGTGTGTGATTTGTATTTTAATGTGTGAATTTTGATGGAAAATTTTATATAAATTAATAATAACTGTAAATGTATATTTTAGACAAACTGATGATGGTGGAGAAAGACACCGAAACGTATTTGTAACATTTTAAATAATAAACAATAAAATTGACTGAAACCCAGGAATGTATTGGAGATTATTTTTATAAATATAAATTGGTATTTGTATTACCACCACTACTTACTCTATAGTATACTAAGTACTTACTCTATAGTAATGTATAATATAATGTACATTTCCGGCTTATAAAAAAATAATATAGAATGTATATATAGAAATAATATAGAATGAATAATAAAAGAGGAAAATATTTGCAAAAGTGAACCGGAAGAAATAAAAAAACCAAGTCAATTGAAATATTAAGAGAAGACATCAATCAAAATATGAAGACTCTCAGAGACTGTTAAGAAAATTAAAAAAAAAATAGTTTATTTGCTTACAGAAAGTGTGGCTTTTCTTGGTTGTAAAAATAATGAAAATCGTTCTAAAGGTTTGCAATTAACACCAAATGTGATTACAGCAATACAGCGTCGTAATAATAGCAAATTTTCTGATAATTTTATTAGCCAGTTGTGTGACCACTTATGATTACCACTTGGTTGTGCATGTTGTGCTAATGCTGTTCCATTTTCGTTAACCTTTCTTAAGCTATATTTATGTTCGTATATTCTTTTCTTTAAATATTGTCCTGTTTGACCTATGTATGTGTTGTCACAGTTCAAACAGTCAATCTTGTATATTACATTAGGTGTGTTTAACTTATCACTTTTAGGTTTAAATTTTGTGAACCATTCCTTTGCTAAGTTGTTTTTAGTTTTTTCTGCTATAGTAATATTATGCGGTTTTAAAATATTTTTTATTTTCATGTTGATTTCTGGAATATACGGTAATGATACATACTTGATTTCACCTTCTTTTTTCTTATTGATATTATTTATGTTGTTCCATTTATTTGAATTGTAGATTTAATTTATTCTTCGTTTTATAATTGGTTCGAAGAATGATTTGGGATAGTTGTTCATTATTAGTATCTTTTTTATTTTTTCAAGATTCTTTGTTCTATAGTCATAATGTGCCAATCATCGCTCTGTCGTTTAATCATCGCTCTATCAGTAAGAGCTGTTACAACACTTTTTTATATTGTAGAGGTGCATATGATTGGTAATTCAAGTATCTACCAGACCATACATCCTTTGTGTACCAGTTTGTTTTTATTTCTCCATTACCGTCATATATAACCGTCATATCCAAAAAGTTTAATTAACTGTCTTTGTCTTCCTCAATGGTGAATTTAATGGTCTCATGGAATGCATTAAACTTATCTAGTGTGTATTGAATTTTTTGGTTTGGCAGGCACATTATGCACTCATCTACGTATCTTTTAAAAAATCCGCACTTAAAATTCAAATCAGGTATTAGTTTTTCTTCCAGACTTTCCATCACGAGGTTTGCAATTGTTGCAGCTATGGGAGAACTCATAGCTACTCCATATATTTGCGAATAGAAATTGCCCTCGTACTGGAAGTAAGTGGACTTAAGGCACATCTCTACCGCCCCAATAAATTCATTTTCGGGTAATGATGTGTGTTCCTTTATTTCAGACCATTTATTTTTTATGCACTGTATTGAGTAATCTACCGGGATGTTTGTGTATAACAATACCACATCAAATGATATTATGCGATGGTTCTCAGGTATTTTCTGTTTTTTTTTATAAATTGGCAGAATCTCCATGAGTCCCTAACGTGATATTGTGACTTTCCCAATATATTACTCAACACAGCTGACAGATATTTAGATAATTGGTAAGTTGGGGCATTTATGTTGCTAACTATCGGTCTCAATAGGTGGCCTGCTTTGTGAAACTTTGGCAGGCCATATATAAATGGTGCTCGGCCGATGTTGCAAGACAGTGTTCGTTTTAAATTATCCGTTATGAATTTATTTTTATGCCATGAATTTATTATTTTATTTAGTTTTGTTTGAACATTTGTAGTAAGATCTTTTTTTCCGGTTTATATATTTTAAAATCATTTATTAAGGTTAGCATTTTTATTCTATATTCATTTTTCATCATAACAACTGTCGTGCTACATTTATCGGCCGTTAGCACACAGATGTTTGTGTTTTTATTTAAAAATGTTTTGGTTTCACATATAAGTTTATTTATTTCAGTTGGCATACGAACCAATTATAAAACGAAGAATAAATAAAATCTACAATTCAAATAAATGGAACAACATAAATAATATCAATAAGAAAAGAGAAGGTGAAATCAAGTATGTATAATTACCGTATATTCCAGAAATCAACAGGAAAATAAAAAATATTTTAAAACTGCATAATATTACTATAGCAGAAAAAAACTAAAAACAACTAAGCAAAGGAATGTTTCACAAAATTTAAACCTAAAAGTCATAAGTTAAACACATCTAATGTAATATACAAGATTGACTGTTTGAACTGTGACAACACATACATAGGTCAAACAGGACAATATTTAAAGAAAAGAATATACGAACTAAATACAGTTTTAGAAAGACTAACGAAAATGGAACAGCATTAGCACAACATGCCCAACAAAAGTTACATAGTTTTGATTTTGATAACACAAAAATATTAATCAATGAAGACAATTATAAAAAGAGAAGAATCCATGAAATGATACAAATTAAAAAACATCGGAATGCAATGAATTTTAGATCAGACACAGACAATCTTAGCTCTGTATATCACACACTAATTAAATGAGCGTATGCATACACTGATTGGACCAAGTAAATAAAATATAAACACCTGACATTGAAGAATTGCAGAGCAATTGATATTCCTAGAATGCGAAGAAAAAGCGAAATATAAACAGTTTCTTTATTCTCTCGCTCGATATCGAACAAAATATGGATTTCAATAGCCAGTGAGATGTGAAGGTGGAAACAGCCATACACGAAAGTTAAATTTCAATCTCTGAACAATAGATTCTAGTTTTTTCCCCGACATGATTGTCCTGACTCATCACCTGAAAACCTATTGTTTTTAATATACTTTTTAATATGTTGTAATTTGTATTATAGTATGTGAATTTTGATAGAATTTTTTTTTAAATTAATGATGGCTGTGAATGTGTATTTTAGACAAACTGATGATGGTGGAGAAAGACACCGAAACGTATTTGTGACATTTTGAATAATAAACAATAAAATTGACTGGAACCCAGGAATTTTTTTTGGATTTAATTGAAATACAGTCAGGAAAATATACACAGTAATTTGTCTGCAATCATAACATCTACATATTTCTTTTAATGTAATCCTATGTGGTTTAATTCGCCTTCAATAATTATGCGTTGTTCTCCCTCTTTTAAGATGTTCAGCCGCTTGCTGAAATCTCCACCATGAAAACGTTTCATTATATTTTCGTTGCCAAGCAACCCCACACCCCAAACTACCCTCACTGTTGACTGGATTGCCTGAATATGAGCATGTAAAAGTTATTTTTTTTTTTACTTTCCCTAAATTCAGCGTCATCGTGCGTGGTCACCAGATTTGAAACGTGATAATGTACCCTACGTGGAAGCTAAGCGTGCATTTACAAATATAGTCCAATAAACGATAATTACCAGGGGCGGTAGCTTTATGTAACAGAAAATGATTCGAATTGTATATTAACTGTATGCAAATTGTGTTAGTTAGGGCGATACAATTTGAATTACGGTATTATGTAATTACTAAAAGCACTAAAAGTTGTTGAAGTCTAAGAGAGTGGATTTCGCTTTTTTTGCGAATTTGAATGGAATTTTATTGAAAATGTTAATTTTTAATTCGAATTTCAGTTCAGGAAATGCAGTTTGAATGGACTATAGATGCATTTATCTGTAAGTAACCAGTTATTTCATAATCGAAGAGGATAAATCATTTGCCTCCACAGATACTTCGTTTGTTTAGGATTTTAAAAATCAATGAGCACTTTCTGAGTCGGCGTTCACATCAGTATTCCTGATGAGAATCAGACATTTACATTATTATGGTTAGAATTATGTCAGCTCGCTGATTTTTGTGAATACTGAAATCTACCGAAATTTAATCCCCTACCACTCCAGCTGATTTGACATACAAATTAAATGTTTTACTAATAAGCATTCCAAAGAGATGGGGAATCTGGATGAGCTTCTTACCCTCGTCAATTATGTACACATATATATTTCAGATAGAACATATTTTGCTATCTGACATCAAGAAATTTTATTATATAGATATATAACTTTGGATTCATTTGCAGAATATAACCGAAATTCGTTCCTATGAAATTAAATTTAATGGTTGCAAGTTTTAGCCGTTTTTTTAAGCAATTTTAACAAGGTGATGCCAAATTTTTGTCATTCCCCTGGAGTAGTTTTAAAAGACTGTTTAAGTTTAAAAGCTACAAAATTGAATATTTCTCATTAAACACTACAATTAGGCAACTATGTTTCGATTCAAACCTGCCAGATCATTTGAATCCCTTGCGATTAGATCTTGCAGTTTAACTTCAAAAAATTGTTTTTACTTTCAAATAGCACATTACCATAAAAACACGAGCTATTGGATTTGCTGTTTATTTAAGGGCGGTGCTACAAAAGTGCTGTAGCGGCTTTTTCAATTTACGCACAACCCTTTCTCTTCCTACCCCATCCCGTGCCCCTACCTCATATGTTGCTAAAGAATATCCAATAAAAAGTACTCGAGTGATTGCAAATTAGCTCGGCGTAAACTAATTTTTTTTTTCATAATCAACGCGTTCCAGCACTGCAGCCTAAAGCTTCCCCAGTATAATTCACTTTCCTTAATTGTTTTTACAACAGTACGAACATAATGAAGGTTTTTCAACAAAATTCTCGTCACTGACGATGCAACATTCACCCGAAATGAAATAAACAATTTCCGAAATACACATTTTTGATGCACTGATAACCCACACGCAATTTCGTGAAGCAATTTTCCACAAATTTGTGGGCAGAAATTATAAAAGCGTTAGTTCTTGGGACTCCCATTTTACCATAAAGTTTGACAGGCAAAACGTATTCACAAAATTCACTGTCTTTAGCGAAATCATTTGCTCGTTCGTTTACAAGACGTGCCAGTGAATATTAGACGAGACATGTACTTCTACAGGGTGTCCCACCGGGAACCGCCGCGATCGATATCTGGCAAACTGTAATTAGGAGACATTTGAAAATTGGACAGTATACCGAAGTCATTCGGCCCAAGCGATCTAAAATATTTCCAAGATGGCCACACGTCCGGTTATACCGGAAGTAGCTATCAACTTCCTTATTTTAAATGGAACATCCTATATATTATTACATTTTTGAATTTCACTCCAAATTCGAAATATATTACTTGTGTAATATCCTGTACCTAAGTCTAACTATTTTTGAGTTATTTGACATTTTATGAGAAAAATGACAGTTGCAGCCAGGCGAATAATTATTCATTTTTCCTATTAATAAGGCAATATGTGCTACTTTGTTTGAGTTGCATTTCTTGTTTGAAAGGACTTACTTTAATGGAATTTTGACAAAATTTTGATAACTATTAATACAAAGTGTTAAAAAAATTAGTTTCAACATTTGTTGAGGAAACCGCCCAAAATAATGTTTTCAAATGCAGACCCCCCCTTTGATAATTTTATCTTATTAAGTATTAAAAAAAACGTTTGTGTAAAGTTGTCTAATCCAAGTGTTTAGTTTTTGAAATATTGTCAGTTTAGTGTTTTCATATGGCTATTTTGACACATCTTATTTTAAATGCTGTCACTCTTAGTTGCCATGACGAAAGTGACCATTTTTAATACAATCAAATGCCAAAAAAATGTTTACAGCTGTCAGTTAGATTTTGAAAATAATTAATAATCATGCCCAGACGCTTAAATTATACAAACGAAAATTATTTAAACTTATTTATTATTTATGGAGAATGTGAAAAAGCTATATCAAGAACATGTGACAGATTTTCCATTCGATATCCCCGAAAACAGAAGCCTTCACGCTGTGCTGTTAAACACATTATAGAAAATTTCAAGAATTTGGGATCCGTCAAGGCAATGGTGCAAAGAAATAAACCTCTCGTCAATAATGGTTTTATTGAAATTGTCATCTTGGGATACTTCGCCGCATATCCAACAATGTCTCTAAGACAAACTGCGTTAGAGTCAGGATTGTCAGCATAAAATCCATCCATACTCGTTGTTCACAGTTCAACATATGAAAGAAACTGATTTTGCAAGAAGAGGGGCATTATGTGAATTTCTGATAATTTGGTCGCAAGGAAACAATATTTTTTTGGACAATATCATCTGGACAGAGGAAGCTAAAGTTACAAAAGTCATGTGTTCAGAAAGCAAAATTTTCAAGAATCCTGGCAATTTTATGTTTATTGTGCAATTAGAAATAATAGTGTCGTGGCATTACATTTTTATCAAGAAAATTCAAATGGTAAGTTAGACCTATTTTGGATCACTCTAGATAAAAATGTGCTTATAAACTTTGTAGGTGAAGGCTATTTGAAATTTTTAGAAAATTTGGAAACCGACTATTTAGGCAATTTGCCGCTCGCTGTTCGTCGAAAGCTATTTTATTAGCATGTTGGCGCGCCTCTACATCGTGGCTACCTGATGAATATTTTTTTACAAAATAGGTTTGATGATCGATGGATAGCCAACAATGGTCCATTTCTTTGGCTACCCCGCTCGCCAAATATTTCGGTGCTAGATTTTTTTTATCTGGGGTACTATTAAAGATCGAGCCTATAACATTCCCATAACAACTATGGAATATTGCATGCAGCGAGTGAGGAATGAATTTGCAAACTTATGCCCCGAGTCAATAAGGAAAGCAACCCATGAACAAGTGCTGCTCAGATACCAAAAATGTTTGGAAGTTGAAGGACACCAGTTTAAATATTTATTAAAACCTGGTTTTCTTTAAATCTAAGGTTTTCCCATTTTTCTGTTTGCCTTTATAAGTTGAACATGCATTGCTATTTTGACGTATCCAAAATGACTGACATTTTCTATAATTTGTTTAACAGCATAGCGTGGAGGCTTCTGGTTTTGTGGCTATCGAATGGCAAATGTGTCACATGGTCTTGATACAACTTTGTCACATTCTCTATAAATCATAAATAAGTTTAAATATCCTTCGTTTGTATAAGTTAATCGTCTGGGCATGATTATTAAACATTTTCAAAAGGCAACGGACAACTGTAAACATTCCTTTGGAATTTGATTTTATTTAAAATGGCCACTTTCCTCATGGCAACTAAGAGTGAGAGCATTTAAAATAAGATATATAAAATAGCCATATGAAAACATTAAATTGACAATATTTCGAAAACTAAACAGTTTTGGAATAGACAATTTTCCACATACTTATACTTATTTTTAATACTGGATTACTGGAATTATCAAAAATGGGGGTTTCGATTTGAAAAAATTGATTTTGGACGGTTGTCGAAACGTAATTTTGAAACTAATTTTTTTTAACACTGTTTCAATAGTGATCAAAATGTTGTCGAAATTCGATTAAAGTAAGTCTTTTTCAGCAAGAAATAAGACTCAAATTAAGTAGCACATATTCCCTTGTAGGAAAAACTGTCATTTTTTACATAAAATTGAAAATATATCAAAAACGGTTAGACTTCGGTACACTGTCCAATTTTCAAATTTCTCCTAATTACAGTTTGCCTGATATCGATCGCGACGATTTCCGGTGGGACACCGATTTATATTGCTGGCGTTTTCGGGCACTACTTTTCAGAAAATGTGTATTGGCCGAAATGGACCAGTTCTTGTTCCTCAACGGCGGCACCTTAAAACCCACCCCGCTTAAACCTAAACCCACGCAATCTTTTCCGGTTGGGTTTTACGAAAAGTTTAGTTTCCAAGTTGCAAGTAAGCATACGGGATGGAGATTATAATAACACCTTAAAAGATTAACTCAAATTTTGAATAATCGTTTGGAGATATGATTTGATACTGAACCAATAAATAATCAAACCTACACAACATCGCTAAATGCCTATGACTAAGTAATCTACGACGTTTTTTAATTTTGAAAATAAATTATTTTAGTCTCACACCGTTATTAGAGATTTAATAGGTGAGTGGAATATATTTCAGTAAAACAAATATTTCTTGTTTGAATAGCAATTTAGCCCTACCGCGCAATATTGAACGGATCTAATCCATTAATTTCAACAGAAAAATGTTCTGGATTAGTAATTCAGAAAGCAACTGTGCTGAAATTTTGTAGATTCCCTCTAATTTATAAGACGTTATTTTACATTAATTTAAAAGATTACCTCCCTAAATTTGATAAGCCAAAAGCCCTGATTCAAAAGTTTCTTAACTTCACAGTGTTAAAGCGTAAGGTATTAATGTGCTTTAACTAATTTTAACTAATTTATCATAACGGAAAATAATTCTAAGCCAATATGTATACATGTATTTGTGAAATATTTGAACATCGATTTCGACATTTTGAGTGCTTGAGAGAATAGTTAAATAATTCTTATTTTTGCATTGTTTGCAAGTTTGAATTTTTTTAAATGGTAGTAGTAGTAAACATCTTTATTTCTAAAAAAGGCTATCGACCTATCGGTCTTTCTGCCCTTGTTTAGTACATATAGTCTTAATCTACATAAACAAACAAAGATAAAAATTCTCTTACTCTGGGTTAACAATTTAATTCAATAAACTTTCTAATTCTAATGACAAGAAAAAAGTATTTAATTTTATTTTTAATAGTAATAAGTGTATTTTTGTGGTTTCATCTTATCATCGTTTAAATTTATTTAAGAATCATTTTTCGGGTCATACCCAAAAATGTCATCATTTGGTTAAATAATTGAAGGATGGATCTAAATTGACGCATTTCCCTGGCGTTGTTCGTTAGTGCTTAGGGGTATTTCGGAAGTACAGATGAAATTGATGAAATAGTACAGATTTCGAGATGTGCTCATCTCAGGCATATAGCTCTCATCCGCTGGGTTTAGCCTGAAAATAGCATAGTGTCCTTAATTTTCATGTAGTTAGATGCGTATTATCTACAGACTTCGATGATGTGTCTGGATGATTATTGAAGTTTAAGTTGGTGATGGAGTCACGTCTGTTGATGGGGAATCCTACTCAGTTCGGACCCCTCAGGTTACCCCACACTCCTTTTGTGCACCTTTTTAAATTCTGCATCTTCGGTACTTGGCACTTGCCATTGGGCAACGATAGAAAGGGAAGAAACTGATAGTACAGTGGTAGGTAGCAAAAGGACAGTCAGATAAAAAGATAGTGAATGGTGGCGGGATGAAATTGAGGATCTGGGTGGTTCGGTCATAATAATAATAATATATATAAGGATATATATATATATATATATATATATATATATATATATATATATATATATATATATATATATATATATATATATATAGATATAGGAAAGGAATATATATATAAGGTTATCGACCTATCGGTCTTTCTGCCCTGGGTTGATTACAAAGTTTTGTATGGAAACTTAATAACTAATAACTAATACAATTCACACACATTTACACAAGCTATGTCTGGAGATGCTCCAATAGGGTTGGTAAGAGGAAACGCGTTTGTCTGGTCGGTCTTGTTGAACAGAAGGGGTCCAGGAAGGTGAGATTGTGAGGGTTGTGTTTCCATCTTGATTGCAAAACGAGTAGTCTTTCCAGATCCTTGTCAAGTTTGTGTGTTCGTAGAGTAGTCGGTTTGGTGGATTGTGTAATGGGTTCGCTGGGTGTCGGATCTTTGTTATCAGTCTCAGTGCTATCTGTTCTGTTGTCTGTAAATGCCGTTTAGTTTTGTCAGTAGCGTTGGCGAATAAAACATGAGCGTAGTCGATTAGAGGTCTGCAGGTCGCTTTATATATGATAGTTGCTGTCTTGGTGCTGATACCCTAGTTTTTGTAAGTAAGTGTGCGGAAGTGTTTTGCTCTCTTGGTTAGATCTGTTCTGATGTTTTGTACGTGTTTTGTGAATTTTAGTTTATTGTCCATTGTTATTCCTAGGTATTTGACATTGTCGGTGGGTTTGATTATTTGACCGTCCGTGGTGATGTTTGGAGAGTCGGGTTTAATTCGGTGGTTTGAGAGGAGCAGCCGGTTTTTTGATGCATTTGGTGTGAGTCTCCATTTGTAGAACCATGCTGTTATTCCAACCATGTGTTCTTCAATTTTGACTTTTGTCTAGACTCTATATTTTGCTTGCTTCATTTATTTTCTGAATGTAGTTACGCAGCGATTGGACATTTTGCGAATTATATTGGATAGGCTGTGTGTTTTCGAATAATTTGGATTTTTTATTTCCCTGTTTTTCGTTGGCATATTAGTTTTTTGGTTTATAAAATAGAACACGAGTAATCTATATGATTAGAAAACAGCTGTATCTGTCTTTTAGACACTGGACAATGTATGTCTCTTGCAGAGTGATGAGATTCCTTTGGTTCCTATGTCATTTTCTTGCAATTTGAACATTTCATTTGAATAATCTGACACTTTTCCCCTCGATGTTGGCCACGCCTTCATTGCGACAACATTGAAATTCTTTGCCAGACTTTGCAACATGTCCAAATCCAGGACATTGAAAACATATAACCAGGCTCCTGTACATTGCAACACGACAAATTTCACAGAGACAAAGAAAGAAAAATAATGCGCAATGTTAATGAAAGCTGTTTAATTAATGAAATCAAATATTAGAATGAAAAGTTGGCACAAAAAAGAGGGGGTTCACATGAGCAGGCATTTCGGCCGGCCGTGTGCAAAGCCCGAATGTGGATTCGTTGAAGCGTCACTAGCTTTCGCAGCAAAGCTAGAACGCTCAGCGGTGGTATGCTGCCAAAATATATACTCAAGACCTTTGTCTGAAATTGTTCACCATAAAACTTAAAAAGAACACGAAACACGTGGTAGGACGACCACAAATTGCCGTCTGCTAACCGTTTGCCAATTTAACCTAATCTAACCAACTAAGTAGTAGTAAACATCTTTATTTCTAAAAAAAGGCTATCGACCTATCGGTCTTTCTGCCCTTGTTTAATACATGTAGTCTTAATCTAAGTAAAAAGCAAATATGAAAATTATCTTATTCTAGGTTAACAATCTTATTAAATAAACTTTCCAATTCTAATGACAAGAAAAAATTATTTTATTGTCCAGTAGTCAGTTGCGTTTGTAAGTGTTCGAGTAGCGTTGATGTAGGGAAACGGAAGCGGGATTGTCTGGTTGGTCTTGTAAGACAAAGGGGATTCAGTATGGTCCAGTTGTATGGGGTTGTTTGTCCATTTTGTCTGTAGATGTATGAGTCTTTCCGAAATCTTTGTCATGTTTGTGCGTTCGTATAGTAGTTGGGTGGAGGGGTTGTGTAGTGGGTTTTGGGGGTTCTAACCAACTAATTTAATGACAAATGGCTGAATGAATGACTCAACATTCGCTTGCCCCGAATATCCGCTCCACATCCGATCCGTCGCCTCCAAAAATCGCCGACACCTCGTGCTACCAAGGTCCGCTCCACCTTTTCTCAGTTTCCAGTTTCATCCAGACTGTCCCTGGCCATTTAATCCACAATTCCGCGATTACAATTCCCAGTCGGGAATTAGGAGGCAGCTGATGATTTTACTTGCAGAATTCAAACAGGTGAAGAAATCTACAAGATTGCACAAATGGCGGACTCGATGGTTTTAATGCAGACTCCATATCTCGACTTTTGTCGTCAAAGGCTGGTACGTGATTGCCTTCCTTGGGTCTCCCTTTTTGGATCGATTTTCCGCCCCTTCCATCCAAAACTGTGGTGAGCAAAGGTGGGGGCGACCACCACGTTGCCAGACAATACCATGACGAAGACTGCGAATATTCGAAGGCGACATACAAATAATTACTTATTGAAATATAATAAATAATACTGAAAATATTAAAAACTCTAACCTGACAAATTTGTTTACTAAATATATACTATAAATAAATATCGGCTCAATACTAAAGATTACTGATAACTACTTAATTTTACCAACGGATAAGCAAAGAGGTGGACCGCTAATTAAGATCACAATTTAACCGTCACCACATACTCTTGAACACTTTCTAATGCAAATTTTTGCTTTTTCAAAAGGTATTTGATCATTTTTACCGGTGCTTGTAATATTCAATTCTCCTTTGTTGGATTACGGCAAGCACTTTTAACAACTATACTAATTTATCTATAGCGTTACATTTGAAGTCAGTATCAATTTCCTTATTCATCCTAATATGCTAGGCGATAAATTCCTCCTGAAAACCCTTTTCTTATTCCTATAATGGTAAGCATCGGGTCAGTATTTTGAGGTTCCTCTAAATTTTATATGAGTTCTATTTATCTATTTACCCAGGACAAAAAGACCGTTAGGTCGATAGCCTTTTCTATAAAGAAATAAAGATGTTTACTACTACTACTACTACTATATGAGTCCTATTTTCCAGTGCTTGTTTAAGTTTTCCTTGCTATCTTATGGTGCAACTTTCTACAACTATCGCTCCACTTTTTAGATGGCTAATATTTCTGAAAGCTCCTTTTGTATCTTTGGTTTCTATCTTCTTTTTAATCTCGCGGACTGTTTCTGTAGAATCTATGGCTTGATCTATGCTAATTAGTGTTTCCATTTTTTTCCGGAGTTTTTCATTTCTCAATCAAATTTTTAGGGGCTGATTTGGCATTTTGGTCCCTCAGTGCAACTGCGGCGCAGGTTCACTCACAGGTTTAATTTTTATTTTGTTCTATATTCGGCATAAATCTGACCGAGGTTTATTCTGAAGTGTTAGTTTGCCTTTATCCAACCGGAAAATTTTATGAATTAGTAGAGTGATTGTTATTGTATTTATTGATCCCCCCACTGTTTCTTCCTGTGAATAGTTATTATGCATATTTTGGTTTGTAGATTTTTTGCTTTGTTCGATCCATAATCAGATCGTTATCGAGATTTACGCGGATACTCCACCAATGAATAATTTCAATTATCCTAAAGCTTCTAGTTGATAACTTGCTGCATTCTGAGTGCATGCGAAAATTGGTGAAATGTAAAAAGTCATAATCTTACATCAGCTTAATCCTGCAATTTTAAAAACTTAAAAAAAAATTTGAAATTAGGGTATTATTTATTAAACTGGTTTTGGACCAGTTTTTAATTTTCAATCCATTATCCGAAAATTTGCAACTTCATTTATAAAACAATTTTTATACTTTTCGCTTCGAGTAAAAGAGAGATTACAAATCATCACAGTTCAAGAATTTCGAATTTCAGCCAGCTTCAGGAAATGTTAAACTCGTTTTCCAATTTCAGCTGAGTTTTTAAAGGCCAAGATTGACGCAGTTTTTTGTTGAAAGTTGAAAAGTTTTCCAGGTTTTTTTGCTAATTTATTTCTAACCAAATCCGCATAAATCAAATTACAATTTACATAATTAAATAAAAATAAAGTATTGTCAAACCAATCTTTGAGGTTTCAAATTTCAAAGACTAGAAATAAATTCGTGCCAAACGAAACAAAACACAACATTTTCCTGCGTGATTAAAAGTACATTTAGAGAGAAAACTAGTAGAGAAAAACGAGTTTGATGATCAAAACTTGAAAGTTTCAAAATTCAGCCCAAAAATGTATATAATCCCTTTCAAAATTTCCACCGACTTGCGAAAATGCGAGTGATAACCGTTAGCAAGTAAATTCCACAAAACTAACAAGTACATTTCTGAAAAGGAAAACTAGTCGACTTTTCGTGATATAAGTTAATGAAATATTGATTCACAAAACTAAGAAATTTAGTAAACAACAAGGTTTTGTGGACAAATTCCTAAAATTCAGCTGACTTTTTAAAATGACATCATATGACTAAAATGCGGAAATCCTTATAGCCAAACGAAATATAAATCTATGAGTTTTTTATTAAATAGAGGAATGTCTGGCTATCAATCATTGAATTCTCGTTTTACTTCATCAAGAGATATTCAGCTTGCTTCCGAATTTCAAAGAATTTTAGTCACCTGAATATAAATTAGCACAGCTTGAAATGTTCGAAGTTTCAGCGGCTGCAGAAAATTTCAAAGTATTCCATTTTCAGTTGATTTGATTACAAATTGATAACTGACAAATTAAATAATTTAAAGTGTTGTTAGTAATAGATACTCTTGCGCTAATAATCCTTAAAATTTTCGGATTTTCTTGCGTCATCAAAGCGGTTTCATATGATTTTTATTTGTCAGTAAGGAAGCTCCAAAAATGTGTATGAAAGAATTCCAAAAATGTTGAAACATAGCACAGAAACACAAACATCAGAAAATCCAGGATTTAGAAACCGTGAAAGTTTTGGAACTGTGCATTGAGTAACACACTATTGAACTCACCATTCGAATTATGTTCTTAATCTTTGTACATCAACATCTGAAATACACTCTGAAATACATCAAAGAAATTCATTCAGGTAATACTATAGGAATATTTAAATAATCCTCAAAGCAGAAGAAGTTGTATTCAGTATTAAATAACATGTTTCTGCGGCTTAAGATACAGCCTGCTATTTCCTGGGACCCATTCTGGAAAATTCCATGTCACTCCGACTCTAACACCAATCGAATTTTTATAAAGGGCGACCGATTTAGCGTGACAGCAGTCGAGCGCCTTAGCCTTGCCGTCTCTTTATTTATTACGTAAGTTCCTAAATATTGTGGTTGTATTTCAAAATCACACGCAATGTATATGGCCAATGTCAATTAAGTTCAAGTTATCAGTAAGTTGCTACTCTAGCAGTTTTTATATGTTCCTTGTATTGCCTACAAGCGTCGAGTTGTACGTGACTGATATCCTTGGAAAGTAATAGTCGCATGTCCTTAATTAATAAGTTTCCCTGTTCTACGAAAATCGAGGGGTGGCCCTTTATATAGGGTAGTTGTCGCTTTGCGATATTAATGAACTGATTGAAGTTAAATGTTTGAACTTATTTATTACATTAAATTAACTATTGAGATACAAAATTTTGCTTAGTTGACGTCTAATCTTAAAGTTATTTCTAAATAATTAGAAGCAAAATATCCCAGTTAACAAATTAATTCACTAAATTTTCTTTAATAAATGTTAAACTTTCGAAATTCAAATATTTACCGAATAACAAGGCTTGAAAGCAATTAATGACAGGTGACTCCCTTGAAAAAGCGGTCCACATCTATCTGGATTATCTTTTTTGTAGCAGACTTTTTGTGAACAAAGGAAAATTATTCATGAAAATCGATCGAAAGGGCCTATAATTGGACATATTTTGTACACAAACCGTAAATGTTGTAAACGAGTAAAGGTGTAAATCATGATAATGATTGAGAATATTTTTGCAAACTAGTTTGTTCAGACAAATATATCACATTCATGACAAAATCATAAAAGGGATCCACGGTGGCATTTAACATGTATTGTTTGCTTGATCCTTTGTAAAATACTTGAAACATGGGTGGTTCAAAATTGGCATCATTCCTCTGGAAGTGTTCTCTGGAGGCATTTGGAAAGTACAGGAAAAATGTAAAAAACACGAATTCTCATTAAAAATCGATGTATAAATCTAAATCATACATTTGGAATAGGAATTTTTCTAATTAACGTTAAACATGTGTTGCCTTATGTAAATGGGTCACAATTAATAACAATAGTTTTTTGACTAAAAGACTAAGTTCCAAAACTTAGTTTTTTATTCGAAAATTTAGTAGTAGTAAACATCTTTATTTCTAAAAAAGGCTATCGACCTATCGGTCTTTCTGCCCTTGTTTAATACATGTAGTCTTAATCTAAATAAAAAACAAATATGAAAATTCTCTTGTTAATAGGTTAACAATATTATTAAATAAACTTTCCAATTCTAATGACAAGAAAAAAATTATTTTATTGTCCAATAGTCAGTTGCGTTTGTAAGTGTTCGAGTAGCGTTGATGTAGGAAACGGAAGCGGGATTGTCTGGATGGTCTTGTGAGACAACGGGGATTCAGTATGGTCCAGTTAAAGGGGTTGTTTGTCCATTTTGTCTGTAGATATATGAGTCTTTACGAAATCTTTGTCATGTTTGTGCGTTCGTATAGTAGTTGGGTGGGGGGGTTGTGTAGTGGGTTTTGGGGGTGTCTTATTCGTGTTATTAGTCTTAGTGCAATTTGTTCTGTTGTTTGTATATAACGTTTTGTCCTTTCTGTTCCGTTGGTCATGAGTCCATAGTCCAGCAAGGGTCTACAAATAGCTTTATATATTTTGGTGGCGGTGTTTGTGCTAATTCCTCTGTCTTTGTAGGTTAGTGATCGGAAGTGTTTTGTTCTCTTTATTGTTTTTGCCCTGATGTTTCGTATGTGTTTAGTGAATTTAAGTTTGTGGTCAATTGTGATTCCAAGGTATTTTACGTCGTTTTTTGGTTGTGTCGTTTGGCCGTCTGCAGTTATTGTAGGGGAGTCAACTTTGAGTCTGTGGTTTGTGAGCAGAAGTTAGTTTTTTGACGCGTTTGGTGTTAGTCTCCATTTATAAAACCATGTCATTGTGTTGTTTGTTAGTGTTTGGTGTCTTTGAGCTGCTCTCTCAGTAGTTTTGTCATGTACAATAAGTGCCGTGTCGTCTGCGTATTGTAATATGTATGCCGATCTGTCGATTTGATTTTTGTCTGGTAAGTTGTAATTGTATATGTCATGGCAGTATATATTGTAGAGAAACGGTGAGAGCGGGATCGTTGAGGGAGCCCTTGTTCAGGGGAAAAAGAAAATGACAGTGTTTTGTCAATTCGTGCTTGTAGTTGTCTGTTTTCTAGTAAGTTCTTTATGATGTGTAGTAGATATGTTGGTGTGTGTAGTTTGTATATTTTGTATAGTAAGCCTCTATGCCAGACACTATCAGCCGTGGCTCGTTAGCTTAGTGGTAATAGCGAAAATTTATTTTTATTGTTTTACATATTTATTTTAAAACTAAATCTCAAAATTTAGTTTTTTATTCAAATTTACATAAAAATAATTTTATTTATGGAACTAAAGATTGGTCACTCGTATCATTTAATTAGGTTAATAAGAATACTTTTTTGACTAAAAACCAAGTCTCAAAACTGAGTTTTTTATTCGAAAACTAATTTTTATTATTTTATTTATTTATTTTAAGACTAAGTCTCAAAACTTAGTTTGGGTTAGTTCCCCGGATCACAATTTAGATCACCGGATCTAAATGGGCTGGACTTTTACGTGGGGCATATAAAATACAAAGTTTACTCTACTTCAGTTTTAACCAGAGAAGATTTAGTTTTACGAATTCAGCAAGCTGCACTAAATTCATTAAACGATGGGGAAATTGTTTTAAAGTGGGTGGATTACATTTCGAACAATTTGTTAAATGTTTGATGTTGTGATACACCTCCAAATAAATTTGTGACTTTATTATGTACAGTTTCATTAAATGATTAGCCGCTATTTTAATTTTTTACTTGAAAACGTTGAGTTGTGCAGTGTTCCATTTTCGACACTTTTATGGGGTATTTCCTTAATGGTTATTGCTATCAAAAAAGTAGCATGGTTGCCGTAGTTTAGTGGCTAGGATTTTAGTGAAAGCTCCGATAAGCGGACAGTCCCGGTTCCACAAAAAATGTCAGGTTATGGGAAGTGTCCGCATAATAGAGATATGTATTTAATTAAAAAGAAATATTTATTTTCAGCTTCTTTATTGTCTACATATCTTTTATAACATTTTTCAACATAGAAACATGGAAACTTATTGTGCCGGTTTATTAACATATTCTAAAATACTAGTTTGGTGCGTTTTTTGAAAATTTTGTTGAATAATGCAATGTTGAAAATGGGTTTCAAGATTTTTAAGATGTTGAAATGCAATAAAATCATCGCTTGAAAATATTTTTAAAATTGAAATTGAAATGGAAATTGCATTTAAGGCATCATCATACGATTTTATGAGTGAAGCATTAGGTACATTGTCAACGTTTCTTCTGATTCGTCATCATCACTACTCATGAAAAGTTCAGTTGTGGAAAGGGCGGTAGTATCAGGATGAAAAATTTCCTCTTTAGTCTGCACCATATGGTCCATGTTTACAAATCCTTCTGCTACTGGATCACTTGCACCTAAGGCTTTTACATGACGCATTTCTTCTTCTGGCTTTTAATCTTGTGGAATGTCTCCTTCTGTCTTCTTGAATATAGCTTTTATAAAGCAATTCTTGACTGTTGCTGAATTTACTTTATTCCATGCTGACTTTATGAAAAATAAAGCCTCTTATACATTAATCGAAACTTGGAAAATCAATTTTAGTTAAAACATGTTTAAGAATAAGATCTCTATAATAAAATTTGAAGTTCTTAATGGTGCCTTGGTCCAAGGGCTGACATATAGAAGTGCTGTTGGGGGGCAAAAATATAACTTTGACATTTTTCAGTTTCACCTCACGAGGATGGTATCCTGCATTATCTAGAAATAAGAGCACTCTTCTTTTCTGAATCCCCATTTTTCTATCGAACTGAAACAACCATTCTGACATAATATCTTGAGTCATCCACGCTTTCTTGTTTGATTTCCAGATTGCTGGCAAATCTTGGATGGCAATGTTTTTCAAAGCACGAGGGCGAGCTGATTTTCCTATCACTAATAAATCCTCCTTCTTCATTTCTCAGATTTGAATGTTAAAGTTTTGTCTGGTAATGCACGAAAGAAAAGTGCGGTCTCATCTGCATTGAAAACGTCCTCCGGCTTGTTGCCAAGCAACATAGAAGGAAGGTTTTCCATAAATTGTTCTACCTTTTCTTGATCTACATCTGCCCCTTCACCCGAGTCACACTTAAAACGAATGTTATGCCGTTTTCACCTTTTTTGCAACCACCCTTTTGCAACCACCCGTTCGATAGATTGAAGCATGTGTAACCCGATTGCTTCGCAATATCCTTTGCCTTTGCTTTTACCAATGGCCCAGAGATGGGAATCTTATAGTTACGAGCTTTTGCAAATCACTCTAAACATTTTTTATCTATGTCAAAACCATCACTTTTTAGGAAACACCTCTTTTGTCCGACATTTTCACCACACTGCCATTTTGTTCTAATATCTTCTTTTTTTTTGGTTATTTCCGCCGCTTGAGTTTTTCCGATCTTAAATCGCCTTGCTAGTTCACGAGCGGACACTGTTTCTTTATCTAAATCATTTACTATTTCCATTTTTTCTTTTAAGGAAAGCATTTTCTTTTTCGGAGCCATATTCACAAACACTCTCTACATGTGCTCGAAACTAAATGGCACCATCCTCGATGAATAAAGCAAGTCAAGTCAAAACATCTAAAAGGGGGAATTTGTGAAGGAACTCCCCGAGTGAAAATCGCTTATTTTTGATAAAGGTTTTATTTGTAGGCCGCGTTTTACAGCTTCGTGTCCGCTTGTAAGAGCTTCTCAACTCCGTATGATAATAATATCATGTCCGTGTCCGTTTAATAGAATGTCCGCTTATAAGAAAGTGTTTTACATTGAAAACCATATGAGAAAATTCCTTTCCAAGAAATGTCTGGTTAAGAGAGATGTCCGCTTATTAGATCTGTCCGCAAGTAGAGCTTTCAATGTACCTATTATAGTAGTAGTAGTAAACATCTTTATTAGTAATAAATTATATATATATATATATATATATATATATATATATATATATATATATATAATATATATATATATATATATATATATATATATATATATATTATATTATTCTTATAAAGTTTAAATAGATCGCTTAGGAAACCAATATCCTGCATCCATGTCTTATATTATTGAAAAATAATTCAAAATGCTATATTTTTAGATTAAAATATACAGGGCGTTCCATTGATATATATATATATGGGTCCGATAACTTTTTTGCCTGACCCCGTAAACTTATTCTGAAAATTGCAGATTATTCAACAATCGTTAGAAACAAACTATTGTATAAAGTATTTTTCTGTATCTCTTTGAACTATGAAAATATAGGGTATTTTTGAAATTGACAATTTTGTTGATTTTCCCCTGTATCTCGTAAGTGAGTAAAAATTTTGGATCTTACCATTTTAAGTTTGATCTAAAAAGAACACATGCCACATAAACTACTTTCTTGGTAGCACTAAAAATTACTGAAATAACCTATAAGTGTCGAAAATGGGACACTCTGTATAGAGAAATTGAAAAAAACTTTTCCTTTTCAAACTGAATGAAGAACCCATAATTGAGTTTTATTCTACGAAAAAGCAGTGACGTATAATTTTTTCTTTAAAAACAACCTTTCACGGGTTAGTACGAAGTTGGTTATTGAAAAATGTGCTCCCTCGTTGACAGATCGCTTGCAAAATTCGTGTAAATATTCACTTTTTTTTTCATTAAGGAAAACACCCCGTATTTCGGAAAACACCCCGCATTAAGGAAAACACCCCGAATATAGCTTATAATGCAAACTCATATTGAAGGATCCGCTTTGGAAACTGAGCCACCCTGTATATCAGTTTTTATTGAGACTTAATTAACTTCACTTCCTAATTCCGTACTTCCTAAATACCGCCAATCAATACCTTCAAAGGGGTGACTTCAATTTTGAATCATACTGTATATTAGCTTTTTGTATGCTTACAAAGTTCTTATATAAAACACGCAAACTACATATAATTGGAAAACAGTACTGATGTTACGTTTACTGCGTTAATCAAAGCAACGAATAGTTTAAATGATTTGATATACATTGAGTACCAGAAGTAATGTTTTAATTCAGCGGAAGGTTTTTGGGAAAATGCTCGGACCTGTCAATTTTTATTTGTAAATGCGATTTTTAATACCAAATTTATTTATACAGGATGATTCAAAAATAACTTGCGACCATCAATTTTTTTTCAAATGGAAACAGCTGCATTGTATTTCAATTTTGATTTCTCCATTGAATTCTAAATATGATTTAGGTAACATGTGCAATACTTAAACTCAAGATTTCTTTTAAGTTTCTGTAGTCCTGAAAGGACCGATTTATTTCAAGAAATAGAACCGTAATCAAATTAAATGTTCAAATGTTGTGCCATTTACGGCTTAACAACATCCAAGGCGATCAACAAGTTAGATAGAGTTATGACACGCACTTCTTTTCGGATCGCCTCTTTCAACTCCTGCAGATTGTTTGGCCTGTCAACAAATACTTTTGATTTGAGGTAACCCCAGAAAAAGAAATCTATAGGAGGCAGGTCTGGCGATCTAGGAGGCCACTAGGATTGGATTGGGAAAGGTTTTCTCCTAAAAGTTACGCATATTGGCAGCATAGTGTGGAGAAGCACCATCTACCATCTTACCAGAAAGTCTGTCCTTCGCCAGGAGAGTCTCGCTCCAATGGATTTGGAAATACAGACACCAAGGCTGGAATTAAGTCAAGTTGGATAATTCTAGATATACTTGTCGAGTTAGATACTGTTCAAAGAAAAATGGTCGTATTGCTCTTCCGCGCACTATTCCACACCACACATTTATTCACTCGCGAAATCATATTCAAATAACTCTAGCACTCGAATAACTTTGTAGGCATGATATTTGTGCTTTTGTGCTTCTATACTAACTAGCATTTATAAATTGGCACCAATCTGTGAAAGAAGGGTACATGGATTTTCTTGCGAAGAAAGTAAAACGTCGAGTTGTTCATTTTCAGCCCGAGCAGAAGGTCCAGATTTAGGCAAATCTCTTACATGACCAAATTGTCTGAATTTATCTTCAATTCTACTCACCACCTTTTGACATATGGGAGAGAGGACGGTCACAGCTGATTTCATTACATAATTGAGCTGCTTCTATTTGGGTGGGTGTTCTATGATCAAGCCAGAGATTAGTAGATCTCTGATCAAACCCAACAATGCAGAAAATATTTTTTCTCGTTCCGTTAACTTAACCATTTCGAAAACCGTAAAACTCAAAATTTCACATGTCAGAAATAAACAGACATACACAAACGAATGTTTCTATTTGTTTATTTATCGCCCTGAAATCACGATTAATTTTTAAGGCATCTTGCTATTTTGGTAGATAATGTTTTGCCTCGTAAATTCCGCGAGTTATGTAGATATATAGGACACGGTACCTGAATCAGACTTAGAATCCGATGGAGAATTCAAAATTGAAATAAAAAAATAGGTGCTTTGATATGTTAAAACAAAGTTGAGGGTCGTAGTTTATTTTTGGATCATCCTATGTATGTAATAAAAATTCTGCTCAAATATTTTGCGGACATTTATCAAGTTATCTCAAGTTATTTTTGTGCACTCATTTGTAATCCGGTGGCGAAGCTCTTCAATCGATTCTGAATCATAAATTTTACTTTTCAAATACCCCCAAAGAAAAACGTCCAAAGGATTTAAGGTCGAGGACCTCGGTCGCCACTCAATTGGTCCTCGTTTACTAATCCACCGACCAGGAAATTTGTGGTCCGAAAATTGCCTTACAGGAGCTGCATAATGTTATGGTTACCGTCGTTTTCTATTATTTCCGTAATTATTGGACCTATTTTATTTTCCAGCATCTCCAAATATAACACGGCCGTAAAGTTTCCAGGAATAGAAAGAGTCTGTAAATGACTTGAAGACATCTTAAATGCATTGGCTGTTACAAATATGAACGTCTTTAAAGCCGTCTTGAAGAGACCACTTCAAGACGTCTTGAAGAGATGACTTAAAGACGTCTTGAAGAGATGACTTAAAGACGTCTTGAAGAGATGACTTAAAGACATCTTGAAGGGTGTTCCCAGGTTCAAAATATTTCTTACTACTGGGAATGTAAAATTTAAAAAAAAACATGTTTTTGTTTGATTACTTTTTTAAATTTTGGCAGACGCCCTGCGGATCCAATTTTGCATGGCGTCTTATTATTATTAAGCGTCTTGTAATAACATATTATTAATAACTACACATCTAAATGTAATATTATATTTAAATTCACTTCAAATTGAAAATATTCCTGGGTTTCAGTCAATTTTATTATTTATTATTTAAAATGTTACAAATACGTTTCGGTGTCTTTCTCCACCATCATCAGTTTGTGCGTATAGTTGTTTCTACCTTCACATTTGACTGGTCACTTGATGTGAATTAAAGTACAGTCAGGAAAATATACGTAACGATATTATATTTAAAATACACATAATTTTTTTTAAATATTATTTTCGTTTCCATAATAAACACCACTAAGAAAAAGTGTTAGTAAAGGTCTGAACTATCAAGTAAGCAAATTTTGAATATACAAAGTGCTAGAAAATTAAGTTGATTTAATTTCATCGGAAATTTGAGATTTTTCGCCAAAAACAAATCGGAACCGTAAATTTACCGGTGCAAAAAACCATTATTTTTCCAACCAATAATGGAGAATATCCTAATGACTCCAATCCCCAAAATATATTCCAACCTTCTGAGGTTACGGTCTTTGGGTACAACATTATACATTATAGAACAAAAAAAAATGATAATTACCAAATGTGGAATTTCTGAAGATTTTAACTCTGTGAGTTAGCCAATTGGCGTCGCAGGGCTCGCTTTTATTAATCGCCGAAAGCATTCTTAATTTGTGAAATATTGTTCCCCGCTGATATACGTGGAGGGAATAGCTTCCGCACTGGCATCATCCAGGAACTGAATAAATGTCCATGATAATCCTGGCGGCTGATAATTTTGTCAAGTTTGCTTGAAATGAGTTATTACTACTACTACTGTTAAAACTTCGTAAATAACCTCTTAAATGGGTCTTTTATAAGGTATTAACAATACGTCTTATAATAGATATTTACAAGACGTCTTAAAGACGTCCTCTGGCAGGCATTTACAAGACGGCTTGTAGTAGGCATCTTTAATATACATTAAAGGTATCTTCAAGAGACATACGACGTTCGGACATAATAACGACATAAAAAAGACGTCTGGGTAAGGACAACTATGTCTATTAACAACGCCGTGGAAACAGAATGTCCATTCATCTGATAAGCAAATATTAAACAGCAAATGTCTATTATTGATGAACCCTTGACTCATTTGTTCGCAGAACTCCAATCTTCTATCATAATCATCTTCATTGAGTTCATGTACAAGTTATTCTTAGTATTGACGTGCGAGAAACTCCCGAAGATGTAGCCAGTTGGCGAGTACTTTGGGCATCGTCAAGTGCTACGTGTCCCAAAACCGCTGTTCCCATGGCATTGTTTCTCACCGTTCGAATTGGATGGTGCAGAATATTAGTCACAGATCCGGATTCTTCAAACTTCCTGATTAATTTTCCCACAGACTTATCGTTAATAGTTATGCTTGGATGTAAGTGATTAAATAAACGGACGGTAGCCTTGGCAAAACTTCCATTTTAAAATAAATTTTAATTATTTCTACTCTTTCGCAATTGGAAAATTTCTTTATAATGAAAGATGTGCAAGTTAAGTTGAAAAAAAGTTTAAGCCCACACTGACACTTGACGGCTTCTCGTTGTTTTGACTAAACTGTCAGAGGTGTTCATAGGAACTGCAATCTGCGATACTTTCAAACTGCTCAATATTTCAATCATTCAACAACATTTGTACAACAAACGCAATTTAAATTAAAACAGTTGAAGATGGATATAAGACAAGCTAAACTAAATTTACTACAAACTTCTGGCAGGATCAAAAAATGGCATACAACTCATAGGTTTTCATTTAAAAAGCAAAAGTTTGACGTAGTATCTTGTTTATGAAACACCCTGTATAATGCAATGATAGTGAGAAAGTTGACGTGTTCGAGCGTTTTCTTCTAAATCTGCAAGGAGAGTCATAAATAGGGGTGCGACCTTTTCGTTGGCCCACCCTGTATTATAGCTTGATGCTGCGATTGGGAAACCGCTAAAGCTGCTAAGCCCCCAGCTTTAATTCAATGGCGAATGCGCATAAATCGTTTCCAGTCAGAAAGCGTTTTCTCCCGCCCGACGCAGCCCTACTTAACGTCGCCCACGCTTGCCTGAAACGCATTAGGCGTCACTGCTGCGGAGCTAGGGCTTGGGAGTAGGACTGTCACTCCCGGCCAGATCAGGCAGTTAACGTAGAGGGGCGAAAATGACACCTTAGGTCCGCGCCTGGACCAGGCATTTATGTCGTCAGGAATGATGTAAATTGAAAAAGCTTGGACTTGAGAAATGGCCGGATGCACCCCTGGCTACACACGATGCGCCGCGGCGCGGCGTCTGGTGGCGGCTGCTTAATAGTCTCGGCGCAACACAAACGCAAGTAAGCGCCACGATCGCGGGCTGAGTCGTTGGTCCGTGGCTCTAAACTCCCGATTTTTACGAGATGGGGCCCAAGCGTCCAGATCGGGCCCCGGTGAGTGAGTGCCAATGCAAACGATCCATGGCGCCTCGCTAACGCTTAGGCATCCATTGGCATGGGCATCAGCGTGGCGCCCACGTGTGCCCGCGGCTCCCTTCATGGCCATTGATAAAGGTAACGAAAAAAAGTGACGTCACCGCCCAACATAAACTTCTAACGTCTTCTTACTATGCCCCTACTTGCACTCTATTCTGTGGTTGTGCCCGGAAAATCGCAAGCTGCATCTGACCGGTGTGCGGATTATCCACAAGGGAGTACGCACTCCCTGGGTGGTTTTTTGTATCGGAACAGGGAAAAGCTTTATTAGATATCAAGAGTTCGATTTGGACCAGCAATCTTTCTCCCGGGGAGTATGTGGCTCTCGCGTCAAGAATCTCTCCCTGACCTTAATGTTTCAGTTAGTCACAATCAAGGGAGCATTTTGATAAACGCGACTATGTGACATATATGCTCTATATTGACCCACTCTAGCTCGGTAAATGGAGCAAGTTGTGGAAACACCTAGCCCTCAATATATAAAAACAGAAAAATTATCACGAAATCCGTAATTGTGTTTGTTTTGCTTCCAATTCGTAATATCTCCATTTAGTATCCTCATGTCAGTCGAGCGCAATATTTCGAACGTTAGTACGTTCCGCCGGAGCATCCCCCCCACGTAAAGGCAGGCTAGTGAGAGTTTTTAGTTTAAATCCCAAATGTTTCATCTGGAAAAAATTCAGGAAAAACAAATTTCAGAATTTGCCACCAAACGATCGTTTATAGCAAAGACAACTAAAAACTTTAATAAAACCAACTTTGAATAATTCAGCCCACCATCCATGTCCTATCTATTTAATACCGATGCTATTTTTACAAATCAATAAACGACTAATCCAAAATTAGCATTTTATCCGTATCTTCACAAAGCAATTACTTTTTTATTAACTCGGTCATATAACGCGTGTAGGGCTAGTCAAATATTGAAAAATTAATGATAACCCAGCTGTCGTTGCGTCTTTTTTCCGAACAATTTCCACCTGTTCATGCCAGCTTCCTCCAAGTCACAGCTCGGTCGTTTTTGTTCATCTGACACATGTCCGTTTTGTGCGCAAGATGAGAGCCTACGCATAAAGTTTTTCACGCATTTCTTCTTCCTCATCCGCAAAGTTCAACCAAGGACCGGTCGCTCCAATCTGTCTTATATTACTGCCCGGATGTTTCTTCCCGCGTATTCTGCTGAAATATCTGGTCTCGGAAGGAAGGGTGCTGTGTTTGATTCGTGTTGTTAGAGTTCGACTCCAGTTCCAAATGGCATCGGTATGGATCAAGGGAATGTTGATGTTTTGTTCTCAATTTATGTATCGTAACTGCATGTTCAATCAATGTATTTCAAATTTTTAATTCTAATCAATTAACAGTGTTTGTCAAATATTCGAATATTTTATTTTTTAGTTTTTAGTATATGTATGCATGTTTGTATTAAATGTTTTCTGGTAAATCGAATCGAAACTTGCCTTGAACGTTTGCACCATTTATTAAAAAAAACTTTCTAAACTTATTTTTAATTTGAGTAGCAACTTGTAAATCCGTAATCATTTCATCCAAAATTTGCTTACAGCCCCTTTCGCGGTGCTTGTTCAGGGGGATCAATTATCTGCCAATTATGTACATTTGCTTAATTAAAAAACTCAGCGATTTTGGTTTTGTTTTACCAGGCGCAATTAAAACTGTTGAAACTTTGTTTGCTTCTTGAATGCTGACTGAGAGAAAATTTCTGCTGCGAAAATTGTTTGATATTTAAAAAATTAAATAATTCAAAATGTAAAATAAATTGTCAAGCACTAGCTGTATGTTTTGCTTGCGACAATGTACAATGTTTTTATTGGCGGTTTAATATCCTTCAAATACTCCAGATAAATAAATAATTATCTTATTCAAGCACGGGCAGAAAGTTTAAAGGTATATTGTTTATGTCATTTATAGTGGGCGTTTAAACCAAACATTTTCTTCTAACGCTTCCGAAATACCCAAGGGTGCACTATATTTAATTATTATCGGGATATTTTCAAAACCAGGAAACACATTTTTTCTCTCTAATGTTATTATGGTAAATTGGAAACCCCTGAAGGAATCACTAGGTAACAATATCCTGCTTAGTGAGCATGAAGCCTCATTTTTATTATTCGATTAAGTATGCTGAAAAACTCGAGTTGATATATTGCCGTAAATTATTATTGCAATATTATATATTTATAAGTTGCCTTATTTGAATTGCTAATTTAGATATGCCAATAAAATATAATATTTCCAATCTATTATCTGTTTTTGTTTTGTAAAAACTTATTCTTAATCCTGCCTAGGACAAAGAATTGACTTCCATATAAATTTCGTATCGCAACTTTCATTTATGCTTCGCTGCAATTGCGAATTGAAAATCACAATTAGATGATCTATAAGATTTTTCGTGTTCACTGATTCTGATGTCAAAAGCAATTTACATATCACATCATAAAAAATTCAGTAGCAGTTACAAATCTGAGTCGGCATTTTTGTATGTCGTTTCTTTGGTACTCGACTTTCTAGACAACCTACAATGGCACTTTCGGGTAAGTCTGTTTGAAAACTTGTAAAATATCATATTGTTTAAGACAGCTGAAAATCTTATTTTTACCGACGGTAACCAAGCGGCTTGAAAATTGCCAATCAAAGATTTATTTTAGTAAAAATAATATTAAGTTTTGTATACAGCATGCATTTTTAGAGAGGCATAGATGCAAATTTATGCAAGGTATTATTTAAAAAGTTAATTTATATTTTTCTTGTGAAATACATCTTCAAATTATAAAATACCTGACAAATTGGTTTATCAAAAATTGCACATCTGAAAAGAGAACGACAGCATCCTTTTTGTATGCAAAAATACAAACTTTAATTTTGTGGATATGAAGAATATCTCTAACGGACACCTTGTAATTCTACTCACATAAAATACGTCTTCTACCCACGAGCTCTTCAATTCAATTTGTTTTTCTTCGGATTTGAGTGTTTGCTGAACTTTTCAATTTTTCTTGAGCCATATTAAATGTACTACTTATAAGTAGTAAAAGTAAGTAATTCGGCAACAGTTTTCTATGGATTAAAAAATGTAAAAGAGAATTCCAGATCAACAGCTCACCCATTTATCAAATCATTTTCAATATATTTAAGATACTAAGTATGTGAAGCTTTAGTGGCGATTCTATTTCTAGAGAAGTTTCCGTCGCAGAGACTTGGAAACGGGAATCTGATCTGATCCGGTTTTGAATATTTTCAAGATCTTCTACTAAAAAAACAAGTTCATTTATCTCGATAGCAAAAAGTTTACATATTTTTGGGTTTTTTCTGATTTTTCGCGGTTTTAAGTGAAAAATAAATTATGGAATCATCCAGGAAACACACACGACAAATTCCAGTTTGATTTTTGATTCAATTAGAATTGCCCCTCGTAGAATACTAATCCATTCGAACTGCGGCTCGGGCATTCTTCGTCCTTACGTATAGAAGCGAGAGCAACATGTCAATCGCCATAGATACCGCCCTTTCTACGCCTATATGATCGATGTACCAGAACAAATCGGAAAATATTTTTCCGTCGCAAAACTTGTCATTTCCGTAAAGTGGTAGTGAATTGTTCATTGCTGGTTCAATATATTTATGTTAGATTGTTAAAAGTTTAGAATTTCAATCAGGTTTTTGTTGGTGAGTTTAAATGTTTGGAATTAACAATGATTTGCAATGGTTTTATTTAAAGTTTAGTTGATTTTCTACGGATTGTTCATTTCTTCCTTGCTAAAGGGGAAACAATTCAACAAAAAGTTGGTGGCTTTCATATTATGAATTAAAATTTTAGAAATATAGTACGTGTTTTATGACATCTAGTTTCACATTTGCCATCACATGTTCTTTTTTTACTCAATATTCCATATTCATTATGTGAATTGAATAGGAGCGAAAATGGAATTAAATTCTAATTTTACGGAGTGTAAATGTATAAACGTCTGTTTTATAGCATCATTTTTGAAAAAAAAACATTGCAACGTATTGGGCTTTGAAAAAAAAAGCAAGGTTTCAACTATATCTAAAGAAATTAATATTAGTAGTAGTAAACATCTTAATTTCTAAAAAAGGCTATCGACCTATCGGTCTTTCTGCCCTTGTTCAATACATGTAGTTTTAATCTAAATAAAAAACAAATATGAAAATTCTCTTATTCTAGCTTAACAATATTATTAATAAAATTTCAGTGGCAAGAAGAAATTATTTTATTGTCCACTAGTCAGTTGCGTTTGTAAGTGTTCGAGTAGCGTTAATGTAGGGAAACGGAAGCGGGATTGTCTGGTTGGTCTTGTAAGATAAAGGTTTTAAAGGCCAAGAAATTAATATTATTATTGCAGAAATGAAAGATTGTTATTGAAGAAAATTAAATAGCGTGCAAAAAGTTGTTCCAATGATGTCTCTTCAAATTTTCGACGTCATCAATACAGACGTTGTTTGTATTACCGGATATTATAGCGCAAGTAATTTGGATTTAATATTTCCTTAATATACCATATTTTAAAAAATAGTTTCCAATCTGCTATTTATATAAATTGTAATTAAAAAATCAAATACATCAAATTCATGAAACTAGACTGAAATAGCTTAATTAAATTGTACCATCTTACAAGCGCTTACAACTATAAAAATGTTGGGACAAAAATGTTGCTTCCAGTTTTAACAGTAGCTTGAGCCCTGGCGCGTATCTGCACAATTTTTAAACAAAACCGATGTGCTTCTAATTTCTCTTAAAATAAAAATTATTTTTCAAATTCACATTCAATTTGACAATGGAAACGATTTTCGGCTTCAGAGAGGAATGTATTGACTTACTGTACACTCCCTGCAAATAATTAAGGGAAGCGTTATACATGTAGATACGAATCCACTAATTGGCAATACATTATTAAATGGAGTTGTTCTGATTACAGCCATTAAATTTTTTATGCGTCTGAATGAATCCAAATACACCATAATGGAAGTTAACACCAAAATTCAGATTGCAGGCACACAATTTTCAACGTTTTTTGACTAAGTAATTACAAATTTTATCCAACCTAGGGGCAATTGGTTATCAATTAATGTGATAAAAATTTCTACAGTAGCAATAATAAGTTGAAATATAAATAAGTTCCTTGGTGTTTCTTCATGCAGACCAAGAAACCCATAAAGTGCACATGTGAAACATTCTTTTTTGTAAGAATTTATTGAATCATAATTAAAAAAAACGTTTAATACGTAATAATCAATGTTGCTAGAAAGCACATTGTCTGCAGTATGCTGTGGCTTTATGCATAAATAACTAAGCCATTAAAATCAACGTTGATGTCATTAAATACTAAATAAAGTAAGTATTGCCATTATAAGTAATTAAGCCAGCAAGCATGCTTATTGCTGTTCTCAAAGGGCAGTTTCATGATCAAAAACCACAACTCAACTGCCATTAAATTGTAATTTAGGCATCAACAATTTATTTGATGTTTCGATCGAATATTCTAATTGATCATACCTTGATAATCTTAATTGAGCAGCATAATTAAAAAGTTAATAAATAAACAGTAGCATCTGAAAATAGCCCGGTATACTCGGGAAACTGGCGAACGATTTACTTTTCAATTTTGAAACAACTGTTTTTCGCACCGCGTGTTTTTACAAAATGTACTTTACTTTGAATCAACAAAATTCGAATTCCAAGCAGTAAACGCAATAGCGTTATATTTTTCAAAACGTAGCTCAAAAGTACTTTAAGTTTTACTCAGTGAGTAAACAATACTATAATAATTTACCTGTACTACAGCCTGTTAATAAAATTTGGTGTGGCACATCATAAACAGAATTAACTAGACTTACTAAAGTATTAAGTAAGGGAAGTAATAATTTATTGACGCTAGACGTTCCAGTTTTGCCAATTATTAGATTTTATTTTTAAACGTTAGATACTTTGCAGATTTGTATACATGTTTCTCACTGTAAATGTAGGTATGGCTAAGGAACTGTAAAAACAGTTCCTACTATGTATTATTATTACCTATCTTTTTATAGCAGATTGTTGCGATATTTCAAGAATTACCACTCCGAGTCAACCAGATACAGTAGGTACTATTAATTAAACTTATACATGGACAAGTGGGGTTTTTCGAAAAATAATGGAACACTTTCTGATAGAGTATGTTTCTTTCTTTTCAATTTTATGGTTGCAGTAGGTATATAAATTACAATGAAGCATGAAATGATTTTGCAGGAAATACATTACAAATGTACTTATTTATTTAACTTACCATTTGTTTCGTGTTGTACCATTATTAACGAAATGCCTTAATTAGCATAAGACTAGTGCATATAAATATTCCCGGCCACGCTGTGATGTGAACGTTTTTGTTTCTAAATATAAAAAAGGCATTAATGCAGCTTTAGGTTTCATTTAAAGGCGTGAATTTATAGTATTGTGCCCTCTACCATACATACAATAGTTTAAAAAAATATATTCACACTTTAAGGACCATTATTCCATTAACACAGTTTCAAGAATCTTAATAGACAAAATGGGTTGAAGAAATGTTATTTTTTCTGGCCTTAAATTAGCAAAAAATTAATTTCAGATTAATTATCTTAATTAAAATATGTAAAATTAAAGTTAACATTTAGATTGAAACAAGTGAATAAGTGAAATATTCGTATGAAGGAAAACACTTATTATCTTTATTAATTTGCTATGAGAAGTCACATTTAGCGTTTATACTTAGAACTGCTGGTGGAAATCTTGTGTTGAAATTATTAGACAGTGAAAATTTGGGTAGTGGAAAACTTCAGGTTACGCTATATTATTTGATAATAGCGTGATATTAAAATATATAAGCTCTTGATACAATAAGAAATATTATAAATTGCTGTTAATCATTTTTTACTTCTACCTCCTATCTAATAATTTTTAAATACTGGTAGTTAATGATCAGCTGAACAAATAAATGCTAAAAGCATTGATAGGTGTTTTAAAGGGAATTTAAAATCGAATTTTAATCAATGGTTTATGGAGATATTTATATGAAATAATGATTTAAATATTTCTGCTTCAAGTTCTTAGAACAGCAGAAATACGAGCTTTGTAACTAAACTAACCCAAACTAAACTAAATTTCTAGGACTTATTAGTTAATATAAATTTCTATATTGCTTATTAAAATTTGCTCAAGAAAATACCCAGCCCAAAAGCAATACGTTTTAATTTGTTTGTTTTTTCACGTAAAACTTCCAATAATGTGAAAATCAGATCCTATTCCTTATCTAGTTGATTTAACTTGAGCGTTATTTATCATCATCATGTCATTATTTTATTTGATTTTGGTCACCTAATTAACAATCTCATACGTAATAATGTGCTTAGTAGAAGCAGTTTTATGTATTTTCTAAGACTCGAGAAGCTGCGAAGCAAGATTCGAGCAGTTAGTCTAAAAAGTTCAATTTATTGCTGCCGTGCGACGACCCTTAACTTATCTACGCGTTGTATGTCGTTTGTTATCATCTCCAGTCCCTCAATATCTTGATTCCGGTAAACTAGTGGCACATACCCTCGTGTAAAGAGGCTTAGCTACTGCTTTATGATTTAGGCTCAAAAAATTCTACTGTTCATTTTGTCTTGTCGTCAACCGGATACATATACATATCTATAAAATACATGATATATTGTCAAGTTAAAGGTTGAAAATAATCCCGGCATTGGAAAGGTCTATAACATTCGAAATAAGCATTTTGTCATCCCATAATCTGAAATTAGCTTTACAAGAAGCTTCTTCAATCGACAGTAATATCGTTCTTTTTGCAGAGATACAAGATATACACAGATGTAGATAAATTTTCAGTTTTTTTGCTTATTCTCACCTAAACCTAAATAGTTTATGGTCACTCATTAACATTATTTCAACCATTGCAATCGAAATATTCACTGAAATCAAAAGAGATAGACTTTCGAGGCCATTCCTTGAAACAAGTGGGTTTTTCCGGTTTTTAGGCCGTCGTCCGGTAGAATTTCTTCTTGACGTTTCGCAAGCACGTGCGGCTTGCATCTTCAGAAGTGGTTTGCTTGAACGCTTGCACTGTTCTGATGTTTAAGTTTATGATGTTTAACTTATTCACTGAAATGTTTAATTTTAAATACGAAGCTTAAATTCCCTTTAAAGCACAGAAATTATCACCCATTATCTGAATTGTTCTCCCTAAATTGTAAGCGGCGGTAGTAGCCCAAGGTTCTAAAATACATGTTTGTGTAAAACATTGCACTTAAATGTGTTATTTTGATTAACTATAGAATGCATTTACTACCAAAAAATAAGGTTATATATGTGGTAACATTTGAAAACCATATGCAAGATATTCTATTAAGCAAACCTTTCTTAACTATGAACCACACAATGATGGGTACTAGAAAAATTGCCAAGAAGTAATGTTTTATTAATTGTTATAAAATACGATTAGCTTCCAGCAATTGTTGAAAATGCTGAATAAGAAAGCATAATTATTTTTGCAATTTATAATATTTTTTTAATTACTGATTCCATTTTAGCAAACTTTGGAATCTTCTTTTTGGGAAAATATTTTGAAAAATGAATTATAAGCTTTCAAATATCTCCATTGTTACGGGAAACTGGGCTTTTCCAAGATCAACTAGTCTCTTGGTGCAGAAGATAATATAAAATTTCCTATGAACAACGTGTCAAAGCATTGTTTCACATGAACTTAAATATATTCATAAAAATACATCGTTTTTTCTCCCACATTTTTTGAGGATGCCTATACATCCGCTACTGTTTCAGTTTTTTTGCTACAATATTATCTACATGCTACAGCATGTCTGTAGCATGATATCTTAAAGTGTCTTTTTGTTAAATCGTAATTTCCGACCAACAATTTAAAGTCTTAAGTATTTCCGCAGAGGCCGCGTAATGAAACAATCTGCATTTATATTTATTTCCACATTTTATTTAATTGGCATTGGACAGAGCTAAGGGAAAAGATCCGATGATAATAATATAAATTTAATTAATATTGAATTATTAATTTCAAATCAGTCAATTTGTTTCTCTCACATGGATATTAGATAAATCGAACTGCATGTTACAAATAAATAAACGATTCTTTGTTGATAGAGCTTATATCCCGTATATTTCACTGAGTAATCCAATTTATTTGAATCAAAAGATGAAATTTAAAAAATCTTTGATGTTTTATTATTAAATGCCAGATGATTTTAGTTAAAAATTATGAACAGAACTGTTTAAAATGGAGTAATGTATTCAGTTCGGTTCATTACATCATAGCTCATATATTATTGAGGGGCAGAAAGACCGTGGGTCGATAGCCTTTTTCTAGAAAATAAAGATTGTTATATCTTATTTTATATATATATTTATATATAAATATATATATATATATATATATATATATATATATATATATATATATATATATATATATATATATATATATATATTATTGAGTAAGTACTGGTAAAATATTGTTTGGTACTCAGTTATTTACCGAAACTGCGGTTTTATAGACTTAAGTTAGCCATCTTGAAGTGTATATTGTGAACACAAATGGAGATGGAAGCAACTGCGAATATACCTATTTATAAGGTAATTCTCATAATCTAAATATAGTGGTATTCATGTTTAAATTAGCATTCTTTTTTATACTACAATTGCAAGCTATATGTGGAAATGTACTGATAAAACTTCGTAATAGGTACATACACATGTCACTCTTAATATGATACAACATACAACAACACTAAACTAACAGTAACCTTATTCTGAGATAACTTTGAATCTAAGAAATTAAAATGAAAAAGTATTGAGTTAACTAATGGCAAGTTGTATTGTTTGGTGGTATTCTAATTATCATTTTACCTAATCTGTATCAAAGATCTGTTTAACTCTCGTAAACATAATCCTAAAATGTGACTGTTTTATGTTTATCAGACATTGAGATTTAGATTGCTTAAGGTGTTTATAGATCAGATAAATAAAAAGTTCTCATAATTATAAAGGTTGGATGTTTTTATCCATTAAGCATGTCGCGAAATACAATTTCGCCTAAAGTTCCTCTAAAACAAAAAAAACAGAAAAATGTATAAATTCAATGTAAAAAACGTTTTAAAATCATGGCATTAACTTATTTCACAACTAATTCTACTTTGTGACAGTTTCCATGACGCCGTAAATTTGTAAATTAAATATTTATTGTTAAAACGATGCAGTGATGTAATTTCGGTATATGTTGGATTGGTCAACTGTTTTCTGCGATTTATTTCCTGACTGTCGCGATACGTTATAGAGAAAATGTATGAAAAACGGATACGGCCTTTTCTTCAAATATTTATTTAAACCCTTAGGAAGGACGGGAGCATTTATCTTTATATAAATATAGACTTACTTTGAGCAAATCTCCAAAGCAAACTTTTGTTTAACTTTGAAATGTTTGGCATTTAAACCTTACAACACAGAAACAAACAAGTTTGCAAATAATTGTTTGATTATTTCAGTTTTATTAGGAAATTGGTATAGAATATTTTAAAACTCTCGCAGTTTTCACCACGTCGTATTGTATTATTTTATATCTTTATTGCTTTTGAATTCGAAAACAGATTTATTCACTCATTTTTTTTTGTTATCGACGAGGTTCTTCTGAATTTTTGAAACTGTGAGTTTGTTAGTGTGAACATAACATTCTTAGAAGCAAAAAGCAAAAATTTGAACCAAAAATGTTTTAGAGGAATTATTCCATTGTATACTTAGAGTATACAATGAAATATTTGCCAGATTTTAGAGACACTTTCATAGTCACACTTATACAGTTGCGCTGAAAACTACTTTTGTTCATAAATCATCATGATACTGATATGACACTGAAATAAAACACATGCGACTAAACACAGCACCTAGCAGAGGGAGATAAAGCTAATCAATACAAAATAAGTTTCAATCCAGTAATATGGAGAACCATTGACAAAATATAACTCTTATTCGCATCTTGAAACATTTTCAAATCGACTAAGTTAAGATTGCAATGCTTTTCCTAATATATCTCTTTTCTGTATATTTATAATAAATAATGTTTGGTTGCAATTGAAATATAAAACAAGCTTTTCTTAGCAAGCTTTAAAAAAATAAGTCATTCTGATCAGGGATTGCTTCAGTTGTTTTACATATTCTAACAGAAATTTACAGAAGAACTTTCGAACTTCAAGGGATTCGTTTGCCAGGAGGTAATTTAAATGTTCTCAAATGAGTAGAAAAATTTTAAAGTTAAAATAATTTAACTTACTCTATATAAAATCCTAAGTACATCCACATATACATTATCATATTAATCATAATACACTAAATTCGAATATGCACGATTAAGGTCTCAAAATAACGTGGTTCGTTTTGTAGTAATTTTTTCACATCACTTCTTTTAACAGTTGCCCATGGCAAAAATTAAAAGTATTTTCCCTTACAACTTGAGAAGCCGAGTTTCTGTCACATCCAGAGCTTTATTCAGAACCCTCGACCTACATGCGGATTTCATGCTTGCAACTACAGCAAACGTTTCCTTCATTTAGCACCATTTTTAACCCCTTTAATGTCATAAGACTTCTTGCATTGCGTTCAAAACGCTTTTTCAGTCGCTGGAGGGTCCACACCTGTAGACGGCTTCTGTGAAGGAACTGTTGCCCATAGTGCCACAAGGTTCATAATTATATTATAATTTTTCTGTTGGCGAAAATGTCTCTGAGAAATTAATGAAAGTCGCGAATACCAAAAAAACAAAAAAGACACCAATTATATGGTTTTTTAATTCCCATATGTTGCTAGTACGTTCATATGATGATAGTACGCATTGATTTGCAGATTAATTATCTCAAAATCAGAGTAATGCAGATTTATTATTGCTCTGGAATCTCATTTGAAAATCTAAATTTAAACAACTGTATTATTTACATCTGGTTAGAGGGGCGAATTTATAGGTCCATGAATAAAACGGTTCCTTTTTTTATTTTTGCCTTTCAGTGTCACTAACCTTTGTTAATTTACGAATAAAGCAGCAGGTATTTAGCAATATATTTCATTTCTTCCGACATGCCCCCAGACAACACAACCTCACCAAAAGACTAATATTTTTTTAGTGTAACGGAAGTTTCATATAAATTATATATACATTAGTTATCATTCAAAACAAGAATTTTCTGTTCTTTAGATTAAAACTTCAATTTGTTTTGAATATCGAGCGCGCAACTTCTGCTCACAAACCACAGACTCAACGCTGAATCCCCTACAATAAATGCAGACGGCCAAACGACACAACCAAAAAACGACGTAAAATACCTTGGAATCACAATTGACCACAAACTTACATTCACTAAACACATACGAAACATCAGGGCAGAAACAATAAAGAGAACAAAACACTTCCGAACACTAACCTACAGAGACAGAGGAATTAGCACAAACACCGCCACCAAAATATATAAAGCTATTTGTAGACCCTTGCTAGACTTTGGACAATTCTCATGGCCAACGGAACAGAAAGGACAAAACGTTATATACAAACAACAGAACAAATTGCACTAAGACTAATAACACGAATAAGACACCCCCAAACCCACTCACAACCCCCCCCCCCCCCACCCAACTACTATACGAACGCACAAACATGACAAAGATTTCGGAAAGACTCATACATCTACAGACAAAATGGACAAACAACCCCTACAACTGGACCATACTGAATCCCCTTTGTCTTACAAGACCAACCAGACAATCCCGCTTCCGTTTCCCCACATCAACGCTACTCGAACACTTACAAACGCAACTGACTACTGGACAATAAAATAATTTTTTCTTGTTATTAGAATTTTATTTAATAATATTGTTAACCTAGAATAAGAGAATTTTCATATCTGTTTTTTATTTAGATTAAGACTACATGTATCAAACAAGGGCAGAAAGACTGATAGGTCGATAGCCTTTTTAGAAATAAAGATGTTTACTACTACTATCGAGCGCGCTAGCCAATATAGCAAACCCCTGACCCACAAAAAACCTTAAAACCCTACCGGTTTCAAGTTGAAACTCGAATGTGTGAAAACTACGAGTATAGCGAGATCAAAAGAATCCTTTGGAAATAAACAGCTTTTAATTGAAAAGCGAAATATTCCCGGTTTTGTGATGAATTTTATGGCTAGCTTGATTTGAAATTTGAACAAATTCAATCGACAATCTATGAAACATTTTGTTATTAAATTTTCATATATAGTGATTCAAGTCAACATATAATGAAAATCAAGATAAAGGTCCAAGGCAGTGTGCAATTTGGCGTAAACGCCTCATTAGCGACAAAGGCAGTGATATTTTTCAAAATTGACGATTTCAAAGCATTTGAAAGAATTGCTTCCAATATATTTCCATTGTGTGGGTGTATTTTTAAAACATAAATGTGAAAGTAATGGATCAAATAATAGGCCCCATTCAATGTTTATCTAGACATGGGAGAATGTAGCTAGCTTAATAAATTAATATGCGACACGTTGGCATTCTCGGTATAAATTTCAAAGAGCTTCCAATATAATCCAGGGCCTACAGTTATTGTGTAAGTCGAGTATATAGCATACTATGTCATAATACATAAAGACCCTTTCCTGTATGTTAGAAAATATGTTCATAGGGAATGAATTAAGTTAGATGTCAATTTATTAAACATGTAAAGCAGTATCAATTTTACATTCAAGAACTTTTACTCTAAGTTAAAAGAGAAAAAAATTCAGCATAATTATTAAAAATCTTCTACAAACAACTCTCTTAGGAAGATTGCTAGTTTTAATGAGTATATTTTAGATTAATTCCGCCACTATTGTGATGTATATAAAAATCTGTTTTCACAATGGAGAAATCAGTTTAAAATTTTCTTAATTTTTTTCAAGATATAACATATTTCTAATAATTGCGAATCTAAATATAAACTGAGGATGCAAACAGATGGTATCTTTTCCAAGCGACTTAAGTAAATATGCAGTAAATAGGGCACCACAGTTATCACTTACTTAGGCATTCTTTAAGACAGTAAATATTTGCACCGCTGATGGATAGGATAAATTATGGTTTACCATATCAAAAGAGGTAAAATTTTATTGAAGTAGCTGGCGCCAAAATACCTACTTTAAATAAAATCGCCATTAAAACAATATGCACTCTGCCTTGAGGTTGTGGTGAAAAAGAAAATTAAAAATAGCTTGTAAATCAGATTTCTTAGGGTTTTAAACATTTACTAGTCTTATTTGATTTTTAACAATGTTTCAAGTTAATCACAAGGAACATAACGTCTAAATATCAGATCTAAATGCAGGAATGTATCAATTACAATAAGTACTCGATAATCTCTTTTAGATTGATAAAATTTTCAATTTTACAGTTTCTGTTATAATAATTGCCTGCATGTCTCAGGACATTGATGTATTTTTATTGCAAAATATGGAAATCCCGTTATGGGTTCAAAGGCAAGAAAACCTTCCTGCATGCACAGTGTTCGCACCAAACAGGGCCAGCACTACATATATTATACATCTCTCACTTCATTGTCGTTTTATTGACATCCAATTTAAATTTAATTCATGTGTAAAGTTAAATTCGAAAAATGAATAAAGTTCAGTTAGATTTTTAGTCATGCCGTTATTATCAGTTTATACCGCAATTTTTATTTTCGGAAAGTATTGAAAACTAACTGAATATTTGCCGAGTTGTCCACAACGATGTGATATGCCAATGTTTTACTATGATTTCAATCCGGCATATTTTAAAACCAATTTAATAATGGTTAATGTTTCGACTTTTTATTTCCACGGTCATTTATTTATACCCTAACAACGTCAGAAAGAAAACAATTATATGGAACCAAGGCTGAATTTACAGAACATTTCATCGAAATCAATTGGAATCAATTTTTAGCTTGTAACGAATTAACAATTTCAAATTATGGATCGTAAACCCCTGCAATCGTTAACAGATAATTAGACGTCTCTTAATTGCATGCAGCCTAGGGAAAATAAATGAATAATTTATCTGCTTGTGGCTTCTATGTTGGACAATTCTTAAAACAATTAGGGCCGGTTCCATCATCTACAATTAAAACTTTAATCCTCCATTAAATGTATTAAATGAACGACTCGAGTTCCCTTATAATTTTTTGCACGCTGATAGACATTTAATCAATGGTTAACGGAACCGTCTAAAAGTGACTGGTTATTCGCGATAATGACTGATTAATGTGAAAATATACACTCAAACAATTAAACATTGACATTTGAACTGAACACGGGATGGATGTGTTTTATGATGACATTTTATCATCGTGTGATGAAAAAAATGATGGTCAGGTTGTTAAAAGACCACATATATTTAGACCGCCGGTTAATCACATTGAATACCTAGAGAACATGTATTTTTTAACTCGATTTTGTTTATCCAAAAAATGTCCAAACGTTACTACTGGAAATACAAGCACATCTGCAACATGCTATAAAGAGATAGGATAAGTTGATATTAGCAAATTTGGCGCAAATGTGCATAAGATGGATTTTTGGAAACAGAGCGATTCAAATCATGACAAATTTAACAAGCCTTAGAGTATTATGCTGCTGGATTCCACCAGATTGCTGCTGGAGACTTTTCTAGATCAAAATAAACTAGTGCACATCGAATTGAACATCAAGTTGCTAGAGCTAGGTTAGCTCGACAATGCATTAAAATGAGCCACACAATTTCATTTTTAAGCAATAGTCGGTTTTTCCAAATTAATTTTCGTGTTGGATTGCACTCAATTAAAGTCCAATCATTCGGTGAGGATTATGCAGAAGTCTTCGTCTTTTCAGCCACATGTGATAGTTCCTTGAAATCTTCCAGCATTATGGCACGATGACCAGGATCCGCACATGATTCATCGAGTCTATAGATTGTGCCCTAAATTGAAATCAGATAAATTTAAAAATCTAGTCAGTCATTTTAGGAGTTGGAGTCTGTCCATTAGATGTTGTCAGTCGATATATTATTTTTAGAACCAATCAAACGCATGCATTCAAAAATTATTATTGTGATTAGTTAATCCCGGATCTAATGGCAGCTGGTAGAACCTAGCTTTAGTGCAATGGGATAACTTGTTCAATATAATGAATTACTATTAGGACTCTTCAAAAGTACACTTTCTAAACTATGTTGAAAGTAATGAGCTCGATCGCACTATTTTGTGATTATTGATTTTGAAGAAATCGCCCCGATTTCAGAGTACTCAAAAATCCCTTAACGGTGTGATTCTCACGTGCATTTGTTCGGCGCGCCGACTATTTTACCTTAAAGGATGTGACATATTGATTATATCGAAAAATGTTCTTGATACTCTGGGGCTATAATTTAAATGTGTTGGGGGATAATTTCTCTACTATCATTCCTTTCCATATCGATAATGACATTTTTAGTACCTTAATCTTTGTATATTTAAGTTATAAAAGTTACATTTTGCATTACATACATGCTAGTTTCATAAACTATATTCATTAGCCCGTTTTCGGTCACCGAGGCAAGTTTAAATTAAGATCCGAACATTGGCAATATCTTGAAGATCAACCTCACTTTTTTACCGGCATGACTCAAACCACAATCACAATTATTTTTAAATTTTGAAGTCATATTGGTGATAGGTGAGTTTTATCGCTTTACTCGCAGCTTTCAAAACGTTTGTTTTTTATCGTTTACCGGCCATAAAATGTGAGTCTGCCGAAAGTTATAATAAACATGTTTTTTATGAACTGTGATTCCCGTTTTTCCTAATTCCAAAATCCGGTACATTTGTACTAATCTTAATGGTCTTTATTTTATTTTTTAATTTGTAAATTAAGAGTATATAAACGGACTTGCAACTAAATTTTCTCTAATACTCAATATAGTAATATGTACTTAGTATTTCAGTCAATGTTTTATTAAATTTGACGGCCAAAAAGTGTCTAAGTAAAAATCATTTACTTGCTGCATCCAGTAACAAACAATCATGATGGTTTTAATATGTTTTGTGTACATATCAATGAATTTTTACAAGCTTCAGTTATCTTTGGTCTGGCTTACGCTCTAATCTTAAATATATATCGATAATCAAGGCGAGTTCGCCTCAGGAATAATACGCTTCTAAAATATGTATAATGGATCACACAAGATGTTTAGCCGAATTAAATCCATCACTGTTATGAGCCAAAGACGAGCAAGTATTCAAGCAATTTTAAATAGAGGGCCTCAAAGTGTATTTCAAGGAAAACATATCGAGCGGATCAATTATTTAGTTTACCAACTGGAAACACTTCCCATGTAAGTTGTTTTTGTGCCAAAGGGCTTACTGCCCTTGACATCTGAATACGGGTCTATAACCTCTAAATGTAAAAATAGAGAAGGCAAAGGTAGTTTACCTACCCCCTTCAGCACTGATTACTTTATTTGAAACTTGAAATAAGGATATAGTAAATCCTTTAAATTATCTGTTAAATATTAAATTAAAATATGCAACATTATTGATTTATTTAACTGTGAAGCTCATTATAATTCAGCAACGTCGGTCTTCTGGGCTCTATAGCTCTGCATCGGTTTGTCATTTAGATTAAGATTTGATTTTGAGGCATTTACAGAAAAGTCTTTTTACACCTGGAGCTGCAGCCGCGAGCGGATCCGCTCCTCATTGGATCGCCCTTTTTGAAATCAAAATTATTTTTAACAGAGTTTGCAAAAGTCCGTTCATTTTAAATGCAAACATATAGAAAATTTTGGACCCTAAGGTAATACCTTCAGGTAATAATTTAACAACTGTCGAACTGTGACTAGAACCACTGGGATTAAATTGATCAAACTTAGTTTTGCGCTCATTCAACAGAAAATTAGTTTCATCATTTGTTTCTCACATATTGAAAGTATCAATAATTCAGTATTAGATTAATGGAAATATATCTCGAAAAAGTTATTTCGGCTGTCAGTGGTACGAAATATTCGGTATTTTCCTTTGTCTACCTACTTTTTAAGCCTTAAATATTATCACGTTCCACTGTCTTAGTGGTCCTTGTTAGGAACGTGGGCTTCGAACTATGGACCTAATGAACTCTTACAAACTGTTAAGCGAGGAAACTTTCTGGCCATGCCAGTATTAGCCGCAATATTCCATTAGACATATATCAAGGAATGTCGACCACCAAGTGCTGGAAAGCACAACACTTTTGCCTTTATATTATTCTTTCTGAATTTTCTTGCATATTGCAAGACGACATATACGCTTATTTTCTCTTTGAAAATTGATTTTTTCGACATTTTCTTTTCGTCTGTCTGAATTTAAAGGAGCGTACAGACATGCAACCGAATTCAGTAACGTGTTACGCAAAATGTTACGCGACGGTACTGCGTTACTGTGTTCTGCGCCTTAATGTTACTTAACATCTCCTACTCGACAGTTATTAATTGACACCGTCTTGCAAGTTTATTTAGTCTTTATGTACAAACATTTCCGCACATTGCTTAATTAAATACCAAGCTGCATTCTCTTTGAAAATAGATCACGATTTGAAGATAGAATCTTGTCATATTTTCCCTCCATCTGTGTGCATTGAATGTTACTTAGCATATTCGACTCGAGGGTTATCAATTTACACCGGCTTGCAAGTTTCCCAGCGAATATCGCAAAAGTTAATTGGCTTGATTTGCATTCATTACCTCTAAGTGTAAACTTTTAAAACCATTTTGGGACGTTATCTAAAGCGGAATCAACATGATATGGCTGGCAAATGATCGGGACTAATTAAGGCTATCGTTTTCGAATCGGTAAATAGTTAACAGATCACCAGTAACCTAAGGCATATCTCATTGAGCTGAATTGATATCTGAAAATTTTGATAGATAGGAATTGAGAAGGCGATAGTGATAGTGGGATCAAGTAAATGTATACGAGGTGTTCAGAAATTAGAGTCGAAAACCTTTTCTTCACATTCTTGGACTAAAAGTAGATTAATTTTTTCATATAAAAACTCAGAAAATACTTAGTTTTTGATGTACAGGGTGTGGAAGTTATTTATATTTTTGTCTGTGGATTCCTGATATTTTCCAAACAAATTTAAATAATGGAATTACATTTCAGGTCGAGGTTTTCGAAGATCGTAAATGTATATATTATATATTACAGTTGCTTATTACGGTATGTTTTATTAGATTTAACTGGTGACACTATTTTGCAACAACTGTGTTCGTGTTCTTCACTAATTTTCTGATATTTTTGAAAATGATTAGGCCAATTTTCCTTCTTAAACATTTAAAATACTTCATAGCGGATGAAGAAAGTAGGGGACCATTCTCAGCCGTTGACAAAAAAATCGCTTGTTGTGCTTGTTGTGGCTCTTAATATTCGTTAGAACTATACCAGGTACATCGAAAAACGAGCATTGAGGATCTTTGCATATTGTTTTAAAAAGAAAACGGTAATATTTCGGGTTGTAGAAAGAAGTAAAGAAAATTGCTAGATGGTCGGTGTTGGTGGTGAAAGTAGTTTGTTGTTTTACAGTTTATTGTGGAAACCTACTGGGTTTCATGCATTCAGATCCAAAGGTTTATTGATATGATCTTCTTCCAATAATCCAATAATAATAAATTGAAGCTTTTAAGATGAATTAACTTGAAAGCATTGACCAAATAGCAAAAGATTGACTTATGATTTTGTATTAGACTTTAATTGTCAGAGCTAGTGAAATAAAATATATCTGTATTAATATAAAGTCTAGACTATGCTTTATACTTTATATTTAGACACTCAATGCAAATAGATATAGAGTATTGATGTCTGATTTACTTTAAAAGGCTATGAAAGCTCATAGTTTTTATTAAAGTTTTATTAAACAATAAGACTGGTGACAAGATGCGAATATAAAACAAAGTGTTTGATGTACGGAAAAGATTCGGGATTAACATGCTTCCACATATTTTTTTATTCAGATCAAGTTAGACACGTTTTTCAAACAATTTTTCAGATTTCCCTCAGACGCATTGAAATTGGTTCAACTTGACATGACTGAACATTGACGAATTTAGGGTAAAACGAAAACCGCAAAGTCGTGAAAAACGATAAAAGAACAGAATTCAAATTCAGTTTGATTATCGTTATCTTTATCGGTAAGCATACTAATTTGGGGCCGTTTTACACATCATTTGATAAATCGAAATCTACCAGCAATTTGAAATGCAGGAAGTAAGGATATATTTAGAATTATGTAAAGAAAAAATGTCGGAAAGGTGACAATTGCGTTGTGTTTGCTGGAGGGTGAAATATTTATTTTAGAAACAGACAGACGATTGATGTTTAGTATATACGTGTCTGCTTAGTTTATATGTCGATATTTAGATGTAGGTAAATGCCAATATTTGAACAAGTAAAGGGATTAAGTCACATGGTGGTATAGTTTAAGTTTGATAAAAGAACTCACTGGCACCTTGAAGCCACAATTGAAGTGATTAATGCAGCTTTGCTCCAAATATTAGTGAACAACCGATATAGGTCTTGATTGAAATCATAAGTATGCATGATGTTAACCGTTAGGAATGTGCGTTTCATATACCCACTTCATCAACATACAAAATGCTCGCTATCTGGATATTTGAAGCTTTTTTATAGCGTTCTGAATTTTTTGGACTCTATAAACGACAAATTACACTAAAGTCTTCGTGACTCAATGTCCCCTCCAGTCACGAGGGTTTCTTCTAGGAGAAATCAACCCCTAGGGAGGCTTCTCGACACGTGAACCGTGTTTTCCATGTATACATTTTTTTGTTAAATTAGTCCGGTGCTATGTGGTGGGGGTGCGTTGAAATACTAAAAATGTAATGCCTAATTTCTCAAGAAAAATTGAAGTTATTTCAACTTAATTAAACAAACAAATTAAGAAAACAACATTACAATAATAAATTAATAACAAATGAACATGAGTTCTTACACTCAAATGCCTTCTATTGTTGCACCCGAACAATCCCTGGAAGTTTGATCTCATGGTTCTAAATAATTCTGTATATATAATACTTTAAGGCCTAATCGACTTAACAAAATCTCCCTTAATAGTTGAAATGATCAAAAATAATTCGCTTTTTTAAATGATGCCCTTACTTTAGGTAGTTGGAAACTTGGAGAATGTAGAAGTGCAAAATCAGGGCTGAGAGTTGCAAATAATTAATGGAAATTTTAATTTACCGGCCGGTGTTCAAATATACGTCTTAATTGGTACTTAAAATATAGGGCTAAAATGTACACTGCATTGGCAGAATTGAACAAAATAACATTATACATTTTCCCGAAATACAAATATGACTGGCTTATTAAAATTTGACTGTCATTATTTGCTGCATTAGCGATGCTAGTACCGTTTTGATAGTTTTCACAAAACAATCCAAAATTTTTCATGTTTCGTGTGTTTCATGTGATTGATTTACATTTCATAACTTCTGAAGTTGCATGATTATTTGGCATCCACAATTATATTAGGCCTTAATTCTAGGTTTATTTGTTAAGAGTTAACATTAATTCACAATATCAAAGAAAAACTGATTAATACTTCGATTTTCTAAACCTACTTGTCTTTAACCAGTGCAGTTTGTTATCACTTCTTACTTTACGTTAATTATAGACTTCGAATCATTTTTTGAAACAGTTTGTTTGTTAACACATAAATTTTTATGCTATAAACACTTCATATTATCAAAGTGAACAACATTATATACGAAATCGACTAACCACTTTTCCAACCGCGGGAGGTCTGCTTTCCTGAAAATCCTAAATGTAAAAGGAAATTGATTTACACGTGCTTTAAAACTTTAGAAAAATTATGTTTACAACTCATTTTTTTGGAAATTAATTCATTTCGTGATCTTGGGAAAAAGTGTATATTAGAAATTTAAAATGTTGACAAATAATATGCGACATACCAGTGCATGAAAAGTTTTAGGCGTATCTTTAAGCAAGTTTCATGAATTAAAAAAAACTTGCAGAATGTCTGTTTCAGTTGTAGCTATAAAGAAAAACTTTTTTCGTATTAATTTTAGACTCAATTAGGCTCAAGAGTTCAGTCATGGAAAATTTTGTAAGAACACGTTGATCAGCATTGAAAAGTAATTTTAAATAAGCAATTACATCCGTTTTAAATAACAAACCCATAATTATTGCATATTTGAATGCATTTTTCGATTCCTAATAACTTTTTTACGTCAACGTAACGTGCAATAACCCCTCAGTTTCTTAATAAATAAATTTGTTATAAATGCTACTTTTTATGATAGATTGATGAAATTCCATATTTGAATGTACTTCAGATGACCATTTTCGATATATTCAACAAAAGAGCTGATTTACTCTTGATCCAAATTCGTAACTTTGTGCAATCTCATAGACACCCGAAAAAAGGTAACATCTCAAAATAACATATTACATTTTACATTATGCAGATATTTTAATGAAGAATACTATATTTTCTTTTAATAAGCAAACCACTTCTGCAAGACTACAACTTAAAGTAGACATACAATACAATACGTAATTCTGCATTACGAGATTAACGAATGTACATCAGACTTTAAACAAGACCATAAATAAAATTTAGTGGATATAAATCGGTCGAGCTTGCTGTCCATTCTATAGAAAATATGCAAAAATGGTAATTTTTTTTATTTCGTAAACAAAGCAAGAGAGATTAACAAAGAAACCAACATTCCGGCGAGAAACAAGTTGCATTTTCAGTTTTATATAATTTTAGTGTTTTTTTAAAACCGTATTCAATCAATGTAATTTAACAGTCTGTATATTGGAAAGTATACATTTGTACATGAATACATGTGTTTGATACATTGATGAACTTGTCTTCATAAAATGCCTAACATATCACCCCTTTAAATATTGCCGCGTTTTCCTGACGCGTCCTGTATACGGTTTACGTATATTTTAACTTCCCCCTTCGAAGTAAAAGTAGGTCAATTCCACCTTATGAGGAAGCACAAAAATCGTACTATATTTAGGGAGAAAATGGAAATATTTCATTTTTGTTTCTTGTAAATTTAATCTACTTTTCAGGTCTGATACAATTATAGCGTGTGATTTAAACTTTTCGAATAAAACCCAGCAAATTGGAATTATTCCAAAGTGAGCCCTCTGGCAGTATTTTCAGAACCCATCCTGGTCGAGTAGAATTGTGAATCAAAAGATTAGCAAGAATTAGTTTACTGAAATTCGAATTCCAAATTCGTTTAGAAGTTACAGCTATTTGTAGATATTATAATAATCACATGCCCAGTGCCTTCCCCTATACTTATCAAGTTCGATACGCTAATGAGGCAAAAAAACATTCAGAATTGTCTGCCTAATAATTATATTGATAGAATGTTGATCGATGTGGAACTGTCGAAATTGTCTTCTCAATTGTGATAAAAATCGAAAATGAAGAATATTTTATAGAAACACTGGTTGATGCGAGAAACCAGCTTGTCTATTTGTCGAAAATTTATTAAATGATAAACAGATATTTCTAAATTTATGAAATTCTAAATGTATCTTAATCCTACTTGAGAGTCAACAATTTTCCACCTAAAGATGTGTTCTCACTCTCAGAAATAAATTTAATATACTGTTTTGCAAGCTTTATTAGTTTCTCAAAATGAGCAGTAATTTTAGCTAATGCGACTAGAAAATCATTGCAAAGTTGTTTACAATGAATGCATGAAGTTTCACAACAAAACTGTTCTGTACATCTAATCAATTAGTGTATCTGCATTGGATATAATGCTGTGGACTTTTAAAACCACCTCTAAGGTGTGAACCATAGTGAGCATCGAGTTTGAAGAGAATATGAAGATTAATTCATTTTTTTCCTTTTCCTGTAAAAATATTTAAAATGGAGTGCGCCATACGGAAGCTCCATGTGCTGGCCCCCAACAGCTATAAAAATGAACTGTTCAACTACAGTCATAAATAATAAAGAAGAAGCCCGTTAACAAAAGAGCGCACGTGTACGTTAATGTGTTTTAAGGGAGGCATTAAATCACTTATTTTAGAAAGAGCTTTCAGCTATAATTAAACCCGCAATTTCCGATCGATTTAAATTAAATACCGAGATATTAAAGGTATTATTAAGGTAAAGGAAAATAACCTCAAAACCACGGACAGAACGCAACTGCTATATTTTAAGTACACAAATGATCGCCTTTCGAAGCATATTCAAGGTGAACTTTTCCTTAACTTCAAACATAATTATCATTAGTAAGTGCCTGAATGATTATAATCCTGGGCAACGAAATAGGCCATTACGTGTATTTCATAATTAAAGAACTTGGTGTGTTTAAGTATAACTAGATCTAGAGCTAAATAATGACCAGGAAGCGAAGCCAAAATCGATAGTAATATTTTTCCTTCTGGACTTACTGCACAGGGTGATCCAGGAGAAAATGGAAATATTTCAAGGAGTAAAGTAATTGAACAACTAACATATTAGAAGATCAACAATACAAAACACACAATTATAAACGAATAGCATTAATTAATCATAAATTTTGAAAAACTCGCATTTCGTGATCCTCTCTGTTGAACTCAATTGTTATTTATATACTGAGGATTCGAACTTGTAATGCCGTATTACACTACGCACGTTTCCCCGATTTATTGGCCAATAAAGGGGGCCAATTATTTGAGGTCAACAGCTATGAGCGTAACACGCTGAATCAGGCAGCGATCGATAAATCGTACCATTTATTACGGATTGTGAAAATTTTCTGGGTATTTTTGGGGTTATTTGTTGTTTGCTAAATGTGCAATGACGATGTAGGCAGCAGTTCTCGAACTAAAGTGACACGGAATTAGAGGCTAGCTTATGTTGTTTCTTTTTATTGCGGTTCAGATGTTGAAAATCTATGTTGAATGCTATAAGTGTAACAAATTAGTAAAAAAAACGAGTCGTTTCTCTGGAGGCATAAGAAATAAAAACGGCATAACACATCCTTTGTGTCGACTTTCTTAGCATAACAGAGTAAGTCCGGTGATCTAAGTGGCCAAGGGTGCCTGTGGCAATCCAGCGATTACCGGAATGTGTATCTAGAAAATTTCTAACAATATTTTAAATGTTTGTAAAGATAATACGTGGTCGACTATCCAAAGGGACTCCGTCCACTTCTTCTAATTCACTTTTTGTATACTTTGTTTGCTTTTAAATTCAAATTAATCAATGTAAGTATCTCTGAAATAAATAAGATTCGGACTTATTTTGACTACTTAGACATATTCTTAAATATTTCCACTTCCATTTCCTACTGAATCTTCCTGTATTAAATGAGTGGTGAATAAAAAAATGAGCAAATCAATTTACTTTTGAAACCCTTTGAACTGCACAGCAGTCTATCGAAAAGTCGCTTTTCCGCAAAGAATGTTGTTTTTCGGCGAATTTACGGGTTTATACCAATTTCGTCTAACCTAATATATCATATCCTAGCAATTCCATATAAACACAAATATATATATAAGGCCGAACTGTTTATTTACAGAGGAGAGCAAACAAAAATCACATTTTACCATCTTAAACGAACCTTTGAAACCCGTTTAACGTAAAAACGTTTGCCTTTTCCTGGAAGAAAAACAGTCCGAATGACCCAAGGCATTGTTTTTTTTTCATGTGGAAAGAAATTAGCTTGTCACTGGCCCCAAATAATAATGCAAAGCTATATCAGGCCAATGATACCAGGATATAAAACTTTCCGTTTGATATCGACCGTTTGGTTTATATATTACCAACCTAAGGGTGATCATGAACAATCGAAGGGCGACGTTTTAAACGCGTGTTTTTCATATCATTTACATCGTCCAGAGAATACTGTAAATTCTAAAGTCCAGATATGTATAATTATGACTTTACAAGTTACATAAGCCTACATTACTTCAACATTTTCAAATCCTAGTTACATAGAAATGCTAGGAGCCAGAGCCTATATAATTTAATTAGGGGCTAATTATATTCTTTGGCCATGTCGGGTTCATTAAGTCCAGTATTGCATGCATGCGACTAATTTTATTTTGACTTAACAACCCTCTTGATAAGTGCGATAACAACGTACACAATGGCCTTAATTTACTTGGGGATCTAATTGAAGTGGCTGTATTTTGAAATATCGATTGCCACTGCGGGTCGCTCCTAAATATATTAAATTCAATTATATTTTGTGTTAAACGAATATCAAGGAAATAATAATCCCGTTTCACTATGCTTTAATTTTGTGATGAATAATTTAGGGAATTTCTCTGAATATTTTCTTTGATTGAATTTCCCTTTGTTGGTTTGTTATATGTCCTTTTCATGCTCATATTCTGATTGAAGACCATGAAATTACGGTCGTATGAAAATGCTAGTACGATATCCGTTCACTTGGAAGTTTTATGAACAGGGTATGGTTAAAACGTGATCGCTTCAATAACTACGTTCTACAACATTTCCAGCAAAAGAGCCTGTTATGGAGTCGTTATAATATTCAATTGAGTAAGAGGAGTTTTTAATATAGTCGCTTTTGCATGTATACAGGATGTATTGCATATTTATTGCGTATATTTTTCTGTTATTCTGAATAAGCCCTGACAGTTGCCGAAACTTTCGAACGTTTTGATGCTTGATGTATCTTGTTGCCTTTTGAATAGGATTAACTATTTTCCCAATTTTTCTTTTTTACTTAAATGAACCTATTTTGGACGTATCGAATAACCGATTTACATGAATACCATTCTCTTTTGGAAGCGTCTACGTTGAAAACACAAAAAGACCAGGATCGCGGAACAACAAATAAACTGCAGATTAGGACAAGTGCAAGAACGACGAATAAAAAACTAATGAAATTCATAAGCACTATTACAACTTCAACAGAAAAGAAGAGACAATGGCACTGAACAACATATGGTTCCCGGCACTTGCCAAAGTGAACGCAGCGAAGATAAACAACAGCACAATACAGGAGAGCTAATCCAGGTCACTTCCAATAGAACACGAGGATGACTACAAACCAGCCACGTTATCCCAATTCATGCATAAATACGGACTACGCCATAGAAATCGCATTAGTCCAGGGTATGCTTTCGAGCAAAAAACCTCTGAAGATGCAAGCCGCTCGTGCTTGACAAACATCAGAAAGAAATTATTTTCCACGTCAACGTAATGTCCAGGAAATATCATCAATTTCAAGCAATGTCCGCTTAAGCCGAGCTGGAATGAGATATTGTCAACAAGTTTTGAGATATGAAGTTTTTGGACGGAGGACAACAACCAATTTATCAAAAAACAGCCTTTCTACGCTTATTCAGTACAATAAAAAGACCTAGCTATCGTCACCCGCTTTTAGATATTATGGAAAGAAATTATTTAAAATTACCTTAAGAAGTCGAAGCTTACAATGTTTTAATTCAAAATTTCGTTCTCACGAAGCTCGACCAAAAAGACCCCAAACAGAATTTTACCCAAAGATGGTTCTAAATCACTTTAAGTTTTGAAATACACATTACAAGCAATTTTGGGGTCCCCTTAGGGAGGGGGAAATCCTTGTACTTTCTTAATGCGGATGAATCCGATGGGATTAATACCATGGCTGTATCAATAAGCAACATTTTAAATCTGACTTATTAAATGCGCGGAAACAACCCTCTAGAGGCGTAAATGTTAAATGCCCAGAATTTGCAATGGACGAACTTGAATAAGATGTATGAATACTGGTTGCTATAAATGACTACCACTATACATACTTTTCAGTTCGTAGTATGTTGGTCTGAAGTAAAAATTGAATTAGTTTTTGCATAAAATGCGTATTTGAAATATTCCGTAATAAAATATATAATGGCTATTACTGTTGGAGTAAATTGTTCTCGTATTTAAACCGAGCTATACTTATTATATTCATTTTCACGTAGTGGATTTAGCGCCTTAAACAACCTTCCAATATAATAAAAAAACCGGTGGAGGTTCAAGCAGTAAAAATATATTTTTTTAGGCACGAAATCTCTGGCACAAAGAAAAACACCAAACGGGGATAAAATCTATAGTACTTTTTACCTTGAAATCACTGAATGGATTGAATCGTTAAATTCCCGAAATATAAAAGCGTACACTTCCGGTTTTTGGGGAGAAACGGTTTTTAGTCAGTTGGCTTAATATTTTATAACCACCATATTCGAAAAGGCAAATAAGATCAAGGCAAAACCGAAATCGGAATATACGGTATTAAGTGTAACAACGTGTGGCAGGTTCAAATATTCAAGCATAACATTATTTAAATTCTATATACAGGATGCAGTGGAGGATAAGAAAATAAGGAGCTTGCTTTATAAAATATATCCTAAAAATGTCTTGTTAATGAAACAGGGTATTAAAGTTTAGAAAAAGCCGTTTAGAACTGCCATCGGAAGCGCCTGTTCTACAGTTTTACAATGAAAAATATTGTTTTTAGTTCTGCTGGTGGCATTCGTATTAAAACGTAACTGATTACCTTCAATGAATCTGATTTTTCATTAATGTTAAATCGTATTGGATTTCTTTCAGATCCATCAGTCAATTTGGAAAAAAAATCTCTCATTAACTATTTCTGTGCAAATAAATATTGACCCTCTGATAACGTAAATTTTTTTAACTAACTTTAACATGCAAAAATGTTATTAACGAAACAATATAATTTACAATTAAAATTTATTATAATGTTCGAATCTTCAACGCTTCCCTAAAAAAGCTGCACCGAAAACTCAACCACCTTGTATATTAAAAATTATGAAGTCACTGAGCAAGAAAATTGCTACAATAGCTGTTCGAGTGCGAGTTCTTCGTTCTTTCTATACACGTCTTTCCGGGTTATTTGGAGTTAAAGCAGAACTTCCCAAATGAGCAATCTTTTTTTATTTCCGGAATTTGAAATACGTGATAAATCACTGTTCTGACTTTTGACTCGACTGTTTTAAATAAATATGAATTATAATAGATAATCACCCATTCAACCAGATTACCGCTAGTATAAACGCTCGGCTTTGAAAGATCAGGACGAACAGCTCAAGACTCAATTATTATCTCTAAATGTCATGCTTTAGGATCAACACTCGTGTTAAAATAATTAAAACTTGAATTAATTAATTCAATAATAACAATTACAAAAATGAAAAAATAGTGCAATATTTATAATATAAATCCTTTGTCATCCGAGCTATGCCTGGGACGCTAGTTTTCTTAAGACTATTAATGCTTGGGAATTATTATAAATTAAATAAAATTAAGAGATAACAAATATTGTTGGCCAAATATCAATAATTATTTGTTATAAAGTACTTGTTGGTGTATAATGTTGAAAACTTAAAGTTTACGTTGGTTTGTCCCAATTTGAAAAAAAAGTTTCAAAATTTGAATATGAAAAATCACGAAATCGGACGCGCGCAAAGATGTTTCAAGCAAGAACGAAAAACGGGGCTTTTTGACATGGTATGAACGTGTGTTTTAGATACTGTTTTTCACTATGCCTTTCTAAAATGCAGGAAGCATGAGTATTAAATATTTTCCATGCTTTCACGAAAACGAAATCTCGAAACATATGTTGAATCCGCGTTAAATAACGCTTCTACAGCGCATATTATCCCCTCAAACCCCTCAAATGCAATCTGCTAACGATTCGTTATGCGCTTAAAATCAATGGTTAAAGGTATTACGAAATTCTGAGTTATGCCACCCTCTGTACTAATTCCGCAAAATGTTGAGTTATATGACCACTTATGCGGACCACTGTGTATTTTACACCATAACTGTCGATCCAGCAATTAATCACTATATAAGCTGCGCATTCGACATGAATAAATTAGTCTTAAGTCAGTAGGTAAAGCAGTAACATCTCGCTGTTGTAAAACATTTTGGTTTGTAAAATAAACGGTTTTTAAAAAACAAGTTTTTACAACCAGAAACAAAATTGGCGCAGTCGGTAGGATCCTTTCAGTGCGGTTACAGTTTTCAAAAATCGATCTACAGTGAAAACCTTCCTGTGCAATCACGATCTCTGAAAGTCTTCGAGAATTCGATCGTGCAGAGAAGTTCTGTGTGAAACGAGAAAAAACCAGTGACCAACACGTCTGTTTCAACAGTCCAGAAAGGATACCCTCAACAGCAGAGCTACATCGTTCATCCCTCTACTTAGACTCCTAGCAACGCATCGCCTTTTGGTTGTCCAACAACGAAGCAGCTAGTAAGGACATATTGGCCTGAGGTTAGTGTCCACTACGTACGAAGTCGTACCTGGATAGTTTATCTTCCCGCAGCGGCATCGTTCGATACAGGAGCAAGATTGGAAAAATCGTAAGCGATTCATCCTATAATCGTACAGCCTGTTAATTAAGAAGAATTTTTGAAACAAAGAATTGAAATTGAATTGAATATTGAATTGAATTTTGAATTGAATGAAAAAGTTCAAAAAAGTAATCTTAGGGGATATTACATATCCAAAACGTAGGTTATCAATCGCTAGCAACGCTAGTAACGCTTCTAGTAGTGACCTAGATCAATCGCAATCGTTTCCAGATATTTCTGAAAACATTTCTAGTCTATTTGAACCAATTTCAAATACAGTATCTATAAGTAAAATGGCTGACGCTTTGAGATCTACAGTATCACTTTTGAAAACCTTCGATGGTACTCCATCTCGCCTCGAGTCTTTTCTTAATCAAATAGATATCTTTTACAACAGATACTTTTCAAACGATCAATCCCAACAAGAATATGTTCTGCTTGCAATAAAGTCGAAAATTTTAGGACAAGCCGAAGATTTTCTGTTAACCAGACCAGATCTGTTAACATGGGAAGAAATTAAAATTGCCCTTCGCCAAAAATTTAGTGACCCGCTTACCAGGTCAAATTTGCAACAACAATTAATATTTTTGTCACGTAAAAATGAATCAACTCAAGAATACATTCATAAGCTCAAAGCCTTGGTTACCCAAGTTAGTACTAAGATCTGTGCAGAAATTCCAAACTTGGAAGCACGCAACATACTACTTGCACAAAATGAATTGACAGCTACTCAAAATCTTTTAGCTAACATTTCATCCGAATTGAGAACATTACTTATTGTACAAAATCCTCAAAATCTAAATCAAGCTACTGACATCATTACAAATTACGAAATTTTAATGAGCCAGAATAGTTTCAAAAACAATTTTGTTCAAAATCAGAACAAACCGCTTTTCAAACTTTCAAACAACACAACACATTGTCCAACGAATCTTCAAAAACCAAGCATATTTCAATTCAAATCCCCATTTCAACAAAATCAACCCTTCCAAACAAAACCATCACAACCTTTCCAAGTGAAAGCAAATCAACCTTTTCAAACGAAACAAAACCCTTTCCAACCCAATCAATTCAAACCACAATTTCCAAAACAACAATTCCCACAACCAATGTCTGGAGTAAGTACAATTCCAACACAAAGGAATGATAATCAATTCTATAGGAACTCGATTCCACAAAGACCATTCAATCATTTCCAAACAACCGGAAAACCAAACTTCTCTTTTCGAGAAATAAGACATCTTGAAGATGAAATTGACGAAGAAAATTACGATTTTCCTCAATACGACAGTGAATTAGAAATAAACGACCCTTATGCAAATAGATATGAATATGAAGAATTCGAAAAAGCTTCTTCAGAAGAGAACCCAATTGACGAAATTGAAAATTTTCAAACACCCAGTCCAAGAGAAAACCCTGGATAAACTTGAATAGTTTCCAAACAAACCAGTTACCGTATATCAAAATCCCTAAATACAACATTCGCCTTCTAATCGATACTGGTTCACATGCATCTCTTCTCAGACCATCATTGGCTGAATCTCTTTTTCCAACTTCAATAAAGCCTCACATAAGCACCCTTCAAACTTGTGCCGGTTCTAAGAAAGCTACAAATAAAGCTACAATTCCTTTATTCCTATGCTACGGAATATCCGAACCCATTGAATTCATACTTTTTCCCTTTCACGAGTATTTTGACGGCATTTTAGGCATAAAAGACCTATGTAAATTAAACCTAAATATTGATCTAACCAATCAAATATTAGGAAATCAATATCTTGAAATTCCTTTTCACTACAGAAACAATTTTGATAAATACAAAATTGAGTTTCCACCAAAAAGCATCAAGAAAACAATTTTTAAAACAAATTTACCCAATAACACTACTTGGATAATACCGCATTACAAAGATAAAAATCTAGAAATTCAACCAACACTAGTAACCATAACTAACAACAGTTATATAGTTGATGTCACTAATCATTCTGATCGAAATATTCTAATAGAATGCGATATTAATGAAAACATACTTTGTCCAGAGTCAATCGAACTAAACAACTATGAAATATACGATTTCGAAAACAATGAAAATTTGCCAACAAGAAAATTCTTCAAAAACACAAAGAGTTCAAGTTGTCATGTCAATTTAAATCAATTACTCATACACGATCATTTAAATTCAGAAGAAAAAATGCTGCTATTCCAACTAATAGAAAGCTATAAGCAAATTCTTCACAAACCAGGAGATCCTTTAACGTTTACCAACGATGTAAAACACATAATCAACACATCTGACGAAATTCCAGTCCACACAAAAAGTTACAGATATCCCTATGTGCATAAAAAAGAAGTAAATAGACAAATTTCTGAAATGTTGCAATCAAACATCATTCGACCTTCCAATTCACCCTGGAGTTCACCAGTCTGGATAGTTCCGAAAAAGCTAGACGCATCACAGCAACAAAAATGGAGATTGGTAATCGACTACAGAAAACTGAATGAAAAAACAGTTGACGATAGATACCCATTACCAAATATATCAGACATTCTTGATAAATTAGGACGTTGTCAATACTTCACCACATTAGATCTTGCCAACGGATTTCATCAAATTGAAATGGATCCAAAAAGTATTCCAAAAACTGCTTTCAACGTAGAAAATGGACATTACGAATTTACCAGAATGCCATTTGGATTAAAGAACGCACCATCCACATTCCAAAGAACAATGGATAACGTACTTAGAGGACTTCAAGGAAAAACCTGTCTTGTCTACATGGATGATATCATCATCTACTCAACCAGTCTACAAGAACATTTAAGTTCCTTAAAACAAGTTTTTGAAAGACTAATTTCTTTCAACATGAAAATACAACTCGACAAATCTGAATTCATGAGAAAAACAGTTGAATTCCTAGGACACGTTATAACGCCCGAAGGAATTAAACCAAATCCAAGAAAAATCGAAGCTATCAAAAATTTCAAAATTCCCAACGCTCCAAAAGAAATCAAATCTTTTTTAGGACTTGTAGGATATTATCGTAAATTTATCAAGAACTTTGCAAAGATTACGAAACCATTAACTCATTGTCTTAAGAAAAACATTAAGATAATTCACAACAAGCCATTTGTTGACGCGTTTAATCTCTGCAAAAATATTCTAATAACGAACCCATTCTACAATACCCTGACTTCACAAAATCATTCATTCTGACCACAGATGCATCAGATTATGCTATCGGCGCAATTCTCTCACAAGGAACAATAGGAAATGACCTTCCAGTTGCATACGCCAGCCGAACACTCAATCCAGCTGAATGCAATTACTCAACAATTGAAAAAGAACTGTTAGCAATTGTATGGGCAACAAAGTACTTTAGACCGTACTTATTCGGCAGAAAATTTAGCATCGTAACAGATCACAAACCATTACAATGGCTATTTTCAATCAAAGAACCAAATTCCAAATTAGTTCGATGGAGACTGAAACTTCAAGAATACGAATACACCATCCATTACAAAAAAGGAACTCAAAATGCAAATGCAGACGCATTGTCAAGACCTCCAAGAGAAATCTACCCAATAGAAACAGTAAAACCACCCTTGACACACATGTCAGCTGTTTGTAATGAAGACAACGAAGAAAGAGACCCACACGCATGGATTGATAAAGTAAAACATTTCTTCGAATCACAAGAAAGATTGTTCAATTCACCAAAAAAGGTAAAGCCAAAACCGAAAATTAATGTCATATCGGATATCCAAATAAAACCACCCGATAGAAAGTATGACAATCTCAAATCACGCAAAAACACACCAGAAGTTGTGGCAGAAACTTCAACTTCAAGGAACACAAATCCGCCAGAAGAAAATAATTCAGGACACCGTAACCATTCACACGTCAAATGAAGAACCCATTTTAGGAGCACCCTACGTCCATAAAAGCCTAAACACTTTCAAGAATCAACTAATAATCAAATGGACCAAAGCAGATAAACCTTACACAAGTTCAAAAAGGTTATTCGAATCTAAAAAGAGAATAATTCTATTTATCAACAACAATCCGATAACTCAGGAAATACAAGAAATCATTAGAGACTATCTACCCCCTGACACATATGGCATGTATTTCCCTGATAAAGAATTAGAGCCTTTAATAATAAGAATTTTCCAACAAACATTTATTAATAGCTCTTACAAACTCTTCATTTCAAATACTCTATTAGAAGACGTCACGGATCCTGAAGATCAAAAGAAAATAATCGAAAGATACCACACTAGCAAAACGTCACACCGAGGAATGACAGAAAATATTAAAAACATCAAACAGAGTTATTATTGGCCTAGCCTAGAACGAGACGTAATAAATTATGTGAACACTTGCGAAACTTGTCAGAAAACAAAGTACGATCGACATCCATACAAAGTGATCTTCAAACCAACACCAACAGGAAACAAACCGTTTGAACACTTATATATGGATACTTATTCAATATCCGGACAGAAATTCCTGACGATCATAGACAATTTCTCAAAATTTGCTACAGCATATTCTATAAATGAAACATCAATAGAAATATGCCAAAGTTTAATAAAACTATTTTCTCATCACGGAGTCCCTTGTAAAATCACAACGGACAATGCTCAAACGTTCAAAAGTAATTTAGTTCAAGATCTTTGTAAAATGTATCAAATCGAATTACATTTTACCACTCCCTACAATCCAAACTCTAACTTCGCCAATCGAACGTTTCCATTCAACACTCCAAGAAAGTCTTGTTGCACTTAGGCAAAGTTATCGATCAAAGACAATTCAAGAACTAGTTGATATTGCAATATTGAATTACAACAACAGTATTCATTCTACACATGAATATACACCTTTTCAAATAATAAAAGGCAATTTAAATTATCAACTAAACTTTGAGAAAAACATAAATCAACTACAATCTGATTATGTTCACGAATTAGCAGAGACATTCAAAGAACTAAATGAAAAACTAAAATTGAAACTCAATGCTAAGAAAGCAAACGTTCTCTCTAAGATGAACGAGAAACGAGAAAACGACCCTGAAATTCCTGAATATTCAAAACAATTATTAACGACTCCTAGGAAACTACCCGAAAAACTAAAACCAAAATACAAACCTGTCGAATTCCACAATCAAAGACACCCCAAGGATGTTAAAAGACGTTAATAATTTATAATTTCAGAAAGATGAAGATTTTACTGCTTCTTCTTCCATTACTCGTCGACGCTCAATACAGAATTGAAGAAATCACCAACCCTCTGCTACCAATCAAAGAAGGAATGAGTTACATAGTCAACAACCACCATCATGTTTACTACCACGTAAACCTAACGAACGTTAGAAATTGTTTAAGAACAACCGAGAAAACACTCATGCAAATAAGTGCTAAATTGACAAACCCAAACATCACAAATTACAAATTTCTTACAATTAAAACGCAAAATTTATTGGAAGAAATTAAATCGATAAAATCATTTACAAAACACTACACAACCCCTGAAAAACGAATTAAAAGAGGATTACTAAATATCCTAGGAACAGCCCAAAAATATTTATACGGCACCCTAGATGCAAATGATGGAGAAAGATACGATAATTATATCAAAACTCTTCAACAAAACGAAAGAAACCTTCATCAAGATGTGGCCATGACCCAGACAATAATAAAAAAGTTATCAACTGACATTGATTCTCAAATGACGAATATTAAAGAGAATCAGCAGAAAATTCAAGATCGCATTAATGAGGTCACAGAAATGACTCAAACGACATCCACAACAATTCACTTAATCGTGTTACTAGATAACGTGGAAAATAATATTCGCATAATCAACAAAGTTTGCGACAACATCCAAACTGCGATAAATTTCGCTGAAATCAACGTATTACATTACAGTATTCTTAAATATCAGGAGTTACAGAAAATAATCTTCAAACTGAAACCCGAAATAAGAATACCTTTTGATAACATAATCAAATACTATGAAGTAGCCCATGCTGACGTGATTATCAAAAATGAGTTAATCATCTTTCATATAGCGATTCCCTTAATATCAGGTAAACCCTATATTCTCTATCAACTCTATCCAATCCCTATTGATAATCACATCACAATTCTAAAGAACCCCTATTTGCTAAAATCTGCAAATGAGTCCTTTAATCTAAACAACAAATGCAAAGAAATCGAAGATATTTTCCTATGCGAACAATCTTCATTAAACTCGAATGAACCTTGCATCTTGGAAACTTTCAACCTGACCAACCACTGTCTAATGTCACCAATTGAATTAAAAGAATCATCGATAACCCAATTAAGAGACAACTCTATATTAATAATTCCAACAAAACCGGAAACAACTAAGTTCCAATGTCCAAACCAAAACTCTATTGAAACGATCAAAGTCCCATCATTGATAATTCCAGCACAATGTGTAACGGAAATCAAAGAATTAACTTTTCAACCTCAAAACTCAAACATAATCAACCTACGGTTGAAACTTCCAAAAATTAATATCAAAGAAGAATTGAAGGAAAAAATAAAACCTTTACAAATGAATAAAATAAATTTGGAAAATATTCATGAGGATCCTAAGTAATATCAAGAAACTTACAACTCATGAGTTGAAAGAATTTGATGTAGTCAGTACAAGTGTGTCAATTGCAAGTTTAATAATCATTGTAATAGTAATATTTGTAATTGTAATACTGTACTTTTACTTGAAAAAGAAAAACAATGTAAAGGTGGACATAAAGCTGAAACCCCTCGAAAATTTAAAACCCCAATTTTCTCAAACTTAAGGAGGGAGGAGTTATATGACCACTTATGCGGACCACTGTGTATTTTACACCATAACTGTCGATCCAGCAATTAATCACTATATAAGCTGCGCATTCGACATGAATAAATTAGTCTTAAGTCAGTAGGTAAAGCAGTAACATCTCGCTGTTGTAAAACATTTTGGTTTGTAAAATAAACGGTTTTTAAAAAACAAGTTTTTACAACCAGAAACAAAATTGTTGGCTACTTTTCCATAACGTTATATAATATCAGATATGAGTCATTCGGGATTATATCACAAAGAAGTATTATCGAGCACAAAGCGTCCATGTTTTTCAGGTTCATTCTATTATTACATTGAATCTCCAATGAAAATTTTCTGTTTCATTTTCTTTTGTGTAATGTATAATTTCATATTTTGTTTGTGTTTTTGATATAAAAAGCGCGGTTAGGAATACTTAGCAATAAATTACATAACCGGGATCATTAGTTAGCTCAGATTAAAGTTTGCTTATCTCTCTCAGATGCTCAACACAAAAAATCCGCTGTTTAATCTGTTTTGAATGATTTTTTCAAAAGAAAACCCATCAGCCATATTACCTAGAAGATTCAACCACAAACGTAAAAATAAAAGATTGTCACTCCAAAATACCAATTATATAGAATTTTATGTGAATTTAAAATAAAACATGCTGCTTTGTGTGCATCCTTTCAATGATATAGTTTGATTGTTGTTGTGTTATTTTGCATGAAAAACAAATGGAAATTTTCGTTTATAAACTGATCCAAAAATGTTCGATTGCGAAAAGGAAGCGTAATATAAGCTTTTTTAATGGAAAATGATGCATCGCATGACAAAAACTCCAAAGTGATTTTGCCTTTAAAATTGAACGTAAATTTCCAAATATATTTAACTTCATTTAATTTAATTAGAGAAACAATAGTTGTCTGAAAATAGTTTTTCTTACTAAAATATCATAGTCACGAGGAGCACTCGCTCCACGGTTAAGATTACGTTATACTACAATACATAAAACGCATCGATATTTTCAAAAAATTAAATGAATTTGCTTTTAACCGCAACAACATATTCTACCTATGTTATGGGCACTGAGGTTGATTTGGTCAATTCTATTGTTATATAAAATAAAATTAAAAATAAAAATTTTATTTCGATACTGTTCTATTCTTGTTTTATGTTAGTGATTATATTTACTGTGCTTTTGAGCACCTTTTTTGCAAACATTTTTCTGGGTGTTTAATCATAATATTTCATAAAAACTTAGTTCTGTGATCTATCTGCTAGAGCTTCGTTTTGATAAACCAATATTTTCACTCTCAATTCAATCGAGGATTTATTGATCATTTTTAATGAGTTATTGGTAATGTCTTCTTGATTTGCTAGATTGGTTGATATATTTTCGGCAGTTCTAGATATTTTTATCCCACGTATTATGCTACTGGAATATTTATATGAACCGTAATAAATGATCTAATCGAAGTAAAACTACCCCGTGGCAAGACGATATCAGGACAAAGTTGATAAGGAAACCTTAAATGATCGTCATGTTTCTAATTAGAACTCGCATTTATATTACCAAAATATGATTCCAAATTAGGTATACATAATACTCCTAACGCGTATATGTGAGAGCTTGTCGGGCAATGTAATTAAAGGTATCAGACAACTCAGATTAATTTCAAAACTCATCAAATTAATTAATTGGCCAATTTCATTTTTTTCGCGTACACCCTGAATTTTCGGTTTCTTTAGTATTGCGAAAGATTAAAAATATGTATACATTTTTCAACAACTGACAGTCTCCTGTGGAATTTGAAGAAAAGTCACAAGCAAACTAAGTAACGATTGTTACATTAGAATAATTTTTCCGGCATGAAATGTTCAGAAAATGCACCGTTATATAGTGGTTTATTGATTAGGTGCAATAACTGGTCACGAAACAAAAACATACTTTTGACTACAAGATCTAATATCAAATTCGAATTTTTTTTACTTCTTGACTTGAAAGTCGTATTAAACACCTTTTGGATCGTTCTACGTTCCGGATATATGATAGAGTGCGGAAACATTAACAGAACTATTTATTTTTTCGGATGATAGACAACATGTTTTTAAGGTATTGCAGATACCACAATGAAACTACTACTAGGATATGCTTAATAACTTAATTTTAATTGCAGTTTACATATTTTGTAATTGCTCGATTAGGGAGGTCGGCAGCAGAACGAAACGGGATTGCCTTGTTTTTCTTGTCCAGTTATGGGCGTTGTTTTCATTTTGTCTCTAACTATATCAGTCTTTCTGATATTTTTTGTCATGTTTGTATTTTCGTGGGTATAGTAATTGGTTTGGAGGAGTGTGAAGTGGGAATTGGGATGTCTTATTTTGAAAATTTTATTTTTATAATAATATTTTTATAATATATTGTTTGTCCAGTGGCTTGGGGTTTTTCCGGATACGTTTGCTCTCAGGGCGTGTCCACAGTCCAGTAGTTGTGAACAGATCGCTTTGTATATTTTTGTGGCCATATTTCTGCTGATAGACTGGTCCTTGTTATTTAACGATTGAAAGTGTTATGCTCCTTTAGTAATGTCTGTTCTGGCGTTATGATTTTGCTTTGTGAATTTTTGAGCCAATGTTAATACCGAAGTCTTTGCGGGTGCTTTGAGTTCGGCGCTGTGACCATCTGCTTATAATGTTCGGGAATACATTTTGATACAGTGTTTTGTTAGAAGACGTTGATTATTTGTGGGGCTAATATTGTTAGTGCTTGAAGTCTGATTACTGTTCTGTGTATGGTATAGCCATGGGCGATCAGTGCATATTGTAGAATATATCCTGATTTCTGTACTAGTTTTTTGTCGTGTGGGTCCTGATAATTTATGTCATGCCAGTATACGGTGTATAAAAATAACATTTTGCTCAATATCTCTAATCTAATTATATAACAGATACATTTTTTTAGTTAATTTAGAATGTCTGTGATTTGTTTGTAGATGTGCTTCGATGGAGTGTTGAAGTAAGTACCGTACCAGCTGTTAACTGTGTTCTAGTCGCGGTCGTTGAATGCTGTATTTTTGGGATTCTGAACACTTTTTGAATGTGTTTTACAAATGCGTCAGATTTCGTTTTGTCTGTGTGATGTTTTATTCCATTCTCGCCGATTGTTTCAGTCTTCCCCGTTCGCTTGTATCCAGATTGCTTTTTGATATTTATATATACTATATATCTATCTTCTGTATCTATCTATCTGTATCTATCTATACACTATATATCTCTACAAGCCTGTCGCCATTTGTCCGGTTGGTATTGGTAAATCAAAGTTTTAATATTTCGGTTGAAGTCATTAAGTTTTCTTTTTAATTCTTTGCTTTGCCTTTGTGTAAAGTCTATACATCTTTCTTTTATGTTTGATCGATCTCGAGATAGAGCAGGATCCACGAGGTAGAGGATGTTGGTCAAACGAGTTGTAATTTCAGGTGAACATTTTTTATTACCAAAGACAGTTATTGCTTGTTGCTGCGAATCTTCTATAGAAATTGAGTTCCTGCGTTTGAATATATTCATGTATATTCTGATTTCCTTGTTCGTGTCGGTCTAGTTTATTTTATCGGTGGCAGCGAGACCCTTTACCGGGGGCGCCTGTTGTGTAAAATAACCGTAGATCGATATGGTGTATTGTGGATTTTCAACCGAAAATCGTTTATAACAGTTTTCCTGTTTTCTAGATTTTTCACTTAAGGCTAAATAGACACTTTAGACTCAATCGACATAGCTCTCTTATTAAAATACAATTTCCATAATAAGGCCTTTAAATACAAATCTGCTCACAAATTAGTAGTAATTTTTTTAAAGTAAATTAATATATCTTTCAATCGGAAAATAACAGTGTAAGTAGAACATTTCCTTCAGACGGTGCTGCTCTTATTTATAATCAATACACCGCTCTCAACGTGAACACGGAATGTATGGATAGTATTATTAATAGAACACGAAATGTATTGCAGTTTAAATATAGTTGTTATTATTAGCTACAAAATATATTACACACACGAATGATATTGAATTCATGTTTTGTAATGTAGGATATGAAGCCTGGAGGAATTCCAACGCAACAGATAAAAACTGACTGGCGTTTAAGGTAGTACAAATTTGGACAACCAAAGTCTGCTTAATATTGAAAATATCCAAAGTTTATTCTTAATCAAAAGAAGTTTGTTTCAATTTAGAACTTCTTGCTGGCAGGTGGTTTTTGTAGAACGGAATATTGGCGGGCCTATTCACTGAAACAACCTGAGAACTTTCCTACGTATACCGAGTTTAATTTAACACATATATAGGTATACATTATTTATACTTACGTATATAAATCCGAAAGGCATGTCGCTATTTTGGGCTCTTTATTCAGCCTGTCTGAGGATTAACTGGGCAAAATTGGGGTATAAATTTACATTAAGAATTCTTTTATTCCCTTCTTCCTTATTAAGGAACAAAATAACTTCTTGTCAACGTACAAGGATAAACTTTTATCACTGGTTAATATTAACTAACAATATATTTGTTTTGCACTTTCCTCACAATATTTTGAGAATATTTTATAACGTAAAAACTAGTTTTAAAATAAAAGGTAGATTGAAAAATATAACACATTTTTTAAATATTTAGAAAAATATATATTTTTAGATGTGCTACCAGCAAGCACACAATACGCGTTTTCGCACATTTAATTAAGCCTAGTTATATCAAACATATTTTCACTTGTTTTAAGGAATATTTTAGACCGAGAGCTGTTAATTATAAGGATAAATGAAGAAGTCGAATTGCAAGAATGGTATGAGTTGAAGTTTATCTTAAAGTTGTCATGGAAGCAAATTCACTGCAGGAGGTGATAGAAAGCGTATGCGATAGTATTTGATTGTAATTGAAAATAAAGAAACTTTGAAACTTGAACAAGCTTTTAGATGAAAATATTGAAATCAATATTTTTGCTGCCAAATTGTTTTAATCGAAATAAAGTTATTTAAGTGGCTACCTAAAATATTAATATGTAAATTTGTAACCACATTGATACAGCTCAAACAATGACAATATATTTACATTTGATAATATCTGATTATTTGAGATAAAATAGATGATTTTTTTTAAATAATTTCATATATTAATAACTAAACTTATACTGAAATTACCTCATTGTTTCGCAATAGATAGGCCAATTCTCTCAAAATTAAATTAGTCTTTCTGGAAATATGTTAAGAAGCTGCAGAGCCGGAAACCGAATTCCTTCAAACCTCCGAAACCTTCAACTACGAAGCTAAATAAATATTGCAAAATTTATTGCACTTGGGTTGGCAACTGGGATGCTCCAGAACTAAGTATTTACATAAAATTGAAGGTGAAGATTTTATTTTGACAACACTTACAGTCAGCTCCAAAACTTATTTGTTTATGTTCACAAAATACACCGGGTTCAGTAAAATACTTTTCTAAAATAAATTAACATGAAAACTACATTTTAAAAAACTAAAAGATTTGTAATTTTTCCACCACTTTGTTATGGCATTTTCCAATACATGTTCCAGCTAGTAAACCTTCCGTTAGAGATGACTTTAGTCGGGCATAGTTGGGAAATTCATTCAATATAAGAAAATAGCTCTAACGATAGCACATAATGCTACACGTAACATAATAACTAAATCTTTAACACGTAATGCTACATTTAGCGTTCATTCATATCAAAAATTAATTACTTTTGCAATCAAAAAATTATTTCCTTCGCTGATCAGTGTTAAAGAAATTATCATTATACATGATCAAACACCAGAATCTTCTAATATTTCGGTTGTATCTCGCGAACTCAAGAATATTTATTTCCAGCCAACGATTTAACAGCGCTTTAGGAAAAAATAATTGCCGAGATAAGTGAGCTTTAATGTGAACACACAAAGTCGATCTGTTTACAGGCTGTAAGGAACAAATAAGAAAACCATTATTTCAATTTTGACATCCGGCTCGCAAAAGACGCATCTCCTTTTTACGAAATCGTATTTGCCATAGAGGGAGATCCACATTTTATTTGCCCCCGGTTACAATTTTCGGGTTGGTGGAGAAATGAATCAAAAAGCAAAATATTATAATAGACAGACAAGGATATGAAGTTATTATTGGAAAATACTCAAGGGTACTGAGGCGGAATGGAAATTTGAAAATATTCGACTGGAAAAGCGTAGCTTCTACGGTGTTTAAGAAACCAGAACAATAGCATTTCAAATTTAATCAATCAAAGCGATTCAAGATTGCAAAGACATACACTAGTAATAATATTTACTTTCCATGTGAATTATTTTAGGGGTGCAATTTAAGAACGTCGTTTTCGGTCGCAGAGAGGCGTCAGAAAGTGGTAAACATTTAAATTAATTGACTGTATTAATTGCTAATTTGTCAGAAACTTTACGTTATGGAAAAGTGAGTGCGAATTAAGTATTGTTGGGAACATGTACATGTGTTTGGCTACGTCAGAATCAAGCAATCCCAGGACCGGCTCGAGTTTGGCGGATCAGCTAGGTTTAGCGGATCAGCTAGGTTTAGCTTGCAAATTCCACGCTTAGGATCTCTTATTTTCGACAGTTGATTTATATTCTTAGTGATTTTTACTCTACGCCAGTCCGTACCCGAACTTTTCTTGTCTTTGATATTTTTTTGTTTACCTAAATTAATTTTATAAACCATGGTCCTTGTTGTGGTGCTGGATATTGTCACCTTTTCTTTTGGTCTGTTGTGTCTTTTACCTATTGGGAATGGCTCCCGCAAGGCGAACTTAGGGGTCTCTCGCTCTTAGGCCTTCTGCAGGCTTTTCTGCCGGTTGTAAACCCTAACAAAGAGCTTGGCGTCAACGCCAATGTGGGTCTGCAGGTCTTCTGTTTCCAGATCTCCGCTCAGGCACCTTGTATTAGTCTTACAATGTTGTCCATATGGTGATCCATCGTTGGCCACTGGCCAAATCATTTGTTAGTAGATTCTGAACTTATCAACGCTGGATAGTAAGCTTGAAGCAAATACCTTACTTTCCTGGTTGTGCTAGCAAACTGGTCGTATCACACCATGCGGTGTTCTAGACAAATCCACGATAAGTGATCATGGTTTTCTCAGGCAGGCTTTGTCTTCCGCTTAGTTTTTTGTTCGTAAAAATGATTGTCTGTGTTTTCACCGGATTTACCTCAATTTTTCACTTCAGGCTCCATGATACTTTTTCGTCTAGATATCGTTGTAGCTTGGAATTGAGCATGTTGATGCCACACGCCGTGATCGCTATGTCGTCTGCATAGATGTATATGTTTGACGGTCTGGGTCTGCTGACGGATAATTGATTATCTCTGCTCTGACCTGGAAGCTACACCTTACACCCGGTCATATACTTAGCGACAAGTTTGACTTGGTTTTCTTGAAAATGAACAAGGATCATTTTGGCTACGAGGGCTTTCTTCTAAACGTTGTCGAATACTATCGCCATGTCCAAAAACTGCGACTGGTCTGCTGCGACGGTTTATCTTCTGCAGGATTTTTGCCCTCAACCAGGAGGGTGGATTTCTGTGCCCGAATTCATGTTGATCGGTGATCAAAATTTCTTTGTCATCGATTCCTTTCCATTTATTACTTGTTTCCAGCAACCCTTGGAGGATTCACGACTGAAAACAAAAACAGTTTCCGTCTTTGTATTTCTTAGTAATCAGTTCTTATGATTGCCGATGTCGGGAATTATTACAAGTCCATTATAGAGTTGAGTCTGGCTGCGAAATCATCAAGGGTAGTTTATTCGAAGACTGAGCTTGAAATATCATCGTGCTCGAGTGACTTTTTTTTAGGCGGCAGTGATTGTGTGGTCTCTGTCGGGCGTCCAGTTCGGTTCATGTTATTCGTTTGACTTCATTAATGGTATGTTTCCATTAATGGGTTTGGTGTTAGTCTCCAATTGGGGTAGAACCATGTTCTTGCTTCGTCTGTGAGTGTTTGAAGTTTTTCGTCAGCTTTCGCTGTCGTTTTGTCGTGCACGAACAGTGTCATGTTGTCAGCGTATTGTAGAATATAGGATGATTTGTCTATGTGATTTTTGTCGAGTTGTCGTTGTTGTATATGTCATGGCAGTATAAAATGTATAGAAGGGGTGATAACGGAGCTCCTTGCGGAAGGCCTTGTTCAGGAGAGAACAAAAACGAGAGTGTGTTGTCTATACGTAACTGTAGTTGTCTGTTTTCTAGTAGGTTCCTAATTATTAAGAGTAGATATTTTGGGGTGATAAATAGGTTTATTTTGTATAACAGTCCTGTGTGCCACACACTGTCAAAGCCTTATTGATGTCCATGAAGAGACATGATGTTTTATTGTTTTCGAGGCGTGTTGATTGTATGTTGTTAGTTAGAACAAAGAGTGGGTGTATAATGTTGAGAATGTCTGGCGAACGCGTCCGCCCTATCCTTATCTGTGTACAGTTCTTTGCGGTTTTCGTTGATTGTTCCGATAGAGTTGTTTATCTTGTATTGTGAGAGTTTTTTTCTATGTTTTGACAATTTGCCTTTCCTTTGTCTTGATCTATTTCTTGACATGTTTCTAGCCATTTGTCTTGCTTGTATTGAGCTATCAATATGTTCACATTTCTGTTGATGTTATTCATGTCTGCAAATTCTATTGCCAGATGGACCATCTGTCATCATGCCAAACAAAACCGAAAATTTCAAGGGATTGCTGAAAATCAAAAGTAATTTTGTATAGAACATTAAGTCTCAACCATCAGAGAGCTATCGGATTTAATTTGAAAGTTTAGTAAAGTGCTTTGTAAATGGTCTTATTAACTTTAGTGTAAGATTGGATGGAGTGTAAAATAAGTTTCCACTGGAAAATGTCAAATAACCTTTATGTACATCATTCGCTAGGTTTTTAACAACTTTTTTGATGATATCAATGGAGAAAGTTACATATTCAGATATATTTCCCGTTAATACCTCTCGCTTGTTGAGATAGCGAGGGCTAACTATGTACAGGGTGTTTTCTCATAAGTTGAAACCCCCGTGGACCATTTATTTCAAATGATGGTGAAAACTGGTAAAGGCAAAAGTAATTTATTATCACTTTTTTTTAAACCCGCCATAATTTGACATAAAGTATTTTTTTTTAGTGGAAACACCTTTTGTTTTTTAGCATTTTTTTTCTTGATTTCAGAAATATATGTATTGCCCAGATTTGTTCTGATTTCTTGTTGTTGAAACATTTTCTTTGTTTTGATAGAATAAGCGAAAAGAAGAAATGAAAAAGAATATTTCATTGTTCATAGTAAGAATAAGAAATATTTGCTCATAATACGGTAACGAGTATTTGCGGCTGACATTCATGACGGGGATTTCAACAGTACTTTGATTTGTTGCTATTTATAATTTTTAAAACGCAATATAAATAAAACGGTTTAAAACAGTATAGACAATATTTATTTTTCGAAACCAGGAAAAAATTCTATCAATATCTCTATAAATAAAAAGGGTGTTCCGTTAAAAAAAATACTTGGTGTCAAATTTTCCCATTTCCGTCTTTCAAGTTCTTAGTAGTAGTAGTAGTAAACATCTTTATTTCTAAAAAAAGGCTATCGACCTATCGGTCTTTCTGCCCTTGTTTAATACATGCAGTCTTAATCTAGATAAAAAACCAATATGAAAATTCTCCTATTCTAGGTTAACAATAGTAGCAGTAAACATCCCTATTTCTAAAAAGGCCATCGACCTATCGGTATTTCTGCCCTTGTTTAATACATGCAGTCCCAATCCAGATAAAAAACAAATATGAAAATTCTCCCATTCTAGGTTAACAATGTTATTGAATAAATAAGATTTCAGTGGCAAGAAGAAATTATTTTATTGTCCACTAGTCCGTTGCGTTTGTAAGTGTTCGAGTAGCGTTAATGTAGGGAAACGGAAGCGGGATTGTCTGGTTGGTCTTGTAAGACAAAGGGGATTCAGTATGGTCCAGTTGTAGGGGTTGTTTGTCCATTTTGTCTGTAGCTGTATTCAAGTTCTTATTTTAACCAGGATTTTAGAAATTTGAGTAATAGTGAACAACTTTAGTTTCAACCACTTTTCACAATTTTTTGAAATGAATGATCTAGAGGAGAGGCAACTTCAGGGAGGAAACACCCTGTACAGTCCAAAACAGATTTATTTTGATTATCAAATGTATATTTTTCAGGACAGAAAGACGTGAATTGTAATCGTAAAATTTGGATCGGCTTGAAAAGAGTGTTAATTTTCTGCAAAAATGCAGAATTGAATTGATATTTGGTACCAGATTGTACCTACATTTGCTAACCATCACAAATTTTATTATTGTATAGCTATTCCAAATTGCTTTGAAGCGTCAGAAGACATTAGTAATAAAATTTAACTTTTCGAAAAATTTACCGGTTGCACTAATTTATGGGATAATTCCAGTAATGATAAAAAAACGACGTAAATAAAAAAAAATTCTCTCCGGCCGGGAATCGAACCCGGGTCTCCCGCGTGACAGGCGGGGATACTTACCACTATACTACCGAAGACTTGAAAGTGTCACTTGTATACCCGCTAAAACCGTAAGTACGTCCTTTCGTATTGAAACTAATAAATAATGCAGATGGTCGGAAGTAGAGATATTTGCCTTAGACCTTTCTAAGAGAGGGTTTCTCAAACTTTTCCTACAATGGAAATAATACGTGGCAAACCCAGGAATTTAAACGGAATTCTTGATTTATTTTTAAGTTGGATTCTATTTGTTCCATTAAAAAAAAAAATCTAATTATAGTGAAACACCAGTTCAGGTCTACCGGAAGATAGTTTATGTATTGTCTGTGATTAAAATTTGTCATGAAACATATAATTCAGTTATACAGGGTGATTAAAAAAGTACTCTAACAAACGATAAATGTTAAAAATACAGTGTTAAAATTTTATTAAAAAACATTAAAAATGCGTTAATATATCTGAAACCGCTTTAGATATTTTTACGAAAATTATCCGAAGTCAATAGTTATCGAGTGGCCATGTTTCCATGGAATAAAACTTTTTTTTTGATCCACTATGCTGCTTGGACCGACTTCACATTCAATATTTTTGAAGAAAAAATGGTGCATCACGAACATTAATTGTACGTTTTCTTTGCTTGTGCAATTAACAAACATCTCTTTACTTTTCTTCGAACAACGCATTATTTTCTAGTAACAAATTTTGAAATTATTAACAATTAAATTTAATGAGTAAGTAGTTATACGCAGATTTTACTTAAAATATTAACGTATGCAAACTCATAATTGGAACTGTAAATGACACCATAAATTGTTCAAGAATGTGTTAAAGTACCTTTTAGTTGAACTAAATAGACTAACAGACGTGAAATTTAACTTAAATTGTTCGAAATGTCCTCTCTCTAAATGTCTGTATTGTGTATTTTTTATTATAATTTTTGAATTTATCCAAAATGGGTGTCTACTTAAAATTTACAAAACAGGTTAGTTTAGTTTTTTTCTTTGTTTAGTCATAGTGAAATGTAATTTTGTTTCAAACAGGACCAAAAAAGTTATTAGATGCCATTTAAAAGGTGCCAAAAATGTTTTATGTCAATTTTTGTAGGCTGCATGCACCCATATGTTCCAAAATGGGCATCTTAATGTCATGTGGGGAGTTAGCTTAGACTTTCAGCTAACGACCTACCAAATTTGGGTTTTGAGTTGAGAACCGTTCCGTTAAATCTACGTAAATCACCCTGAGGCGATGTACTATAAATCCAGCAGTAGCGCAAGGTGAAGAAGCAATGATTGGAGAGTCACGGAAGAAAATTTCGATCATAGCGTCATCGCCTTCGATAATGTTCACCGCAGGTGTGAACGAAACGTCTCCAAACCATTCCAATGGTCCACTTTGTATGACTAATTTTCTTTATTAGTTTTATAAAATTATTGCATACAATACAGATTTTCAACATCTGAAACACATTAAAAAGAAAGAAATAATACTTAATTCCTTGTAACTTTACTTCCAGAATCGTTGCCAACATCGTCATTCCACAGTTAGCAAACATCAAATAACCCCAAAAATTTCTAAAATGCAATATGCTGGAAGTCCGCAATAAATCGTACGATTTATCGTTTGCTCATATCAGGTGACCTTCAGTAACTGGCCCAATTAAGTTGCCAATAAATCGGGGAAAAGTGCGTAGTGTAATAGCGGCATTATAAGCCCGGAAAACTTTTCACCCGATACTTTGATCGACCCTGAAAGTCTTCATAGACTAATTAAATTTAATTAAATTGTATTACACCTTTTTCAAGTATGTAAAAGACTGTGCATTTGAAATATACAAGTTGCTTTTGAAATATTCAAGCCCTCCATCACGCAAATGATTTCCTCTTATATTTAAGTTAAGTGTACCACGCTGTATATATTAAACTTACATTGAACCAGAAGTATGTTTTGAAACCTCTATGATCGCCTTCGAGTGGATTATGTTTTCGCGTATGGTTTTCCCATAAAAATAATCCTAAATTTACTACGAGAATTAAGTATGTTGCTTGAACTATCGATTAAGTTTTATGAAATATTTATATATATAGCTATTTTCCTCTTACTTTACTGCGCACAGTTGATCGAGTTGAGAAAACCGAAAACAAATCGAATACAGGACATTTTCAATACTCGGTTTTCGAGGATCGCGTTATGGAATGTTAAAATAAATGGAGAAAAAATTCGCTCATCATTAAGCAGGTTAAAATAGATATTCATAAAGAATGTTTCTTAAAATACTGCCTGTGAAACGAATCATTAGGATATAAACCAAATGATATATTGAAAATGTGTTTGAATTTTTGCCGCCGTAAAACCTCTAATTTTACCCAAGTGTTAATAAAACGAATAAAAAGTCTAATATATCAGGATTGAATGTAATTTGAGTTACAATACTTAGATAAATCATGTGAATTTTAAATAAGCATTTAGTCAGTGAATGTTAATACTTTTTATAGTGTAGTAAGCAATTTTCAACACTCAGACTCACTCGGTATATTCACCCTTTTCTGCCTGTGGCTGTGGGTGGAAAGAGGCTTCAATCAAATTCTTAAGTACAAAAGGCTTCAAATAAATTCCATCTGTATTGCTAAAACTTTGGTGGAAACAAATTACTGATTTGAATTCTTCATAACATTTTGAAACGTGCGGTAATTTTTCCGGGAATGAAATATTTTAGCAGCTTTTGTTGTTTTGCAATATTTCCAGAGGTAATTATTTAGGGCCAAATTAAGATTGTCTTCCAAAATTCGGGTAAACGGCCAATTTATTTCATTTACGTGGTTCAAAGGAATAATTTAAATATTTTCAACAGCGATGCATATCGCTCAGTTAATAATATTAATTGAAAATAAATCTGGGATAAGCCAAAAAGGTGTTTAATGTTTTCAAGGGATATTAGATTGTCGAAACCTTTCATCGAAAATTGAGTTACGCTTACAACCGAATTTGGAACGACAGAGTCAAAAACTTGTAAGATTATTAAGCCATTTCATTTAAAATTTTGCGTCGTTACCATACTCGTTAATAAACTTGGAATATTATTTACTTCTTTTGATTAAATGTCGACAGCCATGTTAGGATCTTTTAACAAATAAAGCCATTCGATCAACAGTGCTTTACATTCATCCTCAAAAGGAAAATCAGGGAACTGAACATAATTGCAATTACTTTGTACTATACAAAGTGAATTGGAGGGACAACCCTATGTAAACTAATTTGACGAAAACGACCATTCTCTACTTCGATTCAGCCCACACGATCCTTAATATGAAATTTGCGTGTTTACTTCCCATCGCCAACGAAAGTATGTTTCTAAGTGAAGTTTTATCGTGTTATTTTCCAACTAGTAGAAGTATGGCAGTAATTAAAGATGATAAAATGTAAGGAACTATTTTAGATTAATTTATAACAGGAGTTTTTCCTTTCAGATGTCTTGTAGCGTTACTGAGCGGGTCAGTTCTACACCAGCGACAGTCCACAACGCATCTCCTACAAGCGGGACCACCTCTACCAGCGCAATTGGGGCATCAACCAGTTCTTCTCTCAAACCAAAATGTAAGGAACCTACAGGGCCCGAAGGCAACTCGCTCTCAGCCCTAGCCACGTCACCAAGCTCGAGAGCACCCGCAGAAGGGGCCGAAACCCCCACTGGGGTAGATGGCCCCCCTCAAAATGGACCTCAGTCCTCCAGCCCCCAAGGGTCTCAACTCAGATCGAAACCATGTACGAAGATGCTTTTCTGCTGCTGCTGCAAATGTCCTTGGTATGTCAACATATAGCTTCAGATGGAAAGGTTTCTGATTTCCAATGTTTAGGTCGAATCACGGAGATAAAAACGACGACAATGAAAGAAGCAAATCTTCAACTCAAGAAGCGGAATCTAATATTCCTACGTAAGTCGTTAACTGAAGAATATGTTTTGATAAAGAACGGCTCGCAGTAGAAGCGCCTGGTCTACTCTCATACCTATTTTATCCTAAGTCTTCAACTAACTAATGAGCTTGTTTCTACTAAAAACACGTCATTTGCGTCTGTTGAGGGATTCTAATAAATTTTCACAGAAGAACATATTATCGATTCTTGGGCTGATTTTGCCCATTCCGTATTACATTTAAGCAAAGCTGAAAGAGTGATAGCATATTAAATGGTCAGCTTCTGAAGGTTTCCTTTATACAGAGATAATTCGAAAGCTTTCAATGGCTATATCTGAGAAACAAAAAAAGATAGACAAAATTCCTCGGAATCGTTTCCATAATAAGAAGTGGGAGCCAAATTTGTGTATCAACTAAACTACCCCCACTAACCTGGTTTAGCTGTCTGATAATTCTTCATATACGTAAAAAAATATTTACATTTTCTGTTTTTTTATATAAAGAAAGAATGTTAGCAGTTGCGTCGTATATATATTACTATCAAAGCTCCTCAGTCTGGTTATATCTAGCGACGTTTTTCAATTTTAAGACTCACTATTTCTCTGAAATATTAAAATCTGTTGCGCTGTTTGTAGTTCCTTCATAACAAGGTATCCCTCTTCTAACCTTTACCCATTTGTGCCGCAATATTCACTTTTGTTTTAATCGTTGCTTTCGAACGTTATTTGCCTGGCTGATTGAAGGCTCTTCTCGCTGGTCTTGAGAATGTTTGGGACTTACGTCATGAATAAGATCTTCAAAATATGATCCATGGGATCCAGAATCTTTATTTCCAGCTAACTTTTCAGAGTCATTAATAGCCAGGCGTGGAAGAAGCCTCCGGGACGTTTTAACATTGACTCAGAAATGAGGCACTGTTTTGATTCCGGCCTGCAATTTGTGTTTTCTTCTGTGAGATTACCTAGAGCTGTTGCTTCAAGAGTATCAGTCAAAGTTTTTTCAAAGGCTTGAAACTTGCCCGTAATGGAACCATTCTTCAATGGAGCTTCTGGAACTCGGTTTCGGAAATTGCTGCTTCGAGATATTCGAAGCACCTCTCACGCAACTGTGACCGAATACTAAGTGATATTTCTGATGGTATCAGCTTCAACAATTTTTCAATTTTACTTCTGTTGCTTTTTATGTAAAACTCCAGAATTCTGCCACTTTTCCTGAGAAACTCAAATGCTAAAAGAATATCAGAGGAAATTAATGTCGGAACCATTCAAGCGCCACGCTACAGCGAAGTACAGATTGCCAACATGTGAAAACAGTTACTATCCAAAATAGAGCTTATCGGTCACTACCGATCATCCAAAGAGAATACCAAATAATAGCTTTTTGGTCTATTACCATTTTCCACTGGGAAATTGGGAACACCACCAATCCAAATATTGAGATTAAGAAACATATCTAAAAGGCAAATTAATCTAAATAAACTAATTAGTTTACATTAAATAGGATTAAAGCAATTGATCTCCCAAAACAGCCCAGAAGTCTAGGTAACCGAGAAAATAATAACCCCATGCCTAAACCACTGAATAATTGAGAAATCCTAATTACGAGTTAATACGAAAATTCGTTATCTAGAAATAAATCAATCATTAACGACTAGGTCAACTTCCGTACTTTCATTACCCTCGGAATAGAGATTATCAGTAAAAAGTCGTGCTGCAAAGAAATATATTAAAGTATCAGCGAAGTTCCTTTTGTTGAAAATATCAGTTTACTTTCTAATCGGTAAATAAGTGATAATCAAAAGAGGATTACGGAAGTGTAATAAGAAAAAGACATAATATAAAATTAAGAAAAAAATTACTCTTTATAACAATTAAAACTGGACAATTTTTTATTGAACAAGTATTATTGGTATCATTTATTAACTGAAGTTTTGACTCGCTTGTGGATTTTCAAAGAAAAAACGTTGGGCTCCAAAAATTCTATGATGTCTCTTGAATTTATAGGCATGTAGGAGGGTAGACGATATCGATTATGTTAAGACTCTGATTATGATTAGTTCTCGATGTTGGCAATGCAACTTCAGACATGATTTCCTTATTCAGCAATTCAGTAGCAAAACTTTTACTTTTCGCGGCAACTCACATTTTCCGAAAAGAATCAATTTGCTTCTAAGACCGTATCTTATCATGCAAATATTTGACTAATTTAGTGCCGCTCCAAAGACTATAAACGTGGTGCATTCAAAAAAATGAAAATATATTAATAGAACCGCAATGTTTCCGAATAGAAAATATGCGTACGTTTCAGAAAATTTCGCGCTTTTTTAATTGGTAACTATACCTACTATTAGACTCTCAAATGGTCATTGAACTACTTTAAAATATTTCTTAATAGCTAATTTGTAAATCTTGAAATGCTAATACCTTCGAAAAATAACCTTTATGTATCTTTTCGTACTCTTCAAGTAAAGCCCAGCAATCCCTTAAAAGGAATATCGCCAGTTTTAAATCACTCTGTAGGTAAGTCAATATCTCAATGATTTCCGAAAGTTCAAAAGTATTATTGTATTTTCTTTGTGTATACTGATCCTTGAAGTTTTTAATGGTCAGACCAGTTGTTTTTACACATCTAGTGTTACTAATGCCGAATTTTATTTATATTTATGGATAAACTGAAGTACTAACAACATCAGTCTTTTAAATTGAACATAATATAATTTCACTCCAACTGTAAAGTACGCTGATTAAATCTAAAATCTTATAAAATCCCAGACGGTATGAATAGGAGTTGTAGGAAAATGATTCATAGTTCAGTATAGTGGCTTGGTACTGCCTCAGCTCTAATAGGTAAATCCAATCTAAAAACCATTATCAAATTACTATATTTCCATTTCTCTGAACAATTCTTAAATTACTATCTATATTCAAAGGTCATAAATATTAAAAATAATGTCAAAGTTCTTTTAAAAAATTATAGATTAAAAAGGTTCAAATGACCGTTTCGGCGCTTCTATTGTTAACTAACAGTTCTAGATCATCAGAAGAAAATAATATAAAAGTAGTTACAATTTTGTAAATTTTCAGGGGTAAGAAGGCGCAGGAAGAGATCCGTGTGTCCCCAGATGAACTTCGAAGCTGGTCAAAATCCTTTGATCAGCTGATGAACAGCCCTGGTAAGTAACAAAATAATATTTAAAAGGAACCAAACCAAAATTATCTACAATTACATCAAATGTTTATTGAAAGTCTAAAAATTTCAAAAAGTTTTTCTACCATGCTCGATGTTAATTAATGGTTTATATTTCTCAAGATTTATCCTCGATTTAAAAAGTAATCCGAGTATTCAATAAGTCACATGAACGTCGAATGCCTCAGGACTCTAATGAACGGTTTGTCTTCATTTATTTCAATAAAGACAAAGCGAAACGCGATAAAAAAGTTAATGATTTTATTCAGATATTCCGAGCTTCAATTTGGAATAATAAAATTATTTTCGCTCAGCTAACAATTGGTTTTTTATCTTGTTTCAGTGGGTAGGAAGGTATTTAGAAACTTCTTAAAGGGTGAATACTCCGAAGAAAATATTCTATTCTGGTTGGCTTGTGAGGACTTTAAGAAGCACACTGATAAAGCATACACCGAGAAAAGATCTGGCCTGATCTATATGAATTATATTCATCCCGATTCATCCACAGAGGTAAGAATATGCTTCCTAGTCAATTTTAAGGATTTTGTGCGTAAATTGAAGTGAAAGTTAACTCTTTACCGTTTACGGTAAAATGTTAAAAAGTTAATGATTTTTTTGAGGAATGAAATGAAAAAAATGGTCCAAAAAATCAGTTGCTTGCCCAAACTGCTCAATCTGCAACCCCGCTTTCTTATCTGCAAATGCAATGGATTAAAACAATTGATATACGCGGTGTTCAAAAACGTGTGTAAAGAGGTATTCCGAACCTCCTAAGATACGGATTCGAAATGCGTTTTTATTAATTTGTTCATAAAATGTCAACTCGTATCGTATGTGATTCTCATAAATAAATAAATTTCAAGATATCAACGTACGTAGTGAGACATGTACTAAAATATATGACAACTTTATTTTTATTTTATAAATCACTCTGTATATTTTAGTAAGACGAGTTTTTTAATTTATTTATCTGTAAAATGTTGAACCTATATTACATGAGTATGATTCATTTTTGTAATAACAAAATTGGTGATTTATTTTGTTAATCAAATATATCTTTTATCAATTTACAATTTCATCAAAAATTACTTCTCCTAGGCGTCTAGTATATTCTTTCTAACTTTCTATCCAAGTTTTACGTTAATTTACTTATAAAACATCTGCTTTAAAATCTCAAGGTGTTAAATCGGACGAATCTGCAGGCCATGAGATAGGTCGATTTCCTACGAAAACTGTTTAAAGCTTACCAGCAGTAGTAGTAGTAAACATCTTTATTTCTAAAAAAGGCTATCGGTCTTTCTGCCTTTGTTTAATACATGTAGTCTTAATCTAAATAAAAAACAAAGATGAAAATTCTCTTATTCTAGGTTAATAATCTTATTAAATAAACTTTCCAATTCTAATGACAAGAAAAAAATATTTTATTGTCCTGTAGCCAGTTGCGTTTGTAAGTGTTCGAGTAGCGTTGATGTAGTTAAACGGAAGCGGGATTGTCTGGTTGGTCTTGTAAGACAACGGGGATTCAGTATGGTCCAGTTGTAGGGGTTGTTTGTCCATTTTGTCTGTAGATGTATGAGTCTTTCCGAAATCTTTGTCATGTTTGTGCGTTCGTATAGTAGTTGGGTGGAGGGGTTGTGTAGTGGGCAACGTAATCGAGTAATTTTTCGGAAGCTTATTAACATGCAAATGCTGTTTGTTTTTTGAGTATAACTCGTATATAATCATAGTTAATAATTTTTATTCGAATATGAGCATCTGACTTTGATGTCGATTCAGTAAAAAACCTAAGTTAATTTAGATATTTTGACTTGAAGAAAACCAGTAACTAGACGAAAAGGAGTCATAGAATATAAAAATAATATGTGAAAGAAAGTTTTATGCTTTACGTTATGCATACGATTTACTTTTCTTAATGGCTTATGCACAATAGGCAGATGAAGTTCATGCTGTTATTCAATGTTACTTTAAACCCATATCCATCCAAATTTTAATTTCTGACGCGGTAATTAATTTGCCTTTTCAAGGCGCAAGGTTATAGTGGAACCCGGCAAGAATCCAAAAAGCTATGACGATATTCTCAAAATGTAAATCTGATTGTTTCCTTATTATTTTGTCTAAAGCACACTTCACTTACAACTTCGATATCCTAATGATTATCAGTTTCATAGATATTGGTCGGAACCAGTTAATAAAAATGATTTTTCCTTCAGTAAAAATTGCCTATTATGTAAGATATGTGCAATTAAATGAAATACATCCCTTTCATCAGCATGTGTGCCAGCTTTTAAAACAGCTAATTTTATTCTTGTATTTTACCCGAAAACGATATTGGTTAATGTTTCAACGAGTCGCTGTGGCCGCTTTAATCGAGGGCCGCTTAATCGAGATATTTTCGATTAAACAGCAAAATGAAGGACATTAAAATAACAAATGAAACACAATTAAATTAAGTTGATATTAAGCCGCAATAGGTCACCGAAAAAATATTTATTTAACAATAGCTGTTCTTTAGTTAATTCAGTAATTAAAAAACATATTAATTTTCAACAGGATTTGTTCAACGTGCAATTAATTATCAATACCAATAAATTTCGAAACACTCTTACTAGGAAATTTTAATTTCGAGCTGGTTCATATGGCATTCATAACTTTATTCATTAGCACATGTCGTGTATGTACTGTTTGATCGTACTCTAATGTTTTTAAAAACCTCCAAACGCAAAAATCTGATAAAATAAAGTAAGGGGTTTATTCTGCACTAGGGAGACTCAGGAGTTTACTCTACATTTGACGGCCTATCTACAGATTTCAAAATTGTGGATTTAGGTAATCCCTAACTAATCTTCCTTGAAAATATATTATTTATTCTGCATCTGATGGAAACAAAAAGATATTTGGATACTCGATTCCTAAAGATTCGTAAGTTTATTAAAAGCAACTTCTCCAACTTATACAAGGTGACTCAGACCTATAGAATCAAACTTCTGGGGATAGTTCAGTGCAACAACAGGAGACAGTTGAGTATACGATCTCAAGTGTGGCAATGTCTCCCCAAAGCACAATGGCCCTATTTCGCTTTAAGACTGTTATGTGCAAAAATGTGTGTTTTCGAGATTTAATGTACTTTATGTTTATTAGTTTGTAGGTACTAACTAACACTTGTTCAAATTTTCGTTCTTGGACTTGAATTTGTTCAAACATCAAGAATTTCTGTTATCAGTCCTGTATAACCCTTTGAGGCCAAATTAATTCGAAAATTATGAAAGTTAAAAATAATGAAAATTTTTACACAAAAAATATACAGGATTATCCTGCAGGACATGGTTACTAATGCTAACCACTGGGAATTAAATAGTAATAAAACTACCAAGATTATACATAGAGTTAGGCTTTCGAGGCCATTCCTTGAAACTGGTGAGGTTTTTGGGTTTTTAGGCCCTCTCTGAGGGCATGTTCCGCCACTGCCGACTTTTCCACATGTCCCAATCTGTAATTTCGTCGCTGTTCTTCGATCCTCGTCTTAGCCGATCTGTTCGTGGTTCCTATGTAGACGCTTCTACAGGAGCATGGGATTCGGTAGATGCCTACAGGGGCGGGGGAAGGTCTTCTTTCCTTAACCGACCTTAGACATTCCTGGATCTTTGTCGTGGCCTTTTAGACCGTTTTGTATTATGTTTCCCTAGGATATTCGCAATTATGTCCGTAACTCTGAGAATGAAAGGCAGAAAGGCCCTTTGAGTGGTTTCACTCTGTTCGGCACGGTCCATCCTTGCTGCTCTTTTGATGTCAATCTGAGAGTATCCGTTTTGAAGGAAAGCCCTTTGTAAATGCTGTAGTTCCGCTGATAGGTGCTGTGGTCCACATATTTTCCAGGCTCTATCCGTGAGAGTCTTTATGATTCCTTGTTTTTAACTCGGTTGGACGGCTTGTGGAGTTATGTGTCCGTGTGGGTGGCTTTTCTATATACCCGATTGTCCAATTGGTTCCCTTTCCTAGATACCAAGACATCCAGGAAAGCCAACTGTTGGTTTTGTTCAACTTCCATGGTAAATTGTATTTCTGGATGTTATTTGTTCAGGTGGTCGAGGAACTTGTCCCGGTTATCTCGTCCATGTCTCCATATCACGAACGTGTCATCGACATATCGATAACAGATAGTCGGTTTAAAGGGTACGTTTCTCAAAGCTGTTTCCTAGAATTTCTCCATGAAGACATTTGCTACAACCGGGCTGAATGGGCTGCCCATGGCTACTCCTTCCTTTTGTTCAAAACCGGTATCTCGGTTTTTGAATTTTAAGTGGAGTTTCGAAATGAATTCCGGTATTATCTCCATTCTGAGGTTGGCGTGGATTTGGGAGTTGCGGATGCTTCCAGGGTGCATGTATTATCCTGCGAAGGAGTTTGTTTTGGAAAACTTCAGCGGGAATTGACCGGCATCGTGCTGCAATTCGCCTTTTAAGATCATCAATATCAGCAGGTTGTGTCTTATAAACAATGGACTTTAGATGTCCCCAAAGAAAGAAGTCTAAAGGTGTTAAATCAGGTGATCTTGGAGTCCATTCAATCATTCAATTGGTCCCCCCGGGAATCTCTCGTATAACCACTGTCGGACCGGAAGAAAATAATGAAGTTGAGCACCGTCCTGCTGAACTGTTAACCAATCTTCCTGTAAAACTGAATTACCTTCTGCATCAATTTGAGTTTATAGCTCATGCGTGATAAGAGGATCAATAGTCTCTTCAAGCATCTTAACGTACAGATCACCTGTCAAGTTTCCTTCAATAAATAAAGCATAATAAATAAAGGTTGAACTCATTACTAATACGTTTCGGGGTCTTTCTCCACCATCATCAGTTTGTATGTGTAGTTGTTGCTACCTTCAGTTTTGGCATGAAATTTCATGCCAAAAAAGACACCGAAACATATTAGTAATGAGTTGAATTAATAAATAATATGAATGACTGAAACCCAGGATTTTATTTTAAATTGTAATTGAAATGCAGTCAGAAAAATGTACACTGTGAATAAATAAAGGACCAATAATGGTATTTCCGAGAATACCAGACCAAACATTAACTTTTTGAGGATATTGTGTATGTCTTTCTCGAAAAATATGCGGGTTTTCGTCACTCCAATATCGACAGTTTTGTTTGTTAACATTTCCATTTAGAAAAAATAAACATTCATCGCTGAAACAGATATTCGGTAGGATATTGGGGATGGCGTTGACTTGACGACTCATGAATTATCAGAACTATATTATTCTATCAAAATCATCGTCATAAAGTTCTTGAAGTATCTGCATTTTGTATGGATGGAGTTTATGCATTTTCAGTGCTTTTCTTACAGTCTCGTGTGATATTCCTGTATGTTCTGCTACTGTCCGCAAGGAGTTGGTCGGCTCTGCAGCAAATAATCCCAAAACCTCATTTTCAGCTCCTTCATTCATCACTCGTAGGTCGTTTCTTTTTCTATTACTCACCGAACCAGTCTCGGAGAACATTTTTACCAAATCCATCACATATCTGTGACTTACTTCATGATTCCGACTTCTTTCATTGAAAACCAATGCCGTCTTTCGTGCGCACTTTCTAACCTCTCCATAAATGAAAATAATTTCAGTTCTTTCTTCAAGAGAATAAACCATTCTCACACTTTATGCACCTAATAAAAGTTGTCACTTAACAGCCCAAGAAGCAAAAGTGAATTAACAATAATATTCCTATTTTTGCTACATCTTTTAAATTTTCTGACCATGTTTTTTGGTTAAAAAAACAACGTATTTTTAGAATTTCTTGAGAGAATTTAAATGCTTTTGTGGAATTTCAGCGATTAGACTGAACGGAATTTGAATGAACGTAATTAACGAGGTACTCGTAGTTATACCATCGAAATGTTATTTACAAATAATTATTTTGAAATAAAGTTTGAAACGGTGCCACCCACGGGCGTAGCGAGGAAGAGGCAGGGGAGGGTCATGCCACTGAAAAGAGAATTGAAGGCCCTTCAAAACGATGTGCCACTTGACCCCCATTCCCGTTTAAGATTCTAAGTGTGACATCTACCCCTCTCAGGGTGTTGAAACAAGAAGGCTTAAAATATTAATTTAAAGTGTCCCCTTACAAATAGAATTGACGTGTTATTCCGATTTTTCATATTTTTAACTGTAAGAGAGATATTAAGTTTCTGTATTATTTAACTGTAAGAGAGTTTTCAAATTGACACCCCGTATACGCTTTGTACATGTGAGTCGTGAGCATCAAAAATTATAAAGCTGGCAGTGTTTCGTTTAATTTAGCACTTTGATATGTAATCATACGAAGAAAATTTAAGTTCGTGTTAAGTTCGCACGTCTTAAAGTAAAATTAATTAAATTAAGTTAAGATTTGTTGCAATAAATATATGAAACTTCCGCGGAGCTCATAGCGGAAATCGTAACACATGGTCAAAACTTCTCGAGAAATATCCGTCGTAACCCTTGTACCTATACAAAACATTCTTGAGCATTTACCGAAGTTGTATTTCGGGCAACCTGGCAATTCGAACATTTTTGCTTGGTGTTAGATGTTTGTTGTTATAAACTATCCAAAATTCCTGTTATTGACTAATGTTATGAAATGTGCAGCTGCTAAAATGCAAATGTGCCGAAGAGGCATCAACGGTTCATGTTTTAAATGCATTTTCTACTTCAATGACACGTTTGCGTTGGAAATATACATGCAAACATTAATACAGTCTTATAATTAATATTAATATGGAAACTTTGTCTAAGTTAAGAAATAAATAGCATCCAATAAACTAAACAATTTAAATTGTGGATCTAAACATGTTTTCAATCGCTAGATCCATACAATCTGAAAAGAAGCCGAATTGAAAAACATTCTTCATGGCTTCAAGTTTAATCTTTAAAGGGAATTTAAATGTTTGCAGAAGCTGGCGGCGAAAAATAATATGGAAAGACGGAAAATCCAATTGGAAATCGTTTTGCCACATAATTACAGAATATAAAAACAATATCTTACAGTGGCAGACTTTTCTTTCGGCTTTACGCGTTTCCACTAAATTGGATAAAAATAAATAAAAGTCGCGCATGTAGAAGACAACATTCTTTGTCAGTCGGAAAACGATTTGGAAGTTACATGTTTATCTTCTTACAGTTGTACGCATTCGTCTGAAATGATTTCAACTGAAAAGATTTATACATTTGGGTTTCCGTTGGTTTCAAACAAAAGAACTTTGCTTCCGGAAAATTGGGGTGATGAAAGTATGGCCGTGCCAAGTAAATGTATTCCTAATAAATTTACCAATAAGCATAAATATATTATTAATATATTACAAAACATTTTCATAATTAAGTATAAGTTAAAAGGAAAATTTCATTTCAACCCATCTGAACCACTATAGTACGAGTATAATATTTACACTAACGCCGTAAATGCACCTTACAGCTTCAGACGTAATATTCAATTCACGTCATGCCGCATATTATTAGAGAGACATCATATATTAGAGAATATTAACACAAACAACATTTTAGCAAAAGTTCCGAATCTTAGGCGTGTCACCAGCAGGCCTCCTTCGAAGTGTTTCGGGCCTATTAGCTTCTCGGAGAGGAACAATCTATTTCCTTCTCGTATTTATTTAAGCGAGAGCAAGAGAAATAGATCGCTAATGCATATTATTCTGTATTTAAAACACAGAATAATGGAGTTAATAGTTATTCCGGGAGAGCTTGCTGGTGAGAAGCTCAAAATGGAAACTTTTGCCACAGATTAGTAGCTAAATCAATTAATAAATACAAAAAGTGTGAAACTTAATACAGGTGGATGCTGCTAGGATTGCAAAGCTTTTTAATTTGTCGTAGAGTCGATGAAGTAATATTAGATCATATGTTGTGATAATTATACTTTACACCGTCCCATTTATGCGATTTTATGAAATAAGCAGTTTTTCAAAATGCATCCTTTATAACTGCTTGAAATATTTTATCTATCAGTAGTTGAATTGGGGAACTAATAGCACATTCTGCACTACACCTTTAAAAAGATTCAAGCTTTGGTTTATCTTCGAAAGAACAGAAAACATATACAGACCTTTTGGTGGTATCAAAGTCGATTAAAATCGCAAAATTTAAAGTCACTATTCATACAAAATATAGTAATGAACAATGCTCGATAGACATGATCAAGACAAGTAAATGTCCTCAAATTATTATTTTATTATTATTAAGCCTTTCTAATCTACATAGATTACTTTCAGCTTTACAAAAAGTAGCTGTACAGAAGTTTTTAGCAAATATGTGTGTTATAAATTTCTAAATTTTTAAGTTCGAGTCTTTGAAGAAATTGACTATATATTTACAAGCTTCAATGCTGGGTTCGGCGATCAATAACTCAATATTAAGGGGTAAAAAAAGAATTTTCGGAGGTTTTCAATAAGTTTGTTTCTTTTGTCTTTGTACAATTTGCATTGGAAAATTACGTGATTTAAATTTTCGTCGTATTCATTACAGCTACACTTAGCATTTTCGATTATTCCAATTCGAGCAAGCGAAGCATCCCAAATTCTGTTGAAATTTAATAAACAGAATAAATAAGAAAAGATATTTGTGCCAACATTCCGAGCATTATGTTATATTGTGGATGAGTTATGAGCATTGTTATATTTGTTGTTATTTTAGAGAAACTTTTCTCAAATGCAATGCAGTTACTGTGACAGATGTAAAATTTAGTAGAAATATGAATTTCTTTAAATGTTAATGTTTCTTTCTAATAAAATATTCGTTTAAAGCCTTTGTCAGATTGCTTGACAACGGTTACAGCCCCGATAAAAATTCAAAGAAAAAGTTTGAACATGAAATCCAGGTGTTTGCCGGTAAGCAGTTCTAATTGATAAACGTAATCCTGTCCTTAAAAAGGTTACCCTGTATATTTTCAAATCGTTTACATTGTTTCAAAATTATTATTAGATCATTGCACTGCAAGTATAACTACTGAAACTGGCTGACAATAAAACTAATAAAGCAACAATAAAAGCTATAATTTGATATGTGATAAACAAATAAAATTTGCGAAGAAGCAAATGCATCAGTTACTACGGCCTGCTCAAATAAAGGGTGTTCCAATAAGAACGGCGGATTTAAATTTTAAATAAAACATATATAGTAGTAGTAAACATCTTTATTTCTAAAAAAAGGCTATCGACCTATCGGTCTTTCTGCCCTTGTTTAATACATGCAGTCTTAATCTAGATAAAAAACCAATATGAAAATTCTCCTATTCTAGGTTAACAATAGTAGTAGTAAACATCTTTATTTCTAAAAAAGGCCAACGACCTATCGGTATTTCTGCCCTTGTTCAATACATGCAGTCCCAATCCAGACAAAAAACAAATATGAAAATTCTCCCATTCTAGGTTAACAATGTTATTGAATAAATAAGATTTCAGTGGCAAGAAGAAATTATTTTATTGTCCACTAGTCCGTTGCGTTTGTAAGTGTTCGAGTAGCGTTAGTGTAGGGAAACGGAAGCGGGATTGTCTGGTTGGTCTTGTAAGACAAAGGGGGTTCAGTATGGTCCAGTTGTAGGGGTTGTTTGTCCATTTTGTCTGTAGCTGTATGAGTCTCTCAGAGATCTTTGTCATGTTTGTGCGTTCGTATAGTAGTTGGGTGGGGGGGTTGTGTAGTGGGTTTTGGGGTAAAACATATATATTTGTGGCATAAGTTTGAAACATTTATTGAAAAATGAAGTACACATCATGAGGTTATGAATGGAATAAGACATCGGACAAATGACCGCCTCGGCTTTGCTGGCACAGACGTGCTCTTTTCATGAAATTTTCAAGAATTGTTGCGCATAAATTTTGCGGTATTTCAGAGATGCAGCGTTGAATTTCATCTTTTAAGGCTTCAATCGTTGTTGGTTTGTTCATATAAACATGTCACTTTAAAAAACCCCAAAGAAAAAAGTCCAAAGGCGATAAATCGCATGATCTGGGCGGGCAATGCCAATCTCTAAAACGAGAAATAACACGACCAGGAAATGACTGTATGGCATTTTGCACCGTCATGTTGAAACCACATGCTGTTGAGATCCATATTTTGCAATTTTGGCACAAAAAAGTTAGTTAACATTTCACGATAACGAACACCACTCACGGTTAATGCTTGACCAACTGCATTTTCGACGAAAAATGGTTCGATGATGCCTCCAGCCCACAATGCACACCAAACAGTGACTCTTTTTGGATGCATCTGTTTCTAAACGATCACTCGTGGATTTTCGGAACTCCAAATGTTACAATTTTGTCGATTAACGAAGGCATCAAGATGCAAATGGGCCTCGTCACTAAAGATGATTTTCGATGAAAAATCACCGTCCAATTGTCGTTGTTCCAAAATCCAATCAACAAAGGCTCTTCGTTGCCCATGGTCTTCCGGCTTTAGCTCTTGAGCCAATTCAACTTTGTACGCATGAAGCTTCAAATCTTTTGTTAAAATTCGATGCATAGTGGTTGTGGAAACACCAATTTGCTGAGCTCTATGCCGAATTACTGTGTTTGGGCTTTCCTCAACATTTGCACGTACTGCTGAGATATTTTTAGTCGAGCGACCTGGACGAACGCATGTTTCTGTTTTCACTTCATTAACAGACCCAGTTTGCTGAAATTTCTTCATTAATTTTCTCACAGTAGCTTCAGTTGGAGCATTCCGATGGCCCATAATTGTACGCATTTTACGAACTGTGGCTGCAAAACTTCACCACTTTGATAATAATTTTTCACAATGAGAATTCGTTGTTGTGTTTTAAACCGCTCCATTTTACTTAACCTCCTGCTGTCTACAAACCAACTGCCTTTTTTTAATGTCAAATCATGAGACTACAAATGGCGCGCAATTCAAAACCGTCGTTCTTATTGGACCACCCTTTATAAGACGTCTCCGAACAATCCAGAGCCACCTAACTCCAACATATATGAGTGGCTTATTTGATCAAAACCTGAAATAAATTTAATTTAATTGATTTAATTTGCAGTTTGCGAGATGATAGCAATAACGTATTCAAAAAAATTCCCGTTATTAATAAACAATTTCGCATATTTTCCTGACTGTACTTTAATTCATTCCAATATATTCCTGGGTTTCAGTCAATTTTACTGTTTATTATTTAAAATGTTACAAAAACGTTTCGGTGTCTTTCTCCACCATCATCAGTTTGTCTAAAATATACATTTACAATCATCATCAATTAAATAAAAAACTCTAACCAAATTTCACACATTAAAATACAATTACATACATATTAAAAAGTATATTAAGAACATTGGCTTTCAGGTGATGAGTCAGGACAAACATATCCGGGAAAAGACTAGAATCTATTGTCTAGAGATTCAAACCTCAACCTCAACTTACGTGTATAGTTCCTAACATGGCAAACACTCAACTGGTTACTGAATTTTCCATATTTTATTCGATATCAGGCGAGCGAAACAAAAAAAAACCGTTTATATTACGGTTTTTTCTTTTTTTTTGGTTTTCAGGAAACCAAAAAAAAACCAAACCAAACCAAAAAAAAAGAAAAAACCGTAATATAAACGGTTTTTTTTTTGTTTCGCTCGCCTGATATCGAATAAAATATGGAAAATTCAGTAACCAGTTGAGTGTTTGCCATGTTAGGAACTATACACGTAAGTTGAGGTTGAGGTTTGAATCTCTAGACAATAGATTCTAGTCTTTTCCCGGATATGTTTGTCCTGACTCATCACCTGAAAGCCAATGTTCTTAATATACTTTTTAATATGTATGTAATTGTATTTTAATGTGTGAAATTTGGTTAGAGTTTTTTATTTAATTGATGATGATTGTAAATGTATATTTTAGACAAACTGATGATGGTGGAGAAAGACACCGAAACGTTTTTGTAACATTTTAAATAATAAACAGTAAAATTGACTGAAACCCAGGCATATATTGGAATGAATTAATAAACAATATACGAACTTTGGGTCGAATTTTCAAACAAACTTCTAGCATTATAGCATTGAATAAATCTGGAACAACTGGATGCTATTTGTACTAAATCACCTTTTCAAGTTATAAATATTTTCTGGTGCTATTTCACTTTTATCATAGACTTTCACTATATACAGAAATGTTCACTTTTATCGGAGTTGATATCGAAGTTTTTGGAATTTTACAAATTTTTTAGTCGATCTGCATCAATTAGTGCGTACTGCTGAAGCGACAGATAAGGCTCAAAACCAATTCTCCCTGTAAATGAATAAAAATTTAGTAGCTTAATCGGGATATGGTGGGACATTCTATGAAATATAAATTATTCTGATCAAATAACATTATTCGGCTACTTGACTTGTTTCCTAATTAAAGTACTTAATTACTATTTTTTGGGACGCCTACTTGAGTTGAAAAAGTTATTTCTTTTTTAAATATTATTTTATGTAAGAAAATGCAATGTATATTATATCAATAATATCGTTCGTGTTCTGTAGAAGCATGAATTAATAATTCAAATCAGTAACTCGATCTCTTTAATTGATATTGGCTTGCTCTTTATTTCAAAAAATTTTCCTAGCAAACGTAGTTTAATTAAAATAAATGGTTATCGGGTGTGAAACTGCAATGCTATACAACATAGAACCAGGCGAACAATAAGAGCAATGCCTGACGAACACCTCTGAGATGTCGAGGACTATCGATTTTAAATTAATTTTTCTACGCCATCGCTGACCCACTATCTCTTCTACAGACTTTTTCAAATAATAGCTTATTAAAACGGCAGACGATTGAAATAAACGTTCTAAAATACTACTTTGACGAAAATACGTTCTTATTTATGTCGAAGGTTGTTGGGAATAATATTAACAGCGGCTTAGCTTACGGCTGCTATACAATGGCATTCTATTTAGGTAAACACTCAATGTTAAAGCGAATTTTCAAAAAATACATCAGAAAATTCTGTATTCTTTATACTAATTTCTTTATTCAATCAATAATGGAAATGTTTTGTTGTTGATATCCATATAGCTGTGATTTAATGCAATAATGTCGAGTCACGTCAGTGTACGTAGCACCAAATAACCACCAAATAACCCATTAAGTAATATCCTTTAAAGGTAAAAATAGGGATTTAGAGCTTTAGTATTGTTAAAAAAGTCAACAAGCTAGACAAAGATATTCTAAACATCCATAGAACGGCCTATATGGGATCAAAATCCCTTTACATTTGTTATTTGAGAAAACACAGTAAACCTTAAAGAATCAGAAAATTGGATTGCTTTGGGGCATTTAATCTCCTTACAAAAAATACGATGGATATCGGATAAAGAGAAATATTTAAAGATGTGTGTTTTGGCCTGGACTGACATTATAAAAAAATATATAACATGAATAATGTAATAAAAATAAAATCACCCTTGGTTATTGCTCTTGAATATTTTGATAAGCAAATGCTTTTGTTGGTTTATGATTCTTAATAAATTTAATTTATTGCAGGTGTCTTTAGACTCGCGAGTGCGTGAAATTGTAAAAAAACAACTGCCGAACCCTCATCCAAGTATGTATGACGAAGCTCAATTACAAATCTACACTCTGATGCAAAGGGACAGCTACCCTCGCTTTCTCAACTCTGCCGCTTTTCGGACACTTATGGAGCAGGCAAATGTTTCAAAGCCCAGAGACAAGATTTCGGTAATGCTGTAGTCGAACTATGAGGATGCAATAACCCGAAAATTTGACCATTTTTCAGATCTATATTGCACCTCAGAGGACTCCTTCACTCCATACAATTGACCTAAACTTTCCGCAAAACTTGAATGGGGAACATGGCCAAGCCACTCAATCGACTCCTCTTCTGACCGCCGTTCATCCAGCAGCTACCATTGGGGTATCCGATATTGATAGGGACCAGGATGCAAATTAAATTCCTCTATTTTAAATAGGTAAGTGAACAGAGTTATAGAAATATTTCAACATGGTTGGGTACTTTGGCATAAAATTTTGATCCGTTATGACTAAAGGTGTTGAAAAGTGGTAAATATTTGTTACTCGAGAAGACCCGAAGTAAGGAACAGGGAGTCGGAAGCGATGTTATTATTTCCAATTTTTGGGTTCGGTTTTAGTATACGCGTCTTTAGAAATTCAACTTAATCTGCATGACTTAATTTTTAACTATTCAGTGTTTCATCCCTCCTCTGAAATAACGACAATGAACACCTCTAGTTATATGACTATAATGAAATGTATTCGTATTTCGAAAGTTTTTAATCCAGTGAATAAAAGCATTGGACAAATTTCCTCAGACATATCTGCAGATGCAACTAGTGGGTTGTTATACTTAACCGATGTTATACTTTCTTATTCTAATAGACTTTGAAACTTTAAATTTTTTGTTTTTCAATCACACAGATACGGTTGGCATACTAATTTTTTTTATTTATTTAAACAAGTTTAAATAAATAAATTTTACTATACTGCGTAAGACTTGTATCTGATGCTTTAGGCTGCGTGGATTTGCGGCAAGCCGACCCTGGAAAACTCTTTTAACCATCTTCAACCTGATGGCAATCATATGCGCCCTTTGTGTTCCTTCTATTCTTTTCTCTTGTCTATTCGTTTCTTCTACTCTTTAACCGCGCCTATGTAATCGGAAAATTTTATTATGATTTTAAAATGAAGATGTACATTTCCTTCTAAACGCAAAGGAATGCGGTTCTTCATTGGATCTTCACTTGAGGTGAAATATTTCGCAAAAATTTTCAAGCGAGTGTCATTTTGTGGCAATATGAATACAGATGAAAGATATATGCGATTTTTCTATTAGGGGCATCTAAATAAAGTAAAAAAGTAGATGAATCCGATATGTAAAAATCGAAGATTCTTGGAATTTTTGTTTCATTATTTCTTCTCTGGTTCATGATGACACAGCTTTCATCAGCCCCTCCGTGAGCCATAGAAAGTTCGAACCGATTGGAAGTACTGGAGGAAGAAATAGTTTTAAAAAGACTGAATTTTATCAATTCTTTAAATCAGAAGATAGTAGCGTCGTTTCTCTAAAAATTTGTCGCAAATTATAGAGCACTGAAGAAAAATTGCGCACGGATAGCGGAGCTTCTCTTCATTGTGCGTTTGCTACCTTAACGCGCCAACAATATAATGAGTTAAAAAAATATTAGTCCGAAGACTTAACTCGTCAGGGCTTTGGCTTAGGGCTAGCCTGCTTCATTTAATAAAATATTAACTAATGTCGTTGCCTACGGTTTTACTTTCATTGTTTAGTCTGATCGTACGCAAAAGTACTTGTTACTTGGCAAAGTCTGTGTGACTTATATTGATAGTTTTCTCCAAAACCGGGCCACATAATCGTGTTGAGTCTTTAATGATACGAAGGAGGATGAATTATACCTAACAAATTTCAATAGTTCGAAAATAAAAAAGCTAGAGAATGTCATTATCGTTTCCAAAATAAAAATTGATTTGCATGAATCTCTAAACTTTAAATCGTACATTATTCGTACTGCTCGTTTTTGGTTTATTAAAACTGTATTGGAGGCAGATGATGCTCCCCACAATACAATTTGACATCTCATACGAGATTCAAAGTTAGCAAAATAAAATAATTTACTCGTTATTTGCTTTAGACGATGTAACGCAAAGCAGTTCATTGAGGATTGGTTCCAAATAAAATTCACATGTTCTTTCCAATTCTGAGACGTATCCAAATAATAAATAGTAAAAAAATTCCATAAAAATAGTCGGAAAGAAACATAATTTTAAACAACAACTAACACGATTCTGAATAATTCTGTTTGTTTATTTGAAAGCGTTTTTTCTATGAACTATCAATGTACCTAATAAAAATATATGCAAACTCTACTGTACATTAGAGATGGGTAACTCGAGTAAATTTTCAAGAGCCGGCACAGTGCCGGCGGAAGGGCTTCTTGCGCCCACCCAACGCATCGGCGTAGTAACCACCGGCCGCGCAGTAACTCACCGCATATATGGATGATTTAAGAGGTGTCGGAAATCGTTGAAATAACATAGTTTTCAAAGGTTGTTTGCTAGTAAAGTAGAGCCTAGGCTTTTCGCACATTGCCGATTTCGTACATTGCCGATAACATATTTATAACATGTAATGAGGGTTTGAAAATAAAATAAAACGTGCGACTCTCTCTGTGGCTTCGAAATTCCACAATCGCACGGACGGCATTATAATTACATAACACGTGATATAATCTCTGCCGACAATGCTAGGAATCATATGATGACTGGCAGGCCTTTACGAACTTGCAATCAGAAGTCTGCCATCTTGAATGAGGTTAATTGTTGCAACCAGAGTTGGTTCTGACACCTGTGAGTTTGTGGATGAAGTCCGCCACAGGCGTAATCGCGTAAGTAAAGGTGCGGCGCAGTCAGACGGGCTGAGTTATAACTCATCAACTCACAGAGCGGCAACAACTCAACAGCGCAACTCAACTCAGTCTTATCCATGCCTACTGTACATTAAATTTACATTAGTCAATAGTGGTTCATTTTAAGCTTAAACGCGTAATTAAAAACTTAACTGGGGACTAGGACCAGGAATTACGTGCTATTGACGGCTTTTCCGAACCAAAAATATCACATGTACGAATTTCAGAACATCAGTGAGGGCTGGGACTGTTATACATTGTTTTAAAATCTATTCCTTCCGGTTTTCACTTAGGAATACTAGAAATGCATAGTGCGAAAAAGCAAAGTATTCGTGTGGTTTTATTCGATATATTTGATTGTTCTTTATTGTTTCAGACGGCCTAACGACAGAAAACTGTCGACAATAACTGTGGACCTCTGTTGGCAACATCAAAACAGTGCAACCACAATTCTTCTTTCCTGAAATTTTTAGTTTTCACGCCGGTCCTGCTAATACTTATTACCAAAGATAATCCAAACAATGGATCTCAGAAGACCTCTCTTAAGGCCTAGCAAGTGAACAGCCAGGTTCGACCATTCCCTCATAGGGCGCACGGGGTAACTTAGCAATGTGAGTGCTTGGTACATCAGATTCGTATCTGCAAACGTTGCTGATCGGGAGTGTAACTGGGATTTTAAAATTTCGACAATTTTGGTTAGTCTAAATAGCAGATGTCAGAATGAAAGTTAAAAAGAGACGACCGTTAATCTCTCTTTATGCATTTACACCCATAATGCCTAGTTTTAGTTAATTTATTAAATTATTTAATTTATTTTTAGGATCGAAACCGGTGATAGGTGCATTTTTAGTATTAACGTTAATTTAGTTCCAAAACGGTATTATTACGCAGACTATCGCAGTTTTTTTCTGCCTATTAGATTGTTAGATATTTGATGTAATTTAAAGTGCGTAGGTTGGGTTACAAAATCCTGGTTATCAATGGAAATACAGAGGAGTTTTTCTAACTTACTGCTGAAAATCATGGGAATTTTGGTTTTTTAGTTCCTTAGCTATATTCAAAGTTTCAGATATTATATGCACAATTATACAGTTTTTTCAGTAGCAAATATAAACAAGACCATGATCAGAGTTCCCAAATAGACATAAAAGTTCCTATTGTATTATTGGTTCTATTCGCAGACAGTATGGAAATAAATCAGTGGCCATAGCAGTAAATGGAAAATAGCTGCAGATACTTCGGGCTGACTAAATGAAAGCATTCAAATCTGCTTCTGAAATAAGTTATGCAATCGAATAATGTAATGTATTTGTAATTTATCCAGTATACAAGATGCGTTCACGAAAATTTTTTTTCAATTAATGATAATAGAGGATTTGGATTCCTTGGACTATGGCAAATATTTGGACTTCCAAATAATTTTCTGGGAAATGTAAGTATCATGTCGCTGTAAAAAATGACCAGGTATGAATTTCATAAAACACATTAGACATTAGCGTCAAATTCATCTACAAATTATGTTTATCTCTTCTGTCTCAATCGACAAGCTGTTGCTGAGTATTCTTCATATTTTTTGCACTCCATGACAACTGATAATTGTAATGAACATGTTTTCAAAGTAAGAAATGGGTGGCTTCAACGAAAAATACCGTTGTATTAACAATATTAAATACTTCATCGACTGAGAGCCAAATTTTCTTCACCCATTTCTAGCGAACTCAGTAAAGAAGACACTTTACAATACATATGATGTCACAAGTGTCTTTTGGTTTGGGCTTTTAGGCTATTGTTGAATATGTTTTTTTGCAGAAAAAGCAGAAATGATGTGAATATTCAGAGGTCCTTTACTCATAATCTTGCACTATTTTGAGTTAAGAATCCTAAAAATGTAGTGTAAGCTTTCGCACAAATCACCTCTGAAAATGCACGCTACTCGTGCTTGCCAAATGTCAGATAATTCGTATCTATAGCTGCCTAAAAGCTGAAAAAATCACCAGATTCAAGCAATTTATGCGATGCAATTCAAGCAAAGCAAAATGTATGCGTATCTTTACCACCAAATACAGTTCGGAACGTTATGTGTGACTAAAGATTCCCAATGTAATATTTTAAATATTAATTTGAATATATTTAAGGATTCAATGAATGGGTCTATTTATCTAACAGTATAAATATTCTCTGTACTCCCATTGCTCCTCATATCAGGATTTTTCTAATGCCCGTTAATTATAACGTAAAACCGACTTTTCTTTGATCAAGGAACGTGTCTGAAGGGTTGTATTGATCTTTATATGTGAATCAAATCCACATCGCTTCAGACCCACATGTTCTCGAATTTGCTCGAAATAAGAGTTAAAATAGTTGCAAATCAGTTCTTTCACCAAGGGCACATTAGTTCAGAGAAAATTTGTTAAAGTAAGGGAGCTGGCCCATCCTTACTCGCAACTTATAACTGAAAAACCTTGATTTTGGAAAAGTTTGTATAACAAGAAACTGCGGTTGTGGGGACTGTTTTCGAACCCCTTACGTGCATGGTAGTATTTAGAAATGTACTAATTGAATAGGCCACTTTTGTGATGATTTTTGCAATATAGCAAAAGAAGACATCTTCATTGAAAAATGCTTATATAGCTTGTTTCAAGAAAAGAGACCATGCGAAATACATTCCATTCTCAACAATTTGCAATATTCTCAGGTCACATTAGGATGTCCTAAGAAAAGCTTATTTCTTTGTCTACACAGTTTGGAAGCAAACATTATTCAAAAGCTTTGCTTATTAACCTGTGATTCATTCTGACACTCATCTATTTACACTGACAATCGCGTGTTGCATCCCATCTAATGGATTAAATGTACTAAGCTACAGGACATATCGGACCAAAATAAAATAATAAATAATAAACTATAACCGTGAGAATGTGTTCGTTTACATCGACTCCGCCCGAAGGAGTCGGTGTCATTGCATAATGTAAAATAACAATTCATGACCCAATCCCGGACGTCATAATCGCTCACATATTACAATTAGTGTTTTGTGTTTAACAGAAAATTAATATCTCACTTCGTATAGCTCGATTTGAATTTAGTGAAATGAATATCTACTATTATTTTTGAGAGTTCGATTTTTAAGACACCCTGTCTACTTGAATGAGCTTAATCTGTTTCGTTCTAGTGGGAATGGCATATATATTAATACATTTAGTTATTAGAATCTTATTTAAAAAGGTTGCTTTCGAAGTTGAGGATTTAATTTTTTCTTCTCACACTTTTTCTGTACAACTTTTACATGCATAAAACGAAGCAAATATACATGAACACGCGAGGGTGTATAACACGGTGCATTGCAAAATCTTCCTAAATTTAAATTGGTTTCCACTCAGAAAGGAAATTGGATAATGGTGGCAACACTCTATCAACATATAGAGTGTGTTACAGATTCAAGGCAGAGACGCCGTCCCAAAAAAAATTGTCAGTCCGTAAAATAAAAAGTTTGTAAGCGTTTCACTTCATTTATGAGATTTGGTGTTGTGGAAAATCATGTTTTTATGGACATATACATATTGATGATCGAAGTCGTATCAATATGCATATCAAAAATCTTTTGGGCGTGTATTTTTAAAGGATGTATTCCGGTTCACGCAATAAATTAAATTTATTATTGTTTTCAGGTGAACTTTATAGGCACTTTAAAGTAATTGTAAACGTGAAATATAAAACAAATGCTTGGATTTAAAAAAATCCACACATAACATAAATTTTTCCCATCCCAGAAAATTTCGGAATTTAGAAAAAAATTATCAGCAGCACTGAAGCAACTATAAAATGGAGTTCGTAAACTTTTATAAAACACTTTTTCTCTTTTGAAATACAGGGTAAAAACACCAGAAAATCAGTGGCTCAATTTATATACAAAAACACACTAAAAATGTTAAAAAGTTACTGAATTTGAACATGCCTATATATAATTCTTTTTTATTTAAGCACGATAGAGACGTGTTTTTTTTTCTTAAAAATGCTCAAACTACGAAAATTCTTTTGTTTTTTCTGCTAAGCGAGTTTATCATCATGTTATTAAGTTTTGTCAAAAATGGCGGTAAATTGCTGAAGTCCCATTCAAATAAAAGTTTTCAATCCTTCAGTCAATTCAACAAGATTTGTTGGAAATGGAATGGAATGGCCACGAACATCTATCTCTTTTGTTAATCCAAAAGAAATTTTTATTTTTCGAAAGCACTGTGGGGGCGCTACTGGCAGAACTAGAAATAATAATTTCTTTGCAAATCATGCTCTCTTAATGGCAAGGCTCCAAAGGCCAATAATCTTGAGACGATGGATCGTGTAATCGAACTAATAATTTTAGATGTTTTTACCAAAATTTAACTTTTAGCATTTTTATAATATAGTTTACAAAACAAATCCATATTATTTTTCGATTCTCCATTAGTTTCTGAATTTTCTGCTCTGGAAATTGGGCCACCCTGTATGAATCCTATACAGTTACAGTATATGTTAAAGCATAATACTTGCTTATATCAGATATAACTGATATGGTTAGTTCAAAAAAGCATAACAATTCTAGTGTTTATATGTGCAAAATTAAAAAACAGCAATTTAACGCGCTATTATATATAAAATGTAGGATGGCCTATTTAAAAAAATTACCCCTCTATAGCAAAAAAGGAGCAGGAGAAATTCAAGTAAATAATTTATAACTGGTTGTTCGGGAGGATAAGGATTCTAACCAACCATGACCATTGCCTGTAAACGTTGCCTCAGATCTTCAGAAAAATGTAAGTAAAATAATTATTTGTGACTCATCGTGCTGTAAATGGCACTCTTACAATCAGCATTCAAGATTGGAGTCTAATTATATAACCCAGAATGCAGAATAGAAATGATCAAATGACGCACATCAACATACTAAGAAAATTGATGAAAAATTCTGTCAACAAACCGTTTTTACTTTTGCAAATTGCACCGTTAGTGTGCTCTGGACTGTTCTCCGTCATGATCAATTTCATTTTAGGGATAAAACCCGTTAAAGAGCCTCAACTTCGCAAATGCCCTGTATATAATCAGTAGATTCGAGTGTTTAGATGAGTATTTCTGCAGAAACACATATAATTAATTCGTAGGAAAATCTACCCAATGCTATGTTCAAAAACGCACAAAACTTTTAAAGTGTACATACTTCTGACATATATGAATAATTACAGAAAGAAGCCTATTATTTATATAAATTGCGGCCATAGTTATCACCAAACTGACAATCATTAAGCATTATTTCATCCTAATTTCGGGGCTCAAATTAAAATGTATCTAGCTAAATAGACTTACCAAAGGTGGGAGTCAATCCTAGAACATTTACAGTTGAGATACTTAGAACACTGCTGTTTTCCGCAACATAATGGAATGTTGAACTTCGACAGCTGATTATTAACAAATTATTACAAACAAACACTATTTATAAGTATATTTGCAATTTTGAATCACTATTTTTGGCTGTTTTCCATTGTCAATCTTAGCCCCTGGAAAAAGGGATGAAAATTTATTCAGCAGAAAATATAGAAATTTACCAAAAATTATGTCAGGCCAAATAGACGCCTAATTAACTGAAAAATATGCTATAGTAAAACGCCTAAAAGCACAACTTTGTTTCCTTATTCTACTAAACATTTTCGGGAGTTTTCAATCTTTTGCACTATTGATAAATGATTCTAGAAATCTGTTGCTGGAATGAAACCTTTTCATAGTTTCAATTTTCTTATGTGTTACACACTTTTTATTTAAATATTATGCCAAACTGGACACTGTTATTAAAAGTACAGTGCGCTAATTCTTAAAACACTCTAGTTAATTTTGATTTAATATTAATTACGTCAACATCAGCAGATATAATATAAAACATCATAATCTGAATCTTACTTATTTTATCAAAATATTTATAGTTCAACAGCGTTTAAATAATTATGTCAGTTAATTGAAAAGGCAAACCGGTCATTTAGACATTTAAATTCACACATAAAGATTACAGTTGAGGTAATTATAAGTACGTGTTGAGGGAATTCATATTTTTTCATTATCTGAAAACTGATAAACTGCTAATCTTAGTCACTGAAACAATAAATAGGTCCTAGTTGAGTCATCCCAGCAAATAAATTTGAATATAAAAATGTTTTTGAATCTATGTCAAATAGATAAAAAGATGTATAATCTTTCTGCCACCGGTCACTTATCAATGTACAGGGTGTTATTTAACTAAGTAACCATACTTCAGAATGTTATTATCTGTGTGATTCCAAGAAAGAAAAGTGTATGTAAGTATAAATCTGTAAATATTTCCTTTTTAGTACATATACAGAGTGTAAAACAAAGTCCCTTGGGCAACATAATAAATAATTTAAATTACCGTAGCATTCGGCAAGTAAAAGTACACAAAATACCTGTTTACCTGTTGATTGCTTCCGACAGATTAAAAATGTTTTCGATGCAAGAAATGAACATAAAGCTATTGCATAACTTTGTCATTTGACTAATATTTAACCCCCAGTATATTGAAAAGAAATAATTTCCTGACCTGTATACATATAAACGTTTTTTCTGAAAATCACTCAATAATGTGGCTCACTTACTGAAATGTGGGTTCGTACTTAAATAACACCTTGTATATGCAAGTAAATTAGTAAGTATTCTTTGTATCTAATTTCCATTCCAATTATGCAGAATTAATATTTGCATTATACAAACTACTTTTCCTCCTAAAAGTAAGTTCAATGAATTTTCCATTCATAGTTTAGAAATCCGATTGCTTTTGAAAATATATTCTTAAATACCGACAAAATATATCTTAGCATATTATATTAACAGCATACAAAAAATAGTAAGTAGTTCTTTATTCTGCTATAGTTTTCTAATATGAAATAATAAATAATTCAATTTGTGCATTTCAACTTGATAATTCAAGTTGTACTTGATAAGCACGCTGATTGACAGAGAAAAAGTCGTTTTAATTTTTCTAATAAAAATACCTTTTTAAACAAAGCTTCGTCTAGTGAAAGTTAAAGTAAAATTAACAAAAAGTGCATATTTTACGACAAATTGTGAAATTGAACAGAAGCATGGAATACGGTATGGATTTATATTGTTCCCAACTTTTGACCCAAAAATTTTCCTACTAAAAATTAAACGAATGACAAACTAAAAGAAAGGAAAGAACAAACATTTATATTAATTCAAATTACAATATATGTACGTATGTCCGTATTATTACACATGCTATCATTGATTTGATCTCGTAGTATAAAACGTTCATTTTTCACTCCAATGTAACAACAATACACTCACAAATACAGTAAAAAAATTAATTTGCAAAAACAAAAAATTATAAAGTAGTTTACAGCGTATAAAACAGGGTGTTATATAATATTAAAAATCGCTTTAATTATTCAAATATTTTAAACTCCTGTATGGTCGACATCTGTATTGGAAAATATATAGTTTAAGTTTTATATAAGCAATTAAACTAAATTTATTTGATTAGTAACTCAAACCTTCATCTTTGAAAATGCTGCATCTGGTACAAACAAATGACTGCCCTTTAAAAATGTATTTCGTCTTTTCTCTCGAAATTTACAATGTCTATTGAGGCATATTATATGTCTATTAAGGCATATAAATTTAGCAATTTATGTTGTAGAAATTACAAAGCGTCACAATTATGGTTATTCTAAACTGCTTTAAGGATATGTAATATTATATGTGTAATAAGTGTAAGTGAATACAATAAATACGTAGAGTAGATTGCCATCTTAAACATGTACACAACATTTATTCAATTCATGATTCAAATTGACAAAAGACAGGGTATTTTAAAAAATCGACGACAGACGCATGTTCCCTAAGGACGAAGCTATACTTATATGGTAGCGACAGTTGCACATATAAATATTTTTGTTAAAGTAGCTAATGCCTGTATTGTTCAATTTTCTACTCAATAGGAGCATCGAATGCGCCGATAAACGGGTATACTATCATTGTTATGTTAACATTTAGACTGTCTAGGAAAAAGACTTTCGTTAAAAAAAATAACTAGTATTTAATAAGTGTTTGTTAAGAAAGTGTCAAAAGGTGTGAAAAGTATTATAGTAAAATATAAGTGTTACATGATCAGTGTACTGTATACATCAATGTCTAATTTTACGAACAAATATTTACAAAAGCTAAGCAATACCGTTTCCAATATTTGGACACATTTCTAGACTCATTTTATTGCTTCCTTGATGATCTCATTTTGTATGTTCATTGATAATGACAGTGAACACACCATTATAAATAAACCTGGTTTGTGTTTCAAACATGATTATAATAGCAACCATAAAAAGACATCCACGTTACTTTTAGTGCAGTTAATTTCTATTTGTAACTGCTAGTTATTAAACTAGACCTACATAAAAAGCGCAAAATAAGCGATAAGGCTATTAAACAAAATCTGAAATATTTCAACTAACTTTACATCCTGTTTACAGTAATTCGGCGACACGTTTCTTCTAAGATGAGATGTTTCACGGGGAGCCATAAAAGTTGTTGTACGGCCTAAATTTCTTATATACATGAGACTAATGTTTCAAGATTTTTATGCAATCTACAGGTGAGTTAGTTGATAGTATCAGGATTTAAACAATCGATGGAAGACATTATGTAAATTCACAAATTATTAAGACAAAAATACTGTCTTCAACGCCGAAGAAAACACAAACATGAAGATATTGCAATAAATTGTGACATTCTGAGATTTTTAACACTATCACAGTGTTCAAATATTCGTGAAATATAAAAAAACAGATGATTTATCATAATTATGCTTATCTGCATCAACTTAATTTTTGTCCGTCGATTTTTTGTTCGTATTTATTCATAGATTCAGATCTAAAAATCAGGATCATCAGGAAGCAAATATTAATGATTCTCACCTTCAATTTCATTTTTATACACAGGTCGGCTATTTTCTGAAGCATTGTTTAGAATCTATGATTTCCTAAACTCCACATTTATGAGCATAGAGGTTCTATATGTACAAAAAATTGTTTTCCTGGCGACAGTGTGAAAGACATGAACTTTGCGGCTGAAACTCAGTCAATCTTTCAAATTACACGATAAATAAACTGCAACTGTGGCAACTGTAGATGAATGAGAAGTTTCGCGGTCGTTTGAAATTATGTTGGAAAACGATTATCGGACGAATATTTATACACATCGAACTAACCGGATTAAATAATAAAATTAAAATTAAATAGATTATCACAGTGACTGCTAATTAATTACATTCTATCCAAAAATATCTACAAAGGCTATTTAATAAAGAAATTGCAACTGTTTAGTTTCTTCATAATAAGTAAAAATCCAAGACTTGTGCCTAAATTTAGAAAATGAGTATTAAAAATGTACATTTATGCAAATCTCTATCTCTGAAAATATAAGTTTCTCATAAAATGATCCCAAAAGAAACCCCGTTACTAACCCTATTTTCTTTGTACTATATACCGAAAAGGGTCATTCGTAAATCACAAGACCCGCAAACGATTTGTGTCTGATCTCCGGAAGTTTGAGTTGCAGTTTCATGATGTTTTAATTTTCCTCTTTATTACTCCTTTAGCTTTGCTTGTGAGGAATTTGTTAGGTGTCAAGTCGTTCTTTTCTGCCGAGACTTTTTGTGGTGGGGCGCTGGTAGATTGATAAATTAATAATTTTATTTTGCTTGAGAACCTCACAGTTTCTAGCATTCTGAAGTTCAGTCATTCAGCGAATCTGACGATTTTTTTTAAGAAGAGATCGAAAATTTACACAAAACGGTCAAATTATTTTGAATCTAAGAATCAACCAGCGAAAAACCACAAAATCGTTTGGGAGAACAATACGGAAATTATTCCGGAAACGAGTCATCCTGTGGTAATGTGATTTCTCATAATTAAATTTAAGCTAAATACTTAAAAGAATTGCAGAAATCACTAAAGAGAAACCGAAAACAAGTTGAAATTTGAAAGTTGCAAAAACAGCGCAAGGATCAAACACTAAACCACAATGTACGTAGAATAAAATAGCCTACAGAAGTCATCAGAAAAAAGTTTACATTCAGTGTTTTAACGTATCACCAAAAGAGAGTTCGCTTTTGCTAATGTTTTCAATTGCCAATTTATACGAGAAAAAAATCGATAAAAAAGTATTCTGGAAATGTTAAATTAATCTCTGGAACACAAAAAATCTTACTTTTGTTATTTTTAATATGCTTGCAGTTGCGAATTTCAATTATTCGTCTAAACAATTTTTTTCCATGTTTTCAAACCTGAACGCACCATTTTTCAAAATATGAAGTTGATACAAATAGACACAAATGTGCTTAAGTTTAAACAGTACATTTCAAAAATCACAGAATTTTACTTTTTATCTCAATATATACACCCACGCCACCCAGTACGGCAAAAGCCTTACGAAGAAATATTTCCATAACATATTTGTTTTAAAATAGTCTTTCATTAATTGGGGAAGTCGTGCCGCTGCAAAATTACTCCCACTGAATAATCGTTAACTGAAATCAGCAAACGAAGTTTAAAACCGCATATTAAAATCATGTTTTGCTCCTTAAAAAAATTTAATAAAATATTTCTCATGGTATTCAAGTAATTCGTTTACAGAAATGATAATAAAAAAAATGGAAATTTACGAGAATTATAATGACGTAAATAAGTGGAGGAAAGGCAAACAAAACCATATTTTATAACAATACAACATGAAAATTCAGACGTCCTACAATTGTTCCAGAAATCTGGGATAATTTTCATTAAATTAAAGAAACCTTGATCAATTGCTGGTTTGTATAATAATAAGTTAAAAATAATAATTAATACATATTAGAGAAAATTGAACTTTCGGTATCATCAGAGCCGTTAAAAGTTAGATATAACTAGGTTCAGAGTTCGAGATGTTTTAATCTGAAGTATCAGGTGTATTTTAAATCATGTAATAATATATTACGTAAAATAGATGGGTGAAATAAAGTGTAGGTTTCAGGAGTGTTGTTCTCAGGTTAAACCCAGATGATGAGAGCTAATATGCTTAAAACTGGTCCTGGGGATGCCTGAGATTAACGCATCTGGAAATCGGTACTTGCTTATACATGCTTATATAAGGTTATTAATTAGATGCCACAAATGTCCATGATATTGCATGGCGAATGAAAAAAGTTCGAAGTTTACTGTAGAGTCCTCATATCAAATAACTAGGTATGGCAATTATAAACGAAAAATATGGCAGTTTTGTAGTTGGAGTAAATCGTCCAGAAAATGCATAAGTCGGCAGTCAAATTGAATGAGAATCAAGTCAAAATAATTAAGCGTAAACACGTCAAGTAATGAGAATATTAGTTAAATAATTACAGTGCATTAATAAAATGTGAAAAAATTGTCCTCATAAAGTGTACCAAAAAGTCTTAGTCAATAAAAGGAAAAATTAGACAATTGCACGTCAACTAAGAAAGCATGTTCAGATTAACGAAAAATCATTTAATTCAATCAAATTAATAATTATTATTGTTAACAAGTCAATAGACAGGCTGGGGAAGGAATTATGTGTTGTAATAGCCCAAAATACTTTAATTGAATACTGCAAGATTCAGCGCAGAGATGTGTGTATGGATTAGTGGATGGGTGAGCCAATATCAGTTTAGAGTTTGCTGCTTTAAATAGGATACTTTACTAAATTTTCGATAAATTGTTTAATGTTTCATTGCATTAAATAGGAAAAATATATAGAGCCTGGTATCATAAAATGCTTTATTTTGAGATATTTGTCGTTGCCACAGGCTTTTCATACTCCTCATAGAGAAAACTGTCACTTTTCCAAAAAAATTGAATTGAACTCGTTAATAGAGCTGATTGGTTTCTTGATTTATTGCGTGAGTCAACTGCCACTTGGTCCAAAATCATAGGTTTTCGTTGCATTGATCGAAAAATCGAAGATTCCAATTACCCGTCTCTGTTGTGAAATCCATGTGATAATCCTTTGATTGATTTGATTTCATACACGAGTTATTGCCTCCCTCTTTCTCAGAGTTGGCGATCCCAATGGTGATTCTAGCTCTCTCTCTCTCTCTCTCTCTCTCTCAAGTTCTTCAGCCATGAGTCTTCGTCTATGAGCGACTCATCTTTCTTCAGAATCTTACCCTCTATTATGAAGAGCCTCTATTATTCATATACGAAGTAGTATGTATTTTCTGATTTAAATTTTCCTCTCTTTGACTCTCCAGTTGAACAGTTATTTTTGTTTACTCATGCGTTGGAGCACTTTCTTTTTGGTTCTTGCCAGTCTTTTGGGTCTATAAGAATTATTATTTGTTGAATATATAGATATTCAATAAATTGCCTTGCAAGCGATATACTAACGTTTGATCTTGGTCTGCAGTTGCCTGCTCTACTAGTTGTTCTTTGGCATGTAGATGTACCTTTATTGGCGCCTCTCATAAAATTATTGTTTTTATAATGGAGGTACTTTCCGAATGTAGCTTTAAAAGGAGCAGTGACAAGACGTAACCATACTGGACTTCCTGTCTGAACCACAAATCTTCCGACGTAGACGTAGTTCTAATTTTGATAATCATCTTTTGATCACATCTGCATTGATGTACATCTACATTAATGTATATGTAATTTTTTTGTCATAGTCGGAAAGAGTTTGAAATTATTCCTTCCATTTCGGAAACTTGCATTGTGCCAGAAGCATTGTGTCATTATCATGTCTTAAGATTTCTTCCTGTCGGCCTGTAATGTACTATAGAGAACATTATGTTGGGTTTTTTATCTATGTTTTGGTCTTTCGTTCATTTCTTGTTTTACCCATTCTTGGTTTATGTTGGTTTTTCAAAATGCGGTGTCCTCTAATATTCTTTTAGTTTCTTAAGAATTCCACATATCTTTTACGTCCTTTCCTTGTGGCGATTTTGCAATGATTTCTACTTATCTCTCAAATTCAAGCCGTAATTCCTTCTTTCTGTTGAAGTTCCCATTACTTCTCTTCGAACTTACAGAAATATATTGAACCTAAAGTCCATTATAACTGGATTATGGTCACTATAAATGCCTGTACCAGAATAAGTTTCTTCAGATTCGCCTATAGATGATATATTTCCTGAAGTTCTGGTCTAGCAGAATGAAATCATTTTGATTCCTAACAAGTCTACCATCTGTATATGTGCAAGTTTATCTTCTTCTGAGGTGTTGGCTATTAAATTAGTGTTTTCTACGCAGAATTATGCGAGTCTGCATAAGTCCCCTACTGTTTTTGGTAGAGTATATACTCCTACGTTGTCTCCTTCCGTACTACCGCAAATATTTGCGTTTAAATATCTAATGATCATAGTTATCTCTTCTGTCTTTGCCAGTCACCTTATTTCTTCCATCTTTTTCAAAAATATTATTCAGTAACAGTTAACTATCTTCAGCAGAAATGGAAAATTATTTTCCATTTCTTGGGAATTATTTTCAATTTCTTCATCAAGTTTCAATATCAAGTGAATACTGTAATCCTCTTTCTATTTGTTTTCTACTTTGTATATAAGTACTTAAACACAAATGCTTCCCAAGCCTGTGCCTCTTCACCTTGTTTCAAATTTATTCAATTGCTCTTGAATGCTTTTTGAATATTCTTCTTTCAAATGCTTTACTTCCTCTTCGTAATATTTAAAATGAATTGATTGATTTACAAATATAGAACCATTCCTCTTGCTAAATTAACTAGAGGTTAATTTTATTGGCTCTTATTATATGTGGTATGAACGCTTTTCTGGCCCACTGTTTGCATGAAGAAATATGTTATCCTCACAATATTCTTGAGTTTTCTCCTAGATACTATCCAGAAATGTTCTAATAACTAATTTAAAGACTCAAATTTAAATTACAGTTAGGTCGAGCAACGTGAACCTTTAATTTTGAGGAAACAGCTACGATCTACGTTAGGTAGGTAATAAATATATCCTAACATTGATGTTGGGTGTTAGCTCTTGAAAGACATTTAACAGACTTTTTGCGCACAATAATTCTATTTATTTATATGCGTTGTAAATTCCATATTTCATGGTTTCACAACTCGTTTCCTGTATGATGATGAAAACATATATCTGTTTATAATTATTATTTTAGTCTGAAAACCTCTTGTAAGTAAAACTGCAAATTTTAAATTTTAAAGAACATAGAGTATAGGTTTCGAAATTCATGTTACCATTTAAATCTACATGGAGGATTCAATAAAACAATACGCAAAGATAAGATAAAACGGTGCATGAACCTAATATTTCATACGACAATAATTATTTTAGGAAACGCTCTGTGTTCTGAATAGATTACCTTATTTCCATAAAATTCGAGTAACTCTATATGGTTGCCGATTAATGAGCACATTTTTGTAATTGAAACTAAACCTACATGAACTGAGTTGAAATATTCAATTAACGAAAAACATATTCTGATGATTTTTACATAATCCGATATTGGTTCAATGTGAGCACGTAGATTAGAATTCTAAAAAGTAGTATTTTCCTTAAATTAAAATATGAGCTGAGGAATGCATCAACCAATTTAAATAGAAAGTTATGAGGAAATATTTCACAAATTCACATTTTAGATTGCACTTTAAAAAGAATATCAAAATATTGGAAAATATGAATTTAAGAACTAGAAAAATTAATGTGTTTGTTACCTAAATTTATTTTTCTTAAATAATCACAACATAAGCTTAATAGTTTTGAAAACTGTGGACGTGGGCTTAAATAAGTCTACAATGGAATATGTTTTGTTTTCGATAATAATTTCTTTCAATGAATGTACATATATTTTTAAGAAGCCGAAAGCACGCTATTTTTTGGACAGCCTAAATTATGCGAGTGTTTGAACGAGTGCGCGTGTGTTCTAGGTGACTGTCGTTGCCGATCCCGCCCCTTCACCTTGATTCCCTTCACCACTATAATTCCTGCAAAAGATCTTTTAAAATGTGATAAAAATACAAAATGTATTTGAGTACATCAAGACCACTACTGATTTGTACTGTACTATATGCCATACATCTAGTCAAACACCCAATCTGTTAGCACTACTACACATAAGAATAGTATTACACTAATAATCGATATACATTATAATATTCATATAAATATATATAAAATAAAAAAGTATGATGTATTTTTGTTTTATTTCAAATTAATAAAGCAGGAATCAATTGAGGCAGGAGAATCAATATAGAGGCAAGTGTTAGTAAGTTTAGCAGGAAAGAACCATAAACATAAGTTAATGGTTCATTCTTTTCTACGGTTACTGTCACCGATGAGGTAAGCGATTCCTAGGATCTCAGCTTCCATGGATAGGAAAGGCTCCAGCCCCAGAAGAGTTTCAATAGTGACCGTCTGCATCGTTGATATTTCGGCAGTTATTTCCAGACATGCCAGTCTGAAGCATGTTCAGAGTTTGTAGAGATGTAATAGGCAAGGTAACACTGAGTTGAGTTGCGCTTTTGAGTTGTTGCCGCTCTGTGAGTTAATGAGTTATAACTCATCCCGTCTCACTGCGCCGCACCTTTACTTACGCTTGTGGCGGACTTCATCCACAAACTCATAGTTGGCCGCACCAACCCTGGTTACAACAATTAACCTCATTCAAGATGGCAGACTTCGGATTGCAAGTTCGTGAAGGCCTGGCATTGTCGGCCGATATTTTATTACCGCCCCGCCGCCCATGCGATTATGAAATTTCGAAGCCACAGAGAGAGTCCCACATTTTATTTTATTTTCAAACCCTCACTACATGTTCTAAAAATGTTATCGGCAATGTACGAAATTCCTAGGCACTACTTTGGGCAATCTGCAAATTGACTACGGTATTTCTGGAAATCTGCATAATGCCGCACTCGTTAGTCAATATGAGTGTCACATGTTTAATCTTCCCATTGACTAGACAATGTGCATAATACCGGATGCTGCGAAACATTGCTGTTTAGTTTTACAACGGAAGTTTGCTGTTTGGCTTTACAAGGACAGTTTACTGTTTAGTGCACTAAGTAGCAAACAACTTTCAACGATTTCCGACACCTGCTAAATCATCCAAATATTCGGACCTTTCCTCGGAAAATTAAAAGAAGAAAATATATTGCGACTTCATTTATTCCATTCATTAAAACAACGCAACAGGCGTGTGTCTCTCTTCAGTTAAACCAAAGAAAAAGAGATTGCACGCGAAGTACCGCTTAAAAGCAAAGCGCATGACTATACGGCAGCACTATACATCACGTATCACCAGGTCCTCTGTTATCTCCCTACACATTTATCGTATTATGAGTTTACTGCATCATAAAATAACTCGCCGGTTATTACGCGGTGCAGCCTGCAGCGCGTAAAAGCAGAGCCCACGACGCCTCGCTACACGACAGCACATTTATCGATTTATCGTCTGGCGCATGGCGTAATATATAAATGAGTTTACTGCAACATAAACTGCGCCGGTAAGCTACTGCGCCGGTGCGTTAGGTTGGCGCACGAAGCCATTCCGCCGGCACTGCCCCGGCTCTTGAAAATTCACTGAGTTATCCATCTCTAAGATATAGCGATCTTGGTTCTATGCCACTAAACCAAAGTGGCATAATTAATTATGAGTTACACGAGAGTAACGTACTCTCTTCGTTCGATGAAGATGTTCTTCGTAAGTAGATCATCTTCAGTGAAATTTCCCATGTTTTACCAACTGTGCGTTTACAGATCTACTACGCACCAAACGCCTTATTTGTTTTTTTTTCAGTTGTTCGTTGAACATGAGCAATACATGATCATCATCATCATCATCATATAGCAGCTTGTCTCACCCACTACTGGGCATAAGCCTCTCTTAGCCTAAACCATTTTGCGCGGCCTTGGGGAACTTGGATCCAGTTTGAAGAGATTCTTTTCAAATCGTCCGTCCATCGAGTCGTGCATGACTCTTTCTATTGCATCCGTAACTTTTCTTTTAATTTTCATCTTTGTTTTTTATTTAGATTAAGACTACATGTATTAAACAAGGGCAGAAATAACTAACTTAATGCTAGTCAATGGTCCGCGTTGTGGTGCTGGAACTGGACATCGCGTGTGGTCCTCGTCTTCTTCTTAAACTGTGTCCGCAGGGAGCTATCTGTGGTCACAATGGAACTTCTTTGTGCAAGAATCCCTGACTGTGGGATTCTTGCTTTGCCGGGCCCGACGATGCGGTTCCTCGGGCGCAGTCCGTATTTATGCACCGGTTGTGATCTTCTTATGTACCGTGTCCTTTCAGAACGTTGGTTACGAACAACGCCAGCCGTACTTTGTCCACGGCAGGTCTAAAAAGTGTGTGTGAACTCGTTTTGTACCAGTCGCGCAGATTCTTCAGCCATGACGTTTTTCTCCTGCCTGGTCCGCGGCTGCCATGTATTTTACCCTGCATGATGTTTTGTATTTTTCTCCTCTCATGACATGGCCGAAATACTCTACTTTCCTCTTTTTTATAGGAGAGAGGATCTCAGTGGTCTTATTTAAGCGCTGTAGTACTGCCACGTTGGTGATTCTTTAAGACCACGTGACTCTTAGCAATCTCCTGTAGGCCCACATCTCGAACGCTTCAAGCCGACTTTCTTCGTTTTTGTTGATGGTCCAAGCCTAAACTCCGTACAGTAATGTAGAGAACACGTAGCATCTCAGTAGTCGGATGCGTAGGGATACTTTTAGATCCCTGCATCCTAGAACGTTGCTCATTTTTCTGTAAGCTGCTCGTGCTTGTTCTATCCTTGCTCTTACTGCTGCGTGGCTATCTGCATTTTCTGTTATAACGCTGCCTAGGTATCTGAACTGATGAACTTGTTCCAAGCTCACGCCTTTGACTCTGATATCAGCGCTGATATTCTGCTGTTTACTGATTACTAAAACGTTGACCTTTTATGTTTAGTTCTAAGCCAGCTGCGTCGCACTTTACTACCACTCTGTTCAAACTCCGCTGTAGATCTTCCCAGCTAGACGCCAACAGAACCGTGTCATTCGCGTACCGCAAGTTATTTATCAATTCGCCATTAATGACAATGCCCACTGCTGCATCCGAAAGTGCATCTTTGAAAATTCTTTCTGAGTACACATTGAAGCGCAACGGAGATAGGATGCATCCTTGCCTTACGCCACGCTTGATGATTACTTCTGGCGTGGTGGTTCCCTCCACTCTGACTATCGACGTCTGATTCCAGTATAAGTTTGCGATTACTCTGATATCCGCTCCGTCCAGTCCAATCAACTTAAGAGTATCCACCAAGACCTGATATTTATCACGGTCGAATTCCTTTTGAAAGTCTATGAAGCAGGCATAAACATCAACTGACACCTGGCTTCTATGGGCAAGGAGATTAATGCCAAAAAGTGCTTCCCTCGTACCGAGGCCATTACGGAATCCAAATTGCGTTTCACTTAGATAATCCTCACACTTCGCATATATCCGACCATGAATGATTTTCATAAATATCTTCACCATATGCAGAGGTGTCGGATGCGATAACTAAGGATAACAGAATACACTCACCAGTAACAACTCACGATCTCATATTAAACAAATACAAACATCAAATTAACAAGTCTACCAACACTAACAGAGAAGATTTGATAAAAAAATGCGAAAACAATTTATTGAAGATTTTGACATCGACACCTCGGTCGTCTTCTTTGGTAACCATATGTATGTATTGATGTTCGACATGCTCCTACCTAACCAAAACTCCTCGACAGAACCCCATGAACAATTAAAACAAACAATCACTTCAACAGACCGTTCAACATGAGACTACTTTACGCCAACATCAACGGACAGTAAAAAAACACTTATTTACAATTACATAGAACAAAACGACACAGACTGCTGCATATTTGTAGAGACTAAAACCAAACTAGGACAGACACCAACGTACAGAAATTAGCAGTATATCTATAGACATGGAAATACCATCAATCATGCCAGGGGAGGGGTCGCAGCTCTCCTAAAACCAACATTTAAACTTGGAAGAGCAAATCCTCCTTCCCTCAACCACCCTCTGAACGACTGCATACATTTTACGATACCCTACCTAAATGACCTGATACACATATTTCTCACATACATACACCCACACTCCAACTTAGAACAAAACATATTGACCAAAGCAAGCATCTATAAATATGCAATAATTATAGGCGACTTTAATCTGAACAAAAACAAAGCGAAACAGCTTAAAACATTTCTACAAAATTCGGACTTTATAAAACAGCACACCCCACCAACTTTTCTGATGCCCGCAAACCCAGACTCAATACCAGACGTTCTACTGCACACAAGAAACTTAACGAACACCATCAACAACATAAACTTAACCAACGAACTTGAATCCGACCACCTGGCTATTACGTTTAATATAGACTTACAACATACGCAACCTACCTCCAGTACACCTCCTATAGAGAAGAAGTTAAACCTAACAAAGACTGACATAGACAAAGTGAAACAACATATACATGACTACATTCAATCGCAAGCACAGCCCATTTCAATAGAAACCATACAACAACTTTCACTAGTCATAGGAAAATTTAGCCCGGAAATAAAAAATCCTTTCTACCGACATACACTATCCAAATTCATACTGAGACTCATAAAACAAAAGAGAGAACTGTACAGACTATATACAAACACTCAAAATAACGACCTAAAAAAGACACTGAACCAACTCAACAGAAACATTAAAACCTTGATTGAACAATACCGACAAGACAAATGGCTAGAAACATGTAAAGAAATTGTATGAAATGTAAAAATAAACACTACTGACACAATTGACGAAAACGGAATAGAACGGTACACAGACAAAGAGAATGCTGACGCGTTCTCCAGACACTATCAAAGGGCCTTCAGCATATCGACAAACCCTAACTTCGACAATGACAACTGGAACTTGATCAACGACTGGTACTTGAACTATTTCAACAGCTCACCAAACTATACATACAAACTGATCACAGACACAGAGTACGATGCAGCCCTAGCGCATATCAAAAACACAGCACCGGGAAAAGATAAAATAAAGGCAAAACTCCTGAAAAGCCTAACTCAAGAAACACACAAACTGATCCTAACTGAATTGAACAACCGACCTTAGACATTCCGGGATCTTTGTCGTGGGCTTGTAGATTGTTTTATGTTATGTTTCCCTAGGATCTTCCCAATCCTGTCCATAAATCTGGGAATGAAAGGCAGGAAGGCCCTTTGAGTGGTGTCACTCTTTTCGGCACGGTCCACCCCTACTGCTCTTTTAATGTCAATATGATAGTATACGCTTTGAAAGAAAGCCCTTTCTAAGTGTTGTAGTTCCGTTGTTAGGTGCTGTGGTCCACATATTTTCCTGGCTATATCCGTGAGTCTTTTCGACTCGGGTGGTTGTTGGATAGCTTGTAGAGGTATCTGTCCGTGTGGTTGGTTTTTCGATACACTAGTACATCCAGGAAAGCCAACCGTTAGTTTTGTTCAACTTCCATGGAAAATTATATCTCTGGATGTTGCTTGTTCAGGTGGTCGAGGAACTTGTCCAGGTTCCTGCGTCGATGTCTGCATATCACGAACGTGTCATCGACATATCGATACCAGACAGTCGGTTTAAAGGATTCGGTTCTCAAAGCTGTTTCCTAGAATTTCTCCATAAAGACATTTGCTTCAACCGGGATGAGTGGGCTTCCCATGGCTACTCCTTCCTTTTGTTCGTAGAAGTCACCATTCCACAGGAAGTAGGTGCCTAAACTTCATCATCATTTCCAGTGTTTTCGTGTTTAAATCTTATTTTTTCTTAAAATTGGACCCTAAACAACATTTTCCACCTGGTCCTTGCCTGATATTATATTTTTTTATTATTTCAAATTCGTTTGGACACTAGCCGATCGGTCCAAAGCAAAATTTAAAATTTAGGTTCCAAATTAGAACATATTTTCCAATTCAGTGGTTCAATTCCGATTCCGGCTTTTTTTTTTCGGTTCCAAAATCTATATAATACAACGAACGAGGACAAAGATAGAGCCTACTCTATCTATAAATCTCATTATCTTTTTCCTTGCTTGCTGTATTATACACGATAAAAATGGCCAAACGATCCACTGCTTCATACTATACTTCGACTTGTTGTACGGTAGATACAATTATAATAGCAAGTATAATATATTATAATTACTATACTTACTATATAATAATTATAATATAATATAATATAAGGATTGAAATTCAGGTAGTATTAAATGGAACTACATTGAAATAAAGACTTCCATACAAACATTTATTTATTCGTGCTATTTTTTTACCGAATTTTCTGACTTTAGCGCTTTTTTCTTCTTTCCGTTTTCACTCAGGTCCACAACTTCGTTAATTTCTCTTCTTTCAGTCTTATTTCCGTTTAAAGATTGTTCTCCCTGGTTTGTGTCTTCACACTCTTCACCATCTTTTGAGGAGTTGGTTTTATTCGGAATTCAAATTTCAATTTTTTTTCTACAAATTAAATTGAATTATTGTGTACACTTTCCTAATTGTATTTCAATTTAATTCAAAAGAAATTCCTGGGTTCTAGTCAATATTATTGTTTATTAGTCAAAACTTTTACAAATACGTTTCGGTGTCTTTCTCCACCATCATCAGTTTGTCTAAAATACACATTCACAGTCGTCATTAATTTGAAACAAAAGCTCTGCTAAAATATACATACTAAAATACAAATTACAAACATATTAAAAAGTATATTAAAAACATAGACTCACAGGTGATGAGTCAGGACAATCATATTCGGGAAAAAACTAGAATTTATTGTTTAGAGATTTAAATTTTACTTACATGTATGGCTGTTACTACCTTCACATTTGGCCAACTATTGAAAAATCTTTACTTTGTTCAATATCGAGCGACAACATATCGAGTGAGAATAAAAAAACTGTTATAATATTTGGGATTTTTCTTTGCATTCTAAGGATATCAATTGCTCTGCAATTCTTCAATATCAGGTGTTTATATTTTATGTAGTTGGTTTAATTAGTGTATGTAGGTGTTCATTTAATTAGTGTATGATATACAGAGCTAAGATTGTCTGTGTCTGATCTAAAATTCATTGCATTCTGATGTTTTTTAATTTGTATCATTTCATGGATTCTTCTCTTAATATAATTGTCTTCATTGATTAATATTTTGGTGTTATCAAAATCAAAACTATGTAACATTTGTTGTGCATGTTGTGCTAATGCTGTTCCATTTTCGTTAACCTTTCTTAAGCTATATTTATGTTCGTATATTCTTTTCTTTAAATATTGTCCTGTTTGACCTATGTATGCGTTGTCACAGTTCAAACAGTCAATCTTGTATATTACATTAGGTGTGTTTAACTTATAACTTTTAGGCTTAAATTATGTGAAACATTCCTTTGCTAAGTTGTTTTTAGTTTTTTCTGCTATAGTAATATTATGCGGTTTTAAAATATTTTTTATTTTTGTGTTGATTTCTGGAATATACGGTAATGATATATACTTGATCTTACCTTCTTTTTTATTATTGTTATTATTTATGTTGTTCCATTTATTGGAATTGTAGATTTTAATTATTCTTCGTTTTATGATTGGTTCGAAGAATGATTTGGGATAGTTGTTCATTATCAGTATCTTTTTTATTTTTTCTAGATTTTTTGCTCTATACTCATAATGTGCCAATTTAATCGCTCTATCAGTAAGAGCTGTTACAACACTTTTTTTATATTGTAGAGGTGCATATGATTGGTAATTCAAGTATCATCATCAGAGAAATGATACAAATTAAAAAACATCAGAATGCGATGAATTTTAGATCAGCCACAGACAATCTTAGCTCTGTCTATAATACACTAATTAAATGAACACCTACATACACTAATTAAACCAACTACATAAAATATAAACACCTGATATTGAAGAATTGCAGAGCAATTGATATCCTTATAATGCAAAGAAAAATGCCAAATATTATAAACAGTTTTTTTATTCTCACTCGAGATGTTGTCGCTCGATATTGAACAAAGTAAAGATTTTTCAATAGATGGCCAAATGTGAAGGTAGAAACAGCCATACATGTAAGTAAAATTTAAATCTCTAAACAATAAATTCTAGTCTTTTCCCGAACATGGTTGTCCTGACTCATCACCTGTGATCCTATGTTTTTAATATACTTTTTAATATGTTTGTCATATGTATTTTAGTATGTATATTTTAGCAGAGCTTTTGTTTTAAATTAATGACGACTGTGAATGTGTATTTTAGACAAACTGATGATGGTGGAGGAAGACACCGAAACGTATTTGTAAAAGTTTTGACTAATAAACAATAATATTGACTAGAACCCAGGAATTTCTTTTGAATTAAATTAAATTGAATTTCAAACGATGCACATACTAAAACCAAATCTCGAGTAATTGAAATGATCAATGCAATCAGCATGTCGCTCTCGCACCGGCAAAATATTGAAAAACTGGATCGGAATCTGAATTCGATAAGAATACCTAAAATGATCAGAAATCTTTAGGCTAAATATTCGTTGCATTCGGTCTATTAGGAGTAACGAATAGTTACTTTTTCAACACTTCTAGTCTACAACCGCTCCGTGGCCCGTAAACGACTTATCCGCCATCCACAGCCAGTTTCATTTTGTATTAAAACAAGAAAAACCAAACAGGTTGGTTTTAAGATATGTTTTACGCTATATTGTTAGGATTATGTATATCTAGAAACAAAACAAAGCTCCGTTAAAATTTATTTATTGAGTAAATCTATACAAATGTTTTATTGCTAAAAGATTTAGTAACAATAACATTTTTATTACAATATCGTAATGTATTCCTATTATCATTTTATCACAATTTTGCGATATATGCCTTCAAAGGGAAATTATAAAATAATATTATTAAATGCAGTTAATAAGTCTGTCAACTGCATTTCATAATAAGGAAATTTAAAATAACGTAATACCTTTTGGTTAACAGAATGCGTTTTAAGATTCGAGTCAGAGTAAAGAAATGTTACTATATGGCTACAATAAGGAAGAGAGGCGGGTTTTGCTAAAATATAAAATAGATAACGCCATATCCTTAAATAAGCTGCATAATGGTTATAAAAAAGTAATACATTCTCCTAAGTACACGCTTTCAAAAGTTGTTCGCAATATCTGAATAAAAAGAAAATATTTTTAAATTAATATAAATATATTTACCTGACCACCGCGCTTCCTTATTGAGCCGATCATATTGCATTCTATAAAGTGGCATATTGTGCTTTACATAATATATGGTTTAACTAGTATATAATACCACATTTGAAAAGGCATTGGCTCTAATATTAAGCTACATGACCTCTAAGAAAAACCTACGCTAAGGCGGATATAATCCAAAGAATTTCAGATAATACAAGTGTATATAATTAATATCTTGATATGAATGATGAATGTATTAATTAGTTTACAAATACTATAGCCAGAAAAAGTTCTGTTTTAAAATATCATATAAAATTATTCTTGTTCATTCCATAATATGATTAATACATGGTAATTGGGAACACATACAGGTAGCAGTTTGATTTATGATTTCCTTTAAGCATTTAAGCAATAGCTTTATCAGGAAATAATGAGCTGGTCTCATTATTAGTCACTACGAATACATAGCTGCCGATTATACAAAATAGGTTGAATATTGCTGCGGTTTTTAATTATTGCGATATATATTGTATAAAAAAGTCTATAGTTTACGACACTCCTTAAGTAACATCAAAATAGCAATAAGAAAGAATTTTCAGATTCTCAGCTAAGGCAGTGATTGATTTCTAGGCCTTGAAATTAAAAGAAATAGTAATTAATAGTCATGTAAATTCCTAATATGTGCCATAAATACAAGGTAAATATATTTTTTGTTCCAATTTCATTAGTAGGCTTTGGGCTAATTTTTAACTACAATAGCCAATGCCTTTAAATACATCTACTAGGGAGCCCCTCTGTCCTAAAGTATATTTAAGGTATGTAGGCTTATTCGACCATAGTATGTTTTAAAATTATATCGATTAAATCATTATATTGCAAGAATAAGTTCATTACAGAATAAGTGTGCCTAAAGGAAATGTAGAAAAGAATTAATAATCCGAAAGAAATTTAATGATCAAGTTAAAAGAGTTATGTAAAACCACCACACAAAAAAATTGTTAATCATAGATAAATTGCACGATTTAGATAGCACAAGGTCGATTAGTTGCCCTATTCCTAGAATATCAAGCAATATTTTATCCTACTCACCAAAAATAATATATATATTTGTAAAAAAATATTCTCTAAAATACAGGATTTTCATATAACTAATTAAAAGAATCTGTAACAAGATATCGATCAGGATCAACATCGATTAAAGATCCATGTGCACCAGTATCAGGAATAGGTAATGGTTTAGCAACGCCTATCCGAACAATTCCTTTAGGGGCTCCCTTTAAAGCTTGTACCGCTTGGTCTAAAGATGCATTTTCTAGTACCGTATCATTAACAAACAATAAACGATCACCAGGAATTAGACGTCCATCCAGTTGAGCAACTCCTCCAGGAACCAGACTTCTTATTACTATGACTGTGTCATTAGGATCAATTGGGTCTTGATAATCCAGGATGGAAAATCCTAAACCCCTCTCTCCTTTTACTAATTCAATTATTTGAGGCTCTGAACTCCACATAGCTAGGCCAGTGAGTGGCTCCAAGCTTCGCGATTTCATTTTTGAGAAAGTTGGCTCTGTGGATCCAGCAACGGCTATACTACTTGCTAATGAGCCATCAGACTTTGCCTTTACTAGTCTATCTGATGCAGGAAAAAGATTGTTAAGGCTTCGAGTTAACACACTTCTTTCCGGATATGTTTCCTCTCTGAAAATATTCCTTGGACTCCGTCCACAAACCATACATACATCTAATGGCAATTCCTTCAGAATACTGACAACTTCGTGGTGGTTCATTCCAAGAAGTTGATAACCGTTTACTTCCAGAAGCTCATCGCCTGATTTGAGGATCCCATTTTTTCCCACGGGACCTTCTGGGAGAATTGAACGAATATAATGGTGAGGTCTTACTTCGCGGCCATCTTCAACATCAACAGTGCCTTCTAAGCTAATTCCCAAGCCTCCTTTCTCTCCAAATTTTTTAAGCCTTGCTATGACGATTTCAACATCAGGCCCCATCATTTGAAACCATTTCGTTGTCAATTCTTCATTTGAAAGCGCAGGAGGGTCTGCTTTTTTAATAAAGTCGCTAAAAATGTCTCGGCTTGTGTTAGAAAGTCCGTCTTCTTTAGGATATCTGAAATGTATGGAACATTCCATATGAAATAAGCCACCTTTTACTGCAAGGTATTATCTTCATACTGTGTTCATTTAATATGTATTCCATGTGAGAAACGTTAAAATAGCTGTATTATCTATTTTAGTAGATGAGAAAATGCAGTTAGTGGAATTGTGCTGAATTCTGCTCAGCAAGTTTTATATCGCCCCTTCAAATCAATATCGCCATAAGTGCAAAAACAATGTATTTTTAGGAGGGGCAAAAATCAAATATCATACGTCGGTATCGATTTGGAAAGTTTGTGCTAAGAAGTCATAAAGAAATAACGATGCAACGCAATCCAGTGATTTTGTAGAGCAATTACAACCAGTATTTATCAATGTAGATGGATTGGTTAGACTACAATACACAATTTTATTTTTGAAATGCTGTTACGTCGACATTGTTGTGGAGCAGCGATATAAAACCATTCCAAATTTAAAAGCTTTCATGGAAATATGAGACCTAGAATAAAGCCAACACACACATACACTAGCAATTGCCTATTTTTCGCATAATACCTATATTAGATATTTGTTAGATGTGTTCACCTCAAGAGTGCAATTAATCCTTCATATTTCTAAGTCTTATATGAATATAATGTGATCAATTATATTAAATTTTCTCACATGAAATAATATTAAACACTGAAACTTTTCTAACGACTACTAAAACACAATAGGAACATATGCGGGACCATATAACGAGGAACACAAAAGGCGTCTCAATTCACACAGAATACTTCTTGCATAGAAACATAAAAGTGTTAATGATACACCGAGCTAAGTTCATATAACCTGACCATAACTATTATTAGTAAAGGGAATTAATTAGAGACTGAAAAACAGGTACTAACACCAAAAGGAGTTCTACTAAGAGGAAACACATTTAACGGCAATTACCGTGGTGAAGTTAATGGTGATGGAGGCTTTGTTTCACTCGCTGCTATAGCTTGTTGAAGCTGCTCAAACTTGGGTCCATGAAGATATCGTTCCAAACATAACTTTACAGCATTGCCACAATTCCTCAGGACTTCTACTGCTTGTATATTTGAGTAGCCCTGCAAGCTTTGGCCATCTACTTCCACAATTCTGTCGTTAACTTTAATTTTTCCGCTCAAATCCGCTGCACTGTCTTTGCTAACACTTTTTACAAATATCCCAGATAATTCCTCCTTTTCACATACGTATCCCGCAATTGTTATACCTAAACCATTAGTATCCTTTTTCAATTCAACGACAAATTTCTCCATTTCGGGCATTTTTACTGAAACATCAAGGTTTAGGAGAGGTAAAGAAGGCGAAGCAGGAATTCGAGAGAGCCTATATGATTTTGCCAATTCTGTTGAAAATGCGTCAGAGTCTTTCCTGAACACAGGAGGGTATTTATGCTGAATTAAATATTTATCAAGTTCATTCACGTCATGTAAGAGTTTTGTAGGCACTATAGGAGCAGAACTTCCGAGATATTTGTACTCAGTGGAAGACAATTCGATAGGACGAGCCACAATCAAACGCACATGCGTACCAGATTGTCTTAAAACGGTCGCCACTTGTTCTGAATTCATTTCATGTAAGTTCACATCGCCGATCTGAAAAGGTACAAAACGCAATTCATTAAAACACATAGATTACCCTGGAGATGGTGTTTTACTTGAAACCCCATGTCACGCTCAAGAAATTGGCGACCACAAAAAATAAACCAAATGTACCACCATATAAGTTTTTAGGAATTTATGTATATGTATGTCAATACCCAAAATGTAAGTTTTTGGTAGAGCAATTAAGTACTTTTAAAGTAGTTACTATTGGGAACTGGGTGGGAATAATAAGCCGTTAAGTATTTCAACTCTCATACATATGTTTTTATGGCTACAGTTTAAAATGTATATATGAGGATGTATCAAATATAAACTGGACTAATGGACTATTTTAGAATGTTCACAAAAACAAACTACTTTTCTGCATAATCTCCGGGCCTAGAAATACATTTTTCCCAGCAGATTGCGCACTTCTTAATCCCGTCTCCGTAGAAACTATTGGGACGTTCACGCATCCACTGGAGCACCTCTACCACTGGTCACCAAGCGCCACCACTTTCAGTGGTCCAAAAAGATAAAAGTCAAAAGGTGACAAGTCTCGGCTGTGGGGAGGATGTTCCAACATTTACCAGACAAACTTAGTCTTATATCTCCTTCGTAGTTCTTGGTCCTAACCCACTCCACTTGGGAGTGTTATATTGTAATCCCGTTTCATACGAGGTTACGGTTTGATTCAAAGGTACGTCACCCTCTTGCTGAAATCGATCCAAGAAAGGCTGAGACATTTGAAAACGAAGCTCAACTTTTCAAAAAGCTTGTGCTCGTTTGACAACAAAAAAAGAACCAATCTGGCCGATAGTTTGTGGAATCCCTAGTCCTCTGTCATCATCTGTTGAGCACTTAATGGCGATATTCAAGAGGTTTATGTGCCTAGTGTCCCGGAAGCACCTGATCAAAAGGGCACTGATTTGGCTCAAATGAAGACCATATGACCTAACTTTTATTAAGAAAAAATGATGAAGCAACCGAGTTCATCCGCTTTCGGCAAACTTATTATATGAATAATAAGCGGACCTGACGGAATCCAAGCATTGCTTTCCTCTCGCTAACCTAGCAGGCTACCTAAAAACTAACTTCGCCCAGGTCTATAACACATCAATCCCGCTTATATTTGATTTATCCTCATATCGTTATATTTGATATTTAGCGACTATACTTTTCGGGCTTGAAACAACACAAGTACTTTTACCGATAAAGACGTTAAAAACACAAAAGGTAACGATAAGCCGGTATAAACATATACAAGAAAAGTTTAAACATGTAAATGGAAAAAATCGTCGGAACCTTGACAGTTGAAATACCTAGCGAAGGTGAATAATACAAACAACATTTCGATCGAATCTTAATTAATAAACTTGATGGTTTAACCTCTGATACTTTGCGCTTGTCGTTCATAAGTTAGTATATTGCGCTTTTCGTTTGTAAGATCAGTAACGGTCCAGTTGCAAAAAAAGCTCACCCAACTGTGTGAACAGTCGCATTGAAATAAGCATAAAATAAGGCGTTGATGCATGAAAATAATTTTGCGCTTCTCGTTCTTATGTTAAAATCTGGCACTTCTCGTTTGGAAGTAACCAACGTTCCTTTCCAGTAACCAAATTGAAGCTAATCCAACGGTCTGCATTAGAGATTGCGGTGGAATGGCTTGCTGCGCCAACCCAACGCACCTGCGCAGTAACTCACCGGCACAGTTTGTGTTGCAGTAAACTCATTTATATATTACGCCGTACGCCAGATAATAAATGTTCTGTCGGATAGTCATGCGTCGTGAGCTTTGCTTTTACGAGGTGAAGCCGGCAGCGAGTTCCATCACTTTTTCTTTGGATTTACTGAAGAGAGACACACGCCTGTTGCGTTGTTTTAATGAATGGAATAAATCGCAATATATTTTCTTTTCATTTTCGGAGAAAAGATCCGAATATTTGGATGATTTAACAGGTGTCCGAAATCGTTGAAATAACATAGTTTTGAATGTTGTTTGCTACTTCTCAACAAAACATACCATGGCGCAGACGTGTACTCTGATCACAACCTAGTCTGCTCAACATTAAATATACGACTTAAAAAGAGGAAACAGCCAACGAAGACCTTACGAATACAACACATATTAAAGGAACCTGAAGCCATAAAAGAACTAACACAGGAAATAAACGATAATGTACACACAATCGATCCACTATCCCTTAAAAATAAAAGCGTGGAAGAAAATTGGCGAGGATATTAAAGTTTCGTTAAGAAATGAGTGAACGCAGCAAGTAATAAAACCTAAAGCGAAGAAAGTGAAAAAAGAGTGGATGACACAAGACATATTGAATCTAATGGAGGAAAGACGCAAACTGAAGAACAACAATCATAACAAGTACACAAGGATACACCGTATAATTCACAAAAAAATTAAAGAAGCGAAGGAAATATGGCTTCAGGAATCCTGTAGACATCGAACATCTTCAGTCCATACACGACGACTTTAATTTACATAAAAAGCTAAAAGAACATTCTGACATATACAGAAGAAAAAACACAACAGTGCTGTATAACAATAACGGAAAGGCACTACTAACAAAGGAGGATCAAAGTATAGAGTGGCAAAAATATTCAACAACTGTTTGACAGTGAATCCCGCGGAGCGCCGGCATTCTTAAATCCGAAGTCGAGAAAGCTATACAACAATCAAAAGCAAGAAAAGCCCCCGGCCCCTGGGAATTCCTACTGAGTTGAGAAAACTTCTTGATGATGAGCGCCACTGTTCTAACGGCATTCTTCAACCAAATCTACTAGACCGGAAAACTGCCTAACGACTGGCGGAAATCGATTTTCATTGCCATGCCCAAAAACAACAAGGCAAGCAGGTGTAATGACTTCCGAATGATTAGCGTAATGAGCCACACTTTGAAAATACTCTTAAAGATTACACTCAGTAGAGTGTATTCAGTGTGTGATAGGGGCATTGGCCGGGAACAATTTGGGTTTCGTAGCGGACTGGTGACACGCGAAGCCCTTTTCTGCATGAGGACATTATTGCAGTAGAGTTGTGAATTTCGAAAAAAAACATTTATGTGTGCTTTATTGACTTCGAAAAAGCGTTTGATCGAGTCGAACACACAAAGCTATTCCAATGTCTAAAGGCATGTAATGTAGACTATTATGATATTCGTCTTTTGATAAACCTGTATTACAACCAGACGGCTGCAGTCAGGTTGGAGGGCAGCGTTACTGACGATATAGCAATAAGACGCGGTGTAAGACAGGGGTGTGTTTTATCGCCCATGTTATTCAACTTCTACTCCGAAAGCATATTTTACGAGGCCTTATATGGTAGGACAGAGGGAGCAAAGATAGGAGGCGAAATTATAAACAACATAAGGTACGCAGATGACACCGCCATCATTGCAGAATCTATGGATGACTTGCAGATGCTGCTGAATAGAGTATAAGAGGCTGGACGAAGATGGGGTATTAACATAAACATGAAAAAAACGAAGTGGATGGCAGCTGGCTGAAAAATGAAATAACATGTGACGAAGAGGTAAGAGTACGAATTGAAATGGCAAGCAGGGCGCTTGGTAAATGGAAGACCACTCTTACCAACAGAAAGCTTTCAGTACTAACGCGCCTAAGAACACTTCGAGATTACATATGGATCATTCTTCTGTACGGCTGTAAGACATGGACACTAAAGATCGACACCATAAATAAAATAGAAGCATTTGAAATGTGGTGTTACCGGAGAATCCTGAAAATCTCTTGGACTACACACACCAGCAATGAGTTCTCGGACAGCTAGACAAAGATCGCGAACTCCTAAATACTATAAAAACAAGAAAAGTCAGCTACTTTGGACATATAATGCGAGGTACCAAATATCACATTCCCCGCTTGATCATCCAGGGAAAGATTGAGGGCAGAAGATGGATAGGCCGCAAAAAGCTATTATGGCTGCGAAACATAAGAACTTGGACTGGACTGGGAGTGGAGCAGCTGTTCCGAGCAGCAGAGGATAGAGCAAGGGTCCGTCAGACTGTCATGGGGATAGCTCACGCCTGAAGACAGGCACGGCACCTAGAGAGAGGCACCATGCCTAGTCTGCATAGCATTAGACGTACCTAACTAAGCCTGGAAAAAGGCGTTGACGCATGAAAATCATCTTGCGCTTCTCGTTCCAAAGTTACAGTACGTTCGAAATATTTGAATAACCAATTGTTTGAGCAGTACTAAAGTAAAACTAAAAATGGCCGCAAAAAGACTGGAATTACCTTTCAAACGAGGTATAACTCGACCCACTATTCAATTTAAGATCTCTAAAGGCTTGAAATGCCGGTGGTTTCGTTTTCGTTTACCGGCTATATGTTCTGTTTGTTAACGATTGGAAGCCCGAAACCGATCATAATATTGATGGTACTACCTCAGACCGAATAAATGTTAGCTATATTCTATTTAAAAAGTATCAAATGTTACGCAAACCGTGGAACTTTTGGCGAACGGTAAAATATAGCCGAAAAGCTGGCTCAAAAAAAGCATTGGTTTAATTCTAACCGTCGACCGAAAACATATCATTCGATACATATCAGAATTGCGGTCACTAAAAAAATCCGACATATACATAATATAACAAAAAATCTTCCAATTTATTATGATCTCAGTGTTACAAGCAGTCAAGTACAACTTAAACGTAGGCAATAGCGCTCTCCCTCAAAACATTGATTGATGTTTTGATCAAAGCGATAAAACTTTTAGAATTCCTAAGTGTCTTGACACTGTTAGAGAACGAGCCGTATATCATATAAAACGGGTAAATTTTAAGATGCACACTCGTTCCACATTGACTGCCTAGTACTTATTTTAAAAAAAACCAATAGAATCGTGCGGTATGAGAAACTCCTACTTAGTAATTTATAATGTTACCTGAAGGATGTGGTCTCCACTCTGTAACCTCCCATCTCTATCAGCAACACCACCTGGCAAAATAGTCTTAACGACTACTCCCATATTCCGCATCCCAACTATTCCAAAGCCTAATCCAGTACCATCGTTTATTAAGTTTATGCTTTCTACTTGAGACAATTCACTACTAGGTAGAGTATCAGACCCTGCCTTGGACGTATCACTACCCACAGATGGTGACCTGTGAATGATGTCTTCATCATGAGGATTAAAACTACTATTTCCCTGCAGTAATCTTAGTGTCTATAATAATAATTAAAACAATATTATTGTCTTGTCAGAGAGGAGGGCGTACCAATTAAAATTTACCTCTGGATTTACTGCACCATTGAGTTTTTGGCCATTAAGTAATGCTATAATCTTGTTATTTGATGCAGTAAAAGCCAAAGCTTGGGGCGAACTTGGAGATATAGGTGGACATGGTACTCTTTGCTCATCAAAGTCTCTTGATGTATAATCATTGTATTCAGAATCATATAGTTCTCCAGCGGGTGGTACATTAAGAACTAATTCACCTGCAGAAGTGATATCAAAATCCACAGGCAAAATTGATGGGTGTTGTCCTAATTGCTGATTTAGTTCACTCAAAGAGTCTTGAACGGTAACAATGCTTCGAAATACCGGATTTTCCAAAATAGATAATAAGGCTCTCAGGTCTTGGTAAGTATTCATTTGCAGTTTTGGGTCGCCAAGATCACCGACTCCCTCTTTAATATCTTCTAATAGCTGTAATGCACTGGATATATCTGCATTTAAATTCATGATCGACTCAAAAAACCTACAACTAAATAGTACACTTAAGATGAAATACTCAAAACACGAAACATTTGTTTTATTTAGCTTTGTTTGATTAAAAGTTATTTATTTTATTTAATTACCTATATATATGTCAATTTTCGTTTTGGACGTCAATAAAACAGCTGCACTAGGAATGTACGTGGTTATCGATTTACAGTTAATTTAATTAGCACAGTTTCCAATATTTGTAAAATTTTTCACAAATACAACAATGTAATGGATGAGCAACAACAGATTAATTCTTCAAAAAATTAGTTGCAATTATTGAGTAGTATTAATTGCAAATTCACCTTAGTGTCTTATTCACTCGAGCTCGTTCGCGATCAACTGTGCGCGCACGAATTCCCAACGGGACAATATTTATGAATTTGTTTAACACTTTTAAAGCACATTTTATTACATTGTAAACCTTTAGAGCATTAATAACTTTCAAGCGGATAATGCTTGTGATATGATTTATTCTGATTTATAAGCTATTTATTAAACCGGCTGAACCAAATTATGGGCAAACCAGTGGCAACTTTATTTGCCGAAATAGAGCGCATTGGTTTAAATTACAACGGTGTATTTTTGAAGTGATAACTTCTTATGGGACGGGGTAAATCCATTGGAATTCGGTGACGGCGCCACCGTTACGTCTGGCCCAAGCCTGCGGTCTCTTGCCTTCTCGCTCTTAAAATTTAATATCATTTCTCGAATCTAAGTTGCTATTAAAGATGATGAATAATCCAGATCAAGCTATATACTACCAGTCATGGTACTACGATTGATGGTATTTTCCAGATACTTAAATAAAATCGAGTGTCACAATTTTGTTTCGTATTACGGTTACCATAAACCAATTGGCAGTTTTGTAAGTTTAGATAATGATAATGTAACCAGCGAGTCAACTGCAACTATTGAAGACTGGTAAATGTTGTAAATTAAATATATATTTTACATTCAAAATCAAATTAAATTACATTTTACTTCCTGATCCATTTATAAATTATTAGACTAACAAGAATATTGAAATTATAAAATTATTGTTGCCATCATGCGTTGAACAAGTTTCTATAAATATCATACGAAGTTATCACTTCTGTCGAGCGTCCCATGACGCACACGATTTTTTTTAACGTTTAACGTGATACAAATAAACAGTAGATCATCGCATTGTAAAGATAATTTAAAAATTCTTCTTTTTAACCCCTGCATATTCGTACATAAAAAAGTCGATTTAATTCTATACAACAAACTTTAATAATATTTTTTTTAATAACAAGTCTTAAAATTTTAAATACTTTTTACTACTAATTTCCGAAGCTGATAATACTTTGAAAATGTCTTAAAACTATTAATTGCAAATTAAATTATGCGTTTAGATTCACACGCAATATACAGCATCATACAGCAATAATTTGAAAGTGAACGAACGATCGGGGTCAAAAGACGAAGAAACAGACGATTCCCACTTATATTACCACAGAGATCTGAGGCAGAGCGCATTGGTTCTTCATGGTTCCTCCTATTCCATGTCATCAACGTAAATAAATGGATGGGAAAAAATAAAAATAAATACACGGTCATTAGATAAATATCTCTCATTACTTTCATGCAACTGAAGTGTCGATTGAATCTCGATTAACGGCTGTAATATGAAGGCATTATACCCATGTTGCCGCAATGTTATGTGCAAAATATTATAGTCCCTCATCGAAAATTTATTCCATACTACAATCCTTTAGAATATATAGGAAAATAATAATTTAGAATAAAAGAATTCATTCTGGTATTTCTAAGCTGATATTTTGGCATATAAAAGCGCCATATTGCCAGCATGATAATCGGCAGCGTCGCAAATTAAAAATCTCCAAATGTGTAAAATGTCAAACAAAACTCAGATGTCAGATAATCCGAATGTCACAAGAATGGCCAAATAATGATTTGTTTTGAGCGTATGCCTAATTCTAGTAACTTATTAATTGGCTTGTAATAGAAAAAGGTTTTCTAGCGTATACCCTGTGTCAGGTGCCATTCCTCAAGACTGAAAGAAGCCAATTGGGTAATATCGTTATTATGTATTCCAGGTATCCCCTGACATAACGTTTTTAGTGGAATATTTACATAAATATTTAGCTATCACGGAAATAGGTCTACACAAGTTGTGAAATCAAATATGAATCCGTTAAATTCTGTGAGAAACTTTTCTCCTAAGAAAAACTGCATCACTGAGGACTACGAAATAACAAAACAAGTATTGGGCCTTGGAATTAGTGGAAAAGTTGTAGAATGCTTCAACAAAAACACTAAAGAAAAATTTGCATTAAAGGTAATATTGAAGATGCAAGTCAGTGTTTAATTAGCTTGGGTAAGTTTTAAGCGAAGTGTCACTTTGTAGGTGCTGTCTGAAAATGAGAAGGCCAAAAGGGAAGTCACATTACATTGGAGAGCTAGTGGTTGTCGACATATTGTTAATATCATTGATGTTTATGAAAATAAATTGCAGAACAAAATCTGCCTTTTTGTTGTCATGGAGTGGTAGGTAATCAAGGGAAAATTACGTATGAATATAAATTTAACATCGCAAATTGCTTTACAGCATGGAAGGAGGCGAATTATTTCAAAGAATTCAAGACAAGGCAGAAGGAACTGCGTTTACAGAAAGAGGTACAACTTAAAAATTGATCTAATAATTAGACTGGTTTATTAGTAGTTTTTCTGGAGCATGTGATATTTTTTTTCTTTTAGAAGCCGCACAAGTCATGAACGAAATTTGCGTGGCTGTAAAATATTTACATGATCTAAATATTGCCCATAGAGACTTAAAGCCGGAAAATCTTCTATATTCCAAAAAAGGTACTTATGGTGTACTTAAGTTAACTGATTTTGGATTTGCCAAAGAGACTATTAATAAAGACGCCTTACAAACTCCTTGTTACACCCCTTATTATGTTGGTAAGTAAATGTTTATCATATAAGAATAAAATAATAATTATTGGTCATTATCGGTTAAAATGCTTAGTACCAAATATTAATTTACGTTGGTATCTTTAGCTCCTGAAGTATTGGGACCAGAAAAGTATGACAAAAGCTGTGATATTTGGTCTCTAGGTGTCATTATGTATATTTTGTAAGTATGCATTTTATTTACTTTTTTATCGGCTTCTGTATCAGTAAATAGCGTTTATTTTTAATACAGAGTGATTACATGGCAAAATAGTCAAAGCTCACTACCTGAACTCTTAAAAGGATTTACTATAGGAAAATAAACCTTTTGTGAGTGTGAGTTATCAAATTTAAAGTTAACGTGAATATCTGCTATATGTTTAAGGTATTTCTAAGCGTTAGTGATAAAAGCAAATTTTTAACTACACTGTTAACATGCTAAAACGCAAGTGGTCAAAGTCAGATTAGATAATTCAGGATTATCGCTTGGACAAGAGCATGTTGTTGAATATGAACATGCCATCGATCTAACTTTCAAACTACTGATACCATGCGTTGTACCTTCTGCTGCCGATATCTATGTATCATAGTTAACTGTTTAGAATTTAATTTGCAATCTTAATGTTTTCCTTCGTACATTCGTTTTATTTCTTTACCTATATTTAGTTATGACAAGCTCGTACATTATTTCAGTTGTTTAACAAATGTATTTATTTAACATTACAGATTGTGTGGATATCCGCCATTTTATAGCGACCATGGATTGGCTATTTCACCAGGAATGAAAAAGCGCATTAGAACCGGACAGTACAGTTTTCCTGATCTTGAGTGGCAGAAAGTCAGTGACGCTGCTAAAAAACTTATAAATGGAATGCTAAACGTCGATCCTGTAAAGAGATTGACAATCGATGATGTTATACACAATAGCTGGATTGCAGTAAGTTTTCTTTACATTTTTAATAAAACTTTCTTTACAGCATTCCTCGTTATACAATACTACTCAGCTCCGTCCGACTAGAACAACTTTTCGCCGAATTTCTCTCCATCGGACCCAATCTTTGGCGCCTGATTGATATTTACTGAACTTCAACTATACTTATCGTCTTCAGGGGGGCATGATTCGTTCTTTGGTCGTGTTATCAGGTCGCAATCTGCGACTCGCTCAAAAATTTGCAGAACCAGAAAGAACGTAAATTGTCCTTTGGTTCTGATCATCAGCTGCTGTATTGCCATCTTGTGCTAGCAAAGATTCTTCTTAACAGCCTGTTTTCAAACGCAGTAACTGCACTTTAATCTCTTGCATTACTTCCTGCGTGAGAGCCGGGCGACCCATTTGCGAACCACCTATTTATATAAGTGTATTTTCGTAGCATTTTATAGCAAGTGTGATGAGAAAATGATTATGCTTGAAAGTAAGCCGCATTTGCTACCTTTATCCTCTTTGTAACATCCGTACTAGTAGCATTCGTCTTTGTCACAATCGATCCCCGGATAATGCTTGCAACCTTAATTGAGACATGGAAAACTACTCCAGTTAACAGAGCGCTGCTTGTTTGTATGGCCGGCGCTATACATGGCTATACATAGATATTTAGAAATATGATAAATAAAAATCGAATGGCGTCGGTTTATAATTTGTCGTCTCCTTATAAACTGAAGAACGCACTTCAAGATCCATGCGAAAATAAGAACAGTGCGACACTGGTAGCAGTCAAATATAAAATTACTCGGGGCATGTGGCATTGATAAATTGGTAGGGCTGCGGTCAATCAAATACACCAATGAATTTCAATGGCAGGTACATCTAGTCTGCGTGGACCCGTGTCTAAAACTTATACCGGTAGATATTATGCGATTTACCTCTCCGCACGATGCAGTGAAGTGACCGCAGCCCAATTTTTACACTATCTGAATAAAGAGTATAACGACTTTACCAATTCTTCCATCTGTTTGAACAATCGATTCATTTCTGCTTAGAAGCATATATTTGGTCTTGTACACATTTATATAGAGCCTCATTTCGACACTGTTCTCTCTTTGGAGCTAACTGTATCCCCCTGCGTCTTCTTCCTTATGAGTCATAATTTTGGAGTTATCGGCATACACCAGTGCATAAAAACTTGGTCCAAAAATCACTCCCCTTGCTAGCTAGGGGTAATAGCTGGTTCCTTCATAGCTTTACTCAGTAGAATGTTGAAAATATGACTGAAATTCTATTCAGTACGTCGCAAGGCTCATACCTCTCACAACCGGACAGTTTTCTGAGATTCCTTCATCTTCTAAAACCCACCACGACTTCATTCTTGTGAAGCTTTCGTAAAATAAAACTAAACTGTTGTGGACGTCGATTGGGAATAGACAATCTGGCGCAAGGTTAATAACGATTCGCGTTTGAACGGTTTCGCCGTCAACTATTTCCTCTGTGCATAGTGGGGTTTTCACAAACGCAACATTTTGTGATACTTTGTTACCAGCAGTAAGATATCACCATAGTCAGGCGCATACTGATTTATATGTCTTCTTTCTTGAACACGGCACCAGGAGAGATTTCGTCTAGTTTGTTCAAGTATTTTTGTGCCAAAGTTTCATTATCGCTATGACAATGTTCTCAGCTGCATGGAGGGAGATGGGGCGATCAAGAATTCCTCAAACTAGCGTGGCCACAGCTTCAGACGTTTGCCAAGTTCGTCAATAACTTTCCTTTGTCATCCTTGAGGGCGGAAGTTTTTTATAATTTTCTCCATTTCTTTGTTTTATTTCTATTTATCTTTTCGCCAGTTCCACATAAAAAAATCTCTTTCATTATTGGACAAATTTAAATTAGGACCACCGCTTGTATTTTAATCATTTGTAAAAAACTGAGATAATGTCTTGGTAAAATATTAATTTTGCCTTTACTCGTCCGCGCGTTCTTACATAGTGCATACGTAATTCTGGTTAAAGTAGACGCAAATATGAAACCCTTTCCAAAGAAAAACTACTTTATTGCCAATTTTTAACAACTTCAACTATTAAATCAATAATTCAGTATTACATTAAATACCAAATTATAGATCGTCAACTTTCTGTTAATATCCTAATAGACATGACATGGCAAACACGTCACATTAATGCGTGTTACAAACGATTTCTTTTATCATTTCACACATTTTTTTTAATGTCAATACAAACAATCGTATTAAATATGTCGTAAAAAAATCGTTATCGTAAACAGTGCGTAACACTGATAAGAATTTTTTTCGGCGAGTATAAACATTTAATTGAATTGCATAAGCATGCTTAATTGATTGTAGGGTCACGGCATTGGGGCTCTTATCTCAAATAACCACTGTACCACGAGCTAAATAGCCACGCGCTAAATTTGCACTGGATGCGTTAATACTGGAAATTTGATTATTTAACAGCATTTTATGTAATCAAATTTGTGTTCCAGCAATACACAGCAGTGCCACAAACTCCACTGCATACTCATCGAATGCTAAAAGAAGGAGAAGAAATGTGGTCCGAAGTACAAGAAGAAATGACTAGATCTCTTGCTACAATGCGCGTCGATTATGATCAAGTTCAAATGAAACCACTAGATAAATCTAATAATTCATTACTCAACAAACGTCGCAAGAAAGTAGCTGGTATGGCAAGTCCCAAAAAAGTTTAGTCAGTTTAAATGAAACAGTTTCAAAACAGAGATATAGTGTTGACTTTCTATGCATGAATGTCAGTCAAGATCACTATGCTAGTCACTTATAATTATTTGATTTCATCACCTAATTTGTTCTAAGTTAAATTTTGTGTCAGGGTTAGTAAACGCATTTCTTAGGTACGATATAAATTTACTTTGCATAAATACTTATGCAAAGTAAGTTTATACTAGAACAGTGAGTTTAATTTTAAGAGAGAAATTTTAAAATTTGGCCGTTATATAGAAAATATTTCAAAGAGCTTTATTCACTTCAAATCTTTATTCAAATTTAAATTAAAAAAGAGTCAACAACGCGTTTTGTGACATTAGGGGATATTTCTAATATCTATCACATACACATTACAAATACAATCGAATTATTACTTATAATACATGTTAAGTAGTGTCTTGAATTGCATTTGTGAACGAAAAACAGTTCGTTCTGTTAAGGGATGCTAAAATATATACCTTCCGGTATATTGATATAACATTTAAATTCACTTAATTATTAATATTTTAATTAGTCGAATGTAATATCACATCCCACGTGAAAATTAATAATTAACAAGATATTTGTCTTACTATAATGTTTTAGGTTATGATTATTTTATTAAGTCTTAAACGCAGGTCTAAACTTTGTTGTTAATTTTTAAATGTGCAATATTTTATAGCAAACAAATGTAAAGAGTTAAATCATGTGCCTTTATGAAACACCTCAGAAAATATATTTGAGTTAACTTGGTCATATACCACAGTTCCTATAAAAATAGATCGCAAAAAAGTTGATTCAGTCATCGAGGTGGTTTCGAAATTCCATTCTGTTCTAAATCAGAAAGTTGGAAAATCAATTTTTAAGGGATGTATTTTATGAAGATAGGTTTTTGCCTGTAGTATGTATTGATACTAAATATTACATTTTCATATTGAAATGTATTCGTTTTAGAAGCTGTATGTAAGACATTAAATGATAGAATACGATTCGTCATGTAAGTCTAAATAAATAAAATTATTGATTACCTATTGAGCTTTATTAATTATAAATAATGCCCAAGTTTCCAAAGTGGTCAACTCTCTTGTATGAAGAACTTTTTGTTAATTAGGCATATATAAATACCATGTCTAAAACGTGTTAGACATGAAAAACTTATAGTCGAATACATAATACAGGGTGGCCCGTGTGACTCGACGGCCAGCTTAAGAGCGAATTGCTTGATCAATTGTAAGTCGAAAATACTTCACAAACTTTTACAAAACTCAATTACTAACAAGCTACCAGCAAAATGTCAGTAAATAGATCTGGTGGTCGATATGGCTATGTTTTTAAACAAAAAATATGCCGATATTCATTCTATTTTCGGATACTGTAACGGAAAAACAAGAGCGTCAGTGCGGAAAATTAGCGGAGGTGTCTTTCTTGTTCCAATAATACCTAATAAGGTATTCATCAATGTGATTCGTTATTTGATAGATACAGATCATTTTCATTAATATACAACGTCCCGTGCAGCCAGAACTTGATGAAGGAGCAGCGATCCTTAACATGACCGAAAACAGTCCCCCTACTAGCGTGCGAAGAATATTCAATGTCGTGTTCGTGTGAAGAGTGTTATACAATTTTTGTTTGTACCCATATCACATACAATCTGAATAATTTAAAACCTGCAGACTATGCTGCGCGTGCCGACTTTTGTCGTGTGTGTCAATAGCTTTGTGAACAAAATCTGTTTATCGATGAAGCCACGTTTACCAAGGATGAAAATACGGATACCAGAAATTCACTCTCATGGACACTTGGAAACCCTTAAGATAAAGAAAATTACATCTCCAATGTATGCCTTGGGATAGAAACACACGGTTACCGAAATGAAACTAAAAGCTCTTCAGGAGATGGAAGAATCTGAACAGCTAATTGCAAATAAGAAACCTTTATGAGAACAACATGACCAAAGTAGGAATAAACAACCAACACTCTTTAAGACTTCTAGTGGCGTTCACCAGGAATGCATCCTGTCCTCAGATCGCTTTAACATCCATGGAGAATACATAATCAAAAATGTATTAGGTGGATGGAATGGAGAAATCTTAACTATGGGCAAAAAATATAGCAAGCAACATCAGAGCAGGAAAAGTCGGAAGTTCTAAACCGAGTTGAGACAGCGAGCAAGAGAAGCGGCGATACGATAATCTCAGAGAGCAAAATTTTGATTGTCGATCCTTCTAACATTCTGCAATTGCAGCTGCACCAGTCAGCTGACTGGTGCCCTATGCAGTTTTCAAATGTTAGTCCAGTGGTTGGCAAACTTATTAGCCAAAGAGCCAAATATGAACATTACAACAATTTAAAAAAAATTGGGAGCCAAATCTGCTTGTTTAGTAAACTTTTATTACACTAAATAAGTAGTACACTAAATAAAACTAAATTTCATACTTAATAATAAATATTTATTAATGCGAACAATGTGCTTGCATCTCCTTGGAAAGTTTGAGTTAGTCAGGTTTGTTTGTTGTTTTTAATTTTAGGCATGATTCCAAGTACTCATCAATAAGACGACTTCTCAGTTTACTCTTGATAATGTTCATGCTTGAAAACGATTGTTCGCATATATATGTAGAACCGAAAAGGGAAAGAACAGCAAACGCGAGCTTTTTCTGCTGATCGTAAGAGTCAGGAATACTATTCCAAGCATTGAAAATGGTCATGTCTTCCTTCTCCAGGTCATTGAAAGCAGACCACTTGTGTTGTGAACTAAGATCACATTTTTTTTTCTGCAATATTTCCAATTCAACACAAAGACGTTCGAATTTAGAGCGCCATATCTCCTTGTTTTTTAAATCCAGCAATTGTATATCAAAGCTACCAATGTCAATTTCAAAAGGAGGAAATTTCAACTCGGTTATCGTAGCATTAATAAGATTTTTGACAAATGCTAAAGTTGCTCTGCTGTTTTTAAATTCCTGAAACCTGCTGAGAAATGATTCCTTCATATTTAAAATTATTGTTTTAAAATGATGTTTTTCAATAGAGGAATTATTTTCTTGGCGATGTTTCAGCAGGCTGGGAAAGTGAAACAATGTTTCCCTTTCAAAATCCTAACCGAAAATCCTACTTCTTCAAACATCGAAAATATTAAGTTTCCTTTCCCTTGTAGTTTACGATCAAGCTGATTTAGTTGAGACGTAACGTCTACGATGAAATAAAAGTCTGTTAGTTCTGGATAGTGAACGCCCTTCTCAAGGAGAAATGCTTTAATTTCCGGAAAAAAGGACGCGAAACGTTTTAAAACGTTCCCTCTTAATTACCAACATACCTTGTTATGAAGCAGAAGATCAGCGTACTCACTTTCCATTTCAAATAAAAATTCTTTGATTTGGCGATGATTAAGAGCTTTAGCTAAAATGGAGTTGATAATGGTAATCACTAATTCCATAGCTATACAAATTTCATCCGGAAATGTTTGCGCACAAAGCGCTTCTTGGTGATTGATACAATGGTAAACAAGTATCTCGTGATTAATTTTTTCTTTTAAAATAGCAACAAAGCCTTTTCTTACGCCGGTCAAACTTTTGGCCCTATCTGTTGAAATCGACACAATTTTATCGAGGGAAATATGATGTTTATCCATACGCTCAATTACAGCATTTGCGATATCTTCTCCACGCGTCTGACCTTTGAGTGGCAATAATCCTGAAAGGTTTTCTTTAGGGCCTGAATGAGACATAAATCTTACAAAAAGTGAAACGCGCTGTATCATTTATGTCACAAGACTCGTCAACTGCTATTGATAAAGCCGAAACCAATTTCAGAACTTCGATATGCTGGGTGGCTATATTCGAACACATTTTAATTGGTTTTGGCAGACAATGGTAACTCTTTAATTATTTTCAGAATATCTGCTTTGTTCTTAAAATCCCGAACTAGCTCTTATGGATGCTTTTATAAAACTTTTTTTTTTGTATTCGCCGTCTGTATACGATTTCCCTCTCTTAGCAATCTCTTGGCTAAAAACAAAACTTGCCATATTAATATTGCTGGAAGATTGCATCCAGTTATTAAACACAAAAGTTGACGACTCTTGACTCTTCTGAAGTTCCTCAACTGCTTTCTTCGTTGCATCACCGGTGGGATATCTAGTGCTAAATAACGCGTGCTTTCTTGTAAAGTGTCTCTAAATTTGACTTCTTGTCATGCGCGAATTTCTCCTTACAAATAAGACATGTCGGAAGTCCATTCAAGTTTTGAAAAAACGCAAAATTCTGGGCCCACTAAACTTTAAATTCGCGGTTTTCATCTTCCGTTGTTTTTCTTTGCTTTTTTGGTAGCCATGTTAATTGGGGTGCCTATAAAAATATTCCAAATATAATTGTTTTTCTAAAGCCACCAGTTCAAAATTATTATCATTATTAAATTGATGAACATAAGAATTTAAAAAAAATCTTTTTAAAAATACAATTTTATTAATATATGTAACTGCACTAAAAAAAAAATTTTTTTTTTCCATCATCAGAATAACAAAACTTTTAATATGACCAAAAAAGGAAGAAAACTTCCAACATTTGGACAAATAGAAGTTCTCGAAAAATCGATTACACATTTTAAAATAAAATCCGGTACAATTGTACCGGAACCACAAACATGCTTGTACAGCTTGCTTGTACATGGTTTGTGTTTACGTTTACGAAAACTAATAAAATTAAACTAGATCTTCGTTACGTATTTTTACAACAATATAAAATTTTTATTATCTATTTATTTTTTAACTTAAACAAAAAATTATACATGTATTCGATTTATAGAAGATTTTTAATTTATTAAAATAAGATGTAATTTTTTTTATTGAAATTATAATGGCGCCTTCCGGAGGTATTTGTGCCAGAGCCGCACTTAAGGAATCAAAGAGCCACATGCGGCTCTGGAGTCGCACTTTGCCGACCACTGTCCTAGCCCATATTATTTATCTGGGCTTATATTGACAACGCGGGTTCAAGGGAGAGCCACATCTCAAGCAAAATAGGAATGACCAAAAGTGCATTTACTAGATTATCTAAGATCTGGAAAAACCGCCCTATTACGAAAATCACGTAAATGAAGCTAGTTCAATCACTGATCATCTTAATGCATTAAAGCAGCTGACAGAAGGAAAATCGATGCATTTCATTTGAAATATACTCTCCTCCATTTGCCTTGCCGGCATGTTGAGGTTTTTTGAACATATTACACGAAATGACGGTGGTAATAATCTGGAAAGCTTTAAGAAAACGTAGATGGACAAAGGTCGCCAACCCGATGTACGAATGAAATTCTAAGGACCACCTTTCGTTTTACGGTGCTGTAAATAAAGCACGGAATCAGAGCCAATCACTAACATTACAAATTGTTAATAACCACTATGCTCAGTAATGAGACAATTACTAGGAGGAGAGCGGGTTACAAAGGATAATTCTTGATTTATTACAAACCGATCTTAACAATACATAGCGGAAATCTCTAATGAAGGATGATTACTGGCTCTCTAGAAGGTAAACCATATTAACTTGTCTCTACTGTCTTATGATAATATACGATCATACATATATTATAATAAAACATATATGTATAATACTTATGTATTAATACATCCTAGGTACAGAATTATTGATTGAACTTTGGCCGCCCTGTTTTGCCCCCATCTAATTTGAAATTTAGAGAAAAATATTAAATACATATATGATGATGATGATATCTATGATTACCACTTACCAGACAAAAATCAAATCGACAGATCGGCATACATATTACAATACGCAGACGACACGGCACTTATTGTACATGACAAAACTACTGAGAGAGCAGCTCAAAGACTCCAAACACTAACAAACAACACAATGACATGGTTTTATAAATGGAGACTAACACCAAACGCGTCAAAAAATCAACTTCTACTCACAAACCACAGACTCAACGCGGACTCCCCTACAATAATTGCAGACGGCCAAACGACAGAACCAAAGAATGACATAAAATACCTAGGAACCACAATTGACCACAAACTTAAATTCACTAAACACATACGAAACATCAGGGCAGAAACAATAAAGAGATCAAAACACTTCCGATCACTAACCTACAAAGACAGAGGAATTAGCTCGAACACCGCCACCAAAAAATATAAAGCTATTTGTAGACCCTTGCTAGACTATGGACATATACTCATGACCAACGGAACAGAAAGGATAAAACGTCATATACAAACAATAGAACAAATTGCACTAAGACTAATAACACGAATAAGACACCCCCAAAACCCACTACACAACCCCTCCACCCAACTACTATACGAACGCACAAACATGACAAAGATTTCGGAAAGACTCATACATCTACAGACAAAATGGACAAACAACCCCTACAACTGGACCATACTGAATCCCCTTTGCCTTACAAGACCAACCAGACAGTCCGCTTCCGTTTCCCTACATCAACGCTACTCGAACACTTACAAACGCAACTGACTACTGGACAATAAAATAATTTTTTCTTGTCATTAGAATAGGAAAGTTTATTTAATAAGATTATTAACCTAGAATAAGAGAATTTTCATCTTTAGTTTTTTTATTTAGACTAAGACTACATGTATTAAACAAGGGCAGAAAGACCGATAGGTCGATAGCCTTTTTTTAGAAATAAAGATGTTTACTACTACTACTTAAAATAAATTAGACGTCAAGATCTACAACTTTTGTATGTAAGAACTTTCTCTAAATTTCCAACTAGATGTAAAAACTGGGTGGCCAAAGTTCAATAAATATTGGTTGTTAACTCAAAAACAGTTCAAAATTAATATAGAAGATTTATCAATATATATAATTTATCAAATCGGCCTACAAATTTGCGCATAGTTCGCAAATGGAATAAAAAGTACGACATTCCATTTAAAAAATGTATGTTTGGTCTGCGACTTGAAGTTGAAACACTCTGAATCAATTGGTATTATCTTAAAATAAAGTAGACATTGATATTTACAACTTTTCTTTTTAATATTTTTCTCTCAATTTTAAATGAGATGTAAAAAACGGGGTGGCCAAAGTGTAGTCAATACCCTGTACATATAATCATGTATTCTACTACTTTTGTGAGCAAAAAATCGAAAAACTAAACTGAAGATTTATTAAACTGCATGATGAAATCTAGGTGTATGTAAAACTCTTCAAGTTCTCACAACTTCAAGTGAAGATTGTTATCTTTTAATTTAAATTATATATACTTGATGTATTCTTTTAATAAGTACATCCTCGAAATGTATCCAGTTTATTTCACAGATAGTGAAAAGTATCAAACACTTCATATTCTATATACAGCACTTTTCTTTAAATTTATTATGCTTTTTCTTCTGAAGTATGTTTAACAATTTTACATGTTTCATTAATTTTACTAACCATGTCACAGGTTAAAGGAAAAAGTTGTTTAAATATAAGCGCGTGAACAAATGTATGATGTATGTTGCTGTGATTATAATTTTTTTTTTAATAAAAAAATATTTATATAAGCAAAAATGATTAACGTATGAGCGAGTTATGGTACCATTAATTAGTTTCCTTTTGATCGAAAACTTAATATAGCGAAATGCTGAAGCAAAGGTAAAATAGACGCAAATCTAACGTGGGAAAAATAGAAAACTCGGAAGGTTTATTAAATTATTTATTATTACATAATTAAAGAGTGTACTTACTTATGTTAAGTACAATCATATGTTTCGTAAAACTGTTGAGTAAAAATGTGAGTAAGTATTCATCTGAATTAAGTTCATTCCGATAAATTCATATTAAACAATTAACCGTGTAACCATTAAGATAATTCATAATAGGGTAGGGTGGGGCAGTTTGGTACGATTTTTTTCGGTAGCCTATACTTAGTAACCAAAAACATTTATCGAACAGGTCATATGGGGGATAGCTACATACATACATCGACAATTAATTTTTAAAAGTAAAAGTAGAAATATGGAAGCAGTTTTAATGGAAAATGATTATGAGAGATCTCATATTTGTTTTTTATTTAGATTAAGACTACATGTATTAAACAAGGGCAGAAAGACCGATAGGTCGATAGCCTTTTTTTAGAAATAAAGATGTTTACTACTACTGATTATGAGACAAGATAAGTTATTTACCCAATGCGCCTCATCATGGGGCAGTTTGGTACGATGGTGGGGCGCTTTGGGACAACTAGCTCCAAACTATCCACCATCTTGGAATACATTGAAACTAATGGTCAAATGTATTTTATTTATTAAACAAACAAAGAATCCAATCTTACAGCTACATTAACCATCAGAAATATTTCAAAATAGAGTAAGAAAAATTTGACACTTTTACAAAAATTTAAAGCACATTATAATTCAAAAAGGAAACATCAAAATTCATATGGGAAGTCAATATATTAGTACTACCCGATACTATTTTTGGTTTTGGTAGTTTAGCCACTATGTCTCCCTTTTAAGAACTAATATCATCTTGAATTGGGTGCAAAAAAGCATAGTCCTTTTTTTTGGCGTGAATTTCACTATTGGTTTGTTTGGATTACTGATATCTTGAGCGCACCCCACGTAGTAATATGTGGTTCTTTTGGTAGCAAATTTGACCAAAATAAAGTATCCTACATCAATTTTTGTGTCGTCAAGTAATCCTTCTATTTCGTAGTCTTCGATCATATCTATATCTGAATCCGATAAAAGGTTTTTCACTTCATCAGACGCATCTGAATCGCTTGATGACAAGCTTAATTTTCTTTTGGAAGACTAACGACTTTACGACATAAGACGTTCTCCTTTCCATACTTCTTCTTCTTAGAGTGCATATCCGTTCCGGATGTTTGCTATCATGTTGGCAGACCGAACCTTGTTATCAGCGGCGCGGAACAGCTGAGAGATTGATTGGTTGAACCACGTTCTTAAATTTTTCAACCACAATATTCTCCTTCTGCCCACTCCTCTAGCCCCATATACCTTGCCTTGTAGGATCTTCTGCAAAAGGATATATCTGCTCTCATTGCGCATTATATGTCCCAGATATTGTAACTTTCGAGTCTTAACTGTATTCAGGACTTCTTTTTCCTTTCCCATCCTTCTCAGCACCTCCGTATTGGTCATTCTGGATTCTTCCGTACAACCACATTTCAAATGCCTCGAGTTTTTTGGAGGAAGCCTCCGTAAGCGTCTACGATTCGACCCCATAAAAAAGGGTCGAAAACATGTAGCCAATTTTAGAAACAATTTTCGTTGCCAGCTGTAAGTCCTGGCTGGTAAAGACTTTTTTCATCCTGATAAATGCTGTTCTGGCTTTTTCAATACGCGTTCTGATTTCCACAGAATGGTCCCAGTTATCATTTACGTTCCTGCGCAAGAAACTGTATTTGTTGACTTTCTCTAAAGGAGTTCCGTCTACCAATAAAATACCGCGGGTGTTTTGGTTTTTACTGATTATCATGAACTTAGTTTTTGTTGGTGTTTATTTCCAAACAGTATTGTCGACTGTATGATGTAACACTGTCCATTAGGAGTTGCAAGGAAGCTAGGTTGTCTGTAAAAATAACGGTATCATCCGCATACCTTATGTTATTCAATCGTTCTCCATTTAGCAGGATTCCGGCCTCAGTATCCTGCAGGGTTTCTTTGAAGATACCTTCCGAGTACAGATTGAAAATTACAGGAGACAGTATGCATCCCTGTCTCACACCATGCAATATTTGTATGGAAACATGCGTATACATCGCAGTTTACATTCCTGCAGCGCTGAAACAGCACCTGGATCGAAAATAGAGCCTCTCGATCTAGTCCCTACAATCCTTCTAATGCCGAATTGGTTCTCAGACATCTGTTCCTCACACAGTTTAAATATTCTACTGTGAATTATCTTCAGGAATATCTTCAGTAGATGGCTCATCAAGCTTATTGTACGAAACTCGCTACATTTCCTAACATTAGGCGTTTTGGGAAGGATAACAAATTCAGATTTCAGCCATTCCGTGGGTATGACACCCGTATCATAGATCACATTGAACACTCTTGTAAGCCACCCTAGATTCTTCCCCTCGATCAACTTTAATATCTCAGCCGGAACTCCATCGGGACCCAAAGCCTTTTGATCTTTAGCATTTTTCAGAGCTACCTGTACTTCTCCTACCGGACGAACCGAAAAAAAACCGGAACCGGAACGGAACCGAATTGTAAATTATTTTCTAAACCGGAATGTCCTTGCTACATATAAAAATAATTATGATAACTTGAAAGATTTTACAGTGCATCGGCAACGACACCCGTGTAAACATGCATGCAAAATTCTCTATAAATTGTTTGTTTCGAAACCAGTTCGTATCAGTTATTTAAAAAAGTAATTTCTGTAATACAGTTATGGTCGATTAGGACACTAAAGATTCAACTTATCAACGTTCCAGTTCATATGCTAAAATTTTATTTTAATAACGTCGTAAGTATGTTTTACACCTTTACACTTCGTTACAAGGAGCTCCAGAACCTCCAGAAGGTCAAACTGGTGAAATAAAGAAATCACATGAGTACATTATAAACCATGATAAGCCGAAAACTGAAAAAGTTAAAAATTTGTGATAATGAGATGAAAGTATACTTGTTTATTTAATTTTCAACTGCTGTAATAATATTCCGCAATCTATAATGAAGTAGTGATAATACTGTTTTCGTTTCTTCAACTAAGCAGACAACATGAATAACAAAATAGATTACATATTTTATATGTACATTAGAAACGAGCAACGAAACTTAGCATTTAAAGCTAATAAAATAATACCGATTGGAAGGCACAAGTATATCAGAAGTATCTAGGCGCAAACATATTAGTGGACAAAGAACAAAATCAAGGAAGAAGAGCAATTAGTAAAAGCGAAATAAAGATAATAAGAAAAGGATATATAATCCCTTCGTAAAAGCAAAAAACGTACAGCTCAGAGGTGTGACCAATCAAAAAAGTAGAGAAAAAAACATTAAAAGCAACGGAGATGGACTTCAGGAGCAGAGCCCCGAGTAGGTCAAGAATGGAAATAGTTAGCAACAAAGCACAAGACAAATAATGTGGGGTAGAACGAAACATAGTGCACGGTATCAAGGATAAACAATTAATATGGTTCGGACCCACACAAAGAAGGCGAATTACAAGAAATCCAAAACAGACCTTGCAACGGAACCCAGCAGAAAAATGACAATGCCGATGAAGGCCATGAAAAAGTCGGCACAATGGAATCCACGAAGAAATAAAAAACGATGCTTAGAGGTATATTGCGATTAAAATACTAAATCCCTAATAGAGGATAAACAATAATACGACACGATTCTGAAAGGAAATAGAACGTTCAAGCAATCAAATATATAAGTACTTATCGTTAAGGTCAATTAATGTCTTTTTGAGATGTCATCTATTTATGTTGTTCATTTCGTATGCTTAACACAGGAGGCAAAAATGTCGGTGCTAGTTCTTTTTTATAATAGTGTATTTTGTGCAGGAAGTTTTCGTTCAAAAACTAATATTTAACTATTTTTCTCCAATGTTCTTAGCATTTAAATAAGAAAGTAATTCTAAGTCAAATGTTTTTAATCAAATGGACTTGAGTAATGTAATGTAGAATAATTATTTGCTATTCATTTAATCCAATTGATCCAACATTTAAAATTTATGCATTCTCATGCAGAAATTTGTTGTTCCATTCGGGTTTTTAAAATTCTTAATATTTACATACATTCCATAATGGATTTAGCTTGATTACAATTGGAAACAACATATTTACTTAATTGGATAATAGCATGCATTTAATGACGCTGTTATATTTAAGCAACTGTTATTTTTTATTGTGCCTTTGATTGCTGTATATTTGATAAACTAATTTATTGAATCAAACATCTAAGATTATTCGCAAAAACTTATAAATATTTATGCTTAATAAATGAGCGAAGATGCGTAATAAACAATATTTAAAAAGCTTCAGTAAATGTTTAGAGCCACGCTTTTTTATAATCCGCCAAAAAGTTGGAACCATTTCTAGTAGATAATTATTAACAAATATATATTAAGTATTATTTAAAATTAAAATTTGGAAATGAAAAAATATGAGAGATGGGTCAGCTTAAGGGATTTGACACTGTAATCGGCAGGTAAATATAAAAAAAAATTAGTAAAAGTTTTTTTTTTAATTTGTTACGACACACTCCAATTTTAGCAGTAAGTTTCCCAAAATGAATTTAATTTTTAGCAAATACGATTAAAACCACTTCAAAACTGTTTGTAGTAGTAGTAAACATCCTTATTTCTAAGAAAAGGCTATCGACCTATCGACAGATTCAAATGCCCTTCTTAAGTTCAAGAATTGCGTCAACATAAAATTTCCTTCTTTCACTTCTCTCAAAAAACATCAAAAAATTAACTACTACAGACTTGCACGAATTATGTTCACAACACCATGAATGATTTACCGCCAAAACATTTTTATTAAGATTATCTTGTAATTGTTTTAACAGCTACTTCTAAGGATTTTTCATAAAATTCAATAGTATTTATTGGCCTGCATTAATTGGAATTATGTGTGTTTGGCACCTTTCGAACAGAAATCACAATTCATTCCTTCCATGTTGTCTGTACATTGGCCATTTCTATACCTTGTTGTTTACAACGTAACAATTGCGCCGGTATGCATAGACCGATCTTCGACACTGTCGGAGATTATTTCGGCGGATGGCCGTCAAAGGATATTGTATAAATTCCAAAATAACTATTTTGTTCTTGGAAAAGACATATTAACGGTGGAAGACGTTATTAACGTTGAGAAAATCAACCAATTGATTCCGAAACGTTTTTTTTAACAATAAAAAATATGTAAGGCAATAATAACTTTATTTATTATTATTTCAACAACACATCATACATTAATGCTTAAATTTTTTTTCACCAAGTAATGACAATAAAATTCTTAAAAAATATAAATTATCAAAGAAACAGGAAGGTCTCGATTTGTGATTTGTTCCTGGTGATTGGCTAATAGCAACAAAATATTTTGTATAACTTCCTTAGAGAAACGAAAGCGTTTTCTAAAATCGGCTTCAGTAAATTTCTCTAGGGTATTTTCCATATCTCAAATATACCTGAAAATAATACAATTATTATTTCTTTATGTACTTTCGTCGAATGTTCAAATCTAATTCCAAATCCGAATTATCCCGATTAACACTGTACAATCCATCAAGATCGTTCTCCACATTTTAAAAACAAAAATAGTATAAAAAGACACGAGATGTCGAGAACTTTCGCTCACAAAATAGCTTTGGCGATGGTTTGGAGATGCCTAGAACCATCTCCGAAAAATTTCCACCGCATCGCCCATCAAGTTTAAAATGCCCGTGCGTCTGCTGCTCAAGCGGTCGACTGTGCCACCAAAATTGCCTCTAGCGAACGGCGAATAGCCGGCGCATTATAAGAGATCGACTATGCATACCAGCCTGGCAAGTCGCTGCAATAGCAAAGGTAACAGATATTTAGAGAAACAAACTTTTACCGGCAACTTTAACCGAAAATACAGCTAATATTTTCCTTAAACCATCTCCATTTTAAAAAATGCTCTGATCTTGCACAATTGTATTTGCCACTTTTATTCCGAAGCCAACACTAAGTTTAGTCGTTGGTTCATTGTAAGAAGCCAACACTAAGTCTAATTGGCGCAAAGTTACATTAACAACTAAAAAACTTTGCCAATCAATTATTTTCCATACATGTGAAAATCGTTTGGCCCTTAAAAGAAGCTACTGTTCTCAACAAATGTAAATTTGACTACAAACTGATCACAGACACAGAGTACGATGAAGCCCTAGCGCATATCAAAAACACAGCACCGGGAAAAGATAAAATTAAGGCAAAACTCTTGAAAAGCCTAACTCAAGAAACACACAAACTGATCCTAACTGAATTGAACAACTGCATCACAAATAACAAAAGCCCAAAACATGGAAAAACGGCTTAATAATCCCTATACCCAAAAATGGACTAGACAATACACAACCGAGCAACTACAGACCAATTACACTACTTCCAGTACTAAGCAAAGTTTTTGAATACATAATAAAGCAGCGGCTTGAAAAAGTGATTCGAAAATATATACCTACCTACCAATTTGGTTTCAAACAACATCACTCGACTATTCATCCGCTCTTTATTTTGGCCAACAATATACAAACGACTCACCTAACTGACAGTAAGTCGGCGTGTCTATTCATGGACATTAACAAGGCCTTTGACAGTGTCTGGCATATGGGCTTACTCTACAAACTTCACAAACTCCACACACCAACATATCTACTTCACATCATAAAAAACTTACTTGAAAACAGACTACTACAAGTACGAATTGACAACCCATTATCTTTTTCTTTTTCCCCTGAACAGGGACTCCCGCAAGGATCCCCGCTCTCACCATTCCTATATAATATATACTGCCATGATATCTATAATTACCACTTACCAGACAAAAACCAAATAGACAAATCAGCGTACATATTACTATACGCCGACGATACTGCACTAATAGTACCCCAAAACCCACTACACAACCCCTCCACCCAACTACTATACGAAGGCACAAACATGACAAAGATTTCAGAAAGACTCATACATTTACAGACAAAATGGACAAACAACCCCTACAACTGGACCATACTGAATCCCCTTTGTCTTACAAGACCAACCAGACAATCCCGCTTCCGTTTCTCTACATCAACGCTACTCGAACGCTTACAATAGTAACTGACTACTGGACAATAAATTTAAGATTCCTGTTTGTCAGAATTAGAATTATGAAATTGTTAACCCAGAATAAGATTAATTTTACCTTTGTTTGTTTATTTAGATTAAGACTGCATGTACAAAACAAGGGCATAAAGACCGATAGGTAGATAGCCTATTTCCATGAGAAATAAAGATGACTTATGTATTATATATATGTAAATTTGAAACGCATTTGGCAACAAAACTTGACCACTAGACAACCTTCTTAGCTTTATTAACTTTGCCGTTACAAATATTGCGATTATTCGGAGAAAAACTTATTTACTTTTGGTTTCAACTGCGACATTGGAAAATATTGACACTAAACCCTAATGATTTGCTGGAAAACGGAAAATTGTTTGATCTTGAGTCGATATATTTACCATGTGTTGTTTTAGAACAAAACGGTTTGTGGCACACGTGGTCGACATCCTCAATAAAACAGAAAATTGAACTGTGGGCAGAAAGACCGATAGGTCGATAGCCTTTTTTAGAAATAAAGATGTTTACTACTACTGAACTGTAATGTTTTTTCATCCATGAATATATCGTTAAATTAACTACAAAAGAAGTAATTTGTGCAAATCAACAACAAGAACTGAAAATGATTTCCAAATATTTCCAATCCACGTAAAATTTATATAAAATAAAAATTATTCCATCGAATCTTTTTACGGATGAATCAATCATTTCAATTACATAACATTGGCATGGCAAATGCCACCAGAATTTCATCCAATTGAAATAGCGGCCATTAAGTATAAATTTAAGCGAAATAGGTCAAATCGACAAAATGTTTGTGCTTGAATAGTTTACTAAATATATTCGGGAAAGCGAGCAGTAGTCTCACATCTGGAGCCGCCATTCGTATTATGATAAAAAAACGATTTTGTAAACGAAAAAAGTAATTGGAACTATAGAATCTTTTTGCCAGAAGTTGAGATTAGAATAATCTCCGCTCATAAAGTTATAAATATTTATGCGTCGATACCCCCTGAAAAAAGCTACACAGTCCAAATCCAAATTATCAAAGTTACAAGAAATCCCTTTTAGCTAATAGAATTGAGAATTTCTCTACTTATAGCCAACAAAATTTTTTTTTTAATCGATGATATATCGACACCAAGTGATGATTATCCACATTTTGAAATGTGGCTTTTGCGAGTCGAGCTCAGTCTTTGGAAAATACATTTTAAGTTTTGACGACGACGCTATCTCGTAATAGTGCCATATTATAAATTTGCGAAATAGACATTTTGGCAGCCCCTTTTATTTAAAATCTGATTTGAGCGGCGCAAAGTCCCATGACAGCACGCAAATACAAAAAAATAAAATCCTAGAAACCGTATGAAAATAGCTAAGTCTATTTCCGTACAGCTTTAACCGAATTAATGTTTACTACTACTACTACTCATACCATTCCCGATACCCATTTTCCGGAGGTCCGATGCTATATTATCACGCCACCTTAATGTCGGTCTTCCAAGTGGTCGTTTTCCTTCTGGTGCTCTGTCCCATATTAGGCGGACCATTCCATCCTCTGGCTGTCTTCGTACGTACCCTGACTCTCAACCTTTGTGCCTTTATAAGGTTAATCAGTTCTGGATGATTGTATATTTGTTTTAGTTCTGCATTTGTTTTGATTCTGTAGCTTTTCGTATCCTGGTTTTTGGTGGGTCCGAAAATTTTCCTCAGCACTTTTCTTTCGAATCTTCGAATGAGTTCCTCATTTCGCACCGTAAGAGGCCAGGTTTCGCAGCCGTACATTACCCAGGGTCTTATCATGGTCTGGTACGTTTTGATTTTCGTTCTCCTAGTCATGTATTTGGACTCTAGTATATCCTTTAGGGCGTATAAGCACCTGTTGGCTGACTTTTATGATTTTTAAAAATCTTATAAATAAATCTAATTGGTGCAACTTTGCCAACCGCCCTCTTTGTATCCCGCCACATTCGATGTTTTAAGCTTGCCCGTATGCACATTTAGTCAAGGCACTTGGGGTTTGTCGAAGTTATGAATTCGCAAATTTCGAGAATTTAACGGAATTTACAAAATCTGATCAACCAATTATTAGCAACAGCGTGCAATATATAAAGACCATTAATTCTTCTTTGCTACCTTTAGAATAAAAATTAACATTGAAAGTGTAGATCATCCAAAGACCAGTTTGTCAATTACAAAAGTAACCAAAAATAAAGACCACACTCTGGAATTGAAAACTGTTACCCTCTTAATTTGTTTGAAGGTTTATCTTCATAAGGTTCTTCTTTATGGTCGCTGCTAACACCATTGAGTTCCCACAGATAATTGATGCGATTAAAAACTTTTGTGAATGAGATAATCTGTGAGTATCAGTTTGTACTTATCCCCAGCATGTGCATTGGCAGAATATATTAACCGTTCATTCTTAACCAATTATAAGAACGTCCAAAAGGCTAAAAGGAAGCAATATTTGTTCCACTACACAAAGAAGGAGATTGAAACATTCCATCCAACTTCAGACGTATATTTCTCCTACCTACTGTTAAGACTTGTATTGTATTGGCAAACTTGAAAAAAAAGAATCTTATCATTTCTTTATAGGTTATCTAGACTTCGACACATAAAGTTTATCTATAATAGATACGGGAACGCAACTATGTCGGTGAAATTTCACAAGAACACAGATCAAATCCCAATGGGTAGAGGAGTGCGACAAGGCGAAATCTTAGCGCCTAAACTGTTTACTACAGTACTAAAATATGCCTGTAAAAACTCAACTGGAAAGAAAGCGGCGTGAGTACAGCCTGTCAAAAATTAACAAATCTAAAGTTCGCAGACGACATAGTTTTGTTCTCTGATAATCTCCAGGCGATACGTACAACTTCAGCTAGTGTCTGCCAATTAGGTATGGGCAACTCAGTGAATTTTCAGGCATTGGGGCGGTGATGCAGAAACTGCTGGGTGCGCCAACACAATGCACTGGCGCATAACTCGCCGGCGCATTTTATGATGCAGTAAACTCATAATTCGATAAATGTGAAGGGAGATAACAGAGGACCTGGTGATACGTGATGTATAGTGCTGTCGTATAGTCATGCGTCATGCGCTTTGATTTTAAGCGGTACAGCGCGTTCAATCTCTTTTTTCTTTGGTTTTACTGAAGAGAGACTATGACGCACCACGCCGGTTGTGTTGTTTTAATGAATGGAATAAATGAAGTCGCGATATATTTTCTACTTGTAAAGCCTAGTTGTCTCACAAGCGAATTTTCGAAGAAAAGATCCGAATATTTGGATGATTTAACAGGATTTGTTGTACTTCCTCATGCACTCTCTCCTGACATTCTTCATAGAGATTCTTATAAAATGTTTCAACAAGAGTGAGTATTTCGTCTTTGTTTATTGTTTCCGTTTCTTAAGTTTTTGGATGGCATTGCTACCTGTTGCCACTTTACGTCTCCACAGTTTCATTCCTTTGCCCAATTCAATGATCGTCTGTGTCCATTCTGTGTTGTATTTTCTTACATCTTATCTCACTACTTTCGCTATGTCTTTCTTAAGATGATTTAGTGTGTGCTTGTTTACCGCGTTTTCTTTAATGCTTATTTCTCGCCTTTGTTTCATAATTTTCTTGTTCTGTCACTCAGCTTCTCGTTTCCAATATTAGGTTTTAAGTAGTGTTTCTCGATAACAACCTTTTATAGATTTCATTATTTTTTCGTTTAGTTTTCTCAACATCTATATTTTCGCTGTGCTGTAGATTTTGGTCTATGGAGCTCTGCCACTCAATCTTGTGCGTCTCAAGCATCTGGTGTCCATAGTTTTTGTCCCTTTCTGGTCTTGGCTACCAGGTTTTTTATCTTCTTTTTAATCGTAGGGTTATCTTTGCTCTGACCATTTTGTGATCGCTACCTATATTTGCCTTATTCAGTACATTAACATCTGTTACTATGTCTGTTCTGTCCATTATAATAAAATATATTTCATTTTTGATATTTCTACCCGGAGATATCCAGGACCGTTTCCGATGTTTAGCTTTTTTGAAGAACGTGTTTATAGCAAAGACCTGGTTCTGCAAGAGGAAGTCCAAACAAATGTCGCCGCTGTAGTTTCTTTGTCCTATTCAAAATTTTCCGAAATAAACTTCGGTTTCGTCTTGCTTTGTACCTAGTTTTGCATTAAAGTCACCGACCAGTAGGTTGTAGTGAGCTGGTGAGTCGTGGGAACTCGTGATAAATCTCTTCATAAAACAGCTCTACGTCGTCCTCAGTGTAGGAGGAAGTTGTAGCGTATACTTGGACAATTTTTAAACTGTATTTGTTCAATCCTTAGCAAACAGACTCTGGGACTAACACACATAAAAATCTAGGTTATGTTTCGTACATGCTTTCTGGGGACTATAAATAGAACACCTCCCAATGAGCGATCTTCTTCACCTTTGTATTACAGGCGGCAACCGGAATTTAGTATTATCGGCTGATCTTACACAACCCAGTAATGTCCCAGTGAATATGTTTTAATTCTTCCTCTAGTTCTAGAAGTTTTGACTCAGTTAGCATAAATCTTGTATTATCCGGGGATTCTTAGCACCATCTGAGGATCCACTGGTGCGACCGCTACATTGGTTGAGGTTGGACGATCTGCTGGATACTGAAGACCTGTCTAGCGTATTCGTATTCATTTTAAAGAGAGGCTGCTTGCCGCCGCCCATTTTGGATCAGACGATGCTCAAGTTGCTAGTTTTGGTCCGCCCCGAGTATTTGTTCTCTTCGGTACCATCTATATCTGGGAAGCATTAAGCATTCTCCTATCCGCCACCTGGGGCGCCCGGTAGAGGACTAGCAGACCCCCGCGGTTTTGTAGGTCTGCGGGTCACAAGAGTTAACAAGACACGACAGAAAGAGATATTCCAATTTCTTTAAAACGCAAAACATTTAACCAGTATGTGTTACCTATTATGATCTATAGCTCAACTTCAAAAATGCTGTAAATAGCTCAGAGGAAAATGGAAAGGTTTATCGCTGCGTGACAGAGTTAGAAATGAGGCGAAGGACAGGAGTTACCGATGTAATTTCATGAGTTACCACACTTATTATGTGCATTAGTGACGGAATATGGACGAAGCGACTACTCGAGTGGAGATCGAGATTAGACAAAAGAAGTAGAGGAAGACTCCCTACTCGTTGGACTGGCGATCTCAAGGAAATTTCAAGTAATTGGATGCAAAGCTCTCAAAATAGAGCACAATGGACGAGAATGAGGGAGGCCTATGTCCAGCACTGGACGCAAGGGGTTGGTTGCTGGTGATTACTTTATAATTCACATTAATTAACAACGGTTACAAGCCGAAAAAAGCAGTACAGATGCTCTATTTTATTTTCTATTTGGATGTTTGGTGGCAATGTTGTGCGACTTACCTGAGATTTTTGACTGTGTAGTCCATGCTATTTTGCTCAAAAATTTTCAGGTTTTTGGTTTTAGAGGTTCGTCTATTGAGTGGTTTATTTCCAATTTATCGGGTTGGGCATTAAACGTTTCTCTGCTTCACAGCATGTCCAACACAATGAAGGTCAAGATAAACATTGGTAACAGTAAAGCATGGGCGTGAGTCAAACTTGTTTACCCTCAATGTTCCCGAGAACATCATGGGGGAAAGCATTCCATACGAGCCAAATTTAAATTTATATTTCTGTTCTAGTGAAACAGGTTGATATAGATCAGTAGAGACGTAGCCCTTTTTGAACTCTTAACTTAATTCGGAGTTATTTCAAAGATTTAAGATCAACGAAAATCTACGCAAAACCTTTAAAATATTTTCTATGCCTGATGTTAGTACGTATTTCTATCAAGCCCAAAACCGTCTGAATCGTTGCTGAAGGTGAATTTTTTATTTGTGAATATAGCCTTCAGAATGACTTCAACAATTAGCTGTACAGTGGCGGCTACTTTCACTTCGTTCGACAACTTTCAATTTCTCAAAAGAATCAATTTGCTTGTAACAAACAAAACATCGTTGATTCCATGCGTCTATTATGTAAAATATTTGACCGGTTTATAAAATACCGTTTCTCGTACTTTCCAACGAAGCCCCAGAAACCCTTGCAGTTGCAATCTCCCGTTAATTAATGCCCCTAAACTTACGTAAAATTTCTCTCCTTGTGGTATCTGACTTTACAATGTCGCTTACCCTTATAAAAATATCCGAAGATATATTTAATCTTTATTTTTTGATTTCAATTTATGAACTTAATATTCTCAAAAGAGATAGACTTTCGAGGCTGTACTAAGTAGTAGTAACCCAGAGACGAGGGACATGGGACGAGGGACGCGCAAACCACCTCTGAAGATGCAAGTCACTCCTGCTTGTGAAACGTCAAGAAGTAATTCTAATTCACGACGGCCTAAAAACCCGAAGAACACACCAGTTTAAAAATCTTCTGATATACTATTTTACTCGATATGTATACAATATACATATTACTGCAAACTCACATAAATTTTCTGTATTTAAAATATAATGTTGTTATAATAATGTTACTTTGTTAGTAAATGTAGATATATCTATCGGCAATAAACCATATTTTATTTGATTTTATTTGAACTTAAGTTGTTATAAAACCGCGAACTATTGAAAAGCTGGCATCCTCCGGTTTTGCTTCATTACAGATACAATGAGAACGGGCGCTTGGTTATTTGAAAGAGACTTTCACAATCGGATTTTGTAAACCTATACAATTACAACATACATTATGTAATCTGATAGGGGTTTCCCATTGTCTAATAAGGTCGTTTTAATTAAAACTTAAAATTACTCTTAATCGACATATAACGAAGTAATTATAAAGCTTGAGGGGTCCGGTTTCGGTTAACAATGGGCGAGTTACCTAAACTTTTTTGCTGAAAAGGTCACGATTGTGGTTCCACAAAATTCAATTTCGAAAGAGTTTATTCATAGTGGACCACTGAAGGCTTTCTTAAATCTATGTTTGACTGGTTGAGTAGTTGAATATAAGCAGATATATATCAGGTCGGAACTCAGAATATCCAAGGAGTACATAATAGAGTCGTTTTAAGGTTTTTCGATCATTATACACTAGAAAACGGTTAGAAACAACCCAAGCTGAATGGTTTGGGCATTATAGCATTTTATAAACAAACAAATTCGTGCTTCAAATATTAATACCAGTAATGGAGTTGCATTAATTAGGCTTTGTCTCCTCATGCGACAGGTCACGCAAATTACATTGGCTCATGCAACAATAATTATAATTTCTACCTTTGCAGTTGCTCAACTGAATGTTCCAAAAACGCGTGTCCCTAATAGCTTCAAAGGGAATTGAACATCAATCAATCCAAGGTAACTTTCTTCAGACATTCACATTAATTAGTATATCCGAGGGACTTGGACTGTGAACCCTTCTAGGCATTGATAATATCTTATTGAATATGTTTTAGGGCAATCTTCGAAAATTGTATTGCTCAGAGTTTGATTGGAATTACGAAGGTGGTATAATTTTATATCAAAACTTTGCACGTTGAAAAAAGTCGGTTTGGTCTTCATTGTTCGTGGTATTTTCAGTAATGTTTTGATATAAAAAATCACATCTTGTGCTTAATTTATGAAAAAAATTACACTTAAAAACATAAAAAGGTGGATCTTGGAAAAAATATACCTATGTGAAAGAAACGACTGGCTGAAAATCAGATATAAAAAAAGTTCGGTTCTAGATGAAACTGTCAGAAATTATTTCGATTACCAAATATAATCATAACATGAATCATTAATTTAGATAAGTATGTACTGCATACTTGATTGTCATTCAAGGATTATGAGAGTCATCTTCAATTTTATCAAGTCAGATGTCAATTAATTGTTTTACCTGCTTATAGGTAATTTATCATGTTAAAATCTTACATTTTGACGTGACTTTTTCGTTTTCAGTAAAATTTTGTTTTGTCAAATTTAATTTATCTCCCCTAATTAACTGGAAATAACAATTTCAAGTTTGCATTCAAATAACAGAATGGTTTTTTTCTCGTTTTCTTTGGAAAAAATTGTATCTATTATATCTTTGGTATCTCTTTGATCCATTTCGTTTTAGAATAAAATCATATTAATTTGAAACATGTATTTTTGGAGTTTTAAAACAGCGTTACATCATTACACATTAAAAATATATCGACTTCTATTATTTATGTAAGTAAGTGTATGAGCTTCATAGAAAGAAATTTGTTTCTACTACATTGTTAATTTTATCTTCTTAGATCTTTCTTTAAAAGCATCTACCAAATTAAAAATACTATGTATGTATATTTCCAGAGTGTACCACGGTCAGCGTCCGTTAGAAGTTTTCGTAGTAGTAAGAAGTAATGCGATTTGAATCCTGCAAATTTGGATAATGAGATTTTCGGAGACGCTCTTTTCAGATGAAATAACAGCGACATTATGGGTCTTCCGGTTATACCGGAAGTTGTCTCAAACTTACTTATTTTAAATGAACACCCTGTATATTTTTTTGTGTTCCTTTCTTCATTTCCAAAAACTTTTATTAAAAGTTTTTCTCCCTACTCTATCCGTTTCTGAGGAAAAAATTTGTTTTTCTCAAAATAATTTTACCATTAGCAGGGTGCCTAAATCCATGCCATCGCCTAAAATGTAATATCTTTTCAAAGATGAAAGAGTGAAACTCAAAATATCAGTTTCAATTAGATATTATTGTGATCGATAATGAATTATCGGAAAAAGAAATCTAGATGCAGCAAAGTGGAAAAATAACAATTTTATTCTCTTCTAAATAAAACTGGAAATATATACAATATATTATATATACAAACTGGTGAGTTTTTCGGGTTTTTAGGCCGTTGTAAAATAGAATTTCATCCTGACGTTTCGCAAGCACGCGTGGCTTGTATCTTCAGAGGTAGTTTGCTTGAGAGCTTACACTGTACTGATGCGGTTCCTCGGGCGCAGTCTGTATGTACCGGTTGTGATGACGTAGTTTGTGATCACGGTCCAATTTTCAAACTGCTGCTGATTATAGTTTGCCAGATATCGATCGCGGCGGTTCCCGGTGGGACACCCGGTAGAAACTTTTACATATTTACAAAAATTTTCCGTTCAAAATGTTAAGATATTGCAAGTGTTATGTTTTGAAATGTGGGAAAATTGAAATTTGTTTGCATGTTTTTATTCCAGTTAATAAAGAATATTTTATAAAATCTGACAATAGAATTTTTATAGAGGATAATATGCTCTTGAGATTCACAATATTTGCATGTATTTAAAGTGATTAATATTATTTAAATATTTGGCACTTTGGAATACTTTAATACTACCAGCTTGAAAATAATGAATCAAAACAAAAGTATCAAAAATGTAATAGCAAACACTGATTACAAAAGATTTTCATTTGACAATTTGCAGGGAAAAATAACGCCATTGTAAACTGATTATCTAATACTTGTAGCATTTTACAGGATTTATGTATATTTAATTGTGTCCTAAACACTGATCATTTAAAAGGGCAAATACCATATACATATAATTTTAATTTAGGTAGTTGGAATGTGGTCTGAATACGTTTATTCAGACCATATGAATAAACGAGTCATGACGTCTCACCATATTAGCACTAAGTGTATCATGATTAAGCATATAATAGCTAATAATGAAATTGTTTATACGTCCATGAACTTTTTGAATTGAAAGTATGTTGACTTTAAACCAAGCCGTGCGTAGTATTGTTGAAAGTTAAGGGAAGATAGTTTTTCAAATAATCGTTCAACAGAAACGCTTTGCTGACTGAATATTTAGATAGATGCGACAGTTCTTCAATTATTAATGAAAATGTTCAAGAATTAATTCACTTTTTAGAGTCAATCTCGTTGGAAATTGAAATATTCCTTAGTTTCTTTGAAAATCTATTCAAAAGGAACGAAAATCTTTACAAACCTTTCTCTCTTAAAGCTCTTAAACCAATGGCCACTTAATACTTAATTTAGTAGTAGTAGTAAACATCTTTATTTCTAAAAAAGGCTATCGACCCATCGGTCTTTCTGCCCTTGTTTAATACATGTAGTCTTAATCTAAATAAAAAACAAAGATGAAAATTCTCTTATTCTACGTTAATAATCTTATTAAATAAACTTTCCAATTCTAATGTCAAGAAAAAATTATTTTATTGTCCAGTAGTCAGTTGCGTTTGTAAGTGTTCGAGTAGCGTTGATGTGGGGAAACGGAAGCGGGATTGTCTGGTTGGTCTTGTAAGACAAAGGGGATTCAGTATGGTCCAGTTGTAGGGGTTGTTTGTCCATTTTATCTGTAAATGTATGAGTCTTTCCGAAATCTTTGTCATGTTTGTGCGTTCGTATAGTAGTTTGGTGGAGGGGTTGTGTAGTGGGTTTTGGGGGTGTCTTATTCGTGTTATTAGTCTTAGTGCAATTTGTTCTGTTGTTTGTATATGACGTTTTGTCCTTTCTGTTCCGTTGGTCATGAGTATATGTCCATAGTCTAGCAAGGGTCTACAAATAGCTTTATATATTTTGGTGGCGGTATTTGTGCTAATTCCTCTGTCTTTGTAGGTTAGTGATCGGAAGTGTTTTGTTCTCTTTATTGTTTCTGTCCTGATGTTTCGTATGTGTTTAGTGAATTTAAGTTTGTGGTCAATTGTGGTTCCTAGGTATTTTATGTCATTCTTTGGTTATGTCGTTTGGCCGGCTGCAATTATTGTAGGGGAGTCAGCGTTGAGTCTGTGGTTTGTGAGTAGAAGTTGATTTTTTGACGCGTGCTAATGTTTATTAGCTAAATGCTAATAAAACCCAAAACTAATGCAGTTCAAATACTTTAGGTGGACACAATCTTAGAAATTTGCCGAATAGCAGAACATTTTTTTGGGTACCACGTTTGAAATAATAGAAATTAAAGGATCTTGCTGTTGAATATCTTGTTTTAGGCCTGGGTAACACAGTGGATTTTCAAGTGTTCACACAGTGACACCGACACAGCTTGCCGTATTGATACAGCGACACGGCGCGCCTCACTTTTATATGTTGGGCAATAAAAACAGTAGACGCTGTGTTTAGTGATGTTTAGTGGTTCGTAAGTTCGCTAGCGGTGCTTTTGCATTTTGCATGGTTGCGCGATCAATGTTTTTACTTTGGATTTATTGAAGAGAGACTATGACAGACGCCGGACTTGCGTTGTTTTAATGAAAGGAATGAATGCAGTGGCAATATGTTTTCTTCTTGTAAAGCCTATTTGCGTCACAAGTATCTGTGATTGGTTTCGAAGCTGCTGGGTCAGCCATAAATTATGACCGAATGACTGTTGTTCCTTTAAGTATGCAAGGGCTGACAAAACCATTTAAATTAGTTTTTTGACCTTCGTCGGCTGATTTTTCATGCAATCTGGTAGTAATCAAAAGCCAGGCATTTGCCTTTTTGCTTTGCTTCGTTGAAAAAAAAGTGTTGTTGAAAGTGCCGCGTCGTAAGAGGCGAAGTGTCGCGGCACATGGACACAGAGAGCAGCATCAACACACAAGTGCCCTATGACACAGTGTTGCCCAGGCCTATCTTGTTTGCCTATTAAATTAAGTCATAATTAGCAGTTAGCTGTGACTTTGAATGTGGATTTTTTCTAATTTGTTCTGAAAAATGTACCGAAACTTTAACATCAGATTTTAGCCATTCTGATGATTCATCAATTCCAAATGATAAACAAGTCAAGCAGTAAAGGCTGTTTATAAAACCACACCCACTCAACCAGTCAATTTTTTTTATGTTTCGATTTTAAAAGTGTGTTTTTAAATTCAAGACTTTTGTTAATTTGCGTTCATTCACTGTCTTATCGCTGAAATTCCACAAAAGCCTTTAAATTCTATCAAGAAAGTGTAAAAATACGTTGTTTTTGTAACCAAAAACATGGTCAGAAAATTTCAAAGATGTAGCCAAAATAGGAATATTATTGTTAATTCGCTTTTGCTTCTTGGGCTGTTCAGTGATAACTTTTATTAAGTGCATAAAATGTGAGAATGGTTTATTCTCTTATGTGCTGGATTTGGTAAAAAAGTTCTCCGAAACTAGTTCGGTGAGTAATAGAAAAAGAAACAACCTACGAGTGATGAATGAAGGAGCTGACAATGAGGTTTTGGGATTATTTGCTGCAGAGCCCACCAACTCCTTGCGGACAGTAGCAAAACAGACAGGAATATCACACGAGACTGTAAGAAAATCACTGAAAATGCATTAATTCCATCCATACAACATGCAGCTACTTCAAGAACTATATGCCGATGATTTTGATAGAAAAAAAAAGAGTTCTGAATTCAAGAGTCGTCGAGTAAACGCCATCCCCAACATTCCACCGAATATCTGTTTCAGCGATGAATGTTCATGTTTTCTAAATGTTAACACACAAAATTGTCGATATTGGAGTGAAGAAAACCCGCATATTTTTCGAGAAAGACATACACAATATCCTCATAAAGTTAATGTTTGGGCTGGTATTCATGGAAATGTCATTATTGGTCCTTTATTTATTGAAGGAAACTTGACAGGTGATCTGTACGTTAAGATGCTTGAAGAGACTATTGATCCTCTTATCACGCATGAGCTAGATACTCAAATTGTTGCAGAAGGTAATTCATTTTTACAGGAGGATTGGTCAACATTCCAGCAGGACGGTGCTTCATCTCAATATTTTCTTCCGGTTCGACAGTAGTTAAACAAGAGATTCCTGAATAGATGGATTGGCAGAATGTTCCAATTGAATGGCCTCCAAGATCACCTGATTTAACACCCTTAGACTTCTTTCTTTGGGGACATCTAAAGTTCATTGTTTATAAGACACAACCTGCTGATATTGATATTAAATCAATCTGCTAATAATGATCCCGGTGAAGTTTCTCGAAACGTTAGGGAGGAGTTCGAAAACAGACTTTATTATTGTTTACAGGAAAATGGACAACATTTTGAACAACTGAAGAGATAGTGCGAAAATAGATCCCATATGTTTTATTGTGGAAATTTTTCTTCGCAAATAAAAAGTTATTTTTGTCGAAGTAAAATAGTCACAATCAGTCAAGTAATAGACGTGTTGTTCGGATTTTTCATATTTCTAACTGTAAGAAAGATATTAAGGGTAGGAAGTTTTCAAATTGACACCCCGTATATAAGACAATATACTGAATATTGTACAATCTTTATATAAGAGATTGTTGCTTAATTTAACCAATTAACAGTAAACAATATTATAATTTCCAAACCACAAACATGCTACATTCTTATTAACCACTCTGTAGAGGTTTTAACTCTTATAAAGGGACATTTGTCTTTGACCTTACGAACCTATTGAATTCCTAATGCAAAATTCTAATTCACAAAACCAGGGACAAGTGATTGCATCAGCATTATTTTAGCCGTGACCCCAGAAAAAAGACGTGTAAGATCGGGTCTGACTGAAGGTTTCTGCTTTCAACTTTTCGAATATCTTTGCATAGTAGACCGATTATAAAAAATGATGGGTTCTATTCCAAAAAATTATTTTGACATCTTATTTTTCTGCTACTATAACTTGATACATGAAGCATAACTGAAATTTCATAGATACGTCTCATAATCGTTCCTCAGGAAGCACGTCTCCTAGGTAAAATATTGCCGATTCATGCCAAACAAGTCGTAACACAAGTATTATCATTATTGGCAAGAGTTAATAGACACTCTGACAGTCACTTTATGGACACTAACCAATTTATTTAACAACTCTATTAGTAATGATACAATTGACTATTTGGTTTTAGCTTTTTTGGGGTCATTTCATTCTTGCTCGACTTATATGGACATTAATTTGAATGACATTAAACAAGATAATGCAATGCTTGCGTCATTTAAACGTCGATGATAATCTCCATTGTCATGGCCTCGTGGGGTTTTCTGGAATACTACTATACGCGGCATTAAGTAATTACACTAATTTGAAAGTGATCCACATTAAGACAGTAATTCATGTCGTAATGATATGTGAAACCCGTAGTAAAACGATTTAATTGTCTTAGAGTCTCAGTTGTAAATCTTCCAAATTATTTCGATATATTACATAATCTACTATATGGGATTTATCAATGATAATGTCGGTAAAATAAATTGCATACAAAATTTTATTTCGTGAAAACACATCCCAGACTGCACATCCCACCGAAATTGATTGGTGCAAAAAGAGGTGGCGCATTTCATCGGCTAGAGCTCAATTTCCATTGGTCGAATTGTGCTGTCGTAGTTTCGAGTGATTTTAGACTCGGCAGCAGATGAATATTGAACAACTTTTTAGTGCTTAGACATTTTGAGCAGACCCTCTCAAATTATTTAATTTTATATTCGAAATACACTATATATGGCAATAGATGAGACAACATACCGGCCACTGACATAACAGCAGTTTGTATGATGCAATAGGTGTGGCTTAGACTTTTTCAACGTTGGCGCCCGGATTCGACTTAATTACAGGGAAAGTTTTATGGAAGGAAAGAAAGAAAGAAATGTCAGAAATCCATTATCCAAATATATAATTTAGACCTAGGTAACACTGTGTTGTGTGGCACTTTTGTGTTGATGCCGCTTGTGCGTCAATGCGTTATAACACCTCGCGTCTTACGGTGTAACACCTTGAATAATATGTTTTAGTCTCATTCAAGATGGCAGACTTTGGATTGCAAGTTCGTGAAGGCCGAGCGCTGTCACCAATCACCATATAATTCCCGATAACCAAAACTAGTTCGTGCTCAGAATACTTATCTACTAATGAATTCTTATTTATCTCGGTTCGCTATCGGTTCTGTTAATATCAGGATTTCGAATCGTATATCATGAAAAGAATGCAGTGTTGGCACAAATTGAAGCACTGCCAATGTTACAAAATAATATTTTTTCAGCACGAAATAATCGCAAATAAAAACTATGTTATTTCAACAATTTGCGACACCTGTTACATCCAAAAATTCGGATCTTTTCTCCGAAAATTCGCCCGTGCGACATATAGGCTTTACCAGAAGAAAATATGTTGCGATTTTATTTATTCCATTCACTAAAACAACGTAACCGGCGGGTGTCATAGTTTCTCTTCAGTAAAACCAAAGAAAAAGAGATTGGACGAGCTGCACCGCTTAAAAGCCCAACCAGACTTGAATTAACGTTTTATTACCCGAAATAATTATATCCCAGACATGGAAAGTTGCACTAAATATAATTAAAATAAAATTCCTGGATTCCAGTCAATTATATTATTTATTATTTTATTTCAAAAACGTTTCGGCGTCTTTCTCCACCATTATCAGTTTGTCTCTATAAATTTTGGTATGAATGCCAGATTCTTGCATCTGGTTAAGAAGTTTTTTCTAATCTTCTCTTTTGACAATTTTGCCTGCAGTTTCCCGTATGTCCTCCTCAAAAAATCTTTCTCCGTCCGATTCATCATGCCAATATTCCCAAGCATTTCAATTCATTGTGTATACTTTCCTTACTGTATTTTAATTAAATTAAAATAAAATTCTTGGGTTCCAGTCAATTATATTATTTATTATTTTATTTCAAAAAAACACTGCAGGCAAAATTGGAAAAAGAGAAGAATAAAAAAAACTTCTTAACCAGATGCAAGAATCTGGCCGCCATACCAAAATTTATAAAGACAAACTGATGATGGTGGAGAAAGACACCGAAACGTTTTTGAAATAAACTAATAAATAATCTAATCAACTGGAACCCAGGAATGTTATATGTCAGGAAAGTATAGACACTAAATATAATGACTCTAAAGCCAGGAAAACGGGCTAACCAATTTAAGTATTAAAGAGCCATAACCTTACTACTTATACTGTCTAAGGTATATGAAAAACTTTTTTGAGATCTTAAACCAATAATAAATTTAAAGGAATTTGGATCTCATCATTAATGCACACAGAATTGTCAAACAATTCAAAAATTATTTTGAGGACAAATCTTTCAATTCAGCGGATTTTTCAGACATTCAGACGGCGGATTTTTGTATAAATTGAAGAAAAATCTCTCCCCAATACCTGATGATGTTCAGATCGCCATCATATATAAAAAAGGCACTTGATTATAAAAGAGCAAAGAGAGTACACGGATCTAATCCCCACAAACACAGAAGCACCACAAGATAATGAACTAGGATTGTGGATTTTGACTTTAGTTTCGAAGTCTGTGAGGAGCAACAATTAGTACCTGCGGATTTGGTGAGATGGTTGGAAACTTTTTTAGGGGTGGGATTTTTTGAGTGTTGGATGTTGGAGATTCTGGAGCTGGGAAAGTTTTGGTTTTTGGGCGTAAGAAATGCCTGCATCCACTTTGCGGTTTAACGAATTAAGCTTGCGTTTAGCCTCGTTTTGGAGTTTAAGGTTGGCATTTTGGAGACATTTGAAATAACTGACAGAGTGAGGCCCTCCGCAGTTGCAGCATTTTGCATTGTTTAAAACACTGATTGCCTGCACAACATTTGTGACTGGAAGGAGTCCGCAGTTAGAGAGTATTCGTAGTCGGTACCTCCGAATTTTTAATAGTTTTTACACTGCCGGATTTGTTTTACGTTGAGAGACTTGTGACTTTTCTGGGGTTCAATCATGACGGCTAGGTTTCGTAGGTGTGTGATTTGGGTGAAGCTTACTTGCGATTTAGGGAGGACCACTTTTACCATATTTGACACTTTTTTAGAGTGCCCAAGACGATAAAAGTGTGCTTGTTATTGGGAAAATCCCAGAGCCATAATTTCTTATGTCCTCGATTTCCATGCGGGAATCGCATCGACACAATACATGAATATTGTGCTAAAAATTGAACAAGGGAAAATTTGAAAACACCTTGAGACACTTAGAAATTGACTTTGAGTTCGAATGGTCATGGCAATCTGCTAATCTAAAAAATTAACTTACACATTGATCGATTTATAATGTTAACTGTTTGTAATCCGAGACGATTACAGTGATCTGGAACTAACTGGTTTAAATAGCTTTAGGTTTTTATAGTGACATTAATGAACCTAAATGTTTAATTCTTACACATAATAAGTTATGGAAAATACACTAAAGAAATGATGTAATATTAATCAAGGACCCGGACCGAAACGAAATAACTGTTTCGGTCCACGGCAAAATTTAAAATTTCGATTCCGTTCCGGTTCCGGTTTAGAAAATAATTTCCAATTCGGATCCGTTCCGGTTCCGGTTTATTTTCGGTTCCAAAATCTATAAATAACAACAAACGAGAACAAAGATAAAGGCTACTCTAATTAGGAATCTCACGACCTTTTTCCTTGCTTGTTGTATTTTACAAGATAAAAGGTGAGCAAACAATCCAATGCTTCATACGGTACTTCGGCTGGTTGTATGGTAGGGGGTAGGAGGAATAGCAACCCCTCGCAAGGATTGAAAATTAGGTAACATTAAATGGAACAACATTGAAATAAAAACTCCCATACCAAAATTAATTTAAGCGTTGTATTTTTGAAAAGTAATTTGATAATGAATTTTCTAACTTTAGCGCGTTTCTCTTCTTTCCGTTTTCACTCAGGTCCACAACATCATCAATTCCTCTTCTTTCACTTTTATTACCGTTTAAAGATTGTTCTTCCTGGTTCATGTCTTCACACTCTTCATTTAACTTAAAAAAAGAATTTAAAAAATAGTGTATAAACGTACGGTGTTTGTTCTTTACGATTGAAAAGTCGGTTGGTCCTCAAAAATAATTGTTCCTCTAAAATGTTTTCTATAATATTTGACCTCGAAGGCGGCAAAAAAAATTTGAGTCCTGCGAATAACCTCTCAACACTAACTTGATGTGCACGTACGCTTAACAATACTTGAGTACAATGGATAAGTCGGGATTAAGCTCATTCTGTTTCTTTTAGAAATCAAAAATCGTTTCATTTTTTCGTAAGCGTTTTCGGCTTTGTTCCACTTGATAGGAATTTAAAATATTTTCAATTTTGTTAAGGGCTACAAATGAACCTTGTGAAGAAAATTCGTGCTGATTAATTCCTTTTAAAAATGTTTGCTCTGAATCTTTGTGTCTCAAAAAGGCTTCCATTTCATCGCTTGATGAAGAACTAGATGATTCCGTTTCCATATCGTGTTGGTCAGGGTCAGATTTATACTTAGAAGAATTGCACTCTTTTAAGAACATCAGTCTAGTCCATAACGACTTTAAATGTGCTTTTGCTTTTCTACTTGATTGTCGTCTAAAACTACCTTACACCAAAAAATTGTTATTTTATGATTTATACAAGTCATTTGATACATGATCTTGTCATTTGGGACAACTAGCCGCAAAAAATAGCGCTTATATTTTCTACCTTTGACGGCGTCGCGGCGCCGACTATTAAAACGATTGCAGGAATTAACTAAAAGAAGTGCCGACCCTTTGTCGGCACATTAACAGTGACACTGCGGCTCACCAAAACATAGAAACGTATTTTTATATTAATTTGCAGGAGGGTAAATGATTGCAGGAGGGTAAATGATTATTTTCATTTTTTTGTAAAATTTACAGTGATTTCTTTTAAACGTTACTAGCAGAACCGAAAAAAAAACAGAAATATTCTATTTCGGTTCCGGTTCAGCACCTAACAATGTCTAAATATAAAATATGGGCCCTGTTTCGGTTCCGGTCCAGAAAAAAGAAATGATTCCGTTCCGGTCCGGGTCCCTTTAATTAAGTTAATAATTAATTAATATTATTAATACAAAGTGAAGAAACCCAGAAGGTTTTCAGTTGGTCTACAATGTGCTTTATACTAATTATGTGGCAGTTCCCACTAAATCCGCTGCATTAGCAACTGATTACCAGTAACCATCAAAGGTCATCATCATGCAATGTAATTAGTAAGCTTCTAAGTTTTCTCTCTCTTTCATTTTCTTCTCAACACGGTTGTCTCATTTTTCCACGTACAGATCAATGAAATTTTCGGATTATCTGGTTGTGAAACCATCGTTCAATAAATACAACATTTCTTGATAAAGTAGTTATAATAACAGTTCCATATGATTATCGAATACGAGGGAGACCCAATAAAAACAATTTGGATTCACTTAAAATGACTAAACTAAAAGATGAAATGAATTGTCACACCACCAAAATTAAGAGCTAATGACATCAGAACAGAAGAGGGAATACTATCAGAACTCTATAGTACGCAAACGAAGAATAATAAAATATATCAATTCCCATTACTAAATGGGAAATACACTGGCCTACATGGGATGACGTCACGCGTAAGAGCTTACAAGAGACCAAAAAGTAGTAATGTGTTTAGTATTATCATGAAGGGACAAGGATAGTCCACACTTAATGTGTACACTTAAACTTGTAATCGATCTGGTTATTACAATTCAAAGGGAAAAGGTATAAGAAATTTGTAAATCGAAGGAAGCGCTAAAATAAATGGATTATGCCCTGCAGCTATAATACTGAAAGTATAAAATGATGGACAATGTAAGGTCTTGTATACCGTTACAGATGTGGGACATAAACATGAGTTAAAACATTTAAATCTCACGCGTAGTGAAAGAGAGAATATTGCAAAAAAAATTGCATATGTGATAACGGATAGTCTATCCTTGTCTCTGTCTGATAATTCCACACATTACTACTTTTTCACAAACAAATCGCAACACTGCCTCCATAAAGCTATAAAATCGACAGCGAAATAAAATGCGCGGCCAGTTCAGGCTATCTAGCGAAATAGCAGGTTGCGAGAGTTTCAGTATATTGAGTTCGGTTCAGTTTCAATTTTAGTGATATTTCAGCAGATATATTTGTCATTTCAGGTAACCAGTGCAACCTCTTTTGCTATTTTCTCATCATACTGCAGTGTAAAAGGTAGGAGTTTGTAGTTTTTTTGGATCAACTTCAAATTTTAGGTTACATAACTTGAAGTTATATTTTAGGACCCAAAATGCCATGCCCATTTTTAGCTCGACTAAGTCAAAATTTTGTCAAAAATTATGCCCCCGTTTTATTGAAAACATATGGTAATCATTGTCCAGTAATGTCCAGGTCTGTTACACATATGACCGAAAACAGCGACGTTAAAGGTACCCTTCTTACCTATATATTTCTTTTAATTACATCTAACAGTCACTCTTGTTTAGAGGATGCAATAAGTCCAAGATCAAAATGTCCTTTTTTGAATGAAGTTTCTGGAGCTATTAGGGAGTTGAAACAAGATGATGTCATAGAAGTCAGTCAAGATACTAAAGCGAGAACTAATGGTAACTAAAGTTTGTTACCTACTAAAGTTTGTTACCTACTACCCTTGTTACCTAAAGTTTGAAGACCAGTTGACCATATGATGTTGAATTAAACTATATTACACTAGGCCTTTAATACACAACTTATCTAAATACTAACAAATTTTTGCCTGACTTGTAGGAAAGAAAGCTAAACAAACTTTAAAGTAAATATTTTATGGAAAATGTGCTTCTGCTCATAAACACAGTGCTCTGTTGATAGAGGGTTCTTATGGAGCAATATTTACTTGAAGTTTGGGAAAAGACTCTTGTTTAAGAAAAAACATGTTTTCAGTTTTTGTCAACAAGAAACAAGTCATAATGATTATATGAGATATTTATTATAAAATCAACCAAATAAGGCTTTGTTTCTTAAATATATTCCAATATGTTGATCCTTACACAGGGTGTTCCGTAGTGACCTGCAAATATTGTAAGGGCGTTTAGAAAGTAATTTTAAAGAGGGTCTATAAACAACATTTTTTTGTTTCGGGTTTTCCACCCGAAAATAATACATCTTCAAAATGAGCGAAAAAAATACATTTATTTTTCGAAAACGCTTGGACCTTGGAGTTTGAATGTTGTTAAACGTTAACAACTAGTCGAATTGCGTTCACCATGGTCTTCTTTTGTTCACCTCAAATCCTTGAATGAGAGAAATTAACACCTACCATTTTTATTTCCTTTAGCACATTCTTCAAAAAGTATTGAAATTTCCGACAATTTTGTAGGATGATTTTTAACACAGAGAAGGCTCAAATCGAAAAATTTTATTGAAGAAAACCTTTAAAAGTAACTTTCCAAACACGTTCTTAAAATATGTGCTCATCATTACCGAACAACATGTATAACTGACACAAACATGACAAGAATAAGAAAAAAATTGTTCCAAATGCAAACAAAATAGATTAACAACTCCCATAACTGGATCATCCTGAATCTCATTTGTCTTACAAGACAAACCGCAACTTCTTTTTTCCAAGAACTCTACTGGATCATTTACAAGCATAATCCAACTAAAAGAATAATAAGACTGTGAAACGATAAAAATCCTAAATTAATATATTTTTTAAATAACTTCTATGCGTCATAAAAATGTATACTCAAAAAGAAATTTTCGTTAGAAACAACAAATGTTTATCTATATATCTATGTAATCGATAACGACATGTATAAGCAGCCAAGTCATGATAAATGATTCTGCTTAAATGAAACATCTATCAAGTGTCATCATCATTAATCTTTATTTATTATGTAATAGTCTATATTAATAGAACAATAGATTTAGCAGATTTTGACTACGACGACTTCTTTCATAAACAAATAATGAAGAAGAAAAAGGAACATTCCTATAGAATTTTTAAAAAGGTAAACCGCCTGGCGGGGCTTGGTGAATTTCCAAAAGCCATTGAATATTCATCAGGAGAAAAACCCATAACCGTTTGGTGTTCAAATGACTATTTAGGCATATCTGCGCATCCCGCTGTGAAGAATGAAGTTCGGTAAGCAACTTCATGGACAAACTATTTATCAAGATACCATAGAAAAGTCACTGCAGGAAATTATTTTTTAACTTCCAAAGCGGAGACACCTTTAATCGTCAATTGATTTTATCCAAATCGCATAAATTCATTTAATATATTCATATTTTTATTTGGATCAAGAAAGAAAGCAGCTTCTGTGCATACGGCAATACGTCCCAGTTTTCTCTTTTACCCATATACCAATTAAGCCAATGTTGGTCAATGTAAAAATACTGAGAAGTATGCCTCGAGAATGTGAACATTAAATAATTTTTAAAAGTTAGTCAGGGTTATTCCATAGCCTCGTCTTGATTATATAGATAAACAATTCAAGTGTTAAATTAAGTGCTAAGAGTTATAATCGTCAAGAATATTTCAACTAACGAGGGGCTTACATTTATAGATACGTTTTTTATTTATTTTAGAATTGCTTTGGATAAGTATGGAACTGGCGCAGGAGGCACCAGAAATATTTCGGGAAACTCAACTCTTCATGAGCATTTGGAACGTACATTGGCAGAGCTTCATGAGAAAGAAGCAGCGCTTCTGTTTACATCTTGTTTCGTAGCTAACGACACCACCCTATTTACTTTAGCCAAAGCTCTCCCAGGGTGTCACATATTTTCAGATGCGGGCAACCACGCTTCAATGATTCAAGGGATCAAGAACAGCCAAGTTCCTAAACACATTTTCCGGCATAACAACCCGGAGCATTTAGAAGAATTGATTCAAAAGGTGGATAAACATTTACCAAAGGTTCGTAGAATTTGTTTGTATTTTACAAGAGCTATGTGGGAAAATAGGCTTACGCTGAATGAAATTACGTGAAAACGCAGAAAAGATGTTATAAAGAATGTTATTTCCTCAAATTTAAGTAAAGAACTATTCAAGATATGCATTCTAATTTGTAAATCGACACGTGTCGTAATCAATTTAATAACAATTAAGATACATTAAGCAACTAAGAGCAAAATCGGGAGGATACAATATCGCTGTCGTTATCGGACTATCATTGCTTCTCAGAAAAAAATTAATATGATTGTTTTTGAGTTGCTCTGTCAGCACAGCTGATTTAAATCTTATCAGATAGAGACGAAACGCGCCATCTAGTATACAATGTTCCAACCTGACGGGATGCAGAATTCTATATCTATATCTACGTATAAGATAAATATTATACAGAGTATCTGAGTAGATGGTAACAAATGTAATGGGTGAATCGTGAGCTAAATTCAATATGAAAAATTCATATAGAGACATGTCCGAAAATTCTTATGTTGCGATCTACAAAGTTTTGAAAAACATTTTTGTGATTTTTTTATACCTACTTAAATTTTTACATTTTTATTTTGGATTGAAAGCTGCATAAATTTTAAGCACATCATAAAAAAGCCTGTCAACTGTTATCCATCGCATAACATTTTTTCTGTTAATCGTTTGGTCTTTTCCGATAAATCTCTATTCAGTTTGCTCACTTTTCAGTATCTTGCAACACTTTGCAGAAATCAATAGTTTAGAAGATTTTACCATAATCGTTAATTGCTACATGAAAACGTTTTTTATATAACAAAACAGGTATTATAAACATAAATATTGATTTTACAACCTTAAACAAGAGATTAACGAATTATTTAAGCAAAGTTTTGCAAGAGACTGAAAATGGGTGAATTAAATAGTAATTGTACCGGAAAGCGGCAAATGATTCTCAGAAGAAAAGTTGAAGCGACGGATCGGGTCTTATGAACCATAAATGGAGAACATCCTGTATGTAGAATTTAGTTTGAAATAATTTCGTTCATGGTAAATTGAAGTTCGTGTAAATTGAAGCAAATTACTATTTCGCCATTAACTAGGAAACAATTCCATCAATTCGAAATGGCATGCTATATAATCTATCTTTAACTAACGTAACCTAAACTTGGCTGCTATGTTGGGATAACGGATTACCAGGTGCAAAAACAAGCGATACTTTTATATACAAATCACTTATATAATATGCTCCTTGAGAATAGTTTGTAGTATAGTCGTAGTACTTATTCATTAATGAACGTTATCTTGATATGAAAGGTCATAATGTCAGTTTGTAATTGATGACTTGACGCGATGGAATAAATAATAATAAATCCGGCTTAGAAAGAAGGTTCAAAAATTTTAATTCGGTATTTATTAACAAAAATAATTGGAGACGCATTTTTATGCTGTTTTAATGGCATGGCGCGTACAGACATGCCAAACAGAACACAGTAACGCAACACCGTCGCGTAACATTGGTTGACGCGTAACGAAGATACGATGTTGGACGTATCATCATCACGAAACATTATTCCGTCCCATCAGTTCATACAAACCTTAAACAGACTAAATATGCACTGATAAGAGTCCAGACTTGCAAAGATCTTGCGCAATATACGTCCGTACATATCTTTGATGTTACAACTACAACTGATGGGACGCTGCGATGATACGCTGTTATCAAGTCTGTGCCGTCCAGACCTGATACGCGACGGTTGTTACGTTACTGTATCCTTGCAGTAAAATGCAGTCTTAAATTATTATCAATATTCGTGGATACCATGTCTCTATACATTTCGTACTAGTCAAAATAAAACAATATACTATAGCAAATGCGTCTTGATAACCGAGCTTTCTCTGTAAAGAACGAATTCTTTACAAAACGTACGCAAGAAATCACCTATTGCAATATGATTCTACGGCAAAGCTAAGCTCTGTAATGTAATTTGTTAAAATACTCGCTCTGATATTTCGCATGACTATTCGGAAATTCTCAAAAAAAAATTGACTTTGACTCTCATTGTTCATTAGTTACAATTACCCTACAAAGGTGAACGCACTAAAATAAAACACTATTAATGTGAATAATATAATACTGAACCGGCCCCAAGAAAAATAAAAACAGAAGTGAAAACATGCAAGATATTGTTGATGATTGTAACATGTTCGTCTACACTGTTCATACATCTAGACGTCATCATGAATGAAAGTGGCATGTCAAAATGCTACAACTTACAGCTCGCAGCAACCCGTGGCTTGTCAGTAAAGTGGCAAACCATCAAATAGATTTCGAACAAATGACTCGCCAGAATTTGCTCTAAACGTTGTTACGAAGTTCACTTCAGCAAAGTTTTTTTTGGCACTGCTACTTGGTAATTTTGCCAGATCATTCTGGAGAGCGTCCCATATCGTCCCATCATGTGATCCTGGGTCTCTCAAACACACATTTATTCCTTATAAAATTATTTTTAGAGAGTATAGTAGATTTAGTCTGGAGTCCAAGCAAACTGAACATGTCTTTGGTTCGCAACGATGTTAAGCGGTGTCCAGACATGTAGCCGAACATCGGAACGTAATTACATGGTGAGTCAAGGTCATGTTCGGTTCGCTTGGGCTTGTGACAGGATACGTACACACTGCCGAACCGAACGCCGTATTTTAGAGCACATTTTTGCGAGCCATTCAACGAATCTTTCCTTTCAAACGGGCATAACATCAAGGCATGTCATTTCTTCGAACTCCCTTTCCTGGTTCACCATTTTACCGACACAACCGACTGCTCGCAGCGGGCAGCGAGCCGTACGCTGTAACATTTGGATACGGCTCTTTGTTACGCGACGAGGTTCACGAAGACGTCTGGGCGCGGCTTTATGGCTGGCAAATAGTTTAAATATTAATAAGTGTACTGACTACAAAAGGATGTGCACCACGATCGGCAGGACCCCGCAGATTGATTACCATGAAGCCGTTATCACATTATTCCGATTGCAGAAAAACGTTTCACTTCTTTTTTAAATAATAATAAACAACCAAAAAATTACAGTTTCAAAATAACCAATAATTAATTATAACTTGTCATACTCAGCATTATTCACGCTATACGACACGGAAGATTCCATGTTAACTATTTCAATATTTTCAAAAGTATTACTTTTGTGGATATATGGAAAAATATTTTGGATTGTACAGTACGTCCCAATAACTGGATTTATAAATTAAAATTTTCCGCAAAGAATAAAAAATATAATAATATTAAGAGTTGAATACTAAACCTAATGCACGCAAGGCTGATTTTTTGTTCGTCCGGGATTAACAAATTAAAAACAAATTTCTCGTTTTATTTTTTTTTATATTTTATTGTGGCAACATACGTTGGTGTTAAAAAAAATCCCAAAAATATTTTTTTGAATTTATGTGCATTTTCAATCAACATGATATGAGTAAAGTCATAAACACATACAAATAACTGGACATTAAAATCTACAAAACGCATTCGGGCGTTAAGTTTAAGCGTAACATACCCAGTGGTTAAATTGAGTGTAATTTTAAGCTCAGTTAGGATAACTGGCTGTAAGCAAAGGTCTGCTCAGTACAACTGTTTTAACAGTAATATGATATGTGGCGTGAGATTTATAAACGCAACTCAGCAAATATTTCTGCTGTATTTTACTAAATTATATAAACGTTTTTTTTTGCTAGAAATATTAAGATGTGATGTTTTATTTTATTTTTAGATAGTTGCATTTGAAACAGTTCATTCCATGACAGGAGCTGTTTGTCCGCTTCATGAATTATGTGATATTGCCCATAAGTATGGTGCACTCACATTTGTCGATGAAGTACATGCAGTGGGTCTTTATGGTAAACATGGAGCTGGTATTGGTGAAAGAGATAATGCTATGCATAAAATGGATATTATATCGGGAACTCTTGGCAAAGCCTTTGGTAACATAGGCGGCTACGCAGGTAATGTTTTTTTTAACGTTACATACGTTAATTAAAATTATACTTTTGAATACCTGTAAGCATATTAAAATGTGTATTGACAAAAACCCTGATCACTATTATAAATTGAATTCTTTATTTAATAAAATACGCTTTTTGCAGCTGGAAATGCGAATTTAATTGATATGGTTAGAAGCTATGGATCTGGATTTATTTTTACCACTAGTCTACCTCCGACAGTATTAGCAGGGGCTAAAAAGGCAATCGAAGTGTTAGCGTCAGAAGAAGGGCAATTGTTGCGTGAGAAACATCAGTATAATGTTAAATACCTGAGAGAAATGCTGCTAAGAAATGGATTTCCTGTGGAACATACCCCTAGTCATATTATTCCTATCAAAATTGGAGACCCCATGAGATGTTCAGCAGTTAGTGACACTTTATTGGCAGAAAAAGGTCACTATATCCAAGCAATCAACTACCCGACAGTGGCGCGTGGGCAGGAAAAATTACGACTTGCTCCCACTCCACACCATAGCAAAGAAATGATGGATTCGTTATTAATGGACTTGAAGGAAGTTTGGGAAAGAATGGAATTGCCTTTTACAGGCTTGCAATGTGCAAATGTAAATATTTTTATCTGGCTATTTGCATAAATCCTAAATAAACTGTGCATAAATTATTGGTTTTGCGACAAGCAAACACTAATGATAGTGAAAATAAAAGTAATTATTTGCTGTATTATTTTATAACTAAAAAACATTTTTTTGCAGGAATGCAAGTTTTGTCAGAAACCGATATTGTTCGATTACTACGAATCCAGGGACAGATGTAAAATTCCAAACTGTCCTCAAATGGTAGCAGCAGCATAACGAGTAAACTAATCAAATTCAAATAATTAAAAGACAAACACTTAAATCGAATTTAACATTTGTTGCATTTTGTAATACAATCTTTAAACGGGTGGAGATATTGAAATTGAAATTTTCAGGATGTTTAATGTTGCTATGTTCTATAAAAAATTGAAGCAGTGACAAAAAAAATATTTATTTTTATTGGGCTAGCAAAAATTATTTATGTATCTGTTATAGTAATTTAACTTAGGGATGTGGATGTAAACATAATCTTTAAAATATTAAATAAAATTGCATTTATTAGTAGATTACATATTGTTGGATGACATAAATACTTCATTTATTATCACTTTCCTTCCGGGCGGCATACGGTTTCTAATAACTTACATGGTTACCTCACATTTGCCATGCGATTCTCAACTATAAAAAGCCATATAACATATTCCCTTCATGATAATTTCAGACATTCTTTCATTCGAAGGAAAATTTGTTAAAACTCCAATTACTCATAAAAAGTGCAATATTGGTTTGAGCAAGTTTGCAAGAATTTTTAATTGAAAATTATCTACAGGAACTTTTATTCATGTTCTATGCAAGAAAACAATAAGTAATTATAATTCAACTTCAGAAGTTGTTGAAATAATATTTAAACATTTAGTAGAGCCGTTGGGCTTGTAATCTTCTAAATACTGAATTCCGGTTACAATGCGACCTGGCAGGTGATAACAATAGCGATTTTGTACATGCGGCTTCACATATACCCAAAAACGACGAAATTGAATAGCATGTATGAGTTCCCTTCAGAGAATGGTTATTGGGTTGTTCACAGAAATGTATCAGCATACCCGACGAATAACCCTTTTCCTTGAAGGGACCTTATGTCTAGTCAAATGCGGTGTTTGTGTCAGCTCACACTGAGTTTTAAGAAAGCGAACAACTCACACACTGCTTAATTGGGCCAAATTAGTTAGCCGTTTGTTCCCTTTTTGAAGTGATAACTTCTTATGGGACGGAGTAAATCCATTGGAATGTTCTTTGTTATCATAAACCAACTGTCACTTTTGTAAGTTTAGATAATGATAATGTAACCAGCGAGTTATCTATACCCTCTCTAGGGGAGTTAGCACCTTGTCGTTGGTGAGAGGGCTCAGTAGTCTATATAGGCAGGGAGCGATGCCGGCGGTAGCGTAGATACTGGCAGGGTCACCCTTGCCGGTAAGGTCTCGAAGAGCAGAAGGAGAAGCTAAGAAAACTCCCCACGCAGCGTCTGATCCAGAATGGGAGGCTGCAAACAGCGTCTATTCTCCCGGTTAGGAGCGGAGAAATTGACACTCGCCAACCCTCACGGCAAGCGTGGCGTTTTAAATTGCCAAACCTTCCAATTCCCAAGATATGCTGAGTCTTAAAACGAAGGATAGTCCCCAGGCGGGTATAGCGAAAATCTTAGAATCTCGCACGGGGACATTAGCAACGGAATCTGGGGGGAGAAAAATTCCGCTCCGACTATAAACAGGAAATCATTATTCATAACAACATACAATATTAGAACTATGAGAACCGAGGAACACCAATTGGAACTCGATGAAGAACTTAAGAATATCAAATGGCACATAATTGGCCTATGCGAAACACGTTTGCCGGGACAAAAAGTGAATACATTGAAATCGGGTCACATATTATTCCAAAACAATAACGATATCAACCACCATCTAGGAGGAGTAGCCCTTATGATCAATAAAACCATAAAACATCTAATCACAAATTACCAAGCAGTGTCTGGCCGTGTTATATACATTACCGTAAGTTTCAACAGCAGGTACTCCCTAAAAGTGATCCATACATACGCTCCAACTAGTACGTTGGAAGATAAAGAAGTGGAACAACTCTATGAGAACATATCCAGAGCGCTAAAAATGGAGAAGACAAAATTCACCATTATTACTGGCGACTTCAATGCCAAGTTAGGAAGAAAAATCCAAGACGACCCAGAAAACATAGGCAAGTTTGGACTGGGCGATAGAAACAGCAGAGGCGAAATGCTACTCAACTTCCTGGCAAATGAGAACTTGTGTTGCCTCAATACCTTCTTTTAGAAACCAAAACAAAGAAACTGGACTTGGAAGAGTCCAGATGGCGTCACAAAAAACGAAATAAACTATATACTAACAAATACAAGAACAATATGCAGATACGTATCAATAATAAACAAAATACACACTGGTAGCGACCATCGCCTTGTTCGTGCCCATTTTGCCTTGCATTTGCAGACAGAAAGAAATAAGTTAGTCAAGACGTCACGCTTCCCCACAACACAAGAAATCGAATTGCACAGAGATAGATATCAGAAAGAACTAGAAAATAAACTACAGTCTATAAATTCTAACACAGACAGTATAGATCAAATCGCCGAGAAAACATAAACCAGCATCCATACAAGCGTAAAAAAGATATGCTCAAAGAGAAAACACACTATCAACAAACTATCAGCTAACACTTTAAATCTTATGAACCAACGAAGAAATCTACAGACACACGGAACAGTGTACAGGGAGATAAACAAAAATATTACAAAATAAATACGCAAATACATCGGAAGTAACGACACCAAATTGATACAGGATACCATTGAACAAAACGGTAACATGAGAGTATTAAGTTCGAAATTGTCAAGGGGAAGAACACAATTAGTGAAGGTGAGGAATAAAAACGACATTGCAAGAACTATAGAAGAATTCTACGCTCCCCTTTTCTCGTCCACACTTGAACATCCAATAGATAGAACGGAGAAAATATTGAATGTTGGATCGGAAGACATACCGGATATCACAAAGGAAGAAATACGGAATGCTTTAAGTAAAATGAAGAACGGCAAATGTCCTGGGGCAGGACAGAATAACGACCGAAATGATTAAACTGGGCGGAACCTTATTGGAGAAATATATCCGAATTATTTTCAACAAATGTCTCTATGAAGGCAAAATACCAGAAAGCTGGCATGAGGCCGAAGTCATACTACTGTTCAAAAAAGGGGACTCAACAACTATAGAAAACTATAGACCCATCAGCCTATTATCGCACCTTTATAAGCTTTATACAAAGATCCTAACAAACAAATTAGCACAGAAATTCGATCTATACCAACCCGTGGAGCAGGCCGGATTTCGAAAAGGATTTTCCACAATAGACCATCTGCAATCAATCAAAACACTGATCGAAAGAACAACTAAATATAACATACTAATTCACATGGCCTTCATCGAATTCCACAAAGCATTCGATTCAATTGAAATATGTTATATTTTAAAATCTATGGATAACGCGCGTATGGACTCTAGGTATACCTCTATAATCGAAAATATATACCAAAACGCATCCCTCCACGTTAAAATCGACGAAGACACTAAAACTAACAGCATTAAGGTCCAACGTGGAGTCCGACAAGGGGATACCATATCACCAAAATTGTTCACATTGGCTCTTGAAGATGTCTTCAAAAGACTACACTGGGAAAATAAAGGGATTAAAATAGATGGAACACACCTAAACAACCTACGATTTGCGGACGATATCGTGTTGATATCAGATCACGTCGCAGAGACCAAAGAAATGATCCAACAACGAAACAGAGAAGCAAAAATGTCGGACTGCAAATGAACTTTTCCAAGACAAAGATAATGTGCCCAGAAAATACGAATGTATCCATCGACGGCACAAATATCGAAAATGTAAATAAATACAATTATCTGGGGCATACAATATCATTAGAGAAAGAAAATAGATCGACAGAAATATCAACACGAATAAAACTATCATGGGTGGCATATGGTAAACTGTCATATATATTAAAAAAATAGTGCTATCCCAATAAACTTAAAACGCAAGGTCTTCAATAGTTGTGCCTTGCCTGTTGCCACATACTGCATGGAAACTGTTGCCCTAACTCAGACAAACGCCAGTAAACTGAGAGTGATGGAGAGGGCAATGGAAAGGTCAATGCTGGGAGTAAGTCTGAGAGACAAAATCAGAAACGAGGAAATCCGTAGAAGAACAAAAGTTAAGGGCATTATAGGGAAAATCGCAGAAATGAAATGGCAATGGGCGGGCCATGTAGCAAGACAGGACAACGATAGATGGACGCCGAGAATCATAAAATGGAGACCAAGAGAGACAAAGCCTTAGAGTAAATAGTATCTATCTATTTACTCTGAGGACAAAGTGAAGTATAGGCAGACCGCCTTTGCGATTTATGGATGATATAAGAAGGATGGCAGGGGTGAGCTGGTACCAAAAAGCCCAGAATAGGAATCAGTGGAGGGAATTTGGAAAAGCCTATGCCCAGGAGTGGATGAATAATGGCTGACGAGAGAACCAGCGAGTCAACTGCAACGATTGAATACTGTTAAATGTAAATAAAACATATAGTAGTAGTAAATATCTTTATTTCTAAAAAAGGCTATCGACCTATCGGTCTTTCTGCCCTAAAACATATATTTTACATTCAAAATGAAATTAAATTACATTTTACATATTCCTGATCCATTTATAAATTATTAGACTAACAAGAATATTGAAATTATAAAATTCTTGTTGCCCTCATGCGTTATCACTTCTGTCGAGCGTCCCGTGACGCACACCATTTTTTCTGTTTATAGGAAAACCCGGCGCTGGTTAAATAGAAATTTCTTGATTCAATACGTGCAATATTGTTGGTAAATACGTCATCGCCGCTTTGACCACACTTTGACTCATTCTGACAAAAAATGGAAGGAAAAAACCCTAAATCATGGTTTATTTTTCATCTTAGTCTTAAAAACGACGGTGCAAGACATATTTAACTGAGGTTTATATAGGGTGATTCACAATTTTATGGACACAGAGAGGGGGCGTGTAGAGGACCTCAAAACAAGTCAAGTTGCTATTTAAGTTTTTTGTATGAGACCCATGGTTAACGAGATACAGGGTGTTAAAGTTTGAAAAAAATATTAGTATTTTCTCTTTAACTCCTACAGTTTATGAGATATATTGCTCAAATTTTGAACGTAGGCTATTATTTAGACCCCTTACCCGTAGGTAAGCCAACTGGTTGCGAAAATCGACAGGGTGTTTCTTTTCTAGAGGAATACCCCCTTTTAACCGCGCGAAGTTTTTGTGGTGCGCCACTGACTTCGACCGAACAAATTTTTGAATTTTTTGTCCAATTTAAGAATTTTTTATCTCTTGCAGTTTTTTCGTATCTGCCTTGGTTTTCGAGTTATTTGCATAAACATAATTTTTTTCAAACCAAGCTGTTTTTATGAAAACGACTGGATATTTTACATCCAATGAGCAAGTTGATATGCGATTAGTATTGGGGTTTTGTGAGAGTAACTGCCGATGAAGTGTGGTGGAGTAACGAAGAAGATTTCCAAATCGTGTGATTTCAAATGTGATTTCACGTGTGATTTCAAATCCACAAACGTTTGCTAATGTTGAACGGAAAGCTCGGAAGACGGGCTCTCTTTTGAGCAGCTAATTTTACGCCACATTGGAAATTAACCCCAATCCAGTACCCGAAGAATATCCAGGCAATTTAACATACCTCAGTCCACGGTCCATCGAGTTATACGACGCAATATGCTGCATCCATTTCGTTTTCAAAAAGGTCAAGAACTGTTACCGCAAGCTTACTAACTTAGAGCCAAGGATGATTTTTTGTAATTTCATTTTAAATCAGAACGTTTGTTTTGACAGAAGTATTCTTTTCACTGATGAAGCCTACTTTACCCCAGATAACACAAAACAACCTAGGAATATTCGCAGAAAGTCCCAAATTTAATATATATATCTAGATATTCTATGTTTATACCGGGAATATTTAGAATATTATTCTTCAGATTGGTACATTTCAAGAATATGTTTTTCAGGTTGTAGTGGGAATATTCCAGTCAGCATTTGACAAGAATATTCCAGAATATTCATATGGGTATATTCAATTCTGTATATTTGCTGAATTTCCTATGTATCAAGTGGGTTTTTCGGGTTTTTAGGCCGTCGTTCGGTAGAATTTCTTCTTTGTTCTTAAAGAAGAAATTCTACCGAACGACGGCCTAAAAACCCGAAAAACCCACTTGTTTCAAGGAATGGCCTCGAAAGTCTATCCCTTTTGATTTCCTATGTATATTCCAAATTTTGTAGGACCGAAACGAAATAACTGTTGCACAGTTCTGACTGACTGACTGACCATAGGGTCGTGGCCACCCACGTCACAACGATACCTACGGTCGTAACCATGACCATAATGCACCATATTGAATCCTTGTGAATTTTATTTGGGTCAAATTAAAGTAAGAAAAATAAACTTTAAAGTTAACTCGTCAGCCATCCCAATTTTAACTTCAACTTGCACTTCAAGCTTTCACAAAAAAATGTGAACAAAAGGACACCAAAAAGATTTATAAGAAAATTCATAGAAAATCACCCAGAAACCCTACATGGACTTATGTTTGTGCAAATAACTCGAAAACGAAAGCAGATACCAAAAAACTGCAAGAGATTACAAAATTTTCGGGGGGTAAAAAAGTATGTGTCTACAAAAAAATCAACCTGCAGATTTTCGAAACCAGTTGGCTTACCTACGGGAAAAGGGTCTAAACAGTAGCCTACGTTCAAAATTTGAACAAAATATATTAAAAACTGTAGGAGTTAAAGAGAAAATACCAATATTTTTTTAAAACTTTATCACCCTTTACCTCGTTAACCATGGGCCTGAGAAAAAACCTAAATGGAAACTCGACTTAATTTGAGGTTCCCTACACACCCCTGCTCTGTGTCTATAAGGTTGTGAATTGCCCTGTATATAATTATATAATATATACATACACTATAGTGCCAGATTAAGTATATAGCGACGGTGCAATCGGCCATAATTCAAAGAAAAATCAGATAAAATCTAGACAAATTGACGACTGCGCTGTATTACGTTTCGAATGCGTCTAGAGGGCGCTCAAAAGCAAGCCATGTTGCTTGGAAAGAAATGTAGGTTTCTGTTCGCTTCGACTGGAAAAACGCGTTTAATAGGGAAAAGTCGTAATAAAAGCAGCTAAATTGATGGAGAATTTTTAGTAAGTTCTTGAACAAAATATTACCATTGAGAGAGTTAAGAGCGATAGTTTTCCATTTCCAATATCAATGGGATGTTCGATTGGTCGCGCTTCCCCCTAAACATGCGCATTGCGTCTGTCGCTTGTTACAGATTACAGACAACAAATATAGCGTCGTTGCTATGCAATGTTAGAACTGCAATCTCCGAATTCGAAACTTGGTGTCGAATTCATGTAAAAAGTTTTTACAGTAAACGGAAGTTTAGAAAGTTCAGTATCAATCGCTTTGGAGAATTGTGCGGTATAAGTGAGTTTCGAGTTTAGAACGACAAAGGAGCCACTGAAGCTAGTCATTTTATAACGGGACGTTTAGCCAACGCATGCTCCATGCTCACTAGCCGAATGATAATTTTGTAGCGGCGTCGAGTGAGAAATAATATTGGATGTGTTGTGTCGAATTTTTAGTGTAAATCAGAGTTGTTTTACAGTGTTCGACAAATGCTATCAATTATGATTTTACGTGTGGAGTCACCTTAAGTGCAATCCAGTGAATAAAAGCAATGAACCGACGCATTTATCATGTAGGACCAGAGTGTGTAAATAAAATTCCGTAATCAAATAATACTGCATGTAGGTTACGTTGGCTCAAATACATTTATTTGTTATTTTTAAAATGTATGCTAAAGGAAAAGGATCATCAGTGCCGTCCGATGCACAAGCCAGAGAAAAGTAAGTACTCCACTTTAGTTTTTTTGTAAACCTACGGCTTTTTACTATCGTGAATGTACGTTTTCCTTTTCAAATAAATCCATTACGCTTCCAACCAGGTTCTAGCACCACGCTCGCTAACTAACGTGGTGAATACATTTTTCGAAAGTTGAGAATTCGTACTCTCAAACCTTTAGATCCCCAAACGTGATTCTAGAAGTAAAATTTAAGGTTCTCGATTGTTTACATTAGAGTTTACAATATCCTTGGGATACTCGGTAGCGTGCGACCCACACACGAAACAAACTTATAGTGCAATGAGCTCCCAAGATCTATTTCTATTTTTAATTAAAAAATTTCACCTACAGGTTGGCTTTGTACGTTTATGAATATTTGCTGCATGTTGGAGCACAGAAAGCAGCACAGACATTTTTATCGGAGGTAAGAATTCGAAATTCAATATTTTCATCAACTGGTTGAGCCCTAAACAATTGCATTTTTAGATTCGATGGGAAAAGAACATAACGTTAGGAGAACCTCCAGGATTTTTACACTCTTGGTGGTGGTAGGTTATAATGCTTTAAATTTATAATTTCCGATTTTCTAACCGGTTAAAACTTCTAGTGTGTTTTGGGATTTGTATTGTGCAGCCCCTGAAAGAAGGGAGACTTGCGAACATTCTTCGGAAGCCAAAGCTTTCCACGATTACGTGAGTATCCATCCCATGCTTTTCGTATTTTCACTCGATCAATACTTGGTTGAAGATGTGGCAACGTAGCGCGTACATACGCGTTTGACCAGGTGTAGTTGTCCAACTCGGTACTGGTTATGACTGAAATTGTTTAAAACTCGCGGATTTTTGTTTTTCTCGTATACACGTGCAGTTTCTTTCCCCCGTGTTGGCCAAAGCTTTATCATTTCACTTGTTCGGTCGGCGGTACTGACTCGATAACCTTATTACTTTATTTTTGATAATAAGTATTTGTTTGGCTGACATTCTTACGAACTAACTTGAGGACCTTGATGTTTTTTTATCTACTTACCAGCTCGAAACTGCTATATTGTAGTTTTGAAATTGAGGTGACTGAATTTCTGTGGTAAAGTTTCAACTTGAGTACACCTGTTTATTTTATTTTATTTCATATTTCTTCTCAGAATTTTCTTTATTCTAATCTCGCAGCTTTCGTTGCGAATAGGTACCATTTGCACCAAATTGATTTGCAATTTGATTAATGCAGCTACAAAAATATTGCAAACCTCAATGTAAATAATTCAAACACTTTAAACTTCTCCTGACTCAAAAAACCCGGGTTGCAAGAAATGAATCAATGTTTATTTCAAATTGACTTCCACTTCCCTAAAATGTGTAGAACAAACGAATCTTACAAACTAATCTTCGAGTTAAACACTATACAGTTTTTCACCAGCAACGCCTTCATACTAACAGAGTGATTCGAATCCAACTGCATATTTTACCAGCAAAAAACGAGGCAACCTTTCAATAGAATTGACATGCCCGCAAACGCTTTATTTCCGATATACAGGGTGTCAAATTTAAAATGTATTCCCTTTAACTAGGCTGTTTTGAATGTATCAGCGCACATGGTCGATATATCAAGAAAACAACCGATGTTTTCTAACTTGTTTTAGTTTTTGAAAAACAGCAGATGTTAGGAGAGGAATCAAATTTTCGACACCTTACCTCACGCTCATCATATACTTACTTCATAATTTCAATAAAAAATAAATGCGGATGAAAACGCAGGACTCCATCACATAACACCATAATTGTGGAAAAAAAATTGACTGAAACCCAGGAATACATTGGAATAAAATAAAAAATAAATAAACAATAACGAAAAATATGTAAAGAAAATAACATATTTTTCATAAAAATAGGTGTTAAATAAAGTAAAATAACAAAAAAAATAAATGGCGACAAGCAACTACCAAAAAAGCTACTTTGGTAAATGTTTCACGAGTAACGAGTTCTAGTATGATATTGTTGCAGCTACCAAAAAGTCTACTGCAAACATACAGGGTGTCATAAACTATAATCAGGAGAAATTTGAAAATGGGACAGTATACGTAAGTCATTGCGGGCAAGCGATCTAAAATATTTTCAAGATAGCTACACTTCCGGTTATACCGGAAGCAGGTATCAACTTGCTTATTTTAAATGGGACACCCTATATATTATTACATTTTTGAATTCTACTCCAAATTATAAATTTATTTCATGTACAATATCATATACCTGAGTCTAACCGTTTTTGATATATGTATTTGAACTTTTATGTAAAAAATGACAGTTGCAGCCACTCGAATAATTATTCATTTTTCCTATAAGGGACTGTGTGCTACTTAATTTGAGTCGCATTTCCTGTTAAAAAGGACTTATTTTAATGGAATTTCGACAAAATTTTCAGAACTATTAATACAAAGTGTTAAAAACATAAGTTTGAAAATGACGTTGAGAAAACCGCCGAACATCATTTTTTTTTTAATGGAAACCCCCATTTTTGATAATTTTATCTTATTTAATGTTAAAATTAAGGGTAAGTTTGTAGAAAGTTGTCTATTCCAAAATAGTTTAGTTTTCGAAATATTGTCAATTTAATGTTTTCATATGGCTATTTTGTCGCATCTTATTTTAAATACTGTCACTCTTAGTAGCCAACTTTACGCAAACTTACGCTTAATTTTAACACTGAATAAGATAAAATTGTCAAAAATGGTGGTTTCCATGAAAAAAAATTGGTTTTGGGCGGTTTTCTCAACGTCATTTTCAAACTTATTTTTTTAATACTTTGTATTAATAGTTATAAAAATTTTGTCGAAATTCCATTAAAGTAAGTCCTTTTTAACAGGAAATGCGACTCAAACTAAGTTGTACATATTTCTTTATAGGAAAAATCAATGATTATTCGAGTGGCTGCAACTGTCATTTTTTACATAAAATTGCAAATATGTATATCAAAAACGGTTAGAATTAGGTATATAATATTGTACATGAAATATGTTTATAATTAGGAGTATAATTCAAAAATGTAATAATATATAGGGTATTCCATTTAAAATAAGCAAGTTAATACCTACTTCCGGTATAACCGGAAGTGTGGCCATCTTGAAAATATTTTAGATCGCTTGCCCCCATTGACCTACGTATACTGTCCAATTTTCAAATTTCTCCTAATTATAATTTGCCAGATATCGATCGCGGCGGCTTCCGGTGGGAAACTCGGTATATTCGAATACATAACTCAAAACCCTAAACCTGTCCTGAATCGGGTGATTCAAGAATTGAATGAATATTTATTTCAAATTGTCTCCCACTCACTTAAAATGAATAGGAACTTTCAAATTCTATTCAGGGTGCTCTATCGCCAACGGCTTCGCGGTGGAATCTATACAGGGTGTTCCGAAATTAGGTGGCTTCATTTCAACTGCATATTCTACCAGCAAAAAAAGGTCAAAATCACTTAAATATAGGTCTTCGCAAACGCTTAGTCTGTGAGATATCTACAGGGTGTCAAAAGTATTTTTCTCTGTGTCTGTAGCTCGCTTATGAGATGTTCATTTCAAATTTTAATTGATGGTCAGTATATTAGGGACTGCATCCTTAGCTGTGCCAAACAGTTTTGCATTATTTTATTATTATTACAACGCGAAAACTAAACACGATTCACATTCTGTGGGTGTCTCAACGATAGAGGAAATAGGTTTACGCTTAACCCGTATTATTTCTTTTGCAAATGTAATCGTCAAATCGTGATTTAAAAAATATTAACCATTATACAGTGTGTCATAAAACTTACAGTATAAGAAAAACAGTTTTTTAATTGGTACTTGGAACATCCTATACAGGGTGTCTGACTGGGAAGACGCGGTATAACGAAGTCATTGGGGGCAAGCGATGTGAAATATTTTCAAGATGGCCACACTTCCGATTATACATGACGTAGTTATTATCTTTTTGCTTATTAGCTTATTTTAAATGGAAGACCCTATATATTATTACAGTTTTCAATTCTACTCCACATTCTAAATATATTTCATTTATACCTAAGTCTAACCGTTTTTTTAAATGTTTGCAATTTTTTACAAAAATTACAGTTGCAGGCACTAGAATAATTATATATTTTATCAGGATTTATATGTTATTTAATTTCTGTTGTATTCCTTGATTGACACTCTTAGTTGCCATGACGAAACTGCAGGAACTTTGAATATTATCATTTAATTATTTTCATTATCAGTTAACTTACTGACAAATAAGAGTGAGTGACAATCAAAATCCGCAACAAAAAATCATATGGAAACATGAAACTGACAATATTTCGAAAACTAAACACTTTCGGAATAGACAACCTTACACAAACGGATCTTTAGTTTTTATACTAAATTACATGAAATTATCACTATGGGGAATTCCATTTGAAAAAAAAAAGATTTTGGGCGGTTTTCTCAGTTTCATTTTGAATTTTTTTAACACTTTGTAATAATAATTATCAAAATGTTATCAAAATTCTATTAAAGTAAGTTCTTTTCAACCAGTAATGCATCTCAAATTAATTAACACATAATTCTTCATCGGAAAAATTAATAATTATTCTAGTGCCTGCAACTGTAATTTTTGACATAAAATCTGAAATACAGTCGTGTCTGGATATAACGAACTTGAAAAATGAGCTAAAACTGGTTCGTTATACCCGGAGTTCGCTATAATAATACAAAAGCACAAAAAAAATTAAAGGAAAAGCGTTGGTTTTACCCGAAAGTTTACTATAACCGGTTTATTAAAAGCGGACTTTACTGTATATCAAACATCCATACATAGACAGTTAAACTTAGATGTAGAATTTTATACATAAAATATATTCAGAATTCGGAGTAGAATTAAAAAATCTGATAATATACAGGGTGTTCCATTTAAAATAAGCAATTTGATACCGACTTCCGGTATAACCGGAAGTGTTATTATCTTTAAAATATTTTAGATCGCTTGTCCCCCACGACTTTCGTATACTGTCCAATTTTTAATTTTCTCCTGATTACAGTTAGCACATTTTCCATAAACGGGAATAATTAGCGAAGTCGCATTCTTCGAATTCAATCAGACCAGGGACCCACACCCATTTTGGCCCTCAGGTCACATTCCCCATCACTTTGGTATTTCGACTCGCTTTCGCCAACATTTTGGTCTTTTGATCCGTTTTCCTCAACAATCTTTTTCAAATAGCCACACCCCGCATATTCCTAGTATCATCTATTCAACATTATAAAACCTTTAATTTTTGGTAAATAATTTCTTCACCGATCTGTTATAGTTTTCAGGCAAATTCTATTTTTCTAAAGGGCTCCGTTATACAGAATGGCCCAATTTTAATCTGCTACTTTAATGGCAAATTCTACACCCAAAACATTAATTACGAAAATGTCACATATACACTATATTTAAAGTGCACTCCCTTGACCAGTATTTATTTTTCAATTTGTTTACAACAAAAAATAAGACAATAAAACATGTAGGCAAAAAGTATGCAGGTTAAATTTCACAAGGTTATTAAATCTAGGGATAATTCATTTAGACAAAACTTGCTAGAATGGATACCGGGGACGTTCAAAAACTTTGACAGGTCGAATCTTTTTGGGAAGCAACTTTGAGGCATCTTGGGATTTTTTTCTGATACTACATAGTTTTTGAGTATAAAATTGGGCCTTGAGACTTTTTGAAAAAGTAATTAGTTTTCAAGTGATTTGAAACTTCCAATGCATGTGACTGACTAAATCGGCCGACTTTTTAATGAGCTTTTTTACTTTACTCTACGATATTTTGAGCGAACCACGCTTGGACCTGGCATTGTTTAATTTTTTTTTTCGTTTTATAAAACGAAAATTGGTGTATTCTAGGACGTAGAATATTCCCTCAAAATCTAGCAAAGTAAAGTAATAAAGCTCATTGAAAAAATCGGTCGATTTGTTCATGCGCGTGTATTGAAAATTTGAAATCATTGAAAAACTATTGACTTTTTGAAAACGTTTTCAAACATTCTTTTTTATTTAAACAGCCTGTAGTTTAAAGAAAAGTTTCCGATGATGCCTCAAAGCCACCTTATAACAAGGTCCGATCTGTCAGAATTTTTAAACATCCCGGTATATATTTCAGCTAGTTTTTCTAATTGGGTCCCTAGGTTTTTAAGACTTGTAAGCCCTAACATGTATGTATACCGAGTTTCATCCTTTCATCTGTTGATGTTAAGAAATAAAATAATAAATACTTATTGAGGGAGCGCACTTTTAAGAGCTTCTTCCTTCGCTAGGCGGCACTTTTGGACCACATATTGTCTATAACATTTTCGTAATGTGTTTAGGTGTGGAATACCGGGTATGCCATTTAAAAATCGTGAGATTTATTAGTATGAATTTATGCTAATTTAGATTATTATGATCACCTAGTATTATAAAATAAAACTGTTTTGTATAACATATGTTAATATAATATGAATCCGTTTTTCTGCCAAATTTCAATATGCTGTGAATAAAGATTGCCCAGAAATTGCCGATTTATCGGCACTATAAAAATGTAAATATAAATATGCTGGATTTTTCATTAGCAAAAACGTTATTTTCTGGCATAATTAAAAAAAAACAAAAATCTGTAACATTAACTTAGCATCTACAACTGATAAAATTTACAGCTTAATGTCAAAACTAATTAATTTTTATTGTAAATATTGCTTTACGTGACCCACATTATTTTCTATAGTTTTGCGAATCACTTTTACCGTGGTGGTTTAATAAAAACAAGAAACTGCTTGTTTTTATTAACACATGTTATTATTATTGTTATTAATGTATTTATTATTTTAAATCTGCAAAACCGCATTATTATCTCTATTTTATCGTTTATTCACCGGTGCACAGCTATCTTCACATTTTTCAACACTGTTATTATTGTTCACTTGTTTTTGCCAACAATTGAATTAAAACAGAATATTGTAAATGTGTGTCACATTTTCGAAATCAGGGTCAAATGGGTAATTTAATGGGTGTCTCATATACAGTGTTCCATTAAAACAAGGAATATCAGTTGTTTATATGGCATTTTTGACACCGCATCTCATATTTTTTGCATATCCTATACAAACTTGGCCAAAAATCCTGTCATTTGTATTTTTAATGAATGCCGTAGTTTGTGAGATACTTTAAATTTTCTGGCAACAAATTACAATTGTTAAGAAAATAAATTGTTTTTTTTTGTACAAGGAAACATATGATTTAATTTCAGATGGATTTTTAATTGAAAATGACTTACTTTATTGGACTTTTGGTAATATTTTGATAACTATTAATGCAATGTGTTAAAAAAAGATAAAAAAATTCCTAGTTTAATGTGTTCAAATTATTGCTACATTTCCTTGGATCAAAGGACAACTAATTACGAATGTGAATGCATATGTTCAATTCATTCCTTTTTCGTAAGATGTGTAGTGGGTGTTTGAGCGTTCTAAGCAAATCGAAATATGCTTTATTGCCACCACAAAATGTATATACATTTTATAGACAAATATAAACATAGATAAGAAACAATACCAAACCTAACAGACAATCCACAGTTCGCGTTTCCTACTGGTTTTCGAGAGGCGACAAAACATTATCCAGAAAGATTGCCTTAAAAAAAAAACGGAAGACACGCTCATGAATATACCAAACATGTCTAAAATATGAATTTCCTTAAACTCACTTCTTTCTGCATGATTCCGAATGCCCGTACCATTTTCGTACATGATAATTTGCGTATATTATAGCGGATTCAAAATTAAAGTATATTTCAATCCAATAAAACATTTTTTTGGTGTTTGTATCAACTTAAAATTCTTAGAGTGAAAGTAACCGAATCTAATTATTTGTCTAGATACTGTATGTTGGTTCACAACACGTAAAAACTTTATTTTTTATTTACCCAAGCTGTTCTCACATAGATTACCAACAATATTAAATCAATAACACTTTTTGTGTATTTCGGTCGATGCGAAAAGGACTTATAATCAACTCGGGTGCCATCGCTACTTTTTGCTTTCTGTTAAACAGGTACGATTTAACCCAATTTAGTGGCATTCCTCGTATTACGTACTTGACTAATTTAAACAAAAGAACGATCGTCAAGGAGTCCTAAGCATTTGATATATCTAAAAATAGCACCACAGGGATTTATTTCTTCATTGTGCAACATTCCTAGTATAATCGTTGTGAAATGAAAAATTGCAGTTTGAGTTGATTTTCCCGTATCTGTTGATTAATATTTCCAATGCAGTTTTTATTCAGAAACTTCAGAAAATATCAAACGCTTCATCATAATGTTTTTATGTTTGTTCATAAATAACTTATTGTGCGGTAAATTTCAGTATTAGATTTACATCAATTATATACAGGGTTACTCATTAGTGCGTCAAAGTCCGATATCTCAGTAAATATGAATTTTAGAGGAAAATGTCTCCCACGGAAGTTTTTCGTGTTTCTGAGATGCGGATTTTAAAATTATTTTCCAGTATACGGGGTGCTTTATAAACGTGTGGTAGTAACCAACTACCACACTTTTATGACGCACCCCGTATATTGAAAAGTAATTTTAAAATGTGGACCTTTTAAATATCAAAAACTTGCGTAGGAAGTATTTTCTTCTAAAGTTCATATTTACTGAGATATCGCACTTTGACGTACTAATGAGCAACCCTGTATAATACTATAACGATTAATGCTAGTTTATTAAATTTAAATCTTTCCCTGGGTTATTCCCAAAATATCTGTAAAAAAAAGTTCTGAGCTACTTTTCCCAGTTCACGAAATTATTAGCTTTTTTTAATGTATAATTTAACTGATCTAAAAACGCAAAAACTGGTTACTTTGTATATTATACAGGAAGATCTAATGTACAATTTCAAAACTTCAATCACGTATATCACACCGGGAAATATGACTAATTTGCTACATTAATCGCTCCGTGCAAATGTGTTTCGTCACCGAGATAATTCCGTCTCGAGTTCAAGTTTTTCTTCAACTATTGTTTTTGATAGGTAAACATCAATAATCAAAATAATATTGAACTCAGGATGGTTCTTAAGTCGTACTTAATTCGACAAGCAGACACAAAAGTACAGGGTTGTGCAATTTGTAGAGCCATTTTAAGATGCTTATGCATCAACTGGCTGCCATTTCTTATAAAAAATAGCTATTCAAGGAAAACTTGTTTCTCCCTTGCATTTCCCTGATATCTATCTACCACAGTTTTCGAGTTCTCTGCAAGCAATTTCATCTCATTTTGATTTTCAGACCGTGGCAAAACATAGTGCAATTGCAAACAAATAGTTGAGAAAAGTGCCAAGTCAAGGCAAAACTAAAAATAATTTTTGAAAATTCTAAATAGAACATGGGATTCCATTTCAAAGTTGTAAGAGCCAGCTTTCTAAAGGGTTTAGAAGCCAGGAATCCTGACGCTGAAACGTAAAAACTAAAAACTGGAAACACCCAGTTGATTTGTGAATTGAAATGGTGAAGACTCTTAAGAGTAATAATTTATAAGATTTAAACTTGATATCTGAAACTGATAAACTTTGAAAGCAAAATGTTTAAAAAATTATATGCTTCAACATGTGTAAAATGTCATATCTCAATTAGAATTTGAGATACAGCGTATGCAGGGTGTACTGAAATACTGAAGTTACTTAAGGATGGGGATAATCCCCACATTCATAAATAAATGTATTTGATGACGTAACTGCAATTATATAATTAAGTAAATGTATTTATATAAAAACATATTGAAAATTTTGAAGGTTTTCCTCAACTTTTCGTGCACCTCTGCAATTTTCAGATATTCAGTTCAACTTTGTTGATTTTTTTTTTCGGCACGCCGCTGCAATAACGAAATCAAGCTTCATTTCTGTTGAATTTTTTTTTGGTATCTCGTGGTTTGTTCATATTTGCAACCGTTATCATTAAAACATTTTTTTTTCTGCACTTCGCTTAATGAAAGTAAACTGTCTTCTTATCAGCAAATATTTTATTAGGAGTAATGATTTATTACCCTGTTAAGGAGAGGTTATTTTTACCATCTAGTAACTTGTACAAACAGTTTTGTAACTGTACAAACAGTTTAAGATATTGTTTTTCATTTGGTAAGTTATAGGAAAAAAATGTATTATTTTTCCTTCTTAACGGTCACAGATGGGAAACAATGTAAGATACCAAAAGCGTTTTAATCAAATTAGAAAGTGATTAGATCATTGATTAATGCGAATGTTTACGTTAATGCTAAGGGCTTTGTCATTGAAATTCGATTTTGTACATTCACAATTAATTATAGCGATATATTAATATTTACGAGTTCGTTTTTAATCGTGTCTCAACTTCTGATATGTTTTCGGAACACATTTGGAAGCTGTATAAATTAGGTTTTTATATAATTTCATTAACGTGTTTTGTCTTTAAAATACAAGTATTTTTAGAATTTTTTTGATATATTTCAAAACAGAAAAGCTCATTTCTAATATTTAATATTATGTACTTTTTTGATACTGGACACACAATAATCCGACATCATAAACATTGTCTTCATAGCTTTTCTACAACTGTTTCTGCTTATTTTTGTTGGGCGTTATAGAAAACATTATTTTATTGTTAATCAGTATAATAAATGCTTAGCGCTGACATGGAGTTTACACATTTTTTTGACTCGGTTTATGTATTGACATGTTTATTATTATTTTTCACAACTATTAGAAGAAATTGTTGTGTATATTTTCCTGACTGTACTTCAATTTATTTCAAAAAAAAAATTGCAGAGAAATTCCTAGAATGCAAAGAAAAGGCGAAAATAAACAGTTCTTTTTTTGTTCTCTCGCTCGATATCGAATAAAATATGGAATTCAATGGCCAGTCAAATGTGAAGGTAAGTTAAATTTACACGTAAGTTAAATTTAAATCTCTAAACAATAGATTCTAGTCTTTTCCCAGACATGTTTGTCCTGTCTCATCACCTGAAAACCAATGTTCTTAATGTACTTTTTAATATGTGTGTGATTTGTATTTTAATATGTGAATTTTGATGAAAATTTTTTATTTGAATTGATGATAACTGTAAATGTATATTTTAGACAAACTGATGATGGTGGAGAAAGACACCGAAACGTATTTGTAACATTTTAAATAATAAACAATAAAATTGACTGAAACCCAGGAATTTTTTTGAAATAAATTAGAAGAAATGCATTTTACCAAAGGCCTCAAACATTGCATCAATAATGTTTAATACATGACTTAATAAAAATGTAAAATATTTAATATTTATTTGGAAATAGGTGTCAGGTAGTAATTTTTTCCTTCTACTTCATTACGATCTTAAATTGATCAGCCTGGACTAACACAAAATTAAAATCAACTTTTCCCATACTGTATATCGAAAGCAAACATATGTTTGTTACAACAATATTAGTTATATAATATTTCATTTTACTAAAACGCAGTATGTCGGATCTATATTTAGATGTCTTAATATAAATAAGAAAATGTAAACATTGTGGATGTAGCTGACGTCTTTTTAATATCTTAGGAAATTGAGTGAAATACCCAGTCGGTATACAATCTGGCTTTTACTGACGTCCTAGACATTTTGCAAATTTATTTTGCCTACGAAAGTAATAGACACAAATATTTAATTCAAAACGCAATGATAAGAATTAGGCATACTAAACATTTTTAGGCCATTTTATAAATAGTAGAAAAATGTATACGCGACGAAAAGTTCGGGCCGTAACGGAACAAAAACAGATGCGATGAAAATAACAAAGCACACGTACTATACCGAACCAAAATATATTCCGGTTGCAACAGATTTACTCGTGGATATCTACTGTCTCGGGACGGGAAAACGATGAAGAACCGGCTGCTTCACGAGAGACGAAGTCTTTAAAATCGGTGCACTATTTTAGACTGTTACGATTTGATCAAATACAAAATATCAAAGTAGAAATTTTACTTTTTCTTTCTTTTTAATTCTACTACAGAATTTGTATTCAAGGCATTCTTTGTGAAAATGTCCCAATTTTGTGGAAATTACATTTTTTTGATACACTGCAACATATTCTTCAGACATTTAATAAACATTATTTTTAAAACCTAAATTTCCTGCGACTCCGTTATTTTTTAGCTTTCGGAAAACTGATATATGAACTGGATAATTTTTCATACAGAATCACCCCCTTAATGTGTTAATTTCCACACACCCTGTATAAGAATAAGCTTTATTTCTTGCAAAGAGGATTTTTTCTATGAACATCTTACTTAAATCTGTAAAAAATACACAACGCCTTAACCCCTTAGTGCGTAAATGTACCATTTACTTTTACCAAATTAAAAAAATGTTTTTATTTTTATTAATTTTAATAAAGAAATGTTTCAAGTTATTTAAGGTTCAAGCATATTTTTTATATAACTAATATGATGTTAAAAAAAAATTTTTGTTGCTTTTACTTCCTGGACTTTATATTGTTTACTATGTTGATTGCATTTTAGGTGTAGTTTTTCTAAATCGTTCAATTTGATTAAACGTTCCTCTTGCTCAATATTTTTGTACATTCTATGGCTAATTTAATATAATTGTTAGACAGGACCGACTTTAAATTTAGCTTTGGAATTTTATATTTTAAATTTACTCGATTGCGATCATCACCAAGTACCGCCCACAAAACTTGAAGTAAATTTAGAATAATCGGTAAAAAAAGTCCTGTGTCCTAAAAATAAACAAGGTGATTCAAATCTAAATCAAGGCAATTGCTCTAGACTCTAGAGGGATTGTAGGAAAAAACCTTAATTCTTACACAAACCCGAAATGTGTATATATATATAGAAAGTCTTGATACATCCAAAAAAACCCGCCTAAAAAGTGTTGAAGTCTACGTATAAAATCAAAGTCACATCATGTCATTAAAGTTTTAAAAGATTAATAATGCTTTAAAGTGAGTTGTTTGGTGTCAACTGATTATCTTATCATTTTCATTTGTTTTTTCATTAATATTAATTTTAATACGGAAATTATAAAGCTTTATCTAAATTTAAAGCAAAAACTAAGGTTCACAATACGTAATTAATGCAGCATGAACGTTATGGTAATTTTTATTATTTAGCGGGTTATATGTTTAGCCCCCATATATGAAAGCCACTAAAACAAGAAAATCACAGTATCCTACAAAATAATCCTTTTGTCTAGGTTTGCATTCTTCTCCTAACCATTATTAAAACTAATTTAAATTTAAATCTCCTTGGAATGAAGTAAATAAAGTATTTATCTCCGTTTTAAAAATCTAACCGTCTAGATTTCTTTCCACATGTACAAGAAAGCATACAATTTTCTAGCGAAATACTAAAACTATTTATGCTTAAGTTTGTCAGTTGCTTTTCTTTTTTGAATTTTAATTAATTTTTTAATTATTTTTGGTATGCATTTCACAATATATCGGGTGTTAATATTTTATATTTTTTGTTACATTTATTTAATTAATGTATGATATACACAGCTAAGATTGTCTGTATCTGACCTAAAATTCATTGCATTGTGATGTTTTTTAATTAATCATTTCATGGACTCTTCCTTCTTTTCTCTTCTTCTCTTATTATAATTCTCTTCACTAATCAATATTTTTGTGTTACCAAAATTATGCAATATTTGCTGTACATGTTGTGCTAATGCTGTTCCATTTTCGTTATTTTTTCTTAAGCTATAATTATGTTCGTATATTCTTTTCTTTAAATATTGTCCTGTTTGACCTATGTATGCGTTGTCACAGTTCAGTCAGTCTTGTATATTACATTAGGCATGTCTAACTTATCACTTCTAGGTTTAAATTTTGTGAAACATTCCTTTGCTGAGTTGTTTTTAGTTCTATCTGCTATAGTAGTATTATGTGGTTTGAAAATATCTTTTAATTTTGTGTTAATTTCCGGAATATATGGTAAAGATATATAGTTGATTTCACTTTCTTTCTTTTATTATTATTTATGTTGTCCCATTTATTTGAATTGTAAATTCACACCGAAACGTATTTGTTGTATTGATAGAATAATAATGTAATTGACTGGAACCGAGGAATTTTATCATAATTTGGATTAGAGTACAGTCAGGAAAGTTGTACACAATGTTTCGAAATTAATATAACTTTTTTTTCAACATCGCAACTCCAATATTTCATTAGATTAAATCATTTTCAGCTTAGTGATATATTCTAAGTAAAGTTAAAACGGGAAATGGCAAAACCTCGTTGCAATTCACTCTCGTAACGCCATTTTTTCAGTCACAAGCTAGCGGTTCTTTCAACTGTAAATAAAAATACTTTCAGTAATAATGTATTTACAGACGTTCTACATTTTGCTAATTCACTGCTGAGTATTCATATAGATGAATTTTTTTCTGAAGTTGTAGATCTGCTATCATCATTCAAGATCAATTTTCAAGCCTATTGTTCAGCTGGTATATGAGCAAATATTGTAATTAATAAGCATAGCAAATAAAAAAAGATATAAGAAAGGAACAGATCGTAGATTATCCAATATGACCATCCAGACACTTTAAACGAAGAAACATTTGGTTGTAGGTTTACAAGAGAAAAACGTCGCATTTCATAGAAGTTAATATAAATATATTAATATAATATATTATATTAACTTCTATGAAATAAAAATATTAATAAAAATAAAATAAATAATTAAATTAATATATATATATATATAAATTTGCATGGGTATTCATAACAATTAATTTCATCTCCTCTTTCTTTCGTCTCAGGGTATGTGGGCACCCTAGGGTCTACGATTTATAGACATTTGATCAGAGGGTGTGAATAACTTACGAAAATACGACAATATTATAAGGAACTGAAATTCATTTATTACGTTTGTTCCAAATTTGAAAAAACTAAAAAAAGAAAAATCTCAAAGTACTTACAATCTAAAAGTTATGGTTCATTATTTATGAAAATTTGCAGTGGACGAAAAACTGTTGGATTTAGCTTTCTATTTTGTTACTACCGCGCACTATTTTTACCTTTCACCTATAATGCATAGCGCAGATGCCAAATTTGATGAATTGGGTATCTACCTGGGTCCTGTTGTGTTGCATTCATTCTTAGCAAACATTTGACTGCACTGAATTTAAGTTGAGTCGTTTTCACCTGGGTTATAGTATGCTCGTTGCCACTTTTCTCTGTTAATTGTAGACTAACATGATATATTTATTTAATTACTTAAAGTTTGGAAATTATTTCTTAGACCAAACTTTATGCTTTAATTGCAATTTAATAAGCATAGTTAAGTAGTATTAGTACCCATATGTAAATCAGCATAGATAAAAAATATAATGCGGCTGAAGAGATTTAATTCATCGAATGTTCTTCCGTACAAACATTTACTTATTTGGAACTTTCTTACTCCCCATCAATCCAAGTTGAGTGTTGTGGTATCAAATGTTACCTTAGTTTATACAGTAGTTTTATAAAGCTTCGAGAAATAGGGACTAACCATGTACTGTATGTATATACGAATGAAATGTACAAGTACAGTACAGAATTGATCAAATTCTGCGCGTAATATTATGAATTATGATTTATTATTTTTCTCTTATTTATTATATAAAATTTATTTTAAATCGTTCTATATCAATATTTGTGTTTTTGTGGAGATTCAACATGTTTCTTAAATTATAATTTGGCTTTAAAGAACGCATATGTTCAATACCGATAATTGTTAGTTGTATCATTGCAAATATATTTTCCAACAGTTAGTTGTATAACATAATATAACCGCAGCGAAGGTTATGAAATATTTAACTACCAGTTCTTGCATATCTGGAATATAAATCAACAAATAAAACATAAGAAATTCCAACATATACAACGTATTCCTGGAAAGTACAGTCAGGAAAATATACGAAACGATTGAAGTTATTGAAATATTTGTGAAATAACTGAAATATTCCCATGCAAGTCGATAAAGTTGAATCGGTGAAAGATTACCTCTGCATCGTCAGGCAATGAATCTAGGACAGACAACGCTAATACAGGCAGTTTTTTTCGGCTGAACACACTTTGAACAAGTATGAGATACAATCGTTTGTACTATATGTGTTTTCTGCTATTCGAAGTGGTTGATGTAGAATTACGAATGACTTGAAGTTTTCAGAAACGAATTATGATTTTTGTTAAATTATTGTTGTCCAACATAGCTGAATTCTCATAACATTTATTGTTATGTCTGGAAAAATACTCTGGAGTCAGTTTCATTAATTGTTGATTGCATTGTTATTAAGCCTTCTAAGTTGTAGAGTCAAAGTCAGTAAATTTCTTACTTACGAGGAAAGAGCTTAGATGAGCATTGATTTATTGGTCTTCGCCAATCTCATCTAGCAACCAGTTTTCTCAGCAGTGGTGTTTCCATTCGAGTAACGATAGAATTTCAATGAAAATTTCCAACCTAAAAGAAGTATAATTCTTTCGAATACTTCCAGCAGATTGATAATATCACAGTTTAACTATTATTTTTGCTTTATTAACTAGTTCAAACTTGTGTGAAACTTTTTGTTTTTTTTTTGTATTTATCCTCATCAGTTTGCGCTCGCATAGAAGCATCAGAAATTTTATCTGTTTATATATTCCGATTTGTTTGCAATTCAGGAACTTCTAGCTCATCATTATCTGCACTTGACATACTTAGCATTTATTAATCGACAATTATGAGATACTATTTTACTGAGAGATACTGAGAGGTACAAACGTTATTTGCCCGAAGAAGAATTATAGGAAAAGTGTTTTCCCAAAAATAGTAGAATATAGGTAAAGCTCGAAGTGTACTAAAGCGTAATAGGCGTTAATTTTAACGCTTGTTTACAACTACAAAAAATATAGATAAAACACTTTAGTTATACACAAAAAACAAATTAGGCACTCATTTCATAGGCAATACGTATAGTTGTCATTTTAGATCTAATGAATGGTAGCAATAGTCAAGTCGACTCTGCAATTGAACTGCGAATTATTGAAATCGAATAAAATTTTATATTAAGGTAATTTTCAACCGCCGCATATTCCAACACATTACCTAAGACAGGCCAAAGTTGAAACCTGATTATCCAGTTTAATGTCTATATTAGACGAATTTTTAAAACTCTAAAACGCTCTTATATTAATAATACAGAAGGAAACAATCAATCCAAAAACATTCTGCCACAAATGGTTATACAAAAAGACTGTTAAAAGTCTATAAACGTACTCCACCACTGGTATACTGGCATGATAAAAATTAGATGCAACAATTGAGTAACATGGATTTGTACTTTATCAGTCTCTCTTCAATATGTTGGTTTGTTCATATTGCAGAATATTCTTTCGATTAAAAATGAAATATTTCTTAGCTACAAACACTTCAAACAGTTACAAGTGAATGAATAAGTATCTCCTAATAAAATAGATAGAATAAGATTGAATAATTATTTATCAACAGAAATCTGGAACCGATACACTTTTAACATTGAAAGTTACTAGGAGGAATTCAAGGTATTCTAATGCGCCCAGTTCTAAAATTACATTTTGCCGATAGTTAACGCAGAACGCATATTCAGCGGAGAAGCGAAAAGCAGCGTGATTTGCCAAGTGCAGCGGCCGGAAAATTTATCGGTTATCGGTGACGGAATCGGTTCTCCGCCCTGCAGTACGCTCCTGTTTAAGGGTCCCGTTGCGCTTGGAAGCATCCGAAGAATAAAGTGCTCTATGGTGATCACCGTCTGACGACCATTGACGCATGAGTTGCACAAAAGAAACCAGTTCCTTAGATTCAAGATGCGCAGCGACGAAACAAATATTTCTGCGCCCGATTTAGGAACTTTGCTATGCCGAGCACTGCTCTACACATCTATGTATATAGGCTTCATGTTCCTCGTTCCATTCGAATGCAGGCTAAGAAAATAGTGCAATCCGCCGAGCCACGCTGCCATGATTTACGCTTTATATCTAAACGAGCGCTAGTTAACAAAAAAAAATTGTGCCGCTCGTTTTAAAGAATTGAACCACCTTTGACAATTAACTAGGTACTGAACTACTTTCTTTTTTGAATTCTTGCGAAAAAATCGTGTAGTCTTTCAAACATTATTATTGTCCTAAGTGCAGTTTAAAATTAATTATTATGATTCGCTAATAGTTTGCAGAAAATGTGTAATATCGCTACTTCTTGCAACAATCCACACACGTGAGGAGAATATGTTGATCAAATGTTCTCTCAATTACTTTCAATGATCACGATTTGGTTTTAATGTGCTTCCATAGAACTGAGTACAAACGCAAATTAAACGAACCAAAACAAACAGCGTTTGCCTTACGTTCGTTAATTAGTAGTAATAACGTTCTATTGTTGTAATTGTGTAAAAGGTCAGTTTGGTGGAAGTGTCCTTAGTTGGGCCCGACAATCATAATATGTAGTCTGATACTTGATAAGGCTCCATAGTTGATAAAAAATCGAGAGCTTGGCAGATGTTATGCAATTTGAACATAGTAGAGGTATTTTCATGATTGATTTAAGCAAAAAAGTATTCTGCATAAAAAGTTGTGCATGGTCTAAAACTTAAAACGCAACCAACAGATGACATTTTTTTCAGACGTATGTTGGCTATTATTTTTGAAAAAATGAATCTCGCGCAAGAGTAAAATAGTTTTTTTACACTATCGAAAATTGTTAAAATAAATTCATCAGTATTGAAAAGTATATTCAACTATGCAATTACAACGACATATAGTCAAAATGTAGGTTTTATAATATTTCCAACAATTAACTACAGTTTCCGATTCTAAATCATGAAACATTTTATTAGTTAATGTTATTTCCATTGTATCTTATTAACGCGATATCCTCTAAAGTTTTTACATTTTTTGTAATTTAAATACGTATTAAATCCAAGGTAATTTTCAAGAAAGTATACCGGGTGTCCCACCGGGAACCGCCGCGATCGATATCTGGCAAACTATAAACAGGAGAAATTTGAAAATTGGACAGTATACGTAAGTCATTAGGGGCAAGCGATCTAAGATATTTTCAAGATGGCCACACTTCCGGTTATACCGGAAGTAGGTATCAACTTGCTTATTTTAAATGCGTCACCCTATATATTATTACATTTTTGAATTCTACTCCAAATTCTAAATATATTTCATGTACAATATCATATACCTAAGTCTAACAGTTTTTGGTATATTTGAAATTTTATGTAAAAAATGACAGTTGCAGCCACTCGAATAATTATTCATTCTTCCTATAACGGAATATGTGCTACTTAATGTGAGTCGCATTTCCTGTTGAAAAGGACTTACCCTAATGGAATTTCGACAAAATTTTGGTAACTTGATACAAAGTGTTAAAAAAATAAGTTTCAAAATCACGTTGTGAAAACCGCCCAAATCAATTTTTTCAAATGGAAACCCCCTTTTTGATAATTTTATCTTATTCAGTGTTAAAATTAAGGGTAAGTTTGTGTAAAGTTGTCTATTCCAAAAGATTTTAGTTTTCAAAATATTGTCAATTTAATGTTTTCATATGGCTATTTTGTCGCATCTTATTTTAAATACTGCCACTCTTAGTTGCCATGACGAAAGTAGCCATTTTTAATGCAACCAAATGCCAAAGCAATGCTTACAGCTGTCAGTTACCTTTTGAAAATAATTCATGTATAACATAATCATAAGATTATTTAAACTTATTTATTATTTATGGACAATGTGATAAAGTTATATCAAGAATGGTTTATATATTATTAATTATTATTATATCAATTATAATTATTTCAAGAACTAAAAACAGTTTTTTTAAATCTAGGGTTCTCTAATTTTTCTGGTTGCCTTTATAAATTGAACATGCACTGTTATTTAGACGTATCCAAAATTCTTGAAATTTTCTATAATTTTTTCAACAGCACAGCCTGAAGGCTTCTGATTTTGTGGATATCGAATGGCAAATGTGTCACATGTTCTTGATTTAACTTTCTCACATTCTCCAACATGTTTCCATAAATAATAAATACGTTTAAAAAATATTCGTTTGTATAATTTAAGCGTCTTGACTATTAATTATTTTGAAAAGGTAACTGACAGCTGTAAGCATTCCTTTGGCATTTGGTTGCAATTAAAAATGGCCACTTTCGTCATGACAACTAAGAGTGACAGTATTTAAAGTAAGATGCCGCAAAATAGCCATATGAAAACATTAAATTGACAATATTTCGAAAACTAAACACTTTTGGAATAGACACAACTTTACACGAACATACCCTTAATTTTAACACTGAATAAGATAAAATTATCAAAAATAGGGATTTCCATTTAAAAAAATTGATTTTGTCGGTTTTCTCAACGTCATTTTGAAACTTATTTTTTAACACTTTGTATTAATAGTTATGAAAATTTTGTCGAAATTCCATTAAAGTAAGTCCTTCTCAACAGGAAATGCGACTCAAATTAAGTAGTACATATTTCCGTACAGTAAAAATGAATGTTTATTCGAGTGGCTGCAACTGTCATTTTTTACATAAAATTTGAAATATATCAAAAACGGTTAGACTTAGGTATACATGAAATATGTTTATAATTTGGAGTAGAATTCAAAAATGTAAAAATACTTAGGGTGTTCCATTTAAAATAAGGAAGTTGATTCCTACTTCCGGTATAACCGGAAGTATGGCCATCTTGAAAATATTTTAGATCGCTTGCCCACAATGAATTACGTATACTGTCCAATTTTCAAAATTCTCCTAATTATAGTTTGCCAGATATCGATCGCGGCGGTTCTCGGTGGGACACCCTGTATATAAAACCTGTATGTTCACGGTAAATCGTTGTAATTGCATATTTGAATGTACTTTTCAATTCTGATCAACTTTTTCTCAGGATATTTTGCGATATTATGAAAAAGCTACTTTACTCGTGAGCCAAATTCATATTTTTTAACAAACAACTGGAAAAAAATGTATATCTGGTGATTGGATTTTGTTTTAGTTTAAAGTTTTCTGTTTAAGCAGACTGTATATGTACTATATCGAATTTCATGAGCTTGCTCTATCGATATATGGACTTGAAATACTCCGAGAAACCGAAGTAGACAATAATTTGGTTACTTTATGTGGAATACCCTGTATATTTTCATACGCTTAATCAAATTTTAGGGTAACCTAATTAACTGTGTTGACATTTTGCGATGTTTTTCGTGAAATTTAAATCAAGCTTAAACCTTGACTTGATTTAAACGCTGTAAGTAAGTCTTTCCAAATGGGAACGCAAATTTCTTCCTTCCTTTCAATGTCTTTATCGTGTTTCCGGCTCTTCATGATAAAATACGTAAACAATGGTGAATAATAAAAATGCTACAATGAACTGCTTTGAAGTTATAAGACATTTATCATAAAATATAAAGTAATTTTTATTGAAACAAAGAAATTAAAAAAGTTTCTTTAACATTTGACCGAGCATTCGAAAAACCAAAAATTCACAATGTGTTACATTTAAAATAATAAAGTTGTTGCCTAAATGTTAGAAACTCGAAAATATTTGCATCTCGAGTCACGCAAAAGTACGAAATTTCCAATCTGTACCTTTGCTAGTTCTCCGTATAATTCTAGATCAAACTCATTATAGAATTTCCTGTATATGTTCGCAAAATACCTTTAATGTTCAATTGTCGTAAGAAATTGGGTAGTCATTTCGAAAATCTAAATGCAAAAGTTGAAAATTGTTATTGAAAAACCAATGCTTGAGATCCGTTTTTATCTCAATATTTCTTAAATTGAACTTTGAGGTACAATAATAGTTCATATTCTTTTAAGTATACAATTCCCGTAGAATATGTCTATATATCATTTTTTAGTTAAAACAAGAAATTATCTTTGGCAAAATTTATCCATTTCTTGCTATTGATACGTTTCTAAATAGTGCCAGTTTATATAGTGCCCCACTATATTTCACTGGAAATTTTCGCGAAGTAAGTCCGTCAAGGGTGCGCTTACCGATAACACACCTAATAACTAAAAGTCAAAATTCTTGAGCGCAACGTCATTGATATGATTCATTTAGGTACCTATATCTAAATATTTGAATTAAAACACGTTTATTAGGTCCACAATTAAATTATGTAGCGCTATAAACAAGGGTTGAATAATTGCAAAACGTTGCCAAATCTCGCCTGTATTGATCCAGACCAGTTATTTATTCATAATTAACATAATATTGTTTTTTAAGGGTTTTGTAAATTCGGGATATGGAGTTAATGGAATTGCACACGTAAGTAATCATTTAATATCATACTATATTTTTGTGGCTGTCGTTAAACTGCTACCGATGTGAAAGGCAAAAACATGAATATTTTTTGAGGCGACACACGTACAGTGTTTTCAGAGGAAAAATTAGTCCGGCAAACATTTGAACTGTTCGAAAGAGCTTTATCAGTCAGTCAAGTCAATATGCTTTATTTTTTGTTAGACGTGGGGTATTCGATGTTACAAATTGGGACTTCAGTTTCGTGAAATTAGACTTAAATTGATTTAACTATTTATTTGTTGGCTTTTGCTGTAATCGTATTTACCATACGTATATAATCGTAAATTAAATGCAGTGTTACAAATGGGGAAATGTTTCTATTTTCAATGTAAGACGCAACAATCCAGAATAGCTTATTATAAGTATACACCAAGATTGAATGTTTTTCGGTTTTAACAAATTCAGATCAAAATACTATATTAAGTAATATCTGCATCAAAACTGGGGGTTTGAGAGTTTAAACAGACCCCCCACGGTTCTAAATTCAATATTTTTTTTTGGACTGTCATGAAGTTTGCCGAAATGTTTGTCACTTAAACCCATTGCCGTGTATTAAATTATCTAATCATGTTTTCGCATTTCTATGGTAGTAGCTGCATGAAAAAGAACATACTAATTTCTGATTACATACAGAATGCGGGTCCAGCACCAAGTCCACTGGGACAAATGCCTGCCGACGGAATGCCCGGGGGTCCAATTCCGCCAGGATTCTTTCCCGTAAGTCTAGTAAAAATTTTCAGTGAAAAAAAGATCATGTCTGTCGTATGACTTTTGTTAAAATTGGCATTTTTTATTTTAGAATTCGACATTACGGCCTTCACCTCCCACGCACCCTTCAAGTCAGCCATCGCCTCATTCACAACCCCCACCGCACACTAGTATTATGACAACACAGCCTTTTATGAATCCCAGGTATCCTGCGGGTCCGCGACCTGGTGTTAGGATGCCTCAAATTGGAAGCGATTTCAATGGAGTATGTATTTTTGTTAAAATTGAGTTTAAGAGTGTCGAAGTAGAGAAAGGAATCGAATTAATTGTATATAATTTTATATATACTACATTTTGTTGTTCTTTTGATTAATTGGAAAATTTGGCTTCAATACAAACTAACGTTTTAATTAAAGAGATATGAAGTTAATAAAGAATAAACGATTTTCTTATCTAAAAATGTTAATCGGCACAAACCTATTAAATTCTGCCACAAAAATACAATGTGTTTAAAAATTGGCGTCACCCCTCTATGTGTTATCTGGGGGAAATTTAGGAAGTATGGAAACAATATTGAAAAAAATAGTTTACATACAAACTAAGATATTTGCAGAAGACAATCAAAAATTCGACATCAATGTATTCGGTTCGCACCTTCAAACGACGTTTTTCTCATTAACATTACATATATTGTATACTTTCCTGACTGTATTTCAATTCAAATTAACATAAAATTCCTGGGTTCCAGTCAATTATATTGTTTATTATTTTATTACAAAAACGTTTCGGTGTCTTTCTCCACCAGCATCAGTTTGTATGCATGGCTGTTGCGACCTTCAAATTTTCTTTTTTTGAATTACATATATTCGTGCTGCCTTTGCTACAAAGGTAACATATGAAAAGGCAAATAGAAACAAATTCGTCATTCTAATCAGTTGAGAAGAATTAAATATTTCAAAATTTAGTTTTTCAATTTAATTTCCAAAGCAATGATTTAAAAATTGGAATTTCAATGCGTATTCTTATTACTTGCACAGAACTGCACAATTAATCACAGAACTTCTCAACTTCACTTCATAACCTCACTTCACAACATCTGTTTTCATTGTTTACAATATTTGGATCTTATATCTAATCGCGATATTACAGGAATATAACGATGTAGCGCTTCATCAAACATTACTTGATAATTGGAATTCCTTCAACATTTCAAGATTGATGAAAATCTGCGCAAAACCTTTCTATGGTTTTGTATGCTTGGTGTTGGTGCTTGTTTCTATCAAATTTCAACCGGTCTCAATTGTTGCTTAGGAGTACTGCTGTCGGTATGACTTCGGGAAACATCTCTTCAGATAGAGCATTTAACTTTTTTTGAAACCATTACTTTCTCGGAAGAATTCAGTTGCTTTTGCTAAACAACAGATTGGTTCCGCGCATTTATTATACCGAAACAACCAATTTCTAGTCTTCGCAAGGAAGGTAAGCTTATTAAAAGGAAATCTGTAACGCCATTATATTTCTTAACAAATAACTGTGATTGTACGGTTGCCGTTGTAATTTTTCATAAAATAATTATAGATAGATAAAATTTATTAAACATTCACATTACTAAATTCACAAAGTTTAAAACAAAAAAATAATATAAAATAAATATAAATATAAATAAAATAATTACAGAATTGTTATTATAAAACGCTGTCATATAATGCGCATGCCATGTAAAAAAAATCAGCTATACTATTAGTTGCCAAATGGCTATTGAACTAAGTTAAAATATTGCGTAATAGCAAAGTTGTGCATGTTCAAGAGCTAACATAATATCGAGAAACTTGTTTAAAACATCTTTTCGTACTATCTAAGCAAGCCGTGGTAACGAATTAAAAGGAATGACGCCAATTGTTAATAACCTTGTACATAGTGCTTAATTTTCAAAATGCAACTTTGCTTTGGGACGTTTTTTAAACTAATTTTTTCGTCAGCAGATTAGTTTAAAAATAATAAAAATAACACAATAGTGTATATGTTACGGGAAAACTGCGAACTTAGCAAATCTCGACTTTTGTAGGTTAATCTCGAGTTTAACACAAATGCAATGTTAAAGTCCGAAGAATTTCAGATATATTAACAATACCCTAGTTATTGTCGACTTTGACCATTTTTTCCTGTTAATGTTAAATGTATTATTAGATATATTGTAAATAAACGAACACTCTGCCAGCAATACTTCTTACTGGAATATCAGTTGACTAACGAAAAAACAGGTGTTTCGTACAGGATTTTCTGCACTTTCAATTTTATCTATGAGTGATACTGAATTTCAGTAGGTGGCCAATGAGTAGACTTGCAATTTAAAAACAAAACACTGATATTTGTTGATTTTAAATTTAACAATTCAACTTGAGATGTTTTGAGATGATTATTTTGTTTGAGAAAAAGTTGAATCTGATTGAATACGCTGAATGATCTCTGTCAGAATGGATGTCACTCTGTCAACAAGGGTGGCAGGGTTGCCGTAATTTAAATTAATAATTTAACAACAATTTAAAAACAAAACACTGATATTTATTGATTTTAAATTTAACAATTTGAGTAACTACTTGAGATGTTTTGAGATGATTATTTTGTTTGAGAAAAAAGTTGAATCTGAATGATCTCTGTTAGAATGGATAACTTAAATTAATATCTTTTTTGATGAAGCCAAACAACAGGTGTGTACTTTAACATGCGTTTGTGTTAATCTCGACGTTAGTTGGTTGGACATTAACCAAGGAAACATGTTATTCTCGATATTAACTGGGCAATATTGAGATTAACATCGTTTTGATACGTGAATATATGTTAACAAAACATATAAATATGTTTCCACTAAAATAAACCTAACATATTAATGCATGAATCCAAGTAACATATTTGACAAAAATCTGTTGTTTATATGAAAGTTTCAATTTTTCATGCTCGAGGCTGTAGAAGTTAAAAATATGATATAGACAAGCTCGCTGTACTTACATATCGAACACAAACTAACTGCAGACTGTGATTAATCATCACAGTAATATTTACTCCGCTAAAGAATTTTAATCAGCTAATATTTGATTCCCCATAGCGATAAAAGAAATTACTGAGTAGAGACATTTACTTTAAAGATAAATTTATTATTTGGACTCCTAAGAAACATATCTAAATATTTATTACATTTTTAAAATGGCATTTGCTCTGAAGTCGGTTTTAAGATGTAACTTTAGTAACAATGTATTAATATATTTCTCTCTCTCTGTTTCCTATTAGCCTCCTGGGCAGCCATTGATGCCGAATAATATGGACCCAACTAGACAAGGTAAATAATTTCTTATTGCATACTTTTGAATTTACTAAAAATATTAAATTAATTTATCATCTAACACCTTATAGCTACAAAGTGGCAGAGTTGGACTTGATATATACTAACAGTAGTGTTGGGATTCCATATTTCAAAATATTTCATGGTTTTAATGGTTAAAATGTTTCATACATCATTGAGATTTGTAGCTAGAAATCATCTTAAGTCTTATGTGAGCATTCATTCAGTTTAGTTTCATAAATATCTTGAAGTCAATATATTCTTTTCGTGGCTTTTCATGCTGCTACAACTTAAGTCGTAGCAGGCGTATGAGGGTCAGATAACAATTCGCATAGTATACACTCGCAAAGTAGATTTGTACCATTGAAACATTCATTAGACGATTTTCAATATTCATTTAACCGAATTTAAATCGTTTAGATTTACTATTAGGTAGGTTCTTAATAGGATGGAGTGGTGTTTTGTGGCTTAGCGCGACTTTTTGGCTGTAAGGTGTGAAGAGATGATAATCGAATAATCTGCAATCAATTAATATTTGGAAATAACGAAATAACAAGTTAATTTACAAAAGAGCCAATTGCACAACGAGCATGAAAGCCCATTTTATGATTTGCCTCATGTAATGCATCTATTTCTTGTCTCCAGGTGATGGCGGAGATTTTGTAGGTTGGCAAGGTAGGCAAATGCTCTCCTTCACCATCACACTCATACGCATACACCCCTTGCTTGCTTCGCTTCTTTCAATTTCTTCAAAAGGTTCTTCTGTACATCTAATAGTATTTTTCTCAATGTTAGTTTTACTTTAACTATATTCGTAAATGTTTAAAGCGGACTTAAAGTTTTCCGAACTGTAAACTTTGAAAACCGACAATGTACTAAGTTGAGTATAACAAGTAGTCTACGAACACGTAGTTTGATTTCAACAACATAAGTAAAACGATTTTCTGTTAAGTATTCTTTTCAGTAATAAATTAACAACCAACATACATATTAACACAAAATATTCTTTTATACATAAATGTTATTAGTTCACTGTGATTGTACTTGAGTTTCCCATGGTGCTAGCATGTGGTGTCTTTGCTATTACATTGAGTATAATTGTGCAATGTTTAAAATATACTAGAAACTACTTTCTTAGGACCACCAGCCACTCTAAATCGAATGAACCCTCCACGGGGGCCCTCAATGGGACCTCTTGGTCCTGGAACATACGGCACCGGCTTAAGAGGTCCACCTCCTAATAGTAGTCTCGGACCCGGAGGACCTATGCCTCCTATGACAATGGGAGGACCTGGAGGACGACCGCAATGGCAACCTAATACGTCAACGGTAAGTTCACACTATGTTATTTTGTATTTTCTTAGTTATTCAGTGATGTATGGATAATCCGAACATAAGGTTCACATAGCCTGTTAGGTTGATTACGAGAAAGATATGTGTTTTTGAATTATTGTCCGATACACGGAGTGTGTCATAAACGTGTGGTAGTGACCAATTACGTTTCAGTATAAATTTAGGTAGCTTGTGTTGGTCAAACTTGTTTTCTGTTCGTGGTATTAACTCTATTGCCAAAGGTAATCGTTGTTAGACTTTTTCTATGGTGATAGTTTGCGATTGAGTGAACTACAGGGTGATTCAAAATTGGCGTCATTCCTCTGGGGGTGTTTAGGGAATACAGGAAAAATAGTAAACAAAATATTCTTATCAAAAACTGAGATATTTGCAAAAACTAGATCAGAAATTATGCAACAACGCTTTTCAAAGAACTCTGCCTCATTAACATTACGTTACCCGATGCTTCTTAAATATCAAAAGCTCAAGTAACCATAGATAAACACAAAAAGTGAGGTTGATATGCAATGAAATAGGTTAGGGTATCCCGAATATTCAACGAATGTCAATACCTCCTATAAAAAGTTAGGTTAAGCATTGTGGTCATTGGCGGTGAAATGAAATTCTTAGATATGAATCTGTGGCTTTGAAAAGAACCGTTTTGAAATATGGACAACTCACAAGAAGTGTTCGAAGTTCTGCCCGTTTATGTCAGTGCAGCATTAATGGGGTCACATTTTCAGCAGCTTCTCGTATTCGGTTAATTAACTCCTGCTCAATTTGCACCGGTGAGCTAGAGAGAATATTCCAACGTTTCCCAGTCAAATCTGTCTAATTTCTCCCACGTAGCGTTTGCTGAATGAGGCATGGCGTTACGTATAGCTAAATCACATTTTTAGCTTATTGCGACTTTCTTTTTCTTCAATATTGACAAGTTTGTGGCATTCAGAAGCTCGAAATAATATTGCATATTAATTTTGCTTCGAACGTGCAGAAAATCGACGTAAAAAGCAGCTTGCAATAAAAAAACAATTGTGCTATAACTTTCCGGCAGATAACCGAATCTTAGGCTTCATGGTGTGTACCCAAGCTTCTTCACAGGTTACGGTTCCATTTTCAATGTTATACTACCTTCGGCACGAAATTTGAATTTTTGCAACTTCGTATGTGCGAATTTTTCGTCTTTCTTTTTATTGGATGTTTGATATAAATGGATTTATGCCATTGTTACTAAATCATCGAATAGATTTCTAAAAACCTAAGACACGCCAATATACAAAGCTCTTCTTTCTGGCAACATTCATATCCGCTGATGCATTCCACGATACGATGTATTAATATCTCTTCTTAGGGCATTCAATCCAACTTCTAGAATATCGAAACTACTGTTCTGAGCAACCATTTCACTAGCGTTTTCTTTAATAATATTGCCACTTAGGGCAGAAAGACCGATAGGTCGATAGCCTTTTTTTAGAAATAAAGATGTTTACTACTACTACTATTGCCACTTAGATAGACGTTTTCCTGCCTCTTTGAGGTAAATCATTGCAAATTCCATTATCAAAATCTTCAAGAGCCGTTTTTTGTTAATTGACGTTAACCTGACGATATGATGATCATCTCGTTCTTTGAAACTGGGTATTAAATAGATCCACCGCATCATTGAAACGGTGGATCTATTTAATACCCTTTTGTATTTTTTCCATAATTTCATATTTCTGTTTTCGTTAATTTAGTGAAAGCATTGGATTTTTAATACAAAAAAACGAATAATAAGCCCGAAGCCAATAATCTTATTTGATTATAAACTGGGAAATTATCGGCGAATTCTCCGAAAAATTCTCTAAAAGCAAAATATTATAACAGTAATCCATTAAGTTCACTTTATGCGAGAGTTATTATAAACGGCTTGAAAAAGTCCGGTAAATAATTATAGTTATTTATAAGCGAAATCTTGCTTATAAAGAACTTTCTACATTGAGGAACAAAAGCGTTTATTTAAGAAAAATAATTTTGTATTTGAACAAGTAGAATTCAACAAATTAATTGGAACAAAAACTCACGCCACATATGTATCGCCGTCTTTGCCATCAAGATAGTGACGGCTAGTCATGGAAGTAATTCGAATCACTAGACTTGGACTTGGACCGAGAGCGACGAGCGAGACGAACGATATATGCGTTTATTGATATGAAAGAGAAAATTTGCTTAAAGCGAATTAACACAAAAATAAAGATAATGTAAAATAATTATTCATCTCGAAACTTTGCAGCAAAGGAAATTCAATTGATTCGATTGAACAAACATACATCATCGTTTTTTTTTTCTGGTATAGAAAGGGGAAGGAATAGAATGTTCAAGAAGAATCAAAATTGGGATTTCTATTACATTCTGTTAACAGTACCATAAAAATATACCATAGATATTTTATATAAATAAAAGTCGATTAATAAAATATCGTTCATTCCGAAACTAGTAACACTAGTTACGTGATTACAGAGTTTTATAGAGAGTAGTTCGAATTAGAGGTGGTGTGAACCGTCCATACATTACTGAAAGTGTAAATTTTCTCATGATAATAATTAGTTATATTCTCTCAGCCCATGAATTACTCTTCTTCATCACCTGGCAACTATGGCGGACCACCTGGATCCGCGGGACCAGCTGGTCCAGGAACTCCAATAATGCCAAGTCCACAAGATTCAAGTAATTCTGGAGGCGAAAACATGTACACATTAATGAAACCGGCCGTGGGTGGAAATATGCCTGGAGATTTTCAGATGGGTGGTGGGCCAGATGCGGGCGGTCCAATGGGTCCAATGGGACCCAATTCAATGGGCCCCGTAATGAATGGGGATGGAATGGATGGTATGAAAAATTCACCTGCTAATGGTGGTCCCGGTACGCCGAGGGAAGATAGCGGAAGTGGAATGGGAGATTATAATCTTGGAGGATTTGGGGGACCAGGGGAAAATGTAAGTAATGTGTGAAAACCTTTAACAACAATAAACATTTGTTAAAATATAAACTAAGTGCTAAAGAACATCACCATCATATTTCAATTTCGGAGCATTGCCCTTAGGCTTCATTCATATTAATTATCAGAAACATAACTTCTTTGCTCTCTGCAGTAAATCAGCTTCTACTATTTATATATTTTAATTTGATACCTTGTAATTCTTATTTAATTTTTTTATACTTTGCACGTTTGCGATAGGGATGAACAAATAATAAAATCCGCCATTTTGTTGAGCATTTATGAAATTAATTCAACATTCTTACCAGAGCATATGGGACTAATCAGCAGACCGAGTAGGAAATGAAAAATTACCTCCGAGCAGCGGTTAAGACGAGGAAGACGCAAGGCTCGAAATTACGGATCCCCGTCACAAAATTATTCCGATTGACTATATTTAGGTTAAGTAAAAATAACAAATTTTCTAAAATAAAATTAGTTTATCCTTATTTCGAACTTGTTTGGGGCAGTATATGAACTCAGTAGCTAAATAAAGTCGTTTTTGCCTCAATTTCAACACAAGATATGATAAGATATGTTTGTGGATGACGTTGTATCATATGTAATGGCTTTTTAACGGCAAAAGGAGAGTATTTGATCCAAATACATATCAAGTTAAATGTAATAAATATACTGTAACAATCCATTTCCACCTTTGTGGTTACAATAATTTGTGACGGAAATAATAATTTGAGGTTTCAAAAATATCGAATTTTGTTTGTGTCTGGTGGCTATTCCCTTATGCTCTTGTCCTGTGAATACTATCAAAATGTGGTAACTGAATCTTGAAAAAAGTTAATTAAAATTAAATGTTCACTGGTGAGAGCATCCCGTTCCCAAATGTCGGCTTGAATAAACCCGGTCTTACAAAACACTTAATTCCTTTACTTTCGCTTTATTGTTAATATTTTCTTCTAACTTTATTTGATCAAGTTCTATTTTCTCATTCCATTTATTATATTGTGATGATGAGGGATGATGATGATATGAAGCTCAAGTAGGTCAAGGAAGTTGAAAGTTTCAGTACAGTTCCTTGAAATGTTTTAAGCTCATAGGGACTACTATATAATAGCACATAAAAGAGGAATCAGTAGATTCCTGTTATAATGCAACAGACTTACTCAAGACTGTGAGTCATTGAAGTTTCTATTCTGCGCCGCCAGCTCTGCTTAACATAATGACAGTAGCAGTAGCAGGAAATATAAAAGGAAGAATAAAAAGAGCTTCTTACGATTAATTAGTGCCGTAGAAAATACCTGTATGACCAAAGCCATTGCATGCAAGCATGGGCGTTTTAAAAAGTAAATCACAACGAGAAAGTAGACACGTGATGTGATATCAGTTTGCGAAATTAATTTTAGGAACTGTCAGATGTCAGTATGAATTTAAATCAATTGGGTTGGAACTTACAATTTACCCATCTATTGTGCAGATAATTGAACGTATTGGAATCTGACCCGGTCGGTTTGAACAGTCGAAAGACCCTGTTTTACATTCTCAGTACCTTTTAGAACATTGCACATTCGACCTTCTAGATACTTTGAAAGGGTACTGAATAGAGATTCGTCTAATCGTGCGGTAGAATGTGAGGTCTAGACATGAGTTTCGACAACAATCGCCGTTAAATTGTGTCACATCCTAAACATTGCTGATATTTTCAACATATGCTTATACCCTAGATGCGATGGGAAAAGCGATCTTAGATTACCAAAGCTTTCAATCAACAAAATATAATGCAATCAATTAATATAAAATAGTTCAATAAAAAAAGAAAACGTTTATATGTAAAATACTGCATTTAGATTATTATATGCAGGGTACAATGAAGGTGTGAGTGGTGCCATAGCTTTCTCTCGCCAATACGGAAATCTCGGGTGAATTAAGAGCTTAAGACAGGTCGAATGTGTAAAAACAAGAATGGTGCTGGTGCTTGCGCTTAGTAGACTGACACTTAACCACTAAAGGTCGCTTTCCTTCCAGGACCAAACGGAATCGGCTGCTATTTTGAAAATAAAAGAGAGCATGCAAGAAGAGGCCAAGAGGTTTGAGAAAGACTCGGATCATCCTGAGTATTTCATGCAATAACTCACCTCGGCTGGCCCTCAATAGGCTGGTGGACTATGCCTCTTCCTTGACCTAACCTACTAACACGGGCGGTGGTGTGTTCAGCAAAAGTCGCCAACTCTTCGGGCCGCGCCACTAGTCATCAATCTTCTATTTGTTTCCAGATATTCCTGTGATTCCAGACCAGGGAGCACAGGGCACATCGCACATGTCAAGTTCCTTCATCCTGAATATTTCTCACATTTTTGTCCACCAGCCTAGGCGGGCTGGACCACTGAAGTACGTTGTAATCACGACAACTGAGCTCTTACTCCTTACTACATTCATAATAGACCTCATAGAGATGTTAAATTCTTTTTTACTTGTCAAAGTGAATTTGGAATGACGGAAAATGCTTTCTTCTTTCTGCTGCAATAATCGGAACGCATTTAAGGAGCAACATTTAATAAATGGAGGACTCGTTATGTCGCAATTTAGATGCTATTACTATTAATTTCCCATCTTCTAATTTAACGACTCCGGTTTCAGCGAGTTTTATTTTAATTTCTAATTTTAATGAAATCTTTTATACCAGTGATCTTCATAAGGATGTAAGAAAGCATTGTCCTGTTGTCGGAACTTTTAAGGAAGATGTCGGGATACTTCTTACTTAATTTTATGTTAGTTTCAAAGTATATGTTTGAACAATGTGTGGATTTATTTTGATACATTTTGCGCCATATATTGACATCATATCCATGAAACTAAAATGTAATTATTTGATTGACTTGAAGTTTTCAATGGGAATTTCAACTAACTTGCCGTATCCGGGGCAAATTATCGAATAATGGCCACATTTTTTGGAATGGAATTCGATGCAAAATAAGCATCAAACGGTTTTCATTATAAATGACACATTATACTTTTGAAAAACATTCTATTATATTTCATCTATTGCGCTTGTTATTAAAAGATGAAATATTCTTTTTTAATAATAATTATTTATATATGATTTTAAATATTGAGAGCAATGAGCAGTTCAATATTTTTAACTAGATACTTATTCTAAACACAAACGGTGAACATATAAATCCCACTGAAAACTACTCGTCTTGATGTAACTGTCCACAAAGATTTTTTTATAATCGCATCGGAGCTTTTCAATGAGATATGAAAAAACTGATTAACGATTGTTTTTGAATATTAAATTAAAAAATATATTCTTGAAATGTGTTCAGTCCAGTAATTTAGATAAATTATAGTCCGTCACTTTCCCCAGCAACTTTTTCAAATCTCGTTGATGTCAGTTCAATGATTAACATCTTTTAATTGTGTTTCATTAATTGCCTTGCATTCAAAACAATGATGATGTGAATTTCTAAATCTCTATTTACAATGTATTGCGATTGTCTCACAATATTTCAACTGTTTCCAATATGTTTATTGTAAGGTAATTATTTAACAGAATGGTCTGCAAATAACAAGTTTCATAGTATAGTATAAAGCCAATTTTTTCTTCTTTTTTATGCGACATCTTAAAATTCTAGTATTAGTTGGATTTTATCAGCGGCGCTGTAACTGATTAGCACAATTATTTTGTATGTATTTTATTTTATGATTATATTGTTTCCGTATTTTTGTCTGGACCACTATGGTGTACCTCGAGCTGTGTATTTTCTATTTTGACTTACACTAAACATTTTTTCCTCATTGGGATTAGACATGGGTAACACTGAGTTCAATCTGCTTCAATGGCGCTTTCACAGCGCATTCCCCTTAGAACTGTAACTGAATTCGGGTAAACTAAGATAAACTTGGTCAATGCAATAATCAGAAAAAAAAATTTGGATAAAATGCTACCATTCCAAACGTTTCAAGTTTCGAAATCTAGCTTGTCAATGACGGTTTGTGAGCCGATGTGTACAGATGCGCTATGAAACTGCCATTTAACTCAGTGTTACCCATGTCTAATTGGGATGATACCTATTTCTATTATGTAATAATTAAACATTGTATTGACGTTATTACATCACAAATACATTAGTTTTTCGAAATAGGTATCTTATATAAAATGTAATTATTTTGTTTCTAGATGATATGATAGAACGTTTTGTACAGATTTATTAGCAGATAGGTTTCACATTTTTTGGAAATTTGACATCTCTACAAAAAATGGGTTTTCAATTGCGAAACGTTTCTGTAAGAAACTTGTTATGATATGTAAGTATTTAGGAAATTCTCTGAAGATACCCGTGTATATGATTGTAGTTTCTATAAAGCATGTTTTAAGTCATTTTTATTACTTGCCAGACGAATCCGAAGGGTTAATGAATACAAGACTATCTGACAAATGAACATGAATGAGGGGTAATAGGTTGTGGTTTCCATTATTGCAATTATTATTACGTTCTCTCGCGAATCCAGATAGATATTTTATAAACTCTTATAGTAAAATGATCTTTCATTTCTGTAAAATTCATAGCGTCTCATGCATTTTGTTACTCTCCTGCTTAAAAGTATCCTTTGTGGAGAAAGAACATATGAAAAAGATTTATATTTGTATTGTTTTGGATCGATTTTAGAACTGTCGGGACATATGCACTGCTTTTAAAAGGTTTCTTTTTACAAAACGCTTATGATTCGACATTGGTAAAATACGATCGAAGCTAAGCCAATACAACATATTAATGAATAAATATTCAATATTTTTATTCCTGTCATTTTACTAAGGAATTAAGTTTTTTATTGAATCTAGCTAGTAATAATTTGAAAATGATCTGTAATTTCCCTGTAAAACGAATCTTCCGGGCTATGATTTAACTTAAATATAAGTATCGATCAGTATTATAATTTAGCGTATTTCATTTAGCATTAATTAAGTCTAATTATTTATACTGTGTAGAATGTGATGGTAAACAAATCACTTTATTAAAATCTAGTAAAGTGTAGGATAGTGGGTAACAAGTTATAGCCTTGTTTCATTTAATTTTATTCAACAATTTTGCGGCTTTAATAACATACTGAAGACAGTAAATAACTAAATATTAATAGAAAACGTATTTCTGGCCATGTCAAGTTAATTTATTTGTTTTAATATATATTTTTTTATGTTTGAACATAATATTAAATGTTCAAATAACAACTTTTAAAATAAAAGAAAAATCTATACGCAGCGTATCGTTAGAGAAATACTTTGGATCGAACGTTTTAGCAACTGTTACAGTAGGCCAATAATAGTCTGCTTATTAACAATCACTTTTCATTATCATTTTATGTTTGGAATTTGATCGCACCGAATTATTCAAGTATATATTATCTATGTACGTGCATTGGAGTTTGGATTTACCTGGCGGTTCGTCTGGCGTAATAAATAAATTTAATAACAATTTGTACATACATGCAATAGGCGTTGAAGGGGAGAAATGCTCTGAAACATGTAATTCTATTGACATTTTACAGGTACATAATGTATTCTTGATCTATGTATGTACCTCTCCACCTGAAAATTTTATTTTATTGGTAATAATTTTATGATCTTGGACCGTAATTAGGATAAGATGTTAATTTATAAAATATTCTCTTAAAGTATATACTGTCTTAAAGTATATATATTGATTTATTAGGCTTAGTTTATCTGAATGGGTATGAGTGAAAGTGTGGTTGATATATATGTGATAAGGAATTACTGTGAAGATGTGAATTTTATTAATATTATTGTTTTCTTTTTTGTATGGATAATAAATATGAAAAGTTTGATATTTGCTGTTTTATTTTTGAAAATCCTTTCAAATCAACGAATTTTCTAATTCATTATTTTTCTTATTCTTTTGATGGTTTTACTGAAAAAGTTCATCAAAGTTTTCAGCTTACTTTCCGTCACGGTATGTAAAATACGTTTCACCGGTATCTTCCCGCAATCGGGATAAGAAATAGACATCGAATATGCATCATAATTGGAACATGAAGGGATACAAGAACAGAGACGGATCGGCCAGGTAGCGAAAAGGTGTAAACTACGGCGTTTAAAGTATAGCACATAGAGTAAATAAATTTTTCTCTATGGTCTAGCATCATTTCCATCTCAGGTCTTCGTTCGAGTGTGTGATCGTGGTCGGATCGGATGTTAAATATGTCCGGGCATATAAGGGTCCGTTTAACAATCCGGGTTAAATAAGCTACGAGCTGACGTGTTTTAATGTATAAAAAATCTTCACAAACCGCTCAATAAGTCTTCAAAGTTGCATGTTTTTAAACCTCAATAACTTGCATATTTCAAATGGATCCCGATACTTCACAGTTTTTTGTCGATTTTTGTATTTGGGGCCAGTTTATGTAAGGAGTTCTAACGTTAAAACATACCGTTTCTAAGTTATTCCTAAAAATTTAGAAATTTATTTAATTTTTATTTTGATCAACTCAACCGGCTACATGTTGACATGGAAACAAAGAACACATAAGAACATACAAAGTTTGTATGTTCTTATTGACGTCCGTGAGTTCTTGCAGAAATATAGCATTTTTAGGGGAAATTTAAAAGGGAAAAGCGTTTAAATCCTAAAACGGCTCTGCTATACATCTACTATACGTACGGGGTGTCAATTTGAGAATTTGCCACCCTTAATATCTCTCTTACAGTTAAAAATATGAATAATCGGATAGACACGTCAATTTCATTTGTAAGGGGGACACTTTAAATTAATATTTTTAGCCTTCTTGTTTCAACCACCTAGGAGGGGTAGATGTCGCCCTTAGAACCTTAAACGGGAATGTGGGTCAAGTGGCAAATCGTTTAAAAGGGCCTTCAATTCTCTTTTCAGTGACATGACCCTCCCCTGTCTCTCCCTCGCTACGCCCGTCGGTGACACCGTTTCAAACTTTATTTGTAAATAACATTTCGATGGTACCTCGTTAATTTGCGTTCGTTCGATGTCTTATCGCTGAAATTCCACAAAAGCCTTTAAATAAAAAAAAAAAGTAAGTACACAGATATGGGCTGGATTATAATAAGATGATAATGTTTAATATGCTGATAAACATTTATTTCTCGGGGCGACTCCGAAATACTTGATAAGAAATATTCAAACTGGAGAGATCTGATAGCTAATGGATAGGAATATTTATACTCCTATTTTCTGTATCTAAGCTTAACGCATGTAAACATTTATTATCTCTTTACAATGCGCTATTTTTTTCCTGAAGCGTCCTGTGTTTATCATATTTTAAGGCTTTTTGACAAAGTCAGTGTCCTTTTACAGACGCAGACAAGTACATCGTTCGGAAGGCGCTCAAATAGTAGTTAAATTTCGTTAAATACATTTCCGCGTTATCAAATACAATCTACACTTTGAACTTTCTTGTTTTATATGTTTCAACTAATTTATGTAACCCAGAAATGTGCTTATTTACTGATAATTGAATTAGTAATAATCAAAAGATTTATTAATTAATTAATGTTATGAGAATATAGAAACAACTGAACAGATAATGACTGTATTTGCTAAATTATTTGCATCGAGCCTCCAGGGAAAGTCCTATAATAAATACAAATGAAAAAACATTATAATAACAGCATTCACCATTTTAGACAAATTATTAGAAAAATGACTTAATACCTACTTAATTAAGGTAAACACGCGTTATTGCATTTTAATGTAAACACAAAATCCAGTAATTAACTGAAGAGGAAAACTCGCGGTAATTGTTCAGAACAAGGGCTTCTTTTAAGACTACAGCTTTGCCGATTAAAAATATGCTCACCTTATAGAAAATCTCATAACAAACAACATTTTTCCTATAGATTTATCGAGAAAATGCCGTTTTCCACCACTTTTCACCGTCTGAAATACACCAATTTCCAAAACAAAACAAAGGTCGCCATGATGGTCCGCTCTTTGCGACGACGTACCAGGCGAAATTTTTCGCGTAGTTGCCAGTACTATCACTACCACTACCTTAAACACGGGGTCGTCACCCACGCGTTCTGTTTTCCAGAGACAATCAAACTGAAATAATCGATTTTTAAAGTTTCAAGTTTCGTCTGGGTTAACTCTTCTTCTCTCTCTTCCTTGTGTTAACAAATTTCACGCTGAACTAATTTATGTTGCTAGAGAAATCGAACGTGGGAAAAATGGTTAAGCTCAACCGAAATATACCCGTAAATTTTAGAAAACACGTTCCTATAATAATGTAATAGTTTCTTCCGTGTTTTGGGATATTGCTTTCCTTCACTGACACTGCGCTACTATTTCCTCTAAGGACGTACTTCTGGAAAGTTGTTAATTTTGAATTTGTTACATTTTTGGTTTGATTGAGATTTTGTATTTTGGTGGCAGTTTGGCAACGTGGCTGAGCAGCCTCGATTTTTCGGCAGCGCGAAAGCGATGACTGCGCGAAGGCACTGAAAAAAGCCCTTGTTCTGAACAATTACCAAACTCGTTTCTATATAGTTGATATTCTCTGGATAGGTGCTTTGGCAGCACACTGGCACTTGCCACAAAGTATAATCCAATCTAACCTCTTTAAACATTAGTCTGTTTTTGCTGTTCTCAGGGGAATATTATTTATTATTACCATGATTAGAGTAATGCAGTAAAGTTAATATTTATTTTTTTATTCTCCAATATCAGGCACATAATATTAACTTTCTCCACTGAATGTTTGGGACGATAATTGATATAGGTAAGTCCTGCAAATATTACGCACAGTAAGTATACGGGTGGATTATTTACCCCCAATTCAGATCAGTTAACGGTTTCTAATTATTGACTAATATATGGGAGTGGATACCCCCAGAAAGAGAAAACGTAGAAAGATCACAAAGTGATGTCAGCCAGAAACCTCTCAGAGGATGACTGGCAAAACAGACAAGCCTGGCGAACGGGAAGCCAAAAGCGTGTAACGCTATGAACGGGATTTATATATTACAAAGTTGGCTTATATCCAGATGTAAACATTTTCCCATTTTCTTTGCAACACCCTGTACAAGAGTGTGTATGTGAAAAGTAAATCTAAGTCAGACCCTCCTGACTATGAGTACATGAACGTATTGAGAAAATTTTACCTAATCCTACGATCTCATCACAAAAGTAACATTTCATATCTTTTCCAAAATCGTTATTGGTGTTGGGTTCATGAATTATCAAAAGGCCTTATCCACACTTGTCGATGTTTCGCCTATTAATTTGTCTGTGATAACAACTATTTTTCATATAACCGATATGTCTACAATTTGCGTAGAGTTGATAACTCAAAACCATCAAGAAAATACAAAATACAGGGTGTCCCATAAGCTCATGATCAAAATAGAACTACGACATTATTTGGCTCAGAAGAAGATCGAATCCAACTTTAATTAAGAAAAAATTTCTGACTTCTCTGCTATTGATGGTCAAAGTTCTTCGAACACATTATATTTTGTATAATTTCGGCAAAATATTGCTTTCGATTTTCATGAAACTTGCTGTTCATTTGTTTCTATTAAAGCCACATATTTTCACGAAGTTTTCGCGTCCATTGGATTTGGGCAAATGTACATTCTTAATTGTTTTGGTAAAAAATTACTAGAATTTTTAACTTTGTAGCTGGAATCACTTCTATTTTTTTATTGATTTTATTGATTGAAGGAAGTCTCCGTTGATTGGAGTTTCCTCAGTGTGTACACACCCTCTTCCTTCGTATTTTTTTTAGTTAATGCATGAATTATGTTTCAAGATTTTTGTGCTTTTTGTACAATCCTGTAGTATTCACAGTTACGCAATTTTTTTTAATGTTTATTTTCTATATTCTATATTTACCATTGCAAGCATTATTATCAATTGGAAATAAGTGTTTGAACATCTGTGACGGATCGAATCTGATTTTATTTCATTAAATAATTGGGATTAACGCGCCACGAATGTTAACACGTATTCAAGAAAGACATAATTCCGTTGAGAAACGACCGTTTGTCATCAACCCGAATAACAATAGATTTTCGTTTAAGTTCGACTCGTTTTGAATCATACGTAAAATGTCTTAGGAATCCACAGTAATCGCCGAAACTGCATTCTTTATAGATCTCCGTTAAGTGAGAGAAGCTGGAGGCGATTCGACAAGAATTTGCTGTTTTTTTCTTCATCAAAACTTGTTCTTGAATTTTCCGGGCTTTTAGGCCGTCGCGGAAAAGAATTTATTCCTGACGTTTTGTATCTTCAGGGGTGCCGTCAGTTGGGAAGAAATTCTTTCGTCGATCTAAAACCACGAAAAACTCACCAATTTCACCTTGAATTAAGTTAAATTTAATCCAAAAACATTCCTGGGTTTCAGTCAATTTTATTGTTTATTATTCAAAATGTCACAAATACGTTTCGGTGTCTTTCTCCACCATCATCAGTTTGTGTGTATAGTTGTTTCTACCTTCACATTTGACTGGCTATTCTTATATATACACAACAATAATTAAGTTCAATATTGATTGAAAGTATTACTAGGAAATTTAATTTTAAAACATAGTTAGGTAATCGAACAAAGTACAATTATTTTGCTCAAATTTACAAATATGAAAGTATATATTTTTGATCAACAAATATTCATTTTCTAATTATAAAATTTTATATTATGTATTTCACAATTTTAAACACGTTCCTTAATACATTCAGTCATGAAATTGAAACAATCGTGATTGCACACTTGTGTAAGTCACTTTAAAGGTAATTGCTTTAAAATTAAATAAATTAATTAAATTATGTCTACATGTAGATGTATACATAAATATTCACGTTTCTTAAATTGAAATATTTATGTAATTTTTTGCTTTTGCGTCATTAGATTAATGCATAGTCCCTGGCTGCACGATTTTGGTGCAGTGGAGATTGGTGCAGTGGAGATTGGAAGTTTTAATTTCTTTAGTATAAATTTTAATTGTCATCTGCCTTTCAATGTCCTTAAAATCAAATCCAAGCGATATAGAGTCAGTGATTATGTGTCAGTGAGGTTTGCTTTTAAAGGTCCTTTAAAAGTAAATTTAATGCCTTTTATTTTTAGTTTATATATTTATTATTTAAACATATTTTGCAACGAGCAAATAAATTACCAGACTATTATAGCAACGAATTCTATGTAATAGTTGAAAATCTACTAAATTGAGACCTTGTACATGCAGAATAATGAAAATTCTGACTCTAAATTTCCATCAGATTTTCACCAATGGCTCGAAAGCCGAGTTTCAACACATTTGAATTGAAGAATCTGCATGTCGTAGTATCCAGAAGAAAAATCAAAGAATGTACGGAAAATCATCCGCTGCAAAGGGACATAGATGATCCAGCTAAAATAAGCGCCCACGTTCACCATCGAGGTACTAAAAATTATTCATTATAAATAATATATTGGCTATCTGTAATCGAAGAATTTATTAATTTTTGAAGATATGTTTTCGACATCATTCGTACGCAATTTCAGCTCTTTTTGTTAAAAAGAAAAAACACTTCATGTTTAAATCCGACTTTCAAGGTATAGCTGGTTATCAACATTTGAAAGTCTGTCATAGGATAGGTAAAAGTTGTACGAGCGATACTAAATTTCAACGTATTAATTACTTTTCTTGCTGAATGGAGTATCAGATTCAGACGGGCGAATTGTGTCACAAAATTGGCTAAACTCTGCATATAATTCTTATTTACTTATTGTATGAATGAAAATCTACACTTTTGCTCACCTTAATTGTTCAAATTGTGAGAGTTTATTATGAAAATACTGTTTTGTTTTGGTAAGCATGGAACGAGAATTCGTCGTGCATTAAGTCCTTTCCCAAGTATCTGTTCAAATCGAAAATATCAGATTTTATTTGACTGAAAAAAGCATTTGGCATAAAGAAAAAACACGATAAAACGTGAGCGATTGAAAATGTCTTATTTATTTGTTATTTCAGGTAATAAAAATAAATATAAATACACAACACACCTCAAGTTTTGAAGATGAGGTGGTAGGAAAGCTTCATAGCAAATAATAGGAAACTGTTATTGTTTGAATTCAAAAAAGAGTCTGTAAAGTTGATGTGTTAATCAATTAAATAATTTCTACCTTGTCATATTCACACCGTTTTTATAATTTAAAATGATTGTTTTTAAATGTATTTTCATTTCAGTACAGGTACAGAAGAAGAAATAAATAATGAAGTTCCAGGTTAATCCTGCAGTTCAACAGATATTTAATTGTTTTAAAAATCATCATTTAACTTGCTATAAAGTCAAATCAGTATTTACTAAAATTAAATCAAATGTGCATATTGTATTTGCTTCCGTAGAAACTTGAGTAAAAAATGTTATAGCGAATCCGCATTAAGAAGGTATGAAGAAAATCAGAAGAAAGAAGAAACCACATGACAGAGAAGATCATCAGAAGAAGTTGCCCCTAAAGCATTATATTTAATTTAAGGTTTAAAAATCTATCAGTTAAAAGTATGCTTCGTTTTAAGGCATACCCTCAAAACTATTGTTGGCCAACATACAAGTGAATCAAACGGAGCCAATTTTGCGAACAAATATTTATTCTGAACGTATGATCAGCAGCAACATTGGATGTCCAAGAAATCCACAAGGAATGATTTGTTGCACTACAAGTCAAAGTCCAAGGTAAATTCAAATTGGACTCCCTACTTTACCTCATTCTATATTTTGTTATATAAAAAAACTTCTACTTGCAAACAATTTTGCAATAAGGCAAGTTTTGCTGTAGGCAAGGTTTAAACAATAATTTGATTATTATAAAATCTAAATAACTTGTTTTTGTCATTGTGTAGCGGCTCATAAATCCTCAAAATAGTCCAAGTTGCATCTAGAAATTTATTTGGTTCAAAATAGGACCGCTTGCGGCCGGCGTTCGAATAGCCAAGATCGCAACTGTAAGGACCGACGAAAACGACGAGATTCTTCCCATCATCGTTGTAGAAGAGCCAGATCAGATTCTCGTTCCAGAAGTCGGAATTACAGACACTCCAGGGCCCATAAATCACGTTCAATTTCTCGCAGGCGATCAGCTGACCGGTCTAGGACAAGATACACGCACTAACGGATAGATCCGAATAAAGTAAATCATTTACAAACATTTTTGAAAGTTTGGAGTTTCTGTGAAGGAAGTTTAAGGAATCAGTTTATTCTACTTGTTTAATACATCCAATATTTTATAAAATAAAATGGCTTTTGTATATGATCCTCGTCAAATAGAAAAACATAACACTCAAGGTGACCCTAGAACTCCTATTAAAGCTCATGAAAAATGTGATTATTGTAAAGAATATCTCTTTCCGACCGATCTTATTCGTCATTGTAATGAATTCCAAGAAAAATGTCATATCGGTCAAAATTGGTATCACGAATAATTATTATAGGGATTATAAGCACCTATGCCATCATTATCAAGATCGACATTATGGCCATGCCTTGAACAAAAGTGTTTGGATGAAAAGTTAGTCGTGTTTCCTTCAGAGTTTGATCTTATTGGTCATATGACAAGTGTTTACCATTCCAAAAATGTTTCCCGTCAAGTACCCCTTAATCATGAGCCTGATTCTTCAAAAATATCCCCAAACCTTATGGATTCAAGAAATAGAAGAGGTCCAATTAACCAAGATACTCCAGTTTTTTATTCTGATGATTAATTTTTCGTTAGTGATGCTGAACTTGAACCTATAAAATTGAATAACATTCCAGAAAACTCATTCCCAGCCCTAAATAATTCGAGTAACATCCGATTCTCAATCAAAATCAGGATGAGCATCAAGAGCTCGTGGAAATAATTCCCTGAACAACAATAATAATCATGCTTTGCAGAGACCCTCTCCTCTATATCCAGTTCATTGACAGTTCAACAAAGATCAACATTTTTGAAAAATTAAAAGAAATGTTAAGAAACCTTGAAGAGGAGTTCCCTCAATTCAAGGCTCAAACAAGTCAATACAAAAACGGTCAGATTTCTGCATCCCAGTTTGTACAAGTGTTTGTTGATACTTTTGGTCAATCTGAAAAATCTATTGCCTGATTTACAAAATGGCAGATTTATTGCCAGATGAGGAACAGAGAGCCCAGTTACTTCAAGCCTTGGACGATTATGCGTCATTCCCTACTTTACAATCAAATACATCTGTTTAGTGAAAACTACACGCGGTTGATCTTTCACTCGATCAACCCAAACGCGGGAAATCGAATCAATGTTTAATTTGATCTTCTTTCTAGAATTTGCTGGTAATTTCTACAGTAAAACTCCACTCCAACTGTAAAATTTAATTTAATAACTCGACTTAATTAAATTATTAATAAAATGACAATAGCTAAAACTAATTACCTTCATTCCATTCATTCCTCACTTTCACTCCTGTACGCATAACAACTTTAAATTAAAATAGAATTGAAGATTAATGATATTTTGGAAAAACTTTTGTATAATTGCATTTCACCACCGCTAATCCTGAGTTTTCTGTGAGGTATTAAGGGAACAATGTACGAAATACCTCCCCAGGAAAAGCCTCTAACCACCGCTACTCCTGAGTTGTTAAGAGGTATTAAGGGAACAACGCGCGAAATACCTCCTCAGGGGAGCCTTACTAGCCATCGGCGTTTATCATGATAAATAGTCTCTTAATTGGCCATACTAAGTACTGCGGGAACAACACGCAAACAGTACCCGCCTACTAGCGTTCCCTCTCTCAACGGGTTCAGAGCCCAGGCACTGCGGGAACAACGCGCAAACAGTACCCGTCCCTAACATAATTACTCAAACTGACTAAATAGAAGTCTGACTCAAGTACTGCGTGACCTCCACAGCCAGTACTCGGTACTTTGCAACTTAACGAGTTGCACTCGTTTTCTCTTTAAGGTTTTATACGAAGCTTTAACAGTATTTAACTTTAAATGGCCATTGAAGAGAACCAGTTAAATACTAAGAAAGGTAAATAAATATAAAAGAAAGACAAAATGAACATTGAACTATAGTTGAAGAGTTTATTATCTTTAATGTTTAACCAATAGTAAATATGCTGAAGAGGCTACTCTGTGAGAAGCACTCACTTGATAAATAATTTTCACACTAGCACGAAGTGGCACCAACTGATGCTGGATCTAAACAAGCACTAATAGTACCGCGTTGGAACATATTTATTATCAAACAAGATTTTACATCTTCCTATTGCTATTTGTCTACGGGTCTTAAAAGCGAACATCATTTGGAGAACTTAAGTCTAACATAGTCAGTCTATGGGGTAGCCGCTGTCCTGCAAGCTCTAGTAGGCCTGGCGGAATCTTGAGATGTGTGGTGAAGAGAATGGTCTTCGCCGGATTGTACTCCATTTTCCATTTCCTGCTCAACTGCTGGACCTAGCCGAGATGACTTTGGAGTCTACCTTTCATGGTAGGGCCGTTCCCTGGGGCAGTGAGTGCTACATCATTTGCGTATATGTAGCACTCTGTATTCTTGGTGGTAGGAAAGTCGGCCATGTATATGTTGAAGAGGGTAGGGTCCAGCACTGCTCCTTGCGGTACTCCTGACATCACCGGTTTGCTGACTGAGAGCTGGTCGTCGATTTTAACCTGGAAGCTGCGTCCAGATAGGTAACTGCTGATGAGCTTAGTTTGGTAGCCCGAAAAGCCAGCTGTGATCATCTTGGCTAACAGGGCCTGGTGCCAAACGCCTTTGTCATGTCTAGGAAGACGGCTCCTAGACCGCTTCGGCGGTTTAACCTTTGCTGGATCCTTGTTGTCAGCCGAGCGGTGAGTGTGTTGGTGCCATGGCCCGGCCTGAATCCATGTTGCTCATCCAGCAGCACCTTCTTGTCTTCTATTGTATCCTGGATGTGGTTCAGGATACACCTTTCCATAACTTTGGCCATCAAGGGTAATAAGCTGATGGGCCTGTAGGATTTAAGCAGCTTCCTGTTTGCTCTCTTTTTGGGCACCAATACCACTATTGCCTTCTTCCATGTGGTAGGGAAGTACTGAAGCTCCAATTTTGCATTTGCCACTGTGGTGAGGTCCTCAATTGTTGTTTCTGGCGGTTTCTTGAGAACCTTATTTGATATTCCATCATGTGCAGGGGCCTTTTTCTTCTTTGTCCCCTTGACAACGCCCTGGATGATCTCTCTGATGACTTTTTTGACTTGCGTAGGCTGCCAGTTTTGGAAGTGGGCGGCCACTATATTTTCCACTTCCTCTTCATGTTCTGGGTGATCAACCAGGTTGACTCTGCACTGGAGCTCTAGATGATTTGCAAAGAGCTCTAGTTTGCGAACACAGCCGGTTAATACAACTCCAAACAAGAACCAGACAAGACTTGTCTCTGCACGAACCGAAAACGAAGTCACGGCTTTCCTTATCATATAAAAAAAATAAATAAAAAAAATAAAAATTTATTGCGCCCTGTATTGAGCTTAGGCCTCCCTTCCTCGAACTTCGAAGACTTCCTGCGAACAAAGCTTAGAGCTTACAAACAGCTATTCCGCTCGGTGCTGACCTACGGATCTCCTGCATGGTCCACGGCCAGCACCTTCCAAAAACACAAGCTGGCAGTAATCCAAAACAGTGTTATATTAGTTATATATTACTTGTCCTTATCTTTGGTTTAGATCCAGCATCAGTTGGTGCCACTTCGTGCTAGTGTGAAAATTATTTCAAAAGTGAGTGTTTCTCACAGAGTAGCCTCTTCAACATATTTACTATTTGTTAAACATTAAAGATAGTAACCTCTTCAACTATAGTTCAATATTCATTTTGTCTTTCTTTTATAGTAGTAGTAAATATCTTTATTTCTAAAAAGGCTATCGACCTATCGGTCTTTCTGCCCTTTCTTTTATATTTATTTACCTTTCTTAGTATTAAACTGGTTCTCTTCAATAGCCATTTAAAGTTAAATACTGTTAACGCTTCGTATAAAACCTTAAAGAGAAAACGAGTGCAACTCGTTAAGTTGCAAAGTACCGAGTACTGGCTGTGGAGGTCCCGCAGTACTTGATTCAGACTTCTATTTAATCAGTTTGAGTAACTATGTTAGGGACGGGTACTGTTTGCGCGTTGTTCCCGCAGTACCTGGGCTCTGAACCAGTTGAGAGAGAGAACGCTAGTAGGCGGGTACTGTTTGCGTGTTGTTCCCGCAGTACTTAGTATGGCCAATTAAGAGACTATTTATCATGATAAACGCAGATGACTAGTAAGGCTTTTCCTGGGGAGGTATTTCGTGCGCTGTTCCCTTAATACCTCACAGAAAACTCAGGATTAGCGTTGGTGAAATGCAGCTTCGGTTGTAGTTTTGCTGGGTTCAGAGATAGTTAAAGATACTGCACTCAATTAAAGTTTTCATAAGAATTATGGGCAGATAACTGCCGGCTCCAAGTGGGGACTCTGGATTGAGTCATATCTTGTTGAGGCACGTTTGATACTTGTAGCTGAACCTGATATATTTACAAGTTTTTATAATTATCAATCATATCCCTTTTCTTGTTGAACTGGTTACTCAATTACTTTTTCTAAATTGGTTTCAGATGTATTATCTCGATCGACCGCTGACGAACTGCCATAAATTTAATATTGTTTAATGTCAAGTAAGTGTGTTGTAGGTGTAATTATATGTTTTTCAAAGTAGTTGATGTTATCTGTGACAAGTATAAACTAACGCCCTATAAAAGCAATAAAGTAGGATACCACTGAAACGAGACTTGAAGGCCCTTTAAAACGATGTGTCGCTTGACCCCCATTCCCATTTAAGATTCTAAGGGTGACATCAACCCATTACAAATAAAATTGACGTGTTTTTCGGATTTTTCATATTTCTAACTGCAAGAAAGATATTAAGGGTGGAAAGTTTTCAAATTGACACCCCGTATAAGTCTGATTAACGCATATAACGCCGGGACAAACCAAACGACTCAAATATAGGGTGCATATGGCGTACTATAACACAACGCTGCGGACTGTTCAAAATGACGATTTATTCAAGACAATAAATACGCAGTGCTTAATTATCTCTATGTTTCGCTGCGAAAGAATCTATATGAAATATCAATATTCAATTGAAACGTCCCAGGAGGGAAACAGTATGGGGCTCTGTATCTCTCTTAGGGGACACTAGGAATTTATGTTAGATGACAAACTGGAGTTATTTTGACATCCCCTGCACGCTGCCGAAATTATGTCATATTCTTACCGGACACCCTGTATACATATTTTTAACATCACAGTTTTATCGTATAACCTCTGCATATAATATTTTTCATCAAATTCTTCGTATTCTGCTAAAACAGTTATGTAATTTTCCTTTTACACCTCTTACGTTCCAAAAATCACAAACAATTTACTGAATAAGATAAAGCTCCTGGGTTCCAGTCAATTACTTGTTTATTTTCTGTCACAAAAACGTTTCGGTGTCTTTCTCCACCATCATCAATTTGCATGCATGGCAGCTTGCCAAAGTTGAAGGTAGAAACAGCCATGCATGCAAGTTGTTGATTCGAGTTGAAAACTCGGACTATTTTTAATAAAGTACTTCGAAAGAATATTTATCTCGTTTTTATTTAGTAAGTATAGCATTTTTACGATTTGTTTTTATATTGTTTCATTCATTACAGGAGTAAGCATTTCCAGAGTTTTATTTATTACCAATATAATTTAATTGCAGACTGGGTGCGCATTTATTTCTAATAATAATCTACCTCTTTCAGTATACCTACATTTGAAAACTTTTATAATCAATTATTTGTCGTAACTGATAAAAAAAATAGCTAATAAATCATATTATCTTCAGAAATAACAATTGTCTAGCAAACAGGATCCAACGAAATTTTAGGCACAAAAGGTGTGCTGAACCATAACATATTAAAAATAAACTGGTTAATTAGGTCTATTATGCTCAATTAAAAACTTTCATTGCGCGTAAGCCGTAAAAATACCAATACGAGCGTCGCAGCAGGGGAGGATTTTGTTTAAACATCATCGGGATTGAAGTCGCAGTGTAGTTCTGCTTACCCAACGCGGGGATATATTATATTTTATTTTCTTTTCACTATATTGTTTCATATCGATCTAGTTAATGTTTGCAGTGATTATGTTGATACCATGGGCACTAACCAGCAGGAAATATACTTGCTTTTGAAAGGTAACTCTTGTATACGTTCATATTTTTTAGTTGGGTTTAAACTTTTATTTAGTTTGTAAAACATTACTTATATATTTTTTTCATTAATATAAAATTTATTAATTGAAACGAAATCGTGACTCAAGTAATTCACTAGGTCAAATAACCTGACATTAAGTTATTTTCGCACCAGAGGTGAGTTCTAAGAGCTGATGCTGTTATTATATACACAGGTTGCTTAATAACATGTGCTCAAGGCATTAACTTTTGAACTACAGGGCACAAAAGTAGTAGTAAACATCTTTATTTCTAAGAAAAGGCTATCGATCTATCGGTCTTTCTGCCCTTTGAGGGCACAAGATTTTTTCGAAATATTTATATTTTTATTATGACCTCAAGTATTTTTGTGAGCACAGCACACATTTTTCGTGCATTGAAAGGCTGTAAAAATTATTTTATTCGTGTCAGTGGCGTTACATTATATAATACATAAATTGCTTAACAAGGCTAAATTAATACAAATTTGTAAAAAAATTACTTTTCCAGATTTTCTTTACAAATAAATATTTAAAATTTAATAGTTTATCTGACAGAGCAAAAATAATTTGTTTTGCAACGAATCTAATTATTCAAAAAAAAAACAACTGATAAAAGAAGTTTTAAATTTCAATAATTGTCCAAATTCCTTTATTGACAAATGATTTAAATTCCAAAATTAAAACAACCTCAATATGAATCTTTTACAGACTTTTTATTCTATTTATACCGGGGATTTCAGATAAAATTCAACGTAGGTAACAAATTCAATATCAGAACTATCTACTACCTTGTACCCAAATAAGCCTAAAATAGACAAAACTGCATTGTTTTATCTCTTATTGTTTCATATATTTTCCTGACTGTACTTTAATTCATTCCAATGTATTCCCGGGTTTCAGTCAATTTTACTGTTTATTATTTAAAATGTTACAAATACGTTTCGGTGTCTTTCTCCACCATCATCAGTTTGTGTGTATAGTTCTTAACATCTCAACATTCAACTGGTCACTTAATGGAATTGACTGAAACCCAGGAATGCATTGGAATGAATTAGAGTACAGTCAGGAAAATATACGAAACAAATTTTAAATAATAAACAGTAAAATTGACTGAAACCCAGGAATACATTGGAATTTATCTCTTATGTCGGATCGTTTTTATTTAATTTTTTTTTAAATTTTGATGTAGGTTTGTATTATCCATTATGAGTTAACTAGGGATACTGTTAAATAGGTTACTAATGCGTGCTTTTTCGTTGCCTTCTACATCTTCCTTCCGTTGACCAGGTTGATTTATTCGGGCTTAGGGCAATTTCTCGGCGCTAAGATAAGGAAGTGCAGTACCTCTTTTCAAGTATTTTACTTGAAGCTGTTGGCAATTACCCTATTGCGTATACCATCCAAAACCAAACCAAATTATTCGCCAAATTGCATATGAGTTATGGTAATAAGCAGAAGAAAAAAAAATCTGATTGTTCATTTAAAGTGAATTAAAATCACATAATAATTCTAAATATTTTACTTAGATTACATTTACAGATATATACGAGTATCTCAATAGAAATATAGAGGAAATTGCCTTGACGCCTGAAGATAGACAATTAGCTGAAGAGTTGATTAAAAGATCTAAGAGCAAATTGCAAATTATTGCATTAGCCAAAAACAAGTTGACAAGAAATCCTACCCTTAAAACTGAAAATGAATCATGCGCTAGAATATCAAAGACCACTGTGGACGGTAAGGTTCCTTTTAAATAACAAATGTAATATATACATATAATGCAATTTCATATTTACAATTTAGGAAATCTACAGTTACCATCAAAAAGAAAACGATTACGATTTCGACTACAAAGATCCACTTTCAAGTCAATGGGTCCATTTAAGAGTGAGTACTTAAAACATTTGCTGGATTTTTACCATTTTCTAAAAAGGAAAACATATTTGCAGTGAAAGGATTAATTATTTTGTTCATTATTAACATTTTCGTTTTAGATCAACCTGCAAGAGAATTACCAAAGAGAATAAAACAGGGCACATTATCGATGCATAGAAAAGTATTTTCAATTGATCGACTGTCCAAAGTGTTTGGTGTAGTTCAGGAAAACTGGTTGCTCTTGTATTGGACCAAAAAAAACATAAAACCTTTCCGTACATTAGATTTAGAACTTTACGAGGCAAAAGAGGACCGCAATATAACTACAGATGCGAATAGTTCGATATCGTTTACGGTTTTTTCATCTACAATGTCAAATAAAAATTACAATGTAATACTTTCTTGAAATACACATGAGTTTCAGGTATGTAAATAGTAGTTTTCAGTTTGTTGCAATAACACACAAGGACATGCTGCAATGGATTGCCAGTATAAATGAACGCCATGACATGCTTATGAAGATAAATGCACAAATTGGAGAACATAATTATGAAGATTTAAGGTATTTTGAAGTAACGGAACAGGAAGGAATTTACAGCGAAATCAATAAGTATGGTATTTATATAAATTATGATTAGCTTCAATCTAATATATACCATTTACTTATTAGCAAATCAATGCCGGCATATGAAGATTTAGATGAGATATTCAATACTCCCCCGAAACTACCTGCAAAATCAGCGATTCTTGTGCAGTCTCCCAAAATTGATAACAACGATCAAGAAATTGCCAACAGCGAGCTCAAATCTAAAGCAAGCTCAAATCTAACAGAGTTGTCTGAAGAATTGGAGCAGCCCTATGACGACATTGCTGTTGTACTTGACGAACTTAATGAGAGCATAATTGTAAAAAATAATTTAGTTAACTGTTCGCAACCTAATATTACTCTATCCGCTATTGAGGGAAATGAAAATAATCAGCATCAACTTTCTAACGCAGATCGGGACAACTCCACATTGAGAAACCAAATAATGAATGAAAATAATTTCGAACCAGACGAAAGATATATCGAAATTAATTCAATCAATTGCGAAGTTATAGGCATGAATGTACACGAATTGGGGGTAAAAGGTATTGACAACGATTATTTTACAACTTCATCTCCTTTACCACAAACAATGTCAGAGTCTTTTAAACACGAAAAAGAAACGCCCAGGAACAACGAATGTGGAGATATAAAGATTGGAGCAGAACCGAATAAAAGCCACATCAACAAAGCTTGGAATAATTTCAAGAAAAACGCTCAAAATAAATATCTGAAAAGTCCTCATCCCGCTAAAGGTAAAACTCTTTCCAAGGAAATGAGTCCTAACACAACTAAAATAAGGGGTGTGACTGATAAAGCTCCCACATCACATCACACAAGTAACATAGTACAAATAATTAGAAATAAATTTGTGCCAAAAGAGTATCCCGGTTGTTCCCTAGGAACCTTTTCAAGAAACTCAAAATTGGAAACATTTCAAGCCAGCCCGCAAAGTAATTGCAATGTAAGTAGTGCTAGTAAGTCTAATGAATAAGAAGAATCGGCTTTTCCGCTATTACGAAAGCGCAAAAAATGAAGAAATGACCAAGACACTGAAAAGTTAAGAGCGATTTGAAAATATTAAATATCGCAGACTGGCCTGGATTATATAGTCCCGTAAATGTTACTAAATGTCTGGTTCGTTGAACAATTTTGTCGTTTTTCAACCTTTCTTATATAACTACTGTATTATATTTAGTCACATAGGTGAGTAACTTATGGCTATTAGCTGAATTCGCATGTAAGTCATTACGGGAATATGATATAGCTAACTCGAAATGTCTTCTATGTAAGGTTTGATTCTTATATCATTCCTGCAAGTATTTGGAACCTAGTATGCAGAGGGAACATAATAGAGATACAAGATCTTGTGATTTGATCGTTGTGATCATATACTTGAATCAGCTATTGATAGTAAGAGACGATGTAAGTTTTATATTTCAAATGGGATACTCTGTAATTTTATCGCAATTTTGTGTTGACTATTGTTTTTTGATCATTTTATGCTCAACAATTTCTACTGCTACGTAGGCCTGTTTAAAAATTACAATTTAATGATATTAAATTAATTTTTTTATTGTTTTTAAGACAGGTCTTTTACAAAATGTGTATTATAACTATTTAGATTCGAATAATGTTTCAGTTTTAGATGCTGTTCAGGAAACGTTTGTAAATTAACTTTATAGAGATAAATTTAGCCTATTTTATGTAAAGTGACTTATAAAATATTTTCAAATCGAATTATATTCTATATATTAGGATATCATTAGTTTTATGACAGAGGGGTTATTTTAACATATTTATCGAAAGCAGTCACAAATCGTGTAGATAGCGCTTTTTCTTTGTTTGCAGTTATAGTACGACCAGGATAGCTGTGCGTGTCGGTCATCATATTATATTTGTGCGCGTTGGCAAAATTGGGCGGAGCCAGCCAAAAGCCATCTCCGAATGCTTGCTCTATTTACACCCGCGCATCTTCGACCGAGTTAGACCCGCACAGCTATCCTGGTCGTACTATATTCAGATATAGATTTTGCTAAATACTCTAATCACAGAGCTGATCGGTAAATAAAAAAAATAATATTATAATGCAGTTTTACTTAGACTATTCTGTCTCCTTGGGCAATGAGAGCATAATATAGTGATAAAATACAGGAAGTCTACAACAATGTAATTCGCAAAAAGTGAATAAAAGCCACATTAAAATTGTAAATACTTAGCTTACTTATTATATGAAATCACCATATTGTATTCGTGCTACAGAGAATTTGAGTTTTGAACTATATATGTAGCTAAAGAATCTGATTCTAATGGTCTCATCCGAGCAGAAATGCCTGAACAAAACCACAATGTTTCAAAAAAACTGAAACTGACTGCTCATAAAACACATGTAGGTCATGAACAATTTTATGACAGTTTTTCTGTATCAGCAATTTTACAGAATTTTATCATACTACACATAAAACTACAACATTATGTACATCTCAATCGGCAGTATTAAAGAAGAATGAGAATTTGCTTCAATAAAAATGAAATGAAACAAGTTAATTTTGTTTCTACAAAACCCTTAAAAGACGCAATTCCAAAAAGGCGAAAAAATAGTAGTAGTAGTAGTAGTAAACATCTTTATTTCTAAAAAAAGGCTATCGACCTATCGGTCTTTCTGCCCTCGTTTAATACATGTAGTCTTAATCTAAATAAAAAACAAAGATGAAAATTCTCTTATTCTAGGTTAATAATCTTATTAAATAAACTTTCCAATTCTAATGACAAGAAAATATTATTTTATTGTCCAGTAGTCAGTTGCGTTTGTAAGTGTTCGAGTAGCGTTGATGTAGGGAAACGGAAGCGGGATTGTCTGGTTGGTCTTGTAAGACAAAGGGGATTCAGTATGGTCCAGTTGTAGGGGTTGTTTGTCCATTTTGTCTGTAGATGTATGAGTCTTTCCGAAATCTTTGTCATGTTTGTGCGTTCGTATAGTAGTTGGGTGGAGGGGTTGTGTAGTGGGTTTTGGGGGTGTCTTATTCGTGTTATTAGTCTTAGTGTAATTTGTTCTGTTGTTTGTATATAACGTTTTGTCCTTTCTGTTCCGTTGGTCATGAGTATATGTCCATAGTCTAGCAAGGGTCTACAAATAGCCTTATATATTTTGGTGGCGGTGTTTGTGCTAATTCCTCTGTCTTTGTAGGTTAGTGATCGGAAGTGTTTGGTTCTCTTTATTGTTTTTGTCCTCATGTTTCGTATGTGTTTAGTGAATTTAAGTTTGTGGTTTTTAACCACATTTTTTTACACACACGGAATTTAAGTTTGTGGTTTTGTTATTTTTAGACACCTTTATAGGGTATCTCAGTAATTGTTAGCGCTATCGAAAAAGTAATATAGGAGTCATGTGCTCTTATTAGGTAAAATAATCAAAATCTTGAAAAAAATTTGCTCGCTTGAGAAGACACAAGGGAAAATCAAAAAATTGTCAATTTCAAAATTACCCTATATTTCTGAAAAATAGTTTTATGTGAAAGTCTCTTTATAATGATTGCTGAATAATCTACCGTTTTCAGAAAAATTCTACGGGGTCTGGTAAAAAAACTATCGGACCTAAGCTAATTTTTTTTAATGAAACACCCTGTATATTTTAATTTAAGTTACAGGATGTTTAAAATTAAAAAAGTTAATTTTAGAGTAATAGCTTGAATGCTAAAAGACAATGAAACAACATTTTAGCCACAGCTTTAGTTGGTAATACACTAATAGCACTTAAAAATTAACGAAGCAAAAACATAATAACCAAAAAGCCTCAAAATCAATTCTTTTAAGGCAATTCCTTACGGATTCTCTTTTTCGTATAACAATACTAGGCATATTGTGAATTTTCCTACAGCACGTTTCAACTTTTTAATTTCTTTAATTGCATTTTTTAACACTCGGTAACTTAGAAGGACCGAGGGGTATAACTAACGGTAACTATAGAACAGGTTTATTTTTGCTAAGGAAGTCACTGTTTTATTTATTCATCTATTACCAACATTTATGTTACCTTTGTTGTATATTATAGGGTATAATAAATAGTAGTAGTAAACATCTTTATTTCTAAAAAAGGCTATCGACCTATCGGTCTTTCTGCCCTTGTTTAATACATGCAGTCTTAATCTAGATAAAAAACAAATATGAAAATTCTCCTATTCTGGGTTAACAATAGTAGTAGTAAACATCTTTATTTCTAAAAAAGGCTATCGATCTATCGGTATTTCTGCCCTTGTTTAATACATGCAGTCCCAATCTAAATAAAAAACAAATATGAAAATTCTCCCATTCTAGGTTAACAATACTATTGAATAAATAAGATTTCAGTGGCAAGAAGAAATTATTTTATTGTCCACTAGTCCGTTGCGTTTGTAAGTGTTCGAGTAGCGTTAATGTAGGGAAACGGAAGCGGGATTGTCTGGTTGGTCTTGTAAGACAAAGGGGATTCAGTATCGTCCAGTTGTAGGGGTTGTGTATAGGGATTATTAAGCCGTTTTTCCATGTTTTTGGGATTTTGTTATTTGTGATGCAGTTGTTCAATTCAGTTAGGATCAGTTTGTGTGGTTCTTGAGTTAGGCTTCTCAAGAGTTTTGCCTTAATTTTATCTTTTCCCGGTGTTAATGGTAAAGAAGTGAATTGGTGAAGTGGTTGAAAATATGTTGGATAAGGGTTTTAAATCGCAAACCATATACAATAAAACTTCATTTAGTGAGAATGAAGATTTAAAATCACACACAAATCAAGGGGAAGACCATAGAACTTTGGAAATATGGTACTAACCCGTTCATATCATCATTCCAGAGCCATAACAGTCGAAAAATTTAAAGATATGATTGATTTATTACCATGCCCCTCCAATATATCATAACTATTTTCGAAAACTTGATCATAATGAAAACAGGTAAAATGTATTCAGAGTAAGACTATAAACAATTTTGGTTGAATGATAGATGTTAAAATAAAGTATTAAAATTTTTTGTTGTTGAAGCACTTAATAAAAAAAATCTTAAAAGAAATTGGTTTGTTTCAATTGAGATTCCGTAGCTAATATTTTGTAAATGTAAGATTTTTGCTTTTTTCTCACTTTGAAAGTAATGTAAGTCCTTTTGAAGCAATTAAAAGAAAAATGCTTGTTAATCACAATTAAAAAAAATATTACATTATCAATTTAAATCAATTTAATATTTGAAAAATACAAAACTAGTGTAATAACATATATCCATATATTTCAAATTATTCAAATGCAAAACCTTAAATATCTTTATTTAAAATTAAATTCACTTACACCACTTTCAAAGAATACGGTTAAATTTATTAATCTACTAGTGGAAAAAGACCTGATGCTGTAATATACTGTGCAAGTAAGATGTGGAAGTTACTGAATTGATAGTTAACGAAGTCGATATGTATTTGTATATATCTGGTTTCATTCCCCTAATACAATTGGGTCATAATTAGTGTAAAAAGTTATGTATTGCGGCAATAAATGCTTATTTAGGCATACTCGTATTATTTGAATTTGGAAATCGTTTTTTCCTTAAATTTTCTCGCAATCATAAAGTTTATTGAAAAATACGACGTCAAACATATTTGCAGTGTTGCGCTAAACGTTATGACACAGACATGTAAAAATGCATCTTGATGTGCATTATATGCAGGGTATATAAAAAGATGTAGTCGATTTAAACGAGGAAAAGTTTTACAGTTTGGGTTAGTTAGGGTTACAAACTTTGCTTCTTCTGGATCAATTACAATTGATTCCACATTCTGAATTGATTCTATATTCGATATTGAAATAAATCTCTATAGATATATCGACAAAATCCTAAAACATATCAACTTCAAGTTTCAATTCCCGTTTTACTGGTGCGGAATGAAAATATACAAAGTGAACCAAAAGAACTTGATGCAGGCACTGTAAATTTCATTAAATGGGAAATTTATGCATATTGAACTACTATGAAAAACAGAAAAATCTCTCCTGGGTGCTCTATGTGCAAACTTTTAGAAACACTGTATCAATTGTAATTGAACCGAAACTTGTTTAGTTTGATTGCCAGCATACCATAAAATTTACATTAAATTCAGTTGAAGTGTTTTTACATATTAATTTAAAACTAATGTTTTTTACTTTTTTATTTCCACACCCTGTATCTCAAAAACGCTTTCTATATGTTAATAAAGCAAACATGTTTGGTGTCCCCTACGACCTCTCAAACGTCAGAATATTTATTATACCTCTAATAATTTTTTATACCGTATAATATTTATTATATCCCCTGAACAAGGCCTCCCTCAAATATCCCCGCTCTCACCGTTTCTCTACAGTATATACTGCCATGACATATACAATTACAACTTACCAGACAAAAATCAAATCGACAGATCGGCATACATATTACAATACGCAGACGACACGGCACTTATTGTACATGACAAAACTACTGAGAGAGCAGCTCAAAGACTCCAAACACTAACAAACAACACAATGACATGGTTTTATAAATGGAGAGTAACACCAATCGCGTCAAAAAACCAACTTCTGCTCACAAACCACAGACTCAACGCTGATTCCCCTACAATAACAGCAGACGACCAAACGACACAACCAAAAAACGACGTAAAATACCTTGGAATCACAATCGACCACAAACTTAAATTCACTAAACACATATGAAACATCAGGGCAGAAACAATAAAGAGAACAAAACACTTCCGATCACTATCCTACAAAGACAGAGGAATTAGCACAAACACCGCCACCAAAATATATAAAGCTATTTGTAGACCCTTGCTAGACTTTGGACATGTACTCATGACCAACGGAACAGAAAGGACAAAACGTTATACACAAACAACAGAGCAAATTGCACTAAGACTAATAACACGAATAAGACACCCCCAAAACCCACTACACAACCCCCCCACCCAACTACTATACGAACGCACAAACATACATACTAAAACTCGACTAAGACTCATACAGCTACAGACAAAATGGACAAACAACCCCTACAACTGGACCATACTGAATCCCCTTTGTCTTACAAGACCAACCAGACAATCCCGCTTCCGTTTCCCTACATTAACGCTACTCGAACACTTACAAACGCAACGGACTAGTGGACAATAAAATAATTTCTTCTTGCCACTGAAATCTTATTTATTTAATAACATTGTTAACCTAGAATGGGAGAATTTTCATATTTGTTTTTTGTCTGGATTGGGACTGCATGTATTAAACAAGGGCAGAAAGACCGATAGGTCGATAGCCTTTTTTAGAAATAAAGATGTTTACTACTACTACTATTGACTGGAACCCAGGAATTTCTTTTGAATTAAATTGAAATACAGTCAGGAAAGTATACACAATAATTATTATGCGCGCCAATGATGAACATAAAATTCTTAATTGAATGTCAAGAAATACGCAATGACTACCTTTTAAAACCGGTTCCAGAGTAATAAAAACATCGTCAGTTTTTAAGAAAAACTTACACACCCCGTGTCTGGAAAATCGTATCATTTGCGGACATAAGAATCATAAGCAAACTGTCATTATTTTTCATGCAGAATCACCCCCTAAAATTTGTCGCATTTACTTACTAACACCCAGTATATTAGAAAATAGCAGATGCCCTGTAAACGATGGCACACCGCCGCGCAGAAGCGTTGGTAAGGGGTTCTGCGCACGTTTCTAAGAGGGTGTGATTTGCGAATGCCCGCGACTTTGACTTTGGTTAGTCCTTCAATGTAAACCCAAATTCTGAAGTGCTAAGCCCTAAACAAAAACCAGTCGTTCTCGTTTGATGGAAAACATCTGTATGTATTCAATAAAATTATTATCACATTTAAATGAATGCCTTCATTAGCTTTAATTTAGTTTCATAATTCACATTTCATGTTACATTGGGTGAGCGTAATTTATTATAAAGTTGTGTCGTCCATTCGTTATATATGTTTTGATAAGTAATCCTCAGTAGCATCGAGCTTCAAATATGTATGTATAAAGCTGCTTCTTAGAGTTCATTTTTCGTCACCTAATCATCACCTTCAATTAGCAACCATTGTAACTTAATTGCAACACATTTGCTTTAGTTTCTTTAAGATTGATGAACAGCTCTATGAGCACAATTCCATGAGCTTTGCAAGTTTTACAATATGAACGATTTTGTTTATTTTATATAAATGCACTCAACAACTATCGCTAATTAAAGTAGTCACTTGTAAATAATTATTATTACTTGTTAGTATAGGCACGTAAGTACATATACTGAGGGTTAAATGCATGGGATATTATTAAGATCTTTAGTTGATCTTTGAGTGGTAGTAAAATTTTTTAACTTACATGTTTTGCAAAATACAAAAAACATTGATAATATTCTTTAAGCTCGAAAAAGACAGAAGCGAATTATAAAAATGTTCTGCAAACATTTAAAGATCCTTCTTAATCACCGGGATGCTAATAGTGTTAAATTTCTGAATTCATGTTGCAAGTTTGTCATTCAGGGATGTATCCAATTTCGATTACATTCTTATGATAAAAATTCTACATAGAATTTAATAATAAATTAAAAATTCTCGTTCATTCCATAAGTTCCAATCATTTTTAGGACATTACATAGGTACTCACAAACATTAATAATTAATCGAGTTGTGCTAATTGTGCAAAACAGTTTATCAATGATGCTAAAAATTATGATCCGTATATTTGATAATGGCTGTATAAAAAGTGTTTCATATATATACCGACTTACTTTTAGGGATGGTAGAGGACATAAAGACAAGCATTTTTTGTTATTAGTATACATATGTAAAAACCGCCTCAGCCGATTTAAATACAATGTTCATGCTTTGTTGCTAACCAAACTAGTTGGTATTTTCAATTTTTATCTTTTTTTTACAGAAAAGCAAATAAACAGTTACATTTTTAGTGACCATAACATGTGATCAAAGAGTTAGGCTTACTCGGCCATTGTTTGAAAGTGTTAGGCTTTTCGGGATTTTACGCCGCCGTGGAAAATAATTTCTTCCTGACGTTTCACAAGCACGAGTGGCTTGTATCGTCAGAAGTCTCATGTTTACGAGACGTCGGAAAGAAATTATTTTCCACGACGCCCTCAAACCCCAAAAACTCAACAGTTTGAATGGCATGTAACTAGATTTTTAAAGAAAGCTTAGATACTACATAATTTATTAGGTATATGGTTCAATTTTTTTTGTCTCAAAAGCAAATCTTGATTTGTATTTTTAGTCACTTTACCGAAAGAAAGGTCCAAAATTACAAAAAAAAACTACCTAGTGTTACATTTTTACACGATAAACCAACCGATTGCCCAGAGAGCAGGCCCTTGGAACTGATCCTAAAGATACCTAAAAATAAATTCCTTCCCTTATTCAAGACTTGATTTCACAATATATCTTACGCCACTCATCAAGATGGAAACATAGGAAATGAAACAATAGAAAATTAGAATTGAATTTTAAGTAACCGGGACTGTGTTAACTTTCATGTAACGTTTTAATATACGAGATGTGCCATCGTATTTTGACCACTCCTTTATTTAAATCGATTTATTAAAGTTAGGCGGCCAAGCTACACAGGGAACTCCAAAAGGACGAATTAATTTCGCTTTCCTGAAGATATGAAATAGTTACTTTACTCGCGATATTAGCTGGAAATTTGGAGGCAACATTTTTGCACACAAAAATAGTATTTTTAATACATATTTTTGATATAATAGAACACCGATCGTTCACAAAATAAGATTATTCTTAGTAAGTTAAGAGCCCAATTCTTCTGTAGCGAGTTAAATATTGTCCCTCTGTTATCTTTTTCTTCATCTAATCTAATTGTCGTATCCTATCGAACACAGCGCTGCTAACCATTCCTTATAATGTTTTCACAGATCAACCAAAACTAACAACAAACTAAATTTAATGGCCAGAAAATTTACTTATCTTTATATAACTGTATATGTTTGGCAACGTAATCAAACCACGTTTCACAAAAAAATTAAGCTATTTTTACAGCTTTTGTAATAAACAATTATGATAATGTCATGAACTTCTATAACTTAGAGATGATACCTCCTAGAGGAAAGTTAAGCCTAGAAGTCTTGTTATACCAGGTGCCTTGAAACTGGTGTCCCAAAATGTTATGAGTTGCAGAAGTCAAAATAGTGATCCCAAAAATATTTAGCAATCTGGCTTTGTTATCAATTCTTTGATCAAAAAATTTATTTAATAATGCGTTTTAATCTGTTGCCTCAAAATTCGTGAAATATTTATGATTAGTGACTGATATTTATGTTTTTATATTAAAAATTGGATTTTAATTTATTATTGTACAGGTGAGGTTGTTTTCTAATTTCGCTAATCTTTCTTTGCTTAACAGTTGCTTTTATCCTTGTGAAATCCGCTTTGTCAATCATTTTACGAAAGTGTTTCTCAACGTTTTATTTGAAATAATGGCCTACTTATAAAAAACGAAAAACACAAAAATTATGACAAAATTTATTTTTTAGCTTCTAACTTTGAACGGAAGTATTAACGCTTTGTTGACCTCTTTTCGATAATTTTTACTATTCGATACGGGACACCCTGTATAGGACATACAGAAGATAATAGAAATCACTTTAGCTTCCTTTTTATGTTTTAATGAAATGCTTATTAACTGAATTCGATTTTGGATTATATAGGGTTCCTGAAACAATACATCTATCTTAACTTAGTCCAAAAGCCAATGATTTCGAATATACAGAGGGTAAAATGTTCATTTTGGTATTCGTTTTTCATGAATATGTCATTTTGAATACTGGTTTATCGTTCCAATATGCACATGAGGCGGTCTTTTGGCGGTGAACATTTGTCAATCTAAATTCGTGTAATTATGAAAGAAAATGCAGGTGTCACATTTTATTTTTTTGTTTTGAGATATTTTATGGTTTTGAGATATTTGGTTTTAGACAATTTACTTCATGATACATCAACAAGATAAAGTTAATTAAAAATTAATGATTTTAACCGAAATTAATCCAAACTAACCCGAACGAAGTCAAATTAACCCAAATAAATCAGAATCCGCTCAAACAATTAATTCACTGCTCGCAAGCTTTAACAAAAAATCTTTGTGCCCATGAAAACGGAGATCATTTTTAACATTTGCTAAACGGCTTATTTTCAATTAACTTTATGTTTTAGGTAAACACGCTGTATAATAAATAAAAGAGAATATTTAAAAGTGCAGTGTGGCCCAAAAAAAAAGTTTTATCATTTTAAATATGTGTATTTTACAGTTTATAATGAAAATTAAATCAGATTTTAATTGTCGAACCAAAAAAAATCCATCGAGCTCAATGTTGTGATGTTTTTATAAAATATATTTATTGGAAACTAAAAAGAAATTAAACTGTGACACTCTGTATCTCCGAAATAATTCACATATTTTAGCATATGGAATTTGTGGTGGCATTTTTCGCACACTTTTTATAGACACCCTGTATCACCCAAAATCGAAAACAGTTAAATTGCGTTTCATTGATATTTAAAAAAATAAAGCTAAGAATGGTATCAATTATTTTTCTTTATTCTGTATCGAATGGTAAAAATTATAGCGAAGTAAAAATAGTGTCAGTACTTTTACCTTTACCTATGTTTTGTATGTACTTATTTTAAGGTCAGGAGCTGATAAATCATCATGTTGAGCATCAACATATTGCTTAAGATGAGATAGAACGTACGATCAATTTAAATTAAAAACATGTTGGATTTTACTGTCAATTATAAGAACATATTTTTAATAATTATTTTGATATTTAGTTGTAGTATTTTGCTATTTTACGTATGTTTTTCTTAATTTGGAAAGTGATGTTTGATTATTTATCATAAAATAATATTTCTTACATTTCGCAATCTCAATTTCTTCTTCAATAATGTTCAACAGTCAATTTCATTTTTATGAGGCAAGAGGCAACCAAATGTGTCTGGCTATACAAGGTCGGAGCTATTAGCTGGCCATGTTATTGTTGCATGTCTTCCAGTGCAGCTTGATCTTTTTTAAGGTAGTGGGAATCAGCCAGAATTAGATGAACGCAGTACTTATGTTTCTTCTGTTAAATATTGCATTTTAAGAATTTATCAAAGTTTAATGTTTGCTTAAAACTCTAGGTTTTCTTTTATATCTGCTAATCTCGCGGTCGCCGTCGTTAAACGAGTCAATTGTTCTTAAAGCACAGTACAAACAAATAATATGATATTAAAATATATATAGATTTTTCAGTAAGTACTTGTTTACTGAGTATAATGAAATTTGCTTGGGTTTGATACTAAGTAGATGTGTACATATTACATGCACGTCTTTGAATCGTGAACGGTTCATAGTTCCGCAATCGAATCTTTATATTTTTGTAATGAACAAAGAAACAATACCATTGTCTGCTCTTGAAAAAAACACATATATTAAGCATATATGGGTCTTGACGTCAATATTTTAAAGATAATTAAAAAAACTATGATAACTGACCTGATATTGATTGTTTAAATTGGTTGTTGCAAAAAGGTGCTCCAGCGTATAGCAAACTAAATTGGTTCTAATAAAATCTCAGAATAATCATCCTTTTTTGAACCAATCGGCGCCAATATAAATTCATATTTAAGTTACAATAGGATGCTGTTGTCCTATGCAAGTGAACATCTTATGTACATCAGTGTGTTAATACAAAAGATTAAACAAACTGCATATTTTACGCTAGTCGACTAATGCAATTATGGTATTAATTGAATGATAACTAATTAGAATTAATTAGTTATGAAAGTCTAAAGTTTGATAGGGACAGATGTGTGCTTCAGAAGGACATTAAGATAATTTAATTTGAAAGTAAATACTGTTCAATGTCAACTATAAAGCAAAGTCCACAGAGCAATGCAAGTATATAGGTGCTCTCTGGTGAAAAACACTTCAAATTAAACGTAATATTGTTTTCAAATGATTCACTGCTGGATGAACAGTCGCAAGGTTTTAGAATGGTACCGTTAAAGTTATTAGCGATGTAATTTTCATTTAATGAAGATTTTTTGCATTAATTGTTTTAAGATCGAAATAAATTAAGGTCATATCCTTGAAAAAGATTTAAAAATATACCTACTTGCCGATTAGATAAAAAATCGTTTAATAATAAACATAGGTTGACTTCTGTATACATTAGTTTAAATCGATAATAATGGAAATTGGCAAATTTTGGCGTTTTAATGTAATTTGTATTGTACATTTTTAAACAAATACCATATTTGAATTACAAAACATACATCTTGAAAGAGTATTGTGCAATATTAAGGCAATTATTAAGAAAAGTATAATCAAATAAACAAAAACGTTATGTTTAATTACTGCTATAGCTAAATTCGGCCTAAGCCGCATAGGCATTGGAAATTTTGAATTGTCGTAATACTAAATTTCACGTAAAGATTATTATATGTAAACGAGCATTTGATGATAATGCATCTTTCCAACACTTTTAGCTGGTTTTGTTACCTACATACAGATTTGTAATTCAACCTTTTTGTACGCATATTTAAGTACGGCTTAGTCATTTCACTGTCTGTACTATGCTCACAATCAACTGAAACCTAAATATTTTCAAACCTATTAGGTACTTCGATTATCTTTTTTTTTTCTAAATATAAATTCTAAATATTATCTGCATGTAAACAATTACTTTTTCAACTCATGCAAATTCTTGCGTTGACCCAATCGTAAAAATAGTTTGAAGTAAGTAAAAAAGTTTCCTGCATTTATTCTCGGTTATTATATAAATTAAATACATTAATAATAAATTATATAAATTAAATAACCCGGCCAACCCAAAAACTTGCTAATTTCTTTCACACCTAATAAATAAACATTTCCACAGAAAAAAACTGTACCTATTGCTGTACGCAACTTTAACGATAATAAGTAGTTTGTGCATACATGCATATATTTTGTTGTTGCAATTTCATATAAAAAAGTAAAACTATTTCGGATTGTATGCATTTTTTTAAAAGGAACCTGGCCATTTTTTTGATTTGGAAAAATGTGCATATTTTAATTTTCATCTATCCGTATTCATATCATAACTGTTCTTAACATGAGGTTTAAAAATATATACGAATGACCATTAAAACTGAGATGCGGTTTTACTGACTAAACTACAATTTTAACGAAATCTGATCAATAAGTTGGTTTATTCGATATATTCTGAATAACATTAAGAAACTCAGTGGAATAGAATTATTTTATTTAAATTTAAACAACCTTTAACAACTGATAAACGATATCGAAGACATTTTTTATCTCCCAATATTAAATACAAAAATTTAATAGCAAAAATTTTCCCTACATCAATGCTACTCGAACACTTACAAACGCAACTGACTACTGGACAATAAAATAATTTTTTCTTGCCATTAGAATTGGAAAGTTTATTTAATAAGATTATTAACCTATAATAAGAGAATTGTCATCTTTGTTTTTTGTTTAGATTAAGACTACATGTATTAAACAAGGGCAGAAAGACCGATAGGTCGATAGCCTTTTTTTAGAAATAAAGATGTTTACTACTACTACTACTGGCAAAAAGCCAGTTTAGTATGTACCTGAGAACATTAGAACGAAACGTTGCAGAATATTTAAACATTTTGCTTTATTCGATTATGACCTATTATAAATGTAAAGGTTATAATGTTACCTGTTCAAAATTATTATCGACCAAAACAAGAAAAGCCGAATGCAATTTTATCCTCAAATACCAGGACTACTAACGATGAACTAATTAGATTTAATTAGATATATTAAGAATTCTGTTCGTTAACAAGGCGACATTCAGCATTGCGAAAATGTTTGGCAAAAAGAACATGCTAATATCATTTTGACATGCTATATCATATCATGCTACATCATTTTTGACCAGGAGAAAATGCTAATATCATTTTGAAGGAAATCCCTACATGTTTGATGTGGCATTCCTATAAATTAGGAAAAAAAGAGGAAGAAAAGAAATTAAGTGACCGATGTTTTTGGTGGGAATCTTTTCTAACGGAAAGCAATTCTGAATAAATAACAAGAGGCCATTTGGAGACAAGTTTGAGACTTGAGTGAGGACTCAAGTTAGTTGAACTTGAAAAGGATATATTTTGCTTTCACGGTTTTTTAACTTTAAAAGGCAAATATCTCGTCTAGGGCAGAAAGACCGATAGGTCGATAGCCTTTTTTTAGAAATAAAGATGTTTACTACTACTACTATCTCGTCTATTTGTTAACTTTTTGACTAACAGCTATCTATTGCAGATAAAAAGACAAGGACATAAAACTATCATCACTAAATAATCAAAATTGACAAATATCACAGTAACTTAAACTACTATTACAACAAAACTTAAGAGTAAAATATATTTATCAATTTATATGAAGGCCAGAAAAGACAAAAAAAATTCTCAGGAATGTGTGAAAATGCATTTTAAATTACCGCGACCATTTAAAATGTCAAAACCGAATGCACTCATAACTCTCCACTATTATTTAATAAATCCATTCGATCTTATCGACTTTTCCATGTTTAGAACAGCCCATTTTATAACGTTTTCATTACAAAAAAAAGTTTTAATTTCCATTAATTCAGTTCACTTTCACTTCAAATTTTACGATTACATTTGAAAACTGTGTTTAAAATAGAGCTTATATATAATTTTACAAAATCACAAATAATAATAATAATAATAATAATAGTAATAATAATAATAATAATAATAATAATAATATAAAGAATGTTAAGCAAATTATCACAAATTCTAACAAACTGGAACAAAAACACTGAGATTTAATCTAATTTATTTATATCCAAAAGATTATAATCAAGTCCAAGTCTTTTTTGCAAATTTTTGTTCGCCTATCGGAGTTATTTTGGCTGGGGAATCCGAAAATTACTGAATATTTAATGTAGGTTAAAGTAGGCGCTGCCAGTGATACTTTTCCTATTTTTAAAAGGACATACCTTCTTCGTGCCACATTGTGTGGACATTTTTTAGTCTGCAAACCTTCCAATCCGTTTTCGAGGTATATAATTATTTACAAGAATTATTAACAAAAAAAATTTTAAAAATTAATTTTGTTTCCCTATATTTGGGTTATTATCAACTTTCGGGTAGAATTTTTATTCCAGAATTTTGTGATTAGCTTTGTACCATTCGTTATGGGGCACCTTGTATATGTATAATTCGTATAATAGGTATACAACGTACTAGGGGCTAAAGTATTTCATACATATGTATAAGAAAAACAACCAATGGATTTGTTTACAAGGTTTTTGAAATTACGTGCTCCTAAAATTGCGTTTCAAGTAAACAAAATGCCAAGTAAATACGGGAGACAATGTATATTAATTTGATGTTTTTATTTACATAGCTGTTAAGCAGCATGGATCCAAGTACTCCATTTTTAGAATATTCAATATTCAAACATGAAGAGGCATTGCGCTTTTATTTTAGAAATTGAAGTTAGAAATTAAATTGCCTTGTCTCATAATCCAAACATAACAATTTTGTCAAAAATAATGTTTGATCGTTACCGCTCCTATAAGCCATTATATCGCGGATTATATAAATTTTGATAGACGGCCGATACAAGGTATGCGGAAATAATTAGAAATTAAAATAATAAAATGTTCTGATCATATATGTAATACTATTATGTATTACATATATGGTTGTAATAATGAAAATTGCTCTTAAAAGAAGCTGGAATCCATTGTCGGTAGAACACTGAAGATTTTTGTTACTAAATGTTCTTTAACTAACTTTTCGAGCTAAAATTATGAAATTCAGTATTCTTTAATTAGTGGAAATGGGAAGTTTTTTGTGAGTTAATGTGCGAATTGTAGTCACGGGAGATACACACAAGGGATCTCCTATATAACTATGCCACTAATCGTTCTGTTTGTTACATTTTTTAAGTCAAATTACTGCACCACACATTTTTCATCTTATCGGTTTTTTATGTATGTTTATTACATGCATTTTAATAAACATATGTTCCCCAGATTTAAATCCCCTCGGTTGCTTTCAGTGGCAATTTTTGAAGAAGTTGACCTTTTTCACTTAAAAATATTTGCGATTCACTAGTTTGAGATAAAAAAGTAACAAATGTCACACACAAAAAAGTTACGTAAGATCCTGTATGTGACGCTCTTGACTAAAATCTGCGCCACTTTGACACATACAAAACTTCCTTCTAAAGAACATCTCGTGTTAAAAAAATACTTCATCATTCAAGCCCAGACTGTTTAAAATGAAACCCGTCAGATTTTTTTCTAAAGAGTTCCAGCCAGAAAAGTTTGGGGCATATTATTAAGAGCTTTAAAAAATAATTTTGATATCTAGAACCATCTCTCCAAATACTCTGACTTTACTTCCGTGTATAACTTTACTTGACTAACGTCCCAAGTATGACTTACAAATGTAAGCAAAGTCACGGACATTCTACCGTTTACTCTATTTTCAGAAACAACAGAGTCATTTTATAACATAAATGGTTAAAAACAAGTTAATCATTTGTCAATGAACATGTATATTCCGCGTTTCCCACATTTGCTTAAAACGACCTTTTAATTGAGCTCTTGCAGGTTAACAAACTATGTTGTGGTTATCAAAATTACATCGCATTGGCGCCGACTACAATTGCAATTCATTTTTGTTTTCTCATATTGCTCAAAAACGTATTTCAACAATTTGATGAAATTAGTCGCATTACTTTACCTGTAAACACCAAAACTACCTGAGCCAACTCTAACCGAAGTAAATTTGGAATTATATTCTGAGTCATTCTGTTTGAAATAATAAATGTATATCTTAATTAATAAATAAATATCTTTTCTGTTTGAAATAATAAATGTCATAAACAAATACATAAAAATCAGACGTTGTCAATATACCGGTTTAAAAACTGATAATAATTAAATAAGTGTAATAAATAAATAATAGTTTGGTCGAAACTCAGGCGAAAGTGATTTATTTTTTGCACTTTTAAGATCAACTACTACTCTTTCCTTGGTAGGTAAATTCATGCTTGCAGTTAGATAATAAAAACATATAACAACCTTCAATGTATGCCTCGTATATGAGTTAAGTAAGTCTTGGAAATTAAATTCACTTCACTTCAAGGAATATATACGGATTTAATATATAAAAGCATTACAATTGCTACACCCATTTTTTCTACAATCTGCTTTTGTCTTTAAAGGTGGTTTTAATGTCCTACAGGTCAAATGCTCAATTAAGACTTACAAGCAGCATATAAAACGCCCATTAGATAAATTGCCTCAAGTAACGTCCGACCGACACAGTTTCTGATATCATATGAGCTTTACGTGACTTCCAACACTTTCGGTTCGCCATATCAGGTAATATTACAAAATTTAATTTTGAACTCAATGTTGTGATTTAGCAAATATGTTAGCTATCACTCGTAGGGAAGCTGATATTGTTAATTATCTAGTTAACCAGATATTTGTCGAAAATATATTTACAAGTAGTTAATCTACTTAATATCTAATTAAGCTTATTAAGTACATAGAAAATCCGGAGAGAAATTAAATTAACGTCGATAATTCAATTAAAACACCAATAGTATATCAACTTTTGTTTTACCTAATAAAATTATCCATTGCTTTAATTAGCAAATTTTAGCAGATTTTTAAAACTTCATGCAGGAAATCTAAAATCGAGACGTTCAAAAAATAATACCCATTAGGCTAGGGACACAACACTGTCTGCTGATTTTTCCTTGGGCTCTAATTCAGTACATTCTCTAGATATATCGTTTAGGAACGATATTCCTTATTTAAGTAGTAGTAAACATCTTTATTTCTAAAAAAAGGCTATCGACCTATCGGTCTTTCTGCCCTTGTTTAATACATGTAGTCTTAATCTAAATAAAAAACAAAGATGAAAATTCTCTTATTCTAGGTTAACAATCTAATTAAATAAACTTTCCAAATCTAATGACAAGAAAAAATTATTTTATTGTCCAGTAGTCAGTTGCGTTTGTAAGTGTTCGAGTAGCGTTGATGTAGGGAGACGGAAGCGGGATTGTCTGGTTGGTCTTGTAAGACAAAGGGGATTCAGTATGGTCCAGTTGTAGGGGTTGTTTGTCCATTTTGTCTGTAGATGTATGAGTCTTTCCGAAATCTTTGTCATGTTTGTGCGTTCGTATAGTAGTTGGGTGGAGGGGTTGTGTAGTGGGTTTTGGGGGTGTCTTATTCGTGTTATTAGTCTTAGTGCAATTTGTTCTGTTGTTTGTATATAACGTTTTGTCCTTCCTTATTTAATTTAATGAACGAAACCAGTAATGGGCGTTTTAGAAAATATATTTCAGTATTGGGACTGATTTCGATGTTTAAACATTGTTTAAATGCATGAATATCAAGTGACATACCTACTTTACAGTCAACAATTTCAACAACTGATAGAAATTCATGGACATTGCGTAGTGCGAGTAAAACATTGCTAACTTGGATATCAACGATAACACTGGTTAATAGCCAATATAGTAGTTAAACTATGTACTGTTTTACTTAATTTTCTTTTACATTTATAAAAAGTGTTCTTAAGAACATATGCAAAGCACTTATTAAATTAAACTGGCAAACTGAAAATTAGGGCAGATTCTACTTCGCATGTTTAGCTTTTATACGGTTTGTATCCGTTTTACAAAAAATGTAAACATAGATCTGTGAGAATAATTTCACTGGCCGAGTACTTTTTACATTTTGACTTATTTTGTCTTTATGATAAGACAAGCGTCACGAAATCAGTTGCGTATACCGAATATGATTTTACAGATATTTTGCGATCGGTATCTTATTTACATTTTCTTGAACAATGATAATTTTAGCCATAAAGAACTTACTAGGAAAACAGACAACTACAAGTACGAATTGACAAAACACTGTCATTTTCTTTTTCCCCTGAACAAGGGCTCCCTCAAGGATCCCCGCTCTCACCGTTTCTCTACAATATATACTGCCATGACATATACAATTACAACTTACCAGACAAAAATCAAATCGACAGATCGGCATACATATTACAATACGCAGACGACACGGCACTTATTGTACATGACAAAACTACTGAGAGAGCAACGCAAAGACTCCAAACACTAACAAACAACACAATGACATGGTTTTATAAATGGAGACTAACACCAAACGCGTCAAAAAACCAACTTGTGCTCACAACAACTGCTCACAAACCACAGACTCAACGCTGATTCCCCTACAATAACAGCAGACGGCCAAACGACACAACCAAAAAACGACGTAAAATACCTTGGAATAACAATCGACCACAAACTTAGACTCACTAAACACATGCGAAACATCAGGGCAGAAACAATGAAGAGAGCGAAACACTTCCGATCACTAACCTACAAAGACAGAGGAATTACCACAAACACCGCCACCAAAATATATAAAGCTATTTGTAGACCCTTGCTAGACTTTGGACATGTACTCATGACCAACGGAACAGAAAGGACAAAACGTTATACACAAACAACAGAGCAAATTGCACTAAGACTACTAACACGAATAAGACACCCCCAAAACCCACTACACAACCCCCCCACCCAACTACTATACGAACGCACAAACATGACAAAGATCTCGGAAAGACTCATACAGCTACAGACAAAATGGACAAACAACCCCTACAACTGGACCATACTGAATCCCCTTTGTCTTACAAGACCAACCAGACAATCCCGCTTCCGTTACCCTACATTAACGCTACTCGAACACTTACAAACGCAACGGACTAGTGGACAATAAAATAATTTCTTCTTGCCACTGAAATCTTATTTATTCAATAACATTGTTAACCTAGAATGGGAGTTATACGGTGGCCATTGTGCTTGTGTAGATTATCGTAAAATCATGAGGGTTATGTCTAGTATTTACCAGAAAAAAACGAATTATTTAATATTTTTACTCACTTGCCCTCACCCTTTCTTCAGGTTCAAGTCTCATCTTTTCAGATTAATTGGGTTAGTGCTATCAATAGAAGAACATTTCCTTTAAATCTTTTTTATTTCCTTTGCTAATTTATCTTAATTAACCAAATAAATTATATTTCCACCAATAGATGATTCACTAACAGCGAAACCATATCCATGTATGTACTAATATGCCAACGCATTAAAATGTATTAGTTGTAAAATCAACACAATTCAGAAATAAATGAAACGACACGATGCACCGAGCAACCAGAATAACGATTCAAAGACTGCAAAGAAAAACCGTTTGATACCGAGAAACAAATCACATAAGAAAACCTGCATGTAAAATTATATTTTAGCACTAATGGAACTACGAAGAAAAAATAAAAACGCAATCAAAATCGAAAGTAACACCAAAGATTAGAGAATCAAACTCAGAATTTTACAAATGTTGTGAATGTGATATACTCACAGTAATGATGAATTGTAAGGAAAAATGAGGCATAGTAGAAAATTACATAGAAGAATAAAGAAAAGGTTTGAAGGGAAATACAAGATTTTAAAAACATCTAGGGATATTTTAATAGAAAAAATGTATTAAGGAGTCGGTCAAGACTCTTCAATAATTCCTAGTTTGCCGCATAACAATTTAACTGAGCCCAAAAACCATTTCAATTTACTGCATGAACCAGAAGGTTTGATTGAACTTTTTTGTGTACTAAGTATAATTATCGTCAAAAACTGATTCTTGATCCTATTCTATAAAAACAAGGTTTTAATTGAAATTTGAGAGTCAATACATTCCTATCTGACAACATTAAGTAAAACTAATGGCTGTATAATATGACCTAAATTTCTAAACAGCATTAGGTTTATTTCGTTCAAAATCGTATGTGAGAACTAAAACATATGGTCTTTGAGATCCATTCGTCAGTGCCTATATGTTTTTGTTTTTCAAGATATCTATTTTTGTGGGTGATAATTAAGCAGCAAAAATATTTACCAAGTCAATATACTCATCGTACTGTAATCTGATAATGAATTGCAACTAACGTCAAATTAAGTATGCCAGTAAATAGATTCAGTAAATAACACAAACTGAATATTTGTAGATAGTAGTCAAATTGCTATAGAGGAGGATACATATGCAAATTATCTTCGATTTGTTAAACAATGAAAATGAAAAGTGATTAGGGATTTTGAAAATTTCACTTATCGCCAAGTTATAAAACTCATGAACATTTCAATACCTTCAATAAATAGTAACTATTATATGTATTTTTCTGGAAGTATAAAAATTACAGCTATTCAGGTATTGTGGAAATTTAATTGATACAACAGAAGACTAAATATTATCAAATTTAAGAAGCTTTGAGACACATTAATTAAGTTATCAAGTTTGGCGTCTCTGTGACTGATCTTTTAAATTTATTCAAAATTTGTTGTCTAGTATCTCATTATCATCCGCGTGTTTCCATAAACAGACGGTGCTAAAACCATATTTAAAATTCAAGGAAACTAACTACATAGTATTCATCGAGCATTTTTTCAATCTGTTCATGTGAACAAAGAATGGTAAATAATGCGGAACGCGGCAGATAATACATATGTTGATCACTTAAAACAGTAGTTATCATTACACAAGGAAATTTTTTATGACATGAGATATGCTTCTGCTTTCATAATTAGGTGAGAATTTGGTAACCACTTAAAATAGCACCTGAATAATTCAGAATAGGAAAATAACATTTTAATATGGAATTTTGTATAAATTATATATAAATTTAGAATATTTTAATGTTCATTCCACCTTCTCATGCGATATTTAATTTTTTGTCCATTGATAGTTGTTTTTCGTCGCTTTTTAACTTGCATCTCTTAATTTTTGTTCCTGTAATTAATTAATTCTATTGTCACTTGAAGAATAACAAATATTGTATCAATTATGTTTTGTTTTCAAATAGGGCGGCATTATTCAATTGGTGATCGTGCAGTTACGTTCTCGTTATGTCTGAAGTGTGTAAAATTAAATGGAACAAAACACTATATTTAATTACTGTTGTGCTACACCTGTCGGCAATATTATGCTTCCACATATATTTGTCGTTTTAGAAAAATCGATACTTCCTGAATGACAAGTTTTTTTATACAACATCTGTTAGTGTTTATATTATTTGCATAAAACATATATTCAAGTCATACATTATGATTTTGTGCAGTGGTTCGTTATCGAACTTTGGACTTATAAATTAAAGGAATTCTGACATAAAAATAACGTCGTAAATACACTTGTTTGTAATGATTTATGCTAACTGGGTTAAGGACGTGAATATCGACTTAATCCATGAAATTAGATGCTTGTTGAACAATAGAATTGAAATCACGTTCGACTTTGCTCCTATACGGCAGTATTTTCAAGATTTTTATATTCTCTATAAATCCAGCTAAATCGAACTTAAAATCGTTTACTAAAAACCATGATATTCATGCTGGCTGCACGCTATCTTATGTACCTTCCTCTACTGTCCTTTAGTTCATGCATGTTTCTATCCATTTTTGGGCGATTTTATTCGGGAAACATCAAACAGAATTTGCTGTGGCCTCAATATTCAGGACAATTATACATTCGTGTAACAAAGAACTAAAGAGTTTTCAATTCTTAGAAACAGTTTGTTTGGTGGATTTCTAAGTCTCCGAATTTTTGTTAAGTTAATACGAAAAAAGTCCAATTTCTTTCGGTTACACTTCGACAGTTTCGACAGAACTGTGAGAAGTCGTTTACCAATATTTATACTAAGCTTTATTCATGTAAAGCACGAACGCATGCATTTATCATGTATTTATAATAGTTTAAAATCGTCTAATCATATTAAAAATTGTTATTTTATGAGGATTTTATTATTTTTCAATGAAAATAAAAAATACGTGGGATATCTTGCCATTTACGATCATTAGGTGTGATTCTGGATGAAAGCATCTTGAAAATGAGAAGTTTTTTTTTATATTGTACACATTATACTTCTTTGTGAAATTCTCTTTTACATGGTGTAACACGTTCGGGGTCTTAGCATTTGAATTTCGTAAACCTTAAAAGACATGAAGCTGATTAAATTTGACAAAAATTGCGCATTTTGAAACTGAAAAACGTGATGTTTTTAAAGTTGGAAATTTCCCATTAATTCCAAAAATATTCGGAGAAAACCGACTACCCTTGAAATTATACTCTATACAGATCTCTAATGCAATGTTGAGTTTTCGAGCCACCATCATCAGCTTAATTTTTTAAGCACAGACCTGCATGTTTGACATCATTTTGCGAATACTACGGATCCTAGCAATTCAACTTAATAAATTTGATCAACAATTATGTATAGATTTATTTATGTAAGTACTAAAATTTAAATAATAACAGAAACATTATGATAATGACATTGAATGCTGTAATTGTTCGAAAATACCATTCCGTTTTCTGCTTTACATCGGAGTAATTTGACACAATTTATTCCCATACTCAGTCGCAATCCGTATCTTCAATTGCTCCAAACAAATTATTTTTAAATTTTTATACGAAAACTTCTAAGAAAAACATAAAATTTGTCATTATTTCATTTGGTACTAAAATACCTACCTTATTCTAGCAGGCCTAGTTATTAACATATTAATACTAGTCTAGTATTTTAACATAACATAACATAACTACTAGTCTAGTATTTTAACATTATTAGCTTCCACTTTAAATTTGTTAAAAATTGATACTTTCAATCAAGGTCGCTGTTACAGGTTTTTATAATACAATGATAAATATGATATAGCGAATAAACGATTAATGTTTGAGAGGAAAACTTTTTATAATGGCCCTACTTGAACAAAAAGTTAATGATGTTGATCCGGAAACGAAAAATTGGGTCACTTTCTGGTTTCCACCCCTCTAGCGTTTGAAGTTGAACATATGATCATCCTATATATAATCTGTTTACTAACAACTTTTGCGATTGGTGCTTGTGGACATTTTTCACCTTTCGAAATTCTCTATTTTTTCACAGGAAAACGAAGCTAAAAAGGACGAAGACTCCATGACATCCACATTCTCGATCACACTAGGGTCTCGGAACCGCAATTCGAAAAATGTCGCGCATTTGCCAAATCTATATTTTGCTTGTTCTTGATTTTTTCTTAGGCAGATTTTGTAGTAGCAATTTGTGTTAGTTTTGATTTATTGCCTGTTTTTTTTAATCGTGTTAAGCACCTATCTCCACCAAAACGAGAAATTTCGCGATTTGTTGCGAAATATTTAATGCATTGATTATTGCCCGTACAGCATCGGCATGATGGAAGGTGTTTGAAACGTAAAATAAGACGACGTATCCCGATTTCTTATGAAAAAAGTTCTCGAAAACTGTTTCCAAAGAAACACCACTTAGAAAAGTTGATAGTAAACAGATCATCTACAAGGTAAGCATATTTTTAACTTCGAACGCGATGGGAATGGAAAGTAGAAATATACTCATTGAATTTCAGTCTGATATGAATGTTGTAGAGAATAAAATAGTGTTCTAATAATGTGATCATTAATTTACAATATTTTTGCTAATAAACAGAAACAAATAATTTAGTTTTACCTCGAAAAATACCTGAAGTAGTCGGAATTTTGTTCAGCCTAAAAATCGCAGCTTTTACTTAATATAACATACTTCATATATCGGACTGATTACGAGATCCCAATGCCAACACTCGAATTTCTTACATCTTCGTATACAACATTGTATGGACAACCATACAGCTTTGTTTTTTAGTTTCTTAACCGTTAACATTTGGACATTTTAAAGACTTGAATAACTCAAAAGACCATTTTAGTGCTCTTCGGAGAGACACACTTGGATGTTTTGTTCAGTTATTAGTTACTGTTATGTTTATCTCTTGCAAATAAGCTATGGGCCCTACCCTGACCATTCTAACTACCTCATAAAAGTTCAATGATTGCTTGTTCTCTCCGCAGCATAAAAATACGCTTATAAAAAAAAGTTTACTTAGTGCTCGCTTTAGTGAACATCGCTTTAGTGAACAATTTCAACCTTTACACTGAAAAAGTGCACTTCTGGAATCTTTCCGTGCAACTGACTTACAAACATATTGGTTTTCATGGTTTCATTCGTTCAAACATATATGGTATTGCTGTCCCCCAGCACTAGAAGATCAATCACTCCTTGACAATGGAACTTTTTGGGTTTTGGGCTTACTTTCTATACTCTATAGGTACTATTTTTCTGATGAATTGAATTAATATTTTTCTGAATTAATGTTTTATTTATATATTTGTATATAGTAAAATTAACGTTTCTGACTAGACCTGCTTTCAACAGTGCGTTGCGATCAAGATGGTCACTTCTCATTTCAGTCATTTCCACCAAATTCTACTTAAATCGTCAATTGATACCAATGATGTGATATCATCTGGCTCAAGCGCTCTGCGTTGCCATTTGCCAATACATTTCTTCAGCTCGTATTGATTAATATGGCTATTTATATATACGTTTCTAGCTGATATTTATCACGAAGCGAGCATGTGGCAACACTGCCAGTAAAACAAAGGTAATATCACGCAACCTAAGCGTGCACATCACTGAACAGACAACACAGAAACAAGCTTGCGGGTGTAAACAGAAAACTTCTGTAAATAGGCGTGCAAGTTGAGTGAATACGAAATTCCAGGTTAGTGCTTCTTGAGAGTGATTACAACAAACGTTTTTTTGTGAACCGCGATTCGGTTAATTTGTCTGAATTTTTCAGTGATTTGTTAATTAATAATAAAACAATCTTATTATCCTTGCATGCCATATTTCCGTTTATGATGTTAACTGAAAGTCCTTTGATTAATTTCAATCATTCTTTATCTGGGTAAGCATACAACTTATTTTAAAATTTAATCTGATTTTCCTGAATATATTAATTAATTTTTGATGCAATAGATGCAATTGGAAATATCTTCCAGGATATTATAATTTTAAAAAAATTTATGCCAATTATTAATTTGCTTCCTAATTTACTTTTAACTCGATTGTTTTCCTTAACGGACGAGGATTAGTACTATTATTTTATAAAAATTTATCACCACCAAGCACAATAATAATTGTTTTCAATTAATAATATATGCCCATTAAACATGTATGGTTGATTAAGAATTAATAATAATATTTACAAGTTGTCGTTATAGGTCATGCACATTATTAACAAATCCTTTATCAAAATTGATTTATTGTTGACTTAATTTCAATCGGATCGGAATAGTTTTATTATTGGAACATTAATAGGCTCAAAGTATCATGATTTTGTCTCAAAATAAAGAGCAGTATTCATAGAGAAAACATATTTTCGCTCACAGTGCTGAAATACGAATTTTGTTTATAACTGATAGTTCTGCGTTTGAAACGTTGGGCCTAGTTTACATTCAAATTCAGCGCTTTTGAAGGCCGACTTCACAATGTTTAGTTTCTTTGACTCCGTTTTTAATGTTTGCTTTAATGTTTCTCAAATTACACTATTTTTAGTAATATTTGTTTCGTATCTGATACGAACAGCCTCGAAATTGAAGTTTTTTTTTAAATAACGATATTAATGACTAATCTTGCAAACTCGTTTCTCAATTTGTCGCATATACATTTCTTAATTTCCACAAGCAAAGTTCACCCAACTTTTTGCAAGGTCTTTGTTAGGTCATTTTCCATACATTTTTTAGACTTGATTACTTTTCTTTTATAAACGTATTTCTACTTTGTAACTTTATATTCAGCTATTGGCAAACTGATTCAAAAAATTTCCGCTAACCACTGGCCGACTATCATTTTAATGGTTCGTTTTATGAGTTAAGTTTCAAGGAAAAGTCCATGTCTAGTATGAAGCATTTAAAGATCTGTAATCTTTTATAGCTTGCATAACTCTTCATATTCTCGTCAATTCATTGTAAACCACGACCTGCTGTACTTAACTCTATTTGCTCTTTTCCGTTTGACACATTTTGGAGCATTAGAAATCAATTTGTTTACTTGTTCGTTTTTTCCTCCGGACTATTGCACTTTTTTCTGCCTATTAGTTTTGCGATTGAACCTCTTATTTTCCGGACAATTGCGAGGTCGTTAGTTTAATTATAACTATTATTTATTCATTAATATCTTCCCTGTTTACTATTTACTAGTTAACATAATTAATTTCCTTAAGCGAGTGTTCCTTGGCATTGTCGCTATGTTATTGCTTGTTTACCCTCTATCATTCTGAATCTACGCGCCTATGATTTTGGACGGTGGCCTCCAAACGTACCTGATTTAAAACGGAAACAGTTTTCTTATGGACTTTTCACCTTATCGTCTTACTTACTTATCCACGTTTATATTCGACATTGGGCTACTCATGTAGTTGCCGATTGGGCTTGTTTACTTCATAATTGGCTAGACGTGAAAGCTATCCTTTCATTCTTTCTTGTCTGGTAATCGCTGACATTCCACCGCGAATTTTTCATTATATTTTTATCACTATAAAAAATACTACATTATGTGATTAAGAGAATTTATATGAATACCAGAATATGTAAGGGGAAAGCTAAAGAAGTAGCATAACTGCAAGCATTCTTTTGACAATCAAATTTAATACAGATTTAGGTGTCAGGTTAATAAAATAAATGCCAAGTTAGCTCAAACTGGAATTAAAATAAGTAGGGCATTGCAAAAAATAAAAGATCTGACTGAACATTCTCAAGCGGCCTCTTCAGTAAAGAGAATGTAAAATCAGTAAGATGAATAATTTATTTTGAAGATAAGTAGGTATTGCATGCATGACTTGAGGTATTAATTTATATAACATATTGTTTAAGCTGCTAAAGCACTAAACATGTTTAATCATACCTACATGTTTTTCTTATAATAACTAACTTTTTCAATAATAAATTCTATTCATTAACTATCTACCTACTTAACCCTAAAAAACTAACAACCTTGCTGAAGAAATGCGAAAATATTATATCTACGATTGTTCCAAATAGTGACAACGTATCCCAGCCAGCACCTATCATGATAATCACGTGAAAAAAACGTGGTAATGTACACCGAAGTTGCCAATTCCGTCACGGTGATGAGATTATCACTGCGATAATAATATCACAGTGAAATCTCGTCGTTTAACGACGTGCACGGACGTCATAACCATTCAAAATGTAACTTTTTATGTCTTGTCCTGATAATAATATCCTTTGCAAGGGAATTTTAAATCAAATGTTTATACCCAATCATAAAAGCTCATCCAATAGACAAATATTAATTCATTCCAATGTATTCCTGGGTTTCAGTCAATTTTATTGTTTATTATTTAAAATGTTACAAATACGTTTCAGTGTCTTTATCCACCATCATCAGTTTCATAAAATATCCATTTTACATTTAATATCAATTCAATTAAAAAAACTTTCACAAAATTAACATATTAAAATTCAAATCACACACATATTAAAAAGTACAATTTGGGACCTTGGTTCTCAGGTGATGAGTCGGGATAAACATGTTCGGGAAAAGACTAGAATCTATTGTTTAGAGATCTAAATTTGACTTACATGTTTAGATGTTTCTTCCTTTACATTTGGTTGGACATTGATTTACCTATTTTATTCGATATCGAGCGAGTGCCCGAAAAACCTGTTTATATTTCGCCTTTTCTTTGCATTCTTGGAATTGCTCTGTAATTCTTCAATATCTGCTGTTTAATTTTTATTTACCAGGACCATTCAATTCATGCATGCGATCATTTAATTAGCGTATGATACACAGAGCTAAGATTGTCTGTATCTGATCTGAAGTTTATTGCATTCTGATGTTTCTTAATTTGTATCATTTCATGGATTCTTCTCTTATTATAGTTGTCCTCATTGATCAATATTTGTGTGTTATCGAAATCAAAATCATGCAACTTTTGTTGTGCATGCTGTGCTAACGCTGTTGCATTTTCGTTAACCTTTCTTAAGCTATACTTATGTTCGTATATTCTTTTTTTTAAATATTGCCCTGTTTGTCCTATGTATGTGTTGTCACAGTTCAAACAGTCAATCTTGTATATTACGTTAGGTGTGTCCAACTTATCGCTTCTAGGCTTAAATTTTGTAAAACACTCTTTTGCTAAGTTGTTTTTAGTTTTTTCCGCTATAGTAATATTATGCGGTCTTAAAACATTTTTTATTTTTGTGTTGATTTCTGGTATGTGCGGTAATGATACATACTTGATTTCACCCTCTTTTTTCTTTTTTATATTATTTATGTTGTTCCATTTATTTGCATTGTATATTTTATTAATTCTTTGTTTTATAATTGGTTCGAAGAATTCTTTGGGATAGTTTTTCATTATTAGTACCTTCTATATCCACAATGTGCTAATTTTATCGCTCTATCAGTAAGAGCTGTTACCACATTTTTTTTATATTGAATAGGTGCATATGATTGGTAATTCAAGTATCTACCAGACCACACATCCTTTGTGTACCAGTTTGTTTTTATTTCCCCATTATTGTCATACACAACCGTCACATCCAAAAAGTTTAATGACCCGTTTTTGTCTTCCTCAATGGTGAATTTAATGGTTTCATGGAATGCATTAAACTTATCTAGTGTGTATTGAACTTTTTGGTTTGGCAGGCACATTATGCAGTCATCCACGTATCTTTTAAAAAATCCACATTTAAAGTTCAAATCAGGTATTAGTTTTTCTTCCAGACTTTCCATTACAAGGTTTGCAATTGTTGCAGCTATGAGGGACCCCATAGCTACTCCATATATTTGCGAATAGAAATTGTCCTCGTACCGGAAGTACGTGGACTTAAGGCACAGCTCTACCGCCCCAATAAATTCACCTTCGGGCAATGATGTATATTCCCTAATTTCAGACCATTTATTTCTTATGCACTGTATTGAGTAATCTACCGGGACGTTTGTGTATAGCGATACTACATCAAGCGATATTAGGCGATGGTTCTCAGGTATCTTCTGTTTTTTTATAAATTCGCAGAAGCTCCATGAGTCTCTAATGTGATATTGTGAACTTCCCAGTATATTACTCAACACAGCTGACAGGTACTTAGACAATTGGTAAGTCGGTGCATTTATGTTGCTAACTATCGGTCTTAATGGGTGGCCTGCTTTGTGAAGCTTTGGCAGGCCATATATAAATGGTGCTCGGCCGTTGTTGCAAGATAGTGTTCGTTTTAAATTATCTGTTATTCCAATGTATTCCTGGGTTTCAGTCAATTTTATTGTGGTACACAAAGGATGTGTGGTCTGGTAGATACTTGAATTACCAATCATATGCACCTATACAGTATAAAAAAAGTGTGGTAACAGCTCTTACTGATAGAGCGATAAAATTGGCACATTGTGGATACAGACAAAAAAATCTGGAAAAAATAAAAAAGGTACTAATAATGAACAACTATCCCAAAGAATTCTTCGAATCAATTATAAAACAAAGAATCAATAAAATATACAATGCAAATAAATGGAACAACATAAATAATATAAAAAAGAAAAAAGAGGGTGAAGTCAGATATGTATCATTACCGCACATACCAGAAATCAACACAAAAATAAAAAATGTTTTAAAACCGCATAATATTACTATAGCGGAAAAAACTAAAAACAACTTGGCGAAAGAGTGTTTTACAAAATTTAAGCCTAGAAGTGATAAGTTGGACACACCTAACGTAATATACAAGATTGACTGTTTGAACTGTGACAGCACGTACTTAGGACAAACAGGGCAATATTTAAAGAAAAGAATATACGAACATAAGTATAGCTTAAGAAAGGTTAACGAAAATGCAACAGCATTAGCACAACATGCACAACAAAAGTTGCATGATTTTGATTTCGATAACACACAAATATTGATCAATGAGAAGAATCCATGAAATGATACAAATTAAGAAACATCAGAATGCAATAAATTTCAGATCAGATACAGACAATCTTAGCTCTGTGTATCATACGCTAATTAGATGATCGCATGTATGAACTGATTGGACCATGTAAATGAAATGTAAACATCTGATATTGAAGAATTGCCAAGCATTCCTAGAATGCAAAGAAAAGACGAAAGATAAACAGTTTTTTTGTTTCGCTCGCTTGATATCGAATAAAATATGGAAAATTCAGTGACCAGTCAAATGTGAAGTTGGTAGCAACTATATACGTAAGTTGAATTTAGATCTCTAAAACAATAGATTCTAGTCTTTTCCCAGACATGTTTGTCGTGACTCATCACCTGAAAACCAATGTTCTGGATGTACTTTTTAATATGTGTGTGATTTGTATTTTAATATGTGAAAGTTTTCTATTTAATTTGATGATAACTGTAAATATATATTTTAGACAAACTGATGATGGTGGATAAAGACACCGAAACGTATTTGTAACATTTTTAAATAATAAACAATAAAATTGACTGAAACCCAGGAATACATTGGAATGAATTAAAGTACAGTCAGGAAAAGAATATACAAAACGAAAAAATAATCTGTTATGAATTTATTTTTATGCCATGAATTTATTATTTTATTTAGTTTTGTTTGAATATTTGTAATTAAAGTACAGTCAGGAAAATATACAAAACAAATATTAATATAAATATTTCTCAAAATTATAAATTTATGGAAGAACGTTAAATGTGTCTTCATTAATGTCACACTGAAAAAACTTCATATTTTTCTATTATGCCGGTACATGTTTATTACCAACATTTATTCTTCCTTTCAGGTCTGGCAACATGAATAAACTGTGTCGGCAAGTATCAATTGAGTCACCGGGACCCATTATTAAGGACTGTGTCTTCAGTTTTGAAGTACCAGTTCCAGATGTTCCATCCAAGGGAGCCCGCATTCGGGTAGTCTGCGCAGGAGCTTGCTATCGCATGCGCACACGAAGTACTTCAACTTCTAGTATGTCTTCCATAGAAGAAGCTAACTACTCCCCAGCGCATCATGGTGTTAGAGATGGAGCTCTTTTTCCTGGCTATGAAGTGGCTGGAGTTATTGATGCATTGGGCGGGGATGCCACTGCTGGTGTACGTAATATTTTAGTTTGATAATTCAGCAAAAGAGTGTTAATATGTCTTTCTCCTGCAGGAATTCAAGATTGGGAGTCGAGTAGTGCTTTATCCCTATGATGGAATTCCCCATGGTTATGCGGAATACATTGTGGTTCCTTCTTTAGATTTCTTGGTGCATGTTCCAGACACCCTTCCTCTTGGGGTAGCTGCCATGTTACCAACTGGTGCTCTATTAGCTAAAAACGCTGTTCTAAGCGCACACAAATATGTTTTGCAAGTAATTGAAGATAAAGCTGCTGCCCATGTGGTGCGCATTTTGATTGTCGGCACTGGAGGTCTTGCTCTATGGGCTCTACGTATTGCTCAACATCATTTTAAAGCTCCAGAATATATTAATCGCGTCAAGATAACAGTTGCAACATTGAAGGACGAAGGCCTTATGAGGACTGCCGCTGAACTCAAACGGTAATTTTTAACTCAATCATGAGATCTAAAACGGATTAAATTTGGAAAAAGTGAAAGAATTGGTCTTATTTGGCTCATGCATGATTAGATAAGATCCATAGTCAGAACAGATTTACAGCGGTCCCAGTTTTTATGATCAGGACTTCAGCTATCATAAGAAAAACTCGTTTTGCGATATGTTTGTTATATAAACGAGGTCCGTTTTCTTTTCCTTTTTAATATACAGGGTGTAAAAATTAGCACATGAAAAGTGTTTTTATTTTTTTATATCCGAACTGAAACAAGTTTTATCTTTAACACCCTGCATATCAAAAAGGAAAAGAAAACAGTCGTATACATATATGACAAACATATGTTAAAATGCGTTTTTCTAACCATACCTGAAGCCCTGATCATGAAAACCGGGATACCCAGTATATGCGTTTGCTTTGCATAGAAATGGGGCATTTCAAGTTAAAATGAACCAACATAATTTAAATAATATTAATACAACTAAATAAAGCATGTTGAGTTCAATAACTATAGTTTTCCATTCTACCCGACGCATCTTATGTAATCAACCGCAAGTGTTATAAATGTTATGTACAATTTCAATTTGTTTGTTTCAGAGTAAACATAGTCCAATGGAATGAAGATTTATATGAAAAGCAATTAATTGAAAGGACTAAAAATGCTTGCAACGGATTAGTTGACATTGTTATTGACTTCGGTACCACGTCTAGATCTTTGCACAGATCTCTACAATGCTTAAATGTTGTAAGTATTTTTGCAACAATTCCAGTTGACTATCTTTTTTTAGCTGTGTTATACTAATTGAATTTTAAAATAAAATATTTGCTTTTTTTCTAGGGCGGAGTTGTTTTGGTTAGTGAAGAAGTGGCTGAACGTCTTTTACCAAAGTTTTCCCGATTAATCCATCAAACAAATCAGAAGATTGAAGCAGTGGCAAATGGATCCATCGAACAACTGAAGGAATTGGTGAAATATGTTGCTGAAGGAGCTATTATTCCTCCTCCTCATACAGAATTCTCGGCTGATGAAGCCTCTAAGGTGGTGGAAAAGCTGTGTCACTCCCAAATACCTGGCAGAGCAATTCTGCGTTTCCACGACATTCAGTAGATCATGTTCAGTAGAATAAATCGACTTTTTTCGTGGAATATGTATTATATTCCGCTTCACCTTTATCTATTTATGATCTTTTTTACCAAATATATGTTTTGTGATTGTAATATTTCCATGTAGATTAAGCAATTATTTGGTTAATATTCTGGGACAAGGCATCTTATCAAAAACCTGTTCGCCATTCATCTGAAATTATATTGAATGTTATTTCTCAACCAGGCTAGTATTTTAAAATTATGGTATTTGGTAAGACGCTTATTTGTACCTTGGCATTGTGATAGGCTTTGTTTTAGTAGTCTTATATGTTTTTAAACCCGTTTCTAGCTTTTGCCTACCTAATTTGAAGATACGTAAGCGACTACCTTAAAAATTTATGGATCGGCGGGTCTGATTAGTTGGGTAAATAGCTAGGTATGGAGTAGAAAGTTGTACCTAACACTATACAGTATAATTCCTCATCTCTAAGTAATAAAATGTTTTATGAAAAATTGTTTAAGGATGTATCGTAAGTAGTAGAAGATTGTTATATTTTTTATTAATTCCTTTTAGTTTAAGTCTGTTCTAATAAGTTTCTATTTTTTGTATGTACATATAAAATATACAATAAATAATACATCTATCTTGAAGTGACTTTTTCGGCGAACAATACCAATCAACCCTAATTCACACGAACCAGTTGGACTGAATAGTTATTCTGTTTAACTTTTCAATGGTCAATGGCAACAGATATAGGTATATTTAAAATGTTTTTACAGATACTAATAGATCCTCATCTTCACAGATTGCCTTGCGTTTATTTGCAAAGTGACTATTCTATTATGATCATAACTTTATCAATGGAAATGCATAATCACGTAATATTTGCATTTCATTAAAACGGCTGATCCAAATCCAACAAAGAAAGTAATTTTTCATCCTAAAAGTTCTGAAAGCTAACTTCAGCATTTCAAGATGAAAGCTGATGACCTTACTTTTGGGCATTGCCAGATTGCAGCCACTCTATCGTATCATTTAGGGATATAACCCCGTAAATAGTTTAATTAACTGAGCTTTTTCCATAGTGAGCATTAAGTTTAGAGTTCATGTTTGGAACGTCGTCTTAGTTAATATAACTCTCGGATCGATTCCAAGCAGCACTTTTTTGTTTTCTAATATCTGAGTAGAATTCTGGAAAAGTTAAATTTTCTGGATAGTAAAGTTTGACAACAGGGCTTTCAGTCAATTTTCAGGTCAGTCTTTTTTCTTTTCAGTCGTTTCAGTTCACTGTTTACTCTAGGGCCATGAAGGGTAGTGATTTTTCAATATTTTACTATTTTTCTAAACATGTGTAACTGAAAAAATGTGATAGTTGAACAGAAAAGTTTCTAGCTGAAATGGGATCTGGATTGTTTCTTGGGGCTCTGTTTTGTTACCTGTTTCCCATATTGCTGAAAGCTGAACATGGTAGGTGTAAAGTTTATTTTTAAATAATATCAGTATTTATGGGTGACAAATGTTTTTTTCTGTTGTTTAATATACCTATTATTTCCAATCGGTGTTCAGGACGTTGTAATAGATTTTTGAATGCTCAGGATCAGGCAATCTAATTAATATTTATGTATAACTATTGAATTTTTGGAACATTAGAGTATGAATAATGCAAAGCAAACTTCTGATAAACAGATCAAATATCTTAGGGGATGTTTTTAGGTTAACATAGTCTAGAATTCGATTTTAAATACTAAGAGATTTTTTTTTGTGCTAATTACGGATCATATATGTATGATATTAAAACTTGTATAGGTTAAGTGACATTCTTTTTCGAGAAGTTTAATTGGTATATATTTTTACTAATTTACTTTTACAACTGCTGATACGATTAACTCTTATAAAAACTATTTTAAATAATGGAACTTTGGCGAAAAGTGCTGGACTTATAACATAAGCATCAGAGGGTGGGCGGTATAAATATACCCTATATACCGGGTGATCGAATTTAGTTGGACATATTTTGGAAAATTTGGTAGTGATTATATCTTGGACACACCTATATTTTTGTTTATAAATATATACAGGGTGTCCCACCGGGAACCGCCGCGATCGATATCTGGCAAACTATAATCAGGAGAAATTTGAAAATTTGACAGTATACGTAAGTCATTGGGGGAAAGCGATCTAAAATATTTTCAAGATGGCAACACTTCCGGTTATACCGGAAGTAGGTATCAACTTGCTTATTTTAAATGGAAAACCCTATATATTATTACATTTTTGAATTCTACTTCAAATTCTAAATATATTTCGTGTACAATATTATATAACTAAGTCTAAGCATTTTTGATATATTTGAAATTTTATGTAAAAAATGACAGTTGAAGCCACTCGAATAATTATTCATTTTTCCTATAAGGAAATATGTACTACTTAATTTGAGCCGCATTTCCCGTTGAAAAGGACTTACTTTAATGGAATTTCGAAAAAAATTTGATAACTATTAATACAAAGTGTTAAAAAAATAAGTTTCAAAATGACGTTGAGAAAACCGCCCAAAATCAATTTTTTTAAATGGAATCCCCCATTTATGATAATTTTATATTATTCAGTGTTAAAATTAAGGGTAAGTTTGTGTAAAGTTGTCTATTCCAAAAGAGTTTAGTTTTCGAAATATTGTCAATTTAATGTTTTCATGTGGCTATTTTGTCGCATCTTATTTTAAATATTGTCACTCTTAGTTGCCATGACGAAAGTGGCCATTTTTAATTCAACCAAATGCCAAAAGAATGCTTACAGCTGTCAATGACATTTTGAAAATAATTAATAGTCATGCCCAGACGCTTAAATTATACAAACGAAGATTTTTTAAACTTATTTATTATTTATGAAGAATGTGATAAAGTTATATCAAGAATAGTTTATATATTATTAATGATTACTATATCAATTATAATTATATCAAGAACTAATAACAGTTTTTTTTAAATCTAGGGTTCTCTAATTTTTCTGGTTGCCTTTATAAATTGAACATACACTGTTATTTAGACGTATCCAAAATCCTTGAAATTTTCTATAATTTGTTCAACAGCACAGCGTGAAAACTTCTGTTTTTGTGGATATCGAATAGCAAATGTGTCACATGTTCTTGATTTAACTTTCTCACATTCTCCAACATGTTTAAAAAATTTTCGTTTGAATAATTTAAGCGTCTTGACTATTAATTATTTTGAAAAGGTAACTTACAGCTGTAAGCATTCCTTTGGCATTTGGTTGCATTAAAAATGGCCACTTTCGTCATGGCAACTAAGAGTAACAGTATTTAAAATAAGATGCGACAAAATAGCCATATGAAAACATTAAATTGACAATATTTCGAAAAATAAACACTTTTGAAATATACAACTTTACACAAACTTACCATTAATTTTAACACTGAATAAGATGAAATTATCAAAAATGGGGGTTTCCATTAAAAAAAATTGATTTTGGACGGTTTTCTCAGCGTCATTTTCAACACTTTGTTTTAATAGTTATGAAAATTTTGTCGAAATTCCATTAAAGTAAGTCCTTTTCAACAGGAAATGCGACTCAAATTAAGTTGTACATATTTTCTTATAGGAAAAATGAATGATTATTCGAGTGCTGCAACTGTCATTTTTTACATAAAATTTGAAATATATCAAAAACGGTTAGACTTAGGTATATGATATTGTACATGAAATATGTTTATAATTTGGAGTGGAACTCAAGAATGTAATAATATATAGGGTGTTCCATTTACAATAAGCAAGTTGATACCTACTTCCGGTATAACCGGAAGTGCGGCTATCTTGAAAATATTTTAGATCGCTTGCCCCCAATGACGTACGTATACTATCCAATTTTCAAATTTCTCCTAATTATAGTTTGCCAGATATCGATCGCGGCGGTTCCCGGTGGTACACCCTGTATAATCACTTACCTAAGAGCAAGGAAATTTGATATTTTCACTCAACACATACGGTACATTAACTAGAATCAATAAATAAAATTTTTATTCTTATTCCTATGTGGTCCAATGCAATAACCGACCAAGTCAAGTGTTGCTAATTTTTCAGGAAACAGAAAAAAAACTATTTATTTGTAAGCTAAACGATTTAAAAGGGAAAAAACTAAAATACGTTGTACATTTTCGGTCAAGGAATACATATAGGCAACCATATTACGTTCACCATTATTTATATCCTCAAAATTTTGAAATAAAAAGGGCTTAGTTGGTTCTTGCTCAGTTTTTGCAGTTTTTCTCAGTTCTTTTCTGGGATATAGTAATAAAGCCAATACTACCAGGTCGAAATTTTTTATTAATTTAATGCATTATGAGTGAATATAAACTGAAGATACAGCTTGAATGGGACAGGATATTTTTCATTCATCGCTGCTGAATTCTGCCACAGAAGAATCAACACTAGGCTCTATGTAAGACTTATGGTACTCCTCGATCTGGTTGTATAACCATAGGCCACACTGAGTTTTTTGCTAAACTCATCACATGATCCAATTTGTTCTTCTTAAGTAACCTTCTTCCATTATATAAATTTGCCTCAAGATCGGACAGCGACACCGATTGTACAACTTTCTTATTTTTTATATCAAACTCTTGAAATATCGGCTCCCCAACCGACTCACGACATTTTAATGGTTCCCAAATCGCTCTTTTGGTACAATAATATGCAATATTTTGACAAAGTAAATTTATTATTTTTTGTTGAGGTGTTTTTTATGTAAAATCTTTCTAGTACTCTCGTCGGAATTTGTATGAGTACCAGCAAACGGGTCTTCGCCTGATGTATCTGACATTTCTGATAATAATCACACCAAAGTGATAAATCCAAACTGGACGAAAGAAAACACTAAAATCAACGAAAAAGACGCCAAAACACACGAACATGCGACTCAACCTACTAAGGACTTAGCTTGTTCTTGCACGGTACACTAGATATGCAACCCAAATAACACGTATAAAATTTTAGTAGTAACACTAGTAACAGCTGGAAGCCCGGTTCTTGCAAGTCGGTTATTGCCTTGGACCCTTCAATTAGGAACGCTGCTTATTTGATTTTGAAACGACAAAAGATTTTGATTTGAGGTATTTTACATTCGGATTTTTTGCTGACGGTTTGCAATGCCTCGCTTAAGCAATGTTTTTAATTTCGAATCATAACATATTAAAGTCAGTTTGAGGACATACCTAAATACTGGATACTTGTACATGCTGTTTCTATTAAATAGATCACTAGAAAGGTCTTATAACACAAGTACAACACGGTAACACAAGTTTTTTTCGGACTATAAGACAATAAGACGCAAAGCAAATTTAAAAGATGATTTATGGAAAAATATGTTTTAATGTTACTTTCGGATCATAATTTTTAATTATTGTTAACATAACTCGCTCTAGCCGTATTCAGATCATCTTCACTGTCGATACTATGACTCGTCTAGTTAATGTCACCGTTCGTAGTACTTTCGTATAAACTGTTGCTTTTCTTTATTTCAGAAACATTGTCATCTTCAGTGTCATCTAAAGTGTTACTTATTCCGCAGTTTTTAAATGAGTTTATAATCATGTCGTCATTCACAGCTTTCCATGACGTTTTCTCCCAGGTACAAACTTGTTGGTGTGATATCTTGATGGTGGTTTGTCATCCATTTATTCCACTTTTCTCGCATTAAAGTTTTAAATAGTTTATTGATAAAGACCTTTAAGGGTTGTAATTCACTTGTGTGGTCTCCTGGATTGACTGCTATTTCTGTAGGTATTCATTCCTTTTCGAAGCTTCTTGGATGATTCGAAGCTTCTTGATGGATGTATGAATCGATCCCATTTATGGATAATGTTATACACAGGGTGTTCAAGTAAGAGATACGAAGTCGGTAAAATTAGGAAAAAGTTGCTCAATTATTTGATTAAAGATTTTGGATTTTAGTTCTTTTTCATTTTTCAAGTTATATCAAATTATATCAAAAAACAAAAAATACTTGATTTTCTTTGTACTTTCTAAAATACTTGATCTGAAATTCTTTGAAACCATTATCAACTTTTCTTTTTCATATGGACCGAAAAAAAGTACATAACGTATTAGGTGGCTCTTTTAATAGATTCATTCGAATCAATTCGGATTCACGATCAACACAGTATGATTTGTTCCGGTTCTTGCGTCAAAAAAACAGTTTTTTATAAATTATACCCATTTTAATTAGTATACGATAACAAAATTGTCCAATTGCGTCCAGCCCTGACGATCCGAGCCTGAGCCGAGCCAGATCCGCGAAAAACCCTTTAATATTTCGTCGAAACACCGACAGAAGATCCATTTTCTGTTGGTTCCAAGGAATTTGCCGCGGATCAGGCTCGGCTCGAGCTCGATCGAGTGTATGCATAATGTTACAATATTGCAGGGTTTTAAAACCAGGCGATCCCTTTATTCCTGTCTCATCGATCCATCTTTTTCTTGAACGTGAATAATAACGCCACTAGGAATTTCATCTCTTGGTAATGTTTTTCTCTTGAATGATTACCATGGGCGTTAGTTTTCTTCAGTCCACGCAAAAAGCTGAAAAAAGTGTGTGAGTGGAGAGAAGTCACGAAATTCTTGTTTTGATCACTATTGATTTGCTGCCTTTGGAATCTACAGTCTCATTGTAAAGAACATCGAAAGTTAGATGCAGTTCATCCATATTTGCAATTTGATTAATCTCGAAATAATCTTGTCTTCTTGCTGATATAACAAATCTATGAAATTATTTCATTTTAGATTCGGATCATTCAGCCGGCATTTTTGGGCCAGCGTGGTATAAATAATCCATGTCTTTTCATAAATCTAAAGCAAGACGGAGATCCGAAAAATAAAATATTCCATTAGCAGTTGCCCATCTTTTCGCTTAAAAAATGTAATTTTCGCAGAAACAGATATTCCCATGCCTCGATGCTTCGATTGATTGTTATGGAATTTTCCACTTGTAATTCGGGTTATTTATCCAAGTGTGAACGGAAATTTTTCTTATCTTTACTCAACAGTTTTAATTGTTTTTCTCTATTCCCGAAGCATTTTCTATGTGGATGGTGGGCTAAAATGTCTTTCTGCTGCTCTGTTTACATATTGTTTTGTTTAATTGATCACAATTAGTTTATACGTCACGCTATATGAAAGTCTTATTTGTTTTACGTTCACTGTTATTAATTTTAAAATCAACATTTTAAAGATTTATAAAAAGGAAAATCGGTGATTCCCCCGCTTGTTTATAGATGACTTGCATTATACCTTCAGCCGAGTTCCATATTTTTCGGACTATAAGAGGTATCTCAAATTTAGAGACAATTTATTGAAGTATATATTTTAATATTATCTTCGGACCACAAGACCCACTCAAAATTTTACTCCACTTTTCTACCTGAAAATTGCGTCTTAGAGTCCAAAAAATACGGTAGTTGTAATTGTAATGTAAGTATTTATGTTCTTTTCGTTAAAAATACTGTATTTTTCCGAATTACTGCGTCAATATACAGGGTGATAGTATAAGTTTTTTCTCACGAGTATACTTTTCATTTATGTAACCGTTGTCAGCAAATATGTAATTCAAGTAGAAGAAGGGGTATTTGAACAATTTTTTAATTGATATTAGTTACAATGTTATGTTAATGTTGTATGTTGATCTAAATTATTGAATCATTCAATCAGTCAATTAAGCAGATCACTGCTGCAACGGAAAGCGTGTATGGAAGACATTCTTCTTTAATAACTTTTATTACATACTTAATTCGTATCATGATTAATTCGTACTTTTCTGCATAAAATGTAAACACCCGTGTTTTTGAACCACACTGTATGAAAAAGACTGCTATCAATTTTCTAATAAGATAGAATCACACGTGTAAATATCCGCATATATGTAAATAAAAACATTGCTATTCGGGTCGTATCGTCAATAATATTCCAGACTGCACCAGGAATGTTATATTAAAAATTGCGACAGCTTCAGTAGCGAACATAACGATTTGTATTTTATTTCTAAAAAATGGATATCCACTAGCACGGTTGCCTTAGCATGATCTATAATTTTCAAAATGTTTATACTTGGCAGTAGCTGCAGCTTTACGTTCAGATAAACACTACATCGTTAATTAGATATTTTAATAATACATCAACATGTTTAGTTAATTACTAATTTTCAAAGATGAAAGACAAGTTTCTAGAGTGCTGATTAAGGGTTAGTGTCTGATTTTTTTTCTATCCAATTTTGAAATTTCTAGGCTATTTTCTCTTTTTAGTCTCAATTATAAGATATGACATTAACAAATTTCCGTATAGTTCCGTCACAATTTAGTAAAACAACTACTTGGAGATACAAACTATCACCATATATTTTGGTAATTTGAGGTTTTGAAAGATTCTGCAGTTTTTGCAAATATTTTCTTATTCAATTTTTATTTTTCAAAGAAATAATTATGGTACAAAAGAGACGCATTTTTAATGCATAAAAAATGGTTCAAAGCTTGTTGCAATGAGAACCTTCTTATATAGATTCTAAGTTTCATATAACAATGTCGGTCGCTGATAAAAAATTGGAATTTTCTGTAACATTCCAAATCTACCTAAGTAAAAGTGCACGGGGATATAAGTTAATCAGGAAAATCAAAACTTTTCGAGACAGATGCAAACAAAGTTCAAATTCTTTCAATTTCAATGATAATCGAAATATTCTCATTCTTACTTTCAAGCTTCGAGCAATCTCATTTCGCTCGAGTATATTGAATTAGCATAATTCATTTACTATCTACTTGTATATTAAAGTAGATGCAAAACATGTTTTCGCATCTATGTATATATTTATTTTATATCTTTCATATATTTCCTGATTTTTTTTTCAGCCTCATTCTATGGAAACAGTTATATATCAATTCCATTTGAAGAGTCGAAAACTTCCTCAGAAATTTACTTCAAGTTTAAAACCCGACTTGCTGATACTTTAATTTTGCTCGTCGCTGGAGTAACGGATTATTGCAAAATTGATTTGGAAAATGGAAGAATTCGTGTTGTTGTTAATTTGGGATCAGGAGAAGCTGAACTTATATCGCATGGAAATCCGAAGCTGAACGATTTCAAGTGGCACGATGTTACAATTTCTAGAAAAGATGGAAATTTATCGATGGCTGTTGATAAGGCGCGGAAAGTATTGTGAGTTGCATGAATTTTTATGGGAAATGTTTTTTTTATTTTATAATTACTTGACTAAAAATAATTATCTGTTAAATCACGAAAGTATATGATTGAACACCTTCTATATGCATATATGAATGTTCTGGGTAATTAAACCTCTTTAAATGATTACTTTCGTCAATTTCCTACTTACATTCATAATCGAACAATCATTAAACCTTATAATCCATTGTTTTCTTCATATATAGCCTAGATAATTAAAAAACCTGGAAATATTAATTATATTTTTGCTACATTGTTTTGGACCCCAACATATAGAAGAGCTTTTTAAGTAATAATAAGTTAATAAAGGATTGACGAGGCAAATAACGCGATGTCAGGTGATGTTAAATAATAATGAACAACCGCACACAAATCTCGTGCTTTTAAAGCTCTCATCGTCGTATTTCCCGCTTTCGTTTATCAAGCCTGCTTGAAATTTATAACGATGGTAGGTTTTCTATAATTATGAAAAGCTGCTTTCACTGGAGATATTTTGCAACACCATCTAGTTGCATATGCGAGACGCAAAGAAAATTTTGTGTATAAAATAATAATAATTCGACAGTAGATCCAAAGTACCATGATACAACGTAGTGGAAAAGGGCAAACAGCTCCATTAGTGCACGTAGAGGAAATATGAGTACAATTGAAAAGAAAAGAGAAACGACAGGCCAAACATCAATTGTTTTGTTGAAAATATTCAGGATAATTCAAGAATCTCAATTTCCTATCGCGTATGCAGAAGTAAAGCATACAAAATTGAGAAGTCTAAGAGATAATTTAAACTTGATGCTGATATTATTATAAATACCTTTCACAAGCAGCGAATAGCTACAAGCGGTACGAATGACTTAACTTTTATTTGATTTTTATTTAATTATTGTCAACATTTACAATTTCAGTGTAACTTACTGCTATATAATGAGATTTTGAACTTAACATTTAAGTGAAGTTTTTTAATTATAACGATTTCAATAACAGTCCACAGAAGTTACGAGGCAGAAATGCAAGAGCATGATTAGGTTTTCTTGTAGAAAAAAACACAGGAGACGAAAATATCAAAAAATTGATTTTTTATGCTACATTATTTATTCGTTGCATATTTATTCCTAGAATAAAATAAAAATCAATTGTACCATTTAGTTTTCAGAGCCTGGTAAAGGCTTAACGTTTATCTTATTGATTTTCGAAAACAGTCAGTTCTTTCCCCTACTCAAAATAAACTTAAAGTTGACTTGGTAGTAGTAGAAAACGGGCAGTTTTCTTGGCACGTTCTCTACTACAAACTCTACTCTACAAAAGAAAAGAGTTTAGCTTTCGCAGCATTGTATAAAACTGGTGAGTTTTTCGGGCTTTTAGGCCGTCGTAGAAGAGAATTTCTTTCTTATGTTTCGCAACTACGAGGAGCTTACATCTTCAAAGGTGGTTTGCTCAGCACAGCAAAACAAGTTGCGAAATGTCAGTCCGAGTCAAAAGTCCGAAAAACTGACTATTTTACACTCTCCATTTTAATGTACCCACTTCGTTTCAAACTGTGGTTCTTCAAAGTCTCTACACACGAATAAACAGCAAAAAAATTCTCAAACTTTCATAATTCTTTGAATGCGGCTATATATGTATTATTTTTTAGTATGTACTAAACTGTTTTGCAAATATGTATATTTTAAAGCGGTTTAAAACAATTCATCGATAATAAGTTTACGTATTTAATTTATAAATCCGGACTTTACGTTGCTTACTTCAATTTTTCAAAGTTTATGGAATTTTTTTTTAACTTAGTATGTTTTTCTATAATTGTTAAAGAAATTAAATTTGATATAACATTATTTTCGTTCAGTTAAGATTAGAAAAAATTATTTCCGAAATTTTACTTATATTATGAAACTGTTTACACAGAAAAATAATAATAAATCAGTGTTTGCATAAAGAATTAAAAGAAACAAAAATGAAAAATGTTCAAATTAGTTGTTCAACTAACCTAAATCGTAATCTAAGAATATTCAATTTCCGTTTTCACGTTTAAAATGCCTGAGAACGCTTTCAGGCTTTCTCCCAAATAATCCAGAATATTTCGGCTCAAGTTCAACAGTATCTCTTTTACGGCAGATGTAGTTAGAGGGGTGTGTCACCTGAGAATGTTATAAATTTAAAATTAGATTGCAGAATCGATGGTATTTGAATAGTGTTTCATAAAGGAACATTTTTTTGTTAAAGTAAACATTGGTTGTTTGAGAACAAATAAAAACAGAATTAATTTAGTGCAATAAGATATAAATTTAAAAAAATTAAATAATGTACATTAAAACCATTTAAAAAGTTGATTCCACAAACCATTAGCTACGTCGAATATATTCAAACATTTCCATTTGATCAGTAAATACTTTAATTTGTTAAATATTAGCTACCTTTAGTAACTGGGAAATATATGGCACTTAATAATTAATTATTTGCAATTAAACTTTATTTACCTTAATGTTATTGATTGAAGCAAACGAACCTCTTACTATGTACTTCGATTAGAATAGAATTATTCTTAGTTATGTCTTTCTTTTACCCTAAACTGAAATCCATCATACCGTATCCTCACAACGAATAAAATATCGGATTACGAATGGCAACGCTATAGATAAGCATTCAATTAAGCTGAGTACTTTAACTCCAAATCCAGATTAATTCTGAGTTTTAGGTGACATTTTTATATTTTTTTCTATCAATTCAAAGCATAAGCAAAATAACTGTGCATTTGGGGAGTAATAAAAATGTGAGTTTAAATTGGTTTTATTTAGCCCTTTGCCAGACTAAACTTTTTCAGCTAAGGAGAAAAGCTTTATTCAAATATTCATAATATTTTATGCAGCTATCATTCTTGGTAGAGGTGATATGTGATATCCGATCACTAAAGTATAACCAAATGATGTATTAAACACTTTTAATTACAGCACACAAAATAAACGATGAGGTTGTTGCGATTATTTGTTTAAAATAAACTTATTATACAAACTGAGGCGGTGCTTTATATAAGACTAAAATGAGTCCCGATAATTTTACGACCGCGAGAATAGGCCAAATTATCGGTAGTCGGATTAAAAACCTGAGATGTTCTTGAGTAGAACAGAAACAATTTGAATTGCACAATTTTCCGCTTTTTTATTAGAATACATAATAAGTAGCTGCCTAATTTAATTTAAAAATTAATTTAACACTGTTAATTTGCTTAGATACGGATTTTACTGTGGTATATCTGAATTGCTACGCAATCGGTCCATCGGCTTTCGTGTTTAGTAAAAAAATAAAATTTAGCTTTAAAACAACCCCATTATCGTGACGATCAAGAATCCCACTAAATTACAAGCTAAATAAATATTTTAAACCACTTATAATAACGGCTTTATGTAAGAGAAAGGATTATACAAGTGTGGGAAATGAAGTTTTGTTGCCAGCGAATGTATAAGTGGACACTAATTAATGGATTGCGGTATTTATGTAAAAAAACTACGATTAATCCATAGTCAACCCCTTGTCCTTTCGATTAAAAGTTACAAAGTCATCTAAAATTTAATTATTTTTTATCTTCTAAGCGCAAGCTTCCATTTAATAACTAACTCTTTATTTATATCGCGGATATCTTGAAATTAATTATATGTATCTAATATTATTCAAGAAAGAAAGTTCGAGGAAATGCTATTTTTATAACAGCTATATATCTATATTACTTATTGTGCATCCACAGGAAAGTATCATGTCAATATACATATATTATTATGATTATATTCAAATTGATGATATATTGGAAACCAACCAAATTAGTAATTTACATATTCAGGGTAAATTATCTTTTCAGTTCCAAAATACCTGGAAAGCATTACGAATTGAATATTCATTATGGATTATTTGTTGGTGATCATAGGAATAAGAACAATTCGGATCTGTTCTTCGGACATATCAAAACTTTCAGAGGCTGCCTTTCAGGAGTAATACTAAGATGAATCTGCTATTTTCCAGTTTAATCAATAGATCATAATTCCAGTTAAAATATAACGATGTAGCCGTTCTGGAAACTGCCAGACAACGCCAATCACAAGCAACAGTTGAAGGTATTACTTGGAATTGTGCGGCCGAATTTGACGCTTCTTTTGACCAACCTATCAGCTTCGTGGAAGATGACGCATTTTTAGTAATACCACAAAAAACGAAGTTTAAAGATTTAAGTATGAAGATGGAAATCAAGACTATCGTGAGCGATGGTCTAATATTTTACAATCCTGGAACGGCTAAACAGGATTTCTTGCTTCTTGAAGTTTCCAATTACAGCCTTTCTATAACAGTGAAAGTAAGCGAGAAAGCTGTTAAACTGAATGTGCCTAATAAACAGGTTGCTGATGGAAAATGGAATCAGGTGAGTTACACTCCAGATGTTTGATCCCAGAACATGTCACTGAAGAAATTTGTACACATCTGATAAATAAAGAAACTTTGGAAACATTAACGGCTTTGGCCACCTAAAGAATCAAGAATGTCTTTTTTTTTTCAAAAACAGAATATACAATTTTGATACAATTGAACACAATACAACGCCTAAACTAAGTCAATATCTAACGATCCCTTATATTCAAAATCTCTCGGAAAATTTAGTTAATATCTTTCAAAAAGAAAACATAATGGTAAGTCACAAAGGATACAATCTTCTAAACGATAACTACGCCAAACTTAAAGATGAAATAAAACCTGAACATAAATCCAACCTATTTTAAGAAATCCTATGTAATAATTGTGACGGAAAGTATATAGAACAGACTAGCCAACTACCTACTTAAAAACAGACTAAATGGGCATAAATAAGATTTAAAAAAACAAAACATACTATCGATCTAGGACACACATTCAATTACACAGAAACCAAAATCCTAAAATTGGAATGCAATACAAGGAAACAGGAACTTTTCGAAACAATTTAAATAATCAAAAATATAAACAGCATTAATTCGAAAGCAGTCACTAAACATTTAAGCTTTATATACAATGGTAATCTGACGTAATATTATAACATTAAAAAAATAGAAATTTATAAAATTGCATCACAAAATTTAGTATCTGCACAACGTATAATTTATGCTAAACAAGTATTGTAAAAAAAATTCTGGTTATCTGCAAACGAAATCAAGCCCAGACCTTGCAAATACCAACTCATGAAACATCAGGGCAGAAACAATGAAGAGAGCGAAACACTTCCGATCACTAACCTACAAAGACAAAGGAATTAGCACAAACACCGCCACCAAAATATATAAAGCTATTTGTAGACCCTTGCTAGACTTTGGACATGTACTCATAACCAACGGAACAGAAAGGACAAAACGTTACACACAAACAACAGAGCAAATTGCACTAAGACTAATAACACGAATAAGACACCCCCAAAACCCACTACACAACCCCCCCACCCAACTACTATACGAACGCACAAACATGACAAAGATCTCTGAGAGACTCATACAGCTACAGACAAAATGGACAAACAACCCCTACAACTGGACCATACTGACTCCCCTTTGCCTTACAAGACCAACCAGACAATCCCGCTTCCGTTTCCCTACATTAACGCTACTCGAACACTTACAAACGCAACGGACTAGTGGACAATAAAATAATTTCTTCTTGCCACTGAAATCTTATTTATTCAATAACATTGTTAACCTAGAATGGGAGAATTTTCATATTTGCTTTTTATCTGGATTGGGACTGCATGTATTAAACAAGGGCAGAAATACCGATAGGTCGATGGCCTTTTTTAGAAATAAAGATGTTTACTACTACTATTGTTAACCTAGAATAGGAGAATTTTCATATTGGTTTTTTATCTAGATTAAGACTGCATGTATTAAACAAGGGCAGAAAGACCGATAGGTCGATAGCCTTTTTTTAGAAATAAAGATGTTTACTACTACTACCAACTCATATTAATACAGTCAACATTTATCTATCTGCATGAAGAGGACTGAAATATTAGTCAAATAGTTAAATATAACACTAATAAATGTGACAAAATTGTGCGTATATAAAAAATAAAATAATTTAAAAAAAATTAAACAAACACACATGAATTATGCTGTCATAAACTTTTATCTGGATGTAATCTCATATAAATGAAACTTCAACATATTTTTTTAATGATTTTTAACCCTAAAAGTAAGTATTAAGATACTTAAGTGTAAATATTCCTGGGCAACTTATCAATTTTCTCTTTAAAAATAATAGTTTTGTTAGAAATAGGTTTTGCAGTATCTTTTTCTTACAGTCTCTGTAAGCCTAAAGAACGCAGCAGAGTACCTACTGCCGAAACGTAGGAACATAACAAAAATAAAGAATATTACCACTTTTGATATGGGTGTACATCGTACCTAAACTAAAATTCACAACTATAACGATATTCCCAAGAACTTAGAGACTAACTATATCTATTATATAAACACTGTTGCAATACAAAGTGAATATAAGTATGAATCGATGTATCACATAAAAATTAAAATTAATCAGTCTTAAACCGAGCTTCGTGGTGATAAGACGTGTCAGTGAGGATATTTAAAGCAAGGTCGTTTACACATCGCGCAAAGAATTTGAAGAATCCAACCGCATTTATCGTTCAACGAGAATATAAGAGTAGAATTCAAACGAAAGGATGAACCCTGGGAGTTCGCAAGAATCCGAATCGGATTATGCCTCCCAGGATGGTGGGTTCAAAAAGCCACAATCGAAAAAACGGGGCAGAAAACCGAACACGACCCAGCCAACCCAGCCAACCCCCACAACGCCAACACCTGAGGCCAAACGAATAGCTTTGGACTATCAGTCTACAACCAATAAAAACCAAACAACAAACAGCAAGACAACATCAACAAGATTTCCCACGTATTCGCACACATTCACAGCGAACGCATTGTCGACCATCACCAGAGTCCAACTTGCAATTAGGTGGGAGGGACTCAACCCCAACAACAAAGATGTGATTATCAGACAAGATAATCACTTTCTAATTAAAACCAACAATGAAGACAAAGCAACACAAATCTTACAAAAACTGAAACAGGAAAACCTGATAACAGCATTCAAACTGCAAAGGAATAGTAACCTCCCACTAATCCGACAACAAAAGTCAGGTCCCCATATTACACCATCATATTCAGTCGTCGCCACTGGGGTCGACCTGGACATTGAAGACAGCATGTTTCTGGAGCGCCTGGAGCAGCAGGGCTTCAGAATAAGGTTCTGCAGGAGAATTATCTCGCGAGAGCGCATCGCACCCACACTGATGATGAGGTTAATAACCGGCGACATGTCCACATACGAAAGGTTGATGAACGACCGTGCGGTTCATTTTTTGGGCCGCGTTTTCAAAATCACCGAGAGCAAACCACCAGCACCCGTGCCTGCGCCGTGTGGCAAATGCAGCCTGTTCAGCCACAAAACTGAAGATTGCAAACAATCACCAAGATGCAACAAGTGCCAGGGACCCCATCCAACATCCAAATGCGAGTCACCACTGCCAACCAAGTGCGCGGCGTGCAACTCAGAGGACCACGCAGCATGGAGCATGAAGTGCCCAAAACGACCGACAGCCCCAATCGTCGGAATCCCAAACGTAAAAATAAAATGTGTAAACAAACGGACGTCCGGGATTGCGGAGTCAACGACGGTGGCAAGTAGAATACACACACCCATTACAACACATGACCACATCATAAACAAATTCAAACATCAACTTAACAAGACAAACAATACCAACAGAGACGAACTACTAAAAAAACTACGAAAACAATTTATAGAAGACTTCGACATTGACACATCCGTGGTTTTCTTCGGGAACCATGTCTACATCCTAATGTTTGACATGCTCCTGCCCGAGGGACGTTCTCCAACTGAACCCTGCGAACAAGTGAGACAGACAGTAACGAGCATACAAGATTCAATTTGAAAGTACTTTACGCGAACATCAACGGATTTAACAGCAAAAAACCACTTATTTACAATTACATAGAACAAAACGACACAGACTGCTGCATATTTGTAGAGACTAAAACCAAACTAGGACAAACACCAACGTACAGAAATTGGCAGTATATCTATAGGCATGGAAATACCATCAATCATGCCAGGGGCGGGGTCGCAGCTCTCCTAAAACCAAACGTTAAACTTGGAAGAGCAAATCCTCCTTCCCTCAACAACCCTTTGAACGACTGTCTACATTTTACCATACCCTACTTAAACGACCTGATACACATATTTCTGACATACATACACCCACACTCCAACCTAGAACAAAACATACTGACTAAAACGAGCATCTATAAATATGCAATAATTATAGGCGACTTTAACTTAAATACGAACAAAACGAAACAACTTAAAAGATTTTTGCAAAATTCCGACTATAAAACAGCACACCCCACCAACTTTTCTGATGCCCGCAAACCCAGACTCAACACCAGACGTTCTACTGCACACAAGAAACTTGACAAACACCATCAACAACATAAACTTAACCAACGAACTTGGATCCGACCACCTGGCTATTACGTTTAACATAGACTTACAACATACGCAACCTCCCTCCAATACACCTCCTATATAGACCTAACAAAGACTGACATAGACAAAGTGAAACAACATATACATGACTACATTCAATCACAAGCACATCACATTTCAATAGAAACCATACAACAACAACTTTCACTAGCCATAGGAAAATTTAGCCCGGAAATAAAAAATGCTTTCTACCAACATACACTACCCAAATACATACTGAGACTAATAAAACATAAGAGAGAACTGTACAGACTATATACAAACACTCAAAATAACGACCTAAAAAAGACAATGAACCAACTTAACAGAAACATTAAAACTCTGATTGGACAATACCGACAAGACAAATGGCTAGAAACATGTAAAGAAATACAGAAGGACAAAGGCAAAACATACTGGCGAAAAATTAAGAAACTGGCGCAATACAGGAAGACTGGCACTACTGACGCAATTGACGAAAACGGAATAGAACGCTACACAGACAAAGAGAAAGCGGACGCATTCGCCAGACACTATCAAAGGGCCTTCAGCATATCGACAAACCCTAACTTCGACAATGACAACTGGAACTTGATCAACGACTGGTACTTGAACTATTTTAACAACTCACCAAACTATGCCTGCACACTGATCACAGACACAGAGTACGATGAAGCCCTAGCGCACATCAAGAACACTGCACCGGGGAGGGATAAAATTAAGGCAGAAGTCTTGAAATGCCTAACTCAAGAAACACACAAACTGATCCTAACGGAATTGAACAACTGCATCACAAATGGCAGAATCCCAGAAACATGAAAAAACGGCTTAATAATCCCTATACCCAAAAATAGACTGGACAATACACAACCGAGCAACTACAGACCAATTACACTGCTTCCAGTACTGGGCAAGATTTTTGAAGGCATAATGAAGCAGCGGCTTGAAAGAGTGATTGGAAAGTATATACCTACCTACCAATTTGGTTTCAAACAGCATCACTCGACTGTTCATCCGCTCTTTATTTTGGCCAACAATATACAAACTACCCACCTAACTGACAGAAAGACAGCTTGCCTGTTTATGGACATTAACAAGGCTTTTGACAGTGTTTGGCATATAGGCTTACTATACAAACTATACAAACTACACACACCAACATATCTACTACACACCATAAAGAACTTACTAGAAAACAGACAACTACAAGTACGAATTGACAAAACACTGTCATTTTCTTTTTCCCCTGAACAAGGGCTCCCTCAAGGATCCCCGCTCTCACCGTTTCTCTACAATATATACTGCCATGACATATACAATTACAACTTACCAGACAAAAATCAAATCGACAGATCGGCATATATATTACAATACGCAGACGACACGGCACTTATTGTACATGACAAAACTACTGAGAGAGCAGCGCAAAGACTCCAAACACTAACAAACAACACAATGACATGGTTTTATAAATGGAGACTAACACCAAACGCGTCAAAAAACCAACTTCTGCTCACAAACCACAGACTCAACGCTGACTCCCCTACAATAACTGCAGACGGCCAAACGACAAAACCAAAAAACGACGTAAAATACCTTGGAATCACAATTGACCACAAACTTAAATTCACTAAACACATACGAAACATCAGGGCAGAAACAATAAAGAGAACAAAACACTTCCGATCACTAACCTACAAAGACAGAGGAATTAGCACAAACACCGCCACCAAAATATATAAAGCTATTTGTAGACCCTTGCTAGACTTTGGACATATACTCATGACCAACGGAACAGAAAGGACAAAACGTTATACACAAGCAACAGAACAAATTGCACTAAGACTAATAACACGAATAAGACACCCCCAAAACCCACTACACAACCCCCCCACCCAACTACTATACGAACGCACAAACATGACAAAGATCTCGGAAAGACTCATACAGCTACAGACAAAATGGACAAACAACCCCTACAACTGGACCATACTGAATCCCCTTTGTCTTACAAGACCAACCAGACAATCCCGCTTCCGTTTCCCTACATTAACGCTACTCGAACACTTACAAACGCAACGGACTAGTGGACAATAAAACAATTTCTTCTTGCCACTGAAATCTTATTTATTTAATAGTATTGTTAACCTAGAATAAGAGAATTTTCATATTTGTTTTTTATTTAGATTAAGACTGCATGTATTAAACAAGGGCAGAAAGACCGATAGGTCGATAGCCTTTTTTAGAAATAAAGATGTTTACTACTACTACTAAAATTAAATAAAAAAGAATTTGCCATAGAAACCGAAAATAATATGAAAGTAATGATATTTCTTTTTCTTTATCAAAAAAACAATCTCAATATATATATATAACAACAAATTTATATATAGTATGTACCCCTATATATAACTATATTGACTATCGTTAAGGGTTTCTGATGTTTTTATGAGTGAAACTTTCAAATAAAAACGTGCCTTTTCAGTCGCTTCACTTACGAAGAAGTCACAAAGTCTGTTCCAATAACTAACCAGCCTTTAGTCTGGTTCACAACAAACTGAAAAAACATTTTAAAATCGTCTTTAGCATCTTTTGCAATTAATAAAAGAACATTTTTTAAATTTTCAACACGCTATTGCAAAAAGTATTATTCTTGGACATTTGCCTAGAAAGCAAAAAAATATTGTTTGGATGTCCCCTACTTATATATGACTATATTGACTATATATTTATTGATTGATTATCTTAAAAGTGTGTTGCTATATTTGTGGAACACACTGTGTATTGCTTTGTGATCTTAATTTAGTTTAAGATTAATTAATCTTACAAACAAAATGGGAAAGCAGCCGTCACAACTGGACCTTCCTGAATTTTCTTTGCTCATCAAGATCGACCAGACAAACACTTTTCCTCTCCCCTTGATCCGCATTGGAACAATGAATAAATGATATTTTTTTTTTTCAATTTAATGCTTTCTAAGTTCGAAGTTATGACTTCTGACTTACAATTAATATAGACATTACGTATATGTAATCCAGGGCAGAAAGACCGATATGGTCGGTTATTGCAATGCGAATAAAGATATTTACTACTACTTGCAGATCAGCTTTCGCCTTTCATCAACGACCATAGAACTTGCGATGAATGAACAGGTAGAATTCAGCCGAAATCTGCATGCGTCTTTAATTCAGCTTAGTGAAATATCGTACATCGGAGGTTTGGAAGTGAGCCGGAAGTTTAGGGCGACTCAAAAAGGTTGCGGAGTATCATGCGACTTAGGCTATAAAGGATGCATTCGCAGCATTTATATCATGGATACGAAACGTGGACTTCCAGATGCCCAAGTAAGCATTTGTATTTTTCTCATTTGGCGTTGTCATTTGGAAACGCATATTTTAGTCTTCGGATGGGTTGCTTCCGGGTTGCGTTTGGAGTTATCCGTGCTTACGACATCCATGCCAACCAGGAGCTACTTGTTCTCAACGAGGACTTGACTCATTTCAATGTAGGTGCCAAAACAACATCGATTTATCATGTGTGCAACGAAATTACACGGAGAGTTACTCTGTCTTCTCCAGAGCTGCCAGTCTGGCAACTGAGTTGGAGTTATTAAGCGTTGAACCTTTGGAGGTATAGTTGATGGTCGTGTGTAAACTTCAATTTGCATCTTCTACTGGATATATCTGAATTTTCAGGTATTGGAAAGTGGAACTGAAATTATCACCACTACCACCTTACACTTAGTACTCGATTATAAAAAATATGGTATAAAAGACGATGGTGTTACTTTTACGGTTCAGCAAGGACCAGAACATGGCGCGGTTACTGTAGACAGTTGGCCACAAAAACAGAAATTTTCTTTACTGGATGTTGCTAGAGATAAAGTTCATTATGTACACGATGGTTCTGAGGACCGAAGAGATGTAATTGCGTTAGGCGTGTCTTTTTCTGCAGCAGATACTTTTACGCTTCCTGTCTACCTACAAGGAAATTTTAGGTGAGGTTTTATATAACCTTGAAAATAAATATTAAAATATTCAAACTGGCGTGTTATTATTCATCAAACAATGTTCTTCTTGTTCATAGGTTTACCATTATTGTTAATGTTGTGCCAAAAAATGATGCCCCAGTATTTGATACGTCGGAGACCAAAGTATTACGAGTAGTCCAGGTAATCAGTTTGAAGATTTTAATTCAGCATGTTCGTTTATGAGTGACAATATTTCAAAGCTTCAAAATATGACTGTACCGACTTATTTTTCTTTATTTAATTAATTCAATAGTTTGCTAACTTATTGTTTTCCTTCTTTAGACTTTTAGTGATTGACGATGATGCATTTTTTATATATTTTTGATCTGCATGATAAGATTAAGACTGACGGTAAGTTGCATTTTGTTTGCCATTATTTTAACCATAGATTTAAGTTTTAATATTCGGTCTTTGAGGCTTTAAAGATGACCAGAATTTAGGTTGCATCATTTGAACTGTATATTCTACTGCCAATACTAAGGCAAACGTTTATTTAAACTCATGTCCGCAAACGCTTCCTTTACGAGATACAGGGACCAAATGCCTTTTTTTTCAGTTTTTTGTCTACAGCTCCGAGAGCTTATGAGGTATTTGTCTCAAATGTGAAATCATTGCTAACTTATTAGGGTCTGCATCCTTAGTTATGCTATATAGTTGCGAGAAACTACAGAGTGCAAGTCTTTCTAGGTTGATGATCATTTTTATGAAGCGCCAACTGGCATTTTATTCATAAAATTTTGAGTTCACTGTTCAAGTTGAAAACTTTACTGCCTTGTGCGAATTTAGAGACGAAAACGTCTTCGTTTTCGAGTTACTTGATGGTGATGTGAACCATGGATATTAATGCGAATACACGTGTCAGAGAAAACATAATAGAACAGCAAATAATATTCTTAAAAGAAGTTGCAACAACAAAACTAAGCAAAAAAGCACTATAAACAGAATTAGGAATATGTACTTAAAAATACCTCTATTTTGTGAACGAAATGAACTTATATCTGATATTTTTGTCTTATTTTTACTTGTCGCTAAAATTACGCAACATAATTGGGGGTCACTCTAGTCTATTTAATCGCAACAAAAATCATATATTCGTTAGGATTGAAATTCCTCATTAATGCTACAGTCGCATTCAACCACTCAAGCATCTCTGGAATAATCTTCCTTAATTCACTTGCTTGGCTGAATATATTCGTCATTTTTTACTTTTGTTAGTGAGGTATTTTATTGCGCTTTCTATACTAATGCAAACATGAATTTCTGAAAAAGCATTACATTATTAGAATGCGGCTATCATTAAACTGTGGGCATCAAAATGGAAATACACGGGGGAGACTACTCAGGGGTGATTCCATGGGCGAGAGTACTGCTAGCTTTTCCGATTTGTTTTCTGCACTATCCTTTACTGCAATTGATTGATTTAATACCGATTAATTATAGTAAATAAATGTTTTCCTATTTTCAGTTTCTTATTCCTATTTTAGTTCAGTTTCCTTGATAAGAGTATTTTCTTTAAAGATGTACTATAGTCCTGTTAATTTATAAAAAAACGTTGACTGAGAAAGTAAATTTAATGAAATTCAAAAAACTTTTATAAGATTCTCGGCTCGCTGAATAAGAAAGTTATTATTGCTCGTTGTGGACTGTAATTTTCGTATAAGAAGAAATTAGAAATAAATCTAGTAGAGGTGACTGAACTATAGATAATTGATGAATGAGGAAAGCTTTTGAAGGTTTGTTCAATTCCATTTTCAAAATTCAGGCGCGCGTCTTGGTTTCTGAAACATCCTGACAAAAACTGAAAATAGACAACATTTTTTTTAATACTAGGTATTATGAAAAGCTTTTAGCCACAAAAAGCAAAACGTTAGCTCGCTTAATATTTTTGAATAGAATCCATTATATCCAAATGCAATACGAGCAAAGGTTATTAGGTTATTTTTTGCAGTTTCCGTAAAAATAAATATCAAAGTATTAATATGTAGAGCCTCAGTGAAAAAAAAAATTACTTTCAGAAATCTCTTGAAATTAAAAACATAGAAACATGTTGATTCTGATGTTGAATTAACTAATTCGAAGATTACTAGTTTTTAAAAGTCGTCTCTCGCAGATGCGTGTTTATCATAAAGACTGTATTGCATCTCATGTACGTTATGTTATTATTCCTCATTCTTGTCGCCTTTTTTTTGAAGTGACTAATTAGATAGTAAATAAATTTTAAGCAGTAATTACATTCAAAATTGGTTGTTAAAATAATATTTTATCGTTATTAGAATGATGATATCGTCATAAGCATGTTCCAGATTACGCAGATTGAAAGACTCCAAAAACGCTTCATTCAACCTTAACATCTTCCATGCTAAAATAGATCGATTAATGAATTTTTTTAGAAACTATTTAAATCCATGTTAAAATAGATCGATTAATGAATTTTTTTTGAAACTTGTTCTTACTTTCTATAGCAACAGATTAAAAAATATTAGATTTGATTAAATGCGATTGTAACCAAAATTTAATTTTTATATTGAAAACGTTGTTATAATTAGTTACATCATTAAATCACTTGTATTGAACATTTCAGGGCGCAAAAAAGGTGATAACTTCTGATCTTTTCAAGACTGAAGATCCAGACAATACACAATCAGAACTGGTTTATAGAATTATATCTAGCGAAGTGGGTTATTTTGAGCACCTGAGAAAGCTGGGCGCAAAAGTGGATTCGTTCACCCAAGAAGATGTCAATAAAAAGAAAATACTTTTTGTTCACACTAGCCCAGACGCTTCAGATTCTTACGTATCGCTTGAGGTTTCCGATGGCGTTGAAGTGAGTCCGGTATATAAAGTACGAGTTTCAGTAACACCGCAAATTTGGCGACTAGATAGAAATACTGGACTTCTGCTTTTGCATCAGACGTACCAAATAATTACACCGTATAATCTAAGTTATACCTCAAATGTGCCAAATTCAGATTATAATATGTTATTCAAGATCGTTAAAAAGCCATCTTTTGGAGATGTCGAAGTGGACAGAAGTGCTAACATTTGGGAGCCAACGAAAAGCATAAATATGTGGGAACCCACAGATGTGTTTCTAAACACAGATCTGAAACAGCATAAGGTGCGCTATCGCCATTCTATTGGGGAGCCGCAATTTGATGAGTTTCAATTTAGAACAGCTGTCAATAAAACGCAGTTGTACACATTTCGCCTCACTTTTGTCGAGTGCAAATTACAGCAAGCAGCATCCAAAGTTCTAGAGTTAAATAGCGTTTGGGAAGCCCCAATAATAACGAAATCTTTACTGTTTGAAACACAACCAACAAAATCGTCTGCATCTATAAAATACCAAGTCATCAAATATCCTCAGTATGGGTATTTATTTTTTGCAGTTTCAAAGTATAGAATTAAATGTTTGGACAATTTTACACAAGAAGATGTTTTCTCGGAAAACATACGTTACAGATTACATCAAAAAGCCTTTTCAGATGTAACAGATAGTGTAATTTTTTCGGTAAAATCACCAGGATGTGGTAATAGTACTGCCAACTTAACAATTAAATATTACCCTTCAAATGAGGACAAATTTAAGGTACAAGTGAATATAAAGCAACTAGATGTTGAGGAAGGCATGTCTGCTGTCATAGATAGAGCCCATCTTTATATACATGCTAATTTTGTGTCCGATTTAATTTTTAATGTGACTTCACCGCCAAAAAATGGTATGCTGCAAACCATTAATGGTGACAAAATCCGAAACCACACAAGATCTTTTGCGGTTCAAGAATTAAATGATAATGTTATATACTATGTGCATGATGGCTCAGAAACAGACCACGACAGTTTTAAATTTATGGCTCTTTCAAACACAGATGAGACGTTTCAGTATGTAGGCCAGCTCCAAATAAATGTTCACCTTAAAAATGATCACAGTCCTGTTCGAGTAGTAGATAAAGTGTTTCAAGTAGTTGTAGGAGGCGAGAAACTGTTAACTGATAAAGATTTAAAATATATAGATATGGATATTGGAACTCCAACGTCCGGAATTATTTACACTTGCAGAGAAATTCCCAATGGCCAGTTCTATAATATAAAAAATTTTGATTCAAATATTACAGAATTTACTCAAGAAGATCTAGATAATAAAACGATTTTATTCAAACACAAAGGTCCCGAGTATGCTAAAGTTCGGCTGTGGGTAACCGACGGTCAGTTTCATGTCAACGGAATACTAGAAATACAAGCATCTGGACCATTCATCCATATAGAAATGAATAAAAAAGTTATTGTGGAAACAAAAAAATCCACAATATTAACTTCAGAACACGTTCATTACTCGACCAATCTTCACACTTCTGACTCAAAAGTGTTTTACGAAATATCCGGAGGATTGGTGTTTGGGAAAATTTTTGACCTCAAAAATAAAATTCTGCAGCATTTCACACAGGAGGATATTAATTTGGGACACATAAAATATCAGAATGAAGATCCATCAGGAGATGCCGACGAAATAGGACTAAAGATTCGTTGCAAAGATGCAATTAATGTTGCTCAAATAGGAGTGCTAATACTTCCTTCCTCATACTGGGAACCTTTACAGTTGAATCGTCTTAAGAAATTAACCGTTGAAGAGTCAACAAGCGCTCTGATCACTAAGGACAATTTGGAGGTATGTAATTTTTTTTCTCAAGTGTTTCGAGTATCGAATTAGGGATGTCGGTTGTATTTCGGCTATTAAAGAAGGTTCTATGAGCGCAGTAGCGTTCCCAAACTTAATATTATCGGTTGTTATAGCTGTTTGGGCCTAGATTGAAATTTATTTTATTTTATTTTCTACTTTATTCAGGCCTTTATCAAGACTAATTTTGACTAACTATCTCTAATCAACTAAGACCCGAATAAAGCGTTGAGACGTTGGTCAGTTTTAGATAATTGGGCTAGATTACAAGATATTTCAATCTAGTCCCAAACTCGCTACCAGAAGACAATAGGAGCAATTAAAGGTGGAGCATGGAAACAAAGTCTAGTATAATCTAATGAAAATTCTCGGAAATTATTTTACAAGTTGAATCGTTTTCGTCAAATGGTTCCTTTATCAGTGACAAATATGGACTATTTTTTAAGAAAAGTATACTTTGTGAAAACGGAAACGTTGTTTTTTTTACTTCACTTAGCTTTGGTTTTTTAATTTAAAACTGCTTTCCAGCAAAATCGCCGATTTTATTGTGTAGAACAATACGATACGATACTTTCAACCGTATAGTGAAGTGCAGCCGAAATCCCTTAATGTAAGTTAATATCGAGCTTAGAGCGAAAAAGAAGGCGTTGATCAAACTAATCATACTTTGTATAACTTGGATTAAGTAATTAAATCCGTATTTTATTAAGTCACTGCGCGCATATTAATTTATAAATTAAATAAATTCGTGTAGCATTGGAATATGGTCAAAAGGTCTTAGGTGTGTGCGAAAAATTGCACTTATGATTAAACTTAACCCGTGACTGCTCATTACTTTTTTCATATCACACTTTTTTTTATTACATTACATTTCAGTATTGTATTGTATTACATTTTATTACATTTAAACTTGTCGTTTTGGATCATAAGTGAATTGGACGAAATTTCCTCTGAGAAGAGTGAATCTCTCGACTTCACTGGATCGAAAGTGTTATAAAGTATGTCTTTCATGTATATATCTTAGTTTTGTTCGTTTCAGACAGACTAGTCTATAAAATAACAGATAGATGAAATTTATGACTTAGACGTACATTATCACATCTTTTTCACGTGATTATCACGTTCGCTGCTGACTTGAGAGTGTCTCTAACTAAAGTTGACAAACAGACTATTTTAAAGAATGCAAAAAGAATTATTAAGTAAAACAGTCTGATTTGTGTAATATGTGAAATATAGGCAAAATCAAAAGCTGCGTTATTATACACGGCAATTCTTCGATAATGAACGAAACGAAATGAATGTGGCGATATTTTTGTCTATCAGTTCTCAATATCAATTTCTTGGTCACTGTAGAACATGATATTTAATTAATCCTATGATTTTTCTATACTTGGACATTCTTTGATCGTTTGTAAATTAAAATTACTGTCGTTGTAAGTCAGTGGGCAGTTTCTGCCCATGATTTCTTGGTCTTTTTTCTCGACTTCTGAAGCATTGATCATAAAATCTGTGTCACCCTGAGTAATTTAACATTAATAAAACTCAAATAAATATTTGTATTTCAGGTTATCCAGCCAAATGTTCCCACGTCAATAATAACATTCCATATAAACGAAAGACCTCAATATGGGTATTTGACCATTCTATCAGAGTCTAAAAATGGTAGTGAGATACTTAATGTTGCTGCTTTTTCCCAAAGTCTATTAAACGAAAATAGAGTCCTATATATCCAAGCTGGTGTGAATCAGTCACGAGATACCATAATGTTTAATGTTACCAATGGGTTGGTTTGGCTGAATAATATTCGTTTAGATATTATAATCATTCCCGAGTTTTGGTATTTGGGGAGTAACGAAATTATTGTCAATGAAGGTGGTTCTATCCAAATTTCTCCTACTCATCTTTATGTTGAAACGGAATATTTTCGATCAATGCAAGTCACTTTCAAGATAATAGAGAATTTCAATCATGGATGTGTTCAGATCTATAAGCAATGCTCGAAAACAAAATCTTTTACTTCCAACAACCTGACAACAGGCACGGTAGAGTACCAGCATGATGGTTCAGAAAACCTGAAGGATTTCGCCACCCTTATTGCTCAAATAGGTGATAAAAAAAGTGAAAAAGTCAAAGTATTAGTTATGGTGGTACCAGTCAACGATAATGCTCCCAAGTTGGTTAATAATACAGGATTGGAAATGTGGGAAGGCGGTACTTCTGTTATCACCAACACTATGTTAGGTAAGTGCAACATGGTGCCTTCTACGGCAATGAAAATGTATATCATACTCTCTTTACAGCTGCAGTAGATGATGATAGGCCTAAAGAAACTCTTAAATACCATGTACAAAGCTGCTGGTGGGGAAATGTTTCTTTAATAACCGATGATAAAACCCCTTTAAATTATTTCACTCAAGAATTTGTTGATCATGGGTTGATCATATTTCAACACCACAGTAAGTATAATATTCTAGTTAAATCTTTGAATTGTTTATAGCTTTTTTTACAATATTTATACTAACGTAAGTAATCCAAGGCTGTAAGTTTTTTGCCAGCATCTATTATTGAGAGAGCATTTTCCATTTGTTCTAAATTATATCTAAATCCTTGCTTGACGTACAATGCCTTAAAAGTCAATGATTTCAACTTCTTTGTTTTAACGGATACAATTCAGCAATTCAGTTCCGGTTTCGGTCCAAGGCAAAATTTATAATAATTTCCAATTCGGTTCCGTTCCGGTTCCGGTTTTTTTTTCTCGGTTCATTTCGGTTCCAAAATAAATATATAACAACGAACGAGGACAAAGATAAGGAGTCTCTAATTAGGAATCTCACGATCTTTTTCCTTGCTTGTTGTATTATACAAAATAAAATATGCGCAAACGATCCACTGCTTCATACGGTACTTCGGCTGGTTGTATGGTAGGGGGAAGGACTAGCAACCCCACACAAGGATTGAAATTTAGATAACATTAAATGGAACAACATTGAAATAAAGACTCCTATACAAAAATTAATGTAATCGTTGTATTTTTGAAAAGTAATTTGTTATTGAATTTTCTGACTTTAGCGCATTTCTCTTCTTTCTGTTTTCATCTCAGGTCCACAACTTCGTCAATTCCTCTTCTTTCACTCTTATTTCCGTTTAAAGATTGTTCTTCCTGGTTCATGGCTTCACACTCTTCACCATCTTTTGAGGAGTTGCTTTTGTCCAAAATTCCAATTTCAAATGTTTCGTTGTTGGTGATCGAAAAACTAAAATAATTCAACTTAAAAAAGAATTTTAAAAATAGTGTATAAACGTACGGTGATTGAAAAGTCGGTTGGTCCTCACAAATAATTGTTCCTCTAAATTTTTTTCTTTAATATTTGACCTCAAAGACGGCAACAAAAATTTGAGTCCTAAGAATAACCTCTCAACACTAACTTGAGTTACTGGTACGCTTAATAATACTTGGGCAAGCAAGTATAACTCGGGATTAAGCTGATTCCTTTTCTTCTAGAAATCAAAAATCGTTTCATTTTTCCGTAAGCGTATGCGGCTTTGTTCCACTTTATAGGAATTTCGAAAATTTCAATTTTGTTAAGGGCTACAAATAAACCTTGTGAGGAAAATTCGTGCTGATTAATTCCTTTTAAAAATTTTTGCTCTGAATCTTTGTCTCAAAAAGGCTTCCATTTCATCGCTTGATGAAGAACTAGATGATTCCGTTTCCATATCGTGTTGGTCAGGGTCAGATTTAAGCTCTTTCTACTTGAGTAGTAGTATACATCTTTATTTCTAAAAAAGGCTATCGGTCTTTCTGCCCTTTCTACTTGATTGTCGACTACAACTACCTTATACCAAAAAATTGTTATTTTATGATTTATACAAGATCTTGTCATTTGGGACAACTAGCCGCAAAGAATAGTGCTTATATTTTCTCCCTTTGACGGCGTCGCGACGCCGACTATTAAAAGGATTCCAGGAACTAACTGAAAGAATTGCCGACCCTTTGTCGGCACATTAATAGTGACACCGCGGCCCACCAGAACACAGAAAGGTAATTTTATATTCATTTGGAGGAGGGTAAATTATTATTTTCATTTGCTTCTAAAATGTACAGTAATTTCTTTCAAACGTTACAAGCAGAACCGGAAAAAAATCGAAATATTCTATTTTGGTTCCGGTTCAGCACCTAAAATTTGGGATCAGTTTCGGTTCCGGTCCGGGTCCCTGCAATTCAGAAGTAATATTTTTTCGTGAAAATGCAACTTTAACGTTTTTGTGTTGTAAACCTTGAGGATGTAAACCTTAAAAGACATTCGTTTTTACTTAAATATATTAATACATCATTAAAAAAGATGATAGTAACCCAGACCCTCTTAATCAGGGACCCGGACTGAAACCTCGGGAACGGAACCGTTTTATTTTTTGGACCGGAACCGAAACTGAACCCATTTTATATTAGCATGCTGTTAGGTGCTGAACCGGAACCGAAATATTATATATTTTTTTCGGTTCTGCTGGCAACGTTTGAAAGAAATTACTGTAAATTTTACAAGCAAATGAAAAATCATTTACCCTCCTGCAAATGAATATAAAATTACGTTTCTATGTTCTGATGAGCCGGGGTACCACTATTAATGTGCCGACAAAGGATCGGCACTTCTTTTACGCTCGTTACTATTGTTTTAATAGTCGGCGCCGCGACGCCGTCAAAGGGAGAAAATATTAGCGTTATTCTTTGCGGCTAGTTGTTCCAAATGACAAGATCTTGTATAAACCATAAAATAACATTTTTTTGGTATAAGGTAGTTTAGACGACAATCAAGTAGAAAGAGCAAAAGCACATTTAAAATCGTTATGGACTAGACTGATTGTGAGTGCTTAAGAGTGCTATTCTTCTAATTCTAAATCTGACCCTGACCAACACGATATGGAAACGGAATCATCTAGTTCTTCATCAAGCGATGAAATGGAAGCCTGTTTGAGACATAAAGATTCAGAGCAAAAATTTTTAAAAGGAATTAATCAGCACACATTTTCTTCACAAGGTTCATTTGTAGCCCTTAACAAAATTGAAAATATTTTAAATTCCTATAAAGTGGAACAAAGCCGCATGCGCTTACGGGAAAATGTCTTTATTTCATTTAAAGAGTCTTTATTTCATGTTGTTCCATTTAATGTTACCTAAATTTCAATTCTTGTGTGGGGTTGCTAGTCCTCCTACCCCCTACCATACAGCCAGCTGAAGTACCGTATGAAGCAATGGATCGTTTGCGCATCTTTTATCTTGTATAATACCAGAGATTAGTTGAGAGTTGTATTATTAGAGATCTACTAATCTCTGATAATACAACAAGCAAGGAAAGAGATAGTGAGATTCCTAATTAGAGTATCATTTATCTTTGTCCTCGTTCGTTGTTATATTGGAACCGGAACGGAACCAAATTGGAAATTATTTTCTAAACCGGAACTGTAACGGAACCGAAATTTGAAATTTTGCCTTGGACCGAAACCGGAACGGAACAGTTATTTCGTTTCGGTCCGGGTCCTTGTTCTTATTGGCCATCCAATAAACGGGAATTTTGTCGATTTCTATTCCTTTAAATGAGCGTGGATTTTTTATTTGTGAAAAACTAATGATTTTATTATATGATTGCTTGAAGCGTTGCAACAGAAAATAAATGTTAAAGTTGTTTTCACCGCTGTATGGCGACTAACTGTAGATGTATTCTTTCTGGTATTTTATCCAAAATAAATCGGATTTATCAGCATTAAAATCCCGTTCATGCCCATAAGTATGCAGCTATACTTTCAACAAATTTTGTCTAATATTGTGGCGCTGCATCTGGTTCCGCACATTTTTCAATTTACATTACCCGAAGAATGTCTTTCAGCTCAAAAAAAATTCAAATCTTTGGCAGCAATCACTGGCTCGTAGGTAAAAACAGTTTATTTTTACCCGAAGATGTAGAATATAAGTGACTTCATTTCCTTAAATCTTCAAACCCGCATTTGTAATTGCATTGATGTCAATTGGAATCCTCTTTTGAGTGTCGTCTCCTAGCGATATCAATAATGCTTTTTCCAAATTTTCCAATACATTATCTCTAACTCAAAGTTGTTAAAATGTCACCTGGAAAACTTTTTCTGATGGAATAGTGCCGAGTGAGCATAAAACTTGAACATGAAGTATTTTTAGCTAAGATTTTCTTTAGGAATGAACCTCTTAAATGTTTATAGTAGGTCACACAATACCCTGTTTCTATTCCGAATTATTCTTATATATTATCGGATAAAAGCGGTCCGAAGAACTTTTGTATTTTATCCTTTTATGACTAGGCGTCCCACTAGTTCTCAATGAATTTTTCTTTGTTATTCTGTTAGTAATTCATTTAACCGGCGTATCTATGCAATAATGTTTCAGATGGATCTAGAGCAAGATTTATTTTCAACGTAAGTGATGGAATCCATACAACGAAAGACTATTTGTTTGAAATCAAAACAAAAAAAGTACAAATGAAGCTGTTTACCAATAAGCCGCTGTATATATTTCCTTTGCAAAAAAAGGTGATAACGAACAATAATCTACTGACGAAGAATTCTGATGGTAGACGAATGTTATATGTTATTACTAAACCACCTACATTAGGAAGACTGATGATGAAGTCGAGTATGAGAGAATATAACAGTGTTGTATCGAATTTTACCCAACAGGATATAGATAATGGAACAATTTACTATGAGCATTTGCATCCATTTTTGGATTTATATGCAAATGACTCTTTTGTATTTACAGTAACGTCTTACTTAGCACCTTCGCTAGAAAATGAGGTAAAGCATGTTGCATCTCCATCGGGGAGTGTTTCTGTAAAACTGCTTTTTCTAGATTTTCAGAATAGACATTTCAGTCTCGTCGGGGGGATTAGATTCTTATGTCCAAATTCCCAAGATTGTCGTCGATGAAGGAGGCATGACTAGTGTCCACTTAAACATCTCAGAAGTTGTGACGTTTTTAGAGATGCACGCAGGTTTTCGATCCCCCGTTATCCACATTTCAGCAGAAAACCCAAAACATGGACGTTTATTTTTGCAAAACGATAGAGAAAGTGGTCTTATGACTTTCACCCAACAACAGTTGGAATCCGGACAAGTATTTTACGAACATGATAACTCAGATACTGTCGGTGACGTTGTTAGATTTTCATTGTATCTCGTACCGGGTTACATCATGCTTTGCAACTTGACGGCAAATATTACTGTAAACCCAATAAATGACCAGCCATTCAAGCTTGTGACTCCAGCCCCCAGCTTTTCAGTTGTTCAAGGCGAAAACCATACAATTTCCAGAAATGAATTATGTACTGAAGATGCAGACACGCCACCAAAAGATATCAAATATGATCTAGTTAATGGACCATCTAGCGGACGACTCTTGCTGATGCCTAATTTAGAACCGGTTAACCATTTTACTCAGGCGGATGTAGATCAAAATCGTCTGATTTACCTACATGAAAGTGCAATACTGAAGGATTCATTTCATCTGAGAATTTGGGATGAAAAGTTCAAGCCAGAATTCACTTTCTTCAATATAGTAGTAATTCCTGTTAATGTTACTATAAAACCAGGTTTACCGGTACAAGTCAGACAAGGGACTAATGTTGGGTTTCTTAGTGATCAAAATATCTTTTTGGAAACCAATACTGATGCAGATAAAATTGTGTATGTCGTTTCGAGGGGCCCCAGACATGGAGTTATTTTCAAAGAAAACAATCAAACTACCAAATTCAGTCAGGTAGACTTATTTAGAAATCATGTGATGTATTTGCAGTTCGATACTACTGCTTCTAATGATTCATTCACCTTAACTGGCCAAGTAGGAGTGGGAAATCTTACATTTAAGTACGACGTTCAACTTTACGTTGAAGTTAAACCCTTTATGCATATACATGAGTGTGTAGTAGTGGCAGGAAAAATTACGAAGCTCACTCTAAGCTTCTTAGATGCCACACCATTGGCCAAACTCACCGGAAGTAATCCCACATACACAATCAATTCAATTCCATCATTTTGCCAAATAAGGAAGATTATTAGAAGGTCTGGAGAGCGACGCCATGTTTTGGATACACTGGTAAAATCGTTTACACATGAAGAAATTCAAGGAGGACTTATTCATTTAGATATCAAAAACATTGAGGTGCCACAAAAAGGCATTAGTGAGAAAGTGGTTTTTACTTTAATGGCAAGCATATTTCAACCTGCAGTGGGCGAGTTAAAAATTACTATTAGGCCAGAAAGCAACGAAATATTTACAGTACTACCAGAGCCGAGCGATCCAGAAGGACATGAAGGCGATGTTTTACTAACTACTCCAAATATTACCAGGGATTACATCCTTATAGGTATGTACGTAATAGGTACGCATTATTTTTTACTAACCTTTATTACATTTTCGCAGATCTAACAAAGTACTATAATGCTTGAGTGAAATTAATTATAATCCATTGCTTGTCGTATTATTTAATGCCTGTTTATTTCAGTAACAATAGTGTTAGCTATTGTAATCACAACTATAGTAGTCATAATAATTATCAAATGCAAGACAATGGAAAGGGACACGTCTCGCAAGGAAGAAATGGCTATGGGGCCACTTCCCAGGCCTCCAGATCGATTATTAGCATCACCAGTGAAATCACTAGCCTTAACGCCTCCACCGGCCGCCCCACCGCAATGTAAAGTTACCCCATTGGGTGTTACGGAATTTGATACGCCTTCTCCACATGTTGGTTACCCATATGGAGTTACAGACGAACTCCCAGATGATTGGAGTAGTGTTGACAATTCGTCAGATCAAGCTTCCAAAAGCATTATGCTTAGAAGAAATCAATATTGGGTCTGAACTATGCGTAGTTGATGAGCTGCGCTCTATCGTGCTTTAACAACTTGCGCACTTTAAATATATCTTGGCAGAATACTTCTGATATTTTTAACCTTAGACAGTTGCAATTTTCGTATTATCTACATACTTTTATACCAAAGAAACACATTTAGTTCTTTCATAGGAAGAGACTGGTTTATTTTTCATTACTAATAAAATGTTTCTTTATGCTCATCCAGGGTGATCCCAACCTAACGTAACAAAATTTCACCCTTATATTTTTTCTACGAAAATACTGCGACTTACCTATAACAAGATAGCTCACTGTTTTTGATATAGGAGGTATCAAAGTGAAAATTAAGCCTTAATTTCACATGATTATTTTTTTAATGGTATTTCTGAAGAACAATGAATCCTTGGGTAATATCAGCGACATCAAAGATTTCTGATATGGGCAGCAAATGTACTCTCGGGAGAAGTTCAGGCCGATTAGCTCTCATCAAGTGGATGGAGCCTGAAAACATGATTTTTGAATCCTGTGCTTGCATTGATCAGTGCGGAACTGTAAAATAAATGTGCCGATGATTGTTTTCAGACTAAACCCAGCTGATGAGAGTTAATAGGCTCGAGACCGGTCTGGAGGGGTCTGGAGGGGCCTGTGATTAGCACATCTGGAGATCTGTACCTGCTTACATCAGATAATATTTATGTTTAGAAATTTGTTATGACAAAATTTAAATCTGTTTGCTGTAATCTCAGGACATAAGACTTGAATGCAATTTTTTTCTTTAAAGAATGGCATTTTTTTCTTGAAAGTGATTAAGACACTATTATTTCGTCCTTTTATGCGAAAAATGGAAATATTCTACTTTAGTTCTGTGAACAATAAAACAGTAATAATGAAAATGATGATGATAAAACAAGTGAAAGCAATTAAATTAATTAAAAAGTTGATGATCGGCTTGATAATTATCATTTTTATCAAGACGATCATTTGGATTTGCAAATTTCCCTAGGGCACTTGTTCAAAGTGACTGATTTTTACATGTACAAATTTATCCATTCAGTTCTTCCGATTTATTGATGAATTCCGTTATTTTTCTTTTGCAAAACTTGATGATATTTAAAGATTTATTCCTCATTTAGTCTTTGCTGCCAATCGCCTTTGTAAAAACCACTCATTTACAATCCATTTATTTAATTAATTATTACTTACTTTAAGGGTTATTTGAAAACAATAGCTCCCGTAAACTATTAAGAGCAACTATGAATATAAATTTTGAATTGTGTCGAATCATATGAAACTGAAAACAGCGTATTTATTTCCATGCTTCAATATTTTAAGCAGCCAACGAATGAATGTACTTAATAAAAAAGCTAGTCGCCGTGAACAAATGTCTAGTTTTCATATTCGATGTTGATTTTCATTTGCATATTTTCGTCGTTATCTTTTTCTTTGTACGGCGGATTCTAAACAGAAATAAAGAGTGTCCAGAGCATAACAAAAATAATTCAAAACTTCAAAGACGAATATTTTGAAAGTGATGAAAGTTATGCACTTTTACCAACTTTACCTATATTTTTTTTCAGAAAATAAACTACAGAATAAGATAGTATAAAACTGCCGTGCTGTAAAGTGCATAAAAGTTACTATAATTTAAATGTTTTAAGAATCCTGTCGTTGTCACACGCAAGAAGTTACAACGAAGTTTAATTTCCCAATCCAAAAAATCTGTGAAAAATTGTCGCAGTAGTACTATTTCTGTAGAAACCGCTGAGCACCCGATATATGAAAAATTGTCTATTTTCAGATACATTTGGCTGAAGTAATATTTTCGCAGAAGTAATAAATTGATTAAAGTTGCGCATTAGGTAGAGCCCACCCTGTATATGATTTTAGTCCTTAGTAATAAAGCAAGTAGGCGGGATTTTATAAATTTGGAAGCACACAAATTATAAAATCAAGATTCCATCCCTTCACTCGCCAATTTCTGCCAGTACATCAAAATCTGATGAAATTATACTTAATAAGTATTTAGTTAATTGCATATTAAACTTTATCGATCTCTCAAAAACCATTGTAACAAATGGATGGAAAAGGCACACACTTAAGATGGACATTGAAGATTTAATCAATTGGTCTAACTTTGCATATGTCGTTTGCAAAGTTCCGTTGCTTTAGGTGAATCCCAAATCAGTGCCAATCATTAATTGGTTATTAAACACACCATCAAAGTGCATAATTTTTTTAAATTCTAAGTTGCATATTTGATAAAGTAAAGTTAAATTGAATACTTTTAATTGTATGTCAAAGCGTTTTCTCGAAATTAATTTCAACAGCAAATCATTTTGGGGGGCAAGCATATTTGGGAAAATCTTAACAAAGAAATGAATGGCTTTAAATATTTTACAATAAAAAGAGAAGTGCGATTTCAGAATGCATATATTATCGAAACTTTAATAGTTAATTAACTTTCGACACTTAATACTGTTTCATTTATTATGATCGTCTTCTTACATATTTGCTTGAACTTGATTAGTACAACGTAAGGTATAGAGGCCTGAAAAATGTCTGTTTTGCCACGCTTCACATGAACTGCAAGAGCTAAATTCATAAAATTACACAAGTTTGAATGAAAACAAGTAAAATAATTACATGAGTGTTTGATCGAGGTTAATTGATGAATGTTGGATCCGGTTGCATTAAATTAACTTTAAACGAAAAATTCATTATAAATTATTTAATTATAAATCTGAAGAGCGTCGCAAATTTATTACAGTTCAAATAGTGCCTAAATTGGAACAATCCCGCCACTTTATTTATTCAATGGCCTCAACTTCAGTTAAACAATTAAATTTTGGTTTATGCAACAAATGTTTCCAAGAAACAACACAAAGGTTAAAAGTATTCGCGCTACGCAGAAGCCCCATTTATTAAATTTTTAACGTTCAAACTATCATCCGTTGAATTTTTCAGCGAACCTTGTTTTTAAGCGTTTTATATAGTGCCAAATAATATAATACAGGGTGTATAAATATTTGTATCGTTTATTTATTAGGAAATTCCACTTAAGTTTTACCAGTGGCTGATTTTAAGCGAACTTTTATAAGTACTTATCGCGATTAAGACAATATGATTATAAAAAGTGTAAATAAGTGTGGGCATATCAAAATTTAAAAATGGTTCGCTGGAAATGTTGTCAATGATTTGAGTTATATTGCATCGCAAGTACTTAGTTTCTTGTTAAGTTTTTTTATATGTTTAGGGCGTTGTTTATTCAAGGTTGTATTTTTTCAATGACTGAATTAGAGTATTGTGTAATAACTAGACCGTAAATCACGATGTTCACCACATTGGACTTCATATTTATTTGATATGAGGATTTGCAATGCGCAAAATATCTTTTGTAAGTTGCAAATGTGGTAATCGTTATCTACTGAATAGTTAATCATTTTTATAATTCCTTGATTACCTGACCTAAGAATAAGATGGTAATGTAATTAATTATATGCGTTTTGAAGTTTTAGAATAATTTTTATACCATTTTATCAACTTGATAGTGTAAATTAATCTACGATCAAGATATTTTTGTACTAAGTAACTCAAAATAAGAAACAAAAATATGTGGCAGCTTCCCGTAAGGAACTTTCGTAGGTTAATTTAAACAAAAATATTTTTACCCCTACATTTTAAAGTAAGTCTACCATTCACAGTTATTATACATGTTTTACGGAATTAAAAAAAGTTTGAAATATAAAGACTGCCTACTCATTGTTTAAAATCTAGTTAAGAACCAACATTCAGGAAAGCGGAATTTCGTTATTAAATGCTTTTACGATTAGGGTATTGCTATCAAAAGGCAATTATGGGCTGTTGATTCTATTGGAATACTGTAGTTAATCTTTCTTGTAACCGCGTATGGCCGTTCCCATTATCGACTTATATTTAATGACCTCACTCCCTTCTGTTGAACATTATATAGGGGAGAGTGGGCCACCATAAAACTAAAAAAGTCAAAGTGGCTTTTTAGCTGGTCGGAATTACATTTATTTAAGTATGTAACGGTGGAAAGCACACAATTAATGTTAAATTAAAGATATTTTTATTGTTACATTTTTTTTGACAATGTCTCATCATGGCCCGAGATACGGGCCACTGTGAGTCATAAGCAAATCAATAAAAAAATAATTGAAACTAAAAACCTTTATTTCGACTACAAGATTGACAAATATTGCAATTTTTATCTTAAAAAATAAATTAACCAGCTTTAACCTCGGCTTAAACAAAACAAAAAAATATATTACTCGAAAAAAATTACAAATTTTGCAATTTTAGCCTTAGAAAAACACTTAACGAATATTAAAATTGCTAAAATTTAGCTCAAATTTATAATAGGACTGCAATCTTTTTGTTTTAACTAAAACACATGGCGAAGGCAAAAGCCCGCTGAACTTCCCCGACTTCCTGAAAAAATTAACTTCAACTTCCTCGGATGTGTCGCCACAAGTAATAATTTTCCCTACTAAGAAAACCTTCCTATTCTTTAAATTATTAAACTCAACTAACACAAAATCATCTTCTTTGTCTCCTTTGGGTTGTCTATCTAATTCCTCGAACGCAGTTGGATCGGGTTCAGGTATCCGATCAGAATCGTCGTCTGAATTCCCAAATGGGACACTTCTTCTCCGTCGTCATCGGAAGACATCTCCTTTGTTAACATTTTTAAATTCTTTGAAAAAACTTTTCTCTTCGCTGCTACTTTTTTGGAAATTTTTATCTTTTTTTTTCTTTTCCTCTGCGTCTCATTTCAATTTTCTCTTTTTCTGAAGCATCCGTAGGGATGATACTTGGTTTTTTTTCTTTGACAAACTGGAGAGTTTTCTTTTAGAAGCTTAGAAACTCAAATTAAAAGTCGGCACCGAGACGCGGTCAAAGGGTGAAAATATAAGTCCTATCCATTGCGGCTAGTTGCTTCAAAGGATAAAATATTGCCTAAATCCCAAAATAACAATTTTTTCTAGGAAAAAAACTACCGTGAAAGCCGGTAATAACGTTTAGAAAATCAACCAATTGTTTCCGAAATCTTTTCCAAACAATAAAAAAATTTAATGCAAAAATAACTTTGTTTATTATTATTATTATTTCAACAACACATACATCATACATACATGCTTGATTTTTTTGCAACAAGTAGGTACACAACAAAATTCATTAAAAATACCATAAATAATAAATAAGTTTAAAAAATCTTCGTTTGTATAATTTAAGCGTCTGGGCATGACTATTAATTATTTTCAAAAGGTAACTGACAGCTGTAAGCATTCCTTTGGCATTTGGTTGCATTAAAAATGGCCACTTTCCTCATGGCAACTAAGAGTGACAGTATTTAAAATAAGATGCGCCAAAATAGCCACATGAAAATATTAAATTGACAATATTTCGAAAACTAAACTCTTTTGGAATAGACAACTTTACACAAACTTACCCTTAATTTTAACACTGAATAAGATAAAATTATCAGAAATGGGGGTTTCCATTTAAAAAAACTGATTTTGGGCGGTTTTTACAACGTCATTTTCAACCTTATTTTTTTATCACTTTGTATTAATAGTTATCAAAATGTTGTCGAAATTCCATTAAAGTAAGTCCTTTTCAACTGAAATGCGACTCAAATTAAGTAGCACATATTCCCTTATAGGAAAAATGAATAATTATTCGAGTGACTGCAACTGTCATTTTTTACATAAAATTTCAAATATATCAAAAACAGTTAGACTTAGGTATATGATAGATAGATAGATAGATAAAAATTTATTGAACATTCCCATTAATAAAACTCACAAACAAAGTTAAAAAAACATAACTCCCATGTCTAGCCAGATGTTCGGCCGGTTGCTCTTTGCCCATGATCTAAATAGGCGCGCTAAGTCGCCCATTACCGGGGCAGTGCCCTAACATGGAAATTCCCGAGCCAGCCATACGCACGACAGGGAAAAAGGTCTTCCTGAAGGGAAGCCAAAAACCCCTTTTGCTTCGACCTTTAAGTTTGATACTGTCAGCCGTGGCGTTAACCGCCGGCAGTTTCAACTAGATGACCAAATCCATCCGCCCCTATCGGTGGAAGGACCAGCCAACACCAGCCAGAAAGAGGCAGGCCGAACCCGTCAAGTCACGTTATGTTGGATTTGTGCGTTTCCAGCCTGCTAGAAACGACTGTCCGCAACTGGCAGGCAATGTTTGTTTGTCGTCACGTACTGTCAGGGACAAATTCCTCATAAAATATGGGAAGTCGCTTATACAGGGGACCATGGGTTGGGCGATCGTTTGCTCTTACTTGGGTGATATTTCACGTAAGGACTGAGCCTTGCACTCCGCTATGATAAAATTTTTCAGCGATGGTATCCATATAGTCGGCTATATAGGCCATCCCTGTAGCTTCGTGCATGTCGGTTATTCTGGTGTATCTGTCAGCCGATAGGACGCCTCTTAGGAACCTATTTTGGGTCCTTTGAACACGTCGTCTCGTGGAATCACAGACAGAGTGCCAGATAGGGGAGCCGTAGGTCAGTATGGGCCTTATGGTGGAGGTGTAGAGCAGAAGTTTGTTTTGAGGTGACAGAAATGAATTTGGCGCCAGAAGAGAGTACAACTTTCTTCGGGCCATGAAAGTCTTTTGTACAGCATAGTCAACATGCTTGTTGAAATGAAGTCGGGCGTCTAGTTTGATTCCCAGGTATTTCACCTCTTTTACTGGCTGGATTGGAGTATTTTGCACCATGAGTGGCGATAGGATTTTATTGTTAGTAAATTTGCGCGAGAAGATAATAAGTTCAGTCTTCCTGGGATTCACTTTAAGTTTCCATTTATCGAAATACGGCGTCAATAAACTCAGGTGATGCGCAATGCGAGATTTCGCAGCCTGAGCATAGAAAGACGATGTGTGACAAATCACTGTACCTTGTGGTACTCCTGCCGCGATGCGTCTTTTGGCAGAAGTGGAATTCTCCACTTTCACCTGGATGGTACGGTTTTTTAGGTAAGACGCTATAAGGGAAACTAGGTAGAGTGGCAGTAAATGTACGGCAAAAAACTTATACAGCAGGCCTGTGTGCCAAACTGTGTCGAAGGCCCTTTCCATATCGAGAAGCAGCATTACCGTACTTTGAAGCGTATTAAATGCTTCATAGGCATCCGTTGCGATCCTAGCAGTCTGCAGCGTTGTGTTGTGTCTTGCTCGAAAGCCAAACTGCTCATCCGGGATTAAACTTCGAAGCTCGGCTGCTGCTTGTAGTCTCGATAGGATAACTTTCTCGGTTAATTTGCCGAGGGAGTTTAGGAGGGAAATTGGCCTATAAGAGGCGGGATCAGTCGGGTTTTTGCCCGGCTTTAAGATAGGAATTATTACAGTGTTTTTCCAGTCCTGTGGGAAGTGCTGCAATTTAAGGACTGCATTGACTATTTGTACTATTAGCACTATAGTTTTCCGCGGTAAGTTTTTGAGGAATAAATAAGGGATGCCGTCTGGCCCGGGGGCTTTTCGGCTAGGGAGGCGCTGAAGACACGATTGTATCTCCGACGGGGTTGTTATATAGGAATGCAAAATCGACGGTGGTATAGGATACTTCCGTTCTACGAAAACAGCGGTCTGTCTTTCTATTTCGTTATCCTGAAGGGCTGGTTGGACTTTGTGTACTTTTGCCAAAAAGTCGGCGAGCAGCTCGCATTTGTCGCTGGTGGTAATGTAACTCCGCCCCTCTTTTTCAAGAGAGGGGACCTGCTCGTGGGGGGACCTAATGTCGAGGTAAATGGGCAAATGGTCACTGTTGAGGGCGTCTATAACCACCATCTCCGTGATATTGGCGAGTCCTTTGGCTATTCCGAAATCAAGGAAAGATGGGCTCATTCCACTGTTTGGATAATGCGTTGGAGATGAAGTGGGCAAAACTAGTAGGCCATTGTCGCGAACGTAGCTGGCTAGGAAATTGCCAGCTGCGTTTTTCCGTCCAGGGTTATTAAATAGTGGATGGCGGGCGTTCAAATCTCCCATAAGAAACACCCTATTGGTGTTTGAAAAAATGGATCAACGTCAGTGGCCTGTAAGCGAGTAGAAGTAGAGTACCCCCAGTAGAACAAAACACCATCATAAAGCTCAACGCCAACGTTCTCTATTACTGACTGCCTGCATGGCAGTCTCCTGTATGGGATCGTTGCTTTGATCGCTATGGCCACTCCACCCCTTAGACCGGGCCTATCGGCACGCTCGAGCCTGTACCCCCGGATTGTGATTCTGTCTCCGGGGCGCAACCATGTTTCCACGATTAACGCCACATCGACGTCCTCAGACCCGAGGAACTGCTCGAACTCACCGAGACGACTCCGGAGTCCACATGAGTTTCATTCCCCAATCCTCATAGGACACAGTTGACAATATCAATACTTAAAAATCGAAGTTGTTAATATCTTCATTGAAGAACTGCGCTGAGACTAGGAATTTGTCTGTCTTCGAGACGCAACCCCTCAATGCAGCGCTGTAAAATCTTACCGCCTTGATCACCTCCTCCAAGTTGATTTGCGACGACAGCTCGGCGAATTCCCGCTGGACACTGCCCAGCATGGCCAGCGCGTTCCCATTTATACCATGGGCTGGGTGGGCGGAGCTCGTCGGGACAGCTTCGTGCTGCCTCAGCAGAGGAAACTCTGCTAATGAAGGCGGGGGCAGCATGGTTCTGTTGGCGTGACTTGGCGCCATGGTCTTGCTGCTCAGGGGTGAAGGGTGGATCGGGCCAGGGGCTCGACTGGTTTGACCCCAGGCTGGCCTCGTTGGAAGAGGAGCAGGGACGAAACGCTGCCTCTCCGCCGGGACTTGCGCCTGTTTGTATATGTAGACTGGGCAAGCCTCGTCAAAGCTACGATGAGGCCCACCGCAGTTAGCGCATTTTAATATAGCTCCAACGGGGCAGGCGGTGATTTCATGCCCCCCAGCGCATCGGGAGCATTTAAAGTCCCGGTGGCAGTTCCCGGAGACATGGCCCCAGCCCTGGCATCGACGACACTGTGTCAGGGTCTTCCGGTTTTCGCGGGTTTCCCACGGAACCCTGACACTGCACACCACCCTGGCCTCGGCGTTAAGCCTTCGGAGGGTTGCCTTGTGTGGAAGGAGCAAAAGCACACTTAAAATCGTGATGGACTAGACTGATGTTCTTAAGAGTGCTATTCTTCTAATTCTAAATCTGACCCTTACCAACACGATATGGAAACGGAATCATCTAGTTCTTCTTCAAGCGATGAAATGGAAGCCTTTTTGAGACATAAAGATTCAGAGCAAACATTTTTAAAAGGAATTAATCAGCACGAATTTTCTTCACAAGGTTCATTTGAAGCCCTTAACAAAATTGAAAATATTTTAAATTCCTATCAAGTGGAACAAAGCCGCATACGCTTACCGAAAAATGAAACGATTTTTGATTCCTGAAAGAAAAAGAATGAGCTTAATCCCGAGTTATACATGCTTGCTCAAGTATTGTTAAGCGTACCGGCAACTCAAGTTAGTGTTGAGAGGTTATTCGCAGGACTCAAATTTCTGTTGCCGCCTTCGAGGTCAAATATTACAGAAAAATTTTTAGAGGAACGATTATTTGTGGGGACCAACCGACTTTTCATTCGTAAAGAACAAACACCGTACGTTTATACACTATTTTTAAAATTCTTTTTTTAAGTTGAATTATAAAATAATTCGTGATCGAAGAACTAAAAGTTCTTCGATCACTAATAACAAAACATTTGAAATTGGAATTTTAGACAAAAGCAACTCCTCAAAAGATGGTGAAGAGTGAAGACATGAACTAGGAAGCACAATCTTTATCCGGTTGAATTGTATGTGAACGCTACCGATTCAGAAGATATTTAAATTAATTCTCACATATAAGCTATAACGCCTTCGCCAACATGAACTGAACTCTATTACACCATTCGATCTTAAACTTTAGAGGATAATCACAGAACCATCACAGAAAAAGTAAGAAAATGGAACAGCTCGTCTTCAGGCCTGTATGAGAATTAAATATCTCCATGAGCTCATATCAAGTCTGAGAACCTTTCAATTGTAGCTAAATTGATTATAAAATCATTGTAAATTATGCAGATTTAAAACATTTTCTTTATATCTATTCGAATTTAATTCTAATGAGTTATTTATCGTAATTAAAATACATGAAGAAAAGCAATCTTTTGAAATTATGCAAAATTTTTCAAGACCTCCCCTATGTATTCTTCAGGTTTTGGCGAACAGCGATGTAAAAAAACGCAGTAAACACTTTCTTTTCAACTTTTTTATAACGATGGTTTGTATGCTCTGAAGAAACAAGCACATTTTCTTTATCAAAATGGTTATTTGTTGTTCAGGCGTTCCAACTGAATATGAGCCTCCTAACTTTGAACCAGCTAAAGAACTGCTGTGTTCTAACCCAAATAGCTTAATTGTCTTGGGACATATTTCTACTGGCCTTCATAAAATTAGTTCGATGGGACGAGGCGTAAATGTAAGTATTTTTATATACAAAGCACTTCTGTGGTATAATCCCAAACAATCAATAATTTGCCGGATGCGTGTATAAACGTTGATTTTGTTTTTCGATGCAGTTTCACGCACTTCGAGAACTTACCCCTTCTGAAAACAGTTTAGTCCCAGCAGGTAGTGCGGATGACGACTTATTGGAGAAAGATAATTTGGAAGCATCCCTGGGATGAAGCGGAAAAATGACAGTAAGAAGTTTTCACGCACATAAGTGTTCATTTGAAAGTATTCCTCCCATCCGAAAGGTGCTAACTTGTTATAAAATATTTTAGATACCACATGCGAAAATGCGTCAAAAAAACGTAAACTGCAGGTCATATCGCCTACGGGTGACTTCAGAACAAATTGAGCTTTACGTATAAAAAGCTTACTTTTCTCATCTACTTATACTGTTAAGAAATTATGATCAAACAAAAAAAAACTGGCATTTTTCAGAAATTAATTCGGGAAATATTTCGAGCCTGTCCAGTGAAGATGAGTCGTCATATTGTCCGTGTACATGGCAACTGCTTGACAAATATGAAACCATAAAATGCACATGTTTTGCAAAAGTGAATTTACCATGCCACGGATACATCAGTATCGAAGCTGTTGATAAAACTAAGTTTGGATGCTATACATGCGCATTTCCAAGGACCGACAAAAACAAATTAAACAAAATGAATATGTTGATGAAGATGAGGTAAGTTGTGGCTTTACCATTCCATACATCCGTTTTCAGTAGCTAGGCAGCTATGCATATTATTTCTTATTTAGTTAAATTATTACAGAAAAGCTCTTTTTTTGGAGGACTTGATTATCTAAGTCCGGATGGCACCAATGTGCGTTGGTTTACGTAATTTGAAGACAGTTTACAATATTTGAATTGTTATACGAACATTTCTTGTTATACGAATATTTGAATTGTTATACGACCATGACTTGGCGCCATGGTCGTACCGGTGGCAGTTCCCGGAGACATGGCCCCAGCCCTGGCATCGACGACACTGTGTCAGGGTCTTCCGGTTTTTGCGGGTTTCCCACGAAACCCTGACACTGCACACCACCCTGGCCTCGGCGTTAAGCCTTCGGAGGGTTGCCTTGTCGCTAGTGACGACCAGGTAGAGCGGCCTGAAGAGTATCTTCATTTTGAAGACACTTCTCACCTCCAGTCCTTGGTCTGCCAGATCCTGCTTTATGGCAGTCGGATCGACATTCCCCTCCAGGCCCCTCAGGACGAACGCGTGTGTTTTTTCCGACGAAGGGGCGTAGGTGTGGAACTGGCTCTTGTCCTCCTCCAGGGATCGTTTTACCGCCGTCCAATCCATAATGCTGCTGCAGTACACGATTAACGAAGCCTTCGTGTACTTCAGCGTGAAAGGCTGACTGGTGATTGATTTTAGACTACCAATCAGCATTGTGTGATTGCTGGGTTTTCCAGCGATCACAATTGGCGGCGGCTTTTCTGCCTTCTTGGGCTTGTTTGCAGTTGCTGCAGGGCTCTCAGCAATCGCTTCCCGTTCAGTCCCTACGCTGGAGTTGGGAAGTGTTGGAGGCTCATCTACGATTGGCGGCTGGATGGGCGTGAATCGGTTTTTCAGCGTCGTGGAGGCCTCTGGACCAACAATCAGCGTATTCCACGCCACAGTCTTTCGCGGGACGACGAACCCGTCATCCGCTGCGCCCGCTGAAGTCGCCTGCGACACCCCTACAGCTTCCTGCATCGCTGATTTTTTTGGAGCCGGGGTTGGTGACTCTGGCGATGTTGGGTCAGACTTGGGCACCCTACCCCTTTTCTTGGTCCTGGACCTAATAAAATAGCTCCCTTGGGAGCCCTGATCCGACTCGGATTCCACAGAGCTTCCGGGATTCATCAATCTTATCGAGCAAACCCGGTAGTTGCCCGATAAGGAATGTTTCAAACGTTATTCGAAAAAAACGCACAATACAGATAACGAACACAATTTTAACTGGATTTCAACCCGAAAATTTCGCACGATTCCGCTTCGTAGCACGTCCACACTCGGCAAACAACGATGCGAGACGGTATATGATATTGTACATAAAATATATTAAGAATTTGGAGTAGAATTCAAAAATGTAATAATATATAGGGTGTTCCATTTAAAATAAGCAAGTTTATATCTACTTCCGGTATAACCGGAAGTGCGGCTATCTGGAAAATATTTTAGATCGCTTGCCCCCAATGACCTACGTATACTGTCCAATTTTCAAATTTCTCCTAATTATCGTTTGCCAGATATCGATCGCGGGGGTTCCCAGTGGGACACCCTGTATATACAAAAATTGTCTATTATCAAGGAACAGGAAGGCCTTGGTTTGTGATTTGTTCCTGGTGATTGAATAATGGCAATACAATATTTTTCAATATTTCCTTAGAGAAACGAAAGCGTTTTTTAAAATCGGCTTCAATAAATTTCTCTAAGGTATTTTCCATAACTCGTATATACCTGAAAATAATATGTTTTCTTTACGTAAATTTCGTGGTAATTCCAAGTCCGAATTATACCGATTAACACTGTACATCGTTCATCAAATCGAGATCGTCATTCATATTTTGAAAACAAAATAGTATTTAAAAAAACACGAGAAGTTGAGAACTTTCTCCGACAATATAGCTTTGGCTATATTGGTTTTGGCTATTGGCTATAGGTTCGGAGATCCCTACACCCATCTCCGACAAATCTCCACCCCATCGCCCAACAACTTTAAAATGTGCGTGCGTCAAATGTTCAAGCGATCGACTGTGCCACCAAAATTTCCTCCAGCGAACGGCGATTCGCCGGTGCATTGTAAGAGCTCGACTATGCATACCTGCCTTAAACTTTTGCGAAAAACTCAATTATTCTGCATCTTAGTGAAAATTTTGCATGTAAAGTCATGAAATGTTGATACATAAAACACGATTTAGCAGCAAATAGTACGGGAGAACCTAATTTTCGTGCATAAATAAATAGTTTTGGAAAAGCGAATTTCAAAAGTGTGTAAATGTTTTTTAGAGAAAATTATGGACCATCCCAAATTTTTTTTGGCAGAAACTGCTTAATTTTAAGTGTTCTTTAAGGTAAAACAACAAAAAACGAAAAATTTGGAAGTACTCACACGACATGTTTACCATCTTTCTCTATTCGGTTCTTTACTGCACAAACTTTTGTCTCATACAGAATCGCGTCGCTGTTGTTTAATATTCTGTGGTTTTCTTAACGTGGATCACTCCACGTTCCGTCAAACAACGAGATTGCGCACTCTGTGTAAAAAGTGGTTTGTTTTGCGAACATTGAGTGTTTATTATTCAGTGAAGCTTTCTAGTTTTTCTTTATTTTGTATATTAAAATGTAGAAATAGCCGAAACAATGTGGCCAAAAATTGCTATCGGGGTGGTTGCCTTCAAGATTATGTGTAGTGTCGTTAACGCTTCCAGTTCCACTAACGACAGAATTCAGTCCTTACCGTACTGCCCTAACAAAAACGGTTCTGGGTAATATTTAAATATATGTGAATTTTCTTAACAGCCACCTTTTAATACAAAAGCTATACATTTATAGGGCACTACTAGTAAGTACGTTAGATGGGAAACTTTCCTCTATAAATTCATCTGGACATTTATCATGGCAGATTGAAACAGGCCCTGGTCCATTATTAGTTTCTAATATCCATAAACTTGAGGTAAATGCATTTAGACTTTGGTTGAAGCCACTCTTTGCATTATCTCCTTTTCAGCTCACTAATAATGGAGAATGGATACGAATCATACCATCATTAACTGGCACATTATATAAGTTCGATGGAAATACAATCGATCCCATTTCGATTTCCGCAGAAACTTTACTTAGATCCTCATTCAGATATTCTGATGACCTTGTTATTGCCGGTATTTATTTGACGAAATAATACATTATACATTGGTACATTACGCTCTTCCCATAAATTTTAGGGGGTATTGAGGTTCGTACTTATGGAGTCGGTTTTCAATCTGGGAAGTTATTATATGAATGTTCCCAAAGCAAATGCTCAAATCATCAAAGCGAAGAAATGGATGACGTGGTCGTCATTGAAAGGAGTACTCAAATTATTCGAGCAGTTGAACCTAGAACCGGACACGAAAGGTTCATTTTTACTTATTTCCCTGTTAACTGTCCGAATTCAATCTGAAACCGTTGTTTTAGATGGAACTTCAGTGTAGGCCTTCACAATGTCAAGTTACCCCAAGTGTCTTGCATAGACACGAAGCTATTTGATTCAAATGTTAGCGCTGTTATACCCGAAGGTCTTCTCTTAGTTTCTTCAATTAGAAATAATCTTGAAGAACACATCTGGCAATATAAGTTCCATTCCCCTATAGTCAGAGTGTGGAAATGGGATGGCATGCAACTGAATGAAGTTAACTTATTTGAACCCAGAAATATGCCTGGTCTTCTTACACAGTCTACCATATTGCCATCAATATATATCGGAATGCATAAGAAGCAGGTATTATCTAATTATTACGTGTTTCTTTACATTTACTTAATTGAAACATTTTGATTTTTTTGAGGCAGTTATACATTCACGAGTCTCATCAAATGCAGCATGTATTACAAGAACGACATAATACAGAGTTAGTACCTGCTGAAAGCAATAGTATTACAAAAATACCCTGGAAACCAATTTCTGCATCTTCACAATCTACAGAAGACGACTCTACTGCATTATCTGTTTTGAACAATTCTGAGTACGTTAATGGAAATGGTTATTATTTATATTCTGAACATGCCCTCGAAGCGAAGAACTCCGCTCACTGCCCGCAAAATGATAGTAATCTTATTCAATCTGTAATTATTACAGAAGAGAGCGGTTATTCCAACGTATTCCTTTTCCTGCGCAGTTACACCCGATACTAGTAAGTATAGGTTGAATTAATTTTCATTAGTATTGTTTATGGAACACCCTGATAAGTTATATTATTTATACAGGATGGCCCGCAATTAGGTTGCATAATTTTCCATTCAATTTGGAAAGGGTTTTGCTTTTTGTAATGTTTTCATATCTGTTGTCGTTTTCTAGTTACATGATGACTATGTGAACTATGATTGCTTAATAATGCGAAAACAGGTATAACGGACATATTATATATATGGGGTGTTTCATAAATATACTTAGGAGTAGTAGAAGAAATCAAGACAAACATGTTTTTCTTTAAAAATATATGTTCGAAAAAAATTCGTTTCCGATAAACAAGTTGTTGAAATTTGTTAAAATGTTTTCTGTCTATTACAATTAATACCGTACTTACAAGGCGGTGCTCATAGGACAACGTGTTAGTTTATTGTATACAAAAAAGCACTTGGTAGTTTTTTATGCAATTTTGGTAGGTTTATGCATTTATGGTCATCTGCAATTTAGTTACTAAAAGTTATTTGATGAAGACACTTCTTCATTGGAAATAAATCCTGATACGGGAAAGTCGCAAGTAATTTTTTGTTTTAATTGCCCTACTTGAATAAGTAACAAAATTGCAAAAAACCTACAAATTGTATTATTTACAGCATTTAGGGTACAGTTGCCTAATGAGCGAGCCTCTTAAATTACTGTCCTAACTTAATTAAAATCATCTGACGCCCGTTTTACATATTAATAAAAGAACCACGGAAAAATCGTTCGTTCTGGGACATATGTTTTTAAAGCAAAAAACGATTATTTGTAGGTTCCATGGAAAGGTTTAACGTATGATTTTTATTTTAAGCAAAGAATGTCTGCTGATGCTTTTAACACTTATTGTAAGCCCCTTTTTGGTCCGACTTTGGAACAAGCGTCCTTTCAAAAACCATGAGGTAGTTATATTGGATACTATAGTTAACAATCCTGTTGAACCCACCGTAATTGACGTGCCTAATGTATCTCGACCTGAGAGACAAATTTCTGAAAGGAGCTCTGAAGGATTCAGTTCAAGATTTATGGATGATTTTACGTTGATTCAGTGTCTAGGAAAAGGCGGGTTTGGAGTGGTATTTCAAGTTAAGCAAAAGTATGATGATTGTGATTATGCCATAAAAAGGATTACACTGCCAAATGAGTACGTATGTGAATGCTGTTTTAGTCCGAAAATTGCAGTTGTTTTGCTTTATTCAGAGAAAAATCGAGAAATAGAGTAATGAGAGAAGTGAAAGCCTTAGCAAAGCTGGACCATAAGAATATTATAAGATATTTTTCTTCTTGGGTTGAGCATCCTCCACTGGGTTGGGAACAAGAACATGATAAAAACTGGATCGAGTAAGTGTTTTACATTGAAGGCTATTCGTTGGTTTATATAATACCGCGATTTTTAGAGCTTCAAATTCCGGAATAGCAACCTCTACTGAAACAACTACTACTTATCCGAAAAAGCGAATGAAGTCATGTTCTGTAAGCATTGATATACCTTTAATGAAAGTCGAAGAGCCCAGTTTTGAAAGTAACCGTGACAACTCGAGCGGGGATGAATCTTTTGTAGTGTTTGAGAGTGATGAGTCAGTTAAAACAGCCGATGACACGAAAATATCAATTAAAGATGATGATTCTTTTATTGTTTTCGCTAATGAAAGTAATGAAAAATCTGTAAATAGTAGCAATAATACTATTTCAGTCGATGATAATAGTACTGCAAGCAAAACTAGTGAAGCAAAAGAAGTCTCACGTTTTTCATCAAGTCATACCGAAAAGAAAATAAATTGGAAAAGACCTGGACGGAAACACCATTCCTGGGATTTAACACAGACTAACCCAATTCTAATTAGGCAGAAAGAACCGCCGATGTATTTATACATCCAAATGCAACTTTGCCGAAAAGAGAGTCTGAAAGAATGGCTGACCCTACATACAAATCGAAATTATGAAGATATGTTGCTGATTTTTTTGCAAATTTTAGATGCAGTAGAGTATGTTCATTTGAGAAAGCTGATTCATCGGGATCTAAAGGTAAACAAAGTTTTAAATGAGTCACATTTATTTTTCCGTTGATAAGCTGTTATCTAAAATTCCTGCTTACGACGTGTCCTTGGTATACAAAAACTTTTGTTATTGTTGAAATCGCTGATAAATCTATTGTTTCAAATATAACTTAAACATGCTAAATTGGAAATGATTTTGACTCTTTCGGGTCACATCTGAGGAAAGACCAATTGAGGGCGTTAGTATTTCGACTTTCTACAGAACTTTTCTCTTTTTTCACTTCTTTTGAGAACATTTCTTCATTTATTCCAAAGCGTTGCGGGTAATAAAAGATTCATTTAAAATAATGTACATTAGTTTTAACATTTTAAGCATACTGGTTGTTTAATTATTGCTTCAATTTCAGCCAAGCAATATATTTTTCTCATTGGATGGGCAAATTAAGGTGGGAGATTTTGGACTCGTAAAAGATATTGAAAGCTCGTTTGATATAGAGTTAAGTAGAATGTCTGGCGCTACTTCTTATAGAGGTCATACAAAAGAAGTTGGGACCACTTTATATATGAGTCCCGAACAGTCTAATGGCAGAATATATGATTATAAAGTTGATATATATTCTCTGGGTATTATATTGTTTGAATTATTAGTGCCATTTTCAACTGATATGGAACGAATTAAAACTTTAACAGACATCAAAGTCAAAAAGTTTCCTTATGGGTTTGAAGATAAATACCCTTCAGAGGTTAGTTCATATACATTTTCCATTATTGGAAATTTAGTTCAATGACTATATTTTTTAGTTTGCGCTCTTGCAGAACATGCTAGATAAAGATCCCAATAAAAGACTAACAACTATTGGAATCCGAGCAAGAAATCCATTCGCTCAAAATGATAGCAATGTTCTAACAGATGACCAACATTTTAGTATTAAGAAATTCCATAAAAACTGAATTTGTTAACTCAACTTTTTACCTTTATTTAGTGCTAAAGACGACATTGAAGCAACAGAGTTAACAGGTTTAAATATCCGTTTTTTATGTGGATAATAAATTCACTTTTTTTTTGCTCAAAAGCGGCGATGTTTACTTTTTTCTTGGAAATTGTCATTCCTGAATTAATAATAACTATTCTTATGTAGTTAGTGGTCTATTGCAAAGTACACTATATGTAATGCCTATTATTTTAAGTGTTTATTTGACTGTTTAAGTAGTATAAGGCAATTTGCAAAATGTGATACTGGAGGTAAGGCTTCATTTCCTCTAAGTGTTTAATCTAGTTTACACTTTTATTATATGTATGCCCATACCAAGTTGTCTTACCCCAATTTATTACATAAAGAAAGACTACTTTTTAAATGGTGTTTTCGTACTTTCCATTCCAATCTAGCTCTGATTACTATCGTGACTCTAAAATAATAAGGATGTCTGATCGTATGAAGTTTTGGATGTAAATGGTATCTAAATCATTTTCTGCGGGTTTCAGTGCAATTCACACGAATTCACAATTTCATTGCATTATTTCAACTTCAAGTTATTTTTGGGGTGGAAAACCTTCAGTCAAATTATGAAGCAGTTATAAGAAAAAAATGAGGAACCATCGCAACGGCTATAACAAGTCCACTTATTTATATAAGTGGCTTATATTAATAAGTGCCACATAAAGTATAAGCCACTTATATTAATAAGTGGACTTGTTATAGCAGTTGCGATGGTTCCTCATTTTTTTCTTCTAACTGCTTCATAATTTGACTGCAGGTTTACCACCACAAAAATAACAGTTGAAATAGTTAATAAGTTAATACTTTAGGCCTTTTTTATCTTTGAAGATAGTAACAAGGTTAATTTACAGCAAAAAACCTTAATCTTGATGTCTATATTGGAAAGCCAATCAAAGGTGTGTTCACAACAGAATACCCTTATTTTATATTAAAAACTCGGACCAGACCTATTGAGAATACAAGAATAATTTATTTTGAGATGTAATTCACAGAAAAAAACATCAATAATGACGCAAATTATCTTACACGACAATAAAAAGTGTAGGTCACAGCAGAACGAGACTAAATTTCCACTTAAAGGTTCACATAAAAACAGTCCACAGTAGAACACCTGGCTAGAAAGTGAAAAGAATTTAAAATTAAAAAAATCGAAGCAGCAGAAAAACACTTAATATCTTATTGCAAAGCCCATCCAAGGTGTGTTCACAACAGCATGCCCTTATTTTGCGTTAAAAACTCGAACCATGCCCATTGAGAATACAAGAACCGTTTAATTTTGGGTGTAAATCACAGGAAAAAAACATTAACAATGACGGAAATCACCTTACACGGTAATCAAACGTGTTCACATTTATATCATAAGGTTTCATATAAAACAAGTTAGATTTGCAAAAATAAAATTTGGAAATTTTAAAAACGGATTTCAGAATCCAGAAACCGCTCGTCGTTCCTCGTTGAATAAATATTGCATGCAACAATATGATAAAGCACAAGCTTATATGAAACTAAAAGCGATCTACAAAGCAAGGGTGGTAAAATAATGCCAAACTTACCGAAAGCTGCATCCTGCCACCTGGAGGGATAGAAAAATAGAGAATGCCATAAAAGTTCAGTTGCTGCTCGAAAAATTAAAATCAGTTCAAGCTAACGGTTTTGTACATCGAGATACTTACCAGCTTTCCGCAAGCTCCCACCCTCCATGTTCTACCCATTAATCCTCAAAAAGCTCGCACTACCCTTGAACACAATGAAAATCCACACCAAATACTTGCACTAAATCTTGCTGTTAACGGGCAGGATGATCTATCGCACTTACCTAAGAACCGAGCTACAGAACTAACATGATGATATAATCGTTTGCTTGACCGTCTTTTAAATGTGGCATCGCTTTGCTTTGCTGTTCAATTTCAGTTTTTTTTATTGTTCACAATGTTGTAGAGTTTCAGTTCAAACGGAAATATTTTCAAAGGCAAGTTTCACGTCCCAACTTGTTTGGATGATCGCCGTCAACAACGCAGCTTTCTCAGGAACAGATAAACAAATCCTGTCTGCGGCGCGTGAGATTTTTTTTCGCTAAATATTAAATGCTAGCTGTTCATGTTCATTAAATGCTAGCGGATCAGTCTGTTTCTCGATTTTTTTTAAACTTTGATTCTCTTCAGCTGGATATTTTGGGTAGTGGCAGATCCACATTTGAAACAGGCCATGATTTGTGAAAGCTTCTCCTTACTCGCAGCATTAAAAGCCGCCTAATACGCAACTTGAATTTCACACTAGCTCTTGTATTAGCCTTTTGTTCAATTTTTGTGAAACTTTGAGTTCGTGCAGTCTGACGTGTTGTGCAGAAGAGGCCTAAAGAGCAGATCCGCATTCAAACCAAATCATGATTTGTGAATGTTTGTTTCTGCTCGCATCATTAAGAGCGACGCAACTTAGTAATTTTTTTCTTTTGATTCAAATGAATGTTTGGTGCTTGGCCGAACAAACGGCTCTTGAAAACCCGCCTTTCTTTAAAGTGATCGCGGAGTATTGTTTGAGGTATTTGAAACTAAAACACTATAATCAAATATATCCAGAAGAAAACCAAAACACCTTTGCAATACTTAGTGTGGTGACGGCGACACTGAACCAGATTTGATTTAAAATGTCGCAATAGTTACAGTACCTGCGGAGTAGATAGATAGATAGATAAAAATTTATTGAACATTCCCATTAATAAAATTCACAAACAAATTTAACAAACATAACTCCCATGTCTAGCCAGATGTTCGGCCGGTTGCTCTTTGCCCATGATCTAAATAGGCGCGCTAAGTCGTCCATTACCTGGGCAGTGCCCTAACATGGACATTCCCGAGCTAGCCATACGCACGACAACGCCAGGAGATAGTCTTGAAGTGGCGGTTTTGGTTTTATTCGAGGGGCATTCATTAAGGAAAAAAGGTCTTCCTGAAGGGAAACCAAAAACCCCTTTTGCTTCCACCTTTAAGTTTGATACTGTCAGCCGTGGCGTTAACCGCCGACAGTTTCAACTAGATGACCAAATCCATCCGCCCCCGCCCCGATCGGTGCAAGGACCAGCCAACACCAACCAGAGCGAGGCAGGACGAACCCGTCAAGTCACGTTATGTCGGATTTGTGCGTTTCCAGCCTGCTAGAAACGACTGTCTGCAACTGGCAGGCAATGTTTGTTTGTCGTCACGTACTGTCAGGGACAAAATCCTCATAAAATATGGGAAGTGGCTTATACAGGGGATCATGGGTTGGGCGATCGTTTGCTCTTACTTGGGTGATATTTCGCGTAAGGACTGAGCCTTGCACTCCGCTATGATAAAATTTTTCAGCGATGGTATCCATATAGTCGGCTATATAGGCCATCCCTGTAGCTTCGTGCATTTCGGTTATTCTGGTGTATCTGTCAGCCGATAGGACGCCTCTTAGGAACCTATTTTGGGTCCTTTGAACACGTCGTCTCGTGGAATCACAGACAGAGTGCCAGATAGGGGCAGCCGTAGGTCAGTATGGGCCTTATGGTGGAGGTGTAGAGCAGAAGTTTGTTTTGAGGTGACAGAAATGAATTTGGCGCCAGAAGAGAGTACAACTTTCTTCGGGCCATGAAAGTCTTCTGTACAGCATAGTCAACATGCTTGTTGAAGTGAAGTCGGGCGTCTAGTTTGAATCCCAGGTATTTCACCTCTTTTACTGGCTGGATTGGAGTATTTTGCACCATGAGTGGCGATAGGATTTTATTGTTAGTAAATTTGCGCGAGAAGATAATAAGTTCAGTCTTCCTGGGATTCACTTTAAGTGTCCATTTATCGAAATACGGCGTCAATAAACTCAGGTGATGCGCAATGCGAGATTTCGCAGCCTGAGCATAGAAAGACGATGTGTAGATAGCCGTATCATCCGCGTATTGTGCTATTTTTGTAGTGGGAAGTTTTGGAATGTCTGCTGTATACAATGTATACAGCAACGGCAAAATCACTGTACCTTGTGGTACTCCTGCCGCGATGCGTCTTTTGGCAGAAGTGGAATTCTCCACTTTCACCTGGATGGTACGGTTTTTTAGGTAAGACGCTATAAGGAAAACTATGTAGAGTGGCAGTGAATGTACGGCAAACAACTTATACAGCAGGCCTGTGTGCCAGACTGTGTCGAAGGCCCTTTCCATATCGAGAAGCAGCATTACCGTACTTTGAAGCTTATTAAATGCTTCATAGGCATCCGTTGCGATCCTAGCAGTCTGCAGCGTTGTGTTGTCTTGCTCGAAAGCCAAACTGCTCATCCGGGATTAAACTTCGAAGCTCGGCTGCTGCCTGTAGTCTCGATAGGATAACCTTCTCGGTTAATTTGCCGAGGGAGTTTAGGAGGGAAATTGGCCTATAAGAGGCGGGATCAGTCGGGTTTTTTCCCGGCTTTAAGATAGGAATTATTACAGCGTTTTTCCAGTCCTGTGGGAAGTGCTGCAATTTAAGGACTGCGTTGACTATTTGTACTATTAGCACTATAGTTTTCCGCGGTAAGTTTTTGATGAGTAAATAAGGGATGCCGTCTGGCCCGGGGGTTTTTCGGCTAGGGAGGCGCTGAAAACACGATTGTATCTCCGATGGGGCTGTTATATAGGAATGCAAAATCGAGGGTGGTATAGGAAACTTCCGTTCTACGAAAACAGCGGTCTGTCTTTCCATTTCGTTATCCTGAAGGGCTGGTTGGACTTTGTGTACTTTTGCCAAAAAGTCGGCGAGCAGCTCGCATTTGTCGCTGGTGGTAATGTAACTCCGCCCCTCTTTTTCAAGAGCGGGGACTTGCTCGTAGCCTTTTCGTAGACTTCTCGACAGTTTCCACAAAGAATTGTCACGGGGAGATAGATAGATAGATAGATAAAATTTATTAAACATTCACATTACTAAATTCACAAACAAAGTTTAAAACAAAAAACATAAGTCAGTAAAATGTCCCATGTCTGGCCAGATGTTCGGCCGGTTGCTCTTTGCCCATGATCTAAATAGGCGCGCTAAGTCGTCCATTACCTGGGCAGTGCCCTAACATGAACATTCCCGAGCTAGCCATACGCACGACAACGTCAGGAGATAGTCTTGAAGTGGCGGTTTTGGTTTTATTCGAGGGGCATTCATTAAGGAAAAAAGGTCTTCCTGAAGGGAAGCCAAAAACCCCTTTTGCTTCGACCTTTAAGTTTGATACTGTCAGCCGTGGCGTTAACCGCCGGCAGTTTCAACTAGATGACCAAATCCATCCGCCCCCGCCCCGACCGGTGCAAGGACCAGCCAACACCAGCCAGAAAGAGGCAGGCCGAACCCGTCAAGTCACGTTATGTTGGATTTGTGCGTTTCCAGCCTGCTAGAAACGACTGTCTGCAACTGGCAGGCAATGTTTGTTTGTCGTCACGTACTGTCAGGGACAAAATCCTCATAAAATATGGGAAGTCGCTTATACAGGGGACCATGGGTTGGGCGATCGTTTGCTCTTACATGGGTGATATTTCGCGTGAGGACTGAGCCTTGCACTCCGCTATGATAAAATTTTTCAGCGATGGTATCCATATAGTCGGCTATATAGGCCATCCCTGTAGCTTCGTGCATTTCGGTTATTCTGGTGTATCTGTCAGCCGATAGGACGCCTCTCAGGAACCTATTTTGGGTCCTTTGAACACGTCGTCTCGTGGAATCACAGACAGAGTGCCAGACAGGGGAGCCGTAGGTCAGTATGGGCCTTATAGTGGAGGTGTAGAGCAGAAGTTTATTTCGAGGTGATAGGAAAGAATTTGGCGCCAGAAGAGAGTACAACTTTCTTCGGGCCATGGCAGTCTTTTGTACAGCATAGTCAACATGCTTATTGAAATGGAGTCGGGCGTCTAGTTTGAATCCCAGGTATTTCACCTCTTTTGTTGGTTTGATAGGAGTATTTTGGACCACGAGTGGTGATAAGATTTTGTTGTTAGTGAATTTGCGCGAAAAGATAATAAGTTCCGTCTTCCTGGGATTCACTTTAAGTTTCCATTTGTCAAAATACGGCGTCAATAAACTCAGGTGATGTGCAATGCGAGATTTCGCAGCCTGAGCATAAAAAGACGATGCGTAGATAGCCGTATCATCAGCGTATAGTGCTATTTTTGTAGTGGGAAGTTTTGGAATGTCTGCTGTGTACAATGTATACAGCAGCGGCGAAATCACTGTTCCTTGTGGTACACCTGCCGCGATGCGTCTTTTGGCAGAAGTGGTATTCTCCACTTTCACCTGGATGGAACGGTTTTTTAGGTAGGACGCTATCAGGGAAACTAGGTAGAGTGGCAGTGAATGCACTGCAAACAACTTGTACAGCAGGCCTGTGTGCCAGACTGTGTCAAAGGCCCTTTGCATGTCGAGAAGCAGCATAACCGTACTTTGAAGCTTATTAAACGCTGCATAGGCATCCGTTCCGATCCTAGCAGTCTGCAGCGTTGTGTTGTGTCTTGGTCGAAAGCCAAACTGCGCATCCGGGATTAAACTTCGAAGCTCGGCTGCTGCCTGTAATCTCGAATGGATGACCTTCTCGGTTAATTTGCCGAGGGCGTTCAACAGGGAAATTGGCCTATAAGAGGCGGGTTCAGTCGGGTTTTTGCCCGGCTTTAAGATGGGGATTATTACAGCGTTTTTCCAGTCCTGTGGGAAGTGCTGCAATTTAAGGACTGCGTTGACTATTTGTACTATTAGCACAATAGTTTTCCGCGGTAAGTTTTTGAGGAGTAGATAAGGGATGCCGTCTGGCCCGGGGGCTTTTCGGCTAGGGAGGCGCCGAAGACACGATTGTATCTCCGACGGGGTTGTTATATAGGAATGCAAAATCGAGGGTGGTATAGGATACTTCCGTTCTACAAAAACAGCGGTCTGTCTTTCAATTTCGTTATCCTGAAGGGCTGGTTGGACCTTGTGTACTTCTGCCAAAAAGTCGGCGAGCAGCTCGCACTTGTCAATGGTGGTAATATAACTCCGCCCCTCTTTTTCAAGAGCGGGGACTTGCTCATAGCCTTTTCGCAGACTTCTCGACAGTTTCCACAGGGAATTGTCACGGGGAGTCAGATTTCGCAGTTTCTCCGCCCAGGTATAATTCCTGTATGCGGAGATTTCGCGCTGTATGTCTCGTGCAAGCTCTGCTGCCATTATGCGATCGGCAGATTGCCTGAATCGCTGCCAACGCTTCCTGATTCGATTTTTCGCCTTAATAAGGTCCAGAATTTCCTCAGAAAGATTGTCGCGCCGCGGTCTGTTCGGAACTTTTTTGGCCAAAGCTTGCTGTGTCCGTTGTATATTCCTGGTCAAACCTTTTACCGCATGCTCTAGAGCTTCGACAGTATCAATCTGGCCCGGAATACACGTCAGGTCTTGTAGTCTTTTTCGATATTCGCGAAAATCGAAATTTTCGTATGAATATCGAAAGTCGTTAGTTTGTGTGCGCTTTAAATCCCTAATGTCGAGGTAAATGGGCAAATGGTCACTGCTGAGGGCGTCTATAACCACCATCTCCGTGAGATTGGTGAGTCCTTTGGCAATTCCGAAGTCGAGGTAGGATGGATTCCCTCCACTGTTCGGGTAATGCGTTGGGGATGAAGTGGGCATAACGAGTAGGCCATTGTCGCGAACGTAGTCGGCTAGAAAATTGCCGGCTGCGTTTTTATGTCCAGGGTTATTGAATAGTGGATGGCGGGCGTTGAAATCTCCCATTAGCAACACCCTATTGGTGTTTATGAAGAATGGATCGACATCAGCGGCCTGTAAGCGTACGGTGGAGAAATAGCCACAGTAGATCAAAACTCCATCAGGAAGTTCAACGCCGACGTTCTCTATTGATGACTGCCTGTGTGGCAGTCTCCTGTATGGAATTGACGTTTTGACCGCTATGGCCACCCCTCCCCTTAAACCGGGCCTATCGGCACGTTCGAGCCTGTACCCCCGAATCCTAAGTATATCCCCGGGGCGCAACCATGTTTCGACAATCAACGCCATGTCGATATCCTCGGTCCGAAGGAAGTGCACAAACTCACCGAGACGACTCCGGAGTCCGCATGAGTTCCATTCTCCTATCCTCATAGGGCACAGTTGGCAAAATCAGGGCTTAAAAATCGAAGCTGTTAATATATTCATTGAAGAACTGCGCTGAGACTAGGAATTTGTCTGTCTTCGAGACGCAACCCCTCAATGCAGCGCTGTAAAATCTTACCGCCTTGATCACCTCCCCCAAGTTGATTTGCGACGACAGCTCGGCGAATTCCCGCTGGACACTGCCCAGCATGGCCGCCGCGTTCCCATTTATACCATGGGCTGGGTGGGCGGAGCTCGTCGGGACAGCTTCGTGCTGCCTCAGCGGAGGAAACTCCGCTAATGAAGGCGGTGGCGGGGGCAGCATGGTTCTGTTGGCGTGACTTGGCACCATGGTCTTGCTGCTCAGGGGTGAAGGGTGGATCGGGCCAGGGGCTCGACTGGTTTGACCCCAGGCTGGCCTCGTTGGAAGAGGAGCAGGGACGAAACACTGCCTCTCCGCCGGGACTTGCGCCTGTTTGTATATGTAGACTGGGCAAACCTCGTTAAAGCTACGATGAGGCCCACCGCAGTTAGCGCATTTTAATGTAGCTCCAACGGGGCAGGCGGTGATTTCATGCTCCCCAGTGCATCGGGAGCGTTTTTCGGGTTTCCCACGAAACCCTGACACTGCACGCCACCCTGGCCTCGGCGTTAAGCCTTCGGAGGGTTGCCTTGTCGCTAGTGACGACCAGGCAGAGCGGCCTGAAGAGTGTCTTCATTTTGAAGACACTTCTCACCTCCAGTCCTTAGTCTACCAGATCCTGCTTTATGGCAGTCGGATCGACATTCCCCTCCAGGCCCCTCAGGACGAACGCGTGTGTTTTTTCCGACGAAGGGGCGTAGGCGTGGAACTGGCTCTTGTCCTCCTCCAGGGATCGTTTTACCGCCGCCCAGTCCATAATGCTGCTGCAGTACACGATTAACGAAGCCTTCGTGTACTTCAGAGTGAAAGGCTGACTGGTGATTGCTTTTAGACTACCAATCAGCATTGTGTGATTGCTGGGTTTTCCAGCGATCACAATTGGCGGCGGCTTTTCTGCCTTCTTGGGCTTGTTTGCAGTTGTTGCAGGGCTCTCAGCAATCACTTCCCGTTCAGTCCCTACGCTGGAGTTGGGAAGTGTTGGAGGTTCATCTACGATTGGCGGGTGGATGGGCGTGAATCGGTTTTTCAGCGTCGTGGAGGCCTCTGGACCAACAATCAGGGTACTCCACGCCAGTCTTTCGCGGGACGACGAACCCGTCATCCGCTGCGCCCGCTGAAGTCGCCTGCGACACCCTAGCATAGAAATGTTCGTATAACAATTCAAATATTGTAAACTGTCTACAAATTACGTAAACCAACGCACATTGGTGCCATCCGGACTTAGATAATCAAGTCGTCCAAAAAAAAAGAGCTTTTCTGTAATAATTTAACTAAATAAGAAATAATATGCATACTTGCCTAGCTACTGAAAACGGATGTATGGAATGGTAAAGCCACAACTTACCTCGTCTTCATCAACATATTCATTTTGTTTAATTTGTTTTTGTCGGTCCTAGGAAATGCGCATGTATAGCATCCAAACTTAGTTTTATCAACAGCTTCGATACTGATGAATCCGTGGCATGGTAAATTCACTTTTGCAAAACATGTGCATTTTATGGTTTCATATTTGTCAGGCAGTTGCCATGTACACGGACAATATGACGACTCATCTTCACTGGACAGGCTCGAAATATTTCCCGAATTAATTTCTGAAAAATGCCAGTTTTTTTTGTTTGATCATAATTTCTTAACAGTATAAGTAGATAAGAAAAGTATGCTTTTTATACGTAAAGCTCAATTTGTTCTGAAGTCACCCGTAGGCGATATGACCTGCAGTTTACGTTTTTTTGACGCATTTTCGCATGTGGTATCTAAAATATTTTATAACAAGTTAGCACCTTTCGGATGGGAGGAATACTTTCAAATGAACACTTATGTGCGTGAAAACTTCTTACTGTCATTTTTCCGCTTCACCCCAGGGATGCTTTCCAAATTATCTTTCTCCAATAAGTCGTCATCCGCACTACCTGCTGGGACTAAACTGTTTTCAGAAGGGGTAAGTTCTCGAAGTTCGTGAAACTGCATCGAAAAACAAAATCAACGTGTATACACGCATCCGGCAAATTATTGATTGTTTGGGATTATACCACAGAAGTGCTTTGTATATAAAAATACTTACATTTACGCCTTGTCCCATCGAACTAATTTTATGAAGGCCAGTAGAAATATGTCCCAAGACAATTAAGCTATTTGGCTTAGAACACAGCAGTTCTTTGGCTGGTTCAAAGTTAGGAGGCTCATATTCAGTTGGAACGCCTGAATAACAAATAACCATTTTGATAAAGAAAATGTTCTTGTTTCTTCAGAGCATACAAACCTTCGTTATAAAAAAGTTGAAAAGAAAGTGTTTACTGCGTTTTTTTACATCGCTGTTCGCCAAAACCTGAAGAATACATAGGGGAGGTCTTGAAAAATTTTGCATACTTTCAAAAGAATGCTTTTCTTCATGTATTTTAATTACGATAAATAACTCATTAGAATTAAATTCGAATAGATATAAAGTAAATGTTTTAAATCTGCATAATTTACATTGATTATAACAATTTAGCTACAATTGAAAGGTTCTCAGTCTTGATATGAGCTCATGGAGATATTTAATTTTCATATAGGCCTGAAGACGAGCTGTACCATTTTCTTACTTTTTCTGTGATTATCCTCTAAAGTTTAAGATCGAATGGTGTAATAGAGTTCAGTTCATGTTGGCGAAGGCGTTATAGCTTATATGTGTGAATTAATTTAAATATCTTCTGAATCGGTAGCGTTCACATACAATTCCACCGGATAAAGATTGTGCTTCCTAGTTCATCTCTTCACCATCTTTTGAGGAGTTGCTTTTGTCTAAAATTCCAATTTCAAATGTTTTGTTATTGGTGATCGAAGAACTAAAATAATTCAACTTAAAAAAGAATTTTAAAAATAGTGTATAAACGTACGGTGTTTGTTCTTTACGAATGAAAAGTCGGTTGGTCCCCACAAATAATTGTTCCTCTAAATTTTTTTCTGTAATATTTGACCTCGAAGGCGGCAACAAAAATTTGAGTCCTGCAAATAACCTCTCAACACTAACTTGAGTTGCCGGTACGCTTAACAATACTTGAGCAAGCATGTATAACTCGGGATTAAGCTCATTCTTTTTCTTTCAGGAATCAAAAATCGTTTCATTTTTCGGTAAGCGTATGCGGCTTTGTTCCACTTGATAGGAATTTAAAATATTTTCAATTTTGTTAAGGGCTTCAAATGAACCTTGTGAAGAAAATTCGTGCTGATTAATTCCTTTTAAAAATGTTTGCTCTGAATCTTTATGTCTCAAAAAGGCTTCCGTTTCATCGCTTGAAGAAGAACTAGATGATTCCGTTGCCATATCGTGTTGGTCAGGGTCAGATTTAGAAGAATTGCACTCTTAAGAACATCAGTCTAGTCCACCACGATTTTAAGTGTGCTTTTGCTCTTTATACTTGATTGTCGTCTAAAACTACCTTATACCAAAAAATTGTTATTTATACATGATCTTGTCATTTGGAACTAATAGCCGCAAAGAATAACGCTTATGTTTTCTCCCTTTGACGGCGTCGCGGCGCCGACTATTAAAACGATTCCAGGAACAAACTAAAAGAAGTGCCGACCCTTTGTCGGCACATTAATAATGGTACCGTGGCCCACCAGCACATAGAAACGTAATTTTATATTCATTTGCAGGAGGGTAAATGATTATTTTCATTCGCTCTAAAATTTACAGTAATTTCTTACAAACGTTACAAGCAGAACCGAAAAAAATCGAAATAGAATATTTCAGTTCCGGTTCAGCACCACTCGGCATCAACAGGCAACTCGTAACGAGGTGTTATTATAAAATATGGGTTCAGTTTCGGTTCCGATCCAAAAAAAAAGAAACGGTTCGGTTCCGGTTTTGGGACCAGATCGGTTCCGGTCCGGGTCCCTGGCTAGAATTACATCAGAAATTAACGGGTGGTTTTGGATGTGTCGTTTGGGATGCTGCAATTGTATTGGCTAAATATTTGGAGAAGTTGTATGAAAAGAACCATATAAATTTCGCAAATTAAAATATCATTGAATTGGGTTGTGGGGTTGGTTGTGTAGGTATGCCAATGTTTTATTAACTGATTTACCCGAAATGTTGCCACTCCTACAAAAAAACATAGAAATTAATCAAACGGAACTAAAAATTAACAATGGAACCATTAAAGCATCAAGTGGGTTTTTCGGGTTTTTAGGCCGTCGTTCGGTGGAATTTCTTCTTGACGTTTCGCAAGTACGTGCGGCTTGCATCTTCAGAAGTGGTTTGCTTGAACGCTTACACTGTTCTGATGCGATTCCTCGGGCGCAGTCCGTATTTATGCACCGGTTGCGATGACGTGGTTTGTGATGACGTGGCCTGTGTTATCGGAGCCTGCGCAATCTGTTGGCTGTTGCTATCCTCCGGTGTACTGGATTCTCTCTCCTGTCCTGAGCTGTTGCTTTTTCTTGCTGTTTTTGCGTTGGTGAGTGCTGGAAACCATATCCTGTTCAGCGCCATTGTCTCTTCTTTTCTGTTGAAATTGTCTGTCTTTTCTGTTCTCGTATTAGTCGGTGCGATACCCTGTTGTCGTGGCCAGGACCTGTGCCTCTCCGAAATAGATGTTGTGTGTTCCATCGCTGAGGGCATGTTCCGCCACTGCCGACTTCTCCACATGTCCCAGTTTACAATTCCGTCGGTGTTCTTCTATTCTTGTCGCAACCGATCTCTTAGTACTAAGAGAGCTAACTAAGCAACCGGTGCATAAATACGGACTGCGCCCGAGGAATCGCATCAGAACAGTGTAAGCGTTCAAGCAAACCACTTCTGAAGATGCAAGCCGCACGTGCTTCGAAACGTCAAGAAGAAATTCTACCGAACGACGGCCTAAAAACCCACTTGTTTCAAGGAATGGCCTCGAAAGTCTATCTCTTTCATTAAAGCATCGTCCCTGACTTGGGGTCAAAATACACCTGTAAACGATCCTCCACACCTAATTTCACTTGCAGACTGCATTTATTATATAGATGTAATTTGAAATAGCCACCGATTCTTGTGGGTAATATTAAGATTGATATTCATTTGCAATTTTCAATCAATTCAATCACTAGTAACTACACTGAAATCGTTGTCTTCTTCATTCACCAAAATTCTGATAAGTCAAGAGTTGAGAGAAAGTTATTTCCAAAAACAATGTTGGGATTATTTCTCCAAACTCATCAGATTCGATTTTAAAGTTCAAACTGTACCCTTAGAGGAACACCATGACATCTTTAGAAGTACAACAATCATCTTACTTGAGCTAACACCCAAATAATAATATTTACTTCAATGTCAATACTGGTTTTATTGCTTGTAATATTTACAAAACAAAACAATACTTATACTTTCAATTAATGAAACATAAAAAAATACTGTCTTAAATCACTAAAGGGTAACGAAATCAATATCACATATATTTGCAATGACTATTCAGAGGATCTTGCTGGGGACTGATGGTCGACAAGCTTAACATCTCTTTTGTTAGGCACTCTGAGGTTCACTATTTTCCGTACTTTTTCTGAACCATGTATTAAATCTTTTTTACTTCTCCATTCTGCTCGCTTTAGTTCTTCCTTCCGCCTCTTTTTGTCCACAAAGCTAATTATACAGCTAGCTGGTATCCAAAGAACTGCTGTTATTAACACAACAGTACCAACAATATTGTCTCGTAGAAAGAGCATTACTTTATTGATGTTGATATCTTCAATGATATCCCAGAATCGTTCTACAACATCCTGCACAGTTTTTTCGCAATTTCCCTAAAATGTTATACATTATTACCTATCTATCTCTTACAAAAACATGTACATACATTAAAAGAAAATATAGCGGTTTAACAACGGACATATATGACGCTGACGGAAATTTGATCCGAAATATTTTATTTTTAAAAGATGGTAACAATCTGTTGAAGTCCTTCTCGCCTTAGATAGCGTCCCAAAGATGACCTAAAGATTATTAAAGATAGGGCCGTTCATTTCTAAACATACTTCGTCGACATCTGTTTTGAATCACCAATTAAGGACATGGAAGGCAAGATGACGAGTGGAACATGTTGGTTCCCAATGCCTAAACACTATTGTAGCGTTTAGACCACCTGAGAGGATAAAGAGCGCAACGAGGCCGCGGCAGTAGTGCGCTTCTTACGGGTAATGCATCAAACGGTGTTTCCAGTGGATCTCCACGGGTGTCAAATCTTCATATTTTCAGTGCGTCAAAAAGTACTGTGCCACGAATCTCTTTGATCTGCCAGTGACGCAGTGTGGACGGCTTGCTTTTCGTTACACTGAAAAGGAAGCGCGTTGCGGTCGCGTGAATAGCCACGGGTGTCATCTCTGCATATTTTCAGAGCATCAAAAAGCATCTCTTTGATCTGCTAGTGGCGCACAAAAGTAAGCGCGTTGCTGTGGCGATAGGTCTAGACGCGACATAACGGCACGCGGAATAAACGCGACAGAAACGTGCTTATCGCGGGATTTATCTCAAACGCTGTTTCCAGTGAATGTCCACGGATGTCGAATTATCATATTTTCAGTGCACGAAAGTGCTGTGCCACGGCTTACTTTTCGATATACTCAATTAAGCACTGCTGTGGCGGTAGGTCTGGACGCGGCTTAATGCAACGCGACAGAACCGCGCTTCTCGCGGGTATTGCCACCAACGTTATTTCCAGTGAATACCAACGAATATCAAAATGTTTTAATTCGTTAAGTATTAAAGGAGCCAACGAAGAGAGTGGACTAACGTGGATATGGTCTGGAAATGAAATCGCCAGAGAAACGTTCGACAAGCAGCATGCATATTTTTAGCCCCAAGAATAGATTTAGGGCATTTTAGACTGGACTTTGGTTGGAGCCTGCATGATATTCTTATTGTGCTTACCGAAGAAATATTCCGTTATTTGTCTGGCAGCACCGTTATTAGTCGTATGTTATTGTTATGTGTTTTTGAATAGTAAATAAATAAATATTGAAGACTTGCTTTCTCTATGAAATACTACATATTTCGTGAATCTTTTGTATAGTGCAGGCGGGTGAAGAATAACGGAAACATTAATGAGGATATTGTTATACCGGCGTATTCCCAAAATATCTTATTCTGAATACATTACCAAGGTGGAAGTATTTCATCGGTGTGGAAAAAATGTTGAGTGCCAAAAATGCCATTTGGGGGGTTACTCCTGCTTGTTGCAAAACTAAGGTATACAAAAAATTATTTTTTTCCGGATTATACAGGGCGTTTTATAAAGACATTAATAAAAACAATTTCCAGTGGAGTCAATTCTGTTATATTCCTCAAGTCTGGAACGTAGGTATAAAACTTTTCTTAGTGGAATTTTTCCGTATCCGTTTTATATGTATTTATAAACTCCCTGTAGAACCCAAAATTACCAAATTTCTTGGATACCTTAGACTTAAAACCAGCAGAACTTATTCCGCTTATTCACCTCTTGTTACATCTGTCTTAAGACACTGTATACTAATAAGGCAGTCGAAGATAATAATAACTAACATAGTAAGCCTGAAGTCAAAAGTAGGCGACATTCGCGGGTAAACAATGGCCAAACAAGTTTGGTCCATTTATGCAGAATGTGGCAAACAAAATTTAAAATGTAAATCACCATGATGATATCTAACGGATGCATCGAACAGGGCATATGAAGAAAAGGAGCTGTTAATTGCATAAAATGTACTTACACTATTGCAAAATCCTTGAATACAAGGAGTTCCATCCGCTAAAATATCAGCGGAATCCACTGGAGAGCAAGTTTCGTTGATACTCGATCTGCAACATCTTTTGCAAGCGTTTTCAACTAAAAACACAAATATGAACCAAACACCAATAAAAACTATATACTTTTTCATACTGATATCGCACATGCAGCTTTGCATGCCTTGAGTTTCGCAAAAGGGAATGCATTTACCACCTTTACACTTCCCTCGCTCTTGACAATCTGTACCATCCGACATTGGTGGGCTTTTCGGACAGTCAGATGAATGCCCCGTACATGTAGATTCTTTTTCACAAGTAGCGTATTGAGCTTCACGACATTTAACTCCACTCCGCATGTATTGACAATTTTGACAACAGGGAGAGTTCTTATCGCTAGAAGTTATTTCCTATTTGTACAGTTTCTTGCAGATCTAATTACCTTTTCAATTTACCTGCACATAGCTTTGATGCGCAATTTACAATCTTTGTCGCAACATGCGTCATTGTCTTCAGTTCCTAAAAGACCTGCATCACATTCCTCATCACCTTCTACTCTCAAATTGCCACAGAAACTCTCCTCGGGTTCAGAGAAACACTTTTCTGATTTAGCTTGAAGAACTTTTCTTATAGATCTCAAACTACATGGGGAAAACCTCTGCAAACATTAATGCTTGTGACTATATTCTAAGTAAATAATATTGATTGTCTTCACATACTCAGATACTCATCTTATTTAAAAGGCATCTTTGAAACCGTTCAGGGTAGAAGCTTTATAGGACTATCGATTTTTTAAAACTTGCTCAATCTATGCTCAACATAACTAAATTATATATTGCAAACCCTTATTAAATGCTCCAGTTGGAAAATTAAACTTAATTTATTTAATTACTAACTAAACTTAAGTCCGCTAAAAAATAATTTTATTTACTTGTGAAGTCTCCAACATCACAGGTATCCGGTACACCAAGATAAAATTATATTTTTGCTAAAATGGCGGTAATTTAAAAAATACTTACTTTGTTATTGACATCATATCCACTAACACTGTACGTGTACATTAAATAAGAACCCCCTTGACTAGCACTGGGAGAACACTCTGGAATGTCTGGATCATGTTCCGATCCCCAGTTATGGCCAAATTCATGAGCTGTCACTAAGTCAGCTTCACGAGTAATCACTCTTTGACCATAGTGATTCCTACTTGAGCTTAATCCGGAATTAAGATAAAGAGTATATCCATTTTTGAAATATTCTAAAAAAAGTTATTAATTTTTATTAGGTCATTATTTTGGTCTGGACTCCAATTATCACGATAGTACCTGCATGTCTGAGAAGTTGAGCACAAAATGTATGTGACTTTGGACTGAGCAAACATGAGAGCAACACTTGTCTAAATTTGGAAGTCAAAAACCACTTTTTGTCGGTGAAGTTACAAGCGGAACAATGCAGTTTGAATAGTGTATTTGAAAAAGAAGAATCTCACTACATATAGATAAGTCAACGTTGAATTATAGGTTCGAAATGAGGAAATCCAATCACAATTTAACGAGAATGCGAGCCTGCCTGGGATGTCTAGATATGAATAGTAATTTTGCATCACAGATAACGCTCACTTTATGGTTGAAATAAACCTTCTCAAACAACGCATGATGTGGAGAAGATCGGGAGCTTCCTAAAGAATGTATCCTGCTACCGTAACTACTGGTTGTTTCGTTTTATCATGTTTCTCCTTTTCATAAATTGAAAGACCGTTCGGCGCCCCATTAGAAAATGCTGTTTTCTTAATGGAGTGCCATAATTCATAGCATCCACCAATAATTTTGGGTTTTAAACACGATACACGTAAAGAAACTAATTTGTATCTAACTTTCATAGTTGGAACGTTTCGATACTTTACAATTACTTCGATCAGGATACTTAAAAATGATTTTAACTTTTTTTATTTGATTGAATTAAGAGTTCCGATGCTTCATTTGCTACGATAAAGTTTGAAGTTAAATATTTTGTGCCAAAACCTTTGAGACATACGTTTGATTAAACAAAAAATACAAAATTACTAACTGAAATTTGATGCAAAACAGAGGATGGTATTCAGGATAGGAGGAACTCAAAAGTAACAAACTAAATCTTCAACAACCACAATCAAAATCCAATATAACTTGATATGCATTCAAATATATACCTGGAGTACAAATACCACCAACAGAATTTCTTCTAGGAGAACCCACATAAGCAAGACCCAAAATACCACCTTCAAATTTAAGGTCTGTAAATAGATGTGCTAAGCAAAAATCCTTATGAGTGAATTCCCTGCTAAACACCTTGAAGAAGCAGAATAGAACAAGTTAATGTGTTAAATATGCAAGTAAATCTCTATTATTAACAGTCAACTAGTTGCCCACCACCAAGTAAGAGAAAATAAATCGTAACAATATACCGTTAACACAAACATTAACAAATAAATGTGTTATAACAAAATAAGCGTAACAAATAAGAAAGCATATAATAAAAAAATAATAATAACCATTGCTACAAATGCCTCCTTGCGAAATTTGTCTTGGTGAGGCTATATAAGCGAGTCCTAATACTACAGAATTTCTAGTTTTAAATGTTTGGTGTGTAAATAGGTGCGCTAAGCAGTACTGTTCCTCTTGTCGTGATCTAGAAAACTCCTTTAAAAAGAAGGCATCATTACCAAAACAATTAATATATGTCTTTAGATAAAATATAATAAATGCTTACTATTGCTAGAAATGATGAGATAACGAGCAAAATTTTGTATTCACATATAAATTAACTTAACATCGTATTTTTAATTTTAAAGTGATTATTTTGTATTAAATGAATATTTAAATAAAACGATTTTAGATCAATCTAAATCGCTTACCTCTAAAAGGTTCCTAACGTCCCATTTTTCACGTATCATATTATAGTGAGCCTCCTGAGATTTAGTTTTAGACGGTTCGCTATGAACAACTATTTTTTTAATTACAAATCCCATTCCTTTGAAGCCATCTACTTCCTGCCGATCTTGCCATATCGTATCATTGTATATTTTATGAACCCTATCTATGAGGCTTATCTGAAATTTCGAAGATATCTATCAAGTATCCCAAATTCTAACAGATATTCAAATTTTGAAGCAAAAAATGACCTATCGTGTGCACGATATTGCTATTAAGCGTATGTACTTGGCCGGATTAGGCCTTTCCTAAAGTTCCCGTAGAGTTGATGCCTGAATCAATATTATGATATTTTATTCAAAAGGGTTCATGTATGGTATCGCTTTGCAGCCTTATAATTTCCTTCTGAAATACTGTATATTTTTATAGTTGTATGACTGTAGAAAAAATCGTAATTTCCGCGTTTTTTTATTGTTTTATTGGGAAAGAGCGCTTTAACCCTGTAGCTACTTTAGAAAATTATTTGGATATGTAAATCTGGAAATAATATGCGGCAAAGTGCCTTAAGAAACTACCTGAAAGGACGAAGGAAACGGTTTCTGTACGACCACTATATGAGAAGACAGCCTGTAGATTTGTGAAATGTGTTATCTCGATCAATATATCCTAGATAGTTTTATAGTCATCAAAACAAAAGTGATAAATTTGGCCGAAATTTGCAAAGTAAAAGGCAGGGAAGTGGTCGGCTAAACTATACCTGTCCATTTGTATATTTTGAGGGAGTAATTCATTTTAAGCAGCCTTCAAAGGGCGAACGTCGCATTCTACAGTACAGAAATGGGATTGCCTATACGCGGTTTTTTCAGTCCCTTCTCAGCTTCGGTTAAATGAAAGTGCGTCCTCTTGCAAGATGGCGACGCTCCGACACACAAGCCAATATAATCCAGAAAACATTTCGAAGTTGTCTGGAATCGAAGTTTTTCCGCATCCTGCGTAGACTCGCATTTCCCACGGATGCTGTAGAATCCAGATTCAGTGTCATTCGACTGTTAAATTAAGGCATTATAAGGATATCAAGTAACACTTGTAATGCCACGTGTAGATCTGATGTGTGCCACTCGATTAGGACAAGACCGCGACACAAGCGCGGCGTAACGCGCCTTTTGCGAGAATTGCCTCAAACATTACTTCTAGTGAATACCCTCAAATTTCAATTTCATGTTTTCAGTGTACCGAAAAGCTAAGCGTCCACACTGCACCGCAATGGATATATTGCCACTATTTTAGATTCTTAGGTCAGGATGCGGCCTTAGGTCTGTACACGGCAAATTGCAAGAGTGACGAGACCGAGACGTGAGCAGAGAATCTCAAATCAAACCGTCCAGAACGCACCACAATTCGCTTTGATCTGCCGTAGAAAATCTTCCAGGGATAGATTGCGAACTTCCAGAGCGCCTGACGACTTCCAGAGACGTCCCCACTAGACATCTTGAAACACTGCTGTATGATACCGCGTCAAAACCCAAAGAACCGAGCCTCAGTCGCGGCAAAATCCTTTGATGTTTCGTCAAAACACCGATAGAAAATGAGTCGTCTGTCGGTGTTTTTTTGACCAAAGATCAAAGGAATTTGCCACGGCTCAGGCTCTGCTCGTCATGTCTGGACGAACCATAACGCGACGCCTGGCGCTTCAGCTGCAGGTTTAAGCTGGATTCATATTTAGCAGCACGTGGCGCGCCCAACACGTAAGCGGACGGACAAAAATATATTATTCTGTGCATTTGCTATCAACGTATTCATACTTAGCGCACTCAGCCGTGCGGGGTCGCGCAGACACGAAACAGCAACGAACAGAATTGTCGCCAAGAATATTTTGCCGGTTACGGCCCGTGTCTGTGCAAGTCTGTAAGGTTCTTTCTGAGATAATTTCACTTTTGGCTATAAAGACACCTTCAACTTGGTGATTTTCTTACTTATCACTGGTGAAATTTTGGATACAACAGTTTCGAACTCAAATTTACTCATACCTATCTCAAAAACCTATCTTCATCGTCTACAAGCTACTTGTGAAGAATGTAAAGTTCTCCTATCTCTAAACATGAATATACTTTACCAGATAATTTATGGTGGTTTTCGTGTTGCTAGCGCCCATTTCCTGAAAGAACCTATAATCAGCCACCAAAAGCAAAGGACAGCGAGTTTTGGTAAATTTATATTGGTCATATTGATCCAACTGCCTTTTCTCCATATGGTGTGCAGTTTCATTTTCCTCCATTTCAGAACCTTCCTTAATATAAGCACAGGTTCGTGGAGTGGGATAATCAGGCGGCAAATTCTCAGCGTCCCAACTAAACTTTATATCTGATTGTTTATAGGTAATCATTGTTCTATTATCATGGCCTGGAATATGACGCCAGGAAGGCTGTAAATCACGGAGCGTTTATATAATCAGTTTAAAATATATATCTCCGTATACCTCAATGTGGTATATATCATCAGGCATGTGAATGTTTCCTGTCATTACTCCGTCGTCAACATGCATATTTACATGAGAATCTGTCTCTCCAAATACTCTTCCTTCCATAAAACTGCCCTGATCTAAAATCAATGGTTTCTCCTACAATTAGCTACTTACTTACTTTAAACTATAGGGAACACAACTGCACCATAATTGTCTATTCTAATTCTAAGGCTAGAACGGGATTCTGACTCTACTCATAAAGAAAATAAAAAGGATTTTCATTTATCTTTGATAGATAAATATGTATAATTATTGACACAAATTGTCGCCTCGAACATGTATGAAACTCGCTATCACAACGAATAATGCTTTTCTTTCCGTGTTCTGTCCTGTTGAGAAGTTGAATCAATAATTACATAAAGCAAGGATTTAATTACCAATAGGTATATGGGTCTCCTGCCCATCCCCATTTACTGAGTAAGCCTTAAACTTCGAATGCAAAATACTTCGTTTCGGGGAAAGTATTATTCGAAAATCTCTTCCATGAGTATTGAGTCGAATTTCTCTGATTTTGTTAAATGGATGATTGCTTTGTTGCATACCACGTTTAATAATTTTGTGATTCAAGTCATCTGCGTGGATAATTTGGAAGTATCTGAGATTTTTGTGTATTGTTCCTAGAAAAAATTAACATGTAGCAGCTAACAAAGGAAAATGACAATGAAATACATACCATAGACTAGAATAATTTGCGTAAAAAGCAAGATATAAAAAAACATCTGTCTGTCCATTGTTTTAGTACTGATTATCTACTCATAGATACCTGCTAGGGTTTCAAATTCATAGAAAAACTTTGATTACCATAAAGTGAAATCAGTAGCAAACAAAACCTGACAGTTCGCTTAACGATAATAAACAAACCCACTTCGGCTGACGGGTTGAAAGCATCGAGACAGAATAATAAACTAGCCAGCAGCGAAAGCTGGGAGCAATTTTTTTTCATTTCAGATTTCAATTAATTGATAAATTTATATTTAAGATAATGATCTGGAAATTTCTTGACTCTCAAGGCTTTTAGATTTATACTCAATATTACATTCATTAAAATATTTCAAATTTGTTTTGGAATATCAGTCAATTTTTGCAAATATTTTTACCAGATAAATTGTTAAATATTATAGATGAAAATTATTTGATAACTTGTTTCAGTGCACATTGAAAATATTTTAATTGGTGATCGAGCTGACGCTGTTTTCTCAATCTCAATCTGATGAATGAACCGTAACCTCTGAGAGGAAAGAGGCCTGAACCATACCATCCTTGGAGGTGAGGAAATAATTTTTTTTACTAGGTAGACAACCCATGTATATATTTACGTCTTTACTACTTGAGCCGCTTTCTTTGAAAGTGGTGTAAGTGTATTTTATTTTGTATGGAGATATTTAAGGTTTTGCTTTTGAATAATTAGAAAAATATGAATATACGCTTTTACACTAGTTTTGTATATTTTAAATATTAAATTGATTTAAAAATATAATGAAATCTATTTAAAAATTGTCATTAACAAGAATTGATACTTTTAATGACTTCAAAAGGACTTATACTAATTTCAAAGTAAGCAAAATCAAAAATCTTGCTTTTATATAAATTAACTACTACTGGATCTCAATTGAAACAAACTTGTCCATTTTTATGAAATTTTTATTAAATACTTCAACAATAAAAAAATAACAATATAAAAACGCTTTATTTCAACGCTTACCATTCAAGCAAACTTTTTTTGCGGTCTGTTTTACTAGTAACAGCTCTTCAATATTTTGAACCATTATATATTTTCTAGTTTTTGGGCTGGAACCATTTTACCTATATTTGTGTAATATTTTTTCACTGTTTCGCTGCATTTTTCTGTTCTTTTGGGTACTTATTTTATTCTTCTCTTTCGTAGAATCTGACGAGTGGTTATCTGAAAAAGCATTGTCTGTCTGTTCTTCTCTTTCTTTTAAGTATTTATTTAAATAAGATCGTTTTTTATCAGAATTGCTTTCGGTACCTGATTTGAGGATTTTTTTTCCTTATATTCATTCGGATGATTTTTGAGAAGGAATAATAATACACTGTTAATAATAATATAAGTTTTCTTCTTTAAATACTCAGCAGAATCACTGTCCGATTGTAACTGTAATTTTCGATGCCAATGCATCCTTTTTGGCAACTTTTAAACAAGTTTTAAACGTAATAATACGCCTCGAGACGAGGTGATCAGCTCCTCCAACATAATGACCAAATACGACGTATTATACTATATTTCATATAACGACTTTATATTCTATAATAAACGGGAAAAAATCGAAATATGCCGCAAAACTATATAAATGTTTGTCCAAATGTAAAATGCACCAAAAAATGCACCAAAGGAATTATGTAGTACAATTTAGAACTAAATAGTATAGTATGTCATTGGGGAAAGTGGACGTCTTTTCAATGTAATTATATTTATTATATTTGATAAATTTCTAACTTTTAATTAATTATTAATTAAAATTAACAATTAATTGTATCATGTAGTGTATATACATAGTATGTCTCATGAATCTACAGTAAAATATATTATTTCCATAAATTTGATGTCGTATGTATAAAAGTATATATACTATAGTAAGTATAGTCTATACGAACTAACTTGAACCAGCATAAAAACTAAATCTAGGTAAACAGTCGGCGTATTCTTTGTGAAACATGGGAGTGCGAAATGTATTTTTAAAAACGAGTTTTAATTAGTAAATTGATTTAATTTATTTGCCTGATCTGAACATATTTAGTTCATTGTTCATTTATTTATTATTTACATTTTTTTTCTAATTTTTACAAAAAAATTAGAAATTGGAAACTTACGCTTACTTATTCATCACTATCAGAGTCTTCGCGCAACTTCAGAACCGGTCACATATAAATTGCTTGAATTTTAGGGACACTTTATGCAGTGAAATGATCATTCCCCATATTTACGTTTGACCAAGTAACTTCGAAAAGACATGCTTATATACATATAGAGCGAAAGTTGACGACAAACGTAATAAACGTATAGCAATTGACATTCGTTAGTGTTCCATTAATCATTAATGGATTCAATTGGATGTAGAGTGGAAATTGCTCAAATGCACATATCCATAAAAATTAGATTTAATGTGGATTCTATAGATATATTTTTACTGTCCAACTTTTCATAATACTGGAGTTCCATGTTATTGAAAAATGAAATCTCTCCAAATGCCCCAACACCAACACCAAACACCATAAATTTGCATAATTGGGAAGCCACTTAGGCCAAAAGCAGTCAGTTTTTATTTTAGAGCCTTTAGTGTTTACGGGGATAAGCACCACCATACTGACGAACCACAGATCACAAACAAAGATTAGGAAATATACGGCCTACTCTATGCCACAGATGTAAACTCTGTGATAGTAGTTTGTAAACAGAGACAATTAATTACTAACTGAAAGAAAAAAACCTAAGGAAGCACAAGGAGATTCTAAAATATCCGAGTAAATGGGAGAAAAAATCTTCCTGGAAACGTACAAGAGCTTGTGTGAAAAACACCACAAAACATTCAACGGCCACTGCATCACAGAGATCGTCTGTGACCTTATAGTAAATAGTATTTATACTATATACTATTTACTCTAAGTCTGTGACAGAGGACACAGGTCGCGAAATACTTGTCACAGGTATTTTGGAACAGGTAGCGATATGGAACAGTCGGTACCTGTTATCGATATTTAAAATAACATGTGATTTGAAATAACAGGGCTTGCCTACGATGCTGGCCAGTACCAGTACATCTGTGATTTCGATATTTCAACGAAGCAAAAAGGCAAATACCTGGCTTTGCGCCTTTTTATTCCGCGCGGCGTTGTCAATTGGCCTGAGTTTTAGTGAAAGGAGATATTTTTGTCTGCAGTATACATGAGGCTGTATTTTACTCGTAAAAAGTTGTACTACAACGTACAATAAATGAAAATTTCATTACTGACTGACCTTCAAAAAAAGTTATGGTACGATTTTCTTGAAACAGAACTAAATTAATTATAGAAAATTAACAAAACGCTGAAATCGACGGTTTTTTTCGATTTTTGAGTAAACAAATGAACGGATTTTAATGTAGTTTATCTCATATCATAGGTATTTTTAATACTTGAACAAAAGGATAAAACTTTTTTTCAATAGCATCAACAGTTCAACAGTTATGCACAAAAAAACGGGCCGTAATTGTTTAGAACAAGGGCTTCTTTTGAGACTACAGCTTTGCCGATTAAAAATCTGCTCACCTTATAGAAAATCTCATAACAAACAACATTTTTCCTATTGATTTATCGAAAAAATGCCGTTTTCCACCACTTTTCACCCTCTGAAATACACCAATTTCCAAAACAAAACAAAGGTCGCCATGATGGTCCGCTCTTTGCGACGGCGCACCAGGCGAAATTTTTCGCGCAGTTGCCAGTACTATCTCTACCCCTACCTTAAACACGGGGTCGTCACCCACGCGTTCTGTTTTCCAGAGACAATCAAACTGAAATAATCGATTTTTAAAGTTTCGTTTGGGTTAACTCTTCTTCTCTCTCTTCCTTGTGTTAACAAATTTCACGCTGAACTAATTTATATTGCTAGAGAAATCGAACGTGGGAAAAATGGTTAAGCTCAACCGAAATATACCCATAAATTTTAGAAAACACGTTCCTATAATAATGTAATTCTTTCTTTCGTGTTATGGGATATTGCTTTCCTTCACTGACACTGCGCTACTATTTCCTCTAAGGACGTACTTCTGGAAAGTTGTTAATTTTGAATTTGTTACATTTTTGGTTTGATTGAGATTTTGTATTTTAGTGGCAGTTTGGCAATGCGGCTGAGCAGCCTCGATTTTTCGGCAGCGCATAGGCCACAACTGCGCAAAGGCACCGAAAAAAAGCCCTTGTTCTGAACAATTACCAAAATGGCTTTCGCACTTTCATTAATTATTTAATATTTCTTTTTCCTGACTGTACTTTAATTCATTCCAATGTATTCCTGGGTTTTCAGTCAATTTTATTGTCACTAATTATGGTGTTATGTGATGGGCTCATCACATAACACCATAATTAGTGACAATAAAATTGACTGAAAACCCAGGAATACATTGGAATGAATGAATTATTTAAACAATGTTCCACAGCCGGAAATCGAGCACGAACTATTGTCTCAATATTCTGACATCCTTCCGAACAATTTCCAATAATCTTTTACCTTCATATTTTTAGTACCCGAAACAGGCTTTTTAAAGTCTAATCTGACAGGACTGAAAATGCGATGCAGACCGGTTTCAGGTACAAACCAATATTTATCATGGGCCAAAATAACATGTGACAAAAAATCACAGATACTTGGAACAGGTACGAGCTTGGAACTACTGATTTGTGTCATCCCTACTGACCATAGATAGATAAGTGATAGCAAGATAAGACACCCAGCAAGATAAGACCGCCAGTATGACGTCAGTTCAAGACAGCCAATAGACAAGAGGTTAGCTTGATCTCTTTATCTATATATACAGATCCCTCTGTCATCTGTGGAGGTTAAACAGACAGTCCAAGCCTGTAATTTTTCCGAGACTACGACTGAACACGTGGGTGAGACGAAGTGAAAAATATTTTGTGTAGTCTCTGGCACTTGTCCTTATCTATGGTCTCTGGTGCAGTCTTGTTCATTTTAGTAAAGAAAACTATTGATTCATTGAGTTTCAATTGTCAACAGAATGGACTCTGCTGTTTGTATATTTATAATTTGATTGACCAAATGGGTGTTTGAAATTAGTTAAAGCAGCGTGGGGTGTTGTTCACAGTGTTAAAAGGATTGTTATTTTTAGTTTATCCAAACTAAGGTTATGTCATTCATTAAATTGCAATCATTTTAAGGTAGGCAGATATGTTATATATTATCCCGTATTCAGTCTCGTATCATTAATTTTAAATTAAATAAATCATTGTAGGAAACAATCTGATCCATATAACATTACTGTTTGCAAACGTTCGATTCAGTGTGCACACAGAAAAATAAATCACTTGAAGCAATTCTAACATATTTTTATTACTATTCTTTGAAAAGGTGCCTAGACTATTAGCTGAGTATATTTTAAACATCAGACATTAATTAATTACGTACTACTGAAATAGAGAACAAAGTCGTAGTATCATAACAAAATCAGCTGCGTCTCCGTTACTGGTTCAACTAAATTGGCAATGCTTTTGTTGTTACTGAGCAGATAATACTCAGTTAAAACGACTTAAAAACATGAACTTGTTAAACCAATTTTTACTGTCTTATTTATCATAACATTCGTTAATCAATCAATTTATTAAGTACCCATTATTTATTTAATTTAATCACATTATTTAGCTTTCACTTTTTTGTTAATTTTCATTGATTTTTAATGTTTCAGTGGTGATTAATATGGCAGGATTAGCTGCCAACGCTCCATCTTCTGCAGATGCTTGTCTTAGCATTGTCCACAGCTTGATGTGTCATCGACAAGGGGGCGAATGTGAAGGATTTGCTAAAAGAGCTATTGAATCATTGGTAAAAAAATTGAAGGAGAAGAGAGATGAACTTGATTCATTAATTACTGCGATTACTACTAGTGGAGCTCATCCAAGCAAATGTGTCACGATTCAGAGAACATTAGACGGGAGGTTGCAAGTAGCTGGACGCAAAGGTGGGTCGGTACTTAATCATATTTTCCTCGAATGACCTCGCAAACTCTTTGTTAGGTTTTCCGCATGTGATTTATGCCAGAATTTGGAGATGGCCCGATCTTCACAAAAATGAACTCAAGCACATTAAGTACTGCCAGTTTGCGTTTGATTTGAAGTGTGACTCAGTATGTGTAAATCCATATCACTATGAAAGAGTGGTTTCTCCTGGAATAGATCTCTCAGGGCTTACTTTACAAACTGGAGCTCCTCGAATGAAAGATGAGTACAGTACAGGAAATGTGGCAGCAGCTTCTATGGATGTAGATGGAGATCTAGGTATGGGGGTATCTCAAACTGTACAGCACCACCCTCCCCAACCGAATTTCAATTTGGCCCCAATGCAGGCTTCATCAAGTACGTTTTGTTGAAAGAACATAATTTTTTGTTATTTGAATTGGCTTACATGATTAATTAGTAGGAGTGTCTCACGTTCAGTATGATAAGTTAAAGAGCATGAAATATCAAAATATATTTTCTATAGCTGATTTTGCACCGATGTAAATAAAACATTAACAAACACGCGGGGTAGGCTTGAAGTAAATTGTCTTCATTATCTGCTTGTCCACTGGACATATTGCTTTTTCAAAGCTCTAAATACTATACTAGTTAAAAAATATTACTAATAATAATTGTAAAGTGTTGTTACCAATAATTAATAACTGGTGAGTTTTTCGGGTTTTTAGGTCGTCGTAAAATAGAATTTCTTCCTGACGTTTCAGTATCTAGCCTCTCTTCTGCAGCCACATATGGGATCCACAGACACGTATATCAAAGACTAAACAGTTTATTAGCAAAATCAAGGAACTGAGACTCGAACCAACGGACATGCTAGTCAGTTTCGATGTCGTGTCATTGATCACAAAAGTGCCCGTAGACGATTCCATATAACTAGTGGCTGAGCTATTTAAGGAGAGTACCACAAATCTCTTCAAAGAGATTGTCTAAAAGGCACCCACTTCCTGTGGAATGGAGACTTCGAACAAAAGAAAGGAGTAGGCATGGGAAGCCCACCCAGCCCGGTTGTACCAAATGTCTTTGGAGGAAACAGCTTTGAGAATCGCTTAATAACCTGGATTCGTTCCTCGACCACCTGAACAAACAACATCCACATATACAATTCACCATGGAAGTTGAACAAAACCAGCAGTTCGATTTCCTGAATGTTTTGATGTCTAGGAAAGGGAATTAATTGGACCATCGGGTATACCGAAAAGCCACCCACACGGACAGATAGACACCTTTACAAGGCATCCAACCATCACCCGAGTCAAAAACAAGGAGTCATCAAGACTCTCACGGATAGAGCTAGGAAAATATGTGGACCACAGCACCTAAGAGCGAAACTACATCACTTGGAAAAGGCTTTCTTTCAAATCGGATACTCTCATATTGACATCAGAAGAACAGTAGGAGTGCACCGTGCCGAAATGAGTGAAACCAATCAAAATGCCCTTCTACCTTTTATTCCTAGAGTTACGGACATAATTGGGATGATCTTAGGGGGAAACAACATAAAAAGTATCTACAAGCCTACGACAACGATCCAGGAATGTCTAAGGTCGGTTAAGGACAGAAGACCTTCCCTCGCGACTGAAGGTATATATCTACCGAATCCCATGCTCCTGAGGGAGCGTCTACATAAGAACCATGAAGAGATCGTATAAGACGAGAATCGAAGAACATCGACGAAATTGTAAATTGGAACCTTTGAAAAAGTCGGCAGTGGCAGAACATGCCCTCAGCGAGGGAACACACAGTATGAAATTTTCAGAATCTTAGTCCTAGATACAACAAAAGGCTATCGCCCTCCGACTGATACGAAAAGCCATCGAAATCTACAAACAGCGACAATTTCAACAGGAAAGAAGAGACAATGGCACTAAACCGGATATGGTTTCAGGCACTCACCAACGCAAAAACAGCAAGAAAAGGTAACGGTACAACAAACAACGGAATGCGCGAACCGTCAGGAAAAAATATATTTTCCGACTGCCTAAAAACCCGAAAAACTCACAAGTTTCAAGGCATGACTTCGAAAGCCCATCTTTATTGGGAAATAATCTTGCTTTATTTCTAGGTTACACTACAAAGTATAAAATGAGACAATGTCAGTTCATAGTAAAAAAAACTTAAAACTAACATAATAACGTTTGCTATTTTCTCACAGTTTTAGCAATATACTCTTCTAGAGTGTAGGGTTCGATATCTACTAACAATTTAAAACGACCTCGTTTGGATAAATTTCAATTTTGAATTTCTTTGATTCTATTCGGAAGACATTTTATGCTGTAGTACGGCCCGCATTTATACTACTTTAGCCTGTGCCTAGGCATTGCATAGTTAGCTTGTTGCATAGTGACTGTGATACACAGCTTTGAAATAGTGTTCTGTTCTTACACATCAATAGTACACATTCTTGTATATAAATTGCAGTAGCAGTGAGAAAGTCAATTTGCTTAAATTTACCTCGGCACGTTTCTCGAGTTTTCTCTCTTGTAAACCCAGCTTTGATTGACATTCTGAAAAATGAGCCACAATACCATCAGAAAAATCCGATATTTCGGCCAGCTGAGCGCCACTTCATATTTCAGTACCTGTCCGTCAGTATCTGAATGATGTTTTTCCTAACAGATGGTCGAAGCACGAGGGTCTATAGAAAGGCCTGCAAGATCGCCAGATTTATCTCCTCTTGATTTCCTTTTGTGGGGACATCTTAAACCGAAAATTTATATCCATACCATTAATGAATGCCAACATATTCAAAAAGACAATCTTGGCAACGCTCGATAGCAATTGAAGCAACTGCTATATTATTCTATGGAGCTCTATAGAATAATATAGGAGTTGGAAATAAATTGAGACATTTCAAGATTTAATAAGTTCAGGGAGAACCTATTTGGAAAAATTTGCTAGGAGCGATACCGAAGATGTTCAAAAACTTTGACAGGGCGAATTATTTTGAAAGGGACCTTTGAGGCATCCTACTTTTCTTGGAACTATAGTTTTTAATTAAAGTCCCTCCTAAGACTTTTTGAAAAAGTCAATAGTATCTGCGTCAATTCAAATTTCCGGTACACGTGCAAGCCCAAATCATGACTGTGACTTTTTGAGTTGTTTTATATTACTATGCGAGATTTTGAGGAAACGACGATTGCAGTTGCTCGATTTAATCAAAATTTAGTGTTAAAGTTTGATTGCGGGTGTTAATTGTTGTTCGGTGTAGAACATGCCCTTAAAGTCTCAGATTAAAATTGAACCACCCTCTATGGAGAATTTAATGCTCTATCTAAAGAAAGAAATTAGGGGTGAATGCAGCACCGCTAATTAGTTTATTTCTCTCTAGTTTCAACGCTGAAGTGAAATCGTTTAAAAATGTCCCTTGTAAACAAAATAACAGGAGTCCGAGCGATTTTTTTTTAATCAAGAAAATACCGCAAACTTTCCTGGGTACTTTTTGGTAGGTCACCCTGGATTTCCGCAAATATTGCGACTAAATATTTTGTGACTGAGGTTGGCAAAGTACAGGGCGTGATTGAAACCATGTAAGTTTCTTACTGAAACTTGCGATAAAATTATTAGATTCTTTACAACCCCAAATCAAATAATTTCTCTTGACACACAGGTGGCTGCGCCACACCGTCTCTAAGAACGCTTCAAAAGCAACAATGCGCATAAAAAAATAGTTACCAGACCTACCGTGCAATAATTTTTTTCATTAACACTGCACTTAATAATACTTAAAAACACTAATTGTGACCCTCAAAACAGAGTTAAAACCTCTCTTTTTTATTTAGTACGTGCAAGCAAAATTTGTGTGATTGTTTGGCTGTACATTCTTATAACTACCAGGCTTAATATATTTATTTAAGGCTAATCAGACAAACCAGGATAAAAATGGACATTTTTATATTTTTACATGAGTGCTGAAGCGGTCAGCAGCATCCCTGAGTACCTTGACCAGTACCACTATCATCCGAGATCTCAGTTCTGTTTGCGTTTTAATTATAACCCGAAAGACCACAGATCCACAGTCAGTGAATATGATTTTTGGCAGCATATTTTGCAAAACCAAAAATTCACAATCACTCTAATCAAACCCTTTTATTCCTGACAGTTTTTCAGTTTTAAGATGGTCACATTCCTGGGGTTTCGTTCGATGAAAAATTCAGTTTCGATTATCAAACTATCATCAATAAGAGGTTCAAAAATTTGTACATTTACTTTTCTGCGAAAATTATGGCATAATTTAGAAACACGCATGCAACTAAAATGTTTCTGTTTACATTAAAGTAGACAAATAATTTTACAGTCGAAAGACAATCCAAACACTTAAATTTTAATGTATATATTTACGTTTTATTGTACGTTTTAGCCTCGTTATGCCAATATGATTTAGTTTTTTTCAATCAATATTAAAAATATACTAATACATATACCAAATACCTTCAATATTTTAAGAGTTAAGTCAAGGTTTAGTAACTGTTACTTAGATTATGAGATCCAGTATCAGGTTTATGTTTTTTAATTCGAATCATTCTTGTTTTATGGTAATTGATTTCCTGAGCCAATAAATTTTACATGAAATTGTGTAAACATTTTTCAATTTAGTCGTATATAATGATTTTGAAAGCACAGTTTATCTGATTATTTTTTAATAATGGAAACGCGCGTAATAAAGATTTGAATTCAGATAGTGCACTTTAGTTAGGATTCGAATCTTTGAAAATAAAATCACTTTTTTAGTTAGTTTTTCACTGAAAAGCAATTTGAAACAATCATTTTAATATTAAATTATCTCACTATTTTTCGTCACTTTGACTCACTGACTTTTGATGAGTAGACAAATTTCGATGGTGATTAATATCAGGACTGTTGAAGCACACAACACATTTTTATTAATCTTAATATTATTGCATTCATTGATGCACGTTGCCTTTAACAGTTTGAAGCACTTCATTATTACTCAAAGGTGTTACTCAAAACTACTCAGTGTTACTCATAACTCATGTTACTCAAAACTAATTCAGGTTTGATCAGGTTCGCTCGCGTTATTCTTAAAAGTTTTATTATCAGGATTATTACTTACCGAATGGTTTGTTGCACTATGCACTGATTTAAGGTAGTTCGCGAACAATGTTGGTAGTGGCATCGATGTCAAACGAATCGTTTAGATATAAACTTAATTTCTATTTTGTTGATCTAAATACACTGTATAACTATTACCATAGTATATTTGGATAGCCACATTTTCAAATTTTGAAATAATGATTTTTAGTTTGAAACAGCATTGAAATGAAAAAGAAGTGATAAAATAATGTGCAAGCTTGGATGTGAAAATAATACAGAATTAAGCTACATTAAGAAAATCATATTAAGCTCCAACTTGCTTAGCTTTAACTTAAATCGTTTCGGATATTATAATGGCAGTCTAATCTACGATAATTTAAACCACCTTGCTGCCGCAAAATCGATTCGATACTATTCGAACAAACAATAAGTATATGCTCGTACTTACTACATAATTTTGCATTTAATGTAAAATGTGTTCTTCATTTTGTTCACATTAAAACTGCATGCTGGTTGAAAACCAGAATCGCTCGTATCATTTCAACATTGTTTAATCTTGAGATGATTTCCAAACAAATTTAAATATGCTATATTATTAATTAAATACTTCTTTGTTTAGCCAGTTCGAAGTTGTTACTTTGAAGTAAGAAGCTTTTCGGTTTGAAGTCGGAATCCATTTAATCAGCCAGTACTTGGCTTGGATTTTTTGCGCCTTTAAATAACCCCAGCTAATAAATATTGGATTTTATTTTGTCATTTGATTAATTTTGTCGTAAAATAACATATTTTACTTAATCTATGGTACACACCCTGAGAATTTGTTGACCTTGACATATTTTAGAAGCCTTAGTTTTTTTTCTGATTTTTTCTTAACGGCTTTAATTAGTTAGAATATGTTTACTTATTGAAAATAATCTATTATCAAGAACAACATAGTTTGTGAAGTCTGATCGTTATTCAAAAAACAAATATTTAGAGTGACGACATATTCAAAACTGGGATTTTAAAACTTCTATTTGATCTGATTTTTCAATTCGCCAGTCTCAGCTTACATGGGTGCAAAACAGCTCTCCTAAAATCATGTAAAAGGTTTTCTATTTGGAAATAGTTGTCTTATTCAAATTTATAATAAAAGTAATATGCAGTGTGTCCCGTAAGCACATGATCAAAGGGGTACTGCGATATTCTTTGGGTCAAAACCAGACGATCTGACATAACTTTTACTAACAAAAATTTTCTGGCTCCCCAGCTATTGATGGTCAAAGTTCATAAAAAAATGATCTTTTTTGAAATATCGGGAGAATGGTCCGATGGATTTTAGTGAAACTCGCTGTGAATTTGTTCTTATGTAAGACTCATATTTTGATGAAACACCTGAGTTTATACGCTTTCGGCAAGTGGTGAATTCTTGAGTGTCGTTGTATAAAAACTATCAGAACTTTCTATTTGGTGGATGGAATCAATTAATTTTTTTTGGTTGATGCACTAATCCTTGCACACATTTTCGTACTCTTAATGAAACCTTGTAACATTCATAGTTTTTGCGCAAAAAATTATTTCTGTTTTCTTGCCACTTAACAATATTAGACATTAACTGCAAATATCGTGTTAAGGGAGGCATATATTAATTGTCAATCAATTTCACAAATTCATGTCACAAGGCGTTTTCTAATGAAGAAATGACCGAAATGAGAGCGTACGCGTTTACGCGGCGCAATACCCTAATCGACACGTTCCAGATTACCGGACATTTGCACGGATTGAAAGGACTTTGCGAGAGACTGGACAATTTGGTGCCCGAGCCACTGATCGTGTGGGTCGACCTCAAGTACGAAATGCGATCGCTGAGGAAGACGATTTAAATAGGATTGCTGAAAATCCAAACATCAGTACTCGCCGTCTAGCACTGGAATTTGACATTCCGAAAAGTACAGTTCATCGGATCGTAAGGCGGCAGCTCCTCCATCCTTATCATGCAACATCTGTACAGGAACTTTTACCACTTGATTTTGGAATAAGACTTCAATTTTGTCGCTTTAATGAAGATGCGCGGGCACGTGACCCAAACTTCACTAGTTGAGTTTTGTTCACTGATGAAGCCGGTTTCACCAGAAGTGGCGTTTTCAATTCCCATAATTTCCACCATTATGCAGAAGAAAACCCTCATGCGAGACATATTAATCACTTTCAGGCGGAATTTCGAATTAATATTTGGGCTGGGATCATCGGTAACATCCTCTTTGGGCCTTATGTCATGCCTAGCCGCTTAAATGGCGAAAATTATCTAAATTTCTTAAAGAACACTTTTCCGGTTCTAATGGAAGATTTGCCTCTCGATCTTCGTGCTCAGATGTGGTTCACGCATGATGGTGCTCCTCCGGATTTCAGTGCTGCTGAGACGGCTCATTTAAGTAATGCTTTTCCACACAGATGGATAGGAAGAAGAGGGAGAGATGTTCCTGTCGAATTGCCTCTCAGGTTCCCCGAATTAACACCATTAGATTTTTTGTGGGGAGCCTTAAAGAATAAAGTTTACGCCATTCCTGTGGAATCCCATCAAGAGCTATTATGTAAAATTCAAAACGAGATGAACATAATGCGGGATGATCCAGAAATGTTAAGAAGGGTCCGATTCAATTTCAATCAAAGGATCCAACTATGCATGCAAGAAAATGGCGGGCATATCGATCATCTGTTGTAATTTGTTTTCCATCTGGAATTTGTAATCATTTTAATAATTTGTAACTTGTAATAAACATAATATGTAATTGTTAACAATCGCAATTCCCATTTTTGTAATAAATAATTATTTTTTTTAAAGTTCTCGGCTATTGATTGTTAACTCACGCCTCAATTTTGTCGCGACAACACCGAAGGAAATGAATTTTAAGTACCCAGTATCGAATGAAATAAAATTATAGTTTATCCGTCGTAGATTTTTATTTTATCATCGATTACTTTTCTTATTAAAAATTAAAGTCTTCTTTCAAAATCAAGTGATGAAAACTTTCAATCCTTGCAAATCTCCGGTAATCTGGAACTTGCCGATTTGGGTATCGCGCCGCGTAAACGCGTACGCTCTCACGCAAGTTGTCTTCGCAAAACCCTAATGCTTCGACCATTTCGGTCATTTCTTCATTAGAAAACGCCTTGCGACACGAATTTGTGAAATTGATTGACAATTAATGTATGCTTCGCTTATCACGATATTTGCAGTCAATGTCTCATATTGTTAAGTGGCAAGAAAACGGAAATAATTTTTTGCGTAAAATCTGCGCATGCTACAAGATTTTATAAAGAGCACAAAAATGAGAGCAAAGGGATTGGGCATCAACTCAAAAAAAAAAGAAAGTTGATTCCATCCACCAAATAAAAAGTTCTTGTAGTTTTTATACCACGATACTCAAGAATTGACCACTTGTCCAAAGCGTTTTTATACCACGATACTCAAGAATTGACCACTTGTCCAAAATAAGAACTCAGGTGTTTCATCAAAATATGAGCCTTACATAAAAACAAATTCACAGCGAGTTTTCAAAAAAGATAAATTTTTTGAAGAACTTTGACCATCAATAGCAGAGGAGCCAGACATTTTTTGTTAATAAAAGTTAGGCCAGATCGTCTTTTTTTGATCCAAAGGATATCGCAGTACCCTTTTGATCATGTGGTTACGGGTCACCCTGTATAAATAAGTACTGGCATGTTCTTGATAAATAGTAGCTTTTATCAACATTCTGCTTATTTACAGATGATGTAAATGTCTGGGATTGGGGGAATGGGATCTTAATATAGGGTTGCTTAATATAATATGTAGAGGACAATTAAGTGTGCGGTAAAGTAGCCAGATAGAAGTAAATATGCTTGGTACAACGGACTTATTGAATTTAGGCTAACGTATAAAGATAATGTGTTGCCTTCGTGAGAATTGAATCCCAATGTTTATATGCTTATCTAGTTTTTCAAAGTTACTGGCAATTATTATGATATGCGATGAAAATGATAGTGAACACTTTTTATAGTCAACTAGGTTTATATTTTAAAATGTACTTTATTTATTATTTATTGTACTATTTATGTTGTCACAATTTTTAGTTATGCATGTTTTATCTTTTTATTACCATGGTAGGTGATCCAGGAATGTATAATCCTTCAAATAGAGGTATTTTGGGTTCTACAATACCAAAAATCGAGAGCGGACTCGATCCAAGCAGGTCTAATTGGTTGCCACATATGCATTTGTCTCGTAAGAACTTTTCTTTAGTCTGTTTATTTTGTGTTCGATCACCTAGCTTCATAAGGTTGATACTAATTTTTCAACTCAGGTCACCAAAGCCAAAATCAAGTAACGAGTACCGTTATTAGTAGCCAGCAAGCAGTTGCATCGACGCAAGTTATGCATGGTACGCCAACCCATAGCAACTCTGGTCAGTTTTATACGAGCTCTCAAGCGACAGTAGGTTCGGATCGCTCCCAGGAGTCAATTTCACAGAACTTGGGTACGTAGATATAACCGTCCAATTACATCAATACGGCAGTCTCTTAATTACAAATCTACAAATTATTAATTGTAAATTGCAATTTTCTTTTAGCGAACAATTCACCAGTGTCTCCGCATCTACAGCAAAATGGCTTTAATGGGGCCAGTAATACGGTTTTAGCTGGAAGTGTATCGTCAAATACACAATCTGTTACAACGCTTCCTCAATCCTATACTGGAGCAGGTGGAACATGGACTGGGTCTAATACCCTCACATATACTCAAAGCATGCAGCCGCCTGATAATAGAAACCACCTTAATACTTATTGTGAGTTCGTTTTTCATTTCTTTATGCTAACTTAATTTAATATAAAGGCTTTTTAAATTATTGTGTTTTCAGGGAATCACTCTGCGTCTAACCAAATAGGCAGTGATGTAAACTTAGGTGGCCTTCTTTCCGCTCAGCCCGCGCCAGAATACTGGTGCTCAGTGGCTTATTTCGAATTAGATACACAGGTCGGCGAGACATTTAAAGTGCCATCAAATTGTCCAAATGTTACAATAGATGGGTATGTTGATCCCTCTGGGGGGCACAGGTTTTGTTTAGGAGCTCTTAGTAATGTCCATCGAACTGATCAAAGCGAAAGAGCAAGGTTAGTATTTCAATGTATTCTTAGTGAATAGGTCTTGTAAAGCGCTTATTAATCGGCTACTGATAAATAATGGTCACTATCACAAATTATGTTTGCTAACTTTGTTTTGTAGACAACTATCCAATTTTGAAGCCGTTTGCTTTAGAGATTGGAAGCTTCTGTTTCTAATGTTTACATGTAATATATAAATAATCTTTATTACTTAGGAAAACAGCCACCGACTCAATCGTTTTTTCGTGGCGCTTGGTGTTGGTCTCTATTTCTGGAGCAATAAATGCGTTTGTTTGTTCGTGTTACAAGTTTCTCTTCTGCTTTTGCTTTCGATTTATCGTGCTCGATCAGTATAGTGTCGTCAGCGTATTGTAGTATGTAGGCGGAATTGTGAAGGTGGTTTTTGCCGTGTAGGTCATGATTGCTTATGTCATGACATATACGGTGTGGCTCACGGTTGATGACACCTTAGACGTATACGGAAAACGGGATTTTGGATTATGCCAAAAATTTGGCTACTTCTCTATTATAATCGGGCGTGTTCAGCAATGCACGTTGCTTCATAACAAAAAGTAGCAACATCATTGCTATTTCAAATGCGACGCCCTGCATACGCTACCGTTTTTGGATTTGCAAATACTTTCTGAATTTTTATGTCGTACGATCCTATGCCCATTTTTAACTGTTTTCGAATAATTAATTATTTCCAAAATTCTTGTTTCAAAACATAGCTCTAATACAGTGGTTTCCAACCTTTTCGTCCCTGTGCCCCCTTTAAAATTCATAAATACTCAACTGATATTATAATTTTTTTAATGGGCTACAAAATAATATACAATATTATGTAAAAATATACAAAAAATTAAATGTAATAAAAATAAATCTTACAAAAATACAAATTTGTACCCGAAAAATTCGCGGCGAGGATTGTTGATTACGTATACCTATTTTGCTGATTCATTTTTTTGAAACCTATTCGACTTTTTTGGTTTGTATTCGAAAATTATATTTTGGAAACAGCTGCATGCCCCCCTTGCAATAGTCTCGCGCCGCCCTACCGGGGCGCGCCCCACAGGTTGGAAACCACTGCTCTAATGACTTAAATTTATATCTGCAGTATTTTGATTCAAGTATTCACATTCACAGTAGTTTATCAATGTACTGTGTATGTAGTTTTGTACGGAGAAATTTGTTCTGCATTATACAGGGTTACGTAAAAATTATTTTACGTTCCGTGGTTTTCCGCTAAATTCCAAAATTCGTGATTTCTACACTTACATTTTTAATTCTCCATCGAAAATGTAACCAAATTATAACAAAAACACCAGACATTTCAATAAACTGTTTCTCGAAGAACAACCAATCAATAAAAGAAAGTTTGTACGATTACAAAATAATTTCATTAATTCTGGGTCGTTTTTACAATACTTCTCCAACAAAAAGACATTTAAAAGATTATTAATTCCGGAGAAATATTAAGAATTCTTGTTATCTTAAATGTTCACTAGAACGAGAATACGTTTTTAAACATGTGTAATCATTACGATACAGTTACCATTAAAAAATGGCTCGCAAGTTTTTGCTTTTGAACTTTTTTATTGATATTTCGTTGTTTTATCTTAATATGTAGATTACATATTGGTAAAGGCGTTCAACTCGACTTAAGAGGCGAAGGCGATGTATGGTTGCGGTGTCTAAGCGATCACTCCGTTTTCGTTCAAAGTTATTATTTAGACAGAGAAGCTGGAAGACAACCAGGAGACGCAGTGCATAAGATTTATCCATTAGCATATATTAAGGTAGGCCGGCTATATTTAATTTCCATATATTTTCGTATTTTAAACTTTGTTTCCTTTAACTAAAAAAATACATTAATTCGTTTCTGAGCAAAATCATGTAAAATGCGTTTAGGTTTCAAATATTTCTATGAAAACCATATTGTCTGCAATCGCTACAACATACATTAGTAATACTGATGGTCGTGTCCACAAATGCGGGATTAACCGGTGCCAATTTTTTACAATGAATCGTATTAGAAAGAGATATCCAAGCAAGAAGCGAATTTAACATTTTAAAATTTTGGTTAATTTTTGAGTATGCCAGTTCATTATGAGTCACCGTTGTTGGGTATGGTAGTTGCTTATACAGATATCGATTTTGGTAAAGCTACATTTTCCCGGAATTTTCAAATTTAGATGACAAATGAAAGATTGTATATTTTTTCTTCGTAATGGACATTTTTAACAATTTTGCCAAGTGTGGCTTTTTTCGACTGAGCGGTCCGCGGCAACCTAAATCTACGCTCCGCGAGATCGATTTTCAAAAAGCGGTGCTCAAGCTTAACTACAACTCGAGCTGTTTTAATTGTGTTTTCCATTTCTTCAAAAAAAAACTCAACTCTTAAAACAGGGCACTTACAACGTCTTAAAGCGCCCCTCCTTGAGGAGCGCTTTAAGAACTTTTTAAAAGTGACTTGAGTCATGGTGGTAGTTAATAAAAAAACGCAAACAATGTCCTATTTTCTTTTTTTTTGTTTTAAGATTTTTTCAAAGGAATGGTTCGGAAAGTACGTTCAAATGGTGTAAAAAGAACGAAGTCTGCTGTGGCCTTATACATATACACTTTTTATTACTTTATTATTATACAATTTTATTCTACGCTGTACATGTTTTAACCGCGCGAATCAGTGGCGGAGGAAGCTAATAAATACCAAAAACTTATTTGACTAGTAATGGTCTTAGAAATACAACAGTATTTAAGTTAAGTTTAAATATTGGAAGTGAAAAGCTTGTTTATAGACATTGTACAAGGAATTGATTGCGAGATGAATAATATAAAATTAGGATTTATCTTCACAATAAAGTTGCATAATTTTTTTTAGGTTTTCGACTTAAGACAATGTCATCATCAAATGACTACTCAGGCTCAAACAGCACAGGCTGCAGCTGCCGCACAAGCGGCTGCAGTAGCTGGTCACATTCCTGGTCCTCACTCTGTCGGGGGAATCGCTCCAGCAATAAGTATGTTAATTTTATGATTCCGGTTTCTTTTGTAATTCAGGCTTTCTGCTTTAGGTTTATCGGCAGCCACTGGAATCGGTGTAGATGATCTAAGAAGACTTTGTATTTTAAGACTCAGTTTTGTAAAAGGCTGGGGTCCAGACTATCCTAGACAATCCATTAAAGAAACTCCGTGTTGGATTGAGGTGCACTTGCACAGGGCTCTTCAACTTTTAGACGAAGTTTTACATACTATGCCTATAGACGGCCCTAGAGGCATAGAATAGGTAACTCATCTAAATTCAGTCGACAATAGCTACTTATTGATGAAATAAAGATGTCTACTTTTAATGTTCTATAACTGTAAGTTTTGACACTGGATCTATTCCAGAAGAATATTAAGTAGAATCTTCTGTAATTACGTTTTACCAAAAAAATGGAGATATTGGGATAGTGAGTTTTTGCCGTACAAATTGTAGTTTTTTTGGTAATGATAAGTCCGTTCAAGTTCTCTTCACATTCAACAGCAATTGATCAATTGATTAAGTGGAACTTAATCTATTGATTAATTCTAATGAGTGCTGCACAGGGTGGCCCAGTTTCGAGACCGGAAACTTCAGGGAACGAGGGATAATTGAAAAAAAAATTAGTTAGCATCATAAACTATATCAGAGAAACGCTTAATAACTGTTGAACAAATATTCACTATTTTATAATTGGTTTATAATGGTTTTTTGGTACATAGATTTTAGATACAAAACAAAATAACTTCTTAGTTTGGTATTTCATAAAATTCTGGAAGTCGCTCCATCCAGTGTAGTCAAAGTAAATAAGTAATCTATACGTGGTAAACTTTGGGCGGTTGTTGGTAACTACCTTTCAAATTAGGTGGTAAAATTTTTGGTGTGACATAGATAAATACAATGTTTCACCAAGAAACCTTCAAACAAATTATACATTTTTAAGAAGCTATTAAATAAGGTTCACCCGTCATTATTGAAGGGAAGCCACTAAGTCAAGCTTGTGAATAATTCTATGCACTTCAGTTTAAAATGTTCTACTCGACATTTGCTTATTTTGAATACATATAAGAAATTTTATTAGTACATACGTATATGTACCTAAAATTGAAAAGCTTTTACGTAACTATAAAAAACGTGTTAGTGTGCGCGGTCTGCGTCAATGGAAAGCTTTAAAAATCAACAGTTCTCAAATGAAAACAAAATAAGCTTACAGTATGAAAATTTAATGTTTATTTTTAAAGTTTATTGGCCAAGGCGAATAATAGTGGTAGCCGGTAATTTGTGCCATTTTAATTTTAATCAAATAAGCCAAACTACATTTGCCTATGGTTTCAGAGAATATAACAATTAGCCTGTGATAAAACTACTGTTTAAGAATTGTATTTCTGTAGTCCGAAAAGATACATTACGAATTAAGTCGAGCATTCACTTTAGTTAAACTAAGTTTTGATTTCGCCAGCAACAAAAAGATGGTTCGTCTGGATAAGTCATTATTATACAACAGCTGTTATCGTTCGGATACGTAATAGTTCATAAACATGACACCCAAACAGTTCGGCAAAACAAATAAATACATTTCTATAGAATGATAGTCTATAATTAAATTTATAAAAGTCGTTCTTTTTATGAAATTTTTAATTATTAGTACGTTCAAGTGACATAATTGAAGAGCCACTTATTAATATAAGTTGCTTCATGCTCGACTGATTTAAACTGTAATTAATATTATGTATTCATTTAATATTTTGTTTTAAGAATATCGTACTACCGAATGATTACATTAAGGACTAGTTATAAGCAGCCAGGTTCGCTAAAAGAAACTTGAGAACTGTTTCAGAAGGTTTCAGTTTTGGATGTTTTAAAATGGTCTAAGTCTAGATCAGGGCTGTCCAACTGCAAGTGCCCCAAGGGCAGTTAAAAAAACTGCGATTTGGAGGGCCGCATTATAAAATATTTCGTATGAAACTTTATTTATATTTTACCGTTAAGGTAAGAATGGTGCATATTTCGTATTTGAGGGTAATTTATACATTTAAAGGTCCGTGGGACGCAAAAATTGAGGTCGCGGCCCTCATGTTGGACAGCCCTGGTCTAGATTAATACCGACAAAGGTAAGTTACATTTCACCCTTACTATTAATTTCGTTGAAAAGCTCTTCGCGCGAAACCTATTGTTTCAAGTCGTGTTTCAAACCGAAGTCTGGAGTTCTACAGTTTAGGTCTGGTGGTGAATCCGGCTGAGCTAGTTTAAAGTAAGTGCTGTAAGTAACCTACTTGTCATAGTAGTTTTTATCAAATTGCTTGATCTCTCAACCGTTTTACTATGCTTGTCCCCAAAATGTGTTAGGGATCTAACTAGGTTTTCGTTTATAACATAGACGGTTCAGATTGCCGTTCTTATTGGACTTTTATTGTAAAATTTGTTCTGTTTGTTCGTTAAAGACTCAAAATCCTACGTGTTTATAGTAGTTATTTTAGGTATAACGAATATAATTTTATACGCATAGTTTGTACAAATTTGTCAGTTTTTAGACCTAGAGTGAAGGATAAAAGACACGGTGAGTTATTTTAACTATCATTTAGATAGATTGATAACGTAAAACCTGACGCATATTTGATAACCTTTGGTAATTGTTATTAATTGTATTTGGAAGCCCTCCTGTTCTAAGTTCGGGTTCAATATTATTAATTCGAGGAGGATTAATTCTGCCGAAATTTTTATTTATTTGTATTACAATACACATAATGGCCGCTCTTATTTCTATTTCCTATTAAATCTCAGAATTTGTTTTTGTTTTGTTCCGATTCCCAACAAAAAAATAATAAATGGTAAACAGGAGATTTCTTAGGCACATGAAGCCTTAAAGCTGTCATTTTAGGGATAGCTGGAAACAAAGTAATAACATTAATAGATGTATATATCGACTCACAGCTCTTCACTAGTTCAGTTTGCTATTGTGTTTTAAGCAGAAAACTGAAACGAAAGTTGTTGTTGAAAGTCTCCGTTTAACAAGCACCCTCGTTTAAAGTTAAATACTCACCGTGTATGGCCTTAAAAAAAATCTTAAATTGAAAATATTTTATAATCCAATTATTGATTAGTTATATAAACGCATTTAACAGTCAAAAGTTGAAAAAATACAATTCTTCCTTAAATATGCGTTGTTTCACTTAGCATTCACCTTTATTGTTATACGTAAAGGTGTTAACGGTACAAAAACTAGTGGTTGGAATGTTTTAGCAAACAGTAATAGTAAATATATATGAAGTTGTTCAGTGTGTTTCTGAATGCAGTTCGTGCTCAAACAATTTTTTTATCCATGTGATTAAATTCTATTTTATATATCATAAACTAAACTGTGAATTGTTTGGCAATACCTATAAGCAGCAGTTTATGGCTCGTTTATTTTGCAATTTTAAAATTCCTAGAAGTAGGAGTATGCGGACTACATCAAAAAGCTGTAAAACTATTCAATATTGTTTATTGAATTTAATAATTGAGTTTTGGATTTCACATTTTATTTCTTAGATCAATAGCATTTAAATAAGTTATACATTTAAAGTGACATTCAAACGACTCCACATGCTAATCCTATCAGAATTACATAATCAGCTGTGAACATTACTTTGCTTTGCCTTGAGCAGCTACCGCTTCCATGGCTTTCTTCACGGTTTCAGGATCTCCCAAAAATTCCAAGCTCTTAATTGGTTTCAGATTCTCATCCAAAGTGTACACAAATGGAATTCCAGTGGGCAAATTCAGCTGCATAATTTGCTCGTCAGATAATTCTATAAATTAACAAATACATGAAATTACTTTGGTTTATAAAATGAATATATAAATAGAACGTACGGTCTAAATGCTTGACGATTCCTCTTAAGCTGTTTCCATGGGCAGCAATCAGGATTCTCTTTCCAGATTTAATTAGTGGCACAATAGTGTCATTCCAGAAAGGCAGTGTTCTTTCAATGGTCAGCTTCAAGCTTTCAAACTTAGGAAATTCATCGCCCACAGGACCTTCAGCGTATCTGGGATCCTTGACAATGGTGTCATAATATGCATGGTCAGCTTCCATTGGTGGTGGAGGAATGTCAAAACTTCTACGCCAAATTGCCACTTGCTCATCTCCATATTTAGCTGCTGTTTCTGCCTTGTTCAGGCCAGTAAGCCCACCATAATGTCTTTCATTTAGCCTCCATGTCTTTATTACAGGCAAGTCAGTTTGACCAGTTTCCTTGAGAATAGCTTGAAGAGTATCTTGTGCTCTGGTTAATACAGATGTGTATGCGACATCAAATTTATAACCAGCATTTTTGAGAGCAACTCCAGCGTTGGCTGCTTCTTGTCTGCCTGAATAAAATAGGTTTCGTTAGTAGCTTGAGTCTTTTATTTGATGTATTATAAAAAAGTAGAGGGCCCTGCGGGAAGCACATTTTCATTGTTATTTTAGTTAACTAGTTGAGTTGTGTTCAAAACTTTTAAAACTGGAAAATAATGCCATATTTATTGGTCTATTCACATCGTGTGTTGTGATAAATAGCATACATTGGATTTCATCTTGGATCAATAAGGGTTTACGTAATCTGTGGTATTTCTTTCATGTTAAGTCCCTTTATGCAAGAGCTAGTCGTATTCTTCCAGGAACTTAACAGTATTATTTAAACATTTCAAATAAAAAATATATATAGACTCGTCTATAAATAGGGGACATTCTATGTTTTCTGAACCTGTGTGTCCAATCTCTTTCGTTTAAAATCGAAATCCAAAGATAATCAATATATTACAATACTTTCGTGAAAAGAACTATTTTAACCAGAGAACATAAAAATGAGTTACTTTGATTTTTAAACAGAAAAAGGTGTAAACACTCTGAACAAATAATATTTAATTAGCTTAGGTAATGTCCATTGAAACTATAATTAATATACAGGGTGTCCCGTAGGCACATGATCAAAAGGGTACTGCGATATTCTTTGGATCAAAACAAGACGATCTGACCTGACTTTTATTAACAAAATTTGTGTGGCTCCTCTGCTATTGATGGTCAAAGTTCTTAAAAAAAATTATCTTTTTTGAAAGATCGGGAGAATGGTCCGATGGATTTCAGTGAAACTTGCTGTGAATTTGTTCTTATGTAAGACTTATATTTTGATGAAACACCTGAGTTCATACGCTTTGGACAAGTGGTAAGTTATTGAGTATCATGGTACAAAAACTGCCAGAACTTTTTATTTGGTGGATGGAATCAGTTTTTTTTTTTGAGTTGATGCCCTAACCCTTTAGTCACATTTTCGTGCTCTTTATAAAATCTTGTAACATTCATAGTTTTTGCGCATAAAAATTATTTGTTTTTTTGCCACTTAACAATATTAGACATTAACTGCTATTATCCTGATAAGCGAGGCATAAATTAATTGTCAAACTTTTCACGTTTGTCAATCAATCTCACAGATTCCTTTAGAATTGCGTTTTATAATGAAGAAATGACCGAAATGGTCAAAGCATTAGGGTTCTGTGAAGAAAACTTGCGTGAGAGCGTACCCGTTTACCCTGCGCGATACCCCAATCGACACGTTCCAGATTACCGGACATTTGCAAGGATTGAAAGGACTTTGCGAGAGACTGGACAATTTGGTCTTCGAGCCATTGATCGTGCGGGTCGACCTCAAGTACGAAATGCGATCGTTGAGGAAGACGATTTAAATATGATTGCTGAAAATCCAAACATCAGTACTCGCCGCCTAGCACTGGAATTTGACGTACCGAAAAGTACAGTTCATAGGATCGTAAAGCAGCAGCTCCTCCATCCTTATCATGCGACATCTGTTCAGAAACTTTTACCACTTGATTTTGGAAGACTTCAATTTTGTCGCTTTATTGAAGATGCGCGACACGTGACCCGAACTTTACTAGTAGAGTTTTGTTCACTGATGAAGCCGGTTTCACCAGAAGTGGCGTTTTCAATTCCCATAATTTCCACCATTATGCAGAAAAAAACCCTCATGCGAGGCATATTAATCACTTTCAGGCGGAATTTCGAATTAATATTTGGGCCGGGATCATCGGTAACTTCATCCTTGGGCCTTATGTCATGCCGAGCCGCTTGACTGGCGAAAATTGTCTTCATTTCTTGAAGAACACGTTTCCGGTTCTAATGGAAGATTTGCCTCTCGATCTTCGTGCTCAGATGTGGTTCATGCATGATGGTGCTCCTCCGCATTTTAGTACTGCTGTAACGGCTCATTTAAGTAATACTTTTCCACACAGGTGGATAGGAAGAAGAGGGAGAAATGTTCCTGTTGAATGGCCTCCCACGTCCCCCGACTTAACACCATCAGATTTTTTTTGTGGGGAGCCTTAAAGAATAAAGTTTACGCCACTCCTGTGGAATCCCATCAAGAGCTATTATGTAAAATTCAAAACGAGATGAACATAATGCGGGATGATCCAGAAATGTTAAGAAGGGTCCAATTCAATTTCAATCGTAGGATCTAACTATGCATCCAAGAAAATGGCGGGCATATCGATCATCTGTTGTAATTTGTTTTTATTCTGGAATTTGTAATAATTTTAATCATTTGTAATTTGTATTAAACATAATATGTAATTGTTAACAACCGCAATTCTCATTTTTGTAATAAATAATATATTTTTTTAAAGTTCTCGGCTATTGATTGTTAACTCACGCCTCAATTCTGTCGCTACAACACCGAAGGAAAATAATTTTAAGTATTAACCAATGAAATAAAATTATAGTTTATCCGTCGCAGATTTTTATTTTATCATCGATTACATTTTTTATCAAAAATTAAAGTCTTCTTTCAAAATCAAGTGATAAAAACTTTCATTCCGTGCAAATGTCCGGTAACCTGGAACGTGTCAATTTGTCTTTTTTTTTTTTTTTCTTAGATTTTGTCTTCGCAAAACCCTAATGCTTTGACCATTCGGTGATTTCTTCATTAGAAAACGCATTGAGAAATGAATTTGTGAAAATGATTGACAAACGTCAAAAGTTTGATAATTAATTTATGCCTCGTTTATCACGATTTTTGCAGTTAATGTCTAATATTGTTAAGTGGCAAGAAAACAGAAATACTTTTTTTGCGCAAAAACTATGAATGCTACAAGATTTTATAAAGAGCACAAAAATGAGAGCAAAGGGATTGGGCATCAACTCAAAAAAAAAAGAAAGTTGATTCCATCCACCAAATAAAAAGTTCTTGTAGTTTTTATACCACGATACTCAAGAATTGACCACTTGTCCAAAGCGTTTTTATACCACGATACTCAAGAATTGACCACTTGTCCAAAATAAGAACTCAGGTGTTTCATCAAAATATGAGCCTTACATAAAAACAAATTCACAGCGAGTTTTCAAAAAAGATAAATTTTTTGAAGAACTTTGACCATCAATAGCAGAGGAGCCAGACATTTTTTGTTAATAAAAGTTAGGCCAGATCGTCTTTTTTTGATCCAAGGATATCGCAGTACCCTTTGATCATGTGGTTACGGGTCACCCTGTATAAATAAGTACTGGCATGTTCTTGGATAAATAGTAGCTTTTATCAACATTCTGCTTATTACAGATGATGTAAATGTCTGGGAATGGGGGAATGGGATCTTAATATAGGGTTGCTTAATATAATATGTAGAGGACAATTAAGTGTGCGGTAAAGTAGCCAGATAGAAGTAAATCTGTTTCTGCACCCATGAAACGTTATCGAGTTAATCGTCCGTCTTTTATGGAAAAAACATTTTCCCACTGTTTAGATATTAGTTTTATGCGAGACATTTGAATAACCCTGTATATTAACTATAGTTTCATTGGAAGTCTAGAGCGTTTAGATTCTTTTTTTTTATTATACGTTGAAAGCTAAATAACTTTTCATTAAAGTAATGATGTTTTAATAACCCTTAGGATTCTATTGATTTTAAATGAAAAGTATTAATTGGGTTTAAATGCATTTCCAGTATTTATGGACGTTTTCAATAACTGCTTCTATAACAGCATTTTCTCGCCGTGGTGTTTCCTTAATACCCCTTTAAAAACGATAGCCAGCAGATAAGAACTAATAGATTCGAAACCGGTCCTCGCAGTGCTTGCTACTGACAGCCAAAACCTGTACTTGCACCGAGCATTTATTGCTGAGTAATCAAATCAGTCTATAAACGATTTTCAAACTCTTAGTAAGTAAGGCTGGTGATTATTGGAAATACGAACATATCTTTAATGAAAAGGGGACTTAATATGAAATAAATACAACAGATTACGTAAAGGCTTATTGATCGAAGGTGAAATCTAATTCATCCTATAAATTAAATAAAAAATAACAATTCTTGTATATTAAAGTTTTCAAACTAATGAAAAAATATTATTTGAATTAGCGTTCAAGTTTATCTTGGAAAGTCCCGAAAATTCTTATAACAAATTGTGAAACCTTGTAGCTTTTTTCGAATTCCAATTCGGTACATTTTCAAAACCTTTTATTTCCAGTAGAATTATATTTGTGCAGTTTTCTGAAAAGTATTTTGGAAACGACTCGGAAAAAAAGCTTCAAAGTCAACACACAAAAAAAGGTTTAAACTGTTTGGTATATTGTTCTTAAGGGCTTCGGTTGCTCCCCAGTTTAGGTACTTAGGTAATGTATAAATAGGGCTAAAATGTACAATAAAGGAAAAACTACATTCAAATCCCTTCAAAACAACAGTAAGGTCGAATAAAGGTCACATATACTCTTACCTTTTTCGCTCAGATCCGCATTATACCAGCCACAGAATAGATTTTTCTGATTCCATTCAGACTCACCATGTCGGACTAAGACAATTTTATAGGGTGCCATGATTAAACTTTCACAGAATTTGAGTTTAATCTATTTAATACTTTTTTGGCAAACGAGCCAAGACGACCGCAAATCTCACGAGGTAAAGCCGAGTACAGACTTGAACAATGCGAGCGTCGAGCGTGACAAGCTAAGGCACGCACAAAAAACGCGCGCGACACTCGCAGGGGAATGCTTCAAACCTTGTTTTTACTGATTACCCACGAATCTGCATGTCTTTACTGTAATTGGATTTTTGCAAATGTGTTTACTAATATATGGTCATTTTATGTAACACGGTATGATCGCAAATTTTCAATATTTGTCCTTTAATAAGTTGATTTATAATACTTGCTCAGTATTTTTGAGCAATTCAGGCCCTTATTACTGCCGATCACATTCTTAATTATTTACAAGCGGCCATTTGATAAGTAAAAATATAAATCTATCATACTATTTAATACGATAAACTATTGGCCACCGCAAATTTAATATAAAGTGATAGTTTATAGAAGTAAATATTAAATATAAACATTATGCGTTTTTTTCACTCCAATATATTCCTGGGTTTCAGTCAATTTTATTGTTATTTTTTTATATGTTAATTTTTTATTTTAAATAATATAAAATGTTACAAATACGTTTCGGTGTCTTTCTCCACCATCATCAGTTTGTCTAAAATATACATTTACAGTTATTATTAATTTATATAAAATTTTCCATCGAAATTCACACATTAAAATACAAATCACACACATATTAAAAAGTACATCAAGAACATTGATTTTCAGGTGATGAGTCAGGACAAACATATCACATATACAAAAAAAAACTGTTTATCTTTCGCAGAAAAGGCGAAAGATAAACAGTTTTTTTTTGTTTGGCTCGCTTGATATCGAGTAAAATATGGAAAATTCAGTCACCAGTTGAATGTTAAGGTGTAAACAACTATACGCGTAAGTTAAAATTAAATTTAAATCTCTAAACAATAGATTCTAGTCTTTTCCCAGATATGTTTGTCCTGACTCATCACCTGAAAACCAATGTTCTTGATGTACTTTTTAATATGTGTGTGATTTGTATTTTAATGTGTGAATTTCGATGGAAAATTTTATATAAATTAATAATAACTGTAAATGTATATTTTAGACAAATTGATGATGGTGGAGAAAGACACCGAAACGTATTTGTAACATTTAAAATAATAAACAATAAAATTGACTGAAACCCAGGAATATATTGGAGTGAATTAAAGTACAGTCAGGAAAATATACGAAACGATTATGCGTTTTCTATTCCGACAATTAGTAAAATAAGAGAAAAATTGCATAATTGTTTTAGGATAAGGAATTATATTAAATATTGGTTATAAAAAACTACTTTTGTTAATATATTTAACTCAATCTGAATCAATCCAACAAACAATTACTAAATCGCAGAAAATCTGTATCCTTGCATGATATATGATTAGTGTAACCTAACTACGAATACGAATGCAGAAGTTTTACGCTAACTTGAAAGTCTAAATCGAACTAGTTTTAAAAGGGACATTTTCTGCTCAACGTGATAATTTGTGTTTTCTCTGCTGTTTTGATGGTTTTTCCTTTTGTTATTTGTCTACATTATGTCTTACTGATTACACCTATAAAAAACTGTGTTTCAATGTATGTAATAAACATGTGTTTTTCCAACGTTTATGTTGTTTTATTTCCTTTAATATTATCATAAAATTGTTATTTGAACCGTACGAATAGGATTTTGCCAAATACATTTAGATACCACCCGCTAAAGATTTTTTTTGTTTCAGAAACGTATATTTAAATCGCGAAAGTTTCAGTTACCTGTACTATATGTTTCACAAATGTTTATGTAACTGGAAATATGCGACCTCAGAAACTTTCCGCTGAAACGTAGCAATAAACGTTGCAAAAATATTTTGTAACATTATGCAGGGTGTATGTTTGAAGAGAGCAAATTTTTTATTTCATGGTACATGTTGGCCCTAGAAGCAGGATTATCAGGTTCATTTTTCTTTTGACCAAAAAATATCGTACAACTAGTACGTATTGCTGCGGATTATTTTCCTATGATTTGAGTTACTGAGTTTAAGGACACATAATCTTCGGGGGTTGATAAGGGGATGTTTTTTGGTAAAAAAAAACAGCCTCATAGTCCTGCTTCGAGGACCAAAATGTACCACCAGTTAAAAAATGTGTACTCCTCAAAGAATCACCCTGTAGTTTCATGTTTCTCAAACGTTTTCATAAAAATATTTATAAAACAGTTTAAGCTAACTTGTATCGAAATGTTTTAAACTTACAATTCGCCCATGTTCGAACTGTTGATGAATAAATTTATTGCCTGCCGGCACACAAGATTTATTTCAGTCTGAAATATTGCCGTGACAATCACGTGTATTTGAGTGACTAAATTGATGACTTTGACTACATTACCATGTTTTGTTCAAGTGAGTATCACGTTTGCATGGTACTGGTTGGGTATTTAATATCTTTTGCTGGCCCTTTTTTGCCCTTCTATTACCTACTAATTTAATTCAGCAATCCTAGTTCAATTAATTTTATTGGCTTTATTAATACTATTGCACCATTTTTCTGTCTAAAATTTAGAATCTTTTGCAGTCAGCCCGCACCAATAGACCCGGCCACACAACAAATTTAAACCGCTTTGATCTCGAAAAAGCGGCGAATGTCTTTTTTTGTTTGCCGGCGGCTGGATGAATAAAAAATCTTCACGAAGACACCCAGTGTTCTAAGACCCTGGGTAGTGTTGGATTCTTACGAACTAAAAAACCCCCATTTTTCTGTACTACAAGTTTTCAGGAGTTTGCTTGTTTTCTACCTGTTGCCCTAATGGGCCAGCTGGTGTCTGGGCCTTTTTTTCCTGGGCCCCAGTTCTTCAAGTCTGTAGTTCACTATGTTTCGCAGCTGTTCGTTGGAGTGCCTTCCAGCTTTCTCGAAGTCCGCTGCCGATTTCCTTGTGAGAAACTCTCGTAGCGGTTCCCACTCCAGGTCCCTGTAAATTTGTTAAATAATAAAGTTTGTTTTCTGTGGCCTGAAGTCCATTCAGGTGACACTCGGCTGCATATCCCCACGCAGTGGAGGCGTACGCCAGTGTCGGCCTGATTATGGTCTTGATGAGGAGTAGCTTGTCCCTAATACTCATCTGGCTTCTTCGATTGAGGAGTGGGTACAACTTGGCTGTTGTTGCCTTAACCTTGTCGATGGCTGTTTTGATCTGTTTCTTCCAGGTCAGCTGCTTATATAAAACAGCACCCAAATATTTAATCTCACAACCTTATCCTGCAGCGGCTGCCATCGACCTTATCCTGTTTCCTGCCAATAAGTATGGCCTGGCTCGTCTCTGCATTTATCTTCCACTTGATGAACCACTGTTGTAATTCGTCAATTGCAAGCTGAAGCTGTTGTCTGATGCAGTCCTTGTGCCATGAGGATGACAGAAGGGCCGTATCATCTGCAAAGAGAGCCAGTGTCGTATTGGCAGGTCTTGGGATGTTGCTTGTGAAGATGTAGTATAGCAGTGGTGACAGTACTGCTTCTTGCGGTACTCCTGCCTCAGTGCTTCTGGTTTCTGACCGGTGAGCTCCAACGTTGACGCTGAAGCTCCTCCTGAAAATGCAACTGTCGATTATCTGGCACAGTTTCTTGTTAATACCTGTTTCCATCATCTTGTAGATGAGACCGTCTCTCCACACTCTGTCGAACGCTCTTTCGACGTCCAGTGTGAGAATTCCAGTCGTTCGGTACTGGTTCATTCCTTTGGTGCATCTTTCTACTATCTTGAGCAGTTGGAGTTCCGTGGCATGCTTTCCTCGGAATCCAAACTGTTCTGGCGGAAGCACGTCGAGCTTCCTGTCGGTTTCCTCCTTAAGTCTATTCAGAATAACCCTTTCGGCTATTTTACTGAGAGCGGGCAAGAGGCACGGCGAATGTTGTGCGCGCCTGCTTTTCCGCACGTGGCTTAATATATTGAAACTGACGTTTAACTGTCTCTACTGGTTGTCGCGCATTCTGGCGGATGCGAACACAACTAGTCTCGAATATGTTGCTTACAGGGGAAATCTATTTGATTGATACACACTGAAAACCTCTTTATCGATTTTGTTTAAGCAAAAACTTAGCGGGAGATTTGAATTGACTCTAGAATTAGCGTAAATTCTAATAATGTAACAAGAACCCCATAATGCCATTTATTTCTCTGGTTAAATGAACTTGCATTGTGGTTTGAACTAATGACAGAATAAAGTTTATTATAAAATGTTTCAACAGCAAGATTAGTCAACTCTGCTAAGACAACAAAATTATTAATGGAATCATGAACATTTTGAAGAAAAATTAATTAATTTTTATTTTGAAAATTTTGAAGCTTGAAACGACTTAATAACCACTAGAACAAGATGACAACCACGAATGTTTCTTACAGTATGTAGGTATACAGGGCGTCTGCAAAAGTATGGAAAATCTCCCGGATATGAAACGAATACTTGAGCTTGTACAGTGCTGAATAAAAGTGTGGAATAATCACTCGACTTAACGGCGAGTGTCCCATTGTTATACAGTGTATAAATTTCCTGAAATTGACAGGCATATTTTTCTTTAATGGATGAGTATCATAAATCTTATGCAATTTTCGAATTCCGTGTGGAATTCTGAATACTTGGAGGATATATGGAGTAGCTATGGGGTCTCCCATAGCTGCAACAATTGCAAACCTCGTAATGGAAAGTCTGGAAGAAAAACTAATACCGGATTTGAATTTTGAGTGGGGATTCTTTAAAAGATACGTGGATGACTGCATAATGTGCCTGCCAAACCAAAAAGTTCAATACACATTAGATAAATTTAATACATTCCATGAGACCATTAAATTCACCATTGAGGAAGACAAAAACAAATCGATAAACTTTTTGGATATGACGGTTATATATGACGGTAATGGGGAAATAAAAACAAACTGGTACACAAAGGATGTGTGGTCTGGTAGGTACTTGAATTACCAATCATATGCACCTATACAATATAAAAAAAGTGTTGTAACAGCTCTTACTGATAGAGCGATTAAATTGGCACATTATGGATATAGATCAAAAAATCTTGAAAAAATAAAAAAGATACTAATAATGAACAACTATCCCAAAGCTTTCTTTGAACCAATAATAAAACAAAGAATTAATAAAATCTACAATTCAAATAAATGGAACAGCATGAATGATGTAGGTAAGATAAAGGAAGGTGAAGTCAAGTATGTATCATTACCGTACATGCCGGAGATAAACACAAAAATAAAGAGTGTCCTGAAGCCACATAATATTACTGTGGCGGAAAGAACTAAAAACAACTTGGTAAGGGAATGTTTCACAAAATTTAAACCTAAAAGCGATAAGTTGGACACACCTAACGTAATATACAGGATTGACTGTTTGAACTGTGACAAAGCATACATAGGTCCAACAGGACAATATTTGAAAAAAAGGATGTACGAGCAGAGATTAGTCTGTCAACTAATCTCTGATACGAGCATAAATATAGCTTAAGAAAGGTTAACGAAAATGCAACAGCATTAGCACAACATGCACAACAAAAATTGCATAGTTTTGATTTCGATAACACAAAAATAGTAGTAGTAAAGTAGTAAATATCTTTATTTCCAAAAAAGGCTATCGACCTATCGGTCTTTCTGCCCTTGTTTAATACATACAGTCTTAGTCTAAATGAAAACAAATATGAAAATTCTCTTATTCTAGGTTAACAATACTATTAAATAAATAAGATTTCAGTGGCAAGAAGGAATTATTTTATTGTCCACTAGTCCGTAGCGTTTGTAAGTGTTCGAGTAGCGTTAATGTAGGGAAACGAAAGCGGGATTGTCTGGTTGGTCTTGTAAGACAAAGGGGATTCAGTATGGTCCAGTTGTAGGGGTTGTTTGTCCATTTTGTCTGTAGCTGTATGAGTCTTTCCGAGATCTTACACAAAAATACTAATCAATGAAAACAACTATAATAAGAGAAGAACCCCTACAATAACTGCAGACGTCCAAACGACACAACCAAAAAACGACGTAAAATACCTTGGAATCACAATTGACCACAAACTTAAATTCACTAAACACATACGAAACATCAGGGCAGAAACAATAAAGAGAACAAAACACTTCCGATCACTAACCTACAAAGACAGAGGAATTAGCACAAACAACGCCACCAAAATATATAAAGCTATTTGTAGACCCTTGCTAGACTTTGGACATATACTCATGACCAACGGAACAGAAAGGACAAAGCATACACAAACAATAGAACAAACATGACAAAGATCTCGGAAAGACTCATACAGCTACAGACAAAATGGACAAACAACCCCTACAACTGGACCATACTGAATCCCCTTTGTCTTACAAGACCAACCAGACAATCCCGCTTCCGTTTCCCTACATTAACGCTACTCGAACAGTTACAAACGCAACGGACTAGTGGACAATAAAATAATTTCTTCTTGCCACTGAAATCTTATTTATTTAATAGTATTGTTAACCTAGAATAAGAGAATTTTCATATTTGTTTTTTATTTAGATTAAGACTGCATGTATTAAACAAGGGCAGAAAGACCGATAGGTCGATAGCCTTTTTTAGAAATAAAGATGTTTACTACTACTATTGGTAACTATAAAAATATTTGTAAAAAATCATAATTTGAACTTAAAATACTGATTTTCTATCACGGTTATATTTTTGATCCAAGTGAATACTGCATGCATTTTATGTGTTTTATTTCTTTATATTCACCATAATACTTAATAAATAATAGGTAATATATTTTTACAGTACATTTAAAATAAGAAATGCAGATAGATTCCTAAAATCGGGACATTTAAAAAAATCGGCGGGACGCCGGACTGTCCCGCCAAATTCGGGACGTGTGGTCACTTTAGCATAGAAGTGTAAAATCGAAACTGTGAAAATGGTTCGTAAAAATGAACGTTTTATCCTTAAATTGTTGAATTCTATCGGCCAATAAATTACACAGGATAGATCAATTAGCGCTCTATCTTTGTTTTATAACCCGGTATAAACATTGCCATCTAGGTAGTAAGAAAACTATTAGAATCAAAGAAATTCAATAAAAAAAATAATTGGATACTACTTGAACATGAATACTTTGTATGTCCACTTTATTGATTATATTATACGAGCGCAGGCTTATTTTTTGCTTTGCAGAGTTCTGTAAACTTTATATTCCGATTTTCTCTTGTATCTGGTTAGAGGACCCAAAGCGCTCGTGGTCTTAAAATATTACTTATTATTCAGGGTGTCCCATAGCACATTTTCAAAAGAGCACTGAGACGATCTTTGGTTCAAATGAAGACAATATGACCTAACTTTTATTAAAAAAAAATACTATTGATGGTCAAAGTTCTTCATAAAAAATTATGTTTTTTGATATATCGGAGAACTATGAATACTACAAAATTTTACACAGAGGACAAAAATGTCAAAAGAGGATTAGTGCATCAACTCAAAAAATCAGTTGATTCCAGTTACCAAGTAAAAAGTTATGGAAGTTTTTTTACCAAGACACTCAAGAATTCCTCACTTGCCCAAAGCGGATAAATTCGGTTGATTCAGCAAAACATAAGTCTAACATTGTAACAAATTCACAGAGAGTTTCATTAAAAATCATTCATTCATAATTTCATTCAACTCTCAAAAATAGTTTCATCCATTGTACTATTCTCCGGGTATTTCAGAAAAGAATTTTTTTTGAAGACCTTTGTCCATCAATAGCAGAGGCGCTAAACATTTTTTCTTAGTAAAAGTTATGTCAGGTCGTCTTCTTTTGGTCCAAAGAATATCGCGGTACCCTTTTGATCATGTGTTTACGGGACACCCTGTAGCATTCGTTTTGCCATAACGATAAAACTATTGTAAGGACGTTTAAGATCAATATCTTTTATTGGTTGTGTTGAAATAGATAAGTTGAAGGTCAATTAAATTATAGTTCATTTACCTCGAATAAACAGCAATAAAAGTGATGTGCTTAATCAGAAAATCGGTATCTGTTAAATAGAGCCTATAAATCATTTGACTGAAATTTAATTTTATTAAACTGTAATCGATCCTCTTTCATCGATAGTCCAACTGAAATAATTTAAATGTCAGCAAATTATTTCAATTTGTTAGTTATTAAGAAAGAAGAAGATAAAATTCCTATTTGCAAAGAAAGATATTTTAAAAAGTTATCTTGACTTCACTTCTCCAAATCACACTTAATAAAGTGAATCTTAGTAAAATAAAAAGTTCATAATGAAATATGAATGCTTCCAAGCTGCAAAAACCAACTCTTATGGACAAATAGAAGTATTTTAAAAAGTGAAAAAAAAATTGTATGTTATCAAATTCAGACATAAACGGTCTAATTGAAAAGATCGTCAATTAAAAAATACAAATGAAAAAAAAATTAAATTTCACTTGGTTTTCATCATATAATATCATATAAATTATTTTATTCACATTAATTTTAACTAATGATTCTTATTTTTAAATTGCAAACGTTAACGCCTGTCATCTTCTGTACAGGGTCATCTTTGTTGGTTGCATCAACCTTTCGTGTAGCAGTAAACCAGAAAAAATTTAATCTTTTATTTTGTATTTATTTTTATCAGAGAAAAGAGATAATGAACTTAATAAAACCCCCAAACAAAGTGTATGGCACTGTATGTCGACTAATTTTAATTAATTTACTCAAACAACGCACATGGTACAAAGCAAATGCGGACTTTTTCTGCCGTTCCAATTGACATCGCTAAAACTGTATTTATTGAAACTCTTTTGGACAGGTGCTTTTCATCAGCGAACAAGCGAAAGGGGAATTATTATTTGTCGCTGCTTTTCATGTTTTAAATATCTTTTGCCAGGCCGCGGTAATAAAAAAAGGTCAGATAATGAAACATCCAAACAGTTATAATAATGAAAAATAAACATAAAAGATAATATAAAATATGCGAGTTAAGGTTTGAAGTAAAATATTGATATTTTTTATATTACTTTTGGTAATATCAACCAACCACGTTAACGTCAACAATTACGTCAAGCGGAAGATCATTTAGGATTTAGGAGGTATGAGGTATGTATTTATCTTACACGCTATAGAGTTTCATATATATATATAATCTTAATTTTCTCAATAGACTATCGACCCACGGCCTTTCTGCCCTTGCATCTGTACATGTATTTGTATCCATTCTCAAACGTAAACTTAAAATTATACAAAGCAAAAAATCTCTGATTCTATGTCATGTCTTTTCATCGTCTAGTAGGTTGGTTCAGTCGTGTTGGAAGTGTTCAAGTAATGTTGTTGTCGGGAAGCGGAAGCGGGATTGTCTCGTTTGTCTTGTGAGGCAAAGGGGATTCAGTAGGGTCCAGTTGTGGAGATTTTGTGCTGATGTTTTTCCATTTTGTTTGTAATTGAAGTTCAGTCTTTCGGTTATTCGAGTTATTTTTGTTCGTTCGTAGATTAGTTGGTTTGAGTGGTTATGTAGTTGGTTTTGGGGATGTCTTATTTTGGTAATTGATCTCAGTGCAATCTGTTCTGTTGTTTGAATGTGTTGTTTAGATTTTCTGGATGCATTCGCTGTCAGTATATGTCCGTAGTCAAGCAGAGATCTACATATTGATTGGTATATTTTTGTGGCGGTCTTTGTACTAATTCCTTTGTCTTTGTACGTCAGTGATCGGAAGTGTTTTGTCCTTTGAATCATTTTTGTTCTTACGTTCTGTGCGTGTTTTGTAAATTTTAGTTTTTGGTCAAGTGTCAATGCTAGATATTTAGCCTCTTGTTTTGGTCTAGTTCTGTTTCCGTCTGTTGTTATTGAGGGAGAGTCGTCTTTAATTTGGTGGTTTGGTAAAACTAGTTGTTTTTTCGTGGCGTTTGGTGTAAGTCTCCATTTGTAGAACCATGCAATTGGACTGTCTGTTAGTGTTTGATGTTTTTGTACTGCTTTTGCTGTAGCTTTGTCATGCACGATCAATGCAGTGTCGTCGGTGTATTGTAGTATGTAAGGAGATTTGTCAATTTGTCTTTTGTCGTGGAGATTGTATGTGTCGTGGTAGTATATATTGTAAAGAAGGGTGCTAGCGGGGATCCTTGCGGAAGTCCTTGTTCAGAGGATAAAGCAAAGGAGAGGGTGTTGTTTATGCGTACTTCTATTTGTCTGTTTGTGAGTAGGTTTCTGCTTGCGTGAATTATGTATTTGGGGTATTAAACTGGTGAAGTTTATATAAGAGTTCCTTGTGCCAGACACTGTCAAAGGCCTTATTGATGTCTATGAAGAGACATGCTTTTTTCTTGTGAGGTGAGTGGTTCGTATGTTGTTGGTTAGTATAAAAAGTGGGTGAACAGTTAAGTTTTTAGGTTTTAATCCGAATTGGTATTGTGGTATGTGTTGCCCAACTGATTGTTGCAGTCTATTTTTTATTTTAGTTTCAAAAATTTTAGTCAGTACAGGGAGTAATGTAATAGGTCTGTAGTTTTGTGTTTGTATATTGTCTAGTCCGGTTTTAGGAATTGGTATTATTATTCCTGTCTTCCAGGTATCTGGTATCGCGTTAGTTTTAATACAGTTGTGGAATCGGTTCAGTATGTGTGGGTGTGTTGCTGGAGTTAGATTTTTCAGTAGTTTGCTTTTTATATTGTCTTTTTCCGGCGCCGTGTTTTTAATGTGCGCGAGTGCTTCGACGTATTCTGCTTCAGTAATTACTGATGTGCGTTGTTTGTTTCGTTCCTGAAGTAGTTCTTGTCCAATCATTTATTGCGTTAAAGTTTTGGTCGTCAAAGTTAGGGTTAGTGGAGGTTGTAAAGGCGTGTTGAAAATGTCTGGCAAATGCGTCCGCTTTGTCCTTGTCTGTATACAGTTCTGTACCGTTTTCCTTTATTATCCAGTGATAATTTTTTTTTTGTATCGTGACAGTTTTTTGATTTTTTGCCAGTACGTTTTACCTTCGTCTTTTTCTATTTCTTTGCATGCCTCTAGCCATTTGTCCTGTTTGTATTGGCCTATTAGTGTTTTGACGTTTCTGATGTTCTATGTAATTGTAAATTAGATGTTTCTTGTATATATGTATGTGTAAGCTAGGTAAGCTAGATATATCAACTTCAAGTTGAAAGTTCAGTGTTAGTAATTGTCTGTCTCAGTTGGTCGAATGGTTCTGTCGGGGAGCTTCTGTCGGGTGAGAGAATATCATTAGAATATACATGTGGTTTCTGAAGAAAACCACCGAGGTGTCAACTTCAAAGTCGTCGATGAATCGTTTGCGCAGTTTTTTATTAGCTCTTCTCTATTGGTGTTTCTTGCGTTAATCATTTGGCGTTTGTACTTGTTTATAATGTAATCGTGTGTACTTTCCGCTATCCGGAAAACGCGGCCCAGAAAATGCAAGGCTCTATCGGCAACTAATCGTTCGTAGGTCGCATGGTCTCCTGTAATTAGCCGCGTCATTAGCGTTGGAGCTCCTTTTATACGAGAAATGATCCTTTTGCAGAATCGAACCTGGAGCTGGAGATCTCGCAGATGGTCCAGAAACATCTCGTCAGTTATGTCCAGATCAACGCCGGTGGCCACCACTGAGTACGATGGTGTGATGTTGCGTTTTGTGGTCTGGTCTAAGTTGTGGTCTTGTTGTGTTTGGATGTACCTTATACGACGGAACTACGCCTTGTTGCGTGAGAAGCTCTAGAGCCCCTGTCCTGTTGGCTTCGTCGTTGGTTTTTCTTATAAATATTGATTCCTTTTTGCTGATGATGTCTTTGTTGTTTTTGTTGAGTTCTTCCCATTTAATTGGTAGTTGTACTCTGGTTAGTGTTGGTGGAGCAATTAGGCTGAATGTTGATTTATAACTTGGGTGCATAGGTTGGTGTTTTGTCACTGTAGCTGTTGTTGATCGCAGTTTGTGGTCGGTATTGTCCCCTTTTCGGCTGAAGTTGAACGTGTTGCAGGACGCTCCAGCGCCGGCCTTTTGTGGTCTTGGGTGGGTGTTATTAGTGAGGGGACCGGTTTTCTACCCCTTTTCTTCGATTTTGGCTTTCTAAAGCTGTCGTCCTGGGAGGACATGTCCGATTCGGACTTTGAGCTCCCGGGATACATTTTACTTTTGGGACGGACCCTGTATTCTTGCTAGTCCCAAAAAACTATCAAAAATTCCTCGCAGTTTGCAAATATCTCAAGAATTTGTATACGCTCGCACTGAATCAAGAGTTCGGATTAAGAGTTTCATATTAAACATGGAATTAAATCTTTTCTCTATGCTATTTATTTTTTTTTGAGGGATAATCTTTGTGCGGGTTATGCAACCTTTGTAGACCCAAAATAATTTGTAGTCGGTTGTTAAAACTCGCGTACTGGATTGCTTTTGGAAAGTGGACTGTATTTTGATTGAAACACTGGTAAGCTGCTTTAATTGTATATTTCGCAAGCGTTACCACTACAAAGGAAGTCCGAACCACTTGACGATTTGAAAGAGAGTGTCAGAATGGCACCACATCACGACGAGGCGTTCTCGGGGATGACGTATGACGGATGAAGTAATTGAAAAGGGCGCATCTAGGCGAATAGATTCGTCTCAGAATAAATAGGTATCGCTAATGTAAATATCAATGGTAATTAAAATGGTAATACTAAAGTAATAAGCGCAAACATGCCCCCGGCCTTGAAAACACAGGATTTCAAAACACAAGCTTGAACATGAAGAAATAAACATAAAGAAATATAAAAGATATACAGGTACATATAAGAAATATGATTTTACACATATAAGCTAACACCTCAAAACAGAGTTCACTGAGTTTGTTCACTATTCACTGACTGCGGATCTACTGGAACTGGCAGTGGACAAAGCTTCGGAAAGGACCGACGCACAACGCCATGCTGAGTGCGTACAGAAGCTACCCTCGCATAACCATCGCTGCCAGGATGAATAGCGACAATTCGACCTAACTTCCAATGAAGGGGAGGTTGATTGTCGTCCTTGATCAAAACAAGGGTCCCTGGTTTCAAATCGGAATGGTGCAAGCGCCACTTGGTGCGTTGCTGTAACTCGGATATGTACTCTTTGCTCCATCGTCTCCATATGCGTTGATGAAATTGTTGAACGCGTTGGAATCTTGACAGTCGAGGTTCCGCAATTTCCGTTACATCCGGATCTGTTAGCGACGTAAGAGGCCTCCCAATCAGAAAGTGAGCTGGAGTTAAGGGTTGGAGGTCGTTTGGATCAGAAGAGAGTGGGGAGAGAGGTCGGGAATTCAATGTAGCCTCCACTTGAATTAGCAAGGTGCAAAACTCTTCATATGTGACAATTGAGGTACCTAACACGCGCCTCAAATGGTGCTTAGAAGACTTAATTCCGGCTTCCCATAGCCCACCAAAGTGGGGACTATGAGCAGGAATAAAATGCCAACTAGTTCCATCGTTAGCGACTGTTTCGCTAAATTTGGAACCATGATCAATTATAAATTTAGACAGCTCTATTAGCTCCGACTTCGCGCCAACAAAATTTGTGCCGTTGTCTGAATATACTTGTGCAGGTTTACCGCGGCGAGAAACAAATCGACGAAAGGCGAGGAGAAAGGTCTCCATGGATAGATCAGTAACCAACTCAAGGTGAACCGCTTTTGTCGAAAAGCACAGGAATAAGCACAAGTACGCCTTAGAGGTCTTGGCACCGCGCCCTTTTTGATTCTTTACAAAAAAAGGCCCGGAGTAATCAACTCCTGTTTTGTAAAATGGAGGAGAAGGAGTAACGCGAGGCAATGGCAGGTTTCCCATGAGGGGTTTGGTGAATCTTGGAGAAAGTCGAACACAACGAACGCATGAACGAACAATCTTTCTTGAGAGGTTTCTAGCAGATGTTATCCAAAATTGCTCTCTTAGAGACGCTAAAAGCAGCTGAGGACCAGCATGAAGTAGTCGAATGTGGGCATCGAGAGCAATGAGTGAAGACAAATGATCTTTACCAGACAGAATGATGGGGTGCTTCTTCTCATAGGGAAAATTGGATTGGAGTAGCCGGCCGCCAACTCTAATAATACCATCTGCGCCGATGAAAGGATTAAGACTTAGAAGTGCCGAAGAAACTTTTACAGAACCCTTCCCTTTCAACCGGGCAAACTCTTCGGGAAAATATTTATGTTGAGACATTTTAACTAGACACATAAGAGCATCGTGTAAATTTGAGGTTGGGAAACACGGGATGACAGACGCAGAAAGGCAAGTTATGTGTTGCAATTCTTCATATTCATTCATGAAGCTAGAATATCGTTCATATAACTGAGGATTTGATTGGAATCGTTTTTCAAGGGAAAGAAATCGCTTCTCGGCTGTTTTGTAAGAATCGCCAAGCAACTCGACAGAAGCTTTGAAGGGAATAGAAACGATAAAACGACCATCTGAACTGTTACGTGCAAATATTTTGCCGTAAACCTGTTAATTTGTTTTCGACCTCGGCATGCGTGTGCAAGTTATTTGCCAAGCATATCTGTTTTGGTTTTTTCATCATAGAGTTAAATTTTGGCTGTAAAATCCGAATCTAGCAAATTTGGCGATTCTCATCGCAGTTTCGATTCTTATCGCAGGTGAAAAAAAAAATGTTTGGTAGATTGCGGGATCACGTGTCTGTTAGGGCCAATGAAATTGGTGATTTTTGATTCCTGCTCCAACGGAAGGTTGGGGGGAGGAAAAACTTCTACTGGTGTGACGGTAGATTTTTGGTGGTTGAAGAATTAATTAGGCCGTGCCGGTCAGATCGGCAGGTCGATTTTTGAGTTTGTTCCGCACGGTCGGGCTTTGAGATTTTCACTGTGTTCAGCGTTACCGCATGGTCGGTTTTTGAAGGGTTTTGGAATCGAGAAGTTTATTGATGATGGTATTGATGGTTTGCAAGAGGCCTTGATTGATGGTTTGCATGAGGTTTGCAAGAGTCGGCGATTTGAAGTTTTGGGGACCCAAGAGCCGGATGGACGAATCCATGATGGCCGTTATGACCACGTGGAATTGACGTGGAGGCTGGTTCTGGTGTTTTCCATTTTGGTAGAAGTTGCATGCTACTTGGAAGCATGCTGGCGCCCAACTTTGGTGAAGACTTTGTTTTTTATCAGTTTTTTATGACAGTTTTTTTATGATAGGAGTTAGTGACTTTTATAGTTAATTGCTTGTGCTGAAACATTCAAGTTCGACTGCATTCAGTTCATTTTGTTTTTTTTCTTTAATTGCGATTCACAGTCGGACCTGAGTGATTTCCTTATTTATTTGGTACCCCTTTACTGTGGATTTTTTATTTTTATTTATGATCACGACCGATCCCCATTGGAAGACCTGCGAGGCCACTGACTGAAGTGATCACTCCAGCAGGTCCCCCTCAGGGCCCTTCCCCTTCACCATCCAGGCTTGATTGAAGTTGGTATCCATAGATTAAGGGTGCTACCAAAAATATCCGAGTGATACACTCGAAGTAATTTATATATTTTTTTTTACCTTTATTACTCTCAGTAAAATTGTTAACTTGTTTAAATACATTAGTTGTGCAGTTGAATTTGAGTGTGCATAATTTTGTATTGTCCATTGAGCGTTCCAAAATTGTTCACTAGCCGCAAAGTACTAGCTCTTGCTCTAACTCACGCCCGAGATAAAATAATATAGTTGGAAGTAAAATTCGTAACAGAACGTCTGCGGGTATGTTGACTAAAGTGGTCTTCGCACGCCTTTTCTTCCGAAGAAAGTGCTCTCTCCGGATAATGTTCGAGCTCCCAAACCATTAAGCTGATCAGGCAGATCATTAAGGCGGCTTAGATGACACCGAACTTGGACATCAGATTGAAAACCAATGGAGCCTGAAACTACCCAGCCGAAACGGTTTTTTGGAGAATTGGAAGATTTGGACCCAAACGAATTTGTCCAATGCACAAAATGTTGAAGAAAGCCGAAGCGCCTATTAGAAGGTCAATGTCACCGGGTTTATAGAAAGACGGGTCCGATAACTTCAAGTTTTCCGGAATCTGGAATTTATCTATATCTATCTGGATACCAGGAATACTGCCTGTAATTTCATCAAGAACAAGACAAGAGAGATGAACTTTAAAAGAAGATTGATGAGCATGCACTTCAACTGCACATTTAGCATTCGCCAGGGATGCGGCTTGTGCCAATCCAGAAATAGATATGTTGACTGACTCAACTGGGCAAATTCAGCCTTTTACATAGACTGGATTAATGAAATTTGTTTGCGATCCTGAATCCAGAAGTATTCTGATTGTATGAGGTTTTCCAAAAGAGTCAATGATCTGCGCAGACGCGGTAGGTAATAGAACTTGAGCCGTATTCGAAGAAATGCAGATATAGTTGAGGAGCGCTTCCGGTTCCTCTACGGATGCGGAAACAGGAAAGGTTTGAGCTGTTGATTGACTTGAATTCAGGTTGTAAGCTAGTGTGATGTTTTGATTTGCAAAGACGACAAGTAAATTTAGAACGACACTGAGTTACAAAATGTCCCTTAGATAAGCAATTGAGACAACCTTTAAATCCTTTGCTTTGGCCAATCTCTCTTGAGGAGTTAGTTGGTGGAACCGGTCACATTTGATAAATAATGCGGCTGTTTGACATAAAGGACACACAGGATTGCTAGAAACAAAAGGCTTTTTGAATGCGTTCTAGGTTTTTCGTTAGCCGGTTTCGATTGTTGGCACTCCAAAGATTCTAATAGATTCGCTATATTTTAATAAACCCTTTAATTGATCGAGATTTGGCAACTGCGATCCTAATTATTTTTGAAGGTTTCCCATCGCGGGCAGTAGTAGGGTCCAGTTTCTTTGAAACTACGTGAATTAAAAAGGCATCCAGAAGCTCAGCTTCTGTAGCTAATGATTTTAGTGCTGAAACGTGCTTAAAAAGTGAATCGTTCATTTTCCTTAATTTGGTAGCTGATTCCCTTGATGAGGTTTCAATTTCAAGTATGGACTTAAGGGTGATTGTGTACAAGCATTCTGGGGTTGTTGTACCTTTCGCATATAGAATTGAACGCTACAATATAGTTATCGCTAGTAAATTCTAAAGATTTTATTATTTCCGCCGCTTCGCCGAAAAGAGATGCTTTGAGGTAGTGCAGCTTTTGAATATTATTTATTTCGGTCGTTTTCATGGATTAAATTAGTGAATATTTCTCTGAACTCGATCCAATTATCAAGATCACCATGAAACTTGGTAAATTGATGGTAGGCAATTTTATGAAAGAGTTAGCACTTGAATGTCCCGAAAAACCGTTTGAGCTCGTTATTGGCGACTTTGTTGGGATCTTGATTTGGATTAATAGGTGTAAGCATGTTTAGTAAAACCTCTGCTTGTGCAATGGCTTCAAAGTACTGACTTTCAAAAATCTCTAACTGCTCATTGTCTTGATCTGAATCTGTGCTAAGCTCGAGTATTTCCAAATGAAGTTCCTCAAAATCGGACAAATAGGTTATAGCAGAATCGAGCTGCTTTCGTAATTGCACTGTTTGAACAGAACTAACTACCTGCTCGGGATTTTCATGCGCATCCTGAATCTTAATTATCAATGCCCTAAACCGGGTCAATTTCCCTTTGAGGGCGCCTCTTTTGCGATTAAGATTGTCCATGATATTAAGTAAAGAAATAACGGCACTAGTTTAATGTTAGACAATCGGGAACAAATCCTGCAGTTGCAAGTGAAACGTAAAAGCTATTGATTAAACGAAAGAAGGTATACGAAAATTAATTCAGAGATCAATTAGCTTAGAAAATGTGGCCAACAAATGCGTGCATGAAACACGTGTGTAGGTACCTTCAAATTAAATAGCAGTTTAAGTGAGTTTGCAAATCGCATTCAGTAAAAACTTACACTGAATGTGAACAATAAATTATGGAAAAGGTAAAGGGATTGACTCACTCTGACTGTACAAGATGTCTGCTGCGCCTCTTCTGTGCACGTGGTTCGGATGCCGGCTCGAGGCCAAAATGTGCGGGTTATGCAACCTTTGTAGACCCAAATAATTTGTAGTCGGTTGTTGAAAACTACGCGTACTGGATTGCTTTGGAAAGTTGGACTGTATTTTGATTTGAAACACTGGTAAGCTGCTTTAATGGTATATTTCGCAAGCGTTACCACTACAAAGGAAGTCCGAACCACTTGACGATTTGAAAGAGAGTGTCAGAATGGCACCACATCACGACGATGCGTTCTCGGGGATGACGTATGACGGATGAAGTAATTGAAAAGGGCGCATCTAGGCGAATAGATTCGTCTCAGAATAAATAGGTATCGCTAATGTAAATATCAATGGTAATTAAAATGGTAATACTAAAGTAATAAGCGCAAACAATCTTTTTAAGTGCTAATAATGCTAATAGGATAATTAATTTAATCAGTAAACCGTGGAAAGGATTCATTAAAATCTTAAATACAATCAAAATATGAAAATAACGGGTTAATTAAATGAAGGGAAACAGTACAATTTTCCCACGATGTCACAATGTGGGAGAAGAAAATTAAATCGAAATGTTCCCTTCTTACCTTTATGGAACGCGAATTCTCAATGGGGTGCAGGTAATTTAAATAACTTATGGAAAATTGGATTTTCCTTCAATAAGACAACTCCATCTATCATATTTGGGGATATGAATCCGCCTTGAGTGGCTTATGATTATTTTAGACTAAATGGATAAAGAAAATGCCTTAATAAACTGAATAAATAAGTATCTTATTCAACCGCTAAAAATACATTTTAACCTCTCCACTTAGTAGAAGCAGAAATAGGTTTAATGCAACAATTGCTCGTTTTACCTTTACGTTTCGTCGGCCCAAGTGGCTAGCACCTTCAGAGGTGATATTTCGAGCATGATTATGTTTTCTCTTAAATTCTTATTGTCGAATAGAATATTTCATCATTTGACTGTGATATTACATTGAAAAATTGAGTATCTCTGCATTTTATGTATTTATGTAGTTATGTTCCTTGTATGTATGTCATCGATGGTATAAATACAATTTAGAACTGGTTGGACACTTCTAAACATTGTTGAATACTTAGAAAACCAAACGCGCAGCTCTCTTCCACTTGCAGTGGCGAATCGCACTGTCTTTAGGCAAAGTTGTATAAAGAATCTTAACGAAGTATAGCTTCGACGTTGTTTCTGTTTATTCTGTCATGCACTTTATCATGTTAGTAAACTATCCAAAGTTATCTGAAATTTTGAATGCTGAAGCTGACGAAGACCACATGGAAAAGAAGAAAAGGATGTAATAACAAAAATGACAGAACACATGAGATAACTGTAAGTAAGACCAACCCAAACTAACACCCGAAAAAGGACAAACTTTTAGACATAATTATTCATTATTAATAAATTTTTAAAACATTTTATCGTTGTTATTTTGAAAGATACAGTGCTGATTTTTGTGCCCGATTTTAGGAAATGTTCTGAATTTGTTTGCAAATAAAAAAAATAATACGGGGTCTTCGAGAAACGCGTCTCAGATCAAAATTCTACTTCGTAAAAGAGAATCGAACGGCCTTTAAAACGATGTGCCACTGGACTCCCATTCCCATTTAAGATCCTAAGTGTGACACCTACCCCTCCTTGGGGGTTGAAACAAGAAGGCAAACAATATTAATTTAAAGTGTCCCCCTTACAAAGAAAATTGACGTGTCTTTCCGATTTTTACATTTTTCCGGATACAACAAAATTCAAGCTAAACGCGAATCTCAAGGAATATTTGAAGAAGAAAAGAGAATTCCGAGTTTAAATACGGTTGCTCGAATATACCATAAAGTTTCTATTGAAACTACATCCAAGTAAAAAGAAAGAACACTAACTAGGAACGAAAATTATATAAATGAAGAGTTAAAAATCCTTCTGCAGGTTGAAGGCATTTGAATTCCCTAGCCGTGTAAATTTAAAATCCCCGTACAAATCTATTATTCCTGTGTCTCAGACACTTGGTAAATCTTAATCTAAGATACAGAGAACTCTAAAAAAATATAAATACCACCCTTATAAAGTTTTCCCTGTGTAACAGTTAACTCAAGAAAATAAAGCAGCTTGGTTACTTATTTGTTTGGAAATGATGCAACGTTTGGAGTAAGACACCATTTCTTAATAATTTTTTTTTGAAGGGACCAGCCTTTATTCTGGACCTCCGGCATTTTAATAGAAAAAATGTGCATTGAAGCTAGTGGGGTTTTCGGGTTTTTAGGTAAAGTGGAATTTCTTCCTTGCATTGCATTTTACGACGATCTAAAAACCCGAAAGACCCAGTAGTTTCAAGGAATGGCCTCGAAAGTCTCTCTTTTTGGAAGAACATTTCGGAGCTTTTCGGGAAATAAAACATTCAGGCCGTCAATCAGTTCATGTGTGTGCTGATATATTGAATAATATAATTTTTGGTCCAAATTTTTGACGGTAATCTGAATGAAAATCGACCTTTGCAATTAATATATGGAAAAGTTCGTGATTTATGGAATCAAAATGGAGTGATTTGGCACTAGGAGGAGGCCCCTGCGCTCAAATTTGATGCTGTTACGCAGTATTTGTACGATTGTTTTGAATTTTGAAATGAAAAAGTTTGGTATTGGACGGCCAATAGCTCAATCGTAACTATTTTATACAATTTTCATTGAGGCAAAAGATAAGTTAAAGTTTTTGGAGCAAAAGATAAGTTAAATGGTCGTGCCACCGATGGTGAATTTCATCTACAACAGAGAAACACAAACGAGTCTATAGAATATGTATTCAAGAAAATGGGGACATATTGAACACCTAATTCAATAATGTCTGGAATCTAAATCTCTATTTTTTTAATTTAAACTTATGACGTTTCTAACTCGGAAACAATTGAATTTAGATGGAAGGTATATTATATATATATTATAAGAAGCGGCATACATCGGGATTAAAGTCAACAAGCCCAAAACAAAATACATGCATGTCTCAAGACCAGGCAGAGCTAGGGTAGGACAAAATGTGACCATGGACACATAGAACTTTGAAAACGTAAAACAATTCAAATTAAAGTTAGCCAACAGGTGCTTATACTCCCTAAAGAATATGCTAGAGTCCAAATACGTGAGCAGGAGAACGAAAATCCAAACGTACCAGACCATGATAAGACCCGTGGTTATGTTCGGTTGCGAACCCTGGACACTTACGGTGCGAAATGAGGAACTCATTCGAAGATTCGAGAGAAAAGTGCTGAGGAAAATTTTCGGGCCCTCCAAAAACCAGAATACCCAAAGCTACCGAATCAAAACAAATGCAGAACTAAAACAAATATACAATCAATCAGAACTGATTAACCTCATAAAGGCACAAAGGTTGAAATGGTCCGCTTAATATGGGACAGAGCACCAGAAGGAAGACGACCACTTGGAAGACCGAGATTAAGGTGGCGTGATAATATAACATCGGACTTCCGGAAAATGGGCATCGGGAATGGTCTAGAATTTATGGAAGACCGAGACAGATGGAGGCAAATCGTTGCGTCAGCCAAGGCCCATTAGGGGCTGTGGCGCTACGGGGTCGTAGTAGTATATTATATGAAATCTGCTCGCAAATTGGCTGAGAAATCGAATTTGAAATAATACCAACAAGTTTCCATTAAAAAACTATAAGTATGTACACATACCTATGTACAGGATTATTGATTGAACTTTGGCCAACCCGTTTTTACATCTAATTTGAAATTTAATGAAAAAATGCAAAAGTTGTAGATACGTTTCAGTGTAGAAAAATCTAACTATCTAAACTTTTGTATATAAGATTTTTCTCTAAACTTCAAATTAGATGTAAAAAGTGGGTGGTCAAAGTTCAATCAATAACCCTGTACATTCAATATCATGGACGATATTGTTACAGGTACTCAAGTAGCCCAAACAGAAGATGAGATATTTAGCATACCATCTCAAATATGCTAATCGGGAATATCATGAGTCAACTCAGAAACTCAAACACGGAAGGCGATATTAACACACAAGCAAACGAGAAACATCATACACCTCTAGAACCAGACGAAACAAACCGAGAAATCGAAAATTTCATTTTGTCAGAAATGAAATAGTCACGGACTCATCCAGTTTGAGCGCCAAGAAGTACCATTTGAATCAGGCTGAACGGAAATTTGTCAGAGATAAAGTGGATAAGTTAACCGGCATAATAATTAGATTAGTGGGTAAAGAGAAAAAAGTGAAAAAATAGTTCAGAATAATTACGAAATTAAGAAAACACTTAAGGAGCAGAAGAAGACAATAGGAGACATGAAGAAGGAGATAAACGAATTGAAACAAGAAGTACACAACAAACCCGAATATGATAAGCAAAGAACCAAATCAACGAATACAAAGACAGAAACCAGCCGAAAACAGCCCCGCACAGTAATCATCACAGAGAGAGAAGCAGATAAAACAGAGGCATGCTGCTTAAAAACAAGATGCAGAAGGGAAGCTGGCGAATTAACAATAAATGCAAGACTTACACATAGATGGGCAAAATTGTGAGAAGTAAAATCGGAATAAATTAAGTTATTTTGGAGGAGGACGGAAGACACCAGAATGGTACAATTTAGCGAGACACACTATACACACACGACGAACTAAGATGAACAACACGACATGACCAAACAGGACGAAGCAGCTAACATCGGACGGATTTGGGGAATAAATGTTACAAGGGAAGGACCACTGATCATGATATTCACAACCTGAGATCAACAAACAATAATGAGGAACACATTACAGGAAACACAAGGGCATTCAAAGGAAAGCCCTTGGGTAATAACCCAGCCGACGAAAAGCCTGCCAAAGATCAAACTAACTGGGGTTGCAAAACTAACTAAAGCAGGAATATCTGTTCACGTCCAAACGACAGCGGGAAATTTTAGTACGATGGCTAAGGTGGTAGCTAGGATATAATACAGTAATAAGTGGGATCACTTTTTGATATACACGGTGATTCAGGTTTAATCTTGATAACTTAGTCCTACATGATATACATGTTATAAAACTGTCCTACATGATATAAAATTTTTCCCTAAATCGCATCGTTGCGCGGATACAGAGCATTGAAAAAATTGTTTTTCTAATTTTTTTTTCATAAGTTTTGAACCTTTCATCCGATTGTAGAAATTCGGAAGACAAACACTTATAATAATCCTACAAATGCTCCGTTAAGTTTTAACTATCGAATCTCCTTGGAAGAGTATTTTGTCGGCTATCCCACTTTATTTGGTATCAAAACTTGAACAAGAAAAACAATTCCAATCAAATGGCTCCACAGGGCTTTTAAATGATTTATTTGAAAATTTTTATGCCTCTTGTTATTTTATCACATTTTATTTTGTTTCTAAGATATTTAATGGAATTCGGGACAATGCAGTCCTGTAAATTTCATTAACCGTTACAGCAAGCGATGGAAACCCAATAATTTGTGTCAACTGACTCGTGTGCAGAATATTGTTACAAGTCTATTTCGAAAGTGTTTCTTGTGCTACGAAAGAATCATAAAAATTTCAAACTATAATTTAATAACAACTACTTAAGAACACTACATTTACTACTAACTTTCACCAACTTATACAAAAATTACCATAATTGCTTAAATTACATTCCTCCAGACTCAATACATTTTTGTCATCGACAAGCTAGTGCCTTAACCGCAGCTGTTATTTGAACGGGATTATTATTTATTTTATCTCAAGCGTTTTTCCTATTCCTCACGCGTATTTATTGGCGTCTCATAAACGATTGATTTTAGATGTCCTCAAACAAAATAATCCAAAGGATTCAGGTCGGTCAAGCGGGGCGGCCAAGTCACTGGTCCTTCGCAAGGAACACTTTTGAAAGAGATTTATGACAATTTTCCGCATGTAAATGAGGACGTTGATGTATTCCAAACCTTCAACTGTATTCAATAATTTTGGACATTTGAAAGAAAGCGTGCCTAGAAAAACCACAAAAGCCGAAGAAACCATTTAAGCACGGAGGGCGGGCATCTACGATGGACTGTCCAAACTACAACTGAATGGGACGTGAAGTACGAAAGCTCAGTGCATGAGATAGGAAATTCCTCGTCTAATTAAGAAGGGTTACACAAGTAAGACAGGGTAATAAACGAAAGTCGAACCGAAGAACTTACTGGTGTCTTCCTGGATCAACTTCTAGAAGGTAAAGACAATATGCAAGGTGAGTATGGATGGTGATGACAACGACGCACCCCAGTATTAATAAAAAATCAGGAAGACAATATCGATGGGAAACGTAAAGCGTAAGCTTGAAAAAAGAATTTGGACCGGACAAATTGGGAGTACTAATTAAAAAACTTGCAGCAACGTTGCTGGAATGAACGAATACCAATCGAGTCGAGGACCCACATAAAGTCGAATCAACTTCGGCGGGCATTAATACCACTTTTTATATTAACAAGAGTCTGCTAAATAACCAGTGAATTTACAACATTGCTTAATAACAACGTTGAAATTAAATCTTCAGGAGTTATTCTCTTCTTTTATGTCTTCATTTTAAAAATATTATCTCTGTACCTGGCAAGTAAGTTCTAGTTACCCCTTGAAAGGAACGGAAATTTTAATCACTGTTTATATATTTTCCATCTTTAAATGAGTGTTAGCGTTACTTTCTATGTATCTAATTCAATAAAATCGCTGCTCTTATTTACCTGGATTTTATAACTTTTGCTGACGTACGTTTCTGACTCGTTGCTTCGGCAAATAAAAGAATTTACCTATAAAACATACACCTACCGTCAATCATGTACGCCCCTTGAGTATAACATTCTGGTAGAGTAGACGCTATTTTATGTAAATTACTTAAAGTACGTACTTCTGTATAATACTCTATGCATGCATCTTACGTTTATACAGATCATCCCACTCAAGAATAGAGTTTTTCAACAAGGAACCTAGATTATACAGGGTGTTAAAAGAGAAGTGCTGAGATAATTATTTTTGGTAAGATAATCTCCGCTAAATGTTGAAATAATAGAATTGAAAATGAAAAAAACTTGAAAGCAACTAATATATAATAAATAATGTTAAAAATAATATTGATATCTTTCTTATCCCAGAAGATATACTAGATTTCACATTTCATATATATTTTTTTAATAAAGAAGAGCAAATGCATTATGCACATCAAGGTAGTGTCGTACCCGCCCCGACTAAAACCTCCTCTCGTGACTTCTCATCTCCTGGAACCGCCCGAGCAATACTTTGGGAAAAGAGAACTGGTATTCCATTCAACCCATATTTGTTTCTTCGTTTTTCCGTTCTTGTATGATATTCCGCACAAGGGTATCCACACTATTCCAAGTACCCTGGCTAATAAGCATGAACTCCACACAATTATGGCTAGTTAATGTGACGCCCGCTGCCTTGTGCGCTACGTCTATACATCTCCATCTTAGCAGTCTCCACTTTTCGCAGTGAAAGAACACGTGGTTTGTTTCTTCAACCATCTGGCACTTTCTGCCTAACTCGCTATCGTTGAGGTGGAAGCGATTCCGATAGCTATTGAACCAGCCTTGTCCACTCAGCAGTTGGCAGAGGTAGACATTTTTATCTCCGTGCTTGCGTCCTACCCATTTTGTAAGATCTGGTATCAATAGCCGTGTCCATGCTCCTTTTTCAGTTTCCGTTCCCCATTTTCGCTGCCATTCGGTAAGCATCTCCCAGTCGGTGCTACTTCCTATTCCTTTGGCAATTTGATACGGAAGGCATCTCTTTTTAATTTGGAGTTCCATGGGTGGAATCCCGGCCAATACCAAAGCAGCTTCCGTAGATACAGTTCGAAAACTGCAGCATATCCTAAGGGCTACCCTACGTTGTACCCTTGCAATGAGTCTTCTGTATTTCTCGCACTTGATGGCTTTGCTCCATATGGGCGCTGCATACAGGAGAATCGAATGTGCCACGTTTGCTAAAGTCTTCCTGTTGGATGATTTTGGCCCTCCTACGTTCGACATAATTCTGCTTAGTGTCATTACATACTTTTCAGCTTTGATGCTAAATGCCACCACATGTTCCTTCATTTCACAGTTGTGATAGAATACTACTCCGAGATAATTTAACTGCGATTTTGTTTCTATAGATTCATTTTTCTGCTGCAAGGGGGCTCTTTTTAATTTCCTGCCTCCATAGAGTGTTAGGGCTTCTGTCTTCTCTGCTGCCAGTTTCAAGCCCTTTAGTGCGTCCCAGTTAGTGTTACTGACTAGCTCCAGCTGTGTTTTTGCTTTGCAGATAACGGTTGTGTCATCAGAGAATCCAATGATGGTTGTCCCAGTAGTTACTTCTATTGTAAGAACAGAATTATAGAATATATTCCACAGGATAGGTCCCAAAATGGCGCTCTGTGGCACTCCACATTCCATTTGCATTCTCATGCCCCGTCCAACAAGTACATATCTTTCCAAGAGATAGTCCGATTTTCTTCGGCGGAGCTATAATAATACTCACATATCTTTAAGTGCTAGCATGATTCCTTCCCACGGTGCTGAGTTGAAAGCATTGCGGATATCTATCGTGACCATTACGCATAGTTCTCGGTTATTTGGAGCCTTTGATTTGATGCTATTTACGATCTCCAGCACCTCTTGCATTGCATCAGTGGTAGACCGGCTTTTCTGAATCCGTATTGGTGGGTATATAGTTTCCCATCGATTTCGCAATAAAGCCTGTTTGCAATGTCTCTTTCAAAAAGTTTCCCAAATACGTTCAGTAGACCGGTTGGCCTGAATTTAGTGGATTGTTTCTGCATAAGAAATAATTGCGCTGTCTTCCATTGACGTGAAAAACTCTCCTTTTATAGCAGTGTGTTATAAACACGCAGGAGGGTGTCAAGTTCCGATAGAGCTGCAGCCTTTACCACCGCTGGCGGTATTCTATCTGGACCAGCAGATTTTTTGTTCTTTATTTGAGATATTGCTGTTGTGAGCTCTTCAGCCTCAATTGGAGACAGTAAGCAATCAGGTGGTATGGCTTCCCTTATTGGTGTCGTTTCGGTGCGTGGGAAAAGTTCCTTCGCGATTTTCAATTGTCTTGCATCATCTAGCTTAACTCTAGGGTACAAATGGGCTTTCTTCATGACAATATTATAGCCAGTTCCCCATATATCTTCGTCTATTTGGCCGCAGATTTTGGTCCAGGTAAGCTGTTTTGACTTGTAGATCGCGATCTCTAGTGCTTTTTTGTGCGATTTATATTCAACTTTGAGGCTCTCCTTTTGTGATAATGGAATGTTTTGGTTATGATTACCTCTTACAAGTATTCTCTTATACCACAAGCAAGTTTTGCGTAGATTTGGTATTTCCTCCTTCCACTTGTATGCCGGTTGTCTTCTGTAGGTCTCTTTTTGCTAGAAACGAGTTGTTACAGGCTATTGTACATTCTTGAACTAGATTTTCTGCCGTTAGTTGTTCAAGCACATTTCATATATAGACAGGGTTATACGTATGGAATTGGTAAGTTATGCGTATTGGCATGTTGAACGTTATTTTAACTTTCAGAAGCATCCAATATAGTTGCCCTAATCTTCTTTCTTTCATACAGTTTTTTTCCTAGAAGAAAAGCACGTCTAAATTCCTATTAAAGAATACAGGACATCGGATGTAACATTATTCATTCTGTTCTTTCTCAATTCACATTTTCTTTGTTGCACTTTTTACTTCGACTCGTTTCCTATTAAAGACACAGAGTGTTCTACTAGATATTAGTTGATCTAATCTCTGGTTCTACTACGGTTGATGGGATCTAAGACGTATACAGAAAAAGGAACATTGGATTATTAAAAAAAGCCACTTCTGTAATAGTTCATGATCTTGATAGTGAAGTATCTTGAACAATGCAGTGTGCTCATTTACACAAAAGAAATAAAAGTGTTTTTGATATTTCAGACATCCCAATTTCAATTTCCATCTTTAACGGTTTTCGAGTTTCGAATTCATTTTTATTGCTGCGGTTTCTAGATTTGTAAGAACTTGAGATCTTGGGAGCAGTAAACTAACTAACTTACTTGTTAAGTTACTATGTTTTTAAAAATGAGTTAATGCATTGTATGATATTTGTTTTAATTGCAATTGAGAAAGAATGTTTAATGTGGCAATCTCGATTTTTCAAGTCAAATAATTGAACAAATATAGTTCTCTAATATTAGAACGAATGGAAAAGATAACACTAGATGTGAGTTAAGCAGAGTAGCTTAAGGTGGGTTTTTTCCAATTATCTGAGACTGTAATCTATTCTTCAATCGAATTGCCTGAATAAGTTAAAAACAAAACTCTGGGAAACAAGTTGCAAGAAACTATTTCCTGCAATAGTTGTACATGTTTCTTTTTCTCGATTGAAAGCGTTTATGGCTCTCCAATATGCACTCCACGAATTTTCTAAGTAAGTTTGACAGTAAGTAATTTTAACTTGGTAGAAACTGATTGGCACAAATGCAGAAGGCGACTTATCAATAAAAAGTATAAGTGGGAAAAAATACTTTTCAACTGGATATTTCTTTGTCGAAATTCTTATAGCTAGTAATTTGACACATGTCCACGCAATTTCCATGGATGAAACTCTGTAAAAACTAACACACATAATTCGCCTTAAATATTAAAACCAAATACATCTAGTTTCTGCCCGCCCAGCAACTGCAAGTAAATTAGTAAACTATGCTTTCAGTCGGCCCGGATTGGAAAACACTTCAGGAAACTCGTATATGTACGAAAGCAAACAGAGGTATTTAAGACAACATTTTTAAAATTGAATTGAAAGAGAATCGATAGCACAAAGAGAAGAAGTTTTGAAAGGAAAAATAATTACTTACTGAGTAAATATACAGGGTGATTTTTAATTATACGCGAATATGTTATTTTTGTTTATCATTCATGTATCAATGGTCATTTATGTATCAATTTATTTGATACATACATTTGCTTCCCCCTATTTATTATAGAAACGGTTCGGAGGAATTTTATCTATCTTTTTTTTTGTTCCTCAGATAAAGCAATTGCAACTCGTCAAATTGTCACCCCGTATACAATTCATGTAATGAAACTAGATTATAAAATGCTAATTGTGAAGTTATAGGACATACAATTTAGTCAAACTGAGTTTTGTCAAACATACATCTTGAAATAAACCAAACCGAAGAATTACGCGTGGTTTAATAGCGCGATTCATACGACAATCGATGTGTCGAGTCGAGTGTGTTAACTTATCACAGTAACGTTTCAGACATTTCATTTTTATTTCATTTATTTGTTCTTCTGTAAATAAATTCAACTTCAGTCATTCATCTCCTATAAGTTTACTCAAAGTCGCTCAAATCGTTCTCCTCAATTAGTTAAGGATCAAAATTGAGGAAGCGCGTTTACCCCCGATAACGGGGTCTCGATTTGAGTAGTCACAGTCACTTCGCATTCTTTTGGAATCGGTAATTGTAAAAATCTTTTTGAGGTTTGATCAACTTCTTTTAGCAACTACTATATTTGCTTGAACTGTTCAAAATGTGTAAAGCTAATCTTCATTAGCTACATCTGATAATGCTCTAATAAAAAAGTATTCAAGTTAATTCTTTAATAAAAACGATAGGTGTGGGAGTCGATGTCATTAGCATACTTTCGCTCCCTATATATATGCCTATATATACTCTTTGCATCCCTATATCCCGCATGTAATTACCTTTTGCAACAAAAGTCACTATTTTCAGATGTGTGTAAGAAAGCTTTGTTAATTCCTCCGCCAAAGAATACGTCTGTGGATTTCCCGAAACAGTTGTGGCCAATCAGTCAAAAATACTGGAAAAAGTGTTACATGGCCAATTTTGCAGATCCCTATCAAAAGAAAAGATCGTGCCAGTTTTCCAGTGGATTAGTTGAACAGACTTTAGATATTTCGTATCTGAAGTGTTATTCTTCGCCTTTCGTAGTATGACGAATTGCATTTTTTGTGTTATTGTGGATAGTATCCAAGTTAATACAAATAAAGTCCTTGTTTATTATTATTATTATTAGGTGCTTTTTGGATACTTGAAATTAGAGAAAACGCTATACAGGGTGTCCGGAAATGGTGCGACCAACACTTCACGAGGTAGTTCTAGTGGTCACATTAACCTGGGAAAATCTAATTTGAATCTGCTAGTCGAGGCTCTAAAGTAAATTACAAAAGCGCGAAACATTGTGTTATGTTCCTTTCGAATGGATAATCAATATTTCTGAAAGAAGCTATTTTGAGAAACTGTATTAATTTCAACTCATTTTTGCACAGAAATTTTTTCGGAGAAACTTTGGACACATTAATGCTGTTGTATGAGGGTGCGGATTTGAAAAAACGTGAAAGTCACAAGAAAACAAGAATGTACATATACTTTTAATATCTGTATTTCGATATTCAGTACATTAACTAGATCTTGTGCTTACGCTGTGTGTTAGAACTAACGTCTTTGCATATTGTCAAGAGATCGACAGTGAGAGTTTATTACTTACTAAAAACTGTACATTTCTTTTTATTTAATGCGGAAGTGTTCTGTGCTATAAAAATATACCACGGTTTAACTGTTGCGTGAACCCCATCTTTTTGTATTTTTCAATAACCGTGCTTTGAGTAGCTAACATAATTCCGGATGTACAGCTTTGTGCCTGAATATTACGAATACGTTATATTCTCAGATTAAACAGATGCATTTGATTAAATTTTTTATGAGAGCAACAATAGTTTAAAGAATGTCGATGTTTGTCATCGCTAACCAATTTGATATACAGGGTGTTCGGAACTGGTGCAACCAACACTTCGTTCACACAGCGAGGTAGTTCTAGTGTAAAAATTAGTGGGACAAGTTCCTATAACACTTTTTCGAAAACTCAATAATAACTGATATACAGGGCATTAAAATTATATTTTTAAAATTAATTTTTTGGAATAACTTTTTTGTTGGATAAATGGTCACATTATTACTTATAATTTGTGGCCCACACTTATAATGGCCCACACTTATTACTTATAATTTGTGTTATTGTTCAAAAGTTGACATTTATCCGTTTATGCTAAGGGTTTGAACTCACCATGTCACCTACTTAATAACCTGAACTTTTAAATACAGAAAACAATTAAAGACCGCTCAGAATTGCGTATAAAAGGTTTACTTGTCACATCTCTCTAAAATGAGCCGTTTTCGAGAAAATCTACTTTTAAAACTGTCTTACACGGTGTACGCAATAACACACGTTAAATTATTTCCAATTTAACAGAGTGTGTCATGGAAACAAATGCACTTAAAATTAATTATTATTTATTAAATATTTAATCAGCTAATAAGTATTAACATTTTATTAAATTATTAAAAAGTGTTATAAATTTATTAAACTTTAAGGCCCTGTAGATCAGTTATTATTGAGTGTTTGAAAAAACATTATAGGAACTTGTCCCACTAATTTTTGCTCTAGAACTATCTCGTGAAGTGTTGGTAGCACCATTCCGGATACCCTGCATAATCAGGTAAACTTTAAATTTTAATTATATTACATAGATAATGGTGTTAATTTGATATTATATTATGAGATTACTTCAAAGTTGTGCAGATAAATGCAAACTTTAGCCGAATATTGCGTTCTACGATCTACGATTCCTGATATTTTACATTCGCTTTTATCTGGAATAGTGTCACTTAAAGCAGATTTTTTAACGCACTTAACATGTTTTAAAACGACATATTTCTGTGTCATTTTCAAAATGATTTGGTTTTCGGGTTTCCTAGTTGTTGCAAAAAAACAACCATTCTACGATGTCCACAAAGTTTGGAAACAATGGCGCCGAAGGCCTAAGACGTTTTATATCATTTTATCAGTGGCCTAATAGTTTTTGAGGGTTTATTTGATTGAAAATCTCGAGTGGTCAACGGTGGAAAATTAGGTACGGATTGCGGATTGTGGGAAAATACACGAGCCAGGATCGTTTAAAAACATTATACACCGCCAATTTTCAGTTTAGACTTAGGGTATTAGACTTAGGATGTTTTGGGGTCGAGATGGTAGGGTTCAAGGTGTTTTTGTAGCGCAGAAACGGCTAGTGAGGCCAATTAAAAACGGATTTCCATGAATCATGTAGAAATGCTTTCTAATCATTGGGAATAAGGACAGTATTTGAGTTATACAGGGTGTCCCGAAATTGTTGCTCAACAACGATAGGGCATACATAAGACCTGAAAATAAGGCCAGTACTTCATATAAAAAATTTTCCGATCTGGCTTCCTTATGGAATTATGGGCCTTCAAAGTGACAAGTTGAAAAATGAAATTTATTCTTAATTATTACACCGCTTATTTGAAGTTCGTGAAATTTTTGAAGCAAAAGTATCACCTAGATACTCGTCTTTTTGAATTGGAAATTTATCCGAAATCTTGTTATTTTACAGGTGTGGTCAAAATGAACTTTTATACTGAGTACAAATTTAACGGTCAAATTTGGGGATATGATCAAGCAGTTAGATAGACCCACTTTTTGCTTGAAAAAAGATATACCTTGTTTTTCTCGATATCTCTTACGGCTTTTGAGATAAAACACTTTTTTTAGTTTGTAAAATAAAACTAATACTATTAAAAGTAATACGTATGTGAAAATAAAATCGAACCTTGCGCACACGAACTCTGAAACATGAACTTAATGTACGGATAATCCGAAGGAAAGGGCCTCTGAAGCGCTAGGCTATACGCAAACCGTTTTCAAAATAGACGCGTTCCAGATTGAAAAACTTTTATTCGGATTGATAGGCGATTACCTGAAACTGGTATGTCACAAAATAATAACTAATCAAAAGTATTTACTTAAATAGATAATCAGGCACTTAAGGTCAAAATCAGGTGGAGGAAGACCACGGAATGCTCGAACTGTTGAAGCTGAAGAAGAAGTAGACTTAGTAAATGAAGATTCGAGCAGTAGTGTAAGGAAATTGTCATTAGTATCACATATCTCCAAGACATAGAGAAGCAATTACTCTATCCATATCATGTTCAGAAAGTGCACGCCATGCTTGCGACCGATTGTCCTGTCCGGATAGAATTTTGCAGAGGATTTTTAGAAAAGCAAAGGCATATGCCTGGGTTTCACAGAAAAATATTGTATTCTGATGAAGCCGGGTTTACTTGAGATGGGATAGTTAATACCCACAATATGCATAGTTGGAACGATGAAAACCCACATGCATTTGACCAAATAAAAAATCAACATAAATTTGTTATTAATGTTTGCATGGGCATAATTGGTTGTTATTTGGTAGGACCGTAGGTAATGGACGGAACCATAACCGGACAAAAATATTTAGAATTTTTACAAGAACACCCAAATACTGTATTGGAAGATATACCTTTAAACATTCGTGATACCTCCGGCACTTTAGTGGAGCTGTAAGTGAACACTCGGATAATGTATTTCCACAACGATGGATTGGCCGAGGCGGCCCTATTCCCAGGCCACCCCGTTCTCCTGACCTTAACCCCTTAATTTTTTTTCTTTGGGATCACCTCAAAGCATTGGTTTACTCTACTCCTGTTACCACCAAAGAAGAGCTCTTAATTAGGATCATTACGTATTCTAATATTATTAGAAATGACCAAAATATGTCATTCCCGATGCAACTAAAATATTTAAACAATTTAGAAAAGTGCATAGAGACAAATGGGACGCATTTTGAACATTTACCTTAGTTAATAATAACAAAGTTCGATTTTATTTTCACATACGTATTACTTTTAATAGTATTAGTTTTATCGCTACAAACTACAAAACGTGTTTTATCTCAAAAGCCGTAAGAGATATCGAGAAAAACAAGGTATACCTTTTTTGAACCAAAAAAATTGGTCTATATAACTGCGTGATCATATCCCCAAATTTGGCAATACTTTCCAATTCAAAAAGACGAGTATCTATGAGCTACTTTTGCTACAAAAATATCACGAACATCAAATAAACGGTGTAATAATTAAGAAAACATTTTATTTCTCAACTTCTCACTTTGAAGGCCCATAATTCCATAAGGAAGCCGGATCGGAAAAATGTTTATATGAAGTACTGGCCTTATTTTCAGGTCTTCTGTACGCCCTATCAATGTTGACCAACAATTTCGGGACACCCTGTATACAGGGTGAGCCAGCGAAGTGACACCACCCTCTTAGGTCCTACACAAATAGCGACTGAAAAAAAAACGTTTATATAAAAGTGTGGTGGTTGTCGCCAAACTAATTATTTCTGTTACTTTGGAGTATGCAGGGTAGCTCAAAATAAGGTTATGACGGTCAAGTTTATTTTTGTAAATTGTATAGTCTACTTTTTAGTCCAGATTCAGATTCTACATTGAATTCGAACTTTTTTTGTATAACATACTATGTGACTGAATTCAATAGTTTCGCTATATATCAAAGTAGGCTATTCCATTTAAAAAAACTTGACTTAAACTAAACTTGACCGTCATAACTTTATTTTGAGCTACCCTGTATACTCCAAAGTAACAGGAATAAATAGTTTGCTGACAACAACACTTTTATATGAACGTTTTTTTTTCAGTCGCGATTTGTGTACGATCTAAGATGGGGGTGTCGCTTCGCTGACTCACCCTGTATATGAGTGCTTAATATTTTTCCACAATAATAAAAACTCTTTATTTCAACCTGATCACACAGAAAATATTTTTTGCGCAAAAACTGTGAATGCTACAAAGGGACAAAATTTTCAAAAGAGGATCAGTGCATCAACTCAATAAAAATCAGTTGATTCCATCTACCAAATAAAAGGTGCCGGTAGTTTTTGAACCAAGACTCTCAAGAATTCACCACAACTCGGTTACTTCATTAAAGCATATGTTTTAAGTAGGAACAAATTCACAGCGAGTTTCATACAAATCCATCGTACCATTCTCCCAATATTTATTGAAAAACTTTAACCAACAATAGTAGAGGAGCCCGACATTCTTTCTGAGAAAAAGTTAGGATAAATCGTCTTTTTTTGATCCAAATAATATCGGAGTACCCTTTTGATCATGTGCTCACGGGACACCCTGTATATCTTTATTTCGAAATTGTCACAAATATACCGGGTGTAACATTTAACTTGAGACATCTCAATATCTCGAATAATAAGCACTTTACGAAAAAATGTTTAGTACATAAAAGTTGTATTATTCCGCGGGGGAAATACATTGATGACAAAACTCGTGTTCCTCTGCCCCTCCTTGTGGGTTTACCGGCATGTTTGGTCAATCTGCTACGATTGCTGTAATATTTTACAAAGAGCCAAAAAATGTCCAAAAAGGATTAGTGTATCGACTCGAAATAAATCAGCTGATTTCAGCGACCAAATAAAAAGTTCTGGTAGTTTTTGTACCAAGACACTCAATAATTCGGTTGCTTCATCAAAACATGAGCCTTACATAGGAACAAATTCAAAGCGAGTTTTATTAAAATCCATAGCATAATGCTCCCGATATTAAAAAAAAAATGCTTTGAAGAACTTTGATCATCAATAGCAGAGGAACTGGACATTTTTTCTTAATAAAACTTATGACAGATCGTCTTCCTTTGAGCCAAAGAATGTCGCAGTGCCCTTTTGATCGTGTTTACAGAACACCCTGTAGAGTTTTATTAATGGAGATATATTATTATCAAATACCAATAATAAAGCAATTATAATCCTCAACAGCCACCGTTAGAAATCCTGTATGGCAATAAAAAATCGACAAATTAAGTTTGAAAACTTTAAGGATGCCCATTTCCTTTAGTTCCTTAAGCAAATTATTACATGTGTTAATAGGTTTAACCACACGGCTTTCAGCAGCAAACGCAAGTTAGCTCCGCTCCTAAGTAAGGTGACGTCTTGAGTATTCTGAACAAACATATAACTATTGAGTAATGGTACTTCAGCATGAGTGAATATATCCATAGTTGTGGGACTATTGTGTAAGGTTTCATGCCGAAAAATAATTTGAAGCATTTCCAGGACGATTTTTTTATTGGTTATACAGTCTCCATCGCAATTACAATCCCAAAACAGATTTTTTGTTAGCGAATCTGACAACATCTGAAGCTTCAACACTTCTGGAGAAACTCCAGTTTATTTAAGAACTGAACTCTTCATATCAAAAAGCCTGCCACTCACTTTCTGCTTTCTATTATTAAAGTACGAGAATCACCTGCACCACGAAAGCGCCCCAATTCCGAAGTTAGCTCATCTAAAAGTAATACATCATCCTTCAGATCGAACTTCTCGATTGAAATCAAAGAACAAACTAAAGAGACAGTGGAGCAATATGTTGAATGTGAACATTAGACTTGTAACCATCTGATTCTTGACAATTTAGGGTATAATGTTGTTGTAATAAATTCTTTGTTGAATGTTATGCTGAAGCCTTTAAGGATTCTTATTCGGAACAACGTGCTTTCAGAGATTTAGATTATTTCAAACATTTCGTCGCCCTTTACTTTTCTTTAAAATTATATTTAAACACTTGTTTCTTCCGTTCAGTTGTGCATGAACTTCTCAGATACGTTTGTTAGAAACACATTTATATTGTCTGAGTAAAATTGCTGACTACAAAAATGTCCACACAAGCCACTTGATTCAATCCATTATATTTACATTTCCTTGGCATCTTGCGTTTGCAGGATAAATAAATGCGGAGAATTGTTTAATTATTCAAGCTACGATTCAGTTTCTCAAATCCCGATTTAAAATTTCTGCGTCTAATAGATTCAAAATATTTTTGTTGGTTTTAGATTGGGTTCGGATAATTATATGCGAAGAAATATGGGTTTAAAAAAATATATTTGGGACTCAGTTTCTCCCGCGTTGAGGGTGCGCAGGATCAATGCTGGCCTCCGGGACATTGTGATCCCGTCTCTTGATTTGGCGATCCAGTTATACCGTCTTTTCCAGTGAGTTCGTGAGTGTTTGAGCTCCAAAACATCGCTACGCGCCGTTACAGGTACGTAGTCTATTTGAAACTGGTTTTATTTACATCCAACATCGTGGAAAAAATTTTTAGAAAAATTAAAAAAAAAATAATTAAGACGTTTTCATTGCCCTGTTACGACAGGAATAATTGAATAAAAATAAATTACAAGTTTTGTGTGCTAATCTCTGAATATTAATCATAATAGTATCAGTGCTTTTATGTATAATTTAATTAAATAAATCAATGCTTGAGTATGTCGGGTGAAAAAATTTAAAAAATTAACTCGAACGACGTATATTTAATCCTCTTCATTTTTATGTGACGTGCTTTAAGAAAAGTAACTTTAAACTGCCATTTGAAGTCTGGAAAAACTTTAGTCTTCGCTTTTCAACTGTACGCATTGGAAGTTTATGTGGATATAAATACGAAGCTACTGCTATTATCAGCTTTCACTTAATTTATGTCCTATTATATTTGGACAATATTTCGTTGCTCAAAACAATTTCGGGAGTCGCGCATATATTATTACTATTTTTTATTCAGCATATTGAAAATATTTCTGAGCATTTTCTAGTACAATAAAATTTCTAGTAAAATTTTGAATTCACGAAATTAAATTAGAATGCATGAAATTACGATTTTCTCAAATTTGTCAATTCTTTGTTGCGAAACTGTTCTATCACAAATATATTTTTTATTAATCATATCTGAAATATTAGCTCTAATTGAGTAATTCAATTACATTAGCCTTCAAAAATAATTAAAAATTAAACTATTGGAAAGGTACAAGAACATAAAGTACTTACTTGAGTTACGTATTAGACCACATCCCATTACATTTCTACCGTTTCTACGTGATCACGGCGTACATTTTCTGATGGACTTGCGGCAATTTCCTGCTGCGATAGTAACATTAATAATGTCGGATTCGACGTACTTGGTAATGCTTTTGAGGTCCTATTTATTCAAAATAGGATGAATTGTATGAAATTTCTAGATATAAATTTCCCAAAAATTGTAGATAGAATGCATGAAAATTAGATTCTTCGTATGAGAAAAACATTCTATGATATAATAAATAAATAAATGTATACAAAAAATTAATATTTTTTGTGTGTTTAAGAAGTAAAGAAGATAATTCAAGAAGGAAAGGATATCTGATTTTCACCTATCTAATATATGTTCTGTTATTTTCAGCCAAATAATGAGGAGTAGGTCTTTAGCAGCCGTTTAGGACTGTACAAAATGCGAATACTTTAAAGATAATTTATATTAAATAGCATGAAGATTTCCATTTAAGAACCGTTGAATTTTTTTATGTATTCTTGTTTATATGTAAATCGCAAATAAAATCATATTTGAGTAGATAAAGTAAGAAAAATATTTATTTCCATAACGTATCGATATTCTGAAAAATCACCGTTTTGACGTCAAATCGAGCATGCGATTTTTATGCTCTTTGATTGCGCAGGAACTCATCTACTCTTTTAGCGGAATAAAAAAAAAAAGAAAAAAACGTTTTCTTTCATTACATATGTGAGTGTTTAAAACATATTTTTTTCAAACTTTTAGGAAACATTATACCTCAATATTACTAGACGCAGTTTCGTGACATTGTTATGAAAATAAAAACTGCATATAGATGATGCTTTAAAAATATGGTTAAAGAATAACTATATTTTTATATAGTAATAGTGTGAAACAGTAATTTTTTGTTCTAATTCTAAAAACGACATGATACTCAATTTATTACTCTTAACAAATTTTCCTATCCGCAAGTTTTATGAAATCGCATATTTACGAATTTGCCCGTCCATATTTCTTAAAATGCGTGGCTGCAAGTAGTATTGTATTTTTTTGCGGATTTTATTATTTTTAAAGTTTAAATTAAAAAAATGCATTATTTTTTATCATAATGATTACATCATTTTTATTTTGATTATTTAAAAAATCTTCAAAGCTCAAAACAGAAAAAAGTTCAAAATTTGAACATGCAATGTTTTGTATATATTTTACTATCCAACCATCATCACACAAGTTAAAAGCAATGAATCATCAGGATTCTCACAGAGTCCGAAAAATTTTCGGACTACATCATGAAACCGAATTAAACTATATAGAGGAAGCTTTTCATTACACCGAATATTCCCATATGGAGATCAAGAAGGCCTCTTTCCGCTACAAGAGGAACTAAACAAAGCAGAACAGCACGTGAGTGGCATACTTAACATTTGACTTAAATTTTTGAAAAATACTCCTCGTAAATATTAAGATACTGTAATAAAATTCTACTTTCTGGGGCTTATTGCAATTCCACATGCTATCTGTCCAAGTTTTCACCCTAATTTACAGAAGGCGTCACATGGTATTATTATGAAATTTTCAAATTACAATAACTTCTTTGTGCCAACCTATATTAACATAGTTTAGAAAAAAATATGCTTTACGTAGAAATGTTACTCTTGTTTAAAGTCGCTAACAGTAACCGAGGTTTTTTCAAAAAACTTTTTAATTGCAAAATAATTCAGAACATAGTAAAAAACTTAAATTAATAATTATAAATTTCTAAAGTAAACCTTCAATGTAAAACCGTTTTGCTGAATGCTGAGTTGGCAGCGACGATCAACAGGCTTTCGTATTCCCACCAAATGATGATCTCTTATTTCCTGACAAGGGTTTTTTTTATCCCCAACATGAGATCTTTGATGCAATTGGAGTGACATAAACTTTTAGGGACCCCATTAAAATCTTTTAGGGACCCCACACGAAAAAATATAAGAGCGTGAAAACGTAAGAACTTATTCTTATTCTGGATAAACAGGAATTATCCAGAAAGATGGATCGGACGTGGTGGTCCGGTTGTGTAGCCTTCATGTTTACCCGATCTCACGATCTTAAATTTTTTTGTGTGAAAAAATCGTTTTTCAGAAAATTATTTTTTTACAATTTAGGTTGATGCAGGCAGGCAAAAAAGTTATTATTTAATGAATTAGAAAATTTAATAATAATACCATATGGCTCCCGCCGTAAATTTTTTTAAAATTTGAACACGATTGGATGTGGTATTGCGAAAAGCCCCAGAATTAAAAATTTTATTTCAATACCTTGATATTTGCGAGAATTTGCGTGAATTAATTTTAAAAATTTAAACAAAATGTTAACTTTATCACCCTGCATCTCAAAAACCAAGTGGTTTTCAATATATGTGTTCATATGATATTTTTCTCTTCAAATACGATTTTCTATCGACCGCTAAAGTCCTGCTAGTATAAACTGACTTGCCCTAATAATTGATAATATTTAATGCACTAATTTTATGTTAAAAATACGCAAATTTCATTAAAATGCGACACGTGGGTTAACCGAAAAATTAATATATTGCAAGAAAAGTTAAATTTTAAATTGATTTGAGCCATCTAACACTGTAACAACAGGAACTTGTCTAGTTAGTTATTGGCGAATTTTAACACCATCCACTTATACGAACTAGTGGGGTAGAGTATTTGTATTAATTTATCAAACAACTACATCAAACAGCAGGTTTTGGAAAAAAAACAGATTTTGGGAATTTAAGTGCTCAAAAAGCACACTAATAATCGTCGATAAAAATTTGCTTTGGATTGCGTATTTGTGTATTACGTCTATTGCAAAACCATTGTAAAAACGTATGGCTTCTAAATCGCTCGAATTATTTTCTTTGTTAAAAGAAAAAGCATTTTTTAATAAAATATTATGATAAATTATTATAAGTGCTGCAGAAACCCATACATTGTTATGGGATGGCGGTTTATTATCTTCTGTTAATATTTAATACCAACAAAAGTAGTTGAAATTCTCTTAAAATTTACTGCAGGTAGAAAGGAAATATAGTTTATAGATATAACTGAAAAGGGATATTGATTTACGCTTAGTTGCTTGTGGTAGGTGGTTAGAGCAAGTTTATCGTTTCGAAATGGATTGCCATAATATGTAGTATGAAACATAGTAGCCAACGTAATACGTCCGTTTATTTTAACATTCTTAAAATATACATGTGCACATTTGAAATGATAATTTCACGAGCCTCTCAGATGCATTTGATTACTTTAAATAGAATTAATGTGTATGGTGTGTTTACAGATGTATTTTCTGCTAAACATTCCATAGAATAATACTTTTTGAAATATCTCTTTAATAAATATGTGTGAAACTTGGCTGCTGGAACAGAACTTTCTCCTTTCTTTCCATTCACAATTGCATTGGCTAGTTTTGTTTCATAAATCATTAATGAGTTATTTATGGGGTATGTTGCGTAGATGGTAGAGTAATTCTAAAAATTCTTTTTTAATTGGTAGCTAGTTTGAAGCCTTTTAGTATTTATTTATCGTATGGCGACCTACAGCTTTACTTATAAATGTGGCTACAGTATATCAGAAACATAGGCTATGGGTTATAAATCGACATTCAGAGCGGTCAACCAATCCACGGCAGCAGGAGTGGCATTCAGAATCTCGTTCCATTCTCTTTTAAATCTTCTTATTGGGCACTCGTGGGTTATATGGGCTACAGTCTGATTTGGCGCGCGGCAGTCGCATTCTCGGGTGTTCTCACTTGTACAACATGGACCTGCATCTGGCGTGTCCAGTTCTAATGCGGTCAAGGGTACACCATTCTTTCCTAGACATTTGCATTCCTGAGAGAGAAACCGTGGGATCCACATGATCTTTGTGGTCAAAATCATGATTGGATGTCCATCTGGTCCTCCAAGCTTCTCTGATACGAAATTGTTCATGATGGGTTAGTACCTCATCTTGCCAAATGGGATTCCGGGACTTAAGACGGCGGCCCGGAGCATTATCCAATATCATGTGGATTGGCAGAGTTCTAGGGTGTTCAGGATCCTGTAGTTTGTCCCATTCGCGGACAGCAGCTTGTTGTCTCCTCAGGTCTGGTGAAGGCATAAAGCCAAGGTGCTGGAGTGGACTTTAGGGTTCCTAATATGATTCTCATAGTATCATTGAGTTGCACATCGACTTTGTTAGTGTGAGAACTCCTGTACCACACTGGTGCACAGTATTCAGCCCTTGGAAAAACAAGTGCTTGAGCTCGCGTTCGCAGTGTTTCTGCCTTTGCTCCCCAGGTAGTCCCAGTTTTCTGATTCTGTTGTTCCTGGTTTTTAGTTTTTGTTCAGTCATCTCTAGGTGTCTTTTATATGTTAGAGTCCGGTCCAGTGTAACGCCAAGGTATTTGGGGTGGTTGTTGTGTTTTACTCTTTCTCCACAGAATGTGATATTCAGTTCTTTATTTGCAAGACGGTTATTAAGATGGAATGCACATACCTCGGTTTTTCTGGGCTTTGGGCATACTCGCCACTGTATGTAGTATGTCCCAAGAATTTTCAAGTCCGTCGTTAGGGTTTCCTCGCCATCCTCAAGGTGCCTGCTTTGGGTGGCAATAGCGATGTCACCAGCAAAGCAGCACTTCTGGGAGTTGGTTGCGGAGAGTATAGGGGCTAGTACTGAACCCTGGGGTAATCTATTTCTGACGGTAAATAACTTACTGGTTGATTGTTCAAGAGTTACTTTGAAGTATCGGTTCTTAACATGTTTTCAAGCCTTTTAGTTGATTGAATATTATGCATTAGCAAATCTAGGCTGACTCAGAAATGTAGGATCAAATGTGGAAGGATTGTTCGATGCAACAATAGAAGGAATTTGAGTATATGAAACCATTGCCGAAAATGTCTCCCTGAGGCGCTACGGCGTCCCTATAACCATGCCTTTTATTTTAATTTGTTTGTACACAATAACATAGCACTGAACTAGTCTAGTATATTTTTTGCTACATGTTTACTCAGACGAGACTGATGACAGAAATGTTTCATAGTTGTCATGCTCGATACAGTTACTCGTTTATTGCAAATATTAAAAAGTTTGCAAAATAAGCGATCTGCATCGAAAATAACATGACTCAACAACGGGCAAATATGCATCTGACATAAGGAGTAACAAGATCAGTACTTTTTGAGGAAGAGGTTCTGAACCGAGTGGCAAGTGAAGTTTCCATTTAGATATTTAGAAGCAATTTAAGGTTTAACTCCAGTCGATTATCTCCATTTTTACGTTTTTCTGTATGGACGAATGAAGCCAGTTTCACACGAGATGGCAGAGGAATAACCATGTTTAGGCCAAAGAAAATATATACACGATACTTGCTTTATGTGATGAGCAACTTTGGCTTGTTAACAGATGGGCTGGTATTGTGTATTGTAATAAGTGTACTAGTTGAAATATGGGTATTGATATCATTGCTTGAGAACCGGAGTGAAAAAATTAAGATTTGAAACATTAAATATTTTCCACCTGGAGACAATTTATACTACCATCAGTGCAATTATGTCTTTTTCTATTTACCTTTCAGTTTCATCTGTTATTTTAGTTCATTTCCGCATAAAGAGAAGGGTATTTACGTAATGTTAATTAGAAAAACTCTATCTATGGGAGCGAATCAGAAGAATCAAGAGAGCGAAGTTCTTTAACTTATCATTATCACGATTTGGCTGAGAAGGAAATATTTAAAAAAAATTATTTAAAATTATTCTGAGAAAATTTTAAACTGAGAGTCGACATCTGGAGTTTGATTATAATGGGATAGTTCAACGTAAAGTTGTAAATATTTTAGAGGAATCAAGCCTTTTTCGTCTTCATTGGCGACGCTCCTGGCACGGCACGATATAATTAATATTATAACGGGCTAACATAGAGTATATAATTTAAGTTATTATACCAGATGTAACATTTAACTTGAGACCTTTCAATATCTCGAATAATAAGCACTTTACGAAAAAATGTTTAGTATCAAAGTTGTATTATTCCGCGTGGGAAATACATTGATGACAAACTAAATGTTCCTCTGCCCCTCCTTGTGTGGGGGGGGGGAAGGGTGGTAACTTTGATTTTTTAAACGGGACCCCTCACTTTTTATTGCAGATTCAGATTCTGCGGCTAAAAACACGTAAAATTTGTTTAAAACATTTTGTTGATTTACGACGAATGGCGCGATAAACGACAAAATTTTATTTTCCTGTCGCTCATGACTTACCGGAATGTTTGGTAAAATCTCCTTAAAAAACGTCGTTGCTGGGGATATATATAAATAACTCAGTTTTATTTCATGACATTTTTATTAATTTGGTATTAATACTTCATCAGCATGGAGTACATGTACGAGAGAAAATTTAAATGGTTTTTGCTTATGGAGAAGCTGGCGGGCGTATTGATAATGCAGTCAATCTCTACGCTCAGCGTATTCCGGACATAGTGCGGTCCCGAGCTTCTTTCGCTCGAGGTATCAATCAGTTTGCTGCTGGAGGGAGTGTAAAGTAGAAGAAAAGAACACGTAGAGCTACAATTTGTGAAGCAATCAAGTAGGAGTCCTTGGTGCTGTGACTTATAATCCCCATGCAAGCACACGAGAAGTATCACTGCAATTATATTTCTTCAAATATAACAATATTTCTCATATGATTGTGTGGAGAATGATTAAGATGCACAAGTTTCATCCTTATAATATGTCTTTACACCAAGACCCCATGGGGAAGATTTTGAAAATCGGGTAAGGCTTTGTCAATGGGCACGTAACCAAATACAGCAATACCCTAATTTTTTTCGTTACGTATTGTTTTCCGATGAATCGTCATTTACAAATCACGGCAACGTTAAAAGACACAACATGCATTACTGGATTGTAGAAAAGCAGCATTTGCTTCGACAATTTGAGTACCGACTGTCAACGTATGATGTGGAATCATTGGCAGTAAACTTATCGGTCCCCACATAATTGAAGGCAACTTGAATGGTGAAATGTACCGGGACATTTTGGAAAACGAACTCCCAACATTGCTTGAGGAGTTGAGCTTAGAAGTATGGTTTCAACATGATGGTTGTGCTGCACATTATTCGGTGGTAGCACGAGAAGCCATTGATCGTAAATTTAGTGATCGTTGGATTGGTAGAGCTGGTCCGGTGAACTGGCCTGCTGATCACCAGATCTCACTTCGCCAGATTTCTTTATGTGGGGCTATCGTTAAGACAAAGTTTATAAACAAATACCAACGACACGTGAAGATATGATTGTGCGAATCAGAAATGCTTGTGCCGAAATTCCAGCAGACGTACTTCTCGGTTGTGTTCGGTCGTTCGAAATACGAATTGATGTGTATTGAGGTTGAATACCATCATTTTGAGCACTTACTTAGTTAAGAACTAACTGTAAAAAGTTTGTTTTTCATTTTTTTGAAACAGATTTTACCAAACATTCCGGTAAGTCATGAGCGACAGGAAAATTAAATTATCAATTCATCATCTTATCATCATTAAGAGAAAAATGAGCGTCGTCTGTGCATAAAATATGCAATAATCTCTGATGTTTTGTTTCCATCTGAGCCAATAGTTATTAAAGCTAGTAAAGAGAAGAATTATACCTGAGCGCACAATTTGTATCCTTTAATCCAAACAGTAGCTGCATTTATATGGAAAAGTTTTTCATAAAAATTTCCAAACCGTGGTGTATGGTAACATTTGTTATTGTTTTGATGTAAAATTCACTCAATACCACGTTCGTACGTACTCCTTTCAAATCCACATTAAACTTTTGATTCCTTCATATAACTTTATGGCAATACTTGTTTGCAGATGCATCTTAAAAATATTACAGTGTACGTGATGCGTTTTTTATTTGAGAACAATTAATTCGATCTGCTAAAATATATTCAATTGTCATTTAGTTTCTATATAAATAAGTATTCATTATTTATCCCTTATACCCCAGGTACGATTCTAATAAAATCTAAGTAAAAAAGAGTCTTAGATTTCTTAGCTTCTCATGCATGCCATGACAGCAATAGGCAATTGTTATAAACGTAATTCATTGCGTATACATTCCTGACTGTATTTCAAATCAAATTAAAATTAAATTACTGGATTTCAGTCAATTATACTGTTTATTATTTTATTACAAAAACGTTTCGGTGTCTTTCTCCACCATCATCAGTTTATATGCATGGCTGTTCCTACCTTCAAATTTCGCACGCAATTGGAATCCAAATTATTCCAATTCTGCGGGACTCTCTTCAGGAAGTGGACGAAGCGCTGCTTTATTAGCCTCTCATAAGTCTCCTGTGATGAGCCTTACCATGAGTGTAGGTTTATCTCGTTGACGTGAGATTTTTCGTTTTCAAAACCTGATGGTAAAGTTTTGTTTTCGGTGTTGCTGCAGGAACATCTTGTATGAGATTTCCAGATCAACTCCGGTGGCTACCACCGAATAGGAGGGTGATATTGGTCGGTTAGTAACTTGGGAAGTTGCAGTGGTGTTACTGTGGTGCACCTTATATATGTGATGAAATGAGACCCCGTTCAATCAACAGCCGAAGCGCTTGTGTTGCTTTTGGCTCCTCTTTAGTTTTTATGAGGAAGTCGCTCTCTCTCTTGATGATGATAACCCTGTTATCATCGAGGTGTTGTGCTTGCAGCTTCCACTAAGAAGGTGTGTGCGAAGTAGTAGCGTTGGTGTTGTTGTGGTGGCACTGTTGGAGTTGATGTTTTGGTTGCTGTTGTTATTGTCGTTGCTGCTGCTGTTGTGGTGGCAGAAAAAAGTTGTTGATTTGTTGGAGAGGTTTCAGCCCTATCTGGAGCTGGTTTTTTGCATGCTGGAGTTAGTGTTGCTGGTGAAGTGGGGCCAGACTTCGGTTTGCGACCTCTCTTTTTATTTGGGTTTCAGGAAAAACCCTTCCTGGAAGGCTTGGTCCGATTCGGACTCCTGCGAGCTCGCAGGGTTCATGCCTGTCGCCTAGGAAGCGCATATTTGGTTTGCTGGGTGAATACTGGCCGATAAGCGACAAAACCAACAAGCAAAAAAATTTTGACAGACAAAACTTTTTTCGTTTGGAATTCGAACCGATATACGGATTCCTACCGAGCACGGGTTATTCGCAGTAAAGCTATCGCAATACTCAATGTTCAAGAATTTCTCTTCAAATAACTTTCGCATCGATTATTAGGTTTCTTAAGCAAATAATTCATTTAGGGTAGTTACGGTTAGTTTGCCACTGAACTGCAAATGGACAAAATGTAAAAATAACGAATGAAAAATATAGGTACAAAAAAAAGATTAACTTTTTAAGATGAGAATAATCAAAACGTTAGCAATAAACCAACAAAACAAAGAAATGAAGATTGTTTATACATTTATATATACAGGGTGTCGCAATGAAGACGGGTGGAAGATTACGTCAATTTGGAATGTAATTTTGAAATAATTTTTCATGCGATATTGGCATCATTAGTGGCCATCCACTAAAACTATTTTAATTAAACAGGATGTTTCCGAAAATTCGGGGCATACTAAACTTATGCTTTTTAATGAAACACCCTGTATCAGTATGCCGCAATTGGTTCTCTTACAAAAAGGATACTTTTTATATAAGGTGATTTTAGTCTGCGGTTAATAGTTTACTAGATTGAAGGTCTTTTAACAAGCTTCCAGAAAATACTAAATTGTATTTGTCTAAAATACTTTGTATCACAAGTGTCTAAGTAAATCGGTTGAAAAGTCAAATTTTTGCAGGAATTAACGTCATTAAACCCTATTCTGAAATTCAACAATTAAGCGAACAAATTAATGCACTAGACAAGTAAATAATTTAGTTGGTTTTAAAACACTAAAAATGGTGTTAATCCTTGGAGAATGCCAACAAAAATTATTATTAGTCCCATATAATAATAATATTATTGATGAAGGAAGAAATGTTGCATTTCAGAAACGAGCAATAATTAACAAAACAGTAACAAATGCAGATAATGAACTCACGCTATTACTAGCAGTTCAAGAAGACCCCAGACCAGCACATTACGATGAATTCCTTCCTTTAGTGAATTCTTTAAACTTAAAAGTTAATTAAATTTTATAACAACAAATAACTACAACATAATAAAACAGTAACAAATAAAGACAATGAACATTACAACTATTTCATCCTACAAATATGTTTAACTAATATTTTTTTTATGAGAGATGTTCATTTGAACACTCTCCAAAAAAGTCCATCCTCATTATGCACACACATTTTAGCTCTATGCACAAAGAATATTTTTACCTTTTCTAAAGTTTGTACTGAAATATTTCGAAAACGTTTCCGTATTCTTGTTTTCATTTCTTGAGCTAATGTTGGTAGCTGTTTGAAAATTTAAAAAGTCAATTGGTGTCATATCAGATGATCTAGGTGGCCAATCAATTGCACCACCACGCCCAATCCAACCATTTATCTTCCAATCTAAGTGATTTCTTGCATTCCTATGATATTGCGATGATATTACATTCTTTTGCAACCGATTTACTCAGAATCGTGTGATTCAAGATATTGACAATTTAACATTTCTGAAAGCTTGTTGAAAGGTTTTTAAGATAGTTTATTATACGGGGTGTTCCATTAAAAAAATCCAGATTCCAGAAATAGGTTAGTAATATTTATCAAAAAATTCGAACTCCCTGTATTTTGGTGCATTATTTCAAAGGAGTTACGCTATGTTTTTATAGCTCCAGATAAAAGGTATTGAAGGGCAGGTTCGATTTTTCAACTTGTTTTACTTACTTGAGCCTCTTTTCAACTTTGTGTCTATATCTCTGGCTAGTAAACTATTATATACTAACCGCAGACCCAATGAACCTTGTATCAAAATTATCCTTATTTGCAAGTTTGATATGCCACGGATTTTTGGGAACATCCTGTGTAACGAAAATAATTTTACTATATATTCACTAGTGATTCCAATACCCGATAAAAAAATCATTTCAAAATTACACACCATTTAGTTAGTTGGGTTAGTGCTCTTCCTTCTATTAGAGAGACATGGAAGAACATGTTTAGTGCCTGTTCACTAATCATTTCAGGCTGCAACTGAATTAATATCATGCCCTATTTATCTTTCGTAGCAGTGTTATGGGAACCGGCGAAATAAGGCGTTTAATTTTAATTTGCAACCTATAAAATGTATTACTGTTTACCCACCTATAATTTCTTTGCCGGTGTTAAATAAATCATTTAAAAGTGTATCTTAAATATATTTTATTTTAAAAGTGTTTAATCAGAGGATTATGGTATTGCTTATATGTTTGAGAACTCGTAGTTGCACGAATTCGTCACGGAATCAACTAAAGTAAAATAAGTATCCAATTGTGCCAAGCGTAAAGAGAGCACAAATAACGACAGGCACAAACCTTATTAGTGACTCGCCTTATTAAAACTAAAAATGAAATGCGCATGTGTGAAGTCAATTTAACGGCGGCACTATTAGTGGCATAGCTGCAGTTCCATATCTTTATTGCCACATGCTGAGTAGCTGTATGTTTGGATCTTTAGTAAAATCGGTAGACTTGATATTAAATCTACCTTTACACGGAATTTGACGTTTTTGGGCAGAACGTCGAGTTAGATAACTTGTAATACAGAAACTAAGTAAATCATTCTGTATGGCAGCGGTGTTTTGAAAGCACTAGCATATGCTACTTCCAAACTTGAACTTCCAAACCACGAAAACAGCCCCTTTATCAAATATTCTGCAATATCTAAGAACTTGGGAGAAATACGTGGCTACGAATAAGAAGATAAATACAAACTACCCGGTTCGCACGTTGCAACCAGAATTGAAAAATGGACGCTAATATTTAATAATGAAAATAAAACATATCATCAACGCAAAAGAGGCAAAAGTTAGCGACTATCAAAGAAAATAAAAGTTTACATAATGTTTTGTTATACGTTGGATGAAAACACTTATGTTCAGTATGGGACCGGAGTGCAAGCTAGCTTATAACTCGACTTGGCCAATGCACCAATTTAGAACAACTCAAAACAGTTTGGCTCCATAAAAGCTGTTCCCAAGAGGTGCTTTTGAATTACAAGGTTACTCTATTTGTCCCATGGCAATTTAGTTAAGCACCTTTGCAATATTAATGTGTTTCGTATCTATTACCTCCCAGCAAGTATGAAAGTGCAGTTTTCCAGCACTGACCTGCTTTTTGAGTTCAGACTTTCCTATTGTCGTGAGACAATCGAATTATATTTTGGTTAGATTTTATGGTAGTATTCAAGCAGTGGGATAATTCGGAGCATGTCTAAAGTTATTCATATCATCTTTATCATCGCAGGCTGAATAAAACCAATCGGTCTTCAATCGCATGGTTTTTGAAGGTGTTGACCACGAATGCAAGCTTATATTCGAAGCAAACATTCGTGAGACATTGCCAGAAAATACGATCTTTACTTGATGATTAAACTGTATTGAATCCTATCTATGAGCAGAGTGATTCCAGAATACTCGTCGGAATAATGTTAAGGATATGTATAAGCTTTCAGTCATAAAGAAACAGATATGTTAATGTTGAAATTACAAACAGCAACGCGAAATTTCCAAACAATAAGGGGGATGGATGGATGGAACTTCTGCAATAGTTATTTTTAGTAAATATTGGTGGCAGATGTTAGAAACGAGTCCCAAACTATCCGATGAATGACAAATGCAACATAGTTATGTTATGAATTCAGTTATGAATATGAAATTATTCTCCACCACTCTCCACCTGGACCCAGTGCTTCTTACGATTTACCATGCTAGATCATTAAAGTAATGTTTTGCTTATTTCCTGAGATAAAGTTCTCCTGTATGTTGTTTCATGTTTTATTTGCGTATTGGTTCGATTTCTTACCTATTTATATCTTGCATATTCTGGTTGCCGCTCATTCTGTTTGCATTGCTTTCCTTCCAGGATCTTTCTACCTGGCCACCTCTTGTTATTGCAAAAGACATTATTTTTTGTTTGATTGTACTTTATCTGTAGCACTTTAAGCTTCCATGATGACAAACAGATTCTAAATAAGAAGAGCTGACTTCTCTTCAAGGAGACACGATCTCACCAAAGCTTTTCACGACCCTTCTGGAGTCCGTGTGCATACGCCTCAATATTGCTGGAGAGCAATTGAGTCATCTGCGATTTGCGGACGAGATAGTTTTAATAACCGACAGAATAGACGATGCATGTAGAATGTTGGAGGAAGTTCACAACGTTTCACGTCAGGTGGGATTGGAATTGAACCTGTCTAAATCTAAATATATTTCAAAATTTGTAATGAGCAACCGCATTGTATTGAGCGTTCCCCAATAGAACAGGTTTCCCCTTATCAATAGTTGGGTCATAAAATACAAGTAAATAGAGACAACCAAACACACGAACTTAGCAGGAGAATTGATCTGGGCGGCTTATGGAAAACTCAAAGACGTATTTACATCCAACATTCCTGTATGCCTGAAACGCAAGCTTTATGACCAATGTGTTCCCCCGGTTCTGACCTACTGGGCCGAGACACTGACGCTTTCTAAACAATCTCGAAATAAAATGAAAATAGCACAAAGGAAGATGGAGAGAGCGATGTTAGGAGTGTCATTGAGGAACCGGATTGCCAAAAACATAATAAGGCAACGTTCTGGCGTGACTGTCGCCGTAACGAGGATAAACAACTTAAAATGCAACTGGGCTGGTCACGTTGCAAGAATGTCCGATGGTCGGTGGACAAGGAGGTTTGTTGAATGGAGACCAAGAGAGGAAGAGTTCCGAAGTCGAGGATGGCCACCAGCTAGGTGGACTTAAAGCGAGTGGAGACAAATTGGATGGAAGCGGCTCAGGACAGAAGAAACTGTTCAATGTTACGGGAGGCCTACGTCCAACAATGGACAAGATAATGGCTGGATGATGATGATGATTTACATAAGAGTAGTTTTGTACCAATATTTGCAGACGATAGTGTGCAGACATCAAATATTGAATTACATGCATACAAAACCTAAACTTCCGCCAATCTCTCTCCTATATTCGGAATAGATATTTGATGTTCGATCGCTCTACATTTTGTGTCCAACTGCTTATTCATTCATAAAGGCGCCGATCTCAAAACACTTGTCCACTATTCATATGGTACTAGAAATAATAGTAATCTACAATTTGAAAGTCCGAGCAACACAAGCAGAAAAATATACAATTATTGACTGACTTGTGAACAAAATTGCATAATTTATTGCGATATTGTATATTTATTTTCTCATATATACTCGATTAAGAGTGTGTTTAGATAAATAGCCTTAAGACAAAATTCCCATCTCCCAAATCAACTTCTACGTAATACTATATTGTTATTACGATAGTGTGCAGCTTAACGTATGTCTGTATGCCGCCTATAGCACATACTACGTTAAGTCATCTAAGTGCTAACAACAGCACATTAATTTACAAAATGAGCTGTCGAAGCATGTATATAATTTATTATAATTTTTGTATTACTGTATGTGAAGTACCCTCCCTAAAAATGTTATATTTTCTGTTTTGCGGGTTTGGAACTGGATGGAAATTCTTGAAATAGGCGACGTTTCGATTCTTTCTGCAGATTTTTGTCAAGGCAGGAACGCATATTAATTAAAAGAAAACTGAGTAATAAGCCTTTGTCACTACAAGATTATGAGACCGCTGACTACTTATCAACCATAATATACCAATTAGATTGAAAAAGCAACAACTGCAATTAAAGTGTATTATTATTATTACTAGAACGTTGCCGACGACTAGATAAAACATAATTGTACCTCACAGTTCAAAGCAAAAATTGTCTCATTTTGAACAACCCATAACTGCAGACAAGATTTTGAGCAATTTAGCCTTTCACACAAAATTAAACAAGTTCATTCCATTGTAATTTCTCTAACCTAATTCGAATGGGCGCGTAATTTACCAATGCAGTTGACTGAGTAATTGAACATTGCAATTGAAAATTTCAAGTTTTCTATATATGACCGATATCAGTCCTCAACGAACAAGTCTTTAGTGGCTGTAATTGCAGTTAGCATTTCATGTGTCTGTTTTCTGTTCTGTGCAAACATTTGAAGGTTATCTTTTAATTTGCATAACTATTTCAAAGTTTTGTAATAATTCCCCGTTTTAAATTGTATCAATAAAAAAACCAGAACATCTAAATTACATTTTTTAACGAAACTTTTACATTTCGCGGTATTAGTAACACCACAAATGAGTCTCATCAAATATATTTTCTCTATATTTTCTCTGTGTAAATATATTTTTTAAGAAAGAAAGATATGTGTTATTTCGATCATTGAAATATTATGCCGCGTCCAGACCTAACAATCCGATATCGAGGCGAGCCTGAATTGCGGCAAATTCCTTTGATGTTTCGTCAAAACACCGATAGAAAATGGATCGTCTGTAGTATATTTGTTCTATCTATCTTTCGAAGGTTTTTCGACAATAAAAATGAAAAAGTAAATTCAATTATATTTGTAGTACATATTGTATCAATATTACGTTAGTAATCAGCACTTGTCTATTTTCGAAACACATTGTATATTTTATTTTAAATTATTTTTGTTCCGATGAGACCCAATTGAAAATTCGACGCTTAGTAAATTTTAAATATTTATCTCTGGAAAAAAGCCCCACAGAAATATTGATAAATCGTATAAAAGGTTCAACGGTTTACAGGAGCCATAATATTTAAAACTCTGTAAATATTTTAGTGAAATGCAAAAACATTTTAATCCAAAGCTGGGCAGCGATGCAGAATTATCTTAAAATTAAGGTATTCCACTAGCTTGGTTTTTAAGTGCTGACAAAGATATGTTAAAGTATACAAATACATAAATAAGAAAGGATTATCAAGTCCATTAAAATCTATAGTACATTTTTACTTATACAGGGTTTATTCAATAAAAAAGGTAAATCCGAAAGCTGAATATATTATATGACATATTACATCGGCGCACAGATGCCTTAATCGAAGGTTGAGAAAGCAAATATAAATTGTTAGCAAATAATAAAAATACTGAGAAAAACTGATTGGTGAACACTTCGCACCGTGACTTGTGAAAGTATTTATTTAATTTATTGTTATCTTTTTGAATAATTTTTGGTATCAAAGAGAACGGAATATTATAATTTTCCAATTGCTAATGAATCACCCTGCATTTATACATACATTTAACACATTTAAGGTAAATAGATTTAAAAATATAAGTTTCAGAAGTTACATCCCAATTGCATTGAGAATCTCGATTTTGACTGTTTTTCTAAAATTATATATTTATTATAAATAGTATCCCGTAAAAAACTTTTACGTTTGTAATAAAGAAAATCGTTGAAAATTCAATTACAAAGATGTTAAAAAATATTTTTTACAATACTATCCATTCTCTAGATGTTGCACGTTAGAAAGCTCATAAATATTAGAAACCTAAGGACAAAAAAGTATACAGGGTGTTTGGTAAGTAGATGAATTCCTTGCAGGGGGTGATAGTGCAAGTAATTTAGGATATATGTCGTTAATAGACCATGTTCCGAAAACGCTTAGTTTCCGATTTGAAGCGTGTTAAAGTTTTAATAAAAAAATGTTATTTATTCAAACTGCGGAAACAGCTTGGAATATTTTAATGAAAGTTTACAGGCTTAGGCGCTTAACAACAATACATGTTTTGTGATAAAAAAATTGTTTCTAGCTTTTCCAGTGGCGTGGGCACAGGCACGTCTGTAGATTATTTTTAAATAAAAAAATGTTACGCCACTGATTTTTCAAACAATAAACATAATCATTCCAATTCCTGTTCAATTTTGAAGAGAAAAAGTATCTTGACATTTTTTCTACTACGTACAGTTTTCGAGTAAACAACTTAAAATCGATTTATTGCACATCGTAGTCGGGTTTTTATTAAAAAGTTGGTTCTGCACTAGTTTCTGTCACTGATTGACAAAAGTAATAATTGCTGTCATTTCGAGTGTGTGAGTAACTGTAGTTGTCACCTTCTTTTTGCGTTTTACGTAATTTCGAGTAAGTGCACATTAGTTGAAAACTTTATTTGTTGAAATGGCTGAGTTTTCAAATGCTGAATACGCAGATATTCTTTACATTTATGGACTTTGCGACGGAAATAGTGCTAAAGCGCGCCGCAAGTATCAGCGTCGATTTCCAAACAGGAGATTTCTAAATATCCGTGTATTTGCAAACACGCATCGAAGGGTCAGTTAGTCAGGAACAGTACAAGGCAGACAAATTCAAGCTCGAGCAAAAAAGGAGCTCGAGCACGTAGGTCCGTTGGTCATGAGTATATGTCCATAGTCTAGCAAGGGTCTACAAATAGCTTTATATATTTTGGTGGCGGTGTTTGTGCTAATTCCTCTGTCTTTGTAGGTTAGTGATCGGAAGTGTTTTGTTCTCTTTGTTGTTTCTGCCCTGATGTTTCGTATGTGTTTAGTGAATTTAAGTTTGTGGTCAATTGTGATTCCAAGGTATTTTACGTCGTTTTTTGGTTGTGTCGTTTGGCCGTCTGCAGTTATTGTAGGGAGTCAGCGTTGAGTCTGTGGTTTGTGAGCAGAAGTTGGTTTTTTTGACGCGTTTGGTGTTAGTCTCCATTTATAAAACCATGTCATTGTGTTGTTTGTTAGTGTTTGGAGTCTTTGAGCTGCTCTCTCAGTAGTTTTGTCATGTACAATAAGTGCCGTGTCGTCTGCGTATTGTAATATGTATGCCGATCTGTCGATTTGATTTTTGTCTGGTAAGTTGTAATTGTATATGTCATGGCAGTATATATGCGGCATTAATGACGCAGAAGTCATTCTTAGGGTTTTTTAAGAAAATCCGACTACGAGCGTACGCGTCGCGGCTAGGGATCTTGTAGTGTCACAGTGGAAAGTTCGGGACATTGAACAAAGAGAAACTACATATCTATCATTATACACCGGTTCAAGACTTTCTTGAAGAAGATCCTTTAAAGTGAATGGGCTTCTGCCAATTTGTGTTAAACGCCGATATGGAGAACTCAACTTTTCTCAGTAGAATTTTAATCGAGAGGGAATTACCAACTACCATAATGCTCATTACTTGGCCGAGGACAATCCCCGTTTAACGTCGAACCGTAATTACCAACGACGGTTCAGTGCAAATGTTCGGTGTGGTGTAATAAACGATCAAATAATTGGGTCACATTTTCTGCCAGACATCTTAAATGGACAAAGATACAAAGACTTTCTAATTAATCACCTGCCACCACTACTCTAAAATGTGCCTCTAAATATTCGTCAGAACCGGATCTTCCAGCATGACGGATGTCCTGCACATTATCGGCAAACTGTAAGGGAGTTCCTTGATCAGCGTTTTCCGAATCGATGGATGGGGAGAAGAGGCCCCTTATCATGGCCCGCTAGAAGCCCAGATCTAACTTCGTTAGACTTTCACGTATGGGGCAGGATGAAAGAGTTAGTTTAAGCCGCAGAAATATATACACGGGAGGAATTAAAACAGCGCATTACAGATGCCGCTATTACACTTAGACAGACATTTTCGGCCAGGGTAACCCGGAAAGAACTAAGGCGGACACATGCATGCGATAGAAAACTGATGTCAACTGCAGCTAGTAATAATTTTTTTAAATAAAATTGATGCAATCTAAGTGCATAATTTTTGCTGCTTTATACCAAACCCTACTTAATTACAACCCGATTAAGCTATGCAATAAATCGATTTTAATTTTTTACTCAAAAACGGTGCGTTGTAGAAAAAACAGTCAAGATTTTTCAAATGTTTCACAAAAATTTCATTTATCTCTTTCAAATTGAAAAGGAACTTGAAAAATAATAATTTTTTTTTTAAAAATCAGTGGCGTAACATTTTTTAATTTAAAATTATCTACAGACGTGCCTGTGCCCACGCCACTGGCGAAGCTAAAACACTTTTTTAACACGAAAATGTATTGTTGTTAAGTGCCTAAGCCTGTAAAATTTCATTAAAATATTCCAAGCGGTTTCCGCAATATTAATAAAACACTTTTTTTAAATTAAAAATTTAACACACTGTACATCGGAAACCAAGCGCTTTCGGAACATGGTCTATTAACGAAATATTAAAAATCCATAATTACTAGCACTATTACCCCCTGCAGGGAATGCATCTACTTACCAAACACCCTGTATATGTTGGCTAAATTCGACAGACTTAGAGGAATATATTATTGGAAACCAATTGCAGAAAGCTGATCTAATTCCTGCCTGATTCCTTCTAAGCCTTGTCTTAGCAACAACGTTGATAAAACAATTTTTTGACTGATTATTTCATATTAAAAATGAGTCAAATGAGTGCGTGAGTGTAATATTAACCAATTACATTTTTAAGATAAAGAGTTACAATGGCAGATTCTCGAATGAGATATTGAATTTCATCCTACTGGCGACATTCATCTCCTTTCTGATTCTTCAACTATTATTCCTATTCTTTTCTCATCAAAACTGAAATACATTTTCTATAGGCAGTTCATTTGGTTTGGCCTCTTTCAAGAGCAAACTGAATTTTATTCTAAGTTGTCCCCACTGACGTCCCTTTGAACTCCAAATGGTTCGATTTGCCCCCCTGAGCAACTGCAATGCGTGAGCTTAATAAGAATTAATTCATTTTGTCAACAAATTGCAGTAAATTTTCGTATTTTGTGATATATATCCGCGTTTGCAAATCATTTTGAAAATGAACTTTTTAATAACAAACATAGACAGTACACATTATGCATCATAAAAAGTGGTAAAAAGTAAGAAAATGAATCAACTGAATTTCTGAGAAATCAACAGGGTAATAATAGTAGTAAACATCTTTATTTCTAAAAAAAAGGCTATCGACCTATCGGTCTTTCTGCCTTTGTTTAATACATGTAGTCTTAATCTGAATAAAAAATAAAAATGAAGATTCTCTTATTCTACGTTAACAATCTTATTAATAAACTTTCCAATTCCAATGACAAGAAAAAATTATTTTATTGTCCAGTAGTCAGTTGCGTTTGTAAGTGTTCGAGTAGCGTTGATGTAGGGAAACGGAAGCGGGATTGTCTGGTTGGTCTTGGAATACAAAGGGAATTCAGTATGGTCCAGTTGTAGGGGTTGTTTGTCCATTTTGTCTGTAGGTGTATGAGTCTTTCCAAGATCTTTGCCATGTTTGTGCGTTCGTATAGTAGTTGGGTGGAGGGGTTGTGTAGTGGGTTTTGGGGGTGTCTTATTCGTGTTATTAGTCTTAGTGCAATTTGTTCTGTTGTTTGTATATAACGTTTATTCCTTTCTGTCCCGTTTTTCATGAGTATATGTTCATAGTGTAGCAAGGGTCTACAGATAGCTTTATATATTTTGGTGGCGGTGTTTGTGCTAATTCCCCTGTCTTTGTAAGTTAGTGATCGGAAGTGTTTTGTTCTCTTTATTGTTACTGCCCTGATGTTTCGTATGTGTTTAGTGAATTTAAGTTTGTGGTCAATTGTGATTCCAAGGTATTTTACGTCGTTTTTTGGTTGTGTCGTTTGGCCGTCTGCAGTTATTGTAGGGGAGTCAGCGTTGAGTCTGTGGTTTGTGAGCAGAAGTTGGTTTTTTGACGCGTTTGGTGTTAGTCTCCATTTATAAAACCATGTCATTGTGTTGTTTGTTAGTGTTTGGAGTCTTTGAGCTGCTCTCTCAGTAGTTTTGTCATGTACAATAAGAGCCGTGTCGTCTGCGTATTGTAATATGTATGCCGATCTGTCGATTTGATTTTTGTCTGGTAAGTTGTAATTGTATATGTCATGGCAGTATATATTGTAGAGAAACGGTGGGAGCGGGGAACTTTGAGGGAGCCCTTGTTCAGGGGAAAAAGAAAATGAGTGTTTTGTCAATTCGTACTTGTAGTTGTCTGTTTTCTAGTAAGTTATTTATGGTGTGTAGTAGATATGTTGGTGTGTGTAGTTGGTATAGTTTGTATAGTAAGCCTCGAAGTCAGATACTATCAAAAGCTTTGTTAATGTCCATAAACAGGCAAGCTGTCTTTCTGTCAGTTAGGTGGGTAGTTTGTGAACTTTTTAATAACAAACATAGAGAGTACACATTAACATCATAAAAAGTGGTAAAAAGTAAGAAAATGAATCAACTGAATTTCTGAGAAATCAACAGGGTATTTACCATATATTTTGTATTCTATTTCCACGGAACCTACCACTGTATAAACCGTTTATATGAAACATCTCACAACTATTTAATTATTATCGACGTAGTGCGAACTTTTTTGGGCAAAGCGCCGATTTCTTGTTATTGAGGAGAGTTTTTTTTATGAGTAGAGATAAAAAATTCATTGTCGTAATTAAACTACAAGCTGGAAGAGAAACAGACCATAAAGGGACGATTTTAAAATACAATAAAAGGTTGTAGCTTATCAGTTAAGAAGATGCAGAATAACTATAACTTGACTGGAAATCACTTTAGATGATAAAGCTAACAAATATCAAAGAATAGTAATAGAAGATGCAGCTTGAAACAATAATAATATGGACATAACGTTATGGAAAAGACCCGTTAATACCGTTGTTGATTTTGCAAATCGAAAGGAAAGTAGCTCATTAAAAGATAAATCCCCCGAACTACGCTGTAAGAAACAAATTGACCTTAAAAGTTTTATGTGTCTGGAAGTATAGTTTCGGTGCATAAGCCAAGTGAAATGTACTAAAATGGGACGCTTGAAATAAATAAGGATTTGTCTTAGGATATAGGAAAATTGTAAAAAGATTTACGATTTGGTTTTGCGATAAAACTAAACTTAAGCTACCTTAAGCTGTTGTTTTCCTGCCAAATGGCTCTGAAACTGCTGACAAAAAAGTGAATCACTAAAGCAGAATAGACGACACTGAAACTTTGACAAAAACATATAACGCAGTAAAATATACGAAGTCCTATGGAAAGAAGCAGATACAAGTCATTCGAAGGATGATAGTAATTCGGAGCAGGATTAATTCAATTTGAAATTATAGGTCTGAGACGTTCTGTAAGAAATTGCATGGAAACGAAATATTTTGTCTAACTATGGAACTGTTAACCTTTAAAAGTGTTTTAAAAAATCACTGCCAACTTTCGTATTAAAATCGTTTAACTTAATATGGATCTTTTGTTTATTTCTTTATAGCCTTTACAGTTTTATCGAGCAAGACAAATTAATTGCTTCGTTGACTTGGAGACCTTTGTCGGAATTTTTGTTGCATCTAAGAGTTTTCGAGCAGAAATGTAAATTTTGCTATAAACAGACGTCGATGTAATTTTTGTGATGTGCGCAAATTCTTAATTAGTACTAGTCTTCATAAAAAAATTACAGAACAACAACGGAAAGATCGCACTTCTTTAAGTAAAACGAAAAATTAGTTCTTATTGGAAATGCTGAATATGAGTGCCTTCAGATTTAAAGTCTTCTCCATGAATATATTTTATAAATCGGACAGGTGACTTTTTACCTATTGCAACGAATTTTTTTACGAGTTTGAAAACTTTTTTTGGCAGGCTCTCTGCAAAAAATTGTATCACATGGCCAAATGCATAAAAATTAAGACTTAATATTTGGCGATGGAAGTGATCTCGGTCAATTCAATTATCAATTTATAAGTTGCCCCATCATGTTGAAGCAACCATTTCCCTTTTATCAGAATTGGAAGAAAGTCTGGCAAATATTTCCTCAAACGTTGGAGGCAATTTTTTCTTAGGGTCCCAAGATCCCTAGCTTTCGTTATTTTATTTCGAGGAATTTAATCTTTGTACTTGTGGTTGAATACTTTCCTTTCCATGTTATTTTTCTCTTCATGTATCTTCAATTTAGACGGAACGCCGATTGTGTTGCGCGTTCGGAATTCACATTGTGTGGCTTTACAGAGCTAATTTTTCTTAAAGCTTGGAAAATATTTGGAAAAACTCCTTTGTCCACGATTTCTCCTTGAGTAATCTTTCCGCGACAATGAAAAAAAAAAGCCAACTAGTTATAAACCCCATAACTAATTGGTCAGCGACTTAAATGCTTAGTTGCACCAATTCAGCAGTTTTAGCTTATAAGTACCAGTGTAAACGTTAATACAATCAGTTATTAGTCAATAGTCATTAGTGCTTGCTGTAACTCGTCGTTTCAAAATAAAACCTTTTTTAAAAAGGCAAACCTTCATTGAAGAATTTAATTAACTGCATCGCATCTCTTAAATTTTCTTGCAGTAAAAAGTTGTAACTGTAAGTTGCAATGGTAGTTGATAAAATTCATTTTTAAATATCGAAACGTAGAAGATACTCATGAAAAGGAACGAATAATCCGTTTAGGAGCGCGGATAATTAAGACTTCAGTAAATAAACCTTCAGAATCGGTCTATTGACATTTTAAGTTCGGTTGTTTTATTACTATTATTATATTAACGTCAATTTAAAGTTGTTGAGACTATCTGAGATTTCTCAAACCAACCTTTTATTGAATAGAATTGAAAACATTTGTTCCAAAACATTAAAAAAGCACATGAAAGTTCCCGAAACCAGCAAGAAATTCAATTGTCTTTTAAGACCTTCACTGACCAAACACTATAAAGAGAAACATCAATATTTTTAGAAAATTATGACGCCCATGGGAATAAATTGTAGCACTCATATTTGAAAAAAATGTTAAGCAAACTTTAATTTAATTAGAGCATGGTATAGTTAATATTGATTTGAATAGCAGCCCATACGTAAAGAGCGTGAATTTAAGATGTTATAATTAGTTGTAAAAGTGTGGTGTTATAATAAGTGTTAAGTAGATAAGCTTGTGCTTATCATTAACTGAACTAGATATTCGCGACAATGTATGTGAGTATATGAGATTTTCAGTTAATTTTAGTGGTTTTTCCAGAGGTTGCTCGCTCAAGCTGTTTTCCATTTGCAACGTGTTACTATAACACGTTATTTAAATAACGCTTGAACTTATTTAGACGTACAGTAATAATTAAGATGAGCGGTGGCTTTTAATGTCAACGTATACTGACTAACACAGTTAAATTTTGTAACACAACATTTATGCTAAAACACACACACTAAAATACTTGTAACGGCGGCTACAGCATAAACAATCCAATAATTCATATTCGTCACACTATTCTGTCACTGAAAACTGGCTCAAGTTTTGTTTATTTTTTCATTTTGATTTATCGCACTAAAAAAATATACAGGGTGTATAAAATAAAACATGACAAGAAGTGTTCGGTCTGCTCCTCTGTCAGAGTAAATAATTTAATTTCGCTTATATACAATAACAAATGTCTAGAATAACGTTTTGGTTTCAATGAATAATTGTTTCGTGGATAGTTTTGTTAGCGTACATCAGGGAATGTTTGTTTATTGGATTTCGTATCTAATGTTTTTCTTAGAAAATTAATAATTGTGAGGCGTGGAAATCGATACGAATATTAAAGGAGAGCTTAGATTAGAAAAATAAATACGGAAAGCTGTTTAATTTTAGAAGTCTACTATTAATCACCTCAGAACTTGCAAATCAACCATTACATTTGCATGCGTTTAATACAATTTTATACAATGTGAATAAAAGCTGGAGTATTTTTTCACATTTGCAGATCATTTTTTTTTACTTCTTTTGTTTTCAAAGGCTTCGCTTTCAATTATGTCTACTGTTTATTTAATTAAAAATGTCATTTTCAATAGTCGGTCTGGAATACCTTCAGACCTCAGATGGTGTGGGTTAGCACGCAGTATTTTCATTTCACAAAGTAATTTAAAAGTGGGGTCATTCCTCTGGGGTGGTAGCGAGATGTGTTTAGGGAGATATCAGCAATAAGTTGTGAAAAAAGTAATTTTTTGCCTATGACTCGATATTCCGTCCTCTAAGGTTCCGTTTTACACTATTTATCTTCGTTTTCTCGAATTTTTGCAACCGCTTCTTCAATTTTGTCTTTATATGCGATAAAGTTAAAGCTATTGCCGTCTTACATTTCTTCCGATTATATCAGGCCGAAGAGAGTAGAGAAAAACATATAGGGAGATATGATTTCAGAAGACTAAAAGACATAGCCACGAACAAGTTGGTAAGGAATGAACTTTTGACAGAGACTGAAGAGCAGGGAAACCATGGAGATGTAGAAATAGACCTTAAAATGCTTCAGGGAAGTACAGTCAAAGAAAAGTACTTAAAGTCTCTCGAACAGAGGAAAACATCTTGGATGACAGACGAGATCCTGGAACTGATGGAAAAAAGGAGATTGTTTAAATATAAAACGAGAGAATACATGAACATACAGAGAGAAATAAGGGCGAAAATAAGAACAGCTAAGGAAAAAGAGAAACTGGAAAAATGTGTAGAAATCGAAGAATGCCAAGACAAATTTGATAGCTTTAATCTGCACAAGAAGGTAAGGGAAATGACGGGAACAGTTATAAGAAGAACATTTACTGTACTTAAGGATAATCAAGGCCGAGTTATAGTAAAGAAGTCGGAAATTAAGCAAACCTGGGAAGAGTACATTAATCAAATGTTTGATAACGTGAGAACGGCGCCACCCAATAATTGATAAAACAGATGGTCCCCCAGTCTTAGAAGGAGAAGAACAGGCAGCTCTGAAAAATGCTAAAGATCAAAAGGCTTTGGGTCCCGATGGAGTTCCGGCTGAGATATTAAAGTTGATCGAGAGGAAGGATCGAGAGGGTGGCTTACAAGAGTGTTCAATGTGATCTATGATACGGGCGTCATACCCACGGAATCGATGAAATCTGAATTTGTCACCTTCCTCAAAAAGTCTAATGCTCGGAAATGTAGCGAGTTTTGTACAATAAGCTTGATGAGCCATTTACTGAAGATATTCCTGAAAATAATTCACAGTAGAATATTTAAACTGTGTGAGGAACAGATGTCTGCGAACCAATTCGGCTTTAGAAGGCCTGTAGGGACTAGAGAGAGCTGTATTTTCGATCCAGGTGCTGTTTCAGCGCTGCAGGGATGTAAACTGCGATGTATACGCATGTTTCGTGGATTACAGGAAGGCATTTGACCAAGTGCGACACACGAAAATGATGCAAGTTCTGCAAAAAGCTGGCATGGACGGGAAGGACCTCAAAATCATCAGAAATCTCTACTGGAATCAGAGGGCTTGTGTCAGGGTAGACAGAGAGGCCACGGAGGAGATACAAATATGTATCTCCTCCGACAGTATACATGGATGCATACTGTCTCCTATAATTTTCAATCTATACTCGGAAGGCATCTTCAGAGAAGCCCTGCAGGATACTGAGGCCGGAAACGTGCTAAATGGAGAACGATTGAATAACATACGGTATGCGGATTATTTTTGCGGACAACCTAGATCCCTTGCAACTTCTAATGGACAGTGTTACATAATAAAACTCGCGGTTCTTTATTGGTAGACGGACCTCCTTTAGAGAAAGTCAAGAAATACACATACTTGGGCACGAACGTAAATGATAAGTGGGACCATTCTGTGGAAATCAGAACGCGTATTGAAAAAGCCAGAACAGAATTTATCACGATGAAAAAAGTTTTTACCATCCACGACTTACAGCTGGCAACGAAAATTTGCCTATTGCGATGCTACGTGTTTTCGACCCTTTTTTATGGGGTCGAATCGTGGACGCTTACGAAGGCTTGCTCCAAAAAACTTGAGGCATTTGAAATGTGGCTGTACCGAAGAATCCAACGAATACCTTGGACAGAGAGAATGACCAATACGGAGGTGCTGAGAAGGATGGGAAAGGAAAAAGAAGTTCTGAATACAGTTAAGACTCGAAAGTTACAATATCTGGGACATATAATGCGCAATGAGAGCAGATGTGTCCATTTGCAGAAGATCCTACAAGGCAAGGTATATGGAGCTAGAGGAGTGGGCAGAAGGAGAATATCGTGGTTGAAAAATTTAAGAACGTGGTTCTACCAATCAACCACTCAGCTATTCCGCGCCGCTGTTAACAAAGTTCGAATTGCCAAATTGCAGGGAAACGAAGAGTTCTTGTTGAGAACGGAAGTAAACGTTCATTTGGCACTTTCCATGAAGGACGAATTTTGATGATATACTTAATCAACATTTTTGTAGCGACTGATGTATCTAATATGTATTATAATGTTTAAAGGTGACTTTCAGTGTAGTTTCGCATATTTCCAATATTCCGTTGTATCCCACCGCCCTTTCGGCGCTGCTTTTTCGTAAATTTATATGTACAGGGTGTCCCATTTTCTTCACTTTTATAGGGTACACTGCCCTTTTCAGGTCAAACATAACATAGTAAACTTAAAATTTAAAAAATTTTGCTCACTTTGTTATTAACATTTAAGATCAATTTGATTTTGACTTATAAGTTTGTGAAAAGGACTTATCAACATTTTGAAAAGTTCGATGTGACATCAGTTTATACTTAAAGTGGAAAAAACGAAGAAAAGGCACAACATTTAAATTTTGTTCGCCCACCGGAAAGACTGAAAGACTCAACAAGATAGCGCCCTTACCCATAATGCTTTTTGAATAAGAGAGTATTGGAATACTCACTTTAGAAACCTTTGGATAGGAACTCATGGACCACCACGATCCCCGAATGTAACATGTCCAGATTCTTCTCTTTGGGAAATGATGGAAAATGAAATTTATACAGAAGTTATTTAACCTGAGAATAACTTGATCACAGAATTGAAAAATAAATGAAAAATCTGGGATATTAGGTTTTGTTTCATCGCATACTGGGTTTAAAGTATTAAAGTTTAAAAAATCGCCTAGAAAATCAATATCACCCATGGTGTATTATATTATTCCAAAGAGAATTCAAAATGATATCTTTAAGTAGAGAGAGAGAGATTAAAATATACGGGTGTTCTATTCCAAAAAAAATAGTTGAGGTCGGATAACTTTTTATCTGACCCCGTATTCTTATCCTAAAAACGGCAGATTATTCAGCAAGGATTATAAAGAAACTTTTATATAAAACATTTTTCTGTATCACTTTTAATTAGGAAAATGACTCTATAGTAGTAGTAAACATATTTATTTCTAAAAAAGGCTATCGACCTATCGGTCTTTCTGCCCTTGTTTAATACATGTAATTATGACTCTATATTAGTAGTAAACATCTTTATTTCTAAAAAAGGCTATCGACCTATCGGTCTTTCTGCCCTTGTTTAATACATGCAGTCTTAATCTAAATAAAAAACAAATATGAAAATTCTCTTATTCTAGGTTAACAGTACTATTAAATAAATAAGATTTCAGTGGCAAGAAGAAATTATTTTATTGTCCACTAGTCCGTTGCGTTTGTAAGTGTTCGAGTAGCGTTAATGTAGGGAAACGGAAGCGGGATTGTCTGGTTGGTCTTGTAAGACAAAGGGGATTCAGTATGGTCCAGTTGTAGGGGTTGTGTAGTGGGTTTTGGGGGTGTCTTATTCGTGTTATTAGTCTTAGTGCAATTTGTTCTGTTGTTTGTGTATAACGTTTTGTCCTTTCTGTTCCGTTGGTCATGAGTATATGTCCAAAGTCTAGCAAGGGTCTACAAATTGCTTTATATATTTTGGTGGCGGTGTTTGTGCTAATTCCTCTGTCTTTGTAGGTTAGTGATCGGAAGTGTTTTGTTCTCTTTATTGTTTCTGCCCTGATGTTTCGTATGTGTTTAGTGAATTTAAGTTTGTGGTCAACTGTGATTCCAAGGTATTTCACGTCGTTTTTTGGTTGTGTCGTTTGGCCGTCTGCACTTATTGTAGGGGAGTCAGCGTTGAGTCTGTGGTTTGTGAGCAGAAGTTGGTTTTTTGACGCGTTTGGTGTTAGTCTCCATTTATAAAACCATGTCATTGTGTTGTTTGTTAGTGTTTGGAGTCTTTGCGCTGCTCTCTCAGTAGTTTTGTCATGTACAATAAGTGCCGGGTCGTCAGCGTACTGTAATATGTATGCCGATCTGTCGATTTGATTTTTGTCTGGTAAGTTGTAATTGTATATGTCATGGCAGTATATATTGTAGAGAAACGGTGAGAGCGGGGTAAAACGAAATATTTTTGTTTAGACTGAATTTTGTCACATTAGTTGAGGATCACCCTGTATAACAAAAATTTTGCAAAATAAATGGGCTCGTGCAGGAGTCGAACCTGCGACCTCCAATTTTCAGTTAAGAGTTTGGCGCTACTACCACTAAGCTAACGAGCCACGTAATACTTGTTAGTTTACACGTACATGATGCTGAAACATGCCTTTTACTTTTGAAAATTTTTTCTCAATATTGCTTAGATCATTTTTCCATGCACTCCAAGTATGTCTTTATAACCTAACCCCTTAGCTTCCCTGGTTATTTTTTAAGTCGACCTGTGCATATCCTCCCTATGTTTATAATCCCTACTATCAAATCCCTTGTAAGACATTTTTTTAAATAATCAAGCCGGTCTGGTAAAGTATCCTAACCACCAGCATATTCCCTCAAGAATTTCAAGTTTTTATTTATAAAATGAGGCGTCTGCGAAGACACTCGTGAAGAAGACGCAAATAAAATTATATAAATTGGTGTGAATAATGCTAAAAATAAGCACTATTTGCAATATTTAGCACAATTATTACCTGCATTAATGCAATTGACGCGACAACTCATAGAAAAATTAATGTGTTTGCTGTTTAATTAATGTAATTGCGAACTCAGGATATTGTCTTTACAATATAAACTTAATATATTCTAAAAGAAATGACCACGTATAAGAAAGCGATTCGACTTCTCTTTTATTCATAGATGAAACTCAATTAGAAAACCCCAAACTCACAGAAAAATATTCAAAATGCAATTTTTCAAATTGAAAAGTAAAGGACAAGCGAAAAAAATTGTTCACATTTAGTAGTAGTAAACATCTTTATTTCTAAAAAAGGCTATCGACCTATCGGTCTTTCTGCCCTTGTTTAATACATGTAGTCTTAATCTAAATAAAAAACAAAGATGAAAATTCTCTTATTCTAGGTTAATAACCTTATTAAATAAACTTTCCAATTCTAATAACAAGAAAAAAATATTTTATTGTCCAGTAGTCAGTTGCGTTTGTAAGTGTTCGAGTAGCGTTGATGTAGGGAAACGGAAGCGGGATTGTCTGGATGGTCTTGTGAGACAAAGGGGATTCAGTATGGTCCAGTTGTAGGGGTTGTTTGTCCATTTTGTCTGTAGATGTATGAGTCTTTCCGAAATATTTGTCATGTTTGTGCGTTCGTATAGTAGTTGGGTGGGGGGGGTTGTGTAGTGGGTTTTGGGGGGTGTCTTATTCGTGTTATTAGTCTTAGTGCAATTTGTTCTGTTGTTTGTATATGACGTTTTGTCCTTTCTGTTCCGTTGGTCATGAGTATATGTCCAAAGTCTAGTAAGGGTCTACAAATAGCTTTATGTATTTTGGTGGCGGTGTTTGTGCTAATTCCTCTGTCTTTGTAGGTTAGTGATCGGAAGTGTTTTGTTCTCTTTATTGTTTCTGCCCTGATGTTTCGTATGTGTTTAGTGAATTTAAGTTTGTGGTTAATTGTGATTCCAAGGTATTTTACGTCGTTTTTTAGTTGTGTCGTTTGGCCGTCTGCCGTTATTGTAGGGGAGTCAGCGTTGAGTCTGTGGTTTGTGAGCAGAAGTTGGTTTTTTGACGCGTTTGGTGTTAGTCTCCATTTATAAAACCATGTCATTGTGTTGTTTGTTAGTGTTTGGAGTCTTTGAGCTGCTCTCTCAGTAGTTTTGTCATGTACAATAAGTGCCGTGTCGTCTGCGTATTGTAATATGTATGCCGATCTGTCGATTTGATTTTTGTCTGGTAAGTTGTAATTGTATATGTCATGGCAGTATATATTGTAGAGAAACGGTGAGAGCGGGGATCCTTGAGGGAGCCCTTGTTCAGGGGAAAAAGAAAATGACAGTGTTTTGTCAATTCGTACTTGTAGTTGTCTGTTTTCTAGTAAGTTCTTTATGGTGTGTAGTAGATATGTTGGTGTGTGTAGTTTGTATAGTTTGTATAGTAAGCCTCTATGCCAGACACTGTCAAAAGCCTTGTTAATGTCCATAAACAGGCAAGCTGTCTTTCTGTCAGTTAGGTGGGTAGTTTGTACATTGTTGGCCAAAATAAAGAGCGGATGAACAGTCGAGTGATGCTGTTTGAAACCAAATTGGTAGGTAGGTATATACTTTCCAATCACTTTTTCAAGCCGCTGCTTCATTATGCATTCAAAAATCTTGCCCAGTACTGGAAGCAGTGTAATTGGTCTGTAGTTGCTCGGTTGTGTATTGTCCAGTCCATTTTTGGGTATAAGGATTATGTTTGCGCTTATTACTTTAGTATTACCATTTTAATTACCATTGATATTTACATTAGCGATACCTATTTATTCTGTCCATCTGAGACGAATCTATTCGCCTAGATGGCGCCCTTTTCAATTACTGTCATCCCCGAGAACGCCTCGTCTTGAGGTGGTGCCATTCTGACACTCTCTTTCAAATCGTCAAGTGGTTCGGACTTCCTTTGTAGTGGTAACGCTTGTGAAATACACAATTAAAGCAGCTTACCAGTGTTTCAATCAAAATACAGTCCACTTTCCAAAGCAATCCAGTACGCGTGTTTCAACAACCGACTACAAATTATTTTGGGTCTACAAAGGTTGCATAGCCCGCACAGATTATTAAGCCGTTTTTCCATGTTTCTGGGATTCTGTCATTTGTGATGCAGTTGTTCAATTGAGTTAGGATTAGTTTGTGTGTTTCTTGAGTTAGGCTTTTCAAGACTTTTGCCTTAATTTTATCTTTCCCCGGTGCAGTGTTCTTGATGTGCGCTAGGGCTTCATCGTACTCTGTGTCTGTGATCAGTGTGCAGGCATAGTTTGGTGAGTTGTTAAAATAGTTCAAGTACCAGTCGTTGATCAAGTTCCAGTTGTCATTGTCGAAGTTAGGGTTTGTCGATATGCTGAAGGCCCTTTGATAGTGTCTGGCGAATGCGTCCGCTTTCTCTTTGTCTGTGTAGCGTTCTATTCCGTTTTCGTCAATTGTGTCAGTAGTGCCAGTCTTCCTGTATTGCGCCAATTTCTTAATTTTTCGCCAGTATGTTTTCCCTTTTATGACTCTATATTATTTTGAACTTAACAATTTTAAAATTTTTCCTTGTGTCTCTCTCATTATTTTGAACTTAACAATTTTAAAATTTTTCCTTGTGTCTCTTAAGCGATCAAAAAATTTCAAATTTTGATTCTACTATTTTAATTTTGACTTAAAAAGAGCATATGACCTATAGTACTTTTTTTATAGCACTAACAATTACGGAGATATTTTATAAAAGCGTCAAAAATTGGACACCCTGTATATTTAAATCAATAAAGTTAACAAAGGAAACAGGAAGACATTTCCCAAAAAATAAATAGAAATCACATATGAATTTGGAATAATTCAGTGTTACATTTCTCCAAAAGAAGTAAAGTTTCTAAAGTAATGATATAATAGCTATTTATGTACCAAGGGTGTTACGGATTCTATAATTCCCTGAAGGTCGAACTAGCCTGAGGGCATTTGGCCCGAGGGATAGGTTTCGGCCTGATGGGCATTATTGTATCCGCAACGCCTGTGGTGCATACAATGCTTTATGTTTCACGTAATGGTTTTTCATTAATTATTTATGACCTGTATGAAATAATTTAATGATTTGTGTTTTTACCTGGTGACTTTGATGTTCCGGTCAATTAGCAGTAATTAATCGCCAAAAATGAAAGAAATGACGCAAAATATAAGAGAAAACGCAGGAAAAATTACAGAAAATTTGTTACCCATAAAGTTGAGAGCATCCTATGATAGGGAGTACGGAATATTTGTGATATGGAATGATAAAAATGCCATTGCTAATATTAATTAGACTGTTTTACTGGCATAGTTCCAAGAACTGGTAAAAACTGGGTTCCAAGTTGAAGGTATTGTTTTGATCTTAATACATGAATTTAATCCCTTTTAATCATTTCAGTCGTAAAAATACACCCCTAACTCACTATGGACCAAGTACTCGAGTCTTAGATCCACGCTGATCGTTTATGAAAATATCGACATTTCTCAATTTTATGAATCAAAATTGTAATTTTGAAAAATTTCAAAGTGCGAGAATGAAAATTAAATAAATAGCTATTTCATAATAATTAAATGAGCGGGCATTATAAGCGGGCGTTATTATAATGCCCGTTTATAATGCCCTGCGGTTGTTATAGATATTATTATCTGTTTCATTTCTAAGGTATTATGAATCAATAATATATAGGTGAAACATAAATACTTATACACTGCGGCCTCAATAATCCGGAGTATGTAGGTACATAATAACTAAAAACAGTAGTACATACTGTATAATTTATGAAAGAATGGTTTTTTTTTAGTTTATCATGAAAGCCGTTACAGAATTTACTACCCAGTACAAGAATATCTTTTAATGAAATAGTATTTTATTTAGCTCATTTTATGTACACATTGATACTTTTAACTGTCTTGTCTTGTTGAGATCTGAACTTTCGTTGTCACAGTCAGGGTGTTGCTTCGGAGTATATGTGTCATCTAGTGGTAACAAACAACAACTGTTTTTTTTCGGGCAATATTGCATTGTATACCTATTTCGGTCGGTGAAAGGTTTAAATCTTTTATCTTGTCTGCAAATGCGTTGAAAAAGAGATCGCCATTACGATGACCGCTGGGAAATTTTTCGCCAGAGAGTTTTAAAACATGCAGACTGCGCCATTTTTTGGAAAAGTTGGAAATCCACCCTTGGCTATTTCTAAAATTATTATTTCCATAGAATTCGATATGAAAATATTTCGCTTCGGCAGATAAGAATTACGTGAGATCGGGTTCAGTTTTTCTTTAAATTTGAGTGAAGACAAAAACTAAAATCTCCCCCCAGGACTGAATTACCAAGTAATATAATGTCGGGACTATGGAGCACACAATATATTGAAAATGCTTCTCCGAATTGTCGATGAATCCCGTTTGCTGAAAACCCGAATTATCCAGGTCGCAGTGTACTATAATGCATAGCTGAATGGTAAAAAAATGCTTAGAGTACTTGCCAACTGCTGCAAAAAATATTAATTTAATAAAAAACAAATGAACCCTACCACAAAATCAGAGACGCACATAAAGCATACTAATTCTTTAGTGTAAAAGCAAATTTTTTGAGTAAAAATGGCTCAAAAACTTGATAGGGAGGTACAAATGCAGCCCCTCTTCAAGTATTACTAGATAAGTCGTAGGAAGTCGCCAAGAGATGTTAACATGTTTTTTTCTGGCGCTTACAGATTCTTCTTGTATATCCAAAATTAAAAATTGATTTAATAGTTCCTTAGCAGTACTGGAACAACAACTTTTAAACTCAAAGTGCGTCGACGACAATTAGCTTTCTTGTAATAAACTACTAAAGTAACGTTGCGCTCGGGTTTCAATCATGTGGAGCAACGTTACTCAAAGTGTGCTCCGTGGAGCCCCGGTGCTCTTCAAAGCCTACGGTAGGGCTCCGCGGACAAACAAATTAATACATGTATTGAAGAGGAAACTATAAGAATAAAATTACCTAAGATAAAAGTAATCTACCGAAAAAAAAAGTCTACTTATAGATTTTCCGGGTACATAATAATACAGGGTGATTCACGTAGCCCGTTCGTTAGAAACCTTTTAATTTCCCGAAATCTTATTAATATGAAATTTGGCAGGCAATCATAATCGGCTGCTGCAAGTCTAAATATAGTATTTCCAAAATGACGGCACTTCCGGAATTACAGGAAATCGACGCAATCTTGGCTTTTTTAAATGGAAAGTTCCCATTTTGAATTCATATTTGGATTCAGCTTTAAATTGTGAGTTAAGAATGTCCATTTTTCAACACTTATTATTATGATATTATCAACAGACTACACAACAAACATTTGTTGAATTGGTGCAATATCTCAATGATCCGAGAGCGACTTTTGAATCTTATTTTCCGGACGAACAGAATACGAAACTGCAAATAAACTCATGGATTTTGCAAATAAACTCATGGACCCTTTTTCATCCAAATTGCAGAAGCCTGAAAATATGTCAAATCCGATCTATGAATCATTTTTAGAAATGACATCGGACGCAAACATTTCACAAACACAACAAAAATTTCACTGAATGATTTTTGGTGCAAGGTTCGGGATGAATATCTACAACTTCCCACAGTGGCTTTGAATGTTCTTCTGCCGTTCCCAACAACGTACTTGTGTGAAACGGGATTTTCAGCATATACAGCTACAAAAACAAAATATCGCAATCGACTGGATGCCGAACCAGGCATGAGAATTCAACTTTCGTCTATCAAGCCTGACATTACCCAGTTGATGAGAAATAAAAAGCTATTTCTTGCTTCCATTAAATCCTTATCCCAAAAAAATCTTTTTTAAATTAAATCCCAAAAAAAACTTTTTTTTTTGCATGATTATTAATAAACAATACACATATAACTCGTTTTGCTTTTAGTTTAGTTAGCGTTTAGGGCTCTGTTAAAAATTTAGTTTTTTAAAAGGGTTCCGTCACCAAAAAATTTGAGAACCGCTGATGTAGACGATCTGACTAATTTTCTCTCCAAAAAAGTACGTTTTAATATTCTATATTGTGTTTCAGTTTTAGTTTTCATCCGCGTATGTAACTTTGCCAGGTTATATCCACCTGGATGCACCATTGCGGTCTTATTTTTTGTAAAACAGTTAGAAACTATCTATTCTTCAAGTAGAAAATTTTCAAAATTTTTGCAAATTTAAGTAAGAGTCGCTGTTTTTTATAGTATTGTTAAGATATACTAATAGTCAGCCAGTTGATCAATAAATCCCTACAACACACAAATAAAGCCAGAATGAAATTGCATCTTCAATAACAGATATGTTGAGAAATAAATGTGAACACCAGGGTCCCCATCCAACTTCCAAATGCGAGTCACCACTGCTAACCAAATGCGCAGCATGCAACTCTGAGGACCACGCAGCATGGAGCATGAAGTGCCGAAAACGACCGACAGCCCCAATCGTCGGAATACCAAACGTGAAAATAAAATGCGTTAACAAACGGACGGTCGGGATTGCGGAGACGACGACAGTGGCAAGTAGAATACACACACCCATTACAACACATGACCACATCATAAACAAATACAAACATCAACTTAACAAGACAAATAATACCAACAGAGACGAACTACTAAAAAAACTACGAAAACAATTTATAGAAGACTTCGACATTGACACCTCCGTTGTTTTCTTCGGAAACCATATTTACATCCTAATGTTTGACATGCTCCTGCCCGAGGGACGCTCTCCAACTGAACCCTACGAACAAGTGAGACAGACAGTAACAAACATACAAGATTCAATTTGAAAGTACTTTACGCTAACATCAACGGACTAAACCATAAAAAGCCACTAATTTACAATTACATAGAACAAAACGACATGGACTGCTGCATGTTTGTAGAGACTAAAACTAAAATAGGACAGACTTCAACATACAGGGACTGGCAACACATCTGTAGACATGGCAATTTCACCAACCACGCCAGTGGCGGGGCCTCAGTTCTTCTCAAACCTGTAACAAAACTAGGCAAAGCAAACCCTCCCCACCTCAACAACCCTTTGAACGACGGTCTACATTTTACCATACCCTACTTAAACGACCTGATACACATATTTCTGGCATACATACACCCACACTCCAACCTAGAACAAAACATACTGACCAAGGCAAGCATCTATAAATATGCAATAATTATAGGCGACTTTAACTTGAACGGAAACAAAACGAAACAACTTAAAAGATTTTTACAAAATTCCGACTTTATAAAACAGCACACCCCACCAACTTTTCTGATGCCCTCAAACCCAGATTCAACACCAGACGTTCTACTGCACACAAGAAACTTAACAAACACCATCAACAACATAAACTTAACCAACGAACTTGAATTCGACCACCTGGCTATTACGTTTAACATAGACTTACAACATACGCAACCTACCTCCAATACACCTACTATAGAGAAAAACTTAAACCTAACAAAGACTGACATAGACAAAGTGAAACAACATATACATGACTACATTCAATCACAAGCACAGCACATTTCAATAGAAACCATACAACAACAACCTACACTAGCCATACGAAAATTTAGCCCGGAAATAAAAAATGCTTTCTACCGACATACACTGCCCAAATACATACTGAGACTAATAAAACATAAGAGAGAATTGTACAGACTATATACAAACACTCAAAATAACGACCTAAAAAAGACACTGAACCAACTTAACAGAAACATTAAAACTTTGATTGGACAATACCGACAAGACAAATGGCTAGAAACATGTAAAGAAATACAGAAGGACAAAGGCAAAACATACTGGCGAAAAATTAAGAAACTGTCGCAATACAGGAACACTGGCACTACTGACACAATTGACGAAAACGGAATAGAACGATACACAGACAAAGAGAAAGCGGACGCATTCGCCAGACACTATCAAAGGGCCTTCAGCATATCGACAAACCCTAACTTCGACAATGACAACTGGAACTTGATCAACGACTGGTACTTGAACTATTTTAAAAGCTCACCAAACTACACCTACAAACTGATCACAGACACAGAGTATGATGAAACCCTAGCGCACATCAAAAACACTGCACCGGGGAAAGATAAAATTAAGGCAAAACTCTTGAAAAGCCTAACTCAAGAAACACACAAACTGATCCTAACTGAATTGAACAACTGCATCACAAATGGCAGAATCCCAGAAACATGGAAAAACGGCTTAATAATCCCTATACCCAAAAATGGACTGGACAATACACAACCGAGCAACTACAGACCAATTACACTACTTCCAGTACTAAGCAAAATTTTTGAATACATAATAAAGCAGCGGCTTGAAGAAGTGATTGGAAAATATATACCTACCTACCAATTTGGTTTCAAACAACATCACTCGACTGTTAATCCCCTCTTTATTTTGGCCAACAATATACAAACTACCCACCTAACTGACAGAAAGACAGCTTGCCTGTTTATGGACATTAACAAGGCTTTTGATAGTGTATGGCATAGAGGCTTACTATACAAACTATTCAAACTACACACACCAACATATCTACTACACACCATAAAGAACTTACTAGAAAACAGACAACTACAAGTACGAATTGACAAAACACTGTCATTTTCTTTTTCCCCTGAACAAGGGCTCCCTCAAGGATCCCCGCTCTCACCGTTTCTCTACAATATATACTGCCATGACATATACAATTACAACTTACCAGACAAAAATCAAATTGACAGATCGGCATACATATTACAATACGCAGACGACACGGCACTTATTGTACATGACAAAACTACTGAGAGAGCAGCTCAAAGACTCCAAACACCAACAAACAACACAATGACATGGTTTTATAAATGGATACTAACACCAAACGCGTCAAAAAACCAACTTCTGCTCACAAACCACAGACTCAACGCTGACTCCCCTACAATAACTGCAGACGGCCAAACGGCACAACCAAAAAACGACGTGAAATACCTTGGAATCACAATTGACCACAAACTTAAATTCACTAAGCACAAACGAAACATCAGGGCAGAAACAATAAAGAGAACAAAACACTTCCGATCACTAACCTACAAAGACAGAGGAATTAGCACAAACACCGCCACCAAAATATATAAAGCTATTTGTAGACCCTTGCTAGACTTTGGACATATACTCATGACCAACGGAACAGAAAGGACAAAACGTTATATACAAACAACAGAACAAATTGCACTAAGACTAATAACACGAATAAGACACCCCCAAAACCCACTACACAACCCCCCCACCCAACTACTATACGAACGCACAAACATGACAAATATTTCGGAAAGACTCATACATCTACAGACAAAATGGACAAACAACCCCTACAACTGGACCATACTGAATCCCCTTTGTCTCACAAGACCAACCAGACAATCCCGCTTCCGTTTCCCTACATCAACGCTACTTGAACACTTACAAACGCAGCTGACTGGTGGACAATAAAATAATTTTTTCTTGTCATTAGAATTTTATTTAATAATATTGTTAACCTAGAATAAGAGAATTTTCATATTTGTTTTTTATTTAGATTAAGACTACATGTATTAAACAAGGGCAGAAAGACCGATAGGTCGATAGCCTTTTTTAGAAATAAAGATGTTTACTACTACTAAATGTGAACAATTTTTTTCGCTTGTCCTTTACTTTTCAATTTGAAAAATTGCATTTTGAATATTTTTCTGTGAGTTTGGGGTTTTCTAATTGAGTTTCATCTATGAATAAAAGAGAAGTCGAATCGCTTTCTTATACGTGGTCAGTTCTTTTAGAATATATTAAGTTTATATTGTAAGGACAATATCCTGATTTCGCAATTACATTAATTAAACAGCAAACACATTAATTTTTCTATGAGTTGTCGCGTCAATTGCATTAATGCAGGTAATAATTGTGCTAAATATTGCAAATAGTGCTTATTGAAAACGTTCTTTTTAGCATTATTCACAACAATTTATATAATTTTATTTGCGTCTTCTTCACGAGTGTCTTCGCAGACGCCTCATTTTATAAATAAAAACTTGAAATTCTTGAGGGAATATGCTGGTGGTTAGGATACTTTACCAGACCGGCTTGATTATTTAAAAAAATATCTTACAAGGGATTTGATAGTAGGGATTATAAACATAGGGAGGATATGCACAGGTCGACTTAAATAATAACCAGGGAAGCTAAGGGGTTAGGTTATAAAGACATACTTGGAGTGCATGGAAAAATGATCTAAGCAATATTGAGAAAAAAATTTCAAAAGTAAAAGGCATGTTTCAGCATCATGTACGTGTAAACTAACGAATTTTACGTGGCTCGTTAGCTTAGTGGTAATAGCGCCAAACTCTGAACTGAACACTGGAGGTCGCAGGTTCGATTCCTGCACGAGCCCATTTATTTTGCAAAATTTTTGTTATACAGGGTGATCTTCAACTAATGTGACAAAATTCAGTCTAGACAAAAATATTTTGTTTTAGGCAAATTTGTCTTATTTGAAAGTAATAGTTTCCGAGGTTCAAGTTATCAAAGTTTAAATAAAATTTTCGTTTATTTTTAATAGAACTTAAACTTTTAAATTGTTACTATCGCTATAAAAAATTGTCTGTGGGAGTTTTTTAGATCGGTAAATCTAAATTTCCTATTAGCTAGCTTGTAATTGACAAAACACTGTCATTTTCTTTTTCCCCTGAACAAGGGCTCCCTCAAGGATCCCCGCTCTCAGCGTTTCTCTACAATATATACTGCCATGACATATACAATTACAACTTACCAGACAAAAATCAAATCGACAGATCGGCATACATATTACAGTACGCAGACTACCCGGCACTTATTGTACATGACAAAACTACTGAGAGAGCAGCGCAAAGACTCCAAACACTAACAAACAACACAATGACATGGTTTTATAAATGGAGACTAACACCAAACGCGTCAAAAAACCAACTTCTGCTCACAAACCACAGACTCAACGCTGACTCCCCTACAATAACTGCAGACGGCCAAACGACACAACCAAAAAACGACGTAAAATACCTTGGAATCACAATCGACCACAAACTTAAATTCACTAAACACATACGAAACATCAGGGCAGAAACAATAAAGGGAACAAAACACTTCCGATCACTAACCTACCAAGACAGAGGAATTTGCACAAACACCGCCACCAAAATATATAAAACTATTTGTAGACCCTTGCTAGACTTTGGACATATACTCATGACCAACGGAACAGAAAGGACAAAACGTTATATACAAACAACAGAACAAATTGTACTAAGACTAATAACACGAATAAGACATCCCCAACTACACAACCCATCCACTACACAACCCATCCCACTACACAACCCACTACACAACCCATCCACCCAACTACTATACGAACGCACAAAGATGACAAAGATCTTGGAAAGACTCATACAACTACAGACAAAATGGACAAACAACCCCTACAACTGGACCATACTGAATCCCCTTAACCTCACAAGACCAACCGGACAATCCCGCTTCCGTTTCCCTACATCAACGCTACTCGAACACTTACAAACGCAACTGACTGGTGGACAATAAAATATTTTTTTCTTGTCATTAGAATTTTACTTAATAATATTGTTAACCTAGAATAAGAGAATTTTCATATTTGTTTTTTATTTAGATTAAGTCTACATGTATTAAACAAGGGTAGAAAGACCGATAGGCCGATAGCCTTTTTTAGAAATAAAGATGTTTACTACTACTAAATGTGAACAATTTTTTTCGCTTGTCTTTTACTTTTCAATTTGAAAAATTGCATTTTGAATATTTTTCTGTGAGTTTGGGGTTTTCTAATTGAGTTTCATCTATGAATAAAAGAGAAGTCGAATCGCTTTCTTATACGTGGTCAGTTCTTTTAGAATATATTAAGTTTATATTGTAAGGACAATATCCTGATTTCGCAATTACATTAATTAAACAGCAAGCACATTAATTTTTCTATGACTTGTCGCGTCAATTGCATTAATGCAGGTAATAATTGTGCTAAATATTGCAAATAGTGCTTATTTTTAGCATTATTCACACCTATTTATATAATTTTATTTGCGTCTTCTTCACGAGTGTCTTCGCAGACGCCTCATTTTATAAATAAAAACTTGAAATTCTTGAGGGAATATGCTGGTGGTTAGGATACTTTACCAGACCGCCTTGATTATTTAAAAAAATGTCTTACAAGGGATTAGTTAGTAGGGATTATAAACATAGGGAGGATATGCACAGGTCGACTTAAAAAATAACCAGGGAAGCTAAGGGGTTAGGTTATAAAGACATACTTGGAGTGCATGGAAAAATGATCTAAGCAATATAGAGAAAATGTTTTCAAAAGTAAAAGGCATGTTTCAGCATCATATACGTGTAAACTAGCAAGTATTACTAGGCTCGTTAGCTTAGTGGTAATAGCGCCAAACTTTGAACTAAAAACTGAAGGTCGCAGGTTCAATTCATGCACGAGCCCATTTATTTTGCAAAATTTTTGTTATACAGGGTGATCTTCAACTAATGTGACAAAATTCAGTCTAGGCAAAAATATTTCGTTTTAGGCAAATTTGTCTTATTTGAAAGTAATAGTTTCCGAGGTTCAAGGTATCAAAGTTTAAATAAAATTTTCGTTTATTTTTAATAGAACTTAAACTTTTAAATTGTTACTATCGCTATAAAAATTTGTCTGTGGGAGTTTTTTAGATCAGTAAATCTAAATTTCCTATTGGCTAGCTTGTAGATCCTAGAGGGTGTCAACTGCAATAGTCTGGAGCCATTCAAAACATCGGAAATGTTTTGGGTTTTGAAATATAGCTTTTTTGTTTCCAAAGGTTCTTCCGTTCCACGAGCTTTTTTAAACAAAAAATGTGTACTTGTTCCCCAACGTTTTCAAGCTATTGAACCTCTTAGTGATTTTTGAACTCGGTAACCTAAATTGGATCTCTGAATAAAATTAATATTCTGTACAAATCTTCAATAAAGCAAACCTTATGAAACATTAAACAGTATTTATTTAGGCATGAGAAGAACTATTTTAAACTTAGCAAAGACTTCGAAAATTATTATTTTATAATAATTGTTGAACCTGAACTCCTCTGACTCCAATACATTTATTAACGCTTTTATTGAATTATTGTAGTATTGTCGGAAGTCTTATGCAGCGTTCAAAATTATTTAAAAAAAATTTAGTCCATGGTTCACTACAAAAATCTCAGTTTACGACAATATTAGGGATCCAATTTGAGTTCATACATCAACATTACTAGGCTTCAATGTAAAATATGTCGAAAACGGTGAGAGATATCGACTTGGAACAAGTATAGATGTTTGTTCATAAAATATTGTAGAATACGAAAAATGGCCATCAAAAAAGCGATATTGAGACACCCAAAAAATGTTTGATGTTTTGAATGGCTGCAGACTATTGCAGCTAGCGCCCTCTAAGATCTACAAGCTAGGTAATAGGAAATTTGAATTTGCTGATCTAAAAAACTCCCAAATATAGATTTTTATGGTGATAGTTAAACTGGTTAAGAATCTATTAAAAATAAACGAAAATTTTATTTACACTTTGACACCCGTCTCTCGGAAACGATTAACTTTCAGATTAGACACATTTGCCTGAAAGCAATATTTTTGCCTAGACAATATGTCAATAAATTTTGGCAGATTAGTTGAGGACCACCCTGCATAAAATAGAATGGTATTTACTTTGAGAGCCTTATCGATTGATGAAGAACATAACTAGGAAGCGAAACGGTACAAATCCATCCAAAAATGTAGTAGGTAAGTTCGATATGGTTGAGGCAGATTTATGGTTTCAAAACTTTTTTCTTGGGTACATATTTTCAATCAAAATTTTAATCTTTTAAAAGACAGAATTTCGTCACGTCTTCTATTACAGACTGATAAAGAGTGCTCGTATTTCAAAATAAAGGAGGAATCCTTATTCAAAAGATAATCAAGAATTATCACCAAGAAGATATCCTACGACCCACTTACGCTGAAGCTGTTAGAAAGAAAATCCAATTAGCAAAGAAATTAATTTAGAAAAGTTACCCTGACGTTTTGATTGCAAATTTGCTATCGTTCTCAACATATACCTAAAAAAGAGTGTATTAATAAATTGTTTAGCAACGTTAAAATAATATAAATGTGTTCAAAATCGAGTTTTTGACTTTCAACTATGACTTAAATCTCATTTTGTAAAACAATACATTAATTTAGAAATTTGATAAAATTTTATTTACATGTAGGTTTCTTTGGTGTACTTCAGATTTTAGCTTAAATAACCATGTTTAGGGCTTAAATTAAATGATATATTTTTATTTCTTCGGCAATAAAATACCCAATAATCTTTTGGTGAAATTAAGGCGATCTAGCTCAAGTGAAAGTTGGGCGAGCTACTTAATGTTTCAGTCATAAATACATAGGAAGAACTCATATTTGTATTTTTAGATTCCAGAAGAGGTTTTCGAACAAGAACTGCCAGGGCCAGTTTTGCATCTATTGACCTCCTTCAGTTATTTTCACAGCTTAATAACCATTACTTATTCCCTTGTTGAAAGTCCTTCTCGCCATCGTTCGTCATTTGCCATTTAATTAAAATATTGAAACAATAGGGATTCGTGCTCCATTTGGTAAATCCCAAGTAACCTAATTTAGTTATTTCTTAATACTTTAAATGACAAATATGAAAACCAGCTACTAGTTTCAGCTGTGTAGCAAAGTTTCCCCCAAATTTACAATATATGCAGTCCCTAGATGTATAAACTAGTAGATAGCAAGATAAATCTTCTGGGAGCTTTCCATAAGCTCGAAGCTTTACATTAGAGACACTAATTCATGTGCTCTATTTTACTTATTGAACAAGTTAAGATTACTAATTCATGAACATATTTCGGTTTCGGTTTCGGATTCGGTTCGTATTGGATTAAACACTTTCGGACCTGAAACAACAAAAATTCACGTGAACTAAATAATCTACATGAATATGTTACAGGGAAACAACTAAAATGATGCATCTTTTACAGTTCCGTTGAACATATTTAATAGCACTGTTTGAAAACTTTGCGGGAAACTAATGCCGAGCTGAAAACCAAAATGACGGAACTTCCAGTTATAACGGGCGCCGATAGCATTTGTGATATTTTAAATTCATCACTGAGCGATTTTAGAACTTTGGTTTTATGTTAGTTTGGGCTTATAGTCGGATTATGTAGAACACAATATTCATCAGGGGCTTATTATGTAGCTCATTTTCAATTCGTAGTCGCATAATTTACGCTTAATTTTGAAGTTATTCTTGAAAAATTCTTAATTCTTGAAGAGAAAATTCTTAATTCTTGCAGAATTAAGAACTATGGGATCAAATAACTAGGGATTTTTTACTGCAACAACTGTATAATAATATACGGGGTGTCAATTTCAAAACTTTCCACCCTTAATATATCTCTTACAGTTAAAAACATGAATAATCGGAAAGGCACGTCAATTTTATCTGACACTTTAAATTAATATTTTCAGCTTTCTTGTTTCAACCCCCTAGGAGGGGTAGATGTCACCCTTAGAATCTTAAATGGGAATGGGGGTCATGTGGAACATCGAACCTCTGGAAAAAAAGCAACACAGTAGGATACCACTGCAAAGAGAATTGAAGGCCCTTTAAAACGATGTGCCACTTAACCCCGATTCCCATTTAATATTCTAAGGGTGACATCTACCCCTCCTAGGGGATTGAAAGAAGAAGGTAAAAAATATTTATTTCAGGTGTCCCCTTTACAAATAAAATTGACGTGTCTTTCGAATTTTTTATCTTTCTAATTGCAAGAAAGATATTAAGGGTGGGAAGTTTTCAAATTGACACCCCGTATAATAACCCATGCGTTGAAATGACATGAAATTGTCTGCATAAAGAGATCTTTTTTCAAACTCTCGCAAAATTTGATAGTCTTCTTTCACCTACATTTTTCTGTCTTATTTACTTTACATAGACTACAATTGTTTAAACCTTACATTTTTGAAACTCGAAAATATTCTCACCTGGAGATATACAAAGGATTTTCAGATAAATATATCAAAGGATATAAAGATTTTTTAGTTTTCTACTGTCCAAAACACATAATTTCAAAACAAAAACAATTATGTGGCAGACCGTAACGATCATCAAGGGACCTGGTACATAAAAGCTTGATGCTACAAAAAACGAATTGCACATATCGCATTTCTTCCGTCAACTGCAAATCGCTCTAACTTGAAAGAAATCTATCTAACTGTAGTTATCATGCACGAAATATCTGAGAGCATCCAACTTGACATACATTTAAATGAGATCTGCACATCTTTTGCCTAACAAAGTATGTTGAAAATTTATTCATAAATTTCAAACATAGAAATAAATCTTATACAGGAAAATTTTCCTACGCGTAACTTTAACTCGTCTGATATATTAGGTTAAATTTAAAAACGTTTTCTGGAATGCCTTTATAAGATCGTCCCAACTAACAAATATACAGGGTGATTCTAAACTATGGGATATTGCAAGGAATGTTCAATGCAATAATAGAAGATATTTGCATATGTAGGCATTTTAAAATTGTTCTTATTCTCACATGGGTTCTTATACTCAAATGCCTTCGATTGCTGCATTGGACAATCTTAAGGAGTTTGACCTCATATTCCTTAATCACGCTGTGTAAGCATAACAAGTATGGTCAGAGAATGGAAATATTGATGCAACCACTCTTACAAAATGTTGTTAGTTCACATCGTTCAGATGCTCGTTCTCCAAGCACTTATTTCTATACCAGTTAGTCATTTTAATACATTTAAGCCCTGTAAAATGTCTGTCTAATGAAATTTGTATTCTAAGTAAACCACCACTGCTCATAATAAATGAACCCTCACCTTCCCAAAGCAGTTTTTTGAGCATACAAAAAATTACTACCGCTGACGGAAGTGAATACTTTCAGAAGAAATATTTGACGTTTATTTTTTAAGAGTAGGACTATTAGGCTCAGACCTTCATTTATTATTCCTGACATCCAATTTGTCAGTTGAGGTTTCGGCCGGATATAACATCTTCTGCACTTTACAGTGTTATTAACACGTTTTTGCTGAAAATACAAAATAAAAACCTTGCTTATGAATTATTTTGTAAACAGAGCTTTGTAACGTTTTCTTGAAGCTTATGTTCGCCTTTTTACAACAGCATGCATATATACAGAACCGGTTCTTTTAAAAATTTTATGAATTAAATATGCACGTAAAATCCCATTAATTTTCAACCTGGCAGCGACACGTCCTACATTTGTAGTATTCAGGTTTGTTTTGATGCGTTTTTCGTTTAACTTGCTGTTGGTTTTCTGCAAGCGGACAGCTTATTTAACATTTATATTCGAGTTCAATTTAAAACACGCTGGAAAATTTTTAATATGTTTGATGGGTGATTTAAACAGTGATCATCTGATCACAGGAACAAAACTAAAGAAAGGGACATAATTCATCAAATATTTCAAGTCAACTTTTTTATGAAATCTGTATCTGATTTACTACTGCGCTTTACCGAACTGAAGCTTAATATGTTGCTTAAATTGCATCGGTTTGGAAAAAGAGAGCGCTGAAATAAAAAAAAATTGACGCTTTCCTCGGCAGTTTTGAGCCACTCATTAGCTTCCAGCACAATTCGGAAGTTTTAACCTTCAATCATTCTTGAAGAAAATTGTATTTTGTGTGCGTAAATAAGCGAGCAACTTTTGTTTGTGTCCGGGTGTTATTTCTAGAATCAATCGCCAGTATTGAATTGTTATTTTGTGCATTTCTGTTAAATGCGCCATTACTCTGATATCCAGTGAACGACATTCAAACGACTACAATACACACAACTATTTGCGACTAAGGCGGACATACTACAATTTGCTAAGACCAGGGGTATATAAAATAATTTTTCTTTTTTTGAGTTCTTATCAGTAAAACAGAAACAGGATGCAGTGAGCAGAAATTACTTTTGCTCACTTTCTCTTTGTCAAGACCTAAATGAAAAATTATTTTTAAGAGTGTTGTAGCGAATTTCTGCAATAAAATAATTTTCTTTCGGTGATGTGAATTTTCCAGTAACTTTGAAAACATTTAATATTCGAAAAGCAGTTGAATATAAGGTATAGGTTATTGTATATGAAATATATCTAAAAATTTCCTATGAATCAAAATTTGGAATAATATACGGGGTTTAAGAAAAGATAGTTGATATTTTTAACATCGACACTGTTACATGATACACTTTGTATAAAAAGGTTTGGTTGCAAGAAATGCGCCACTAACAACTCCAATCGATGATTCCGAGCGTTTTTTCCACACTCCCTCGTTTATCTCTTATCGTTTTAATTCCATTTGGCTGATACACACTGTATGAATTTTATTAGAGATCATCTGCATCTATGCATTGGATATATCCACGCAGTTTTGGTGCTGCCGTGCATTTATAATACATTTCATACCAAGGTTGCTGTTAAATAAATATTTATTGATTGTTAATTATTTCGTATAAAGCAATAAAAATAATGCAGTTAAAAAAGACGTTTTCGTTTTGGCAAACATTTTTACGCGCCACAATGTCGCACCGCAGTGAGACAAAATCAACATCTCCAGAAAACTGTCATTTGATATCAGATACGCTGCTAAGCCAAACATAAACCATAGCTTGAGAAAGGTTTTCCTTGTTTGTCGATTACAGCCATTTTACAAGCAGATAAACGTAGCGGAAGAGGCACCGTTTCTTACGGTGGCCTTAGATTTAAATAGCTACATGTTACGAGAATGTTGTAATGAATATGGACGCGTCATTTACCTGGTATATTTTCTTTATCCACAATTTGTTGTGTTTATAATACAGGTGTAAGAAACACTAATTTTGCCCTAAGGGTCTTAACATATAGGGCGGTCAGAATTCAAGGTAACAAAAAACATATACTACAACTGAGAATCATTAATTTAATTATTAATAAAAAGCTAATTGTTGCAAATTCAAAGGCTAACATTTACATGTTGCGTTGCAAGTTTTCGTTCTTTTGCGGTAAAAAGTCATGAACACCTTGATGGAATCACATGTTTATATTACTCCACATATGTTTGTGCTGTGAAAACACCACAGACGGCGTTAAGGTGAATGGTTAATGGAAGTTAATCAACAAAATCAGATATGCCGATGACACGGTTTTACCAACAGAGTTACACACAGACGGGCGAACAATACGGTTTGGTCCTGAATATTAAGAAGACCAAATACATGGTTATAAGTGAGTCCCCTACTTACTTTTTCGAGTCCGAAATCATTCCATTCAAAGTCTGTCTGCCCAGTACCGGGCTACGTCTATGGAATTTTCATTTGCAATCCACATCTCATCGATGGAGCACGTTGCAGGACATAATGTGCATCCCAGCAGATGGCCCATGTTTTGTATCTCCCTACATTCACAGAGGCACTGTTGGTCGTCCTCAGTTTTCCACTTTAGTTTGTTTGTTTTTACGAGTGCCACGCCGGTTCGTATTCTGTTTAGCGTTCCCCAGGTCTTCCAGTCCAAATTTGACCCTGCACAGGGGCTTTCGTTGATGGGGAAGTTGTCGGCAGGTTCCACGGTGGCACACTGCAGGACGACACTCCCAGGACACGTTTAGTTTGTTGTGCGCTTTGTGGGTATTTAAATGGAAAGCACTTACTTGAGTTTTTGAATGGTTCGGTTTTAGCGAGTTTTTTCGATAGTATTTGGCCATATCTTCCATTGCGTCCTCCATCCTCTATATCGCTGAATGATTGACCTTGAACTGTGACAACTAGGTCGTCAGCGTACACGTAGTGATTGGCGTTTTCTATTGTGGGCTGGTCATTGGTGTATATATTAAATAGAGTGGGGGCCAGAACACTTCCTTGTGGGAGACCGTTTCTTTGGGTTCTTCAGCGGCCCTTTTTTATTTTGAAGTTCCACATAGAACCTTCTGTTTTGGAGTATTGATTGAACTGCTTTCGTTAGTTTGTAGCCTTTTGTGGTTTTGTAGACTTTGGAAAGCAGGGTTTCATGGTTTATTGTATCGTAGGCGGCTGTGAGATCGATGAACACAGCTCCTGTTATTTTGGAATCCCTCCTCTATGTGTTCTGTGAGATTTAGTACCTGACCAGTGCACGATTTTCCAGGTCTGAAGCCTGCCTGTTGGGGTATTAACAGAGGGTCTATGTGTTTCTGAATTCTTGGAGGATTAGTCGTTCGTAGAGTTTAAAAAGATGGTATAGCAGTGTTATTGGGCGGTAGCTATTTGGTAGGTCGGGATTCTTCCCAGGTTTGAGTATCGCAATTACCTTTGCTCTTCGCCACATTTTGGGTATTGTGTATAATTTTAAGCATTTGTTAAGAAAGGCCAGTAGCCAGGTTTTAGTTGTCCTTCCAAAATGTTTGATCTGTTCCGTAAACATACCGTCTACCCCTGGAGACTTTCCGTTTTTCATAGTCTTTATTGCTTGGCTAAGTTCTTATAGTTCTTGTTCTCTGATTAGGTTCTCTTTGCTTGTTTTTTGTTGTGTGTTTCCCATTTAGTAGTAGCTATTGGGCTACTTGGTTTGGTGTAACATTGGTTCTTTGTTTCGGTGCTAGGGGGTCGCCGCTTAGTTTCTTGATTGTGTTCCAGGCCATCTTACTACTATGTGTCATGTCCATTTTCTCCAGAGTTTCCAGCCACTTTGTTCCCTAATCAACGCGGTGTGCTGTATTGTATAAACGAAGCTATCGAGAGATTGGGCAGTTTTACTTATCTTGGTTGTAACCTCAATTAATCGTGGAACACAAATCAAGCACTTTCTCTGCTGTCCAGATCTCAGCATGACGCTCAAAAAGAGAATTATAAAATGCTATGTTTTATCGGTATTGTTGTATGGTGTCGAGGCTTGCGCGTTGTCCGAAGCAACAGAAACAAGGATCAAGAGTTTTGAACCATGGCCGCCTAAGAATTTCCTGAGTTGACCGAGTCACCAACGAAGAAGTTCTTCGAAGAATGAACTGCTGCTAACTAACTTACCATAAAACCATAATACCATAAAACAACGCAAACTTCAGTATTTGGGCCATGTTATGAGAAACCCTGTTAAGTATCGTCTACAACAACTGTCCCTGCAAGGTAAAGTGGAAGGAAGAAGGTGACCAGGTAGAAGGAGAACTTCCGCGATTGCGCACTTATAGAAGTAGTTTGGCGTGACTTCCTTGAACTGCTCTGCGCTACTGCCAACAAAGCTTGCATTGCCATGATGATAGCCAACATCCGAAGCGGATAAGGGCGACGGAGAAGAAGACATCCCATTTACAACCAGTGAATTACTCACTTTTTAAAAACGAACTTTCGTTTGTTGCAATGTCAATAAGAATGACAATAAAGTTTTTTTGTCCCCTTAATTACATATTACCTTTCCCCTCTGTATTGCAACGCCAATTAGTATCAATGATAACAACAAAACCATTTGCATAAGCAAAGCTTCGTTTCAGGTGTGGTTCTTCTGAAAACGTATTGAACTAGTCGTGGATAAAATACAGTATAAGACTCCGTTATTGAAGCCATTATTCCCTTGGATATACAAAAGTCACCTTCGGGAATAATGACATACAATTCTAGTGTAATTCTTCTGTGTAATAATACCTTATTAAACTGCACGCCATACAAATAATATTTTCATATTTCACTGTGGCATTGGGGGAGACATCGGCACATAAAAGGCTGTTTATGTGCAATGTTTAGTACAAATGCGAACATTACGTACATTTAGTACAATTGCGAATGCCTTTAGAGGCAGATGCATAACTGTGAATCTTTTGACGCTCATTTCATTATATTATATCTTCGATATATGAGTCTCAAAGTACAACAGTGGCCAAGTAATGAATCTATAAGAAATGATAGCACACGATTTAACTTTTGATGTTTCGAGCATAGTTTAGGTACTATTTGCTAGTGAAGGATTACCTTTTTATTAATAACCTGTGTGTCATATACTGCTAAATTAGCGATATATTTTGTTCGTGGAAATAACTGAAAATCTGTCTCGGAACTGAATTTGACTTAATCCTTAAAACTAATTCTGAACCGACCTTTTGTACTTCCGGTGGGATTTAGAATAAAAGGGAAAATTTTCATTTTCAAGTATTGCATTAGCTTTGTGAAACTGTTGCTGAAACTAATTAAACTGCGGTGCTCGCATTTCAGCTTCCTTTCAATTGGACCTATTTTTGTTGAATTGATGTATGTTTTCCCCAGTTTATCGGTTGATCTGATTGTAATGGCATGGTAATTATAAAGTCCGAATTATTCAATTTGGCTTATATTGGAAAGTGGAAGACAATGGGAAAAGTTTGATGCTCGGATTAATATTGCATAAATAACTCTAATTGAAATCCGTTAATCAATTTTTAATATATAAATTACTTATTGGACGCGTACGCACAAAAGGGCTTACAATTTTACACAATTACCGTGATGAATGGTTTTCTGGGAACGAACTGTCGCTCATGCATCAAGGATAATTACTATTGATATTTGATGTGATTTTCTTCGAAAGAGTTGGTAAGTTCTTTACGTCATAAGTAACGCTGGAAAGTTTTTAGCGACACTGGGATGGAGAATCCTAAATCTAATATTCACTGAGCCTCTTAAACAAACCCAATAAAATTTGGCTTCACTGGCGTCTTATTGATGGTGGAAATCATTCTTTTGTAACTACTGACTAATTACGTCGTAAAATTTTTAAGATCTAAATTACTAAACAATATTTCTTTGTTATTAAAGTATAATTTTTCAATCATTGTTTCCGTTTGCTTATTTTTTTATCTTTATTTTGTATATAACACAGTTCAATTGTAATAATTCCAGAGTCCAGAAAATTATAATGAAAACATCCTTCTGAAACCAAAACAAGGCGACATGTACAACAATTCGCATTCCAATTACTGGTAGCTCTACAATCTAGATTCCAAATGTGAATAAACTTTTTAAACAGATACAACGGTTATGAAGCAAAAATTATAAAAGGAAATTAAAATATCACCCTACTGTAATTCGGAAACGCAGCTTAGAGTATTAAATATTTATTGCTTCTATATAATCTAAATTCTTCTAAAATATCCGTTGACATTTTTCCTAGGCTTATAAGCCGTGGATAATTGTTCCGTGTCCCTCGGCATTGATTGGTTCTCTAACTGGTGCTGCTGCTGTATTTATTGTACCTTGTGCCTGTGGAACCGCAAAGCAGCACAATGACCGCCGATGTGCAGCACAATGCCCACCTCCAGTTCTGGTTAAACCCACTTACTTCTGCCTTTTTATTCAACTTATCTGGGTGTTTGAAGCTTGAAGCCCATCAGTTCACCTTTTTTATTTCATACGCGATTTTGAAAAAAATAGCATTTTTCTCAACAGGATAATATTATGTTAATAATATTATCATTAATAATGATAATTAATAATGATATATGTTAATCTAAATATTTCTGCAGATTATGTATTTGTCAATTAATAAAAATCGGAAAAAAATAATTTCAGCTACAAATTCACTTGTTCGTTACAAACGACAATAACTGTTACTTTGCGGTATCATGTTTACTAAACTTTTTATTAATTTGTACACAATTACTTTTTACGTATAAACGTATAAACAATAACAAATACAGTAGACCGAATCTTTTTAATTACTTCTATTGGAAATCATAAATAAATATTATTGTTATTTCTTTATATATATTATATTTCTTTGCGAGGTTTTGTTACCTTTTGAGAATGCTTTTTAGATAATTACATAACCCTCAATAACAACTTCATTGGCAAATTTAGTATAGTTACACGAAAATTCCAATTAATTCATAAATAAAACAAAACAGCGCTTTTATGGTTGTGGATTTAAAGCATGAACAGGCTTTTCCATAGATATATTTGCATGTTTAATAATTTCGCAAGCATACCAATGTTTTCAAATTGGGTAATAGTATATAACAAATGTTAACTCACAGAACATTGAACTTGAAAAAAGCAACATAACACCGTAATATTTGATAAAAACTAAACATGAAATCGATCAAGTTGGAAAGATTAGTAGCTATTGCAATGTCGCCTCTATATGTGTTTCTGATCTATTATGAGTTAATTAAATTTTATTACCTTTGGCGTGTTTCTCGCATCCTGAAAATCCGTTCTCCGGAGATTAGGCCAATGGTTCTGGAGCAAATTATTACATTCATACTATAATTACAAGTTGGTAGTTTTCTATTTCATTGCAAGTATACACACACCCTTCCCAACAACTAAATAATATATGATTATGAAACGAATATCCGTATTTCATGGGCAGAATGATGAATTCTTCTCAGAATAATAGATTTCCACCAGCAGCGTGAAATTATTTCCACGAAATATTACGAATTACACAGATATCAAATCAAATAAAAGCATCGCTGAGATATTCCAATAACCGTGGGCATTTCATAGCAAGGATTAGTTACATCATTTGTTATCGCATTTCTTTGTGGGTGAAAATAGACCAAAATAAGTTTATTTCCTGAATGAGAAAATAAGGGTGAAAGTTTGGAAATTGATGATTCGGGCATAGAATAAATTTAATTAAGTTGAAATGTGGAATTCCAGAGAATAAGTTTGTTTGTAAGCTGGAGGGGTGTTGAATCAGAAGGTGGTTTTAAAAAAGTTTCGCTGATATTCACCTATAGATTTTTCAGTACGCTTGGATAAGTTCTAATAAATTCTTTTGTATATGAATTTTTACAAACACAGTGACGCTTTTGGACTGAAGTATAACTTTTAAGGATGATTTTGTATGTTTGGAAGCAAGAATTGTTCACAGCAAAAAGTTTAGAATAATATAGAATATAGTGTTGAGCACTAAAAGGGAAGGCATATCTTTTGAGATATATTGTCACATTTATCTCTACTTCCACATACAGGTTATCTGTATCCTAATACCACATTTGCTGTAGTCCGTTTTTCCAGGAGGAAATCTTGGTGAAGACTAAATCCTGAGGCTTTGTAGGCATAAATATTTCTCAATACAGACTGTATTTCTTCAAAGTTCAAGGGCTGGGGGTTTGGTGTCTTATCAACACAGGATGCTTTACGCTTCTTTAATTCCCACTTGAATGGATCTGTGGTTGGCGCTCTTGAAGATTTTACAGTATTTAGAGCGATTGCGTCTGAAGTTACCGGAGCGTCGGCTTCTGGTGTCTGGATGCTACCGCGAGTGTTTGTAGTGGTAGTGTTGGCATGTTTCTCTGCTGGATATTCTCTAGGTTGTCCATCATTTCCGTGAATTTCTGAACTCTCACAATAGGTTATGGGTTTAGATTAGGTCATATTTTGCAAGAAGGCTTCCAACTTTGCCTCATGGAATAAATAATGGGAATACTTTGCGCTCTGATTCTCTTTGTGCAGATCATTTTGTTACAGGTTGTCAGCTTTATTGTTCTTTGTCTGGAAATATCCGTTTGCTTCCAAGCTTCCTCTAGATGTCTCCATTTGCATTCCAGGTATTTTGATTCATCGATTTTCTACTTCATTGCGACTTCTTTCTGTTAGAATGGATGAATATCAAAACATACAAGAAGGTCAGTAAATTGTACTCGTGTATGTTGCCTGTTTCTAGACTTAGTCTTGGAGCGAAGCTTTGGAATTTGTCTAGCTTGTCGCCTCCACCTTCCCTATGTCAAAAGTATCATAAGAATACTGGATACTAGTTCTCCGGTTTAAGATTCCCATACCTTCGTTTTTTCGCACAACTCTCTATCCCATCTCCATTTATTAATTAAAAGGGAAAGACCAGGATGGATTCTTACCTGTCAATTAATATCAAGCTATATACATTGCGGAATCTTCGTATATAACTCTGGAAAAAAGTATAATTGTTCTGCTAGCTCAGCACCGTATACATTTTTTATAAAGTTTCTCTAAAAAGAGTCTAAACTGTGTAGATGAAGGAACATGGGGGTCACTTGAGTAAAGAAATACTCTGTTTAGTTTTTAATTTGTATCGCTCCATCCTTAGATGATCCAAGAAGATCCTTTCTGTATCCCCTTGGAATTGTTTACTTATGATGAATGTAGCTTCAACAGATCATTCGTAGTTTTTGATTGATGTTTTGATGATTTTTGATCAAGATTAATGGAAAAAAGCTTTTCTGTTTGCTTTGTTGAACCTTTACCTCGAGCGGCGGAAAGATGTTATTGCTGGGATTTCAATTTCCATCAAAACAAAGCAATGTTGGCTGTGTGGGAAGGCATTCGGATATAGACTACAGTGGTACCTCGATATACGAGTGCCTTAATAAACGAGTGTTTTGAGATACGAGTCGCCGAGCGAGAGCAAGGTTTGAGATACGAGGAATTGCACACTACACCGCTGCACACTATCCCCACATGCGGGTACATGTTGGTGCCTTGTGCAGCGTCTAACAGTTTCTCCCACTGCAGACTAGTCCGCAGTCTGAGGCTTCTTCCCCTCGTTTTCGAAGCATTTTTGATAAGTTGATTCCGCGTGTTTTGCTTTTTGTACATTTACAAAACATTATCACATTTATTTTTATAACCATGGGTCCGAAGAAGAAGATGATGTCTATTGATTTAAAGCCTGGATGATAGAAAAACGTGAGCAAGGTGTGCGAATAATTGACTTGGCGAGGATATAAGAGCGTAACACATCAATGATATGTACTGTGCTTAAACAGAAGGAGTTGATAAAGAGTATAACGCCAGCTAAGGGCGTTACAATAATTTATAATATCCGGACCTCTCTCCATGAAAAGATGGAGAAACTACTGATGGTGTGGGTGACAGAGAAGCACTTCAGGAGGAACCTTACACAAATCATCATATGTGAGGAGGCACGAGTGATTTACGGTGATTTGGTGAAGCAGATTCCACACACTTCCCCAAAAGAGGAATCGGAAGACTCCTTTAAAGCCAGTCGGGCTGGTTTGACAACTTTAGGAAAGGAACCGGCATTTACTCCTCCGTCGTCAGGCCACGATTCCAGTCACAACCATGACGGATGTTGAACTGAGCCTTTGCGCCAATGCGAGTGGCTGCTGCAAAATAGAAGCCACTGCTAGTGTACCATTCAAAAGCCCAGCCTTAAGTCACATAGATTTTAAAAGAAAACTTCAGTTAGTAGAGGCAACGAAGGTGTGGGTACCAAGATCCTGTTGTGTTGTCTGTACAATTTACACTGCATGCACTTGCATCGACCTGCTGTTCACACCAAAGATTTCTCGAAGATGAAGAAAACCTCTCCCTATACCACTTCTCGCAGCTGGATCGTCATTTCTAATTACCGGCACACAGGACTAACCTCTCGAAGTTCGGAGATGTTAAAAGCTTTAATTTATCAAAATGTCGAGTCTCCTCATTCCAAGTATTCCACGCTTCTAAAATGCTACCAAGCCTTCCATCATCCTCAACTAGAATAACAGAATCTGATGGTTTACATACCAACACCCTTTAAAAAACATTTAACCTGGCCAATAGCTGACAAAGACCCGAAAAAACGGACAGTAAAAGTTAAAACACCCGCGGTTGTAACTTCACCCCAAATGATTGAATTTCTGCAGAAAAAAGAGGAACTAAAAAATAAAAAGGGACAAGAGAAACATGAAAACACAATTCAATATTTTTTCGTAAAAACAGATCTTGAGTTTATGCATTATCATGCTCAAAATATTTTTAGTAGCGTTTACTAGACTGCCACATTAAAATTTATTCTTAACATGTCCACCTTTGGTGCTCTTACGTTATAAGTCCCAAAATAAAACTTAATAAAGCACATTTTCCATCCATTGTCAAAAGTTCTGTATAATTAAGATAATTGTATATACACAACGGTTCCGGCAGCTCAATTAAAGAGAGACATTTTCAATTGACCCCAAGCCACCAACACAAAACATCAGTATAGTGATAGAATACATATTAAGTATATGAATTGTATATGCCATTCGACAAATAGAGAAACAATTTTTTTTAATGCGCCATTCATTTAATAAAGCCATAAATACTTCTTTGAACTTTACGCATTTAAATTCATTAATTATATAATTGCCAAATTGGATTTTGATAAAACTAATTTATTGCTGTATTATTGTAATTATTATATTTCTACTGCGATAGAGACCCGTGAAAATAACATTATTATAACCCTGGAAAAAAGTGTTTTCGATAATCACCAGCGATATTGCTGTGCGTGATCGTTTAGAAAATACCTGAAGTGTGAAACACCTATAAAGTTGATTAGTTGCGAAAATGTATACACAGAACCCTCCGAGTTTCAGTTTTCCAAGCTTTTTTAATCTAGTCAAGCTGTAAAGAGCTAATCAATAATCCTGACTTGGTATTGCAGATAACGGAAAATTACTTTTTTAGGTATCAATTTATAAAGTCTAGTTTTAGTATGAAGATTGAAAATACACCAACATAATTTATAAGAGTAAAATTTAAATAATCCTGTTGGAGGCGATTGCATGAAAATGAAAGTGAATTTCTTCAAACTAAGTACCACTCGTAATAGCATAATAATTTCAAAGCTACACAATCTTAAACAGCCAACCGAGATGATTTGAATGTCCTTTTATGAACTCTTTAATTCATAGTTAAAGAATTGATCAAATGGCACAGATTGAAGCATTCGACAATTGAGAATATATCATAAATATTTTAAAAAGTAAATAGCTTTTTCTGATAAGAAGTAAAAATTTTCACTACTACTGCTATTTTAAAAAACATTAGCAGATTTGAATTTTTTGTCAGAAAAATCAGCACATAATCAGTAAAACAATAGGATTATCAACTACATTAAATTATACAAGAAGCCCTAATGGAAACCTGGTGTATTAATTTACGCGGAGACTGATTAATGTTGTTTCAAATTCTAAGAAAACTCTTGAATTCCGCATCTTTTTGACAGTTACTTATTTCCGTAACGATTTTGCTAACTGATTAATATGCTTACTTTTCTTATTATACTACCAATAGCAAGAATAGCATCTGGATACATTTTAGTCGGTTGTCCCTTTCACCCTTCTACAGGCTACATTCGACTATTAATATTGAATATTTTCTAGTAAAATGTTTGTCCTTACAATAGTACCTCGACATACGAGTTTAAATCGTTCCGTAACCTTGCTCGTATGTCAAATTGCTCGTATCTCAAAGTAATTTTCCCAATTGAAATGCCATTAATACGTTCCAGTTCCTAAAAAACCACCTCACTTGTCTTTGTTAAGTGTTTTTGAATAATAAAAATGGATTTACAAGAAGAAACATTTATTAATAAATAACAAATACTTATTTTTTTTAAACATAATTAAAAGGAAAGTGAAGTGCTTACGGAAGCGCTTAATTTTCGTCACTGGTCTTCGTTTTTTTCGTCACGATTTGCTCTTTTCACCTGCAGATCGTTTAAAAAAACTGTACAAAGAGGTTTGTTTCTTCCTCCCTTTCAGGATAATGCGGAAATGAGTGGTCAAGTTTCGTTGAACAAATCCGATGCACGACCAGTTGCAACTTTTTCGGCGTGATTTTTATACACGAACTCTACAACTTTCTCTCACATTCCCAAGATCTAATTGTAGAGATAACCTCCTCCATCTCTGACTCCACTTAAAAACTTTTTTTTTCGTTTTTTCGTTGAACCACCGTATGGTGATGTGAATGTAGATAGTGTAACTGCTCGGTTGTCAGCTCCTGAGACTGTTCCTCGACGAGTTGGTTCACATGTCTCTCATCCACCTCCAGGGCCATGGAATTTCCCATAGAAACAATCTCCTCTACCACTGAGACTTCGGGTTCCAATCCTTCGAAGGCCCTTTCAGCAACAGCCTCAGGCCACAGCTTCTTCCATGCACAGGTTAAGATCCTCGTTGTAACACCCAGCCAGGCCTGATCAATAATTCTTAGGCATATCACGATGTTAAAGTGGTGCTTCCAGAACTCTCGAGGGATAAGGTTTATGTTCTCCGTCACCTCAAAGCAGCGCCGAAAAATGTGCTTGGTGTACAACTTCTTAATATTAGAAATGACCTGCTTATCCATGGGCTGCAGGAGAGGAGTGGTGTTGGGTGGTAGGTAGAGAACGTTTATAAGCTTGAAATCTTCGAGTAAATCATCTTCGAGATTTGGTGGGTGAGCAGCGGCATTGTCTAGGACGAGAAGGTCTTGCATGGGCAGGTTGTTTTCCTGTAGATATTTTTTTAACAGAAGAGCCAAACACCAGGTTTATCCACTCCACAAAGAATTTCGTGGTGACCCACACCTTCAGATTTGCCCTCTACATAACTTGAAGTTTTTCTTTTAAAATCTTATGTGACTTAAAGGCTCTGGGATTTTCCGAATGATGTACTTCCAATTTATGCTTGATCTTTCCTGTTATCACCCAGGTCTCGCAACCATAATGTGACAACATGCAGTAACACTCGTTATAGACTTTTGTTTTTAAAGTAATTGGGATTTTTATGGCTGAAGATATACTTTATTTGCCGTACGCCGCCCATCCCATTTCCTCCTATCAATCGCCATTTTCTTGATTTTTGTTTGCCCGGTGGTTTATAATAACTTGGCCGCGTATATGTATGTTTTTCTGTCCTTTTTATTGTGCTGCATGAATGGCAGTGTTTCGTCTGCGTCTGGTTGTATTTGTATAACTGGTCTTGTGTGATTCTTGTGTATCCTACTTTTGCAGCCTCATCGTGTATTCTTCTTCCAACATATCAAGCAATTCCTGTTATATCCCTTGCAAACAGAGTAATATCGTCGCAATCTTATATTTGTGCAAGCGTTCACCATGTAATGAATCAATCCTTTTGTTTACCCCATTTAAGCTTTTTAAAAATAGCTTCGAGTACTTAAGTGTTTTGGAGATATTACGTCCCCTTGCCGAACTCCTCTTTTGACGTTTATTTTGTTAGATATTTTTTTAAGTCTTATCGACATTGTCGAAGTCCTATAGATGTTTTCAATAAGGTTTATATAACGTTGATCCACTCTAGCATTTCTCAATGATTTTATTATTGCCCAGATTTCTACTGTGTCGAAGGCTTTTCGGAAATCGACAAAAGCCATCCGTAGGCTTATGTTATATTCTGTGGCTTTCTCGATCATCTGGCTTACTGTGTGTAGATGTTCTGTCGTACCATAATGGCTTGGGAACCCAGCCTGTTGATTTGGTTGGTAAGCTTCAAGTTTTCGCTCTAATCTGTTTGTGAATATTCTGGTGAATAATTTATATATCTGTGATAGTAGGCTTATCGGCCGGTAGTTTTCGAGGTCAGTCGGGTCACCTTTCCTGTAGATCAGAACAACTACAGGATTCTCCCAATTTTGGGGTATATGTTCTTCTGTTAGGCTTCTCATTGAATAGTTCCACTAGTTCTTGTCTCGTCTTGATATCACTCTCCTTAAGCATTTCATGCAGAATGTTGTCTTCTCCTGCCGCTTTGCCAGTTCTTCCATATCCATCTCGGCCATTTCTTCTGAGTTAACATTTACTATTTGAATTTTGTCGTTGTGATTGTTTTTTGGATTAATACAGATCTCCATTATAAGATTTCACAACTTTTAGTATCTGTTGTCTGTCTTCCATTATGTTGTTTCTCGCATCTTTTGTTTTTCTTATCTCTTTCTTAGGTGTGGTATGTCTTTTACATATATTTAGTCCTTTGTTTTGTTCTAATATGAATTGCACTTGTTTCGTTTGTTGTTCCAGTATATCTTGTTTCGCCATTTTTCTTGCTGTTTTGTTGGTTAACCCCTCATAAGAGTTATTCGGGGAATACTATGATTGAGAGACACAGTTCGATAGGACATTCAATTTCTGATGTCCGATAAAGCATTTACCAAGTTTTCTTTCGAATATTTTAGAATTTTTCTAAGTTTAACCATATATAAAAAGAAACAAAAAAATAAATTCTGCACGTCACCTATAGTGGACAGTTTTCGGTACCCATAGTGGGCATAGTATGTCCACCATAGTTTCGTACTTTCGTATACTAAAGAATCTTGTAGCCACGGAAATTGTATTAAAATGACATTGCAACCCTCCCAAAATGAGATAAAACCTACGTGTTGCTAAAGTGGCCATGCCATGTCCACAACAAAAACATGTATTCTTCAGTGTTCCGAAAGCTGACATGCCCTTATGTAGCCCTAACATTCCTATTCGACAAGAATGCTACTAAAAGGTAATTAAAATGAGCTAAATTCTTTTAGCTTAATATATCGAATTTTTTATTATTACTAAAATAAAGACTTTAAAAAGGCAAAAGTTAGTACTTGGTGACATTACCTTATATGAAGTTTTTTCGATAACACTTGAAGCCCTAAACTTCTCTTAATGCCTATACATTAATTTCTGCATGTTTATAAATCGTTAGCAGAAAGTGTTTCTAGAGCTTTTCACCTATTTGGCATTGCCTTTTAAGTTAATTATTTCTTGTGACAGCTCAATGCATATACATCCTATACTTCTAGTAACATAATATGTCTTATGCGTATATATTACGAAAAGAAATATTGAGTACACTCAGGATACAGAGCATATTCTCCTTATATGACGTTGGCAAATATACGTGTGTATTTTCCAAGAGTTTGTTCGTCGTAATGTAGTGTCTGTTGTTTTCTTACGATTTATAGAGACCCAGTTTTCCGTTTTAAAAGTGTATGTTGAAATTTATGTCGAAGTAAAGTATGGTAGAAACAAAATGCTCTTTTATTCCACATTAAGTCTGCTAGATAATGTACACAATTTTTTTAAAATTGGATTACGTGACCCACAAGTTACTATTACTAGCGAATATTTACTCAACACATGCAATTTCTATTTTCGGAAAGTAAATTACCATATATTTCGGAAATATGCTAATGAAAGGGAGACTCCTAAGTTGTTGGCACCGGCTAAAATGGAATATACCAGATATTAATGCATTTTGATACCGCCATTATGTCGCTAATATATTCATGACCTCATCTCGTGCAAGTTCTGGCTTAAAAATATTTAATTTGACGTTAGCAGAACGTTTTACTTATATTTTTCAATTCTACAATGAATCAACCAGAGTATTTGAGCGGTATGTTAATATGAGGTGTAAGTTGAAATATGGGATTTGGTTATGAAGAACTTTGAGGCAGTTTAGCTTGGTTCCAATTAATTCTGACTTGATGAGAAGCTATAGCTAGCGGCGGTTCCTCAAAAAGTGTTAAAGTGCAATTTCAAATTCGATGTCTGTTCCAAAAATTGGTCATCAGCGAAGCAAAGATGATTAAAAAATTGCCGACTACGAATAATATCCTAGCGAGCCTATTAGGAGATCCTCGCCTATTCGCTCCGTTTACTGTAAATATACAGTAAATGTAATTTGAGGCACCTTTGCTTTTTGTTCCCCGTGACCGTATGTAGACGTTAACTTTTAAGCTGGCCTTTGTGCACATTTAGTCAGTGCACTTGACGGTTACGCTCGATTTGGGTTATTTCGGTTTTGCAAATTTTGAGAACGGGGGAAATGTCGAAAGCTGATGAATATTTAAAGGCAATTAAATTTTCTTTGCAAATTAATTGTGTAGGAAGTAAAAAGTTCAACTGGTCCAACGATCAAAAGCTTAATTCGGCCAAAGGCTAGTTCTTGTTTTCTTAGTAACACTCTCGCGCTGCGGCGTTTAAAAATCGAGTTCGATTGAAGATGTGACGTTTCGAAAAGTCACAAAATTGCTCTTTACGTTCGAACAGAATGAAAAAAATCAATATGTTCCTCTCAAACAGCACTGGTTTCCTGAAAAACGGAAAAGAGTGATAATTACTACCCTTTATTATTGAGAGTAGTAGTATACATCTTTATTTCTAAAAAAAAAAAAAAAAAGGCTATCGACCTATCGGTCTTTCTGCCTTTGTTTAATACATGTAGTCTTAATCTGAATAAAAATAAATATGAAAATTCTCTTATTCTACGTTAACAATCTTATTAATAAGCTTTCCAATTCCAATGACAAGAAAAAATTATTTTATTGTCCAGTAGTCAGTTGCGTTTGTAAGTGTTCGAGTAGCGTTGCTGTAGGGAAACGGAATCGGGATTGTCTGGTTGGTCTTTTAAGACAAAGGGGATTCAGTATGGTCCAGTTGTAGGGGTTGTTCGTCCATTTTGTCTGTAGATGTATGAGTCTTTCCGAAATCTTTGTCATGTTTGTGCGTTCGTATAGTAGTTGAGTGGAGGGGTTGTGTAGTGGGTTTCTGGGGTGTCTTATTCGTGTTATTAGTCTTAGTGCAATTTCTTCTGTTGTTTGTATATAACGTTTTGTCCTTTCTGTTCCGTTGGTGATGAGTATATGTCCATAGTCTAGCAAGGGTCTACAGATAGCTTTATATATTTTGGTGGCGGTGTTTGTGCTAATTCCTCTGTCTTTGTAAGTTAGTGATCGGAAGTGTTTTGTTCTCTTTATTGTTTCTGCCCTGATGTATTATTGATATTAGCCAAGGAATAAATGATTAGCGGTTTTGCGTGAATATATTTTTCTTATTAAATAATTATTAATGGATAATGGCGATATAATTTGGTTAGCTTGAAGGGGCAAGATTTTCGTCAAAAGTATGAATACAATATGAAACATTTTGCTACAATTCTAGTGTTGTTTCTGTATGATAATATTTAATACTTACAATGCGAACGAATTTACAAATTTTGGAAAATTATTGCCAATATGCAGAAACTGTAGATTATTTTATAATAAAATCTTATTTATTGCGATCCTTAGCTTGTAAATTCATATTTTTCTCAGTAATTGTGAAAGTTTCATGAAATAGATGTCGTCCCCCAAAACCCACTACACAACCCCCCCACCCAACTACTATACGAACGCACAAACATGACAAAGATCTCGGAAAGACTCATACAGCTACAGACCAAATGGACAAACAACCCCTACAACTGGACCATACTGAATCCCCTTTGTCTTACAAGACCAACCAGACAATCCCGCTTCCGTTTCCCTACATTAACGCTACTCGAACACTTACAAACGCAACTGACTAGTGGACAATAAAATAATCTCTTCTTGCCACTGAAATTTTATTTAGTAATATCGTTAACCTAGAACAAGAGAATTTTCATATCTGTTTTTTTATTTAGATTAAGACTACATGTATTAAACAAGGGCAGAAAGACCGATAGGTCGATAGCCTTTTTTAGAAATAAAGATGTTTACTACTACTACTAGATGTCGTCTTCAATTGTTTTTGCTTCACTTCTTCTTGAGTTTGATTGTCTGTTGCTTCGTCGCGCTTTTCAAAACATTACAAATAATCCAAAAGAAATTCCTGGGTTCCATGGAACCCAGGAATTTCTTTTGGATTAAATTGAAATACAGTCAGGAAAATATACACAGTAATTACAAATAATAATAGCAATAAGAATAGCAAAAATAACAAAGAACATTATGAGATATGTTCACATGATTAAGACCAATTTTAAGTTTATTAATTCCATTTATTGATTTTGGCCTAGCTTGTTGAAAAAAAGACTTCGAAGCGCAATATATTGAGAATATAGCAAAATGTATTGGACAAAAACGGACAACTTTTTCAAAAGAATATATGCTCCTGTTGGTAAATCATTATTTCCAAATGTGAAAATGAAAACCGTTTGTAATAGCGCTTTTAATAGTAGCTACTGTTGAATGCCGCGATCAAAATTCGGATTTAATCAGATGTCTCAGCACCTTAGAACAAAGAGTGTTGGAATGGTATAAGTTGTTTTCCATTCGCTAATAACGACCACAATTTTAAAGTTTTTATATTTATTTTCTTAACAAAGAATTAATAACAACATTTTTTATAGCTGCATTGGGACACCATAAGCTGAAAGTTTACTGCCAGAAGACCCCTCTAATTCAACTATCTTGCAGTAAGTTAAAAAAATTATTAATTCTAAAAACATTTAATGTGTATTTGTGATGTGGAAAAACATCAAAGGCTTTGCGGTATGTTGACAAGTAGCGGAAGCAAACTTTTGCGTTCCGCTTTTGTTGTACATTTAAAAATGTCTGAAATGAATGAAAAAGTAGCATTCACGTAACTCTGAAAATATTAACATATTTTAAAAATACTTAATTTAATTATTTTAAATTTACGGCAAAATGTATGTGGGTAAGGTCATTGCTGTTTGATGATATATTTAGTGTTCACATACGTGTAATACTATGTGACTTAATTGAGTGTTGCTACACAAACCCCGTTTTTTAATATTTTAATGAATAAATTAAAATTACTTTATTTTGTAAATTATAATTTTTTAATTTTTGAAATAAAATTTCACTTTTTAAAACCATTTATAGTTTCCAATTAATTAGATGAAAATGCAAAATTATGATATGGTTATTATGTAACTTGGAACTTTGTACAACATACTTTTTAGTTATTTAATTATTTTTGTTGATGCACTTAATCTTTATTAACAAGCATCCTAAATGTAACCTAAATGACTACAGTTAGTTAACTGTGATATTCCCAGCGGTCCATTACAGGATTTCGCATGCTTAGCGCACTAAACTGTTGTGGCTAACCCGCACTGTTCTTTGCTTTTTCACGGTTTATTTCACATTACTCTTCATAAGCTCAAACGGTTTAGTCCTTTTCAGCCTCATTGTGTTCTGGCTGTCAGGCAGTTGAAGCACTTCAACATTCGGATAGTTGTGGAGGCTCTCTTCATGTCTCCTGGCTGCTATAGTTATTTCTTCTTTGACTGTTTGATGTCTTCTTTGCACCTGTAGCTCACGATGCAGATCCTCATTCTGAACATACCAAGGTGCATTAACCGTGTTGCTTAGTACCCGCTTCTGAAACACTTGTGGGCAATTGTAATTGCTTTGTTTGGTACAACCCCACAACGGAGGGCCAGATGTCCACACTGGTTTAAGGACTTGTTGGTAAACCAGTAGTTCGTTTTTGATCGAAAGCTGCGAACCTCTTCCCTGCTGCCAATACATGCTTTTATATTTGATTTTTAATTGTTCAGTTTTAATTTTAACGTGAAATTTCTATTTCACGTTATCATATCGTTATTATGGATATTTAGTATATGCATTACTTGCATATATTTTAATATTTTAAATAATAAAATTAATGTCAATTGTTCTATACGATAGTATAAATAAAGTCCTATATATTTTTAAAGATATCCATACCGCTACAAAGCATAATATAAACTTCGTAATAAGTAGTTCAAATTTGTGTCGATAGACATTTTATTTCAAAATAAAAGCATTTAAGTTCCTGTGAAAGTAACGTTGAAATTTCTCTTATATTGGAACATTTTGTTTTTTCTGGAACCATGTAATTTTGTCGACAATGCAAAAATAAATTGCTGCGTAAGTTACCAAGCACCGGAAACATTTGCTTTTCATTAAACTATCTACAAAAATCGATTTCATAACCTTCGCAGTTAAATTGAAAAGTGCTTTCTTCTTCGAGAGTCACTTAGCCTGAATTAGAGGAACTAAGGAATTTAATATTCGACTTCTTTCGGAAGATTTACATAATTAGTCTGCAAAAGAAAAGACATTAATTAATGGAAATCCTTTTAAACTTGTGCATAATAGCTTTAGTCAGTAAGTAAAGTAAATAACTGTTATTGACAGAAAGTATTGATGCAAAATGAACTTATGAACTTTCGGGAATACTATTGTAAAGAAAATATATTTATTCGCAGTCATGCTCGCTTGATTATTACTATATACACTGACTCAGCTTGATTCAGGAAGAAAAGAGTAGCTGAACTGAAATATGAGTATAATAATGTACTTTACTTTTCATGAAGTTCTCTTAAAATTAGTTATGCACTTCGTAAAACTTTTTATTTGCGGAGTGTTACCATTTCGCGTCTGTGAACCACCTCTCTAGATTCTTGTTAGCTTTCAAGGATTTATGAAAGTGGAAAATTTGTAATTTGCAAGGATTTTGAAAATTTATAAATTTTTAATATCAGCGTTTAAAAAAAATTGCGGGGAAGTGTAACACGTTTACTTGGAAACTTTGGAGTCAGACGTCAAATTTCAAATTTAAATAAAATAAATTCTACTTGTACATTTTGCTTTTCCATTCATTTAAAAAATAACAATTAATTTTCAATATCAAATCAACAACAAATCAATTTTAAGTGTTTCAAACGTAAAAATTAGTTTGATGATTTGGCGCAAGTTACTTGGGAGTGTTGTTGGTTAAAGAAGATCATTTATTTATATTATAAGAAACTTTCGGCTTCAAAAAACAATATATGTATATAAACAATCTTTATTTCGTAGAAATAGAGATTCGCAGAAACATAATATAATAAATAAACAAAAAAAAACTTATTCTTGTCATGTCTGTTCATCGTCTTGCAGGTTGGTTAAGTAGTGTTTGGAAGTGTTCAAGTAGTGTTGTAATTGGGAAACGGAAGTGGGATTGTCTTGTGAGACAAAGGGGATTCAGTATGGTCCAGTTCTGGGGATCATTGTTAAATTTTGTTTGTAGTTGAAATTATCTTTCGGTTGTTCTAGTTATTTTGTTCGTTCGTAGAGTAATTGATTTGAGGGGTTGTGTAGTTGGTTTTGGGGATGTCTTATTTTCGTAATTGTTCTCAGGGCAATCTGTTTTGTTGATTGAATGTGTTGTTTAGTTATTGTAAATGCATTCGGTTTCAGTATATGTCCGTAGTCAAGCAGGGCTCGACATATTGATTTGTATATTTTTGTCGCGTTTTTGTACTGATTCCTTTGCCTTTGTACGTAGGTGATCGGAAGTGTTTTGTCCTTTGAATGGTTTTTATTCTTATGTTCTGTACGTGTTTTGTAACTTTTAGTTTCTGGTCCAGTGTCATTGCTATGTCATGAAATGCATGCTAGTATTTCGCCTCTTGTTTTGGTCTAGTTCTGTTACCGTCTGTTATTATTGAAGGAGAGTCGTCCTTAATTTGATGATTTAGTAAAAGTAGTTGGTTTTTCATGGCGTTTGGTGTTAGTCTCCATTTGTAGATCCATGTAATTGTATTGTCTGTTAGTGTTTGAAGTTCTTCTACTGCTTATGCTGTATTTTTGTCGTGTACGATCAATGTAGGCAGATTTGTCAATGTGGCTTTTGTCGTGGAGACATTGGTTGTACGTCATGGCAGTATATATTGTAAAGAAGGAGTGATAGCGGCGATCCTTGCGGGAGTCCTCGTTCAGAAGAGAATGAAAAGGAGAATGTGTTGTCTATGCGTACTTCTAGTTGTATAAGAGTCCCTTATGCCAAACACTACCAAAGGCCCTATTTATGTCCACGAAGGGACCGAATTGGTATGGTGGTATGTTTGTTTAATTGATTATTGCAGTCTGTATTTAAATATAATTTCGAAAATTTTACTCAGCACTGGAAGTAATGTGATAGGTCTGTAGTTTTGTGTTTCCGTGTTGTGCCAGTCCGGTTTTGGGAATAGGTATTATTTTCCCGTTTTCCAGGAGTCTGGCATTGTGCTATCGCTGTGACATTTGTTAAATAAATTCAGTATGAGGTTATGTGTTTCTGGAGTTTTTATGTGTTTAGTTAGTTTAGAGTATTATGTTTTTATGTGTTTCTGGAGGTTATGTGTTTCTGGAGGTTTCTCGGTACATTGCTTTTTATATTATCCTTTCCGGGGGCAGTACTTTTTATATGTTCCAGAGCTTCGTTATATTCTTCGTCGGAAATCGGTTCATGGGTACGGTTTTCGTCGTTGTCAAAGTAATTATCGTGCCAGTCATTAACTCTGTTCCAGTTTTGATCGTCAAAATTCGGGTTGGTGGAAGTTGAAAAGGTCTCTTGATAATGCCTGGCAAATGTATCCGTTTTATCCTTGTCTGTATACAGTTCTTTTCCGTTTTCGTTGATTGTTCCGGTTGAGTGTTTTTTATTGTATTGTGAGAGTTTTTTTTATTTTTTGTCAATATCTTTTTTCTTCGTGTTGCTCTATTTCTTGACATGTTTCTAGCCATTTGTTTTGTTTGTATTGGTCTATCAATGTTTTTACATTTCTGTTAAGTTAGTTTAGTTTTTTACTGCCTGAATAGTTCTCTTTTTCGTTTAATCAGTGTTAGTATGAATGTAGGTATGTTGAAAGAAGGTGTTCTTTGTGTAGGGAGTATATTTTGCTATTGCTAGTGTCAGCTGTCGTTGTATGTCTTCGATGTAGCATTTCCCTTTGTGGGATTGTATGTAGTTATGTACTACTATGTTAATTTGTCAGATTGATGTTGTTTACAATATTTTCCGGGTGGCTGTGTGAAGTAATACGTCCCGTGTTGAGTCTGGGTTTCCAGGCATCAAAAATGTTGGCGCTGTTCGTATTTTTCCGAATTGTCCAAGAATTTGTTTAGTCGCGTTGTCTTGTTCCGATTTAAGTTCAGATCCCCGATTATTATTGAGTATTTGTACAGGCACGCTTTTGTTCAAATGTTTTGTTCGAGCCTTGAGTGGGGATGTATGTAAAAAAGGAATACATGGATTTGGTCGTCATAGGAAGGGATAGTGAAGTGGAGGAATTCGTTTGCAAGGGGGCAAGTGAGGGATGGGGGATTTGATTTGCCTAGTTTAATTTTTGGTGAGAGTAAAACGTTTGCACCCCCTCCGGCGTTTTGAGTGATGTTGTCATGTTTACACACGTACTGCCAGTCTCTGTATGTTGGTATTTGTCCAGGTTTCGTTTTGGTTTCCGCGAACATGCAGCAGTCCGTGTTGTTACGTTCTATGTGGTTGTTAATTAAGTGTGTTTTGTGTTTTAGTCTGTTGATGTTAGCGTAAAGAAGTCTCATATTTGTTAATCCATGTTAGTCACTGTTTGTTTGAGTTGGTCTCGTGGCTCAGTATGGGAACTTCTTCAGTGTGTTAGGCTGTAACATGTCAATCATTAGAGTATACATGTGTGTGCCAAAAAAGAGCATCGAGGTGTTAATATTAAAATCATCGGCAAATTGTTTTTAATTTTTTTTTGAGGAGTTCCTCCCTGTTTATGTTACAGCTTTTATTTAAGTGATGTTTGTATTTCTTGATTATATGGTCGTGAGTGAAGTCGTTATGGGAGAGTGAACTCTGCTACCTGCGGTCACTGAAATTGACACCTCGGCCGATCTCATGTTAAGACAGTTTAATTGCACGTTGGGAATGCCTTCGATTGGAGCTGTAGGTCTCTTCGGGCATCGCAGGCTCCAAGCTACATGGTCCTCAGAGTTGCAAGCGGCACATTTTATTGGGAGAGGCGATTTGCAGGAAAACGATGGATTGGCGCCCTGACACCTACCACACTTAACTGGTCCTCTGCAATCTTCCCTACTGTGGTCGAACAGGCCACACCGGCCACACGGTGCGGGAATAGGAGCTGGCGGTTTGCTCTTCACAATTGTGAACATACGTCGCAGAAAATGACTGAGTGCTCATTCATTAGCCTCTCGAAATATCATCCGTTTACAGAACCTGATGTTAAATTTTTGTTTCTGTAGTTGCTAGAGGAACATGTCGTCTGTGATCTCTAAGTCACTGTGGCTACTACAGAATAAGAGGCTGATATTTGGCTGTTTTGATTTGCTTTTGGAGTTGTTGTGGTGTTGTTATGGTGTATCTTAAATGATATTATTTGTTTTTGAATCAGCAGTTGAAGTGGCTGGAACTCTCTTTATTATGGCATCTTTATTGTTCTCCTTTGCTTTTTCCCATTCAAGGGTCATTTGAATCCTGGATGTTGTGACTGCGGCTTCTATTAGAAATATGTGCGTGAAGTTGTGGCGTTGGTGTTGTTGTAATGGCAGAGTTGTGGTTGATGTTGAAGTTGTTGTTGTTGTTGCTGTTCTTGTTGTGGTGGCAGCCAAAGGTTGTTGCTGAATCCTTGGAGGCATGAATGTTTCAGCCCTGTCTGGTGTTGGCTGAGGAGTCGGTGAGGAGGGTTCGGATTTTCTGTTTTCTTCCTCTTTTCTTCGATTTAGGTTTCAGGAAGAATCCTCCTTCCTGGGAGGCTTGTTCCGATTCGGACTCCTGCAAGTTCCCAGGGTTCATATTTGTTGTCTATGCAGCCCTGTATCGATAGATTTTTTAAGCTTAGAATTCGAATGGAACGAACGGATTCCTACCTAGAACGTCTTACCATCAGAAAAGCTATCGCAAGACTCAAAAAAACAATATTATTACAAAATCCGTGAATTGTAATTTCTGGTAGACTTTTATGTTTTCGTCTCTGCTCAAGTTGCGACTGATTTATTAGCTACCCTTCTAATTCTCATGCATCAAATTTTTTAGAAGGCAGGAGTGACTTTCTGCATGTGAGCTCTATGCAAGCGGAAAGTAAAGCTCTAATAATGGGCTCTTTGAAAACGCCATTATTGCGGGGATAGTTTTACGACGGTAAATCCATTAGCGGTTATTAGTTCAAGCACCTCTAGGAAAATCGGAAATTTAAATATTCTCCATAATCTTTAATGAATTTAATTACAAAGCGTATTACTCATAATTGGTTCTTTCTTATAGCCCGCTTGGATGTTGCTATAACTCAATTGAAATTATTTATGAACCAGAAATTATTCTGGTAAATTCAGAGAATCAAATCTAATTTAATAGAGTCAACTTCAGCTCCTGGCTTTCACTTAGCTAATTATTTCCCTTTTTTCCAGGGACCAGTTTTTTCAACGTAATGTATTTTCTAAGTTGTAATCCAATTCATAAATGGTTCTGTAGATATTAGTAACGACGAAGATAAAGTAATACTTGAAGTAATTTAATAGACAATCAGTATCAATTCACACACCAAAAACTTAGGAGCTTTCGGTTGTGTATCTGTGTATTGTGTACTTGTCCTAATCTACAATTTCTTCGACGTGATTCAGGTACCGGTGTTAACTAATTTTCTTGTGGTTTTTACGTACTCTACGTAGATGCTTCCATAAAGAACAATTATGTAATGCAGCAGCTCCACCAGGTTTCCGATTCTGTTATTTACTCTTGGAATAAAGGGGAAAAAAGATTGTTTTGTTCCTAGACAGCGCGATTTAACTACTATCTTGAACTCTATATTGAAATATACCCTGATGAAAAGCTTGTTCTACGTGGTTGAATATAATATATCTTGTGGCCACGCGGTCTCCTTTCCTGCTTACTATGACATCCAAGAAAGAGAGCTGGTCTCGGAGTCTTCTTCTATTTTCTTAGCAAATTGTATTCTTGTTGCCTGTTCAAGCGGTATATGAACTTGTCTGCGTTGTCGCATTCATGTTCCTAATATAGAAATTTTGTAACAATAAAAGTGTTGTCTGCATACCGATACCAGATCATCGGCGATACGGTGCGAAGCTCGAGGATGTTTATTCGATTTTTTCCTTAACTGAGTCAAAAATCAAAACAAGCTCTTTCAAGTCAAAATCAAAACAAGGCGCTTGTGAAATCGTATGGGTTAGTAAGTTTTTTGCACAAAATGTTTCGTTATTTTTATTGCATTTTATTATTTCATTCTCTTTACTTTTTGATTACTAGATAATATTGAAATAGCGGACATTTGTTAGGTTTTCGCAATTAATATATATGAAGTCATGTTCAGAAACCGGTCCTTGTATTTCTTAGGAGTATGCTGGATTATAGTTGTAAAATATATCGAATACATCATAATTCCAATTGAATAATTACTAGTAGAATTTCTAGCTTCGAATAGCTAAAGTATGGCGCAATTTTGTTAGATATTTGAAATGTGAGTTAAGTACTATTTACTAATTCTTATTAAGTATGGAATTTACAGTTCTTATTCTTATACCAAACACCATTCAGTGATTTATTTACTTGAAGAAGTTGATGCTTAAGATAGATTTTTGCCGAAATGCTGTTTTTACCAAAATTTCATTGTTTTGCTATAGTATCGTTTGCCTCCAAGGAAACGATATCAAATTTACAAATGATTTGCAAGAAAAATCAATGCTTTCATCAAATCCAAATTTTCCTACAAAGTACCTTGAGCATTAAAGAACTCGATAAAATTAAACGTGAGAATATACATCATTAATGTTCGTCCAACTTCACTATCAAAATTTCACAGCTTTATACAACATACTAGCAAAATCTTGCTTCTATCCATTCAATTTTATAGGGAGAAAATCTCAACGTCTTGGAATATTCTCTTTGCTCATTACTTGGCCATGCCAACTCCTGCAGCTGTTTATCGTAACGAACAATAACCCGTAGTCGTAACCAGCAATAATGAAACTCTCTAACATTTTCAAGTTTCTTTCTTTCCTTAGCTACGGAATTTAGTCCGCACTCTGATTTCAATGGCCATAAAATCTCTCCACTGCATTCTGTTCTCTCGATTTTGATATTGGATGGCAATTTAGAAATTCAGCACAACAGCAAGAATGTCAGATAGGTATGTTAATTGCCTTTCGAATGATTGCGTTACATTAAACTGAAATTGGAATGCTACGAATAAAGTTTTTCGAGTAGATTTTACAGACCATATTCAGATCTTATTTCGAATCTTCAAGGTGAATACAAAAATATTAATCATGATTTAAAAAACTCTTGATCATTAATCAGGATTAAACACTCTGCCATACGTCATGACCTTTCTTGGCTCCCAGCAGGTATGTGTTATGCTCAAAGACCAGCCAGACTTTTTATTGGAATTGATACAGTTTTGAGATTTCAGATAATCAGCATTGTAGTGTTTCAGTTCAAGAGTTACGACGAAATCCATTAATATTTTCAAACACACAACACAGAGGAAGAAATTCTAAATATTCAATTCACAAATAGTGTCAGACTATAAAGGCTTTGAAAACCTTTATCGTCTGACATCTGCTTATGTTGTTACGGCGTATTTTCAGGCGGATATTCAAAGAACATTTTAGCGAAACAGATAATTTTTGTGATTAAAGTCACCGATTTTCTATTTCAAGTTTTAGAATTCAATTTTCGTTAGCGTCTTCCTACGGTACGGTATACTAAGGAAAAAAGTTGTGATCGCACTATTCAGATGAACAACAAATGTTACTAATGTGAACTTAATCGTATTGCTTGGCAGACATTAATATCAGTTGATACTCATAATTTCAGTGGCTCATATCACTCACACTTCTATTCACTCATTAGTTATATGATCAGGGATAAGATAAACATTTGCCAGTGTTCTGAACCAATGATAAAATATTCAATTCATAAATCGTCCTGCTAAATATTCAGTTTAACTGGCCACAAAAAAGTGTTTTATTGAAGTGTAAAATGATATTTAATAAATACGATGATTGTAAAATAAGCCTACTTTCATCACCTATTTTGTGAAAGCTAACATACATAGTGCTTCGATTTATGTACGCAAAACAACAAATTGTTCCTCATGTTATTCCAAAAAGAAAAATTTAAGGAAAATTATTTCGGATGATAACACCCACGGGATTTGTTTGTTCAGATATACTCACTGTAATGAGTTTGGACAGACCCAATGTAGGGGTGTGGCACATGACTTATTTACATGTGGATGGCTAGCTGGATTGTAAAGTATTCTTTTTCCTTTTTTGAGTTGTCGGCGGCTCTTGTCTCTTTCGGTTCGCAATATATGACGCTGATAAACTATTCGAACGGATAATTATGATCAGTAAATCAGTGTACTACTGGTTTACCACGTTTAGTTGAAGATAATAAGTTTTTCTGATAGGAATTATTAAGTGTCTGGACATCTTTGGACTCAAGAGTGCTTGAACTTGGTATAACAAGAATCTGGCCATCATACCAAAATTCATACAGATGAACTGATGATGGTGGAGAAAGACACCGAAACGTATTTGTAAAAATTTTAACTAATAAACACTAATATTGACTGGAACCCAGGAATTTCTTTTGAATTAAATTGAAATACAGTCAGGAAAGTATACACACTTATTCACTATATCATACAAAAAACGAAAAACCTAGTCATTATTTTCTATAAAATTGTCAAAATGATGCCAACCGTGAAATTAAGAATGATATATTAAGGTTTTTGCATTGCATTATCAGTTATGGAATAGTAGCATGGGGTGGAGCTTATAAAAAATAGCACAAATCGATTGCAAAACATACAAAATAAATGATTAAAAATAGTCAATAACAAATAACCTTGTTGTAAACGACTACCCTATGAATTTAGAACAATTATATACATTTGAAGCATTGAAATACCACTATACTTCTCTGAAAAATAATTATCTCACCTCTGCTAGTGTTACTGGAAGTAAAATCCTGATTGCTCCCAAAAATAAGAAAACAGTAACTGATAAAGTTTCGTACAAAATCGCCATTCAGACTTTCAATAACTTGCCAAATGAATGCAAAGAATTGTATCCGGATAAAAGATCACATATCAATATGTTGAAAGACTATAAAATTTAACTTCTAGAGTTCTAGAGTTTTTACTCACTGTTAAGAATGCACTCTCATATCTAATCTTATAGAATAAGAACTTTTCTCGATAGCGCAATCAAGAATACTTTAATTTTAGTTAGTGTGTAGGATTTTATTGTTGTGTTTTTGTTGAGTTTTCTTTTTTATTCTTGCAACTGGACCTGCGTATAGATAACTGTATATATCCCTGCAGAGTTTTACAGTCTTATGTATAATTTGCTGTAAATCTTTTCTAGTTAAATAAATAAATAAATTGTTACCGTAAATATGCATCATTCGTGAAGCTCATTGATTCAGATTGGAATTATAGATGAAAATTGTAATTTTATGTGACGCCTATGTACAAAAATTGTTTTGGTCGGCCCCTTGTTGTGCGAGATAAATGCACTTTGAATAAACAATACAACGTTGGCACTTTTCAACCCATATGGGAATTTCCTGCTTACAAATCGAACTTTAGCCATTCGACATATCAAAAAATGTATTTTCTGTGTAAGCTGATAAATCAATAATAGAGTTTGCATCTGTGCCAGTAGATATTTTAAAGCCATAGGTGAATAAGGCGCGCAAAATCTTTTGAAGAGGTTGGAAATAGGGGTAAACCACATCCACATGTTTGGAGATATTACGAATCATTTTCCGACAGATTTGATATTCAAAATTTTACTGATAACATAGTGGTTATAATTGCTTCTAAGATCAGAAAGTTATTTAGTGTAGGATTTTGTATTGTGATAGTATGTGATGGATGTATGGATGTATTGCGACAACCATATCTGAAAGGACTGTGAAATAGCAAGTGATAAACAATGGCAACTTCTTCACATTAAATTATATTTTCATCCGAATAGCTTTGCTGCGCAATATTTAGATTCCAATTGGCAAAAGGGTATTGCATTTGCTTTCTATCCCGATATTTTAATATTTTGTTAGGCTTTGGAATATTTTAGTGTCACTGTTTCTGTATTTTACTTAATTTTCCATTAAATGTTTGACGTTCAAAACCTCTATGATGAAGCGGAAAATAATGATGCCTGTATGCCAAAGTCTTACGCTAGGAAGTTTTTTTTATTATATCGAATATTATCTACTTAATTATTCCTCTGCATAAGATGGAGGATTTTTCCCAGCAGTTATAATTCCAGAAGTCCCACGAATCAGCAAGATATTCGGTTTTCAATGTTTAGTTCAATTCCATTCCAGTGTAACATCAAAACTGCATTTTAATACTCACAGTTCGGCTATTTACACACATCATAACTGCAGCAAAAAACAAACAATCAAATACAAAGCCTCTAATTACGGAATAATGAAAAATCCATTAGTATTTATAGGTGCAACAGGAAAATTTAATATTCATCCCGCAGACCTATAACTGGCTTTTCGGATAATAAAACAAACATTTCATTGAAGTCATATATACGTTTAGTGAGAACATTTCAGTTGTATCCTTTTAACAGCCTTATTTCGATTAAACCATTTTAAGGAACTATTTTCAAAAAATATTTTCCTCGAGACACCCATTCTAAATAGTCCAGTAAATATTCTGATATGTTTTTTATTAATTAACACTCAGCCATACTACTACAGTTTGAGGTCATAGTGAAAATGGGCCTTATACGGCAAAATCGATGATCTGATTATAAAGGATTACATATCCATGCTATTAGATCGGAACGTGTATCTTGCGACTAGGGAAATTTCGAAACTGAATTACCTAATTAAAATTGGCGCTTTTACATTACGTCTACACCCTTTTGCAATGCATGCCAATAGTATCCATTCAAGCTTAAGGAAGGGCGTAGTTCGTCGGATTGATAGAAAGTTTGACAACGGATTCTTCTGTTAAATTTAATATGCTGTTATTATATTTAATACAGCTACTACATAATATTGTTAGGTGTTACTGAGGAATTATTCAAAAATGTTAATAATATATAATAGCAAATTTAGAATATTTACATGATACGAATGACCCATGGTTTCGTTGGTATGAATTTGATTCCGATTCACAGTTTTAACCCAAATGACATATTTCAATAACACATACTCTGATTTATTAATGTAACGGAAAAAGCAAATATTACAAAATGCGATAAGTATTTTCAACAATAACACGCGATTGTAGTAGGTGTGTCTCCACCAATATTATAATCCGATAAATAATATTTGTATATTCATATTGATTGTTGCCAAAATTGTGCGATGAATGCTTTTTTGCAACTCTGAAGACATTTAACTTGAAGGTAAGTAGCGAATTTATCTGGTTTGTGTATATTAGTTGTTTCCTTTCGAAGTCTATAGCATTTTATTCAGGTTTTTCTTCATACGGTTGTGTACGCATCGGTTCTCATATTACCGTTATTAATTATCGTTTATTTTTCTTTCTCAGAGCAAAGTTGTTTTAGTGATGAGGCTAAATTTGCTTATGATGTCATAAGTGCTTTACACAATATTCACATTTGAAGTGACGCTATTTGAACCAATTTGTATATTATTCATATCTATTTTTTCCAAAACATCTTAATCCATTGATATAGGGAATCTATGTGTATGAGCGTAATAACGTTGCAGAGCTTCAATTGTACTTTTCCACCTCTAATAAATAATACCATGCGTTATTTCGATTCCAAGTGAGACATTTGCAGAACAAAAACGTCAGCGAAACTCACAACAAAACTACCCGTATTTGATTGCAGGCTTACAAATGTTTATGGGATCTTTCTAATCTAAATACTCATGATAATGTTGCGTATACACAGGGTGAGTTTTTTTCGATGAGTAGTAGTAGTAAAAATCATTTTTTCTTGAAAAGGCTAACGACTTATCGGTCTTTCTGCCTTGGGTTAATTACAAGGTTTTGCATGGAAATTTAATCACTAATGTATATAATGTAATTTAAAAAAATGTACATACTTTATGTCTGGAGATGCTCCAATAGGGTTGAGGTTGGGAAGAGGAAGCGCGTTTGTCTGGTCGGTCTTCTTAAACAGAGGAGGTCCAGGAAGATCAGATTGTGAGGGTTGTGTTTCCATCTTCATTGTAAGACGGGTATTCTTTCCGTAATCCTTGTCAAGTTTGTGCGTTCGTAGAGTAGTCGGTTTGGCGGATTGTGTAATAGGTTTGCTGGGTGTCGGATTTTCATTCTTCTTCACTTTGTCAGTAGCATTGGCGAATAAAATATGAGCGTTGTCTATTAGAGGTCTGCAGATCGCTTTATATATGATAGTAGCTGTCTTGGTGCTGATACCCTTGTTTTTGTAAGTAATTGTGCGGAAGTGTTTTGCTCTCTTGGGTAGTTCTGTTCTGTTGTTTTGAACGTGTTTAGTGATTTTTAATTTCTTGTCCATTGTTATTCCTAGATATTTCACATTGTCGGTGGCTTTGGTTATTTGGCCGTCCGTGGTGATAGTTGGGAAGTCTGACTTAATTCTATGATTTGAGAGGAGCAGTTGGTTTTTGGATGCGTTTGGAGTGAGTCTCCATTTATAGAACCATGCTGTTATTGTGTCTGTAAGTGTGTGGAGTCGGGCTAATGCCCGACCGGTAGTTTTCTCATGCGCGACAAGGGTGGTGTCGTCAGCGTATTGCAGCAAATAAACGTACCTTGCTTTTAGAGTCAATAGACAATAGTCTTTTCCGGGTACCGTATTTTTTAGTTGTGCTAAGGCTTTGCGATCATAGGAAGATCATAGTTTTAATGTTTCTGTTTAAGTTGTTAATTGTTCTTTTGAGAGAGTCGTCTTGGGTAATTCCGTATTGTCTGTATAAATCTCTTTTATGTTTTATTTGCCTTAGTATAAACCTGTATCTCTTTTAATTTGTGGTGATAATTTTTTTATGTTATGTGAAAGTTGATCTTGCAGTTCATCGATGGAGATGATTGGGGCTGGCCTTTATGTAGTCAAGTGTGTGTAATTTAACCTCATCCAAGTCGGTCTTGTTTAGGTTGAGTTTTTCGGAGTTGGGGTTTGCTGTGGGGATAGTAGGTACAGTTTGTTGTGAGTTGAAGTTAAAAGTCATAGCCAAATGGTCTGATCCGAGTTCGTTGGTCAATCTTATCGTGTCGATGTTGTTTGTAATGTTTCTTGTATGTAGTAAAACGTATGGTGTTTAGTCTTGATTCTCAGGCATCAAACATGTAGGTGGAGTGTGTCGTCTTATAAAATATGTGTTTTGTAACAATCTGTTTAATGTCTCTTTTTCATTTTGTTCATGTTAAGGTCTCCAATAATTATTGCATATTTGTATAGACTTGCTTTCGTTAGAATATTTTGCTCTATCTAGGAGCGTGAGTGGATTTACACTAAGAAACTGTGCACTTTGTTGTCCAGGTAAGGTAGAGTAAAATGCAGGCAGTCGTTTAGAGGGTTGTTCAGGGAAAGAGGATTGGCCCTACCCAGTTGCACCGTTGGCTTAAGTAGGACTGTCGCACCCCCTCTAGCGTTGGCCGTGGTGTTGACATGTTTAGAAATGTATTGCCAATTTCTGTAAGTAGGTGTTTTTCCCAGTTTTGTTTTAGTTTCTATAAACATGCAACAGTCGGTCTTATTACGTTCTATGTGATTATAAATCAGTAGTTTTTTGCAGTTAAGTCCGTTGATGTTGGTGTAAAGTAATTTTAAGTTGAATGTTCTATGTCAGTGATTCTTTTCGATGATTGGTTCAGGGATCTTCGAAACTACAGCGGATACGAAGAAGGTTAAATGGACAAGGAGATGCAGTTATCAACGCGCTACTCGAATATAATAAAAAATAATTTATTCCAATATATTCCTGGGTTTTTCAGTCAATTTTATTGTCACTAATTATGGTGTTATGTGATGAGCCCTGCGTTTCGTCCCGGGTCTACCTATTGGACTCGTCAGTAAGGCTTTAGGTAGACCCTGCCTTATACGCCAGACATCGGTTCTACGTGTTCGGACGTAAATGAACCGTGCCGGTATAGATCTTCTGCGGTGAGATATTGGCAACCCGTGTTGCCGATTAGCATTAGATTGAAAACCACTCGTTCCTTCTGCTTTTTTTCTCCCAAGCATCTATATCTTTTTCGTATATTTCTTTTTCCTGACTGTACTTTTAATTTATTCCAATATATTCCTGGGTTTTTCAGTCAATTTTATTGTCACTAATTATGGTGTTATGTGATTCATTCACATAATATGTGATTCACATAACACAATAATTAGTGACAATAAAATTGACTGAAAAACCCAGGAATATATTGGAATAAATTAAAAGTACAGTCAGGAAAAAGAAATATACGAAAAAGATATAGATGCTTGGGAGAAAAAAAAAGCAGAAGGAACGAGTGGTTTTCAATCTAATGCTAATCGGCAACACGGGTTGCCAATATCTCACCGCAGAAGATCTATACCGGCACGGTTCATTTACGTCCGAACACGTAGAACCGATGTCTGGCGTATAAGGCAGGGTCTACCTAAAGCCTTACTGACGAGTCCAATAGGTAGACCCGGGACGAAACGCAGGGCTCATCACATAACACCATAATTAGTGACAATAAAATTGACTGAAAAACCCAGGAATATATTGGAATAAATTAAAAGTACAGTCAGGAAAAAGAAATATACGAAAAAAATAAAAAATAATATAAACAAAAATAATAATGATAAGTATAATAATGTTTGTTTGCATTACTCTCCGGATAATTTTTTATTTTATTTCTTCTACAATCCTAAATGTTTGTTTCCTAAAAACCTGCTTATAATAAGCAATTTCAATTTCTAATTAAGCAAGTTTTTTTAATGTTTTCATTTCCATGGCCAAACCTAGTATTTTCAATTCCTGTACTCTTAATATCTTGACTTTTACGTTGACAAATTCCGGTCATACTCATTGAAACAAAGAGCAATTAACAAATATTTAATAACAACATGGTAACTTAACTGACTCCTTTAAGAAATATAATCGAAAACAGGGAAGAGAAAACCAAACTAGTTGGGCGCAGAATTACAACTTAAGGGTCGTGCATTAAATGGTCAGGTCGCTATTCAACTGGAATTTACATATGCTATACCTGGTAATACTCAAAGCATTACCACTTTGTCGACAGTTCGGTAATATAGCTTGCCATTTTAACACAACAGAAAGTTATTTGGGTGTGTTAAGATCACAATAGCTTCCATCGCAACCTCCCAATCCTCAATGGCGGTATCCCAATCTGTAGCTTTCTCTGTATTACACAATCTAAGCATTGACACTGTGAGGTTGTGTAAACTGAACCGCAGCTGCTTGGAATTATGTAGGACCGATGGTGCTAGATAATCTCTTTTCAAACAATAAACAGAAATGCTGAAAATTGCCACTTATATCAAGCCCCAAAATGGATTGCTTTTCTTTCGGAAATGTAGTTAGTCTATGTAACATATTCTTATTTGTAAATATAATTTTGCTTTCAAAAATTATTCTCTTTAGGACCTTTAACAACTTGTGAAAATGTCTTCTGTTACATCTGACTTACTTAAAAATAAATTTTTCGTTATACATATCAGCTATACAGAGTAATGTTCCTGCACTCTTAAAAATAAAATGTCTGCTACCAAAGGACGTACATATATTTTAAACCTCATTTTTGAAACTGGCAATAACGAAGATTCTTTATTTTAACAGTCCAAACTGAAGTTAATTTTGCAACTTTTCGCTTTTACGGCTCATCATTCACCCAACGATCCGCTGTAAAAGTTATATATGAGGAAATAACACTAATTTATCCATCTTCTGGTATGTCCTATTATTTTCTACATATTCTTTTAACCTTAAAATGTGAAACCGGTAACAAAATAAATTGGTTTTTACCTATTTGAATAAAACTGCATCAACAGTTAATTTTGGGTTAACGGGATTATATGAGAATGTTTTGCACAATTATTGTAAGGAATTAAACATTCAATATTGATTTTAATTCGTTTAAATGGCGTGCATTAGCTACTAATCTGTTAAACAGTGAATAAAGCACCTTTCTTTTCTAGCTATGCCGAAACAGCAATAAACTCTTGTAAACATTTGATATCACATTATTGCAAGTTTCATAATCATAGCTGATTATATGAAAAATGTTATGCTGCGATAGTAAGGACTATATTACAGCAAGTGTTATATTGGAAACAGGCAATGCACGTCATATTTGCTATGTAAATTACTAACAAAAATCTGGAATTTATATCTTTTCGAGCAATCTGTTACGATTTACAGTGTCATTCGCGAGCACCGTGCTAATTTGTGGTTGGCTATTGGAAGCCTGTATCATCAATCAATTTCAAATGTTTTACTTTTGGATATGAAAGGTTGAAATCGAAAAGAATAAAAGTAACCGCAATTTAATTAATTAAAATATATGAGCAAATGGCATGGAATGGATGAAAGCTGGATCTTTGCCAGCTGTTTTTTATTTTTTAAATTGTCTGCCTTGGCGTTGCAGGATCAATTTATCGAAATTTTAGTGCGGCCATTTTCTCCAGTACCTACCTATCTACACGAGACATCTTAATAAATGCAGTATATGCCACTTCTGAATTGGCCCATAACACTGTCGTTTGTATATTTTAAAGGGAATGTGATCATAAAACGTTTCATAGCGTAGAAAGAGAGGAAAAATAAGACGCTTTTTTCAGTGTGCAGGTTAATTTTCTTCCATCATTCTACAATGAATACAGTTTTTTAAAATTAATTCCTACTTTTACTCGTAGATATAGTTATCAGTTATTTTGCTTCGGTTCAAGAACGTATAATACGAACTAAAGGCAAATAAGTTTATCGAGAAGTTTCGATATAAGTTGCAACTCACTTTCAAAGAGGATATATCACTCTAAAATATCTGTCGTATTAAAAAATTATATCTATTTATATGTTTAGCCATCCCTTTGTTAGAGAAATCAGGACGTTTTGTGATAGACAAATATATTGACTGGTACGCCAACAAATTCCAGATAATTTCTAAGCAAGATTGATAATATTTCGAACAATCTGTAAATTCAATACATTAGTAGTAGTAAACATCTTTATTTCTAAAAAAAGGCTATCGACCTATCGGTCTTTCTGCCCTTGTTTAATACATGTAGTCTTAGTCTAAATAAAAAATAAAGATAAAAATTCTCTTATTCTAGGTTAATAATCTTATTCAATACATTATTTGATGGGCAACTAGACAAATATATTTTCTACTATTTTGCATTACACATTCCCTAGCATTTACTTTCACTTAAGTGGATGTATAATAAACCTGCCAGGTGCATACCTCAGATATCTAATCAATATTTGTATTGGAGACGGATATACAACTGTTCTATACACATCTGAGGGAATTGTGTGCTGTCTGGGAGAATTATTCCAAGGACTATCGACAATGCAATTTCAATTGGTGCGTCGTCTCTGTTAATTGGCTATTTCATCTGTCTTGTCTACATTTACACGCTTTGAATTGCTGCAGACATTGTACTATTGTCTTAACATGGTTACATACTGTTTAGGATATCGTAATCGTATTATATTCTATATGTTCTAATTAAATATCGAATACATTATGTCTAAGTATAATGGCTGCTTTAAATTAAGAGTCCGAATTTTCGGCCATCGCAGTGAAAAACATTTTTTTAATCGAAATTTCTTTATAATAAAATTCTATTTGTTTTAACTCTCAATAACAACAAGGAAACAATTTGGTCGAAGAGAAGTTCAATATTCAACATACTTTGAGATATGCAGGGTTATCCAAATAGCTCAGTTTATATAAATTTACACCCGTAAAGGTTCACTGACAAGATACATGTATTTTTAATGTACACGGAATATTTTTCTGCAGCGCTTTTTTTAGCTAGAATTTATTTGAATCCACATTAGTTGGATTTGACTGTGGTTTGCTCGTTATTACAATTTCTTGTTGTAATGTTATTTGTTGTCTTATGAAAGGTTGCCTCTGGTAAGTGTGTTCGCATTATTGTTCAATCATAGTTTATATCATCATTAAGAAACCAACTCCTAATTTAAATCAATAATTCAAAATGATAGAAATGAAATATCAATAACGCTTTACAAAATAGATCGAATGGGTAACAGTGACAATAAACCCAACAAAACGTACATCCTACAGATTACAGCAATTATTTGTCATAACTAAGGACGTAGACTCTAATTAGTATTTCTAAATGCACATATGTTGTAAATTCGTTTTTGTCTATAGATCATTGCAACAGTGCTAATAATAAATTAAATGTGCCAATGAACATTTAATATTCTGTGCCTTATCATATTTTAATTTTCCTATAAATTCTGAACACTTTTTGCTGGCTCTACTCTCAACGTAATAAAACACACCGAATAGTAATAAGTAATTTAACTTACTAATTACTTTAAAACCAATTTGATGTGTTGCTCATTTACTCTGCGAGAGAATGCAGGTTGCATGTAGAATAATAGAGAGATGGTGCACCGATGCCGGATTATCAGTTAATCTAGCCAAACGGAGATTATGCTCTTTACAAGGACAAGGAAAATAAAGGATTATAGGCTTCTAATAAACGTTCTTACCCTCGTGAGAGAAGTCAGTTGCTTATGCGTGACCCTAGACACTAAACTCACGTGGAACCCCTACAAAAGGCTACCGTCACTATGTGGCACTTGCGACGGGCGCTGGGGAAAAACGTGGAGATAAAACCATACGTTATGAAGTGGTTGTACACTGCCGTTATAAGACCGAGGATATGTTATGGTTCTGTGGTTTGGTGGCCGGCGGTGGACATCCCGGTGGGGTGCATATCCCGGAAACTGGCGGGTCTGCAACGACTGACCTGCCGAGCGATGACCGGCACAATGAGGACACCGAGACAAGGGGTGCAATGTTGGTACACCGACGGCTCACGGGTGCCCAATATGGGATGGTCTGGGGCAGACGTGTACGGCAAGACACAAACAGGGGAGCGTCCTTTTCGCTGGGAAGCTGGACGACAGTGTTTCAGGCTGAATTATATGCTATTCTCGAGGTTGCACAGATAGGGAAGTTACAAAAGGATTAGAGGGAGTGATCGAGATCTACTCCGACATCCAGGCTGCCCTCAAGGCACACTCAAGTGTTAAGACTGATCCAGGATTGCTGGGATGCCCTGAACGAAGTGGCAGAACAGAAACAAGTAAACCTGGTGTGGATTCAGGCGACATGGGTTTCGCGGGAAACGAGAGGGCCGATGCATTGGCAAGGCTCGGAACTTCTTAAGGGTTAAGTAACCCACAGGTAGCAAGCGCTCTAAATGTCTGGGCTCTTAGAGGCACCACAGAGATGTGGAGAAAGGCGGAAGGGTGTAGACAAGCCAAAGGGTTGATTGGAACTACAAGTAACAACAAGGCATCGTCCAAATGGTTGATGTCAAGGAGTCGCTGGGACTTGGGAATTCTGGTTGGGGTCACGACAGGCCACTGTGGTCGAAACAGACACCTGCACCTACTAGGAATTGGTGATAGCCCCGAATGTCCACAATGTGGAATGGCGGAGGAAATATCATACCACCTATTAGCAGTCTGCCATCATTGGTAGTCTACTAGGAGGCGGCTTCTTGGGGCCTTCACACTCTCCCTCATCGAATTGTCTACCTTTGAGTGGAGACGGATCCTATCCTTGTCTTTGACTGGGTGGTGAAGATCAGGACTGGTATATTGTGGATGGAGGGGGAAAGGCGAAAAGGGCCTTTAAGGCCGACTCGCTGGACCCATCGGGTGCACCCCACAGTACTGCTACTACTACTAGATCATTGCAACAGTGCCAATAATAAATGAAATGTGCCAATGAAAATTTAATATTCTGTATCATTTTATCATATTTTAATTTTTCTATAAATTCTGAACACTTTTTCCTGGCTCTACTCTCAACGTAATAAAACACATCGAATATTAATAAGTCTAATTTAACTTACTACTTACTCTAAAACCAATTTGATAGGTTGCTCATTTACTCAATCCATTTTCAGGCGATCAATTATTTCTTTATTCAACATGTTGAACTGTCTCTAAAAATTCCGCTCATTTTCTAGCGTATTCTGGTTTTTAACGCATCACTGTGATTTGGTTTATTCGTATAAATATTAGATTTAAAAGACTACCGAAATGAAAGTGTGTTATTCATTATGAGATGAGTACTGACATGTTCTTATGAGGCATGTGAATTGGGGTTAGAAAATAAAATGGATTAAGCAGGCATTCGCTCAAATTGAAGGAAATCCATATACCGTTCCCCGTTTAAACTTTGTTCGAAAAAAGATGATCCGAGAGTTACATTTCTGACAATACCGTTCTATCCTTCAATTTTTCAAGAAGGGTCTGGTCGAAACGTTTGTATCCATTAAGAATGTTCAGTGGCCGAAAAACTACAGTAATTTCTGTTGACGTGAGCATTCAATGCGACCAGAGCGTAAGCCGGATAAATAAATACTTATTGAAGCTTAAACTTTGATACTTTATTTTCATAAAAAAAAATTATAAATAATTTTTTGCAATCAAAACAACAAAAATATAATACACTGTTCTCATCAAAAAATACTTATACCGTACGTGTTTGAGTGTTTTCTCAAACAGTTGCTAAATTTAAAATAACTGGCTCCTTTCATCGCGCACGAAGTGTTTAATACCTCGAAAATATTTTAAAAGGTAACGATGGAAATACTAGCTGGCTTCTTTGGGAAAACCGTCTTATCTTCAAGAGATTTTAGTTTTGTTCCAAAGCATCCAGTGCAATGTAAAATCTAACTGTCATTATGGCAAGTGTAGACTAGCTATTTTAAAATCATTAAATTTTTCTTGATCTCGCTAGGGTTTTTGACCCGATCCTTCAAACAAAGCTACTTACTGTTTGTAACAATGGGATTCAGAAGTTTCAGGTGGATTTACACTGATTAAAAAAAATATATTAGAATATAGGACCGACACACATGCACAATTCCAATATTCATAGTTGGTGTATTGATAATCACTTACCTCACGGCGTAGTCCATAATATATATTCTTGCCAGGGTGCTATCATGGCTATTCATCATTGAATATTGCTATTGGGAACTGGTGATCGATGAGATCGCTTTACTTTTTGCTGTATAGTTTTAATGGTCGAATTGGAATTCAAAAATCAGAATGCTTATTGCCATCTGATTTATTTTAATTCGATATTCGACCTTAACATTTTATCAGATTTATAGATGTAACGAGGATTTTCAAATTTCATCAGAGCATTTTCAATGCGTTCGCTATTATTTTCGTAAAATGACGACACTGTAAGTAAACTTTTACTTCCCTACATATTTATATCTAGTTTAATTTAAATAATCAATAGATGTGAAGAAAACTCAGAATATCAGCCTCATTTTAAGTAACTATCCATTTGAAGTCAATATAATTTATTTGCAGTCTTCGACCTATTACTTTGATTTAAAAACGAAACGTTTTGCCAAAACCAATCTTAATAACTTATTATAAACTTGTTCTGTAAGTTTGTTTGCAGAATCTCAACTTTTTCAGACTTATAAAATTTATTTTTGATATTTTACCGTCCGTTTTTCGTAAAGGCAAGTTTCAATAAAATGTTATTTTTTTTGGTGAAGATTAAATGAAAAGTGATTCAGCCCTATACAGGGTGACTCGTAATCAACTGAGGTATTACCGTAGATTCTACAATAAAAATAATATTAGTATGAATTCCACTCCAAAGTCCAGAAATGATGCGTTATGGAATTTCAAAAAGGTGAAAGAATTTACTGCAAGAATTTATATCAAATTTTTAATATTGCAATTGCAACAGTGCAAATAATAAATCGAAGTTTTTTATGTTTGGAGACTAACTGTATCACATTTTCGTATGTATGTATGCGGGTTCGCCTCCAAGTTTATCTGAACATTGAACATTTGACAATTTACTTAAATATAAATTATCTTCTGGGCCGTAAAACGGCTTATCCTAAAACCCACAGTAAAATTTGATCACCGAGCAATGACATCCTGTATATGCATCAAAATATATTTCGTATTCTTATAACAAATATTTATGAAACATCAAGAACACTGCACCGGGGAAAGATAAAATTAAGGCAAAAGTCTTGAAAAGCCTAACTCAAGAAACACACAAACTGATCCTAACTGAATTGAACAACTGCATCACAAATGGCAGAATCCCAGAAACATGGAAAAACGGCTTAATAATCCCTATACCCAAAAATGGACTGGACAATACACAACCGAGCAACTACAGACCAATTACACTACTTCCAGTACTAAGCAAAATTTTTGAATACATAATAAAGCAGCGGCTTGAAAAAGTGATTGGAAAATATATACCTACCTACCAATTTGGTTTCAAACAGCATCACTCGACTGTTCATCCGCTCTTTATTTTGGCCAACAATATACAAACTACCCACCTAACTGACAGAAAGACAGCTTGCCTGTTTATGGACATTAACAAGGCTTTTGACAGTGTCTGGCATAGAGGCTTACTATACAAACTATACAAACTACACACACCAACATATCTACTACACACCATAAAGAACTTACTAGAAAACAGACAACTACAAGTACGAATTGACAAAACACTGTCATTTTCTTTTTCCCTTGAACAAGGGCTCCCTCAAGGATCCCCGCTCTCACCGTTTCTCTACAATATATACTGCCATGACGTATACAATTACAACTTACCAGACAAAAATCAAATCGACAGATCGGCATACATATTACAATACGCAGACGACACGGCACTTATTGTACATGACAAAACTACTGAGAGAGCAACGCAAAGACTCCAAACACTAACAAACAACACAATGACATGGTTTTATAAATGGAGACTAACACCAAACGCGTCAAAAAACCAACTTCTGCTCACAAACCACAGACTCAACGCTGATTCCCCTACAATAACAGCAGACGGCCAAACGGCACAACCAAAAAACGACGTAAAATACCTTGGAATCACAATCGACCCCACAAACTTAGATTCACTAAACACATACGAAACATCAGGACAGAAACAATAAAGAGAACAAAGCACTTCCCATCACTAACCTACAAAGACGGAGGAATTAGCACAAATACCGCCACCAAAATATATAAAGCTATTTGTAGACCCTTGCTCGACTATGGACATATACTCATGACCAACGGAACAGAAAGGACAAAACGTTATATACAAACAACAGAGCAAATTGCACTAAGACTAATAACACGAATAAGACACCCCCAAAACCCACTACACAACCCCCCCGCCCAACTACTATACGAACGCACAAACATGACAAAGATCTCGGAAAGACTCATACAGCTACAGACAAAATGGACAAACAACCCCTACAACTGGACCATACTGAATCCCCTTTGTCTTACAAGACCAACCAGACAATCCCGCTTCCGTTTCTCTACATTAACGCTACTCGAACACTTACAAACGCTACGGACTAGTGGACAATAAAATAATTTCTTCTTGCCACTGAAATTTTATTTATTTAATAGTATGGTTAACCTAGAATAAGAGAATTTTCATATTTGTTTTTCATTTAGATTAAGACTGCATGTATTAAACAAGGGCAGAAAGACCGATAGGTCGATAGCCTTTTTTGAGAAATACAGATGTTTACTACTACTACTATTTATGAAACAATTATTTAATGCCCTAATATGAACCAAAAAAGCCCCAATTAGCCTGTGTCTGAAGAAAAAGTATCATAATGATTTAGTGTTGGTTACTTGTGTAGATTTCAGCTTTGATATGATGATATTAATTTCTGCTGCTTCAATTATTTGCTCTGCATTTTATGGCTGCCACTGCGCCGTTTATATAAAAGCATCGATTCTTGATATTTGATTGGATGTTAATCTCGAGAAATGGAAAATAAAACAATCACGGTTCATCATTCAATCATTTTTCATCTGCTTTTTTCCAGCAAGAACATCGCTTTCAAAACATGCGCTTCAGAAAATACTGCACGGTTCAAATTGTGGCTTTCGCATGAAAAGGATCTTTTATCCCTTTAAATAATGCTTAGAAGTTCAAAGCCGTTTTGTAAACAGACAGAAAATCTTGCAAGTGGTCACTTGTGTTTTCAGAGTTAATTACCCAGTGTGTTAAAAAGCATATATACGTTTTTTAACTAAATAATAGTTAGTTAAATTAATAAGAAATGATAGTAAGGAAATTTGAAGTGATCTATTAAGTAGTGAGAACAAAAATAGTAAAAACAATTTAACATCTGCACCGTTATACATTACTAAAATATTTCGAGTGTTGTTGAGTGCAAAATAATGCACTTGCACATATTACATTTCCATCGATTTCTAGTCGCGTTTTCGTTCTCTAATTAAAAGAAACTGACTAACTTCCGCAACTCAAGCGTTTCTTATAAATACCCAAGAGTCTCGAAAACCGCTCTGTAAATTCTATGCCCACGAGAATATCCGAAATATCAATCAATAATTCCCCATACGAATCCATATAGTTGTCAACAATAAAGCTACTAATATGGTCAATAAGTTTTCATCGGTTAAATAAGTTGCTTCTAAACCTTAAAAGGTTTATAGAAGGAAACTGCCTCGACATTTGCAATTTTATTCAAAAACCGATTTTATGGTTATATGGTGTTTCCAAGTGTACGTGAAATACAATCTTCCTGCTTCCATTTTGGGATGCTGTGATAAAACTCGTAAAGCGAAACAAGCCTTCCCTTTTCCTTCCTTTTAAACTATTTTTCTACGTGACAAACCGACGATAAACGCTGTTCAGATTCAATACCGGATATTTGGGGGAGCCTGAAACCATCATTTTACCAAACTACCTAATATATGTGTTATTTCTGATGTTTATTCCATAAAATTTACTATTTTGCATGTGTTAGTTTCATTCGTTAACTGTGACATAGAGCACGTTTTAAATTTGCGTCAATGCCATGTTGACGTGAAGTAGATACTTACCTTATTCAATATGTCGTAAGAATGTATTCTGAACTAATATTGCTAGATCACTGCTCGATAATATTTGAATATGAGTAAACATCTTTATTTCTAAAAAAGGCTATCGACCTATCGGTCTTTCTGCCCTTGTTTAATACATGCAGTCTTAATCTAAATGAAAAACAAATATGAAAATTCTCTTATTCTAGGTTAACCATACTATTAAATAAATAAAATTTCAGTGGCAAGAAGAAATTATTTTATTGTCCACTAGTCCGTAGCGTTTGTAAGTGTTCGAGTAGCGTTAATGTAGAGAAACGGAAGCGGGATTGTCTGGTTGGTCTTGTAAGACAAAGGGGATTCAGTATGGTCCAGTTGTAGGGGTTGTTTGTCCATTTTGTCTGTAGCTGTATGAGTCTTTCCGAGATCTTTGTCATGTTTGTGCGTTCGTATAGTAGTTGGGCGGGGGGGTTGTGTAGTGGGTTTTGGGGGTGTCTTATTCGTGTTATTAGTCTTAGTGCAATTTGTTCTGTTGTTTGTGTATAACGTTTTGTCCTTTCTGTTCCGTTGGTTATGAGTATATGTCCAAAGTCTAGCAAGGGTCTACAAATAGCTTTATATATTTTGGTGGCGGTGTTTGTGCTAATTCCTCTGTTTTTGTAGGTTAGTGATCGGAAGTGTTTTGTTCTCTTTATTGTTTCTGCCCTGATGTTTCGTATGTGTTTAGTGAATTTAAGTTTGTGGTCAATTGTGATTCCAAGGTATTTTACGTCGTTTTTTGGTTGTGTCGTTTGGCCGTCTGAAGTTATTATAGGGGAGTCAGTGTTGAGTCTGTGGTTTGTGAGCAGACGTTCGTTTTTTGACGCGTTTGGTGTTAGTCTCCATTTATAAAACCATGTCATTGTGTTGTTTGTTAGTGTTTGGAGTCTTTGCGCTGCTCTCTCAGTAGTTTTGTCATGTACAATAAGTCCCGTGTCGTCTGCGTATTGCAATATGTATGCCGATCTGTCGATTTGATTTTTGTCTGGTAAGTTGTAATTGTATATGTCATGGCAGTATATATTGTAGAGAAACGGTGAGAGCGGGGATCCTTGAGGGAGCCCTTGTTCAGGGGAAAAAGAAAATGACAGTGTTTTGTCAATTCGTACTTGTAGTTGTCTGTTTTCTAGTAAGTTCTTTATGGTGTGTAGTAGAGATGTTGGTGTGTGTAGTTTGTATAGTTTGTATAGTAAGCCTCTATGCCAGACACTGTCAAAAGCACACTAAACACACACAAGCACAAAAGACAATTTGAATATTTTAAGTCATTTTGGCATATATACCTATAAAACCTTTTAGGATAGTCAACTTCCGGATAATTAACTGGGTTGTCAGGAAATTACGAGCAGGAATAATTGGGAGCTAAAGAAACGCGACCGCGAAAGGCGAATTGAGAAGATTGCAGATAGATTCTAAAATAGAAAAAACGAAAAGGGCGTCTAATAAATAAGCAGACGCAGAGCATACTTTCACTAAATTAACAAAAATTGTATTTGTACCAAATTTGGTTTGGTGAAATGTTGATTGTCTGGCAAAGGCAAGGACTTGCCTTGCAACTAATCTTTTTTTATCCAACTGAATAGTTTCAGGGCTGAAGTTCAAAATACAATAATAGCAAATGTCACTCGAATTCTGGGTCCTATAACTTTTGAGGATATCCCAACAGATCCCACAATTTCTTAATGCAAACTAATATAGTTTATATTAGTTGCCGATACTATCAATAGCGAGAGTATCGAAAACACCACTAACCCAAACTAACAGTGGGTTTAAATTCGGGTATCGACGGCTTAAAGTTTATCAGTCTCACATCATCTTTATTAAAGGTCAATGCCAAATGAGCTTTCTAGTATAAACGGAAACACCAGCGAACTGAAAAATGTATTGAATTTATTTAAGTTTCAAACTCCAAGTGCAATGGGAAATAAAAGCGACAAGACACCTGCAGTCCAGTTTAAATTCACTTGAGTCGTGCGGAAGGAAAAGAGACCAAATAATATTGGGATGTGACGGTTCAAATGTATCAGATCATTACTGCTCCAATCCAGTTCAGTTGCAGATCAGGCCAAGATCAAGTCTACTTTGTCCCTCATTCCACTTGATGGATGATGCAGTAAACGCGCGAACTATTTCTGATGTTGTCGCAATCGACTTTGCGTACACTTTTCTGTGCACAACCATAAACCTCTTTTTAAATCTCTCAACCTAATAGTCTGGCTACAGCTCAAAAGAATCGAAAGAATTATAAGCGTTGGCAAACTAATTAAATAATATGGTAAAACAATAATAAAATAAATAGTTTATTGATCTTAGTCTTTTTCATTTCACAACCGAGCATTATTTTCTTAAAGCAAGGTTCTTTCCAATATTTTTTTTCCACAAAAATGTAATTTCCTATTATTTTCTCAATGTTTTTGTAATTTATAATTATTATTCAGCTTTTGAACGTAAATAAATATCTTATATCCATAAAAATATCAATAAAATTTATATCAATAAAAGTCATATCCATAAAAATCAAATTCCCCATTCGCGGTGAAAGCCCCAGGGTTAGAGGAAATTAATTTAAATATCAGGTGAGCTTTTCTTTGGGAATTTCGCTTTAAAACGTAAATTAATAATTTATTTGTGATAAATAGATGTATTATAAGAAGGCGTTCAAAAAATGGCAAACTGTATTCTTTGCACTGCCATTCGAAGCAGGCGATTTTTTCGGCAAAAGCGCTTGTTTGCCTTGAATTCAGTTTTTAACGAATATACAGGTGGATTTAAAATTAGCATAATCCCTTTTAAGGGATTACTGGGATATAACACTCCTATTGCTGAGATGGTACGGAAAAAGTAAAAAAAAAATTTCAACTTTGCAAATAGGCATTAATTTGAAATGGTGCAATAGTCAGTAGACCGACGAGTGGTTTATTACAAATAAATAATGGCAAAACTTGTATAACCGCAAGCAATTTTTCTACGTGAAAAAATTAGAACTATATTAGTTTGTTAATGAAAAGGTACAACGGCAACCAGGTATGCATGAAGACATTTCTTGACAAACAAGTCAACCTCAGATTTATTTGAATGTTAACGTTACAGTAGTAGTAAACATTTTTATTTCAAAAGTTAAAAAGTATAACACTGCCGAAAATATGTCAAGTACCCCCCCACCCAACTACTATACGAACGCACAAACATGACAAAGATCTCGGAAAGACTCATACAGCTACAGACAAAATGGACAAACAACCCCTACAACTGGACCATACTGAATCCCCTTTGTCTTACAAGACCAACCAGACAATCCCGCTTCCGTTTCCCTACATTAACGCAACTCGAACACTTACAAACGCAACGGACTAGTGGACAATGAAATAATTTCTTCTTGCCACTGAAATCTTATTTATTTAATGGTATTGTTCACCTAGAATAAGCGAATTTTCATATTTGTTTTTTATTTAGATTAAGACTGCATGTATTAAACAAGGGCAGAAAGACCTATAGGTCGATAGCCTTTTTTAGAAATAAAGATGTTTACTACTACTACTACTATGTCAAGTTTAGTTTTCATAGCGAGATTCTATATCGTTCGAATCTTCTATATAGTAGTCAAGCGAACGCAATGAAATGTTTTTTTTTTGGCAGAAACATGCATTTTACTGAAAAAGTGAAAGTTGCCGAACTTAAATTGCTGACTGCTGAAGTCACGTCTGCAGTCGTATTCCGTGTCAAATACTAGCTGAAGAAAAGCTATATCTCTGCGATTTTATAAAGGCTTCTGAAAAATTGCCTTTCATCTGTCTGCGTGGGCTGGGAAAATTACTAAATGACTAGTTCTTCAGCCACAGCTGTTCAGAGTTAGTTGGAGTACGATAAAACAGCTATTGGTAATCTATCTTTCAGAAAATATTATCCGTATTATCACGTTTTGGCTTTAAGTCATTCTAATTTTCACAGAAATGACTCGAGTTATGCAGAATAAAATGGACTTACATTCACTTTTTGTGAGAAGTATTTATTGCTTTTTAATGTTTGAAGAATATTTCGATATCGACATATATATTTCGCCTATTTATCGAACTATTTAAAGACTTTCGAAAGATATTCGTTTTGTTCTTATTCACCGCGATTGAGCAAACATATAATCGGCGAAAAGGACAAGTTTAAACTTTGGTTTTTAATATTATGATTTAATCATTCTACCGAAACGAATGTATCAGAATAAACACAAAATCACATTTCCGTCGAATAAATCGTATTTTATATTTATATATATATTTATGGAATGACAGGAAAATATCCTTACTTTGAGAGCGGGAAAATCACATATTCTTATTGAAACAAGCAACCTTTAGAATATATGTGGTTTTGGCGTAGTTTGAGTAATTGAAATATATTTTTCAATGAAAACTGTGATGGTGCTAACTGAAAATCACTTGAGTTTTTATTTAACTGGCTTTGTTCCAAAGAAAACGTTTTCCTGAACTTGAATATTGCTTATGCAATTCAGTTATAATGTGCAATTACGAACCTCGAATACGACGGGATTCGGGCGAATATAAAACCCTAAAATAGCTTTTTTTATGCTTTCATTTCAATAATACATCACATTTTCTTTGGATTATATAGTTATCGATCCCACAGAATATATGACTAATATTTCACGCTTTATGGAAAGTATTACATTTATAACATATCTAGAGTATTTTAAAGGTAGTTAAAATGTGAGACAATAAATTTTTTAAAACCAACAGCTATAGATGACATGTTTTAAATGTTGTTTCCTTTTTAACTTTTTATATTGAAGGATCATAGATTTGATCACCAAATTAAAAATTGTCCCAATTACCTCAATTGCTTAATAGTATTTTGAATTGCTTCTTAAGCTTATTATCTTTACCATGCACATTTTCTGGTCTCCTAAACAGACCTGTTGTCACTTAGATTTTGCCAAAGATGCCGTAATAATTCTATTTTCCAAAATGATGTTAGTGATTAGAGACATTGAACAGTTCCCAGCTAATGGCATTATATTGTTCATTATAAAGGCCGTTTCTCTAAGCAGTATCGATTTTACTTGCACTGAAGTAATTTCCATTAGGCTAGAAACGTGAGATTTTATGTATTTTCTATTAATATAAGTTTTCTTTTTATTATTTGCAGAATAGAATGAGGCAGATAAACGTTCTTGCTGAAAGTTAAAAAGGTAAGCCTTGAACTAGTTATGAATAGAGTTAAGCTAATCTTTCAGCACTTTCCATGACAGCAGATAGACGACCTCTTGTAGGGAAAATTTAATAGGTGGATTGGAAACATTAACATCGTGAGAAGATTTGGAATTGAAACCTAAGACGGAACCTACCTTCAATCGACAATCGTTAGCAAATTTAACTTTACAGTAAACCTAGATTATATATATCAAAAGTAGAAATCACTATGAAGAATAATGATGAAACTATTTTGGAAATCTTGCAAGGACACAAAACCCTTAAGTGGCCCAGCGCAAAGCTGGTCAAAATATTTATTGCGAGCACTAAAGAAGGTGAGTCTTTTACGTCTAGTTCAATTTGTCAGAGTAATGTATGATTATTAAATCAATGCCCCCATTCGTTCAATAAGTGTGCTTAAGGAAACTTTTTCCAATCGAAACAGGGACATTAATCACATTTTTTTCAATATAATTATAGGCACCCCATTACTTCCTGTAGAGCAAAACTTAAGCGATTAAACATATTTTTTGTATTAGACTAAACATTTTACGTAATTAATGAATCAGTTGTGAAATCTATATGGTTCCCAAAATAACATTTTCATGAAGTATGTAATGCTCCTTATGACTATGATTTAATATCACTATGATTTGGCACTCTTTGAAATGTTATAATGATCTTTATTACCGCAGTAGGTCTTTTTAAAATTAATTACCACACTAGTGTTTTATTAATATCTTAATTGAAATTAACCTCAAAGTAGACATTTTAAAATTAAAAAACATACCATATACAATTACCTCAAAAGTCACATAAGTGGGAATTTCAGGCATGCAATGAAATTTACATATTTTTTGATGTTGACATTCTGTTTGATTGAAATTTCCGTTTTTAACATCGAGTAATAGCACCAACGAGATGAGGGCTTATGTCTTTTGCTTAATTGGTTAAAATATACTAACGATCCTTTCTCTCTTGTTAAGTTGAGTATCTTTCGTTCACTGCACCATTTCTGGTACCGACCAAAAACTTCTTGGCATTTCTTCCGTGATTTATCTGGCACAAGATACGAAACAACATTAAAAGCTTTGTTCTCAATATCAGATGGCAGATAAACGTTTAAACTCATTTTAAAATGTGTAATTTTAAGACACAACTTTGACAATGATCTACAGAAGGAATTTAGTGCCAATCGCACCTATGTCATATTCATATCCTACTGGTTACGTAAATAGCTATAAACGTTTTTTTGCGTTTGTCAAATCTGTTTTAACTCAACTCATAAGTCAGAGGACCAACTGAGAAATAAAGTTTGGTATTAGTTCTATGGTTGATAGTGTCTGTCTCTAATCAAACGATGAGTATGCACTAGTGTTTAAATTTCATATAAAATTAAGGAAGAACTTTACCCAGCAAACCAAAACCCGTAACACTTATATAAATATTATGTAACCAAGTCACAAGTAAGTAACAGTTTACGTAAATATCTTATCACAAACTGATGCGCCAACTGTGCATTATGTCCGCCTCAAGCCAACTAATATGCGACTAATATATTACAACTCAATGTTACATAATATTTACGTAACTGTTGTGACTTGCTTTTTATGTAGTGTATTTGTAAATAAATCGTATGATATTCACAAACTAAATTCACTAAACACAAACGAAACATCAGGACAGAAACAATAAAGAGAACAAAACACTTCCGATCACTAACCTACAAAGACAGAGGAATTAGCACAAATACCGCCACCAAAATATATAAAGCTATTTGTAGACCCTTGCTAGACTATGGACATATACTCATGACAACGGAACAGAAAGGACAAAACGTCATATACAAACAACAGAACAAATTGCACTAAGACTAATAACACGAATAAGACACCCCCAAAACCCACTACACAACCCCTCCACCCAACTACTATACGAACGCACAAACATGACAAAGATTTCGGAAAGACTCATACATCTACAGACAAAATGGACAAACAACCCCTACAACTCGACCATACTGAATCCCCTTTGTCTTACAAGACAAACCAGACAATCCCGCTTCCGTTTCCCTACATCAACGCTACTCGAACACTTACAAACGCAACTGACTACTAGACAATAAAATAATTTTTTCTTGTCATTAGAATTGGAAAGTTTATCTAATAAGATTGTTAACCTCGAATAAGAGAATTTTCATATTTGTTTTTTATTTAGATTAAGACTACATGTATTAAACAAGGGCAGCAAGACCGATAGGTCGATAGCCTTTTTTAGAAATAAAGATGTTTACTACTACTATTCACAAACTTTTACGTTCTGTGTGTGATTGACCTCAGGATTAATACAGGGTTACTCAATTATCTGGCATAAAATTAATTTAAGCGATTTGATCTAAAAATGCGTAAACTCGGAACTTTATTGAAATAACTGATCAACATTTTGTTATGACATTAACTTTTTATTTACAACCTCCATGTTATAATATATGGCTCTATGAAAAGGTCTCTATCTACTCATTATTGTTGGCAAAATAGTTTTGGAAAGAAAAATCTATTATCAAACCCATGTAGTACCTACATGTATATTTTGTATATACTTGTAACATAAACTTAAAATATAAATGCTTAAAAATAAAGTTATAACTTCTATTAAACATATTATTTGAACATATTGTGGTTTTTGGCTGTTTTTTGATTGATAGTCATTTATACTGGTGGCTAGGTGTAACCATAATATAAAATTTGCTGATCTTTACAGTTGTTTGTTTATGCTCTTTGTTGTAATTAGAAGCCCATAGGTAATTTTCAGGATGAGTTAGTTCATAATGACTATTGGTACTTACCTAGATTATAATTTAATTTAAGTCATCCAATAGTTGTGCGAAGTGAAAATGCTAAAAAGCTCGAATTTGACTTTTCGAATAAAACAAAAATATTCGTTTTATAAAATTGTTCAAAACTCGACGCAGGAACTGGGGTGATATGGTCTGAAATGCACTTTTAAATATTTCTTTCATGTTATCGCGAGTGGTAGCAGGAGTGTTATAAACTATACAGAGTGATTCAAAACTGGCGTCATTCATGCTTTTGTGTGTTCAATGACCTTCTTCATTTCTTCATTAAATCCATTGATGATCAAGCCAAACCTTCTATTCGGAGATGAATCTGTGACATGCTTTATAGACAAACGATCGTTTTCACAAATACATTCCGGGCTTCTTAGTTTTAATTGTTATTTCACTTTCTTCACTTTGGTGATATCTCTGCTTTGTTTTCTAACAGTTTGGAGATTATTTAGGTACCGCCCTTTCCATTGGGGAAATTTCCTCACACTGTTCTATTTTTCTCAATTCTGCCTGTTCTCTAAGGGGCAATATAACTGTTCCAGATGAAGAACTTTGAGTAGTTCTACGTCCGATTCTCCTTCGTTTTTCTCTTTCTTACTAACTTTTTACTTTTTTTCTGACTCGAACGAGTCTGTAAAGCAGGTGGACATTTGTATGTTTCGTATTTCCTTAGAAGATTATGCGAGCTAAAGCTTATCTCACCAAATGTGGGATTAATGGTTTTGTTAAAATATCGTTATGTGAGATCTATATCAGAAACGTAGCAGACTGTTACTCAGAGGGCCCAACAGTTGCAGAAAAAAATCGCGATGACTATTTTAACGAAAAGGAGCGTGGTCTCAGTATACGAGAAAATTTCGGTTTTTTTTAAGTCTTTTTTTTTGTAATTTTGTCGAGTTTTTTTAATTTAAGAAATATTTGATAACAGTGCTCTAAGTAGCCAAAACGAAATGAAAACGGGATTTTCAAATACGTCCACTCGACCGAATATAGTTTCTTTTGAGTTGGTTTGGGTAGAAAATTTGTAGGACATTTTAAATTTTCTTTTGTTAATGGAGGGAATAAGCAGGTTGCCACTATTCTCCACAGTTCAGAAAATAATTCCCTAAGACCGCAGCTGCTCTATATGCCTGTTTGGTTTTAATTACCAATACTACTGGTATTAACACGATATTGCTACGTGAAAGACTTTTCAATTGAGCCACTTTTGAGTACACCACTTTTGATCAGTCAGGTGTTAATTTGTAATTTTATATATAATTCAATGCATTACGTATGAGCATCAATCTTGTATAGGCTGAATTTGAGTTCCAGATTAATAAAATATATATGGAAATGTCCATTTCAACTATTTAAGCTGGAGCTTTAGGATGTACAAAGTTTGAAAGTATTGGTAAAACGACTGATAAAGTGCGGAAAAATGTCGCTCCAATTCCATGAACCAATATTATGATTTAGAAGAAAATATGTTCTCAGAAATAATTGAAAAGCTTTCATTTTCTTCTTCGCATTTGTCTAACGACTCTAAGAAGGTGTCCGCCTTCTAGATATATGATTGTCTAGTCATATAAGAAAGCGATTATTATTAATCTTTTTCGATTACTCTTGGGTCTTTAGGATAATAAAGTGGTTACGTGCAGGAGCCTTTTGATAAACTTGCCAACTTTGCCGGATCCTAAAATAAAACAACACGATATATCCATTTAAGTTTGGTGAAAACGGTATCTGTGTTTGCAAAATATGCGCCTGCATTCCAACATACGCTTGAAATTGTGCAAATCGGCCGAATTCATCGAAATGGGGTATGAGTGCAGCAGGTGTAAACTTAAAATGAAAAGTACTGACCCTCAACACGGATGTTTGGGATTATCTAGCTATTTATTTCACCTCTACTGTGCAGGATTTGATTATCAATGTATGGGGTTTCTAAAATATTGCGACAATTGGACAAAATGAAATCAGGAATTTAGCAAAGCAATTATGTGGCAAGGATTACATACATTTTATTATCTTTCACAAATTATTTAATAATCTAAAATCAAACACTTCGTAATTGTGGATTAATTGTTGGAAATGTGACCGCTTCATATTAGAATTGAGGTTGTGCGTCATACTGTATGCGAAAATTAAGTAACGTAGTACGTAATGTTTGTAATGTTGCTTAATATTTCTAAAGGTACTGCGGTACATAAAACAGCATTGTTTTGTATTGAGCCGACAGGGCTAATGGTTTTGCTAAAAATACTCCTTTCGGTAATAGTTTTGTACTACTTTTCCGCGGATTCTTGATATAGTTCAAAATATTTTAGACGCTTTTATGTATTTAAAACTTTCCAGCGTAAATCCATCATTTGCATAAAAACATTTTTCGCTAGGCATTTTTATGTCCATTAGTGTAGTTGCGAACCAATTATTATCAAACAACCATCCTGTCTTCTGAAATTTTAATATTCATCCCAACTACCCAATTTTGCATTAGAATTTTATTCTTTCTAAAGTTGGAATGGAAGCAACTATCCCTGACCGATATTTACTCGATATTTTTTTGCAGATTGGAAGAAGACTAGAAGATTCTCGTTTTTGATTTTATATGTATATATCAATGAATTATTTCCTCTCAAGTCAATATCATAATCGTTTCGGTTCTTTTACATTAAAAACTGTAGTAAAATCCTTTATTATATTTCTTTGTACCATTATGTTTTCAAAAAGATATGTAGAAGTAGTAAAGTTATTCATATTTACAGTCAGACACCGCGTATATCCGCTTAGCCAGATGAGTATATTTAAACTCATAAGAATATTCATATTTATATTTTAGGGTCTTCTGAGGTCTTCAAATATTTCTTATAAAAGGATAATAATGTTTTTTTTCTAAAATATTTTTTAAACTAACTGAATCCGGGTTTTCAAAAGTTTCGAAAGTAAAAATGATGCTTTTTTACAGTTTTTCGACTAGATTGTTGACATACTTAATATGAAACAAAAGTTGTATCTGGAAACCTCCCGAAGCTAAACTGTAACAGGTTGTAAACTTCTTGTACCTTTCTATTGAGTCCAGATTTATATTCATAAGTTTACATACTTACATAATTTGTCTTTAACAAACTTTTTATTAAGTGCTGTTGAAAGGTACACTAAACCAGTGGTTCTTTACCTTGTTGGAGGTACTGAACACCTCCAGTTTCATATGCACGATCACGGAACCCTTCTTAATTTGAAAAATAAAATATGCTTGTTTCAAGTTCAAAACATGAACAAAACCATTGAAGAACACAACCATGAAGAACAGAGAACAAATCCATTATACAACAATTATAACCCCCAACAACTATAACATGATTTTCACATAAAAACAAAAACATAACACTTAATGAACATTCACTGAAAATCAATGCGACTTGTACTATTGCCCTGCAGTTCAGAAATGCGCGGCTTTACATTGGAAAGTGCCACTCGCATGACATTTTTCACAACAAAGTCTGTTCCTTTTCTTCGTTTTCATGTCCAGTAACCTTGAAAAGGATCGCTCGCAAATATATGTTGTAACAAACGGTATTAAAATCTCCAGAGCTTTCTTAGCAATATCGGGGTACATTACCATTTGTTGACACCAAAATTTTAAGAGCGTTGTTTGTTTGAAGATATGCTGTTGAACCTGGCACTCCCAAATTTCAATAATTTCATCAATGTATGCATCATTGACGTCTGCTGTCTCAATATTAAACGTGAGCGGCTGTCTCACCCGTGTTGGATATGACTCTCTTGTAGGGAAGTATTCGTCGAGAGACTTTGCAAGGTCATCTAAGTGCGTGGCAATTGCTTGCTTCAGTTCCGCGGGTATATAAATGTCTCCGATTCCAGATACATCTTCGATCTTGTTTACACAGTCGTCTAACAGGGGAAAGTTTGCGAAGTTATCGTTCTCTATTCGTCGGTTACATTTTTTCGGCTTTTTCTGAAAAACCTTCAGGTTTTCTTCCGCTTCCATGATGTTGACTCTACGGCCTTGCATCTGTTTATTGAGATGATTGAGAGCTGCGAAGATATCTGCCATGTACGCTAAAATGAGAATGAACTCAGAATTATTGAAGCAATCTGCATGATAATGTTGGTGCTCTTGCAAAAACAGGGCTAATTCCACACGCACAGCAGAAAAGCGATTCATGACCTGTCAGAATTCAGATCCCATTTCTTTACACAGCTTCCTGAAAATGAGGTGCCTCATAGCACTATTTCGCACATAGTTCAAGCATTCCACTACAATTTTTAATACTTCTTCCAGTTTTGAAGGCAAGGTTTATGATGCCAACGCATGCCTGTGCAGAATACAATGCGTAACAATGATGCGTGGTGCATCGGGTTTCACTAGCGCACTAAAACCAGACTTTCTTCCCACCATATCCCTCGGAAGATTGTTGTCTTTGAAGAAGTGACCCACAAGTTTCGTCACATCGGCTGACTTAGTTGTTGTTGTAAGAGGCTTACAAAATAAAAAAATCTTTCTTTATCACGTATTCGCTCCCATAGCGAACGAATGCCGCAAGCTGGCTTATACTGGAAACGTCTGTGGTTTCGTCGGGTTGAAGGCTGAATTCCACCGGGCTTGAAATCTGATCTGCAACTACTTGAGCCAAGGTGTCTTTGCCCATGTCGTCTATTCTGGCGCTGATTGTGTCATTTGAAAGAGAGAATTTCGGATAACTTAACTTCAGCCTCTTTTCCCATCATGATAGTCGCCATCTTTAACACAGCTGGTTTTATCAGTGTTTCACCAATCATGTGTGGTTTGCCCTGCTTTGCGATCAGGTAAGCAACTTTGTACGATGCTGTGAGGATCGGTTTGTTGATGGGTACAAAGCCGAGAACAAGCAGAGTAACGTTTTCATCAAATCTGGCTCTCTTCACCTTGAATTCAGCGAGCGTTGTGTTCTTGTATTTTCTAGACTAGTAGTGCTAGACTAGAATTGTTCAACTTGGCATTGCAAATCATGCAGTTAGGACGCTGACTCCCATCACGTTCCGTTATACATGTGTATTCATATTGTACATATTCGTCCGGCCACTTTCTTTTTTTGCTTGATATAGTATGAAGGCATTAAAATATTAAGAAAATTATTTATTACACAACGTACGACAACGACATTTATAATTCGACTACTGGGCGCCCCAAATTCCCTGCAGCACAGATAGGCCAAGCGATGTTGCGTGATCACCAGTAGCCAATGATTGATGGACAATTGACTTCCGTTAAACTCCGGAGACTCTCACCGAACTCCTGGGGTTCGATTGAGTTAAGAACCACTGCTCTAAACAATCTCAATCGCTCCATACTTCAAATTGAGCACAGTATTAGTTAGTCGTGCTAGAAAAGAAAAGTCATACAAGAGCAATGAACATGATTTTTGGTTATAAATTAATAATTCCAGTTCAAAATATGAACATTTTCACAATTTATTTTGCTATTGCATTCGAAAGTTATGTACTAAATGTTGTATCGCGTTTTAAGGATACTCCTTTGCTTAATATCACTTTGTAAAATAGTGGTAGAGTAAAGCATTTAGACATTGCTGATTATTTTACTGGATGTTTTATGAGTATATGATAATCTCTGGAGAGCATAAAGAGCAGGTTAAACATGTATCATAAAAAGCTCGAGGTACCAGAAAAGAAATATAACAAATTAATTAGAAATTCAGGACAGCAAACTAAAAGCTACTCATTTTTGCCAAAATTTTATATGACGGCCATGCACTTTCTCGTTGAAATTTCAATGGATTTTACGCATATAGTTTGCCTATATCATTACAATGTCGTTCTATTTTCAGAAGAAGTTCTTCTGTGGTAGTTAAAAGTAGTGATGAGCATAGCAATAAAAAGACCAATAATTTCTTGGTCTTCGCCCTACTCTTACATACATAGTATTGGTCTCCGTGTTGCTAACCAAAAGGCAGACTTTTCTTGGTCTTTGTTTTGCAGCAAGAGTCTTGCAAGTCTTGTTTTAAATAAAGCGTAAAATTAAATAAATTTAATTCCATAAGAACAATAGTAGTAGTAAACATTTTTATTTCTAAAAAAGGCTATCGACCTATCGGTCTTTCTGCCCTTGTTTAATACATGTAGTCTTAATTTAGAACAACATCTTATCCTAGAACAATAATAATAGTACAATTATAAAATAATAATAACCAATACGCTACAATAAAATAAACTCGGACTGTTTGCTAGTTGATTTCCGTATGATCGTTGGGATCTAAAGTCGAAGCATCGAAGTGAATCGTTGGGATCTAAAGCGTTTAAAACTGTTCAATTTTCTTATCATATTTAAGGGCTATGACGACAGATTTAATGCAGTTCAATATCGAATTACCTTACTTTGAAAATCTTGAAAGTCTTGCGAGACTCTCGAGACTTTCTAGATAAGATTTTGATCTGCCTCTGTCCAATTCCAGTAATATGGTCTTTCGGATACGCGTTTTTTTCTTGCTTGGTCTTGGTCTTGTTCTGTCATACATAGCAAGACCAAGACCAGTTTCGTTCATCGTTAGTTTACAGTGTTTTATCAATGACTTCTGATAAACTCGGAGAAAAAAAAATCTACGGGATTCAAATTGAGAAATGTAGATAGCCATACACGGATCTACATCGGCCTATCAATTGGTTATGATGAAATCAGACGTTTTAGTTTTTGTTCATAGTGTCTTCACTATGTCAACTCATTACTAATGAAATATAACCAGGTTGGATTGGTCTCTCGATATCATTAGCGATCCTTTCGAATGAAAATTAAAATATCAAAATAACAGAAAGGAAACCTCTATTTGAGTTAATTTTCGTCCAGCTTTTTGAAGCGAAGGATGGACTCGAGTATTGGAATTATTAATCCTAAAAGCCTTCTATGAATGCAACAAAATGGTATATTGAAGTGAAGCATACAGGAAAATTCTATGAAATCGCTAATCAGTTATTTAAACCTAGTTAAGTAGACGTAAGTGAGTAGAAGTTAAGTAGAGTGCAATTGTTTACATTTTTCTATGGGAGCAACAATGGTTGATACACAGTATGTGGACGTTTGTCGGCTCGGCAATCAATTTGATGTACATGAGTAACATCCTCAAAACTAATCAGGAAAATAGTAGCAAATAATGTATTTTGTGTCAAGTTTGATTTTTTTAGTTTGTAATAAATGTCAAGCCAATCCCACTGAAACTAAACGGCATTGAAATTAAAAATTGAGAAGACTCAGAAGAATTTAAGGTGGTAATACTAATACAACATAATAAAATATTCAATATGACAAGACCGCAAATGAGGGGAATATTTTATAGTAAATTTATAGGGGGGATATGGAGTAGTTTGACTCGAAAAACCGGCAATTACGGGTGTGCTTCGTGTTAATAAGTGATAATCGTGATATTAATAAACGGTTACAGTTTGAAGAAATGGTGCGAAGCTGTTTTATTTGCAGGAAAATCAGCCTGAATTTTCCTAACCTCCATTTCTCTTGTACATTTATTAACGGTGGCCACTGGCGTAAGTTATGTTAAATATGCAAGCTTAGAGCCATCTTGGATCCCTATTTAAACGTGCCTAAATGTTTAAAAATTTTGCTTTACTGTTAGAGCATTTCGAACTTCAATCATATACCTAATGTAGAAATGGAGGTCAGAAAATCCTAAAGAGCACATTTTGCTTACAATAAATCAAATCAATCAATAAATCAATCAAGTAGCACTACAACCCTGGGTGTGTTTTGACTGACTGCACAATTTTTTTCCAGATGTTTCGATCCTCCATCATTCTATGTTCAAAGGGAATGTTCATTTTTTGCAGATCTGACACAATGTTGTCTCTCCATCGCATACTGGGACGTCCAGGTGGTCTTCTTCCCGTAGGAACCTCCTCCCACATCAACTTCATCAATCTCTCATCCTGGAGTCCATGCACATGTCCTGCCCACCTCAGTCTTTGGCCCTTGATTTCTTGTACCACATCCCCATCTCTATACAATCTCTAAATTTCGCCATTTGTTCTCTTTCTATATTCATTCGTGGTAGTGTCGTAGTATGGTCAAAAAATTTTTCTCAAAATCTTACGCTCAAACCGCCTGAGTTTTTCTTCGTTTTCTTTTGTCATGGTCCACGTCTCAGACGCACATGTTAGTATGGGTCGGACAATGGTTTTGTAGATTTTCACTTTTGATGTTCATGTAAGACTTTTCGATATCATCATCTCGATTGTATCCTGCTCTTTATTTCTTCCGTGATGTCGTTATCTGCGATGATTGTTTACAATAAATCGATTAATATAAATATTAGCGACGCCTATGGCTAGTAAACAGGCCAGTGTGTCCTCTAGGCATGGTTAAATCTGGGTGAATTTTCAGGAGTTGGCGCAGTGTTGCGCAAATGGCTTGGTGCATTAACTCAACGAACCGGTGAAGTAACTAAGTAACTCATTAACTCACCGGTGCAGTTCCGTTGCGGTGACCCACTTCGTAAAAAAAATTTGCCCCATAAAAAATGAGGTGGCATTTTTTTTTAGGTGGTTTAGGTGAAATTATTCCAGTCTCAAGTCTCGTAAAGCTTAGCTTTAGCTCTACCGTTTAAATTTAAATGAGTTAATGAGTTATGACTCATCAAGCAATGAGTAACTCACAGAGCAGCTGCAACTCAAAAGAGCAACTCAACACAGTGTTACCCATGCCTAGTGTTCTCGTATTAATTCTAATGTTTGTAAATTTATCGATCGGCCCTACTTTATCCCTGCCATCTATTTTTCATTCATAAATAGCCTATCGATAGAAATCAATGTTGCTTTCAATCAAGTCGGCATTTATGATTAACTAGCTTTATTTATCTCTTAATGTCTTTGGTCCAAGCCGATACATTTACCGAATTCCTAAATCTTCCGAAAATGAAAGTGACCAACACAGATTTTTTTAGTGTGGACGTGCCTACGTGTCTATTATATTTCAATTCCTCAAGCAAATGATTACAGACGAATCAAATTTCAATCTCTCAGAAAAAAAAACGGATAACGTACAATTTTATATCATTTTGTCTGTATCGTGTGAACGTGCAGCAAAGTAAAGGGAACATTCACTTGAGTGACCATTCTTCTGAGTAAAGCGCCTGATATCCTTAAAGAAAATGTCTATTAAGGGCTGACCCATACGGCCAAAATACGGAGGTGCGTAGTGCATATCGCATGCGGCCTTTCATATCGAGAGGTACATTTTACAATAAATAAACAACCTGAGTGTTGTTGTAAATATTTTTGCTTTCTTTTAGTACAAACTGACCATTGCGGCTGTTTCCGATAATATCAACCCACACTTTTACGAGTTTCCAGAATGTCGTGGGCACGTTTGTCACTCCAGAGATGGAAATTAGAGCACTTTACCATGCCGTCTCTCGTAAACCTTACCTTGTCAGAAAATAAAACGTAGCCATTAAATTTCGGATTCTGAGCGTGCTACTACTGTAAGAGCCGGTTGGTGTCGTTAACTCTTGCTGGATGATCCAATGGTTACAAAACGTGCATTTTCTGTCCGTGGTAACGATAAAGAAACAAATTATGTCGAGCTGAAAGTTTTCTAACACTAATTGACGGATCATGAGCAGTTAGGTGATGACGGAACAAAAGGTTTTTATACTCGTTTCTCTGAGACAACAATTAACTCTTCCAAAGTTTCCGCGATGGGCAAAGTTAGTGCTGAAAGTTTTCACCACAAATTCTTCTATCCTTCATCGAGTTACAAATCGCTTCATCACAAATTAAATAAAATCAGGATATTGAACTAATGTTTATTCGTCCATTTATGACGATATTTCCGCCATAATTCAATAATTTCTCCCTAGCTATTCGGTTAGCATGTTTACAATTAAAAAAGTGATCTCAACACGACATTTTAAACATTTTAAAGATTTAAAAAATAAATAACATTAATTAATCTTTTCCGTGTTTTTTAATTTTTCTGTTCATTGGAAATGGTCATCCCAAGCTCGATCTTCACAAATTTCGTCACGCTTACAGACGATAAAACGGATAAGATTATGATCTGTCTATGTCCAATCCCAGTAATATTTTCTTTCGGACACGCGTTCTCCTTTTCCATAAATATACTTCTTTTTCGGCAAGGTAAAGCACTCGGTGACTTTCGGGCTGAATTCTGAAATTATTTGCAATCTAATCTCCAACTCACGTAGAATTAATTTAAGTAGTGTTTCCTAAGCAATAACAGTTTTAGTACTACTGATTTTAGTTAAGCGGACTGAAAAAAAATCAGCAATTTCTATGAGCAAATTCGTAAACGAGTTGGAAAAATAATTTTCAATTCTATTGGGGAAGCCATTAAATTTTCGGTTTTCAACAGTTCTGAAAACGTGCCCTAGTTCTTAAAGGAGAATTGGAAAGCTCCATCCTTTTTGGATTTTTTTAGGGTTTAAAACTTTCTCTTCCGACCAAAAACTAATCCGCCTTTTCAGTGGTTTTCTTTCTCATTTCGTCGGCATTAAAAATTCAGAACACAGCACTCATTATGTCTTCTACGTTTTTGCTGGCGAAATATTCTTTTCGTTTCGGAAAATATCAGACATTCGCTTTATTTCCGACTGCTTGAAATAATGTGTGCATTTGGTCTTGAAATACCTGGATGTATTTGCATAAACATTTTTAAATATTTACGCTTTTATCAGCTGTTAGTGACATTATTCAGCATTAAAGCATGTTTAAAAACTTTGTAATGATTTCCATACTCCAATTGAACATTTGACGGAACTTTTGAATACGTAGTTCAGTTTATATTATTAACATAAATATAAAATGTATAAAAAAACATTTATCTGTGTATTTCATTATCCTTGAGTATGTTTAATTATTTGAGTATTTAAAATTTATAATTTAAATGATGATTCTCATTATTTTATATCGTGAATAATTCAATACATTGCGATGTTAGTTTAGTGTCTTGCTATGATATATAAAGAGTTTCATTGGACAATTTATTTAAGGTTTGCTTTTCCTCATTTCTTCAACTGCTCATTAACCGTTTATCTTTGCTTTTTAACTGCTTATAGTTGTTTGTACATTGTACATATTTTCCAGGAATTTTGAATGTAATTAACTCTCACTCAACTGTCCTCTCATCCAACTGAAAAATATGTAAATCTAATTAGCAATTATTATTTTTCCTTACTAAATTCTTTCAACTAATGCCACACCGTAATCCATTTTCTATGTAGCTCGTGGCTGGCTAGTTGATGGATGGCCATTGAAAGTCGGTTTACCGACTTCCCTTTTCGAAATTTATTCACTTTAAAGACTAAGACTCCTTTTGGGACCTTTCTTTTCGAGGGAACGAGCAGATGGACTTGATATAATCTTGAAGAAAATATTAAAAGTTTTATTTAAAACTTCGCTCTACCACAATTTGGAAGTGAAATATTCTTTTTTACCACCTGATGCCTTTCCCGTGTGCGCAAATTGTAACCTATTAAATGCATTTCCTTTGTTTCTGTTTGTCTTGATAAGTAGTGCGACATAAAGCTTATTTAATATTTTATAGAATATAATATTTTTATAATGACATCTTACTAAATATAATTTATACATACGATTAATTGATATTACTGCAAATCAGTTTTCAGTTTTGTGCTCATACATTCATTTATATATTTGTTCACTTTGTGTATTAACTGGGACACAGAGGGCCAAATAGTAGTAGTAAACATCTTTATTTCTAAAAAAGGCTATCGACCTATCGGTCTTTCTGCCCTTGTTTAATACATGTAGACTTAATCTAAATAAAAAACAAATATGAAAATTCTCTTATTATAGGTTAACAATCTTATTAAATAAACTTTCCAATTCTAATGACTAGAAAAAATTATTTTATTGTCCAGTAGTCAGTTGCGTTTGTAAGTGTTCGAGTAGCGTTGATGTAGGGAAACTGAAGCGGGATTGTCTGGTTGGTCTTGTAAGACAAAGGGGATTCAGTATGGTCCAGTTGTAGGGGTTGTTTGTCCATTTTGTCTGTAGATGTATGAGTCTTTCCGAAATCTTTGTCATGTTTGTGCGTTCGTATAGTAGTTGGGTGGAGGGGTTGTGTAGTGGGTTTTGGGGTGTCTTATTCGTGTTATTAGTCTTAGTGCAATTTGTTCTGTTGTTTGTATATAACGTTTTGTCCTTTCTGTTCCGTTGGTCATGAGTATATGTCCATAGTCTAGCAAGGGACTACAAATAGCTTTATATATTTTGGTGGAGGTGTTTGTGCTAATTCCTCTGTCTTTGTAGGTTAGTGATCGGAAGTGTTTTGTTCTCTTTATTGCTTCTGCCCTGATGTTTCGTATGTGTTTAGTGAATTTTAGTTTGTGGTCAATTGTGATTCCAAGGTATTTTACGTCGTTTTTTGGTTGTGTCGTTTGTCCGTCTGCAGTTATTGTAGGGGAGTCAGCGTTGAGTCTGTGGTTTGTGAGCAGAAGTTGGTTTTTTGACGCGTTTGGTGTTAGTCTCCATTTATAAAACCATGTCATTGTGTTGTTTGTTAGTGTTTGGAGTCTTTGAGCTGCTCTCTCAGTAGTTTTGTCATGTACAATAAGTGCCGTGTCGTCTGCGTATTGTAATATGTATGCCGATCTGTCGATTTGATTTTTGTCGGGTAAGTTGTAATTGTATATGTCATGGCAGTATATATTGTAGAGAAACGGTGAGAGCGGGGATCCTTGAGGGAGCCCTTGTTCAGGGGAAAAAGAAAATGACAGTGTTTTGTCAATTCGTACTTGTAGTTGTCTGTTTTCTAGTAAGTTCTTTATGGTGTGTAGTAGATATGTTGGTGTGTGTAGTTTGTATAGTTTGTATAGTAAGCCTCTATGCCAGACACTATCAAAAGCCATGTTAATGTCCATAAACAGGCAAGCTGTCTTTCTGTCAGTTAGGTGGGTAGTTTGTATATTGTTGGCCAAAATAAAGAGCGGATGAATAGTCGAGTGATGTTGTTTGAAACCAAATTGGTAGGTAGGTATATATTTTCCAATCACTTTTTCAAGCCACTGCTTTATTATGTATTCAAAAATTTTGCTTAGTACTGGAAGTAGTGTAATTGGTCTGTAGTTGCTCGGTTGTGTATTGTCCAGTCCATTTTTGGGTTAAGGGATTATTAAGCCGTTTTTTCATGTTTCTGGGATTCTGCCATTTGTGATGCAGTTGTTCAGTTCAGTTAGGATCAGTTTGTGTGTTTCTTGAGTTAGGCTTTTCAAGAGTTTTGCCTTAATTTTATCTTTTCCCGGTGCCGTGTTTTTGATATGCGCTAGGGCTTCATGGTACTCTGTGTCTGTGATCGGTTTGTAGGTATAGTTTGGTGAGCTGTTAAAATAGTTCAAGTACCAGTCGTTGATCAATTTCCAGTTGTCATTGTCGAAGTTAGGGTTTGTCGATATGCTGAAGGCCCTTTGATAGTGTCTGGCGAACGCGTCCGCTTTCTATTTGTCTGTGTAACGTTCTATTCCGTTTTCGTCAATTGTGTCAGTAGTGCCAGTTTTTTTGTATTGCGCTAGTTTCTTAATTTTTCGCCAGTATGTTTTGCTTTTGTCTTTTTGTATTTCTTTACATGTTTCTAGCAAATTTGTCTTGTCGGTATTGTCCAATCAAAGTTTTAATGTTTCTGTTAAGTTGGTTCAGTGTCTTTTTTAGGTCGTTATTTTGAGTGTTTGTATATAGTCTGTACAGTTCTCTCTTATGTTTTATGAGTCTCAGTATGTATTTGGGCAGTGTATGTCGGTAGAAAGCATTTTTTTATTTCCGGGCTAAATTTTCCTATGGCTAGTGAAATTTGTTGTTGTATGGTTTCTATTGAAATGGGCTGTGCTTGACATGGTCAATATGTTTTGTTCTAGGTTGGAGTAGTGTATGTATGTCAGAAACATGTGTATCAGGTCGTTTAAGTAGGGTATGGTAAAATGTAGACAGTCGTTTAAAGGGTTGTTGAGGTGGGGAGGGTTTGCTTTGCCTAGTTTTGTTACAGGTTCGAGAAGAACTGAGGCCCCGCCCCTGGCGTGGTTGGTGAAATTGCCATGTCTACAGATGTGTTGCCAGTCCCTGTATGTTGAAGTCAGGGTTAAATATTTGAAGTAAAATATGTATTTTGCATCTTGCAACAAATGTATATATGAGTTTAATATATACTCTTCGTAGGAGAAAAACAGGTACTTTTAGGGCTGATTTTCCAGAATTATTTAAAAATCTGAAGCGTACAGAATCTAATCCAATAAATGATGTAATAATGAGATATATTTTATTGCACCCAGAAACAATAGAAAAATTCAAAATGAGTTTAAATGAATTTGTCAGCATTTGGATAAATCAACGCAATAAAAATTTTAAATCCAGATGCAGTTTCTAAGATTATAAAAAATTTCTGCGGCAGCGAATTTCCCGGACATCATCTAATACCTATTTAAATGTTAACTTAGAGAAAAGCGGTCGTATTCATCACAACGTGGTTAAATACTATTTTAAGAGCATTCTGTTTCCCTTCCCAGTAGAGCGTAAATCAGAAATAATTATAATGCTGGTTATATCTTGAACAATTGTATGAAAAGGAAAATGACTTGGACATATATGACTAACAATCAGTAACGACTATGTATTCAGTCATAATTTTGCAGCATTGAGCTTGGCGGAACAGATTTTTGCATGTGTTTGCAGAGTTTCTGAATAATTGATCAGTATTGTTAGTCGACACAATTGTATCAAAAACTTAATTGTCAATTTCTGAATAATTTCAACTTATCAGATTATCTATTAGAAATTTAATTTTGTTAATTAGTAAATGTGTACTGAAAAAGTGTCAGTTGTATTTCAGCCACACCATCAGACAATGCTCTAATATTAACATAAAAGTCCGAGAGCAAAGTCATAATTTAACAGCAAATGTAATAAGCCGCCCTTTGAAGTTGACAAATAGTGCCGAAATTATGAGGAAAATCAGATGATTAAAGATGACACGACAGCTGAATAGTGGAGTTTAATAAAGAAATACGCCTTTTTCTGAAACATACACATATATCTTCTGATTCATAAATTATGTGATGTGAATGGCTCCTTACTTTCCGAAACTTATCATTTTTATTGTTGGGTATTTTGTGTCAGTTTCTTTTACAAAATGTATTATCAGCCACCTTCAAATAAAATTTGATTTATCTATTAACTCCTGTATCAATTTTCACGTTGCAGATTTTGCTAAAGAGCGACGTATTTTATTGGAAACGATTGGACCTGAACTGCATTCGGTTTTCAAAGATCATAAAATTGAGGTAGACAATTTACACTGCACAACAGGATACATTATTCAAAACTATAACAATTGTAGGTGGAATTGGTTGATATGCATTATGGATCTGCTGAGAAGGAATATCACGATCCATGGATACTCAAAGATCATTTGCATGAAATAAGAAATTGCCACAAGATATCGAAAGGGTGTTTCTTTTTGGTAAGTTGTGAGGGTTTTGAATAGAAAGATTCAATGAATTTCTCTAATGAATTCATTATATATTAATTTTGGCAATGAATTGATTAGAGATAAATAACTTATACTTCAAATAGTTTAATTTAGCAGCAAATAAAACTAGTTGATTTGATAATCAATAATATGGCTGTTTATTTGGGTCCCCCATTCACGCTCGGACTAATTTAACGAAACGATTTCATTCTGCCCTTTTTTAAAGGAAATGTGAGTTTTTATTAGAGGCATTTAGTTTTATTTAGATTCCTTTTAACCGTTTTTTGGTCCTTTCAAATTCAATTGCTTCTAATTGATTTTAATTACAACAGAGGCATTGCTTAGATCTTTTAAAATAAAAAATAACATAAATATTTCATGTTTGATATAAACCAATTTTTCTCGCGGTTTCCAAATCTGGAATTGCGTCTTATTTAAACATTTCAAATTATTTAAAAACATTAAGAAATAAAGAGTTAAAAATGCTTTGTTTTTTATTTTCTGCAGGTGGCAGCAGACCTGATTTTATTGCTGTTTATCGCCACACTTTCATTAAGCGAAATTAAAAGCTTCCTAAAAGATATTGTAAAATTACAGCATTCTTCAGAATGCTGCCGGCACAGCACCACTGTCTAGAGGATCTTAAAACATGTCTTTTATATATGAGTACACAAAAATTTTTTCATGTCCAATTTGCTCAGAAGATGTATAAATTTTTTTAAGAAAACGTATCTCAACTTTAGTTATGTACTTCTGCTATGTACCACATTACACCATTAATGTAACTTATTCAAAACCTAAAGCTCGTTTATATGAATTTAAAATTTTAACTTGTGGAAGCATTTTCTTAAAGGTTTGTTGCTCGTTTCGAGTATTTCCTCTTGTACTTCATCAAAATGAATAATACAATTTGTAAAACTCGATTGAATAACCTAATGGATTTCGTACAGTCGTATAAACGCTAAAATGTATAAACATTATTCATCTAAATAAACAGTTTTCTTCCGCATCAACTGGGCAGAGTCCATATTGAAAATACTTTGAGCATTGAAGATGTTTTACTTCATTTTCGCTTTCGCGTTGTGATTTTAAATTAATAACAATCCTACTTAAATGTGTTGAAAGTCTTAGACAAACGTGTGCTTAGGGAACCGTCACATCCGTAAAAGTATTTTTCACACAGTTGATTAGGATTCTACTATTTATACAGTATGAACGTAAAGTATGGAAGAACATATTAAATAAAGCCTATACGAATAAAATTTAAAAAAATGTTCGGACACGTCGAGCGTAATTTGTAATAACGCACATTTTGACATAAAAGTATATCTCATAACGTCATGAATATCGTAGATATGACGTCATATTTTGACATTTTTAATGGAAATTTCAGTTTTTGGAACTTCCATTAGGCAAATTGAGTAATTCCACATACAGGAGGATTACATTTTCAATAGGTTACATAACAATCTCTTGTAGAAAAAAATGTTTTTCGTATTTTTTAAGAATTGCTGTAAAACACTAAATTTTCTAACAAAGATCTTGTGTTACCATCATGGTAAATAAAATTTTGATAGTGTTTTCTTATTTATTTCAAGAACAAAAAGGAAAAATGTAAGTGTTCAAACTGGGCACCATTTTTGAACTGACTGACTTGAGGAGGGATTAGTCTGCTTTTTCCTGCCATTCTAATCTTGATGCCTTTAATATTATTTGGTCGGTTGAGGTAAAATTTACACTTAAGGTAGCCTCACAAAAAGAGATCAAAGGAAGTTAGGTGCGGATATCGGGCAGGTCGTCTATGAGTCCTCTCCTACCAATTAATTTTTTTTGAGGAAAATGATATTTAAACAATATTGAACAGATTGTGAAAGTGTGGCGCTGCACCTCTTGGTAAAACCATATATGATTATTGGAAATTAGGAGTCTAACAATTCCCTCTATTATATTTTCTTGCACTAATTCTAAGTAATTAGCGTCATTTAGTGTACGTTAAAAGAAAACGGGCCAACAAGTGCCGACAATTCCTGTCCATCCGTTGACCTGTTGTGGTTGTGTATGCTCTTTCATCATCCAGTATTCTCCAGTATCCAATATCCAGTTCTCAGGTACCCAATATTTGCAGTTTTTCCTATTGACAGAATCGTTTAAACAGCAAGTTGCTTTATATCAGAAAATTAGGCGACTTCAAAATTGGATTGCCATCAGTACATCCCGCCATCATTGATTGACAAAATTTTAATATTCGGTCAAAATCATCCTCATTAAGTTGCTACCAAATTTGAACTTTGTATGAATGCCATTTGTTCTGCTTTGGAGAGAGCTTTATTTCCTGCGGCATTGAAATATTTAGGCTTGATAGAAAAGGGTTTACTTCCACTGTCAAAAGACTTTTTCCTTTTGAAACTGACGCCCGTCCTGGTTTTGACTGATGGCCCAACTAGCTAAATTTGCTCTGTATCTTTGTGACGGTTGATCTTGTAATAAGGGTACTTACGAGATAAGGAAACGAGCAAAATATTGATTTTTAAAGACATATTATTTTTAACGTATATTCTTTTTCCTGACTGTACTTTAATTCATTCCAATGTATTCCTGGGTTTTCAGTCAATTTTATTGTCACTAATTATGGTGTTATGTGATGAGCCCTGCGTTTCGTCCCGGGTCTACCTATTGGACTCGTCAGTAAGGCTTAGGTAGACCCTGCCTTATACGCCGGACATCGGTTATACGCGTTCGGACGTAAATGAACCGAGCCGGTGTAGATCTTGTGCGGTGGGATGTTGGCAACCCGTGTTGCCGATGCTGCCACTCGTTCCATTCTGCGTTTTTTTCCCAAGCATCTATCTTTGTATATTCTTTTTCCTGAACGTTGGCAACACGGGTTGCCAACATCTCACCGAACAAGATCCCAGGAAAAAGAATATACAAAGATAGATGCTTGGGAAAAAAGCAGAATGGAACGAGTGGCAGCATCGGCAACACGGGTTGCCAACATCTCACCGCACAAGATCTACACCGGCTCGGTTCATTTACGTCCGAACGCGTATAACCGATGTCCGGCGTATAAGGCAGGGTCTACCTAAGCCTTACTGACGAGTCCAATAGGTAGACCCGGGACGAAACGCAGGGCTCATCACATAACACCATAATTAGTGACAATAAAATTGACTGAAAACCCAGGAATACATTGGAATTATTTTTAACAGAAGAAACATTTTACTCTTAAAGTAAATTGTCATTTAATTTATGGAAATTTAATGGTCTTATATGCAGAAATACTCGATCTTTCAAATGGCGTTATCAAAAACAAAACTAAGGTAGCTATTAATAACACCAACAGAAATACTTTTATGTAAAAATGAACACATCGAAAACTTCTTTCTAGAGACAGTCTAAACAGATAAATCTCTTTAGACTTAATTTAATGTTCCACCCTTTACCTTCAGAGATGAAACTTTTGGCGACTCCCGAAGACAAAGTTCATTGAATATGAAAATTGTATGTTTTCTTTTAGAACTTACTAGGAGACAAATATGGACCTTTAATTTTGCCAGAAAAAATTGATAAAGAGACATATTTGGCTCTGGCAGCTGCCGCTCAAGAATTGGGAAAAAACTGTGAAATATTGGAAAGGCTATACAGTAAAGTGAACAACGATCTTGTTCTAAACGACAACAGGTAAATAAATAAGGGTTTTCATTTATCTTTACAGTTAGAAAATTAATTACATATAATTGTAATTTACCATTAAATGCGGGAAGTAACCCCATGGTTGCTTCAAGATACATATTTTCGGTTTAATTCAAAATCCCCAATTTTCCGAACAAAAGGATGCTTGCCGGGTGCACAAAGGGAATCACCGTTAGGTGGCTAATAGTTACGAAACAAAAGCGTAGTAATTTATCTACATTAGAACTTCGTTTGAACAGAAGATACGTACCTACTTTATCTATTAAATACAATACACCTTCTACTCGAAGTAGATACAGGTCTCTGGAAACAAATTCGTCTGCACTAACTCGCTTTATTAGTTAGGAAATTTCGATCAATATAAGAAAATCTTACAGTGTTCTTGCTTTTAAACAGTTATTGGATGTATGTTCTAAAAAGTTAGTGTCAGTTCAATCAGTTTCGGTAGCATCTCAATATAAATTCGTTAAAGACATGTACATTAATTGAAATAATTACATTTTTGCTTACATTTCTTGCAGATGCATGGCATTTGATGAATGGAAAGCAGAGTCAACCGAAGCATTAAATATGATTTACGACTGTATGCAAAAAATGCCTGATACTTCCAAGAAAAAAGTTAAACAGTTTTTGCATTCTGTAGCGGAGCAGCAATATCATTATGCATTAGGTAAGTACATTTCGTGTTTTCGGATTCGATCTAATTTCAAGCAATGCGATGTCATGCATATTAAAATATATATGAGAATCGAGAATACTTATCATATGGCCTCGATTCCTAAAGTGACTTGCTTGGAAAGTCATTTTAATAAAAAATGGTCCTTCAGATGGACTGAATTATAGGCTGAAACTCCTTTGTATTCAGTTGGAAACATTACATATAAATTTATTATCTCATTTACATAATTTTTAGAGTTTTTATTTTGGTACTCTTGGATATTCTTGCAGTTATCCTAACGATTAGGTTTAGACTTTTTTTTTTAGAAGTTTTTATTTTAACTAGTGTAAGAGCGTTTGTGCTAAATTTTAATGAAGCTTCGGGTCCAGAAGTAGACCTAGTTTATTATAGAAATATAGAGTGATTTAATATTTATATCACTTCTTTCAAGGGTTTAATGGGGCTTAAAACTCTTAAAATATATCAGCTCTTGAACATGCATTTTCACCTTTACTATCATCAACATTTTAAAGCAGTTCAATGTCAGTTGGCATATTAGAAGTATAGCTACACACTTCAAATTATAAAGAAAGCATGCAAAAAAAGTTTTTAATACTTTTAAATGAACAAACAGGCAACCAACCATGCATCTAGGTACACATTTGTTGACAAACATGTCAGCGTTATAGTGTATTAGTGGTTAGCTTTTAAATGATGCTCTTCAATACATAAAATGTGTAATAATGTCGAAAATTTATTAAGTTACCCTCCATTGGGAGACTCCAGATCGGTGGAAGCTTCTACTTAATATAGTCGGAAAACCGCTATGTTGTTTATTGCAAACAAACTGATTGCTGTGGGAAAGTGAAATTTAACAAATAGATGCTGAGGACAGTACTAACAAGCAACCATTAAGAGAATTTTCAATTTAAAAGAAGCAACCAGTAACAGGTTATAGAAAACTATAACAAAGTTTCGCACAGATTTTTCGTCATCGAGAAATTTTGAAGGTACTCTGTATCGAGTAATAGTCCAATCTCTGCTGTTTTGCTGCAATTTGCACTTTCCTATTTGGCATGCAGCGGTGCATATTAAAATATAATTTTTCCAAGCAAAGGAAACTAATGATGTGAGGTGAGGTTATGAAAGTGAAACGAACAGTTCGGAGGTATATCCTGCAGTACTGTAATAAAACTCATATAATGAATGTACACATGAAATAGAGGTAAGCTTACTAATATCAGTCAGTGATGACCAGCAGTTAAATATTTCTGCTAATAATATATAAAATAGTAAAATATTAAAATCGTGCGACTTGAAAAACTGATCGAAAAATAAATGCCTACCTATCAATTTGGTTTCAAACAACATCACTCGACTATTCATCCGCTCTTTATTTTGGCCAACAATGTACAAACAACTCACCTAACTGACAGAAAGTCGGCGTGTCTATTCATGGACATTAACAAGGCCTTTGACAGTGTCTGGCATATGGGCTTACTCTACAAACTTCACAAACTCCACACACCAACATATCTACTCCACATCATAAAAAAACTTACTCGAAAACAGACTACTACAAGTACGAATTGACAACACATTCTCTTTTTCTTTTTCCCCTGAATAAGGACTCCCGCAAGGTTCCCCGCTCTCACCGTTTCTCTACAATATATACTGCCATGACATATACAATTACAACTTACCCGACAAAAATCAAATCGACAGATCGGCATACATATTACAATGCGCAGACGACACGGCACTTATTGTACATGACAAAACTACTGAGAGAGCAGCTCAAAGACTCCAAACACTAACAAACAACACAATGACATGGTTTTATAAATGGAGACTAACACCAAACCCTTCAAAAAACCAACTTCTGCTCACAAACCACAGACTCAACGCTGACTCCCCTACAATACCTGCAGACGGCCAAATGGCACAACCAAAAAACGACGTAAAATACTTAGGAATCACAATTGACCGCAAACTTAAATTCACTAAACACATACGAAACATCAGGACAGAAACAATAAAGAGAACAAAACACTTCCCATCACAAACCTACAAAGACGGAGGAATTAGCACAAATACCGCCACCAAAATATATAAAGCTATTTGTAGACCCTTGCTCGACTATGGACATATACTCATGACCAACGGAACAGAAAGGACAAAACGTTATATACAAACAACAGAACAAATTGCACTAAGACTAATAACACGAATAAGACACCCCCAAAACCCACTACACAATCCCTCCACCCAACTACTATACGAACGCACCAACATGACAAAGATTTCGGAAAGACTCATACATCTACAGACAAAATGGACAAACAACCCCTACAACTGGACCATACTGAATCCCCTTTGTCTTACAAGACCAACCAGACAATCCCGCTTCCGTTTCCCTACATCAACGCTACTCGAACGCTTACAATAGCAACTGACCACCGGACAATAAATCAAAGATCTCTGTTTGACAGAATTAAAATTATTAAATTATTAACCTAGAATAAGTTAATTTTTACCTTTATTTGTTTATCTAAATTAAGACTGCATGTACTAAACAAGGGCAGAAAGACCGATAGGTCGACATCCTTTTTAGAAATAAAGATGTTTACTACTACTACTATTAAAATCGTAAATGAAATGTAACTCTAGATTCATTGTCATAGAATAAAATTATTATTATCAACATAGTTTTGCTCTGAAAATAGCTCGAATAACCTCAGTTTATTTTACAAGTGAGGCATTTTTTTAAATTAAAATTGCGTATACAGGGAGACTTAAAACCACGCTTTATAACAATATTCGGAAATAGACTGGGTAGACAGAAATCGCCCGGGAAAGATAATGTTCGTAATATAAATGTAGTTAACACAGAAAACATATAATTTTCTGGCGAGTCAACATTTATAGTGTATGTCAAGCAGTGAAATTGTCGCTATTGGGCAAAGAATAATTGGTGGGTGAGAGGATATTCATAGCCAATGGCATTGGAAAATTAATGTTTCGGCTCGGTTTATTCGGAATCAAATTAATCGACTGATATTTATGACACAATTCACGTCGCGGGTGATTTTTTCATTTTTTCCACAAAAACCTTATTTAAAATGTATCAGCTGCATTTTCGGAATTGTGGAATTCACGAGCTCCCTGCAACTTTAAACCGGCGAGCTGGAATAATTTATTCGCAAGTAGTCGTAAATGCATCAGTGTACATTGGAAAATTGTTTTATTATGTTCAATATTTTTTACAATGTAGATGAATGCATCTAAATCGCGTAATTTTATGCGAACCACGAAACGTTTCTTTAATATGTGGTGTTACCTACCAGCAACTTCAATTTTAAACATAATAAAATCTATCAAAATTAAGTAAACCCGTCAGACAGTTAGGGAAGTATGTATAAGACGCTCAAAGGTTTTGGGATTATTTGCTGCAGATTCCACCAAACCTCCAGTTTTACAGGAGAATTGGTTAACATTCCAGCAGGACGGTGCTCCACCTGATTAGTTTCTTCCGGTTCGACAGTGGTTAAACGAGAGGTTCCCGAATAGATGGATTGGCAGCAGAGGACCAATTGATCACCTCCAAGATCACCTGATTGAACACCCTTGGACTTCTTTCTTTGTGAACATCTAAAGTCCATTGTTTATAAGACACAACCTGCTGATATTGATGATCTTAAAAGTTGAATTGCAGCAGAATGCCGGTCAATTCCCAGTGAAGTTTTCCGAAATGTTAGGGAGGAATTCGTAAACAGACTTTATTATTGTTTACAGGAAAATTGACCACATTGTGAACAACTCAGATCAGATCCGTAATAGATCCCATGTATTTTATTGTAGACATTTCTCTTCCGCAAATAAAAAGTTCTTTTCGTCGCAGTAAAATAATCAATAAATGAGATATCAATTTTTTAAACTAGATTTTCTTTCTGTTATTCAACGATTTTAACGGTGTCATCTGCTCTTCTAATCATTAGTACTGCAAGGAGAGCCAATGCAATAATTTTTGTATGAACACTAACCTGGAAACCAACATCGCAATGCTGGAAAGTTTAATTGCTTCTGCAAGTTTGAAACGCGATTAGACGAAAACCGCTGAACAAAAAGAAACAAAGTAGGATACGAGTGAAAAGAGAATTGAAGGCCCTGTTAAACGATGTGCCACTTGACCCCCCCATTCCCATTTATGATTCTAAGGGTGACATCTACCCCTCCTAGCGGGTTGAAACAAGAAGGCTAAAAATATTTATTTAAAGTGTTCCCCTTACAAATAAAATTGACGTGTCTTATGTATTTTCATATTTCTAACTGCAAGAAAGATATTAAGTGTGGGAAGTTTTCAAATTGACACCTCGTATAAGTATGCCAAACGCCCACCAAATATGAAATTTGGACTTTTTGTCGTTTAGAAGAAATTTAACGAAAATCCGAGAAATTAAGAAATCTGATGCAATTAATCAACGCTGATTTTGCGATCTTCTTTCATATCCTTTGGCGTGGAATCCATCTTACAGCTCTGTACAAAACTAGTAGAAAAAATACAATCGTGGCCTAGGTTGTTTTATTACACATTCTTTAAATTTGAGACAAAATCTGTTGTTGCACCAGAAAAGATCGATCTTTTTCGTCATCTGATAAAAATGGAAATCGTCATGTGGCATGCCGTGGGCTTGAGACACCTCCAAGCATTAGTAAAACCAGCTTCAGTACGATGTTTCATGATAATTTGACCGTAAAAAAATTGTTCGTGTTGGGTCCGACATAGTCAACGCCCAAAAGAAGGCTCGTATGAATTGGTAAAAGCAAATGTTGGGAAAACACGACCAGGGTGAGTCTAAGGCTGTATATAACAGCTAAACAGATGATGAATCATGAATTTAAGCATATAACACTAAAACACAACAATAATCCACTACGTAAAATTTTTTAAACAAGTCCGACGTATTATAATCATTTGCGTGGCGCAAGTCTTCGGCTAAATTCAATGAAGAGGTGTTTCTGCATGCATGGCACTGCGGGTTCCCAAAAATTATCTCAAGCCAATCATTTTCTCCTGGTCAAAACATCGAATTAATAGGCCAAACCCCTGACGGTCTTATGATTATTGGTATGGAAATAACGTCTAAAACAAATTACGCGGCCAACGATTTTCGCCATTCGAAGACTCGGATGCTACATCCAAAGTTGATTTATTGAGCTAACCTCAACCGGAGTGAAAACCTTTATTTCAAAATTGTTTCAGATGGATGCAACAGTTTAGTGGTAGTCGTTAAGAATAATTTAATAAAGAATACATTAATTTTGATGATAAAAATTTGTTTTTTTTATTATCAGATCATAAATGAATAAAGCAGGCTTTCCATACCGGAAGAATACCTGCGTTATTAGTGATTCAAAATACGTGTAACACATCGGTAAAAATTAAAATGAAACCAAAGAGCATCGAAAAATGTACATACAGCTACATAGTTGCTTCGCGTGCTTATCCGCTATAATATATTTTTATTAATTTAAAAGCATTCATTTTAATAATTGTTTTGACTCTAATGAATCTATATAATTGGAATTGCATTAAGTAAATGTATACACATACTTAGGTACTTGTACATAATACTTAGGTACAAGTACACTGTGAAGTATATCGTGCCTCAAGTTAATTCTAGTAGAAACGCTGCTAGTAAATACATTGCTTTAACTACAGATTCTCCGAAGCATTTTGTTAAAATTTAAACGAAAGTTGCATTTTAATATCTCATTTGATAATGACTTTAATTATGTCCAATAAAGTTAATCTGTCTGAAAGATTTCTCGATCGACGACATAATTTAGTTTATTATTTTGCGATTTTATCCTCTTGGTGTATTGATTTTTATGTATCAATATATTTAATTATGTCGAAGAATAAAAAATACCGTAAAATATGAAAATGTAAATAGAATTAACTTGTTGTAAGTGATGTTCCGAAAACGGAATTATAATGTACATATTCAACTATGAATCGGAAGAGGGACAAACGAAATAAGACAAAAAGTCGTTGTATAAAACGGCAAAAAACCAAGCAAAATGTATATAAATTTCTAATTCATTAATGGCTAACGGGTTGCTAAAATATACCAAGTCAAAATTGATAAATCTTTGTTAGACGCGGAGTAAGTTTAAGTAACTGTGCGTGATAGATACGTGTAATCGGCTAATAAGGATACGAAGCAATGGCGAGAGTAAAAAAGTTTTTATCTGGGACTTAGTGTTAACGGGATTTGTTCTTGGTGAAATTTGCTAGTGTGAAAAACAGTTCTTAAAGAATTAAAAACATGGAACTTAATTTCTATCATTTAAAGACATGAACTGGACAAAAAAGATCACTACAAACATCATAACGCACTGTTATATATAACTGTTAAAAGAAGCTCTGAACCAAAACTCTAATTTCTAAGTCTAAGCGATTTCAAAAAACTTAATAAAAACAAAGCTAATGAGTTTTTTAGAAAGACACGATTCAAAATGTATTTTTAAATACGTTCTTAAAATCCTCTACATAATTATGAGACATCTTCTATAATACGTTTTATGCAAAAGTTTTACCACTAACATTATTTATCACCTTCAATCTATTCTTAAAAATATGAGCAATTATACAAAGCTAAACTCAAAACATCACAATTCCAAACAAATACAATTAACTTTATGCTTTTTCATATGTACATTTTCCAATTGAAGTAGTAGTAGTAAACATCTTTATTTCTAAAAAAAGGCTATCGACCTATCGGTCTTTCTGCCCTTGTTTAATAAATGCAGTCTTAATCTAGATAAAAAACCAATATGAAAATTCTCCTATTCTAGGTTAACAATAGTAGTAGTAAACATCTTTATTTCTAAAAAAGGCCATCGACCTATCGGTATTTCTGCCCTTGTTTAATACATGCAGTGCCAATCCAGATAAAAAACAAATATGAAAATTCTCCCATTCTAGGTTAACAATGTTATCGAATAAATAAGATTTCAGCGGCAAGAAGAAATTATTTTATTGTCCCCTAGTCCGTTGCGTTTGTAAGTGTTCGAGTAGCGTTAATGTAGGGAAACGGAAGCGGGATTGTCTGGTTGGTCTTGTAAGACAAAGGGGATTCAGTATGGTCCAGCTGTAGGGGTTGTTTGTCCATTTTGCCTGTAGCTGTATGTGTCTCTGCGAGATCCTTGTCATGTTTGTGCGTTCGTATAGTAGTTGGGTGGGGGGGTTGTGTAGTGGGTTTTGGGGGTGTCTTATTCGTGTTATTAGTCTTAGTGCAATTTGCTCTGTTGTTTGTGTATAACGTTTTGTCCTTTCTGTTCCGTTGGTCATGAGTACATGTCCAAAGTCTAGCAAGGGTCTACAAATAGCTTTATATATTTTGGTGGCGGTGTTTGTGCTAATTCCTCTGTCTTTGTAGGTTAGTGATCGGAAGTGTTTCGCTCTCTTCATTGTTTCTGCCCTGAATTCCAATTGAATTAATTCAATAAATTAAATTTAATTAAATTAAATAATTTATCAAATTATTGCAGCTTCAAATTATAGCCATCCAGTTGCGGCTCTTTGGCAATACGCCAAAAATGATCAAAGATTTAGATGAGATTTCCACCTGGAATTATCTACCTCGAGTTTTCAAAGGAAATAGAATTAAAGTTCCAATTACTCTTATTTTTTGAAACCGGGAATTTATATTCGCGCGTTGATCACTTCGAATTGCTTTATTTGCGCTCGTATTATACCCATTATTAGCTAACTTTGAGGCTCAGGTAGCTCTTTATATGATCCTTCTGCTAATCTTAAAAGTTCTTCGTCGTCAACAATATTAGAGCGCCAGCAGTATCCATTCGACCGTCGCTCCCAATTATCGCCTTGGCTCAAGTGGTCTTAAGATATCTATTTACTGTCTGCCATTGGTGGGTATTTGAAACTCTAGCCCTGCCTCTTATTTATATAGATATAATATAGTGATTTATGTTCCTTAGTAAACAAATATGTACTTAAGAATACACTTTTATAGGAGTTAATTGGAAAACTGTGAGCATTTATTCAAAATAGCACTCGTTTTTGTTCCTGACTGTTAGCATAGTAGCTACATTTGTGTATTACGCAAACACGTCAAAAAATGTTTCTAAATTGAGAAATGTACTCTTTAAATTAGTACTTTGTATAACAGAATAATATTTATTAAAATATAAAACTTGATTTTTTGTACTTCAAGAAAATATTATTAAATTAATAAAATGTTATAAATTAAAAACTTGGCATTTTTGCCTTTTCAAAAATGTTTTACAGTACAAGTTTACAAAGTACTCTCTCTATCTCTGTAGCTCTTACAATCCAGGGTGGGCCTTGGCTGACTCAACAATTCCCCTCCATAGGATATCCATCATCAGCTCTTCTGCTTCCGTGATATTCAGAGTTCTAAGATCAGATGCTATGTTGTCTCTCCACCGTAGTCGTGGTCTTCCTAATGGTCTTCTACCGGTCGGGGCCTCCTCCAATACTAACTTGACAACTCATCCATCTTCCTATCTTTTGACATGGCCGGCCCAGCTCAGTCTTTCCGTTTTAATTATTTTTACAATGCCGGGTTGATCATACAGTTTATTTCCCTGTTTTTTCTCTACTACGATACTGTTGTCTAGTTTTATCCCTTGTAGGTCCGTATACACTCAGTAGGATTTTCCTCTCTGCAATCTTCAGTCTGTGGGTCCTGGTCTCACAGGCGTACATCATAATCGGTCTTACAATGGAGTGGTATATTCTTATTTTAGTCGTCCGAGATCCATTTTTGGATTTTATTATTTTCTGTAATGCAAAACAGCAGCGATTGGCACTTTGTATTCTTATGTTAATTTCCTTGGTCATGTAATTGTTTGACGTGATAGTGGCACTCAGATATTTAAATTAATGAACTCTTTCGAACTTGTATTGGTCCATCGTCACATTTAGTCCTATTCGATCCCTTCGCTCCGTTCTTGATGTGAACACGTACTTGGTTTTACTCTAATTTATTTTTAGGCCTACATTTTTCGCTGTAGATTCCATTTTCAGAAATTCTTCTTTGACTTTCACTACTGTATTTCCAAGAAATGAGACGAGTGCCCCGATTTCTGAAAAGAAGAGTCTCTGTTTCTGCCTCCCTCACTACCTTCTCTAACGCTATATTAAAAAGTAGTGGGGAGCTGGCGTCTTCCTGTTTTAGGCCATTTCTTATAGTAAAAAAGGTTTAAAGCTTCCATCCGATCCGTACTGAACTTGCGGAGCCTTCCATGCTGATCTTTGTTAAACTAATAAGTTTAATTGGGATTCCTAGTTCTATCATAGCATTCCACAGCTCCACCCTCAATACGTTGTCATATGCTTTACTAAAGTCGATAAACAGCTGATGTAGTGTATTGTAAAGATCTGATCTACGGTTGATCGGCTTTTTCTGAACCCACATTGGTAGTCAAGGAGCTGATGCCCTACGTAGGGAGTTCATCTTTCGAATAATACTAGGGACCAGGCCTTATATCCAGTATTTATCCATGTTGCTGATATTGTGTCATTACCCGGAGCTTTGTTGTTTTTCAACCTGCTGATCTCCTTCGTTACCTCTTCAAGAGTTGGCTCTTCTACCAGTGGATTTGCGGTATACAACCAGGCCTTATATCCAGTATTTTTCAATGCTGTTGACATTGTGTCATTACCCGGAGCTTTGTTATTTTTCAACCTGCTGATCGTCTTCGTTACCTCCTCAAGAGTTGGCTCTTCGACTAGTGGATCTGCGGTATAGTAGGTGACCGTATCTCTCTCTTGATCCTGCTGTGCGTTTAGTAATTGGTCGAAGTGACTTCTCCAAACCTCCATCACCTCGCTATTATTTGTCACTAATCTGTCGTTATCTGTTTTAAGAAACATGTCAGTTCTCGGTCTGAAGCCTCCTTTAATGCTTTTCGCTTTTTGAAAAAAATCCTAATTTGGTTACTTGTTCGACTTGCTTTAAGGTCTTCTAATATTTTTTTGTTAGTGTGCTCTTTTCTTTATTCTAAATGTTGTCCGTGCTGTTCTTGTTTGTCTGTACCTCTCCCTATTGTGTTCGTTTGGGTTTTCCAGCATCTCCAGTCGGGACTTGTTTCTTGCCCTTATCTTCTCTTCGCACTCCTTGTCGAACCAAGATTTCCTCCTTCCGGCCTTTTTGTTTACCACTATCGTTTGCGTACTTACCATTACTGACCTCTTAATGTTCGTCCATTTTTTCTCTACTTCATCCTGTCTGGATGTTGACTCAAGGTGCGCTGTTAGTCTCCTCTGGTATTCTCGCCGCTTGATGTCATCTTTAAATGTTTCAGTATTCCATGTAGGGGGTTGGACTGGGTGTTGTTATACGTTTGGCTCGATATTTTTGATCGTACTTTGGCTCTAACCAGAAAATGATCACTATCTGCATCCACACCTCTGAGGCTTCTTACGTCGATTATATTACTGCCGTATCTTGCATTAATTAAGATATGGTCAAGTTGGATCTTTATCACTCCATCGTTAGATGTCCAAGATTGTTTATGAATGTTCTGCTGTTCGAATATTGTTGATTTTACCAATATATTGTTGGATGCTGCCATGTCTACTGGTCGGATTCCGTTATCATTGCAGTACTCATATAGGCTATGTTTGCCAATTAAGGGGCTAAAGGCATCCTCTTTTCCTACTTTAGCATTTAAGTCTCTTGCTTGGGTATTCTGTGAGAAGTTCTTTCCAATTCATCATATAATGATTCTTTTTCTTCAGTTGGGGCGTGTATAGATAACATCGAATAGTTATTCCACCTGCCTGCAAATTTGATGTGACAAATCCGCTCATTACCAGGTTTAAACGAGATAAGAAATCCTACCAGCTCGTCTCGTACGACAACACGAGTTCTCAATTAGTGGTGTTCGTTCCGACTCCGGCTATAAAATACAACAGATTTTCCGATCATGTGATGCCCTGAGTCCGTCTGCCGGATCTCCTGTATTGCCGTGATATCCTTACCGATTTCCTCTAGCTGTTCTATTGTTTTTTGCGCTGATCCTAGCCTGTACCAGCTTAGTACATTCAGGGTTCCAATACTCATGTCCTTTTTACATAGCCCTGGTCATCGTCGTACGTCAGTCCTATTCCGAGGCAAAGCGTTGGTTTTCATAACAGTACCTTTTTTTACAAGATAGGGTTGTTAGCCCTATGCTTAACCCTCCTCCTTAATCAGGGCGTGGGACCGGCAAGAATGGCCTTTAGACTACTCACTTCATCCAAAAAAACCTCCAGGCGAAGTTGTTTCGAAGACACGTTTTAGTATAAAAATATGGGCATTTCTCAGGTACAATTTTACGCTTGAAATTCGCCAGAATAAAAAGCCTGAATATGGCATACCTCATAAAAATACAGAATCTAATACCATGAGAATTATTTTACGTGTCTCCTCTATTTCATATTTTTCTGTCAATCTAATTAAAAGATCAGAGATATCAGAATGGCAATGTTTCGAATAAATAATGGCTCACTTTTGTCGAAAATTTATTCATAGAAATGTCAATGTAGAGTTTGTAAATGTGGGTTGAACTGTGACAAAAAATATTATGTTTCAGTTCGGGATTACAATATAAAACAACTACAAAAGTAGGACAACGTAAATAATTATTTCTACATTAATTTTCCTTGTTCAGAAAAAACATGTTTTTATTTCATCTGCATGTTTTCGTTTGTGAACAATTCTATCCGAAAATAATATTACTTATATTATAATGCAATCTTACAAATGTAAAATGGGGTTTCACGCCGTAATTGTGATAATTGGTACATTTTGTATTTTCTAAAAATATATTTTCGATCTACTTGTAAAAACAAACGACGTCCTATTGTCGACAAGCTATATCTATTCAAATATCCCACACGAAGCTGCACTTGGTTTGGCGGAATATCATTCATGAATTATTAAACTTTTATTTACGTGAAGAATAGTTTTGAAACGTCGTTTAATTTGTTCAATTATAGTTTTGTAAACTTATATTGGCAGTATGACAGGGCAAAATTGAGAATTTTCGTCATGAGAAAACTTCTTATTAAATATTTATTTAATGTTCAAAAAGTTTTTTTACTTGATGAAAATAAATCATTTGATTTTTCCTTACTACTAACCGAATTGTAACTTTAGCATTATTTATATTTTTGGTTATGGTCTACCTTGTCATTTTAAGTTTATTTTTTCGTCGTAATTTTATTTAAAAAATATCTTAACATTAATTGAACTGAATACCATCTCCGTAGTTCCCAAATAATAATTTTAGTAGTTGTATCCGTCCCACGGTGAACCAGAGAGTCGCCTAAAAAGTTGGTATCGACGAACAACCGATACTACTCTACTACTCAATAAGTCGCTTGGCGCTTGATTAGATGCAGCAAAATCTCCACTTCAATCATGACTTTCTTTTGGCATGGCAAATGTGTAGCGGACACTCCGCTCCTAAGCGGGGGTGTTCAAAGCAACGTATAGAGATATTAAACTTTTGTTTTCTGAATGTTGTATTTTCTAAATCACCAAATTTAATGATGAACTTAGGGGCTGACTAGGAACAAAAATCTTACGAAAGTCGGAAAGATACGCACTTCTAATCACGTCAAGGTGCTGGCTTAGCATTCTTTTGACATATTTTGAAAGTTATTTCCACTATTTTTAGGAACTTAAACAAACACTTGAACACAAAAAAACTTAACGCCAGCAGCACTTTACACCGTAAATACAAACATTTCAAACTATTAACATTAATCAATTATTTGAACTAATTTTTTGGAGCAAACGGGAATTACTTTCTTTATTCAGATTTTGAAAACATTTTGTCGAAAATGTACCTTGTACACTGCTATTTAATGTTGCAATTGACATGACGTTAATAACAAAACGCGTTTAGACATAGTTCAGTATTGCTATCACCTCTGATAATTATAATAAAGTTGGGCTTAAACTTGCCCTGAACAAAGCAAGCAAATCAAACTGGCCAGAAATGAGCAATTTGAAAACCGCCAAATTCATTACTGCCTGAACTTCACTTGAATTAGAATTTAAGTAATGATCCTGATTGGAAAATGTTTTACCGTAAGAAAACAATTAACATCGAATGTAAAAAATAAACACACCGACATAAATAATGTGAATAAAAAATATCTAATCAACTGGCGGTTGAATGGGTGAAAATGCGCATATAGGAGGAAGGGTCTGTAAGTAGAACAGGCAAGAGTACGTTTTTAGTTGAGAGTAAGCGTTTACCGAAAACCAACTGATTTGAATTCCGATTGTTCAACAATATATATTTGAGTCAGAATCGTTGCGCAAAGCCAATTTTTACCTTCAGACTGAGAATTACCCAGACAGCACTCTAATGATTCCATCGAACCCCTCCGTGGAATTTGCGGTCTTTCTGTAAGGGAATTGTCAATTAATAATTTGCTGATAATGTTATTGAGTGGTGCTCTTATGGACGGGCATGAAAGCTGACGAATTGTTCTTCCCCCAGTTTAAGTTGGGTTTTGCAAGCAATGGTCCACGCATGAAACTAAACTTCACTCAAAGAAGATATATGACCACATATATGTTGTAATATTTTAATCTGATCCATTTTTAAGATAGTATTTTCAACAAATTTGCCTTAATAAGTAATCCACTGCTCGGCAATAATTTGGCATATGATTCAAAATGAAACACCCTAATCCTCCTACCCTAAATAACCCTCTGAACGACCGCCTGCATTTTACTCTACCTTACCTGGACGACAAAGCGGACATTTTCTTAGTGTATATTCACCCACGCTCCAACATAGAGCAAAATATTCTAACGAAAGCAATACAAATATTCCATAATTATTGGAGACCTGAACATGAACAAAATGAAAAAAAGAATATTAAACAGTTTTTTACAAAACACAGATTTTATAAGACGATACACTCCACCGACATTTTTGATGCCCGAGAACCAAGACTCAACACCAGACGTTTTACTACCTACAAGAAACCTTACAAACAACATAGACACGATAAGGTTGACCAACGAACTCGGATCAGACCATTTGGTTATGACTTTAACTTCAACTCACAACAGATTCTACCTACTATACCCACAGCAAAACCCAGCCCCAAAAAACTCAACTTAAACAAGACTGACTTGGATAAGGTTAAATTACACACACTTGACTACATAAAGATCAACCCCGAACTCATCTCAATCGATGATTTGCAAGATCAACTTTCACATAACATAAAAAAATTCTCACCACAAATTGAAAATACGTTTTATCGGCATACTCGACCCAGGTTTATACTAAAGCAAATAAAACATAAAAGAGATTTATACAGACAATACCGAATTATCCAAGACGACTCTATCAAAAGAACAATTAACAACTTAAACAGAAACTATGATCTTTCAATACCGACAGCACACGTGGATTGAAACATGCCAAGAAATCTAAAAAGACAAAGGAAGAACATTTTGTCGGAAAATAAAAAAAATATCTAAAAACAAAAAAATTAATCCGAGAGGCATTCTTAATGAGCAAGGAACACAACGATACTCGGACAAAGACAAAGCGGACGCCTTGGCCGGCCACTTTCAGAGAGCCTTCAAAAGATCAACAAATACAAACTTTGACACCGACAACTGCGAACGGGTGAACAAATGGCATGACGAATTTTCAAGAAACACGATAGGTCTAAATCACGAAATCATTACAGACACTGAATATCTCGAAGCCTTAGCACAACTAAAAAACACGGCCCCCGTAAAAGACAATAATAAAAGCAAGGTACTTAAGCATCTGATACACGAAACACATGACTTTATATTAAGAAAACTGAACGACTGTATGACTACTAACAAAATACACAGTAACAAAAGATAACACACCAACAAAAGACTACAGGCCTATGACGCTACTCCCGGTGTCGAGAAAATTGTTTGGACATATAATAAAAAAAAACAGACTACAGAATTTAATAGGACATCATATTCCTAAATAGCAGTTTGTCTTTAAGGCCAAAAATTCCATACATCCACTATTTGTCCTTACTAATAAAATACAAACGACACACTTGACAGGTGGAAAAATTGCCAGCCTGATTTTAGACATAAACAAGGCCTTTGACAGTGTTTGAATCAAGGGCTTACTGTACAAACTACACGAACTTAACACTCCCAACTACCTAATACACATTATTAAACAACTACTCGAAGACAGACAACTGGAGGTACGAATTAACGACGACTACTCTATCCCCTTTTCACCTGAGCAGGGCTTACCCCAAGGTTCACCACTCTCACCCTTGCTTTACAACATATACTGCTATGACATACAATCACAACAGACAAGACAAAGAAAGTATAGACCAAAACGCTTACTTGCTGCAATACGCTGACGACACAACCCTTATTGTGCATGACAAAACTACCGGTCGGCAGTGGCCAGACTCCAGACACTTACAGACACAATAACAGCATGGTTCTATAGTTGGAGACTCACACCAAACTCATCCAAAAACCAACTGCTCCTCTCAAATCACCGAATTAAGCCAGACTCCCCAACCATCACCACGGACGGCCAAATAACCAAACCCACCGACAGTGTGAAATACCGAGGAATGACAATGGACAAGAAGTTGAAATTCACTAAACACCTACAAAACATCAGAGCAGAACTAACCAAGAGAGCAAAACACTTCCCCACACTTACTTACAAGGCTATCAGCACCACGACTATACGTTCATATTTTACAAATAGACTACGTTCATATTTTATTCGCCAATGCTACTGACAAAACTAAACGACATATTCAGATAACAGAACAGATAGCACTGAGACTGATAACGAAGATCCGACACTCAGCAAACCTATTACATAATCTACCGAACCGACTACTCTTCGAACACACAAACTTGACAAGGATTACGAAAAGACTACTCGTCTTACATTCAAGATGGAAACATAACCCGCACAATCTGACCTTCCTGGATCCATTTGAAACCCCCCCTCTGTTTAACAAGACCGATCAGACAAACGCGTTTCCTCTTCGTAACAGCAACCCTATTGGAGCATCTCCAGACATAAATTATGTACATTTTTATTAATTACATTATATACATTAGTTATTAATTTTCCATACAAAATCTTGTAATTAACCCAGGACAGAAAGACTTTTCAGATCTTTCAGGTAAAAGGTCGATAGCCTTTTCAAGAAATAAAGATTTTTACTATTACTGAAATACCTAAAAAAAATTACTGAGTCGAAGAATATATGTAGCATCAAAATGAGTCTTAAATGGAAACACTCCAGACATTGTCACCGACTGCAATCTTCTTTGGTTGAACTATCAACTCACTTCAGACGTTCAAAGTAGATTCATCTAAAAAACCGAACATCTTCCAAGACAATCTGCCACTTGACTAATGCAAGGAGTTCATAATATAATTCTGCGAGTTGGACGCTTTTGAGTAGGTATATTACCATAATCCATAGACTTACAAATTCAGTTAATTTTACTGGCATTCGGTAACGATGGCTAATTATTCACATGAACACTGTAACGATTGGAAGCTTCATTGATATTCTGTATTTAATTTAAACATGGCCTTCTGCACTGCCAGACGTGAAAACGTTCTTTATCCACAAATCGCCGTTTATAAGACATGCTTCTGAGAGCGTATCCAATAGTCACTGTCTGTGTTGTAAAAGTTGTCTGTCTTTAGAAAAGTAGACGACAGTCGGGCAAAAGACCATGTAGACTGCTTAATTGGTTGGATTAACGCGAGAAGACTCAGGGTTCATCAATATTTTACTTCGCAATTTTCACCAGCTCCTAAAAACGGCGCAATTTATTTCGGCCGCCGTAGGGACATGCTTTTCTTTTTCTGTTGACATAAAATAAAACCTGCTAAGCACGATAATTTAACTTTCAGTTAGCTACGCATATTCTGACAAATTCCACAGTATGCAATCAAACTTCTGCCTTAATTAGAAATCTCATTTACTTACTATATTAGACAATTTTGGTTGATATGGAATTTATGTAGCTTGACTTAAATCTCAGTAAAAGTTTCTCCATTGTTGGAACATGACGTATTAAATAATTTCAAGTTGATTGTAAAGTTTTCAGCTACCTTAAAGAGGTTTAGTGTGTCTGCAATCAGAAGCATTTGCAAATAGTTTTCAATCAGTCGAGTGAACTACAGCTTTCCTTAAAAGCATTTCTAGACTTTTCGGAATGTATCATTTGTTAAATTAGTCGAAGTGTGTTTAAACATTTGCCGAATATTCACAAAGACTTCGTGATGTATAATTTTTGGCAGTTTCTTATTATTCAGAGTAGAAATGCTAAAGTTTTTTCTTTTTTACTTACAAATGAAGATAAGTAATATATTGCCGTGTCAGTTTGGGTCACAGCAGCAGGGGCACAATTTTATACTCTAAAGAGCATTTTCTCCCCTCACCGCCTACAGCTACTATGTCTTCCAGAAAGAAATCCATTTTTTTATTCCAAAAGCCTTTTTAAAACAATGTATGCACCACACCGTTGTTGTGTATTCGGGCTCCAAAGAAAGGAGGACTCCGAAAGCTGGGAAAGGAAGTTTGTTTATGAGGAATCACAAAACGCACTCGGCAACCATCAAGGTACAAACAGGAAAAATATAAGTAGTTTACTGTTAAGTCGCAACGATTTAACCGAATTCACTATCAATATTCAGCTATTGACACACAATATTCACATGTGATGTGATGCAAAATTATTCAAATAGCTTACTGAATTTATCGAAAGATGCCTAATGGAAAATTTTGAATGTCCTGAACATTTATTATTATAAATTTTTATCTTGAATCTGACCCGTCAATTTTGATTTGTAAATGCGCTTATTTTTACCAAATTTATTTATACAGGGTGGTCCAAAAATAAGTTACTACTATCCATTAATTTTTCTCAAAAGGAAGCACCTGCTTTCTATTTCCATTTTGAGTTCTCAATTGGACCTATCAATAATTAATTGCGAATATTTCTTTCAAATTTCTGTAGTCCTGAAAAGGTCCGATTTATTTCAAGAAACAGAACAACAATGAAATAAAATATTCAAAATGTGTGCCATTGACGGCTTGACAATATCCAAGGCGATCAATAAATTCTTTTTGTATCTTGTTATTTTGGTAAATATTTTTTTACCACGTAAATTATTTGAGTCCTGTTGAGTTTAAGTATAGGACATGGTACCTGAATCATACTAAGAATTCAATCGAGAATTGGGAATTGAAATAAAAAATAGAGGCTTCCCTTATAAAACAAGTTGATTCTGGTAATTTATTTTTGGATCACCTTGTGTAAACAAATTTACCATATAAAAAACTGTATTTGAAAATAAAAATTTATGGACTCGAGTTTTTCCGAAAAACACAGCTCTGAAATTTAAATGAGTTTAGACATTACTTCTGACTAGAATATTGAAGACAAGAATTAATAATAATAAACGATCTGGATACTATTAGTTTGCCACTGGGCATGTTTCCATAACTTCAGTAAACAGTTTGTATATTTTTGAATCACATTTTATGCACATATTGTGTGTCATTTGGTGGATATTGAAAGTATATTCCGTTAAATCGTTGCGACTTAACCGTAAATTTCTAATATTTTTCCTGTGCGTACCTTATTGTGATTCCTCATAAGCAAACTTTCTCTCTCAGCTTAAGGAGTTGTCCTTTCCTTGCTGTTCTTGTCTCCTCTTAAATGCCTGCTAATGTGTTCTCTCATGCTTTCTTTGTTCGCTTCCTTCCTCCTTCCTACTACTTTTACTGGCCAAGTTCTTTTTGCTAATCTCCGGCTATCTGTTCTGCACTATTCATTGTGGTCATTGTATCGACCTTCAAGGCAAACGTATATCTATTTTCATAAATTAAAATAACTTTTACCAAATTATTAGCGAAATATGGATTCCATTGATTCCGATTTTAGTGTGTGTGATGAGTGCAAACATATTTTCAAGCGATTCTCTGACTTGAGAAAACATGAAAACACAAAAGTTTATGAAAATAAGTTACGTACAAGGTACAAGTACTCGTATTTATCTATGGTACAAGGTATCCTTTATTTCATGTGGTACACTTTGTAGCGCGGTCTTTTGTAGACAGCAAATATAGAATTTGTCGGATCTGTTTTACTTATAATCAGTCAACATAATATGATGATCATGACTCAACTACTCTTATGCTTTCTGCATACTACTTTAAATAAATAAATTAATATTGATTCTAACGTTAAAAATATTTGGTCACTTATCGTAGCACCAACAGACTACATACTACACCCAAAATACCCCCCCCCCCCCCCCATTGAATCGTGATGAGTTCCAATTATAGTTTCTCCTATATGATTTCGTGCCTTATTCTATTCTTTCTGGAAACTTGCTGTACTTTTTAGTGTTTAGTTCATCTTTTTTACCTCGATTTTACCCCCCATGGTTTCTGCTTTGGTGGTACTGAAAAAATCACTTCTGGTATTTCAACTCTCTCGTATACTTAGCGCATAGTAATCTATAACTGCTGCGGTAATACTCTCGGTTATTTCTGGTTTAAGTTACCAATTGATTTCTACCTGAGCACCAAAAAAATTTCAGCTCGTCTACTTTCACCTCATCTATGTATAATTTTATGATTTTATATTCTATGTCTATCACCTTTACTTCTGCTTATTTTGTAGTCGGCCTTTGTGTCTTGCAATATTGCTATGAACGCCTCTTTTGGCATTCAAGAAAAAAATTGTTATTGTTTTCCTTCTTAAATTTTTTTGTCTATTTGTTGTTCTCTGTTAGTTTCCGTGGTCCTCTCTAGAATTTTTCGTGTTCCTTCAATACAACACCGGGTAATGTTATATCTCTATAATGACTGCATATTGTTCTATTTCCTTTGTTGTAAAGTGGTATAGCTCGGTTGAAAAATTAGACATTTGAATCGCTTCTCTAACTTTTTCCTTCTTGATCCCATTGTTTTTATTTTCTTTTTTCTAGCCTTTTTTGAGCTATTGCTCGTGGCATTGCTCTTCTTTTCTTTCAATTGTCTCGTTATTTTACCTTAAGTAGTACCTCGCAATAGTTTCTTCATAACCCTTGTTCCATTTTATTGTTATTTTATCTGCTTTTGATTAATTTTCTTCTCTTTTCGTTGTAAATTCCTCTGGCCGCCTTCCGAAACTCCATATTTGCGCCAAACAATTTTCACGCATTTTTTTGCTGCGTCCGCCATATTTTTTACTTTTCCGTGCCTGTTATAATTTTCATATTCAACTGTCGACTGCTATTTTTATTTTCTACGTATTCTTGCCATCTCTGTTTATTTATTTACACATGAGACTCCATATTCCTATTCTGCCCAGCTTATTTATTCCAGTCAGCGTTTTTATTCTCTCCTGTTCATCTATGAATTTAGATTGTGTAAAATTTTATCATTTTTCGATTTCGGCTTTTGTCATTTATTTAGATATCATTTTTTCCATTTATGTCCTGTCCTGCCTCTCTTTTTGGTTGTTCAAGGTTCCAACCAAAAAGAGTCTTTGCCACCTCTTGGAGATCACTTTGACATATTTTACACCTCTTCTGCGTCTTATATTTTTAAGACCATAGTGGATAACGGATTTTTCGTTTTACAACTTGCCGCGATCACTCATGCGAGTTTTTGTGCTGAAAACAGTTATTTCCCATTATTAGTTCGTCCGAAATACAACATCTATCAGTATTTCTTCTTTTTAATTTTTAGAGTTTCCTCATGTGTTACTATTTCATCACCGCTTTGTTCAGCTCTTCTGTTAACAGTTCAGTGCCATCTCTTACCAGTTTTTACCCATTCTTAGCATACCCGTCGCTTTTTATAGTTTCCAAGATTTCCAAAATTAATAAGTTTTCCATAAGTTACTGTTCTTTATGATCGTATCTTCTCTCCAATTTAATTTAATTTTAGATACCGTCTTCATGATATCGCATATTTTTGGTTTACATAATTCTCCGGTTCTCTTCAAGCATTGCATCATCCACATTCCCTCTTTCGATCGTGTTTTCGTTACCTTCGTTTACGCCTTGGATGCTATGTCCTTACGTTCCTCTTAAACTATCTATGGCCCTTTTTTTCTATAGTCAAGTCCATTACCGTTGTCCAGTATTTACTTTTTCATACTTACCAACAATGGTTTTTTGCCGCACTCAGAGGTTTTTCCGGTCAGTGTAATTTTTTTCAGTTGCTCTTTTAACTTTGCGAAATGCGGGTCCAAGAGATATTTCATTCATCTTCTCTTTCCATATTTTCGCTTTATGTCTGTCTTTTTATAACTACTTTAGTGTCATATTAACAAGTAGATAGAAAGTATCGTAACTGTTATTTACCAATAAGTCAAACAATTCAATTTACTATAGCTTCCGACATTCTTGTCAAAATCGGCTTGCGAATGAACCTTGCAAGAAATTAACGATGCAATGAAATATCTTAGTGAGGGAGCTTTTGGAGTACTTTAGGCTTTTAACATGTACTTTCTCATTACACCTCTTTGTTAGACCCTGCGGATCTTTTAAATAATAGACAGGGTTTCCTCCTGATGGAGTTACTGATGAGAAATTAATCTTTGCCTTGAATGTTTATGACCAGCGGTGGACCAAAACATAACCGTTTACTGTTAAGGAAAAAGAACTTACAGAAAATTATAGCGGTTGTACGTTTAGAAATCTCAGTATTTCTGAAGGAAACTATTTTTTCGGTTATGTAGTAAGAATTATTACCAAACCATATGCATAAACATCTGCAATCCGCCTTCCTTTACCATATTTGCAGTTTTGTTTAATTTTTCTTAACTTCTTCTAGCAATGATCAGATATTTTAATGCGATCAGATTTGATTAACCGCGCAATTAATTAAAATTAAATCACTGCACCGGGGAATTATGAAACTTGTGTTTTCCTGTGCTGCCAGAGAAACATATTGCCTCCTTTTATCACAAACGAAACTAGTTTGCAAATAGGAACTTTATACTAATTTTGAAACAAGTTCGGGAAAGTAGAAAATAGAGAGTTTAGGAAAAGTTAATCCATGGTGAAACTAAGTTTGACTAATCATTAATGTTTGAATCATTATTTCCTAAGCTTCTTTGTTTTGAAAATAACTCAAATAGTTCAATTCAGACGAACCATCCGATATGAAACTTTACTTTGATTAGTTCAATTGACTGATAAGTTTCGTGATTCTATGCCAGAATGTCTCATTAAATGAATAGGAACGGAAATTTAAGGTTTTGCTAATATTGTTGATGAAACGTATAATCCCGGGTTAATGAAACTTTGCAAATTCGCTTATGCTTTCGGTAGAGGAATGTACCACCATAACGTGACTTTCAAGACATTTATCACCGCGATTATATGATAAAGCTTTCCTTTCGCAATGGCAGGCTCAGCAATATAGAAACTAGTAACAAAAACACATTTACTGTGTGCAATGAAATTGTCAGAAAGAATATATATGATGAACTTATGACAGCTACCTATTAGTCGCGATAGTCATATTCCTATGGAATACTTCAAATATTCAGTTTTATTGTTCAAGGTAGATCCCCCATCTGAACAACATAAGCTCAAATATGAACCTGGCACGTAAGATCAGACAAATTATTGGTTTATTTTATAAAATTTTCAATAAGCCTGTTTCGTGGATTAATGAAACAAATAACCAGCATGTTAAATATCGATAATCGACCTCGACTAGCAGTTTCGAGACATTGAACACCCGTTTTTGAGAAGTTTCAAATTTGCTAGTTGTGCTAATTTAATTTAAATTGAATCTTCTCACCTTTACACCACACTACTGGCCGGCGTGCTCGATTTTATTTATCGATACTGCTGAAATTGCTTTCTGAGATAACAAGCACTCTTATTGTGGTGCCATTTTATTTGATTCGACATTTTATCAATAGTTCGAATTTTTTTATAGCATTTTGTATTATATCTTTTTCCCTCATAAGTTCTTTTATTTTTAGTTAGATTTGTGGTTAAACTAATTTATTGTGTAACCAAAGTACATCTTGACAATCACGATTAAGTTTGCATTTGAATTTCAACTCGGACAAAATATCTGTATTCCGTCAGAACAGTTTTTCCATATGAACAATTTTTGGTATCTTGAAGTAAATAACGAAACACCCACTGTTGCGTTAACTGTTGGTACACTGTTTATTGGAGATAAATTAAAAGATCCTCTATTTCTATTTTTCAAAGCGCATGTAATTGGAATAGTGGTTTTAACTGAAATTTTAGGATACTTTTGAAAAGTGAAAAAAGAAAAAAAAAACGAAAAATTCGTGTCAGTAATCATTTGATTACGCATCTGAGTCATAAATATTTTGTTTCTGACTGTAGTACTTTACATTTAATTAATGAATTTTTAATCATTAAATAGAAGAAATTATAGTCTCCTTAGTTTCGGTCTAGCTATTAAAAAAAACAACGTAATAAAACACTGTTTAAATTCTCCCTATGTTTTGTAGATGATAATCTGTGAGCATAAAACTCATTTCAATGATAGTTATACGAGGAGCTTCTTAGCTATAACATTATAACTTTTATAATTTTATAATTCAATTTGTAGAATGCAAGCGGAAAAAATCAGTTATATTTTTGAACAGGTTTTTAGCTCAATAATTTAAAAATCAACCTCTATTAGTCTGATCACATAATGAACTTGAAAATTAATCCTACGAAACACAACATTAAATTGAACATTTTAAGTTTAGACGCGTAAATATTATCTTGCACATGCTTTCCCCTGTAGATAAACAGATTTTTAAAGTAACATGTCTGCCTCCAGGAACAAACGTAGTTGACAAAATCCTATGGAATTTTATAGTAGTAGTAGTAAACATCTTTATTTCTAAAAAAAGGCTATCGACCTATCGGTCTTTCTGCCCTTGTTTAATACATGTAGTCTTAATCTAAATAAAAAACAAATATGAAAATTCTCTTATTATAGGTTAACAATCTTATTAAATAAACTTTCCAATCCCAATGACAAGAAAAAATTATTTTATTGTCCAGTAGTCAGTTGCGTTTGTAAGTGTTCGAGTAGCGTTGATGCAGGGAAACGGAAGCGGGATTGTCTGGTTGGTCTTGTAAGACAAAGGGGATTCAGTATGGTCCAGTTGTAGGGGTTGTTTGTCCATTTTGTCTGTAGATGTATGAGTCTTTCCGAAATCTTTGTCATGTTTGTGCGTTCGTATAGTAGTTGGGTGGAGGGGTTGTGTAGTGGGTTTTGGGGGTCTTATTCGTGTTATTAGTCTTAGTTCATTCCAATGTATTCCTGGGTTTCAGTCAATTTTATTGTTTATTATTTAAAATGTTACAAATACGTTTCGGTGTCTTTATCCACCATCATCAGTTTGTCTAAAATATCCATTTTACATTCATTATCAATTCAATTAAAAAAAAATTCACAAAATTAACATATTAAAAGTCAAATCCCACACATATTAATTTCACTCCGCTTTCAATCACACACACGTTAATTTCGCCTTTTATCATAAGCCGTAGTTAAAGTCTAAGCATTATTCTAAATATATGAAGCCAAGTGATAAGGCCAGGTTACCACATAAACCAATATTAATTTGACTTGCAATCAGGAATTGTAGTTTACTTTTAGTCCATTACTCCATTTTATAATGCGACTTTCAATATTCCAATTCCAAATTTTTTCTTTCTTTCATCATATTCATCATGTCTGTTAAATTTAACGTGTTGCAGATGGTCCAAAGCATTTTAGCCTGATAATATCAGCTCACAATAAAAAATAGTTCGAAATAGAGTTTATTGTTGAGAACTGACCGTAAAACTAACTAAAAAAAGCAACTAAATAACGAAAAGCCAGAAATATTTTCTAACTAAGCAAATTCCGCGTTGAATTATTTCCAAGAGAAAATAAAATAAATCCATCATTCTTAACAAGCGAAACTTTAGGAAAATTCAAAAGCTTTACCTTGGCCAGTACATCTAATGATGTGCCAAATAACGAATAGCTTGAAAATATAGCTTAATATATTTGTATAATACATTGCATGAGTTTATATGGATTTTCGTTTTTATTATAGCGTTAGTGTGTGGAAATGGCTAGCAGTGAAGCGATATTAAATAGCGTTTGATCCCGGAAAGCGATTTTCACTTTTATTAGTAGATGTTTTAATGAACTTGTTTGAAATCTCAGGGTTTAACATTTTAAAATGTGTATACATTAAAAAAATATCCATTCCAATATATTCCTGGGTTTTTCAGTCAATTTTATTGTCACTAATTATGGTGTTATGTGATGAGCCCTGCGTTTCGTCCCGGGTCTACCTATTGGACTCGTCAGTAAGGCTTAGGTAGACCCTGCCTTATACGCCAGACATCGGTTCTACGTGTTCGGACGTAAATGAACCGTGCGGTATAGATTCTCCCAAGCATCTATATCTTTTTCGTATATTTCTTTTTCCTGACTGTACTTTTAATTCATTCCAATATATTCCTGGGTTTTTCAGTCAATTTTATTGTCACTAATTATGGTGTTATGTGATGAGCCCTGCGTTTCGTCCCGGGTCTACCTATTGGACTCGTCAGTAAGGCTTAGGTAGACCCTGCCTTATACGCCAGACATCGGTTCTACGTGTTCGGACATAAATGAACCGTGCCGGTATAGATCTTCTGCGGTGAGATATTGGCAACCCGTGTTGCCGATTAGCATTAGATTGAAAACCACTCGTTCCATTCTGCTTTTTTTCTCCCAAGCATCTATATCTTTTTCGTATATTTCTTTTTCCTGACTGTACTTTTAATTCATTCCAATATATTCCTGGGTTTTTCAGTCAATTTTTATATATCTCACCTTTTACCTCACAATTTTTATATATCACATCTTATAATATCTCACCGCAGAAGATCTATACCGGCACGGTTCATTTACGTCCGAACACGTAGAACCGATGTCTGGCGTATAAGGCAGGGTCTACCTAAGCCTTACTGACGAGTCCAATAGGTAGACCCGGGACGAAACGCAGGGCTCATCACATAACACCATAATTAGTGACAATAAAATTGACTGGAAAACCCAGGAATATATTGGAATGAATTAAAAGTACAGTCAGGAAAAAGAAATATATTAAAAAAATATATTGTTACTACCTACGTTGACACACAAATGTTTGGCCGGGTATATGAATTCTGTAGCGGCCGAGAATAATTTCTTTGTTCTTTGTATGAATATAATTAGGGTTAAGTGGAGTCTGTTGGAACTTACATCACCCCAAAGCGATGAATGACTATACTGATTGATACTAATGAAGGACGCAAATTTTAACCTTGCATGCATTAAAGTTCAATACAATGGTATTAATCAATACTAGGCAATACGCTGATACCAAGTTTTCAAGACCTGACATATAAGAATAGCAAAACTTTTAAGAATAGCAAAACCCGTCAAACACAAAGAATCTAACCTATTACGAACAATTAAATGTTAAATATGTCAATTAATGCAGGAAGTGAAAAATGAGCTTTGCGATAAGAACTGTCAGGAGGACGAAAAATGCAGTTGCTTCCAAGTTAACAAATGCAGTTCGAACATTTCTTTAAAAAAATTATACAATACAGGAAAAGCTTGTGACCCTGAGTGTGTACACGGTGAACTTTTGAAGAGTGAAATAGGAACGTTATTCAATACCACAGCGTACATTCCGAAACAGAAGACATACTTTCATACTTTGCAGTTTGCCGATGACCAAGCAATTATATCAAACGATAAAGAAGATATTTGAGTACGTGGTGCCCAAATTGTTTGAAGAGTACGAATTCTGCGGTTTAAGTATAACTTTGTATCAGTGAAGACCCTAGAGATTTTTTAAGTGCTAGATATTGATTAGACGTCAAATAATGATACAATAATAACAATTCTTGCTGAGCAGCCCATTATATCTATTGGAGAATTCGGGACTAACAGAGAAATATAAAACAGTATTAGAAGCTGATGAGTTCTTCAAACAATGGCTGCGTAAACCTAACTCTTTTGATAAGACTGGAAGCTGTTCAAATGGATGTAATAAGAAGATTACTGAGGATTTCAAGAAAGGATTGAATGGGAAATGACATTCTTAAAGAAATAATATCGTACTTGAAATAAACGAAACCCTTAAGAAAACGACTGGAAAAGTTTACGTGAAGAAATTCAAGAGGAAATAATTAAGCCAGCTCAACAAAAATTAACTAATCTACCATGAATCCGCATATACTGACATCAAAAGCAGCACGCAAAAATTAATTAAAAAGGACCTGAAGCAATTTTCATGATAATGAAAGGTCTTCCAAGAGTTACAGAATATGTCAATATTATAATGAACTTATTACTAAAACTAAAGGTAAATTCTACTCTAACGCCCACACCAGAAAAAAAGGTAGTATACAGGGTGGACCAGTTTCCGGAGCGGAAACTTTAGGGAACGATAGAGAATCATAGAACAATAAGAGTTTGCATGACAAACTAAATTCAAGAAAAGCTTTGTTAATGTATTACAAGGTGTTTAAGTTTCCCTTAAAAAATGAAATTTATGAATTATTGCCAAACAGCTGTAGATATTTAAGCGAAATTTTGCAGGCGATAACTGCCAATGAGGGAGCACATTTTGCAGCAAAAAGTAAATTTCTTCTTTTGCCAGTGGCGCCCGTACTAACACGTTAATGTATGTTTTCACTGCGTTTTAATAAAATAAAAATAGCTTTTCGATTCTTCATTCTGTTTTATACAAAAATTGTGCTTTCAATTTCTCTGTAGAACTTTCAGCATTTTCAAGTAAAAAATAAAAAGTAATTGTTAATAAAGCTCGAAATCTAGTATAACCATCTCAAAATATTTTCTGTTTGTTCGTACCTAAATGAACTATTATAAATATGACCCTCCGCCCAAGCAATTGCATCTGTAATGCCGATATTACACTACGCACTTTTCCCCGATTTATTGGCCAATAAAATGGACCAATTATTGAAAGTCACCGGATATGAGGGTACAGCGTGGAATCGAGCTGCGATCGATAAATCGTACCATTTATTGCAGACTTGAGAGCCTGTTGGAAATTATTGCAACTTGTGAATAATTTTTTCAAATTGTGAAAATAGTTTGCTAACTGTGCAACGACGATGTTTGCATCGATTCTTGAAGGAAAGTGACAAGAAAATAGGGGTTAGCTTATTTTCTCTTTTATGCGTTTCATATCTTGAAAATATGTATTGTATGCAATCAGTTTAGCAAACTAATTAAGAAAATTTATAGCTTCTTTGGAGGCATATGCATAGAATTCGACTCTTGGTTCATGTGCTATGATCTACAGATCGTTTCCAAACAACACAAAACAACGGAACTAAAGTATTGAAATGTATGTTGGTTTTACTGAAATTGCACCAATTTATTGTGACAAAAATATCCAAGTGTGAAGTCGATGACGGCCAAGAAGAGGCCTTCAATACTTGCCCCACTTTATTGGGTAATAAATAGGGGAAATGTGCGTAGTGTAATACCGGCATAAGTGAATGGCTTAACATTACTTATCGGCCATGTTCGATTGGCGGGCTAGGAAGGAATGAAATAAATGATAATGTGGTCATTGGAATTGGAGCAGTGGACTTTTACGTTTAGGCAAATGCACAAAAAACAATTTCATCTTACTCCAATTTTAACCAGAAATCAAATACGAGTAGTTTTACGAATTCAGCAAGCCTGCAATGATATGCGGCAAAATCCCTATCAAGTATCAGCTGCAATAAATTCATTGCTTAGACTATGTCTAAAATGTATTCACACTTCAGCGTGAATTACATTTCGAACAATTTCTTTTATTTTTATTGTGATTCATCACCTGGAATGCGTGATTTTATTATGTTTCGATTTCATTAAATGTCAATCAGCTATTTGATCATTTTAACTTAAAACGCTGATCTGTACAAGGAAATTGAAAGAAAAAACTTTTTTCTGCAGAATTGTAGAATGAAAATGTGATTTTATTTTATAAAAAAGCAGTGGCGGATCATTTTTTTGTTTAAAAACATACATTAACATGCTAGTATGGATGCCCTGGCAAAACAAAAATATACTATTTATTGTAAAATATGCTCCCTCGTTGGCAGTTATTAACTGTAAAATTTTCTTTAAATATCGTTTGGAAACAATTGATAAATTTAATTTTTCTAAGACAAATTTGAACGTCTTGAAATTCATTAACGACGCGTTTATCAAATATAGCTTAGAATGTAAGCTCATAATGTTTTTCGAATCTCTATCGTTCCCTGAAGTTTCCGCTCTGGAAACTGGACCATCCTGTATAAGTAGAATGGTGTTAGCAAAAGAGGCTGCTCTGTTAGTTGGTAGGCCACAGTCGTTAAAGTAGTAAAGTAGCTAGTTGATTGTTGTATAGTAAACGTCGTTTTATGTAAAACTCGTAAATCGAAACAATAATGATTACAGTATTTGTAGATTGCGTCGATAATTTTATATTATACCAAAAAGCAACAGTACAACATAACATAACATTTAATGGTCTTAAAATGATCTTTAATAATAGCGTGCGGAAAAAGGGAATTGTAATTGAGTTTAACGTTATCTTAGTGGTTTCGTGGAAGGCTGAACATGGTGCAAGGCGCGAACATTATGATTTTATTTTCTTTTAAAAGTACGTAATGAAGCAATCTTATAATAAAGCATATTTGAATCTTCTTCAAAACACATAACACAAAATAAGAGGGTATATCAAATATAAACGAGATTGATTTGCGTTTTAATTTCAGAGGGGTTGTAATTCTAGGCGAAGTTAGTTTTAAATTTTTTCAGTAGCCTGGGCGGTTAGCGAGGGGACAGCAAAGTCTTGAAATTTGTCAAGTCCCTTTAGTATTAAAGAGACCATAAGTGGAAACGCAGAGCATGTTTCTGTGGAGGAACGACTAATTATAAAGTTTTTAGCTAAGTAGAGGGCGAATCTACAAGCCATATTGCGCGCATTGGTGGCACAGTTCGGGCATAACACCCTTGTTTTTGCATGGCACAGAGAAATTGGTAGAGAGCGTGAAAAAGTCGAGAATCACAGCTACGATAGGCGCCCAAGTACAAGCCTGACCGGAGTCAACATTGAGGAGGTCCGGAAGCTCATGGCGGACGATAGACGCATAAACCTCTTGAACATAGCCAACAAACTCAATATTAGCAACGGGAGTGCCCCACAGATCGTGACATAGGGCAGATGAGTTCAACTTTTTTTTTGTAATACGGGCACAAGAAGGATCGAGTTGAGATTTCGCAGCGCCTTTTGGATCGATTTTAGTAAGTGTGTGAGGCGGTTTTGAATTGAATAGTAACCTGTGATAAAACTGGCGTACACCATTACACCCCCGAGTCGAGTATGGAGCGGAGAGTCAGCGGCGGTGAAGACTAAGAATGTTTTGATTGTGGGAAAATTACTGGCAACTGTTCTTCGTCTCGATAGGCAAGGAACCTTTTACTCTAATTTGTTCAACGATCTACGCATAGTTATAGCAAGGTTCTGTATGCCGCAAACTTGTCACATCGAAGGAAAAGAAAGAGGCGATCCGTCAAAAATTCCATTATTTTTACGACAACGCCAAGTCTGATTCAGCAAACGCTAAGAGAGAAAATTTGACAACTTTGGCGATAAAACTTTAAACATCTTCCCTATAATCTGACCTTGTCACCTAGTGACTTTCACATTTTCGGGATCCTGAAAGAAGCGCCTGGAAATCAAGCGTTTCGATGATCATCAAGCGGTAGAGGAGGAGTGTGTGCTCCAGTGGGTGTGTGAACTGGCTGAGCGAAAGACTAAGAAAAATAGCATATTTTCGCATATTGAATAAAAAATAAATCAGTCACATTTATATTTGATACACCCGTGTATCATAAACTACTAACAATTTTCTCTGCAAAATAAATATAATCTTTAACAAAAATTGCAGTCAAACTTCAGGCTTTGTTCGTTTAGGTTCGTTAGTTCCGAGCTAGTATTTAATTCGATATTAAAATGCTTCACCTCTTTCAAGCGCTCGCACAGCTTTGTTTAACATTAAAATCCAGTTGCAAACGTTCCACAGAATTTCACGAACATTCGAGCAGTATATTTGCGTCCTCGATCTCTATTTTCCCGCTTTCCGAATTAAAATAATTATTCGGCCTAATAGGCCTATCCGTACTCCGCTTCCGCTTAAGAGGGTATTCGTTGCAATATAAACGATGCTCTAAATTGTAAAAGACTGTGTTATCATTGCATAAATGTTTAAGAAAGCTATATAAAAAAATTGGGATAAAAATTAAAAAGGTAATTCCTGAAAATTTTAATGAGGCTTCCGCAAACTGAATCTTAAAATTTACATAAGATAAGATATACCTACACTAAATTATGATTCAAAAGAATTTCTATGTCTGAGAAACTAATAGTTTCTCTATATATATATATATATGTATATATATATATATATATATATATATATATATATATATATATATATATATATATATATATATATATATATATATATATATATATATATAACGATCTTTATTTTCTAGAAAAAGGCTATCGACCCACGCTCTTTCTGCCCTTGTATAATACAATATATATAGATGAAAATCTCTGAAAAAAAAAATATAATATAGATGAAAATTCTCTTATTCTAGTTAATAATCTTATTAAATAAACTTTCCAATTCTAATGACATGAAAAAATTATTTTATTGTCTAGTAGTCAGTTGCGTTTGTAAGTGTTCGAGTAGCGTTGATGTAGGGAAACGGAAGCGGGATTGTCTGGTTGGTCTTGTAAGACAAAGGGGATTCAGTATGGTCCAGTTGTAGAAGAGTTTTTTTTTTTTTTTTTTTTTAAACTCCCCGTAGGACATTTACTAACATTACGATCTGATCAAAGTTGATCAATGAGTAATTCTGTTCTAACCTAACTTAACTATGGACAAATCTTAAAACTAAGGTCCTACTCACTAGTGTACCTTAGAGTCTGGTGGTCTAGTGACATAGCTACACTAATTACCGTGTAGCACAAAACCGCACATTGTTCTGCTTTTGCACTGACATAGTCACTTACATAGCTCAAAAGGCTTTACCCTCTTGAGTCTTCTTGTCAGGTTGGTATTGTCGAGGAGCTGAATCGCCTCGACATTCACATGTTGCTGAAGCCGTTGTTCATGACTCCTTGCAAATCTCGTGATAGTCTGGTCAACAGTATCCATCTGAAGGTCTCGATGAATATCACTATTCCTGATGTACCAAGGCGCATTAAGAATGTTTCTCAGTACTTTATTCTGGAATCTCTGAATAATTAGGATGTTACTCTTGCTGGCACAACCCCAGAGCTGTAAGCCGTAAGTCCACACTGGTTTGAGGATTTGTTTATACAGAAGTACTTTGTTGTAGATTGATAGTCTAGAGTGCCTACCCAGTAGCCAGTACATTTTCCTATATCTTATATCGAGCTCTTCCTTTTTTTCTTAACATGGGCTTTCCAGCGCAGTCTTGCATCTAATGTTATGCCCAGATACTTTGCTGAATTTGCATAAGGGATCTGAGTATTATTTAAGTGAATTGGTACCTGCTGGTTAGTTTTATTTGTGAAGTTAATGTGTACAGACTTGGTCTCGTTTAGTTTGATACGCCATCTTTTGGTCCAATCATATATTTGTGAAACTGATGTTTGCAGTTTAATTGCGGCTTCCTCATGGGTTTTCCCTACCGCTAATATAGCGGTATCGTCTGCAAAGGTAGCTATAGTATTAAGATCTGAGTAGTGTAAATCACTGGTGTACATCAGGTACAGGAGAGGTCCTAGGACACTTCCCTGTGGCACCCCTGCTCTGATTTTTTTTATTTCAGTGAATGCTTCTTCTTGTTTTACTCTGAAGGCTCTGTCCGAAATGTAGGATTCCAATAGTTTCGAGTAATTTTGTGGGAGTAGCATATTTAACTTATGTTTCAGCCCATTATGCCATACTCTGTCAAAGGCCTGCGATACATCAAGGAAGATGGCTGAGCATACTTCCTTACTTTCCAGTGCTCTTTCAATAACATCTGAAATTCTGTGTACTTGGTCTATCGTTGAGTGGTTTTCTCTGAACCCAAACTGATGATTTGGTATTATATTCCTTTCTTCGATGATGGGTTTCAGCCTTGTCAGGAGTATTTTTTCGAACAGTTTCGATATCATATGCAGTAGAGAGATTGGCCTATATGATGAAACATCGTGAGAGGCTTTGCCTGGTTTATGAATCATAATGATTTCAGCTACTTTCCACATCCTAGGAACATACCTTAATCTGAATGAGGCATTAAAAAGATGTGTAAGTTTGGTTATACCTTTTTTGGGGAGCTGTTTTAGCACTTCACCAGTAATTAAATCAAAACCAGGAGCTTTCTTAGGATTAATGTTTGTTCTTATTTCCTTTGCTACTTCTTTTGTGGAAGTTGGTCTAATGTTCGTGCTATCTCCGTCAGAGAAGTCCCAGTTCGGTAATTCTTCGCCATCGTTTGGTTGGAAGATTTTTTCAAGATGATCTGCAAACCTGTTGGCTTTCTGAGTATTGTTTCTAGCCCAGCTGCCATCTGCATTCCTGATTGGTGCGTTCTGTAGTGTCGGACTTTTTAATATCCTAGTGGCTTTCCAGACTGAGTAGTCAGTGCTTTTGTCATTTGTCAACTCACTCAGATAGTCACTAATAGATTCATTTTTTATTCTTTCTATTTCTCTCTTTAACTGTTGAGTGGCATTATTGAGTATGGTTTTATCTGCTGGAGCTCTGGTCTGGTGCCATTTCCTCCTAAGTCTTCTTTTCTCTGAGATCAAGTGTCTTACTTCCATGGGGTATTTGTTTCCTTTTGTCCTCTGAACAATGGATGGGGTGTTATTCCATGCTGCTTGTTGAATTAAGGTAACAAGATTTTCCACTTCATCATCCAACTGTTCTATTGTTCTTAATGGAACAGTTAAATTAATAGCATTTTGAAGTTCTAATCTGAAACTTTGCCAATCTGTTCGCCTGTTTGTTAGTCTAGGAGAATTTTGTTTTTGGATAATAGAATCGCTAAGAGTGAGGAGAATGGGAGAGTGGTCTGAGTTCATGTCCCACGCCTCATCAACTTGAATATAGTTTGCTGATATATTCCGCACAACAAAAAAATCTATTAGGTCAGGTATTTTATTTCTATCTGTGGGCCAATAAGTTGGTTTCCCAGTTGAGTGTGCTTCGCATTTTATCTGTCTTATTGCTTCCATCAATTGTTTGCCTTTGGTCTGTGGTTAACCTAGATCCCCAATGGGTGTGCTTAGCATTGAAGTCGCCTCCAATGATAAATCTAATTCCTTGGCTATTAAAGAAATCAATGTACTGCTCATGCTGTATGGCATGTCTTGGAGGACAGTATACGGATGTGACCATGACATCCTGAGTTTTGGTTTTGATCATTACCGAAGTTGCCTGAAATTCTTCAGTCCTGTATCCCATCTCTTGATGATGCATAATCGCTTCTCTTACTATCACTGCACTACCTCCTCTGGCTGAATTCTGGGGATGAGTGGTGTGGTACACTTTGTATCCCTTGAAACTGATAAAGGACTCATTGGTGAAGTGAGTCTCTGAGATCAGACATATGTCTATTTTTTCTATGTCCAGGACTGCTTGCAATTCTTGTTTGTGTTGCAAGAGTCCATTGGCATTCCACTCTATAATCTTGAGGCTACTTAGCATTAAAAATTATTTGAGATAGCTCCTTTGGCCCTATATTCAAGTCTGCTAATCCGTTCATCCATTTTTATTAATTTCTCCATTATTTGTTGAAGAGAGTTTTGGATGGAAGCGTTTCGGTCTTGTTGTTGTGTTTGATTTGTTCTAATAATCAATTCAGGCTTACCAGTAACTGCTTGACTGTAGGTGTTTTGTCCTCCACTTATGTTGCCTTTCTGCACTTGTACGTTATTCCTCTGTGGCTGCTTAGGAGGAACTGGTTTCTTGTTGCGTTTTTCTTTTAATTTTTGCATTTCTTTTGCAACCATGCATCCTCTGTAGTTGGCTGGATGCCCTTCACCACAATGAACACATTTCGGTTTTTCATCATTTGGGTTTTCACACTCCATTGTTAGGTGCTTACCAGTACATCTGACGCAGCGTGGCTCCATGGCACAGTATTTTTGTGTATGTCCATAAGCTTGGCATTTTTTGCACTGTGGTACAAGCCTGGACTTTATTAATGGAGTGATTTCAACTCTGACCCCTAATATGTCAGTTATTCCGTAAATTTTATCAATACTCTCGTCATGCCTGAATGAAAGCATGAACATGTTTAGAGGTTGTTTTGTTTTATATTTTAATTTAGGAGTGACTTCGATAAGTTTGTAGCCGCGTTTTCTAACTTCATGCAATATTTTTTCTGAATCAATGGAATGATACAGTTTTTTGGCCATAACTTTAATTGGCCTATTCTGCTTATTCTCATAGGAATGCCAAGAGTATCCTTTTTCAGTTAGCGTTGCAGTAAGCATTTTATAGTTGGTCTCATCCTGTACATTAATTTTTATATTTTTATCATGAATTAGTTTAATCTGGGCACCGGGAAGTTGGGGCACGATAGCATGGAGTTCATTAAAATTTATAATATTGTCCACTATGATAGGCGGCGGTGCTTGAATTTTTTTAGGCTTTTCTACATTCGGCCTATTGGTTTGTTGTTGTGGTGGTGTAAGCGAAGTATCCATTTTCCTTTTCTTCCAATTTTTTGTACGAATCCATTCTGTCTCCCTTGCTAACTCCTCTTCATCGGTATGATATTCACCTGTCCCCCTTTCTTGGGCGTTGCTAGACAGTTTCTTTTCTAAATTTGAATATTTTGTGTTCAATTCTGCATACATTTTATGTATTTTATCCAACTGGGATTGTAGTTGTTCCACCTTGTATGTAGCATTCATTTTTTCTTGCTCAGCTGATTTCCAGCTATTGTATAAAATTTCCTCATTTTGGGTACGTTGATATTTTTCTAATAATATCTGGCTTGTTTGCATTGCTGGGTACTAATAAAATGCATTCCCTATATCAGTGTTTTTTAAATATCTTGCGATAACTTAAACGACCTTGGCACGGTCGCCGGACACCACTCGCCGAGGATGATATCCTTTAATATCAATTTTATTCACGATAAGAGAGCGAACGAATCACTTGTTCACTGTTCAAACGTCGAGAACGAACTGAGTAGAGGAGTAATTACACAATTACTGCGAGAAGCATTATTGGTAGCATTCTATAAAAGCTGGCTAAAATTGTACAACGGCCGTTTTCAAGCCACAAAGTCGCTCCGGAAGCCATAAAATTTTTAAACAGTCTTGATAATCAATCAGTGAAAATCGCCGAAAAATTTTTTACATTGAAATATGAAGATTATAACTAAATTTCATATTTCCTGCGCACAGAAAGCACATTGAGCATGAAAACTCGGGAAACATGCAAAGCCCCGTATCCATAGGGTTCCGCACCAAGACATTAATAGCTAGACGAAGCTAGTCGTACATAAATCCCGATTTGTTTAGGAGCAACATTGATTTCTATGGATCGGCTATTCATCAATGAAAAACAAAGGAGTTACAAAGTAGGACGGATCGATATATTTACAAAAACTAAAATTAATCCGAAGACACACTCCCCTGTTTGCTAGCCATGTACGTAGTTGATACTTGTATTAATCTATTTGTTGTAATCATAAAATATTTTTGCTTTTTGGACCTTCATACCTACATTATATGTTTGAAATTCAACATTCTATAACTGTAACGCAAACTTTTTAAGCATTTAAGTACTATTTAATAGAGATCAGTCATGGCTTGCATATTTAACAAAACTTAGGCCACTGCTGAGGAAATTGCAGGCTCCTTTTTTTGGACCAATGGACCAAATGGACCTTTACTCCAAATTTTCTGCACTTCGCACCGTTTCTTCTAAGTGTAACAGTTTATTAATATCACAATTATCACTTATCAGAATAAGTAAGGAGTCCATTTGCGTTTACTATAATTTTACTATAAAATATACTATTTGCGATCTTGTCATGTTGAATATCTTATAATATTTTGTAATTACCAACTTAAATTATTATACATTTTTTGAATGTTGTTTTATTTCGGTGACATTTGCTTGTCGTTTATTACAAACTAAAAATATAAGTATGCCACCAGATACATTGTTGGCTACTGTTTTCCTGATATTTTTTGTAAATATTCCTCTTCAATATAATATCAATCAACAGAATATCAATTTAATCGATAATATCAATATCTCCTATTATTAAAGGAGATTTTAATGTGAAAGTTGGAGATACAAGCGAAAATAACCACTTAAGACATATGATAGGAAAATACGGTATAGGGACGAGACACGAAAGCGGAAAAATATTAAACTTTTGTACTGATAATGGACTAACAATATCGAACACAGTGCATTAACAACACATTCGACGATTATATATCTGGCGATCGCCAGGCGATCGATGTAGAAACCAGAAAGACTACATGCGGATACGCAATCGATGGAGAACGTTCATACGAAACACAAAAATCCTCCCTGGAACAGAATGTCGCAGCGATCATAAACATCTCACAGCTCGCTTCAAGCTAAAACTGAAACCACAAAGAAGAACAGCCGACCCAGGCCACAAATTAGTCAAGAAAAAATATTCGAAGAAAAACTGCCATTGAAGAAACGATTAAAAACACCAAAGAGAAACCAACAACAAAAAAGCGCCAACACTGGATAACAGATCCAAATATGGAAATAGTGCAAGAAAGAAGAGGTCTAAGGGCAAGCGTTATAGATACAAAACAAAAACAGATCAAATACACCAATTCAGCAGAACTATAAAACAATGTTGCAGAAAGGACAAAAACGCAAAACCTATTAAGAATCGGTAGCGAGGCACAGGGGCATGCGGAAAATTACAACACAAAATATTTTTTAAAATTAGTGAAATCAATAAACAAACGACACCGCCACGATCACGGACCATCGAAAATAAGGAAGGCGAAAAAATAAAAAACATAGCCGAAGCACTGGATGTATGGAAAAATACTGTGAAGAACTATTCAATGATCACGAAGGAACAGACAACTATGAACAACAAGACATGGAGGAAGAACTATCCTAAACGAGGAAATAAGGAATGCCATAAAAAAATCTCCTAAGATCTGCAGGAGCAAATAACATCACAACCGAAATCATTAAAGCCATGGGAGAAGGTGGTGTCCATATACTTCATAAAATATGAAATGGAATGTGCACAACCGGACAATGGTCTGATGACTGGGTAGAATCAGTATTCATAACATTACATAAAAAATGTTCCAAGGAGAAATGTGAGAACTATTGGATGATTGCACTGATGTCACAAGATCCTCCTCAAGATTATTAACGAAAGACTTAAACCATTCCTGTTGAGGCAAATACCACCACAACAAGCTCGATTTGTCAAAGGAAGAGTCACACGTGACCACATTTTCAACTTAAGAAGGATCAATGAGAAAACCCGAGACATCAATAAACCAATGTACATGACCTTTGTTGACTATCGTAAAGCCTTTGACAGTATGAAATGCAAAAAAAATTGGACCATACCACGGGAAATGGGAGTCCCTCATCATCTAAGCTCATTAATGCAATAACTATACAAAAATAGTAAGACAAGAGTACAAATAGATAAACACCTCTCAAATCCATGCAATCTCAAAAACGGAGCGAGATAAGGATATATACATTCGCCTATAGTTTCTTAATAGTAATAATTAGGAATGTCCTACAAAACTGGAATGGAGGGATAGTTATATTGGAACACCCATAATCGATCCATTAAAAAACCCTTTAAAATAATGAAGTTGTCCCCCACCTGGCGTTAACAGCGCCAACTATAAAAAAGTTGATATTACCTTCGAGATTCCCCCTAGCAATTACGTAACTTTTGTATAAAACAGTAGTAGTAAACATCTTTATTTCTAAAAAAGGCTATCGACCTATCTGTCTTTCTGCCCTTGTTTAATACATGTAGTCTTAATCTAAATAAAAAACAAATATGAAAATTCTCTTATTCTAGGTTAATAATATTATTAAATAAAATTCCAATGACAAGAAAAAATTATTTTATTGTCCACTAGTCAGTTGCGTTTGTAAGTGTTCGAGTAGCGTTGATGTAGGGAAACGGAAGCGGGATTGTCTGGTTGGTCTTGTAAGACAAAGGGGATTCAGTATGGTCCAATTGTAGGGGTTGTTTGTCCATTTTGTCTGTAGATGTATGAGTCTTTCCGAGATCTTTGTCATGTTTGTGCGTTCGTATAGTAGTTGGGTGGGGGGGTTGTACAGTGGGTTTTGGGGGTGTCTTATTCGTGTTATTAGTCTTAGTGCAATTTGTTCTGTTGTTTGTGTATAACGTTTTGTCCTTTCTGTTCCGTTGGTCATGAGTATATGTTCAAAGTCTAGCAAGGGTCTACAAATCGCTTTATATATTTAGGTGGCGGTGTTTGTGCTAATTCCTCTGTCTTTGTAGGTTAATGATCGGAAGTGTTTTGTTCTCTTTATTGTTTCTGCCCTGATGTTTCGTATGTGTTTAGTGAATTTAAATTTGTGGTCAATTGTGATTCCAAGGTATTTTACGTCGTTTTTTGGTTGTGTCCTCAGGGGAGTCAGCGTTGAGTCTGTGGTTTGTGAGCAGAAGTTGGTTTTTTGACGCGTTTGGTGTTAGTCTCCATTTATAAAACCATGTCATTGTGTTGTTTATTAGTGTTTGGAGTCTTTGAGCTGCTCTCTCAGTAGTTTTGCCATGTACAATAAGTGCCGTGTCGTCTGCGTATTGTAATATGTATGCCGATCTGTCGATTTGATTTTTGTCTGGTAAGTTGTAATTGTATATGTCATGGCAGTATATATTGTAGAGAAACGGTGAGAGCGGGGATCCTTGAGGGAGCCCTTGTTCAGGGGAAAAAGAAAATGACAGTGTTTTGTCAATTCGTACTTGTAGTTGTCTGTTTGCTAGTAAGTTCTTTATGGTGTGTAGTAGATATGTTGGTGTGTGTAGTTTGTATAGTTTGTATAGTAAGCCTCTATGCCAGACACTATCGAAAGCCTTGTTAATGTCCATAAACAGGCAAGCTGTCTTTCTGTCAGTTAGGTGGGTAGTTTGTATATTGTTGGCCAAAATAAAGAGCGGATGAACAGTCGAGTGATGTTGTTTGAAACCAAATTGGTAGGTAGGTATATATTTTCCAATCACTTTTTCAAGCCGCTGCTTTATTATGTATTCAAAAATTTTGCTTAGTACTGGAGGTAGTGTAATTGGTCTGTAGTTGTTCAATTCAGTTAGGATCAGTTTGTGTGTTTCTTGAGTTAGGCTTTTCAAGAGTTTTGCCTTAATTTTATCTTTCACCGGTGCAGTGTTTTTGGTGTGCGCTAGGGCTTCATCGTACTCTGCGTCTGTGATCAGCTTGTAGGTGTAGTTTGGTGAGCTGTTAAAATAGTTCAAGTACCAGTCGTTGATCAAGTTCCAGTTGTCATTGTCGAAGTTAAGGTTTGTCGATATGCTGAAGGCCCTTTGATAGTGTCTGGCGAATGCGTCTGCTTTCTCTTTGTCTGTGTAGCGTTCTATTCCGTTTTCGTCAATTGTGTCAGTAGTGCCAGTCTTCCTGTATTGCGCCAGTTTCTTAATTTTTCGCCAGTATGTTTTGCCTTTGTCCTTCTGTATTTCTTTACATGTTTCTAACCATTTGTCTTGTCGGTTTTGTCCAATCAGAGTTTTAATGTTTCTGTTAAGTTGGTTCAGTGTCTTTTTTAAGTCGTTATTTTGAGTGTTTGTATATAGTCTGTACAGTTCTCTCTTATGTTTTATTAGTCTCAGTATGTATTTGGGCAGTGTATGTCGGTAGAAAGCATTTTTTATTTCCGGGTTAAATTTTTGTATGGCTAGTGTAAGTTGTTGTTGTATGGTTTCTATTGAAATGTGCTGTGCTTGTGATTGAATGAAGTCATGTATATGTTGTTTCACTTTGTCTATGTCAGTCTTTGTTAGGTTTAAGTTTTTCTCTATAGGAGGTGTATTGGAGGTAGGTTGCGTATGTTGTAAGTCTATGTTAAACGTAATAGCCAGGTGGTCGGATCCAAGTTCGTTGGTTAAGTTTATGTTGTTGATGGTGTTTGTCAAGTTTCTTGTGTGCAGTAGAACGTCTGGTGTTGAGTCTGGGTTTGCGGGCATCAGAAAAGTTGGTGGGGTGTGTTGTTTTATAAAGTCGGAATTTTGCAAAAATCTTTTAAGTTGTTTCGTTTTGTTTCTATTCAAGTTAAAGTCGCCTATAATTATTGCATATTTATAGATGCTCGCCTTTGTCAGTATGTTTTGTTCTAGGTTGTAGTGTGGGTGTATGTATGTCATAAATATGTGTATCAGGTCGTTTAAGTAGGGTATGGTAAAATTTAGTCAGTCGTTCAAAGGGTTGTTGAGGGAAGGAAGAAATATATATTTTTATTCTAAGCAAGCTATACTTTCATACTTTTTTTCATTTTTCATAATTTTATTTGCAAAAATTCCTGATCAATTAAATTATCGAATTAGGTAAACACTTTTAAAAGTTTTCGAAGCATAGTGTAACAATGACCAAACTTCGCCATTGAGGGTGAAACTTTGAAAACAGGAATGGAGGTTTCTGTAAAATTTTGATCGGAAAGTAACTATCTGAGCTGCTTTTGTATCATATATTGAAAAATCTGTATATTTGTTTCATTTACAGGTTTAGCTCCAGGTACAGCCCATCACGTGGTTAGTGTTATACGAGAATATGACGCGGAGGATGCCAACGATATTAAAGTGATGTACGAGGTAAGTGTCTAAATACATCTCGAAAGAAATATATCGTGACATATTTTCAACAGGATAAATTACAATATTCTGAAGCTGTAAAAGCATATTGCGAATCTCAACTTGAAGTTTTTCGATCACACATACAAAATACCATTCCGGCAGAAAATAGGCAATGTTTCCGGTAAGTGTAAATTTATAGAGTAAAAATTGAGGTAAATCTCGGGATTTTAGAGTCCCATGGAAAGGGGGGGAACTGAGCCATGATGATCCAGACCATGAAGCATATCTTAGTAAATTTAAGAATAGCATTTTTCATAAAATCAAAGCACTTATTACAAAAAATTTAGAAGATGAACCAGAACTCAAGTCTAAGAAAAAAATTGTAGAGGTAAGCGCAAGGTATTATTTATTAAATGTCATTGAATATCCTGTCACTGTTTACAACTACTGATATTGCCGAATATTAGAGATCGAATACTTATTGGCATATGAATGGTTTTCAGCTATTAGAAGCTATTTTCTCTCCAGAAAATCGAAATATTAAGGGCATGATACCAAGTTATTGTTTCTTACCTCACCCCGTTAATAAGATAATTTGCCAGAGATGAAGATTCAATTTCGAATCACTTAGAACACTAATGCCATATTGCTTTATTACTTACGTTGAGGTTTAATTATAAACCATAAAAATGTTAATTAATCTACAACTTCATATTTTTATAGCACAGACAGTCTACATAAAAGTATTTTAAAATGTACCCAAATTAATTTGCATGTAATATAAATTGTGTTTCAATGTATGTAGTGTAAGTGTCTGTATTAATATATTTTATTCTCTACCTTGATTCTGTATGAGTGGAGACTCTATTTTTTAATTATTTATGTATAATTCAACCTACACATACGTAGCGAAGCAGTGAATGAGAAACTCGCGATTTAATTTGCGCACAAATGTTATTTAAAATAACTTAAATTCAGATTTGAGCATAGACGCTTCGGTCAATGCATTAAAAGAATTAAACAAATATGCAATAAATTTTGTTTTTTACGCTTCAAATTGTTGGTTGGGTTACGTTTCCCATATATGAAAGGAGATAATTAATTGACAAGGGATTTCGTGTGATCCATTATGAGCGATGAGCATTACACCAATCAATTTTCTACCTAAGCTATCACCTTAAAAGCAGCATCGAAAAAAATACTGGAAAATGTAGTAAATGGTCGTAAATAAGTTACGATTAACTGAACATTCCTGTATTAAATTATTTCAATTTAAACGAAACTTTAAAACGTGCAATGGCTACAGATCCGATTTTATTTATTTTTCTGCTGTTAATTGCGGCAATAATGCCCTGAACTCATTTTTCTATTGTTTTTACTAGCTTGAGCAAATTTTGATAGATGTGAGTCACCATATTAAGATTAATCGTTGCCAACTTATCAGGACAAAGCTGCTACAAATTAAGGAGTTAAAAAAGTACCAGATATGAAAATTAATCATAATAAAAGCGTAAGAAGCAAAATAGTTTGCTATTATTAGTATTTTGATGAAATTATCTATGAACTGTGGATAAAATCTTGGCCCCGTTAACTTCGTTATTATAGAAATCAGTGATGAGATTGGAGTATTGAGAACAGAATAATTGGAAAAACGACCGACGTCTTAAAGATTCAACTAAATGCCAAAGAGAACTGGAAGTAAGGAAATTACTTGATTTCCTATACTTTTCGATTCAAACTTACGTATTTTAGAAGTATATTTTTCATGTCAGCTGTTAAAATATATTTGAGTTTAAATTATTATCAATAATAAAAAATTAATTCTCTAATATTCAACAAAAGCGCATTCTAAACATTTATAAAGTTGCAAAGATAAATTGGATAACAAATAAATATGGTAAACATACTTAATTATATAATTACAAAAATCAAGCTACATCTATCTAAATTCGGTTCTAATTGAATTATTACTAATGTTACCGACTTCTTATCCGACAACTCATTGCGAGTTTCTACCCACGAATGCTGAAAATCACGCAAGGTATTTTCCATTCCTATTGTTAGTCAAGTTAGTTCTGGAGCCCTTAGGAAGTTTATATAATCGACTGAAATAAAAATATGCGAAATATATTCCCACCGACTGTAGAAAAAACTAATTTTTTTATTTATTATTCAGTTTTTCTTTTAAATAATTTGAAATAATACGTAATATGAAAATCGATAATTCCAGGAAAACTTCCAAGAGAATATTACTCATTTAACACTATGTTACGGAGATGTAGAAAAAGATTTCTCGAATTCGGAACTCTTTGACAGGATCAAACAAATGATGGAGGATGGAAACCAACCACAAAACAGACCTATTTTTATATATGGAAATCAAGGATCCGGCAAAACATCACTTATTCAGACATTATATCGAAGCTTTGAAAATTGGTTTTCATGCCGGACGTTGAGAATTGTAAGATTTCTGATATTTAAAACTTGTTAATTAACTCATCACACATTCTATAGAGGCTCGGAATATTTGCAAAAGACCATTGTTTATTACTCAATATTTGACTTTGTTTATCGTTCAAAAGGAAAAGAAGGTTTCCTTTTCCTAGTTTATGCTACTTAGAAGCGCTGATACAAATTACCCTAGAAACTAACGGAGTGGTAATTTAAAATAGATATATAACGTTGAAATGTTTTTATCTTCAGCCACAAGTATATGTTTATTTCAGACACTTTTAACTATTAAATATTATTTTAACTATTAAATAAATTAGAAATCACAGAAAATTATTTTAATCTATATTAATAAATACCTAATTGAGAAAAATAGTAGTAGTAGTAAACTAAAAAACTAAAAAAATAGGCTATCGACCTATCGGTCTTTCTGCCCTGAGGAAAAATATTATAGACAGTTCAGCACATTTTATCGACCCTGCCATTTTTGAGCTAAGGTAGATCTAGATCTCTAGGTAGATAGACGGGACATTCATTGCAATCACGCAATCAATTTCCTGTAAGATTATTTTGAATAGAGGCAATGCTTATTTTTGAATTTGGTATTCAGAGAAAATATTCTGAATTTATTTAAACATTTTTGTAGGTTAGATTTGTAAGATCTACTCCCAGATCATCTTACAGTTTGGAACTGATTCGAATAATATGCCAACAAATTTGTATCGCATTGAAGTTACCACAAGGCTTTTTGCCGAAAGCGGCAATTTTTGATGAAGAATATACGACATCATGGTTCAAAGAGTTAATGGAAATCTTTGATCAGTTGAACTTTGTGCTTGGAATATTTTTGGATGATATACATTTGATAAATCCACTAAATTCGGAATCGTCTCCCTTATACTGGTTGCCCTTTCGCTTACCTAAAAACGTGCATGTCGTGTGCACTTCTGGAATACCCTTTGAAATGTTGGGATTTGCTGAACAGCAGAAGGAAACATTTCAAGATGCTGATTCTTACATTGAGATGCCGTTAGCTGAGTCCTTTGTTGGTAAGTTTCAATATTTGAATTTTACTCAAATTACTAATTAGTAGAATCGAGACCGTAGGTGTGACTTATCCATTTTCAGCTCAATTTAGCTTTCTCGAATGCAGTCGAGAAGACAAGATAATACGTAATTTATTTTTTTGCTGTAAAGTAAATAATCATATTCATCACATCAGCTACTTCAATGCTTGGTAGAAATTCAATAAAAAAAAACAATGTTTTGCAGCTTCTCAAATATCTGTCAGCTCATTTATTTTGGATTTGTTAATTGACAAATGATTTAAACCGTCAGAGTACTTAGTAATTTTTAATAAATCACCATTGGCAGGGCCCTTAATACGGTCCCGTAAAAAAGAATGATATATATGAATATAAAAAATTCTATTGCTTGCCAAAAACCTTATCTTATATATATATATATATATATATATATATATATATATATATATATATATATATTTATATATATATATATATATATATATATATATATATATATATATATATATATATATATATATATATATATATATGCAACAATATACAAACTACCCACCTAACTGACAGAAAGACAGCTTGCCTGTTTATGGACATTAACAAGGCTTTCGATAGTGTCTGGCATAGACGCTTACTATACAAACTATACAAACTACACACACCAACATATCTACTACACACCATAAAGAACTTACTAGAAAACAGACAACTACAAGCACGAATTGACTAAACACTGTCATTTTCTTTTTCCCTGAACAAGGGCTCCCTCAAGGATCCCCGCTCTCACCGTTTCTCTACAATATATACTGCCATGACATATACAATTACAACTTACCAGACAAAAATCAAATCGACAGATCGGCATATATATTACAATACGCAGACGACACGGCACTTATTGTACATGACAAAACTACTGAGAGAGCAGCTCAAAGGCTCCAAACACTAACAAACAACACAATGACATGGTTTTATAAATGGAGACTAACACCAAACGCGTCAAAAAACCAACTTCTGCTCACAAACCACAGACTCAACGCTGACTCCCTTACGATAACTGCAGACGACCAAACGACACAACCAAAAAACGACGTAAAATACCTTGGAATCACAATTGATCACAAACTTAAATTCACTAAACACATACGAAACATCAGGGCAGAAACAATAAAGAGAACAAACCACTTCCGATCATTAACCTACAAAGACAGAGGAATTAGCACAAACACCGCCACCAAAATATATAAAGCGATTTGTAGACCCTTGCTAGACTTTGGACATATACTCATGACCAACGGAACAGAAAAGGCAAAACGTTATATACAAACAACAGAACAAATTGCACTAAGACTAATAACACGAATAAGACACCCCCAAAACCCACTGCACAACCCCCCCACCCAACTACTATACGAACGCACAAACATGACAAAGATCTCGGAAAGACTCATACATCTACTGACAAAATGGACAAACAACCCCTACAATTGGACCATACTGAATCCCCTTTGTCTTACAAGACCAACCAGACAATCCCGCTTCCGTTTCCCTACATCAACGCTACTCGAACACTTACAAACGCAACTGACTAGTGGACAATAAAATAATTTTTTCTTGTCATTGGAATTTTATTTAATAATATTGTTAACCTAGAAGAAGAGAATTTTCATATTTGTTTTTTATTTAGATTAAGACTACATGTATTAAACAAGGGCAGAAAGACCGATAGGTCGATAGCCTTTTTTAGAAATAAAGATGTTTACTACTACTGGAAACGAAAATCAAACTTTGGAAATTAAGAGAAGGATACAATTAACGTGGGCAGTATTTGGCAAACTCGGTTTTATCCTTAAGGATAAGAATATTCCATTGCATTTAAAACAACAAAACGCATAAGAGCTGTATATTGCCAGTAGCCACTTATGGTCTGGAAACTATGTCAATAACAAGAAAGGTGGCAGAACAACTAAGAGTGACCCAACGAACTACGGAGAGGATTATCCTGGGTGTAAGATTGACAGATAAAATGCCAAATACCGAAATACGTCGAAGAACTAAAATAACTGACATCATGGACAGAATAGCGAGGCTAAGATATAAGTGGCAGTAGCGAGACAAAATATAGGGAAGTGGTCATACAGGGTAACATTTTGGAGATCTCGAGGACCGAAAAGAAGCATAGGAAGACCTCGGAAGAGATGGATAGATTATATAGCTACTGTAGTTGGAGGAATGTGGATGAGAACAGCCAGAGATAGAGATGCATGGAAAAGACTGGAAGAGGCCTATATCCAACACTGGATGAACAAAGGCTGAAGAAGAATTTTCTTTCATTATCCTAGTTCGATCTGAACAAGTTAGAAATTAGATACGATTAACATAATAAAATAAATATACATTAAAATCACCAGAATAACATGTTTAGTAATATTAGCCTGCAGAACAATCGTTCTACTATGAAAAAAGTCAATAAATCCATTAATTATCGATTACTTATTTATCTGAAAGGTGAAATGCTGAAACTCCAACAAAAACTGATTAAACACTACCGCATGTCTTCTATATTGCATATCCTAGTGTGCCTTTACATTTATAAATGACCTGCAAAACACGTAAATACATGTAAAGTATTAACTTTCAGTATTATATTATTTAAGGCGAATTGGTCCCATATTCAAAAACCAAGCGAATCAAAGCGTTAATATCACGAATGATTATATTGTCAAATAATGCAAACCTAATTAACTCACGAAAATACCAGCCAAACGTTTAGTCAATTTATTTTATAAACCTGAATTTATCATTTATATGCACTTGTTCGATTCGAATACAGTGAAATAATTAATAATAGGTTACTATTAATTAATATTATTTCACGGTTTTTAACACAGAAATCGAAAATAATTACGTTGATGAGTCACTGAGGAAAAGTTTAACTGTGATTATGTATGGTAACACAAAAAAAATGGAAACGCTAGTATTTTGAAAAACTCGATGAATCTTTTGCCGCCATGACCGGCTTGAAACTGCTGAGTTTTTCTGCTCTTTTACTTTGTCGTGGAAAATAATTTCGCCCTCACGTTTCGCAAGCCCGAGTGGGTTGCATCTTCAGAAGTATTTCTCTCGAAAGCTTGATCGATATGATAAATATCATTCACCACTCGGGTTTCTACTAAAATTCGATTATTTCGACGTATTTGTCAAAATAGCCATGAAATGTCATAATAGTTGAAGATTTGCGATTCTGCAGACCAGTTGGCAGCTTAGTTATAGAGCTAGTTGGTTCAGATTTTATTATTAACGAAATGGATTGGATGAATTGAATGACTTCCCGATCTTGGATGAATTTAACGATTCATCATCATAAATTCGCTATGATACGATCGATCATATTCCGATACCTAACGCGTCAAATTTCGGAAATAAATGGACATTTTTGCAAGAATTCAATTATTTCGAAGTAATTATTAAAATAGCCATGAAATGTTTTAATAGTTGAAGATTTTGCAATTCTTCAAAGCAAAATTTTAAATTTCCAAGTATCGAAATCGAGTCGTAATACAAGATTCCTTGTTGAAAAAAATGGAAATGCTAGTATTTTGAAAAACTCGATGAATCTTTTGCCGCCATGGCCATAATATATATATATATAGAATATATATATATATATATATATATATATTATATATATAGATATATATATATATATATATCTCTATAATATCTTATATATCTATCTTTATATATTATATATAGATATAATATATCTATATATATATAATTATCTATATATATATAAGATAGGTTTTTGGCAAGCAAGAATTTTTTTATTGATATATCATTCTTTTTTCGGGACCGTATTAGGGCCCTGCCAATGGTGATTTCAAAAAGTTACTACTCTGACGGTTTAAATCATTTGTCAATTAACAATCCAAAATAAATGAGCTGACAGATTTGAGAATATATATATATTTTATAATATATCTATATATAATATATATTATGAGATATCTATATCTCTATATATATATATGATATCTATCTATCTATTATATATATCTATATATATTATTATATATCTATTATATCTATATCATATCTATCATCTATACTAGCTCATATATATCTATAGCAAATCTAATATATCTAGCTACTTACTCTATCTTCTGATATATCTATATCGTCTATAAGCTATCTCCTATCTACTCTCTCTCTATATACTTTCTATCTTCTTATCTCTCTATCTCTCGTATCTCTATATCTCTATCGATCATCTCTCTCTCGATCTATCATCTCTATATCTCTCCCATCTGTCCGCTCCTTTTTTTGGACTTTGTTCATTGATCTCTCTCTATGATCTCTCGCTATCTCTCTCTCTCCTAGAACCTTTCCACGCCGGTCCTGGCGGCCCCAAGCTTCACTCGAGTTTTTCAAAATACTAGCATTTCCATTTTTTTCACCAGGAATCTTGTATTACGACTCGATTTCGATACTTGGAAATTTAAAAATTTTTGCTTTGAAGAATTGCAAATCTTCAACTATTAAAACATTTCCATGGCTATTTTAATAATTACTTCGAAATAATTGAATTCTTGCAAAAATGTCCATTTATTTCCGAAAATTTGGACGCGTTAGGTATCGGAAAATATGATCGATCGTATCATAGCGAATTATGATGATGAATCGTTAAATTCCATCCAAGATCGGGAAGTCATTCAATTCATCCAATCCATTCGTTAATAATAAAATCTGAACCAACTAGCTCTATAACTAAGGCTGCCCAACTGGTCTGCAGAATCGCAAATCTTCAACTATTATGACATTTCATGGCTATTTTGACAAATACGTCGAAATAATCGAATTTTAGTAGAAACCCGAGTGGTGAATGATATTTATCATATCGATCAAGCTTTCGAGAGAAATACTTCTGAAGATGCAACCCACTCGGGCTTGCGAAACGTGAGGGCGAAATTATTTTCCACGACAAAGTAAAAGAGCAGAAAACTCAGCAGTTTCAAGCCGGTCATGGCGGCAAAAGATTCATCGAGTTTTTCAAAATACTAGCGTTTCCATTTTTTTTGTGTTACCATACATAATCACAGTTAAACTTTTCCTCAGTGACTCATCAACGTAATTATTTTCGATTTCTGTGTTAAAAACCGTGAAATAATATTAATTAATAGTAACCTATTATTAATTATTTCACTGTATTCGAATCGAACAAGTGCATATAAATGATAAATTCAGGTTTATAAAATAAATTGACTAAACGTTTGGCTGGTATTTTCGTGAGTTAATTAGGTTTGCATTATTTGACAATATAATCATTCGTGATATTAACGCTTTGATTCGCTTGGTTTTTGAATATGGGACCAATTCGCCTTAAATAATATAATACTGAAAGTTAATACTTTACATGTATTTACGTGTTTTGCAGGTCATTTATAAATGTAAAGGCACACTAGGATATGCAATATAGAAGACATGCGGTAGTGTTTAATCAGTTTTTGTTGGAGTTTCAGCATTTCACCTTTCAGATAAATAAGTAATCGATAATTAATGGATTTATTGACTTTTTTCATAGTAGAACGATTGTTCTGCAGGCTAATATTACTAAACATGTTATTCTGGTGATTTTAATGTATATTTATTTTATTATGTTAATCGTATCTAATTTCTAACTTGTTCAGATCGAACTAGGATAATGAAAGAAAATTCTTCTTCAGCCTTTGTTCATCCAGTGTTGGATATAGGCCTCTTCCAGTCTTTTCCATGCATCTCTATCTCTGGCTGTTCTCATCCACATTCCTCCAACTACAGTAGCTATATAATCTATCCATCTCTTCCGAGGTCTTCCTATGCTTCTTTTCGGTCCTCGAGATCTCCAAAATGTTACCCTGTATGACCACTTCCCTATATTTTGTCTCGCTACTGCCACTTATATCTTAGCCTCGCTATTCTGTCCATGATGTCAGTTATTTTAGTTCTTCGACGTATTTCGGTATTTGGCATTTTATCTGTCAATCTTACACCCAGGATAATCCTCTCCGTAGTTCGTTGGGTCACTCTTAGTTGTTCTGCCACCTTTCTTGTTATTGACATAGTTTCCAGACCATAAGTGGCTACTGGCAATATACAGCTCTTATGCGTTTTGTTGTTTTAAAATGCAATGGAATATTCTTATCATTAAGGATAAAACCGAGTTTGCCAAATACTGCCCACGTTAATTGTATCCTTCTCTTAATTTCCAAAGTTTGATTTTCGTTTCCAGTAGTAGTAAACATCTTTATTTCTAAAAAAGGCTATCGACCTATCGGTCTTTCTGCCCTTGTTTAATACATGTAGTCTTAATCTAAATAAAAAACAAATATGAAAATTCTCTTATTCTAGGTTAACAATATTATTAAATAAAATTCCAATGACAAGAAAAAATTATTTTATTGTCCACTAGTCAGTTGCGTTTGTAAGTGTTCGAGTAGCGTTGATGTAGGGAAACGGAAGCGGGATTGTCTGGTTGGTCTTGTAAGACAAAGGGGATTCAGTATGGTCCAATTGTAGGGGTTGTTTGTCCATTTTGTCAGTAGATGTATGAGTCTTTCCGAGATCTTTGTCATGTTTGTGCGTTCGTATAGTAGTTGGGTGGGGGGGTTGTGCAGTGGGTTTTGGGGGTGTCTTATTCGTGTTATTAGTCTTAGTGCAATTTGTTCTGTTGTTTGTATATAACGTTTTGCCTTTTCTGTTCCGTTGGTCATGAGTATATGTCCAAAGTCTAGCAAGGGTCTACAAATCGCTTTATATATTTTGGTGGCGGTGTTTGTGCTAATTCCTCTGTCTTTGTAGGTTAATGATCGGAAGTGGTTTGTTCTCTTTATTGTTTCTGCCCTGATGTTTCGTATGTGTTTAGTGAATTTAAGTTTGTGATCAATTGTGATTCCAAGGTATTTTACGTCGTTTTTTGGTTGTGTCGTTTGGTCGTCTGCAGTTATCGTAAGGGAGTCAGCGTTGAGTCTGTGGTTTGTGAGCAGAAGTTGGTTTTTTGACGCGTTTGGTGTTAGTCTCCATTTATAAAACCATGTCATTGTGTTGTTTGTTAGTGTTTGGAGCCTTTGAGCTGCTCTCTCAGTAGTTTTGTCATGTACAATAAGTGCCGTGTCGTCTGCGTATTGTAATATATATGCCGATCTGTCGATTTGATTTTTGTCTGGTAAGTTGTAATTGTATATGTCATGGCAGTATATATTGTAGAGAAACGGTGAGAGCGGGGATCCTTGAGGGAGCCCTTGTTCAGGGAAAAAAGAAAATGACAGTGTTTAGTCAATTCGTGCTTGTAGTTGTCTGTTTTCTAGTAAGTTCTTTATGGTGTGTAGTAGATATGTTGGTGTGTGTAGTTTGTATAGTTTGTATAGTAAGCGTCTATGCCAGACACTATCGAAAGCCTTGTTAATGTCCATAAACAGGCAAGCTGTCTTTCTGTCAGTTAGGTGGGTAGTTTGTATATTGTTGGCCAAAATAAAGAGAGGATGAACAGTCGAGTGATGTTGTTTGAAACCAAATTGGTAGGTAGGTATATATTTTCGAATCACTTTTTCAAGCCGCTGCTTTATTATGTATTCAAAAATTTTGCTTAGTACTGGAAGTAGTGTAATTGGTCTGTAGTTGCTCGGTTGTTTCGTTTCCATTTTTGATTATATGCCCCAAATATACAGGGTGATTCACGGGCGATGGCGTATTAGACGTTTAAAGAGAACGCGATGCACGATCTATCTGAAAATTTGTAGAACGAAGTCATCGGATATGCTCCATCGGCCTACAATATTTTCAACTTTGCGAGATTGCCGCTTATATCGAAAAGTACATGCAACTTTGACATTTTAAATGAGACACCCTGTATATTATTGAACGCTTAAATTCGCTTTGTACATCTGATAATTTTTGCTTAACGATTCCTATATGTATCTGAAGCAGTTTTTGAAATATTAAAAACAATTCGTTATTTTTATTTAAAACATTTCCCCAAGGAATCTTGTATTACAACGCAATTTCGATACCTGGAAATTTAAAATGTTGGTGTTGGGTTAGGAACGCCCTATGCTTATGCCTCGCGTACAGCAATTTCTTCCAGATTATACAGGATGTCTTGAAAATACTGACCTTTCGGCTAGAGATAAAAACTTCTGTAATTACATTTTTTCAAATAGGACACCCCGTATATTAGTTAAAATACGGAAAGACCATTAAATTTCCCATGATTGCGAAAATTCGATTATTTCGACGTATTTGTCAAAATAGCCATGAAATGTCATAATAGTTGAAGATTTGCGATTCTGCAGACCAGTTGGCAGCTTAGTTATAGAGCTAGTTGGTTCAGATTTTATTATTAACGAAATGGATTGGATGAATTGAATGACTTCCCGATCTTGGATGAATTTAACGATTCATCATCATAAATTCGCTATGATACGATCGATCATATTCCAATACCTAAAGCGTCAAATTTCGGAAATAAATGGACATTTTTGCAAGAATTCAATTATTTCGAAGTAATTATTAAAACAGCCATGAAATGTTTTAATAGTTGAAGATTTTGTAATTCTTCAAAGCAAAATTTTAAATTTCAAGGTATCGAAATCGAGTCGTAATACAAGATTCCTTGGGGCTATGTTTTGATTAAAAATAATTAATTTTACTTATTATTTCGGAAACCGCTTTCGACCGATATAGGAATCGTTAAGTAACAATAAGTTGTGTGTACTTTTAGATATAAGCGGCAGCCTTGCATTGCAGAAAATATTTTAGGCCGATAGAGCATATCCGATGATTTCGTTGTGCCGATTTGCAGATAGATCATATATCGCGTTCTCCATCAACGTCTAATACGCCATCGACCGTGTTTCACCCTGTATATATTGTTCCACCTTTTCTATGATGATGTCTATGGTAATATCTTCTGAGCTCTTGCTAATTAATTTTGTTTTGTCGATATTCATCGTCGACCCTATTTCTTTTGATTTTTCGTTTAGGTCTTGCAGCATTAATTTTAATTCTTGGATGTCTGTGCTCATCAGTACTATGTGGTCCGCGAATCTTAGATGGTAAGGTACTCCCCATCGATTTTTAGCCCCTTTCTATTCCAAGCTAATTTTTGAACACATTTTCTAGAGCTAAGGTGCACAGTTTAGGCGAGATGGTATCACCTTGTCTCACACCCTTGCCGAGGTTTATCTTTTCGGTTACTTGGTTTTCGTCTATTTTTACGTGGAAGGTAGCTCTGTCATATATATTCTTAATGAGGGTAGAGTATCTAGAATCAATTCTAGCGTCGTCCAGAAAAGGCTTTATGGTAGTCGACAAAGGCTAGGTGTAACGGTATATTATACTCTGTAGTTTTTCAACCATTGTCCGGATTAAATGTAAGTGTTCGGTAGTGCTGAATACCTTACGAAATCCTGCCTGCTCTACTGGCTGATACGCATATATCTTCGCTATTAGTCGATTTGTAATTATTCTAGTTACTAAGAAGTTTAGTAAGTAGTTTAAAAAATGTAGGCTTATGTGTCTGTAATTCTCTATATTTGACATGTCCCCCTTTTTATGGAGCAGAATGACTTCGGCGTTTTTCCAAGGCTTCGGTATTTGTCTCTCCAATATGCATTTATTTAATAGTAATCCTATCGTCTCTTCCATGGTGATTCCCCCCATTTTTAGCATATCCGTAGTAATTTTGTCTTCCCCGGGAGATTTTCCGTTTTTCATTTGCTTGAGAGCGACTTTAATTTCGGACTGTATTATGTCAGCAAGGTCTTCTGAGCCGATGTTTAGGATGTGTTTGTAGTTACTTTTGGGGTTTAGAATAGTAGATTTGTATAGTTTCTCATAAAATGTTTGTATTTCTTCTGTGACGTCAATATTCCACGCTCATTCTTTATGTTCACGATTTTTTGTCTGCCGACGGATTTGTTTGTGTCTTCCACACTTTCATATTTTTGTTGTCCTCTACTGTTTCCTATCCTCTGTTGTCCTAATATTTGTATCGTTCTGTATGTTCTTCTTAACTGTTAAGTTTAGGGTTTTATACTCAGGGTGGTCTCTTGGTTGGATATTCTTCTTTTTTACATTAGTTCCATCGTCTCGGGTTTTAGTTTCGCTTCCTTTTCATTTAGCTACATATTTTCTTTGAAACTGTTACTATGTCTTTAGTTACTTTTTCAGCCAATTCGACTACATTTTTTACTTCGAGTAGATTTGTGGGAGTTCTTTTGCTAATTTCTTCCAGTACTCTTCATTTTTTTGTGTTAAAATTTCTGATGGAAAGGGATTTTTCTTCTAATAGTTTTTTTCCTTCCAATTTTCTGTAGATGCTTATCCTGGCGCGAACCAACCCATGGTCACTACCTGTGTTAAATCGGTTAAGTACCGAGACGTCTTTGCATATTGATCTGTCATTTGAAAGTATGAAACCTATTTCATTTTTAACCCGCCATCTGGCCTACGCCATGTCCATTTTCTGTGTTCTTGTTTTTTTACGGAACTTATTTAAACAGAATACTTTTTCGGTGTTCATAAAGTTAGTGATTATCTCTCCTCTACAGTTTCTAAACATAGTGGGTTTTTTCTAGGCTCCTAGTATGCGTTATATCCTCATATAGTTTTTCCACCAGTTCATCGTCTGTAGTTGACGTTGGTGCATAGCAATGTATTATCTGAAGGTTGTAACGGTTACTCAATTTCAGGACTACGTATATCACTCTTTCAGAGATTACCGAATACTTCAGAGATTACGAATCTATCCGGTGTTCTATCCGTCTATTGATCATAAAAGCTGCTCTGTTGTTTTGTTTTGTGTTATTTTGATATAAAGTATGTCCAGGTTTTAGTGTGGTCTATTTTTCTCCCAGGAGTCTCATTTCGCAAAGGTCTATAATATCCCAGTTAATAGCGTGTTTTTCTTGTTCCAATTCTTACAGGTGGTCTTGTGTTCTCATAGTCGTCATATTATATATTGTAATTTGGATTTTCTGATTGTTGCGTTGTTTTTTAATCTGCTCATGTGTATTACATCATCTCCAGACTCCGTGAGGCTGTCCATATTGAAGTGGGATTTTGAGTTAGGAAGTCTACTGACCTGGGGTAATTTTTTTTTATGATTTTCAACCTTTGCTTGGTTTTTACTGAAGGAAACGGCAGTTTAAAACGCCACGTTTGTGTTTAGCCCCCCATTTTGGGTCAGACACTACATGTTTGTCCGCCTCGGGTATATCGTTTCCCTGATACCAGTCATATCTGAGAGGCATTCCTTGACCCGCCACCTGGGAAGGCGGCCGATCGAGGACTAGCAGCTCCGCACAGAGGCTTATTTGTTATATAAGTGATAATATGAATAATAATGGAAATAATCGTTAAAGTTCCTGAAACAAAATCTATTGTAGTAAAGAGCTCTAACAACTGTGTATAAGGGTGTTGGCAAAGTTACAAATACGAGTTAACTATTACCACATTTTCGTAACTTTTTTAACCCAATTTACTACGAATCTTATATGAAAACACCCGCAGTTTTAATAATGCATGGCTTCATTTAAATTAATCCGCATGGACTAAATTAATGGAAATGGAACGAAATATTTAGGATGTTGATATAATTTATAAAAAAGGCTATACAACCACATTACTTATTTCATTAAGGCATAAATAGGCACGTTTCCACAAGTAGGAAACACGCAAGCGAACAAATTACTCAAGCGGTAATTCAAAAAATTAACAACCTTAAATGCCACGCCTCTTCAGGAAGAACCCGGCTTTTTGTCGTACAGTCCAGAGACAGTGGGTATCTTCAAGTAAAATAAAAATATATGTATTTAGTATGTTCAAAATTGGGATACATATTTACATATCTGATATATAGGGTGGTAAACATTATTTGACACCATCTCATGAGTAAGCCTCATCCTTTTCATTTTCAAAATTGTAAGACTGAGTAAGTAATTCACTCTGCAAAATGTGTTGCAACACTTTTCCTTTAGAGGGGCCATTTCACTACTTAATAAAAATATCACAGATACTTAAATTTAATATTAAATTTCATAGAATATAATTTCGAGTAAAAAGTTTGTACTCATTTTGGATTTTTCACTTCTGCTCTCTTTATTGCATTCATCCTGCTTTATCTCTAGTTACATAAGCGAGATTGACATATTGTTTGAATATTATAGTGCAGAAACGGTCATAATACAAAGAACTTAACCCTTAAAAACTGTAATGAAAAAAATTGCAGTAATTTGCGTAGCAAGCTAAGGACGGGAAACTGTGTAGCTTGCATGAAAACTATCGAAACCTGCTCATTTGGGGGAAAGTGAACGACCAGGAGCCGCATACTTAAGGATTTTATTAGGTTAACCTTTGTTTGAACGCACTTCAGAGTTTAAAGACGATTTTTTCAAATTACAACGTATTTATGCACAAAGGAATCGCCTTCGTATGGAAGTATTCCAAAAGATGTTGCAAATATGCATTTTCGATATTTTTATACGTTTTAAAACACAAATTGGATGTCCACAAGTTTTCAGACTTGTATATCACACATTTGAGTTAACCTAAGTACAAAATATATCCCTCACCTGTTTCGTTAAACGTAAGAAGCGCTCTCAATTTTGGCGAAAAAAAATATAGAACTGTACATGCTTTAAACGTGTATCATAAAAGAAATTAAGCTCAGGATTTGTTAAAAATAATCAATGAAACAGTCTACAAACAGAGAACGTTTTCTTTATTTTTCTCGTTCTCGCCAAGTGGAACGAAATAATCCAGCCATAGAATTACAGTCAGTTTTGACTACCTCAATAAAAGTATGCAAAATAATACTTTATTTCCAGATGAAGAATGTGCATATCATCATTTAGAGACATTATGTGCAATACAGTTAAAAGCTGTAGTTGTAATTTTTGTGGCAAAAAAAATAAGTTTTCAGCTTCCATTTCAATATAGGACAAAATGAATTTAGAAAAACCGTTGTATTTTTATTTTTGAGGAAGCCCAATTTCCAAATTGCATTGATGCAGCGTGCCCGTGTTTTCAAACCCACTTTTTCACATCTGTTCTAGAGGTAAAGGGTGATATAAAGTTCAAAGTTTAGGATGAAATACGTCGTCGGTAATATTGCTTCTATATAATGGAAAGGAAAAAGGCAAATACTGATATGTGTTAAATAACTTTCCTTTTACCAATGCGACTCCAATTACATTACGAACTCGTTGTTTCTAAATTATCACTATTGGAGACGTCAAATCCAGATTATAATTGAAAATCAGAAAACTATTGACTAGAAAAGATTAAATTAAAATTAGCAATATCAGTTTATTTTGTGAAAACTTAAAAATTTGTCGTGTGATTTATACAAATAACACTACTGTTCCACTTAAAATGAATCTTCGGCAAAGATAACAATTATGACCAATTAAATAAGCTGTGCAATTTTAAATGTTAAAATTATTCTCAAATACTACATATACATGTGATTTGACTTTTTGCTCTATCACTCTAATCTGCTAACTCTTGTTCTGTTGTTTCAGCCTTTCATTCATTGTTTTAAGTTATAACATATTGAACGTTACAGATATGCTGTACATTTTTCCATTTTGATCTCCTATAAAATGTCTTTTCTATTTATTGTTTTATTGTCTTTTCTATTTATTTATTATTATATTCTGTGTTGAATTACCTTAAAAGAATAGTACTTTGCGTTTCGCGCTTTAGCGCCTTAATACATTCTCGTTTCCCGCAAACCTTCATTTATTTCTTGGCTGGAAGATTGGACTGGACCAATTGTTTTGACAATGTGCTCAATTCTTGGCCGCAAACTTCTGGTTCGGCTTTTATAAGCGCGGCTATTTTTCTTCTGACTGAAAAGTGACGTTCATTTTAGCCTTTTTCTTATTCTCGCAGATTCTGATAAAATAATTTCAGATATCGCTTTGTATGCCGTTATTTTCTTACTTCTGTTGATTATGTGGTAATTGTCTGCGTGAGCGTCTCCTCTGGAATATCAATTTCTGCTTTATGCTTTACTGAGAACTGGAGCTCTGGGATTAACCCGGACAATGCTTTTCGCAAGAATTTCGTCTTTATTGTTTGCAGAAAATAGAGCATGTTTTTGTGAATGAAACAATGAATTAATTACACGAAAACGTTGAATTAAATGTAAGACATTTAATTGTCTGCAGTACCCCCTGATACTATCATTTCAAAAAAAACATTTCAAAACTTAAATGTTTTGGGAACGTTTTCAATTTTCTTTGTGAAACAATAAGGACGTCATTTTTAGGTGAATATATATTTTCTTTTTTTTTTCTCAAGCTTGATATTGCATAAATTCAACTTCCATTGTTTTCTCTAATTCCCTGTTTTTGCGTATATATATTTCAAGTTCTACTTGCCTAAATATTCTTTGGGTGATGTTCTCTATTCACCCAAACGAATCATTGGATCCAATGAATATCTTCAATTAGGTGAAAACTGGATATAGAAATTTGTATGGAATGGACGCTTTATAAAATACGGTGCAAGTCGTTAAAAATACGAGATTTGTTACCCAAATTTTCCGCTCTATATAGACTGTTGGTTGAGGAACTGCGTTGGTGGATATTCCACGATAAATGGATTAACGAAACATTACGAAAATTTTACGGCAGTTTGAAATCGATGAGGCTGAGCAGAATAAAATAGTAGTAGTAAACATCTTTATTTCTAAAAAAGGCTATCGACCTATCGGTATTTCTGTCCTTGTTTAATACATGCAGTCTTAATCTAAATGAAAAACAAATATGAAAATTCTCTTATTCTAGGTTAACAATACTATTAAATAAATAAAATTTCAGTGGCAAGAAGAAATTATTTTATTGTCCACTAGTCCGTAGCGTTTGTAAGTGTTCGAGTAGCGTTAATGTAGGGAAACGGAAGCGGGATTGTCTGGTTGGTCTTGTAAGACAAAGGGGATTCAGTATGGTCCAGTTGTAGGGGTTGTTTGTCCATTTTGTCTGTAGCTGTATGAGTCTTTCCGAGATCTTTGTCATGTTTGTGCGTTCGTATGTCATGTTTGTGCGTTCGTTTGATAGTGTTTGGCATAGAGGCTTACTATACAAACTATACAAACTACACACACCAACATATCTACTACACACCATAAAGAACTTACTAGAAAACAGACAACTACAAGTACGAATTGACAAAACACTGTCATTTTCTTTTTCCCCTGAACAAGGGCTCCCTCAAGGATCCCCGCTCTCACCGTTTCTCTACAATATATACTGCCATGACATATACAATTACAACTTACCAGACAAAAATCAAATCGACAGATCGGCATACATATTACAATACGCAGACGACACGGCACTTATTGTACATGACAAAACTACTGAGAGAGCAGCTCAAAGACTCCAAACACTAACAAACAACACAATGACATGGTTTTATAAATGGAGACTAACACCAAACGCGTCAAAAAACCAACTTCTGCTCACAAACTACAGACTCAACGCTGACTCCCCTACAATAACTGCAGACGGCCAAACGACACAACCAAAAAACGACGTAAAATACCTTGGAATCACAATTGACCGCAAACTTAAATTCACTAAACACATACGAAACATCAGGGCAGAAACAATAAAGAGAACAAAACACTTCCGATCACTAACCTACAAAGACAGAGGAATCAGCACAAACACCGCCACCAAAATATATAAAGCTATTTGTAGACCCTTGCTAGACTTTGGACATATACTCATGACCAACGGAACAGAAAGGACAAAACGTTATACACAAACAACAGAACAAATTGCACTAAGACTAATAACACGAATAAGACACCCCCAAAACCCACTACACAACCCCCCCACCCAACTACTATACGAACGCACAAACATGACAAAGATCTCGGAAAGACTCATACAGCTACAGACAAAATGGACAAACAACCCCTACAACTGGACCATACTGAATCCCCTTTGCCTTACAAGACCAACCAGACAATCCCGCTTCCGTTTCCCTACATTAACGCTACTCGAACACTTACAAACGCAACTGACTAGTGGACAATAAAATAACCTCTTCTTGCCACTTGCCAGATTAAGACTACATGTATTAAACAAGGGCAGAAAGACCGATAGGTCGATAGCCTTTTTTAGAAATAAAGATGTTTACTACTACTACTACTCTGAATTGTGAGACTTGTCTTGACATCCCTGCATTTGGAATGGGTGTTTAGCAACAATGTCAGATCTTGATATTATTGCTGTATTTGTTATTGCTGGAAAGGTAAACACGTTGTGTTTGCTTTTCCTTAAAAAGTTTATAGCATATTTCTGTTCCTCACAAGCCTCCGTCACGTGGCCTATATAATATAACATTTTGTTTTTGGTAGAAGATTTAATAAAAATAAAATCGTTTACTCTAATGGATGTGGCCTCTACCGGGTGTCCCGCCGGGAACCGCCGCGATCGATAGCTGGCAAACTATAATCAGGAGAAATTTGAATATTGCTCTTTGAAACTCGCTTATTTCAAATGGGACACCCTATATATTAATACAATTTTGAATTCGTCTCATTTTAAGACGGGCAATTTGAAATGTCCGAAAGTGCCCCGTGTCCGTACCTGCCCCACCCTACCCTATTCAAGGCATCAACAGACTGTGAATATTTTTATCTGCTGTTAAGCTTCAAGTAATAGTGTTATAAAACCTATGTTAATTTATAAATATCTCCCTATCGTGCAATGTAATCCATCGTGCAATGTAAAACCTAAATAAGAGTAACTACTTTACTGCAATGGACAGCAGCCGAAAAATCCTGAAAGACTACTGAATTATTTAGGAAATTATTACTAATCTGATTGGGAAACTTTCGTACAAAAAAAAAGGTTTTGAAGTTCTACTTATATTCGATAATGCATCGACGAATTTGCAAGACCTAGAGGAATAACTCAAATATACCAAAATATTTTTCGTTCCACATCGCATTAGCCTTAGGAAAACTGTTGGATGAAGTGATTTTAGCTTCATTCGAAACCAATTATATAAAGAGATCATACAATGGGTTTTTAACAAAACCGATTATTAATCTATAGACGCCAAGGCAGCCTAACAACACTTCACAATATTAGACTTCATTAATCTAATAAACTAATCTCTAAGAGAAATAAAGCCTACTGGTACAACATTAAATAGTTATTGGAAAAATATAAACGGAATCACCATCAGAGCTCAATTTTGAATATTAACACACTGAATTTTCAGAAGTACTTTAGTGATCCGTCCATTGTAATTTTATTCTGCGATTGCCTGAAAACCGGAGGAACTCACCAGTTTCAAGCAATGGGCGCGAAAGCCTAACTGTTTTTATAAAAAAACATATTTTATACACGGAAAAATAATAGCCGGTATTATTAATGGTTCGAATCTAACTCTCCTTTACAAACTAGACCATCCGTTCGTACTAAACGCTACTAAGATGACAACTCTTATGTTATACGGGAGTACCTGTATTTTTGTTAGATCACGCACGTTAACTTTGAATTAACGTAAAACAGTGGTTTGAGGCTCCTGGATAATTCCATGAGAGAGCATCTATGTAGTTTATTTATTAACTGCTCTATTTGTGGATGAAATTGACGTTCATAATTTGCATCACATTTGATATAAGCGATAACCGGATGCTGGAAGTTATTACGCAAAGGAAAGGTTTACTTACAAAATTAATTCACTCCAGCGAAATAATATAATAACGCACAGACGCAAACCACAAAATAAATCAAGTCCTGATGTGATTTGGTGCATGCATTAGGTAACCGGAAATTATGTGAATTGCATATTTCAATATACAAATTAATACGGCTGGTTCTTTCGTTAAAGGGAATAAGAGTGTGTGTACAAGAAAACTGTACACTAAACAAATAAGAATTTCTGATATACTTAGTTAAATTGTTTGCAAGTAGTTTTTTCTGAATATAAATTTTGATTTCTGTTGATAAGCGACTTCAAAGTAAAAGGAAGGGACGGCATGGCAGAATGGGGTACTTAAGTTTGGACGCTCAATTCCGCCCAGCCCATTAGACAAAAATTCGACTTTTTATATTAGGTATATTCCCGAACATGAGGATATGTAAAATAATGCCTAAAGGTGACTTTAGATGTAATCTCAGATGTTTATGTTAGAACATTGTGATTATTTCAAAACACGTTGCATCCACTGCTCCGACCTGCCCCACCTTACCCTACTTATAGCTTTTTTTCAAAATTTCCTGGGTTTCAGTCAATTTTATTGTTTATTATTTAAAATGTTACAAAAACATACATTTTACATTTACCATCAATTCAATTAAAAAAAAAACTTTCATAAAATTAACATATTAAAATTCAAATCACACACATATTAAAAAGTACAATTTGGGACCTTGGTTCTCAGGTGATGAGTCGGGATAAACATGTTCGGGAAAAGACTAGAATCTATTGTTTAGAGATCTAAATTTGACTTACGTATATAGTTGCTACCAACTTCACATTTGACTGGCCACTGAATTTTCCATATTTTATTCGATATCAAGCGAGCGAAACAAAAAAACTGTTTATCTTTCGTCTTTTCTTTGCATTCTAGGAATTGCTTGGCAATTTTTCAATATCAGCTGTTTACATTTCATTTACCTGGTCCAATCAGTTCATACATGCGATCATCTAATTAGCGTATGATACACAGAGCTAAGATTGTCTGTATCTGATCTGAAATTTATTGCATTCTGATGTTTCTTAATTTGTATCATTTCATGGATTCTTCTCTTATTATAGTTGTCCTCATTGATCAATATTTGATCTGTGTGATCTATACTACTTATATGATTTGATCTATACCTACTTATAGCAACTGCAAGCCAACTCTCAGTTGGTAAAGTTTTTAGTTTTGTAAGTTTTGAACTCAAAATGTAAATATTTATAACAAACGGTAATGAAAAGTAACACCTTTCAAATATATTTCCATTTTTGGCTTCATACTGCCAATACCTTTTTCAGGTTAGCAGAATAAAATTTGCTGATCAGCATAAGATAAAATTATACAAATCCCATACAAATCATCAATAATACATTTTTGTTCCAGATGTGGTGGAAGAAGTGCTTGACCGGCTGGAACAAACATATTGTAAAGAAGCCATTTCCAGACTGGCTTCACTTATCACTTGTTCCGAATATGGGTTGACGGAAACCGAAATACTGGAAATATTGATGCCCACATCGGACAGTGAAGCCATAATTTCCATAAAGGATGCAAACTTTAATTTTTCCTCTTTGTGCTCGATCAAACGGAAACTAGGTAAATGATCATCAATATTTCGATATAGCAACAAATTTGATTGGGTTTATTTTATAGCACAAATAAGGTATTTTATAAGATCTTTTACTCCCATTGAAGGTACATTTTTTAACTCAATATCAACATAATATTCCATTCTCATTTTTAATGGGAAAATGTATGCAAAGTTTTGATTTTTTTTTTCAGTTCAAAAACAGTTCACAAACAGTGGCAAGCCACAGGATATTAACTTTTCTAGAATTAAACATTTTTTTTGAAGTTTAGGTCACAGATTTCTCCTGAAAGTCTCCATCATATATTATGACAGAACGGCGCGTAAGCGTATAGAGTTTTCGTTTATCTCGGGTCACCTTAGAAAAATATTCAAACTCGATAAGAAAATGAAACTTAGTTGTTGAAAAGGATTTAGGCTTTGGAAGAAGAACCGAACTGAAACACGAAAAACACAGTCATTCAGCGAGTTTAGTAAATGGATAGTAACGAGTTTTTTCTAATTTAATTATCTGAAGTACTGTAGGAGCTGAAGAAAAACAAAAGTTCTTAAAAGGTTGACATCCTGGAGCTTATTGAAGGAGTGTTTTTAGATGCATCATTCTGAAACATTCTGTATATTTTTCCCGAATTCAGCTGATTTTGTCCAAAATATATTTCAAATTGAGAACTTTGCCTGTTCTAAATATGATTTGGGAGAGTGAATAGTTACCAATACAAAAAGTAATTATTTGTAATGTGCGATATACACGTAGGTATGGGTCTGACATTTAATCGATATCCATCACAGCGGATTATCAGCGAGATAAGGGTCACTTTAAAGGTGATTATCTCCAGATAAACCAGGGTCCTGTCTTTGATGGTGGTATTTACGTTCTATGAACTTAATTGCAACGCTGTTTATTCGGAGTAGGGTAGTTTATCTAGTTTTAATGGGTTAGATGAATTAGAATCTGTTTCTAAACACCCCTAAAATTGCAAAAGAGCAAATCAGCATCACTTGAAATTACTGTTTACTACTGCAAGAAGTATGTCAATTTAATTAAAATTATTTTGCAGGTAAGTGATAACCGTAAGTACGGTGATGTTCATTATAAACCAAAGGAATAATGAACATCTAGAATAAAAATATAATACATAACATATTAACATATAATACATACATATTAACAATAATAAAACAATAAGAAACATGCATCACTGGTCTCATAAATTCTTTGTGTAATTTTCAATAATTAATCTTCCGTAAAATGTTTCCAATCCACATGACAATTGAGTTATTTAAAACACACACAAACGGGCATTATCTGCTATTTTCGCTTAAATACATATTTTGTGAAATATTTCATACACAGCTGAATTTTCAGCTATCAATAAAATTTTGTTATTCCGTATTCCCACTGCTGGAAATAATACGCTTTTTACGAAATAACATTCATTTGAACTTTAGTAAAACTGATTTTAAAACAAAACGAACACACAAATAAATATTAACGGAGATGTACTAGTAAAATAAATATTTATTTATTAAAGTTATTAAAAAAACATGGAAACTCTTCAAATTTACCAACTCACTTTACTATACTACTCGTTTTGGCAAATAACCAGAATTGGATTATAGAGGGTACTTTTTTACAATTTTCACATCAAATATGTATGAGTGTAGTATGAACGTACACAATTCGAATATTTATCTATCCAGTTTTAATAAATTGCCACATTTGCCATTTATAAGGTCTTACTTAATGGGTAGACCTACAAGCACTTACAATACACTTTTATAGTTATTTGTAATTTACATCAATTATTCAAAACCAAGTAAGTATATTATCAGCTATTAGTGTGTAAATAGGGTCAAATCTTAACTCTTATTTTGATATAAAATTTTGCTTTCCAGTTACAAATACACTGCGCCGCGAATTTAACACAGCTGAAATATAACGCATAGCCCCAACATTGGACTATGAATATTTTCTTAATTAGTAATCCGATTTAAACACTTTTTATCGAATAAAAGCTCAATTTTGATATAAAATTTAATTTGTAAAATAATCGGAAACAAGGGTAATAACATAATGTACAGGGTGTTCAAATTGTGTCATGTTTTCTTGGTCAAAGTTTAAATCCGTCTGCGGTAAATATCGGCTAGCGCAGACAGAAAAATACTATTCGGTGTTATATTTAATTCAAACAGAAGGAAAACAAAAACTTCAGAACTTAATTGACAGAGCATAGGGAGTGACAAAATAAACAGAACTGTCAAATGAAATGTTGTTCGCACAGCCTATTTGCCAAGAAAAAAGTTTACGAAAATTTGGAGCGGAAAATGTGACCGGTCATTAACAAAATAATTTCCCTCGAATGGCCCAGGACGAACAGACGATTAAAGGTCTAAATTACTCTGAAGACATCAGGTTATAAAATCGTATACTTTCTTCTCTCGGGGCTACACCTTATTGGCTGCAGATAGATTTAAGTTTTGATCAACAAAACATGACAGTATTTAAACTTATATCTTTAATTTGGATCACGGAGCTATGATTTTAAAAGCAGTTTTGTGAAAAAAAATTGAAATACAATTTTACAATTTTTTTGTTCTTGATCGGGTTCATTCTCGATTGTGTGCAGAATTGTTTAATCCCACCAGACGTTCTACTGCACACAAGAAACCTGACAAACACCATCAACAACATAAACTTAACCAACGAGCTTGGATCCGACCACCTGGCTATTACGTTTAACATAGACTTACAACATACGCAACCTACCTCCAATAAACCTATAGAGAAAAACTTAAACCTAACAAAGACTGACATAGACAAAGTGAAACAACATATACATGACTACATTCAATCACAAGCACACCCCATTTCAATAGAAACCATACAACAACAACTTTCACTAGCCATAGGAAAATTTAGCCCGGAAATAAAAAATGCTTTCTACCGACATACACTACCCAAATACATACTGAGACTAATAAAACATAAGAGAGAACTGTACAGACTATATACAAACACTCAAAATAACGACCTAAAAAAGACAATGAACCAACTTAACAGAAACATTAAAACTCTGATTGGACAATACCGACAAGACAAATGGCTAGAAACATGTAAAGAAATACAGAAGGACAAAGGCAAAACATACTGGCGAAAAATTAAGAAACTGGCGCAATACAGGAAGACTGGCACCACTGACACAATTGACGAAAACGGAATAGAACGCTACACAGACAAAGAGAAAGCGGACGCATTCGCCAGACACTATCAAAGGACCTTCAGCATATCGACAAACCCTAACTTCGACAATGACAACTGGAACTTGATCAACGACTGGTACTTGAACTATTTTAACAACTCACCAAACTATGCCTGCACACTGATCACAGACATAGAGTACGATGAAGCCCTAGCGCACATCAAGAACACTGCACCGGGGAAGGATAAAATTAAGGCAAAAGTCCTGAAAAGCCTAACTCAAGAAACACACAAACTGATCCTAACTGAATTGAACAACTGCATCACAAATGGCAGAATCCCAGAAACATGGAAAAACGGCTTAATAATCCCTATACCCAAAAATGGACTGGACAATACACAACCGAGCAACTACAGACCAATTACACTACTTCCAGTACTAGGCAAGATTTTTGAATGCATAATGAAACAGCGGCTTGACAAAGTGATTGGAAAGTATATACCTACCTACCAATTTGGTTTCAAACAGCATCACTCGACCGTTCATCCGCTCTTTATTTTGGCCAACAATATACAAACTACCCACCTAACTGACAGAAAGACATCTTGCCTGTTTATGGACATTAACAAGGCTTTTGACAGTGTCTGGCATAGAGGCTTACTATACAAACTATACAAACTACACACACCAACATATCTACTACACACCATAAAGAACTTACTAGAAAACAGACAACTACAAGTACGAATTGACAAAAGAGTGTCATTTTCTTTTTCCCCTGAACAAGGGCTCCCTCAAGGATCCCCGCTCTCACCGTTTCTCTACAATATATACTGCCATGACATATACAATTACAACTTACCAGACAAAAATCAAATCGACAGATCGGCATACATATTACAATACGCAGACGACACGGCACTTATTGTACATGACAAAACTACTGAGAGAGCAGCTCAAAGACTCCAAACACTAACAAACAACACAATGACATGGTTTTATAAATGGAGACTAACACCAAACGCGTCAAAAAACCAACTTCTGCTCACAAACCACAGACTCAACGCTGACTCCCCTACAATAACTGCAGACGGCCAAACGACACAACCAAAAAACGACGTAAAATACCTTGGAATTACAATTGACCACAAACTTAAATTCACTAAACACATACGAAACATCAGGGCAGAAACAATAAAGAGAACAAAACACTTCCGATCACTAACCTACAAAGACAGAGGAATTAGCACAAACACCGCCACCAAAATATATAAAGCTATTTGTAGACCCTTGCTAGACTATGGACATATACTCATGACCAACGGAACAGAAAGGACAAAACGCTATATACAAACAACAGAACAAATTGCACTAAGACTAATAACACGAATAAGACACCCCCAAAACCCACTACACAACCCCCCCACCCAACTACTATACGAACGCACAAACATGACAAAGATCTCGGAAAGACTCATACAGCTACAGACAAAATGGACAAACAACCCCTACAACTGGACCATACTGAATCCCCTTTGTCTTACAAGACCAACCAGACAATCCCGCTTTCGTTTCCCTACATTAACGCTACTCGAACACTTACAAACGCTACGGACTAGTGGACAATAAAATAATTCCTTCTTGCCACTGAAATCTTATTTAGTATTGTTAACCTAGAATAAGAGAATTTTCATATTTGTTTTCATTTAGACTAAGACTGTATGTATTAAACAAGGGCAGAAAGACCGATAGGTCGATAGCCTTTTTTGGAAATAAAGATATTTACTACTACTACTGTTTAATCCTCTAATTCGCAATCTCTAAAGCTGGGCTGATCGGACAGACCCTTATGGTGGAATTACCTTAATATACATTTTCGAAAATCGTAAAACATTGCATTATTTTTTGTATTCTAGTATAGTATTAGAGGAGTAAAACGCCATTCTTCTGTTATTCTGAAACAGCTAAGAAAGGAATAAAATATTTTGAGCCGCGCTTCCCTAGCTCTTTATCTTATTAAGGTTATTATCTTTATCCATTCTACTCGGGCCTCTTGCGTATACTTTACCTTTTCAGCTATTTTTTGAAAGCGTCTTTTTAGCCTTTTCGGTAAAAGTATAACATGGAAACCGATTGTCAATCAAATTTGACAATAAGTGAGAATTTTGATAAAAACGTATTCAACTACAATTACTATTTTAACAAAACAATAATTTAATTATCTTTGAACGAATTGACTTTGACAAAATTCCCGGAAGTTTCGATGGGAACTATGCATCACAGATATTTTCATCTTTTTTGAAGGCGAACCATCTTCAAAAATTACCATTGACATGCTCCGGGGTAGTTCAGGAAATATAACGAAATTAATGAATAATGTTTAGAATTCTGCTCAACATTTCTTTCACTTCATATAAAAATGTGTTTAATACTTTGTGTTAACTGTCTTTATAAATGTTTTTTAGTATCATCGCAGCATGAAATTTATCGGACTTGCAGTCTCATCTCAGTTTTATATAGATTTTTTAAGCCTTTTATTTAAATAAAGCACTATGCTTTGTTAACGCAATTGAAATTAAGATAGAGGGAAGCTTATTAATATAAAATATTTGTAGCAATATTTCATAGCCACACAGTGTTTGACAATAATGCTGTTGGTTGGATGTTGTGAGCTTAAAAAATAACCACATGAATATGCCTAATCGGTAATTAGTATCACATTCATTCAAAGAACCGATTCGTTTAAACCCATTAGATCGGCATTCATAGACAAAAGCGAAAGATGTTCATTATTTGTCTTGTAATTTGACCCAAGAAAATGTATAGAGAAAGATATAAAATACTTTCAACATACCTAAGTGTCATCAATTCTGCTACATATAATTTGGTCTCATGCGGCAAGACAAAAACGAGTAACGAAATTGGAGCCAATTGTTTGTTCAGTGTCAAGGCTTTTATCGAGCCGATCAAAGGGAAGTACAAATTAAACTGGAAATTTTAGTTTCAATTTTTTGAAATATTGAATCATAAATAATGCCATGAAAACACGAGCAATGCACATTACTGTTTAAACAAACAAGTTAAACATACAAGTTTTGCCAATTTTGGTTTTTACACTAGATTGAGTAAAGTGGGCAAAATTATATAAAGATTTGCAGATGTTTCTCGCAATTTTGCTGCATCGTTTAATTTACCACTCAAACTTCTCCTAAGTTTTTATTGAATTTGAACGCGTGTGTCTTAAATTTTGCTTTCTGGTTACTAATACAATGCGCCGCAAATTTAACGCATAGCTTAAACATTCCCTAATTTTGACTGTCAATATTTTCTCAATCGGTAATTCGATTTGAACAATTTTTTTAACGAATCATAGTTCTTGTCTTGGACAAAACTTAACTTATGATATAAGATAAGCAAAAATTGATGTAAAAAACATATTGTACAGGGGTTTAAATAGTGTCATGTTTTCTTCGTAGAACTTTAGTTCTGTCTGCGGGCAATATCGGGTAGCTCAGTGAGAAAAAGTATGCGGTCTCACGTCTTGTGAGAAATTTAGATCTTTCCCCGCCTGTTTATCTTGAGCCATTCAAAAGAAATTAAGGTTTTTATGACCGGCGCATTTTTCGCACGAAATGTATTTAAACTTTTTTCTTTATTCCGAAGAAGGCTGTGCAAACAACTTTTATTACAAGCTTAAATCTGCCAATCTCTGTTTTTTTCGTTGCGCATGTAACTCTGTAAGGAAATAAAGCAAACAACCATAGGAGTGAAAACAAGAATACCTTATTCTTAGGAAAACATTGTTTTTTATATTTGACTCAACAAAGTGTATAGAGAAAGACATAAAATACCTACAACATTAGTGCCATCAATTATGTTACGTATAATTTGGTCTCATGCGGCAAGACAAAAACGAGTCACGAAATTGGAGCAAATTGTTTGTTCAGTGTCAAGACTTTTATCGAACCGATCAAGGGGATGTACAAATTAAACAAGAAATATTTGCTTCAACCATTTTGAATTATTAGATCTTACATGATGCCATGAAAGCACGACCAATGCACATTACTGTACTGGAAGAAAATAGTAGTAGTAGTAAACATCTTTATTTCTAAAAAAGGCTATCGACCTATCGGTCTTTCTGCCCTTGTTTAATACATGCAGTCTTAATCTAGATAAAAAACCAATATGAAAATTCTCCTATTCTAGGTTAACAATAGTAGTAGTAAACATCTTTATTTCTAAAAAAGGCCATCGACCTATCGGTATTTCTGCCCTTGTTTAATACATGCAGTCCCAATCCAGATAAAAAACAAATATGAAAATTCTCCCATTCTAGGTTAACAATGTTATTAAATAAATAAGATTTCAGTGGCAAGAAGAAATTATTTTATTGTCCACTAGTCCGTTGCGTTTGTAAGTGTTCGAGTAGCGTTAATGTAGGGAAACGGAAGCGGGATTGTCTGGTTGGTCTTGTAAGACAAAGGGGATTCAGTATGGTCCAGTTGTAGGGGTTGTTTGTCCATTTTGTCTGTAGCTGTATGAGTCTTTCCGAGATCTTTGTCATGTTTGTGCGTTCGTATAGTAGTTGGGTGGGGGGGTTGTGTAGTGGGTTTTGGGGGTGTCTTATTCGTGTTATTAGTCTTAGTGCAATTTGCTCTGTTGTTTGTGTATAACGTTTTGTCCTTTCTGTTCCGTTGGTCATGAGTACATGTCCAACGTCTAGCAAGGGTCTACAAATAGCTTTATATATTTTGGTGGCGGTGTTTGTGCTAATTCCTCTGTCTTTGTAGGTTAGTGATCGGAAGTGTTTCGCTCTCTTCATTGTTTCTGCCCTGATGTTTCGCATGTGTTTAGTGAATCTAAGTTTGTGGTCGATTGTGATTCCAAGATATTTTACGTCGTTTTTTGGTTGTGTCGTTTGGCCGTCTGCTGTTATTGCAGGGGAATCAGCGTTGAGTCTGTGGTTTGTGAGCAGAAGTTGGTTTTTTGACGCGTTTGGTGTTAGTCTCCATTTATAAAACCATGTCATTGTGTTGTTTGTTAGGGAAGAAAATATTTAAAATAAAAAGTTAGGATTGCAAACATATAAATTCTGCCAATATTGATTCCTACATTAAATTTAGTGAAGAGGGAAAAAAGAAGTCAACTTTTGCAAATAGTTCGGGCAATTTTCGCTACATCATTTAATTTACTGCTCGAATATTTTCTTAGTTTCTATGGAATTTGAAATCCTGAACTATAACGCAATATTTGTAATCGAATTGACCACCTTTCTAAATATTCTTGGATATCTTTGGAAACCATTTTAGATTCTTATGACTTCTATAATCAGTTGCAAAATCTAGGTTTATATTAGTGTGTCGTATGATATATATATTAGTGTTCCTACAGACGAGATCTATTTCTCACATATTTCCAAAATAAAAATATTTGTTATTCATCAAACTTTCTTTAATACATTTTTAATTTTTCAGCAAAATCAACTAACTGTTGCACACATTAAAATCTTGTGACGACATTTGACGATAACTCTTCTAATAAATAATTTAATTAATATTTGAAGAGGTGTCGATGCAGTGGGCCTGTAAATAAATCGTAATATCGAAATGGTTCATTTAAAATATCATCATCGTCAGTCGATGCGGTAATAAAGAAACCAATATTCTATTTATTGATGAGGGATTTCAGCGGGTCCGTAAAACCCGCTTTATCGATAAACGTTATTAATGATCTGAAGTTTTTATCATATTTTTTATAACACCATAATGATTAGAATAATATTATTCCTCTAAGTATTTTTTTTACGCCAGTGCGTTAAATAAAAAGTAATTCATATCTGCTTTTTTCGTATTATTTTACTTACCGGACTGTACATTGTTCATGATGGTGTTCACTTATCAATTAATTTTATTCTATGTAACGTAGATATAATCAAAATAACTTTCCAAAGCATAACACTTAATTGAGGAAAATCCTCACAGATTGCTAGATTACCTAATAGAGTTATCTGGAAAGCTATTGTTGGAACGAAATAAGTTATAGGAATTATGTGGTTATCCAAGAAGCACACAAGACTTTGTTTCATCCTTAGGAATTAATCAAACCGCTTACAAACAGCTTTTGCAAAGTTAACGACTTATAAAGGATTTTATATTGTATTTTGCTATTAAACTTTATTCAGTTGACAATCATGATTCGCACTACGATTAAAATATGAACAACCTTTCCGTGCGCCTCAAAACATGTCCTTCTACATACCATAACTCAAATGTCAACGAGACAGTAGCAGTAAAAATAAATCACCTATTTGGTTTTCCCGTATGACGATTCAATCTTTCCCTAACAGCAAACGAATTTAAGTAGGAACAGCTTTTTGATGTCCTCGCTCAATTCGTTAACATCGCTGGATATATAGGCCTGTTTATGTATACTCGGGTTAACACTAACTTCTTTAAATTCTCTTCAAACTGTTTGCGAATTTGTTTCGATTCCGTGAACTTAGCGCAATTTGTAACAATGCTTAAACATTTTAATGTTTGTGAACATATAATTTCATGAGTGTCCTGGATATTGATCTAAATTTAAACTATAATATAATGCTTTAATTGCTAATTTAATTTTTAGTATAAAACGTATTTTTATATATTTTTATATGTGTTAATACGGAATAGTTTTTCAAAGCTTTACTCGGGCATTATATATTTACAAAACAATCGCTGAATATCTTTACAAAGTCTATCCGTCGAACATTCACGGTTCATTACGTGCTCTAACAGACAGACATTGAGCAAACTTCCACAAATGTTTCCTCAATAATGCAAAGTAGATTTAAATAGGTAATCGAAGACAAATAGTTATTATTCTTCACAAACAGAATGATAGAAGACTTGTAACATTCTTTAGTTCGACTTCGTCCTACTTAAACTAAATCGATTTGTTTCTCCGCATATCAAATTTCGTCGGTAATTTGGCAGCTTTCTTTACTTCAACGATTTTACTCTTTGCATTGAGGATTTATTTCAATACTTAAATCGGTGTGTAAGTTCATTTGTGGCATTGTACTCGATCAAACACTTATCCTGTTAAATTTTGAACGTCTTTATTTCTATGAAAAACGACTGAGAATAGAGTAGTAGTGGTAGTAAACATCTTTATTTCTAAAAAAAGGCTATCGACATATCGGTCTTTCTGCCCTTGTTTAATACATGTAGTCTTAATCTGAATAAAAAATAAATATGAAAATTCTCTTATTCTACGTTAACAATCTTATTAATAAACTTTCCAATTCCAATGACAAGAAAAAATTATTTTATTGTCCAGTAGTCAGTTGCGTTTGTAAGTGTTCGAGTAGCGTTGATGTAGGGAAATGGAAGCGGGATTGTCTGGTTGGTCTTGTAAGACAAAGGGGATTCAGTATGGTCCAGTTGTAGGGGTTGTTGGTCCATTTTTTCTGTAAATGTATGAGTCTTTCCGAAATCTTTGTCATGTTTCTGCGTTCGTATAGTAAGTTGGGTGGAGGGGTTGTGTAGTGGGTTTTGGGGGTGTCTTATTCGTGTTAGTAGTCTTAGTGTAATTTGTTCTGTTGTTTGGATGTAACGTTTTGTATTTTCTGTTCCGTTGGTCATGAGTATATGTCCATAGTCCAAGAGGGGTCTGCAGATCGCTTTGTATATTTTTGTCGCGGTATTTGCACTAATTCCTTTGCCTTTGTATGTTAGTGAGCGAAAGTGTTTTGTTCTTTTTAGCGTTTCTGTTCTGATGTTTCGTATGTGTTTAGTAAATTTAAGTTTCTGGTCAATTGTGATTCCAAGGTATTTTACGTCATTTTTTGGTTGGGTCGTTTGGCCGTCTGCAGTTATTGTAGGGGAGTCAGCGTTGAGTCTGTGGTTTGTGAGCAGAAGTTGTTTTTTGACGCGTTTGGTGTTAGTCTCCATTTATAAAACCATGTCATTGTGTTGTTTGTTAGTGTTTGGAGTCTTCTAGCTGCTCTCTCAGTGGTTTTGTCATGTACAATAAGTGCCGTGTCGTCTGCGTATTGTAATATGTATGCCGATCTGTCGATTTGATTTTTGTCTGGTAAGTTGTAATTGTATGTCATGGCAGTATATATTCTAGAGAAACGGTGAGAGCGGGGACCCTTGAGAGAGCCCTTGTTCAGGAGAAAAAGAAAATGACAGTGTTTTGTCAATTCGTACTTGTAGTTGTCTGTTTCCTAGTAAGTTATTTATGGTGTGTAGTAGATATGTTGGTGTGTGTAGTTTGTGTAGTTTGTATAGTAAGCCTCTATGCCAGACACTATCAAAAGCTTTGTTAATGTCCATAAACAGCCAAGCTGTCTTTTTGTCAGTTAGGTGGGTTGTTTGTATATTGTTAGTCAGAGTGAAGAGTGGGTGAATAGTCGAGTGATGATGTTTGTAAGAATAGATTATTACTTTAAAGGGCTTAATATTATTTTGTCGATTTATCATAAGCGTCTTCAAAATCTGGATAAACAAACCTCGGATTAAAACCAAATCAATACTAACCCTAAATACCAAAAAAATCTGTATGGACGTATGTCATCAAAGTTGTGAGTAAGGCTTTCAGTGCATCAAACCGCAATTTCATACTGTGGGACGTTCAAAACGAAGGCTTGTAAAGGTGACCCAAAACCGACAATTTAAAAATGTATATACGGAAAATACAACAGGCAAACTGAAATTGCAACAGATAATGACATTGTATTGAAAATGCAACAGACACCCCGCTCTCACCGTTTCTCTACAATATATACTGCCATGACATATACAATTACAACTTACCAGACAAAAATCAAATCGACAGTTCGGCATACATATTACAATACGCAGACGACACGGCACTTATTGTACATGACAAAACTACTGAGAGAGCAACGCAAAGACTCCAAACACCAACAAACAACACAATGACATGGTTTTATAAATGGAGACTAACACCAAACGCGTCAAAAAACCAACTTCTGCTCACAAACCACAGACTCAACGCTGATTCCCCTACAATAACAGCAGACGGCCAAACGACACAACCAAAAAACGACGTAAAATACCTTGGAATCACAATCGACCACAAACTTAGATTCACTAAACACATGCGAAACATCAGGGCAGAAACAATGAAGAGAGCGAAACACTTCCGATCACTAACCTACAAAGACAGAGGAATTAGCACAAACACCGCCACCAAAATATATAAAGCTATTTGTAGACCCTTGCTAGACTTTGGACATGTACTCATGACCAACGGAACAGAAAGGACAAAACGTTATACACAAACAACAGAGCAAATTGCACTAAGACTAATAACACGAATAAGACACCCCCAAAACCCACTACACAACCCCCCCACCCAACTACTATACGAACGCACAAACATGACAAAGATCTCTGAGAGACTCATACAGCTACAGACAAAATGGATAAACAACCCCTACAACTGGACCATACTGAATCCCCTTTGTCTTACAAGACCAACCAGACAATCCCGCTTCCGTTTCCCTACATTAACGCTACTCGAACACTTACAAACGCAACGGACTAGTGGACAATAAAATAATTTCTTCTTGCCACTGAAATCTTATTTATTCAATAACATTGTTAACCTAGAATGGGAGAATTTTCATATTTGTTTTTTATCTGGATTGGGACTGCATGTATTAAACAAGGGCAGAAATACCGATAGGTCGATGGCCTTTTTTAGAAATAAAGATGTTTACTACTACTATTGTTAACCTAGAATAGGAGAATTTTCATATTGGTTTTTTATCTAGATTAAGACTGCATGTATTAAACAAGGGCAGAAAGACCGATAGGTCGATAGCCTTTTTTTAGAAATAAAGATGTTTACTACTACTACTACTGCAACAGACATGTTTTTATCAGCAACAAGTTAAATATTTCAGAGAGCATATTTAGCAAAATGCCCAGACGCTCCAACCCACTTAGGAGACTCGGAAAATATTTCAAAATAAGCGGAAAAGGTTTCAAATATCTGACTTGAGTTAGGATCATTTTCATCCAAATATTGGTCTGTTATTTTTAAACATTCTAAGATTCGCTTTGCTCCTTAAGTGAGCATCATATTTTTTCTGGCTCTATTCAGATGGAAAACAACAATAGATGAAAAAGACGTGTTTAAGCAATTGGGTTATATCACAAACTTGTCACCCCTGAAGAAGAAACAGCAAAAGTTTCCAAATTTAAGGCGTCCAAGAAATGCATGAGTTTATGTTTCAGGTTTAAACCTCACTGCTAGGACTTTTAATAGAGAGTTTCGAGGACCCTCTTTGCCTCAATAGGTTATTTCTTTTTATTCCAACTTGTCATTAACATTATTAGGAAAAATTTAAAGTGATGATTTCTTTCATATACAGTTTGACCATAAATCATGAAACGTGTTAATTAAAAAGAAAACAGATGGAATTTTTAAAAAATTTCGGACATTTAAAATTTAATTCATCAATACATAAATTTTAACAGAAAATTATTTCTCGTAGTTTGTACGTTGTACTTTCGTTATTTTAATGACAACCTCAATATGTGAAACCGCAATTTGAAAAACTTGTTAAATCTCATTTTCCCAAACACATAGATTGGTATGAGAGGATCGATAGAATGGCCTGCCAGATCCAATTTCCCTTCGATTTATGTTTGTGGGGCTACATAAATTTTACAATTTATTTGAACCGACAAAATAATAGTAACACCAAAGATAACTCAACCAGTCTATCTTTGATAATTTGGTAACGGCTAATGGAATTATCCCTATCTGAGATACAAGTATTTTCAATGCAGTCATCAGCTTTTAGCAGCTTGATGGTTGCGTTTATAATTCGGCAATATTATAACTTCTGCGGATGTTTTCTGACCCACTTTTATTACAAATTAATAATCTGCTTACTAATAAATTAGTAGTAGTAGTAAACATCTTTATTTCTAAAAAAGGCTATCGACCTATCGGTCTTTCTGCTCTTGTTTAATACATGTAGTCTTAATCTAAATAAAAAAAATAAAGGTGAAAATTCTCTTGTTCTAGGTTAATAATCTTATTAAATAAACTTTCCAATTCTAATGACACGAAAAAAATATTTTATTGTCCAGTAGTCAGTTGCGTTTGTAAGTGTTCGAGTAGTGTTGATGTAGGGAAACGGAAGCGGGATTTATAAATTAGTAATTTAATCATTTTAATCAAATGGTTCTGAACCGATATTAATTATGAGGAATCGAGATAGCAATGTAATTAAATGAATATTAATGCAGATTATTTTGTATATATGAAAATTTAGTATATCATGCGGTATTTTTCAAATTAAATCCGGCAAGTGATATTGTTTTATACTAAATATTTATTACTGTTATTCGAAGTGTATTAATTTTTTCATATTGCTCTAATACACTTTGTGTCGGCGCACTCTACAAGCACTTGCGGGTAGATCCTTTTTGCTAGTTTCAATCTAAAAGTGATGTTAATGCCAAAATATACATTAAATAATAAAATGATGTGCAAGAGCTGTGGTTTCAACAAGACAGAGCAACATGTCACACAGCTCGTGCCACAATTGATTTACTAAAGGAAACGTTAGGTAACCGCATAATTTCACGTTTTGGACCCGCGAATTGGCCTCCAAGATCGTGCGATTTAACGCCCCTAGACTATTTTCTGTAGGGACATGTGAAGTCGTTGGTCTACGCCGACAAGCCCGAAACGATCGACCACTTGAAGGACAACGTTCGCGGCGTTATTGCCGATATACGGCCACAAATGTTGGAAAAAGTGATTGAAAATTGGACCTCGAGATTAGATTACGACCGATCCAGCCGTGACGGTCATATGCCAGAAATTATATTTAAATTATAATGCCAAAAGATTATCTTTTGAATAAAGTCAATTTCATGTCAATTTTAAAATTCATCCTTGTTTTATTCCATTTCAAAGTTCTATACCTCTAAAAAAACGCCCTTTACAACTATTTCTAATAGATTTTTCATGCATACAGTACATACTATCCACTTGAGGTTGGAGTGCTTTTTTTCATGTGCAATACTCTGAAAATTTCGAATTGATCACTGAAAGCATTCGTTGAAACTCTGAGTTTCAACGTGAAGATGTAAATTGACATTTATGCCACCTCAGTATTCTGGCATTTTTATTTAATTCATTTCGTTCAGTTTAATTCACGAATTCCCGTTGAGGAAGCCGGAATTGCAATTTTTTTATATTTATTATTATTTTTGTCTGTCCGGTAAATTAAGAACTGTAAAAACAAGTCCATTTTATAACAGAACCAGTGGCTCTGGATGTAAAGGGACCGAAAGTTTTGTCCAGTCCCCCTATTTATGCTTAGGAAAATACTTGAAACTTATTCCAATATCAGACAACCGAAGCAAAAAATATAATTCAAAATACCTCTCCCAAATATCACGCTGATGTTTACAATAAGCGAATCATTTTTAAATGAAAATGCTTAGCTTTGAGAGCTAACGCATTTTTTATGTTCGATCCTTTTAGCAATAAGCTGAACAAATCAATAAAACCTATCGACAATGTCCATCTTCAAAGAACCGTCATTGGGAAGCATCTTGGATAAGATGAGTTAGGTCAAATCCCGATTAAACCTTGCTGTCTTCAAAGGACCGGTTATTTTCGACCATGCATATGTCGACAACATTTTATACTTTTAGCACTGTTCAATATTTACGGGAATATACTCAATTTATTTATTTACTGAATATACATAAATATTTACTTAAAACAAAATACAAAATTTAACTCTCACTCGAAAACATATTTTTGATAGTTCGATCAAAAGCTTTCAGTAAAAGAATTATTTTTTGTTCTATACTTTTTGAACAATATTTTTAGAAGGTTGCTAATCAGTTTGAATGACATTTTTCGATCGTCATGGCGAGGTGCAGGCTTTATTATACCTTCTTGAGCGAGGACATATTAAAGAACCAAAGTCATATTTCAATTAAAATACTCAATTCACATTCTTCAATTTTTGCCAAACTTTTCAAACTTCTTTAAAAAAACTTCTTCAAATTAACTAATAATAGTCCTCTGATAATTTTAAAGTGTAAAAAAACTAAAATATTTTTAGCGCAAATACAGTTTTGATACCATACTTTTGAATGCAGAAGCTAATTTGATGCATTTATAAATTGATTAGCCTGAGTCTGCAATTTCCGTTCATCACACGCTTTGTGGAGATTATGTGCTATGGCTAGGCAATTAACGCTAAGGCCCTATAATATAAAATTAACTACGATGTAACAATCAAGATAGGCAACCTTAATTAGAGTTTTGAAAAGGAAACATGAAAATAATATAGGTCCAGAATTTGAATGGCTCCATAACCTCAGCATGAACCTGTGAAAAGCAATCAAGATATCATTTAATATTTTGTATTGTTTGATCCGAACATGGGTCAGACGTTTAATCAATATCAATCAGAGGGATCATATTCGAATGAAAAAAGAATGCATATTTTTTAATATATTTTAGCAAGATATTAGTATCTGCAAAGGACGGTGTATTCAAATAAGCAGGCCTACATGAGCTTGAAATTTGAAAATATGTCAAAGAGTAGAAATAGAAGAGGAGGAGGAGTTTACATAAAAAGTGGGCCATTTAAATTTTTTGCCGAATGACAAGGGTTTTTGTCCTTCAATGTATTATTATTGCTTAAAACGACTTTTGATTTTAAAATCACGTGGTCTATGCGATTCGTACAATTAGATTCAATTGGGCTGGCTTTCAGCCAAACAAATTTAAAAAAATTGCATTTGTTTTGTAGGATTTAAATGTGGTTCCTTAAGTAATTGCTGTTCGTACAGATGTTGAACGCGTGCATATTTATTGTTTTGATGAGCCGTTAGTAAAAGTGAGTCTTTGTCCTAACCCAGATCTAAGTTCTTATTTATGATTCCAAGCTTAAAACATGCAACTATTGGCAAATGAAAAATGGATTTTCATAACATCTTTACTAAACAGAAATAAATATTTAAATATGCATTGTGTTGATTATATTCCAACAAACATCGTGGACAACTAAAATTATTTTCTGACATTTTGTTCGCATCTGCGGTAATCATCGCAGACATCGAACTCGATAAAGTAACGATCGAGGTTGTCTTCCGAGTCTCTCTGTAATTACTGGTTTTTCCACTGGTGCTAATGCTGTTTTTATACTGCTTTATGCCTGTGGAACGGGGGTTCGGAAAGAGTGGGGCAACATGAGCGCTCGCGATTTAACCGCTACGGATACGCAGCTCAATGTCCGGTTCCAGTTCTGGTTTAACGCAATAGCTTTGTTTTTTTTTAATAGTTTATTAATATCATTCTAGGTAAAACTTTTTATATATTTTGTTAGGTCTCGGATGATATTAAATGTATGGGCTCCGAGACACTGAGGTAACAGCAGATAAAGCTCAGGGCATTGCTAACTAAGCTTAACTCGAATTAAATTAGACACTTGTTCGTTTATATGTTATTTTGGTGTAATTAAAGTAAGAGGGCACTTGTTGAATTTAAATTAGATTCATTCCCCGTCAACATACAGTGGTAGTGAGTAAGGGGCTAAACGACACTTTAAAAATTGGTCGATATATTTACACAGTTCATTAATTGAAACGTCACTGCGGTGACCCGACATGATGTTTCCCGACTTTTAGCTTCTTTCGAGCTAATTTAAGCAACAATTTTATAAATCAAGACCAAAGTCTATCGACTGAAGAACTATGCGCTAGAATATTTGCATTCGCAAATAGTAGTAGTAGTAAACATCTTTATTTCTTAGAAAAGGCTATCGGACTATCGGTATTTCTGCCCCCGCAAATAATAATCCAGAACAATTAAGAAAGTAAAATTGTATAGCATTTTATAACCACAATCAGAATTTTGTTGGTGCTTTTTTCTATAGCTTGCTTCATGAGATAAAATAAATGAATAAAAATAATGTGGTACCAAATTAATACTTAACTTACTTAACTGTTTATTTGCACTTGTTCTGTTAAAGCCTTATTAAAGAGTTGATCAAAAACTTCATAAGTAATAAAAGTGCAAAAGCATCTGACAGCTGCAACAAAACTTGAACGGCCATTTAAGACATTCAGTAAATTGTTGAATTATATACACACAATTAGCATATGTCAAGTTCATGAAACTAATTATATGAAACCAAAGCGATGATATTTCATTCATATTCGGACGGTCACTTTGGGGTCCAGTACAAACTTTTGCCACTATGCTAATCTGTTTTGTGTCTGCCGCACGCTAAACCATTGATGTCCACACGAGAGAAACCTATTTAATACACATTATTAGAAGATAGAATGTTGCAAAATTTGTCAAAGGTTTGCTTATTAGTACTAATAACAGAATGGCCATATGAGATGCTTCAATAAAATCCTTTGTAGTATATCATATATTTGTTCTGCGAAAAGCAGAGCAAGAACGTTTTAAAATTTGTGAGTATTTTCATTATTGCCTTCGTTGAACTTCTTTCCGTCGAATGAGAAATAACAACAAAATCATTGCAATATTTGAGGTGACTACATTTTGTTAAAAAAATTATATACATAAAATTAACTGCTTCTATGAGTTAAATGTGTGTTATTCTGAATGTCTGAATATTGAAATAAGCTTATAGAAATATTTCCTAATATACAAATACGGTCTCTGGAAAATTTTATCATATACTTTAGAAGACAGAAGATATATGTAGACTATTTTTTCGTTTAAACTCATGCGCGCAAATATCAAGTATTCAAATATTCAAACCCTAAGTAATTTGTTCCTGACATATTCAATTGAAACTAATTTCTATTAAAGCGAATAAAAGTTTCGAATTGATTAGCTATCAGAGCCACAACACGTAAAAATGTATTACTGGAAGGAATTATTCCATCAAAAATAGTTATGTTGAACATCTTATACTTTCGTTACACATGTCTTTAAGTCGTATTTGTGTCTCGTTTTAGTTAGGAAATACTTATTTGATGTTGACATGAAAGAAGTTGAACCTATCCCACAAAGTGCTTTCTGAATGTGGCATGTGTTTATTCTTTCCTCATATATAAATATGAGTCGCCTAGAAGTACTCGTACCGATAGGACGTGCTTTGTGCGTAAACAGTGATCCTTATCATAGAATTTTTATGTACCAAAACAACATATTAATCTCCAAAACCATTCCAAGAATTCCAATGGAAACCTTAAACTAAAATTGAATCGATTTAAACAGCGATGGTTTTTACTACCGCGGTTTATTCTTAGTTTATTTATCTTCAAAACATTAGCAACAGTAACATTAATCAAATGGACAAACAAATGAATGAAGAAGAACAAAGCATGATCTGCAGTACACCAAGATCAGGTTCCGACAGAAGAACTTTCCAAGAAGTTACGAATTCACCAATACATCCCTTAGTATTCGTCCAAAGCCAAGTAGACAGAGAATAGTGGCAAACTATTACAAGGCCAAACAAACGCGTGAGACTATCTGACAGCCCCCCGGATACAAATAAAATTATATAATGGAACAAAGTAATCGCTTCCAAGCATTATCCACACAAGATGATATTACCGAAGCAACGACATCAGCAAACAACTCTAAACCACCACCAATCTTCATACCAGACATAACGAATAGTAATCAATTTCTTACAAATCTACGAGAGTTAAATTTACTTTCCCACATCAGCCCTAAAACGGTCAACAATAACCAAATAAAGCTAAATCCTAGTACAATCGAAAGCTATAGGAATCTTATTAGATACCTAAACGATACTAACGCTGCCTTTCACACGTATCAACTTAAACAAGACCGTGAATTCAGAGTAGTCATACGCAATCCCCACCCAACTACCTCCATCGAAGATCTTACTAATATCGAAGAATACGACCACAAAGTGAGAAACTTAATAAATGCGCGACACAAAACCATGAAGCACGAAGAGGGATATACCATTGTTTTTGTCGATTTAGAACCGAAGGAAAACATCCAGGACATTTATAAATTAACAAAGCTAGCAGGAGCCACAGTAATTATTGAGCCACCTAAAAAAGCAAAGCAAATCGTACAATGCACAAGATGTCAAAGATCTGGGCACACAAAAGGGCTCTGCAAAATATCACACCGATGTATAAAATGCGCAGGACAGCATGACACAACCACCTGCAAGAAGAGACATGAGCAACATGCGTCGTTTGTAGCGGGCAACACCCAGCAAACTACAAAGGATGTACAGTCTATAAAGACATACAGAAACGCAAAAATGCTGCAACAAAAGACTGCAATCCAAGAATTAACATTAAAGAAACCAGAACCACCAACCCAGACCCCAACGATCATCAACTACCATCCCAGAACCTCACTAATTGAAGACTTTCAACAACCGGAAACGACCCTCGAAATTATGCACAAGTTATAAAGGGAACCCCTCCAGCCAACAATACTACGAATGCAGTCAACATCGCCCCGGCATTCAACAGACTCGAAAACATACTCATCAAATAAGCTGAACAATTATCCACGTTGCTCAATCTACTAACAACGCTATTATCCAAAATCTTCAACGGATCGTATTACCCTACACATATCACTCTGGAATGCCAACATCGACAAGAAGTAGAAGTATTCCTAAAGACCAACAATATTGATATTCTTCTTGTATCCGAATCACACTTTACAAACAAATCGTACTTCAAAGTGTCCGGATACATCACATCCGACACAAAACATCCAGACGGAACTGCCCATGGAGGAACAGTAATAATAATAAAAAATACCATTAGGCATTACTGCCGTGATTGTCGAAACAAGAATGGGACAAATAACTATATCAGCAATCTACTGCCCTCCGAGACACATCCTCAACCACGATATTCTGGACAACTTCTTCAAAACACTGGGACCGAAATTCATCGCCGGAGGCAACTACATTGCTTAACATACTTCATGGTGATCCAGATTAATAACAACCAGAGGAAGAGCACTCCATAATTATACGACGAACAAAAATTTCATCCCAATGTCCACAGGGCAATTTACATACTGGCCTACGGACCCACAAAAAATGCGATACCTACTAGATTTCTTCGTAACGACAGGGATAAACCCAAACTACTACCTCGTTCAACCCAATTGCGACCTATCTTCCGATCACTCTGACGTAGAACTGTTTGTTAGCTCAAAAATATTAATCAAGAAGCTCCAACCTGGGCTCTACAACCATAAAATAAACTGGATATCACTTAGTCAGCACATAGAACAAAACAACAACCTCAAAATACCCCTCAAAAATCAAGAAGACATCGACAAAGCAATAGAAACATTAACTATGCAAATCCACAGAACAACGTCAATACCAACTCCGCAGTTAATAAAATCAAATCACGAATGCTTATACCCTATGGAAATCCTTAACAGAGTCAAGGAAAAAAGGAACGCTTGAAAAGCATGGCATAACTCAAGACGACCTGAAGATAAAGCTAAACTGAATAGGCTAACAAAATAACTAAAATACATCATCAAACAGCACAAAAACGAAGAGTTTTAGACGTTACTTAGAAGTGTGCCATCTAAGCGAAATGTCTACTTCCTATGGAAGATAACTAAAAAATTAAAGAGGCGAATAGCCACTAATCCGCCTATTAAAATTGCATTTGGCTGGGCGAAAAGCGACGCCGAAAAATCCCAAGTTTTTGCAAACCTTCTGGCAAATACATATCAACCTTACCAATCAACAGCTGATCAACTCTGGGAAAACCAAATAACATCGTTTCTATCTGTACCACTACCAATGAATAAACCAATAAATCCATCCAAACCGAGCGAGGTTAAAAGAATAATTATGTCTCTAAAAAACAAAAAGGCACCAGGACCCGATTTAATCACAGCGGAAATACTGAAAAAGTTAGGAGCAAAAACTCTAACTTACATCTACTCAATATTTAATGCAATTCTCAGAACCAGCTGTTTTCCAGGGAAATGGAAAGCTTTACAAATAATAATGATCCTGGAACCTGGAAAACCAAGTGAACAACCGGATTGGTATCGACCCATTAGCCTCCTCCCGATATTATCTAAAATATTCGAAAAGCTACTGCTGACAACACTCAAAGAAAAGGAAGAAGATATCAAACTGATCCCGAACCATAAATTTGGATTTCGAAACAATCACTCGACAATAGAACAAATTGATAAGCTTGTAAACGAAATAGGCAGAAGTTTAGAAAGCAAAACATACTGCCCTGCAGACTTTATTGATGTTCGTCCAGCATTCGATAAAGTTTGGCACACTGGGCTACTATACAAAATAAAAACACAACTCCCTGACTTCTACTTCTGATCAAAACATATCTAAACAACCGAACGGCTCAGGTAAAAATCAATGACAGAACAGTTCTCGGACCATTCCTCTATACTATATACACAGCTGACCTACCACAGGATGAAAATGTCATAATAGCCACATTGGCTGATGATACAGCTATATTAACATCAGACCACAACCAATTACCGAATCACAAAACTGCAAACAACAATCAACAAAATGGAAGAATTGCTAACCAAGTGGCGCATACGAGTAAACGAGGACAAGTGCATTCAGGTCCTGTTCACAATGAAAAGAGGGAAATGTCCTCCAGTCACAATAAACCGCACCCTAATTAAAACAACAGACCATGCAAAATACCTGGGCATGCACTTGGACCGACGACTAACCTGGAAAATTCATATACAGAAAAAAAGAGAAGAATTAGACTTAAGAGTTTAAAAAATTGTACTGGCTTCAAGGAAGGAAATCTAAGTTAATCCTGGAAATAAAGTCCTAATTTATAAAACAATCCTTAAGCTAATCTGGACCTACGAAATCCAACTATGGGGAACAGCTATCAACAGTAACATCGAAATACTACAAAGATTCCAATCTAAAACCTTACGATTAATGACAGACGCCACATGGTACATGAGAAACGACACTCTGCATGGGGACCTAAATATCCCAACCATAAGAGAAGAAATACAGAGATTCGCTGAAAATTCACTGACAGTCAACCTACTTCAAAAAACACCGAACAAGAGGCTCAAGAAACTACCACCATCCGACATCTGCAATAGATTCCAGCCAGAATAATTAGAACCACGCTCTACTATACTCTATACTAACACAAACCCAGAGGTCGTTTATTGTAATGCACCCTGTTACATGTGAAGAAAACCAAACAACACATCTTCTTAATGCCAAGAAGCAGGCAGATTGTAGATAGTTAATAATAAAAAAAATATATAAATATATTATCAATTATTATGTCTCCAATCTAAACTTAAAATGAAAGTTGAAATATTTTGATTGCATATTTTAATTTTTTCTACTATATTTATTATGGCTAAAAACACTTTTAAGTGTTTCCTACGCGCGACGATGCTCTGTCTTGTTATTGTTTTTCTAAATATATTAAACTCAGAATATCCTCTAAACATGTTTAACCTTAATTAATACCATACCTTCTTTATGTTTGTTGATCCCTAATGTCAGTGTTAAAGCAAAATAAATAATTTTAACGCGCCTTAATAAAGATAACGATTCTGGTAATCGGAAATTACTTTTCATTGACCAGTTCAATAAATAACATTTGTCTCGGAAACATTAGCAATTCGTAACATCTGCATTTACTAAACTGCAATTTGTAAATTGCAACTTTACATTTTAGATTCATTATTTGAGTACTTTAACATTGAAGCCCTTTATATCAAATACATTTTTAAAACATTACCTAACATTCATTAAGTCTACAAGAACTGCAAGATCTGTTGGCACATTTCAAACAGTGACAATATACATTTTTCGACGGATGATCAGCCTGCTCTCTCATAGAAATGTTCTGAGTGTCCTGACTGAAATTGTCTTGTGGCTCAGGTTCAGATGTTTATAATTTTACTCGAATAATAGGGGTTTCCTTTTAGTTCTGAGAATGATTTTTCACAATTAATCTTTTTATGCATGAATTGGTCAATCATGCAATATGCTTTATGGTTTATTAATTGTAAATATCACTATACAAAGATCGTCCAAATAGCTATACAGAAACCTAGTCACACAAAACCTAGTCCACATTGCTGATTTCTATCTGTGAGTAAAGAGCATTAACTGATGTATTTAATACTTACTGTTTACTAGTTGGATGTGTTTAGTTAACTGTAAACGACTCTAACTGCAGTAGTAATTAAACCAATTACTAATTCTCGATTAGATCGGTTTATTTTCAGACGTCTTCTAATCATATTAAGTCACTCAATTTGTTTCTTTTACTACATACTTACGATTGACTAGTATTTTTCACTTGCATACATTAACGCAGTATTTTTATTACCGCTTGTTTACACATGATCTAGAAGAAGTGGTAGCTATTGCAATAAGTAGAAACGTCTCTTCCTCCAGAAAGTGTATATAAAAATAATCGACTTCGATTGTTTAATATAGCAATATATTAATATGTTTAGACCTATTTATATCTATATATACATTAGTCCCAACGAATTAACTATTTTTTAGCCAAAAACTGACCAACCATTTAGAACTGATCAGAAATTCCGCACGGTTGAAAGGGTTGAGCGTTGATCTTTTCTCAAAACATGCGAAACGATATTCTCAAAAATATTTGAATTGGTATGAAAGATGAAAAATTTAGCTTTAAGCCTATTCTTGCAGTGAACCTAGATGAATACAACTGATTTTAGTTTATCTAATCGGGTTAAACGAAGTAGACACTCAGACAAACAAGTTTAAATTAAACTTATCAAATACTCGTTCACATGATGATATTCTAATATTCTAGGCTAACTTGTAATTTGCATTTTGGTTCCGTGTATTCGCTGCACATTGACATAATAAAATCATGACATGTTTCTGCTTTCCATCTGGCATGATCTCTTTAATTTCCTATTTTGTTACTGTAGCCTTTTGTTATACTCTGAAATTAAATTTTCTAATTGAAAATGAAAGGATTTAGAATCAGCGCCAAGCCTATTATAGTATAAAGCCATTTAGCCGTGCCTGTTAAACCTTCCGCAATGCTGAGCTTCATAAATGCAGAGTTTGTTCAATTAAGCAGCGTAAAATGAGGGTCCTGAAGAACGCTTTTCTACAATTTTTTAACAAGCCGAGCACTTACCTTCTTAAAAAGTGAAATATGCTACTTAGCAAGAAAAATCCAAACGATATTTTTTGCAAATTAATTACTATTCACCATACTAATTTTTGTTTGCAGAAATTATATTAAATATGGACTTATATAATATACTTGCTCCAGAGTGGAAGTTACGAGTTTTTATAGCAGCAAGTATATTTGGGTGAAAACATTAATTTTTCGGCCAACATTTGCGAAGTTGGCAAAAATCATAATTTGATGCGATTTAAATCAAAGTACATATCCGGATTTGTATAATAGAATGGTTTCCGTAGATTGTGAATGATTTAGGTTTCTGCTCACTCCGATTGAAAATTCTGCGGTCACAAATTTTTCCAATATTCCCCAATACGGAGAAAATCAAGATTTGATGCTATTTAAATGAACTTTTCAACGTTGGCAGATTGAAATGTGGCCTGTAGATTGTGAAAGTTGTAAGTTTTTACTTGTTCCGGATCGGAAGTTGCGAATTTTTAATAGCACCGTGTACATTTGGGTGGAAATGTTCACTTTTCGGCCAACATTTGCAAAGTCGGTAAAAATCAATATTTGATGCCATTTGAATTAAAAATTATCAGCAGTTATAGCTTGAACTGTCGTACATGGACAGTGATATGTGCAAGTTTCTACTGGTTTGCGGTTGAACGTTACGAATTTTTTATAGCGGCGAGTTTACTTGGGTGTAAATGTTAAATTTTCGGCCAATATTGCCCAATTCGGCAAAAATCAAGATTTGATGCCATTTGAATTAAAAATTCTCACCAGTTATAGATTGAACTGTCGTACATGGACAGTGATACGTGCGAGTTTCTTCTGGTTTGCAGTTGAAATCAACTAATCTCTGGTTGAACGTTACGAATTTTTTATAGTAGCGAGTTTACTTGGGTGTAAATGTTAAATTTTCGGCCAATATTCCACAATTCGCCAAAAACTAAGATTTGATACCATTTGAATTAAAAATTCTCAACAGTTATAGATTGAACTGTCTTGCATGGACAGTAATAGCTGCAAGTTTCTACTGGTTTGCGGTTGAACATTATGAATTTTTTATAGCAGCGGTTTACTTGGGTGTAAATGTTAAATTTTCGGCCAATATTCCCCAATTCGAAAAAAATCAAGATTTGATGTGATTTGAGCTAATTTTTTAGAATGTGTAGATTGAAATGTCTTCTATTGATTGTGTAAATTTTAAGTTTCTACTTGTACTACATTCGACGTCACGAATGTGTACAGCAGCGAGTGTACTTGGGCGGAAACGTTTTTCGGCCAAGTTACCAATGAGGCAAACATCAGAAGTTCCCGCAATTTAATCAACATTTTCAGAATATGCAGACTGAAGTATCTTCTAGGGGCTGTCAAAGTTGAAAGTTTTTTCTTGAAAGTTTCTTTTTTCTCAAAAATCGACCTCATAACACGGATAACGGTTTCTTAATATCCGCTACCTACTAATTTTGCCCACCTTGTAATTATGACCCAAAATATTTTTTGAAGTGATAACTTCTTATGGGACGGGGTAAATCCATTGGATTGCGATGACGGCACCACCGTTACGTCTGGCTCCAGCATGCGGTCTCTTGCTTTCTCTCTCGCACGCAACGGCGACCCAGCTGAGACCAACAACTAGTCTTGGCTCAAATTACCATCAATTACCAGTTATTCTAAGTGGATATTTTAACGTTGATTTTTCTTCTGATCGAGCCCAAAATTTAATATCATTTCTTGAATCTAAGTTGCTATTAAAGATGATAAATATTCCAGATCAACCTACTACCAGTCATGGTACTACGATAGATGCTGTATTTTCCAGATACGTAAATAAAATCGAGTGTCACAATTTTGTTTCGTATTACAGTTATCATAAACCAATTGTCAGTTTTGTAAGTTTAGATAATGATAATGTAACCAGCGAGCCAACTGCAACTATTGAAGACTGTTAAATGTTGTAAATAAAATATATATTTTACATTCAAAAGGAAATTAAATTACATTTTACATATTCCTGATACATTTATAAATTATTAGATTAACAAGAAAATTGAAAATTGAACAAGTTTCTATAAATATATAAAGTTATCACTTCTGTCGAGCGTCCCGTGACGCACACCATTTTTTTTAAACAAAGAAATTTATTAGAAGTTTAAAAAAATTTTACATGAATGATTATTGAAGATGATTTTGTGATAAACAACTACATTTTTAATGTGTCTTTGGTTAAATTTGAAAAATATTTTTTCCGACGCCTGTTTTTGCACATATTTAACGGGTAGTTTAGTTGGAGGCCTTCGTAAATGAGGAACAAGGAGAACGAAAAGGTGGCCCTATGTAGGAAAACAATATCTGATAATCTATATCAAAATATGTGATAAAAAACGGCAAGAGGATAATAAACCCAAAATCCTCAGAGCAACAAAACAAAATCAGTTTGTGGGACTTGCGTAGTATCACATTACCAAAGGCGTTATAGCACTAGTGCCAATTACATCAATAAATCCTTTGTCAACTGCGATATATCAATTCAAAACAAAACATTTTTCTTGAAAAAAATGGTACGTGCCATTCGCAAACATTTTGCTTTCAACCCGATGTTGGTTTTAAGCCGCCGAGTTCTGACACGTGTAAGACGAAGGCAATATTAAGCTAATACTGGGAAACAACATAAACGATGTAGAATTACAACGGTCAACACTTCTTAGATTTGCTAGGAAGTGAGGCTTCGGCTAGGCAAGATTTGTTTAAGTTGCAGACGAAGTGATCTAACAGTGTACAGTCTACATAGATGTGACCAATTTTACCATATCAAATCCACCTACATTACTTGCTATAAAGTTTATGATACATGACGGAATACATAACTTCACGGCTGGATGGATATTATTCCTTTTATCAATATATGAAACACTTTAAAGATTAAGTGTGGGATAGATAATATGGACTGACAACTATTCTGCCCAAAGAAAGAACCGGATTCTTAATTTTATTTTGGTACAAAGAAGATCTACAAAAGATCAAATGTGAATATGAAGGTGACCATTGTACAAAGCATGACTTTGTAATAAAAGTCTGTAAGTTCGGGATAATAAAAGTATGTAACGGCAGCATATAAATTTAAAATTTTTTAATATGCAATAATTTTAAAATTTTAAAATTATTGCAAACCTGCTTCTGAAATTATACTGGTTGCTGTTTAGTCAATATAATCCTCAATTTTTTAAAAGTTGAAGTCGTTGAAGGTATTAATTTGAGAAACTTGAAAAGCGGGCAACAGGTGCCTTTTGAAATTGTCTAATCCAACGACAATTCCAAAAGGAATGCTCAAAATATATTTTTCGAATTTTCAGATCTTTCCCACCACACGCTATTGACAATCCTGCGAGCATAACTTAGAAATAATCAACGATTCTAAATTGTTACCAACATTTATTCACAATATACAGCTAACGGCATCTTTTTTTTTAAATCAAAAGATCGCTCAGGAAGAATTCAAAAAAATCCGTTTCGCCGCAATATTTCCAACGCTCATAATTTCAATCTTCAAAAGTTTTCCAAACTTGCCTCTTCACAATGTTAAAGCCATTCCTGCAGATGATTTTATAACTCTTTCCGAGATATACGCTCATAAACCTAAGCACTTTATTATTGAACTATAATTAAAAATGATTATAATTTTAACCGTTTTCGAAATATAAGAAAACATATGCAAGAATTTGTCAATATTCGGGCATACCTCCTTGGAAATTAGATAATTTGCTTCAACCACGACGCGTAAGAATTGCCAAATGGTTCTTATGAATCGTTGCCTAGATTCAAGTAACCGAGTTTGTTCAAAGTTGAGAATTTCAATGCTTTTTCTCCTGTACACGACGCATACCCAGAAGTAGACGTTTCAATAAGCAGTAAGAGACAGATTAAATCCATAAATACATTTAAAGACGAGAGCTTCCAAAAGCATTAAACCAAATAAAGTAATGATCTTATATTGTAGAATTGCATCTTGTTAAAGAATCTCGCTTTCATTTTTCGTACAAACCTTTGATACAACAGCCTTTCTTCAGTCCTAGTTTTTAACTTTTTCATGGAACTTTAGAGAAATAATAAATGTACTTTTGATTAAGGCGTACGGCATTATTAAAATAGGTCCTTCATATATTCATTCCCCGTTTGGTTTTGCCTTCGATATTTTGTCAACGTTTTTTTGAAGCCCATTTCGCGATATTTCATTTTCTTATTGGAAGCGATCAAGTAATAGGGGCAGTAAATCCATAAAAAAGAAATTCCAGGAGATGACATAGTCCCTAAGATCTGGCTTTCTCGAGTTTTTAGGGAACAATAAAATTAATTGAAATTCTCTTGACAAGGAGATATGGTCTTTATGTTATACCGAAAAAGTTTTATATATTTTATTTGGGATGTGCAAAACTAAGAAAATATGAGAGGGCCCGATTAACCAGGAAAGCTTTTGAGATTTATGGAAACAAAGAAATAATAGTAGTAGTAGTAAATATCTTTATTTCTAAAAAAGGCTATCGACCTATCGGTCTTTCTGCCCTTGTTTAATACATATAGTCTTAATCTAAATGAAAACAAATATGAAAATTCTCTTATTCTAGGTTAACAATACTATTAAATAAATAAGATTTCAGTGGCAAGAAGGAATTATTTTATTGTCCACTAGTCCGTAGCGTTTGTAAGTGTTCGAGTGGCGTTAGTGTAGGGAAACGAAAGCGGGATTGTCTGGTTGGTCTTGTAAGACAAAGGGGATTCAGTATGGTCCAGTTGTAGGGGTTGTTTGTCCATTTTGTCTGTAGCTGTATGAGTCTTTCCGAGATCTTTGTCATGTTTGTGCGTTCGTATAGTAGTTGGGTGGGGGGGTTGTGTAGTGGGTTTTGGGGGTGTCTTATTCGTGTTATTAGTCTTAGTGCAATTTGTTCTGTTGTTTGTATATAACGTTTTGTCCTTTCTGTTCCGTTGGTCATGAGTATATGTCCATAGTCTAGCAAGGGTCTACAAATAGCTAAGAAATAATAAATTTTTATAGTTTGGTTTTTATAAGAAGGCATTCGCATTTATGAAGATGTCTGCATAAAATGTAATAATGTTTAATTTATTTTCATCTCTGTGTCCTACCTTCAATTAAGAACATTAATAAGCGCGCCTTCAGAAATTAAAATAATTCTGTTTGTGTTCCTATTTACATTTTTCATCAGTATTTCATTTTTCAACGGTTGCCAGTATCGCACCTTCTTTAAGCCACAAAGTTTTTCCATAGCTAACCAAAAGCTCAGTATTTTATGCAAAAAGTTTCGAATAATTGCGGAACGATGATTTAATTTTGATAAAACCGCAAGAGATGTTTCCGCTGCAGAGCATGTAATCGTTTTTCATTCTGTTTCTGGCCTCCTGTATTTCCAGCGATAGGTGCCGTTTGAGCATGATAATAGCACTGATTTAATTTGGGATGTTGCATTATTGCTCTCCAATATTTTGAGTATCTCTATTTTTTTTGCATAATTCGAAAAAATATTTCCGGCATTATCGACATCAACATCAGCATTTCCAATTATTTTATAAATAGTGGTGTCCATTTTAAAATTACATTTCGGTGATAGCATCGAAATTGCATGGAACATTTTGAGTGAACGGTTTGTCGAGATTAACTGTATATGTAAATTATTGAGGAATAAATCAATATAAATCCTCCCTGAAGCTTTTTTCTATTTCATGTGAAAGTTAAATTTAATTTGCTATTTTAAACTTTCTGTCTGGTGTTTAATTTGCATTTACGGCAAATATTCTCTATCAATTTCCATAGGTAGAGCTGATCTGTAGATGGTACAACTTAATATACATATATACTTCAGCAGAGGAAGGATTTGAACTCAATTTTTGCCAACGTTAAGGCGAATTGTATTTATTACAGCCTAATAATTACCTATAAAAACTGAACAAAAAAACGCTCTTCGAAAACTATTCAAATAGGATTGCTTCGCGTTATAATGTTTTTATTGTGTGCGTGCCTAATATTAATTAATCCCGTTGTTAAGCAAATAATTAAATTACATCAGAAAGGTAGGTAAAGGTCGAACGATAAGGAAGCAAACTAATATATTAGGATTAGTATATAATCTGTGTGGCATCACTGGCGTGTACTAAGCTAATTTTGCAGTTAGCTGGAGGGAACCGGATTTGCAATCGCTTTTTTACTTTATCCTGTGGAGGAAGTTTATTCATTAGCTTTTCTTATAAGGCTTCCCGTGGCCAAAATGCCATGTTTCGCAGAGGCATCATTTGAAGTCGTTTTTATGAAGCAAAAATTGTATATTGCTTCTGAATTTTGTTCTTCTGCGACAAACGTGTCATTTTTCCAAAAATATCTTTTCCGTGTCATAGAACTGTTGGTGACGGCAGTTTAAAGCTCCACTGCTGAATTTGGATTTCATATCTGAATGTCTATAGATGCTCTAAAGCATAAGACGCTTGATAATTGCACATTTTTCCTTGAAAGCTTTCTCAAGAGTCAATCCAGTTTAATGCTCGTAACATTGAACTCTTGATAAAAGTAGATACATACTACAAAGCCGGATCAGTATTTTCCTTTTCAATTTAAGTAGTTGTGAAACTGAACGTGAAACCACCTAAATAGAATACGACAAATATTCCTAAAGATGTGAAACAGTTATTTGGAAAAAGAGCTGCAAAAAATTTTGAAATTTTATTTATAGTGATGAATGTTAACTAATTTATTTTCTCAGGAGCTCTAACCAGGAAAGCAACAGAAACCTGTAACTAAATTAAACCGCACATTTCTCAGGATATCATGGGCTGATCTATAATGGTTAAGTCTTCCTTAAAGAAAAAAGAATTTCATTAAATCGGTTTCAGTAAAGCTAAGTCAGTCGCTTTTCAGTAGGCATGAATGAATATACTATATAAATTCAGCTTCAGCTAATAAAATCGTAAAGTGAATCTCATTAAAATAGTATATGATAACTTTATCAATAAATAATTCTTCTCGGATTTTTTTTTCCATCAAATTTTTATACCTTAATTAAAAAATTTCGACTAAGTCGGATGAACGTAGTAATCAAGTTTATATGTTAAAATGTATATGTTACATATGTTTTTCTGTAATAATATGCAACGCTCACTCATATATAAGTCTATTCCAGGTGCATTTCAAACCTTTTCCACTTATCTAGTTTCTTAATATTCAATATGATATACTTTGTTACTCTCCTTCTTTCTAAGTCCAATAGTGATTTGATTTCTCTCCTACAAATTGTCTGTTTTAAGTGTGTTAATAGTTATTCAATGCTAATTTTGAATCTACTAACCTAGGATATAAATTATAGATAGCATTACTATAATTATTTTATTTTATTCACATTCGATATCTTCTTAAGCAATGAAATTATGCCAAGCACTTTTATATATGCTTAGAAATACGATGCCTTCCATATCCGTATACGGAAGTTTATTTGGGAAAAGTATATTTACAACTTTTCTTTTGACATCGTTTTCGCAAAGAATTTTAAAAAGGTTTTGTCGGGTTTTTCAGACATTCAATTTTGTATTATTTTGCATAAGATGATTGGAATTGTTTTTGACGGCTTCTTTTATGTTGTTTCAATAATTCGATATTTGTTACCCATACTTTATAATGTTAACATATTGAATGTTTTCACCGTTTATAGCGAAGTTTCAATAATATGATATTTGTTATCAATAGTTAAAACTGTCAACAGCTCGAATGTTTTCACAGTTTCTATTCAAAATGGTTTAGTTTTTATTACTATTTTAGGCAATTTAGTCCAGTTAGAACCATTTTTGAGTTGCTTGATATGTTATTAGTTACTTCTAACAAAATATAGTCTGTCTCTTATACTTTTGCTCGTTCCCTTTCCACTTCACCCTTCAGAATGTTGAATTTAGGTCTCTTTCACACCTTTTTCGTTTTCCATTTTTATCTAATATATAGGAACATAATGAATAATTCTGCTTAAACCTGACGCTGTCTTTGTACGAAAACACTCTAAATCTATATGATACTGTATATTTTCATTTTAAATGCAGAAGTATGGTTTTGCCTTTGTAAAAATAGGAGCATAAACTTTAGCACTTATGCAAATGCCCTTCTAATATTAATAGAACATGTTATTAGTTAATTATTAGAAATATAGTATAATAAATAGTTTCACTCAGTAATTTACAAATTAGATTTAACTCACTGTTCATGAAATCGTGTGCAGAATTATGTCAAATTATCTCGAAACTTTACACCAGATTGGAATAAATCACATTTAAATAATGGTTAAAGTACACATCACCTTACCTGAAATTATTAGGTAATTGAAACTGAAATTGAATTTTTCCGGTTTCTAACTGGAAATTATGCAGATTATATTCCGGCTCAGAGGATGGAATTACATTTTTCAGTCCCATTCACATTCGTGGCTTTGTGAATAGAGTAGCTTGAATATGTGATCTGAATTTGCAAATCAGCAACTTATCTTAATAGCAGTTGTGTGACTCTAAACCGAAACCTTCCGGAATAGCAGTTTTTTGCCAGATTTGGACTTTCATTTTAAATAAAATAAATTTATTATTTCTGTGTATGAAAGACTGTCTATTACTCAAGAAATATTCTTATTTAAGAGATATGAGAAAAGCATTAATAACCGGATGATATGCAACCAAATAATGGCATTGGTCTATTTTTGCATTTTTAAATGAACTTTCTAAAGGCCATGCAAATGCATGCAGGCCATAATCGCGTTAATTACTACATATATTATTTAATTTTGCTTGTTAATACGCGAATTACAGCTATGGTGTTCTTTATTAGAATTAATATGATGGATTTTTTCTCGAAATCGACTCAAACCGGTGGTAACAATACGAAATATGAAGAATCTATGGTGAATTAAAGTTCCCATTTTGAATCCATTATCTTTTCAGTAGTGGATTCAGTGAAGTTTAAACAAGCTTTGAATATTTTTAAACTAGTCAAATCCGATCAGATATTCGTAACATTCTGCTCTTTTACCATGCTCGTTTTCAGCTAATTCATATCTCAAGCTTCTCTTTGCATATTTATTTCCCTATCAAATTGTTTTTATGTTCTGATTGCTCTTACTCTGACCGTGTTCTTTCTTATCGAACTGGATATTCTCATCGTCTGATTTTCAATCACAATATTTATCACAACTTCATTCGGGCATTATATTGTTATATATAGATAAGTTCAGCATGTTATCGTTATTGTTCCTTTGTTAATGTTTGAGCTGTTCGAAATACATTTTTGAACAAAATGTTTTATTGGTGAAGCAATTGTCAAATTTTCCCATTATCCCGTGTTTTATTAGTTTTGGTTCTTTACTTGTTGAGATTAATTGGTTAATCTGAAAAGCATGCACCTCTTTACCTCATTTCTGCTTCAAAATTAATTTATATGGATTTGCTATGTGATTTCCTTAATACTGTTTACTTCTACCTTTCTGTTATTGACAAGGGCCTATTTTAATGTAAACAAGTGCTATCAAGCCCAAAGTGGTCATTGAAGATTAACGTGTAACTCCTTATCAAGCGACGTGTGTACCAGCTTAAAGCTAAACTTGACGTCATTTACCATTTACATTGAAGATTAAGGAAATCCAAATTCAATTTAGGCATAGATTTGTCTATCTAATTTAGGCATAGAATGTGGAATATTACTCAGATATATATTTAGCAAAGATGTATCTATAAATATCTGGCTAACCTAATTATCTGCAAATTCAAGTTATCAATTACTATTAATGAGAATGTGAGTGGGAAGATGCGACATTGTAAAACAAAGGCAAAGTTTGTCTATTCTTATTAAACCCTACAGCATAACTTGGAAAGATGTTTTGAATTAGGACTCAAGTGAGCTGAACCTTGGCTGCTTTATTTTCCTTATGTTTGGACCTTTTTAGCAGTACGGAACATAAATCACTTTTCCGTGATGTCACGTCCGCCCTCCAAAAGGCCTTTTTATATATTTAGCTTTTTTTAATGTCGGGTCCAGTTGGCTTTTCCGTTTGTTATACAATTTACATATTTTTCCCGTTCATTGGTCACAGCGCCTACCTATCAATACATCAAAGAACATTTATATTTATTTCATTGATTCCATCGTAGATTTAGAAGTTTGACATTTATAGCCTGATATCAAAAGGAAATTTTATTTGCTCCTAGCATCCGGTTAAAACACGTGTTTGGATAATTACAAACAAGCTGTATATGCAAAGCTTGATAGAATATTTAGGAAAGTATTTGAATGCAAATAGGGTAATTAAAAGCTAGCTTAATATTAATTTTCTGCAGAATTACTTTGACCAAATAATTTTAAACCTAGGTATAGTCGAAAATACATGCGAATAGTTTCTGGGAACTAAAGCTTTCAGCAAATAATTTATTTTATATTTTCATCTTTTCCTTAACGAGTTAAGTCTTATTTTTACTGTTGGAACACTTTAATGCAGGTTTATAATTTAATTTAAAAAAAAGATGGATTAAGGTTCTCTTGTCACCTCTCACTGTTGATATGCATTTTTTTTATTGAATGGGTTTCTGTTCTTTCAAACTTCTTTCTGCGGTTTTGGGAAAATAAAATACTTTAGCAGTGCAATCCAGACGGTGAACAATAGCGGACAATAATATTAGAAGGGACAAAAATAGAAAATGCTATAAAAAAATTACGGAAATTTGAAAAATATATCTATAATAATTAAGGAAATTATCTTTAAAAAGTCTTGAAGAGAATGGATAGAAATATAAAATGCTCATTGTTCATTTTTATATGACGCAAAAACAAAGTGTGAACAAAAGAGAAGTGTGACGCATCAAATTCTGTCGATATTAGTCAGTAATAATTCCTGTTTATTATCATGTTAACTATAATTACTTAATTATTGTTATGTGTAAATTACCGCTCCAAATCTCTCTAAATTTGTTAATTTTTGAGACACACATAATAGTAGCGAAAATGGAACTTACAAGGTCAGGCTTCAACTTCAAAAATATTCATAACGTTTCTTTTAATATTTATATTAATGTAGCAACTCCGTTTCTATGAAACTATCTATTGCAAAATTGGTCCCTACATGGTGTCAGTTATTCCTATCCTCCAGTCTCCTGACAGTTTTTGAAAGTAATTCTATTGAAGTGCAATTTACCGCGTGCAGATGTAAATCTGATTAGAATTGTGAACACTGAATGAAAATTTAAAATAAGTTTCACCTTCCAAAGCTGCACTGCTTGCCTTTGTTTAAAAAAAGTTTATGCTGACCCCACTTGACTTACAAAATACACAGACATCTTAGAGAGACACGGAACGCAACTTCGACCATTACCTCATCGCATTCGATAATGATGTGATCGCTCTCGTCCTCAGCCTTTCTCCGATACTTCTATACTGGATGGGATCACTCGATTGAATTGGAACATATTTTCAAACAAGGATTACTCATTCTTATTTCTTCTTAATCTACGGGTACCTTAACAACTAACATAATTTTAATAACTTGACATCCGAATATTGAATCTACCTTAACCTAATCCTAATCCTAACTTAGCCTAATACATCCTCTTTTGTTTCCTAAACTAACTTCTAGCTAGTTCAGGGTCCTCGATGTGTTGCAGGAACTGGTCATCGCTTTTGGTCCACGTCTTTTTCTTGAACTGTGTCCGCAGGGATAGGTCTGCGGTCACACCGGAACTTGCAGACAAGCAGCTGCGGATTAGCTCTATTTGGTGTCCAGGAAACCCTGCCTTGATCATCCTGGCAATCAGGCCCTGGTACCAAACTTTGTCAACCTTCTTTCCCATGTCTAGAAAAACGGTTCCTAGACTGGGTCGGCGGTTTAACCTTTGCTGGGTGGTGAGAGTGTTTGTGCCGTGTACCGGCCTGAATCCATGTTACTCATCCAGCAGCACTTGCCTGTCCTCCATTGTATCCTCCATCACTCGATTGCTTTCGAGAAGCCACTTATTGGCTTAACAAGAACATCCCGCCCCGTTTTCTCATGAGAACGCCGTTCCCCGGATTCGAGAATTCTGACCCAAATGTGAACGAAACGTGAGGAAGTAGATTCAATGGTCCACGACTTATAAACCGGGAAAACTTTTCCACCGATACTTTGACCAGCCGTAAATGTCGTATGAAGCTTTACTTAATTCAATTGAACATACCGAAAATAAGCCTCTAGATAAAATGATAGTTTATTAGTTATTGATCTCAATTTTCATGAACTTTATTGCAAAAATAGATGATATTTTGATTAAAGCCTGTCAAGACAAATTTAAACAAATTGATTAATGGCACGCTCCTTTGCTGATTGATGAACGTCCGCTAATTAACCAGTGAAGTATTCCTCCAAAAATAAGTGGTAGTTTTAGTTAAATTTAATTAGCTGATTTTTTTGGCTTAGGCAATGGAGAAAATTTCCATTTATTATGAAGATGCTTACGAGCAGCAAGTTCCACAGTTTTCTTTAAAAATTATTACAGTTTACAGAAGCTTTAAAGAAATATTTGATCAGTTGCGCTCACCACCACAAGTTGTACGATTTTACTGACAAATGTGGTGTTTATTTTTGCACAATAGAGTTCATTGCTGAATCAATTTGATCAGAAGCAGACTGATATGGTGCATCTGTATATAACTATTTTTAAAATTTATTTTAGAACCATTGATCCGGGAGAAGGTAATGAGTGGACTACTTCTGATAGACTGGCGACATACAATGATTAAGGAATTGACCAAAATGAGATATTTGTCAACCTCGGATATGATTAAAAGTTTGCACACAGAAATGACTACATTATTCTTCGGGGAATTTTTAGGATACAATAGTGACGACGAAGCATCCGAAGGAGAACCAGGTGAATACTTAAATGATATAATAATTTTCATTTTAGTTCATGTGAAATATTCTGCAATTGAATTATAATACTCGTTATAAAAGGTTTCATGGAAATGTTTCTTTAATGCATATTTATGCGGACGTTGTTCTTTGATAGCTATAAACAAAAATAAAGATCAAGTATTTCCTAATCAGTACATTCATACAGCAATCGATTAAATTGTGAAATCAATTGAATTTTGATTCTTGTAATAAATGCTCTGGAGATCTAGTAGAATTTTATTCCTAATTTGCATGTTATATGTAACAATAACATCAACGGGAGTAAAAGCTGTACTTATGATGCTTCAGGCAAATATTATGAACCAACCAACCGGACCAGAATATTGCAGCTTTTAAATGTTGGAAATTAATATGCCACATATGTCACGAATCGCCTGATGTTCCAAAAATTAAAAGTTTTAGAAATATAGATGATGGCATTTCAATTATTTCCATTCGTTTAATATTTCGATACCACGCCCTCATAATTGCATATTAGAATCAAGTTCAGCAGTTTTGCCAATTCGCAATTTATATTCAAATAATATAGGGTCGTTATCGTAAAATTGTATTTCCAAAGTTCCTACTTATATTTTTTGTTTATTACTGTATTACTGTTTATTACTGTTAACTTCTTACTTTGTTTTATTTAGCTTTTTTCCTTATTCCACACTAAAACTGTTAGAGAAAATTATTCATCAGGGCTCCCGAAAATAGTAGTAGTAAACATCTTTATTTCTAAAAAAGGCTATCGACCTATCGGTCTTTCTGCCCTTGTTTAATACATACAGTCTTAATTTAAATGAAAAACAAATATGAAAATTCTCTTATTCTAGGTTAACAATACTATTAGATAAATAAGATTTCAGTGGCAAGAAGGAATTATTTTATTGTCCACTAGTCCGTAGCGTTTGTAAGTGTTCGAGTAGCGTTAATGTAGGGAAACGAAAGCGGGATTGTCTGGTTGGTCTTGTAATACAAAGGGGATTCAGTATGGTCCAGTTGTAGGGGTTGTTTGTCCATTTTGTCTGTAGCTGTATGAGTCTTTCCGAGATCTTTGTCATGTTTGTGCGTTCGTATAGTAGTTGGGTGGGGGGGTTGTGTAGTGGGTTTTGGGGGTGTCTTATTCGTGTTATTAGTCTTAGTGCAATTTGTTCTGTTGTTTGTATATAATGTTTCGTCCTTTCTGTTCCGTTGGTCATGAGTATGTGTCCATAGTCTAGCAAGGGTCTACAAATAGCTTTATATATTTTGGTGGCGGTGTTTGTGCTAATTCCTCTGTCTTTGTAGGTTAGTGATCGGAAGTGTTTTGTTCTCTTTATTGTTTCTGCCCTGATGTTTCGTATGTGTTTAGTGAATTTAAGTTTGTGGTCAATTGTGATTCCAAGGTATTTTACGTCGTTTTTTGGTTGTGTCGTTTGGCCGTCTGCAGTTATTGTAGGTCCCGAAAATATTAATCGCCGATATATTAATTGTGAAATACTAGTGATTGAATTAAAGTGAAGATGATTGAATTCAATTGTCCACTGCTCATGTGCTTTATTGGTATCAAGCAAGCCTTCGACAGAATACAACGGAAATAACACAGATAATAATATAAAAAAATAATTATTACGAATGCGGCTTATATTCCAGTAAGCAATGAGATGTTAGTACGAACAGAGCAAAGTATTAAAGATATATAGAAGATAAAAGCAGCTGGCGCTCAACTACGGTTTTTGGTCTGATAAAAAACGTATTATTTCCAGTTGTGTAAATTCAAATTGCTGCTAGTGTTTTCTAGAGCCATCAGAAAATTCACTATAAAATAATGCAAACTTAAGCCAATCAAAAACAAATCAAGCAATATTTTATCAATGCAACGAGCAATAAGAATTTTACAAAAGTTTGATAGTTATTCTCTTTCTGACGACCAGGAAAACTATTGGAAAGTAGAATCTTTATTCTAATGAGTGGATCACTTCGAAATATTTTTTAGCTTTTTTTGATGTGCACAAATGCAGACTTCAGGCAACCCCAGAACCGGTTTCAAGCCTATTAGCTCTCGTAAGCTTCGAGAGTGTTTTTCCATGAAATCGTTGAATTATTACTCGGTTTTTTCAGATGCAAAATTCGTGGCACTTTGAAGGAAGTTATATTTTATGAAAAAAATCGACCTCTGACTCTTCATTTTTTAAAAAGTTTCATTAAAACTGGTCATTGCTGTCCAACCATCAATTTACATCTGATAATTTTTACATAATTATTTTACAAAGAATCCATTGATTTGCTTTGCATTTTGTCGTGGTGTTGATGAGTGAACCGAGTCAAGAAGTCAATGCACAACTGCGTCACCGAGTCAATGGATATTTGTTGTTAACCCTGTCATGCGACGAGTTCAAAGGGTTTGGTCCTTTTGAGGCGTCTTGAAATCTGGTTGTTGTCAAGTAATTTCAGTGCTTCTGGATTTTCGTGCTGTATGAAACGACTTTTGTGTTTTGTTGCAATCTGTTTTATGACCTCTTCAACCAGGAAGTCCGTGATTTTCGACCAAGTATCTAGTAGAGCTGTCTGAAGCGGATCTGCAGTTCTGCAAGTTTGATTTTGGTGTGCTCGATCCAAATAGCTTTAGCGTCAAGGTTCATGCCAAGTTAGTTTGCTGTGTTTTCGTAAGGCATTATATTTTCATTTATTGTTAACCTCTTTGGATTCCAAATTCTTTTGCTGGTGTAGTTCACATATACTGCCTTCTTATCGTTGAGTTTTGTCCGCCATCTCTTCGTCCAATTTTCGACCAAGTCATTATATATTTGTACAAGCAACCTAGATTCTTCATCAGTTCATCATTCAAAATGCTAATGTATATTCAATTCATTGAATATTTATTGGGGAAATAAATACATTTCGGATGAATTTTGAAGCGAGTACGCGTAACTTGATTTGGTAAGACTATATCACTTCTCAGTAGACTTCGTTTTCTGTTGCATATGCCGTGTAGTAGCAGAGGACAAAACAACTCTATATCTCTCATTTGCACCTTCTACAGATGGGCTGTTAGTACAGACCTATCCTGGCAAAATGTTTTCTGCAAGGGGGTGTTTCATCAATCCTTCTTTTTTGTTGCCTGCTAAGTTTTAGCAGTTCTTTCTCGCGCAGTGATTGCGGGGGCCCATGGAATATTGGGAATTTTGACAATTCGTTACTTTCCTTGTACGTGGTGCAACGTTTTATAATTGTTCACACATGTTTTTCAATTTCAATAATTTGTCATCCATTAATTCACTATTTTGCTATTTTTAAACACACTTTACTCGAATTCCGCAAAGCGCTGGAGGTTCTATCGGCAGAGATTAGTAGACTAATCTCTGCTATCGGTAACTCAGCTTAAAACAGGAAACATCTATAAAATAGGATAACAGGCATATTAATGTTTGACATGCTCCTGCCCGAGGGACGCTCTCCAACGGAACCCTGCGAACAGGTGAGACAGACGGTGACAAAAGTACAAGATTCAATATGAAAGTACTTTACGCGAACATCAACGGACTTAACAGTAAAAAACCACTTATTTACAACTACATAGAACAAAACGACACAGACTGCTGCATATTTGTAGAGACTAAAACCAAACTAGGACAAACACCAACGTACAGAAATTGGCAGTATATCTATAGGCATGGAAATACCATCAATCATGCCAGGGGCGGGGTCGCAGCTCTCCTAAAACCAGACGTTAAACTTGGAAGAGCAAATCCTCCTTCCCTCAACAACCCTTTGAACGACTGTCTACATTTTACCATACCCTACTTAAACGACCTGATACACATATTTCTGACATACATACACCCACACTCCAACCTAGAACAAAACATACTGACTAAGGCGAACATCTACAAATATGCAATAATTATAGGCGACTTTAACTTGAACACGAACAAAACGAAACAACTTAAAAGATTTTTGCAAAACTCCGACTTTATAAAACAGCACACCGCACCAACTTTTCTGATGCCCGCAAACCCAGACTCAACACCAGACGTTCTACTGCACACAAAAAACTTGACAAACACCATCAACAACATAAACTTAACCAACGAGCTGGGATCCGACCACCTGGCTATTACGTTTAACATAGACTTACAACATACGCAACCTACCTCCAATACACCTCCTATAGAGAAAAACTTAAACCTAACAAAGACTGACATAGACAAAGTGAAACAACATATACATGACTACATTCAATCACAAGCACAGCACATTTCAATAGAAACCATACAACAACAACTTTCACTAGCCATAGGAAAATTTAGCCCGGAAATAAAAAATGCTTTCTACCGACATACACTACCCAAATACATACTGAGACTAATAAAACATAAGAGAGAACTGTATAGACTATATACAAACACTCAAAATAACGACCTAAAAAAGACAATGAACCAACTTAACAGAAACATTAAAACTATGATTGGACAATACCGACAAGACAAATGGCTAGAAGCATGTAAAGAAATACAGAAGGACAAAGGCAAAACATACTGGCGAAAAATTAAGAAACTGGCGCAATACAGGAAGACTGCCACTACTGACACAATTGACGAAAACGGAATAGAACGCTACACAGACAAAGAGAAAGCGGACGCATTCGCCAGACACTATCAAAGGGCCTTCAGCACATCGACAAACCCTAACTTCGACAATGACAACTGGAACTTGATCAACGACTGGTACTTGAACTATTTTAACAACTCACCAAACTATGCCTGCACACTGATCACAGACACAGAGTACGATGAAGCCCTAGCGCACATCAAGAACACTGCACCGGGGAAAGATAAAATTAAGGCAAAGGTCTTGAAGGGCCTAACTCGGGAAACACACAAACTGATCCTAACTGAATTGAACAACTGCATCACAAATGGCAGAATCCCAGAAACATGGAAAAACGGCTTAATAATCCCTATACCGAAAAATGGACTGGACAATACACAACCGAGCAACTACAGACCAATTACACTACTTCCAGTACTAAGCAAAATTTTTGAATACATAATGAAGCAGCGGCTTGAAAAAGTGATTGGAAAATATATACCTACCTACCAATTTGGTTTCAAACAGCATCACTCGACTGTTCATCCGCTCTTTATTTTGGCCAACAATATACAAACTACCCACCTAACTGACAGAAAGACAGCTTGCCTGTTTATGGACATTAACAAGGCTTTTGACAGTGTCTGGCATAGAGGCTTACTATACAAACTATACAAACTACACACACCAACATATCTACTACACACCATAAAGAACTTACTAGAAAACAGACAACTACAAGTACGAATTGACAAAACACTGTCATTTTCTTTTTCCCTGAACAAGGGCTCCCTCAAGGATCCCCGCTCTCACCGTTTCTCTACAATATATACTGCCATGACATATACAATTACAACTTACCAGACAAAAATCAAATCGACAGATCGGCATACATATTACAATACGCAGACGACACGGCACTTATTGTACATGACAAAACTACTGAGAGAGCAACGCAAAGACTCCAAACACTAACAAACAACACAATGACATGGTTTTATAAATGGAGACTAACACCAAACGCGTCAAAAAACCAACTTCTGCTCACAAACCACAGACTCAACGCTGATTCCCCTACAATAACAGCAGACGGCCAAACGACACAACCAAAAAACGACGTAAAATACCTTGGAATCACAATCGACCACAAACTTAGATTCACTAAACACATGCGAAACATCAGGGCAGAAACAATGAAGAGAGCGAAACACTTCCGATCACTAACCTACAAAGACAGAGGAATTAGCACAAACACCGCCACCAAAATATATAAAGCTATTTGTAGACCCTTGCTAGACTTTGGACATGTACTCATGACCAACGGAATAGAAAGGACAAAACGTTATACACAAACAACAGAGCAAATTGCACTAAGACTAATAACACGAATAAGACACCCCCAAAACCCACTACACAACCCCCCCACCCAACTACTATACGAACGAACAAACATGACAAAGATCTCTGAGAGACTCATACAGCTACAGACAAAATGGACAAACAACCCCTACAACTGGACCATACTGAATCCCCTTTGTCTTACAAGACCAACCAGACAATCCCGCTTCCGTTTCCCTACATTAACGCTACTCGAACACTTACAAACGCAACGGACTAGTGGACAATAAAATAATTTCTTCTTGCCACTGAAATCTTATTTATTCAATAACATTGTTAACCTAGAATGGGAGAATTTTCATATTTGTTTTTTATCTGGATTGGGACTGCATGTATTAAACAAGGGCAGAAATACCGATAGGTCGATGGCCTTTTTTAGAAATAAAGATGTTTACTACTACTATTGTTAACCTAGAATAGGAGAATTTTCATATTGGTTTTTTATCTAGATTAAGACTGCATGTATTAAACAAGGGCAGAAAGACCGATAGGTCGATAGCCTTTTTTTAGAAATAAAGATGTTTACTACTACTACTAGGATAACAGGAAAATATCAGTCGACTAAATATGAATTACATGATCAAGTAATCTTTGAAGTAAAAAATAAATATTTCTTGTGTAATAGGTTGTTTAAATAATAAGTAAATTTTAGGGCAATGCTAGGTAATTTTTGATATCGATTTGATTGAAGCAAAGATTCTAACTTAAGGGCTTAGCTGGATAAGATTAATTTTGTGTTTTTCCCAATTTAAATTAAACTTCCTCATAGGATACAGCTTATCAAGTTTTACGGGAAACTTGAAAACTAATTCCTAAGTTTAGGTGCCAGACCATTTATAGCGATAAATTGTAATTAGAAAGACATCATATCAAAGGAGGCATTTTTTAATCAAAAAGTTTTATTAACTTGACGTTAATGAATATGGAAATACTTCCAGCCCGAATATTACCGTTTTCATTAATATAGTATTATCTGACTGGTGGTTTGCTTCAAAACGTATGTGAAGTTTTTTCGGTTTCCCAGCAAAATGCATTTAATTTTGATCGCAGTCGCAGAAAAATGGAAATGGTTATAGTAGTTGGCAATAAGTTTCGAATTGCACGGAAAGCTGCTATAGAATTTAATAACCGGCCACTGCATTGGCCACCAATAGATGTAAAAGCTTGGGGATATAATTAAAATTATTCTATAGAACTGGCAAGCTGAGGAAGAAGCAAGGAAACGTGAGATGAATCATGTTGCGCTCCATGAGAATATCCACTATTTTATAGGTCTCCCAAGTCCTGCATCCTAGCATGTATTAGAAGAAGACAATTAATAAAATCGGTTAGGAAATAGCTTTTAATGCCAGCAAGAGTTTGAACAAATCTAACAAAGTTGATTAGAATTATCAGAGTTTTAAAATTAAGTTTTTCAATTAAGTTCCCAACACAAAAACATTAGTTTTTTCTTTAATTTGGCTTGCGGGAATCGAAGCTCAGTGCCTCGATTATTTAACAACTTAAAAATACAGTCAGGGTGTTAACGCAACTATGGATCAGAGACACGGTCAAAAGTGAAGTTTATAATTGAGGCGCTCTTCAAAGGTGAAGCACGTTTTCAAGCTTGGCCGAAAAAAAATGGAGATTTTTTGACCAAATTTCGGCTAAAAATCTGTAAATTGTAGAATTTAACATCAGATTAAGACCCATCAAAGAAATGGTAAAATATTCAACCTAAGGCAACGCGAAGCGTCAAAAGAACCCAGGTATTTCCATTCGGGCCGAAGCAAACTGAGATAACCCGAGAAAGACGAATCCGACCTATACAACAAGTCTAAGAATATGTGGAATTTCATTCCATCCAATGAAAAAACGGGCTTACCCAAAGAATGTGGAGCCCAATGATTGAGATCTTCGTAAGAATTCCAGGAACTTCATTATTGTCAATAGGAAGCGGGAATAGGCGAAGAATGCGTAGGGCCATGATCGGAAGCTTGGCAAGAATGTAAGAAGGAAGCGGGAATACCGAAGAATGCGAAGCACATCAATCGGGTTCTTCGTATGGAATGCAGGGAATCGCATGCGGCCCAATAGGATGCAGAAAAAGTAGAAGAAAGCGCAGCGCAACGATCGGGAGCTTCTCAAGAATGTAAGGAATGTCATTAGGGTCAATAGGAAGCGGGAATACCCGAAGAATGCGAAGATCATCAATCGTGTCCTTCGTACGGAATCTCATTTTGACCAATAGAAAGCGGGAATAGGAGAAGAATGCGCAGCGCAACGATCGGTACATTCGCAAGAATGAAAGGAATGTTATCCGGGTCAATGGAAAGCGCGAATATACAAAAAATTGCAAAGTGCATCAATCGCCTCCTTCGTACGCAATGCAAGGAATCTCATTCGGGCCAATAGGAAACGGGAATAGTAGAAGAATGCACAGCGCAACAATCTGGAGCTTTTTTAGAATGTAAGAAATGTCATTCGTGTCAATAGGAAGCGGGAATACCCAAAAAATGAGGAGCGCATCAATGGCGTCTTTCTTTGGGAATGCAAAGAACCTCATTCGGGCCAATAAGAAACGGGATTAGATGAAGAATGCGCAGCGCAACGACCGGGAGTTTCGCAAGAATGAAAGGAATGTTATTTGGGCCAATAGGAAGCGGGACTACCCTAAGAATGCAAAGCGCATCAATCGGGTCTTTCGTACGGAATGCAAGGAATATAATTCGGGCCAATAGATAGGGTTAACCGCAAGGATGGAAAACGCGCCGATCCAATGGTTCCAAACCGGTTTTATTATTGCAGTGAACTGATTTTTGAACCATGAATGAAATTTCGCTCATTCTTTGAAACGTGTAGGAGATTTTACGAAAGTAGACATAACTCTCTTTGTATTAGAAGAATAATTGTGAGACTTTGGGGATGTTTCAGGGGTTATAAATACCTAAATTTCAATGCATGAACTCATTACATTACTTTAATCACAGAACTGCATATGCAGTATACATACATACATATCTACGCGTGCTATCAATACATTATTTCTTCATAAAACTGCATAATTAATCTCTGCACCATTAAGTTTCATTGCTTGCAAGACTATTTGAATCTGACATGGCAACTTGATGGCAAAGGAAAGTTTTATAGTGAAAAAAGTTGATAAAATGGCATAGAAGTAGCCCGCGTTTTCCCTATTTCTTGATACCTTAGCAATTCCTTCAAAATTCGAGATCAAGAAAAATTACTGATAAACCTTTCAATGCACTTTTCTGCCTGGATCTGGTGCTTATTTCTATCAAATTCAGCACGGTTTTCATTGCTTGTTCAATTACGATTAGTGCCACTGTCTTCATTCATTCTTCAAAATTTTACTTTCTCAGCAGAATTAGTTTGCCTGTAATAAAAACCGCACCGTAGATTCCGCGCGTTTCTTATCTAAAAGATTAGACCTATTTCAAATGTCCACAAGGAAGGTAAACTTTGTTAATGTGCGACATTGCTATAGATTTTAATTTCTGACGGTCACAATTAAATGACTAACCACAAACACGGTGTTAAGCTCACAAGGTTGTAAACTTTCTCGAGAAATACACTGAATTTTTTTTAATTCTTTTTTTTTTCATTCAAGTTCAAGTGAGCCTTGGTAAAAATGTGAGCAAGACATTCATTGAAGTGGCAGATTACATGTTGTGTTTTATTCTCTGATTTTGCGTTTTTGTGAACATTTCGTCAAGAACTTATGTATTTCAAAAACACTGTAATGCTTTAAGATAAACCCATAGTTTAATTCGTTGTTTCAGCACCGCTACTGTCTGAGATCAAAGAAACCCCGTTTCAGTCCACATTACATAAAGATGTTACATATCGACTCAGGCATGTGGAAGAAGGGTGGATTCATTTGCTTAAAAGTGGGGATATAGCAAAATTGAAGAATCTGTGCATGTGCAATTACGACTTTCTGCTAGCTGCGGTAAGTATATATTAATTATTTCAGCGAGAGTGAATTATTTGTATAAACACAGAATGGTCAATAGGCAACTTATTGATTTGCTTCCAGTAAACAAAAAATATTTTATTTCAAATGGTGTGTTTAAAGTGGCAGCTGGAAATAAATTATAATGTGCGTGTATTCTTCTATGTCAAATACTAGCCATCAAATATAATTTTAAAATTGTTTGATTGGTTTATGTGAATGCTTTCTTGAAACCCATTAGGAGTTTCAATACATTGAGGACTTCATAATTAAGTCAATATCGAATGTTTATATACAGTTTAAAGGAAAACAGGAGATCAACATTTTTATTCAATTTATTCTAAGATTAGGAGATAATTTCTTGAACGATACAACTAATTAAGTTACCCTGGATTGTGTCAGAAAATTGAAACGCTTTTCCGAATTTAGAAGTTCAAAAATATTCACACCCTGTGTATTTCTGGCAACCCTAAACTTCCAGCATCAGGTTTAAAATCATAATAAAATACAACGATTTCGTTTTTAAACGATCCCATAGAGCTAAAATGTACATCCTCTGTTTATTTTTGAGATAACTTGCTACTTTTGACAATTAAGATAGACTTTACTCCACGAAACACATTTTGTCTATTTTGCTGAACAACTTTTTAAAACAGTGAGTTACATTTAAGTTTATCATTTGCATCGTTAAAGGAGGAAAACTTTGTTGCCTAAATCCTGGTTGTTTTATTCCAATGACACGTTTTCGTAATTTTAGTGGAATTAAAAAATATTTCTCGTGTTCGCAATTTTACAACAACATAATTTACAGGCGTTTCATGTGTAATTAATTTCTGAAAAGTAGGCCACCACAGGGAATTCTCTTTTACACCATTAGGAATAGTTTCAAGCAAGTCGCAGTGTTGAATGAATGTATTATCTTTCTGAAACAAGCTTCTTACCCGAAGTGACTATAACGGTTTAAAATTCTATGAAGCACGAGATATTTAAATAGAGCATTAGGAAATATCTTCAACATGACTTTTCATCTGACTCGGCTAACTATACTAACACTAGGGACATTTATCGCTTGAAAAATTGCTAATTTATCGATACCCAAATGAATCATTATCATATGCGTTATTTAGTCTCAATTTTCCATGATGCAACTACTGAATTCCACTGCAACAATGCGCTATTATAAAACACAGCTATTTCAACCAATTGGCATATATACTGTCCACCCTGTATATTGTCAAATTTTAATTTCTTCTAGGCTTTACTAAGTCATACACCTGTTTTAAAATTATCTTATAATTATATATATATATATGTATATATATATATATATATATATATATATATATATATATATATATATATATATATATATATATACGTTATACGGAGTGTCAATTCGAAAACTTCCCACCCTTAATATCTGTGTTACAGTTAAAAATATGAAAAATCGGAAAGACACGGCAATTTTATTTGTAAGGGGAACACTTTAAATTAATATTTTTGGCCATCTTGTTTCAACCCCCTAGGAGGGGTAGATGTCACCCTTAGAATCTTAAATGGGAATGAGGGTCGAGTGGCACATCGTTTTAAAGGGCGTTCGATTATCTTTTCAGTGGCATGATCCTCCCCTGTCTCTTCCTCGTTACGCCCATGGGTGACACCGTTTCAAGCTTTATTTGAAAACAATTATTTGTAAATAACATTTCGATGGTACTATGAGCACCTCGTTAATTTGCGTTCATTCGATGTATTATAGATGAAATTCCACAAAAGCCTTCTAATTCCTATCTAAATTCTATCAATAAATTCTAAAAAACGTTGTTTTTTTTACCAAAAAACATGGTCAGAAAATTTAAAAGATGTAGCCAAAATGGGAATATTATTATTATTAAGTTAAGTGCATAAAGTGTGAGAATGGTTTTGGTTTATTCTCTACCAGAAAGAACTGAAATTATTTTCATTTATGGAGAAGTTAGAAAGTGCTCACGTAAAACTGCAATGGGTTTCAACGAAAGAAATCGGAATCAAGAAGTAAGTCACATATATGTGCTGGATTTGGTAAAAAAAAGTGCGTCAAAACTGGTTTGGTGAGTAATAGAAAAAGAAACAACCTACGAATGGTGAATGGAGGAGCTCAAAATGAGGTTTTGGGATTATTTGCTGCAGAACCCACCAACTCCTTGCGGACAGTGGCAGAACAGACAGGAGTATAACACGAGACTGAATGAGCGATGAATGTTCATTTTTTCTAAATGGAAATGTTAACAAACCAAATTGTCGATATTGGAGTGACGAAAGCCCGCATACTTTTCGAAAAAGACATACACAATATCCTCAAAAAGTTAATGTTTTGGCTGGTATTCTTGGAAAAGCCATTATTGGTCCTTTATTTATTGAATGAAACTTGACAGGTGATCTGTACGTTAAAATGCTTGATGAGACTATTCATCCTCTTATCACGCGTGAGTTAGAAACTCAAATTGATGCAGAAGGTTATTCAGCTTTACAGGAGGATTGGTTAACATTCCAGCAGGACGGTGCTCCACCTCATTATTTTCTTCCGGCCTGACAGTGACTAAACAAGAGATTCCCGAATAGATGGCTTGGCGGAACGGGACCAATTGAATGGCATCCAAGATCACCTGTTTTAACACCCTTAGACTTCTTTCTTTGGGGACATCTACAGTCCACTGTTTAAAAGACACAACCTGTTGATATTGAGGATCTTAAAATGCGAATTGCAACAGAATGACGGCCAATTGCCGATGAAGTTTTCCGAAATGTTAGGGAGGAGTTCGAAAACAGACTTTATAATTGTTTACAGGAAAATGGACAACATTTTTAAACCGAGCTCCGTGGTGATAAGACGTGTCAGTGAGCATACTTAAAGCAAGGTCGTTTACATTACGGCAAAGAATTTCAAGAATCCAACCGCATTTATCGTTCAGCGAGAATATACGAGTAGAATTCAAGCGAAAGGATGAACCCTGGGAGTTCGCAAGAATCCGAATCGGATTATGCCTCCCAGGATGGTGGGTTCAAAAAGCCACAATCGAAAAAACGGGGCAGAAAACCGAAGACGACCCAGCCTACCCAGCCAACCCCCACAACGCCAACACCTGAGGCCAAACGAATAGCTTTGGACTATCAGTCTACAACCAATAAAAACCAAACAATAAACAGCAAGACAACATCAACAATATTTCCCACGTATTCGCACACATTCACAGCGAACGCATTGTCGACCATCACCAGAGTCCAACTTGCAATCAGGTGGGCGGTACTCAACCCCAACAACAAGGATGTGATTGTCAGACAAGATAATCACTTTCTAATTAAAACCAACAATGAGGACAAAGCAACACAAATTTTACAAAAACTGAAACAGGAAAACCTTATAATAGCATTCAAACTGCAAACGAATAGTAACCTCCCACTAATCCGACAACAAAAGTCAGGTCACCACCATATTACACCATCATATTCAGTCGTCGCCACTGGGGTCGACCTGGACATTGAAGACAGTATGTTTCTGGAACGCCTGGAGCAGCAGGGCTTCAGAATAAGGATCTGCAGGAGAATTATCTCGCGAGAGCGCAACGCACCCACACTCATGATGAGGTTAATAACCGGCGATATATCCACCTACGAAAGGCTGTGCGGTTCATTTTTTGGGCCGCATTTTCAAAATCACCGAAAGCAAACCACTAGCACCCGTGCCTGCGCCGTGTGGCAAATGCAACCTGTTCAGCCACAAAACTGAAGATTGCAAACAATCACCAAGATGCAACAAGTGCCAGGGACCCCATCCAACATCCAAATGCGAGTCACCACTGCCAACCAAGTGCGCAGCGTGCAACTCAGAGGACCACGCAGCATGGAGCATGAAGTGCCCAAAACGACCGACAGCCCCAATCGTCGGAATCCCAAACGTAAAAATAAAATGTGTAAACAAACGTACGTCCGGGATTGCGGAGACAACGACAGTGGCAAGTAGAATACACACACCCATTACAACACATGACCACATCATAAACAAATACAAACATCAACTTAACAAGACAAACAATACCAACAGAGACGAACTACTAAAAAAACTACGAAAACAATTTATAGAAGACTTCGACATTGACACCTCCGTTGTTTTCTTCGGGAACCATGTCTACATACTAATGTTTGACATGCTCCTGCCCGAGGGACGCTCTCCAACTGAACCCTGCGAACAAGTGAGACAGACAGTAACAAACATACAAGATTCAATTTAAAAGTACTTTACGCGAACATCAACGGACTTAACAGCAAAAAACCACTTATTTACAATTACATAGAACAAAACGACACAGACTGCTGCATATTTGTAGAGACTAAAACCAAACTAGGACAAACACCAACGTACAGAAATTGGCAGTATATCTATAGGCATGGAAATACCATCAATCATGCCAGGAGAGGGGTCGTAGCTCTCCTAAAACCAACATATAAACTTGGAAGAGCAAATCCTCCTTCCCTCAACAACCCTTTGAACGACTGTCTACAATTTACCATACCCTACTTAAACGACCTGATACACATATTTCTGACATACATACACCCACACTCCAACCTAGAACAAAACATACTGACTAAGGCGAGCATCTATAAATATGCAATAATTATAGGCGACTTTAACTTGAACACAAACAAAACGAAACAACTTAAAAGATTTTTGCAAAATTCCGACTTTATAAAACAGCACACCCCACCAACTTTTCTGATGCCCGCAAACGCAGACTCAACACCAGACGTTCTACTGCACACAAGAAACTTGACAAACACCATCAACAACATAAACTTAACCAACGAACTTGGATCCGACCACCTGGCTATTACGTTTAACATAGACTTACAACATACGCAACCTACCTCCAATACAGCTCCTATAGAGAAAAACTTAAACCTAACAAAGACTGACATAGACAAAGTGAAACAACATATACATGACTACATTCAATCACAAGCACAGCACATTTCAATAGAAACCATACAACAACAACTTTCACTAGCCATAGGAAAATTTAGCCCGGAAATAAAAAATGCTTTCTACCGAGATACACTACCCAAATACATACTGAGACTGATAAAACATAAGAGAGAATTGTACAGCCTATATACAAACACTCAAAATAACGACCTAAAAAAGACACTGAACCAACTTAACAGAAACATTAAAACTCTGATTGGACAATACCGACAAGACAAATGGCTAGAAACATGTAAAGAAATACAGAAGGACAAAGGCAAAACATACTGGCGAAAAATTAAGAAACTGGCGCAATACAGGAAGACCGGCACTACTGACACAATTGACGAAAACGGAATAGAACGCTACACAGACAAAGAGAAAGCGGACGCATTCGCCAGACACTATCAAAGGGCCTTCAGCATATCGACAAACCTTAACTTCGACAATGACAACTGGAACTTGATCAACGACTGGTACTTGAACTATTTTAACATCTCACCAAACTACACCTACAAACTGATCACAGACACAGAGTACGATGAAGCCCTAGCGCACATCAAAAACACTGCACCGGGGAAAGATAAAATTAAGGCAAAACTCTTGAAAAGCCTAACTCAAGCAACACACAAACTGATCCTAACTGAATTGAACAACTGCATCACAAATTGCAGAATCCCAGAAACATGGAAAAACGGCTTAATAATCCCTATACCCAAAAATGGACTGGACAATACACAACCGAGCAACTACAGACCAAATACAGTACTTCCAGTACTGAGCAAAATTTTTGAATACATAATGAAGCAGCGGCTTGAAAAAGTGATTGGAAAATATATACCTACCTACCAATTTGGTTTCAAACAGCATCACTCGACTGTTCATCCGCTCTTTATTTTGGCCAACAATATACAAACTACCCACCTAACTGACAGAAAGACAGCTTGCCTGTTTATGGACATTAACAAGGCTTTTGATAGTGTCTGGCATAGAGGCTTACTATACAAACTATACAAACTACACACACCAACATATCTACTACACACCATAAAGAACTTACTAGAAAACAGACAACTACAAGTACGAATTGACAAAACACTGTCATTTTCTTTTTCCCCTGAACAAGGGCTCCCTCAAGGATCCCCGCTCTCACCGTTTCTCTACAATATATACTGCCATGACATATACAATTACAACTTACCAGACAAAAATCAAATCGACAGATCGGCATACATATTACAATACGCAGACGACACGGCACTTATTGTACATGACAAAACTACTGAGAGAGCAGCTCAAAGACTCCAAACACTAATAAACAACACAATGACATGGTTTTATAAATGGAGACTAACACCAAACGCGTCAAAAAACCAACTTCTGCTCACAAACCACAGACTCAACGCTGACTCCCCTACAATAACTGCAGACGGCCAAACGACACAACCAAAAAGCGACGTAAAATACCTTGGAATCACAATTGACCACAAACTTAAATTCACTAAACACATACGAAACATCAGGGCAGAAACAATAAAGAGAACAAAACACTTCCGATCACTAACCTACAAAGACAGAGGAATTAGCACAAACACCGCCACCAAAATATATAAAGCTATTTGTAGACCCTTGCTAGACTTTGGACATATACTCATGACCAACGGAACAGAAAGGATAAAACGTTATATACAAACAACAGAACAAATTGCACTAAGACTAATAACACGAATAAGACACCTCCAAAACCCACTAAACAACCCCCCCACCCAACTACTATACGAACGCACAAACATGACAAAGATCTCGGAAAGACTCATACAGCTACAGACAAAATGGACAAACAACCCCTACAACTGGACCATACTGAATCCCCTTTGTCTTACAAGACCAACCAGACAATCCCTCTTCCGTTTCCCTACATTAACGCTACTCGAAGACTTACAAACGCAACTGACTAGTGGACAATAAAATAATTTCTTCTTGCCACTGAAATTTTATTTAATAATATTGTTAACCTAGAATAAGAGAATTTTCATATTTGTTTTTTATTTAGATTAAGACTATATGTATTAAACAAGGGCAGAAAGACCGATAGGTCGATAGCCTTTTTTAGAAATAAAGATGTTTACTACTACTACTGGACAACATTTTGAACAACTAATAAGATGTTAATTAAGTGCGTAAATAGATCCCAAGTGTTTTATTGTAGAAATTTCTCTTCCGGAAATAAAAAGTTATTTTTGTCGAAGTAAAATAACCAATAAATGAGATAGCAATTGTTTAAACTAGATTTTTTTTCTGTTATTCAACGATTTTAACGATGTCACCTACTCTTCTAGTCATTTGTACTGCAAGGAGAGCGATTGCAATAATTTTTGTGTAAACACTAATCTAGAAACCAATATCGCAATGCGGGAAAGTGTAATTCTTCCTGCAACTTTCGCGATTAGTCGGAAATCTCTAGAGAAAAAGCAGCAATGTAGGACAGCACTGAAAAGAGAATTGAACCTTTAAAACTATGTGCCACTTGACCCCCATTCCTATTTCAGATTCTAAAGCTGACATCTACCCCTCCTAGGGGGTTGAAACAAGAAGGGTAAAAATATTTATTTAAAGTGTCCCCCTTTCAAATAAAATCGACGTGTCTTTCGTATTTTTCATATTTCTAACTGCAAGAAAGATATTAAGGGTGGAAGTTTTCAACTTGGCACCCTATATATTAGTATTGTTACTATGCTAATAGGGGCGAGGTTTATAAAATTCAGTCAACGACAACTGAGAGTTATTTGCGATTATTTGTGTGCTTATCTTTAGTACCTATTGAGCTAAGTTTTATTTGACTTGCATTCGTAGTTTTAACATATTGGAAAGTCCCGGAAATTTTATTTTAAAATACCAATGAAGAGTGGAAGCTTAATCTTCAACGTCAACTCGGTCAGGACTACCATTCCACTTTCATAAAAAAAAAATGTATAATTGACAAAGGAATATCGAGACATTTATTGTTCTTTATTTATACTATACAGGGTTGCTTTTATGTATGGAAACGGTGAATTATTTCCTAAACTAAGATAGCTAGAATAAAACGAGTAATACAAAAATTGTAATATTATTTCCAGTCGATTTGCATAAAGAAAATTTTTGTATACAGGATCAGTAAAAAAGTCACCGTTGCCTTTTTCTTATTTTTTTCTAATAGAACACCCTGTATTTTATTCAATAAATAAATTCTACTCCACGTTCTAGACAAATATCGTATATCACATTACATGTTTAACAGTTTTGCAGATATCGAGTTGTCAAAATTATGTTTTGATGTAATTCGCCAAATTATTAAATCAAATATAAAAACACTGTTGACCAAGATATCTTTATTTAGGTACGAGCATATCTCCATGAAACATTTCCTGAGAAATGTATTGGTCGCAGGGGACAATTGAATAGCCAGCTCGGTCGCCCGATTTGACCCAACTTAACTTGATTCTGTGCGGTCATAATTAAAATGCAGTGTTCAAAAATTGGCTACAAAATATTGAAGAGCTGCCAGATAGAATCATTCACGAAATTGCTGGAATTCCTCCGACTATGCTTCTAGATTTATTAGAAAATTTCGTTCAGCGACCTGATTACTGTCAAGAGGTAAACGGCGCATAAACGCGTTTGAAAATAAAATTTCCTTTTAGTCCTGGGAATCAATTAAATTATGTTGTTTATAAATTCTGTATCTTTTTCTTTCACCATTCCTATTTGTGCAGACTTTAAAATATTAAATCTAATAATTTAGCAAACATAATTTTAGCAACTCGATATCTTCAAAACGGTAAAATTTAAGCATGTTTTTGTTAAATAACGATTTTTGTTTAGAACATCGAGGAGAATTCAATTATTGACTGACATACAGGGTGTTCCATTAAAGAAAATGGAACTTCGCTTTGTCGTAGTTTTTTAACTGATTCTGTATACTAAAATGTGCTTTATATGAATAGACTAAAAAGAACCTTCCAATTTTTATTAATTTTTAATTAATTTATATATATATATATTTGTATTAATCATTTTATTCTAGCTCTCTTAGTTTAGGAAATAATCCACCATCTCCATACATAAAAGCGACCCTGTATAAAGAGCAATGAAAAATGTTCACTTAAGGCTAAGCCTTAAAAGGAGCTTTATTAATCCGAATAAATTATCAAAGAAGGAATCTGAAACATTTTCAAATAACGCAAAAAGTAAGCTTCATTATACAACGGAAATTCTCGTTTTTCTTTAGTAAGGTGAAGATAATAATTCTTGCGTTTATTTCTGAATAAATACCTAATTCGTTTTCAGGCTAGCTGAATGTATTTAGGTGTAATTGAGGCATTTCAAATTTTTCAGGCAATTTCACATAATATTTAGAGCTTACAAATTTAATTGTGTATTTCGGAAAATACATTTGAACGTCAACGAATTTTATTAAATAACAATATGAAAGTCACCAGTGTCATAATTTAGTATTTAACGTTTTAATATTCAGGCACAAGTGTCTGCAAGCTCGGGGATTTTGTAGAAGGCCATTTACTTAGAAGGACATTAACTTCTAGTTCATATGATTTTGCAAATCATTATAAAATCACAACTTAGTTCGTAATAAATACATACATATATTTAACAAAAATTCATCTTCTTTAGGGTGGAATCAAATAATGAAAGATTATATATTATTTTATTAGTTTATATTAAATTTAAATTGGCTCTTGGAAATTAGTGCTCGGACCAAGATGCTGATAAATATACTGGATTAGATATACCGCCAAAATTTGGACGAAGTGTAATTGAATTGATATATTTTGCTTTCAACGATATATATTTTTACTTCGTAGCTTCAAACTTTCTCCGTCAGCTATCTGAGGTGTCTGCTGGAGCACGTTCGCTGTTACTTACTGGATAGAGAAATTGACCTCGTTTATTTTTCGATTAAAATTTCGACCGATGTTTTAACACGGGATTCGTTTCAGCTTGGCACGCAGGTAAGATCATCAGGCTTTAGTATTTTTTTGGCATCCAGCGAATATCAATCCCATATAACCTTTTATAATTAACTGTCATTTTCTCACACTCAGTCTCGCAAAAATATGAACTGTCCTCGCTTTTATTCACACATTAATTTAGGTATATTTTGTTTATATCAGGAGGGTTTGCATGGTTGGCTAACAGTCATATTGGCGAATCATTAAAGTTGTACGTAGGCTGTTATCGACAATATTACTACACACCTGACTGGATAGACGTCGGTTTTGGTTGTTATAAATAAAACATTTTAAATGTAATTATACTTTCATCAGCATCAGAGCCAAGTCTAAGAAAAATCCGTCCTATCGCAAATAATTTAATCAAAAAGTCTGGAAACATGTTCTCCAGCTAACGAAAAAATAAGATTTGATCGTTTTTCAAAACTTTTAACGGCAAGACCGAATTATTTTGGATTTGTTTCGATGGGCAATCCTGTATAGTTAAAGCTAATGATGCTTACATTGACGATCTCGCGAAAATTGATCACATTCGTCTAACTTGTGAATAAAAACCCCTTGATCAGAAGAAAAAAATTACGCAGTAAAACTAAACTAACCACGCCTTTGAAATCAGCATGGCTGTTTCAGCCAAAACGGCTTAAAATCGAACTCAACAGAAATTACTTTTTTTTATTTTGACAAATTGTTCTCCAATGTACTTTAAAAAACGCATTTCAATTTGAATTTCATATTTTAAAACAGAATACATTAATTTCCCTGCAATGAAAAATAAAATTCTCACTTTCCTGATACAAAGAGAGAATTGAAAAATAATGTTAGAACTTTTATGTATTATCGCGATCTGATTTTTATTGTTCATCAATATCTCTTTATTGCAATTTGCAAACATACATGAAATTCACTTTTTAGTCCAGTTAACCGATGAGAAGGAGCATATCTTAGAACAGTTATTAATGAGAAGTAACTGGATAGCAAATATTATTTTCTTCTGCTTTCTGTCTGAGTGTCAGTTCTCTGTTTAATCGCCTACATATTTTATTCATCGGAAACACTCCGTATATTAAAAGATTTTTTTTAAAAAATCCAATTTATTAATATATTCAAAAAAAACTGAGATAGCAATGAAGAGCACGTTGAACATTTACTTTAGTGTTCAGTTTATTTTAGTTTCAAGTTTATTTGATTCCTACTAAATAATAAATTATTTAGATAAATCGATAAAACGCACGCTTAAATTATTAATGTTTTTAATTGGAAACGAGGCGCCGAGCAAACTAATGTCAAGAGATAAGTTTTCTTGTAAGTAAATTGGAAAATAGCCTCTATTTTTTGTTTACAAAAACTGTCGGATACTATTTTTTTCTTTGTATCAGGAAGAAAACGTGCTAGAGGTATTTCTGTGTCTATCCAAAATTTCATTTCGACATCTCCTCCTCTCGGACGTACTAATAATTACAATTTTTTCAAAAAATCTTTGGACTTTGGTTCATTTACCACACTAACATTATTTATGATCGTAGGAATCTACTGTAAAACTTCTTACACTTAATTATGACGCACCCTGTATGAGATACTTACATTTTTGGAAGTCAAAATAATAAATATTCAGTGGAACTTGAACTTATGCTAAAAATAATGGGACAAAAATGGTAGTGCCTCACATCATCTTTTTGACTAATGGGCTATGCTATGGATTTATTGGCTTTCATAATGAGAGGTTATAAAATGAATTGCCCGTAATTTTAAACGATAATTCAAAAATTAGCTATGGCGGAAAAACGTTTACACATTTATATCATTTTTACAGTAGTAGTAAACATCTTTATTTCTAAAAAAGGCTATCGACCTATCGGTCTTTCTGCCCTTGTTTAATTCATGCAGTCTTAATCTAAATAAAAAACAAATATGAAAATTCTCCTATTCTAGGTTAACAATACTATTAAATAAATAAGATTTCAGTGGCAAGAAGAAATTATTTTATTGTCCACTAGTCCGTTGCGTTTGTAAGTGTTCGAGTAGCGTTAATGTAGGGAAACGGAAGCGGGATTGTCTGGTTGGTCTTGTAAGACAAAGGGGATTCAGTATGGTCCAGTTGTAGGGGTTGTTTGTCCATTTTGTCTGTAGCTGTATGAGTCTTTCCGATCATTTTTACATTATTCGAGAATTTGTCTTTTTCTTTTTAATAGGTCGATTTGCCATCATGATAATCATTTCATTGCGAAATTTGCAATTGGTTATAATGTAATATGTTTTTTTTCACACTTTTTTTTTATATGTTCTGGTAAAGCACTAGTATTGATTTGGCAAAATATAACTTTAGCCTGGTTTTCTCAGCTAAACTTAATTCATCAAAATTTACTGCAGGTAAAACTGGAGTTAGCTGAAGTATAACTAAGTTATTCAGAAAATTACTCTAATAGTGATTAATATCCGTGCTTTAATAAGATTTCCAGGGTGCATGTTTTAAACAAACAGCGTTTACTTCAAAAAACGTCGAGTAAGCATAATTTCTACTATTTATATATATAATAATTTTTACTCTACCAATTTGGTTTCAAACAACATCACTCGACTGTTCATCCGCTCTTTATTTTGGCCAACAATATACAAACTACCCTCCTAACTGACAGAAAAACAGCTTGCCTGTTTATGGACATTAACAAGGCTTTCGATAGTGTCTGGCATAGAGGCTTACTATACAAACTATACAAACTACACACACCAACATATCTACTACACACCATAAAGAACTTACTAGAAAACAGACAACTACAAGTACGAATTGACAAAACACTGTCATTTTCTTTTTCCCCTGAACAAGGGCTCCCTCAAGGATCCCCGCTCTCACCGTTTCTATACAATATATACTGCCATGACATATACAATTACAACTTACCAGACAAAAATCAAATCGACAGATCGGCATACATATTACAATACGCAGACGACACGGCACTTATCGTACATGACAAAACTACTGAGAGAGCAGCTCAAAGACTCCAAACACTAACAAACAACACAATGACATGGTTTTATAAATGGAGACTAACACCAAACGCGTCAAAAAACCAACTTCTGCTCACAAACCACAGACTCAATGCTGACTCCCCTACAATAACTGCAGACGGCCAAACGACACAACCAAAAAACGACGTAAAATACCTTGGAATCACAACTGACCACAAACTTAAATTCACTAAACACATACGAAACATCAGGGCAGAAACAATAAAGAGAACAAAACACTTCCGATCACTAACCTACAAAGACAGAGGAATTAGCACAAACACCGCCACCAAAATATATAAAGCGATTTGTAGACCCTTGCTAGACTTTGGACATATACTCATGACCAACGGAACAGAAAGGACAAAACGTTATACACAAACAACAGAACAAATTGCACTAAGACTATTAACACGAATAAGACACCCCCAAAACCCACTGCACAACCCCCCCACCCAACTACTATACGAACGCACCAACATGACAAAGATCTCGGAAAGACTCATACATCTACAGACAAAATGGACAAACAACCCCTACAATTGGACCATACTGAATCCCCTTTGTCTTACAAGACCAACCAGACAATCCCGCTTCCGTTTCCCTACATCAACGCTACTCGAACACTTACAAACGCAACTGACTAGTGGACAATAAAATAATCTTTTCTTGTCATTGGAATTTTATTTAATAATATTGTTAACCTAGAATAAGAGAATTTTCATATTTGTTTTTTATTTAGATTAAGACTACATGTATTAAACAAGGGCAGAAAGACCGATAGGTCGATAGCCTTTTTTAGAAATAAAGATGTTTACTACTACTAATTTTTACTATTTGATACAAATTTAGATTGAATCAGATATTTATTAAAATCAATATCTCTTCCCTAAATTTATGATTTTTCAAACTAACTAATTATTTTATTTTATCTAAATTCTCTTTTATTCACTTTTTATGCAAACTAATACATTCAGACAAAATCGGAATAGGAGAAAATGCAACTAAAGACATTAACAAGGCCTTTGACGGTGTCTGGCATATGGGCTTGCTCTACGAACTTCACAAACTCCACACACCAACATATCTACTTCACATCATAAAAAACTTACTTGAAAACAGACTACTACAAGTACGAATTGACAACACATAATATTTTTCTTTTTCCCCTGAACAAGGACTCCCGCAAGGATCCCCGCTCTCACCATTACTATATAATATATACTGCCATGATATCTATAATTACCACTTACCAGACAATAGTCAAATAGACAAATCAGCGTACATATTACTATACGCCGACGATACTGCACTAATAGTACACGACAAAACCACTAAAAAAGCGACTGAAAGACTCCAAACACTAACGAACAATACAATGTCATGGTTCTATAAATCGAGACTAATACTAAACGCTTCAAAAAATCAACTTCTACTCACAAACCACAGACTCAACGCTGACTCCCCTACAATAATTGCAGACGGCTAAACGACAGAACCAAAGAATGACATAAAATACCTAGGAACCACAATTGACCACAAACTTAAATTCACTAAACACATACGAAACATCAGGACAGAAACAATAAAGAGAACAAAACACTTCCTATCACTAACCTACAAAGACAGAGGAATTAGCACAAAGACCGCCACCAAAATATATAAAGCTATTTGTAGACCCTTGCTAGACTATGGACATATACTCATGACCAACGGAACAGAAAGGACAAAACGTCATATACAAAAACAGAACAAATTGCACTAAGACTAATAACACGAATAAGACACCCCCAAAACCCACTACACAACCCCTCCACCCAACTACTATACGAACGCACAAACATGACAAAGATTTCAGAAAGACTCATACATTTACAGACAAAATGGACAAACAACCCCTACAACTGGACCATACTGAATCCCCTTGATCTTACAAGACCAACCAGACAATCCCGGTTACAATCGTAACTGACTACTGGACAATAAATTTAAGACTCCTGTTTGTCAGAATTAGAATTATGAAATGTCAACCTAGAATAAGATTATTTTTACCTTTGTTTGTTTATTTAGATTAAGACTGCATGTACAAAACAAGGGCAGAAAGACCGATAGGTCGATAGCCTATTTCCATGAGAAATAAAGATGACTTATATATATTATATATATGCAACTAAAGTGAACTGTGTCGTTCCAGCCTAAATAAAATTTTTCATTCGTATCCTTTTGAACCGAAATTTAGTTTGTATGTAAATCATAGTGTGTATGCAATCGAAAAGTATTCCTATGTGCACTCTCCTGATATTACTAAACCAAGCGTTGCTCCAATATTTATGCAAGTTTCGTCAAAGAGTTTTAAGTATGTATGCTCGAGGCCTCCGACTCTACCACTTAGTTTATTATAGAAAGAGAAGTTTGACGTAATGCCTTAACGAGTTCTTCGGTAGTTTTATTTGCTCTCGAATAGAATTGAAAATTACATTTGAACTCTAGCTTGATAAATTTTCCTTGGATTGCTCTATCCTTTTGCTTTACACTAATCGGTTTACTTCTTTGAAGCTAATCTCTTGGTTGAGACCAGTAACGGAACGTGGAGGAGGTTTGATGAGCGATTTGGTCACCTCAGCAATGGCGTGGTGTGATGGATTTACTCTACCTCTTGTAGTTCCTTTAAATGATTGGTTACAACCACCATTGCCTAACCGATCAGCAATGATGGTTACACCAGATGTTCGATTGATCGAATGTACCCCTAATGGGCAACATGTTGTTGCCGTTGCCGATACGGATCCTCAACTATGGCACATAATGACAAATCAACTAGTGCATACTTTTAAAGGTAAGGCCTGAATACATTAATATCCATAATTACAGAGCCGAAAAACCATTTTTGTTTCTCTCGATTATTTCAAATATTATTTCCCGCCTAATGCACAGATGTCGATAAATGGAAACATCTCCGCTAAATGCCTCGTAGCTTTTTACGTAGCTCGTAGCTAACGTTTATTGGTTGATGTGTATATTGTATGTTTAAAATGGCAAAATTCGAGTTTACTGACTGGGCTTAGAGATAATATTTTGGGCTTAGAGATAATGAAACCGTGACATTATGAACAATATAATGAGGATATGATTCAAATCGTACATTATCGATGCAAAGGGAAGTACAATGAGAATGTCTCGAATTTGGCAAATATTGCGCCCTTTCTAACACAATAAGTCTTTCAACAACATCAGTAGATAGATAAGATACTACTATTATAGCATAAGAAGATACTACTATTATAGCAGGTAAACTTTAAAACTGTAAGTAAACTGTGAAAAAGCAACGTAACTATAAATCTAGTAGGTAAACCAAAAACGAAATGCACATCTGGTCGGACTCACCCGAGTTGTCCGGGTCAGACCGACCACCATGCCAGAGTTATGGCATGGCAAATAATACTTTAGAAAAACAGTAATTCACTCAAAACAAACTAATTCAACCATTACTCATGTTTCTTCTGTTTCTTAGTCGCCAGTTTTCCGCAAGCATCGCACAAATTGAAATACTTTGTGCAATTTTCGTGCATCCATCGGTGCACACAACAAACATTACATCCAATCTTTGAGGGTAGTCTTATTATAATTTTCTCCACATCCGGCGCATCGTTTTCGTCAAAAATACGGTCAACGTCGTCTTCTGAGCCTGTCCGGATTGGCATCACTATCAGAAGAAGGGATTTATTTGGATTTCCGACTGGGGGAAATTTGGTATAAAAGTTTGCCAGGTGTTTCGTCTTCTACAGCAGGTGTGTCGCCTTCTCCAGTAGTAGACTTTTCCGAAAATTTTGAAGGATCCCAGTGTGAAATTCCTGGTTGCGGAGAAGTTCTGTTTTCGAGAGCGAGTGGATTTGAAGAATCCATTTTTAAATATTCTGGAAATGGAGATCTCATGTGTACCAGCGCAGGAGAGTCTGGGCTCCTAGATTGCAAACCAACAGCAGAACCGCTTTCAACAGAAATTTAGGCGTAATCCGGGATAGCCTCTGGATTAAATGGAGCAATTCCGGTTGCTCTAAAGCCCAAAACACCATTCTGGACGATTGCTGATTTAGTCAACACTGTGTTCAGAAGTGCACCGAATTGTAATCTACTTAACTTTCGTTCAGGGTTGGCCTTTATGAAGTTGTTGCATGATTGATAATAATATGCTTTCAAAGGCTTAAAAAATGAACGGTCTAATGGCTGCAGGAAATCTGTAGTGTGGTTGAGCAAACAAAGTAAGACGACGTTGTTTACCTCGCGAAACTCTAAAACACCAATGCTGTTGGTATGCGACGTATGGCCATCTAATATCAGAACTACGGGTCCTACAGGACGCATGCCATCAGGAGCATGTCATTCAGGAGGCATGCCATCAGAAAAATCCGACTTCTTATTTTTTCCTTTGAATATTGAGAAAGGGAGAAGAAAATATCCTTTAGTATTGCAGCAGGCAATAATTGAGATAGTTTCTCTCTTTTCTCCTGATGTCATCGTCGCCACATTCTTTGAACCTTTAGCTGCTAATACTTGTCCTGGCTTGTTATTCAACTGAAGGCCTGTCTTGTCCACATTGAAGACATGTCCAGGCTTGCCAAATAAATTTTACGCAGGGTATTTTCAGGGTACGCAGGGTATTTTCAAGAACATTAAAGTAGTTCGATACAGTGTCTTTCGACACCCCTTACGCTCGCTCAATAGTGACTCCTGCAGCCTTTCGAATCGACAAATCAGGGTGTCGTTTCAAAAAAAGATTTAACCAATCATAGCCTGCTTTCTACTTTTCCACAATGAACCTGTGATTGACTTTTAATTTTTCGGCCAATTCAAAGACCATGCGTCTAACCGAGTCTAGATCATTTTCGTCGTCAATTTTTTAATGTGTCTTACAAGTTTCATTTCCGCTTCATCACCTAGAGAAGATGTTGGGCCTAGGCGAATTCGATCCTTCAGTGTCGTTTTTGGAATCCCATGAACTTTTGCTGCCTGATTAATCCCCAATCCATCTTCAACCGCTTTCAGGGCCCTGGACAAATTTTGCGAAGTCCATCTCGCCCTAATGGTAGTTCCTTTCCTTTTATAGTCAGTAGGCATGTCTGCAAGTGCAGGTGCCACTTAAAGCAAATTGGGCAGTGTATCTATCCGTATTAGTATCAGAATCTGATGATCGAACTATTCCCGAAAAAAATGGTCGGTCTATCACAAAATTACGGGATAGTTCGACCACCTCTGAAGAATAATAAAACACACGAAGAAGTCTGTAAATTTTCGCTCAACACGATGTTCACATTTTTCCTTACGTCTACAGAAAGAATGAAATAATGTTGCTTAACTCTTTCTAAAACTTTCTGTGATTACCAAACCACGAATTATCACTCTTTTCGAAATGCAAGCTCACACTGCTGCGATTCTGTATAGTATTTGCGTAAAATATAATGCTGCATCTGATGTAAATGTATCTCTGTTCTCTCTCTGTAAACGCTCTCTGTTGGATACATTTCGAGGTATGGCAAGTGGTCGGGCTAACCCGGTGGTCGGACACTCCCGGACTTACCCTAAGTAAGTAGTAAAATATGTAAATAAAACGACGTAAGAACACTAATCCAAAGAATGTTTTGAAACATTTAGCTGCTATTAATCTAATAATATCGCAAATCTACAGAGTGTTTCAGAATGAGTGAGATATCACAACAAAAAGTAGAATGACAGGTTCTTATAATTTTTTAGTTTTTTTGCACGGTCTTCTCCTGTGGATATTTCTTTGGAAATACCTTTTTAAATAATTGGAATAATTTATTATATTTTTTTAAAATTTTGGTATTGGTGTTCGAGAAACTGGACTCTCGAAAATCGCGGGATAGAGTGGGGAAGTAGGATGGACGTTTCGATTCCTCGATTTAAACCTTCGAATTTTTTTATCTTAGACATTTTGAAAGTTCAATCTCCTATGCAAATTTAATTCATTACTTCCAAGAAAAGGTTATTGAATAACATACACTCTCTTCAACGCAAAACTTGAAACAATGTCTAAGGCGTTTGGAAGACGCAAAAATATTTAATTGTTGATCTTGAATATATTATACATATTAAATTAGCCACCTTGATTAAAGTTAGCTTTTTCTGAAAAACTGCCCATTTAATCGACACATCACTAGGAGTACGTTTCTCACTGGATGAATAAATGATCTTTACTTTATTAAAGGTAGTCCTCACTTGGCAAAGTAAATATTGATAAGTTTCCTCACTCAAACTTGACTACTGTTAATCATATAAAATTCCATTATAGCAATTATCTTAATTACGTTAATAAAAGCATTCGATTTTCAAGAGCTCTTTTAATGGTCTGAGTGCCGTATTCTGTAACGTTTCCGTTAAAAGTTAAAAGCCTTTAAAAATAACACTTTTGACGGTGCGTTATAACTTAATTCATATATTGCTATTCCTCATACGTGTATTTTAACGTTCCGTTAACAGATATGTTTTAGAGGAGCTCGCAAAAGTTCTTCAAAACGAGTGGGTGGCAACATCGAAATCTACCTTAAAATCCACTTGTCCCACCAACTGAATGGTGGCCCGTTATATTTTGTTGCCATTTCTGGCTTGATTTCTGCATATACTTACAATTATTATTAATAAAATGAATTTGAATTAGTCTTACACTGTGTGTTTTCGCATATTATATAAAGCAGGTAGGCCATATAAATAAAATGTTGCGTTCACCCAGAACAACTCATACCCTGCTAGGTAGTTAATTGGTTCACTCTCAGTGCCATAAAAATGCTATGCTATATTTTTTATATTTTTATTTCGTTTAATGCTACTTGTACTTCTTCTGGGATATGGCTTATCAAGTCAATTAGGATTCTAGTGGTATTTATATCAAACCGACAAATGGTTTAACATTTTTTCTCGGGAATATTAAACGAATGACTGATATTTCAACGGCTTGGATAAAGCAGACGAAGTTGTGCCTCGTAGGAAAAGTGCTTAGCAAGTCAAACAGCAATCACCATCATTTTCTTATCAGAACTTCTACACCAATATTAAAAAATGGCATTTTAAAAATTCCACTTAAACAACTACTTTAAAACACTGATCTTTAAAATTAATTCGTCAACACTTTGTCCGCCTAAAGTTAAAGACTCTTTTTGGGATACCATTAAAAATAAGCGGTTAGCCGATATTTATTATGGAATTAGATTATGTTTTTAATGGATTAAAGAGTTACAAAGTCACGATTGAAAATTAGCGACCCTAAACACTATTTAAACTTAATGGAATAGTAACAGAACAGTCCTCTGAATCTCCGTGAGTCGCGGCCGTAGATTGAAAATGTATTGCAATTTGGCATATAATTCGTTGCGATCTATTAGAATCTGCAAGATTGTCAATTTATTCTGAGACACCCTGTGTAGATACTGTGCCTCAACAGCAATATTACTTTATTGTAAAATGTTGACTGAATATTACTACGTAATTTTTCCAGTGTGATTAATAGTTCTTTACAAAGATGTGAACCGTCTTCAGAACTGATTGAACTATTGAAAATTAATGGCATGATATCATCATCTAGATATAATACATCAGCATGTTGTACGAATGTAATAAATCATATTTTTTAAATATATATTTTCGCGAGATATGTCTAATAAAACACGCCGAGAAGCAAGAATGAATACAATATATCAACTTCCACAAACTTTCGGATTTATGTAGTCACACTTGCACATTTCATACACATTGGGAGCGATACGTCTTTCACAACTTCGTCGACTCAATTCCACTTTACACCTAGGTCACTCTTTACTACAATGATAAATTACATTCGAAATAACCCGGCCATCGCGTTATTAGAAAGCCCATAACAAGGTACAATCCGCTTTGAAAAACAAAAACAATATAAAAAACCTTTCCTGTGACAAGTCCTGTGGGGTAACAAGTTTTATCAGGCAGACGTTAATTAGGTTTTATTATTGAAATGTAGGTTTATGTGTTGCTGTCAACGCTTTCAGGACTCAAACTGTAAAAAGAATCTAAACTTTGGGTAAAAAGGAAACCACATTGACGATCGCAAGATTAATACAACAAAGTTGTCTCTATTCAGTGATGCTGCACTCAGTCTTCTTTTTAGTGCGCGTTTAGAGTCAAGAAATTTTGAGAAATCTTTCGCAAACCCGGTGGAGGCAAATCGGCCACTTTCAGTCCTCAAACTTAACAAAATCTGAGAAATTTAAGAAAAGTGAGACTAAATTGACACTTGCGGGATTATTAGAGCAATGTTTCTTCTATGCAACGGTACTCAAAACGGCTCTCTGACTAATACCCGTATTGACTGAAGAATTTTTGAGAGAACCGTTACAAATATGCTGAGAAACAAATTGCTTCTTTCGACCTCAAACTTGAAAATATATAAAAAATTGACGAATAATGGGACTAAATCGATATTCACAGAAGCAATAGAGTACAGTTTCTTCCATGCAGCAGTACTCAAATCACGCGTCTGGCAGATCCCAATTTTGAAAGAGGAATTTTTGAAAAATCTTCTGCAAACACGGTGAAAGCCAAACTGCACTTTAGCATTTCAAACTTAAAAAACTCCCAAAAAAGTATAACTGTATAGGCAAAATAGCGCTTTCAGGTCTCAAACTTAAAAAAAATCCAAACATAATAAGGATGAATAGAAGAATATTGCCTCTCTGAATGATGCTGAAAAAACGTTCTTCCCAATTCCTGTTGATGATCATGAATTATTGAAAAATCTCCTGCAAACCTATCGATAAAAATTGAAGAAACCCTGGAAAAGTGATAGTAAATACAAACTAGCAGGGCTAATGCTAAAAGAACTAAATTTTCGAATTGAATGATGTTGAAACCAACGTTCTGTCTGATCCCCATGTAAAGCCACGAATTTTTGAAAAATCTCCTGCCAACACGGTGAAAACCAAAATGCACTTTAACGCTTCAAAATTTAAAAACTCCCAAAAAATTTATAAAAGTGAGTACCAAATCGAAACTAGCAGAATTAATAGAGCTATAAGATTTCTCCATTGAATTATGCTGGAACCAGCTCTCTGGCTAATTGCCGTTGTGAGTGACCAATTTTTTAAAAACCTCTTTCTAACCTGGTGGATACACACATTGGCCTTTCACGTGCCAAACTGTAACACTTTCAAAAATGTATGAAACATGCGAGATAATCGAAACTTGCAAGATTCAGATGGCAAAGAGTTTACTTGATTGAGTGGCCCTGAAAGCAGCTCTCTGACTCCAGTCCATTTTGGGTAGTAAATTTGAAAAATCTCTCTCCACCGTTGCGAAAGCCAAACTGAAATTTCAAGCGCCAAACTTATAAAATTCTCAATAACTAATGCAACTTTAAAGTAAGAAGAAGAGTGAATTGAGACTCGCGAGATTATTAGAGGACAGTCTGTTTTATTAAGTAGTGTTGATATCACTCTTATAGCTCCTCCTACATTTGAGAGACAATTTTTTGGAAAATCTCTTGGAAACCAAAACTTCATTTTCAAGCGTTCAACTGAAAAAAATCTAAAAAATTGATAAAAAATGCGATGAAATTGAAAGGTTGTGAATTAATATACTAAAGTCTCCTCGATTGAATAGAGCTGTAAGAAACCGCTCTAGTTTATCTTGGATTTGGTTGACAATTTTTTGACAACCCTCTTGCAAGAAGCCCAAACTACACCTTCAGGCTTTAAACGAAAAAATATCTCGAAAATTGAGGAAAAGTAAGACTAAAGCGAGACCTGCAGATTAAAAAAACAAATTTCTTCTATGTAGCAAAAAGCCTAAAAACAGTAATCTATGTGACTCCCAGTTTGAGAATTTTCGAAAAATATATTGCAAAGGGCAGAAAGACAGATAGGTCGATAGCCTTTTTTAGAAATAAAGATGTTTACTACTACTATATTGCTTCGTGGTGATAAGACTTGCCCAGTGCTGGAATATTTTGAATATTTATGCAAGGTCGTTTACACTACGGCAAAGAATTCGAACAATTCAAACGCATTTATCGCTTCAGCGAGAATATACAGGTTTACTTCAAACAAAAGAATGAACCCTGGGAGTTCGTCAGAACCCGAACCGGATTATGCCTCCCAGGATGGTGGCTTCAAAAATAAACAAACAAAAAAACGTGGTAGGAAGCCGAAGACGACCCAGCCAACCCAGCCAACCCCCACAACACCAACACCTGAGGCCAAACGAATAGCGTTGGATCATCAGACTACAACAGATAAAAACCAAACAACAAACAGCAAGACAACATCAACAAGAGTTCCAACGTACTCGCAAATATTCACAGCGAACGCAATGCCGACGATCACCAGAGTCCAACTTGCAATCAGATGGGAGAAACTCAACCCGAACAACAAGGATGTGATTATCAGACAAGATAATTACTTTCTAATTAAAACCAACCATGATGACAAAGCAACACAAATTTTACAGCAACTGAAACAAGAAAACATGATTACAACATTCAAACTACAAAAAAACGATAACCTCCCACTAATCCGACAACAAAGATCAAACCACCATATTACAGCCACATATTCAGTGGTTGCTACTGGAGTGGACCTTGAAATCACGGACGAAATGTTCCTGAAACATTTGGAAAAGTCAGGTCTGATTATGAGATTCTGCAAAAGAATAATATCCAGAGCGAGAAACAGTTCCACTTTGTTGATGAGGCTGATAACGGGCGACCTGGCGACATATGAGAAATTGATGAGGGACCGCGCAGTGCACTTCCTTGGACGCGTGTTCAGGATTTTGGAGAGTAAACCTCCAGCACCGATCCCTGCTCCATGCATCAAATGCAAATCCTTCGAACACCGGACCGAAACCTGCAAAACACCAGCTAAATGCAATAAATGCCTTGGCCCTCACTCAACATTCAGTTGCAGTTCCCCACTTCCCGTCAAGTGCGCTGCCTGCAACTCGGACGAGCATGCGGCATGGAGCATAAAGTGCCCGAAGAGACCAACAGCACCGATCAGTGGTATCCCCAACGTTAAAATTAAGTGTCTGAACAAGAGAACGTCTGAGGTGTCGGATGCGATAACTAAAGGTAACAGAATACACTCACCAGTAACAACTCACTAGCTCATATTAAACAAATACAAACATCAAATTAACAAGTCTACCAACACCAACAGAGAAGATTTGATACAAAAAATGCGAAAACAATTTATTCAGGATTTTGACATCGACACCTCGGTCGTCTTCTTTGGTAACCATATGTATGTATTGATGTTCGACATGCTCCTACCTAACCAAAACACCTCGACAGAACCCCATGAACAATTAACACAAACAATCACTAACATAGACCGTTCAACATGAGACTACTTTACGCCAACATCAACGGACTTAACAGTAAAAAACCACTTATTTACAATTACACAGAACAAAACGACACAGACTGCTGCATATTTGTAGAGACTAAAACAAAACTAGGACAGACACCAACGTACAGAAATTGGCAGTATATCTATAGGCATGGAAATACCATCAATCATGCCAGGGGCGGCGTCGCTGCTCTCCTAAAACCAACATTTAAACTTGGAAGAGCAAATCCTTCTTCCCTCAACCACCTTCTGAACGACTGCATACATTTTACGATACCCTACCTAAATGACCTGATACGCATATTTCTCACATACATACACCCACACTCCAACTTAGAACAAAACATATTGACCAAAGCAAGCATCTATAAATATGCAATAATTATAGGCGACTTTGATCTGAACAAAAACAAAACGAAACAGCTTAAAAGATTTCTAGAAAATTCGGATTTTATAAAACAGCACACCCCACCAACTTTTCTGATGCCCGCAAACCCAGACTCAACACTAGACGTCCTACTGCACACAAGAAACTTAACAAACACCATCAACAACATAAACTTAACCAACGAACTTGGATCCGACCACCTGGCTATTACGTTTTACATAGACTTACAACATACGCAACATACCTCCAGTACACCTCTTATAGACAAAAATTAAACCTAACAAAGACTGACATAGACAAAGTGAAACAACATATACATAACTACATTCAATCGCAAGCACAGTCCATTTCAATAGAAACCATACAACAACAACATTCACTAGCCATAGGAAAATTTAGCCCGGAAATAAAAAATGCTTTCTACCGACATACACTACCCAAATTCATACTGAGACCCATAAAACAAAAGACAGAACTGTACAGACTATATACAAACACTCAAAATAACGACCTAAAAAAGACACTGAACCAACTCAACAGAAATATTAAAACCTTGATTGGACAATACCGACCAGACAAATGGCTAGAAACATGTAAAGAAATACAAAAAGACAAAAGCAAAACATACTGGCGAAAAATTAAGAAACTAGCACAATACAAAAAACTAACACTACTGACACAATTGACGAAAACGGAATAGAACGGTACACAGACAGAGAGAAAGCTGACGCGTTCGCCAGACACTATCAAAGGGCTTTCAGCATATCGACAAACCCTAACTTCGACAATGACAACTGGAACTTGATCAACGACTGGTGCTTGAACTATTTCAATAGCTCACCAAACTATACATACAAACTGATCACAGACACAGAGTACGATGAAGCCCTAGCGCATATCAAAAACAAAGCACCGGGAAAAGATAAAACAAAGGCAAAACTCCTGAAAAGCCTAACTCAAGAAACACACAAACTGACCCTAACTGAATTGAACAACTGGATCAGAAATAACATAATCCAAAAAACATGGAAAAACGGCTTAAGAATCCCTATACCCAAAAATGGACTGGACAATACACAACCAAGCAGTTGCAGACCAGTTACACTGCTACCAGTACTTAGCAAAGTTTTTGAGTACATAATAAGGCAGCGACTGGGAAAACTGGTCGGAAAGTACATACCATCGTATCAGTTCGGATTCAAACATCAGTACTCGACTATTCACCCACTATTCACTCTGACTAACAATATACAAACTACCCACCTAACTGACAGAAAGACAGCTTACCTGTTTATGGACATTCACAAAGCTTTTGATAGTGTCTGGCATACAGGCTTACTATAGAAACTATACAAACTACACACACCAACATATCTACTACACACCATAAAGAACTTACTAGAAAACAGACAACTACAAGTACGAATTGACAAAACACTGTCATTTTCTTTTTCCCCTGAACAATGCCTCCCTCAAGGATCCCCGCTCTCACCGTTTCTCAACAATATATACTGCGATGACATACAATTACAACTTACCAGACAAAAATCAAATCGACAGATCGGCATACATATTACAATACGCAGACGACACGGCACTTATTGTACATGACAAAACTACTGAGAGAGCAGCTCAAAGACTCCAAACACTAACAAACAACACAAGGACATGGTTTTATAAATGGAGACTAACACCAAACGCGTCAAAAAACCAACTTCTGCTCACAAACCACAGACTCAACGCTGACTCCCCTACAATAAGTGCAGACGGCCAAACGACACAACCAAAAAGCGACGTAAAATACCTTGGAATCACAATTGACCACAAACTTAAATTCACTAAACACATACGAAACATCAGGGCAGAAACAATAAAGAGAACAAAACACTTCCGATCACTAACCTACAAAGACAGAGGAATTAGCACAAACACCGCCACCAAAATATATAAAGCTATTTGTAGACCCTTGCTAGACTTTGGACATATACTCATGACCAACGGAACAGAAAGGATAAAACGTTATATACAAACAACAGAACAAATTGCACTAAGACTAATAACACGAATAAGACACCTCCAAAACCCACTAAACAACCCCCCCACCCAACTACTATACGAACGCACAAACATGACAAAGATCTCGGAAAGACTCATACATCTACAGACAAAATGGACCCCTACAACTGGACCATATTGAATCCCCTTTGTCTTACAAGACCAACTAGACAATCCCGCTTCCGTTTCCCTACATCAACGCTACGCGAACACTTACAAACGCAACTGACTAGTGGACAATAAAATAAATTTTTTTGTCATTGCAATTTTATTTAATAATATTGTTAACCTAGAATAAGAGAATTTTCATATTTGTTTTTTATTTAGATTAAGACTACATGTATTAAACAAGGGCAGAAAGACCGATAGGTCGATAGCCTTTTTTAGAAATAAAGATGTTTACTACTACTACTACTACTAACTTCTCAAAAATTGTGATAAAGAAGGACTACATTCACAGTTTCAAAACTGATAGACCAAAGTGAGAAAACTTTGTATGTATATTGGATGATCTTGAAAGCAGACCCGTATCTAATCTCGATTTCAAATGAAAATGTTTGGAAAATCGCTTTCAAACGCGTAGGCTAAATAAAATACGTAAAAAGCGACATGGAAGTAAGATCGATAAAATGCACAAACCTGCACATGCGAGCAGCATAATTGCTATCAAAGAAAAACTGCAACCCTGGTTATCATCTACTTCTACAAAATAAAATGCTGTCCGGATTCAGACCGCTGAAATTCCCTAAACCCCCGATTTTACCTCAAAAGCGGAAGAACATCCGCAAGTCTGTTTTTAATTTTGGTCTGAGCCACTTACAGCTTGAAAGGCGCTGGACGGCAAAACAAACTGGAATAGTCAGACGGAGCCTGACCGCTAAAATTCCCTAGGAGGAATCGTTTGGCAAAAATAATTTGGCAAAATAAATATAGTGTGAAATTTGGAAAAACTACGCGAAATCTAAATTATTGGGCCAGGACAACTTGCAGCCTCTTAAGGCGCTATCCTCAAGTTCTTAGAACAGCACAAAGTAATAAATTCAATTCGCATTCCTTTAGGCACTTTAGTCTGGATTCTGAAGTATTATTAACTTTGAAAAGAGCAAGAATTGAAACTTATAGCAAAAAAAATACTAATAATTAATATATTTGCTTGGAAGATAATATAAGATATGTTCGCATTTATTGCTGAAAAACTGAGCGAAAAAAGCTAAATTTTATAACTCTGAGCAATCCCTACTAAAGAATTCAAGAAACGTTTTTTAGGGTGTTATTTCCAACAGAAAAACAGCAATAATTGATACAAAAGCCCTTAGAAGACGATAACAAATGTAGTTCACAGAAGAACGCTACTCATTTGACATTGAGACTGTAAAAGTCCACCCCTAGTTAATATCTAAAGTCTGACTTTAAATTAATTTTACAAAAGTCAAATTAGAAATTTTGAAAAACGCGATCCAGAATCCAGCAACTCCCTTGTCGTTCTTCGTCAAATAAATATCACATGCAACAATATCATTAAATACAAGTCAACAATATGGGAATAAAAGCTCGATATATACATGGCAACCAGGGGCAAAGTAATGCCAAACTTACCGAACGCTGCATCGTGCCACCTGGAATGAAGGAAAAAAAATGGGTTTAGTACAGCAGAAAATTTGTCCAAATCCAACTTATTTGAAATCAGCAAAGCAAAGAGAAAGAAATATAAAGAATCCATAAAAGTTTAGTCGCTTTTCGGAAAACCAAAATCCGTTCAACTTAAAGAATTTATGGATTAGAAATAATTTTCACCAGCTTTCTGTAAGCTGGCGCTCCATCCTCCATTTCCTACCCATTAGGTAATCCTCAAAAAGCACACACTACACTTGATGACACAAGAAACTGCATTTCGAATTAAAAACTTTAATCCGATAGGCAGAATAAACTACCGCACTTTTCTAAATTAAATGTTCATTTCATTAAAAAATCAAATCAATCGTTTTATTCGATGTTTGTGAAATCTTCAGCCATTTGAGCTTGATATTTTGCGTAAGGCCGGGCTAAATGGCAGCCCCACATTCCAGCGAAGCCATTATTTTTCAATGCTTCTTTGGTCGCATCATGAAGAGCCATAGAATGTTTGACTTGATTTTCACAAGATTTTTCCGAATAGACTTTTGCTCAATTTTCTTGAAAATTTCAGCCTTTGATGCTTGGTTAAATCCGCTTATATGGCAGATCGAGATTCAGCCGTGCCCTAATTTGTGATTGCTTTTCTTTGCTCGCAGCGTTAAAGCGACTGCATAGTTAAGTGGATTTTGGCACGCGCTCACCTCTGAGGCTTTTACTGTATTTTTTTTAACTTTGAACTTTTATAACTTGATACGAACCTTCTTCTTAAATGGCATATAAAGGCACACATTTTTGAAAAACCTCTTGCGAACCTGGTTGAAGAAAAACGTCGCTTTCAAGCATCAAACTTAAATAAATCCCGAACATCCAAAAAAAGTGAGATTAAATCGGGAATGACATGATTCATAGAGCAAAGTTGTTTTTATTTTATGATTCTAGAAGTAACCTTAGTTCTAACCCCTGTTTAGAGGTGCGAATGTTTAAAAAACCTCTTGAAAATCTGTGACAGTCTGAAAAAATCTCAAACATTCAGGAAAATTATGACTAAATCGACAATCGCAGGAAAAATAGGCCAGTGAGGAAGATATCTTCCTCACCGAATGATGCTCAAAGCAGCATTCTTACTAATCCCCGTTTACGATAACGAATTTATCTCTTGCAACAAAAATATCTTGCAAATCTGGTCGAAAACGACAAAACGGTACTTTGAAGTTTCAAAATTGACTAAACGCAAGGGCGAAAACGGCTTACTGTTTCTCAAACTCGTTGTCTTTATTTCCTCTTTTTTAGACGTTTCTTTGCGTTGCTTGTATTTAAAAAAAACTATTTTTACAGCTCATGTCACGTGATTTGTGAGATTTATTTAGATCACATTGGCTTTTAATTGAATTATTACAGGATGGTCCAAAAATCAAACCAAAAAAAAGTAAAAATAAGATCAGATCTTTGTCAGCAGAGTCTGGCTCTAATGCATTTGGAAATAAAGACCTCAATGCTTGAATTAAATCAAGTTGACGAAATTCTAAATATACTTATCCAGTTAGAGGCTGTTGCAAAGAAAAATAGTCTTATTGCTGTTCCGAGCACTATTCCACACCACATTGCTGTTGCCCAATATCGACAGTTTTATCGGTTAACCATGCAAACGGAACGTCGCTTCAACGGAAAAAATCATGTTTTTGCTAAATTGTTATCTAGATTGCACATCTTTTGTGCAAAATTAATACTTTCTCAAAACTCATTTTGCCGATCGAAATCATCTTCAAATAATTCTTGGACTAGAAAAACTTTACAGGGGTGATTTTCGGTGAACAACAGATTTCCGCATGTGTAAATTGACCCCAATCTGCGAAAGAGGGAATTTTCTTCCAAAGAAAGTAAAGTGTCAAGTTCATTTTTAACTTGAGCAGAACGTCCAGACTCTTCATAAGATTCTAATAAACAACTTCCTTTATTTCCTTGCTTAAAAGCTAAATTTAAAATTTCATTTGTTAACTCTTGTTGAATTTCATTATTACTTACGATGATTGAATTTCATTATCTTCGATAAACTGGCTATTTAGATAATTAAAAATATGAAAGATTTAACAGATTCTAAAATATCTCAAGAGGTGTGAATTAAATTTTGCAAAATGTAGCCATAAACTAGTCTGTGTGTGGTTTGGAGTCCCAAGTCTAAACTTAAAGGGTGAATTTGAAAAATGGAACTGTTCTCAACTGTGAAACTTTCCAAACTCATTTTTGCGTCCATTGAAAATCAATAACGACGTACTGCGAGTAAATTGTTACATCAATATGTCTTTGCAAAGCTTTCTCATGATGCTTTTACGCTGAAGCAGAAAATAAATATCAATTGAAATAGACAAATACATTCATCAACCAAATGAAAAGTTTATATCGTGTAAAAGTACGCACTGAGAAAATAGGCGTAATTACTTAGTCCTCGTCTCGATTACAGTAGTACTCGTACGATTTTTAACATGTAGTACAATTTTTGCATTTTGGTAAGTTACATTTTTAATTATGCCGTCTTATAAGGATTAGTTTTATTTAAAAGATTTTGCCCCTGGCCCTGGGAATACTAAAACGCTCAAGTGGACAAATAATAGATGTTTCTAATCTTCTACTCCACTTTGAAGCTAATTATAGCTTTTATTCCGAATTTGTTTTTCCTTCCTCAGGCGGAAAGCAAAATTGAAATTGAATTTGCTAAAGTCCTGAAAATATGCAACTATGTTTTGGAAACGGTTGATGATCTTAAAATAATCATATCATTAAGGCTTATAATCTGAAAATGAACGTTCGGTTGAACCTTTTCCGAACAGAATTTGTCTTAATAAGTTAAAGTGTCAACACGAGAAAAAGCATAATACATAAGTCAGTCTTAGTAAAAATTTGGAGGTTTTGACTAGAACGATGGTCCAAGTTGTACATCGTCTGAAGTCATGCCCTCAGCATTATATTACTTTTCACTGAAAACTATCTGATTTTGAAAATTTTTAAATTAATGATGAACATCATTTGTATTGTCTGTGGAGTATTTTTAAGCATCTCACAGTTATTGTCAGTACAAACAGTGCAACGCTTTCACACTGAATAAATTGCTATTCCGACCGTCCATCAATATTTTCAAACCCTTTTTCAGTTCATTAAAATGTGCGTGCTTAGTCTCATAAATTGCGCTTTAAAGCTTCTTAGAAAACTTCAAACCCTTTTATTTCGGTGGCAATTTGGTGGAAATGAATCACCACTTATGCGAAGAAGTGCTATTACGGTGAACCTATTGCAAATTTCGTTGTGTTTCGTGAACCTTAAGCGACCGACGTATTTTTCAAATCATTTTAAAAAAGTCAACATATATTGTGCAATTTAAGGTGACTTTTGAAAGCACTTTTATGCGTGAAACGTTAAATTATAATTTCACTTATTAGTGTCTATGACTCATTAGCTCTGAATGTGTTTGATTCGACCACATATAGCAAATTGATTTTCATCGGCTCACAATATTTCATAAAATAATTCAGCATATCTTTGGGATTGATTGAATCGTATCGGATCGACAAAAATCCACACGCTTCTCATAATCTTTCGAAAGGAAATTTTTCAATAACGATAATTTATACGTATAAAATTTGCTTTTATACCTGCTTCCGATGCAATTAACATGATTGACATTCGGTCTATTCTGGTTCACAATGGTTTAGAATTCCATATTTTGATATTTTTGTACTTGCTCTGGTTTCCGAAACATTTGTCTTAACTATCGAAAAAAAATCACCCAAGTTAAATTCTTCAATCAAGGGTTGCCTTTTTAAAAAAGGTTTTATTTTTGAAACGACGAGTTACAGCTAGTACCAAGACTATTGACTAATAACTAACTGCATTAACGTTACACTGGTACCTACCTATAAACTAAAACTGCTGAATTGGTGCAACTAAGCATTTAACTCGCTGACCAATTGGTTATGGGGTTTATATATTTTTTCATAGCTGAACAACGAATTTTGTATTAATTTCATATTGAGTATTTGCAATTTATTTTTGAGTTGTTCGGTTTGTAAACAAACCATGCAGATCTGTACGTTCGTTACTTACCTTTACTCATTTTAGCCTTGTTTTCAGTCAAACTTACGGATGAGACCGTAAGGCAGGATATCTGCAAAGAAAAATGTAGATGTAAGCTTAATGAATATTGAAATTAAAGTTATTATAATTATAAATTGATTTGTTCTGGGTGTATATAAAAAAATTGATAACATTTTCTCGAGGTTCAAACAAGTCTTTCAGAATTCACATCATAAATTAAATTGCTATACATTTTACGAACTGCATAATGAATTCGTAATGTTGCCCTATTGACATGAAACTATTCTGTGTGTTGTATTGTAAAACGCTCAATGCATTCATTCCATCCCTTCACATAGCTTTGATTATATTGATATCTAATCGAATGGAAACTGCTGGCTTGAACAGATATTCTATTTAGTGATTATTGTTGAGATATAATTTAATGAGTTGATATGATTCTTAATGTTAAGGAATAGAGTAAGATGATTCAATGCGATATCAGAATTATTATTAGTGACTAAAAAAGATAAAATATGTACACAAAGTGAAACAAAGTTTTTGTACTGCCAAAAATCCACAAGCGGTAAATGGTCTGTATTAAAATACCAATTATATAACATGAGAAATCTTAATCACACCCCAATAAACATTTTTATTCCATTTCGTTTTATTGGATTATCAACTTTAAAATTCAATAAAAATGTTAATAACCACAATAAAGTTTCCAACGAAACCACCGCAAATCCATCAGCGTGGATCCTCAAAAAAAGTTTTACAACCAGTTGGTTTCACAAATCAGGCCCTATACCAGCACAATTGAGCTAAACATGATTCTTGAAATACGTTAGCATTCCCCATCTTCAAGTTCCGAGCTCTAGGTAGTTATTATGATAAATATAACAATAACGATAAAATAATTTACGAACGTGCACTTCTACCAGATTACCTAACATTTCAGGCAGCGCTATTTGAGAATAAAGGATGCCGCAAGCACCGTGAAGTAGAGCTCACATTGCAATGCATTATGTGAGTCGTAGTGAATCACAGGAACACAAAGAAGGAAAAGCTAAAAATACATAACATTCATCAATCTGTAACGCATTTGTGTATTCGCGTAGGTTCCAAACGGTTAAATGGGTTTCCCATCTTCAAACGCTACGGAATTTATGAAATGCGGCAGGATCCAGAAAATATCTTATCCTACCTACCCGAGAGACAATGCATTATAAATGTTTACTGACACTTCCTAATATATAACGAGAAATATCCCGATTGGAAATTAATGAAATAAGCTGGCATTTGGAACGAAATTCCCCCAATTGCTTAGCATGCCCAATGAGCTAAGGTATTTTAATTAAAAATATTCAGACATAATTGTAATTTCTACCATTATTCCAGTTATTTCATTTGTAGATGTTTTACGAATTAGTTACACTTTTTGTCCTTTCAGATATTCTTATCCCAATTACAATTCGATTTTCACGATGAAACGTATTTACAAAGGATTTAAATTAGAACAATTTTTAAAAAGAAAAAACATCTGGAAACCTATCAGCAAACATTAGGAGAAACTCAGCAAAAAGTAATAAATCTAGTTTTCCACGATTTTAAAGTAATTTTACTTTTTACTATAGTTACCTATTTTATGTCTATTTATTTACTAAAATTGAATGAATCCAAACAATGGTTAGGTAAATTGAAATAAATCCATTTATATTGAACAAAATGGTATATAGGCAAACAGATAAATCCGTTAAAAAGTCAGCTTTAAAAATTCGCTACGCAAACGTTGAAAAAAAACGATTTACCGGTTGAAAATGCCATTTCCGGGTTGAAAAAATTGTTATTAATACCTACCGGAAACCGAAATATTTTTTTTTGTTATAGCAATCTACTAGTACAGTATACTAATAAGACATTTGTCTTTAACTTAATCTACTACATTAAAAAAACACAAAGCACACACATCCTCTGATAGTCGCTTTGTCTGTAATACTACAGTATATCGGTTTGACATGTACTCTGTCACAAATTCTCGCCTTCTAAACCAGTTCGAATGGTTTAGTTCTTTTGAGTCTTCTCTGTATTTCCGCATTATCCAGGAGCTTGAGTGCCTCAGGATTTACATGCTGATGGAGTCGCTGTTCATGATTCTGTGCATACTTTTTGATGACGTAACTACTGTTTCTACATCCAAGTCTTTATGTAGATTTTCATTTCTGATATACCATGGTGCATCAACGATACTACCAAGTACTTTATTCTGGAAGCGCTGAATGATGTTTCTATTGCTCTGTTTGGTGCAGCCCCAAAGTTTACTTACTACAAAGATACACACTGGCTTGAGGACTTGATTATATAACAATAGCTTGTTGTACACTGTGAGAGCTGAGTTTCTACCCAAGAGCCAGTACATCTTTCTGTACTTTAGATTCAGTCCTTCCTGTTTCTTCTTGACGTGTGGTTTCCATCTGAGTTTTGTATCGAGGGTTATGCCTAGATATTTAGCTGTATTCCCATATGGTACAATCTTGTCATTAATGTATACTGGTTTGCAGTCTATTCGTTTGTTGGTGAAGTCGATATGAACCGATTTCTTTTCATTTAATTTGATGCGCCATTTCAGGGTCCAACGTTGAACCTCATCTATAGCTGCTTGTAGTTTTTCAGTAGATTGCATATTGCTGTCGCCTATCGCTAGGATTGCAGTATCATCGGCGAATGTAGCAACAACATTTTGATCAGCAGCAGCAGCTTGACGTAATTCTTCTTCAACCCCACTCACACTGACATCATCAGAGCCTACTGGCAGATTTGATGTGTATAGTAGATAAAGTATTGGTCCCAATGCACTGCCCTGTGGAACCCCTGCTTGAATTTCTTTTAGATGAGAGTAAGCATTGCCTTGTCTGACTCTGAAGTACCCCTCAATTACGTAAGATTGCAATATTTGTGAGTATTGAACCGGAAACAACTTTTCAAGTTTATGGATCAAACCTTCGTGCCAGACTTTATCAAAAACCTGTGCAACATCCAGGAATATAGCTGAGCAAACTTTCTTCTCTTCTAGCGAGAGTTGAGCTTCAATTATTGGTTTTAGTCTTTTCCATAGAAGTTTTCCAAATAGCTTGGACATAACTGGTAGTAGTAATATTTTTTAATTGGATTTTTAATTAAATTGGACGATATAACATTGCTTCATGGGGTGGTTTTCCAGGTTTTGGAATCATGATCACTTCTGCCACCTTCCATAACTGTGGGACGCACTGAAGTCGAAATGAGGCATTGATCAGGTTGGTGAGCTTAATCAATGCCTTTTTCGGTAATTCTTTGAGGATCTGTCCTGTGATTAAGTCGAATCCAGGAGCTTTTCTCGGATTGATATTAGTTTTTATTTCTTTAATTACTTCAGTCAGAGTGGCATTTCTTTCATCTTCATTTGGCAACCTTCTTTCATCTGGCAATCTTCAACGGGATTTCTCCTTCTTCCTGCTGTGTAATACAAGGCAATGTTTCTGCGTTATCCACTGCATTAGGTTGAAATATTTCCTCAAGGTGTTCTGCAAATCTGGGTTTTTGCTCATTGTTTTTAGCGCAGCTCCGTCTGCATTTCTGATTGGGGGTGCATGCATGATTGGTCTTTTCAGGTTTTTGGTAGTTTGCCATAGCGAATATTCTGTACTAGAATCATTAGTAAGTTTCCGTAGGAACTCGCCGATGGTATCGTTCTTTATCTGTTTAATCTCTCATCTCAGCTGAGATGTAAGATTATTTAGGCTAGTTTTATCCTGCGGGGATCTGGACTGTTGCCATTTTTTCCTTGCTTTTCTTTTTTCCGATAATAATTCCAGAATTTCTTTAGGATAGTTATTTCCTTCCAGCTTCCTTTTAATTTCTGGTGTGTTTTTCCATGCTGAATGTTGGATATCAGCTATTAGTTTTTCCACCTCGAAGTCTAACTGTTCTGGAGTACGCACCGGGACTGCGAAATTAACTCGTTCTTCCAATGCTATTCTAAAACTCTTCCAGTCAGTCCTTTTATTAGCTAGACTGAGATTGTTTGGCTTTGAAATGATATGTTCGCTCAGATCCAAATCCGGAATGATCCGAATTAAGCTCCAGGCTGTCTTTAATTTTCATATAATTACTTGATACATTTTTAATTATATAAAAGTCTATCAGGTCAGGAATTTTTTCTGGATCGGTAGGCCAGTATGTAGGTTTGCCCGTTGAAACGACTTGACATCCACAGCTTTGGACCGCTCTTAGCAATTCCCTTCCTTTAGTTGTAATTAGTCTGGATAGATAGATGGAAACCGAAATATGAATTACTTTTAATTTGAATTCGATGAATTCGTTTTTTGTCGATAACCTAAAAATATATAGAGTGAAGTTAATATGTTGCTGCTCAATTAAAATAACATGATAAAATAGAAAATACAAAAAACGTAATACATAAAATGCGTTGGCAATGTACCAAACAGGAAAAACTCAACAGCATTAATAAATTATCATCAAATATGCATTAAAAATTCAGAAATTCTCAAATCACACATATACCAACAAGGTTTTGATTATTGTCTGTCAGACAGGATGTTTCCATCGTTAGTAAAAAAAAATATAAGGAACAAAAAGTAAAATAATAAAGTAGATAAAAATATTAAATTTTATTAAATGGAAAGCCTTTATTGATCATGTTTTTCATATTTTTTAACCTCTGTTGGAATTTTTCGAACCATATCACAATGTACGTCCAACTTAATAGGTATTCGAAAATATCTTAATTTTTTCATCCGTTCAACAAACTAATTTATGTTCAAATTTAAATTCAAAACAATTTTTTGTTTTACACATTTGTGTTCAATAGTTATACCTATTTATAGTAGTAGTAGTAAACATCTTTATTTCTAAAAAAAAAGGCTATCGACCTATCGGTCTTTCTGCCCTTGTTTAATATATGTAGTCTTAATCTAAATAAAAAACAAATATGAAAATTCTATTAATCTAGGTTAACAATATTATTAAATAAACTTTCCAATTCTAATGACAAGAAAAAATTATTTTATTGTCCAGTAGTCAGTTGCGTTTGTAAGTGTTCGAGTAGCGTTGATGTAGGGAAACGGAAGCGGGATTGTCTGGTTGGTCTTGTGAGACAAAGGGGATTCAGTATGGTCCAGTTGTAGGGGTTGTTTGTCCATTTTGTCTGTAGATGTATGAGTCTTTCCGAAATCTTTGTCATGTTTGTGCGTTCGTATAGTAGTTGGGTGGGGGGGTTGTGTAGTGGGTTTTGAGGGTGTCTTATTCGTGTTATTAGTCTTAGTTTCGTATATTTTCCTGACTGTACTTTAATTCATTCCAATGTATTCCTCGGTTTCAGTCAATTGTATTGTTTATTATTTAAAATGATACAAATTGTAACATTGTAACATTTTAAATAATAAACAATAAAATTGACTGAAACCCAGGAATACATTGGAATTAGTCTTAGTGCAATTTGTTCTGTTGTTTCTATATAACGTTTTGTCCTTTCTGTTCCGTTGGTCATGAGTATATGTCCATAGTCTAGCAAGGGTCTACAAATAGCTTTATATATTTTGGTGGCGGTGTTTGTGCTAATTCCTCTGTCTTTGTAGGTTAGTGATCGAAAGTGTTTTGTTCTCTTTATTGTTTCTGCCCTGATGTTTCGTATGTGTTTAGTGAATTTAAGTTTGTGGTCAATTGTGATTCCAAGGTATTTTACGTCGTTTTTTGGTTGGGTTGTTTGGCCGTCTGCAGTTATGGTAAGGGAGTCAGCGTTGAGTCTGTGGTTTGTGCGCAGAAGTTGGTTTTTTGACGCGTTTGGTGTTAGTCTCCATTTATAAAACCATGTCATTGTGTTGTTTGTTAGTGTTTGGAGTCTTTGAGCTGCTCTCTCAGTAGTTTTGTCATGTACAATAAGTGCCGTGACGTCTGCGTATTGTAATATGTATGCCGATCTGTCGATTTGATTTTTGTCTGGTAAGTTGTAATTGTAAATGTCATGGCAGTATATATTGTAGAGAAACGGTGAGAGCGGGGATCCTTGAGGGAGCCCTTGTTCAGGGGAAAAAGAAAATGACAGTGTTTTGTCAATTCGTACTTGTAGTTGTCTGTTTTCTAGTAAGTTCTTTATGGTGTGTAGTAGATATGTAGGTGTGTGTAGTTTGTATAGTTTGTATACTAAGCCTCTATGCCAGACACTATCAAAAGCTTAGTTAATGTCCATAAACAGGCAAGCTGCCTTTCTGTCAGTTAGGTGGGTAGTTTGTATATTGTTGACCAAAATAAAGAGCGGATGAACAGTCGAGTGATGTTGTTTGAAACCAAATTGGTAGGTAGGTATATATTTTCCAATCACTTTTTCAAGCCGGTGCTTTATTATGTATTCAAAACTTTTACTTAGTACTGGAAGTAGTCTAATTGGTCTGTAGTTGCTCGGTTGTGTATTGTCCAGTCCATGTTTGGGTATAGGGATTATTAAGCCGTTTTTCCATGTTTCTGGGATTCTACCATTTGTGATGTAGTTGTTCAATTCAGTTAGGATCTGTTTATGTGTTTCTTGAGTTAGGCTTTTCAAAAGTTTTGCCTTAATTTTATCTTTCCCCGGTGCACTGTTTTGATGTACGCTAGGGCTTCATCGTACTCTGTGTCTGTGATCAGTTTGTAGGTGTAGTTTGGTGAGCTGTTAAAATAGTTCAAGTACCAGTCGTTGATCAAGTTCCAGTTGTCATTGTCGAAGTTAGGGTTTGTCGATATGCTGAAGGCCCTTTGATAGTGTCTGGCGAACGCGTCCGCTTTCACGAACGCGTCCGCGCTCGTCAATTGTGTCAGTAGTGCTAGTCTTCCTGTATTGCGCCAGTTTCTCAATTTTTCGCCAGTATGTTTTGCCTTTGTCCTTCTGTATTTCTTTATATGTTTCTAGCCATTTGTCTTGTCGGTATTGTCCAATCAAAGTTTTAATGTTTCTGTTAAGTTGGTTCAGTGTCTTTTTTAGGTCGTTATTTTGAGTGTTTGTATATAGTCTGTACAGTTCTCTCTTTTGTTTTATGAGTCTCAGTATGAATTTGGGTAGTGTATGTTGGTAGAAAGCATTTTTTATTTCCGGGCTAAATTTTCCTATGGCTAGTGAAAGTTGTTGTTGTATGGTTTCTATTGGAATGGGCTGTGCTTGCGATTGAATGTAGTCATGTATATTTTGTTTCACTTTGTCTATGTCAGTCTTTGTTAGGTTTAACTTTTTCTCTATAGGAGCTGTATTGCAGGTAGGTTGCACTATTTATAACTTCTTATAAAAATTCCATTCTTCTAAAAATGAGTATTTGCAAGTAAATAAGACCCACTAGGAGATGTATCCGATATTAAGATTTGATCAAATATCAATTTCAACAATCTACATTAGAGCGTTACTTTTTTAGCAAATTGTTATAAGGAACATTAGTTAATTATTTATATTCAACAAACCCTATTTTTTATAGTGAAATGCGGTGATTTTTTGTAAATATACATTAATTAATACGCTTAGTGTGTAAATAATTAAGCGATTTAAACTATTAGTATTATTATTAATATTACTTTATTAATTTCGCAATTATTATTATGAAATTATTGAAATATAATAATTATAATTATATTATGAATTTCATAGTTAAGTCATAATATAAATTTTCATCGTGGTCAACATGTCACTTATAAAACTTATAACTTTTATAGACTTTAATTATTATAGACATTATTCTTAGAATTCGTAAATGTAACATATGAATTTTAAAATTAATACTAAAAGAGTTACAGTAGATGAACGGTCAAAAGCAAAAGATTTCTTCAACTGAAGCCAAAAAAATGGGTCATATTCTGGCAGCTGCTACTTGTGGTTTATACGTTCCTCTATCCTATCGAGATTAAACAATTGTTCTATCTTCTATTTGAAGATTGTTGAGTAATCAACTGAAAAATCACTAACCGTTGTAAAGTAGATATGTATTGAATGTACCATAATTTGATTATGTATTTGAATCATGTTATACTAGAAATAATCTCAATCAAATGCTGCCTTTTCATCGCTTGCTATACATTTGTTGCCAGAATCTTCACCACTTGGTATTGAGTATTACTTTTAAATATTCAATTTAATTCGCAAAATTAAAAAATAACTTTATTATTAAAACGAGTTAATAAAAAAAAGCAACTATTAGCACAGATCGTGAGTCATTTCGTGTAGTAGGATACAAATCTTCCTTCCAAGTGTATCCATCGTTATAGTAAATTAGTAAATTCCTTTAGCGACTACATTTTGGGACTTAACTGAGACTAATTGGATATTAAATTTCAGGTCACACCGACAAAGTGAACTGCATGGCCGTAACTAAGCAAAGTCAGTTTTTACTGACCGGATCGGATGATATCAGTATAATCGTGTGGGATCTGAAGGGATTAAATATGAAGCTAAAAATATTAGAGCACATAGCTCCAGTTTTATGTATAACGAGTGCTCTTAATAATTCCGTCATTATATCCGGAGGAGAAGACAGCAGTATTATTATAAGCTCCCTAGCGACAGGGAAGGTCGTTACTAAAATTGATCATCACCGCGGACCTGTTACTGCTATTAAGGTGAATATCACTTGGCTTATATATTTGAAGCCTTTGGTTTGTTGCTGACACGGAAGATGCTTTAGAATTATTTAGAGTTACATCATTGCACTTTTTACTTCAGGTTACGTCCCATGGTGATATTATGGTATCCGGAAGCAAAGATGGCAAAGTATGTGTCTGGTCTCTTCACAGCTATCGATTATTGAATACCATAGCTATTGGTGCCCCTATTCAACTACTAGATGTCTCACTAGACTCTATTTGGCTGGTGACATGTTGCAGAGATAGAAAAATATATATTAAGACTGTAGCTACTGGAACTGATGTTCATACCATTACGTTAGAAGATCATAAAGCGAAAGTAGGTATTTGAACAATTCCACATTGTTTCTATTTGGAACATTTCTTTTAGATTTGTCGTGATAATATTTTGCGTGAATTAAAAGGTCATAAAATGTTCCATTTATTAAAAGCATAATCAAACACAGTTCGCGTCTAAAACGTATCAACTTTATCAACGTATCAACGTATCAACAATTTATCAACAATGTATCAACGTAAAATTTTAACATTTTCTTTTCATGAATATTTCTTCTGTTCTAACTATTCTCACTTCTGTCTACTCTTCACTGCAACTCATTACGGCCTACCACTTTCAAACTAATATCTGATCTGGTTTCAAATCTTTGTACCTACTAAATTCGTCAACATTATAAATAATTTTATGCCAAATATATAAAGATATGTATCAATATCAACAACATTATTTGTCAGTTCTGAAACAATAAACAAAAAGTTTTCAAATAATATAATTTTATTGCAAAAACACGATTTACAGGAATTCAGTTAATTTAAAGAAAAAAAACGTGTTCCCTGTTCCTTTAAGAATTGGAATTCTCCGGGAGCAATTCGTATTCCAGAGAGCAGTAACATAAATTTACAAAGTGCTTTTTCAACGCGAAATTCCTGCCGCCAATGGCAATAAGTTTCAGAAAAATATGTTTGGTTTCTTAATTAGAGACTTGCCTTGAATAACGTTCATGTTCCTAATTAAGGTGGTTTAATCTCTTGGGAATAAATTTTTGCTGCATTTAGATTGCAACGAAATTTTCATACGAAGTTTGTACAACGTCAATCAAGCCATATATACAGTTTAAACGCTCCTAGCATTTTAAGCATACTTATGTTGTTTGCTCTGATAACATAAATGATATAATTATGTTTCATCTCTATTTTAGGTTTATAGTTTATGTATAACTGAAGACAGCTGCAGGATAGTCTTGAGTTGCTCAGATAAAAAGGTTTCTGTATATGACATACATTCAGCTAAGCTAATAAAGAATTTATGCACACAAAATCTCGAAGTACCTTGTTTGAAAGTCACGGATAAGGACGACTTTTTACTAGTAGCAGGTAAGTTGTACGGCACAATTGCAAATATATTTTTTATATATTGTTCCGCATGCCAAGTATAACATTATTTTGAAGTCACTTGAATGTTTTCAAAACATTTTGAAACCCGCAAATGTTTTTTTTTTTAATTTAACACGCCCTCGGTTAGCTTCAAACGTTTCATCTAATTAAGAAGTTCATGTGCCTGCACATCGACCGCATCTTTGACTTCTTTAATTGGAAATGCTGAATTGACATCAAGTTGTATAGCAAATAAAGCAAACTTGATATACAAAAGGGTTAGTATCCGTGATAAATTATTTGCTGCTAAGAGAGCAGGAAACATAAATATTTTGAGATCTTCAGTTGAAATTATAAAAAATATTTATATTAATTTCATTAATTGGAAAATAATAACTTGCAATAATAGTTTTAATTTATGTAATTAACAGCCATTTAGCAGGCAAGGGAAAATAAATTCATGTGATCCAAATTGCAAATACCTGTTATGAACATTTTATATAAATAATAATACACATAAATCACAAACTAATGATTTGAAGGTGCATTTTACTTTATGCATGACATCTTTTGCATTGATTGACATCAATGTAACTTAATGTATTGGTAAATGGTCAACTACTATTTAGAGCTTTGTCTATAATAAGTTTTCAGTCGCTCTTCGTGAAATATTTCAGCAGTACCATACATTTTAAGGTGGCTATTAATTTATCTATAATATATACATATAAATTAATTAAATTTTGAAGCCTGGGTAAAATATATTTTTTAAACGTCGTATACAAGGTGTTCTAAAATTAACTCCGCAGCCTCCGAGGTTCGACTCGAGCGACCAAAAATAAGTCGAAACTCACAAACATTTTTTATCTGTTATTCTATAACAGATATGTTATCATATATCAAAAATGACAGTTATTTTGGAGAAATGTCTTATGCTATTTTCTTTGGAATTAAATTTCCTACAAGTTTTCTATTTAAGGTTTTCCTGTCAAATTAATATCAACGGATCTAGGAGTAATTTAAAAATTTACCATAAATAAGTTTTTCCCAAATATTTCTTGACAGATGTCAAATTTTAGAAAAATAAAATTGGTTTCGAGTAGAGCATCTAAAACTACAATTTTTCTCCATTTGACCTTCTTCGTAACTGCTCTAGTTCCGAAGATCCCTGTACTGGTCATCGAAAAAAACTCACCCTGTACATAACATATGTAGGCATTTTTCGTTTAATGATGTTAAACCATAAGTAACTGTGTCAATAGGTCTGTAAAAGATAATTACTAAACATAATTTAATAGTAAAATTGCCTTTCATGAACCACGAAATTTCTCATAAGAATGCTAAACTTATTTATAAAGTTTTCGAATTTTCACTCTCAAAATTAAAAATATTTTCAGCGTTTTATTTTATCCAATTTCCCTCTAAGAAATTGCTAACAACATTAATTCACTGCGCACAAAGTTAAATTATAAGAATCAACTACTTACTTCTTCGTATTTAATTTAATACAGGTTTCTTAAGTAAGTAAATCACTGCTTGTTCATGGATGGATTATAGCTTGTGATTTGTGTATTACGGAATTAATATTAAAACGTCCCATTAGCAGCTATTTGATTCTGATATTTGTATTGTTCTGAACAATTAATTTTAATTTTCAGTCATACCACAGAGGAACGTTTCGGACGTTTTAATTACTTATATTTTGAATAAAATAATGGAAAGATGAGTATTTAATTAATCGGCTTAAACCAGGTACATTTTGATTAACAAAATGTGTCAATGAAATATGGCGTTATTGCTATTCGACAGTAAGCGACATGTGGTAAATCAAAACGTCGATTCGATTCGATACCAGTGAGTTCAAACTGACGATAAGATTGTCCAGAAAATAAACTTAAATATATTTAACTCTGTTATAAACTATAAAAGATCAGAAGACAGCAAATCTCTGTGTATACAGTAATTACTGTTGGGTTTATAAATAAAGACTTACACTTTTCTAGGCTGTATCATTCCTAAGAGAAATTAAATGGTCAACTAAATTACATTTTTTAAGACATTCTTTATTTGATATCAGCAATTCGGGCCGAGTCTCAGATACCCGTGCGAAACTAAACTTACTCCTTTTTTAACTCATGTACTTTAAATAAGTTATTTTAGATAACTTATTAAACCCAATATATTTTACTCGATAACAGAGCAAATTGTACTGTTGTTGTGCAGTGCTGCACGATTCACTTATCTGTTTAAAATTGCTTGAGCCGAATATTTTAAATTGTCTGAAATTGACTAAAGACCGATTGAAAAATCTCGAAAATAATTTCTCACGTATTTCTAACTAGAACCTTAGTTTATTGCCTTAAAAATTTGGGATTTGAAAAATACGCAGTTCCCTACGTTCTTTATTGTGAATTGGTACCAAATGATCTAGTTATACAGTGGTACCTCGACATACGAGTTTACTTCGTTCCGCATCCTTGCTCGTATGTCAAATTGCTCGTATCTCAAAGCAATTTTCCCCATTGAAATTAATTGAAATGCCATTAATCCGTTCCAGCTCCCAAAAAACCACCTCAGTTGTTTTCGTTTAGTGTTTTTGAATAAGACAAATGTATGAACAAGAAGAAACATTGATTGATAAATAACAAATACATATTCTATAAAAAGATAGTAAAAGCTTACAAAAACGCTTAATTTTCGTCACGCTTTGCTCATTTTCACCTGCAAATCGTTTAAAAACACTGTCCAAGGATGTTTGTTTCTTACTCCCTTTCAGGATATTGCGCAAATGAGTTAGGCAAGTTTCGTTGCACAACTCCAATGCACAACCAGTTGCAACTTTTTCGGGGTGATTTTTATCCACTGACTCTACAACTTTCTCCCACATTCCCAAGATCGACTTTATTTCTCTTGTATAGGTAACCTCGTCCATATCTGGCTCCTGTTCAAAACTAATTTTTTGTTGAACCACCGTAGGCTGCTGCGAATGTATATCGTATAACTCCTCGGTTACCGGCTCCTGAGACTGTTCCTCGACGTGTTCGTTCACATATCTCTCATCCAGACCCATGGATTTTCCCAGAGAACAATCTCCTCTACCACTGACACTTCGGGTTCCAATCCTTCGAAGGCCCTTTCAGCTACAGCCTCAGGCCACAGCTTCTTCCATGCAGAGGTTAAGGTCCTCGTTGTAACACCCAGCCAGGCCTGATCAATAATTCTTAGGCATATCACGATGTTAAAGTGGTCCTTCCAGAACTCTCGAAGGGTAAGGTTTGTGTTCTCCGTCACCCCAAAGTAGCGCCGAAAAATGAGTTTGGTGTACAACTTCTTAAAATTATAAATAACCTGCTGATCCATGGGCTGCAGGATAGGGTGGTGTTGGGTGGTACCCTTACCTTTTTTACTTTACCAGAACGTTTACAAACCTGAACTGTTCGAGTAAATCATCTTCAAGATTTGGTGGGTGAGCAGGGAATTGTTGAGGACGAGAAGGGCTTGCATGGGTAGGTTGTTTTCCTGTAGATAATGTTTAACAGAAGGGCTAAACACCAGGTTTATCCACTCCACAAAGAATTTCCTGGTGATCCACGCCTTCGGTTTTGCACTCCACATAATCTGCAGTTTTTCTTTTAAAATCTTTTGAGACTTAAAGGCTCTGGGATTTTCCGAATGGAATACTAGCAGAGGCTTGATTTTGCAGGCGCCACGCGCATTGGGGCAAAGTGTTAGAATTAATCTATCCTTCATGGGTTTGTGACCCGGCATCGTCTTCTCCTCTGCCGTTATGCAAGTCCTATTCGGCATCCTTTTCCAGAAAAGCCCTGTCTCGTCACAGTAGAAGACTTGCCGGGGGATGTAACCTTTGGCTTCTATCAGTTAAGAAAACGTTTTGATGTAAACCTCAGCGGCCTTCACATCCAAACTTGCAGCCTCACCACGCCTGACGACGGAGTAAATCTCGGTACTTTTCCTAAAGTTGTCAAACCAGCCCCGACTGGCTTTAAACAAGTCTTCCGATTCCTCGTTTGTGGAAGTGTGTGTGAAGCTGCTTCTCTGTCACCCACGCCATCAGTAGTTTCTCCATCTTTTCATGTATAGAGGTCCGGAGCTTAGACATTATTGTAACCCCCGTAGCTGGCGTTATACCCTTCATCAAATCCTTCTGTTTAAGCACAGTACATATCATTGATGTGCTACGAGCGTACATCCTCGTCAAATCAATTATTAGCACACCTTGCTCATGTTTTTCTGTGATTTTACGCGCTAATTCAATTGACATCATCTTCTTCTTCGGACCCATGGTTATAAAAATAAATGCGATAATGTACAAAAAGCAAAAAACGCAAACCCAACTTATCTAAAATGCTTCGAAAACGAGGGAAACAAACACGCAGATTGAGGTCTAGTCTGAGGTGGTAGAAACTGTTATACATGCGGCCGCATGTTGGGGTCGTGTGCACCGGTGTAGTATGCGATTCCTCGTATCTCAAATCTTGCTCTCATCTCAAAGCAAAATGTATCGCCCCTCGGCGGCTCGTGTCTCTAACACTCGTATATTAAGCCACTCTTATATCGAGGTACCACTGTATAAGTAACGAATTTTTTTTATCAAAATCTTATGTAGTCGACATGCGACAGTACTTTTAAACTCAAGTCGTAATATGAATTACCAATTTTTTAAATATATTTTTTAATTTTGCATTGACTTTTCGATGACGCTTCTGTTACATTTTTCAAAAGCTATCTAAGAAAGATTAAGTTAATAAATCACGACATGTTAAATGTATATTAAATTTATAAAATATCAATCAATATATCATATCAATATCAAATTGTCAAAAATTGTGGCTCTAACTTAAATCTCATTCTCTCTTTAAAATAATTGTAAATTAAATTATAATTTTGATAAAAGGTAGTAGTAGTAAACATCTTCATTTCTAAAAAAGGCTATCGACCTCTCGGTCTTTCTGCCCTTGTTTAATATATGTAGTCTTAATCTAAATAAAAAACAAATATGAAAATTCTCTTATTCTAGGTTAACAATATTATTAAATAAACTTTCCAATTCTAATGACAAGAAAAATTTATTTTATTGTCCAGTAGTCAGTTGCGTTTGTAGGTGTTCGAGTAGCGTTGATGTAGGGAAACGGAAGTTTTAAATATATTTACCTTAAATAATAAATAAAATATAATAAAAAAAATAAAAATAAAAAAAAAAGCTTCTGCTACTTCACTAAATATGCAAAAAGCATTTTCCAACTTTTAGCTACTATATTTTGCAAACATACACACACTGCGTTTCTCATACGCCTGTTTTTCAACATACTGTTTTTTATAACACAACGATAAAAACAAACCCGCTAAAGAACAATCCCTTTAGACAGTTTTACGCGCAGCTCCAACATAATCACGGTTTTACAATAGTTTTTATTATTTAATCACAGATAAAACCTTAGAGGAAGTTTGTTACATTTGTGCAGATCTTGTTTGATCTTACTAAAAGATTACAATTTTATTTAATGGTGCTTTTGAAAATTGAAATCCAAAAACTTTTATCATCAAAAAACATGAAAATAAATATGAAATTCAATTAATGTTACGTAAATGAAGTTACCACCTTCAATGTGACCCAAAACTCCAAAATCAGCCGTACGCATTAAATAATATTGTATGTTTGGTTTTTGGTTCATGGAATTTTAAACCCCCAAATTGTAGTTGCTGAAGCGATAAAATCCACATTGGGAGCGGGAAGCGTGTACTAAGTATCCCCAAAAAGTTTATGTGTAGGTTGGAATTCACATAATTGGGTTGGTCCTTTATTGAGGGAAATATAAATTCCGTCAAGTGGTTAGTAACACATATGATTTCAACAGGCTGGAAGCTCTTAGTTAAAATATAATTAAAAGATTATTTATTTACTTGCATAATTTTTAAAAATACAGACAACGATTAAGACATCAAATTTACCATTTTTATTAGAACTCTCTATGCAATTAGTAAATGACAAGGAAATGCATGGTCCTTTTCAAGAAAACCGCTGAAAAAAACTTTTGAAGTGATTTTCAATACGAATATGTACCAAAATAACCCAAACTTAACTTTGTATATACATAAGTTTATACCTGCTTGCATAGGCACGCAACCAATTATTGAGGAAGATCTGCAAAATTTTCGGGTTCGGGCCAGTTGGTTAATAACTATCCAAGCAGATAATGAAAGGGAAAATTTAACTGTATTACTCGAGTAAGAAATGTTTGTTCATTATACGTATTTTTATAATAGGTATATTAATTATCGCTTATTAAGAACTTTCGTTTGCAACCTGTTTCAGTGTCAATTAATTTATCTTCTTCTACCATGGTAATGACGGTTGACTTTTGCAATAAAAATAATATTCAAATATACTGGGTGTCCGGAAAAGGTGCGACCAACAGTTAACGAGGCAAATCTACAGCAAAAATGAGTGCGACAAGTTCCTATAACACTTTTGCGAAAACTAAATAATAATGGATCTACAGGGCGTTTCCGAACACCCTGTATGTATAGCCTCGCATTCAAAACGAATGTTTATTACCTTTATTTCAATATTCATATCATTGCCTTAATAAGTGTAAAACCGAATATGCACCTGCATTACAACTCTATGCCGCCAGTGAATATGGGTATTACATGCAAATGGCCGCTTTGTGTCTGGTATGTTAATTGGATCATATCCGAAAGTAGGAAAAATACAGAAACAGGAGAATTCAAATTTAACTAATTTTTCCAAAATGTTTTGCTGGAGAAGAATATTCGCAACAGCATCAACAGCTTTTTCATAATTAAGTATTCAGTACTCATGAATCAGTTCACTCAAACTAGAGAAATTAATTTTCTAAGTGGCTCTTCTGAAATTCTAAAGCCAACCAATCAAAATGTTGCTTTAAAATCCGTTGAGAATTTCGTATGGTCCGTGCTGCCCGTAAATTTTCAATTCCATTAGCAGCCCCTCGGAAAACACCTGCAAAATAGGGAAATATTGTTTTTAAGGGAACGGTTGAAAACTCTGTAACGATGAAGTGTCCTAACTGAATAAGCAAGAGAGCATCTAATACTTTCCCTAATCCTAAAAGAGGTTAGCAACGTACACAACATAAGATAGCGAATTGTGATTGGGATATTACAATGACAGAATTATCAGGTCTTCATCATTTACGTTTCCTTTTTAAGCCTTAAATAAAAGATTCTATTTAATTATTATTTTCATCATTCCATTCCTTAACCGAGCTTCGTGGTGATAGGACGTGCCCAGTGCTAGTATATTTGAAGCAGGGTCGTTCACACTACTGCAAAGAATTCGAAGAATTCACACATATTTATCGCTTTAACGAGAATATACAGGTCTCCTTCAAAGGAGGGGATGATCCCTGGGAGTTCGCAAGAATTCGAATTGGATTATGCCCCCCAGGATGGTGGGTTTATTAAGCCACAGTCAACCACCACAACGCCAACACCTGATGCCAAACGAATAGCTTTGGATCATCAGGTTATAACCGATAATAATCAAACAACAAACAGCAAAACAACATCAAAACGATTTCCCCCGTATTCGCACACATTCACAGCGAACACAATACCGACCATCACCAGAGTCCAACTTGCAATCAGGTGGGAAGAACTCATCCCCAACAACAAGGATGTGATTATCAGACAAGATAATTACTTTCTAAAATTTTACAACAACTAAAGCAAGAAAACACTGTAACAACTTACGAATTACAAAAAAACGATAAACCCCCATTAATCCGGCAACAAAGATCAAACCACCATATAACACGCACATATTCAGTGGTTCATACTGGAGTGGACTTTGAAATCACCGACTTAATAGAGGCTTTATAAGACCAATATTTACGAATATTACAATACGCAGACGACACGGCACTTATCGTATATGACAAAACTATTGAGAGAGCAGCTCAAAGACTCCAAACACCAACAAACAACACAATGACATGGTTTTATAAATGGAGACTAACACCAAACCCTTCAAAAACCAACTTCTGCTCACAAACCACAGACTCAACGCTGACTCCCCTACAATAACTGCAGACGGCCAAACGACACAACCAAAAAACGACCTAAAATAACTTGGAATCACAATTGACCACAAATTTAAATTCACTAAACACATACGAAACATCAGGACAGAAACAATAAAGAGAACAAAACACTTCCGATCACTAACCTACAAAGACAGAGGAATCTGCACAAATACCGCCACCAAAATATATAAAGCTATTTGTAGACCCTTGCTAGACTAAGGACATATACTCATGGCCAACGGAACAGGAAGGCCAAAACGTTATATACAAACAACAGAACAAATTGCACTTAGACTAATAACACGAATAAGACACCCCCAAAACCCACTACACAACCCCTCCACCCAACTACTATAAGAACGCACAAACATGACAAAGATTTCGGAAAGACTCATACATCTACATACAAAATGGACAAACAACCCCTACAACTGGACCATACTGAATCCCTTTTGTCTTACAATACCAACCAGACAATCCCGCTTCCGTTTCCCTACATCAACGCTACTCGAACGCTTACAATAGTAACTAACTACTGGGCAGTTAATCCAAGATCTCTGTTTGCCAGAATTAAAATTATTCAATTAGTAGCCTAGAATAAGATAATTTTTACCTTTATTTGTTTGTTTAGAAAGAAAATAGGAAGAAGACTTAATAATTAGACATGCACCTTTATTTCTAAGTCAAAATTAACAGATGGTGCCTTCTTCTATGAGCTTTGTCCAAAATAATAACAGGTTTGCAAATATCCCACTCTCTCACTCTCTGCACAGACAAGAAGAAGAGCTGAGTTAAATTTATTCATTCAACACTCTGCATTTTCCAAACCGACTAAAAACGTGTTTGCCATGATACTTTGACCTCTGCTATGTTCAGTTTCCAAATTAGCACCAGTCTTTCTTCAAACTCCCTGTATGCAAATATTACACTTTTCGAATCGTTCTACCTTATTATTAGCTGCGATTAAAGATTTGTATAGGGGATAGTTCAGCTATTAAAAGGCTTAATTGTTTACAGTATTTTACTCTTAATATATAAAGTGGGTCGTCAAAAACTGTTCTCTTGATTGTGTGAGCCTTTGTTCGAAAAAAACTGACAAACGCTCGGACCCATCAAGTTTAGCCTTACGGGTGGCATATTTTCTTATATTATTTGAATGTTCATGTCACCTGTGGAGTGGCACCTTACTTTAAAATATCTTTTCAACGACACCAATTTTTCGTAATTTGGATTAGTGGTTTTTAAGAAATTATGAGCTTCAGAGCTTGTGCAAGACAATCGACAAGTTTTTCGTTCGTTTCGAGTTATTCATGACTTGCTCGGTTTATACTTAAACGCCGGCACATCTAAAGCGTTAAATACGTCGAATGTGGTTTTTAGCAAATTGCAGTTCAGAGAAACTTTTGCCAAAGAAAACTGATTTTTATATTAAAGTGTCTAGATAGCAAAACTACACCGTGAAAGCTTTTATTCAAAATACCACCCCACTTTGATCCCGAAAGCCAGGCAATAGCTTTTATCAGGCTCCATTGTTGGTTTAAAATCAATAAAAAATTCCTTGAATTTCTGCAATATTATTATATTTAACGTTTTTTTTACTATTTAGTGATTTACGTATTGCTTAAATAAATTATTTGACACGCTTAGAAATCAGAAATCAGAAAGAACATAGATATTTAATACAAGCTAAGGATAAATGCGGCCTGAAATATTTTTCTACTGCACATATGCGCGTCCAATTGATTGAACTGAAACGAAATTAACTGAAACTTGTTGTAAAGACGTAGTAGAGTTCAGTCGATTTCGATCCCGGAAATAAATTTCCTTCAAGTTAGACTGTAATTCAATTGGAAATGAAGTTAATTCAGAAGCCAAACAGTTCAAGCAGCGAAGTCATCTTGGACACTAATTATTATATACCCAACAGTTTCGAATACTATTCCAGGCAAGAGGATGTTTTTTGAATACGAGTTAATAAAAACTAGCGAGGTTCTCTAGCGTTATCTCTTTTGCAATTCTAACATAAAAGAGAACGCAATTCAGTTTATTAACTATTCATCACAACAGCAGAATTTCTAGCTTACTGACTGTCGAAAAGGAATGACAATTTTCGTCTGTGAAGATCAAAGCTCAGTCAGCGGGAGTTATGTTCTAGTAGCAACCAGCTATAATGTAACTCAATGTATATGCAAATTATTATTACTTTTATTCTTAAACGCAATTTTAATATAATGAAAAGATTAATTAATAAAACACTCCATATTATTACCAAATTATATTTAAGACCATTTGAGGACCATTTTAAGACCATCGTAGGACATGTGTAATATTGGAAATTGGAGAGTTTTTTAATTTTTAAGGCGTAAAGCTTACACTGAACTGACGCTTTCGCGCAAAACGTCTCAGAAGATGCAAGCTACTCGTGCTTGCAAAACGTTAGCAAGATTTTTTATTTCAAGACGGCTTCAAAATCCGAAAAACTCAGTAGTTTCAAGGAAAGACCACCAAAACATCTTTTGATGAAGTGGAAAATTGTGAAAACTATTGTCTTCTGTACTTGGGCAGTGCACTGTCACAAATTCCGATGTCATTTTTAATTTAGATTAAGAAAAAAATGTAAATAGAGGGACAAAATGAGGAACACAAACAAGATCTAACCGATGGTGTTAAATATACCGGGTGTCCGTTTTTGGAGCGCAACCATGGGGATATCGGTAACCATATAAGATACGATATTGGTTAAATTGGGGCAAAGTTGCGCAATCTGGAGTTCAGCAAAATGATTTTTGAACGTTTTAAAAAGTTCTGCTGCTTCCGGAGAGGAAAAAACCGAAATTCGGAAAAAAGTTTTCATTTTTTCCTTAGCTTATTTGGCGCGGAAATTTAAAATGAATGATACTTCAACATTGCAACTTTGTCTCTTCGACAACGTAGCGATGTTGTATTTAAAGTCAATGGATTCTCGACAACTATCATCAACTTTGTTTCTTCTTATTTACATATTTGAATTCAGCTTTTTGTTCCGATTATTATGCTGTATCACATATTAAGGTGATAAGGTGCTTAGGCATTTTCGGTATCCGAAAATAACACCCACACAAATAGAAAATGTATCGATAAATTGAAATGATAACGTGGAAAAATTCACAGAAACTGTCAACACTCGCAACAAATTTTAGTATTTTCATAACTCCGCGAATCGGAATAATTTGATGAAAGTCATACGTTAAAAACATCAAATTTTCTTCTCGCTCGATGTGTCCATTACTTGTCATAATAGAAAAAGAACGACAACTATTGCGTCACTGCCGAAAAGCTTGGGGAAAACTATATCTGGCCTATAGCATGAAATTTTTTTAGGTTCTGAAATATTTTTGAAGCACTAATTAACTAATGATACCGGCGAGAGCCCTTTTTAAAAACAATTTTATTTCGTTGGATTACAAATATTTTATAAAAGTTACTGGTTGACTGCCTACTTCTGACTGACGAGCCTCCGCCCATCTCCTTGGTAGTTATTGTCTCCAAACGGACATATGATCTGCTGGTTCATCAGTTTATGGGGATAGGTGGTCAGTTAACTCACTGGAACTTTTTTCCAATTTTTAGGTATTCACTGTTATCAAATTTCTTTCGCTATATAAATAAAATAAATATAAATAGCTTTCAGTAAACTATGTGTTTCAGTTTTAAATTAATGGTTTACAATATTCACCTTTTTCAATTTTGTCCAATCTGGAAATTTAGTGCTAATGAAGTGTTTGCGTCTTTGTTGAATTTGGATTAACACAACTTGGTTTAAACGCATTTTGATGTTTATATTTATGTATCTTATCAAGAAAACAAGGATTTGCAGATAGTGATATGGGGTGGATAGAATCAGATAGAATCAGATAGAATATATTTTGAATAATTCACTTTCGTTTTTAAATTTGGATTACTAACATACGAGAGCATTGTTTCACCGTTGTTTCCTCCAACGTTGTTTGTCTCATTGGATTACGTGTTCATCCTCAAAAACATTACTTGTTTGGGTATTACATTAGCTAAATTGAAAACCATCTGCATTCATATCTACTATCACAAATTATTTCAAAACGATAAAAGCTACAAAAGGAAAAACATAAGAAAAATCTTCATTTGGGTTTGGTTTCTAAAAAAATCGTTTTTTTTTTTCTATTTTTGTCTATTGTTGAAAATCATAAGCGGTTAACAAGTCTTTTCTTCTTCTATTATTACGACTCGACAAGTGAAGTCAGTTGACAAGTCGACTGTATGGATTATGGCTTCTTGTTCTTCACTTCTGACTTCACCCTTTTGTGAGATGCAACAGAGGGCCCAACATTCCGCCCCCTTTGAAAATTCGTAAGACGATTTTCAACACCAGTAGTCGAATTCATTGGTAGCGGGCATACTTTGCTGAAGGATCGCTTGCAGGTGCCATTTGCGGTTAAAATGATGACGACACGCAGGACTTCATCAGGACCAGGATGTATCCTCCTTGATGAGAACCATTATTCCCACTTGAAGCTAGCCTGTCGAAAATATTCATTACTCCAACGCCGCCAAAAGCGTTGCACCATTTTGTGCATGTGTCACTCCTAGTGCTTTAATCGGTTGAGTTTACTTCTTCTACTGTTCTTTGGGACATTGCGGTAAAATTTCGTATGATAAGGAAATGAGATGGTGTAAGAGGATCAAGGTCTTCAAGAATTTCGGATAAGGGAGCTAAAAGTCTTGAATTCAGGGTAGCTTCTACCTGAGTCAACACTGCATACAGTTCTTCAAATGTTAAGCGAGCTTCACCAACAATTTGTACAATAAGTACAATAAAATGTTGACTCCATTATTCAAAGATTACTCTAAGTATGCGATATCGGAAAAAGATGGACAGGACTGACAATTTGTACACTGCGGACTTCTGGATCAGCTGTTCCTTTCCGATCAGGCTCGAAGTTCCAATGTTTGGTTTATAAAAAAAAACCGTTTCTTTTCTCTATTTTCGTACATCAAGTATTTTTCTTCTTCTATTATTACGGCTCGACAAGTGAAGTCAGTTGACAAGTCGACTGTATGGATTAGGCTTCTTCTTCTTCACTTCTGGCTTCGCCCTATTGTCAGTTGCAACAAAGGGTCCAACAATTTTTAAAATTTTTTGAAATTTTTGAGGGGAAGAAAGAGAGGAAATGTGACTCTTGATAAAACATTATAACATTCAAAATTCCAGTTAGCTAATTAAAATGAAGCCTCAAATTTGAATTTCTTGAAAAAAGAAACCAGCAAAGAGAAGATTGCATGTTTTATATTTCAGTTTGGTAAGTAATGGATTATAAACCTCCACTTATATGAAATGCTCAAAAACGTGTTCGCATATACGCTAATAACCTGTCGAGGTGAAAAGCTTATAGAACGTTACACGCTTAGTATTGCCATGAATTTATGAATTTCGAATAATTGAACAACATTCAAAGACATCCGGTACTGGCGTCTTACATTACTTATTTTACAATGTTCTTCATTTTATTGGCGTTAAGCACTTAGAAGGACGCCGTTTTTGTAGGTAGCAGCCGTGTCCAAATCTTCCCATTCCGCAGTACCGATCATATCAAAAGTTTTTTGAAAGTGAAGAAGAAAACCCACCATCATCTTACGGCACATACTGGAATTATAAATTGTCTAGATATTTCACGGGATGGGCAACTGTCAGTTACTGGAGCTGATGATAATTTAGTAAACGTTTGGCAGCTCAATAATCAAGAGTTGGTACTCACATTAAATGGACACTCAGGACCAATTACAGCTGTGAGCTTTGCACCTAGTGGCCTATTTGTGGCTTCAGGTTCTGAAGATGGAACCGTCAAGGTTTGGGGCCTCACTTTGGGAACGTTGGTATTGACATTTTCGGTAAGCAAATTATTTAATTAGGTATTAATTTTTTCATGAACTCACTATAGGGGATCATCAAAGTGCATATAAAACATCGACGCACATCAGAAAGTGCTATTTGTAACTTGTAAATATTTGTTATATGTATTATAACAATGATTTTTTAAAATATTTATCATATATATCGAACTTGTGCGGTTAATGAGTAATTGCTTCTTGAAGATTGTGGTGCAGAAAAAAAAAGTCCACAGTTTATGATTTCGTTGCCAAGAAATTGATCAAACTATTCAGCTTAAATTCACAGTAGAATGAAGTCGAAGCTTCGGTGAAAGTGTTAGTTACTGAGTTGTATAATTGAAATATGCAGGATTCAAAAATATAACACATTTCTTTCCAATTGCAAAAAGAAAGCAACTTATTTTTGAGGTCGAACTACAAACGAAAATCAAAAAATTAAATCTATGTTAAATAATTTTGTGGCAACCCTCCCGTCGTCACTATATGCACACTAAATTATCTTACTGCGAAATTAATCAAGTTCTACTGTAATGTAGAAATTCTACTGTAATGTAGAAATTTACTCAATACCAATTGACTATTTGTACCTCTAGTGTGCGTCTGTGTTCTCTATTCAAAATATTGTTATGAATACAACTCTAAATGTGGAAACTGTAAATGCGAAAATCAGCTATTTATGATGAGTGGGCTGCTTATATATAAATGTAAATTGTTGGAAATTATACTCAACATCGAAGAACTCTCTTGATTGCCACAGGGGCCTATTAACCGGCTGTGCCTGTACTGTGGTTCTCGATGTTAGTGAATAGAATGTCTGCGCGAATAGAATAAAATAAACTGAAACGAGTGAGTCGTACATTCCCGTTTTGATTTTTTTTATTCGAACTTGCATTCTATTTAATTGTTGTGTATATTTTCCTGACTGTACTTCAATTTATTTCAAAAATTCCTGGGTTTCAGTCAATTTTATTGTTTACTATTTAAAATGTTACAAATACGTTTCGGTGTCTTTCTCCACCATCATCAGTTTGTATGTCTAGATGTTTCTACCTTCACATTTGAATGTCCATTCAACATTCATTATTTGTAACATTTTAAATAGTAAACAATAAAATTGACTGAAACCCAGGAATTTTTGAAATTGTATTTAATACAACCAAAGACATTAGTAGATACACGAAGCTAGTCATTCATAAATCCCAATTTGTTTGGGAGCATCATTGGTTCTATCAATCTGCGATTCGTAATTGAAAAATAACTGGTAGGGATAAAAGTACTTTAAGTACTTATAAAGTAGAACCTATCGATATATTTACAAACATTAGAATTAATCCCAGGACACACTACACAAATATTTATATTAATCGACTTATTGTAAGCATAAAATATTTTTTGATTTGCTAACCTCCATATCTACATTACATTTGAATTACATTGAAAATTAATTTTGTTTAATCATTTAAGCACGAATCAGTAGGGATCAAATATGACTCTTGGCTTGTACATTTAACATAACATACGCCACTGGACTCTGTTTATAAATGTACAAGAGGAATATAGGTTGGGCAAATTCAAGCCGATTTTCCCGCAAACGAAACCACGTCGCACCATTTCTTATAAGTGTACCCTTTTATTAATTATTGTGTATACTTTCTTGACTGTATTTCAAATTAATTCAAAAGAAATTCCTGGGTTCCAGTCAATATTATTGTTTATTAGTCAAAATATTTTACAAATCCGTTTCGGTGTCTTTCTCCACCATCATCAGTTTGTCTAAAATACACATTCACAGTCGTCATTAATTTAAAACAAAAGCTCTGCTTAAATATACATACTAAAATACAAATTACAACATATTAAAAAGTATATTAAAAACATAGGATCACAGGTGATGAGTCAGGACAATCATGTTCGGGAAAAGACTAGAGTTTATTGTTTAGAGATTTAAATTTTACTTACATGTATTGCTGTTTCTACCTTCACATTTGGCCGACTATTGAAAAATCTTTACTTTGTTCAATATCGAGCGAGAGAATAAAAAAACTGTTTATATATTTGGCATTTTCCTTTGCATTATAAGGATATCACTTGCTCTGCATTTCTTCAATAGATCAGGTGTTTATATTTTATGTAGTTGGTTTAATTAGTGTATATAGGTATTCATTTAATTAGTGTATGATATACAGAGCTAAGATTGTCTGTGTCTGATCTAAAATTCATTGCATTCTGATGATTTTTAATTCGTATCATTTCATGGATTCTTCTCTTATTATAATTGTCAACCAATTGTATCACCAAGGTCGCTGTTGCGTACGTACCAAGGAGTGCTTGCAAAAGTTCTTAGTACTCTGTTCTGGAATCGTTGTTTTTTCAAAATATGACAACGGCTAGCACATCCCCACATTTGAATGTCATAGATCCAAATAGGTTTGAGAATTTGGTTGCAAACTAATAGCTTGATGTAGATGGAAGTGCGTGATTTTCTTCCAAGTATCCAGTAGAGCTGTCTGAAGCTGATCTGCAGTTCTGCAAGTTTGATTTTGGTATTCTCGACCCATTTAGCTTTAGCGTCAAAGTTCATGCCAAGTTATTTTGCTGTGTTTTCGTTAGGGATTATATTTCCATTTATTGTTAACCTCTTTGGATCTCGAAATCCTTTTGTTGGTGTAGTTCGCATGTACTGCCTTCTGGTCGTTGAGTTTTACCTGCCATCTCTTTGTCCAATTCGACCTAGTCATTGGATTTTTGTAGAAGCAACGAAGATTCTTCATCAGTTTTAACTGTGGCTGTGTTAGCCGTGTCATCCGCGAATGTTACCGTTACGACGTTTGTTGTTTGCGGTATGTCACTAGTGAACAGAAGATATAGGATTGGGCCCAGTACGCTTCCCTGGGGTACTCCAGATCGAATTTCTTTAAATTTTTTATTTTCCGAATACTCTGAATCGTGATTCACGCGGAACATTCTGTCTGTTTTGTAAGATTTTAACAAGTTGACGAATTGCACTGGCAAGAATTTGTTAAGTTTCCAGAGTAAGCCTTCATGCCAGACTTTATCGAACGCTTGGGATACATCCAGAAAGATCACTGAACACACCTCTTCTCCTTCCAGAGCTTTTTCTATGATGTCGATCAGGCGATGAACTTGTTAAAGTTTTCCACAGAGAGTAGTTTGCACTTTTATCGGCTGTTTTGTTTTGTTTAGATTTTCCAAGAACGAGTTTGCAGAATTTTCTTGTAGTCGCTGGATCAGTCTGTTCATATTTTGACAGTCGGAGTTTAACTTGGTTTTTTATCGCAGGATCTCAGACTCCTCACTTCCATCAGGTAGTTAAATCGGGGGTTTTATGAGTGACTGTTTTAGTGTTGGTCCAGACCGTTTGCCGCATTAATTCAGTTAAATTAGCCACTGCTTCATCGAGCTGGTCATTTGTGGTAAGATCAATATCTAGATTAATTTCTTGATCCATTTGGATTTTAAAACTTTCCCAACCTGTAGTTTTATTCATAGAGTTGGTTTTACAGGTTTTTTGATGAAAGTTTCACTGAGGGTTATAATTATCGATGAATGATCTGAATCTAGGTCATAGTTGTCTTCAATGTTGATAAAATCGGATGCCATTTTTTTGGTTATAAAGAAATCCAGAACATCAGGAGTTTTATTTCTGTCGGTTGACCAATACGTTGATTTACCAGATGAATGTACGTTACACCCCATCTTATCGATGGATTTTTTGAGATCTATGCCTTTCGTATTATCCAGTCTGGAGCCCTAAAGTGAGTGTTTTGCGTTGAAACCTCCACCCAGGATGAATCTGTTACCCATGTGCTTGAGGATGAGCATATAATCTTCTTCTTTGAGGTCATGATGAGGGGGCAGGTAGACTGCTCCTACTTAAAGTGTTGTTTTGTTGATGAAACGATTAATACGGTTAGTTGTATTTTATCCAACTGTATGCTGATATCCTCATTATATTTTAAACTATTTTTTATGAATATAGCGCTGCCACCGTTGGCTTGATTATGGGGATGAATAGTGTGGTGTACGTTGTATCCATTTATTTTAATGTGACTTTGTTTGGTGAGATGAGTTTCAGGCACAAAGCTTATATCAATTTTATTTTCTTTCAAATATACCGAAAAATCTTCTATTCTCTCTCGAATGCCATTAGCCTTCCGTGTTCCAATCCGTAAATCTTTAAAAGCCATAATTCTTTTTTAGATTTTCTTTTATTTGGCGGAATTCTACTCTCAATTGAGGATAGTCTGTTCGATAGCGTCTCCTGATATATCCAGCAAATTCGATTTTTTTGTCAAACTTCTGCATCATAGCTTTCATTAGGTTGAGCATTTCATTGTCATTTGTGTATTGTTGCTCGGATGTGTAATTTTTCTTACGTTCGTTTTGCATATTATTCTTAACCAGTTGAGCGAAAGTTAAGTTTGGGTTAACTTTTGTGTTTGATAAACTTTGTTCTTGCCGCACTTGGCTTCCACGTTTTTTGACTTTTCACACACAGCAGTTAAATGGTTTCTTGCAGATTTCACACATCTAGGAGACTGCGTGCAGTATACTTTTGTATGTCCATACTATTGCTATTTCTTGCACTGGGGGATCATTTTATTTGTTCTACGTGCTTCAATAGTGACCTTCATGCCATTAATGTATCTGATTTCATAAACTTTTTTGATGTCTGTTCTGTCGCTGGAAGTTAGCATAAAGAGGGGCAGTCTCTTTTCGATTCTTTCTCCGTTTTATCCTTTCGTTATATTTAGTTTTTGTACAATTCGAATCCCTGCTGAGCAAGATCAGCCGAGATGTCATCCACGTCAGTTGAAAAATTTAGATTCCTTGCCATTACTTTGATGCCTTTCGTTTGCTTATTTTCGTACGTGTATCATTCAAAATTGTTAAGGTGTAGAGCAGCAGTCATTCTCCTGTAGTCATCACTGCTGGTACGTATTTATTTTAATTTTTGTTTTCATTGATACATGTTTTATTGTGTTCAATATATTTCAAGGCTTTCAATCTTTCAAGAGGATTGTTCATCTTTCTCTCTTTGTTTTCATTGAATACCCTTCGGTCTCTTTTTTGGACATATCCTCTTCTTCATCCCATGTTGGAGGAGTGAATGGAGTGGATGGTCTGGAATTTTTGTTTTTTTTTTCGGTGAGGTTTTGGAAAAGCTCTCTTACGCACAACCAGAGCTGATGTTCTGGCGCTCTGCGTTGTGTGGGACTCCAGCTTAGCTTTCTACCCACTTTTCCTCACTTTATTTCCTCACCTCCGAAGTGGTGTTTGAACTAGCACCGAGATCATTTCTGTCCTATTATGCATTCGTATTTTACTCCCTCATTATCCCTGTGTATTCAATGAATTCCAGAAGAATCTTGAGGGGGGTACGCATGATCTGGTCTGGTAGAACTTCATCTCCTCCCAGGAGACTTCGTCTGCCTGTTGCATATGCCGTGCAATGACACATAATATGTAGAGTAGTTTCGTCCTCTAATTCGCCCCCCAACAGGTCGTTTCATCGCTCAGTCCCATCCTGAAGAGGTGTTTCTTGCAGGGGCGTGTCCTGTTAAAAAGGCCACTATCCTCCTTATTTTTTGCCTGCTGAGATCTAGCAGTTCGTTTTTTACGCCCTGGTTGTGGAGGTCCCACCAACTGCCTTGCGGTAACGAGTCGCGGTGTCTCCTCTCAGTACTTTTTATGTTCTTCCAAGATCCATTGCCCAACTCCCGCCCTAACTTGGGCATGAGATATACCACAAGCAGGTTCTTGGTTGGTCAGTGGTTGCTCGGCCCCTGCCTTAGCAAGTTCCGCAGCAATCGCGTTTCCTTTGCTCCTGTTTGTCCCAGTTGCCCAAGTGAGTTTTACTCTGTTTGAGTTCGCAGCCAGGGTCGTAAGTTCTTTTACACAATCTAGCACACATTGTGATCTGATTGTGTACCATTTAAGTACCTTTATTGTGGCTTCATCTCCGGTTACGATGGTAATATGCAAACGTGTGTAGGCTCTTTCCCTCATTTTCCGGGCGCAAATTGTTATTGCTAGTATGCTTGCGTGAAAAGCGGTCGTGATTGTACCCAGGCTTAAGGTAATCCTTTCCCCGATTCTTCCTATTCCGACTATACCAGATACTGATAGCTGATGGAGTCGCTCCACCATTTCGCTCCTCAACCAGAACATAAGTTCTGAAAGGTACCGAAATGCTTAGAGTTTTAATTTGATCAGCTTTCAATCCCATGGGTTCGACGGTCTTCAGCTTTCTGAAGATCGCGTGGTGTCCCAATTTCGTCGCTTTCCTGAGAGCACCGTCACTCATACGGTAAACACTTCTTAGGGCCTCAGCTTGGTCTAGAATTACCTACGATAAGTTGTTTGATGTCTCGAAAAAGTTTGCTTTTTAATAATTAATCAATTTCTTCTGATTTTCTACTATTTCAACATCTTGATGGTCTTCAGGGGATGGGGTAAGAGGTCTGCTGGAGTAATTTCCCAGATTCTCAGTACCGGGTTCTCGATTTTGATTTTTTCTTTCCCAAAGTTGTCTTTTTAGTAAAGCATTTTCCTCTGCAAATTTTTCCATCTGTTTCTTTAACACGTTTATCTGGTTGATTAAATTACCTATTTCTTCCGAAGTGTATGTTGGCATCAAAGATGTATTTTGTGCCTGCAGCACAGGGTTTGGTATAATAGGCTGCGTCGCCATTGTCTGATTTTGTGGTTCATACATACTTTGATTGCACTTTTAATTAGCACATGCGGTTGATAGCCGCTTCACTATGTTAAAGTGCCTTATCAGCACAGTGTACGGTTAATGTACTTTACTCGCGAGTATAATACTATGTACATCTACACACTTGTTTTGTTTGTTCGAGTTTGATTCTTTATGCGCGACCACATGTCCATACAGTTCGGAATTCAAGGCTACACTTGTGCAAAAATGAGTTGAAATTGATGCATTTTATCATAATGGCTTCTTTCAGAAATATTGATTATCCATTAGAAAGGAACATAATACAATGCTTCGCGCTTTTGTAATTTACTTTATCGCCTCCACTTGCAGATTCAAATTAGATTTTCGCAGGTTAATGTGATCACAGGAATTAATTTAAAACTCAGATACAAGGCTTTGTCTGCAGAATGGTACATCTGTTACTCCTATAGCGGATTATTGCTATTTCTTTTAAAGGTATTCATTAATTGTAATGAGACGTCGTTTCTCTTTCCCGATGATTCTGCTGCTCTTGTGAGTTCACAAATTACGCTTTACGATTTCCTGCAAGTAATTTAAATATTTCCGTTTGCACTTTAGATCATTATGTAGTATCTAACGTTTTATTAAAAATATTAGTTCGTTTTTATTAGCGAATAAATCATAGAACCCAAGAGAGCATTTGCAACAAAACTAAACTGGTAATAATAATGTATGTTTAGGGGGAGGAAGAACTTATTTAAAAAACTTCAAAGTAGTTCATCTTTAAATCAGTTTTGTATTTTTGAAAATCTATTTCAATTGACTTATACAAAATTAATGTTGTTTCAGCGCCATTCATCTTCAATATCAGCGGTTTTCGTTCTGATGGATTCCAGCAGAATAATATCCAGAGATGATGACGAGACCATATACATGTGGCATGCGGACAATGGTACAGTTTTGCAAACATGCTCTGGGCTAAGCAAAAGTGTAAAAACTACAACAAATATGAAATATGCAGTAGCCACTACTGGACGCACTACACTGAAGATATGGTCGCTAATGAGAGAAGATGAAAGATATGCTGTAACACATTCAGGAGAAATCTCTTGTTTTGTGATAACAGTGGATTCTACTCATATCATTACAGGGTCGAAAGATGCGTCTTTGAAAGTCTGGTTAGTGGCTGGAGGAAAGTTGTCACAGGTAAGTGAAAGTACAATTATTGACAAGTTTTCGCTTGTTCTAAATTATTTCAAATTAAAAAAAAACAGGGTGCATTAAATGTAGTAATCGATATTTTCTTACTAAGGGCTGGAAGTTGATGTGTAATTTATATCGTTTTATCATTTATTCTAGGTCTTTAGTTCACCATTTTGCCGCACTAATCAATTTCATTCATTGCTCTGTTATTACATTTTATTTTATTTCATCTTTTATTAAATTTTTAATTTCCCCACATTAGCCTGCCAATTATTGTCTTTCACTCTGTATGGTAACGTTATTTTATGTTCTGTCTGACACTTTATTTGTTGGTCTAAGATGCCTCATGTTTTTTTATGCGATTCATTTAGTTTTTAGTATGCAATGATTAGTTTGTAAGTACACAATAATTTTATCAGTATTTTTGAACGGATAAGGAGATAAAAAATCTTCTTTTTCCTTCCAATCTAGGTAAGTTTTGTGCGAAAGTCTTTAATACTCAATCTCTATTAGACCGTGAGGGTTGACAAGTCAAGTTAATTTTCTCGTTTTTATTCCTTTTTCTCGTTAGTTTGTTCTCTAATATTTTAATTATTTTGATCTATATTTAACTTGTTTTGTGGCATAACAAATTTTCAAGGGTTATTTTATGTACCCTTGAATTACATGCACACTTCATTACAAAAGCCTTGTTTGATTGGACTTTTCTTATTACCTTAAATTATTTTCTAGACACTCTATCGCCGTTAATTTAGATATAGTAACAACGTCGATATTTTCAATAATTTATCCAGTGACTTATTTCACTTTCAATTGTACCATTTCCGCCTCTCGACTTTTTCTTAATTCCTACATATTTCTAAACCACTATTCGCAATAAATTATATTGCGCTTTAAAATTATGAGAAGTGCAATTTGAGTGCAGCTGAAAAAATGGTTGTAAATATTTCACATGGAGAAATGTTTTATATTGCCCTGGAGGTGGAAACAGATAAGCGTACTTCCCTTTTACTATAAAACATATTTCAAATTTACTCTATAAATTGTTATTTAGATAAATACAGTTCCTAATAAAATAAAATTCGTCTAAGACGTTTGCTCGAATTTATATTAATGCAAATATTTTTACAGATAAATTAGATTATTGGTATTTCTTATGGACATTAACTCCAGAAGTAATGAAATGGAGCGCAATAATAATTCACACTTCGGAAGAAGTGTTGAGGAACATTACTCATGGATATATCTTTTGAATTAAACCTGTCCAGTCATTATTCTTTTTTGTGTCACTGTCTTGAAACGGTAAACATATTTAAATATTGGCAAAAATTTGAAACACCTGGGAGGCAATTTTGGTCCCCATTCGTCGATAAACTGCCCAAAATAATCATATTGATCTATACGTTTATTAGAATACTTATGATATTTAAATAAAAAAATAAAAGCATGATAAACACCGTTCAGGGACGTCTACGTAAATTTCTCTCGTCAATGCTACTGTACTGTACTGTTTTGGTATTAAAATGGAGAGCTATTAATTTTAAATCATTAAATTATCCTCCGTGCGGCTCGTATGCCGAACTTTCTACAACTTTACTGAAAATGTCCATTTTCCGTTAATCTAATTTGCCTGGCAATGGGAAGAGCAAGAATTAGTAAATAAATGCAACTAGCAAAGAAAATAAAAATGTTAGAAGTTGTTGTTGTTCATTCTATAGTAGTTCGATTCAATCAATATACAATATTTTTCCAAAATCTGAAACAACTGAAACCGATAGCTTAATATTTGAATAAAACTGTAAAATTGACTCGACTTGGTGAAATATAAAGTGTTCCCGTTTCGGCACGTACGTAAATCTTGCTTTTGGGATCCATCTAATAAAACCATAACCGATTTCAGGATTATGTAGGGTCTGTTCTATTATGTTTTGCATAAAGCCGATTTTATTATTGGGTAGGTGTAGCTTGTAACATACTAATCCCCTACCGACCTATATTAAGGCCATTCAATAATCATTACTTTTAATCCCAGTTTAATTGTAGACTTGCTATTCACCTTTTTTGTCAAAGTTAAATGCCCAACTAATGTAATAAATACTAAGAAAAAATATTTATGTTCAATTTTAGCAAAAAATAGCGAAACTTGCCGATTGCACGTAACATTGATACCTACATATGTTTAAAAATATCACTACTTCTTGGGATACGTAATAAGGCAAGGCAAGTTTAAGACGACAAGCAATTAAGTTTTCTAAGCATCCAAAGTATTTCTCAATATTGACTGATTGTACAAAGACTAGTAGTGACAGAATTTATTGTTCTACATTATTTAGTTTCTCAAATATGATCTGCAGAAAAATGTGGAATACGTACGCAGCGCAAATCCCAATTCTTAGACACTTATTAATTTTTTTACACAAAGGAACTATTAACAAAACTGACGATGCAGGCCTTTTTTAACGTGCCTCCCTATACCGGGAGTCCGTTTTAGGAGCTCAACCATGGGGATCTGGGTAACCATATAAGATACGAGATTAGTCAAATTGGGGCAAAGTTGCGCAATCTAGAGTTTACGAAAATGCTCTTTGAAAATTTCAAAAATGTTTGCTTCTTCCGGAGATATCCGGAAAAAACCGAAATTCCAAAAAAAGTTTTTAATTTTTCCTTAGCTTATTTGGGGAGGAAATTTAAAATGAATTTAAAATGAATAATACTTATTTACATGTTTGAATTCAGCTTTTTGTTCTGATTACTAAAGTTGATGGTGGTTGTCCAGAATCCACAAGTTGGATTTTAAATACAACATAGCCACGTTGAAGAAGAGAAAAATTTGAAATCATGAAGTATTATTCATTTTAAATTTCCGCGCCAAATAAGCTAAAGAAAAATATAAATTTTTTTCGAATTTAGGTTTTTTCCGGATATCTCCGGAAGTGGCAGAAAATTTTGAAATTTTCAAAGAGTATTTTGGTAAACTCTAGATTGCGCAACTTTGCCCCAATTTATCCAATCTGGTACCTCATATGGTTACCGAGATCCCCATGGTTGAGCTCCAAAAAAGGACACCCGGTATATAGGAACGTAGTTTTAAATATTTAAGAAAAATCTGATAAGATCACCCCAACAACTTTTCTGATGCCCGCAAACCCAGACTCAACACCAGACGTTCTACTGCACACAAGAAACTTGACAAACACCATCAACAACATAAACTTAACCAACGAACTTGGATCCGACCACCTGGCTATTACGTTTAACATAGACTTACAACATACGCAACCTACCTCCAATACACCTCCTATAGAGAAAAACTTAAACCTAACAAAGACTGACATAGACAAAGTGAAACAACATATACATGACTACATTCAATCACAAGCACAGCACATTTCAATAGAAACCATACAACAACAACTTTCACTAGCCATAGGAAAATTTAGCCCGGAAATAAAAAATTCTTTCTACCGACATACACTACCCAAATACATACTGAGACTAATAAAACATAAGAAAGAACTGCACAGACTATATACAAACACTCAAAATAACGACATAAAAAAGACACTGAACCAAGTTAACAGAAACATTAAAACTCTGATTGGACAATACTGACAAGACAAATGGCTAGAAACACTATCAAAGGGCCTTCAGCATATCGACAAACCCTAACTTCGACAATGACAACTGGAACTTGATCAACGACTGGTACTTGAACTATTTTAACAACTCACCAAACTCTGCCTGCACACTGATCACAGACACAGAGTACGATGAAGCCCTAGCGCACATCAAGAACACTGCACCGGGGAAAGATAAAATTAAGGCAAAAGTCTTGAAAAGCCTAACTCAAGAAACACACAAACTGATCCTAACTGAATTGAACAACTGCATCACAAATGGCAGAATCCCAGAAACATGGAAAAACGGCTTAATAATCCCTATACCCAAAAATGGACTGGACAATACACAACCGAGCAACTACAGACCAATTACACTGCTTCCAATACTGGGCAAGGTTTTTGAAGGCATAACGAAGCAGCGGCTTGAAAGAGCGATTGGAGGGTATATACCTACCTACCAATTTGGTTTCAAACAGCATCACTCGACTGTTCATCCGCTCTTTATTTTGGCCATCAATATACAAACTACCCACCTAACTGACAGAAAGACAGCTTGCCTGTTTATGGACATTAACAAGGCTTTTGACAGTGTCTGGCATAGGGGCTTACTATACAAACTATACAAACTACACACACCAACATATCTACTACACACCATAAAGAACTTACTAGAAAACAGACAACTACAAGTACGAATTGACAAAACACTGTCATTCTCTTTTTCCCCTGAACAAGGGCTCCCTCAAGGATCCCCGCTCTCACCGTTTCTCTACAATATATACTGCCATGACATATACAATTACAACTTACGAGACAAAAATCAAATCGACAGATCGGCATACATATTACAATACGCAGACGACACGGCACTTATTGTACATGACAAAACTACTGACAGAGCAGCTCAAAGACTCCAAACACTAACAAACAACACAATGACATGGTTTTATAAATGGAGACTAACACCAAACGCGTCAAAAAACCAACTTCTGCTCACAAACCACAGACTCAACGCTGACTCCCTTACAATAACTGCAGACGGCCAAACGACACAACCAAAAAACGACGTAAAATACCTTGGAATCACAATCGACCACAAACTTAAATTCACTAAACACATACGAAACATCAGGGCAGAAACAATAAAGAGAACAAAACACTTCCGATCACTAACCTACAAAGACAGAGGAATTAGCACAAACACCGCCACCAAAATATATAAAGCTATCTGTAGACCCTTGCTAGACTTTGGACATGTACTCATGACCAACGGAACAGAAAGGACAAAACGTTATACACAAACAACAGAACCAATTGCACTAAGACTAATAACACGAATAAGACACCCCCAAAACCCACTACACAACCCCCCCACCCAACTACTATACGAACGCACAAACATGACAAAGATCTCGGAAAGACTCATACAGCTACAGACAAAATGGACAAATAACCCCTACAACTGGACCATACTGAATCCCCTTTGTCTTACAAGACCAACCAGACAATCCCGCTTCCGTTTCCCTACATTAACGCTACTCGAACACTTACAAACGCAACCGACTAGTGGACAATAAAATAATTTCTTCTTGCCACTGAAATCTTATTTATTTAATAGTATTGTTAACCTAGAATGGGAGAATTTTCATATTTGTTTTTTATCTAGATTGGGACTGCATGTTTTAAACAAGGGCAGAAATACCGATAGGTCGATAACCTTTTTTAGAAATAAAGATGTTTACTACTACTATTGTTAACCTAGAATAGGAAAATTTTCATATTTGTTTTGTATTTAGATTAAGACTGCATGTATTAAACAAGGGCAGAAAGACCGATAGGTCGATAGCCTTTTTTAGAAATAAAGATGTTTACTACTACTACTACTACTCTGATAAGATTTGGTATATATACCTTGACAACTGATTATTATTTAAATAATTTAACTCACTTTGGGTGTAAAGTATTACTCCAGTGTTTAAAAGCTTTCAACAGAAGAAAATCGTAAAGAGAATATCCAAGAACATACGAAACATGCGAAAAGCTATTTGCGGAAGCCTTGGGCTTTGAAACAACACCTTGGAAATATCTGGTTAAATTTTGCGCAAGTAAGTATTTAACGGGTTTCCCCATGCTTAGAGCATGACTTTATAGTAAATGTTGACCCACTTGGACCAGATCTAGTGGTTCATAATCACAATTTTTCAATGGACACATTAAAAATTATTTCGTAATTGTAATATGTGGTGCCGTATTATAGTGACCAATATATCTATCAAGTTTTCAAAATTTAAGTGTTTTAGATCTGCTTTCATAAACTTGACAATGTGGCTATTGTATGTATTAAATATTTTTGTTGTAATTATAACATCAATTAACTAACTGCGTTGGTACCAAACTTTATAAGGTGTTCAAGAATTTTTCCAGTTTTCCTTTCATTTTTCTGTAGGGCAAACATTTCTAATCGTCCGATCTATAAGTTTCTGGTAATTGTTTTGAAGCATATTCGTTTACGAGAAGGTTTCAGACGTTGACAGCTTTTTAAAATTGTCAGTTTTTTATTTTTAACACTTAAAAAGTTAGGAAATTTTGCAAAAAAATGAAATAGGAAAATACTTCTCGAGACCTTTTATTCAAGAGATCCCAATGGTTTTTGCAATTTCCGAGATATGAGGACCTAAAGATGGAAAGCGATTTAAAATTTACAGTAGTAGTAATAAACATCTTTATTTCTAAAAAAGGCTATCGACCTATCGGTCTTTCTGCACTTGTTTAATACATGTAGTCTTAACCTAAATATAAAACAAATATGAAATTTCTCTTATTCTAGGTTAACAATCTTATTAAATAAACTTTCCAATTCTAATGACAAGAAAAAATTATTTTATTGTCCAGTAGTCAGTTGCGTTTGTAAGTGTTCGAGTAGCGTTGATGTCGGGAAACGGAAGCGGGATTGTCTGGTTGGTCTTGTAAGACAAAGGGGATTCAGTATGGTCCAGTTGTAGGGGTTGTTTGTCCATTTTGTCTGTAGATGTATGAGTCTTTCCGAAATCTTTGTCATGTTTGTGCGTTCGTATAGTATTTGGGTGGAGGGGTTGTGTAGTGGGTTTTGGGGGTGTCTTATTCGTGTTATTAGTCTTAGTGCAATTTGTTCTGTTGTTTGTATATAACGTTTTGTCCTTTCTGTTCCGTTGGTCATGAGTATATGTCCATAGTCTAGCAAGGGTCTACAAATAGCTTTATATATTTTGGTGGCGGTGTTTGTTTCTAAAGCCTAATTCCTCTGTCTTTGTAGGTTAGTGATCGGAAGTGTTTTGTTCTCTTTATTGTTTCTGTCCTAATGTTTCGTATGTGTTTAGTTAATTTAAGTTTTTGGTCAATCGTGGTTCCTAGGTATTTTATGTCATTCTTTGGTTAAATTTTACATTTTCTTTGTGTTTGACGTTTTATCGCGATTTACGAGACTCTCAGACTCGAGTTTTGAGTCAAACTTTTTTAAACTTCGAGGAGCCTTAATACTTTGAGGCTTTTGCTCTTATATTTTTACAGGTTAGGAATTTCCGATAAAACCTAATTGAGCAATAACGTTCTATAGGCCGTCTTTACGGCTGATAAATTTTCAGTAGTTTCCAAATTGTAAAATAGACCTACAAACATTTTTTTATTTCAGTTTACTATTGGAGATCAAAGCTTTATTACTTACATTTCGTTACCGAAATATAGTTAGAGAAACGCTGTATGAAAAAGAAAATTAAAATATAAATGTAGCAGTCTTGCCGAATTTTAAATAATGGGCGGTTGAAACCGGAACCGTATGTAGAAAAACAATGATGCATTTCATCTGCAGCCGTTTTCATGTGCATATATTTAATTCTATAGTAAATCATTCTGAAATGAAAGAACAGTAATATATGATAGCATTACGGATCTAAAGAGTTTGATTTATTTTCAAGGTAAAAGCTATAACGTAAAAAGCAAAAATAAACATTTACATCATACAATTTTTGCAAAATCTAGAAAATATCTACTATCCTGACACGTTGAGAATAATTAATCGACACTTTTCATAAGCAGCATTTCAATAATAGTAATAGTGTGCAAAGTTTACGTAAATAACAATAATGTGAAACATACAATAATATGAAAACACTGGGCAGAAAGACCGATAGGTCGATAGCCTTTTTTAGAAATAAAGATATTTACTACTACGAAAACACTAAAAGTCATGAAAGACACAGCGCATCGAAAAGACCAAATAGAAAATAAAAGACTAAAAAATTAAGCTCCCGAAATTAGCGACAATACACTAAAATCACTAAATAATTGTGATGAAAACTACAATGTTGTAAAGACAGAAGAACGACCTAATAACATCATTACCAAAGAATAAATACAACAACACAGAATCACAAAACTACAGACTCTCGGTATTCCGGTAATAAATAAATAAAAGCACAAATCAGTATTTTTTCAGCTACAGCTTTTATATTAAACATTTTCCACTAGAACCGATATATGAGAAAATGAAGATGGTTGCAATAAGTTTGATCTCCCTGTACCTCAAAACTTAACTGCAACTGCTGCAGCTAATAGTTAGTTTCAAATGCAGTTTTGAGAACTATTATTGCCCCAGTAGATGCCAAATGTGGATATTTTTTTAAAAAGCACCTGCGTCTCAAAAAGGTAATTTAAGACGTCGATATTCAGCAACATATATGGAAAAGACAACAATTTTCAATTTATAATTCATTATTCAAATAACTTATAGCGTCGCACCTTATTCCCACCTATAAATTTTATTTCAGATATATAAACAAGTCATGGATTAAATGTCACCTATTGATAGTTCACAGGTAGATAACTTAGCTAAAGTTGACAGGGGCTCTTTCGAAATACCTTTTCTAAAGACATATCATATAAATCTCCAGCTGAATAATATATAATATGTTAGATTGATTATTGGAAACCAGCTTTTACGAGTATACGCTTCTGCTGTTTCTTATATTAGCTGAAAATATTTGGTTTAGATTTTCCTGCTTTCAAATCTATTCGCTATTATGGATGGATGGGGGTTAAAAACATTTCTTTACCGTCAACCTATTCGTGAGTAGTAGTAGTAAACATCTTTATTTCTAAAAAAGGCTATCGACCTATCGGTCTTTCTGCCCTTGTTTAATACATGTAGTCTCAATCTTAATAAAAAACAAATATGAAAATTCTCTTATTCTAGGTTAACAATCTTATTAAATAAACTTTCCAATTCTAATGACAAGAAAAAAATTATTTTATTGTCCAGTAGTCAGTTGCGTTTGTGTTCGAAGTGTTCGAGTAGCGTTGATGTAGGGAAACGGAAGCGGGATTGTCTGGTGGGTCTTGAAAGACAAAGGGGATTCCGTATGGTCCAGTTGTAGGGGTTGTTTGTCCATTTTGTCTGTAGGTGTATGAGTCTTTCCGAAATCTTTGTCATGTTTGTGCGTTCGTATAGTAGTTGGGTGGAGGGGTTGTGTACAAATAGCTTTATATATTTTGGTGGCGGTTATAGGTTAGTGATCGGAAGTGTTTTGTTCTCTTTATTGTTTCTGCCCTGATGTTTCGTATGTGTTTAGTGAATTTTAGTTTGTGGTCAATTGTGATTCCAAGGTATTTTACGTCTTTTTTTGGTTGTGTCGTTTGGCCGTCTGCAGTTATTGTAGGGGAGTCAGCGTTGAGTCTGTGGTTTGTGAGCAGAAGATGGTTTTTTGACGCGTTTGGTGTTAGTCTCCATTTATAAAACCATGTCATTGTGTTGTTTGTTAGTGTTTGGAGTCTTTGAGCTGCTCTCTCAGTAGTTTTGTCATGTGTAAGTGCCGTGTCGTCTGCGTATTGTAATATGTATGCCGATCTGTCGATTTGATTTTTGTCTGGTAAGTTGTAATTGTATATGTCATGGCAGTATATATTGTTTCGTATATTTTCCTGACTGTACTTTAATTCATTCCAATGTATTCCTGGGTTTCAGTCAATTTTATTGTTTATTATTTAAAATGTTACAAATACGTTTCGGTGTCTTTATCCACCATCATCAGTTTGTGTATATAGTTGCTTATACCTTCACATTTGTCTGGTCACTGGAGGGACTAGTCACACATGAGTGACCAGTCAAATGTGAAGGTAGAAGCAACTATATACACAAACTGATGATGGTGGATAAAGACACCGAAACGTATTTGTAACATTTTAAATAATAAACAATAAAATTGACTGAAACCCAGGAATACATTGGAAAGTATATATTGTAGAGAAACGGTGAGAGCGCGGATCCTTGAGGGAGCCCTTGTTCAGGGGAAAACGAAAATGACAGTGTTTTGTCAATTCGTACTTGTAGTTGTCTGTTTTCTAGTAAGTTCTTTATGGTGTGTAGTAGATATGTTGGTGTGTGTAGTTTGTATAGTAAGCCTCTATGCCAGACACTATCAAAAGCCTTGTTAATGTCCATAAACAGGCAAGCTGTCTTTCTGTCAGTTAGGTGGGTAGTTTGTATATTGTTGGCCAAAATAAAGAGCGGATGAATAGTCGAGTGATGTTGTTTGAAATCAAATTGGTAGGTAGGTATATATTTTCCAACCACTTTTTCAAGCCGCTGCTTTATTATGTATTCAAAAATTTTGCTTAGTACTGGAAGTAGTGTAATTGGTCTGAGGTTGCTCGGTTGTATATTGTCCGGTCCATTTTTGGGTATAGGGATTATTAAGCCGTTTTTTCATGTTTCTGGGATTTTGCCAGTTGTGGTGCAGTTGTTCAATTCAGTTAGGATCAGTTTGTGTGTTTTTTGAGTTAGGCTTTTCAATAGTTTTGCTTTAATTTTATCTTTCCCCGGTGCAGTGTTTTTGATGTGCGCTAGGGCTTCATCGTACTCTGTGTCTGTGATCAGTGTGCAGGCATAGTTTGGTGAGTTGTTAAAACAGTTCAAGTACCAGTCGTTGATCAAGTTCCAGTTGTCATTGTCGAAGTTAGGGTTTGTCGATATGCTGAAGGCCCTTTGATAGTGTCTGGCGAATGCGTCCGCTTTCTCTTTGTCTGTGTAGCGTTCTATTCCGTTTTCGTCAATTGTGTCAGTAGTGCCAGTCTTCCTGTATTGCGCCAGTTTCTTAATTTTTCGCCAGTATGTTTTGCCTTTGTCTTTTTGAATTTCTTTACATGTTTCTAGCCATTTGCCTTGTCGGTATTATCCAATCAAAGTTTTAATGTTTCTGTTAAGTTGGTTCAATGTCTTTTTTAGGTCGTTATTTTAAGTGTTTGTATATAGTCTGTACAGTTCTCTCTTATGTTTTATGAGTCTCAGTATGTATTTGGGCAGTGTATGTCGGTAGAAAGCATTTTTTATTTCCGGGCTAAATTTTCCTATGGCTAGTGAAAGTTGTTGTTGTATGGTTTCTATTGAAATGGGCTGTGCTTGCGATTGTCTATGTCTATGTCAGTCTTTGTTAGGTTTAACTTTTTCTCTATAGGAGGTGTATTGGAGGTAGGTTGCGTATGTTGTAAGTCTATGTTAAACATAATAGCCAGGTGGTCGGATCCAAGTTCGTTGGTTAAGTTTATGTTGTTGATGGTGTTTGTTAAGTTTCTTGTGTGCAGTAGAACGTTTGGTGTTGAATCTGGGTTTGCGGGCATCAGAAAAGTTGGTGGGGTGTGCTGTTTTATAAAGTCGGAATTTTGTAAAAATCTGTTAAGCTGTTTCGTTTTGTTTTTGTTCAAATTAAAGTCACCTATAATTACTGCATATTTATAGATGCTTGCCTTGGTCAATATGTTTTGTTCTAGGTTGGAGTGTGGGTGTATGTATGTCAGAAATATGTGTATCAGGTCGTTTAATTAGGGTATGGTAAAATGCAGACAGTCGTTCAAAGGGTTGTTGAGGTGGGGAGGATTTGCTTTGCCTAGTTTTGTTACAGGTTTGAGAAGAACTGAGGCCCCGCCCCTGGCGTGGTTGGTGAAATTTCCATGTCTACAGATGTGTTGCCAGTCCCTGTATGTTGAAGTCTGTCCTATTTTAGTTTTAGTCTCTACAAACATGCAGCAGTCCATGTCGTTTTGTTCTATTTAATTGTAAATTAGTGGCTTTTTATGGTTTAGTCCGTTGATGTTCGCGTAAAGTACTTTCAAATTGAATCTTGTATGTTTGTTACTGTCTGTCTCACTTGTTCGTAGGGTTCAGTTGGAGAGCGTCCCTCGGGCAGAAGCATGTCAAACATTAAGATGTAAATATGGTTTCCGAAGAAAACAACGGAGGTGTCAATGTCGAAGTCTTTTATAAACTGTTTTCGTAGTTTTTTTAGTAGTTCGTCTCTGTTGGTATTGTTTGTCTTGTTAAGCTGATGTTTGTATTTGTTTATGTGTTGTATGTGGTCATGTGTTGTAATGGGTGTGTGTATTCTACTTGCCACTTTCGTCGTCTCCGCAATCCCGGTCGTCCGTTTGTTTACACATTTTATCTTGACGTTTGGTATTCCGTCGATTGGGGCTGTCGGTCGTTTTAGGCACTTCATGCTCCATGCTACGTGGTCTTCGGAGTTGCATGCTGCGCATTTGGTTGGCAGTGGTGACTCGCATTTGGAAGTTGGATGGGGACCCTGGCACTTGTTGCATCTCGGCGATTGCTTGCAGTCTTCAGTTTTGTGGTTGAACAGGTTGCATTTGGCACACGGCGCAGGCACGGGTGCTGGTGGTTTGCTTTGGGGGATCTTGAAAATGCGGCCCAAAAAATGAACCGCACGGTCGTTCATCAACCTTTCGTAGGTGGATATATCGCCGGTTATTAGCCTCATCATGAGTGTGGGTGCTGAAGCCTTGCTGCTCCAGGCGTTTCAGAAACATGCTGTCCTCAATATCTAGGTCGACCCCAGTGGCGACGACTGAATATGATGGTGTAATATGATGATTTGACCTTTGTTGTCGTATTAGTGGGAGGTTATCGTTTTTTTGTAATTTGAATGTTGTTACCGTGTTTTCTTGTTTTAATTGTTGTAATATTTTTGTTGCTTTGTCATCATTGTTGATTTTAATTAGAAAGTGATTATCTTGTCTGATAATCACATCCTTGTTGTTGGGGTTGAGTTCCTCCCACCTGATTGCAAGTTGGACTCTGGTGATGGTCGACAATGCGTTCGCTGTGAATATGTGCGAATACGTTCGAAATCTTGTTGATGTTGTCTTGCTGTTTGTTGTTTGGTTTTTATCGGTTGTAGCCTGATAGTCCAACGCTATTCGTTTGGCCTCAGGTGTTGGCGTTGTGGGGGTTGGCTCGGTTGGCTGGGTCGCCTTCGGTTTTCTACCCCGTTTTTTTATTGTGCCTATTCGTGATTAATGAAAGAATCTTCATTTGTCAAGGGTCGTCTTAACTTGGTTGACCGCACTTTTATTCTACTGTATTTCATTCTAATTTGATAAAAGAAGTTGTAATATAAACGAACATTATTCGCATTTATTTTGCTAGACGCAAATGAGAACGTTTCATGGTCAAATGTTCGACAGTAATAAATCAATTGATGCTATTGATTCCCAACATTTTAAATCCGGAGAAAATCCCCAGTTTATAATCTGCATTATGATCAATTCACTGAATTATAAAATTCTTCCAAAAATTCTTAAATGCCATTTCAGAAAGGAAATTTTCACACCAACAAAATATTTGTTGCTTTGTCAGAAAGGTAATTAAAATCTATTTAGGATTTTCATCAAATGGTTACAAGCTATTTGACAAAAAAAGTAATTTTTTATGGATTTTTTGTTAAGTAAAAAGTGCCATTAACGCATTATTTTCAGAAAGCTAATTTCAATATTGTTTTTATATTTACAAACAAATTTACAACCTTATTTATTAGCATATCTAATAACTATGATGATTAATAACAATGCCGCAGTAAAGGTATAAATTAAATAAAAATATATAATGAGTATAAAAACTCATGATAATAAAAAATAATTATTTCATAATTAAGTATACATAAAAATAAATACATACATAAAATAAAATTGCGTCAAATATGCACATACAAGTCAACTGATAATTCATGACATTGTTTGTTATATGGTCTACGGACATTGCAATCAATTATGCACTTTTAATTGGTATCAACTTATTAAAATATAATGTTTATATTATATTGACGATATTTACTTAAATTTTAGTTTTCTGAGTAAATTGGTTTACAGTTCGGGTTGTATTTACTTTGGAAATATATTTAGTAAAAATAGCACGAAGACTTCGTTCAATTTACGAAAAGGGAATTCAATGTATTGATATATGCTTCCATTATCAATTGCCACCTAAAACTTATTTGAGGCATCAATTGTTGTGACTATTTTGTTACTTATATAAGTTCTTTGACACTTATTGACATGACGCTGTTTGTGGAAAACAATTCGTTCGTTTCTTCTGCTGCCTGTCCTACCCTTGTAATCAAGTCCACATCATCAGATAAAACTGTATCTCTTGTTCTGATTTGTAGTTAAACAAACTATACACCACATTTTTCCGATTTCCATTTTTACCGTATATTCCCAACAATATTTCATAATAGGGTGTATCAAGAGTTATAATAAATTAAAGATGATCACTTTCATCCATTGCTTTAAAAACGAAATCAGTTGCTTCAAACAAATATAAATGTTGGGGTTCTCAAAATTTGAGTAAATGTTGAACATTAAAGAATGACCAATTATATGTACGAGTGGATTACCCATAATACAATAACAAATTTCAGCAACAGGAAAGATAAAGCAATGTGTCTGTTAATTTAAGTATGAGATTAGAGCAGAAATGTTCACTCTGCAACTTCAAACATACTAAATAGTTCACGTACGACTACGGACATATAATCAGAACAAACGCAACGAAAAGTCCAAACGGCACATACAAACCACTGAACAAATCGCACTAAGACTTATCACGAAAATAAGACATCCCCAAAACCCACTGCACAACCCTTCCAACCAACTACTGTACGAACGCACAAACATGACAAAGATTTCGGAAAGACTGATAAATTTACAGACAAAATGGACAAACAATCCCCACAAATGGACCATATTGAATCCCCTCTGCCTTACAAGACCAACCAGACAATCCCGTTTCCGTTTCCCTACATCAACGCTACTCGAACACTTACAAACGCAACTAACTACTGGACAATAAAATAATTTTTTCTTGTCATGAGAATTGGATAGTTTATTTAATAAGATTATTATCCTAGAATAAGAGAATTTTCATCTTTGTTTTTTATTTAGATTAAGACCACATGTATTAAACAAGGGCAGAAAGACCGATAGGTCGATAGCCTTTTTTAGAAATCAAGATGTTTACTACTACTAAATAGTTTACAAACATAAAAACATTAGATATTGTTGAATATAATTTTATAGATTGATTAGAAAAGTCTGTTTAAAAACTTTATTTCCCAAATTAATATATTAATTTTAGAACCGAACTAATCTTAATGTCGAGCTTAGACTTGAAAGATTTTTCTTGGGAACCAAGAAATAAAACCATCTTTCAAGTATTAGAACATCGGTCAAGTATAATAAAAAAATATCACTTGTCGAGCTTAGACTTAACGCGAACATGGAAACTTATTGACTGCTAACGTAACGTGAAATCTTATTGACTGACTATCGTAGCGACTAAATTCTCGTAACGTGAAATCTTATTGTCATTGTAAATGCTCGTTTCTGCTGCGGCTTGTTTTATACTTGAATCATGCTGATCATAGCAGAAACGATACTACGCCTTATTTTAAAATAATAGTCGGCATAAGTGACCATATAATTCCTCCCTCCTTAAGACTGAGAAAATAAGGATTTATTTTCGAGGGTCTTCAAATTTATGTCCACTTTTACATTTTACCTCCTTTTCCTATAGTAATAATGGTATATTAAAACACAATAATTAGAATTAATTAATAATTAATTATAATAATTATTATAATTAATTATAATAATTATTGAAATTAATATTAAGGAAATACTTCCATTCGCAATACTGAAATTTTTGAGAGGGTGCGTGATTAGTTTTCTTGCATCTTCTAAGTCTTCTCGTATGATTTCAAACTTTCTTTTTTCAATTTGTCAGGGTTCAATTTCTTCTATTAGTTTTGCATTTAAAGCAATCTGGGGAAGTTTTAGTCTTAATATGAATGTATCAGTATCTTGAGAGTCATATATTTTGTTTTCAATTTTCACAGTACATTCAGCTGGAAAAATCAAGGATGTTTGATGAATTATTTCGGATGTGTTTTCATTTGGACATTGGAAATAAACATGTTCCTGTTTTGGTGGAATGATCAATATTGAATGGTCACCTAATTGAGTGATTGAGGATTTTTCGTAATTAATTGGGATCACTAAACAATGATTTGTTAAATTGATCGTTTCCAATACACAGGGGTCATTGGAATGAAGAGACTTTTCTGGACATAGGAATATATCTTCGGTTTTGTGACAACTTTCTTGCAGATGGAAAGATTCTTGTATTGTTTTTAACAAATAGGAGTTTTTCAGTGACATTATTTGTTCATTAATTATAATTGAATATCGACGATATAGTGTAAAAACTTTACCAGAAATTAACGGAATTGCACTTTAAAATATGATTTGCGTGTCAGAATTTAATTTAAAAATAATCTTTTCACGATATTTGAGTTTCGATTATTATTGAGATTATGATTAGATATTGAGATTTGCATATCAACATAATGCAACACTATGATGCATTATGTTGAGTTCTGCGAAGTTAACCGCTGTCTGAACGTTTGTCTGAATATCATTAATTGCGCGGACATTGCTCTCGAGATTGTCTAGTAATATGATCAAATACGTCGCAATGGAAGTAGTCTGAACTTTTTTTGATATGTTGATTTGGTACTCAATTTCTTTTTGATTCATATTAATGCTAGACAATTGCGCATCTATATCTTTGGATAAAAGTTTAACAATCGTCTGGATTCCAGCAAGGTCTTCATGTTGCGTCTTTTGATTTTCTTGAAATTAGAAATGTTTTCTTTTAATATCCTTTGGATGTCTTTGATTTTTGAAGGTTTGAATTTTGTATTTGGGATTAAGATTTATTTTCGTTTTGTATATTCTATTTCCTGACTGTACTATAATTCATTCCAATGTATTCCTGGGTTTTCAGTCAATTTTATTGTCACTAATTATGGTGTTATGTGATGAGCCCTGCGTTTCGTCCCGGGTTACGGTCAGCCTTACTGACGAGTCCAATAGGTAGACCCGGGACGAAACGCAGGGCTCATCACATAACACCATAATTAGTGACAATAAAATTGACTGAAAACCCAGGAATACATTGGAATGAATTATAGTACAGTCAGGAAATAGAATATACAAAACGAAGATAGATGCTTGGGCAAAAAAAAGCAGAATGGAACGAGTGGCAGCATCGGCAACACGGGTTGCCAACATCTCACCGCACAAGATCTACACCGGCTCGGTTCATTTACGTCCGAACGCGTATAATCGATGTCCGGCGTTTAAGGCAGGGTCTACCTAAGCCTTACTGACGAGTCCAATAGGTAGACCCGGGACGAAACGCAGGGCTCATCACATAACACCATAATTAGTGACAATAAAATTGACTAAAAACCCAGGAATACATTGGAATGAATTAAGATTTATGTCATCTCCGCCATTTTGATTTAATTTTAATAAATCGTTTGCTTCCTTAACATTTATTTTTGAATGGATAATTTCTTTGAAAAGGTTGATGCTTAATTTTTTATTTTCTATTGATAGTGCTTACTAGAGACATTGATTGAGGATATTGTTGTTTATTCTCATTAGGGCTTTGGTAAAATGGATTTGGATTTTTATTGCTTTGAGAAGTCATCGGATAATTGTGAAAGATCTTTGAATGTTTGGATTTTGAAAATGTGTATTTAGGAAATTATTTTGAACTTGAAGTTTGAAATTTGTTTTTGTTTGATTTTGAATAAAATTATTTTTGAAAGAACTTTGACTTGTAAGGATTTCATCATTTGGAATGATGTCAATTGCTGAATCTAGATTTTGTGGATTTTGAATGATCAATAAGGTTCGCAATTCAGTAAATTTATTTGCCAAAAGATTTTGAGTTGCTGTTAGTTCATTTTGACTTATTAAAATGCTTCGTGCTTCAGTATTGCTTACTTCAGTATAAATTGTTGTATTTATCTGAGTAACTAAGGCTTTGAGTTTTTAATTGTAATCGTTAGTTGACTCGTTCTTTTTACTTAGGAATATAAGTTGTTGTAAATTATATCTCGTGATTGGCTCAAAGAATTTTTGTTTTCAAGCTATTTTAATGTCTTGCGAATTTAATAAATTGGGTCTTGTGAGAAGAAAATCTTCAGCAGGGCTAATAATTTTTTATCATGATTGAAATATCTGTCATGGAATGTGTCTATTTGATTTAAAAATGATTCAAATCAGGATGGTATTCCATCAAAAGTTTTCAGAAGAGTGACGGTTGATATCAAAGCGTCAGCCATCTCGATTGTTTGATTTCCAATTAAAGTTACTATTAGTACAGTTCTGACTAGCTAATCTATGTTTTGGGTATGCTATATCCAAGGACCCGGACCGAAACGAAGTAACTGTTCCGTTCCGGTTACGGTCCAAGGCAAAATTTCAAATTTCGGTTTCGTTACTGTTCCAAAATCTATAAATGACAACAAACGAGGACAAAAATAAAGGCTGCTCTAATTAGGAATCTCACGACCTTTTTCCTTGCTTGTTGTATTATACAACATAAAAGATGAGCAAACGATCCACTGCTTCATACGGTACTTCGGCTGGTTGTATGGTAGGGGATAGGAGGACTATCAACCCCAGACAATATTAGATATAAAAATTAATTTAATCGTTGTATTTTTGAAAAGTAATTTGTTAATGAATTTTCTGGCTTTAGCGCGTTCTTCTTTCACTCTTATTTCCGTTTAAAGATTGTTCTTCCTAGTTCATGTCTTCACACTCTTCACCATCTTTTGAAGAGTTGCTTTTGTCCAAAATTCCAATTTCAAATGTTTCGTTGTTGATGATCGAAGAACTAAAATAATTCAACTTAAAAAAGATTTTTAAAAAACTGTAAAACTACTGTATAAACGTACGGTGTTTGTTCTTTACGAATGAAAAGTCGGTTTTTTTCTTTAATATTTGACCTCGAAGGCGGCAACGAAAATTTGAGTCCTGAGAATAACTACTCAACACTAACTTGCGTTGCCGGTATGCTTAACAATACTTGAGCAAGCATATATAACTCAGGATTAAGCTCATTCTTTTTCTTCCAGAAATCAAAAATTGTTTCATTTTTCGGTTAGCGTATGCGGCTTTGTTCTACTTGATAGGAATTTAAAATATTTTCAATTTTGTTAAGGGCTACAAATGAACCTTGTGAGGAAAATGCGTGCTGATTAATTCCTTTTAAAATTTTTTGCTCTGAATCTTTATGTCTCAAAAAGGCTTCCATTTCATCGCTTGATGAAGAACTAGATGATTCCGTTTCCATGTTGTGTTGGTTAGGGTTAGATTTAGAATTAGAAGAATTGCACTCTTTTAAGAACATCAGTCTAGTCCATAACGACTTTAAATATGCTTTTGCTTTTTCCACTTGATTGCCGTCTAAAACTACCTTATACCAAAAAATTGTTATTTCATGCGTAGTAGTAGTAAACATCTTTATTTCTAAAAAAAAGGCTATCGACCTATCGGTCTTTCTGCCCTTGTTTAGTACATGCAGTCTTAATCTAAACAAACAAATAAAGTTAAAAATTATCTTATTCTAGGTTACTAATTGAATAATTTTAATTCTGGTAAGAGAGATCTTGGATTTATTGCCCAGTAATCAGTTACTATTATAAGCGTTCGAGTAGCGTTGATATAGGGAAACGGAAGCGGGATTGTCTGGTTGGTCTTGTAAGACAAAGGGGATTCAGTATGGTCCAGTTGTAGGGGTTGTTTGTCCATTTTGTCTGTAGGTGTATGAGTCTTTCCGAAATCTTTGTCATGTTTGTGCGTTCGTATAGTAGATGGGTGGAGGGGTTGTGTAGTGGATTTTGGGGGTGTCTTATGAGAGTTTTTACTCTCATAGTAGTACTTGTGAGAGTTTTTCACACAATGTTAAGGTGTAAACAACTATACACACAAACTGATGGTGGAGAAAGGCACCGAAACGTATTTGTAACATTTTAAATAATAAACAATAACATTGACTGAAACCCAGGAATATATTGGAGTGAATTAAAGTACCGTCAGGAAAATATACGAAACGATTAGTCTTAGTACAATTTGTTCTGTTGTTTGTATATAACGTTTTGTCCTTTCTGTTCCGTTGGTCATGAGTATATGTCCATAGTCTAGCAAGGGTCTACAAATAGCTTTATATATTTTGGTGGCGGTGTTTGTGCTAATTCCTCTGTCTTTGTAGGTTAGTAATCGGAAGTGTTTTGTTCTTTGTATATTTGTATATATTGTAGAGAAACGGTGAGAGCGGGGAACCTTGCAGGAGTCGTTGTCCAGGGGAAAAAGAAAAAGAGAATGTGTTGTCAATTCGTACTTGTAGTAGTCTGTTTTCGAGTAAGTTTTTTATGATGTGGAGTAGATATATTGGTGTGTGGAGCTTGTGAAGTTTGTAGAGTAAGCCCATATGCCAGACACTGTCAAAGGCCTTGTTAATGTCCATGAATAGACACGCCGACTTTCAGTCAGTTCGCCAAAATAAAGAGCGGATGAATAGTCGAGTGATGTTGTTTGAAACCAAATTGGTAGGTAAGTATATATTTTCCGATCAGTTCTTCAAGTCGCTGCTTTATTATGTACTCAAAAACTCTGCCAAATACCGATAGTAATGTAATTGGTCTGTAATTGCTCGGTTGTGTATTGTCCAGTCCATTTTTCGGTATGGGGATTATTAAGCCGTTCTTCATTGTTTTTTGGATTTTGTTTTTTGTGATGCAGTTGTTCAACTCAGCTAGGATCAGCCTGTGTGTTTCCTGAGTTAGGCCTTTCAGGAGTTTTGCCTTTATTTTGTTTTTTCCCGGTGCTGTGTTTCTGATATGCGCTAGGGCTTCATCGTATTCTGTGTCTGTGATCAGTTTGTATGTATAGTTTGGTGAGCTGTTAAAATAGTTCAAGTACCAGTCGTTGATCAAGTTCCAGTTGTCATTGTCGAAGTTAGGGTTTGTCGATATGCCGAAGGCCCTTTGATAGTGCCTGGCGAACGCGTCAGCCTTCTCTTGGTCTGTGTAACGTTCTATTCCGTTTTCGTCAATTGTGTCAATAGTGTTAGTCTTTTTGTATTGTGCTAGTTTCTTAATTTTTCGCCAGTATGTTTTGCCTTTGTCTTTTTGTATTTCTTTACATGTTTCTAGCCATTTGTCTTGTCGGTATTGTCCAATCAAGGTGTTATTTCATGATTTATACAAGATCTTGTCATTTGGGGCAACTAGCCGCAAAGAATAGCGCCTATATTTTCTCCCTTTGACGGCGTCGCAGCGCCGACTATTAAAACGATTGCAGGAACTAACTAAAAGAAGTGCCGACTCTTTGACTCTTTGTCGGGACATTAATAGTGACACTGCGGCTCACCAGAACTTAGAAACGTAATTTTATATTCATTTGCAGTCGGGTAAATTATTATTTTCATTTGCTTCTAAAATGTACAGTAATTTCTTTCAAACGTTACAAGCAGAACCGAAAAAAAACCGAAATATTTTATTTCGGTTCCGGTTCGACACCTAACAATGTCTTAATATAAAATATGGGCTCTGTTTCGGGTTCGGTCCAAAAAAAGAAACGGTTCCGTTCCGGTTTTGGGTCCATATCGGTTCCGAATTCCATATTCATTCAATTGTCGAATTAAAAATTAAATCAAGTTTGCATTAAATTCATGCAGAATTAAAAGCTTCATTGTTTTTTTGTTTGTTTCTTAACTAACAGGCTGTCCAACTTTCCGAAATAACAAGTTAATACACTTACAGTTCACACAACACTTCTCTGAGCAGATACACTGGAGGGGTCGTTGCTGCCTGTAGTGGACACTAACGCTGAGCCAAATTTCCCTACTGGGGCGATCGTTGTGGCGGACCAGAATGCGATCTTTTGCCTCAGGAGCCAAAAGATTTACGTCGCACGATTAGGGTTGTGGTTCTTTGGTTCTTCCTTAGATGTTGAGACGGAGGGTGCACTAGTTTCTAGTTTTCAAATCACTTGTACGATACACGTGATATTCCGAATTTTCGAAACAACACTGAACTCCGGAAGAAAATCCGAAAGACTGCGCCAATTTTATATATTGATTGGAAAAGTCTGTTTTTAAAAACTTTATTACCCAAATTAATATAATAATTTTAGAATCTAACTAATCTCAATGTCGAGCTTAGACTTAGCGCGAACATGGAATCTTATTGACTGCTAACGTAACGTGAAATCTTATTGACTAACTATCGTAGCGACTAAATTCTCGTAACGTAAAATCTTATTGACTAAATGCTCGTTTCTGCTGTGGCCTCTTTCCTAAATCATGCTGATCATACCAGAAAAGATACTATGTCTTATTTTAAAATAATAGTCGGCATAAGTGACCATAATTTGGTTTAGAACATACTTTATGTATTTAATTATTGATTTTTTTATTGAAGTGTCATAAGTTCTAAGTATATCACTTAGCGATGCTTTCAATTCACTTAAATAGCTTAAATAAAATCCATGCTTATAAACGGTTGCCGTTTGAAAAAAAACACCCCAAGCGCTTTGTGCTTAATAAAATTCAATCCTCATTAATTGATCATTAAAAAGAAGGAGACTGAGTGGGAAAATAATGTTCCCTTTAATGGCTCAGGATAAATTAAAAGTACAATACTTGCAAATTCACGCTTCAGTTATCACTCGATCAGAAAGCATTATGACTGAGCAATTAAAAATTAAAAAGGAAATGATGGAATTTTGCACCGTTTTAAATAACGGATGTTCGAGCCCACACTAAGGTTTTATTAAGGCTAATAATTGTTTCCTCCCTCACCTTCAAGTGCAATTGTGTTCTGATTCTCTAATTATGAATCATAACTAATATTTTTTTTCTCAAATTTTCCCAGAAATGTCAGGGTTTGATTTTCCCTTTCGTACAATGCCCCTGTTCTTCCAAAAAAATTATTTCGACTAGGGGATTGGCCAGTTTCAAAAATTAATCTCATTTGAGTGCACTAAGTTTTTTAACTACGCCTGCTTCTTTACCAGCAGTTATTTTCTTCTGAACGACCGAATCGGGATTTTATCTTTTGTGAGCCAGTGCTTTTAAATTGATTTACGATGTACTGTACGAGTTGCTGCACGTGTCTTATTTATATTTGATGCAATATTACTGTAATATTTTATTTCGTAACATAACATTATGACAGATTTTCGCTCAGAATTTGTCAGTTAATAATTGTTTACTACTAACTATAGCGAATTTTGCAACTAGGAAAGCATGTTCATCGGTAAGCATTTTCCAATGTCTTTTGAAAAGGCTTTAGATCAGGGGTGAGCAACATTTTTAATCAACGGGACAATTTAGATTAAAAATTTTTTTGGCGGGCCGCACATAAAGTAACACTTATTAATAATTTACATAACATTGCAATGCAAAATAAAAACAAACAAGAAAAGTACAGAAAACTAATTTTTGGCACTGTTTATTCGATACAAGCTGATCAATATCAGCCGGAATTGATGAGGTAGCAGGACACGTACGCAGCTTTCTAATCGTGCATCACTCCGTCTTGATCGGTGGTCATTTTGAATTAATTTCATGGTTGAAAATAATTGTTTACTTCCGAACAGAGACATCAGTTGTTTTGCATTTATTGCCAAAAGTGGAAATTTCGCAGGGCTCACATAAGATTTATAAAAATGGTTGATGTTTACTGAGAAAAATATATTTTTTAAATCGGTATTATTTTGGATGTCAATAACTTCCATTTGAAAGTCTTCGGGAACTGTATCCACATCGATATTAAATGACGAGAAAAACATTTTCATGGAAACCTATGTCTTCTCTGCTTTGAACATTTGGAATCGTAATTGAAATTCGTTGATTAAAATGTCTATATATTGGGCGTATTTTTGAGAAGTAGTAACGTTTTCTTTTTCTAAATGTGGAAAGTGAGGCACATTATTCTACAAAAGATGATGTTTCCACAATTTTTATTTGCGCTCAAAGCCCTGAATTTTATCATACAAATTGTGAATAAACCGTCCTTTGCCTTGAAGTTCCACATTAAGATCATTAAGATGCTGCGTCATGTCGATAAGAAACCCAAAATCGCACATCCTCTCTTTATTACCAAAATGTTGAAAGACATATTCCTTTATATCCAAGAACAATTGTATTTCGCTTTTTAAGTTGTATACTCGTTTTAGCATTGCACCTCTACTAAGCCAACGTACTTCGGTTTTATAATCCACGTCGCCATATTCAGTTTCTAAATATTTCAGGAATTCTTTAAATTCACGGTAATTTAACGCGACTTTATCAAATTGATTAGTTTAATTATTGGTACTGTGACATTTGGCAAGCTCAATCTTTTCGCACATAAATTTTCCTGGTGAATTATGCAATGGTTAACGAATATTTCCCTTCTTGTGACCTTCTTAATGTCTTGAAATAGCCTTTCCGATACTCCTACCTCCATGCTTTAGATTGCTCGCGCTCACGCCCATCTGTCGATACACCAATCATATCTTCTAATAAAATTGTAAAATTTTCCAAGACAGGCTTTGGCTCATCGCTCAGGTCTTTGTCAGTTGTAGTCCCTTGCATTGGAATAAGTGAACACAATTCTCCGGTAATGTTATATTTGGTGTCAATACCACGTAAAAATATAGCGAGTTGTGCTGTATCGGTAATATCGCAACTCTCATCATGTGTCAAAAACAGTATTAGAATTTTGCCATACGTTCACAAAGCGTTGTTACTATGTTCTCCGACAAGTCTTCAATTCTCCTTGCAATGGTGAATCTTGATAAACTAATGTTTGAAATAATATTTATTTTTCCCTCTAACTTAGTGCAAAACATTCTCACGAAAGCAAGTCTATACAAATATGCCATAATTATTGTAGACCTTAACATGAACAAAATGAAGGAGAGACAATTAAACAGATTTTTGCAAAACTCAAAGTTTATAAGACGACACAATCCACCGTCATTTTGGATGCCTGAGAATCAAGACTCAACACCAGACGTTTTACTACATACAAGAAACCTTACAAACGACAACGACACGATAAGAATGACTAACGAACTCGGATCAGACCATTTGGCTATGACTTTTACCTTCAACTCACAACAAACTGTACCTACTATCCCCACAGCAAAAACCAGCTCCGAAAAACTCAACTTAAACAAGACCGACTTGGAGAAAGTTAAATCACATACACTTGATAAATAAATAAAGGCATTCCCCGGACTTATCTCAATCGAAGATCTGCAAGAGCACCTTTCACATAACATTCAAAATTCTCACCACAAATTAAAAATGCCTTTTACCAGCATATTCTACCCAGGTTTGTAATAAGACAAATAAAACATAAAATAGATTTATACAGACAATACCGAATTACACAGGACGACTATATCAAAAGAACAGTTAACAACTTAAACAGAAACATTAAAGCTATTTTATTTCAATACCGACAACACACATGGAATGAAACATGCCAAGAAATCGAAAAAGATAACGGAAAAACATATTAGCAAAAAATTTAAAAATTATCTAGATACAAAAAACAAGTTCGATGGGCATTATCAATGGGCAAGGAACACAACGATACTCGGACAAAGGCAAAGCGGACGCCTTCGCCAGCCACTTTCAAGGACCCTTTAAAAGGTCAACAAACACAAACTTTGACACCGACAACTGGGAACGGGTGAACAAATGGCATGACGACTTTTCAAGAAACACGACGGGTCTAAACCACGAAATCATTACAAACACCGAATATCACGAAGCCTTAGCAAAACTGAAAAACACGGCACCCGGAAAAGACAATATTAAAAGCAAGGTACTTAATCATCTAACACAAGAAACACATGACTTCATATTAAGAAAACTTAACGAATGCATCTCTACTAACAAAATACCCAAGTCATGGAAGAACGGAATAATAATTCCTATTTTACGGAATGGACTAGATGAAACACTAACAAAAAACTACAGAACCATCGCGCTTCTCCCGGTATTGAGCAAAATGTTTGAACACATAATAAAAATCAGATTACAGAATTTAATAGGACATCATATTCCAAAATACCACTTTGACTTTAAGACTAAAAACTCAACTATACATCCACTTTTTGTTTTTACTAATAACATACAAACCACACACCTGACCGGAAGAAAAAATGCCAGCCTGTTTTTAGACATAAATAAGGCCTTTGGCAGTGTTTGGATCGAGGGCGTACTGTACAAACTACACAAACTTGGCACTCCGAATTACTTAATACATATTATTAAACAACTACTCGAAGACAGACAACTGGAGCTACGAATCAATGACGACTACTCTATCCCCTTTTCACCTGAGCAAGGCTTACCTCAGCATTCACCACTCTCGCCCCTGCGTTACAACATATATTTCCATGACATATACAACCACAACAGACAAGACAAAGAAGGTATCGCCAAAACGCTTACTTACTGCAATACGCTGACGATACTACCCTTATCGCGCATGACAGAACGACCGCCAGAGCAGTGGACAAACTCCAGACACTAACAGACACAATAACAGAAAGGTTCTACAAATGGAGACTCACACCAAATACATCAAAAAACCGACTGCTCCTCTCAAACCACCGTACCGGTATCCATCTTTGGACAAATAGACTTTGAAAAAGTGAATATACCTCACAATAGGCTGATAGGTCTGCTAAAATTAGCTTCTTCGATGGGCTTTTAAATTTTCGATGAATTATACAACTCATCTTCGCTTGAAAAGTGTCCCATTATATTTTTAAGTTAGTGTCTGGAGTGCTGTAGTTTACATCTGATAAATATGGATTATCTTATTCAACTTCTAAAAAATGTCCCAACTTTAAACATTGAAGATTAATTAATGTTCTCCATGTATACTGTATTACAGTCATGTGATTTATCAACTGAAGAATAAAACAGGAAAAAACTACTTTCAGAAGGGAACACATGTTTACTAGTATCCTTCGGGTATAATCTATTGCAACTGCAACTCGACGTAACCCCTTTATATGTTCTCTAACTGAAGGCACACTTACATTAATAAAATAGCGAGTCCTCAAATGGGCCATTATGCTAAAATTATTTGTTGAGACACCTTTCTCTAACACCAACAGCCTGGAGTACTGTTTATAGCATTTTCGCCGGTCTTATTCCAACAAAGCAGAATATAAAGTTCGTAATTTATTTATCAACCAGCTTGTGTATTAAAATGTCATATTTTCGCAAAATTGTGTGATTATTCAAGTAATCGTTCTCGAAAAATCAAGTCACCATCCTAACCTTCGAATCCAAATCTACTAGTAACTAGAAGTAACGGGTACGTGGTCAATAATCAGAGTAATCAAATTAATCAGTACCGAAACCTATACGGCTGGATACCGTTTACCGGCAGCCGATGCCGCTTGGTAATCTTGAATTATGCTTTAACATTTACATTTATAATACAAAATGTAACATATTTGTAACTTTTGTAAAAAGACGTATATTAAACTTGAACATTGTCGCACTGTATTATTACTGTACCACAATTTATTTATTGATGTGTCGCATCTGGCTTCCCAGAATTAAGTAACTTGCTTCCCAAAATTATTTATAAAAGACAATTTATTTAGAAACTGCAAGTTTTAACAACCGTGGGGGTTCTGAACGACTGCGTACAATAACACTAGAGAGTACAATAGAGAACCAATTAACAACTGACTTAAAAATGGCAAAAAATCGTCCATTTATCTACTCTTAGACGTAACTAGGTATTTCACATTGTCGGTGGGTTTGGTTATTTGGCCGTCTGTGGTGATGTTTGGAGAGTCTGGCTTAATTTGGTGATTTGAGAGGAGCAGTTGGTTTTTGGTTGTGTTTGGTGTGAGTCTCCATTTATAGAACCATGCTGTTATTGTGTCTGTAAGTGTCAGGAGTCTGGCCACTGCCCGACCGGTAGTTTTGTCATGCGCAATAAGGGTGGTGTCGTCAGCGTATTGCAGCAAGTAAGCGCTTTGTTCTATACCTTCTTTGTCTTGTCTGTTGTGATTGTATATGTCATATCAATATATGTTGTAAAGCAAGGGTGAGAGTGGTGACCGAATACTATTCACAACACAATGGTTAAAAGAATGTCCTGAATATAGAATTTTAATAAAATTTGTACTGCTCGGGAAAATGATACAAGCACACCATCATATTCAGTCGTCGCCACTGGGGTCGACCTGGACATTGAAGACAGCATGTTTCTGGAACGCCTGGAACAGCAGGGCTTCAGAATAAGGTTCTGCAGGAGAATTATCCCGCGAGAGCGCAACGCACCCAAATTAATGATGAGGTTAATAACCGGCGACATATCCACATACGAAAGGTTGATGAACGACCGTGCGGTTCATTTTTTGGGCCGCATTTTCAAGATCGCAGAGAGCAAACCACCAGCACCCGTGCCTGCGCCGTGCGCCAAGTGCAACATGTTCAACCACAAAACGGAAGACTGCAAACAATCGCCGAAATGCAACAAGTGCCAGGGTCCCCATCCAACTTCCAAATGCGAGTCACCACTGCCAACCAAGTGCGCAGCGTGCAACTCAGAGGACCACGCAGCATGGAGCATGAAGTGCCCAAAACGACCGACAGCCCCAATCGTCGGAATGCCAAACGTAAAAATAAAATGTGTAAACAAACGTACATCCGGGATTGCGGAGACAACGACAGTGGCAAGTAGAATACACACACCCATTACAACACATGACCACATCATAAACAAATACAAACATCAACTTAACAAGACAAACAATACCAACAGAGACGAACTACTAAAAAAACTACGAAAACAATTTATAGAAGACTTCGACATTGACACCTCCGTTGTTTTCTTCGGGAGCCATGTCTACATCCTAATGTTTGACATGCTCCTGCCCGAGGGACGCTCTCCAACTGAGCCCTGCGAACAAGTGAGACAGACAGTAACGAGCATACAAGATTCAATTTGAAAGTACTTTACGCGAACATCAACGGACTTAACAGCAAAAAACCACTTATTTACAATTACATAGAACAAAACGACACAGACTGCTGCATATTTGTAGAGACTAAAACCAAACTAGGACAAACACCAACGTACAGAAATTGGCAGTATATCTATAGGCATGGAAATACCATCAATCATGCCAGGGGCGGGGTCGCAGATCTCCTAAAACCAAACGTTAAACTTGGAAAAGCAAATCCTCCTTCCCTCAACAACCCTTTGAACGACTGTCTACATTTTACCATACCCTATTTAAACGACCTGATACACATATTTCTGACATACATACACCCACACTCCAACCTAGAACAAAACATACTGACTAAGGCGAGCATTTATAAATATGCAATGATTATAGGAGACTTTAACTTGAACACAAACAAAACGAAACAACTTAAAAGATTTTTGCAAAACTCCGACTTTATAAAACAGCACACCCCACCAACTTTTCTGATGCCCGCAAACCCAGACTCAACACCAGACGTTCTACTGCACACAAGAAACTTGACAAACACCATCAACAACATAAACTTAACCAATGAACTTGGATCCGACCACCTGGCTATTACGTTTAACATAGACTTACAACATACGCAACCTACCTCCTATACACCTCCTATAGAGAAAAACTTAAACCTAACAAAGACTGACATAGACAAAGTGAAACAACATATACATGACTACATTCAATCACAAGCACAGCACATTTCAATAGAAACCATACAACAACAACTTTCACTAGCCATAGGAAAATTTAGCCCGGAAATAAAAAATGCTTTCTACCGACATACACTACCCAAATACATACTGAGATTAATAAAACATAAGAGAGAACTGTACAGACTATATACAAATACTCAAAATAACGACCTAAAAAAGACAATGAACCAACTTAACAGAAACATTAAAACTCTGATTGGACAATACCGACAAGACAAATGGCTAGAAACATGTAAAGAAATACAGAAGGACAAAGGCAAAACATACTGGCGAATAATTAAGAAACTGGCGCAATACATGAAGACTGGCACTACTGACACAATTGACGAAAACGGAATAGAACGCTACACAGACAAAAAGAAAGCGGACGCATTCGCCAGACACTATCAAAGGGCCTTCAGCATATCGACAAACCCTAACTTCGACAATGACAACTGGAACTTGATCAACGACTGGTACTTGAACTATTTTAACAACTCACCAAACTATGCCTGCACACTGATCACAGACGCAGAGTACGATGAAGCCCTAGCGCACATCAAGAACACTGCACCGGGGAAGGATAAAATTAAGGCAAAAGTCTTGAAAAGCCTAACTCAAGAAACACACAAACAGATCCTAACTGAATTGAACAACTGCATCACAAATGGCAGAATCCCAGAAACATGGAAAAACGGCTTAATAATCCCTATACCCAAAAATGGACTGGACATTACATAACCGAGCAACTACAGACCAATTACACTACTTCCGGTGCTGGGCAAGATTTTTGAATACATAATGAAGCAGCGGCTTGAAAAAGTGATTGGAAAATATATACCTACCTACCAATTTGGTTTCAAACTGCATCACTCGACTGTACATCCGCTCTTTATTTTGGCCAACAATATACAAACTACCCACCTAACTGACAGAAAGACATCTTGCCTGTTTATGGACATTAACAAGGCTTTTGACAGTGTCTGGCATAGAGGCTTACTATACAAACTATACAAACTACACACACCAACATATCTACTACACACCATAAAGAACTTACTAGAAAACAGACAACTACAAGTACGAATTGACAAAACACTGTAATTTTCTTTTTCCCCTGAACAAGGGCTCCCTCAAGGATCCCCGCTCTCACCGTTTCTCTACAATATATACTGCCATGACATATACATTACAATATATATATATATATTACAATACGCAGACGACACGGCACTTATTGTACATGACAAAACTACTGAGAGAGCAGCGCAAAGACTCCAAACACTAACAAACAACACAATGACATGGTTTTATAAATGGAGACTAATACCAAACGCGTCAAAAAACCAACTTCTGCTCACAAACCACAGTCTCAACGCTGACTCCCCTACAATAACTGCAGACGGCCAAACGACACAACCAAAAAACGACGTAAAATACCTTGGAATCACAATCGACCACAAACTTAAATTCACTAAACACATACGAAACATCAGGGCATAAACAATAAAGAGAACAAAACACTTCCGATCACTAACCTAGAAAGACAGAGGAATTAGCACAAACACCGCCACCAAAATATATAAAGCTATTTGTAGACCCTTGCTAGACTTTGGACATATACTCATGACCAACGGAACAGAAAGGACAAAACGTTATACACAAACAACAGAACAAATTGCACTAAGACTAATAACACGAATAAGACACCCCCAAAACCCACTACACAACCCCCCCACCCAACTACTATACGAACGCACAAACATGACAAAGATCTCGGAAAGACTCATACAGCTACAGACAAAATGGACAAACAACCCCTACAACTGGACCATACTGAACCCCCTTTGCCTTACAAGACCAACCAGACAATCCCGCTTCCGTTTCCCTACATTAACGCTACTCGAACACTTACAAACGCTACGGACTAGTGGACAATAAAATAATTTCTTCTTGCCACTGAAATTTTATTTATTTAATAGTATTGTTAACCTAGAATAAGAGAATTTTCATATTTGTTTTTCATTTAGATTAAGACTGCATGTATTAAACAAGGGCAGAAAGACCGATAGGTCGATAGCCTTTTTTAGAAATAAAGATGTTTACTACTACTACTACTGATACAAGCTGCCCCACTGCCGGGCATATTGTCGTAATACCGGAGGTAACTTGTCGCTAATAAAATGAATGTGATTATTTTATAAAAATCTACAGTGGTTTATTTAGTTATAGTTTTTAAAATCATTCAACAAAAGACAATTCTGAACATAAGGTCAATGAGAATAGTAGTAATCATCAGAATCACAATTCAGAAATACGTAGAATGGGTGTGCAACTTTCATGAGCGTAGAATTTGCACCTGACGCATTGCAACCAGTCCATGGCACACGATGCAGAATGTTTCTTCATCATCATCACTTACCATTTCTTCGTCGATGAGTTTTAATTTTTTTTATCTGTTCTTCTTTGTGTGGTTACTTTTTTCTCGGCTTCACTTCCAAATATCTTTTTCTTAACTTGTTTTATCTTTGGCAATTTTGAAGCTGCTATTTCATCTTTTATAGGGGTATCTGTCAAAATAGGAAACTTTCCCTTTTCTCCCTCGCCGTTCTTTCTTTTTCACTCACCAGATTTTGGAAATGGACGAATATCTTCCGGTGATAATACGGTTATAACAGACGTTGAACAAGTAGCTGTGGTTTCGGAAACAGGAGTTCTATTTATTAGTTAAAATGGCTTTCAGAGCAGCGACTTCCGGAATAGTGGCTTTGAGAACAGTGACTCCTATGGTATCTTGGTTTGACGATGAAACTGAATTTTTTTCAGTGTTATGCATTTCTACTTGAATATTATTGTTTTCTGTTGGTATTGGGCGACCTGAAACGTAGCTTGGTAAGAAATCTGCTTCAATGAAAATGTCTCTGTTCAACGGATAAATTCCAGCCACCGAAAATTCTGACATAATGGTAACAGGCATGATAGTATGTGGCAAAGAACTTGCGACAATTCCAGGAATATCATATATAGATATAGTTAATTCGGAATCATTTTTCATCCATGAGCCACAAGCAGAATTCACAAATTTTTTGAGAGGACCAAGCACACTTCGTTCTAGAGGTTGGAGCGTGTGGGAACAATGAGGAGGAAATGATAGCATTACAACCCCATTTTCTGAGGCAAAATATAATGCGGGAATCGAAAGATATGATTCGTGGTTAACCAACAAGAGTAGAACAGGCCTATCTTTACTGCACTTGACATTGTTGACAAAATGCCTCATAAAAAGTATGAAGTTTTCTTCCTTCATACAACCAGAAGGATTTGCGTTTCCCATACATCCTTGAGGACCGTCGCGGATAAAATGTTCTTTATAATGGACCCGAGGGAAAACAAATAAAGGAGGTACGCTATTACCACCAGCAGAGACTGCAATAGCCATCGTTACTAGGGTGTCTCTCTCTGCTGAAAAGAATAATCCAGTTTGTTTGAAGCCTCTTCTTGCAACAACTCTATCTGGACGCTGCACTGTAATAATGACTGTTTCATCCATGTTAAATATATCGAAGGGGGGGAAATGATGACGATCCAAAACGGCACAGAGATTGTTAAAGAAAAGCTCAACATTAGTCTTGTTAAAACTTGTCGCTCTTGATAAACTAGTCGCCTGTGGTGTTCGTATACAGAGTTGTGGATGTCTTTTAAGAAAACCCGAAAACCAATCTGGACCAGCCATGAAATTATCAATCCAGGTTTTTGGAATTACTTTTCCCAAAGCTTTTCCGTTGTCATATGCTAGATGCCGGACTTCCTTTGGAGTAAGACCAAAGTAAATATCTGACGCCTTCTTAAGATATTCTTCTAAGCGAGTTTCTTCTTCGCCAGTGAAGACCATCCGTGTTTTTTCATAGCCAAACTGAACTTGTGATTATCCGGCTGAAACCTCTGCGTCAGTGACTTTTTTGCAGTACCTTTCTAGGGCAGTCGTAACTAGTCGTTACGAGTATTCAAAAGTAATCAAATCTTATACCACTAGTCTACAACTATTAACTGTTTAATTATCAATTTGTTCATTTGGAAAAAAGGTGATTTTGTGACGTATGTTGTAAGTACATGATAATATATCGATAGAAAAGAGCAGTACTTACGGAATATATGAAATAAATTAGTTTTATTTTAATAATTGTGGTCGCGCAGTTTTTCTTCAATGAACCTTCAAATATTTGCTTCTAACTTTGAAAACGCAACTATTATATTTGGAGCTCTTGAAGAGCATCAATGTATCGATACTTAAAGTCTTGAACATCTTTCCATTAAAACAAATTTAGGAGCAGTTATATGTGATGTCTGGCTTATTTCAGATAAGCAGCAGAGAAATTGAGTCGAATCAATCTCGTACCTCCATTTGATTTAAAAATAACAATAAAAAAAAATTGATGTCTTCCTACTCGACTCAATCAAAGTTAGTCAATTCGATAAAGTAATAATCAGGTATGGTTGCCATTTAAAAAAACTCAAATTTGTGTCATATGTCAAAAAGGACAGTTATTTTGGAGAAATGTCTTATGCCATTTTGTTTGGAATTCAATTTCCTACAAGTTTTCTATTTAATGTTTTCCTGTCAAATTAATTTCAACGGAACTAGGAGTAATTTAAAAATTTACCATAAATAAATTTTTCCCAAATATCTCTTGATACCTGTCAAATTTTATAAAAATAAATTTGGTTTCGAGTAGAGCAAGCAAAACTACAATTCTTTGTCCGTTTGACTTTGTTTGTAACTGCTCTAGTTCCGAAGATCCCTGTACTGGTCATCGAAAAAAAACTCACCCTGTATATACTTTGGAAGAAAACACTTAATACGAAAGTTTTTGATGTTTAAAAAGTGCACATTTTAAAATAACTTTTCAATATACGGGTGCGTCATAACCGTGTGGTAGTTCCAACTATGGCATATTTTTTAACATCAAATTTTCCTTTTGAACCAATTACTTTCTTTGGACATAACATCTCTATTGTGTGTTCACGCTAAAATCCTCTTGTACTAAAAGGAGTGTAAAGTGAGAACTTCATATTCTGAGCCGACGACCAACTTAAATTATCTTAAACGTTTTATTAAGGGTTTCAATTTCCTTAAGCATGTCTGTCCATATTAAACTGAATTGTGGTGCTTTCAATATTGCGGATTCCGGTTGTGGGATGCCATATGTATAATATGTAAATTACTTAAAAAGTCAGTTTTGTTTCTGCCTTTAATTATGATCAAATGTCGTTTAAATAAATATAGAATTTGACATCAGTTTATTCCTAAAAAGCAATATATTCCAAAATTGTGTTCACATAAGTACATCCGCGTAAGTGAAAAGAAATAACTCTTGGTGGTCCATCAGGAACTTTCTGTTTTTTCTATATGAAAAATATATCTGCTTTGCTATTTAACATCAAGAATCCTTGAGGCAGATTGACTCGCTGACACGGTCTTACCTCACATAATATTAAAAGGCAGGTGAGAAGTAAGAAAACCTAATTCTTTTCTAACTTTCTTTTAAACTTTCAGAAAAATTGCTATGGTCTTATTTAGTAACTACAGTGTGTAACTGAGCATTATTTGATTTTTTCCACAGTAGACAGGTGAAAATGACACATGTTTCAGCAATGTTAAATAATTTTCAAGCAGTTAAGAAGGATTCAGTAACACTGCCCAGTAAGTGAAAATAAATATGAATAAACACACGTTGATGCATGTTCGTATGTCAGCAGACCGGTGAGCATCAGCTTAGTGTGTGATATAGAGGCATTTTACCGTTAAATTGGGTCTTTTCTACTAACTATATATTTCCGAAGATTTGCCTTGTCTGACTTCTAAGCGGAAAAGATTTATCAGATCAAGGCGTCAATGCAGCTTTGGAATAACTTTCGGTAGAATTAGATTCATGGTTTTTCGGACGGTAGCTTTGCTATCCGATATATCCTCAAACACGTTTTAAATGAAACAATGTAACATAATAGCTGAAACGAATGCTTCCATCAGCAAAAAGTTATTCAATTGAAAAAGTTGAGAACAGAATTGAAAATACCTGAAAATGTGGTGATTTATTTATCCGGCGAAATTCAAACATTCCTCGGATTACACTGTCCGAGGAATTAAATTGACGTACTCGAACTTTAGTATTTATTTGCTGCAAGGTTACATATGATTTTTTCATGTAAAGACAGGCATTTAAGTGTAAATGAGTTTTAGGCTTGTTTTCCAATTACATTGTTAGGGTAAATATCCCAATTAATGTAAACTTGTACTGAACATTAAAATAATATTGATATTAATGATATTTAGGAAGCCTTCTGAAAACTAAATTGTTAGTTTGGTATCCGCTCGAAACAATTTTTCGCCATACGAAAGGCCGAGGAAAACAACGAACAATATTAAATAAGACATCATAATTAAATATCAATCGGGACAAATAGTGCGGAAACATTGTTCATTTAGTTCGATTCTCGACTTCAGATTTCCTTTTCTACCACTTGAGAATTTCGGAATCGTTTCATTAAGCACCCCTTTTTCGCATTCTATCCACAAAACTGAACCCTCACTCAGATGCTCATAAAACGTCCAGTCCGGTTAAAAGCGCACTTTGGACCTGAAGGTGTGAACTGGTCGATTTGTTCATTATTTATATGAAATTATTCTAAATTATTTAATTTTGCCCTTTTCTTGCTGGGATCTATTTGAAATATTGTGTTCTTTATTGACACAATGGGCCCTTAATTATACAGTAATGTTTTATCATGACTATCGGGCCAAATTAACTATAAGTAGTAAGCTTAGCAGTATTAAAGTTAGTTTGCAAATGGAATTTTCCAATAAAGTGATATTAGTATAATATCCGCTCTTTATTTTGGCCAACAATATACAAACTACCCACCTAACTGACAGAAAGACATCTTGCCTGTTTATGGACATTAACAAGGCTTTTGACAGTGTCTGGCATAGAGGCTTACTATATAAACTATACAAACTACACACACCAACATATCTACTACACACCATAAAGAACTTACTAGAAAACAGACAACTACAAGTACGAATTGACAAAACACTGTCATTTCCTTTTTCCCCTGAACAAGGGCTCCCTCAAGGATCCCCGCTCTCACCGTTTCTCTACAATATATACTGCCATGACATATACAATTACAACTTACCAGACAAAAATCAAATCGACAGATCGGCATACATATTACAATACGCAGACGACACGGCACTTATTGTACATGACAAAACTACTGAGAGAGCAGCTCAAAGACTCCAAACACTAACAAACAACACAATGACATGGTTTTATAAATGGAGACTAACACCAAACGCGTCAAAAAACCAACTTCTGCTCACAAACCACAGACTCAACGCTGACTCCCCTACAATAACTGCAGACGGCCAAACGACACAACCAAAAAACGACGTAAAATACCTTGGAATCACAATTGACCACAAACTTAAATTCACTAAACACATACGAAACATCAGGGCAGAAACAACAAAGAGAACAAAACACTTCCGATCACTAACCTACAAAGACAGAGGAATTAGCACAAACACCGCTACCAAAATATATAAAGCTATTTGTAGACCCTTACTAGACTATGGACATATACTCATGACCAACGGAACAGAAAGGACAAAACGTTATATACAAACAACAGAACAAATTGCACTAAGACTAATAACACGAATAAGACACCCCCAAAACCCACTACACAACCCCCCCACCCAACTACTATACGAACGCACAAACACGACAAAGATCTCGGAAAGACTCATACAGCTACAGACAAAATGGACAAACAACCCCTACAACTGGACCATACTGAATCCCCTTTGTCTTACAATAGTGTAGCCAACTCGTGAATTTAAAGTGACGTGCAACTGCATACGAGTAATTTACATTTTAGCATTGATTGCTCTTAATATTCAGAAAAAGTATTCCAAATTCCTGTTATCTAAACTTCGTCCAGTCAAAATTTCCTCTCTTAAAGAAGGAAATGTTACATCGTAAGTTCAGACTCATTATTTTAGTTTCAGTCGAATCTTTCACACAATTCTTAAAATTGTGACATATTTATAATAACTTCATTTTTTTTACTTCAACAGCAACCTGTCCAATTTTTTTTTCAATGCTCCAATAGGTGTCAGTGAACAGCCCTTTTATTTTCTACCACCTGTACATTATGTGTTTTTGTAATAATTAAATTACTTAAATCCCATATTAAACACAAAATATAAAATGTTTCATTATCTTCCCGTGCATTATGCAACTGTCGTCATAAAGTTCAGTTTTACGGCAACTCTGTATAACTGAACGCATAAACTGAATGATCACCGGACACAAAATGCAAATTGTTTGTTTATCACTTTTATTTGTAAATGTTTTCTTGTTGTTACTTACACTAATTATATATTTCAAAAGAAAATAATCCGGACAATATAATATCTTGGTTTTCCTGTTATTTACGACTCTACTAATCCAGGCAGGAGATTATTAAACTTGGACGAATATTAATATTTTTTTGTGTGTGGGATCCGACTAGATTGAAAAATATATTTTCAATGCAGAACCGTGAAATGAAATGCACCTCCACTATGTTTTTCGATTACGGAATATAATGCTCGGACATGTCATTTGCAGATATTGTAATGTCAATGCACAGCGCAAAACAAATAATTAATTTTACAAGTGGATTGATGGAGAGGTAACTGCATTTTATTGTGTGCTCACATAATTATAGAGGCAAATATTTCAGTTTCGACAGTATAATCAATATACCTATTGTATATCAGACAACCAGAAGTACGCATAGAAAACATCATCTCGTACAAATTAAACATACAACCTCGGTAAAAATTACATGGACAAATCCGCCTACATCTTCAATACGCTGATGACACTTCACAGATCCTGCAGGACAAAACGACAGTAAAAACGGCACAGAAACTTCAAATAATAACATACAAAAAAATTATTTCAGAAAAGACGTTGGTTCCATAAAATACCGAAACAGAACCATTTCAAAACAAGAAGTAAAATATGTGGGAACAATACTAGTCCAAAGACAAAAAATCACGACAAAACACGCACAAAGCATAGGAATGAAAGTAATTTAAAGTAGAAAACACTTATGCAATATGCAGACCTCTGCTGTATGACGGACACATACAGTGAGCAACACACACATTCAAACAATAAAACAGATTACCCTGAGATCAATAACCAGAATAAGACATCATAAAAACTCTCTGCACAATCCATCAAACCAACTGTTGAACGATCCAAACAAACATGACAAGGATAACCGAAAGCGTGCTTCAAATACAAGCAAAATGGAATAACATCTGCCATAACAGCGGTATATTGAATCCCCTTTGTCCGACAAGGTGAACAAGGCATAGAAGATAATTCAGCTCTCTTTTCACAAATGCTTTACTAAAACACTTATAAACACAACCCAACTAACCAAGAAAATAAAAATAAACCTGTTTAATTTGAATAAGCTTAATTTTGCTTTGCTAAAAAGATCAATTGTCGAAATTATTTTTAATTTGAAATATCTCAGGGGTGTATCATTTTTTTTCTAATTGAGATAATTTTTTAAAAAAACTTCGACACCCCGTATTTCGGAAAACGAATCAGTTGCGGACATACGAATCATAAACAAACTGTCATTATTTGTTCGTGTAGAATCACCCCCCGAAATTTGTCGCACCTGTTTACTAACACCCTGTATATTCGGTTGCTCAGCTTAAAGCAACAATTCCTTTTATTGTTTTCCTGTGGAATTGATTTACAATTCAAATGTTAACTTGGGACCATTTCTCAGTTCTAATATAAATTAATGCATTCTCTTCGATCATTCTTTCCTGAGGACTTTCAGATTTGCGACTGTCTTAATAATGAAGATGAATTGCGTGGTGCTTGATACATTTCAGCTCCAAAAAGTTTTCTCACTGAAACAGAACTGCAGTTGAAATTTATCAGGTTGGTATTATTTTGAGTTGACAAGCATTTTAGGAATGTTTTTTTAAATATTTGTGGATGAATGTTTGTGTTAAATAAACACAAACAAAATATGGTTTTATTTTCAAGTGTCCAGGTTTGTCTTAAGATTGCTGGTAGAAAAACTTTGCATTACATACTTTCCAATATATTTAAATTATCTTATAGTAGTAGTAAACATCTTTATTTCTAAAAAAGGCTATCGACCTATCGGTCTTTCTGCCCTTGTTTAATACATGTAGTCTTAATCTAAATAAAAAACAAATATGAAAATTCTCTTATTCTAGGTTAACAATACTATTAAATAAATAAAATTTCAGTGGCAAGAAGAAATTATTTTATTGTCCACTAGTCCGTAGCGTTTGTAAGTGTTCGAGTAGCGTTAATGTAGGGAAACGGAAGCGGGATTGTCTGGTTGGTCTTGTAAGACAAAGGGGATTCAGTATGGTCCAGTTGTAGGGGTTGTTTGTCCATTTTGTCTGTAGCTGTATGAGTCTTTCCGAGATCTTTGTCATGTTTGTGCGTTCGTATAGTAGTTGGGTGGGGGGGTTGTGTAGTGGGTTTTGGGGGTGTCTTATTCGTGTTATTAGTCTTAGTGCAATTTGTTCTGTTGTTTGTGTATAACGTTTTGTCCTTTCTGTTCCGTTGGTCATGAGTATATGTCCAAAGTCTAGCAAGGGTCTACAAATAGCTTTATATATTTTGGTGGCGGTGTTTGTGCTAATTCCTCTGTCTTTGTAGGTTAGTGATCGGAAGTGTTTTGTTCTCTTTATTGTTTCTGCCCTGATGTTTCGTATGTGTTTAGTGAATTTAAGTTTGTGGTCAATTGTGATTCCAAGGTATTTTACATCGTTTTTTGGTTGTGTCGTTTGGCCGTCTGCAGTTATTGTAGGGGAGTCAGCGTTGAGTCTGTGGTTTGTGAGCAGAAGTTGGTTTTTTGACGCGTTTGGTGTTAGTCTCCATTTATAAAACCATGTCATTGTGTTGTTTGTTAGTGTTTGGAGTCTTTGCGCTGCTCTCTCAGTAGTTTTGTCATGTACAATAAGTGCCGTGTCGTCTGCGTATTGTAATATGTATGCCGATCTGTCGATTTGATTTTTGTCTGGTAAGTTGTAATTGTATATGTCATGGCAGTATATATTGAAGAGAAACGGTGAGAGCGGGGATCCTTGAGGGAGACCTTGTTCAGGGGAAAAAGAAAATGACAGTGTTTTGTCAATTCGTACTTGTAGTTGTCTGTTTTCTAGTAAGTTCTTTATGGTGTGTAGTAGATATGTTGGTGTGTGTAGTTTGTATAGTTTGTATAGTAAGCCTCTATGCCAGACACTGTCAAAAGCCTTGTTAATGTCCATAAACAGGCAAGATGTCTTTCTGTCAGTTAGATGGGTAGTTTGTATATTGTTGGCCAAAATAAAGAGCGGATGAACAGTCGAGTGATGCTGTTTGAAACCAAAATGGTAGGTAGGTATATACTTTCCAATCACCTTTTCAAGCCGCTGCTTCATTATGCATTCAAAAATCTTGCCCAGTACTGGAAGCAGTGTAATTGGTCTGTAGTTGCTCGGTTGTGTATTGTCCAGTCCATTTTTGGGTATAGGGATTATTAAGCCGTTTTTCCATGTTTCTGGGATTCTGCCATTTGTGATGAAGTTGTTCAATTCAGTTAGGATCAGTTTGTGTGTTTCTTGAGTTAGGCTTTTCAAGACTTTTGCCTTAATTTTATCCTTCCCCGGTGCAGTGTTCTTGATGTGCGCTAGGGCTTCATCGTGCTCTGTGTCTGTGATCAGTGTGCAGGCATAGTTTGGTGAGTTGTTAAAATAGTTCATGTACCAGTCGTTAATCAAGTTCCAGTTGTCATTGTCGAAGTTAGGGTTTGTCGATATGCTGAAGGCCCTTTGATAGTGTCTGGCGAATGCGTCCGCTTTCTCTTTGTCTGTGTAGCGTTCTATTCCGTTTTCGTCAATTGTGTCAGTAGTGCCAGTCTTCCTGTATTGCGCTAGTTTCTTAATTTTTCGCCAGTATGTTTTGCCTTTGTCCTTCTGTATTTCTTTACATGTTTCTAGCCATTTGTCTTGTCGGTATTGTCTAATCAGAGTTTTAATGTTTCTGTTAAGTTGGTTCATTGTCTTTTTTAGGTCGTTATTTTGAGTGTTTGTATATAGTCTGTACAGTTCTCTCTTATGTTTTATTAATCTCAGTATGTATTTGGGTAGTGTATGTCGGTAGAAAGCATTTTTTATTTCCGGGCTAAATTTTCCTATGGCTAGTGAAAGTTGTTGTTGTATGGTTTCTATTGAGATGTGCTGTGCTTGTGATTGAATGTAGTCATGTATATGTTGTTTCACTTTGTCTATGTCAGTCTTTGTTAGGTTTAAGTTTTTCTCTATAGGAGGTGTATAGGAGGTAGGTTGCGTATGTTGTAAGTCTATGTTAAACGTAATAGCCAGGTGGTCGGATCCAAGTTCGTTGGTTAAGTTTATGTTGTTGATGGTGTTTGTCAAGTTTTTTGTGTGCAGTAGAACGTCTGGTGTTGAGTCTGGGTTTGCGGGCATCAGAAAAGTTGGTGGGGTGTGCTGTTTTATAAAGTCGGAGTTTTGCAAAAATCTTTTAAGTTGTTTCGTTTTGTTCGTGTTCAAGTTAAAGTCGCCTATAATTATTGCATATTTATAGATGCTCGCCTTAGTCAGTATGTTTTGTTATAGGTTGGAGTGTGGGTGTATGTATGTCAGAAATATGTGTATCAGGTCGTGTAAGTAGGGTATGGTAAAATGTAGAGAGTCGTTCAAAGGGTTGTTGAGGAAGGAGGATTTGCTCTTCCAAGTTTAACGTTTGGTTTTAGGAGAGCTGCGACCCCGCCCCTGGCATGATTGATGGTATTTCCATGCCTATAGATATACTGCCAATTTCTGTACGTTGGTGTTTGTCCTAGTTTGGTTTTAGTCTCTACAAATATGCAGCAGTCTGTGTCGTTTTGTTCTATGTAATTGTAAATAAGTGTTTTTTTGCTGTTAAGTCCGTTGATGTTCGCGTAAAGTACTTTCAAATTGAATCCTGTATGCTCGTTACTGTCTGTCTCACTTGTTCGCAGGGTTCAGTTGGAGAGCGTCCCTCGGGCCGGAGCATGTCAAACATTAGGATGTATACATGGTTCCCGAAGAAAACAACGGAGAAACAATGTCGAAGTCTTCTATAAATTGTTTTCGTAGTTTTTTTAGTAGTTCGTCCCTGTTGGTATTGTTTGTCTTGTTAAGTTGATGTTTGTATTTGTTTATGATGTGGTCATGTGTTGTAATGGGTATGTGTATTCTACTTGCCACTGTCGTTGTCTCCGCAATCCCGGACGTACGTTTGTTAACACATTTTATTTTTACGTTTGGGATTCCGACGATTGGGGCTGTCGGTCGTTTTGGGCACTTCATGCTCCATGCTGCGTGGTCCTCTGAGTTGCATGCTGCGCACTTGGTTGGGAGTGGCGACTCGCACCTGGAAGTTGGATGGGGTCCCTGGCACTTGTTGCATCTTGGCGATTGTTTGCAATCTTCAGTTTTGTGGCTGAATAGGTTGCATTTGCCACACGGCGCAGGCACGGGTGCTGGTGGTTTACTTTCGGTGATTTTGAAAATGCGGCCCAAAAAATGAACCGCACGGTCGCTCATCAACCTTTCATATGTGGATATGTAGCCGGTTATTAAGCTCATCATGAGTGTGGGTGCGTTGCGCTCTCGCGAGATAATTCTCCTGCAGAATCTTATTTTGAAACCCTGCTGCTCCAGGCGTTCCAGAAACATGCTGTCTTCAATGTCCAGGTCGACCCCAGTGGCGACGACTGAATATGATGGTGTAATATGGTGGTGACCTGACTTTTGTTGTCGGATTAGTGGGAGGTTATCGTTTTTTTGTAATTTGTAACTTGCTACAGTGTTTTCTTGTTTTAGTTGTTGTAAAATTTTTGATGTTTTGTCCTCCTGGTTGGTTTTGATTAGGAAGTAATTATCTTGTCTGATAATCACATCCTTGTTGTTGGGGTTGAGTTCCTCCCACCTGATTGCAAGTTGGACTCTGGTGATGGTCGACAATGCGTTCGCTGTGAATGTGTGCGAATACGTGGGAAATCTTGTTGATGTTGTCTTGCTGTTTGTTGTTTGATTTTTATTGGTTGTAGACTGATAGTCCAAAGCTATTCGTTTGGCCTCAGGTGTTGGCGTTGTGGGAGTTGGCTGGGTTGGCTGGGTTGGCTGGGTTGGCTGGGTCGTCTTCGGTTTTCTGCCCCGTTTTTTCGATTGTGGCTTTTTGAACCCACCATCCTGGGAGGCATAATCCGATTCGGATTCTTGCGAACTCCCAGGGTTCATCCTTTCGTTTGAATTCTATTCAAACTATTCTCGTATATTCTCCTTGAACGATAAATGCGGTTGGATTCTTCAAATTCTTCAAAAAACAACTTTGCTTTAAATATGCTAATACTGACACGTCTTATCACCACGAAGCTCGGCTTAAGACTCCATTATCTTATATTTTATTATAATTATCTAAAGGAATAATTTTAAGTCAGTGCTATATGGTAGTTTTTGAATGCATTTAGGAAACTATAAGTAATTGTGGGAAGTTTTAAATTGGTCAAGAGTGTATTTTCCTAAAATAATCTATTTGCTGCTAAATCTAACTTTTCCGAGATACAATTTTGATTCAAGCTGTGGCACAGTTTACTGTAACGCTCGATTTATAGTTGATGATGAGTTACGTTTAAATATTTAAACGTATGTTTAATTTCATTGATGCCAATTTAAATTTTTAAGCCATTATTCTCAGTACTTCACCAAATAGTACGTATATAAGTTTTTCTAAACGGAAAGAGTATTGCTTATGAGGAACAATATATTTTAACGAACGGTAATTTTTTAATAAAATCAATTAGTCCGGTTTTACAAGTGCCTTCTAATGTTTAATTTTCCATTATATGACTTTGAGAAATTGACTGCGTCTCGAGTAATAATCAGAAGATCTTGGCCATTTGAGCAATTGTTATACTTGCAAAAGGTTTTGTTCTACACTCGAATGTACGATGAATCATTCATTCATCTGATATTTCTACTGTTAAAAAATATAACTTAATTTGTCAACTTATTTTCGAAGCATTTTAAAAATGTTCAGTAGTGTCTTCTTTACCTTAAACAATTAGGGTGTTTTCTTTTCCTTCTTTCTCATAATGGTTGACTTGGAAAAATTAATATATTTAATTGAATATTATTAATAAAATTCCAATGACATGAAAAAATTATTTTATTGTCCACTAGTCAGTTGCGTTTGTAAGTGTTCGAGTAGCGTTGATGTAGTGAAACGGAAGCAGGATTGTCTGGTTGGTCTTGTAAGACAAAGGGGATTCAGTATGGTCCAGTTGTAGGGGTTGTTTGTCCATTTTGTCTGTAGATGTATGAGTCTTTCCGAAATCTTTGTCATGTTTGTGCGTTCGTATAGTAGTTGGGTGGGGGGGTTGTGCAGTGGGTTTTGGGGGTGTCTTATTCGTGTTATTAGTCTTAGTGCAATTTGTTCTGTTGTTGGTATATAACGTTTTGTCCTTTCTGTTCCGTTGGTCATGAGTATATGTCCAAAGTCTAGCAAGGGTCTACAAATAGCTTTATATATTTTGGTGACCTCTGTCTTTGTAGGTTAGTGATCGGAAGTGTTTTGTTCTCTTTATTGTTTCTGCCCTGATGTTTCGTATTTGTGTTTATATTATTAGTCTAATACAGGTAGCTTGAAGTAATATAATAGGTATTTTTAGTACTTTTTTGAGGCCTTCAATACTCACACGTATTGTAAGCATTCGGCTTGTAGTTTCCAGATTACTATAGCCATTATTCCAAATGATTTTTGCGACCGATAGTCGGATGATTTTGTTCACTGGTTGTTTTGTTATATTTATTCAATGACGTGATTTTTATACCTAGGTAGTTGAATGACACAACTTTTCATCTAACAGGTTTATTTTGAGGCCCAAAGCTTTTTATTTTATTAGTAGGTAATGTCGCATACCATTTATAGATCTCATTTTCTATCATGGTTATCGGTTAAACAAACAATTTAAATTTCGCCCATCGTGAGTAAATATTTGTAAATTATAAGTTAAGTTTTTGAATAAAGCTTCAAGATTGAGCTCTGAGAATAGAATAATGCAACTATAACTTTTATCAAGAGAATAATTGTTTCTTTCCTAAATATTGCTATGGTTATGATATTTTTCCATTAATTATAGGCATTAATAAAGGCGTTGTAAGTCTTGCCATACAATGCCATGCATCTTCGCATTTCAATAGCCAGTTTGGTATGTTATCTGTTTCGAGTGCTTTCGTGCTGTTTTGTGTTTTATTTTAATTCTATCTAGTATATCTGCCAGGTTTTCGCCTTTTTCAGTTTCTCCGCCATGCTCGTTTCCGTCTTGGTCTTCGGGGACATCTGCCTTCAAAGTAGATTTTACATTAATACTTTACAGTTTATTGCGTTTGTGTTTATTCTTTCATAGCAGTCTGGCTTCAGTTCGGAGATACACCTGTCCTCAAGGTTCCCTTTCATGTTTCTATTTTTCTATTTCTTATTATTTCTTGTTCTAGTTATTCTTGTTTTTATATAATGATTCTTTTCTTCGAACATTTTGTGGTTCCTATATCTTATGTATTCCTCCCATTACTCCTGAACCAATATTTAACTTCTATTGAAGTAAAACTGTTTGTTGTCCTGGGGTTCATATTTGAGAAAGCCATGCTTATTGAGAGAAGCATACTTGTGCGTGATTGATATTTTCCTAGTTAAAATCGTTTTATAGGCTGATGATCCGGCATTCATTTTAAGAGATATAGATTTTTTGTTCCTATTTTTAGTGATACTTTAAGCATTCTTTCATTTGCGCACGGTATGTTTTGTATAAAGGTGAAAACAAGGTATTCTTGTCTTTTGGCTACAAGTAACCTCACATTTTGTTTGATATCTTAAGTCTTTCTGTACCTTCGCGTTTGGTTTCTGATATCGGGCATTTAATCGATATTATGTTGTTCCGCTTCTAAAAGTGACTTGCTGTTTTTGGTGTTCCAGCAATTCCAATTTTGCTTCCTTTTGTCCAATTGTCCTCCCTCATAAGTTTTCCACTTCCACTTCCTGTTGCTAATTAAAGAGTAATTAATAAAAATTTGCAGGAATGTTCACAAGTACAACATCATAAAATATACTTATTGACATTTATATTTAAAAATAATCAAATATATTAATCATGTTATACTAAAAACCAGATTGAAATACTTCCTAAATATTTATTGTTGCCTTGTTATTGTAAACTTGAAATACAATTTAATTCCTCTGGTTTACAATCGTGTTCTTACTTTGAAAAGTTTCTGAATTGCTCATAGCAGTATTGATGTTTTCAGTTTGCAAGTAAATAGAGAATTTATTAAAGGTGTTTTCCTTATATTCATATTTTACAATTAAACTAGCAGTAACTATAAGAAAATATCACATTGAGATGATCGATAAATCAAATTTCCGCAATGTTTCTGAGACTCATTCTGTTCACACACACGCGATCAACGTTCACCATTGCCTATAAATATTGTTATTCGGTTAACTGAAGGAATACCAAAAATCTTACCGGCTGCGCCAGCACATCTATTTTTAAATAGAATTGTTAAAATTGTCCATTTCTATATTAAAAAGGACAGGCTTGTGAATACAAGCACATCTTTTTCTGACAGTCTTTTAAACCTAATTTACAGAATAAATGGAAACAAAAAGGATTGTCAGTTCAAGTGTTTATATAGCACCTAATGCACCACAATAACACAATTTCCTACAAATTGCTTCGCAATACTCAAAATCTATTCTGGGCCAATACGTTCAACTAAAATAAGACATAACGGACAACTTGTTCTCATATATTGATATAAAAGTCTTTTAGAACTAGGGTGATAAATCGATTTCTGGGATTTAAACCACACTATTGGATATTTAATTCTATCCTAAATGGTACAACCATTACGCTTCGCATTTCAACTCAGCATGATTAATGTAAAATTTCCCTCACCATTTTACGTTGTATGTTGCCGTAATACCTCGTTTTTGTCTGATTTACGTTAAGCACCACATCGCGTTACGATATTCGGTCCATTTAAACTTTTCTACACTCAGTCAAAGTGGCAAGATACATGTGTTTTAAGTACCTAAATTAGTCACATCTCGCCAAAAAAACAATAATTAATATTCGCAAAAAGTTCGTATGTTTACAAGCCTATCAGTTTGCGCTACTGCATAATTGCAAAATTTTATTTGTTACTGAAGAACAAAGGACTTGCTGGAAAAAACATCGTATTGAAATAATTAAAATAAATAAAATTATTTTCAGTTTAAAGTTACTGACAAAATCGGTACGGAATCATTTCTTTTGGACCGGAACCGAAACTGAACCCACATTTTATATTAACACACTGTTAAGAGCTGAACCGGAATATTCTATTTCTGTTTTTTCGGTTTTTTTTTTCGTACAGCTTGTAATGTTTCAAAGAAATTAATCCTTCACACAGGTAAACATAAAAACACAACGCCGGTGGTGCCGATAAAAGAAAGAAATTTCCCCCTCGATACAAAAAATGAAAGCGAATTTTAGATTCAAAGATGGCTACTGACAATAATGCAAGCTGTCATCAAAGAAAACTGGTTCTTCCTTTGCAACAGCTATCTTCAGAAAAATGGAGGAAAGAGAAGTTATGCTATTAGATAATGAAGTGATCCTTGCCGGGATATTTCTGGACCCTCGCAGCAGAAGCACATTTAAAGTCGTTATGGACTAGACTGATGTTCTTGAAAGGGTGCAATTCTTCCAATTCTGAATCTGACCCTGACCAACACGATATGGAAACGAAATCATCTGGTTCTTCATCGAGCGATGAAATGGAAATCCTTTTAAGACATTAAGATTCAGAGCAATACGTTTAAAAAGGAATTAATCAGCATGAATTTTCTTCACATGGTTTATTTGTAGCACTTAAAAATTGAAAATAATTTAAATTCCTATAAAGTCGAACAAAGACCAAGAAAGAGCTTAATCCCGAGTTATACCAGAGATTAGTTGAGTAGAGTAGAAACTAATCTCTGGTTATACATGCTTGCTCAAGTATTAGCAGAGATTAGTTGAGAGATCGCCGATGCAATGTTAAAAAAACGTACCGTACTCGATCATGACGAAACGAACGGTCGACGGTCGAACCATATGCACTTTTATGCGGCGGCGGGAAGGTAAGTAGTGGGGATCGCATTTTACATTACACTGTGGCTGTGATGGCAAATGCGCGCGTTTGGGCCAGCGCGCGTAGATTTTGTGAGTTCAAATTCCCTTGGTTTCTTATTAAAATTAAGGAACTTGCACCTTGATACCCGATGAAATAGCCATTTAGATAACAAGCCCCTATAAATGTCGCCGCCCAGAGGACAAGCGTTTAGACTTAATTTTCATTCATAAGCAGATTGTTGTTACTATATTATTTGACACACACTTTATAAATTGCATTAATTAAAAATTGTTTTAAAAGTTGATTTTTGTTTCAACTTATTTCATTTTAATGATTGTAATTCAAACAATTTATAATGTTTAGAACTATTGTAATTTTGAATTATTATTATTTTAATCATGATTCATATACATGTAAAAACTTGTAATTTAACTGATTTTAGAGATCCCGTTAGCACGATTACATGATGTTCATTTTGTGAATTTCAAAAAAAGTCCTTTTTACTCCTTCATTATTGTAATTATTGAAATTATATATAAAAATAGCAATTACATCGTTATTGGCTTTGACGTATTACAAAAATCAAGTGTAGTTTTGATCACGCTAATGTCGAAGCCAATTTATTTAATTTTTCACATTTATATTACTTTATATTTCTTTACATATACAGGGTGGCGGTTTTCTGAATCTTTGTATGGGTAACTTCGACATTTTTAAAGATAGAGAATCCGTTAAATGGGAAAAATTGGGCAGAATTCGATTGCCTATTCATTACGGTTTTCAAAATTTAGGTTCCCGACTTGGTTCCTGAAATATCCCGAAAATACAAGAAATCAAAACTTTTTAATTATCACATTTTACGTAAACTGTCTTACTTAGAAAAAAAGTTAAAATTGCCCTTGGTAGAACTTTTTGCGTTGAATCCAATAAACTAGCATTCGTTTTCATAATCATCTTAATTTTGTTGTTTTTTTTAAATGGTAATCATAGTTGTCTGTGAGCCTTTTAAAATCCTTATTTTTTTCTGTGTTTAACGATATAACTGTTCGTATGTTTGTATTTCCTTTTGTTGCCGAAAAACTTCAAAAGAACATAAAAAATGTGTAGTAGGCTCTGGAAACAAGAACTATATTATCACACAAAGCACAAAACAATAATGAAAGAACGTATCGTTTAAATTAAATGTTCAAATTGACTTCCGTTTAAGGCCAGGCACTTTTGGCATCTTCTAATCATTTCCAATAACACCTTTCTTATGGTTTGTGGACGGATACTTCTTATTGCTGAACGTATTCTATTTACTAGTTCTTCAATATCATTGGGTTTTGTTTTATAGATCTTGTTTTTAAGGGTACCCCACATAAAATAGTCCAGAGGTGTTAAGTCCGGTGAACGTGCTGGCCACCAAATGGGTCTTGCATTGGCAATCCAACCAGAAAAATGTTGTAAATATTCACATACAACTCGTAAGTTGTGTGGAGGCTGCTAACGGCAAACTATCCAGCATCTCTTCAAGTTCATTTTGTAAAAAGTGTAAATATCTTTCGCCATTTAAATTATGATTATAAAAAATGGACCAATAACTTTATCACTAAAAATGCCACACCAGACATTCACAGAAGAAACACGTTGATCTCGCCTATTTTTAATTAGATGAGGATTTTCATTAGCCGGGCTTTTTCCTTAGAAACATTACATTCACTGGCAGTATCTCTGATTGACGAATTTGCATTAAAATGGGTATAAGCTAAAACTTTTTCTTCATCTGGTTCTTTAAATTTAATCTTCTCGTTTTTGGTTTGTTAAATGATCCGTATTTTTTCAAGTTGGCTTCCAGTCGTGAAAAAAGTTGTTTGTATGGCTGCCTCCTCTCCATGTATCAGTCCAAATATTACTATTTCTATTACAGGTATAGTAACAGAATTTTCCCGCCTTCTTTGCTAACAAAATGCACCAATGTATTTACTTAGCAACAATAATACTTAATTAACTTAACTAATGAGATTTATTAACTCAAACTACTATAAAAAACCAAATTTATTTGACACTTTTAATAACAGATACAGTAACCATTTCGTGACAATACTGCCAGATGCTTGTTAATGTTTTTCTTTTGAATTTTTACGGTTAAAAGAAGAGATAAACATACCAACAGTTATATCGTTAAATTCAGAACAAAATAAGGATTTTAAAAGGCCCACAGCAAACTATGATTACCATTTAAAAAAACCTAAGTTTATTTTTATCTCGTAAATCAAGCTGACAACGAGTGCTAGTTTATTGGATTCAACGCAAAAAGTTCTACCAAGGGCAATTTTAACTTTTTTTCTAAGTTAAGCAGTTTACGTAATATGTGATAATTAAAAAAGTTTTGATATCTTGTCTTTTCAGGATATTTCAGGAACCAAGTCGGGTACCTAAATTTTGAAAACCGTAATGAATAGGCAATCGAATTCTGCCCAATTTTTCCCATTTAACGGATTCTCTATCTTTAAAAATATAGAAGTTAACCATACAAAGATTCAGAAAATGGCCACCATGTATATACCGGGTGTCCGTTTTTGGAGCTCAACCATGGGGATCTCGGTAACCACATAAGATACTAGATTTGTTAAATTGCGGCAAAGTTGCGCAATCTAGAGTTTACCAAAATGCTCTTTCAAAAATTCAAAAATTTCTGCTATTTCCGGAGGCAGCCGGAAAAAAATTGTTTCGATACACTGGCACTGGGCAGGTCTGCTTCCTGTCAAGGTTGCAGCGATTATCAACATATTTTTCACAGTTTGACTGAATTTCGCTTAGCGTCACTTCAGCCACAAAATTATTGTAAATATCTTGTCTTTTTCAAATGAAGATAAACGAGATATGTTAGAAATTTTTTACTCTTCACATCGAAATATGCAAATTACTTCGGACACATATCTACAGCGATATTCAGAAAGACAACAACCAGCTCAAAATGATTTTCTGTTCCTCCATAGACATTTAGCCAAGTTTGGTGCATTTTCTAAGCCGAGAAAACGCGTTCATAGAACAAATGAGAGCTCTCATCAAAAGTAAAAAACGGTAATAAATTAAATTCTCCATTAGATTCAAGATAATCCTTCTACTTCAACAAGAGCTATAGCAGCAGAAATTAACATATCTCATCAGGCAGTGAGGAGAGTCTTGAAGATACATAAATATCGTCCGTTTAAAATTCATGTCACCCAAGTTTTGCTTCGTTTGCTCAATCATTGAAACGCTAATTTTATTTTCATGGCATCAAAACTATTGGGGTTGATTGACCTTTGAAAACAACCGCAAATCTACTAATCTCTGGTATTAGTAAGCGTGATGGCAACTCAAATTTTGTAGCGGCCTACGAAGTCAATTATTTAAAAAAAAAATTTTAGAGGAAGACTTATTTGTGAGGACCAACCGACTTTTCAGTCGTAAAGAACAAACACCATACATAATATAAAATTATTTTAGTTTTTCGATCACCAACAACAAAAAATTTTAAATTGGAATTCCCAGCAAAACCAACTTCTCAAAAGATGGTAAAGAGTGCGAAGACACAAACCAGGAAGAACAATCTTTACACGGAAATAAAATTGAAAGAAGAGGAATTAACGAAGACTTGCGTGAAAACGGAAAGATGGAAAAGTGCTAAAGTCATAAATTTCAGTAAAAAAATACTTCTCAAAATACCACGATTAAATAAATTTTTGTGTGGGAGTTTTTAATTCAATGTTGTTTGTTCCATTTAATATTGGCTGAATTTCAATCCTTATTTACTTACTACTAAATTTTAAATTTTGCCTTGGATCGAAACTGCAACGGAACAGTTATTTGGATTCGGTCCGGGTCCTTGGTTCCTAATTTGGAATTTTTGGAGGTGATAAGGGAAAAGTAACCGATTTTTCAGTATGTGGTAAACCATAGTTTTTGAAGCAGCTGCCGCTAACGACAAATACTACGTACTTATTTTTATTTAACTAATTTACTTAATATATGTTCGTCAGTTTCAATGTTTCAAATATGTCTTCGACTTCCTCGAAGTACTTTCGTAGTAAATTATTTATTTATTTGCTATTTCTAGCGTTCTAATTTCCAATGGTTCTTAATAATAAATAACCTGAAATTGTTAGGTATTTGGTCACGGTCCTCATCAATTTTAGTTGATTCAAAAACATTTGCTTCAGTTAAACAGTTCATTGAGTACATATCCGGTAATTCTAGGCTAATAAGAGCGTTGTCCTAGCTTAAAATGTTCCCATTATATCAATATTCAAGCAAATGTGATATTTGTTGCCCCATTAATATAATTTCTTTTATAAAACAACAAATTTTGCGCTGCGTTTATGGGGCACAGGTTTAGATTATCTTTTCCAGTTAATGCATATTCAACAGAGTTGAAGTAGGCCTTTTGTGATTCAATTAACTTACTTAAAACTTTAGGTACGTACGTGAATATTCACTTAAATTCGTGTAATCCTCTTTGAAAGTGAATTGGTTGAGATGCTATTTTCAAACACTTGCGAAGTACATGACAATGAAAATAAACTAGATTGTCCTGGTTTCCTTGAAATTCACTTGGCATTTGTTTATGAGTCGGTAAAGCAATGTGCAAATGAAGCCGTATTTTGCGGCGCTTGAGCGGTTGGAATTTAAATGGAGGTATTAATGTGAGTATGTTGGTTTTCGGGTAAATTGTCGGCGATATTTTGATGTCAGGATGTATAACGAATGCATAAAAAATTCTCTAACAAATGTGTCTATTTAGAATTTCCATATGAACACGTGAGAGCTGGACTGTAGGTTTTTTTATTAAATCCCACCAGGGGTCATGGCACTTTTTCATGTAAATGATCAAGAGCCGTTCAAATATTTTGTTTTAAATCAACAAAAATTTATAGAAACATCCATATTTTACTTTTCGCGTACGTACAAGATCATATCCTGAAAATCGCTGAAATACGGTACTGAAATAATTTCTTCTGGTTTTCTAGTAAGGAAAATGTCATCTTCCCTTCACAAGATCAACAAAAGCGACTAAACCAAACTAACTCAAATAAACGATCTAGCTATAGTAGTAGTAAACATCTTTATTTTTAAAAAAGGTCTTTCTGCCCTTGTTTTGTACATGTAGTCTTAATCTAAATAAAAAACAAATATGAAAATTCTCTTATTCTAGGTTAACAATATTATTAAATAAAATTCCAATGACAAGAAAAAATTATTTTATTGTCCACTAGTCAGTTGCGTTTGTAAGTGTTCGAGTAGCGTTGATGTAGGGAAACGGAAGCGGGATTGTCTGGTTGGTCTTGTAAGACAAAGGGGATTCAGTATGGTCCAGTTGTAGGGGTTGTTTGTCCATTTTGTCTGTAGATGTATGAGTCTATCCGAGATCTTTGTCATGTTTGTGCGTTCGTATAGTAGTTGGATGGGGGGTTGTGTAGTGGGTTTTGGGGGATCTAGCTATAATTTCCAAAAATTCTCAGAACCTCTGAAATATCTGATACACGATAAAAAGGCTAAATTATATTTAACCATTGTTGTGGTATATTTAACCATTATATTTAACAGGTAAAAGTCGTGCTGAGAAAATTGCAAAGTCTCTTGAGTCACCCACTGTGTGCTAGTGAATTAATTTCTTCATAGGTAAAGTTTATGGTTCCCATTATCCAAACAAGGCAATATTTAACACTTTTGATGACAGCTTTCCGCTGTGCGCCATGATGAATAGAGCTAGACGGAATGCCCCAGCAAGTTGTAACAAGATTCAATGCATTTTTCTATTGAAAAATTGGAAACATTTTCTTTAATTACCACCTCACATTAATAGTTCCAAGTATTCTCCATAAAACTTAAGTGTAGTTGAGATCTTCGATACCTTCTACTTTATTTAAGTAAATAAAAATACTTCGTTGGTGAGGTCTGAGAATTACTGAATAAAGATCGCTTGAAAACACCACAAAATTATAAAGTAAGGTAAAATCTTTTACCGCTAAGAGGTAAACTTTGAAGTATTTCCATTTAAAAATTAGTCAGCTTAAAATTAGTTGAAGCTCTCGCGAACTTTCAACTATGTATTAAGTACATTGAAAGAACACTTTAAAATTGATAATTTTTTTTCAGAAACAATCAAAAGGTTTCCTGTCCATTCTCCACTTATTCAATTTTTGTGCTGAGGAAAGAGTGTGTACACACTTTATACGTTAGGAAAAGTTTTTTTTGTTTTGAATTCCAAAGTATGAAATTTTGATACACTCATTTTTAGCCCGTAGCTTTTGACTTTGAAGTCATCATCAGGAATACAAAAGTAAACAATCAGGGATTTTCAAAAAAATTTGCACAGAAGGGCCAACGCACGGAATTTAAACGCACAGGTCAATCTTTCGTAGACACTTTATACTCTATATCTAAGGGTTTTACTCATGAAGCTGCAATTAAATTATGATGTCTATGGTCAAAAACAAAGTGGCTCACAAATGGTTATGGATGATTAATTAGGCAATAAAAAAATGATAAAAATATAAAAATAAACTCTAATTCAAAAATGTTTTTGTTCTCGGTAACCTCATGACATCGAAGCACTTGTAAGGAACTGAGTAATTAAAGTTATTCAATGTTTAAATTGACCCAGGATTTTGATACATAGGGACACAGGAGATCGGTTTCTATAAATACACATACTAATCTGAACTGTAACTTTAAATCGATTTTCAAGAGTCTTGAAAGTATACAAAAACAAGTTTTCTCATCCGTATCTTCCTTAGAATTCAACCCTCCATCCAACATACGGGGTGTCAATTTGAAACCTTTCCACCCTTAATATCTTTCTTGCAGTTAGAAATATGAAAAATTCGAAAGACATGTCAATTTTATTTGTAAGGGGGACACTTTAATAAATATTTTTAGCCTTCTTGTTTTAACCCCCTAGGAGGGGTAGATGTCACCCTTAGAATCTTAAATGGGAATGGGGGTCAAGTGACACATTGTTTTAAAGGGCCTGAATTCTCTTTTCAGTGGTATCCTACTTTGTTGCTTTTTGTCCAGAGATTTCCGACTAATCGCGTTTCAAAGTTGGAGAAACAATTAAAGTTTCCCGCATTGCGATGTTGGTTTCCAGATTAGTGTTTACACAAAAATTATTGCGTTGGCTCCCCTTGCAGTACAAATGATTAGAAGAGTAGGTGACACCGTTAAAATCGTTGAACAACAGAAAATCTAATTTAAAAAATTGATATACGATTTATTGATTATTTTACTGCGACAAAAATAACTTTTTATTTGCGGAAGAGAAATTTCAACAATAAAACACATGGGATCTATTTCCGCACTATCTTATCAGTTGTTCAAAATGTCGCCCATTTGCCTGCAAATAATAATATAGTCTGTTTTCGAACTCCTCCCTAACATTTCGGAAAACTTCACCGGAAATTGACCGGCATTCTGCTGTAATTGGCTTTTTGAGATAATCAATATCAGCAGGTTGTGTCTTATAAACAATGGACTTTAGATGTCCCCAAAGAAAGAAGTCTAAGGGTGTTAATTTGACTCAAAAATTATGTCTTTTAATTTTACAATTTTTAAAACAAATTTCATAAATAATTACAAATTTAAATCAATAATTTGGTGGCGATATATTGATCATGTATTTTCAATTTACAGTGATAGAAGACTAAAACATGGTGGATTTGTATCGTATCTGAACAATAAAGAACCAACGATTACATTCAGCATTGAAAAAGAACAAAAGAACCAAATTCCTGTTCTCGAGGCACTAATTAGGGAAAATGTACACAATTTCGAAATTTTGGTACATAGAAAAGCTACTCATACAAAAAGATATTTGAAATTTAACTCAAATCACCCGATAACGATGAAAAAAGACATTGTAAAAACTTTATATGAACAGAACAAAAATAATTTGTAATGGATCTAATTTTCCAAAAGAAAAACAATTTATAAATGAAACTTTAAATTTCTATAATTTTTAGAGACAAATGACACTGGTCTGCAAAAAAATCCTACTCCAAAAAATTATGACATAAATATAAAGATTTTGATGCGTTGAATCTGTTCCCGAAGGCCAATTTTTTGTATCACGTCTAGATTTTTCGATATGAATTTTTTTTCCAAAATATAATAAATTTAGCTTGTTTTTATTCGTTTTATGCGTTAACATTATAAACAATGTATATACATACGAAATATGTTTTTGCTAGGCGTAAGAGAAATGAGGAAAGTGCCGAAAATGATTTCTATGGTAGTACATATGCACCTGCGTACTATTCACTGTTACTTTACAACAGTTAGTTGACAACTTGTCTTTTAATTGTTTACGTTCTATATCAAATACTTCACAACGGAAATAAATACCCATCAGTGGTCAGTCATACCTCTAGTCATACCTCTAGCACATGCAACAAACATGAAAGAAAATTATGCAAATCTGGAGGTATTACTTGAAAAAATAAAATAATCCCAATTCCTATGGAATATTTGTGCTGACTTAAAAGTTGTCGCTATACTGACTGGATTGCAAGTAGGATCCATCAAGTTTTGCTGCTTTTTATGCGAGTGGGACAGTCGCGCGAGAGACAAACATTACAAAGTGAAAATTTGGCCACAAAGAAAAAGTTTGAGACCTGGACATAAAAATGGATCTCAAGAACCACTAGTTCCAAGTGACAACATTTTTCTTCCACCACTTCATATAAAGTTGGGACTCATGAAAAACTTTGTGAAAGCTATGAACAAGGATGTTGCAGGCATTCAATATATCAAAACAAAATTTCCTCGAATCAGTGACGCGAAATTGAAAGAAGGGATTTTTATAGGTCCGCAAATACGAGAGCTTATGACGGGTGAAGTTTTCAATTCGAAGTTGAACAAAGCTGGAAAAAAAGCTTCGATGGCTTTCGTAAAAATATGTCATAATTTTCTTGGTAATACAGAAGCTGACAACTACCGACAAATCATTCGAGAGCTTCTTTCTGCTTATAAAACTTTAGGATGCAATATGTCACTCAAAATTCATTTTTTGGACTCGCATTTAGATTTCTTTCCGGAAAATTTCGGTGCCGTATCAGACGAGCATGGTGAAAGGTTTCATCAGGATATTATGTATATTGAAAGACGCTACAAAGGAAAATGCTCAGAAGCAATGCTTGCTGATTTTTGTTGGTCGATTCGCCGAGAAACTTCGATGGAAACGTTGAAAAGAAAAGAAACTACAAAATAATTTGAATTATACTACCATACTGAGATAACTATACTGATATTTCTAGCACTTGTGACTGTAAAAATAGCATTTTTCGCTCTAAATTTAGACCGTAGCCTTTTTTCACTTTTTTGTAATTGTGTTACTTTGATAAAATCGTTTTTTTTTATTAAACGGACATTATATTTAAAATCTATTTGCTATATTTATTTGCTTGTTAAATTCCCTGTTTAGAGCAACAAATATGATGTTATCAAGCATGAAAACAATTAGGAGGAAAAAAATTTTTTTGCAGACCAGTGTAATTTAATGAAATTGAAAATCCAAAATTAGAGCAAAATCAAAATGAACGGGTCTTAAACAGAGCTTCGTGGTGATAAGACGTGCCAGTGAGCATATTTAAAGCAAGGTCGTTTACACTACGGCAAAGAATTTCAAGAATCCAACCGCATTTATCGTTCAGCGAGAATATACGAGCAGAATTCAAACGAAAGGATGAACCCTGGGAGTTCGCAAGAATCCGAATCGGATAATGCCTCCCAGGATGGTGGGTTCAAAAAGCCACAATCGAAAAAACGGGGCAGAAAACCGAAGACGACCCAGCCAACCCAGCCAACCCAGCCAACTCCCACAACGCCAACACCTGAGGCCAAACGAATAGCTTTGGACTATCAGTCTACAACCAATAAAAATCAAACAGCAAGACAACATCAACAAGATTTCCCACGTATTCGCACACATTCACAGCGAACGCATTGTCGACCATCACCAGAGTCCAACTTGCAATCAGGTGGGAGGGACTCAACCCCAACAACAAGGATGTGATTGTCAGACAAGATAATCACTTTCTAATTAAAACCAACAATGAGGACAAAGCAACACAAATTTTACAAAAACTGAAACAGGAAAACCTTATTACAGCATTCAAACTGCAAACGAATAGTAACCTCCCACTAATCCGACAACAAAAGTCAGGTCACCACCATATTACACCATCATATTCAGTCGTCGCCACTGGGGTCGACCTGGACATTGAAGACAGCATGTTTCTGGAACGCCTGGAACAGCAGGGCTTCAGAATAAGGTTCTGCAGGAGAATCATCTATCGAGAGCGCAACGCACCCACACTCATGATGAGATTAATAACCGGCGACATATCCACATACGAAAGGTTGATGAACGACCGTGCGGTTCATTTTTTGGGCCGCATTTTCAAAATCACCGAAAGCAAGCCACCAGCACTCGTGCCTGCGCCATGTCGCAAATGCAACCTGTTCAGCCACAAAACTGAAGACTGCAAACAAGCACCAAGATGCAACAAGTGCCAGGGACCCCATCCAACATCCAAAAGCGAGTCACCACTGCCAACCAAGTGCGCAGCGTGCAACTCAAAGGACCACGCAGCATGGAGCATGAAGTGCCCAAAACGACCGACAGCCCCAATCGTCGGAATCCCAAACGTAAAAATAAAATGTGTAAACAAACGTACATCCGGGATTGCGGAGACAACGACAGTGGCAAGTAGAATACACACACCCATTACAACACATGACCACATCATAAACAAATACAAACATCAACTTAACAAGACAAACAATACCAACAGAGACGAACTACTAAAAAAACTACGAAAACAATTTATAGAAGACTTCGACATTGACACCTCCGTTGTTTTCTTCGGGAACCATGCCTATATCCTAATGTTTGACATGCTCCTGCCCGAGGGACGCTCTCCAACTGAACCCTGCGAACAAGTGAGACAGACAGTAACAAACATACAAGATTCAATCTGAAAGTACTTTACGCGAACTTCAACGGACTTAACAGCAAAAAACCACTTATTTACAATTACATAGAACAAAACGACACAGACTGCTGCAAATTTGTAGAGACTAAAAGCAAACTGGGACAAACACCAACGTACAGAAATTGGCAGTATATCTATAGGCATGGAAATACCATCAATCATGCCAGGGGCGGGGTCGCAGCTCTCCTAAAACCAACATATAAACTTGGAAGAGCAAATCCTCCTTCCCTCAACAACCCTTTGAACGACTGTCTACATTTTACCATACCCTACTTAAACGACCTGATACACATATTTCTGACATACATACACCCACACTCCAACCTAGAACAAAACATACTGACTAAAGCGAGCATCTATAAATATGCAATAATTATAGGCGACTTTAACTTGAATACAAACAAAACGAAACAACTTAAAAGATTTTTGCAAAATTCCGACTTTATAAAACAGCACACCCCACCAACTTTTCTGATGCCCGCAAACCCAGACTCAACACCAGACGTTCTACTGCACACAAGAAACTTGACAAACACCATCAACAACATAAACTTAACCAACGAACTTGGATCCGACCACCTGGCTATTACGTTTAACATAGACTTACAACATACGCAACCTACCTCCAATACACCTCCTATAGAGAAAAACTTAAACCTAACAAAGACTGACATAGACAAAGTGAAACAACATATACATGACTACATTCAATCACAAGCACAGCACATTTCAATAGAAACCATACAACAACAGCTTTCACTAGCCATAGGAAAATTTAGCCCGGAAATAAAAAATGCTTTCTACCGACATACACTACCCAAATACATACTGAGACTAATAAAACATAAGAAAGAACTGTACAGACTATATACAAACACTCAAAATAACGACCTAAAAAGACACTGAACCACCTTAACAGAAACATTAAAACTCTGATTGGACAATACCGACAAGACAAATGGCTAGAAACATGTAAAGAAGTACAGAAGGACAAAGGCAAAACATACTGGCGAAAAATTAAGAAACTGGCGCAACACAGGAAGACTGGCACTACTGACACAATTGACGAAAACGGAATAGAACGCTACACAGACAAAGAGAAAGCGGACGCATTCGCCAGACACTATCAAAGGGCCTTCAGCATATCGACAAACCTTAACTTCGACAACGACAACTGGAACTTGATCAACGACTGGTACTTGAACTATTTTAACAGCTCACCAAACTACACCTACAAACTGATCACAGACACAGAGTACGATGAAGCCCTAGCGCACGTCAAAAACACTGCACCGGGGAAAGATAAAATTAAGGCAAAACTCTTGAAAAGCCTAACTCAAGAAACACACACACTGATCCTAACTGAATTGAACAACTGCATCACAAATGGCAGAATCCCAGAAACATGGAAAAACGGCTTAATAATCCCTATACCCAAAAATGGACTTATTGTTGGACAATACACAACCTGTACTGTTGGACAATACACAACCAAGCAACTACAGACCAATTACACTACTTCCAGTACTAAGCAAAATTTTTGAATACATAATGAAGCAGCGGCTTGAAAAAGTGATTGGAAAATATATACCTACCTACCAATTTGGTTTCAAACAGCATCACTCGACTGTTCATCGGCTCTTTATTTTGGCCAGCAATATACAAACTACCCACCTACACTGACAGAAAGACAGCTTGCCTGTTTATGGACATTAACAAGGCTTTTGATAGTGTCTGGCATAGAGGCTTGCTATACAAACTATACAAACTACACACACCAACATATCTACTACACACCATAAAGAACTTACTAGAAAACAGACAACTACAAGTACGAATTGACAAAACACTGTCATTTTCTTTTTCCCCTGAACAAGGGCTCCCTCAAGGATCCCCGCTCTCACCGTTTCTCTACAATATATACTGCCATGACATATACAATTACAACTTACCAGACAAAAATCAAATCGACAGATCGGCATACATATTACAATACGCAGACGACACGGCACTTATTGTACATGACAAAACTACTGAGAGAGCAGCTCAAAGACTCCAAACACTAACAAACAACACAATGACATGGTTTTATAAATGGAGACTAACACCAAACGCGTCAAAAAATCAACTTCTACTCACAAACCACCGACTCAAGGCTGACTCCCCTACAATAATTGCAGACGGCCAAACGACAGAACCAAAGAATGACATAAAATACCTAGGAACCACGATTGACCACAAACTTAAATTCACTGAACACATTCGAAACATCAGGGCAGAAACAATAAAGAGAACAAAACACTTCCAATCACTAACCTACAAAGACAGAGGAATTAGCACAAACTCCGCCACCAAAATATATAAAGCTATTTGTAGACCCTTGCTAGACTATGGACATATACTCATGACCAACGGAACAGAAAGGACAAAATGTTATATACAAACAACAGAACAAATTGCAATAAGACTAATAACACGAATAAGACACCCCCAAAACCCACTACACAACCCCTCCACCCAACTACTATACGAACGCACAAACATGACAAAGATTTCGGAAAGACTCATACATCTACAGACAAATTGGACAAACAACCCCTACAACTGGACCATACTGAATCCCCTTTGTCTTACAAGACCAACCAGACAATCCCGCTTCCGTTTCCCTACATCAACGCTACCCGAACACTTACAAACGCAACTGACTACTGGCCAATAAAATCATTTTTTCTTGTCATTAGAATTGGAAAGTTTACTTAATAAGATTATTAACCTAGAATAAGAGAATTTTCATCTTTGTTTTTTATTTAGATTAAGACTACATGTATTAAACAAGGGCAGAAAGACCGATAGGTCGATAGTCTTTTTTAGAAAAAAAGATGTTTACTACTACTACTACTCAAAATTAATCCATTACAATTCTTTTAACTCCATTTATTCCAAGGATTTCAGATAAAATTAAGTAGTAGTACGAGTAGATAAGAAATTCAATATTAGAACCATCTTCAAAAATGAAAATAAAATTAGAAGCAAAATTTCAATAACAGAATCTCATGAGAAAATGGAAAATTCAAAAAAATATAAAGAATTAAAGAACACCAATCATACATTAAAAAGCAAAGAATTTTGTAGCTCACTTATTTGTCAACATGCATTTAATAATTGCTACCAAATTCAATAGGATGCTTCAATAATTTTAGAAAGGACCCATCAACAAGAAAAAGGTAAAATGAAGAAAGGGCACTCATTTTATTAAAACAAGATAATTATGTTGCCTCATGTTCATTTGCTCATCAAATTGCTAAAATCTGACGTGTACCATAGAAACGTAAACCGAAATTAAATTTTTGCAATTCTCAATCAATTATATTTCGCTTTTTGTTAAACAATGACCGATTTTCATAGGTATCTTTTGGGAACGCTAGCAGATCTGCTTTCGAATCGTTAAGGTAACTTTTCTAAATTAAGTAGTAGTAAACATCTTTATTTCTAAAAAAGGCTATCGACCTATCGGTATTTCTGCCCTTGTTTAATACATGCAGTCTTAATCTAAATAAAAAACAAATATGAAAATTCTCCTATTCTAGGTTAACAATAGTAGTAGTAAACATCTTTATTTCTAAAAAAGGCTATCGACCTATCGGTCTTTCTGCCCTTGTTTAATACATGCAGTCTTAATCTAAATAAAAAACAAATATGAAAATTCTCCTATTCTAGGTTAACAATAGTAGTAGTAAACATCTTTATTTCTAAAAAAGGCTATCGACCTATCGGTCTTTCTGCCCTTGTTTAATACATGCAGTCTTAATCTAAATAAAAAACAAATATGAAAATTCTCCTATTCTAGGTTAACAATAGTAGTAGTAAACATCTTTATTTCTAAAAAAGGCTATCGACCTATCGGTATTTCTGCCCTTGTTTGATACATGCAGTCTTAATCTAAATAAAAAACAAATATGAAAATTCTCCCATTCTAGGTTAACAATACTATTAAATAAATAAGATTTCAGTGGCAAGAAGAAATTATTTTATTTTCCACTAGTCCGTTGCGTTTGTAAGTGTGCGAGTAGCGTTAATGTAGGGAAACGGAAGCGGGATTGTCTGGTTGGTCTTGTAAGACAAAGGGGATTCAGTATGGTCCAGTTGTAGGGGTTGTTTGTCCATTTTGTCTGTAGCTGTATGAGTCTTTCCGAGATCTTTCCATGTTTGTGCGTTCGTATAGTAGTTGGGTGGGGGGGTTGTGTAGTGGGTTTTGGGGGTGTCTTATTCGTGTTATTAGTCTTAGTGCAATTTGTTCTATTGTTTGTGTATAACGTTTTGTCCTTTCTGTTCAGTTGGTCATGAGTATATGTCCAAAGTCTAGCAAGGGTCTACAAATAGCTTTATATATTTTGGTGGCGGTGTTTGTGCTAATTCCTCTGTCTTTGTAGGTTAGTGATCGGAAGTGTTTTGTTCTCTTTATTGTTTCTGCCCTGATGTTTCGTATGTGTTTAGTGAATTTAAGTTTGTGGTCGATTGTGATTCCAAGGTATTTTACGTCGTTTTTTGGTTGTGTCGTTTGGCCGTCTGCAGTTATTGTAGGGGAGTCAGCGTTGAGTCTGTGGTTTGTGAGCAGAAGTTGGTTTTTTGACGCGTTTGGTGTTAGTCTCCATTTATAAAACCATGTCATTGTGTTGTTTGTTAGTGTTTGGAGTCTTTGCGCTGCTCTCTCAGTAGTTTTGTCATGTACAATAAGTACCGTGTCGTCTGCGTATTGTAATATGTATGCCGATCTGTCGATTTGATTTTTGTCTGGTAAGTTGTAATTGTATTTGTCATGGCAGTATATATTGTAGAGAAACGGTGAGAGCGGGGATCCTTGAGGGAGCCCTTGTTCAGGGGAAAAAGAAAATGACAGTGTTTTGTCAATTCGTACTTGTAGGTGTCTGTTTTCTAGTAAGTTCTTTATGGTGTGTAGTAGATATGTTGGTGTGTGTAGTTTGTATAGTTTGTATAGTAAGCATCTATGCCAGACACTGTCAAAAGCCTTGTTAATGTCCATAAACAGGCAAACTGTCTTTCTGTCAGTTAGGTGGGTGGTTTGTACATTGTTGGCCAAAATAAAGAGCGGATGAACAGTCGAGTGATGCTGTTTGAAACCAAATTGGTAGGTAGGTATATACCCTCCAATCACTCTTTCAAGCCGCTGCTTCATTATGCCTTCAAAAATCTTGCCCAGTATTGGAAGCAGTGTAATTGGTCTGTAGTTGCTCGGTTGTGTATTGTCCAGTCCATTTTTGGGTATAGGGATTATTAAGCCGTTTTTCCATGTTTCTGGGATTCTGCCATTTGTGATGCAGTTGTTCAATTCAGTTAGGATCAGTTTGTGTGTTTCTTGAGTTAGGCTTTTCAAGACTTTTGCCTTAATTTTATCTTTCCCCGGTGCAGTGTTCTTGATGTGCGCTGGGGCTTCATCGTACTCTGTGTTCTGTGATCAGTGTGCAGGCATAGTTTGGTGAGTTGTTAAAATAGTTCAAGTACCAGTCGTTGATCAAGTTCCAGTTGTCATTGTCGAAGTTAGGGTTTGTCGATATGCTGAAGGCCCTTTGATAGTGTCTGGCGAATGCGTCCGCTTTCTCTTTGTCTGTGTAGCGTTCTATTCCGTTTTCGTCAATTGTGTCAGTAGTGCCAGTCTTCCTGTATTGCGCCAGTTTCTTAATTTTTCGCCAGTATGTTTTGCCTTTGTCCTTCTGTATTTCTTTACATGTTTCTAGCCATTTGTCTTGTCGGTATTGTCCAATCAGAGTTTTAATGTTTCTGTTAAGTTGGTTCAGTGTCTTTTTTAGGTCGTTATTTTGAGTGTTTGTATATAGTCTGTACAGTTCTCTCTTATGTTTTATTAGTCTCAGTATGTATTTGGGTAGTGTATGTCGGTAGAAAGCATTTTTTATTTCCGGGCTAAATTTTCCTATGGCTAGTGAAAGTTGTTGTTGTATGGTTTCTATTGAAATGTGCTGTGCTTGTGATTGAATGTAGTCATGTATATGTTGTTTCACTTTGTCTATGTCAGTCTTTGTTAGGTTTAAGTTTTTCTCTATAGGAGGTGTATTGGAGGTAGGTTGCGTATGTTGTAAGTCTATGTTAAACGTAATTCATTCCAATGTATTCCTGGGTTTTCAGTCAATTTTATTGTCACTAATTATGGTATTATGTGATGAGCCCTGCGTTTCATCCCGGGTCTACCTATTGGACTCGTCAGTAAGGCTTAGGTAGACCCTGCCTTATACGCCGGACACCGGTTATACGCGTTCAGACGTAAATGAACCGAGCCGGCATAGATCTTGTGCGGTGAGATGTTGGCAACCCGTGTTGCCTAAGCCTTACTGACGAGTCCAATAGGTAGACCCGGGATGAAACGCAGGGCTCATCACATAACACCATAATTAGTGACAATAAAATCGACTGAGAACCCAGGAATACATTGGAATGAGTTAAACGTAATAGCCAGGTGGTCGGATCCAAGTTCGTTGGTTAAGTTTATGTTGTTGATGGTGTTTGTCAAGTTTCTTGTGTGCAGTAGAACGTCTGGTGTTGAGTCTGGGTTTGCGGGCATCAGAAAAGTTGGTGGGGTGTGCTGTTTTATAAAGTCGGAATTTTGCAAAAATCTTTTAAGTTGTTTCGTTTTGTTTGTATTCAAGTTAAAGTCGCCTATAATTATTGCATATTTATAGATGCTCGCTTTAGTCAGTATGTTTTGTTCTAGGTTGGAGTGTGGGTGTATGTATGTCAGAAATATGTGTATCAGGTCGTTTAAGTAGGGTATGGTAAAATGTAGACAGTCGTTCAAAGGGTTGTTGAGGGAAGGAGGATTTGCTCTTCCAAGTTTAGATGTTGGTTTTAGGAGAGCTGCGACCCCGCCCCTGGCATGATTGATGGTATTTCCATGCCTATAGATATACTGCCAATTTCATACGTTGGTGTTTGTCCTTGTTTGGTTTTAGTCTCTACAAATATGCAGCAGTCTGTGTCGTTTTGTTCTATGTAATTGTAAATAAGTGGTTTTTTGCTGTTAAGTCCGTTGATGTTCGCGTAAAGTACTTTCATATTGAATCTTGTATGTTTGTTACTGTCTGTCTCACTTGTTCGCAGGGTTCAGTTGGAGAGCGTCCCTCGGGCAGGAGCATGTCAAACATTAGGATGTAGACATGGTTCCCGAAGAAAACAACGGAGGTGTCAATGTCGAAGTCTTCTATAAATTGTTTTCGTAATTTTTTTAGTAGTTCGTCTCTGTTGGTATTGTTTGTCTTGTTAAGTTGATGTTTGTATTTGTTTATGATGTGGTCATGTGTTGTAATGGGTGTGTGTATTCTACTTGCCACTGTCGTTGTCTCCGCAATCCCGGACGTACGTTTGTTTACACATTTTATTTTTACTTTTGGGATTCCGACGATTGGGGCTGTCGGTCGTTTTGAGCACTTCATGCTCCATGCTGCGTGGTCCTCTGAGTTGCATGCTGCGCACTTGGTTGGCAGTGGCGACTCGCACCTGGAAGTTGGATGGGGTCCCTGGCACTTGTTGCATCTTGGCGATTGTTTGCAATCTTCAGTTTTGTGGCTGAACAGGTTGCATTTGCCACACGGCGCAGGCACGGGTGCTGGTGGTTTGTTTTCGGTGATTTTGAAAATGCGGCCCAAAAAATGAACCGCACGGTCGCTCATCAACCTTTCGTATGTGGATATGTCGCCGGTTATTAACCTCATCATGAGTGTGGGTGCGTTGCGCTCTCGCGAGATAATTCTCCTGCAGAACCTTATTCTGAAGCCCTGCTGCTCCAGGCGTTCCAGAAACATGCTGTCTTCAATGTCCAGGTCGACCCCAGTGGCGACGACTGAATATGATGGTGTAATATGGTGGTGACCTGACTTTTGTTGTCGGATTAGTGGGAGGTTATCGTTTTTTTGTAATTTGTAACTTGTTACAGTGTTTTCTTGTTTTAGTTGTTGTAAAATTTTTGATGTTTTGTCCTCCTGGTTGGTTTTGATTAGGAAGTAATTATCTTGTCTGATAATCACATCCTTGTTGCTGGGGTTGAGTTCCTCCCACCTGATTGCAAGTTGGACTCTGGTGATGGTCGACAATGCGTTCGCTGTGAATGTGTGCGAATACGTGGGAAATCTTGTTGATGTTGTCTTGCTGTTTGTTGTTTGGTTTTTATTGGTTGTAGACTGATAGTCCAAAGCTATTCGTTTGGCCTCAGGTGTTGGCGTTGTGGGGGTTGGCTGGGTAGGCTGGGTCGTCTTCGGTTTTCTGCCCCGTTTTTTCGATTGTGGCTTTTTGAACCCACCATCCTGGGAGGCATAATCCGATTCGGATTCTTGCGAACTCCCAGGGTTCATCCTTTCGTTTGAATTAGACCCGTATATTCTCGCTGAACGATAAAGGCGGTTGGATTCTTCAAATTCTTTGCGTAGTGTAAACGACCTTGCTTTAAATAAATACGCTGATACTGTGCACGTCTTATCACCACGAAGCTCGGTTTAAGACTCCCTCTAAATTAATTTCTTTACTAATTGAATTTTTTTCTCCCACAGCTTAAGCCTAAGCGTTCCGTAGGATCCTTCTAGGTGATAGCTCTTGACTACCTTTCGAAAAGGAATTCGTTCTTCATTGTGAAATAAAACCATTTTATATAAATCTGTAATAGAAGACCTGAGGAAAATCTGTCTTTTTCAAATACAAAAATATTTTCAGGCGAATTCCCTAACAAAACCGTTTTGAAAACATGAATCCGACTCAACAAAATCGATCTTATCTCCAAAATCGAGATATGAACCTTTTCAGAACGACGGAAAATGGAGACACTTCAATACACACGCTCTAAACCAAGAAAGTTTTTTTGACTATAGCGCATTTTGAGATACAAAGCCATCAGCATTTATTCGTTCAATTTATTCATAAGGAATGGCGCAATAACCAAAAAATGTTGCTTAAGAGATCAGAAATTAGCAAAACTGTTCAGAGATTGGACTTTGACTTTAAAAACATCTCGCTGAAAACTGCAGGAATTTCATGCAAATGTTTCCAGTGTAATTTTAATTCAAGCTTACGCAAAATGAACTCCAAACTGAATGAAAGTAGGGAAAATATTAGCCAACTGATTCAATTAGAAATGAGTAAAGCTCCTAAGCTAAAAGAGTAAACAGGTAAACCTTCTACCTGAAACCAATGACTTTTAATTTGGTACGCTTCGATAGCAGGCAAAAAATCTGGTTGCATTAATATCGTATAGAAAAGATTCAGTTTGATCCTACCGGTCATATGTTCCTATCTACAAATGTTCACTTACATTTTAGCCTTAAGATTAATAGTTTACTTCTTCTGGTGGGTAACTGTTAATGTATCTAAGCAAAGAAAAATATTTCCTGAGGCAAACTCACCGAAAACCCTACATAGAAATATTGATGACATTAGCAGAAACTGTCCAGTCAGGTTTAAGGGTCAAACTGATATGTAGGGCCTTTTAAGGATTGGAGGAACTTGTGGCCGTTCCTTTACTTTAACTACTTTAACAAAACTGCTGATTAAGCATGGCACCATTATCGCATCAATCATTTTAATCAATCGTCAACAACAAGTCAGATGGCTTAATTTTATGTCCTGTCTAGTAAATGTTGAGGTGCATATTGGGTTCGTGGTATTTTACGAAAATATTACTAATATTCAAATTGTGTAATATATGCGGAATTATATGTTCCACTTTTTTAAAGTGCTACTCATTCCTATTGAAACAGACAGTCCAATAGGCTTTTAACAGTCATACTTTGAGAGATTCTGGACAACAATATACATATAGGATATAGCATATCAAAACCTTCGAATCATTTATATCGAGTTTTATGTCGGCAAATCTCATAAATCAGCTTTTCACCGACTGGTTTATGGTCTGTAAACGGATTTATTAGTTAAATTGCATAATAGGATACATATCATCCCAGCGAAGTTTATCATCGCTGATCTACATTTTTAAGAAAAGTTTTTAACATTAAAGCGAAAGTCTTCCTCTTCATTCGTATATCTCATGCAGAGCAAGGCTAGTTCAATTAAAATTGATATGAAGATTAGAAAACCAGCATGATGATACCTTAATTCTGATGCTCTCCACAGTTGGAAACAATATTACTTTGTCTGGAAGTATATACTTAAGTCCGCTGATTCCAACTTTCCACAGGAAAACCAAAGGAACAATAAAAACAGTTTTAAGAATATGGGGTTTTATACTCAAATGTATAGTATACCATAGTTCCGCATTACCCTGTAAGATCTTATTAATGTATGGCACTAAATGTATAATAATATAATAAACCAATATAATAATATTAGAATATAATAAACCAATATAATAATATTAGAAGAACCAATCCTGAATCACAAAATAAAATCACAATGTTACAGTCCAAGTCAATTGTTCATAATTGTGTGTAAAAAGCGAAATGTTGAATTTAAAATGTTATATATTTTCTTGACATACTTTTCAAATAAAATCAACCATTGAATTTTTTAATTGATACTAATTAATTAGTACTAACGTCTCATTAAAAAAAACATTACTAGAGTTGCCACAAAATTAAATATGAACATTTGCGAAATTTGCACTGAATATTACTCAATTAAACATATACCACAAATTAAATTTAAATAAATTAACTATTATGATAGGGTTATTTTATATTGTTCAGCAATAATTGACTTTTCGTTGATATACATTTTAACACTGTCCAAATCGTTAATATTTAAACATGTTAGAAGCTGAAGTATTAAATAATTTAACTGAATATTTGTTAAAATAAATTCTGCCGCAAGAAAAGTAAATAAAGTATATTTCAACCAAATATTAAATTATGTACTTTTGTAAAACTGTCAATTTCAAGTCCTTTCACTTTAGCCACAACAAAGCAACAGAAAACAAACCGCTTCTTCTGTTCCCATTAATTCCATTGCAAACAATTTTCGAAAGTTTGCTTTTGTTCTGAAAAGTTTGTTTGCCGCATTCAAACTGCTTATTGTGTTGCCACAGAAGAGTCTTGATTTTGTGGGGAAATTACGACACCGAAAAAGTGTGGTGTGTTTCAGAGGTATAATTGTGTATGATTAAAAATGTTTTCGTGTAGAATGTGTTCAGTGAAGTAATCACATTTTTGCTGTTCCCTCTAGCACGATTTTTCCAGGAACTCTCGGCAAATTATTGCTAAATTTAGAGGAACATTAAATGCTGTAATCACATTCTTTAGATTCATAAAATTATTTTAGGTACACATGTTTATACAGTGTGTTAAGATGGAAACACCCCTGTATTTTATTTATTTTTGGAAGCAGGGTTTTCAATTTCGGTACAGAGGTAGAACGTTATGATCTTAATTGGTTAGGGTACCTATATCTAACTTCAGATGAAAGCCCAGCCTACTATGACTTTGCGAATAGCTATAGGGCAATTCGCTATATTTTGCGATGCGTTAGAGATATCGGAAAAAGTTACTAGAAAAAATTGTTCAGAAACAGGGTAGTAGTAGTAGTAAACATCTTTATTTCTAAAAAAGGCTATCGACCTATCGGTCTTCCTGCCTTGTTTAATACATGTAGTCTTAATCTAAATAAAAAACAAATATGAAAATTCTCTTATTCTAGGTTAACAATACTATTCCATAAATAAGATTTCAGTGGCAAGAAGAAATTATTTTATTGTCCACTAGTCTGTTGCGTTTTAAGTGTTCGAGTAGCGTTAATGTAGGGAAACGGAAGCGGGATTGTCTGGTTGGTCTTGTAAGACAAAGGGGATTCAGTATGGTCCAGTTGTAGGGGTTGTTTGTCCATTTTGTCTGTAGCTGTATGAGTCTTTCCGAGATCTTTGTCATGTTTGTGCGTTCGTATAGTAGTTGGGTGGGGGAGAAACAGGGTTTAACCGTAAATACTAAAATGCCGAGCAACAATACATGATTTATTCAACAAAATAAAAAAAAAACGAAAAATTCAAGCGAAAAACTAGTTTTATCGAATGTGGTCTGCTTAAAATAGTCCATCTTCAAGCCTCATAAGTTCAGCTACATTTATTTCATGGCACGCTTGTCTTATTCTCACACATAGTTCTTCTCGAGTTTGAGACCTTACTTTGTAAACCTTATTCTTCATAGTACCCGATAAATAGAAATCTATTTTAATAATGAATAATATAAATAGTATAGTGAAGTATAATGTAAACACATAATAAGAATGTGTTTAATTATAATAATTAAAAACATTTTTATAATTTGCGAGAATGTAAATGAATATAAACGAAAATTTTATCATATTAAAAATAATTTTATTTGGAATGGAATCATCAAGTATGAGCGGATGTTTCAATTGAAAGAAACGGCTTATTTGGTTTTATTTGTCATCTTGTTTCATCATCTAATTGCTTTATACTTTTTCAATGTTCTTTATTACCAGCTACTAATTACTGATTTAATTATCTATTCTCAGCACTAGCAAAAAGCTTCAAATTTTTTATTACTCAAACTCATTAGATATGGAGACAAGGATTTTTGTTCAGAGGCTTTTGAAGAGTTTCATAGAACACACAAGGTAATTTAAGTGCAAAATTTTTAATTACAAAATATTGGTTGCAAATTGTCCAGGTACGTCCTCGTCACAGGCTTGCAATATGTTTTGTTTTTTCTGTTATCGATGATGTTTCGGTAATGCTCTCTTATGCACAGTTTTTTTTAGTAATGATAGAAAGAGAAGTCGATTAAATCACTGTAGAATTCAGTTCACATGGAATTTGATAGATATTACTTTTATACCTTATTCGTCTTGGAATTTGACTTGGGCGTGAACTTTCGCCATATTATTTGTTTTTCTTCATCAGTTTCAATCGTGATATATTCAATAGTCCTTAAGACTATGAAGCGATTAACATATTTAACATAAACATCGTCTACAGCTTTTAAACAGGATTTCAGTTTGTAAAACTTTATTCTAGGCATTCCCGATTAACTTATTTTAATCAATTCTGTTTCCTTAACGACGAAGGTGATCATTTGCATTTTAAAAGGAAGTTGTTTAAGTACCTTATAGAGCGGAAGCTCTACACGGTTTCAAACGTTTTCGGTCAGTAATGAGTGTGACGTTTCTAGTCATTAATTGCTTTTCTGATTGTTTCTTCTTGAAATTGTTCTATGCTTTCGTTTCCGAATTGTGAGAGAAAACTTTTTGAGTTGTTCTTCGTTTTTTGTTTGTAAACAGTGCGTTTGATATGCACTTGTGATGCAATATTTTCAAAAATATCTTCGCGTTATTAATTTTTTTGCAAAATGTTGGAATTCAAAATGGAATTTCAGATATTCAATCAATTCGGTGAACTAGGTTTGTCACATAAAATTTGTAAATTCAAACTTTTACAACTTCAAAAGTTTAATTAAGGGCGAAACCGTTCCAGATGCCATTGTGCTTAATTTTGTTCGTCAATATCGAATGTTTTCATGTCTTCTAAACGTTTTTGACGGGTATTTCGCTTCGAAGCATTCTTTTTTTAAATAGTGAGAAATTCGTCATGGCTTTTATTACAGATTGATGAAAAATGCTCTTATTTCACAATAAAGAACGAGTTATTTATCAAAAAGTAATCAAGAACCTAGAAGGTATACGAAAACTCACTTAGGCTCAAGCTGTAACAGAAAGAATCCAATTAGCAAAGAAGTTTATTTAGAAAGTTACCTTGACGTTTCCATAGCAAATGCTAGAGGTTTTCACAACTACAAATAGTTTGTTTTAGTTTGAAAACTAAAGGTTTAAAAAAGTAATAGGTTATGAAAACTGAAAGGAGGTTGACGAGAAACTTTTTAAGCACTGAATAAAAAGCTCGGTGTGTCGAATTATAAAGAAAAAAGCTTTTGTATAATACAGATATATGTTGAGAGTAAAGTACTTTGATTTAACTGACAGGTTGTCTAATATAATTCATTAATTATGTGACTCGAGGGATGATAAACAACATAAATATTTTTTTATTGCGCTAAAGTATTATTTTAGATAGAAAGATATTGACTTGAAACCAACCAGTTACAGCGCCAACATCGCAGTTCTGTGAAAAATGTCGAATGCATTGGATATATTAACATCAAAGTACAGTCCATAGTCACAATTACGTTTTCCAAGTCAATGATTCTGTGAAATGCATCGCAAAAATGCATAAAAAGGTTTTAAGCAAACAGTAATTTAATGTCATTAAATGATTTAAACCTTTATTATAATAAAATATATATTATAATAAACATCTAAAGGCATTAAGGTCCACTTGCAACAGACCAACAAGCGTGAAAGTAAAAAATTCATAAAAAAATAATTCTGGAGAGGGGCCTTCAGCATATCGACAAACCCTAACTTCGACAATGACAACTCGAACTTGATCAACGACTGGTACTTGAACTATTTTAACAGCTCACCAAACTATACATACAAACTGATCACAGACACAGAGTACGATGAAGCCCTAGCGCATATCAAAAACACAGCACCGGGAAAAGATAAAATAAAGGCAAAACTCCTAAAAAGCCTAACTCAAGAAACACACAAACTGATCCTAACTGAATTGAACAGCTGCACCAGAAATAACATAATCCCAAAAACATGGAAAAACGGCTTAATAATCCCTATACCCAAAAATGGACTGGCCAATACACAACCGAGCAATTACAGACCAATTACACTGCTACCAGTACTTAGCAAGGTTTTTGAGTACATAATAAGGCAGCGACTGGGAAAACTGGTCGGAAAGTACATACCATCGTATCAGTTCGGATTTAAACATCAGCACTCGACTATTCACCCACTCTTCACTCTGACTAACAATATACAAACAACCCACCTAACTGACAGAAAGAAAGCTTGCCTGTTTATGGACATTAACAAAGCTTTTGATAGTGTCTGGCATAGAGGCTTACTATACAAACTACACACACCAACATATCTACTACACACCATAAAGAACTTACTATAAAACAGACAACTACAAGTACGAATTGACAAAACACTGTCATTTTCTTTTTCCCCTGAACAAGGCCTCCCTCAAGGATCCCCGCTCTCAACATTTCTTTACAATATATACTGCCATGACATATACAATTACAACTTACCAGACAAAAATCAAATCGACAGATCGGCATACATATTACAATACGCAGACGACACGGCACTTATTGTACATGACAAAACTACTGAGAGAGCAGCTCAAAGACTCCAAACACTAACAAACAACACAATGACCTACAATAACTGCAAACGGCCAAACGACACAACCAAAAAACGACGTAAAATACCTTGGAATCACAATTGACCACAAACTTAAATTCACTAAACACATACGAAACATCAGGGCCGAAACAATAAAGAGAACAAAACACTTCCGATCACTAACCTACAAAGACGAATTAGCACAAACACCGCCACCAAAATATATAAAGCTATTTGTTGACCCTTGCTAGACTATGGATATATACTCATGACCAACGGAACAGAAAGGACAAAACGTTTTATACAAACAACAGAACAAATGGCACTAAGACTAATAACACGAATAAGACACCCCCAAAACCCACTACACAACCCCCCACTTAACTACTATACGAACGCACAAACATGACAAAGATTTCGGAAAGACTCATACATCTACAGACAAAATGGACAAACAAGCCCTACAACTGGACCATACTGAATCCCCTTTGCCTTACAAGACCAACCGGACAATCCCGCTTCCGTTTCCCTACATCAAGGCTACTCGAACACTTACAAACGCAACTGACTGGTGGACAATAAAATAATTTCTTCTTGCCACTGAAATCTTATTTATTTAATAACATTGTTAACCTAGAATGGGAGAATTTTCATATTTGTTTTTTATTTAGATTAAGACTACATGTATTAAACAAGGGCAGAAAGACCGATAGGTCGATAGCCTTTTTTAGAAATAAAGATGTTTACTACTACTACTAATTCTGGAAGCCACAAGTCGCCTATAATTTAAATAATGTGACAGCTATTTAATATCTGGCTGGCTCCAGGTATTGTCCTCACATTTAACTTAGCGAAAAATTGGAAAAATTATTACTCAGTTATATTATAAAAAATAAGATAAATAATAGAAAATAGAAATATACTGAGAAGGTTAAAGTTGTGAAAACGAAATAAAAATTATTCCCCTGGATTCAATTAGAAGATAGTGATCATACAGAATCCTTTTTAAGTTTCTCTAAAATTTTAAGTTATTTAATATTTGTTTAAACTCATTATCCTAATGTTACAATAGAGTACAAAATCTCTAGATTAATTTACTGGACTACTCGCTTTATTAAAGTTAAAGTTAAATCATAAGGACATTTTAGCTTGGAGATTTACTTGATTTGGACTATTTTGATTTAGTAGTAGTAGTAAACATCTTTATTTCTAAAAAAAGGCTATCGACCTATCGGTCTTTCTGCCCTTGTTTAATACATGCAATCTTAATCTAGATAAAAAACCAATATGAAAATTCTCCTATTCTAGGTTAACAATAGTAGTAGTAAACATCTTTATTTCTAAAAAAGGCCATCGACCTATCGGTATTTCTGCCCTTGTTTAATACATGCAGTCCCAATCCAGATAAAAAGCAAATATGAAAATTCTCCCATTCTAGGTTAACAATGTTATTGAATAAATAAGATTTCAGTGGCAAGAAGAAATTATTTTATTGTCCACTAGTCCGTTGCGTTTGTAAGCGTTCGAGTAACGTTAATGTAGGGAAACGGAAGCGGGATTGTCTGGTTAGTCTTGTAAGACAAAGGGGATTCAGTATGGTCCAGTTGTAGGGGTTGTTTGTCCATTTTGTCTGTAGCTGTATGAGTCTCTCAGAGATCTTTGTCATGTTTGTGCGTTCGTATAGTAGTTGGGTGGGGGGGTTGTGTAGTGGGTTTTGGGGGTGTCTTATTCGTGTTATTAGTCTTAGTGCAATTTGCTCTGTTGTTTGTGTATAACGTTTTGTCCTTTCTGTTCCGTTGGTCATGAGTACATGTCCAAAGTCTAGCAAGGGTCTACAAATAGCTTTATATATTTTGGTGGCGGTGTTTGTGCTAATTCCTCTGTCTTTGTAGGTTAGTGATCGGAAGTGTTTCGCTCTCTTCATTGTTTCTGCCCTGATGTTTCGCATGTGTTTAGTGAATCTAAGTTTGTGGTCGATTGTGATTCCAAGGTATTTTACGTCGTTTTTTGGTTGTGTCGTTTGGCCGTCTGCTGTTATTGTAGGGGAATCAGCGTTGAGTCTGTGGTTTGTGAGCAGAAGTTGGTTTTTTGACGCGTTTGGTGTTAGTCTCCATTTATAAAACCATGTCATTGTGTTGTTTGTTAGTGTTTGGACTCTTTGCGTTGCTCTCTCAGTAGTTTTGTCATGTACAATAAGTGCCGTGTCGTCTGCGTATTGTAATATGTATGCCGATCTGTCGATTTGATTTTTGTCTGGTAAGTTGTAATTGTATATGTCATGGCAGTATATATTGTAGAGAAACGGTGAGAGCGGGGATCCTTGAGGGAGCCTTTGTTCAGGGGAAAAAGAAAATGACAGTGTTTTGTCAATTCGTACTTGTAGTTGTCTGTTTTCTAGTAAGTTCTTTATGGTGTGTAGTAGATATGTTGGTGTGTGTAGTTTGTATAGTTTGTATAGTAAGCCTCTATGCCAGACACTGTCAAAAGCCTTGTTAATGTCCATAAACAGGCAAGCTGTCTTTCTGTCAGTTAGGTGGGTAGTTTGTATATTGTTGGCCAAAATAAAGAGCGGATGAACAGTCGAGTGATGCTGTTTGAAACCAAATTGGTAGGTAGGTATATATTTTCCAATCACTTTTTCAAGCCCCTGCTTTATTATGCATTCAAAAATTTTGCTTAGTACTGGAAGTAGTGTAATTGGTCTGTAGTTGCTCGGTTGTGTATTGTCCAGTCCATTTTTGGGTATAGGGATTATTAAGCCGTTTTTCCATGTTTCTGGGATTCTGCCATTTGTGATGCAGTTGTTCAATTCAGTTAGGATCAGTTTGTGTGTTTCCCGAGTTAGGCCCTTCAAGACCTTTGCCTTAATTTTATCTTTCCCCGGTGCAGTGTTCTTGATGTGCGCTAGGGCTTCATCGTACTCTGTGTCTGTGATCAGTGTGCAGGCATAGTTTGGTGAGTTGTTAAAATAGTTCAAGTACCAGTCGTTGATCAAGTTCCAGTTGTCATTGTCGAAGTTAGGGTTTGTCGATATGCTGAAGGCCCTTTGATAGTGTCCGGCGAATGCGTCCGCTTTCTCTTTGTCTGTGTAGCGTTCTATTCCGTTTTCGTCAATTGTGTCAGTAGTGCCAGTCTTCCTGTATTGCGCCCAGTTTCTTAATTTTTCGCCAGTATGTTTTGCCTTTGTCCTTCTGTATTTCTTTACATGCTTCTAGCCATTTGTCTTGTCGGTATTGTCCAATCATAGTTTTAATGTTTCTGTTAAGTTGGTTCATTGTCTTTTTTAGGTCGTTATTTTGAGTGTTTGTATATAGTCTATACAGTTCTCTCTTATGTTTTATTAGTCTCAGTATGTATTTGGGTAGTGTATGTCGGTAGAAAGCATTTTTTATTTCCGGGCTAAATTTTCCTATGGCTAGTGAAAGTTGTTGTTGTATGGTTTCTATTGAAATGTGCTGTGCTTGTGATTGAATGTAGTCATGTATATGTTGTTTCACTTTGTCTATGTCAGTCTTTGTTAGGTTTAAGTTTTTCTCTATAGGAGGTGTATTGGAGGTAGGTTGCGTATGTTGTAAGTCTATGTTAAACGTAATAGCCAGGTGGTCGGATCCCAGCTCGTTGGTTAAGTTTATGTTGTTGATGGTGTTTGTCAAGTTTTTTGTGTGCAGTAGAACGTCTGGTGTTGAGTCTGGGTTTGCGGGCATCAGAAAAGTTGGTGGGGTGTGCTGTTTTATAAAGTCGGAGTTTTGCAAAAATCTTTTAAGTTGTTTCGTTTTGTTCGTGTTCAAGTTAAAGTCGCCTATAATTATTGCATATTTGTAGATGTTCGCCTTAGTCAGTATGTTTTGTTCTAGGTTGGAGTGTGGGTGTATGTATGTCAGAAATATGTGTATCAGGTCGTTTAAGTAGGGTATGGTAAAATGTAGACAGTCGTTCAAAGGGTTGTTGAGGGAAGGAGGATTTGCTCTTCCAAGTTTAACGTCTGGTTTTAGGAGAGCTGCGACCCCGCCCCTGGCATGATTGATGGTATTTCCATGCCTATAGATATACTGCCAATTTCTGTACGTTGGTTTTTGTCCTAGTTTGGTTTTAGTCTCTACAAATATGCAGCAGTCTGTGTCGTTTTGTTCTATGTAGTTGTAAATAAGTGGTTTTTTACTGTTAAGTCCGTTGATGTTCGCGTAAAGTACTTTCATATTGAATCTTGTACTTTTGTCACCGTCTGTCTCACCTGTTCGCAGGGTTCCGTTGGAGAGCGTCCCTCGGGCAGGAGCATGTCAAACATTAATATGTAGACATGGTTCCCGAAGAAAACCACTGAGGTGTCGATGTCGAAGTCTTCTATAAATTGTTTTCGTAGTTTTTTTAGTAGTTCGTCTCTGTTGGTATTGTTTGTCTTGTTAAGTTGATGTTTGTATTTGTTTATGATGTGGTCATGTGTTGTAATGGGTGTGTGTATTCTACTTGCCACTGTCGTTGTCTCCGCAATCTCGGACGTACGTTTGTTAACGCATTTTATTTTAACGTTTGGGATTCCGACGATTGGGGCTGTCGGTCGTTTTGGGCACTTCATGCTCCATGCTGCGTGGTCCTCTGAGTTGCATGCTGCGCACTTGGTTGGCAGTGGCGACTCGCACCTGGAAGTTGGATGGGGTCCCTGGCACTTGTTGCATCTTGGCGATTGTTTGCAATCTTCAGTTTTGTGGCTGAATAGGTTGCATTTGCCACACGGCGCAGGCACGGGTGCTGGTGGTTTACTTTCGGTGATTTTGAAAATGCGGCCCAAAAAATGAACCGCACGGTCGCTCATCAACCTTTCGTATGTGGATATGTCGCCGGTTATTAACCTCATCATGAGTGTTGGTGCGTTGCGCTCTCGTGAGATAATTCTCCTGCAGAACCTTATTTTGAAGCCCTGCTGCTCCAGGCGTTCCAGAAACATGCTGTCTTCAATGTCCAGGTCGACCCCAGTGGCGACGACTGAATATGATGGTGTAATATGGTGGTGACCTGACTTTTGTTGTCGGATTAGTGGGAGGTTATCGTTTTTTTGTAATTTGTAACTTGTTACAGTGTTTTCTTGTTTTAGTTGTTGTAAAATTTTTGATGTTTTGTCCTCCTGGTTGGTTTTGATTAGGAAGTAATTATCTTGTCTGATAATCACATCCTTGTTGCTGGGGTTGAGTTCCTCCCACCTGATTGCAAGTTGGACTCTGGTGATGGTCGATAATGCGTTCGCTTTGAATGTGTGCGAATACGTGGGATATCTTGTTGATGTTGTCTTGCTGTTTGTTGTTTGGTTTTTATTGGTTGTAGACTGATAGTCCAAAGCTATTCGTTTGGCCTCAGGTGTTGGCGTTGTGGGGGTTGTGGGGGTTGGCTGGGTTGGCTGGGTTGGCTGGGTTGGCTGGGTCGTCTTCGGTTTTCTGCCCCGTTTTTTCGATTGTGGCTTTTTGAACCCACCATCCTGGGAGGCATAATCCGATTCGGATTCTTGCGAACTCCCAGGGTTCCGTTTGAATTCCACTCGTATATGTATATATATATATATATATATATATATATATATATATATATATATATATATATATATATATATATATATAAATATAAATATATATATATATATATATATATGAATTCTACTCGATAAATGCGGTTGAATTATTGAAATTCTTTGCGCGATGTGTAAACGACCTTGCCTTAAATATGCTAACACGTCTTATCACCACGAAGCTCGGTTTAAGACTCTCTATTTTGATTTATTTTCTTAGTGTTGATGATAATCTGATTAGAATGCACTGCGCCAATTTTATTGAGAGTCTGGCTCACGTAGTTCCCTTGCGATCCCTCCCTATCCTGCGAATAGAGAACATTTTCTACCAGTGATTTCCACAGTAATTTAGTGAGACTGAAAAGGTATATTGTTTATCTAGATACATAAATCCCTTATACCAGCACTCCTACTGGGGAGATATTTTTCCCGCGAATGTTTTAATATCTTTTATCCAAACGAAGCATCAGTTTCTAATTGTAGACATACTTGTAGCTTATCTGAGTTTAAACATTTTTGGAAACGTACCAAAGAATACAAAGAACATGCTCAAAGTACATTAAAATTTTTCTTTGTGGAATTGGACTCAACTTTTTTTAAAATAATAATGTGATGTGATCACATGTGATCGATGGCGACATAATGCCAAGTATATTCAACTCAAGGTATCATTAGAAAGCTTTCAGCGACAATGTCAATTTTTAAGCCAGGTTGAGAGCATGACATTTTAGCAAGAGCTGACCGATTTGAGCCCCCAAGGCACGACACATGGGTTGTTTTTAATAAAAAGCTCCACATTTCCTTGCAAGTGTTAAGACATTTTCGTCAAAAGCTTTTTTGCCATGCTAAGAGCATTACTCAAAATTTAAGCTGGAGAACCGGAACCACGGCGCTCCTTATATATATAATAAAACGCCTTTCCTTGTAATGTTTAGAGATTAAAAGTTTGCCCAAAAGCTCATTACAACTAATTCGATAGTTTGCACTATTTTCGAGATAGTACCTTTCAAACTTACGACTTAGATACGTACTCTAAATATTAGGCATTTTTACTTCTAGCTTTGCTTAACCTTGCTATCGAAAAGGACCTATTGATAATTTAGATGATTTCAACCGTTACCGAGATGTCAGTGAAAGTATTCAGTAATTTATCAAATATGATTCTATCTCTTTATACGTTAGAGACTTTGACTGAGTAGTAGTAGTAAACATCTTTATTTCTAAAAAAGGCTATCGACCTATCGGTCCTTCTGCCCTTGTTTAATACATGTAATCTTAATCTAAATAAAAAACAATTTACTATAAAGTTTTTCCTATAAAGTTCTTTTGAATTTTTTCCTTATTTGAAATACTTAATTATAGCCAGCTTAATTTTTTTAAATCGTAAAAATTCGATGTTAGTTCTCACTGTTTTGTAATATTCTGTAACTGTTTGAAAGTCGGTATTCTGGACGTTTTATGTAATCGAAACTGCTCCCGAGGATTTAGTTTCAATTTTGCTCCAGGGAGAAGCTTTGCAACTAAAAATGGTTAACAATACAGAAATGTTCAAAAAATGTGGTGAAAATATTCTAAGTACTTCATATGTTGTATTCCTAGGTGGCTTTGTTGTGATTTTATTGACCTTCAATATAAGAAGTTAAAAAAGTATTTTTATTCATGATTTTTAAAACGTTTGCTTTGAATTGGGGGACTAAATTTACTCAATAATTAACATATATATCCTCTTTTAAATTAAATTTTATATTCCTTAATGTAGAATGACGGTAGAACTTAGGCTTTCCAATTTACACAATATAACCGTTGTTGAAAAGTTTTTCTTTTTTCATAATTTGGATTTTCCTGTCTCCGATTCGACTATCGTTTTGCTTTAATTCACACCTTTGTTCCTGCAAACATATGCACATGCTCAATGGCCTAAAAGTGGAAACATCAAATTGAACCCATTTTCCAATTTTCGTTCAATAATTTTAATTCCCGTTCTTCAGTTTCAACTGTTTGAACATATCTTCGTCTTTCTCCATCGTGCTTAGATCGTAACTGCCTTAAGCGAGATTAATCCTCAGGTGAAACTTTCGAACCTCAAATATGTCTACAAATATTGTGAAAAATAGATCACCTACCATTTTCACGTACGTTTCTTTCGGTCCCTATAAACATTCCAACCTGGCAGTCTTGCATGTGGAAAACGATCGGAATATAAATTGAAGCTGCTTCGGAAGCACTTCGTTTAACTAAACGATACATTAAATGCATATCCGATAATTCTTCGAATGTGAATATTGCAATAGTTCTTGACAACCATCAATAACTTATAAATAGAACTTTTACTGAAGAATGCAGGCAAATTAAATATTTCTTACCCTATCAATATATCCTGGATTAACTATGATTTTGACCTAACATTCATGAAATAAAATTATTTTATTTTGGAAAAGGAAATATATATCGAGCAAAATAAACTGGAGCATCTGTTGTCAAATGATTAGCAAAGTGGAATATGTATTAATAATACGCTTTAATTTTAAATTTAGGTATAAAAGTATGAATATCAATAAGTTATTAATTATAATATAATATTTAATCGTCTAAGCTTCACGATTATCAAACTAATTATTAAAAATAATGACAGAAAGTAAATACATGGTGAGTTTTTGCTAATGCATAGTGAAGAGAACTCCTGAGCTAGAAGATATATATATACAAAATATTTATTTTTTTAATAGGCTAACGAGCCACGGCCTTTCTGCCCTTGCTTATGTACATGTATTTGTATTAATTCTCGTAAAACGTAAATTTAAAATTTTTACAAAGCAAAAAAAAAAGAAAAATATCTCATTCTGAGTCATGTCTTTTCCTTGTCTAGTAGGTTGGTTCAGTCGTGTTGGAAGTGTTGTTATTGGGAAGCGGAAGCGAGCTTGTCTCGTTTGTCTTGTGAGGCAAAGGGGATTCAGTAGGGTCCAGTTGCGGGGATTGTTTTTCCATTTTGTTTGCAATTGAAGTTGTCTTCCGGTTATTCGAGTTATTTTTGTTCGTTCGTAGAGTAGTTGGTTTGAAGGGTTGTGTTGTTGGTTTTGGAGATGTCTTATTTTAGTAATTGATTTCAATGTAATCTGTTCTGTTGTTTGAATGTGTTGTTTAGTTTTCCTAGATGCATTCGCTTTCAGTATATGTCCGTAGTCAAGCAGAGGTTTACATATTGATTGGTATATTTTTGTGGCGGTCTCTGTACTAATTCCTTTGTCTTCGTACGTCAGTGATCCGAAGTGTTTTGTCCGTTGAATGATTTTTGTACTTACGTTCTGTGCGTGTTTTCTAAATTTTAGTTTTTGGTCCAGTGTCATACCTAGATATTTTGCCTCTTGTTTTGTTCTAGTTCTGTTTCCGTCTGCTGTTATTGATGGAACGTCGTCTTTAATTTGGTGGGTTGGTAAAAGTAGTTGGTTTTTCGTGGCGTTTGGTGTAAGTCACAATTTGTGGAACCATGCAATTGTATTGTCTGTTAGTGTTTGAAGTTTTTGTACTGCTTTTGCTGTAGTTTCGTCGTGCAGGATCAATGCAGTGTGGTCGGCGTATTGTAGTATGTAAGCAGATTTGTCAATGTGTCTTTCGGCGTGGAGACTGTGATTGTATATGTCGTGGCGGTATATATTGTAAAGCAGGGGTGATAGTGGGGATCCTTGCGGGAGTCCTTGTTCAGGGGAGAAAGCAAAGGAGAGGGTGTTGTCTATCCGTACTTCTAGTTGTCTGTTTGTGAGTAGGTTTCTGATTGCGTAAATTATGTATTTGAAGGTATTAAGCTGGTAAAGTTTATATACGAGTCCCTTGTGCCAGACACTGTCAAAGGCCTTATTGATGTCCATGAAGAGACATGCTGTTTTCTTGTTCGTGAGGTGAGTTGTTTGTATGGTGTTGGTTAGTATAAAAAATGAGTGAACACTTGAGTGTTTAGGTTTAAACCCGAATTGGTATTGTGGTATGTGTTGTCCAACTGATTGTTGCAGTCTATTTTTATTATAGTTTCAAAAATTTTACTCGGTGCAGGGAGTAGTGTAATAGGTCTGTAGTTTTGTGTTTATGTATTGGCTAGTCTGGTTTTATAAATTGGTATTATTATACTTGTTTTCCAGGTATCTGGTATCGTGTTAGTTACAATACAGTTGTTGAGTAGGTTCATTATGTGTATGTGTTTGTGGAGTTAGATTTTTCTTTTTAGATTACTTAGATTTACTATTTATATTAAGAGCAATTTGTCACTTTTTTAACATACAATTTGTGACTATTCCAATAGGTTCATACGATTTTTATATATTTACTTCATTTTGACTGACAAGACTGAAAGAGCAGACGAACAGGCGGGTCACGGGACAGACTCACTACTTTCAATTATTCAAGAGTTAGAAAAGTTTGATTTAAATAGTTTCTTAACATTAAAAGATTGCGATAAAAGGCCACAAGAAGAATCTGAAGACGTTAAAAATTCTTCCGCTACATTATTTAAATAATTTTGTATAAAGTTCCAATTGTCATGGAAAATATACATTTTGTTTGTTATTAATTATGTAATTTTATATACTGTTACAAATTTATAGACGCATATTTCAATTGCTATATATTTGTAACAAGTATGTCAAAAATATTATTATTATCTTAATGTTGTGTAATTTTATTGGACGCATTTGCTATCAGTATGTGCCCGTAGTCTTGCAGATACTTACATTTTTTTTCGTATGTTTTGGTGGCAGTTTTCGTGCTAATTCCTTTATCTTTGTACCTTAGTAATCGTGAGTGTTTTGTTCTTGTAGCGAATTCTCCTTTAATATTTCGTACGTGTTTAATGAGTCTGGATTTGTTTTGTAGTATTTCATATCTTTCAGGGTTCTCCAACAATAACAGCTGACCTCGGGTCGGGTGTTATTGGTGAAGAATCTGCTTTGATTTGGGGATTTATGAAAATAAGTTGATGTTTTGTTGGATTTGGTGTTCATTACCATTAATTTTTGTATATTCATATTCGTATAAGGCAGGGTCTACCTAAGCCTTACTGACGAGTCCAATAGGTAGACCCGGGACGAAACGCAGGGCTCATCACATAACACCATAATTAGTGACAATAAAATTGACTGAAAACCCAGGAATACATTGGAATGAATTACCATTAATAGAACCATCATTGTATTATTTGTTAGTGCCTGAAGCCTGTTCACTGCTTTTTCTGCATTTTTGTCATGTACAATTAGCGCAGTGTCGTCAGCATATTGTAATATGGATACGGATTGGTCTATTTGTTTTTAATCACACAAGTTTTGGTTGTATCCGGCGTGAGAGCATTGATCCCTGTGGCAGGCATTGTTTTACTAATACCATTTTCACCGTTTAACGGAAATCCTATTTAAGTAATCGGCGAAAAGTAACAAATGCTAATAAATTTTGTTTAACAGTTAAATATTTTGTGCTTACGAGAAAAGCTCAGTTGGAACAGAATTTAGTGCCTGAAATTCAAGCCTAGCGGGAAAACCCTCTTCATGCCTATTAATGTACTCCCTATGGATTATGTCGTTCAAGTTTTCTGAATTTGATCAAACAAAACACGAAGATCTCCATCACCACGTCGTTTATGACAGCATGTAAATGGTTTTTAGAATATTTTATTGAATTTCTTTAATCTTATGAATTTTAAGTGTATTTTTATTAAAATTATATTTCTTTTAAACCCTTAGGTTTGGTGGTTAAATCAAAATGGTTACATTGTTTGATTTTATCAGTTGCTGGATAGCAAGATGGCTTTTGTAAAAATGTCTAGTACATTTTAAGCAGGTCGAAACGTGGTCTGAATGGAGTCGAAATTGACGACCTCAGCATGTGATATATTATTATGTTTACTTGGAGCTCTATAAAAATATTGCAAAGGGGCTGCAACTAAAATTGGTATAGCAAATGAACGTTATGAAAACTCGCGGCCGAAGTGTACGAAAAGATTGGAAAGCCCTGCGTTCCAGAGGAAATAAATCTTTTATGGCATCCCGTCGTCGGATCCAATAAGTTATAGTTTTGCACCGTGTGTTGAATTAAATGCTCATACTGTACCACCATGTTGCTATGTATAACATAGGGATTACGATTTCGTGGTTTGCTATTATTTTCGACTTATAGTTTTAAAGATTTTATATGTCGGATATAGATAGAATGCATTACAATGAAATGACAAATTGTAATAAGCTTTCTTTCAATATGTATATCTTTAAAGGCCTCACTGGAAATTATTTTTTCCAAAAAATACTTGTGCATACTTATTATTGCTAATTTAATAATCGAAAATATTATCGGTTTAAGATATCAGACTTTTTTACATTGAACGACCTTTTTTAAAATTGTAATCTGTTCTGAACAAACATGTTTTAAAAGTCTGAAGATAAATGTTTTATATATCCTGAAAGTTAGACTATACAAAAGGAGCATTCATAATGATAATGATTATTTAATTACAATTTCTTCTAAATAAGTTTACATGTGAGATCCTCCTTACTTTCACTACATTGATCTTCTTGCTGTACTTATTTTGAGAATAACAATCACAGCTTTCTTTTTTGAATAACATTGTGCTTTTTCGCGTGCTTTGATGCCAAGACAGGGTAAGACAAAAAGAGATTAACTGTTGTGCCTTACAAACCATGAACAGATCAAAAGAATGAAAAACTTTTGTCGCCATAGCTAAAAGCTGGGTTTCGGGTGTTAAAAATGCTCCATAACTGCAACGAAAGCAGTTTGCTCCAAATTGAACACCGTAACCAAATTCCTGACCTAAACCCTCCACAGATGTCAACAAAAACCTTCTGTAAAAAGTTATGTATCAATGATCAATATCAATCAAATAAAATACAATTAAGTTGTTATATCACAAGAGGAGTTTGAAGTGCTGCAGGCCTAACTCCAAACATGTTTGTGCCCGTGTGACTACGTTATTGTATCGTATTCGTATTCGGTTAATTAACTCCTGCTCAATTTGCACCGGTGTTCAGAAAGGAGAAAGGTTTTGTCTGGAACTAATGTTTCCTGTTATATAACATAAACGGATACTTAAACTTTGTTGGGAACGATAAATTTATCTTTGTTTTACATAAAGATTCATTAATATACTATTAAAAACTTACATTTACGCACTGTTCCTGAAATGTAGAACTAGCTATTAACTAACGCACCTTGAATGGTCTTAGAAAGTTCATTAGGTCTGATCCTCAACTATTCCAAGTCCGAGAATTTGGGGTAATGAAATTACATTGAGGTATTTGCGAAATTGGATTCGTTAGACTCTAAAAAATCACTTACTGTCTGAATATTTTCTCATATTGAATCAGACAATAAATCTGGAACAGGAATTGACGTCGATGATTTTGAGCAAAAATCCGTTGAGAGTAAAGCTGCGAATAATTCTGAGGAATCAGTAGACCATGGATGAAAAGGAAAAGTAGATAAACCAAAGGGCACAGGATCTAACGCATTTTTTTCTGGACGTTGATAGGAGGGTACATTTTGAAAATCTCACGAAACGTTGTAGAACGACGAATCCTGATAGGGACGATCAGAGCTTAGAAAATATATAAACCTTTGTGCTTTCCAAATCTAGCATTATCCATTAGCTGGGGCACCTCGAATATTCTAGGCATGTTTTAGAAGTATATAAAGAAGATGGTGTTAGCGAGTCAGTTAGTTTGTCGTCTAGTTAAAGTTAGTCCGCTAAAGAGAGTTTAGCGGTCGAGTTTAATGTTCAGTTTGAATCAGATTTTAGTTGTGAATCCTATTATACAGTCCAAGTTCTCTCGTAGGAAAGCTTTCAGCAAAGTACCAAGCAAAAGAAAATTTCTACAAAAAAACTACTTGCTGATAACTACCATCTCTACTTCTACTGAAAAACTAATTCAGAAAAAAATATATCGCGCATCAACCAGGTCTTTGCTTTAATTCAACTGCTCGACTGAGGGTAGGAATTCAAATGAATTCCTTATTATAATTATAATAACATCTTCTACAGTCGATACCTTCAATGACCACATGAATTTTTGTAATTTTAAAATAGTTCTTAACAGGAGTTTGACATTTCTTGAACCACCCTGTGTATGACCAGCAAAAATGTAGGCAATTTATTTTATGACATTTTTCGCAGAGCATTTTGAACACAGGACTACAGTCACAAGACAAACACAAGACTACAGTCGAATATTTGGGAAAACCTCATCTGAAAAATCACATATTCGATCGATATCCGTCGTTTGAAGATTTGCACAAGCAATAATTTCGATTGAAAGCATTGAAATGCAAATGGCACACTAGAGCGCTAAACACATTGGATGGGACGACACGATATGGCTGTGATCAATTTATTCGCAGTTTAAAGCAAGTTTTCTTACTTCGCTAACTTAAAGGAGCTTTTCAAGTCATGCAGAGTTGTTTCGTTAGTATACATGCCGGTGCGGAACGAAAAGTTGGGTTGGGCTTGCTCAGGTGGTTTATCTTCATTCAAGCTCATATTTAAAAATAAGACCTGTCAGGGTTGTTTATAGCAAAAGTTCCTCATCAAAACTTTAATGAAACTGTCAATTTTGAAAAAGTGTATATTCAATAGCGTCTTGGATGAGAAGATGAACTTTGAGAGCGTATACTTATAGTAGAAGCAACAGCGTATTTAGTTTTCTAATTAAAAAAATAACGAACACCCTTTACTTAACTAAACTTTACAACAAAAGCAATTGACTTGTTGAAAATGTTTGACTCCATACTCGACGTTGGCTCTAGTCCGAAATTCTACCTTCAAACGCATTTCTTCCAAAGTTATGAAATCCACAGAACGAGATTTTCTCATAATCACTTGTACGTTACCAGTTTTATACATTTACATAGTTTCCTTGTTTCATTTAATTAACGACCAAGCCTAGCTATAACAGGATAATATTTCCCTACTAGCTTATTTGTGCTTGTGCTCACCAATTATTCTGCCATTCATTTCTTTTAGGCATAAAAACTGACATAGACTTTCAATAATTCCTTCTATTGGAGGCACCCCAGAGTAACATTTTATGTCATAGGTTGGATACTTACTGCTTTACTTCAGTACACTGATCTCCGTCTATATTCAAGTTGAATTTGTTGTATTTAAAATATGGCTAAGATAATTAAAGATTGCATATCGCAGATCCTAAATGATACAAATTGGAATAAATAGGGAAAAGCAGCATGGAGCATGAAGTGCCCAAAACGACCGACAGCCCCAATCGTCGGAATCCCAAACGTAAAAATAAAATGTGTAAACAAACGTACGTCCGGGATTGCGGAGACAACGACAGTGGCAAGTAGAATACACACACCCATTACAACACATGACCACATCATAAACAAATACAAACATCAACTTAACAAGACAAACAATACCAACAGAAACGAACTACTAAAAAAACTACGAAAACAATTTATAGAAGACTTCGACATTGACACCTCCGTTGTTTTCTTCGGGAACCATGTCTACATCCTAATGTTTGACATGCTCCTGCCCGAGGGACGCTCTCCAACTGAACCCTGCGAACAAGTGAGACAGACAGTAACGAGCATACAAGATTCAATTTGAAAGTACTTTACGCGAACATCAACGGACTTAACAGCAAAAAACCACTTATTTACAATTACATAGAACAAAACGACACAGACTGCTGCATATTTGTAGAGACTAAAACCAAACTAGGACAAACACCAACGTACAGAAATTGGCAGTATATCTATAGGCATGGAAATACCATCAATCATGTCAGGGGCGGGGTCGCAGCTCTCCTAAAACCAAAAGTTAAACTTGGAAGAGCAAATCCTCCTTCCCTCAACAACCCTTTGAACGACTGTCTACATTTTACCATACCCTACTTAAACGACCTGATACACATATTTCTGACATACATACACCCACACTCCAACCTAGAACAAAACATACTGACTAAAGCGAGCATCTATAAATATGCAATAATTATAGGCGACTTTAACTTGAATACAAACGAAACGAAACAACTTAAAAGATTTTTGCAAAATTCCGACTTTATAAAACAGCACACCCCACCAACTTTTCTGATGCCCGCAAACCCAGACTCAACACCAGACGTTCTACTGCACACAGGAAACTTGACAAACACCATCAACAACATAAACTTAACCAACGAACTTGGATCCGACCACCTGGCTATTACGTTTAACATAGACTTACAACATACGCAACCTACCTCCAATACACCTCCTATAGAGAAAAACTTAAACCTAACAAAGACTGACATAGACAAAGTGAAACAACATATACATGACTACATTCAATCACAAGCACAGCACATTTCAATAGAAACCATACAACAACAACTTTCACTAGCCATAGGAAAATTTAGCCCGGAAATAAAAAATGCTTTCTACCGACATACACTACCCAAATACATACTGAGACTAATAAAACATAAGAGAGAACTGTACAGACTATATACAAACACTCAAAATAACGACCTAAAAAAGACAATGAACCAACTTAACAGAAACATTAAAACTATGATTGGACAATACCGACAAGACAAATGGCTAGAAGCATGTAAAGAAATACAAAAGGACAAAGGCAAAACATACTGGCGAAAAATTAAGAAACTGGCGCAATACAGGAAGACTGGCACTACTGACACAATTGACGAAAACGGAATAGAACGCTACACAGACAAAGAGAAAGCGGACGCATTCGCCGGACACTATCAAAGGGCCTTCAGCATATCGACAAACCCTAACTTCGACAATGACAACTGGAACTTGATCAACGACTGGTACTTGAACTATTTTAACAACTCACCAAACTATACCTGCACACTGATCACAGACACAGAGTACGATGAAGCCCTAGCGCACATCAAGAACACTGCACCGGGGAAAGATAAAATTAAGGCAAAACTCTTGAAAAGCCTAACTCAAGAAACACACAAACTGATCCTAACTGAATTGAACAACTGCATCACAAATGGCAGAATCCCAGAAACATGGAAAACGGCTTAATAATCCCTATACCCAAAAATGGACTGGACAATACACAACCGAGCAACTACAGACCAATTACACTGCTTCCAGTACTGGGCAAGATTTTTGAATGCATAATGAAGCAGCGGCTTGAAAAAGTGATTGGAAAGTATATACCTACCTACCAATTTGGTTTCAAACAGCATCACTCGACTGTTCATCCGCTCTTTATTTTGGCCAACAATGTACAAAGTACCCACCTAACTGACAGAAAAACAGCTTGCCTGTTTATGGACATTAACAAGGCTTTTGACAGTGTCTGGCATAGAGGCTTAATATACAATCTATACAAACTACACACACCAACATATCTACTACACACCATAAAGAACTTACTAGAAAACAGACAACTACAAGTACGAATTGACAAAACACTGTCAATTTCTTTTTCCCCTGAACAAGGGCTCCCTCAAGGATCCCCGCTCTCACCGTTTCTCTACAATATATACTGCCATGACATATACAATTACAACTTACCAGACAAAAATCAAATCGACAGATCGGCATACATATTACAATACGCAGACGACACGGCACTTATTGTACATGACAAAACTACTGAGAGAGCAGCGCAAAGACTCCAAACACTAACAAACAACACAATGACATCGTTTTATAAATGGAGACTAACACCAAACGCGTCAAAAAACCAACTTCTGCTCACAAACCACAGACTCAACGCTGACTCCCCTACAATAACTGCAGACGGCCAAACGACACAACCAAAAAACGACGTAAAATACCTTGGAATCACAATCGACCACAAACTTAAATTCACTAAACACATACGAAACATCAGGGCAGAAACAATAAAGAGAACAAAACACTTCCGATCACTAACCTACAAAGACAGAGGAATTAGCACAAACACCGCCACCAAAATATATAAAGCTATTTGTAGACCCTTGCTAGACTTTGGACATATACTCATGACCAACGGAACAGAAAGGACAAAACGTTATACACAAACAACAGAACAAATTGCACTAAGACTAATAACACGAATAAGACACCCCCAAAACCCACTACACAACCCCCCCACCCAACTACTATACGAACGCGCAAACATGACAAAGATCTCGGAAAGACTCATACAGCTACAGACAAAATGGACAAACAACCCCTACAACTGGACCATACTGAATCCCCTTTGTCTTACAAGACCAACCAGACAATCCCGCTTCCGTTTCCCTACATTAACGCTACTCGAACACTTACAAACGCAACGGACTAGTGGATAATAAAATAATTTCTTCTTGCCACTGAAATCTTATTCATATAATAGTATTGTTAACCTAGAATAAGAGAATTTTCATATTTGTTTTTTATTTAGATTAAGACTGCATGTATTAAACAAGGGCAGAAAGACCGATAGGTCGATAGCCTTTTTTAGAAATAAAGATGTTTACTACTACTAGGGAAAAGCTATACAATTAACATGGTATTAAAATTGCGCTGTGAAGCCTTTTAGTTTTTTTATTATTTTTTTAAATATATTCGCTTGAGTAGAACCAAAGACACTAATATTCAATTCAATAGACAAAGCTAGTCATTCATGAATCCCGATTTGCTTGGAAGCAACATTTATTTCTATCGATAGGCAATTCATGAATTAAAAATAGATGGCAGGTATAAAAGTACTAAAAGTACTTACTTATAAAGTCGGACCGATCAATATATTTATTAACATTAACATTAAACATTAACATTATGACTCTTGGCTAAAATAATTAAATAAGTTAGGTACACCATTCCAAGAGGAATATTATATTCCAAGAGAAATATTTGGAAAATTCAGGCCGATTTTCCTGCAAATCAATCCACTCATATATATCAAATTGATTAACGAGGCGGCGAGACAGACCAAAATTTCCACGTACTATGGAACCATTGTTGCTCTCATAGAAAAATGTAAACAAATGCATCTATTTAATCTGAGAGTAAAACCAACTTTCATTTCTAATAGCAGATTTAGTTAGTGTGAGCCAATCTTGTCAGTTTTTTGCTTTGTCGTTTGGATTACTTTGTATCATCAACTTTGTTTTTATTTAAAACGGAGTTATCTGTTTATGAGCAAGCTTTTGGAGCTTTTTCAGCCTTCCTTACCGATTTAAAACTTACTTCAATTTAAAACTCAAACCCATTTTAATTCAAGAATACCCACACTTGGTGGGAAAAAAGTAACTAATCGTTACTCGAGTACTCGTTACTCATCCGTATCCGAAGTACCGATTATCGAACCAAGCTATCAAACTAGTATTCAAGTAATGGTTCTCGGAAAATCAAGTCACCCATCCTAACCTTCGAGTCCGAATCCGAATACGTTACTGGACCTTATTACTCAAAATAAAAACTTTAAATACATTATTTGCACTCTACAACGACACTTAAACAACTTTGAAGAATGGGCCGACATTTGGAAAATTAAAATTAATATAGAAAAAAATAATGCCATGATCATCTCTAAAAAAAATCACTAAAAACACACCTAAACTTTCAATAAATAACACAGAAATCGACTTCTCAAAATCTATTAAATATTTAGGCATTATAGTTGACTCCAAACTAAATTTTACCGACCATGTAAACAAAATAATCACCAAAGAAAACCAAACAACAGCCTACTTGTACCTTCTTCTAAATCATAAAAGCACTCTTTCTCTCAAAAATAAAATTCTACTTTACAAGCAGGTTATTAGATCTCAAAATTGTTACGGCGCTCCAATTATCAGTCAAACATCCAAAACCAACTTTTCCAAAATATACTCCTTCGCAGGATGACACACACACCCTAGTACATCCGCAACTCCCAAATGCACGGCAACCTCGCAATGGAGACCATAACGGAATTCATTTCGAAACTCCACTTAAAATTCAAAAACCGAGTACTCACCCACAATAATCCCCTAAACCAACACATTCTCCCAAATAATTAATTCCAAAACTAAACTTCCAAACCCCAACTAGCCTCATGGCAGACCCACCCTGGGAACACCCGCCTTAGCGTATCTCGGCATTTTCCAAATTTCAACAAACTCTTCCAAATTTAAACTTAAATAAATAAAATCAAACCTAAGGCCCCTACAAAAACGTTTCCATTCTCAATGAACTAAACCTTTCAAATAACAATTTTTTTTTAAACTTCATTCTCATTTTTTCAGACACTTTATTTAGAAACCGCACTTTGAAACAACCGTGACAGATAGTACAATAGAGAGTCAATTAACAACTGACTTAAAAATGGCTAAAAATGGTCTGTTTATCTACTCTTAGACGTAAATAAATCTATTAGGGGATAATATATCATGAATTCAAGGGTTCCATATGGTTTGTATAACTTAAGTGTCCGTGCAACAAATCTGAAGGGCACTAAAAAATACGAGTATCGGTCTTCGACTTTCGTAAGACTAACGACTAGAACGCGTACTTGAATAACTGATCCGAAGTAACGAGTATTGAATCCAAAAGTAACTCGTCGTTACAAGTATTCAAAAGTAATCAAATCTCACACCGCTAATCTCCACCCTCTTCCAACTCCTTGCAGTTCTTAACATTTCTTTTCTGTTCATCACACATCATCGCTCCTCATCTTCAATCCTACCGTCTGAAAATATATATCTTCAACTTCTGCAATTCAGTCCCTGGTTTTTATTCATTCACTGAAGTATTTTTTGTCCACGTTCCATGCAACTCTTTCCTGGGAGCTTCGATTTATGCAAATCGAAACGTTCATTCAATATATTTTTTTTGTTATCGGTGAGCTTTGGGAAATGCTCTTACTTCAGACACGGTTACATCTTCCAATTCATATAGAGGTGGTTCTTTGAATTAAATGTAATCAGTTCTTTTCAAATCAAAAGAACAAAGTTCACACAGAGATAAAAGCACGTAGTTTAGTACCAGTAACCGTATTTCGTAATAATGTCTAAGTATTGGGATTATTAATAATATAATATTAAATATTCCGGTCTTAGTCAATTTAATTTAATGTCTAATTGTAGCATCAAATTCACCAAAATTAGCCAGTATTCTTATAGAAATAGATTATGCAATGTGGTGTATAATTCGCTGGGAATTTGGTGCTAAAAAATGCAGTTGGAGATGTCAATTATCAACATTTTGCAGATTATACTAGCATTATCTGGACATTTATTTTTAGTAACGTCTCGTCGGTTTTTTAATTGTCTGTTTCCGTTAAACTGTAATTGAAAGTATGCAAATGTTTATCTAAATGTGATCTGGTTAGGGGTCTGGACTCCGATAAAACAAACAATGGCAGTCAATCAAATGTCATAATGATGAATAATGATGCAGAAATAAATCGGCGAAACATTGCCAATTCAAATACCTGAGGCCGTTTCCATTCAGTTTGCAACTAATTAAACACTGCATTGAAAATTGACAACGAAATCAAGAACACATAGAGAATTGTATAAATACTCCGTACAATTTAGAACGATACTAGGCTACAAAAGTTATTCACATATACGTTTCGATTGATAGTAGAGAGTTCAGTAAAATATGTTTGATACAAGTTATCTTAAAAACCATCTGAAAAGTTGGAAGATATAAATAATCGAACTTTTTTTATAATCGAGAAATGCTTAATATCTCCTATAACGTTATCCAAAATAATTATCTAGGGATTAAATCTATCTAGTGTTGACCAAAAGCTATGGACCACATATTCGATCGAAATATTAGCTCACTACACTCGATAAGGTATCACTGTTTAACAACATTTTGAAAGAACGTTTCTGAACATTAGAGTTTCGCATCGTCTTTTGCCGAGCGTAGACGTGCTGCGAAGTGGAAACGTGCGATTTGCACAAAGACATCAATAAATAGACAAATTATGTACGTTATCTGTGAAATTCCAACAACATTCTTTATCGGACAACTACCGGGTTTCCGGGATAAGTGATATGAATCCCGGGAGCTCTCAAGAATCGGAGTCAGACCAGGCCTCCCACGACGGCTATTTTCTCAGGCCGAAAACAAAAACAAGGGGAAGGTCCCTCAAGTCGGACCCATCATTACCTATGTTGGGTCCGCAGGGGCCCTGTAGGCTCTCCGAAACCGCAGAAGAGAACAGAAAAACCGGCGCCAATTGTGATCGCTGGAAAATCCAGCAATCACAATATGGTGACTGGTGGCTTGAAAACAATCACCAGCCAGCCTTTCACGCTGAAGTACACCAAGGCTTCACTAATCGTGTACTGCAGCACAAACGGTCTCTCGAGGAAGATGGAAGCCAATATCAAACTTACGCCCCCTCGTCGGAAAAAAAACCCACGCGTTTGTCCGGAGGGGGCTGGATGGAAATGTGGAACCGGCTGTCATCAGGGAGGATCTGGCGGACAAAGGACTGGGGGTGAAGAATATCTTCAAAATGAAGACATTTTTCAGGCCGCTCTAACTCGTAGTCACTGACGACAAAGCCACCCTCCGAAAACTAAGCGCTGATGCGAGGGTGTTGTGCAGTGTCAGGGTTTCGTGGGCTACCCGCAAAAACCGGAGGGCCCTGACGCAGTGTCGTCGGTGCCAGGGCTGGGTCCATATCTCCGGAAACTGCCACAGGGACTTTAAATGCTCTAGATGCGCCGGGGAGCACGAAATCACTGCCTGCCCCCCTGGAGGAGTCCTTAAGTGCGCCAACTGCGGTGGGTCTTATCACAGCTTCGACGAAGACTGCCCAGTCTACTTGTTCAAACAGGCGCAAGTCCCGGCAGAGAGGCAGCGCTTTGTGCCCGCTCCTCTACCAGCTAGGCCAGCCTGGGGCCAAACCAGCCGAGCCCCCGGCCCGATCCACCCTCCATCCCCAAGCTGCAGGACCATGGGGCCAAATCACTCCAACAGGACCAGGCTGCGCCCACCACCGCCATCACTAGCGGAGTTTCTACCGCTGAAGCTGCACGAAGATGTATCGGCAAGCTCCGCCTACCTGGCCGATGGTATAAATGGGAACGCGGTGGCCATGCTGGGCAGTGTCAATTTACAGGCGGTGATCAAGGCGTTAAGGTTTTACAGCGCTGCTTTGAGGGGCTGTGCAACAAGAACGGACAAGTTCCTTGTATCAGCGCAGTTCTTCAATGAAGACATTAATAGCTTCGACTTCTAAGTATTGATATTGTCAACTGAGCCCTATGAGGATTGGGGAGTGACATTCATGTGGACTTTGGGGTCGTCTCGGTGAGTTCGTGCAGTTCCTCGAGTCTGAGGACGTCGATGTGGCGTTAATCGTGGAAACATGGTTGCGCCCCGGAGACGGAATGAGAATTCGGGGATACAGGCTCGAACGTGCCGATCGGCCCGGTCTAAGGGTGAAGTGGCCATAGCAGTCAGAGGAACGATCCCATACAGGATACTGCCACATAGGCAGCCAGCAATAGAGAACGTTGGCGTAGAGCTCTCTGATGGTGTTTTGATCTTCTGTCGATACTCTACCTCAATACGCCTACAGGCCCCTGACCTCGATCCATTCTTTTCAAACACCAATAGGGTGTTGCTTATTTCAGCGCCCGTCATCCACTTTTTAATAACCTTGAACGGAAAAACATAGCTGGCAATTTTCTAGTCAACTACGTTCGCCATAATGGCCTACTTGTTATACCCACAAATTCCATCCTTCCTTGTCTCCGGAATTTCCAAACTACGACACCAATCTCGCGGAGATGGTGGTTATAGACGCCCTCAGCAACGACCATTTGCCCATTTATCTTGATATTAGAGATTTAAAGCGTACGCAAACTCGGATTTCGATTTTCGCCAATATCGAAAGAGACCTGACGCGTATTCCAAACCAGATCGATACTGTCGAGGCTCTAGAGCTTGCAGTAAAAGGTCTGACAAGGCATATACAACGGTTACAGCAAGCTCCTGTCAAAAAAGTACCTTATTAAGGCGAAAAATCGAATCAGGAAGCGTTGGCAGTGATTCAGGTAATCTGCCGATCGTATAAGGGCAACAGAGCTTGAACGAGATATACAGCGTGAAATTTCCGCATACAGGAATTTTATCTGGGCGGAAAAGCTACGCAACTTCACCCCTGGTGACAACTCTTTGTGGAAACTGTCGAGAAGGCTCCAAAGAGGCTACGAGCAAGTCCCCGCTCTTGAAAGAGAGGGGCAGGGTTACATTACCACCAATTTTCGTTTTGTATATTCTATTTCCTGACTGTACTATAATTCATTCCAATGTATTGCTGGGTTTTCAGTCAATTTTATTGTCACTAATTATGGTGTTATGTCTTGTGCGGTGAGATGTTGGCAACCCGTGTTGCCGATGCTGCCACTCGTTCCATTCTGCTTTTTTTCCCAAGCATCTCACCGCACAAGATCTACACCGGCTCGGTTCATTTACGTCCGAACGCGTATAACCGATGTCCGGCGTATAAGGCAGGGTCTACCTAAGCCTTAGTGACGAGTCCAATAGGTAGACCCGGGACGAAACGCAGGGCTCATCACATAACACCATAATTAGTGACAATAAAATTGACTGAAAACCCAGGAATACATTGGAATGAATTACCACCAATGACAAGTGCGAGCTGCTCACCGACTTTTTGGCAGAAGTACACAAAGTCCATCCAGCCCTTCACGATAACGAAATATAAAGACAGACCGGTGTTTTGTAGAACGGAAGTACCCTCTACCATCCTCGATTGCATTTCTATATAACAACCCCGTCGGACATACAATCGTGTCTTCGGCGCCTCCCTATCCGAAAAGCCCCCGGGTCAAACGGTATCCCTTATTTACTCCTCAAAAACTTGCCGCGGAAAACTATTGTGCTAATAGTACAAATAGTCAACGTAGCCCTTAAATTGCAGCATTTCCCACAGGACTGGAAAAGCGCTGTAATAATCCCGCCTCTTATAGGCCAATTTCCCTCCTGAACTCCCTGGGCAAATTAACCGAGAAAGTTCTCCTATCGAGACTACAGGCAGCAGCCGAGCTTCGAAGTTTAATCCCGGATGAGCAGTTTGGCTTTCGACCAACACATAACACAACGCTGCAGACTGCTAGGATCGTAACGGATGTCTATGCAGCATTTAATAAACTTCAAAGTACGGTAATGCTACTTCTCGATATGGAAAGAGCCTCTGACACAGTTTGGCTCACAGGCCTGCTGTACAAGGTGTTTGCCGTGCATTCACTACCACTCTAGTGTCTTACCTAAACAACCGTACCATCTAGGTGAAAGTGGAGAATTCCACTTCTGCCAAAAGACGCATCGCGGCAGGAGTACCACAAGGTACAGTGATTTCGTCGTTGCTGTATAGATTGTTATACATCAGACGTTCCAAAACTTCCCAGTACAAAAATAGCACAATACACTGATGATATGGCTATTTACACATGGACTTTTTATGCTCAGGCTGCGGAATCTCGCATTGCACATCACCTGAGTTTATTGACGCCGTATTTCGACAAATGGAAACTTAAAGTGAATCCCAGGCAGACTGAACTTATTATCTTTTCGCGCAAATTCACTAACAATAAAATCCTATCGCCACTCATGGTCCAAAATACTCCAATGAAGCCAGTGAAATAGGTGAAATACCTGGGATTCAAACTAGACACCCGACCTCATTTCAACAAGCATGTTGACTATGCTGTACAAAAGACTTTCATGGCCCGAAGAAAGTTGTACTTTCTTCTGGAGCCAAATTCATTTCTATCTCCTCAAAACAAGGTTCTGCTCTACACCTCCACCATAAGGCCCATACTGACGATTTCGTCTCCCCTATCTGGCCCTCTGTCAATGATTCCACGAGACGGCGTGTTCAAAGGACCCAAAATAGCTTCCTGAGGGGTGTCTTATCGGCTGACAAACACACCAGAATAACCGAACTGCACGATGCTACAAGGATGGCCTATATAGCCGACTATATAGATACCATCGCTGCTGAATTTTATCATAGCGGAGTGCAAGGCTCAGTCCTTACGCGAAATATCACCCAAGTTAGAGCAAACGATCGCCCAACCCCTGGTCCCCTGTATAAGCGACTTCCCATATTCTATGAGGATTTTGTCCCTGACACGTAATGTGACTGACCGGGTTCGTCCTGCCTCGGGCTGGTTGGTGTTGGCTGGTCCTTGCACCGATCGGGGCGGCGGCGGATGGATTTGGTCAACTAGTTGAAACTGCCGGCGGTTAACGCCAAGGCTGACAGTATCAAATTTAAAGGTCAAAGCAAAAGGAGTTTTTGGCTGCCCGTCAGGAATACCTTTTTTCCTTAATGAATGCCCCTCCAATAAAACCAAACCGCCACTGTAAAATCATTGCCTAACGTTGACATGCAAACGATTAATTCCGCGAATATCCATGTTCGGGCTGCACCCAGGTAATGGATCAACGAGCGACCATTTGGACCATGGGCAAAGGAGAACCAAGATCTAACCTGGCTAGGCACGGGGGTAGCTTTCGGGCTTTTTCTGTAATTAGTGTATTGTTCCATTTACCCATGCTTGTCAAAAATTGTGATAATTTAAATACATTTTATCTATCTATCTATCTGAACATTAATTAATTCTCTTAATGTAACGTTATTTTAATATATTTTGCATGACCTCTCGTTTTAATATCAGCAGTCGACTATTTGATTCCTCGGTATTAATTTGATTTTTTTCCATAAAAAATGTGTAACATTGCAACTCTATTTAATATCACTCGTTTGGTTTTCCTCGAGATAAATACACTTACTGTGTTAAATGTGCTTAATGTTTTCTGAATTAATGCATTCTATTAAAAGGTCTTGTATTCGCTGAAACGTCGAAACTTCTACAGTGGCAACTGTATCTCTTTCAATCTCTCTTAATTTCATAGTTTGGCAGTGGAATATTAAAACTTTCACAGCTCTAAGATTTTTCATCAAAACGTTAAACTAGTTTCTACTTCCTTGGCCATAAGTAGTGGACTCGATCAATACAAGGTCTTGTTGGATATGTTGTTAATATGAATTAATGTTTCTCAATCGAAAAACAAGCCTCTATTGAATACTTAGTTATGTTGTATGCAGGACAATATTACACTTTTTTCTTTATATTAATACAACTAGCCGGTTCAATGATTTATTTGTATGTACAGGGTGGGCCACTAAGAGAGTTGCTCGGCCGTATCTTACAAACCATCATTTTAAATAAATAAAATGTACATTTTATACGTTAAGCAGAATATCAATAAAAACGATCACGGAGCAAGAATGTTGCCATTTACATTCGCGTCTTCAAAGTGATGATCTTCAATAGAATAAATATAATTATCTGCTGAAATAGCGGAATTGTTTCCGTCCTGTAAACACAATTATCTTATAAATAGGTAAAATCAACAACAAATTGAATCAACTTTCCCACATTTATGTCTATTGTTACACACAATTTTATCGTTGAATGACAAGTAATTCCATTCAAAATTAATGTTAATTAAACAATCAATAACGCTAGCGGAAAGACCCGATTTTATTAGTCTTAATGTGAACGAAATGTTGACGGGATTAAATTTAATATGTATATCATTTGTTAAAATATTATGTAATGCATTTACGCCATTGTTCCTCAACAGCACTATACTCAAATCTATTATTTATTTTGTAACATTTAGTTATATTTATAACATCCTTTTAGATTAATTAAAATGGTCACTTATGTGGCTAGTTAAAGTGAAATATGCAACGGTTTTGCAGATAATATATTTACGGGTTACGGATCCATTTCGTCAAATATTAAGTAATATTCGATGAGAATTTTCCTACTTGTTTCTTATGTATTTACATTACCAGATCTATTTTCCTCCTCTATTCCCAGCAAGTTCCATTGCACTTCCAGAAAACATCTTACTGCTGTTTATGTTGATTTTATCTGTTGAAGTTTCTAGACTGGTTTCCGCAAGCTGTTACTGAGCTTAATTTGCAATGCTTTAGTTATTTAATCCAAGTATGTTCTATTTGTTTGAGTTGTTTCCTTAATATGCTTTACAATCTCAACACAGGGCTTCAACTGCAGCCTACGCGGTTATTTTTGAACACTCGTTAATACTTTACCTTCATTTCAAATCTAATTAATTTCCAGTAAATCAATTTTAAATGCTTTTCAGTTTGTACTTCGTTTTGAGTCATTTAATGTTTCAGCAATGTAAAGGGTTTTGTTCTGAAAATATGATTTGGAGTATCATTAAAATGCGACTACAATGACAATTGGTTTATTTAATTATCTGTTTTATTTAAATTTTATTTATGGGTATTTATTTTACGAAAACTTTATATTCATTTAATATGAGCACGTGTATGGAGATTATAAAATTTGCTTTAACGATGCAGGAAAATTATAAAATGAAACCGAATGCATAGTACCAGCTTCAAATACGATTATTTTCATAATTTCCTTGTTCTACGGTATTCTAGAAGTTGACAACCCACATGCACGAAAATTGCACTTATAGATTGTAAACTGACTAATAGGTGTATGTGCTCCCAAGAAAATAGTATTGAATGCTCAGAACACAGAGAGAGCAAGGGCGATGTTCAGCAGAGTAATCAGATTGAACAATTGAACACATGGGATATTACTTACTTGTTAATTATATTAGTGATGTTTTCTAATATCTTGTTTACGAGCATCATACGATTTTTTATTATTCTAACTCGTATTTTAACTTTAATTAATTAAAGTTTAGTTAATATCTTTAACTAAACTGTTCCATTTCTTGAACATTTGAAGCTTTGTTTGTCTGTTGTATATTTAATGGAGCGAGTTTAGCTTTGCAAAAGAGCTTTTAGTTAAAGAGAGATTTTATTTAAAACTGCCATATCTATTCCTGTTGAGTTAAGTAGTCAAAGTTAATTGAGTCGGTATAAAAGAATAAATGCCTGCGAGCTGTTGGCGGTTGTCTCAATTGACTTCGCATAAACGTAAAATTCTTTTAGTCGTTAGTTTTTGTAATTCAAGAGGAATTACTCCAGATTTTGTCATCCGTATAAAAAGCCGGTCAATAGTTTTGTCACAACGAATGATTAGAAATAGTCGAAAGAAAAAAGTTGTTTCCTGGAAATACAACGACGGGTCAACATTTAAGTCAGATTGAGTTAAGGAAGAGTTTTAACCGAGAAACGAGAATATTTTATAACGTGAGCCCCATTTTCATGTAAACTTTTAAATTTTGTCGACTGATACCTCAGCGTAGTTTTAATATTTGTGAGTTTAAGAAAAGGGGTAATTCTGCAAAATGCATTTCAAAAGCTGGAACAGCTTAAAATGACTCCACTTTAAAGTAATTATTATTAATTCAAAATGCTTGGTTGGATTCATTATATTGGATCAAATAAGTATATTATCTTTTATTGATTGCGGAAACTTTACTTATGCGTGTGAATTAGGCATGGGTAACTCAGTGAATTTTCAAGAGTTGGCGCAGTGCTGGCGGAATGGCTTGGTACGCCAACCCAACGCACCGGCGCAGTAGCTCACCAGCGTAGTAACCTTCTTGAGATAAAGCGTTACTCATAAAAAAAGTAGCTACGTTTTAGGTGTTAAAAATAAAATGCCAAACTGAAAAAACGTTGGCGGTAAAAAATATGGTGACCTTTTTTTCAAGTGCTTAAATTCTGATAGCCCCAGGTCTCGCAAAACTTTAATCCGGCCCTGAGTTAAATGCTATGAGTTATAACTTATTAGCTGATGAGTTATAACTCATTAACTCACAGAGCGACATCAACTCAATAGCGCAACTCAACACAGTGTTACCCACGCCTAGTGTGTACCAAAGTGAACCTTATGTCATTTTACCCAAATATGCAGAGCATTCATCAAGTGTGAATGTTAATAAAATTGGCCAGACACAAATAATTTACTTATAAATGTTTTTATAGTAAAAGAAAATTCAATTGCATATGGAACTGTGTGGAATTAGCGGAAAATTCAAAACAAACATCTACAATTCACATCTGAACAACAATTTACATTGTATCCGCTTGTCTTAAATAATATCATGATCCAATCGAAATTGGTATGCTGCAGACCTGAAATTAGTTGAATCCGTAACAACCAATATTCAAATTGCAATTGCCTAGTTAATATACATGGAACGCCAGAAAATTAACTCAATTCTGGAAACTTTCTGAACAAGAAAATAATTTCATAAGTTTCGAGTCTCTCATCTGTCAATAAATAGATTCGTGGTTGAAGCTTCCTCAAATAAACAATTCACATTTATGAGAACACTCCAAGAAAAGCCAATATCAATAATATATTTAGCACAAATTAAGAATGGCTGACTCATGTATTCTGGCTGTAAATCTTTAAACTCGAAACGAAACAAGTAATTAACGTTTATTCGCTTCGTTTTCAACTGTTGTGTAACTTTATTATGTCACGTACGTGTTATTTGTTCGTTTTTTAATAGACTAGTGTAAAAAATTGTATCGTATTTCTATTATCGTAAGGGTGATTTTTAATCAAACTAAACGCCAATTATGAGCATACCCGTTCTTAGAGACAGCAAAGGCGTGTTTTAATTAGCCCGGAATTTCACTTGGGAGTTCCTTTTTTTATTACTTGACAGTAAGTTTGTTAAGCATATTTATAACAATAAAAGCAATTTTCCTTTGGGTACAGAATATAAAAATATACGGATTTGGAAGTTATATTTTTCGTCACTTGATGGTAACTTTGCTGATGGCATTAGTGAAATGACAACAATGTTGACCAAAGGACATGAACGGAATCTAAAGTTAGGACTTGAACGTTGCAATTTCATTATGGAGAAACAATCTGAAATGTTGGTTGTTTGCCGCAGAATTACTATGCTGCAGTGACAACTAAGTTTTCCAAACAATTTGAAGTTGTCTGTTTCAAGTGGACACAGCTACGTATGCATTATATAAATTCAATTGAATAGTTAGTGCCGTGCTAGCAGTTATGTCACTAGTTAGAGAAATATACATCTTGATTGGACTCTCACCACTATGCAATGTAACAGCTTTGAAATGTAAACGCTGACCATTTCTTACATTCTACTCTGGAATTTAATCAATTAACTTTGTACTTTCTAGGGCTACAGTTAACCCTTTCGAATCCTGACGCTAACTTGGGGTTTTGAATGTGTTTGTATTAAATAACGGACACTGGAAACAATCTGGCACACTGATCCATTCATAGTCGGTGATTTTACAACGGTCATCTACAACTAAAGTTGAAAGTGTTTCATCATGTTTGCAATGTTTAATTGTAGCAACACAATTATGGAAATGAGGGGCAAGAAGAGCAACATTTAATTGCGAGTTAAAGACTAATGGATGTTAGAGGAAACTGTATTTATTGTCAAAATTTTATGGAATGAAACGCCTCAAATTAAGTTATAATAATACTTTAAGTTAATTAACTTAGTATAGAAAATTCAGTTTAATGAAAGCATTAAATATAATTTTCAATATGTTTGATAAATTTCTCCGTCCGACATTTCAATCGCCAAAATGTTCACCACCCAAACTGAATATAATAACCGAAAATTAAAAAGGTGTGGTCATCGTACACCCCTAGAAAAGAGCAGACTTTTAATATAATTTTCAAAAAATTTCGAAAGTTTCTAATAAGCCAGATTGAGCTCTAATTGTCGCCGGCAGGGTAGATAAATTAATTTTTAAATCGTCCTAATTTTCTCAGTTTTAAGCCAAATTTAAATGCGATAAATCAGCACGTTTCAGTTTGTGCATAGTATTCAGGTAAAAATTGTTTATTAAGTTATTTTATAAAATTATATAACATATTCATTAAGGCACATTAATTAATTAGGTGGTATTTAATTAAAAACAACCCCATTCAGGAAAGTAAGACGTAAAATTGTCCACAAAATCAAGGGAAAGTAAACAGGTTAAAAACAAAAGGTGCACGATGCATATATATAATTCAAAGATTGAAAGTTAATTCTGATTTTAAGAAGCTGATCAAAATTTTAATACTGATTTTGTAACATGTCTTTGATCTTTTTGTTAATTTTCAAGTGTTTTTCAACTGCCTATTAGTTGTATTTTTCGATCCGATTCCCAATGACAAATATTCAATAGTTTGATATGAAGGATAACAAAGTTGCAAAACTTTTAGTAGTAGTAGTAAACATCTTTATTTCTAAAAAAGGCTATCGACCTATCGGTCTTTCTGCCCTTGTTTAATACATGTAGTCTTAGTCTAAATAAAAAAACAGATATGAAAATTCTCTTATTCTAGGTTAACGATATTACTAAATAAAATTTCAGTGGCAAGAAGAGATTATTTTATTGTCCACTAGTCAGTTGCGTTTGTAAGTGTTCGAGTAGCGTTAATGTAGGGAAACGGAAGCGGGATTGTCTGGTTGGTCTTGTAAGACAAAGGGGATTCAGTATGGTCCAGTTGTAGGGGTTGTTTGCCCATTTGGTCTGTAGCTGTATGAGTCTTTCCGAGATCTTTGTCATGTTTGTGCGTTCGTATAGTAGTTGGGTGGGGGGGTTGTGTAGTGGGTTTTGGGGGTGTCTTATTCGTGTTATTAGTCTTAGTGCAATTTGTTCTGTTGTTTGTGTATAGCGTTTTGTCATTTCTGTTCCGTTGGTCATGAGTATATGTCCAAAGTCTAGCAAGGGTCTACAAATAGCTGTATATATTTTGGTGGCGGTGTTTGTGCTGATTCCTCTGTCTTTGTAGGTTAGTGATCGGAAGTGTTTTGTTCTCTTTATTGTTTCTGCCCTGATGTTTCGTATGTGATTAGTGAATTTAAGTTTGTGGTCAATTGTGATTCCAAGGTATTTTACGTCGTTTTTTGGTTGTGTCGTTTGGCCGTCTGCAGTTATTGTAAGGGAGTCAGCGTTGAGTCTGTGGTTTGTGAGCAGAAGTTGGTTTTTTGACGCGTTTGGTGTTAGTCTCCATTTATAAAACCATGTCATTGTGTTGTTTGTTAGTGTTTGGAGTCTTTGAGCTGCTCTCTCAGTAGTTTTGTCATGTACAATAAGTGCCGTGTCGTCTGCGTATTGTAATATGTATGCCGATCTGTCGATTTGATTTTTGTCTGGTAAGTTGTAATTGTATATGTCATGGCAGTATATATTGTAGAGAAACGGTGAGAGCGGGGATCCTTGAGGGAGCCCTTGTTCAGGGGAAAAAGAAAATGACAGTGTTTTGTCAATTCGTACCTGTAGTTGTCTGTTTTCTAGTAAGTTCTTTATGGTGTGTAGTAGATATGTTGGTGTGTGTAGTTTGTATAGTTTGTATAGTAAGCCTCTATGCCAAACACTATCAAAAGCTTTGTTAATGTCCATAAACAGGCAAGCTGTCTTTCTGTCAGTTAGGTGGGTTGTTTGTATATTGTTAGCCAGAGTGAAGAGTGGGTGAATAGTCGAGTGCTGATGTTTCAATCCGAACTGATACGATGGTATGTACTTTCCGACCAGTTTTCCCAGTCGCTGCCCTATTATGTACTCAAAAACCTTGCTAAGTACTGGTAGCAGTGTAATTGGTCTGTAATTGCTCGGTTGTGTATTGTCCAGTCCATTTTTGGGTATAGGGATTATTAAGCCATTTTTCCATGATTTTGGGATTCTGCCATTTGTGATGCAGTTGTTCAATTCAGTTAGGATCAGTTTGTGTGTTTCTTGACTTAGGCTTTTCAATCGTTTTGCTTTAATTTTATCTTTCCCCGGTGCAGTGTTTTTGATGTGCGCTAGGGCTTCATCGTACTCTGTGTCTGTGATCAGTGTGCAGGCATAGTTTGGTGAGTTGTTAAAATAGTTCAAGTACCAGTCGTTGATCAAGTTCCAGTTGTCATTGTCGAAGTTAGGGTTTGTCGATATGCTGAAGGCCCTTTGATAGTGTCTGGCGAATGCGTCCGCTTTCTCTTTGTCTGTGTAGCGTTCTATTCCGTTTTCGTCAATTGTGTCAGTAGTGCCAGTCTTCCTGTATTGCGCCAGTTTCTTAATTTTTCGCCAGTATGTTTTGCCTTTGTCCTTCTGTATTTCTTTACATGTTTCTAGCCATTTGTCTTGTCGGTATTGTCCAATCAGAGTTTTAATGTTTCTGTTAAGTTGGTTCATTGTTTTTTTAGGTCGTTATTTTGAGTGTTTGTATATAGTCTGTACAGTTCTCTCTTATGTTTTATTAGTCTCAGTATGTATTTGGGTAGTGTATGTCGGTAGAAAGCATTTTTTATTTCCGGGCTAAATTTTCCTATGGCTAGTGAAAGTTGTTGTTGTATGGTTTCTATTGAAATGTGCTGTGCTTGTGATTGAATGTAGTCATGTATATGTTGTTTCACTTTGTCTATGTCAGTCTTTGTTAGGTTTAAGTTTTTCTCTATAGGAGGTGTATTGGAGGCAGGTTACGTATGTTGTAAGTCTATGTTAAACGTTATAGCCAGGTGGTCGGATCCAAGCTCGTTAGTTAAGTTTATGTTGTTGATGGTGTTTGTCAGGTTTCTTGTGTGCAGTAGAACGTCTGGTGTTGAGTCTGGGTTTGCGGGCATCAGAAAAGTTGGTGGGGTGTGCTGTTTTATAAAGTCGGAATTTTGTAGAAATCTTTTAAGCTGTTTCGTTTTGCTTTTGTTCATATTAAAGTCGCCTACAATTATTGCATATTTATAGATGCTCGCCTTAGTCAGTATGTTTTGTTCTAGGTTGGAGTGTGGGTGTATGTATGTCAGAAATATGTGTATCAGGTCGTTTAAGTAGGGTAGCGTAAAATGTAGACAGTCGTTCAAAGGGTTGTTGAGGGAAGGAGGATTTGCTCTTCCAAGTTTATATGTTGGTTTTAGGAGAGCTGCGACCCCGCCCCTGGCATGATTGATGGTATTTCCATGCCTATAGATATACTGCCAATTTCTGTACGTTGGTGTTTGTCCTAGTTTGGTTTTAGTCTCTACAAATATGCAGCAGTCTGTGTCGTTTTGTTCTATGTAATTGTAAATAAGTGTTTTTTTGCTGTTAAGTCCGTTGATGTTCGCGTAAAGTACTTTCATATTGAATCTTGTATGCTCGTTACTGTCTGTCTCACTTGTTCGCAGGGTTCAGTTGGAGAGCGTCTCTCGGGCAGGAGCATGTCAAACATTAGGATGTATACATGGTTCCCGAAGAAAACAACGGAGGTGTCAATGTCGAAGTCTTCTATAAATTGTTTTCGTAGTTTTTTTAGTAGTTCGTCTCTGTTGGTATTGTTTGTCTTGTTAAGTTGATGTTTGTATTTGCTTATGATGTGGTCATGTGTTGTAATGGGTGTGTGTATTCTACTTGCCACTGTCGTTGTCTCCGCAATCCCGGATGTACGTTTGTTTACACATTTTATTTTTACGTTTGGGATTCCGACGATTGGGGCTGTAGGTCGTTTTGGGCACTTCATGCTCCATGCTGCGTGGTCCTCTGAGTTGCACGCTGCGCACTTGGTTGGCAGTGGTGACTCGCATTTGGAAGTTGGATGGGGACCCTGGCACTTGTTGCATTTCGGCGATTGTTTGCAGTCTTCCGTTTTGTGGTTGAACATGTTGCACTTGGCGCACGGCGCAGGCACGGGTGCTGGTGGTTTGCTCTCTGTGATCTTGAAAATGCGGCCCAAAGCAAAACTTTAATTTAATTTTTTTTTTTTTTTTTTTTGGAAAGTCAATATTTCCTTTGTGATCATTAAAAATCGTACGTACCATTAGAAATGATCTTTTGCATCAGAAAAAAAAGAACAAATGTTACCATAAAAAATAATTTAATTAGCAGAATTTTTTTTTTAATTTTTCACTAACTTTCCTTAATCACTCATGGAAAACATGGTGAATGAAGTTTTTGGTACATAATAATCGAATGCTTTTAAACCACCTTAAACACCATTTTCTCATACTGTGAATTTGTTATTTAATTTTATAACATTTTCCACACATTTCTTTATCCACAAATGGTTTAAAACTGCAACTGTTTAACTGCATCTCAAACAATTGTATGCCGAAAAACAGGCATAAAGAAAAGAAAAAAATTTAAATAAGATATTCTACCTTAAACGGCAATGTAAAACGTTTTCTCCCTTGCAATTGCCATTAATAGGTAGTATTCTGAGTTTTTTAGTTGAAACGGAGCAATCCGCGCTTAATTAATTAGCTGGTATTTAATTGAAAAAGTCAGATGCAGGAAAGTAGGACGTTAAAGTATGCACATAATCACGGGGAATTAAACGTGTTAAAAACAGAAGAGGCACGATGCATATAAATAATTCAAAGATTGAAAGTTTATTCTGGTTTCAACAAGCTTATTAAAATGTATATACTAATTTTGTAATATGTCATTGATATTTTTATTAATTTTAAAGTGTTTTTCAACTGCCTATTAGTCGTATTATTTTGATCCGAGTGACAAACCAGGTTAAAAATTAAAAATTGTTTTAGATTGCATAAAGAATAAACTTTGATTTGCATAAGCAATGAACATTAAATACTAATTCGGAATTAGACTTTGTATTATTCATCATCAAAAAAAATGTCGAGGATACCAACGCAAGGAATTATTCAAGTATATACATTCTCTTAGGAATAATAAGGTTGCAAACTTACATTTTTGTAAGTATTCCTAATAATTATATACGGGATGTCAAGGAGAAAACATCCAACCCTTAATATCTTTCTTGCAGTTCGAAATATGAAAAATCCGAATGAAACGTCAATTTTATTTGTAAGGGGGACACTTTACATAAATATTTTAAGCCTTCTTTTTTCAACCTCCTAGGAGGGGTAGAAGTCACTCTACCCCTCCTTTGAGTTCCTTCATTCATCACTCGCAGGTTGTTTCTCTTTCTATTACTCACCGAACCAGTTTCGGAGAACTTTTTTACCAAATCCTGCATATATCTGTGACTTACTTCATGACTCCGATTTTTTTCATTGAAAACCAATGCCGTCTTTCGTGTGCACTTTCTAACCGCTCTATAAATGAATATAATTTCAGTTCTTTCTTTAAGAGAATAAACCATTCTCACACTTTATGCACTTAATAAAAGTTATCACTGAACAGTCCAAGAAGCAAAAGCGAATTAACAATAATATTCCTATTTTGGCTACATCTTTTCTATTTTCTGGCCATGTTTTTTGGTTAAAAAACAATGCATTTTTACAATTTCTAGATGGAATTTAAAGGCTTTTGTGGAATTTCAGCGATAAGACATCGAATGAACGCAAATTAACGAGGTACTCGTAGTACCATCGAAATGTTATTTACAAATAATTATTTTCAAATAAAGGTTGAAACGGTGCCAGCCATGGGCGTAGCGAGGAAGGGGCAGGGTAGGGTCATGCCACTGAAAAGAGAATTGAAGGCCCTTTAAAACGATGTGCCGCTTGACCCCCATTCCCATTTACGATTCTAAGGGTGACATCTACCACTCTTAGGGGGTTGAAACAAGAAGGCTAAGAATATTAATTTATAGTGTCCCCCTTACAAATAAAATTGACGTGTCTTTTCGATTTTTCGTATTTTTAACTATAAGAGAGATATTAAGGGTGGGAAGTGGGGACTTTCTGATTTTGTATGCAATGGGGTTTTAATGGTAAAACTCACCTAAGCCACAATCACTGAATGCGCATTTTGCTGATGAGGATTATAAGTCTGAAAATATTAGCGTTTTAATAGGGCTGATCATAAATTATATGACTTATTCAGTGCTACAATCTGGACAGGTTAATTTTGCGCTTTATATATTTTTCACAAAAGCAATTTTTTTCCGGTGAGGTTTGAAAAATGTTCTCTGACGCACACCCAGAGCTGATGTTCTGGCGCTCTGGACTGTGTGGGACTCCAGCTTAGCTGTGTACCCACTAAAACCCTTCCTCACCTCCGAAGTGCTGTTTGACCTAGCACCGCGGTTATTTCTGTCCTATTGTGCCTTCGTATTTTACTCCCTCATTATCCCTGTGTATTCAATGAATTCCAGAAGAATCTTCAGGGGATCAGGAAGAACTTCATCCCCTCCCAGGAGTCTTCTTCTACCTGTCGCATGTGACGTGCAGTGACACATAATGTGTGGAGTAGTTTCATCCTCTAATTCGCCCCCCAACAGGTCGGTTGATCGCTCAGTCCCATCCTGAAGAGGCGTTTTTTTCAGGGGCCGTGTCCTGTTAAAAAGGCCACTATCCTCCTTACTTTTTGCCTTCTGAGATCTAGCAGTTCGTTTTTACGTAATGGTTGTGGAGGTCCCACTAAATGACTTGCGGTAAGGAGTCGCGGTGTCTCCTCCCAGTACTTTTTATGTTCATCCAAGGTTCATTGCCCAACTCCCGCCCTAACTTGGGCATGAGATATACAACATGCAGGTTCTTGGTTGGTAAGTGGTTGCTCGGCTCCTGCCATAGCAAGTTCCGCAGCAATCTCGTTTCCTTTGCTCCTGTTTGTCCCAGTTGAACAAGTGAGTTTTACTCTGTTTGAGTTCCCAGCCAGGGTCGAAAGTTCTTTTACACAATCTAGCACAAATTGTGACCTGATTGTATACGATTTAAGTGCCTTTATTGTGGCTTCATCTCCGGTTATGATGGTAATAGGCTTACGTGTGTATGCTCTTTCCGTCATTTTCCGGGCGCAATTCATTATTGCTAGTTGCTTGCTTGAAAAGCGGTCGTGATTGTACGCAGGTTTAAGGTAATCCTTTCCCGGGTTCTTCCTCTTTCGACTATACCAGCACCTGTGCCCGATGCTATTTTTGTGCCTTCCGTATACCATAGGGAGTCCCCTGTGATACCTGATGGAGTCCCTCCACTATCTCGCCCCTCATCCAGAACATAAGTTCTGAAAGGTACCGAAATGCTTAGAGTTTTAATTCGATCAGCTTTCAATCCCATGAGTTCGATTGTCTTCAGCTTTCTAAAGGTCGCGCTGTGTCCCAATTCCGTCGCTTTCCTGAGGGACCGTCACCCATACGGTAAGCGCTTCTTAGGGCCTCAGCTTCGATGGATAAATGCAAAGGTTCCACGCCCAAGAGTGTCTCCATAGCGGCCGTCGGCGTTGTTAACTTTGCTCCAGCTATTCCCAGACACGCCAACCTCTGAACTTTGTTCAGAGACTCTCGATATGTACTGATTTTGGTTTTATGCCACCATATCACGGCGGCATATGTGATCATAGGTTTCACAATGGTGACGTACGTTCAGTACCCCATCTTCGGTGAAATTCCCCATGTTTTTCCAAAAGTACGTTTGCAGGTCCATAAAGCCCAGATCGTCTTGTTTGTTTTCTGTTCCACATGTTCGTTCCACATATATAGACTTTACTCTAAGGGATCTAAGATCTCTTTTCTTTGTGAAAGCGATAATAGATGATAGCTATTATTATGTGATATGATTTTAATGTTAATGAAGGGAGCATTTGATTTAAAATCTGGGCGCATAAATTGTTTGCGAAAATATTTGCATTGTAGTAGTAGTAGTAAACATCTTTATTTCTAAAAAAAGGCTATCGACCTATCGGTCTTTCTGCCCTTGGTTAATACATGTAGTCTTAATCTAAATAAAAAACAAAGATGAAAATTCTCTTATTCTAGGTTAATAATCTTATTAAATAAACTTTCCAACTCTAATGACAAGAAAAAATTATTTTATTGTCCAGTAGTCAGTTGCGTTTGAAGGTGTTCGAGTAGCGTTGATGTAGGGAAACGGAAGCGGGATTGTCTGGTTGGTCTTGTAAGACAAAGGGGATGCAGTATGGTCCAGTTGTAGGGGTTGTTTGTCCATTCTGTCTGTAGATGTATGAGTCTTTCCGAAATCTTTGTCATGTTTGTGCGTTCGTATAGTATTTGGGTGGAGGGGTTGTGTAGTGGGTTTTGGGGGTGTCTTATTCGTGTTATTAGTCTTAGTGCAATTTGTTCTGTTGTTTGTATATAACATTTTGTCCTTTCTGTTCCGTTGGTCATGAGTATATGTCCATAGTCTAGCAAGGGTCTACAAATGCCTTATATATTTTGGTGGCGGTGTTTGTGCTAATTCCTCTGTCTTTGTAGGTTAGTGATCGGAAGTGTTTTGTTCTCTTTATTGTTCATATCCTCATGTTTCGTATGTGTTTAGTGAATTTAAGTTTGTCGTCAATCGTGGTTCCTAGATATTTTATGTCATCCTTTGGTTCTGTCGTTTGGCCGTCTGCATTTATTGTAGGGGAGTCAGCGTTGAGTCGGTGGTTTGTGAGTAGAAGTTGATTTTTTGACGCATTTGGTGTTAGTCTCCATTTATAGAACCATGACATTGTATTGTTCGTTAGTGTTTGGAGTCTTTCAGTCGCTTTTTCAGTGGTTTTGTCGTGTACTATTAGTGCAGTATCGTCGGCGTATAGTAACATGTACACTGATTTGTCTATTTCGTTTTTGTCTGGTAAGTGGTAATTATAGATATCATGGCAGTATATATTATATAGGAATGGTGAGAGCGGGGATCCTTGCAGGAGTCCTTGTTCAGGGGAAAAAGAAAAAGATAATGTGTTGTCAATTCGTACTTGTAGTAGTCTGTTTTCGAGTAAGTTTTTTATGATGTGAAGTAGATATGTTGGTATGTGGAGTTTGTGAAGTTTGTAGAGTAAGCCCATATGCCAGACACTGTCAAAGGCCTTGTTAATGTCCATGAATAGACACGCCGACTTTCTGTCAGTTAGGTGAGTCGTTTGTAAATTGTTGGCCAAAATAAAGAGCGGATGAATAGTCGAGTGATGTTGTTTGAAACCAAATTGGTAGGTAGGTATATATTTCATCATCCAATCACTTTTTCAATCCGCTGCTTTATTATGTATTCAAAAACTTTGCTTAGTACTGGAAGTAGTGTATTTGGTCTGTAGTTGCTCGGTTGTGTATTGTCCAGTCCATTTTTGGGTATAGGGATTATTAAGCCGTTTTTCCATGTTTTTGGGATTTTGTTATTTGTGATGCAGTTGTTCAATTCAGTTAGGATCAGTTTGTATGTTTCTTGAGTTAGGCTTTTCAAGAGTTTTGCCTTAAGTTTTATCTTTTCCCGGTGCTGTGTTTTTGATATGCGCTAGGGCTTCATCGTACTCTGTGTCTGTGATCAGTTTGTAGGTATAGTTTGGTGAGCTGTTAAAATAGTTCAAGTACCAGTCGTTGATCAAGTTCCAGTTGTCATTGTCGAAGTTAGGGTTTGTCGATATGCTGAAGGCCCTTTGATAGTGTCTGGCGAACGCGTCCGCTTTCTCTTTGTCTGTGTAACGTTCTATTCCGTTTTCGTAAATTGTGTCAGTAGTGCTAGTTTTTTTGTCTTGCGCTAGTTTCTTAATTTTTCGCCAGTATGTTTTGCCTTTGTCGTTTTGTATTTCTTTACATGTTTCTAGCCATTTGTCTTGTCGGTATTGTCCAATCAAAGTTTTAATGATTCTGTTAAGTTGGTTCAGTGTCTTTTTTAGGTCGTTATTTTGAGTGTATGTATATAGTCTGTACAGTTCTCTCTTATGTTTTATGAGTCTCAGTATGTATTTGGGCAGTGTATGTCGGTAGAAAACATTTTTTATTTCCGGGCTAAATTTTCCTATGGCTAGTGAAAGTTGTTGTTGTATGGTTTCTATTGAAATGTGCTGTGCTTGTGATTGAATGTAGTCATGTATATGTTGTTTCACTTTGTCTATGTGAGTCTTGGTTAGGTTTAACTTTTTCTATATAGGAGGTGTACTGGAGGTAGGTTGCGTATGTTGTAAGTGTATGTTAAACGTAATAGCCAGGTGGTCGGATCCAAGTTCGTTGGTTAAGTTTATGTTGTTGATGGTGTTTGTTAAGTTTCTTGTGTGCAGTAGAACGTCTGGTGTTGAATCTGGGCTTGCGGGCATCAGAAAAGTTGGTGAGGTGTGCTGTTTTACAAAGTCGGAATTTTGTAAAAATCTTTTAAGCTGTTTCGTTTTGTTTCTGTTCAATTTAAAGTCGCCTATAATTATTGCATATTTATAGATGCTTGCCTTGGTCAATATGTTTTGTTCTAGGTTGGAGTGTGGGTGTATGTATGTCAGAAATATGTGTAACAGGTCGTTTAAGTAGGGTATGGTAAAATGTAGACACTCGTTCAAAGGGTTGTTGAGGTGGGGAGGGTTTGCTTTGCCTGGTTTTGTTACAGGTTTGAGAAGAACTGAGGCCCCGCCCCTGGCGTGGTTGGTGGAATTGCCATGTCTACAGATGTATTGCCAGTCCCTGTATGTTGAAGTCTGTCCTATTTTAGTTTTAGTCTCTACATACATGCAGCAGTTCATGTCGTTTTGTTCCATGTAATTGTAAATTAGTGGCTTTTTATGGTTTAGTCCGTTGATGTTCGCGTAAAGTACTTTCAAATTGAATCTTGTATGTTTGTTACTGTCTGTCTCAATTGTTCGTAGGATTCAGTTGGAGAGCGTCCCTCGGGCAGGAGCATGTCAAACATTAAGATGTAAATATGGTTTCCGAAGAAAACAACGGAGGTGTCAATGTCGAATTTTTCTATAAATTGTTTTCGAAGTTTTTTTAGTACTTCGTCTCTGTTGGTATTGTTTGTCTTGTTAAGTTGGTGTTTGTATTTGTTTATGATGTGATCATGTGTTGTAATGGGTGTGTGTATTTTACTTGCCACTGTCGTCGTCTCCGCAATGTCGGTCGTCCGTTTGTTCAGACATTTTATCTTGACGTTTGGTATTCCGTCGATTGGGGCTGTCGGTCGTTTTGGGCACTTCATGCTCCATGCTGCGTGATCTTCGGAGTTGCATGCTGCGCATTTGGTTGGCAGTGGTGACTCGCATTTGCAAGTTGGATGGGGACCCTGGCACTTGTTGCATCTCGGCGATTGCTTGCAGTCTTCAGTTTTGTAGTTGAACAGGTTGCATTTGGCACACGGCGCAGGCACGGGTGCTGGTGATTTGCTTTCGGTGATTTTGAAAATGCGACCCAAAAAATAAACCGCACGGTCGTTTATTAGCCTTTCGTAGGTGGATATATCGCCGGTTATTAGCCTTATCATGAGTGCGGGTGCGTGGCGTTCTCGTGAGATTATTCTCTTGCAGAATTTTATTCTGAAGTTTTGCTGCTCCAGGTGTTTGAGGAACATGTTGTCTTCAATACCTAGGTCGACCCCAGTGGCGACGACTGAATATGATAGTGTAATTTGGGGTTTGCTAACAGGCTGTCGGATTTGTGTGTTGTAGGTGCTGCTTGCTTGCTTGAAAGATTTTATTATATTTCTCTCTATAAGCTTTTGCAGAGTTTTTGTGGCCTTTTCTGGGCTGTTGGTTTTTATAAGGAAGTTGTTTTCTTGTTTTATGACAATGTCTTTGTTGTTTACGTCATTTTCTACCCATTTTAGGGCTAGTTGCACTCTCGTGATTGCTGTCGTTGTGTACCCAATAAATGCTGAGGTCAATGTTGGGCGTTTATCTTGTGTTGTAATTGCCTTGAATGACGGTGGTGTTGATTTGATGGCTGAAGTTGATGGTCGCTCCAGTGTGGGTCTTTTGGACTCTTGTATTGGGGTTGTAGGGTTGGTGACGGTTGCCTTTGCTGGTTTTCGGCCTCTTTTTTTTATTTCGGTCTCATAAACCCGCCATCCTGGGAGGCCCTGTCCGATTCGGATTCTAGGGAGCTCCCTATATGCATGTTTTGTTGATTTGTCAACCAGTCCTTTTATTCGGTTCGATTCACAGAAACACGACACTGAATGTAAAACTGGTTAGTTTTTATAGATTCGCTCAGGCGCGAAATTCTGCGTATACTTTCGTACTCGATACGTCTTATCGCTTCCAAGGTTGCTACGAGACTCCTGCATTGTAATAATAATGCAATAAAATATTATACTATTTTACATGCCGGTACCGTCGACTATTACACCAGCTTACCCTCGATATTAGTGGATAATAAATAGTGACTTTTATATAAGCAGATTATTTAAATATTATCTCTGAAGAAATATTTTCCACCTGAATTTATGGTCATAAATATCTTGCCTATATATCTTTTTCACTGTTTAGTTCCAGTAATGAAGAACTATTATCGTAATCTGCAGCTTTCTACTATTCAAATTTCCTGAGTAATCATTTCCATAGCACTTTGCTTTTCTTACATTTACAGAGTAAATGAATCGGAATCAATTTTGGGAAAAATGATTTGCGTATCTTAAATACCACTAAATGCACAGATTGCGACACTTTCGCTAACAACATACCAAGAACCCCATACTTTGTGTTTCAAAATGATTGCACACGTTGATTTAAAATTTGTATCATTCGTTTGGAGAACCTGTAGTTACAAAAATAGCTGTTTGTTCACATGTAAATCTTCACAACAAATATGTTATGATTTGCACGTTTTAGAAAATAACATATCTTCAAATTCGCCGGACAAAAATATGTACTTGGATTATTTTAAATTATTCTGATGAAAGCTTTGTGGTAATATAAAATAAAAACATTTGCACAAAACTGTCCGAACTTGTGACGTGATCCAAACAAGGCAAAATGTCTGCAAATTCCATATTTTTTAGGAGTTTCATATTTTCATTGAGCAACTTAAAAACTAGCTGCGAATTATTAGAGCAAGTTGATATTGAAAACAATCTACCTTCGTAGTTTCCTATTAGAATGTTCAGTTGCACTGTCCCATAGAAAATGATGATTAATCTGTCAATTGGCCCCATATTTTAAACATATTACTTATAACAAAGTTTAAATTAGATCTCCAAGTTTTATCATCTCAGAGAACTAAAAGAAAAATCTACATTTGTCTCAATATCATCAATGTCACCAATTTCCAATCATCATGCATGAGAAATAAATGATGATTTTAAACATATCTAATTGTTGCGACTAGATAATTTTTTATAGTGTGATAGTTGATTGATATTAATCGTTAAGATCAATTTTTCTTTCGTAGGTTCTCATTGGGCATATAGATGGCGTTAGTTGTGTTGCTGTGTCAGTGTCAGATAAAACACATGTAGTTTCAGGCAGTACTGACACTAACTTAATCGTCTGGGACATTAATACAGGGGCTGATGTACATACGTTGTCCGCCCATTTGGACCGGGTCAGTTGCTGTAAAATGAGCGGAGATGGCTCTCTCGTTATTTCAGGTAATGTTTAAGGACAACGGGTTCATTTTTGACTTACATCGAAGACAACAATGAGAACCAAATTTAGATATCAGAACTCTTAAACAATAAGACTTTATTTTAACATTGGAATGGTATACCATATTGGTGTCTCGAAACTTCTGAGCCAATTACCAAGCTTTCGGAAATTTTATTTCTCTATTCGCGACTAAAATACAGCATATATTTATTTATTGCAGTGAGAAAAAGTCAATTTAAAAAATATATGTTCAGAAATATACGCAGAGATTCATCTTTTAAAATTGAGTCAACAGTGTTGAAATTGCCTCAACATTTATGACTCTATTTTTTGAAAGTTAATTTATTTGTATATATGTGTACCTTTTTTAATTGACTGTGATTTATGGTCATCATATGTGATCATTTTCACTGCAAGTAAATTTTTATATCTGTTATAAAATTATAATGAATACTGAAAATCTTCCAATTATCTGTCCAACGATTGATGTATATAGGGTGATTCACGGTCGATGGCGTATTAGACGTTTAAGGAGAACGCGATGCAAATTCTGTCTGCGAATTTGTAGATCGAAGTCGTCGGATATGCTCTATCGGCCTAAAATATTTTCAGCAATGCTAGTACATGCAACTGTGATATTTTTAATGAGACACCCTGTATATTATTAAACGCTTAGATTCGCTTTGTACATCTGATTATTTTTGCTTAACGACTTATACCAATCTGAAGCAGTTTCTGAAATATTAAATAAAATTCATTATTTTTAATTAAAACATATCCCCAAGGAATCTTGTATTACAACGCGATTTCGATACCTTAAAATTCAAAATTTTCGTACTGGGTTAGGAAAGTCCTATCCTTGAGCCTCACGTACGACAATTTGTTTCAAATTATACAGGATGTCTTGAAAATACTCACATTTCGGCTAGAGATAAAAACTGCTCTAATTACATATTTTCAAATAGAATACCCCGTACATTAGTTCACATACGGGAAGACAATTAAATTCCCTATGAAACGATATATCATATTCCTATACCTAAAACGTCAAATTTCCGAAATAAATTATTTTTATAGTAGTAGTAGTAGTAGTAAACATCTTTATTTCTAAAAAAAAGGCTATCGACCTCTCGGTCTTTCTGCCCTTGTTTAATACATGTAGTCTTAATCTAAATAAAAAACAAATATGAAAATTCTCTTATTCTAGGTTAACAATCTTATTAAATAAACTTTCCAATTCTAATGACAAGAAAAAATTATTTTATTGTCCAGTAGTCAGTTGCGTTTGTGTTCGAAGTGTTCGAGTAGCGTTGATGTAGGGAAACGGAAGCGGGATTGTCTGGTTGGTCTTGTAAGACAAAGGGGATTCAGTATGGTCCAGTTGTAGGGGTTGTTTGTCCATTTTGTCTGTAGATGTATGAGTCTTTCCGAAATCTTCGTCATGTTTGTGCGTTCGTATAGTAGTTGGGTGGAGGGGTTGTGTAGTGGGTTTTGGGGGTGTCTTATTCGTGTTATTAGTCTTAGAGCAATTTGTTCTGTTGTTTGTATATAACGTTTTGTCCTTTCTGTTCCGTTGGTCATGAGTATATGTCCATAGTCTAGAAAGGGACTACAAATAGCTTTATATATTTTGGTGGCGGTGTTTGTGCTAATTCCTCTGTCTTTGTAGGTTAGTGATCGGAAGTGTTTTGTTCTCTTTATTGTTTCTGACCTGATGTTTCGTATGTGTTTAGTGAATTTAAGTTTGTGGTCAATTGTGACTCCAAGGTATTTTACGTCGTTTTTTGGTTGTGTCGTTTGGCCGTCTGCAGTTATTGTAGGGGAGTCAGCGTTCACTCTGTGGTTTGTGAGCAGAAGTTGGTTTTTTGACGCGTTTGGTGTTAGTCTCCATTTATAAAACCATGTCATTGTGTAGTTTGTTAGTGTTTGGAGTCTTTGAGCTGCTCTCTCAGTAGTTTTGTCATGTACAATAAGTGCCGTGTCGTCTGCGTATTGTAATATGTATGCCGATCTGTCGATTTGATTTTTGTCTGGTAAGTTGTAATTGTATATGTCATGGCAGTATATATTTTATTTTTAAATATAATATATATATTATATTATTTACGGAAACCCTGTAGATGCTTGCTTTGGTCAATATGTTTTGTTCTAGGTTGGTGTGTGGGTGTATGTATGTCAGAAATATGTGTATCAGGTCGTTTAAGTAGGGTATGGTAAAATGTACACAGTCGTTCAAAGGGTTGTTGAGGTGGGGAGGGTTTGCTTTGCCTACTTTTGTTACAGGTTTGAGAAGAACTGAGGTTCCGCCCCTAGCGTGGTTGGTGGAATTGCCATGTCTACAGATGTATTGCCAGTCCCTGTATGTTGAAGTCTGTCCTATTTTAGTTTTAGTCTCTACAAACATGCAGCAGTCCATGTCGTTTTGTTCTATGTAATTGTAAATTAGTGGCTTTTTATGGTTTAGTCCGTTGATGTTCGCGTAAAGTACTTTCGCGTAAAGTTTGTTACTGTTCGTCTCGATTGTTCGTGTGGTTCAGTTCGAGAACGTCTTTCGGACAGGAGCATGTCAAACATTAAGATGTAAATATGGTTTCCGAAGAAAACAACGGAGGTGTCAATGTCGAAGTCTTCTATAAATTGTTTTCGTAGTTTTTTCAGTAGGTCGTCTCTGTTGGTATTGCTTGTCTTGTTAAGTTGATGTTTGTATTTGTTTATGATGTGATCATGTGTTGTAATGGGTGTGTGTATCCTACTTGCCACTGCCGTCGTCTCCACAATCTCGGTCGTCCGTTTGTTTAGACATTTTATCTTGACGATTTATGATGACGTCGATTGGGGCTGTCGGTCCTGTTGGGCACTTCATGCTCCATGCTGCGTGGTCTTCGGAGTTGCATGCTGCGCATTTGGTTGGCAGTGGTGACTCGCATTTGGAAGTTGGATGGGGTTCCTGGCACTTGTTGCAACTTGATGATTGCTTGCAGTCTTCAGTTTTGTGGTTGAATAGGTTGCATTTGCCACACGGTGCAGGAACGGGTGCTGGTGTTTGCTTTCGGTGATTTTAAAAATGCGGCCCAAAAATGAATCGCACGGTCGTTTATTAACCTTTCGTAGGTGGATATATCACCGGTTATTAGCCTTATCATGAGTGTCGGTGCGTTGCGTTCTCGTGAGATTATTCTCTTGCAGAATCTTATTCTGAAGTTTTGCTGCTCCAGGTGTTTGAGAAACATGTTGTCTTCAATATCTAGGTCGACCCCAGTGGCGACGACTGAATATGATAAAATGGGGTTTGCTAACAGGCTGTCGGATTTGTGTGTTGTATATTTTTCTCTCTATAAGAGTTTGCAGAGCTTTTGTGGCATTTTCTTGGATGTTGGTTTTGATGAGGAAGTTGTTTTCTTGTTTTATTACAATGTCTTTGTTGTTTACGTGATTTTCTACCCATTTTAGAGCTAGCTGCACTCTCGTGATTGCGGTGGTTGTGTACACAATAAATGCTGAATTGAATGTTGGGCGTTTATCGTGTGTTATAATTGCCTTGAATGACGGTGGTGTTGAGTTGATGGTTGAATTGTGGGTCTTTTGGACTCTTGTGTTGGGATTGTAGGGTTGGTGACGGTTACCTTTGCTGGTTTTCGACCTCTCTTTTTCGATTTCGCTCTCATAAAGCCGCCATCCTCGGAGGCCCTGTCCGATTCGGATTCTAGGGAGCTCCCAATATCCATGCTTCGTTGATTCGTCAAACTATCCTTTTATTCAGTTCGATTCACAGTAATAGGACACTGAATGTAAAACTCGATAGCTTTTATGGCTTCGTTCAGGCGCGAAATTCTGCGGATACTTTCGCACTCGACACGTCCTATCGCTACCAAGGTTGCTACGAGACTCTGAAATTATAATAGTTTAAAATTTTGCGATTCTTCAAACCAGTTGTCAGCTTATCAGTCAGCCAAGTTATAGAGACAGCATTCGTGCGCTTTTGGTGGAGTTTAGATTTAATTATTAACCAAATGGAGAGTTATTCAAACGTTCAAAAGTTTTAATGAAACTATTTATTCTTCACGGACAATGTGACCAAATTGTTGCAGGGACACGCAGAAAATTCAACGAAATGTATTCTAATTTAAAGCAAATGTATGTAAAGAAGTTTGTGCGAATACGAAACAATTTCGTTAATAATAGCACCAAACTGAAAACTGAACCGAAGTTACAAAAACCTGTAACTTCTGATGAAGACAACATTGTAAATGTTTCATACTCATCGTTAGCGTCCCTAGTTTATAAATATTGGTATCAAGTTTAGCGGGTTTGGGACGGTGAACAGAAACTCTTTATTTTCTTGAAAAAGCCTACGTTTCGACTATCTAAGTGTCGTTATGTAGATTTTAGCCCTGAGGAAGACTAAATATATAGTCAAAACGTAGGCTTTTTCAAAAAAATAAAAAATTTTTGTTCACCGTCCCAAACCCGCTAAACTTGATACCAGTAATGTAAATGTTTTAGCATACTTCCATGCATATCCTGAAGTTTCTGTTAGAAGTGCCGAATATGATTTGGGCTTCTCCAAATAGTGCCATTCAAGGGGCTTGATCAAGCATGCAATGCTTCTGTATAAGTTCATAAAAGTCCAAGCCCTGAATCGAGAAGACGATAATCGCATAATGAGATTTTGTGAAACAATTCTAATGCATACAAACAAGACCCTAGCGTTTTAAAGACGTCATTTGGACCTAATTTTCCAAGGAGGGCATTTTCAATAGACGAAATAAACATTTCTGGGCGGATCCTAATCCACACGTGGTTCATCAAAGGGCATTTCAAGAAAGATTCAGCATCAATATTTTTTGCCTCCTAAAGGATTATCAAATAAAGTTTCACGTTTAAAATGAATCGTTAAATTCATACAAGTCCGGGAAGACATTCAATTCATCTAATCCATTTCGTTAATAATAAAATTTGAACTGTATAAAAAACGCACAGAAACTGTCTCTATAACTAAGCTGCCAACGGGTCTGCAGAATCGTCGAAATCGAAAACGTCGAAATAATCGAATTTGACGCGTTAGGTATAGGTATCATGATAAACAACCTAAACATGATATATCGTTTCATAGGGAATTTAATGGTCTTTCCGTATTTTAACTAATATACGGGGTGTTCTATTTGAAAACATGTAATTGGAGCAGTTCTTATCTCTAGCCGAAAGGTCAGTATTTTCAAGACATCCTGTATAATTTGGAACAAATTACTGTACGCGAAGTACAAGCATAGGGCTTTGCTGACCCAGTACCAAAATTTTAAATTTCTAGGTATCGAAATCGGGTTGTAATACAAGATTCCCTGAGGTCATGTTTTGATTAAAAATAATGAATTTTACTTAATATTTCGGAAACCGCTTTAGATAGATATATAAATCGTTAAGCAAAAACAATCAGATCTAAAATGCCAATCTAAGCGTTCAATAATATACAGGATGTCTCATTTAAAATATTAAAGTTGTATGTAGTTTTCGATATAAGCGGCACCCTTGAATTACTGAAAATATTTTAGGCCGATAGAGCATATCCGATGACTTCGTTGTACCAATTTGTAGATAGATCATGCATCGCGTTCTCCTTAAACGTCTAGTTCGCCATGGACCGTGAATCACCCTTTATAATATTACTATTATATTATATAGGTTCAGACGATAAAACTATAATAATCTGGGACGCAAAGCAAGGTTTACAACTGACTTCCCTGCAGCTGCATTTTGCAATACTTGATGTTGAACCTACATCCGACTTTTCCAGAATAGCTGTTCTACTCGGCAATTCTCAATATAGTCCAATAATTTGTTTGCACAATACTCCAGCCAAATACGTGAAATTGCCCACTTACTGTGCACCCGATAAGGAAATGATTGAAAGTATGTCGTTGAACTGAATCGCAATTATCCATACTTTTCACTATTTCTATATAGATCCGAAACCAGCTCCGAAGCGTCAAATGAAAAGACTGCTTAAAAAGGAAGTGTCCCTTGACACGTACACATGGCAAAAGAAATATGCTCATCTCACCTCAAATCTAGTGATTCCTTCAATAGATGAGAGATTTAAAAGGCGCTTTTCCGTTTCCGCAAGTATGGAGGAAATCTCGAAGATTCCACAAAATGATCAAAAGGTAAGTTTGCATTAAGACCAGCAAATAACTGCAAGGATGGTTTGCTCAAACTTACGTAAACAAAAAAGAATATTTACTGCATAAAGTGCAGAGCAGAACTGCTTTTATTACACTTTAGTAAAAGTGGATTGCGCAAATAATAAAGAGCATTTAACAGACTAAGAGCATTAGTTTTATTTAACAAATAAAACTTCGATTTTAAATGCATATATTTTTACTTTAAACCACTGTTACCTTAACGCTTTTTTCGCTTTCTAATTGGTAGATGTTTCGTACTGAAGAGTTTTGTACCTGTTATAGTTAAATAAATTAAATAATGCTAAAAAATAACACAGCTTTTGTGTGGCTTAGAAATTCGATAAATGAATGGTTTCAATAAATATAAATTCTTGTAAATTATACAAATATTTTAAGACAAGGAAATAATAATTTACTGCTCAGTATTTCCCTTCGTTAGCGTCTTAATTAAGGCTCTAATAGAAAAATGCATTGAGTATAACAAGCCACTTGTCCTGGTATTCATGGATTTTGAAAAAGCTTTTTACCTCGTAAATCAACACAAAATGTTACTAGCGCTGGCGGACTGCCGTATTGATCATCGATATACTTCCCTATTGAAAAACGTATACAAGTGGACAACTGCATGAGTAAGGTTACATGCAGACACAAATAAATTTCAAATCGAAAGAGGATTTCGTCAGGGCGACACAATGGTCCGAAACTGTTCACCACCGTATTCGAATATGCTTTGAAAAGAGTAAACTGGGAAGAAATCACAAGAACCACAGGAGGTTTGCTGATTGTCTCAACTGCCGATAGTATTGACCAAGCACAGGCTATGTTGGAGAACATTCATGAAGCGTGCTATGAAGTCGGTTAAAAAATAAATTGTACGAAGACGCAATGTATGACCAACTTTGTCATAAGCGAGAATATATCACGTAGGTAGACGGTAGGAGTTGTGAACAGGTTGCCTCATATAAATATTTGGGACACGAGATCAGCATTGGCCGAGATAATCAAACCTGCGAGCTGAACAAGAGAATAGGCTTGGCGTGGGCGGCATTTGGAAAGCTTAGGGATGTTTTCAAGTCAAACATTCCTTTATCTCTCAAACGGAAAATATAAAATCAGTGTATACTGCCAGTACTAGTACTAGTACAGAGAAGATGGTCAAAGCGTATTCTGGAGTGGAGACCAAGGCACGAAGCCTATCGAAACAGAGGCAGACCACCAACAAGACGGAGGGATGATATTAAAAGAATCCGGGGAAACTGAATACAAGACTCACAAGACCGAAAGCGGTGACAGACACTAAGGGAGCCCTATGTGCAGCAATGAACGCGAACGGCTGTTTGATTTTTGATGATGATTTCTCTTCATACTTCTAAGCTCCCACTAACGGTGGGCGGTATCCTCTTATACATGTTCCGTAAAAGATCTTGGATGCTTTCTGGTAGAAACCGGCCCCATTCTTCACTCGTCAATTGAATTAGGAGCTGGATACGCGTATACATCGCTTCAGGATATTGAATAGATATTTTACTGGATTTTCGTCAGGACGCATTAGTGGCCACTTTAGTGACGTGAGTTAAACTCAACATATAATAATCAAGATAGTGAGTGACTTCCTTATGGCAAAGGTGCGGAAACAAAGTAATTCACTCATATTTATGGCATATTTTCAAACCTGATTTCTCCACAAAACACTACGTGCTACTAAAGCTACTATTTTGTACAAGATTGGATTTGGCGAAAAGTCTCTGAGCATTTGGCTTTCATTTTATTTTTGCTTTATCTTTAAAAATAATTTTCCACATGTGAACACACATTACGATGTGTTGTTGTGTATATTTTCCTGACTGTATTTTGGATTACGATGTGTACCAAAGTAGAAACTGAGTTTTTTACAGACCAACACATGAATCAATTACGACAAACTTATAACATTCATATTAAACTTATTGAAGTTTTTCGTGTGCTGAGACAGTGTCAAAAGTACAGACAGCATAATTTCAACAGCACAATTTTCAGATTTTGTCTTATCTTTCTTCATCCATTCCTCAACTCCTGAAGAGCGTTTCCCACACCTGTTAACAGAGAATTAATGTTTCTAGTTGAAGCACCCTCACTCTACATAATCTATACCTCATTTCCTATGCAATTACCTAAACTAACTTGATTAAAATGTTTAGTTAATCTGTTGCAGTAATTTTACACTCAACTGCACCGTTTAGTAATCCTGAAACCCGCACACTACCAAAAATAATTTTTATAGGGAATGGGATCGAAACAAGCGTCACTGGCGCAGTCACAGCACTTTGATCAATTGGAAGCATTTTGGAACAAGAAGTCACCTCCTAACCGAAGAAGAATTCAGCCGGTAAAGGTAAGAAATTTTGCTCTTCTCACAGATACTCAAAAGATTTAGGACCGTATATTTTATTACCCACTTTCGTATATTGGATAAGAATACGAATCGTTTTAGCTTGCTTTGTCCCTCACGCCCGTAACATTTATCACCTTATAGGATTAGCCTATTTTGCTTTCGTGAGCGTTCCTTCGCCTTTTAAAATATAATGAGTTTTGTGTAGGAGGAAAAGAAAATATTTAGCTAGAAAACAACAACATTTTTAAAAGCGTTGATATGTTGGTTTATAATTTTAAGATCGTATGGCGTGTACCTACATATATGCCTAGAGTATTATAAGATGAAGCAAAGAAAGCAGAAGTTTTTAAATACAAAATGATACTAAAGCATCATTACAGATACATATATTACTAGATATAACACTGTTGTTTATTATTTCACTGTTTCAATCAGCAATTTCATAAATACATCTATATATTTTGAAACCCACTTTTAAACCAAAAACTGTGCCAAACCTACTAACAATAGCGAAAGTTTAAAATACGCTCAAGGTTTCAAACCGACTAAAAAGTGGCATTGAACTCAAAACTTTCCTGTGGAAACCGATTTCGTTCAAAAATGTTCACAATTAATGCCACATTTTTAGATATATTTTTGAACATTGTTTGCTCAAATCTACTGCTCTTTAACATGTACCCTAATTTAATGAGGGTCCTTTGCCATGAAGGAAAAAAAGGTTCGTTTTGTTGGACGAAGGTAATAAGGCGGATTGTGTATAATTGCAACTTAACCCGGATCAGTTTGTTGTAAAACAAAAGAGCACAAGTTCTCAAACACGCCACCATTCAGGTCCTCTTGGTAATCTCCACTTTTCCTGAATTCAAACACGTGACAAAAACCGGCATCTAAAAATCCTGAATCCCTTCGTTCCGTTTTGTGTAATAATTAATCGACGCGGTTTTTTACTGGTGGGGGCTTTTAAACCCCGTTGACAATGCGTCAAGACACCCTTGTCTCGATTTTTTATATGAAATGTTGCGACACTTCATATAAATGCCCGATTATCTCCATATGTTCAGGTATTTCCAGCCCCTATATGAGAGAAATTTTAACGTAAGTTTTTAATAAAAAGTAGATCCACGTTGCGTGATATTTACTTATCCATTCTACTATAGCGTTTTGATTATTAGTTTCGATGGTTCAAAGAAGCATTTAGATGGGGATGTTTTTAAACAGACTTAGCTTACAAAATGTTAAAATTGTTCAAATCTGGAACGTTGGTTATCATTACATATTCGTCTACTTCGATGGAATTTAGCAATTGTTTGCTGTGATAAATTTGCTAATTAGTCAAGACCTCATTTCGTAATTACATAGTAAGAAGGGGCATATTACGAATTAGTTAGAATTAGTAGATTGCAAACAGTCAAATAGCTGATGTTGCTTATAACTCTTAACTATTGATAATTTTGTTAAGAAAATGAAACATGCTAAGATAGTTAGTTTAAACATGAAAAAATCAGTTAAAATTTTCTGTCAGATTAGAACAGTGAGCTGGAAAGCGTGGCAGCTTATAGTCGTGACTAATTTACTTTTCTATATACGGGGTGTCAATTTGAAAACTTCCCACCCTTAATATCTTTCTTGCAGTTAGATATATGAAAAATCCGAAAGACACAAGAAATGTTTAGCCTTCTTGTTTCACCCACCAATAATAAAGTCTGTTTTCGAACTCCTCCCTAACATTTCGGAAAACTTCATCGGAAATTGACCGGCAGTCTGCTGCAATTCGCCTTTTAAGATCATCAATATCAGCAGGTTGTGTCTTAGAAACAATGGACTTTAGATGTCCCCAAAGAAAGAAGTCTCAGGGTGTTAAATCATGTGATTTTGGAGGCCATTCAATTAGTCCCAATCTGCCAATCCATCTATTCGGGAATCTCTCGTTTAACCACTATCGGACCGAAATAAAATAATGAGATGGAGCACCGTCCTGCTGGAATGTTAACCAATCCTCCTGTAAAACTGAATTACCTTCTGCATCAATTTGAGTTTCTAGCTCATGCGTGATAAGAAGATCAATAGTCTCTTCAAGCATCTTAACGTACAGATCACCTGTCAAGTTTCCTTCAATAAATAAAGGACCAACAATGCCATTTCCAAGAATAACACCCCAAACATTTATTTTTTCATTTTTGATGATATCGTGTATGTCTTCTCGAAAAACATTCGTGTTTTCCTCACTCCAATATCGACAATTTTGTATGTTCACATTTTCATTTATAAAAAATGAACATTCATCGCTGAAACAGATATTCGATAGAATATTGGGGATGGCTTTGACTTGATGACTCATGAATTCACAGAATTCTATTCTTCTATAAAAATCATCGTCATAAAGTTCTTCAAGTATCTGCATTTTGTATGGATGGAGTTTATGCATTTTCAGTGCTTTTCTTAATGTCTCGTATTCTATTCCTGTCTGTTCTGCTACTGTCACCAAGGAGTTGGTGGGCTCTGCAGCAAATAATCCCAAAACCTCATTTTGAGCTCCTTCATTCATCACTCGCAGGTTGTTTCTTTTTCTATTACTCACCACACCAGTTTCGGAGAACTTTGTCACCAAATCCAGCACATACCTGTGACTTACTGCATGATTCCGATTTCTTTCATTGAAAACCAATGCCGTCTTTCGTGCGGACTTTCTAACCTCTCCATAAATGGAAATAATTTCAGGACTTTCTTGAAGAGAATAAACCAATCTAATACTTTTGAAGGCAATAACATTTGGTGGTTAAAATGTTATAATATGGCAATTCCTGTATACTTTTATTATATTTTTTATTTCAGTTATTATTAAATAATTGCTCAATTTAAATGTGTATTACATTTTGCATAAGTCGAAATATATGTGGAGAAGATAGGGTCTTTCAATCAAGAATGGAAAAGCAGATAAAAATGTATTGATTTCTATTAGGTGAAAACTGTATAGGAAAACATACAAACAAGCCATGAAGCAAAGAGAAAACGCAAAAATTTAACGCATTGATTCTGGTCTGAATTGGCAATAATTTAAATGTTTTGTCAGCATACGTTTCAGTTATTTTTTATAGGAACACACAGTTCGATTCCATAATATTTTAATATTATATCGATTATGTTAGCTCCAGTTGAATGGTCAAGTAAAATGTTCATCTTTTTATTTTGGATAACGATGACTTATAACTTGAGCGAATATGCAAGAAAAGCTATTAATAAATTAATTATAAAAAAGTTTAATTGTATACAATCTATGCTGAAGCCTAATATGCTCCGCTTACATTCCAATTTAAAATTAGATAGTAGTAGTAAACATCTTTATTTCTAAAAAAGGCTATCGACCTATCGGTCTTTCTGCCCTTGTTTAATACATGTAGTCTTAATCTAAACAAAAAACCAAGATGAAAATTCTCTTATTCTAGGTTAATAATCTTATTAAATAAACTTTCCAATTCTAATGACAAGAAAAAGTTATTTTATTGTCCCGTAGTCAGTCGCGTTTGTAAGTGTTCGAGTAGCGTTGATGTAGGGAAACGAAAGCGGGATTGTCTGGTTGGTTTTGTAAGACAAAGGGGATTCAGTATGGTCCAGTTGTAGGGGTTGTTTGTCCATTTTGTCTGTAGATGTATGAGTCTTTCCGAAATCTTTGTCATATTTGTGCGTTCGTATAGTAGTTGGGTGGGGGGGGGGGGGTTGTGTAGTGGGTTTTGGGGGTGTCTTATTCGTGTTATTAGTCTTAGTGCAATTTGTTCTGTTGTTTGTATATAACATTTTGTCCTTTCTGTTCCGTTGGTCATGAGTATATGTCCATAGTCTAGCAAGGGTCTGCAAATAGCTTTATATATTTTGGTGGCGGTATTTGTGCAAATTCCTCTGTCTTTGTAGGTTAGTGATCGGAAGTGTTTTGTTCTCTTTATTGTTTCTATCCTGATGTTTCGTATATGTTTGTAAGTATTTTTGTGAAAAAATTGTATATTTGGGATAGTAAACTGATTGGTCTGTAGTTTTCTTAGTTTGATTTATGTCGTTTGTTAAATATAAGAAGTACTACTCTATGACTCTGGTATTCTACCTTCTTTTAGGCATTCATTGAATAGTTTACATAGTTCGCTAATAATAACGTCTTCTCCTCCTTTTATTAGTTCTGTTGTTATGTCGTTGCTTCCTGGTGGTTTGTTGTGTTTCATGTCCTTCAGTTCCATTATTTCGTCTTCATTTCTGTCAGGTATTTCTTCTGAGCCAACATTGAAAATCCTACCAGAGGTTGATTGGTATTCGGGATCTTCTTCTGTTTGGGAGGTATATATTTCTTTATAAAAGTTTTCAGATATTTCAATTATTTTTTCCATGTTCCATGAAAGTAATATTTCTATCTTGTCCCGGTTTCTAAAGCATAATATGCGCTTTCTGCCTTCACTGATCTTTCCTTATTAGCTGTTTCGTTTCTTTAGAGATCTGCCGGTATTCTTGTGATCTATTTTCTCTTGAAAGTTTATTCCTTTGTCCGATTTTTTCTTTGTTTGCTCACTGAGTTTTTCAATCTTTACGTTTTTCTTTGCGGCAACTCTCTGGGATGCATTCTTTAATGACTGTAATATTCTTTGTCAAGTTTTCTTAGGAGAAATTGTTTCGGTGTTATTTTTATTTATGCTGCGTTTCAGCCCATCTCTATATATTTGTCTATTGTCTTTTAGTTTTTCTAAGTCTATCGGTATTGGACTTTTTCTTTTCTTTGGGAACGTCTAAAATATATGTTGATTGTGATTTTGGCTCTTACTAGTCGGTGGTCGCAAGATATTTTAAACGAATTTAGAACACTGGCGACTTGTATTATTTCTTTGTTACTGGATTTAATATAGTCAATTTTATTCTTGAGTTGGCGATTGGAGCTGATCCATGTCCGCTTCCGCTGTTTTTTCTTCTTCAAGAAAGAGTGCATCGCATGTAGTCATATCTGGGTCAAAAACTCGAGTAACCTAAACCCTCTCTCATTTTTTCATCAAAACTGAATTTACATATAATTTCTTCTGACTCGTGCTGCGTTCCCAGTTTAGTTTAGCATTGAAATTTCCCATGATAATATTTTTTAAATGAAAGGAATTCAAATTTTCCATTAAGTATGAAATGTCCAAATACTTAAAGTTTCAAAGCGACTTCGAGTGTGTTTTTTGTATTGAAAAGAGGATACGCCATCTGTATTGCAAACATCATTTTTTATCGTTTTTCAACCAATATATTAAAATAAGGAAAACATTCTCGTTATTTTCTAATATCAGTTTTATCATAGAGCTAATGCAGCTGAATCAAGTTGAGATGTTAATGAGGTGTTTAAAAAATGTCGATCAGAAGATTTTGATCTTCTGAAAGCTTTAGTGGGAGCCAATGCTCCTGTAACGACGCTTCGAGGCTTGCTGTTCTTTACTGTTAGTAGGTTTTTTGTGGTTTTTATTGATCATAAATAGCGTGAAGTGCCCATAACTGATTCGATTAAGTAATGCATTAAAAATTATTAGTTCTGTGTTAAAAGTCTGTAGAATTTATTAGCCTTAGTTCATTGCTCGGAAAGAAGAGCGCTGAGGAATACGAAAACGGATAACGAAACCAGATAACGAAAAGAATTGATTTCTCACTATTTCCCGTGGAGACTGATCGAACCAGATAATTCGCGAAACGGGTAATCTTTGACGCGAGCAACGAGCTTTTCTAACGAGAATGGTTTTTCAATTGTAGCAGACGAGCAAACGATTGACCAAAACCTTGCGAGAAAATTAGGATAAAACTTTTATTTCTGTTTGAATAACAACCGCTCGTTAAAACTGCGAGACCCCTTTTTAAACTGCAACAGTCTAAGGTGGCAAAATATTCGTCTTAGCAGCTACCCTAGTAAGATACTATATGGAAAGTCAATTTAGACAATAAAAAAAGGTCCCGCCAATTTACAAAGGCGCTGTTAACAGGCATATAGTTTTCCATTCTGTCTCAAATGGCTTTGCATAGACTTTACCCATGCAGAAAAGTCAGGTTTGGATATAAGATCGCGTATTGAAGATTCGGATTCAAAACTGTTGATGCAGATGATAGAAACATATTAGCTAAAAGACCAATGAAAACGTTACTTCTCTTATCAATCTGACCTCTCTTACTGCTAACTCTTTCTCGCCATACTAATGTGTATAACATTGTGTCTCGTTTGGAAGAGTTATTCGAGCAGAAGCTGAAAGTATGACAGTTTTTGGCTTGAATGAAAAGTAGACCGTCGTAACAATTGATAAGTGTTAGTGTAACAAAGTTTGAATGGTTGCTTGAAGATGAAACTCCAAAACATACCCTAAACCAACGTATATAGCAAAAGACACTAATAGCATCTGTTCGATTGATGTAGGTATTTTCCACCAAAGTTTTATGAGACCTGGATGGTGATAACGTATGATGATGTTAATGTTGTAGACTCTCGTTAGTATCAAATCGGACGTTCCATCTTAAAAAATCCTTTAAGTTTGAAAACGTTATACTGGAGTCCTGTATAGAGCTTTTTGCGTATAGAGGCTTGTTACAAAAAGCTTGTTATCGATCTCTCTGCGTTAAACTTTGAAGCGCTACTTGAATTATATTAAAGCTTTATTTTTCCAGTTATTTGTATATAATTCCCCAATTCTGAATGTCTGTAAGGCAATAAATAAGTGTCACTCAACAGAAAAATGTGCTTAGGTATAATTAATTTTATATTAAATTTATACCAATATATTCCTGGGTTTTTCAGTCAATTTTATTGTCACTAATTATGGTGTTATGTGATGAGCCCTGCGTTTCGTCCCGGGTCTACCTATTGGACTCGTCAGTAAGGCTTTAGGTAGACCCTGCCTTATACGCCAGACATCGGTTCTACGTGTTCGGACGTAAATGAACCGAGCCGGTATAGATCTTCTGCGGTGAGATATTGGCAACCCGTGTTGCCGATTAGCATTAGATTGAAAACCACTCGTTCCATTCTGCTTTTTTTCTCCCAAGCATCTATATCTTTTTCGTATATTTCTTTTTCCTGACTGTACTTTTAATTCATTCCAATATATTCCTGGGTTTTTCAGTCAATTTTATTGTCACTAATTATGGTGTTATGTGATGAGCCCTGCGTTTCGTCCCGGGTCTACCTATTGGACTCGTCAGGCTTTAGGTAGACCCTGCCTTACGAAACGGAGGGCTCATCACATAACACCATAATTAGTGACAATAAAATTGACTGAAAAACCCAGGAATATATTGGAATGAATTAAAAGTACAGTCAGGAAAAGGAATAATCCAAAAAAGATATAGATGCTTGGGAGAAAAAAAGCAGAATGGAACGAGTGGTTTTCAATCTAATGCTAATCGGCAACACGGGTTGCCAATATCTCACCGCAGAAGATCTATACCGGCTCGGTTCATTTACGTCCGAACACATAGAACCGATGTCTGGCGTATAAGGCAGGGTCTACCTAAAGCCTTACTGACGAGTCCAATAGGTAGACCCGGGACGAAACGCAGGGCTCATCACATAACACCATAATTAGTGACAATAAAATTGACTGAAAAACCCAGGAATATATTGGAATGAATTAAAAGTACAGTCAGGAAAAAGAAATATACGAAAAAAATTAAATTTATATTAATCAGAAACTTCACTGGTAGGGGACACCGGGGCGGAATGGGGTCCCTAAGGTTAATATTTATTTTTGGGAGAGTAAAATCATGTAACACGCTCCAAAAAATGCATAACTAATTATTAAACTGTTGTTAACGCAATACAAGCAAAAAGTAAACATAAAAGAATCATTGTTTTTTTTTTTGGCTTAATTCTGAACAAAAAGTGTCCTTCACTTCATTTTGCCCCGCCCACGGGGCAGAATGGGGTACCGGTTGTTTTCGGGCTGACAGATCTCACAGACGGGTACAGACTCGTCGCCGTTGCTATCTATCCCCGCACACACGTTGTGGGCCCACTTTTTGCACTTGAGGCACGAAATCCAACCTTCAGATGAAGTTGAATATTGTTCACTGCAATATAAACATAAAGTGTCTTCTTCCTCTTCAGACTCCTCAGAGCCTTCTTCAAATTCGATATTTTGTTTTTTTGGCATAGACTTCTTGTTTGTCCCTTTTCTCTGTTTCTCGCCATACAAATTCCTTTTAGTTTTATTTTTTTGTGATTCCCTAACCCGGCTTGTTCTCTCCATGGCTTCGGTCAGTTCTTTTGATAGAGACCATGTAAGAATAGCGGTGTGGCCTCTTTTTATCTGCACTCGTTTAACAGCGGTCTTCACTGTTGGTATTGGCAAGATAACTTCCGGAGAAAAGAATGGAAAACTGGAGCTACCAGGTGTCCTTATTGGTGCATTAGAAAACAGACATCCAGGAACATTGGGGTAGAGGGTCATCTTGCGTTTTGGTTCCATTGGTCATCGTGTCTTTGGGAGGTGGGGTTGAGGTCTTATTAGAGGAATCCTTATTTTCTATAGGACCATCTTGAACTAAGGACTCATGAACTGGAACAGAATTAGCGTGTGTTTCAGAACCGACTTCTGTTTCAGCAATGGGAATATTAGTTGTCTCGGCTGGTAGGAAGTCATCATCAGTGAAGATACCCTCATTTGTTGGCCAAATACCCGTTTTCTCAAAACCTTTTAGCGCAGTTTTCATGTTCGCAGCATTTTCAAAGGCTTGTCCAAATAAGGTTGATATTGAAAATAAAGTAACGACTTTACCTGGGTTTGACCGCAACCATTTCCGCACTTCGTCTTCGTAATATAGACTCAAAGGTTTCATAGAGGCCACATCGAGAGGCTGGAGTCTGTGCGAACAGTGAGGTGGAAGGCACAATAAAACCACGCCATTTTCTCGAGCTCGATCGATTACTTGTAGGTTTTTTGTATGGAATATATGCCCGTCAAGATGTAAGATGATAGGAGTTTCTTTTCTTGCATTGGAAAATTCAATGAACTTTCCAAACCATATCAAAAACACTTGTGCGGTCATCCATCCAGAGTCATTAACTTCAGCCCACCCACCAGGCGGCAAACCTAATTAAAACTCTTGTTGCTTCTTTTTCCGGGGAAAAATCAACATTGGAGGCAGGAAATTCCCTTCAGCAGAGCAGCAAACTTCGGCTGTTACTGTGTTACCACGCTCAGCAGAAGTCAATACTCCTACTTGACGTTGTCCTCTATTTGCAACAATTCTTGAATGTTGCTTTGGAATCACTGTAATGCCGGTCTCGTCAACAATAACTTGATTCAACAATGTAAAAAACTGCGCGACCGCTACTCTGTTGAACCCCATCGCTCGCGCTCCAGACGTGGCCTCGGGCTTTCTCAAGCTTAATTCGGGATGGCGTTTCATAAAACTTTGTGCTCAATCTTCCCCGCCATTTCTGTCTCTTCATTAAATGGATGTCTACGATTATTTCCAACCGCTAGTTGGTACGCTAACCTTCTCAATGCTTTCATTGTTAAACCAAACAGTATTTTTTGCATATCTTTCAAAGGCGAAACTAGTTCTAATTCTTGATGCTTAGTAAAAACACACTGGAATTTTCCAGCTGTTTTCTCAACCACAGAATCTGGATCATTCTTACGCTTTTTTACATATCTCTCCAGTGTACTTTGCGGAACTTCAAATTGGTGTGATGCTTTTTTGTAACCCATTAGGCCTCTTTTACCGCATCTACTGCTAGTTCCTTAGATTCGGTACTCCATTCGGAATGTGTTAGAATTGTTTTAAAATGGGAATGTAAAACGGTCTGTAAAAACATTTATTGTAATATATTGAGTATTGGGTATTGAGAATTAATACTAATTTATTATTTCTTCCGTAGTCCATTTCCAAGCAGTCTTCTTTGGCGGAATCACAAGCCAACTCATCAGAAGAAGAGCATTTAGACGCAGGACAATCGTAAATCATCAATATATTCTTGTACAACAAGGCCAATAGGGCTTATTCCGCGTTAGTCGTGTTATTACAATTGAAGAATATACCATAGAATCCTATTTGAGAAACTTTTTGTTAAATCACTGACAAACACAGTTGAGAATTTATTTACACAGAAAATCCTTGATATGTCTTATCAATCTATAAAGTTTTTTCAAAAACTTTATAGATATAATGAACTCTTATGAAAATTTGGCATCACATAAATAATTGTCTAATTTCACGGAACAAATAGATGCTACTCACCCGTAGCAAAGCTGAAATTCAAACGCTGTTACTACACATTTTCTGCCTCATCAGTTACCATAAAAATAAGCAAATAAGCGACGCTTTTAAAAGGAAAATAAAATTTAATGAGACTTGAGAGCAGCCTGCCGTTGCCAGAGAATATTTTTTGTGATTTAATTGAATCAATTCTCTGAAGACCTTCTTATTCAATTCAATAAATCATAAAGCAATTCTGGAAAAGTATTTTAATGGATCTTTCCGCATTATAGCTGATTCAGCTTAAATATGGTTTACGCAAATTAAGATAATAAAATGTTCAAATTATTGTAATTGCTTCTGCAATAATTCTCTAGGTTATCTCTGGATTTGATGGCATATCAAGGTATAAAATTGTTACAAAAACATTATGCAAAATGCCTTTCATTTCGTCTATATACTTAAACATGTGGAGTTATTCCGGCCTTGTTATTTAAAGGAAATTCACCGGCGATATTATGGATAATGAATGCCTAATAGCAGGTAAGCTTCTTTCGCATGTATTTCAATGATGAAACTATTGTCAGTGATTTTCCATCAGTAGTTGGAATCCTACTTAGTTTAGTTAAAGTACTTATAAGGGTATTCAAATTCTACTTGTGTATCTAGTCCTTTCAACCTGAAAAAGTAAAATTCCTTTTTTAGTTCCAAAATACTATCTTAAAACCATAATTTCCAAGTAACAATTAAAATTATTGAATATATTTTTAATATGTCGCTTTAATCGATATCTGGCATATTGTAATGCTAAAACTGCTGTTATACTTGAAATGCACAAACAAAATACTCATTTTTATTGATAAAAACTACTGTTATGTATATGCACTGTGTTATATATATGCAGAATTTATATATTTTTGTTATAAGTTTTTGCTAAAAATGTTATATGGAAGTTGTTATAAATACTTACGTGTTCATGAACGCGTTTAATTTTTTAGTTTTAGCTCTCCTAATATAATGTTGTTAGGAAAGCAGCTATAAGATAATAAACGCCAACTTTTAAAAGAATTACCAATTAATCATATTCAAATTTTATTAATTGCTAAACTTTTGCCTTCTTATGTACAAAATCAATATTACATGCAACATAACAATCAAAGAAAATATTTGTTTAGAACAAAAATATTATATATCATAATATGGTGAATTGGTCACTTTTTTATAAGAAATACAGGCACAGCTAATTTATTATAATAACATCCATAATATAATATCCGTGACAATGAATATAAAAGATTAAGTATGTGGCGTAAATTAGAAAATTCGTCTGATATGTTTTGATAACTCATAAGCTCGTAATTTATGACAAAGCGGGGTTTAATATGCGCAAAAGTAGTTCATTCGCTGATAATTTTTCAGTTTTACCTTCTTATTCGCTGAAATCTTATGCTCCCAATCAACAAAAATTATTTTAACCTTTTCTACCTATTACAGTATTTTCAATAATTTAATGGCAGTGATGGAGAGACAGGATTTAATGTTTGAAAAAACATTGATAAATAAATCAGCCTGATATATTCAGCTAAAATACAAGTTTTCAGAGGTAACACCAATAAACACGCCCGCTGGGGCCGTTTTTTTTTAAGGATTAAATCGGGATTTAGCATGGAAATGACAGTATGTAAACCGGCACTTTAAATGGGATTAGATGAAATTATCCGGAAATAAATAGTCTGCTCTCACCATTTGTTATCCTCATATACAGTGTGATCGCAATTTATTAGAGCGATTTAGCTTGCAAAGCTTTAAAACAGGGGTGAGCAACTTTTTTAATTAACGGGCCAATTTAAATTTTTAAAATATTTGGCGGGCCGCACATAAAGTAAAATCTTATTTTTAATTTACAAAACTTTATTTATAATAAACATTAGAATAGAAAAATATAAAATTAAAAAAGTAGATTTCATATACAAATATGAATGCAAAATAAAAACACTGCACACAAAACAAGAAAAGAACACAAAAACGAATTTTTGGCACTGGTTTTTCGATACAAGCTGATCAATATCAACTGAAATTGATGAGGTAACTACACGTACGCAGCTTTCTAATCGTGCATCACTCCGTCTTGATCGGTGGTCATTTTTGATTAATTTCATGGCTAAAAATAATTGTTCGCAAACATACGTACTTCCGAACAGACACATTATTTGCTTCGCATTTTTTGTCGAAAGCGGAAATTTCTCAGCGCTCACATAAGATTTATAAAAATTTTCGGTGTTTACGGAGAAAAATAAATTTTTAAAATCGGTATTATTCTGCATGTCAATCACTTCCATTTGAAATTCTTTGGGAACTGTATCCACATCGATATTAAATGGCGAGAAAACATTTTCATGGAATCCGCTGTTTTCTCATCTTTGAACATTTGGAATCATAATTGAAATTCGTTGATTAAAATGTCTACATATTGGGCGAATTTTTGAGAAGTAGTAACGTTTTCTTTTTCTAAATGTGGAAAGTGATACACATTATTCTGTAAAAGATACTGTTTTCACAATTTTAATTTGCGCTCAAAGCCTTGAATTTTATCATACAAATTGTGGATAAACTGTCCTTTGCCTTGAAGTTCCACATTAGGATCATTGAGATGCTGCGTCATGCCGATAAGAAACCCAAAAATCGCACCTCCATTCTTTATTACCAAAATGTGGAAAGGCATATCCCTTTATATCCAAGAACAATTGTATTTCGCTTTTTAAGTTGTATGCTCTTTTTAGCATATTGAGCTTCTACTAAGCCAACGTACTTCAGTATTAAAAACCACGCCGCCAAATTCAGTTTCTAAATCTTTCAGGAATTCTTTAAATTCACGGTGATTTAACGCGCGCGACTTTATAAAATTGATTAGTTTAATTATTGGTACAATAACAATAATAATTATTGGCCAACTGTGACATTTGGCAACTCAATCTTTTCGCACATAAATTTTCCTGGTGAATTATGCAGCGGTTAACGAATATTTCCTTACTTGTGACCTTCTTAATGTCTTGAAATAGCCTTCCCGATACTCCTACCTCCATGCTCAGCATTGTTCGCGCTCCATCTGTCGATACACCAATAACCTTTTCTAATAAAATTGAAAAATTTTCCAACACAGACTTTAGTTCATAGCACAGGTCTTTGCCGGTTGTAGTTCCTTGCATTGAAATCAGTAAACAAAAATCTTCGCTAATATTAAATTTGGTGTCAAGACCACGTAAAAATATAGCCAGTTGTGTAGCATCGCTAATATCGCAACTCTCATCAACTGCCAAAGAACAGTATTCGAATTTTGCAATGCGTTCACGAAGCGTTGTTACTATGTGCTCGGACAAGTCTTCAATTCTCCTTGCAATGATGAATCTTGATAAACTAATGTTTGAAATAATATTTATTTTATCAGGAAATGATATATCTGCAACAGCAGTCAGACATTCTTTTATCATCTCTCCATCCGCAAAGGGTTTCATTTTTTTGCCAGTATTTGACTGACAACAAAACTATCATTTACTGCAGTATTTGATAAAACAGCTTGATTTTTTAAAATCTGTTGTTTTCCCAAGTTTTTGTCCATTTGATTTCCACTTTTCTTGAAAATGTCTGTACTCATCCGCAACCTTCCGTTTCTTTGTTTGCTTTTCCGACATGCTATTGTGGATTAAAAATTTGAAAGTTAAAAAAATTTGTCGGAAAACTTAATTTTGAATAAAAAATTCTAATATTACCTTTTGGGCAATAATATTGTACTCACACCTTTCAAGAAACATAAGAATTGCTAAAATTGCTAGTTAAAATCTTATACGTATTCGTATTGCATGTTTGAACAAGTCGCCAGTAACTCACAAGTAGTGAGTAACTCGTCATAAAAAAATGTTTCGGTTTAGTATGTACTACCATTTTAATATAATTAATTTCGGGAGAAAGTCGATAAAATCAATTCAATTTTAGAAATGCTTGGCGGGCCGCATGAACATGTTGAACGGGCCGCGTGTCGCTCATCCCTACTTTAAAAGCATATTCGACATTCAAAATTGCAGTAAGGTTTCGAAGTGTCCCCTAGCAGAGACAGATGCTCTTAAAAGAGAACTATCATTTGTGGAGTAACGAAAACTCAACATTAAAATTATACTGTTTACTTACTACTACTTATGCATAATGCTTAATTGGATTGAAGCGATTTTTAATGTTTTGATAAAGCATTTGCTAAATTACCTGAACCAAAACTCAGTACGCATCGATTTCTTTTAAGACGTCGATTATTTTCTCAAAGTCTTACAAAATTCACTTGAGCTTGATTTCATAACGCTCGCTGAAAAAACAACCGACTTGGTTATGCACATGTACTGGAAATTTGAATTCACTCGAAAATGTTTGATTTTTCGAACAAAAGTTTTTGAAAATGGTTTTTTTCTAGCTGTAATGAACTTGTGAATCTTAACAAGCGTACCAAGTTTCATCCTCCTCTCATTGTATTATATATATATATATATATATATATATATATATATATATATATATATATATATATATAATATATATTATATATATCTATATATATATATATTATATATATATATATATAATATATATATTATATATATTTTTTTTTAATTCAATAAAAAATGCTACCGAAATGGGCACGGTGACGTCGCAACAACCTAAGAATTATCGGTATTTTGGAGAATTTGATTGACGATAGTAGGAACAATAGGTAAAACGAAGCGCTCTTAAAAAAGGAGTATCTATTTTTTTCTCATAAAAGTTTTCAAACAATAATTTATATTCCAAACATCTGGTTGCAAATACTATTCTTCTCTAATATAGATAGATAGATACGTGAGCTTAATTTCGAGAAATTTTCGTCAAATGTCGAATTTCGAACGTCGACGTGACTATTTGGTCACGAAGCCCTTTATTGCAGTATCGGGCGTATTAAGAAATTTAATATGCCGCGTAACAAACAATTAAAAATATCTACTATATACTCCAAATTTAATTATTCATGTTCTCAAGACAAATAAATATAAAGTTTCTTGTACTCTTGTTATGTTAATTAGGAATCATTTAATGATTCATACAACTATTTAGTATTGATCGCTTCTAATGAAACTCTGCATATTTCATGTAGTAATGGGTACATAAGTGATATTCACATTCAGTCACTATGTTGCCCCGTAATGTAATAATATGGATGTTAATTATATGTATTATTATTATGAATTAATAATTAAATAACTGTAACATGGTGATTGCTATATAGACAATGTCATTTGGATTAAATGAGAACTACTACACAAAAAAACGAAAATCTGTAATGTTATATATTATGCATGCCATTTGAATCAAAACTAGCTTTGGATTAATTATAATTGATTTCGATTGCATAATTTTAAATGTTGGCATTTATAATCGGCAAATGTGGATAGTTAAGCAATAGGTACAGCTAATTAAATTTTGCAACAGATTTCTGTTAAATTACTCTAATAATTAATTACCAGCTAATAATATTAAAAATTTTAAACCAGCTTCTATTGATCATAAAGGTTTCTTCTTTAGAGGAATAAATTGTTTGTAGATGAACATATTATTCCTACTTAACTAATTGAAAGTCTATATGATTCTTAAAAACCACGAGATCGTGTGAGTCTATTAGATTCTATGATATTAATGGTCATGTCAAACTAGCAACCATCCTTTATAAGGTTTTCGACTTCTTCTCGAAGGTTTTTTGTTGGTTTGTATAACATACTGTTATTTATAGTCAACCTGTTGCGTGTTATATTAGACCATTAGTGCCCACTAAATAACTTTTTAACACTTCTATTTTTAACACAATGTACAAAATCTCCCTCCACAAAACGTGGTCTGATAGATCTCTTCTAATTGATTCTACTTCAAACCTATATTCTCTGCAATTCTGAAGTAAGTCTTTAAACTATTAAGCAATAAGGTATTAAATATTCATAATGCGTAACCATTTTAGAACAAATAAATGTACCTAAATGTAGTACTATATATCAGTCGTTAAATGTGTTTTAGATTAGTTAATATCCCACTTAAATAAATATTAGATAAATATGATGGAGTTTTATTTGTGTATCCACAGAAGAGTCCCAGATGCGTGTTGCATACATATTCCAATTATGTTGGTTTTTTTGAGGTTTAAAAATATAGATTCATTTACAAACAACCTTTTGAATATTATATTTGCCAGGCATAAAACGTAATGTTCATTGAGTGGTTGATCTTTTTGCAGTAGGATCGGTGAAGGAATATTTGCAAAGTACTCCAGCAATTTGTCAAGGAGTGCGTAATTCAATGAGATAGGAACACGCTTCCAAATATTTAGTTGAAAGCGATTTAATTTCAAAGTTATACTCATGTTGTGTGTTGTTCATAACGAGCAGATGGCAACCAATAATGTGAATTTTTACTTAATATAAACAAGAGCATTGCTGGAAGAACTCACGAATGATTTCATGTTTCATTCATTATTAGGACAATTCAAAAAGTATTTTTAGTAATAGTAAAAAAATATTTATTTCTGAAAAGGCTATTGACCTATCGGCCTTTCTGCCCTGGGTTAATTACAAGGTTTGGTATGGAAAATTAACAACTTATGTATATAATGTAATTAATAATTATGCATATTATTTGTCTGGAGATGCTCCAATAGAATTGCGGTTGGGAAGAGGAAACGCGTTTGTCTGGTCGGTCTTGTTAAACAGAGGGGGTCCAGGAAGGTCAGATTGTGAGGGTTGTGTTTCCATCTTGATTTTAAGACGAGTAGTCTTTCCGTAATCCTTGTCAAGTTTCTGCGTTCGTAGAGTAGTCGATTTGGTGGATTGTGGAATGGGTTTACTGGGTGTCGGATCTTCGTTATCAGTCTCAATGCTATCTGTTCTGTTGTCTGTAAATGCCGTTTAGTTTTCTCAGTAGCATTAGCAATTAAAATATGAGCGTAGTCTACTAGAGGTCTGCAGATCGCTTTATATATGATACTTGCAGTCTTGGTGCTGATACCCTTGTTTTTATAAGTAAGTGTGCGGAAGTGATTTGCTCTCTTGGTTAGTTCTGTTCTGATGTTTTGTATTGTACGCGTTTAGTGAATTTTAATTTCTTGCCCATTGTTATTCCTAAGTATTTCACATTGTCGGTGGGTGTGGTTATTTGGCCGTCCGTGGTGATGGTTGGACAGTTTGGCTTAATTCGGTGAATTGAGAGGAGCAATTGGTTTATGGATGCGTTTGGTGTGAGTTTCCATTTATAGAACCATGCTGTTATTGTGTCTGTAAGTGTCTGGAGTCTGGCCACTGCCCGACCGGTAATTTTGTCATGCGCGATAAGAGTGGTGTCGTCAGCGTATTGCAGTAAGTAAGCGTTTAGGTCTATACCTTCTTTGCCTTGTCTGTTGTGATTGTATATGTCATAGTAATATATCTTGTAAAGCAAGGGTGAGAGTGGTGAACCCTGGGGTAAGCCCTGCTCAGGTGAAAAGGCGATAGAGTGGTCGTCGTTGATTCGTACCTCCAGTTGTCTGTCTTCGAGTAGTTGTTTAATAATGTGTATTAGGTAGTTTGGAGTGCTATGTTCGTATAGTTTGTACAGAAAGCCCCTAATTCAAACACTATCAAAGTCCTTATTTATATCTAAAAACAAGTTGGCAGTTTTTCCTCCGGTCAAGTGTGTCGTTTGTATGTTATTAGTAAGGACAAATAGTGGATGTATAGTGGAATTTTTGACCTTAAAGCCAAACTGATATTTTGTAATATGATGTCCTATTAAATTCTGTAGTCTGTTGTTTATTATTTTTATTATGTCCGAACAGTTTTCTCAACACCGGGAGTAGCGTGATGGGCCTGTAGTTTGTTGTTAGTGTGTTATCTAGTCCATTCTTTAAAATAGGTGTTATTATTTCGTTCTTCCATGACTTGGGTATTTCGTTAGTAGTGATGCATTCATTAAGTTTTCTTAATATGAAGTCATGTGTTTCTTGTGTTAGATGCTTAAGTACCTTGCTTTTAATATTGTCTTTTCCGCCTGCCGTGTTTTTCAGTTGTGCTAAGGCTTCGAGATATTCAGTATCCGTAATGATTTCGGAATGAAGACCCGTCGTGTTTCTTGAAAATTCGTCATGCAATCAGTTCACCCGTTTCCAGTTGTCGGTGTCAAAGTTTGTATTTGTTGATCTTTTGAAAGCTCTCTGAAAGTGGCCGGCGAAGGCGTCCGCTTTGTCTTTGTCCGTGTATCGTTGTGTTCCTTGCTCACTGATAATGCCTATCGGATTTGCATTTTTGTATTTAGATATTTTTTTTATTTTCCGTCAATCTGTTCTTCCTTTGCCTTTTTCGATTTCTTGGCATGTTTCAAGCAATGTGTGTTGTCGGTATTGAAAGATCATAGTTTTAATGTTTCTGTTTAAGTCGTTAATTGTTCTTTTGATAGAGTCGTCTTGGGTAATTCGGTATTGTCTGTATAAATATATTTTATGTTTCATTTGCCTTAGTATAAACCTGGGTAGAGTATGCTAATAAAACGTGTTGTTAATTAGTGGTGAGAAATTTTTATGTTATGTGAAAGTTGATCCTGCAGATCATCGATTGAGATAAGTCCGGGGTTGGTCTTTATGTAGTCAGTGTGTGTAATTTAACGTTATCCAAGTCGGTCTTGTTTTAGTTGAGCTTTTTGGGGCAGGGCTTTGCTGTGGGTATAGTAGGTAGAGTCTGTTGTGAGTAGAAGTTGAAAGTCATAGCCAAATGGTCAGATCCGAGTTCGTTGGTCAATCTTATCGTGTCTATGTTGTTTGTAAGGTTTATTGTTTGTAGTAAAACGTCTGGTGTTGAGTCTTGGTTCTCGGGAATCAAAAATGTCGGTGTAGTGTGTCGTCTTATAAAATCTGTATTTTGTAAAAAACTGTTTAATTGTCTCTTTTTCATTTTGTTCATGTTAAGGTCTCCAATAATTATGGCATATTTGTATAGACTTGCTTTCGTTAGAATATTTTGCACTATGTTGGAGCGTGGGTGGATATACACTAAGAAAATGTGCACTTTGTCGTCTAGGTAAGCTAGAGTAAAATGCAGGCAGTCGTTCAGAGGATTGTTTAGGGAAGGTGGATTGACCCTACCCAGTTGCACCGTTGGCTTAAGTAGGACTATCGCACCCCCTCTAACGTTGGCCGTGGTGTTGCCATGTTTAGAAATGTATTATCAATTTCTGTAAGTTTGATTTCTGATTTCTGAAAATTTAGAATATTAAGTGACCTATTTCCAAAGACTTTGAACTGTAATTTAGTCTCTTTCTCATTTTTTTCGCCTATTAATTATGACTATGATTATTTATAGTGGTCCAAATTTACATTTAACTGCTGCTAATAACACCGGAATGAAGTTTGGACTTACTATTTTGGTGGAGAAAGCGGTTTAGCGTTATTTAAAAAAAGCCATTATAATTAAGAGAAAGTGGTGGCGTCATGACATGCTTTGTTATCTTGTGGCCCAGCAAACCAAAACTCGTAACACTTACATAAATATTATGTAACCAAGTCACAAGCAAGTAACAGTTTACGTAAATATCTTATCACAAACTGATGCGCCAACTGTGCATTATGTCCGCCTCAAGCCAAGTAATATGTGACTAATATATTACAACTCAATGTTACATAATATTTACGTAACAGTTGTGACTTGTATTTTACAACTCAATGTTACATAATATTTACGTAACTTGTGACTCGCTTTTTATGTAGTCTATTTGTAAATAAATCGTATAATATTCACAAACTTTTACGTTCTGTGTGTGATTGACCTCAGGATTAATACAGGGTTACTTAATTGTCTCGCATAAAATTCATTTAAGCGATTTGTTCTAAAAATGCGTAAACTAGGAACTTTATTGAAATAACTGTTCAACATTTTGTTATAGCATTAACTTTTTATTTACAACCTCCTTGTTGTGATACATAGCTCTATAAAAAGGTCTCTATCTACTCATTATTGTTGGCAAAATAGTTTTAGAAAGAAAAATCTATTATCAAACCAATGTAGTACCTTCATGTATATTTTGTATATTCTTATTACTTAAACTTAAAATATAAATGCTTAAAAATAAGTTATAAATATAAATGCTATTACTAACTAAACTACTTATTACTAATTAAACTAAAATTATCTTCTTATTACTAATTAAATTAAAAAATAAACTCATAAATGAATTCTCATTGTTGATGCCGACTGGGCAAATCTATAAAATCACATGGCATTTTTTGGAATCTAAAAAAACGTATATATCTGTTCACTGACCTTGAGATACTCAAATCGTGGAAGGACTCTAAATTGTAAATTTCCACTTGTTAAGTATGTATTAAAGCAATAACTGAAAATGCTCACTGCACAAACGAAATGCAACCGGAGCTTGCGTCTGATAGAAAAAGTACCCAAGATAAATGAGCTGGCGTGCCTCGTGCCTGACTCATTTTCATAGAAGGGATGTTTTGTGAGGTTCCACGGGTTGTCCGTGGAACCCAGTGGAATTCGTTAGACATTTGAATCACACGAAATGGTACGCATCTGGTAAACCATGTTACATCACGGTTACATGACATCCCTGTCACCAAAAACTTGTTTTCCTGTTCTTCTTATGTTACATCAATGTTACGTAAAAGTGTTACATAAAATCTAAGTCCCAAAATTACATAACATTTATATAATATTACAAGTTTGGTTTGCTGAGAAGGTGTCAACTTGCTTATTTTAAATGGACACCTAGATGTATTGTATATTTTACACAAGCTTGTACATTACATTTTTGAATTCTACTCCAACTTCTAAATATGTTTCATGTATAATATTATACTTAAGTCTAACAGTCTATTTCAGATTATATGTCAAAAATTACCGTTGCAGGCACTAGAATAATTATTTTATTTTTACAATAAGGAATAATACGTTATTTAATTTGAGTTGAATTTCTTGATGAAAAGGACTTACTTTAACAGAATTTTGATAACTCCTAATACAAAGTGCTAAAAAAATAAGTTCCAAATTGAAATTGAGAAAACCGACCAAAATCTATTTTTTCAAATGGAAACCCGCAATATTGATAATTTTGTCTGATTTAGTATTAAAAATAAAGGGAAGTTTGTGAAAGGTCGTCTATTCCAAAAGTGGTAAGATTTCGAAATATTGTCAATTTAATGTTTTCTTCAGGCTACTTTACTGCGGATTTTCAATGCAGTAATTATTTAATTATTATTATATTAGTTAACTTAGTGACGGCACGCAATAAGAGTTAGTAATATTAGAGCCCGCTTAATTCACCACTGTCAAGAATCAGCCCACCACCTCTGCCGAGTCAATCGTTTTTTAAAAATCCCGTTAGTGGGTGAGTAGGTTAAGGGTCATTAAAAGGGTAAGGCTCATATGCCTATAGCGATCGGGTCCTTTGTGTTGATACCACACCCTTTTTCTTGGTGAATATAATATAGTTCAATTGTTCACATGTTTGGAGTGTTTTTGTCCGTTTATTAAAGGAGTAAAGCAATTTTAGCTTTTTATTTCGAACCGGGTTGTGGAGTTAAGACGGGTAGTTTTATCGGACACAACAATTATATTAGTTAACTTACTGACGGCAAGCAATAAGAGTGATATTTTAAATCCGCAGCAAAATGCCATATGAAGATATTACTTTATCAATATTTTGAAAACTAAACGCTTTTGGTATTAACAATCTCACCTGCATAATCAAACTCACCTTTTTTTAAAACTAAATAAAATTATATTATCAAGATAGAGGGTTTCTATTTGAAAACAATTATTTTGGGCGGTTTTCTCAATGTTAATTTGAAACTTATTTTTTAGAACTTTGTATCAATAGTTATCAAAATGTTATCAACATTCTATTAAAGTAAGTCACAAAAATTACATAACATTTATATAATGTTACAAGTTTGGTTTGCTGGGACCCGTCTTAACTCCACAACCCGGTTCGAAATAAAAAGCTAAAATTGCTTTACTCCTTTAATAAATAGACAAAAACACTCCGAACAACTGAACTATTAGGAGTTGGAATTAGTTTTAAAGGTTTTTTTTCGAAATTTCAGGCTGTATTGAGCTAAAATGGTTACAAATCGATTATTCATAGTATTGTCCATCGCTAGCCACTACTTTTTCCCATCTTTCTGTCAATTTTCGAATACCAGCTCGGAAGAACAGTTCGTCTTTTGATGCGATCCATGTATCGATCCATTTATTTGTTTCCTCGTAAGAGCTGAAGTGCTGGTCAGCCAAGCCCTGTGCCATCGATCGGAATAAGTAGTAATCGGACGGGACAATATCTGGGGAATACGGCGGTGCGGTAGAACATCCCATTTCAACGTTTCCACGTATGAGGACGAGTGTTGTCATGTTGCAAAATGACTTTGTCGTGTCGCTGCTCGAATTTCGGCCATTTTTCCTTCAATGCCCTGCTCAAACGCATCAATTGTGTTCGGTAGAGGTCCCCGGTGATGGTTTCGTTCGGTTTTAGCAGCTCATAATAAATGACTTGCATTAGCTTGAATCCATGGATATTCGGTCTTGGCGTTGATGACGATGTGTGGCCGGGGTATCCATGCGATTTTTTACGTTTGGGGTTATCGTAATGGATCCACTTTTCATCGCCAATGATGATGCGATGCAAAAAACCGGTCGAGATCTTTGCCGAGTAACGCCTCCAATTCTTCGCTTTCGAACTTTTTCGGCTCACTGGGACGTTCCTTGTCATGGGTGTCAAAATCACCACTTTTGAAGTGTTGAAACCAGTACTCACATGTTGAAATCGACGGAGTATAACCCCCGTAAGCTTCCTCGAGCAGCAACAGTTTTCTTCAAATGGAAGCAGAACAATAAAGCTTCCCACAAATTGCGTTTATTCGGCACGAAAGTCCACATATTGAATGGTCTTGGAATCTATGTTGTTTACACTTGCGCAAGATGACATACTGACAATCCAAGCTAAAACATACTGCTTTGTCGTGAATATAGTTTTGGAGTGCCCACATGCAACATACGTTTATAACGCTATTTCTTAGAAAACCTTTAAAACTAATTCCAACTCCTAATATAATATATTCACCAAAAAATGGTGCGGTATGAACACAAAGGGCTCGTTCACTATGCGCATATGGGCCTTACCCTTTTTATGACCCTTAGCCTACTCACCCACTAACGAGATTTCTAAAAAACGATTGACTCGACAGAGGTGGAGGGCTGATTCTCGACAGTGGTGAATTATAGAGTGCTCTAACAAATGACACATATTTCCTCGTAGATAAAATTAAAAATTATTCTAATGCCTGCAACTGTAGTTATACCATGAAGGTCTGACATTCCAAACGTGGATTAAATCTTAAGCTAGAAATAGTTGACACTCTCTTTAAATTGCTGATGGCGCAAAATTACATCATTAGATATATTCACATTGAATTTCACATAACTTATTTATAAATTGAACTGTTAAAATTTGAATATTAAGTGGCCTATTTCCAAAGACTTTGAACTGTAATTTACTCCCTTTTTCATTTTTTTCGCCTATTAATTATGACTATTTATAGTGGTCCAAATTTACATTTAACTGCTGCTAATAATACCGGAATAAAGTTTGGACTTACTATTTTGGTGGAGATAGCGGTTTAGCGTTATTTAAAAAAATCCGTTATAATTAAGAGAAAGCGGTAGCGTCATGACATGCTTTGTTACCTTGTGAAAAAGTAATGAATTTCAATGAGTTGTCTAAAATCGCATTTTGCAATCCCTGATCACCTAAACCTAAATTATTACCACATTGAATACTATTTATCACAAGATCGATAATAATGTTCTAGAAATAGTACTAGGAACAGTCAAGATAATACACTTGTAATATATATCGGAATTCACCGGAACCAGTACACACTTCCGGGTTAAGTGTTTTGTATATTTAACACAAGTTTGTACATTACATTTTTGAATTCTACTCCAACTCCCTAAATATGTTTCATGTATAATATCGTATACTTAAGTCTAACCGTTTAAGTATAACCGTCTATTTGTTGCAGTTGCAGACACAAGAATAATTATTAATTTTTACTATAAGGAATAATACGTTATTTAATTTGAGTTGCATTTCTTGACGAAAAGGACTTATTTTAACAGAATTTTGATAACTCTTAATACCAAGTGTTAAAAAGATAAGTTCCAAATTGAAATTCAGAAAACCGACCAAAATCTATTTTTTCAAATGGAAACCCGCAATATTGACAATTTTATCTGATTTAGTATTAAAAATTAAGGTAAGTTTGTGAAAGGTCGTCTATTCCAAAAGTGGTGAGATTTCGAAATATTGTCAATTTAATGTTTTCATAAGGCTACTTTACTGAGTATTTTCAATGCAGTCACTCTTAGTTGTCATGGCGAAACTGCAGTAACATTAATAATTATTTAATTATTATTATATTAGTTAACTTACTGACGCAATAAGAGTGAGTAATATTTCAAATCCGCAGCAAAATGCCATATGAAGATATTACTTTGCCAATATTTTGAAAACTAAACGCTTTTGGTATTAACAATCTCACCTGTATAATCAAACTCACCTTTTTTTAAAACTAAATAAAATTATATTATCAAGATAGAGGGTTTCTATTTGAAAACAATTATTTTGGGCGGTTTTCTCAATGTCATTTTGAAACTTATTTTTTAGCACTTTGTATCAAGTTATCAAAATGTTATCAACTTTCTATTAAAGTAAGTAATTTTTATCAAAGAATGAAACTTAAGTTAAATGTGTTGTGTGCGATAAAACTACCCGTCTTAACTCCACAATCCAGTTCGACATAAAAAGCTAAAATTGCTTTACTCCTTTAATAAACAGACAAAAACACTCCAAACATACGAACAACTGGAACTATAATATATTCACCAAAAACGGGTGTGGTATAAACACAAAGAACTCGATCACTATGCGCATATGGGCCTTACCCTTTTTATGACCCTTAGCCTACTCACCCACTAAAGGGATTTTTTAAAAACGATTGACTCGACAGAGGGGGAGGGCTGATTCTTGACAGTGGTGAATTTTAGAATATATAACATTTATTCCGGTATTTAGGCACACAACACTTTCCTGGTATGATTTATTGATTTATATATAAATCCTAAAATCCTAAAGAAAGCTGCTTTACTTGAACCAACACAGTACATCCATGTGAAGAGGCCAAGCAGACACGGAAATTATTTCCAAGAAACAGTAACTATAAAACAGAGCTATGAAAAACTCTTAATCATAACAGAGTATAGTTTCAAATAAATGTGTTTGAAATATAACTTTCACGTATATAAAAAAGTTCACTTAATTAACACCTTAAAGGATCGGCCTGAAAGCATGTAACATACGCAAATAGTATGCATACACGAGTCAGGTTGAGAAAACACGCCCGAGTCTGTGACGTCACAGTGCATCAGCTTAAGCTTATGCACATTTATAAAAGTGTATATATCTAACTTTCGAGGCATGCGTGTATGCTTACGAAGTCAGATTGACAGACAGTCTTGCGCTGTTGTCATGCTGCAGGCCTAAATCAACATGATAGCACAAACTATTTAAATAACAATTATTGATTGCATTTATGGTCAACCCCTCCACAATCATACCGGTAACGAGCCCGCAATGAGTGATCAATGGAGATGATTTCATTTGCTGCTTTAACTGATCGTGCTCATAGTGCCATACTATACATTTTATAAGGATATAAAATCAGATTCAGGTTTGTTTACTTGCCTATTTTTTATCTTGTCTCTCTTTTGTATTCCACACGTGGAAAAGGAAGGATAAATATATCGGATTATCCAAGTTAGAAGTGAAGGAACATGTGTTTTATGTTTTGTTTTTATTGCCAATCTGACATGTATCCTGCAGATCAAGAAAGAATGTTTTTATTTTAGATAATGTAACTGTAAATAGTCTTATATAAATAGTTGGATTCAATTAATAATTCTATATATTTTAAGTTAGTTTACCACCATTAATCAGATAACGTATATAATACAACTTATAGAAGATAAAAAGAAGTAAGTGCATTTGTTTGATCTTGGACCTTATTAATTTGAATAATGCGGGTTGGTAAATTAAAACAGTTTTACTGATTAATGGATCGAAAGAGTGACAAAATCAAATTACATACACATACAAATCCTAATACCACACATTCTAATGGTAGCTTTATCCATCATTAACCAAAAATACGTTATTTTCAGTATGTATAAAAACAGAACTGTGATGTACTATGTGCTATTTTACTCGTTGACTGTTGTCACGCTAGTTTTATCTCGAAATGACCCCAAGAATGATCCAAGAAATAGCAGCGACCTGACTTTATGGATTGATGAAAAGCAAGTTAAAATGTTCAGTGGTAAGCATTGAAATATCCATTCGAATCAACTATCTAACTTTAAAAAACCAAAAACTTTTAGGAGTCTCCATGGAAATTTATGCCATCGTCAATGGAAATGTTTTACCGTACATACTTGACCCGAATTTCGAAAACTACCTACCAGTAATCCCATCTGAAGTGAATTACGTGAATTTTACTTGGAAAGCTGGAAACAGAAAGTATAACTACAATTTTGATAAACTACAATCTTATGATGAGAGCATTTTGGAGGCTCCAGTAATCTCTATAAAAACAAAGGGCAGAGTCCCAAAACGACCAAAGGAGTTTAGTATATTCCTCCCATGCATAGGAAATAGCTCAGGCAAGGCTAGATTCGAAATTGGCTTGCTTATTGAAACTAGAAAAGGTAGGCCTCTAAATGGCACACCTCTCCGACTGAAGCTGAAAAAGGAGTGTTCCATCTCACAAAGAAGTAAGCTATTATATCACAAATTTAATCAACAAAAATCTATTTTTGTGTCAATATTAATAGGTCCAGATCCAGAATGCGACAAAAAGTGTGCGAACCAAGGATGGTGTAATAATGAAAAAATTTGCCAATGCCCTGAAGGATATATGGGCCAATACTGTAAGACTGCTTTATGCTATCCTCAATGTATGAATGGAGGAAATTGTACTTCGCCCGGCGTATGTAGTTGCCCTACAGGTTTCCAGGTATGTCACAACATATATCAATTTTACTTTTTAACCATGGACAAACTGCATTAATAGTAAAATTAAATCTATTAATTTTAACTTCATATTCTACGAGCAAAAATTGAACAAAAAGTTCATGTAAACATAGATCAGCAGACGCTTCCTTCATGAGATATATATGTATTTTAAAGTACTTAAAGTTAAAGTTTACTTTGACTCGTGTGTTCGCATTATTATTCAATCATATTTAAACTTAATCATCAACATCAAGTAATTAGAAAACGATGGCAGACATGAAAATAATACAAAAGGCAAAAAATTTCCAAATTGAATAGGAAATTAATATTATTATTATTATTATTTTTCATTAATATTATGTTCAAGTACTTACCAATGATGCTTCACCAAAGAGTTTGGGCTGGTAAATTGACCGTAAACCTATAAAAAATACATCCCATATTTAGCTGAAAACATTTGACTTAACTAGGGATGCAGCCCGTAATAAGTTAGTTTTAATTTCAAATGTGAGGTAAATATTTACGCGCTGGGAGCTGTAGAGAAAAAGCTTAAAGAAAATTACCAAAAACGAGCGTAACCAAGCATTTGTGAACTTGTCGTCTTATTTTGGTCGTAGGATATACAGTTCAAATTATGCAACCTACTTTCGGGTCATCCTGAATATGGCAACATGTAAGTCGAAATATTGTGAAAATTGGGTATTGAGTGACACAGCGAACAGTGATCTAAAATATTATCAAGAGATGCCTGCAATTCCTTTTATAGCGGAAATACGCATCAACTTTTTTTATTGAACATCTTGTATATTCTTCCAGTTTCCAGTTCTACTTATGGATTTCTCATGCACCAGTGCACTACCAAATTTTCAATGTCTTAAAAAGTATTAAAATTTTATCATATCGAATATTTTTTACCGCAATCTTAAGTTCAAAATTAATTTCAAAAACAATTCGTCAAAAGCATAAAGACCACAAATAAGAATTTTACTATTGAAAAAGAACCAGCCAATTAACTACCATTTTTAGATGTATTGGTACTAAAAACTGTAGTAAATAAACTCGAAACAGACTGATATCACAAAGCCACATTTCCGAAAAACTTTTAAATGTTGTTCCTAAGAACCTCATAAGACAAAAATCCAACGTTATTCAAAATCTGAAATTCAGGGCATTTAAACTTTACACCTACAAAGACCATACAAAAAATCGAAATTCTACGGACAGTTACAAAAAGGTGGGAAAATCCGTTAACTGCATGATCCTTGAGCAAAATGAGCACGAGTTTCATAATATGATTTTTCAATTGAGGCCGCCATGGTTTATGTACAGAGTTTCAAAGTTTATAAGATATAGAGGTTTTTCGAGTTCAGGAACTCAACATTTCTGTTACTTTGATTGAAGACCACAACTCGTTAGAAACAGTGGAATTTGTTGTCCTTCCCGATTTTCTTTAACTAGTCTTATTATCCAGTGTTTTCCACGAAAAAAAGCATGCTTGATAAAAGTGGTTATTTTGCAGAGTTTTCGCTATATAGAGTGGGTTTTACAACAAAGCAAGCGGGCCTAAAAGAGGGTTTCTTAGGTCTGAATGCTGCATTAGGTTTGGCTGTGGCTTTAGAAACTATCTAAATGGAAACTTTTTTTATAGCTTGTTTGGTTCGAGTGGGTCTGTTCAATGGCCACCTTGTTCTCCCGATCTGAGTACGGATATTAAATGAAACTCAGTTGCGTAAACGAATCATTTCAAGATCGGAACAGTTTGAGTTGAAACTGAGACACATTTCCCCTAATATGAAATTTTCTATGTATAAAAGAAGTATATTCATCAATCAGGTAGACATATTCAATGTAGAATTTGCTATATGCTGAGAATATAGTTTTCTCTAAAATGCAGCATATGTCATGAAAATGTAAGAATCAATAAAATACCCGCATGTTAAAGCTGTTACCCACTCTTACTGAAAAATAGTTAAATATTTTTCAAATTCTCGTACTGGCTGGAAAATAGCAAAAACTGTTACAAGTTTCTCTAGCTTCCATACTTTCTTGATATATTTTGAAACAACTTAAACACAAGGGCTTGTTCTTTAAAGTTCGTTAAACCTTTTTTTTAATTACCCTTACAGCATTTCCCCCGGCATTTTGAGTCACGTAAGGAAGTTCGGTAACAACCAGTAGATAATCAATTTCCGAACAGTTTATGTCCCGATTTGTACAAATCTGTGCAATAAATTCGCCTGGCTTCCTTTATCCGGATGTTGCCTAAATCACACTGTTTAACAATTCCACCTTCCAAAAGATAGACTGTTTCACATTATAATAATATGAGAATCATGTCTACACGCACTTCTTTGCTGTTTTCTATACTCAAAAATTCTAATAAGTATACCCAGTATCAAAGAATTTTAATTTAAAATATTCTCATTATGAATAAGTCTTAAGAATGCCGAAATAAATGTTAATACCAGGTAAGTTCGTTTTTGCTGTATATTGAAATAAAAGCTTAAGATGTTCGCTCTATCCAACAAGTTTTTATGACATTCTAAAGCATTTGCTGCTGAATTTATGAGATGATGAAATACGCAAAAATGTTTGTTTGTTGTTTATTGAATCAATCGGAGAGCTATGGGCATTTGATTGTAGATATTGGATTTTATCACAAATATTTATATTTAGATTTGTTTCTATCTTGTTGAAGGACAGAACATAAACTTATTAGTATCTTTGATTATTATTATTTCATTCCAATGTATTCCTGGGTTTCAGAGAATTTTATTGTTTATTATTTAAAATGTTACAAATACGTTTCGGTGTCTTTATCCACCATCATCAGTTTGTCTAAAATATCCATTTTACATTTATTATCAATTCAATGGGCAGAAAGACCGATAGGTCGATAGCCTTTTTTAGAAATAAAGATGTTTACTACTACTATCAATTCAATTAAAAAAACTTTCACAAAATTAACATATTAAAATTCAAATCACACACATATTAAAAAGTACAATTTGGGACCTTGGTTCTCAGGTGATGAGTCGGGATAAACATGTTCGGGAAAAGACTAGAATCTATTGTTTAGAGATCTAAATTTGACTTACATGTTTAGATGTTTCTTCCTTTACATTTGGTTGGATATTGAATTACCTATTTTATTCGATATCGAGCGAGTGCCCGAAAAACCTGTTTATATTTCGCCTTTTCTTTGCATTCTTGGAATTGCTCTGTTTTTTCAATATCTGCTGTTTAATTTTTATTTACCAGGTCCATTCAATTCATGCATGCGATCATTTAATTAGCGTATGATACACAGAGCTAAGATTAGTGAGAGAGCTAGATACAGTGCATAAGAAATAAATGGTCTGAAATTAGGGAATATACATCATTGCCCGAAGGTGAATTTATTGGGGCGGTAGAGCTGTGCCTTAAGTCCACGTACTTCCGGTACGAGGACAATTTCTATTCGCAAATATATGGAGTAGCTATGGGGTCCCCCATAGCTGCAACAATTGCAAACCTTGTAATGGAAAGTCTGGAAGAAAAACTAATACCTGATTTGGACTTTAAATGTGGATTTTTTAAAAGATACGTGGATGACTGCATAATGTGCCTGCCAAACCAAAAAGTTCAATACACACTAGATAAGTTTAATGCATTCCATGAAACCATTAAATTCACCATTGAGGAAGACAAAAACGGGTCATTAAACTTTTTGGAGGTGACGGTTGTGTATGACAATAATGGGGAACTAAACAAACTGGTACACAAAGGATGTGTGGTCTGGTAGATACTTGAATTACCAATCATATGCACCTATTCAATATAAAAAAGTGTGGTAACAGCTCTTACTGATAGAGCGATAAAATTAGCACATTGTGGATACAGACAAAAAAATATTGAAAAAATAAAAAAGGTACTAATAATGAACAACTATCCCAAAGAATTCTTCGAACCAATTATAAAACAAAGAATTAACAAAATATACAATGCAAATAAATGGAACAACATAAATAATATAAAAAAGAAAAAAGAGGGTGAAATCAAGTATGTATCATTACCGCACATACCGGAAATCAACACAAAAATAAAAAATGTTTTAAGACCGCATAATATTACTATAGCGGAAAAAACTAGAAACAACTTAGCAAAAGAGTGTTTTACAAAATTTAAGCCTAGAAGCGATAAGTTGGACACACCTAACGTAATATACAAGATTGACTGTTTGAACTGTGACAACACGTACATAGGACAAACAGGGCAATATTTAAAGAAAAGAATATACGAACATAAGTATAGCTTAAGAAAGGTTAACGAAAATGCAACAGCATTAGCACAACATGCACAACAAAAGTTGCATGATTTTGATTTCGATAACACACAAATATTGATCAATGAGGACAACTATAATAAGAGAAGAATCCATGAAATGATACAAATTAAGAAACATCAGAATGCAATAAACTTCAGATCAGATACAGACAATCTTAGCTCTGTGTATCATACGCTAATTAAATGATCGCATGCATGAATTGAATGGACCTGGTAAATAAAAATTAAACAGCAGATATTGAAAAAACAGAGCAATTCCAAGAATGCAAAGAAAAGGCGAAATATAAACAGGTTTTTCGGGCACTCGCTCGATATCGAATAAAATAGGTAATTCAATATCCAACCAAATGTAAAGGAAGAAACATCTAAACATGTAAGTCAAATTTAGATCTCTAAACAATAGATTCTAGTCTTTTCCCGAACATGTTTATCCCGACTCATCACCTGAGAACCAAGGTCCCAAATTGTACTTTTTAATATGTCTGTGATTTGAATTTTAATATGTTAATTTTGTGAAAGTTTTTTTAATTGAATTGATAATAAATGTAATATGGATATTTTAGACAAACTGATGATGGTGGATAAAGACACCGAAACGTATTTGTAACATTTTAAATAATAAACAATAAAATTGACTGAAACCCAGGAATACATTGGAATGAATTAAAGAACAGTCAGGAAAATATACAAAATTATTATTATTATTAGAACTACCTTTTTCCAAATAAAAAATCATTTATCACAAATGAATATTTTTTTCTTTATATTTGTCGAAATATGATGAATAAACCATTTAAAATGTTTGATATTAATTGAATACAAGTTGTCGCTAAAAATAGTGTGAATTCAAATGCAAACAATTATGAAAATTCGTTGCTGTAAAAAATAGCTTCACCAGTAAACAGTCTATTTTTCTACTAAAGTCCAGAGTTCAACTGATCTTGCACCCAAATATAAACATTGAATATGTTTTGAAATACAGTTCCTTGAATCGAGTGGGTTTTACAGAAAATACATTGCATCAATGTTTAATTTTTTTAAATCTATATCTATCTAAGATACATATTACTTTACTTATGTAGTAACTGTATTTCGTTATTCTGCAGTTATTATTTCGAGCCATTTTCGTTCATTTTGAACATATTATTTGTTAATCGTCAATAAGTGATATTATTCCTCCCTTTCCTTGACTTTAAAAAGCAACTACAGTTATCACCACTTTTAGCAGTGTTTACATTGTATAGCAGGATAATTCAACAATAGTAGATCTGTAAAAAAAAGATATTAGATAAACGAAATTTTAAACGAAGCAATAATGAATTCTTCACATCTATAAAACAGACATTATGAGATTAAATATGTACGTAACTTCTATGCGACATCTAAAAACTGGGAGACAATTTTGTGAAATGGAAAGTTGTTCAAAACTAGAGAAAGTTGTAACCCCAAAACGCAATTAGTTCAAATAAAGCTTTACTAAAACAAAGTTTTGAAATTGTTTTAGAGTAGAGAGTCCGAAAATCTACGAATAAATACACGTCTTTGAAGTGCTACAGAACTCAACTCAGGCGACAACTGCTAAAATTTCACATAATGAGAAATTATTCTTTCTATTTTGCCGCTGTACAAAATTTGTTGCCTCAATATATTCCTGTTAGCTTTGCTCATTTCCTACAACACCAGCAAACCCACGAATTTACCTTTTTCTGAATCAACATTTCGTCGCCGTGTAACCTTTTGTCGGACGTTTAGAATTCGCATGTTATGAAAGCAAGACATTTTAAATATTTTTAAAATTTTCGCCTTTTAAGTACTACTCAGCCTAGTATTTCTAGAATTTTAAATAAGCTATTCGTTTTTCACTGCTGCTCAAAATTTGTTGCCCAATATCTTCCTGTTCGTCTACGTTTTATTATTTTCCAACAACACCAACCAACCGGTCTACTTGTTTCTAACTGTAGCACATTTACTCGCCATGTAATCATTTTTGAGACCTGTGACGTAAAAAAGTCACTCATTTTAAAACTTTTAGGGAACTCACTGTGAAGGAGGTATCTGCAGTAAGAAATGCTTGAACGGAGGCAAATGCGTGCAAAAAGATACTTGCGAGTGCTCTAAAGGCTACTATGGACCCCGTTGTGAATTTTCCCGTTGCATCATCCCATGTCTGAATGATGGACGTTGTCGAGGAGTTAATAAATGCAAATGCTTGCGAGGATTTAAAGGCGATCACTGTGAGGTTGCCCGAGCTAAGCTTGCAAGGGCTGCATGTAGTCTAAACTGTCGACATGGATCCTGTGCTCCCGATGGTGAAGCCGCTTGTATCTGTGAGAACGGGTGGCATGGTCGATTATGTCAGCATGGTACGTATTCAATATCTCTGTTTAATGTTCATTTAATTATCTTTCAGAAAATGTTTGCTGTGATAATAGCCAGAAATGAGATATTTCACTTATTTAAAATATCGTCAATCTAATAATCTTGACATCACTGAACAATCGTTTGATCCATAACGCTTTTTAGTACCTCCTAAACAATTGATCTCATTATTTAAATATTGTGTAATAACTGCGCCATTAATCAAAATTTATTAATTATATGTTTTTGTTTCAGCAACAACGATGTGATTTAATCCATCAGCAATGATATTTATTTTTATGTGTTGTTTATTAAACTGTATTTTTCAAATATATCGATTGTCTTTATTTCACATCAATCCTTAAGACTTTAAGACTAACCCAAACCCAAACTAACACGTCAGTCATATTGCATCGCAAAAATTGGCAAATAATTTCATATTCAAGTTTTTATTGGCCAAAGATATGGTATGACGATTACCATTCTATTCCATTGCAGTTTAATCATCAGAATTATGCTGCTGGGTCTTGGACAAATGCAATATGTTTTCACTCCAAGCATAGACAGAAAAAATACCATAATGCCAGTAAATTTTGTTAAGACTGCTACAACTGCATCGAATTATTTATTAATGATAAACAAAATGTGGTTTCGAAACATTTTAAGAAATAAAACTGCGGTATGCAACATGAGAGCGTGATAAAAAATAAAAGGAATGCACTTGTTATTAAAATACGTTTCTGAATGAATCCATTAAAAATATTGTAAGTGAAGTAAGCGCGTCTTAGCGATAACCAAATATTGAACTAATGCATCAAGTTCAAAGTCCAATTTCGTATAAAATGCAATTTAAAACTGAAATTTGCTGTTAAATGTTTCGTGCTTGAGATTCGAATAATCGTGTAACTATCAAGTAACAGTCATGATACACTTCTACTAATAATTAATGCAGCATTGAAGAGAGTAATTCTAATAATACAGTAATAACTGTATAAATTCAGTATAACTGTATGAATCAACATTCAGTAAAAACTGCTCAACAAAATAAATGTTACAAAGTCAAATTTGCCCTATCTTTGGAACTGGATAAATTCTGATTTCCGTTAGAAGCGTTATATATTCCAATTGTTTTTCTGTTAGTATATGTTTTTGCAAAAACATAGTGCTTCAAATAACATTCCTACAGGGGGAAAATAAAATAATGCAAACTTGCTGAAAATTTAACATTCTCCCCGTTTCTGGCTTTCAACATCAAAGGCATAAGAAAAGCCTTATATTTCGAAATGGTTTTTGAAATTTTTGCCTATCTCTTGTATTTACAGGCTGTTCAAAAAAAGCAACTTTTTTGTTTTGCTGTGATAACATTTTTCCTCTTGGACCGAATTTCAAAATATGGAGCTCATGTAGAAGATAAAACTGCATAGTCGACCGAGGATATTCAATATACAGGGTTGTATGAAAAGTGACCCAAATCAAAACTGCCCCCGAAGTCTCGGATTCTGGCAGACCTTCAATTTAAGTGACCTTCACTTTCAAACATTCCGTTTAATGATGCAACCCTGTATATCGGATTTTCGTCTTAAGTCGACTAGGAAGTTTTAGAAGCAACATCAGCAAGATATTTCGAAAATTAGTCCAATATGAAAAATGTTATTATTGCAAGACCGAAAAGTTAATTTTTGAGTTCACCCTGAAGGTAAAAGACATACGTGAAAAATTCAAAAATCGTTTCCAGCTAGGAGGTCTATCTTTGTGCCATTTATCTTCAAATCCAAAAAAACATTTTTTTTCGAAATGGGAACATGCAAAATTTTCAGAAACTTTTGCAATGTTTCATTCTCTACCCTGTGGGGACTTTATCTGCAGCACCAAATTTATCCAAAAACACTTACTGACTGAAAAATAATTGGACTAGAAAAGGCTTCAAACATAAATCAAATTGCTAACAGCCATCAAAAGTTATCCAGTACCAAAGTTGTTGAGCCGTTTAGAACCAGATTCTAAATCAAGTTTATTGAATTGAACAACTATTGATTTTCAGTTATTCGAAAATCGACATTAACAGAATCTACATTTAAGCCATGTAAATGAACTTAAATGGTCGAATTTTTTTATTTTATTGATAATATTAATGCTATAAAAATTATTTTGAAATTAAGGAACTAAATTGTGAAAACAGAAGAATTGAATAAAATCAAGATTTAAAAGTGAGTCAAATAACCATCAAGGAAATTGAGTTGAAATAATTAAAAGCTCTAGTCTAATAATAGAATTGGAAACAACACAAAATGACGAAATATTAAATATGTTCTATGCATAGGAATTAGATTTAAAATGTCACAGTTATTCAATCTTTTGAAAGGCCAGGGAAGATTATTTTCTATTCCCTGTTAAAATAAACCAGGTTCAACCACCCTAACTAAAGTAATGATACAAGCAAGTTAAAATCTAATTTACGTTGCACTTATTTAAAAAGGGTTTGCATGTATTCTAAAAATCTTATATAGCTGAGTAAACACGCGTTAAACGATAAATGTACAAAGAAGGCTATTTGAGTACAAAATAAAACGGCACACCTATCCATCTCACTTAAAACCCTGTAATGAAATGCTCGTACTTATGTTGAATTTATACGTTGGCCCAATTTTATCTAAAGTAAAATTGTAAAAAATTATTAAGGTATTTCCAAAGCAAAAAATTCGCGATCCGACATTTAAGGGAAATTCATTATTTTTTATAAACAGAATCTGACTCGAAATGATCTGAATACGATCAATATTTTGATACGATACTGAATACGATCAATCATTCTGTATTTAAATTATATTTATAAGTGCGCATCTAATTGCCGCCTTTTGAATTTTATGATAAGCAGTAATTTATCACATTAAATATTGATAATTGTGAATTTTGAGGATCCGCTATAAAAATTATCATTATTTATAATTATTATTATGATGGTTATGAAGATTTGCGTCTGACTTGGCCAATTGAATTAATGTCAAAGTTTATTTAAACATCAATATTTAAGATATTTGTTCGTGAACAATCTACAAATAGACACCAAAAGTGTTGGTACAAACAGGTGAAAAAATAGGATATTTTATTTTTATTGAATAGGAATTTGAAATTTAAACTTGTAAACGTAATTAAAAACTTATGGCGAATCAAGGGCTAAGAATCACGTCTTATTGACGGCTCTTACAAACCAAAATGTCGCTTGTGCAAATCTCAGACACAATGCTCACAGAACACCTCTGAACCTGAGTATGCTGACCGAGATGTCATTTTTTTGTAGTGAAAATACATGTCTGTTTTCTTACAAAGAAACAATTGAAACCAGTGCTAATTTTTAATAGTATAATTAGTAATTTTTGACTGAAACCCTTTGGAAACACCACACTTGTTAATGATTCAGAGATAATGGATCAGAGAGAAATCAAGCGTCAAAAAATTCAAATAAGAGAAAAGAATTGCGGTTTATTAATGAATGGTTTTATAGAATCAGTTAAAATGTCATACTTATACAGGGTGTCCCACCGGGAACCGCCGCGATCGATATCTGGCAAACTATAATTAGGAGAAATTTTAAAATTGGACAGTATACGTAGGTCATTGGGGGCCAGCGATCTAAAATATTTTCAAGATGGCCGCGCTTCCGGTTATACCGGAAGTAGGTATCAACTTGCTTATTGTAGATGAAACACCCTATATATTATTACATTTTTGAGCTCTACTCCAAATTATAAACATATTTCAAGTACAATATCATATACCTAAGTCTAAGCGTTTTTGATATATTTGAAATTTTATGTAAAAAATGACAGTTGCAGCCACTCGAATAATCATTCATTTTTCCTATAAGGAAATATGTACAAATTAATTTGAGTCGCATTTCCTGTTGAAAAGGACTTACTTTAATGGAATTTCAACAAAATTTTCATAACTATTAATGCAAATTGGATAATGCAAATTGGAATAACTATTAATCCAAAGTGTTAAAAACAAAAAAGTTTGAAAATGACGTTGAGAAAACCGTCCAAAATCAAATTTTTTAAATGGAAACCCCCATTTTTGATAATTTTATCTTATTTACTGTTAAAATTAAGGGTAAGTTTGTGTAAAGTTGTCTATTCCAAAAGAGTTCAGTTTTCGAAATATTGTCAATTTAATGTTTTCATATGGCTATTTTGATGCATCTTATTCTAAATACTGTCACTCTTAGTTGCCATGACGAAAGTGGCCATTTTTAATTCAACCAAATGTCAAAGGAATGCTTACAGCCGTCAGTTACCTTTTGAAAATAATTAATAGTCAAGACGCTTAAATTATTCAAACGAAGATTTTTTAAACTTATTTATTATTTATGCAGAATGTGATAATGTTATATCAGGAACATGTGACACATTTTCCATTCGATATCCACAAAAACAGAAGCCTTCACGGTGTGCTGTTGAACAAATTATAGAAAATTTCAATAATTTTGGATACGTCTAAATAACAGTGCATGTTCAATTTATAAAGGCAACCAGAAAAATTAGAGAACCCTAGATTTAAAGAAAACTGTTTTTAGTTCTTGATATAATAATAATTAATAATATATAAACCATTCTTGATATAACTTTATCACATTCTCCATAAATAATAAATAAGTTTTAAAAATCTTCGTTTTTTAAGCAGCTCAAATTTGATTTATTTCGTTATTTTTTTATTTTATTATTTCGTGATTTATTTCGTTATTTCGTTTCATTTGAATTTAATGCGTTTTATGTTACAAATCTCTGTAATTAGCTACAGTTAAAAGTGGCTTAATTTACACGATCAAAACATTTAAAGATACCTTCGTTCTGATCATGGAACATTATTATAATTTTTTCATGTTATTTAAGATTCTGCAATCAAATATTTCTTGAATAACTAGTCGCTTCGTATTTAGTAGGATATTAGCTATGCATCAGGTACCGATTACATAAAACTTAATCTATTATTATGTGGAATTTTTTTACCCAGTGAACCGAAGTTTTACTTACGGTCCTGTGGGAAATTTATTTTGGTTGGATTTGGCAAAAACATTTCGCAAAACGCCTGCGCCATAATGAGCACCCCGAAGGGCCTGGCAATGCGCGCAAGCATTGACGCGTCCGCAGGAAACTGCGTGTTACGATGACAATCGCGATCTTTATCTGAAAAGTAGATTGAAAAAGGACGCGTATATCAGGAAGATATACAATATAATTCATGAACGAGGTGTAGGTATATCGCATAGCCCGTGCAAGGCGACGATTGTCTGCAATGAACTGAAGCATGGTGAAGCACACCTAGTTCGTACAGTGATACAAAAATAATTATTGGTTATGTCGTAAAACGCGTGAAAAACTCATATAATACGATGGTGTTAAGGTTTTTCAATGCTACAATTGTTTTCATTGCCGTTTTGTGTTATTTCCCCTGCTTTTCCTTCGGAAACCCGGAGTCAAGCGCCAAAGGGGGTAAGTGATTTTATTCTGCTCCGACACTTTGTATTCTATTCATTAGTGTTTGTTTGTGTGATATGCTGTATTAAGTGTAAAAGTGTTTCAAGTCGTTTCAGGTTCAGGTCACAGAACTAAACGTTACTTTAATGTTATTGGAAAGATTACAAAAACATCAGGTGATTTCTACATTTATTTACCTTATGTATAAATAACCTATCAAATCACTTATAACTAGACTAGACCGTGACATTGTTAATATCTAATTAATTATATTTTTCGTAATCCTAATAGATCATTTCTTTACAACTTATTGACATTGATATTATTTCAATTCATTCTGTATACTTTGCTGTATTTCAATTCAAATTAAAATAATATTCCTGGGTTCCAATCAATTATATTGTTTATTTTTTTTATGTTTTTGTAATAAGCAATATAATTGACTGGAACCCAGGAATTTTATTTTAATTATTTCAATTACAAATTAGTGACATTCAGTGATATTTCAATTATTTATTACGAAGGGATTGGTTGTTGTTTGGATTAAATTGTAATTTTATTCTCGAAAAAGTTGTTTATATTCTGAACACTATTCTGACGCTGCATAGTTTTTAATAATTGTAATGGTTCATCCTAATTACTAACTGTATTCAATTACATCAATAAAAACATAATTGTAATAGTATTTGCTGCTCCCAATGGAAATCTAGAATTATTAATTGAGAGGCAATTGACTAGTTAAAATAACTCTTCTTCATGTAGCGGCAATACAACACCACTTTGTTAAATTTTTGGGCAAGTTATTCTGCCTTTTTTGTCTTAAATTTTGTCCTTTAATATAAAATAATTACTTTAGCTAGTTTTTTTCGACATTTTTCAATCTATATTTTTAAATAATTAAATTATGGAACAAATCGAATCAAATTGATTAAATTTTAAACAATATCTCGATCATTTTCCAGTTTATCCACTTCTAACGTTCGAAGTTAGCAATATACCATATACGAGCCCTAACAACTATATGTTTGTACGACGCGAAAAACTCTTAATTGAATAATAATAATGTTTAATTTAAATATTTTTTCATTTGCAGTTGAAAAATCAGGTCTCATACATACCAGTTACTTAGGTATCATACAGTAACATGTTATCGCATTACTTTTTCATTTCTCAACAACTACAAGATAAAATAGCAGAAATGTTAAAAATTTCAAGACAAATAAATATTCAAGGGTGAGAACTTAGATTAATATCTGTCTGTTTAAGTTGGATGAGTGTCATACTTTCACATAAATGCATGAGAAAGTAACGCGTGGTGTTGCAACAGATAAAAAGGTACGAGAAATTTTAATTTCTCAATACCATAAACGCAAATCAATGCAGATATTTTCAAATCACCTAAATATTGCGAAACCAACGTTGAGACAATAATAAAAAATTTCAGGCCGACCCCGTATTATTTTCTGAAAGAGAACGTCGGTAGATCGACCAGGAGTGATAAGATAGATGGTTAATGATTATTTGCTGTAAAATAGAAATACAAAACACTGTCATTTTCTTTTTCCCCTGAACAAGGGCTCCCTCAAGGATCCCCGCTCTCACCGTTTCTCTACAATATATACTGCCATGACATATACAATTACAACTTACCAGACAAAAATCAAATCGACAGATCGGCATACATATTACAATACGCAGACGACACGGCACTTATTGTACATGACAAAACTACTGAGAGAGCAACGCAAAGACTCCAAACACTAACAAACAACACAATGACATGGTTTTATAAATGGAGACTAACACCAAACGCGTCAAAAAACCAACTTCTGCTCACAAACCACAGACTCAACGCTGATTCCCCTACAATAACAGCAGACGGCCAAACGACACAACCAAAAAACGACGTAAAATACCTTGGAATCACAATCGACCACAAACTTAGATTCACTAAACACATGCGAAACATCAGGGCAGAAACAATGAAGAGAGCGAAACACTTCCGATCACTAACCTACAAAGACAGAGGAATTAGCACAAACACCGCCACCAAAATATATAAAGCTATTTGTAGACCCTTGCTAGACTTTGGACATGTACTCATGACCAACGGAACAGAAAGGACAAAACGTTATACACAAACAACAGAGCAAATTGCACTAAGACTAATAACACGAATAAGACACCCCCAAAACCCACTACACAACCCCCCCACCCAACTACTATACGAACGCACAAACATGACAAAGATCTCTGAGAGACTCATACAGCTACAGACAAAATGGACAAACAACCCCTACAACTGGACCATACTGAATCCCCTTTGCCTTACAAGACCAACCAGACAATCCCGCTTCCGTTTCCCTACATTAACGCTACTCGAACACTTACAAACGCAACGGACTAGTGGACAATAAAATAATTTCTTCTTGCCACTGAAATCTTATTTATTCAATAACACTGTTAACCTAGAATGGGAGAATTTTCATGTTTGTTTTCTATCTGGATTGGGACTGCATGTATTAAACAAGGGCAGAAAAAATAATTAAAAAACTAATTATTTTGGGTAATAAAGTATATTTCTTTCTACGAAAATACATAAAACTTTTTAAATAAAAAAAAAGAAAATCTTAACTCTAATATTCCTACATAATTATACCACAAACATATTCCTTAATTGTGTGAAAAATTGCACTTTAATGTTTATTCAGATTTGGTGGGAGTTTTTTAATAATTTATATTTCTTCTCAGCCTCGTTCAAGTCGTGTCGATTCAGATCAAAGGGATTTGTATTTAATTTGAGGGGCCTATAAAAAATAAACTTTGATTCAACGTCAAAAACATTGTCTTGTTTAGGCCACACCCATTTGTTAATCTCAGGTTTTAAAAAAATTACGGTTATCTTCTCTCCCTGGAAACCTATTATGCGGCCCAAATAATCCCTATCATCATAAAAAACGAAGTAGTAGAATTCAAGAATAAGATTATCATTAGCCCTAGGCGTTTCTGAGTTACCATCTGATGAAAAATCTTCACCTTTAAATTCACTGTCCAATAACAAATCTTCATCTTCATGGTCATGACTAGAATCTGAGTCAAATTCTAATTTTGTTTTCTTTTTTTATTTTTCTTTATCTTCTTTTTTCCCTTATTTCCTTTAGAAGCAGATTTGTCTTTTTCTTTCCTTGTCTCTATATTTTCACGACAACTCAAAACGGTTGCGAAATCTCGGTATCATTTTCTGACGTTAGTTTGTTTTTCTTTGCTTATATCTGGAATTGGTGAAATTCCAGATATAAGCTGGGTTAACATTTTGCCTGGTGTATCTTCATAATGTTAATATCGGCTTGTTGAAGATTTTTTTCACCAATTCTTAGTGGTGACTCATCAACTTCAGCACAAAAACCATCTTGACCCTACAGGGATGAAGAAGAGCATGGCATTCTTTCAAATGTACGGGCTTCCGTCAGAATATCCGTATTTAAAAATGTGTAGTCTGGGATTGCATCTGGGTTAAATGGATAAATTCCGCATTTTCCAGTTTTTTTATTTGCTTGACTAGTTTCATTTCATTGTCTTCGCCGAGTAATGATCCAGGGCCTAGACGACAGTGCTTCTTCAAATAACAGGTTTTTAAGCGCCTCTTCTAAGTGGTTTTAGGCATCCCAAAAGTTCTAGCAGCTTGGTTGATTCCCATTTCGTTATTGTCTATTGCTAATACAGCCTTTTCAGGTTTTCCTCAGTCCATTGGCACCTTTCTTTAGTATTTTTTAAATGTACACAATAGGCATCTTGATTAAAATACTGAAATTACAAAAGTAAGCAAAAGTAAATGCTGGTCCGACTGTCCTACTAAATATTGGTCCAACTTTCCGAAATGGTAGGGACAGATGGACCATCATTTCATTGCTATATGGCTTTCATCTACTGGAGATTTGTAGACTAAGGAATTGGGTAAACCCATAATTTATGCTTTCAAATTGATTTTGTAAAAAAATACTTACCCTTTTCTTAACAAACGAAGTAAACATAAAACAAAAAAGAACTTTCAGCTTACGCTTAACTAGGTTAAACATACAAATTTTAGAATAAAACGTTGTGAGGTGATAGAGACAAATGGCACCCTATGCGTCCCAGAATCATGTGAATTTCGCTGCGTGATTGCACTGTCGAAAAATCGAGGGGTTTTTGAATTATTGTCACTGGACCATCTCTCCCTACTTTACCCTATTTTTTATCGGCTTCCGTTTTAGGCAAAGGAAAAGCCACTATTGACAGCTATTCAAAAGCAAAGGCGTTTGAATTCGGCTAGATGCGTAGGTGATTTTCGGAAAAGAGTCATATAAAAATAGAGGCCTTTCATAAAGACTGTCTAAAGTGTACGGTAAAATTTCTCCTAGGGGTTATGATATGGGGATGTATGAGTAGTAAATGCGTTGGCAAATATCAGTTTGTTGATGGAACTATAAATGCAGAAAAGTTCCAACAAATTTTATCTTGTTTAATTCCAACTATGGAACAATATTTTGGAAATGGAAATTGCATATTTCAACAGGAGGGTGCGCTTTCTCACACAGCTAAAACGACCAAAAAGTGGTTTGGAGATCATAATTTGAAAGTTTTATCGTGAACCTCAAGCAGTCCCGACTTGAATGTTATAGAAACTTTATGGTATCAGATGAATAAACCATTGCGAAACGATCCTCAGCGTACAGTTCCGGCGTTAAAGGCAAAAATAACTGAAATTTGGAATTCAGAATATTGCAAGACTTGTGGGTTCAATGCCAAAACGTATAAAAGGCGTAATTGCAGCGAAAGATGATTTTACTTCTTATTAAAATTCGCTTTCAAATAGTTATATTAAAGATCATCCGAATATTTAGTTGTCAGTAAGTTTGTTCTATTTTTGCTAATTTATTACATAGAAAAAGCAGAATAAAAAAAATTCCATTACCACCCTTTTATTATTATTAGGAATTATGAATTCATTTTTCAATAGAAGAGGCTCGGTAACCTCAGGCACTCCCAGGACCGTTTTCGAGCCTATTAGCTCTTGTCAGCTGGGCTTAGCCTGGAAATAGCGAGCGCTCCCGAAACCTGCACTTTATTCTGCCAATGTATAACACATAGGGAGGGAAAGGCACAACTTTCCACACTGTTGAAATCCAACATGGGAAAGTTTTTGAAAAATGACGGCTCTGATGATTCCGAAAGCTTTCATTTTTCAATAACTATAAATTGTTTATTTTTTACACATTGGGCATCGTCCGCACATATAGTTGTTAGGGCTCGTAGAGTATCCTTTGATTAACAATTTTACTTTGAGTTTTTTTTGGAGAAATGCAGTTTTCAACCACTCATTGAAATTCACTACTTTTCTATAAAATAACAAAGAACGTCATGATCTCCACGCTGTCTATATTAACAGTCACAGCGACGCAGTTCAAAAAATTTCCAAGTTGCCTAATTTATATTTTCTTTCTACTTGATTTTTCCTTAGACACATTTCCTAGCTATTTGGATCAGTTTTGGTTCGTTTCGGTAAATTTTTTTAGTTTTCGTCAGTTTGCGTTAGTTATCGCTAGTATTTGTTAATGAATGTTTCTTTAAAATAAAGCCAAACAGCTTTTTCCCCCGAAACACGAATTGGGCAACAGGTTATATTGATTCAGTAATACAGTGATTGTTGAATTGATCAACAAGTATTGATTTTTGCCCTTGTAGCATCGGCATTGTCGAAGGTGTTAGGCCTGCAAACTTAAATGGCGTGGCCTGTTTTTTATGGAAAATTTTTAAAACTAAAAAAATGGTTTATCTATAAGGTGAGCATATTGTTAACTTCCAATGCGAGTGGTGGATAAACTAGAAAATTACCAATATGTCGAATTTATTATACACCGCGATGGTAGTATTCACACTCGCATTGGAAGTTAACATGGAACAAGAAGGAAAAGCGAAAAATACGTTTATTGATAGCAAAGAGCGATGTAACGCGATACGTTTAACGGGAAGACTTTATTTTAATGTACAGGCGGCTCGAGTGCCGAGAAATTGGGGAAAAAACAAATATAATTTTACCGATATCAAAGATAGGGCATACAAGGCATATTTTTTGAAACAAAGCAATTTGAACTAAAGTCGAGATAGAAGTTTGAAACAAAAACGCAATATGAGACCATTTTATGTTAAACCCAATAGCAAAAAAGTTATAATTAATTTAACGTAATTATTAATGTCGAATCAGAAACAAGATCCCGGTTTTATTTGAATGAACTAATGACTGACGTGTTCCTACTAGGCCTGGGTAACGCAGTGGATTTGCAGGTGTTGATGCACTAATACCAATACAGCTTGTCGCATCAATACAACGCGTCAGCGCTTTTTATGATGCAGTTAACTCAATACTATAAAATAAATATGTTGGGAGATAACAGAGGTCCATGTGTTGAGACACATTTGTTTAATCGTCCACAAACCCTAAAGTAGCAGTCAAAAAACAAAAAACACATGACTGCACTGAAAAATGTACTGCATATTGTTTAATGTAGAAAACCACTGTAGCGCTTAAACCGTTTTGGATCGATTCTATTCCATCTCGCATTATACTCAAATAAGCTATAAATATTCTGATACATCTGTCTGAAATTTCGCTCCGAAAATTCTGCACCCGCGAGCATAGTTCCAATATAGATCCTGATCATTCATGGGACTCAAACCTGATTTTTCACTGTCAATGTATTGCATTGATCGATAATAATTACCAATTCGTATTCATTCTCCATTGCGACAATGTATGCCCTTTCCCCAAATTCTCTCTTGGTTAACGTTCCTTTCTTGTGCTTCGGGTTATTCAATCACACATACTCTATTTAATTAAACCGCATCGGGTTGGTGTTAAGGGGTTTTGGGTTAAGACTTGTTAGCAACTAAGCGTTGACCTTTAGGGGATTTTCCCTTAGATCTATCGAAATCAGATCTTGTTTTTGATAAAGCAGTAAGTAAGTAGCGATCCAACAGTATAAATTTATTCACTGTATAACGCATGATTCGTGTGTTAAGATTGAAACCAGTATTCCATCAATAGCAACAATTGTTTGGGTCTTTATTATTGATCAAGTGCACATGTGTATGAAAAAGCGTCGTTTCTGTTCGCCCGTGTTGCCTCTTCCTTTCTTGGTTATCTGGTCGCGCATCGCCACCCTGCACCCATCATCCCTCTGGTCGACCATCGACATATACGAAACAACGCAATTCACAAAATAATCGGACAGCAGCCAAATTTGCTTGATAATACAGAAGCGTGCGAATAAATATTAATTATGATATTAGAATGTGCTTCAATTTGACGATATAATGAGGAGGCGCCGAGCGTGAGTTTATGAGCTTGAGGAAAATAAATGCGATTAGAGAGGAGGGGGAGACTAAACGCGATTGAACTCGAACGCGATTGCATGTGAACTATATCAGAACCACACGGGATCTGCAATTTTCCAAAGATGCACTTTCTGACTGAAAAGGAAACTAACTGGTATCCATTATCAAATTGACTCAGGAAACAATCGGACAGTGGCTAAATTTGCTTGATAATACAACAGCACGTGAATAAATACGAATTTTGAAATTAGAATATGGTTGCACTTGAATATGTAAGAAGACGGCGAGTGTCAGTTAATGATTGTGGAAATTAAATGCTACTGGAGAGGATGGGGGAGAATAAAAGATACTGACTTTGAACGATCATTTATTAGAACTATATGGGACCTGTCATTCTCCAAAGAATTCTTCTTGAATTCTGACTCAAAATTCATTATCAAATTAATCGACGAACCGGGCTGTTGAAACAAGGTTTAGCTTGTAGAAGGCTTCCTTAGTGGACTCGGATTTTTAACAAAGTGCGACTCGACTGCCGTCGCAGTAATTCAAGACTTGTATTTTCGACCAAAAAAAAGTCGACCGAATCAGTGAATAAGCAATATTTTAAGTTTTTTAGAGATGATTCGTAATGCTTGGGAAAGTCACAAAACGGAAAATTATAAATATCAAAATTTGACTCATGAAAGGTTCTATCAACACGGATCTTGCAAAGGTTTTCAACCAAACGTTTTTTCGCCGCACTGAGAACATGCCTTAAGAGTAATAGGTGACGAACTTAGATCGTGGTCCTGATGCTGTATATAATGAGAAACTTCGAATTTTTGTCAAAACTTCTCAAAAATTATGATTTGTCACGTATACCACTGCAACTAACAAGTTTTGAACTTGATCTAACTGAATCTTTTTAAAGTTTAGGAATATGTGACAAAATCTATTCACATAACAACGTTCTATCCAAAATGTGATTACGAGAAATTATATATTTTGAACCGTTGTAATAAGACCGTTCCAATAAAGCTAATTAGAAAAAAAAACCGCTCTCAAGAGTATCTATCGAAAAGATCCTAATATTTCGATATTTTCAATCTATTCCTACTATAATTGGCAATTTTCATTCATCAAGTTTGAGTCTGTCTATTTGAATTGGAAGATGGACCTTGAAACACTCAGCTGAAAGGGATTTGAAAAAAGTTCGAAAATCTCATCAGATATTTGCAACAATTTCAGAGATATAAGCTGTTTCTAATTTTACCGTATTCTTATGTTTGCTTTTATCAGGTTTTTATAGGTTAGGCAATAGGTTCTTATGATACAGCATATATTTCGAACCGTTGCCAGGACATAAACTGCTCTAATTGGACATGCATTAAAAAGTTTACATTTTTGCATCTAATTTTCAAGCTGTAAATAAGTTCGGAAAATATAGAGCCCCAGACCCCCTAGCGCACAAAATTCAACTAATAATTTCGATATTTTTATCCGCTATCGAGATATAAATAAGAGTTATCAATAATGCACGGAAAATACGTCTATCTGTACATGGATGGATGTTAGGTTTGAACCTTTTTAAGGGTTTAAGGATACCCAAAAAGGACAAGATAAATCTAAAAACGCTGAAAATTGATCTTATGACTTAATAGATATTTTCGACTGCTTTTGAGACCTAAGCTATTTTAATCTTCGGAGTCGTTATATATGTTTTTCTATTTTCGAATTTTTTCTATTGTAGTTTCCAATTTCTAGATGTTACGAATTTATGCTGAAGCATTACCTTATTATTAACCCTCAAGCAACTGGTATTCATTTTATTTAAATCTAAGAAAAGCTATCCAGCTTTCATACAGGCCTTCATCCAGCTTTTACTACCAACATTGCGTTTACAATTATCAGATAGTTCGAAATTGCATCCACTCCATCTAGGCTTTAACTTATCTAACGTCCAATTCCGAACTGGTCATATCGGGGGGTCGTTCAACTGCTCTTATCTTACCTTCTCCAAGCTCCAATGGCTATGATTTCCAGCCGTGTTCCGACCGAGAATTTTGATCATGGTTAAGCAACACAGATAGAAGGCTTTATGGTCTATAAGAGTTATATGGGAAGTGTCCTTACATTTCGGGTAAAACACACATTTTTTATCTGCTATTGATATTTCAACAGTACAAGGTCATTATATTTATGTCTAATTCTGTTATCTGTTTACTTTCGCTTCGTGTTTCCGTAATGAATCGGGATGATAAAATATTCATTTGTAATAATTGCGCTTAATTGTAGTATATGATTGATTAACGGATTTTGATTAAGACGGTGATATTTGCTGCGCTGGTGATATTGCTAGAGTGGTATATGAGGAAAAGGTCCTCAATATATCAATCACCTTAACATGAGCCTATTAAAAGAACAACGTTTTTGCGTGCCGTTCGTACCCAATGTATGTGTCCCGTTGTGTCTATCTAATCGTGCTGTATATGCCACCTCGAAGACATTAGAGTTCAAATTAGTGATGGGGAATATCATGTATATATGAATAAAATAGCGCGCTATATTTTAAAAAGGAATAAACGAATATACATTTTCGCTTAAAGCTATTTTATAACGTTATTGCCAATACCAGTCGTTATTATAATCACTAATTATGTAGCGGCCAGTGTTTTTGCACTGGATTTACTGATCCACTGTTTTCATTCCCAAATATCCTATTACTTTAAAAATCAAATATATAACAATTTTGAAGGAGTATTTTGTACTGGCCATTGAGGGAACAACGAAACACAGACCAGTCAGAAATCTTGGTAGTTTTTGATAATAACGGCTCGATACTATTTATTTTTATGATTGTTTGTCGCTTTGAATTTGAAAACGCACATCCGCTACGTGAGATATTTGAATGAACAACGAACCCTTTATTACTAATAGTCAATAATCTGGGAACAATTTGTTTTGAAATTCCGAGTATTTAATCAGTGAACGCAAGTCGTCTTTCTGCAAGAAAGGCAAATGATATCTTTCTAATTGTAAATAAGATTTTAATAAATTTGGGACATTGTGTATTATTACTGAAAAAGCGCGATTATCTGGCTTTGTTTCTCTTTTCTATTTAATTTAATAGATAAATAGGGGCACCTTAAAATATAAAAAGAACGCAAAAATATGTACACCATTTAACTGAAATTATAGAATAAGTGAAAACTGTCTGTTATTTTTGTTTAGCATATAGAGCGCTAAAAAAATATAGCCGTTATTCCCATCCTTTGTTCAAATTTGTATCGTCACTCTTGTTCAATATCTATATCTATTTGCCTAACCACTGATGTATTTGCCTCATTTTCGAATATAGTTTAAGTTTTTTCGGAATCATATTTCGAATGATTGTTCCTAAGTTTTCTACATATCTTAGCATTTGATTCTGGATTTCTGTCGCTAAGTGTGACAAAGACATTTGAACTTTCCGTTAATCATTTTGATGCTGTTTGTGTCGCTTCAAGTTGATTTCTGGCGTTTTCATTATGTTGATATTCCTTCTTTAGGCGTTCTTTCCTCGTTATCTCTTTACAGCCAGTCCAATTGCTGGAACAGTAATCTCTCCAGGCTTTTAAATTTTAATTTCTGGTTACTTTACATCCAGTCCTGTCCTGTATCAGCATGCACAACTGTAATTTCTAATCAATACAGACTTAACTCAGTTGAGTTAAGATAACTGTAAGTCACTCTAATTTCGATGTATCGTGATTAATCCCACGTGTGATTAATTATTTCCGAAAACATAATTTTGAGTGTTTAGTAAGTCAATGCATTATTTTCTGAAGATTACTGTACTAGTAAGTTTGGAGAAATATTTTTTTGATATACCAATATATGCTTGTTTTTGCACTTACAGTATGTTGAAGTTTTATTTAAAAGACAAAACTTAATTAATATCGCCGCTTCGAAATTTTGATTATATCTTTGTCGTTGTAAAGAACATTTGTTCCCTATGGAACAAATGTTAACTGTCAAAGTTAACATTTGAAAGGACACATCTTGTATTAATGTATATTTTTGTGAAATTCGTATGTTTTGCTGCGTGCGTACCACAATAGTAAAACTTAATGCACCTTTTCATCGCAAAATATAGATTATGGCATCGAATATTCTAAGCGGTTTTCTGTTTTATTTCCAACCGGTGGGTCTAAAACTAAGCGTTTTTGGATACCATATTCGATAAGGAATAGTAGTAGTAAACATCTTTATTTCTAAAAAAGGCTTTCGACCTATCGGTCTTTCTGCCCTTGTTTAATACATGTAGTCTTAATCTAAATAAAAAACAAATATGAAAATTCTCTTATTATAGGTTAACAATCTTATTAAATAAACTTTCCAATTCTAATGACAAGAAAAAATTATTTTATTGTCCACTAGTCAGTTGCGTTTGTAAGTGTTCGAGTAGCGTTGATGTAGGGAAACGGAAGCGGGATTGTCTGGTTGGTCTTGTAAGACAAAGGGGATTCAGTATGGTCCAATTGTAGGGGTTGTTTGTCCATTTTGTCTGTAGGTGTATGAGTTTTTCCGAGATCTTTGTCATGTTTGTGCGTTCGTATAGTAGTTGGGTGGGGGGGTTGTGCAGTGGGTTTTGGGGGTTGTCTTATTCGTGTTATTAGTCTTAGTGCAATTTGTTCTGTTGTTTGTGTATAACGTTTTGTCCTTTCTGTCGATAAGGAATAATATCCTACAAATAATGCATGTACTTACCGGATACCTCGTGTAACATAAATTACTAATTGTATGCTGTGCTCCATAAAGAAGGGAAAACTATTCTAACCTAGACATTAGCTGGTTGAAATTAGTCTTCATGCAAAGTTTACGAACAGTTCATACTTCCAACAAGTGCTAAAACTTAGAAAATTTTAGACATTTCAAAATATTGAAAGTGAATTTGAAATTGAACATAAAAGGAAGATTAAGCTGAATATTGAACAGTCTTGCAGATGTCCAAAGCGTATATTTATACATTGCGTAGGTTTTCAATAGAAGGATTGTTTGATTGCGACCTTAAAGATTGGAATGTTTATTTGCGTATAGGTATTATCACACATCACACAATATCGGCAATATGCCGATATTTCAGTGGGAGCAAATATCAGATAGCAAATAATTTTATAACTGCAGTTATCAGAAAGAGATGAAACCCTGGAAGGGCGATCCCCTACTAAACCTTCCATCGTGTTCGATTCCGAATATAATTCTGAAATAAGAAAAGGACCAGAATTTTTTTAAACTACGTTTTCGAATATAGCTGCATGCTAAATTCTCGAAATTGCGAACATGCTGACGAGGAATAGCGAGGTTTGGCGAAAATGGCCAAAATGGCCAAATTAAGCATTACGAGATCGGAAATCGCAACTTCTAAAAATAAATAGATTGCCTGGGTGGTTCTCATATTTAGTGCATTGATGTAATTATATGAAATTAATATAATTGCCATTTCTTTCGTCCTGAGTATTAAATCAGATTAATACAGATTAACAAATATAATTAAATATTTTATATAATTACGTACTTGTCACTGTGAAGGTTATTAGAAAATTTATGATTACACATGTCAATTAATGGATCGTTTTTTACATGACTACTTAAAATTGTTAATTAGTGCATCGTTTACCTTTGATATAAACTGGAAGAAACCTGAGTTTATTACAATTAACAATAATTAAAATATAATCAGGGATGTTGAAAACATTTGGCAATTAATGTTTTACTGCAGGGTTTCCCAAACTTTTTCAATAACGGAAAACTTTGCAAACCCAGAAATTTTAACGGAACCCTTACTGAATTTTATTTTAACACCTAAAAATAAATTATGTAACGTTTTTCCACTTTCCACTCGAAACTTTATTTTAACACCTGAGAAAAAGTCACCTCATTTTTCATGGGGCCCACATCAGGGCGTATGAAATGTCAAGCAAATGTTTTCGAGGAACAGTAGTTCCCGTGCCGGAGAACACCAGTGAGTGTTCCGCGCAACACAGTTTGGGAACCTCTGTTTTATTGTATTGTCTATGAAAACATAATTACAAAAAGGGCCGGAATTCCTGTTCGCTTTCTAAATAAATAATTAATTAAATGTCACTTACATTGAAATTGAAAATTTATTAATAATTTATAAAGTTCTAGCTAATAGAATAATTCATTATATAACATACAAGTTGTCCTGGTGTTTATGGTGTTCGAATTGGGAAATAAAATTGGTCCGTACGTTACGTACGGATTATTTATCATATTAGAAGCTGATGCAAATATTGTTTAAGAATTATACCTTTGTGGAATTTGTAAATGCGGTTCGGTTTATAAGTATATGGCCTTCTGTCATGTCACAATTTTCTTTTATGCAGTATGAATTATATTTTTTTTAATATGCGATGATCCTCCAAATTACTTCATTTATTTCCGGAATATGCAAACACTTTAACGTCCAAATTTGTACATACACTTCTAGATACGAATAATAAATAAGACAAGCTAATTCGCTGTTGAAAAAAATGCTTTCTATAAAATTTAAATAATCCCACCAGTATAAACAAGTGTTTTGCTAAAACACTGCATCGAAGTTGAAGTAGATCATGAGTACATACATGATACAACGTACATTGTACTCACTTTATACACTGAAAAATAGTTAATATAACACCAACTCAACTAAAAACATATTTCTAATACAATGTATTGTATTAGAAATATATTGTTTTTGTTTTTATATACTAATATCCTGTTTTTATATGTTGATTTTATCTGACGCGTAATAGCTTTATGGGGACTCTTAGAAGTCCAAAACACTGTGTAAAATAAAAAAATAAAAAGCAAATTATTTGGAATTTCGTGTAAAACGATGTAAGAAGACATAATTGTGAAGTAATTCGACCCTTTTATTAAAGGGTTGACAGTCTTCTGTTCCAGATTTAAAAACTGCCATAAAACATGAAAAAGGAGAAACATTTTGGAAAATGTTACTGAAGAAATTACTTTCATTCTGTCTTCGAATAAACATTACTATTATTGGAAGAATTCTAATAAATGATTGATTCCTTTTGTTTGATTAATTAAATGTTTTCAAAAATTACGCATTTGGCGCCAATTTCTAAATTATATAAACAAGCAAACAACTATTACTTCCGATTAGAATTCTATTAAACAAAAAATTTTACTTTCTTGCAAATATCAAAAATGTTAAACCGTCAGATCAAGGAGTCACACGTCAGTAACAAAAACCCGGCAAAAATCAATTATCATAAATTTTAAATAACAAGCAAATATTCCATTATGCATTTTCAGTTTATGTCTGACTGTTGGTTAATCGAAGGTGATATTACAGATCTATCAATTCATTTTCATTCAAATAGTACTCGAAATTCATCAATTACGTTTCATTAAAAAAATACCAGAGTCGCACTGGGAGCACAACTTTTGAAAATTTTAATCCGTAGATGTCAACTTTTTTGCGATTTAATTGGCAAAGATACACAACAGAACAAACTTCAAAGTTTATTTAGTTCATAATTTATTTGGAATTAAAAATAAATTTGCAGTAAATTGTTTACAAAATTAAAACGGTGGATATTTCTAATATTTCATTAGCATTTATGACCGAGCAATCAGGCAACGAACCTTTTTCAATCATGTGTTCTGTTGGACAAACTTGCATGGCCATTTAATCGGTAAGTCGTTACGTGTGCGCCGCGCTTACTGTTATTGCAATTTATGTCTCCTCTTTAATAAAAATATCAATTTTGCTGTAAACGATCACTATTTCTTTTCATCTAGAAATTAGGCAGACAGACATTGTCTAAACAAATAAAATGTTAATATATAAGTCTAGTTAGACACATATTCGTATTTTATGGTTGTGCATCCAATAATGCGCACAATCTCCAGTAAGCTGACTAAAATGCATATTTATTTTATGACCAATCGCTAATTTCATTAATGTAATATACATATATATCTTTTACATTACCAGAGTTACTCAACAACAAGAAATTTTTTTAACTTAGGTCATTTGTTATATTAGTATGTAACTAGACAACGTTTTCGTAGATAATCTAATATTGGTACGCCTGTTAAACGTTTATTGAGACGGTATAAAGAATCCACATTAGTTTATATGGGCGGAGCTAGTAGAATTAACATAATAAGAAATGACACATTTGCAAACTCGTATAACTAAATAAAATTCGAAATAAACGAAAATTTATCGGTTTCTCAGCAACTATTTCGAAGTACCACCAGAATAACATGTTAATTTCCTTGTAAATTAAAACAGTAGAATGCACTTAAAGTTGAATAGAACTTCAAGTTCAATAAGAAAATAAAAACGGTGAAACACTGGCAGCAGTTCAGCCTAAAATCGATCGAGTCGTGCAAAAAATAGGAAAACTTCCCACCCTTAATACCTCTCTTACAGTTAAAAGTATAAAAAATCGGAAAGACACGTCAATTTTATTTGTATGGGAGACATTTTAAATTAATATTTTCAGCCTTCTTGTTTCAACCCCCTAGGAGGGGTAGATGTCACCCTTAGAATCTTAAATGGGAATGGGAGTCAAGTGGCACATCGTTTTAAAGAGCCTTCAATTCTCTTTTCGGTGACATGACCCTCCCCTGACTCTTCCGCGCTAAGCCCATGGGTGGAACCGTTTCAAAAATGGAAATGTTAACAAACAAAATTGGAAATGTTAACAAACAAAATTGTCGATATGGGAGTGACGAAAACACAGCATATTTTTCGAGAAAGACATACACAATATTGGTCGTTTATTTATTGAAGGAAAATTGACAGGTGATCTGTACCTTAAGATGCTTGAAGAGACTATTGATCCTCTTATCACGCATTAGCTGGAAACTCAAATTGATGCAGAAGATAATTCAGTTTTACAGGAGAATTGATTCCAGCAGGACGGTGATCCTGATCCACGTCATTATTTTCTTCCGGCCCGACAGTGGTTAAACGAGAGATTCCGGAATAGCTGGTTTGGCAGAAGTGGACCAATTGAATGACCTCCAAGTTCACCTGATTTAACACCCTTAGACTTCTTTCTTTGGGGACATCTAAAGTCCATTGTTTATACGACATACTCTGCTGATATTGATGATCTTAAAAGGCGAATTGCAGCAGAATGCCGGTCAATTCCCGGTGAAGTTTTCCGAAATGTTAGGGAGGAGTTTGAAAACAGACTTTATTATTGTTTACAGGAAAATGGACAACATTTTGCATAACTGATAAGGTAGTGCGTAAATAGATCCCATGTGTTTTATTGTAGAAATTTTTCTTCCGCAAATTAAAAGTTATTTTTGTCGAAGTAAAATAATCAATAAATGAGATATCAATTGTTTAAACTAAATTTTCTTTCTGTTATTCAACGATTTTAATGGTGTCACCTACTCTTCTAATCATGTGTACGGCAAGGAGAGCCAATACAATAATTTTTGTGTAAACACTAACCTGGAAACCAACATAGCAATGCGGTAAAATTTAATTGTTTCTGCAACTTTGAAACGCGATTATTCGGAAACATCTGGACAAAAAGCAACAAAGTAGAATCCGACTGAAAAGCGAACCCATTCCCATTTAAGATTCTAAGGGTGACATCTACCCCTCCTTACGGGTTGAAACCAGAAGGCTAAGCATATTTATTTAAAGTGGTCCCCTTACAAATAAAATTGACGCGTCTTTCGGATTATTCAAATTTCTAACTGCAAGAAAGATATTAAGGGTGGGAAGTTTTCAAATTGACACCCCGTATAAAGTTCAAGTTGACACCGATTAAATCTTATACCACTCGCGTTCTGTATAAATGTTTACTATGATTCAATAGACTTTGCATATACTTTACTTTCATTGCTAAGTGACGAGTAATAAAAAATAAGTGTGTTTAAAAGAAATTATTTTTTTATGTCGATGAAAATAAATCATGTCACGTATTTTACTCGTGGGCAGCAGAGCTCTAGTTTCTCCTTACAATGAAATTAAATATTACCTGTTTTTGAATCAACATGTGACAAATTTACATGATACTAGGTTGCGTGATTTCCCATAGAATAGTATGACATTCTGCATCTCGATATCCAGCGTAAAAGCATGCTTTTAAACGAAAAGCGTTTTCCAAATTGATTTTTACTATAAAATGAAAACTTTTAAAAATGAGACATTCAGCATTGTAAATCATATTTAAAATTAACGGTTGTTTTCTCTATTTTCCTTATTTTTAAGTTTATTGATACAGTGTGATACAAGATATAATGTGAATTGACTGGTTTCTAAGAAAATCCAAAAATGCAGATGCTATTTCTAAAGATCTTAAAAATTTTGAAGAATGTTATATGCACATTAGGCTCTTGGCATTTTTAATCCATTTGAATAATTGAATTGATCCATTTGCCGCTGGTATTTCTTTGTGACGATCAATTTGTCAGTAACAAACACATTTTATTATTGAGCTCCTTTTGATTAATCTTCACTCACGAAACCATTTTTTGTAGTAAAATAATAGTTTTCGTTCAGCGATTTTAATACATTTCTATAGTTCTTAACGTATTTTTTACTATTGCGTAGCGATTAAAGTTACTTAAAAGTACTTCGTGTGTTTGTTATTTTAAGTTGAAGTCTTTAAGAAGTACTTTTAAATTATAATTTTTTACAATGCTTCAATTGTTTAAAACAATTTGCTCGGCTCCCACTTTGCGTGTTCGCGTTTCTAAGTAATTGTGAAACTTTACATTGTTTCCGAAGCGATTTTCCCAGAACAGATCCACCTGCTACAACGAAGACGACTTTTCATTTCTTAATATAAGTTAGCTCTCTGATTAAGTTATTCAATTCAGAGTTTTCAATTTACACGTCCTCTAATATATTCGTTATGGTATACTCGTATGTGTAAAACTCTGAACTGTAAAAGCAATCTGTAACTTTTGACGAAATCACTTTGGTACATTTTGTATTTTTTGACATTATTTCTTTCAGTTCTCTAGAATAATTAATTATTTCAATAAGAATGACTTATAATTTTCATGAGTGAAAATTTAAAGTGTAAGGACATGCGTGAGCAGCGTCGAAATTAATTTATACTTTCTGTATCTTCTCGTATTATCAATTTTATTTATTTTATATTTATTCAATTTATTATCAATTATTTTTTAAAGACTTTTTAGGATAAAAATTAGTCAACAAATTCTTTTCATAATGAAAATCGATGAAAAAACGAGCACACTTTGTATGAAAATTCTAAGGTTTTAGTTCCTTTTTCTTTGAGACATTTGAGTGACTTTTTCCCACTGAACTGGCCACAACTTTCCACCTTTGAAAAGTGTGTTTGAAGAATACCGCACTTGTTCTTCAATTTTTTAAAGACTTAAAATGAGTGAAAACCTGAGATAAAAACTAATGAAAAATGTTTCAATTCTACAAAGCACTTGAAAAATCAATTTTTTTCTGGTTCTTCCAATTTTTTTTTAGATTGAAAATCCATGAACCCCCTAGCACTCTTCCGACATTTGAGCGACTTTTTCCCATTGAAATGGCTACAGATTCCATCTCTCTAAAAGTGCATTTGATAGAGAAAAGCCGCGATTTTCTCAACTCTTCGATGCACTTGAAAAATCCAATTCTTCAGGTTTTTAAATTTTATTCATAACAAAAATCAATAGAAACACCAACACACTTTGTATGAAAATTTTAAGGTTTTATCTTGTGGAAAACAAACTCAGCTATCTTACTTGAAACCTTCGTCCTGCAAAGGATCAAGAAAAATCGATACATGTACAAAATACAAAACATAAAAATTTCGGAGCTCGTTAGCTTGCAAATAACAGTTGGGTTTTTAGGTGATATCCCCGTTTTCTCGCAAGTTTAACTGTTTAAATTTCATGGCGATATGTTCGCTCTTAAAACAATTCCTAGGCAAAGTTGGAAAAAAATGAGTTCTTATTTGAAACGCTTTCGTTTTGTGTGAATAACATTTTACCAAGAAGATGACTATAAATAAATAAAATAACAAAACTTTTTGCCTAACAACTTTAATGTATTGGTTTCTTTTGTTATTGATCCTTTGTTAGCCAATGGGTTTTGTTTTCACATATTTTAAATTTGCTACTTGGATTAGATGCTAAGAGTAAAAATGTCTCACGAATAATATTTGCTCATAATTAAATTGGGATGTAAAATAAATTATTAAGTTATGAATTGGTTTTTGTTAATGCGTCAGCAGTTTATTTTGATTTAGGTTTTAAAGGCCAAAAGGAAAGTTTCAAAATGAGTTCCTAACTCATGTTGAATTAATATTTTTTTTAGGCACGTTATAGATTTTTTCACCAATTGTACTGATTGACTTATGTGAAATGACATCATATTGTTGGGAACAAGTTTTTGGGATTTCACAATTACACTGCTGGTTTTGTGACAAAAATAACATTGATTGTGATCAATTTGGATAAACATCCGAACGATTTGCTTGAGTTCGCGAGTTTATAGTTAGGCTTAAATCATGTGTAATTTGCTGTGGGAGCGCAGTAAAGCTTGAAAATATATCTTGAGATTGTTGAGCATTCACATGAGTGTTTATTGTTCCGATAAAGACTGTTGTGACTATCGTTCGATTAAACTTACCATTGCAACCATTGCATGTTTGGAATATTGCGCAGTTATTGAAATTGCGTTCAAAATTTTGGTTCAAATTGTCGATAATTTTAAAATTGATTATTAAGAGCGAAAATTAGGTATCCTAAGATGATATCGCATACTTATATTTGAAGATGGTGGCATATAAGTGAGCGGCAAATTGGTTCAGTCAATGGATATGTTGTAGTTTTTAATAAATGTTTAAATGGAATTATCTACACAATTTTTGAAATAATTAACATTAGATTGTATTGCTCATTCACGTTGGTCTTTAGACTATGATATCCTGTACAACACAATCACATATATTTAATCGGCAAATATATTAATAATAAATAGTGTAGATATAATATAGATTGCCTATTCACGCTAAAACTGAAACGTTTTGAATAATAAAAATGATAAAACAATAGATGAATAGAAGCCCGATCAGATTATTTCATCTCCATTGTCTGCTACCTTCGGCTATAGATTAATGCAATTTAGAAGACCCTATTTGCATTTGGGTGGGCAGTATTCCTAGTATGTGTTTTGGTGTCTGCCGGCTCTCCTCCAGTTATTAATATAATGCTTCACATTGTTTGTTTTGTTCTTTCATTTGAGCGGTATGTGGTTAATAATATAATAGGGTTTCATTATGTAGGTAAAACAATTGCACACATTCAACCTAGATTTTCTTCCCCCTTAGACTAAAGAAATTAGAGGAATATGGTATTGCTTGTATGTATGTTATCTGTAATGTGATATTATCGATTTGCAATTTCCACCTTCATTATCAATGCTTCTGTCGTTCCATTGCCTACTTTGCATTGCCTACTTTCATAAAAATTCCCATTCCGCACTATGCGGCACTCTCCTGAAAATATCCCCTTATAGTAATTCAATTTCCAGAGAAACATGTCAGGCTGAATTTCGCAAAGTATTCCGTCTTTTACGCGTTTTTTACTTTGTTCGATCGATTTTAAAAAAGTTTGAAAACAAGGAATTTTATTAGAGTCTTTACAAGAGTGGAGTCTGAGCTCTCCACCAAAGTCGAGATATTTGATTTCTCCAATAAGTTTCACATTCTGACTGTGAAGGTGAAATAAGAACGTTTCGCAAACAATTTCGACACTCGTTAATACAATGATGAAATATCGACTTCAAGGAGTTTGTGTACGACTACTCTGCAAGAAGCGATGTTTGAACACTTTTACGTCAATCATCCGGCTCAAAGGGCCGAAATTGCGTGGTCAATAGTGCATATTGTCTGTATTTGACTATAATAGACAACAAACATTTCATAGTTGGTTAGAATAAATGTATATATTTTTAAAAGCTTTGTAATGGTCACATGTTTTCCCCTTTAAAATTGTCACATTGTAATAAAATCTAAGTATAATTTTTCATTTCAGTTGCCGATTGTTCTCTAAGGCAGTTTACATGTGCCAATAAAAAATGCATACCAATTGCATTTATTTGCGATGGAGAGAATGATTGCGAAGATAACTCCGATGAAAATCCTGTCCACTGCTCAAGTAAGCAATTCTTAAGTATTACATTACAGCATTAGGTTTTTTAGTTTAATTCGCAGTTTTACTATCTTTTTTATGACGCATGATATTAAAAATTATGATTATAGAATACTACCCGTAAATTTGTGAATTAACTTTCGGTTTTGCTGGCTGACTAACTATAGGTATGTGTATAATTCCAAGTGGAGGTGTTTCCTTATATTTTACAAATACTGGCGCTTGTTTTTAAATTCAGTAACGGACTAAATCAAAGCATTTTGCAATATAATAGGCCGTCGGTATTGATGTATTGCAGTTAATGAACTAGTTTTGGAAATGTATGCTTGCTTTAACTGCTGTTACTGGCCGTCAAATCAAGGGTTCAGTCTAGTTAATTATAAATGTTTTCCGCATTGACTGACATATGTAATAAATAGTGGAATTGGGGCTGGACTTTATAGGGTATTAAAACTTTTTGGCATTTTAGTTTGATCAAATGAATTGTATAACTCAAGTTTTATTGACAAGTATTTTTATGCATTTATCAGTAGTATCTCTTCTAATAAAAAAAGATTCAACATTTTGCTGAATTTTATGCGTTTTAGATACGCATTTTATTTCTTTTATTATTGGTGTTATTTAATTTTTTTTCCTCGTGGGATTATTGGTGTTATTTAATTTTTTTTCCTCGTGGGATTTTTATCAATAACAACTTAACTTCGGCACGTTCTCGCAAAATCCAGCCGCAACACAATTTGTTTCCAACGCTTCGGGATTTGTGAGATAATCTTGTTATCCTTGTGCAGATTTTGTATGATTTGTTTACAGACCCAGATTAATTTAGGTTTTATTTCCATGGCAATATGAAAATCTATAGCCCATACACTGACTGTGTTGTTATACACGAATATAGTTTATTTTCTACTGTTATACTACGTTTGTACTGTATACTGAGATTGGTATTATAACCCAGCAGGCATGTATTATCGTTTAAAGACCTGTAGAATCTCCTCTCAAAATATAAAAGCATCCTCGCAGCTTGATGTTTAGTTGACTCGGCTAAGTAAAGGTGATTTTTTACAGAAGTAAACGATTTGAATTGAAAAATTTGTCATTTAATATGCAATACCACTGTTCTTCTCATTAAACTTTTTTGAGTTTAGAGGAGTCTCTTCTAAAGGAATTATCATAGATGCTTTAGTCATCATCATCAAGTAGCACTACAACCCTATGAGGGTCTTGGCTGCAAGCACAATTTGCCTCCATCGACTTCTATCTAGCATTGTTTCCTGTTCATTTTCAATGCCCATCTTCCGCACATCCGATAGAACATTGTCCCTCCATCTCATTTTAGGTCTTCCCGGTGGTCTTCTGCTCGTCGGTGCTTGCCATGCAATTTTCAGCATTCTATCATCCGGTGCTCTGTATATGTGTCCTGCCCATCTCAGTCTTAGTGACTTTGCTTCTCTCACAATATCTCCCTGGTACAATTGTTTTAACTCCGAGTTTATTCTTATTCGATATTGTCCTGAACTAGGTAGGATCCTGGGTTGGGCGAAATATTTTTCTAAGTATTTTTCGCTCGAATCGCCGCAGGACGTCTTCGTTTGCTTTGGTTAGGGTTCACGCTTCACATCCGTACATGACTACCGGTCTTATAGTAGCATGGTACAATTTTAGTTTTGAGGATCGCGACATTATTCTCAATTGGAAAAGTTCTCTTAGTGCATAATAGCATTTCATTTCTTTATTCATGTTGTTGTCTGCTGTGATGACTACACCGAGATATTTGAATTGTGAGACCCGTTCAAAATTGTAGGTGTCAATGGTTACATTTTGCCCTAGTCGATCTCTTCCCTGTCTCCGGGAATTAAACATGTATTTTGTTTTGTCTTCATTAATACGTAATCCTACTGTGTCTGCCTCCTTTTCTATTTTTCCAAACTCTTTGATTTCAATGGTTGTTTTACTGACAAGATCTATATCATCTGCAAATGCCAGTATCAGGTTTGGTCCACTGCTTGAATAAACTTCTACGTCAATGTTAGCTCGTTTTATCGCTGCGTCCAAAACGATATTGAACAGTATTGGAGACAAACGATCACCCTGTTTAAGGCTGTTGTCCACCACAAAGTTTTCTGACATGTTGTTATCAACTGTTATCAACCGGCTATCCTCCATGCACACTTTTGTAACATTGATTATTTTCTTTAGGATTCCACATTCTGTCATGCTGCCCATACATGGTCTCTTAACACAATCACAATCATAGGCTAGTTGGAAGTCGATAAATAGTTGGTGAAGGTCCTTATCAAATTCCCAGTGTTTTTCGAGAATTTGGCGATTAGTAAAGATTTGATCCATCGTTGACCTGCCGGGTGTAAAGCCGCACTGATAATCACCTATTGATTCTTCCGCGTATGGTGTTATGCGGATTAGAATCACGTTTGCAAGCACTTTATATGCTGTGTTGAGAGATATCCCTCTGTAGTTTTTGCATATCTGATTATTTATGTAGGGGTATAATAACACTGTTTCCAGCTTTCCTTTAATGTTTCGCTGTCCCATATTAGTACGGTTAACTCATTCTTTTGATCTGATTTGATCTTTTTCTTCTTTCGATAGAGTATCATTTCCTGGCGCTTTGTTGTTTTTTAGGCGTTGTATGGCCTTCGTCACTTCTTCTAGTGTTGGTTACTCGGTTTCTATTTCGGCGGTTAAATACACCGGTGTATTCGTTGTGTCGTCCTTTGTTACATTGAGGAGTTTCTGAAAATGTTCTTTCCATTTTTTAATACCTCTGTAATGCCGGTGATGAGTTCACCATTATCTTTCCGTATTATATTACTTGTTTGCGGTTTAAAGCCAATTTTAATTCGAGATGATTCTTTAAAGAATGCCCTGCTGTTGTTATGTCTTCCACTATCTTCGATGCCTTGTATTTGTTTCTTCTGATGTTCTCTCTTTGTTTCCCTAATGCGTTTTCTTGCTCTACGTCTGGCATTGTTAAAGCTATCTATGTTGTCCTGTGAAGGGTCCTGTAACATTTGAGCCCTAGCGCGGTGTCTTTGGTTCTGTACGTTCTCACAGTCCGTATCGTACCAGTTATTTTTCTATAGAGCTTTAGTGTATAACGAATATATCCATCCCTTGAAGTCAAATTAGATGTGACAGAGCGCTTTGCAAAATGCGATGATATTACTAAAATATTGGCATGGGAAATTCTAATTCCAGCCTTTTTTGGCTTTATTCGTCCAAAGAAAAGCTATATTAATATAAATTCGGTGACGGTGTTTCAGATCATTCAGATTGCATCTATGTAGATTATTTATCGACTTTTTTCATTTTTAATTTGCCCTTTTTACTCGAAATCTATAATTTAGTCTTAATAACTGATTCTTTTATGCTTAAAGCCAAAGATACCAAGAATCTTGAATAACTATTATTCTAAGTTTTAAACATATTGTGATGGAACCAGTTTATACAGGGTCGCTTTTATGTTTGGAAACGGTGAATTATTTCTTAAACTAAGGCTACAAACTATTGAAGAGTTGTAAGATAGAATAAATCACGAAATTGCTGGCATTCCTCCGAGTATACTTCTAGATTCATTAGAAAATTTTGTTCAGCGACTTCATTAGTGTCAAGAGGTAAACGGCGCACACTTTGAACACTTTTGAAAATAAAATTTCATTTCAATCCTGGGAATCAATAAAATTATGTTGTTTATAAATTGCCTCTTTTTCTTTCACCATTCCTATTTGTGCAAAATTTTAAATACTTAATCTAAATATCTTAAGCATGTAATGTGTTATTCGAGTTTTATTTAGAACGTCGAGGAGAATTCAATTATTGACTAACATACAGGGTGTTCCATTAAAAAAAAAGGAAATTCGCTTTGCCGTAGCCTTTTGACTGATCCTGTATACGAAATTGTTCTTTATATAAATAGACTGGAAAGAACCTTTCAATTTTTGTATTAATCATTTTATTCTAGCTCTCTTAGTTTAGGAAATAATTCACCATTTCCATACATAAAACCGACCCTGTATAATCAAAATCTTAAGCGCAAATGTCAAAAAACTACAGTTAAGTTGGCGCCCTTTTAAAGCATACCGCACTTTTAGTACACAACCGCACATGTCAGTCATTTTCTGGAATTGCTGGAATGAAAACCGAATTACTTTTAGATTTGGCAAAAATATGAAAAACTAATTTTCTAAATACGCGTTTCCAAGGTCCTACTTCTATTTTTGATCTGGCATTTTTAAAGGCGTTTGTTTACTTCAGAACTTCAATTATAGAAGATCCATCTTTTTTACACAGTTTTATTTGTGAAATATGCGCCAATTTTCATATTTCATTGCATTTAAAGGTTGCACGTGCTGACAACGTTCAGTTGCTAGAAAAATGTTTTGCAAACAATGCAATCATCAGGAATATTAATTTAAATATTTTAATGTTAATTGATGGCTGTAGCACCTTAGCATTTTAACAAAACTACGGAAACAGATGTTGATTTTGACTGGTTAAATATAATTGTCTCGTTTAATTGTATAGAATTAATTGTTTGGAATGGGATCGAAATAATCCGGTGTCAGTCATTTCAACTTCCAACGTTTCAGAGATTTATTTCTGCATCAGCAGCAGGCCCAGACATTCGAATCCAATTCCAAAACAATAAAATTCAGGTTTTCTGACTTTTTTTTACCTAAATATAATTTATTGATAGCTAGCACATTACAAAATATTTTTACAGTAATATGATTAGTAAAAAACGAAACTAACTTATATTTAGGTTACATTTGGGTTGATGGCTCAACCAAATGAATGCACTCCTAAACAATGCATGTCTAGCATTGTTACCAGAGTTTAATTAATATATTTTATTACAATGACAACGATGCTATTAATACGAGTACTCATTCATTAAACTTCATTTTAAGTTTCTTAATAAATTTGTTCTATGAGATTTCCTGTTTTATGTCAATAGACAGCTTGTTAAATATTTGTGAAGCTTCACTAATGGGGTTTCTTAATCCTATATTGGTTCTAGCACTATTTAGTCTGATAATGTTGTTTCTTAAGCAGTATGTGTGTGCTATTAGAATAAACTATGGTATAATTTGATTTTCGTAGCTTATTAATAATTTAATAGTTTATAAAATCAAAAATTGGTTTTGCTAGCTCTATCTCTCGAATCTGGTCAATCGATTGTACTCTCAATAGTTTATATAGGTCATTTGTATGCATAAGGTAGACAAGATTAAAAATAATCTTGACGACTCTATTTTGTAGTACTTGCACTTTTTGAGAGCTAGTATTACAGCAGGTACTCCAGACTGGAATAATTCCAGTTAAGATTTTACAAGTACAAGTCCTAAATATTTTATGCTGCTTATATTTTCTATTCTTATTGCATTCAAGGATATGTAAAATGGCTTGTAAGTATTGTGTACATTTTTCTGATCCAATTTCAATTCCAATTCAAATTATTATTATTATTTTAGACGAACTGATGATGGTGGAGAAAGACACCGAAACGTCTTATTAATTAATTGAAATAATAAATAATTTGAATGACTGAAGCCCAGGATTTTATTTGAATTGAAAGTATTTTGTTTTTGTTTGTTTAAACACCATGTAATTTTATCTTTTGTACATTAATCTTGAAATTATTTTGTAGTAACCATTGGCTATATTTAGCTAGGTCATTATTTACTCGATTAACCAGATTGTCAGAATTGTGGTCTGAGTACAACAGAAAAGTGTCGTCCGCAAATGTATAGTAGTGGGCACTCAACCCAGATACTCGCAGACTAAGAACATAGAGTGAGTACAGTAAAGGTCCTAAAACGGATCCCTGGGGAACACCACAATTATAAGTTAGGATTACACTTTCCTGCTGGTTTAAGTATACATATTGCTTTCTATTCAATAAAATTTGATTAGGAAACCGAAATTAGAATTTTTTATACGATTAAACCACTGCAATTTAATTGATTTTATATCCACCTTTGGTGTATATTTCTGTCTTAATCACCATCGGGTTAAAAAACGTACTAATTAAATGTTTAAATAGCTCAATAACACTCTATGTTATATAATTAATTTAAACTTGTAAATTACTGAATAGCAATTATTTTTTAAATTGCCTGTCCTAGTGTAGTGGAGACACTTGTACTACTTTACTTCATATAATTGTTTGATAATTTCGGTTTTTAAAAAGGTAAATATTTTTGAGGCGAAATACTCAGCAAAAAGGTTTTGACTATTATTGAACTAAATATATAAGTTTATTCCAGTCGGACTAATCGTTTATTCGAAAAAACTTCATTGTATTACTAGCGCATATCTGCCGTTCTTGTGCATCGTTCTGCAAAAATCAATCTGTATTCCAATAAGTGTGAATCCGAATCCCAATTGTGTTTATTGAAACAGTGCAGTAAGTGTTTTATGCGAGTTCTTCTTTCAAAACAAGCAATGTTCTTTAGCACAAACGCTATTTGATATTTATTAGCCATTTTATGTGCAAGAGTTTTTGCAGTATAGTGTAAGCCTGTTTAAAGCTGGAAAACTATTTTAGCCCACCACCCACTTTGGCCCACCGTGAAATTCTCTGCAGGTTTCAACGTCTGATTTATCAAATATTTATTACTTAATGTAAAATTCCTGTTAAAGACGTTGTAATATCCACTACTGTCTATTTGACTATTTTTACTAATTATTGCCATTTATCATATTCAATGGCTTATAATAAGAATTTTTTAATATTTTTTATTTTTATAAATACTTTGCAAATACATCTAAAACGATATCTTCTCTTTTACAAGCTTTTCATTGACACCGAAAATAAACAAATCTTTTCAAGCTGATTACAAAAATGTTGACTGCACATTGAATTTCAGGTATTTTGCTGTGTCAAAAAACATCAGAACATCCTACGTGTATCGTAGTTTTACGCAATTATGCTACGGAAGATTGATTGTGTGTCAAATGTTCGCATTTCTTTTATTTAAACCTCACAGTTAACTCATATTGATTTATGGTCATGTATAAATGTTTAAAACGCAGTAAATAACAGAAAATATAGAGCTTAATAGATTTCACGGTTGATTTTTAATTCACTCGATTAAAAATGAATTAATTATCATTATGTCTGTCGTAGCTGTTACATTATCGGTTCAAAAAGCGTCGTGAAATTGTACGATGCGAAATATCTTTGACTGTGTGTTATCTTCTGTTTGAAAATCCGCGACATACTCTACAACAACTGCGTAATTATATAGTTGCATAAGTTATCGGATATTCTCAATCTTTCTGACCTATTTATTGGAACTATTTTAAAGGTTAAAGTACAACATAAACAGGAAAAAAACCGAAATATCGCGCATTTGTTTAAATCAAAAGAAACACGAAGTCAGTTTCTGGGCCAATTTATATTAGACTTAATTATTGAAGTAACATTGGGTTTGATAAAAACAGTGCCAATGAATTTTATCAATCCAAATTAACCTAGCAAGAAGTTCACCTAGTTAATGTTTTACCTCGCCGATTTCTTTCGAATTTGATAGATTTGTCTCTAATCTGAACAGTTGGAAAACTAAAAGAGTCAGGCTTGCTTGAAACTGGTGAGTTTTTCAAGCTTTTAGATCGGTGTGGAGAAGAATTTTTTTCTAGTGATTCGCAAGCACGAGTGGCCCGCATCTTCAAATGGTTTGCTCGAACTCAAAGCAACCGCTGAAGATGCAAGCCTGTCAGGAAGAAATTATTTTCCACGACGACCTAAACGCCCCAAACACTTACTAGTTTCAGTTCGAAAATTATTTGGGTCATCTGTCGTTGATAAAGTTAAATACTGCAAACATTCTAGAAAATCTCTAAATTGTAGGCAAAAAAACAGCTTCTCCTAACAATTCCTTTATAATTCTGTGACAAAATATCAGATTGGTTATTTTTAGTAGGGCAAACCAAAATTTAACTAATCAAATTTAGGTTTTATAATGCAGTGGATGTTTTATTTTTTATATTGTAATTTTCAAACGGCCCTGGTATAAAGAAGAGTTGGTCGAGTGTGAAATACTTTCATTTCACGTACGCCTGTTTCAGGTAATGTCTTTCTGATGCAATCGGATCAACGTATGTCATTTTCAGTCTGAAATTTTTTTTTAATGTTGCAAATTGAATATCTTCTTTGAGTCAAATATGATACGAATCAGATTCCGAGCTCCAATGATTTTTATAAATTCTGTACGGTCAAATAAAAGAAATACATACTTTGTTGTTGATTATTGCATCAGTGTTAAGAATTAAGGGAATTGTCTTTGCAAATCGCTTTTTACGATGTTTTTTTAAATAACGGTGCTTTTTCGTTTTTGGAACATTTTGATATATTTCTTATTGCATCAGGTATTCGTCTGAGGCAATATTATTTCTTTTGAAAATATTATAAAAATGTTTTTGAAACATTCAAAATTGGTAACCAACGGCGCAGTATTTTTATAATAAAGGAGCGATCATTTCTAGAAATATTCCTTATAAATATTGATAATTCCATATTTTTCATTAAGTTTGATTTGTTTCTTTGAACTTCATAAAGTAATATTTTAACTTGTTGAAAATTGAACAAACCGAAAAAATAACTGTTCTGAAACTCAAGAATCAATAATCGTGCCAGAAAGATAACAATTTTCAATAAAGCTGCTAGTTGAATACTTAAAAGTAAGTTTTTATCCATCGAAATTTCATATTATTTCCCTTAAAAATTTAATAAAAATGTTTTTGAAACATTCAAAGTTGCTAACGAACGGCGATTTATTTTTTATAATATATGAGGGAAATTGTATGGAAATAATGTTCCTTGTTAATATTGATTGTTCCATATTATTCCTTAAGTTTGATTTGTTTCTTATTGAAAATTGAACAAAGCGAAAAAATAACTGTTCTTTAGTTCAAAAATCAATTATCTTGCTAGAACGATAGTCATTTTCAATAAATCTGGCAGTTGACAATTTACTTTTAATGCATTCGCGGTTGAGTTAATTGTAATTTTCATATTTTCTTTTGACTTTGTGTAAATAATCAAATAGAGGAAGTCAAGAAAGTGTTAGTTAAGTCCAGATAAAGACATCTATTGACACGTATCTACAGGCACATTTATTTATTATTTAGAATAGGTACATGGCGTTGTAATTAGCATTTAAACATTAATTGTGCAATTTTATACGTACACAAAATAATTTCGTATCCTTGACTAAAGAAAAAGCCCATCAAAGGTATAATTTCCCTGATTCTACTATGTGCCAGCCTGCACTGCAAAATTAAGGAAAGTTACGTCAGATATCTTAAGAATAGGCCCTCCGGCTACTTCGTAACACACTGCCGTAAATAAGTTAAGTTCCTCTTGATCTTTTAATTCAGGGTTCTCTGGCAATTTTGAAAACGAATTTCAAGTTTGATTGTTGTCGAAACTTTTTATGTTTAAGGTAGTTCAAAAACATTTACAGTTTGATCAAGTAAAAGCCTCAAGCAAATTTGGAGTTGTTTTAAGAATACATTTTCGAGCATGTTGCCGCTCCACAGGTTTTTGAGTTCTAAAAGTAAGAAATGTACGTGATCTAAATCAAGAAATAATCTAATAAATACACATTATTTGCCAAAACTTTTCTCATTGGCATTATTGGTTTGCGATTTTCAACTACATACTGGTGTATTAAAAATTTCAGCAATAATCAAAGATATTGCAAACAAGTACGCACATTTAATAGCGCTATATAAACAAAGCAGCATTTAATTCAGACGTAAAACTATGTCGAAACTAAACTGAAGATTGCGTGTCCCTATATAGTTTGTACGGGTGTATAAAACGAAATAAGAGTCAATATGTTATCGAAGTCTGCAAATCAGGGGGAAACAGAAGCATCAAGAAACCGCGTTGTCAACTTTTCTTTCAAACTGTCTGAGATATTCGTACTGTGCAACTCGATCTAGATTAGTGATGAAGTTTCTATTCTTCTTTGGAGTTCTGATTTATGGAGTCGGCTATTGTCGATCGCTTAGTGCCATTTCAAGGGGTGAAACTGTGTCGCCACAATCAGGTATACATTTTTTTCTTTGCGATAAATTATCCAAGATAAAATAAAAACAATTAAATTATTTACAAAAATATAACATGTCAAGTGTTAAAATCACGAATTTTTTGTTTGCATATGCTTAGCATGTATGATTCGGTATCGATCAATTTTCCAAGAGAGCTAAGGAACAGGAAAAAGAAGAAATGAGTAAAGTTTAAAAAAATGTCCAATTAATGTTTTGAAAACCGATTCTTTTTGTATATGCAAATATTTAAAAAATCGAAACCTGCTTTTACTAATAAGTGATATGTTTTAAAGTTATTGGACTTGCTCTTCGCTAACAATCCACAGGTGTTTTTCATCATCATTTATTTCATGTCGGGATACCATAAAATTATTTTGTCTGATATATATAATTTTTTTATACAGCTGAAAATCAACTTACTTGTACATTTCCTTTACTTGAATTGTTTATATCGGTAGATAAGGTTTATTAATAAATTACTTATTTTTACATTATTAGTTACAATTACTTTTGTAGAAATATAGTACTAGATCAATTGATGCTAGTTTTTAACCGAAACTAAATAATGTTACAAATGAACTATCTATATATTTAATTTAGAATTAAAATTATTAAAATAGTAACGAATAAACGATTTTAAAAATGATATCTGGTGCAGTCTGAGATAATTCAAATTTTGAAAATTGACTCCAAAAGTAAACAGCATATGGTATCACATTTTTCTGAATTTGCGCTGGAAAAGTAGAAACCAATCAGTCATTTTATCGTAGTTTCAGTCGTTTTAACAAAAACAAAAAAGACAAGCCGGAAAAAGTACTCTCACTTCTCGATATAACGACGAAGGTATCCGAATGCACTTAGTCCTATTCGAATGGATCAGTTATATTACGAGGGCGATTTTAGGTGATTGATAATTCTAACTGAAAATCTTTGTTGCTTTATGTAGCAATTTTGCTCACGCGTTGAGCACAGTCTGCATTCTTTTTTACAATTCGCTCTATTGACTTTTGACTTAAATATGCAGAATTATAAAATAGTTAACGTTGGAATCGCGAAACTAAAAAGTCATGAATGAAAGTGAAAGAATATTTTCTTACATAGAAAATTTAAATCTCTACCAATTTATCATACATTTTTTTTTTGTCTTTGACAGGGCTCAATAATTCCTTTCGGAGTATTTTTATACACGGAGTTTCTAGATATGTCAATATTGGCATAATGGATTCATTTATAGCATAAATATAAAAGAGAATATATATTAAAACTAAATTATAATTTTAGTAAGAGAAAACTCTTTTCTACAGCGTCAAGCTACGACAGAACGGTTCAAAAAATTCGGATTTTATTTATTTTGCTTTAATTCTTCATTGGCTTCAAATGCGTAATTCTAGTATCACTCTAAATATATCTAATTTTTAATACTGTATTTTATACATGCAAACAGAATATTATTAAACACGACACATCGAAAAAGTTTTTAAAATTTTCTTATAGTAGTAATTAATTTTGTGTCAAAATAGAAAGTGCTTATTTTGCAAATGAAATATGTCAGTTTTATTCACAACGAAACCACTCAATTAAACGTTTTACAAAATAATGCAGACAAGTCTTCTAAAAATGTATAGAATAAGATAAATGATCTTGTAGAATAATTTCTAGTGTATTCAACAACTTCTTTGAAACTATCTACAGGGTGATTCAAGAAAAAAATTGATAGTTTTAAGGGTATGGGTAGGTAGTCAAAGTTAGCAAAATAAGCCAATTTTTAATTTATTTCACATATACTTACTTACTACAGATAATTGGACTTATACATATGAGCTTTTTTTGATTTTTCAACTTCCAAGACGACTCTTAAAATCTTCCTATTCCCTCCTGAATCACCCTGTACATCAACTTTTGTTTTTTGAAACTCATTCTTATTGCCTCCATATACTTAAGAAAAGTGCTATTGGTAATCCAACACGTTGAACAAACTTAATTAAGCAGACAAATTTCCCTCATTATTTTCCCAAAAAGAATATAATGAGTTTACATAATCCCAGTTATCACTCTCTGGAGCATACAAAGAGAATAAATAAAACAGTCTGGAAATTTTCTTTAAGCTATAGCAAACTAATTACGTTTATTTGCTTTAAAGTGGCGGAATTTCTAACTTTCTTGGAGAAGTTTTGAAAGTAATTTATTGTTGAGTGTGAATGAATGACTTTCGGATTAAAATTAGTTCTCCAAGGCATTCAGTAATTGTCTTACATAAAGTCATACAATTTAACTTGAAAGTATTATATTTGTTTATTTTTTAGGATCAAATAAAATTATTGCATGGCAACAGAAAATTCATTCGTCTTTTGATGGTTCTGTTTCGCGTTATATTTGTATAAATATTTATGTTTCCTTATTTTCTTTCGTATATTTTTAGTAATGCATAAATAAGTAAAGTGCCAAGAATGAACGCACACTCTAATAAATTGTTTTGTATTTATCAATTCATGTGTTTATCTGAAAGGTGTTTTTTGAAGTGTAATTGCAGTTTTCAGCGGGCAAAGCATTGCAATTTTTCAACTCAAGTCAACCGATGGAACAAATGTTAATGTTAAATTGAGCATTTTCTTCGTATTATTATTGACCTATTTGACGACATTATTTATTCGAAGTTATTTCGTATGAAATTGGGCAAGCAAAAATGGGGAAATGTTTGTTGCAGCAACTAATATATAAACAAATTAATTGCATTTTTTAAATAATGTTCAAAAACAATGTGGGGGCACCTGATTCAGATTTTTCCAGGTTAAGAATAAATACTACGTCACATAGGTAGTATATTTGGAAAATGTGTCAATCTAATTTACTAAACTGACTGGGAATCCTGCCAATACTTTATGTAATATGCAATTTAGAGCATAGTTGTTTTAAGGGATGTCTTATATGAAAAGGACCTTATACCTGGTATTGCAAGATATATTGTCGTATCTTTAATAAATATATTTGCCATTTTGTTGATGTTTATACTAATCTTAGTGTTGCTATCTTTACATAATAAATTGTCTTGTGCCAGATTCCAGAATGCTTTTGATAGTGAAAATTAGAAAGCTTCCGAAATGGAGCCTCATTTTCGCTCAAAGATAAGGTGATTCTCTTTTTCCTGATACTGTTATGCCCGAAGTCTCGCTTGATTCCACTACTTCGAACCATTAAACAATAATATTATGTGAAAAGGTTCAGAGAAAAACAGTAATCGACACCGAATTGATAAACAATTTGAGCTAAAATACCTTACGGACTGCCATTTGCTCATATTAGTCGCTGTTTCTTCCTATAAGCAATCAAAATCCCAAAAAGATAAGCGCTTGTGCGTCTTAAAATCCATTCATATTTGCGCAATAATTGTTATTACTTCGATTATTAACAATACGCAAATTTTCACCATCACTGCGTTATTTGGATGTGCACATTTCAGATTCAAGTATTCATATTCGTCGTAATATATGTACATGAATCAGCAACATTAATATAACATGGGTGGCATGAAAAATCATCTATGTAATGGTAATTTTCAGCGAAAATTCGCATTTGCAATCACCGTAATCCATTGTGATAGTGATAAACTAATGTCTATTTCGGTCAAATGACCGAGATTAAAGAAAAACATCAGTTAAAAAACGACTTACCAAAATTTAAATTTCAATGATCCAGGATCACACAAGACAAACACCAGCAGAATCGTACAATTCGGTAAAAAATGGGAATGTATTAAAACTTTTGAAACTTAAACTACCATCCAGAACCAGCTAATGCCGAGACTTTGAATAGATCACAAATTTTTTAACACTTTTGCGTTCAAATCGCGTATCCGACCGCACCCTTTAATACCACGGCATAACAAGCCAGTTAGCAATTCACCGACATACGAAGAATGTCAAAAAAAAAACATTATTAAAACCGACTTTAGCTAGTTTTATTATACTTATTCTATGAATTTGTTTATATAAAACATCCATATACAAATTAAACGAGCGACGGATCAGAACGAATTCCTGCGTAGACCATTATTTACTTACTGATATCCTGTCCTAAAATGCGTTTATTCGTTGGACTTTTTTTCGCATTTTTTGCAATTAAATAACATATACATTTTGTGCGCATTTTGCCTTGTATTCAAAATGTGTCAAGGCGATTAAGGAGGTATCTGCGCCTAAATGATACCATAATACATCCTAAATTATTTTCTGTTAAAAGAATATTTATACACACAGAGTGTCTCAAAAATAAACACAGTTACTTATCAATCAATATCCGAGTATTGTTGCCGAGCTTTGGCGTAATGTAAAATGTGTTTCCGTAATTTGCTTGCTGATTAAATTACGTTTTTCGAATAATTTAAATAACGCTTTATTTCAAACCAGCTACTGTTTTTGCTTTGACTTAAATTATATCTTCAAAGTTTCCAACTGCTTTTACTTCCTCAAGAAATGCTCCGCTAGCACGTCTAATTGTATATTTAAAATTTTCTAACTTATTTGAATTCTACAATTTCAACTCCTCAACGTAATCGAGTCAAATAGAAGGCGGATTAAAATATTATAAGTGTTTTGAAGTTATAATTAAAACTGAAATATTACATAATATAATTAAATTGAAGTAACCAATTTCTAATCGCGATTGCTAATAGTAATTTTTGATTAGTTGTATAAACGTTCTAAAGTTTCAGATTATACTATTGTTTTAATATTAGTCAGGGGAATTCAGTTGGGATTCGACGTGCCTTCTTATGTTTGTGACAAATAGTCAATATTTTTTGCTTGAACGCAATATGATACAAAATGTTATGTATCTGGGTTTTGAATTTCATTTTATATATGTTCTTTATTGGATTTTTCACTAAATTATGCAAATGCTTCCGATGTTTTCTTTGAATGTATATTGGGGTGTTTTGACAAAAGCAGCGTTACTTATCTGGTAGGCCCTGAATTCAACATGACAAACAATTTGTTTTCATTAATTTCGACATTTCCGCCTTTCAAGTTGCAACTTTGTCTACTTAATTTTATATATTTATTTAACATCGTTCTTCAATAAGAACCAAGAAGCAATCCGAACAAATTTTTAAAAGAATTAATTCACGTGTGACAAATTTGTTATATTAATTTTCAAGCAATTTTTAATTGTTTAATTTTTAAGCAATGATCCGAGCGCAAATGAAAAAAAATTAATAAATAGTTCCTGCAGCTTTTGGACATTAACAGGCTTTTAATGAAAACCATTAAACGCATGAATTAACATACCTGAATGATTGGCCATATCACATCACAGTTTTATGTATTTTTCCTCCAAACCGGTTGAAGATCCGAAAAAGCCTCACACAGAGAAAAGTTGCTAAATTGATCCAACTGATTGAATCAATTTTTCTGCTAAGATACGCCAGCCTCTGTATATTCTACCACCTGATTGGTACGTCTAAAGATGTAGAAGCACTTAAATGAAATGTTCTAACACACAAACTGATCCTATCTGAATTGAACAACTGCATCAGAAATAACATAATTCCAAAAACATGGAAAAACGGCTTAATAATCCCTATACCCAAAAATGGACTGGACAATACACAACCGAGCAATTACAGACCAATTACACTGCTACCAGTACTTAGCAAGGTTTTTGAGTACATAATAAGGCAGCGACTGGGAAAACTGGTCGGAAAGTACATACCATCGTATCAGTTCGGATTCAAACATCAGCACTGGACTATTCACCCACTCTTCACTCTGACTAACAATATACAAACAACCCACCTAACTGACAGAAAGACAGCTTGCCTCTTTATAGACATTAACAAGGCTTTTGATAGTGTCTGGCATAGAGGCTTACTATACAAACTACACACAGCAACATATCTACTACACACCATAAAGAACTTACTAGAAAACAGACAACTACAAGTACGAATTGACAAAACACTGTCATTTTCTTTTTCCCCTGAACAAGGGCTCCCTCAAGGATCCCCGCTCTCACCGTTTCTCTACAATATATACTGCCATGACATATACAATTACAACTTACCAGACAAAAATCAAATCGACAGATCGGCATACATATTACAATACGCAGACGACACGGCACTTATTGTACATGACAAAACTACTGAGAGAGCAGCTCAAAGACTCCAAACACTAACAAACAACGCAATGACATGGTTTTATAAATGGAGACTAACACCAAACGCGTCAAAAAACCAAATTCTGCTCACAAACCACAGACTCAACGCTGACTCCCCTACAATAACTGCAGACGGACAAACGACACAACCAAAAAACGACGTAAAATACCTTGGAATCATAATTGCCCACAAACTTAAATTCACTAAACACATACGAAACATCAGGGCAGAAACAATAAAGAGAACAAAACACTTCCGATCACTAACCTACAGACAGATGAATTAGCACAAACACCGCCACCAAAATATATAAAGCTATTTGTACACCCTTGCTAGACTATGGACATATACTCATGACCGACGGAACAGAAAGGACAAAACGTTATATACAAACAACAGAACAAATTGCACTAAGACTAATAACACGAATAAGACACCCCCAAAACCCACTACACAACCCTCCCACTCAACTACTATACGAACGCACAAACATGACAAAGATCTCGGAAAGACTCATACATCTACAGACAAAATGGACAAACAACCCCTACAATTGGACCATACTGAATCCCCTTTGTCTTACAAGACCAACCAGACAATCCCGCTTCCATTTCCCTACATCAACGCTACTCGAACACTTACAAACGCAACTAACTAGTGGACAATAAAATAATTTTTTCTTGTCATTGGAATTTTATTTAATAATATTGTTAACCTAGAATAAGAGAATTTTCATATTTGTTTTTTATTTAGATTAAGACTACATGTATTAGACAAGGGCAGAAAGACCGATAGGTCGATAGCCTTTTTTAGAAATAAAGATGTTTACTACTACTACTACTTAACCTAGAATAAGAGAATTTTCATCTTTATTTTTTGTTTAGATTAAGACTACATGTATTAAACAAGGGCAGAAAGACCGATAGGTCGATAGCCTTTTTTAGAAATAAAGATGTTTACTACTACTGAAATGTTCTCTTTAAAATGCACAGTTCACGACTTTGTATTTGAACATTCTTTTATAAAATATATATTTTCATTAAATTATATCATAAATAAATCAATAGTAAAGCAGCGTGCTTTGTTTCTGTCTTTTTCTTCATTTTCTGGTGAAGAGTACAAAAATGTGGGTTTGAACGAAAAATGAAATGGAAAAATATTTCTATATTAAAAAGATAATAGTATGACTAAATATAAGAAAATTACGACGGGCACTAAATGTTTACTTCGTGGGATGTTGATATAAAAAATCAAGTTGAAATCGGAAAATATAAGTTAAAATTTAAATTGAGGAAGCATGGACGGACAAGAGAATGTCAGAAATAAAAATATGCTTAAAAGGTGGACTTAGAATGGTCAAATGACAAAATGAAATAAGGTACACGAAACATAACACGCTAGCATTAAAATATAGTTCTAATAATAAATTATGTCTAGTATGAAATGTAAAAATCACAATATCAAATTGAAATTTAAAAAATCTAATTAATTTTGATATAAAATGATCATGAATCAGGGACCACATTTATCAAGCACTTTTATAATTACTATATCATTTCAATGCCTCTTATCTGCTTTCCAAGATAAGGTTTTAGAAATAAAAATGTTCTCTACTTTCTAATCTAAAATTATTAAAAAATCAATCTAAAAAACTCAAACATGTCTACACTAATTATTAAATTTATAGAATTACAGAATTGGCTTTATTAATTTCATTACCCTAGTAAGCACTATTTACCAATATAATTGTAGATTTGTATTAATATTCAGCATGCAATGTAAAGTACAATAACCATTGTAACTTCATTTTTTAATGCTTAATGTATGCTTGGTACACATATTAATTCTATGCGAAATGCGCATATTTTAATAATGCTATTCCAAATGTTTCTTTTATTAATTTAAATTAATGAAATACATTAGTTATTTCATGTATGTTAAAGGGTTTATCCCTTCGAGATTAACTGAAATAATTTATCAGGCAAATATCCCATAAATTTAAGCCCTTTGAAAAGGTCAACAATATTCCAAGCTCTCATAGTAAGGTACACTTGATATGCAGCATGGTTGAAAACCTTATATATCGAATAGAAAGTTTATGAAATTTAAACATTTGGATTGGATTAATTACAAAATATATAAGAAAAATAAGAAATCAAATTATAACTATCAATATGTACAATGTACCGAAATATGCCAGTTTATCAAGTACAGCTAAATACCAATGCCAAAAGATTTAAATCCTAAATAGATCCGGATAAAATGTATTTATATAAGTATGGTAAGCTAAAGCAGCGTGTTACCAGAGAAAATAATCCCTCTTCAAGGTTTTCAAATTTTGTAGTTAACCAATTAGTCTCACTCTCTCGGAAAGCTATTATTAAATGATATTTTTTTCTGAAGATGTTTCTTTCAAAAGTTCCTGGCTATTCTCTCACGTGTTCTGTTCAGATACGAGTTTGTCTATTTAATACATTTTCCTACTAAGAATCTTATAATAGTTAAACTTCTACCAAAAACCAATTCTCCGCTTAGAGAACATTAATCCAAGCTTAAGTCTTGTAGTTTTTGACTTAACAGACCTGAGTCATTAAAGCATATGCAAATTTTCAACCCTAAATTCTGAGGGAAATTCTCCTACAAAATTGCGTTTAATAGTGTAATAAATCTTTCGGTAAACGTCAACGTATAAAGATTTTGAGAAGCAATTTTCAGTTTATTAATAGAGGATGCATTGAAATTTTGATTTAGTGTTCAATATTTCAATGCATCGTGAAAAGCCTCACTTGTGGAGGATAGTTGGGGAAATGCCATTATAGATTGCAAAGCTATTTATATTATTAGTAGTTACACATATTATTGCCAAAGTATGAAACATCGCTCAAACATCATTGTACGATATATATTTAAACAAAGCTATTTGGCGCTGAGTCAACATATCGTATTGTTTTGGTTTCTGGAATCCATGGTTTTAATACTTTTCAAAACTTTTATGGCAAATTACCACGTTAATTAATAAAATCAACTGTGATAACTTTAACGTATTTTTTTTTTGCTTATTTACATACCAATTTTCGGTTGTATCTAATAAACCTTGATAAGATATTTGTGGCACAACTGATATAACGATGAAATTAATCAGTTTTTCAACTAACAATTTTGATACAATCATTATATACAAAGTTAACCCAAGTAACCTCACAGATTTAGGGTCAAGTTCGTATTTTTAAAAACAAAAACATTACCAGAGTTAGTACAGACATTAAATTGCAAAAAATGTAGGTCAGCGGTCGCAAAAGACGGTAATAAAATAGCGGTTATAACATAGAAGTATTTTCACTTTTGAGATGTCTGCACATTTGCGTAAAACCAGTCTAAGAAAATGAATACTTTTACAGTGAAGTAGTACTACTGAACTGGATTTGCTATTACAGAAAAAATCTTAGAGAAAGATGGAAAAATATTATGTTAATTTCAATATCAAAAAAGGCAAATTCCCATGAGAGCAAGTTGTCAGAAGATTAGAATCTGAATATCGCTGTTATGAAGTACGTAATAAACAAATTGATTGTTGTAGTTTGGATATTGTTCACTGGTCTTGCATGGGATAATTCGAGCCGACTTGCTACTAAGTCGCAACTGAAGTCAATTGATTAAAGGAAGGTTAATTTTTAATAAATCGACCACTTACCGTTTGCAATTACATGGCACTAAGGTGAAATGCCTATTACACACACCTGAATTTGTAACGACTAATATATTGTTCACAAGATTTAATTAAACTTAATATTTAGTTTACTATTTAATGGGAAAAACTGTAATGGGTACGCGTAAAAGTGAGCTATTATTGATATAATAAATTTATTATTTTTCATCTGACTTTGATGAAGTTATTATTTTGAAATGGAACATATTTACAAAATAGAAGAATATACAAACTGCACGTTCGGTGTATATAAGATTAGATTCATAACTTTTCAACCAAATGTAATATTAAAGCGATTTAAAATCAATACCCAGCCTGAATGTGATATGAATGAAATACTCTATCATACTGACAGGTTTCTTAGAGCTAAACTTAATCTCAAAGATTGTTCGTTTATATATTACGTTTACATTCAATAATATAGAATAAATTTCTTAAAACTCACTATGTATAATAGAAATTAAGTGAAAATGTAGAAAAATTAATCATAATATACTCTATTAAATTTCAGGATACATAGCTATTATTTACTGGTGAAATTACCATGAAAATGTTGGGTTCCAGGTTAGTGTTTACACAAAAATTATTGCATTGGCTCTCCTGGCAGTATAAATTATTAGAAGAGTAGATGACACCGTTAAAATCGTTGAATAACAGAAACAAAATCCAGTTTAAACAATTGATATCTCATTTATTGATTATTTTACTTCGACAAAAATAACTTTTTATTTACAGAAGAGAAATTTCTACTATAAAACACATGGGATCTATTTACGCACTATCTTATCAGTTGTTCAAAATGTTGTCCATTTTTCTGTAAACAATAGTAAAGTCTGTTTTCGAACTCATCCCTAACATTTCAGAAAACTTCACCGTGAATTGACCGGCATGCTGCTGCAATTCGCCTTTTAAGATCATTAATATCAGCAGGATATGTCTTATAAATAATTAACTTCAAATGTCCCCAAAGAAAGAAGTCTAAGGGTGTTAAATCAGGTGATCTTGGAGGCCATTCAATTGGTCCCCTTCCGCCAATCCGTCTATTCGGCAATCTCTCAACTACTGTCGGACCGGAAGAAACTAATGAGGTGGATCAGGATCACCGTCCTGCTGGAATCAATCCTCCTGTCAACTGAATTACCTTCTGCATCAATTTGAGTTTCCAGCTCATACGTGATAAGAGGATCAGTAGTCTCTTCAAGCATCTTAAAGTACAGATCACCTGTCAAGTTTCCTTCAATAAATAAAGGACCAATATTGAGTATGTCTTTCTCGAAAAATATGCGGGTTTTCGTCACTCCAATATCGACAATTTTGTTTGTTAACATTTCAATTTAGAAAAAATGAACATTCATCGCTGAAACAGATATTGAGCAGAATATTGGGGATGGCGTTGACTTGACGACTCATGAATTTACAGAACTCTATTCTTCTATCAAAATCATCGTCATAGAGTTCATGAAGTAGCTGCATTTTGTATGGATGGAGTTTATGAATTTTCAGTGCGTTTCTTACAGTCTCGTGTGATATTCCTGTCTGTTCTGTTACTATCCGCAAGGAGTTGGTGGGATCTGTAGCAGATAATCCCAAAACCTCATTTTGAACTCCTTCATTCATCACTCGTAGGTTGTTTCTTTTTCTATTACTCACCGAACCAGTTTCGGAAAACTTTTTTACCAAATCCAGCACATAACTCTACTTACTTCATGATTCCGATTTCTTTCATTGAAGAGAATAAACCATTCTCACACTTTATGCACTTAATAAAAGTTATCACTGAACAGCCCAAGAAACAAAAGCGAATTAACAATAATATTCCTATTTTGGCTACATCTTAAAAATTTTCTAACCATGTTTTTTAGTTAAAAAACCAATGTATTTTTAGAATTTCTTGATAGAATTTAAAGGCTTTTGTGCGATACGCGATAAGACATCGAATGAACGCAAATTAACGAGGTACGCGTAGTACCATCGAAATGTTATTTCCAAATATTTATTTTCAAATAAAGTTTGAAACGGTGCCACCTATGGGCGTAGCGAGGAAGAGGCAGGGGAGGGTCATGCCACTGAAAAGCGAATCGAAGGCCCTTTAAAACGATGTGCCACTTAACCCCCATTCCCATTTAAAAATCTATGGGTGACATCTACCCCTCCTAGGGGATTGAAACAAGAAGGCTACAAATATTAATTTAACGTGTCCCCCTTACAAATAAAATTGACGTATCTTTCCAATTTTTCATATTTCTAACTGCATAAAATATATTAAGTTTTCAAATTGACACCCTGTATACATTTTACCTATTGTAACGTAGAAAACGAATTTTATTTAAGTTCGCTCGGATGCTGTAACATGTTAGCATTTTGATTTGATCAGAAGAAATGTTACTGTTAGTAGTAGTAGTAAACATCTTTATTTCTAAAAAAAGGCTATCGACCTATCGGTCTTTCTGCCCTTGTTTAATACATGCAGTCTTAATCTAGATAAAAAACCAATATGAAAATTCTCCTATTCTAGGTTAACAATAGTAGTAGTAAACATCTTTATTTCTAAAAAAGGCCATCGACCTATCGGTATTTCTGACCTTGTTTAATACATGCAGTCCCAATCCAGATAAAAAACAAATATGAAAATTCTCCCATTCTAGGTTAACAATGTTATTGAATAAATAAGATTTCAGTGGCAAGAAGAAATTATTTTATTGTCCACTAGTCCGTTGCGTTTGTAAGTGTTCGAGTAGCGTTAGTGTAGGGAAACGGAAGCGGGATTGTCTGGTTGGTCTTGTAAGACAAAGGGGATTCAGTATGGTCCAGTTGTAGGGGTTGTTTGTCCATTTTGTCTGTAGCTGTATGAGTCTCTCAGAGATCTTTGTCATGTTTGTGCGTTCGTATAGTAGTTGGGTGGGTGTTACTGTTATTTATATTATAATATTGTTAATCTGGCAGAAAGACCAGATCATATATATTATAAGATATAGGTGGATAGTTCTTTTTTATAACACTACTAGTACTATTATTTTATTTTGGTTTATTATATGCTTTTTATTTTGTGGTTTTTAATGGGCGAATTTAATATTCATTTGGTTTGGATTTAGAAATTCAAGGCTTTTGTTTATCAATCTAATTATAAATAAATGTCGTTAACTGCGAAACACATTCAAAACAGCAAATTACTTTAAGTGACCTGCTCACATTCGGGAACAGGTTTCGAAATTACTTAATATAATAATAACCAATAATAATAAGAGGCAAAAGAAGATAATCATAAAAATAGTTGAAATAAATAATACATGTATATTGAAACATATTTATTCGAATTAAACTCAATTACATTGTGATTCTGGCGTCGTCACAAAGGCAAGTTGACATCACTTAACCAAAACATGCTGTCTTAATTTAGGTCTTATTGAACACTACTTTTTCGAAAATTATTTGTTTCATGTCATCGTAGCATCAGTGGAATCTCAAGTACCTATACATTTAATTGCATTACATACAGGATGTCCTTTAAATACGTGACAATCTCTCGAGAGCATACAGGGGAGGTCAAATAATTCGGTTCGTTCATATTAAAAAAATTTAAACGTTTCCCTGAAGGAGATTTCGGATCTCAAAGAGTAACCTCAAAAGTTCCGTTTCGAGTTCTAACTTTTGAACGTATTTTTTTGGCGAAATTAATTTCCAAAAAAGACTCATAATCTGTTTTATTTGTAAGCTTTTAATAGAAACCATTAACGGACTGACCCAAGCACAAATCAGTTTAAACTTAAAATTAAGTTTTTTGAAATAGTTAAAAAGTCTAAGTCCCTTTTAGTTAAAAATAAATCGAAAAATCCTATAATTGACATGCTGAAAACGGAATTCAGTTTGCGGATAGGTTTCAGTCGATGTTCATCACAGTACAAAAGTAAGGGGCAATTAAAACTAATGCAGGTGCAGGTGTGGTTTTCAAATGGTTACATGAAATGAGACTAGACCCACTTTCTACAAAAAAAAAGTTTTTCTATATTTTATTATAATATTACGAAATTTTATGTATATCATAACCAGGACGCAGATGAATTGTTGTTCGCTTTACGTACAGAGAAATTACTTTCCTAATGCTTAAACGCAGTAAGCTTTTTAAAGTAAGTCCCCCTGTAACCTCCGCTTGGAATTAATTATCCAAATGGATTTTGAAACGCATTTAATATTTAATTGCACACTTGTTATTTTGCTTTTTTAGTTTGTTAATATAATTCTTGTTTTCAGCAGATTCAACATGTAGTAAAAATGAATTTAAATGTGGCAATGGTCATTGCATCCCAAGCCATTGGCAGTGCGATAATGATAAAGACTGTAGTGATAATAGCGATGAAGATGAACACTTGTGCCGTAAGGGAGCTGTTTTTAAGCGAGAAAATTGCATTCATTTTATGATTCATTTTAGAACTCAAAGTATGTGGGCCAGATGAATTCACATGCAGATCAGCACCTGGAGAATGTGTTCCTTTAACATGGATGTGTGATGATAATGCCGACTGTTCAGATCGGAGCGATGAAAAATCTTGCAGTAAGTTGATTATTTGGCAAGTTTCTGATGATTTATTACATAGCTCTGGACAGCACTTCTTTAGCGTCCTAAAGAGCACCTTGAAAGACGGGAATCTTAATGTTTGGCACCTTAAAATAGAATATAGAAAATTAACATTTTATGCTGAACATATTTTGTCAGAAAATCCTCGATTCCTTCACAAAGGGCAGTCCTTTAAGCTACAGTAACGTATTTAGTTAGGGTGTCTATGGTCCTTTAAGCTACAATAACGTATTTAGTTAGGGTGTCTATGGAATTCTTTTGATTCAATGTTAAGACATGTAATTTATAAGAGCTTCTTTTTTCTAGAGTAAAATCTGAATTGATAAGAAAAATATATTTGCAAAAATGATTTTATTTGTTTATTGAAAAGTTTATTAACTGGAATGTTTTTAAACGAAACTATTATAAAAGCCCCTCGATATACAATAACAATCATTTATAGTCAGACTTGATGATATCTATGAAATATATCGAGTTTTCAACAAACAATAACGTTTAATGTTGCAAGTGAAAACGTGCACTATTATACAGGACGTACTTTTTTGGTAAGCCATATGACTCACTTATCGTTATGCCACTGTCTAATTATCAATTCTAACCATTTTTTTATACCTCCATCTAGGAAAAATATAAATATCGGTCAGTCACGAATTTTGAAGTGGTCGAATAATTTTAAGTTAATTATTAGACCGCCTTATGAACCCAACAAAATATATCTGCAAAAAGCTACGTGAATTAACTTGTTAGTTATTTTACAGGTTTACTTCCACTTATCGAAATACATACTGCTAAAAGTTCTTCTCAAGAATACATTATTCTGCTTGAAAAAAAATATCCATAATAATGCATTTATCTTTAAAAAACACGCAACAAAAATGCAAGCATTTGTGGCTGCCTTATCGTGCCAAGTGTTATAAGTGTGTGTAGATAATTTTCAGCAAACTCACATTTCTGTAGTCATCAAACTCACATTTCTTTAAAATTCAATAAACAGCTTAAGGTGGGGAAAATTTGATTCTATATTCGACGTGTTTCAGGGGAAGATGTACAACCACAAAATATTATTCTACATTAAATTTTAAGCATAACAGTTCCTATAAAGTTTCATTAATTTGCAAATTTGTTATTTTATTCCAAAAAGCCAAAAAATCAATAGATATATGTCTTGTGTGTAATTAAAAATGAAGCGAGGTTTGAAAAAATGTGAAGAGGCAAAAAAATTGTACTGACAGTTGCTTAATCCGAAAGAAATGGAAACATTGAAAAGAAGTCAGGGACGCACAATTTTTTTTGTCCAAAATATTCGCCAGGTCATCCTCCGGGACGCCGCTAGGCTTCATAATTTTAGTCTATTTATTGCAAAATTAGCCCCTTACTGCTGCAAATACCACTGCAATTTCACACACAATTTTCAACAATATCGACCAACAGATTATTAAGCTATCGTTCTTCAAGAAATCGTTTCTGGACCTATAGTTAAATAAGCGTTTCTTTAAATCACTAAGATTATAATCCTTCTCGCTACGTAGTTGCAACAGTTGGTATTTTAACGACATTTGGCGGGACAAAAATTGAACGCTACTGTTTTTTGAACTCGATTTTGTCATTCTTTAATTCTTTTACTGAAGTAAAAATCTCTTAAATAACAGATTAAAAGGCTTTGCATTTGAATTGAAAAATGTGTCGTGTCAGGTAAAGCAAATAAACCTTATGTAAAAAAATTATAACTGACAGTAACAATGAATGTCCAGAAAAACGGTTTGATTCGAGAATACAACTACGAACTTCGATACACTTCTGGATTCGAACAGCAACGAAGAAAACAAACATTATGCGCAAAAATCTGGTCTGCTTGGAAGGTTTTGTATTGGGAAAAGAAACTGAAAATTAAATTGTGTTTATTCCTGGGGACCGGCGCATTTTTATCTTTAAGAAGCGATTATTTCGGAAAATTAATCGGGAATTTAAAAATCATAAGATCGGTTTCAAAATGCAGTGGCGACTAATTTTTTTGCCTATTTAATTGCCAGCATTGACCAGTACCCACTGCACTGTCGACAGAATTAAATTTGGCATTTTTAGGAAACAAACTTTTAATGATATTGTCTGCATACTTTCGCCAAAATACCAGCAAATATTTTTGCAGCATTAAAAATATTATAAATTTACAAATTAACTTTTGTCTCCGTGTATATCCTAAATGAACTTTATCCAGGCATATGTCTAAATACACTTGTAAACTGGGAGTGCAGGAAAAACATGGCTTCTGGCGAATCAAAGTCTGGCGTTGCTGCGTTAGCGACAACTGGCTGTTTTCTAGTAATCTTTGAAGCAGTTTCAGCCTATTTCACGCTATTAAATTATTTAGACGAATTTCAATGGTTTTGCTTAAATGTATAGTTGAAGCGTTGAACATTTTAGCTGCCATTGCGATTAAAGTTGAAGCTAATAATATCAACTAAACTAAGCTCTAACAACAACCATTTGGTTTTAAAAATTACCATTTACAGCAAATAAAAATAAAATGTAGAATTAATATGTTCAAAAAGTTTCGCAGCTTACCTCCGACTGATCCCAATTCTCAGATCAGAAAATATTTTGTAAGTTTTTTTGTAAGCTAACTTCGGGGGTTATTTTGTTAACCGAATGAACTGGGCACGAAGTTTATTGAATTAATTCCGACCGTTCATGCCTAGATTTGTAATTATCTCGAGGTACGTGCCTTTCAAAAAAAAATGCCTGGATACCCGTCCAGGGTATATATTTCCCTTTTTTGACGACAAGATTGGACTACTGGCTACTTTCAAAATCCTATGAAGTTGATCATGAGTGCTTGAACGATGCAACAATTTGATTTTTCAATAATTATCCTGTGTTATAGGTCATATAAATTATTGTCATTAAAGAATAGTTTTATAATAAATGTACCTAAAATGCCAGCCCCATACATTAATCATATGAAGATATTACTTAATGTCTCCAAGTGCTTATGTGTAATTTCCATGGAATACCCATAGCAATCGATGGATTGTAATGTCAATGTTAGGAAAATGACAATTCACGTGCAAGAAAATGTTTGGGAAGATTGAATATACGCTTCTCTCGGTTTTCGATAAATATTTTCGAATAGCTCTCAATCTATTCTATCTTCAATATAAAGTGTTTCTGGAATACTTTTGGAAGCAAAAAAATTCTTCTTCTCATTTAATGTATATATTAATTTAAACTATTCGTTGCCTTGATCATAGTGATTTGCTAATTAATAAATTCAAATGTCTTACTATGTATGAGTCTTTTTTTATTGCAATTCAGCTGAATAATCAAAAAATGTTTGAAAATATTCTCGTCTTAAAACATAGACCCTATACTTAAGTAATTTAACATACGAATCACTGAATCGGAAAATGAACAGTTGTAATATATGTTGTAACATAGCCTGATGTCCTGAATCTTTGTATTGCTTTCGTATCGACCACGACATCAGCAAAGTACCCAAAGGCCAAATACTAATCCGAATGCAATACGAGTACTTTAAGTAAAGTAATCAACTTATTAGAAGTAATCACATCGCTTTCTAGACGGTATTCATTGCTTTGGGTTGCCTGGAATAAAGAATTACTTTTTCAATACCCATCAGACACCAATTTTACTAGTACAGCTATTTCGCTCTAGCTTCAATACATGAACAGGCTCTTTTTCATCGGCATATATATCGCCGAATTACCTTCGTAGAATCAATTGATAATTTTGAAAGCAGCACAGTAGCTTGGGCACTTAATGGGGATGGCGTCTGCTTGATATAGGTGTACAGCTTTTACCAGGATCTACTTCTGTATTTATCGTCCCTCGAAAGTCGTTGCTCTCACTTGTAAAGCGCTCGAAATTTCTACTTATTAATTTCTGTATTAAAATACCGTTCATTATGATTAAGGAATGAATGGAAGCAGTGGGATGATTGGTTGACCCGTAGGATAGCGATTTCCAGTGGCCCACTAGGACCCCGATATTACTGTCCCAGATTATTTCATGGGGTTTTTTTAAAGGTCAGAATCTATAAAGAAAAACCATGAAATTTTATTGACGTCAAGATAAAAATTCGTGCTGATATCGAACCTAATGCTATTATGCTTGTAATGTCTAATTTGGTGTATCCTTTTTAGGAATGCCTCGAGAGCAACCGGAGTCATTTATCAGTATTTATTGAATTCAATATTGCATTAAACAATTTCCAATTCCTGCTAAATAATATGTTAATTTTATTATTTATTTAACGATTTCTAACAAGTTTTTTTTCTTTGCGGGCATTATATTAGTTAGAATAAAATACTTTCTGTTTCTAGATGAGACTTGCCGAGCAGATGAATTTACATGCAAGAATGGCAAATGCATTCAGAAAAGATGGGTTTGCGATTCTGATAATGATTGTGGAGATAATTCTGATGAAACTGAATGTCCAGAAGTGAGTTGTCCGCCTGATGAAGAGTTCCAATGTAGTGACCGGTACTGCGTGCCGGCTAAGTGGAAATGTGATGGCGAATACGATTGCATAAATGGACGAGATGAGCAAGGATGCCCACCTAGACCTCATCCAACAGTATGCCTACCCTCAGAACATGAATGCAGCGACCGAATTACCTGTATCCATAAAGATTGGCTTTGTGATGGCACAAATGACTGTCCAGATGAATCTGATGAAGCACCAGCTCATTGCGCGAATGTTACTTGTCGCCCAGATCAATTTCAGTGCAATGATAGATCATGTATACCGGGAGCTTTACTCTGTAATGGCCGCCCGGATTGTGCTGATGGAAGTGATGAGCACGAGTGCGATAGTGCAAGTATCGGTGCTTCAATCCCATTATGTGATCCTACTACGCACTTTTCATGTGGTCCCGGCGGTCCCTGTATATCCCTTTCTCGTGTATGTGATGGCAAACCCGATTGTTCGGCTTGGGAAGATGAACCGCGTGGTAAATGCGGTGTAAACGAATGCATTCACGATAATGGAGGCTGTGCTCATCGCTGCGTAGATACACCTGCAGGGTATAGATGTGACTGTCGTCCAGGATTTTCTTTAGCAGCAGATAATCATACTTGCCGCGATATTGATGAATGCGAGATTGAAGGAACCTGTTCCCAATCTTGCCATAACGATAAAGGAGGATTTAAGTGCGAGTGTTTACCAGGATATGCCAGAGATCCTAGAGATCACACTCGATGTAAGGCTGTAGAAGGCCACGCCTCATTACTTTTCGCCAGGCGGCGAGACATTAGAAAAATTTCTTTAGATCATCATGAGATGACTAGTATAGTAAACGAAACTAACTCTGCCACTGCGTTGGACTTTGTTTTTCGTACCGGTATGATATTTTGGAGCGACGTTTCCGATAAGAAAATCTATAAAGCACCTATTGATGAAGGCAATGCAAAGACCGTGGTAAGTATAACTTTTTATGACATATTTGAGATTTAACGATATCACCGAAAGAAAGAAGGTCCACGGGCTGAATTGTGGCGTCACGCAAAGTAGGCCATCGCTCGGCGCAACCCATAGCGGAAGGTAAGCGAACAAACCCGGGTATACCATAGGTCAACTATACGAATATCAAGATTTTATACCAAAATAATGTATTCAGGAATTTAAATGCGTTGCTTCTCTTTCTACAATGTTTGGTTTAAATGACTCGCCTTTCCATTGCTAATAAATGAACATTGTTAATTAGCCACGAACGATTTAATTTCAGTTATAACTTAACGTTTCATGTTTTCGAATCGTTCTAATAGTATAAAATAATGAAAAACTGCCAAAGATAAATATATACTGATTCAGTAGAGAAGCAGAGCATAAACTGGAGAAGCAGATATCCTTCTAAATTTCTACTAATAAATTAAATAAAATATTGATGTCAATTAAAATAAATAGAGATTTAAAACTGCTAACCTGCAAAAAAATTCGTATCATTAATACGAATCCTTCCAGCGATTCGAATGGTACAGTGAATCGTATCGCCTTAAAATCGCATGGCGTTCCAGTATACTGTAAACAAGCCTGTATTGAGTGGATGATTCGGACCGGAGTACGAAAGTCGATCGCGAACCGATACCGTTGAGTGATAGAAAATAAGAAATATTAATTCCAATCAAATATTTTTTCAATTAAATTAACAGTAATAATGTTTATTACTGTATGTAAAATATGAAACATTGCAAAGTAGCTAAATATTAATTATTTGTTGTTGCAATATAAAATAACAAACATAATTACATTTTCACATGATTTGCATTAAAATTTATGAATAATAGTTGTGACACTTTATTTGCGCTTAATCTTCAGCGTTTTTCATAAATTGTTAGACCTCCTTTAAAGAAAATCGACTTAACAACTGTTTTAACAATTGATATATTTTACGAGATACGAACTATGAATCGTGCGGATACGATGTGAATGACATCTAGCTACAGACTAATGCACCCGAGACAGGGGTGACTCCATGAGAGTATGGCAAATGGAATCGGTCCCTAACACGAAGGAAATGTTGGCGACATCGGCCGATTCTATTGATAGGAAATGAACGAATCTCCTGATACGAATTTGAGTGGTACGAATCACTATAAAGATTTGAATCACACACCTCTTGTTTAGTCGTTATGCCACTCATCAGGGAGAGACCGAGAGTTGAAAATGTGCATAAACTGTTCAAAATGTCCAAACGTTATTGACTGTTTATACGCAAAAAGAGTGTTCTTACTTTCTGCGAGAACGTTTAGTAAATGTTCGAATAATTCATTTTTTCCATCCCTACTTTGTCTACTTATGGAATTATATTTTGAAATGTAAAAAGGACAATTGGGGAAAAGGCTAGAAATAAAACATGATTGCAACTTTGAATTGAAGGATCATTCAATGTTTCCTCGGTTTTTTCGTTGCGGGAAGTACTTATACATATTATACCATCTAATCTAATGGTATTGACAAATTCTGCTAGTTTCGGTAGGCTGAAATTTGTCTCGAGGTATTGCTCGCAGTCATTTCTTTAACACGCTTGCGCCCTTTGGAAAACTGAATACACTCAATGCAATTTCCTTTGCACCAGGGTACACAACAGTTATAGGGCATGTTTTCAAAATGTACTTTACTTGGACAAATACAACACACACTTTGGGGGCCAGGTTTATTGCCTGCAGTTGATTACAACCCTAATCAACCACTAGCAAAATGCAACAGTCGCCACGATCTGTATAAATGAACTTGGCCTACATACAAGGCGCTAAGGCCTGGTGACGTCAGAGTTCTTGGGCTTTCTTTCTTTCGGTGGTATTGGCTTTACCAACGTTATACTCATCAGTTAGTTTGTTTCAGGTGGTGTCAGATGAAGTGACGACATCCGATGGATTAGCAGTAGATTGGGTATATGAACACTTATATTGGACGGACACGGGTACCAATACTATTTCTTTGGCTAATTTTGATGGCCAAATGAGGAAGGTTTTAATTCGAGATAACCTGGAAGAGCCTCGCGCTATTGCAGTCGATCCTTTAGAAGGGTGGATGTTTTGGACCGACTGGGGTCAAGAACCACGGATTGAGAGAGCTGGTATGGACGGAACTCACCGACAGGCTATTGTGACTTATGATGTTAAGTAAGTTCCAGGTTGCTTAGAAGTTGCTCTTTATATAATCAGGAAACTTTTAGGTGGCCAAATGGGCTTACTCTGGATTTAGTTAAAAAGCGTCTTTACTGGGTAGATGCTAAACTAAACACTATCTCAGTGTGCAATTGGGATGGTAGCAACAGAAAACTAGTGCTATTTTCGGCAAGCACCCTAAGACATCCATTTTCTATAACTACTTTCGAAGATTGGCTATATTGGACCGACTGGGATAGAGCGGCAGTGTTTCGAGCCAACAAATTTACTGGAAAAGACCTGGCGCCGATTACTGCAACAGAAATGGTTCAGGTAAGATTGCAATTATGTTGTTATACTTTTGGTATTTCATAGAAGATGTTTGCAGAATCCAATGGTAATTCACGTATATCATCCGTACCGTCAACCAGATGCAGAAAACCATTGCCAGCCAGTTAATGGACACTGTTCGCACTTGTGTCTACCTGCTCCTCGGATTAAACCCAGAGCACCCCCAATTTCCTGCGCATGTCCAGAGGGACTGCGCATGCTCCCGGATGGTCTCACCTGCGTTCAAGACGGTTAGTATTTGATTACAGTCTTTGATTTTTCATCTGTCCCAATTGAAATTTATTTAAACACGTTTTATTACAGTTATTCGATAATAACTTATAAGCATTTGTATAAATTTGTATGCTTAAAGCAGTGGCTGATTGGTGTAATTTTTAATTCATTATGCTAGGAATGCTCTTGCAGGATAGCTAATTGATTATTAATGAAAAACGCTTATCTGACTTAGGCCAGATTTTAGTTGGAGCGGATTTCATACAAACTAATACAGGGTGACTTAAAATTGGCGTCTTTCCTCTTGAAAGGATTTAGAGAGAAAGCAAAATGCCAATTCGGAATTCCTTCAAAAGTTTGCAACCAAGGACTGCAAATATGCGCTATCGTATAAAATGTTTTCCATGCTTGGGGTTGGGGCTTGTTTCTAGCAAGCTCACAACGACCTTAATCTTTGCTTATGACCGCGGCCTTCAGGATGAGCTCAGCAATCAGCTATTCAGTTGCGGCCAGTTTCACTTCCTTCAAAAACCTTTACGTTCTCAGCTCATCTTCGTAAGTAATTTAGTCACAATTCAACTCACCGTGGATACCGTGTGTCTGTTTTTATCGAAGATTGGGCCGATTTAAGTTTTTTCCAAAATAATGTAAACTTTGTGCATGTTCGACATTGTTATACATTTTAAGTTTTCAAGAGCGCAATTCAGAAACTAACCAGAAATATTCTGTAGCACTGACATATTTGTTAACAATCATCTGCCGCTGTGGTTTTCTATTAAATAAAATATGTTATCCTGATTCTTTCAAATAGGTATTTTGAGTTGATAAAAATGCCGCGCAGTCCTTTATTCGTAATTTTTAGATACCTATACTAATAGTTTGACAAATGACCATTGAACTACTTTGCAATGCTTTTTAGTAGCAAAGTTGAAGTGCGTCTTCAAGACAATGTCTTCCAGAAATAAACTCATTAAAAAATTACTTTTCCATATGCTTCAAGTGGGCGCCGGTAACCCCTTAAAGAAATGACGCTAATTTAGAATCACCCAGTATGAAAAATGTGGTAGTAAAAACAATAGTCTGATAATAGACTATTGTCATTATCATTTTTATTTTATTTGTTTCATTTTATTTGGTTGGCAGAATCTATAACGACCAGTACACCATCCCAGTCTGAGCCTTATACACCGAGAGTTGGGTCCCTTCCAGCGAGTGAGTACAAACTCCCCCCTGCTATCATCTATATCTGTGTCCAACTGGTGGTGGTGGTTGAAACGTTTTCTTTTTTATTGTGTATAATATTTGCTTCTATTTTTGCTTGCAGTAGTTTTCTTCACGCTCCCTTCTAACTGTTTATTTGTCTTTTATCTAGTTAATCATCCATATAGACTTTCGATCTGTTATATTTTAATAGCACTCACAGAATTGACTTTACTAGCATTGTTACAGCATCTACTATATTCCACTGTTTAATCCAAATAATTGCGTGTACAGCTCTGTACAGTACGTTGAATTATCTGAGTATACTAGAGATATGTATTTTTTTGTAGGCACAACTAATCGCTCCAAAACTGGGACGGGCACTAGCACATCAGAATCTGCCGATGATGGTGGAGTGGCTTATCTGACCATTGTTATAGCTTTATTAGTTGTCGGCGTTATGGCGGTTGTAAGTAGAATGTGTCATTATTATTGAATGTTTCTAGTTTGAACGCACGTATTTGGCTCATATTTACAGAACCGCCTGAGCTGTAAAACTCTTTGAATTTACAATATAGAGCCTTAGAATGCGCAGTCTTTTATGCGGAACATCATTTAAATGATGATTCTAGATCTCATGCAAATTGCAGATATTCGAGATTAATGCGGGTTTTGAAAACCGCTCTTAGTCTTTAGCTCATATTTAGGATTCTAGTTGTCATTCAGAGATAGAGCCTTAAAATATACCATTTTTTATATCGAACACCATTTAGGAATATTTTTAGTTTTCATGCAAAATGCGGAAATTCAAGATCATTGCGGGTCATAAAAATAGCTCTGAGTCTTTGGCGCGTATTTAGAGAATCGGTCGAGCTGCAAGGCTCTAGTTGAAATTGCTGTATAAAGCCTTTAAATGTACACTTTTTATGTCAACCATCATTTTAGTAATGTTTCTAGTTTTCCCGCAAAATTCGGGAATTCAAGGTAAATGCGGGTTATGCAAACCGCTTAGTGTTTGGCTCATAGGTAGTGAACCGGTTGTGCTGCTAATGTTACGTTATCATTGCGGTATAGATCCTTAAAATTCGCACTGTTTTATACAAAGCACCATTTTAAGAATGCTTCTAGATTTCATGCAAAATGTAAAAATTCAAAATTATTGCGGGTCTTGAAAACCGCTCCTAGTCTCTGGCTCATATTTAGAGTACCCGTTGAGCTGCAAAGCTCTAGTTGTCATTTCTGTATAGAGCCTTAAAATGCGCACTTTTTAAACCAATCACTATTTTAGTAATGTGTTTGGTTTTCACGCAAAATGCGGAAATTCAGGATAATTGCGGGTTATAAAAACCGCTCTTAGTCTTGAGCTCAAAGTTAGAGAACCAGTTGAGCTACAAATGTCTAAATTACAGGATATATTCTTAAAATGCGCAACTTTTTATATCAAACATCATGTAAGAGATAATTCTAGATTTGAGGTAAACTGCGAAAATTCAAAATCAATGCGAGTCTTGAAAACCGCCGTTAGTCTTTGGCTCATATTTACAGAATCCGTTGTGTTGTAAAGCTATAGTTGCCTAGTTGTCATTGGGGAACAGACCCTTATAATGCCCTTTTTTTTAAATATCAAACATGATTTTCAGAATGTTTCTCTAGTTTTCACGTAAAACGTGGAAATTCAATATTAGTGCGAGTCTCAAAACCACTCTTAATCTTTGGGTCATATTTAGAAATTTAGAACACCGTTTGAACTGCAAAGTATCTGCAAATACAATGTTAACGAAACATTTCTAAAACTACTCAATATTGAATTATGGTTCTCTTACTGTCTAGTTAACAATAATAAAGTCAAACATTTGTGCGAGAGTTCTTTAACATAAATGACATGTGCTTTAGGGTGTCTGGTTTATTTACCGTCATCTGATGCATCGCAACGTAACATCTATGAACTTCGACAACCCAGTATACAGAAAAACAACCGAAGATCAGTTCTCATTAGAGAAGAACAACTACCCGACTGTTCAAAGGCCGTATTTGAGTACCGTTGGTGAAGAGGTAAGGGCACTAGCCTTAGATTATAATATTCCTAGATAATTTCAATTTATGGTCGAATAAATTACCGCAATTCGATTGCTTTTGGCCGCAACAAGAATTATATTTCCTTGTCTCTTGAAGCATTATTGGAAATGTGTTGATATATACTAATGTATATGTTACAGACAGACCGTATATATACGGCCTAAATACAGCAGAGAGTATGTAAAGCGACATGGTATTTCATATACAGACTGACCGTTTATTTATGGACGATTGCGATCCAGATCGTTTGTTCAAATATGGTAAAAAATTATATACACATATGTATGTAATTATGTACAAAATATACATATGTATGTTTGAAAACTTGCAGGATTTCATTAATAAAGTGGTTGCCCGATTTGCCTTTTTAATATCGGTTTTAATTAATTCGGTTTGACTCTTATTAATTTTTCGATAATTACTTATTTCATTTTTTTAAATTACAACCTTTTTTTACAAAAAAAAACAAGTCTGCTTTCGATTTTTTATTTTTTGATTTTGCCGCCTATTTCCCTTTGGCTGCCGACGCCCCTACAGGCCGATGGCCAAAAGTAGCCAAAAAATGGATAAAATAAGGGGCACCCAATTAATTGTTGTGACCCAGAATTTCAAACGATTTGAAATGCTGTTCAGCAAAAATTTTCAACCACCCCCCCTTTTCTTACACACAAGCAGCCTAATATTAATGGTACTTCAAGCTAGAACCAAAATAAATGCCAAACTAAAACGGTATGAAGTTTGCATTAACCGGACTGGGGTCCGTTTACATATGGACTAGTTCATTCCAATATATTCCTGGGTTTCAGTCAATTTTACTGTTTATTATTTAAAATGTTACAAATACGTTTCGGTGTCTTTCTCCACCATCATCAGTTTGTGTGTATAGTTCTAAACATCGCACCGTTCAACTGGTTATTCTAAATCTAAATAACCAGTTGAACGGTGCGATGTTTAGAACTATACACACAAACTGATGATGGTGGAGAAAGACACCGAAACGTATTTGTAACATTTTAAATAATAAACAGTAAAATTGACTGAAACCCAGGAATATATTGGAATGAATTAAAGTACAGTCAGGAAAATATACGAAACATATGGACTAGTCGAAGATGGACCGTATATAAACAGTCTAGTCCTTTTACAAACCCACAAGGACGAGTTTGTGACACATATGGACTGATCTCTGATCTCTTCAGTCCATTTATATACGTACTAGTCATTTTATATACTGCCGGTTTTACACATACGGTCTGTAACATATACAAGGTTACATGGATCAACTGTCTCAAATTATTTTTAAATCAATATTCAAAACGTGAAGGTTTAAATTGGGCGCACATCATCTACAGGATGTTGGTTGCATGTTAATGAGGTCACTCTAAGCGAAAATATTTTTTATAAACATTGCACAGGGTGTTTCAAAAGCAAACATTTTAAAGGCACGTTGAAAAAGTTTAAAATTTTAAATCCGATTTTTTCAATAATGATGCCGTAAGTTGATTTAGGCTTTCCGTATGAACTAATCGACTTGATAAATGACCAAAACACTTGTTTTTTATTGAAAATTCTACAACTTGAATTTTAGTTTACTTTAACAGTCAGTTGTCATGCTCAGCTCATGTCTACAGTCAGCTCATGTCTACAAGAAATTATCGCTCCGGTTTTTAATTGTTCGAGAACTTTCTTCCACGGTAGCAAATTGCATATAAAAAAACTTTTTCTTTTCCAAAATTTTTTCGTCTCTTTAATAGTATTTAAAGGAAAAGTGTTTTCTTGTCCGTTTACGCGTATTTACGTATTGCAGGCGTCTAATATACGTTTATCATTTTAGACCTCTTATTTTAGCAAGAAATTCAATCAAGTACTAAACGGTGTTTTTACCCACTTATTTTAGTTGATGCTCAATTTTTTTCGCAAAGAACAACCAAATCAAAAATGTTAAATAGAAAGCCCCCTTTTACCTTCTAAAATTACTTTTCAAATATTTGCGCATCATTACGAAGTACCCTGTATATGTTTAAGTATTGGGCCTCGAGCTATAAGCGGTCAATGATTGTAATCTATTATTATGATTTCAAGTTTTTTGCACAGTTCAAAGTCGTTCAGTAATCAAACTTTTGAAAAATGAGATGTTTAACTTTAACCAGGAAATTTTGGCACAACAGTAAAAAAAATCATACTTCGATAACCATGATTGAAGATATACTAAACTGACCTCAGAAATGCACTATTTTATTGAGCGACATCCTACATACAGTTTTTACAACAGTACAAGAAAGATTCAGATATATACTACTAAATACATAAATCTTTTAAAAAAAACTTATAGCTTACGTGTGATTAAACGATATGTCAAATAATAAAACATTGAGAAACGCGTAAATATGGAAAAATCAAAAACACCTCACATAATGAATAGTTGCTAAAAATGTAACACAAGGTCTTAATTGTGTATATTATAAATATAATATCTTTGTATATTGACGTAACTGTAATTCTTGTTGTCTTATCTCATTTTATCCATTTACTTTTGTGGTTAACTTAATCTAAGATCTCCAGTCTTTAAATGCTCCTAAGTAACTAATAGTATTACTAGCTTTCCCTAAATTACAATATTTTTGTATCTATTTTATGAAGAAATAACTGTGCCAAAAGTATCTTAAGTCATTTATAGCATGATGTATCAAATATTCGTGTAGGAAATTACTATCAGTATTCTGGAATTCTGGGAAATCATTGAAGTACTGTTTTAGCAACTAAAAAGTTTAACTCATTTTTGCGTTTATAGACTAATCCAGTGGTATTTTTATTTTTTTGAAATTTTCTCATTTACGGTTATTTGAGGCAAATAAGCCTAAGAATATATTAAATTCGATAAAGATAAGTATATTCGATCCAACTAATAAGGAAAAACCAAATAGCAAAATATGGGCATAAGCTAAGTTGAAATAATAAGAAGGCACATAATTATAAACCGTTTTCCTTGTAAACGAAGTTTTTATTAGAAATTAAATCCGGGGTGGAAATATTAAACTCAATCTGAAAACTATATTTGAATCGTGTATTTGCCAGAATTCCTTTTATTATATGTGAGTCGTAGGTATATTTATAATAGTAATGTTTCGCTCTCAGTGTTTAAGGCATTTAATTTATACAGGGTGTTATAAGTTTAACATAATATAGCAACATGCATTTTGAATAAAAAAGTTCTTTAAAACATTTATTCGAAACACAGCCGTTCCTTTGGACAATATACATTTGTTTTTTATTTTAATTTTTTTACTAGCATATGAATTATTGACTTACAGTGGACGTCGAATCATTAGTTTCATGAAACACTTCTTTTACCTGACGGTCGATTTCCTAAAACACAAATTTGCCTAGCCCTAACATTCTAAAATTTTGGAGAATGTATCAGAATATTGCTACTTTGTTATTTTACGTATTTTTTATTTATTGAACCAATTAATTTAGGTTTAATGTATAAAATTAGTTCCTTAACGTTGACCGATAATGTGAGCCACTATGCGTAAGTGTAATTCTCTATTTCAATCCAGATCAATTGACACAATTAAACACACATTTTTGAGATATTAGTTTTATTTGCAAATTGATTTTTAAAGAATTAAGCTACAATGCACCACCTGATCCATCAGATCTAAACAAAGACAACGCAAAGTTGCAATAATCTGAAACAGTGAATATGTGTGCTGCATGAACATTTATTTCCCACCTTTAAAAAGCAAATGTCGAAACTGTGTAAAATATAATACCGTCCGATAAAGCCAGCACTGTAAGCTGAAAAAAATTATTCTCGAGTATTTGTAAAATTTTTATGGTATATACAAATTTCGGATATTTTGACCGGCTTTCTAGAGAAAAGGTTCCATTTTGAATATATGTTTGAAGGATGTTTTATTATTAAGTTTATAACACCCGGTAACATATACATGTTTCTTGTTTCCATATTAAATATAATTTATCAATCAACATTTTCTGTTTGGCATCCATCGTGATAACATTTTTGGTAAGTTTTAATGTTCTATTGAATATTAGCTTTTTATTTTTATTATCATACGCTTCTTTAGTTTATCGTTGTATTGTCCCTGTAATTATTAGATTTGATATATATTTATTTTAATGCATTCAGTGCAAATTATTTAAAAACATACTGTTTTTGGACTTGTGGAAGCGTCACATATTGGTCATTTTAAATTCAATTATATTTGTGTGAAAGAAACGCACATTGCAATGTAATTGACTGACTGAAAATATAAAATTTTACCCAGAATAGTAATTGTAAGTTCAACTATTTTGTATGTATGTAAGACAAGTCTGCCTAACTAATACTGTCCGTTTTCAAAGAATCTATAAAAAGTTTGTAAATAATGAGTCATTGCAACAACTTCACAATTTACATGAATAGTTTAGATGTTTATTATTTATTTAGGTGGTATATAATTTGAAAATTTTGTATTATTACAGGCCCAGCAACCACTTACCCTTGATCATGATGCTGTTTAATCGAAGACATCTCGTTAAGGCTCAACACATAAAACTAAACTATGCTCATTTCACTTTCGTGGACAATTTCTAAGTAGAATGTTCTCTTTATAAGAGACTTTAATATACATTCGACAGTTTAGAACATTGTCAAGTAAATGTTCGAAAAATCGCAATTTGATATTGGTTTTTGGATGTAGTATTTCATTATACCGTTTATGGTGCTATACGATCGAACCATTGAAGTCACTTTTAAGTTACTGGGCACTAATTATTTAATAAAGACAGAGTGGTATTGAAAGAGAACAATATTTATTTTAAATTATTATTTAGAATGTCCTAAAAATCGCGTTTTCATTAAATAGCATATTAAATTTTTATTTTAAAAACTTTTAAAATTGTGAAAATTTTAAACTATTATATAACATCACACAATGCTTTAGGTTTAAATGTCAATGTGATCACTATATAAACCTACAAATACATACGGATTTAAGTATAACATTATTGTGCTATATTTCTATTAATAGTCCACTCACTACTTGTTGGGAAATAAATACATACATTTATTTAACTATTTAGACAGGTTTTTATAAAGCGAGGTAGCTAGATGTAAGCCATCCCAGTAATCGTAGATATACATGTTAGGAAAAATATTATCTGCTATATGTTATATGAGTGGCAATCTTCTGTGATTAATTAATTTATGTATGTATGTACAACTAAGATATTTTTTACTGTTTAGATTGATTTTTAAATTATTTTTATTTATATCGTCTGTTCTACAGATCTTTGAAAATGCAATATATGTATTAAAATTATGAAAATGCTATTTTTCATTTACGTCACGTACCCACAATAAATAATTCCTCAAGTTTTATAGTTCTAAAGCACTAACATTTGCATCCGGTTGAATCCCCAACCATCCATTCGATTAGGATTGTTGAGTTTCCGATAGCAGATCACAGACATAACATTGTGTTTGAAATATAACAAATTATTAATAGTGAACATTTATATTTCGATTCAGTGTTACTGAGTGGTTATTTCAGTAGTAGTAAACATCTTTATTTCTAAAAAGAGGCTATCGCCCTATCGGTCTTTCTGCCCTTGTTTAGTACATGCAGTCTTAATTTAAATAAATAAATAAAGGTGAAAATTATCTTATGCTAGGTTAATGATTTAATTATTTTAATTCTGTCAAACAGAGATCTTGGATTTATTGTCCGGTAGTCAGTTGCTGTTGTAAGCGTTCGAGTAGCGTTGATGTAGGGAAACGGAAGCGGGATTGTCTGGTTGGTTTTGTAAGACAAAGGGGACTCAGTATGGTCCAGTTGTAGGGGTTGTTTGTCCATTTTGTCTGTAAATGTATGAGTCTTTCCGAAATCTTTGTCATGTTTGTGCGTTCGTGTAGTAGTTGGGTGGAGGGGTTGTGTAGTGGGTTTTGGGGGTGTCTTATTCGTGTTATTAGTCTTAGTGCAATTTGTTCTGTTGTTTGTATATAACGTTTTGTCCTTTCCGTTCCGTTGGTCATGAGTATATGTCCATAGTCTAGCAAGGGTCTACAAATAGCTTTATATATTTTGGTGGCGATATTTGTGCTAATTCCTCTGTCTTTGTAGGTTAGTGATCGGAAGTGTTTTGTTCTCTTTATTGTTTCTGCCCTGATGTTTCGTATGTGTTTAGTGAAATTAAGTTTGTGGTCAATTGTGATTCCAAGGTATTTTACGTCGTTTTTTGGTTGTGTCGTTTGGCCGTCTGCAGTTACTGTAGGGGAGTCAGCGTTGAGTCTATAGTTTGTGAGCAGAAGTTGGTTTTTTGAAGGGCTTGGTGTTAGTCTCCATTTATAAAACCATGTCATTGTGTTGTTTGTTAGTGTTTGGAGTCTTTGAGCTGCTCTCTCAGTAGTTTTGTCATGTACGATAAGTGCCGTGTCGTCTGCGTGTTGTAATATGTATGCCGATCTGTCGATTTGATTTTGTCTGGTAAGTTGTAATTGTATATGTCATGGCAGTATATACTGTAGAGAAACGGTGAGAGCGGGGAACCTTGCCGGAGTCCTTGTTCAGGGGAAAAAGAAAAAGAGAATGTGTTGTCAATTCGTACTTGTATTAGTCTGTTTTCAAGTAAGTTTTTTATGATGTGGAGTAGATATGTTGGTGTGTGGAGTTTGTGAAGTTTGTAGAGTAAGCCCATATGCCAGACTCTGTCAAAGGCCTTGCTAATGTCCATGAATATACACGCCGACTTTCTGTCAGTTAGGTGAGTTGTTTGTACATTGTTGGCCAAAATAAAGAGCGGATGAATAGTCGAGTGATGTTTGAAACGAAATTGGTAGGTAGGCATATATGTTCCGATCAGTTTTTCAAGTCGCTGCTTTATTATGTACTCAAAGACTTTGCTAAGTACTGGTAGTAATGTAATTGGTCTGTAATTGCTCGGTTGTGTATTGTCCAGTCCATTTTTCGGTATGGGGATTATTAAGCCGTTCTTCCATGTTTTTGGGATTTTGTTTTTTGTGATACAGTTATTCAACCCAGCTAGGTTGTTATTTCATTTTCTCATCGGCTCAATTATCCAATCGGCGAGATGAAATTTTGAGACCCAAGAACCGGATAGACGAATCCATGATGGCCGCTATGACCACGTGTAATTGATCCGAGATCCGTGGAGCAATTAAAAACCAGCTCTTTTGGGGAACCTCAGCGGACCATTGGATTTTTGACGTTGAGTTTTCCATTTTTTTTACAAGTTGTATGCTACTTGGAAGCATGCTGGCGACCAACTTTTGGTGAAGACTTTTGGTTTTTGATCAGTTTTTATCACATTATTTTTTTTATAACTGGACTTATTGACGTTTAATAGTTAACTGCTTGTGCTGAAACATTCAAGTTCGACTGCATTCAGTTCATTTTGTTTTTGACTTTAATTGCGATTCACAGTCGAACCTGAGTGATTTCCTTATATATTTTGGTACCCTTTTACTGTGGATTTTTTTTATTTATGATCACGACCGATCCCCATTGGAAGACCACTGGCGAGGCCACTGACTGAAGTGATCACTCCAGCCGGTCCCTCTCAGGATCCTTCCCCTTCACCTTCCAGGCTTGATTGAAGTTAAGGTATCCATAGATTAAGGGTGCTACCAAAAATATCCGAGTGATACACTCTCGCTGAATTTTCATTCTTTGAAGGCGAACTTCCATAAACTATTGTTAATTTAATTTATTTTCTTTTATAAAGCTATTAATCATATCAACTTTACAATTATAGTTATTGAACATTGTTAACTTTCAAAATCAATTTGTTTATTTTTACTTCACTTTATTCTAATCTTTCTTATCCTAGAAAATTGTTAACTTGTTTAAATACATCAGTTGTGCAGTTGAATTTGAGTGTGCGTAATTTTGTATTGTCCATTGAGCGTTCCAAATTGCTCTCTTGCTCTAACTCACGCCCGAGATAAAATACATATAGTTAGAAGTAAAATTCGTAACAGATTATAGTCTTCATCCGAGTGCTCTCATTGAAAAAATGGACAAATTGTGCTCCTACTGTAGTGCTCTCAAATTTAAGAATGAAACGCCAAGAATGTGTTGCTCTGGCGGTAAAGTGAATCTGCCACGGTTACTTTTACCACCCGAACCTTTATTGACGTTGATATCTGGTGCAACAAGTCAATCAAGGCATTTCCTAGCAAACATTCGCAAATACAATTCGTGCTTACAAATGACATCGTTTGCTGCGGCGAATATTGTGCGCGACAATTATATGCCAACATTCAAAGTGCAAGGGTAAATTTATCATCGTGCAGGATCGCTACTGCCCATGCCCAATACAGATCATAAATTTCTTCAAATTTGTTTTCATGGGCAACACTGATGAACAAATTGATCAACGTTGTCTATTCAATATGAACACCAGACGCGAAGTTGTTGCCGCATTGCAGGATTTGTTCGATCAACACAACAACTTGATTCGTCTGTTCAAAACTGCGCTTCAGCGAATGCCAACCGATGATCACAGAGTTGTCATTAAAGCAGACCAAACACCTATCGGTCAACATGAAAGGAGGTACAACGCACCAACAATTGACGAGGTAGAGATCGTCATAGTCGGCAAAGAATTTAACCCACGCGACATTATTCTTCGTCGCAGGAATGGAGCTCTTGAGCGAGTGTCAGAAACCCACCGCTCATATGATGCCTTGCAATAGCCATTGCTGTTCTGACAAGGAGAAGATGGATATCACTTCAACATTCAATTGATAAATCCACAAACTGGGGCACCAACCAACAAAAAAGTCAGCGCCATGAAGTATCACTCCTATCGATTGATGCTTCGCGACAATGCAGATAACCACATCTGGAAATGCAGACAGTTGTTTCATCAATACATTGTCGATATGTATGCAAAAATCGATACTGAACGACTCCTGTTCATTCGATTGAATCAGAAAAAACTCCGTTCCGAACAGTACATCCATCTGCGTGATGCAGTAATTAATGACAGTAATGTGAATCCCAATGAATTAGGAAAAATGCTAATCCTCCCCTCCATGTTTACGGGGAGCCCACGGCATATGCATGAGTCCGCGCAAGATGCAATGACGATTGATTTGGTTAGTTGAAAAAATCACACCAGATCAAATCGATTAAATTATCTAAGCTGAAATACCAAATGTGAACCTGGATCCTGACTTATTCGAGGTCGTTACCAAGAACATGGTTCATGGTCCATGTGGCTTATTCAACCCGAATTCACCTTGCATGTCTGATGGCAAGTGCTCAAACCGATATCCAAGAAATTTAGTTGCCGACACTATCACTGGCAATGACGGATATCCACTCTACCGTAGACGATCAACTGAAGAAGGCGGCGAATCAATCACTTTAAAGGAACGAAACAATGATGTTCAAGTCGATAATCGTTGGATTGTGCCCTATTCGCCTCTACTATCGAAAACCTTCAAGACACACATCTATGTCGAGTATTGTAATTGGGTGAAATCGATTAAGTACATTTGCAAATATGTAAACAAAGGAAGCGACATGGCTGTTTTTGGAGTTGGCAATGCAAATGAATCTATCGATGAAATCAAACAATATCAACTGGGACGCTATATCAGCAGTAACGAAGCAGTATGGTGAATTTTGTCTTTTGCCATCCATGAACGACATCCGACAGTTGTTAATTTAGCGGTGCACCTTGAAAATGGACAATGTGTTTATTTTACAACAGAAAATGCACGTAAAAGGTCATTGGCACCACCTGGAACAACTTTAACAGCCTTTTTCTCATTGTGCACTGAAGACTTATAAGCAAAGACGCTTCTCTATTCTGAAGTGGCAACATACTACACATGGAAACAACGAAAAAATTCCAACGCCGGAAGCAAAGTAAACCAGTTGAAGGACAAACCAATTTGTACTCGACCAACGCTTTATGCCGTCTATACACTGTTCACCCAAATAACGCAGAATGCTTTTACCTGCGAATACTTCTAATCAACGTACGCGGACCAACATCTTTCCAAGATTTGAGAACAGTCGACGGTCATGAATGTGCCACTTATCGTGAAGCTTGCCAACAATTGAAACTTCGTGGAAACGATGCGCACTGGGATACTTCACTCGCCGATGCATCGAATGCCGCTCTACCGAGCCAAATACGCACATTATTTGCAATCATGTTGACAACTTGCTTTCCATCCAACCCGAAAGATCTCTGGGAGAAATACAAGGACTACATGAGTGAAGACATCTTTCATCTGTTGCGAGCAGCTAATCAGAATCCAGAACTCCAATTCGCTCCCAACGTGTTCAATGAAGGTTTAATTTTGATTGAAGACATGTGCTTAACAATCGCTAATAAAGCATTAGTACAATTCGGAATACCCGCACCAGATCGATCTGCAGATGATGTTTTCGATCGTAATTTGCACCGCGAAACAGATTTTGATGTCGACGAACTGGCAGTATTTGTGCAAGCCAATCGACCAGAACTGGTTCCAGAGCAACTCATGGCATATGAAACGATTATGCACGCCATCAGGATCCAAAGAGTTGGATTGTATTTTCTAGATGCGCCCGGAGGCACAGGAAAAATTTTCCTCATTTCACTTCTTCTGGCAACTATACGATCACAAGGAAAAATTGCATTGGCTGTCGCATCATCTGGAACTGCAGCAACCCTGTTGGAAGGCGGGCGAACAGCACATTCAGCACTGAAGTTACCGTTGAACTTGCAAATTACCGAGACCCCAATGTGCAACATCTGCAAAATTTTTGGAATGGGCAAAGTGCTTCAATCCTGCCAGTTAATCATCTGGGACGAATGTACTATGGCTGACAAAAAATCGTTGGAAGCTCTCGATCGAACACTAAAAGATTTTAGAGGAAATAGAAAGTTTTTCGGTGGCGCACTCATTTTGTTGTCTGGTGATTTTCGACAGACTTTACCGGTAATTCCACGTTCAAGATCCGCTGACAAACTTAATGCATGTCTGAAATCTTCAGTTTTGTGGCGACACGTTAAAAAATTGACTTTGACGACCAACATGCGTATACAGATGCAACACGATGCATCCGCTGAGCGCTTCGCAAAGCAGTTGATGGATATTGGAAATGGAAAAATGGCAATTGTATCACTTTGCCGGCCGATTTCTGTGAAATCACAGCAACGAAAGCCCGTTTGATCAGCGATGTTTTCCCAAACATCACACGGAACTACAAAAATCATGAGTGGCTCAGTGCTCGCGCTATATTAGCAGCCAGAAACAACGATGTCGATGCCATCAATTTCGATAATCAAAACGAGATACCTGGCGAAGCAATAACGTATAAGTCCATCGCTACTGTGGTGAATCAAAATGAAGCTGTTAATTATCCAACTGAATTCTTGAACTCACTTAATTTACCAGGCCTTCCACCACATGTTTTGACATTGAAAATTGGTGTGCCCATAATTCTTGTCCGAAACATCAATCCTCCTCAACTTTGCAAGGGAACGAGGTTTTCAGTGAAAACACTGATGAACAATATCATTGAAGCCACAATACTAAGTGGAAATTTTAATGAAGAAGGCGTACTCTTACCGCGCATCCCAATGATTCCAACTGATGTGCCATTCGAGTTGAAACGACTCCAGTTTCCGGTGCGACTGGCGTTTGGAATGACTATCAACAAAGCACAGGGACAATCGCTTCAAGTGTGTGGGCTATATCTAGAAAATCCCTGTTTCATACACGGACAACTCTATGTAGCCTGCTCACGAGTCGGAAAGCCCTCTGACTTATTCGTGTACGCACCGGAAAGAAAAACAAAAAATATAGTGCACCCAGCAGCACATCAGTAAAATAGCTCAATTGTTTATTTCCTTTATAGTTTTGTTTAACCGCTTTTGTATTAATCAAAAGTAGGTGAAGCCTATCAATTAAATTCATTCATTAACCCGGTAGAGTCGCATTGTAAATTGCGTTAGCTAGCAGATCTTATGAACTACCAGATGCATCGAACGTTTTTCATTTTTTATTCCAACAGTGTGTGCTACTGACTGTTTCCGAAAAAATTGCACACGTAACTACAGGTCAACGTGAGCAACGCCACGGGTCGCTCCGCTAGTATTATTATAATAACAAGTATAGTACAATCGATAAACTTAATGAAATAATGCTGGTTTGTATCGTTGATGCCCGCCCACATGCTTCTATTTCCCTTTCCTACAAAACAACTTGTGATTAATATTTTGGTTGATACAATTGAAGATTTGACTCACCAAATAATGATCATTATAGCAGCCAGTAAGTCTTCGTCGAGGTAGTGAGTTTAAGTAGAGCTTTTGGCACGGCAGTAAAGTACTATTCATTTCTTCATAAGTCCAAACGGGAGCTTTCGAAATTATCTCCGGGTTTGTGGTGTATATCGGTTTTCTGGTTGGTTGCATTTTATTTTCCACTGCCACAAATATTAAGTTACTGTTGGGAATACGCTTGACATAATATTTTCTGAAATAAAATACTTTAATAATAAATCTATTTTTTTTTTAAATATTTTACCTTTCACTCGTATTTAATTCCCCATGGTAGTTATCTTTGATGAAAAGTGACTGTTGTAGAATGAACAAGTTGAATTTTTTTTCACATGCAAAGTATTTATCAGCATTGTTTTCGCTATCAGGATAATCTTCTATGTCGCCGTCTTCTTCCTCATCGTCGTCATAACCATTATAATCCGAAGAATTTGACTTCTCTAAGAGTAATTGTTTATATATTATATTCCTAAATAAAGTTTAATAATTACCTTGCAGTTCATCATATAACTCTTGAGCAAAGCTCCAAATGGGATTAATAGCTTGTAAAACACTAATTTCTGCAAGCGTGTGAAAAAATTTCCAGATAACCCACTTTATCGCATACGATGCAAATGAAATGGGCTAAAAATGTATCCTTAAATTGACCGGTTGAAAATTGAATTACCAATTGCTTACTGTGTTCAATTTGTTCCCTGAACTGCTCTCCACGTCATCCCAACTGCACAAAGCTTGATAATCGTAAAGAGTTTTCATGGCAAAGACTCCCTCATTTAACATAGATTCTAATATATCACCTTCAATTTCACCGAAGAATTGGCCGGTTTCATTTTTTTCTGATACAATGACATAGCCTGAACTATCTACGACGTAACATACTAAGTTTTCTCCACATTTGTCGCAATTCGAACATTGATTCTAGAAATATTTTCAGTTACTTTAATGTGTCTCAATGTATGGTATAGTTTTCTAACTCTTAAATAGGCAGTTCTATTCTTATACGAACCGAAGAATATAATGATGTAGAAGAATGTAAAACTATTTATATTTTATTATTATAACCGAAAAGCATGGAAAGCATTGGACTTTTATTAACTTTTAGGATCTTGTTGACGATGTTGATAAGTTGACGTACTTTACAGTTCTATGAATGTACTTGAGCTTTTACTGTCTTCATTGTTGTTTTATTTACTTTTCATTTTTTGTAATGATTAATGAAAATGTAGGTAACACTCCAATAATTTAAGTAATAATTCGTATGAGGAGATTTAGAACATGCACTTAGGGAAAAATAATATAAAACTATTGACTTTTTCGGATATTTAGACCGTCGCGGAAATTAATGTCTTCCTAGCGTTTCGCAAGCATGCATGGCTTGCATATTCAGAGGTGGTTTCTAGGTGTAAGCTTTCAGGCTCAAGCACCTGTGAAGATGCAAGTCATTAGTGCTTGTGAAACATCAGGAATACATAATTTTCCACACCAGCATAAAATCCCAAAAAGCAGTTGCTAGCAATGGTCGCGAAAGCCTATAGCCTAATAATATAAAAACTTAAACATTTAATGTAATGATTGTTGTCGAGTTAGGTCAACGTTGATCTATTAAGTTGTCATTTCTATTGTTGCTGATTGTTTCTCTTAAGTTGTCCAATTCAGTAACTAATTAAATATTCTACGTGATTAGTGAAAGTGTAATACCGATAGTCTTCTGGATACTTCCTCCACTCTAGATTTCAACTTAGTCTGAGAAAATTGGAAACCAACTACAGATCCAGGAGCTTCTATGCCTGCATCTTTAACAAAAATGGCGTAACTTCCAGTAACTAACATATCTAAGTTATTTTCGTAATTGAACGGTACAGAATAAACAAAAGATTCTGTATCATATTGGTGCTGTAAAACTGCGCTTTTATACCATTTTTCGTCAATCGCTCTTGGATTAATATCGCCAAATTCTCTATAATTGATTTAAATATAAAACATTAAATACATAAATAATCCATCACTTACTTTGATTTGGCTTTTGCCTTGGCATAATCATCAAAAATGTAATCCCATCTAGTCAAGCCACTCATGGTAGCGACAAAACGAAGTGTTACATCATATTTATCAAACAACTTTCGCTCCATGTGAGATTGAAATGTCCATTTTTCTTTAAATGGTTCATATGTATTTCTAGCATCGAAAATAAGTCTTTGCACTAGCTGTTTGTCACAGAAGTAGTCGTCGTCATCCAGGGTTTTTCTTCCGCATTCGACTAAAATATTTTTAGAGAATGATGAAGAACGGATAAATCAATTAACAATTACTTTCGGTTTACTTGTTTCAACAAAAAGCTGATAATTAAGTCGTGGGTTATATTATTTTCTTCAAATGTACCACGGATGAGGCATATAAAATATATGTAAACTTTTTTATAAAAAACATTGATCAGATTACTTTTTGCTGTTAAATAATAATAGAGAAAAGTTATAGATTACACTATTTTATTAACAAGATTTGTTTATTTATTCTGAAATTCTGATTTCTTTTACATTAATGCATGAAGGAGGGCCTTTATGCATTAATAAATGGCCCAAAATTAAGCCATTAAGGGCGCTACTTCATAAGGATAAAGTAGCATCACAAATATGTTCTATTTGTAAAGACTACGCTCCGCTATCAAAATATAAAATAATAAAGATTAATTTACTTTTTCAGTTTATATTGAATAAAACTGAAAATTTGTACACATATTACTAATACTTTATGAGAATTTTAACTCATAACTTCTACGCCAGCAGGAAGAATAGTTACTTTCAACTATTCTTGTATTGTTTGCTACACAAAAAAAGTACCATTCTAAATGTACCAAAAGTATCTGTTCCAACAGTCCTAATTTAAGGCAGTTAAGAAAAATATAGCATTTGATGAAAACATTAGTATAATTGTGTGATATAAGTATTAGTACAATATAAGTGATAATTAGGTTTAATTTAATATTTATTTGTAATCGGCAACGAACAGTCTTTCAACTAACATTAGCTCACTAGTCACGGTGCTTAAAGCGTTTAGAAATTAAAAAATGTAAGGATGTTTTTGTCATAAAATACAATTCTATCTAAAACGGCTGAAATTGGGGCTTTTGACTAAGGGCAGCTTTCTATATAGTAAAAATTGGCCTTTCAAATTGCCATTTTTTTTTCAGTGATTTGGAAGTTTGAGGCAAATAATGCAGGGAAGTAAGGAGTTTTTGAACGAACGAATGGTTTTTTTGAAGTCAAATTTCAAATTTAATTTCTTTTTTTAGTTAACGTAAAACATATGTTTTAATTATATGTCACAACGTATATACGATTTAATAAAAGATGTAAACAAGCTTTGCCATAAACAAAAATTAATATATAATTGAAATTTAGATAACTTCAATATGATGCTTTTGGCAATACGATTAAACTTTTTATTTTCCTAAATATGTATACAGAGTCCTACAAATGAAATTGTTTTTTTTTTAACAGACAACCTCTATTTAATGTGGAATTTATAAATAATATAAATATATGTACGTAAGTACCCAATATGGGAGAACAAAGTTCTAGTCAGAGTTTTTTTATAGGCACACAAGACTAGTTTACAAACGTTTCATATTTTATAGATTTAAAATCAATGTGTTTGCACTATTCAAATTGAAGACTGAAAGTTAATACGCGGATTGTGAATACCGCCTTCACTATATTAACTTACTTTTTTTAATATCCTCATACTCATACTGACGTTCCCACTTGAAATCACTATCATACATTTTTCCCAAGAAATGAATAAGTTCTTCTTCCGGAGTTTTAAACTCGTGCCCTTCCAAGTAATGGTATCTACAATAGACCCTAAATTGAAAGTGAATGTGAAAGTTCACATAAAAGATCAATATTTTTAGTTACCATTTGGGATGTATTTTCCATTTTCCTCGAAAGAACGAAGTAAGATTTTCTCCTGTATGTCGATTCTTTTGAATTTCGTCGCCCACATCCAACGAATAATTTCCATAGCGACTTGGAACCGCGATTGCCAAAGAAAATGGCGTTTCAGGTAAATCAGAAAAATAGTAATCATACGTTTCTTCTGATACTCTTCTATTGTCGTCATAATGATATTTCAGGATAATATTATGCATACTCCCTTCAGACCCATTTACTAAGAAGGATCGCAATTCCCTCAAAGTATCACTCATTTGACGAGGTAACTCATCTCCAGAATGCTGTTCCACTTCTGTTAAATCAATGCTGTTATAGTTTTCTTTTTCTATACCCTCAAATACTGGACGAAGCGCTGGGTGCATCAGAACATAACCGTTGTTAGATACTATAAAAGCGAAAGCATTGACTCCAATCTAAAAGTTTAGAAAATTCTCTTTTTGATTCATACTCATTTCATTTTTCTAGTGAAAACTTACATTTCATGTAAGGCATTATTAAGTTAGAACTGGATCGGAGGGAATTTTAGTAGAACTTAATTGGACAAATAGAATACCAATTTGTAGATTTACTGTTTCATCGAAACTTCTATGTTTGAAAATAATATTTTATAAACCCGCCGGGAAATGGCGAAATATTTATTTTAAGAATTACGCAAAAAGGAAGGCGGATGTTATTAATATTTTTAAAAAATTTTAAAAAAATCCCAAGTCGGAATTTCCTATAAACAAAACAAAACATAAAACTTTGATATTTCTGCACTTTCGTAATAAGTGTGTTTCTATCTAAAATATGTATACATGGTGTATCTACAGAGATGAGACCTTAGGGATCAATGCAAAGGCGAAAAATAATATGAGCCTGGTTTTATCAACTATATTCCAAGAATTTTTCGTTAGGGAAATACAGGGTGTGGAATTTGGTTAAAGAAAATAAAATGTATTCTTTGATGTCAAACGACTGGGGCCAAGACCCACCCCGGGTTGTAGAGCCATGGAGTAAGTAAGTAAGTAAACGACTGGGGATATTTCAGTGAAATTTAATTCGTGAAAAGCCTTAATTTTAGTTTTGCTAACACGTAATTGCATATTTTCATAAAAAAATTGGTAGGTGTTCCACCGCTTTTTCATATAAGAAAACCCAGTTTTGAATTATTTATTTAATTCAGAACACAAATGCTCTTCTCAAATTTTTCTGCATGTCTCAGCCCATGGTATTGATATAAATATAAGATGTTCTCAACGGAAGAACATCTTAACTTTTTTCATAACATGCTCTTTCATTAGACAAAATCGTTTTAAAATTATTATACTTTTCCGAAAATATTTGGTAACGGGTTTTTGATGATACATAATATATGTTATCCACATTTTCTACCTTGAAGATTAGTCTTTCTGGTTTACTTAGGACTCGAAAGTTGGATACAATTGAATGGAACTCGTCCGTATTTTCGAATAGCTATAAGAGAATGAGATTTAATGCTCCATTAAGAAATGAACTCCATACTAATGGATTTCTCCCCATATTAATAGAGTGAAATCCAAATTTTAAATTTGCAATAAATTAATGAATTATATGATTACGACAAAATGTATTGAGGTACGTGGACTACACTTTGTGGATGAACACTTATTCAGTGTTTTTTTGCACTTAATTCAGTTTCATTATTTTAAAAGTTCTCGCAGTCGCGCAGTTGAATTGCACAGAAAAAATTGAAAAAGCTTTAGTCATCCAAATTGAATGATGAATCCAAAATTGATTTGTATTTTATGAAAAAGTACTGGCATGCCAATTTATTCATTAAACATATTTAGTTACGCATCAGGTCGAACGTTAAAATTGCTATTGCAATTTAAAATTATTTTAATGATTTCTGCAGTCTTTTTTGAACTATAATAGATTTTTGGGGCAGAAATATTCAACTCTTAAATAGGTTTTAAAGTATTTTTTGCAGAGCGCCGAACGTCGTCTCTCGCTTGTTTTTTACGCTTCTTATAGGAATTTATATCGGGAATCTGCATAACATTCAATATATTGATTATTTTAAAATTAATCAAGTAAAGGGCAAGTTTTCAATTTGTTCCTATCAATCTCAAATTTAAAAATGCTTTCACTTCAGAATGATATGACGATTTTTTTGGGTACGAATACCTTTGGTAAATTTTGCGAAATAGTTAATAAATAAGAAAACACTTTCTTGACCACATTCGATTTTATTTCGAGTTACAAAATACATAATGAAAGGAAGAAGAATACTTTGTGACGAATGATAGATATCTCGGAAGATCTTACTCAGCTACCTAATAACATGTTTACTTTCCATATGTAGAAAAATAGATATCCTTTTGTCAAAAATAATCGGGCTAAAACATTGTTTTTAAACACATTTCTTTTCACGATTTTTTATGCGTAAATTCAATTGCAACTCTAGAAACCATAGAATCGATTTAGGATTGCAACAAACTTTATTGTTAACTGTTATTTTGATTTAATAAGAATGTATATCGATCCTGTGCTAACGAAAGAAAACTACTCACCTTGTATGGTCTGGTCAGCTTCCTAAACTCATCTATAGGAACATCAGTTCCAGCTACACCTAACAGTTCTGCAGTTCTTGTATCATTCATTTTATTGATCTTTCTATCAAAACACGGTATAGCTGCTGAAGTGAGAAGTCTGTACGGTTCATTTATAGTTGTATCAGTTTTATCATCATACTGAAATGAAGTTGGAAAATGGACGAAAAGTTCGAATTAATGTAATTTAAGGATTGTTTAGCTCATTTCGTAAGATAATTACGGGAGACAAGAAATGACCAGTACAGTAAAGTTATAGGATAGCTATATAATTTAGAGCTGTTGAATTTTCCAGCGTTTTTAGCTCTTGCAAATTATTTTTTGATGCATGGTAAACAGACGATGTGCAATTTTAGCACTGTGTCATCAAAAACAGCAGCAATGTAAAATTGTTCAGTTGCTTGGTGTTTTAAAACTGACCACCTCAAACTCAGTGTGGACATTCAAGGATCCAGAAGTAGAACTGTAATATCATCAAGAAGCTAGACAAACGTTGCAAAAAAGTTCTACATGAGAAAAATAATATGCAAAAAAAGTTCAGATCCAAGACATACAAGCTCCAAAAAATTTGCAAAAGCAGCGGCTTGCAGGTGACGAGTGAAAAACATTAACATTAACACTTATCCTTGTGGCAATGACTTTTGATGCTACCGTCGCAGAAGCCTTTCTTGATAGCATGTCTAGAGCTGAAGTTAGAAATTAAAAAGTTGTATCCAATTTTATTAATATATTAAATTAAATTTATTGAAATTAAAAAGTTATATAATAATATAACAATTAGTATCAATGACGCAATCGTCATTCTCAACGCAAACGATCAGCACATTGAACAAATGGTTCTTATTAAAGCGGCCAGCAAAGAAACTAAACTTTTCAGAAATCCGAATGCATTGAATTCTTCAAGGAGAAAATGAGTTATATAGTTGCGAAACCGGCTAGAAAAGGCATAATTTAACTAAAACCGGGCAACAAAATCCATGTTTTTAAAGAGCTAGCGAACTTTGAATTTGTAATCCTTCCGTAGTTAGGTATACCCAGAGATTAGTTGATCAACTAATCTCTGGTATACCTAGACTGAGTAGCTATGCGAATATTTTGTTCGCCACCTCTGCTAACACTACTTTTTCATAATGATTTATATTTCCTGTTGAGCGTGCAGTGGACTGAAAATATATATACGTTGTTCAAATCGTTCTGGGGGGCGGCTTAGAACAAGGAGAAATTTGAGACCTCAGTACGTTTCCGGAAGTTGTTCCATTGTAAACGTAGTTTTAAATGCATCTATTACTCTTATTAATTGTTGTTTACTGAATTGTTTTGGTTTCATATATTTATCATAAGAAAACCACGATTACGGTTTAAAGATTATTAGTCGGTTTTTTGATAAGCCGCTAAAACATGTTTGTTAATTTTTATGGCGGTTTATGATTGAAAATTTCAGGTAGGTAATTTACTTTACCGTTATATCTGCGTAAGCATGAGTCCAAGATACTGGATGGTCTAGTCCTTGTAACACCAAAGGTCTAGCTATTACATAAATATATTGCAACACAGATGCTGTCACTTGTTCCAAGCTTTGAACATGAGTGTAGAAACCTAAAATTAAGCACACATATTATACGCACTAATAGCGACGAAATTATACGCACCCCTATTTGTGCACGATATCCATTTAATTTCTTCCACATTGGTAACTTCTTGACCAATCAGATAAGTAAAAATCCGAACGGGAATAATTTCACCATCAAAGAAATGATTGTGTTTCATGACAATATCGCTATAATTAGCGTTAACTCCGTCAGTTAAGATCATTATAGCCTGATTACAGTCCGTGCTATTTGCATGATTGCATCCACGTATTTTTCGATACTAAAATACACCCTTTTATGATACTTATTACCAACTTTCAAGGCAAGAAGACAAATGTGTTATCAACAGTTCACCTTACTGAGAAGATCAAAAGCCAAAACCAATGCCTGTTGGAGTCGGGTTTTACCATTTGGCTCCAACCTGTCTATGGCATCTTTGAAAACGTGGATATTTTCTTTCGTAGCCTGAATTAATTGGTTTTCAAAACATGGCACAATGTAGTCAGTAGTTTCCGAGTAATTTAAAACATTTACATAGTCATTGTTGGAAAATGTATCTAGAATACTGTAAGCAGTTAATGCTCCAATGTGTTTTCCCATTCCTAAAGAAGCAAAGCAAATATTGTCTAATAACGATACTTACACTCAAATTAACAAGAACTATAGAAAAACTTTATAGAAGATATTATAATTTCCGCGAATTTTCATTAGGAATTCGATTCGTTTTTCGTCTTCACAAAAATTCAGTTGGAAGGCAAGGAGATTCGAAAGCAACATTTGCAAAATTACCGAAACTAGACATTATACATCAAAAAATGTAGTTTAAATAATAATTTCAAAGGAAAAATATCGTAAAACATAAGCGCAAAATATCAATAACAGAAGTAAGTAAAACTGTCGGATTAAGTTTTTCCTTCTATTTTTCAATGATGAAGCAACCGAGTACATTCACTTTGGGGGACTTTAGGCAAGTAGTGAATTCTTGAGTGTTTTGGTACAAAAGCTGCTAGAACTTTTTAATTGAGGGCTGGAACCAACAGTTAATGTTTGAAATTGTTAAATACATAGCAGAGAAACAGAAATTATTTTCTGCGCAAAAGCTATGAATGCTACAAGATTTTACACAGAACCCAAAAATTTTCAAGAAGGGATTAATGCATCAACTCAAAAAAATAAGTTGATTTCAGCTACCAAATAAAAAGTTCTGGTAGGTTTTGTACCAAGACATTCAAGAATTCCTCACTTGCCCAAAGCGGATGAACTCGGTTGCTTCATCAAAACACGCGTATAGAAAAGCATTCGCAGCGAATTTCATTAAAAATCCATCTTACTATTCTTCCGATATTTCAAAAATATATTTCTCTTTGACGAACTTTGATCACCAATAGCAGAAGGACCGGACATCTTTTCTTAATAAAAGTTCGGTCTTATGGTATTCATTTGAGCCAAAGAATGTCTCCTTTTGACCATGTACTTACGAGACACCCTGTATAAAAGTGAAGTTCTGTACAATATGCAAAATATTGCTTTTTACGATATACCGCAGAAATGAAAACAAATAATTTACCTTTTAACATCACGTATCATAAATTTTTTTTCAATTTCATTAAAAACCTTTACACCAAGAACAACCTCTAAATAAGATTTTGTCAATATTTTCAACTCTTCCGAAAGAAGCGAATCATGACGGAAATGTAAATACATAATTTCCATTAAATTATCTGAGCATTTATTTTCCCATATTGTTTATATTAGGAATTTAAAAGCAAATGACGAGAAGCTCGTAGAAACTATTTTCAATGGAGTTACTGCTCATTCAAGACAAACTCCTAATAGAAAATATCCGAATTCATTAATTTTTCTAAAGAATACATGGTTAAATCATGTGTCCTGTAGTTAGAGCTTTGGTACAATTAAACTTATTAGATTTTTTGTCATAGGAAATCCTGTCAAAGCGTTGTAAAAAAATCTTCATAAGCCTTAATGAAAAACGAACCAAGCGGTAAAACCGTTATTTCTCAATTCATTTTAAAAATTTTAAAGCTGAGCTAGATCGTTTGATCGAAATATACTTATGATAGAAAAACTAATGTTAATTTTTTGATTTCAGACGGGATAACTTCTTGTATACTTTATCTTACCATTTAATTTTTTTTCCGCTTTTCTTCAATATTATACAAAACTTAACTGAAAGTTATGAGCTGGTAGTTTGAAAACATAGTTTCAGAAAAATATGAAAACCCGGATCTCTAAATATTCTCAATAATACGAGATTCAGCGTATTCAGAAATAAACAGACATAATGAAAAAAAACATTATACAATTATTATTATTATTTCAAGTATCTTCTAATTGTTTTTCTTTATTAATTAGTCAATGGGTATTAATTTACTTTTTAATCTCTATGTATTAGGACAATTGTATCTATAAAAAAACTGGTGATAGACCGCGATTTTGAAATTTAATCTGCTCTTTATTTTTTTTAATTTTAAGGAAAAATATCTGTATAAAGTTCTGCAATAGTGTGCAGTTGTATTCAATTATCTATGTGTTAAATCTAAATATGTACTGCCTACTCACAATTTTATGAAAACTTCAACAGTGATTTCATAAAATTTTAGATTTTCGGAATTTTTTAATAAATTAAATTCTGAATTACTTACCATCCATTGATCCTGAATTGTCAATGAGAATTACAACATCTTTGGTACATGTAGCTGCTTCAATAAACCAAGTCCTGATCCGACAATCAAACAAGTGTCTCTTGATTTCCTTTTTATCGACCCAGTGCATAGCTTAAATTTACTCATTATTTACATATCTAGTTAAAATTAAGAATAATTAAAAATAATACCTGGGTAATGACGCATAATTCCTGAAGCGCTTCCAAAATACTGCCATGACAATGCTGGATCAGATTTATAATTCTGAGCAAACACTTTATCTAATGCCTCTGACCACTGAATTGCTTCTGCAGCTTTGTTTTCTGATTTTAAAAAGTAGCATTTTTAAATAATAAATATGTTATAAAATGTGTAAACTGAAGCTTACCTTTGTCGTAAACATTTGTGGGTACATGCACAGAGCTGTGCGTGGTATTAACAGGTAAATTATAAAAATGTGTATCATTATTTAGTTTCAGAGATAAATACATATGACGATTTTTCTTTAAGGATTTGGATAGTTTTATTGGTTCAGCTCCCTCAATGGACGACCATCTTGAGCTGTGGTATTTAAAGGGGGCATCAGGCACATACTGAAAGTCTTCCGCTCTGTTTTCAGCTTCTTGCTGAATGCACTATAATTTTTCTATTAGTTAGGGACAACAATAAATGCAATTATTAATTAGTATACCCGAATGGCGTCCATTTTTCGGTCCATCATACTACGAATGTTTTCCTTTATTTCAGAAAGTAGAGTTGATGGATCCTTTTCACCTACACGTGCATTCAAAAATGCATATTTCTAAAATTATAGGAACATAATAAATGACTATAAATGTGTTAGATTAATAAAAATAAGGTCATACGGAAATGAGCAGATATTAGAAAACTGCAGTTTTTGGTAAATGGACTAAAATGCGTTTAACAGAACAAGCCCTAGTTTAAACAATAATATTTACCATAATTCATGTTTGGAAATTCAAATCGCAATGTTTCTTGCTTTGAACTGTAAATATATTTTGCTTCAAAAATAATTAACATCGTCAGACGTACATGGGAGCTTGTAAGAATGCAACAGAATGTGCAGATGAATGAATTAAAAAATGCTACAGAAGCCTGAATTTTTAATGCAGACTTTGATCAAATTTATAAGCAAAAAATACAAGTAATTCATATTCCTTCATATTCGACAGCGTTTGTAGAAAAGCGACTAAAGCGAGGAAATACCACGTGCCAACTTATTAGTCACTTAGGCAAAAATATTAATATATAAAAATCTTCAGAAAGCACAAGTAACTGCTTTCCACATAAATATTCGTTAAATAACTTTTACAATCAGCTAAAGGTGTAATTAATAATGATACTTTCGATTGCAAAAATTAAGAAAGTTTTTACATACGTAAAAAAAACAAACACTGCCCAAAATTAAAATTAATTTTATTTTCTAACAATAAAATTAATAAAGTTTATAAAATACATACAACATTAAGATGAAGTTAATTAAAAAGTCCTTTGTAAATTATCTTTGATATCAACCGGCAAAATTTAAAGGAGAATTATTATCAGAAACCTGTAAATATTAAAACTAAGACCAATTACCTAATAATAACAACTGACCTGTTCAATTTCAGTTATTTTCGTCACTTCTTTGCCTAACATCCACAATTCGACACCTATTGCATTTGCCCATTTTGCGACTCTACAAGGTGGTGTTTAGAGAATAATTTATAATAAAAATGTCAAACAAGCAAAGAAAAATACTTACTCTTCGCCTTGCAAAGTACATTGTCCGCTTCTAGTCGATAATATAAGCAGTAATAAAAACAGGGAAAACCGTGGTGCGTAAAACATCGCACTGACACATTTTCATTAGAAAAGCCTAGACTAGAATGTGAAATTGATGAAAATCCTCCGAGATCAGGTAGGGGTTATTTTTAGATTATATGACTATTTCAGGGGCCAATAATACGCATTCGAGCTGTGTGTATACTTAATAATATTCGCTTCAACGAGTATGGCTACGAAAAATAATTGTTAAACTTTCATCAATTTTCTTAATAGTATTTTATTTTTGCAATTTGAGTTTAAAAACTCTTGCCTACGTCGAGGAGCTTACACATGAAACATAAAACCTTTAAATTATTTTTGTTTCAAATCAATATCTACTTTTTGTATCACTTCAGAATACTATAATTAATAGGTCCCTTCTATATTGAACAGCAAAATTTCAAGTCTCACTACTTACAAATTATAGTTTACTTAACTCTCTTAATACAAAAAAAATTGAGGTCTAATTTCAAGAAGCAAATGAAAAAGTAATATATTTAAAGAGGTAATCTTAACATTAATCATATCTTTTTTTATAAATACATTAATAAATATTTTTTTTATTGTATGTATTTAAGTATGCATATACTCGTGATATAAATCAAGCCCATATCAACAAATCGATACTCTTAAACAAATAAGAAAGATACAGAGTGTCTAGCCGAGCTTCGTGGTGATAAGACGTGCCCAGTGCTAGCATATTCAAAGCAAGGTCGTTTACACGACGCAAAGAATTCTAACAATTCAAACGCATTTATCGATTCAGCGAAAATATACAGGTCTACTTCAAACTAAAGGATGAACCCTGGGAGTTCGCAAGAATCCGAATCGGATTATGCCTCCCAGGATGGTGGCTTCAAAAAGGCACAAACAAAAAAACGTGGTAGGAAACCAAAGACGACCCAGCCAACCCAGCCAACCCCCACAACGCCAACACCTGAAGCCAAACGAATAGAGTTGGATCATCAGGCTACAACATATAAAAACCAAACAACAAACAGCAAGACAACATCAACAAGATTTCCAACGTATTCGCAAATATTCACAGCGAACGCAATGCCGACCATCATCAGAGTCCAACTTGCAATCAGATGGGAGGAACTCAACCTTAACAACAAGGATGTGATTATGAGACAAGATAATCACTTTCTAATTAAAACCAACCATGATGACAAAGCAACACAAATTTTACAACAACTAAAACAAGAAAACATGATAACAACATTCAAACTACAAAAAAACGATAGCCTCCCACTAATCCGACAACAAAGATCAAACCACCATATTACAGCCACATATTCAGTGGTTGCTACTGGAGTGGACCTTGAAATCACGGACGAAATGTTCCTGAAACACTTGGAAAAGTCAGGTCTGATTATCAGATTCTGCAAAAGAATTATATCCAGAGCGAGAAAGAGTTCCACCTTGTTGATGAGGCTGATAACGGGCGACCTGGCGACATATGAGAGACTGATGAGCGACCGCGCAGTGCACTTCCATGGACGCGTGTTCAGGATTGTGGAGAGTAAACCTCCAGCACCGATTCCTGCTCCATGCACCAAATGCAACTCCTTTCAACATCGGACCGAAACCTGCAAAACACCAGCTAAATGCAACAATTGCATTGCGCAGGAAGTAGGAATCGAAGACTTACACAATGTTCCATTCCGAAATGAAGTAGAATTTTAAAATCAAGAAAATATTTTCTAACTATTATATTTATACTTCGAGCAAGCCGTAGCCCACGTCAATGTTTATTGATTCTAATCAAAGTAGTTTTTTTAATATTAATAGTCATTTATTATTTATTACTGTCTTTGTCTTGAGGACATAAAACAACTGCTTAAAAACTAAATTTTACGTTACTTATAATGAAACGATAAATATATTTCTATATAACACTTCAAACATTTAATTATTTTGATGAAATTACCTGTAATTTAAAAAAAATAAAAAATGTAGATACATTTATTTCTCAAAGAATTGAAAAATATTACGTAATTTAAGAAATCTTTCATCTGGGATAGGTGAGGGTCTAAGTGACTGCCCAAAAAAAACCTTACGTAATTTATGCACGGCCCCTAAGCCTGGAAAACTTTTCAACCGTAAAAACCTTGAAACCTCGTGAAAAATGGACAAACGTTTTTGTCCCCCCCAGGATCATGATCACCCCAGTGTGATATATTAAAATTCAATGAAATTAAAAAACGTAATTTTTTGGTAAAAGATATATTTTTGTTATTTACAGTAATTTAGTCAATAATTGAAACAATGTGAAAACACATTTCGATTACCCTTAAAGAAAAATATTTAGAGGTTTGTAAAAGTTCAATTTTCCGGAAATAAATAACGTTTTGTAAAAATCAATTCATCCAATATTAATTATTAATTAGCCAATTATAATTATTATAATCGAACTCATGGCAAATAACTTTTGAAACAAGTAAATTTATCCACCCTGTATATAAATTTAAAATAATACGGATTGTAAACCATAATTCTAAATTTTTATACTTTAAAAGCCAATTTTCAATTTACGTTCTTTTAACGTTCTTTGTCAGCCAACCTCAAACGTGATAATCACGGGAAATAGAACAATTTTTCGTAACATGTTAATCACGTGATCTGACGTCAATGTGCTGATGGCTTTTATTAATTTTGCATTTTATCAGAAAAATTATTTTTATTTTTTTTGGGAAATCCTGTTAACTACGATCCAGAAGATTGCAATTTTTAAATATAAAATATATAAATATAAATAAAAAACAAACTTTTATGATATTTTTATAATCAAAGGTTGCAACCTTGGATGAGACCGACTTTTGTGGAATGTGATCGTTTGATATTTGACAATCGACCTCAACAAAACTAACCAAACCTCCAAATCTGACAATTTATCAGCTACGATAGGTGGTATTGTAAATACTCTCGAAAGGGAGTATTTAGTGTAAAAATAATTACGTATTATGTTGAACTATTAAGAGAAGCCAAAGTATAATAAAGAATATAAGATGTCAGACTCAGAAGATGACTACATGTCCTTCAAATTGTTAGTTGATTACAGTGCATAGTGAAAACATATTATTTTATTTCCATTTTTTTTGGTTTTAGAACTAGTCAAGAGGATGTACGACCTAGTCTCTTAGTAAATAGAGATAAACGTAAACATGAAATATTAAAAAAAAAGTTGGAGATGCCTAGTAAACGGCAAAAATCTTTGGGAGAGTTGGAGCAAGAAAATAGAGAAAAAGGTCTTACCACTGCAATATCAAATGAAAATAAAGGGTTTCGAATGATGGAAAAGATGGGATATAAATCTGGCGAAAGTCTCGGCAAATCAAGATCAGGCATCAAAGAGCCAATTGATATTGTCTTAATGCAGGGAACTTCAGGAGTTGGACGGGAATCTCACAACAAGGAAATGATATCTAAAAGACAACAACTGAAAATAAAAAACCTCAAACATTTCGAGACCCAGTTTCGACTAGCCAATAAAGAAAGAAAAAATTTGGCACAAATACGCAAGGACTTTTTTAAAGTCCAAAAAATATGCGAGGAACTAGATTTCAGGAAAGTAAGTTACAATATTAAATAGTCGCCCAATTATAAATACACCATACTCATGATACATCACTTCTGATATATGTAGCATTAATAGATCACACTGATGTTCATACAAGGTGCTTGGCAAATCGCCGTATTTCTTGTAAGATATTTTAGTAGAGGTTATTTCAGATATATTTTTTTAATGCACCATTCTCACGTCTACAGGTCGTTATAACAACCCGTTTAAGGCTAAATTTTAGTTAAACGAACTTGAAGAAATTTTAAGATTGATGTTAGTGTACACTGTGTTGTATAAAGCGATGAGATGTAAAAAAGTCTGGAGTCCTTTTCTCTTCCAAGTTGAACAGACAATAGAAAAAAGATTATTGTAAGAAAATTGTGAAAGCAAAACAGATTTGCGTCTTATTTTTTAATTCAAAATTGTTCAGAAAACTGTGAAACCGGGTTGGATGGTGAAACTAAAAACATTTTTTTACCACAAAACTTGTATTAGTTTTGTTTAGTCAAGTTTTTATTGAATTAATTAACAGTTGTCGAAGTGCTGTTTTTAGAAGGTATGGTTTTCTAGCTTGACTACATATACAGGGTTGAACTGGACAATGTTAACAACTAGTTGAGTAATGTTTTATTAGTAATTATGTGGTTTTTTTTTGTACAGCAAGACATGAGTCTTTGAATGAAAGAACTTGACACTCCCCGTTTCTAATTATTCCAGAACTGTTATTCCACGATAGCAGGAAAAAAACCCTTGACACTAGAATTAATGTAAAAGTTTTATTCTTGCAGTTTTTCGGTTCCTTAATAGTATTCGAGAAAAACTTTATTTTATATAATTATACGTATTTGCTATTTTTACTTTATGTTTTAACAGCAAATTAGTCATTTCTGGGTGCTAATGAAGTATTTTTACACAGTTTGCTTGGTTTATGCTCAGATTTTGAGAATGTTTTCAAGATCGATTATCTTCGCCGGGAAAACCCAAGTCGAAAGTTTTCAGGAAGACCCCCGGGAAATTACCCATTAAACACATTTGTAAACTATTTAAAGATTATTGCTTATTTGCAGTATTAATTTAAATATGCAGATTTACTTAATTTATAATGCATTTAAGAATCAATACCTACCAATTCCAGCTTAATTCTAACAAATCAGAAAACATATCTAATAATCAGATGGAAAACAGAATGTTAAATATCTGAAAATGCTGAATGTATGTTAATGAAATACTTGCATATAGGGGGGTTATTTTATTAGCCAACGCTTTTACAGTATTAATTTTTTTGCTTTTTATTATTTCAGAAAGTCAAGGATCCAGTAGAAGAATTTTTTTGGACCAAAGAAACAATAAAAAAGCGCCGAAAAATTGGTAAAGAGTGCCTGTACACAGATACGGATAGTAGTGACGAAGACGACGAATTTGAGCAGTTTGTAACCGAAGAAAATTTATTCGCAATAATTGATTATATTAGAAGTAAGCATCTCTATTGCCTCTATTGTGCGATATCAGCCATTGATATTGAGGAGTTGAACGAGAATTGTCCTGGTCCCTATCGTATGGATCATGATGACGAAGTGGATTAAATATTAGCTGCCCTACAATTAGTTCAGTCATTAAATTGATGATTAATTTTTAATTGTTACTTGTTTCAAAGGTGTTGAGTTCATTTGTCAATTAACGTTCCGATGATTGGAATATAAATTACATCCGATTGTCGATTATTGGTATTATTTGATAACCTATTTATCGATTATAAGTAAAGCTAATAATTGCTATGAATAAATTGTATGCAATGAAGATGAAATAAGTCAATCCTAGAAAAAATGTTTATTCGTTTTAAATTATAACAAATGATTTATGAAACATAATGGTAAGTAAATGGGACATTTATTTTCTGCAACCTAAACTTGAATAAAAATAAACGCATGAACAGTTTGTGTAGATAGCTTGCATACCTAGCAATAAATTAATATAAGAACGTTACTGTGATCCTGTTGAAAGGAGCGCCAGTAGACCAGATGCCGCTCCGATAGTCAAAGTATAGTTTACAGCTGGAGAGAATGATTTTAGAAAGTAAAAACTTGACACAATCACGATTGTTAAGAATAAGGCATTGTTGTGGAAAATTGAGTAGGTGGTAGCCTCAAAGTCTGCAACTTCATTCTTCTGCCATAAGATCCTCTCGTCCTTTTCTTTTTTGCTCATCTTCTTGTCATCGGATAGTTTCTTCAAGAGGTCCCTGGTTACAGCTTCTTCCCTTTTCACCGCAATCTTGTGCTTCAAAGTGAACTTGGTGTTTCTGTACGCAATTGCCAGCAAATAGGTTGAAACAGCGGTTATGGCAGCAAAAAGTATAGCAGATGTGTAGATATCCATCATATGTATCCTCCAATAGAGCCATATGGGGACCGCAGATACGATGAAAGCATTACCATAAAACAATGCTGAAGATTTGGTGGACACGTTCCTGCTGAAATCCTGTAGCAGCAGTTCTTCCTCTTTGGTGAACCCTTTACTTTGTTGTTTGGACATATTTATCACTTGAATTTAACCACTTTCTGATAGAATCGTATTCGGATAACTTAACACGCTTACAGTTTACACTGGAGATTGATTAAAATGCTCAATGCTCTGCTCTGATAGGAAGTTTAGTTCAATATTGACCACGTATTCTATAAATGTTGATACAATTTTGTAAATTTTCTCCAACACATCGGTATCTGACAGGAATTGTGTGGACGTTGTCAGTGCTTTGATTTCTTCCCTATTTGCAACGATTTTATTTGAGCTCGAAGATTTAAGTTAGTCGATAACAGTATTTTCCTTTAAATAAATGGGAATTTTCTACTACCACTGTATGTGTGTAGGACAACTGCTCACATATACGGTCCTCAAACATGGTTTAATTCATAAATTATTACATGTATTTCAACATTTACCTCACGCAACGGAGATTCTGTTGGTTTGGCAACGCTGTATTGAACACGTTGTCAGGGAGAATTTGTGACCTCGACATGTCATGTAATAGATCAGCTTCTTACAATTTGTTTTAAGCCAGCTGTTAAGCTTTGGGATACGCTGATCGAGGGCGCTTCTGCGATTATGGCAGTATAAAAGCACATGATTAATTTTTTTATGTTTTTTCGGTTATATGCAAACTAACATAATTACGTTTATATTCACAAATACCGAAAAAGTGAGTTCATCAAAAAAAGAAGATACTTATAAATAGTAATAAAAGATCATTAATAAAACGTATACAGCTAGCTCGTATATACAAGAAGCCCTGTTAATTTGTGTTCAAACTTCAGATTTAATATTTTTAGTAGTACATGGCTAACAGAAATCAGATAAAGGGCAGTTGAGATAAATATTAATCATTTTACATGGATTTTTGTTCAAATATTGCTTCCTTGCCCAAAACGTGACATATTCCTTAACAACTATTATGTGCTCTCTTTTGCGTAAGGAATACTGAAACAATTTAAAATAATTTCATTTTAATAAAACACAAACAGCTCTAATTCAAGTAGAAAATAATTCAGATTCAGTCAAAGGCTTTAGAGAGATCCAAAAGTATTTCTATAGAGCCTATTCCAATTTCATTTGGTGCTATTGGTAAATTTATTGAATATGTTATACTGTAGTTACGGGTGGAAATGATAAACAAATTCATTTTATATGCACTGCCTGCGAGAATGAAAACAAAAACAATAAAGCATTGGATTTTTTCAATTTTTTCAATTTTTAATTATCATTTTTTATTGTGCATTTTATCTGATAGGCGAATGCATAAGTGCACAGAATTTTTTTTACTATTTTCTTGTAAAATAGAAACCTATGTAGATATAAGACGGCTTAATTTAATTAAAATACGAAAGTAAGGCTGTTTGTTCATAATTATAAAATAATATTACAAAAGTTGAATGCGATATTGTTTTTATACCGAAAATAAGAAGTACATTACAATAAATGTTAAAATACGCTCTTTCTGCGGGATGCACGGTTCTTCAAACTTCTCATGACTTTAATACCTGACGTCCATCGAAATTAAGAATAAAGCTTGTGATAACATAAGCGATACATTACCATAATTGATAAAATAAATTTTTGATTTAAAATATGCGAAAACGTTTATTTTTCCGAACGGAAAAAGGACATTTTTAACGACAAAACTTGACACTTGAACTAATAGATTTTTGACGTTTGAAATATTCAAAAAGTTTGACTTTAATATGTCACTACTTTGGATAACTTTGGACCACTTGATTAATATTGGTTTAATTTAAATTACTGCTTAGTTTTTTAAATTTTATATGAAAAAGTGACTAAGGTCTTTTGCATGGAATAAAGTTGTGCCTTGACAACACACAAATAGTATAAGCTGTAAGCATTCCTTTGACATTGTATTGTATTAAAAATTGCCACTTTCGTTACGGCAATCCAGTTTAACGCTTAATCGCGATTAAAGACTGTCGGTGCAGACGAGCATAAGAGTGACAGTATTTAAAATAAGATGCGACAAAATAGCCATATGAAAACATTATATTGACAATATTTCGAAAACTAAAGTCTTTTGGAAGGTTTTCTCAACCTCATTTTCAAACTTATTTTTTTAACACTTTGTATATATAGTTATCAAAATTTTGTCGAAATTCCATTAAAGTAAGTCCTTTTCAACAGGAAATGCGACTCAAATTAAGTAGTCCATATTTCCTTATAGGAAAAATGAATTACATTAATTGACATTTATTGACATTGACATTACATTGAATTGACAGTTACAGCCATTCGACTGGCTGTAACTGTCATTTTTTACATAAAATTTCAAATATATCAAAAACGGTTAGACTTAGTACATATGATATTGTACATGAAATATATTTAGAATTTGGAGTAGAATTCAAAAATGTAATAATATATAGGGTGTCCCATTAAAAATAAGCAAGTTGATACCTACTTCCGGTATAACCGGAAGTGTGGCCATCTTGAAAATATTTTAGATCGCTTGCCCCCCAATGACCTACGTATACTGTCCAATTTTAAAATTTCTCCTAATTATAGTTTGCCAGATATCGATCGCGGCGGTTCCCGGTGGGACACGCTGTATAGTCTGCCCCAAGCTATTTGGCAGACACGTCATTATTTGAGACGTGATATTTTATTTATTTCGAATTTTAATTATTTAGAAACATTTTATTTCATATTGCGCGGTGCTTAAGCGTTTGCTCCCGGTGATTTGAAAATATTAATTTTGTTGAATCAGTTAAATTATAGCAGGGTTTTAGAGAAGCTTTTAAAAAAGGATGAGAAGTAAGCCATTATTGGCCGAGCAGTTTATAACATGAACGAATATTTGAGTGACAATGATTTAGGAAAAAGGTGGAAAAAATAAAAATAATGAAAACATTATTAAATTTATCATTATTTACCGACCTTTTTTCATTTTTATTTAACAAGGGCAGAAAGACCGATAGGTCGATAACGTTTTTTAGAAATAAAGATGTTTACTACTACTACCTAGGGAGAGCAACATTACTTCTCATTGGAATAATAATAATGAAAATAATGGAGTACCTATAAATAATGGAAATTTCTCAGGTAGTAGTAATAAAAGCCATTAGTTATTCGCATCACTGTGATTCAAATCTGAAAAATATGACAAACGACACAAGACCTCCTGTCATCTAGACGCTGATCTAGGAACCTGCTACTAACGAGACGAACGTGGCGGATGAAATGGAAAGCTGATAAAGGAAACTCCAGCAGTTTGGGTACTGTGGGCAGGTAAAGGAATCTGTTGAAAATTGTAGCTGCTATTTATTGATGCGTATTAGCCATAAATGTGTTAGGTGTTCGGTGGTTGGGTGCATTGAGTTGCAAGTTGCAAAACAAGCAGAGAATATTCGTTCAATCGGTGCAATCTGTCAAATCTGAAATCAGTGACACAGCGTGCTTGTAATGTGTTGGTGTTTCAAGAAGTCTTGGTAAATCGGGTAGCAAAGGAAGTCGGAAAGAATTGTGGGACAGTTCGGTGATCATGGCACGCAATCAAGATGAGGCCAAACACGTCGTGCGAGTGGACCAGGACTCTGAGACTGATTTACAAGCATTATTTGACAGTGTATTGAAACCGGACTCCAAACGACCTTTGCAAGTGCCATGGAGCATGAGAAAACTGCCTGATTCGTTCTTTACACCACCCTCAACGGGCTCAAAATCCATAAATCATTCTCGCGAAAATTCGGTGGATTCTGCATTTGATGTTTCTGGTCCCGTGAATTCTGTGCCTTTACAAACGGCCCATCACAGAGCTCACAGTTCTCCGGCTTCTTTGCAACAGACCTATGCGGTAGGTCAACAACAGCCCCCAGCTCATCATCATATCAAACAAAGGTCTTATGATGTCGCCAGCAAATCTGAAGACAACACCCCCCTTCCTCCTGGCTGGGAGCAGGCCCGCACCCCTGAGGGCCAAGTCTATTATTTAGAGTGAGTACCTGTAGCTGTACCTGTTGATGACAGGTTTTCCTGGGTCAGATTGTTATGCCACAGGACCGGACTGGGTGATTGTGTCAAATGCCATTCTTTTTATCAACGATATTTGGCTCTCTGCTATTCATGTGCCTTTATTTTTTGTATGGACTATTTTTAATATATATTTAAATTTTACTTTAGGCCTAAGCAAAATCTTGTAAGTTATGGAAATATAAGTTATTTATTTTGATTTTTTCTTATTCTTTTTACCACAATCATCCAACCATGTCCTTGGCATATGCATTCGAATGGGCGCTGTATGTTTTTCATTTATTATACATGACGAATTCGATTTTGCCTCTATCAATTGGTAATACATATTTTAAAAATTCAACGCATTCCAATGATACGAATATTTTATTTAATTATGAAAAATCCTGAACAATTCCTTTTTCCCATTTCATCTTAAATTTAAAAACCATATTTCATGTCGGTTAAAATCAACGGGACAGAAAGGCAGATTGCGTCGATAGCCTTATTCGCAGGAAAAAGTATTAACTACATACAGTAGTATATTTAGTATGTAATAGTACATTTAGTATGAGGGATATTAGCGTCCGAAAATTTAAACTGAAAAAAATATTTTTCGTGTCTTAAACGAACCCATAACCCCAAACATTATTTGTCCGCTTAAGCCCGAAAAATATTTGCTTCAGTATTTAATAAGATCATTAAAAAATCATGTGACAGTATGCTCACCTTATACAGGGTGTAGTCAAGTGTTTTTTACTAGATTCTTAACCAGTTTTACTATTGCCAAAAAAAAATTGTGACGGTGTTTTTAGATCGACAAATCCAAATTTTCTACGGCAAAAAAATTGTACTTCTTCCAAGTCAATATCTCTCACCGTTTTCGAGTTATTTCACATGAAACCATTTCACATAAAAACATTTTTTGAACAACCAAGTTTTTGAACTAGGTAACTGCAATTGGATCTCTAAATAAAATATATATTCTACTCAAATTTTCAAAGAAACAAAACTTAGCAAGCATTAAACAGTATTTATTTAGACATGTTAATCTACTTTTTTCTTTTAAAACTCGTATTAAAATTTCCTTTTTCGATTGTCGTATTAAAAAAAATAAATTGTTATTTTGCAAATAGCATTTAGAATTTTCTTGCACATAAACACAAGACATCACGCATTTCTTCATTCGAAAATAAGTTATATCGGGGCATTTTCATTAAATTCAATGCCTTAGTAGAAGTTAAAATATTTCTTCTAGCACTTAACTGACACCAAACAAAACACAGTAAAAAAAATTTTGCCCATGGCCCACTTTAAAAATGTTACTTTACAACACTATTAGGGATCCAATTTGAGTTCAAAAGATCATTGGTTTCAATGCGAAATATCTCGAAAACGGGGAGAGATATCGACTTGGTACAAGTACCTATACATTTTTTGTTTAAGAAATATCGGAGAACGAAATGAAATCCTTATTCTTCCCCATACTCACCGGTACTTGTTCTATTATATTCCCCCATTGTTCCTCACACTTTCACAAGGATTTCTGCAATTTTCTCTACATTTATTTGTCAGTAATTCCTATTTATTCTTAACCAATTAAACTTTTTTTTGTATTTTATAAATACGTTTTAATATTTTTATTATATATTTTATAAATGTCATATTTTACTCGAAATGAATGAATGTGGACTATACCAGTAAACCTGAAAAGAAAAGTTTATCTAAAAATGCAAAAATTTTATGATGGCTGCCGAAAATCGAAACATCGGAATACAAATATGACATCGCCATATTGAGGAAGGAAAAAAATTGCCATGAAAATGTTTCAATCGTTTTCCGTATCTCTTCAAATAGGATCCGAAAAAAAATAAAACTTTTTCTCAAATTTTGTTTATTTTGCAAATATCTTCGGAAGTAGATATTTTTAAGCTAGTTAAAACGACATGGATAAAGCTTAAAAACTTTGCCCAATTTCAGCGATCGCGAATCTCTAATGGTTTCCGAGATCCCAAAACGAGCTCCTAGAACAGGCATTCTGTATATTTCAAATATAAGGCGATTTTAAGCGGTGCAAGACGAGGTTTTGACGTGTTTTTTTTTCATTTCGGAAATCAATTGATGATGTTAAAGCAAAACTGAAACCGTAATTTTAGGTTTTCACTTTTGATTATAATCTTCGATTGCTGAACTCTCAAAATTTAAAATAAAATGGGACAATCTACTTGGACTTTAAATGTACTGGAAGTGCAATTTTATCTTTAAATAAATACGAATTCAGCTTTTCTGGTTTTCCCTTTCTATATATGGCGCTCAAACACCGTTTTGAAGGCCAAAAAAGTAACAAGCATACTTAATTCAGGCGTTAATTTTCGAAAAAAAAAACACTCTTTGTCATTAAAAAATTAGCTCGAGATGGGAGTATTTACGTCCGTGCTGTGTAAATTTACATTGAAATTATCTTTAAAAATGAAACTGGTGAATTTTTCGGGTTTTTAGGTCGTCGCAAAATATAATTTCTTCCTAACGTTTCGCAAGCCGAGTGGCTTGCATCTTCAGAGGTGGTTTGCTTGAGAGCTTACACTGTACTGATGCGGTTCCGCACGTGTGTGGATTTTCATAGACTTGGCCATCTAATAAGGGCCAACTGCACCGTTTTTATAATAAGCGTCACATAGCAAAGTTTTGTATTTAAATAAAGTTAAATATTTAATCGATACTTAAAACTGACCCGCTGCAGCGTCCAACGTTATCATCCGCTTAACTAAGTTCCCCCTAGTTTAGGAATTTTTGATAATTTTAAGGTATTTATTACCTGCCTATTTCCGTATCTGCCTAACTTGAAAGCTTTTGACCGGAACGTCACAGCGAAAAGACGATTGTCAAAGAATAAACGATTTTGTTCCGACCACACACTAAATCTGACCTTGTGTAGTGTGTTTTGTTGTCTCTGCCAATGCCCGAAAATTACATTTAAAATTGTGGATACCCAAACACCGAAAATAATACGAACTCCGAATTATCCTAATGAGGAGAAATATGGGTTAATTCAACTGCATCATAATTCACTGCATAATTCACTGCATATTTCAACGCGTCTTGTCCAAATGAAGTCTTAAAAATCTTATCCAAATCATGGAAATTATTTCCACGATTGTTAATCCGCCTTGGCACACCAAATTCAATTATCTCCAATTTATCTATATCGTCGTCATCTTCCCATATTAAACTCTTCATGAAGAACTCCATAATTTACCCGATAAGAGCATCCACCGAACAGCAATGAACCAAAACGTGGATTTAACAATTTTTTTCTTTTTTTTTTGGACAATTGTCCAATCAAATGTGAAGGCAGAAACATCTAAACATACAAACTGATGATGGTGGAGAAAGACACCGAAACGTATTTGTAATATTTTAAATAATAAACAATAAAATTGACTGAAACCCAGGAATATATTGGAGTGAATTAAAGTACAATCAGGAAAATATACGAAACGATTATTAACAACTACACAGTGGGTGTACTTACCTTAAGTTGCAAAATGTCAATATGGGCAATAATAGACATTATGAAAGCTGAATACTATCATTCTGCAAAATCAAGTTTGCACAATTTGGGCGTACCTATATTTTAAAACATATCATATTTGAACACCCTTTTCTCTACTGGTGATGTTATTGGGTATCATTGTCAGTGGTTTGTTTTCAAATCATTTTATTTAAAAAAATACCAGAGCCAAATGTGGCCTAAATTGAACGGTATGCAACATTTATAGCAAACATTAATGATTCTCTCCGCTCACACGTAAAAAGGAATCCGTGAATTGGAGAGAGAAATATAGTCGTGTCTCAAGTCGTAGAAAGACCAAATTACTCACATGTTAAGATGTCTCATCAAATTAGGCTGCAAATGATAAAAACGATTAAGCGAAGTTTTAATTTATTGGCGATTTCTCCAAAAGTATTTGGTATGTTCAAATTTCCAATGCGGCTCTTTGTTGGACAAGAAATTGAGCAATTTTCCCGTCGTTTAACTGATACTATTATATATTCCGCTCAGAAAGCTCGAATTTGAACCATCCTGTACACATGACATTACAATTAAAGCACCACTAAAATTTGGCACAAGTTCAAAGCCGGTGTTCCAACGAGTCGTAGCTTCGATTTAAAATTTATTTTTTACTTTTAGCTTAATTCTTGATCAATGATTTGGCCATATAATTTTGCACTTGAAGTTTTAAGAAGCTATATACCGGGTGTTTATAAAGGAGTCACTTGCTCTGACTGCTGGTTAGCGCTCGTTTATCTAATGCCAAATGTAGTCTCAAATTTTTGCATTATTTGATTTTTTATTCGTTTTCCTCTCGCCTTTTGTGGAACCCTCTGAACTTGCTCATCTTTTGCTGAACTAAATTGATTAAAAAAGACTAATGTTCAGGTGATCAGTATTATTTTATTGCGCTGTGTGTTTTGCCAAACGAATTTGTGAATTTCCCGTCATGTTTAATAGGCAAAATGCTTCAGTAATTTAACGGTATGCTACAGTTATAATAAAAATCAATAATTTGGTCATTCGCTCAAAGACCTTTACGTATTGATCAGATAGGAATGCGGTAATAATGCCCCTTTTCAATACGGCGTGTTTCTGGATTTTACCATAAATGTTGCATGTCGGGGCATGGGTAAATTAATCATTCATCAGTCAGACATTCTAAAATGCCTTGAAATGTAATAACATTTAATATTACTATTTTTAAAAATTAGATTTGTTAGTAATAACTTAGGTGATAACACAGGATGATACTATCGAACTTAAAACTTAAATAATTTTCCAAAACAGGTAAAGAATGACAATTTCAGTAAATTTTGAAGTTTTGTCAAATATTTCCGTAACTTGGCTTTATTTACACAACTCTGTCTGTTTTAAATTGCTATAATTTTAATAATCCCACAGGAGTCATAAGTATGATAATTTGAAAATAATTTAAACATCGAAGCGACAATATTTTCTCATATTATTTACTTACAGCTTGTACATGCAAAGGCGCAATTGGCATTCAATTTTCTGAAAATCTCCCATAAAACATCACCGACATTGAATGAAACAATACGATTTTGCAAAATATCACAATGTTAGTAACGTTCTTTTCGCGTCTGTATCCGTATGTACCATTCCTGCAGAGATAAACCTTTTCTCAGTTCTCATCGTCATCAATTTACATGTTACCTGCTAAATTACAGACTTGCTCTGATATGGTCAGCATTCGACGGTTGTTCTCTTGTTGGAATGTTTACATTAAATTCCGTTCTGCAAGATGTCTCCTAACAGTCGACACACCTATGTGGATATTGCGAGTATTCTTTAATTGTGCCTGCAGATGTCATGATGTCACATACTTTTGTCTTAAATCATTCAACTACAAAAATCGGTCATAGACTTTAGTTGTTGATTTCCCAGTTTGTTATTCGTCAGCTACTCCTTGTGTATGACTTTAATGTTTCTTTAAATTACGATGATATTGATGTATGGGAATTACACAGCCTTTTATCTGTAGCTTGATAGTGCAATCTTTACTAGTCAATTTACAGAGGAGCGTTAAACCTTTACTTATTTTACATAATAGACATAACATTTAATTTCCTGATCTGCCACTTAACGTGCTTATGATTCGTTGCATCGATCTTTTCTAACGCAAATATTCATTATTTTGTTTTTATTTTCTCGGGCTTGAGTCTCACATTTCAAAATCATCATAAACTAAATAAGTATAAACAATATATGTTTTTTTCAGTTTATTTGTAACCCATTTTTCACGGATATTGTGGTGTTCCCGATCAGTATTTCTTTGGATGACAAATATAATTTTTTGCGAATGTTTTGGTTGTAACTTATACTAATCCCAAGACTATCCGAGTAGATAAGTGGGATCCTCAGGTTCTAAAGGTTTATTATCGACAAACAGGGGCATCCAATGAACAATTCTTCAGAGCAACACCAACAGGATATGCAGAATTACTCAATTTTTAACAACAAAATGTTCCAAAAGTAAGTAAAAAGGTTCAGATCATACATTTTATTTTATTTTAATTGTTCCGTCATTACTCGGATGCAATTTTTCAGATATTTACCAGAAATTTGTAATATTAAATTGCGCTTTGGTGTCTATCAATGTACCAGGTAATGCTTTTCTGGTGGTCATCTCCTTTAAAGCCCGAACTTTTTTGTGGTGCACCACTGAAATCTGACATTTTTTAAAATTCTCTATTCAATTTAGAACCCTTCAAGTCATTCGAATTTTTTTCGGTATCGATTTCAAGCTATTTGCAAAATTTATAATTAATGCTTGCTAGGTAAGTTTATAAGATTTAATTGCAATTGTTATTCAATGTGTCATTAATGGCACAACGAGGTGCGTTCATGTAAATGTCTGAAAAACTGCAAAAGTTAGAATGGAAATGCAAACTTTGTATCTCGGAAATCAAGCGTTTGGGAACTTTTCTATGTATACTCAGTTCTACCGCCCCTTTTTCCCGATAAAAAATAGAATCACCCTGTATGCACACTTTACACACATGTAAGGAATATTACAAAGACAGCTATTGTCCCTACATAGTGGGAATACCTAACAGGGAACGTGATAATTATTGCTAACCGTTTTCATGTTATTTAAAAACAACATTTTGAATTCGATTTTCAGATTCTATGTGAATTTCTTATCAAAATTATTAAGCTGAATTAAGTACTTTTATCATTTAAATCAGTTTAAGGGCATCTTGCAAGTGATTTCTAAGCATTGAATTACTGAATATATGAAATATCTAAAACTGAATCTGCCAGTTCAATATTTTGAGTTATTCGAGCTTTAAGAGCGCGAATTAAATTATAACAATAATAACTCGAAACATGACCTAAGCCTTACTAAAAATAAACTAACGAGATTTTCAATGGGGAACATTATGATTAATCAATCGATTAATTTTTATACCAGTTTGATAACAAGTTCTATATAAGAAATGTGCATTTTTTTGAATAATTACTGTATAATTATTCATGTATATTATTGATTGGCTGCTTAAATGTAGGTATTTAGTTCTCAACTCGTTAGTTTGGCTTATAATTCAGAATTGATAATATCATTCAACTCTGAATGATAACCCTCTCAACTAAAACATAACTCTAAACGTAGTGTTATACCAAAGTCCAAATCTATTAGAAATAGAAGCTATATAATCTAGAAGGCACACATCTAATGTTCTGATTACAGGTGCCTTAATAGTATCTTCTTCTTCTTACTTTTTGTAAGGCATCTGCCTTGTTCGCTACTTTCTTAGAGTTGTATCTGGGATGATGAATTCCAGCTTTCGTGCCAACGTATGGGTGGACGTCCAGGTGGTCTGCTGGATCTTGGGAGACCAACCATCTCTTGCAATCTTCGGTAATCTGTTGTCGTCCATCCGTTCAACATGATCTCTCCATTCGCGACGTCTGTTTCGGGACTATCTAACTATGACTTGGACATCGAAAAGTTCTCGGATGCCTTCGTTTCTTTTGTGGTCCCTTAGAGACCTCATCTCTGCTGTGCGGATAATTCTTTATGTTGTGGAGTTTTCGGCTCTTGTTTCTACAGCGTAAGTCATAGCAGGTCTCACACAGGTCTTATATATGCGGACTCAGCTTTTAATGGACATGTGCTTGTTTCGCCATATTATATCTCTAAGGAATCCAGATATTAAAGCTGCTTTGGTTGTTTGAGACTTTACTTCTTGTTGGAGGTCTCTGCTGCTCGTGAGCGTTGACGCCGAGATATTTCAAGCTCATATCCTGTTCTACTGTTTTATTGTATATAGCTAATTTACATCTTCTGGGCTGTTTTGAGATGGTTAGCACTTTTGGTTTTGCTACCGATATCTCCATGTTGTATTTGGTAGTTGTATTTTCGAACTGATAAAGCATTCTCTGCAGGTTGTCCTCACCCTCTGAGACCAGCACGGCATCGTCCGCGTAGCAAATTACTTTTAGTTCTTTGTCCCCTAGTGAGTATCCCTTTCCAACCTTTTTTACTTCCGCTATAAGTTCGTCCATAATCAAGTTGAAGAGGATGGGGCTTAAGCTATCGCCTTGTCTTATGCAATGAAATGGACGTGCATAGTTTGCATGGGTAGTCTGCGTGTCTTTCTGCCTTCCACTTGTATTTGAGCCCAGTTGTTAGTGTTTAACTCCGCAACAATGCTTGAAACATCCGGGTGCACGTTTTTCTTTTTGAGAAGTTTCACAACATCAGTGAGTCTTACTCGGTCAAATGCTTTCGTAAGATCTATAAAACACATATATGCTGTTTTGTTGTATTCCATAGCCTTTTCAGCAATTTGCCTGATAGCAAAGATGGCATCTACTGTTGACCTGTTTTTTCTGAAGCTTTGTTGCTCTTCGCATATGCCATGAGAGGATATATCTTCTGCCAGTATTTTAGTGAATAGTTTTAGTACTGAACTTAATAGTGCAATTTCTCGATAGTTTTCTGAGTCTTTTTTGCTTCCCTTCTTGAAGATTGGAATGGTTATGCTTTCTTTCCATTCGTTTGGTATTTTTTTGGATTCTATGACTTTGTTAAAGAACGTGTAGCTCTTTGGATAGGGTGTTCCCTCCGTGCCTCAGTATTTCGTTGGATATTTCGTCTATTCCCGCGGACTTGCGGTTTTTTAATTTGGTGATCGATTGTTTCAGTCTCTCACCGGACACGGTCCACGGTTCTTGAGCGTTGTTAGTATGCTGTTCTGTGTCAGGATTTACTGCGTCTGTGTCATCGCTATAGAGTTGACAGAAATGTTTTTCCCAATCGTTAAGTGCAATTTTCGTTATGTTTATATGTTCGATTGGTTTTTTCATATTCCTTAACATGTTCCAAATCTTCCTCTGGCCTCCGTAAAGGTCGTTGAATTGATCTATTTTGTTGACATGTACTCGCCATATTTTGAGTTGCCTTTGCCTTTCTTTTTGGTTTCCGAAAGTATACACATATTTCAATCTTATGTCGTTTTACTTCTAGAAGTATTTCTTGATCTTTGTTGTTCAGCGATGTTACATTCCAGCATCCCAAGTCTGAGTGATTTTTGTTTCTGTTTCCATAATCGTTTTCTTTTTCGTGCCTGGTCGTCATCGTTTTTTCCTGTCCTGTCCGAGGCTATGTTATCATTTCTTTGAGCACTGTATTACCCTCTGACAGGTCGCTAGCCTTAACTGAGGTTCCTCCTCTTTTATCCGCGCTTGGGACCGGCTGCAGTTCGAATGAGCTACTTGGTTCACCCGTTCTCTCCCCAGGCAGAGTTAATAGTATAATAAATAATAATATATAAGGCTCTAATGATTTTTTGACGTTTTTCCATGTATTTCTTTAATATACTTATCATGAAATAGGAAACTTTGCTTAACTTATGGATGTATTCAATGATCGAAGTTGTATCCTTGTTGCTGCAAATGTAAATGGGCGTGATTCGTCAAAAACGTCGTCTTACTATTGAAAAAATATACAAAAAAATTGGCAAGAGGGTCTGAAATAAAAAAATTAATGTTAATTAAAATAACGGACATTTGATAGTTGCATTTTAATATGGATATGCCGCTTTAAATATTATAGGTTAAAAATACCGTAATATGACTACAAAAATTATTAATATTTTATTGTCAATATAAACTTATTCTCTGTAAAGTACAAATACGATCATTTTCTTATGTAAATTGTGATTGAACGATAATTTTTCTTAAGATCAACTGCTCAAACTTGAGAGAGCAGACTCAGCTCTTTGACTTTCGCCATTAATAGACAATATCTACTTGTATTATCTGTTAACGCTTCAAAAATGTTTTTCGTAACTTGCAGTAACTACCTGAACGCCTTTGTTGCAGAGTTTAATTATTAAAATAACCCATGATCCAACCTTGAAACGTTACGAAATAAGACATAATAACAAATTTTAAATTACATCTTCAGCTGCTAATATCTGCGAAATTACCTTCTTCCGTCGAAGTCACAGTTTCTCTTTTGTATTTCCCATACTGTTCAAGTGAGCCTCACTATCCTCTATCCATAGAATGAAAAGAGTTACATTTCATTCTATGGATGACGGTTTACGAAGTACCGAAAAATAATTTTAAAGGTCTATCGGTAAATAAAGTAAAACGAATAGGTATTTAAAAAATATGTAGTAGTAGTAAACATCTTTATTTCTAAAAAAGGCTATCGACCTATCGGTCTTTCTGCCCTTGTTTAATACATGTAGTCTTAATCTAAATAAAAAACAAATATGAAAAGTCTCTTATTCTAGGTTAACAATATTATTAAATAAAATTCCAATGACAAGAAAAAATTATTTTATTGGCCACTAGTCAGTTGCGTTTGTAAATGTTCGAGTAGCGTTGATGTAGGGAAACGGAAGCGGGATTGTCTGGTTGGTCTTGTAAGACAAAGGGGATTCAGTATGGTCCAGTTGTAGGGGTTGTTTGTCCATTTTGTCTGTAGGTGTATGAGTCTTTCCGAGATCTTTGTCATGTTTGTGCGTTCGTATAGTAGTTGGGTGGGGGGATTGTGTAGTGGGTTTTGGGGGTGTCTTATTCGTGTTATTAGTCTTAGTGCAATTTGTTCTGTTGTTTGTGTATAACGTTTTGTCCTTTCTGTTCCGTTGGTCATGAGTATATGTCCAAAGTCTAGCAAGGGTCTACAAATAGCTTTATATATTTTGGTGGCGGTGTTTGTGCTAATTCCTCTGTCTTTGTAGGTTAGTGATCGGAAGTGTTTTGTTCTCTTTATTGTTTCTGCCCTGATGTTTCGTATGTGTTTAGTGAATTTAAGTTTGTGGTCAATTGTGATTCCAAGGTATTTTACGTCGTTTTTTGGTTGTGTCGTTTGGCCGTCTGCAGTTATTGTAGGGGAGACAGCGTTGAGTCTGGTTTGTGAGCGGAAGTTGGTTTTTTGACGCGTTTGGTGTTTGTCTCCATTTATAAAACCATGTCATTGTGTTGTTTGTTAGTGTTTGGAGTCTTTGAGCTGCTCTCTCAGTAGTTTTGTCATGTACAATAAGTGCCGTGTCGTCTGCGTATTGTAATATGTATGGTGATCTGTCGATTTTGTCTGGTAAGTTGTAATTGTATATGTCATGGCAGTATATATTGTAGAGAAACGGTGAGAGCGGGGATCCTTGAGGGAGCCCTTGTTCAGGGGAAAAAGAAAATGACAGTGTTTTGTCAATTCGTACTTGTAGTTGTCTGTTTTCTAGTAAGTTCTTTATGGTGTGTAGTAGATATGTTGGTGTGTGTAGTTTGTATAGTTTGTATAGTAAGCCTCTATGCCAGACACTATCAAAAGCCTTGTTAATGTCCATAAACAGGCAAGCTGTCTTTCTGTCAGTTAGGTGGGTAGTTTGTATATTGTTGTTTGAAACCAAATTGGTAGGTAGGTATATATTTTCCAATCACTTTTTCAAGCCGCTGCTTCATTATGTATTCAAAAATTTTGCTTAGTACTGGAAGTAGTGTAATTGGTCTGTAGCTGCTCGGTTGTGTATTGTCCAGTCCATTTTTGGGTATAGGGATTATTAAGCCGTTTTTCCATGTTTCTGGGATTCTGCCATTTGTGATGCAGTTGTTCAATTCAGTTAGGATCAGTTTGTGTGTTTCTTGAGTTAGGCTTTTCAAGAGTTTTGCCTTAATTTTATCTTTCCCCGGTGCAGTGTTTTTGATGTGCGCTAGGGCTTCATCGTACTCTGTGTCTGTGATCAGTTTGTAGGTGTAGTTTGGTGAGCTGTTAAAATAGTTCAAGTACCAGTCGTTGATCAAGTTCCAGTTGTCATTGTCGAAGTTAAGGTTTGTCGATATGCTGAAGGCCCTTTGATAGTGTCTGGCGAATGCGTCCGCTTTCTCTTTGTCTGTGTAGCGTTCTATTCCGTTTTCGTCAATTGTGTCAGTAGTGCCAGTCTTCCTGTATTGCGCCAGTTTCTTAATTTTTCGCCAGTATGAAAAAAATATGTATTATTTTTAAAACACATAAATGAACCAACCCGTCAGAAACAGAAATTAAACCGAACTAGAATAAGAGAATTTGTTTTTTTAAGAACAAGATGGCAAGATACACATACAGGGGCACAAAGAGCGATTGGGTCGATAGCCTTTTTCACAGAAATAAAGATTGTTTATATATACTATTTATAAATCAGCCAACAGTGCCACTTTGGTACCTCATTTGGCGATCTAGTTGGCAATACGCTATCAATAATACACTGCATCATGCGTAAATCCATGAAGATAACAGGTGAAATCATAAGAGATGTAGAAAAAACACCCAGTCCAGATAAGGTTACTGATGATTGTGAATAGTCAGTCAGTCACTGAACTGAATTATTTAGAATGTAGAGGTTTTTCAATCAAATTCACAAGGAAATACTCTGAATACTTCGCAGAATCCTACTTAAAACTCATATAATGGCTTTTCCTATGTTTTTCCAAAGTTGCACAGGTATTCCCGATACCTGTGCGGATAAAATACCTTATCTTGTGTGTTTCGAAATTGACCTGTTTATGTATTTGAAGTACATGTTCTCCAGATTGTTTATATTATTATATTGATATAAAAATGGTACTTCAGCTTCATTTGTTTGTGCTTTTACGTATTAGATTAGAATCTAATGTAATAATTATATACTTGAAATATGGATATTTCTTGGGGATACGGTCTAGGCAGTGGTGAAGAAAGAAAACCTTTTTCACCACTGCCTAGACTGAATCCCCAAGAAACAAAACCATCTTTCAAGTATTTGTACACCGATCAAGGTTATAAAAAAATATTCAGGTGCTTCAGGGTGCTAATTGTTCCTCATTATAAATTAGGAACCTTAGGTAAGAACCTCATGATAAATTAGGAACAGGGCCTTCAGCTTATCATTTAGTGTGCAGTTAGTGTAATTCGTCCCTTTGTCTCTCCGTTTCATCAGATTGTAGTAATGATAGGATTCTGGAGGGTTCCTAATTTATCATGAGGAACAATTAGCATCCTAAAGAAGGCGGTAATAAATCTCCGAAAGCTAGGTAAGCTAAAAAAGTTTTTCTTTCTTCACTACTACCTAGACCGTATCCCCAAGAAAACTCCATATTTGAAGTATTTCAACATCGGTCAATAATAAAAAATATCCCTTGTGTAATAATTATATAATAGAGCATATTCTCTCATATTTCAACCGACCGTCTTTACTAAGTCTCCAATAGTGTCGACAAAGTTTTTCACATAGAATAGAGGGTAAAAAAAATTACTATTACTGTGCTCCACCTAGTCCATTCCTCGCAAACCGAAATGTTAAAAATGTTTTCATGGGTCTTATTTTAAGAGCAATGATGTACTGTTCATTCTATGAAAAAATAATTAAATTGCATGAAGTGTTCTAAAAGTTATTAAAAAAAATCGATTCTCAGGTGGCTCCTTTAGCGGCCTGTATCCCCGTAAGGGGGCCCTTTGAATTTTTTTTTATAGAAACTTGTTTTTTTAACGACCCCTGTACAAATCCGAGAGCATGCCCACATATTCCGGGACACCCTGTATATAAAATGGAAGAACGCTGGTTTTATACAAGCTCAATAAATTACTTGTGCTGTAAAAAAACGGCAATTTGCCATTTATAAAATGCTTTTAGCGCGTTTTTGATGGAACCAGTAAATTTTGTGCGCTTTTCTTCTGTCTCTAAAGGGAAGTTCGTTTTGAAGTACCGTAGAGCCATGCAAACAGTTGATTTTCGATTATTTCCAAAATGCTTATTTTGTTTTTTGGTGCATTATTATACTGAAAAATAAATGGTGGACATTTAGTTATATTATTGTGAACTATTTGAATCTCTGGCAAAGTCTGGAGTAATTTTGCCCAAAATAGAATTTACTATGTACAATGTACAATGTGCCGTTGAAAATATTCGTTTTTTTATTTTCATTCTTCTAAAGTGTCTGAGTATAAAACATTTGATGATATAAATTGAACCAGAAACTGTATATCGAATAACTAAATGTCATACAGGCGGTTCTAGCTGAAACACTGAAGGATCTTTATTGAAATTTTTAGTCGTAGTTGTTGTTATGTCCCAAAGAAGTTATCTTTTGGGAAACCGGTAATAAATAATATCATTATCAGTATTCAAGTAGCCAAATTTAGAGAAATATTTAAGTAGTTTTGTCGTAAACATGGTAGTATAAAGTAGTTATTATCATAAACATAATAACCTGATCAATTGAGTCACAAAAGCACTTGAAGACCTATCAGATTAAGAATGTTTGACAAACCCATCAAATTGTAGAACATTTGACAAAAACTGGTTCACTACATTTTAAATTCCTTACTAAACTGTAATTAAAAACACATTTTTGCAATAGCGAAATATTAATGAAAGATGACTAATAGACTGAGAGTCCACTAAAAATGAGTGACGTCAAAGTTGAAATTTCTGGCAAGGATAATAATAACAATTTTGCAATGACTAATTTTCTCATAAATGAGTACTGTTAGTACTGCACAGCCTGAAGAAGTTACAAAAGACACAAATAAAGCAGGAGCAGCATTTCCACTATTTCGAGCGCAGATTAAAAGGTTCGATGTCCGAGACGTCGGCGCCTAGAATTTTAAATTCTAAAAATACCCAGACGTGTCGTCTAATTACTCGACTCTGTGTATACGAAATAGAAGACCTAACTGCCAAATCTCGAATTATTTTCACCTCAAGGCAAGATTTGCAACTGGAAACTGTCCCAAATGATAAAATGATTTAAATCCTTTCCAAACCGGGGTGTTGAAATGTGATTTTGATGTATTTATTTGCGAACTTGACAAACATCGTAATCTATAAAAAAACATATTTTTTATGCTACACCGCTAAATTAAGCATTATGCACTACGCATGTCACTTCTTTGTTATGTGAATTAAATGTTAATGCGTTAATTAAAGAAACAGAATTTCTGATGTGAGCTCCATAGACCGCTCCCAATTATAGGTTGGGTTTTAAATAATACTTACGAAATATATAGCGAACTATTTCATACTAAGTCTACTTCATGCTTATACGATCATGGCTGTGCCCAAAGTCACCCAGTTAATATTCAATCATTTGCATTGGAACTTGGTATATGTATATAGGGTGACCTTTTAAAACGCCATCGAAAACTCGGCTAGTTATTCACTGATTTCGATGTTTAAAAATCTGAAATATTATTACAGAATTACAATGTTCAATTACATGGAAAGTTTGTTGCAGCATTTTCATATTCAAACAATAGCCAACTTAAATTTTTATTATTCTTTTAAGCTTGTATGGAATTTTTCCGATTTCAATTGCGTAAAATATTACCGTCATACATATGCCAGGAAAAAATACAATGCACCATGTGCAATTTTTCGTTCGATACGTAAAACGTGAATCCAATGTCATCAAATGCACCATTCATTTTTTGCTTTTGTTCTTATTTTTTAACGATTGGCGAAAACCAGTCCAACCTTCAAAAACTAGTATTAATAATACGTGATACATGTGGTTTCGGATGAACCCATTTTAGAACTGTTACATTTTATTTCAGATCTACCAGTTAGGAACTAAAAGTGGGCTGCTCCTCAAAAAATATATTAATCACATGCCATACAGGGTGATTCCAAATTGGCGTCATTCATCTGGAGGTGTTTAGGGAGTACTGGAAAAATAGTAAAAAAATAAATTTATCAAAAACTGAGATATTTGCAAAAAACTAGATCATAAGGTCGGCAACAATGTTTTTTACGGTAATCTGCCTCATTCACATTACGTGAATACTTCTTGCTTCTCAAATATCAAAAGCTCAAGTAAGTATTATCAGATTTCGGAAAATAAACGATGCGAAACAAAACTATTTTCGCTAAATAAGGATATTTTTTAAATACGACGCGATTAATAGTTTGGAAGTTATTAAGTATTATTTGTTAGCGAAAATTTAAAGAATATTCAAAAATGTTTTATTCTTATTTTTTCACGTGCCTTGATCTTTTGACAGATTTCAACAGTTTTTTTCATTTTTAACGATTGTGACAATACCTCCTATAAACAGTTATAGCTCAATGATCTGTTTACAACTAAACCTACGGTAAGTGAAGAAGAAAGTCAGTAACCTACAAATAACAAAAACATGTCGGTGATTGGTAATAAATATACCGGGTCTAATCAAGCAAACAAACAATATAACTCGTAAGTGAATATAAACAGGCTTATATTTATTAAAGTGTCTTGTCCGGTAAATTGGTACTGAAAAATAAATCCGGGACTATTATCTCCGAGCTCATACTTATAATTTGTGTAATAACTCTTCCAGCCCTGAAGAAGGCTGTAATAAATCGCCAAAAGCTTGGTAGATAAAAAAGTTTTTCTTTTTTCACCACTGCCCAGACCGAATCCCCAAGAAACAAAACCATCTTTCAAGTATTTGTACACCGGTCAAGGTTCTAAAAAAAATATATCACTTACTCCATATTATTGGGAATTACATATACTAATAAATAATTAGCAAGGGGAAAATCGAAAACAAATTACATTTCTTTAAACAACAAGTATTCGTAATTGAGCAAAAGTTTGACGAAATTTTTACTCTTCGAATGATAAGAATTAAAAGCATCCCAATTTTGATGTACCTGGAAATTTAAAAGAACACTTTAACCGGCAATAAATCAAATTCATGTTTATATAATCTGATTTGTAAAAACTTAATTCCTTAAATACAACAATATGATCTCTCACAGAGCATCAAACATAATTCATCAAAATGATGAATGGCTTTTGAAGCCACCAAAAGGCATATTGACACGGCTAATTGTTCCTTTGTATCTGCTTATAGGTGTTGTTTTTCTACAGAGGTCCGTCATTTTTTACCTTATTGAAATGCATAGTAGTTATAGGTGAACAACACTTGGGTTGTTCAATTTTATCTTTGAAGCGAAACCATATTGCACATAATCTAACAACATTAAACAATAATCCATATACGGTTCTGGTTGCCAATTTTAACAAAGGAAATTAATATGAAGTCCTTTTCACTTATAGTTACGAATTGCTCTAGCAATAATAGTAATAAGAAGAAAATTAAATGTAACTATTGTTAAATATTTGTTTTATAAATACAAACAATTTAATTTGGATACACATCTCTACTAGCAACTGTTTAAACGTTTTTAAAATTAATAATTCTAGCAAACATGTCCCAAAAATTGCTCGTTGCTGGTGGAGTGACTTTCTAACATAAGGTGTTAAATTATCCTGATTATTCTATGACAGAACAGGATAAAAACATATTCGACTTTCAAATTAATAATACATAATCTTATCTTTTCGATGATAAATGGATCTTCACATTTTTGCACGTGGAAGCAGGAAACTTATCAATGCGTCAAGGTGAAATCAAATCGAAAATATATTAATTGTGAATTGTTGCATAAACACAACTGGCCTTTGTATTTGCACTAAATCTCATAATATGTTGCTTTGCTTTGTATACATTCTAGCTGCATTTTTTCCTACCCCTCTCAAAATTATTTATTTGTTTATAGTTTGTAAATGTTTATACGGTTGACTTTGGTGAGAGCTTTTGTAACATGACAATTAGCTGGGAATAAAGCACACGTAGATTACTCTACATTTCTTAACACAAAATTTTCCCACTTTTTACACATTAAATATCTGGTCTACTGAACACCGGTACAAATTGTGCACAGAAGATTGCACAATAAAGTGATTACACGGACACAAACATGTTTAGAGTTAAACCGGCAGAACTTCGATCACCGCTTGTGATTTAGCAACTTGTAAATAGACAGAGACATACATAACCTTTTACGGACGGTTTTTGTTGACATCCGTTACCCTAACCTATTTCATTGCATTTCACCTTCACTTTCTGTGTTTATCTATGGTTACTTGAGCTTTTGCAATTTACAAAGCAACAGGTATTTTCGTAAAATCACCTTGAAATACATTGTTGCCGTCCTTCCAATTTTGTTTTTTGCAAATATCCCAGTTTTTCATAAGAATAATTTTTTTTTACTAATTTTCTTGTACTCCCTAATCACCCCCAGAGAAATGACGCCAATTTTGAATCACCCTGTATACACCCCGTATACTTGAAAATAATTTTAGCATATACATATTGCTAAATTAAGTAACCACGGTATTTTTTGCCCATCTTTAACATTCTGTATATTTCATTTTATTCGACGTTTAATTGTTTTGTCGACCATATATGTATGTGAATCAGTGATACAAATATTGAAAATTTCCACATTTAATAATCATTTTTTCCAACATTGAAAGAAATGCATATTTCTGTACATACAGAATTGCTTTCAAACTTAAAAAATTGTCTAAGGTCTAACAGTTACAATATTAGTAAACATAAATTAAGAAATATTACTCGAAAATTAGCATGGACTGTTGAAAGTTCACATACCAAGAATCTTCGAATGACAATGTTTAACCATAAAACTAAATTGTTACTTCAAGAAAAAGCGAGGCTGGCAATGGTAGTAAATAAAAATTGTTAATACTGGTATGTACGTATAAATAAAGCAACGGACTACCATGAACAAATATCGATAAAAATGTAGATTAACAATAAGTAAATAATACCTTGATATCAAACCTGCTGACAATACTTTTAATTGCATTCAATAGCTGAATTATTGAAATTTCAACAGTTAATATTTTGCCTCACCACCCAACTACTATACGAACGCACAAACATGACAAAGATCTCGGAAAGACTCATACAGTTACAGACAAAATGGACAAACAACCCCTACAACTGGACCATACTGAATCCCCTTTGTCTTACAAGACCAACCAGACAATCCCGCTTCCGTTTCCCTACATTAACGCTACTCGAACACTTACAAACGCAACGGACTAGTGGACAATAAAATAATTTCTTCTTGCCCTGAAATCTTATTTATTTAATAGTATTGTTAACCTAGAATGGGAGAATTTTCATATTTGTTTTTTATTTAGATTGGGACTGCATGTATTAAACAAGGGCAGAAATACCGATAGGTCGATAGCCTTTTTTAGAAATAAAGATGTTTACTACTACTATTGTTAACCTAGAATAGGAGAATTTTCATATTTGTTTTTTATCTAGATTAAGACTGCATGTATTAAACAAGGGCAGAAAGACCGATAGGTCGATAGCCTTTTTTAGAAATAAAGATGTTTACTACTACTATTTTGCCTCATTTGTAATCTTGTTGCAATTCTTTACTATTTAATTGAAAAGTGGAAGAACGGGGAGGTACTTTTCATTGAACTATTATGACTATCGATATGTGTAAAACTGAGCAAGTCAATAACAAAAAGATGGGAAAATATTACACTTAATTTTGATTTCGCCGAAAAAGCTCGATTTACTTGGTTTTTCTTCTTCCATCCATTTGAAACTATTACACAACACAATTTTATATTATTTTAATTCAGTACCATTTTACAAATGCGAAATTCCGTAAGGCGTTTTACAAAGAATTACGGCCGAAGACACTATCAAAGGGCCTTCAGCATATCGACAAACCTTAACTTCGACAATGACAACTGGAACTTGATCAACGACTGGTACTTAAACTATTTTAACAGCTCACCAAACTACACCTACAAACTGATCACAGACACAGTACGATGAAGCCCTAGCGCACATCAAAAACACTGCACCGGGGAAAGATAAAATTAAGGAAAAAGTCTTGAAAAGCCTAACTCAAGAAACACACAAACTGATCCTAACTGAATTGAACAACTGCATCACAAATGGCAGAATCCCAAAATCATGGAAAAACGGCTTAATAATCCCTATACCCAAAAATGGACTGGACAATACACAACCGAGCAATTACAGACCAATTACACTGCTACCAGTACTTAGCAAGGTTTTTGAGTACATAATAGGGCAGCGACTGGGAAAACTGGTCGGAAAGTACACACCATCGTATCAGTTCGGATTCAAACATCAGCACTCGACTATTCACCCACTCTTCACTCTGACTAACAATATACAAACAACCCACCTAACTGACAGAAAGACAGCTTGCCTGTTTATGGACAATAACAAAGCTTTTGATAGTGTCTGGCATAGAGGCATACTATACAAACTATACAAACTACACACACCAACATATCTACTACACACCATAAAGAACTTACTAGAAAACAGACAACTACAAGTACGAATTGACAAAACACTGTCATTTTCTTTTTGCCCTGAACAAGGGCTCCCTCAAGGATCCCCGCTCTCACCGTTTCTCTACAATATATACTGCCATGACATATACAATTACAACTTACCAGACAAAAATCAAATCGACAGATCGGCATACATATTACAATACGCAGACGACACGGCACTTATTGTACATGACAAAACTACTGAGAGAGTAGCTCAAAGACTCCAAACACTAACAAACAACACAATGACATGGTTTTATAAATGGAGACTAACACCAAACGCGTCAAAAAACCAACTTCTGCTCACAAACCACAGACTCAACGCTGACTCCCCTACAATAACTGCAGACGGCCAAACGACACAACCAAAAAACGACGTAAAATACCTTGGAATCACAATTGACCACAAACTTAAATTCACTAAACACATGCGGAACATCAGGGCAGAAACAATAAAGAGAACAAAACACTTCCGATCACTAACCTACAAAGACAGAGGAATCAGCACAAACACCGCCACCAAAATATATAAAGCTATTTGTAGACCCTTGCTAGACTTTGGACATATACTCATGACCAACGGAACAGAAAGGACAAAACGTTATACACAAACAACAGAACAAATTGCACTAAGACTAATAACACGAATAAGACACCCCCAAAACCCACTACACCCCCCCCCACCCCCCCCCCCCCCCCCCCCCCCCCCCCCCCCCCCCCCCCCCCCCCCCCCCCCCCCCCCACCCAACTACTATACGAACGCACAAACATGACAAAGATCTCGGAAAGACTCATACAGCTACAGACAAAATGGACAAACAACCCCTACAACTGGACCATACTGAATCCCCTTTGCCTTACAAGACCAACCAGACAATCCCGCTTCCGTTTCCCTACATTAACGCTACTCGAACACTTACAAATGCAACTGACTAGTGGACAATAAAATAATTTCTTCTTGCCACTGAAATTTTATTTAATAATATCGTTAACCTAGAATAAGAGAATTTTCATATTTGTTTTTTATTTAGATTAAGACTACATGTATTAAACAAGGGCAGAAAGACCGATAGGTCGATAGCCTTTTTTAGAAATAAAGATGTTTACTACTACTACTACTACGGCCGAATGCCGAAAGAGCAATCAATTTAGTTGTTTATTTTAGTAAATGATGCGGAATTGTTTCTGCCCTAATTTTCCGAATTATTTCCACTTTTAAAATGTAATTGTGGATCTTTCTTGCTTTTTACACAGAGTAGGTTTCTATTTTTTTATCTGGATCTTGACAAATCTTTATGGCAAATATTAAATAAACTATAATTTAACATCAATCTAGTTTTATGTATTTATATATTTATTCAGGGTATTTGAACACAAATGCGAAAAACTGCAGTTCGTGAAGCTTTGTTTAAAACAATAGGTGGTTTTGTATAAGCCGATACGTCGCAAGTCAACATTAGGGAGATTTTGCGTTGTGTTATAATATAATATTGAAATACTGTTGTGTGTTTTATTCTCAAAGTTCCGTTTTGTCTGGGTTATATAGAGAAAGATAACCTACTTAACATGTTTGTTTTCTATTTTTCCCTTGCACATACATTTGCTTAGGTGCAAAATAAAAAGCTGTTTGTATTATAAAATCTTAGTTGTATATACCAAATATAATGTTTTACATAGCACTTTTGTCAATACATTTGATTTGATTTGATTTGACATTAATTGTCCTCTGTGAAAGCAATGGTGGAAATTCCTCTTGCTGAAATTTACAACGTCCAACAGTTATATATAATTTATAATTAGTTTTTCAAACTATTGGCTTCACTGAAACTGCCTCTTCTACACATGAACTAATTTCCAATTTATTTTTATATTCCGAACAGTTGACTTTATGAAAGAATGGAAAATATTATTATAAAGTTTTTGCTAAGTCGTTATGAAGGGTATCAAAAGTCTAATTAAGAAAAGTTTAAGGGAATATTCTATTGCAACCATTATTTTAAAAAAATGTAAAATAACGTTACAGACCTCTTTTCGTTTCTAAGGAAATATATAATTCTTGTGCGATCTAATGTTTTATACGATTTTGCCTTTTATTTTCAACAATCATTTCGATTTGAAACACCCTCTAAATAATATTAACATTTCTTCCGCATGTATTAAGTCTGGTTGAATTATCTGATATGTAAATCGATTCTATTTGGGATATTTATGTTGTTACTTTTAGGTTCGTCAGTGTATATCACAACATGTCACCTGTCTCATTGTTTGAACAGTTCTATGCAAGATTCGCTAAAAGTGTCGGGTCTGAAATTCTGTTTGTTATTAGATCAATGTGTTTTCAGATTTAAGTCTAAGTTAATCTTTCCTTTTCAAGCGCTTGCCAATATGAAATACGAAAGTTTCTGCCTTCTCTTATTAGTAGACTTGTTCAAATTATTCTGGAGATAAAATGGTATTTTTTTATGTTCACTTTAATTGATAAAAAAAAATTGATAACATCGCATTAAAATAGAAATAAACATAATTGTTTCAATGCACAATTTTTGTTTTTTTGACAATACTTTGAAATACTAAGTACATCCCTAAAATTATCTTTTTATGTCACTGTGTTCATCATTTTTCATTTTGAGTAATATCATTCAGTCTGAAACTGTTTTTACAATAGATTCCTGTCCATTTTTTTAAATTACTAAGTGATTCAGTTGCCATGTCTGTCAAATTTGTAGGTAAAATAATGAAGTGCTTTAAAGGTCCCTGGATTCATCGCAATTGGTGGCCGTAAATCAGAGACAGAGGACTGAATATGATTGTACTGAACTAGATTTAAATAGACTAAGTGAAGTTGAACTAAATTTAATTGTCCTCAACTGAAGTTAAGAGCATTGATCTAGTTAACAGTTCACTTGATTGAAAAAGAATTAACAATTTTGGGTCGTCCGAGTGCCCATGAGTCGATTAGAATACTTGATAAAACAGTATTGAATGAAACATAAGAAACAAAGCACATAGGAAAGGGGATTTAAAATAATGTCTCACATCAGAAAGTGAACTCATAATCTCATAGCAAATTTATTCGATTACTATTGTTTTACTACAGCAGGATACTAAAGCTGGAAAGGTGATGGGAAATCACCAAGTTTAATATATCCTAATAAAAAACTATTTATTGTCTAGGTAAATTTTAGATTGGTACCTAAGGCAAATGTTGATGTTGATATGATCTAAATTTTACACCGCGTATAAATTGCGTAGCAGATTTAATCAGCTGGCTAGTGTTTAATATGTACATACAGTTTCTTGGTGTGCTAATAACTACATGCAAACTCTGCTGCGTTAGGTCGTCCAGGTGCTTTCTGGTAGAATTTACATCTTAGAACGTAAACGTTTTAATATTGGCAACTTGTTTACTTAAGTATAAGTCGAGGATACTGGTTAAGGAAAGTTGATTCTTGGTCTATCCAATTAAAAATTGGATCCAATATCCGCAAAAACTGGCTATTTTTATTGCTGTTAGTGAGCTAATTCCACATTCTATTAATTTTGAATAATTAACGGCCTATAGTTTAAGTTTACTACGTTTAAAAATATTATTGTCTAACATGTATTTCTCTGTAAAAACCAATTTCAAAAGAAGACGTAATTTTCAGGCCTCCTCCATTTCAAAAATACACACATAGTTTCCTTGGATGCATCGTTAGCGGTTTCAAGGTATACGTAACGACCGAAATATATCCTTTGAACTATTTAAGAAACATAAACTTTACACCGAACTTTTATATGTTGAATTGCATGTAAATATTGGAAACGTTTGGTAGTAGACTTTTGTTAATATTTATTGCCGGTTTAGCCGGTATATAAAATGTAAACTAACATTTTCGACATACCATTTATTTTAAGCTTTTCACGATACTATAATAGTGTCGAAGTACATTCTATTCGAGGGTCTCTTATTTGCTGGAAATACTATTTACTTAAACTCATTTGTGTTTCGAGTATAGTTTTTTCGAGACAGTTTCAATAAAATCAATGTTACCACAATATGCTTTATTTGATATAAATTGGTACTATAAAAATGCGATGATTAACAGTGGCTGGTTGTCCAGAAACTATGATTAGTTCGACGATCTCAACTAATTTCAAACAGCACGCTAGTTTCTTACCTGCAATTCGTTTATTTGCGTTGTTAAGCATTTTTCTTCCACCCACCATTTCGAAATTTTGTTCTAATAATAAACTTGAGTGTATACAATAAGCCTACATGTGTAAATATTTTCATTTTTAATTAATTGAGATATACTCATTCGTTGACTGCTCTTAATTATAAATAAAATCCTGCTAAATGTGCTAAATTCAACAAAAGTTGATTGATTTTTTTCGGTTTTTAGAAAGTTGTACAGTATCAGGAGCAATGGAATGATTCGTATGCTCATGCTGCTCGTTTTAATGAAAATAACATTAAGATTACAGGACGCAGTTAAAGTAAACTTACTACAGAAATTTGTTTTAAACTATTTCATATATATTTTTTATTTTGAATCTAGCTATTTTTATATGCACCTTTCCAATCTTCAAAATTTCAAATCTTTAACATAACGGACTGTTCGTAGTTACAAACGTTATAAAAGTAAAAAAATTGTTGTGTATTAAGTATAACTTGTTTCTAAAATCTCGTCTTTTCCGATTATGTTTGGTCTAATTTAACGGACACGATCAAAAAGTTGTGACTCATATCACATACAACTTAACTAGAAAAAGCGAGTTTAATAATTGATCATTTTCAAACTCTGTCCAATGTATTCAATTCAATTCTGCTTTTGTGTTTTTAATTCGCTTAACTCAATCACAATAGTTATATTTCTTTCAATAAAATAACACATTTTTAATGCCCAGATGTTGGTTTTAATGGTTTTACATTTTAAATTGATTATTATTTAAACTGTATGTGCACTTACAAAGAAGCCACAGTCTAATTTATGAACATCTAAACCCAAGAAGCAAACAGAGACATTTTTAAAACAAAAATTGTATGTATTTGGTTTGTTTTTTCTTAAATTTTGAATTTACTTGAAGATATTTTAAACCTGCAGTTATTTTTTTAGCTAATTTTCAGGATAATTTTGGATGATTTTCCATAAAAGACAGTGTATCTACTTGTGTGCTTCTTGACCTACAATCCGGAGGGGAATTCTTGGGGTATTTCAGTTGATTAAATGAGTACTATTTTTTCGTCCGTTGTACGGGATATCGGATCTATATTCGGATATTTTGCTTTAAATAGCTGTGGAACATCCTCATATGTTCGTGTCGTGAATTTAAATTAACAACAATGATTTTTTAATTTACGCGGTAGATTTTTTACGGCTAAGCTTCTGTTAGTAATTATATATTTTACTTCTTTGTGTCTGACAGATGAACATTTGCATGTAATAAGTAATAAATGTACGCTACAAAGAAGTCGATGACACAAATTGACTGTCGCTATTCCTTTCCGTGTTGTATATTGTATGTTGTTTAGTATCATCAAAAGACGACAGAAATATATTTTTTTGTTGTCGGAAGAAATCTTATCATTTAGGACAAAGAAAATTTTAAAATAGTAAATACCAATTTTTTGACGTTCATCAATTTATACTCTAATTATATCCTTAAGCTATATTTAAACCACGATTATATTGTTGAAGATGAACATATTGCAGAAAATATACAGATCATCCTGAAATTATTGGAAAACAATGAAGGGCGTACAGAAGACCTGAAAATAAGGCCAATAATTCAAATATGTTTTTGCCGATCTGGCTTCTTTACGGACTTATGGTGTCTTCAAAGTGGCAAGTTGAACATTTTTTTGGCTTGTGTGAAACGTTTCTAACAAAAGTGGCTCGTAGCCCCATTGATGTGGAAATTTTTCCGAAATTTGTAGAAAAGTTATTGTAGGGATATGGTCAAAATTAACGGTTATAGTAAGTACAAACACTTATAACGGTGTTACCAAATTCGGAAATATTATTAACCTGTTAGATTAAGCCATTTTTGTTATAAAAACTGTATGCCTCGTTTTTTTCGATATTTCATACGGCTTTCGAAATAAAGCAATTTTTGTTATGGCAAATCTAATCAAATTAAAAGTAGTAAAACCAACTTCTGCTCACAAACCACAGACTCAACGCTGACTCCCCTACAATAACTGCAGACGGCCAAACGACACAACCAAAAAACGACGTAAAATACCTTGGAATCACAATTGACCACAAACTTAAATTCACTAAACACATACGAAACATCAGGGCAGAAACAATAAAGAGAACAAAACACTTCCGATCACTAACCTACAAAGACAGAGGAATTAGCACAAACACCGCCACCAAAATATATAAAGCTATTTGTAGACCCTTGCTAGACTTTGGACATATACTCATGACCAACGGAACAGAAAGGACAAAACGTTATACACAAACAACAGAACAAATTGCACTAAGACTAATAACACGAATAAGACACCCCCAAAACCCACTACACAACCCCCCCACCCAACTACTATACGAACGCACAAACATGACAAAGATCTCGGAAAGACTCATACAGCTACAGACAAAATGGACAAACAACCCCTACAACTGGACCATACTGAATCCCCTTTGCCTTACAAGACCAACCAGACAATCCCGCTTCCGTTTCCCTACATTAACGCTACTCGAACACTTACAAACGCTACGGACTAGTGGACAATAAAATAATTTCTTCTTGCCACTGAAATTTTATTTATTTAATAGTATTGTTAACCTAGAATAAGAGAATTTTCATATTTGTTTTTCATTTAGATTAAGACTGCATGTATTAAACAAGGGCAGAAAGACCGATAGGTCGATAGCCTTTTTTAGAAATAAAGATGTTTACTACTACTTAAAAGTAGTAACCAACACAGCCCCATTCCCTGCCCACCCCGGTATCCCGATACTAACCCCATGGATTTTTTATTTGAGGTTTCCTCAAATCAATGGTTTATTTTACTTCTGTTAATACTAAAGAAGAGCTATTAAATAGGAATATTACTTATTTTCACATTATTATAAATTTTGTATACTTTCCTGACTGTATTTTAATTCAATTTAAAATAAAATTCCTGGGTTCCAGTCAATTATATTATTTATTATTTTATTTCAAAAACGTTTCGGTGTCTTTCTCCACCATCATATGTTGGATCAAATCCGAAATCTCCAATTGGTATTCCAATTTCGTGCCAAAATTGGAGGTAGCAACAGCCATGCCTACAAACTGATGATGGTGGTGAAAAGCACCGAAACGTTTTTGAAATAAAATAATTAATAATATAGTAGTAGTAGTAAACATCTTTATTTCTAAAAAAGGCTATCGACCTATCGGTCTTTCTGCCCTTGTTTAATACATGTAGTCTTAATCTAAATAAAAAACAAATATGAAAATTCTCTTATTCTAGGTTAACAATATTATTAAATAAAATTCCAATGACAAGAAAAAATTATTTTATTGTCCTCTAGTCAGTTGCGTTTGTAAGTGTTCGAGTAGCGTTGATGTAGGGAAACGGAAGCGGGATTGTCTGGTTGGTCTTGTAAGACAAAGGGGATTCAGTATGGTCCAATTGTAGGGTTAATAATATAATTGACTGGAACCCAGGAATTTTATTTTAAATTATTATAAATGACCAAAATATTCGCTTATCCAATTATTCCGGGTCCAACTAAAACATTTAAACAATTTTGTAAAGTTATTTGTTAAAAAATTATGGTCTTATTTTCAGATCTTCTGTGTGCACTATTATTAGACAGAGAAATAATATCTAAAATAGGTATATACACAGTAAACCAACATGCAAGATATATTTATGTCATTATGTTATTGTAATAAAACTAAAAATATTTGATGGAAAAATCACCATTATAAATTTTGATTTTAATCATCAATCAATGCAGTTGCACGTTTTTATTACCGTTCTTGCGGATATAAAATTCGCTGATGTTAAATTTAACATGTGTGTATACTAATCAAGTCAATAATATATATGCATAGGTCAAATTATTTCAGTTTTCCAATCAACAACTTATTTTTAGTTGAAAAAAAATTACCGAAATTAAATCGTGGCACTGAAACTCATAGCTTTTGTTCTCTATGCAAAAATCTATAAATATTCAATTCTATGCAATATGGTTTGCTACCATTTGTTAGCAGTTACTAGATCCGCTACTCTGTACATCCTGTACGAAAAAGTGCACTTGGGTTAGTGTATATGGCGTAGGCAAATGGTTATTTTAGGAAAATAGGCTTTTCCTATTTAAACAGTATCAGCTTCGTCAAGTGAATTTTGCCATTATTCAATTTTCGTTTGACTACTCAAATAACATTTGAGAGCAGAACAGTTTTTTGAGGAAATAGTCAGATGATCTGTAGAAGTCGGAGAAGGCGTAAGATCATAAGTTAGCTTCAGAAGTTGAATTTGCAAATCTTATTCTAAATCACAGGATTTAAGGGAGTCACCTGCCAAATACCTCCCAACGGGTGTAGTTGATTTTCGGAACCAATCGTGATAAACGTTATCTAATTAATCTCACTAAAGTGCTAAGGGAATCACGCACAGAACATTCCCGACTACCAGTACAAAGAAAATCACGCACGACGTATTATCAATAAACAATTCCGAGGATATAAATGTGATTATATGGATGATTGAATCAATACATATTATTATCGAAATTGATGAATTAAATCAAACAGCCACTCAAGTCCAATTGAAAACTGTGTGAGCCACTCACTTGCCAATTACAGTAGCATAACACCCAGATAAAACATTTTACATTTGCAATGTTGTTAACTTTCTACATACTGTATCCAATAATACAATACCCAAATTCATTTATATAGAAGCAAATAAAGAGAATACCATAGAATCATGTTAAGGTTGCAAGAAAGCTAGATCAATTTGGTTCTGTTAATAAAATGTTGGGGAATATCGTCTAAAAATGTCATCTAGCTGCTACAGGTCCACTAAACTCGCATCAATCTGTCAGATAAAAGTTGAGATGGAAAGCCAGAGCAGCTCAGATATCTAAAATCCATGGTTTTGAATAGTGCCGTGCTTTTTTCGAAAGCACGGCAAAAAGATGAATGAAATGAAATTTCGTGCTAAAAGATGAATTTTGTTCGTTTCAACAATGGGCAATAAATCTGATTAAAAATAATGTAGTTAAATGATCTATTCCCAGCAATAACAGTGATTCACCAGAATAAAGTGTCATAGTCGCTTGATATTACAGATTATTTTCGACCAGAATAATGCCAATCTCCTTTCTTAAAATTTTCTACAATAACATAGAATTTTATATTTATAATGTTCCACCCAATGTTAATAATACCTGTTTTACTGCACTGCACGAACAGATAAAGTCTAAGGTCCCCAAAATTGTTTTTTATATCTTGGCATCTATTATCTTTAATGCTCTTTTGTTATCTTTAAATACCCGTGCAAGTAGTTTCTAGGCATGTCGTGTTTGTAGGTTGTGGTAACAAAGAAAGTAAATACGTATCGATATCCATAGAATGTGGAGTGTCAATGTATTTTATTTTATTTGCTGATACTTTCAGGTCGACCTTTTATTATTACATTCTTTTACTTACTTCCTTTTCAGGTATTCAAAGTAATTTTTTATATGTGATTTATGTCTCCAAGTTTCTCTGTTATTTGTGAAAATTTCAAAAGAAATTTCGATTCTTTCATATCAAGTTTACGTTTTTTTGTTGAAGAAAATCGAAAAATATTCAGCGCTGGGTTAGTTTTCCGTTTAATAATTTTTATTTTCGTATTTAATACCACCCACTTTTAATCCAATATTTCGGATGTAGTTATCTATGGTTGTAAAAAGTCGTTAAATTTATTAGTTGACGATATTCTTATATAATAGCCATGATAACTGTGAGATGATAAGTTTGAAAAATGTATTTAAGTCTTCATAATAATGGTTTGAGTGGAAACAATTAATGACATATTTTTATTATTTCTTGTCGGGTTAATGATGATTAACTTTAAGATTTCATTAAATTTCAATTAATTTTTCGATTAAAAGGATCTAAAATTAATTCAATAAAATAGATGTGCCACATTTGTTCATTGAGAAAACCATTGGCTTGATGTCCTGTTGAATGCTGCAAGCAAAATGCTTTTAAGGAAACTACGACTTATTTAATAGAGTTTGTGGTCTTATTGGTTTCTAGTACAGAGTCATCCGAATCAATTAGTTTCTCATATTAACTGTTCTTCTGATAATAATTGGTTAATTACTATTATCCAAACATTGTCGAATTTAGTTGGCTTGTGTAATGTTATTATGTAAAAAGTGAATAAAATCTATTTTTTTAAAACATAATCAGTGTTATTTAGAGGTACCTTGGATATTGTTTATTGAAACAATAACTAAGAACCAAGGCAGCTTCTTATTCATACGCGAACGCAACAAATTTTTAATGTTGGCTAATATCCAAGGGCATTCAGTATATTAGGTGCCTAAAAGATTTTAACGATTTACCATTCACAACACATTAGAACAACTAATACAATCATTAATAATGATTTGTTTTTACCCCCTCCCCCCATTTACAGCAACTCCCGGAAATAGTTTATTGATATTCTTCGTGGGAATACTCCAATTGGTACATGGCTTACATAAATCGCGCCGTAAAAGAAATTCACTGTTTAAAATTATTGTGTTACTTGAACACCATAAAACAAAGTGCTATACTTCCGTTCACTAGACTAAGTAAACCGTTTTTTTTCTTCAGTCGGCCTTTAAAGGACCGCCAATTCAATGGAAACAAGTGATATATTAACATTAGAACCGTAGCGTTTAACATTAGAAACAGTAGCGTTTAATATTAGCTCTTAAAATTATGTGGAAATGTTGTTTCAAAAAATCGAAATATGGCTGGTTTTCGCACACCACTGGGTACCATTACCTCTTCATGTATTACGTTCATAGCACGGTAGTAGGTAATAAGGTAATAGCCAAAATCTTGTTGCCTTGCTTCAGTGAGGAGCGAAGGACGTCTCGAAGCGATACGAGGAAATATGAGTAAAAGTAATATCTGGTTTTGCAGCTTTCTACGAAGTTGTATTAAGTGGTACGCTTGAATAAAACCTATTGTTACATTCAGAAACCTCATCCGGTTTCGAAGATCACATTATGAATTTGATTTCAAATTTAATTGTTGTTACCGGTACAAAAAACTCACATGCTCGCTTATTTGAATTTTTTTTGCATTCAACACCATTTTATGTTTCAATATTTTCATTTATGTGTCCAATGGTTGATATATGCGTTTTATACATTTATTGGGTTATGCTTCGATTTGAAATCGAAAAAGTGAAAATGAAGGAAAAAAGTCAAAAGGAAAAATGCGAATAATTTACGTAAAGTGTAATATACAGGGTTGCTCATTGTGCGTCAATGTGCGATATCTGAGTAAATATGAACTTTAGACCAACATATCTACTACACACCATAAAGAACTTACTAGAAAACAGACAACTACAAGTACGAATTGACAAAACACTGTCATTTTCTTTTTCCCCTGAACAAGGCCTCCCTCAAGGATCCCCGCTCTCACCGTCTCTCTACAATATATACTGCCATGACATATACAATTACAACTTACCAGACAAAAATCCAATCGACAGATCGGCATACATATTACAATACGCAGACGACACGGCACTTATTGTACATGACAAAACTGTACTGTACTGAGAGAGCAGCTCAAAGACTCCAAACACTAACAAACAACACAATGACATGGTTTTATAAATGGAGACTAACACCAAATGCATTAAAAAACCAACTTCTGCTCACAAACCACAGACTCAACGCTGACTCGCCTACAATAACTGCAGACGGCCAAACGACACAACCAAAAAACGACGTAAAATACCTTGGAATCACAATTGACCACAAACTTAAATTCACTAAACACATACGAAATATCAGGGCAGAAACAATAAAGAGAACAAAACACTTCCGATCACTAACCTACAAAGACAGAGGAATTAGCACAAACACCGCCACCAAAATATATAAAGCTATTTGTAGACCATTGCTAGACTATGGACATATTCTCATGACCAACGGAACAGAAAGGACAAAACGTTATATACAAACAACAGAACAAATTGCACTAAGACTAATAACACGAATAAGACACCCCCAAAACCCACTACACAACCCCTCCACCCAACTACTATACGAACGCACAAACATGACAAAGATTTCGGAAAGACTCATACATCTACAGACAAAATGGACAAACAACCCCTACAACTGGACCATACTGAGTCCCCTTTGTCTTACAAGACCAACCAGACAATCCCGCTTCCGTTTCCCTACATCAACGCCACTCGAACACTTACAAACGCAACTGACTACTGGACATTAAAATAATTTTTTCTTGTCATTAGAATTGGAAAATTTATTTAATAAGATTATTAACCTAGAATAAGAGAATTTTCATCTTTGTTTTTTATTTAGTTTAAGACTACATGTATTAAACAAGGGCAGAATGACCGATAGGTCGATAGCCTTTTTTAGAAATAAAGATGTTTACTACTACTATGAACTTTAGAAGAAAACACTTTCTACAAAAGATTTTGATGCTTAAAAGGAACGGGCAGATTTTTAAATTAGTTTTCAATATACGGGGTGCGTCATAAACGTGTGGTAGTTACCAAATATATACCCCGTTTAAAATATATCCCCCTTTTTAAATTATTTTCGTATTTTTCGTCAAAATTTAATGTAAGTTTATCTCAAATTTACGGTTTTCGAATTATTAGAAAAATATTAAAATTTTGGCAGCTGCTGGGTTCCACAGAAATTGGTGCTGTGCCCTAATCGCTGCGAAATCGGTTTCTGGACCTCCAAGAGGACTAACAAGCTAGGTGCTCACATATGCTAATTTACGAACAGTTCCCCATAAACCGTCCAATAAGCATCCAAAATTGCATGTTTGTTAATCTCAATAACTTGGTTATTTCAAATGGAACCCCCTATTTTTTTATGTATTTAGGTAAGTGTGCTAACCTTAAAACTTACCGTTTCGTTGTTGTATTGTTATTGGCAAAATTTTGAAAATTGTTTAATTTTTACTTTGATCAAGTCAACTGATTAAATAAAAAACTTAATATTATAAATGTATTATAAAATAAATAATTACATAATTAGTAGTAGTAGTAGTAAACATCTTTATTTCTAAAAAAGGCTATCGACCTATCGGTCATTCTGCCCTTGTTTAATACATGTAGTCTTAAACTAAATAAAAAACAAAGATGAAAATTCTCTTATTCTAGGTTAATAATCTTATTAAATAAATTTTCCAATTCTAATGACAAGAAAAAATTATTTTAATGTCCAGTAGTCAGTTGCGTTTGTAAGTGTTCGAGTGGCGTTGATGTAGGGAAACGGAAGCGGGATTGTCTGGTTGGTCTTGTAAGACAAAGGGGACTCAGTATGGTCCAGTTGTAGGGGTTGTTTGTCCATTTTGTCTGTAGATGTATGAGTCTTTCCGAAATCTTTGTCATGTTTGTGCGTTCGTATAGTAGTTGGGTGGAGGGGTTGTGTAGTGGGTTTTGGGGGTGTCTTATTCGTGTTATTAGTCTTAGTGCAATTTGTTCTGTTGTTTGTGTATAACGTTTTGTCCTTTCTGTTCCGTTGGTCATGAGTATATGTCCAAAGTCTAGCAAGGGTCTACAAATAGCTTTATATATTTTGGTGGCGGTGTTTGTGCTGATTCCTCTGTCTTTGTAGGTTAGTGATCGGAAGTGTTTTGTTCTCTTTATTGTTTCTGCCCTGATGTTTCGTATGTGTTTAGTGAATTTAAGTTTGTGGTCAATTGTGATTCCAAGGTATTTTACGTCGTTTTTTGGTTGTGTCGTTTGGCCGTCTGCAGTTATTGTAGGGGAGTCAGCGTTGAGTCTGTGGTTTGTGAGCAGAAGTTGGTTTTTTGACGCGTTTGGTGTTAGTCTCCATTTATAAAACCATGTCATTGTGTTGTTTGTTAGTGTTTGGAGTCTTTGAGCTGCTCTCTCAGTAGTTTTGTCATGTACAATAAGTGCCGTGTCGTCTGCGTATTGTAATATGTATGCCGATCTGTCGATTTGATTTTTGTCTGGTAAGTTGTAATTGTATATGTCATGGCAGTATATATTGTAGAGAAACGGTGAGAGCGGGGATCCTTGAGGGAGCCCTTGTTCAGGGGAAAAAGAAAATGACAGTGTTTTGTCAATTCGTACTTGTAGTTGTCTGTTTTCTAGTAAGTTCTTTATGGTGTGTAGTAGATATGTTGGTGTGTGTAGTTTGTATAGTTTGTATAGTAAGCCTCTATGCCAGACACTATCAAAAGCTTTGTTAATGTCCATAAACAGGCAAGCTGTCTTTCTGTCAGTTAGGTGGGTTGTTTGTATATTGTTAGTCAGAGTGAAGAGTGGGTGAATAGTCGAGTGCTGATGTTTGAATCCGAACTGATACGATGGTGTGTACTTTCCGACCAGTTTTCCCAGTCGCTGCCCTATTATGTACTCAAAAACCTTGGTAAGTACTGGTAGCAGTGTAATTGGTCTGTAATTGCTCGGTTGTGTATTGTCCAGTCCATTTTTGGGTATAGGGATTATTGAGCCGTTTTTCCATGATTTTGGGATTCTGCCATTTGTGATGCAGTTGTTCAATTCAGTTAGGATCAGTTTGTGTGTTTCTTGAGTTAGGCTTTTCAATAGTTTTGCTTTAATTTTATCTTTCCCCGGTGCAGTGTTTTTGATGTACGCTAGGGCTTCATCGTACTCTGTGTCTGTGATCAGTTTGTAGGTGTAGTTTGGTTACATAATTATTTTTAGACAAATGCGGTATTTATAAAAGATTCTCAAACTGTCCCCCATTTTGATCCGAACACTACTGCAGTCTTTCCAAAAAAGACCTATTTACTTCTCGTAACATCTCAATGCTTGTAATATTTCTAAACGCATGTCCTCTTCGTTGTCTCATATCTTCTGCAGTAGTCGGAGCAGTTTGATATACAATGTTTTTAATGTGACGCCATAGAAAAAACTCCAATTTTGTTAAGTCTGGCGATATAGGTGGCCAAGAAACGGGACCGCAATGACCTATCCATTTTTCTTCAAATTCTCGATTTAAATAGTGTCTTCTGACATTTAACGCAAAATGTGCTGGAGCACCGTCATGCGGTAGCCACATATTTTACCTTAAATGAACAGGAATATTTGCAAAAGTTCGGGCAAATAATTTTGCAAAAAATGCAAATATGCGGTACTATTCAAGTGTTCGTGAAAGAAATGTGGCCCAACTATAAAATCACTCATAATACCACCCCAAACAAACAATAAAAATTCAATAATTTTATTTATTTTTCCAAATAGCTTAGAAACGGTTAGTCCTAGGATTAGGACACTTCACATAAACTAGCCCTAAAATTAGACGTTAAATTCGAAAATTTAAAAAAATAGGGGATTCCATTTGAAATAAGCAGCTTTTTGAGGTTTAAAAACATGCAACTTTAGAGGCTAATTGAGCCGTTTATGGAGATGTCTTTCTAAATTAAACATATCTGCACGTAGCTTATTAGGTCCTCTTAGAATTCGCAGAGGGAAGGGTACAGCATCGATTTGTGTGGAATCCAGTAGCTGTCAAAATTCCATATTTGTCCGAATAATTCAAAAACCCTAAGTTTTTCACATACAACTTTCGAAATGAATTTATATTAAAATTTGACAATACATAAAAAACTTTGCTGGTTACTACCACACGATTATAACGCACCCCGTAAATTGAAAAGTTATTTTAAAATCCGCATCTCATAATCACGACAATCTTTCGTAGGCGATATTTCCCTCTAATATATCGCACTTTGATATCGCACTTTGATGCACTAATTAGTAACCCTGTATATACACTACCGACCATATTTGAGATTTTTTAATTTGGTGATACCGCTATAATTTCCATAGATCAAACCAAACAAGCTGAATATTGGGAGCTATTTAATAATAAATACCTGAAATTACCTATTAAAACCTTTTGTTCACCCAACAGAAATCTTTGGACAAACCACTAAAATAAGAAAATAACAATAAATACAAATAATTTTAATAAATTGACAATGTATTTGCCCTAAGTAACTCGTTTGTTCTTAACTGTTTGAAATAATTATCATTAGCAGCCATGCAAAGTATATTTAAAGTGAGTGCTGATTGAATATGCTTTTGCTAATTCAAATTGCAGACATTATCATGAATAGATTAAAGTAATTGCCCAATTTGTATATAAAATAATTTCGTCCGATGAATCACGTAATTCTAATGTGAGCCCAATTGTCTAAAATTATTTCTACAATTTTGTTATGAAGCCCATTTTTAAATTTAACATTTAATGTTTCGAAAAACTGGTTGTTTTTGCATAAGATAACCGCCGTCATATTTAGGTCAATTCATTGAGTTACAAACAATATAAGTATTTTAGAATTATAATGCTTGACTTGTTGAAAGGTATTTTTTGTTCTATTGGGGTCTTTGTTTTCCGATTTTTCATTTAATGCAACACTTTGCTAAATGATAAAATTAGTAAGAACTATATCACTTTTTGTAACCAATAAGACAGAGAAGAATCTTCCGTCTTTTGATTTGGCTCACTACGGTTTTTCGATCATTGTATTTGTGGATACACTGGAAATAAGAACAAGAAAACTTCCAATTTTATTTGGACCTTGTCGCTGACAACAGTTAGTTTAACATTCTCTCCTTTCACGTTTTGTACAACTTTTTGTGGAAAATTACCTTTTTTCGAATGAAACAGTTTCTCATCCAATTTGACGTGTTATCAGCAGGCAGAATAACACAGTAATTATTATGGGGACTATTATCCATAGATGAGACTTGTTCATAAGTTGTTCTTTTAAGGAAGTTGGGGCTTTTTGTTCCCTCTGCTCTAATTCTACCGCCGCTCTTTGATATTATTTTGTTTGCACACTGCGGGGGTGATAATTTAGTTAATTGTCCTAATTTAACTAGAAATTATATATGGACAGTGTTTGGGAAATGTGGTTTGAAACTGTTTAATTTTTCAGTCATACCACACGAACCACTACATGGGAGGACCCGAGAAAGACGTTAGCAGCTACTCAACAACATCAGAGTCAAGAACACCTTGTGTCACACCCACATACGTCTCCTACTTCAACTAGTGAGTAGTAGGCCCTTTTTGCTGAGTAATAAAAAAGCAAAACCATTCATAATCACAATACCAATTCACGTAGTAATTCATTGTTACAACAGTCAATTAGTAAGCAGAAGCGGAAATTGGGTTAATCATTAATGGGAGTTGATAACACTATACCTCTTTCTTAAGCAAAGACAGTTTTGTAGAGCAACTTAACTAAAGAGTAATTATTTGTTGGGATTTAACGCTATTGATTAAGTAGGCGTGGTGAAGGGAAGGAGTAGATACTAATCGTTTTTACTACATTTAATTTTCTCCTCTATACAGAGTGATCATAAATAAGAAACTCAACAGAAAACTAGATTTTTATGAAATGAGAATCACACTTCCTCTTTTAGTTTTCTTTCTGTTTTTTCGTTTTCGAGATACAGGGCATCAAAAATTTAATTTTAAAAAATGTTTATATATATGAATTATAGCAACTCGATATAACCCCACTCGAATTAGACGTGCCAGGGGTGGAAATTTCAAGGTTTCCTCTTTACTTTTACACCACTGAAAAAAACTATCACTGACAGCAAATACTGAAATGGCAATGAATTTTACACAAAAAGTTCTGTTGATCTATTGCTCTAAAGTTAACCGTGTTCGAGAAAAATGGATAGTAATGATTAACAATTTAACGTAAATTTAACAACAGATAGAAATTAAAAATATTAAGAATAATTTTAATCAGTTTTTCGACTTAAATTGCTGTCAAACTGCTAGACTTTCCAGTCTTAAAACTGATAAAAGATATTTTAAAAAATGTTTATATTCTGTCTGTTAAATTTATTTAAAATTATTAATCATTACTACCTATTTTTTTATTACAAAAGCTATTCAAAACGTTAGCAAAATGCCCGCTTTTGTTCATGAATAGTATTTTTTTTCGAAAATACTTAACTTTAGAGCAATGAACCATCAGAAGTATATTGTGTAAAATTCATCAACGATCCAGTATTTACTGTCAAAATTCTAGTATTTCCAGTGGCGTAAAAGTTAAAGGAAAAAACTCATTCGATACTTTAAAATATCCACCCAATTAGCCCCTCCAATAAAGTCGAGGTGCAAAAAACTTACTATAGTACTGGTAATGTAGGTTAAATGAAATTCCTGGGTTCCAGTCAATTTTATTGTTTATTACTATTCACATTACAAATACGTTTCGGTGTCTTTCTCCACCATCATCAGTTTGCATGCATGGCTGTTATTTAAATTAAATTGAAATACAGTCAGGAAAATTTACACAATGTACTGGTAATGTGTCTACAAAAGCTCCGTCCTGTAGTTCAATAGTGAGAAAAAGTGTTTCTTTTGTCATTAGAAATCTACAGCTTTCCGTTGCAACACTTATTTTGAGCCACCCTGTATATAGACTTCGAAACAGAAAATATATCTAAAATTAATCAGACATATTTTTCATGATTCCTCCGGCATATAAGACTATTCAAATCTTAAGAAAATGAAACATTTATTTTCTATTTTAAACTCCTTAACTACATTTTTTATTAGATTAGCGCTACTGGATCTAAATAATTTTTCACTTTTCCCAGACCAGATGCATTGCGATTTATAATTTTATTTGATGATGGAAAAATACAATTTAAATTTTTTAACCATTTTTTAAATATATTTTTTGTTTTAAGTTAGCATTTTCGACTCAACTTTCTCACCTACGAGTGAGACTCAACTTCTTATCATTTAAGTTGTAATATCAAACGATCAGAAAATATAAATATTTTATATCAAACTACTAGAGTTACTTGTTATATGCTTTAAACAAAAATACGTAGAAAATTTGCTTGATTTTTTTATTTAAAAATATCCGTGGTCCGCCACCATCCCAGCATATTCTGCACCTTAAGCATCAAAAGATTGAAATTTCTGAAAGTCTGTGTGGTCTATGGAGTTAGGATAATGAACTGGGACCGTCGGTTATCTCGCAAACGGCTCTTTTGGTACCAACTAATGAAATTTCGTATATGGAAGCAACCAAACCGGGCAATTTGAAAGTTGAATCAGACTCTGACTTTCTTCTATCATAAAATTTTATTTTATTTTTTGGAATGCAATTTAATGTTTTTTGTGGTTGACCTACATAATTTTTAAACAGAAACAATATCATTGAATTCTATATCAAGCCTCGAAAAAAATTAAATCATACTTAGAAAATATTTTTATGCGTTATTTAGTCCAGCCTGGGGGCACGCATAATTTTGTTATGAGATTGCGTCCAAAATGTCATCGAAGAGTCACACGCGATAAGCTGCAAATAGGAAAAACTTCTGCTGTTATTAACAAATGAAATTTAGTATTTTGACAAAGATTGAACGTAATAATAATGTGAATATTAATAGGAAAAAAATAAGAAAAATGGAGGGTCTTTGACCGTTCATCATATTCTTTATTAACTGTATTCAACAAAGTTAAAACTATTTTTACTGGGCGATGTAAAAATGGAAATTGTTTGAAGGAGCAAAATTATTACTGTCACTGATTCGATCTGATCATTTTCTTTTCATTGCCTTTAATCAGGTTAGTGTTTTTCAGCTTCAAAAGTATCATATGGATTTACTCTAAAAGCCCTGTTTTAAGAAATCGACTGAGAAAGTGCATTCCTTTGAGTAGTAGTGATTAAGGATCGTTATTACACTTTACATAAATTATCCATCCAAATCTTTAGTCATCCATCCTTCTAAAAATATAACCCATTAATGAAAAGCAATCATTTGGACGCCGCATAAAAATGTGGTATACATGCCAATACTTTAATCAGCCTTTAGTATGAGATCTACCACTGTATTCGATCATTCTTCTATATTTTCGAATAAAACAAAGGGCAAAAAAGACGTTCATCACTCACTCACTAAACTTACATTACTGGTTGATATAGAAATAGAAAAGGAGGCCCACAAATAGAATATGAATAGTACTGATCTCTCTTTCGATTCTATATTTGAGTCTTGCTTTTGGGTGTGTAAATGTTAATTTTTGTGACTCCGTTTGATTGATTCTTGCGTTACTTTTTGTATCTGTCTACTTTTTAATTTTGGATTTATTAGTCATATTAATGTCGACTTTGCTTATTCTATCTGGTATGTGATTTTTGACGCTTTTTTGTGAATCTGGACTCTTTATTTATAATTCGTTCAAATTTGCCTAGATTATTTCTGTTTCTAGCTTTAATCTAGAATTCTTGAATTAAAACTATATAGATCCTTTCTTCGTCAGTGTGTCAGTTTTTTAAGTCGTAGTTTTTTCTGTTGGCTCTTCAGTTTTTTTTGCTTGTGGCAATTGCCATACGTTTTCCTTCTTTTGGATGTTCTCTAGGTACATAGTCTCTGTTCTATGTTCTTGTTTTTTGGTTATAAAATGAACTGATTGGTTTGGTATGCTCCTAGCGGGCTTAAATTTGTTTTTCAAGTGTCTTGTTACTGTTAAATATAGCATTTAACATCTAATGCGAATAATTAACCAATATATAGTATAAAGTTGCAAACGATTTTTAAACCCAGCAGATAGTAAAAGCAAAAAAAATCAAAGTATAACATACAATTATATTTTTCGATCAACAGTTTAGTACTTTATTCAAACTAGTAGAAACTTTTTTTGAAAATTGTTGCGAAAAGGTCAAAAGATATTGACTTAAAATAAGAAACTGTAATTTAGTGTTTCAAAATCAATCGTTGGCATGTTATTTAATAATTTATTCCAAAGTAGGCATTTGAAAAACACTAACAAATTGTAAATGTATATGTACAGGATGTTTAACTTGCACTCTATGTGACATTAGCAATTGCTGTCTTACTGAAGAGTTTCAAAACTCTGTCAATGCATTTTTATATAATTTTTAAAGCTTGAAGTAGTAACGTGAACATACCGTGATTCATCTAAACTTCTAAGAATTGAAAGCGTAGAAACTAAAAAGGTATGCTTTCATTAATAAAAAAATCTCTTAATTTTTATATTTATACAGGAGCGACTTTAAAAATAATGTTCAGCATGAAGCCAGATTTTTATTAATATTTGAGATTTGCAAACGGTACACTTATGTTTGATACTAGAGCTGGTTCTGCATTTACTGAATTAGTACGGATAAATGAACATATCCTTATGGTACAAAGAAAGCATTCGTTGAGTCATTAGGACTTATTTAAGCATGCTGTACATTTACTAATAGCAAATATATTTAGCATTTAGAGCTGGCCTATATCCAGTGTAAACACTTTTATGTATTTTTTATGCTACACAAAAAATGTTTTTCAAATAAGTCATTTAATTGGCATTATATCTTATGATATTTAAAATAGACTCGATACTGTTGAGTGTTTATTCTAGCACACTGAAACCAGCACAAAAATCCGACTGTATATTGAAGATAATTTATAGAAGTTACTTCAGCAGAACCGATTCATTTCCGAATCGGTCGTAAAATCTGTATTAAACCCGTAATCAACTTGGAATCAAGTATCACTCAATGAATCGTCACCTGTTTTATATACAATGACACTTAAGTATCCAAATATACTAATATTTTTTTATAGTTAAAAAATGCCTGATGGATTATTTCACTCCACTTTGGAGCTGGCTGGGTTGTTGATGTTGGGTTTCAAAATGCAAAAAGAATAAAACTTTACATCTTGATCAATTGATAAAACAATTTTATCAATTTTCAGATGCCAAAGTAAATAATGACGTAGAGTTAGGAGCATTACCTGAAGGCTGGGAGCAAGCTCAAACTCCGGAAGGGGAAATATATTTTATAAATCATCAGACACGCACAACCTCTTGGTTTGACCCCAGAATCCGTAAGTTGAGCTTATCGAATTTGCACCAAGCAGAATGCTTCCTTCCTTATATAGGCCACTATTGAAATATTCAATGCGAAAATGCCCAACAAATTAATTTGCTATTCTCTGGGAAAGAATAAAAGCGCTAATGTGGTTGCGGAAGGAGAATTTCTTAATTAAGTACATGTTTAGTTTTCCTGTTACCCAATCATAACCTAATCATTTGCATAACTACTTAGGTAGTGGATAATTCTATACCACTCATTTTTATAATTGCTAGACGTGAACTACAGACAAAATTTCGTTTTACATTATGTGGAGCCTTGATATAGCGAAACTGAGAAACATAGCAGTATAGCTTTTGCATAAAGTGAACAATATCAAGAACAATCAATATTCAAATAATGTATCATTAGAATTGTATAATCACCTGATATTTAATAAAAAAACATTTTGTTTCACTGAGATCGGTAATAAGCGCATATGAAATCAACAATTATTTGAAAGTAAAGCAATTTGTGGATAAATGAATATTTTTTTCAGCTCAACATCTACAGCAAAGGTCACCTGGTAGCACTTTGGTGCAACCGCCATGGCACGCCTCTGTTTCCTCTTCTCCACAGAAAGCCCAACAGATTAGACTTCAGCAACTGCAATTGGAGAGGGAAAGGCTAAAGCAGAGACAACAAGAGATTAGGCGACAACAGGAGATAATGATGAGATCTTCTTCCACAGATTTACCGGTTATGGACCCTTTTTTGTCGGGTTTGACTGATCACTCTCGTCAGGAATCAGGAGATAGTGGACTTGGTACGTTCCCTAACATTATTATTGCAAGAATTTCAGCAGTTTCTTTGGGATGAATTTTCCATTTCTTTTCAACGAAGCATATTTGAGCGATAATCCTGTAAAATGTGAAATGCGCATTTTTATAATTTTCTGAATTAAATTTTCCAATCGGTAGGACTTTGATTAACCTGGAGATGTTAACAGCTTTAATTGATATAGTAAATAGTTTTTTAATTTAATTTTTAAAAAGTGGCACAGTGTAATTCGCTATTCAAGAACGATGTTGCACGTTACTCTGAGTAATAGTATTTGTTTTATCACAACATCTTTGGTACTCAATAATTAAATAAAAGTGAACATCCAGTAAGGAATAGGGCAGGAAAATGGAAATGAAAAAAAAATTTCATCACGTATTGGCGATTTTAATTGCTGTGTTTTACGAAGTATCTTCTATCGCTCAACTAGGCAGCCCAAAATCAAATGTGGGTTGTCAATGTTTAAGAAGTTTGAAAAATACAGGTTACACGTTTTCTTTGGCAATTTCTCCCGAAACTTAATTTCGGGGAAAATATGGCTGAACTGTTTATTTTGGAAAATGAAACTGTATAAATTACTTACTCCGATATGTAACTTGATTTTTATGTTTTTAGTAGTAGTAGTAAACATCTTTATTTCTAAAAAAGGCTATCGATCTATCGGTCTTTCTGCCCTTGTTTAATACATGTAGTCTTAATCTAAATAAAAAACAAATATAAAAATTCTCTTATTCTAGGTTAACAATATTATTAAATAAAATTCCAATGACAAGAAAAAATTATTTTATTGTCCACTAGTCAGTTGCGTTTGTAAGTGTTCGAGTAGCGTTGATGTAGGGAAACGGAAGCGGGATTGTCTGATTGGTCTTGTAAGACAAAGGGGATTCGGTATGGTCCAATTGTAGGGGTTGTTTGTCCATTTTGTCTGTAGATGTATGAGTCTTTCCGAGATCTTTGTCATGTTTGTGCGTTCGTATAGTAGTTGGGTGGGGGGGTTGTGCAGTAGGTTTTGGGGGTGTCTATGTTTTTATTTACTGCTTTTATGTCTTTCAAAAAGGTTTTCCGACAAGATGACATTAGAAAATTTTATCGAGAATAACACTTTAGAATTTAAAAATCGTCAAGCGCAGCATTGTTCAGATTAGAAAAATATATGTATGCTGAAAAGTCGCCATATCAAAACTATCACCGATAAAGACTAAAGTGTTTTGAAAGATTTATACACAGACCAACTTACTGAAATTAAAGCAGCTCTATCTGAAATGGGGGGTGAGGACGGATAGCGGTTGATTCCATCAAATGTGAAGACAAACTGGTAAAAGTCCTAATATGGTCAGGCTATGAAGGCTTTCACGGTCGGTAAGAATATCGGTTGAAAGTTTGACTTCGAAAAAGTATAATTTAAAGTTAATTTGACTATCTCGGAAATTATGACAAACTTTGCAATGCTATTGAATGCAAACATATTCGACACTGTTAAACAGAGAAAACAAGTTATTTTGACTGAGTAACAAATACAGGGCTTTACAACTAATTATTGAAGGAAATAGAGAAGTCGGTAGAAAAGAGAGTGAAATTGACAAAAGTGATCGACTATTTCTTAAGAGGTTAAGACACATCAAGAAGAAGAATAATTTTTCCAGCTAAATTCAGATATTCAAAAACGCCACAACTTTATTTCTTGATTGGTGATTCTCTGTGATTGGTATTCTATACCTAGTTAAAATTAAATAGATACATAAAAATTTCACATATGTTAATTTGATTAGAAAATAATCAAATTGAAAAGCTGTTGTTCACAAACACCTACTTCGTTCAATAAAAAAATTGAATTTTTCATTTCATATTTTATCGGTTTTATACGACTAATCATCGGAAATATTTTAAGGATATATCTTGAAAGCCACAATAACGAAAATAAGCTTATGTTCAAGTCTGATTTTTATTTGTTTCGATGAGGATTTCACTAATTGTAATTTAAAAACTAACAAAAAAATTATTACAAAACATAGCATAAACAAGTAGCATTAATTCACCATAAATTTGGAAAACATCACCTCCCACTTTGATACAATTATTTGCGGGTTTATAAATTGATCTACCAGCTGATTTTAGCCAATGATCCAGCATGCGTAATGTGACCTATTACCCAATTTCATGTGTCCATTTTCGTAGCATAAACCAACGACTCTCATCCTCATAGACGAAAATTTAAGGTAGTGAGATCGGGTGATTTTGGTGGCTAAAGGGGGAGGTCGCCTCTAAAAGTCGTTTTCAGAAAATTTCTAATATTCATCGAAGAATAAAGCGGCACTCCATCATGTGGGAAGATCATGCGTGGTCAAATATCTAAAGGCACTTTATTGAAAATTTCTTCGCAAAGATTTACTAAAAAATTTAAATAACAATTCCTATTACATATGATATGCGGCACCATACGTTTATTATTGTGGAATTGTAACTCTATCTCGAGCAAACTGACCATCGTTGTTGTAATCTTTAAGAAAAATTGCCTTCTTGGAAATTTGAACTTGTTGCACATGAAGTGCCTGCAAACCTTGTCGTAGTGCTCTCCAAATCAGTGTTTGCGGAATTTAAATTGTATTGCGATACGACTTCTACTTATCTCTCGATTCTTGTCTACAACATCTAAAATATGTTGTCTTTCAGAAAAAATGGTTGCGAGTTTCCCAGGTTTTTTGGGGCAAAGTTATCAATGAAAACTTGATTAACTTTGTATTTTTTTTGTTGGTTTGGTAATGAATTTGTGAAAGTTTTTAACTAACAATTAATCGAAGTATCTCTGAAGCAAATAAAAATATGACTTGAACTGTGTACTGATTTTGATTAATTTTAGTTTCCACACATATCCCATAAATTTACCATTTGAATCACCCTGTATATAAAGCTTTAATTTTCACAAACAAGAAACTATTTTGAAGCACTCGTTTTTCAGACATTCTAGAAGAACATTGTACAGGAATTACATATACCTATATAAAGTTTAATTAACCCATTGCCGAATAATATTAAATTTGCCATTCTTGAAAAGGTGGAAGAATACAGGGTGTTCTATTCGAAAAATTAATCTTCAACTGATGAAGTTTGGTTAATAAATTCTCGTTCCGTTCTAAAATACTGACTGTAAAAAACTATATATTACTAAAACGAATTGTTGCGAAACAAATCAACTTTGGGGGTATAAAGTATTTCCTAGTTTTAGGCCAGCTGGTCGGGAAGTAGTCGTATGAGAAACTATGTAAAACACACTATTATTAAATTTTAAAACACAACGCCAGTGTTTCAATAATCCTTCGTTACAGATCATGAATATTTTTTGTGGATTAAGTTTACAGTATTAAAAAATTAAATGTTGTACTAGTTGCGTTAGTACAATGAAAATATATAAAAAATAATGGTTGCAGGCATGGGTACCAGTTATTCAATGCCACATACCCCAGAGGACTATTTATCAAATATGGAAGACAACATAGATGTGGGAAGTGATAGTCATCCCCTAACTCCAGACATGTCCATAAGTGACAATATTGATTCCACTGATGATTTGGTGCCGACATTGTCCCTTGATGAATTCCCAATATTGGATGATGTCCAATCTTTGATTAATCCTGTAACTACCAAACCGGACAATAGTTTGATTTGGTTGTAAGTTTCAAAAAACGTATTTCTAGTTTATCTAATGCAGTGATCATCTACTTAGGTTAGGTTGCAGAAAAAACCTGAAATTGAAGGAAATACTTAAACACATTCATTATATGGTAGTCTGCATTTATGAGTATCAACAGAAAGTTCTTGTATTTAGATCTATATTGCCTTGCTTTGATGTGGTTAGTATTCATATCAATTTCCAAAAGTCTGCAATTTAAACCACCGCTGATATTATGCTTGACTTGCAACGCACAATTTCTTGATGAATCTATGACTACGATGTGCTGAACACTATTTGCCAAGCATGGATTTGTTTTGAACTGTGGGATTATTATTAATTTATATATATATATAAATATATAAACTTTCGTGCATAGAAATCATCCCACAGTAAACTTTTGACTTTAACTATATATATTTTTAAACACTATTCATCAGATCAAAAAAAGAAATATACTGTTTGAAAGACTATTTAATATGCTTTAATGTGAGTATCCAATGTTTAACATTGTGAAATTAATGCATTAAGCAAATTAAGCTTTTTTAATATTAACATAAATAGGGCTATTGACAATTTAAAACTTAACACTTAATTTTTTAATAATGGGTATGACATCCTCTTTCCCTAATAACTTCTCTCATACGATTAGGCATAGATCTAATCAAGTTTGCTATTATGTCTTGAGGGATGTTAAACCACTCTTCTTCTACTGCAATAATAAGCTCTGGGATCGAGTTTCGGGTATGAAGACTAGCTCGAATTCTTCGTTTTAGCTCATCCCATAAGTGTTCGATCGGATTTAGCACAGGACTCTATGCCGGCCCCTCCACAACCCGAAAACCGACTTCTGCAATGTAAACTTGCACGATTCTTGCGGTGTGCGGCAGATGAATAGTTTTAAAAAAATATATAGTTAAAGTCAAAAGTTTACAGTGGGCCGATTTCTATGCACGAAAGTTTATATAATAATTAAATTATTATTTATATTAATACTAATAAAGCTAATTTGTATTGTCCAATTGCTATTATCCTGAATTGATTCATAGTCACAGCTAGTTTGGCTAGTAAACCAGCAGCAGCTATTGTTGTGGCAAATTATTTGTATTATTTTTAACTATAAGAAAAAATTGTGATGAAGCTGACCAATAACGCAAAAGGCAAGGAATTGTGCATTGTACAACTAGCTCTAAATCATTGTAGATAACCGTGTGTGTACCACACACTGGTTAGTTTCAATGTTAATTACTGTTGACATTCGAATGTTCCAGATGGTTACATTGTTAATTGATTGAGTATGTTTTAATAGTCGCTATATGTTGTTGTTAAGGTTTCCTAAATTATGTGGAATATTTTAGACAACGGTTCTTTCCTTAGAGTATTGCGTTCACTAATTGATTCATATTACTTGTGCCTTAATCAAACATTGTCCCAACCAATAGCTTAGTATTCGTTTTTCATTTATATTAAGAAGAAGAAACATGTAACTTTCCTATGTTTGTGTTAAGCATTTCGAAATCACTGATCAGTAGCTCTATAATTGGGGCGTATACACGTATGCAAACCAAATTTCTTACACTGTATCGTGTATTGATGTTATTAGAAATTTCGGCAAGATAACTATTTTGCATAATACTATGATTGTGTTTACAATTACGGAAATCTATACAAAAGCATACTTAAATACTACGGTATATAAGTGATAGTTTCTTGACCGATACACGAATAATTGAAAGATGTTTGTCCTTCTTGGGGATTCGGTCTAGGCAGTGGTGAGAAAAAGAAAACACTTTTTTTGGCTACCAAGCTTTCGGCGATGTATTTTCCCGCCTTCTTCAGGCTTCTTATTATTTTTCCAACCTGGTGGAAGATTTGTATTATACAATTGTTCTCCCGAGTCATATTCCTGAATCCAGTGGTTGTCACCGATTAAAACTTCACAAATAACTGTTGGTAGAGAGTTAAAGGGACAAACAGAGATAACAGCAAATTCAATGACGAGCTGAAGGCACTGGTTCAAAGCCATAAGAATGAAATGTTTCACCAGATTGGAAAAATAATACGATTCTGGAGGGTTCTCAGAACTTCCACAGGGAACAATTAGCACCCAGAAGAAGGCTGGAAAAGAAATCGCTGAAAGCTTGGTAGCTAAAATTTTTTTTATTTTTCTCACCAGTACCCAGACCGAATCCCCAAGAAGGAAAAACATCTTTCAACTACTGTATTGGTCTGTTTAATTTCTAATCCAGTTAACAGCATTAACCGATTGTTTTACTCAAATTTACTCTGCAGGTAATCGAGTTCAGATTGGGAAAATTAATTGTTGACATTTTGTGATTGATATTTGTTAGGCTTGACGGTATTTGTTATGGCACTTGTGCAATTGGTTAACTTCGTTGAACAAGCTGCGCAATTGTTACATCTCTATTTTACTTGGGATTTATCGCAATTTGTTTATACTTAAAAGATACTTATTACTTCATTGTTTTATTATTATCGGACTAGAATTAATTGGTGATAATAATATTATGACAATTGCATACATTTTTTATCGAAATACCCAATTGAAAAGATATTGTATTGCACAGACTACTCCTGAAAGCAAGTTGTCTTGATGCGATAATCTTAAAGCTGTTTCTGTTAACCAAGAGTTAACTAGATAACATGATGCTCATTAAACAAATCCATCCATTATGGTGCCTTAGTGTAATAATTATACTTGTACATAAATAAATATAGAAAAACCTATTTACGTATATTGTTTTGTAATCGTATTTATATCTACAATTATATTTTACAATACTATTTTATTAGAGTGCCTTTCGCAAAAATTTTTTTATATAATGTTACGGATATACACCCTTCTTGAAGTAATATTCGATATTCATTTAGATGAAGTGGATATTCATAATAAGGAAAACATTATTGTCAGTAGCTTATTCATCATTTTAGGAATGTGCTTAAAACCTATTTTCAGCTACTACATAAGCTATACATACATTCATTTGTATGTTAATTTTTTAGATTTTATTATATGAATTTGTCATCACAATCATTAAGTTGGGTTATTATATTTAATTATAAGGGAGACTTTTTCGTTACTCCATTTTACATCGTGTATTAATGATATTAAGACGACTATTGTACGGTTATTTTAATCAGATAGTAAATCATATTTTCGCGTTTGAAGATTTAGCACTGCACCGATATCGAATTCTTGTTTTTCAATATTATATCTAATATTTCCGAACACGAATACATAACCATCATTATTACGTTTGTAGTAACCTTTTAACTCAATCACAGCTGTTTCACTTGTTAATTAACATATCATTGTTGTTTTTCATTCCTTCGTGGCTCTGATTTTAAAGATTTGATCTTGCCTGCATATTCGAGATCTTTATAATTTTTGATAGGCACGCCTGAGATTTGAAAATTTACTGGCCTACAGAGAATGTTGCTATCGTTCAACAGAGGATTGTTGAAAACTTCAGCTTACGTAGAAAATTGTTTATTGTTTAGCAGAGATCAAAAATTTATTTAGCGGTGATTGTCGATTTAACTTAACAACAGACTGTCGTTCAAATTCTATTTGAATTTGAGACAGATTTCAGGACTGGTGTGATTACTATCAAGAAAAGCAATAGTTTTTAAATACTCATTTAGAATTATATGACGTACTGTAAACTTATAGAGGCACAAGGATATACGGCTGTTATCAAATAAATTGTTTTTATATTTAAAAAAAAAATGTAAAAATTGTATTGACCTTCATTCAGTTTGTCGAGTCAGTTAATTGTAATATTCCTTCCTTGTGCGTTATGAGTTTTAACAACACTGAAAATTAGACTCTTGTCTTTGACCATATTCAAACTATTAGCTGTGATATAAATTCGGAGTTCAAAGATAAATTCAGTTTAATAAAAGCTTTTAATAAACAAATGTCAATTTATATTTACAGACTATAGTTTTCGTAATGTTGCTTAAACCGATCAGTCTCGTCTCCTGAGCTTTTTCATTCAATTTGGAGTTTAATTTTCAATAGAATTATAGTTTACTTTAGTTAAGTCTCTTGAAGTGTCGTACTCTCTCTGAGAGCGTAGGCGACCTCACGCATACTTGTGGAACCCCCATCATCCACAATTATACGGGACCTACAGTTTATCGCCGGTTCCGAACGGCATTAGTTGAGAGTTTTTCCTGGGCAGAACTGCTCGTGGTAGTTTGCCATTGCTTTCCACGAGGTGGCCACAGCATAGCTCCGTGAAAATATATTCACGGCTTGGCCGGGGTTTGATCCCGGGATCTCAGCTTGGCAAGCGGATGCGTTCGCCACTGTGACCCCCTTATTGACTTAGTTAAGTATTAATGTTTATTTACTTTTTTATTTTTTTTTAATAATATAGTTTTTCAGTATGTCACGCAGAAACATTTAGAGAACGTACAGGGTAACATTTTCTGCACTAACTTTTGCACCTGTTAATCAAATTAATATTATTTCCAGCAAGTGAAAGTACCCTGTCAACATTGTTTTCGCGAAGTATTTCAAGATTCAATAGTAAAATGAATTTGCTCACTAGAAGTAGACAGTAAAACATTGTCTGGGCATTACTAAATTATTAAATGTAAGATTCTGTTTAATCGTCAATTCTAGTTAGTAGTATCTTTCTATATCCTTAATTTTATCGTATTATTTTATATAGTACTAACGTTGACCCATCTAAAATTAAATAAATCGTTACTTTTTCGTAATAATTAATTTTCAATATAGCTTCTCGGTTTGTACAAGACATGTCTGTATTGTAAATAAATATGTGAACGTATATTGAATGTTTTATTTGGTAGCACCTTTAGAATATTGTTTAATTAAAATGACTAATTTCAGTCATTGCGTGGTGAAATTTGAGATATATTTGGATAGTTGGACTCAAATTGCTCACAATTTTTCTTTTTTTAAGTATTTTATGATTCTAATTCTTTGCGAGCATGTTCTGCTACGTGACATGGATGAAAACGACGTTAAAAGCGGCAAAAAAAGCGCAACTCACATTTATTCCTTGAACGGCTTACACTGTGTTATGTAAGCGTCACCGTTCCACGTAACAAACTATAACTTTTTACTTTTGTTGTATTCACTATGACTTTGATAGCTGTTTTATTTAAAAACATTGAATATATCTGAGTTGTTGCTACTTTTTCCGTCTCAAGTATAACTATTATCGTATAGTATCGCATAAAATATTCCAAGGTGTTGACGTTCATTTTCCATATACGGGGTGTCAATGTGAAAACTTCCCACCCTTAATATCTCTCTTACAGTTAAAAATATGAAAAATCGGAGACACGTCAATTTTATTTGTAAGGGGGATATTTTAAATTAATATGTTTAGCCTTCTTGTTTCAACCCCCTAGGAGGTGTAGATGTCACCCTTAGAATCTTAAATGGAAATGGGGTAAATCATTTTAAAGGGCGTTCGATTCTCTTTCAATGGTATCATACTTTGATGGTTTTTGTCCAGAGGTTTTTTATATTTTTTTTATACAAGATTATACCATAGGGACGACAATATCCAATGAAAAAGTTGACCTTGATTTTTCATGCTTAAAATTGATTTTTAACTTTAACTTGATTTTTCAAGGTCAGACATTTATCATGCCGCAATCTGTAGTATCATCAGACCAATCAGTAGAACACTGAGAAGTTCAGTGCAAGACTCAGTCTGATGGGGTGTGTAGGTGTCATTTTGGCCTTTGATATTTCAAATGCGAACTGGTACGCCTTCTGTGAATAATCCACGACAGCTGAAAGGCAAAAATGGTAACACTACTTGGTCCTTAGAGGGACTCGGCACAAACGCTACACCAGATCTACTGAACATTAACTTACTGTAACTTACTTACGTAGCAACTGGTGTCTCCAGTTGCTACTTCTGCTAAGTATCTATAGTAGTCTCCCTTCATTTTAAGGTAAAATACTTTCGACTCGGCATTTGATGCCTTGGGGATGAAGAATTTGTCGAGGAGACCCTGGGAAAACAAATGCTCATTAAGTCAAATGAGTCGCAACACCTCGAGTGATAAATAATCTACTTAAAAATAATCAGATTTCGCTTGATTTCTTCAAAATTCTCGGAAAAACGAAAGTTTATCACATCATGTTATAAGAGTTATAATTTCGCCAAGTCAAATAGTTAACAATCTATTGTTAATGACGTCCAATAGGAAGTTTAAATGGACTGTGATCTAATCACAACAGGTGAAACTAGGTTGAAGAGAAACTGTACTTAATGTTGGATTGAAAACGGATGAAACTAGCCTTGTAGGAAATTGAGACGGATTGATAACAGTTTGTATTAACAATTAAGGTTCTGAAAAAAATTGAAATCAATTAAAAATGCGTTGCGAAGTCGCAAGTTTTTGGCTATTTCACTAGCAAGCACTCCTAGAATAAGTTCCGAACATGTTAGTTCTCATCAACTGGGTTTAACTTGGAAATGACAAAAAATGGGCAATGGTGTATGAAATCCGGCGATCGCAATTAACAATTTGTTCACCTCATTACAAACAACGGTCCATCAAAGCTGCATTATCGCTCTATCGACCTGTGTCATCGTCAGTTTGATCGTATTATTTGTCAAATTTTCGTAAATTTTTGTTTAAATAAAAACATGAAAACGTCGAAAATTCTCGAACATTTTTTCGATTCCTTGGTCTGGCTAAAATCGGAAACTTACAGTTTCTCATTATCGTATCCACAAATCATTAACCAAATCTAATGGTCATGTTTTCGTCCAACTGGAATAAGTTTATCATAAATTTTTTATTTTTCGCTAAGCATTTTTGATGATTCGTACCATAATTGAGCGATTAACATGGCAGTTAAATGGAAGTTTTTTTTTTACTGCATCGATTTGACATACAGTCGATTCGTATTTGTCTCAGTACTGATTGATGTGAATTTCAACGAATTCCAAAGTGATTTGACACTTTTATTCAATTTTGAAAATTTCCCCTCCATAAGGGCCTGTACAAAACTTTTCGTTTTTCCCCTGTAGCTGACGGAGGAATTTTTTTTGAACCAAGTCATTTTTTCATATATTCGAAATTTTTGCAGAATGCAAATAACTATAAATTATAGTTGCTGAAAATGTAATAAAGTATTAAAAGCACATATCGGAGTATTACTTAGCCATCTTGTTGCCGATCAAATACACAAAACATTAATTTGCTGTTACTATGAGTAACTCTGTTACTGACAGAGGATTTCAACAATACAAATAAATTTTGTCATAAGATCTTAATTTTACGGATGTTAGTATTTGCTTTTATTTTCCCAGAGGCTCTCGATAGGGGCGCGACTGTTTAAATTACTGCATCATTTTAATTACTGAAATGCGAACGATTGTGCAGAAAGTTACGAATAATGGTGATTGTGATAGCAATCCGGGCTATGTTTGTAGAAACCCCGAAGAGTTTTTCGAATATTAAAAGAGTTGGGTTTTCGGGGCTATTTTTGAAACTGGTCAGTTTTTAGGTCTTTTAGTCCGTCGTGGAGAACAATTTTCTCCCGACATTTCGCAAACACGAGCGGGCATGCATCCTCAGAGGTGTTTTACTCGAAAGCTTACATTGTAACTAAGGTATTGTGTCCGATAAAACTACCCGTCTTAACTCAAAACAAAGGATTCGATCACTATGCGTATATGGGGCTTACCCTTTTTACGACCCTTAACCTACTCACCTACTAACTGGATTTTAAAAAAACGATTGATTCGGCAGAAGTGGAGGGCTGATTCTTGACAGTGGTGAATTATAGATGGCTCTAACAAAATATTAGAGAGAACCGTCAACCACTCGCCAAACATCGGGAATAAATTCTTTTCCACAGCAGCCTAAAACCAGAGATTAGTTAGAGTCAACTAATCTCTGCTAAAACCCCGACAAACTCAACAGTCGCAGTTTTGAAGATGATTTAATGGATGAAGTGCTGATCTATTTGAGCCGCGTATATTATCCGCTGTTTGGTATTTGATAGATTAACATATTTTATATTTTGAAAAATCCAAGATGTGAAATGTTTATTTAACAACATGCTTACAAAAAGATAGATTTTCTCCGCCATTTCTTGAAGCTGGCGAGTTTTTCGGGGTTTGCCAAGGAGCAAGAGCTAATTTTTGCTCAAACGTAAAGCAACCTCTGAAGATGCAAGCACCTCGTTCTTGAGAAACGTCAGGAAGAAATTCTTTCCACAACAACTTCTAGGATTCACGGAAATCATGTCTATAAATCTTTATTTGCTTCGCTTGATATGATCATGTGTGAAATTATTTTCTGTTGATCTCAAAACTTTAAGGAATTCAACTTTGTACCTGGAAAGCGCTGAATTTGTAGCTGTGATTTTGTTGAGTGTCCATAATGATCCCTAGGTAGTTGTCGTAATTGATTCTTTCGATATGTGACTTTCCGTAGTTTTCTTTACGCCCGTGAACTTGACTGTCAAGTCTACGAAATTAGCCATTTGGATGGTGTCATCGGCGTATCTGTTGTTATTTAACTCTCTGGCCGAGGGCCCATCGCCTTTATAAAGCCGAATTGGTTTGAGGATATTTGGCTTTCATATACGTTGGATATTTTTCTGTGGCTGAATTGGTTGTGAGAAATTCTTTTTCAAAAGAATTGGCTCATAAGGCTTATTGCGCGGTGCTATGCGCACTTATTCGCTCCTGTTTGCTTTGAAATTGGGTTAAATTCAGAATTTAGCCCAAGCTAATTCTACCGTCGTACCCGTATTCCGACGTCGTAAATCTTGTAAAAAAATTGTTATATGTGGCCTAGATATTCGTGACTGCGTTCTAATTTTTCCAGCTGTTATATTTTCTTAAATTTTTTTTTTTTGGTTTCAGATAACAATATTCATCGTTCTGTACTTTTACCGACTGTTTTTCTGCTTTCTGCTCTCTTCCATCAATTCGCTTATTTCGTTGGTCACCCATGTTTTTGGTATTTCTTTGCTTTTAAAGAATTGTTATTTTATTCAAAAGGTTTCTGTATTTTAATTCGTTGTGTTCCAGTTGTTCCTCAATATTATTGATATTCGTGAAATGCGCATTCACTTTAACATTGATTTTTGTTAAAACTTCTCTCCCCATATCGCATGCTTTGAATGCTCTGCTGTATGTGCAGTTGTTAGGAAATCTTTTGTTGACAAAGCTAAAGTCAGTATGGTTTAACAATATGCGTCCTGGTTTGTCGTTTGTCTTAAGTTGATTTCCACATATAGAGTAATCTGGGGAGTTTGAGGAATGTGTTCATTACCAATAAATCGCTGATTTCTGCAAATATCCCTAACTAATAGAGCTCCCAGGCAGTCCATGTTCTCCGATGTGTTGAGACTAATTTTCTGCTGCGAATTTGACATTGAATTAGCATTGAATTGATTATTAATAATAGAATTTATTAAGTGATAGAGCTTTAAATCGTGTTATAGTTGATTTGCGGACAAGGCGCAATTTTGCAAGATGTTGAAATTCATTGGTCAGGCATTGATCTGAAGTATCACAACCCCTTGCGATACGGGAACAAAGTTTGTAAATTATAGAGAAACTGAGTTCTGGTTTAAGTTCATGGACGGGATCGTCGATGTCGTCTGAAGCTAAGCATCTCATTTACAACACTCAGATCTTTCCTACTTTTGTCATAGTCCTAAAGTTTTTACGAGCATATTTTTATTTTGGATCTGTATTTGATTTTCGTATGTTGAGCTCCGCTCAGAAACTTTCCTCACGAAGGAATTTAATTTGATAGTAAGTATTGCTGTGATCTATTGACTAGGACAAATCAATGTTGATTTTCAATGAATTATCTGTTTTGGTATAGCTTGCACATTTTTGACTGCATTCTGTAATTCGTCCGTATTAAGAGTCCGTTTTTAAGCTCAAAGCAAAGCGGGCGCTGCTTTTGTGGGCTCATCCGCCCGAAGTTTTTGTTCAACAAGAGTAGATCGCTCTTCAATGGTGTTCATGAAAAGACATTCGTCTTTTCATTAACTTTTAACGATTTATCAAGAACGCCGGTATTTTGCATTGAAAGATGTCGCAGCATAGTTCGTATATGCGTTATTATCATAGCTTTTGAACCAAACTGTTTTATGGAAACTCAACCAAATTTCTTCAGAAACTTCGCGACTATTGAGAATAACAATATCGGCCTGACAAACAAACATTTACATGCTTGCTTTTATACTGGGGGATTTAAAATCAGAGTCGTTCTTTTTTGACTGGCAATTGGTGGTCACTTGGAGTGTAGGAGATTGATCGTTAATTAATTGATTATTAAGCGCTTTTAAAGCATTTTTACATTTCAATAAAAAGTGTACGCATTTTGGTTCACTCTTCCGAAAAGTACTACTTGAAAAAGTTGCGTTTATATATGGTTTTACGAAAAACTGAGCGGGGCAAGATATGTCTTGACCAACATTATACAAAAAAAATTAAATTAAATTTTATAGTTAGTTTTAATATAACTGAAAGCTCTAAAATAAATAACGGTGTTAAATATGCAGACATTTCACTTTGCTTGATAAATTTGGATATTCCAAATAGTTGTTGTGATCCAATTTTCAAATTCAATTCCTCAAAAGCCATTCAATACTATTCAAGCGATAAATGATCCTTGAAAATGGATGGAATTTATACAATAAACGTTGGCAATGTGATATCCGTATTTTGAATTGTCCCGTTAATTTGTCTGTGAAAGAGAACAATTGTGAAACATTTTTATTAGAATGTTAATTAATTAGAGACAATCTCTTAATCTGGATATTAAAGAGGAGCGATGTCTGATTTGAGATTTATTATATTTTGGAAATATCTCAGTTGTAGACGAAAGCCCTTGAATTGACAAACATTGGTTTTTTGTTCTCAAGAAAGCCCGTTAGAAAGTGATATATCCTTACATCTTACTAAAGATGAGACTGACTAGACTGATTGACTACAATGATTCACTAGAGTCTATAATATTTACTTCTTAAGATACACGGTGTTTTGCTCATTTAGCCTAAACTTTGCATAACAGTTAATATAAAAAGTAATAGTTTTTTGAGTGTATTTCAAGCGTGTGCATCAATCGATATATAGATAACCTAAGCCAACTCAAAATGCACGGCGGGATTAGACAAATCAGCTTAATTATCAAGTGCCAAAAAACATCCTGTACCGAAACTTACAGAAAAATTGTAGTGACATTTGAAAAGAGCAGAATAAATTAGGCAGAAAACCTTTTCAAATTGTGCTAGCTATGTTTCTAGTATTATTGTAGTAGTAGTAAACATCTTTATTTCTAAAAAAGGCTATCGACCTATCGGTCTTTCTGCCCTTGTTTAATACATGCAGTCTTAATCTAGATAAAAAACCAATATGAAAATTCTCCTATTCTAGGTTAGCAATAGTAGTAGTAAACATCTTTATTTCTAAAAAAGGCTATCGACCTATCGGTATTTCTGCCCTTGTTTAATACATGCAGTCCCAATCTAAATAAAAAACAAACATGAAAATTCTCCCATTCTAGGTTAACAATACCTAAGATTGTTAATAAATAAATAAATAAGATTTCAATGGCAAGAAGAAATTATTTTATTGTCCACTAGTCCGTTGCGTTTGTAAGTGTTCGAGTAGCGTTAATGTAGGGAAACGGAAGCGGGATTGTCTGGTTGGTCTTGTAAGACAAAGGGGATTCAGTATGGTCCAGTTGTAGGGGTTGTTTGTCCATTTTGTCTGTAGCTGTATGAGTCTTTCAGAGATCTTTGTCATGTTTGTGCGTTCGTATAGTAGTTGGGTGGGGGGGTTGTGTAGTGGGTTTTGGGGGTGTCTTATTCGTGTTATTAGTCTTAGTGCAATTTGTTCTGTTGTTTGTGTATAACGTTTTGTCCTTTCTGTTCCGTTGGTCATGAGTACATGTCCAAAGTCTAGCAAGGGTCTACAAATAGCTTTATATATTTTGTATATATTAGTATGGGTTTAGTGAATTTAAGTTTGTGGTCGATTGTGATTCCAAGGTATTTTACGTCGTTTTTTGGTTGTGTCGTTTGGCCGTCTGCAGTTATTATAGGGGAATCAGCGTTGAGTCTGTGGTTTGTGAGCAGAAGTTGGTTTTTTGACGCGTTTGGTGTTAGTCTCCATTTATAAAACCATGTCATTGTTTGAGATTTCCACGTTTGTTAGTGTTTGGAGTCTTTGCGCTGCTCTCTCAGTAGTTTTGTCATGTACAATAAGTGCCGTGTCGTCTGCGTATTGTAATATGTATGCCGATCTGTCGATTTGATTTTTGTCTGGTAAGTTGTAATTGTATATGTCATGGCAGTATATATTGTAGAGAAACGGTGAGAGCGGGGATCCTTGAGGGAGCCCTTGTTCAGGGGAAAAAGAAAATGACAGTGTTTTGTCAATTCGTACTTGTAGTTGTCTGTTTTCTAGTAAGTTCTGTATGGTGTGTAGTAGATATGTTGGTGTGTGTAGTTTGTATAGTTTGTATAGTAAGCCTCTATGCCAGACACTGTCAAAAGCCCTGTTAATGTCCATAAACAGGCAAGCTGTCTTTCTGTCAGTTAGGTGGGCACTTTGTATATTGTTGGCCAAAATAAAGAGCGGATGAAGAGTCGAGTGATGCTGTTTGAAACCTAATTGGTAGGTAGGTATATACCCTCCAATCACTCTCTCAAGCCGCTGCTTCATTATGCCTTCAAAAATCTTGCCCAGTACTGGAAGCAGTGCAATTGGTCCGTAGTTGCTCGGTTGGGTATTGTCCAGTCCATTTTTGGGTATAGGGATTATTAAACCGTTTTTCCATGTTTCTGGGATTCTGCCATTTGTGACGCAGTTGTTCAATTCAGTTAGGATCAGTTTGTGTGTTTCTTGAGTTAGGCTTTTCAAGACTTTTGCCTTAATTTTATCTTTCCCCGGTGCAGTGTTCTTGATGTGCGCTAGGGCTTCATCATACTCTGTGTCTGTGATCAGTGCAGTATTATTGTATTTTAATTCAGATACAATTTAAGGTACAACTAAATAATACTTAATTTAAATTCAGATACGTTATTTTTGGAAAGAAGTGGGTGATTTGCAAGTAAAATCATTTTTATCTAAAAATGTTCAAAATTATTCAAACCTACAAAGACAGAGGAATTAGCACAAATACCGCCACCAAAATATATAAAGCTATTTGTAGACCGTTGCTATACTATGGACATATACTCATGACCAACGGAACAGAAAGGAAAAAACGTTATATACAAACAACAGATCAAATTGCACTAAGACTAATAACACGAATATGACACCCCCAAAACCCACTACACAACCCCTCCACCCAACTACTATACGAACGCACAAACATGACAAAGATTTCGGAAAGACTCATACATCTACAGACAAAATGGACAAACAACCCCTACAACTGGACCATACTGAATCCCCTTTGTCTTACAAGACCAACCAGACAATCTCGCTTCCGTTTCCCTACATCAACGCTACTCGAACACTTACAAACGCAACTGACTACTGGACAATAAAATAATTTTTTCTTGTCATTAGAATTAGAAAGTTTATTTAATCAAATTGTTAACCCAGAATAAGATAATTTTCATCTTTGTTTTTTTATTTAGATTAAGACTACATGTATTAAACAAGGGCAGAAAGACCGATAGGTCGATAGCCTTTTTTAGAAATAAAGATGTTTACTATTACTGTTCAAAATTGCCGCTGTTAATACATTTCTTTGCAAAACTACCTTTTGATCAAATCACAAGCGGCGTTTGTTTGTTGTTAACAGTTTTTAAAGAAAATTAACGACCCTTGTAGATGTAAATGTCGTTCTTCCGAAATTACACACTTTTAAATAAATAAAACTTTTATCTGAGTTTGCATAAACCGTTTTTCTGTGGAACCTTAAGTTGTTAAATTTACGTTAATTTGTTAAACGATTCTCTTCATCTAAAATTTTATTGGAAAATGATGAATTGAAAGTTGGCTTTATTCTCTTGCTCGCTTTTCAGATGTGACAAAATATTTGTTGTCACTTTTGCTACAGGATGTTATTTCGACATTTAAAAATTAAGAATTAATTCAACATATTTCTATGCATTTCACATGCACCCCGTTTGTTTTAATTTACCGTCAAATAAATTATTATCGTCTATATTTTTAAGTGTTATAATATTTCGTAAACGCTTTAAAGTTAATTCCCGATTCAGCACATCGTACAGAATCCTCCAAGGTAATAAATTCTGATAGGATAGAGAGGAACGTAATTTGACGAGTGAATATTTCGGTAGAATTCGCACACTGAATTGTCTGCCTGGCCTACATATACCTTACTCATAGATTCCCGGGGGTTGATGTTCTACAAAGTAATTTGAATATGTTTGAATCCATTGACCTGTAAAATTTTATAGCATTTGTGTTACGCGGAATCTTTGCTTAGGACAAATGACCTAGCGTCAAAAATCTGTTCCTTATCACGCCAAATGTGTAATCGCAAGTCACGATTTCAACAAATGCCAGTAAAACAGTTTCTAAACGAGGAAGCAAATGATCAAGACTCAAAAGTAACGTAATAGTAGCGTGCTCGGGAAATTCTTTGCGCGTATAATCACGTCTCCATCAGCAACGTTTTTATACAAAATATTTCCGAGCTATTACAACATACAATATTATATGGAAGAGATGCACAAATAGGGAAGATATTTAATATGCACATTAAAACAAATACCTAAAATTTTATATAATTAGACACAAATCGGCGATAAATGTTTTCCCTTTTTAACTTTTTTGTCTTGCAGTAAAGAGTAAATATTTTCCGCTCGTTTTCCATTTGGACGTAAGCATGTAGACTGAGAGTTTTTAGCTTCCGGCTGATTGCGGAAACTTATTTATTTTACGAAACCTACTAGTGTTTGGGTAATTAGGTACAATCTCTCGGGTAGCTTTTGGGAATTCTCTCTCTGGCAAACTATCTGTGCATACATTTTATGGATGTAAAATCGTATTAAAAATATATTCTATTTACTTTGAAGGATTGCTTCTTCAAAGTCATTAATTGGCTAACTTTTCTCTGCTAGCCCTTCTTCGGTGTGTATTTTCCTCTTCAACTAACACTTAACAATACAGTATCCGTTCGTGAAGGTTTCGCATATTTCCAAACATCATCAACATGTAGCAAATACATTTTTTCTCAGATCAATGATATTCACCTGTAGATTCCGGAAGAAATCCTTGCTCAAGTGAGAGATCTTTTTGAAGTCACAAAACAATTAACAATGGAGAAGTTTGAGATCCATGAGCGAATTGCCTTTGTATTCAATGCAGTTCTTTGGCTACTCACTTGTAATTTCTGGTCAGTCGAGTTGCACCTTGTTGGCCACATTTACGAATTCTATATCAAAACATTTATATTTTTCAAACAATTTACCCAGTCTAGTAAAAAATGAACCTACGTCTTATGATTTGAGGACGTAGCTTTAGCTACTAAAGTATTTTCAGACAACTTTATAAAAATCTATTTATTCCCACCGAGGAACTAATACACCCAATCACCTACAACCCCTGTAGTGGCGATAAAGTTGCGGCTGTTTTTTTGCAAACTTCAACGCAACGGGTTCGGTTCTATGTCTAATGCGAAATCTGCAAGTTCTTTCTCTTGCTTTATCTACATAACAGGCCTAAATTGCTTTGAATATTTTGTAAACCTACCTTAGCTGTCATTGTATGTTACTGTGTAGTTGCTGCTAAAGGAGTAAATATTAGAAATGCATTGTATACTTATTATCATAAGGGAATTTGATTTCTCGGTGATTAATTAACTAACTGTATCTGATCTGTATACTTGGACTTTTATTATTTAAGTTATTCAACGTTACAAGTACGTTTCATACTCACGTTTTATGGCTTGGTAGCTAATTATTGAGCCTATCTGAGTCTTCTTCTTTAGCAGCGTTTTTCGGTCCACTCCTGGACATAAGCCTCTCCTCATCTTCTCCACTCCAACCTATCCCTTGCTATTTGGTGCCAGTTTCTTCCTGCTTTTTCTCTAATATCGTCAATCCACCTTCTTTGTGGTCGTCCGATGCTTCGTCTGAAGAGTCTAGGTCTCCATTGTAGAATGTGCCCAAGTTAATTTTAAATTGGCGACACGTGCTATCACATACTTCTAATTTCCTCGTTCCGTACATGATCTCGAAGTGATATTCCCAACATAATTCGCTCTATTGCTCTCTGCGTGCTGCAAAATTTTTGGATGCTCTAACAGTCAATGTGGTGGTTTCAAGATGGTGGGTCAAAGATGCAGGTGTTAAATATTTTTGTTTTCAGGTTTATGGGAATATCCGGGTTTCTAAGAATGTATCCCAATCTTCCAGTGGCCCACCATGTCATTCTCACCCTCCTACTCGTTTCCGCCTGTTGGTTTTCTTTGCCGAGTTAAATTTGGTGGTCTAGGTATACATATTCTTCGACTCTATCAATTTGGTTTCCCCCAACATATATCGCTGCCTCGTCTGAGGAAAGTATCTTAGTTTTGGAAAGGTTCATGTTCAGTCCTATCCGAAGCTTCTTTCAGCTCCGTTAGCATTTGTTGAAGTTCCTCCAGGTTGTTGCTTATCAGGACTACGTCACCGGCAAATCGAAGGTGGCTAATGTATCTTCCATCTTTGTTAATTCTTTTTGTACCTAGTCCATTCGTTTAAAAACGCTAGTGAGAAAAATTTTGGAGATATCGTATCCTGTCTTACTCCTCGCTGAATAGGGATCATTTGTGTATAAGTTCTTCCCCAATTTTAACTTGCGGGGTTGCTTTTTCGTAGATGTATTTCAGAAGATCCCTATATCTCGGGTCTGTTCTCGCGTTATTTATAGCGTGGAAGATGGTCCATACAGTCTACGAATGGTAGGTGAATTTTAACGTTGTATTCGGTACAATTTCAAATAACATTTTGACATTATGTATTTGTTTATTGGTGCTATAGCCCTTGCGGAATCCTGCCTGTTCTGGCGGCTAGTAGGCATCGAATTTTTTGTTTGAAGTAATTTATATGAGTGGGGCAAGAGACTGATTGGGCAGTAATTTTCGATGTTTAAGTTGTCGTATTTTTTTATGAAAGGATAACTTGAGCGTTCCTCCAATTGTCTGGGATCCTGCTGTTTTGTAGACATTTATTCATCAAAATAGTTATTGATTGTAGGTCCCCCGCACTGTATAATTTTCTGAGTTATTCCAGCCTCACCAGGAGCACGACCTCTCTTCATTTGGGTGTGTTTGACCTCCATTGTAATGTCAGATCTCCTCCGAACCTTCATGATGTTGGACGTGTTAATGTGAGTGCACTGACCATTATCTGAGTGGAATTATCTTTTAGGTGTTTCTGATTTATTTATCCGTGAATAACTTTTACCAATTTCAACTTTAAACGTGCTAAAACAAATAAGTTTATTAGCATCAGTTTAAAGTTCAAGCGGAAGACAGAAATCGTCGCCAGATTTGATACATTTGTTCCATTGGATAAGCTTAAGATCCATTTCAGATTAAATTTTACGCAAAGGAAAGGGAACGACGAAATTTGATAACGTTATTTTGTCTGAACCTCATTACTAGGAATGCGAACGAAGTGTATTTACAGAGATAATTTTTAACAGGGTTGAATTTAAGTGTTTGCAACTTTGCAATAGAACATGAAGACAATTCTAATTTAGCAGGAGATTTAATCAGAGCTTTTTGAAACAATTCTTGTATCATTTGTAAATGCGACGATTTTGCATGAGGTTGCTACAGAAATATTTTTATTGGGACATAAATGACGCGAATTAGAATTGCATAAATTGAATTCATCGTTGGAAAATGATGAAGAAAAAAAATTGCATCCTTAGAAAGAAGGTGCATTCACGACTGTTATGTTTTCTGTCTTGCAGGAATCTTCTATTAATTACAGCCAGGATAGGAAACAATAAATGGTCACATATCAGGTGTAGTACATGTCACACATAGGGTCAATTGTTTCTTAAAATGTTAACAGTTTCTGGAATTAATTTTAGACCACACTAGCACACATTGGAGTCAAGACTGTAACAATAAGCTAGAGAAGCTTAAATTAAAAAAAAATGTGAGTTAAATGTATTTTAATAGGTGGTTTGGGGCTATTTTCTCTCACCAACTAGTTCTGAAACTGAGCCTATTCAGATCTGATAATATCAAATAACACCGCGTAATCGTCGGCATACATATTAAATAAAATATTTATCCGCGTTTCTATAATGTATTTATTTGTGTGAGCGCCTACATACTTTTAATTTAGGTTTATACGCAAACCCTTTGATGTGATTCACGCGGAAAAAATCCAGGGATTGATGTTCAGGTTTCAGTTTTTCTCACAAAGCCGATTAATCTTACCAATGTCCAAAAACGTTTCACAGAATCGCGGTTTCCTGAGCTATTTTTATTTTAATCTCTTTATCGAGGTGTCAAGGGAGTGCGGATCCCACAAATACTATTATGCGAATTTTTCTCCAAGCAATACGTTTAATGTAGCGTCCTCTTGAATGGTGAAGGTTTTTTTTCGGCATAGGTTCAATGGGACGAATTTTACGATATCTATGGCTACGCATGACTTGTTATTTATAATTTTTTATATATGTAAATTAATTTCCAGAAATAAAATAGTGGAATCCTCACAATAAATACCACTGGAAGTCCGAAGTTACTTTAAAAAAAGAAAATTTGTCTCCATTATACGACATTCATCAACAATTTCCTTCGTTCTGCTTTAGATATATTTTCCTACTAGCCATTTATCTTTACGTTATTAAACACAATCGTCGTGTGCTAAACGTAAGTTTTTAAAAGTTAAAACCCATTTTTCTAGGAAAGGTAGTTTTAACTCATAATGTCAAAATCATTCTGTTTGTCATAAAAATTTAAAGTCGAATAGCTTCTTTTAATACTGTGAACATTTATTTGCAAAAATAATATATTGGAATCTTGTCAATTAACAGCCCATGAATCTCCTATTAGTATTGGTATAAAACTGATGCCAATTTTCATTATTCGTGATTTATCAGTAATATAATTCCTTTCTCTGATTTAGATGTATTTCTTTATTAAATATTTATTTTTATATATTTTCCATCTATTAGTTTAATGAAAACTCATTGTCTTTCGTCGCCAAGAAAAACAAATTACAAAGCGTACCAACAAGCAAAAGAAAAGCAATTTCAAAGTCGTAATAACGTCTAACAAAGTAATAATGACATTAACAGTTATGTTAATATGTTATTAACAAAATGTTAACGGAATGACATAACGCTGAAATAAATCTATTGACTAATTCAATTTTCGTATTCGCCAGTATGAATATATAGGGTGAGACAGGTTTCAATAGACATACTTTAACAGTAGATTTTGCAACTGAAATGGACAAAAACTTAAATTTGAACATGCGTTAACACTTGACGGTTCCCTAGTTGGAAAGGTGATAATTTAAGTTATAGAAGCACAGTTTCGAAAACTTAAAATATTTTTTTTTTTAAAAAACTTTGTTTTTATCTCTTAAAATCGAAATTATTTTTTATTTGCCATAAAAAATGCTTTAAAGTCAGAGTCAGAGCTTGCTTTATTGTCCTTATTTTCTCACTCTTGGATGGTTTCAGTAATTTGCTTTTATTCCATTTATTGAGCGCAGGAAATCGTTTTGCAACATTTCATTTTGGCAATTTCATCAAATTTCTAAATGTTTCGCAAAATTAATTGTCAATGTTATTCTATTAACGATCAAATATTAAAATATTCTTTTAGACATACCAAGAATAATTTGACAATTTTCGGCATCTTAATTCAAGGAACTTTTCATTATTGTTTTTCTAATTTTAGATATAAAACTTAATTATATATGATAATTTTGGTAAGATCGAATATGTTTTGGACGAATGGGTAAAGATGTTTTAGCCTCCAAAAAAATCAACTACTTAACTTCTTAGATGAATTTCCTTTAAAGAAAGGACAATCACTATGGTTTTATTTAATGGGCATCCGGCTCTTCTATACATAAAATGTTGCTATTGTTTAAAGAATGAACAAACATCCAAATGCGATAAGTTATAAGAAAACACTTAGAAAAATTACCTTTGTTATGTCTTGTTTATCCTCTATTAGATATTTAGTGGGAGTATGTAAACGCAGGATTACTATAGTATAACAACATCTCCCCTGACAGACTTTTGGAAACATTAGTACAAAGACGCTGGACAACGTTGCTGAATGAACTGAACACTTGCCACACATTTTTATTACTTTTTTCTTATTCAGCTTTTTTTAGGTCTAATTTAGCCAATTGAATTATAAACTTTTACTCTTTTAATGTTACGATTCAACAATGAGTAAATGTCTTTCAATATATTTATATTTTAAAATTATGGGATTTTCTAGGAAGCATGAACATTCGGAATAACTAGCCTAATATGCTGGCTGTTGATCAACGACTGGTACTTGAACTATTTTAACAACTCACCAAACTATACCTGCACACTGATCACAGACACAGAGTACGATGAAGCCCTAGCGCACATCAAGAACATTGCACCGGGGAAAGATAAAATTAAGGCAAAACTCTTGAAAACCCTAACTCAAGAAACACACAAACTGATCCTAACTGAATTGAACAACTGCATCACAAATGGCAGAATCCCAGAAACATGGAAAAACGGCTTAATAATCCCTATACCCAAAAATGGACTGGACAATACACAACCGAGCAACTACAGACCAATTACACTGCTTCCAGTACTGGGCAAGATTTTTGAATGCATAATGAAGCAGCGGCTTGAAAAAGTGATTGGAAAGTATATACCTACCTACCAATTTGGTTTCAAACAGCATCACTCGACTGTTCATCCGCTCTTTATTTTGGCCAACAATGTACAAACTACCCACCTAACTGACAGAAAGACAGCTTGCCTGTTTATGGACATTAACAAGGCTTTTGACAGTGTCTGGCATAGAGGCTTACTATACAAACTATACAAACTACACACACCAACATATCTACTACACACCATAAAGAACTTACTAGAAAACAGACAACTACAAGTACGAATTGACAAAACACTGTCATTTTCTTTTTCCCCTGAACAAGGGCTCCCTCAAGGATCCCCGCTCTCACCGTTTCTCTACAATATATACTGCCATGACATATACAATTACAACTTACCAGACAAAAATCAAATCGACAGATCGGCATACATATTACAATACGCAGACCACACGGCACTTATTGTACATGACAAAACTACTGAGAGAGCAGCGCAAAGACTCCAAACACTAACAAACAACACAATGACATGGTTTTATAAATGGAGACTAACACCAAACGCGTCAAAAAACCAACTTCTGCTCACAAACCACAGACTCAACGCTGACTCCCCTACAATAACTGCAGACGGCCAAACGACACAACCAAAAAACGACGTAAAATACCTTGGAATCACAATTGACCACAAACTTAAATTCACTAAACACATACGAAACATCAGGGCAGAAACAATAAAGAGAACAAAACACTTCCGATCACTAACCTACAAAGACAGAGGAATTAGCACAAACACCGCCACCAAAATATATAAAGCTATTTGTAGACCCTTGCTAGACTTTGGACATATACTCATGACCAACGGAACAGAAAAGACAAAACGTTATACACAAACAACAGAACAAATTGCACTAAGACTAATAACACGAATAAGACACCCCCAAAACCCACTACACAACCCCCCCACCCAACTACTATACGAACGCACAAACATGACAAAGATCTCGGAAAGACTCATACAGCTACAGACAAAATGGACAAACAACCCCTACAACTGGACCATACTGAATCCCCTTTGTCTTACAAGACCAACCAGACGATCCCGCTTCCGTTTCCCTACATTAACGCTACTCGAACACTTACAAACGCAACGGACTAGTGGACAATAAAATAATTTATTCTTGCCACTGAAATCTTATTTATTTAATAGTATTGTTAACCTAGAATAAGAGAATTTTCATATTTGTTTTTTATTTAGATTAAGACTGCATGTATTAAACAAGGACAGAAAGACCGATAGGTCGATAGCCTTTTTTAGAAATAAAGATGTTTACTACTACTATGCTGGCTGTAACATCTCTTGATATCATAAAAGTACTTTACTTCTATTAACGTTAATTTAAAATTTTCATCCGTCAAAATTATTTAGTTGAGTTCAGTTATTGATTACCTACATATTTGATAATAACTTTTAAATGCTTTGCAAAGTTATTTGAAAATTAATTACATATATTTTTCATAAGGTCAAATATTGTATTTAAAAACTCCTTTGCGGAATTTCTATTCAGAAAAAATAATTGCAAATAATTGAGACACAGAAACTGAAACTGATTTAACTCATGCGCTCCATTTCCACTTTACACTTTACAACAACGTTAAGAAGTTAACAAAATCTAAACGAGCAGAACGAACACATAGCCAGAAGCTTAAAGAGGAAATCATTAAAATCGAAACAAAAAATTATCTAAACAAAAGAATAGCTGATGTCAAAGAAAAACCATACAACGATTTTGGAAAAGAAATGGATGGATACAGAGAACAGCATAGTGGAGACGGCAAATTCCCAACTTGTAATAGGAGGGAGAAGGAAAAACTCCAGATGGATGTCCGACGAGATATTGGATCTCATGGAGGAGCGGAGAAAAGATAAAAAACATCAATGAAGAGAGATATCGGCAGTCATTAGCAGTGATTTTAGTAAATGAGAATATAATTCTAGGCATAGAAACTTCTTACATTAAACCATTCCAACACTAATCCATGGTAGTCCGTCCCTGTTTAGTGAAGACCATTTACTCAATAACAACCGTAACCTATTGAACTCTAGATAAGAATGTCATTTTAGGATCTCAAAATGACCCTAATCGTTTCTCTTTCAGACAGAGACCTGGTCTATAAGAAAATTAAATAATCACTAAGCTCAGTGCGGTTTCATTTTTAAAGACGATTCGTGTTTTAGTGTCCATGCTTGAATTAAGATGAGAAAAGTGTCAATTTTGTGGCTCTTTAGCGAGCTTTTTGCTTTGGCCTTATCGCAACATATAAGTGAGTATCTTTAAGGGCGATTGATTAGAATGTATCATTTTCATTCACATTTTGCTTTTTACTTTTTCACGAAACATCTTTTTCTGATAGCGATTTTAATTTTCACGATGGAGATATAGTGAAACCATTTTTTATGTCATATCATGTCATTATTTTTATCGAAATTAAATAGAATTTTTTAAATTTCATTCGAATTGGTATTCACCTTATCTTTATTTAAGATATAAAATTGACGTCACTATCGGTTTATTGCAGAATTGCTGACGCTAATACTACATACAAATTATTGCAGAATTGTCGCATTTTGACTTACAAGGATGGAAGTAGCGCAAATGTTATATCCACAAATATAATATTTTTGGACTCTGTAAAAATGCATCTTTGAACTTGAGTCCAAAGTTTTTAAAATTGTTGATACATGTTAAACGTGTCTAAAGCGTACTTGTTTGGAATTTATTTAATATCAACTTAAGATCGCAAAATGTATTTTGTTTGTTTAAAACCAGTATCATTAGGATTATTTACAAAAGAAGGTCAAGGGCCAAGACAGGAATAATAATGACTTAGTTGATAACAAAATAGGCATGCCATTGACGCTAGAAGTTACCATACCATGTTCGCATATAAACAAAGGTCTGTTTATTGGAGGTTTTAATTTTTCGGAATTTTTGGAAATCTGTCGTATCGATTTTTCGGCGTTTTCTTATCGTGTATTATGTGGGGGAGGGGATGTAAATATAGATACCTTACGTACGATTTTCACAGATTCTTTTCGCCAGTATGTTTTGCCTTTGTCCTTCTGTATTTCTTTACATGTTTCTAGCCATTTGTCTTGTCGGTATTGTTCAATCAGAGTTTTAATGTTTCTGTTAAGTTGGTTCATTGTCTTTTTTAGGTCGTTATTTTGAGTGTTTGTATATAGTCTGTACAGTTCTCTCTTATGTTTTATTAGTCTCAGTATGTATTTGGGTAGTGTATGTCGGTAGAAAGCATTTTTTATTTCCGGGCTAAATTTTCCTATGGCTAGTGAAAGTTGTTGTATGGTTTCTATTGAAATGTGCTGTGCTTGTGATTGAATGTAGTCATGTATATGTTGTTTCACTTTGTCTATGTCAGTCTTTGTTAGGTTTAAGTTTTTCTCTATAGGAGGTGTATTGGAGGTAGGTTGCGTATGTTGTAAGTCTATGTTAAACGTAATAGCCAGGTGGTCGGATCCCAGCTCGTTGGTTAAGTTTATGTTGTTGATGGTGTTTGTCAAGTTTCTTGTGTGCAGTAGAACGTCTGGTGTTGAGTCTGGGTTTGCGGGCATCAGAAAAGTTGGTGGGGTGTGCCGTTTTATAAAGTCGGAATTTTGCAAAAATCTTTTAAGTTGTTTCGTTTTGTTTGTATTCAAGTTAAAGCCGCCTATAATTATTGCATATTTATAGATGCTCGCTTTAGTCAGTATGTTTTGTTCTAGGTTGGAGTGTGGGTGTATGTATGTCAGAAATATGTGTATCAGGATTATTTACATTATGCTTTTCTTAATTTTTTGCAGTTATGGCATGTTTCTATTCATTTATGAGGTTTTTTCTTACTTATAATTGTAATGAATATTGCTGTTAATTCCGCTTGTAAAAATATTCCAAAAACCATCAACTTGCAACTGCAAGAAAGCAGCAAGCAAAGTTACGAAAAAGGTTGATTGATTCAATTAGCAAATAAATTCGTAACTCGAAATTTTAAGCATGCATTAAGTGCAGTTAATATAGTTTTATTGGAAAATCAAAATTTTGCTACATTTACAAAATACATTTAGAGGTAGGTCATAGTGAGCAATACACTTTTAATATATTTTCGCTTTTTGAATTTCAAATATTCAGTTGATTCCTCGGAATACAAAACAACGAATATCGGGCTCTCAGCCTGACTATGAGCCCAAAGGTAAATATTGTTAAAAGGAAATTTAATTAGAGATTCAGAATGTAATTGACAGGAACGTTCTTTACCCCATAGCCAAGTTTACTTAATGCGATTGCTTATTTTTCAGCTCACAGAGTTCATTATAATTTATCATCCCTCATTTGGAATTTTGATCAGAATTTCGCAATGTTATATATAAATTGACGTAGTAAAGCGAATTAATTTAGAAGCAATGCAGATGACTTCCAAGATACACCTGAATATCCTAGCATATTTGACATATATGTATTTCTGCTTCTGTCGGAAGGACATATTCCAAGTATGCACTCTTGCAAATTTGCATTCAACCTAGGCTTTATTATATTGAATTCATATTTAATCACTATGTAAGGACAAGTTATTACATTTACTAAATAGTTCATTAATTTGTATCAATGATTATCTGTTGCTGTTGCGCTCGCATATTTAAAATTAATATATTTCTAAAAATTGGCAGAAGTTAAAAAGGTGCAACAATAGCCTTTTTAAACAGAGCAGTCGCTAAGTTGATAAAATGTACAGGGTGTCCCGGAATATTTTGGCATGCTCTCTTTTTTCTTTTCTTTTCTATAAAAAAAATTCCAGAGGGCCCCCTACGGAGATACATGCCTCTTAAGGAGCCACCTGAGAATCGATTTTTTAAAATACCTTTTAGAATGCTTTATGCAATTTAATTATTTTTTCATATAATGAACAGTACATCATCGCTCTTAAAAAGGACCCATGAAAACACTTTTAACATTTCGGTTTGCGAGGGATGGACTAGGTGGAGCACAATAATAGTTAATTTTCTTTTAACCTTTACAATGAAGACAGGAAAATAACGTATTTAGGTAGCTTTAACCTAAAGCTAAAAAAAGACACTCCTGATTCATATCGATAAACAGAACGGTTTTCGAGGAAAAAATATTTTTATTGAATACGGATTTTAATGCATGCATTGGTGGGCTGTGTTTTCTGTTATTTATTAGTTGGTTTTTTAACGTACGAAAGTAAGGTAAAATTATTTGACACTGCTTCTCAGTTAGCAATAGAGTTGGCTATTTTTTGTAACTTATTAAAATTTATCTTATTCTTAAATTCCATTTTTTTTCGTAATGGAATTTACGTTTTCGGAATATGTTGACATGCACTTAATGTATGGACTTGCAGCATGTCATGCCGTAGATGCCGAAATGCTTTACGCGAACGATTTCCAGACCGAAGAGTAACAGATAGAAAAACTTTTGAAAGAGTGGATCGTCGTTTAAGAGAGACGTTTAATAAAAACATTTCTGTACTTGCATTATCGAACTTTTTGAGCAGGTGAAATAATACCTTCCGTAAATAATTGTATGAAGGTTTGCCAAAGCCAAACACAATTGTGGAGACCAAGTGAATCTCAATGCGGTTGCTGAAGAAGATATTTTAAGTGCGGTAGAAGCAGATCCTTCAATAAGTGTCCGGAAATTAATTGTCCGGTTTCATTGTTCAAAATCTACAGGATCCTTTTTAGGATCGTTAAGGAACAGAATTGCATCCTTATCACCTACAAAGGGTTCATGCACTTCTTCCTGAAGACCTTCCACGAAGGATGAAATTTCCAAACTGGCTTTTACACACACACAGGCACACACAGGCTTTTTCGCACAGAAATAATGCAAACTTTGTCGGTTCAATTATGTTTACGAACAAAGCTGGATTTTTTAAGCATGGAGTAATAAACTTCCATAACTTGCATTTATGGGCAGAAGAAAATCCGCATGCTTTTATTCTGACTCACCATCAACACCATTTCAACCTATTAATTTATCGGCTGGAATCATCAGACAACATTTAATAGGACTTTTAGAAGACTTACCTTTGGGAGTACGACAGGTGATGTGGTTCATGCATGACGGGGCACTACCGCATTTCAGCCTGGCAGTTCGAGAATACTTAAACACGCAATTCGGACAACGTTGGATAGGAAGAGGAGGACCCGTGGCTTGGCCTCTTCGATCGCCAGATTTCAACCCTTTAGATTTTTTTAGGACATTTAAAAACTTTAGTGTATGCCAATCCTGTCGACACTAGGGAAAACTTATTAGAAATCATTACTTTTCATTGCGGCCAAATAAGAACCAGTGTTCAAGCATTGTGGAGAACGCAACATTCTACAATTCTTCGAGCTAGGGAGCGCATAAGATTGGAAGGAGCTCATGTTGAACCTACATACAAAATTGTTCAGTACATCCGCATTCAATAAAAATATTTTTTCCTCATATCATATCATATATAAAACAATCTGCAGACCTCTAATAGACTACGCTCATATTTTATTCGCCAACGCTACTGACAAAACTAAACGGCATTTACAGACAACAGAACAGATAGCACTGAGACTGATAACGAAGATCCGATACCCAGCAAACCCATTATACCATCCACCAAACCGACTACTCTACAAACGCACAAACTTGACAAGGATCTGGGAAAGACTACTCGCCTTGCAATCAAGATGAAAACACAACCCTCACAATCTCACCTTCTTGGGCCCCCTCTGTTTAACAAGACCGAGCAGACAAACGCGTTTCTTCTTCCCAACCTCAACCCTATTGGAACATCTCCAGACATAAATTATGTACATGTTTGTTTATTATATTAGTTATTAGTTATTAAGTTTCCATACAAAACTTTGTAATCAACCCAGGGCAGAAAGACCGATAGGTCGATAGCCTTTTATTAGTAATAAAAATGTTTACTACTATTTTTTCCTCGAAAACCGTTCTATTTATCGATATAAATCAAGAGAGTTTTTTTTTCAGTTTAAGGTTAAAGCTACCTAAATACGTTATTTACGTGTCTTCATTGTAAAAAAATATTATTGTGATCCACCTAGTTCATCCCTCGCAAACCGAAATGCTAAAAATGTTTTCATGGGTCTTTTTTAAGAGCAATGACGTACTGTTCATTGTATGAAAAAGTAATTAAATTGCATGAAGTATTCTAAAAGTTATTTAAAAAAATCGATTCTCAGGTGGCTGCTTTAGAGGCCTGTATCTTCGTAAGGTGTCCTTCTGGAAATTTTTTTTATAGAAACTTGTTATGTTTTTTTAACAGCCCCGGTACAAATCCGAGAGCATGCCCACATATTCCGGGACACCCTGTATAAGAAAGTTAATTAATAAAACAAAAGCATTTCTTGAGACAAAATGAAATATTTCAAAATAGACTTTAATGAATGAACCGTATTCTTATTTTAATTAATTAAAAATTGCGGCGCTAAGAATCCCATTTCCAGATTTATTTATTTTTGAAGATAATTCAATTGGGTCAACCACAATTGAAGGCAATTCATTGCCTTCAACCTCTAGACCAAATGCCATATGTATCAGTATGGGAGATTTTTGTGGTGGACTCCTCAAGATTGATTTGACGCTTTGCTTTATTCTTCTTCTAGTTGTGCCTTGTGCATATGCGCACGTTGGCGATCCTTAATAGTATGCTTGTGCCATTTGGAGAGTGCCATCTTCTCCTTGGCGGAATAGTGTGGAGGCATCTCTTATTCCGCACCAGTCTCTTATGTTTCGAACCCACGAGCGTTGCTTTCTACCCGGGCCTCTTTTACCTTCTATCTTGCCTTGCAGGATCAACTTTGGAATGGAATATCTCGCACCTCTCAGAATATGGGGAAGATAAGATATCTTCCGCACCTTGACGATTTCAAGCATCTCTCTCTGGACTTCAGCCATCCTCAACACCTCTTCTTTGGTTTTGCGCGCAGTCTATGGAATGCGGATGAGTCTGCGAAGGGTCCACATTTCGAATGCCTCTATAGGGTTCAGGGTTCTGACCTTTATCGACCATGTCTCTGCACCATACAGGAGGATAGGCCACACGTAGCATTTGACAACCCGAAGACATAGTGCCATTGGGAGAGTACGGGCAAGCATTAGATTTTTCAGCTTCATAAATGTGGTCTTAGCTTGTCCAATTCGTATTTTGACTTCCTCATCACAATCCCATTTTTGGTTAATGGTGGCACCCAGATAAACAAAACGCGACACTTGATCTAAGTTTCTTCCGTCAACTCTGATCACATAGTTGACTGGATTATGGCCATCACTTTTGTTTTAGATGATTTGAGCGTCAGTCCAACTGTTTACCCACTTGGTTTACTCTGTCTACAAGCTGTTGAAGGTCTTCGGGTGAATGTGCCAGTAGGGCAGTATCATCTGCATACTTAATATTATTAATCGGGATTCCATTGATCTTAATTCCTCTTTTATCTTCTTGAAGGGCCAGCTCAAATATCTTTTCAACATAAATATTAAATAGGATTGGTATATTAGAATAGACAGAATGCATCCCTGGCGAACCCCTTTGGATATACAGAATGTATCGGTAGTGATTTCGCTGTTGACTCTTACCTCGGCAGTCTGTTGTCAGTAAAGACGCTGTATCACCCTGATGTCCCTAGAATCTATGCCAATCTCTTGCAGCCTTGCTAATAGAAGATTGTGTTTAACGTTATCAAAAGCTTTTTGATAGTCTATGAAGCATATAAACACATCTCGCCTCTGATCATAACACTTCTGGATAAGTAGCTTCATAGAGCAAAGTGCTTCCCTAGTACCTAGACTCTTTATAAAACCAAACTGGGTTTCTCCGCTCATTGCTTCGCACTTACTATATATTCGGGCATGGATAACTCGGAGAAAGATTTTAAGAGCATGACTCATTAGGCTTATCAGCCTGTAGTCTCCACAGTTTCTGGGGGCATTTTTTTAGGGATAGGCACAAAGGTAGACTTGAGTCAGTCTGTTGGAATTTTCCCTGTTTCATAGATTTTGATGCATAGATGTGCTAGACTTTTTGTATCCAGCGTCTTCAGAACCTCAGCATGTATATTGTCATGACCAGGGTTTTTTCGATTTTTCATGTTCCTAATAGCTTGCTGCACTTCACTCTCCGTATGTCCGGCCCACTTAGTTGTTCTGCAGAGCTAAACAGGTCTTGTATGTTGCGTTGATCATGGAAAAGCGTTTCGGCATATTGTTTCCATTCATTGCACAGGTCGTCTGGGTTAAGAAATAGTTCTCCGTTTTCATTTCTAAGGGATGGGATTGTTGACCCTTTGATAGGGCCAGTTATTTACTTTCTCTTTCATCGAAAGAGAAAGTAAGTTTACCTGAGTCATGTAGCTCATGGAGTCTCTCAGCCTCCTCACACTCTGCAATGATCCATTGTTCCCTTTATTATTTCAGTTTTTTTTATTTGAATTATGCTTCTTTTTGGTAGCATTAAATTTTTTCTGTCTTTTGAAACGATCAACATTATTTTCACACTCTTGATTACAACACCTTGCATGTTTTTGCAGTTTCTGAATAGATTTGTGTTTATCAGTAACTATCAGAATTACTTCATTTTAACCATTTCATCAAGTCACTCATTTCACAATCTTGTAGAATCATGTAGTAGGAACCGACAAAGTGCAAAATGCGTACAATTTGATAAAAATAAAAATAGAAAAAGAAGATGTTGCACTCACTATAGCTAATGGATTTTTTTCCCGATCTTGTTCATGTCAGTTGCAAATTGTCATATTTAATGATGTTGCCCTTGAGATCAGTTTTTGGTCTATTTACTTTCAAAATTACGTTGCTGCTAAATTTTTGTTAGCCAGACTCATTGTCACATGCTCATGATTAAAGCATCCTGGAAGATTACCTAAATTTCTCTTTCTCTCAGAGCCAGCTGATAATGTGAATTAGTGGTCGCATTTACTTCTAGCTATACCTTGCTTCAACAGAAGTTTACCCAGAAATGCAGGTCTAATGCTTTTTGTTTTAATTAAATTCAAATTCTCACCTTGCAAATTGACTACGTTAAATATTTAAACAGGTTTTACTACATTTATCGTCTCTGCTTTCTAGTAGTAAGTTAAATGGATGGCAAAGCAATTCAAAACCCTCTGAAAGCCAACGAATTTCTACGTGTAGTAGCAACACAAGGGATTGAAAAGTTAATAATCTCACTGTAAAGTTAGCTAAATAATTTTCCATGCAATGAATTGCTTCTAATGTTATTAAATGAATAGATGATGTAATTCTCTTGAAATGTGGTTTCCAAGAGTTGTTCTAAACAATCATCACTTTGGAAATGTTTTAAAAAAGGAATTTTATTAAGTTTAATATCTTTGATTGGGTCTAAAAGTGTATGTTCAATGTAACGCTTTATTAGTATACTCAGACTCAGTAAGTACTGTATTGAATGCCTGTGTGAATTCTGCAAAGCACATGAAAGTAAAGTTAAATTATTTTTTCCGTTCTTTGCCTTATATCGGTTGTTGATCTGTTCTGTTGATGTTGATTTGGAATGTTTCCAGTTAACACGATTTTGCTGAAAATTACGCTTCTAATTGAGTAACTCGAACTTTAATTATCTCATTCGGGATAGCATCGATCCAAGTTCTTTCCTGGGTTTTAAATTTTGTATTGCAAATTAGTCAGTAACTAAATTACGCCTGTACCTAGCATATATATAATAATATTATTATTTAATGAATTACGCAAATACTTATAACTGTTCATGCCATAAATCCCTAATTCATGTAGTCTGTATATATGTACTATATACGTACAGAAAACTGGGTAAACCCATAGATTTAGAAATATTAAAATTTCCGTTATTTCTTGGTTCATGAATATTGTATGTCAAGGATATGAAAAGAAGCAAAATATCTGTTTAGTTATACAACTCTAAGCATCCCCAGGGGATCCATAAAGCTAGCTACTACCTATACTAGAAAAATATTGTCTGGTCTTTATGGTTGAAAAGAAAGCATAAAATCTTGCCGGATGCATATAAAGGAATATCGCGGTTTCCAGCTTTTTGATATAATGCCTAAATACATTATTAAATCCCACGTGGTATTTATAATTCAGTTATAACTCCTCATTAATGATCCTATAGTAAGTTCCTAATGGATGCGAATTGTATTCTCTAATAAAAATCTACGCCAATCAACTTATATTTAAAGCAACATTAGATGGAAATCACGTTTAACTTAACTAGGGCTATAAAAGCAAATTTCTGAGTAAATTGAATTGCGGAGCATACGTATCATTGCGTCCTAAATATTGTAAGCAAATATCTTATTGTTACTTAATAAATATTTCCTTAGATGTGCTGGATTGGTTTCGATTACCTTAAATTCTATTGTCTGATATTTCAGATTCTTTTACCATAATTAATATCTGATTTCGGACTTAGTCATTTAAAATCTTAGATGGAACATTAGTTGTTAGATGGTACCGGTTCGTGATGTTTCTGTTCTGCAAACGGTTCTAAATATGACCTCCTCTCTAAATAATGCACCCTTTCTGCACATTTTATTACCTGTTTTTAAAAACGGCTGTCTAAAACGATTGGAGGTTTTAAATCAGGACCAAAAAACTTTAAAATTTTTCGACTATGGTAGTTTTAAATCCGCTATTTTTTGCTCATTTTATCTTCCTTCTTATATTGTAGGAAATCCTTGGCTGAAATCGTAAATCGTGAAATTCTCACCCTGTATTAAAGGGTGACTCGGGTATTCAGATAAAAATATTTTGATTTCTTTTGTATTTGAGTGTTCGAATTTTAAAAGTTATAACATTTTCTCTATTTACATTTTAACTGCTTGTCCTGAGTAAGTTTATCTGTTATGTGTTTTGTTGTTCGGATCATTTTATATTATTGAAAACTATTCGAACTTATTCTCATATTTTGAATTACAGAATACTTGAAACAATTTTCTAAGAAATTAAGGTAGCTCGACCTACGCAATTTAACTTCTATAGGAAATTCCCGCATTTATATTAATTAACGTTATCGTGGGTACTTTATGAGGCATTAAATACAAGTTTCCATAGAGAATATTTTCTATACAGCCAACAAGTCTAAAATTTTAATTTTCCAGTAAACCCATTTTGTAATAAAAGCACGATTTGATTAATTACTTGCAGGGTAGATAAACTACATGAGTCTAATAGAATTTTGCGCGACAAACTTCCAGTTGAATTGCCAGCTCTTTAGTAAACAAAACACGAAACACCTTGCACTGACTGCAAACCGAGGTGAAAACATAGTTGAACATTTTGGTTTCAGCGTTAAATCCTTAGAAAGTTACATTTTCGTGTTTAATAATTCGTCTTTTATGATTGTACCAAAGAAATTAATATAATTCTAAATTTATTTCTCGATGAATCAAAGTTATATTTGTATAGATTAGTTTGTGACCACTTCAGTATATTCATTACTACGTGGGCGATTGTTTCGTTTTTTTGTATGACTTGGACTGATAAAGTGCATTACCATTGCAAGATTATTCATTTTTTATTGTCATGTTGGCTTGAGATTTAAAAGCATATAATTTGCACAAGAGCGGCAACAATTTGAACATTTTTAGTTAATATTTATGCCATTTCGGCTACATCATTAAATACCCATTTTTTTACAATTTTTTAGAACAATCATTACGTACTTTTTCTGGATGTGGCCTTATAATGTCTTACATGCATTTACATTTTTCATATTCGTTCCTTATTTCATTCAATTTGCTATTGTTTTATGCTATAGTTTAAACATTTTGCGTTGTGTTTTACTTTGCGTAGCATTGGCAATTCCTAAAAGATTCATATTAACAAACTGTAAAGTTTGCTAATCGCTCTACTGCTACTTTTTAAGCTTTAACGAAGAACCTTTTTTTAAATGTAGTTAAGCATGTTTGATGAATGCCCTTCCAAACACTTCTACTATAAATTACAGTTTTATTTTAGAGACTTGCAGCCAATCTGCAATTAACCGATAACCGAATAATCGATTTTTAAACAAACTGTGCCTATTATCCTTTAAGTGGGGCATTGAGAACTCGGAAAGTTTTAACACAAGCATTAAAACCTAATTCTCTTTTGCCAAAAGATTTTATGGTTAAATTTAGCTCCTCGCTTGTCCACTCACAATATTTGGCTTTAAGCATCCTATGAAACGCAAAACTAACAAGATTTATGCTAGCTTTGCCTCGATTGGATCGATCTAAGTGCGGAAACAAACGGTGTTAAATCGAGAAATCATGTATTTTTTTAACTTTTGTATCCAGTGGGACAAAATCTACCATACAGCGATTTTCCTTAATTGTTTTTGGACATAATCATAATAGAAAATTGCCAGAAAAAAATTGTTGAGTGAGTACCAAAGGATCATGCGATTTTGCCTTGAAGTTTGAAAAAATGAATAAAGATCAACGATGAAATATCTTTATTTTTAGCAAAAAGTTTATCAACGGCTGCGGTCCTTCCGCCCCATTGTTGGCTAGCAATAACCAGAAGTTACTACTTAAAAAGCAAGAATTTACTGCTCTAGTTAATGAAAGTACATGATACTATAAATAAAAAAACTGTAAGTCTTTCGTCTAGGAGAGTTGGCGAAGGAGTATTTATTCCGTGTAGTCATTGAAAAGCGAAGTTGCTTGAGCAATCTGTAGGAGTTGAGTCCTACACATTGCTAACAAGTCCCATGTTACTTCATTTTTTTTTGAAGTTTTATTTGCCTGTCCATTATTTTTGGAGGTCATACAGTCATTGCGTTGGCGGGTTATGTTGGCTATTATGGTTGGATGTTTGAGTATCTTATTGTCGTTTGCACTTCCATTTAGTCTCTTCCATATAAATGTTGTCTTGTTCTGTTCGTTGCGTTTGCTTGTTTGATGTTACCGTAGTCAAGTACTGGCATACAAATGAACTAATAAAGTTGAGCTGCTGCTCTCGACTTTGGTTCTTATATGTTAAAGACAAGAACACTTACTGCTTCGCTCGTCTCATTATTTTCCTTCGAATATTTTGCATAAATAAACGTAAACTTGCTGTCAACCGTAATACTCAGATATTTTGCTGTTTGTGTAGGTTGGAAAATATGCCCATTTGTATTAATAGGAGTCAGTGTCCATTTGTATGTGATGTGATCAAATGGGAGGTCGGCTCTGCTAGATATTGTCCGTGACTTCGTGTGTTGTTTTGCTATCTGTAATTAGAGTAGTATCCTCTGCACAAAAATGTATGCAGATTTGTCAAAGTAATTGGGGTTTGATTTGTGGTAGCTGTAGATGTCATAACAGCAAAGGAGTATTACAGTAGGAGTTATTTATGCGTATCTTTAGTTGACTATTCATTACCAACCTCCTCACCTCACATACAAATAAAAAGTGTTTCGTCAATTTGTTTGATTTAAAGTCAATTTGGTATTGTGGACTAATTCGTCTTGATGTAGTCATTGAATTCGAGTTTTTATGATATGATGAAAATAGTTTGCATATAAAGGGCGATCCAATAAGAACGACGGATTTAAATTTTAAATAAAACATATATATTTGTAGCATAAGTTTGAAACATTTATTGAAAAATGAAGTACACATCATGACGTTATGAATGGAATAAGACATCGGACAAATGACCACCTCGGCTTTGCTGGCACAGACGTGCTCTTTTCATGAATTTTTCAAGGACATGCGCATACATTTTGCGGTTTTTCAGAGATACAGCATTGAATTTAATCTTTTAAGGCTTCAATCGTTGTTGGTTTGTTCATATAAACTTGTAACTTTAAAAAACCCCAAAGAAAAAAGTCCAAAGGCGTTTAATCGCATGATCTGGGCGGCCAATGCCGATCTCCAAAACGAGAAATAACACGACCAGGAAATGACTTGTGCAGTAATTCAACAGTTTCTCTGGCTCTATGGCATGTTGCACCGTGCTGTTGAAACAACATGATGTTGAGATCTAGCACAGCAACATCCAGAACAGTTCACGATAACGAACACCACTGACGGTTAATGCTTGACCAACTGTGTGTCTGGCATAGAGGCTTACTATACAAACTATACAAACTACTCACACCAACATATCTAGTACACACCATAAAGAACTTACTGGAAAACATACAACTACATGTACGAATTGACAAAACACTGGCATTTTCTTTTTCCCTGAACAAGGGCTCCCTCAAGGATCCCCGCTCTCACCGTTTCTCTACAAACTATACTGCCATGACATATACAATTACAACTTATCAGACAAAAATCAAATCGACAGATCGTCATACATATTACAATACGCAGACGACACTGCACTTATTGTACATGACAAAACTACTGAGAGAGCAGCTCAAAGACTCCAAACACTAACAAACAACACAATGACATCGTTTTATAAATGGAGACTAACACCAAACGCGTCAAAAAACCAACTTCTGCTCACAAACCACAAACTCAACGCTGACTCCCCTACAATAACTGCACATCGCCAAACGCCACAACCAAAAAACGAAGTAAAATTCCTTGGAATCACAATTGTCCAGAAACTTAAATTTTCTAAACACATACGAAACATCAGAACAGAAAGGATAAAAAGAACAAAACACTTTCGCTCACTAACATACAAAGACAGAGGAATTAGCACAAACACCGCCACCAAAATATATAAAGCTATTTGTAGACCCTTGTTAGACTATGGACATATACTCATGACCAACGGAACAGAAAGGACAAAACGTTATATACAAACAACAGAACAAATTGCACTAAGACTAATAACACGAATAAGACATCCCCAAAACCCACTACACAACCCCTCCACCCAACTACTATACGAACGCACAAACATGACAAAGATTTCGGAAAGACTCATACATCTACAGACAAAATGGACAAACAACCCTTCTTACAAGACCAACCAGACAATCCCGCTTCCGTTTCCCTACATCAACGCTACTCGAACACTTACAAACGCAACTGACTACTGGACAATAAAATAATTTTTTCTTGTCATTAGAATCAGAAAGTTTATTGAATTACATTGTTAACGCAGAATAAGAGAATTTTTATCTTTGTATTTTTATTTAGATTAAGACTATATGTACTAAACAAGGGCAGAAAGACCGATAGGTCGATAGCCTTTTTTAGAAATAAAGATGTTTACTACCACTGGTCCGATGATGCCTCCAGCCCACAATGCACAGGAAAAAGTGACTCTTTTTGGATGCATCTGTTTCTGAACGATCACACGTGGATTTTCGGAACCCCAAATGCGACAATTTTGTCGATTAACGAAGCCATCAAGATGAAAATGGGCTTCATAACTAAAGATGATTTTAGTTGAAAAATCACCGTCCAGTTGTCGTTGTTCCAAAATCCAATCAACAAAGGCTCTTCTTTGCTCATGTTCTTCCGGCTTTAGCTCTTGAGCCAATTCAACTTTATATGCATGAAGCTTCAAATCTTTTGTTAAAATTCGATGCATAGTGGTTGTGGAAACACCAATTTCCTGAGCACTATGCCGAATTGACATGGTTGGGCTTTCCTCAACATTTGCACGTACTGCTGCGATATTTTCAGTCGAGCGACCAGGGCGAACGCGTGTTTCTGTTTTCACTTCATTAACATACCCAGTTTGCTGAAATTTTTTCATAAATTTTGTCACAGTGGCTCCAGTTGGAGCATTCCGATGGCCCATAATTGTACGCATTTTACGAACTGTGGCTGCAAAACTTCCACCACTTTGATAATCATTTTTCACAATGAGAATTCGTTGTTGTGTGTTGAACCGCTCCATTTTATTTAACCTCCTGCTGTCTACTAACGAACGGCCTTTTTTTTAATGTCAAATCATTATTCTACAAATGGCGCCCAATTCAAAACCGTCGTTCTTATTGGAACACCCTTTACTAGGTAGTAGAGTATTTGGTCTGCAATTCCGTATTTTTGTGTTGTTCACCCGGTTTTATGACAAAATCAATGTTTAATGCATAATTGACGACGAGGCAATGTTTGACGATACACTAGATTGTCAAGTTTGTAACAAAATTTTGCTCTAACATTGTCCTACGAAACGCATCTTACCATATTTTTAATTCCGCTTTTATAATATAGCGAAAGCTAAATGCTCTAATAGAAGGAGCATGTACTGTTGGAGTAGTAGTAAACATCTTTATTTCTAAAAAAGGCTATCGACCTATCGGTCTTTCTGCCCTTGTTTAATACATGCAGTCTTAATCTAAATAAAAAACAAATATGAAAATTCTCTTATTCTAGGTTAACAATACTATTAAATAAATAAGATTTCAGTGGCAAGAAGAAATTATTTTATTGTCCACTGTACTGTTGGAATAAATGTCAATTCTGACATTTAACATCAATTAAAGCCAAGTGAATATATTCTGGCTCATGAAATGTTTAGCAGTCTTTAAACTACCAACCTAAATTCAGATTCTAATGCCACCGCCGTGCGGTTTTCAGAATTATTTAACCCATATTTAACGCACCTGCCAAATGAGAAATTATAACAGTTTATCGAAAATCAATAACGTAGATAATTTAGAGCGATTGCCACAGATTTAGATCATTCAATTTCCAGAGGCGTAAATATGAAATATGTTAAGAAAACCATAGTCATTGGATTTTCGTGTTAATTAAATTTTTTTTGTTACAGATCCCTTGAAGGATCCTACGATATGCGGTATTCCTGCATGTCCAGATACAGGTGAGTGGATTTGTATTAAATAAAATTTAAATATTAAATGTTCATATTGTCTGTATGCTGTGCATCTAATATATTTTATTTATTTTCATTTTTGCACAACTACATGTATTGTACATTGAATAAATATGAATTCTATATGAGGTCAGAATTTAGGGCTTCACAGTCGATAAAATACGGAAACGAATAAAAATACAAGCGATTAGTCAGTTCGTATCAGCATAGGTTTTGAGAATGATTGCCGTAGATGTAAGCGAAACGTACGTTAGATTGAAATGCCAATAGAAAATAGTGCTTAAACTTATTTAAGAATCATCCACTTAGTACCTTTCTTAGTAGATTTCTTTTTTGAGAATTCTGCCCATTAATGTAGATCTTATTTGAGTCCAATATGTTTTCCGTTTAATTTTATATTAATTATATGACTATTAGGCTAGTTTGGTTCCTTAAATATTCTTTCTTCTGCATTCTCTGTGGTCATTTCCAAAATACAAATTTTATATTCGAAATAATACGAAATGTCATCCCGTACTATTTTAAATGCTGAACCCGTACGAACACATATTTGCAATATTTAAAGTTTTATTAAAATAGCTTTTAGTTCAAAAGCTGTGAATCATTTGAAAACATGTATGTCTTTTGTGGACATGACTGGATAGGTTAGAGTATTACCGGGTTTGAAAAATGACGATATAATTTGGATAATAATTTAAACAAATTTGCGAAGGCTAAATAGGGACAAATCATCGAGTCTACAGTGTCCAGTTTTTTGTAGCAGAATGTTTTTGATGTAGGCTCCCCATGCACGTAATATTGCTAGGCTTTTAAAACTATATTCGACACTTGATTTACTAAGGAAATTTATGACATTTAATTATTAATTTCTCTTTTCTGGATCCTACAGTTTTTGATATACTTAGTCCTATGTTTTTTATTTATTTAAATTTCATAATGAATTAAAAATAAGCTACTTTACAAGACCTTTGCTAAAAGGCTTTTGTTCACAGTGTAATGGAGATAAAATTCACAAATGTTGGTAAAGTTTATCGAGAACATTCTTCGTCTTCTTCTTCTTCAGCCTATCTCGGTACACTGCTGGACGAAGGCCTCTCACAGGACTATCCACGAACTTCTGTCCTGAGATACTCGGAACCATTGTCTTCCTGCGCAACTTTTGACATCGTACAACCATCTTTTCTGCGGTATTCCCACCCTCCTCTTTGTTCCTCTAGATCTCCAATGTACCAGTCTTATTGTCCATCTGTCTGTATTCTGCCTTGCTACGTGTCCTAGCCATTGCCATTTGAGTGTCATTATTCTTTTGGAACAGATATAATATCTGTTCTGTTTCTGTCTGATGATTTCGTTGCGAATTCTCTATTTTAAACTCAAACCAACTATTCTTCTCTTCATCGATGTTTGTGTAACCCTTAATCTTTCTGCACTTTTTCTGTAAGCGTAATAGTTTCTAAGCCATAAGTAGCCACCGGCAGTATGCACGTTTCATATACTTTCCGTTTGTATATATACTAAAAATGTAGTTCAGCCGGCCGAAAGCGTCCCAGGTCAGTCCCATTCTTCGCGATATTTCCGCGGTCTGATTGTCTTTCCCTAGCCTTAATTTGTGCCCCAGGTATACGTAATGGTTGACATTTTCTATTAACTGATTATTTATGTTTATTTGTATATTTTCTCGTCTCATGATTTTGGTCTTCTGAATATTCATTTGCAGTCCCACATCGGTTGATGCCTGTTGGAGTTGATGCAGCATTGTTTCTAGTTTGTTTTTGTCAGTACTGATCACTATAATGTCGTCTGCAAATCTCAAGTGGTTCAGGTATGTCCCATCTATTTTAATTCCTTTATCTTGCCAAGGCAATTTTTTGAAGACTTCCCTCCAGAGCTAGGGTAAATAGTTTCGGAGACATTGGGTCTCCCTGTCGGACGCCCCTCTCGATGGGAATTTTGTCTGTTATCAGGTCTTCATCAATGTGTACTCTTAGGGATGCTTTTTCGTAGATATTGCTTATTAGTTTAGAGTATCTCGAGTCTATTATAGCTCCATCCAGTTCTCTAAGTACGACCCAAATCTCAATGGAATCGAAGGCTTCTTGATAGTCTACGAAGGCCAGGTGTATGTCGATGTTTTATCCATTTGTCTTTTCGAGGAGTAGTTTGATTGTTTGAATGTGGTCTATGGTGTTAAAACCTTTGCGAAATCCGGTTTGTTCCACTGGTTGGTAAGCGACAAACTTTGATGTTAGTGTATTTATTATTATTCTAGAGAGCAGTTTGTATAAGTGTCACAGAAGGCTTGTCGGTCGATAATTCTCAATGTTTGTAACGTCTCCTTTTTTGTGCATAAGGGTGACTTCTGCGCTTCGCCAATCTTCAGGAATTTTACCCTCATCTAAGCATTTATTGAAGAGTATCATTAGTGATTTGACCAGTGGACCCCCCCCACCCCCATTTTCAACATTTCGCTGGTTATGTTGTCGTCGCCCGGGGTTTTTCTGTTCTTCATTTGTTTCAATGCTGTTCTTATTTCTTGGTTTGTTATATCCGGAATTTCTTCCGATCCGACATTCATAATCGTTGTTGTTTTTACCTTTGACGTGTCTGAGATACATGACTTTTACTAGAATTTTTGTTAGAATTTCTTTATTATCTTTGTGATGCTTGGTCGGTCTGTTGCAGCAATTCCTTCCTTATCTTTGATCTTTGTTATTTTCCGTGTCCCCCTCGATTTGTTTTTTCATAGTACTTTCATGTTATTGTTATCTTCTATGGCTGGATTATTTTATTTTGTTGTAGGTTCTTTGGTCTTTACGTATTTTTCTTTTTACTATATTGTCGAGTTCTTAGTAGTAGTTTCACTCTTTTCTGTTTTCGCGCCTTCTTTCCATAAGCATCTTCGTTTCTTGATTTGGTTGGCATTGTCTTCTGTTTCCATTGCGTGTGCATACTTTTTTGGTCACTACGTGGATGTCTGAACATATTTTGGTCGATAGACGATCGAGATCCAAATTTTTGTGCTCTTCAGCAGGTTCCAATTTCTTTTTTAGTTCTTGCTGATATTCCTCATTTTTGTTTGTGAGAATTTCATTTGTGGGGAACCTGGTTTTGTGTAGAAGTTTTCCTCTTTCGATTTTATGTTGGAAAACAAGTCTAGCCCGTACCAGTCTGTGATCGCTCCCTGTGTCAAATTGGTTCAGAACGGAGACATCTACAGTTATTCTTCTGTTGTTCGAGAGAATGTAGTCAATCTCGTTTTTATATCTCTTACATGAGCTAATCCATGTCCATTTGCGTTGGGGTGTCTTTTTCTAAAAGGTGTTTAGACAGTACATTTTCTCTTCTGAGTGAAAATATATTAGCCTTTCTCCTCTGACGTTTCTTTCCCCTAAACCAAATTTACCCATATATTCGCAGTTTTCGTCTACCGCTTTCTGTGCAATTTTAGCATTAAAATCCCCACTGATTAAGACAGTGGGATTTTTCTTGTTGTTTCGCTTTTGCTATGTCTTCATACAGTTGTTCTATTTCTTCGTCTGATGGTCGCTGCGTATACTTGGATAATTTGCATGTCGTATCGCTTGTTTACTTTTAAAGTTATATAAATGACTCTTTCAGACACTGAGCAAATTTTAGTATTTGATGTTTGATATTTTTGTTTATTATAACGGCTACTCCTCCAAGTTTAAAGTTCACCTCTGCATTCCTCTGGTACAGGACATGTCCTGATCTTAGGGTGGTTGCTTTTTGGCCAGGCAGTCGGGTCTCACAGAGACCTATTATATTCCATTTTATATGGGTAAGTTCTTCTTCTAGTTCTTGGAGGTGTTCGGGACTTGACAATGTCCGGTTGTTATATGTTCCGACAAATATTTCTCTTAATTCTTTGATCAGTTTCCTAGAATTTTTGTTCCACTCAGAATCCATGGGACTGACAGTTCTTCCGACTGTGTGAGATTCTGGGCTTTCCCTACTCATCTGGGGGTATATCAGTTTTGAAATTCGAGAGCATTTCATGGGAGGTATTGGCATATTTTGATACCACGCTTGCCAACGATGGGTTGGTATCATATGAGATCAGCCGGGTCAGACGAGAACATTATCGAGAATATTATCGATCTCTAATTTATTTTGTACAATAGCATATAGGTACTGGTGTCCTCTTATTTTAAATTGTTTTCTACTTTTCTCCATATAAAAATTTGCCATTCAATAAATACTACTGGCGTTTACGTTTGGCTAGAATGGGAGGCTTCGAATTATACTTGATGAAAATAGTAGCAATTATTATTTTGTTATTTTGCATACTAAATTGCTCAGAACCCATGAAACGCCCACGGACAGTTGTGGCTCTCACTAGCACTCTAGCTCTCTCGCTAGCCTGTAGATTTCTTATTATATGATGAGAGGATTGCTTCTAAAGAAGTTCAGAATTAAAGCCAAACATTGAGCTGTTGCGATCCATGAATGATAAATCAAATTTCAACATTCTTTATTTCTTTAATCGTTCTTGAATATAGTTCACATAGTAAGCTGATATTGTTTTGCTGCTGTTAGTATAAAATATAACAGTATTAGTATAAAATATAATATACAATTCTGTATATCCTAGGTTTTTCGCCCATAAAACATATGGATCTAAGCCAAAAAACTGTCAGGATAAATTGTAAGAGAAATATACATTAAAAGAAAATAAATAAAAATTATGAAAGCATTGAAACTCAAGTGATCTTTGTTAAGTTTGATAATGCAACACTCCATATAGAAATTCGCGTGGCTCTGCTAAGTAATTAAGTTACTTCTTTACTTTATACTTTGCTGGACCATCGCTGAGCAGAGTTCTCCATTTATATTCTTTGCTGCTTTGTATTGACGTGTGATGGTCATTTATTTATTCCATGTGATCAAGCAAACCAAACAATCAAGCTTTTTTAGCTGTTTAATAACCTTTAATTATTCTCCCTGTCCTCATCGTTAAGCAGTCAACTTTTCACAAAGGTCTATTTAGTAAAACCAATATTAAAACGAAAAACGGAACTAATAAAAAAGCTTTTAATTGAAGAGCAATTCTGTTCCTCAATTGAATATTTATCAAACAGGCGCTTGAAAAGCCTGTCGGCGAATTTATCACCTGCAAACAAATTTGTAGTATAATTTTCCCATTGTGTACGCATTAAGCGTTTGAAAGCTTTCGGAAACTAAAAATTCGAAGTAATTCCCTACGGACTTGAGAGCTATTTTCCAGGAAAAAAGCCGCTCACTCTGAGCTTCAAAAACCTAGTAATTTAAATTTTATCCGTGCCAAGTCATATAACTTATCTAGTCCCAGAAAAGGTCGAATCGTTTAAGTTAAAATCAAACTGCGGAAACAATTGAAATCTTTGTTCAGACATATGTATGTATGTAAGTATGCATAATGGAACGCGGAATAATGTTTATATATTTCCATGGAAAGTTAGTAAAAAGATTACTAACGCCAGAAATCTGAATGCATATTATAAAAAATGTATAGGTATTATTGTACAAGCGAGATAGTGTGAATAAGCCAATTCAAGATTACTTGTTGAAGTAGGAATGAACGTAAAGAACATTATTGGAGTACTTATATTTAGATTGTTGCTGCAGAATATGCAAAAATTCTTTTTATTTTGAGCCAAGTTGAAAGTAAAGCGGTAGCAGTGTTGTTAAAGAAGTAGGTTTAGAAAATATATTAGGCCAATAATATACAGATAATTTTGAGCCCAAAAGTATCGTTAAATCGTCAGACACACATTTTACCTTTTTCGTAAGCAAGTTGGCAGAACATTTTTAGTGCACAGAACGTACAATATTTTTAAATCTTTAAATATAATTAAACTAAATTAATTTAATCTGTATAAGTTATCAAGCAAAGCGCTTAGATTTGATTACATCTGTGGAAAAAGTCACAAATAATACAAATAGTTTAAATTTTTCCACAATGAAAGTGGAACCATTCACCAACAGTGTATGCCTTAGCAAAAAGTGAAATTTCCAAACTGGATAAGCTTGTCCTTCTAGTTGAATTCTACTTTTGAAATACACTAGAAGTATTTTATTCATCAATACTTCATTGTATTGAAGTCAATTTCTGTCTGGACGTGGCAAAAGTCTAGAAAATATCAACGATTTCGTAGAAAACCCTTACCTGACCGAAAAGTTGAAAGAAAAGGTGAATGGATTTATAAGGACAGTAGGATAAGCGCTTGAAAACCTGAATAACAACTGGTTCTTTTCGGAAGTATTTTATGGCCATTCAAAGAAAATTATTGGGATTAACAAATCGCCTCACAGCTGTTTGTTTGCAGGAATGACCTACAGTATTGTAGAGAAAATGTTCATTGTTTATTATATACGGGATGTCAATTTGAAAACTTAAAATCTTTCTTGCAGTTAGAAATATGAAAAATCCGAAAGACACGTCATTTTTATTTGAAAGGGGGACACTTTGTGAAACTACTTCAGCCTTCTTGATTCAACCCTCTTGGAGGGGTAGACGTCACCCTTAGAATCTTAAGTGGGAATGGGGCCTTCAATTCTCTTTTCAGCGGTATCCTAGTTTATTGCTTTTTGTCCAGAAGTTTCCGACCAATCGGGTTTCAAAGTTGCAGAAACTGGTTGGTTAATGTATACACAAAATTTATTGCAATGTATCTCCTGGCAGTGAAAATGATCAGTTGTTGAAAATGTTGTCCATTTTCCTGTAAACAATAACAAGGTCTGTTTTCGAACTCCTCCCTAACATTTCGGGAAACTTCACCTGGAATTGATCGGAATTCTGCTGCAATTCGCCTTTTAAGATCATCAGTATCAGCAGGTTGTGTCTTATAAACAATGGACTTTAGATGTCCCCAAAGAAAGAAGTCTAAGGGTGTTAAATCAGGTGATCTTAGAGGACATTCAATTGGTTCCCTTCTGCCAATCCATCCATTTGGAAATCTCTCGTTTAACCACTGTCGGACCGGAAGAACATAATGAGGTGGAGCACCGTCCTGCTGGAATGTTAACCAATCCTCCTGTAAAACTGAATTACCTTCTGCATCAATTTGAGTTTCTAGCTCATGCGTGATAAGAGGATCAATTGTCTCTTCAAGCATCTTAACGTACAGATCACCTGTCAAGGTTCCTTCAATAAATAAAGGACCAATAATGGCATTTCCAAGAATATTAGCCCGAACATTAACTTTTTGAGGATATTGTGTATGTCTTTCTCAAAAAATATGCTGGTTATCGTCACTTCAATATCGACAATTTTGTTTGTTAATATTTCCATTTATAAAAAATGAACATTCATCGCTGAAACAGATATTCGGCAGAGTTTATTCATTTTGAGTGCTTTTCTTACAGTCTCGTGTGATATTCCTGCCTGTTCTGCTACTATTCGCAAGGAGTTGGTAGGCTCTGCAGCAAATAATCCCAAAACCGTATTGTGAGCTCTATTACTCACCGAATCAGTTTCGGAGAACTTTTTTACCAAATCCAGCAGATATCTGTGACTTACTTCATGATTGCGAATTATTTCATTGAAAAGCAATGCCGTCTTTGGTGCGCAATTTCTAACCTCTACATAAATGAAAATAATCTCAGTTCTTTCTTGAAGAGAATATATCATTCTCACAATTTATGCACTTAATAAGAGCACTGAACTGAACAGCCCAAGAAGCCAAAGCGAATTAACAATAATATTCCTATTTTGGCTACATCTTTTAAATTTTTTGGCCATGTTTTTTGTTTAAAAAACAACGTATTTTTAGAATTTGTTGTTAAAATTTAAAGTCTTTTAGGGATTTCAGCGTTAAGACATCGAATGAACGCAAATTAACGAGGTCCTGGTAGTACCATCGAAATATTATTTTCAAATCGTTATTTACCCATGGGCGTAGCGAGGAAGAAGCAGGGGAGGGTCATGCCACTGAAAAGAGAATTGAAGGCTATTTAAAACCATGTGCCACTTGACTCCCATTCTCATTGAAGTTTCTAAGGGTGACATCTACCCATCCTAGGGAGTTGAAATAAGAAGGCTCAAATATTTATTTAAAGTATCCCCCTTACAAATAAAATTGACGTGTCTTTGAGATTTTTGATATTTCTAACTGCAAGAAAGATATTAAGGGTGGGAAGTTTTCAAATTTACACCCCGTATATAATATACATACATCGAATGTATTGTATACTACCACTGATCTTATATTATAATAGCCTTAACTAGCCAGTTAAAATAATTATAATTAAATTAGTAGTAGTAGTAGTAAACATCTTTATTACTAATAAAAGGCTATCGACCTATCGGTCTTTCTGCCGACTGCCATAATTAAATTATTTTAACTGGTTTTTGCAAATGTTCTTGTATAGCTGTTGTTGGGAAGAGGAAGCGGAATTGTCTGGTTTGTAAGAGAAAATAGATTCAGTATGATCCATCTATGAAAGTTGTTAATCCATTTTGTTTCATCCTTGTCATGTTTGCTCGATAGTACATGAATAATAAGACATGAATGACATGATAGTACAAGAATAATAGTACATGATTGATATATCTTTGCAAAAGACTTTGTATTTTAATGTGAAAAGGATTCGTATTTTCTCGATTTAAGACTATAAATTTTAACAACTAACACTACATTATTTGCCACATAATTTTTTAAAATTGTTTGAATTAGCCACACTGTATACACTTAACAGAGCAGCAGAAAATGTTGTTTTATAATGTATGATATGTAGGACGCTTTGGTTAATACTTTTTATTTGGGAAAAGACAGTCGACTGGATATATTTACACAATTGAATTAAACATAATGCCAGACTTATGTTTAATTCAATTGCATAAAGTACCAAATGATAGAAGGTTTACTGTTGCGAAAATAGTCCTCAGAAAATCTACTAAATCCAATGTTTCAGTCCAATTATTTTACCTAGTTACTATTGAATTACAGCTGATTATTATTATCTTGGTTGTTAAAATATACTTAAATTAACAGAAAAGTTCTAAAATTAGAATGTAACGTATATGTGCACAAAGCCTAATTAATGCAACTTCATTACTGGTATTAATATTTGAAGCACGAATTTGTTTGTTTGTAAAATGCTACATAAGTGGATTATGTCTTTTGTCGCATATAAATTACCAGTTTCACGTGCACAGGTCTACGCCAGTTAGAATCATAAGACAAAGTTTTTAAAATTACTTTTACGAACAAAAGTTGCTACTTATAAAAAGCTGCACTTACTACTTTTATTACTATTTTAAAACAACCTAATATCAACCTCATAGAACTTGAAGTATACAGGGTGGGTGGCAAAGCATTATATAATATAAACATTTTAATTCGATTTGCAAAATTTACTCCGCAATAACATTGAGACTATCACTATCAGGCATCAGTGGAATGATCAAAATTAAATTAATTCGATCTGAATATTAACTGTTTGTTACACAACTTTTTATCTCTATTTATTGCCTGGTGTTTGAAATTATGTTTGTGGTTTCATGGCGTATTTAAAATGCGGATTTGTAATAGAAAGTTGCAATGTTATTGATAATTGCTTATAATGCTCTAGTCTGTTGATTGTAAGTTAGTAACTATTAGGAAGCAAAATACATTTCAATTTCTCAAAAGTACCCACTACTTTGAAGAAATTCGGACCAGAATATTTAAAGAAACGCAATTCGAATCGATTTATTATCACATAAATTTGAATTGCTTGTAATCTCATTTTATGCGAAACAACATACGTTAAATTACGCAACATGATTACCGCGATTATCCAATAAAAATAACACATTTCATTCATTAACCATCTGGGTCAACTATTTCCGACACCAATTATAATTATATATAGTATTTCAAACCAAAACATTTATTGTATTCGCTTAATTGTTCAGGGCAGGTTTTATTCATGTAGAAGAGATATTAGTTATATGTATTTAACCTAGCGAGTTTTAGGTTAAATTATTGTTTAGCGGCTATGCCTTTTATAGAGGTACATTAGTTTTATATACTATTGAGCTCAAGCATAGACCTGTACGTAATAGTCACCCAAATTCAATAACCAAAGTATTCCCCAATATGTGGTGATAATTTTCATTTCTATTTGTCCGACTTTTTGGTTAAAGGTGTAGATCATTCTTTCTGATTGTAGAATGTAAATCAGATTTGTCCCATTTTATAGTGTGCACTATTTGGAATCTTTTCTATAATCAAACCGAACCACAGACTCAACGCTGACTCCCCTACAATAACTGCAGACGGCCAAACGACACAACCAAAAAACGACGTAAAATACCTTGGAATCACAATTGACCACAAACTTAAATTCACTAAACCCATACGAAACATCAGGGCAGAAACAATAAAGAGAACAAAACACTTCCGATCACTAACCTACAAAGACAGAGGAATTAGCACAAACACCGCCACCAAAATATATAAAGCTATTTGTAGACCCTTGCTAGACTTTGGACATATGCTCATGACCAACGGAACAGAAAGGACAAAACGTTATACACAAACAACAGAACAAATTGCACGAAGACTAAAAGACTAATAACACGAATAAGACACCCCCAAAACCCACTACACAACCCCCCCACCCAACTACTATACGAACGCAGAAACATGACAAAGATCTCGGAAAGACTCATACAGCTACAGACAAAATGGACAAACAACCCCTACAACTGGACCATACTGAATCCCCTTTGTCTTACAAGACCAACCAGACAATCCCGCTTCCGTTTCCCTACATCAACGCTACTCGAACACTTACAAACGCAACTGACTAGTGGACAATAAAATAATTTTTACTTGCCATTGAAATTTTATTTAATAATATTGTTAACCTAGAATAAGAGAATTTTCATATTTGTTTTTTATTTAGAATAAGACTACATGTATTAAACAAGGGCAGAAAGACCGATAGGTCGATAGCCTTTTTTAGAAATAAAGATGTTTACTACTACTCAAACCGAACAAAATTTTGGAATCTACATTCATAAGAATATTTCTTTTGTCGTGTATGACCTAAACTGGGTAAAATTGTTTTAATCCTAAAATCATCTTATTTTTATTTAATATTTGTTTCATGTCCTAAGTACGGTGGAGTTGTTGCCATTCACGCTTTTCGGCGATTCGTTTTTACTCATCATGGCCATTTTATCGTTTTTCATTAATATTGCTGGCATTTTATGTAGTTTAACGGTTATATATGTGTCCTGTTTTGAAAGCCCTTTAACCTCAAATTCAAACCACAAGATTTCATCGAGTAGTAGTAGTAGTAAACATCTTTATTTCTAAAAAAGGCTATCGACCTATCGGTCTTTCTGCCCTTGCTTAATACATGTAGTCTTAATCTAAATAAAAAACAAATATGAAAATTCTCTTATTATAGGTTAATAATCTTATTAAATAAACTTTCCAATTCTAATGACAAGAAAAAATAATTTTATTGTTCAGTAGTCAGTTGCGTTTGTAAGTGTTCGAGTAGCGTTGATGTAGGGAAACGGAAGCGGGATTGTTTGGTTGGTCTTGTAAGACAAAGGGGATTCAGTATGGTCCAGTTGTAGGGGTTGTTTGTCCATTTTGTCTGTAGATGTATGAGTCTTTCCAAAATCTTTGTCATGTTTGGACGTTCGTATAGTAGTTGGGTGGAGGGGTTGTGTGGTGGGTTTTGGGAGTGTCCTATTCGTGTTATTAGTCTTAGTGCAATTTGTTCTGTTGTTTGTATATAACGTTTTGTCCTTTCTGTTCCGTTGGTCTACAAATAGCTTTATATATTTTGGTGGCGGTGTTTGTGCTAATTCCTCTGTCTTTGTAGGTTAGTGATCGGAAGTGTTTTGTTCTCTTTATTGTTTCTGCCCTGATGTTTCGTATGTGTTTAGTGAATTTAAGTTTGTGGTCAATTGTGTTTTTTTAATAAATTCGATTTCGTCGATTTCATCGATTTTCATTATATTGTCGAATTTGTATTCAGTTGCTTTTAGTATACCAGTTTTCTGTTCATCAACATTTTTGCGGCTTATCGGTTATTGATATCGTTTCCTTACTCTCCTTTTAGCGTCGTTAGTCGTCATTTCGCTCCGTTATTCTAGATATTCGGTGTTTCTGAATAACACGGTTTTTGTAGGTACTTTTCTCAGTTTTTATCAAGTAAAAACAATTCCTAATATACAGGATGTCCCGTAAACACATGATGAAAAGGGCACTGCGACATAACTGCGATCTGACTTAACTTTTATGAAGGAAAAATATCCAGATCCTCTGCTATTAATGAACTAATTTCTTCGGCTTCAATTGATTTTAGTAAAACTGCCTGTAAATTTATTTTAATCTAAGAATCATATTTTGATGAAGCAACTGAGTAAATTCGCTTTGGGCAAGTAGTGAATTCCTGAGTGTCTTGGACCAAAAACTACTAGAACGTTTTATTTCCAGGTTGGAGTCAACTGACTTGACATTTTTGAGCTCTTTGTAAATTCTCGTAACATGGTTTTTTGCAAAAGAGTTATTTCTGTTTCCTTGCGATTTAAGAGTTTCAGACCGTCACTGCAAATGTCGTAGTAAGGGATCAACTTAAAAACCGTTGATTCCAGCTATCAAATAAAAAGTTCTCCTAGTTTTGTACCAAGACACGCAAGAATTTGCCACTGGCCCTAACCGGATGAACTCGGTTGCTTCATCAAAATAGGAGTCTTACAAAAGAACAAATTCACACCGAGTTGAATTAAAATCCATCGAATCTTTTACAACAATTTTGACCATCAATAACAGAAGATGCAGACATTTTTTCTTAACAAAAGTTACATCAGGTTGTCGTCTTTTGAGCCAAAGAATATGGCAGTACCCTTTTGCTCATGTGTTTACGGGACTCCCTGTATATCGAATAAAGACGAATCCCGACTCCTCCTTCAGAGCCTTGTGATAGTTTTTCAATAGAATGTCTATTGCGGATACTGTTTTTAATTCATTCTTTTATAGTTGAGGACAATTTGCGTCGTCTAACATAAAGTTGAGATTCTGATTTACGAAAAATAAATTCCAATCTGAAAGTTGTAATGTTGTGTAAATGTGAACACAGTAGCAGCCCTAAAAGTTACTTATCTTATAAATATTTAAAAACTTTTGGATATGAAATGGCTAGTGAATGTATTTTACATTTGTATGCACTAACAGGTCCCATATTTCTTTCACTAATCATTAAGCCCATCTAAGTATATAGTATCCCATAGTAAAATAATTACGTTTATTGTATACCACCTGATCGATACGTGGCTTACTATTTCTGTAGAAAAACATAAAAATTTAGAGATTATAATAAGGCCTTTCCAAGTCTCCAATTTAAAGTTTAATTCGTATATCGAATTTCCTCTTCAGCAGGAGATAACAAGGGGTTATCTCCTGTTGCCAGTGCTTTCATTTTTTTCACCACAAGCTTTAAATTTCCGGGAGCTTCGCCACTGTTGCAACTAAAAAGAAAGTGGATTCCATTAATTTTGTCTACTTTCATGGTAATTTTACTCTTCCTGTTTTTTATAGGTCTTAAAGCCCATATTTTATTCGTCTTGTGCCCTTTGATGCCTGTTATTGAAGTAAGGTAAAGCAAAAACAATATAAACAAATTAAAAATGGTTTAAGGTAATACACTAGTATTACTACACTAGTAAACTAACCCAAACTCCATATTTTTACTTACACTGATTTTGTGGTTCGGTAAACTATAAGTTTTTGTAGTGACATTAACAAATCCAACAAATACCACCAGAACCATCTGTTTCTGTTGAAAGAAATCCTTCTCGTAAACCTGCTGTAGTCATATTTTTCGAAACAAATTAAAACATATCGGTTACCTGCTGCGGACATTTTATTATTGATATCGAATACCTTAAATCCGAAAAATAGATAGCTCAATGATGTATACTTAAGCATGAGGTAGTGACATATTCGACAATGGTAATGTAAATGTATTTTAAGTGACCAAGTAATAAAGCAATATTGGGTGAAGTGAAGGTGAGGTACTGCGGTAGAGTAAAACGCTGTAAGGATGTAAATCGATTTGTCTATCGACATTTTGCTGGGCTGTGAGAGCCTCCATAGTCTGATGCAAAAGCTTATATTGTCCAGTAATATTCGAGAAGAAAAATGACAAATTTATAATGGCTTGTAAGTAAACTACTTTAAAGTGAAGAACAAAAGATGCAATTTTGAAATTTGACTTCTTCAAATATTTTCATCCATCATTTATGTAACTGATCAATAAAGCTAAATGCTCAATTTCATTTTGGCAGTTTGTTGAAATTCTCCGGCAGGGATACATAAACTGTCCTATAGTTTGTAACTTGAAAAATAGCTCGATTTAAATGCCAGTTTAATTTTTGACATGTTTGGCAAAAGGTGTGCAAAGTGTGAAAATAATTCAATTTAATTTTCCTTGTAGAGTTAATTTATACATTTGCAACAACACAGGTTGGTTTGAACATTTGATCAAAATAGTCGAATGATTGTATTTATTGTTGTTGTGTTATTGTTAATAAACCTCTCAATAAAATCTCAAGAATAGTAGCCCGTGGGAAATTCCATAAAATAAATAATTTTATTCAAAATACGTTCACAGGTATTCCAATTTCACCCCAAATAGAGTACATACCGAATGTTAAAAATAAATAAGTTAATGATATTTTAATGAGAGTTGACATAGCGGGGACGATGGCCTCTGCGTCATCCATAAGAAGCGTAAGCAGATTCTGATTTGTTGCCCCTAAAACCTTCCCAATTGTCAGGCTTTGTTAAAAGATGGGGATTTTCAAAATTTTCCTGCCATTACTTAAGGAAAGAAACACAATAATAATTTTAAAACATAAAATTTACATGAAAAACGTCAATTTTTGTATTAAAGGAAGTTGGGTTACATCAAATTTCCATTTAAAAAAAATGTGATAAACTTTTGTACTGACATTTCGGAGATATATTGAATAATGATACTGAACCCTAATAAATAAATAATGAGCTGAAAAAAGGTTTATTTCGTTAAATTTTTCCTGCTCTATTTTTAATTTCTTGTATAATTCAAAATTGTGATTTAGAAATAAATCTCAATTAAAATTTGTCAAGTTAATTTTCATAAGTGCAAGTTGAATTTGAATATGGAAATGTGAATTACTAAACTTTTTTGATAAAGCCAAACTGACAATTTTTGACTTGAAAAGTCTGTTGTTGTGTGAGATACAAAACTATGGTTAAGTTTCGTGCAGGATCCAACATCAGAGCAGTTATAGGCAGATAATATGCAAATCGAAATTAATTTTATTCAGAAAATCAACTAAATTTTGACTCATCGTATGCAAAGTGACATGCTATGTGTGCACATGATTTCTGATTATTAACATGATGCAGATGTAAGAAGGCCAACCGAAATATTTAACAGTTGTATCAAGTTATTCACCATAAAAGGAATACACGATTTTTACCAGAAAAGCACATTTAGCGGTTTTTGCTATGGTAAATGGACAATACCCGTGCACAAGAAAATGACAAAGTGTTAGACGATAATGTCAAGAAGATGGAGTGTAATACACAATAGTATCGTATACGTGGGAGTTATCTCATTGTACATAGTTACTATGTTCCACTGTCATTTTTTCCGACTCTGGAAAGGTATAGTGTAGCATAATGCGGATAATGGGGTTTTCAAGTGACATATTATCTTGTTTATACTCGAGCAATTTTTGACATACACTGCAAGAATGTGTAAAGTTAGTAAAGCCATTCAAAAATGGTGTTGCTTTGATTGGTTGTGCGATTTTAGGTAATATATACTGGCAGATCAAATAATATATTTCACACATCGATCTATTTGATTTATTCTTTAGAGCCTACATATATGTGTTTCTGAAAATACAATAGAATACTTTGATTTCCATAAATTTTGCCACATTTTCCTAGATTAACAAATTAGTTCTTCTGACGATCATCGAGTGAATTTTATGAGACTGCTCATAAAGCGGAAAGTTTCCAATCGAAAATTAACTTCAGAAACGAATGCGCTTCATGACTCCGTATATGTAGACATTGGCGTCCAAAAAAAAAAGGTAGATTCCGTATGTATCAGTTCGAAGCTTTGTTTCTACGGAAATTTTTGACATTTTCAAACTACGTGAATCGGAATTTTAATGATAAAAGCCTTTTTTGTCATCCATTTGTTAAGTATATAAAATTGGTACTAAAATTGAGCTTGCTTTGCACTAACGAGTACTTTCAGTTTTAAAGTTTCAACCTATTTGGGTGTACTTGTGTTAGCTGCTTAAGCTCAGTTACCATTGGGAATTTCTGATATTTGAAAAACGCATTTGCCAGCTAAAAATTAACTTTCTTTAGCTTCTTGATTCCAATGTATTCCTGGGTTTCAGTCAATTTTATTGTTTATTATTTAAAATGTTACAAATACGTTTCGGTGTCTTTATCCACCATCATCAGTTTGTATGTTTAGATGTTTCTTCCTTTACATTTGGTTGGACATTGAATCTTGTATTTAGCTTCTTGAAAATGTATAATCGGTCAAAAACTCAGCTATCTCTGAGCTCAAAAGCGTTTAAGTTTTCAAATTCTGAAACTTTTCACTCAATTGTTATTAAGACTTTCTGGATTTTTAAAATTGAATTGAAAAATTTTGAAGACACGAAAATTCACTTAATTCCGTTTTTAAACATTTGAAATCAGTCTGCACCTAATATCGTTTTAAGTTAAATACTATTTTTAGTTCTTAATTCTCAAACTCTAAGGTTATATTCGCTTGTAACTCTCTGTCTTTCCGAGTTTCTGGTACCTCGAAATTGCATTTGAGAAATTAAAGATTTTGCTTTGCTGCCGTTTTGAAACATTTGAATTCAGCTCAAAACTAAGATAAACAGCATTTATACAGGGTGTCCGGAAAAGGTGCGACTAACACTTAATGAGTCACAATGAGTGTGACAAGTTCCTGTAACACTTTTGCGAAAACTCAATTATAACTGATGTACAGGGGCGTTAAAGCTAATAAACTAATAATATCTTTAATTAATTTTTAATAATTGAATAAATTCTTAATACTTATTACCTAATTAAATATTTAATAAATAATGATTAATTCTACGCTCTGTTAAAACGTTGGAAATTATTTAACGTGCGTCATTACTTACACCTTGCAAGACAATTTTAAAAGTAGATTTTCTTGAAAACCGTTCATTTTAGCGAGACGTAACAAGTAAACCTTTTCTACAAAATTTTGCGCGCTCTGTAATTTTTTGAAACGAGTCACAACGCAAAAGCAAAAAATAAAAAAGTTTAGGTTATTAAGTAGATGACATGGGTAAGTTCAACCCTTTGACATTAACGCATAAATGTGAGCTTTTGAACAATAATACAAATGATCTTAAGTAATAAGTGTGACAAATTTGAGAACAATCGGATCAACAAAAAACTTATTTCGAAAAAATACTTTTTAAAATCTACCTTTAGCGCTCTGATGATCCGTTTTTATTGTTTTCGCAAAAGCGTTATAGGAACTTGTCACACTCATTTTTGCTGTAGATTTGCCTCGTTAAGTGTTTCAGAGTGCGTCAGAGACTTCGCTGTTAAATTTTATTGTAAGTTTAGAACGTGCTAACATTAAAGACATGTTTGTCAAAGATAATAACTTTCGCTTTCTTCCATTTAAACTCGTAAACTTCACGGGTCTACCTAGATTTACCTACGTGATTTTAAGGGCTTGCTGGAATTGTAAAAACCTATTTTAAAGATAGGTATCTTTAAAGCCCCTCATTCTTTTTGAATATTGAATCGGTGAAAGATTCAGCTTGTTTTGCGATAATCGATAATAAATGTTTTAATTTTTTCGGATAAGTCAGCATGAAGCTTTATAAAGTACGGGAATTTTTGACATTTTGAAAATGGATCAATCGTATTAAAAAAAATCTTCTCTTTCATAAACTTGTTCAATATTTAAATCTTGCTGGTTTTGTGTTAAAGCGAATTTTCAGATTTAAAATATGAAGGTTCTCGACTGTACCTCTCTGTCGCTCAGTTTCAGTTAATAGCTCTTGATGTTTCAAAACCGCCGATATAAACATTAACTTTCTTTTTCTTTAATTCGTCGAAAGTTCAACATTCGTCGTAAACTGAGCTCGTTTTCATCTAAAAAGGCTTTGAATGTTTCAGTTTTGAAATTGTTCTAATGTATTTGTCCATAACTTAGTTATTTTGATGAGTTTCGAGATTTTCAAAATTGCCTTTGATAAATAAACGACTTAAGTTTTCCTTGGTACAAAAATGTCAAACATTGGCTGTGACATATGAACATCATTTCATGTTTTTTGTAATACACTGTTGCAATTTCAAAGGAACAATATTTATTTGGTAGAAGGCATTGCAATTCGAACAATAATTATAGATATCTTCAATTACTTGTAAGTATGTCTACTACTGTATTATAATTATGCTCAAGTAAAACAGACAAACAAGAAAAATCGCACTATGTAATACTCAGTGCGGATTTTAATGCTAAAATTGGACCGAAAGGGGTAGACGAAAACTGCGAATATATTGGTAAATTTGGTTTAGAGGAAAGAAACATCAGAGGAGAAAGGCTAATAAATTTTCTCTCAGAAGAGAAAATGTACTGTCTAAACACATTTTACAAAAAGACACCCCAACGCAAATGGACATGGATTAGCCCATTTAAGAGATATAAAAACGAGATTGACTGCATTCTCTCGAACAACCGAAGAATGAGCGTATATGTCTCGGTTCTGAACCATTTTGACACAGGGAGCGATCACAGACTGGTACTGGGCTAGACTTGTTTTCCAACATAAAATCGAAAGAGGAAAACTCATATACAAAACCAGGTTCCCCACAAATTAAACTCTCACAAACAAAAAAGAGGAATATCAGCAAGAACTAAAAAATAAATTGGAACCTGTTGAAGATCACAAAAAATTGCACCTCGCTGATCTATCGACCAAAATACGTTCAGACATCCAAGTAGTGACCAAGAAAGTATGCACACGCAATGGAAACGCAAGACAATGCAAACTAACTCAATAAATGAAGATGCTGATGGAAAGAAGGCGCGAACCCAGAAAAGAGTCAACCCACTACCAAGAACTCAACAATATAGTAAGAAGAAAAATACGTGAAGACCTAAGAACCTACAACACTAAAATAATACAACAAGCCATAGAAGATAACAATAACATGAAAGTACTACGTAAAAACAAATCGAGGAGGAAACAGAAAATAACAAAGATCAAAGATAAGGAAGGAATTGTTTCAACAGACCGACGAAGCATCACAGACATAATAAAGGAATTCTACCAAAAATTAGACAAGTCATGTATCTCAGACACGTCAAATGCAAAAACAACAAAGATTATGAATGTCGGATCCGAAGAAATTCCGGATATAACAAACCAAGAAAAAAGAACCGCATTGAAACAAATGAAGAATAGAAAAATATCGGGCAACGACAACATAACCAGCGAAATGTTAAAAATGGGGAGGGGGGGGATCTACTAGTCAAATCACTAAGGAAACTCTTCAATAAATGCGTAAATGAAGGTAAAATTCCTGAAGATTGGCGAAGCGCAGAAGTCACCCTTATACACAAAAAAGGAGACGATAAAAATATTGAGAACTCTCGACCGATAAGCCTTCTGTCACACGTATACAAACTGCTCTCTAGAATAATAATAAACAGACTAACATCAAAGTTTGACGCTTACCAACCAGTGGAACAAGCGGGAATCCGCAAAGCTCTCAACACCCTTGACCTGGTTCCGAGTGGCACAGGACAGAAATTCGTGGAGAGTCCTGGGAGAGGCCTTCGTCCAGCAGTGGACCGAGAGAGGCTCAAGAAGAAGAAGAAGAAGAAGAAAACAGATATTGCTAATCTAAAATAGAACATGTACATTGAATATTTGACTTACGATAACGTAACACACAGATCAGGTGTTTTAAAAGTAGGCTGATTAAATAGAATAGTTTCACTTCATCAAAAACATTGATTACTATGCGATTGCGAATCTCTACTTTTCCATAATTGACAACCTTTATAATTTTTTTTCCTGACTGTACTTTAATTCATTCCAATGTATTCCTGGGTTTTCAGTCAATTTTATTGTCACTAATTATGGTGTTATGTGATGAGCCCTGCGTTTCGTCCCGGGTCTACCTATTGGACTCGTCAGTAAGGCTTAGGTAGACCCTGCCTTACGCCGGACATCGGTTATACGCATTCGGACGTAAATGAACCGAGCCGGTGTAGATCTTGTGCGGTGAGATGTTGGCAACCCGTGTTGCCGATGCTGCCACTCGTTCCATTCTGCTTTTTTTCCCCAAGCATCTATCTTCGTTTTTGATATTCTTTTTCCTGACTGTACTTAATTCATTCCAATGTATTCCTGGGTTTTCAGTCAATTTTATTGTCACTAATTAACACATAACAACCATAATTAGTGACAATAAAATGATGAACCAGATACACCATAATTAGTGACAATAAATTGACTGAAAACCCAGGAATACATTGGAACCTTTATAATATCATCTATGGTGCACACTCCAAATTGAAATTTTGCGTATTTATTAGAAGGGATTAATTGTTGTGTATATTTTCCTGACTGTGCTTCAATTTATTTCAAAATTTCCTGGGTTTCAGTCAATTTTATTGTTTATTATTTAAAATTCCAATGTATTCCTGGGTTTTCAGTCAATTTTATTGTCACTAATTATGGTGTTATGTGATGAGCCCTGCGTTTCGTCCCGGGTCTACCTATTGGACTCGTCAGTAAGGCTTAGGCAGGGCTCATCACATAACACCATAATTAGTGACAATAAAATTGACTGAAAACCCAGGAATACATTCGAATGAATTAAAGTACAGCCAGGAAAAAGAATATACAAAAAAAAAAAATATTTAAAATGTTACAAATACGTTTCGGTGTCTTTCTCCACCATCATCAGTTTGTCTAAAATATACATTTTTACATTTATTATCAATTTAATTAAAAAAAAAACTTTCACAAAATTAACATATTAAAATTCAAATCACACACATATTAAAAAGTACAATTAGGAACATTGGTTTTCAGGTGATGAGTCAGGACAAATATGTTCGGGAAAAGACTAGAATCTATTGTTTAGAGATTCAAATTTAACTTACGTGTCTAGATGCTTCTACCTTCACATTTGACTGGACATTGAATTCCCTATTTTATTCGACATCGAGCGAGGGAACGAAAAAAACCTGTTTATACTTCGCCTTTTCTTTGCATTCTTGGAATTGCTCTGCAATTCCTCAATATCAGCTGTTTACTTTTCACTTACCTGGTCCATTCAGTTCATGCATGCGCTCATTTAATTAGTGTGTGATACACAGAGCTAAGATTGTCTGTGTCTGATCTAAAATTTATTGCATTCTGGTGTTTTTTGATCTGTATCATTTCATGGATTCTTCTCTTATTATAGTTGTTTTCATTGTTTAGTATTTTTGTGTTATCGAAATTAAAAATATGCAATTTTTGTTGTGTATGTTGTGCTAATGCTGTTGCATTTTCGTTAACCTTTCTTAAGCTATATTTATGATCGTATATTCTTTTTTTGAAATATTGTCCTGTTTGACCTATGTATGTGTTGTCACAGTTCAAACAGTCAATCCTGTATATTACGTTAGGTGTGTCCAACTTATCGCTTTTAGGTTTAAATTTTGTGAAACATTCTTTTACCAAGTTGTTTTTAGTTCTTTCTGCTATAGTAATATTATGTGGTTTCAGAACAATCTTTATTTTTTTGTTGATTTCTGGTATGTACTGAATATGTATATGATTTCTTTTATCTTATTTATATTATTTATGTTGTTCCATTTATTTGAATTGTAGATTTTATTAATTCTTTGTTTTATTATTGGTTCAAAGAAAGCTTTGGGATAGTTGTTCATTATTAGTATCTTTTCTATTTTTTCAAGATTTTTTGTTCTATATCATAAAAGAAAAGGAAAAAAAGATCTGACTACAAATATTCAAACAAAACTAAATAAAATAATAAATTCATGGCATAAAAATAAATTCATAACGGATAATTTGAAACGAACACTGTCTTGCAACAACGGCCGAGCACCATATATATATATGGCCTGCCAAAGCTTCACAAAGCAGGCCACCCATTGAGACCGATAGTTAGCAACATAAATGCCCCAACTTACCAATTATCTAAATATCTGTCATCTGTGTTGAGTAATATATTGGGAAAGTCACAATATCACGTTAAGGACTCATGGAGTTGCTGTGAATTTATAAAAAAGCAGAGAATACCTGAGAACCATCGCATAATATCACTGGATGTGGTGTCGTTATACACAAACATCCCGGTAGATTGCTCAATACAGTGCATAAGGGGTAGATGGTCTGAAATAAGGGAGCACACATCATTGCCCGAAAATGAATTTATTGGGGCGGTAGAGCTGTGCCTTTAGTCCAATTACTTCCAGTACGAGGGAAATTTCTATTCACAAATATATGGAGTAGCTATGGGGTCTCCCATAGCTGCAACAATTGCAAACCTCGTGATGGAAAGTCTGGAAGAAAAACTAATACCTGATTTGAATTTTGAGTGTGGATTTTTTAAAAGATACGTGGATGACTGCATAATGTGCCTGCCAAACCAAAAAGTTCAATACACATTAGATAAATTTAATGCATTCCATGAGACCATTAAATTCACCATTGAGGAAGACAAAAACAAATCAATAAACTTTTTGGATATGACGGTTATATATGAAGGTAATGGGGAAATAAAAACAAACTGGTACACAAAGGATGTGTGGTCTGGTAGATACTTGAATTACCAATCATATGCACCTATACAATATAAAAAAAGTGTTGTAACAGCTCTTACTGATAGAGCGATTAAATTGGCACATTATGGATATAGAACAAAAAATGTTGAAAAAATAAAAGAGATACTAATAATGATCAACTATCCCAAAGCTTTCTTTGAACCAATAATAAAACAAAGAATTAATAAAATCTACAATTCAAATAAATGGAACAACATAAATAATATAAATAAGATAAAAGAAATCATATACATATTCAGTACATACCAGAAATCAACAAAAAAATAAAGATTGTTCTGAAACCACATAATATTACTATAGCAGAAAGAACTAAAAACAACTTGGTAAAAGAATGTTTCACAAAATTTAAACCTAAAAGCGATAAGTTGGACACACCTAACGTAATATACAGGATTGACTGTTTGAACTGTGACAACACATACATAGGTCAAACAGGACAATATTTGAAAAAAAGAATATACGAGCATAAATATAGCTTAAGAAAGGTTAACGAAAATGCAACAGCATTAGCACAACATGCACAACAAAAATTGCATAGTTTTGATTTTTTTTTTAAAATACTAATCAATGAAAACAACTGTAATAAGAGAAGAATCCATGAAATGATACAGATCAAAAAACACCAGAATGCAATGAATTTTAGATCATACACAGACAATCTTAGCTCTGTGTATCACACACTAATTAAATGATCGCATGCATGAACTGAATGGACCAGGTAAGTGAAAAGTAAACAGCTGATATTGAGGAATTGCAGAGCAATTCCAAGAATGCAAAGAAAAGACGAAGTATAAACAGGTTTTTTTCGTTCCCTCGCTCGAGGTCGAATAAAATAGGGAATTCAATGTCCAGTCAAATGTGAAGGTAGAAACATATAGACACGTAAGTTAAATTTGAATCTCTAAACAATAGATTCTAGTTTTTCCCGAACATGTTTGTCCTGACTCATCACCTGAAAACCAATGTTCCTAATTGTACTTTTTAATGTGTGTGTGATTTGTATTTTAATATGTGAATTTTGTGAAAGTTTTTTATTTAAATTGATGATGAATGTAAAAATATATATTTTAGACAAACTGATGAAGGTGGAGAAAGACAACGAAACGTATTTGTAACATTTTGAATGATAAACAATAAAATTGACTGAAATCCAGGAATAATTTGAAGTGATTAGTGAGTATATTTTTGGACTTTTTAATTACTGTTTGAAGTTGTGTTACATACAGGCAATAACAATCTTAATTTGTGATTGTTTAATTATAATCAATTTCTCATATTCCAGCTAATCCAAAGATTTCGCCTCTACCGTATACTTTATATACAGCCGATATCCCAACGCTTTTTATTAAAAATATAGGACTATGCGCAGCCGTTATGGCTGTTTTTAGGCAACAGCATATCATGCACAAATTAAGCTTGCTGACACCGTATTTTGACAAATGAAGCTCAAAATAAATCCAAAGAAGATTGAACTTATATACTTCAACCGCAAGCGCCTCAATAACAAAATCATTTCACCACCCACTGATGGTATAAAACACTTCGATCAAGTGCGAGGTGAAATACCTGGGATTTAAAATAGACCAGCAACTTTCAATCACAAAGCATATCAACCATGCAATACAAAGAAAGGAAGTTATACTTTATTTTGACGCCGACCTCGTTACCTCAAGCAACTTCTCCTTCCAAAATTAACATTTATTAATTCGCAGTTTTTAAGAACCTATCATATTTTGGTTAAAAAATGTTGAAAAGAAACCACCGAATCGATCACCTTTTCATGGAGCATCTCTTCCAAGTATGTTTAAAAGAGGTTATCTTAGAAACAGTTGAAAATGTCTATTCAATCGTAATGGGCCTTTAGATAGACCATCTCAAAAACGGTAGTTCACTCATTAGGTTTCATTAGAAATGTTCAACCTCTAAAAAGTTAGGTGCAACAAAGGACGCCGCAGGCTTTATAACTTTGTGACGCTTTTAGCATCGCCGAAAACTTCAAATAATTAATACTTAATGTTATCGGTGCCGAATGTAAAGTGATTGGAACCAGCACTTTTATATAATGAAGAATACAATGTTAATGACAGTTTGTTTAAGATTTTCTGGCATCCTATTGGCTTCATTATATTTTTCAGTTGCCATTTAGTTATTACTTAAAAGAACTTACCGATTTATTTACTGTTTCTTTCGCAAAAACCCTGCCTGTGCCTGCACTTCTTTGTCATAGTTTTGTCCAGTTCATATATCGCTCACTCTATATCGAAATAGCACTTATGGAAGCATGTTATTCTTTTATCATTTTGGCGCGTTCTGCTGAGCTTCCAGGGTTATAATAGAAAGATATAAGTTGTGATTGGATGACCTGCTATTCTATCATTATGTAGTATTTGATATGTAAATTGTTTATAAATTGCGAAAATTAAAACTGTTGCGTAAAGATAGAACTGTTCGTATCAACTGTACAGCAGGATTGCGGATTTAATCCTGTTAGCTGTATAAATATGATGTTCTCTAAAGATTTTTCTCACTGTAATTTGATAGAAAATTTCTCTTGTGTGCAGTTTAGAATATCATTTTTGATGTCTTGCAGGACGTTCTTGTTCCGATATATTATACGAGTTCATTTTTGTCTTGATTTTGATTTAAATTGAAATTCTTTAGGCATATTTTAATACCAATACCTAAATGTTAAAACTAATATATTTCTGCTTTTTCACATACAATAAGCCGCAATTTTATCATCAAGTTATGCCCCTTCAGTGCATTAGTAAGTAGTGTATGAAGTAATATTTAAATATAATTAGGTCTCCAAATTTCGCAAAGAGAATTTCTAGATTTGCAAGTTTGGCTAAAGTTATTTAATGCTTTCTAAAGCCGCGTCTTAATTCCAGTTCACTATATTATTTAAATTTTTATGAAGAAAAAGAGAATTTAAATTAATCTATTATGTAATTAAATTGTAGTATATTTATAATTATAAATTTAATAAACAATTCAATATTTTGTTTCAGGTCACAAATTTAAATATGTACCAGACAGATACTACACCTATAAATATTCCATCGAAGCAAGAAGTATATTCAACGGTACAAGTAAAAACGAGTCAACATTGTTCATTGATGCTGACGTTACGTTTAATTTCTTAACGCCATGTGATGGCTTGCTGACCCTTTCCGACGTAACATTAAGCGAAATTGCCTCAAGAGACAATGAAGAAAATCCCACTTCCACTAATAGTCAGCTATTTTCCGACATGATAAGCGAATCCACTCTGAGGTTTGCCTTCAAAGACGGAATTGTCTATGAGATATGTCCAGACGAGAATGAAAAAACGTATCCTTTGAATTTTAAACGAGGAATTTTATCGATGTTGCAAAATAGCATGAAAAGATTTGACTTGGATTATTCTGGAGATGAAGAAGATGTTCGAGGTGTTTGCTCGACTACTTATGCGGTTCTCGGAGCAAAAGAAACCAGTCTACTCATAGAAAAAACAAAAAAATTGGATAGTTGCACCGACAGAATAAAAATCAACTCCGTTGTTCAGATGACTCCATCCACTTTTCAATCGGTTAGTACGTTTTTTACCAATTACTTTAATCGCATGTCTAAAATATAAAATACAGTTTTTTAGAAGAGTTTTTAAAACATACTTATTCACTCAAAATACGTTCTTTTCTTCATTCCTGGAAATGAAATCATTTAAAAAAATATTATTTATTTGCTCATTTACTAATGGATTGGGGTACTTTTATAGCGCGTTGAACCCTGACTCCTGAATCAAAGCGACCATTGAACATCATGAAATGCTCATGAATTTTGATCGAATTTAATTATTCGAATAAAATATGATTGAATCGCCACCGTTCATTTTGTATAAGGTGAATTAATACAACCCGTAAAATCCTACGTCCACTCATTACTTCTAAAGTCCTTCTCCATGTCGCTTCTATTGAGCCCACCTCAGTTTTTAAAAAAAATTAAAATCCTAAATAAAATTTTACACTTCATTACATTCAAAAATGTTGTTGCCTTGTAACCAGTAATCCATTTTACATTTCTGAATCACATCAAAGCAGATGCAATCACTGAGTTGTAATAACATGTCCTGATATTTACGTTGATTAGTCTGCAAACTCGTTTGAATCATGAAATAAAATTATTCTACACGGTTCGACTTTTACTAAATATTACAATATATTCATCAGAACAATTGTTTTAACAGTCCGTTTGATAATAGAATGGTCTACCAATAAATGCCAACAATAGTACAATAAAGCTGGTAATTGGGGTTGATCGAAACGTTTTCAGTATTTTCATGTGTCAGCGATAAATCGAAGAAGTCTTAATTAGGCAAAGATCAAATTATTTCATCGCCAGTAAATTAAAATCATTGATTTCACCTGAAAAGTAATCAAACTATATTGTATTTTATTGAGGGCATGTGACGATACATCAATTTCAATAATGCTTCCAAAGTTCGGAATTTCAAGTTCTTTAAATTCCAATTTAAACAACTTTTTTCCAAGTCCCATTTCACTGTGTGTACATTACATTTATATTAACTCCGGGGATAAACAAGTTTTTAAATCTGTTGCTGCTGATATGAGGGATTAAATTAGTAGGTAATTGCAGTTAAAAGTGATTTTTAATACTTTAATATACACGTCTTTATTTTTATGTGTATTGCAAATTGAGCAATAATTTTAATAAATTCGTATGCCATTTTACAAGATTTGCGTGCCTTCTTGTTAGAACGAATATCTCTGGTCACACACGTTTCAAATCTGATTACAATAACATCTGATTTCAAAGTCCTTTGATTTCTTATTTGGGAAATCTGTTTCAACAGCGAATTTTTTTTGAACCTTACTGTTTCAACTTGATCCCTATTTTGTTTTCGTAGTTAAGTCTTATGTTTACTGTTTGGGGACGATAATGTATTAATTATAATTATTGTGTACACTTTCCTGACTGTATTTCAATTTAATTCAAAAGAAATTACTGGGTTCCAATCAATATTATTGTTTATTAGTCAAAACTTTTACAAATACGTTTCGGTGTCTTTCTCCACCATCATCAGTTTGTCTGTATGAATTTTGAAACGAGTTAAAAAGGACATATAGAAAATTGCAAGCAAAGTTGGCAAAAGAGAGGAACAGAAGAAACTTCCTAACCAGATGCATGAATCTGGCCATCATACCAAAATTCATACAGACAAACTGATGATGGTGGAGAAAGACACCGAAAGGTATTTGTAAAAGTTTTGACTAATAAACAATAATATTGACTGGAATCCAGGAATTTCTTTTGAATTAATTATAATGTAATTAAAAAAAAGATTTTGTCTGGATTGTTGACACCGCTATTTCTTATTGGAAGTTTTTCCTTGCATTCATTTCAACATGAGAGATCATGTACAGAACTATGCTAATTGTATAAAAATACTTGAATCACTTTAGGAAAAGATGCCTGATTACCTTTTGTTGTCTAATTTATCCATCCCCATTTTAATTGGTGACACTGGAAATAAACAGCTGGAAACTCTATCGTCAATTTTTCATGCTGAAAATTACTAGATGATCTGTTGATGATAGATGAATTACTACTGATTAAAAAAAATAATCTGAAAAATACCTTCGGTACTTTACATTTGAAGAGTACAAGGAAAAAACAAGGAATGTCACATTTTATACATTTTGAGATAAAGAAGATTAAAGGTTCAATTCTTGTGCAACGTGAAAACTACTTAGCAGGATTGTTTAATTTTCATACATGATGTTTTTTAAGTGACGTAATCAAAGACCCTTTATTTTTTTAACATCAATATCTGAGGCAAGGAAAAAAGATCAAAAACATTTTATTGCTTTGTTTAAGAAATATAAACAATTCCAACATTTATTCATGTGCTTCAAGCTGATATATTCGCAAGACATCTAAAAATATTTTTATTAGAAAAACAAAACTTGCTAAAAATTATTTAAGTACCTTCGTATGCCTTCTGTGGATCATAAAATTCATTAGCATTAAGCTTTCGTTCATTGCCTGCTGCTCTTTTTATTCTGACACTAGTTTGTTGGCACCATTATACGACGAACGATGCATCAACATACGAGGATGATCTGCTACTGCTGAAATTTCTTTAATTTGCTGGATTTTGAAAGGACACTTAGCAACTTAACGAAGTCCGGTGTTTAGTAATGAATTCCAGTCTCTAACGATTTCTTGATCTACTTCAATCACAATGAAAGGTTCTGGTTTTAACCGTGACGTTCTCAAAAGAGAATACCATTCAACAGGAGTTTCCACCTTTACCTTCAAATTAACACCTCCAAAATTTTTATCACATTCCATATACGAGTCTCCTTGTATTGGAAAAGTGATCTTAACAGAATCGATTTTTTTACGATGATAAACTAAATAGTGAACAAACTTGAACACTAAATAGTTCTTATTTTGACCACCGGCTGAATCGCAGAAGACCTCGAAACTCCTGACTCTTTCATCTAAGATATTGTACACAAAGGGATATAAAAAAGAAACTACTTTGTTGGATCCTTTTTTTGCTTCAATTTCTGAATATCTATAAAAAGTAGATTTGCCTGTAGACAACATGTGAATGTTGAAATTGTAGATAGATAATTGGCGGTTATAATAAACATCATTAGTAGTAATGTTTGGTAAGGGAACATTTTTTTGGTAGTCCATAGCAAACGTCGAATCCGTTTTTGCATCTGTTTTAGCATTTGTTTTCAAAGTGTAGAACTTTTGTAACTTTTTTTAAGGAGGTGATTTAGGATCTTTAATTTTCGTTTTTCTAACTCAGAAGTCAATGTTTCTTTTTCGAGTGCTTTCATTTCTGCAAGAAACTTATCGCAAATGCTGCATGTGTCACTACGGGGATGTCCGAATGACACATTAAATTATACATAGAGTTAGGCTTTCGAGGCCATTCCTTGAAACTGGTGAGTTTTTCGGATTTTTAGACCGTCGTAAAAGATAATTTCTTCCTGACGTTTCGTAAGAACGAGTGGCTTGCATCTTAAGAGGTGGTTTGTTTGAGAGCTTACCTGTACTGATGCGGTTCCTCGGGCATAGTCCGTATTTATGCACCTGTTGTGATGACGTGGCCTGCGTCACCGGCGTCGACGCCTTCTGTTGTTTGTTTTTATGCTCCTGTGTAGCAGATTCTTCTTCTTGTCCTGTGCCGTTACCTTTCCTTGCTGTTTTTGCGTTGGTGAGTGCTTGCTTGCTTCTTTTCTGTTAAAGTTGTCGCTCTGCTTGTGTATTTCGATGGCTTCTCGTATTAGCCGGGGGCGATAGTCTGTTCTTGTGGCTAGGACTTCAGTTTCTGCAAATTTGAAGCTGTGCACTCCCTCGCTGAGGGCATGTTCGGCCACTGCCGACTTTTTCTCATGTCCCAATCTGCAATTTTGTCGATGTTCTTCGATCCTGGTCTTAACCGATCTCTTCGTGGTTCCTATGTAGACGCTTCCACAGGAGCATGGGATTCGGTAGATACCTGCAGTGGCGAGGAAAGGTCTTCTGTCCTTAACCGACCTTAGACATTCCTGGATCTTTGTCGTGGGCTTGTAAATCGTTTTTATGTTGTCTCCTTAGGATCTTCACAATTCTGTCCGCAGCACTGGGAATGGAAGGCAGACAGGCCCTTTGAGTGGTTTCACTCTAATCGGCACGGTCCACCCTTGCTGCTATTTTGATCTCAGTATGAGAGTAGCCATTCTGAAGGAAAGCCCTTTCTAAATACTGTAGTTCCGCTGATAGGTGCTGTGGTTCACATATTTTCCTGGCTCTATCCGTGAGAGTCTTGATGATTCCTTGTTTTTGACTCGGGTGATAGCTGGATAGCTTGTGGAGGTATCTGTCCGTGTGAGTGGCTTTTCGATATACCCGATGGTCCAATTGGTTCCCGTTCCTAGATACCAAGACATCCAGGGAAGCCAACTGTTGGTTTTGTTCAACTTTCATGGTAAATTGTATTTCTGGATGTTGTTTGGAAGTCGTTGAGGAACTTGTCCAGGTAATGGCGTCCATGTCTCCATATCACGAACGTGTCATCGTCATATCGATACCAGATAATCGGCTTAAATGGTGCGGTTCTCAAAGCTGTTTCCTAGAATTTCTCCATGAAGACATTTGCTACAACCGGGCTGAGTGAGCTTCCCATGGCTACTCCTTCCTTTTTATCGTCGAAGTCTTCATTCCACAGGAAGTAGACAAGCTTTGAAGAGATTTGCGGTACTCTCCTCAAATAGCTCTGACACTAGTTTTATAGATTCGTCGACGGGTACTTTTGTGAACAGTTACACGGCATCGAAATTGGCTAGCATGTCCGTTGGTTCCAGTCTCAGATCCTTGATTTTGCTAATAAACTGCTTAGATAGATAGATAGATACATAGATAAAATTTATTAAACATTCACATTACTAAATTCACAAACAAAGTTTAAAACAAAAAACATAAGTCAGTAAAATGTCCCATGTCTGGCCAGATGTTCGGCCGGTTGCTCTTTGCCCATGATCTAAATAGGCGCGCTAAGTCGTCCATTACCTGGGCAGTGCCCTAACATGGACATTCCCGAGCTAGCCATACGCACGACAACGTCAGGAGATAGTCTTGAAGTGGCGGTTTTGGTTTTATTCGAGGGGCATTCATTAAGGAAAAAAGGTCTTCCTGAAGGGAAGCCAAAAACCCCTTTTGCTTCGACCTTTAAGTTTGATACTGTCAGCCGTGGCGTTAACCGCCGGCAGTTTCAACTAGATGACCAAATCCATCCGCCCCCGCCCCGATCGGTGCCAGGACCAGCCAACACCAGCCAGAACGAGGCAGGACGAACCCGTCAAGTCACGTTATGTTGGATTTGTGCGTTTCCAGCCTGCTAGAAACGACTGTCTGCAACTGGCAGGCAATGTTTGTTTGTCGTCACGTACTGTCAGGGACAAAATCCTCATAAAATATGGGAAGTCGCTTATACAGGGGACCATGGGTTGGCCGATCGTTTGCTCTTACTTGGGTGATATTTCGCGTGAGGACTGAGCCTTGCACTCCGCTATGATAAAATTTTTCAGCGATGGTATCCATATAGTCGGCTATATAGGCCATCCCTGTAGCTTCGTGCATTTCGGTTATTCTGGTGTATCTGTCAGCCGATAGGACGCCTCTCAGGAACCTATTTTGGGTCCTTTGAACACGTCGTCTCGTGGAATCACAGACAGAGTGCCAGACAGGGGAGCCGTAGGTCAGTATGGGCCTTATAGTGGAGGTGTAGAGCAGAAGTTTATTTCGAGGTGATAGGAAAGAATTTGGCGCCAGAAGAGAGTACAACTTTCTTCGGGCCATGGCAGTCTTTTGTACAGCATAGTCAACATGCTTATTGAAATGGAGTCGGGCGTCTAGTTTGAATCCCAGGTATTTCACCTCTTTTGTTGGTTTGATAGGAGTATTTTGGACCACGAGTGGTGATAAGATTTTGTTGTTAGTGAATTTGCGCGAAAAGATAATAAGTTCCGTCTTCCTGGGATTCACTTTAAGTTTCCATTTGTCAAAATACGGCGTCAATAAACTCAGGTGATGTGCAATGCGAGATTTCGCAGCCTGAGCATAAAAAGACGATGCGTAGATAGCCGTATCATCAGCGTATAGTGCTATTTTTGTAGTGGGAAGTTTTGGAATGTCTGCTGTGTACAATGTATATAGCAGTGGCGAAATCACTGTTCCTTGTGGTACACCTGCCGCGATGCGTCTTTTGGCAGAAGTGGAATTCTCCACTTTCACCTGGATGGAACGGTTTTTTAGGTAGGACGCTATCAGGGAAACTAGGTAGAGTGGCAGTGAATGCACTGCAAACAACTTGTACAGCAGGCCTGTGTGCCAGACTGTGTCAAAGGCCCTTTGCATGTCGAGAAGCAGCATAACCGTACTTTGAAGCTTATTAAATGCTGCATAGACATCCGTTGCGATCCTAGCAGTCTGCAGCGTTGTGTTGTGTCTTGGTCGAAAGCCAAACTGCTCATCCGGCATTAAACTTCGAAGCTCGGCTGCTGCCTGTAATCTCGAATGGATGACCTTCTCGGTTAATTTGCCGAGGGTGTTCAACAGGGAAATTGGCCTATAAGAGGCGGGTTCGGTCGGGTTTTTGCCCGGCTTTAAGATGGGGATTATTACAGCGTTTTTCCAGTCCTGTGGGAAGTGCTGTAATTTAAGGACTGCGTTGACTATTTGTACTATTAGCACAATAGTTTTCCGCGGTAAGTTTTTGAGGAGTAGATAAGGGATGCCGTCTGGCCCGGGGGCTTTTCGGCTAGGGAGGCGCCGAAGACACGATTGTATCTCCGACGGGGTTGTTATATAGGAATGCAAAATCGAGGGTGGATAGGATACTTCCGTTCTACAAAAACAGCGGTCTGTCTTTCAATTTCGTTATCCTGAAGGGCTGGTTGGACCTTGTGTACTTCTGCCTTCTGCCAAGTCGGCGAGCAGCTCGCACTTGTCACTGGTGGTAATATAACTCCGCCCCTCTTTTTCAAGAGCGGGGACTTGCTCATAGCCTTTTCGCAGACTTCTCGACAGTTTCCACAGGGAATTGTCACGGGGAGTCAGATTTCGCAGTTTCTGCTTTCTGCTTTCTGAAACTGCTTAGAGTCTCTGATATAAGTGTCTGTGGATCCTATATGTGGCGGCAGAAGAGAGGCTAGATATTTTGCCACATCGCATGTTGGCGATCCCGGAGCACTGACAATCGGCCTAAGTGGGACTCCTTCCTTGTGAATTTAGGTAATCCATACAAACGTGGTGGAAGGGCTTCTGACTGAATGATCTTCTTCATGACGGTCTTATCTAATGATGACATTTTTATAAGGCGGTTGATGTTCCTGAGCTTGACCTGAGTCGGGTCCTTAAAACTTTAATGTTTTATAGTGTCAATTGTCTCCCATTTCATGATATTGTAATTTTAATTTCTTTCAAACGGATGTCATTCTTCCCAAGTACGGCTTTCGTTACTCGGGTGTTTGAGATGTCTCATCTTTGTCAGTGTCGAACTGTATAAAAAGAATAATATCATAAAACATACGAAATCAGGACTTTATTATATTATTTGAAACAACTAACCATATTTAATTATCTTATGACCACTTTATCGCACAAACCACTAACTACAACCAAATAACTTAAAAATAAGCTGACCGTAACAGCCACACCTGAGATATTCTGAGACTGACTTTTGTTCGGTAGAGCGTTGACATTCCTCGTTCTTTTCCTGTGTTCAAATACTTGAACAATTTATATATATATTGATATTTCTTGGTGTTACCCTGTATTGCTAATCCAGTCTATAGTTCTCAGTTTTTACTAGCAGAAGGCGCGGTAAGCCACAATTCATAAAAAAGTGACATTCCTTGTTTTTCCCCTCTTCATTTGTAGTTAACTGGATAGGTTAAGAGAAAGAAGTGACACCTAAATGCTGATTGATAACTGATTTTATTTCTTTATAATACCAATTACTCTTTCAAAATCATTTTCATTGATTATTTATTCGCAATTTCATCACTTCCTTTAAGCTGATAAATATGCTTTATTGCCGAAGTTATTAACTGCAAACACAATTGTCTAACCCCATAATCAGAGGTTTCAAAATAATCAACCAAACTAATAAATATAAGTGCTACCAAAGCATGTTTTATTCCATTGTCAACAGATTTCGTTGCTGCGAATTCAATTTTTTTGCTTAAATATTCATTGATTCTTGAGCAGTTTTAATACTTCTATGAAGATGGCTGAATTAAAAAAAATTATGGCCAGTAGTAGTAAACATCTTTTTTTCTAAAAAAGGCTGTCGACCTAACGGTCTTTCTGCCCTTGTTTAATACATGTAGTCTTAATCTAAATAAAAAACAAATATGAAAATTCTCTTATTCTAGGTTAACAATCTTATCAAATAAACTTTCCAATTCCAATGACAACAAAAAATTATTTTATTGTCCAGTAGTCAGTTGCGTTTGTAAGTGTTCGAGTAGCGTTGATGTAGGGAAACGGAAGCGGGATTGTCTGGTTGGTCTTGTAAGACAAAGGGGATTCAGTAGGGGTTGTTTGTCCATTTTGTCTGTAGATGTATGAGTCTTTCCGTCCGTATGAGCCGAAATCTTTGTCATGTTTGTGCGTTTGTATAGTAGTTGGGTGGAGGGGTTGTGTAGTGGGTTTTGGGGGTGTCTTATTCGTGTTATTAGTCTTAGTGCAATTTGTTTTGTTGTTTGTATATAACGTTTTGTCCTTTCTGTTCCGTTGGTCATGAGTATATGTTCATAGTTTAGCAAGGGTCTGCAAATAGCTTTATATATTTTGGTGGCGGTGTTTGTGCTAATTCCTCTGTCTTTGTAGGTTAGTGATCGGAAGTGTTTTGTTCTCTTTATTGTTTCTGCCCTGATGTTTCGTATGTGTTTAGTGTATTTTACGTCGTTGGCCATATAATTCAAGAACCGCGTTTGTATGTTTTACTCTGTCTATCTCTGCATATATTGTACTTATTCTGTTAACATACAATTCTAGCAATCCGGATATTTCAAATTTTTTCAATCAATATCTTTTCTGCGAGTCACTACATTCCCAATAAATAATTATAATTGCAATAATGAGAAAATTGATGGGATTTGAATTTATGTATAACGTTACGTATAAATAATTATAAAATAAATGATCAAATCTGTTAAAATTCGAAACTTGCCCAATCCGATCGAAGAAAGAAACTAATAATTATAGAAAATATTAGTTATTTAAGATTTTGTTACATTATTTGGACTATACATGACGACCTTTCATGATATTTTTTATGTTTTCGAAGACACGATTATTTTAAGTTTTGCATTTAATGATTGTGTCGCAGCTGGATATGATATAATATGAATTTCATAGCTTCATTTATTTTGGTTTGATTACTCGAATAATATGCTGGCCAATTTTGTGAATCGTGTTTAATAAATTTATTTTATGGAGAGCTGCTCTCTATAGAATGCCTTCATTTTAACAATTTAAAAAGTCAATTAAAATCATCTTTTTGGATGATATTATACAATTGCTTCAACTACTTGTAGCTGAGTACCGAGAACTACATCTACTGGAAGTAAAGCATTTGAGCTTCTGGATGTTTTTGTATTGAGATCTATAAATAAAAGTATTGCCCTCCACATGGATAAGACTTGGCCATACCCCATGTGTTGTTTTAGTTTCACGTCGTCACACTGTCGTATCTTCTGATAAACAGTAATCTTATTTATTTGACAGCCTTTTGTCATAATGAATGATGTTTAACATCAAAACCAAAATGAAACTTATTATATCTTATTTTAAAAATACAATTATAAAATATTTAACGCTTTTCTGATCAAATAGTATTGCATTTATTTTAAATCCGAAATTTTCAACTACATTTTTCGCAGATCCCTGCTTCAAAAATCAGTAATAATTCCATATTTAACAATTTTGATTATTACGTCGAAAGCAATAAAGGCAGAGTTTGTCGACGGGAACTGAGAAATAGACATCTATTGTCTAGATTCCTATGTGCTAGCACAGGAAGGAGTATCGCCCATACATTATTAGAATACTGCATTTTTCAATAATATTTTTACTGAACAATTGGGATTTTACACACGTGCATATAAATCCGATCATTTTACAAACAAACAATGTTTCGTCTATTATGCCATATGGTGTTCCATTCAAAACGAAACTGGCATCAGGTTCCATAATTACAAAAAGTGCGTCTGCTGCAAAAAAATACGTTCTGACCGGTTCATTTGTGAATTGAAACTAGAATTTTTGAAATGGTGTTTTACGTTATTTGTTAATGTTTCTAATTGGGTTGAGCTACAGTGTACGGTCCATTAACAGGCATGAGTGAATATTAACAGATATCAAATTCGTTCAGTAAAGATAGGCAGTTTTGATAAATCAATTTAATTAAATTTTGTTGCTTTGAAGGGTTATTCATGTTGATGCGTCGCGAGAAAATTAACAATCTTAATTTTTCCTCTGGCATTTAGATTGTCACAAAGAGCACAATGATGAAAAATAAAAAAATCTGGGCAGAAAGACCGATAGGTCGATAGCCTTTTTTAGAAATAAAGATGTTTACTACTACTAAAAAAATCTGATTGATAATGAGTCGCAATTATCAGATTATTTAAGCGCAACATTGTGGATGAAATCCAAATAATTTGCTACATTCATTTTGGACCATTTGAAACAAATTTTGGAACCCAGCATTTTCTATCATCAACCCTTTAAAATTATATATGAATAACAGATAGCGTATTTCTTTGATGGGAGTAGGAAGAATTTTGGTTTTGGGTATTTATGCTTTTTGGAAACGATTTGATGCAGCGTTAATACAAACTCCTGGTAAGAATGGGAAAAAGATCATTTTCAGACTTTCTTCCATTTGCTTTGTCAGTTTTTCGACGCCACACCAAAAGCAACACTTTTACTTCTCGATAATGTTGAAATAACCGAGTTTTACTAATTTTATTAGAGATGAGTTGAGTTTTAATATTCCTCCGAAGATGATAGTATAGGTATGGAAACGTGCATAAGGTGAAAAAATAAAATGTCGACAAAGTAGCAAAACTCTATTGACTGAATTTATCTATCACGGCATTACCATTACAATGCTAAAAAATTGGATTCTTATAATAAAAGTGTGGAACTGAAGAACATTTACGGACCAGTAAATTAGTTTTCGGTCAATTTTGTGCTCAATATTCTGATCGACGGAAGTTGATCACCATCCTACTGTCACATTGAAAAACATATTTTGCGTTAGAGATTTTAAAAGTTTCGAATCGACACCATCATCAGGCTTTATGCTGTCGAATTTTACGTGAGCCACGTCAATGGGCTATTCTTGCAGGGAAAATTTCGGTAATTAATTGCTGAAAGACCCAACACACTGGAGACTTACCGTTTGAGGTTCTGAAAAGGTCATAGTTTGTTTTCACAATGCTAGGCGTTTCGAATCGATTCCATCCTCAAACTTTACTGAGGCACGTTAAAGCGACGCCTCTGATTTCGGCCAACTTTGAAAGGCATCTTTGACAAACTATTACCGGAAAACAATCATAACAATATTTTATTAATAACACCAAATACGAGGGCACGAACAATTTCAAACACATCTTTAATAATTACTGTTGCTAGGTGATTTTGACACTCACTCGTTTCCTACATTTGCTCGACAATTTTACTCAAGTATCTCAATGCTCACTGTTCTCAATTCTGTTCTTATTCCTGAGGTGTCAATCAAAATCGGAATGTAATCATGAGAAAGATTCCTCTCCTGCTAGAAGTAATCTTCAATTCCCTCAAACCAGATTAATTTTCACAAAAAATACTGTCACAAATAGTAAAACGGCTAATTATCATAAACAAACATTGCCCCAGACAGTTTTCTGCATTGTATTTAAATGTTAATATGTTGAATATTTAACCAAAAAGTATTATAGTATTATATTAAAACATTTTAAAAATTGTGCTTATCTGAAAAAAGTTGCTCCTGCCCGAGGGACGCTCTCCAACTGAACCCTGCGAACAAGTGAGACAGACAGTAACAAACATACAAGATTCAATATGAAAGTACTTTACGCGAACATCAACGGACTTAACAGCAAAAAACCACTTATTTACAATTACATAGAACAAAACGACACAGACTGCTGCATATTTGTAGAGCCTAAAACCAAACTAGGACAAACACCAACGTACAGAAATTGGCAGTATATCTATAGGCATGGAAATACCATCAATCATGCCAGGGGCGGGGTCGCAGCTCTCCTAAAACCAACATCTAAACTTGGAAGAGCAAATCCTCCTTCCCTCAACAACCCTTTGAACGACTGTCTACATTTTACCATACCCTACTTAAACGACCTGATACACATATTTCTGACATACATACACCCACACTCCAACCTAGAACAAAACATACTGACTAAGGCGAGCATCTATAAATATGCAATAATTATAGGCGACTTTAACTTGAACACAAACAAAACGAAACAACTTAAAAGATTTTTGCAAAACTCCGACTTTATAAAACAGCACACCCCACCAACTTTTCTGATGCCCGCAAACCCAGACTCAACACCAGACGTTCTACTGCACACAAGAAACTTGACAAACACCATCAACAACATAAACTTAACCAACGAACTTGGATCCGACCACCTGGCTATTACGTTTAACATAGACTTACAACATACGCAACCTACCTCCAATACACCTCCTATAGAGAAAAACTTAAACCTAACAAAGACTGACATAGGCAAAGTGAAACAACATATACATGACTACATTCAATCACAAGCACAGCACATTTCAATAGAAACCATACAACAACAACTTTCACTAGCCATAGGAAATTTTAGCCCGGAAATAAAAAATGCTTTCTACCGACATACACTACCCAAATACATACTGAGACTAATAAAACATAAGAGAGAACTGTACAGACTATATACAAACACTCAAAATAACGACCTAAAAAAGACACTGATCCAACTTAACAGAAACATTAAAACTCTGATTGGACAATACCGACAAGACAAATGGCTAGAAACATGTAAAGAAATACAGAAGGACAAAGGAAAAACATACTGGCGAAAAATTAAGAAACTGGCGCAATACAGGAAGACTGGCACTACTGACTCAATTGACGAAAACGGAATAGAACGCTACACAGACAAAGAGAAAGCGGACGCATTCGCCAGACACTATCAAAGGGCCTTCAGCATATCGACAAACCCTAACTTCGATAATGACAACTGGAACTTGATCAACGACTGGTACTTAAACTATTTTAACAACTCACCAAACTATGCCTGCACATTGATCACAGACACAGAGTACGATGAAGCCCTAGCGCACATCAAGAACACTGCACCGGGGAAAGATAAAATTAAGGCAAAACTCTTGAAAAGCCTAACTCAAGAAACACACAAACTGATCCTAACTGAATTGAACAACTGCATCACAAATGGCAGAATCCCAGAAACATGGAAAAACGGCTTAATAATCCCTATACTCAAAAATGGACTGGACAATACACAACCGAGCAACTACAGACCAATTACACTGCTTCCAATACTGGGCAAGATTTTTGAAGGCATAATGAAGCAGCGGCTTGAAAGAGTGATTGGAGGATATATACTTACCTACCAATTTGGTTTCAAACAGCATCACTCGACTGTTCATCCGCTCTTTATTTTGGCCAACAATATACAAACTACCCACCTAACTGACAGAAAGACAGCTTGCCTGTTTATGGACATTAATGAGGCTTTTGACAGTGTCTGGCATAGAGGCTTACTATACAAACTATACAAACTACACACACCAACATATCTACTACACACCATAAAGAACTTACTAGAAAACAGACAACTACAAGTACGAATTGACAAGACACTGTCATTTTCTTTTTCCCCTGAACAAGGGCTCCCTCAAGGATCCCCGCTCTCACCGTTTCTCTACAATATATACTGCCATGACATATACAATTACAACCTACCAGACAAAAATCAAATCGACAGATCGGCATACATATTACAATACGCAGACGACAAGGCACTTATTGTACATGACAAAACTACTGAGAGAGCAGCGCAAAGACTCCAAACACTAACAAACAACACAATGACATGGTTTTATAAATGGAGACTAACACCAAACGCGTCAAAAAACCAACTTCTGCTCACAAACCACAGACTCAACGCTGACTCCCCTACAATAACTGCAGACGGCCAAACGACACAACCAAAAAACGACGTAAAATACCTTGGAATCACAATCGACCACAAACTTAAATTCACTAAACACATACGAAACATCAGGGCAGAAACAATAAAGAGAACAAAACACTTCCGATCACTAACCTACAAAGACAGAGGAATTAGCACAAACACCGCCACCAAAATATATGAAGCTATTTGTAGACCCTTGCTAGACTTCGGACATGTACTCATGACCAACGGAACAGAAAGGACAAAACGTTATACACAAACAACAGAACAAATTGCACTAAGACTAATAACACGAATAAGACACCCCCAAAACCCACTACACAACCCCCCCACCCAACTACTATACGAACGCACAAACATGACAAAGATCTCGGAAAGACTCATACAGCTACAGACAAAATGGACAAACAACCCCTACAACTGAACCATACTGAATCCCCTTTGTCTTACAAGACCAACCAGACAATCCCGCTTCCGTTTCCCTACATTAACGCTACTCGAACACTTACAAACGCAACGGACTAGTGGACAATAAAATAATTTCTTCTTGCCACTGAAATCTTATTTATTTAATAGTATTGTTAACCTAGAATGGGAGAATTTTCATATTTGTTTTTTATTTAGATTAAGACTGCATGTATTAAACAAGGGCAGAAATACCGATAGATCGATAGCCTTTTTTAGAAATAAATATGTTTACTACTACTATTGTTAACCTAGAATAGGAGAATTTTCATATTTGTTTTTTATTTAGATTAAGACTGCATGTATTAAACAAGGGCAGAAAGACCGATAGGTCGATAGCCTTTTTTTAGAAATAAAGATGTTTACTACTACTACTACTACTGAAAAAAGATGGTTTCTCCATTTTGGTTGGTGCAAGTTTGTTACAAATAAATTTAGATTGTTTACGACGAACACGTGCATTATACAGTGTGTAGTGTGGTGCACTGTATACGGGGCGTCTACCTAAAGTCATTTAAGTCACTTTAATTTTTTTTTGAAACGTTTAAAAGCGTGACTTTTCCGCTTACACTAATTTTTTTCCTTTTTTCCTTCTATCACTTACACTAAAATAAATTACACTTACCATTAAGTTACTCATTTGTATGTCGCAAGGTCTTCACAAGCATGAACAAAACCCAAGATTTTGAAAAAGCGACCGGCGGCTATCCAATGTGAAAAATGCTATAATTTTACTAAAACACTATGACGGAAGAGCAGTTATTTTATCCATAAAAACCTAAGAGTCCACAGATCTTTTGGAATGGTAACGGAGTGAATTCGCGTCTTTCTTATCCACCATTAAACAATAGACTAATTCAAGAAAATTGCTTGATAATCAACGTGCATTTGAAAGCTGATTCGATTACGATGGCATGTGCATCTACATTTTAAAGATAATTTTTATTTGAAATTCCTTTGTTAATGCGTTTGGAATACCACTCTGTATATCTGTACTTTTATCAGGCCTTATCCGCAGAAACCAATGTTTAGTGTTTAACTCATTTTCAATTTCGACAAAAACATTGAAACGTTCTATTACTTTGCCATTAAGATTCGCTCAACGCATTTAACTGAATTGTTTTATACATTTTTATTAAGCCATCATATTTTTGTTGCAGGGGATGAAACATGAAAATATTCTCCAATCATCAAGTCGATGTGTGCTTTCTATAGATCAAAATATCTACAAGGAAATCAGCTGCGAAGAAAACTTCACATTGGAACCTTTTTCTAATAAAGCTGCAGGGGCCAGTACGATAGTTATCCAAAAATTGGTTTTGAAGGAGCAAGGCGAAAAACACTCTGGAGAGGAAAATGAGATATCAACGCGAACAAATCTGAAATTCGATCATAAGATCCCAAAGCAACCGGCAAACGGCGATCTAAGAAAAACGAGAGATTTAATAAAAAAATTATGCAAAGAAAGCCAACATGACTTGCAAAGCGATTTTTCTGATTTGTTTGGAAAGTTCATTTATGGATTAAGGGGCTTATCGTATCCGGCTTTGTCCAGCTTTTATGCTCATAGCGGATCTGCATGCCCTTCAGCAAAGTAAGTTGGTTTGCAGTTTTTAAAGCACACTCAATTGAACTGCTATTTCAGAGACACATTTAGATGGTAGATAAGAAAGAAGGCAATATAAAAAGGTATTAGGAGTAGTTTACTATTTACTTGAGTAAACTGCTTTAGCTTACTCATTACCGAGTTGAGCAGCGGTTCATATGAGTAAAATTAATTTTTTTTAACAATTTACTTAAATATTTAATATTAAACCTTTTATTATTATGATCATTATTCTAAATTATCCACTCAATCAAATTTGTAATAGCAACGCGGTTTAAAATATATTTTTTCTAGAAAAACTCTTCAAAGATATTGGAAACGTTTTGATTGTGTAAAAATATCTCCTAAATAAATATGACCGCTCGCTTTGTCGTTTTGACCTAAAAAAGCTAACTTCTCTGTATCCATGGGAATTTATTGGGCGTAATGCTATAAAAATAAGATTATCAAAGCGTTGGTGTATATAGTAAAAACCCTGTTTAAATATATTATAAATGTGGAAAATGCTACACGAGCATGTTTTTTATTTTGCAATAAGAGTCGACTTGTGACTTTTATTGCATTATTATAAAAATTATTGACGAATGATTTGTATTCACAATTTTATAACTTATTTCTTATCTGGCAAGGAAAGATGAATTTGAGAGACTTATGCCAGTTATTAGGATTTTAGGGCACAAACGCTCTTGATCGACTTGGGATTATTGGAAGCACACGAATATCAATATGCCTTAATGTTTCCTGATATGCACTTGTCCTGTATCTAAAAATATCAGAAATACATTTTGTAGCTTTCCTTATTGTCAGAAACATTTGCCAGTAGTTAGAGTTTACGAGCTGCAATGAAATAAAAATGGTATTAACGTACGAGTTATTATTTAAGATGAAGAAACAATTTATTTTATCTATTACTAAATAGCGTAATATATAAAGCTTTGCCTCTGATGTGTGATTAGAAAGTTAAAAACTGAAAAAACGCACTTTTGTTGCACATTTAATATTCCAGAGGATTTGGAATGTTTGGGGGTTTCTCATTCCCCAGTTAACCTAGTTATTCTAAATTGGAGACGAGCGTTAATAAACCGACCCAAAGCGATTTAACCGCCAATTAAAAGTGCTTTGATTTCTAGTTGAGTTGCTTACTGTCATACTAAGTGTTTAATACATTCGTTATTGTTATTTTGTGGCTGCTCTACATTTCTCCTCTATATTTGTACGTAATTCTGAATTTTCAATTGGCGGTTTATAGGAGCCATAGCTTTTTTCGTTTTATCGGTTCTATATAACGCGTATTTTTAGGTTTATTGTCGTTTTAAATATTTGTTATAATAGAGTAAATTAGTATTCAATATTTCATTAATTTAACAGAACAATTTGTTTTCTTGCATGCGTCTGTCTTTTTTTTATGAATATCTTTTGCTCTGACTTGAAAGTGTACCATTTTGTTTACTTATGAAAAGTACAAAACCCGGAATATTATTAATCTTTATTTAAGCAAGTAAATCTAAGTAACTTTCACAATTGGCTATTTTTCCCGCACTCTAACAGTTTTCGAAATATTTAGATACTTCTTTTTCTTCAAGTAGCACTACAACCCTATGTGGGTCTTGGCTGCAAGCACAATTTGCCTCCATCGACTTTTATCTAGTATTGTTTCCTGTTCATTTTCAACGCCTAATCTTCCGCATATCCGATAGAACATTGTCTCTCCATCTCATTTTAGGTCTTTCCGGTGATCTTCTGCTCGTCGGTGCTTCATGCCATGCTATTTTCAACATTCTGTCACTCGGTGCTCTGTATATGTGTCCTGCCCATCTCAGTCTTTGTGACTTCTCTCACCATACATCCCTGCTACAATTGTTCTAACTTCGCGTTTGTTCTTATTCGATATTGCCCTGGACTAAGATCCTGGGTTGGTCCATATATTTTCGGTCCAAGTATTTTTCGGTCGGATCTTCGCAGGACGTGTTCGTTTGCTTTGGTTAGGGTCCACGCTTCACATCCGTACATGACTATCGGTCCTATAGTAGCACGGTATAATTTTAGTTTTGGGGATCGCGACATTATTCTCGATTGGAACAGTTCTCTTAGTGCATAATAGCATCTATTACCGCTTTGTATGCGGGCCTTCAATTCTTTATTCATGTTGTTGATGTGATGACTACGCCGAGGTATTTGAATTCTGAGACACGTTCAAAATTGTAGCAATCAATAGTTACATTTTGCCCTAGTCGATCTCTTCCGTCATTAATACGTAATCCTGCTGTGTCTGCCTCCTTTTTTCCAAACAACTCTTTGATTTCAATTGTTGTTTTACTGACAAGATCTATATCATCTGCAAATGCCGGTATGAGGTTTGGTTCACTGCTTGAAAAAACTTCTATGTCAATGTTAGCCCGTTTGATCGCAGCGTCCAAAACGATATTGAACAGTATTGGAGACAAAATATCACCCTGTTTCAGGCCGTTGTCCACCAAGTTTTCTGACATGTTGTTCTCAACTTTAACGCACCATCGGCTACCCTCCATGCACACTTTTGAAATATTGATTATTTTCTTTGGGGGATTATTCTCTTATTATCATAGGCTTGTTGGAAGTCGATAAATAGTTGGTGGAGGTCCGTATCAAAGATTTGATATATCATTGATCTGCCGGGTGTAAAGCCGCACTGATAATCACCTATCGATTCTTCCTCGTATGTTGTTATGCGGATTAGAATCACGTTTGCAAGCACTTTATATGCGGTGTTGATGAGAGATATCTCTCTGTAATTTTTGCATACCTAATTCCTTCCTTTTTTATGTAGGGGTATAATAACACTCTGTTTCCAGCTTTCCGGTAATGTTTCGCTGTCCCATATTAGTACGATTAACTCATGCATTTTTTGAGAGAGTCCTGGACCTCCCATTTTTAGGCATTCAGAGGGGATAGTATCATTTCCTAGCGCTTTGTTGCTTTTAAGCGTTGTTTGGGCTTCATGACTTCTTCTAGTGTTGGTTTCTTGGTTTCTAGTTCGGCGGTTAAATACAGCGGTAAATTTGTTGTGTCGCCCTTTGTTACATTGAAGATTTTCTGAAAATGTGCTTTCCATATTTTTAATACCTCTGTAACGCCGGTGATGAGTTCACCATTATCTTTCCGTATTATATTACTTGTTTGCGGTTTAAAGCCAATTTTAATTCGAGATGTTTCTTTAAAGAATGCCTTGCTGTTATGTCTTGCACTATCTTCGATGTCTTGTATTTGTTTCTTTTGATGTTCTCTCTTTTTTTCTTTAATGAGTTTTCTTGCTCTACGTCCTGCAATGTTAAATTTATCTATGTTTCCCTGTGAAAGGTCTTGTAACATTTGAGCCCTAGCGCGGTGTCTTTGGTTCTGTACGTTCTCTCAATCCGTATCGTACCAGTTAGTTTTCTTTGTTCGTTCGCGATTTCCGATAGTTGTTTCCATCGTTTCCGGAATAATCTTCTGTATAGCATTCCACATGCATTCCCCTTCCTTAAGTTTCTGCGTGTCCCATTTAGCTGTCTTATTTGCTTGTTGTGGACCTGTCTTCTCTTTCTTGATCCTTATTTTTGTTTTGGCACATACAAGAAAATGGTCTGAGTCCGTCTCAACTCCTCTTTTACTTCTAACATCTATGGTGTTATTTGAGTGCCTGAAATCTATTAGGATGTGATCTATTTGGTTTCTTGTCATATCATCATTGAATGCTCACGTCTGCTTATGTATATTTATTTCTGTGTTCAAACATAGTAGATTTGACTATGAGATTGTTGAGTTCTGTTGTCCGTTGTTGTTGCTTATATCGTGTAGGCTATGTCGTCCAACACGTCGTCTTATCCAGTCTTCTCTACTCAGTTTTGAGTTGAAGTCGCCCAGTACCAATTACGTATCCTGCTTGGGGATCGAGTCGAGAATTCTTGTGAGTTGGTCATAGAAATTGTCCTTCCCATCATCATCCTGCTCTTCCGTTGGTGCGTGTTCCGATATTAGAGTGTAGTTGTATCATGGACCTCTTAGTGTAATGTGACATATTCTTTCATCAATGGGTAAAAAGTCCATTACTGCGTCCAATATGTATTCCTGTATTAGAAAGCCAGTTCCGAATTGATGGGCGCCATCTTTGTTGCCACTGTAAAATACCACCGACTTACTAATTGTTATATTACCCGTATCTGGCCACTTGATTTTCTGGATAGCCGTAATATCCATTCCATACTTTTCTAGCTGTGGTATACTTCTTTTGGCTGCTCCTGGTCGACACCAGCTTAATACATTCCATATTCCGAAATTCAAATTCCTTATTCGTTGCTGGGTTCCTCGTCATGTCTCCGTCCTATTCCGAGGCTTAGGTGCTTGATTCACAACAATTTCGCTTTTCACAGGATCGGGTTGTTAGCCCTATGCGGCCCAATGAGCTACTCAATTCACCCATCAGAACCGCAGGCAGAGTTAATATTTAGATACGTTTTAATTCATTCCAATGTATTCCTGGGTTTCAGTCAATTTCATTGCCACTAATTATGATGTTATGTGATGAGCCATGCGTTTCGTCCCGGGTCTACCTATTGGACTCGTCAGTAAGGCTTAGGTAGACCCTGCCTTACTGACAAAGCCTTACTGACGAGTCCAATAGGTAGACCCGGGACGAAACGCATGGCTCATCACATAACACCATAATTAGTGGCAATGAAATTGATTGAAACCCAGGAATACATTGGAATGAATTAAAGTACAGTCAGGAAAAAGAATATACAATACGTTTTAATGTTAAACTACTATTAATAACCTATCTAATCTAATCTTTTATTTTTACGAATCCAAGTAAAATACCAACAAAAACTATGTTAGCAAATGCCATATATGACCATCATTTACATCCTTACAATATCCTAACCGATCTACAATTTTTGTTAAAACCTTATTTATGATCTCGTTGGAAATATTGAAACAAAAATTAACTGAATATGAGAATTACCTAGATTTACTTTCTTACCCAGAATCTACAAGATCATCCAGTGATTGAAGTAACGTATTTGGGGAAATTGACTTCTGGGAAGAATTTTTCGAAACAACTTTGACCTATATTTTATCAACTTTATGTTTTCTTTAAAGGATCAGAAATAAAATAGTACAATCTACAATCGCCTCTCATATTTTCTATTTGTACACTATCTTCAAAATACATATATACGCAAACTGAACGGATTAGACCCCATTCTTCGTTGAAATCTAAACTTTTGTCCTTTGAAGTGTAGCACGGTGCAAAATCCTTATTAAATAATATCCTCTTGGACCGATAGACTTAACTGCCTGTATGAAAGGAAAAGGCGAGGCAAGGAAAAGCCTGCTAAACTATGGGTATAAAAATACATCTCGGCTACACGTTCAAAGTGAAATTTCATTCAAGCTGTGGCAGCCCTATTCCGATATTTTGCCAGTTGTTTTGACCTAATTCGATTATGTTTTGATAAATAAATACTTTCAATTATTGGTTAATGGTAATACAGTTAATAAATGAAACTAAACAGACAAGAATGGCATACGTGGACATTAATTTTGTATGACAATCCATACATGTAGATGAAGAATATCCTGTTCATGCCTAAAACGCACCGATGGAAACTCGGGAGATTCTGAGAAAATAGCACAAATATGGGTGAAAGAATCGATGTTAAAAGTGGCATTATAAGAACCTGGGAAACCGGAGCGTATGAGTTCTGTACATTGAAATGTACTCAAGAGACTTTTTAAAGTAATCGCATCAATATTTTTAATTACTAAATTCTCACTTTCATGTTTCTTGAACATAAAAATTAACATAGATTTTGCATATTCGAGAGAATGAAATATTTACATGTATTTCTTAATCGAAAAATTGAACATTTTTGTTAATAGAGTTGGTGGATAATTGACACGACGACTTTTTCGTCCAGAGCAATTTCAGTTAAAATATTCAATGGCTCAAATATAAACACGTTATCCCATCCTGTAAATTTAATATTCAATATTTTAAATTACTTAATTCCCACTTTTATTTCTCTAGCAGAAAGAGGGAACCTCTTCCTTCTAAACGCCTATTATACTGGTTGTTCTGTTCCATGTATTTATTCGTCGACAAAATAATTAGTTGCCACAGCCATATATCCTAAAAGAAAAGTTTAAGGTCGCAGTCAAAATGTGTTAATTTTTTTCGAGATGTATTCCAGTTCAGTCACGTTTCTCATTAAGAGGTTTCCAGTGACCAGACTGGATTTACAATTTTTACAACTGGATCAAAACATCACATTTATTTACCACTTTGAGTTTGAGGATTATTTTCCCGGTTGTCTAGTTAATTTATGTGTTGATTCAGTTATCAATGGATTGTCCTGAGCCTCGGCTTATGTTCCTAAATCTTCGGAGATTTTTACTGAGTACATCTTTGAAGAATCCGGTCAGAACAAATGTAAACTTTTCCAGAATAGTTATAGGTTTGTATTCTTTTCTGAAGTGACGCACCTAAATAGTGTAGTTAGAAAACATACAGGGTCTTCCAACGATAGAGTATAGAAAGATTATGATAGGATAGTTTTTTAATTATTCGGCTTTAAAGATGAAATTTATTTACGGCATTTTTATGGTGTGGATAAATCACAAATTTCTCCGTTGTTTTTAGACACAAATTTTGAAATTTGGTAGGAGACAGGACTAATGCCATATAAATAATTTCTTGGCAAAATATTTGTTTTTGAAACTACAGGGTGGTCATAACAACCATCCAAATTAGCGTATTTTCAAGCTAAAAAATCTCAATTTGTTTAAATATAACACCCCGTATATTGCAAATGCTATTTATTCAGGATAAGACAACCTTTCATTTTTCCTGAATAGTTTATTAATCTATCTGTTATAATTTACGAGAAAAAGGATTTTTCTTAATGGCTGAGTTATATTTGGTGGGTTACTGCAAAATTGTATCGCGGTAACGTTGACAAACACTTGATTTTTTTGCTAAAAATAAACATTTATTAACAATAATAATATAATACTAATTTGAGAGTAATTTAATAAAAGTTAATGGAAATAAATGCTTAGTAATTGAAGAAAACTAATTACAAATACGCTATATATTAGATATGTCTTAAAAACTGTTCATAGCGACTTCTCTAGGCCAATAGGATTTTTTCCTAGTTTCATGTAACACGCAGATCATGGCTGATAATTTATTTGAATCATAATCCATGTTTCAAAATAACTAAATTACTTACTCATCGTAGTTATAACACAAAAACAACAATTTAATAAATCTCCAATAACAGAAATAGCCCAATAAAACTGTAAGAATTATGCTTTAAAAATGCATTAAATAAAAAAGTTAATATTATAAATGTAATATTAAATATAAATAATTAAATAAAACATTATTTTTAAACAAATGCGGTGTTCATTAAAGGTTTTGAAACTGTCCCCCATTTTGATCCGAACACAACTGCAGTCTTGTTAAAAAAGACCTATTTACTTCTCGTAACATCTCAATGCTTGCACAATTTCTAATCGCATGTACGATTGGTTGTCTCATATCTTCTGCAGTAGTTGGAGCAGATTGATATACAATAATTTTTATGTGACCCCATAGAAAAAAATCCAATTTTGTTAAGTCTGGCGATCTAGGTGGCCAAGAAACGGGACCGCTACGGCTTATCCATCTTCAAATTTCATTCAAAAAATACAAACGTTTGTTTTTCGTTTCCATGTCAACATGTACCCTGTTAACTTGATCAAAATAAAAATTAAATAATTTTCTAAATTTTTCCGAATGGCTCAGAAACGGTGATTTTTAGGACTAGGACACCTTACATAAACTAGCCCTAAAATTAGACGTTAAATTCGAAAATTGAAAACAAATTAGGGGGTTTCATTTAAAATAAGCAACATGCAAGTTTAGAGGCTAAGTGAGTGGCGTACGGATATCTCTTTATGAATTAAAACGAATCTGCACGTAGATTATTAGGTCCTTTTAGAATCACAGAAGACTGTTTTCCAAATTCGCTGCGGGTAGGGTACAGCATCGATTTATGTGGAACCCAGTAACTGTCAAAACTTTCATGTTTTTCCGAATAATTCGAAAACCGTAAGTTTTTCAGATAAAATTTTCGAAATAAATTTACATTAGAATTTGATGCTAATTAGGAAAAGCGCAAAAAAGGGGGAGTTATTCCCTCAAAAGGAAAAAACTTTCGTGGGAGACATTTTCCTCTAAAATTCATATTTACTGAGATATTGGACTTTGACGCACTAATGAGCAACCCTGTATAAGTTTGATAATTAAGCTATTTATGATTCCATGACGTCTCTCAATTTCTGATTATCTAAGCAATTGTTTGTCAAGCCTACTGGGATGCAATATTGTAGTGACCTACCAAATATAACAGAGCCATTTACTAAAATCGAGTTTTTTCAAAAATTCTGTTCAAAAATTGAAAAAAGATGGGTAAAGGAACTATTTAGCTAAAATGAAAGGTTCTCTTATCCTGAACACCCTGAAAATATAGAGGTATATCATTTAAAATAACTGCAATTTTTGAGCTTGAAAATATGTCTATTTGTACGATCATTATGACCGCCCTGTAACTTAAAATACATATATTTTGCAAACCAAATAATTATAACACCAAATAATAACCAGTATTAGTCGTTTCTCCTGCCAAATTTCAAATTATTGTATCTAAAAACAAAGGAGAATTTTTCGATTTATCAACACCATGTAAATGCGAACTTTTATAGTTAAACCCGAATAACTAAAAAACTGTCCAATATTCGTTCATATTTTATATAACAAAAAGTAATTGAAATTTACATAAAAATTAAAAATAAAATAAAAAATCGGGTGTTCCATTAGAAAAAAATATTGTTTTTTTTGCAACTTTTATGACGCACTCTCTATAATTGTGAATATTTTTGAAATATGAGCGTTTAGTACTTTATGACGATGAGAATTTTAAAGCAAGTAATTCCTTAAGTAACAACTTGGGACACCCTGTAAATAAAACTTAAATAACTTTTTTTAAATGATACGCTGAAGCTCCATGAACCACATCAACATTGTTTGTCTAATATACAGGGTGTCACACAACTAAATCCCCAGCCGTTGGTGTTAGACTTTATGTCCAAAAATAAGCCGTTAAGAAAAGGTTCTCCTAACGAAATTATGGTCGCTTTAAAGATCACAACAAAGGCATTTTTGCAGATCAATATTTAAAAGCTTCTTTGTTTAAAAATATGAAAGGTATATTTAAGATGCCCATAATTTCTTAAGAAACTTTTAAATTTTCCACTAATTTCTGTTTAAAGAGTCTACCCCTAGAGTCTGGGGAGTTAATTTTGGGACACCGTGTATATGAACTTGGAAAACTCTCGAAATATCGTTTTGCTCCACACGAACTATGATTGAAAAGGAGGAACTAATGAAAGACTATGTTAAAAAAACAGGCTGGATATACTTTGTGACGGTACATTATTAATTCTTGTTTATTTGATTAGTATATAATAAATCTTCAACTAAAATAAATTAAAAAATATATTAAAAGCCAAACATTTTTGAGTCATGAGGCCTTAATGTATTTAATTACAGTGCCAGAGCCTTTACTCAATACGTCGGCAACTTGAACTGAATAATGAAACAATACAATAAATTACCACATGTTTGCCACTTCAAACAACGAAATAAAGATTTATTATTTTAACTGGAAACGTTTCTTTCAGAAAACACACTCTAGAGGCACTGCCATATGTGAACACAGCAGGATCCTTAAGTCTAATGAAAGATATAATATTAGTTGGTACAATATCTGAAAGAACTTTAGAAGACTGGATGTCATCTTTGGCATTCATACCCAATCCAGACAGGAGTATGATGGAGTCAGCTTTAGTAATCTTGACAGAGAAACCATTTTCTACAAATATCGCTCTTAGTATTGCGTCTTTGGCTCATACGTTTTGTAGCACAACCCCCAACTGCGAACGAGTAACGGCTCTTTATTCAATGGTGGAGTATTATAAAAACTTCCTTACAGATCTTCTGGAGCAGAATACTGACGACAGAATTATACAAGACAAGGCAAGATTTTTACTGCAATTATTTCATATTTAAAATACAATTATCACATTGTCAGCACCAATCGGTGGGTTTAATAATCACAATAATCAAGGCAATTTGAATGACCATGTTAATAATTAGAATATACATAAAACCATTGGTAAATATCTATTATCAAAATGACATGTGAATTCGAAACTACTACCAATTAAAGAGAATGTGGCCGTCAAATTAAATTTTGTGGTACGAATATATATTTAATTTCAAGTCATATTAACATTGTAATTATTATGTTAAATCGGCTAAAGCCGTAGCAGCTATCAGTTCAATTAGAATGCTTGTTAAATTTAGTTTACACTCCTGGTCCATTTTCAAGTATTACAATGAAACATTTTCTTCTCACGAAACTTGCGTTGGATCTTTCCATGACAAAACTAGTATTCCTTATTATCGGCAAAACTTTTGCCTTAAACCCCAAACAAGAAAAGTTGTAAAATAAAATATATCTGCCGTAGATCATAGTGACACTTAAGGCATTGTCTACCATAGGATGGATATCGGATAAATACGAAGAGGAACTTTTTAAAGTTGTGGGTGATTCTAATCTGGACGTAGGTGTAAGAGTAGCTGCTGTTGAAACTTTCAGACGTCTGCCATGCGAAAAGCACCGAAGTTACTTTGAAGGAATATTTGGAGATCAACAACAAGACACAGAAGTTAGGATTGCATCCTATCTTCAAGTCATGAGATGTCCTAACTATTTGCTTGTTCGATCTATCGCCTATAATTTAAGAAATGAAGAAGTTAATCAAGGTACGTAGTTTCACTCAAGTAAAACATGATTTCATTTAGAAAAGACTTCCTATTAGGCGAATACAGACTAAAAAGACAGTAAACAAACTAAGCGGTTTCTTAATTTATTTTTATTCATAAAATAAATATTTTAACAAAAACGAGAAGTTGTGAATATATTCAACTTAAAACCTATAAACAGTATAAGGTGTGTTTTATCACATTTATCAACGTGAATACAGAAAAAAGCGCCTCAGTCATCCATATTTCAATGTAAACAGATCTTTTTCAGTATGAACATAGACATAAGTTGATGGTAAAGCCGAGCCCTTAGGGCACGACATTGAATGAGTGGAAAAACTGCTTTATTGGAGACTAACTAATTGTCTTGCAAATGTTTTGCAACATATAATGGTTATTATGAAAAATACCTATCTAAACGAGTTATCAATTTAATTACTGGGTGTTTTTTAATAAGTGTCCTATATTTCACAGGGTGATTCCTCAGATATTTTTACGATATAATTCCATTATTAAAAATTAAATTAAAAAGAAAATTATTATTTGCGAGATTTGTAAGTTGAGAAATTTGCGACAATTACCTCTAACAGAGGTGCCTCGATTACTGATTTAAACCCACTTACTTCACTTTTTCGTGTCCAAAACGACAACTAATAATATTTGCGCCCAGTGTTGGGCGACGTCAATGGCGTTCCGATCAGCATTCCATAGATCATTTAGAGAGCAAGTGCTGGGGCAGTTTCTGCAGCTTGTGAGATGCGCCATGTCTTGTATTTTTCCGCAGTCACATAAAGCGTCTTGATGGTCTATTTGGTTCCATCTAATCTTGTTGGGTTTCACAGCTGCAACTCCAGTTCTGATTTAATTCAATCTTTGCCACGGCCGCCAGTCCAGATCTACCCAGGATTTTTGTGGCGTAATGGGTAGTTTTTCAGGGGTTCTTCATCAACCATCTTAAGGAAGTTCCTGCGTGATTTGAGTTCTCCCTGTGTTACACATGTTCCGTATAGTGTGTGTCTCTCATCAAACTTCTGCTTGAACTTTTATTTCTCTGGGCGCATCGCTGGGCTAACAAAGCCTGCTGCTCTGTCGGGTGCTGGTAAAGGTGTTGCTTTCATGCACCCGGTGGTTATTCGGCATGTCCCATTGAGGGCTATGAAAACCTTTTTGGCATGGCTAGATCTACTCCATACTGGACAGGCGTATTATGCAGTGGAAAAACATAAAGCCTCTGCCGTTGTTTATAGCACTGAAGGTCGAGCACCCTACTCGTTGGAGGCGAGTTTTTTGAGGACATTATTTCTTGTTGATACTTTTTGCCTCGTCTTAATGCAGTGCTGTTTATAGGTAAGCGTCCGGTCTAATTTAACACATAGATATTTGGGGAATTCCCTGTGCTCCAGCTCGCTACCCTGCCGGCCTGACTCTTAATCTCCGTCCTGCCTGCTTGTTCCTTTGATGAAAGGCACACACTTGGGTTTTCGTTGGGTTGGGCAGCAGAGCATTTTTTTCATAGTACCATTTCTTTCAAAGCTTTCTCTAGTTTCGCTTCAACTAAGTAAAAATTCATGTCTTGCACCGTTAAACCGAGATCGTCAGCGTAAACAAAACTTCTAGAGTCTTCCCCGAGAGGCTGGTTGTTGGTATAAATATTAAAGAGAGTTAGGGAGAGAACACTCCCTTGCGGAAGGCCATTTCTTTGATCTCTCCACCTGCTTTTCATACTTTTCTATTCAGAACTACATAGAAGCGTCGGTTTTGTAATAGAGATGAGACTACTTGTTCTCTAACTCAGATGTTCATAAACCTTAAAAAGATGGCACAGAAGGAAAATTGGTCGATAGCTGCTGGCATATTCCGGGTCCTTTTTTCCTGGTCCTGGTTTAAGCAGAATAAAACACTTTGGAGTTTTTCCATAGCCAAACCATTTTGGAATTTTAAGGTATGAAACCCATTTATTAAAGAGGTTAGCAACTAATTTTTCGTCACAGGACCAAAGTGCTTTAATTGTTCCGTACATATGTCGTCCACTCCTGCGGCCTTCCCATTTTTCATTATGTTGACGGCATTATTAAACTCTTTGACGGTAAAAGGGTAAAAGGGTAAAAAACTTTGAGGGTAAAAGTAAAACGTTTTACCGTTTTTTAGTAGTTGTTGAGCTACTTGGTTGGGGGTTACATTGGCAGAATTTTGTTTCACAACTGGGTCTCCGTTAAGCTTCTTAATAAAATTCTAAGCTACTTTGCTGCTATATGCCATGTCTAGCCCCTCCAATTTCTCGATCCATTTTTCTTGCCTTGTATCGCTGAGCTGCTGGACCAATGCGATACCACAGTTTATCGTATCCTCGCCGAGTGGGTCACGTTCATACAGTTTAGTATATTTAATCAAAACAGACCCGCTATACAGTGTGACCAGTATAAAATGATGTACATGGGGATATTGGAAACCGTTAGAGTTACAGGGTGGACCAAATGGGGACCAAATATAAAATCCTTTATATCGTGTTTATTATAAAAGATACAATAACGAAATTTTCATTGTGGGGGTAAGAAATGGGCGTGAATCTGAAAATAAAGTATAAAATAATCTAGGCCCACTATGTTCAATGAGGCCGAAGTCAACTTTTGTTTTTCTTATGGGCGCCATATTGAATTTCTGCATTTTTAAATTCCCCTTTAAATATGCTCTTCAACCATGTATAACATGTTTATGTTCGGTCAAGAGAAATAATTAAAATTAACAAAATTCAGATTTTATGGTAGTAGGCATTGATATTTCTCTTCAATTTCCCCATAGTGACGTTCGTTGTCTGTTTTAATTACCTAGGTAACTGTCAAAGTAGAATTTATTGTCAGTGTCAAGTGTTTGTAATTAATTGTGTTTCAAAATTAATCACTTTTCAAATTATGAAAAATACGATATGTTGGAGTGTTTTATTCTCTGTCGCCGAAATGAAGCGAAAGCTGAAGAAATGTGTATTTAAATAAATATCCAGAAAGGCGACAACCTGGTAGAACTATGTTTAGGCGTCTGAAAGACAACCTTGTATCTTAAGAAAGACCAGTAAGATGGCCTGCGAGATCCCCTGACATAACACCGCTTGATTTTTTTGCATGGGGTTTCCTCACAAATGTGGTACATGTAGATCATACGAAACCGAAGAGGAGCTGAGACACGCTGTTATAGAAGCTGTTAACAGAATTACCCCAGAAATGATCAGAAAATCCTGTGAAGCAGTAATGAGACGATGTATGTTGTGCGTGCGAGAAAACGGTGGCTTATTTGAACACCTACTTTAATCCTAAAATGTTACTTGTTCTTTTGCAGTGTTCGATGTATGATCAATAATAATTTAAAGTAATAATAAATAGAAATATCAATGCCTACTACCATTAAATCTTAATTTTGTTAATTTTAATTATTTATCTTGACCGAACATAAACACGTTATACATGGTTGAAGAGCATATTTAAAGGGGAATTTAAAAATGCAGAAATTCAATATTGCGCCCATAAGAAAAACAAAAGTTGACTTCGGCCTAATTGAACATAGTGGGCCTAGATTATTTTTTACTTTATTATCAAATTTACGCTCATTTCTTACCCCCACCCTGAAAATTTCGTTATTGTATCTTTTATAATAAACACGATATAAAGGATTTTATAAAACACACTTTTTTCTTTTTTTCCCTGTATATCCGTTGCTATTCCGAGTTCAAAGAAGTTGATGACAGATTATTTATAGGCACTTGATTGCGCAACTTTTTCCCCATTTGGTCCACCCTGTAACTCTAACGGTTTCCAATATCCCCTTGTACATCATTTTATACTGGACACACTGTATATTGGGTTCTGCATCCTCTCGTATGGTATTTCTAGAGATTTTTTTAAATATCTCGGTAAATTGTTCGTAGTTTTCCGGTTTCGGATCTACACTGGTAAGTCTCTGGTCCAGCATTTTGGCAAATTCTGACCAATTTGCTTTTTTGAACTTAAATCTGCGCCATTCAATTCAAAGCCCACAGGTCGGTGTTAGGTTTTTGGTATGGGATTGTAGACTCGTTTGACACACAGACCAGCCAACCCATCACTGGCAAACCACATGTCAGGGTTGTATCCTCTTCTCCAGGTTTTACTTTGGAATGAGTATGGGAGTTTAGAATCATGGATAAGGGAGAAATAATTCCCTTCACACCATTCTTCCACAGCTTCCCCGTTGTTGTCGGTCTCAGATTAACTCCATAAGGTTATGACTGTTGAAGTCGCCAATGACAAGTCGATGTGTTTGAGAATCAAAGTTTTTTGGCGGTGCAAAAGCAAGCGCTTGTGTAGGAGGTTTGTAGACGGATGTGACTGTGACTCTGCCTATTTCTATAGTGATGATTTCAAATCTTTTGTTCTGGGTGCAATATGCTGATGATATAGCCTTATCGTGCTTGGCGAAAATAGCACTTCCGTGTTTGTTGTGCGGAGTTTCTGCTAACATGTGCATTCCTGCGATCTGGGGTCTATGATGGGTCACGTCTATATGGTCCCTTGTTGTTGCTTTGGTGGTGGGAGGATTGGCCATCAATAGACGTTTCCAGGGGACCCCGGCAACCGTCGTGCGATTTCTAGTTGGTTGCTCGCTTGGAGGCTCCATCCGTGTCCCTCCTTAAACCAACACATTTTTTATTTACACATTTTTAACACAGGCGTCGTTTATTTGAAATGAAAATATTTCAAAAACTGCATTCCGTAGCAACTTTTATAAAAAATCAAAGAATAATTTATTTTCTTCTCAAAAAGTGTGTGCTTGCACGAAAAAGTTATGACTCTTCAAAAGAGATAGAGACATGTAGTTAGCGTCCTCTACATATAAGAGCAAAAAAAGATGAAATTTAAGTTTCTTATGATATAAAACACCCAGTTTCGTCCAAATATCCATATTATTTCAAAGATTACTGAGAAAAAGCGGAAATTAAAATAAATCTTTTGACACCCTAAACCTCGATAAGTAAAACCATGCGGACCCATGCTTATATTGACTTTCTATCTTAAAAATAATTGAGGAAACGGTCTCTAAAATATCGATACTGAAAAATATCCGATATTAATTAAATATAAGATAAATATTAAAAGCTAGATTGAAATAGGAAATGCTGTAATAACTTTTATATCTTTACATATAAATAATTATATTGCTATTATTTATACGATAAAAAAGGATAATGGTTACGAAAACTACTGTTTGAATCGATTTTACGCTACAGCTTGGTTCTGCTGGATTTATTTTCGGATACATATATTATTTAGTAACACTTAACACTGTCTTTCAATCAAATTGTTAAATTGCTTCTTTCCCTATAAGCTTTATTTTCCGTAGCGAGCGTATGTTCCAATTTTTTAAATGAAAACATTCAATTATAGTAAAATGAGTCGACTTTCCACAATCAGCAAGACTCGATATCTGATGTTACAAGTTATTTTTAGCCAAGCCTGAGACATTTTAAACATCAGAACGTAAAATTTCCAGTTTCTACCGAATTTAAGTTTTCTTTAGGGTTGTAAAGTTGTTTCAATTTACTTCAGCGTGTAATTTGTAAGAACACGATGATATTCCTTGTATATCTAGCCATATCAAGGGTTACTGTTGCAGGCGACACTAAAGTGAAACTAACATATCTCCAGGGTCAATTCCTTAACAAAATAATTTATATGCAAATTTTTTACATGTTGAGTACTCTTGAGATAAATAGTGTTGAGTTGAGGTCGTATAAGAAAATATCTAATCTGATTTAAAAAAGTCATTCTAAAATTCATTATATTATATGTACATAGCATTTTACATAAAATTATTTTTCAATTAGCAGGATCCTCGGTAAAATAACTGTAAATACTAAATTAAAAGAACAAATAAGACAAACGTTAGAAGAAGTGATCAAAAATTAAATACAAAAGTCATGTAATTTTAATCGTTTTTAAATAAATAATTTTCCTAGGCATTTTTTGCTATTCAAAAGGACGATAAACGGTGTAATAATTAAGAATACATTTCATTTTTCGACTTGTCACTTTGATTGTCCATTACTTTTTAAGGCAGTCAGATCGGAATTTTTTTTATGATGTACTAGCCTTATTTTCTTGGTCTTCTACGTTATTATTATTGACCAACAATTTCAGGACACCGTGTTTAGTTGACTCTCGTTTTAAACGTTTAGAGGGCTGACTAAAATAACTATAAATTGTGCCAATTACATGAAACTAGCTGAATTACACGCTGAAGTAAATTGATGAAGTAAATTGAAACAGTTTTTACTTCGGCATCCGCAAAGATCTTACAGGCATCTCGTATAGAATATCAGTCTATTTTTTTAAAATTTATCAACTGCATAAAATTCTATTAAAATTTTCAAAAGATGAAGGATATTTCAGTTATGATTGATTCCTGAACTTTTTCTGTACGAATAAAACTTTCTGCATAACATGCCGTTCCTCGTGAGAAATCCTTCCAAGACAATTGAAACATATGCAGAAATAGTTTTTCTTCCATTTGTTTTCATTAAAACTGTTTCCAGTTCATATCTTCTAATAATTTTTTTATTTCTAAAGGAAAACCTTTCAATATTTGTTTTATTCCAGTTGGATCTTTCGTTTGGTCTCATCTGCACAACATGATAAAGTCAGCCAATCCGCTAAAGGTGGAAATTCAAAGTTTACTATCGGAAGAGGATCTCGTTGAGAAATTTAGCTCTGATATACGAAAATTCTCCCATAATCGAGAGGGATCTTTGTATTTTGATGAGTACAATTTGGGTAAGTTAATTTAAAGGATTATTTTAATTGGAAAAATACAGTACATTTGATAAACTAGTTCCCTTACGATAAGTGGAAGTAAACTTACCAGTACTAATTTTGTCGTTGAATGCCATAAAAACATATTCCTTACATTTCCTATACATTAAACCGCTATAATTCATGTTTTTCTGTACAGGTGGGAACTACGAAACTAATGTATTATTTTCACCCTCATCCTATATACCAAGAGCTGCCATGCTAAATCTTACAGTTGATTTATTTGGGAAACATGTCAACCTTTTAGAGGTAATACATTATAAAATAATCACTGGATTTTTAAACCATATTTCTTACCATTTTAAAGGTTTACGGCAGAGTGGAGGGTTTGGAACGCTATTTAGAATCGTTTTTCGGACCAGGGGGAAAGGCCAATACCTTCAAAGAGAAAATGGAGGAATACAAAATGAGATGGATTAGAGAGACTGATGCTAATAATCAAATTGAAAGCAAAGTACAGGAAATCGCCGACACTGCACGAAATATTAAGAAAGATCCAAAAGTAAGTAGATGATTCAATATCTATCTCTGAACAAAATTGGCTGCTTTTATAACTGAAAATTGAAATAATATTTGACAATAATCCATTTACAGAATTGTAATAAATCACATAAACAAAGACTATAACTGTGGCAATTTTTCACTTTTAGCAAATATTAATTAAGAAATACTGAATAAATTTATAAAGAAAAAAGCAAAGGCAGTTTGCATGAGCTGAATTATTGTCCTTTATCCAATAGGTATATTAAAAGTATATATAAGGAAGTAAAAACGAAGAGAAAAAAACAATAACACTTACATACTGTTCCACCTACTACTGATGTTTTTTTTGTTATAACCTGATTACATTTAATTGTTTTCACGATGTCCGTAAGTGAAAATCAAATTAAAATTGTTTGTTTAATTTTATTATTAAAATTTTTGACGTACCTTTTTTCAAAAGTAGATTTTTGTTTTAATTAAAATTGTTTTCCAACATGCCACTCAGTAGCACTAGCTTTCATATCAGCCATTTTCTTTTTAATGTTTTCTTTCTCCTCAGTGAAGGCATAAACCAAATTATTTCCTACCGGAAAATGTCTCGCATTGCTTCTACCTTTGATATTAGTAAACTCTATTCACTTCTTAAACTTTGTTTACCCGAGCCTCGTGTAAATCGAAATAATACTTTGAGATACAACGAATTACGTCTTTGTTTGATATCAGAAAATGTGAAGAAAATAATGTGTACACCATGACCCTCACCCTGTTGCAAAATTAATTCGAAATATTTATGAAAACAATTTTAATTTATTCCGTTGTTTTCATTATCTAATTATTCGATTATTCTCATCGCTGCCTACCGTCTGTTTAAGCCCGAAATGCATAATGGTATGACACAAATTAATTCACATTAAACTTCATCCAACGTTAGTTTAGGTTGTACAAAAAATTACTTGCATTAATTTTTGCCTTTTTGGTTTTTGCAATTTTGGCCTTTTTTTTAAGTAATGCAGTTTCTTCAACTGATCAAAAAATATTTAATAACCACGCTTATATTTTACTAATGTCAATAGTGACAGTCTAGCAAACATTTGAATAGCGTCTGTTTTTAACGTTGATTTTTAACATGATGTGTACAAGCTTGTAAGTCGCGTAAAATACGTCCACATTTTCTAAGTTGCAAACCATTTGCATAGTGTGGAAAAGAAATATTGATTTTTATGGACCTGCTATTGAAAATTGGATTTATATACAGGGTGACAATAAAAAAATGGCCTCTAGCAAAAACTTCATAAAATGTTTATTTTTCAATAAATACAAAATTTATCAACAAGGAACAATAAACAACTATTTGACTACAACATACTCATCCGGTTTCAAAGTGGCACTTTCTCCGCACCAAACACGTGGCACCGTCTCGGTAGAGCACCAAACGCATCCGAAATTTTTCTGCCGCGCCACGAACCTCTTCTGGTGACAATCGGCCTCATTCTCGACGCAGCGACCCATTAAGCGATTCCAAAGTTTTGTGGCGTGTAGCAGAGGTTTTGGTTTCCGAAATAGACGACATACTGATTGGGATCTGGCGAGAAGGACGGCCTCTAGTCCTGTCGCTTTCGCCTTGTGGGCCGGAGCGGAGACCTGTTGGAACGTTCAATCCACTAGAGATGAGTAGTATTCGTATGATTCGATCATTGATACGAAATCTTCCAGTGATTCGAATGGTATGAATTTCTAAAAAGAGTGATTCGCATGGCCTTAAAATCGCATGGCGTTCCAGTATACTGTAAATAAGACGGTATTGAGTTCAGGATTCGGAACGGAATACAAAAGTCGATCGCGGACCGATACCTTTCAGTGATAGAAAATAAGAAGACGGAACCTGTGTTTTCTGAAATAACCGAGATAAACTCAAATATATTTTCAATTAAATATTTCATGTAAAATTTTTATTTGTATTATTGTTTGTTAAATATGAAACATTGTAAAATAGATATCTAAATATTAATTATTTGTTGTTGCAAAATAAAATAACAAATAATAGAATAGACAGACATAACTACATATTCACATGTTTTGCATTAAAATTTATGAATAATAGTTGTGACACTTTATTTGCACTTAATATTGAACGTTTTTCTTAAATTGTTAGACCTCCGTTAGAGAATATCCACTAAACAACTGTTTTAACACTTGATATATTTTACGAGATACGACGGCTACAGACTAATGCATCCGAGACAGGAGTGACTCCATGAGAGTATGGCAAAGGGAATCGGTACCCAACACGAATGAAATCTTGGCGACGTCGGCCGATTCTATTGATTCGAAATGAACAAATCTCCTGATACGAATCTTTTCTTGATAAGAATTTGTGTGGTACGAATCACTAAAAAGATTCTAATCGCACAACTCTACAATCCACATTGACAAAGTGCTGCTGGGTCCACGGAAGTACGACGGCTTTAAGGATGTCACGGCGGTTTGTTTGATTTTGACCCCTTGTTCCACGAAAACGAGGGGGGTCTTGCCGCTGGCGCAAATTCTGCCCCAAACTATCACAGCCGCGGACTTTAGGCGATGTTTGACGAAGGCCGACGTGCCGGGGGACGGCTTCCGCGGACCTACTCCTATCGTTCTGGTGATTGTGGGCTTGTTCAATGGTGCACAGGTTCTCATCTGTGAAGAGGATTTTGTCCCACTGAAGGGGAGCGTGGCGACGAAGGAATCGTTTGAGTCTTTCAAGCCGTACGCGCTTGTTGTAGTCGGTGAGGAGCTGAACTTTTTGGAGCTTGTAGGGCTTGAGATGGAGATCCTCTTTGGCTATTTGTCCGATTGATTCCCGATTGATACCAGTCCCACACGCGATTTTTTTCATGGAGACCCTCGGATTTCGCCTGACACGTTCTCGGGCGAGCTCCCGGTTCTTGGCGGTTTTCACGGTGCTCTTTCTGCCACTTCCTGGACGCCGACCAGTATTGCCAAGCTCTTCAAACCGCTTGATGTTTCATCGGACGTTAGATTTGTCAATGCTGATCGTTCGCGCAATATCGGTCAGACGTTTTTTCTCCTTGGTTTTACATCTTAATAAAGTAACTTAAAAGTGTTGAATAAAATTGAAACAGAACATATATGTAGTATTTTTAACGGATAATCGAATAAGAACAATAAACACTTTCAAACCTAATAAACTTTTATATTACATTCGTGACTATTTGGTTGTCAGTTTTTTATTGTCACCCGGTACAAAGGAACTTTATTGAATCACATCCTTGTTTAAAAATAAGATTTTGGAAAAAATGCAATTGTTTGAGTAAACTGTTATGTAAGAAAACTACTTCCGGTCCCCTTAAAATCAATAATTTTCGCTCAATAGCAACTAGAGTTCCAGTGTTTTTCGATCGTTCAAGGCTGATAAATTTCGAAATAAAACACAATTAAAATTGGACAGATAAGTGTTGACAAATGGACGTTTTGCATTCACATTTTAATCTAAAATCGAAATATAATTTAATGGAATCGAATCGGGGTCAAATCACACTTCCGGTTTTTCCTGATGCGTGACCATTTTAAAAATATTTTTCGCAGTAATTCAATAAATTTCATGTCAGTATGATTTACTAACACTTTAAATAAAACAATACGAATGGTTTGCGTAAATTAAATTACCTTGAAGAATTTTTGATAGTTTATTTTGAATTTTGAATTATGCTCCTTTGTACGCAATTATTGAAAAACTAAATAAAAATACATGCTAAAATTATCTTCTAACTATGTAATGTATAATATGTTTTGTTATATGTTCGCCGTACCTAAAACCACTGTTAATCGGTTTCATATGATTAAAGAAGTAAACGAAGAAGAACCGGACATTGAATAATCAAACAATCTTAAAACCTATATTATCAAAGTAAGCAGAACCTCGATTAGGGCATTGGCGAATGATTTTTCATTGTTTTTCTACCAGGTGCTATTTCATGAAAGCGATGGTAATCACAATTATTATATTTGCTGTTTATAATGACAGGATCATGTCTAGCATTCATTCTTATATTTATCAACAATCAACGGAAGCCGAACTTTGCATAAAAGTTCTAACGAGTTTCTGTATTTATCTTTTCGAATTTCAAACTTTTTCAGGCGTAATTTCAGCGAGTTTTCTTGGAAACAGAAAAGTTTAATTCGGAATGTTATTTGTCTGTTAGCAAAAAAAATTTTTTTCAGATCGCTTTTGGATTCAAGGTTTTCGGAAATGATTTGAAATATGCTAGCATCAAAGGAGATCGTGAAATTCAGGAAGCTTTGGAATATTTAAATTTCCTTAACTATCTCAAAGAGATACTGTCTGGAAAGGTAATTGGAAATATTTCTGTTGACATCTAAGACTTTAATTAACTTTGTTCTTATTACTTATAAGTCATTACAGATCATTTAGGTAAACCCTTTCAAGTCATTCTTATTTTCTTTTGCGTACAGGAAATTCAGTACAAAAAAGCCACAATGTTTCTTGACAGCAACTACGTCGTTCCCAGTGGAGCGGGACTCCCGTTGTTCCTTTCAGCTTTGGGAACAGCTTCAGTCAATATCAAGTTATATGGATCTCTAAAAGCCGCAGGTTTTACAAAAAAGAAGGAACTGGATCTGGTTGCTAATTTCGAACCCAGCGCTTCGATAGGTATTTCAGGGGAGATGTCTTTGAGTGCATTCTACGAGAGTACAAGCGTTAAATTGAAAACAGATATGCAATCATCAGTGGCCGTTAAAGGAGATATTAAAATAAGAGCGGCGAAATTGGTTAGCATAAAGTTCAGTTTGCCAAAGAAGAAGACAATACTTTTCGGAGCAAGGTAAGAATCACTCGAAGCGCTGTATAAGAATGAATGCCTGTAATAACCAGACATTAATAAATAGACAAAGCTAGTCATTCATAAATCCCGATTTGTTTGGGAGCCACATTGAATTCTATCGATCGGCGATTCATCAATAAAAAATAGGTGGTAGGGATGAAAGTAGGTACCGATCGACATTTTTACAAACAGTAGAATTAATCCAAGACACGGTCGCCTGGCCGCTAGCCATAGGCGTAGTAAATTTTTATTTTAATCGATTTATTGTGAGTATAAAAGATTCCTTGATTTTCTATCTTCATACCAACATTATATGTTTGAAGTTTAAAACTACAAAACTATTACATTGAAAAACTGTTTTTTTTTCAAAATTGATAACAGTGCAAATTATTATCTCTTTTAATTGTGCCTTATTCTGAATGAAAATTTTACTATGGAGCAAATAGGCAACCCAAGATTAAATTATTTTAGGGCAGTATTCGACTGTGTCTTGTTTTTAAATAAGGCGAAAATTAATTGAAACTTATTCAATAATAATAAAATTAAGATATAATAATAACAAATACATAACAGTAAAATAATCTCAGGTTGTTTAATGTAATGGTTGTATTTTAATTCAATTCAAACTTGAGTTTTTTATTCGTTTTTTGCTCGGTAATGAACAAGAATTGATAGTCCCATTTCATGCCAAAACTGAAAGTAGCAACAACTACACATACAAACTGATGATTGTGGAGAAAGACACCGAAACGTCTAATTAATGAAATAAAATATTAAATAATATAATTGACTGAAACCCAGGATTTAATTTTGAGTTTTCAAAAATATAAAAATTTCAATATTTTGCAATTCGATTATTATTTTGGCGTACATTTTCATTGCTCAAATAAGCTCCAGCAGAGAGTTCCTACCAACTCGAAAATATTTTCATGTAGTGTGATTTACGTGTTCTAACAAAAGGACAACAATCTTGATTTACGGTGTGAATATTTTTAGGCTTTGATTGAGCTTCTAAAATTTTAACCCCCACCACATTAGACAAGTATGAGGACAAACTCAATGGTTAATAATGAACTAATAATTCCTCGCAAGCACCGAGTAATCTTACTGTTTACGCATCAACTTATTTCAGGACTCTCCCAATGGATCCTATTGGAAAAATAATAATTAAAGCGTAAACTGTTCAACGGTGGTTATTTGGTAATTGGGGTTTTATTGCTTCATAAAATGTGCACAAATACCATATATATTTCTTTATTAACTTATACTACAATTTAGAGATAATAATGAGCAACTATTTTATTATATATACATTTATATAAATGTAACGGAAATATTAAAATATTTATGAAAATGACTAACAACTAACTGATGACAAAAACGAAGTAGATATGGTTAATTAATCCTTAAAAGATATACGTCCGACTGCATTCCACTAATTAATAGAATATTGTCATAAGAAGATCCTAGAACAGCTATTATTATACCTCGGCTCTGGCAAGTAAGGCAAGAAGCAATAGAAACAGAAATACTTAAAACTCTAACTAAATACTATTGGTTATGGAAAAATGGAATTGGTCTGGAAAACAGAGTTTCAGAAATAAAATTTTTTTTACTACTACTACTACTATTGGTTGAAAAACAAAATTGCTTTAGTGTTGATACTTCTTACTCTATTTGTTATTCAAGGTTCTAGTTTTTTGAAAGTTTCGTGATTGCCGTTATTGTTTAATAGGTCTTGGTTATAAATGTGATCTCCAAAATATTCAGGAATTGATGACGACAAATTTTGTGGAACTTGTATTATGAAAATCTGCATGACGTGTTTTATATTTTCATTAAAAATATTACTTGTTTTCAATAAAAATCGAAATATTTTCTCTGCAGATTTGCAAATATTGATAACAAATTAGGAAGCTTCATTTAATCTTCCGAACGTTTTCCTTGCTTGTAGCTGACTAATGATATGTCCACTTTCTACTATTTGCAAACATTTTATACAACAAAACCTGGAATATAGAAGTGAGCTTATTTCCATGAGCTGCTCTAGCGCCGAAGGGGCAGTTGAAGTTGAAAAAAACGCAGTTGAAGTTGAAAATTTTATTTACACTTTGACACCCTTTACCTCAAAAACTATTAACTTTTTGCGTAAAACGGAATATTTTTTTTGTCTAAACAATATGTCAGTGGATTTTGTCACATTAGTTGAGGACCACCCTGTATTTCGAATATTATTCGATCATGTTCTAATGATATATGGTATTTATTTACCTTTTATTAATTGCTTCAGCTATAGGCGTAGCACATTTTTTAAATATATTTTTCTATTTGCCCCATAATAAAAGTGGAGCTCTTTAAAATGGTCAGAGCAAATAAGGAGATTTTTCACTGACACCTAGTTTCACGTCTATTTTCATTGACATATTTCAATTGACACGTCCATTTTCAATCCTAGAGCTCTTATCCATTCACCTCTTCCAATTGCCTTCCGAGGGATGCTATAAAGTAGGTACATTATTTCTTAATACAAAATTTAAGCAAATTTAAAAAATGTGTAGCCACTTATTAATTTCAAAACATACTAAATTGTCTGATTATAACTGTTATGACAGTAGCGCAAGATTTTTAAGCATTTAGGCACGTTTCAATGCGGGTCAAATATGGTTCTTGGCTATATGCTTAACATAAGTTACGCCACTGGACCCTATTTATTTTCTAGACAATACTTACTTGTGCAGATTGGTTGGGGAAATTTATCTTATTTTTCCCACAATTTCGCACCATTTCTTGTTGTTTTAAATCCTCCACGAAAACACTATTTGACTGTAAATTACCCAAAAATCGAAGTAATCACTCAAAGTTTTGAAACACCGGGTCCTACGACTGCGCCTTGTAACCATTTCTCCTTACTCTAATTTTACTATCAGGTATTCCCCTCATTAGCGGTGTTGTCATGATGAATGTTTCATTATGTTTTCTTCTAATTACCACTTTAAAGTCTTATGAATTTTTTAATATAAAATTTCAACGCTTTTATTAGATTGACATTTTCTTCTCGCTTATTACAAACTAAAAACAATTATAAGACTAAATAAAGAGTGTTCCAATCAGAACGACGGATTTAAATAAAAAATATACATATAGTAGTAGTAGTAAACATCTTTATTTCTGAAAAAAGGCTATCGACCTATCGGTTTTACTGCCTTTGTTTAATACATGTAGTCTTAATCTGAATAAAAAATAAATATGAAAATTCTCTTATTCTACATTAACAATCTTATTAATAAACTTTCCAATTCCAATGACAAGAAAAAATTATTTTATTGTCCAGTAGTCAGTTGCGTTTGTAAGTGTTCGAGTAGCGTTGATGAAGGGAAACGGAAGCGGGATTGTCTGGTTGGTTTTGTAAGACAAAGGGGATTCAGTATGGTCCAGTTGTAGGGGTTGCTTGTCCATTTTCTCTGTAGATGTATGAGTCTTTCCGAAATCTTTGTCATGTTTGTGCGTTCGTTTAGTAGTTGGGTGGAGGGGTTGTGTAGTGGGTTTTGGGGGTGTCTTATTCGTGTTATTAGTCTTAGTGCAATTTGTTCTGTTGTTTGTAAATAACGTTTTGTCCTTTCTGTTCCGTTGGTCATGAGTATATGTCCATAGTCTAGCAAGGGTGTACAGATAGCTTTATATATTTTGGTGGCGGTGTTTGTGCTAATTCCTCTGTCTTTGTAAGTTAGTGATCGGAAGTGTTTTGTTCTCTTTATTGTTTCTGCCCTGATGTTTCGTATGTGTTTAGTGAATTTAAGTTTGTGGTCAATTGTGATTCCAAGGTATTTTACGTCGTTTTTTGGTTGTGTCGTTTGGCCGTCTGCAGTTATCGTAGGGGAGTCAGCGTTGAGTCTGTGGTTTGTGAGCAGAAGTTCGTTTGTTTGTGAGAAGAAGGTTTTTTGACGCGTTTGGTGTTAGTCTCCATTTATAAAACCATGTCATTGTGTTGTTTGTTAGTGTTTGGAGTCTTTGAGCTGCTCTCTCAGTAGTTTTGTCATGTACAATAAGTGCCGTGTCGTCTGCGTATTTTAATATGTTTGCCGATCTGTCGATTTGATTTTTGTCTGGTAAGTTGTAATTGTATATGTCATGTCAGTATATATTGTAGAGAAACGGTGAGAGCGGGGATCCTTGAGGGAGCCCTTGTTCAGGGGAAAAAGAAAATGACAGTGTTTTGTCAATTCGTACTTGTAGTTGTCTGTTTTCTAGTTCTTTATGGTGTGTAGTAGATATGTTGGTGTGTGTAGTTTCTATAGTAAGCCTCTATGCCAGACACTATCAAAAGCCCCGCTAATGTCCACAAACAGGCAAGCTGTCTTTCTGTCAGTTAGGTGGGTAGTTTGTATATTGTTGGCCAAAATAAAGAGCGGATGATCAGTCGAGTGATGTTTGAAACCAAATTGGTAGGTAGGTATATATTTTCCGATCACTTTTTCAAGCCGCTGCTTTATTATGTATTCGAAAATTTTGCTTAGTACTGGAAGTAGTGTAATTGGTCTGTAGTTGCTCGGTTGTGTATTGTCGAGTCCATTTTTGGGTACAGGGATTATTAAGCCGTTCTTCCATGTTTCTGGGATTCTGCCATTTGTGATGCAGTTGTTCAATTCAGTTAGGGTCAGTTTGTATGTTTCTTGAGTTAGGCTTTTCAAGAGTTTTGCCTTAATTTTATCCCCTCCCGGTGCAGTGTCTTTGACATGCGCTAGGGCTTCATCGTACTCTGTGTCTGTGATCAGTTTGCAGGTGTAGTCCGGTGAGCTGTTAAAATAGTTCAAGTACCAGTCGTTGCTCAAGTTCCAGTTGTCATTGTCGAAGTTAGGGTTTATCGACATGCTGAAGGCCCTTTGATAGTGTCTGGCGATCGCGTCCGCTTTCTCTTTGTCTGTGTAACGTTCTATTCCGTTTTCGTCAATTGTGTCAGTAGTGCCAGTCTTCCTGTATTGCGCCAGTTTCTTAATTTTTCGCCAGTATGTTTTGTCTTTGTCCTTCTGTATTTCTTTACATGTTTCTAGCCATTTGTCTTGTCGCTATTGTCCAATCAAAGTTTTAATGTTTCTGTTAAGTTGGTTCAGTGTCTTTTTTAGGTCGTTATTTTGCGTGTTGGTATATAGTCTGTACAGTTCTCTCTTATGTTTTATTAGTCTCAGTATGTATTTGGGCAGTGAATGTCGGTAGAAAGCATTTTTTATTTCCGGGCTAAATTTTCGTATGGTTAGTGTAAGTTGTTGTTGTATGGTTTCTATTGAAATGTGCTGTGCTTGTGATTGAATGTAGTCATGTATATGTTGTTTCACTTTGTCTATGTCAGTCTTTGTTAGGTTTAAGTTTTTCTCTATAGGAGGTGTATTGGAGGTAGGTTGCGTATGTTGTAAGTCTATGTTAAACGTAATAGCCAGGTGGTCGGATCCAAGTTCGTTGGTTAAGTTTATGTTGTTGATGGTGTTTGTTAAGTTTCTTGTGTGCAGTAGAACGTCTGGGGTTGAATCTGGGTTTGCGGGCATCAGAAAAGTTGTTTCGTTTTGTTTCTGTTCAAGTTAAAGTCGCCTATAATTATTGCATATTTGTAGATGTTCGCCTTAGTCAGTATGTTTTGTTCTAGGTTGGAGTGTGGGTGTATGTATGTCAGAAATATGTGTATCAGGTCGTTTAAGTAGGGTATGGTAAAATGTAGACAGTCGTTCAAAGGGTTGTTGAGGGAAGGAGGATTTGCTCTTCCAAGTTTAAATGTTGGTTTTAGGAGAGCTGCGACCCCGCCCCTGGCATGATTGATGGTATTTCCATGCCTATGTATACATATATTTGTTGCATAAGTTTGAAACATTTATTGAAAATTGAAGTACAAATCATGAGGTTATGAATGGAATAAGACATCGGACAAATGACCGCCTCGGCTTTGCTGGCACAGACGTGCTCTTTTCATGAAATTTTCAAGGACTGTTGCGCATAAATTGCGGTATTTCAGAGATACAGCGTTGAGGTTGAGTTTCATCTTTTAAGGCTCCAATCGTTGTTGGTTTGTTCATATAAACTTGTGACTTTAAAAAATCCCAAAGGAAGAAGCCCAATAGCGTTAAATCGCATGATCTGGGCGGCCAATGCCGATCTCCAAAAGGAGAAATAACCCGACCGGGAAATGACTCGTGCAGTAATTCAAGATTTTCTCTGGCTGTATGTTATGTTGCACCGTCCTGTTGAAACCACATGCTGTTGAGATCCATATTTTGCAATTTTGGCACAAGAAAGTTAGTTAACATTTCACGATAACGAACACCACTCACGGTTAATGCTTGACCAACTGCATTTTCGAAGAAAAATGGTCCGATGATGCCTCCAGCCCACAATGCACACCAAGCAGTGCCTCTTTTCGTATGCATCTGTTTCATCAAATGCGACAATTGTCGATTAACAAACCCATCAAGATGAAAATGCGCCTTGTTTCTAAAGATGATTTTCGTTGAAAAATCACCGATCCAATCAACAATGGCTCTTCTTTGCCCATGGTCTTCCGGCTCTTGAACAAATTCAATTTTGTACGCATGAAGCTTCGAATCTTTTGTTAAAATTCGATGCATAGTGGTTGTCAAAACATCAATTTCCTGAGCTCTATGCCGAATTGCTGTGGTTGGGCTTTCCTCAACATTGGCACGTACTGCTGCGATATTTTCAGTTGATCGACCAGGACGAACGCGTGAACGAGTGTTTCTGTTTTCACTTCATTAACAGACCCAGTTTGCTGATATTTCTTCATCAATTTTCTCACAGTGGCTTCAGTTGGTGCATTCCGATGGCCCATAATTATACGCATTTTGCGAACTGTGGCTGCAAAACTTCCACCACTTTGATATTAATTTGTCACAATGAGAATTCGTTGTTGTGTATTGAACCGCTTTACTTTATTTAACCTCCTGCTGTCTACTAATGAACGGCCTTTTTTTAAATGTCAAATCAAGCTACAAATGTCGCGCAATTCAAAACCGTCGTTCTTATTGGAACACCCTTTACATTCATCTCTTCCCTTTTCTTGATATTTTCTTGTCGATGCTACGCATGTATATCAAATTGTATTGTGATGTCCATTTTTGCTCCCATCGAAAAACGTTACACAAATGCATTTGTTTAATCTGAGGTTATAACCAACTTCATTTTGACTACATGCACTGAATTGAAATGACGATTTAAATAGGTTATGGGTGTTAAATATTTCCTGCTTCATTTTCAACGATGTTGATACTTGTGCCTGATTACTTTTGCGTGACAACTGAATCGTATAAATTGGAACAGTTGGAAATAAAAATGACAATTTGATAGTATTGAATTTTGTTTACCAATCATATTGGAAATGTGTCCAACTTATAACCCTAAAGCATCGTTTAACTAAAGTTGAATATCGTAATATCGTTACTGAATAATTATTAAAAGCAATCTAAGTGGCAATTGAAATTTTATTTATGTCAAAATTAGAACATAATTAAAAATATATAGTACTCTAGTATTCTATTGCTATCTATATTCGCATCACGTATTGATATTATTAGGCGAACAAAAATGCACAAACCTGAACTCCACTGATTTGCTACTGAATGCACATTTTTAGAGAATGGTTGTTATAAAAAAGTATTGGTTTTCCGTCAGATTATTCATCAGTATTATTGTCTAAATTCACAGGCGTGTTTTTTACAATTTCATTTTGAGCCATACAATAGAGTTTGCTGTATTTTAAGGTTCATTTTTAGGATTAAAATGCATACAAATTTCGTTTGAATAGTAAGTAAGTTTTCCCTGTTTTTCGTTTCGTACATTAATCCGATTTTAGTACGGGGAATTTAATAGGTACATATGGATTTAAAATTTGGAAGCAGTGTTTCCGAATTTGTACCATACCAATGACTAATGAATGAGATTCAAGATTTTATTATTGTTTGGGGCGTATCTTGGCAATGCTTTGTTTCAGCTACATTACTACAGATTTAAATAGCTGAATATAAAGTTTATGATTTTATTTTTCGTTTTTCAAAATATCTTTATTAAATTTACATGTATAAATTTTAATTTACTTGCACCAGATTTTTCAGTAATAATATCTGAGACTGATCCAGCTTCTGCTTTTAATTCTATCTTTCTTGCATGAATATCTGGAAAATGTCTTCACATTAATTAAGTTGAAGACCACTTCCATGGTACAAAGTAAATAATTGTTAGCAAATCAGCTATCTAGAAAAAAAAATCTTTAACACACACTATATTTTGATTGTTTTAAGTTTAGACTTTAACTAGAAAGTCGCGTAAAAATTCGTTACCGCTAAACAACCGATACTACCCAAATACTCAATAAAGCGGTTGGCGCTGGACTAAATGCAGCAATATCTCCACCCAAATCACAGCTTCGTTTCTGCAGAATAAGGAGTAAGTGGAATGTTGTTTTGGAATGCCCTGCTGTTTGAAGGAGCGCTTAGAACACGGTCGCATGGCCCAATTTAAATAATAATTTAGTGATAGCGTATGTTGGTAGGTCATTCAACTGGCCGACTTTACTGGAGTGGTTTGAAATTTGCTTGAATAGTTTATGTTATATTACAACGCGAATGCCAAGTATTTAGAATTACATTGACTTTTTGCTATGAAAAAGTACTTTAATTACATATAAAAATATATTTTTTTCAAGTTCTTCGTTTTTTTAAGCCCTTAGGATATATGGCCACTATATGGATTATATATGGATTATTATGATTTCGAATAACTTGCAAACATATGCTACTATTATTTGTAACTTTTTATTTAGAAAACAGTGTAAAATGCGATTGAAAAAATATTGAGCCCTTGTCTGTCCTGTTGTAATATCAGGTCTCTGCACTAAACAGGAAATTCGTTTTTGTTTGTTTGGTTATCCGGTAAAAAATATTTCACCGACTAATCCATGCATTTAATTCCCCCTAATCAAAAACCGTCACGTTCACATTATATAAATACACCTATTTTGTGTGGCCTGTAAAAGATTTTAAGCAGAGCAATCAAGCCCTAAAGCGCAAATATTTTAATTAACTCATTATATTTTAATTAAAAAAGATTATAACGTAATCTATAGTTAATAATTTTTTGATAATATCGCCTGAAATTAAATTTGGTAAGAAAAGGGATGTCCAATTTCAAGAGATGTGTTAAGGTATAATGTATAGTATGTCCAAGAATCGGGACCGCAAGATGCATGTAGGAACTAATAGAATTTAGAGAGATCCTTTCGGAAGATTCATACAATTTCTTACTTTATTAGGTTTGGCCTGGAAATGAAAAGACTAAGTAAAGGCATAATATCGGACAATTCAACATACGATATTCTAAATATTTGCGTAAATCTTCTTTATACACATTTCTCCTTTAACACTTTAAATAACGTGCTAAATCTAGAAAGCAGCCGCTTCTACGCACTGAGTAGGGACTAATACGAGAATATATTATAAAATTTTACTATTTTTTTATGTCATCATAATTTTATAATTTATATTATTAATGAAGGTTATTGGGTTGTTTTTGGCTCTTTTCATGTTTTATCGGATGTATCAAATTGTTAATTTAAAGTTTATCAAATTCACAACTTTTTAACTCAGTTAAAATATATCCATCTAATAACATAAATTAAAAAATAAACTCACACACTTTTTGCCTGATGCTGATATATCATATTTATTAAGTTAATTCAAATAACTTAAACTTTTAAGATTAAGCAAAGGAAAAATCACATTAAACTTTTTCTTAACAAAGCAGGTTGTAAAGAAGTTTCAATGCCTAAGATTTCCTTGAATTTCACCTCGAAAACAAATTGAGAGTATGGATTTAATTACTTTTCCATAAAGCATTCAATCGATTTTAAATGAAAATCAAATTGGCAAGCCCTTTCTGAAGCATACTAGACTTTAGCAGTTTGCTTTGCTTTGCGGGCAAGGAAAATTTTTAATCCAGATATAAACTTCACGGAACATTTACGGGATTTTTAAGCCATTGATCCTTTGTTGCTACGTAGGGCAAAAGTCTTCAAATTAATAAAAAATTGGCTTTATTTTCGTCATATTTAATTCTTAGTGATAAACGAGTGCTTAACGATATTAAGATTTATTTTGCCTTCGCCGATTGGTAATCAACGATTACGCTTAAGCCATGTTGTTCCGGTTTAATCCAGTTAGAGTTTCAAGACTTAATTTGGACCTATAAATAATAAAATAATTACGCTTTATGATAAAGAAATATAACAATCTGTTGTAAAAAATATTTGGGAAAGAAATAGTAGCAGATATTGCGTTTTATTAAAAATACAAACTTTGTGCTTTACTTAGATCAATTAAATCAATACTGCAAGACTGTGAGATTTTGCATTTATTCAAACAATTTTCACAACTCAACAAGAGTTGAGTTGAGTTTACGTCCAGCCACATGATAATGTATTATCTATTGCCCGTCAGACGAGTAACTTGCTTACTTTATTCGATACAGACATATTTATGATATATGAACATTTAACGCTTGTTAATGTGGGAATTTAATGTTGGATAATACTGAAAGGATACTGTCAAGACGATACGTCACAAAATTTGTCCTCCATCTCTAATAAAAGGAGATTCATAGGTAAATAGAGCTCTGAGGTGTTAGTGACAGAGATATTTGAAACCAACAGCAAAAGTCCAATCTTTTTGTACCATCATCAGAATGAAAAGAGGCGCAATGATCGACTTACCTTCATATGTGAACCTTTGAATTTTTTTCCAAATTTGGGGCGTGTTCAACAGACATCTCACGTTTGTAGAATGTTCCTCAATGCTCCACTTTATACTGAGATTTCAATAGCAGTACAATGCAACGAGTATGCAGACCACCTGCAGCATTGTCGTCACAAAAACCATAGACAAACTTATATTTTCACATTTAGGATAGCTGTAATATTGAACCTTTTTGAATAATGTATTGCAACTTGAGCAATTTGTCAAATTTACATACATAAACAGTAAACATAAAACTAATAAATTTACCAAGTCACCGACTTCATTTCTGATCTATTCCAATACTAACAGTGGTTACAATTTGAAGTGTGCAATTTGGCACACCTAGCTTTATCTACTATTAGAGACTAAAGTGCTTGTCGAATTTTAGAAATCGCGAAACAAATATGCTTAATGTGGAGGGCAACAAGGATATTGAAAAATAAGTAATTAATTAATAATAACCTTCCTCATGAAACACCTTGTATATGAGACTGAATCAAAACTACAATTATTCTTACAAAAGAACCTTAATTTTCCGTCCTTAATAATCCAATTAATAAATTCAATAAATATCATTGTGCAGTGTGGCCACCTAATTTGGGATTCCCTATATATAAATTTAAAAAAATCAAAAACAAAAAATTGTAAGAATTCTCTTAGATTAGAATATGGCAAAGGGATTTTTGGTTAAACCTGGAACATTAGCAAACACTTCCACAAAAACCTCTGCGACCTGACAACTTAATAAAGAGTGATATTTCATTTTGAATGTGAGTCATCTTGATAAAGTCACAAAGAAAATGTAAAACACGAATAAATATTATAGGTGAAAGCTCTAGGGTTGCCTTAAGTGTATCACTTTACATAATATGAAAATTTGAGGTAAATTCAACGACTGCCGAATTTCATAAGGAAAACGCATACGTGCTACTTAAATATGGACCCTCAAGCTTTCTGAAGAGTCATATGTTGAATATATTATCGTTGTGTGGACCAACTACCGAGCTCAAAAGAATATGTGTAAAACCGTCAAGAAAATATACTGCTTTTCAAAGGGTCATATACTTTGTACATAAGCTAGTTTTAAATTGTTTAAATGTTCCTTCAAATTTTGTTTAGTACGCAATTATTTTGTAGATCTGAACTATTGGTGAGACAACAGAACATTGAAATACCGCAAGAAGGGCTTACTAAAGCTACGGTTGCCAATGGTTTATGCTCCTGGCAAGCAATTTCCGATGCAATAGGCCTAAAACTGTGCTTGCATTACAGTTACAAAAACACCACTGCTATACCATCAGCTCCAATTTTTGCATTAGCAGGACCAGCTAATTTTGATCTGTATGTTCAAAAATCAGACCCAACAGCAAATGTATACTTATTTGAATACAAATGGTCACAAGGACGAGATCTCAGTGTGATTTCATTGACATTTGATACTCCCGGATCTGTGGTCAAAAGACTTATGCACGCCAACTTTACAATTGATAAAACCAGTAATAATTTAACTATGCTCATGCAGTCATCTTCTGGGGTGATTCTAGCTAGAGGTCGAATCAAAAACACTGATGACCAGAAGATTTTTCAGGTAAGAAAGTCATATGAAACATTGTTTTATGTTTGTACGTTTCCACCTATTACCAAGTACAACATTGTAAAGCGAACGGCTAAATTTAAATAGAAACTTCTCAATCAACAGATTTTGGAAATATTTTGATTGCTGTGCCCGCTTTTTCGCACCTATTTGTGGTTTCGGTAGGCATAGTTTTTCAGTAGGTCAATACGTGGCATTTAGGTTTGAAAACTGAAAAGTATCCAGATCTCGGAAACCGTCGCATATCGGAGGGGGGGATTTAAACCAAACCAATATAAGTCAACTCACAATTTAAAAAATAAGACAAACATCTAGGGTTGTGACAGGAATAAAACCTCTTAACCAGACATTTTCTCTTTGATCCGCTGAAATTGATTACAGATTGGGAACAGCTGGAAATAATACATGTATTGCAAAACTTTTGGAAAAATTATTTTCTGAACTGTATTATTGAATTGAAAATGAAAAATCAGTGTAGGGGTTTGCCACCTTCCAGACATCTAAATGCTTCCCAACTCAAAATTCGAATCTGAACGTATTAGCCATGATAAACGCTTTAACAGTCTTCCTTATCAAGAACGTTGCCATAATGCCTAATTTTTCAAGACTAAACATATTTTCGTGAATTTAAATGTCTAAGAGTTTTGTTTGAATTTCAATTTTCCTCAAAAATCAGTGACTTATTATGGGTAAAGGGAGTCTATGTTTCTTTGGGCAGTTTTAACCCTTTATCACTCATGTTTCTCGAAAAATTTCCTATCCTGTGGAGATTGTCCACACATTAACCTTTCTCTTAGAATATATCTGTCTACTGATCTGTTTTTGGATTCCTTAAATTCGCTTAAATCAGTAGTTAATTTAATGACTTTGTAGAAAACTGTGGGTGGATGTATATTCCAGAATATTTGACTCTTTACCATTGGCATTTCTCAAAAACTGCTCCATAACATAAGTTTTTCTTGTACCAACCCCTTTTATGTTAATTTATAACTCTTTAAAGCAACGATCTGTAGAAATCCGTCAAAAGTTCCCCTGGAATAAATATCTGTGAGCTCGCCATCCACAATCCTGTTATAATGTATTTTAGTCTCAAAAGATTCCGGAAAGTTGAAAGAGAAAGTAAAACAAGAAAAATAGACATTGTACAACTAAAAACCGCATAAGAAAAGAATAAATAAGTTTCAAAATCTTAAAAGAATTCGAAACGATAATACAGCCAATACAGAATTTAGACGTTGAAGAAGCAGGGAGCACTTCCAAACTAAAATAAGAAAAATCCGAGAAGAAGACATCGGATATCTAGAAAAACAACAGAAAACAAGAATATATAACACATGAAATTAGGAACCTCGTGGAAGAAAGACGAAAATACAAAACAATACTCAATAGATTGAAAACAACTCATTAAAATCATCAGGAAAAAGTGCAAAGAAGCCAAAGAAAATAGGATGTCAACAAAATGTAGAAATGAGAAATTGAACACTTTCGGGAGAGATAGGACACTTTCAATGTCCACAAGAGAGGAAAATAAATGGCAGGCAGACACAAAAGCAACAAGAATCAATAATAACGAAATAATTCCAGGGAAAGAAGACAAATTCTCGAGATAGAAAGAATACATCCAAACACTTTTCCACGATGACGGACCTTGTAGTCCACCACACACAGACAATGAGATCAATGAAAAGGGCCCAGGAATAACAGAAAAAATCAACGTACAAACATTTAAATTAAGAGCAGGAAAAGGCAGCAAAAGCCTGGACTTGATAACATGACTATTTAATAAGATCTAGAACTCCGGAAAAACACTATCAGATTCTAAGGTTCGCATTCGTTGCATTGCCAAAAAGACCTAATTGCTCACAATGGGATGATTACCGGATAAGAAGTCTGATGTCCCATGTTCTAAAACCTTTTCTCAAAATCGTCCGACACTGACTAGGCAAGCGTGAAGCTCTTTTGTCGTGAACGTTTAACGTTGATGTCTAGATATGTTTCAAAGACTTCCGAAAGGCGTTCGATTGCATTAACCATCAAAAAATGATCGAAATCTTGAGAACCGACGAGTCGACGAACAAGACAGACGCCTTATTTCAACTGTATTGGCACCAAACGGCAGCAGTTGAAAGTTTAAAATATCGGTTCACTCTCAATGATGAGGAGACAATGACAAATATGGAGGAGTTTTAGTCATTATGACCTTTTGGATAGACCATTCAGAGCACGATAGTAACTCACTGGGTTTTCGGCATCTAACCACAAAACTCATAGGAGGAAAGTGATAAATCATTAAAATATATAACATCCCGTATCTCGGGATGATCCAAAATATCTGAGTAATGAGGCTCATTTTGATAAGACGATATCGTATCGATAAGACGATCGAGAACGATCTTTTACTCATCATCTCAATGAAATTTCCAAGTTGATTCTAGCTTAATAAGTTCGGTGTCTTTCTCCACCATCATCAGTTTGTCTAAAATATACATATTTACATTTATTATCAATTTAATTTAAAAAAAAACTTTCACAAAATTAACATATTAAAATTCAAATCACACACATATTAAAAAGTACAATTTGGGACCTTGGTTCTCAGGTGATGAGTCGGGATAAACATGTTCGGGAAAAGACTAGAATCTATTGTTTAGAGATCTAAATTTGACTTACATGTCGAGATGTTTCTACCTTTACATTTGGTTGGACATTGAATTCCCTATTTTATTCGATATCGAGCGAGGGCACGAAAAACCTGTTTATACTTCGCCTTTTCTTTGCATTCTTGGAATTGCTCTGTAATTCTTCAATATCTGCTGTTTACTTTTTACTTACCAGGTCCATTCAGTTCATGCATGCGATCATCTAATTAATGTGTGATACACTGAGCTAAGATTGTCTGTGTCTGATCTAACATTCATTGCATTCTGGTGTTTTTTGATCTGTATCATTTCATGGATTCTTCTCTTATTATAGTTGTTTTCATTGATTAGAATTTTTGTGTTATCGATATCAAAACTATGCAATTTTTGTTGTGCATGCTGTGCCGATGCTGTTGCATTTTCGTTAACCTTTCTTAGGCTATATTTTTGCTCATATATTCTTTTTTTCAAATATTGTCCTGTTTGTCCTATGTATGCTTTCTTACAGTTCAAACAGTCAATCCTGTATACTACGTTAGGTGTGTCCAACTTATCGCTTCCAGGTTTATATTTTGTGAAACATTCCCTTACCAAGTTGTTTTTAGTTCTTTCCGCAAAACTTCGGAAAACTTCCGGAAAACGCAAAGTTCTTGCAAAAACGGCCGAGCACCATATATTTATATGGCCTGCCAAAGCTTTACAAAGCAGGCCACCCATTGAGACCGATAGTTAACAACATAAATGCCCCAACTTACCAATTATCTAAATATCTGTCATCTGTGCTGAGTAATATATTGGGAAAGTCGCAATATCACGTTAGGGACTCATGGAGTTTCTGTGAATTTATAGGAAAGCAGAAAATACCTGAGAACCATCGCATAATATCACTTGATGTGGTATCTTTATACACAAACATCCCGGTAGATTGCTCGGTACAGTGCATAAGGGATAGATGGTCTGAAATAATGGAACACACATCATTACCCGAAAATGAGTTTATTGGGGCGGTAGAGCTGTGCCTTAAATCCACTTACTTCCAGTACGAGGGCAATTTCTATTCACAAATATATGGTGTAGCTATGGGGTCTCCCATAGCTGCAACAATTGCAAACCTCGTGATGGAAAGTCTGGAAGAAAAACTAATACCGGAATTGAATTTTGAGTGTGGATTCTTTAAAAGATACGTGGATGACTGCATAATGTGCCTGCCAAACCAAAAAATTCAATACACATTAGATAAATTTAATGCATTCCATGAGACCATTAAATTCACCATTGAGGAAGACAAAAACAAATCGATAAACTTTTTGGATATGACTGTTGTATATGAAGGTAATGGGGAAATAAAAACAAACTGGTACACAAAGGATATGTGGTCTGGTAGATACTTGAATTACCAATCATATGCACCTATACAATATAAAAAAGTGTTGTAACAGCTCTTACTGATAGAGCGATTAAATTGGCACATTGTAGATATAGATCAAAAAATTTTGAAAAAATAAAAAGGGTACTAATAACGAAAAACTATCCCAAAGCTTTCTTTGAACCAATAATAAAACAAAGAATTAATAAAATCTACAATTCAAATAAATGGAACAGCATGAATGGTGTAGATAAGATAAAGGAGGGGGAAGTCAAGTATGTATCATTACCATACATACCGGAGATAAACACAAAAATAAAGAGTATTCTGAAGCCACATAATATTACTGTGGCGGAAAGAACTAAAAACAACTTGGTAAGGGAATATTTCACAAAATTTAAACCTGGAAGCGATAAATTGGACACACCTAACGTAGTATACAGGATTGACTGTTTGAACTGTGACAAAGCATACATAGGACAAACAGGACAATATTTGAAAAAAAGAATATATGAGCATAAATATAGCCTAAGAAAGGTTAACGAAAATGCAACAGCATTGGCACAGCATGCACAACAAAAATTGCAGAGTTTTGATTTCGATAACACAAAAATTCTAATCAATGAAAACAACTATAATAAGAGAAGAATCCATGAAATGATACAGATCAAAAAACACCAGAATGCAATGAATTTTAGATCAGACACAGACAATCTTAGCTCAGTGTATCACACATTAATTAGATGATCGCATGCATGAACTGAATGGACCTGGTAAGTAAAAAGTAAACAGCAGATATTGAAGAATTACAGAGCAATTCCAAGAATGCAAAGAAAAGGCGAAGTATAAACAGGTTTTTCGTGCCCTCGCTCGATATCTAATAAAATAAGGAATTCAATGTCCAACCAAATGTAAAGGTAGAAACATCTAGACATGTAAGTCAAATATAGATCTCTAAACAATAGATTCTAGTCTTTTCCCGAACATGTTTATCCCGACTCATCACCTGAGAACCAAGGTCCCAAATTGTACTTTTTAATATGTGCGTGATTTGAATTTTAATATGTTAATTTTGTGAAAGTTTTTTTTTTAATTAAATTGATAATAAATGTAAAAATGTATATTTTAGACAAACTGATGATGGTGGAGAAAGACACCGAAACGTATTTGTAACATTTTAAATAATAAACAATAAAATTGACTGAAACCCAGGAAATTTTGAAATAAATTGAAGTACAGTCAGGAAAATATACATAACAATTAAATAATACGTTAAAAAATACAATTTTAAACTTTGATGAGTATATTTTGAAAATGCGGGTGAAGTTGTAATTGTTCCATGAATTTTATAAAAAATTACTATTAAGACACGTTTTGGGGCAAGTTAAACCATCTCAGAGAAAAGTTGTGAAGCTTTTAATATTCTCGAAATCAGGCTCTCAGCGTGGCGATAAAACGTTGCTTTGGAAATATTTGGCAAGATTCATGTTGCCTAAAGTAATTCAGATTGGATATATATATATATATATATATATATATATATATATATATATATATATATATATATATATATATATATATATATATATATATATATTTTTTTTTTTGAGAAAGTGCAACAACGGAAGCACTTTCAATTTGATTTCAAGCACAGTTTTCTCTAGACATTAGTTTTTTCCTGAATGGAACACTGTTAAAAAAGTAATGACGAATTTGCATGAAAGGTTGTCAAGATATACATTAGTCCAACTGGTTAAAATTTAAGTAACCGAAATTGAGTGCTAGACTTTTTAATCAAATACATGAATAAATTGCTACCAAAAAAAGGACAAACATTCTTAAACTTTTGTTGCATATTTCGTGATAGTTCTTAGAAAGTTTGAATCTGGAAGTAACATAGCATATGTTGTCAGGGCAACGTTCTGATCCGACAACCAGGTTAATTTATCGAATTATTGACTGAACTTTAAATATATACTTTATGAACAAAATTGTGACCCCTCAGAACTGTTCGGACTCCAACTGTTTAAGTTTTCAACACTCGGTAACTGCAAATCTACGTATTTAACTACATAAAAAGACCTTATTAATTACACATCGCAACGCGCTGCAAGTTGACGTTGCGTTAATTTTGCTACAAGTTTGGCAGTTCTAAGTCATCATTTACATATCAAAATATTTCCACTTTAAATACATGCTTAAATGCATATGGCAAGCTGATAGTACGTAAAATAGAGCATCGTTGCTTCAGAAATTCCATATAAACATCCCTCGTTTGTGAGTGAATGCAACAGCAGAGGGCTAGAGGTAATTGTAGTGCTGCTGTCGATTATATTTTTTCTGTAAATGCAAATATGACCTAAAGATTATATGAAAAATGGGATCGCTTTATTTTCCAAATTTATTGAAGCGATGAACAATTAATTCACTTTATATTTTCCTAGGGGCTCCAAGAAAATTAAATCATTAATATTCATTGTTTAGAGATATAAAGAATCATATATCGGATCTTATAAATTTCTTAATTTAATTGCTGGGAACACACCCCTAACGTTTCACTTCTAATTTCATCATCTTTAATTTAAACATTATTTTTGAATTTTAGATGACTCTTGATATCAACGATATGAAGCATTTTGATGCTAGCTTGGCCTATGACAGAGTGAAAAAAAATAATGGATTTGCCTATAAACCCAAGATGTATCTAGGCATTAACGGTCAGCGCGTAATGGAGTTGCAGGGTAAGTTTTCCAACATATTTCGTCTATTCAAAACACAATTATTGTGTGTGTCTTTAAATATTTTTATTCTGCTCTGATTGAAGCTAAAAAGACAATAAACCTCGCAACAAGAAAATGATCTAAACACATGAAATTTTCATGATAGTAATATGTAAAACGGCTTGGATCACATTGAGGTTTCCAACAGTCAAACACGCAGATGTTAATATTTAAATATACGTTTGTGTTCCGATCGAAATATAGAATTTAGTTGAGTAGGTTTCAGTTGAGTTGTAATTTTTTGTTGTTTTTGAATTGTAGTATGAAAATAGATCAAAGAGCCGTTGCAAACTAGATCACAAAGCTTAAGCAAATTATGGGCATCGAAATGAAATTTCTTGATTTTTCTAGTCATTGGTGTACAAATTGATTACCTTTTAAACAAATTTGTAACATAGATAGACATCTGCAAGTTGTTGAATTAAGTAATTGTGTGTTCCCATTCCAACTCTTGCAATATTTGAGCTGTTAAGGTCAAACTTTGGAGTTTTAAAATGTGAAATTTTTTATGTATGGTGTTCAGAAATCAGTCTAAAAATCACAAGTGCCGAAATTTAGTTTCTAGTTCAAAAATACAGAATATTTCAAAGTCTAAAGGCAGAAGTCTAAAGCAAGAAAAATTTCTAAATTAAAAAGTCTGCACTTTGGAAACGGATGGCTGGCCGAATACGTTTACATGAACATTTCTACTTATTTTTGTTCTCTGTTTTTGTTAATATAATTATCTTGTTTAATCCCACATACATTTTGCTACAGCGTCCTTCTTAAAGTGGTACAAAATTTTAATGTAGATTCAGATTTGGATTTAAAATATATATTTACTCAAATATATTTTAGACATAACACTAAATTGATTTCCTTAAGCCTCTTTCCTTAATTTTCCTGAAATTAATTCCCTTAAACAACGAGACAGGACATTTAAACTTTTGTAGAAGCTTTATGAAAAGTATTATTTGTAGCAATATACAAAGTGAATACCTGTAGATTAAAATGCCTGAAATATATATTACCTACATTTCAAGTAGCTCCAGTTCATATTCTATATTCTAATGGATAAACCACGAAACGTTAAAATAAACAAAGGTATACATTGTAGGCATTCTTGCTTACAATCTCTGAGTTTGTTATTGTTAGAAACTTAATTTACTGAGATCACAATGAAGAGCGTTTCCCAATAATAACGAAAAGGAAGGCTAAAGCGTCTACCGTTTTAAGATATTTCGTTATTACTTCGCTCCAAATTAAGGCAATCACTACGCCAGGCAGAACAGATGTTTGAAGGGCACTTAAAATTTAAGCAAATACTTAATAAAATCAACTGATCAATTCTTATCGTTTCATGTTTCCTCATTTTCCATTATCAGTGCTTATATTTACAAAGGAAACCGTTTAAAATAATGAAGCTTACATTGTTGAAAATATTCGTAAAGTTTAAGATTTCCTTTATTCATTCGCTTGTTATGACATATATCATAAATTCTATATATTTAGCGGGCCAAAAATCTAGTCAATTGTAGGTTTTGTTAAATTTTTTATTTAAACAATGAAGTTACTTACAGCAAAAGTGAAAATAGAATTGAAATTAAGTTCCAGACAATAGAAATAGAACGTTTTTTTCAAATTATTCCCGCAGAAAGGGAGTTTCAATCGACATTAAAAAAATAATTTCAACAAATATATACAAGGTGTCCCGTAAGCACATGATCAAAAGGGTACTGCGCTATTCTTTGAATCAAAACAAGACGATCTGACCTAACTTTTATTAACAAAATTTTCTGGATCCTCTGCTATTGATGGTCAAAGTTCTTCAAAAAAATAATATTTTTTGAAATATCGGGAGAATGGTCTGAAGGACTTTAGTGAAACTCGCTGTAAATTTGTTCTTATGTAAGATTCATATTTTGATGAAACATCCGAGTTCATACGCTTTCGGCAAGTGGTGAATTCTTGAGTGTCGCGGTACAAAAATAAATCAGATCTTTTTATTTGGTTTCAACCAATTTTTTTTTGGTTGATGCACTAATCCTTTGCGCACATTTTGGTGCTCTTTATAAAATCTTATAACATTCATAGTTTTTGCGGCAAAAAATTATTTCTGTTTTCTTGCCACTTGACAATATTAGACAGTAGTAGTAAACATCTTTATTTCTAAAAAAAGGCTATCGACCTATCGGTCTTTCTGCCCTTGTTTAATACATGTAGTCTTAATCTAAATAAAAAACAAATATGAAAATTCTCTTATTCTAGGTTAACAATCTTATTAAATAAACTTTCCAATTCTAATGACAAGAAAAAATTCTGAGTCGAGCCACCGTAGCGAGCGGTTGGGTGTTTACGAGCGCGCCAATACAATGGTGTAAAAGTGCGAAAGTGCCAAAAGTGGGACCAGCAAAGCGAAGTAAACCGCCCGGTTTTGCTACCTGAAAAGGCATCAGGCCCGTTTAAACTTTGGACTGTGCAACGTTGCCACTGTGAACTTTTCACAAACGGACAATATATATATATATATATATATATATATATATATATATAATATATATATATATATATATATATTATATATATATATATATATATATATATATATATATATATATTATATATATATATATATATATAGAGAAACCGCAGAAAACCGAAGACGACCCAGCCAACCCAGCCAACCCAGCCAACCCCCACAACGACAACACCTGAGGCCAAACGAATAGCTTTGGACTATCAGTCTACAAACAACAAAAACCAAACAACAAAGAGCAAGACAACATCAACAAGATTTCCCACGTATTCGCACGCATTCACAGCGAACGCATTGTCGACCATCACCAGAGTCCAATTTGCAATCAGGTGGGAGGAACTCAACCCCAACAACAAGGATGTGATTATCAGGCAAGATAATTACTTCCTAATCAAAACCAACCAGGAGGATAAAACATCAACAATTTTACAACAACTAAAACAAGAAAACACTGTAACAAGATACAAATTACAAAAAAAACGATAACCTCCCACTAATCCGACAACAAAAGTCAGGTCACCATCATATTACACCATCATATTCTGTCGTCGCCACTGGGGTCGACCTGGACATTGAAGACAGCATGTTTCTGGAACGCCTGGAGCAGCAGGGCTTCAGAATAAGGTTCTGCAGGAGAATTATCTCGCGAGAGCGCAACGCACCCACACTCATGATGAGGTTAATAACCGGCGACATATCCACATACGAAAGGTTGATGAGCGACCCTGCGGTTCATTTTTTGGGCCGCATTTTCAAAATCACCGAAAGTAAACCACCAGCACCCGTGCCTGCGCCGTGTGGCAAATGCAACCTGTTCAGCCACAAAACTGAAGACTGCAAACAAGCACCAAGATGCAACGAGTGCCAGGGACCCCATCCAACATCCAAATGCGAGTCACCACTGCCAACCAAGTGCGCAGCATGCAAATCAGAGGACCACGCAGCATGGAGCATGAAATGCCCCAAACGACCGACAGCCCCAATCGTCGGCATCCCAAACGTAAAAATAAAATGTGTAAACAAACGTACGTCCGGGATTGCGGAGACAACGACAGTGGCAAGTAGAATACACACACCCATTACAACACATGACCACATCATAAACAAATACAAACATCAACTTAACAAGACAAACAATACCAACAGAGACGAACTACTAAAAAAACTACGAAAACAATTTATAGAAGACTTCGAGATTGACACCCTCCGTTGTTTTCTTCGGGAACCATGTCTACATCCTAATGTTTGACATGCTCCTGCCCGAGGGACGCTCTCCAACTGAACCCTGCGAACAAATGAGACAGACGGTGACGAGCATACAAGATTCAATATGAAAGTACTTTACGCGAACATCAACGGACTTAACAGCAAAAAAACACTTATTTACAATTACATAGAACAAAACGACACAGACTGCTGCATATTTGTAGAGACTAAAACCAAACTAGGACAAACACCAACGTACAGAAATTGGCAGTATATCTATAGGCATGGAAATACCATCAATCATGCCAGGGGCGGGGTCGCAGCTCTCCTAAAACCAACATATAAACTTGGAAGAGCAAATCCTCCCTCCCTCAACAACCCTTTGAGCGACTGTCTACACTTTACGCTACCCTACTTAAACGACCTGATACACATATTTCTGACATACATACACCCACACTCCAACCTAGAACAAAACATACTGACTAAAGCGAGCATCTATAAATATGCAATAATTGTAGGCGACTTTAATATGAACAAAAGCAAAACGAAACAGCTTAAAAGATTTCTACAAAATTCCGACTTTATAAAACAGCACACCCCACCAACTTTTCTGATGCCCGCAAACCCAGACTCAACACCAGACTGCACACAAGAAACCTGACAAACACCATCAACAACATAAACTTAACCAACGAGCTTGGATCCGACCACCTGGCTATTACGTTTAACATAGACTTACAACATACGCAACCTACCTCCAATACACCTCCTATAGAGAAAAACTTAAACCTAACAAAGACTGACATAGACAAAGTGAAACAACATATACATGACTACATTCAATCACAAGCACAGCACATTTCAATAGAAACCATACAACAACAACTTACACTAACCATACGAAAATTGAGCCCGGAAATAAAAAATGCTTTCTACCGACATACACTACCCAAATACATACTGAGACTAATAAAACATAAGAGAGAACTGTACAGACTATATACAAACACTCAAAATAACGACCTAAAAAAGACAATGAACCAACTTAACAGAAACATTAAAACTCTGATTGGACAATACCGACAAGACAAATGGCTAGAAACATGTAAAGAAATACAGAAGGACAAAGGCAAAACATACTGGCGAAAAGTTAAGAAACTGGCGCAATACAGGAAGACTGGCACTACTGACGCAATTGACGAAAACGGAATAGAACGCTACACAGACAAAGAGAAAGCGGACGCATTCGCCAGACACTATCAAAGGACCTTCAGCATATCGACAAACCCTAACTTCGACAATGACAACTGGAACTTGATCAACGACTGGTACTTGAACTATTTTAACAACTCACCAAACTATGCCTGCACACTGATCACAGACATAGAGTACGATGAAGCCCTAGCGCACATCAAGAACACTGCACCGGGGAAGGATAAAATTAAGGCAAAAGTCCTGAAAAGCCTAACTCAAGAAACACACAAACTGATCCTAACTGAATTGAACAACTGCATCACAAATGGCAGAATCCCAGAAACATGGAAAAACGGCTTAATAATCCCTATACCCAAAAATGGACTGGACAATACACAACCGAGCAACTACAGACCAATTACACTACTTCCAGTACTAGGCAAGATTTTTGAATGCATAATGAAGCAGCGGCTTGACAAAGTGATTGGAAAGTATATACCTACCTACCAATTTGGTTTCAAACAGCATCACTCGACCGTTCATCCGCTCTTTATTTTGGCCAACAATATACAAACTACCCACCTAACTGACAGAAAGACATCTTGCCTGTTTATGGACATTAACAAGTCTTTTGACAGTGTCTGGCATAGAGGCTTACTATACAAACTATACAAACTACACACACCAACATATCTACTACACACCATAAAGAACTTACTAGAAAACAGACAACTACAAGTACGAATTGACAAAACACTGTCATTTTCTTTTTCCCCTGAACAAGGGCTCCCTCAAGGATCCCCGCTCTCACCGTTTCTCTACAATATATACTGCCATGACATATACAATTACAACTTACCAGACAAAAATCAAATCGACAGATCGGCATACATATTACAATACGCAGACGACACGGCACTTATTGTACATGACAAAACTACTGAGAGAGCAGCTCAAAGACTCCAAACACTAACAAACAACACAATGACATGGTTTTATAAATGGAGACTAACACCAAACGCGTCAAAAAACCAACTTCTGCTCACAAACCACAGACTCAACGCTGACTCCCCTACAATAACTGCAGACGGCCAAACGACACAACCAAAAAACGACGTAAAATACCTTGGAAATACAATTGACCACAAACTTAAATTCACTCAACACATACGAAACATCAGGGCAGAAACAATAAAGAGAACAAAACACTTCCGATCACTAACCTACAAAGACAGAGGAATTAGCACAAACACCGCCACCAAAATATATAAAGCTATTTGTAGACCCTTGCTAGACTATGGACATATACTCATGACCAACGGAACAGAAAGGACAAAACGTTATATACAAACAACAGAACAAATTGCACTAAGACTAATAACACGAATAAGACACCCCCAAAACCCACTACACAACCCCCCCACCCAACTACTATACGAACGCACAAATATGACAAAGATCTCGGAAAGACTCATACAGCTACAGACAAAATGGACAAACAACCCCTACAACTTGCCCATACTGAATCCCCTTTGTCTTACAAGACCAACCAGACAATCCCGCTTTCGTTTCCCTACATTAACGCTACTCGAACACTTACAAACGCTACGGACTAGTTGTCGTTTGGCCGTCTGCAGTTATTGTAGGGGAGTCAGCGTTGAGTCTGAGGTTTGTGAGCAGAAGTTGGTTTTTTTGACGCGTTTGGTGTTTTTCTCCATTTATAAAACCATGTCATTGTGTTGTCTGTTAGTGTTTGGAGTCTTTGAGCTGCTCTCTCAGTAGTTTTGTCATGTACAATAAGTGCCGTGTCGTCTGCGTATTGTAATATGTATGCCGATCTGTCGATTTGATTTTTGTCTGGTAAGTTGTAATTGTATATGTCATGGCAGTATATATTGTAGAGAAACGGTGAGAGCGGGGATCCTTGAGGGAGCCCTTGTTCAGGGGAAAAAGAAAATGACAGTGTTTTGTCAATTCGTACTTGTAGTTGTCTGTTTTCTAGTAAGTTCTTTATGGTGTGTAGTAGATATGTTGGTGTGTGTAGTTTGTATAGTTTGTATAGTAAGCCTCTATGCCAGACACTGTCAAAAGACTTGTTAATGTCCATAAACAGGCAAGATGTCTTTCTGTCAGTTAGGTGGGTAGTTTGTATATTGTTGGCCAAAATAAAGAGCGGATGAACAAGTCGAGTGATGTTGTTTGAAACCAAATTGGTAGGTAGGTATATATTTTCCAACCACTTTTTCAAGCCGCTGCTTTATTATGTATTCGAAAATTTTGCTTAGTACTGGAAGTAGTGTAATTGGTCTGTAGTTGCTCGGTTGTGTATTGTCCAGTCCATTTTTGGGTATAGGGATTATTAAGCCGTTCTTCCATGTTTCTGGGATTCTGCCATTTGTGATGCAGTTGTTCAATTCAGTTAGGATCGGTTTGTGTGTTTCTTGAGTTAGGCTTTTCAAGAGTTTTGCCTTAATTTTATCCCCTCCCGGTGCTGTGTCTTTGACATGCGCTAGGGCTTCATCGTACTCTGTGTCTGTGATCAGTGTGCAGGTATAGTTTGGTGAGTTGTTAAAATAGTTCAAGTACCAGTCGTTGATCAAGTTCCAGTTGTCATTGTCAAAGTTAGGGTTTGTCGATATGCTGAAGGCCCTTTGACAGTGTCTGGCGAACGCGTCCGCTTTCTCTTTGTCTGTGTAACGTTCTATTCCGTTTTCGTCAATTGTGTCAGTAGTGCCAGTCTTCCTGAATTGCGCCAGTTTCTTAATTTTTCGCCAGTATGTTTTGCCTTTGTTCTGTATTTCTTTACATGTTTCTAGCCATTTGTCTTGTCGGTATTGTCCAATAAAAGTTTTAATGTTTCTGTTAAGTTGGTTCAGTGTCTTTTTTAGGTCGTTATTTTGAGTGTTTGTATATAGTCTGTACAGTTCTCTCTTATGTTTTATTAGTCTCAGTATGTATTTGGGCAGTGTATGTCGGTAGAAAGCATTTTTTATTTCCGGGCTAAATATTCCTATGGCTAGTGAAAGTTGTTGTTGTATGGTTTCTATTGAAATGGGCTGTGCTTGCGATTGAGTGTGGTGATGTATATGTTGTTTCACTTTGTCTATGTCAGTCTTTGTTAGGTAATATTAGACATTAACTGCAAATATCGTAATAAGCGATGCATAAATAATTGTCAAACTTTTGACGTTAGTCAATCTGGAATGGGTCGATTTGGGTATAGCGCTGCGTAAACGCGTACGTTCTCACGCAAGTTGTCTGCTTTAACAATTTCGGTCATTTCTTCATTAGAAAACGCCTTGCGAAACGAATTTGTGAAATTGATTGAAAAACGTCAAAAGTTTGACAATTAATTTATGCATCGCTTAACACGACATGCAAAGGGTTAGGGCATCAACTCAAAAAAAAATAAGTTGATTCCATCCACCAAATAAAAATTTCTGGTAGTTTTGTAGCACGATACTCAAGAATTCACCACTTGCCCAAAGCGTATGAACTCAGGTGTTTCATCAAAATATGAGCCTTACATAAAAACAAATCATTCCAATGTATTCCTGGGTTTCAGTCAATTTCATTGTCACTAATTATGGTGTTATGTGATGAGCCCTGCGTTTCGTCCCGGGTCTACCTATTGGACTCGTCAGTAAGGCTTAGGTAGACCCTGCCTTATACGCCGGACACCGGTTATTCGCGTTCGTATGTAAATGAACCGAGCTGGCGTAGATCTTGTGCGGTGAGATGTTGGCAACCCGTGTTGCTGATGCTGCCACTCGTTCCATTCTGCTTTTGTTCCCAAGCATCTATCTTTCGTTAGTTAATTTTAATTTTAATATCTTAATACATTGGAATGAATTAAAGTACAGTCAGGAAAAAGAATATACAAAATAAAAACAAATTCACAGCGAGTTTCACTAAAATCTATCGTACCGTGCTCCCGATATTTCAAAAAAGATAATTTTTTGAAGAACTTTGACCATCAATATCAGAGGAGCCAGGCATTTTTTGTTAATAAAAGTTAGGCCAGATCGTCTTGTTTTGAGCCAAAGAATATCGCAGTATCCTTTTGATCATGTGCTTACGGGACACCCTGTGTAACGAATTTTTAAATCAATTCATATGAACTTTATGAAAGTAATTAATGTAACTAACTAATATCGACAACAGCTCAGAACGCTGTTCTAATAACTGAGATATAAAAAGGTAAAAATATTCAATGTATGCTACTACATTTTACGAAAATAATCCTTTTTTTGAACAGTACAATAGACACAAACAAAAATGCTTTTGTTTCTTGTTTTTTAACAAAATATATGCTAAACAACAAAGAAAGAAACAACCTAGAACGAAACATACTGACTAAAGCGAGCATCTATAAATATGCAATAATTGTGGGCGACTTTAACTAGAATACAAACAAAACGAAACAACTTGAAAGATTTTTGCAAAATTCCGACTTTATAAAACAGCACACCCCACCAACTTTTCTGATGCCCGCAAACCCAGACTCAACACCAGACGTTCTACTGCACACAAGAAACTTGACAAACACCATCAACAACATAAACTTAACCAACGAACTTGGATCCGACCACCTGGCTATTACGTTTAACATAGACTTACACCATACGCAACCTACCTCCAATACACCTCCTATAGAGAAAAACTAAAACCTAACAAAGACTGACATAGACAAAGTGAAACAACATATACATGACTACATTCAATCACAAGCACAGCACATTTCAATAGAAACCATACAACAACAACTTTCACTAGCCATAGGAAAATTTAGCCCGGAAATAAAAAATGCTTTCTACCGACATACACTACCCAAATATATACTGAGACTAATAAAACATACCTTCAGCATATCGACAAACCCTAACTTCGACAATGACAACTGGAACGTGATCAACGACTGGTACTTGAACTATATTAACAGCTCATCAAACTACACCTACAAACTGATCACAGACACAGAGTACGATGAAGCCCTAGCGCACATCAAAAACACTGCACCGGCGAAAGATAAAATTAAGGCAAAACTCTTGAAAAGCCTAACTCAAGAAACACACAAACTGATCCTAACTGAATTGAACAACTGCATCACAAATGGCAGAATCCCAGAAACATGGAAAAACGGCTTGATAATCCCTATACCCAAAAATGGACTGGACAATACACAACCGAGCAACTACAGACCATTTACACTACTTCCAGTACTAAGCAAAATTTTTGAATACATAATGAAGCAGCGGCTTGAAAAAGTGATTGGAAAATATATACCTACCTACCAATTTGGTTTCAAACAGCATCACTCGACTGTTCATCCGCTCTTTATTTTGGCCAACAATATACAAACTACCCACCTAACTGACAGAAAGACAGCTTGCCTGTTTATGGACATTATCAAGGCTTTTGATGGTGTCTGGCATGGAGGCTTACTATACAAACTATACAAACTACATAACCAACATATCTACTACACACCATAAAGAACTTACTAGAAAACAGACAACTACAAGTACGAATTGACAAAACACTGTCATTTTCTTTTTCCCCTGAACAAGGGCTCCTTCAAGGATCCCCGCTCTCACCGTTTCTCTACAATATATACTGCCATGACATATACAATTACAACTTACCAGACAAAAATCAAATCAACAGATCGGCATACATATTACAATACGCAGACGACACGGCACTTATTGTACAGGACAAAACTACTGAGAGAGCAGCGCACAGACTCCAAACACTAACAAACAACACAATGACATGGTTTTATAAATGGAGACTAACACCAAACGCGTCAAAAAACCAACTTCTGCTCACAAGCCACAGACTCTCCCCTACAATAACTGCAGACGGCCAAACGACACAACCAAAAAACGACGTAAAATACCTTGGAATCACAATTGACCACAAACTTAAATTCACTAAACACATACGAAACATCAGGGCAGAAACAATAAAGAGAACAAAACACTTCCGATCACTAACCTACAAAGACAGAGGAATTAGCACAAACACCGCCACCAAAAAATATAAAGCTATTTGTAGACCCTTGCTAGACTTTGGACATATACTCATGATCAACGGAACAGAAAGGACAAAACGTTATACACAAACAACAGAACAAATTGCACTAAGACTAATAACACGAATAAGACACCCCCAAAATCCACTACACAACCCCCACACCCAACTACTATACGAACGCACAAACATGACAAAGATCTCGGAAAGACTCATAGAGCTACAGACAAAATGGACAAACAACCCCTACAACTGGACCATACTGAATCCCCTTTGTCTTACAAGACCAACCAGACAATCCCGCTTCCGTTTCCCTACATTAACGCTACTCGAACACTTACAAACGCAACGGACTAGTGGACAATAAAATAATTTCTTCTTGCCACTGAAATTGTATTTATTTAATAATATTGTTAACCTAGAATAAGAGAATTTTCATATTTGTTTTTTATTTAGATTAAGACTGCATGTATTAAACAAGGGCAGAAAGACCGATAGGTCGATAGCCTTTTTTAGAAATAAAGATGTTTACTACTACTACTCCAATATTTTATATTTGTTAGTTTGTAATTTCTATGTACCGTAAAATCAATTTTATCTATCAGAAAAAGTTCGCAACCCTCTATTGTTTAAAATATTATGATAAACTATTCTAATGTAAAATAATAGGTTTTATAATCATAAGCAAATTATGCAAATACTAATAGTTCTAATCAACTATCGGCAGACTTGGCCACCCTCTATTCTAGATAGAGGATATCTAGTAAAAGTTTGATTCAACCCAATCGGGATGCAATGAAAAATTTATTGAATAGTCAACTTGAGTGAAATTTTGCTTAATGCGAGTATGATGCTGTCCTTATTTTTTTCCTGAAGTATTTTAGGAAAAGGCAATTTGGCATATGGAAGAGTAAGGAAAAGCAAACACCACATCCTTATAAATAAATAACTGAACAAATTTGATTTAAGCTCCAGCGTTTCTCATTTACTAAATGCAACAATCGTGGTTTAAATAAAAATGATTCATTCACAAATAGCCTTTTTAAATCTCTCGTGGCATTTTCTGTTGTTAAGCCGATAAAAATAAACCTAGATTCACTCAAACCGTATATGGATTTGAGAATAAAAATAATTAGAGGGAATCCGGATTTAAAGCTAATTGAAATTCGATTCCAGAAAATTGCGCACAGTTGTAAACGAATCTGAATTCCTCGCTTCATAGGTCTATATATCATGTAACGGTTAGGAAAGTTACGGGCGTTATGGGCCCTTTTGCACGTAATTGATTGTTGTCAGAAGTTTAATCAAATTTTCTTGCTTGCAAGCACCGAAGTAATTACTAGCGTAGATATCGATATGAATATCTCGTGTAGTCGGTTACCTTATTTGAAAGAAGGAATTTACAAGTAAATTATGTTTGCTCTGTGGATTGGCTGCATAATGCTTTAATTATAATTGGAGAAGACTTGCGCTTGATGAAATTGCTTAAAGTACGACATACCATGCAGCTGAAGTAAATGATACTTTAGCACAGTTTTGATATTGTCACACAGTGATGTGTACGCGTTCAAAAAATTCAAAAGCATATCATGGATTGCACAGATTTACCACATATGTTCAATTTTACTCCTTAAAAATACCATATTTCCGATCAGAAAACCTCGTTTGTTGCTCTCAGTTAATACAAGAATAAAGAAAACTCATAGTTTCAAAATAATTATGATTTACACTAATTAACTACGCTTAAATTTCAAGGTATGCTTATAGCTATTTGAATCACATTTATCAACAACTTTTACCCACAAGCAGTAATCAAATGTACTTGTTTTTATAATTTTAGCTCATCCAGTTATTTTGAACCATGTAATTTTTTTATAGTCGGTATATCTGGGCGAACAACTGATATTCAGTTAAGAATAAAAACAAAGTTAGTATTCAGTCTTATGCATTCATGACAACACACAAATTTTTGAACAAGTCAAATGTTAAGTTTATTAAGCAAAGACTTTCTGACCAAACAATATCAAAGTGGTACTTCAAAATAGTTGTACTTAAGTTTCATTTTACATTAAATTTTGCCACCACTTAAATTAAAAGTTTCCTTAATAGTTCGTAGGTGTCCTCCTGAGGTTCTCAAGTGCTATTTTTTGAAGTGTAAACTTCTTTAAGCGCGTTTAGCAGATTTTGTGGGTGATAAATTTGACTGAGCCGTCACGCTCGGCTATGTAACGCTTCTTCGGGTAAAGTCGGTACAGCGAGATAGTGGAAAGCAGGTAGAGAGTTTGTGGGTATTGAATAAGATTGAGCTGTCACATTCTTATGTAACGCTCGGTCCACTCGTTGACTGAGCGAGAGAGACACACTCAGCATCGCGAGAGAGATAGTCAAAGCATGACGCACAAATCGCATTCAGTACCGTCGGAAACATCCACAGATGGATGTTACAGTTCATAATTCACACTCATATGGAGTTAATATATCGTCAATAGGAAAGATTTGAACAGTGAAATGTCAAACAGAAAATGGACAAGAAATTGTAATCGTAGCAATTTATATCTCACCTAACCAAAGTATGAAGAAAACCATCGAATTCATACATGAAAATTTATTAATATATACCAAAAGCAGGATCAGCTCTTCTCAATCGGAACGTTCATACATTACCTATGATTTTGAGTGATGATTTCAATGTTGATTTTTCAAATGACTCATCGAAGCCTTTAGTTGATTTTTTAAAATCGACATTAGATTTGAATATGTCGAATGATCCAAATGAAAGTACAACAAAATATGATACAACAATTGACTAAGTTTTTGTTAGATGTTTATCAACTAGATTCCAATCAAAAGTGTTCATAGCATTTTTCAGTTTTCACAAACCGATTGTTTCATTTTTAGAATATAATACGAATTACGATCAGTTAGAGCAAAGTGTACCATAGTAATTTATGTTATCTTTCTTGTCATAGTAATTTATATTCAATTATAATCAATCAATAAAAATCAGTTCAAATCAGTATTATATCGTGGGCTTAAAGAAAAAAGTGACCAAGTCTAAAATAAATTTTTTGGTAAATGCACTTTAAAACGACCCGAAAATTATATCAGAATTACCAAAAAGATTTGTTTAATTAACTTTTAATTTATGCGGTTATTTGCTTCATAATTTGGTCTTTTAATTTTAACTCTTAAAAAAATAAGTAATATTTTAAACCAACCAAACACAAATACGGCAATTTTGGACTTGGTCACTTTTAGCTAGAAGCTCACGATATTGTAAATGTTATTTTACTTTGTGAAAATAAAAAAAATATATTTGTTTCATACTATTAATTATTACTGCCTTGCCCCGATTGTTGAAGTTTTCACTTCTATCGTGTGGTCTTAAGCACATACAACATTTTTTTATTCTTGCGTTCTGTTTTTGGCAACAGTTTTCCTTTAGACCAAAGTCCAATTTTTGCCCTTTATATCAGAAATGCCAGGCTGTGGTTATGATAAAATTTCACGTATCTGAAGATCATTAGAATTTTATAGAAAAAAAATTAATTCCGCTGGGAAGAGTAATTAAACTGCTGCAGTGCTGCTTGTGAAACATCTACATGGAATGGTTCGAAACACACACTTTTAACACTTCCATGTAAATTAACTAATTCAGAAGCCCTAGCGCACATCAAGAACACTGCACCGGGGAAGATAAAATTAAGGCAAAAGTCTTGAAAAGCCCTAATTCAAGAAACACACAAACTGATCCTAACTGAATTGAACAACAGGCAGAATCCCAGAAAATGGAAAAACGAGGCTTTTAATAATCCCTATACCCAAAAAATGGACTGGACAATACACAACCGAGCAACTACAGACCAATTACAACTGCTTCCAGTACTGGGCAAGATTTTTGAAGAGCATAATGAAGAGAGCGGCTTGAGGACAGTGATTTGAAGGTATATACCTACCTACCAATTTGTTTCAAACAGCAATCACTCGACTGTTCATCCCGCTCTTTATTTTGGCCAACAATATACAAACTACCCACCCTAACTGACAGAAAGACAGCTTGCCTGTTTATGGACATTAACAAGGCTTTTGACAGTGGTCTGGCATAGAGGCTTACTATACAAACTATACAAACTACACACACCAACATTATCCACTGCCACCATAAAGAACTTACTAGAAAACAGACAACTACAAGTACGAATTGACAAAACACTGTCATTTTCTTTTTCCCTTGAACAAGGGCTCCCTCAAGGATCCCCGCTCTCACCGTTTCTCTACAATATATACTGCCATGACATATACAATTACAACTTACCAGACAAAAATCAAATCGACAGATCGGCATACATATTACAATACGCAGACGACACGGCACTTATGTTACATGACAAAACTACTGAGAGAGCAGCGCAAAGATTCCAAACACTAACAAACAACACGGTTTTATTAAATGGAGACTAACACCAAACGCGTCAAAAAACCAACTTCTGCTCACAAACTACAGACTCAACGCTGATTCCCCTACAATAACTGCAGACGGCCAAACGACACAACAAAAAACGACGTAAAATACCTTGGAATCACAATCGACCACAAACTTAAATTCACTAAACACATACGAAACATCAGGGCAGAAACAATAAAGAGAACCAAAACACTTCCGATCACTAACCTACAAAGACAGAGGAATTAGCACAAACACCGCCACCAAAATATATAAAGCTATTTGTAGACCCTTGCTAGACTGTGGACATGTACTCATGACCAACGGAACAGAAAGGACAAAACGTTATACACAAACAACAGAACAAATTGCACTAAGACTAATAACACGAATAAGACACCCCCAAAACCCACTACACAAGCCCCCCACCCAACTACTATACGAACGCACAAACATGACAAAGATCTCGGAAAGATTCATACAGCTACAGACAAAATGGACAAACAACCCCTACAACTGGACCATACTGAATCCCCTTTGTCTTACAAGACCAACCAGACAATCCCGCTTCCGTTTCCCTACATTAACGCTACTCGAACACTTACAAACGCAACGGACTAGTGGACAATAAAATAATTTCTTCTTGCCACTGAAATCTTATTTATTTAATAGTATTGTTAACCTAGAATGGGAGAATTTTCATATTTGTTTTTTATTTAGATTGGGACTGCTAACTAATTCAAATAATCTTAAGCAACATTAGCTAAAATTATAAACGCAACTCACTCATTTTGAATTCTACTAATTTTATTTTTTTAAATTTTCTTTACTAAACTTATCAAATATAAAACCATTGGCACAAAAAACTTTCTGAGAACAAGTTCTATATAAAAAGTACCTAAAAATTCTTTGAGTCATTTCAAAATCTTGAGAACGTAAACTGGGCCAATTGCAAAACTCGCTTCTTTCGTCAGTCTGATATATTTTCTTAATTAAGTTCACGTTATTAAAAAAATTAAAAATATTAAGACGAAAGCCTTCAATTTTACTTCAAATTTTCTGCGGAAGCTCTTTTTAAGCACCCTATTTAATAAATGGGCCAATTGGAAAATTCGGATCCTTCATCAGTTTGACATATTAGATGTTATTAAATTCTTTAGTTAACCCAAAAAAGATAATGTTTTGAAAAATCTTCTGATTTAACATTTTAACTGAGAACTACTATAAAACCTCCTCTACTAATTGTAAACCTCTTTAAAAGTAAAATTTGGGAGTTTGAAAACTTGCATCCTTCATCAGTCTGGTATATATAATTTTACTATCTATTCTTTAGTTAATCCAGAAACTAGAGCTTTCTAACAAGAAGTTCATTTAGAAAAGTAATCGTTAACCTTAAAATATGTTTTCCGAATTGCACTTTCCTTTAGATCTAAAATTACGTTGTTGGAAAACTCGCAGCCTTTATCGTAGCATACATTTTATAAATGATTAATATATAAATTTTCGTATGTAAAGATAAAACTAAAAAAAATTCTTAATTAAATAAAAAAAAGAGTCGAGGGAAAAAACCTACTAAAAGCATATTTTGTTTTCTTAAAAATACTTCCATGTTAATTTTATATTCGCTGTTGGCTCTAGACGTGGACAATTTTTTCTGGATTTATCTTTTAATGGGTTTGTATACAGTCAAATTAAATCTGTTTTTTCGTATTGATAATTTATTTTTGTTAATTTCAATTGACTCTAGACCTGAGAATTTTTTTTATCGGTTTTAATTAAAGAACAATTTCAGAACCGTTTAAAAAGTGCAGGTTTCAGGTTGACAGATCTGGAGGTTTCAATGTCCAGGGACCGATTTAAATTTACCTTCTAAGGAATTGTCACTTTCAGTGCTTCGCGCTACAGGGCAGTTATTATCTGAATATCGATTTATTAAAAGAGCTCTCCAATTTATGATTATGCAGCTTTCGGATATGTATAATACTTTTGCACTTTTGTTATACCCAAATTATGACCTACATGGCTAAAAAGTGTTCTAGTAGCATTTTACCATCATTCGTCTATGAATTCGATGAAAAAATGCACTTCGCCAAATCTGAAATATGAAAGAGTAGTTTCATTTACAGAGCCATTCGATTTCAGGTGATAAAATGCAACTGTCGCTCTAAACGTTGATAATATTAGAAATAAAACCAATAGCATTTCAGATATTTAGTCATCGGAATATTTGTTTCCTCAAATTGAAATTCGAGCTTCGACAATTGCTTTCAGCTCCAAATTAAGACACGAGATATTTTAAAGACGAATACAGAGAAGGGCTAATTCATGTTTTCTACCTTCAACATTAAAACTCTAAAAATCAGCAGATATAATTTGAGAATGAGATAAATTACTTATCGCATTTTGCTTTATAAGCTTGCCGTTGGAAGATTTGAAAGACTATGGAATAAGATAGTGGAATAGGAACTGCTATATTGATTTAACTAAAAATATTTGTAGAATTTCTTCTTTTTGTATATGCGGATGTATGAAGGAGATGGTGTGTAAAGTGGTTAAATACGACCTAAAACTGCTATAACTCAGTGGACAGGTTGCAAATGTATGTATGCAAGTGTATGTGTCCAATACTGGTATATCATTTAAACGACTACTACTATTACTACTACTACTACTACTACTCCGTAGCGCTACAGCCCCTGATGGGCCTTGGCTGAGGCAACAATTTGCCTCCATCTGTCTCGGTCTTCCATAACTTCTAGACCATTCTCGATAGCCCTTTTTCGAAGGTCCGATACTATATTATCACGCCACCTTAATCTCGGTCTTCCAAGTGGTTGTCTTCCTTCTGGTGCTCTGTCCCATATCAGGCGGACCATTCTATCCTCTGGCTGTCTTCGTATGTGCACTGCCCATCTCAGCCTTTGTGCCTTTATGAGGTTAATCAGTTCTGGTTGATTGTATATTTATTTTCGTTCTGCATTTGTTTTCATTCGGTAGCTTTTCGTATCCTGGTTTTTGGTGGTTCCGAAAATTTTCCTCAGCACTTTTCTTTCGAATCTTCGAATGAGTTCCTCATTTCGCACCGTAAGAGTCCAGGGTCTTATCATGGTGTGGTACGTTTTGATTTTCGTTCTCCTAGTCCCGTATTTGGACTCTAGTATATCCTTTGGGGCGTATAAGCACCTGTTGGCTGATTTTAGGCGTTCTCTGATTTCCTCATTCATGTCGTTGTCGGATGTGATTGTTGACCCTAAGTATTTGAATTGTTTTACGTTTTCAAAGTTATGTATCCATGGTCACATTTTGGCCTACCCTAGCTCTGCCTGGTATTCCTCGTCTAAAGACGAAAAATATAATCAGGAAGCGTTGGCAGCAATTCAGGCAATCTGCCGATCGCATAAGGGCAGTAGAACTTGCACGAGACATCCAGAGCGAAATTTCCGCATACAGGAATTTTACCTGGGCGGAAAAATTGCGAAACTTATCTCCCCGTGACAATTCTTTGTGGAAACTGTCGAGAAGCCTACGAAGAGGCTTCGAGCAAGTCTCCGCTCTTGAAAAAGAGGGGCGGAGTTACATTACCACCAGCGACAAATGCGAGCTGCTCGCCGACTTTTTGGCAGAATTACACAAAGTCCAACCAGCCCTTCAGTATAACGAAATAGGAAGACAGACCGCTGTTTTCGTAGAACGAAGTATCCTATACCAACCTCGATTTTGCATTCCTATATAACAACCCCGTCGGAGATACAATCGTGTCTTCGGCGACTCCCTAGCCGAAAAGCCCCTGGGCCAGACGGCATCCCTTATTTACTCCTCAAAAACTTACCGCGGAAAACTATTGTGCTAATAGTACAAATAGTCAACGCAGTCCTTAAATTGCAGCACTTCCCACAGGACTTGAAAAACGCTGTAATAATTCCTATCTTAAAGTCAGGCAAAAACCCGACTGATCCCGCCTCTTATAGGCCAATCTCCCTCCTAAACTCCCTCGGCAAATTAGCCGAGAAGATATCCTATCGAGATACACAGCGTACAGATATGCCTACAGGCAGCAACCGAGCTTCGAAGTTTAATCCCGGATGAGCAGTTTGGCTTTCGAGCAAGACATAACACAACGCTGCAGACTGCTAGGATCGCAACGGATGCCTATGCAGCATTTAATAAGCTTCAAAGTACGGTAATGCTGCTTCTCGATATGAAAAGAGCCTTTGACACAGTTTGGCACACAGGGCTGCTGTATAAGTTGTTTGCCGTACATTCACTGCCACTCTACCTAGTTTTCCTTATAGCGTCTTACCTAAAAACCGTACCATCCAGGTGAAAGTGGAGAATTCGACTTCTGCTAAAAGACGCATCGCGGTAGGAGTACCACAAGGTACAGTGATTTCGCCGTTGCTGTATACTTTGTATACAGCAGACATTCCAAAACTTCCCACTACAAAATATCACAATACGCGGATGATACGGCTATCTACACATCATCTTTCTTTGCTCAGGCTGCGAAATCTTGCATTGCACATCACCTGAGCTTATTGACGCCGTATTTCGATAAATGGAAACTTAAAGTGAATCCCAGGAAGACTGAACTTATTATCTTTTCGCGCAAATTTGCTAACAATAAAATCCTATCGCCACTCTTGGTCCAAAATACTCCAATCAAGCCAGTAAAAGAGGTGAAATACCTGGGATTCAAACTAGAGGCCCGACTTTATTTCAACAAGCATGTTGACTATGCTGTACAAAAGACTTTCATGGCCCGAAGAAAGTTGTACTCTCTTCTGGCGCCAAATTCATTTGTGTCACCTCAAATCAAAGTTCTGCTCTACACCTCCACCATAAGGCCCATACTGACCTACGGCTCCCCTATCTGGCACTCTGTCTGTGATTCCACGAGACGACGTGTTCAAAGGACCCAAAATAGGACGCCTCTTATGTTGGAATCCTGAGAGGCGTCCTATCGGCTGACAGATGCACCAGAATACCCGAAATGCACGAAGCTACAGGGATGGCCTATATAGCCGACTATATAGATACCATCGCTGAAAATTTTTATCAAAGCGGAGTGCAAGGCTCAGTCCTTACGCGAAATATCACCCAAGTAAGAGCAAACGATCGCCCAACCCAAGGTCCCCTGTTAAGCGACTTCCCATATTTTATGAGGATTTTGTCCCTGACAGTACGTGACGACAAACAAACATTGCCTGCCAAATGCAGACAGTCGTTTCTAGCAGGCTGGAAACGCACAAATCCAACATAACGTGACTTGACGAGTTCGTCCTGCCTCGTTCTGGTTGGTGTTGGCTGGTCCTTGCACCGATCGGGGCGGGGGCGGATGGATTTGGTCATTTAGTTGAAACTGCCGACGGTTAACGCCACGGCTGACAGTATCAATCTTAAAGGTCGAAGCAAAAGGGGTTTTTGGCTTCCCTTCAGGAAGACCTTTTTTCCTTAATGAATGCCCCTCGAATAAAACCAAAACCGCCACTTCAATACTATCTCCTGACGTTGTCGTGCGTATGGCTCGCTCGGGAATGTCCATGTTAGGGCACTGCCCAGGCAATGGACGACTTAGCGCGCCTATTTAGATCATGGGCAAAGAGCAACCGGGCGAACATCTGCCCAGACATGGGAGTTGACTTATGTTTTTTTTAAACTTTGTTTGTGAATTTAGTAATGTGAATGTTTAATAAATTTTATCTATCTATCTATCCCTGTTCATTTAGACAGAAAAGTATATTCTGTTTTTCCAATTTTCTTTGGTCACTAATAACATTTTGTAATCATATATTGACACTGATGCAGACAGTGCTACCAGACAAGTTTGAAGAATTGTCTGAGTTCTTACAATTTGCTTCTCTTTATTAGTCTCTGATGTGACACATTTAAAGCGTGAAAATTTTAACGATTGTTGATGATTGATTGTAACTACAAAGTCATTGGGTTAAAAATGGCACACATTGTGTGGCGTTTCACTTTACTTTATGCTGCAGGTGACCAAATTCGTTGAAAAATTGAAATAACTGCAAATGGAAAAATATGGAAAACAGTTGCGCTTTACACTTGACTACTTTCAGTTAAATCGACATATATTGACCAATTTCACCCATTTATTATCCTCTATCGGCTTCCAAATACGTTGAATATTACGCATTTTTCGATTAATCTGTATGGATAATTTGATTTTTTTTAGTCCTTTAGGCTTATTTCATAAATGTTTGCTCATCCAAATTGCGACATTTAGCACACTTATGGATATTTTAATGCAGTTTAATAAAAGAAGTAATGATTATGCTTTTGAAACAGTTCTGCCTCGTTTCAATTCATTAACAATTCCCATTGAAGCCAGGGTACAAAGCAAAATGTAGATCGAACGGCAAATTTAGTTAAACGCCTCAGGGTAAACTCTCAATGAAAGTGCAATACCAATCCATCTAAATTATGTTCTTTATCTATTGTAGTCGTTGCATGTATAACCCTATCCTCAAAGTATTATTACGTAACAAAGCATTGTTTGTTGGGTAGTTAATCAGCGTCTAATTGTGAAACCAAGCTAATGCCAAACCCTGGCGTTTAAATACCGAATAGCTACCTATTGGTTAATAGCTACAACGTTTGATGGATTTTTTCATTAATAATTCAGAATTTCCTTATTAAGTATTCTAAATGACGAAAGTTAATATGGACATTATTTTTAGATAAAATGAGGCAAAAACTGATTTGGCGCTTTTCAACAATCATAATAAATCTTTCTCTTTTAGAAGCTGTTAGCTGGTTTTGAAAAGTAAACAGGCGTTTCGCGAAGCTTGCCCTGCGGAGACGACAGTTCTGAATTTATTATATTTAAAGTTAAACATTTTGTCTTACGAAATACATTTTACACCTAATGTTATTAGTAGATAAAGAAAACCAACACTATTTCTTTTTTCAGGTTCGATTGATCTAATCAGCAAAAAGGAAATATCTCAGTACACCGTCGACTTGAAGTTTCAAACCAAAAGACTGACTTCGAAATTATTTGGGTATATTTCTAAGACAGACTCGTCAATTGGAACCGACTTACATATGGATTATAAGTTTGTAAATGTCAAAGAACAGCGGCTTTCAGTAAACTTACGTTTGGCCAATCGATCCAGAAAAAATCTCGCGGTTGTCCTCGGGACATGTGATGTTTTATCTACAGCTTATCCAGAGTTCAATTTTAATGGCAATGTTACATTCCAGGTAATTTTCCCATTCTAATTCCACCCTACTCTGATAAACCTTCTCAAATCTACTTAAAATAATATTTATCTACGCTTTTATAATGAAAAGAGTTTATAATTTAAAACGAGTTTACATTTAACTTGTATTCCAGAGAAGCGGCAGTCACATGGAATTTAAAGTAGGCTTAATACAGAATCCTTTGCCTTTAAATGATCCAAATTCAGATTTTGAAAGCCTTAAATTTGATTTCGTCTTCTCCCACAAGGCTTTTAGTGATAGTAGACAGACAATAAAAGCTATAGCCAACGTAAAACGAAAATCCAGTAATTTGGATATGAAGGGGCTGCTATTATTTGAAAGTATTAATTCTGACTTCAATTTGGAATGTAGCGTCAATTATGGAAAGAACAAACAAGTTTCTGTGACAATATTTTGGTCACATCCACGTACTACTTTAGAGGAAATAAAGGCACATATTAATATTACAGTGCCAACGTTTACACCAATGGCCGTAAAAGTGGAGATTAGTGAAATTCATAGTCGCGACTATAAGGTAAGTTGATCATATGTCAACAGGAGCACACATTTTGTAGCAGTTGAAGATTGCTGATAGTATGAACATTTGTCATTTTTCGCTCCTCTTTACACTAATTCACTTTAAAGTAATTTAAACTTACTGAATCAAATTATGCTCGCTTCATTCGCTTTACAATATTTTTAAAAGTGCCATAAATGCATGTCAAACGTACTTCAATGTATTAATTGTCCATTAGCATGCCTGAAATAGTTTAGACGAAAATATGGATTTCATTTAACTGCATAATTTCTAACTTCTGTAGATATTTGCAATACAGTAATTTTAATTCGTCACAAGCAAATTATATTAATCGATTTTTTATAATTTTCCGATGGTTTATTTATATTAATTGTGATTATAATATAACGGTAATAGAAATAAAACATTGGGCATTAAAATCAAAATAACATTCTAATTGTTTAAATGTAATATATTAAATGGATACGTATAAGTATACAGATATCGCAGCTTTTTGAAGAATATTGAATTGTTTGAAATTTATTTTTCAAAAATACTCAATTTTCGATTTATTTTTAATACCAATCTTCGCCTCTAATTTTTTTCAAACAACGACAAAATTCGACTGTTTTCCAGTTTTGTGCTGCTTCCATTCTCCTATTGCCGTTTGATGTATTTTTCAATCGTTGGCCCGTTGTCCACTTTTTGTCGTTTGTGCGTAATATTCGCAATTTTCCACTCTATCGGATCATTACAAATGTACTGAATTTGTGCATATCGACTTCATTTAGTGACCGACATTCCGACGCGTGCAAAAGGATTGGTGCAGTAACTCATCTTCGTTTATTTGTTTGTTTATTTATGCCATTGCTTTTCCATATTTTTGTTAACTCATAGTGACTAATCATTTGCTGCCCTTTATTTTATTTGCGTCTGATTTTCTGTTTGTCGTTTTTAGGCCTATCAATAATCACGACTTTTGTTTGTTACTTAGCTATAACCAGTCGAGCCTCCTGCTTATTCTGTACATGATTATTTGGCTAATAATATGTGATCTACATACCAATGAATATCTCTTCTTTCTAATAAAATTCAACTGCCCTGATGATGGATTCGCCATCGAAGAGGAGATAATTTACAATAAAAAGTCTTGATTCCACGAAGAAAAAAAAGCATAACAATATATTGCCTTTCTATTATTTATTTTGGATATGCTAAGTTCATATTTCTAAGATTTATTAGTTGCTGTTTTCTATTCATGGGAATTACTTCACGATCCTTGCTTTGATGCGACGCAATTTCTCCCTTTAGCGCTTCACTTCAAAAATTTGCATATTATAACTAATATGTTAATATTCATATAATTTATCTAAATCTACAAGCGGAATACTCGTTAAAATGTCTAGTAATAATTTTGTTTTGCTTTCGGAATAGTTGTGAGTGTGTGCAGTACGAAATTCTAACAAATACACATTTGTAAATCGTTTTTTATTTATTGAAAACAATCTAGCTGGGCATCAAAAAAATCAAATTCATTCAGATGAATCAATTCAATATTTAAAAATATATTCTAAGAAATTCGTCAACTTTCAAGCAACACACTTCAGTCAGGAAATGATGCTGCTTAAGCTGCATAATTCTGGTCATTTTAAGTAAGGATTAATTAAAGGGCGCATGTTTAATTTTAATTAGAGTTTTCTCTTGTACCACATACCTTATTTCAAGATTTTTTTCTAAAGCTTCTTAAAAGTTTTTAAAGTTATTATTCTCCTAACTTTCTACCCATTAAGAAAATTAAATTGTCGACATTAGAACTCTTGTGGCATGAAAAATTTTCTTGACTTAGTTATCGATGCCAGGTGCCCATACGTTCATTGCAAAATAATATACCGATGTTTTCGGCTCAAATTATTGTATCCAAGCAAACGAATTGATATAAATTGATTAATTTAAATTACAATAATAATGAACTGATGTTGAACACTGGCAATACATGAAACGGCTCATTTTCAATCATTTGAACTATTAAATAACTTTTACTCAAGTTATGTTGATTTGATTTTGTGTCCATGTTCCTATTATTTAAGAGACCTTACTCTCTCTCTAGTGGTTGCTCGGTTTCGAGCGTCGTGACTATTCATGGTAAAAGCCTTCGCCATGCTTCCCTATCCTCTATGGTTCTCATTACTTCTGTTATTGACATATTTGTAATGTCCTTGATTTGGTCTATGAATCTTACAGGAGATCTGCCTCTCGTTCTTTTGCCGTCCACCTCCCCCTGGATCACAATATTCTCCATCCTATCCTTCCGTATCACATGACTGAAATATTTGAGTATGCGCCTCTGGATTATTGGGAGGAGCTTTTCATGATCTCGAATATTTAGTTCCCTGCGTATGGAGATATTTGTTCGATGAGCTGTCCAAGGGATCCTCAACATCCTGCGCTAGCAAATCATTTCAAACGCTTCTAATCTCTTCCGGCATGCTGCTTTTAACGTCCAAGATTCTGACCCATAGGTTGCGATGGAGAATATCAGCGCTTTGAAAAGTCTCATCTTGGTCATTTTTCGTATATTGTGGTCTTTCCAGATTTTAACTACTCTGCCCAAAGCTTCTTTTGCCATTCCAATTCTTCTCCTGATTTCTGGTTCAGAGCCGCCCTTGTTGGTTATTTTTGCGTCGAGATAAATGACAGTGTCATTGGTTTCTATGTCGTGGATGAGTCGAAGTGGCATTGGGATTGTCTGAGGTCTGTCCACAATCAACAGACTTCATTTGGTCCTATTTAGTCGTAGGCCTGATTCCAAACTAACAGCTTCTACACGTTGAAGTATTTCAAACATTTCCTGTTCGTTTTGTGCCAGAACTCTCGTGTCATCCGCATATCGTAGGTTTGACACTTTTTCCGCGGATAGAGACTCCGCCCTCCCAGTTTTCTAGAGTCTTTCTAATAATCCATTCTCCGTATATGTTGAAGAGAATTGGGGAGAGAATGCAACCTTGTCTGACGCCTTTCCAGACGCTGAAGTGTGTTCAGGGTTTTCCTTCTGTTTGTACGTATGCTCTATTCTTGTCGTACAGGGCTTTTATGACATCTGTAAGATGTTTCGGGACCTCCATCTCACTCAGGATGCTCCATAGCCGTCCGCATTGTACGGTGTCAAAGGCTTTGGTGTAGCCAAGGAAACAAAACATAGCCGGTACGTTGTACTCTGTTTTTCTATAATTTGTTGTAAGTTCATAAGTTGGTCTCGCGTTCCACGCCCCGGCACAAACCCTGCTTTTTCTGGGGGGATCTGAGGTAGAAGGTAGTTCTTTAATCGTTCCTGTATGATTTGCAAGAGAAGTTTACTGGCATGGCTAATCAAAGCGATGGTTCTGTAGTTGCCACATTCATCTTTAGATCCTTTTTTATGTATAGGGATGTAGACTGATTCTGTCCATCTTTCGGGCCAGTTACCGTTTTCCCATACATTTGTGCATATTTGATGTAGTAGATGTGTGCGTTTGTTACCGCTGCTTTGCAGCATTTCCGGGACGATTTTGTCAGATCCAGGAGATTTGCGGTTGTTAAGCTTGCTCAGAGCGGCTTCTACTTTGGATTTTAGTATAGGAGGTTCGCGTTGCTGGATGTTTTCTAGATCATCATCGCTCTGCGCATTCTCTTCTTCTGAGGCCATCAGATTCTCGCATTATTGCCGCCATCGTTCTATGATTTCAGTTTTCGTTGTTAACATAACTCCATGCGTGTCATGAGTTAGCATGCTTTTCGATGTCTTCGCATATTGATGCTATGTACAGGTTTATGTCGTTATTTATACTCCTGCTGATAGATTTGCCAAGTTCGCTATATTTTTATTTATTGTTGCCATCATCAATGCCCTTGATTTTAAGCTCTCGCCTCACGGTTATAAGATTCCATGTTGGTGGAGTTGTCCATGGTTTTTTGGGATGGTCGTTCCTATCTGTATCAGTTAGCGCGGCCGCACATTTACAGGCTTGTTCCATCTCTGTCCAGAGGTCTGGAGATACAAAAAATACCCTTGCAAATATGCATTACGTAACCTGAGCAACATTCTTTAACGTGGGTTCTTCGAACTTTTTGGTTTTGTCTTAGGTTTTATAAAATACACACACAAGAAATTATATTACTTCTATATTGACGACATTCTTTTTAAAACTAGAGGTATTCATTTCATATTTAGAAAATTCGATTATTTGCGCTTTTAATCAACTAAATTATATTAATATTTACACTTTTGATCTTAAAAATATCATAATGAGGGCCGTTTAAATTACACGAAGGGGCAGTTACAGTCAAGGCGGCTATGAGTTAATTGCTGCACTAATTAAGTTAATTTTGGATGTTTGGAATAAATCTTTAAAGCTGAATACCGAGTGGTCTAAGTCCACAATTCAAAAATGAGAGAAAAAAATCGTTAGTAATAATCGATGCTAAAGATATTCTTTGAATTATATTGAATTTTTAACAGAACACATTTTATTTCAATCAATTCAAGCTATACCTTATTTTCTGTAATTCAGTAAACACCTCACTAATTCATTTTAAAAATGTTCCTTCCTACTGCTATTTCAGTCGCTAAAGTATAGGCACGAGTCCTTTTTCAAAAGATTCACTTCTGCTACTTATGTTGATGAAGAATTAATTATTTCAACATAGACGTATACGCCTATATACGTCATGTGTGGGACAGTCATTACATTTTTTAAATTTTCATCACTCTCGTGTTTTCAGTCTCAAAAAAGGAAAGTTCAGAACATTTAAGAGTAAAAATGTTCTGTCGAGAGACCAGGATGAACCGTATGCGAGAACAATGTACTTGAACATTGTACTTTCAGTGCATGGAGCAATTCGTTTGCTGATGATTGTCCAATCTTTCTAAAAAAAATCCTTATTTTTCGTGAAAGTTTTATGTGAAGCTTGAATGCCTTTCTAAAGCTGATTACGCTGTTTGTAATGGCTAACAACAGACTAAAGATTTAAAGTGTCTCAAGATACAAAAATTCACAATGATTTAAAGCGGGAGACTTTGCTGGTCAAGCCACTGGAAGCCCGTTTCCGATCAATGCTGTTCCAAAGTAATATTTAAACGCTTTCGAAGAGTTTTGTACAAATCGACAAAATAGATTATGTTGAATATCGACAGGAATGTTACCCAACAAATTAGTAAAATTTATGTTTAGGCAGTTGCGTATGTTCGAATGAATTTTTCTCTAATTGCTTGCCTTAACCATAGGTAAAATATGGTTCGTGCGAAGTCTGAACTTTTTGAGAAGGAAATCGTACTTGAAACATTGCAACTCGCCTTCCAACACTATTATAAGGAGTTGCCTCAACTTCCACCCTTAAGCCATTCTTGTGTGCTTTACTTCCTTCGGGATGTATTCCGGTGTCATGTTTTTTTAATTATTACTAATCCGCTTTATCTCAATCGTTCTCTTGTCCTTCTTAATCTCTATTCTGAAAATTTTCCTCATACACTAAATCGATATAAGCATGTTCTTCTGCAGCAAAAATTTTAAGGAACTTTATTTCATGGCTAATTAAAGTATTGAGTAGATAAATACTAATCTGAAGAATAAAAAGAAATCCAAGTTTATCTGCAAGTTCAATGAGCCCATAGGAAGCATTTTTCGATAATACATTCATTGCTGTCTGCATGTGTCTGTAAAATCTTTATTCGATTGCAGATAGATATCAGCGGAACTACATTTAGTGGTCACAGTGCTCGTGCAGTCGGTTTTTATCAAGATACTAGCACAGCCTTAGCTTCAAACCACCACCTGAAGCTCTTTGTCAACTCACCAAATTTTAAGGATGTGAATGCCGACTTGGTGTTTTACAGAGATAACCAGCAATTTCGAACGGATATCAAGGTAACTACCTATCGCACAAAGCATATGGTGTAAGTTTAGCAGGAAAATGTAGGTTATTTATTGCGCCAACATTTAACGCGGAAGGAAATAAAGTTCCCTCTATTGGTGTTGAATTTATATTCGTGGTAAGAGTTGTTATGATGACAATATAAAAGTGTCTGGAATGATGGATTGTTCACTTGTGTACTACTACTTCCAAAATATGGCTAAGGTTGTTCGAGTATATCTACTTTTTTCGTGCAAAATATTTCCTAATGATTTACGAGTATTATATGCGGAAGGTGGCATTTTAAAAATGATTACTACTCTAGATGCAATTGCTATCCGGCATCCTAATATGAATGTAACCAATATTTAGCCCAAATATAATAAAATTCTGGATATATGCATGCTTTAGAGAACATCGAGTATGGCATTAGTAACAGACCAAATTTGATTTGCTTGAAGGGAAATTCGAAGAAAATGTTTCTAAGGACACACTAGTCATGCTCCATAAAATTTACATTTTAGTTGGGAAAAATGATCTTTGATGAAAAAGTATGCAAAGTCACCCTTATATCGAGGATCGCTTTGACCCTTGGCATATTTTGCGTAATTATCTGTTTGTAGTATGTATATGGGCGAACGCAACCCGACAGATAAATGCAGAAACAGAAATTTGTCATTAAAAAAATAATTTCATTTCTAATTGGTATAAACGAGTCAAAAACACATATGAAAATGTTTCAAACGAGTATACCTAACAAGTATAAACTAATAGCAACTCCGACAAACAGCTCTAAATAAAATGTTTTGAAAAAGAACCAAGTAAGGTGAAAAAAAAATTTGAGCCAATGTTGGCTGTGGGATAATTTCTTTGGATCATTTTCAATAATTGTCTTGGTACTCTGTCATTCTTGGTACTCTGTCAAATAAATTAAATTATCAGTTACAATAATATTATCATCAGCGGCTGGATCTCGTGGTTCTAGAGCTCGTGCTCAGGTTTCAGAAATGTAATTTAGAATTTTTCATCAACCACGGACACGTTTGCATTTTGAAAGCGTTTGAAAAATTAACTTATAATCGTATAAATGAGCTCAATCTATAAAATTATCTTTGCAATCCCTGTGAAAAGTTACTGAAATTGTTTTCAAGATAAGAGAAATTATTCAAAATAAACAGTGAGTCACTCGAAATCCGAACAACTAAATTGCTTTCCGGTTGAAAAACATTTTTAAAACACATCTAACTGATACTTCAACACCAGACACGGATGGAAATTCCATTATCAAGCACCCTAAAAGAACAACAAGAGTTTTGTAGTTTGATATAGACCAGCATTGCTGTTTGTACATAAGGAATGAAATACAATGCTGCATCTATATAACACATTTTATATAGGCAAATATACCCATAGACTATAGAAATAGTCTCGAAAAATCAATCTGATCACAAAAACAGACATCAAACGCAATATTTGAATTTAATAACTTAAAATATATTTTTATATGAATGAACCAATGTTTCGCATCTGGGTTAGAGTTACCCGATATTACGCTATCTATTTTGGATACTAAACCAGAGTCAACGCGTTCTTTCACTGCCGTTATTTTGCCGCTACCCAAGTTTTAAATGCAAATATCGTCAAAAGGGCTAAATGTTCTAAGTAACTGGCCTGCCATTTAGACATTCCAAAGTTATCTTCTATTTAGGACACATAAAAACTCTACAATGTGATACAAAATTAAGGTCATTCTATCTAAGGTTACTGATGCTTGTATAACTGTGAAAAATTGGGCGCATTTTACGAAGATATTAGCTATAGAAGATGCGATTTCAACTTTTTTAAGTAATAGTTTAAATTGATTCGCGGTTTAACCTCGGTAGCAGACGGACGTTCCAGTACGAGCTTATACAAATACTTGAGCCTTTTGCAAACTGCGAGGAATTTTTGATACCTTTTTAAGACAAGCAAGAATACAGGGTCCTTCCCAAAAGTGAAATGTATCCCGGGAGCTCACAGTCCGAATCGGACATGGCCTCCCAGGACGACGGCTTTAAAAAGGCAAAATCGAAGTAAAGGGGTAGAGAACCGGTCCCCTCACCAACAACACCTACCCAAGATCACAAAAGGCCGGCGTTGGAGCGTCTTGCAACACTTTCAACTTCACCCGAAAATGGGACAATACCGACAACATCAACCACAGCTCCAGTGACAAAACACCAACATATACACTCAACATTCAGCCTAATATCGTTACGTATATTTTCCTGACTGTACTTCAATTCACTCCAATATATTCCTCCCTGATGAAATGACCAGTCAAATGTTAAGGTAGAAACAACTATACGCACAAACTGATGATGGTGGAGAAAGACACCGAAAATTAAATTAAAATTAAATTAAATTAAATTAAAAAAAAATTAAATAATAAACAATAAAATTGACTGAAACCCAGGAATATATTGAAGTGAATTCAGCCTAATTGCACCACCACCACTAATCAGAGAACACCAGAGTGCAATTAATTGGGAAGAAGTCAACAAAAACATTATCATTAAAAAGGAATCCACATTTATAAGAAAAACCAACACGACAAAGGCTCTAGAGCTTCTCACCGAACAAGGTACACAACACCAGCACTTATAACCAACACAAAACGCAACATCACACCATAACCGACGAGATAACCGACGAGATGTTTCTGAACCACCTGCGAGATCTCCAGCTCCAGGTTCGATTCTGCAAAAAGATAATTTCACGCTTAAAAGGAACTCCAACGCCAATAATGCGGCTAATTACAGAAGACCATGCGACCTACGAACGACTAATTGCCGATAGAGCCTTGCATTTTCTGAGCCGCGTTTTCCGGATAGTGGAAAGCAAACCACCAACACCAGTTCCAGCACCGTGCGGTAAGTGTGGCGCGTTTGATCACCGCACGGAGAAGTGCAAGAAACCTTTGACGTGCAACAAATGCCAGGGAAATGACCCAACCACTGCCTGTATGTCACCCCTTCCAGCCAGGTGCGTCTCGTGCAACTCGGAACAGCATGCCGCCTGAAGCATGAAATGCCTCAAACGTCCCACGGAACTCATACAAGGAATTTCGAATGTTAGAGTAAGATGTTTGAACCAGAGAACCACCGAGGTGGTAAGTTTGGTAGCGGCGGAAAGTAGGATACATGCGCCAATCACTACACACGATTACATTATGAACAAGTACAAACACCAAATGAATAACGCAAGCAACACCAATAGAGAAGAGCTAATAAAAAAACTGCGCAGATGATTCATCGACAACTTTGATGTTGACACCTCGGTGGTTTTCTTCGGAAACCACATGTATACCCTAATGATAGATATGCTCTCACCTGACAGAAGCTCCCCGACAGAACCATTCGACCAACTGATACAGACAATTACTAACACTGAACTTTCAACTTGAAGCTGATATATGCCAACATCAACGGACTTAACCACAAAAAACATCTAATTTACAATTACATAGAACGAAATCACATCCACTGCTGTATGTTTGTGGAGACGAAAAGCAAAGTACGTACAGACGTACATAGACTGGTAGTATATCTGTAAACATGCCAATCAAACTCAGAACTCCCGGGGAGGAGCTAGTGTACTGCTAAAACCCAAAATCAAACTCGTGAAAAGCAATCCACCTCCCCTAAACAATCCCCTTATCGAATGCCTCCACTTTACAATTACATATATACATGACTTCATCCATATATTCCTAATTTACATACATCCCCACTCCAAAATAGAACAAAATATCCTGACTAAAGTATGTCTCTACAGATATCCCATCATCATTGGAGACTTTAACATTAACCGAAACCAGACAACTCAACTAAACAAATTCTTGTCCAACACAGACTTTAGAAAAAAACAGACACTGCCAACGTTTCTCATGCCAGGAAATCAAGACTCAACACCGGATTTACTACTTTACACAGCAAACCTTACAAATATTATAAACGATATAATTCTGACTAACGAACTCGGATCAGATCATTTGGCTATAAGATTTGACATAGACCTCCGACAGACACAACCTATGGATTCGACAAAACACACTCAGAAACTCAACCTGGACAGCATAGACATAGACAAAGTAAAACAACACATACATGATTACATCCAATCAGGGACAGGGGCATGTTCAATGGAAAACATAGAACAACAATTAACGACCGCCATAGAAAAATTTTCTCCATACACCAAAAATACATACTATCAACACAATTTACCGAAACTCATAAAAGACTAATCAAACGCACAAGGGAATTGCATAGACTATACATAAATACTCATGACGACGAATTGAAAAGAAAACAAAACGAACTCAACAGAAACGTCAAAACACTAATAGGCCAATAAAAACAGGACAAATGGCTAGAGGCATGCAAAGAAATAGAAAAAGAAGAAAGTACAACGCACTGTCAAAAAATAAAAAAACTGCCATGATACAAAAAAACCATTATTACTGGTATAAGAAAGGGAAACGGTACAGAACTGTATACAGACAAGGCCAAAGCGGACGCATTTTCCAGACATTTTCAACACGCCTTTACAACCTCCACTAACCCTAAATTTGACGACCAAAACTTTAACGCAATAAATCATTGGTATGAGATCTACTTCACGAACGGAACAAACATCACACCTCAACTAATAATTGAAGTAGAATACGACGAAGCACTCTCACACATAAAAAACACGTCGCCGGGAAAAGACAATATAAAAGGCAAACTACTGAAAAATCTAACTCAACAAAGACATATACACACATACTGAACCTATTCAACAACTGTATTGAAACTAACACGATACCAGATATGCGGAAAACAGGACTAATAATACCAATTCCCAAAACCGGACAAGACAATACACAAAATCACAGACCTATTACACTACTCCCTATACTGAGTAAAACTTTCGAAACTATAATAAAAAACGCACTGCACCAATCAGTTGGTCAACACATACCACAATACCAATTCGGATTTAAACCTAAACACTCAACTGTTCACCCACTTTTTATACAAACCAACAACATACAAACAACTCACCTCACGAATAAGAAAACAGCATATCTCTTCATGGACATCAATAAGGCGTTTGACAGTGTCTGGCACAAGGGACTCTTATATAAACTTTACCAGCTTAATACCCCCAAATACATAATTCACGCAATCAGAAACTTACTCACAAACAGACAACTAGAAGTACGCATAGACAACACCCTCTCCTTTGCTTTCTCCCCTGAACAAGGACTCTCGCAAGGATCCCCGCTATCACCCATTCTTTACAATATATACTGCCACGACATATACAATCACAGTCTCCATGACAAAAGACACATTGACAAATCTGCTTACTACAATACGCCTACGACACTGTATTGAGCGTGCACGACAAAGCTACAGCAAAAGCAGTACAAAAACTTCAAATTCTAACAGACAATACAATTGTATGGTTCTACAAATGGAGACTTACACCAAACGCCACGAAAAACCAACTACTTTTACCAAACCACCAAACTAAAGACGACTCTCCATCAATAACAACAGACGGAAACAGAACAAGACCAAAACAAGAGGCAAAATATCTTGGAATGAGACTGGACCAAGAACTAAAATTTACAAAACACGTACAGAACGTAAGAACAAAATCATTCATCGGACAAAACACTTCCGATCACTGACGTACAAAGACAAAGGAATTAGTACAAAGACCGCCACAAAAATTTACCAATCAATATGTAGACCTCTGCTTGACTACGGACATATACTCGCAGCGAATGCATATAGGAAAACTAAACAACACATTCAAACAACAGAACAGATTGCATTGGGATCAATTACCAAAATAAGACATTCCCAAAACCAACTACACAACCCTTCAAACCAACTACTCCACGAACGAACAAAAATCACTCAATAACCGAAAGACAACTTCAATTGCAAACAAAATGGAAAAACAATCCCCACAACTGGACCCTACTGAATCCCCTTTGCCTCACAAGACAAACGAGACAATCCTGCTTCCGCTTCCCAACAACAACACCACTTGAACACTTCCAACACGACTGAACCGACTGGCCGTGGGTCGATAGCCTATTGAGAAAATAAAGATTTTGTATATATGTAGTTTAAATTAGCCCAAAGGTCTTATGGTAGGCTATCAGAATAGCTAAAGATTTTGTACATATACACGTTTGTAAAGAAAGTAGAACTACAATGCTAAACTCAAGTAGATATCTTTTGATAAACGTAACAACACATTTGTGGCTATCTTTTAAATTGTGCTCTTCAAAACGCCGAATAGAAAATACTGTCAAAAGACCCTGATTCTACATGTTAAACACTTGAACTAGAATGTTGCTTATTACGAGTAAATAGATTCTTCTGTGAAATCGAAAGTATACTAAGAAAATGAAAGGTGCCTCAACTGACTTGCTGGTTACTGAGTATTATTGGTTTGGGAATTGAAAAACTAAATTTTGAATCATCAACTAATGGTAACGAATTTATAGGTCCATCAGTTAAAATTACATTTTTATTTCCCTTTTAGTTTCATCAGTTACTTTTATTGATTTCTGCAGTTAAACATCAGGCCTTTGCGTTTAAATAAATAACATTTATTTATTAAACTCTTCCGTTTAACACACGTTTTTAAATATCTGTCTGAAATAATGTTCACCATGTAGCTCATTTAATAAAAAATAAATTACATTTACTTGGCCAGTATTTAATAATCAAGCAACATATTTTCAACTAAATTGAAATTTACCTTCTTCTTACTCATTAGCAACACACGTAGTAACTGCTGTCGGAGGCGAACACAAAATTCTACTAAAAAATTAAATCCCACTTAAGCTAGCGACAAAAGCTTCTTTTGTGGAAATGCAAAACTCCGAAGTTCAGGTTATTAGCCCAGCACTTTAACTAGCAGTTTACTTTTATTGGCTTGAAATATGGAGAAAATTGAAAGACTACAGCTATTGTAGAAGAAGGCAAAGCGGATTATTCTCAGCTTCGGGGTGTATAAGTCAATTAGCTTACGCTGCAATCCCGAGATGGTTTCTCTCTTCGGTTCTTTATTGTGGATTATAATGCAACATGATATTTGACATGAAACATTTCTTTTAAGTTTCTAGTAATCCCAGACGTCTGAAAATATTTTTTTTGTATGGCCTTAAAAATATACCATATGAAACAAAGAATAAATATTGAATTGGTAAGCAATACTAATCATTAGTGTTCCTAAAGTCCATTGCTCCAAAGTTCTGGATTTGATAGATTTTACATGTCGTTCCATATGACATTTTTATATTACGTTTATAAAACTCTAATTAGGGTCTAACTATCTTCCAAGAGGAGTCAAGCACCATCTCCATCGAAGCAGTGAAAGCCTTAAGAGTAAAGCCTCTGTCAGTAAGAATAGACAAGCAGAATAATGAGAAAACGTCGGCCTTAATTATTTGGAACACGTGGCGAATGATTGCCTAACTCGGACAAGAACTTTAGTTTGCTTACTTGCCTTAAGATTCAAGTCCCATATGTCTTTGTCACCCTTTCAACACGAATTATTACCTGAACGTTGAGACAAAAACGCTTTCTTTTTCATACCCTTTCATTTTAAATAGATGGCAGCTTTTTCAAATCGTTTTATAAATTTTAATTTATTTTCCTGCGCAAATATAACAGAAAAGTTAATTTTATATTTTACGCTTTTGATTAAAACGAATAAATTTGCCACTTCATTCTTCATCTAAAAATTTTATTTGGTATACCGTGAACGAGCAAATGATCTATGAAATATGCTATCATATGATTCTGATTTACTGTTTAAGCTATAATTGAAAAAAAATATATGCGTTCAAATATATGTGTTATTTTGAAGTGACTGCTATTTTTTAAACATATGTTTTTCCACCTATTCAGACAGGTTATATAGAAAATTGACAATGTATCAAATCAATTATATTTGACTTACTTGAACAATGCTTCTTGGTATGAACCACAAAATGGTATTGGCAAATGTTTTAAGGATGAATAAAGCAGTTGAAAAGTTCGAAATTCGAATTATTCTTTGATGATAGTACGCTGTATATTCCATAAGGATCTAGCACACTAATGATGAAAAGTCATACTTTACATTAGATTTCGCTTACTATCTTGGTTCAATGAATTTAATTTGAATTGACGGAGATTGCAAATAAACCATCAATCTATTATAAATGCGATGATTTAACGGTGTAGGTGTTAACTGCAAATGCGATTAATACTAATCTAAAATGCTTGCTGCAATAGCATTCTTCTAATGGATTCGTTGTGGTTATTTAGGAACTGACGCATGATTTTAAACCCAACAATATTCCAATAAACCTACATTCAGTGTCAGTGTCCGGTAATAAATGTATCCTGGAAAAATAAAACGAATATACAGATCAGTAAAATTGCCTCTTAACAGAACAATTATTCAACATTTAAATTTCCATTAGACAAGTTATGTATAATTATTTAAAATATTTAGCTTTGTTTCTTTTCTTGTCAGGCGACGTATGACGACAACGATTACCAGCTATATTGCAATCATAATTCTACATCTGATAAGGAGATGCATACGGATATTAGAGTAAAATACAAAACTAAATTGTACACTCTCAATGCCGCAGTCAACAGAGGAGAACATTTGAAAATTGCTGTGGAGTTGCATATCGATCAGTAAGTATCTTAATAAGAAAAAAACCTATTAAAGTCTTTAAAATAACTGTATGTCTGTTGTTACAACTGCATGTAATGATCGAAATTGAAGTGGATATTTTTGAATTCCAGGAGGTTGGTCATTTCAATTGAATATTTGAGAATTCGAAAAAAATTCTTGAATTCTTTAGCTACAATTTCGAGGGCACATATCTGTCTTTATCCTGGAAAGAAAATTCTGGACAAAACTTGTTTTTCAGGATAACCACTATTGGATGATGTTTAACCACTTGTCGATTTTATTTCAATTATGCAATCGTTAAATGATAAACACGGTTGCATATTGTATTATACAATTTGAATTACTTTGAAAAGTTTTTATATTGTCCTTGTTTTACAATTACTTTCGTAATTTCGAACCTTTGCCTGTCTTACCAACATCATATTTTGGTTTCGGTACTAAGGTGATATAGGTATTCATAAAATCCTGATTACTACAAAGATCTTTAACTAAATATATCCTTTGATAAGCTACTGGCATCTTAGTAATATTCCTAAACTATTTATATGTATTAAGGTTTGCTAAGTTTTATATATTTTTTCTCATCCGCAAAGATTCCTTTTTGAGTTTTAGCATAAAAAAAATGTATAAAAACTTAATTTTCAGGACATTCACAAAAATTCATTCCAATGTATTCCTGGGTTTCAGTCCATTTTATTGTTCATTGTTTAAAATGTTACACATACGTTTCGGTGTCTTTATCCACCATCATCAGTTTATGTATATAGTTGCTTTTAACTTCACATTTGACTGGTCACTCTGTGAAGTTAGAAGCAACTATATATACAACCTGATGATGGTGGATAAAGACACCGAAACGTATTTGTAACATTTTAAATAATGAACAATAAAATTGACTGAAACGCAGGAATACATTGGAATGAATTAAATTACAGTCAGGAAAATATACGAAATTCACAAAAAATAACAAGTTTCACACTGCGTTATTGAATAGGTGCCAAATAAAAAGCTGTTGCACTAAAAGAAAAACTAATTAGAATAATTCGAATCAAATGTAATTATTTTTTCCGCTTAAGTTAGCAACATTTTTTCTAGCAGGATGTTATATTTTTTGAACTTTAGAGTTGCAAATTTTTAATTTTTAAAAATTGAGTTTGTCTCCAATTTGCTTTGCATTTGCAATTTGGTTTGCATAAACGAAAGTGTGGATTTACAGTATTTTGCCCACATAAATGGATCTATTTCGTGTCCCTTAACCAATGCATGAATTTATTTCATTTCACTTCACACTCAAATTTTTGTCAAACTTTTTTAAAACACTAAGATTTGCAAATATACAAAACTAATTCATTATGTATAAAACAACTGCTAAACTATAGTAGTAGTAGTAAACATCTTTATTTTTAAAAAAGGTTATCGACCTATCGGTCTTTCTGCCCTTGTTTAATACATGTAGTCTTAATCTAAATAAAAAACAAAGATTAAAATTCTCTTATTCTAGGTTAATAATCTTATTAAATAAACTTAGAATTGGATCTAATGACAAGAAAAAAATATTTTTTTTGTCCAGTAGTCCGTTGCGTTTGTAAGTGTTCGAGTAGCGTTGATGTAGGGAAACGGAAGCGGGATTGTCTGGTTGATCTTGTAAGACAAAGGGGATTCAGCACGGTCCAGTTGTAGGGGTTGTTTGTCCATTTTGTCTGTAGATGTATGAGTCTTTCCGAAATCTTTGTCATGTTTGTGCGTTCGTATAGTAGTTGGGTGGAGGGGTTGTGTAGTGGGTTTTGGGGGTGTCTTATTCGTGTTATTAGTCTTAGTGCAATTTGTTCTGTTGTTTGTATATAACGTTTTCTCCTTTCTGTTCCGTTGGTCATGAGTATATGTGCATAGTCTAACAAGGGTCTACAAATAGCTTTATATATTTTGGTGGCGGTGTTTGTGCTAATTCCTCTGTCTTTGTAGGTTAGTGATCGGAAGTGTTTTGTTCTCTTTATTGTTTCTGCCCTGATGTTTCGTATGTGTTTAGTGAAATTAAGTTTGTGGTCAATTGTGATTCCAAGGTATTTTACGTCGTTTTTTGGTTGTGTCGTTTGGCCGTCTGAAGTTATTGTAGGAGAGTCAGCGTCGAGTCTGTGATTTGTGAGCAGAACTTGGTTTTTTGACGCGATTGGTGTTAGTCTCCATTTATAAAACCATGTCATTGTGTTGTTTGTTAGTGTTTGGAGTGTTTGAGCTGCTCTCTCAGTAGTTTTGTCATGTACAATAAGTGCCGTGTCGTCTGCGTATTGTAATATGTATGTCGATCTGTCGATTTGATTTTTGTCTGGTAAGTTGTAATTGTATATGTCATGGCAGTATATATTGTAGAGAAGCGGTGAGAGCGGGAATCCTTGAGGGAGGCCTTGTTTAGGGAAAAAAGAAAATGACAGTGTTTTGTCAATTCGTACTTGTAGTTGTCTGTTTTCTAGTAAGTTCTTTATGGTGTGTAGCAGATATGTTGGTGTGTGTAGTTTGTATAGCTTGTATAGTAAGCCTCTATGCCAGACACTATCAAAAGCTTTGTTAATGTCCATAAACAGGCAAGCTGTCTTTCTATCAGTTAGGTGGGTTGTTTGTATATTGTTAGTCATAGTGAAGATTGGGTGAATAGTCGAGTGCTGATGTCTGAATCCGAACTGATATGATGGTATGTACTTTCCGACCAGTTTTCCCAGTCGCTGCCTTATTATGTACTCAAAAACCTTGCTAAGTACTGGTAGCAGTGTAATTGGTCTGTAATTGCTCGGTTGTGTATGTAGTATGTGGTCAGTTAGGATCACTTTGTGTGTTTCTTGAGTTAGGCTTTTCAGGAGTTTTGCCTTTATTGTATCTTTTGCCGTTGCTGTGTTTTTGATATGCGCTAGGGCTTCATCGTACTCTGTGTCTGTGATCAGTTTGTATGTATAGTTTGGTGAGCTGTTGAAATAGTTCAAGTACCAGTCGTTGATCAAGTTCCAGTTGTCATTGTCGAAGTTAGGGTTTGTCGATATGCTGAAGGCCCTTTGATAGTGTCTGGCGAACGCGTCAGCTTTCTCTTTGTCCGTGTACCGTTCTATTCCGTTTTCGTCAATTGTGTCAGTAGTGTTAGTTTTTTTGTATTGCGCTAGTTTCTTAATTTTTCGCCAGTATGTTTTGCCTTTGTCTTTTTGTATTTCTTTACATGTTTCTAGCCATCTGTCTTGTCGGTATTGTCCAATCAAGGTTTTAATGTTTCTGTTGAGTTGGTTCAGTGTATTTTTTAGGTCGTTATTTTGAATGTTTGTATATAGTCTGTACAGTTCTCTCTTTCGTTTTATGAGTCTCAGTATGAATTTGGGAAGTGTATGTCGTTAGAAAGCATTTTTTATTTCCGGGCTAAATTTTCCTATGGCTAGTGAAAGTTGTTGTTGTATGGTTTCTATTGAAATGGGCTGTGCTTGCGATTGAATGTAGTCAAGTATATGTTGTTTCACTTTGTCTATGTCAGCATTTGTTAGGTTTAACTTTTTCTCTATAGGAGGTGTACTGGAGGTAGGTTGCGTATGTTGTAAGTCTATGTTAAACGTAATAGCCAGGTGGTCGGCTCGAAGTTCGTTGGTTAAGTTTATGTTGTTAATGGTGTTTGTTAAGTTTCTTATGTGCAGTAGAACGCTGTTTACGTGCTGTTTTATAAAGTCCGAATTTTGTAGAAATCTTTTAAGCTGTTTCGTTTTGTTTTTGTTCAGATTAAAGTCGCCTATAATTATTGCATATTTATAGATGCTTGCTTTGGTCAATATGTTTTGTTCTAAGTTGGAGTGTGGGTGTATGTATGTGAGAAATATGTGTATCAGGTCATTTAGGTAGGGTATCGTAAAATGTATGCAGTCGTTCAGAGGGTGGTTGAGGGTCTAAGCTATATTTTATTAGATTTTCTAAATAAAATATGTTATACAAATTTAGTGGGATTAGGAATAACTAAACTGCAAATCTTTATCTTTATCTTTAATAATAACAAAAAGAAACTAACTTAAAGATAATACAACATAATCATAACAGAATTCAATTCTAGCTTTACCTCAATTTACATGATGATGCCTAAATGATCTAACATTTGTATGCATGAAAATGTTGAAAATAAACCATAAGTTTGTCCTAATTAAATAGAACTATTGATAAGATGGGATATATTGTGTATATTTTCCTGACTGTACTTCATCTGTATTTTTTTTGAAATAAATACAAATATTAACTAATATATTAATTATTAACTTATAACTACTTTACCATTAAAAGAATCTCTATATTTAATGAAAATCTTTATCAGAATATGTAATATTGATTTTCCAATTTGAATAAAACCGAAAAATTCATTTTGGTATTTTTAATTTTCCACTGAATTTATTTTTCGCAAATCATTAAACGCTATTTACTAATGTCGCTTTTCTTTTGTTCCTTAGAATAAGAGACGTGGAATTTTCCGTTTGGATTTTCAATGAGGAAACACAAAAGGCTCTCGGATTTGACATCAACTGGGATGCTAATAGAGATCCGAATCAGAAATTGTTGGTTGTAGCCAATTTTACGAAAGCAGCGGATTTCAATTACAACGCGGATTTAATTGTTAGTTACCCGGGCCGCACCATCATTGGGAAATATCAATTTATATTGGAAAGTAAGCACAAATTAAGCCTTCTATTTTGCTATTTGTAGTTTTTGTTTTTCATTACTTTTAAAACTCTAGGTAATCAAGTAATTTTCAACAGCTTTTTTTATTGCACTTTTTTATTCGCTTTTACCAGTTGGAAATATTAGTTTTCGGAAAATTTTAAACCGAACTGATTCACGAATCGTTAAATATATTTTGTTACCTAATTATTATCCACTGTGCATGATTTTACTACGCTTTATGCGATTTTAGAGAATTGAACATTATACCAACTAATTAATGTACGGCATGTTTTTGGTACTTTAACTGTTTTAATTAATAGATTTTTGACGTTTTTGTTTTCAACTACAATATGAATCTGTAGAAACGAATTCTTTCTGGCTTTATGATGGATGATAATTTTGGAAATCGGTATATGCATGTACATTTTTACAAATATACAGAAAATTATTTTTTTTTTGATTAGCAACAAAGTATTAGAAGAGAGAAGTATTTCATGAACTTGAAAAATAACTGTTGTAGGAATTGAGCAACTTAATGCAAGGAGGTAGGAATCCAAGTCTAATAATGAGTTTCAATAGATCGTCTTGGAGTGAAAAATAATACTTTTTTCTTCATTAGAAGATTATTTGAGAATAACTCGTAAGCACGATACTTACGGCTTTGTAAAGTAAATTACTATTTCTTCTTGATCATTCGTAAATATTTGATTAAAAAATTAACTGGAAACTGTGGGAATACATGTCGATGATTTGATAGGGTTCCATTAGACGATCTCGCTAAAGTTTGTCGAATTCTGCGCTTAATTACAAACTCATTTCAGGCAGAATTTTGTGGGTTGAATAGAAGTTTAAGTTGGAATTTGATCTAGAACCCTCAACACGAAGATACTAAGTGAAACGCGAAGTCCGAATCTTTGACTCGGCTGCTTTATCAGATTTATCTGTAATCTAGTTATGGAATTAACTTAATAGGCTTTGACACTTCCTAAATAGAAGCTGTAGAGTAGTGCGTAGTAGTAGAGATTTTTAAACTGCTAAATCTGGAATATGGCTTCGATACTTAGTTGATTAGTATAATAGCTAAATGTATAAGGTTTGCATTTAGAAGCTTAAACACAGAAAATCAGGCGTTACTTTAAAAACCTTACTCACTATAAATTTGATCCTTATTTATGCTTCCATTAGAATTTTTTTCTGACTCACAAGTGGAAAGTTGGTTTTGCACAACGTGCCTGCATAAACACACACATTTCACCACTTTCAATGGAAATACTCCCCAATCACAAACATATACGAAACCCTCGGGGCTAGTTTATTTCTTTTTCTTATTTCTTTACTGATATGAAATGTTTGGTTTTTTTTTATTGATTGAATATATAATTTTTGTCATATTTCATCTTCAATAATACCAGAATAACGCATTGAAAAATATTTTATTAACAAAGGAATCTTCGAATTTTTATTGGACCACTAAAGTACCTATTCGGAAATTCCTCGAATAGTATTAAGAAAAATCGTGTGGGTAATATAAAAAATTGATGCGCTTTTTGGCACGTTGTTCGAAAGAACATCTTACGAACGGCGTACTAATAATTCAGTTTTCTCAGAAATTCCTCCCGTCTATAAGAGATCGAATAAATTCTGGCAACAATTTGCAAGCTTCTTGTTGAGTTTGCCAAGATTTATTTTTGATGAACTCTTTTGTCAGCTGTAGTTTGATTAAACTATCTTGGACGTCACTTTTGGGAAAGTTGCAAAGTTCCAGTAAATTATCCTAAAATACACAAATTTTGAAAACTTGATGGTGATATTGAAACTAAAATTTGCTTAGGTCATATTTAGATGGTTTTCTTAAAAACATGTCCCATACACCTGCCTATCATTTCAAATTTATCCGTTCGTAATACATGTCATGCTCCGAGGATAGTAAATAGACCGCCCAGGAGGCAGTTAAAAATAAAAATAAAATCATCATTAATTAAATGTATGTATTATTAACATTTGATTTTGAACATTCCCCCAAGTTGACTGGACCAAAAAATGTGCATTAAAAACCGAAATCGAATTGTCACGTAACGGTATTTAAAGCTGGTATTATTAAATAAAACCGTACATTTCCTAAAAATTGTTTCGAGTGCTCAAAGTAGGTTTCAAGGGAAATAAATTAAATAATCTTTCTGTTTTAGAGGGCCACATCGATATGCTGGGTACTGTCTCTTGGGATGACGGCAAATCATTTGCAGTTAACCTGAACGTTAAATACCAATTCGAAAACGAAGTGTTTTTTGAAATATCTTCTCGATTGAACACTCCACTGGATTCGTTAAAAAATATGAAGCTTTACGGAACGTATGTTCTCAATTTATTTTGCGAACAGAAATTTTCTACATTTTAGTTCCTTTATAGTTTTGAGCATTTAGAAAACAAATACAGCTTAAACGGCGCGCTAACCTGGAACCCTAGACAAAAAGTGTCTATCAACTTATTTGGCGATCATTCTTCAGATGGTGGTGATGTAAATTTCGACTGCAGATATAGTTGTTCATTGCAGAGCACTTTAGGACATATCCCAAATGTTAATGCGACAATTAAACATTCGCAAAACTATACTGATTATAAATCCATTATTTATTTGATGGTATGTATATTTAGAGAATGCTTCTCATGATTTACATTTACATTTTTGTAGTATAATCCTGACTTTATCATCGATGTGGATAGCTACTGGCAACACCAAACTAATGAACATTTCTCAAATCTGTCAGGAACTGTTAAAACTCTTACACCATTTAAAGGTTTAGAAAAGGGCATTCTTGTCACTAAAATATTTCACACAGAAGACAAATATTTGCGAGGAGTGGCAGAAATCGATTTAGACCATAAAAAAATGTTAGTTGCCATGGAAGGCAAATTTAAAAAACTCATGGACAGCATGTTTATTGCAAATATTAGCACCACGGAAGAAAAATATCAATTCCAGTTCAAAATATCAAAGAAGGACCGACACTTTGTTGCACTCATCACGTATCCTGATGGAAATTTAGGATCAGAAGTGCTATTCGCCCTTAACGATTTAATCGATTTTGACGTGAAGATTTTCTTGGCCACGCCTATCGAATTTTTACAAAAGGTTTTAATTGTCGCTAAGCTGCACACAGGAAAGGTGAGTCCGCTACTTCATTTATTCCTTTAAACGAACAATAACTTCAATCTTAAATTCTGAGCAGATATTGATTTGTAGATATATTGTGTTATTGGTCGTTAATGATTAGGACTTTTTAAGTCGGTTGACCATTTGTGTCTACAAATATATTATTTTCTCTAGGCTGGTTTCTATGCTATGTGGCATCAGCTGATTGTCCTAAAATTGTCAATTTTTTTAACTTAAGTATTTTAACTCGAGGTATAATGTTTAGCGCACAAAGAAGCTGGTTAGACGAAAAATTTAACACATGAAAACACAAACTTTCCTACAAGGACAATGTAATATGTGATGGGTCTAAAAAGTATCAAGTAGTAAAATAATTCGCAATTTCTTTGATATTTTAACCCTTACTAAGCATGGTACAAATTTCTTCTTAAGCAAGCAAATACATCATATGTAATTTGTTGCATTCTATCCGAAATAAATAAATTTATTTAATAAACATTGATTGAAACGGTGTATTAAATAAGGCGATACCATAAAAACCACTTATAAAACGAACGGAATAGATCCCAGTGAATTTTAGTTCATTTTCAATCTACGCTCGTTCTAGCAATATGACGCATTTTCAAGCGTAAATCCATAAAATGGTCTCTGTAAATGTGTTTTTAATTGACTTAATGGAAGTATATTTACTTGTTGAACTTGAGTGTGAGACTTCAGTGTGTCGAAAATATGTTTAATTCAAAGTTCATATAAATAGTTATACCCCTACACTAATTGCATATAAAGCATCGACATTACGAATTTTTTTTTGTATAAGAGCAGATGTTATTAAACATATGAAATATTTTAATCCATAAAATATTGTCTTGCAAAAACATAAATGGTCTCAAATCGATTATTAGCGATTTGAATCAAACGTAAATTTTTATCCATGCAGTTGTAAGGTTGGCGAATATTTGGTAAACTTACCTAAATCATACACGCTAGTAATTTTTTAAATTTTATTCCGCGAGTGTTCCATTTAAAACGCTAGCAACCATACTTGAGCATAGCATCATCATATTCGACAGAAATCAGGGCCTGAGGAACGGAATTTAATTAATTTTACCTTTAAACACAAACATTTATTTGTGTGTAGCCACTAAATACGGAGTGATTTAGGAGGAAATGGAATTAATTTAAGAATGTCGGTAGGAAGTCAAAATAAGCAAAGTAAGCTACGTATTTCAGAGATACTCTGACTAATTGTATCGGCGTATGTTGCTTACTTTGATCTCCTAGACCATATACCAAAAATATTTCCATTTCCTCCTGAAGTACCTTGTGTCTCTAAATTTTTCTCTATAATTTTTTTGAGTGAAAAAGCTGTGTTATCCAAATTATTATTTTCATTTTCAAGTTACGACTTACTGGGCACCTACACAAATCACTATCCCACTGTAGAGCCCCGTTGATATGGCTAATGGTAGAGAATCTAACGTCTCAATCGTTTCCCTTAGAATTTAGTGAGAAAAAAAAACAACCATTAAATTTACTTTTTAGGCAGATTTCCGAATAGGCTGGAATTCTCTTTTGTTGGGATTTTCCGGGATAGCGCATTATGTTAATATCATTGACTTCCAATACACATACAAGATATACACTCCCATCAAGGATTTCGAGGAGAACGGCTTGGCAGCCAAGCTTATATTCAAAAAAGGCTTAGACTTCGAAACATCTTTCCAGCTATCTCGATATAAGGTAAATGTTTCATGAAATGAAAACATGAATTATGTTAATATTAAACAGGTAACCAAGTACATATAACATTAAAAGCACCTTTTCTATATATCCCATTAAGCTTATGACTTGAATAATATTTTCGAAATAGATACTGCACTTATCGATTATTTCAAAGAATTAAGTTTTGTCATGTCGCAGGAAATTCAACATCCTCTCGTATAAATTCATGAGCCGTCTATGTGTGCGGAAATACTTTTCCCAAGGCACTGTTCTAACGAAATTTTCTTAATAGATTTCCCTTAGTCTGTTTGCTCTAGGTTTAAAACTTTCTCTCTATATTAAGCAAATATTACACCCTTATGTCACGTCTGACGGGGAAGTTAACACATGCACAAGTGCTCCCTAAATTAAATAAAATCTGTGCTAAAATGTAAATCAGCTTAGCGCTAATCTACCTATAGAATTTTAGGCATTAAGAGATGTGCTCGAATCTGCTGAGTAGATCAATTTTGTACTTTCATGAACTTAACACAAAGTGACGAATTTTGAACTTTTCCTTCAAACCATCGAAATATTCTGTAAATTAAAATAACGGTATCTAAAGTTAATACTTTCCCATTTATATTGAGAATTTTGCAAATTGGAAAACATTAAAAATATTTAATTTATTTCCTAAAATATTCACTAATTTTATTATCGGCTTTTATTATTCAGGGCCATGTCTACTCTTCTAATTAGTCCCAACGGTTAGCTTGGTGTTCATTATAAATCTTACTTATCACAATCCACATTGGGAAAACCACCTCTCTGAATGAAACTTACTAAAGTAAGAAAATAAAATGAACCATTATATTTCTTATAGAAATGTTTTCCTCTAATAATCTCCTTCCAGGAGTCTTTTGAGTTTCTTCTTTCGTAATGGCTGACATTAAAATTAATAGTCAGACGTTGCGAAAACTGCTCTATTTCTTAATCAATTCGACATGTTCATATGATTTACAGTTTTGGAACGCAATTAGCAACTCGCTGACAATCTAATTATTTTTTTTATAGTTGGGAGTAAAATTGATAGGAAAACCGAAACCAAAACCATTAAAGGAATTGGGAATTAATGTTAAGGACGTATATTATTCCAAACTTAGTCACCGCAACAGTGACAAAGATGACGATTTCTTGAGTTTCGAAGGTTTAATTGAAGTAGACGCAATTATATATCCTACAATCAAAGGTCAACTGGAAATAGACCAAAAGGGTCCAGCTTATGTCCTTCAATCAAAAGTTCTTCTGCCACATGGAACAGCCACTATATTTGATGAATTTCAATATGTCGTGAGTATATCATTTATTTATTGTTGAATTGGATCGTATACGGAAAAAATAAATAACGTACAACTTTGCGTTTTTAACCAATGCATTTTAAAGTCACCTGCATTTCAATAATCTCCGATTAGATCTGCAAACTTTCGGAATATACCTATTTAATGATTGAAGTGATAGTGTGATTACACTGCTCGCAGTGATAATCATTTCATGCTAGTCTGGATAATTTATCATGCAGAGTGCCCTACCCTTTATATGAAAGTCCCATAAAATGTATATCTTTATAGCAGTCAATTAATACACATAGTCGTTTCAACAAGCTAAAATTTTTTGTCCATTTATTTACATGGATCGTTTCTTTGTAATAATTGTCTATTCAAGCTGATAAATTAAAAAGGTTTATTATTATTATCATTCTGTTATAAAAGTTGGCAATTAAAGCCAAACTTTTTCATGAAGTTAGAGCCAGTACCACTGACATTATATATCATGTATTTAAGATATTTAAATAATTTTTTCTGAAGAAGGAAGTAAAAAAATTTCAGATAAATATGTTAACTAAAAATATTTTTAAAACGCCTCAGCTTTTGCGATAAAAGGTGGAAAAATCTACTTCCTAATTTTATTTAAATTTCGTTTTGTGATCATTTAGAAAATATAATCATAAAGTATGGATTACAGTCGATATAGAGTGAACGAAAATCGTATGAAGCCATTGTCATCACTTTTTTTTGTTGGAAACCTTTGTGTTATCACAATCATATTGTGACACAGAATTTTTGTATTATATTTGTTATATTTCACAAGACATTAATTTGTAGTTTATTTCAAGTTCTCGATAATTGTGAGAATTTATTAAACAAAAAGATAAGAAATTTAGTTCTATATTTTTCAATAAGATCTCTTTGTCGCTGATTATGCAACTAACCTAAATAATTATAAGACTACTTCGACAATTAAATGCCGTTACAAAATATGAAATAAAAAGCAGGGGTTTCTATTTAAAAAAGTGATGGTCGTCATGCTTTTTTAGTTTATCCTGTATATTTGTATTCTACCCCAGCAAAAAGGAAATTAAAAATTGAAGTCGCCGATTTTTGGATTTATACGAAAATTGGATTTTACCTCAGTATCCATCCATCCATCCAGTAATCCTTACGGTATATTCGTACTGTATAAAATTTGAGTCATCGCTCTAAAATGTAATATCCTGGGACATCTGCAGTACCGTATTCAAAAATATCTGTAAACAGATCGAGTCTTCGTTGATATTTTCACAAGAATAGTCTTGTTTGAGGTTGCCAAACTGAGTTTTCTTAATTATCACCTCATAGAAAACTACTAAAGTGTTTAAAACCTGCCCGCTATTAAACTGGCACACTGTATGAATTTATATTTATTTATTTGCTCAAATAAATATTTTATTACAAGGGCACTATTAAGCATCGGAATCAGATCTTTTGGACAAACATACATGGGCAGTATTAAAATTATTAGACCTGGGCGATGTTCAGCTCGAAAACTTACAGTCCAGTTTAAACTTCCTAGCGAAGCAACTCTGAGGATGTAAGTCACTCGCGCTTGCGAAACATCGGTACGAAATCTACGATGGTCTGAAAGCCCGCAAAACTCACTAGTTTAAAGGATTGAAACAATTGTCATCTCTTACCATTATAATGAAGCATTTATTGGGGCATTTCTCAAAGCTCAAGTACAGATTGAGGAAACGGAAATGCAAACAATTAACTATTTTTTAGATTGGATAATTCACAACCAGACAATAAATGTTTTTGAAAGTAGAAGAAATTTGGAAGTTTTCTTGTTCAATAAACTAAGTTCCTGTTTTTCACTTTCAGTGAATTGGTACAATTAGCTTGACTTCAAAGTATTTTCAACAATTAAATGCCAGAACAACATTTTCTATTTTATTTATACTTATCGTTCAAGTAATTGTACTGCAACTCCCAACTTAACAGAGCTGCTATAAATTCGAGCATTCACTCAGGATAAAATAATATTGGAAATGTTTTCTGGATAGTTGAGAATTCAAGTCAGGCTTCTCAAAAGCTTGGTTATGTTTGGCTTCCTCGACATACTCCAGTAAAAATTCCATTATATATTTGATACGTTTGGATTTCCAGAAATTTTTAGGAGATTGCGTTTTTTTTAGGATGTTCTGTCCATGGCCAATACTTTGCGAATCATTACTCCATATAAGACTTTTAATAGCATTCAGTCGGATTTTAAACTACACTTTGTGCAGAACAGTCATTATATCTTCAATCTTGGATTGGGCTATAAAAATGATTCCACACCGATAACGGTAAGTTGCATGTGGTTATGTCTATTGGTCATATAATATATATTTGTATATATACAGGGTGTGCATAAAGGTCCAAATGTAAATAATAGGGTTTAAAAGCGAGCTCAAAATACTTCTTCAAGTTGCTGTAATCGCATTTAAAAATTTTTGATAGAAGTTATTGAATTAATTAATAGGAAGACAGCAGCCAAAATAAAAATTGTGGAAAGATTTGGAAAACGGATTTTCTAATAGCGCATGCGATCATTTGATTGACAATGATCTTATAATTGTTAACAGATTTTTTTTCCGAAATAATAGTGCTTAGTCATTTTCATAGTGGAATTCAAATTGAACTTTCCAGATATTTTAAAGAGCTTTTATGAATATCAGCCGAACATGGTTTGTTTGCAAGATTTGTCAGTTGTAGCAAGCGTATCTTTCAGCTAAAAATGTTGTTTTAATAAGTTAATAAGCATTTTTAGATTCTTTTGTATCAGCTACGGAGTGTTCTCCGCTGTTTCAGTGTTTCATCAAATCAGCGGTTTTATTAGAAATAATTATCTTTGGATAATTTTTCACTTCCAAGTTTTTTGTTCTAAATTTCAAAAGAGACTGCAATAGGAAACAGCATATGTCATATAGAGATATATTTCAGAAATAGCACATATTTCAGATTTAATTTTATAACATAATATATTAATTAGATGATTTAATTATAATAAGGATATTTTTCAGACTGGTATTTTGGCGGAATATAACGTAGACCGGCGAGATATTAGCGATAGAAACTACAACATTACGCTAGACCTAAATACGCCCTTTAAAGCTTTTCCAAAGTTGAAATTGTTTGGGGCTTTTGAAACCGAGGAGAATTTTTATCGCACCAAGCTATTATTCACAACAAATAGGAGTGATATATCTCTGGATGCCACCACGGAAGTAAGAAATTAAATAAACGCTTTGACTTTTAAATTGAATAGCTTTATTATACAGTGTGTTAATATAGGGAGGAAGCGTCGTAAAAAGGACTTGCCGGTAAAATCCATTAAATAAGTTGTGAATTAATTCATCATTCATATAGAAAAATTAGATAGCAGCTTTCTATAGGTTCAGAAAGTATTTTCTGGGACATTTTCTTTGTATTTTAGAACACAAAATCAAACTGTCTTTATCAATTTAAATCCGGATATCCGTCTTTTTCGAAGGATTTCGAGACCTAAAATATTTTATTCAACTGTTGTTAGTTATCACTCCAGACAGTTGAGTGGTTATATTATGGCTCCCTAAAGACCCTACTTTACCGCAGCTCTGGTTCGATTGCCTGCCAGAGATGACATTGTTCACTACACCGCAGTTCCAGTTTCTTTGCTCTCAAAACTTTCTAAGTTCTAATTTATTGTGCAACTTTATGGAGACGTATATTAATGTCATCGATAAAAAGCAAATTATCCGATTAGCAGTTTTTATATTCTTCGTTCATTTTGAATCATTAAAATACAAAAATTTTCTGTTTGTTTCCGCTTGTAGAATTATATGTATGTATATTACATATAGTCAACTATTCTCATCTCAGCTTTAGAACATATTCCATATTTATTTTATTATACATCGAATTTCGGTTTTAAAACCTTTTACATTTTTGAATATAGTTAAAATATTAGAGAAGAAGAGGACCTTCTTTATATTATATTTACGGAATATATTTCTTTAATAAAAATATGGTTTTGCTATCTGTTTTATATGTTTACGGGATAATCAGTAGTAGTAGTAAACATCTTTATTTCTAAAAAAAGGCTATCGACCTATCGGTCTTTCTGCCCTTGTTTAATACATGTTGTCTTAATCTAAATAAAAAACAAATATGAAAATTCTCTTATTCTAGGTTAACGATATTATTAAATAAAATTTCAGTGGCAAGAAGAGATTATTTTATTGTCCACTAGTCAGTTGCGTTTGTAAGTGTTCGAGTAGCGTTAATGTAGGGAAACGGAAGCGGGATTGTCTGGTTGGTCTTGTCAGACAAAGGGGATTCAGTATGGTCCAGTTGTAGGGGTTGTTTGTCCATTTTGTCTGTAGCTGTATGAATCTTTCCGAGATCTTTGTCATGTTTGTGCGTTCGTATAGTAGTTGGGTGGGGGGGTTGTGTAGTGGGTTTTGGGGATGTCTTATTCGTGTTATTAGTCTTAGTGCAATTTGTTCTGTTGTTTGTGCATAACGTTTTGTCCTTTCTGTTCCGTTGGTCATGAGTATATGTCCAAAGTCTAGCAAGGGTCTACAAATAGCTTTATATATTTTGGTGGCGGTGTTTGTGCTGATTCCTCTGTCTTTGTAGGTTAGTGATCGGAAGTGTTTTGTTCTCTTTATTGTTTCTGCCCTGATGTTTCGTATGTGTTTAGTGAATTTAAGTTTGTGGTCAATTGTGATTCCAAGGTATTTTACGTCGTTTTTTGGTTGTGTCGTTTGGCCGTCTGCAGTTATTGTAGGGGAGTCAGCGTTGAGTCTGTGGTTTGTGAGCAGAAGTTGGTTTTTTGACGCGTTTGGTGTTAGTCTCCATTTATAAAACCATGTCATTGTGTTGTTTGTTAGTGTTTGGAGTCTTTGAGCTGCTCTCTCAGTAGTTTTGTCATGTACAATAAGTGCCGTGTCGTCTGCGTATTGTAATATGTATGCCGATCTGTCGATTTGATTTTTGTCTGGTAAGTTGTAATTGTATATGTCATGTAATGTAATGAAACGGTGAGAGCGGGGATCCTTGAGGGAGCCCTTGTTCAGGGGAAAAAGAAAATGACAGTGTTTTGTCAATTCGTACTTGTAGTTGTCTGTTTTCTAGTAACTTCTTTATGGTGTGTAGTAGATATGTTGGTGTGTGTAGTTTGTATAGTTTGTATAGTAGGGATAATCATTTTGTGGAGAACATTACAATTTCCTTAACACAGTTGTGAACTTTGTTTGTTCGCAATGTTTCTATTGTGCACTTTGAGCATCCATATATATTTATAACTCGTTTCGTATGATGTTAAAAGAGTCGTAATATGCAAATAAATATTGCACATTTCGGCACAGACTAAAAAGCAAATACATCAAGTAATACGAACGAATAATGTTCAATTTAATTTGTTGCTAGTTTGAGAAAAGAAGTTTGATGGAAACACTCACCAATAAAATCATTTAGATAATTATTGAAATTGAAAATATTTTTTTCTGAATACTTTCAGTAATTTTCATTAAAATCAAACTCATCACAATTTTTTCTGCTCTATCATAAAGACTTTCTACAACTCTTTTTTGGCCATTACTGAATGCTTCTGTATTAACATTTAATTCCGAACTGTTTGTGTTTCCCTTCGCTGCTCTGCGTAGTCCTACGTTTTCGGTTCATCGACTGGAAATTTGTCTTGCACTACCGATCTCTTCTTCATTTTCCCTCCTTTTTTCGCATACCTCATTAAACCGCTCCTTTCGTTGTCTTCGCTTTCCTTGGGCTTGTGTGGATGTCTGCACCCACGGCTGTTGCTTTAATTTCGTTCTACCAACCATAGAGATCGAAGTCGCCTAAGTCTTGTAGGGCTTGGAGAAAGTTTGAAACGTCGGTTTGGAAACTATCTTCTATACTGGCGTAACTACTTTGCCCTTTTTCAAAATGTTATGAACACATTTTAATATTGCTTTGAACATAACAATATTTTTGCGCGTATATAATTCATATTCGGTTTTCTGTATCAAGCCTGTCAATACAAGCTGACTCACCTTGTTAATAAAACTATTTTTAACCTTTAGAAGTTTCTTTAAATGGTGAATTGAAAAAGAAACAGCATACGTTTGGGTTCAGAGGGCAGGATAAATAAGAATTCAATGGAATGCCTATATCTTGAATTATCCTTACTTATTTCTTTTTATATTTGCAGCTTTCGGTGTCAGGCAGGTGAACAGTTTCGGCTTTTGTTCCATTTACATATTTCAAGTAGAGTGCCTTTGGAACCTCAGGTTAATGTTACAAATTTTAACGATTTCGAGAGGGCTATGTTTTACAGCAGACGTTATGTTTAGCTGAAAATGTTAGAGTTGAACTTTTTGTATACCTAATCCGACTGTGGGTAATAAATATCAAACTTCGCAATGCGACTTAGAGAATCGGTCAAGAATTAAAAAATATCACTTAGTTAATTGATTTGTGAGCAAACAAGAAACAAATTTATTGCAATTTTACTTTTAAAAGGCTAAATGCTTTCAGTTTGCCTTATTGTCGCACTTTCATTATTTGCAGGTATTTTACAACACTTTATGTTGCCCATAGTTAGGATCGAGTTACGATAGATCAACTGACTGTGTTTATATTGACTTATAATACTTCCTCAAAAATACCCTTTAATAAGTGTCCCGAATTCATCCGCCTCACCCATATAGAACTTATGTAATAGCTGAAGTCTTCTTCTTTGCATTATTTCAAATCTATACACATATGGCTTCTTCGTTGTGCTATAAAAATATATTTGATTTTAGATTGATGGTGGCTGGTTAGGACTAACTTCAGAGTTCCATGCAATAACTCCACTATTCAAATTGCCACAATCTCAGCTCAGCCTTACCAAATTAACAGACTCATCAGACAACTATTTTGAGGTTCGGCTCAAAGTTCCAGAAAAACTTAAGTCTGAGGTAAGTTGCAGCTTAGAATTTCAAGGAAGCATGCATATACCAATGATTTCTGTTGAAATTGACTTTGAAATTCCGACGAGTCAAACCAACATAAAGAAGATACGTTAAGTCAACCAAGTAAAGAAGCACAGTTTAACAACAACGTAAAATGAAAGGTTTTTAAAACTATTTTGATAGGTATTGTCATTGTTTAAAATGGGGTTTTGCACTCAAAATTTTCTGAAGTTCAATTGAGTGTTAGTTAACCGGATGCTAGGCCAAAATTTCGACCAAAGTTAGTTATTCGGGTTTCAGGCGCTTTCGTAATATCCAGTAATAAAAAAATTTCAATTATAACTACTTTTAGGATTTTCCAAAAATCAAGACCCAAACCAAACTTATTCTCTTAATTATGGAATGTTTAAATAATGATCACCTTGTATCTATTTTAGCAATCTTAATTTGTCCCGCGATAAACCATAACGAGTTGTTAAAGTTAGCTCAATATCTTCGGTTGAAATTTCAAAAAGCTGCTCAAAACTTTTCGATGACAAAAAGTTACAAAAGTGTTTAGAACTTTAATATTTTGGGTACATTTAAATAGTAGTAGTAGTAAGCATCTTTATTTCTTTATAGAAAAGGCTATCGACCTATCGGTGAATTAAATTCATTAAAATATTAATTATCATTTAAATATTAAAGTTTATTTGACAAAAAATTGCAACAAATATTATTTTAATTAAATACTCGGTGTTTTACTACATTTCATCAATGTCCCATTAAGAATGCCATCATAATTAAACATTACTCGGAATTGCAACATTATAAAATTACGCAAGCATTTTATTAGAATGAAACCGTTTTAAAAAATACGATAAAATCAGGTATCTGAAACAATTTTGTGATCAATGTATTTCCCGAATAATATCAATTATTTGTAAATTACTGTCAACTTGATCGGATCAGAGGCTTACTGTACAAACCAGACGAACTTAGTACTCCAAACTACCTAAAACAGATTATTAGACAACTACTCCAAGACAGACAACTGGATGTACGAATCAACGATGACTACTCTATCCCCTTTTCAGCTGAGCAGGGCTTACCCCAGGGTTTACCAGTCTCACCCTTGCTTTACAACATATATTGCTAACAGACAAGACAAAGAAGGTATAGACCAAAACGCTTACTTCCTGCAAAATGCTGATGACACCACCCTTATCGCGCATGAGAAAACTACCGGTCGGGCAGTGGCCAAACTCCAGACCCTTACAGACACAATAACAGCATAGTCCTATAAATAGAGACTCGCACCAAACGCATGCAAAAACCAACTGCTCCTCTCAAATCACCGAATTAAGCGAGACTCTCCAACCATCACCACGGACGGCGGAAATTAAAATTCACTAAACACGTCCAAAACATCAGAACAGAACTAACTAAGGGAGCAAAACACTTACTTACAAAAACAAGGGTAACAGCACCAAGACAGCAACTATCATATATAAAGCGATCTGCAGACCTCTAGCAGACTACGCTCATATTTTAATCGCCAATGCTACTGAGAAAACCATACGACATATATAGACAACAGAACAGATAGCACTGAGACTGATAACGAAGATCCGACACACAGCAAACCCATTACATAATGCACCAAACCGACTACTCTACGAACGCACAAACTTGACAAGGATTACGGAAAGACTCGTCTTACAATCAAGATGGAAAATAACCCTCACAATCTGACCTTTCTGGACCCCCTCTGTTTAACATGACCGACCAGACAAACGCGTTTCCCCTGCCCAACTGCAACCCTATTGGATCATCTCCAGACATAAATTATATGCATATTTATTAATTGCATAATATATATAAGTTATTAATTTTCCATACAGAACCTTGTAATTAACCCAGGGCAGAAAGACCGATAGGTCGATAGCCTTTCCAGAAATAAAAATTCTTTTACAACTACTACTGTTCTATGCCAATTCGAACTAAAAAAATTAAACGTATCTGTTTTTGAATGGTAATATGATTTGATTTGAAAAAATGTTACTTCAGGGCGACAATAGGTATCAGCGACACGCGATATCTCAGTATTTCGATATTCGATTTGAAAAATAAAGAAAGCAATACTTGCAAACGGATATTTCCAGTTTTTTTGTAAGATATTTTATTAAACTAATTTGTAAGCAAATTTAAAATATTTACTTATAAATCATGCTTATTAGTACATCACATATTAACAAGTCCTTGGAATTCTTAAAATATCTCAATTAACTTCCACCATTTGTGATTATATACATTTAAATGACTGAATTCAATGAATTATGCATTGGAGACTAATAATTTTATGTAACGTCTTATAGAGCCCACTATATCAATGGCCACACCAAATTTACTCTTACAAACAAAGATCTATCTGTTTTTCCAAGTGATAAAAAGTAGAAGGAACGTATGAATGCAATCCATCTTGAAGAAACTGTTTTTCTAAGTTTCTGTCATATGTTCAAAATTTATTCGTCTATAAATTCTCCGATCGAATACAAGCCCGATGTTTGCAGGTATATTTTAGAACTTCTTGGCTCGTCAATGCTCCAAGGGAGTTTAGGACCATATTAGAACTCGAAACTCCATTTACGGGACTTGAAAATACTAAGGCAGGTGTAGATTTCATGGCGATGAAAGATAAAACAACTTTGTGGGCATACCTCCACCTTAATCCTATCGAAGCAGAGGTGAATTCAACGTTTGAAAATAATGTCCTAATCAGCAATTCGTTAATTAAATTTAATGAAAACATGTAAGTATTCAAGAAAATTTATAGTTGAACGTTTACAATTATCCTTTGGTTTAAAAACTGCATTGAAATTCCCACAGGTAAAATTAAATCACCTAAAAATTATTAAAACAAAGCCGAGCTGGAAATTTGTTTGAGCTAAAATTCCATTATGAGTGTTCAGTTAGTTGGAAAGATTCGAATCTTTATATCTGGCTCGATCTTTTTATACGGACACTAATGTGCCGTGATACTGAATGCATTTCAGCTTGTGCGCTAAAAAGTGTTCTATTCCATACATTCTTTAATAAGGTCATGCGATTTACGTCTTAGTGCTTTTTGAAAGTTATTTAGGAAGTTAATTTAGCTTATGCGATTATTACGTGCACGAAACCAATGACCAAAAGAAAAATTGTCATTTTTTTCATATATTTTAATCGACGCATTTACTTTATTTTTCAGATTTCCACTAAATGTAACTTGTAAGGTGTTGGCTCCGGGTCCAAATAGGCTCGAGCTTAATGGAACTTTATTATTAAGAGATGAAGTATTTAGAATAAAAGGAAACGTAAACCTTATAGGAAGTTTTCCAGTAACAGTTTTAATCACTTTTATCCCGCAAGGTAATAGTGTTCCTTTGACTTTTCAATACAATATTGAAACAACTCTAAAAGGCTATGGATTAGTTGGTTCTCTCAGTTATTCCAATAGATTGACCCATTTTAGCGGCAATGCTAAAGCGAACGATAAACTTAACTGGCAAATACTTTTCAAGGTAATCAAACCAGGCAGCTTTCCTGCTGAAGAATGTATAACATTATTATTATTTTATTTTCATTTAATTACACTGTTCATTTGCTTTTAAATTGTTCATTCTCTATATAGGTTGATCCACCCAATCCTGACCAGAAGTTTCTGCTTCATGCAGTCGCTAATTCAACAACAAATATTATGCACTTGGACATTGAATGTAAATCGAATATCCCCAAACTGGAGCATCCGAGATTCGGTTTAACCTACAGGTAATAAGGCGCGTAACTTCTGGTAACTGATGCAACATATTGATTTGGCATACCTGCTACGAGAAATTATGTTGGCAAACGAACAAAGTTGCGGAGCAAATATTTGAAAGAACGTTAAAAAATATTTTCAATCACTTCCATCAACAAAGCAAAAATTGCTACTATTTCACTTTGCGCTATTGAAATGATATTTCCATATCTGTGGCGCGTATGCAAATTTTTAATTATTTTTCCATTTGATAACAATTGAAGATAAATGTTCTTATGAATTTTAACTACCAATTTCATTTAGATTTCAATTAATTTTCCTTCATTTTGCCATTGTTTAAGACCGGAAAGAAAATTGAACTCGCGTTTGGAATTCCATTGTGCAAAACTGCGAATTTTTATGCAAAATCAATCTCACTCCAGATAAATCGACCTTTGTATCTTTTAATACGGAAGTAATCATTTAAGACACAGTAATATATTTTATTGGAGTCTTTCGGAATAATTCAATTGCTTTTATCGAAGAATAAAGGCATTTAGAACGCGATTTTTAATTGCTATCATTCTGGCCTTCTCGTTTATAGGTCCTAACACAATGTTATTTTTACGCAACGTTTCGCTTGCATTTGCGTCCGACGTTTGACCTGTGTATTCTGTGTTCTGTTTCTCGACAAATGCTGAATATTGTATTTGTTCAATGTTGGTTGCATTTGTCCGGAATCTATTATGTAGCGCTAATAAAACGTTAAAATAGTTAAATTCTGGACAACCAGCATTTTTCTTGCATTTTTAAATACAAGAAGTATCATTTTACCTGACTGTAAGGGCGACGTTGATTGAAATAAATGACGCCGTTTAAAATTTCTACTCGATAGCTGTGTAAGTAATTCCTAAGTAAATTTTTTAACGTGACATATTTTGGCAACAAAGTCTTTATAAGGCACATTTGCATAAGTGGTTTGAAATTTTTAACTGATTTAGTTTGTAATATTACACATTCAAAATATATTTACAGTTCTTTTCCCACATATAGTTATCAGGACTATTAAACTAAATATGACTCACTAACCCACCAAAAGCCCACACGTTTTTTAAGGGGTATTTATTGGGATTGGACATTTTTGTCAAATTATGCCACTGCTACGTTTTGAATATAAAGGGTCGTTGGACACTATTTGAATTCTATTGTTGTCTATGTTTATTGTCTATGTTTAATCTATTTAATATACGAAGTATGTACTTTTAAATGAAATGTTTTGTTTGATCTATGCTTCTTTCTCAAGTAGTTTACAAATTACTTTTTCCTTAAGACTTAAACTATTAATTTAAACTTTCAGTAAACTTTGGATTTTGGAAATGACATGGATAAGACCGAAACTAGGGTTTTTATATAAAAAATAAATCGAAAAGTTCTTTAACCTTATAACGCTTTTCATAAAATCGATAAAAAAAGGTTATTTTTGTGGCTATTTGCTTAATGATTTTCGGACAGGCCATTATTATTGGAACGGGGTTTGTTTACCACATAAAAGCTTGATTTATTTCTGCCTAGAGACCACCAAATGACAACTTTAAAATGATACCTGTAGCGCGTAATAAATAAAATTTGTTTGACGTTTATTTTAGGGTGATAAATTGTGTTGAATTTAATGTTATATCCTTTGGCTTATTATGTTTCACTTTGTTGCAGGCGAAACTCTGTTTCTGTTGTTTTTTTGCAATTTTTGTTTTCTGAGTTGTTGAAATTGTCTGATTTTTTGGAATGCGCTGCACTAAGCAATACGTACTTGGTTTAGTCAAAGAATGTTGTAACATATATTTGGCTAATATGTATGAAAACAATCGAATAAATTTTAATGTAATCCAGCCAAACAAAAACGGTTGGGACAAAAAAAATATTTTAAAAGAGAAAATTCCCTTAAGCAAAAAATTCTAAATGACTTTTTCAAATGTTTTTTTTATAATAAAATATATAAAATGAATAATTTTTCAAATTGAACCCTTCAACGTCATATGGCATATTTTTCAAAATGGGAAAACTGAATCAAAGAATAAATAAAATAATGAGTCTTTACTGCCGTAACATTGCATTCTATTGCAATTTACAATAATAAAATTTAACAGGCATAAATGTTTATTCGACCGTATGTACCTTCTCTTCCAACGACGTACGTTTTAGCTATGGAAAATGTATGTTATGTAATAATTAGTTCAACTGCAGCAAATCTGAATTATTTCATGTAGGTATACAAATATGAATTGGGCTCCAGAAGGAATAGCTGAAATGCTTAGTTTTCATATGATTTCATGCAAATGATGACTGCATACCAAAATTATTACAATTTAAACCTTCAATTGATGTGTTAATGATATAATCACATACGGTGATTATAATTTTGCAATAAAATTCTGATGTTATTTTAGACACGTTAGTTCAATAAATGATTTAAGTATTTTTTAAATTTTCTTATTCTTTTAATTGTTACTTTTAATAATATGTTAATAATAATAATAATTTTGGAACGCTGAGTAGTCCACTAATTACATTGCGATTGGTTAACGAAAACGTATTAATTTATTTTATCATTCCAGCTTGCAAAATTCTTCCTTATTTTTCAAAAATTTTTAGCCGGTTTATCTCAACTCTGTGTAAAAGTATATGTTTGCATTAAGTAGAAAATTGAAAGTTTCATAAACACCGATTGACCGACGTATAGAAATAAAATATAGTTCGGTGTACTTCTTCACTTAAATTTTAATAATACGATCTTTCCATTACAGAGATGAAAAAATCTTGAACAAACTCCAAGGTTATTTTATCCTGACAAAAGTTAACGGAAGTGCAGATGTAGAGATGACGTGGCTATATTTGGAGGATATGCTACTGAAAGCTCAAGGGAATTATCAGAATTCTTTATACGCAAGTTCATCGCAAGTGGCATTATATTACAAAAATATTGGAAAGGATTTTAGAGAATTAAATACGGGTTGTGACCTGATAATTGATAGATTGTGGCAGTAAGTTAAAATAAATCATTTCCCACTGAATTCGCGATTGAAGAGAATCTTGGAGTAATGTTTCCTGTTTTAGGGCGGGTGCCAATGTTTTATTTAGACTTCCGGCGAAAAATAACATTAGTCTTGAAGGTCACATTAATATTCCCAATAATGCAAAAGACACTCATAGTGTATTTGGGAAATTTGTTTATGGCACAGGACTCAGCTTTATTGATTATTTGGTTAGATACAAAAGTAGCGAACCTCTGAAAAAATTCGGTATATTTGGGGAGGTAATGGTTTTTATTTATAATTCGCCATATCTTACTCGTATATCATATATATTTCATCCTTAGCGAGAAAAATCATAGCAAGTGGAAAGTTGCAAATTTCCACTCATTTTTCAAGCTTCTTGTAGCCACTTGATTATATCTATACTTTAGGTTTCTCTGGAACACAAACACAATCTTTCTGGGAATGCTATCATAGAGTGGAATGAAGAGGAATTTCACAATAACGCCAACTTGATAACACTGGAAAATTCTTTTGATCTTTTGTATAAATTAAAAACACCGAAGTATCAAGAAAAGCATTTATTCGTTGGCCAATTATCTTATAATGGCACTAATGAAATCCACAACGTAACGTAAGTATATAATTAAAATCTTGCAGAAAAAGATTGTATCACTTAGAAAATTGTTTATCAATTTCCTGCACTAATTTTAATTCCTAGCAAAATACTGGGTGTTATATATATAACACGTATATCACAATATATATCGCAAAATAGTGGGATTAAGTGAAATAAAATTTCAATATCATCTGCTTATCGGATAGGTATTGTCATATTATTGTTTTGACAAACTCCAAATAGTTTAATCTTGTTTGCTCTGAAAAGTGAAACTTGTATAAAAGTGATTTAGCAAATCATTGCAATTAATGGCAAAATGTTTTAATAAAATAAAAAAAATTGAAAGGAAAAAGTGCTAGTGTTCGAAAACGCAATCAACTTCTCATGTTTTCAGATGTAAAACATTTTATCCCGAGGATTCATCTTTGTTATATGGAACAATAAATTATGTGGAATTAGCGAATATGGTTGGTATGCTCAATATATCCATACCAAACAAATCGCTCAATTTTACGGGAGTTCGTTTTAAATCTGAAACAAACAGGTGAGTACATGTTTTATAAATTTAGAAGTTTATGAATATATAGTTTCTACTAATGGCACAAGTGGAAAAGTTATAAAATGCGGATACAGTTTTCTTACTAATATTGTCTCGTTTATTTTCGTTGTTTTCGTTGTTTGTTTGGACTTTTAAATTGCCTTTGGATATATTTTTAAATGATATTTCTATTCCGGGTTTTTAGGACTATCTTTAAATAGGTAATTAGTTGCAACATTTTCTTTATAGCGCGTTTTTATGTGTAGTGTTTTCCAATCTAAACGATATAGAGAGGTGGTTAAATTGGGAAGCTGTTAAGTTTTAGGCATATTTAACGACTAGAAAAAAGTCATAACTCGAGTCACGCTAACTATACATTTGCCCTAACTTTAATACTTACTAAAATAAGTATGTCGAATATTATATCAGTCTAAATGGGGAGTAAACGCTATTTAATAAGCCCACTTCCACCTAAAGTTTCCATATAAATAAAATGACCACTTAAAAAATTAAATTTTGTAACATCAGCGGAACAATTATCAGTAACATCAATCACAATATTATGTTTGTGTTCGCGCATTTTTGACATTTTGACATGAGAAAATTTGCCGTACATAATTAATACTAATTTTGAGTAGTGAACTATTGCACCCTAAAATATTAGCTATTGCATTTGAGAATCCAGGAAATCCCTTTCAGGAATGATGTTAAACATTTTATCATTAAACGATCCCCATATTTCCATACCTATATGGTGCATTCTAGGAAATCACGGTTATTTCATCATTAAACAGACATTTCCAGAATATACGAGATTTTTTAATATTTCTAGTCGTTTTACAAAAATTTAGCTCAATTTAAATATGTTTCCTTGCGGGGTTTACGTAATTGAGTATTGCAAATTGTTTTAAAAACTGCAAGGGACTATTTTCTTAAGCTCATGTTGCCTTTGTTCTAGTTAACCTTTTTATCGCATAGAAAATGTAAAATTATCTTGTGTTCTGTAGAAATTTTCGAATTTGCGAACATTATTAGCAAGTTTATTGAAGGAATGTGATGGGGGTATGACTGATAAGACGATTTCGCTATGTAGTTCATCTTAATTTGGGATGCACGATAATGTTAGCTCTATAATGTAATTAATTTGTGAGGAATTTGACTTCAATGTGATATTTGGAAAAATGTCGATGGAGAATGGAAGACTTGCCTCATACAATTTTTTTTTCGTTTATAAATAATTCTTATGATCGAATTATATAGTTTACTTATAATAACATATTTTAAAATGTTGCTCTGCTGTTGCCAATCCGACTATTAACTTCAGTTATGGTAGATCGGAACGTGGCACTTAATTCTTATTATTATTATTATTATTTTCATTTAACTAGCATACATACATGTATGTATAAATTTTAATATTTATAAATTCGGTTTCAATAACGCTGTGTACCAATGTTTCTTTAAATTTCTATTTAGGTTACTATTATTAGATCACTTTTGATTTGGTCTATAGGAAATCTTGGTCAACTGTTAGTAGTGGGGATTTAAAATGTATTGCTTTCTCATATAATTTGTCATTGTTTGTTTTATAATTTTCATAATTATTGGTATTTTTCTTTTATGGCACTTCTCTTTACATATCCAAGCTTTCCGATTTAAGGCGGGTTCATTTATTACCGATAGTAATCCCAAAGTGGTATTTATATTCGTACTTTATTTTTAAGAGCTGTTTGGTCGGACCCCTATTTTATTATGTGCTCGCAATAGAAACTTATTTAACAACGAACAGAATTTTCGCATGTCTTTTTTCACTTGATATTCGATATTTATCGTAGTTCTATTAGTCACACTAATTTACTAAAATTCTGGTATTTTTACGATTGTCCGACATATACCTTCTCAATATTAGTTTTTCTGTTTTCAGTATAATGGTAAATTTTGCTAGAATAAGGTCAAATGTTCTAGGCATGCCAATAAATTATATGAGTTTTAAAGATATAAAGATTGATACAGACAAGAACATTTATCAAGAAGGTACAGTTTATGTGTCACAAAAATTTTAAAAATATGGAGCGTTATACAGGGTGTCCCGTAAGCACATGATCAAAAGAGCACTGAGACATTCTTTGGCTCAAATGAGGACCATATGACCTAACATTTATTAAGAAAAACCCCGTATTTTTAGGAAATAATTTTTAACGCTATTTTACAATTTGGTGAAAACTAGAAAGACCAAACTTGAACCGACCATTCAATTTCCTAAAAAGTAATTAGTTAAAATTGACGGAGCCCGGTTGGGGACATGAAAACCGATAAAAGAAAGAGAAATAGAAAAATGGCTGACAAGTGGATATTTCATTAATTAAAAACATAATTTGTTACTACCACACTGTTCTGACGGGCCACGAAAAATAATTTCAAAATATGGATCTTACTCATAAAAAACTTTGCTAGAAACTTTGCCACACTAATGAGCAACTCTGTATATAAAGATGGATATTAATTTAAGTACACATTGATTTTTTAACTGGTACTTTTTCAAAGTGATACACACACCTGACGACCTGGCATATTTTTGTTTCAATTAGAACATTGGTAAGCTGCGGTAAGCATTGGTAAACATACGTTAGCTTGTTCCTGAAAATAGAATATTTTCCAAGTAATATTGTTTAACAATTTGTTTCACAGCTTTTCTCATATAGTCCATATTTGCTTGAACCTCTTCGTCGGAAACAACTGAAATTATATTTTAAATGAACAGCTTTACTATGGATGGTAAAATGGTATTTTACATTTCCCTTCTGTTCTGGATTCCACTGTTCCAAAAATATGCTCTTAACCGTATGACTTTGATTGTTCGGATCTACTCAAACATGGCAAAACAATTTGGCTGGATGGGAAAAAGACCCGGTCTAACGAGAACCTAACGGCTGATATTGTTCAGCCAATGTCAGCATTGTGAAAACGATATTTTCCCATTTTTTGTTTTGAGAGAATTTATTAGATTCCAAAGATAAACTTAAATTATTTATTTAAGATATTTTGCATCTGACATGATTTACTTTGTCTCTAGTTGTAATTTTGCCATGATTCAAATTAAATTAGCCCTAAAATTGACATTTTCCTTGCAGCAATATACACAATCGATTGATCAAAGTTTTCTGGGCCAACGAGACTGCACTTTTAGATAGCAAATGTGCCATAAAAACTGGCAATACCAATTCAGAGAAGCACTATAAAGGGGACTTGCTTGTGGAATTGCCATTGGCTACGAGGCATATTGGGCTAGTCGATTATGAATATGATGTAAGGATTTTATCACCTATATATGAATGAAAAATGCAACGATATTATGGAGCTGAAATGCTCAATTTTCTGGTTTAATTTTCTTTGTAAGCGCGACACAATTTAAAGCATAGGAAACCTAATTAATATAATGAATAAGGGTCAGTTAACTCAAATTTGATGCTATGCATCATTATAAAATTCAAAGACGGAGAGACCTACCTGAATTTATTTTTAATAAAGGAGGCAATTAATTAAGTGAAGCTTTTAAAAACTGGTGATTTCCAGTGTTGTACGAATATTTTTCTAAGTCTCAGAAAATATCTAAAATTTTCAACTATAGAACGAACAAGCAAAAAAATAAATGTTAATGAACGAGTTTTTCAGAAAAAGGCAGCGCTCAGCACAGGCAGGGCAACGGTGAAATATAACGACGAGAATATTCTGCAGGGCAAGTATAATTGCCTGTCGGAATCACGGGCGGACATAGAAGTGGACAGAATACATGTAGAGCTGCTGAACAAGAGGGTCCCCGTTGGAGCCGACTATGTACACAGGCATGAAAGCGGCATGCCAAGGGACGGCTACAATGCCCCAACTCTGGTAGGTGCATCAAATAAATCAGTTGCGTCTATAAAATCTTTTGTAACCTATTGCTCGCCTTCCATTACCACTTTCAGTAATTCCAAACTTCTCGCAATATCAACTCTCTTTCATATCCGGCATTTCCAATACATCAAATGTTCCTTAATTTTTTTATACACAGTTTATTTCTCTCGCCATTATATTACATTGGCGTTTACCAATCATTTTATTTCACCAAAGTCATTGTTCACTAGGAAAAGTTTTTTGACTGCGAGCAGCTTTTTCGTTTTTATCATTTGAGGGCGATGGCTCATATTACCTTTTTTAACTGGTGCTTGCTATTCAGAGCAACTGACTCTCTAAGCGGACAAAGTTCCTGTTCACTTGATATGAAATTATAAAAATAAATACTATATGTTACATTGCTATCCTGATAAAACAGATGATATACACAAAATAAAAAAATTCGAGACCTGTCAAAATATCGCCTGAAGAGTTTTCAGTCTTGAGATTTTAAACGCCCAGACAACTACAACCGAAAAAAGGAATCTCGTGAGTTGAACTGGTGAGTGAGAAAGAATTGGAGGCGAGCAATGCGCTGCGCGTCGATCATTCCTAAACCTTGCGCGCTTCTGTCGCCCCACTCCGGTTACAGGCACAAGGTAGTATAAATGCAGCGGCACCACAAGTTGGACGATCAGTCCCCAAAGGAATCCAAATCCAACAACCTCAAATATATTCCGCAGTGTAAAAACTGCCAAAAATTTGGGCACACCCTGACTAATTGCGGCGCAAATCCCAATTGCCACCGTTGTGGCCAAAACCATTCTTACAAAACATGCAAAAAACCCACCACCATCCCAGCAAAGTGCTGCAATTGCGTCGGGCCACACCCAGCCAGTTATTTTAACTGTCCCAAAAACCCCAATTGAAAAACCGCAAACGAAGCTAAGCGAAAGTAAGCTTCGTTCAATAATCTCACCACACCCGAAATCTCATATGCCAAAAAAGCATCATCAAATTCACCAACCCAGGAAAAAACCGACCAAAACCGAAAACAACCGATCCCGAAACAATTCAATATTCCAGAACAACTCAGTCCGCAGATGATCCAACTTCTGCTCCTCCCCTTACCCGAAATCGAAGCTAAGATCAATACGATCGCGGCTTTGATTTCACAAAACCCCATCCAGAGCATGATACACTAAATCCCACAGTCACAGCTTTCAAATCCTTCCGCCCAGGGCTAAAGGGCCAATAACAACAAAAGAAGTCAAAAAGGAAACAACCAAGCATAAGTGCCATCAAAACAGAGTAAAGGCTCGCACGAGCTAACTCGATTAAACCCCACAACTGATTGGACGATCAGTAATCGTATGGAGACATAGTGGGAAGGTGACTCCGACCGCTTTCTCTTGGTCTTCGTCATTGTTCATCGCAGATGTGAACGAAACAAGTCCCATCGTCAACGGCTTATAAGCCACAACACTTTTCAACCGATACTTTTTTACGAAAAAAAATTCGACTGTCAGATAATATAGATATACGGTACCGAACTTCTAATTCTGATCTGATTCTAATTTTAATCGTAATTGACTCGAAGTCTGAAAGTAAGTTACACAGAACAATGAAATTATATTGGATGAGAATCATTTTCGTGTGTGAAATTAAATTAGAATTTGTTCTAAGACATCGTTTTTCTTAATGGAATGTCATTTTGTGATTATTTGTTTCGATAATTTTCGTTTAACTAATTTTTAAAACGGATCTGCAAAGAATTGACTGAACAAAGTTGTACTAAGGAAAATAAAACATACAATATATACAGATTGAGGGGCTACAGATTGAGATCTTGAAGCTTCGATAGTACTCACATTGTCTTATCTAACAATAAGTTGCAACAAATATAGATTGAGGGGCTAGAGATTGACATCTTGAGGCTTCGATAGCACTTACATTGTCTTATCTGACAAAACGTTTTTTAAGGGTAACCAACTATCTTCAAATAATTGACTGAACTTGCAGTAAACTTACAGGAGTAGTTTTTTTATTTCTTGTTCTTCAATTTCACATCTTTTCAATATTTAACACACAAGTATTATTTAAGTAAAGTTTATGTAACTATTTTAGACAAAAACAGCAAAGTTTTCCCTGATCTACGTTTCTTACCTTTATACCTAAAGTTGCATAAGTATGTAAGTAATAACTGCGCAGGTTCGCATTGAATTAACGAACTTGTTGAAATTAGTACGTTAATATCGAATCAAATCGACAGAAGAGTTAAAATGGATCATTTAAGTTGGAATTTTGATTGATTCCTTCTATTATTACAATGTTTTTCGGTCCATATACCCATGTGAGGCTATTTCTAATATTTTCAGCTTTCAATTGTTCATCTTCAATAAAAGTCACCACCATTTGCATTTTGAAGCAAAACTTAATATGAAATGTACTCACAGTTCTGTTCTTTTTTTGTGCTTATGTTTTTGGATCTTCTGATCACTAGTCACTCTCTTCTGTAGGATTCCGTTTTGAGAGATTTTATCTTATTTAGTCTGTCTGTTATTTGTACTCTCAAATAAGTCCGGTTCCTATGGCCCAATGTGGTTTCAAATTATTTTCTTACTTGATATATCGTCTCTCTATCGATTACTACTGTGTCATGTATTGAGGTTGCAACGGATTACTACACTGTCGTTCGTAGAAGACCCTAATTAGCTTTATACTTTTTATAACTCGAAATGCCCTACATGCAAAAAAATTAAACTCAATTTTGCATATCTTGTTTAATTTATCTCTAAATTTAATAAGTAATTTTTGACTTAAAAGTCGCATTTCAATACACGATGAAAATGTTTCCGTGATCGTATTGTTGGCAGTGACTGTATTAATAGTTTTTAATTTTTTTTTGTAATCTTAATATTTTTTTTATTTGCTTGTCTTTTACATTTGTTTCTCTCGGATTTTATCGACAATTTATTCTAGGTCTGCGAAAGTTAGGTATTTTTTTATGTTCTTTTACTCTTTTTTCTGTTATTTGTTTTATAGAAAATATGTGATCTTGGTTACAAATTATCTTTTTTTAATTTAAAAATTCAACGTCTTAGTAAATAGGATTATTGATTTGAATAAAAGTTTCCACATTTCTTATTAAAATTCATTTGAGATATACGACACTAGTTGAGAACCGTGGTTACTATGCAAGTATTAACTCTGATATTATGATATATGGTCTTTGAAACGGTGCTTAGTTAGTTTTAAAAAGCCGAAAATAATTATATTCGCCTTATTACGTTGGTAAATATCTATTCGACTAGCAAGCCATAGATCTCAGAAATGTTTTTGCAGTTGGCAAACGCAGATACAGACGCTTACAAATAAGCAAAAACCATTTTACAAATAAGCTTAAACGAAATGCTTCTAGATACAGAATCCATAACTAATTGGCTATACTTTAGTAATCCCTCCTTCACAAAGCATTCCAAATGGAATAGTTCGCCATTTCTCCATCCCAAAATTCCGCAAAGACCAAACTTCTCTTCGAAACTAAATACCGATCCAATCTATCCCTGCATTTTGAAATTGATCCTTAAATGCTTTAGTATCTATTTGACATTAGTACATTTATATTTCTTGACTTTGTAGTTGCACCATACCGAAATCAGAAAACTGATATGATACATTTATATATAGCGTGTAAAATGTTCGTGTTCGTCTTAGTATTCTTTAATTACGAGTACAATATAAAGCACGAAAAAACGTTCTTTAGTGAAAATCACTGCACTGACTGGAAAACGCTGCAATGCGATGACTGGAAGCTGACTTGTAAAGCACTTCGGCAACCTTTTAGACGACTATTTAGCGCTTGCAATTGCTGCTTGTATAGCGCTTCCAATAAGTTTTTCAGTGTACAGGGTCCTCGATTAGTGGGTCAGCTTTTACCAGCTCGAAAATTACAATGGTTACAAATTTTGTTTCAATGTTGAACTACACTGAGGGAACTCCATATACGTAATTTTAGAGAAATAAAATAAAAATAGAACAGTCTCGTTCCTTTCAATGGCATAAATAATACTCTGTGAAATTAAAAGAAACTCATTGAATATATTGATTGAAAATACATTGTTGGCTGTTTTATCATTGGATGGTTTTTGTGCGATTTTTCAAAATGTATAAATACCGCTTTTGAATATATATTTCCTGTGCTTAGGTTTACCTAAAGTAGGTACTTAGCTTAATATTTACTAAATTTAAAGTTCTTTTAATTAACACTGTGTATATTTCTAACGATTTAACACAACAGTAAGAGACAATATTCTTTATATAATTTTTCATCTTGTATGTAATGGATCAAGTTTGTTTCTCTTAATATTTAGTATCTGAATTATTCCTGTTGATAATTTTATACCACATTCTAATTATCTTAAACTGTATCAACGTTTTCCAATTGGGGATCAAAAATGTTTTACTTGAAATTATTAAATGTGTTAAAATACTTCACATATTCGTCGTGTTGCCATTTTTTGAGTTACCAGATATGTGTAAGGAGGGAGGCTTTGCTGTACCGTAGAGGTGCAGTAGACATAGTAGGTGGAAGTAAGCCAAGCAGTTAACTTTGTTAAAATTCTTACACTGTCAAACTGCAAACCAAATTTTTTAAAAATAATTTAGAAACATGTGTTATCATCAACTTCTTCACCAACCGAACCAGCCACTTCTAATGTAATTTCACTTTATGAAATAAAATTAAATTTAATCCACTTCATAAAAGCCCCACGGCACTAGCCAAAATATTGCTACCGTAAAATAGCATTTAAGTGAATTATTGGTATTTCATAGAAGCAATTCCGCCGGTGTCAAAATGCTGCTGTTGCAAAGCACTATTTAAATGCATTATATAGATGCTTTTGAATAATGTGCGATGGTCGTAAGTTAATCAGCAGGATGTCCATCCATTTGATAGCATTTACTTCCTTCTTTAGGCACAATTCCTTATTTTATGTTATTGCCTACAACTTTTGAGCAAATTAATTGTATGATGTGATTTACAGTGGAAATACATGAATTATCGTACATGGTTGGTGCCTTCTTAAACATTTAGCAGTGATAAAATACCTTCTTAAACACTTAGCTACAAATTTAACATTTCGAAGGGTTACCATCAAATATACAGTGAGTTCCAAGAACCTAAAAGAATATAAAAAAAAATTCAGCCGATTGTTTTTTTGAAAAAAGCTCGGACCCTTCAATTATTATTTGTAAATGAGATTTTTTCATACCTAATTTATTTATCAATTTGAAAACACTTTTCGGTTAAAAAATTCCCAAATTTGTCATTTCCGCTATCATGCATTAAAAAAGACATCTAAATCGAAGTTCAAGTTTTATATAATCTGGAGTATCTCTTTGACTATTAGCTTGGTTGTGAGTACTATAAAGAAACATGAGAGTTTCACATGGTTTGAAGGAAAGTTTCTGTCGAGTCGCTCCTTATTCCAACTAGTTTTTGAGTAATAAATTGCAGAAAAAATCGAGGCATTTAAACCGAGTTCTTCACTGTCTTTATTCGAAACTTTACCTACACAAAAAACAACAGAAAAAAAGTTTTAGTAAATGTGGCTGCCCAACTAGACCCAAATATTGCATTCGTAACTAACTTAGTTTTACTCTTACTTACTTACTAGTTTGATTAGGAATTTTTGAAAATATAGTCTGCTATCTTATTAGATCTGGGAACAGAAATAAGCCTTGCATTGAATAAAATATCATTTACATATTTTTTTAGCCCAGACTTCACATTTTGTTAATAATGAAATCACGGAGTTTTATTAACGAAGTCAGTTGGAAAGTGTTATGCCATTATTATTAATTTATTTCAAAATTTCCTGGGTTTCAGTCAATTTTATTGTTTATTATTTAAAATGTTACAAATACGTTTCGGTGTCTTTCTCCACCATCATCAGTTTGTCTAAAATATACATTTTTACATTTATTATCAATTTAAATAAAAAACTTTCACAAAATTCACATATTAAAATACAAATCACACAGATATTAAAAAGTACAATTAGGGACATTCGTTTTCAGGTGATGAGTCGGGATAAACATGTTCGGGAAAAGACTAGAATCTATTGATGTGTGAATCTAGAATCTATGACATTTAGATGTTTCTACCTTCACATATGATTGGACATTGAAATCCCTATTTTATTCGATATCGAGCGAGGGAACGAAAAAAAAACTGTTTATACTTCGCCTTTTCTTTGCATTCTTGGAATTGCTCTGCAATTCCTCAATATCTGCTGTTTACTTTTCACTTACCTGGTCCGTTCAGTTCATGCATGCGATCATCTAATTAATGTGTGATACACTGAGCTAAGATTGTCTGATCTGATCTAAAATTCAATGCATTCTGGTGTTTTTTGATCTGTATCATTTCATGGATTCTTCTCTTATTATAGTTGTTTTCATTGATTAGTATTTTTGTGTTATCGAAATCAAAACTATGTAATTTTTGTTGTGCATGTTGTGCTAATGCTGTTGAATTTGCTAATGCTGTTGCATTTTGGATAACCTTTCTTAAGTTATATTTATGCTATTCGTATATTCTTTTTTTCAAATATTGTCCTGTTTGATAGATGATATAGATATAGATGATCGCATGCATGAACTGAATGGACCGGGTAAGTGAAAACTAAACAGCAGATATTGAGGAATTGCAGAGCAATTCCAAGAATGCAAAGAAAAGGCGAAGTATAAACATATTTTTCGTTCCCTCGCTCGATATCGAATAAAATAGGGATTTCAATATCCAATCAAATGTGAAGGTAGAAACATCTAAACATGTAAGTTAAATTTAGATCTCTAAACAATAGATTCTAGTCTTTTCCCGAACATGTTTATCCCGACTCATCACCTGAAAACCAATGTCCCTAATTGTACTTTTTAATATGTGTGTGATTTGTATTTTAATATGTGACTTTTTTTATTTAAATTGATAATAAATGTAAAAATGTATATTTTAGACAAACTGATGATGGTGGAGAAAGACACCGAAACGTATTTGTAACATTTTAAATAATAAACAGTAAAATTGACTGAAACCCAGGAAATTTTGAAATAAATTGAGTACAGTCAGGAAAATATACACAACAATGAATAATTATTAATGAAAGTTAATGAGCTACAACTCAAATAATAATTTCCTAAACAGGTAATAGTACGTAGCATTCATCTAAAATAGTGATGAGAACGGAAAGACCTTAAAAAAGTGCTATTTGTCCACCCTTTCGATTTAGAATTTTCGAAGTAAAGTGGCACGGGTAAATTTTCTGTATTTGGGTCAAAACTTTCCTCCTTGAGAACAAAATCGGCGTGTCTTGCAGAATGTCGTTATCAGTAGTAGTAAACATATTTATTTCTAAAAAAAGGCTATCGACCTATCGGTCTTTCTGCCCTTGTTTAATACATGCAGTCTTAATCTAGATAAAAAACCAATATGAAAATTCTCCTATTCTAGGTTAACAATAGTAGTAGTAAACATCTTTATTTCTAAAAAAGGCCATCGACCTATCGGTATTTCTGCCCTTGTTTAATACATGCAGTCCCAATCCAGATAAAAAACAAATATGAAAATTCTCCCATTCTAGGTTAACAATGTTATTGAATAAATAAGATTTCAGTGGCAAGAAGAAATTATTTTATTGTCCACTAGTCCGTTGTGTTTGTAAGTGTTCGAGTAGCGTTAATGTAGGGAAACGGAAGCGGGATTGTCTGGTTGGTCTTGTAAGACAAAGGGGATTCAGTATGGTCCAGTTGTAGGGGTTGTTTGTCCATTTTGTCTGTAGCTGTATGAGTCTCTCAGAGATCTTTGTCATGTTTGTGCGTTCGTATAGTAGTAGGGTGGGGGGGTTGTGTAGTGGGTTTTGGGGGTGTCTTATTCGTGTTATTAGTCTTAGTGCAATTTGCTCTGTTGTTTGTGTATAACGTTTTGTCCTTTCTGTTCCGTTGGTCATGAGTACATGTCCAAAGTCTAGCAAGGGTCTACAAATAGCTTTATATATTTTGGTGGCGGTGTTTGTGCTAATTCCTCTGTCTTTGTAGGTTAGTGATCGGAAGTGTTTCGCTCTCTTCATTGCTTCTGCCCTGATGTTTCGCATGTGTTTAGTGAATATAAGTTTGTGGTCGATTGTGATTCCAAGGTATTTTACGTCGTTTTTTGGTTGTGTCGTTTGGCCGTCTGCTGTTATTGTAGGGGAATCAGCGTTGAGTCTGTGGTTTGTGAGCAGAAGTTGGTTTTTTGACGCGTTTGGTGTTAGTCTCCATTTATAAAACCATGTCATTGTGTTGTTTGTTAGTGTTTGGAGTCTTTGCGTTGCTCTCTCAGTAGTTTTGTCATGTACAATGAAACCCAGGAAATTTTGAAATAAATTGAAGTACAGTCAGGAAAATATACACAACAATGAATAATTATTAATGAAAGTTAATGAGCTACAACTCAAATAATAATTTCCTAAACAGGTAATAGTACGTAGCATTCATCTAAAATAGTGATGAGAACGGAAAGACCTTAAAAAAGTGCTATTCGTCCACCCTTTCGATATAGAATTTTCGAAGTAAAGTGGCACGGGTAAATTTTCTGTATTTGGGTCAAAACTTTCCTCCTTGAGAACAAAATCGGCGTGTCTTGCAGAATGTCGTTATCATTTCTTAACGCTAATATATTGGGACTGGGGAGTTTTCAATGTGTCACCCTATAATTCGAATTCTCGGATCAAGCTCCAGAGCAAAAGCTATTTGCAATTTCACCCTTGACCTTCTGTTTTTCAATATTTTGTGTCCAATTTAAAACATCAATTGTTGGTTCTTGTTTAAAAAGGGTTTCTACTACAAGTCTATTCATGCCTAGTTTATTCTTCTCAACAAATTAATGTTCAAAGTTCTTATACAACTTTAGTTTATATTTCATCATTGTGGCTTAGATGCTCTAGGAGTCCACTCAATTATTATCAATTTTACATTTTCATCAATGCAGCTATTGGTTGTTCCTGATTTGCTTATACTGGTAAATTAAAGAACTTTGAAGAAAATCCATTATACAACGTTATTTCGAATATTTTCGGTTAAATTAAAGGGGGCGAACAGCTCAATCTGATAAAATAGAATGAAGTTTTTGAAAAATAAGTAAGTCTTGAACTATTTTAGTTTTAAAATGCATGCGTTGGTTTAGCCATGGAGTGGTCATTGAAGGGGAAATATAATTTTCTCTGTTATTGTTTCGCTTAAGAATATTAATTTCATTCAATAATCCGGCTCTTGCAGGTATTTAAAAAATGCATTGAAATTATAATAATTGATCCTCCACAGTCACGTTTTCCATTATGATCAAATTAAATGGGATTTCAACCAGCGCGGTATTGGGAAAAATTTAATTTACTGGGTGAATCCATATATTATGCCTTTCATTACGACGAAACCATTTTAAGGAACTTTTTGTCAAGCTTATCGAGTACTAGTTGGATCTGATGCAACAAGTTCTTTAAGATTTTTCCAGGAGTTTTAATTTACTAAATGTTTTTCTAAATGAAACCCCATGTATTTTACCATTGTTAAAATTAGTATCTGCGATATAAAGAAGCAAAGAATGTTTTAAAAATATTAGAGAACGCTTAAAATATCCAATTTTTCAGCGTTGTCTAGAAACATACTTTAAGGTTTTAATTCACGCTTTCTTAAATATTTGTCCACAAGATATATATATTTTAAGAAAATGTGGTTTGGAAGTTTTGCAGCAATGGATACTCACCAGACAATTTCCCATGTAAGGCAGATAGTTATAGTCAAAGGAACATAGCCGAGCTCGTTTTCAGCATCTGTATTTCTCGACTTCTGGAGCTTTCAGTGTTTGTTTGTTAAAAAGAAAATAATCGGAAAATTCGTTTTTAAGAAAAAAAAAATCAATACGATTCAAAAGGAATAAAATGCGAAGGCAAATGATAAAACTGATTCAAAAGAGGGGATGTCAACTCTATTGTCGATGCTTTATTTTATGACGTGTTCAGAGTTTAGTCCATAAAAACATCCTAAATTTTATTTTGATATGTTGCGGAATAACCAAATAATATTCTTCCATGGCAATTTAACAATGTATTTCTAAAATGGGGCTTAGATATAAAACAAGACAATTACGATTTGCAACTCGGTGATTTTGGAGAAAACTTACTTTATTTTTTTAAAGAAGCATTCTGCTGCCTTCACTAATATTTCTATTATGATTGTGTTGTAAATGTGGTACTTATTTACTAATATTAAAATTCCAAGAAATTGTTGGCAAATAAGATTTTTCCGTATTATTTCGCGAAACAACAAATAAGCATTGCTGAATTACTTATTGCCGTAGAGAAGCAAGTTTTGGTAAAATATGCCCCAAAAATTTTACTATAAAATACCCAAACTAGTTGTATTATTTCTAGTAACTGAAAGGTTTTAAAGCGCAGTTCAAATGAAAATGCACTTACAGCAATTTTTAGTGACATGCGCGACTTAAAAGTCTGTATACCCACAACAACAAAAGAGACAATATCTAGGAACGAAAGAAACATTTTAAAAAGATCGTGTACAGCACACTATTAAGTCCACAAGGGGCGAAAGGGTAATTGCATTTCCGCTAATGGAAAATAGGGTTCAAACTTATTAATTAAACGTGAATGTCTGTACGCCTTCTTTTTTACCTGGAAATAGATATCAGGAATTAAAGATCTTAGCATCGCTTTGACTAATTTGCTATTTTCAAGATATATGTTTTTCATAAAAGTTTAATATATGTAATTACAAACTCATAAGGAGTAAAGGGCAAATGTTACGAATTGAAAAATGAAATTGAGCGTACATGTCCGGAAAACGATTTCCGTATCCGATGTATATATGAGTAAAATATAAGGAAATTCTAAATTTGCGCATTATAACGATAAAAACCACGCGGATTATAATTATCGCAACTAATTTAGGCGAAGCCTAATTTTACAGTTTTATTTCTACAGGACCAAGACTGCAAACGGATTTTTATAGCTCTAATTGCATTGCTAAATCTGTTTACTTTCACTCGAACATTTTTTAATAGTGAAACTTCTTTCAATTATAGGCTTGATAGTGTCCTGATGTTACTGCCTACTTACTGATGTTATAGCCTAGTTCCTCTTCCTCTACCAAACTCAATTGCCCGAACCGAAATTATGTTTAAGTGTGTCAAAGGCCCTACTGTAGTCTATAAAACGTACATTAATTTCGTGGTTTTCAAGCACCTTTGTGATTACACGTTCAAGGCTATTTCTAAATCCGAATTGATTCTCACTAATATTGTGCTCTAGTTTCTTAGATAGTTTATTATGTTGTTATGAGTTATTTTAGCCCAAGCTAGTTAGCTTTTAAGAAGTTTAAATTGATAAGTAAGCAAATTATGAATCTTTTATGAGCTGCAACCCCGTAAATGTGCATTAATATGTTTAATAAAGTTTACTTTAGATTCAATCAGCAAGATATGATTAACGAAAGCTGCAATTACTCTAATTATTGTGATAATCGATGAAATATTGCACTGCTGAAAACGTTTCTGAGTTGGGAATTTATAATTTACGAAGAGTAAGATAATTTTATGATGATAAGTTGAGTAATGCTATTTCTATTTCCGTGCATAAACCCGAAAGCGCTATTGATTTAAACTTTGGTCTTTCGAGAGTGATGAATGTTTGTAGCGTTAGGTTCTCCATTCGTTTATTTGAAATATGACTCAGTCGAGAAAAACAAACGGTTACTGGACACAACTCATAAGCACGCCGTAGCTTGTGGCAGATTGCTATTTCTCAAATCTACCGAAATATGAATTATCGCCAATTTAAACTTTCTGATTCGGTAACGTCTTGAAAATTGCACTTTTTTGAAATATTCTCCGTTTGTTTTCGGTTTTAAATCTCTATTTGAACTTCAGATAGGTAGAAATGCAAACTCGTTTCACCTGTCGGAATTATGCATTAAGTTTATAAAAAAAATAATATTTAACGAAACAATGAATAAACTTTTTTGTAAAAGTACATACATACAGTAAGGCTGCCAAATAAATAACGATGATAGTTAAATATAAATCCAGAATCACTTCAATCTGCAACGAATTGTCAACAAACGAATAGAAAGCTATTTTTTGTTTAGACGTGAGATTCCATTGGCATTACCCAAAAGAACGGGTTTTATTCACATGCTATGCAAGTTCTCTCAGCAATTACCACTTTTTCCATTATTAGAATTTAGTCTTCTGTTTTTTTGCTATCTTTTATCAATACATTGCGTGTTTTCCATCCCAGACTGTTTCTTGAATTGGCAAGTTTATCCCTGCAGCTCTTTTCAATAAATAGAAGTGGTATTAATACATTTAATCTAGAATGTCTATGCCTTCGTTCAATGACACCTGTTGAAGCTATGGAAGTTAACAGCATATCCGGAATTTTCATATTTGATCACGAACTGTTTTGAACGAGTTTACAACCGGCTGCTTCTAAAGTACATGTTTTTGGACTTAAAGGTCGCAGTTGAATGTTGCTTCTTTCACATGTTTTGTTTACAGTTGCGGCAACCACGTTTGAATAAGAAATAATAGTCCATCTGCTTTGATGAGTTGGGAAAAGCAGTAGATGCATCATTTTTATTCTGAGAAATGCTTGCTGGTATACATATTCAACGAACATATAGTTCGTATAGAAACATATCCAGTCTTTCTCTAGAATCGCGGTTGTGGTTTTCGCAAAAAAATGCGTTGCTAATCAACAATTTTTGTTGCCTAAGGCAATAAGCCTTTTTGTTGTTACTTTATCTTGTGTATGTTTCTTCATTTGCTTCTTCCGGGCCAGCTAGTTATCAATCAACACACCAATATATTTTACCCCACATTTCCAATCTACATAGCAACCCGCATAGCCAACATAGCCACCCGCAAAGCTAATGTTGCCTTCAAAACTGTTCACCTTTCTGTCTATAAAGTTACCCTGGATGTTTTCAACTTTAATCTTTACCTTCTACTAGATGAACCAACCAGATCAATTGCTGATTCGGAATCCGATGTCTAACACCTATCTTTCGCTATGGGGATTCCAGGATAATGGTGTCTTCAGCATACAGTGCCGAATAAGATTTTGCGATCTTTGTCATTGTATTCCTGTTATTGTTCTGTGTTTCATGATTTGTTTGCTTTCAGCTTCTTCTGCGATCATAAGACACGATTAACCGGAAGATTTTCTTGTTACAACCCCTTTTTGTCCTCTTTTAGAAAAGTCCGTCTCTCCAGTCCCTATTGGATACTCTTTCGACATCCAGCAAACAATTAAGTAGGCAGCTACTGATTGTTCTGCGGTTATAAATATTTCTTTGAAACATCACTACACTTATCCTCTCGGATCACAGGTCCGCCTCTCAGAGCGATTCAGTGGGATAAGACACATCCGAAAATTACACTTATTGAATAATCACTTACTTATGCATCATTTTGAGAATGCCTATCAAGGATGCAAGCGAAAGGTAATAGTAGCAAAAACTTCGTCTTAATTTTTATCAAACCAATATAAACAGAAATGCATTTTACTATCATCATCCATTCCTTAATAGATATACTCCTAACTGACGCCACCTCTTTTATCGTATTTGTTCGGTGTCAAATGGATACTGTTCTTCGTAGTCAACACGTCATTTCTGGATACTAAAGGGATTATGATTGTTTTATAGCCATCTTTAATTTTAACACTTTTAATCAGAAAATCACCCAAAATCTCCGGTTGTATTCGTAAAAGTAGCAATATTAATGTAGGCACAATTATGTCTGCAATTATGTAAACATAATTCCATTGTACATTTCTAAGTACAAATAGGTAGCGATCTTACGGTTTCTTTTGCAAATCAGTAGAAGACAGACAGAACAAAAGATTTTGAAATTTAAGTTTCAAAAGTCAGAATAATATATCGCTTTTAATACTGACTTTGAAATTCAAACTGTATAAATCCGTCCTAAATTAATTGAGTTTAATTGCAAATGAATGCCGTGTCTTAGATCTTACATATTATACATGTACACTGGAGGTTCAATAAAAGGAATCTAAATAAAAATCTTGAACGTTGCCTGAGGAATTTTTTATTGGGGATATAACGACCAAGTATAACTGGAGAAGTACAGTTAACTAAGCAAAATGGAGCATTTGTTGCAGGCTTAAGCGTAAAAAATGTAAATTTATGCAACTAATATGTAATGATCATCCAACCCCTTTCGATGATAAAATTATGTGTTCAAGATTTAAGCATTGAACTTCAATCTCTGGATGATTGCGAAAGAGAGAAAACCTACAAATGAACATCAAATGTATCAACGATTTGTCAGTTATTCGTGAAAATACTCCCAAGGGAATCAGTTTCTCCTGCTATATGAAACATTTGCCAACCGTCTCCCCTTGGAGAGGGAACTCAACCGTTCCCACGCCGCCTTAATATATTTCTCACAGAAAGGCAAAACACAGAAGGATAGACCAACAAATTTTCCTAACTGTTTTCTCAAATGTGCCAATTACACAAAGGATTTGGCTGCATTAAAATAAACACAATTATATTCATTTATTACATTTCTGCCCCAAAAATATTAAACTTGGATTGAAATATGAATGAAAGTGATGATGCACTTATGTATGAACTGTTGGATATCATATAATTCTGATAATTAATAGCAATAACAGCTAATTATATTATTTTTCATGTTTTTAAAACCCGGAAAAGTGTCTATATTAAAGCTATTTTTAAAACCCGTTTTGTTTAATGTTAAACGCAATTAAACATTCAAGCACTCGGATCTGAAGAATTATATCAAAATTCATGTTTCTGTTTGAGTAAACACTCAGTCCATATCAATCTTATCTTAAGCTTGTTTTATTAGAAAATTCAGCGTAATATAATGTTTTCCACTAAAAGATATTGTAGAAAATAAATTGGTTCTTGAAATAAAAATTCGCAAATGACAAAAAATATTGAATTGAATGAAAATATGATATTTGCTTTCATTAAGTTAATATCCGGTGTCCCTCACAATCTGACCTTCCCGGACCCCTACAGTTTAACAAGGCCGACCAGACAAACGCGTTTCCTTTTCCCAACCTCAACCCTATTGGAGCATCTCCAGACATAAATCATGTCCATGTTTGTTAATTACATTATATACATTAGTTATTAATTTTCCATACAAAACTTTGTAATTAACCCAGGGCAGAAATATCGATAGGTCGATGGCCTTTTCTAAGAAATAAAGATGTTTACTTCTTCTATCCGGTGTCCCACATAATAAGTATCTATATTGCTCGTTACATCCTGGCGAAGACGATTTGAGTTTAAAATAACGCAAGTTCAAATATCGCTGCTTATCCAGACGTAGACTTTAGAGCAAATTGTTTGCCTTAAACTGGGATTAAATGTTTAAAACATATGGATTCGGATAAAGGAATAAGCTATTATGAAGCATGCGGAAATGCACTGTATAAAAATTTGCTTTAATGTGTACCTCGGAATTTCAGAAAGAAAACCTTGAATAATTTAAATTCAGTGGCATTTTATTTTCCGCGTTTTAAATCCACTTGCAAGTCAATCAACTCATTGATAATGGTTGGCCGGAACAACCCTATAAAAAAATAAAACCAAACTGCTTTGTAATTATCACATAATTTCATTGTTTATTGCATCATTTTGCAGTACACTTTATTTCAGTGCATTCACTCTTAAATCAGATATACTTTCGAAACTCTATTTCCCACACGTTTTACTATTTTCCGACAATATGCTTTGCACCACGATAATATTCTTTTATACATTCTGTTCCATCGTTTTCGCATTTTATTATGTTAAATAAGACGATGTTTTTCAAATATTTAGAACATAGTGTTCACGTTTCATGAATCAAATAAAATTGTATTAGCTAAAATGCACTTAGTGCATCTTTTGAAATAGTGCATTGTGTACGTAGATGGGAAAGGGTTTTATTTCTGGACGACTTCGGAATTTGATACCCGAGGCGCAATCTGATGCCTGCAATCGCAGAAGTCCAGGAATGTGCTTTTCTGCTAGATGCACATAAATGCTTTCTTCGATCGGAAATAGCTCTTTAAAAAGTAAATTTGTGTTTCCTTGAAATTGCCCTCCTGCGATTCAGTCAGTGAGTCCGAGATCCCTGGAAGTATGCTGTGAATAATATGTAATAATATTGCTTTTTTAAGTAATTTTGAATGTCCTAAATAAACACAACATTTGTACTAAAAACTTTAATTACTTACATTTTATACGAGCAATGTTAAATGTAAATTAAATTCTAATGACTGTCATAAGTAATCGCATGTAATTGTAATAAAGTAAAATACAATTTTTGCATCAGAATCAAAATTCGGAGAACTGTTTCCCGAACGGTTTAATAAATAAAAAATAATTTAATGTGTCGCGTATTAGTCGAACTGATTAGACGTTAATTAGAAAAATGTGCAAAAAGGAACAATATCTCCATTAATCTAAATTCTGAAGTACAGCATAAATCGTAGTAGTAGTAAACATCTTTATTTCTAAAAAAGGCTATCGGCTTATCGGTCTTTCTGCCCTTGTTTAATACATGTAGTCTTAATCTAAATAAAAAACAAATATGACAATTCTCTTATTCTAGGTTAATAATCATATTAAATAAACTTTCCAATTCTAATGACAAGAAAAAAATATTTTATTGTCCAGTAGTCAGTTGCGTTTGTAAGTGTTCGAGTAGCGTTGATGTAGTGAAACGGAAGCGGGATTGTCTGGTTGGTCTTGTAAGACAACGGGGATTCAGTATGGTCCAGTTGTAGGGGTTGTTTGTCCATTTTGTCTGTAAATGTATGAGTCTTTCTGAAAACTTTGTCATGTTTGTGCGTTCGTATAGTAGTTGGGTGGGGGGGGTTGTGTAGTGGGTTTTGGGGGTGTCTTATTCGTGTTATTAGTCTTAGTGCAATTTGTTCTGTTGTTTGTATATAACGTTTTGTCCTTTCTGTTCCGTTGGTCATGAGTATATGTCCATAGTCTAGCAAGGGTCTACAAATAGATTTATATATTTTGGTGGTGGTGTTTGTGCTAATTCCTCTGTCTTTGTAGGTTAGTGATCGGAAGTGTTTTGTTCTCTTTATTGTTTCTGCCCTGATGTTTCGTATCTGTTTAGTGAATTTAAGTTGGTGGTCAATTGTGATTCCAAGGTATTTTACGTCATTTTTTGGTTGTGTCGTTTGGCCGTCTGCAGTTATTGTAGGGGGGTCAGCGTTGAGTCTGTGGTTTGTGAGCAGAAGTTGGTTTTTTGACGCGTTTGGTGTTAGTCTCCATTTATAAAACCATGTCATTGTGTTGTTTGTTAGGGTTTGGAGTCTTTGAGCTGCTCTCTCAGTAGTTTCGTCATGTACAATATGTGCGTGTCGTCTGCGTATTGTAATATGTATGCCGATCTGTCGATTCGATTTTTGTCTGGTCAGTATATATTGTAGAGAAACGGTGAGAGCGGGGATCCTTGAGGGAGCCCCTGTTCAGGGGAAAAAGAAAATGACAGTGTTTTGTCAATTCGTACTTGTAGTTGTCGGTTTTCTAGTAAGTTCTTTATGGTGTGTAGTAGATATGTTGGTGTGTGTAGTTTGTATAGTTTGTATAGTAAGCCTCTATGCCAGACACTATCAAAAGCTTTGTTAATGTCCATAAACAGGCAAGCTGTGTTTCTGTCAGTTAGCTGGGTTGTTGTTTGTATAGTGTTAGTCAGAGTGAAGAGTGGGTGAATAGTCGAGTGCTGATGTTTGAATCCTAACTGATACGATGGTATGTACTTTCCGACCAGTTTTCCCAGTCGCTGCCTTATTATGTACTTAAAAAACTTGCTAAGTACTGGTAGCAGTGTAATTGGTCTGTAATTGCTCGGTTGTGTATTGTCCAGTCCATTTTTGGGTATAGGGATTATTAAGCCGTTTTTCCATGTTTTTGGAATTGTTATTTCTGATGCAGTTGTTCAATTCAGTTAGGATCAGTTTGTGTGTTTCTTGAGTTAGGCTTTTCAGGAGTTTTGCCTTTATTTTATCTTTTCCCGGTGCTGTGTTTTTGATATGCGCTAGGGCTTCATCGTACTCTGTTTCTGTGATCAGTTTGTATGTATAGTTTGGTGAGCTGTTGAAATAGTTCAAGTACCAGTCGTTGATCAAGTTCCAGTTGTCATTGTCGAAGTTAGGGTTTGTAGATATGCTGAAGGCCATTTGATAGTGTCTGGCGAACGCGCCAGCTTTCTCTTTGTCTGTGTAACGTTCTATTCCGTTTTCGTCAATTGTGTCAGTAGTGTTAGTTTTTTTGTATTGCGCTAGTTTCTTAATTTTTCGCCAGTATGTTTTGCCTTTGTCTTTTTGTATTTCTTTACATGTTTCTAGCCATTTGTCTTGTCGGTATTGTCCAATCAAGGTTTTAATGTTTCTGTTAAGTTGGTTCAGTGTCTTTTTTAGGTCGTTATTTTGAGTGTTTGTATATAGTCTGTACAGTTCTCTCTTTTGTTTTATGAGCCTCAGTATGAATTTGGGTAGTGTATGTCGGTAGAAAGCATTTTTTATTTCCGGGCTAAATTTTCCTATGGCTAGTGAAAATTATTGTTGTATGGTTTCTATTGAAATGGACTGTGCTTGCGATTGAATATAGTCATGTATATGTTGTTTCACTTTGTCTATTTCAGTCTTTGTTAGGTTTAACTTTTTCTCTATAGGAGGTGTACTGGAGGTAGGTTGCGTCTATGTTAAGCGTAATAGCCAGGTGGTCGGATCCAAGTTCGTTGGTTAAGTTTATGTTGTTGATGGTGTTTGATAAGTTTCTTGTGTGCAGTAGAACGTCTGGTGTTGAGTCTGGGTTTGCGGGCATCAGAAAAGTTGGTGGGGTGTGCTGTTTTATAAAGTCCGAATTTTGTAGAAATATTTTAAGCTGTTTCGTTTTGTTTTTGTTCAGATTAAAGTCGCCTATAATTATTGCATATTTATAGATGCTTGCTTTGGTCAATATGTTTTGTTCTAAGTTGGAGTGTGGGTGTATGTATGTGAGAAATATGTGTATCAGGTCATTTAGGTAGGGTATCGTAAAATGTATGCAGTCGTTCAGAGGGTGGTTGAGGGAAGGAGGATTTGCTCTTCCCAGTTTAAATGTTGGTTTTAGGAGAGCTGCGACCCCGCCCCTGGCATGATTGCTGGTATTTCTATGCCTATAGATATACTGCCAATTTCTGTACGTTGGTGTCTGTCCTAGTTTGGTTTTAGTCTCTACAAATATGCAGCAGTCTGTGTCGTTTTGTTCTATGTAATTGTAAATAAGTGTTTTTTTACTGTTAAGTCCGTTGATGTTGGCGTAACGTAGTCTCATTTTGAACGGTCGATGTTAATGATTGTTTGTTTTAATTGTTCATGGGGTTCTGTCGAGGAGTTTTGGTTAGGTAGGAGCATGTCGAACATCACTAAATACATATGGTTACCAAAGAAGACGACCGAGGTGTCGATGTGAAAATGTTGTTACTGGTGAGTGTATTCTGTTATCCTTAGTTATCGCATCCGACACCTCAGACGTTCTCTTGTTCAAACACTTAATTTTAACATTGGGGATACCACTGATCGGTGCTGTTGGTCTCTTCGGGCACTTTACGCTTCATGCCGCAGCATAAATAATATACTGTCATTGAACGTTCCCATGATACAACTATTATAAATATTGATACTTTGGATTGGATCATAGAACTTGTATAGAATAGAACAAGAATTTTAATGTTTTAATGGGAAACAACACAGTTACTTTAATAATCACGTTATCCGTTCATGCGTGTGAATTTAGTTGTGTTATATTTTCTTTGTGCGGAAATAATCCAGCTTAAAGAATACGTACGTTAATAAACGCACCTAATGCTATGCATATTTTAAACTTCACAGTTGCCCATTTTAACAAAGCTTTTAAGATTAGAATCATTATTAATTAGCACCATGACATATTTAGATGTAATCTGGAAAAAATCAGCTTTTTGACTTAAAGCCCCTCATAGTAAATATTTAATGAGTTGTAACAAATAATTCAGTTAAATATCTTAAATCCTTGATATCGGGTGTAGTTCGTGAAGACTGATACATTGTTTTAGTCATTTGCCATAAATTGTGTCCGCCTTGTTACATTCCTACTGGTATGGCAAAACTATTTATGTGTTCGACTATTATATGTCAAGAACAAAACCTAAAACTCGATTAACGTAAGAACTCTTTGGCAAATTTCGAATCTAATTTGAAGGTATTTTAATTCTTTAATATTATGTAATTTAGCAACACGTCCATAAAGTTCCGAAAATGCAAGAAAACCGATTATAAACAGGTCAGACCTGAACCGTAGAAAAATTCTTAAAAAGAGCAAGCTTGCCTGGCTATCAAGCCGAAACCCAAAAATTGTTTAATTAAAACAAATTAAAATTGAAAATTGGAAAAAATAAACTAAATATTATTTATACACCAGAAGCTATAGCCTGTCAAATGTGAATGTGGAAACAGCCATACACACAAACTGATGATGGTGGAGAAAGACACCGAAACGTATTTGTGACATTTTAAATAATAAACAATGAAATTGACTGTAACCCAGGAATTTCTTTTGGATTAAATTGAAGTACAGTCAGGAAAATATACACAGTAATTATTTTTACACTTACATTTGTCTTATCATATTGACAAATTACAACACCGTAGATTGAGTTCTAGCCGAAAACCAGTCACTTAAGTAAAAGTGGTTCAAAAAATATATTATATAAAATACATAAAATATCAAGAGATTGTCTTCACAAAGCTGTTAAGGGTCAAGTACTTGGAGGAAATAATAGTTGTTTTTTTTTGTTTAACCATCGGAGAAAAACTTATTGAAAAATATATTTTAATTGCCATAAGATTTTGACTGTTTTGAGTGGTTGTGACTACACAACGTCTCTTAGTTACATTTTTTCGTACCTTATAGCTTTATGTGGGTACTACTATTATATATCTAATATACACATAACAAGAAGATTACTTTTAAAATATTTCATCTTGTTCCTGATTTCATTTTCTGTTACCCTTTTAATGCTGCTGTTTTAAACATTTGTTTTTATTTAGGACAATAAACATATCCATCTTTATCATCTCCAAAACCGTTCCAAGTTTAATTTGACTGGGGAGATTAATGTAGAAACACGTCAAGATGGTCAAGCTTACGTTGTGACCGCTACACATTTGAATAGAACAGTCACCCTTTCGGCTGACTACTCTATTCAACCCCAGGAATACAAACAGCATTCAAGATTAGAGCTTAGCCCTGAGGTTTGGATTGGATACGATTTTAGTCTTATTAATAAGACCACAGTAAGTCAGCCTGTTATGATGATAATTCTAATCTGAGTGTTTAGTAACGAAACACTTTCCTTTCAGTTAATTTTATCAACTAATTTTTCAACTTCTAAAATTCAAGTAAAGGAAATTAATTTTGAAATATCCTTCCATTATTTTTCTTTCTTCCATTTTTTTTATTTGGAAATATTTTATAAAATCAAATTTATGAAATTAAGAAACATGAAATTACTGTTGAGAATTTTTTTATTCAAACTGATGAAGTGCTAACTAATATATGTAGTTATTCCATTTCGTCTTTGTTGACATGTTGTTCGAATACCACAAGGACTTTATTTTGCTCTTCTATTTGTTCTCCAATTATTTCCACTCTACTATAAGTTTTTCGCTCATTAATTTAGAAAGGAAAGGTGAATCAAAGAACGTCGTTACAAGTGTCTACAAAACCTTTAAACCTTGTAAGCTAATCTCTTTTAAAAATTGCAGGATAGTATTTTCGACGTTGAAATGTTTCTTATTAATATATCATACCCCCGTCGTAACTTCAGCGCCCAGGGTTTCTACAATATAAGTGATTCGCTTGTTTCCACGGACATATTACTGGTGTGGGACAAAGATAACAAATCCGTTGAAGCTGCCTTAGACTGGAGAAAAATTGCTTTACACCGAGACGAGATTAAGCTCCTATTTAAACATCCCTCATTCGAAAAAGTAAGCTTCTAATTATTATTTTTGACAAAAAGTATGAACAGCTAAGAGACATATGCATGAGATCGAATACTTTTTAAACACCCATAGATTAAACTTGATTAATAACAGTTCCACTGTACTTAAATCTGAAATGAGCGGTTCAAACCAAGTATAAAATGGAGAAGGTTATAGAACACCTTAGATAGTCCTGTTTGCTTATAATTTATCAAAGTATAAAAATCTTCTGCACTCTGTGGATTCTGTGGTGCTTTTTCTGGAAATTTTAATGGGTGTATGACCCATTGATATTTTAATGCTACTGTAAAAAATCGAACTCATCAATATTCTATATCTATATATACGGGTTCTTAATCCCCTATATATATCTACGGGTTCTTAATCCTCAAGCTCAGGTATAAATGGAAAGTAATGAAAAGGTTGGCTTTAATAGATTCTGATGTTCCCAAACGTATCGATTGTTTCCTTTGGAAGATTTAACCACATTTGAAGTTTAATCCGGCATTTTTTAGAGATAATTCTGGTGTTTTCTTCAACTTCAAAATGGTGTTATGCCGCGGAAATATTCTTTCATTTGAATAAATTATGCTTTATTAACTAACATTGCAATCTTATTTAATCGTTTCAAATTCGATTAAAAATCGAATATTAGATATTAGGTATTCTTACCCTGTTTGGTCAATTTTATAAATTTAATTACTGCTTTCCAGGACGTAATGTTGATGACAAACTATGGATATCAAAAGTCGTCGTTAGATGGTCAAGTGGTTATTGATTATTCAACGAATCCGGAGCAGAAAGTCACATTTGAGGTTCGGGGAGAGGATAAATCAAAAGGCCCAACTTACAATTATTCGTACAACATTTTCGCTGAGCACAAAGCCACGAATTTATATTTGAATTGCCTTGGACATGTTCACTGGAGCCCCACAAAATGTGGAACAGAACATATTGCGGATTACAAAAAGTCTTTCTTGCCGCTATCTCGATCTGTCGCATTGGTTAAAGTTGACTTTGATTTGAATGACGTTGTTTTAAAGGTACTATCATTTTAAAATTTATTTTTAGGAGAAATATACCTATATTTTTGATTTGCAAGTTGAAATATTAAAGTTGATTAGAGTTGTTTTAAAAGAATGACAAACTGGAATATGAAGGTTGAAGGTAAATCGATTTTTGCCATTCTTGAAACAAGATTTTAATAAATTTAACGGGCAAGAAAACAATATGTTTTTATGGAAACTTTTTGATATTCTCGACAAACCTGCATATTTATTTAGCAGCATATTTGTTTTCCCTTCTACTTCCAATAATTGATTCAAGTTCAAAATTCCTTGCATTGCAATTACCATTTCATCTTATGTGAACAATCAGGAATTAGTTGACATTTTAAAAAATTTGTGAAACTACTATTCGTCGCGGCTGGTAATTTTTTGTTTAAATTAAACACACTTGTTTCCTCAGATGAATGTTTGCTGCATGCTCTTTTACCTGAGGCTCAATAGAATCATTCATATCTAATTATTTAAAGTTCTTCTTTGGTAAACTGGTTTTTAAAACGATATTTTTTGTTTGTTTTATTTCATTGTTATGCATTACATCTACGTATAAAAATGCAATTAACCCTTGAATATAGTTAACTAAACTTCGACCCTTTCGAATATATGTAAATTATAAACGCATATATTTAAGCAGGGACTTCACGGGAATAAGCACACATTTATTAAAACCATATTTAAGTTTGGCTTTGCTATTAAGACATCGTACGATTTATCTATTACTAATTATGATTTTTACGCTAATTAGAAAGAAGACATTATTGGAAAGTCATATTTCTGGGGAAGATATGGTGGCCATTTCCCAATTTACACGGCAAATATGACATCTGCTCATGGAATAAATTACACCTCAGGATATTTTAACGCTAATTTAAAGGAAAAAGTTGTGTCCGCAAATGTAAATTTAACTGAAGGTAAGTGGTAATGCCATGCACGAAACCATATTTCGTGATCCACTCGGAACGTGTCGTGGAAAATCAATGGTTTAATATGCAATGCTGTGTTCAAGGTAGGAAGGGAAAAACCGGACAATTAAAACAGTATTAAAATGACAATTGAACACATTTAATATGCTTGTTTTACTCCGATTGATTTTTAAATTTCAATATTTTTTTGCGTCAATAACAAATCTGGAGCAAAACCCACACTTTCCTGTGCCATTTTTAAATCAACATGAAGATCATCTAATCAGTTTTTGTCTTGAAGTTTCGTGTTTAAGAAACCATCATTAACTTCGATTTTGTCACCACGGCCCTGTTTGCCTATTACATTTTATTAGATATTAATGCCAAATTGTTTTTTTTTAATTAGTCAGAAACAAAATTTCGTATCTAGGGTTTGAAAGCGCCAGTTTATTAGTATTTTAATTGCCGAACTTTTTACACATTTAACGAACTTTGTGTCATTACCGGTTTCCGATATCCCCATATTGGCCCTTCTTATCTTTAATACAGAATATAGAGGGATGTCGACCTAAATAGAAACGGAGGATTATTTTATTAATTGAGGTACATGGAGGAAAAGATTAAGCAGCAAATACTAATTGAGTACATATCATTGTACAACCAAGTTGATTAGTAAGTAAGTAAGTGATAAGTGAGTGAAGTAAATAAGTATTAGGTATTTTGTGCGTACATACGTTTATCAAATTTAACTGTTTCCGGTTCATTTGACGTAGATATTCAACCAGTGTTAAGTTCTTAATACATCGACATGTCATGTATGAATATTTAAAACTTAACTGGCACTTATTTAGTACCGGACTAAACATCAATTCTTTTCGAAATTGGTCTTTTCGTGTGATAAACTGGAAGATTTTATTTCAGTCTGACATTCTGTTTACATCTGCGGCAAACATTTCCAGACAAGATGCAGAGTCAGCCGATTTGATCGTTCGCTACTCTAATTAACTTGTTGATTTTTGTTTGCTTGCCCAACAATTCAGTTGGGCCAAAACCTTTAAGTTTTGTTGCGAATTTTTTTATAATAGTACTTTCATAACTTTACTACTTTACAGATTGTTCTTGCCTGTTTGTCCTTTTTGGACTTTTTGATCGCTATTCTCACTTGTATGTACGAGTTCAGCCGTTTATCTAAGAAAACCCCATGTTACGAAACCTTATTATCCATCTTTATGCTGAATTAAATAGCCCGGTTATTTTCTAAATTGATCCACACCTTTAGCATTTGCAAAATGAAGTACTTGGTATTTTACTGGTGAAGCCGGTATAGGCCAGTGCAGAAATTTCAGGGGTTGTGTTCTGCTTCATTTTCCTGGTGCATTTCTTGACCATTCTATGTAGCTGGGGATCAGTGGCATGCTTTCCGCTGAATCCAAATTGCTCTACAGGCAGATATTACATTATGGTCGTTCGCTTCATTTTTGAGAATTGCGGGCAACAGACTTATCGACTTGCAGTTCTGAAGAAATATCCTGGTCCTCTTCACCTTGGAAATAATTATGCCTTCGGAGACTTTACAAAACTTCAGAAATGAGCAATTCTAAAGACAGATTTTTACATGATAACGTATAATGTAGAACATACTTCTCGATACATTAAAATACACTTTCAAGACTCATAGATTTACGTTTCTTCTGTAACATGTCAGATAAAGTCGCTACTTGATCGCATTTAAAAGTTAGCGATTAGAGGATGCGGACGCGCCAAACCAAAATCAGTCTAGTTTTTGGGACCGAATTTCAAATAATAACAAAAATTGAGGTAGCGCGGTTTTATAATGAAACTCTCATGATTCATAGATTTAAGTTTCGTCTATAATGTCCGAAAATTTATAGTCGCTACTTGATCACATTCAAAAGAAAGTCATTTGAGAATGCAGATGTGTCAAATGAAAAACACTCATTGGTAGAGTTGGACTTTTACTCCCAAGTTTTGAACGAAAAAGCTGGAAAATAATTAATCACTGGAAAACCGTTAGCGATGGGTTTGGACAAGATAATTTCAAATTATCTATGAAAATTTGTATCCTAAGAATTAAGTTGTGTTTTAACATGTCAAATAATATACAGGGCTAGTCACAACAAATTCAAAGCTATGTATATCTCGTTAATAGAGAGCTGCATTGCTTCTCTGATATCTTCATTGAAATCAAAGCAAAAAACTCAATGACTTCCTATTTCAACCCATAGGATCACTTTACTAATAGGAAAGTGACCAATAGTGCTTAGTTAATTTGGAGCAGTTTGTATACTAAATATTTTGCTGCAATAAAAACTTTAATTTTATTTAGAAAATGTTGTAATTTTTTAACAATTACATTTTATGCATGTTAATTAAACTTCTAATAATATGTTTTAAACCTGCAACTGTTTTACTGTTGAAATTGCATTTTATTGTATTTCTTGTTTTCGCTTTGCAGATGGCAGCCAATGTTTACATATCTATGGTGTAATCCCAGATGCAAGAAGTGCACGATTTGAAATTTGGCGGGATTACGACGACAAGCGGCTAACCGACTTATTTTACTATCTGAAACTCAATCACTCGAGATTAATAATGTCCGAACTAAAGTGGCGCCCTGAACTGATAAAAGATGTCCAGGTTAGTTTTTGTCAAATTAAATTGAGGGCTCTAGACCTTATAGTCCGGATGCCAATGAAACTGCTTCTGCCTTGACTCTGAACTTTTATAAAAATTTTCGCAATCTGGTACTATTGTAATTTGTTATTTTTGGAAAAATTAAGCTTGTGACTTTTTTCAACAAATCTCGAAAATATTCAAATATTTTCCAATTCCGCTTATTAAAATGACGAAAAACATATCTACATTAAATGTAATTAAATTGTCAAAGTTTTATTTATATTACATAGTTTCCTACGCTTCTACACGTTTCTACAACATTTGATTTGGTCAGCAACTGTCCTTTTTTTAACATATGTCGGCAAACTATGGGCTGGATTTTATCCGCAGCGTGGGAAGGTCTTTAGTAACTGACTTCTTATTTGTGTTGTCACAAACGTTAAGAACGGATTTTCCCCAGAGTTGGGATTGTTTTACACCTTAGATTTATCTGAAACATAAGGAAAGTCATTTCTTTTTTGCTATGTGAATCTACGGCTACAAAAATAATGCCTTGCATATTCTAATCTATACACAGCTCATTTTATATCAATTACCAACTAAGGATACTTTGCTGCCTAAATATATTTAAACACACTTTCAAGGTTTATATATGTGATAACATTCATCTCGAACTTTAATTAAAAATGGAATACCACAGTTTTCTACGTAAGTAATGAACATGAATGTCTAGGAATAACACTAATTAAACAGAACTTCCATTGTCTCTGAGCTGTAAAACAGTGCTGAAATAAAAGGCCGGAGTAGCCTTTTCTTTCTTAGTCTCTTATAATCAGTTACTTATTTGAAAGCGTAATTAAATCGATACGATAGATCAGTTAGTTGTTGTCTATACATAGCGACTCAGTTCAAGTAATTCATGGAAATTATAAGAATTATATTCTATTTGATTTATATCACTGGCTTTTTTTATAACGAAAAACAGTACTTGATTCAATTCAAAATTATCATTAAAATCACAATTACAATTTTTGCTTTTAATACTTTTTATAGGATGAAATTCGTTCGAAAGCTCTACAACTCTACTACGAAAGCCTGGATCAAATCAATAACACTAGACAGTATATCAGAGCTGAGTCAGTAGATGCGATTGATGGTATTTGGCAAGATGCAAAACCCATAGTATCAACATTCTTGATTGAATTAAGGTGCGTATATTTAATCTCTAGTCACGATTCAAAATTGCGTTATTCTCAATTTTCCAGTTGATACCATAAATTTATTTTAAAAGCTATTCAGAATTTGTTCTTTAAACATTACGCCGCAATGTTTTTCAAATGTTGGAAGCAACACGATTCACCCTTTAAAGTGGCCTCGAAGGTATTTTTAATTAAGAAGCGAAACAGGGGTCGGCTTAATTTGATTGAATTTGCTTATTTTGGTGCAGTGAATTCTGCTCCATTTTTGTCACTGTAAAGCATCATTCCATGTTCCTTTTTCTTTAAGGTTATATAAGCACAGTAACTCAAAGCTGTTGGAAAAATAATACTAGAAAATAGTAACAGTAAAATCGATCGAGGTTTTTAAATTTCGAAAATCGACTGAGGTTAATTAATAAAGGAATTTTAAAGTTAATTGAAAATGACTGGTGGTTTATCTAAATTAAAGACACACTTAGTGCGCAGTTTTTATTTTTTGGATATCGACCATGTACCATCGAAATTGCTTCCTAACGTTTCGTTCACAGCTGCGGTGAACATTATCCACGGCGATGAGGTTACGCGTGAATGTATTCCGCACTTTTCTCCGATTACTGGTTCTTGAACTAACATTGGAACATTTATTTCAGACAAATTATACACTTTCTTACTGCTACTTATCTACGAGTCCTTAAAGCTAACATCGTTGAAAATAACTTTTTACAGAATTTTATTTATCTATGCCTAACTTAAACCTAAACATCCTCTCTTGGTTCCTAAACTACCTTATGTCTAGTCCGTGGTCCTCGTTGTGATGCAGGAACTGGTCGTCGCATTTGGTCCACGTCTTCTTAGATTGTGTCCGCAGGGAGAGGTCTACGGGCACGGTAGTTCAGCTTTTTGCAAGAAACCCTGTGGGATTCTTCATCGCCTGCGTAGATGTAGCTCTCTGTGTATCTGCCATAAAAATGTTGTAAAGGGACGGGTCCAGTACTGATCCTTGCGGTACTCCTGACGTCATCGGTCTGGTTGTTGAGAGCTGCTCATCGATTCGGTCTTGGAAGCTGCGTCCAGACAAGTAACTAGCGGATGAGTTTATTTTGGTAGCCCGGAAAGCCTGCTTTGATCATCTTGATCATCTTGGCAACCAGGGTCTGGTGCCAAACTTTGTCAAACGCCTTGCACATGTCTATGAAGACGGCTCCTAGACAACTCCTTCGATGGTTTAACTGTTCGAGGATCCTTGTTCTTAGCCGGGCTGTGAGTGTGTTAGGGCCATGACCCGGCCTGAATCCATGTTGCTTATCCAGGAGCACTTTCTTGTCCTCTATTGTGTCCTGGATGTGGTTCAGGATAAATATCTCCATAACTTTACCCATCAGTCTATTACCAATGATATACCATCTATAAAACGTGAGCAGTTTCCTTTTTGCTCCTTTTTTGGGAACCAATACCTGACTGATTGACTTCTTGAGGCTGCCAGGGCGTTGTTGATTGCCTTGGTGAGTTTTTCTGCTGCCTGGTCCAGGTCGTCCTCTGTTGCGGGCTGAGGGATCCCGCTGGAGCTTTCCAATATCTGCTGGAAAGTCTGCCAGTTGGCGATCCTTTTAGTCGCAGTGATGCCGTTCACTTGGTTTGGACCAATTTGCATGATTATCGGCAAATAGTCCGACGGCAGTTTCTGAAGTACTTCGGGGCTGGACAATCTTCCTACGTTTTTATACAGGAATAAGTCCAGGATGTCAAATCTGCCAATTTGGGTGATGTGTGTTAGCTCTAGGGGTGTGGCTACCTCAAACATGGCATTTCTGGCTTCGCCTCATAGCATTATGCCTCTAGCAGTGTTGTAGTGGCATTCCCAATTGGTGTTTTTGGCATTGAAGTCCCCGCCATGTATTGTTGGCCTGTCATCTGGAAAAAGCCTTCGAACATCCTTGGGACTCAACGTAGCGCTTGGACTGACGTATATGGACCCGAGCCTGATCTCCAACTTTTCCATTTGGACAGAAACTATGGATTCCTTCAGGTTTGTCGATGGCTTGGAGATCTCGTGGTGTTGTATGGATCTTTTAACTGCGACTAGTGTGCCTCCGCTCCTAGCTGGCCTGTCTGCTCTGTGTGTCTAGTTGCGAAGTGTAAACCTATCTCCGGGTTTTAGCAATGTTTTTTGGACAGGCTCCATTCGCATTGACAATGACTCCATTCGCATTCCAGGAGACGACACACAGAGATTTAGGCCTTTGCAGTCTAGACATGACTGCTCATCAGCCCAAGCATCTGAACGTGCATTGCTCTAGTCGAAGCTTGTGGTTGTCGTGTGGTGAGTGGGATTGCCCTGCGAACTGCAGGAGTTTCCCGTCTTGCCTGTTGCTCCTGTGCACGCTTTGCAGGGCATCCTGAGTAAGAGGCTGGGGGGGCTCCTCCGCAGTTGGTGCATTTTGCTGCCCTTTCCCGAGGAATCTGGCACTCTGGGGATTCGTGCTCTTCTCGGCATTTGACGCCTTTGGCAGTGGCTGTGCATTTTGACTGCCCGTATTCATAGATCTGGCATCTGAAGCACTGCGTTCTTTAGCAGTTTGCGTGTTGTGATTCTATTCTCACACGCAAGTTGCCAACAGCTCGGACTTCAAAGATGGACTTCTCTGTCTTTGGCAGTGGCAACAGGACTACTGCAATTGGTTATCCATTTTTCCTCCATCTGATTATTGATGATGGATCGTAACCAAGGGCAGTTCGCTCTTCCCGGATTTTGTCCTCACTCCAGGTTTTAGCCACTCCTCTGATAACAACTCGAAGTTGCTTTTCTTCTTCAAGCTGGTATGTATGGTACTGGTATTTGTGATTATCCAGTACCCGAATGATCTCCCTGTAGTACGTCACTTGTAGGAGGGTGGGTTCTTACTGCCTCCTTTGTTGCCACGCCACATTCATAATTTATATTTTTTAAAATCAGCCTTTTTGTGATTTCGTCGTATTTGTTCTTTTCTCGGAGGACAATTGGGGCAATTTTTGTCCTCTGTTCCGGTTGCTGCTGGGCGGCAGGAGTGGCCTGCTTCTTCTGTGTTGGTTGGCTCTGCTGTTGGGCTGTCTGCTGTCTGGTTGCGGGGGGCTGCTGGTCTTCTCGACCGGCTCTGCGTGGGTCCTTGCTTCTTGTGTGGGGGCGTCACCTGTTGGAGTATTGCCCTTTTTAGATGCTTTATCGTCCTCACTGGAGGATTTGGGCCTGACTCGCCTCCTTTTGCGTCATTATTTTGGACTTTGGAAGCCCTCGCCGTCGGCGAGTCGGATAGTCGATAGTCAGGCCCCTGCCCTCCTTGAGGGATGTTGAGGGAGCTTCCGTCTCAGCGGGTCCCTCAACTTTTTTATTTGAGTTTTTAAGCTCCTCCAGAGTGGCCTGCACCTTGACCTCCAGCACCTCAATCCTCCTTACTACATCCGCTGCAGCTAGTGCCATGGTTCCTCCAGACCTGGTAAAAGAAAAAATATTAGAAATTTTGGCAGCTGTTATTACAGTGCAAGCACAAATAATAATAGGATAGCACAATTGGCACGTTTAACAGGCAAAGCACTTTGGCGTACGACACTGTGTAAATACGATGTTGATCGGACAAAGTAAATTCAGATACTATTATGGTTCTTGAACTGGTGCTATTGCTGTATTTATACTATCCTGTGCGTTTGATGAGCTTTATACTATCCTGAGCGCGTGCGGTTTAGGCGTCACCGAAGTGCAGCGCAATGCTCGCCTCTAGTTGTGGTTTAGCGTTAACTTCTTCCTTTCTGCTGAAGTTATATGGATGTTTGGAGATCTCAATGGCTCCCCCCGTAGCTCTTGGAAACAAGTGATGTGTTTGATCCAAAAATCAGCTTCTTTGATTAAAATTTGGTTGCCTCCCATAACTACGTTTCGCGCCACAGCCGATTTTTCCGTCTGTCCCAATATGCAGATTCTCTTTGTGTTGCGTTATCCTGGTGTTAACACGCCGTTTGGTTGTACAAATGTAGACTGAATCATGGAAACTTGCGGGTTCCAAATGTGGCTTGCCTTAAGCTCTGTTCAATTGTTCTCGGTTTGAAGGCAGTTTTCATGTGGCCCTTTTTAGAGATTCTTCCAACCCTGTTAGTCACCAGTAAGCAAGTCAATCGCTGATTCTCAGCAGTTTTATTCTGTGATGCATCATTATGCAATTCTGTTTTTGAGTTTCATTAGATGGTTTTTAATAGGTTCTCTTTTCATACTTTTACATCCACTTCAATAAATTTGTATTTGGATTTAACGAATATCCGGAATAATTAAAAGTAATGAAATTGTTTTCATAAAGCCGCCGGATTTCATTCGTATGAAAGTTATAGGAGTTATAGAAAGTAAAAAGGTAGATTTGCAAAGAGCGGTTCAAATAATTTGAATAAAAATGAATCCTTGTTTTTATAAACTACGGTAGCTTCTGAGATTACCCACATTGTCAAGCGCCAGATGCCTATGGGTTTTGTCACCTCATTTATGCGGACCGTATGGTTTATTACCCTAAAGGGTTTCGGTTTTAAGACGGGGTTTCCCCCTATACAATAGCAAAATTCTAAATTCAGAAGTCACATTTACGACAAAACGTTTATTATGCTAAACATTTTAACAGCTTCTAAAATTAATTTTTTTTAGTTGTGGCCTGATTCAAAGGTTGATTGGAAGTTATATAAAGATCAATTATTTCCTTTTAATCAGTTTTCCCGTTGCCTTTATCTGCTGTGCCTAAAAAATATTTCTTTCATGTGATACCAATGTGTTGCCATTTGAGTAAATTGAGTTGAAATGAACAGGCTTGATTTTCTTTAAAGCTTTAAAACCCCGTTTCATTTTCTTTAAGTATCATTACAATTGTAGATTTTTGAAAGAAACACAGTTTAATTCCATCATTTTATTTACCGCTTCTTGTTTTCGAATTAAAAAGTTTATTTCTAAAGAAGTCGTAAATTTTAATTTACTTCCAGTTTGTTGAAAAAAGTTTTTATCCTTAAAGCTATGAAAAGTTCATGTCGAAATGATTTGAATCGAAATACGTGAATTGTAGCTGACGAAGGTCAGGCACGTCACTGCCTTTGGCTGATGCGATTTGGCAGTTTAATTTACGTTCATGTTTGCTTCCCTCAACAGTAACAAGAAATGTTTTGCAGTTAAAACCACTCTTTACGCATAAAGCGTTAAGGTGGTATTTACGTATTTCACATCCTACTGGGTTAAATTAAATATACTGATGTAAAAGCTAACTTCTACTAACATTTTGATTTTGAAAATTCTTCATTGTTTTTGATCTTTTAGGAACCTGACTGTCATAGAGGAAGATTTGGGAGTCTTGAGAGATTTCATAAATAAGTCATACCACAACAATGAATTCTATTTAAAAGATATTAGCTCTGTAGTTCTGATGCTGTTTGACGATTTGTCAATAAAAACGCACTTACAATCGCTCCCTAAAATTTTCCAGGAATTGTGGACCGCTATGGGAGCATCGGGGAAGAACATTAAAGACAGTATTAATTTTGTGATTGAAAAAGTACGGCTTTTGTTTTGCAAGAAATACCTTACATCAGGAAATTTTTCTATTTTAGATAAAAGTGTATTATGCCAACACAACTCAGTTCATACATGATCTAATAAACGGAGATCCTGTAAAGCATTTATCCAAAATTCTTGAAAAAATTGTGTATCAATATGATGATTACATCAGGAACGTGAACGTGTTAACTCTACATTATATTGAAAAATTATGGGTGGAAACATATGATATGATCGTCGATAATTTCCATCAGATTTTGGCCGCCTTGGAACCCACTTTCCTCAAATTCATTCATTATGCTGAAACTATTATTTGGACAACAGGAAAAGAGTTTATAGGTATGCATCAAATACATAACTGGTAACAACTCTCAGTTTACTTTTACACTTAACACAGAAATAATATCGGATTTAATATTCATCACATTCATTCAGGGTGTGGTACTAAGGTGAGTACATTAGAGTCGGAGAAAATTGATGAATTTGAAAGGGCATTACTTTGGGATATCTAAATTAAAACATTGCGTGAAAAACTATTTATAGCGGTGCGCCGTTATAAAAATATTTTCATATTTGCGTCTAAAGTTAACCGAGGTGTGCAGAACAGATTCAAGACCATAACCATTTAAATCGATATGTGATTTAGCAAATATTTAGCTTTTTTCTTTAATTTATTATTTGATTTCCAAAATGACACAGGAAATATTGGAATAAACAAAAATTTGCGAGTACGAGAAAACCAACGTAACATAAAGAATATAATTTTATTCCTCGACTTACATATTCTCAAAACCTAAAATAATAAAGTTGTCAACCAATTTACTTTTATCTATAAACTTTGTTAATTTGTATCAGTTCGCAGGCGTGTATCGTTTTACTACATATACATTAAGAATAGTTATTGATTTTTGATGTTAAGTTCACTTTATGCTTCCAAAATTACATACGTATGGTTGGTGGCAGTATTTAATGTTAATTACTCAATTTGGGCTATTTTGAAACGTAATTATGTCCGGTCGAAATCTCATTTGAAATGTGTTTGTCACAATGAACATGTAAATAATGCTTTCATATCCATTATTAAGAGAAGGACAGAAATTAGTTATTTCCTAACTATTCTAATTAATCTATTCCTAGAAATATTTTTGGAATCAAGTATTAGCGAGCTTATGTAAATTAACGAGTGAGGTGAATAACACACAGCCTTCTCCACAATAAATTTCTTGGACCTCCAATTTAAGAGGACACGCTCAACATGTTTCGGGCACATAAGGACCCATATTCAGGAGCTTAAGTGATAAGAAGTGCGCTGACTGTCTTTCTATACAGGGGAGACAGCGAAACCCAAGTTGAATTTAATTAAGGCGTGAACTATCCATTTATGTTTAAAGCTTCAGGAGCTAAAGTGATAGAAGTGCGCTGACTGTCTTTCTTCCATGGAGATAGTGAAACCCAAGTTGAATATAATTGAGGCGTAAACCATACATTTGTGTTTAAACCAAAGGAGGACAAATATTATTTTGGAGAAAAAGAAAACTTAATTACACATTAACAACATAATAACTACTCCAAAAGAAATTCCTGAGTTCCAGTCAATTTTATTCTTTATTATTTAAAATATCACAAATACGTTTCGGCGTCTTTCTCCACCATCATCAGTTTGTATGTATGGCTGTTTCCACCTTCACATTTGACCAAGTTATTCCTCTGAAGCTATTAAATAGCTTGTCAAATGTCAAGGTGGAAACAGACATACATACAAACTGATAATGGTGGAGAAAGACACCGAAACGTATTTGTGACATTTTAAATAATAAACAATAAAATTGACTGGAACCCAGGAATTTCTTTTGGATTAAATTGAAATACAGTCAGGAAAATATACACAGTAAATAATAACTACTGTAAAATCCATGTTAATAATTAAAGCGAAGACCGGGGCGACCCTTACAATTTAAAAGAGTGAATATAAGCATGTTTTCAAGCACACTGAAATTACAATAAATCGCAGGTAGGTTGAGAGAATGGTATGGCACGTTGGTAGACATGTGTAAATCCATTTTGTCCTTAACCAAACAACGTGCGTCATTTTACGCCTCAATTAGATTTAACTTGGGTTTCGCTGTCTTCTCTGTATATAAAGACAGTCAGCGTACTTCCTATCACTTAAGCTCCTGAAGATTTAAACATAAATGTATGGTTGACGTCTTACTTGGGTTTCGCTGTGTCCCCTTTATAGAAAGACAGTCAGCTGGTTCACTTCTTATCACTTAAGCTCATGAAGGTGGGTACTTATGTGCCCGAAACATGTTGAGCATGTCCTCCTTACTTTAAATTGGAGGTCCTATACATTTGTTGTGGAGAAGGCTGTGTGTTATTCCCCTCACTCGTTAGATACACCTCCACTGTGAGAGCATGGACTACTATTTAACTCATGTAAATTAGTTTAAAATTATTTTATTATTATTTTAAATTATCATTATTTTAAAATGGTGTAAAATAATCCTACTCCAATTCAGTGTTATTTACTTTATTCTGGCTCTAATATTATTTACACACCGATCACTATGGATATGGCAGTACCCAATGAAAATATTCGTTTTATTTGGTACTAAATTAATTATGAACACCGTTTGTGGTTTATTAACACGAAATGTAATTAGGTCGGTTAGGCGCTATAATTTGGTCTGTCTGTAATTAAATCAACGCATAAGTGAACACAGATATAATTGACATGGGACGGATACTTAATTCATTTTATTTCAGATTTCCTCTACATTCGCAAAAACAAAATCATCGAATCAGCATATTTTATGGAATTTACGAAATTTTCCCGAGATGTCGATAGATTTTACAAAGATATCAGCGGAAATAACACCGTAGAAGCCATTTATAAATACGGCAATATCGTTTGGAATTTCGTAAACGAAAAGTACATTAATCATATACCGTTCGGAAAGGAACTCAAAGCCGTAATATTTGAAATCATAGCAGAATTGAAGCAACTTGGTGATGTCCCGTCTATTAAATATGCGCTCGATAAGTTTAACGAAATCATGGAAACTGTTAAGTTTTATTACAAATATTTCGAAGTCGAGTTCAGAACGCATCGGTTTATTAAATTTGTCTATCGAAAATTGTCTGAAATGACGGTTACCGCATTAGAAATTGAAAACAGGTTAGTAGACACTGAATGTTTAATTAATTATGTTCAATTGAGTTTCAATACAGGCAAAGGGAGGCAAAGACCAAATTTATTTATGAGCCAGACGACGGAATTATGATCTTGGAAGAGAAGCTGCCAATGTCCTGGCATGGATTCAACGAAACTCCAGAGTTCCAGGTACAAATTTTCCTTTTCGATCACCCGTTTACAATATTAATCTTTGCCTCAAATTTTGTTGCCTAATATTCTAGTTGTGTTCTCCTTTCGTCAGTCTATTCAACAGGTAACTTTCAGATAAGTTCTATATGGTAGAGGCGGCTTAATGTTTTCAAAAACTTTTTCTTGGGCATTTCGCCTCAAAATGTTTGCCTTTTAAAAATACAGAATTACTTCACGTATTTTATTACAAATTGTTAAAGAGTGCTCTTGTTTCACAATAAAGAACGATTTCTTTATCAAAAGGTAATAAAGAGAACTCACGTAGAGGGAATCCTACGACACACTTAGGCTCAAACTGTTAGAGAAACATTCGAATTAGTAAGGACATTAATTTAGAAAAGTTGCCTTCACGTTTCAATCGTTCTCAAAAGCTACTTTAAACAGAGTATATTAATAAATTGTTTAACAAGGCTAAATTAATACAAATGTGTTAAAAAATTGCTCTGAAATTTCGTTTTTTTACAAATTGTCAATTTTTGACTTTGCCGTAAATTCAAAAGAAAATCCTGGGTTTCAGTCAATTATATTATTTAATTTATTCCAATGTATTCCTGGGTTTCAGTCAATTTTTCACAATTATGGTGTTATGTGATGGAGTCCTGCGTTTTCATCCCGGGTCTATCTATTGGACTCGTCAGTAGGGCTTAGATAGACCCTGCCCTATAACGCTTCCTACGTTCTTTGATGTCTGTCAGCCTTCTAGCAGGCCTCTGGTCTCGACATCTGGTTCCATGCGTGTACTCATATATATCCTAATTCGGTCTAGGTGTGTTCGGCGAGATGTTATCAGCCGTTCTTGTCAATACTGTAACCCATTTTTGCTTCCCTCTCCAAAGCCACCTATGTCACGCCATCTGGTGGTGGAGAGGGAAGCAAAAATGGGTTACAGTATTGACAAGAACGGCTGATAACATCTCGCCGAACACACCTAGACCGAATTAAGATATATATGAGTACACGCATGGAACCAGATGTCGAGACCAGAGGCCTGCTAGAAGGCTGACAGACATCAAAGAACGTAGGAAGCGTTATAGGGCAGGGTCTATCTAAGCCCTACTGACGAGTCCAATAGATAGACCCGGGATGAAAACGCAGGACTCCATCACATAACACCATAATTGTGAAAAAAAAAATTGACTGAAACCCAGGAATACATTGGAATAAATTAAAAACACAGTCAGGAAAAATAAATATATATTATTTAATACAATCGTCGGAATCCCAAACGTAAAAATAAAATGTGTAAACAAACGTACGTCCGGGATTGCGGAAACAACGACAGTGGCAAGTAGAATACACACACCCATTACAACACATGACCACATCATAAACAAATACAAACATCAACTTAACAAGACAAACAATACCAACAGAGACGAACTACTAAAAAACTACGAAAACAATTTATACAAGACTTCGACATTGACACCTCCGTTGTTTTCTTCGGGAACCATTACAAACAACAACACTTACAAACGCAACGGACTAGTGGACAATAAAATAATTTCTTCTTGCCACTGAAATTTTATTTATTTAATAGTATTGTTAACCTAGAATAAGAGAATTTTCATATTTGTTTTTTTATTTAGATTAAGACTGCATGTATTAAACAAGGGCAGAAAGACCGATAGGTCGATAGCCTTTTTTGGAAATAAAGATGTTTACTACTGCTATTTAATAAACCAAAATATTAACTAAATTAAAATTAAATTAAAATAATATATAATATAATTGACTGAAACCCAGGATTTTATTTTGAATTGAATTAAAATACATTCAGGAAAATTTACACAAATTTGCCTTAAATCTCATTGTTTAAAAAAGGTAAATAAAATTAATTAATAATATTGTTGACGTTTAAATTAGGTATATGTTTCTTTGGTCTACTTCAGATTTTAGCATAAGTATGGCTTAAATTAAATGAACATGAGACAAGACAATTATCTTAATTTAGTAAAATGAATGAACTTTCTTTAATTTTACGTTTTTTGTTGATGGTTCCCTTGCTAAAATTATTGAATCAAGGCTGGACTTAATAATTCGTAACTCTCCAACTAGAAATTATTGTTTTTATATTTATTGCACAAATTTCCATAAATATATTACTGAAAAAATGGGATGCTCCAATAATTTTAGTAAAGGAACCATCAACAAATGTAAAATTAAAGAAAGTTCATTCATTTTACTAAATCAAGACAAGACGTAGGTGATAGCTTTTGATTACCTTTTGATTAATACTTCCTTCTTTATTGTGAAATAAGAGCACTATTTATCCATCTGTTATAGAAGACGTGCGAAAACTCTGCCCTCTTAAAAGACAAACATTTTGAGGCGAAATCCCAAAGAAAAATGTTTTGAAAGTCTAACTTCTGCCTTACAGATCACTCAAATCAGTATAGTAGTAAACATTTTTATTTCTAAAAAAGGCTGTCGACCTTTCGGTCTTTCTAATTCCTATCCTAATTCTAATCGACTAATTCCTTTGTCTTTGTATGTTAGTGAGCGAAAGTGTTTTGTTCTTTTTATCATTTCTGTTCTGATGTTTCGTATGTGTTTTGTAAATTTAAGATTCTAGTCAATTGTGATTCCAAGGTATTTTACGTCGTTTTTTGGTTGTGTCCTTTGGCCGTCTGCGGTTATTGTAGGGGAGTCAGCGTTGAGTCTGTGGTTTGTGAGCAGAAGTTGGTTTTTTGACGCGTTTGGTGTTAGTCTCCATTTATAAAACAATGTCATTGTGTTGTTTGTTAGTGTTTGGAGTCTTTGAGCTACTCTCTCAGTAGTTTTGTCATGTACAATAAGTGCCGTGTCGTCTGCGTATTGTAATATGTATGCCGATCTGTCGATTTGATTTTTGTCTGGTAAGTTCTAATTGTATATGTCATGGCAGTATATATTGTAGAGAAACGGTGAGAGCGGGGATCCTTGAGGGAGCCCTTGTTCAGGGGAAACAGAAAATGACAGTGTTTTGTCAATTCGTACTTGTAGTTGTCTGTTTTCTGGTAAGTTCTCTATGGTGTGTAGTAGATATGTTGGTGTGTGTAGTTTGTATAGTTTGTATAGGAAGCCTCTATGCCAGACACTATCAAAAGCTTTGTTAATGTCCATAAACAGGCAAGCTGTCTTTCTGTCAGGTAGGTGGGTTGCTTGTATATTGTTAGTCAGAGTGAAGAGTGGGTGAATAGTCGAGTGCTGATGTTTGAATCCGAACTGATACGATGGTATGTACTTTCCGACCAGTTTTCCCAGTCGCCGCCTTATTATGTACTCAAAAACCTTGCTAAGTACTGGTAGTAGTGTAATTGGTCTGTAATTGCTCGGTTGTGTATTGTCCAGTCCATTTTTGGGTATAGCGATTATTAAGCCGTTTTTCCATGTTTTTGGAATTATGTTATTTCCGATGCAGTTGTTCAATTTAGTTGGGATCAGTTTGTGTTTCTTGAGTTAGGCTTTTCAGGAGTTTTGATTTTATTTATATATTTCCCGGTGCTGTGTTTTTGATATGCGCTAGGGCTTCATCGTACTCTGTGTCTGTGATCAGTTTGTATGTATAGTTTGGTGAGCTGTTGAAATAGTTCAAGTACCAGTCGTTGATCAAGTTGCAGTTGTCATTGTCGAAGTTAGGATTTGTCGATATGCTGAAGGCCCTTTGATAGTGTCTGGCGAACGCGTCAGCTTTCTCTTTGTCTGTGTACCGTTCTATTCTGTTTTCGTCAATTGTGTCAGTAGTGTTAGATTTTTGTATTGCGCTAGTTTCTTAATTTTTCGCCAGTATGTTTTGTCTTTGTCTTTTTGTATTTCTTTACATGTTTCTAGCCATTTGTCTTGTCGGTATTGTCCAATCAAGGTTTTAATGTTTCTGTTGAGTTCGTTCAGTGTCTTTTTTAGGTCGTTATTTTGAGTGTTTGTATATAGTCTGTACAGTTCTCTCTTTTGTTTTATGAGTCTCAGTATGAATTTGGGTAGTGTATGTTGGTAGAAAGCATTTTTTATTTCCGGGCTAAATTTTCCTATGGCTAGTGAAAGTTGTTGTTGTATGGTTTTTATTGAAATGGGCTGTGCTTTCGATTGAATGTAGTCAGGTATATGTTGTTTCACTTTGTCTATGTCAGTCTTTGTTAGGTTTAATTTTTTCTCTATAGGAGGTGTACTGCCCTCAAATCATTTGTATAATATTTACAAAATTGCAGCAAACTGTCAACAAGCTGATGTATGTTTTTTTTTCACATTTTGAGAGACAATTGGTTATCTAAAATAGGCACACATTTGCTTTCATTTCATACGATGATTTTTTGTCACTTTTTTTTAAATTTCGTCGTTAAAAGGCACAACGTCTTTTAACCTGCTTTGGTTGAAATGGTTTAAAAGCGGTCAGAACCAGCCCATCAGTTGATTACTTCATTTTGACAAGCGATCACTTGTGAACGCTACAACTGGTTGTTCCTAGACAGGCAACAAAGTAACGGAATTACACTATACTATAATTGCTTTTTAATGAAAAAAAAAATAGAAATATTAGTTTTTATGGTCTTTTTATTATTTAAAAGTAATTTTCTTCGTTTCGGTACTGTTTAACTCCATTTCATATTTCTTGTTTTCACACAAAGCAGTTTTTAACCCTAAAGGCTTTCTCACCACAATCGAATACAATTACCAAAAATATCTTCGCATAGTTCTTTCATTTGAAAGGAAAATGGCGAGAAACTCCTGAGGGAATAACCCGAATAAAAGTATTGTATTTCTTAAAGGGAAGGTTAAACCGATAAAGTGACCACAAATGCAACCAAAGAATTTTTCGCTTAAATATTTTCTTTGACATTTATCCGGGATAATTCAATCGAAAGGTTTTTTGGATTATATGCTTAATGGCAGATGCATTGAAGTCGCCATGCGAACAAGCCATGCACTTGATTTTTACAATTATTGGTTGAAATGTATTAAGAGGAAAGGTTTAGAACTTGAAACGCAGCTTGACTAAAACGTAAAATGTATTGCTAACAATGTATTGCTCATGATAGAAGGCGATTAAGAATTATTGGATCAAGCCTAATTAGCCAACAGTTGATCGTGTCAGTTTGGGTATTATAAATGAACTATAAACGAAAGCGCCCGTTTGCCAATCAAATGTTTAACTCGGCTTTAATAGAAGCGTATTAGGGAGACTATTCCGGTATGAGTTTTTCTACTCAAAGTTTTCTATGGTTGCACTGAACAATCCCTAGAAGTTTGATTCAATAGTTCTGAGTCACCCTGTACAATTTCTTATTCTAAAATATTTGCTAACAAATAAATTGAAATTAGCGTTCGAGGCACAAGGTTTCAATGTTCTATTTTCGTCGTGAATAAAATTAACCGCCGTTTCTTCAGGCCGTGGTTCTTAGAGTTTTGTTTTGTTTTCAGGAAATTCCTGAAATCAAGGTATTTTACAATGTATACAACTACTTAGCTACATCAGAGTCGTCGTTTTGGAACTTTTATTACGACTACATGCCCTACACAGACCCGACAGAACTTCTGCCTCCATTTAAAGGTAAAAAAATTGGCTTGTCGTCTTTGCATGTCAGCCGGTCGCGGGTTAATGAAAAAACGAAACAGTCACATGGAAAAAGGAAATTGTCTGCCTGATGTCAGGTTATGATGTGGCTAAAATTTATCATAACTTTTAATAGCATAAGAAATGATTTGCCAAATATTCAAATTGACGTTCTCTGCTAAATGTGTATTTCTTGAAATGTCTGTTTTTGATTAGTCTGGAAATATTTCAAACAGTTTGATTTTTATAATTATATCGATTGGATTCGTAAATGGCACTATTATACTTTCACAAAATATAATTCAATTTATAGCATTTCAATTTGTTGCTTTGGGAACATTTCTTATTGTTCAAAATGGGACTGTGGAAGAAAAATTTACTTACGTTAAATTACGTACAGTCTCGCGGCTTGAGCTTTCTCCCGCTTTGCACTTGAGACATGAACAAGTTGTTCCTCAAAGAGTGCTTACATTTTCGGATTAGAACCTTTCTCATCAAAAGATGTTGGAAATCTGGTATCGCCTCCGTAATGTTTAATTTTCAGTAAAAAATACCGAATTCTTACAAATTTTATTCAAGAATTATACGAGGGAGACTGTTTCTTTTGTCGGCTGGGTAACGCAACTTTGTGTAAAATAGATTTGTTTGTATTTGTAGGACATTCCATGTTAATAGGTGGAAAACACTATGTAACTTTCGATAAAAAATACTTCGACTTTAAGGGAAGTTGCACATATTTATTGGCGACTGATTTTGTTGACCGTAATTTCACCTTGTTGGTGTCTTATGATGCAAATGGCGATTCGAACCAACTTGTACTAGTGATGAACAAAACAGCAGTTTATATTGATTTATTCACAGATGTACGTTACTAACAAATCGAATTGTTTTTAAATATATTTAATTGTTATATATTTGGCAGACCATAACCGTAGATGGATCTAAAGCATTATTATTACCTCTGAACATTGGAAATAACTTCTTGTATAGAGAAGCTGATATAATTACCTTAGAAAGCGAATCAGGATTCAGATTGGAATGTAACAAGAAATTCCAGATTTGTATTTTTGAAGTTTCAGGTAAGTTAAAAAAAGTAGCAATTAATTTATTCTGAAAGCTTTATGTGTATTTATTCTCTGTTCAACCACGTAAATAATTACAAGGCAGCGTGCTACGTATGTGGTTGTGAGTTTTTTGTGGTTTACCTAAATGTTTGAAAAGAAAAATTAATTGGCTATTAAGTGGACGGTTGCACCCTTTTATCCATAGACGACACACCACTTATATACAAACAAAAAACGATGAAAGGGTAATTTGCCCCTCAAAAGCATCACGATGTAAAAACGCACTGGGCAACTTTTTAATGACGATAATTTAATGTCGCGTCTCACAGAAAGCAGCGATTTAGTGGATTTGCAAAAAGTTACACATATGCCCCATCTAGTTGCCGTTTCATTACTTAAATTACATTTACCGGATGATTAGTAATGAGGGGCTCATAGAGACAAACGACAGAATTTTGGTGATGACACGAAGCTTTAATCATCATTTCGTTTCAGTGTTGAAATAATGTAACTTTGGTTAGTGTTGCGTGCTGATAAATTAATTTATACATCGCTTTTAACATCTTTTTTTAAACTTTTTATTTTTATTGTACCAAGTCTTCAAAATTCAGAAATTCTTATAAACTATACTTCGCTAAATTATGCATAAAAATCGATTGATTCTGCCCAATGTGTTCAGGAATAACAACAGTGCCCCCAAATTCGGTTAGAACCCATTAGCTCTCTTCATCTCGCAAGCGACACTTTGAAAGGACTTTTGTTGCCCGATTTACCATTTCGGAATCGGGGGCATGCAGTTTCTGGGCAATTTCAATATTTGCAAAGTCCACTTTTAGGATGGCATTACGGTCGAACTACAGGCCTCTGGGGTTCTTATAATAATGAACCATTTGATGATTTGATGACTCCAAATGGATCAAGAATTAACGCAACTACCTCACAAAACCTCGCAGCTTTTGGAGATAGCTGGGCTGTAAGCGAAGGTTGTCAAACTAAAACATTCCCAGGTACCTCTTTGTAGAATTTCGAAGCGGTGCTTTTGAAAAAGTAAATATTTTTGCAGATTTACATTCTCACAAATCACCATCAGCAGAAATTGAGGAGCTTTGTCACGAATTTTTTCACAGCAAAATTTCAGACCTGAGTACCTGTTTTTCGAGAGTACCCAAAGATAATTTTTTGCAAATGTGCATGAATAGTAGCACGACACTTGAAGCTTGTCGCAGTGCAGTTGGATATATTGAAATGTGCCACAGAGAAAATACTCCACTGAACATTCCAGACTCATGCATAAAGTACGAAACATTGTTATTCTACAATGTTGCAGACGGAAGTGAAAATAATGGCAATTTTCAGGTGCGATTTGCTAAATGGAACAGAAATTCGAGAAGGAGATTTTATTAGATTACATGGAAATTCAGTACCTAGAACCGCCGACGTAGTTTTTATAGTCGAAGCCAAGAACTGTAATAAAGATCTGAAGAATCGTAAAAACTTTAATGCAGTAATTGAGTCAATAAACCAGGAACTTCTTCAGTTAAACATAACGAACAACAGGTAATTTATACAGAAAACTCCTGAGAACTTAATATTAAAGCACTTTTTTTCAGATACGCGGTTGTAGTTTTTGGCGGAAGTGGAGTTTTTAATACACCAAGAAGTATGGTTCTAAATTCGAAAACTTTCACTGATTATATTTCAGTTATGGATTATTTAGAGATCCCTGTCGGTAAGCTAGTTCTTTTTTTAAACAATACGATGTGCGCTCTGATGGCTGCATTAACATGAATATAAAATACATGAAAGTGCCACGCGGTTAACTTTCAATACAGGTTTGTTATTAGGAATTTGGAGACTTTTTAACGTTGGTTACATATTGAGTTTCCTCAAAATCTGTGGGTAGCTACACTATTTTGTACAAGGTGCAAACAATATACCGGTTGGGTGCACTACCTTGCGAATTACACTTGATACCCGTTCCGTGCACTACGTGCAACAAAGTTCCATGAATACGGTAACTTTCTATTAGCGTGTGGAAGAGCAACTTCTCGGAGCAATGCCGAATGTTCGGAATTCGTGTGGGCCTTTGATTATTGTCGGAAATTTGCCGGCATCAAAGTATTACGAATTAAAGCAAAGTATCTTCGCGTACCTTCTGCCAATTGTGCGAGACGGTCTTTTACGGCTTAGCCAATTAAAGCCAATTTCAATCAGTTTGCGGACATGAACACAAAAATATGAACTAGGCTAAGCAAATGATTTGGGAAGATGAGACGTGATTAAACAAACTAATTTGTGTATGCAGATGTTTGCGACAATAATGATACAAACTCATGAACCAACACAGGTTCAGTTGATGAGGTGTTATTCAACATCAGATACTTTTTATATACAGGGTGATTCAAAACTGGTGTCATTCCTCTGGGGGTGGTGTTGTCTGGGGGTCTTTAGGGAGTACAGGAAAAATAGTTAAAAAATAATTCTTATCAAAAACTGAGATATTTGCAAAACACTAGATCAAAAGGACGGCAACAATGTTTTTCAAGGTAATCAGTTTCATTAAACTTACGTAAATACCTGTTGATTCTTAAATATTCTACGCTCAAGTAACCATAGATAAACACAGAAAAATTTTTTGTTGAAATTCAATGAAATATGTTAGGGTGACGGTGTCAACAAACAAAGGTTATGGCAAAAACCTATTTAAAATAAAGTTGTTAAATCACACGAGGTGTTCGAAGTTCTGTGCGTTTAACTCCAAACATGCTTGTGATCGTGTAATCACTTTATTGTGCACTCTTCGTAGCATTGGTGGGGTCCCATTTTGAGCAGCTTCTCGTATTCGGTTAATTAACTCCTGCTCAATTTGTACAGGTCTTCAGAAGACCAGATATTTAATGTGTCCTTGTGTCTTGTGTAACTTACATACATGGTATGGTTGTTGATCTCCTCGGTAATTATCCGGTGCATTGTTGCTTGGGAGGGTCAGTTGTTGTGCAATGCTCCTGGTACTCCTACAAGGCTCTGCTGCAATTATCTGAAACCCGAACACCTTTTGGTAGTCCACTATCTGCCTAAATTTCTGGAGCCAATCGTCCAGTGTCTCTAGCTCTTTGTTTGCGTCAGTTGTTACATCTTCCGCTATGTTACTGTGGTATTCCCCATAACTAATAGCGCATCCGCATATTCCGTATTGGTGTACATTTTGCGAAAGAAACAAATGCTTGTTATTCTTGACAAAAGCTATATTCCTGAAACTACGCGTTAATGACAAAAACCATTCTGAACAGACACGGACGTCTCATGCAAAAACCCTATATGCCAATAATTGATATTGACTAGTTTGTACAAGTACAAGGGGTCTCAGTGGTGTGGTGGCGAACGCATCCGCTTGCCATGCGCAAATATTTTTTCCTTAACCGTCTGCCCCAGTCCTGGAGGTTCACGCTTGCGCGTTTCATTGCCATGCTGCGGCTATGCAGATATTTGTTATCTAACCATCCGCCCCAGTCCTGGGTGTTCGCCTTGCTCGTATAGTGACTGCTAACGATGAACGACTAATGATAAAATTAGGATGAATTGTAGCAATAGCAACCGAACTAAAAGCGTGCTTGAACCACAAGAAACTGTGCTTTTCTGAGATTATAATTTCGGTTGCTGTTGCTGAAATTGATGCTAATTTTATCATTAGCCGTTCATCGTTAGGAGTCACTATCCGAGCAAGGCGAACACCCAGAACTGGGGCGGATGGTTAGGTAACAAATATCTGCATAGCGGCAGCATGGCAATGAAACGAGCAAGCGGGAACCTCCAGGACTGGGGCGAACGGTTAAGGAAAAAATATCTGATTTTAGTTCGGTTGCTGTTGTTAAAATTCATGCTAATTTTATCATTAGTCGTTAATCGTTAGGAGTCACTATTCGAGCAAGGCGAACACACAGGACTGGGGCGGATGGTTAGGTAACAAATATCTGCATAGCGGCAACATGGCAATGAAACGCGCAAGCACGAACCTCCAGGACTGAGGGGACGGTTAAGGAAAAAATATCTGCATTGGGTTCTCCTGCTAAAACCCAATATATTTTGATTGTACAAACTACTCAACATCAAGGGCCACAATAACAAATATGAAAAGATATACTTTCGAGGCCATTCCTTGAAACAAGTGGGTTTTTCGGGTTTTTCGGCCGTCGTTCGGTAGAATTCCAATGTATTCCTGGGTTTCAGTCAATTCATTGTCATGCGTTTCGTCCCGGGTCTACCTATTGGACTCGTCAGTAAGGCTTAGGTAGACCCTGCCTTATACGCCGGACACCGGTTATACGCGTTCGGACGTAATGAACCGAGCCGGCGTAGATCTTGTGCGGTGAGATGTTGGCAACCCGTGTTGCTGATGCTGCCACTCGTTCCATTCTGCTTTTTTGTTCCCAAGCATCTATCTTCGTTTTGTATATTCTTTTTCCTGACTGTACTTTAATTCATTCCAATGTATTCCTGGGTTTCAGTCAATTTCATTGTCACTAATTATGGTGTTATGTGATGAGCCATGCGTTTCGTCCCGGGTCTACCTATTGGACTCGTCAGTAAGGCTTAGGTAGACCCTGCCTTATACGCCGGACACCGGTTATACGCGTTCGGACGTAAATGAACCGAGCCGGCGTAGATCTTCAAAATCGGGAACAAAAAAGCAGAATGGAACGAGTGGCAGCATCAGCAACACGGGTTGCCAACATCTCACCGCACAAGATCTACGCCGGCTCGGTTCATTTACGTCCGAACGCGTATAACCGGTGTCCGGCGTATAAGGCAGGGTCTATCTAAGCCTTACTGACGAGTCCAATAGGTAGACCCGGGACGAAACGCATGGCTCATCACATAACACCATAATTAGTGACAATGAAATTGACTGAAACCCAGGAATACATTGGAATGAATTAAAGTACAGTCAGGAAAAAGAATATACAAAACGAAGATAGATGCTTGGGAACAAAAAAGCAGAATGGAACGAGTGGCAGCATCAGCAACACGGGTTGCCAACATCTCACCGCACAAGATCTACGCCGGCTCGGTTCATTTACGTCCGAACGCGTATAACCGGTGTCCGGCGTATAAGGCAGGAGGGTCTACCTAAGCCTTACTGACGAGTCCAATAGGTAGACCCGGGACGAAACGCATGGCTCATCACATAACACCATAATTAGTGACAATGGAATTGACTGAAACCCAGGAATACATTGGAATGAATTAAAGTACAGTCAGGAAAAAGAATATACAAAAGTTCGGTAGAATTTCTTCTTGACGTTTCGCAAGCACGTGCGGCTTGCATCTTCAGAAGTGGTTTGCTTGAACGCTTACACTGTTCTGATGCGATCCCTAGGGCGCAGTCCGTATTTATGCACCGGTTGCGATGACGTGGTTTGTGATGATGTGGCCTGTGTCATCGGAGCCTGCGCATTCTGTTGGCTGTTGCTATCCTCCGGTGTACTGGATTCTCTCTCCTGTCCTGAGCTGTTGCTTTTCTTGCTGTTTTTGCGCACCCCTTAAACCAACGATCTGGTACCGATATGTCGATGACACGTTCGTGCTATGGAGGCATGGACGCGAAAACATGGACATGTTCCTCGACCATCTAAACAAACAGCACCCAGACATCCAATTCACCATGGAAGTTGAACAAAACCACCAACTAGCCTTCCTGGATGTTTTGGTGTCTAGGCAGGGGAATCGTTTGGACCACAAGGTATATCGAAAAGCCACCCACACGGACAGATATCTTCACAAGCTATCTAACCACCATCCGAGTCAGAAGCAGGGAATCATTAAGACTCTCACGGATAGAGCCAGAAAAATATGTGGACCACAACATCTAACAACGGAACTACAGCACTTGGAAAAAGCTTTTCTACAGAACGGATATTCCCAGTTGGACATCAAAAAAGCTGTAGGAGTGGGACGTGCTGAAAAAAGTGAGTCCACTCTGAAAGCTTTCCTGCCCTATGTTCCCAGGGTTACGGACAGAATTGGGAGGCTCTTGAGGAAACACAACATAAGAACGGTCTACAAGCCCACAACAAAGATCCGAGAATGTCTAGGGTCAGTTAAAGACAAAAGACCTCATCTAGCAACTGCGGGAATCTACCGGATTCCATGCTCCTGTGGAAGCGTCTACATAGGAACTACTAAGAGATCGGTTGCGACAAGATTAGAAGAACACCGACGGAATTGTAAACTGGGACATGTGGAGAAGTCGGCAGTGGCGGAACATGCCCTCAGCGATGGAACACACAACATCTATTTCGGAGAGGCACAGGTCCTGGCCACGACAACAGGGTATCGCCCCCGACTAATACGAGAAGCCATTGAAATCTACAAACACGACGACAATTTCAACAGAAAAGAAGAGACAATGGCGCTGAACAGGATATGGTTTCCAGCACTCACCAACGCAAAAACAGCAAGAAAAAGAAACAGCTCAGGACAGTAGAGAGAATCCAGTACTCCGGAGGATAGCAACAGCCAACAGAATGCGCAGGCTCTGATGACACAGGCCACGTCATCACAAACCACGTCATCGCAACCGGTGCATAAATACGGACTGCGCCTGAGGAATCGCATCAGAACAGTGTAAGCGTTCAAGCAAACCACTTCTGAAGATGCAAGCCGCACGTGCTTGCGAAACGTCAAGAAGAAATTCTACCGAACGACGGCCTAAAAACCCGAAAAACCCACTTGTTTCAATAACAAATATGGTTAGCTAGAAGAAAATTTGGTGAGCTTTGGTGAGGTTAACACGGTTGGGTTGACTATTTCCGATGGACCAATTAATCCCGAAAATATAAACTTCGAATTTCTTGGAACTTCATTGAAAGTCCTGATTTAGATAATATACACTAAAAGTTCTATTGTAATTTTTATACTTAGTTTTGTCATAATATTTCACTAATTGGCGTGAGATAGACATTTAACAGCTACTAACTTGGAACGTTTTTCGAAGGACTTTCGCGTAAGCTCACGCTACACTATTCTTTTCATACCCGCTTCTATTTGCTTTAAGCTGGGACTGACGTATGTAGTTTTTTTCACTTTTTCAGTAGTTACTTTCTCTAAAATACTCATTTGCCATGTCCAAACCAATAATATTTCTCCCTTTCATCATTTTTGTTCCTTTCATCAGTTCCATTCTATCCATTTCATACCCGGAATAACAGAAAACTGTAGATACATTTTAGATAAGGTTTACTCTTTTAAAACAACAAATCGAAGTTATTATACCTAACACATTCTGTTATCAACATCGTATAAAATTTAATTGAATTATAATATTATTGCAACTGTAATCATATATGTTCGTAATTTAATTTAATTATATTCACCTATTGCTAACAAAACAAGAAACAATGTTTCAACATTTAGTCGTAGTGTATCATAATTACTGTTTTATTCTAGTTGTCATCAAATATTGCAATAAGCTATTGTACCAAAAAAGAACACAAGGACATAATGAGAATAACAATAATACCAATTAATTAGTCAATTAACCATATACATATTTTAATTATTAATTAAATCGTTGCCAACCATATCTATTTGGTTTTCAGGGAATGGAAATTCTGATATATATAGAGCTATTATATTTGCAAATAAATTGATGTTTAGGCCAGGAGCATCAAGAAATCTCGTATTACTGCCATGCTCCCCCTGTGAGGAAGATAATATGCAGGTAAAGATTATGTACATACATAATTATGATGATTGTAAATGTTGCTTAGTTTAATTAATCTAAATTGGTTTTGATATTATTTGACTTCATGGTTTAATTGTTTGTTTCATTGTTGTACTATAGAGGGAAATATTCTCAGTGGAGACTTCCTGGTCTGAATCTATTTAATTGTTTCATGTGTTTAAACGTTATTTGCAGTTTCAGGTACAAAGCGAGACAATATATATAACCCAAGCTCGAATTTCTCGGTGTTAGTTTCGCGAATCTCTAATTTGGTTGGATTTACTCCAGTAAAGACGTATTGATTTTCCTCATAGCCAGAACTCTAAAGGATGGTAAACACGAACATCTTAAGCCTTCATCCAACTAGCCGTACAAAAGCCCGAAATAAACCGATACATTTAAAAGGAAAAGAAACAGTTCTACGAATAAAAACCTGTTTGATACGCATGGATTAAGCCATTTCATTTCAAGGGGAAACTCGGGAATTCGTGAAAAGCCATTATTTAGCTTTTTTAGAGGTTGACTTGCGTATGAATAAATTAGAATTCGGAGTTTTCCCTTGGGCAAAATATCATTCAGTGTATTAGGGTGAGCAATTGATTATGGTGATTGATTAAATTGGCCATACCAAAGAACATGTCCGCAAATTCTCGCTAAATCCGATTTTTTATTACTTTCGCTCTAGTTGATTTCTGGTAGTACGTACGTAGTACTTATACTCTAATTAAAAATGGAGCCATGTTGGTTATATTTCGAGTCAAACCTGGGCTGATTGGTGTGTGAAAGTGCGAAAATTTATGCTTATCAAAAAAAGTCTACCGCCCACTTAGTGGGTTAGACAGAAGCTTAACGCGACGATAATGATTCAATGTGGAAAAAAAGATGATGGGAAATGCGTATAAAATCTATTTATTTAACCGACAGTTCGCCTTAAAAGTTTTCATTGCCATGTGAAACTAAGCCATTTGGTGATTACTTTGATCATGATAAATATATAATTTCACTTTGAACATGTTTGAAACCCAAAAGTTCAACTTTTAATAAAATGATTTGTTAATTGGAATTGGAGTATTCCGTATAGGCAAGGAAATCGGGTCAGTGGTGCAAGTAAGAGAACACTCGAAAATACGTCATTCCTATTCTTTGTGTGCATCAGACAGGCGTAATTGAGGACAGAAATACCAAACAAAATGAGAAATTTGTCAGCGAATTGCTTTGGGAATTTGCACACTTTCTCAATGCTCTTTTCTTTAATATAAGAACTCAACTCTGTTAATGAGTTGCCTTAAGCAGCATCTACAAAACAACTTGGTGTTCGTATAAAAACCCAAGCATAAAAACCCTTGGCACGTTTTGCTTTTCAATCAATAATTAAAGTATCGGGTTCGGAGCTAGGAGATACCTGAAAAGGCACAAAAGATGCTTCTTTGATTCACTGATACACAAAACAATCTTATACGAGAAAAAGAGCATGTTACACACTCAAAATCTTGGTGGTGTGAATGTTGACGATTTTTTATTTACGAGATGGCTTTAAGGAAAATGCAATGCCTGTTTCATTTCTCTTTTTGCACTTACTAATAGGTAGCAAACGCTTTCCTATTTTCAATTGAAAATTTATGTCGTGACCATTATTTTTGCACGTTTCAGATTTTAAACTACTTAATAATATACATGTTGATTCAAAATTGGTATCATTTTCTTCAAAGGGCTCCGGGGACTTTCTTTACAATTTTAAAATAACTTTGAAATTTTCGGAAAATTTAAAATTTCTGTGCAAATGGTACGTTTTAATAGGTACATAATTTATGTTCAGTTTCTACAATTCTGCTCCATGTAAAAAATATATAGTTTTCGAAAAAAATATATTTGCATTCTTAACCCAGGGTCTATATGGTTAACTTAAATTTTACATGCAATGAAGTCTTGATAATGATTTTTATTTTTATATATATTTTGATATTTGTTTGTTATTGTGGGTACTAAAAATACCGATGATTCATTAATCAGAATAACTCTCATTTTTTATTGAATTGTAGTAACACATGTATGTATTTTTGACAGTACTTGATTCCCTATTGTAAACAGTCGGTTTTTATGAAAATTGGTGGCGAAAATCTAAAAGATTAGAATCAGACGCTTAGCGATATTAATATTCAGATGATTGACAACTTGTAATGGGAAACATTAATACTAATGTGTTTAATTTTGAATGATAATTCAAAAATCTTTTGGCACTCTACTGTTAAATCTGGATTTAAAAATATTCAAAACTGTGTTTCTCAAGCTAAACATACCACAACGAGTAAAAGCGGTTTTCGCCGTAAATGCAATATTAGCAGTTCGTTAAGAAACAACTGTATAATCACTAGATTTTGCTAAATTCTCATTGCGAATTGACGACTTGCTTATTCCACTACCTGGAGACATTTTTCTTAATAATTTTTTCGGCTTTTCCAATAGACAAATCAAATGTATTTCTTGGCCCGGTGTGGGAGTTTCCCTTCATGTCTCCTGGCTGCTATGGCTATTTCTTCTTTGACTGTCCGCACCTGTAGCTCACGATGCAGATCTTTATTCCCAACATACCCGGGTGCATTAACAATGTTCCTTAGTACCCGGTTCTGGAACACTTGTAGGCAATTGTAATTGCTTTGTTTGGTACAACCCCACAACGTAAGGCCATATGTCCACACTGGTTTAAGGACTCGTTGGTAAACCAGTAAATTGTTTTTAATCGAAAGCTGCGAACCTCTTCCCAGCAGCCAATACATGCTTTTATATTTGAGTTTTAATTGTTCCGTCTTCATTTTAACGTGAAATTTCGATCTAAGCTTGGTATCAAGGTTAAGTCCTAAATATTTAGCAGTTTCTTTGCGAGGAATAATATTGCTATTTAATTTCACCGCAAGATAATTTATATTCCTATTTGTAAAATTGATGTGAACAGATTTATTTTCGTTTAATTTAATCCGCCACTGTGCGGTCCAAGCTTCTATGGCGTTTATTATTGAGGCGTTTATTTATTGAATATTGGCAGTTGTCTCTTCTATGGAATTTCCTACTGCTGCCAGAACTGCAATATCATCAGCAAATGTTGCTAGTTTTGTATTATCTTATATCGGTATATTGCAAGGTATATATGCATCGGTATATTGCAAGTATATAACAAGTACAGCTCTGGTCCAAGAACACTGCCCTGCGGGAGTCCAGATTTTATGAATTTTAACTCCGAGTATTCGTTCTCTGGTTTGATTCTGAACGTTCGTTGATCTAAATATGATTCCAATAGCTGTACATACTGCAATGGAAAGAGAACCGTTAGTTTCTTGATGATGCAATCATGCCAAACTGTATCAAACGCCTGGGCGACGTCTTGAAAAACGGCGGAGCATATCTTCTTTTCTAAGCACTTTTCGATTATTTCTGTTATTCTGTGTACTTGATCGACTGTAGGGTGTTTAGTGCCAAAGCCAAACTGGTGGTCAGGAACCATCTGTCCCTAATCAATTATCTTCTTCAGCCTTCTATAAAAAAGTTTCTCAAATAATTTTGATAACACCGGCAGAAGAGAAATGGGCCTGTAAGATTTAGCTTCGTTTACAGATTTGCGGGGTTTTGGTATCATAATCACATCTGTCGCTTTCCACAACATAGGAACGTGTTTCAAGCGAAACGGGCATTAATTAAATGGGTAATCTTAATAATCCCTTTTTTTGGGAGTTGTTTGAGTATGTCTCCCGTAACTAAGTCATAGCCTGGAGCTTTTTTGGAATGTATGTTTTCTTTTATTTCTCTAATTACCTTTGGTGTAACTAAGTTTATTTCTGATTTTTTTGTGCTATTTCCATTTGAGGACATTCTGCCTGATTCTCGTTTGGTTGGAAAATACTTTCTAGGTGTGTGGCAAATAGAGCAGCCTTTTGTTTCTTGTCTCTAGTCCAGGTGCCACTTTCTTCTCGAATTGAAGGTATTGGTTTTATTGGTCGGTTTAATCTCCTAGTGGCTTTCCAGTGTGTATAGTATCAGCTCTGATCAGCAGCTAGTTCCCTCAGGTACTTGTTTATTGACTCATTTTTAATTTATTGAATTTCCTTTTTTAGTTGTTGGGTCAGGTTGTTTTTTTTTGTTTTCTCTCGTTTTGAGAAAACGGTTTTGTTTTCTCTCGTTTTGAACTTTTGCCACTCTTTTCTAGCTCTCCTCTTCTCTTTTATAAGTTCTCGTATTTCCTTGGGATAGTTTATTCCAGCGGTTTTTCTTTTTATTTCTGGGGTGTTGTTCCATGCTGCTTGCTGAACATCACTAATTAATTTTATTGATTCAAATTCTAAATGATCTACTGACTTCATAGGTACATTCAACTTAATTATTTCGTTAATTTCCAGTTTAAGATTTTCCGTCAGTTTTGTTATTTATTAGGGTCGGATATAATTGTTTAGTTATGACATTTTCACTGAGCGTTAGTAGGATCCGTGAATGATCATACGATAGTCCCTGTTCTTCTTCAATGTGTACATGACTTACCCCTAGTTTTCTTGAGACGCAAAAATCCTGGAGACCTGGAGCCTTATTGATATCTTTTGGCCAATTGGTAGGTTTTCCAGTTGAGTGCCATTTGGCATCCATTTTGGTGATGGCTTGGTACAGTTCCTTTCCCTTTTTTGTCATCATGCGCGAATTCCAATGAGTGTGTTTGGCGTTAAAGTCTCCGCCGACAATGAATTTTTCTCCCGACGCATTAAAAAAAAGGAATATTCATTCCTGCCAATATTATGCCCTGGAGGTGAATACATTGCTGCCACCGTAATTTCATATTTTCTTGTTTTGATGTTCACACTCGCAATCTGTACTTTCTCCGTTTCATACCTCTGTCTTTTATAGCGAATTATATTTTGCTTTATTATTACGGCTGCTCCGTCTCTTGCAGTGTTTTGCGGGCGAAGTGCATGTTAGATTTGGTATCCGTTTAATTTGATATACATTTGATCTGTAAAATGTGTTTCCGAAACAAAACATAGATCAATATGCTGGGTTCCAAATGTAACTTGCAACTCCTGCTGGTGTTGCAGATGTCCATTTCCATTCCACTTAAGTATTCGCAAATCACTTACTATGACGGTTTGATCGACGGCTTGGCAAGTTTTCCAATTGGGCTAGTCCATCAAGTACAAATTTATTAAACTCTTCTTGTCTTTTTTCCTGCGGTTCCATCTGTTTCATATTTTTTTGTAGCATTACTGTTGTAGAATCAGTACTACTAGTCCTTTGTGCTTGTTCTAGTGCCCTTGTCATTTGGGAATATGTTATATAGTCTTCTACTTGTCTCTGTCCATTTTTCTATTGTTGCTTGCTTCTGAATGCTGTCTATCTTGTAACTTCTTATTGTTAGCTTTGTTGCGTAACTCTTGTAGCGTTATGGCTGTGGTGCATCCCCTATAGCTGGTAGGATGCGCCTCGCCACAGTGTATGCATTTGGCCGGGGGTATTGCTAGGTTCCCTGTAGTCTTTTGTCGGATGCTTGCCAGTACATTTCACACATCTCGGTTCTTTTCCGCAATATTGTTGGGGATGTCCATACTCCTGACAATTTTAACACTGCGGAATAAGTTTGGGTTTTTTGAATGCTTCTATTTTGACTTTCATATGTAAAATGTCTCCAATTTGGTAGATTTTTTTAATGTCTTCTTCTCTGCTGAAGGCTAACACAAATAAGGGTAACGGAGTTTTGCCTTTACTTCTCAAAAGCTGGTGAACATCCAATATATTGAATTTTTTATCCTTTAGATCTGCAGTGATATCTTCTATTTTGCAGGTGTGGTGTAAATTTCTAACCACCACTTTGATTGATCTAGACTGTTCATCTTTAAAAGAATGCCATTCCAGGTTCATATTTTTGTTACACAGTTGTTAAATTCCTATAGTCGCTTTCGTCATTGACATTTATTTTTATCTTACCTCCAACAAGCATGCTTGTCTGGAACTTTATTTGATTTTTCACCAAATCATCAGTTAAGCCATTGTAATTTTGCTGATAATTACTGGTGGAGGTTTCTTTCTGTATTGTTTTGCTGGTGTTGTAGAGTGTTTTTGATAATGTTACGTTGCACCGGTTCTTTTGGAGAGCTGCATGTCTTTCTCTTTTTAGCATTCCTTACCCTAATCCATTCCGTTTCCTTGCTTAGTTCTTCTTCGTCTGTGCCGCATTCATCTTCCTCTTTTTCAATGTTTGTGTTTGATAATTTACCCACGTTTGTGAACGCCCAAATTATGTCGGTCGGAACGAAGTGAACCAGTTTCGCCTATTCAGTTCAAATAATTTACATTGAAAACATTAGCATATTATCTGTGGTTTTCACTAAACCCTATAACATTTCCAATACAACGATACACACCTAGCACTTCTTCCAACAAATCAGGTGAATGTATTTTTTTAAGTTAGTTTTTGCTTTAAAGCGTTAAATTTAAGGAAATCGAACTCTAAATTACTAACAACGAGATTAATTAGTATTTATAATATACTATTATTAATTAATTAATATATTAATTAATATAAGTATTAATAATATATAATTAACTTCAAGGAGTAATGCATAAAAAATACAAAAATAACTTTGGCGACTTTTGTGTGACATATTTTGATGTAAAGTAGAGTGTAAGGAAAACAGTTTTGGCTATTAGTTGTATTAAGTTATAATAACTTCGGCTTTAACAAACTGCAACGCTACCTTTAAGACGTGAAACAAATTTACAGCAGGAAAACTTTTTAAATTTGTCATAAATATGGAATTGTTATATTGAATGAAACCCTGTAAATGACATCCGATTTTATGATGAAAGAAGTTTTTCTGCTTACATTTTTTGTTCGCTCAAAGCTTTCATGAAAATAAACATGGGCTTTAATAAAAATGTTGATATAAATTGCATGTTTCCAGCATGATTACGCAACGGTCCATCAAGTTCTGTTTGAAAGTTCAGCTTCATTGCATATTTTGTTGAACAATTCCTTTATCGTCAATTCTCCAGACATGAAGAAGAAGGAAAACAGGATTCCATACGGTAACTAAATATAAACGGCGATTTCCGTCCTTATTTTTACGTCAATATGTATTTTCAGGCATTGATATTAACAAGGCGTACACCAAAAAGGATGTAAAGAAGCTAGACGGGGATCAAGTATTAAGGAATTCAATCAGCTTTTCCAAATCATCGTTGGGATGTTTTTCTCTCGCCTTGGAAACAAACGGTGAGCGAAACGTTGATTAATTTTTTTGTATAGCTAGATTACATGCGTTTACGTTCTTTGCTTGACAGTGGAAAGAAGCAAAGTCCTCAACTTTTCATTTATTTTGAGCAGATTGAAATAAAATCGTATATTCCGTTGGGGAAACGAATTTATAAAAAATCAACTGCACAGTTCTAGTTCATTACTCAAGGTTTTCATGTTTTTGTATTGATTTATAGCTAATCATTATTTTTAAGAACAAAATTAACTTTCCATATATTTTCGGTTTGTATTCCCGCAATTATTCGGTGGCCGCATTTAGAGACGCACGTCCTCGAATAAAAGGTGCATCAAAATTATTTCGACTGTCATCTATCATATTTTCAGAGTTTATTGACTTTTTATAATTTTGTGTTAGTTCATCTGGCTTTTCGACCTCTTTGACGTTTTCAGTATTCATGTTGCTCTTGCTGCGAATGATCTGAATACTTTATTAATATTCTGATGTTTTTGTATACAAACATTTAAACTGTTTTTAAATACACACCTAAAGAACCGCAGCTCCTTAAACGACCGAATTCGGAAGCTGAAGGCAATTAAACCGAAAAAGAAGTTATTTAAACAAATAAGCAGGATCATTAAAAAATCATCGTTGCAAATCAGTGAAAAATGGAAAATATATATTAAATATTAAAGATGGCCAGATATTATATTTTGCTTGTTTTCGATGTCATAGCATTTTTACGCTAGCTAGTGTGTTCCGGAGTTGCTATTTCGAACCTTTGGATTGCAACACCGGAATAAATGAGGAGAAAATTTGCTTTATTCGAAGGACCAAAGGGTTTTTGAGATTAGTGTTTGGTGGGTATAGTTGGGGCAATCGCAGAAATAATAAGCGCTCTGGCCTTTTGCCAAGTGCGAAACCAGCACTGGTAACCACCGTTTATTACTTCAGTTTGCGATGGGGCTGGGCAGTTCTACCTTTGTAGACTTGTGACTCTTTGTGGTGACAGCTCTTTCTGGCGAGGTTGAGTGCAAGACTTGAAGTGCTTTTTGCTTTCTGGAGATGACTACTGGGTGTAGTCCCGACGAGTGTATGCTCACGACTGTCTGGAGATGATGAGATGACTACTGAGTGTAGTCCCGACGAGTGTGTGATCACGACTGTTAGGGATGTTGAGATGACTACTGAGTATAGTCCCGACGAGTGTGTGGCGAAGACTGTTTGGAGATGATGAGATGACTACAGAGTGTAGTCCCGACGAGTGTGTGATCACGACTGCTTCCGACAAGTGTTTTCTCACGACTGTTTCGAGATGATGAGATGACTACAGAGTGTAGTCCCGACGAGTGTGTGATCACGACTGCTTCCGACAAGTGTTTTCTCACGTTCTGGTCAAGACTGACTACCTTTTCGTCCCTTCTTTCGACTTGCGTTTTGCCAAAATTAGAGAAGCAGGGTGAGGGAAAGATGTTTCCCACGAATTGGTTTTCGGCCCCTTGGGTGGTCGCGCCATTGGAATGTGGGCTGATCCTAAAGGGTTTCAAAAGTAGACCTCCCGCCGAACGCCATAGTGTGATTTCTCACATCCTTCAAATTCAAGATAATGGTCATCGGTCAGCTCTGAAAAGTGAGCCACCCAAAAGAAAACAATGACCAATTATCTACAGGATGCTAGAATTGTCGCGACTTTGATAAGCCGGAGAATCAACCTTTCAATGGCTAAACCCGGAAATAGCACTTGTGGTGACCGGCCCGAAGATCACCGACAGGGGCGCACCATTTTCGGAATTCAATATAGAAAAAGTCACAAGCCCAACAAATCTCTACTACAATGTTCAAATATTATTTGAACATAGTGTGTAAAGGTATATTCGTTTGCCTACAATATTTTCGAAGTTTGTTGTCAAATCATCTGATTTTTTGTTCATGGGATAATTTGTAAAATTAACAATATATTAATTTATAACTAACTGACTTTATAACATACTTTATTTACTATACGACTAGTTGCCAGACAAAGATCGATTCCCTCCTTAAAACCAACTTTTAAACTAGTGTCACATATTTTGTATTGCACTTTTTTCCAAATATGTTAGTAAACTGCTTTAAACATTTCCCTTTATCCCTACAATTCCATTTTTCGAACCAATAGTTCTCTATCAAGAGAATCATGTGCCTTCAATTCCACTACATTTTTTAAACGTTCAAGTATTTTTTCAATGAAATTCAAGTATTTTTTTAATCAAATTAATGAATCCAAGTTGGCGTTTTTCAAACAAGTGACACTGACTTAATAGTTTAAGTAATCATTTAAACAATTCTTCATAGCTTCTTACATTTTTTTTCACACACTGTGGTCTGTAATTGTCAATATCTTCCGGATTTCCCTTCTTAAACATAGTTTAGCAATACCAATTCCTAATTTTAACACGTTTTGCAGCTCAACTAATAATTTAGGAGAGGATATTAATGCAACTAAAAAAATTTGCGAACTTTTTTGGTTGCATGTAAGATTTTTTCGCACCATGTGGCTTTTTTTCGGCGAAAACTGCTTACCGTGTAAACAATTTTTTAAAAAATATTTTATCTTATCTTATAATGACGATTTCTTGTAGCTAATTAAAACATAAATATTTTGTTTAAAATGAGGGTTATCGTAAAATGATAATGCATAAGCCCCTACATAGTTAAACAGCACTTGCTGCTTAAAATATCGTCTGGAATGAGGATTATGATTTGCTAAGGGATTTATACAATTCCGGAGTTTTGCAGGATCAGAGCAAATACATATGAAAAGCTGGAGCCATGGGAAAGGGCACTTTATACGCCATTATGGAAGTAATTATATTGATGATTCATGTATGTTTATGTGCCATAAGAAAAAAAATGTAAGAGACAAAACACATCTAAACAGCATCTAATAAATGGGCGGCCAATTAAAATATTCAGCTTAGTTCGACTTTCCCTGTTAAATACACCATCTCAGTGGCAGTTAAAAAGCAAGCAACTTGAAAAGTTCAGGTCATATTTTGTCATCCATAACTTCAACACCTTTGCGCTATATATTTAATCCAGAATATTAACTACAGATATTTCCTTAACCTTTAAATTAGTCTCTATATCTAGATGACAAGGATCCGCATTCTCATTTTTTCAAATAGTGGAATTTTTCAATTAGTGACATTACACATAAATCAAATTTAAACATTACGATTATGCGATTTGTTAAAAGACCCAATTGTCAGCTTCGACCCCTGCAAACGTCTATCATTATTTCTGAATCAGAACTATCTTAAGTGGTGTGCGATTTACCGCAAAACTGCATGAAAGCGTGTGTTTAATCGCACTTACAAAGTAAGTTTGCACTGTCCCATATTCTCTACCTAGACTGCAATAAAGACAAATACCGAGTCCTTATTGATTGTCGCAATCAAATAGGGTCTTGATTAACAGAGCTATGTGACCTATGATCACTAGGCCGGTTAACTCGATTGTCATTGTTAACTGGAACAGCGCTATAATTGACAAGTCATGATTTACTAAATTGTTGTCTCCATTCGACCAACAATAACTGAATGTATTATGCCAAGATTAAGATTACACCGTAATCGATCAGAATGTTCATCTTGTAATTTATTGCCAAATGTGCACCTAGCCCGTGAGTTATCTAGAATTGTTCATTTTCAGGAACGGTGTTCAGTTCAAAATACTTGGAAGCTGAAAAGAATGCTAAGAAGTTTGCTCAAGTTTTTGCCAAACGATTGGCTTATTCAGCTGTTCCCAGAGACTGCACTGACTGTGAGTGCACATCTCTTCACAATGGTTTATCATATATAGAATGCACACCATGCACTTATCTACGTTCCAATGTAGAATCTCATGTAAGTACTTCTTAAATTAAATAATTACTGAAAACTTAATCTTTTATTTTACTTAGCATCACAGTCTAGATGAAATAAACCATCCCTATTATTTCGATCACCATTAAAATGTGCTTGATTTTCGTGTGCAAAATTAAACTCGCCCAAACAAGACCAAAACATTATCATTAGTGTGTTAATTAAATTTCTGCTTGAAGGATCAATGTTCTATAAGTTTAGTTTCCCATGTTAAATTGTATGGGCGTAGGCTAGTAGATGAATTAAAACCAAGGACACTTAACTATGCATAAGGAGAGCCCAATCCCATTCCTCTAAATGTGCCACTGCCAAATTAAATCTGGGATAAAATATTTGTTACGGAGACCGCCATTTAAAGCTCACCAGTTTCAGTCGACTAAAGCAAAATTACTTTTAAATCACTGCCAAATCAAAGTTATGTTCTTTGTTTAATGGTAACCCCTACATATAGTTACGTTGAAAACAATATGTTGAGAGTATTAAAAGGTGTATGAAAAGTAAATTCTTTGAAGGTATTTAATGCCAATGTAAATTTCTATAGAATGTTCAAAAAATTGCGCTCTGGTATTAAATATCTTTCGACTGGATTAAAAAAATATATATACGGGGTGTCAATTTGAAAAATTCCCACTCTTAATATCTTTCTTGCAGTTAGAAACATGAAAACTCCGAAACACACGTCAATTTTATTTGTAAGGGGGACACTTTAGCTAAATATTTTTAGCCTTCTTGTTTCAACCTCCTAGGAGGGATAGATGTCACCCTTGAAATCTTAAAATGGGAATGGGGGTCACGTGGCACATTGTTTTAAAGGATCTTCAATTCTCTTTTCAGTGGTATCCTACCTTGTTGCTTTTTGTACAGATATTTCCGACTAATCGCGTCTCAAAGTTGCAGAAACAATAAAACTTTCCTGCATTGCGACCTGGGTTTCCAAGTTCGTGTTTAAACAAAAACTATTGCATTGGCTCTCCTTGCAGCATAAATGATTATAAGAGTAGGTGACACCGCTAAAATCAATGAATAACAGAAAAAAATCCAGTTTAATCAATTGATATCTAATTTATTGATTATTTAACTTCGAAAAAAAAATAAAAATAACTTTTTATTTGCGGAAGAGAAACTTCTACAATAAAACACATGCGATCTATTTACGCAGTATCTTATCAGTTGTTCAAAATGTTGTCCATTTTTCTGTAAACTCCTAACCTCCCTAACATTTCGGAAAATTTCACCGGGAATTGACCGGCATTCTGCTGCAATTCGCCTTTTAAGTTCATCAATATCAGCAGGTTGTGTTTTATAAACAATGGACTTTAGATGTTCCCATAGAAAGAAGTCTAAGGGTGTTAAATCAGGTGATCTTGGAGAATATTCTATTGGGCCCCTTCCGCCAATCTATTTAATCGGGGATCTCTCGTTTAACCAATGTCGGACCGGAAGAAAATAATGAGGTGGAGCACCGTCCTGCTGGAATGTTAACCAATCCTCTTATAGAGCTGAATTACCGGCTGCATCAATTTGAGTTTCAAGGTCATGCGTGATAAGAGGATCAATAGCCTCTTCAAGCATCTTAACGTACAGATCACCTGTCAAGTTTCCGTCAATAAATAAAGGACCCATAGTGGCATTTCCAAGAATACCAGCGCAAGCATTAACTTTTTGAGGGTATCATGTATGACTTTCTCGAAAAATATGCGGGTTTTCGTCACTCCAATATCGACAATTTGGTTTGTTAACATTTCCATTTAGAAAAAATGAACATTCATAGGTGAAACAGATATTTGGCAGAATATTGGGGATGGCGTTGACTTGAGGACTCATGAATTCACAGAACTCTATTATTTTATCAAAATCATCGTCATAGAGTTCTTGAAGTAGCTGCATTTTGTATGGATGCAGTTCATGCATTTTCAGTGCTTTTCTTACAGTCTCGTGTGATATTCCTGTCTGTTCTGCTACTGTCGGCAAGGAGTTGGTGGTCTCTGCAGCAAATAATCCCAAAACCTTCCTTTGAGCTCCTACATTCATCATTCGTAGTTTGTTTCTTTTTCTATCACTCACCGAAAGAGTTTCAGATAACTTTTTTACTAAATCCAGCACATATCTGTGACTTACTTCATGATTCCAATTTCTTTCATTGAAAACCAATGCCGTCTTTCGTGCGTACGTTGTAATCTCTGCATAAATAAAAATAATTTCAGTTCTTTCTTGAAGAGAATTAACTATTCTCATACTTTATGCACTATATAAAAGTTATCATTGAACAGCCCAAGAAGAAAAAGCGAATTAACAATAAGATTTGTATTTTAGCTATATCTTTAAAATTTTCTGACCATGTTTTTTGGTTAAAAAAACAACGTATTTTTAGAATTTATTGAGAGAATTTAAAGGCTTTTGTGGAATTTCAGCGATAAGACATCCAATGAACGCAAATTAACGAGGTACTCGTAGTACGAGCGAAATGTTATTTACAAATAATTATTTTCAAACAAAGTTTCAGTTCAAACAAAGTTTGAAACGGTACCACCCATGGGCGTAGCAAGGAAGAAGTAGGGGAGGGTCATGCCACTGTAAAGAGAATTGAAGGCCCTTCAAAACGCTGTGACACTTGACCCCCATTCCCATTTAAGATTCTAAGGGTGATATCTACCCCTCCTAGGGTGTTGAAACAAGAAGGCTAAAAATATTTACTTAAAGTGTCCCCCTTACAAATAAAATTGACGTGTCTTTCGGATTTTTCATATTTCTAACTGCATGAAAGATATTAAGGTAGGGAACTTTTCAAATTGACACCCCATATATAGCTAGAACAGATAAAGCAGTGAACTTTGCACATAGAATTTAACTGAAAATGTTTGAAAAAAATTTTTTTAAGTGACTCCGTTTTGCTCAATTAATGCAATACAGAGTAATTTTATTTTATTAATAACCGCGTAGGCTGGTCTTTTATTTGGTGTTATCTTACTGTTTTACATTTACATGATTTTATAAAAAAAAAGTTTGCTAATTTTGTTAGAAGGTATTTTGGCAGCTGTTTTGCCAATTTTGCAAAAAATACAATTTGCAAAAGCATCCAATCTCAGTTAGTTCATAATTCATATCCCAGAACTTAAAGGAAAAGCAAGTATATTTCTGATAAACTGAGTTTGATCCTTCTAGATAAACAGCAATATTTGCAATCAAAAACATTCCTGTCAAATATTCATATTTAAAGAGAACTAACCTGCCTTAGGAAGCAAATCTTCACTTGAATTTGCTGTTTTCAATTGCGGGTTGAGTTTCCGGATATCCTGTATATTGAGTAGTACTTTTAGCGTAGTCCAAGCGTTCGAGCAAGCTGAAACACCATTTCTTATGTGGAAACAGCACTACGACATTATTTTTGTGAGTCTTCTTCATTGAAAGTGGATAGGATGGTCGGCAGTCCTTTGAGGATTAAAGTGGCATCGTTGACGAACTTTCATTCGCTATCAAGTTCCACAGATATCCTTTGATAATCTGTGTCAGATTTTCGAGGTCCAACAAGTCAGGGGCTCCAGATGGTAAGGATCAGTAAAGTACCGTTTTCGAATATGGTTGCTGGGTCTATCCTGCTTATGGTCCTACTTACGAGGGCGTTTTCCTAGTTTCGGAACATTGTTTTTCGTGCTCGCACTGGTCGTCACCTTTGCTTCACTTGTAACCATAAGGGTTCATATTGTAGTTCTATATTTGCTCTCTTGCGTTTTGGACATGCATGATGGCATAATTCACAGTGTAAGACCGCTCTTACTAGATTGAAAGCAAAACTCACAAAACCACCGGCTACAGTGCTCTCGAGCATCCGTTGATGTTGCGAACTGCAAACACCATTGAACATTCGCTCTGATCGCACTATTTTGCTCGCCTGTAGTGTCCGTGCTGTTTAAAGATAATGTTGACGCACATTTACAATCAGTGTACTTGACACTCATAAAATGAGCTGATTTTTCAATTAATACAGTGCAGTTAGTGCCATATAGCAAATAGAGTTTCGATTAATTCAAATGATATCGTAAGGCTACCATTGCTTCTGTCGAGACACTCAAGGAATTACAATACACTAAGTTGCTCCATTTGATTGCGTACTACCCAAACACTAAATTTGGTATCAACTTTGATTAAAGGATCATGTAAAGTCTACAGTATTTGTTTTAAATCTTATCGATGTTAAAAATCTTGGCTTTTGATTACATATCGATCATTAGATGGATTTGTAATCAAAAGATGGATTTGAACAATCAATTTCGTCTGATCCATTGATATTCAATAGGATCTTAATTTCAGTTTTATTTTAGAGCCCCCACTATTAGCATATATTTCCTTAAATACGCCTTGTAAATTTTATCACGTGCTTATTATTATTTATTGCCTGAGAATGGCACATTTATCATCAAATTTAATAACTTATACGCTCGTCATAAGAATATATTGAAGAGCGAATAATGAATTTTAATGCTGACTGTTTCTAATACATACAATTTTTATGACTAGTACACGAATTATTAATTCTAAAATACTATAAGCCACATGAAACATAATGCAAATTAAAATTAAATTTTCGTTTATTGTTATAAAATTAAAGTGTCGTTTGGCCGTCTGCAGTTATTATAGGGGAGTCAGCGTTGAGTCTGTGGTTTGTGAGCAGAAGTTGGTTTTTTGACGCGTTTGATGTTAGTCTCCATTTATAAAACCATGTCATTGTGTTGTTTGTTAGTGTTTGGAGTCTTTGAGCTGCTCTCTCAGTAGTTTTGTCATGTACAATAAGTGCCGTGTCGTCTGCGTATTGTAATATGTATGCCGATCTGTCGATTTGATTTTTGTCTGGTAAGTTGTAATTGTATATGTCATGGCAGTATATATTGTAGAGAAATGGTGAGAGCGGGGAACCTTGCGGGAGTCCTTGTTCAGGGGAAAAAGAAAAAGAATATGTGTTGTCAATTCGTACTTGAAGTAGTCTGTTTTCAAGTAAGTTTTTTATATGATGTGGAGTAGATATGTTGGTGTGTGTAGTTTGTATAGTTTGTATAGTAAGCCTCTATGCCAGAACTATCAAAAGCTTTGATAGTTCTGCTTTGATAGTTTTGAGGCATGTGGGTTGTTTGTATATTGTTAGTCAGAGTGAATAGTGGGTGAAGAAGGAAGTCATTCCAATGTATTCCTGGGTTTCAGTCAATTTTATTGTTTATTATTTAAACTGTTACAAATACGTTTCGGTGTCTTGATCCACCATCATCAGTTTGTCTAAAATATATATTTACAGTTATCATCAATTTAAATAGAAAACTTTCACCAAAATTCACATATTAAAATACAAATCACACACATATTAAAAAGTACATCCAGAACATTGGTTTTCAGGTGATGAGTCAGGACAAACATGTCTGGGAAAAGACTAGAATCTATTGTTTAGAGATCTAAATTCAACTTACGTATATAGTTGCTACCAACTTCACATTTGACTGGTCACTGAATTTTCCATATTTTATTCGATATCAAGCGAGCGAAACAAAAAAACTGTTTATCTTTCGTCTTTTCTTTGCATTCTAGGAATTGCTTGGCAATTCTTCAATATCAGATGTTTACATTTCATTTACCTGGTCCAATCAGTTCATGCATGCGATCATCTAATTAGCGTATGATACACAGAGCTAAGATTGTCTGTATCTGATCTGAAATTTATTGCATTCTGATGTTTCTTAATATATTTTTACTTAATATATTTTTACTTAATATATTTTTACTTAATATATTTTACTTATATATATAAGTAAAATAGCATTTACAATATCGTGAGCTTCAAGCTAAAAGTGACCATTTAAGTGACAAATTAAAGCGTCGTACCCGGCTTTCGGTGACATTTTCGGATTCAGCAGGTAAAAGTTTTACATAGGAATTACTAAAAGTTAATCATGTTACATAAAAAAAATATTCTTTTTGTAGAATAGTGCATTTTATCTAAAGTTCTGTCACGATTAATCCGTTCATATTTTTATTCTGATATTCTGTCTGGTATTTTTCAGACGTCTTTCTTCCATTATATTCATGCAGTCATCCAAGCCTTCCCCTTTATCTTTTGCAATGAATGCATCTTGTTTTCCAATAAACTTTTCTTAATTAGATAGTACAATAAACATGCTTTTTGTATAATTGATAATAATGTATAACAAATTATATAGCTAATGCAAACATTGTCCGCCTTCAGCAAATCACCATCTAATCAACCAAGTGGAAAAAAAGCAGATTAAATATAAAGAGGAGTGAATGACAGTATATAACATTGAAGCTATAATAATTACTTCTTTTCAGTTGAATCGAATGAATTTCTACCACTTGAACGTAGTGGAAAAAACCAAAATAATTAATTCCCATTAAATTAAGCGCCCACTGTAATGAAATTGGAAGCAATATGCATAACGATTTGACTAACGACATGCCGCCAATCATTTCACCCCACTCCTTAAATAGAACATTTTCCGCCGGAAATAAACAGAACAACATATTTCCAGCACTTGCTCCTCGATTTGTAATTAAGATATGCAAACACGTAAAAGCCCGAACTATTAAAGAATTTACAATTTCCTTGCTGCTTAATCAGCGATGATTACCGTTAAGATTTGAGAAGTTCTTATAGTATACCCTTGTTCGAAATTATTAATTATATTTTACTAAAACTGTTTGTTCAACGCTGCGTTGTCTCAGGAGAAAGTAATCTTCGCATTAGCATAGATCTAAGTATAGTACATCAAACTAGAATTATATTTGCTTAAGACTGATCAGGAAATTGATCGCAGAAACAAGGAGCTTCAATCGCAAAAGCCTTTCGAGCAAGTAGAGTTTTGTTTTTCGTTAACCGATTTGTTTTAGTTTCAACCAACCCACAAGGGACTTGCTTTTAGGAAAATTTTCGGATTATTTCCTCACTCAATTCAGGCACTATATATTCGTGCGACTTATCCCTATTACTCACACTAGACACATTTATTAATAAGCAAACTGTTTACTTGTGCTTTGTTTAACACTTTAAACCTTTCCTATTGTAATTGATGCGTACCTCGCTAAACTCTACTTCTACTGAGATTACGCAGTCGTAAATTTTATTTTTCTTATCTAATGATTTGTTCTTTCAATGTTTCAGAACTCCAATGAAGAAGACGAACTTCTTTAAAGTGTAGGTAATTATTACAACTTTAGATTTAGTTATAAATATGCATCTTTTGTTGAATAAAACATTTGCTAATACTTACGAAATGATTAATGATTAGTGATAATTTAAATCACGCCATAGAATAACAGATATATATATATATATATATATATATATATATATATATATATATATATATATAATATATATATATATATATATATATATATATATATATATATATATATATATATATATATATATATATATATATATATATATATATTAGATTTAGAAAATACTGCAGAGCGTCCAAAATGTGAAGTCGATGTTCGGGATCTACGAATCTCTTTCGTGATCCTTTTCTCCAATGATTCCATTAAATGGTAATAACGAACAAACCGATTGTTTTATTATTGAAAGAAGACACGCGACCTTGCCCTTAAAGCAACTCGTAACTTTGCCCAGCTTGCGCTATGGTTCAATAGCAAAAATTAATTATGATGAGAGAAAATAGTTACGGAATGATCCTAATTGTTAAAACAAAGACCCAACTGAAAAGTTTATGGTACTTGATGTGAACCGAGGATATTATACACATCAACAAATGGCTCTTGGATTTTTTATATACAAAAAGAAATCATATTCAAACAGAAGTTGGCCAATCTGCCGAGTACTGCTTAATAATTAATCGTCTCGCTCTTGTAAGGACCAAGGATAAATATTCTTTATTACAAATACGCTTCGGTGTCTCTTTCTCCACCATCATCAGTTTGCCGGTATAAGTTTTGGTATGAGGGCCAAATTCTTGCATCTGGTTAAGAAGTTTTTCTATTTTTCTCTTTTGCCAACTTTACCTGCAGTTGTCCATCCGATTCAACATGCCATTATTCCCAAGCATCTCAATTAATTGTGTATATTTTCCTGACTGCATTTCAAATTTAAATTGAATTGAAATACAGTCAGGAAAATATACACAATACATTATAATGTAAGGGCATAAAGAAAAATATGTGAAAATATACAGGGTGTATTCCAATGGGCATGCGCCTTTATTTCTTACATTCATTTCATAACAAAATGCAAGGAGTTTCGATTATTTAATTATTGCCCCAGTTTTTGTGGGACTTTTGAGGTTTTGTTAATGTCTGTTCTGAATCATTCTGTATATATTTTTGCAATCACTGATGAAAACTGATTTTACTGAAAGGTCATCATTTTGAATGCAAAACGCGTGTTTAACTTTTATGTGAAAATAACCTGGGCAGCACTGCAATAACTATCACGCCGAGTGCCGAATTTTCCGACTTTCCACAAGGGAACTGTCATTTGTTAATTTGCCTATGATGATGTTGACCGATTCCTCTATTGGTACATTAATTTGTATAGAAACTCAACATCAAAGTTGACAAATTATTCATTCCCTCAGTTGAATTATTTTGAGTAGATTTACAACCTGATATTTTGGCAATGTTGGGAACATCTAGCAAGATTGGTTTGTATGGACCTACTGTTCTAATGCTAAACTTTGAACCTCCGAAAGATGTAATGCAAGAGTAAATTAACAGATAGACAATACAATGATTCGAATAAATTAATTGATATTGGATTCCGAGTCGAGCCACCGTAGCGAGTGGTCGGGTGTTTACGAGCGCGCCAATTCAATAGTGTAAAAGTGCGAAAGTGCCAAAAGTGGGACCAACAAAGCGAAGTAAACCGCCCGGTTTCGCTACCTGAAAAGGCACCAGGCCCGTTTAAACCATGGACTGTGCAACGTTGCCACGGTGAACTTTTCACAAACGGACAATATAGATATATATATATATATATATATATATATATATATATATATATATATATATATATATATATATATATATATATATATATATATATATATATATATATATATATACATACGAGTGGAATTCAAACGAAAGGATGGACCCTGGGAGTTCGCAAGAATCCGAATCGGATTATGCCTCCCAGGATGGTGCGTTCAAAAAGCCACGAACGAAAGAGTCCAATTTGCAATCAGGTGGGAGGAACTCAACCCCAACAACAAGGATGTGATTATCAGGCAAGATAATTACTTCCTAATCAAAACCAACCAGGAGGACAAAACATCAACAATTTTACAACAACTAAAACAAGAAAACACTGTAACAAGTTACAAATTACAAAAAAACGATAACCTCCCACTAATCCGACAACAAAAGTCAGGTCACCACCATATTACACCATCATATTCTGTCGTCGCCACTGGGGTCGACCTGGACATTGAAGACAGCATGTTCCTGGAACGCCTGGAGCAGCAGGGCTTCAGAATAAGGTTCTGCAGGAGAATTATCTCGCGAGAGCGCAACGCACCCACACTCATGATGAGGTTAATAACCGGCGACATATCCACATACGAAAGGTTGATGAGCGACCGTGCGGTTCATTTTTTGGGCCGCATTTTCAAAATCACCGAAAGTAAACCACCAGCACCCGTGCCTGCGCCGTGTGGCAAATGCAACCTGTTCAGCCACAAAACTGAAGACTGCAAACAAGCACCAAGATGCAACAAGTGCCAGGGACCCCATCCAACATCCAAATGCGAGTCACCACTGCCAACCAAGTGCGCAGCATGCAAATCAGAGGACCACGCAGCATGGAGCATGAAATGCCCCAAACGACCGACAGCCCCAATCGTCGGCATCCCAAACGTAAAAATAAAATGTGTAAACAAACGTACGTCCGGGATTGCGGAGACAACGACAGTGGCAAGTAGAATACACACACCCATTACAACACATGACCACATCATAAACAAATACAAACATCAACTTAACAAGACAAACAATACCAACAGAGACGAACTACTAAAAAAACTACGAAAACAATTTATAGAAGACTTCGAGATTGACACCTCCGTTGTTTTCTTCGGGAACCATGTCTACATCCTAATGTTTGACATGCTCCTGCCCGAGGGACGCTCTCCAACTGAACCCTGCGAACAAATGAGACAGACGGTGACGAGCATACAAGATTCAATATGAAAGTACTTTACGCGAACATCAACGGACTTAACAGCAAAAAAACACTTATTTACAATTACATAGAACAAAACGACACAGACTGCTGCATATTTGTAGAGACGAAAACCAAACTAGGACAAACACCAACTTACAGAAATTGGCAGTATATCTATAGGCATGGAAATACCATCAATCATGCCAGGGGCGGGGTCGCAGCTCTCCTAAAACCAACATATAAACTTGGAAGAGCAAATCCTCCCTCCCTCAACAACCCTTTGAACGACTGTCTACACTTTACGCTACCCTACTTAAACGACCTGATACACATATTTCTGACATACATACACCCACACTCCAACCTAGAACAAAACATACTGACTAAAGCGAGCATCTATAAATATGCAATAATTGTAGGCGACTTTAATATGAACAAAAGCAAAACGAAACAGCTTAAAAGATTTCTACAAAATTCCGACTTTATAAAACAGCACACCCCACCAACTTTTCTGATGCCCGCAAACCCAGACTCAACACCAGACGTTCTACTGCACACAAGAAACCTGACAAACACCATCAACAACATAAACTTAACCAACGAGCTTGGATCCGACCACCTGGCTATTACGTTTAACATAGACTTACAACATACGCAACCTACCTCCAATACACCTATAGAGAAAAACTTAAACCTAACAAAGACTGACATAGACAAAGTGAAACAACATATACATGACTACATTCAATCACAAGCACACCCCATTTCAATAGAAACCATACAACAACAACTTTCACTAGCCATAGGAAAATTTAGCCCGGAAATAAAAAATGCTTTCTACCGACATACACTACCCAAATACATACTGAGACTAATAAAACATAAGAGAGAACTGTACAGACTATATACAAACACTCAAAATAACGACCTAAAAAAGACAATGAACCAACTTAACAGAAACATTAAAACTCTGATTGGACAATACCGACAAGACAAATGGCTAGAAACATGTAAAGAAATACAGAAGGACAAAGGCAAAACATACTGGCGAAAAATTAAGAAACTGGCGCAATACAGGAAGACTGGCACCACTGACACAATTGACGAAAACGGAATAGAACGCTACACAGACAAAGAGAAAGCGGACGCATTCGCCAGACACTATCAAAGGACCTTCAGCATATCGACAAACCCTAACTTCGACAATGACAACTGGAACTTGATCAACGACTGGTACTTGAACTATTTTAACAACTCACCAAACTATGCCTGCACACTGATCACAGACATAGAGTACGATGAAGCCCTAGCGCACATCAAGAACACTGCACCGGGGAAGGATAAAATTAAGGCAAAAGTCCTGAAAAGCCTAACTCAAGAAACACACAAACTGATCCTAACTGAATTGAACAACTGCATCACAAATGGCAGAATCCCAGAAACATGGAAAAACGGCTTAATAATCCCTATACCCAAAAATGGACTGGACAATACACAACCGAGCAACTACAGACCAATTACACTACTTCCAGTACTAGGCAAGATTTTTGAATGCATAATGAAACAGCGGCTTGACAAAGTGATTGGAAAGTATATACCTACCTACCAATTTGGTTTCAAACAGCATCACTCGACCGTTCATCCGCTCTTTATTTTGGCCAACAATATACAAACTACCCACCTAACTGACAGAAAGACATCTTGCCTGTTTATGGACATTAACAAGGCTTTTGACAGTGTCTGGCATAGAGGCTTACTATACAAACTATACAAACTACACACACCAACATATCTACTACACACCATAAAGAACTTACTAGAAAACAGACAACTACAAGTACGAATTGACAAAACACTGTCATTTTCTTTTTCCCCTGAACAAGGGCTCCCTCAAGGATCCCCGCTCTCACCGTTTTTCTACAATATATACTGCCATGACATATACAATTACAACTTACCAGACAAAAATCAAATCGACAGATCGGCATACATATTACAATACGCAGACGACACGGCACTTATTGTACATGACAAAACTACTGAGAGAGCAGCTCAAAGACTCCAAACACTAACAAACAACACAATGGCATTGTTTTATAAATGGAGACTAACACCAAACGCGTCAAAAAACCAACTTCTGCTCACAAACCACAGACTCAAGGCTGACTCCCCTACAATAACTGCAGACGGCCAAACGACACAACCAAAAAACGACGTAAAATACCTTGGAATTACAATTGACCACAAACTTAAATTCACTAAACACATACGAAACATCAGGGCAGAAACAATAAAGAGAACAAAACACTTCCGATCACTAACCTACAAAGACAGAGGAATTAGCACAAACACCGCCACCAAAATATATAAAGCTATTTGTAGACCCTTGCTAGACTATGGACATATACTCATGACCAACGGAACAGAAAGGACAAAACGTTATATACAAACAACAGAACAAATTGCACTAAGACTAATAACACGAATAAGACACCCCCAAAACCCACTACACAACCCCCCCACCCAACTACTATACGAACGCACAAACATGACAAAGATCTCGGAAAGACTCATACAGCTACAGACAAAATGGACAAACAACCCCTACAACTGGACCATACTGAATCCCCTTTGTCTTACAAGACCAACCAGACAATCCCGCTTTCGTTTCCCTACATTAACGCTACTCGAACACTTACAAACGCTACGGACTAGTGGACAATAAAATAATTCCTTCTTGCCACTGAAATCTTATTTATTTAATAGTATTGTTAACCTAGAATAAGAGAATTTTCATATTTGTTTTCATTTAGACTAAGACTGTATGTATTAAACAAGGGCAGAAAGACCGATAGGTCGATAGCCTTTTTTGGAAATAAAGATATTTACTACTACTACTAATTGATATTTTTCTTTAAAATTTTTAATTTTTATTGATAGGAAATAAAGAAAGGAAAAAGTATATGCACTGATTACCACATTCTCTAAAAATATAATACAACAAAAGAAATTATTTACGAGAAAAAAATAATTGTAAGTTCGCATGCTGAATTGTTGGCTCAAATACAAAACATCTAAATATAGCTAAGGGCGTCAGCATTCATAAATTGCACACATTTTCTTTTAAACTGCTATGCATCTGCTACTAATAGTTGCGATATTTTTTTACGCTGATAAGAGTTTTATAAGCTACTTCGTATTGCTCCCATCAAATAACACGGATATTGAATAAAAGAAGAACGTTTTATTTTATTTCTTTTAAACTTTTATATCAGAGGAATCCAAGATATAAATTTCTTTCCACTTTGCTAAACATAAAGTCGCTTATAAGGCTCTTGTCTGATGATGTGTTTTGTCATTTTATAAAGGTTTTGTAGTCTTTAGCGCTAAAGCCCGAAGTGTTCAGCGTTAAACGTAGTGTTTAACTGACTTTCCGGTTTTGGTTAAATTGTCTCTAAACTAATTAGGTTTATTACATTTTAATGGCAACACGATAATTTCAAATAATTTGGTTTCGCCTACGTAAATGCGAAGGAAAGGTGACTGACTGACTAAGGTACTTACAAGGGTTATAAGGGGATTTTCAACCCCGAAAATTGCTCTCTGGAGAATTGTGTAACAAGGGTAATGCTATCATTCAAAATAAATGCAGTTTTGCTGACTCTGTCGACGTACATTTATTAACGAAATTTGAGTAATTAGTAGATCTACACAGACGAAATCGATAGATAGTAATCCTTAGACTAAACTGATAACGACAATTCTATTAAAGCGTTGATAAGTCTGAAGTATTTCTTTTTATTTTAGGAAAACTTGCAACCATTCGCAGACAGAATGTTAGTCAATTTCCGATCATCTACTGGTTATTTCAGAAACATGATTGTTACAAATTGCGAAATTGAGAATTATCGTCATCTTGTAGTTTTCACAGAAACATTATTAATTTTTCAAGTCTTAATTTTTTCTATAAATCAGTTTTGTTAACTTTTTCGGCATACAACTGAATACCAAAAGCAATTTGCCAATCGAATCTTGCAAACAACCGGCAACTGGACAATAGGACCACATTGTCATTTGCGCAGTCAATATATTTTCCTTACTCCAGTTAATGTTGATAAATGTAGTAAATTACTTTACATTCCTAGTGGACGGGAGTTTTTAAATAACATTATTCCTAATAATTGTCTTGGACGTGCGGGAGCAAATACACGGCCATCAAAGTATCCCGATTGCAGTCCGTGCGTTTTTTTTTGTGTTTCTGCAAATGGCATCTTCTGCAGACATAGACATTTCATAGACACAAGAAAATTAGATGTTGTTATAGAAAATGCCACCCAAATTAATCGCCGCAAAACAGTCGTTTTTCATCGCCTGCTAACGTGCTTCGACTTGCCTGTGTAGAGGAAACTTATGTGTACGTGAGAATGGTGATAACTTCCTATAGTTTATCTATAAAGGACAGGACCGTACTGCTTAGTCCAAGTGACGGACGATAAGGTCAGTTGAAATAATATTATATTGTCCGAAGATGAACGTAGCAATTATGAATAGTTTGCATATTTCCTTTTTCTTTGAAAGTTTTTGAGTTTTTGAGAACAAAATTAATGAAAAACATTTAACGAATATTGACATACATTTCGCGTATCTACAGAACTATCTAATATAATGCATATTCTTTAATTTAGGCGTAAGAGTGATATAAATGTAAGAGTGCTCTTGAAAAGCTTTTGAAAGTGTAGGCTCATGTTATGGATGGGGATTGCTATTTGTTCAAATTTTATCAAATCCAAAGTGGTTTTGAACAAATATTCTGTTTGTTGGATGGATTTTTAGTTTTTTTCTATCTGAGATTTACATGAAAGCGTTAACACTCTTAATAGTGTTTTTAGTAAAGTCGGTGCGGTGGTGCTGATCTGAGCAAGTTGAATTAAGTGTGCACACTCTTAGCTAATTGCAGCAGCATTTTTTGCTTTGATATTTGATTTTGGAAAGATTTTTTTTCAGTTGAAACACTTGAAGAATTTCTATCCATTATAAGTTGAAGGAAAGCTGAATCATTTTCATAATATTACTTCTGCACATTTTTACCCCAAAGTAGAGTGAAACTGTTCTTCGGATCGAAACCTTAATACTTATACTTCGAATTTTTCACCAACAGCTAGATTCTCTACAAACATTTTATTGTGTATTCACTCTAATTAACCAATGTTGCACATTTTCAAGTTCAGCTTTCAAACGGAGTTTAAGTGTAGTTTTAATATGCATTCTGTGTATACATGCTTTCTCTTATTAGCAAATGGGGAGAAAATTCAATGCTGAATTGACACAGGGCGTGTACCCTGTGCCAATTAACAGTTGTGTTGAAATATCACTTCTATTTTTTGAGTCTGAGTCTTTTACCAGAAAAGATTCTTTAATCACCCTTATGCTACAAGTTGCATGTACCAAAAAATTGTTTTTTGTTGCTAGGAGTTGCTACTTGGAGTGTAAAATAAAATGAAATAACGATGAAATGATATGAACTTTAAGAACTTATTTTTCACTAACTCGAGAGATCTTTAAAATCAAAATTAACTCTCATTAGCCAATTTTACACATGTTTTGTCCTCATTGGAATGTGAAATTCCAGTTCATTTCGGGGGAATTGAATAAATAATTGGTTATTTTCCAGATCCAAGTTGTGTCAAAATTAAAAATGTGCTGCACACTACAGAAAAGTATTACGCTCTTTTAAAAAATTTCGCCTAAAAAGCAAAAAAATGAAGGCTTTTTCTACAAGCTAAGTTATCTGTATGTATAATTTACCCATCAAGTATGCCTACATAACAGGTTGGTCATATCGCAAAAACCATCAATCGCAGAATATTCGGCAGAAACATTTGCAATAAAGGAGACAATGCTGGAAATAATCTTCGAGTTTCTAACTCGACCGCAATGAGGCCGAGGGGTGAGTTTTGCTACTGTGCTATTTATGCATTCCCTTGTTGAACTGTCAGCAAAAAAGCCTACAACTTTATTAGGCAGATACCTTCTCTAACCCTGGAAATAAAGGGAAATATACATTGTATAATATAGAGGGCTCTATTTAAAATGTGTCACTATACAGTTAGTATAAAAAGAGCCTAACTTACATCTAATTTAATGGATCTACAAATGATCAATTTCGGAGATATGGAAGATTATTATTTTTATTTTAAAACAGGCTCGAAAAGCTGCAACCACGAATTAATAAACAAATACAATATGTCGGACAGTGTAAGCGCTCGAACGCTTAAAATCCACCTCTGAAGATGCAAACCACTCGTAATTGGGAAACGTCAGTAAGAAATTCTAATCCACGACGGCCTAAAAACTCAAAAAACTCACCATTTTCTAAGTTTATTTTGCTTATTGATACATAAAAAATAATTTAAAATAAATGTGGGAAAATAGAGTTTTGTTTTGTTCACATCTTTGAAACCGTTTTTTGGTAACCATGGATATTCAGACTTTTTTTCAGTTCTTTCTCTTAAGCCTATAAATAGTTTACCCTCGATTTCAACACGCTATAGACGTCCAAAAATTAAAATTTTGGGTCTTTTCTTCGCTTTACATAATGTTCGCCTGGGGATTCACTAAAATAAAATTTATTACGAATAAAGCAAATTTAAGAACCTTTAAATACATATCTGTTTGTTTTATCCCCCCGCACAATTGGATTTCCAATGTTTACCATTTTAATTACAAATTTTTGACTCTCACTCAAAAGTGCTTAGTGATAACTAGGATATATGTAAGTCCGATTAAATGGTTAGAAAATTGCATTTGCCATAATGAATCATATGGGGGTGTTTCATCTATATATGCACAGCCACATTGAGTTATTTTTTAATTTCATTTCTAACCTTTACACAATTGGTTGGACCAGAAGATCTTTTTCGTTTTTCCTGAAATCTTTGCCTTTAGACACTCATCGATCATTAACAGAAACTCTTCAATTTTAAAAAATTACATTTTTATTTTATTTTATATAAAAATCATCAAATTATTAAAAATGTACGTATCTAATATGCTTATGCCGTCTCATACTGCGGTTTGTTAATGTGCAAAAAACCCTTCTAACAAAAAAGAAGTTAATAGGCAACAAGCAATGAATACATAATAAGCAGAAATCACTGGCCAGTATAAAGGTTAGCGATATAATTTCAAACGATTTAAATCCACACGTACGAACATATTACTTTCTGGAAACAATTTTTTGGTGGAATGTCCAAAATTAAAAGAGACGAAATGCAAATATCCCTAAAGTAGTTGTGATTTTCTCTTAGTATCATATTAGTTTGAATCACATTTCACACCTCCCAATGGAAGAACTAACTATTCGTTCGGCGCTGATAATGTTTTAGAGAAGAACGTTTTTACTTAGGTACTAAGTTGCAGTAGGAAAAACAAAATAAAGTTTGTCAAGTCCCCAGTCCCTTCGGTCACTTCCCGTATCATCCCTTGAGATCCGAAAATGCCGCAGTCCAAAGCGATGGAGCGAAACGTTATGAACATTAATTATTACATTAGATAGGCCCTGAAAGGCTACCTTTTCCTTCATTGTCCAAAAACCGAGAAATGGTTAACCCAGTTCTCTATTATGAAAATTATTTTCCTCGTACTAGAAATTGCATTTTTCCTGATAAATATAATTGGTGGCAATGGAATAATGTTTATAGATACAAACAACCCACCTAACTGACAGAAAGACAGCTTGCCTGTTTGTGTACATTAACAAAGCTTTTGATAGTGTCTGGCATAGAGGCTTACTACAGCATACACATACATACAAACTACACACACCAACATATCTACTACACACCATAAAGAACTTACTAAAAAACAGACAACTACAAGTACGAATTGACAAAACACTGTCATTTTCTTTTTTCCCTGAACAAGGGCTCCCTCAAGGATCCCCGCTCTTACCGTTTCTCTACAATATATACTGCCATGACATATACAATTACAACTTACCAGACAAAAATCAAATCGACAGATCGGCATACATATTACAATACGCAGACGACACGGTACTTATTGTACATGACAAAACTACTGAGAGAGCAGCTCGAAGACTCCAAACACTAACATACAACACAATAACACCAAACGCGTCAAAAAACCAACTTCTGCTCACAAACCACAGACTCAACGCTGACTCCCCTACAATAACTGCAAACGGCCAAACGACACAACCGAAAAATGTCGTAAAATACCTTGGAATCACAATTGACCACAAACTTAAATTCACTAAACACATACGAAACATCAGGGCAGAAGCAATAAAGAGAACAAAACACTTCCGATCACTAACCTACAAAGACAGAGGAATTAGCACAAACACCGCCACCAAAATATATAAAGCTATTTCTAGACCCTTGCTAGACTATGGACATATACTCATGACCAACGGAACAGAAAGGACAAAACGTTATATACAAACAACAGGACAAATTGCACTAAAACTAATAACACGAATAAGACACCCCCAAAACCCACTACACAACCCCTCCACCCAACTACTATACGAACGCACAAACATGACAAAGATTTCGGAAAGACTCATACATCTACACACAAAATGGACAAACAACCCCTACAACTGGACGATACTGAATCCTCTTTGTCTTACAAGACGAACAACACAATCCCGCTTCCGTTTCCCTACATCAACGCTACTCGAACACTGACAAACGCAACTGTCTACTGGACAATAAAATAATTTTTTCTTGTCATTAGAATTGGAAAGTTTATTTAATAAGATTATTAACCTACAATAAGAGAATTTTCATCTTTGCTTTTTATTTAGATTAAGACTACATGTATTAAACAAGGGCAGAAAGACCGATAGGTGGATAGCCTTTTTTAGAAATAAAGATGTTTACTACTACTGTTTATAGAGTCATTAAATCTATTATGTTTTGTGCGGCTTTTCTAAACAAACATAATTTTAAATTATCACGCTTTAATAATGCAAACATTTGGTAAATCTCGAAGAATCGTCTCTGCAATAAAACCGTTTAGAGAGAGGCTTAACTTCAGCTGATTTTATTGATTTAAACTGAAGTTGCACAAGCAAAGTTCTTATCTTATACATATTAGTCTCTGTTCCTTTCGACATCGGTGTTAGTCAATGTGGAATAATTTCACCGTAACGTCTGAAGATTTATACAATTCTTTCAATCGGGAATGAATATCAATGCTCAATTCTTAAAGAGTTTGCAATTTATATAAAATGGTTGCCATTTATATGTTGAGTTTGTATACTCAGAGTTTTCCTGAATAATATGAAGGGTGTAATTTAATACATGAAAGTTGAAGGGAGAAACAGCTATGCATGTAAGTAAATTTTAAAGCTCTGAAGAATAATTTCTGGTCTTTTCCCGAACATAATCGTCCTGACTCATCACCTGTAATCCCAAAAGATTCGAACCATTTTAATAATATTTTAATGTGTTTTTTCGTAGTAGTAAACATCTTTATTTCTAAAAAAGGCTATCGACCTATCGGTCTTTCTGCCCTTGTTTAATACATGTAGTCTTAATCTAAGCATGTAGTCTTAATCGCTATGTTTTTTAATATATTGTAATTTGTATTTTAGTATGTACATTTTAACAGAGTTTCTTATTTTTAAACTGATGACGAATTGTGAATGTGTATTTTAGGCAAACTGATGATGGTGGAGAAAGGCACCGAAACGTATTTGTAAAATGATAAAATAATAAACAATAAAATTGACTGGAACCCAGGAATTTCATTTAAAGTCTTTAATATTCTCCTACGCATTCTCATATGACGCAATTTTTATATTTCCCTGTATAAATAGGTGCTTTGCTATCATGGGATCCTTCCAGAGGATATCATGAGAGTGCTTAAACAGCGAAGTTTTCCGAAAGTTTTTAGATGCAAAAGCATAATTCAGTGCGATTTATTGAGAACTAATACTTCAATCTTTATTCTTGTTTTAGCCCATATATAAAAGAAGTCTTTAATCGTTAGAGCAGTATTCGGCAAACTTTGAAAGTTACCCGTTTATTTTATTTCTCCCTAGGGCTGTAGAATAAAAATACGATTCGCTTGCTTTTTCTCGGGCATGCCTTTCTAGGCAAAGTATCCAGTAAATACAAATGAACAAACTGGGACCAATTATTGGCCCTATCTTGAAAATAAATCAATTTGCTACATTACTGTCGTGAGAAGTATGACCAGATGTCTAAACGTTTTTTTCCGACCGTTTTATTTACACCGAAAAATATGTGTGATATAGATACACAGTATCTACTAATAATTCATACAAATATTCTTCGCTTTGTTTTACAAATAATTTTTGAAGAAACTGTTGAATAAAACGGGCAGGTTAAGAAAGAAACTGGGATTGAAATCCTTATTAGCTTAATCGCAATTGCCTATTTTGTAAATGTGTGCTTAGATTTGGAAAATATAGAATTGTTCTTCACTTATATATTGGAGTGCCAGAAATGAATATGTTATTTAGCAAAATAATAGCTGATATCGACAAGTGTCGATTTAATTCAGATTTATTATGGAAATTGTTAATCTGTGCATCATTGGGTAACGCATTTTGCTTGCACTAAATTTCAAATCAACATTGTGCATTCATATTTGAGTTTAATTACTATGCTTTTTTTCATTGCTTTTATTGTTTAATATCTTCTACTTCTTATAGTGTAAACCACATTTTTCAAGCGGTTTTTTATATGTTAGCGAAAGCTTTAGGTATTTCGCATTCCGGAACATTTTCATGAGCATTTATTATTTTAGCAACCAATGTACTGCATACCTACACATTTCCAACTCTTGTACCTTTACCAAAATCACAAACTTAATGTCACAATTGAACATTGGATTGCAGATAATTTAAGCGTTTTATAATTAAATTAATATAAATGTAGCTTTTCCGAAAACAAGCTGATTTAGGGATTCACATGACTACTTATTATTTATGACAATTTCAATCCAAAGCCTGATTGTCTTATTCCATCCCTGTCGCTTTCGCTAAGCTCGCGAAAGTGTTATCGCAGCTGCTTGATCCTCAATTTCTGAGAATCGATGTCAGATATCTTTAGAAAGAAATCTCAGTTTAACCGAGTAACTTCTACTAAATAAAATATTTATTCCTTATTCAAATTAGCGTCACTAAAAAAATTACCCAATGCGATTCAAAAAGGTATCATTATGAAGATTCATGTTTTCTTAATAATATCAATAGACCTTTTTAAAGGATTGAAATTGGATTGGTTTACTTCAATGTTTTCTATATTTTATTAAAATTCGAAAGTATAGATAGAATCGATATAACATGAAATGCAATTTAATTGAGCGTCTTAATAAACACTATTTGTTATAAATATGGTGTATTATATAGTAATATTTAGCACCCGTTCCCTTTAAGACTCACCCAAAGAATAAGACTTGTAGAAAACAAAGCTCATTATAATAGGACTTAAATTTGTCGGGTTTTATTCCGACCACGCTTTATATTAAATTTTATAAATGACATCTCGCGAACTGTTAGCTTTAGGCACTTCCGGTGAGTCTACCCTTTCTGTTGAAAATCAAAGAGAGATAAATATTTGCGAATATATAATTTGAACTTTTATGTGAAGAGATCCCGCATTTCTCCTAAGAAATGTATTCCATATGGTAAAAAACAATAGAAAATAAAAACATATATGTGTGTCTAGCTACTGTTGCAATAAAGTAAATTAATGTTCTTAATGCGAACAGTACGATATTAGCAATGCCCTTAATAGTAACTAATGGCATTTATTCTGTTGCAGTAGTAGTAAACATCTTTATTTCTAAAAAAAGGCTATCGACCTATCGGTCTTTCTGCCCTTGTTTAGTACATGCAGTCTTAATCTAAACAAACAAATAAAGGTAAAAATTATCTTATTCTAGGTTACTAATTTAATAATTTTAATTCTGGCAAACAGAGATCTTAGATTTATTGTCCAGTAGTCAGTTACTATTGTAAGCGTTCGAGTAGCGTTGATGTAGGGAAACGGAAGCGGGATTGTCTGGTTGGTCTTGTAAGACAAAGGGGCTTTAGTATGGTCCAGTTGAAGGGGTTGTTTGTCCATTTTGTCTGTAGATGTATGAGTCTTTCCGAAAAAGAACCAGTCGTTCAAGTTAGGGTTTGTCGATATGCTGAAGGCCCTTTGATAGTGTCTGGCGAACGCGTCAGCATTCTCTTTGTCTGTGTAACGTTCTATTCCGTTTTCGTCAATTGTGTCAGTATTGTTAGTTTTTTGGTATTGCGCTAGTTTCTTAATTTTTGGCCAGTATATTTTGCCTTTGTCTTTTTGTATTTCTTTACATGTTTCTAGCCATTTGTCTTGTCGGTATTGTCCAATGAAGGTTTTAATGTTTCTGTTGAGTTGGTTCAGTGTCTTTTTTAGGTCGGTATTTTGAGTGTTTGTATACAGTCTGTACAGTTCATTCTGCTGCATTTTTACTATATTTTCGTATTTTAAAATTTCAATTGGGGGACTATTCACGCGTACTCAAAATAGATCGTTTATATTTAAAATAGAAATACCCGTGAGACAAACGCTTCGGCAAAATCTAATTGTGTATATTTTAAGATAACAACCGAAAAAGCGCAGAATTAGTATGCTGAAAGTGCGTTGCTGACAAACCTCGGAAATAAGTTGGAAGTCAAACCCGTGGGACAAAACAGTAATCTTTGGCATCAAAAGCAGTCCTAAAGTTTGCTTGGAGTGCACGCTTTTCACATTTCAACCATCTATCTTTTTTATGTATTTGCATTGGAGGCTAAATTTAAAGTTACATTTAAAGCGTCTGCCTATAACCATTATTATTTATATAATAATTACTGTACAAAACTTCCATTAAAATTTCGTCAACAGATCAAAAGAATTTGTTTATTACTATTCTAAAAATATTTTTTTGCTGAACTCTATTAGTAAACCTTTAATGAATTATTTATTTCTTAAAATACGTGAAACATATATCTAGGTACTGAATGATCTTGTAAATTATTAAAACGTGTATTTAAAAACATTTTATTTGGTTAACAATTAATATTATGGAAATAATATATGGGGAAATGCAAAATGAAGCTGATTAGAAAAAATGACTCAAGCTTATTTCCTCAAAAGCTGGGACACACTAGAGACATGAAGAAAATATCATCCAAACACATTGATTGAGAAGTGTAATAAGTAGTTGAAGAGAAAGAGCAAATATAATGCTAACGAATCAGAGAAAATAGTGAATAGTTTGGCTGAATGGAAATAGAACCGACCCCTTGTGCTTGATTAACTCACTATGACATCTACAGGCGATTATTTATTGACCTAGTTTTATGTAGGGAGGATAAAGGACTAATAATATTGATGTGGTATGTTCCCAAAAAATGGCCGATGGCCAGCAAGTTCTCTGCACTTTTATTTCCATTTGACTTTTTGCTGTAAAAAAGTTAACCATTGTATTTTATTTTATATTGTATACACTTTATTTATACAGGGTGATTCACCACCTTATGGACACAGAGTAGGAGCGTGTAGAGGACCTCAAAACAAGTTGAGTTTCCATTTAAGTTTTTTTTCTCAGGCCCATGGTTAACGAATTATAGTGTGTTAAAATTTTTAAAAAATATTAGTATTTTCTCTTTAACCCCTACAGTTTATGAGATATTTTGCTCAAATTTTCAACGTTCGATCCTTTACCCATAGGTAAACTAACTGGTTGCAAAAATCTACAGGGTGTTTTTTTTCTAGTGGCATACCCCCTTTTACCCCCCGAACGTTTTCGTGATTCGCTACGGACTTTTTCAAACTGGGTCAATTTAATAATTTTTTATCTTTTGCAGTTTTTTCTTATCTGCCTTCCTTTTCAACTTTTTGTCAAGCATAAGTCCATGTAGGGTTTCTGGGTCATTTTCTATAAATTTTCTTATAATTTTTTTTGTGTGTTTTTGATCACATTTTTTTGTGAAAGCTTGAAGTGCAAGTTGAAGTTAAAATTGGAATGGCTGAAGAATTAACTTTAAAGGTAATTTTTTTAAACTTTTATTTAATTTACAATTATTGAGGTTTATCGGCTGTAAGCTAATCCAACTAAAAATTCATGAAAATGTAACGTCTGAATATGTCAATTTATTATGAAATTAATTTCATAAAATTAAATAAGTTTAAATTATTTAATCCAGTCCTCCACGGAAAAAATCACACTTATTCAAATCTGGCGATCGCGGTGGCCAGCGTTGCGGGCAATTATTTCCGCAACCTCTCCATGGTTTTCGAAACTGTAGGTTCAAAAATTCACGAACGTTCATAGAGAAATGCGGAGCCGCACCATCGTGCATATACCACATGTCAAATCGCAATTGTAAAGGCAAATCTTCAAGGAGCTCTGGAAGATGCAAATGACTTGCACCGTTCAAACGATTAGGTAAAATAGCTGGCCCAACCAAATATCGCCCAACGATTCCGACCCACACATTTATTTTAAATTCTCTTTGGTAATTATGGGTTATCGTAAAATGTGGATTTTGATCGGAATATTTATTGCTTTTGTGTAGATTTGTGATTCTCCTCCGGGTAAAGCACGCCTCATCAGTGAAAGAATACTTCTGTGAAAACAAACGTACTGATTTAAAATGAAATTTCAAAAAAGCATCCTTGGCTCTAAGTCCTGCGGTAACAGTTCTTGAACTTTTTGAAAATAATATGGATGCAGCATAATACGTGGTATAACTCGATGGACCGTGGACTGTGGTATGTTAAATTGCCTGGATATTCTTTGAGTACTGGGTTGGGGTTCATTTCCAATGTTGCGTAAAATTTGCTCTTTATTTCTTGCGTTCATTGCGTAAATGCGACCTCCTTTATTTGGTGGGCAAAGAGAGCCCGTCTCCCGAGCTTTCCGTTCAACATTAGCAAACGTTTGTCAATTTGGAATCACACGATTTGGAAATCTTCTTCGCTACTCCAGCACACTTCTTCGGCAGTTACTCTCACAAAACCCCAATACTAATAGCATATCAACTCGCTCACTGAATAAAAAATTTCCAGCCATTTTTTTATTAAAAACAACTTGGTTTTACGACAAAAACCGTTAGGTTCACAAGGAAACTGATGCGTATAATTTACGTAAAATGTTATTAACAGTTACATAAAAAAGTAGTACAGTCGTAAAAACTGTAATAGATAAAAAATTCTTAAATTTGACAACAAATTCAAAAATTTGTTCGGTCGAAGTCAGTCATGCACCACAAAAAACCTAGCGGGGTAACAGGGGGGAATGTATCTAGCAAAAATTACCCTATAGATTTTCGCAATCAATTAGCTTGCCCACGGGTAGAGGGTCTAAACAGTAGCCTACGTTAAAAATTTGTGCAAAGTATCTCGTAAACTGTAGGAGGTAAAGAGAAAATACTTATATTTTTTAACACTTTAAGACCCTGTATTTTGTTAACCATGGGCCTGAGAATAAAAAATTAAATGGCAACTCGACTTGTTTTGAGGTCCTTTACACGCCCCTGCTCTGTGTCCAAAAGGTTGTGAATCACCCTGTATATAGGTTTTGTTAGCTAGTGAAAAAACATCCGCAACGATGTTCTGACAGACATATTAAATATGTCAGTATTAATGAATTTAATCCATGTTGCAAGTTTTTTATTTGATGATTTTCTTCATTATTAACGTTTTTTCTTCTTACTTATTAGCTGTTTCCTCTTGTATTATTTATTAGTTCTAACTCCATTATTGTGCGGACTGGTAGCTTTTTGCTTCTGGAGTTTGAGTTATATTCTTATGCTTTCGTTCTATCTTGTAGCCAATAAATTGTTGAAATTTATATAAAAAAAACAATCCTTGTTTATATGTATAATAAATATAATAACAATAATCACTTTTTAAAAATGCAGCTCTCACCAGTGATTATTAAATTAATTATTCAGTTTTATTTTTAAAGAAATGTGGGGTTTTCCGTGACTTGTTTATTTCAAAATTTAAAATGACGGTAGAAGGCAAGATTAACTAGGCTTTTTTCCAAGCTGTCCAAACTGTTTATGCAGTTAAAATTACCTTATTTCCTATTTATCCAAACAACTTCCTTGAAACTTGTCATTTCCGACTTTTACCGATTATAATTTGGACCCCATTAATTCCAGATCCGAGAACCTGCTTTAATAAAATGACTTATTAATATTTATGAAGTAAACTATTAGAATTGAAGACATTCTCAAGTATTTTACTTCACAGTTGTGGAACGATCTATTTTATTTCCTACCTGACACGAAATTTTCTATGCAAATTGAGGTCTAAGCCATTCGCTCAAGAAACAAATTGCACTTTTGAGATTTTAGTTTAAGTAGGTGTGCATTACTTCTTAACCTATATAAAATGTATTTTATCAAATTCAGAATGAGTGAGTGAATCGCAGTTTAGAGCGGTCTCGAATAAATGGATTTGGCATGTTCTTACTTGTTCAGTTTTTAGCATTCAGTGACGTTCTAATGGAATTAGTGTTAAAAATTGCTTTTGACGAAAGTTACCTGCAGTAATTAATGAATATATTTTAGGGCACTCAACGCAATTTTTATTACATGACGAAACCTAAATTAAATGTACGTACGTTAGCATCTTGTGGTATTAATAATGTTTTATAAGTATATAATATTAAACATAATACATAAAAGAAAATGTTTATTATAAACGCTTCCTTTTTAATACGGGGCTTCATATAAATCAGTAAGGGTCGGTAATAAATCATTGGCCTTGAATGTGACGCATGTGAAAAACGGGTATGTCTTCAGAATGCTTTTCATCTTGTAATGTAGTGATTATCTAATCTTAAGTGGCAAATGTGGTTGCACAGTTCGCAAAAAAATTTTGGATTCCAGAAGGAAGACCATGGTACTGAGCAAGGCAAAATATGCAAATATGCTGTTTAGTGTAGGAAACAGCCGGTTTCCCATCAGGTCGGTTATAATGTTTCCCTGGTCATCTTGGATTATTTGCGTTTTTGGCTTGAAATCACGAGATAGATATTTGACTCTGTTGTATAAGTCATGTGTATTGTTCTATATGTGTATGTATATCTATCTGGTTCTCATGGTTTTCTATTTCCTTGCAGATACTGTATATGTATTGGGTTTTGTCCCTGCTAGACTCCGTTTTTATTTGTCTGTTCAGTTGTCGAGTTTTTATAGCTTTCTCTATTGGCTCTGTGTTAGAGAGCTTAGTATTTCTTCTAGTTGACCACTCTGGTTAGTTCAACTTCAAGCCTTCGGGGGCATCTTCTGTCACCCCCAGGACAAGAGAGTGCCCTACTTCCTGTCAATTCCTCCACCCGAAGCTGTTGATTAACAGGAATGGGATTACTTATACCGGTAGTCATTCAGTCGACAGAGCCTTGTTAGTTTCTAGCAGGGTACACCACGTGCAGATAGGGTTGTCGGTTGGGTCAGCGTATGCTGTAACCCCTTACACCCCACTCAACACCAACACTAACGTATCGGTTCAACATCGTTAGTGTCGGCTCAACACATACTTATAAAGCATATTTTCTGTGCAATACAAAATAAGTTCAGGCCCAGATGCTATCTCAGAAAGCCGAGCTGTTTTTTCTTCAAAATAAATTTCTCTGTCTTAAACTTCTCCAACTCTTGAAGTCGCAGATTCAATATCTGTGTCTGAAGGCTAGAGTCTAAGTCCCTAAAGGTTGCAAAATGTCATGAAAGGTGTATTTTTGCCTAACAAATAGACCATGCAACACGACAAATTCCACTGAGACAAAGAAAAATAAAAGACAACGTTAAATAAAAGTTATTTAATGATTCTTAAATTTAAATGTTATCACTAGAACAGAAAGGTATGAAAATTTTAAAAAAGAGAAGAAATAAAAAAAGAACTAATGACTCACTTGAGCAGATATTTCGGGCGGTCGTGTGCAAAGTCCGGAGGGTGAGTTCATTTGAGCGCCACTAGCTTTCGCAACAAAACTAGAACGCTCAGCGATGGAATCCTGCCGAAATACCTACTCAATGCTTTTACCGGGATAATACATAAACTTACACATATTACAATAAAAAAACGTGTGGTTTGATGACCACAATTACCGTCTGCTAACCGTTCGTGTCCGCTCTATTCTAATTACTACCACAAAAAAAAAACCCTAGTGAATTGACGTAATTATCGCATGATGATACTGCTGATATTTGGAAGCGGGATACAAATATATAAAACTCTTTATCGAAATACAAATAATATTGAAAACATAATAAGCCTTAATCCAACAAATTTATTAACTAATTATATATTACAGAGAAATATCGGTTGCATACAAAAGATTACTACATTTCTTGCTAATAACTACTTAATTTTACCAACGGGTAGAGACCTGCTAGATAGGTGGACCGCTAATTAAAATCAAAATTTAACCGTCACAACCATGCCAAGAAATGTACACAACAATTCGAACATGTTATGTAGGAGACTACATAGATATCACATCTCCCAAATGTTGTCATAGAGGAGTGGTCATTTCTAACTAGGTATCTTGCACAATTACAACGTAGCGAGAGTGAAGCTAATGCCGGTATTTGAAATGAAATGTATGTTGGTTTAACTGAAATTGCACCAATTTATTGTGAGAACAATGTCCAAGTGTAAAGTCAATTACGGCCAAGAAGATGACGTTCAATAATTCGACCACTTTATTGGCCAATAAATCGGGAAACAGTGCGTAGTATAATACCGGCAGAATGAATCTGTCATCTCAATAGGGAATTGATTCCCGAAAATTCGATTTTTACTAACCATTGAAAAGGAAAACAGTTTTATAATTCATATACATATACATCTACAGGGGTATATCGATTATGGTAATGTTGCTCCTTTTGTGTACGTTTTATTAACCTTTTGAGTTGTTAAGTAAACAACGAGCAGACAAAAACGTCGTCTTTTAACTGAATTGCGGAGTCTCAACCAGTTTAAATAAAAACAAATCCCAGAGCAAAATCCGGCATCGATGCCGACTTGGGAATTCAATGCTTTCCGAAAAAATTCTGGACTAAACCTGATATCAGTCACCGTATTCTGGAGACTCATTTAAACGGTACAAAAACTGGATTCGTTTTATTTTTCATTACACTGGGGCTGGTGGATAAAATACGTTATATTGTGTGCTGACGAGATCGCCCTCTGGAAAATAAACACTGAAACATGATTATTTCGCACAATGAATTTTATGTCGCGATCATATCATACCTTTATGCAACACTCTAATTGGAGGCGGCAAATATTTATAAAAGGCTGGATGATATGTATTGCAGCCCTTCTCGATTAAATTTGCGAGTGGTGCGAACATTCATAATGACTTCATTCATAACAAGCTTTTTGTATTTTTCATATCTCCATTAGCGAGTGGTTAACAAGCACATCTCGATCTCTTATTAATTTGTTTTCTGATTTGCAGATAAAATTCAGGGTTAACTTGGAGATTGAGTATGCAGGGTGATTCAAAATTGGCGTCATTCCTTTGGGGGTGTTGTCTGGGGGTGTTTAAGGAATACATGAAAAATAATATAAAAAAAACTAATTCTATCAAAAACTGAGATAATTGCGAAAAACTAGATCAGAAGGTCGTCAATAATGTTTTTCAAGTTAATCTGCCTCATTAACATTACGTAAATACCTATTGCTTCTTAAACATCAAAAACTCAGGTGGAAGTGAAATAGGTTAGGGTAACCAGTGAACGTCAACAATACCTCCTATAACAAGTTAAGTTCAACATTGTGGTGATTGGGGAGAAACGAAATACTTAGCTCTAAATTTGTGGGTTTGAAAAGAACCGCTTTGAAATGTGGACAACTCACAAGAGGTGTTCTAAATTATGCCAGGTTAACTCCAAACAGGTTTGTGCTCCTGCAATCACGATATAGTGCACTTTTCGCAGCATTACTGGTTGCATTTAGAGCAGCTTCTCGTATTCGGTTAATTAACTTGTTCTCAATTTGTACCGCTGTTCGGAAGACCAGAGATTTAATGTGTCCTTGTACCCTATGTATCTTCCATACATGGTACGGATGTAGCCCTTCCTCGGCAATTATCCGGTGGACAGTTGCCTGGGAAAGTGTCAGTTGTTGCGCAATGCTCCGAGTACTTCTGGAAGGTTCTGCCGCAATTATATCCAATACTTGTTTCTCTATGTCTGGAACCCACACAGCTCTTGGGCGTCCACTATCTGTCTCAATTGCTGGGGCCAATCGTCTAGTTTCTCTAGCCCTTTGTTGGCGTAAGTTCTTACATCTTCTGCTATATTACTGTGGCATGCCCCCATAACAAATAGCATATCCAAATATTCGATATTGGTGTACATTTTATGAAAGAAGCTTCAAACTAAATCACAAATTGACAAATACTTCTTATTCTTGCCAAAAACAATTACTTCTATAAAACGGCTCCACAGTGCTATTCACTCATTCATTAGGAAACCTGTTTGTCTCTTGGTATTTTTCACATTTTATTTTGTTCCTGAGATTTTAGACATTAAACGTTACAGCAAGCGATGGAAACCCAATGAGTTGTGGCAACTGACGTTTGTGCAGAATATTGTTACAAGTCAAGTTCGAAATTATTTTTTTTGAAGAAAATTTTAAACAATAATTTAATCACAACTACTTAAATACACAACAATTTTGTAAAAACTTCAAGCCACTAATACAAAAATTTCAATAATTGTTAATTTCAAGTGCGTTCCTCCAGCCTCAGTACATTTTTGGCTTCGACAACTAGTGTATTAACAGCAGCTGTTATTTGAATGGGATAATTTTTATTTTATTATTTATTTTCACAAACGTTTTTAATCCCATGAATCAATTCATCACGGGTATTTAATGGCGTTTCATAAATTATTGATCTTACGTGTCCCCTAAACTAAATAATCGAAAGGATACAAAACGGGCGAACGTGGCGGCCAAGTCACTGGTACTTCGGAAGGAACAGATTCACAAAAGAACAAATAGATTCTGCACAAACGTAAGTTGACACAAATCATTGAGTTTCCATGGCTTGCTGTACCGTTTAACAAAATGTACGTAATTAGGGCTCTTCCGTGTTCCGAATTTTATTAAATATCTCAGAAACAAAATAAAATCTGTAAAAATAACAAGAGACCAAAAGGTTTCCAAATTAATCACTCAATAGCCCTGTGGAGCCATTGCAGTGAAATTTCTTTTTTTGTTTCAGTTTTGATACAAAAGTAGGCGGGTGGCCCACAAAATACAGTTACAATCGAATAAAGGCTTCAAAACTTATAAAGACTAAACTAGATATTTTGTCAACGCTCTCTGAAACCTCCGAAACAATGCGATTTAGCAAATTCTCCATATCGTGTAGGGACATTATTCTAACCTGTTTTATTGATTTCCGAAATTATGAAGATTGACCTTGAATCACCCTGTATATAATAATTATTACGTATTCGATAAACATATTATAAATTTTTTAATATTTATTTTAAATTTTAGATTTTAATGATTAAAACAGAAAAAAATACATGTCTTAACATGGCTTCCGACAGTTCCGACATGTGTAAATTTCAATTCTAAAACCCTTGTAATATCTTCATCGTGAAGCTTGTTAAAAGGTGACGCTATTTTAAAGACGCGATTTAAATTAAATCTTCAAAAAAATATTGCTTAAACGACAGTTCCACAGTTTCCAGTCAAACTTTAGTTGAGACTTGTAAGATAAATCCAGAATTGTACCAGTGACCATGCAAGAGAAAAGAAAGAACCGAATAAATTCTGGCAATGCTGATAAGTTCATTCCAATATATTCCTGGGTTTTTCAGTCAATTTTATTGTCACTAATTATGGTGTTATGTGATGAGCCCTGCGTTTCGTCCCGGGTCTACCTATTGGACTCGTCAGTAAGGCTTTAGGTAGACCCTGCCTTATACGCCAGACATCGGTTCTACGTGTTCGGACGTAAATGAACCGAGGCCGGTATAGATCTTCTGCGGTGAGATATGGCAACCCGTGTTGCCGATTAGCATTAGATTGAAAACCACTCGTTCCATTCTGCTTTTTTTTCTCCCAAGCATCTATATCTTTTTCGTATATTTCTTTTTCCTGACTGTACTTTTAATTCATTCCAATATATTCTGGGTTTTTCAGTCAATTTTATTGTCATGTTGTATGGTTTCTATTGAAATGTGCTGTGCTTGTTATTGAATGTAGTCATGTATATGTTGTTTCACTTTGTCTATGGCTCATCACATAACACCATACATAATAGTGACACTTTGTCTATGGCTCATCACATAACACCATAATTAGTGACAATAAAATTGACTGAAAAACCCAGGAATATATTGGAATGAATTAAAAGTACAGTCAGGAAAAAGAAATATACGAAAAAAATGCTGATAAGTATAATTAATTTGATAATTATTGGAGAAGGGAAAGTTTTTCTACATGTAGCAAAGGCTGAGCGGCTCATTCGTACAGTAAAATTACTATTTAAATCGCCGATAGCTCGAATTAGAATGGCCGAACTTAAGTTTCGCTGAGTAATAGGCATTATTCAGTAATTTGTAAGTATACCCCAGCTCCTTTTTTGATTTCAAATATTGCATTTCAATAAACATGTTTTTTGTGTTCCTCAAGTAAAACGTTTGGTCCTTTTATAATAAAACTAATAAATCAGAACGCAATTTGGAAACATTGGAATCTGAATAAAACAGCAAAATGAGGAGCATTAAACAAGCAATTTACTCGATTGTATTTCAATTACATTTATTGCTTTCACTGGTATAAAGAATATTATCCATTTTCATATTAACTGTGTGATGTATACAACATTTAATGTATGTTTTTTTCCTATTTTCAGACTCGATACTGAGTAGTTATGTACTTTAATTGACATAACGTAATAGCCTAGTCATTAAAGACTGAAATAATATTCGAATAAACTCTGATATCTTGTATTTAATTTTTCTAAGTCAATGCTGGTATTTTCCTTCAATGCCACTTACACGCTATATGATATTTTACTTGAGTTATGAAATGTCAACAGGTTCCCCCAGATCTATTAGTGATATTCTAGCTATATGTGTTTCAGTTTGGCTGCTTTAAGTTGCCCCATAAAACATTCTAATCTGATTCAGTAAGTTGTTCGATTTAGCTTAATTGTCTCTATCCTTCAAATCGTGAGAGCGAGTTTTTAATTGTTTAAAGCTTTGGTAATGAGTATAAAGGCTAGTAGGAGTAGTATAATTTTCTGCAGCTGTCTGACAGTAAAGACATTTACAGCTTACAGCAGTAGCAGAAGGTTGTTTTGTTGATAATTACAAAAAAAATCGTAATTCTATCGAACGATAAAAATTTCCCCTAATGTGTTCCCTCACGCTGCTTTTCTTCAAATGACATGGGCGTTTACTCTGGTCATTATTGGACTTTTGGATTTTCAATTCTAATTCTAATTAAATAATTGAATAGTTCTGTGTTATTGCAAATAAAATCGTGATCTCATACATATACAGAATGTGAATATATAGGGTAAATTTTGATATTCAACTGTGTTTGATTGATTGAGCTAATAATGATCTATGTTCATTATTTTGCGACAAATTTATCAGATATACAGGATGAGTAAAATTTGGCATCATTCCTTTTACTTACTTTACTTTTTCGAGTCCAGGTCCAAAATTTTTTACAATCTCTCTGCCCACCATTGGGCTACGTTCAGGGTCTCAGTGTTAGCAAGCCAAAATGCGTCAAGGGTGCACTTTGATGGACAGTGCTTACATGCTTTTAGGTGGTCGGTGGTCTGTACTTCTCCGCATTCACACAACACCTCGTCAGCATTTTTTATAGTCCACCTTGCCAGATTATCCTTAACGGGAGCAACACCGGGCCGCATGCGATTTAGGGTTCGCCATGTCTTCCATTCCAGGTTCATCCCACGGGGCGATTCTTGTCGAAGTGGCAAATTCGCTGGTTGTTCTATGCCTGTGTTGCGCATAAATCTTTTTCTAGATTTCAAGGGACTGGTTCCATGGGGTTCCTCAAGACTGTGGAGAAGGTGTCTGTCATCAAACGTTTGTTTGAATCTTTCGACATGTTGGGCTGCCTCGCGTCGATCTTCTGGGGAGGCAAAGCCGGCTGCCTGGTATAGTAAGGGTACGGGGCTAGCTTTCATGCAGCCAGTCACAATTCGGCATGTCTCGTCTAGTGCGACTGTGACCCGATTTGTACGACTGTGACCCATAAAATCGCTATTAAAATCACCAAGTACGAACCTTGTTTGTTGCGATGTAAAGTTTTGAGGGGGAGTGAATACAAAATCTTTCCCATGCGGTTTATAGACTGAGGTCACCGTGCAGGTCCCAACTTCAACAGTCAGTATTTCTATGTCGTCATGGCATGTTTTATACGCCGATGTTACAGCAATATCGCTTCTAACTAATATAGCACTGCCATGCTTAGCGTTAGTTTGTTCTAATATGAGATTCATTGCCTCTACTTTTGGTCTATGAGCTTGTTTATATCGGTGGGTCTCTTGGATACACATTATGTGGAGTTTATGCGTTTTGCAGAGATCAGAGAGAATCCCCTGTTTGTTGCATGTTATGCCCTCGATGTTTATGGTGACCATTGTCAGCGTCATTCCTTTTAAGGGGTTATAGGGGCTCATTTGGAGAGTAAGAGAAAAATATTGAAAATATTTTTTTGAAAATTTCTAGAATATATTAACAGTTGAAAATCGAAATTCAACTTTGTTATTAAGTATTGTTTTCAAATAGTCCCATGTTTCATTGGTAGCTTATTGAATTACTGAAGCGTTCGAAAAGAAAAATTACCATCTTTACTTCTAATTATGAAAATTTTTGGGTTTAAAAAGTACTCTCCTACAATTTTTTGATGAAAATGTAAAGCTGCTTGGAGCTATAAGGATAACAAGCATTTGTCAATTTGTGACTTAGTTTAAAGCTTCTTTCACAAAATGTTCCCCAATATCCAATGTGCGGAGATGCTATTAGTTTTGGGGGAATGCCACAGTAACATAGCAGAAGCTACAAGAACTTACGCCCACAAAGGGCTAGAGACACTGGACCATTGGCTACAGGAATTGAGGCATATAGTGGACGACCAAGAGGTGTTCTGGTTCCAGACATAGAAGAACAGGTATTGGAGATAGTTGCAGCAGAGCCTTCCAGGGGTACTCGGAGCATTGTGCAATAACTAACACTTTCCCAGGCAACTATGCACCGAATAATGTCTACATCCCTACGATGTATATAAGATACACATAACACAAGGACACATTCAATCTCTACTCTACCGAACAATAGTGACCACACATGGATAAGCAATCGGACGCAGAAGAAATAACAATTTTCCTACAGGAGTATTTGATTCAAATCATGTTTCATGATGAATTCACTATTACCCGCTGTATTTACTGGACATCAATTGTGAAATACTTTAGCATACACCTAGAAAACTAAAATAGGATCGACACAGTCTGAAATAAGAAGTTCGGCATTTTTATTCAATAAATTGTTCCGGGTTATTGGGAAAAGTCTCAGATACTCTTGGACTAGAAAATTCAAAAACACTTATCAATCAGTACTTACCTGTGTGGACGTATTAGTAACTGAAACATTTCAAAATAAAGTCTTTCGCTGAACATATCAACAGTAAAAAGAGACATTGGAAAGTGTATCGTTGGCTACAGCAAAGACCTACAAAAACATCTTAATAAATTTGCCAAAAATGTAACGACTGAAACCAGCCTAAGACGCTTAAAGCATTTTAAACCCACCGAATTTCCCCACTATATTCACATAATGTGCTGACTTATTTAGTAAGTGTTCACTCAATCAGAAATGAAAGTAACGTACGCCTTAAAATAGAAAGGAAATATCTGTGAGGATATCCTCCTACAGCGTCAGGTCACGTTGAATGCTTATTGTCCATTATTTTGCAATTGCCAGATCCCAAATGGCGTGTATAAATAAGTGTTATGTTGTGAATAAATGTTGATACATGAAACAGGCTGCCAAGTCAATGTTTTCATTAAGAATAATACTTTATTTTAAATGTTAATCGAGTATTAGTTTTTGGAATACCTATTGTATACATGGTGATTCATAATTGGCATAAATTCTTTTAAACAGTTAGTGGGGAAAAATTGTTTTAACAACAAATTGAGTATATTTCTGGAAGAAATTAGCTCTTGAAAATTTAAAGGTGCTATTTACACGTTGCCATTAAGCAATCTTTTAAAGTAGTTCAATGGTTATTTCGCAAACTACATTGCTGCAAAATTTCTCTTTAGAAACATGATGAAATAACCCAAAGGCAACCATGAATCCGGTGAAACATTTAATGACAAACATCATGTCATCTTAGCTACCAAACGGTTTAAAATTTAAATTAAATTAAAATTTGTGGTTAGTTTTTAAATTGTGGATTAAATACTTTCCTTGGTTACACTCTAAATTGGTCAAATCTCCGGCAAATGGGTTTTTCTTTCTCATGAGCAACGGAAAAACGGTTGTGAGTTTGATAGAAATAAGCACTAACACCAAGCGAGGAAAGCTAATGAAAGAGGATTAGCGGTTTTTCATAGACATTGGTATTTCTAGGGTACCTAAATCTAATATAATCAAGCACATAAAATATTGAAATACAGGTATTTATATAGTAGTAGTAAAAAAATCTTTATTTCTGGAAAGGCTATCGACCTATCGGTCTTTCTGCCTGGGTTAATATGGAAATAATGTTAAAGGTTTTATATGGAAAATTGATAACTTATGTATATAATGTAATTAATAAATATGCATATAATTTATGTCTGTAGATGCTCCAATAGGGTTGCGGTTGGGCAGAGGAAACGCGTTTGTCTGGTTGGTCTTGTAAAACAGAGGGGGTGCAGGAAGGACATATTGGTGGGGTTGTGTTTCCATCTTGATTGTAAGACGAGTAGTCTTTCCGTAATCGTTGTCAAGTTTGCGCGTTTGTAGAGTAGTCGGTTTGGTGGATTGGGTAATGGATTTGTTGGGTGTCGGATCTTCGTTATCAGTCTCAGTGCTATCTGTTCTGTTATCTGTATATGTCCGTGGTTTTGTCAGTAGCATTGGCGAATAAAATATGAGAGTAGTCTGTTACAGGTCTGCAGATCGCTTTATATATGATAGTTGCTGTCTTGGTGCTGATACCCTTGTTTTTGTGGGTAAGTGTGCGGAAGTGTTCTGCTCTCTTGGTTAGTTCTGTTCTGATGTTTTGTACCTGTTAAGTGAAATTTAATGTCTTGTCCATTGTTATTCCTAGGTATTTCACATTGTCAGTGAATTTCATTATTTGGCCGTCCGTGGTGATGGTTGGGGAGTCTGGCTTAATTCGGTCTTTTGAGAGGAGCAGTGGGTGTTTGGATGCGTTTGGTGTGAGGCTCCATTCATAGAAACATTCTGTTATTGTGTCTGTAAGTGTCTGGAGTCTGGGTGGGTCAAAAGTGAGAGTGGTGAACCGTGGGGTAAGGCCTGCTCAGGTGAAAAGGTGATTGAGTAGTGGTCGTTGATTCGTACCTCCAGTTGTCTGTCCTCGAGTAGTTGTTTAATAATGTGTATTAGGTAGTTTGGAATGCTAAGTTCGTGAAGTTTGTACAGTAATCCCCTGATCCAAACCCTGTCAAAGCCCTTATTTATGTCTAAAAACAGGCTGGCAGTTTTTCCTCCGGTCAAGTGTGTCGTTTGTATGTTATTAGTAAGGACAAATAGTGGATGTTCGGTGAAATTTTTGGCCTTAAAGCCAAACTGATATTTTGGAATATGATGTCCTATTAAATTGTGTAGTCTGTTTTTTATTATATGACCAAACAGTTTGCTTAACACCAGGAATAGAGTGATGGGCCTGTAGTTTTTTGTTAGTGTGTTTCTAGTCCATTCTTTAAAATAGGTGTTACTATTTCGTTCTTCCACGACTTGGGTATTTTGTAAGTAGTGATGCATTTGTTCAGTTTTCTAAATATGAAGTCATGAGTTTCTTGTGTTAGATGGGTGTTTATATAATTTTCTTGGAAACTCAGATAATAAACTACATTTTAAGACATTGAATTGTGCTTCTGACAAATTAATGGTTTCATCAGTAAAATTATATTAGCCTTTTTGTTTCCCCTGTTACGTTTCTGGATTTACGCATAAAACATTGGGTTGTTTCGTATTGTTAATAAGTAAAACGTAATTTGCCGGAGCGACAAAATAGATTCTTGCCCACCTAGCCTTAAATTTGTGCAAATATTGTTTTTAAAAATTTTTTCTATACTCGCTGAAAACCTATCCCCAGACAATAAATCCGGAGGAATGACGCCAATTTTGAATCATCCTGTACGCTTGATTTTATTTGAAGAAAATGCACATCTGAGGAGTCTCGTAGCAACCTTGGAAGTGATAAGACGTGTCGAGTACGAAAGTATCCGCAGAATTTCGCGCCTGAGCGAAGCCATAAAAACTGATCAGTTTTACATTCAGTGTCGTGTTTCTGTGAATCGAACCGAATAAAAGGATTGGTTGACAAATCAACAAAACATGGATATTGGGAGAATCCGAATCGGACAGGGCCTCCGAGGATGGCGGCTTTATGAGAGCGAAATCCAAAAAAGAGGTCGAAAACCAGCAAAGGCAACCGTCACCAACCCTACAACTCCAACACAAGAGTCGAAAAGACCCACACTGGAGCGACTATCAACTTCAGCCATTAAACCAACACCACCGTAATTCAAGGCAATTACAACACAAGATAAACGCTCAACATTCACCTCAGCATTTATTGTGTTCACAACCACAGCAATCACGAGAGTGCAACTAGCCCTAAAATGGGTAGAAAATGACGTGAACAACAAAGACATTGTCATAAAACCAGAAAACAACTTCCTTATCAAAACCAACAGCCCAGAAAATGCCACAAAACTCTGCAAACTCTTATAGAGAGAAATATAATAAAATCTTTCAAACAAGCAAGCAGCACCTACAACACACAAATCCGACAGCCTGTTAGCAAACCCCAAATTCCACCATCATATTCAGTCGTCGCCACTGGGGTCGACCTAGATATTGAAGACAACATGTTCCTCAAACACCTGGAGCAGCAAAACTTCAGAATAAGATTATGCAAGAGAATAATCTCACGAGAACGCAACGCACCCACACTCATGATAAGACTAATAACCGGCGATATATAAACCTACGAAAGGCTAATAAACGACCGTGCGGTTCATTTTTTGGGCCGCATTTTCAAAATCACCGAAAGCAAACCACCAGCACCCGTGCCTGCGCCGTGTGGCAAATGCAACCTATTCAACCACAAAACTGAAGACTGCAAGCAATCACCAAGATGCAACAAGTGCCAGGGACCCCATCCAACTTCCAAATGCGAGTCACCACTGCCAACCAAATGCGCAGCATGCAACTCCGAAGACCACGCAGCATGGAGCATGAAGTGCCCAAAACGACCGACAGCCCCAATCGACGGAATACCAAACGTCAAGATAAAATGTCTAAACAAACGGACGACCGAGATTGCGGAGACGACGACAGTGGCAAGTAGAATACACACACCCATTACAGCACATGACCACATCATAAACAAATACAAACATCAACTTAACAAGACAAACAATACCAACAGGGACGAACTACTAAAAAAACTACGAAAACAATTTATAGAAGACTTCGACATTGACACCTCCGTTGTTTTCTTCGGAAACCATATTTACATCTTAATGTTTGACATGCTCCTGCCCGAGGGACGCTCTCCAACTGAATCCTACGAACAATTGAGACAGACAGTATCAAACATACAAGATTCAATTTGAAAGTACTTTACTCGAACATCAACGGACTAAACCATAAAAAGCCACTAATGAACAAAACGATATGGACTGCTGCATGTTTGTAGAGACCAAAACTAAAATAGGACAGACTTCAACATACAGGGACTGGCAATGCATTTGTAGACATGGCAATTCCACCAACCACGCCAGGGGCGGGGCCTCAGTTCTTCTCAAACCTGTTACAAAACTAGGCAAAGCAAACCCTCCCCACCTCAACAACCCTTTGGACGACTGTCTACATTTTACCATACCCTACTTAAACGACCTGATACACAGATTTCTGACATACATACACCCACACTCCAACCTAGAACAAAACATATCGACCAAGGCAAGCATCTATAAATATGCAATAATTATAGGCGACTTTAATTTGAATAGAAACAAAACGAAACAGCTTAAAAGATTTTTACAAAATTCCGACTTTACTATTCGACTGGTACTTGAACTGTTTTAACAGCTCACCAAAGTATACCTACAAACTAATCACAGACACAGAGTACGATGAAGCCCTAGCGCATATCAAAAACACAGCACCGGGAAAAGATAAAATTAAGGCAAAACTCTTGAGAAGCCTAACTCAAGAAACACACAAACTGATCGTAACTGAATTGAACAACTGCATCACAAATAACAAAATCCCAAAAACATGGAAAAACGGCTTAATAATCCCTATACCCAAAAATGGACAATACAGAACCGAGCAACTACAGACCAATTACACTACTTCCAGTACTAAGCAAAGTTTTTGAATACATAATAAAGCAGCGGCTTAAAAAAGTGATCGGAAAATATATACCTACCTACCAATTTGGTTTAAAACAACACCACTCGACTATTCATCTGCTCTTTATTTTGGCCAACAATATACAAACGACTCATCTAACCGACAGAAAGTCGGCGTGTCTATTCATGGACATTAACAAGGCCTTTGACGGTGTCTGGCATATGGGCTTACTCTACAAACTTCACAAACTCCACACACCTACATATCTACTTCACATCATAAAAACTTACTTGAAAACAGACTACTACAAGTACGAATTGACAACACATTATCTTTTTCTTTTTCCCCTGAACAAGGACTCCCGCAAGGATCCCCACTCTCACCATTCCTATATAATATATACTGCCATTATATCTATAATTACCACTTACCAGACAAAAACCAAATAGACAAATCAGCGTACATACGCCGACGATACTGCACTAATAGTACACGACAAAATCACTGAAAAAGCGACTTAAAGACTCCAAACACTAACGAACAATACAATGTCATGGTTCTATAAATGGAGACTAACACCAAACGCGTCAAAAAATCAACTTCTACTCACAAACCACCGACTCAATGCTGACTCCCCTACAATAATTGCAGACGGCCAAACGACAGAACCAAAGAATGACATAAAATACCTAGGAACCACGATTGACCACAAACTTAAATTCACTAAACACATACGGAACATGAGGACAGAAACAATAAAGAGAACAAAACACTTCCGATCGCTAACCTACAAAGACAGAGGAATTAGCACAAACACCGCCACCAAAATATATAAAGCTATTTGTAGACACTTGCTAGACTATGGACATATACTCATGACCAACGGAACAGAAAGGACAAAACATTATATACAAACAACTAAGACTAATAACACGAATAAGACACCCCTAAAACCCACTACACAACCCCTCCACCCAACTACTATACGAACGCACAAACATGACAAAGATTTCGGAAAGGCTCATACATCTACAGACAAAATGGACAAACAACCCCTACAACTGGACCATACTGAATCCCCTTTGTCTTACAAGACCAACCAGACAATCCCGCTTCCGTTTCCCTACATCAACGCTACTCGAACACTTACAAACGCAACTGACTACTGGACAATAAAATAATTTTTTCTTGTCATTAGAATTGGAAAGTTTATTTAATAATATTATTAACCTAGAATAAGAGAATTTGCATCTTTGTTTTTTATTTAGATTAAGACTACATGTATTAAACAAGGGCAGAAAGACCGATAGATCGATAGTCTTTTTTAGAAATAAAGATGTTTACTACTACTACTGCTACATCTGAACACAACGGTCGACCACGAGTGTCACCAGCTGGCATTCCGGCTTGGAAGTCATACGTTCTCCTATTAGCTTGCAAAATAGTTAAATTAAAAAAAACTTATGGCAACGGGAAATATATTATTAGTAATAATTCATTCGTATTTATATTTAAATTTTATAATTGTCTTAAGCAGTAATGTTCTCACAATTTAAGTGATGCATACAATGAAGCAACTAGGAACGTAGTGCATGTATCATGGAAGTGTCTTTATGTCGGTGTTTTATATCCCTAAAGCAAAACTAGATATCGATAGTGAACTGTACTTTCCGGTCATTTCACATAAATTGATATGTCAAATTAAAACTCACTAATGAACATTTGTTAAATACACTTCCCATATCTAACTTTTTGCGGCAAAATGGATAAGGAATGATACAGAAATTGCTCCTCGAAAAACAAAAGTTTAAATAGTATCGTACGACGTGAGGAGTAATCGATTAGTATTTCCATTTTTAAGCTTTGCTTCCCATTAAAAATTCCATATTTTGTGCGAAAGGAAAACACTATATTTAGATTTTAATTCAGTGTTAAATATCATGAATTGCAAACAGCTATGATTATTGTTACCTCTCAATGTTTATGAAAGCAAAATACATAAAGAACGCTTTTATTACTGATTAGTAGTTTAGCAATGAGACCATATATTATATATTCCACTGGTGTACACTATGTTACCCCAAGTGAACCAGTTGAATGTCGATTATACCCAAGTGTGTTATATCGACCCGGACTGATCTGAACTACCTTTAATAATATTTTCGGCCTGCGAATGAAACTAGGTGGTCACATGCCAAGAGAGTTAAAACAGCACATAAACTAAATAGGGTAAAAGCCTCTCGGGATGAGCAGTATCCAGATAAGTGCTAGATAATTCAGTTAGGGGACATCTAAAGGTTGTTATTTATAACGTTTTCGAATTCTATTTATTTTTGTTTAAAATTATTTTTGTAACGGATTTTCTTGCTGGGGACAACTCGTCGTCCATATTATCTTTACTTATTGAATGCCAATATTTACAACTGTATGGCCAAGTGCAAGTAAATAAGACATCAAGATAACATATAGAATTATATATATTCCATATCCTTTATTACCTGGATAGGATTTCAAAGTCCAATAGTCCAGTAATTTCACGAAAAATAGGACAACATATCCATAGGTAATTATGAAACGTCATTGTTAAATGGTTTGCACCGTTTATAGTTTTTTCACATGTCAATAAGAGAACGCGATGTGCCAAAGCCATTTCCAAAAACATTTCTAAATCATTTTAGATGCCGATAGAGATCTAATATTTGTCGATCTGACGTGTGTCTAACCCCTCTCAAACAGCAGTAAATGAATTTTAAATGAAATATAATTAGAGAACGTTACACAGACAAAGAGAAAGCGGACGCGTTCGCCAGACACTATCAAAGGGCCTTCAGCATATCGACAAACCCTAACTTCGACAATGACAACTGGAGCTTGATCAACGACTGATACTTGAACTATTTTAAAAGCTCACCAAACTATACCTACAAACTGATCACAGACACAGAGTACGATGAAGCCCTAGCGCATATCAAAAACACAGCACCGGGTAAAGATAAAATTAAGGCAAAACTCTTGAAAAGCCTAACTCAAGAAACACACAAACTGATCCTAACTGAATTGAACAACTGCAATACAAATAACAAAATCCCAAAAACATGGAAAAACGGCTTAATAATCCCTATACCCAAAAATGGACTGCACAATACACAACCGAGCAACTACAGACCAATTACACTACTTCCAGTACTAAGCAAAGTTTTTGAATACATAATAAAGCAGCGGCTTGAAAAAGTGATAGGAAAATATATACCTACCTACCCATTTGGTATCAAACAACATCACTCGACTATTCATCCGCTCTTTATATTGGCCAACAATATACAAACGACTCACCTAGCTGACAGAAAGTCGGCGTGTCTATTCATGGACATAAACAAGGCCTTTGACAGTGTCTGGCATATGGGCTTACTCTACAAACTTCACAAACTCCACACACCAACATATCTACTTCACATCATAAAAAACTTATTTGAAAACAGACTACTACAAGTACGAAGTGACAACACATTATCTCTTTATTTTTCCCTTTAACAAGGACTCCCGCAAGGATCCCCGCTCTAACCATTCATATTTAATATATACTGTCATGATATTTATAATTACCACTTACCAGACAAAAACCTAATAGACAAATCAGCGTACATACGCTGACGATACTGCACTAATAGTACACGACAAAACCACTGAAAAAGCGACTGAAAGACTCCAAACACTAACCAACAATACAATGTTATGGTTCTATGGGGTTCGTTTGGACCACAAGGAATATCGAAAAGCCACCCACACAGACAGATATCGTCACAAGCTATCTAACCACCATCCGAGTCAGAAGCAGGGAATCATTAAGACTCTCACGGATAGAGCCAGAAAAATATGTGGACCAGAACATCTAACAACGGAACTACAGCACTTGGAAAAAGCTTTTCTTCAGAACGGATATTCCCAGTTGGACATCAAAAAAGCTGTAGGAGTGGGACGTGCTGAATAAAGTGAGTCCACTCTGAAAGCTTTCCTGCCCTATGTTCCCAGGGTTACGGACAGAATTGGGAGGCTCTTGAGGAAACACAACATAAGAACGGACTACAAGCCCACAACAAAGATCCGAGAATGTCTAGGGTCAGTTAAAGACAAAGGACCCCACCTAGCAACTGCAGGAATCTACCGGATTCCATGCTCCTGTGGAAGCGTCTACATAGGAACTACTAAGAGATCGGTTGCGACATGAATAGAAGTACACCGACGGGATTGTAAACTGGGACATGTGGAGAAGTCGGAAGTGGCGGAACATGCCCTCAGCGATGGAACACACAACATCTATTTCGGAGAGGCACAGGTCCTGGCCACCACAAATGGGTATCGCCCCCGACTAATACGAGAAGCCATTGAAATCTACAAACACGACGACAATTTCAACAGAAAAGAAGAGACAATGGCGCTGAATAGGATATGGTTTCCAGCACTCACCAACGCAAAAACAGCAAGAAAAAGCAACAGCTCAGGACAGGAGAGAGAATCCAGTACACCGGAGGATAGCAACAGCCAACAGAATGCGCAGGCTCCGATGACACAGGCCACGTCATCACAAACCACGTCATCGCAACCGGTGCATAAATACGGACTGCGCCCGAGGAATCGCATCAGAACAGTGTAAGCGTTCAAGCAAACCACTTCTGAAGATGCAAGCCGCACGTGCTTGCGAAACGTCAAGAAGAAATTCTACTGAACGACGGCCTAAAAACCCGAAAAACCCACTTGTTTGTAATATTCTTTATTTAGTATGTAATATTATTTTCCTGAAACACATCCTTGAGATGAAACAATGTATGATGAAATTTGGAATAATTTTCCAGCAACTCAAGATTTTTGCTATCAATTTGGATATGAAAGCGATTTTGTTGACTCATGTGCTGCTATAAAATATTAATGTTAAGTGCTTATAACACATTCAGTTAATATTCAAGACGATATAGTATTTTTCGCTTCAGAACACGTCCTAACGAGATCTCTAGAAAGAAACTAAGCCACCATCATGTCAATTTTAGTTTGCAGTATCAAAGTTTTCGCTAAACCTTCCCGAGACAACTTAAATTCAGAATGGATAAGTGTGACGAAATCGGGTCTGGATACGGCTCTTCCGAAAGTAGTAAAAGTTTACCTATACAGAATGCAGATAAGGCATGCAGAAGACGTAGAGAGTATTCAAATTATAGTAGTTTTACATTTAAATTATATTGCTACAAACCTCTCTCAGCAGAACATGATGAGACTAAATCTGCTATAGTCAATTCGGATGATAATAATTTTTTTCGCTCAAATATGTATCAAACAGACTATAATCTAAATGAAAATTATAATTCAATCTATCATAATCATATGCTTAAAGACCAGTAAAAATATGTTTTGTTTCAGTTTAATTGTAGGTAAAATTGTATCAATTTAGAATTTGTAATTAATCAAGTTTTGAAAAATCGCAATTAAAGTTAGAATTTTTAGTAATAACAATCGGCAGGTATAGCTTTTCCTGTTTTGATCAATGATTAAGAAAATAATTTAGTTTTCGCATGAGGATATTTGAAATCGTAATTTTTTCAAATCTAGAATTGTTTTATCGATTTTTACGCAAACCCGGTATCGCTGAACATGAAAATCGTCATAGATTGATTTTGTGTCATTCTAAGTCAAAATTGGGCGTCGTTTTTTCCTAAAAATTGCCCTAATGGTACTTTCTGAAAGTTCACGTAGTAACTATAAAAGTGAGAGTACTTATTAGTGGAATATGTATTTTGTATATCTGACTAACAAAACAAATATTTTACAAGGGTGGTAGATTCTTAACATAGGCACACTGTATAACATTGCAAAATAAAGGTATTGAAAAACGAAGTACTATTAGAAACGCTCTGTAAGGTTTAGTCAACCTCGAATTGCATCGGCATTCTTTATGGGTCATAGCACGCCATATGCACCCTAATTTTTAGTGCGTAAATGCATCCTTCTTTTACATTAAAACACATTTGTATGTATATACATCACACATTTGATGCGTTAGGTATTTATATATGTATATATTTAGGCCTAGAAGTATATATATACAGGGTGAGTTTTGGAATTCAATTTCCTACAAGTGTTCTATTTAATGTTTTCCTGTCAAATTAATATCAACGGAACTAGGAGTAATTTAAAAATTTACCATAAATAAGTTTTTCCCTTAATATCTCTTGACAGCTGTCAAATTTTAGAAAAATAAATTTTGTTTCGAGTAGAGCATGCAAAAGTACAATTCTTTGTCCATTTTACCTTCTTCGTAATTGCTCTAGTTCCGAAGATCCCTGTACTGGTCTTCGAAAAAAACTTACCATGTATATTAATTATAGTTTCAATGGACATTACCTGTATTGGTCATCGAAAAAACTCACCCTCTATATGTATTCTAGAAATACAATTCTACTGTATTTTAATATATATTATCTCCCACTTTCTTTTATTCTGTGTATTATTTTAATATATTTACTTTGCAAGTTTTTGTGAGTTATATCCGCTATCTCAATGGACGCCAGGGACCTCAGTAACCCAGTCTTGCACAATTTGTTTAATACTATTTAATGCTTAGTTTATTTTTACGGATTGCCTACTGTCCTGTGTCCGTGTAGGCTTCAGCAAAACTAAATAGTGTAGTGTAAATAAAAATTGTTTTTAAATGAATCGCTTCGTTACTTGTTCTAAAACTATTTTTTATTTATTTGTGCTTTCCTTAAATTCTTTTTTGCAGGTCTGTAAGCATCTGCAATGCAATGCATGTCATAAAATTGTGCTTTACTTTGTTTTAAATTTTAACTATGTGACATAGTTTTCAGACAAGACACGACACCATAACTGACATTTTGAATGCTTTACGACATTCGTGTAGATCGTTTATGGGCGTCATTTCGCAGTGACATATTTGTATATAGTGATACTCGCTTTTATATGACGCGTTTATATGACCTAACGAAATTGGTGACTTCCACGTGCATTATCACGCGTTTTCCACGTGATTATCACGATCGGTGTTGGATGGATATGTTTATAATAATTTATTATCTATAACGTGATGGTTAATATGATGTCGGTCATATTGCTGGACACTTATCTATTATTGCTGGAATTATGAGACCAACATAACTCTATAACTTAACTCAATTAAACATCAAGATTTTGACCCATCGAAAATAATATACAGGCACATAAAAGTATTTATATCTAATTCTGAATGTTGACAATCAGAAAACTACGTGCGTTTAGCAAGGTGGAAAGAGTTAAGCTGACTTGCAGAAACTATAACGATCACCTAACACGCTTTTTGTGAGGTTGAGTGCCCTCGTAATCGTGCTGACTTTATGGAGCGTTAATTGCTACCAATTAAAAAAAACAGATCTGAGATTTTAATATTTGAGGATCTTCTGTGGTAATATTTTTCTGGAGAGCGATGCAAAAGCTTGCGCAACCAGGATCCATAGAGAAAAGCAAAGCGCAAGCCTACATTTCTCAGAAGGGCGCATAGTAAGGGCGGCAAAATTCTCTGGCAATGTGATAAAAGCACCCGCACATCGACAGTTTTACCATTCTGTATCCAGACAGCGCTCTGAAGACGACCTAACCAACGAATTATCGTATAGAAGTCGCGCACGGTTTATTCCAAATTTTATAACGGTTTTTTCGGTCATGTGAAACTTGGACGATTTCTGCTTAACACGGCAAGAAACTGTTGTAATGTTTGAAAATTAAGTTATTTGTGGAAATTTGAACAAATGTTTAGAAAATTGTAAACTTTTTCAAAGTAATTTTAGTGTATTTAGGAAACTAGTTGGTGTTATATATAAATGGACAATGGTTTCAACAAACTTAACAGCTACCACCAAAGTAGCGCGAACTCTTAAATTAAGTGTTGCAATTAGGAAAGTATTTTATATCGGATTCGTTAGTGTTTGTTATATGTTAGTGCATAGTGCAGATGCCCGATTTCATGGTAAGTTAAATTTATATACAGTTTAATATACATATTTAATAATTCAACATTCTTGGTACTATGTTTCGTGCACTGAAAGTAATTTTTTGTCGAAATTATTTCGTTTTGAACTACACGCGGCTCAAGTCTAACTCTCGTTCTGATTAAGTGGGTTTGGCTATGCAAATTTTAATTCAAATAAAATTTTGCATATTTCGAATTCCTTTCCTCTGATTTTATATCGCAAAATGTTCTAATTATTTTTTGTTAGTTTCATAAAAGTTCCAAATACGAAGGACATCTGTAGCTTTGATTTAATATTAATAACACTACCTTGGAAATACGAGTAGCAATTCAAAAAACTGAACAGTTTTTTTAAGTATTCTTAGAACAAACTTGGAAATATTCTATCACCTGGTATAACCAAATTTGTATACTTTTGCTTGAACTTTCATTTTAACAAACATTTATGGACTCGCAAAATTTGATATTTCATCTGAAAACAATCCCTTTCGACGTTGAAAACAATAGTGATATTCCAGCAATTTTTCGCTCGTATGCTTTCTATTTGTGTATAGCTCTGTTGGTAATACGGTAAAATAAATCAAGTTATGCTTATTCGAAGCATATAAACATTAATTAATTTGACTAATAGAAAGCATATTTTGAATGGCAATTGGGAATTGAAATATATATTTAGCTTCTCTTTCAGAATTTTGATTCTATTTTAGCAGCAATAGCGCTCTGCAGAAAAAGAAAAGCGATTGAAATGGTTTAATTAATTTTAGCATTAAAATCTTCGATCATACGTTGTTGGAAAATTATTTTTGATTCAGTTTGAGGGTCAGATAATTTTATTTTAAATCAGTAAAGAGGATTGCTTAAGCTATTAACATCAGCATAGCCCACATTTGTGGAGTAAAAGTGTCTCATAGACCCAAGAGGCCATGTATTAATGCCATTAATTTGCTAAGCCTATTGCAATGCTAATTTCCAGTAATTGCCAAGACATTTTTGTTGGTTTAACAAGCCGCGTTAACCGGAGAACCTATTTAAGGTTCAATGTAGAATAAAGCAAGAAAGAAATACACATTCATTTAAATCAGCTCGCATTTTATTACAACCCTTTGAAACTACCTTGTACTTGAGCCTGCCAGATTTGTCAAAACCTATATTGAATTATCAGAAAATGTATTTCAAATATGTAGAGTTTGGTCTATGTACTATTAGTGAAAACTTTTTTATTCCGTCGATAAATCGAAAACCATTATATGTTAAACTGTTTAATTAAAACGAAGGTATAGAGGAAAAAGTCACCGTTTTAAAAGTTAAGTTAACTAGCAAATAAAGTCATAACAGGATTACTATGATATGGTTTAGAAGGTAACAGGATTTTGGCTTAGGGGTATGTACATTTATAGTCTTCGACGGCAGTCCTAGAGATACTTATTACGATCAGAGAATTCGTCCGAAGTTTATTGACACACGAAAGCTGCAGTTTCTATTTAATTTAAATAACTGGATTTTTTCATTTTTGTTTAATTTACAATATGTTAAATATTTAGTCAAAAATTAATCTGACAATTAATTGATTAGCACCTAGAATAGTTATGAACCTACTAAAAATGGCAAATATAACAAATATTGTCAATTGGGTAAAAAATGAAGAGTAATAGTATCTTCGGAAAGTTTTCACTATGTTTCACTGTTCAGAATTTAACTGCAACGACAGACATATATTTTTGAACGTTATTTTAGTAATTTTTTACCTTAATTAAATTATTAATTTATACTAATTATATCGAATGTTAATTATATCGAATATTATGTTTGCTTCGTAGTTGTGCAAGTACGTAAAAACATAACAATCAGGAAAAATCGCCTATTGCAGCCACGTTAGAGCTGAGATCCTTAGAGGGAAATTACTCATTAACACATTTTCTAAAATTGATACCTTACTTTTTGACCCATAAAGTTTCCAACTGCGGAAGCAACAAATTTGTATACTTTATTCAAAGACATTAAAAAAATCTTATAAAACCAGCGGTTACACCAAGAATCTTCCCTGCTATTTCAAATCTATGAGTAATCCGCCGTACATGAATGATAGTCGACCAGATAAACTGGACTAATGCCAGCAGTGAGTAAAAAACCAATCCTTTGCTTGGACTGATCAGTTTAAAACGTCAATTGACTAAGTTATTATGGGTTGCCGATTAGTTCAATTTCATGCGAATTTTGCTTTATTTATTTTACAATTCTTTCACATAATTTTTCTAACTGCGCAAGGTCTTAATATGTAACAGACTAGATAATGTAGAGAAAATATTGAAAAGCTTTACTACATTGACTAGATTTGATCTAATCGAGTTGGGAGTTTCAAACTCCCAATTTATCTCTACATAATAATTGTACAAATTTAAATATTATTGACTTTGTCAGGTGACAAAACTACTGAGAGAGCAGCTCGAAGACTCCAAACACTAACAAACAACACAATGACATGGTTTTATAAATGGAGACTAACACCAAACCCGTCAAAAAACCAATTTCTACTCACAAACCACAGACTCAACGCTGACTCCCCTACAATAACTGCAGACGGCCAAACGACACAACCAAAAAAAAGACGTAAAATACCTTGGAATCACAATTGACCACAAACTTAAATTCACTAAACACATACGAAACATCAGGACAGAAACAATAAAGAGAACGAAACACTTCCGATCACTAACCTACAAAGACAGAGGAATCAGCACAAATACCGCCACCAAAATATATAAAGCTATTTGTAGTCCCTTGCTAGACTATGGACATATACTCATGACCAACGGAACAGAAAGGACAAAACGTTATATACAAACAACAGAACAAATTGCACTAAGACTAATAACACGAATAAGACACCCCCAAAACCGACTACACAACCCCTCCACCCAACTACTATACGAACGCACAAACATGACAAAGATTTCGGAAAGACTCATACATCTACAGACAAAATGGACAAACAACCCCTACAACTGGACCATACTGAATCCCCTTTGTCTTACAAGACCAACCAGACAATCCCGCCTCCGTTTCCCTACCTCAACGCTACTCGAACGCTTACAATAGTAACTGACTACTGAGCAATAAATTCAAGATCTCTGTTTGCCAGAATTAAATTTATTCAATTAGTAACCTAGAATAAGATAATTTTTACCTTTATTTGTTTGTTTAGATTAAGACTGCATGTACTAAACAAAGGCATAAAGACCGATAGGTCGATAGCCTTTTTTTAGAAATAAAGATGTTTACTACTACTACTCTAATCTAGATAACTTTTCTGTTATACGTTTCTAGAACAAAATTTACTTATTGCTCGTAGCTGACTGGCAGATTGTAAATGTTTAACTTTTGTTGTTTATAAAACACAGTATGCTTCCAGAAGGTTGCCATTTGGTCGCATTTTGAAATTTGAAAGCCTGAAATTTTGATTGAGTTTACCAAACCGAAATCTATTGCCTCAATACTTTACAACTTAATAATCACAATAGCAACTGTATACATCTAAAAAAATCTTCAAACGGAGACTTGCTTAAATTTATTTTTATGATATAAAAATTTTCATTTCTTGCCAACATTGGAAATGGAAATCATACATATTTGTAATATAATATAGTATAAGTTGTGAATCGCTGTTTCACTCCTGACTCCCGTCAATTGAATTTATTTCCTTTAAGCTACTACCAGCTGAAAATTTTAATTACGATTTTTTAATCTGTAATACTAATTCTATTTTAAAAAATATTAGAATTCTATGTGAGCAAAACTTTCACTAAACAACATTTATTATTATTTGAAGAATATTATTTCTTGCAGAAAGAAATACTAATTAGTGATATACAAGGTGTTCCAAAATTGGCATCATTCCTCTGGGGGTGTTTAGAAAGTACAAGAAAAATAGAAAAAAATAATTCTTATCAAAAACTGAGATATTTGCAAAAAACTAGACCAAAAGGACGGCAACGATGTTTTTCAAGGTAATCTGTTTCATTAACATGACGAAAATGCGTGTTGCTTCAGAAATATCAAAAGCTCAAATAACCATATAAAAACACAAAAAGTGAGGTTGAAATGCAAAGTAGGGTAACGGATATCAACAAAAACCCTCTGTAAAAGGTTATGGATTAATGACGTGTTTACAATTAGGCTGTTAAATCACAAGAGGCGTTCGAACTTTTACCCGTTTAACTCCAAACATGTTGGTGCCCGTGTTTATTGTGCACTCTTTGCAGCATTACTGGGTCCCAGTTCGAGCAGCTTCTCTCATTCGGTTAATTAACTCCTGCTCATTTTGTACCGGTGAGCAGTAGTCCAGAGATTTAATGTGTAACTTCCTGTCCTGTGTATCTTACATACATGATATGGATGTTGCCCTTCCTCGGTTATTATCCGGTGCATAGTTGCCTGGGAAAGTTTCAGTTGTTGTGCAATGCCCCGAGTACTTCTGGAACGATCTACTGCAATTACCTCCAATACCTGTTCCTCGATGTCTGGAACTAGAACACCTCTTGGTCGTCCACTATCTGGTTGTGTGGGTGTCTCTAACCCTTTGTTGGTGTAAGTTCTTACAGCTTCTGATATGATACTGAAGCATTCCCCCAAAACTAATACCATATCCGTATATTGGATATTGGGGAACATTTTGTAAAAGAAGCTTCAAACTAAGTCACAATCGGACAAATGCTTGTTATTCTTGACAGAAGCTATCTACTTGTAACTATCTGTTAATGACAAAAAACATCGTTGCCGGTTTGGATTTTCATCAAAAAATTGCAGGAGAGTACTTTTTAAACCCAAAAATGTTCATAATTTGAAGTAAATATGGTTATTTTTCTTTCCGAACGGTTAAGTATTTCAATAAGCTACCAATCAAACATGGGATCATTTCAAAAGAATACTTAATAACAAAGTTGAAATTCGATATTCGTTCAAGAAATTTTCGAGGAAAATGTTTTCTATATTTTTCTCGTGTTCTCCAAGTGAGTCCCTATAACCCCGTAAAAGGAATGACGTCAATTTTGAGTCACCCTGTATATGTGCGAAATGTGATCCAGCGTTTGTAAGAGGGTGAAATGCAGCAGAAAAATTTTACAATTTATCTAAATTGCTTTCATATACTTGCCGTGGTATGACAAATTGTGTTCATTGTTTTCTCTTGACTTAATTAACTTTACTGGCTTAAATGGGGATTCTCAACTACGAACAACACAAATAATTAATACTCTTAACTTATTTGAGATACGAGTTATGTTGCTAGGTCTATAAACATATAGCGGCCTTATGTGCGAAGCAGTTGTAGACCACACGTGCCAAAATGTTGGCGGTAAGTACTTGGTGTCTCTAGTAGTAGTAGTAAACATCTTTATTTCTAAAAAAAAGGCTATCGACCTATCGGTCTTTCTGCCTTTGTTTAATACATGTAGTCTTAATCTGAATAAAAAATAAATATGAAATTTCTCTTATTCTAGGTTAATAATCTTATTAAATAAACTTTCCAATTCTACTGGCAAGAAAAAATTATTTTATTGTCCATTAGTCAGTTGTGTTTGTAAGTATTCGAGTAGCGTTGATGTAGGGAAACGGAAGCGGGATTGTCTGGTTGGTCTTGTAAGACAAAGGGGATTCAGTATGGTCCAGTTGTAGGGGTTGTTTGTCCATTTTGTCTGTAGATGTATGAGTCTTTCCGAAATCTTTGTCATGTTTGTGCGTTCGTATAGTAGTTGGGTGGAGGGGTTGTGTAGTCGGTTTTGGGGGTGTCTTATTCGTGTTATTAGTCTTAGTGCAATTTGTTCTGTTGTTTGTATATAACGTTTTGTCCTTTCTGTTCCGTTGGTCATGAGTATATGTCCATAGTCTAGCAAGGGTCTACAAATAGCTTTATATATTTTGGTGGCGGTGTTTGTGCTAATTCCTCTGTCTTTGTAAGTTAGTGATCGGAAGTGTTTTGTTCTCTTTATTGTTTCTGCCCTAATGTTTCGTATGTGTTTAGTGAATTTAAGTTTGTGGTCAATTGTGATTCCAAGGTATTTTACGTCGTTTTTTGGTTGTGTCGTTTGGCCGTCTGCAGTTATTGTAGGGGAGTCAGCGTTGAGTCTGTGGTTTGTGATCAGAAGTTGGTTTTTTGACGCATTTGGTGTTAGTCTCCATTTATAAAACCATGTCATTGTGTTGTTTGTTAGTGTTTGGAGTCTTTGAGCTGCTCTCTCAGTAGTTTTGTCCGATCTGTCGATTTGATTTTTGTCTGGTAAGTTGTAATTGTATATGTCATGGCAGTATATATTGTAGATAAACGGTGAGAGCGGGGATCCTTGAGGGAGCCCTTGTTCAGGGGAAAAAGAAAATGACAGTGTTTTGTCAATTCGTACTTGTAGTTGTCTGTTTTCTAGTAAGTTCTTTATGGTGTGTAGTAGATATGTTGGTGTGTGTAGTTTGTATAGTTTGTATAGTAAGCCTCTATGCCAGACACTATCAAAAGCCTTGTTAATGTCCATAAACAGGCAAGCTGTCTTTCTGTCAGTTAGGTGGGTAGTTTGTATATTGTTGGCCATGGTGTCTCTATTTTTGCAGAAATAACGATTTTTAATAATAATTATGATATAACGTTCTTGTCTTAGAATTTTTTATGGGAAATTGTAAATATCAGTAGTCAAAGCGAAGATTTTGAATTATGAAGAATCTTTAAACGCCAGATGACCAATAAGTAAAATAGATGAACACGTTTTGAAATAATAACGTAATAGTAGAGCACACAGTATGTATGTGGCTACTGAAAAGAGATCTTACTTACAGGAGTATTACTGTCGGTGTTTGTACAAAAGTAATTCAAAATTTTAAGTCTTTAACTCACTCTAAATGAAGAATTGTGAAAGGAACTTTTATAAAATGAGAAATGTGGCTATTGTTGTAGGGCGTGTTTGTTCTTACTACTCGATTCAATCAGTTGGAGTGGGAATACTATGATTTTGTTGAGAATTATCGGCAAATAATGAAAATGGGTCAAAATGCATAAGCTCTTCCGAATATTTTAGTCTCCAAAACGCTTTTGTACGGCCCACATGGATTCTCTTTGCCATTGCAAACGAAAACTCCCGATAAGTATATGTTAAGCATAATACTTAATAAAGCTGTTTCCAAACATATTATCATTCGGTTATAAATTATTATTATTACAAAATTTTTCTTTCACACGGAAACTATTACACATTGTGTTAGCATAGTTGCAAAAACGACAGAATGAGAAAAATATTTTGGGTCAGGTCATGCATTTGTAATTTAATTTTAAATGTATTATTATGTATACATTTGCAATTAATTGATTGAGAATCCAGATATAAAAAATTCGAACCAGTATTACAAATTTCATAACAATTAATTCAATACCCAGCATACATCACGAATGGCTATTTGCCCCCCAAGTGATTTGCAGCAACATGTTTTTGAAAATAAACTTTATTTATTCGTGTATTCGTACATTTATACGGCTGCTTTAGTTGCTTGAATTAGTCAATCCTTTAATTAGACATGGTGGCCGCTTGAAAACGAAACCGACCCGGTTTTGAGGATCTAAGGGAATTTATGAAAAAACCCTCGGATACGTGAACTTTATTTTCGAGGGGAACACATTTTTCGAGAATTAAACTGCCCCTATCAGCAACCTCTTAAGCAGGGGTGTGTTCAACCCTAAAATCGTAAATAGAAAAGGGGATTGAGTTAAAAGGTCTTCTCGGACGGCCAGTAATAGCGTGAGTTTATTTTCATAATTTGTTTTAAACTGTTTTATTAATTTTTTAATTTATTTTATTGATCGTATGGCCATCTACAGCTTTACTTATAAATATGACTAAAGTATATCTGAAACATGGGCTATGGGTTATAAATCGACAGCCAGGAAGGTCAACCAATCCACGGCAGCAGGAGTGGCATTCAGAATATCGTTCCATTCGCCTTCAAATCTTCTTTTTGGGCACTCGTGGGTTAAATGGGCTACAGTCTGATCCGGCGCTCCGCAGTCGTATTCCCCGGTATTCGAGAGTCCCACCTGTACACAAATGGACCTGCACTGGCGTGGCCGGTTCTAATGCGGTTAAGGCTACACCATGCTTTCCTAGACATTTGCATTCCTGAGAGAGGAACGATGGGATCCACATGATCTTGGTGGTCAAAATCATGATTGGATGTCCATCTGGTCCTCCAAGCTTCTCTAATACGAAATGGTTCATGATGGGTTAGTACCTTATCTTGCCAAATGGGATTCCGGGACTTAAGACCGCGGACCGAAGCATTATCGAATACCATATGGATTGGCAGAGTTCTAGGGTGTTCAGGATCGTGTAGTTCGTCCCATTCGCGGACAGCAGCTTATTGTCTCCTCAGGTCTGGTGTTGCTAAATTCGTTAGTGCGTAAAACCAAGTTACTGGAGTGGACTTTATGGTTCCTGATATGATTCTCATAGTATCATTGAGTTGCACATCGACTTTGTTGGTGTGAGAACTCCTGTACCACACTGGTGCACAGTATTTAGTCGTTTAAAAAACAAGTGATTGATCTGCCGTTCGCAGTGTTTCTGCCTTTGCTCCCCAAGTAGTCCCAGCTAGTTTTCTGATTATGTTGTTCCTGGTTTTTAGTTTTTGTCCACTCATCTCTAGGTGTTGTGTTTTACTCTTTTTCCACAGAATGTGATATTCAGTTCTTTATTTGCAAGACGATTATTAAGATGGAATGCACACACCTCGGTTTTGTTAGGATTGGGACATAGTCGCCACTGTTTGAAGTATGTCCCTAGAAGGGCACCCTCAAGGTGTCTGCTTTGAGTGGCTATAGCGATGTCATCAGCAAAGCAGAACATCTGGGAGTTGGTGGCCGGCATGTCACTGGTGTAAAGATTAAAGAGTAAAGGGGCTAGTACTAAATGACGTGCTGGTTGAGTGTCCAAGAGTTACTTTGAAGTATCGGTTTCTTAACATGTTTTCCATAAGTTTAGTTAACTTGGAGCAGGGTATTGTTTTCTTTAGTTTTAGTATTAGAACATCCAGCCATACGGTGTCGTATGCAGCGGTCAGATCAACAAATGCTACTGACCTTTTTGGCCCTCCTTGGAATCCTGATTTGATGTATGACGTTAGGGCTAGCCCTTGCTCACAGCAACTTAAGTTGGATCTGAAACCAGCCTGGTCTGGCGGAATAGTATCGACTACAATTTGGTATATTCTATTGTATATTAGCCTCTCCATCAATTTATAACAAACACTGAGAAAGGTTGGTTTCCCTGGTTGCAAAATGGTTTGAGATATCCTGAACTGTTCTGGGATTTGTCCCGTTTCTAGTATGTCTGTGAGGCATTGCGTAAGCCATTCTCTCGCAGTTTCTCCTAGGTGCGTTATACCTTCTGAGAATACACCATCCAGGCCTGCTGCCTTTCGTAATGTGAGTGTACTTATGGCATTGTTCATTGCAGCGTTAGTGAAAGGGGAAGAGAAAAGAGGGTTCTATTCAAGGCGACTGTCAATTATTCTAAGTTCTCCCATTACTGCTTACTGCATTCACTCTTTATGAGCGTTGTTGAATGTGTAACGCTACTTAGGAAGGGGTCACTTCATGGTCTTTAGTGAATATGGGCATTGCAGCTCCTAGTCGATGTAGAAGAGACCATCCCTTTCGGCTGGAGGCTGTGAAATCCATATTTTCTGTCGTATTTTCTCATCGCTCCCTTCTTTCGTCCTTGTGCGATTGCAATATCTGGCTTCCCAGATCCGGATTCCCGATTTTCTCATACGCATTGTATAAGAATTCCGTGTTCTTATTTCAGCAGGATATATATTCTTTTCTGTATCCGCGGGCGGGGTATGTTACGCTTAGCTCTTTCGATCAGTAGGCCCGCGAATCTTCCATAGTTTTCTGATTTTGGAGGATCCACCTTAGGTGCAAATCGACCTCTTTAGAATATGATACCTAGTCCGCCTTGCGAAAGTTCCATCTTGGTTTTGGTATAGATTTCATCAAAGGTGCCTGGGTTTCGATATTGATACTAACTGGCGGGTGTTGGCTGCGTGGGGAGCTTCGCAAGACTTTCCTCGTATGAGGTTGGAGGATTCGCGATGAGTCAGTTGTAACAAAGCACATATCGGGGTTTGTGTCGCTCTACCATCGTACTGAGTGGAAGGGTTTCAGGTCTTTAGCATTATAGACCAGATGTAGATCCAACTCATCCATCCAATTTGATAAGCTCTCCGTTCTCGTCATAAGTTGAGTCTCCCCAGCTGACATTATGGCAGTTGAAATCTCCCAAGTGTACTCCTGGGTGTTGGAAGGTTGGGAGTGGAGGACTTGGCCATCTGATATTGGGAGGTTTTTAGACAGCTGATATTGTCGTTCCTGATATCTCGATAGTTATAATATCAGTATTATTCTGTTGAGTGTTAGTAGTGATTTTATACTTTTCAATATCCTGTCGGAGGTACATTATAGATCCATGGATCTCTGAGTGAATTTTTGCAGCTACATTATAACCTGGCACCTTCCTGCAGTGATATGATGTCAATGTTATTATCCCCAGCCATTCTCCTCAAATGCTCACATTTGTCTCGAGATTTACCTTCAATGTTAATTTGTAAGATATGGATACAAGATCCAATATCTATTGTTTTATTAATTGTTCGTTTCTTAAATACAACATTTTCTGTTTTTCCAAATTTACTCTTCTACCTACTTTTCTTTCAGCCTTTCGATATCGGGCAGCATATACCCTACTGGCTAATAATGATTTTTTTTGGCATTGTCCGACGATAAACACCATATTAACCTTTTCCTGGGTAGGCAGTTTTATAGTTACCGAAAAAAATTGTCAGTTCAATCTGTTCGGTCATGTCAGACTACATGTTTAACCTGTCAACTACATTAATTGCAATAGCATTAATGGAGCTAATACCTTTCGCATTTTCTGAGATCCTGTTGAAAGGCATTCAAAATAGCATAATAATTTATGGGGTGTTCTATTAAAAAAAATGAAGTTAGTTATTAATTAATGAAAAACTCGAACTTGTATATTGGTATATTATTTGCAAGGTGTCAGCTTATTCCTATACTCACATACTTCTTTTACAGACATACTAAAGTGCTTTTCCAAATGTGCCCTGATATAACTTTAAGTTTCTACATCTGGTAAATTATTACCCGCGTACCCGATACATCTTATATCAAAATTATTCTTATTTCCAAGAGAACGAATGAGGACATATTTATGCAGGTTGTTCCTGTCAAGAAAACATAAGTTTGATCCGCCACGGATTTTTGGGAGCACCCTATGTAACGAAAATTATTTTAATGGATGGCCACTATTGATGCTAATATAAAATAATTTCAAAATTACACACCAGTTAGCCATAATCTCGCACTCCGTCTTGGTTGCACCACCCTGTACTGAGAATCTAGGATAATATGTTGTTCTACAAATATATGCAGCTACAGCTATAGAAATAGCATGATATAATATTGCATTCGTTCACTAAACACATACGAAACATCAGGGCAGAAACAATAAAGAGAACAAAACACTTCCGATCACTAACCTACAAAGACAGAGGAATTAGCACAAACACCGCCACCAAAATATATAAAGCTATTTGTAGACCCTTGCTAGACTTTGGACATATACTCATGACCAACGGAACAGAAAGGACAAAGCGTTATACACAAACAACAGAACAAATTGCACTAAGACTAATAACACGAATACGACACCCCCAAAACCCACTACACAACCCCCCCACCCAACTACTATACGAACGCACAAACATGACAAAGATCTCGGAAAGACTCATACAGCTACAGACAAAATGGACAAACAACCCCTACAACTGGACCATACTGAATCCCCTTTGTCTTACAAGACCAACCGGACAATCCCGCTTCCGTTTCCCTACATTAACGCTACTCGAACACTTACAAACGCAACGGACTAGTGGACAATAAAATAATTTCTTCTTGCCACTGAAATTTTATTTATTTAATAACATTGTTAACCTAGAATGGGAGAATTTTCATAGTTGTTTTTTATTTAGATTGGGACTGCATGTATTAAACAAGGGCAGAAATACCGATAGGTCGATAGCCTTTTTTAGAAATAAAGATGTCTACTACTACTATTGTTAACCTAGAATAGGAGAATTTTCATATTTTATTTTTTTTTATTTTTTATTTTTTTTTATTTTAGTTTTTTATCTAGATTAAGACTGCATGTATTAAACAAGGGCAGAAAGACCGATAGGTCGATAGCCTTTTTTAGAAATAAAGATGTTTACTACTACTACTATTGCATTCGTGATTGTACTAAGTCAATTTTAACTTCATTACTGATGTATTACATTTCTAAATTCTCATAAATGCCTTTCTACATTTGAAATTGCTGATGAACATGTCCGTGTTGCAAATTTCAACCAATTCCTGATTTGTACATTCAAAACTTTCGGCAAATTGTTTTGCGTTTGCACAAAATATCACAACACCGAGACAGCGTAATAACATCGGGCATCCGCAAACAAACCAATTTATTTCAGTATATTCAACGTATCTGGATATATTCAAATATTAGATTTGTCGAGAAGCCTAATATTTTAGGCGCTAAACTGTTTGTGGATTTACGATGATAACCGAATTGATGTCAAAACGCTTAACCTGTTTAAAGTTTAATATTGCAGCTTGTATATCAACGTAGATAAACGGTTCCCCTTATTTTAATGAGTCAAAGTCTCGTGGCGGGTTTCACGCCCTTAAACTACATCTTATAAAGGAGAGGAGCTCTCCAGTGTGGATCTGAATGTTTTATGAATTCTTGTGAATAATAAATAAACTAATCCTTTTGAGTTTTAAAGTAGTCTCTTCTTAGACTTTTCCGTTAACTGATCAATTTAGATAGATTTTGGCTGGTTAGATGTAAATCTAACAATGTTCTTTCAATATGCCAAAAATGTGTTAAAGTCGACATACACACTTTGCTAGTTAAAAAAATTGAACACAAAGAAAGCGTTATAAATTCCAAAGAAGAAATAATATATCTTCTACGACAGAAAATTGCGGGATTGGAATCATCCCAATCTGAATGTGCTGCACGGATACTTTATAGTAGCAGGAATATAAAAAAGCCATTGAAAATGTTTCCAACTTACCAAGCATAATAATTAAGCCAAGAGATCAACAGAAGGCTACTCAAACTGAAGCAGATGTTAAGGAAACAATAATTCCAGCAGACGTGAAGGTGAATATAAATAATGCTCGACTCACCAAAGATGGGAGTTTTCTGATTAAGTGTGCGACTCAAAATGATGTAGAGATCCTCAAGAAAGAAGCTGATAATAAACTGAAAGCATATGATGTTCAAGTGACTAAGATGAGATGAATGATGAAGATGATGAGAAAATATAAATACTTAGGTAGCTTAACGAAAGATCTTAGACTAATGAATAATAAGCACGTATGGATGTTCATGAATCTACGTGCTCTTATACTCGTTTTATATCTGCTTACAATGTTCTATAGAGTGTATTAAATAATGTATTTTTTGACAAATAAATGTTATTATTACTATATTATTATAATAGTTAGAGAAGGTCGCAATATGTATGCTTTTCCAAAAGAGTACAATAAAGTCAGAAATCTGAATATAGTAGTGCAATTAAACTGATTTTGAAAACGTTCAGTTAAACATTAATAGGTGCTTGCCACAAACATACGAAACTCCTGTTTGTGGTACGAAAAACGACTTAATAACAGCCGCAATAGAATCTAATCTACTTGATGAACTATCACTCTAAAGACGATACAAAAATCTGTAAAAAAGGTTCTGTTAGTTTTTCAAAAGAAAATAATAAAAGGAACTTAAAGAAATTCAAATCTTTGGAAGCAAGTGAAAGATTTACAAGAATAGGTACTCAAGCAGCCCAACGCGTTATGTCATAACTCCCGTTTACAAGTGAAAGAACCCGTCAAGTAAACTGTTCATATCAAGCAACAAACGTACCATTTTTTGTAGAAATTCAAATGAAAACGTGCACATGCATACATGGTTTGAAAACACAGCTATTTTCAATTGTAACTTCTTTAATTTTGAAACCGTTACTTTCAACGCGTTTGCACACAAACAAAGAGAAACTTAAAACTAGTCTACAAATGAGAGTTCCCTAAGCTATAGTGGATAAGCGGATAATTCGAGCTTGGCTCGTAACTGTATTTGTGTACTCTGTGCAGTCTACACTATTACACTTTAAAAATATCAGATATCTTAATAGTGGTTTTTCTGCCATATAAAATATAATGATAAAATGATGAAAGGAAAACTGTGCTGCTATGAAAAGGTTATATTTTGTTATAACTAGATAGACTTAGTGAGTTCTGTCATGTTTCAAAGATTTCCTACGTTTTCCTAGTTTAGCATCAAACTATACTTTCAAACTATTTTAAGAAAATCAGCATAAAGCATAAAACGTGAGATAACGGAAATCATTTCTAACCACCATTGTCACTAGAAAAATGTTTCAAAATTACTAGCGTTTTCCAAACATCATCTTCATTTTTAAAACATTTTAATTCAAAATATGAAGGGCACCTTATCGATACAGTTCTTGGGTCCAATTCTAACACTAAATATACATCACCTTAGAAACACTCAGTAAAAGTCGATATATTTTTACGACGACAAAGAGTCGGTTCCAAAATAAGAAGCAAATATGAATGAACATCTAGTCATTTGCACAGAAGCAATGTGCAACCTGCGGCATTCACAAAACGTTCTAATATTACTTACTTAAACAGTAATTGTTTTACGGATTCACTAAAATATTTAATACATTTACATTTTGATTTACCGCAAGGATGATTGTGTAATGCTATCGTAAGTTAAGACACCAAACCACCATACGCATCGCAAGCTCAGCTTTTTCTACCTATATAATAATTGTTCATAATGAAAATCACGTCTTTATTGTTCGATTGCGTTTTAATAAAGAATCTGTAAACTGTGTTTTTTTTAAGTATTCTTTCCAAGACTCGAATCTAAGTCGCATCAGTAATACGACTTAGTAAATAAACTAATCATTGGGTGCTGGCTGTGATACTCGAATTTGTAAATGGCAACCAGACGGGCGGATAGGTAGGTTTAAAATAAACTAGATTTAAAAGACATTCGCACGGTTTTAGTGCGACTGTGTTATTTAAACTTATTACAATCCCGACTGCAAGTTGACTTAGTAATTTCATATGAAACTGCGGGACATTTTAATGTCTACATGTAACATCGCAGCTGGGAATATAAGCACACACTCGTTGGAATCAAGTAAGCATGAGTTTAAACTGTTTATTCTTAGTCACGGTTTTGCTGTTGTTGGGGTGTTTGAAATTTGTTTATATAAGAAAATGTTAACAACAAGATTTTTTACCTTTTGGAATCCGAAATCTCCGTTAGGGGGACGTTAAGCAAATTCTTATATGAACAAACCCTATTATTTTCACCTCCCCTGTATGCTCTCTAGAGAGTGTCGTACTTAAAGGACACCCTTTATGGATTATACATATATATTAGTATACAGGGTGGTTCATTTTAAAAGAACCAGTCAAATTTCTCGTTAATTGTAGCAAACAAAAGAAAATGTTTTATACAAATGTTGTGTCTTCATGTAATTTGAAATAAAAAAGTATTAAGGTACATATGGGCTACAGTTTATGGATTTAAAAATAATTAATTTTTATCTTGCATTATATTGTAAATCTCATAAAGGTTACTAATGAACGTGGTACCGAATTGTCATATCAGATCTTGCATTGAAAGAGGTTGGAAAAACAGAATCATTAATTATGAATTAAAGACGGAAGATTGCAGTTGAAGAAATTTGTGAAAGTGAAAGAACATTTTATTAAATGCTGCATTGATCACAGTTAATAATCTTAAGGAGAGTTGATAAAGCAGAGCGTGATAATGCATATTAAAAAAGTCATATAAGTATTCATTTTTGAAAATAAGTATGTTTTATTGCCTTTTAAAGTCTATGAAATATGATGTTAGCTGGAATCAGCTGGATGATAAGACATTGAGGTATAAATGCCAAAACTGTAGTATTGCCAGAGATTAGTTGATGACAAAGGATCAAAATTGGCACATTATGAGTATAGAGCAAAAAATCTAGAAAAAATAAAAAAGACACTAATAATGAACAACTATCCCAAATCATTCTTCGAACCAATCATAAAAGGAAGAATAAATAAAATCTACAATTCCAATAAATAGAACAACATAAATAATAACAATAATAAAAAAGAAGGTGAGATCCAAGTATATATCATTACCGTATATTCCAGAAATCAACACAAAAATAAAAAAATATTTTAAAACCGCATAATATTACCATAGCAGAAAAAACTAAAAACAACTTAGCAAAGGAATGTTTCACAAAATTTAAGCCTAAAAGTGATAAGTTAAACACACCTAATGTAATATACAAGATTTACTGTTTGAACTGTGACAACGCATACATAGGTCAAACAGGACAATATTTAAAGAAAAGAATATACGAACATAAATATAGGATAAGAAAGGTTAACGAAAATGGAACAGCATTGGCACAACATGCACAACAAATGTTACATAGTTTTGATTTTGATAACACAAAAATATTAATCAATGAAGACAATTATAATAAGAGAAGAATCCATGAAATGATACAAATTGAAAAACATCAGAATGCAATGAATTTTAGATCAGATACAGACAATCTTAGCTCTGTATATCATACACGAATTAAATGAACACCTACATACACTAATTAAACCAACTACATAAAATATATACACCTGGTATATTGAAGAAATGATAGCATGTGATATCCTCAGAATGCAAAGAAAAATGTCAAATATTATAAACAGTTTTTTATTCTCTCGCTCGATATTGAACAAAGTAAAGATTTTTCAATAGTTGGCCAAATGTGAAGGTAGAAACAGCCACACATGTAAGTAAAATGTAAATCTCTAAACAATAAATTCTGGTCTTTTCCCGAACTTGATTGTCCTGACTGTCACCTGTGATCCTATGTTTTTAATATACTTTTTAATATGTATGTAATTTGTATTTTAATATGTATATTTTAGCAGAGCTTTTGTTTTAAATTAATGCCGACTGTGAATGTGTATTTTAGACAAACTGATGATGCTGGAGAAAGACACTGAAACGTATTTGTAAAATGTTTTAACTAATAAACAATAATATTGACTGGAATCCAGGAATTTCTTTTGACTTAGGTTTAAAACCAAACTTTCAAAGGAAAATCTTAGATCCAATTAACTTCTAAATTAATTATTACATTTTGATACGATCTTGGAGATTAATTAAAATCCACCTTTATTTTACAATTGTTTTATAACCATTTCATGGATCCACACTAGAACTCTTACTAAACCCTAAACAGACCAGTAAAGTTGATCACTGTTCCACAAGTATTACTGAACTTACTAACTTTACCTGACTTTAACCAGTAATTAATTATTAGGCAACTCTCCAGCGTCATACTGCTAATATACAAAATTGCTAATCGATAACATTAAGTTCGAATAATCCCTACATAACAGTTTGCAAGTCTACCCAAATAAACCGTCCTCATTACCGGCGCGTGCGGGTGATCGATTTGGGCAAACTATTCTTCCTCCTCAACGTCATCAATCCCAGCCTCACAGTCCTAGAAACCCAATCCCAATCATGCATCAGGAAAGATTAATGCGTCTTCATGCAAAATGTCCTCATTATTTCCTTCTCATACTTTCACAGGTTCGTGCTTCTACTGTCAAAATAATTCAGAAGAAATTCCTGGGTGCCAGTCAATTTTATTGTTTATTATTTAAAATGTTACAAATACGTTTCGGTGTCTTTCTCCACCATTATCAGTTTCTATGTATGGCTGTTTCTACCTTCACCTTTGGCAAGCCATTGAAGGTAGAAACTGCCATACATGCAAACTGATGATGGTGGAGAAACACACCGAAACGTATTTGTAACATTTTAAATAATAAACAATAAACTTGAATTAAGTTGAAATACAGTCAGGAAAATATACACAATGTCAAAATAATGCCAGTCCTCAGTCGACAAAGTGCCCTCTTCTCCTTGTGAAAAAGTACCTTCAACATTTTCAACCTGGCTTTTGTTTTTTCTCAACCATCGGCGCATTCTCGTCGTTTACTTCTGTCGCCGCGATTTCCCCTTTATGGATATTGCCTGCACTTCTACTGTGACATTATTCTGGCTGCTAAGATTTGTATTGGAAAATCTACCCATTTATTTCACCACTGCGTGGTCTTTCATGAACCTGAATAGATGACACTACCAGTGCAGGAAATGAAATGCGTCTCTCATTTGGCTGTGCATTACAAAACAATATCCTGAGCTGCCTTTCTGAGAACTGAGAAACTTCAATAGGAGAATCTCCTATTGAATTCCAAATGAGTAAAAACTCAGTGATTAGGTTCCATGTCAAAGTTCACTCGATTTCAAGATTTGTGATTTGTCGCCGGCTTGTTATTTACATTTTGAATACCAACTTGTCTGTTGGCAACTATTTCTTTTTCTCTTTCTATTTTGATTTTTTTTCTTGGTTGTCTTTCGGGTATTTATAAATTATTATTGCAAGTTGCATTGGACATTTTTTCTGTGATTTTTTGGAAGGTTTGTTAATTTTTTGTTGAGCTGGTAGGATTAAGTTTCTTCATAATCAGCTTCCGGGTCGCATTTTTTGGAATTTAGGCTTGTTTCTAGTACCCAGTGGCTCAAGGTGGCAATGATATTATACGCATAATACTATTATTATGCGTAATATGAAGAAAATATTAAACATTTTCCAATTAGGACGGAGACGTAAACTCTTTAATTGGAAGTAGGAAATTAAGAAGCCATATTTAAAATGTGCACAAACAAATCGCTAAATACTTTGTCGGTCGTTTTCAGGTTGAGGCAAATACGATAAGATGAAAGTAAAAAAAGAAGCTAGAGTAAAGGCCAAACAGAGGTTACCCGTCAAATCAATGTCAAACCAATACACCCAGGGGCTCCACAGTTGAGTTGTCTCCTTTTCCTGTTCTGTATTTTCGCAATAGCGTTTCCATATGTTCACTTAATATTATTCAAACCTTAGTTAATGTGGAAATTTCACCATAGCAAAATGAGCACAAATGCGTATAAAGTTTTTCGTTTCTTTTTAATCAATTTTTTGGATCAATATTATCACAAATTTAAAAAATATATATATTGATTGGGTATTTTGCATAATTCCAACGATTTTGGTGATTGTATCATTCCTCATATGGGACATAAAATAGTTATATTTTAGTGAGTTCCTCCTCAATCTCCGCTGAAGCCTCCAATTGATTTCACTGTTTATATGGAGGTTGCTCACAGATTGGTGTTAGTTATTTGCGGTTGTGCACGTTTTAAATTCATGAAAACCCTATTCATTTACATTTTTTAACTTGTAATGGATGTGTGGATATTGCCGAGTTTTTGCCATTTCTATTTATTCAAAATTAAGTGCTTTTGTAAAAAGACACTAATAACAGGACGTCGTGATTTTTTTGCATTCTCCTTAAATTGCTACTACTAATACTTACAAAAGCTGTTAACTACTTAAATAAATACTCATTAAAAGCATAGCCCAGCCTTATTGGCCTGTAAGCCTTATTGTACATGGCCTGTGTAACCTTAACTCTTCACTAATAATCACTAATATTTTAGGAATAGCTGTAGACATTTTTTTATAGTGAAAAATGATTAATTTTCCTTTGGTTTTACTTCAGAAAATATTGACATTCAAGGAATTAAATGGATGCGTAATTTTAAAGACATTACCTTGAATTATTAAGCAAGTATTTATTTAGATATTAATGTTGTTGAATTATGGCACAATGCAAATCTAAAAATAAAATATTCTTGACATTGTTTGTTGTATAATTTGTTCGACTTAATTTCTGATTTCAAACCTAGTTTTACGTAGTTGCTTCTGAAATTGAAATCAAGATTCTAATATTCTAATACAAACGACTCCCATTGTGGTAGGCTCTATTGAAACGTTCAAATTAGTATTTTTTAGATCTATAATTTCATCCTAGCTTTATTCAAGTTACTGCTGCAAAATTTTTCAGATGCCAACTATTGCATTCAATTTAGATTTAAATTACTCTTTAAAGCAGGGATTTAGCATAGAAACACACAGACAAGTTAATTTTCAGATGGTTCATTAAAAAGTGTATTGCTATTTCTATATTTTTTAATACTAGAGACTGATATGTTTAATATTAAATGAGAAAGTTTATTAAATAAAACGCATTTTTTATTAATTAAAAATTTGCTAGCAAATTTCTGAAGAATAACTCTGCCATATATTTGGTTCAAGATAATGAAGTCGAATAAATGAAAGAAAATATTTGTCTACATCCAAAAACTTGGTTTTTGAACCAATCCCTTAGTGTAGCTGCAGGCTACGCACGAAAATAAAAAGCACCTATTTTGTCGGTTCAATATTTACATTGTGTTCATAAAATTTGATTAGGGGAATATTTATTGAAATAATGTTTTGTGAACAAACACTTCAACAGGCGTATTTGTGAACGGAAGAGTTTCGTAAATTAAAATAATAGAGCAGACTTTATTATATGTTATGTTTCTTTCTTTTCGAGCAGGTAATGTAAGAATGGCTTGTGCTATTGTACGTCTAGGTGATTTTCTATTATATAAACGAATAAATGAATTGAAATAGTAGTAGTAAACATCTTTATTTCTAAAAAAGGCTATCGACCTATCGGTCTTTCTGCCCTTGTTTAATACATGTAGTCTTAATCTAAATAAAAAACAAATATGAAAATTCTCTTATTCTAGGTTAACAATCTTATTAAATAAACTTTCCAATTCTAATGGCAATAAAAAATTATTTTATTGTCCAGTAGTCAGTTGCGTTTGTAAGTGTTCGAGTAGCGTTGATGTAGTGAAACGGAAGCGGGATTGTCTGGTTGGTCTTGTCTTTGTCTTGGGAAGACAAAGGGGATTCAGTATGGTCCAGTTGTAGGGGTTGTTTGTCCATTTTGTCTGTAGATGTATGAGTCTTTCCGAAATATTTGTCATGTTTGTGCGTTCGTATAGTAGTTGGGTGGAGGGGTTGTGTAGTGGGTTTTGGGGGTGTCTTATTCGTGTTATTAGTCTTAGTGCAATTTGTTCTGTTGTTTGTATATAACGTTTTATCCTTTCTGTTCCGTTGGTCATGAGTATACGTCCATAGTCTAGCAAGGGTCTACAAATATCTTTATATATTTTGGTGGCGGTGTTTGTGCTAATTCCTCTATTTTTGTAGGTTAGTGATCGGAAGTGTTTTGTTCTCTTTATTGTTTCTGCCCTGATGTTTCGTATGTGTTTAGTGAATTTTAGTTTGTGGTCAATTATGATTCCCAGGTATTTTACGTCGTTTTTTGGTTGTGTCGTTTGGCCGTCTACAGTTATTGTAGATGAGTCAGCGTTGAGCCTGTGGTTTGTGAGCAAAAGTTGGTTTTTTGACGCGTTTGTCTCCATTTATAAAACCATGTCATTGTGTTGTTTGTTAGTGTTTGGAGTCTTTGAGCTGCTCTCTCAGTAATTTTGTCATGTACAATAAGTGGCGTGTCGTCTGCGTATTGTAATATGTATGCCGATCTGTCGATTTGATTTTTGTCTGGTAAGTTGTAATTGTATATGTCATGGCTGTATATATTGTAGAGAAACGGTGAGAGCGGGGATCCTTGAGGGAGCCCTTGCTCAGGGGAAAAAGAAAATGACAGTGTTTTGGCAATCCGTACTTGTAGTTGTCTGTTTTCTAGTAAGTTCTTTATGGTGTGTAGTAGATATGTTGATGTGTGTAGTTTGTATAGTTTGTATAGTAAGCCTCTAAGCCAGACACTATCAAAAGCCTTGTTAATGTCCATAAACAGGCAAGCTGGCTTTCTGTCAGTTAGGTGGGTAGTTTGTAAATTGAAATATTTGTCGAAAATAACCAAAAGTCCCATGTTTCGTCATATAACTTAACTATCTAAATATTTATACGCGTAGTTTTAAGTGCCAAATGTTAAAATTTTAAAGCCAATATTCCCACAAAGAGCTTTTTCGTAGCGGTATCTTATGAAAAACAGATAAAATTGTGTCGCAAAATTAGCGTTACGTACTTTGATACAAACTACTTTTGGTCACGGTTTGGAGATCAATTTCGGTGCAGCTTCGAATTTGCGGCGTTTATCAAAGTCCGGATACTTGTCTTCATCAACGTTATTGGAATTTCAATACAATTAAATTAACCTGGCTGTGCATTGATAGATAAAGTTTGAACACTTATAAAGCAGAGCGAAATTCCTTGCACATATCGAACATTTATGTTAATTAAAATTGAATTTAATCCTGGCTCTTTGACTCTCACTAAAGTTTAAATAATTAACTGTAAAGTAATACTAATTTAATGAGTTCTTGTCAGCTTTACGAGCGATATATTTTATAAAATACCAGTAAGTTGATAGTTTGGAAAATCATGAAAATGTGTCAATAATGGAAGAAATAGAAAGCGATACTTCAAGAAAAAAAAATTCAAGAAGTTCCGTGTTTTAACCACAAAGCATAATAACAAATGAGTTTTTGTAGACATATGTTCCCTTGAGTCATGTTGTCCGAAAAAAGTTTATAGAAACGTCGAATATGAGAGTCAAGTAGTAGCTAAACTCTCTGTGCCCAAAATGTGCATGCCCCTTCAAGCATGTTCCCCATTTTAGTGATTTGAGCAATATTTTAAATAAATATCCGGATTAATCGCACAAGTTTATGAAGCAAGTATTTGTCGTCATTAAGTCTTAATTATCTAGACTAATTCTAATAGAAGTAAATATATTTTCTAAAACATTCTACCTGCATATCAAGTTGGATTATTCCGACAAATTGTCGCACATTTATGTTTATTTTAAAGGCTATACATTATTAACAAACTTTTTAAAATTAGAACTCATGTTCAACAATACGAAGAATTTAAGAATGGGAAAGAAGAATTTTAAGAATGGAAAATAAGTTTAAGAATGGGAAATTCTGTGCAAAAAGTACTTTTGAGATATTTCATCACGTTTAAACAAAACTAAATTATATGACTGATTTATGAGTCGTTTTTCTCGATACTTTCAGCCTTTTGGAGAAAAAATGTTCTTTGGCAACTTGTTAATTCCGTTTAAAACTTTCACATGCCATTGTTCTTGCCAATAAGTTTAGGTGTAAGATATTTTAATTGGGAATATTAATAATTCATTGTTTTTAGTACTTTTAAATATTTAATGTGGGTTTCTTTATTAAGATCCTGAAATCACGTTATCACGTTATTAATAAAACTATGATCAACTCAAAATTTGCTTAATATTAATACTAAAAAAGTTTTAAATATGGCTGCATGTTAAGCAGGCTTGTTTGTATATGGTTAAGGAGATCATCAATATGCATCGTCCTATGCCAATTGAATTACCTGGAATACATCACAAAGGACTGAGGCTTGACAAGAAAATCAGCATATAATAGTTTAGTCAAAATAATTAATAAGTACTTGGTAGTAAGCCTTACGTGCGTTTGTGTCATCAAACTGCCACAGAATAATTTATAGGACGAGAGCCTTTAATTCTGACAAAAATGTTTAGATTTATAGTATAAAATTTCCATAATACACACGGAAGTTTGCAGGATGTTAACACATAGACATAAGAATGAAATTACTCGGTTTTCATTTCTATCTCGGAAATGCATTGTCGTTTAGAGTGGTCAGTTTTAAAGTAATAAAACTTGGAATTACTTTGGGATGATGCTCTATTATTACGTGACGTTCCGCTGACTAAATTGTTTCGTGAAATGTTCCATTCTATTCCTTTCTTAAGGGCTTATTAATTTCCGCTCAGCTCTCGCCTCACATGGTTATAGCACATTCACAGAAATAACACTTTAGAAATATAAGATATAATTTCTGATGCACTGTATTCTATCAAAACAAATTCAATTGCAAAAGTTCATTAAGATTAGAGAAAATTATTTAAGTTCCCAGCGAAAGAAAGCTAGCAAATTTATATAGAGCCGTCGCCATAATTAGCTTCATATATTATAAATCTAATCTCTTTAGCTGGCTCAATTTAAGCGAGCAAATTGAGATGGAGCAATTTAAGGGTATTTCATTTGAAAAGGCGGATAATACTAGCTAAATTACCGCAAGAAAACTTAGTGAAAAAAAGTTTAATGCTTGTGATTTTGCAGGGGCATAAGCAGCAATTTGGGACAATTTAAAACATATAATTTTAAGTTACAGCTTTTATATAATGAAACCGTGGCCCATTCTGTTCAAACAAGCCAGGTTTCTTTGTTATTAATGGTGCTTTGTCGGCTATAAATGCTCGTAACATGTGTAAGAAATTATTTTCCTTAATGTTTCGTAACCGAAAAATACCATTTAGGGGTTGCTACGCGCCTTCAACCCTCTTAAGATTTATCTCACTGTTTTTTATGGTGAAAATCTAGGTATTAAATAGTCGTTAAATAAGATATATTTGCCACAACTCGCAACCTTACCGCTTCTAAGTATGTTATATTTCACATTGGTATCAATCGATCATCAGATCTCCTCGCATAAATCAAATATACGTGTATTGTCTTTTCGTTCCAAGCCACTTTTTGTAACCGAAGGCTACTTTTCAAAACCATATAATTCAATCAACATTTTTGAGTATAAATAATTTTAAAATCTTCGTAATTCCAATGCCATCAAATAATTAATTCTCACACTTAAAAATACTGAGTTTTCTTTCGGAAAACAAAATGTTTTTCCAGTCCGTTGGTCTTGCGGGCTGCTCTGATAAATCTATTGATCATTCTAATGATTTGGATAAGTTATGTCTAATTTATCTAATGAGAAAACTATCATGAAAACTTAAGCAGGTTTTCGTAAATATTTTCATCCTAAAAAATTGATTTTCAAAATGTTAAAGCAGTAGCATATTTTATTGGAAATTATTCGGCGACGTTGGACAAACCATAAAACATTCAGTCCTGAACCAATATTTGACTCTGTTTGTGGCATGAAGTATGGCCAATAAAATAAACACACTGAACAAACCACTTCACTGTTGTCGATCTACCTACACCTGCTAAAAATGTTTATGTTCAAGGAATAAGTTTACTTTTTTGGCAGATCTTAGGATTTTTAGAAAACAATTTTTTTATTTTCATTCCCTCTTGATTGCGAGCATATGGAAAGAAACGTTTAATTTTCCTATTAATTTACAATCAAAAGCGGCATCTAGAATTACCCGAGCATGAACAAAATAAATGTTCAAATTTAACTAAGGATAACACGTAAATATTCACGGCTTCAATTTTTTGTTGTTCTAGGTGTTCTATTGCCTTATTGCATTAGATTGCAGTATTTATAATACATCCAGGTCGTTTAGTTTATGCTTTTACTTTACTAATTTGGGTACTTCACTTCTAACCCTTCCACACAGCAATGTTACTGTCTGTATTTATTCGCAGAAAAAAATTACTTTGGAATATTCTTCTCGCTATTTCTGTGCGTCTTTCTGTACATGACAACATCTTTTTTCAAATGCTGAACTAAATATGATTCTATTGGCATTCTTGCAAGCTTGCCAGGCGATTCAGAATATTTTGGACTTCTGTGGGGCTTAGTTGGTTATCATTCGGGCCCGCAAAACTTTCCAATATTGTTCACTTGTTAATACCAATAATTCAAAAGAAATTCCTGGGTTCCAGTCAATTTTATTTTTTACTATTTATTATGTTACAAATACGTTTCGGTGTCTTTCTCCACCATCATCAGTTTGTCTAAAATATACATTCACAAGTCGTCATTAATTTAAAAACAAGAGCTCTGTTAAAATATACATACTAAAAGAAAAATTCTGTGCAGAAAGTACTTTTGAGATATTTCATCACGTTTAAACAAAACTAAATTATATGACTGATTTATGAGTCGTTTTTCTCGATACTTTCAGCCATTTTGAACAAGCATATTAAAATCGTTTGAATCTCTTGGGATCACAGGTGATGATTCAGGACAATCATGTTCGGGAAATGACTAGAATTTATTGTTTAGAGCTTAATAATTTTACTTACATGTATGGCTGTTTCCTCCTTCATCTTTGGCAAGCAATTGAAAAATTTTTACTTTGTCTAATATCGAGCGAGAGAATAATAATCTGTTTATAATATTTGGCATTTTTCTTCACATTCTGAGGATATCACTTGGTCTGCATTTCTTCAATATACCCGATGTTCATATTTTATGTGTTCATTTAATTAGTGTATGATATACAGAGCTAAGATTGTCTGTGTCTGATGTAAAATTCATTGCATTCTGATGTTTTTTAATTTGTATCATTTCATGGATTCTTCTTTTATTATAATTGTTTTCATTGATTAATATTTTTGTGTTATCAAAATCAAAATTATGTAACTTTTGTTGTCCATGTTGTGCTAATGATGTTCCATTTTCGTTAACCTTTATTAAGCTATATTTATCCCAAAGGAGCAACAATTGCAAACCTAGTAATGGAAAGTCTAGAAGAAAAAATAATACCTGATTTGAATTAAGTATAATAATGAAGAAAATTAATTCTCTTCAGTTACATAAATCAATTTTTCTTTAAAATGTCTTTAAAATAACTAGCTGAGATAAACACATTACACCGAAACAAAAATGAAGGAAGTATAGCGATCGCCAACTGAACAATGTTTTTAAAGAAATGTAAATACACTCGAATTTGTCGTACTTTTACATGATATATTTCCTTTGATCCGATAAATAATAATTTGATCTAAGTTGGATCACAGCAAAAGCGCCACAATAAGAATTCACTGCAAATATATGCTTAGAAGAAAATGTATATTGATTGTATCATCGGCTGTCTCCTTTAATGCAACATAATATATTTTAGTTGTAAAATATGTATGGTTTTTACGGAACTTAATGGTTAGATTATGTGACTTTTTCGTCGAGAAGTATGGTACGTTTTCGACTAACTTTTTGTTGGTTTTCTGCTATATTTTAATTACTAGTGAAACATTAATTTAATTCTGTAGAACATTTTTCATAATAGACCTTTGCCCTCATTGCGAATTCGAGGCGTGGGAGACATAGCATCTAAAGCTTTTTGAAACTTTACTTGGAGTTAGTTAAGTGAAATTCACTGCTATCAACTAGCTTTCCTTGAGAAATTGAGAAATACATTCTGGTATTAGAAACGATTTCCAATGTATTCCTGGGTTTCAGTCAATTTCACCGTTTACTATTCAAAACGCTACAACTATTGAAACAACTATATACACAAACTGATGATGGTGGAGAAAGACACCGAAACGTATTTGTAGCGTTTTGAATAGTAAACGGTAAAATTGACTGAAACCCAGGAATACATTGGAATGAATTAAAGTACAGTCAGGAAAATATACGAAACGAATTAGAAACGATGCCAACAACCTAAATGATTCAATTACTTCACAGAAAGCACGCTTATACGTGACAGCTTCTACGAACATTTTATAACGCGTTTCCAATATCAATCTTTTTAAATAATCATATTCGGAATCACCAAAACTTCGGAAATACCGATCATTTTCCGCACATTTGCAAACTGCGATTTCTCTACCTACAGAACCAAACGCAATCATATACATGTCAGTTTTCAATATACGGGGTGTCAATTTGAAAACTTTCCAGCCTTAATATCTCTCGTACAGTTAAAAATATGAAAAATCGGACAGACACGTCAATTTTATTTCTAAATGTGACACTTGGGAATGGGGATCAAGTGGCACAGCGTTTTAAAGGGCCTTCAATTCTTTTTTCAATGGCATGACCCTCCCCTGCTTCTTCCTCGCTACGTCCATGGGTGGCACCGCTTCAAACTTTATTTGAAAATAATTATTTGTGAATAACATTTTGATGGTCTACGAGTATCTCGTTAATTTGCGTTTATTCGATGTCTTATCGCTGAAATTCCACAAAAGCTTTTAAATTCTATCAAGAAATTCTAAAAATATGTTGTTTTTTAACCAAAAAGATGGTCAGAAAATTTAAAAGATGTAGCCAAATTACGAATATTCTTGTTAATACCCTTTTGCTTCTTGGGCTGTTCAGTGGTAACTTTTGTTAAGTGCATAAAGTGTGATAATGGTTTATTCTCTTCAAAAACGAACTGAAATTATTTAAATTTGTGGATAGGTTAGAAGGTTCGCACGTAAGACGGCATTGGTTTTCAATAAAAGAAATCGGAATCATGAAGTAAGTAACAGATATGTGCTGTATTTGGTAAAAAATTCTCCGAAACAGGTTCGGTGAGTAGTTGAAAAAGATACAACCTACGAGTGATGAATGAAGGAGCTCAAAATGAGATTTTGGGACTATTTGCCGCCGAGCCCATCAAGTCCTTGCGGACAGTAGCAGAACAGACAGCAATATCACACGAGACTGTAAGAAAAGCACGGAAAATGCATAAAAATCCATATAGAATAGACTTCTGTGAATTCGTGAATAGTCAAGTCAACGCCATCCCCAATAGTCTGCCGAAAATCTGTTTCAGCGATGAATGTTAATTTTTGCCAAATGGAAATGTTAACAGACAAAATTGTCGACATTGGAGTGACGTAAACGAGCATTCTTTTCGAGAAACACATACACAATATTCTCGAAAAGTTAATGTTTGAGCTGATATTCTTGGAAATGCCTTTATTGGTCCTTTATTTATTGAAGGAAACGTGACAGGTGATCTGTAGGTTAAGATGCTCGAAGAGACTATTGATCCTCTTATCACGCATGAACTAAAAACTCAAATTGATGCAGAAGATAATTTAGTTCTACAGGAGGATTGCTTAACATTCCAGCAGGACGGTGCTCCACCTCACTCTTTTCTTCCAGCCCGACAGTGGTTAAACAAGAGAATCCCGAATAGATGGATTGGCAGAAGGGGACCAATTGAATGGCCTCCAAGTTCACCTGCTTTAACACCCTGAGACTTCTTTCTTTGGGGACATCTGAAGTCCATTGCTTATAAGTATATTTCTTTTTCCTGACTGTACTTTAATTCATTCCAATGTATTCCTGGGTTTTCAGTCAATTTTATTGTCACTAATTATGGTGTTATGTGATGAGCCCTGCGTTTCGTCCCGGGTCTACCTATTGGACTCGTCAGTAAGGCTTAGGTAGACCCTGCCTTATACGCCAGACATCGGTTCTACGTGTTCGGACGTAAATGAACCGAGCCGGTATAGATCTTCTGCGGTGAGATATTGGCAACCCGTGTTGCCGATTAGCATTAGCAACGAGTGGCTTTCAATCTAATGCTAATCGGCAACACGGGTTGCCAATATTTTTGTGTTATCAAAATCAAATTATGTAACTTTTGTTGTCCATGTTGTGCTAATGATGTTCCATTTTCGTTAACCTTTATTAAGCTATATTTATCCCAAAGGAGCAACAATTGCAAACCTAGTAATGGAAAGTCTAGAAGAAAAAATAATACCTGATTTGAATTAAGTATAATAATGAAGAAAATTAATTCTCTTCAGTTACATAAATCAATTTTTCTTTAAAATGTCTTTAAAATAACTAGCTGAGATAAACACATTACACCGAAACAAAAATGAAGGAAGTATAGCGATCGCCAACTGAACAATGTTTTTAAAGAAATGTAAATACACTCGAATTTGTCGTACTTTACATGATATATTTCCTTTGTCCGAACCGATGTCTGGCGTATAAGGCAGGGTCTACCTAAAGCCTTACTGACGAGTCCAATAGGTAGACCCGGGACGAAACGCAGGGCTCATCACATAACACCATAATTAGTGACAATAAAATTGACTGAAAACCCAGGAATACATTGGAATTGCTTATAAGACACAACCTGCTGATATTGATGATTTTAAAAGGCGAATTGCAGCAGAATGCCGGTCAATTCCCGATGAAGTTTTGCGAAATGTTAGGGACGAGTTCGAAAACAGACTTTATTATTGATTACAGAAAAATGGACAACATTTTGAACAACTGATAAGATTTTATTGTAGAAATTTCTCTTCTGCGAACAGAAAGTAATTTTTGTCGAAGTAAAATATTCAATAAATGAAATATCAATTCTTTAAACTAGATTTTCTTCCTGTTATTCAACGACTTTAACGGCGTCACCTACTCTTCTAATGATTTGTACTGGAAAGGAGAGCCAATGCAATCATTTTTGTGTAAACACTTACCTAGAAACCAACATTGCAAGGAGGGAAAGTTTAATTGTTTCTGCAAATTTGAAATGCAATTAGTCGGAAACCTCTGTACAAAAAGCAACAAAGTAGGATACCACTAAAAAGCGAATTGAAGGCCCTTTAAAACGATGTGCACTTCACCCCTATTCCCATTTAAGATTTGAAGGGATCTACCCCTCCTAGAGGGTTGAAGCAAGAAGGTTAAAAATATTTATTTAAGTGTCCCCCCTACAAATAAAATTGACGTGTCTTTCGGATTTTTCATGTTTCTAACTGCAAGAAAGATATTAAGGGTGGGAAGTTTTCAAATTGATACTCCGTATGTGTTACTTGATATCATATATTAATAATACAGAAACTAAAATGTTCAATTATTCATTGTGTGCTATTTGGTATTAAAAATATATCAACAACACCAAATTTAAATGAAACGTATTTCAAAGATATCCTGAAATCGGCTATAAATAGATGTTTGACCACATAGTGTCGCAATTAATTACTAATTTCCCAAACACGAATTAGGGAAAACAATATTTAAGACACCTGTTGCTATTTCCGACGAATTAACTTAATCGAAATTCTTCTCATTTATTATGGGTACAGGTTGAGTGGCGTTTAATATAGAGCTTCAGGTTCTGTATGGTCACTTAATTAGCTACTACTACTAGATTTTATAGAATGAATGAATGAATGAATAAAATTGCTTCCGATATATCAAGAACTAAGCGTTGATCGTTGATATTTATGACGAAAACGTATATTTCTCGACTCAGTACAGTTAAGATGTTGATCCGATTCTTTCAGGAATAAAATTGATGTTTTTATATTAAAAGATAAAATATTTCGTTATGAAAACGGATAAGCCCGCAAAACACAAGAAGAATCTGAAGTAAAATAATGATGAGATTTTTATGTGTCAAGAATTCATATTGATCGTCTTCCACAAGGGATTTTCCCCAAAAAAAAACAAAGATGTTTCCGTAATTCGAAGCCATCAAATATTTCGGCAGAGCCACTGATTTATCTTCCGTGCAGACATTACTCAACGTGCTAAACTGGAATTCTGAAAAACCCAATCTCTTAATTTTTGTTTGAACTAACTGTGGGAGATTTAAGCAAAAAGAATTTGCTTGTCAATTTATGGAAGCAGCAAAATTTTTAATATTTTAGTAACATTTTCACCTCCCGAAGGAAAACCCGTGCCATAGAAAAATCAAGAAAATTATCAAATATTGATTTGGGTTTCTGTAATCGTCGCATACGTTCAGCATTGTAAAGCGGCAAAATGGGTTGATCATCATATTATTATGCGGAGCACTTTTGAGTAAAAAAATGCCTTGAGTTAAACGAAATAAATTGAAAATATAATCGAATTATAAAAATAAAATGATCTCCATCTCCGAATTGCATTTAAATAAAATTTGTTTTTTTCTGAAACATCCAACTAAGTAACTCTTTTATCAAATAAGTAATTAATTGATAAGTACACATAAACATTTAACTTCAAAACGTTGTGGTAACTATGGAAGAAATTCAAAATTTTATTCTAAAACCGCAGCCTCGAGTTGTTTAAACATAGCATTTCTTCGAGTCCTTTCAACAACTTAAATCAAAACTTATTTCTTGGTAACTTTAAGACAACTTCCGCTTGAAAATGTCTCGACTCATTTAGATATTTATCTGCTCCAGAACTCCTAATTAATTAAAGAGAACCTATGCAGACAGTGTCGCTTCCATTTTTTGAGCTGAATCAAAAGTAAATTTATACATTTCTGAAAAGTCAAGTGAATGTCGCGTTTAATTGAAACTTTGCGGACGTTTTATTTTTATGGATTATAATAATTAAACTGAGGTGACATTACTTCTATGTAACCTCGTTTTAAAATATTTCTACTTCTGGTAAATTTTGTTATCAAACTCTGAACGCCTTTATTCGATTTTCGTGCCCTTTGCAGGCATCAGTATACATCCGAATACCCCCTATTCCGAAAACATTTAATTGTTTATCTACCATCTGCGCTCAAATATTGCTGAACAAATCAAATTATCTGTTTTGTGATACAAATTCCCTTTCCTGTATAGCCAGTGGTGTGACCATAGGTGGTCATACGTGGGTGCAAAATGATACGCCACTGATCTTTTTGATAATAACTTTTTAATAACGTTTAGGGTTTTTGCTTAATTTCGAAGATAAAAGTTCTTTTTCCTTTTTTCCCTTCCAACAGGGTGCCATATACATGGCGTTCAAAAAAACAAGTATTCCTTTTAATTTTTGAGATATTTAGAAAAAAAGTGCTTTTTCGGAATTTCGTTTTTGTTTATTTATGATCAAGTCATTTCAAATCATATCAAAAAACAAAAAAACATTTGCTTGGCACATTTTCGAGCTCTACAGGATGGTGTCTATGAAATTTTTTGCTTTTCAAATCGGAATCTCCGGATTTGCAGCAAATGTTTTTGAAATTGGTAAGCAACTCATCTCCGATCTTGGGCCAACTAACACTGCAAATATGTTTTAATATACCATTATCGGGCAGAAAGACCGATAGGTCGATAGCCTTTTTTAGAAATAAAGATGTTTACTACTACTATACCATTATCTAGGGTTTATTTGCACTAACCAAATATCTTTAAATGCAGTAAATGCAAATTCCAATTATCATTTTATATATTATGTATCCCGAAGTTAATGGCACAAATAAAGCTCAAATGCCTCTAGGTTAAATAAAACACTTTAAGTAATGATAGTAGGCACAAGATATTATTTCAATCGATCAAGAGAGCAAAAATTGGGTCAATACTCAACGCTACTGGGGAATATGTCCAAAGATCATATGAGAACTCATATACCAGTAGTCCGATAGAAGCAGATCAATCCACATTGCAAATGCATTTTATTGATTAAGTTTCCTGTATCTACTCTAAAAGTCCACCTAACTGCTGTATGCATATTCTAGATCGCTTGCCAAAGGAACAGGTAGTTCCATCAGCGGTTTTTGTTACCGCATCTCATAATTTTATCATAATCACATTTTCTCTAAAAATTTATCGAAATTAATATCGGTTGACATGCAGAATTGAATTTGAACGAGTCAGGCCGATTAATTTACTAACTCTTTTTTCAAATCCTTCTGTTAACGCAAATACTGCGAAATTTTAAAAGACGAGCTGTTCACACAATACGTCCTTTAATTATGACGATTAGGCCACATAATACTCTGTATAACATATCCAAACTAATCGAATAATTCTAGCAGACGAATAATTTGGATTGCTTCTGGTATTGCTTTGTTCGAAATGAAGGGCTCAATAAGGTTATTGCTCATGTTAGCATGTTTCATTCTCTGTCTAATAACTTTGAAATAGTTAATACGCAACATCCCAACATCATGTTGCAGACATGAGGTAAGGCACCAGGTAAAGGAAAATACTGACTGGTTTAAAGTATAACTCCATAATCATCTGGTGAATTATGCTTACCTAAAGTTTAAATATATGTTTTTCAAACTTTCGTTCCTGAACTCTTTCACGTTACTTTATGCATCTTTGAATAAAGAGGAATATTTGCTTACCTGGCAGAACTTGATTGTTATCGTTAATTGCTTGTATTGTATTAAAGGACCGCTGGTGGTTTTGCATCACTACTATATGACTAGTTGACATCAGTGAATTGAATTCTATATATAGTAGTAGTAAACATCTTTATTTCTAAAAAAGGCTATCGACCTATCGGTCTTTCTGCCCTTGTTTAATACATGCAGTCTTAATCTAGATAAAAACCAATATGAAAATTCTCCTATTCTAGGTTAACAATAGTAGTAGTAAACATCTTTATTTCTAAAAAAGGCTATCGACCTATCGGTATTTCTGCCCTTGTTTAATACATGCAGTCCCAATCTAAATAAAAAACAAATATGAAAATTCTCCCATTCTAGGTTAACAATGTTATTAAATAAATAAGATTTCAGTGGCAAGAAGAAATTATTTTATTGTCCACTAGTCCGTTGCGTTTGTAAGTGTTCGAGTAGCGTTAATGTAGGGAAACGGAAGAGGGATTGTCTGGTTGGTCTTGTAAGACAAAGGGGATTCAGTATGGTCCAGTTGTAGGGGTTGTTTGTCCATTTTGTCTGTAGCTGTATGAGTCTTTCCGAGATCTTTGTCATGTTTGTGTCTATATATATTTTCTGAAAATTTTAGATCTGAGAAATGTAATATTTATTTGCCCTTATTTACTTGTCTGCATTTCAGGCGTTTTTACTGTTCTGTTAGTAAGCACTTTTCTGTTTGAAGTGATAAATCAATTTTAGTTAAATATATTAAACATTTTACATAGAAATATAAAGTTTTAAAATGTAGAAAATATACATTTAATAAATCATTACCTTGAAAATAAACATATTGCAATGCTACAGCGAATTGAAGGTTTTAAAACCCTTTGCTGTAACTGTATTATTAAATATACATTTCACGCAGATTTAAAGTTATACTCGTGGAATGTTTGTAATAAATACCATGTTAAAAACCTGTTGCGCCGAAAGGAATCATTAAAAATACATGGATTTACGTATTATACGTTTTGTTCATGCACTAATGTTTGAAAATGCTTTTTTAAATATAACTGTGTATGTGCTATATTTATCCAAAAGTCTGGCAAAGCTTGTTCCCTATTTAATAAAAACGTATCGATTGTCGCACAAAACATTATGCGGTCTGGATTAAAATAAAAGAATTTACCGATATTAATGGTATAATAAAAATCGGCTTTCAATAATCTACTTTATGCTCTATAAAATTTAAATGAAATATTGGCAGCGTCGAAATATTGTTCCAAAGTCAAACGGCAAAAAAGACAGAGTGGCTATGTCCATTTTCTCAAATAGAAAAAATTCCACTTGAACAATAAACACTTATTTTGATATGTGGCATAATTTCATGGATGAATTCGTCCTCAATTTCGAACTTCCATTCTGTATCATAGGGCAGAATGTCTGGTATTACTATTCTTCGAACACTCAAACTCATTGAATCGAACACTGAAGCAATCGTTTAAATATTTGTCCAACCAGTTTAAAGCAATGGAAACGATAACACTAAAACTCAACTAGTTATTGAGCAATACTAATAAAAACTGGTAAATGGCAAACTATAACACTTACATTCAAAGAAACCTTTTCATAATAAAAAGCTTTTATTTCGTTTTATGTGGGCATATCGATTCAGAATTTTCATTGGCAATGTTCAAATTCTATTTTTGTGTTACAACTCACTTGTATAAATTACCATTTAAACAATGCATATAAACATTAGGCGAAACTTTTTTATGCGAGTAATAATGGGCAAGTTACTACTCGCTATTACTATTATATACGCGCTAAATAAATCAATATAGTCAATTAAGAATTTTATATGAGCAGTTATTAAACGTAGCAGTTAAATTAAATGCTGATCTGAGAAGAGAGCTGATATTAGAGCAAGGGCATTTTAACAGTTTTAAACTAAAACGACCAGTCTCATAGGGAACGGCCTTGCAGCCAACAAATTGGTTGGTATTTTTTTCACTCAATTTTCAATAAAAAACCGAAATTAGGAACTTAAATGTAAGATTCTGCGATCTCAGAAGATCTCTTAAGTTTTCCAAAAGGAATGAATTTGAATGGATGATGATCCCCAATGATTTGGGATTCGTGGAATTTAAAAAAGTGTTTTATGGCAAGTGTGCTATATTTTGTTAAAAAGTAATTTGTAGTTAAAACTTAACAAAATTATTGAAGAACAAACATAAATGACAAGGATATAGTACGTTGGAAAAGACGTAAGTAGTTAAAAAAATATATTGGTCGACCATAGTATCCGCCTTTTTGATGTAATTTGTATTAAGATACTAATCCAAGTACTTTTTAATAAGAGGCTAATGTAACATATAATCAAACATAATCAATTCGAAAAAAAATTATTGACAACCCACGTCGAAACTTGAAACACAATGTAGTATTAGCTGATTGGGTAAAGCAGTGAAACTTTTGCTATTCAATTGTGAAGCATTTTTGTTAAGATCCTAAAGCACTTTTGTTAAATCTTATTGGAAATGAATTAATCATGCTTGATTGATTTTCACTTATATTTTTATGCATTTCCATATTTAATTAATTGCATTACGGAATATTAAACGCAGCCTGTAACATGCCATTGGAACTCAATGTAGTATTACATCAATAATTACGAAAAGACTTTTATAAGATAGATGTCGTAAAGCGTACTCAGTGTTATTAAAAATGTATCGCCTAGGAGAAGTTGGAAAATTTCCACCAAGTTTGATAGATATGTTTGACACTCTTCCGGGAAGGATCGATAATTAGATAAATAATAAATGTGGTACCATATTTTTCTTCTGATTCTTACTTAGGTTTGCTTACAGTCGGGAATAACGAGACGTACGCGTTATGGTTTTCCTAATTCACAAGTTCGTTTGAGTTGCGGTTTCCATACTAAAGCAGCAGTATTTGATTGTCTAAATTGTTCATTGGGAAACACGGAGATGCTGCACACATTGTTTAGAAATAAAACTTAATTCGCCAATTTGGAACCTGCACTTTTTTGTTAAGTGGTAACTTCACAACATATTATCGTTGTATTCAGCACAACAAACCAATATAAATGTCTGTTCAGTTTAACATAATAAAACGTGAAGCTATTAATCCTGCTCGTTGGGCGTTTGAAGCGCTTCTAAGCATATGACCAATACCTACATTCCCTTTATTAACAAACTACGTATACGGGTATTTCGAGAGTATGTCAAATTTTAAAGATGGTTCTACCGATAGTTCTTTCACATATTTTGTCAAAACGATTCAAAGGAGAGAACATTTAATTATTTTATTAAATGCATGGGCTAGTGGTTATCGTCATGGTAATAGGACTGATTAAATAAGCAAGCTATATTTCGCTACAAAGACCCAATTAGATGAAAGCTTCTTAGCACAATTACAAACTGCTTCGGAACGACAGAGGAAAATACGTGCTTCAATTCTTATTGTTCTAAAAAAAGCTGAAATAATACTTCAAAATACTACGAGGGTGACAGTGACGCTCTGTTGATTCCTTCAACGGCTTTAACATACTATATAATAATCCGCTATAATATAGCGATTACGGTTTGAGAAAATGATGAGTTTATTCAGCCGCTCTAAAAAATGTCCTTTATGAACGGAATTCTCACTATCAAATTGTCTATTCAGTGGTCAGTTACTAGGGAAATGATTGGGCATAAGCTTTCTGAACCTCAGCAGATTATTTCCATGCCTAAAATGTTTGATGCCCGCAAAATAGCGAATCGCATGTGATTGATTTTTACTTAATACGCAACGACAAGAAAATTGCAAAATTGTCATTTAGTTTGAAAATTCTACTTGACGTTGAGGATAAAGATGTTTTAATGGGTTATAGAGAAATAGTAGTAGTAAACACTTTTATTTCTAAAAAAGGCTATCGACCTATCGGTCTTTCTGTCCTTGTTTAATACATGCAGTCTCAATCCAAACAAAAAACAAATATGAAAATTCTCTTATTCTAGGTTAACAATATTACTAAGTAAAATTCCAATGACAAGAAAAAATTATTTTATTATCCACTAGTCAGTTGCGTTTGTAAGTGTTCGAGTAGCGTTGATGTAGGGAAACGGAAGCGGGATTGTCTGGTTGGTCTTGTAAGACAAAGGGCATTCAGTATGGTCCAATTGTAGGGGTTGTTTGCCCATTTTGTCTGTAGATGTATGAGCCTTTCCGAGATCTTTGTCATGTTTGTGCGTTCGTATAGTAGTTGGGTGGGGGGGTTGTGCAGTGGGTTTTGGGGGTGTTTTATTCGTGTTATTAGTCTTAGTGCAATTTGTTCTGTTGTTTATGTATAACGTTTTGTCCTTTCTGTTCCGTTGGTCATGAGTATATGTCCAAAATCTAGCAAGGGGGTACAAATCGCTTTATATATTTTGGTGGCGGTGTTTGTGCTAATTCCTCTGTCTTTGTAGGTTAGTGATCGGAAGTGTTTTGTTCTCTTTATTGTTTCTGCCCTGATGTTTCGTATGTGTTTAGTGAATTTAAGTTTGTGGTCAATTGTGATTCCAAGGTATTTTACGTCGTTTTTTGGTTGTGTCGTTTGGCCGTCTGCAGTTATTGTAGGGGAGTCAGCGTTGAGTCTGTGGTTTGTGAGCAGAAGTTGGTTTTTTGACGCGTTTGGTGTTAGTCTCCATTTATAAAATAATATTATCGCTTAATACGACGTTTGCAATAAATGTCTGAAATTGTTAAATTTCAAGAAAACTGAAATAACTTTTTTGCGCAAAAGCTATGAATGGTACAAAATTTTATAAACAGCTCAAAAATGTTCAAAATGGATTATTGCATCAACTCAAAAAAAAATAAGTTGATTCCAGCTACCAAATGAAAAGTCCTGGTAGTTTTTGTACCAAGACACTCAAGAATTCCTCAGTTGCCCAAAGCGGAGGAACTCGGTTGCGTCAATCATGAGTCTTACATAGGAACAAATTCACAGCCAGTTTCCTTAAAATCCATTGTATAATACTATTCTCCCGATATTCCAGAAACGTAATTTTTTTGAAAAATTTTATCCATCAATAGCAGAGGCGGCCGACATGTTTTCTTAATAAAACGTGGGTCATATGGTCTTAAATTGAGCCAAAAAATGTCTCAGTGCCCTTCTGATCATGTGCTTACAAGGCACCCTGTACAGCGGGAACAGCTGCGGAAAAACTATGTATATTAACATTGATTTGGTGGTTTACAAACGGGTAGATTATTTGGTAAATTAAATTTGCGATTTTTATTGTGTTTTTGGAGATAAACAGCTAATGTTATAATGGCTAAACATTTTATTTTGTGTAAATTCATTTCTGATAGATTTCGTATATACTGAAAACACTAACCTGCAGACATTTTATGGCAAAAACGGCTGCACGTCACAAAGTCCATTTTCATCATATCACAATGTATTTCACTTCGTATGAGTGTTACAAAACGAAAAGTTGTCAGCATCTGGAATTAACAGGATATTCTCAGGAAATGCGTTACAAGAAGAGCCGAAATCCCAAACATATATACTTTATACACCCAACCGTAAACTTTTAGACAATTTGTCTCTTTTTGTAGCACTTTTATCCTTTGATAAGCCACTATTTGAGATATACGTATGCTTACCAAGGCGAGACAATTTCCGGTTTTTGTATCTTTTTATCGCTTGCCTGAATAAAGCAGTTTTGCGTAATTTTCAAACATTTTCAAATCGCGGTTAATTAGAGTAAGTGGAATTCAAATAAATTGTCATAAATTGCTATTTTGCCAATTGCATAATGACTAGTTTTAACCGGCCGTTCATTAATGTTTTCAGCGTTAGCGGCGATTGTTAACACATATATGTAGTAATCCATCATTGGGTTGCTGATTTGATGTTTCTCCTGCTTTGACAGTGTGATTATGTGTCCCACAAAACTTTAACACAGTTACACGTATGTCAATCTGCTGATATCAATGTTTGAAATTGTCTGGAGCAAGATACATGTTCAAAGACCTAATTAATATGAGCAGCTTACAAAATACATATACACTGATATATTAACAAACCATTGAAGGGTGACTGAAAACTGAAAGGAATGGCTCAATTAAAATAAAATATAATTGATTCAAATAAAAATACATAATTGTTCAATTTCACAGCTAACATATAATCTGAAATGTTTCAAATGTTTCAGCTGCAACTTCTCAGTGTTTAAAAGAAAATATTATTATTTATACGATTATGAGAATACATGCTGAGATTAAGAAGCATTAGCTGAGTCAAAAATTTTAAATTGTATCATAAGTAACACCTGTTTTCCTCATGACAAAATTCTTGCAATAATTTACAAACATACATTTTTCATCTCCATTTAAACGTTATAAATGATAATTTCAAAAAAATTCCTGGGTTTTAGTCAATTTTATTGTTTTTATTTGTTTTGACTGGCCATCTTAATGGCCAGTCAAATGTGAAGGTAGAAACAACTATACGCACAAACTGATGATGCTGGAGAAAGACACCGAAACGTATTTGTAACATTTTAAATAATAAACAATAAAATTGACTGAAACCCAGGAATTTTTTTGAAATAAATTGAAGTACAGTCCGGAAAATATACACAACAATAAATGATAATTACAAGGCGTCGCTTCTCAATTTCAGTCTCCGGCACGTTTATCACTACCGATGCCGCTAATTTGCTAAGACTTCATTAATTTTCAAAACAATCTTATTCTTGGTACGATATAAAGGAGGTCCGGAAATTAGTGTGCATATTTATAATTTATAATCCAGGATCAAAAATATTTTTTTTCGCAGATAAACAGGGATTTGTAAAATAGCAACATATAATTTCGGGTATTAAGTTTCTTTTTAAACAGCATTGTTTAAGTTTAAAAACAGTATTGATTTCAGTACTTCTTGTACAGAGCATGACCTGTTGATATACGTTTGCTTGTCATTTTTTCTAACTGTTGTCACCCTGTATATCGGTTGTTCGCTTTATTTTGCTTATTATTTTGTTAAGTGATTTTTTGCGAAATATCCGCTTACAAACAAATTTGGTTGAACTAAAATATTTCGGTTCAAATGTGGATTTTTAGACCAATTGATAAAGATAAGATTCACGAAGAAATATGTGTTAGAATAGGACTATAATCAAAATGCTTTTAATATTATAGTATAAGCTCAGCAATTCGTATAGTGGACCATACTGTACAACAAAGCCATATTGCTTAGGTTGGCATAATTTTTGTTTAGCTCGAGGTAGTTAGAATCGCTACCTTGGAAAGGGAGTTTTTAAAACAAATTTATTTTACTTTCGATTGATATGGATTCAGCTTCAAGATACAACTGACTGTTTATTACAGATTTGTTCGAATTTATATTATTTAAGTGCTGAGGTGTTACATACCATCAGTGAAACTACAGAACAGTATTTATAACGTAAGAGTAATTAGATACTTCCTTACGCTGAGTACGTGAAATTGGATATCATAACTTACGTGAAATGAGATATCATAACAAGATCAACCTATTTTTCTAAATCATCAAGTCGTCGTTAAATCGCTGCTGATGCGATCGCTCTGTTCGGGATTTACTTTGTACTTACTTTATCAATATACTATTATTCACGTTTATGAGTGTGTCCACTTTATTTCACCAACAATATGTCATTCAGTTATAGAATGACTACGTTCGGCTACTACATACAGAGACGAAAATTAATATTGAAACTTACTTGCAGGAATTGTTCAGTTTTGATCCTTGAACGTTAAATCATAATACGAATATAATATTTATGATTATATTTATGAACCTTCTATGTTTCCTAAGGTGTTCAATCAAGCTAAGTTTTTAAACCAAATCGCTATTAGGTCTATGCAATGTGTTCTACATTTCCACCATTGATTTCGTCTAGATGCCTTCTAACTTATCAAAATAAATATAACTCTAACATGCGAAAAAGTCAAGAATTTCTTATTTAGTTTTACTGAAATTGAGAAAATATTCGCTAGAAAAATTCGCTTTTGAAATCGACTATGACTTTGTGTTAAGCCAAGTTTGAAATAAATCTGCACAAAGGTCCAAATTAGCTTATTGAAGAGTTGATCACTAGTCAAAAGTTAAACTAATATGAAAACACGGAAGTCACTTATAATAAGATTAATAACAATACTCTTGAATACAATTATCGCTCCAAAAGTTCAGGAGCTATTTTTAAAATATTTTGATATTTCAATCTTCACATGATTTATTAGTTCCTTAATTGCTCTATTTATTTCTAAGTGTAGATCTGTCTAAAGATATGCGTTCCTGTCGACTTGAAGATATCAATTCTCCATCAGCAAAATAACTTAAATTACTGCCATCAGTCTCATTGCATGCCCAGCTTCCGACCAAATGGCTGAGCCAATTCTTCAACATTTACATTTGGCATCAAAATAAAATACAGTCCGCCACTCACAGAGTAATACTTTTCAGTGATACGCATAAATGAAAATCAATAGGATTAAAATGAAGAAATTGTGGTAGCTTAGGAATCGCTCGTTCACCACTTAGAGAAGTTCTTCTGATATCTTTGTCAGATGTTGTAGAAGAATTATGGGAAATTTGGCACCAGCACCCTCATGTTTGAATAACATTTCAAGAACTCATTCACATCCTTCTATAATTAGACTGACGAATCAGTTCGCATAGTAACCAACGACTGAAGAAACAAATTTTCAAATTGGACTTTATTTCCACTTACATTTTACGTGCATAGAAAATACCAGAAGGTAGAAAAGAGGTGTCATATTTATAAACATCAACTCGCCGCACAATTCAAATTGTGATCACTTTGAATATCGAGATCTTATAATCGAAATCTTATTCTAGGCGAATACATGATTGAAAAGAAATGGGTCATAAATGTGTATATGAGGAAAAAGAAACAGATCTATGCCTCATCAATCGGTATATTATACGTAACTAATACCGGTTCTTTGATTCGCTTATAGAATCTCTGAAGGCAGCGAATTCAATTTTATCGGTGTAAATCGGAGTTTCGTTTGCAAAGCTGATTTATTTATGTATCACATATCTCTTCACTTCTTAATACACACATTCGTCAAAATATCTTGTTCTGCTCATATGTTTGCCTACGGCAAATTTCTTTATCTCAATTGCATGTCAATCTTTCAAATACAAAATATTCTTCTTTCCGGCGGTGTTCGCAATACTAGAGAATTTAACTAATTAGACTTGGTTCACAAGCTTAAAATAACTAAAAGTCCGTTAACAAATTAAAAAGTATGACCGTAAATCCGAGAACATTTACCACAGATCTTTTAAATTTCTTGCATGTTCCGGAAAGTATGTTTCCTTGATGACGCATGCAATTAATGAAAATTAATCGGTTGGTTGCATGTTAAACTAATAAAAGATTTATTATGAAACTGCCTTGTTCGTTTAATTATTATGGCCACTTTGTGTACTTCGCTTTTACTCATCAAATATTATGAGAGTTAATATGTGTGTTAATCAGGTTTTTAACAAAAAGCTCTTTTGCATTAGATTGTCTAATTTTTAATAACTTGTATGCAAATGTAATCGAAATCCTACCTAACAAAAACTCCTCGACAGAACCCCATGAACAATTAAAACAAACAATCACCAACAAAGACCATTCAACATGGGAATACTTTACGCCAACATCAACGGACTTAACAGTAAAAAACCACTTATTTTCAATTTCGTATATTTTCCTGACTGTACTTTAAGATTATTTACAATTACATAGAACAATACGACACAGACTGCTGCATATTTGTAGAGACTAAAACGAAACTAGGACAGACACCAACGTACAGAAATTGGCAGTATATCTATAGGCATGGAAATACCATCAATCATTTTATATACACGGGATCGCAGCTCTCCTAAAACCTACATTTAAACTTGGACGAGCAAATCCCCCTTCCCTCAACAAACCCTCTGAACGACTGCATACATTTTACGATACCCTACCTAAATGACCTGATACATATATTTCTGACATATATTTCTGACACAACTTAGAACAAAACATATTGACCAAAGGAAGCATCTATAAATATGCAATAATTATAGGCGACTTTAATCTGAACAAAAACAAAACGAAACAGCTTAAAAGATTTCTACAAAATTCGAACTTTATAAAGCAGCACACCCCACCAACTTTTCTGATGCCCGCAAACCCAGATAACACCAGACGTTCTACTGCACACAAGAAACTTAACAAACACCATCAACAACATAAACTTAACCAACGCACTTCGTGCCGACCACCTGGCTATTACGTTTACCATAGACTTACAACATACGCAACCTACCTCCAGTACACCTCCTATAGAGAAAAAGTTAAACCTAACAAAAACTGACGTAGACAAAGTGAAATAATATATACATGACTACAATCAATCGCAAGCACAGCCCATTTCAATAGAAACCATACAACAACAACTTTCACTAGCCATAGGAAAATTTAGCCCGGAAATAAAAAATGCTTTCTACCGACATACACTACCCAAATTAATACTGAGACTCATGAAACAAAAGAGAGAACTGTACAGACTATATACAAACACTCAAAATAACGACCTAAAAAAGACACTGAACCAACTCAACAGAAACACTAAAACCTTGATTGGACAATACCGACAAGACAAATGGCTAGAAACATGTAAAGAAATACAAGAAGACAAAGGCAAAACATACTGGCGAAAAATTAAGAAACTAGCGCAATACAAAAAAACTAACACTACTGACACAATTGACGAATCCGAAATAGAACGGTACACAGACAAAGAGAAAGCTGACGCGTTCGCCAGACACTATGAAAGGGCGTTCAGCATATCGACAAACCCTAACTTCGACAATGACAAATGGAACTTGATCAACGACTGGTACTTGAACTATTTCAACAGCTCACCAAACTATACATACAAACTGATCACAGACACAGAGTACGATGAAGCCCTAGCGCATATCAAAAACACAGCACCGGGAAAGGATAAAATAAAGGCAAAACTCCTGAAAAGGCTTTCTATACAAACTATACAAACTACACACAATATCATATCTAATACACACCATAAAGAACTTACTACAAAACAGACAACTACAAGTACGAATTGACAAAACACTGTCATTTTGTTTTTCCCCTAAACAAGGGCTCCCTCAAGGATCCTCGCTCTCACCGTTTCTCTACAATATATACTGCCATGACATATACAATTACAACTTACCAGACAAAATCAAATCGACAGATCGGCATACATATTACAATACGCAGTCGACACGGCACTTCTCGTACATGACAAAACCACTGAGAGAGCAGCTCAAACACTCCAAACACTAAGAAACAACACAATGACATGGTTTTATAAATGGAGACTAACACCAAACGCGTCAAAAAACCAACTTCTGCTCACAAACCACAGACTCAACGCTCACTTCCCTACAATAACTGCAGAGGGCCAAACGACACAAGCAAAAACCGACGTAAAATACCTTGGAATCACAATTGACCACACACTTAAATTCACTAAACACATACGAAACATCAGGGCAGAAACAATAAAGAGAACAAAACACTTCCGATCACTAACCTACAAAGACAGAGGAATTAGCACAAACCCCGCCACCAAAACATATAAAGCTATTTGTAGACCATTGCTAGACTATGCACATATACTCATGACCAACGGAACAGAAAGGACAAAACGTTATATACAAACAACAGAACAAATTGCACTAAGACTAATAACACTAATAAGACACCTCCAAAACCCACTACACAACCCCTCCACCCAACTACTATACGAACGCACAAACATGACAAAGATTTCGGAAAGACTCATACATCTACAGACAAAATGGACAAACAACCCCTACAACTGGACCATACTGAATCCCCTTTGTCTTACAAGACCAACCAGACAATCCCGCTTCCGTTTCCCTACATCAACACTACTCGAACACTTACAAACGCAACTGACTACTGGACAATAAAATATTTTTTTCTTGTCATTAGAATTGGAAAGTTTATTTAATCAGATAATTAACCTAGAATAAGAGAATTTTCATCTTTGTTTTTTATTTAGATTAAGACTACATGTATTAAACAAGGGCAGAAAGACCGATAGGTCGATAGCCTTTTTTAGAAATTAAGATGTTTACTACTACTGTAATCGAAAAACAATAGATACAGTGAGGGACAGATAATGATTGAAACTTTTCATGATGTGAATGACTACTGTCTATTTGGAATTTATATCCGCTGAGGCGAACATTAAAACGTGCACTTTACGTTCTTTAAAAACCAGCAGGCGCTACATTCAAATTGTCTACTCTTCTTCCGATTACGTGTAGCTTTTAGTTTTGTGCACAATAATAGGTTCTAAAACTTTTCGCTCACAGACATATTTAAAGGTGGCAATGACAAACAATTGATTATTTTTAAAACTTGAAATATTTTGTTTTAATTTGTAACGACAATATAACTGATTGGAGCGCAGGTTGAATGAGGCAAAAATGCTGCTCCCTTCCCAGGCTCCGCTTCAGGAAAATATGATGGTTCAAAGCATGCTTTCAACAGTTTCCTTGTTTAAGTTGATATCTCCATTTCCACAATGAATAGGACATTTTAGTCACTTTCTGAAATCGTATCTCAACATTTTGCGTATTTCGCAAAAAATAAGCAAATTCCCACTCATTCAAACATAACAGTTTCTTTGTGTAAAGTTGAAATGTTTGTTCATAAATTAGAGGCAAAATTAATTAGGAACCTGGAACTAAAACAGGATTGTTAACTGTTCCTATTATTTTCATAAGAGTAGTAAGTGAAATGCGAAAGCATATGTCACTTAATTTATAATATAGTATCTCTGGACGTTTGAAATAATTTTCTGTTATTTCATTTTGGTTGTGTGATATTATAGTAGTCTGTAACGCTTCGTTTTCAAGTTCTTCGAAGTTCCTGCCTGTTAAAGAAGGGAATTATTCCATAAGTGGAAGACCTATTTAGGTTGTGGTTTAACACTCGCAAAGTACAGAGAGAGATGTAACATGTCTATGTCATTTAAATATGGGAATGTGAGAAGACTTGCTCCTAAATTGTATTTGAAAAGTTTAAGTTTCTGATTCTTCTTCTGAAACCCTTCTGGATGTTTCTGATCTGTAATACTCTATGTATATTTTTTATTCGGTTGTTCATTATCAGCAGTTAAAACTCAAAGTTAAATACCAGCTAATGTCTCCTTGCTAATTGCATTGTCATTTTTTTTCGTAAGTTGTGACCCAGAACTAGCGTCAGTAAATCTGCAATATTGTTTAAATAACGTATAAAAGTACATCTACAAAAGAGAAATGGTACGAAGTAAAGCACAATTAGTTCTATTTAATTGGACGGTGAGAACAGACTCTGTCTCCAGGTTAACGAATTGCACACTTTCCAGCATTTTTTTTTACTATTCAACCTTCACACCATCAAATTTTCGCCCGTAGACGATTGAAAAGTAAGTGAACTGAAAGAAGAATTTCCATCTATTACTATGAACCTCTTATTTGGGGAAGTATCTCGTCACGCGAATGCAGTTAAGCGCCCTTTTCTTTTTGCATTTGTTCCCCATCTTATACACATGTTTCGGATTATGTATTAACAAAAAGTTGAAAAACCGATTTTTAATGCACGTGGCGACAATTATCTGAATCGATAACTTTTTAGCCGGAAAAGGATGAATTCAATAATAGGAGTTAAAAACGGGACATGATTCAAACAACTGAAAGCCGCAGCCCCCAAAGAAAGATCGTTATGAGATCAGCAAAAGTTTCACGATCACCGTTCGGAAACCCATAAAATCTTTTTGCTGACATAACTTTATAAACTTGATGTATACGACTAAGTTCAATTGTTGACAATTCGTACAAAGAAGCGGCATAGACAATGACGGATTCCTCCATTGGAACATTTGTGTACAAGCTATAAACATCAGTTTCTCAACTGTATGAATCAGTAGTCAGCTACTGCTCTAGTACCAGTTTTTATGTGGCATGCAAACTGGTTATTAAACATTACTCCCTAAATTTCCTTCTGTAAAAATGTTTAGATTTATAAGGCAAAGTTTACCACTTCTGGGGCCTCTAGGAATGCTTAGAATTAGAAACTTGATCTACTTTTGACTTTTGTTTTGATAGCTCAAACAACACTTTAAGTAGTTAATTACAATTTCTTCAACATGGCAACATGAATTCACAATATACATAAACTTTTCAATTAAACGAATTTTTTATGTCTGTTGAATGTGTGCAGACCCAACTTTTCATCATTTAAGTAGTATTCACGAAAATGTTTAAAAAGAAATGTTTTCCAAGATTTACTTTTCTCTAAGTTGGGAAAACCTAAGTTCCAGACACATGCATTATATATTGCAAAAGCTTTTCTATTAAATAATAAACATTAGTAGGTAGAACATATACGTGGTAATGTATATTACCAAACTGTTTTCTATATAAAAACTAATCTACAACAAACTCAAAACTCAAACAACTTGATTTACCTGGAATCTTGAAGTTGGTTTAAACTATGAAGCTGCTAGAAGTTTCTACTGTAAAGTTTGGTCTAGTAAAGGGAAGAAATTGATTAATGATTAATAATGTCTTGCTTGAGTTTGATAAAAAATTCAAGCTATACTCGATTTAAAATCCACTCGATCAATTGAAAGTAGATCCCCCTTATAAACCCTAATACATCGAAAAAAGGGCATTGAATCCCTTGAACAACAAAACTCGCGCCTCGGCGTTACGTTTGTTCGGAAATTACCTCTGCGAGAAATAGAGATTTGTGAAATATTATTCGGGAAATGTTTCAAGATTTACTTCTTCATTTTATTTTTAACACGGTGTCACCGCTTCGATATTCTAGTTTATTTCAAATAATGAGTTTGACTTGAGCCCTTAAAGGTAAAAGAATGATAGTAATGAGGTGATAATGCTAAACCTGAGTGCTACATTCTTGTAATCATCACATAATAGTATATTAACGTTATTCTATTATATATGCAGGGTTATTCACGCTATACGACACGGAAGTTTGCGGGTAAACAGTTTGATTTTTATAAAGTATTATTTGATGAATCCACAGACACCTACCGGACGCACATTTTAAAAATATTTTTGTAATGTACAGGGTGTCCCAAAAGCCTTAAAAGTATCAAATTTGTGTTTTTTTAAATGAAATACCCTATATATTATTGCATTTTTAGATTCTCTAAGCAAAATAAGTGTTTGTTTTAATAAGGTTTATAATACCTAAATCTTACGGTTTTTTAAATAATCCGAATTTTATCAAAATGTAATATAATTTTCATGTGTCAAATACTTTAGAATTATTTAAGTTCTGTAAGCGTAATTTGTAGTGAAGTGTAAGAAGAAATCAGATTTTATATCCCAATGATAATAAACTTACAATGTTATACAGGGTTTCCACAAATTTAAACTAATCAAATAAGAACTTTAAGTGGCTATAACTTGATTAATTTAAATACAACCCCATATTTTTTAACTTACCAGGAAATGCAATTTTTAATTACTTATTTAACGGTATTAGGATGTCAATAGCTAAGTTTTTGCCTTTTAACAAAATACGCCAAATAATCATTCTGTGCACCAGTTGGTGTTTTTTTAATTAAAAGCTCTAAATAACATACCAACAATAACATTAAAAAAAGGCAAATTATTTATAACAAATCTTCGAAATGTTGACCGTTCATTTCCAGACACTTGTAAATTCTTTTTTCAAAACCACTGCTAACTCTGGACAACATTTGCGGAGTTATAGTTTTAAAAGAGTCTCTTATGCGTATTTTCAAATCGTGTGAAGTTCTCGGAAGCGTATGGTAGACAATTCCTTTTATGTACCCCCACAAAAAGAAATCTAGTGGAGTTAAGTCCGGAGATCTGGGGGGCCAATTTTGAAATCCATTTCTGCCAATCCACCTCTTTTGAAAGTTGGCATTTAAAAATTGCCGAACTTCGCAACGATCAGGAGGCGGAGCTGCATCCAATTGAAACCACTTGTTGGTTCTAATATTTAAAGGACTTCTAATAATACTGAAAAATGGCTTATTAGAAACTGCAGAAACATCAAACCACTCAGATGTCCTTAAAAAAAATAGAGTCCAAATAAATATGGGCCCAGTATTCCACCCCACACATTAACTGACCACATATTTTTATTTTTGTTTAATTTTAAATTTTATTTTTACATTGTTTTAAAAACTACATTCATCACTAAATAACACATTATCGAAAAACTTTTCATTTTCTGCCACTTTATCTAACAGCCACATGCAACTCAGTTCGTTTTCAAAATCATTTCCATAAAGTTTTTGGCAAAGCTGAATTTTATAAGAATAAAAGTTGTGCTTTTTAATAATTCTGGAAATATTTGATTGACTAATGTTAGTACTTTTGGATATTAGAATTTGACTAATATTGGGATTTCCAAACTTTTTCTGCATCTTACAGGAAACTTTTGAGCATAAACTCTAGAGGCCAATAAACAATTTTTATGACATTCTTCAAGGGTGAAAATCATGTCAATACGCTCTTCGTTTGGATAATTCTTCATTTTCACTAAGCAACACAAATAAAATAAATTATTTGACATGTGTAAATGCCATGGGCAACTTAGATACATTGGAACCTTAAATTATACAACACCAAATGGTGCACAGAACGATTATTTGGCGTATTTTATAAAAAGACAAAAACTTAGCTATTAACATCCTTATACCATGCGATACGCAATTAAAAATTGCACTTCCTGGTAAGTTAAAAAATATGGAGTTGTATTTAAATTAATCAAGTTATAGCCACTTAAAGTTCTTATTTGATTAGTTTAAATTTGTGGAAACCCTGTATAACATTGTAAGTTTATTATCATTGGGATATAAAATCTGATTTCTTCTTACACTTCACTACAAATTACGCTTACAGAACTTAAATAATTCTAAAGTATTTGACACATGAAAATTATATTACATTTTGATAAAATTCGGATTATTTAAAAAACCGTAAGATTTAGGTATTATAAACCTTATTAAAACAAACACTTATTTTGCTTAGAGAATCTAAAAATGCAATAATATATAGGGTATTTCATTTAAAAAAACACAAATTTGATACTTTTAAGGCTTTTGGGACACCCTGTACATTACAAAAATATTTTTAAAATGTGCGCCCGGTAGGCGTCTGCCAAATCATAAAATAATTCTTTTTAAAAGTTAAACGGTTCAGCCGCAAACGTCCGTGCCATATAGCGTGAATAACCCTGTATATATAGTCCGCGACACTTGATTACTCTCACCAACAGATTTGAATTAATTTTTGTTAATAGTAAAAATTTTGATTTGAAACAAAATATTGACACTTTGATGTATAACTAGCTGAAACTAACTAGAAAAAACAAATTTTATGAACTGCAAAAACTCTGACTTATATAACTCTATTTTATGAATAAATTAAGTCTCTGTTATTATTTAAATTATTCCTATAATCGCTTGCGTTGCCCATTCCCAGCAAGGATCATAAAATTCCATTTTCAGGTACCATATAGAATACCTTATTAAATAGAGTACGATAATGTGCTTTATTTCCAAAACCGGAAACGGTTCGAAAATGAGAATCATATAATACATGCATTTGCTATTAGAATCAAGTTATTCACAAAAAAACATTATTAAAAACTTGATAATCTCATGTAGGTAGTAGAATGGAGGCCTCGGACTGGCAACTTTTAGAGCACATACTAAAAATTTCTGTTACATACATTTTTGATTGTCCGAAATTACCTGGGCTACAGACATAAATAAAATTCGATGCTGAATGCATACAAGACGAAACGGTCGGAGTTTGACTCATAAAACATTCAAGGAGATTTATTTTTTAAAAGCAGGACTTCAGTAACCATTATAGATTAATTCGCAAACGCTCCATCTCCAGGCACACGATACTATCATTTATTAAAGGACTTATAACATTAAAACAAGGGCTTTAATAACGTGACGAAAAGTGATAGGGTTAAATTCAAGAATTAGACTTTTTAACTATTAAATTTGTACGAGAAGAACTTCATATTTGTACTTAAGTTTACTATGTTGTTTTTCATCAATTTGGTTATGCATTAACGGACTCTCTCACATAATTCTCTGTGCGAGATTTTCCAAAACCTGACCTCTACATTTGCTCAATGCAGTTCATACTCAGATCCTACAAATTCTAAAATCCATTCTGAAGATTTTAAAAATTAATCAAAAGCGTACTGAAGATGCATTTAAAAAGGCGAATTTACATGATTTCAAGTACTAAAAAGAAATGAAGAAGAGAGCCATCATTGTCAGACCACACTGTGCATACGAAATATCTAGTTTAGATGCCAAAGCTCATATGAGCCACACACCTGCACATTTAATGTACCTTGTAACCGTGTTTAAATATTTTATCCCCTACGGAACGACAGTGCATGGATTTGATGCATGTTATGAGCTGGATAGACTTTTTCTTAAATTTCAGTTCTTAGATTCTCGTGCTTATCTAAGCAAGTGTGCAGCAATTTTCTATGAATCACATCACCTTTAAACGAAGTTCTTTCCTGAGGTGGGTATAGCTGAAATATATTTTAAATTAAACAGATAAACCCCTATTAACATGTAAGCTCCCAATTAGCCTAAAACAAATTTTCTGAAAATTAGGTTTCCTGAAAATTAAGTTTCCTGTTTCGTAAAATTGACACATTTGTTAAATTTTAATTTCTGAACGGGGTGCCGAAATTCACTGATATGTCGGCATCAAAACACGTTTTAAACATGTTTGCACAAACACCAACGAACAGAAATAGGTTTTATAAATATTTAACGAAGCATATGGTTTCGGTGTTTGTGTCACGATTGTCTTATACGTTATACAAACACATTTTATAAAACATCAATGTTTAGATTTGCGTTATAAAATGTTTATTTTGAAATATTGAAATTTTAACGTATTTTAATATACTTAAACCTCGATATATCATCTTTGATGACACGTACTGTGTTTTGGTTACTAAGTTATATGACAAATTGACAAAGCTCTAATCTTATAAGCCGGTGTAAACGTTAAATAATTTTGACAAAAATACAAAGTCAAATGTTTGAGTTGTGCTACACACATTTCTGATATAGGATAAGTATAGCGTTTCAGGCCTAAAACTGACAGTGGTTTCCACCAAATTGACACCCACGTTCACATCACATCTGGCAGCAAAACTTTAGGGTTGGGCAAACATTCCAAGCTTGCCGTTGGAAACAGTATCAATTATTCGGAGAAAAAGTTATCTACTTGCAGTTTCATTTGTAAAACTTTTAGTACGTTTCTCTGCAAAATTGCATATTCCCAATTTGTTTTCCATATATGGTTGGAAAATTATAACTTATTAAATTGACAAAACTTGATGATAATTCGTTTTCGATTAACATTTTGCCAAATAACTTCAACAGCTTAAGAGAGCATTCATAGTTTTAACAGATAAGCTTGAAAATTAATCAACATGTCCAAATCGCTATTTTGATTTTTATAAGTTATTAAGACATTACTTTTCCCCGTCATTTCGTATTATCTGTTTGTGAAAAATGTAGTAGACAATGACATTGGCAAATATCCTTGTTTCACATTACAAACCAGCGTGGCTAATGCAAGAGTAATGTAATGTAAAGCACTAGAAATCCCTGTCGGATCTGCTTCTCAGTGAAAATAACAATCCATCTAAGTTTATAACACTGTTGATGCAAGTGAAAATCTAAAACAGCTCAGAGCATGAATTGCCAGCATTCTAATAAATTCTAATTTATGCAGGATCCAACTTTATCCTAGCGAGTTGTTTGCTATTTTCACAATTGTTATTAACTCTCGTTTGTTTGTAATTGTTTCCACATCAAGTTAAATGCATATTGTTGCAGAATATTGATAAATGTAGGTGGAGTTGTGAGCAAAGGTGAATGACCAACTTTTGCATGGTATTTTATTCAAAGTTGGTGCTTGAAGTGGAACTATATTGAATTAAAGTATGAATCATGCAACGACTATGATAAACTATGAATCATGCAATAATGTGGAAAATATTGTTTCTAGAACTGCATTTTTTATGACTACTTTGACTTGTCTATTACGAACTCGCTTAATGTATTTCCTTAACATTGTCATTATTGTGCCGAAAATCAAGTCAAACTTTACTTCTGTAACATTGGGAACAGATCTACTTCTAAACTTTCATAAGCTTCTGAATTTTTTATGGTTAGCCAATGCTATATAATGCATCGAACTTCTTTCTGAATAAAATAGTTTCTGCCACTAACATTGTTGGTACCTTCAATTCCTCCTCCGGTCTTCATCATGACTTCCACTTTCTATTTAAACTTAACTGAAAATGCTTTAACTCATTGGTTCGTTTTTCGAAAATGTAGAATATGTTAAATAATTTGGTAGGTCTCCTACTTCCGCTAGGCCATTGTGCAGCATTAAGTTCTAAAAGGAGTTATACAGATTTCTATAAGGAGTTTCTAAAGGAGGTGAGTTCGAAGCCGACCCAAACACAGGATGCTAATTTCCTCTGAGTTCCTGATTTATTTTAGAACTGTGAATCCAATAAATACACTACATTTAAAAAAATGCATAATGTCACCAGTAACTTTTTAATAGAAAGTCGATTGCCAAGAAGTACGTAATGGCAGTCCATAAGTTACGTAAGGTTTTTTTGACCAGTCACGACTCTCATTTACCGTACTTGTAAGATTTCTTAAATTATCCTACCACTCCTACATTGTCTTACGTAATATTTGTTCATTCTTTGAGAAATAAATGTATCTACATTTTTTTATTTTTTTTCATTAAAGGTAATTTCATCAAAATAATTATATGCTTCAAATGTTATTTGGAAATATATTTATCGCTTCATCATAGGTAACGTAAAATTTAGTTTTTAAACAGTTGTTTTATGCCTTCAAGACAAATCGGTAATGAATAATAAATATGAGTATTAATATTAAAAAGGTACTTAAATTAGAATCAATGAACATGTTTAGTACGGCTTGCACGAAGTATGAATATAATAGCTAGAAAATATTTTCTTGATTTTAAAAGTCTACTTCATGTTGGAATCGAACATTGTATAAGGTTTCGACTCGTACTTGTGTGTTGTGCGCTAGATCCTCAGATGTATCAATGTTTTTATTGATTCATCAAGTGAATATTTTTGAGTCTTTTATTATATCTACAAAAAAACATCTTTCACTTCTTCATGTCGTCGTGACGCAATTCTAACAGGTTTTATTTTTTTGACCGACTTGAACTAACTCGATGGTTGAGATGTTTTTTATGCTCAAAAATCTTTTTATGCAAAAAGCATTCCGCATGTAGGGCATGTTCTTCCTTGCAATTGGGAAAACAGCGTTGGGCGAAAGGGATCGTATACCAATTCTCTGCCTTCTTTAAGGTTTGAAATAATACATTTATCCATACATAGCCTATCAGGCAAGCTTAAGAAGTGCATTTTCATTCATGGAATCTGGCACTTTAATCAGTCCAGTTTCTTTGTCTCGTCTAATTTGACAAGGAGAAGGGAGAAAACCGTTAGGTAGATAATAATGAAGATTACTACTTAATGGTCCACAATATTCAACATCTTTGCCCTTTGTTATCTGTAAAAACGAACAAACTAATTTAATTTCGTTGTTTAATACGAATTTAGAATATTTACTTATATCAAAAATATAAGATTTATTTGTAAAGTACATAATTTTTTAAATCTTTAAACTGCGTAAAACTTTTGTGAGTTCATAGAAATAAATCATTAATCATACTCTTAAATATTTGCATTTATGAGTAGCTTGGAGTCACGATTAAAAATCGAGGTAAGACCACCAACATGTATCAAACATACAAAAATAAATCGTTAATTCATAAATTGAATTATTTTTCTTCTATTCGCCGGTCACCTTCCATTTTTCCCCACGGACTGAAATCTATGAATATTTATGGAATTTAAAAATGACAAAACAAAGGTATACTTCGAAAAATCGGACCTTCATTTGAATGTTTGAAATTTGCAATTTTGCCGAGGCGCGTCTATAGTCGAAATGATTTCCGGCTTTGTCGTATTTGGATCACTATAAGTAGTCATACAGTTAGTTCGAGTAAATGAAATTGAAATTCTGTCGAATAAATAAACAGCATATGCTTGACAAATTAGGCAAGAACAGCTTCTCTTCTAATTGGATTATTTATATTAGATTACATAATTGAATAGAAATGTTTCTAACAGCAGATGCTTTTAGAAGAAATGGTTGATCAAAATATATGAATTTCGTGAGGGACACTTAATTAGCCCTGTATAATTATTTCGTATACATTATTTTTAAGTTTGTTACAATTTGACTTACCGTTAAAAGTGTAAAGTATTTTTTTATAAAAGAAAAAATAGCTTAAAACTGTCTAAATATATGAATAAATGTTATTGAATCATAGATGTCGAGTACAGCATTTTAAAGTAAAAACTGGGATTTTTGTCAAAAACAGTAGTAGTAGTAAACATATTTATTTATAAAAAAGGCTATCGACCTATCGGTCTTTCTGCCCTTGTTTAATACATGTAGTCTTAATCCAAATAAAAAACAAATATGAAAATTCTCTTATTCTAGGTTAACAATATTATTAAATAAAATTCTAATGACAAGAAAAAATTATTTCATTGTCCACTAGTCAGTTGCGTTTGTAAGTGTTCGAGTCGCGTTGATGTAGGGAAACGGAAGCGGGATTGTCTGGTTGGTCTTGTGAGACAAAGGGGATTCAGTATGGTCCAGTTGTAGGGGTTGTTTGTCCATTTGGTCTGTAGATGTATGAGTCTTTCCGAAACCTTTGTCATGTTTGTGCGTTCGTATAGTAGTTGGGTGGGGGGTTGTGTAGTGGGTTTTGGGGGTGTCATATTCGTGTTATTCGTCTTAGGGCAATTTGTTCTGTTGTTTGTATATAACGTTTTGTCCTTTCTGTTCCGTTGGTCATGAGTATATGTCCAAAGTCTAGCAAGGGTCTACAAATAGCTTTATATATTTTGGTGGCGGTGTTTGTGCTAATTCCTCTGTCTTTGTAGGTTAGTGATCGGAAATGTTTTGTTCTCTTTATTGTTTCTGTCCTGATGTTTCGTATGTGTTTAGTGAATTTAAGTTTGTGGTCAATTGTGATTCCAAGGTATTTTACGTCGTTTTTTGGTTGTATCGTTTGGACGTCTGCAGTTATTGTAGGGGAGTCAGCGTTGAGTCTGTGGTTTGTGAGCAGAAGTTGGTTTTTTGACGCGTTTGGTGTTAGTCTCCATTTATAAAACCATGTCGTTGTGTTGTTTATTAGTGTTTGGAGTCTTTGCGCTGCTCTCTCAGTAGTTTTGTCATGTACAATAAGTGCCGTGTCGTCTGCGTATTGTAATATGTATGCCGATCTGTCGATTTGATTTTTGTCTGGTAAGTTGTAATTGTATATGTCATGGCAGTATATATTGTAGAGAAACGGTGAGAGCGGGGATCCTTGAGGGAGCCCTTGTTCAGGGGAAAAAGAAAATGACAGTGTTTTGTCAATTCGTACTTGTAGTTGTCTGTTTTCTAGTAAGTTCTTTATGGTGTGTAGTAGATACGTTGTCAAAAACATTTGCTCTTAAAAGTAATAAACGTTCATAAAATACATCGAAATTCTCTGATTTCTCTGTAATAAAGCTTGCAGAATTTTTGCTAAAGTCCTAAAAAACTCAATCGCAAATCTTTTCCAAACGAAATATGAAAATAAATATATTTTTCCGCATCTAAACCAAATAGCTTTTATGTTCAACGACATGAGGGTCAACTACAAAAATTCGCCTTATGAAGAAATACGATAAAGCGCGCCTTCATTTACGATGATTTTATCCGTCTTATTTTACGAGTATAAAGCAATTTTACTACCAAGAAATCTTCGGAAACCTTTTTAGAGTTTTAAAAAACTGGCTTCAGTGATCTCGTTTAGTTGTACAGTATTTTACTTTACGCTTCCAACTTTCCAAACTTTATGAGTCGATTCCGAGTTATTCCTCTGGTTCTCAGGTAAACTATGGTTGCACTAATGCATGTCGCAATAAGTGAATTATGGAACAAAGTGTTTAAAAAATATGTTTATTAATTTTAAGAGTACAAGTTCCAGCCGATTTTGATCACATTTGAAGTAACATGAAGCAGGCAAAAGGTTGATTTACCTTTTAACTTCAAACCATAGCAAAAGGATAGAATTAAAATTTTGTTCGAAAAAAGAGTTTTTTGTAAAACAATGATTTCGAAAGTTACGTAATAGTTTGAAATCAATGTTTCACAACTAACAAATAGTTCTATGAGGAACAGCTTGTATCTGCCTTAAATTTAGTGAAGAAACGAGTTTGTTCGTAAATAACGGACATTCTACAAGTACGAATTGACAAAACACTGTCATTTTCTTTTTCCCCTGAACAAGGGCTCCCTCAAGGATCCCCGCTCTCACCGTTTCTCTACAATATATACTGCCATGACATATACAATTACAACTTACCAGACAAAAATCAAATCGACAGATCGGCATACATATTACAATACGCAGACGACACGGCACTTATTGTACATGACAAAACTACTGAGAGAGCAGCGCAAAGACTCCAAACACTAATAAACAACACAACGACATGGTTTTATAAATGGAGACTAACACCAAACGCGTCAAAAAACCAACTTCTGCTCACAAACCACAGACTCAACGCTGAGTCCCCTACAATAACTCCAGACGGCCAAACGACACAACCAAAAAACGACGTAAAATACCTTGGAATCACAATTGACCACAAACTTAAATTCACTAAACACATACGAAACATCAGGACAGAAACAATAAAGAGAACAAAACATTTCCGATCACTAACCTACAAAGACAGAGGAATTAGCACAAACACCGCCACCAAAATATATGAAGCTATTTGTAGACCCTTGCTAGACTATGGACATATACTCATGACCAACGGAACAGAAAGGACAATACGTAATGTATAGTAAGCCTCTATGCCAGACACTATCAAAAGATTTGTTAATGTCCATAAACAGGCAAGCTGTCTTTCTGTAAGTTAGGTGGGTTGTTTGGATATTGTTAGGCAGAGTGAAGAGTGGGTGAATAGTCGAGTGCTGATGTTTGAATCCGAGCTGATACGATGGTGTTTACTTTCCGACCAGTTTTCCCACTCGCTGCCTTATTATGTACTCAAAACCCTTGCTAAGTACTGGTAGCAGTGTAATTGGTCTGTAATTGGTTGTGTATTGTCCAGTCCATTTTTGGGTATAGGGATTATTAAGCCGTTTTTCCATGTATTTGGAATTATGTTATTTCTGATGCAGGTGTCCAATTCAGTTAGGATCAGTTTGTGTGTTTCGTGAGTTAGGCTTTTCAGGAGTTTTGCCTTTATTTGATATTTTCCCGGTGCTGTGTTTTTGATATGCGCTTGGGCTTCATCGTACTCTGTGTCTGTGATCAGTTTGTATGTATAGTTTGGTGAGCTGTTGAAATAGTTCAAGTACCAGTCGTTGATCAAGTTCCATTTGTCATTGTCGAAGCTAGGGTTTGTCGATATGCTGAAGGCCCTTTGATAGTGTCTGGCGAACGCGTCAGCTTTCTCTTTGTCTGTGTATAGTTCTATTCCGTTTTCGTCAATTGTGTCAGTAGTGTCAGTTTTTTTGTATTGCGCTAGTTTCTTAATTTTTCGCCAGTATGTTTCGCCTTTGTCTTTTTGTATTTATTTACATCTTTCTAGCCATTTGTCTTGTCGGTATTGTCCAATCAAGGTTTTTATGTTTCTGTTGAATTGGTTCAGTGTCTTTTTTAGGTCGTTATTTTGAGTGTCTGTATATAGTCTGTATAGTTCTCTCTTTTGTTTTATGAGTCTCAGTATGAATTTGGGTAGTGTATGTCGGTAGAAAGCATTTTTTATTTCCGGGCTAAATTTTCCAATGGCTAGTGAAAATTGTTGTATGGTTTCTATTGAAATGGGCTGTGCTTGCGATTGAATGTAGTCATGTATATGTTGTTTCACTTTGTCTATATCAGTCTTTGTTAGGTTTAACTTTTTCTCTATAGGAGGTGTATTGGAGGTAGGTTGCGTATGTTGTAAGTCTATGTTAAACGTAATAGCCAGGTGGTCGGATCCAAGTTCGTTGGTTAAGTTTATGTTATTGATGGTGTTTGTTAAGTTTCTTGTGTGCAGTAGAACGTCTGGTGTTCAGTCTGGGTTTGCGGGCATCAGAAAAGTTGGTGGGGTGTGCTGTTTTATCAAGTCCGAATTTTGTAGAAATCTTTTAAGCTGTTTCGTTTTGTTTTTGTTCAGATTAAAGTCGCCTATAATTATTGCATATTTATAGATGCTTTCTTTGGTCAATATGTTTTGTTCTAAGTTGGAGTGTGGGTGTATATGTGTGAGAAATATGTGTATTAGGTCATTTAGGTAGGGTATCGTAAAATGTATGCAGTCGTTCAGAGGGTGGTTGAGGGAAGGAGGATTTGCTCTTCCAAGTTTAAATGTTGGTTTTAGGAGAGCTGCGACCCCGCCCCTGGCATGATTGATGGTATTTCCATGCCTATAGATATACCGCCAATTTCTGTACGTTGGTGTCTGTCCTAGTTTGGTTTTAGTCTCTACAAATATGCAGCAGTCTGTGGCGTTTTGTTCTATCTAATTGTAAATAAATGTTTTTTTACTGTTAAGTCCGTTGATGTTGGCGTAAAGTAGTCTCATGTTGAACGGTCTATGTTAGTGATTGTTTGTTTTAATTGTTCATGGGGTTCTGTCGAGGTGTTTTGGTTAGGTAGGAGCATGGCGAACATCAATACATACATATGGTTACCAAAGAAGACGACCGAGGTGTCGATGTCAAAATCCTGAATAAATTGTTTTCGCATTTCGCGTTGGTAGACTTGTTAATTTGATGTTTGTATTTGTTTAATATGAGATCGTGAGTTGTTACTGGTGAGTGTATTCTGTTATGCTTAGTTTTCGCATCCGAGACCTCAGACGTTCTCTTGTTCAAACATTTAATTTTAACATTGGGAATACCACTGATCGGTGCTGTTGCCGCATGCTTTTCCGAGTTGCAGGCAGCGCACTTGACGGGAAGTGGAGAACTGCAACTGAATGTTGAGTGAGGGCCAAGGCATTTGTTGCATTTAGCTGGTGTTTTGCAGGTTTCGGTCCGGTGTTCAAAGGAGTTGTATTTGGTGCATGAAACAGGAATCGGTGCTGGAGGTTTACTCTCCACAATCCTGAACACGCGTCCAAGGAAGACAATTTCTCATATGTCGCCAGGTCGCCCGTTATCAGCCTCATCAACAAGGTGGGATTGTTTCTCGCTCTGGATATTATTCTTTTGCAGAATCTGATAATCAGACCTGACTTTTCCAAATGTTTCAGGAACATTTCGTCCGTGATTTCAAGGTCCACTCCAGTAGCAACCACTGAATATGTGGCTGTAATTTGGTGGTTTGATTTTTGTTGTCGGATTAGTGGGAGGTTGTCGTTTTTTTGTAGTTTGAATGTTGTTGTCATGTTTTCTTGTTTCAGTTGCTGTAAAAGTTGTGTTGCTTTGTCATCATGGTTGGTTTTAATTAGGAACTGATTATCTTGTCTGATAATCACATCCTTGTTTTTGGGGTTGAGTTCCTCCCATCTGATTGCAAGTTGGACTCTGGTGATGGTCGGCATTGAGTTCGCTGTGAATATTTGCGAATACGTTGGAAATCTTGTTGATGTTGTCTTGCTGTTTGTTGTTTGGTTTTTATCTGTTGTAGCCTGATGATCCAACGCTATTCGTTTGGCCTCAGGTGTTGGCGTTGTGGGGGTTGGCTGGGTTGGCTGGGTCGTCTTCAGTTTCCTACCACGTTTTTTTGGTTGTGGATTTTTGAGGCCACCATCCTGGGAGACATAATCCGATTCGGATTCTTGCGAACTCCCAGGGTTCATCCTTTAGTTTGAAGTAAACCTGTATATTCTCGCTGAAGCGATAAATGCGTTTGAATTGTTCGAATTCTTTGCCGTAGTGTAAACGACCTTGCATATATATTCAATATTCAAAATATTCTAGCACGGGGCACGTCTTATCACCACGAGGCTCGGCTAGACCACTCAACTGTTTATTTATATATTTTATTACTATTTATGATATGTTATATAAACATAATAAATGAAAACAACCAACTTCAAACCCTATACTTTTGTACGACAAATCATTGCTTATCAATTAATGTTCTATGTTTTATCGAATATATTCGTTACTTAATCACAACTCTTATATACTTATAAACAATGCGGAATAGAGTTGGACACAAAAATGATGGATATGACAGATTACAGATAAAAAGGCATGTCATTGGAAATCTACATATTAGCAGTGCAAGCACCACGCCATATTCTCGAATTAATTTTAAAGTATCTTTTAATTTTCTACTTGTGTAGTTACCGCGGCTAATAGTTTTAAACCATCCGCAGTAAATTTAGGCCTCAATTTCCACCGGAATTAGTTTATTAAAAAATTCAGGGGGGAACAGTACTGTCGCCAACCTAGCCCAACTTATAATTTTGCGGTTTTCCTCAATAATAATAATTTTTATTCGATTGCAGTCGTTTTGTTATTAGTTCCCGAACGAGTGTCGGAGTTAAAAATATTTTATATTGTTCACAGTTTGCTGGCCTTAAACCTGAGGGTGGAAACGTATTAGATAATCGAAGGTTTCCTCTAAAATGTCCTGCAACTTTCTTACCCGTAAAATCATAAACTATATTGTTCTCTTATGGGTAAAAACATATAAAGGCAAGAGTAACAACGGAACTATCTGAAAGACTGAGGGATATAACCTACACACTTGGCTAGACGATTTACCCAATTTTTATTCCTCGGTTGTTTTGTAGGACGGCTAAACATAAGAGTTTATTATTTTAGTCAAGGGAAAGCTAGCGAAGATACTAAACAGGTTATAAAAATGCACCCCAAGGGTAAGTTTGGCGACTGCTTTGTACATTGAAGTCATTATCCTAAGAGATTCCGAATTTGCCCTTGCAATTTTATGCCAAAATAGTATTTTTATTATAGTTCACAAATTTCCATGCAGTAGCTCATCAACACTTTGATGTTCGAGAGAAAATCTACTTATAAATGGCGCAATTTGCACAACTAAAAACTCACATATTGCCAAGTGCCTCCTTCCTGCTGTTAATTGAAATAATATAAGAATATTAATTGCTAGCTTGCAGCCGACTGATAAGAGTAGACGAAAATAGAAAGCGATGACAAAGTAATTGATAAATATATATGTATTGTGCCAAGTTTCAATATCCGAGTCAAAAATACAGTAGTAGTAGTAGTAAACATCTTTATTTCTAAAAAAGGCTATCGACCTATCGGTCTTTCTGCCCTTGTTTAATACATGTAGTCTTAATCTAAATAAAAAAACAGATATGAAAATTCTCTTATTCTAGGTTAACGATATTACTAAATAAAATTTCAGTGGCAAGAAGAGATTATTTTATTGTCCACTAGTCAGTTGCGTTTGTAAGTGTTCGAGTAGCGTTAATGTAGGGAAACGGAAGCGGGATTGTCTGGTTGGTCTTGTTAGACAAAGGGGATTCAGTATGGTCCAGTTGTAGGGGTTGTTTGTCCATTTGGTCTGTAGCTGTATGAGTCTTTCCGAGATCTTTGTCATGTTTGTGCGCTCGTATAGTAGTTGAGTGGGGGGGTTGTGTAGTGGGTTTTGGGGGTGTCTTATTCGTGTTATTAGTCTTAGTGCAATTTGTTCTGTTGTTTGTGTATAACGTTTTGTCCTTTCTGTTCCGTTGGTCATGAGTATATGTCCAAAGTCTAGCAAGGGTCTACAAATAGCTTTATATATTTTGGTGGCGGTGTTTGTGCTGATTCCTCTGTCTTTGTAGGTTAGTGATCGGAAGTGTTTTGTTCTCTTTATTGTTTCTGCCCTGATGTTTCGTATGTGTTTAGTGAATTTAAGTTTGTGGTCAATTGTGATTCCAAGGTATTTTACGTCGTTTTTTGATTGTGTCATTTGGCCGTCTGCAGTTATTGTAGGGGAGTCAGCGTTGAGTCTGTGGTTTGTGAGCAGAAGTTGGTTTTTTGACGCGTTTGGTGTTAGTCTCCATTTATAAAACCATGTCATTGTGTTGTTTGTTAGTGTTTGGAGTCTTTGAGCTGCTCTCTCAGTAGTTTTGTCATGTACAATAAGTGCCGTGTCGTCTGCGTATTGTAATATGTATGCCGATCTGTCGATTTGATTTTTGTCTGGTAAGTTGTAATTGTATATGTCATGGCAGTATATATTGTAGAGAAACGGTGAGAGCGGGGATCCTTGAGGGAGCCCTTGTTCAGGGGAAAAAGAAAATGACAGTGTTTTGTCAATTCGTACTTGTAGTTGTCTGTTTTCTAGTAAGTTCTTTATGGTGTGTAGTAGATATGTTGGTGTGTGTAGTTTGTATAGTTTGTATAGTAAGCCTCTATGCCAGACACTATCAAAGGCTTTGTTAATGTCCATAAACAGGCAAGCTGTCTTTCTGTCAGTTAGGTGGGTTGTTTGTATATTGTTAGTCAGAGTGAAGAGTGGGTGAATAGTCGAGTGCTGACGTTTGAATCCGAACTGATACGATGGTATGTACTTTCCGACCAGTTTTCCCAGTCGCTGCCCTATTATGTACTCAAAAACTAAGTACTTGCTAAGTACTGGTAGCAGTGTAATTGGTCTGTAATTGCTCGGTTGTGTATTGTCCAGTCCATTTTTGGGTATAGGGATTATTAAGCCGTTTTTCCATGATTTTGGGATTCTGCCATTTGTGATGCAGTTGTTCAATTCAGTTAGGATCAGTTTGTGTGTTTCTTTCAAAAATACATTTGTTACATTAAATACTTTTGCAGATATATTTATAGAACAATAATTAGTTAATCGAATCCTAAACTTAGAACTAACGCTTCCAGTACTGCATGAACTAAATTCGTAAAACACTTTGTGATCTTAATAAGGCTAAGTTTTCGAGCAGCGCAAACCTTGAACCGTTTTGTGGTTTTATATGAACCAATTATGGTGATTTTATTACGGATTAAGGTAACCTTCTGAACCTTTTGTAAACTTTCCCGGGTCTAATTTTGCCTTGAAGTGAACATCATTTTTTCATTTAAACTTTGGAAGATATCAAATTATCAATGTTTTAATTAAACCATATTGACTCGCAAATGCAACCACTAAGCAATTGTCTTGCTAAAACTGCTTAAACTTTCACAATTAGTATATGTTCTGATGAAAAATGACCTCATCTATGATCATACAGGTAAGTTCAGCGGCTCCAATTTTACAGGACACACAAAACTTCCATATTACGCCCAAAGCACATTAGCTTTGGCGGCATGCAATATTAGAGCTCATAGTGGAAAATCTTCCGTTAAAGCCCTTGTAAATAAGCCAACGCTGAAAATTGCGGAAACACATTATTTTTGCTTAGCATGTAGCGGCAAATAATAGAACTGTGTATGTGTGCACAAGCTGCAACTAATTTCCCTATTTTTTTCGGACTTTCAACCATTTTAATTCATTAAAATTCATTTGTGAAAAATATACCACTATTAAATTAAGGTTAAACCTGCGTATGATGATGTGGACATATATTTCGTGTGCAAAGTGTTACTAATATACCCCCAGTAGAGACGAATCGTTTTTTCACGCTTTGTATATTTTTATTAGCTTTAAATGTCCTCCACGGTCTGTTTAATTAAAACTCGGATTTGCATATTAGATATTTATTTGATTTAACTACATCGAGTGTCCAATTAGCGCACGATATTTCAAAGTTCCAAAAGTCATTTTGGTATTCAAAGTGAGCCCTATAAAATGCTGAAATTGTCGTTTAATTTTCAACTCTATCGCCAGTAGTCGTAACTTACTTACTATAAAAATATAAAACTATAATTTAAAAACTATATATTTTACCATGTTTATAAGCAATTGAAAATGATCAGTTTCCTAGTAAGTTTGCCCTTCATAATTTATAATATAAACGAACCTTTATGAAATTAATTATTTTAATTAACAAGATAATCACATTGTAAAGTATAAATGAAAATGTTCAAATTTATAAAGATTGTGAGGAATTTAGGCCGATATTTCTAGAGTGAACATAGATCTCTAACTTTACACATCCTGTACTCTATATCAGGCAGAGTTACTTGAAATCACAGCATTCAGTATATTCACAGGCATTCATTGACAAAAATCAATTCACTCAGAATTTCATCTTTCAATACTAACGATTACCTTAACGAATTTTAATTAAAGTAATTTAAATTATCTAATTTGTACTTGAAGCTAAAGAAAGCTTAAGGCTGATGTTGCCTTGGGTAGTTATAATGTTCTGTAGTAAAATTGCTACAATCAAAGAGCACAATATCTACTGATTTTAAACGAACTGATTAAAACTCGATTACGCTATGCAGTAACTGATTTTAAGTTTTACTTAAAAACGGTGCGCCGTATTAAAAACATCCATTTGACATATCTGCTTTTCCGCCTTGAACAGGAATTTGAGCACTAAATTTGAACATTGAATTTTCTTGATACGTGTCTCCCCTGGGCACTCGTAAGGGTGAAAACGACGTTAAGTGGATGTTAAGGACGTAAAACTTTGTTAAACCATTTCAAGCTGTTTTCAAAATATTCTTTTGATAAAACTGCTAAGTACCCTACAGAAACAATGAGAAACCAGAAGTTTTCGGTATGTGATATCTTCGAACAATATATTCAAAATTATTCAGTAGGCGTCTATCTACCTTAACCTAATACATCCTCTCTTCCTAAACTAACTTACATCTAGTCCATGGTCCTCGATGTGGTGCAGGAACTGATCATCGCTTTTGGTCCACGTCTTCTTCGTAAGCTGTGTCCGCAGTGACAGGTCTGCGGTCACCCCGGAACTTTTTAATGCAAGAAGCCCTGACTGTGGGATTCTTGCTTTGCCCGACCTTATCCAGGAATTTTGACGTTAAGTTCCTGATATGGTCCTGCAGGTCTTCTATCTTCAGGTCTTGCCTCAGTGTGGTGTTTCTGACATGTTGGGAGCCTTTGCCACTATCCTCAAGATCTTGTTTTGTTAAGCTGCCAACTTCTGTTTCTGTGTGGTGCAGGCCGTGGCCCAGGCATGTGATCTATAGGTCAGCACCGGACGTATCTGCTATTTGTAAACTCTCACCTTGGTTTGCATGAGGAGCTTACCTGTCAGCATTGGATAGTAGGCATGAAGCAGGTATCTTGCTGTGGAAATTATGGCTGCCATCTGGTCGTGCCATACTAGACGTTTATCATAGATAAGCCCAAGATATGTGATCTGGGACCTCCATGGTAGCCTAAGTCCTCCGAGTTCTAGTAGGCTTGGGCGTGGTTTCCTTCCGGCTGAGGTGACTATGACTTGCGTCTTGTCCCGCTGAATTCCATTTTCCAATCCCTGCTCCATTTCTGGATCTTGACGAGATGTCTTTGTAGTTTAGCTTTGATTCCAGGATCTTTTCCAATCGCAGTGAATGCTACATCGTCTGCGTAGACGTAGCACTCCGTTTCTTTGGTCGTTGGAATGTCTGCCATATAGATGCTGAATCCCAGCACGGACCCCTGCCGTACTCCGGACATCATCGTTATGATCGTTGACATCTGATCATCGGCTTTGACTTGGAAGCTGCGTCCAGCCAAATAGATGCGGATTAGTTAGAGATTTGGTACTCGGGAAGCCCTGCCTTGATCATCTTGGCAATTAGGCCCTGATGCCAAATCTTGTCAAACGTCCTTGCCATATCCTGGAAGACGGCTCCTAGATTGCGTCGGCGGTTTAACTGCTGCAGGATTCTTGTTGTTAGCCGGGCGGTGAGAGTGTTTGTGCCGTGTCCCTGCCTGAATCCATGTTGCTCATCCAGCAGCACTTTCTTGTCCTCTATTGTATCCTGCAGGTGGTCCAGGATACACCTCTCCATTACCTTGCTCAGTGTAGGCAGTAGACTGATGGGCCTGTAGGACGTGAGCAGCTTCCTGTTCTTGCCTTTTTTGGGTACCAATACCATTACTGCCTTCTTCCAGGTGGTCGGGAAATATTGAAGGTCCAAGATTCCATTTGCCACTGTGGTAAGGTCGTCAATAGCTGTTTGCGGGAGCTTTTTGAGGACTTCGTTTGTGATTCCATCGTGTCCAGGGGCCTTTGAGATCCCCGCCATGTATTGTTGGCCTGTCATCTGGGAAAAGCGGTCGAACATCCTCGGGACTCAACTTAGCGCTTGCACTGACGTATATAGGCCGACTTTGATCTCCAACTTTTCCATTTGGACAGCAACTATGGATTCCTCCAGACGTATCGACGGTTTGACGATCTCGTGGTTGGTTCATAGGCCTTTAGAATTTCTATTTGTACTTGACAACGGCTATTTTAATTGCAAACAGTTCTAGCTAGCTTCGTCTAGGAACTACAAGCTAAATAATAGGAAAATTGGATTCCTCGATCTAAAAAACCCACAAACTCATTTTTTTCGATAATAGTAAAACTGGTTAGGAATCTTTTAAAATTTTAAAAATAAACGAAAATTTCAAAATTTTCCAAAAGCCAAAATTGGCAAAAGAGAAGAATAGAAAAAAGTTCTTAACCAGATGCAAGAATCTGTCCTCATATCAAAATTTATACAGACAAGCTGATGATGGTGGAGAAAGACACCGAAACGTATTTGTAATAAAGTAATAAACAATATAATTGACTGGAACCCAGAAATTTTATTTTTATTTGAATTGAAACACAGTCAGGAAAGTATACACAGTGAATTGATATTTTTATCAAGATTCTTAGAAATTATTTTTTGCGCCGATTATAAAAAATCAATTTTTTACTTGAATTTCGCAAGTTTTTCTCTCTTTCTGCATAGCATATCAAGGTTTAAAAAATAATTCAAAAGCTACAAATATGCAAAACTCTCATATCGAATACTTCAAACAGCATGTCAAATAGGTTTTCATAAAGAGTACAAAATAATACTTCATATAGCTGACGATTTCTATAGGATGATGCCATAGGAAACTAGCCACCAGTAATTCTGTATCAAATATTTCAAGAGTCTGAAATCAGGGCTGAAAGAAAACGTCGGAAATTAAATGCTGAGAGATAGCAATATCAGAATTAAAAACATCAAAACATCAGAATAGGTCATTGTAATTGATACAAAAAGGAGGAAAAGAGGAAATAAATTATCACCAAGCAGACAAGAAAGCATTAAACATAAACATTGATCTGGGCGTCATTAAAAATAAACTTATGAAACTACATTAATAAAAGGCACGATTTGCGATCTTATGCTCTCAGGATGATGTCATTGGTTTCTGTGACCTAATGAAGATCAAAAGTAAATTTTACCATATTTTGCAAGGGTTTAATGTTTCTCTTACTGGAAACTGTACTTAATAGCTAAATTTCCTTTGGACTCTGAATTGAAAACAACTTGCAATTCTTGCAGATATTGCGACCTGTCAACAGTTCAAACATAACGTATGTGCCTAGCGTAGCTCCAAATTCGATTGCGCATACATACATACCCACTATCGTATAATTTCGAGAAAACCACTGGACGTTTAAGAGTATTTGATTTGGTCAATTTCGAGAGCATTGGTAAAAACTGAGACGATCTTTTTTCTGTTTCAAACTGGATTTTTAGATATTGATTTGTCAGTTAACAGGTTTCTAATATATTTACATAGGTATATCATTATTATTATCAAAAATAAAATCCTTTTCCTTTTCTTTCCTCCATGTGATATGAGGGTGGAGTTCTCTAATAACCTTCTAGACTAGTTTTGATTAATTTAATAAGGTAGGACAACATGAAATCCAGGCCATGCTGGAATAACGCTGAAAATATTCCCTTCCACCTGCCGGCTGGAACGATAAAAATGAGTTAACTGCTTCTTTAAATCTTTTAAATGAGTAGATGGGGCTTTTCGTATCTGCCGCAGGCAATTTTAAAATCCTAAAAAAGTAGTAGATTAGACTTAGACTCGCTGATGAAGGCTAATAAGTTCAAAACGTTTCAGATATTGCTTCTGTTTGATTATTGGTCCTTTTCTACTAAATCTCAGCTATACCCCAGCTTTGATTTTGATTCCGTATAATTTTTTAATATGGGCACTACGGTAAATTAATTGAAGTTTATATTATTCATTAAATAATACGGTTAAATAGCGCCGTTAAGCCAAGTTTAGGGCATTTAAAAAATGTAAAAATTATCCGAGTCCTTGGGGAATACTTCGAATCCATCTCCTCGATTTTTTGCGTGTTTCCGCCTCATTAAGAGTACCACGCCTAAATGTTGCATTGATAAAGCAATCAAGTCGAAATACAAACGCATGTACGCAAGGTAGTGAGTTGCTAAACCGAAACTTAGTTGAATTGAAACGCACTGATATTGAAAGTTTAAAACATTTTGTTTATTATATAATGTTGAAAAAAATGAAAAGCATCCAAAGCTTCAACGTTAAAAGTTTTCAAGATACCCGCAGTTGAATTTAACAAATGATTTAAATTAGGATGGTAAAAACAACATAGAAAGGTGGTATTTATTTGAGAGCACGTGAGTTTCCACAAAAATTTAAGTAGCGGAGTTTTAATGTGTTCAAATCTTTATGGTTCAGCGTGATGAAGCTTAAATTAGACAATACGTTGTCTCCTCTTTGAGAAATACAAAATAGTGGCATAAATGAAAGTCTGTTCAGAGGAATTAGCACAAACACCGCCACCAAAATATATAAAGCTATTTGTAGACCCTTGCTAGACTTTGGACATATACTCATGACCAACGGAACAGAAAGGACAAAACGTTATACACAAACAACAGAACAAATTGCACTAAGACTGATAACACGAATAAGACACCCCCAAAACCCACTACACAACCCCTCCACCCAACTACTATACGAACGCACAAACATGACAAAGATTTCGGAAAGCCTCATACATTTACAGACAAAATGGACCAACAACCCCTACAACTGGATCATACTGAATCCCCTTTGTCTTACAAGACCAACCAGACAATCCCGCTTCCGTTTCCCTACATTAACGCTACTCGAACACTTACAAACGCAACGGACTAATGGACAATAAACTAATTTCTTCTTGCCACTGAAATTTTATTTATTTAACAATATTGTTAACCTATAATAATAGAATTTTCATATTTGTTTTTTATTTAGATTAAGACTGCATGTATTAAACAAGGGCAGAAAGACCGATAGGTCGATAGCCTTTTTTAGAAATAAAGATGTTTACTACTACTGAAAGTCTGTTGGTTCTCGAGATATGGACATTTTTTTAATCGAAAAAACTGCCATCACTTGATTTATTTTAGTCTATTACTCTTACTATAATTATCTATGGCTGCTCAAAACATAATCATATTTTAAATGTATGCCGAATTTCTCGAACACCACTTTCTAACTTCTGACATGTGCGTTTCATCATCAATTCCTAATTCAATTATTGCCAAAGGTTTGCGACACCATGCACAAGCCATTTAGAAATTATTCATTTTGGCACAGACTGAAAAACTTTATGTTATGTCAACATCTAGTCTAGTTCCGGTATGTTTAATCACACATATTTTTTTAGAAATTTCGACACTTAGAAAGAAATTAAAACTTTCAAATAACCAATAAAATAATATAAACCGTACATTAAACCTGCTTTTTTATTAGTTGAATTACTGAGACTTTTTCAAAATAGATCAATCATATTTAACTATTTAATGCAGGATACTTAAGTTATTATTTAACGATGTAATTGCTTTTCAACGTTGCTATGAAAAGACGTAGTAATAAGCTTCGGACGTAATTACTGGTCTAGGAATGTAAACAGTAATTAACTCAAACTAGTAGATAAAATAATTAATATCATGAAAGGATTCCCATAATTTATGTATCCGTTTCAGCAAGGCCTTTTGTCAATAGAAAATTAATTTTAGCTTATGTTTATGTGGTGTTAAAAATCTAACATAAGATCTTCTTACTTACAGATTTCAACGGGAAGATTGAGCTTTACAAAGGATATGCCAATTCCAACGCATCTCTTCCATGCCCAGGATTGTCAAAATTAAATAATCAAACCTTTCTTGAGAACCTCGAGTGGTACTCGGTAACCAAGCAAGAAACTGTAGCTGTAAGAAAGAAAGAAGATTTCGATTTTCCGAACACACTGATTGATCAAAAAAAGAACACTTACGCGAATTTGGACAATGAATTAGTGTTTACAAACCTAACCTCGGCCGATCGTGGGGATTACATATGTTTAATTAATCATGGACTTTTAAAGGATGTGATGATTCGGTTTAATGTTATCGGTAAGTACCTCTAATTTTCAGCATCTTTTTATTTCAAGAATTATGTAGGTTAGCAATAATCAGGCCACAGACATTTTCTTAATGTTCTTGCTAAACATAGCAAGTTTCAAGACGCTAGAAATGTCTAAATGAATTACGATAATCCTCACTTTTGGAATCTAAAGAATTCTTATTTAAGTAAGAACTGAAACTGAATTTTGGCCCAATGTGTAACACTTGTTTCGATAACAAAATAGCAATGGTGTTACTTATTATTTATCCGAAATGAAATTGAGTTTGATATAAAATTTCTGTGTATATTTTCCTGACTGTATTTCAATTTAATTCAAAAAAATTCCTGGGTTTCAGTCAATTTTATTGTTTATTATTTAAAATGTCACAAATACGTTTCGGTGTCTTTCTCCACCATCATCAGTTTGTATAGTTGTTTCTACCTTCACATTTGACTCAGTCAAATTATTACACGTATCACGTATTTGTGACATTTTAAATAATAAACAATAAAATTGACTGAAACCCAGGAATTTTTTTGGATTAATATAAAATTTCTGCCAACACCTGCCCTGTTTAACAGTAAGATCAAGATGCAAAGTTGCGGTTTGACTTGAATTTAGTATTCAGGTTTTTGCTTAAGGGTTGAATTGATGCGGGTGCGGAATTGTTCGACGTATTTATTTCAGGCAATTTATTTTTTGGCAACATAAAGGTAATATATATTTTCACATTTTCACAAAAACCCAGCCATTTGGTTTGAGTACTAAAAATATTTTTCCTGAAAGGACTTCTTTTTGGAAAAAAAAGCACGTTGCTGCACGTTTTTAGTAATATTTATAAAAAGGAATCTCTATCGAGAGTAGAAGCACCACAGTTTTTATGTTATGGATTCTTATTTTTATATTTAAGACAATTTTTATGCTTGCCCAGTTTTTTAAGTACAATAATCCCATTCATACATACCACGAAAAACTGATCATCAATCGAAACCTGTCCTAAATTTGATCAAATTGAAGAGTCCTTGTCTCTCTAAGAGTGTCACGTAGTGTCAAAGTCGAATGTTACCAGCTGCTACAAATAAAGAAAAGAAAATTTGGGATCTTATAAATTTAAAGGAGAAGAAATACAGGAAGAGAAAAAGAGTAAGGCATATATCACAAAATTATGCTCTACACCTCCACAATAAGGCCCATACTGACCTACCGCTCCCCTATCTGGCACTCTATCTGTGATTCCACGAGACGGCGTGTTCAAAGGACCCAAAATAGGTTCCTGAGAGGCGTCCTATCGGCTGACAGATGCACCAGAATACCCGAAATGCACGAAGCTACAGAGATGGCCTATATAGCCGACTATATAGATACCATCGCTGAAAAATTTTATCATAGCGGAGTGCAAGGCTCAGTCCTTACTCGAAATATCACCCAAGTAATAGCAAACGATCGCCCAACCCATGGTCCCCTGTATAAGCGACTTCCCATATTTTATGAGGATTTTGTCCCTGATAGTACGTGACGACAAACAAACATTGCCTGCCAAATGCAGACAGTCGTTTCTAGCAGGCTGGAAACGCACAAATCCAACATAATGTGACTTGAGGGGTTCGTCTTGCCTCGTTCTGGTTGGTGTTCGCTGGTCCTTGCACCGATCGGGGCGGGGGCGGATGAATTTGGTCATCTAGTTGAAACTGCAGGCGGTTAACACCACGGCTGACAGTATCAAACGTAAAGGCCGAAGCAAAAGGGGTTTTTGGCTTCCCTTCAGGAAGATCTTTTTTCCTTAATGAATGTCCCTCGAATAAAACCAAAACCGCCACTTCAAGACTATCTCCTGACGTTGTCGTGCGTATGGCTATCTCGGGAATGTCCATGTTAGGGCACTGCCCATGTAATGGACGACTTAGCGCGCCTATTTAGATCATGGGCAAAGAGAGCAACCCCCCGAACATCTGGCTAGACATGGGAGTTGACTTATGTTTTTAACTTTGTTTGTGAGTTTTATTAATGTGAATGTTTAATACATTTTTATCCATTTTTTATCTATGTTTTTATCTATCTGTCAGAAAATAAATTTTATTATAGAGGAAAAATGTGTCGACTAGAAGTACGAGTACTCGTAAATCAATGTTTTAGAGCAAATAATATGAGGTTACAAGTTTTTGACGTTGCCTTTGACTTTGTTTTCAGGGTCATAGGACCGTTAACTTTGGTTTGTCAAATGGGAAACAATAGTTTTTTATCTCTAAACTTAATAAACAGTTAAAAACTGGTAACTTAATTTTTTTAAACTGGTAGATTTTTTAAATACTTTTATTTAACTTGCTCTCTTTATTTATTTTGCAACTTTATTATAAATGAAAATATCAGCTAACAAATTATTCCATGCATTTGAATAAATAGGTACTAAAATGAAGTCAGCAATAATATTCAATATTATGACCATTAACATCAATGTAATTATCAACTCGCATTACAAAAGATTGATGTTTATTAATGAAAAATCCAACAAGCCATAGAAGATAACAATAACATGAAAGTACTATTAAAAAACAAATCGAGAGGGCAACGAAAAATAACAAAGATCAAAGATAAGGAAGGAATTGTTTCAACAGACCGACGAAGCATCACAAACATAATAAAGAAATTCTACCAAAAATCATACAAGTCATGTATCTCAGACACGTCAAATGCAAAAACAACAACGATTACGAATGTCGGATCCGAAGAAATCCGAGATATAACAAACCAAGAAATAAGAACAGCATTGAAACAAATGAAGAATAGAAAAACTCCCGGCGACTACAACATAACCAGCGAAATGTTAAAAATGGGGGGATCCACTGGTCAAATTACTAATGCTAATCTCCAATAAATGCTTAAATGAGGGTAAGATTCCTGAAGATTGGCGAAGCGCAGAAGTCACCCTTATACACAAAAAAGGAGACGATACAAATATTGAGAACTATCGACCGATAAGCCTTCTGTCACACTTAAACAAACTACTGCTCTCGAATAATAATAAACAGACTAACATCAAAGTTTGACGCTTACCAACCAGTGGAACAGGCAGGCTTTCGCAAAGGTTTCAACACCCTATACCACATACAAGCAATGAAACTACTCATCGAAAGACAAATGAATACAACATCGACATACACCTGGCCTTCGTAGACTATCAAAAATCCTTCGATTCCATTGAAATTTAGGCCGTACTTAGAGCACTGGATGGAGCTAAAATAGACTTTGAGTCTATTCTAGCTCAATATTCTAAACTAATAAGCAATATCTACGAAAAACCATCCCTAAGAGTACTCATTGATGATGACCTGATAACAGACAAAATTCCCATCGAGAGGGGCGACCGACAGGGAGACCAAATGTCTCCGAAACCATGTACCCTAGCTCTGGAGGAAGTCTTCAAAAAATTGCCTTGTAAGATAAAGGAATTAAAATAGATGGGATATAGCTGAACCACTTGAGATTTGCAGACGACATTATAGTGATCAGTACTGACAAAAAAGAACTAGAAACAATGCTGCATCAACTACAACAGGCATCAACCGATGTGGGACTACAAATGATTATTCGGAAGACCAAAATCATGAACCGAGAAAATATACAAATAAACATTAATAATCAGTTAACAAATAAACCGTCAACCATTACGTATACCTTAGTCACAAATTAAGGCTAGGGAAAGAAAATCAGACCGCGGAGATATAGCGAAGAATAGGACTGACATGGGCTGCTTTCGGCCAGTTGAACTACATTTTTGGTAACCCTACAATACCAATTTGCCTGAAACAACAAATTAGAAATTGTCACCCTTACAGAAAAAAGTGCAGAAAGACTAAGGGTTGCACAAAGATGAAGAGAAGAATAGTCGGTTTGAGCTTAAAAAAGAGAATCCGCAACGAAATCATCAGAGAAAGAACAGGCCTCACAGATATTATCAATAGAATAATTACACTCAAATGGCAATCGGTAGGACACGTTGCAAGGCAGAATACAGACAGGTGGACAATAAGACTGGTACATTGGAGACCTAGAGCAACAAATAGGATGTGGGAAGACCGCAGAAAAGATGGTAGGACGATGTCAAAACATGCGCAAGAAGACAATGGTTCCGAGCAGCACAGGACAGAAATTCGTAGAGTCCTGGGAGAGGACTTCGTCCAGCAGTGGACCGAGAGAGAGTGAAGAAGAAAGAAGAAGATGAAGAAGATTTCAAAATAGTCATGTTTGGTTGGTAGCCCATTGGAAATTTTTGATATTAAAAAAGTACTTTTCTTAAATTTTTTGACGAAAACTCAAAGCGGCAATGATGTTTTTTGTTATTAACAGATAGTAACAGGTAGATAGCGTCTGTCAATAATAACAAGCATTTTTCACAAAAGCTCCTTTCACAAAATGAACGCAACCTCGAATTTGCGGATATGCGATTAGTTATGGGGGATTGCCCCAGTAACATAGCAGAAGGTGTAAGAACTCACACCAGCAAAGGGCTAGAGACACTGAACGATTGACTCCAGGAATTGACGCAGTTTGTGGACGATCTAGAGGTGGTCGAGTGCCAGACCTAGAGGAACCTCCAATACCTATAGGAGATAATTGCAGCTGAGCCTTCCAAGAGTTTACTTAGACTTTCTCAGGCACCGGCTAACTCCCCCGAGGAAGGGCTACATTCCTACCGTGTATGTAAGAAACACAGGACACAAGGACATATTAAATATCTGATCTTCCGAACACCGGTACAAATGGGCAGGAGTTAATTAACCGAATACGAGAAGCTGCTCAAAATGTAAAACGTATATATAATGTAATAAAATAATAAACAATAAAATTGACTGGAACCCAGGAATTTCATTTAAATTGAATTGAAATAAAGTCAGGAAAATATACATAATGAATTAAGGATAATAGGGATTATCTCTGTCGATGGTGTCGGAAATCATATGGTGACTGCACGTGGTCTTCACGAATTTGCAATCGGAAATCTGCCATCTTGAATGAGATTAAATGTTAAGTGTTGTTCAAGGAGTCGCATCCTAAGAGGCGAGGTGTTGGGGCATATGGACACACAGAACGGCATCAACACAAAAGTGTCTAAAGACACAGTGTTACCCAGGCCTACACAATATACATTAATTGAATGTAACAAATCCTCGATGGATCTGAGAAGTCGAACATAAGCGCCTCTGAACGCTAAATGTGTGGTGTGGAATTATCGGGGACCAATTGATCGTCCGTATTTTATTGATAGGACTCTCAATGGACAAAAATATCGAGCGTTTCTTGATAGGGAATTTCCAGTACCTAATGCTTGAAAATTTGGGTATTCAGTAAAGATAGTCCTGGATCGGGACTACCCAGGACTCTGAATTGGAGGAGGTCGTCCCGTTGTCGGGCTTGCCATGTCACCGGATCTAGCATCCATAAAGTGTTCTATCGGGCACTTTGAAAGATTACCTATGCCGGAAAGTTTTGTATGTACTACTCCTATACGTAGTGTACGTATACGAGTTCACAAGTGTATTAATGTTGATAATTATTTTGAACATTTAGGTATTGTTAATGTTATGTTGGTTAGTTCGATTATTTGTTAATTTCATTTGTTTTCACTTTGTAAACGAAGTTAGCAAAACATTTTTGGACTAAATATAACTAGTTTTTGACTCGTTATTAAGTTTAGGGAGAAAAACGTCTAGCATCTTATTTCCAGTTAATCTACCTATGATATTAGAAGCAGAATAAGTGTAATATTAATTAGACTTCTTAATTATTAAATTGAAATATGGAGTATTCAAGAAATCGTTTAACATATTGACTTAAAAACAACCTTGCTAGTGATGCCCTGGGAGGTTTTCTTTTTTTCTTTCGCAGTTGATGTTTTCCTCCATTGCTGTCTGCCAGCTTAGAAATTCTTGTCTGCACTTAAAGCAAAAAAACCTCTTGTTTATGATGGGAACGTAAATATTATAGGAAACAAATTTGACAAGCTTTTAGAACACGGTACCTTTGAGGTTAAATATCACCAAGACGTTTACAAATAATTGAGGATAAAAAATTGTCTGTCAACTCTGAGCAGTCAACAGGTTACTTAATTAATTCTCTTTAATAACACAATTTCACTAAGTTGATGGCAATTAACTTACATATATGAACATGCCCTGTGATGATAAATGAAAGTTCAGAATATTCGGTTAGCACACGGAAAGCTTTACCGCAGCAAGTTTAATTTTATTGTGTGAATAATTAAAATTATTTTGTCGAGGATATTGGTATTTCCATTTTGATTAAAGATGTATACATTACACTGGAATAGACCTGAGTAAGGGCTTGTTTAAAAGCACAAGAAATATCTAGCTCTTATATCGCAGAGACGAAATTTAATGGACATTATAACATCACTTTCTGAAATAATTCTTATTCCTATATCGACAAACCCTAACTTCGGCAATGACAACTGGAACTTGATCAACGACTGGTACTTGAACTATTTCAACAGCTCACCAAACTATACATACAAACTGATCACAGACACAGAGTACGATGAAGCCCTAGCGCATATCAAAAACACAGCACCGGGAAAAGATAAACTAAAGGCAAAATTCCTGAAACTCAAGAACCACACAAACTGATCCTAACTGAATTGAACAACTGCATCAGAAATAACAAAATACCAAAAACATGGAAAAACGGCTTAGTAATCCCTATACCCAAAAATGGACTGACCAATACACCACCGAGCAATCACAGACCAATTACATTACTCCCAGTACGTTTTTGTACCGTTTTATTTGTACGTTTTACCCAAAGTTTTTGAGTACATAATAAAGCAGCGACTACGAAAACTTGTCGGAAAGTACATACCATCGTATCAGTGCACATTCAAACATCAACACTCGACTATTCACCCACTCTTCACTATGACTAACAATATACAAACAACCCACCTAACTGACAGAAAGACAGCTTGCCTGTTTATGGACATTAACAAAGCTTTTGATAGTGTCTGGCATAGAGGCTTACTATACAAACTATACAAACTACACAAACCAACATATCTACTACACACCATAAAGAACTTACTAGAAAACAGACAACTACAAGTACGAATTGACAAAACATTGTCATTTTTTCCCCTGAACAAGGGCTCCCTCAAGGATCCCCGCTCTCACCGTTTCTCTTCAATATATACTGCCATGATATATACAATTACAACTTACCAGACAAAAATCAAATCGACAGAACGGCATACATATTACAATACGCAGACGACACTGCTCTTATTGTACATGACAAAACTACTGAGAGAGCAGCTCAAAGACTCCAAACACTAACAAATAACACAATGACATGGTTTTATAAATGGAGACTAACACCAAACCCATCAAAAAACCAACTTCTGCTCACAAACCACAGACTCAACGCTGACTCCCCTACAATAACGGCAGACGGCCAAACGACACAACCAAAAAACGACGTAAAATACCTTGGAATCACAATTGACTAGAATCTTAAATTTACAAAACACATACGAAACATCAGAACAGAAATGATAAAAAGAACAAAACACTTTCGCTCACTAACATACAAAGACAAAGGAATTAGTACAAATACCGCGACAAAAATATACAAAGCGATCTGCAGACCCCTCTTGGACTATGGACATATACTCATGACCAACGGAACAGAAAGGACAAAACGTTATATACAAACAACAGAACAAATTGCACTAAGACTGATAACACGAATAAGACACCCCCAAAACCCACTACACAACCCCTCCACCCAACTACTATACGAACGCACAAACATGACAAAGATTTCGGAAAGACTCATACATTTACAGACAAAATGGACAAACAACCCTTACAACTGGACCATACTGAATCCCCTTTTTCTTATAAGACCAGCCAGACAATCCCGCTTCCGTTTACCTACATCAACGCTACTCGAACACTTACAAACGCAACTGACTACTGGACAATAAAATAATTTTTTTCTTGTCATTAGAATTAGAAAGTTTATTGAACTAAATTGTTAACCCACTATAAGAGCATTTTTATCTTTGTTTTTTTATTTAGATTAAGACTATATGTACTAAACAAGGGCGGAAAGACCGATATTCCTATTAAAATACACATAGATCTGGCAGAACTACATAATTCTGGCTATATTTATAAAATAATATTGGGGTTGAACAAAGGTTAGTTCTTAGCGCGACATGAGAATTAGATAGCAGAGAGAAAATCCACTTGTATCGAGTCTTATTAGCAAGAAATATACACTGATTATGAAAGAATAGCTCAAGATTGCAAGATTCTTATGCAATGCTACTTTGTAAAAATATTGTAGAGGCGTTGTCTGTTTTCAAAATCTCTGGGCAATCTACACATATATAGGACTTATTTAAAGCTTCTACGGTTAAAGTTGGAAATAGCTGACTTAAAAATACAATGCCTGTTTTTATATTTATTTGAGGCCCGACTCAATTCGAGTCCGTATGTGCACAAGGAAAACTTCTCGAGTGTAGATACAGATACATCCAATTTCATACAGATATCACATTTATGAGAGATCCCAGGTACAAGATCTACGTTTACTTTTTTAATTTCAGCGAGGGGATATATTTTTTGGCAAATGGTCCATATATCCACTTTTGACGTGATATTAAGGTAGGTGAAGGGTGAAATTTTAGATCCTTCAGCCGCGTAATATATCGTCGCTTTTGTTTTTTTAAGCCCGAAATCCCATGTCGGCTATTACGGGGTTTTAGTCTTACACGAAATAAAATTTTCGGCTGTGTTCAAGGGACACAATATTACTTGTTCATATTTTAAAAGGATCTTTCCTTTGGGAGACCGTATAACTCTTAATGTGCTTTACTGAAGTTTCTTTAAATAAACTGGCTCATTCTTTTGCTGATACGCACCTTCCCTTCCTGTGGATAAGGTATCAATGGCTTCTTTTTATAGGGTGATTCAAAAATAAAAAGGGTGTAAAAGAATGCTGAACTGTGGAGAATTATAAAGATCGGTGCCTTCAAGCAGTATTAGCACGGAGCCAATTTATTGCTTGCACGCTTTAAAGGAGTTTCCGTGACAAACCCTTTTATAGAGAAAGACAGGAGATTTACTCCGCTCTATTGTTAGACCCTTGAAAAGTCACACAATTTTTATACATTCTACTGCACGATGTAAGAATTAGCTGTTATACCATACCTACAATCGATATTTTTTGATTAAGCAGAGTAAGAGATTTCTATTTCAAAAAGTGTTTCAAATTCCACAAACGACGCTGTTTTTTTTGTTATCGAAAAAAGAATTTTTATTCCCGTTTATGGCTTAGTTCATTGAAGAGTACCAGGTATAATGTTTCAAATTCTGCCCTAAATAAATATATGTATCCCTTATAATAAGGAATAATCTGCCAGCAAACATTATGAGCTGCTTAAGAAGCCCAGGAACCCCAAATATGATCTTTATATGCATCAGTGTTTCTAAGCATTTTTCTAGACAGAATGAACCTAATTGCATCATTTTCCGCTTCTAAGCAAAAAGCTTCTTATTCTAAACATAAGAATGGGTACTGGCACATTTACGTCTTTGTATCTCCAACTTAAAAAATATTTCTAACTCTAAATAGAGCAGCAAAATTATATTCTTTACGCCAATGTTTGTGGTAATTTCATAGATTTTCTAGTTTTTTTAGCAAATGTGTTTAATAGTAATAAACAAATTAAAGAGTTAGAGGCTTTCTTTCAAGTAATTTTTAGGAGAGTAAACAAATTTTCAAAGTTTTAAGTGCCCTAAAAATATTTGGTATTTTAAAATATCAACTCGATTTTGAGTTTAATGCTGCACTGGTTCATTCCTGTCTGAAATGCAAACTTTTTAAATGTTCGTGGAGGTACATGAAATAGATACTCCAGTTGTTCAGCAAGGCCGGGTTGTCCATTGTTTAAAATAGTACAATATCAATGATACTATTTTAGACTTTCACGTATGTCTTTTTTTATTGATTTAAATTAATGAGTTCCTATAAAAAGAAAATCGTTGAGTGTCGGTTGCTTAGCGTTTAATAATAAATCAACGGTTTTTCGGCCGCCTACTAATGAGTCATAATCACCTGCGAGGTTTTGCGGTATGATCATTTCCTTCAGATATCGAAAAAACAGTTCCAGCGCCTTTTAGGTTCCTTAATTACTACCTCCGCGGCTAATTACATCTAGATAAGAAATTTGTATCATTTTTGGAAAGCCTACAAAAATTTAGCTGGACTTCTTGAAAAGCTGGAAGTCAATAGATGGTTAGTAGTAGTAAACATCTTTATTTCTAATAAAAGGCTATCGACCTATCGATCTTTCTGCCCTTGTTTAATACATGTAGTCTTAATCTAAATAAAAAACAAAGATGAAAATGAAACAAGTGGGTTTTTCGGGTTTTTAGGCCGTCGTTCGGTAGAATTTCTTCTTGACGTTTCACAAGCACGTGCGGCTTGCATCTTCAGAAGTGGTTTGCTTGAACGCTTACACTGTTCTGATGCGATTCCTCGGGCGCAGTCCGTATTTATGCACCGGTTGCGATGACGTGGTTTGTGATGACGTGGCCTGTGTCATCGATTCCTGCGCATTCTGTTGGCTGTTGCTATCCTCCGGTGTACTGGATTCTCTCTCTTGTTTTTTCTATCTCTTCCTCAAGAGCCTCCCAATTCTGTCCGTAACTCTGGGAACATAGGGCAGGAAAGCTTTCAGAGTGGACTCACTTTTTTCAGCACGGCCCACTCCTGCAGCTTTTTTGATGTCCAACTGGGAATATCCGTTCTGAAGAAAAGCTTTTTCCGATGGAACACACAACATCTATTTCGGAGAGGCGCAGGTCTTGGCCACGACAACAGGGTATCGCCCCCTACTAATACGAGAAGACATTGAAATCTACAAACACGACGACAATTTCAACAGAAAAGAAGAGACAATGGCGCTGAACAGGATATGGTTTTCAGCACTCACCAACGCAAAAACAGCAAAAAAAAAAGCAAGCTCAGGAAAGGAGAGAGAATCCAGTACACCGGAGGATAGCAACAGCCAAGATTATTTAATAATAATCTTATTAAATAAACTTTCCAATTCTATTGACAAGAAAAAATTATTTTATTGTCCAGTAGTTAGTTGCGTTTGTAAGTGTTCGAGTAGCGTTGATGTAGGGAAACGGAAGCGGGATTGTCTGGTTGGTCTTGTAAGACAAAGGGGATTCAGTATGGTCCGGTTGTAGGGGTTGTTTGTCCATTTTGTCTGTAGATGCATGAGTCTTTCCGAAATCTTTGTCATGTTTGTGCGTTCGTATAGTAGTTGTGTAATGGGTTTTGGGGGTCTTATTCGTGTTATTAGTCTAAGTGCAATTTGTTCTGTTGTTTGTATATAACGTTTTGTCCTTTCTGTTCCGTTGGTCATGAGTATATGTCCATAGTCTAGCAAGGGTCAACAAATAGCCTTATATATTTTGGTGGCGGTGTTTGTGCTTATTCCTCTGTCTTTATAGGTTAGTGATCGGAAGTGTTTTGTTCTCTTTATTGTTTCTGTCCTCATGTTTCGTATGCGTTTAGTGAATTTAAGTTTGTGGTGGTTGTGTAATCGTGGTTGCTAGGTATTTTATGTCATTCTTTGGTTCTGTCGTTTGGCCGTCTGCAATTATTGTAGGGGAGTCAGCGTTGAGTCGGTGGTTTGTGAGTAGAAGTTGATTTTTTGACGCGTTTGGTGTTAGTCTCCATTTATAGAACCATGACATTGTATTGTTCGTTAGTGTTTGGATTCTTTCAGTAGCGTTTTCAGTGGTTTTGTCGTGTCCTATTAGTGCAGTATCGTCGACGTATAGTAACATGTACGCTGATTTGTCTATTTGGTTTTTGTCTGGTAAGTGGTAGTTATAGATATCATGGCAGTATATATTATATAGGAATGGTGAGAGCGGGGATCCTTGCGGGAGTCCTTGTTCAGGGGAAAAAGAAAAAGATAATGTGTTGTCAATTCGTACTTGTAGTAGTCTGTTTTCAATTAAGTTTTTTATGATGTGAAGTAGATATGTTGGTGTGTGGAGTTTGTGAAGTTTGTAGAGTAAGCCCATATGCCAGACACTGTCAAAAGGCCTTGTTAATGTCCTTGAATAGACACGCCGAATTTTTGTCAGTTAGGTGAGTCGTTTGTATATTGTTGGCCAAAATAAAGAGCGGATGAATAGTCGAGTGATGTTGTTTGAAACCAAATTGGTAGGTAGGTATATATTTTCCAATCACTTTTTCAAGCCGCTGCTTTATTATGTATTCAAAAACTTTGCCTAGTACTGGAAGTAGTGTAATTGGTCTGTAGTTGCTCGGTTGTGTATTGTCCAGTCCATTTTTGGGTAGGGATTATTAGGCCGTTTTTCCATGTTTTTTGGAATTTTGTTATTTGTGATGCAGTTGTTCAATTCAGTTAGGATCATTTTGTGTGTTTCTTGAGTTAGGCTTTCCAAGAGTTTTGCCTTAATTTTATCTTTTCCCGCTGCTTTGTTGTTGATATGCGCTAGGACTTCATCGTACTATGTGGCTGTGATCAGTTTGTAGGTATAGTTTGGTGAGCTGTTAAAATAGTTCAAGTACCAGTCGTTGATCAAGTTCCAGTTGTCATTGTCGAAGTTAGAGTTTGTCGATATGCTGAAGGCCCTTTGATAGTGTCTGGCGAACGCGTCCGCTTTCTCTTTGTCTGTGTAACGTTCTATTCCGTTTTCGTCAATTGTGTCATTAGTGCTAGTTTTTTTGTATTGCGATAGTTTCTTAATTTGTCGCCAGTATGTTTTGCCTTTGTCTTTTTGTATTTCTTTACATGTTTCTAGACATTTGTCTTGTCGGTATTGTCCAATCAAAGTTTTAATGTTTCTGTTAAGTTGGTTCAGTGTCTTTTTTAGGTCGTTATTTTGAGTGTATGTATTAGTCTGTACAGTTCACTCTTATGTTTTATGAGTCTCAGTATGAATTTGGGCAGTGTATATCGGTAGAAAGCATTTTTTATTTCCGGGCTAAATTTTCCTATGGCTAGTGAAAGTTGTTGTTGTATGGTTTCTATTGAAATGGGCTGTGCTTGCGATTGAATGTAGTCATGTATATGTTGTTTCACTTTGTCTATGTCAGTCTTTGTTAGGATTAACTTTTTCTCTATAGGAGGTGTACTGAAGGTAGGTTGCGTATGTTGTAAGTCTATGTTAAACGTAATAGCCAGGTGGTCGGATCCAAGTTCGTTGGTTAAGTTTATGTTGCTGATGGTGTTTGTTAAGTTTCTTGTGTGCAGTAGAACGTCTGGTGTTGAATCTGGGTTTGCGGGCATCAGAAAAGTTGGTGGGGTGTGCTGTTTTATAAAGTCGGAATTTTGTAAAAATCTTTTAAGCTGTTTCGTTTTGTTTCTGTTCAAATTAAAGTCGCCTATAATTATTGCATATTTATAGATGCTTGCCTTGGTCAATATGTTTTGTTCTGTATGTATGTCAGAAATATGTGTATCAGGTCGTTTAAGTAGGGTATGGTAAAATGTAGACAGTCGTTCAAAGGGTTGTTGAGGTGGGGAGGGTTTGCTTTGCCTAGTTTTGTAACAGGTTTGAAAAGAACTGAGGCCCCGCCCCTGGCGTGGTTGGTGGAATTGCCATGTCTACAGATGTATTGCCAGTCCCTGTATGTTGAAGTCTGTCCTATTTTAGTTTTGGTCTCTACAAACATGCAGCAGTCCATGTCGTTTTGTTCAATGTAATTGTAAATTAGTGGCTTTTTATGGTTTAGTCCGTTGATGTTCCCGTAAAGTACTTTCAAATTGAATCTTGTATGTTTCTTACTGTCTGTATCAATTGTTCGTAAGATTCAGTTGGAGAGCGTCTCTCGGACAGGAGCATGTCAAACATTAAGATGTAAATATGGTTTCGGAAGAAAACAACGGAGGTGTCAATGTCGAAGTCTTCTATAAATTGTTTTCGAAGTTTTTTTAGTAGTTCGTCTCTGTTGGTATTGTTTGTCTTGTTAAGTTGATGTTTGTATTTGTTTATGATGTGGTCATGTGTTGTAATGGGTGTGTGTATTCTACATGCTACTGTCGTCGTCTCCGCAATCTCGGTCGTCCGTTTGTTCAGACATTTTATCTTGACGTTTGGTTTTCCGTGGTTGCTACGAGACTCACTTATTCTTATTTGCATCCTATTTTTATTTTGATTCTCAAGCACAAAATTGTATCCAAGCAGCGGCCCTACAGATTGAACTAATGATATACAAAATTTGCATTAAAAGTCCAATTACATTGTATTGTCTTCGTTTAGATAATCGAGAATTCGATTATTGTCTTTTTAAGGGCTTTCTGGCATTTTACATGCAATTAAAATCAGCTTACGAATAATGTACTCGTGTTACATTTATATAAAATCACTTCAAGATTTTAATGCACATTTGGTATTTTTGAAATGGTTTATTCCTTTTTGATTCTGTATTATGAGGATATATCACTAATTTTTCTTACATTCGCAAACAATGTTGATTTTATTTGATTGACATTATCGGAATTCATCTGCTCTGAGAGCTGATTTTATGTATTGGCATACATGCAAAAGTCAATAGAAGCAAATCAGTAAACCTAATAGTCCAAACTGTGAGGAACAGCAAAATAATTAAAGTAAGTCATTCATTTGGTTTTCACATATTCTGAGTATAATCAGTGGTTAATTAAATCAGTAAACGTATCTCGTTTTATTCAAATATTTTATGATGGAATTTTTTGATCTTGTATTTTAGATCGTCTAATAAACCAAACTAAGATAATCTTCTATTCATTACAAAAAGTAAATTTTTCACAGATTTGTCACTAAATAAAACATATTTCCCAGCGTATATTGAACATATTTCCCTTCTGAATTGCCCAAATAAGTTGCATTTCAGGCAAGTATTATCTATGTCAAACTATTTATATCTCGGGGCTTCTTCTATTTTTATCGATGAAAGTAGCGGAAAACTAAAATTAATCAGACTAGTTATCGTATAATTAATCAATAGTCTTACACGTGGATAAAAGCGTTATTCACACGTTACGGGCAACTAATAAAAAAACGTAGCGTAATAATTGAGACATTTTTACGTTTATCATTTCTGACAACAGAATTTTTTGCTGCTGTGGCTGATCTAAAAGTGTCTGTGGTCTTTACATGTGAATACATTTTATCTTCTGGATTTTGCTTCGGCAACTTTATACAAAAGTTTTAGCATAAAAATATATATATACATATATAAAAGCCATTTCACTTTGCAAATCGCATTTTATGGGTTCGACAAGCCGCTGATTCTGAATATATTAGTTTGGGTTTGGTCAGAGAGATCAACGTTAAAGCCGCTATTCAAATTATCTCCAATGATGGCTAAATGATTATAAATTTGTCCGTTTAGAATTTAGTCCTTTATTTCCTATACAAGTTTAATTGATAAATGTAAACTTTTAATATCAAGCCAGCATTTTGCAAGTATAAACTTGAGATCAGTGGGTTTTAGAGAATGAAATTTGTTTTCGATACAAACGTATTTTCATATGTAATTCCTCGTTGCACACAAAAAACTTGACAAACACCATCAACAACATAAACTTAACCAACGAGCTGGGATCCGACCACCTGGCTATTACGTTTAACATAGACTTACAACATACGCAACCTACCTCCAATACACCTCCTATAGAGAAAAACTTAAACCTATCAAAGACTGACATAGACAAAGTGAAACAACATATACATGACTACATTCAATCACAAGCACAGCACATTTCAATAGAAACCATACAACAACTTTCACTAGCCATAGGAAAATTTAGCCCGGAAATAAAAAATGCTTTCTACCGACATACACTACCCAAATACATACTGAGACTAATAAAACATAAGAGAGAACTGTATAGACTATATACAAACACTCAAAATAACGACCTAAAAAAGACAATGAACCAACTTAACAGAAACATTAAAACTATGATTGGACAATACCGACAAGACAAATGGCTAGAAGCATGTAAAGAAATACAGAAGGACAAAGGCAAAACATACTGGCGAAAAATTAAGAAACTGGCGCAATACAGGAAGACTGGCACTACTGACACAATTGACGAAAACGGAATAGAACGCTACACAGACAAAGAGAAAGCGGACGCATTCGCCAGACACTATCAAAGGGCCTTCAGCACGTCGACAAACCCTAACTTCGACAATGACAACTGGAACTTGATCAACGACTGGTACTTGAACTATTTTAACAACTCACCAAACTATGCCTGCACACTGATCACAGAACACTGCACCGGGGAAAGATAAAATTAAGGCAAAGGTCTTGAAGGGCCTAACTCAGGGAAACACACAAACTGATCCTAACTGAATTGAACAACTGCATCACAAATGGCAGAATCCCAGAAACATGGAAAAACGGCTTAATAATCCCTATACCCAAAAATGGACTGGACAATACACAACCGAGCAACTACAGACCAATTACACTACTTCCAGTACTAAGCAAAATTTTTGAATACATAATAAAGCAGCGGCTTGAAAAAGTGATTGGAAAATATATACCTACCTACCAATTTGGTTTCAAACAGCATCACTCGACTGTTCATTCGCTCTTTATTTTGGCCAACAATATACAAACTACCCACCTAACTGACAGAAAGACAGCTTGCCTGTTTATGGACATTAACAAGGCTTTTGACAGTGTCTGGCATAGAGGCTTACTATACAAACTATACAAACTACACACACCAACATATCTACTACACACCATAAAGAACTTACTAGAAAACAGACAACTACAAGTACGAATTGACAAAACACTGTCATTTTCTTTTTCCCCTGAACAAGGGCTCCCTCAAGGATCCCCGCTCTCACCGTTTCTCTACAATATATACTGCCATGACATATACAATTACAACTTACCAGACAAAAATCAAATCGACAGATCGGCATACATATTACAATACGCAGACGACACGGCACTTATTGTACATGACAAAACTACTGAGAGAGCAACGCAAAGACTCCAAACACTAACAAACAACACAATGACATGGTTTTATAAATGGAGACTAACACCAAACGCGTCAAAAAACCAACTTCTGCTCACAAACCACAGACTCAACGCTGATTCCCCTACAATAACAGCAGACGGCCAAACGACACAACCAAAAAACGACGTAAAATACCTTGGAATCACAATCGACCACAACTTAGATTCACTAAACACATGCGAAACATCAGGGCAGAACAATGAAGAGAGCGAAACACTTCCGATCACTAACCTACAAAGACAGAGGAATTAGCACAAACACCGCCACCAAAATATATAAAGCTATTTGTAGACCCTTGCTAGACTTTGGACATGTACTCGTGACCAACGGAACAGAAAGGACAAAACGTTATACACAAACAACAGAGCAAATTGCACTAAGACTAATAACACGAATAAGACACCCCCAAAACCCACTACACAACCCCCCCACCCAACTACTATACGAACGCACAAACATGACAAAGATCTCTGAGAGACTCATACAGCTACAGACAAAATGGACAAACAACCCCTGTTGCAGACTTTCTTGCAACAAACGAAGCTTCAACACCCTAAATTCCCTTCGAATAGGCGCCCCATAAAAATTGTCTGGGTCCTTCCTCTTTCCTCGCCTCTCCCACCCGATGTTATAAAGATTTACCTGAAGAATGTGTGTGTGCCTTGGCAGGCGGACAGGGAAGAAACTCTCGAGGTAGTTCGCATTCGATAATCGAGCCCGAAACTTCGACCCCACCGGCACTTGTGTGTACCCTCTCAACCCATTAGGTATTTGGTTTACCCGGCGTCTAATTTGACACGGGCCCCTGTAGTCGATAGTGACTTCATTGTGCAATAAAGGGCGTAGTACCTTTAGTTATTGGAACCACAACCCCGTACAGAACCCACAACTCTGAACTCCTGAAGATATTTTATATATTTTCCTGGAAATTGGTGTAGTACCAGACAACTCTCGAGGCTCAACAAGTTTAGTTCGTCAGGACCGACTTAAGGCAAGTCGTACAAAATAAAATTCTCTGGGAGCTGACGGACAGAAGATTGCTTGACGCCAAAATTGTAAGTTTTTAACTTAATTCCCCCTTTGGACGCCAACTTTTTCCCGTCAAGGGTTGGCGGTAGTGTTATGTGATATCACCATTGCATTTGAGACATTCGGACACTGTGTTTTTTTGAACATTTTTCACTAATTTAATTATAAGGTAAATTTTCTTGATTTAATTATATTTAGAAAAAACTGTGAAAGTTGTTCCAATATTAATAATTTTATTAATATATAATTTCATAGGCAATCATTGTGTTTTTGTCGTTGCAGTCTTATTAAAGCTCAGAACGGAGAAAAAATAGAACCACCCTGGAAAAATAGTCTCTTTATCGTATTTGTTACGTCACAAGGATAAATTATGAGTCCCTAGATTATTCCACTGATAAGTGCCAACATTGTCAGTGCGAATCATTCATTGGTCCTTCGAGCCGGATCCGTCTGAGTTTATTAGCTTAACTTACAAGTGACTGCAGCGACAAAAATGGCCGAAACGGGTAAAAACCTCGAACTTACACCTTGTCGGTCAAAAACAAGCCCGTACTAGTGCCAAGAGCAAAATAACTCGAATTGTGAATTGGGTAACCGCTAACGTTGACACTGAACCCAACCCTGTTCATTTTCAGTGTAGGTTAGAGACACTTGAGAGTGCCTTTCTGAAATATGATAGCGCGCAAGATCAAATTGAGGCGCTTTCTGAACCGGGCGAGGACAAGGAAGACCGGGATAGATTGGAAAACATATTCTACAATACTGTGGTTATAATAAAAGACCAAATATCAAAATTGTCCCGCTCTTCTGAGTCTTTGCCAACGCCTGCTGGTAGTACAACAAGCAGTAACCCTAATTTGTCTCAAGGTTATCTCAGCTTAATATTGATGTAAAACTGCCACAAATTAATATTAAGCCTTTCAAAGGTGACACTGCTGAATGGACTCCGTTTTTTCAAATTTTCACTGCACTTATTGTAAATAATCCTAGCCTTACAGACATTCAGAAATTTATTTATTTGAAATCGTTTTTGCGCGATGAAGCGCTGAGCTTAATTGACAGTCTACAAGTAACTAATGAAATTTTAATGCGGCTTTAGAAATTTTGCGTAGACGTTATGAAAATAAATTGTCTGTAATTAATGCACACTTCAACACTTTGTTAGATGTAGAGCCTATGACCAGATGTAATGCCTCAGCCCTTAGAGAATTTGTGACTGGCTGTCGACGAAGTTTGATTTCTCTTCAAAATCTAAACCATTCGGATAAACAGTTGTTCGAATTTTTATTGATTTATCTTTTGGGTAAAAGATTGATTTCGGCACAAGACGTGCTTTTGAGTCCGAGCGTGACTTAGCTGAGCTTCCAGAGTTGGGAGAGTTTTTAAATTTCTTGGAAAATCGCTGCTTAATCTTAGAAAACTTGGCTAGCACTGAAAGGACAGTCACAAGAACCTGTCCTAAGTCCAAAACCCACCCCAGAACATCGTTACTTGCTCCTATCAACCCACCGTCAAACTCTACACTTTATTGTTTATATTGTAAAGAAACCAGTCACAAATTTACACTTGCAATCAATTTAAGCAGTTTGCAATTAAGTCAAAAACGAAAGTTTGTTGTGTCCTCTAGACTGTGTTTTAACTGCCTTGGCTCTAGACATTCAGTTAACAATTGTCCTACTACAAAGGGTTGTTTGATTTGCAACAAGAAACACCATACCCTTCTTCATGACTCTTACACTAATACTACAAACAATGATGTAGGTTCAAACCGACGACCATTTCAACATGGGTCTACTCAAACTCAATCCAATGGAAATATTGGAGCTAGTTATTCTGCGCGACAGAATCATGGTAGCCACTCGGCTCACAATTTTGAAAATCACTCTTCTCGCGTTGCTAATGCGAACACTTACATCTCGAGTTCCCTGGACACTCAAAGAAATTCAAATTTCCAGCAAGCTCAACCCACCACATCCTCTACTAATGAAACAAGAGTTTCTGTCCCTAACGAATCGCAAATCACGCAAGGTGCTGCGCTCACATCTCTATCTACCCGAAAAAGTCAAGTTTTGTTGGCTACAGCGGTCGTCTCACTTTATGACATATCTGGGAATTTAATATCTGCTCGTGCAGTCCTGGATAATGGTTCGCAGAATTCATTCATTACCAAAGAGTTGGTAACTCGTCTTGGACTTTTCTCTTATAATAGGAAAATGCAAATAACAGGAATCGCTCTATCGGATAGTATTGCCACAAAAATGGTAGATGTTATCATGCTATCAAATGTTTCTCCACACCATAAATTCACTGTTTCATGTGCTATTCTGCCAGACATTACTTCTTCTTTACCCCAAACTAAGATAAAGGTGCAGAATTGGGTGATTCCTGAAGGAGTGATCTTGGCTGACCCGATGTTCATGAATCCAGCCCCAATTGATCTTCTATTGGGGGCAGACTTATACTACGACCTATTGTCACAAGGAGTAATTCGTCTAGGTAAAGATTTGCCAACCTTGATAAATACTCAGCTCGGATGGATTATGGGAGGGTCGTATGTTCAATCACCCGCAATTTACAAGAGGGTACAGTCGTGTTCCAATTTGAATGTGTCCCTTTTAACTCAAACTAATTCCTCTCTGGAAACGTTGGTTTCTAGATTTTGGTCCATTGAAGAAATTGCCTCTGGAAACTACATTTCCGAGGACGATCAATTTGCTGAAATTAATTTTGAGTCAACAACACGGATTCTTGATGATGGAGCTTTCCAGGTTGACCTTCCCCTAAAATCCCCTAAGGAAAACCTCAAGCTTGGTGATTCCTTTGCTATTGCCCGGAAAAGATTTGCGAATTTGGAGAAAAGGTTTTCACGGGATGTAAAGGTACTATCTCGAGTACAAAAAGTTCATCGACGAGTATATTTCCCTAGGACACGCAAGAATTGTTCCTCTGGTTTTGACTAATTCCCAGCTAGAATCCAAATATTTTCTCTCGCATCACGCTGTCCTAAGAGAGGACAGTGTATCAACTAAACTCAGAGTTGTCTTTGACGCCTCTTGCCGTAGTTCATCAGGTTATGCTTTAAACGACCTAATGTTCAAAGGCTATCAGGTTCAGCCGGACCTTTATGACATTCTGTGCCGCATGCGCTCCTTTAAATTTGTTCTGGTCTGCGATGTTGAAAAAATGTTTCGACAAATAAGAGTAAACCCTACTCAAACGTTTCTTTTGAACATTCTCTGGCGCGACAACCCAAATCAAGATCTCCAATGTGTCGAATTGCTTACTGTGACTTACGGAACTAACTCCGCTCCATTTTTGGCCACGCGTGTTCTCAAAGAGATTGCGCTGAAAAATGAAGACAAATACCCACGGGCTTCAAAGGCTATCCTCAAGCAATGTTATATGGATGATGTCCTTACTGGGGCAGATTCCTTGGATGAATTGAAAATTTTGCGCAATGAGCTCACCTCTCTTATGAACAAACACCCATTTCACTCTTCACAAATGGCGCACTAATTGTACTGATTTAGTGTTAGAGGAACCCAAATGTCACTCAACTAACTTCGACATAAATCCTGATGGAAGTCCGGACAAGGTCTTGGGAGCGCTTTGGAATACCAAAGATGATTTCTTGGGTGTCTCTGTCCCCGAAAACTTAAAATTTTCAAAATTAACAAAAAGATCCATTCTTTCACTTGTGGCGCAGTGTTTTGACCCGCTTGGTTTACTCGCTTCCAGTCCTAATTACAGGAAAGCTGATTATACAACGGCTTTGGTTATGGAGTTAGGGTTCGGAATGAACCTATCACTGACGAGTCAATTTTGAAAAACCAAATTGAATTCAAATTTATCCCACCACGAAGTCCTCATTGGGGAGGTATTTGGGAGGCTGCTATTAAAAGCGCCAAATACCATCTGATTAGGTCAGTATTGTTTTGCTCTCTCAATGCAATTGATTACTTAAATCAACTACAGAACAGGCCTAAGTGGTACCGACCATACCCAAATTTAACCGAGGGAATGGTAGTGTTGCTAAAGGAGGATAACACACCCCCTTTGAGATGGTGTTTGGCAAAAATTATAGAGACCCTTCCTGGCAAGGATGGAAAAGTCAGAGCTGTAAAGCTTAAGACTTCTACTGGAGAATTTACTCGTGGTATCACCAAAATTGTTCCGCTCCCACTTCAAGATCATCAATCATAATCTTCTCTTGAATAGGAGGTTCTAGGTTATTGTTTGCTTTCTCAATTCCTTTTAATTGAAGAGACTTCAATGGGGGGAGTATGTTGCAGACTTTCTTGCAACAAACGAAGCTTCAACACCCTAAATTCCCTTCGAATAGGCGCCCCATAAAAATTGTCTGGGTCCTTCCTCTTTCCTCGCCTCTCCCACCCGATGTTATAAAGATTTACCTGAAGAATGTGTGTGTGCCTTTGCAGGCGGACAGGGAAGAAACTCTCGAGGTAGTTCGCATTCGATAATCGAGCCCGAAACTTCGACCCCACCGGCACTTGTGTGTACCCTCTCAACCCATTAGGTATTTGGTTACCCGGCGTCTAATTTGACACGGGCCCCTGTAGTCGATAGTGACTTCATTGTGCAATAAAGGGCGTAGTACCTTTAGTTATTGGAACCACAACCCCGTACAGAACCCACAACTCTGAACTCCTGAAGATATTTTATATATTTCCTGGAAATTGGTGTAGTACCAGACAACTCTCGAGGCTCAACAAGTTTAGTTCGTCAGGACCGACTTAATGCAAGTCGTACAAAATAAAATTCTCTGGGAGCTGACGGACAGAAGATTGCTTGACGCCAAAATTGTAAGTTTTTAAACTTAATTCCCCCTTTGGACGCGAACTTTTTCCCGTCAAGGGTTGGCGGTAGTGTTATGTGATATCACCATTGCATTTGAGACATTCGGACACTGTGTTTTTTTGAAAACATTTTTCACTAATTTAATTATAAGGTAAATTTTCTTGATTTAATTATATTTAGAAAAAACTGTGAAAGTTGTTCCAATATTAATAATTTTATTAATATATAATTTCATAGGCAATCATTGTGTTTTGTCGTTGCAGTCTTATTAAAGCTCAGAACGGAGAAAAATAGAAACCACCCTGGAAAAATAGTCTCTTTATCGTATTTGTTACGTCACAAGGATAAATTGTGAGTCCCTAGATTATTCCACTGATAAGTGCCAACATTGTCAGTGCGAATCATTCATACAAAGATCTCTGAGAGACTCATACAGCTACAGACAAAATGGACAAACAACCCCTACAACTGGACCATACTGAATCCCCTTTGTCTTACAAGACCAACCAGACAATCCCGCTTCCGTTTCCCTACATTAACGCTACTCGAACACTTACAAACGCAACGGACTAGTGGACAATAAAATAATTTCTTCTTGCCACTGAAATCTTATTTATTCAATAACATTGTTAACCTAGAATGGGAGAATTTTCATATTTGTTTTTTATCTGGATTGGGACTGCATGTATTAAACAAGGGCAGAAATGCCGATGGGTCGATGGCCTTTTTTAGAAATAAAGATGTTTACTACTACTATTGTTAACCTAGAATAGGAGAATTTTCATATTGGTTTTTTATCTAGATTAAGACTGCATGTATTAAACAAGGGCAGAAAGACCGATAGGTCGATAGCCTTTTTTTAGAAATAAAGATGTTTACTACTACTACTCCTCGTATTTTTATAGATGATTAAGCCGATAAAATTATGAAATTATATTTGCACATCAAATTGACGTATTTTTGATTGGTAAATGGCAAAATAAAATTTTGCTAACATATCATATAGATATAAAATTTTAATGAGTTTAATTGAAGACACATGTAAACCGTGCATGCCATAAATAACTGAGAGAAAAAAACATATGTAATCAGTTATTCATAGGCCAAGAATGCAATATAGTCATTACTGTTTAATATCGAAAATGCACTGGTATTTCCGCTATTAGCAATATTGCAACTATAGCTTATTGTGAAGCCAATAATGGGCAGACGTGAAAGTGAAATAGTGGGTATTTCGTTAGGCAAGTGTCTGCTTTGCTCTCCGGCTAATTAGAATTGCAGACATTTGATACCTTTGTTTTATGATTACTCAATTGGATGCCTGCATATATACAACCTACGCAAAGCAAATAATCCTCTTAAGTGAATTTCCATAATTATGTAATACAAATAAAAGTATATTGCATTTGAAAATGTTTTACTGGTTTTAACAAAGTTCTTCCAAAGTGAAAGAACAACTGCTTGTATATGTTGATAATGCGAATGTATTTTGAACACAAAAACAAAAGTAACAAAAAATCACTTATTTCCTCACATTAAGCAGAGAACTTCGACTATAAGTACCGCTGAGGTTCAATTTTGTGTCATTCAATAGATCCTTCAATTCTATTCGCTACAAAGGAACACTTGTTTTATCAAATATGTAACTAACCATGTTATCAATTTCGTTTAACAGTTTTAGTACACAGCTTTCCAAGCCGTGAATAAACTGCCCATTTTGTTCAAAATAATGTTGAATACAAACTTAATTAAACCATCCAAGATTTCTGTCACCCTCTCTGGTTAATAAAATGTCTTGAGAAAGTTTTGCCTCCTCAACATCTTTTCCTATAACGAATTTCACTCTGGGCTAAAAGCGGTTAACTGCTAATTAGCTGTTCACAGTTAATTAGAACACAACTCATTATGTCATAAACCTATGGCATTTCAACGGAAGCTTAATAATATATTTCAAGTTTAAACTGGACCAAATCCGACCAGCTTTGTCATAAATATTTTTATGCTAAGACGCGTGGCTTTTGTAGAGCAATGTAAAAACATTCAAAACACTCTTGCTTTCATTTTAATCTGCGTATATAAACATATTCCATCGGGGGTGTATGTATCTAAATTGTGAGCAAAACTGACAGTAATCAGTTATTATTATTGCGGGCATTACACATTTTTATAAAAATTATCCAAAAGTAAAAAGTCCATTTGGTGTTTAACCCATGTAAAGTCTTGACAATCAACTTTTTCTATTCCAAGTTTTAAAAAAATAAACATCCAATCGTGCGCAGAAATGGACAAGCAATTTCAGGAAACGAAATTGAGTTTTTGCAATATAGCGATATACTGAAATTCACATAAATCAATTATCAATCGTTCTAGGTTTGATATCAATAAGGTTTGTTTCCAAATAATGCTATTTTTTAACAACGCATTTATCTTCTATGCAGTAGGATGCTAAGTGTTCGAATCTGCCACCAGCATATCAGTCAATTTAATTAAATTAGGCACATTTTGGAAAAATTTAAAAAGGTAATTACCTGCAGAATATCGGATTGTATTATTAGTAACGTACCAGGACCCGCAGTGTTTTTGTTTGGAACCGTTATTTTTTTATGTTGGATCTACTAACCGTAAGCCTTGCTGAATTGTAGATGTCAATATTACGATATATTTTATATATTTAGAAGTAATCGATTGTATAGGCTGACTTAAAAGTTTTGGCTTTTCAACCCGAATCTCTCCTTAAACCTTAAATTCACCTCTTTGAAATCAAAATGCGTTTTCCACGAAAGCCGTTTATAAATTTGTACCCCAAAGTATATGGTTGACTCCAATTGGCCACTTTGAGAGCTGGTAGTCACCATTCTGCGTAATTGTTTTTGCATACCTGCAGAAACTTGGACACGGTTTTGATGTGTTAATTTCAGCGCTCTATCGTTAGTGAATGTTCAGGCACACTTATTAGCTGCTATTTCCGAAGTATGGAAGTTATAAAGTATTGGCCTCATTACTGATCCTGGAGGACTCCCCCTTAATTTCTTGCCTGATAGAACTTCATTAACTCTCGCTTGAAACATGCGCTCATTCAAATATAATAAAACCAGCTTTTGTTTTAAATTGTTGTGAAGTTGTTAATTTCAAATACGATACGATGTTTCTGTTACGTCCAAGAGTAAGTCCAGGTATTCTACAGACATTCGGATATTTTATTAATTAATCTGTGTTTGTGGTGTACTTATTCCGAATGTCACACTGGTGATTTGGACTCGTAAACTCGAACTGGTGATTCTTTTTATGTTGAATTTCGTGATAACATAACCTCTGGATGATGGAGGCAGACCACTAAACCTCGGCAAGGTCGAAGAAAAGATACTAAGCTGGAGAAGAAGCGTTCAGGAAGGAGGCTTTTAAATATTAACTCTCAGACACATTCCATTGTGAAGAAAAGCAATCCCTATGAATTATTCAGTTGAATCCTAAGTTGAGGACGTTTATGTGTAGCAGAGCTATTTTCAGAAGCTGCCTGTAGATTTTGCCGATTGTGAGTCGGAACCTGGATTCCGTCTTGGACTTCGTGGCTTTAATTCGAGAGCATACTTAATGTGTTTGATCAGATTGTGCACGGGTAGCAAAGTCACAGCAAATTGTAAAATTTAGATTGAGCCAGATGCTCAGACAGTAAACTGGTCTTTTTTGGTTCCTTCTGCGTAAGTGATTTGGTTGCCCTGTAAGCAACTAATTTCTGGCTGCTAGATGACTGATTCCTGAAGAATTCGATGCTGGCTCGGCTTGATGAATTCAGGCTTATCTTCTATTTCCTCAGTACTTGCTTTATGTTCTTAGAAATAGTTTAAATGGCTTTTCCCAGGTTCTGCAGATAGCAATTGACGTCATTTCAGCTTCATGTAAAGGGATAGTGGAATGTCGGACTGGATTTTTGGATTTGTGGCTTTCTCTAGTGGGCTCTGTAGTAATAGAGACGGGGGCTAATTCATGTACCTAAAAGGCGTTCAGGTTCGCAGATTTCTTGGTTGGTGTTACTTGGATGACTTTGGTGACTTTATGAATGGTACTAGAAATGTTTCGGACTCAAAAATTAATATCTTCTTGTCCAGTTTTATTATCGTCGACTGGCACTCTTAGGTCAGGTGTAATTTAACAATTAAAAGTAGAAATGCACACTTTTCGTTCTCTCTCTGAACTCGTGGACTCAGTTTTTGCCCCGGATATATATTTAGTTTGTTGCTCATTTCATACTTGGATCTGATTGCTTAAGTTATGCTTTAGTGTCTTCTTAATAGTTTCTTCAGTTGTACGATTGATATCGGATATCTGTCGCTTGGTCAAGTTTATCCTTTGATATATATGCTTTTAATAATGTCGTTAAAAATACATGTAAACGCTTTAAATCGAAAAGTGCACATATTCTCCTCCTTTCCCCTTAAGATATTACTATTCATCGTAAATTGATCACATAGTATAAATAAAACTAACATACGGTATTAAGTAAACAAAATATCAATTATATCGATGAATGTTTCAACTGGTCTTTACAATTCGCTTTAATTGAAGTCGCTATAATTCATCACATGGGATTAATCCACCACATTGTAATTGTGGAATAGTTAGTCATGAAAAAATAATTCCAGCTTAATTGAAAATCAGATAATATTCGGTATATAGGACTAAATTAGCTCGTTTGGGTATTCAGTATATATTATGTGCAAAAGCGTGGGACACATTTACTTTTATCTGAAATTATCATTAATTTCTAAAGGTTTGACTACACATATCCATTTGCAGCAACTGTAAATTTTAATTTTATAGGGCAGGCATCAAATGTATATCAACAGATTAAAATTTCTAGCAGATTGGATGATAGATTTCGTAGCTGCATTATTTTGGCTTGTTTCGTTCAGTCTTCGTTAAAATTTATTCATATCATGTAGGCGTTTAATTCAGCCATTAAAAGGCATATACATTGTTAAAGTTTTAAGGATTTATATGCTAAGTTTCAAACATATACTTCAAAACGCCTCTAAAACACCCTTGCATATGTACGCAACAAAGTTTATGGTAAACACTTTCTGTAAAAACGTTTCTGCTCAATTCCGTCCAAAAACTGTAAACGTGAAACCACTGAATATTAAGCATAGTTTAATATTTACCATTTAACTTTTGAGAAATGATCATGATTTTTTGTCATTTTGTTTGGGAATTTAAGTTATAATTCAGTTGTAATGTCTACTACACATTGCATAAATTATTACTATCATTCTTTGTGTATTCGACAACCAAAATTTTTTATTTGCATATTCGTTTTAGCGTTAGAGGTATTTGTGCAATCGGCGCAAATTTTGAAGTGGTTACGACGGTTTTGGAGTTGATATATCGGGTAATGTGCCACCTTTGGATTTTTACGAGATGCGCAAATTCGAGTTTAGTTAGATTCATATTTATAGATATGCAAAAGAGCGAACGAAGCGCCAGATACTCTGCTTCTAGATGTTAAGAAAGGATACATTTTAAAACCAAAATGGGCGGATTTTCTTAATCTCCCATGTTCCAGGCTTGCTTTATTAATATCATCTCTTTGTAATTTAAATAATGGGCAAATAATAATACCTTTTTTAGACTTCACTGTTAAGTTATATGCAAATTAGCCGGTTTTCCGCGAAATACTGGTTCGCACCACTTGTAATTGAATAAGGCACAAATAAGACAAGAATGGAGCTCCCTGAATGAATGCAAATTGACCAAATTTTATGGGAAAATTAAGATCCGAAAAGCTTTTAAATTTGAAGGAATTTAATTATCTCTAAAGAAAATTTACATTGCCGAATGTAACTAACACCGAGATTAACATGATCACCTGATATGGCAAGAGACACGCATAATGGTAAGCGTATTACATTTCTCTGTAATTGTGTTATTTGAAATTAGATATTGTTGATTCCAACGAAATGAAATATTGAAATAAGCGCTCTTTAAAATTAATTACTCAATTTAATGTCAATCATTCATCCTCCAATGATTATGAAAGTAACAAGGTCTCCTTCTTGAGCTTTGAACTTTTATATGTCAGCAAATTTCATCGAGAATAGAATTTATCAATCCTGCTTCTAAACCAATTTAAATAATAATTAAGCCGGAAATATTCATAAAAATATTTCCTAAGGTTGTTTTGTAATGAAAACCAGATTCGTTGGGAAGCCTTTAATAACACCGTCTAAAGGCAAAAGCAGTTCTAAATTTAATTGTTGTCTTTTCACTTTGCTGGTTGCTTCTTCAAGTTTAATTTAAGGATTTCCTTTTATTAAGTAGATGTATTGTTTCCTTCAGGGCCTGTGCTTTAGACTAATGTATATTTGATCTTATTAATTTATGACACAAAATATCAAATATAGGTGTTCGTATTCAGCATCTGTATTATAATGAAATTACATTTCTTGAATTATAAAGATTCCTTAAGTGTTCCTTTTTGTTGACTTAGCTTGGAAAATTTAATCCATCTCTCCCCATTAGCTCATTTTTATTAAAAATGTTGGAAATTCGACTGAATGTTAGTATATTCACGCAAAATATGCAGCTTAGAAGCAATGCTTATACAGCATCTAATTAAATTTGCAAAGTGGATGTAACCGAATATGAGCAGTTCTTCCCAGAGCTCCAATTTATGCCTAGTTACAAAAAAAAGTACAACTTTTAATTGATTAAAACTGGAAGCATGTTTTTATTACTGTGCTGGAATATCTACGAGGCGCTTACTGTAATTTTCAAATTTGCATCAACTTATAGCAATTTGTAAAAGAGTTTCGAATGAAAGTTTGCTCAGAAAGATTTGCTTTCATTTTAAGATGAAATAGCCTAATTTTTTTGAATAACTACTGAAATTTTCAAGTAAGAAACGTGTGCATGGTAATTAATTGAAAAGTTGAAATATGAAGTTCATTCAGGTGGATTCAATAGTATAAGCAGTTGTATACATATACAATTGTAACGTGGAAACGTAGAGTAGTTATATGGTATGCTGAAAATTGAATCATTCCATTTAAAAACGTTTGTTTTCATGTGGTCAAAAAGTCTCAGTCGATGGCCAACCTACTAAATGAGCATTTTTATAGACATTTTTAATTTAAAATTGCTTACGTAGCATATATGTTACGCATATTGATCATCTCATCGGTCACCCTGTTCGCGATCCCAACTAAAGAAGTTTTAAACAATTCGTTAGTCGTTTTTGGGTGACAATTCATAAATGTGTTTTGCTTCGGTTACAAGTGGGAAACGTATAATTATTTAATGGCAAACACACCTGTGCTTGGCAAATAGTTTAAAATCCATTGGCAATAATTATATTACATGAATCAGAATAGTTACTCCATAACATCAATAACACAAATATTGTACAAATATTTTTTCCCGCAGTGTTAAATGTATAATGAAAAACTTTCCGTTATTTGAGTACTTTGTGCCAAGATTTGGGGGTTATTGAAGAGAAATAATAACCTCACGTTCTTTATTATACATGTCTATCGAAACACAAATATACAATCATCTAATTGATCTCAAGCCGTAAAATTAACGTTAATTGGTATAAATAACTATTTTGAAAGTGTTATGCAGATGTCTTCGCCTTTCAGTCTGAAAGCTTCGCTTTTCTCAAATGCGTCGATTCTCTTCTCCGTTATGGGATCAAGGATCCAGATCCCACTGCCGTATAGAAGGACAGAGAACACATAGCAACGGAGCATGCGTGTCCTAAGCTCCAAGCTCAATGCCAGTCTGGTAAAGAGCTTCTTCTTACTAGCGAAGACCTTCCCCGCCTGTTCTATAATGGATCTGATTTCCCTTTTAGGGTCACAGTCCTGATCTATCGAGGTGCCCAGGTATTTAAACGAGGAGACCTGCTCTATATCTTTGCCTTTTATGGTCAAGGTTATATTAGAGCATAAGACTATGGTCGTGGTTTTGGATATGTTCATGAAAAGACCATATCGTTCGCTTTGTTTGGATATTTTTTGGATCATTCCATGTAATTCACTTGGACCGCTGGCTATGATGACGGTGTCGTCCGCGTATCTTAAGTTATTTATTACCTTCCTATTCACTACTATTCCTCCTGTTGTTACGTCAACTGCTTCTCTGAATATTGCTTCTGAGTATATGTTGAAAAGAAGCGGTGACAAGACGCAGCCTTGCCTCACTCCTTTCATGATCGAGACGTTTTCTGACGTTTTGCCGTTTATTCGGATTGTGGCCGATTGCCTTCAATATAGGTCACCAATCACACAAATGTACCTATTATCTAAACCTGTAAATGTCAAGATCTGCATTAGTTTTTCGTGTTTAACTCAGTCAAATGCCTTGCGATAGTCTACAAGGCATGCGTATCCGACAATATTCATATCTCTACATCTTTGTGTTAAAAGTTTCAGAGAGAGGAGGGTTTGCTGTCTGCCGACCTCATTCCAGAATCCAAACTGGGTTTCGTTAACTTGGGTCTCACATTTGCGGTAAATTCTTGTGTGGATTACTCTTAAGAAGGCCTTTAGAATATCTGACATGAGGCTTATCAGGAGGTAGTCGTCACAGTTCGAGGAGCCAGCCTTTTTGGGCATGGTGATGAACGTAGATCTCAGCCAGCTAAGTGGTCCCTACCACTGGTATATATGCTGTTGAACAGTGATGTTAGAAGATCAAGACCTGATTCTTCGTTTTCTACCTAAATCTTCAGAGTTTCAGCATATATGTCATCTGGACCAGTTGATTTTCCGTGTTTTTGTAGTTTGATAGGATATGTAACTTCATTTTTTGTAACTTCAGGTCCGATTTCTTCAGCATCGTTTATTGGCGGAAGGTTAGATCTGTGGTCTTTGAATAGCGTTTCGACATACTCTTTCCATCTTTTAAGTTTTTCTTCCATTCCAGCTACGATTTCTCCCCTGGCAACTTTGAAAACTGCTGCTGGTTAAAACTATAATTTATGTTGCAACTCAGGTTCTGTTTCTGATCGTTGGCCATTTTTTTAGGATTCTATCTAGCTTTCAACAAACAACCTTTTTCTTGCCTCCCAGAAGTTATAATATGGGAAGTAGCTTTCTAAATAAACGCTCAATACCGTCTATCTTATCTAAAGTGACCAAAAAGTTATACAAGATGTTCCACAAGAATTGGAAAATCAATTTAATTTATGTTCAGTTTAATGTTAAACTTTTTATGAAATTTATTGACCAATACTGGCAGTACTGTATGGAGAAGCGTAAGTTAATTTCCTTTCGTTTCGGAAAGGATAAAAATGAATATTATTTATCTTGAATTTTAATCAATTTCTTCACAACAATTGTTTGGTAAAATGCCACCTCCATGAGCAGGTATTTAATATAATGTTAAATATAAAAATAAGCTTTCAATGATAGTTTGTTTTCTAGTTGGATTAATCGAATTAGTGGTGTTTAGCTTTACTTTCTATTTCGTCAATGGAGGCTCAAATGTGGTATTTTTTATATATGTTTTTGATATGCTCTCTGTCAACCTGCAGCTAGTGCAAGTTCTGGAACACAGTTTTTCAGCATAATTAACAACAAATTTTCCTGCAGAGAGATACTGAGTTATTAAGAAGCCTTTCATCTTATTTAATTTGAATACTTGATTTGCATTAATTTTGTTAAGTTAGATTCATTGCGTTAATTAGTTTCAAATAATATTAGATAATAATAAGTCAGAAAGTCTTACGTTAAAAGACGTTCTATGTTCTATTATTATGAAACTAAGGATATAAGTACTAAATCAACCATTATATATTGTAATCCAAGCTTTACTTATTTTATTGGGTATAAGTTCTATTGCGCTATGTGTATATTAACTTATCGTCTTATATATTATGAATATATATATATATATATATATATATATATATATATATAATATATATATATATATATATAATATATATATATATATATATAATATATATATATATATATATATATATATATATATATATATATATATATTATGTTGCGGTCAATTTGAGTATTTCGGGCATTATTTGTAATGTCCGCGCAATTTAAAAAATGCCCGATGATATCGGGCATTTTAATAATTTTGTATATGTCTACGATAATTTATTACATTGCCCGGTCATTATACATACTGCTATTATATCTCTGGGCACTTTAATTTCACGCCAAATTGGCTATGTTGCTTTCAGTTGTTTGCTGGGCTCTATCCTGGTTATATAGCTTATGTGTTACAAATATTGATTGTCTTTTGCCTTATATTGACTTTGGGTTATTTTGTTTATCAATTTTTAGTGATTTTTATGTAAAAGAAAATGCAGATACCGTAATTATGAATTATAATGAAGCTATAGAATGGCTGAATGAATCGTGTTGATCAAAAGGTCAGAATACACAAGTTCTCACTAAACCACAATATTTGGAGTTAATAGAAAAGGTTTAAACAATTAAAAGCAAACTGGCAAATAAAAAATTACTATTGGAGAGAAGGAAAAGTTGATGGTTCCTGTAGAAGAAGGCAGATTAGGTTTTCCGCATATCGGAAAGAGATGGTGCAACTTTTACATAATACACATGTTTCAATTGAACACGGCGGTCGAAACCGTATGGATCGAAACGATTGCCCATTGGATTTCCAGCAATATTCATAATGCCCGGGCAATGTAATATTTTGTATATAATTAATCATTTTGTCATATCCCTTTGGGCATTTTTTAAATTGCCCGGGCATTATAAATAATGCCCAATTATTTACATTGTCCGTAACATATACATGGTTTCCAAATTCGATGAAATACAATGTACTTCGTTAAAATCAAATATGGGTTAATACTTTACTTTGATGATCGTAACTAATTAATTTGCTTTCTTTTATTATAACTGGTTGGCAAATTACAATAGCTCATACAACTATGCTTGAAAATATTTATTGAAATATTCAATATAGCGCGAGCTAATAGATTAGCCATTTGTCAAGGTGCTAATAGTTTAGGGCTAACCTTTAAGGACATTGATTAATAAGTTTTGTGAGCGGTTCAAAATTACTTTTCTATCCTGGTTAAGGAAGGTCAATCCAATCCAATCAAGTTCTAGACCGTCACACAAAGAACGATAAATTTTGGTTATGCTGAAATTAACTTGACGTGACGAAGGTATACTTCAAACTTTGGCCCAAGCTTAATTTTACTTAAACGTGTATGGACTTAACACCAAAAATGCTCGCAGTTTTGAAGAAAAACTCAAAAATCTTCAAAAATATTTAATATGATTGTTAAAAGTTTTAGCAAAAGAATTGGCATTTTCTGCAGCAAACATCTTCAATTGACTTCATTGTGTACTGGATTTAATATACTCCATTCACATAAAATAAGCGAGACTGTTTACTGGTAGCACCCGAAAAAAATAAGACGGTAAGATAAACACTAGATTTGCTTCAGTGCTTCCTGTGAAGTCGAATGAGTTACTCAGTGGCAACAGGTTAAAATATTGAATACAAAGTTTGATACGGTCTAATTATGAAAGTGCGCGAAAAGTTCTAACATGAGGCGTGGATTAATAAAGGTAACATCCTTATACTACGCAGTGACTGTTGTTTAGCTAAACTTCCATTCCTTGTCGTTTCTTGCATACTTAAAAGTACAACATTCAAACTTTTCTGGGACTTTTCCTATTTTCGCGTCAGAATGCAAAATTGGGACTGATTTCGTTCTAGGTACTACTACAGGGTAATTCAAAAGTGGCGTCATTCCTTTTAAGGGGTTATAGGGGCTCACTTGGAGAGTACGAGAAAAATATTGAAAAAAATTTTTTTTTTAATTTCCAGAATATTTTAACAGTTGAAAATCGAATTTCAACTTTGTTATTAAGTATTATTTTAAAATAGTCCCATGTTTGCTTGGTAGCCTTTTGGAATACTTAACCATTCGAAAAGAAAAATTACGATCTTTGCTTCAAATCACAAAAATTTTTGATATTAAAAAAGACCTCTTCTACAATTTTTTGATGAAAAATCAAAGCGGCAATGATGTTTTTTGTCATTAACAGGTAGATACGCTATTACAGGTAGATACTCTATTATAGGTCTATTACAGGTAGATACCCTTTGTCAATAATAACAAGTATTTGTCAATCTGTGACTTACTTTGAAGATCCTTTCACAAAACGTACACCAACATCGAATTTGCGGATATGCGATTAGTTATGGGGAATGCCACAGTAACATAGCAGAAGTTGTAAGACCTTACACCAGCAAAGGGCTAGAGACAATGGACGATTGGCTCCAGGCATTGACGCAGATTGCGGACGATCTAGTGGTGCGCGGGTTTCAGACACAGAGGAACAGGTATTGGAGATAATTGCAGCTGAGCATTCCCAGAGTACTCGAAGCATTGCACAACTGACACTTTCTCAGGTAGCGGATAATTGTCCCACTCCCCAGAAGAAGGGTTATATTACTATCATATATGTAAGATACACAGGACACAAGGACACATTAAATCTCTGATCTTCCGAACACCGGTACAAATTGAGCAGGAGTTAATTAACCGAATACAAGAAAATTCTCAAAGTGTGATCCCTGACTGCTGGGAAGAGTGCACAATTAAGTGCTGTGACGCAGGCATAAACATGTTTGGAGTTAAACGGGCAGAACTTTGTCAACCTCTTGTCATTTAGCAACTTAAGTGTATTTTATTTGATTAATAGTAATCATTGATACATAACCTACACAGGAGGTTTTTGTTAATATCTGTGGCAAGTTTAGGTAGGTATATCACTCATCTGCCCCAAAAAGGTTGGCAGCACTGATGGCAAAGTGACAGCGTTATCCTAACCTCAAAATATTTCTTTTACTTTCCTTTTCATTGCTTTCTACTTACCCATGGTCACTACAATTTTTAGCAATTAAGAAGCAACAGGTAGTTTCGTACTGTTAATGAGGCAGATTACTTTGAAGAACATTATTGCCATCCTTCTGATCTAGTTTTTTGCAAATATCTCAGTTTTTAATAACAATTTATTTCAACAGATTTTCCTGGGTTTCAGTCAATTTTATTGTTTATTACTTAAAATGTTACAAATACGTTTCGGTGTCTTTCTCCACCATCATCAGTTTGTATGTCTAGATGTTTCTACCTTCACATTTGAATGGACATTCTAGGACAAAACTTTATATACAAACAACAGAACAAATTGCACTAAGACTAAAAACACGTATAAGACATCCCCAAAACCCACTACACAACCCACCCACCCAACTACTATACGAACGCACAAACATGACAAAGATTTCGGAAAGACTCTTACATCTACAGACAAAATGGACAAACCACCCCTACAACTGGACCATACTGAATCCCCTTTGTCTTACAAGACCAACCAGACAATCCCGCTTCCGTTTCCCTACATCAACGCTACTCGAACACTTACAACCGCAACTGACTACTGGACAATAAAATTAATTTTTCTTGTCATTAGAATTGGAAAGTTTATTTAATAAGATTATTAACCTAGAATAAGAGAATTTTCATCTTTGTTTTTTGTTTAAATTAAGACTACATGTATTAAACAAGGGCAGAAAGACCGATAGGTCGATAGCCTTTTTTAGAAATAAAGATGTTTGCTACTACTGCAAGATCGGCCATAATTTTTACTTTTATTCCCGCCTGTTTCATTATGGCTTCGACGGAGATTTTTGCTCCAAACAGCTTTTGTCTTGTTATTCTACTTTGGTTGATTTTTTAAAATTTGTTTCATATATTAGAAATTAAATAATGACGCAAGAAATGGGCATTTCTAAGATTTTTAAGGTTGTTTTTTTTTTCATAAGAGAAGAGAACGACTGCTCAAGCTTCTCATAAAGTTCAAATCAACAACTGTTCATCATTTGCGATCGGAATAAGGAAATAGATTTTTGGGAGTGTTTAATAAATCTCGTTGTTCAACATAAAACCATGGTTCCACAATATCAAGAGTTAGACTCGCTTTGAAAAATTTAATTTTCGTAATCGATTGTTCGGTTCATTTCACCCTGAAATCATTTATGACCACAATTTGTGGCCTCACTAAATACAACAAAACTCATATTCTTGATTCCGTTTTATTTTACAGTGGGTAAACTTAGTCTTTTAACGATCTTTCATCCTAACCGGCATTTAATATATTCTTGAAATATTATTTTGGCTTTCAAATTCCTACAGATTAAGCACACAAGTTAAGGAAAATTTTAATTGGGATCCCATTTACGCTCTGCAAAAAAATATTTGCACAGGCAAATGTAATTCACGTGTAAATGGCAAGGAAAACTCTAAGGATTACTTTAACTTAACGATGTTCCAAAGTTTTCTTAGCGCCAATTTGAAGTGTGCTTATTTATTGATCATATTATGTGCATCAATTGTTCACTATTATACTAACTTGGAATATTCAATATTATTAATTGTTTGGCTATATTTGATTTCGATTTCTACAGATTTGAAGTGACTCGAGAAAATGTCTGCAAAGTTTATAAGCTGTTGCAGTTATGTTTTAAATTAGATAAATTGAACATCATATTTTATTATCTAGACTGGAGGAAGCAAAATTTATGATAATTTATTTATCCCAGGTAAAAGCTTTATAAGTTACCAGTTCCACGAAAGCAACTATAGTGGTTTTAAATTAATGTTAGTAATAAATACTGATATTACAAAGGAAAGCATGTTTCGGCTCAGATAAAGACCGTTTTTAATAGATCGTCTGAGAAGAGTAAAGTTTATGATGAATACTTCCGCATCATTACTGATTATTGGACTTAATCGATCTTCCACAGTTAGTGTTTAGACAGTTTAAAACGTTGATCACTAATTAAATATTTCTACCATTAGTGTGAATTTAATTCTCTAGTATAAGATGAAATCATTTTTGCAAGTAATTTCAAATTAGTCGCAAATGCAATTTCCCCTTCGTATCTAACCATTGATTATTTAATTTGTGCTGCTCGTATCACAGCGCTTTACGTCAAACGTGAAGTCCAATCTGAAGCCATAACCGTTCCTTCTTGTATGTATTTACTATCAAACTAATTGTATAATGTAATTACAATCGATTTTTAATCGTCTTCTACATTCAAATAATAACAGGTCAGCTGTGGTCATAGATAGTGATTTTCAATTCAGAGGATTGGTTATCAGTGATATTTTATAAGACTCTTTTTGCTCTAAACATGTGTTTTATATTGTTTTGATTTGAAAAATCACTGTTTTTTTAATTACTATTTTGCTCTCAGTCTATTTTGACACAACTTTGATTATCAGTGATAAGGAATGTTGTCGGACTTTGATTACATTTACTTTAAATTATCATAAACTTTCAAATGTCGATTACATTTTGTAATGAACTTAATTGCCTTAAACAAATTTCTTCTCAGTACCATTAAAAGCAGTCCAATGTGAACAAGAATCGTCCAACGACCGTTCGAGTTGTTATTAAAAAACTTCTATTGTCGGCTTTTTGTTCAATATACAATATAAAAATAAATATTCAGTTTACAATATCTCAACAATTCTTCAATAAATATTCAAATAAATCATTTTTTGCTTCACCTTATATATGATTATGCAGATCATCCGAAAATAGTCACTCTCAATTATTCAATTGTAAGTCATATTAACACATTGGTTGGAAACTGAAAAGGTCATTAACAGGCGTATTTAGATTCACCCTGGACTGATAAACTGTTAACAGTTAGTTAAATCGGATAACACGGCCTGAGTTAGTAATTTCTGGTATTGACCATCATCAACTAAGCGAGTTAAGCGATATCAATTGGCTAAATGCCCTGATAAGTTTTCACAGAAATTTTGCACTTATATTGACTTCAGCAGTCTGTTGTTTATGTACTGTATAGACCAAATGTTTCGAAATCATTTTTTTATTTACTATTTTTGTAGTTAAAGTAGTGATGGCGCAGATCGTATTTCACCAACATTATGATTCGGCAAAAATAACATAAAAATACTATGTACCAATTTTCGACTATAAATAATAAGAAGGCTACTAACAATTACAGCAATCCATTGGCTCTAAACTGAAAGCTTCATTAACAGTTCTATTGAGATTAACCATGGATTGATAAACCGTTAACAGTATGTTAAACCAGTTAGCACGCTGAATCAGCAAATTTTGATGTTCGGGGTTGTCAGTTATGCGATATCATTTACCTAGTTGTCATGATAAGAGTAATATTGAATGATGAAATAAAACGTTTTGTCAGGTCGTTTCTGTTTGGGGATTTAAAGATAATTTACGTATTCGCTAAAGCATAAGGAATAGGAAAAGCTTGAACATCGCAGACAATTTGACAGTGCGTGCCTTCAATTCCTTCTTAGCTACATTTTAAAAAAAGAATAATTTAGGTACTGTTTAATATGGAATTTTAAACCCAGACACTCTAGACGCAGCATCCATAGGAAAATAACAAACTGCTAATCAAGCTGATAATATTTTCTCGCTTCGTCCGAACATCGTTTCAGCCAATATTGTGCCGGATTGATTCGGAGCCTATTCTTTCCTTCGCAATGACAAAGATGTTGGGCCAAATTACAGGACTAGCTCTCTAGAAGATGTTGAATGTCCAAGTTATTCCAAACCATTCGGAGACGGCAGTGCTTAAAGAATATCGCACTGTCAATCACTAATACAATAATTAAATAGAGGCTGATGAGTCAAGAAGGGAACTCTGGAAGTTGGCCAGGTGCCTCACAGCAGGACCTAGGAAACCAACACCACCAATCCAAGAAAACGGCCTCATCACTGTGAGCACCCATCTAAAGCTCCAATTCCGGTGAAACTTGGTTGGTCACCCAGAACAAGAGGACAGTCAATGAGCTGGTACCCGCTCACCTCCAAAACTGGCAGCCCACCAAACCCAGAAGTGACCAAAGAAATCATCCAGGACATCATTAAGGGAGCCAAGAGAAAAAGGGTCCCTGGGCACGATGGAGTCACAAACGAAGTCATCAAAAAGCTACCGCAAACAGCTATTGAGGACCTTACTACAGTGGCAAATGGAATCTTGGATCTTCAATATTTCCCGACCACCCGAAGAAGGCAATAATGGCATTGGTAACCAAAAAAGACAAGAACAGGCAGCTGATTGCGTCCTGCTGGCCCATCAGTCTATTGCCTACACTGAGCGAGGTCATGGAGAAGTATATCCTAAACCACCTACAGGATACAATAGAGAACAAGCAAGTGCTGCTGGATGAGAAACATGGATTCAGGCCGGGACACGACACAAACACTCTCACCGTCCGACTAACAACAAGAATCCTGCAGCAGTTAAACCGCCGATGAATCTAGGAGCTGTCTTCCTGGATATGGCAAAGGCGTTTGACAAGGTTTGGCATATTGGCCAGGGCCTAATTGGCAAGATGATCAAGGCAGGGTTTCCTGACTACCAAATCCAGCTAATCCGCAGGTATTTGTCTGGACGCAGCTTCCAAGTCAAAGCCGATGATCAGATGTCAACGATCAGAACGAAGATGTCAGCAGTTCTTAAGGGATCCGTGCTGGGTCCCCTGCTATTCAACATCTATATGGCAGACATTCCAACGACCAAACAAACGGAGTGTCACGTCTACGCCGACGATGTAGCACTTACTGCGATTGGAAAAGGTCCTGGAATCAAAGCCCAACTCCAAAGATATCTCGTCAAGATCCAGAAATGGCACAGGGATTGGAAAATGGATCCGGAGAAGACGCAAGATATAGTCTTCCCATCCGGAAGGAAACCACTTCCAAGCCTACTAGAGCTCGGAGGACAAAGGCTACCATGGAGGTCCAAGATCACATATCTTGGGCTTATCTATGATAAACGTCTACTAATCGCGACCAGATGGCAGCCACAATTGCCAAAACAAGATACCTGCTTCATGCTTACTATCCAATGCTGACATGTAAGCTCCTCCTGCGAACCAAGGTGAGAGCTTACAAACAGCTGATACCCCCGGTGCTGACCTATGGATCGCGTGCCTGGTCCACAGCCTGCACCACACAGAAACAGAAGTTGGCAGCTTAGCAAAACAAGATATTGAGGATAGCAGCAAAGGCTCCCTACTATGTCAGAAACACCACACTTAGGCGAGACCTGCAGACAGAAGACCTGCTGGACCACATCAGGAACTTAACCTCAAAGCTCCTGGATAAGGCCCGTCAAAGCAAGAATCCCACCATCAGGGTTCCTTGCATCAAAAAGTTCCGGGATGACCGCAGACCTCTCCCTGCGGACTCAGCTTAAGAAGAAGACGTAGACCAAAACTGCACCACATCGAGGACCATGGACTAGATATAAGCTGGTTCGGGAAGCAAGAGAGAATGTATTAGGTTAAGTTAGGATTAGGATTAGGTTAAGGTAGATTAAGTACATTGATGTTCAATATTAAAATGATTTTAGTTTTTAATGTACCCGTAGATTAAGTAGCAGTAAGAAGATGTAATCCTTGTCTGAAAATAAATATGTTCACATCCAATTACACCATCAACATCGCTTTCTTGCGCTGCAACCAGTGCCGATTTTGAAATCATCTAACAAGTCCGGAGCGATGAACTCAGCATACGTGCACAAGTAACACATTTCTCTGCTTAGTCTCAATTCATTCCAATGTATTCCTGGGTTTCAGTCAATTTTATTGTTTATTATTTAAAATGTTACAAATACGTTTCGGTGTCTTTATCCACCATCATCAGTTTGTCTAAAATATATATTTACAGTTATCATCAAATTAAATAGAAAACTTTCACCAAAATTCATATATTAAAATACAAATCACACACATATTAAAAAGTACATCCAGAACATTGGTTTTCAGGTGATGAGTCAGGACAAACATGTCTGGGAAAAGACTAGAATCTATTGTTTTAGAGATCCAAATTCAACTTACGTATATAGTTGCCTTCAACCTCACATTTGACTGGTCACTGAATTTTCCATATTTTATTCGATATCAAGCGAGCAAAACAAAAAAAACTGTTTATCTTTCGTCTTTTCTTAGTCTCAATGTTTGACGCCGAAATTGCACTAATCCTTTTTTTCTAAATTTCGGTAAGTAAGTAAAGTTAACTTTTTAACACCCTGTAGTTAGATAAGTAAAGCTATGCGGACCCACACCTATATGGACTTTCTATCAAAAAAGTACCTGAGGAATTTTTTACACGGCACATCGCACACTTATTGAAAATCACCCGGTATAATTGGTCGACCACTAACTTTATTTTCATACATTTAATTTTTCCATAAACTTTAATTTCAAAACAAATATGTTCCATTCAGTGGCAATCAAGCATGAGGATCTAGCATAACACCCAAGGTGTTGGCATTTTTCAAGTTTTGCGAATTTACCATTATTTGGCACTTTCTCTAAAACAAATGTCAGTTGCTTTCCTTTTCTTTTGTATCTCAGGAAATGGTCCGAAACGAATCCATTCTAACGGTTCATTTCCATAAATAGATTAAATTTGTCACATTCTTTTCATTTCTCACCACTGAATTGAGCAAGATTTTTTTTGTTCTTATTTCTTAATATCGAATAATAACTAAGAGAGGTATCCATAATTGGGAATGTTTTTGGTATTGACAATAATTGCCTATTAGATGGACTGACTGCTTCCATATAAGGATATGGCAGGAATATTGAAGGCGATAGTAAACTTGATATAAATGATAGTGCCAGTTCAGATTAAAAAGAAACAGGAGATTAAGTTACTTAAAGCTTGTAGTGAAAACTTACCATTAATGGACTTGCCAGACTGTTAGCTATCGGTTGTACATCGATAATAGCCTGTTAAGGATATTGGGCTATTCAGTATACTCAGCCGAGAAACGGATAGCTAACAAGTTAGTCAGTTAATGTAACTGTGACCATAAGTTCTGCTATGTTATATCAAGTTAACATAAACTTTTATAATAAAGAAATGGCAAAACTGTATCTCAGTACTTAGAAATTTGCTATACCGAAAAACAGCTTTCTTCTTTTAACTCGTAAAACGAGAACGATGTTTTAGATTTACGGAAATTGAAATTTTCATATAGGATTTGATTTACAATTTTAAACAAATGTAAACACTTTAAAATAAAATGTGTCCATAATTTTAGAAGACCCATAAACTATTAGAATTCGTGGACTCCTTCTATCCTTATTTCTTTCGTCTGAAGCATTATTTTGAGTTGTGATCATAATGCCAAATATTGTATTTTCTAGAACTATTTTTATGCATCTGGGGCAATATTTGTATTAATGACTTCCAGACAAGCACCCTGCCGTATCAAAAATGCCAAGAAAATCAATTATTTTATTTGTTTACAAAAGTTGCATAAATATAAGTAATATGCGTTCGGGTTTATAATATTAAACCAAACTTTTGTTTAATAGTGTAAAAATACTTTTACCTTGCCAGATGCTATAAACTATTTTCGAAACATCTATTGCCCATGGCATGTAAAGAGTTTAGTTCAAATTAATTAAGAAGTTAAACTATTTGCTAGAAATAAGTTTTGCACTTCATCGAACATGTAATTTATCACTAAACATTGTTTTAACAGGGATCAGTAAATCAACAGCCGATAGTCCTTCCGATTAGTATCGCCAGGATAAAACTCGTCGAATACAGAAAAGATTAGATTTTTTGCAACTTCCAAACCTGACGCATACAGATTGAACTAAAACAGATGTTATAATTGTAGTTAACTTTGTCTTTGCGCTAAAACTGTCGGATCTAGAGTGTATTTTTGTGAAGAAAGAACGAGTGAAGGTTCCAAGAAATACAGATTTAAAAATCAATTGATTATAACAGGCCAATTAGAAAATAAAAGAAAACAGGATGTGGAAGAATTAGATATTTGTTTCAGATCATTAATTTAACTAAAAAACTTGCGTAAGAATAATTTCCTATAACTAATGAATAGTTGCTTAGGAAAGTACGATTTTCATCAAAAATGAATTGAATGAAATTAGTGCCTTTGTCTGGAAAAAAAGGTGTGCGTCACGGGACCCACGACAGAAGTGTTAACTCCATATTATTTATAGAAACCATAAAATATTGAACTTGTTTAACGCTTGATGGCGATACTAATTGTATTGTTTCCATATTCTTGTTAGTCTAATAATTTATAAATGGATCATGAATAGGTAAAATGTAATTTAATTTTCTTTAGAATGTAAAGTTTATATTTTATTTACAACATTTAAGATTTAACAGAAAGGAATTGTGACACTCGATTTTATCTTCCTCTGGATTATTTATCATTTTTAATTGTAACTTTGATTCAAGAAATAACATTAAATTTTACGCATTAATCAGAAGAAAAAGCAACATTAAAAGCTCCACATAGAATGAATGGTAATTTATAAATTTATTATAGTTTTGGCCAGGTAAACTGGAACCTTAAAGCCGATTTTCCTTTGGATGCGTTTTCGTCCTACCTGCGTTCGTCAGAAATCGTGTGAAAAGGAGCGAATGATCCAATTTCATTGCAACGTACTGAAACTCGTCCACTAGATCTGAAGTCATTCGTTCGAATTCGGACAAACCATTGGGAGTTGCGAATTATCCGAAACCAATGGGATTTGTTCGCAGGTTCGCAGTGTTTCTGACTGAATAGCGATTATTTTTGTGACACACCGAGCTGAAAAGGATTTTGAAAAACTAATAAGTCTTTCTGATTATTTTTTAAATCTTCATATAAATTATGGAATTCTCCAAATGATCTTCGTTTTGTTTTTTTTTCTTTTTAACTGTAATCGTCTTCTCACAAGATAACTAGTCTCCAAAAGAAAATCATCCATTATTATTAAGAGTTGTATAATTTCGCTGATTATTACATAATTGTTTTCTTTTTCTCCAATCCTAAATTTGTGTTTGCTAAAAACCTGCACATAATTAGCAATTTCAATTTCTAATTAAGCAAGTTTTTTTTATGCTTTTATTGCCATGGCCAAACCTACTATTTTCAATTCCTGCACTCTTAATATCTTGACTGTTAACTTGACAAATGCCGTCCATACTCATCTAAACTCTAAACAACCAGCAATAAATATTTAATAACAAAATATAAACCAAACTGACTCGAATGAAAAATACAATATCGAAAACACCAAACTCTGGCAAGAGAACTGGTGTACGTATCTATGCCAGATATAACTGCGCCGCAACGCATTCCGATGAGTTTAAACCGTGCCATAAGAAGTTATGACTTTAAAAATAAATCTTCAAACAGAACAATCTTTATTCAAACCAACCCACTGAAGGGTTCATCACTCAATTAGTTCGCTAACTACGCAAATCACAACAAACTCTAATGCCGGTATTCAATTAGGCGCTTTTCCCCGATTTATTAGCCACTAAATTGGACCAATTAGTGAAAGTCACAAGATATGAGCAAAAAGTGTGGTATCAGGCTGCAATCGATGAACCGTACGATTTATTGTGGACTTCAAGCATATTGGAAATTACTACGGATTGTGCAAATTTTCTGAAAATTTTTGATTTTATTTCTTGTTTGCTAAGTGTGCAATAACGCTGTCGGCAGCGAGTCTCGATGTAAAGTGACAAGGAATTAGGAGTTCAAAACGTTAACATTTTCTTTTTAATGTGTTTCAGCTATTGAAAAGCTGTGTTGTGTGCAATAACTTTAGCAAATTAATAAAGAAAATTAGTCGCTTCTTAAGAGGCATAAGAAAAGAATTTGGCTCTTGGCTCATGTGCTATGATCTATATATCGTTACCCACACAAAACAACAGAACTAAAGTATTGCAATTTGTGTTGCGTTTATTGAAATTGCAACAATTTATTGTGAGAATAATATCCAAGTGTTAAGTCGATGACGGCCAAGAAATGACCTTCAATAAGTTACCCACTTTAATGGCCAAACAATCGGGGATAAGTGCGTTTTGTAATACCGGCATATCAAGATAATTAACAATTTATGATTTGATTCAACATCAGCAGTTCAATTGCTACCACGTTCACGTTTGTTGACAAACAACTTCTACTTTCTCAAAAAGATCAATTTGCGTCTAGTAAACAACCGACTGGTTAGCGGTCTATCCTGTACAAGGTTTGAGGTATTTATAATGTAGCGAGGAAAGGTAAACTTGTAAACTTGTAAACTGCATATTCGACATTGTTATGCAATCAAAGTTTTGAGGAGAACAATTTAAAAACTAACCACAAATTGCGGTGAATGTTTCTCAAAAAATATCTACCGTAGCCTGAATGCACCGTAGCCGCTGTGCTTTCTATGAAAAATTACTAGAAACGGCTTTTATTCAAATAGAAATTATCCGTTTTGGCGAGTTTGCCAGTGTTTTATTTGTTATATTTAGCTATGTAGGAAAAATGTCCATTGAAATATATTGGATCAATAAAAGCAAACATTTTCCCGTACTCTCCAAGTAAATCTAAGCGACTAGAATGATGCCTATTTTGAATCAAGTCAAGTATATTTATACTTGACAAAAAGATCATTTTTAAATAATTTTGAAAATTATTTTTGAACAATTAATTAATTTTTTTTTCTCACCCTTTTTCGTTTATGTATCTGAGTTTTAGTATTTGATTCTTACGCATGGTTAGAATTATATTTCGTAAAGCAAAAACAAGCCGGTTTGTCTCATTGAATTTAAGTTATTAAATATCCGACTGCAAGGCAGCTATTCCAAAGTTAATTTATTCTGGAACAACCAGCAGGATATCGCGTTCGTCTTTTCCTTGGCCAAATTCGTACCGCAAGTGATAAGGCCAATGAGAAAATGTCATCACTGAGTAAATTGTGTTTCTATTTGTTTTAACGCGTATATTAATGGTTATTATAGTTATATCGTTGACTTGGTCCATGTAAACCATACTTCGACTCGCTGATGTTTGACGCTGAAACTGTTATCAGTGTTATGGTAATATTGAACCAATGCATATCCTAATTTATAGGCATTTCCGTGACTGATGTATAACAATATAATTATCATGGATTTATCAAATTTAAGATATTATTTTGAATTAAATTTGCTTGACTTCATGATGTTTTTCAACAGATTTACTAGATATTGGTTGTATTTCAGACGTTCCAGACCCACCCGGCCGACCATTAATTACGTACTTCGCAGCCAGATCTGCTAATCTCTCATGGACACCACCAAAGAAAAATGACGGTAACATCACTAACTACACGGTCGTAATTAGGTAAGTGAAAAATAACATGCCTGACACAATAATCCATAGTAGTAAGACAAATATTTGATTGGCACTATGGAAGCTAATCATTTATTAGACTGTACACTTAAATATGTTTTTTTACTTGCTGATAATTAAAAGATACTTAAATTTTCACTCTATAAATAATAAATTCTTATAAAATGGTTAAATTCGAAAAAGCTAATTACGCTTTAAAGTTATGTTTAAATAACGTTCATATAGAATCAAAATTGGTATCAATTTTATTATTAATTTGACCCGATTAATTAAGCACACAACTGAAAAATAAATAAGTTTGTCTTGCATACCATGTACTATTGTAATTTTTTATAAAGGTTATAAACGACGATCTACATTTTATTAGGTATTTTACAGTAGGTATAAAACTCAGAATTTTAATTTATTAGGAATGTACTTCCATAAAGGCACTTGCATTGTTGTGAAGTCACGATAAAAAGACTGACCTCTATATATCTGAGAACAATCTCGTAAATTGTATGCCCGCGAGAATATTCGAGATATTGATCGAGGAACAACTTCCAATAATCCTCACGTATTTGAAGTTTTCATCAATTTATGATAATTTAAAGTCAGGTCAAGGAAATATCGTAACGATATTAACGTGCCGGCTGAACTACTTAAAGATTTGCATTTAAAGCTTGAATTTCACTTTTTTTCTGGTTTAACTTTTTGTTTTTGAGAACACATAAAACAGCTGGCATGTTTCTTTACTTACGAATCAATTTATTTTGCCTGTTTCTAATTGAAAGTAAATTGATTAAACTATACATCAATCAATTCTTATTAGTTGTGACTTAATTATATCGTTTTAAGCTATGATCTGATAACTGACGAGATGAACTTATAGCAAGCTATAATCAAATTATAAATCAAAACTTCGATCAAGTGCTAAAGGAGCAAATGAGACAATTCCATCTTACGGTGCAAAAACATATTCAGGAAAAATGCGGGAACTCCTGTTTCAGTAATATTTGCCTGCCATATACAGGGTCCGTCTTCCAACCAAAGTATCTGCCTAACCAAAATTATCAGATTATTCTTTTCACAAATTTCTATTGACAAATATATGGAGTAGCTATGGGTTCTCCCATAGCTGCAACAATTGCAAACCTCGTGATGGAAAGTCTGGAAGAAAAACTAATACCTGATTTGAATTTTAAATGCGGATTTTTTAAAAGATACGTAGATGACTGCATAATGTGCCTGCCAAACCAAAAAATTCAATACACACTAGATAAGTTTAATGCATTCCATGAGACCATTAAATTCACCATTGAGGAAGACAAAGACGGATCAATAAACTTTTTGGATATGACGGTTATATATGACGGTAATGGAGAAATAAAAACAAACTGGTACACAAAGGATGTATGGTCTAGTAGATACTTGAATTACCAATCATATCCACCTCTACAATATGAAAAAAGTGTTGTAACAGCTCTTACTGATAGAGCGATTAAATTGGCACATTATGAGTATAGAACAAAGAATCTTGAAAAAATAAAAAAGATACTAATAATGAACAACTATCCCAAATCATTCTTCGAACGAATTATAAAACGAAGAATAAATAAAATCTATAATTCAAATAAATGGAACAACATAAATAATATCAATAAGAAAAAAGAAGGTGAAATCAAGTATGTATTATTACCGTATATTCCAGAAATCAACACGAAAATAAAAAATATTTGAAAACCGCATAATATTGCTATAGCAGAAAAAACTAAAAACAACTTAGCAAAGGAATGTTTCACAAAATTTAAACCTAAAAGTGATAAGTTAAACACACCTAATGTAATATACAAGATTGACTGTTTGAACTGTGACAACACATACATAGGTCAAACAGGACAAAATTTAAGGAAAGAATATACGAACATAAATATAGCTTAAGAAAGGTTGACAAGAAAATATTAATCAATGAAGACAATTAAAATAAGAGAAGAATCCATGAAATGATACAAATTAAAAAACATCGGAATGCAATGAATTTTAGATCAGACACAGACAATCTTAGCTCTGTATATCACACACTAATTAAATGAGCGCATGCATACACTGATTGGACCATGTAAATAAAATATAAACACCTGACATTGAAGAATTGCAGCGCAATTGGTATTCCTAGAATGCAAAGAAAAAGCGAAATATAAACAGTTTCTTTAGTCTCTCACTCGATATCGAACAAAATTTGGATTTCAATAGCCAGTCAGATGTGAAGGTGGAAACAGCCATACACGTACGTTAAATTTGAATCTCTGAACAATAGATTCTAGTTTTTTCCCAGACATGATTGTCCTGACTCATCACCTGAAAACCTATTGTTTTTAATATACTTTTTAATATGTTGTAATTTGTATTTAAGTATGTGAATTTTGATAGAAATTTTTTAAAATTAATGATGACTGTGAATGTGTATTTTAGACAAACTGATGATGGTGGAGAAAGACACCCAATCGTATTTGTGACATTTTGAATAATAAACAATAAAATTGTCTGGAACCCAGTAATTTTTTTTTGGATTTAATTGAAATACAGTCAGGAAAATATACACAGTATGCTAATAAAATTACCAATAAATTGTACTTACTGAATAATGGAGTTTAAAATAATATTATAACAGCACACATAAACTTTCCTTTATTTTTTAACAACCTCAAAGTGTGTGGGGCAAATAGTTTATTTGCAAAAATATTGAAAACCCTGATAATTATTTATCGTTGTATCTTTAATAATAAATTGGCAAACATAAATATATTTTATGAGGCACGAAAAGTCGATACATATTTTATTAATTAGCACTGCGGAATATTTAAACCGTCAAGATTTATAATTCATATGATGATTTAGCGGTGATTTCTAAACAAATATTTACAACCGATTTGTTGTTAACACGTACTTTACGATGTTAATGCAAGTCTGGTGGACACATTTTTCCGCCAGAATAATTAGACCATTTAACTAACACTTTAAAAAAGTGAAGATAAAGTATTACGTTAAAACAACGAATATTTGACCACTTTCCAAATACGCGTTGTCAAATTATGTACCTCAAAAATGCTGAAATTTAATATAGTATCTAATAATTCTTATCTAGCTAAAACATTCGATTTCTAATGCAGGAAAATGTAAACAAAACTAACCCATAATTGATATCGACAACTATTATTTATCCAAGCTGCCCTTTTTCGTCTAAATAAAACGTATTATTGTTGGGAATACCCTCTTTAAAGGAAGCCGGAAAGCTTCTTAAAGCGACAGGCATCTAAAACGGAGCGCGAAGTATCGAAAATAACAAATCGGGAATGCCGGCGGCAAGTTCTCAATGATGTTCAACTTTCGCGGTTTGGCTTGGAAGCCTATGTAGATCGGCTAATGAGTTTTGTCAAAAAGTTAATATTGAATGAACTTGTAAGTGCTAGAACTAATGTGAGTAGTGGTCAACTATAACATTATGTGATTGACAACTTAGCTAGCAGTCAAGTGAAATTAATGCAGCCGAAACTCGACAATTGTGAGTGAGCAAAAGAATATTGTCATTTGGTTTAGGATATAGGCAAGTACCCATAAGTACTCATATTCTGGCGATCCATCTAAGGAAATTCTCGGCTTTTCGATCAAACAGGCGTAATATCAAAGCGTGTCATTTCTTCGAACTCCCTTTAGAGGTTCGCCACTTTACCGACGACCGACGGCTGGTTGGGAGCCGTCCGCTGAAACATTTTCTCATGTCTCTTTGTTACGCGCCGAGGTTCGAGACGACGTTGGAGCATGAGAGCGATGTTACGATACGAGGTGACGTCCGTTCATCTGAATGTTGCTTTAGAGACTATGCAGACTGCCTTAACAGGCCGCAAACAAGAATCACTTAAGAGGCGTTACCGCACTGTGCACTATACTTAGTATAAGAGACAGTATCAGACAGTATAAGACAGTATCAAACTGATAGAAAATTTATGAAGTTTAAAAAATAAATTTCTACCAAACCGCTGGATTTAAAAAACATAAAAAAAACTCTATGATGATTCAGATGTAACACTATTTGTCCTTATCTTGTTTAACTGAGAGAACTAAAGCATAACTTTATAAGAAACTTACTTCTCATTCTATTTGTAGAGCATTATCTATTTTGTGATAAATAGTACTCTTTAAATAGTATAATAGAAGGTATAAGTGCTAACGATTTGTCGTTATATTATTATTTATACCTGCAGTATCATGGTACCGAACATAACATACGATACGAATATGAATAAACATAACGATATTACATATATCGAGGCAGGCACATATATTTTACGTGTCGGTAACTTCTTCATCTAGTGTAACGTTATGTAATTTTTTTGTTTAAAATCAACAATTTTGCAAGTAGTTTTCATAAAACACTGAATGGAATAAGGATTAGGTAAATGTGAATGGACCTCCTTTTCGTGGTAACGTCACAAATCCTTGTTTGCGGCCTGTCTTACGGTGGCCTCGGTCTGTCCTTTATTTCCGGACCTCATTCCGTATGAGGTGCCGTGTCAAAATGTTACAGCGTACGGCTCGTACCCAGCCGTCGGTTGTGTAAGTGGCGATCCATCACAGGCAGTTCGAATAAATGACACGCTTTGATATTACGACCGTTCGGACGGAAATCTGAGCATTTGGTTGAATGGCTCGTCAGAATACGTTCCAAACTTTGTTACCAGGTTCGGTTTGGCAGTGCGACTTCGCAACGATGTTAGATTACGGGGTTCGGTTACACGCCTGAGCGAGGATTTACAATTTTTTTTAACATTTGATACTGCTTTGAGTGTGTTTTAAAAAATGCCCCTTCCGTTCAAAATATGAGGAAATTTTATCGTAATGTTCATTTAAAATCGTCTTGGAAATATAGCCAGGTCAACTTTTATCACTGTGTCACTATTACCGAGAACTGTCGCAGCGAATATCGGCAGTACCTATTGTCGATTAGCTAGTAATTCATAATAATTTCTGCCGCAACTTTGACTAACATATTTTACTGGTTCTTACAAAAAAAAACAGTTGGTCCTTTACTGCAATTAGTTTGATAATAACCATTGCTTAAAAATAATGTAAAAACGCATTTATCTTGCAACAAACTTTAGAACAGCGCAATAACAAAAATGTTATCAAAGACACACACCATAAAGAACTTACTAGAAAACAGACAACTACAAGTACGAATTGACAAAACACTGTCATTTTCTTTTTCCCCTGAACAAGGGGTTCTCACCGTTTCTCTACAATATATACTGCCATGACATATACAATTACAACTTACCAGACAAAAATCAAATCGACAGATCGGCATACATATTACAATACGCAGACGACACGGCACTTATTGTACATGACAAAACTACTGAGAGAGCAGCTCAAAGACTCCAAACACTAACAAACAACACAATGACATGGTTTTATAAATGGAGACTAACACCAAACGCGTCAAAAAACCAACTTCTGCTCACAAACCACAGACTCAACGCTGACTCCCCTACAATAACTGCAGACGGCCAAACGACACAACCAAAAAACGACGTAAAATACCTTGGAATCACAATTGACCACAAACTTAAATTCACTAAACACATACGAAACATCAGGGCAGAAACAATAAAGAGAACAAAACACTTCCGATCACTAACCTACAAAGACAGAGGAATCAGCACAAACACCACCAGAGACATATACTCATGACCAACGGAACAGAAAGGACAAAACGTTATACACAAACAACAGAACAAATTGCACTAAGACTAATAACACGAATAAGACACCCCCAAAACCCACTACACAACCCCCCCCACCCAACTACTGTACGAACGCACAAACATGACAAAAATCTCGGAAAGACTCATACAGCTACAGACAAAATGGACAAACAACCCCTACAACTGGACCATACTGAATCCTCTTTGTCTTACAAGACCAACCAGACAATCCCGCTTCCGTTTCCCTACATTAACGCTACTCGAACACTTACAAACGCAACTGACTAGTGGACAATAAAATAATCTCTTCTTGCCACTGAAATTTTATTTAATAATATCGTTAACCTAGAATAAGAGAATTTTCATATTAGTTTTTTATTTAGATTAAGACTACATGTATTAAACAAGGGCAGAAAGACCGATAGGTCGATAGCCTTTTTTAGAAATAAAGATGTTTACTACTACTGTTATCAAAGAAATAATAAATCATAATTTAAATCACTACTTATTTAATGAAACGTTTAGTTACATATATCTATAACAGATCTTCCTTTATTGTTTCAATTTTTCAAACAGAAAATAAGTCGGAAGAAGAAAAGGTTTTTTTAACAATTGGTAAAGTATATAATTAAAATGTGGGCAGCTAGACGAGGAAAACATTGCGTGATCATAATATCGATTCACTAATAGCTAGTGATAAAATAGAGAACGTGCTATTTAACAACCTCATCTATTACATCGCAAATTTCATGTTTCACAAAATGGTAGTAATATGTTTAACGATACCTAGTTCCTACAGGTGAAAACTTTGAGGCTAAAACAATGTTTTTTTACAAATAAGGCTTTGATACGGATTATAATAACTATTGATCTTTTAAACTTTTATAAGTATTGCCAGATTTCTTTTAGCCACAAATTAGACCTAACTAAAAAGGGATTCGCCATAAATTGACGGACGAACTGCAAGTGAATGCATTTCTAAAACAAAAAATCAAATGTCCTTTTTCCAAGTATGACTTTGACCTCGCAGGGAAATGAAAAAAAACATAAATGCAAATGTTTATAATCTAATAGCGTGACGAAAAAATCAGTTCTTAAGCAAGACAAAAATTATACTTAGCAAAAATGAGCACTCTCAGCAGAACCCAAACTTTAAATAAACGCAGTAAGAATTTTCTCTAAAAAATGTTTCTGAATAGAGCCATTTGAAAGTATCGCTTACTGGACAATTTCTTGGAGTCACCCCCATTGTCGCTTCCGGACGTATTAGTCCTCTTCAGTTGGGTTTGCACGTGGGACATCCAATTCAGAATGCGATATAAATTGCGAATCACGATGGAATATTGTGAAGAGTTATTCAACAGCTGACCCACTGAGCCCGTGTCCATTTTTAGTTCAAAACCGTATATTTTTACGTTAAATTCTTTCAAAGAATTTGCGGTGTGGAATTCCCAAGCAAAAACCTAGAATATTTAAAAAGTTTTCTGTTTTGTTGTGCAGCATCTAAAGATAATTTCAAAAATTTGGCAAATTAAGTAATAGAAAACTGTTTCAATTCTATGTCAAAAATGCGCAGTTCGAGAATTTATTTTATTGTGGTAATTTTCTTAAATTCCAAAACTACAAGTCGTAAGGTACTTTTCTGGAAACTAAAAAAATAGGTTTAGTCAAGTTATTTTGACATGGCACATGAGGATTACTTTTATGGTCTTGTACAAATAACCAAATTTATTGAAATGAATTGTGAAGTAAAAGAAGTTTATTTTTGGTGAACCCCAGGGAGGATGGCGCTTAGTCCTTTTCATCTTGCATATAAATGATAATGTAAAAAATGTTCAAAACTGTAAAATGCAACTATTTGCAGATGATTCCGTTCATTTATTGATCATAGGACAAGATTTTTAAAATAATTGACATGATAAATACTGAACTCAATATTTTTCAGTTTCAATTCATCAAACTGAAAAAAATCAATTTTTCAGATTCAATTTATTTCAGTGGTTGAACAACAGGCTTCCGTTAAATATAAATCAAACCTTATGCTTATTATAAAGATGAATAATAAAATAGTTACTAAGTATAAACATAAAAATCTAGAATTTTTTAATTGTAATAAAAATCTTGATTGCATGTTAAGTATACATTTGACTCGTTCAGAACATTTTAATTAAATAACAAAAAACTAAGTACTAACTATATGGTGGTACAGTTTCCAGAGCTGAAACTTCAGGGAAAGATAGAGAATCGAAAACCAATATAAGTTTATACATTATAAGCTTTATTCGAGAAACGCTCCGTTGAGGAAATTCAGGAACTTGAAGTTTGGTTTAAAAAAATCAAATTTTTTAATTGTTATCAAACAGCTGTGGATATTTAAACCAAATTTTGCTGGCGTTAACTGCCACTGAGAGATCACATTCTGCAATAAAAACTATTTTTTTGTTTAGTCAGTAACGGACGTACTCACACGTTAATAGATGTTTTTAAGGAAAAATATGATACGCGACTGCTTTCACATAAAATAAAATCCACTTTTAGTTTCTTCATTCCGTTTGAAAGATACCCTTTTTCTTTCAATTTCTCTGAACAACTCAGCGTTTTCAAGTAAACAAAAAAATTATTCAAAATCATTTATTAAAACAGTACAAAATCACAACATCAATCTGTGATGTTCCCCATCAACGAAAACTTAAAGAATTGATCGAAATGTAGAACAACCATCTCATTTTTGTTTGTACCTAAACCAATTATTGTGAATCTGAAAACAGTTACATTTCGCAAGAGCAATTGCACCGGTAGGAAAGTGGCTAAAAATTAATTATAACGACGTTCGATTGGCCGGCTAGGAAGGAATGAAATAAATGATTATGTCGTCTTGGACCAGTGCCTTGGCTACCCAGATCATCGGATCTTAATCCACACACTTTACGTTTGGGGAGATATAAAAGGCAAGCTTCATTCTACTGATTTAGTTTGACGAATTCAACAAGCCTGCAATGATACGAGGCAAAATCCCAATTAAGTAGTAGCTGCAGTACCTTCATTGGTCAGACGATGTCGCAAATTTAATGAGGTGGGAGGACCACATTTAAAACAATTTCTTAAATTTTTTCTTAGTTTTATTAAATGATTATCAGCTATTTTTAATTTTTTACTTGAAAACGCTGAGTTGTACAGATAAATTGAAAGAAAACTTTTTAAAAACTGAATGGAGAATCTAAATGTGATTTTTATTTTTTGAAAACGCAGTGATGTTCCTGAAGTTTCCGCTCTGGAAACTGGACCACGTTGTATAAAACACTTGTTGCGCCAAATCTGTATTTCTGTTCTACTTTGGTATCCCTGAACATAGTTCTGAAAGGGATAGTAAAAAAAATACAAAATAAACATTTATGAATCATATTGAGATGTCATAGATATACAAAAAAACGAATATGCCTATCTCACAGATCTGTTGAGTGTAAGGCAAACAGTGACGCTTACACCATGCGTTTTGTATACAAAATGATAAGTCGATTAGTTTAGAATTAATTTTAATTCGAATAGATTAAGTACTAGTTATTAAGTGGTAGTACCCTTTTTAAATATGAATTCTTTTATTAAAAACTAAATAATCTTAAGAGCCTTAAAAACTACTTATATTTAGTTACAAAATATCCATATATATTATGTTATATCACTTTATTAATATACAGCCTACTTACTACCCAATTACTAAATAAACTAAGGAACTTATCCATTAATTTATTCAATAAAGTTCTATTTTACAACAGTTAAACTTTCTCTTGAAAAACTGATGAAATAGTGAAAACTAATGGAAATATATTATTTGAAAATATTTTCTATTGAACTGATTTTCCATAACTATTCGCACAAATATCAGACATTGGGAAACTTGCAAAAATTAAATATCGCCATTTTTCTGTTTTTTGTATTAAAAAATATCGGGTATATATTAGGTGATTAGTGTCAAAATCAAACCCAACATTACCAAACGATATTAATCAATAGGAACATTTCCAGAGAAACGTGTATGTGTTTTAGGATTTATTACAGTTCCAAAAACGAGGGTAAAAATCCCTCACATGCATTTGATACCCCCAAATAATCGCTCATTAGAGTGGAACACTGCGCATTTTATTTCCCTTTCTTAAAATCGAATTGAACGCCAGACTTCGTTTTATCCTCCGGGATATTTTTCACTTAACCGAAGGCAAGTAAGGAGCTGGTTTTAATGTTTGTTTATTATATATGAACATATTTAGCTTTAGCTAATGAGGCACGTATGTGGTGTGTGTCCACGTATGTGATGCTTGAAAAAATACATATCTGTTTCTAATGTAAAAACAATAGTTTACATTAAAATTTAAACAAATGGAGATAGCAATTTGACGCAATTACTACAAGAAGATATATTTGTTAAATGATCCAGCTACAGCTCCATTCCAGAAGAATAATTACTTCTTTCATTTTTAGGGTGACCTCGGTTTTTGTCCGCTTTCCGTTAAAAGCTTACCCAAGTTTAATGGTTTAAGACCAATTTAATAATTTTACCGGATGTGTCAGGAAAAGCGTACGGATCGGATTGTCTTCTATACGGAAATATAATTAAAAAATGAATTAATTTGAAACTCCTACTTTAATAACATAACGTTAATAAACATAAATAACTAGCAGAACGCTAGTCGACAGACGCATAATTTTTTTTACAGTAAATAGACGTGCATATTTCAACTGCTGCATAATAAGGAAAATGAATTAGATTAATTTTTAGCGAAAGCTTTGTAACGTCTTAGGCGCCCTAAAAAGGTGTTTGATGACCAGGGACTGTTTACATTATGCAAACTGCCATGAGTTGAATTATTTCTGGTATTTATGAAATACCTGTGTAAAATGAGTATTTTAGAAACGCGTAATATTATACATCCGCCACCCGAAGGAACCTGTGACAATAGAAACCATTACGATGGAAAATTATATATTCCAACTTTGAGAAGGTACAGAGAAATAAAAAGAAAACCATTTAGAAACGAATGGAAATACGATATTAATTGGTTTCAGAAAATGTTTTCAGTATAAGTTCTCTAGTAATTTGTCATACTTAATGTTTATACTTAAGTTACCAGTACTTATAGCTCTGCGAATACTTCATACGCATCCTCGAAACTAAAGTGAATTTCAGTTCACCTGAGTAATTTGGGGTGGCATTTATGAGAACCCTTTTTTTGGTAGGTCTTATGGTTTAGCGTATCATATCAGAGTAAATTTAAATGATCATGTACTGGATGTTATATTTTAAGTAAAATTTTCACTTCACTTTGTCTGAGAATTGATGATATTGCAGTATATAGTCCGAGATGTATGCAGCCACTTTACTGAAATGCAAATATCGTTTTTATCACAGTAATTTTTGCACAAACAGGTTAATATCGACAAGATCGCAATTCAACTTGAGGGTTGTATCTCAATTTTAGAAAACCACGTATATTCAAATTTTTTATTTAAAAAATGCTCATTTGAAAATAACAAAATAGTGCGAGTATATCTCTGAAAGAAAATTTCATGAATTTCAATCGAATTTAGTTCTTTCTAAATTGGACACACTGTTTGTTTATAGAATTCACAACGAAATATACACATAAAGAATCCATAAGAAATAAGTAAACATTTTAAGATTAAAAGTGTGAGTGAAAGAACATGTGAGTGTTTACTCATTAATAAAGCACTCTTACTAACATTATTACTAATTTACAAAGGAATTTAAATTGAATGAATAATAGAAAGAAAAAAGTAATTAAATTTATACTAAGTTGAACAAGTTTTTGTGTTTATTAAAACGAGATATATGTATTATTTAGTAACACTTTTGCTAATTTATTTGGAGGTGTTGATAATCTGTTTTTGTAATTTTTGAAGTTGTTGCTTATTTCTTCTTTCACTGTAGTGATTTGAAGGTTTGTTCCACATATATGGGGTCTCCATGTTAACCGGCTGTCCAAGTGAATTCCCAGATATTTGATTTCGTCTTTGTGGCGGTATTTGCTCATTATTTAAATATAATTGGGACCTGGTGTATCTTCGGAGTGTGAAAGTTAGATGGGTTGACTTGTCTGTATTTATGCTGATTATATTTCCAAGTTTCCAGCGTTACAAGGTGCTTCTATAACATTGCTGTTGCTGTATTAGCTCGGTATGAGATGATGTGAAGACCGCATCGTCTGCAAATGTTCCATTTTTTATGCTTTCAGTTGTTGGTAAATCTGCTTGCTGTGAACAATAAGAACAGGGTGGGCCCGAATACCCTTCATTGAGGGACTCCAGCATTTATCTGCTGGAACGGGGTGAAGTTGTTATTTATTTTTACTTGAAACATCCTGTTTGTCAAGTATGATTTCAGTAGACAAGCAAGCTTTGTGTGCAACATTTTTTTCATTTTATATATCGGCCCCTCGTGTCACACTTTGTCAAAGGCCTGTGCAACGTCAAGAAAGACTGCCTCGCAGTATCCTCTCCTCCTTTTGTTTAGTGGTCCTTTGAACTTATTCAATTGTCGAATGTTGCGGCCTGAACCCAAATTGGTGATCTGGAATAAGGCGCTCGGAATTGATGACTTTAATGATGACTTTGATGATTAGTTTTGACATTACTGGCAGTAGACTAATGGGTCTATACGACGTTATCCGGCTAGAATCCTTTCCTGGTTTAGCTATCATTATGACGTGAGCGACTTTCCATTGTGAAGAGAATTGACTCAATCGGAGACAAGAGTTAATTATAATATTAACAAATCTTATTGTTTTGGGTGGAAGTTCTTTAAGCAGCTAACCTCCAATGTCATCATAGCCAGGAGCTTTTTTGTTTTTCAACGTTCTAATTTGAAACGTCACCTCTACCGCTGTAGCTGTGTCGATGTTGATGTTATCTGACAGTGCAAGCTCCCCATGCAGATATGTCGCTTCCTCCACGACAGATATTGAAGGGGGATAGGTTTAAAAACTGAACTTAAGTGTGTAGCGAAGGAATCTGCCTTTTCCGAATCTTTTCTTACCCAGCTGTCATCAGTTTTCTCAATGGGTGGTATAAACTTGATAGGGTGCTTGATTTTTTTTGTGCCTTTCCATAGTGAATAGTCGGTATCGGCCTTTCCATTTAAGTTTTTATGTAGTTTTGAATATTTCTGTTTTTTTCTGTGTATAAAGTTTATTTTCATTCTTTAATGGCTCTATTCAGTATGGTTTTAATTTGAGGTGATCTGGTGATTTGCCATTATATGTTTTCTTTTTTCATTTATTTTACAATTAATATGCTGAGGAAGATCGATGCGAAAATCCTTATTTTTTGATTTTAGGAGTGGCAAAATTTGCAGCTTCATATAATAGGATGTTAAACTTTTCTATAGCATCTTCGATTTCCTTGATTGTTTTAAGACGTATGTTGCAATTTAAGTTATTGTTTATGTAGTTTCGGTATTTTGCCCAGTTAGTTCCATGGTTGGTGAGATGTTGTTTTAGTCCTGATTGCACTGCTGTAGAGTATTCGATTATGAATGGGGAATGGTCTGATGACAGCTCGAGACAGAGACTGGCAGGTTCAGTAAGTTCAGCTTAAGACCAGCTTGAAATTTCTTGAAAACGCTGCCAGCGACTGCAACAGACTATCAATATTTTAAATAGTGTGATCAAGAGAATCTACTGGGTAAATATGTTTATTCTTTGGAAGAGTATTTCAACAACAGCTTTTCAGAGCTTTCCTAAAGTCTTGCTTAATTTAGGATTGATCCGGGTGTGCAAGCGTAAAAGATATTTGAAATCTCTTTAAAACTACAAGTGTTATAAATGTTTTATTTTAAAATTTAGACTGCATTGTGAATTGTATGCCCATGAATAAGCTGTTTTATTATTTTCCTATAGTACCTCTCACTAGAAGTCTGATTAAACTGAAAGTATTTAACTCCCCATTAGTTGTAGAACCAAAGTTTATGATTTTCAGAGTTTCATTGTCGTGAGTTTAAGGCGGAAAAACGAAAATATGCCTAATTTGGGCTTTGCATGTCTTGATTATTAATTAAGGAAGTATCTGTCAATTAGTTTGACTAAATATTTCCATTTACTTAAAAAATTGTTTCTTAATTATCTTGGCAACCATAAATGTGTTCTAGAAACTGTAAATAAAATGTATACTTTTAATTCATTAGTGATATTTGTGGGAATTATGACTTTTTCGTCTTCGAGATTCACTTCACTTTTTTTCACACACAAATTTCTGCTTTTTTCCGCATCAGTTTTGGAAACAAATTAGAAGACAAAAATGAAAAAAAAAATCGATTTAAAATTAAGTTTCAGCATATTAGTGACTTTTCCATTTAATGTGATAGTCCTGCCCGTGATACACAGAAAATGTTTAGGTGAAAAACCTAATTAACAAGGCTTTTGACAGTGTCTGGCATAGAGGATTACTATACAAACTATACAAACTACACACACCAACATATCTACTACACACCATAAAGAACTTACTAGAAAACAGACAACTACAAGTACGAATTGACAAAACACTGTCATTTTCTTTTTCCCCTGAACAAGGGCTCCCTCAAGGATCCCCGCTCTCACCGTTTCTCTACAATATATACTGCCATGACATATACAATTACAACTTACCAGACAAAAATCAAATCGACAGATCGGCATACATATTACAATACGCAGACGACACGGCACTTATTGTACATGACAAAACTACTGAGAGAGCAGCTCAAAGACTCCAAACACTAACAAACAACACAATGACATGGTTTTATAAATGGAGACTAACACCAAACGCGTCAAAAAACCAACTTCTGCTCACAAACCACAGATTCAACGCTGACTCCCCTACAATAACTGCAGACGGCCAAACGACACAACCAAAAAACGACGTAAAATACCTTGGAATCACAATTGACCACAAACTTAAATTCATTAAACACATACGAAACATCAGGGCAGAAACAATAAAGAGAACAAAACACTTCCGATCACTAACCTACAAAGACAGAGGAATTAGCACAAACACCGCCACCAAAATATATAAAGCTATTTGTAGACCCTTGCTAGACTTTGGACATATACTCATGACCAACGGAACAGAAAGGACAAAACGTTATACACAAACAACAGAACAAATTGCACTAAGACTAATAACACGAATAAGACACCCCCAGAACCCACTACACAACCCCCCCACCCAACTACTATACGAACGCACAAACATGACAAAGATCTCGGAAAGACTCATACAGCTACAGACAAAATGGACAAACAACCCCTACAACTGGACCATACTGAATCCCCTTTGTCTTACAAGACCAACCAGACAATCCCGCTTTCGTTTCCCTACATTAACGCTACTCGAACACTTACAAACGCTACGGACTAGTGGACAATAAAATAGTTCCTTCTTGCCACTGAAATCTTATTTATTTAATAGTATTGTTAACCTAGAATAAGAGAATTTTCATATCTGTTTTTCATTCAGATTAAGACTGTATGTATTAAACAAGGGCAGAAAGACCGATAGGTCGATAGCCTTTTTTAGAAATAAAGATGTTTACTACTACTACTACTAAAAACCTATTCGTTAATAAGTTATATATTTGCACAGCTTGTTGCATCGTCTTGTGTTTTAACTTCATACTGTGTGCAATAGGCGAAAAGCTGTGCTAAATAATGACCAATTACTTTTTTATAGAAGTTTGCATCGTTCTCAAAACTACTGCACGTTGCTACTTAAGCGCCTGATGTTTCCTGGTTTTTCAATTTCGTTGGGGTAAAGTAACTTTTACAGCGCTGCATTTGCATGGTGGTCCTTTTGTATTCAATTAAATGCTAATAGTAATCGCTGTTATACAGAGACTTCGACCGACAAAGTCAATTATGTAAATACGATCTGAAAGCAGGCCTTGTATATTACCAACATCAAATGTAAAGATATGCTTCTATATTTAACTAGATATGGCGTCATCTGTGTGTATGGAAGTTTTTAAAAAAAAAATTGACGTACTATAGTCAATTTTCATGTATGGAAGATACCTAGAGAGTGGTTGACCTAAACATTACAGTACAGATGTCGGAAGTTTGCTTTAATATTTAAACAACCATTCCCTTACCGGGCAGTAATAGTTTATTGATCCATATTCACAATATGATTGGTAACTGATCAAGCCATACAGTATGAATTAGTACGCTGAAATCTAGCGGTGATGCGTACCTTTTCGAAGTTTTGCGCATTTTGTGGTCAAATAACTTAAAATACCTAATCAAAATGGAACAAAGAGTGAATCTCACAAAAATAAATATTGAGAATGATGGTTTATTTTTTTATTTTAATTTTTCAATTCACCCAATACTGTTCACCGATGAAGCTTTATTTACAAGAGGAGGCGTTTTTAATTATCACAATATGCAGGAATGGTCTGCCGAAAATGCGAATTCTGTCATGCCAACAAAATACCAACTTTCGATCTCTGAACGACTGGGCTGGAATGGTAGGAGATTTTTAATAGGACCGCATATCTTACCTAGACGCTTAGGAGGGGCTGAGTTCTTGCATTTCTTACAAAACAATCTTTTTGAGATATTGGAAGATTTGCCTCTCCAACTACGACAACAAATGTGGTATATGCACTATGGTGCCCCTGCTCATTTTTCTATGCAGTTGCGACATTAGCTTGATCAAAACTTTCCAGGCCGTTGGATTGGGAGAGGTCAAGAAACTCTTATAAACTGGCCTCCTAGATTTCCCAATCTAAACGTGCTTGAGTTTTATTTCTGGGGCCATTTAAAAAATAGGGTGTATTCAACAGAAGTGAATACAGTCGAAGAACTTCAGGAAAGAATATTTAATATTTCCACCGAAATTAGAACTTCAGTGCAAACTTTACGGTCTGTAAATTTTAATTTCATTAAAAGACTGCGATTATGCCAAGAATGTCAAGGTGACCAATTTGAACAGCTGATAAGTTAACATTAAATGGTTATTTAAATTTAATTTTGTTTGTTTATATCGTTGCGCATATTGTTACTATGTTATTATTTAAGTAAAATTTATTAAAACTAAATAATTGTAATCTGAACCAAAATACACAATTTTGAAAAAGAATTTAGGTTGTTAGTAATTAACCAATAATGCGTACCAAAATTGTTATATGAAAACAATATTAGATTTAATAAAATTATCTTAATTATTTACACATTTTGAGAACGGCAAAGAAAACGGGTTTTTTTTTCGGGAAAAGTAGTGGTCTTAAGAAAAAACAATAAGAGATAAAAAGTTGGTAAATAACTTGTAGTAATTAACTAAATTATGTCGTTAAAAGTTAAATGCACACAAAAAAGTTCTGAACCAAACAAAACTAGGGGTTCCACATTTCTACCCTGTATAAAAGTAAACTGAACCACAAAACACTACCATAAAATGGCACCCATTTAGCTTATAACGTATACCAAATTTGAAGTTTTTATCTTTAGCCGTTTTAAAGAAATACAACAAAACTAATGTTTTCCGTCATTTTGGAAATCAAATATTTTTGGAAAACAACAATAAGACCTCAAATTTAAAAAAATTATCGGGAAGACCTCCCTCTATAATGACCAGAAGAATACGCTGTTAAAATATTTGAACATATTTACCGAACACCCTGTAGAACTAGGTAGTCACGGTTTGAAGATTTGACTCCTAGCCTGATAGCTCAAGTTTCTATTGCTGCATTTAAATATGCAATATTCCATTTTTATTCAAATATCAACTATAATAATAATATCTACCAGTACAAAGTAATAATTAAAAATATTAGGCAAGATGTATAAGGTATTGAAAATTAAACAGGAAACCCACCGTATAAAACGAATAAAGCGCCATGATACAAATAACGTCTTAAGTTCCGAGAAAGAACATAAAATAAACTAGATTTTGTCGTTTTGGTCCCAATTTCCCAAATGAAAATATCACAGCTTAAACACTAAATATCTATGAAATATCAAATCTCGTCAGTCGACAGTTTCCACTTCCAATTGAACAGTACAACTAGTTTTTCATAGAACTGAAATAGAAGAGTAAACTGCAAATAGGAAAAAATCAAGACGTGAAATTAAAATTCTGGTTCAGTGTCGTGAACTCTCACTTTCCCGAAAAACCATTGTTGGAAAAACCGTGCCTATGTTTGTACTATTGTATAAATATATCACAGTATCATCCGTTATAGCTTTCAAGTCAAACGTGTTTCTAATTAAGGACTTCTTAACTTCGTTCTTAATTAATAATATTACTCACGCCAATGACTTTCTCTGCCATAAATATTATGAGAGTTTATCTTGATAAAGGTATCATATATCATGGTATCACGTATCATGATATGTTTAACTACTTGGAGCTTCTGAATAACCCTTAGTTTTAAATAGACAACATTTCTATATAGAATTGTATGCTATTACCGTGTGATAATAATTAAACATTTTTTAGTTGTCATCAATATCCTCATATACCGATTAATTAACATTAACCACGACACATTAATGGAAATTTGCTGTATTTTACGCCAGTCTTCGCGGTTGCACATAAGTTTATTTTTCAGCGGTTAACGACTGAAACTGCATTACCACCTAATAGCTCGGGAACTTCCCATTTTCAGTATTCACATAAGTCTAAAATGTGGAGTTTTCTTTTTCGAAATATTTTAAATCTCAACCTAGAAGCTCATTCACGTGTATTTATACTGAAAATAATTACATTATAATTTTATAAACTTGCACGTAAAGAATATATACATGTATCCTATGGAACCAACAGAATTACTCAATTTCAATCAACTGAGTAATATATGAGCAAAGCAATAGTGAATGTCGTATCGTAGATAGACAAGTGAATGGAAATTTAGTGCACTAATACAAAATCCTCAATTAAACGCGCTAACCGCAAAGTTTGCCGAGGAAAATCAGACTTGTCAATGATTGTTGTGTACATTTTCCTGACTTTATTTCAATTTAATCCAAAAGACATTTCTGGGTTCCAGTCAATTTTATTGACTATTCTATTCAATTCTATGACTATTCAATAGCCTGTCAGATGTGAAGGTGGAAACAACCATATACGTAAGTTAAATTTAAATCTCTGAACAATAGATTCTAGTTTCTTCCCAGACATGATTGTCCTGACTCATCACCTGTGAACCTATTGTTTTTAATATACTTTATAATATGTGTGTAATTTGTATTTTAGTATGTGAATTTTGATAGACCTTTTTTTTAAATTAATGATGACTGTGAATGTGTATTTTAGAGAAACTGATGATGGTGGAGAAAGACACCGAAACGTATTTGTGACATTTTAATTAATAAACAATAAAATTAACTGGAACACAGGAATTTCTTTTGGCTTGTCAATGATATTTATCAGAAGAAATTTTCTTAGAAGAGAACAACCATCTTTAGCTGTTTTAAGGACAAAACTTTATGGACGCTGATGAGAATCGCCAATGGGATTTTCTAAAAATGTTTCAGTCATTTGAAAACGGAAACTTTAAGAAATCATATCGCAGATATTGGTCAAATGAAAATACACAATGGAAACTGGATTATGACGGTGCGTCATGTCCATCATCTGTGTATACAATAAAAATATTTCCTACGAAATGTTCAATGGACATGCGTTTTTGCGAGTTGGTACCAATTTGGCCAAATACTATGTAGCAGAATGAACCAGATCTAGATCTTCCAGTTAAAAATGTTTATTAATTCCGATATGGATCTCTACCGCATTATTTGCACAAATAGTTCATGAATACTTCAATGTTGTATTCCCAAATAGCGTATCCGATAAGACGCAAAACAATAAATTGCAGTTTCACCGATAAATCGATCAAAGAGTAAAACAACGGTTCCGAGCGTTTTTTTTATAAATGAAACCGGAATTATGATGATTGGGTATTTTTAGGTTTCTATACAATATGAATCCCTACACTGGATATATAAAAAATCACTTGCCAATCTTTTAATTATCAATTGGCTAATCAGCCAATTATAATCGATCAGCTGGAAATAACGTGAAAAGCTCGTTTTTTCTCGTTTCCTAAATCTACTAGTCATTCCTCTGGGGGTGTTGTCTGGGGGTGTTTTAGGAGTGCAGGAAAAATAGGGAAAAAATTAATTGTTATTAAAAACTGAGATATTTGCAAAAAACTACGTCAGAAGGATGGCAACAATGTTTTTCAAGATAATCTGCCTTATTAACATTACCTAAATACCTGTTGCTTCTTAATTATGAAAAACTTCAGTAACCATGGAAAAATACAGAAATTCGTACGGGAGAGTGCAGGAACGTAGTTTTTCGAAATGTCAATATTGTCAACGAGAAAGTTCTTTTATTGTTTCTGTGTTTAACTTCAAACCAGTCTCTGTCCGTGTAATCACCTCATTGTGCATTCTTCTCGAGCAGCTTCTCCTATTCGGTTATTTAACTTGTGCTCAGTTTGTACCGGTGTTCGGTAAACTAGAGATTTAATGTCTTGTAGAAAGGTACTTCTTTAATGTCAAACATTTTCATAATTTGAAGTAAAGTTAGAAAAATTGTAGAAGGGTTCTTATTTAATGTCAAACATTTTCATAATTTGAGGTAAAGTTGGTAATTTTACTTTTCGAGTGCTTAAGTATGCCAATAGGTTATCAATCAAACATGGGACTATTTCAAAAGAATGCTTAATAACAAAGTTGAAATTCGATTTTGAACTGTCAATATTTTCTAGAAATTTTGGAAAAAAAATTTTCAATATTTTTCTCGAACTCTTCAAGTGAGCCCCTATAACCCCTTAAAAGTAATGACGCCAATTTTGAATCCCCCTGTATATCACAAGTAGGTCAAGTGTACAACAGAATGACTATCGCTAACTTATAGGTTTGTGGGTGTGGTTATTTATATACAACTATGTTGGTTCTGAATTTTTTATTACTTAATAGTCTGGGCAATTACCACGAGACGGGTTTTATGCAGTTTTGCATTATATTAATAAAATTTTATTTTATAATTTGCAATAACATCTCAAGAAGCAACGCTTCGGGAATTTCCATACTTCCCTCCATCGGGGAGAACGAAAGGGAGGGTCTTGAGTGGATTTGAAGTTCAAATTTACATATTTTTAGGGTTTCACGAAAGATTATCTATTGTTTAATTAACCGCAGATTTTGAGATGAGCTGGATAAAAATTTGTGATTTTGCAAAATTTTAAAAATTGTAAATTGGAGACAACATATGAAAATGTTCGTATTTTTCATTGATAAACTCTAGAATCGCTGGTTAAATGTTAAATAAATCTACAACCTGTGTTCATTAAAACTAGAATTTTTCGTTTGAACTTTTATATAAAACGGATTCGTTTTTCCCTTTCATATGTACCAAAATTTATCTCCCGAAATCTCCACGGATTATAAACTCCGTGGCAGCCGGCGAAAGATTAGCTTTCTGGCATTTCTTTTTAAATGTCAGGCAATTTGAAAATGTTTCCAAAGGAAATTTATTATGGCGAGGTTCTCAAATCTAGCTGCAATCTGTTGTTGTTATGTTACCATGATAAGGTTAATAGTTCTCTAACAGGGAAATATGTCTGCTTTTAAAAGCAGATACCAAGCCTCAAATAACTGCTATTCAGTTATGAAATGGAAATTTACTTTTCGATCAAATTACGAAATGCTTTAGCATGATTTTCGCTTAGAGATAAATCTTGTATTTGCTCAAATCCAAAGGCTGGAAATATGATTAAAAAGAAGAAGAATTTTGAGTAATATTTCAGAGCAGGCCAGATTAAAGATAGATTTTTTAATAATCTTGATTAAACTTTACTGCGGAGAGGAGATTTAATTGCATTCGGAAAGGGAACGTGTACTTAATGGCATTATGTGGGGTGTTTGGGGAGCAAATGAATTTTTTTTTATATAGTCAGTGGAGAATAATGGTTTTTTTCAAACCAAATATGAGATAACAGAGTAAATGTTCCATTAGAGGAAAATCACTCTGCGAATTTGGTTAGAATCTGCAAACTGAAGTTCACATTATTAGTAATTTTTTAAGTATTTCCGTTACGATATCAGTGAAACTAACCACGCGTGGTCTTTTTGGGTGTATTAATATGATAAAATTTAAAAATCAATTGAGGCAAAATTTTTACGGTTTCATAAAAATTCGTATTCGTATTATAATACGAATTTTTCAACCTACTAAAACTTAACATGTAGACTTGTAATTAATTATAACCGGGGAAGCTGGGTTTGTAAGTACATCGCTATCCAGCAACGAGTAACAGTGCACACCGTGAATGAAAATGTCATGGATTTCGTACTTTCCCTGCAGTAATTTCGCGGATTAATATGAAATTGGCATTCGTTCTTCATTCCCACACTGAAATAATGATTGTTATTAATTCGAGTGTAAAAGCAACAACTTGTTATTATTGGGAATATACAATAACACGAAGAGTAATTATTTAAAATGGAACACTCGACCTTAATTTCAGAAGACAAGTTGACAATAAAAATGCTGAAAAGCGTTTCCATAAAATAAAGAAAGTGCGAAATAGTCGCAGTCACGGAAATGTTAACGGGAAAAGTGGCTCTAGTGGCTCCTTAATGAAAATTGGCCATGTTTGTCTTAATTGTATATTCATTTTGATTGTTATGCTAACACGAAACTTCTTCTTCTTCTTCCTCCTCATATTGTAGGCCTTAGGCCTGTATTTTCCAACTTAATTCTCTTGAGATGTTGAGGTCCATGACTCCATCCATCTCTTTGGGGGTCTTCCGGGGGGCGTCGTGTCCATGGTCTTCCATCTCTAGCGATTCTTGCCAGTCTTCCCTCTGTCATCCTGTCCACGTGCATCTTTCAGTCCCGTCTACGTTTGCATCCCCATCTGATGATGTCTTCCACTTCACATTCGTGTCTTATATCTGTGTGTTTTTTCTGTCTCTTAGTGCGTACCCTGAGATGTTCCTGGGTATTTTCATCTCTGTTTGTTCGTAGGGTGTTTTTTGTTCTTTTGTCGTCAGCTCTTGTTTCTATAGCGTATGTTAGTATGGGTCTAACACAGGTTTTGTATATTTTAATCTTTGACTTTTTGCTCATGTTGGTGGTATTCCAGATAATGTCCCGAAGTGCACCTGAGATTCGGCTGGCTTTGTTGGCTAGTTCTCTTACTTAAGTTGTTCTATTTTCGCTTGAGGTGATTTACATGTTGAAGGTTTTTGTTTATACATAGAATGAGTATAGAAGCCGTTGAAAGTCGTCCTCATTATCCGCTATAATTTGGGCGTCGTCCGCATAACAGACGACTTTGATTTCACCTGTTGTTAGTATATATCCTCCCTATGTGATTTTAACCTGGTTTATTATTTCATCCATTATTAGATTGAAAAATTGTCGGCTTAAGGAGTCTCCTTGTCGGATTCCTGTTGGTGTTTTCATTTCCTCCGTCACCTTTTGGTTAACCAATATGTGGGTAGATGTGTTGTGGTTTAGTTGTCTTATGACGTCTATTACGGTTCTCGATACGTTTTTTTTCTTAAGAATATCTGTCACGTCGTTCAATTTCACTCTGTGGAATGCTTTGGTGAGGTCTATAAAGCACATATATGCGCGCTTTTCTTATACTATAGCTTTCCCCACTACTTGCCTGACTATGAAGATAGCATCCATGGTTGACCGATTCTTCCTAAACCCTTGCTGTTCTTCCGATATTTTTACATTTACGCTAATAATTTTTTCAATGATCTTCGTGAACAGTTTCATGACTGAGCTTAGTAGGCTCAAGGCTTTATAGTTTTCTGCGGATTTTTTGTCGCCTCTTTATCGCTTTTATCGTAATATCATTTGGGAATTTTTTTTATTGTTAGTATACTGTTAAATAGCTCTGTAAGTTCTGGTGGTTGGTCATTAGCTGGTGTCCCCCATATTTCAATAACTCGTTTGGTATACCGTCCAGTCCGAGTGCTTTTCTGTGATCTTCTTTGTCTGTTCCATCGGCATTCTTTCGGTTATTTCGGGAAGTTCTTCACCTTCTTCGCCTTCTTCTTCAATCGCGTTCCAGTTTTCCTCTTCGGGTATATCTGTGTACAGTTGTTCAAAGAAGGTTTTCAATTGGAGTTCATCAATTTGTAGTGTTTGTGTATATTCCACGATTTCGAGTTTCCTTCTTTTTAGCGTTCCCCATACCTTCCTTTCTGCTCCGTGAATGTCGTGCTCCATTTCGGAAGTAAACCTTTCCAAGAAGTTTCGTTTTATGGTTCTGATTTTTGTTTTGACTCTATTTCTTGTTTGGTTGTACTGGTTCTTTCCTTCCGGACTTTGGTTACCCCTATATCTTAGGTACGCTACACGTTTCTCCTTGGCTAGAGCTTTCACTTCGGGTGTATACCATTGTTTGTTGCGGGAAGCTTTATTAACTCCCACTTTCCTTAGACCTAGAGCCTCGATAGCTGCGTCGGTGATATTCGTTTTTATCTTTTCCCAGCACCCCTTGTGGATCGTCTTGTTCCGTCATGGAGTTCGCCTCGATTTTTTCATTTAAGCGAGCTTGGTATAGTGCTTTTGTTGTTGGGTCTCTGATTGATTCTATGTTTCATTTTTCTTTCGTTGTGTTGTATGGTACTTTCTTCTTTTGAATGTTTATTCGCAGCTTACACACGTCTAAGTAGTGATAGGATCCTATATTTGCTGAGGTCAGGCTTCTTACGTCTAATATTTGGGTTGGGTGTATGGCTCTGATTGATGCTATATAATCTATAGTTGAGTTCTGCCCTCTGATGTTCTGCCATGTAGGTTTGTGTTGGGATTTATGTTTAAAAAAGGTGTTATTTATTCTCGTGTTGTAGATTTCTAAACTAATTTCGTCCGTTAAATCTTAACAATATTTTGCAGTTTCCCATTTTCAATGGGATATTTGTTTAAATTTAATTCTGAAGATTATTGAAATATAACAGAAATGTCTATCGAAGTTTACTTAGTTCATCGATGAATTCTGGTGGTCCATAGACAAACAAGAACATAAACTTGATGAAAGAATCGTAAGAATTGCAAAATTTATTTGTGTATATAAGCTCTTTTGTATTTTTTTTATTCTACCAATGATATGCGCTTAACGAGAACGCGAAGCCTAAATGCTCTTTAGTTATAGAAAATACCTCAGTTTCAATTAGGATTACTCCATCGAGCCGGTACATAATATGAAAAGGATAAAGAAATATGAGCAGTCCCAAAAAATGAGAAAACATTGGTATACGTATATCTTGACTAAAAAGTTCGACGGTTTATTACAACTGGCATTTAATTCAGAGGGACTATTGCAACGTGTCAACTAACTAAAGTTTTCAAAAATCCATATATCGTACAACAATCCGCAAATGTTAACAAGTAAATTATAAGAGTATTAATCGAGAAAACATTTTTGAGCTGGTTTTTATTAATGATCTATTTCAGCACGTTATTTTAAAGCGCCATGCGAATATTGAAACCTTTGATATAAATATTAAAAACATGTAGAAAGGAACCATAACTAAAGAACAAAAGAACACTCAATCAAAGATTTTAAGAAGAGAAACTCTAAAGATTCATCAGCGACTTCCATGAGCAAATAGATCAGCTACCATTTCGCAAAACTTTGCTTGAACTGACTTGAACATCGATAACTCGCAAATTCCAGCCTAGAGCAGCAAAAATCCGTGCAGAAAACTTTTCGCCTGTCATTTTATCCACATCCGCTTACTCCGATTCATTTGATCGATATTTACCTCCATATAAGCAGTTGTTAGAGGAGTAAGCTCATTGCAGGAGCATGTGGTTTTATATGTTAAGAAATTTTATCTAATTTTATTAAAGCATACCCACAGGAAAATAAAAATATATATAGCTATGAAATAACCCAATGCGTCGAAAATACAGAAACGTTTTGATGTTTTCAAGAATTATCTTGATTAGAAGTCTAAGTTCTGGTTGAAAATATAATTTCAACAGTACGTGGAAAATAGGAAAAAGAAGCAATGAAGAAGAGAAGAAGGTAAAAGAATTCTTCTTTTACCACTGATATTGAAGTTTTTCTTTATTTGACGTAGTGGGAGTGGTTGTTCTCGTTACTGTTACATCGTCCAAGTCCAATTGAAAATGTTGCAAATTTCGTTGCAAAAAGAGTTTCATTTAAATAATTCAACTTCTGACGTATCACATAAAATGTTACAAATAAATTGTTAATTTTTAAAATTAAGTCCAAACGTACCACTCTACTCGCATACCTATGTTTTCCTTGTAGTGTAGCAATCCAATTGTCTTTATTCGTCATGCAATTCAGCTATAATCTTATCGGGAAAAAACATTTCTCTCATATAAGTATACGATAAATATACCGATCAATTTTTAGGGGAGGCAGGGAACATCAAGACAAGGATTTTATCTGTATCTCCTCGAAAGCGCATAATTTTCATTTTTTGTGCATAAAGCAAAAAATGTTTGTTAATGTCAACAATCAGCCTTTGTAGATTTCTGTGACATCCCTGCGTAACTTGAAAACAAAATGAAGGAGCATCACTTTGTTCTCCTTCTCTTTTTAATCAACTAATTAGAAAAATGTATCCTATTATAATAAACTATGTAAAATGGATTTAACCATTTTTTTCAGAATGTTTACGCACAGCTATCCATAATGCAGTTTTTGTCATCCAAGAGATTTAAAAGCTTTTCCCACATTTTAAATAAATATTTTGCTATGATGTTTAGAAACACCTTACTACATATTTTATTCGTTAGTGTAAATAATTGATGAGTAAATAATGTAATTATGAATGAGCAAATGCGTAATTATCTAAAACACTAAGCGACGTATTTTTGATGCACTAGGAGGAAGGCGAGTTTGGAATATAATTTCACATAATATACCAAGCAGTAGGCTTTAATACAAATATACTTTTTCTTTCTTTAATGACCATAGAAAATGAAGGCTTGACATGAGGCTGGATCCTTAGAATCTCATTAAAATATTCACCGGTCCCACTATTAACTGATCTTTTCACATAAGCTTTTCATATCATTTTATTTGCACTTTCACTTTCGCTATTGGAAAGAAATTCGTTTTAGCTCCTCATTTTCCACAATTTTTACTCAAGTTATATATGATTTCATACCCAATATTGTGGTATTTCTTCCTTTAATTCCGTTATCCATTTGACAAATATTTTCAATTTCTTAGTTTTTACGTTTAAGTGAACCATTAGTCGAACAAAAATATGCAAAAAGATTCTCTAATGACATTTAGACAGTTTATTGATTTATATCCGACAGAGTTAATTGCAATTGGTGAAAACTGAGAACTGTTCCATATTCTGAGTAATAAATCAAAATTTCTCATTTTATAAGGCTTAAAACAGAAAACGGATAAGTTTTATCTGGCACTGGAGCACAGAATATGGGTAATTATGAAATTAAAATTATGCTCGGAATTTTCATTAAAGAAGATTAAAGAGGAATTAAAAATTTTATTACTCCGTATAAAAAGTGTTAAAGTAATGACTTGCCTAATTCACACACTTTTACATTAAGAAGCCTTTCTGTCCAATATGCACTTTCCTGCGCTATTTTATGTGAGCTTCTGCTGTTTCTCTACGACAACTATAATTTAGTCGGCGAATTTCCTGCATTTTAGCACTCTAGCTAAGAGATTACAAAAAATTATAATGTATCTTTATCTTTCAACAAATTTTATTAGAAAAAACTTTATACTCTTGCTGGCTATATATCACACAGACATATTGCTTCTAAATAAACTTGAAACTTTTGCAGAAAACTTCAACATTAATTTTTAAAATTAATGTATCTCGGGAAGATTATTCCAGCGAGTAAGCTGAAAAAACCCACTAGTATGGGTAGAAATACACCTCTATTTAAAGTTTCAGCGTTATATCGATTTCTTTTCAACGGAAAGTTGTAGATCACATACGACTTTAGCTTCCAACATTTGTGAAAAGCTTCAGTCAGCCAGCGTCGAATCAAATAGAAAGCCATTACTGTATAATTCAGCGAAGTTCAAATCACTTCGAATTTACGGAAAATTGGTCTAATATAACAATGCGTTGCTGCGGGAAAATTGAATATTTTCCATTAAACTGCAAACAGTATAAGAGCTATATGCTTTCAGAGTATATTCGGTAAACTATAATGTATATATTATATAAATATGTTTTAAAGATGCAAATAGTGGTTGAATAGTCGAGAAAAATCTATGTAAAATATTAGAACGGATAGAATATTTAAAACTGTTTTGTATTTTCAATATAAAAATGGGTTTAAAACTTCGTTTTGGTCTTCGTTTGCTTGAATCTTAACAGATCTTCAGGTTCATATAGTATGTTTTTAAATTAATATTGAGTCACGCAAGATCAAGCTGTATCCAGTATCGCCGTAAATAAAGCGAATATATTGAAAAAATGAATGCATGTAAATTTGAATAATGAATGAAACATGGAATAATTATTTTATGTTCTGAAATTACTAAAGTTTCGGTCCAACCAACTTGACTTAACATTCTATGTTGTTAAAGTTTATTGAATATGTTTGTTGCACAATCACAGTATTTTTATGTGTTTTCTGTTGCATTATTGAAAAGTCTTAAGATCAAAGGAAATGAAACTTTGGTGTTCAAATAAAACTGGTAAAATATTTAGCTGGTGGACTAATACCTATGTCAAAAATCCTACTAGGTAATATTAGCAGCTTAAAAACGTCAGTTTTTCTTTGCCACTGGGCTTTTGTAGATCAACATGGTTTTAACAGATATTTTATCGGCTTTCTATTAAAAAAGAATTATTTATCAATATTAAGTTTGAAAAATGAAATATAATTGAAGTTTGAAGAAGAAGGTTTGGTTTCTAATTTCGTCCATTTACTTTTGCATTTTTGAAAGCGCATTGCTGAAACCAGTGGGATTATTTTAGATCACACGGATAATACTCTATTAAATTTTCAGCCAATAGAGTAGCTGATTATTTATTCATTGATAATAAAATTGTATTCATTGATAATAAAAATAAAGCTAATTATTTAACGGTTGAAAGCATGAAACAAAAAATCTTGCTTCAGTCATTGATTAGAGCTTTATCCAATAATTATTGTCGGCATTGATCCTATATCATGCCTTTGCGCAAAAATGCATTGTAAAAAGCTTTGTCGGTTCATTTTACGAAATAAAATTCCCTTTTGATGGCTATAAGGCTGTCTGTACCAAAGCGTATTTAGCTCTGTTAAAAGAGCTTTAGATCATAGTAATAAAATGGAGAGACTACTGGAATGGAATATTTTTTCTCTTTTAGCGGCGTATGTTTCCGATAAAATAGTTGGCAAAGATGGCTATAAAATAAATTCAACGCTTTCACGCTTTGGCAAAATGCTTTTAACAACGGTCATTTAGGTCCCAATTTCGATTGCCCATAACTAAGTACGTCATGCATCAATACATAATAAATTACTTTTTTTCATGGATCGTCGTAAGTTGTTTGCCCTAAGTTTGATGAATAATACATCTGATTGTAACACCTTGATACGACCTCTAGATGTTTCGGAATATGTTTTTAAGAATCAGAAAATCATCTTATAAGAAAAAATCCACTCCAGTACCTTGGCAACACGCCTTTACCAGACCTCTGGAGACAACAAGCTAAGCACCCTAGAACTCTGCCAATCCACATGATATTGGATAATGCTCCGGGCCGCTGTCTTAAGTCACGGGATCACATTTGGCAAGATAAGGTACTAACCCATCATGAACCATATCGTATCAGCGAAGCTTGGAGGACTAGATGGGCATCTAATCATGATTTTGACCACAAAGACTATGAGGATCCCACCGTTCCTCTGTCAGGCAAGCAAATGTCTAGGAAAGCATGATGTAGCTTGAACCGCATTAGAACTGGCCACGCCAGATGCAGGTCTGTGTTGTACAGGTGGGGACTCTCGGACACCCGCGGAAGCGATAGATCAAACTGTAGCCCATATAGCCCACGAGTGTCCAATAATAAGATTTGAAGGAGAATGGAACGAGATTCTGACTACCACTCCTACTGCCGTGAATTGGTTGAGCTTCCTGGGTATCGATTTATAACCCATAGCCTATATTTCCGATATATTAATATAAATTATTTATCTTAATTGTATGTCAATCAGCGGAAGTGTTTGCTTAATACATATATGTACATACTTTAGCCATATTTATAAGTGAAGTTGTAGATCACGATACGATAAATAAATAAATAAATCTTCTTAAAACCGTTCTTTGTTTAATCGAATAATTTATTTAACAAACAACACCATGCAGGGTGACACGAAATTAGGTTGCATAATTTTAGCTGCAACTGCTGGACAAAAAGTTCATATAAACATAAGTCTGCAAACGCTTTGTTTATCAGATACAGGATATATGAGATTGAGGTTTTTTAAGTAGATACATAAGTATCTACTAATTTTTTAACAATTTACTTTCTTTGCATTTGTGATTGGTTTTGTTTTTGGGAAAATACAAAAATAAGCGGAAAAAAGTTTACAAATTTAAAAGGGAATTCAAATGTATAGGAATCAAATATCAGTGATTCCGTTCCACAAAAAAGACCATAAACCTAAAACAAAATAAACACCTAATATATTGTCGCACGATTTAGCAAAACGAAGAAGGCAAGAAACATGAAATTGGGGAAAAAATTTTCACACCTTAAATCTTGAACGAAATATTTATGGACCTACAGTCCATCTAAAATCAAGAGGGAACACACCAAAACAAAACACGAAAGAAAACTTGAACAGAAATATTACCAGGGCCACACTAAACAATCGATTATTTCGTGGTATAATTACTCTTCTTAGAATATAGAATTTTTAGAGTTAGAATAGTATATAGAATATATTTCTGAATTAATAAAGTTTATTAGAAATAGTTTATATACACAATCACAATCGAGCAGTACCGTGCAGCTAAAACCACATATTATAACTATATATTATCTAACCAGTAAATCGCTACGAACTCTGACCGCTTCCTGTGACAGGGATCAATATATTTTATGGCTGAAGGACCAGTCATAAATGCATTTTTTGACGATCTCGCATTTTCATTTGTTTTAGCTGCTGGGTCTTGGATTTGGATCAACTGTACGTTTATAATGAACATTTTGTCTTATCTTGCTCGAAAAATGCAGTTAAAATTCTTCAACCTAATTTCGGACCACCTTGCATATTCCTCCCTCAGAGCCACAAATATAATTGAGCCCGCTTCTTGTAGGTACCACAAAAACATATTTTCGATAATAATTAATTTAAAGCAATGTTTACTTGTAGAAAAATATGTTTCAATGCAAAGTGTTTTATTATTTAAAATTATTTAAAAAATTATTTAATATTTAAAAGAAAAATACTTTAGTTTTAATGTAATTGTGAAATTCGAAAGTTCCTCTGACAACCCTACATATGCAGAAATAATGGATTAACTGAGACGCGCTTCTGCACTGCCAGTGCAACAAAAATTCATTAATTGAAATATTTACTAAACAACTGCAAAACCTACTAATCAAAATTAAACTGATAACTAACTGTAAAAAGCTAAACATGCTACATAAACATATGTATTGCTCTAATCATCGAAACAACTATCGAAGACTCGGATCGAGAGGTAACACAGTCATCACTGAAGAAGACCTTCTGTTTCAAGAGTTCAACCAAAAAATGCTACACCAGGAAAAATGTATGATTCTGAAAGCTGTAAAAATTACACTCTTTGCAAAGAACTTATTTTGTTTCGCATGTCTTGACGGAATGGAGCACAGCATCAGCATTGTTCAACAAATCTCAAATTACGAAATTGTTTGCGAAACATTCCAAATTGCATCATTGAAATATTTCAAATCTAGTATTGTGGGATATAATTTTTTTCTCTTTAAAAAAGGCTCGATCTTGGCCGCTAAATTTCGGGAACGGCTAAGCATGCGAAAAAAAATTATAAAACAAATATTGGAGTTATTATAGTTTCACGTAATAACCTCTAGAGAGGTCAGACATACAGAAAATTATATTATCGCGAATTTTGACCTTCGGTATCTCAAGTAGCAAGGGTGAGTATATGAAACTTTTTGGTGCTTTATTATAGAGCTGAAGGAAGGATATCCGCTAAAATTTTGCTTGTTATTTCTCATTTCCCAGATTTAGTCTTATTTCACTGGGCTATGAAGCGTTAAATTTGCGAATAGATTCAACTTTTTTCTTAATATTATTATTATTTTATAATATAGATTAATATTTTGTGGACAGCCAAAATTGAACTGGTTTGAAAACAGTGCTTTGCACCAAAACAATTCTACTGTTTTTCTATTCCATTTTGTGATTATTCAAATTCCCAAATTGTTGATGCATTTATATTGAATTAATATTGGCTTATTTGTATATCCAAACTAACATTTTCCTGCATTTACTTTTCAAATCGTGAATAGCCATATCAGGATCCCAAAACATACACCAATTCGATTAGGAAAGTATGACAACAGTCAAATTTGAAATTGTCCTACATTTGCAGCATTGTTTCATTCCTGAATAAACGCGATTCATCCAATGGAAAATGCAGAAAACGAACTATCGACAGTAATAATTTATCATTTGCAAACTTCTTTATTAAAATGATTTGGAAACAATAACCGGTTCCAGTTGAACGACATATTTTACTATCCGACTTTGAACTGCATTTCTACAGATATACAAACCAAATCTTCAAGAACTTGTACCTACAGAAAACTGTAGATGAGTACTTTACGTTTTACTTAGAATTTACGTCATACCGGTAATTGTTTTAAACAAATGGCTGGTGACAGGATAGTTTCCCAATTGGATGGTCTATTGATTTTGCGCTTAGCTGAAATTCACATGTACCAAAAATATATGAGCCCTTAAATATCATGTGGGCCCCAAGAAACATTATTATGAAATCTAGTTGGACGTTATCCACATCACTTAAATCTTCGTCATTAAAATCTGCTGATGAAAAGTTTATTAAATTCAGAATGCATTATTTCAATTGCTAAAATTTAAAGTATGATCTTTGCACCTTCAAAGGAGTAGTTGGTCAAAAAAAAAGACGTTCCACATAAAAATAATTAGCTCTGAATGTAATTTCAGGAACATAAACTGATACATATTGCACACTTTCCTGATATAGATACAGTTTTCAACGAGCTGGATAAATTATTGCACGCTACAAAGTCTAGTAGCAGTATACAATAAGATAAAAGTACTAGCAAATTGGTCCGAGTTCTGTTTCTGTGTAGTAGATCATTCTGGTTGAAAGAATACTTAGTTCCGCAAGGAACTAAGAATATTTGTGTTCATATGGCTAATTGCATCGCTAGAAAGGTTGAATCAAGTAACTCTCTAAGCATTAGTTTCGCATAGCAGTTGGGGTTAAAAGTTCGACAATAACGCCAAGAGTATCTGAGTCGATTAGTTTTCTCTAACCGCTCTCTTGGGATTTCATCAGAATTACTTACTTTATGTCCCCTTACTTTGTGATGATCAAGCAATCCTTCACTTAAAATTTCTAGGCCGTTGTCTTCCATACAATTTAGTATCAACGCCAGGTTCCCATATACCAGTATACTTTCATGAAATATTTCTGACTACTTCATTTGTCTGTAAAGGGTTTTATTATAGAAGCCCTTTTTAGATGAATTTTAATAATCCTGCACGCAATTTGCAAAAGTAAAAATTTGTATTGAGTCATCTAAAGTGCTTGGGTGGTAGACCTACAACCAAATAAAGAAGTGTAACCGAATTGAGAAAGCTAAGCTGCTTATCCATTAAAGCTTCAATACAGGTATCAGCAAAAATTTAGTTAAAAAATAGATCAAGTTATCTATCAAATTTCGTTTACCTATACGTTCTAACATTGTATTCCGGCGGAGTTGGCACATCGCATCAATTGGCGTCTCGCATGGTCTAACTTTTATAAAAGTCCGCTTTGTAGGTAATAGATTTTTAAAATGACTGATGGTTCTCCCGAAGATTCGATTGAAGCCAATATTTCATAATATTCTAATTGCCTTTTATTTGCTCGCCGCCAATTTAAATTTCATATTAATTATAGTAGTAGTAGTAAACATCTTTATTTCTAAAAAAGGCTATCGACCTATCGGTCTTTCTGCCCTTGTTTAATACATGCAGTCTTAATCTGAATGAAAAACAAATATGAAAATTCTCTTATTCTAGGTTAACAATACTATTAAATAAATAAAATTTCAGTGGCAAGAAGAAATTATTTTATTGTCCACTAGTCCGTAGCGTTTGTAAGTGTTCGAGTAGCGTTAATGTAGGGAAACGGAAGCGGGATCGTCTGGTTGGTCTTGTAAGGCAAAGGGGATTCAGTATGGTCCAGTTGTAGGGGTTGTTTGTCCATTTTGTCTGTAGCTGTATGAGTCTTTCCGAGATCTTTGTCATGTTTGTGCGTTCGTATAGTAGTTGGGTGGGGGGGTTGTGTAGTGGGTTTTGGGGGTGTCTTATTCGTGTTATTAGTCTTAGTGCAATTTGTTCTGTTGTTTGTGTATAACGTTTTGTCCTTTCTGTTCCGTTGGTCATGAGTATATGTCCAAAGTCTAGCAAGGGTCTACAAATAGCTTTATATATTTTGGTGGCGGTGTTTGTGTTAATTCCTCTGTCTTTGTAGGTTAGTGATCGGAAGTGTTTTGTTCTCTTTATTGTTTCTGCCCTGATGTTTCGTATGTGTTTAGTGAATTTAAGTTTGTGGTCAATTGTGATTCCAAGGTATTTTACGTCGTTTTTTGGTTGTGTCGTTTGGCCGTCTGGCAGTTATTGTAGGAGAGTCAGCGTATATTAATTATATTTTATACTGCATTAGTATGTGTACATACATACATACTGTTTTAAATACATTGATTCATCAATTGGGAAAAGCTAGACGTTCAATTGGATACAATTTGACTTTAAACAAAAGTAACCAGGCACCACTGAATGTTTTATAATTGAATTATCAGTTTCTGCGTCGAATAAAATGTTTGATTTTCAAATACTGTGAGCAATAAATATTTCAATATTACACTGCGCCTCAAATTTAACGCATACCTTAAATATTCCCTAACTTTTGACTCTTCAGAGTCAAGATAGAAAATATTCATATTTTCTCAATCGTTAATCCCATTTGAATCATTTTTTATCGAATCATAGCTCTATTCTTGGACAAAGGTTAAGTTAAAAGATAATTGGTGGATAAAGACACCGAAACGTATTTGTAACATTTTAAATAATAAACAATAAAATTGACTGAAACCCAGGAATACATTGGAATGAGTTAAAAGATAAGCAAAAAACTTAACAGGCAAATTGTACAGTGTGTTTAAATAGTGTCATGTCGTCTTGGTCAAAGTTTAAATTCGCCTGCCTACAACATCGGGTAGCTCAAACAGAAAAAAAATTATACGGTGTTATAGTAGCCTTATGCCTTCTGAGTACTTTGAGCTGTCCATCTTGAGCCATTCGAGAGATATTATTTTTTTTATGATCGGTCACATTTTAATCACGAAATGTTTTTAAATCAAAATTTTGTTACAAGCTTATAGTTGCCAAAATCCTTATTTTGTTACGTATGTAACTCCATAAAGAAACAAAACCAAAAACAATATCTTTAGGCGTGAAAACATCAATACATTATCCTTAGGGAAATAAAAACGTTAATAAATGAACCCATTTATGACCAAAACTATTTTTTCTCGAAAATTTTAATAAAAACAACGTATTTTCATCAAAAGTGTAATCAATTCTAAGAAATCATTTCAAAAACCAATTTCAATAGGTGTACTTTCGCATAAACTCTGAAACTGTTTTATAAGAGAGAAAACTAAAATATTTTGTGCATACTTTGTTTATTGTCTGTGAAAATCTACAAAACATTTATCATGTAGTGCAACTTCACAGCGGTCACAGGATTTGGTGATTTTGTTTTTGCAATGAGCGCATCTTCGTTGTGCTTGACCAGTCAAAATGTGATGTTTGACTACGTGCAGTTACGTGCTGCTGGACTAACCTGAAGAGGTTGATAACGGAGGTTTGTCATATTTTTGTAGTATAGATAATACGGCGGACCTTCGAAACTCCAGATTATCTATTTTTTTCCCAAACTTCCTAGTCAGTATCCATAACATTGTTGTCCATTTGGTCGACGCACACGCATATCCCCACTTTTTTTTCTCTTTTACGGAGTAGCTATCAGCTCTGAGGATTGGCTAGACACCATATTCATTTGACAACATTGTAACACTGTTGTCCTTTCATCGTACACAAACTATCTTATCCTCTTTATCAATAGCACTGTCAAATGCACCTCTATCTTTTTTTTTCAATAGCGAATCATTTTCTAGTGGACATTTATCAGTGCTGTTTTTTCGCACGGTACCAGTTGCTCCAAAACCCATTTCAACCAACTTGCTGATAAAGGACGCGGTTGTAAAAAAATTGTCAAAAAATAATGAAATCTTATAAGCGAAAATTTGCTTGCAACAATTTGGCGAAATATGATACTACAGATTGACCAGGTCCAAGTTTTGGTCCCGTTTGTTGAACCCTTCTTCCTTGGTATACATCGAATTGCGCACAATATCAAGACGGAGTTGCCAAAACCCATGCTTTGTAGCCGAAACGAATTAGTTTTCCTTTAATAAACTGCTTACATCCGTTCAGACTCTGTTCGGTCGTTGTCATCGTAACTGCTATATTCTTCTACATTGCTTTCCGCGGGCGCTTGAAGCTGCATGGAGTTTAGTCTGTTAGGATCATTGCACCTGAGTCTTCATTGCTTTCAAATCCAGAATCATCTAGGGGAGTTATATAGATATCATTTGGAACATCATCAGCATCCGACAGCGCCTCTATTTCTTCTAACAACTCAGCCGTCTTTAGTGGGTTATGCCTATATAGGAAAATTTATATCACATATCTGCCCAAGGGGTCGATATTGACCCAAGCAATTTACTGCGCATTTATATTTCAAACGAAGAAACCTAGCATCAAAACAGTTATTGCTACGTATTTCTGAGAACCAGTAAAATAAACAATCAGAATAAAATTACAATCAGTATTCATATAACCAACTTACCAGAAGGAATTCCAATCCATGTTACTGCAATATTTTTTTCACAAAATATGTTGCTAATATCAAAGCAATGTAATTCTTTACACGTTTTGCAAAACGTTACTGACAATGTTGATAGTCTTGACTGTCAAACGTCAATAGAGGCGTCACCCAAAAGGCGCAGGTGTAAAGCAGGAAGCATAGTTTATGGGCTGGGTCGTTTTTTGTCATTAATTGACAGAGGACAAAGAGTGACAAAATAATCAGAGATATCCTGTTGTAACGAAATGTTTCCAAAATGCACAGCCTTTTTGCCAGAAAATTTCTTCGCAAATAAAAAAGGTTTAAGTAAATTTTGCGCGAAAAATTTGACTCGTCGCAAAAAAAATTATATCTCTCGAATAGTTCCGGATAAACAGACTATTAAAGATTCAAATTACTCAGAAGACCTGAGGCTATAACAACGTATACTTTTTTTCCTCTTTGGGTAGCCCAAAGAGGAAATATCGCCCGCACACGGATTGACCACACCCCAGACATGGCAGGGTTTAAACACCCTGTACAATATGTTTATTTATTTTTTTTATCTTCTGACCTGAATTTTGTCCAAGAATGGAGCTATGTTTCCGATTGATGATAACCGATTGAGAAAATATTTACAGTCAAAAGTTAAGCAATGTTTAAGCTATGTGCACAATTTGCGGCGAAATGTATAAACTTAAATTTTGTTTTTAACTTTTCCTATTATCTCATTTCATAGGAAATTTAAATTTAGTGTATTATATGAGATTTGGTTATGTGATGAATGATATTTCATTGAAAATTTTCATACAATACATGTTCGGGATTTGAAGATTTTGAAGGTATAATTTGGGAGATCTTAACAAATCCGGTTTTATTGTGCTCCACCCTTAAGGTTTGTTTCTTGATAAAGCCGCTAGCGGCTTAAAAGAACTGCTTGACGTCGTTTTGAAAATACCGACGCCGCTACTATGATAAATATCCAATTGAATTAAGTTATATAAGGTATATGGAAAATAAATTGAGACTAAAGTCTAAAGAAATCCATATCCACATATTATTTAACAATCGGCATCTACTCGCACCGCATATTATTAACTGGTTGGTGTTTTTCATACTGTCTCAATTGATTTTGCATAAACTCTTTAGGGAGCTTAAAATCTGTGTAAAAAAGGATACGTAATTATCCAAAAAGCGTTTTCAATTCTAAATTTTTATGGGAATAGTAAAGTAGCTTCAGAGCAACTAATGGATATCAATTTTTTCAATAAATTTTTATCACCCTGTAAAGGAGCTTCATGTGCTTCATTCAGGTTGGACGAAAAGTATTTATCTCGTTGCAACTTTTTGCAAGACAAAATAAGGATTTTCCTATATTTCTAAAGATAAAGTGGTTTACAGAAAATGAGAAATTGCTCTCCACGAATTCCTAGAAGTGTGCGTTCTTTAGCAATTAATAAACTTTGATAATTTTTTGCAATATTTGTAAATAAGTGCTTAAGGAAATCCTACGACTGCTGTTTATTCAAGTTAAAAGTTACCGCACTATGCAAGGGAAATTTTTGGTATTATTTAGTGCTGCTAAGATTGTTTACAAAGTTTACACAATTTTTATTTAAATAAAAATGCAAAAAACGAACGGATTTTTAACAACCGCAAACAACTTAATTTTACCAATGATAAAAACATATATAAATCGTGCGCTCTTTGGTTCTAAAGTAGCTCCAATTAATCTTATACATATTTAATGGCTTAATTCAAGTTAAAATTATGGACCAAGGCTTGCTTGTTGTAGTGCCAGACAAAATTTACACGTTAAGATATTAATAAAATTTTGGCTAATTCTCCCTGCTTAAAATTAAAAAGATCCACTTATAAAGTAAAACGTTTTTATGTGCAAGAGAATCCTGTTTAAGAATATCCCTGAAATAAAACGGGTGCTAAATTTTTACGGGCCTCACTAAACCTTTCCGTAATTTGGTTTTCATGTAATACCAATCTTATCGCACCGGATTTCTAACTAAAGCTGAGTACAGGTTTGCTAAAATCCCATGATATAGAATAAATGAGCAGAATAGATACCTTTATGGTCAGCTTATGCCATACCAATGAATTAATCTGTACGATGAATCCTTGTTGTGGGCCTGTTAAACATATGAAAGAAAACTATTACTAATTTGCCGATTATTTTTATTAGACTAGAGAACATTAAGGAAGTGTTGGAAATAAAGGTGCAAAAGACTAGAAAATCTATAGTTGTGGTTATAATCTAACGTATGTGAAAAGTTAAATGAGAAAAAAAAACTGTTGAGTAAAAAAAACTGAGATTTTTGAAAAGCCTTTAAATAAATCTTCTAATATTTTGACTTTAAGGTATGAAATGTTTGGGTAATATTACGTTTATTTTATAAGTGTAAAACATGAGAAAAAGGTGATAACTAAATGAGTTAATAATAAGATCGATTTATGCAAATCAGTAATTGAGTAATTTTGATAAATAATGTCGCACTTTAAAACCAACTTTTAAATAAACTCGCCGGATTTGCCAAATGAGCTTAAAATGTTTAAAACTTCATTTCCTTTAAAATTTGTAGGTATTCATAAAATAATGATATGATTGTGCTATCAAGTGAAGCGCATTTAATAATTTTTTTTGGTTCCTAAAATAGCTGAGATCGTCATGCACTGCGCAAATTAATTACCTGTTTCTGTATTTATTAAAAAACATCAAGGTGGCAAAAACATGCTTTGTTTATATGGCTGATAAATTGTAAATTTAAAACATGGAGATTCTCATTGGTGAATATTTTACTAACAAACAGAACAAAGTTGAATAGCTTTATACACTCGCACGCGATGTCTTGAACATTTTAAAATATTCTTTTTCATCAATAGTACCGGGGATAGTAATGAAAGCTTTGTCAGTTTGCAATTATGCATTATTATCATTTCCTCGATTATTTACTTTATAATTATTTCAGTTGCTTCAAAATCGATATGTTTCTAGAATGGAATGTTACATTGATTACCCCTGAGAAATGAATCATTCTATTTGATGGAAATAACTACTTTTATCCAATTTCTAAAAGTGCATGTGTTCTAAATTTGAATTTAGTTAGGTAAATTTAAAAACATTTGCATACGATAATAAGAAACAAAGTATGCATCACAAGGCTGAAAATATCTTTTTCAGATCATTGGAACCCGTGTTAGGTGAATTTGAAAAGTACGAAACATCAATTCGATGAAAATATTAGTCTAATACCAATATCTGAGTGTCAAAATACATAAAATATCCACAGCATTCCAGTGAAATTAATGTTTCTGTTCTTTCCGTCAAAACAGAAAGGAAAGGGAATTTCCCTCTGTGGATTCTCAAAAAATAGAAACAGACACTATAGAATTATCATCAATTTTAACGTCAAGGTCTACTTTCAGTTATCCTGCATTTTCAGTTTTTCTCATTCATCAAATATTGCATTGTTTGATTTTATTGATTAAAATTCTAATTATTCAAATTTATTAGAAATCTAATTATTTGAAACCAGTAAGTACTTTGTTTAGCCGAAATAATTTTCGTACTGATTAGGTAGTTTTAAGTATAGTGAGAATTTTAAATTTACGCACATTGAATGTAATGCATATACCAGATTGTATCAGTTCCGAAATATTATTTCTCAATGTCAAACCTATATAATTAACAGATACAACTTTTTCTAAACGTCGGCGGAAAGAATTATTAAATTATTCACATTCAAACAGGTAATATTCTGATTTGAAAATATTACTATTTTGCCAATTAATGGGTTAGGTAATAATGCGATATACTCTTGAAATGAAACACCTTTTGTTACCCGAATATTCGCGTCAATGGATTGGTTAATACTGGTGGCGGGAAAAAAGGGACTAATCGTTACTCGAGTACTCGTTACTCATATTACTATTACTCCTATATACTTAGTATCCGAAGTAACGATTACCAAACCAAACTATCAAACGAGTAATCAAGTCACCCATCCTAACGTTCCAAGTCCAAATCCGAATACGTTACTGGACTTTATTACCCAAATAAAAGCTTTAAATAGATTATTAATGCATTCGGCAATGGCACTAAAACACCTTTCAAGAATGGTCCCACATTTGGAAAATTAAAACTAATACAGATAAAACCTAAAGCCATGATCATCTCTAAAGAGAAAATCATTAAAAACACTCCTAAACTTTCAATAAATAACACAGAAATCGACTTCTCAAAATCTATTAAATATTTAGACATATTAATTGACTCCAAACTAAATTTCACCGAACATGTAAACAAAATAATCACCAACTCAAACCAAACAGCAGCCTACCAGTACCCTCTTCTAAATCATGAAAGCACTCTTTCATTCAAAAATAAAATTCTACTTTACAAGCAGGTTATCAGATCTCAAATTTGTTGACGACGCTCCAATTATCAGTCAAACATCCAAAACCAACATTTCCAAACTCCAAACCTTCTAAAACAAATTTCTTCGCAGGATAACACACGCACCCTGGTGTATCCGGAACTCCCAACTCCACGCCAACCTCGAAATGGATACCATAACGGAATTCATTTCGAAACTCCACTTAAAATTTAAAAACCGAGTCCTAACCCACGAAAATCCCCTAATCGAAGACACTTTCTCCCAAATAATTCCAAAACTAAACTTCCAAACCACATCTAGCCTCATAGCAGACCCTCCCTGGGAACACCCGCCTTGGCGTATATCGGCATTTTCCAAATTTCAACAAACTCTTAGACGTAAATAAATCTATTAGAGGATAAAATATCATACATTCAAGGGTTCCATATGGTATGTATAACTAAAGTGTCCGTGTAACAAATCCGAAGGGCACTAATAAAATACCAATATCGGTCCTCGACTTTCGTAAGACTAACGACTAGAACGAGTACTTGAATAACTGATCCGAAGTAACGAGTATTCAAAAGTAATCAAATCTCACACCACTAGTCAATACACAGAATTGACATTAATGGAGATATGAAAAAAACCTCGAATATTTCTCGAAGGCTATATCTTCGAACCAGTAGTACATGAATATATACAATTTCAAGAATAATATTTATTTTTGTATGCATATTTTTACTGAATACAAAACTTTCATTTTCACATATTCAGCGGTATTTATTGGCCAATTTAACTACATTTTATTCGAGAAGCTAGTAAAATATACGAAACTTTCCATGCAAAATAACGTGCTCAAATTAAATGTGTTGAAATAAAAAATACACACGGTCATTGCAAGTGATTTTTTTAAAATAGTTTCATTTATGTTGACACTTTCATGTAGAAATAATAATTTCATTTGTTACGTTCTCTAAACATTGCAATTTTACTTAAATCTCGTCATGAAATCATCTTTTTTCTTATCGTATATTTCAAAATTATAACTTTCTTGCCAAATTAAGGAGTCATCAACAAAAAAACATGCATTTTCGAAAACAAAGAATATTGATGGAAAAGGTGGAACAAAGGTAGGGGAATAGTAACAAAAATGTACGTAGTGCAAAAATCGAATAGTTTCGCTTTATGTTTTAACTAATTAATTATTTTTAACTTGAAACTGAATCGTCTCTTTTCTACAGGATTTCTCTTTAGGTGTTCAGTTAATTCATTTCCATTCAAGTTTGCACATAAAACCTTTATACTTTTTAAAAGATTGTTTATAACACATCCTTTTCTGTTATTGGCTGCTCTATTTTGCTTTCGTCTTTATGACACATCACCGCATTAAGATATTCAGTGTATCTAATTCACATTTAGTCTTACTCGGGAAAAGAGAAGCGATTACATAATTAAGTAAGTAAGTAAACGGTTAGTTATTTTCGACAAAACTGTTGGTATCAGTTCCGGTTATTAATTTCAAACGCCTTACTATTGATGAACATGATAAACTAAATTGAAGTTGATATAGATACTCCCCACGTTTCTAGAAATCCTCTTCCGTCAACCTTAGATGCATTTCTTTTAATAAACAGAAACTAATTAAATGAATTAGTGAAAGAAGCAGTGTTAGCAAAGCTGGTAGCTGAATTGCGTTTGCCGGCAATTATTAACCTAGAATAAGATAATTTTTATCTTTATTTGTTTGTTTAAATTAAGACTGCATGTACTAAACAAAGGCAGAAAGACCGATAGGTCGATAGCCTTTTTTAGAAATAAAGATGTTTACTACTACTAGTAATTTTATTTTTTTCTTTTGGATAGAGAAAATACGAACTGTCGAGGAATTGGTGTCAACACACTGTCCTGAAGGAATAATAGTGTGATGTTGCAGTAATGTAAATAGTCACTTTAACTGGTAGATGATTCTGAACCATCCCATTAAATCAATTTTGTTGTTATTCCAATAAACTTTTGTACCAGGAGAATAAAAGGCAAATTTCTGAAAGCTTCAAGTTAATAGTGTTTTATAGGGTCTTCAAAAGGAAAATGATAAACGACGAATGTCATAAATAATAATCGAAAGAAACAATAGATATATATGAGGGAAATAATAATAACAATATTAAAGGGGTATTAAAATGCATCTCATTCGACCGAAATAGGTTCGGCACTTAGCACTTCACGTCAAATTAGTATTAAAGAAAACAGAGTCTTGGATAAAGAGGGTGAAAGCTTTAAGCACTTAAGAGAAATCTTTCCGCAATTAAGTGACTCAAAACTTAAGGAAGGTACTTTCATTGGACTTCAAATAAGAAAACTTATTAATGTGAGGGCACCTGAGCGAAATGACTATTCCAATTTAAACAGCGCGAGTCGAATGTGACAATTTTAATTCAATTTACCCCATTCTACCCAAGTGCATTAAATTAATAGGGAATTAAAGCGCAGATGTGTAATTAAGCATTATTATCATTTAAGTCCGCTTGTGATTATAAACTAATGTTAACCGAAGCCAAACAACATGGATTACCGAATGTTCGCTGAGCAAAATTTCGGTGATTATTAAAAGTTTAGCAAGTCTGATTTGTATTCCTTATATACCATTTAGAGAACAATTTGAAAACATTAAATCGTTCAAACAATTTTGTTAGATTAGGCAAACCTGAGTTGAGCAGTATTTGCCCGATTTCATTTCTAGAACTTTCATGAGGCTTACTTTTCAGACTATTTGATGAAATAGTGGTTGGCAGCCCAGATGTATTTGTTGCCGCTTTCAGAATTTGTTAAATTAATGACAATGACTGGAATCGAAGACCAATCGAAGTTTCAAAAGTGAATTTCCCCTTCAAAATAAAACCGTTTTACCGAGTTTGGGCTGGTAGAAGATACACGCTGGCTGAAAGCCTACATATTTTAATTTTGACTGCCCACCAAAATTGCTAGATCGCGGTAATCGAAGGTCGGATCGGAACAAAACCATCGACTGACGAAAAGGATTTTTTTTGTTGGATAAAGTATTTTTTCTTTAACGGTAGTTGCCCTTTTCGTGTAAATTATCAAATACGCTTTAAATGCACTAACATATATCGAATGGATTCACTTTTGTCGCTAATTGCTGTATTAACACCTTTAAGTGGAAACTAATAGTTAGTTAATCATAAGGTTTAAATCGAGTGTTGGATAGTTGCCGCTCTCATAATAGCTTATATTAATTAAGTAGCTCCATCTGTTGGATTTACTAAAATGGATTCACCATCAAGCCGGAATATTACCAAAGGAACATCAAAGACGCCGACAAAGTACTGCGCAAAAGACGTTACTTTGACCGGCGTCGCGGTGCCTAGGTAAAATCAATACATTTTAAATAATTTTCCTATTCTTTAAAAAACCCCTTTCAGTCTTCAATTGTAAATGGTTTATCGAAGATTACTCTTCGTTAACCAGAATGAATGTATTTCGTTAATTTAATTTTTCGTTAAATGGTTGTGTCTTTCTTCAAATCAGTTTTATTGAGATGTTGTAAAGATCAATTTCGAAATTCAAGTGTTGCTCTACATGTCGTTCATCGGCCGAAAACGAACGTTAATATGGAAAAGTGTGCGTTTGTTGAAATTGCTGCTGTTCACATGTTGTTACATTCTAGGAATAGATCCGGATGCTAAATTGTTGGCAGGTCTTGTTCCCACTTAGATAAAGCCCCAGATAACTAAATTAAATCCAGTACTTCAACGAATTAGGTAGGTATTTCTAGGCCTGGTTACTAAAATATTTATGTAGGTAGTACGTAATATTCCGCGGTCTCCTAAAAAGAAAACCTTGGTAATTGTTAGGGACATGAGGCCTTGGTCAACCTCGCTAAAAATGTGCTCACCTTATAGATAATACTTTTATTAACAAATCAACGTGGTGTTTAAGCAGAAAATGTGGTTTTTGACCACTTTTCAATGATTACAATACACTGCTTTTCCATAAGATCACAAAAGATGCCATTATAATAATTATTTAGTTTGCAGTCAGAGTGTACCGGCAAAAATCAATATTTTCTAACATGTTGCGAAATGTACACCAGTAGCATTTTTTTAAAATTTAGTAGCAAATTTCTAAAGGGGAATTCCCATTTCGTATGGAGATAGCGCCTCAACATTAATTTAAAAAATGCATCTAACCAATACTAACCCAAACCAGCAAAAATTTAAGAAATGAATCGAATCGTACAAAGAAAATGTAGAATTGGCATACGAGCGAAATTTTCCGACCTGTGTCACCGTGGCTACGGTTGGAAAGACAACAGGAACATAATGACATTCTCTTTCATATTATGGGAAAGTAGTAAATTTCAATGAGTGAAAAGTGGTCAAAAACCGCATTTTTATTAAAAACACCACTAAGAAAACTTATTAATAAAAAAATTATTTATTAAACGAGCACATTTTTAGCGGGGCAGACCAAGGCTTTTGATTTTTTCCAGTGATTTTTTTGATGATGATGATTCAGTTGATGCTTTTGGCCAGTGATTTTGATAAATATCGACAAACTAGCAGGTTATAGCCTGGAATATATAAAAAAGATTCAAGGGTTATCTTATATACACTTGAATTGCATACACACTTTAATGCAAAAGGCTTTTTTGATTGCGAACAGATCAAGTTTTCTGCAAAACTGAATTTTGCATAAGATATCAATATACAAAATAATGCCATCCTCAAAAATTAATAAAGTTTATGGGGTATTTCCTGTCAGTTCTGGAAACAACATTATAGATTTTCGCAATTTTAAAATATATTTTTTCCGATTTTCTTATGGTTAAATTCCAAGCGGAACTATCGTTTGGAAAAATATTGAAAGTGGTGCCTTTCGGTTTGAAATACTTACAATTTTGAAACTTACATAGTTATATTGATAATAGGCGAATAGTGGTAATTTCTGAAAATATTTTGACAACACTTAGGGATCTTCAATTATACAGGATGTTTAGTAAGTAGATCCATTCCTTGCAGGAGGTGAGAGTGCAAGTAATTTAGGATATATTTCCTTAATAGACCATATTCCGAAAACTCTTAGTTCCCGATCTATAGGGTGTGATAGTTTTAATTAAAAAAATGATATATATTAATATTGCGGAATCCGCTTGGAATATTTTTATGAAATTTTACAGGCTTAGGCACTTAACAACAATACATGTTATGTGATAAAAAGTTTGTCTCTAGCTTTTCCAGTGGCGTGGGAACAGGCACGGCTTATTTTTTTTATCATATAACATGTATTGTTGTTAAGTGTCTAAGCCTGTAAAATTTAATTAAAATATTCCAAGCGGTTTCCGCAATATTAATAAATAACATTTTTTTAATTAAAAATTTAACAGCCTGTAGATCAGAAACTAAGCGTTTTCGGAACATGGTCTAGCCACGAAATTACTTGCATTATCACCCCCTGCAAGGAATGCAATTACTTACCAAACACCCTGTATAAAGTACGCAAAAATTGGAGTGTCTCGGATTTTAATATTTAGGCATGCTTTCATTTTTGCGAAAAAAAGTTCTGTTGGAAGGATCTGGAAATGAATTTTGGAGTACTTGAATATCTGTCTTTTGATGAAACAATTTTCGAAGCTATCATGGACCTTGAGTTCTCGAAATTTCCTTGAGACACTTAAGATTGAGAAACGTAATGATTTAAATTAGTAGTAGTAAACATCTTTATTTCTAAAAAAGGCTATAGACCTATCGGTCTTTCTGCCCTTGGTTAATACATGCAGTGTTAATCTAAATAAAAAACAAATATGAAAATTCTCTTATTCTATTTTAACAATACTATTAAATAAATAAGACTTCAGTGGCAAGAAGAAATTATTTTATTGTCCACTAGTCCGTTGCGTTTGTAAGTGTTCGAGTAGCGTTAATGTAGGGAAACGGAAGCGGGATTGTCTGGTTGGTCTTGTAAGACAAAGGGGATTCAGTATGGTCCAGTTGTAGGGGTTGTTTGTCCATTTTGTCTGTAGCTGTATGAGTCTTTCCGAGATCTTTGTCATGTTTGTGCGTTCGTATAGTAGTTGGGTGTGATTTAAATTATTTGTTAAAGAAATCAGCATATCAGCAGACGCTTCCAAAATAATGCATTTATTAAAATAAAACGTAAAACAAAACTTAACACGTATAGCTGCCGGGATTGGATACCACTAAACAACTGGAGGTAAGGATGCTGGTTTCCAGGTATCTCGTATACCTGGAAACGAGTAGAAATGCTCAATGTACTGGCCGGTTTTTTCTGCCCTGCCGCCGCCTGCCTGGGTGCATCCTCGAGGGTGGTCTTATGACTATAAAAGTTTCGAGAAGTCAAGTACAAAAACAAACTTCGGTTACAGGTTTCTAAATTATAAACAAGGATTTACGCAGAAATCCAACAGTATTAATACTGTTTATCTGGAGAAATTTAGCAAGAAACACTTCGGAGTTTTTCATGTTAAGCAATTTAAGCTTGGCTTTCATCCTGGCGATTTGTTTTCTTATTCACTCTCTGCTCTGGAAGCCATCGCCGTTTTTCTTCCAATTTTCATCATTGTTCTTTTATTGTGGTTTCACCAGTTACGGAGGTAATTTAAAAGTTAAATAACGACACTTCAGAATATCAATCTAACATCAAGTTTATACCGGATCAATTACTAACGATTAGCTTTGTAACCTTTTAACGACCTTATTAAACTTATAAAGACGACAAGTCATACTCAATTTAAAAACTGCAAATCCAAGTGTTATCAATCAATAAAATTTGCTGAATAAAAACAGTGAGGACCGAGTCTATATATCCTAAAAAATCCGAGCATTTGGTCCGAAAAAAAAACGATAAATTTTGAAAACCCTGTCTGAATGTGAACAAAAGGGTTTATAAATTTATACGGTTTGCGGCATTGATTTTAAAGCTAATTCCAGGAAAATTCTAAATAATGTGTGTCAGTTATTTATGCTCCACTATCCCGCAAGGAAATTAAAGCCTAAGTGATGGAAGTTTTAAAACAGGATTTCCACTTAACGAATACATTAAAATGAAACAAGAAATAATACCAAATGTTTACGATATTAATGCAAGCTGGTATATGAAGTTTAAATGGATATTTGTTATATTATGAGATATCTAATTGGATTAAATTAATTATCGTTATGAGCTACTATACAGAGGGTGTTTAGAGAGGGTTATCTGTATAGGTGTTCTAGTTTTACTTTACATTATTATAAATGCAAGTATTTCCTCAAGTCGTATTTATCAGACAACCCTCGTATTCGAAATGCTGTTGACCATATCAACTGAGTTGCAAGTCGTTGTGTATTTATTTCGAGCTGGGTTAGTTGGAATTACAATAAAGTGCTTTGTGTACAATTATTTAACGCTTCGCATTGGTTTTTGGTGATAAACTAATTCTGGCGTTGTTTGTGTTACGTTTACCTCAAATACTAATTTTAATTGTATAACATTAAATGATTAATTAAAAACATTAAAACATTGAAATGATCAAAATACAAATACGTAAAAGTCCGTTTTTTTGTAATAGTATTTCAGAAGGTTTCAAGTTTAGTGAGAAATATTGATAAATGTGTAACTTTCTTCTTAGTATACCTATTTTGCTCCATTCCTGTCTTTTAGTAGATATTTTTAAGAGAATTTTTTTTCCCAGCACGTTTACCAAATATTTGCAATGTTTTGAGAATAGATTTGATTTATGCCATAGACCATAAAACTTGAAAATGCAGTATTTTTTTGACAATTTATAGTTTGTTTTCTGTTGAGATGGGTTACCAAAATCGACAACTTTTATGAACATCCTTAAATGTTAAACTTGATAATTTAAAAATCCATAACTATAAATAATAGTGCATAGCAACAAAACCATTTGATCGTGGACAGGTCATGTACTATTTTATATTATAAGGCGTCTCACTTACCGAAACGCGATTTTCTTCCAAAAATGGAGGCATAGTATTAATTCATTTCAGGTTTTTGCAAGTTAGCGAAACTTTTTCAAGACCCGTGAAAACTCCAAAATGAACACGTTTCCGACATTTGCTGTAAATAAATATAATGCGAATTTTGCTATAGCTCTTTTGCTGCACCTATTGCAAAAACTAATATCAAGACAAACAACAAAACTTTAGCAACTTGAATCAAAATACGAAATGTGAACCAAGGGTATAATTTTATTCTTTATAGAAGAAACTTTCTAGGAGGTTAAAAAGTTGTTTGAAATTGTACCAGCATTAATTTGAACTTTGAAAACAATCGAGCTTCTTTGAGAATTGCGGCTGAAAGCTTTTGGTTAGTTATCAGTTAAAATATGACTGAGTGACTGAGTGAAATTCATTTTACTTACTTACTTACTGTAATACATGTAATTTTTTATGAGGTTTTATTAAATAATATCGCACAATATACTATCCCCGAAGCGATGGTTTCTTAAAACTATCTCTTGATAGAAATCATTGTTGGTTCGAGTTCCATAAACCTTAATATACTTGCATGCACATATAAGAAATGCTTATCTTTATGTAGTTCCATACAATATTGCTTCTTGCATTGCTGCAGTGGAAGAATAAATCCCGGGTTCAGTCTGAATGCGTGATTTTCGTATGCAAGAAGATTGCAAACGCAACTTTGAACTTTTACTTATGATTTCCAGAGGATTATTTGTGCTTTCTCATGCTTTTACTGAGACAAATTATGAATTTGTTCTACCTTTTCTCTAAATGAAACTGAACTGTGTTTGAACGATGCAACTGCAAATTCATGCAAATCGGGAAAAAATTGAAACTGTGAAGAAAAATTGTTCGTTTTTAGTTTTTCATATATTTTTTTATGGTTCGCAATCTCCAAATGTATTTAAGACGACAAGTTGGTACTAACCAACAAATATTGTGTTAGATTTCCACATCTAACTTTTCTGCACTAATTTAATTATTACATTGTTAAATTGGTGAAAATATAGATATCTAAATTTTCTCATAATTTTTACGATATTATATAGCGGGTTTCAATGTTACGAAAATGATTCTGACAGTATTAATGGAACCGATTAAAATGTAACATAAAAGCGATTGGATTCAATTAATGCTACAAGACGCCCGCTATTGCCTTTCGAATAGAAGGCGTGTCGAATAAAGTTAAGAGTTTTTTGAAATGCAACCTTGAATATAATTGTATCTTTGAGGCTACCTTGATGTTCCAGACACATCTCTTAGGGGATATACTATCCCTGCAAAATAATTTAGTTTTTTCATATGATACATGAAATAAAGAATGCAAATATTTATTTAACAAAAAAACTGTTTTCAATTATAGCTTCTATAGGATGAACAAAATCATCTGCTCATAGTGCAATTTGCAATATACATTAATTGATAGCACTACCAATTGTACATTCAATGTGCCTTAAAATATGATAGGGTCTGGATAATAAGGGACAAAATAATGGATAGGACATTCGATATTGTATACGGGAGAAATGTCGTTTACAAATTTCTCGGCAAACAAAGTTGGCCGAAAGTATGCCTAATACGTTTAATATGGAACATACTGTATAGCGCATTAGGATTAGAATGTATATTCGTTTAACCCAGTGAAAATGTGTTTGTATTGATTAAAGAAATATTATTTGCTTAGTATGAGGATGAATACAAAAAAATTTAACTAAAGTAAGAACTTTAGTTAAAGTTAAAGTTAAGTAGATTCCTTACTTTAACTAAAATCTTGTGGAAAAAAAGTGGAAATTTCAAAGCCGAGCGAAATTTGAAAAGAAACTGAGATTAATAAAATATAAAATGCCATACAATATTGAAATGAAAGAACATATTTATTTTTATATATGCTATAAAATACACTAACGAAATAAAAACTAATTATATCGCGTCTGTATGAAAGTAATTGGGTTACGTTCTGTGGTAAACATCGAAGTTTCAAGAAGTTGATGTGTCTTTTTGAGCGGTTTGAGCTTATCAATTATCCATTATGTTTCCTTGCACAGCGAGGGAGTATGACGATGTTCATTTTATTAACTCGTTTGAGATAGCAAATCAGCAGCTGTTTGGCTTGCAAAACTATGGCTTGAAATTTACAAATGAAGCAATATCGTTATTTTTTGTATAATATATATCTGGTTTATCTATCTAGCTCTCACCGTTTCTCTACAATATATACTGCCATGACATATACAATTACAACTAACAAACAACAACAAAGACTAACAAACACACAATGACATGGTTTTATAAATGGAGACTAACACCAAACCGGTCAAAAAAACAACTTCTGCTCACAAACCACAGACTCAACGCTGACTCCCTACAATAACTGCCAGACGCCAAACGACACAACCAAAAAACGACGTAAAATACCTTGGAATCACAATTGACCACAACCTTAAATTCACTAAACACATACGAAACATCAGGGCAGAAACAATAAAGAGAACAAAACACTTCCGATCACTAACCTACAAAGACAGAGGAATTAGCACAAACACCGCCACCAAAATATATAAAGCTATTTGTAGACCCTTGCTAGACTTTGGACATATACTCATGACCAACGGAACAGAAAGGACAAAACGTTATACACAACAACAGAACAAATTGCACTAAGACTAATAACACGAATAAGACACCCCCAAAACCCCACTAACACAACACCCCCCCCCCCAACTACTATACGAACGCACAAAACTCCACTGAAATTTTATTTATTTAATAGTATTGTTAACCTAGAATAAGAGAATTTTCATATTTGTTTTTCATTTAGATTAAGACTGCATGTATTAAACAAGGGCAGAAAGACCGATAGGTCGATAGCCTTTTTTAGAAATAAAGATGTTTACTACTACTATATATCTAGAATGTTTTTGGGCTACTATCAAAACGACAGTACCTGGTGTCTCGCAAATTAAAATGTATTTATTAAAAATATTATATCAACTACAACTCAGCGTGTTACAAGTCAGACGAATGACAGTTAAATAATAGCAAAATACAAAAATGAGTTTCTATTAAGCTACTTTCTATTTCAAACATTTAATAGTGCGCACAGTTCAGCCTAAATGTTTATTTGCCTATTAATGTATGGATCTCAACACATCTTAGAAACTCTGGATAGTATCAGTGAAACAGTTGGCAAAGTTTGAAAAAAAATGTTTAAATTATATTCCTACTAAATAAAATTAAGCGATTTAGTTGATGAACGAGGAAGTAAAGATAATTTACAAAACTTTAATAATTACCTTGCGTCTTGCCAAAAAAATAGACAACTTAGAACTCGTTGATATTCACCATTCTGGAAATCTTAAAATCGGCATCCAGTACTGCGTCTAAGGCACAGTGATCTGCAGGTACCGGTGTTGGCTGGCCCCAGTAGTAGTAGTAGTAGTAAACATCTTTATTTCTAAAAAAAGGCTATCGACCTATCGGTCTTTCTGCCCTTGTTTAGTACATGCAGTCTTAATCTAAACAAACAAATAAAGGTAAAAATTATCTTATTCTAGGTTACTAATTGAATAATTTTAATTCTGGCAAACAGAGATCTTGGATTTATTGCCCAGTAGTCAGTTACTATTGTAAGCGTTCAAGTAGCGTTGATGTAGGGAAACGGAAGCGGCATTGTCTGGTTGGTCTTGTAAGACAAAGGGGATCCAGTATGGTCCAGTTGTAGGTGTTGTTTGTCCATTTTGTCTGTAGATGTATGAGTCTTTCCGAAATCTTAGTCATTTTTGTTGCTGGCCCCAGTTTCTTGAAAATAACCATTTGAATTAGTCTTTTGTCCTAAAAATGTTCTTGATGTATTAATGCTAATATATTCAATAGTTTCATTCTACATCTTAACGCTTATACTACGCGTTATACTATTGAAGTTACATAAATGCAATCAAATTCTCACCTTTTTTCTTTATAAAGTAATACTGCAGGGATTTTCAGGAGTTTTCTGGTTTCTTAAGGAAATTCCTGATCCAGCAAATTGTTGCTTTGCAAGAGCATCAGCGAAGATGTCCTGAAAAGTGCATTCATTCCACTGTTCCTGCAAAATTAAGCAAGGTGTGATGTGTTCTTACCTTTGCTGGTAAATGTATACCGGCTTCAATGCATTCAAATCTATACCTAGCCGATTAGTTAATGAGGGACTCAAAAGTCGTTTTCCAAATAATTAGCTGGTTGAGATGCAACGTTAATCTTGGACAGTAACCCCGTGAAGAAAGCTCTCTCTGATAAAACACGATCTATCTGTGATTGAAGTATTTTAAAGTTGCTACTGAGAACGGATGGATTGTGGACTATTAAATTATTTTGTATCCTCAAAAAAAATTATAGCGGTTAATTTTTACACCTATAACAGTTCTGATAATCGTCGTCTGTCGAAACTTTTTGGTTAAATTTCAAACCGCAAAGTGCTCTAAATACAGTACAGTAAATTGCTCCGCAGGTTCGTAAATCTGTTTTTTGTATTAACGAATCAATAAAATGTTTCCTAATTTTCTTTAAAAAATATAAACAAATCAATCAATTCAGATATAAGATACTGTTTGTGCCTTAATGTTGTTGTAGTTAATTGTTCCTGTTTAGAAGGAGGTTTTTGTTTTCTATTTGTGCGTGTATTATTCCTCTACTTTCTCTAATTCTTGTTGAGGAACCTAGAATTGAGCAAGGTTTGAACAGTTGTATTTGTTGGTTAATAGACATGATTACAGATTTTGAAATACCGTTCTATAATGTAGGTACACGTCTGCTATTTCCAGAAAAACATTATTTTCTCAATAAATTATATGTTGCCGCAAAATATCGTATTTTTATCTTTATATTTTGAATTAACCGCGAAAACGCGTAGGTGCCGTGACGCTCTATTGTGACGTCACGCCTTCGTAAATTTTGCAGTGTGCCTATGCTCAAAGAAGAAAGTTTACAAAATATACATTTTAAGTGTTAAAAATGAATTCCAAATGTTACAAGTGGTGTAAGGTTTCTCTGTGAAAGGAGAAGAAAGTGTGTGAAAACACATCAATACAACACCTAATAAATTGTATGTTTACGTTCCAAACAAGAAAATAATCAGATAAATTGCTAAAGCTCGCAGGGCGGAACCCAGCAGATGTAGTCACGAATTCAACACTTCATTTATATGTAGGGCATTTTGATAAAAGTATTTACTTTAGATTCATGGGTGTGTAATTCAGAATCTGTTTTTGAGATTAAATATCAATTATATAAGCCTTATATAAAGAATTTACTAAGGCTATGTTTGTTTTCGTTTTTGTTATCTTTCCCTGTATACTACTTATTCTCCTTTCAGCAGCCTAATGAAATGGAAAACTATATGATGTATCATTTTCTGGGCTCGGTATCACAACTGCATATGAATCAAGGGTCTATTCCCCAAAAAAAATACATGCCATCTAAACAGGAAGACACGAACATATGATACTATTGAACGACCATATATACGTAAGAAGGGAAAGATGATGGCTCTTGAGGAATGTGAAAAAAATTGATAATTGAAATCTTTTGATGTTGAAGAAATTGTACCCGGAAGTTCAGGTAGATATGTTTCCAATATTTACGTTATTTTAAGAACACACGCGGTGATTCTTTACGAATGCGTGCCGTCATGCGCTCTGATTGGTGTTTCATTTAACATGGCCGATTGCAGTATTTCATTTAAAATATTGTTGATCTCAATATTTATATTAACAATCGGTCATTTTTTAGAATATTTTCAACATATATTTTTCTCGAAAATAATTTATTCGTTGGTTCTTTTATACTGTCATCACGCCTATTGTCAGGTATCAAATCTTTAAAGTTCACGCGGTGACATTAATGTCGTGACATCTAATGCCGTGACAATAGCCAGTGTCACGGTGTCGTATATCAAACCATTTTGATATGTGACACTAACGTCGCAACACTGACCTTCAACTGTTCAGACAATAACACTTGTGGCATTCACAAATTACTCTATATTGACTGATATTTAAATTCTACCTGTGGAACCCCAATCGGAAGGATGTGAGCACTGCATGTAACTGATTGTCATTATGTCGTTTTCTAAAGCTTGAATCCTGATTACACTATATAATGACTTATTTCTCGTTTATGAAACCGGAGCAAACCATTCCAATAAATATATCTCTTAGCTTGATTAAGGAAAAATATTTCTGGACTATGATGATGGACTAGAATTGCATATACTAGTTTTGTTGTAGGAGTTTTATCTCGTATTCATCACAATATTATTTGGCCATTTAAACTATATTCGCAAAATTCTTTGGTAATATTACGATGAATGCAAAGTCTTTGACTTTTATGATTTTCCATTGATTACTTATAGATTAATAATTAAATTAGTTACAAAATTTCATTGGTCCACCACATATCTAACTTGATCCAATAATAATGAAGACCCTAGACCCCAAGAGCTGCCCCATATGCTCAAAATTTATCGTAAATGTCGAGGAAACTTGTGAGCGTTAGAAATATAAAACATCTACACTGTGTATTGCATTAAAAACAATTCCTTGAGTATAGTTTATATAGCGAACTATTATTATCTGTAGATGAAGAATACCTGATTGAAATACTGCTTCAAAACAAGAGCCGGACACTCTGACTCTCAGACTGACACAAAACTCAAATTGCAAAATAATGAAGTATAAAAAATGACTGAACATTTTAAAAAGCAAATAGGTATGTCTTTTGTTGTATACTTAGAACTATTTAATTTTCTTAGAAATCTAGCAATTCATTTTACTTAGGAATATTAAATCGCTTGTATTTATTAAAGAAATTCATATGGAAATAAATATTTTCTTTAACTGTAAACAGTTACTCGAAATCTGCGTTTTATAACATAAAAAAGTAATTGAAAGATGTTTTCTTTCTTGGGGATTCGGTCTGGGCAGTGGTGAAAAAAAGAAAAACCTTTTCAGCTACCAAGTAAGTAAATAGTTTTAAAAATTTATTATTCACAATAATAAAAAAAAAGATTTCTTTAAAGAAACAATTAATGATTATTTTTATCAGACACCGCACCCAAAGAATTCAGAATAAAACCTATTTCACATAAAAAGAAAACATAACAAAAGGAGAATTTTGGAGGAATTCCGAATTTGTGACGTTGCGATTAACATTGGAAATAAATCAGTTCGATGTACAGGGCCTTCAGCTCATCATTGCAGTTACTGTAGTTCGTCCCTTTATCTCTCCACAAAATGTAATTGTGAAATAATTTTAATCCATGACAACTTATAACCCAGCAATGTGACTCAGGTGAACAACTGTAAAATAGTTCCACCTTCCACTCAGACTGTAGCAATAATAGGATTCTGAATGGTTCCCAGACTTCTCATGAGAAACAATTAGCAGTGAGTACCCTGTATATGTATTTTAAGTTTTCTACCCCGTTTACTTCATAGTTTATGTTTGATTGAATTTGTGTAATAACTCTTCCAGCCCTGAAGAAGGCGGTAATAAACCGCCGAACGCTTGGTAGCTGAAAAGTTTTTCTTTTTTTCACCACTGCCCAGAGCGAATCCCCAAGAAAGAAAACCTTTCTTTCAATTATTCATGTATCGGTCAAAAAACTATCACTTATAAAAAAAGTAATAGAATTTGTTTATTATTGCTGCCGTCCATGACTGATGGAAACTTTATACTTTTTAATCCTAAAACTGATACTGAATTTTAATAATCCAAGGCTCTTTTGAGAAATATTTTAATAAGAAACAGTCAACAATCGCTCATCACTATAACTGAATAAAATAAATTCCAAATTATATAATGCCTATGTCTAAAAAAAGAGAATGATTATGCAAAAAAACATTTTGTAGGCTATGTTCATTTCTTATTAAAGCTGAATAATATCTTTAATTTTCAAACCTTTTTTTAAAATCTTTAAATTCCAAAATACAACCTTGCTTTAAAGTAAGAGAAAGGCAAGTTAAGAAAATAATCTATTCAATTTCATATATTCAATTCAAAGCCCAAAGCAGTGAAACACTCGCTCAAAGGCGATGTTGGGAATCGTGTTTCCATTCTTTGCCTCAAATTCACTTATCAACAAACTTTTGACATCGTTCTGCGTGTGTGAGCAATTAAACCAATTGAAGCGAGCCTATTTCATTGGCAAGCGTAATTAATTCAACAAAAAAATAAAATCGACATATCCTTAAATAAATTCATTAGTGACAGTTTTTATCTTTTAACAATTGCGGAAAACTTCAAAAATTGAAGTTAATGTTTGCTAACTTTGATGAATTGTTTAAAGAGAACGGTATGATCGTTTCTTACATATTTGATATGCAGGTAGAATATTGGTTTGGTTGGTAAAAGTCCAACTCCTTCATTAATTTGGTTTTAACCTCAAGGTCCGATGGAGTCACCCCGACATTTGCTATCCCCAACCGATGATTTTGAAGATCCAATTACTGGATTCCCTAAAGTAGAGATGTGGCTTCAAAAAAATTTTCGGGAACGCCCTAAGAATTTAAATCTGGTATCCGAGCAAGGGCAGGCAACATCACTCGTTCCTGCAGCGTTGATCCCAACCCATCCGATGACTTTACGTCCAAGAAAACGAAGAAAACTAAATAAGGAAAACAAAGCTCTCGGTGCTACACTTTTAGAATAGGTGTTTCAAAGATTAGTTCCGACCGAACGTTTTCATCAACAGTCATTTTCCATAGTTTAACTTACTTAGTTCCTTACAAACTTCAAATTTTTTATATGTGGAAATCGACGGTCGGTTTTACAGACAATAAACTTTCAGATTCAGATACATATTTTACCACTACCCTTATAATTAGATATTTTTTTAATTTTAATTATATATAATTATTATTATTAATATAATTTTAATTTTTAATTTAACGTAATTCCGAATATTCAAAGGAACGATTTTTTGTACAAAAACAATTTGCGCTATTAACTTAATAATTGAATTTGTTAAATAACTACGCATTTCCTTCAGATTGATAAAATTTGAAATAGTCTAATAATAGTAGGTAATGCTAGTGTCTTGATGTTTTAACAGCTTAATATTTGCATATTTGGAAATCATTATTTCAAATTTTAATAGTTAAAACAAGAACTTGGCTAAACTCCTAATTTAATAAATTATATATGTATCTCCATATATCCCGAAAAGAAAAAGAAGAAAATAAAATATCGTTTTATTTGCAAATGGAAATTCTCTGTAATATAGAGAAAATATTGGCATATGTATAAGAAAAAATCTATACAGGGTGATTCAGAACCATAGAATGAAACTTTCAGGGATTGCTCGGATGTATCAATAGAAGGCATCTGAGTATAAGCAGAGATTAGTAGAGATCAACTAATCTCTGGTATAAGAACTTATGCCCAACAATATTTGCTTAAAGCGTTACCGGCCATGACCTTTTAAGCCCCTTCTGTGCAAAAATATGTATTCTCAAGTGCATAATGCATCTTATTTTAACCGGTGTATAACGCAAGTTTATTGCAATCCTTCGATGACCTTCCAATCCTGGCACTTTGAATCCTAACTTGTACGATAATGGTGCAGAGCAGCAAGAACGGTTCATTTCGAGAAAGCTGGTTTTAACCGAGTTGTCAATGACCTTTGATTAGCATGTCTCAAATTGCGCATGGTCGGGGTACCACCCAAACATCCCATTGGCGTGTGTTGCATAAAGAACTATCCGTACTAGGCCTAGGTAATACTGTGTCTTAAGGCACTTGTGTGTTGATGCTGCTCTCTGTGTCCATGTGCCGCGACACTTGGCCTCTTACGACGCGGCACTTTAAATAACACTTCACATGTAATCTTATTCAAGATGGCAGGCTTCGGATTGCAGTACGTGAAGGCCACGCGCAGTTACCATATGGTTTCCGAACCTCTCGGCAGGGATTATTTACCTACATTATAAAGACGTACGAGAGAGCTCCACTTTTAATCTTATTTTTAAACCCTCATTATTACATGTAATATACAGTCTCGTCAGAAGCCTAGCGAGGGGGGGGGCAAGGTGGTGAATTCTTATTTATCTCGGTTCGCTATGGCTCGCATAGGATGCTGATCGCAGTACAACATCTGGGAATTCGATATTTCAAAACTACGACGAAAATCAAAAAACTAATTTAAATGGTTTTGTCAGCCCTTGCATACATAAAGGAACAGCAGTCATTCGGTCATAATTTATGGCTGACCCAGCAGCTTCGAAACCAATCACAGATACACTAACACAGAACAAATTGCACTAAGACTAATAACACGAATAAGACACCCCCAAAACCCACTACACAACACCCCCACCCAACTACTATACGAACGCACAAACATGACAAAGATCTCGGAAAGACTCATACAGCTACAGACAAAATGGACAAACAACCCCTACAACTGGACCATACTGAATCCCCTTTGTCTTACAAGACCAACCAGACAATCCCGCTTCCGTTTCCCTACATTAACGCTACTCGAACACTTACAAACGCAACGGACTAGTGGACCATAAAATAATTTCTTCTTGCCACTGAAATCTTATTTATTTAATAGTATTGTTAACCTAGAATAAGAGAATTTTCATATTTGTTTTTTATTTACATTAAGACTGCATGTATTAAACAAGGGCAGAAAGACCGATAGGTTGATAGCCTTTTTTAGAAATAAAGATGTTTACTACTACTACTATGCCCATATTAACTAAAAGCGCATTGCAGTTATCGAAGTATAAAGAAAGAATTAGTAGGGTGTACCTATACCTAATTGCACATATGAAACAGCATTTCAGATAGAAAAAACATCAGTTGACCGAAGCTGCTGAACAAAAGATTAACATTAAACAATAATAAATACGTGACGCAATATAAAGAAGCATGAATACGTGTGCACCCGAAGATTAGAAATTAAATACAAGTAGTTGAATTCATACACAATTTTACTACGCTACTTTAAACATGTTACTCTGTATATCAAATGAACATTTCATTACATAAAAGAGACCCTCACCCTTTAATCTGTTTCTTTTGTTCTCCTGATCATAAGTTTCAAATATAAGTTGCATTTTGAACTTGATCAATAATATTTTGTTTATTTATAAGCACACTTTTGATTCATGATTTTTGTTCAGTGTTTAATGTTTCTATTCAAGTTACGTTTTAGAGTTTAATACTAGCAAATAAATTCTGGTAATTGGGTTTGAACATTTATTTATGAATGAATTTTTGCTAAATCATGCATAACTAAAATTTCTTACATGACTAGTATTAAGAACAGGGATCAATAAAGAAGAGGGACAATTGAATTATTTGAAGCAACTAAATGGGTTGGTTTTTGAAGTTCGAGTAAATTTGCCTTTTCTTAGGAGCCAGTTTATCGTTCTCTTCCTTGAAATTTTGGTGTAGCCATTGCAAGATTATAAATCTTCTGTAAGAGCAGTACTTAGCTATATTGCTCGTTCCGCTGTAGGTACTACTTTCTGACAGGTTTCCGTCGCGTCTGGAATAATAAAATCCAGTTAGTGTAAAATATAATCTTTAATAAAGAAATTGATTATGCCTAAATTGTATTAGGTTATAGGGTCTAGCACGTGTCTTCAGTTTCTTTATGTACTTGTTATGATACTTGCTTTTTGATTGATACTATTTATTTAGTTATTAGCAGTTTAAGAACATCTAACTTACTGATTAGAAGTAGAACTTTGGGAATCCATCGTTACAACTGGACTGCAAATGTTCTAACTCACCAGCAAGGAATAAATCATTTCTCGGCAGAGAAGGCAATTGGAACTTTGACAATAATGACACTTATAAAAAGTCAATCGGATTCTGCGCGGTGATGCGAAATTGTTATGACTACGCGAAACTTGAGAGAAAATAATCAAATTATTTTTGTTCGCAGGCGTAACATCGCGGCTGGTTAGGATGCCGATTTTGCGTATTTCACTTTATTGATTTGATTTTAATTAGTTACTATTTCAATATTAAAAATATGAATGCTGAAGTTGAAAAGCAACATGTTAAAGACAATATGTGAAATTTGTCCCCCTCTAAAAGGTAGGTATATAATTGTTACTCTAGGTTAGTACTTTTAATATCCCAACCAAATGTCGATTACATTTAAAAAAAATAAATCGGGTTAAATAAGAATAAATTCAACTAAAAAAACTATTTCTAGTTATATAAATATCTAAATAAAACTTGTTTCAAACCTTTATATTCAAAATATGACTGAATTAAATTTTTGTGTCAATGATTTCTAAAATATATTTATTGAAATAGATAGGTATTGGGATAATGTTCCAAAAGTATATCATACTTTAATTTCTATTGTTACTCACACACCTACATTCTCGTAAATCCATAAACACGAAAAGTAGTTTTTCATCCGCCTGCATAATACATGATAGGTTTTAAGCAGAAAACAAGTTCAACAAATGAAAAATTGATTTTCCCTGAAAAAAATTATCCACTTGGTATTTTTAAACAAGCGCATTACTTCTCCCAATAACTGTTAAACTCGATAATTATTGGTAAATTACAATAGTAATCAGACCAGTATACTGTTTTAGAACATTACTTCAATATTTATTTAAATAAATATTTTTGTGAAAACATTTACATAAAAATTTCATATATTTTATTCGTACCAGTTGAACGTCGATGCCGATGCAATACTCGATAATGACTTCAAAAATTTTGGTGAACCCGAAAAGTGTTTTTATGCTGAATGTGTTATTATTTTATACAATTAATTTTTGAATATTTTATTCGAGTGACATTTGCTGGGATATTCAAAGGACCAATATACATAATTTTTCCAAACCTTTTGCTCCAAAGTTTTGATAAAAAAACTAAGATTAATTACAACTATTATCTATCTATACCTTTGCCGTAAGAAATTTGTATTTATTAAATATGTATAAAGGGTGAGTGAAAAGCACGCAACTTTGATGTGACTACAAATTATACCAATTTAAACGAAATACTCATAGTTAAGTAAGGTGAATGTAACGTGATATTTATAGTGAAAGCGCTAATGAAATAAAATTGTTTTTTTGCATTTGCCATTTGTCTACAAAATCAATTAGTTTTTAAGTATTTTTATTGTTTTTTAGAGTTCTAGGCGAATTTGAGACGGTTCTCAATTTTGATATGGATTTGGGGGAGTTGCAAATCCTACAATTTAGCATCCGAACGCAGAAACCGCTTGAGTTTTCATAAGGTGTGTTATTATCGCCAAAAAAATAATATCAATCAAAAAGGAATCGTCATAACAAGTGCATAAAGAAGGAAAAGGCATTTACAATTTTTTTAACTGTATCGGATTTAATCATATTAGACCCGATGGAACCGCGGATGATGGTAGAACCTACAGCGGAACGAGTAGTACAAACGAGTACTCTCCTTAAAGAAGATACGATCCCTAATCTTGCAGTGGCTGTACCAATATTTCAAAATCTAGAACGGTTCCTGAGAAAAGGCAATCTTAGTAGGTATGTGGTTCCTCAGCCCAACCCACCACAGCCAATGGCTTCAGCGTGTGAAATATGAAGGTCAAGAACCACAACATTTAGTTAGAAACCTAATTATTATAAGCTTTGAATCATCGTTCGTATCTCTTCTCATTGATTCCTGTTATTAATACTGGAATTGCAGTTATGACGATTTTGCAAATTTGTAAAAATGTAATCATTGTTTGCAAGGAATGCAGATAAATTAATTATTAAGTAATTATTAAATTTTAATAATTACATTTTTAAGCGTTTAGGTCTGTTTAATTTTTGTCCTTTCATTCAGCAAATTTGATAAACTGGTTATTTGTATTTGGAATTCTGTTTTCATATGTGGCATTATTAAGTTTTTGTCATTTTTTATACTTATACGATAACTGCAAATGAGATATTAGTTGATACGGTTTTATTTCATGTTACAAGTACTTTTTAATGAGATAATATACGTGAAGGTTTACTGATGATAGAAACGGCATCTATAAGAGTAATATTTCAGATGTTCTTTCATTCCTGACTTACAGCCATAGCAAGTTTTAAAGAAAAGTATTTCAATTAAAGAAATATTGAAATTGCCTCGTGGTAGTTGTTCAGAAAGCGTTCATTGCTTTATATGCTTTAAATAGCTTTGTGAAGCGCTTAACAAAAATAAATACGTTCTATTTAGAGAACTGTGCCCTTGTGAGTGCTCATACCTGACCTTAAGTGTGACGAAGAACCCCCCACTAAATAATATGTTCTATATTAATAACTTATTTTTGTATATTCTTTTTTTCCTGACTGTACTTTAATTCATTCCAATGAATACATTGGAATATTCCAGGAATACATTGGAATGAATTAAGAACTTATTACAAAAAACGGATTCTTTATAAATTTATCATAAGGAACATGAGAAATTTTCATCTAATATTAAACAGCATTTTTTAAAGTAAACAACCCAAAGAACAAACTACAATTACTAACGTTTCCCACCCAACCCAAACTACAATTACTAACAGTTCTATGAAATATTAATTACTTTGTTCTATAAGTTTGAAATTTTAGTTAGTTGAGTATGAAAGGGTTAATAAGTAAGATGTACATTGTTATTATCTGCAATTTGAGGGTGTCCAAACTTTTTAATTTAGGAAAGTAGAAAAGTATTTATTTTCTTAAAAAGAAAATTTGTATATTCATTAAATTGTTTAGAAAATTAAATGAAAATATTCGGACAGATTCAAGGACTGTGAACTAATCAGTAAACTAACAGTCTTGATTGTTATTACAATTAATCGAATTTGGTATTAGAACTTACCATTAAATAGTTATTGTTAATTAAACGATTGACATTGGTGACAAATTAATGAATAGACAATATTTACATCTTGTATTTGTTAAATAAAATGTATTAGCTAAATTACAGACATTTCAAACACATTTATTACACATACATTTTTTCTCTTGTTCTTTGATATTTATATATCTATGTAAATGAATTATTATTTTATTAGAAACTGTTTTTGGCTGTTTCTAATCAAATTTCGGTGTTGTAATAAATGAATTATTATTAGTCAGGCGGAATTCGTATTTACATAATTACATGGTTGTAGTGATATATTTCCTAGCCGAAATAAAACAAGTCATTCTTTCACACTTCTCGGAATATATGATATCATTTGAATAAAAATGAATGATTAGGAAACCTAAACTTATTTAATAATAGCTTATTTGCCTTTGGTAATTATTTAATCCTCGGCATCTCGGATACTATTATGGTGGTCCCTAATTACTATTAAATCGCCTTTCTTCCCTACATAAACATCATATTAAAACAATCCACCTAATTAAAATATATATTTTGTCTAATAACTTTAATTACCTCACTAGTTAATGGTTTTATTTACTTACAGAGCAAAAGAACGCAAATATAGATTTAACGTGTATTCTGATCCCTTCTGTTCTATATTTTTCATTCAAGTTCTGTTGTTTTTTTCAATAACCTATGCTTCAAAGTGCCCTACTTGTGATACGGGCCTGAATAACATCCATTCTGTCGTATCAATGCTTAAAGGTAATATTTTAGTCAAACTCAAATGCATTTAAAGTCGACTTCTACTGCTTTATTGCGCTCTAATGAGTTTCGTGAATGTTGTGAAGTGATAATAATCTTATTAACGTTGAAATAATTATAGCGCCTCCAAAGTAATACCACAGACAGTTCTCCAATTTTTCTGGGTTATCGATTAGCCACTGATTATACTATTCCCTTCTTTGCTAGGACCGTTCCATTCTGAAAAAATCAATAATGCAACTTCATTTTTGATTTCCTGAAGAAAAAGCCAAAGCTGAATAACAGTACCGCATTGCAAAGAACATCTGCGTATAAATCGGCGTACGATCGTAAAACAGGTACTTCGGTTTAATTTAGAGACATGCGCTCAATTATGTGAGAAGATTAGTGGTTAAAAACCTGTTAGGTTAAGTATGAATTTTACATTGAACTGAATATTTATTAGTTATTTAACCCAACTTTGTAAACTAAACAGTGTTGTCACTAGTTAACAATTTCATACAATTATTCTATTATATTCCACATACATACAAATTAATTAAAACACATGTCCTATATTGTTTATTAATGTTTTGCTTTCTGTTAAGAAACATTTATGTAAATAAATTATAAAATGAAAATGTTTTTATCATGTAAGTCCATAGAGCTTTAACACTAATGCATTATGGGTCATGGTTGGGTGCACTCTGAAACTGGTGTCAAAATGTCATATTTGCCAATTAAACCGCCAAATTGCAGTTGCAGTTAAGTTCTCTGTGAGTGTATTAGATCTCAGCTTTACTACTCCATTTGCTACAAACCCCAGTTTCAATATGGCAGAAAGTAATCCAGAACAGGAAGGCTCTAGTCTCTTTAGCAGTTCCTACGATTCCGAGGTTGCTCGAATCACAATGAGGTAATTGAAATCCTAACTTTGGAGGCTTGCTAACTCCATTGGCACCACCAAAGTAAAGTAATATTTAATAATTTTGCTCTGCGCAACGGTGGTCACTCAATTCTGCGCAACGTTCATAACTCAATTCTGCGCTTACTGCGCTGATCTCAGTAGCTCTGAAAGAGAAAAGGGTGCGGGGCCGGTCAAATTTCAACCTCATAATTCGGATGTCCAGATCGAAAGGAAATACAGGGTCGGACAGAACAATTATTCCTGCATCAACCGTTACAGCACGTTAACAATGAACATGAGTCATTTTGGAACTTGTTACAAGAGTCCAAATGTATCCCATTAAAGCTTATGATTCCTAATAATACTTGCAGCACTTTTTTCGTATGCCCAAATTACTTCATGCACACGCACATTGTTGAATGCACAAACACTTATAGCTGCCAGCAAAAGTAAAATAATTTTTACAGGTCCGTATTCGAAACTTTCACAAATTTTTATAAAATCTGTATACGGGGTTGAACTTCACACATCTTCTACGTATCGTAAAACGTTGCACATTTTCCAGTCTAGCATGTCAGGTTTACAAAAATGCGTCGTCTGCTAGAATAGCCCTACTTTTGAACTAATTTCACAGAGTCCTTATAATTATTTTTAATGTAACTCTTCGTGTTTTGCTAAAATGTAGACACCTGTAGTGGACCTTCTAATAATATATTAATATTATTGTTGCATATATTTTCCTGAGTGTACTTTAATTCACTTCAAAATATTCCTGGGTTTCAGTCAATTTTATTATTTATTATTCAAAATGTTACAAATACGTTTCGGTGTTGACTTATCGGTATTTGACTGGACACTGTCCAGTCAAATGTGAAGGTAGAAACATCTAGACACATAAACTGATGATGGTGGAGAAAGACACCAAAACGTATTTGTAACATTTTGAATAATAAACAATAAAATTGACTGAAACCCAGGAATATTTTGAAGTGAATTAATATTATTAGGGAATTATTAAATATAATATTTCTGTTAGCATTTAGCAATGTTTTTGATATATTCGATTTTTTTATTTCATTTATACACTACAGAAGGTATTGTGATTTCTACAAGGGCTGCAGTTGAATACTTTAGAAAGGGTTGCTATTGACGCAATAAAAAAAGTTTATGCAGGGTGTCCCACAGGGAACCGCCGCGATCGATATCTGGCAAACTATAATCAGGAGACAATTGAGAATTGGACAGTATACGTAAGTCATTGGGGGCAAGCGATCTAAAATATTTTCAAAATGGCCACACTTCCGGTTATACCGGAAGTAGGTATCAACTTGCTTATTTCAAAAGGAACACCCTATATATTATTACATTTTCGAATTCTACTCCAAATTCTACATATATTTCATGTACAATATCAAATACCTAAGTCTAACTGTTTTTGATATATTTGAAATTTTATGTAAAAAATGACAGTTGCAGCCACTCGAATAAATATTAATTTTTCCTATAAGGGAATAAGTGCTACTTAATTTGAGTCGCATTTCCTGTTCAAAAGGACTTACTTTAATGAAATTTCGACAAAATTTGAATGACTATTAATACAAAGTGTTAAAAAAGTAAGTAACCCCCCTTTTTGATAATTTTATCTTTTGCAGTGTTAAAATTAAGGGTAAGTTTGTTTAAAGTTGTCTATTCCAAAAGAGTTTAGTTTTCGAAATATTGTCAATTTAATGTTTTCATATGGCTATTTTGTCGCATCTTATTTTAAATACTGTTACTCTGACTTTCCATGACGAAAGTAGCTATTTTGAATGCAACCAAATGCCAAAGGAATGCTTACAGCTGTCAGTTACCTTTTCAAAATAATTAATAATTATCCCCGGACGCCTAAATTATAGAAGCGAAGATGATTTAAACTTACTTATTATTCATGGAGAATGCGATGAAGTTATATCAAGAATGGTTTATATATTTTATATAATGTTAATTATTATTATATCAAGAACTAAAACACTTTTTTTAAATCTAGGGTTGTCTAATTTTTCTCGTTGCCTTTATAAATTGAACATGCACTGTTATTTAGACGTATCCAAAATTCTTGAAATTTTCTATAATTTGTTCAACAGCACAGCGTGAAGGCTTCTGTTTTTGGAGATATCGAATGGCAAATGTGTCACATGTTGTTGATATACTTTATCACATTCTCCACAAATAATAAATAAGTTTAAATAATCTTCGCTTGTATAATTTAGGCGTCCGGGCATAATTATTAATTATTTTGAAAAGGTAACTGACAGCTGTAAGCATTCCTTTGGCATTTGCTTGCATTAAAAATGGCTACTTTCGTCATGGCAACTAAGAGTAACAGTATTTAAAATAATATACGACAAAATAGCCATATGAAAACATTAAATTGACAATATTTCGAAAACTAAACTCTTTTGGATTAGACAACTTTACACAAACTTACACTTAATTTTAACACTGAATAAGATAAAATTATCAAAAAGGGGGGTTTCCATTTTAATAAAATGATTTTGGGCGGTTTTCTCAACGTCATTTTCAAACTTATTTTTCAACGCTTTGTATTAATAGTTATCCAAATTTTGTCAAAATTCCATTAAAGTAAGTCCTTTTCAACAGGAAATGCGACTCAAATTAAGTAGCACATATTCCCTTATAGGAAAAATTAATATTTATTCGAGTGGCTGCAACTGTCATTTTTACATAAAATTTCAAATATATCAAAAAGGGTTAGACTAAGGTATATGATATTGTACATGAAATATATTTATAATTTGGAGTAGAATTCGAAAATGTAATAGTAGTAAACATCTTTATTTCTAAAAAAAGGCTATCGACCTATCGGTCTTTCTGCCCTGAAAATGTAATAATATATAAGGTAGTCCATTTAAAATAAGCAAGTTGATACCTAAGTGTGGCCTTCTTGAAAATATTTTAGATCGCTTGCCCCCAATGACCTACGTATACTGTCCAATTTTCAAATATCTCCTAATTAAAGTGTGCCAGATATCGATCGCGGCGGTTCCCGGTCGGACACCCTGTATAGTTATAAACCAATGAGGTTGGAACCGATTAAATAATAATGATGTTTTTATCTGTCATAGCCAGATAATTACAGACGTACCAAAGCGCCAATTCGGCACCATTTTTAAAACATTTTGGGTTTCGTTTCTACCTGTTACCTAAATTGCCAAACCTAAACGCCCCTTTTACTTTGATATTGAGCAGGTAGCCAGTTGAACCAATAGCACAATTTTGGGTTTCCCTTTCTCACAGTCACTTTCCAACGAATCGATTGAATGTCGATGTTCTCTTAAAAGTGTACAAATCGTTTCATAAGTGCTACAGGAATGCCTTTTAATTTGCTTAGAACTGATTGATTTGGTATCATATACAGTGTGTCTACTTAAGTTCGCACCATAGGTGAAACTTTTTATTATTAACTTTTCGAAAAAACGTAATCCCCATAAAAAGTTCAGCTTAGTCCAAAACCTAAAACGCAACCATCAGATATATTTTTTTTCAGTCGTATACGATGTATACCTATCATAAAAGATTAATTTTGCTCAAGAATAAAGCACTTTTATTTTTGACAAAATCGAAAATTTTTACTAAGAAAAGTTGATTAGAGTTCAAAAGTACGTTCAGATATCTAATTGCACCTATCTATGATGAACAAGTTTTGTTATTTTTAAGATGGCTGCATGAGGAAATTGTTTATTATTAATTTTACGAAAAAAAGTTACTCTTTTAATTTTTTCCTTATATGGATATAATTGCATATTTGCACGTATTTTTCAGTTCTGATCACCTTTTCCAAATAACAATTTCCTGTATTGTTAAAAATAAAGGTACTTTATTCTTGAGCAAAATTCATATTTTCTGATATTTCTCGTATACGACATAAAAAGTTAATATCTGATGGTTGCATTTTAGGTTTTCGACCAAGCAGAACTTTTTATGAAGAATATTTTTTTACTTAAAATTAATAATAAAAGTTTCCCATGTGGTGCGAACCTAAACAGAATTTACTGTATATTAATTTATTAAATATAATAACATAAACTTTATATAATTTAAATAATGCTAATTTCTGCAGACTGGACCCCAGGTGATTACTCACATCCATAAATTAATAATTGGTGTGAATAAGTAAATTGATTCATTATATAATAAATTCTTATTTTTGTAATTATTATATATTATAGCGTGACTTTTAAAATATTTCAGTAAATCAGTCTCGTGGACATCAGTTTGCTTTCGAAATACTCACTAGTGAGTGGAAGCTGTTTTTTTTATTCATGGTCGTAAACTGGTACAAGGTGGGTCAATTTCGTCCTATAGAATCTCAATAATACTAAGTTACTGAAGAATTGGGCGAGTCAAAACTCACCTCGTTTTCAGAACGTTTTCAGAAGAATGCTGGAAAGAAATAGTTTCTTTACTAAAAATATATTTTAAACTCTATCTAGTTCGGTTATTCGTGAAGTTAATTTCACATTTTTTAGACACTTATTATATAACTTGTTTATCACTGACGATAATAAGGCTATGTGTTCAGACTACAAACTCTTGTATACATTTTTGATTTAACTTAAACTTATATGTTTTAAATGTGCGTGCATTCATAGTAGCCAAGTAGATGATAAGAAGAGTTAAATAGGATAGACCATATTTAACATCTGTCAATTTTTGTATTTACAATGATTTTATTAACAGCTATATTTGAACCCAACATGAATTTTCAAATAATAGGCTAATTTTATTTTAACGTCTATTTGTTCGAAACACATGAAATTTCTAACAATTGATAGGTAATGGACGAATATATAATTAAAATATTTTAACATTGGATTAATTATCATGGGCTATTTTCTGCTTAAACGTGAAATATTTAGATTCAAATTTTATTAAATTTAAAAGTATGTACTGTTACGTTAGCCGAATTTTAGCACTTCATCATATATTCGTCAAATATATATGAAAATGGTTTTTACAGCTTTTCAGTTTTAAATTTATGGTTTAGGCACATGTTTTTGGCTATAGCACAAGTAAACGTTCCCAGCACCAGTTTCGGACCTATAAGCCCAACTGATGAGGAATAATAGGTCCAAAACGGGTTCTGGCAGTGCGTCTTTACGAGATAACCTGTGCCTCTGCGATGTGATATTAGATTACCATGTGGTATATGTGTTTTCACAACACCATATTTAAAATCTGAGGGGTGAGTTTTATTCTACTCAAAAAGGTGGCTAAAATTTTTTAAGCTAGAAATTACCAAATGTTATTTGAAACATTAAGGAAATAAATGTCTGTTATATGGGAAATAGTACACCATTTTTAAGCAAACAGACAATGTCCCAACACCGATAGTATTAGGTCGTCCTTATTGTTATTAACATTCATTTGAAACATCGAAATTGGCCCACGGTACAGAATCTTTTAACATTGCCTTATTAAGTTTACGAAGTACTATCTTATTTCAAAAATTACGTTGTTAGATACGTTGCTTCAATTTATTATTTAGAATATAGATATATAACTGTCTAGAAAATTTTACGAATTCAAATAAAAAAACCTAATCGTTTGCGAGATACCTATATAATTAATAATTATGGATTGGAAATGCCTGCAAAATAACAAAATAAATTCTGCAAAAGAACATTTATGCATAACATCAAATCCGATTAATAAGGAGTTTTTTCTCAACAGTTTCGTGATTTAGTTTCATACAGGAATTTGCTATCATATTTTCTCCAAGAATAACCGTAATAGTTAATTGAATATCATAATTATGCATTTAGATACATATTTCTAGGTAATAATTTTGCCAGTTATGTAATTGATAATTGTGCAATGTTATCGATCCTACAAGGTGAGTCAATTTATAAAGCAGGAGTTTAAAGGGCGATATAAAATCTAATTTAATCCAAAAAAAATTCCTGGGTTCCAGTCAATTTTATTGTTTATTATTCAAAATGTCACAAATACGTTTCGGTGTCTTTCTCCACCATCATCAGTTTGTCTAAAATACACATTCACAGTCATCATTAATTAATTTTTTTTAAATCAAAATTCACATACTAAAATACAAATTACACACATATTAAAAAGTATATTAAAAACAATAGGTTTACAGGTGATGAGTCAGGACAATCATGTCAGGGAAAAGACTAGAATCTATTGTTCACAGATTCAAATTTAACTTACGTGTATGGCTGCTTCTACCTTCACATTTGACTGGCTATTGAAATCCATACTTTGTTCGATATCGAGCGAAAGAATAAAGAAACTGTTTATATTTCGCTTTTTCTTTGCATTCTAGGAATATCAATTGCTCTGCAATTCTTCAATGTCAGGTGTTTATATTTTATTTACTTGGTCCAATCAGTGTATGCATGCGCTCATTTAATTAGTGTGTGTTATACAGAGCTAAGATTGTCTGTGTCTGATCTAAAATTCATTGCATTCTGATGTTTTTTAAATTTAAAAATTAAATAATAGTGCCGTGTGGCGCCCGCTGTAAATTTGGCGAAAGTGTGGACATGATTGGATTGCGATAAGTCCCAGAATATAGAATTTTATTACAGTATCTTAAGATTTGCTTGAATTATTTTTAAAAAATTAAAATAAAATGTTAACTTTGCCACCCTGTATGCTCAAAAACCAAGCCGTTTTCAATATATGTTTGTATGATAGTAGTAGCAGTAGTAGTAAACATCTTTATTTTTAGAAAAGGCTATGGATCTATCGGTCTTTCTGCCTTTGTTTAATACATGTAGTCTTAATCTGAATAAAAAATTCTTCCCTGGGGTAATTACAAAGTTTTGTATAGAAAATTAATAACTAAATTATATAATGTAATTAACAAACATGTACATAATTTATGTCTGAACATACTCCAATAGGGTTGAGGTTGGGAAGAGGAAACGCGTTTGTCTGGTCGGTCTTGTTAAACAGAGGGGGTCCAGGAAGGTCAGATTGTGAGGGTTGTGTTTCCATCTTGATTGCAAAACGAGTAGTCTTTCCGAGATCCTTCTCAAGTTTGTGCGTTCGTAGAGTAGTCGGTTTGATGGATTGTGTAATGGGTTTGCTGGATGGCGGATCTTCGTTATCAGTTTTAGTGCTATCTGTTCTGTTGTCTGTATATGCCGTTTAGTTTTGTCAGTAGCATTGACGATCAAAATATGAGCGCAGTCTATTAGAGGTCTGCATATTCATTTATATTTGATAGTTGCGTTCTTGGTGCTGATACCCTTGTTTTTGTAAGTAAGTGTGCGGAATTGTTTTGCTCTCTTGATTAGGTCTGTTCTGATATTTTGTACGTGTTTTGTGAATTTTAGTTTATTCTCCATTGTTATTCCTAGGTATTTCACATTGTCGGTGGGTTTGATTATTTGACCGTCCGTGGTGATGGTTGGATAGTCTGGTTTAATTCGGTGGTTTGAGAGGAGCAGTCGGTTTTTTGGTGCATTCGGTGTGAGTCTCCATTTGTAGAACCATGCTGTTATTGTGTCTGTTAGTGTCTGAAGTTTGCTCACTGCTCTGGCGGTCGATCTGTCATGCGCGATAAAGGTAGTGTCGTCAGCGTATTGCAGAAAGTAGCGTTTTGGCCTATACCTTCTTTGTCTTGTCTGTTGTGGCTGTACATGTCATGGTTATATATGTTGTAAAGCACGGGTGAGAGTGGTGAACCCTGAGGTAAGCCTTGCTCCCCCTGTGTGTATGAAATTTTCATCTTAAAATTGGTTTTTCTATCGATCGTTAAAATTCTGCCACTATAAACTGTCAAACCCTGCCCTGTATAAGGTTGCTAGAACTAAATAGGGAATTTATCTTTTTTCTAGAATTAACCGCTAGCATGTGACTCAGATAGAGCTAGGATTTTCCTCAGACCCAGACCGTTGAATTCAATTGCTTCTCTTGTTACAATATGGAAACGTTGTTCAAATACGTTAATCTATTTTTATTTCATACCCAAAGGACCTGCATTCCAGTCCCACAAGACAACATGTACTATAAAGTTGCGAACTGGATTCAATCGAATTTGGAGACAAGTCCCGATGGCGAAAGACTGGTACCAAAGAAGAGGCAAGCTGGGCCCGTAGTTTCCCAGTTCATTCCTCGTCCTCCAGATTCGTTGCCCCGTCCGCAACCTGCTCCAGTTGTTTCCCTCCGACGAAACCCAAACAGGAGATGCAAGAACATTAACACTGAAGTATTGTATGTCAATAAAAATTGGAGAGAATAATTTCAAAAGATGGGTATAACTAATTAAACTTAAATCAAATTGTTTCAAATTTTCATTTTGTTGTGCTATTGTATCCAATTATCCAATAAAAAATGACTTATTCGGCTATTGTTTTAAATGGCAATCCTAATGTTTTTATGGCTAGATCTCTAGGGAAGTCTAATTTCGACTTCGCCAGGGCGAGAATTTTTAAAACCCACAAATTTGGTCCTTATAAAATAACAGTTCTCTAGGAACTCACCGAATATATCCCCGATAGAAAACTACAGCTTTGTGAACAAATAATGAATCTACTAGGCAGCTATTTTGTGGACATGCAAAAGGTACTTTTTTTGAGGAAACAATGTTCATGTTAAACGGCTCGGTAAATAATCGAGATTGTCGTTATTGTTGTGTATATTTTCCTGACTGTATTTCAATTTAATCCAAAAAAATTCCTGGGTTTCAGTCAATTTTATTGTTTATTATTCAACATGTCACAAATACGTGTCGGTGTCTTTCTCCACCATGATCAGTTTGTCTAAAATATACATTAACAGTTATCATCAATTTATATAAAAAAAATTCATCAAAATTCACATATTAAAATACAAATCACACACATATTAAAAAGTACATTAAAAACAATGGTTTGCAGGTGATGAGTCAGGACAATCATGTCTGGGAAAGGACTAGAATCTATTGTTTAGAGATTTAAATTTAACTTACGTGTATAGTTGTTTCTACCTTCACATTTGACTGGCTATTGAATTCCATATTTTATTCGATATCGAGCGAGAGAACAAAAAAAATCGGATTATATTTCGCTTTTTCTTAGCATTCTAGGAATATCAGTTGCTCTGCAATTCTTCAATGTCAGGTGTTTATATTTCATTTACTTGGTCCAGTCAGTGTATGCATGCGCTTATTTAATTAGCGTGTGATATACAGAGCTAAGATTGTCTGTGTCTGATCTAAAATTCATTACATTCTGATGTTTTTTAATCTGTATCATTTCATGGATTCTTCTCTTATTATAATTGTCTTCATTGATTAATATTTTTGTGTTATCCAAATCAAAACTATGTAACTTTTGTTGTGCATGTTGTGCTAATGCTGTTCCATTTTCGTTAACCTTTCTTAAATATAGCTTAAGAAAGGAATGAAATTTCTATATGGAACGGAATATTTGTAGTTCTTGCAGGTAGAGCTAGTTCCTAATTTGGCTGCTCCATCTTCTGGTTAGGATAAAGTCAATGTTCTGAATAGATACTGAGTACAAGAAGATTGTGTCATCATTTTGGAAGATCTGTTCATGAGTATCTGGATGATGCATTTCCGGGTAGATGTATTGGTAGAACAGGCCCGTTGAATGGCTTTCCAGGTTTCCGGATTTATGGGAGTACTTGAAAAGCAAAGGTTTTAAGAACAAACCGGAAAAATCCACTAGTTGAACGAACGAATAGTACAGGAGTGTGGGTTAATTTCCGACGAAGTAATTAGAAATGTTTCATTTACATTCCAAACAATTTACACAGTTGAATCATATTTGTTTAATTTTCCGATCAGAAGTTTGTTAGGAATCTTTTAAGCGAAAAAAAATTGATATTTAGCATGCATGTGTAACTTAATATTTTCTTTAAGAATAAATAAAAATGTGTCATGAAAAAAAAATTATCGTCTGGAACACGCTGTATAAAGTTTTCCTACATCAAAAGTGGCGCAAATTAAATTCGAACTAACGCGCACTGTTTCATAGATACATACAGATTGAGAAGAGATCATTTTTTAAAATATTTTGGCGAAACGCTGCTTCCAAAAGAAAAACTTTCTGAAATTTAATGGAATTTTATGTTTGGCTTTATCAAGTCTAAAATTTATTTCATTCCAATGTATTCCTGGGTTTTCAGTCAATTTTATTGTCACTAACTGAAAACCCAGGAATACATTGGAATGAATTAAAGTACAGTCAGGAAAAAGAATATCTAAAATTTATGTCACATAGTGAAAAACGACAATTTTAGATTTTGGAATATCCGAATATCTTTATTAAGTATATACCTTCCCATATAGCAAAAAAGTTTTGAGTTCAATTACAATTAGAAACCTTTAGATAATTCTAAATATTCATGCCCTAGTTCAAAAACCCTCTGTTTCCATGGGGCGTTAAATGTAAAGTGTCGGTCATAGGCAAAAGGAGTCGTCGTCTTTGTTTCAGCCGCCGGGATTCATTTCTAGTTGTGAACAGTTTCCCTGTATTGTGTATTATTACCAACGACTTTTCACTGAAATGAAACTATTCAACTATTTGAGCTAAAACCAAAATATGATTGGGAATATGGACAGTATTCCTTTCATAATGTAATATTCAATCATATACCACAACAAATGGCTGAAATAGGTCATATTTTTTTTGATAATGAAATGGCGTTTATTATTAGTTAAAACACTCGGAAATTATATATATTTTTTAGACTACATGGGAATTAAACAATTTTGGCTAAATGTAGTCAAAAAGTCAACGTATTCACAAAACGTATCCTTAAATGAGTTAGTATTTCTAATTATCAAATCTATAAGCTGTAAAAAAATTTCAAGAAAAGAACGCAATAAATCAAAATGTATCGTAATGATTCAATCCTAAAAATCAACTACCCTACTAAAATCGATCATTTTTTGCATATAATTCATGCAAATAGTGGCAATTAAATAACATCTAAGCCATGATAAAGCATTTGGCTTTTTGCGAAAAACAGTCGAGTGACAAATTTATCAGCGCCCCTTTTTAAACATCTCTTTTAACCGAAAACGGATGTGAAAGGGACCAAATGAATGACGGTTTTACCATAAAAACACTTAACTTTGCTTTAAACACCCTGTAATTGTTTTCAAAGTTTGACGTGCTCTCAGAATAGGAACCGAGTTCGAATTGAAACCAGTGAAAAATTGACTGTAATATATTTGAACGGTTAGAAAGGCTAAGTAAACAAAAAGGAAGGCATTTACAATGGCTTCATACATTCAGGCTAAGAAATTAATATTAGTCTTTCAGAATATCGATTCGCACTGCCTAAGTATATGTAATATTTGTTAGTGTGAGGTTAGTCCTTGCAAATCAACAATAGTATTAATATTCATTTTTCGAACATGCACCAAATAAATTGATTTTTTCCACCAAATAATTCAATTTGAGATCTACAATAAAAAATGGTTTAGTGGAAGATTCGTAATATTAATAAGATTATAATATTTTGAGAAATTTTCTGTGTATAAAATTTTAATTAAAAAAATCGTGCAATTTCTTTCGTTATAAATGAGATTACAGCTCAAAAGTTTTTAGAATTTTTGACTTCGCGTGTCTGCAAATGATGCCCATGTTTCATAACACAGATATTTTCGCAATATTGAGTTTTAGAACTCTCGAATACGAAACAAGAAAGTCGTTTCAAAGCAGAAAAACAAACTATGATATTTATCTTGTTTTTTTAGCTCGTCTGAAAATGTATTAAAACTTGGGCGGTTTTTCTTAATCCGAAAGTTAAACCCATTTTTTAAATTAAAATTCCAGAAACCGCAGTATTCATGACGTGTATAAATCGGCCAATTTAGAACATAAAAAATTAACAAAGACTGTAAACGCAATTACGGTTATAAATGCCGGGTATATTTCGTGGTAAGCTGCTCCTGTAAATTAACAATATTACGGGTTAGATCATGTAACATTTTGCAATCAAATCTTATTTGCTTTAGTATAAGTTTTGCAAGTTTCGTAATAAATGTGAATATTCACGTTTTTATGAAACCTACGTAAAAGTTTTTGTCTGTTAATAAAATAATTGAAAGACAGTTTTCTTGAAAAGCATTTGTAAATCATAAATTTTGATCAATTGAATCAATATATATTTTTTTAAATTCAGATTCAAATTTTTTCAAATCAGTCAACAAACAAGATATATTTTTAAAATATCCACATTGAATAAAAGTGAAATATTATTTTTAGAGTTATGACAATGTTTAATATGTATCCGCAAAATTTACTAGTAAAGTAATTTTTACACTTCATGCAAATGTTTATTTATTTACACTAACTCGATTGAAAAAAAAAGTGTATTTTCAAACTCCAACCGCGGGACCGCGGCCCACCATGCCCTGAGCAAATCGACACACAACATAAAATTCTCAGCAGATTTTGGAGATACATGAACACAATAACAAGTTCAAAAGGGCAAAACCAGTCTGAAAACTCACCAGTTTCAAGCACCAAATTCTCATACATTAACATAATAACAAATTCTAGAGAAACGAAGAACCAATAGTTCTGAACAAGATGTGGCTTATAGCACTTGCCAAGGCAAAACCAGTCTTAAATATGACCAGTTTCAAGCACCAAATTCTCAGAAGCCATTGAAATACATAAGCCTAATAAAAAATTCTACAGAAGTGAAGAAACAATAGTTCAGAACAAGATGTGGTTGACAGCACTTGCCCAGGCAAAACCAGTCTGAAAAATCACCAGTTTTACGGCAACTGTAAAACAATCATAGAATTCCGCAGAATATTAAATGTTTATTTAAATGGATTGGGAATAACAGTCGGGTCAATAACATTATAATTAGATGCAAAAGAGATTTAAAACATTATTGTATTTAATTATATTTTGGTAGTTCTAGAATAAAAATGATCCAACATCCTACAACTAATTCGTAACAACTACATGGTCCCTCTCATTTCATATATATAGCGATTCCAATCCTATTATATGTTATAGATCGAATAGGAAATGAGGATTGATCAGTATGCACATAATGTACTTGTGGGTATGCTATCCTTTAATAGAGGCATTATCGTATTATCAAATAATTAATACTCACAACACACGCTGCTGTATCGAAACGAATAATTTACAAATTTTTGGTCCCACTGCATGCACTGTGTTTTTTGATGTTTTGTTCCGATTTATATTTGTATTATCAGTGCGAAAATGCTGATAAGAAAAACTGAAAGTAATAGCAGCAAGACTTACAATTGGTAAAAAGTTATTTTGCAAGTTTAGAACGAATTTAGTGGAATTTTTAAAAATGACTGTCCATAAAATTCATATTTACATATTTAAAGTTAAAGCGATAAAAATCGCTCGTTTCAAATGCATTATTGTATTTTCTAAGCAATTGTACGCTTTTGGGAAGCAAAAATTATAGACTCGATTGAAGATTTATTTTAAAAATTTGTTAATGTCGAAAGGTTTATTCTGGCAACAACGTGGAGCAAGGTGTTTCCAGATCTAACCATCGTCAGGTTACTGTTGTTTGATGAGATTCTCGACAGGTGTAGGGTGAAAAGTTTTCAGTTAGCCGTTGTTCTGGGTTTCGGCTGCTTTTGAGTAATATCCTCATAATATTTCGCTTTATGTGTTTTGTCACGCAACTTAACCATATTGATAATACATTTCATGCCCTCATGCATAGTTATTCATTTGCAAATAAATAGGGCCGAAGTTAAAATCGTTTGCAGGTAATTATATTTTGGGTCATACGTATAAAGTAGAAAAGTTATTAATGTATGTAATTATGGTATTTTAACTTAATAGTTTATACGCTGTGTTTAACATTGTTCATATTTCATCGAACTGAGAAAACGTATTGCGACCACACTTAGAGATAAGGCAATTAATCATAAGAAAAATCAAACAAAATAGGGTGCACAGCGCCCTCTGGCAGATGCCTTACATGTAATTTTAGATTTGAATTTGCCACAATCAAAAACTAACTATTCCAACTTTTTATCCTGGAACTCTACAACTTTCTCCGACATTCCCCAGATCTCTTTTATAACCTTTGTAGAGATAACCTCCTCCATCTCTGGCTCCTCTTCAAAACTAATTTTTCGTCGAACCACCGTATACTGCGAATGTAGATCGTGTAGCTCCTCGGATGTTCTTGAGACTGTTCCCCGACGAGTTCGTTCACATCTCTCTTACACCTCTAGACCCATGGAATTTCCGAGAGAAACAATCTTCTCTACCACTGAGACTTCGGGTTCGAATCCTTCGAAGGCCCTTTCAGCTACAGCCTCATGCCACAGCTTCTTTCATGCAGAGGTTAAGGTCCTCGTTGTAACACCCAGCCAGACCTGATAAATAATTCTTAGGCATATTACGATGTTAAAGTGGTCCTTCCAGAACTCTCGAAGGATAAGGTGTTTGTTCTCCGTCACCTCAAAGCAGCGCCGAAAAATGTGCTTGATGTACAACTTCTTAAAATTAGAAATTACCTGCTGATCCATGGGCTGCAGGATAGGCGTGGTGTTGGGTGGTAGGTAGAGAACCTTTATAAATTTGAACTTTTCTAGTAAATCATCTTCGAGATTTGGTGGGTGAGCAGGGGCATTGTCGAGGGCGAGAAGGGCTTGCATGGGTAGGTTGTTTTCCCGTAGATATTTTTTAACAGAAGGGCCAAACACCAGGTTTATCCACTACACCAAAAATTTATTGGTGATCCACTCCTTCGGATTTGCCCTCCACATTGTTATGTGCATGTTTGCACTTTAAAAATATTATGTGACTTAAAGGCTTTGGGATTTTCCGAATGGTATATTAACAGAGGCTTGATTTTGCAGTCGCCATTCACATTGGCGCAAAGTGCTAGAGTTAATCTATCCTTCATGGGTTTGTGACCTGGCCTTCATGGGTTGTGATCTTCTCCTCTGCGGTTATGCAAATCCTATCCGGTATCCTTTTCCAGAAAAACCCTGTCTCGTCACAGTTGAAGACTTGCTGGGGGATGTATCCTTTGGCTTCTATCAGTTCGGAAAACGTTTTGATGTAAACGTCAGCTGCCTTCACATCCGAACTTGCTGCTTCACCATGCCTGACGACGGCGTGGATGCCGGTTCTTTTCCTGAAGTTGTCAAACCAGCCCCGACTGGCTTTAAACGAGTCTTCCGATTCCTCGTTTGTGGAAGTGTGTGGGATCTGCAAATGAGGTTTTTAGTTAAGGTTCCTCCTTGAAGATCGTTCTCTGTCACCCACACCATCAGTTGCTTCTCCATCTTTAGCTTAGAAATTATTGCAATGCCCTTATCTGGCGTTATACCCTTCATCAACTCCTTCTGCTTAAGCACAGTACATATCATTGATGTGCCCGAACATCCTCGCCAAGTCAATTAATCGCAGACCTTGCTCATGTTTTTCTATGATTAGACGCTTTAATTCAATATACATCATCTTCTTCTTCGGACCCATGGTTATAAAAATAAATGTGATAATGTTTTGTACTTATCAAAAATGCTTCGAAAACGAGGGAAACAAGCACACAGGCTGAGGTCTAGTCTGAGGTGAGAGAAACTGTAGTGTGCGATTCCTCGTATCTCAAATTTTGCTCTCATCTCAAAGCAAAATGTATCGCTCACTCGGCGGCTCGTATCGCGAAACACTCGTATATTAAGGCACTCGTATATCGAGGTACCACTGTATAGTAAATCAAAAAGAGCTCTGCGTTCCTTTATCAGCTGGAGGAACCGTCTTCGAAAGCGTGTGATGCCAAAGGCGTGCGAAGCTTGTTTTTTAATATTGCGACTGGTAATTGTATTTTATAGTTTTGAAATAGTAGTAGTAAACATCTTTATTTCTAAAAAGGGCTATCGACCTATCGGTCTTTCTGCCCTTTGAAATAATTGCAGGCAACTGTAGGTTATTAAAATAAAAAAATGAAATATATCGAGCATCGGATTATTTATTTATCACTTAGTAGAGTTTCGTTTAACGTTCACACTTTTTATATATGCATCTGCCATTTGATTAATTTATCTCCTTAAAACATTTAACAAATTGCTGAAAAATCAGCTTTGCATGTTATTTGCACCTTGGCACTGAAACTCTATTAGATCGAATTTAATATTTCTCTTGCATATCTCTGTAGTTATAGCAATAAAGTATAGAAAATCGCGAACACCGAAACAGCATTGCAAGGGCTCCCAGAACAAACGGCAAATGAAATACGTCTGGAAACCACCCAAATCCTACGAAAAGCGAAACCACCACCAAGCAACTTAAGCAGAGAAGAACAACATGCCCTCAAGGAAATACGAAGGAACACAAGCATTGTCGTCCTGCCAGCTGACAAAGGAAACGCTACAGTCGTCATGAACAGAGAGCAGTACGAGCAGAAAATCCAAAACTTATTGGACCCAGTCACTTATACGAAGCTCAAAAAAGACCCGACTCAAGCCAAGCTCAGAAACATCAACCGCCTGATCAAAATATCCTCAATAGACGAGAACACCAGGAAGAGGATTATTAGGTCAGAAGCCCTCCCCCCGCGCTTGTATGGATTACCGAAGATTCACAAGGACGGAATACCACTAAGACCAATCGTCAGTGCCCCGAGATCACCAACTTACGATATAGCAAAATATCTATCCTCTCTTCTGCAGCCACATTTGGGGTCCACGGAAACATACATCAAGGATTCCAAACATTTCATTGAGAAGATCCAAGACCTCAGACTGGAACCTACGGATATGCTGGTCAGCTTCGATGTTGTATCTCTATTCACAAAGGTACCCTTGGACGAATCAATAGGATTAGTGGCGGAGCTATTCGAAGAGAGTACAACAAATCTGTTCAAGGCTTGTCTAAAGGGCAGCTACTTCCTGTGGAATGGAGATTACTACGAGCAAAAGGAAGGAGTAGCCATGGGAACCCCACTCAGTCCGGTGGTGGCGAATCTATTCATGGAGAAGTTTGAGGAAGCAGCGTTGAGCACCGCACCCCTTAAACCAACGATCTGGTACCGATATGTCGATGACACGTTCGTGCTATGGAGGCATGGACGCAATAACCTGGACATGTTCCTCGACCATCTAAACAAACAGCACCCAGACATCCAATTCACCATGGAAGTTGAACAAAACCACCAACTGGCCTTCCTGGATGTTTTGGTGTCTAGGCAGGGGAATCGTTTGGACCACAAGGTATATCGAAAAGCCACCCACACAGACAGATATCTTCACAAGCTATCTAACCACCATCCGAGTCAGAAGCAGGGAATCATTAAGACTCTCACGGAGAGAGCCAGAAAAATATGTGGACCACAACATCTAACAACGGAACTACAGCACTTGGAAAAAGCTTTTCTTCAGAACGGATATTCCCAGTTGGACATCAAAAAAGCTGTAGGAGTGGGACGTCCTGAAAAAAGTGAGTCCACTCTGAAAGCTTTCCTGCCCTATGTTCCCAGGGTTACGGACAGAATTGGGAGGCTCTTGAGGAAACACAACATAAGAACGGTCTACAAGCCCACAACAAAGATCCGAGAATGTCTAGGGTCAGTTAAAGACAAAAGACCTCACCTAGCAACTGCGGGAATCTACCGGATTCCATGCTCCTGTGAAGCGTCTACATAGGAACTACTAAGAGATCGGTTGCGACAAGATTAGAAGAACATCGACGGAATTGCAAACTTGGACATGTGGAGAAGTCGGCAGTGGCGGAACATGCCCTCAGCGATGGAACACACAACATCTATTTTGGAGAGGCACAGGTCCTGGCCACGACAACAGGGTATCGCCCCCGCCTAATACGAGAAGCCATTGAAATCTACAAACACGACGACAATTTCAACAGAAAAGAAGAGGCAATAGCGCTGAACAGGATATGGTTTCCAGCACTCACCAACGCAAAAGCAGCAAGAAAAAACAACAGCTCAGGACAGGAGAGAGAATCCTGTACACCGGAGGATAGCAACAGCCAACAGAATGCGCAAGCTCCGATGACACAGACCACGTCATCACAAACCACGTCATCGCGACCGGTGCATAAAATACGGACTGCGCCCGAGGAATTGCATGAGAACAGTGTAAGCGTTCAAGCAAACCACTTCTGAAGATGCAAGCCACACGTGCTTGCGAAACGTCAAGAAGAAATTCTACCGAACGACGGCCTAAAAACCCGAAAAACCCACTTGTTTCAAGGAATGGCCTCGAAAGTCTATCTCTTTTGATAAAGTATAGAAAGCTAGTCAAATGAAAAAATGTGTCGGAAATTTTATTGTCACTGAAGGGTAGTATTAAAAATTACTTGAAATGCAAATGAAAGTTATTTTTACAAATGCGTTTTTCGTAAGTAACTTCTCCATCTTTAAGTTTTTTTAAATCTTAGGTGTTTCGTGTGTTAAGATTGAAACCAGTATTCCATCAATAGCAACAATTGTTTGGGTCTTTATTATTGATCAAGTGCACATATGTATGAAAAAGCGTCGTTTCTGTTCGCCCGTGTTGCCTCTTTCCTTCTTGGTTATCTCGTCCGCATCGCCACCCTGTCACCCATCATCCCTCTGGTCGACCATCGACATATACGAAACAATAGGACACACTATCAGTTCAATTACGTTTGGGTTTTGTTTCTGTTCAAATTAAAGTCGCCTATAATTATTGCATATTTATAGATGCTTGCCTTTTTGTTCTGTATGTATGTCAGAAATATGTGTATCAGGTCGTTTAAGTAGGGTATGGTAAAATGTAGGCAGTCGTTCAAAGGGTTGTTGAGGTGGGGAGGGTTTGCTTTGCCTAGTTTTGTTACAGGTTTGAGAACTACTGAGGCCCCGCCCCTGGCGTGGTTGGTGAAATTGCCATGTCTACAGATGTGTTGCCAGTCCCTGTATGTTGAAGTGTGTCCTATTTTAGTTTTAGTCTCTACAAACATGCAGCAGTCCTTGTCGTTTAGTTCTATGTAATTGTAAATTAGTGGCTTTTTATGGTTTAGTCCGTTGATGTTCGCGTAAAGTACTTTCAAATTGAATTTTGTATGTTTGTTACTGTCTGTCTCACTTGTTCGTAGGGTTCAGTTGGAGAGCGTCTCTCGGGCAGGAGCATGTCAAACATTAAGATGTAAATATGGTTTCCGAAGAAAACAACGGAGGTGTCAATGTCGAAGTCTTCTGTAAATTGTTTTCGTAGTTTTTTTAGTAGTTCCTCTCTGTTGGTATTGTTTGTCTTGTTAAGTTGATGTTTGTATTTGTTTATGATGTGGTCATGTGTTGTAATGGGTGTGTGTATTCTACTTGCCACTGTCGTGTCCGCAATCCCGGACGTCCGTTTGTTTACACATTTTATCTTGACGCCTGTCGGTCGTTTTGGGCACTTCATGCTCCATGCTGCGTGGTCTTCATAGTTGCATGCTGCGCATTTGGTTGGCAGTGGTGACTCGCATTTGGAAGTTGGATTGGGACCCTGGCACTTGTTGCATCTCGGCGATTGCTTGCAGTCTTCAGTTTTGTGGTTGAACATGTTGCATTTGGCACACGGCGCAGGCACGGGTGCTGGTGGTTTGCTTTCGGTGATCTTGAAAATCCGGCCCAAAAAATGAACCGCACGGTCGTTCATCAACCTTTCGTAGGTGGATATATCGCCGGTTATTAACCTCATCATGAGTGTGGGTGCGTTGCGTTCCCGTGAGATTATTCCCTTGCAGAATCTTATTCTGAAGCCTTGCTGCTCCAGGCGTTTCAGAAACATGCTGTCCTCAATGTCTAGGTCGACCTCAGTGGCGACGACTGAATATGATGGTGTAATATGGTGGTTTGACCTTTGTTGTCGGATTAGCGGGAGGTTATCGTTTTTTTGTAATTTGTAACTTGTTACAGTGTTTTCTTGTTTTAGTTGTTGTAATATTTTTGTTGTTTTGTCCTCCTGGTTGGTTTTGATTAAAAAGTAATTATATTGTCTGATAATCACATCCTTGTTGTTGGGGTTGAGTTCCTCCCACATGATTACAAGTTGGACTCTGGTGATCGTCGACATTGCGTTCGCTGTGAATATGTGCGAATACGTGGGAAATTTTGTTGATGTTGTCTTGCTGTTTGTTGTTTGGTTTTTATCGGTTGTAGCCTGATAGTCCAAAGCTATTCGTTTGGCCTCAGGTGTTGGCGTTGTGGGGGTTGGCTGGGTTGGCTGGGTCGTGTTAGGTTTTCTGCCCCGTTTTTTCGATTGTGGCTTTTTGAGCCCACCATCCTGGGAGGCATAATCCGATTCGGATTCTTGCGAACTCCCAGGGTTCATCCTTTCGTTTGAATTAGACCCTTATATTCTCGCTGAACGATAAATGCGGTTGGATTCTTCAAATTCTTTGCCGTAGTGTAAACGACCTTGCTTTAAATATGCTAACCCTGGGCACAATTTTAACTATTTATTAAACAAACACTATTCGCAGGTATATCGTGGAACGAAAGTCGCTAAAGAACTAAACCAATAATTTTCCGATTTGAATAAATTTTTTGTATCCCTAATATAATACATTCCAAACCACTCTGCCCTGGCTATTACAATTTTCTCTTGAAAAAAATTACATTTTGCTCTCCTGTGAAACTATAAAGCTCTGTTAAGCATGAATAAATAAATGTAATTAATAATCTATATATAAAGTGTTGTTATATTAAATAGGTATTGAAACAACTAGTCAAACAATCATAATCGAAAAATGTTGAGTATTGCACAAAATCCCATCGATATAATTCGAACGCCGGTCACATTCGCTAATTAATTTGATGTAGACGTGTCGGAACACTTATCCCATTATACTGTGTAGCTTGCCAATTCCTTCCAGTAAAAGTGTTTGGGAAAATTACGGCAAAGTTCAGTTTGAGGTCAAAGATTGCAGAGTTTAAATTAAAAAGAACCATTCGCTGGGTTTAAAAATTGTAATATTAGATGGAAAAACTTATAACGTTATCCATATTTAACTATTAATATAACAGCAAAATTAAGTTATGCTATGCATTCTTTGCCTTGTTACTAAACTTCTCAATTTAGAAAGTTTGCTAAAACCACTATCTCTATCTACGTTGAAAATGCAGTTAGGTATTATAATTTTAAAAAACCAAGCTTCCTTCCCGTCCCCAAGAATTTAAGAAATCGCCTGAAAATTTGGTATTTTCTTACAAGTCGTGTGATTTTTCGAGTTATCTGAATCAAATCGTTCAATTTCCGAATCGAAAACAAGGGACTACAAATGCAGATTACCCACGCTCATGTTTAACGACCCTTGATGTGACCTTATCCAATATCCATCTGGCGGCCTTCAATCGAGCCAAATTGTGAAAATAGCAGATATACATTATCGTAGCTTTTTTTCGCCTTTTTACTATTGGCCCCTAAGGATTGTTACACTGGTTTTCCATTACACCCTTTGTATCCATAGCCCTCTTCCAAACGGTTAATATATCTGTTTGTAATAAAAACCTTTCACATATTTTAGGTAGAAGTTTCAAGAAAAAAATGCCATAAGGAGAAACGAGGGTTTTAGGATTCTTGTTATTTTAAAAGCGTTCTTGCACGGACCTCACAGACTAAATCAATTTAAGCTTAATAAGCGCTAAAAGCCTCGCATTAGAAAAAATATAGTCCAAATAAGCTACAGCCGATATAATGTCGCAAGGAATGTAGAGCAAATTACTGATTCAAATCCAAGCAGGCAACATTGATATTAGTTATATGTTATTTTAATTTAGGTACATTTTCGCCATCGATAGCTAATTGTCAAATGAGGAAAAATTTGTAAGATCAATCTGAATTACAAAAGTAATTTCCTTTGAATCTGCTATTAAATTAATATAACTTGATAACAGTAACTTCTTGATACTGACCTTCTTGACGAGACCTTTGGTAAAAGCAGTTCAAGTACCAAAAAAATTAGGATTCCAATAGCACGTTTGTGTTTTTCAAAAAGTAATTTCCTGTATTTAAAATATAGAATTAAATCTGGGTATTAATAAAAGATTTTGGATAATCGTGTAATTTCAATATAGGAAATCTACCTATTTATTATTATGCTCTAATTGTGATATTTTGCTTAATACGACAGCTATTGATTTTCACTTAAGGCTTAATTCTGCTATTAAAAATTATTCATGTGAAATAACATTTATTTTGAATTCATGAGTTCATGTTGGAAACAACCATATTTTGATTTAGGGATATGAATTCACTAAGTTTTCGTTGGTAGTGGATATGTTTATAACATCAATAACATTTTAAATTTCCAAGAAGTGAGCCTGTTTCGTAATAAAATTTGTTGTATACAATTATGTCCTTACGACAGTAAGTAAACAGATATGTGCGGTAATAATACAAGGTTCCCAAGTGGAAATATTACATTCTGTGGCGTAAAATATTGAAATACATTTCTCATCTTACAAAGAATACTCTCAAAATTGATCTTGGCGGTTTCCGTATATATTTTAGCTGTCAGTGTATATACATTGGGATTTTCATTCGAATTGTGCATTACTTCCTTTCACTATCCGAGTTCTTCTTTAAATTATTAAGCTTTATTACCTCTGAGACATTCGAGCATAAAACTAACTATAAATTTGATAGTAAAACCGAACCAGGGAAGTCACATAAATTTAAAAGCTGACCGGAAAACTATTAACCTGATGTAAGTCCAAAGTTGTTACGTGTTATCTGATAGGTAAAAATTTTAATTGATGCTTGCAACTATTGGCTACAATTTTTTTTAAATACAATATAAAACTAATGCTACGTTCCTACTAAAATTTCCTTTCTTTATGTTTGGCTAAGAGAAGGTCTTGACCCATTTTCCATGTATTTCTGTAATATTCGAATTAATTTTAAAACTATTGGTTCCTAAACTCTTCCAATATCAATTAAATTTATTGTTTACCACCTTTTTGTATTTGAATACCTAAAATAAATTTCCAGATTTTAGCCATCTTTTACAAAAATCGCAGTGTCTACTATCTATAGTTAAAAATGTAATGCCATAACTTATCAGGTTTTAAATTTTCGTATTTTTAATTAAAATTTTTGCTGATATGCAATTGATTCTAAATAATCAATATTCAAGCGGCGCTTCACATAGGTTTTGAAAGCCGATTTCCAAAAGTTTCACAATGCCATCGAGAATATTTAAGTAGTTTCATTTCTCTTAATTTCCGCTCCGGTTTGCGATTTCACTTTGCTGTCAAAACTGTTCTAATTCGCTTTTAGACGGTACTCAAAACAATATTTATATAAAAACATTTCAACCATAATAATTGAATTATTTTAGCTAACGTCGTGTAATTAGATTTTTAGCACTAAGTGAAGTTTTTGAGAAAATTGCAATGCTTTCCCGTTAAGTATCACTATATTGGGAGAAACAATAATTTAGTAAAACTTGCTCTATTTCTTCACCACTTTGCAGCCAGTTAACAAGCTCGAAACCCAGTTCACCATTTCATAGTCATTACGCTATTTTTAGCTACCTTTAAACAGACCAGCACCTTTGCTGGCTGACTCAAGCTCTTATAGTATTTTTCATAGTTACAAAAACATTTCTCTTACAAAGAATTTTCAATATTTTTCCTTCAAATAAATCCCATTTCGGATCCTTCAGGAGAAAAGCCGTAAAATACTTGTGTATATAAAAATCTGAAAATGCCGCGGCTTTTGCTGGGTTAAATAGACTTTACCAGAAAGGCTTATGGAAAAGAAAATCGCAATAGCGAATGAATATATCAGCCGCAACTGGACGAAAAAGGAAAACAACATTAATTATTTGAACAAAGGGGTTGACTTGACTTTTTCAAAAGGGCAAAGTGGAAGTCGAGATATGAAAGGTATTGTAACTTAGTCTAGCGCTTTTAAAATCTAGCTATGGTTATGTAAGTAAACTTTATATTCTTAAATGTAACTCTCAGGTATGCCTTCAGAAATGTCCCATTCGGCTGTTAGCGGCACCTTTTAGCATTTAATTTCACTGAAATTGTAGGTGAACACTTAAATATGTTTACAGGATTGGTATTTCTAATGGCAACTATTCACCAGCTCAGAAAATCGTCGCAGCAATTTGGGAACTTCAACTGTTCAACTTTATATATGTGGGATACCGAATGCCTTCTTTTAATTCAATGTAGCAAAAGTGACCTTTGCTAGTGCTTTTTTTCATTTTTGCGTCATTGATGAAGTTTGACAAATGCTCTCTTATGTACAGTACAGAGCTGGAGTTCTGTCGCTTTAAGTTTGTGTGACATCAGGATAATTGTTTGCTGCACCGCCCAGGTAATATAAACTAATTTAATTAACTCAATTATTTGTATTTTTCGGAAGACCATAGGATCGTATAGTACTTGAAATTACTTTTCAAATGCGGGGTCACTCGACCTCCATTTCAATTTAAGATTTTAGGGTTGAACACTTCTCCTCCAAGCAGTTAATTTTGACAAAAATATGTCCCCCTTGAAAAGAAAGTTTACTGGTCAAAAGAATGGCTGCGAGCATTAAATGGAACAACATTGAAATAAAGACTCCCATACAAAAATTAATTTAATCGTTGTATTTTTGAGTTTAGCGCGTTTCTCTTCTTTCCGTTTTTACTCAGGTCCACAACTTCGTCAATTCCTCTTCTTTCACTCTTATTTCCCTTTAAAGATTGTGTTTCCTAATTCATGTCTTCACACTCTTCACCATCTTTTAAGGAGTTGCTTTTGTCCAAAATTCCAATTTCAAATGTTTCGTTGTTGGTGAGCGAAGAACTAAAATAATTCAACTTAAAAAAGAATTTAAAAAATATTGTATAAACGTTCGGTGATTGTTCTTTACGAATGAAAAGTCGGTTGGTCCTCACAAATAATTGTTCCTCTAAAATTTTTTCTTTAATATTTGACCTCGAAGGCGGCAGAAAAAATTTCTGTTCTGGAGTTCTGAGAATAACCTCTCAACACTAACTTGAGTTGCCGGTACGCTTAATAATACTTGGGCCAGCATGTACAACTCGGGATTAAGCTCATTCTTTTTCTTCCAGAAATAAAAAATCGTTTCATTTTTCGTAAGCGTCTGCGGCTTTGTTCCACTTGATAGGAATTAAAAATATTTTCAATTTTATTAAGGGCTACAAATGAACCTTGTGAACAAAATTCTTGCTGATTAATTCCTTTTAAAAGTTTTTGCTCTGAATCTTTGTCTCAAAAAGGCTTCCATTTCATCGCTTGATGAAGAACTAGATGATTCCGTTTCCATATTGTGTTGTTCAGGGTCAGATTTAGAATTAGAAGAATTGCACTCTAAAGAACATCAGTCTAGTCCATAACGATTTTAAATGTGCTTTTGCTCTTTCTACTTGATTGTCGTCTAAAACTACCTTATACCAAAAAATTTTTATTTTGTCATTTATACAAGATCTTGTCATTTGGGACAACTAGCCCCAAAGAATAGCCCTTATATTTTCTCTCTTTGACGGCGTCGCGGCGCCGACTATTAAAACGATTGTAGGAACTAACTAAAAGAAGTGCCGACCATTTGTCGGCACATTAATAGTGGTACCGCCGCTCACCAGAACATAGAAAGGTAATTTTATATTCATTTGGAGGAGGGTAAATGATTATTTTCATTTGCTTCTAAAATTTACAGTAATTTGGGTAAATATGGGTTCAGTTTCGGTTCCGGCCCAAAAAAATAAAACGGTTCCGTTCCGGTTTTGGCTCCTTATCGGTTCCGGTCCGGGTCCCTGCTTCCTATAACGGAAAAACCGGTGAAAAATTGATTGTTCTTTTATACCATCCAAAGTTGCAATGCATCCAGGTTCTATTCCTAGCATTTTCCCGAATTGTCCTTCTTATATTTCAAACCTAATTGCATAAGTAGACAAAGTAGAGATAGGAAAGACTCTCGCAGAAAGAAAGAAGACTTTTCTTGCGTATAAACAATCAGTAACATTTGAAAATTTTTAACAGTTTATGCACATTTACAACTCTTGGTCTCTCCCTGATGAGTGGCATAAAACAATGACTAAACAAAATCAATTAATTTTATTTAAGATTGAGAATTCTCCTGGACCGGTTATCACATACTCAGTTGTTATAAATTGAAATTTAAAATTATAAACCAATTTGCCAATTGCCAATTTGATCAGGAGAATGTTTTGCAGGTTGACAGGTTTAAATCTCCATTTATTTTGAATGAGATGAACATTTTATCTAGTTTATTAGTAGAAATTAATAATTTAACAGTTTACAAAAGTAACGAGTCGACTCTTAAACAAAACCAAACTTATAAACGCAGCATAAACCACATTTGTAACATTTGTTTCTGAACAGCTAATCACGTCCACAATGTCTAGAGGAAGATATCGATATTCACCATATATCATATTTCTCCAACTTAGAATAAAACATATTGACCAAAGCAAGCATCTATAAATATGCAATAATTATAGGCGACTTTAATCTGAACAAAAACAAAACGAAACAGCTTAAAAGATTTCTACAAAATTCGGACTTTATAAAACAGCACACCCCACCAACTTTTCTGATGCCCGCAAACCCAGACTCAACACCAGACGTTCTACTGCACACAAGAAACTTGACAAACACCATCAACAACATAAACTTAACCAACGAGCTGGGATCTGACCACCTGGCTATTACGTTTAACATAGACTTACAACATACGCAACCTACCTCCAATACAGCTCCTATAGAGAAAAAGTTAAACCTAACAAAGACTGACATAGACAAAGTGAAACAACATATACATGACTACATTCAATCGCAAGCACAGCCCATTTCAATAGAAACCATACAACAACAACTTTCACTAATCATAGGGAAATTTAGCCCGGAATAGCGGATAATGATCCAGTCGTTGATCAGGTTCCAGTTGTCATTGTCGAAGTTAAGGTGTGTCGATATGCTGAAGGCCCTTTGATAGTGTCTGGCGAATGCGTCCGCTTTCTCTTTGTCTGTGTAGCGTTCTATTCCGTTTTCGTCAATTGTGTCAGTAGTGCCATTCTTCCTGTATTGCGCCAGTTTCTTAATTTTTTGCCAGTATGTTTTGCCTTTGTCCTTCTGTATTTCTTTACATGTTTCTAGCCATTTGTCTTGTCGGTATTGTCCAATCAGAGTTTTAATGTTTCTGTTAGTTGGTTCAGTGTCTTTTTTAGGTCGTTATTTTGAGTGTTTGTATATAGTCTGTACAGTTCTGTCTTATGTTTTATTAGTCTCAGTATGTATTTGGGTAGTGTATGTCGGTAGAAAGCATTTTTTATTTCCGGGCTAAATTTTCGTGTGGCTAGTGTAAGTTGTTGTTGAATGGTTTCTATTGAAATGTGCTGTGCTTGTGATTGAATGTAGTCATGTATATGTTGTTTCACTTTGTCCATGTCAGTCTTTGTTAGGTTTAAGTTTTTCTCTATAGGAGATGTATTGGAGGTAGGTTGCGTATGTTGTAAGTCTATGTTAAACGTAATAGCCAGGTGGTCGGATCCAAGTTCGTTGGTTAAGTTTATGTTGTTGATGGTGTTTGTCAATAATGTGTCGCCGCATTAACGCGCAAATAACGCAAATTAGTGTGTTGTTCTATAAAGTCGGAATTTTGCAAAAAACTTTTAAGTTGTTTCGTTTTGTTTCTATTCAAGTTAAAATCGCCTATAATTATTGCATATTTATAGATGCTCGCCTTAGTCAGTATGTTTTGTTCTAGGTTGGAGTGTGGGTGTATGTATGTCAGAAAGAAGTGTATCAGGTCGTTTAAGTAGGGTATGATAAAATGTAGACAGTCGTTCAAAGGGTTGTTGAGGGAAGGAGGATTTGCTCTTCCACGTTTAAATGTTGGTTTTAGGAGAGCTGCGACCCCGCCCCTGGCATGATTGATGGTATTTCCATGCCTATAGATATACTGCCAATTTCTGTACGTTGGTGTTTGTCCTAGTTTGGTTTTAGTCTCTACAAATATGCAGCAGTCTGTGTCGTTTTGTTCTATGTAATTGTAAATAAGTGGTTTTTTGCTGTTAAGTCCGTTGATGTTCGCGTAAAGTATTTTCAAATTAAATCTTGTATGTTTGTTACTGTCTGTCTCACTTGTTCGTAGGGTTCAGTTGGAGAGCGTTCCTCGGGCAGGAGCATGTCAAGCATTAGGATGTAGATATGGTTTCCGAAGAAAACAACGGAGGTGTCAATGTCGAAGTCTTCTATAAATTGTTTTCGTAGTTTTTTTAGTAGTTCGTCTCTGTTGGTATTGTTTGCCTTGTTAAGTTGATGTTTGTATTTGTTTATGATGTGGTCATGTGTTGTAATGGGTGTGTGTATTCTACTCGCCACCGTCGTTGTCTCCGCAATCCCGGACGTACGTTTGTTTACACATTTTATTTTTACGTTTGGGATTCCGACGATTGGGGCTGTCGGTCGTTTTGGGCACTTCATGCTCCATGCTGCGTGGTCCTCTGAGTTGCACGCTGCGCACTTGGTTGGCAGTGGCGACTCGCACCTGGAAGTTGGATGGGGTCCCTGGCACTTGTTGCATCTTGGCGATTGTTTGCAATCTTCAGTTTTGTGGCTGAACAGGTTGCATTTGCCACACGGCGCAGGCACGGGTGCTGGTGGTTTGCTTTCGGTGATTTTGAAAATGCGGCCCAAAAAATGAACCGCGCGGTCGTTCATCAACCTTTCGCAGGTGGATATGTCGCCGGTTATTAACCTCATCATGAGTGTGGGTGCGTTGCGCTCTAGCGAGATAATTCTCCTGCAGAACCTTATTCTGAAGCCCTGCTGTTCCAGGCGTTCCAGAAACATGCTGTCTTCAATGTCCAGGTTGACCCCAGTGGCGACGACTGAATATGATGGTGTGATATGGTGGTGACCTGACTTTTGTTGTCGGATTAGTGGGAGGTTACTATTCCTTTGCAGTTTGAATGCTGTTATAAGGTTTTCCTGTTTCAGTTTTTGTAAAATTTGTGTTGCTTTGTCCTCATTCTTGGTTTTAATTAGAAAGTGATTATCTTGTCTGATAATCACATCCTTGTTGTTGGGGTTGAGTCCCTCCCACCTGATTGCAAGTTGGACTCTGGTGATGGTCGACAATGCGTTCGCTGTGAATGTGTGCGAATACGTGGGAAATCTTGTTGATGTTGTCTTGCTGCTTGATGTTTGGTTTTTATTGGTTGTAGACTGATAGTCCAAAGCTATTCGTTTGGCCTCAGGTGTTGGCGTTGTGGGGGTTGGCTGGGTTGGCTGGGTCGTCTTCGGTTTTCTGCCCCGTTTTTTCGATTGTAGCTTTTTGAACCCACCATCCTGGGAGGCATAATCCGATTCGGATTCCTGCGAACTCCCACGGTTCATCCCTTCGTTTGAATTAGACCCGTATATTCTCGCTGGACGATAAATGCGGTTGGATTCTTCAAATTCTTGGCCGTAGTGTAAACGAACTTGCTTTAAATATCCTAACACTGACACGTCTTATCACCACGAAGCTCGGTTTAAGACTCCCCAACAAAAATATTTTTTCAACAATTAAGTAGGTATTAGTTGGCAGTAATCAAAAGAATCATTTTAACAACTTAATGTTCTGTACCAGATTTAATTAAACAATCTTCGCTAGTGTAAAATAAGTTTGTTGTTAAATCCAATTTCTTATAGCTTTAGAAAACAAAACATACTAAACACTTTATAACTGAGTCATCGCTTTTCTCCTTAGTTATGAAGTTCTATATTTGGACATGCTGTGTATTGCTTTCTGTATTTTACCTAATAAAAATAACACATGGAAAAAACGAACTTAATTAAAATTACCAGCTAACCTAGCCATACCTTTTAGTGTCAAATAATAAAAATTGTTTGCACCAAACACACACAAATCACTTGCAAGTTTTAACTAATGCAAAATGACGACGTAGATATACATGCTTAATCGGAATCGTTTACAGCGATATATAGGTTAATCGTCCATTAATTGCGGATATTTAGCTAAGAAAATATTAGCCGAGTAGAAAACATTTTTCTGACTTCAAAATCATTAATTTGGACACAGCCGCAATAAGTTATCTTTCAAGTGTTACTAACAGATTTCGATTTTATTCGGTCAGCGACAGAGAACAAATAACCTGTTGACATACCAAGTAATTCGATCATTTTGTGTTCAAGCGAACTATTTTTCACCTCCAAAATTAAAGAAAGAACTAATGATGCTGGTAGGAGTTCTAAAAATAAATCTTCATTAGTGTCATGCGAAGAATAAAATAAAAATTCTAGGTATTCTATCCTGGATAATGTTAAGGATTTCTCGAATAGCACAGAAACAAAATAATCGTATTGATTAACTGAGTTTTAAGAAGGAATTAAGATGCGCTTACTCTCCAGTTAGTAATAGAAATTTGGTATGTTAGATAAATGGTTTACATTTAATGATACAAATAAATGCGATTTTAAATGTTTTGAAATTAATAATAATAAGTTATCAACTAGTGATTAAATATAAAACTACGCTAATAAATAAATGGCTAATTTTGAATGCATTCCAAACTAATTTAATTATGTTGCGAGATTTTCTTATTATGCTAGCTACTTGTACAGTCACGTTAATTATAAACTAAACAACATTTCTACCTTAACACTCGTGAAATGTTCCCTCGCCAGAACGATGTTAATTAACATACTTAACTGTTTCCTCAGTATTTCGTATAATTAACGAATCAAAAAAATACAAGCCAACATGACTGTCTTGTTCAAGATTTTGATGCGGAATAGTTACCCAGACGTTATATAATACCAACGTAGATAATATTATTATCAGTTTTATATAAAACAGCGGGAACGCGTTTTGTTTTGTTATAAGCTTCTCGTAGTGACTATATTACCGTTTACGTGCATCTCAATTCGACGTTAATAATTAAAATCAGAAATTTATAACAAACATGTTTTCGAGAACAATTACTGATAATAAATTGGCAAACTTAAACATGCCCTATAACAAAACTCTGTTTGTTAGCTTATGAATTATGTCACCTTTATTATTCAACGAACATTTCACAATTAAATTTCAATATTGGTCAACATAAAGCTGAGGGCTTTAATTTTCCATATGAAGGAACTTCAATACAAAGTGAAAATATGGCCCAAACGTTTATCAGTTTTAATTATGGTTATTAACGGCGTTTTGTTTTCTGGAAACAATTCACCTCTTTTCTGATAAAACGTTCTACTTTTAAATCCCAACTGAACATTATTGGTCTAATTTAATTTTCGATGAAACAATTTTGAATTGGTTTCGTTGACGGCTATGCAAAAATGTCATGAAAAGGAATTGTGTTAAAAAGTCATAAAATGACTTTTCATCATCTAGTGTATCTGTGAAACATTTAATTATCTTTTTTGTATTGTGTCTTTTGTTAAAAGTTTTTCATTATTTGCTACAATTTTGCGTATAATATTTGCTTTTGGATATAATTAAACACATTATTTGCAGAAGCGATGGTCCCTATTGTCTCATGAAGTTTCCGTTTACAGGGTGATTCAGAACTATGGTACGAAACTTCCAGGGAGTTTGCAGTGCAACAATAGAAGAAATTTGATCATAAGAACGCTCTTGTGTGAAAACCTAAAAGTGTTAGATCGGCTGATGAAGGAAAACCTTCTATTGATGCGATGAAAAATCCCTACAAGTTTGATCTCATAGTTCTGAATCACCCTGTATACATATCTAAGTAATTTCCTAATTTTTCAGATTTTTCTCCTTACAGTGAAATCACAGAACTTTTCCAGTTACAAATATAATGACGTCTTACTTTCTTCTTTCAATGAGTTTCATTCTTTTATTATTCGGGATATATGAGCAAAGTTATTAAAATATAAAATAAATAAGCATCTAGCCAGTAGTATACAGTTGGAGAAATTTCCGTTGGGAATGATAAGTGGGCGTTTCTTCCCAAGCTCAGCGCTTCTTCAAAAAGAACAAAAAGTAAATATTAATATTTCTTACGTTCATATTATCTAGTAAGTGCTGTAGATTTGCAATCCGTGGTAATGATTTAATTTCGCAACAAAAAGGCTTCAGTTCTCTGTTTGAATTCAGAAATTCGTTCTCATATGAAGTAAAACGTTTCAATTTTCCAAATCAACTGTTCAATTTGAACGTTAAATCTAGTGCTGCTGTTTATCAGTGTGATTGATTATTTGCATGGTTTTAATTATCGAAATAATTTTGTTTTTTATCATTTTAATTGCAAAATCGTAATGGAGTTTCAGGGGCGTTTGATTCAATTTGGATATCAACACTTTTTTTGTTGTTACTGGCATTCAATAGACCTCATGAATGGCAAATTACATAACAAAGTAATCTGATCTGCTCTTCGTATTTGTATAGTAACTCATGCATATGTTGTAAGTTATTTTTTTTATTTCACATACAGATGTTAATTTAATTTGTTAATATCGCATTTGAAATTTAACGTAATGATATTCGGGAGACTATAAAGGGAGACCTAAAATATTAAGCATGCCTGTTTATGCCAATTGTATTTAGTTCTGATTCATACTGTTAACAATAGCTGCCTAACAATTTCCAATAAATTTGAGGGATACAATTTATCATTTTAAACTTAAACTACATAAGAACATGTAGTCGTTTACATCGTCTGTCTTTTATATCAATGAATTTATGTTTTCTTTCAAATAACACCGAAAAGAACATTCACTTTGAAACTTTTAAAGCGCCATTTTATCGGCCGTATAATTGCGCACTTTTTTCCCCATTTAACCACTTCGTATGAACGACGGTTTCTGATGTCTCCTTCAAGACCCTTCTTATTTTGGATACGGTGTATCTATTACGTTACACTCTTGTCCCTTCATTAGTGTCTGTTACGTCTCGATGTCACTTGCAGTCTCGAAGAAACCGTAATTAGCGAGATTTTAGTAATAAGTTTACTCTTAACTTTTCACGGTTATAAAAATTGAATTCGCTGTGAATTGAGAACTATTGACCCATAGAAAATTCCTAATTTTATGTTAATCAGTTGATATAAATAATTTACTTTAACGTCCTGATTTCTTACAAACTCCAAAAATCTTCGTTACAAGTTCCAAAATGGTTATTTTAATATTTCCAAGCTTTACTTATGGTTCATTTACCATGGTTCATTTAAGGTAATGGGAGACTTTTCTTTGATGCAAATTTAAATTTTTATTAAATAATAAATGTGCATTTTATGCAGTTGCTTGTCGGTTAGCGGTTTTCAGCGTCAATTATTTATCAAAATGTATTTTAATTCCTCAAATTAGGCACTTAAAATTAAACCGATGTGTGCTTCTGACCTTATAGTTGAAGGGGGTTATTTATTAAAGAAAAAAATGTTTCGATGTGTAGATGCGATTTTATGGATTTTCAAATTACAGTAAATATAATTCATTCCAATATATTCCTGGGTTTTTCAGTCAATTTTATTGTCACTAATTATGGTGTTATGTGATGAGCCCTGCGTTTAAATATCTCACCGCAGAAGATCTATACCGGCTCGGTTCATTTATGTCCGAACACGTAGAACCGATGTCTGGCGTATAAGGCAGGGTCTACCTAAAGCCTTACTGACGAGTCCAATAGGTAGACCCGGGACGAAACGCAGGGCTCATCACATAACACCATAATTAGTGACAATAAAATTGACTGAAAAACCCAGGAATATATTGGAATGAATTAAAAGTACAGTCAGGAAAAAGAAATATACGAAAAAAAAAAGTAAATATAATGGCAATTAATATTAATTACAAAATATTTTCACGAGAAGAACTTAGGAGACGTTATTAGAAACAATTTATTTTATCTAATTTTATATCGATTTAACACATTTCCCAGAAACAATGATTTAATAGGTAATTCTGTTCATCCAAAAAAAATCGTATAGCGATTTATATTGAAGTATCATTGTCGAACACCTAGGCTTTTGACATCTATTTTTTTTTAATTAAGGGCCTGTTCAGCTAAATATATTGCATGACAACTGAAGCTTTTCATTTCAGGGCTTTATTAATCTATACAATTGCCAAATTTTATTGATTTGACAGGGTACCTATATGTTGTAAAGTTGTGTATTTTTATTAAAAAAATGACGCTGAATATTGTTTGTTACATGCCATCATTCAAGAGCGATTATTTTTTTATACTATTATGCGGCCTAACTATCAATTAAAACCTTTAAAGCTTTTTACAATGTAGGCATATGCTGATGGGTATTTTATTAAATACTGTCATGGTGGAATTGGATAAACAAATATAAACCACACCTTGAACTTTCCCCTTGAAATAATAAACGTAATGTTTGAAATAAGTATATAGTATATAATATTTATAACATTTTCTACGATTTTTATTTGTAAAGAACTGTTTATTTGTGATAAAACTTGAATTCACAATTTTTAACTGAAAATCTAAAATATTCTTTTTTTATGGCCATATACACTTTTAGCATATTCGGTTTCAATAAAAATAATTCGCCCAACGTGATTACATTTCAAATGAATAAACCTACTATAGGAATGTCTAAATAAAAATAGCTATATGTGCATATGCATACGTATATGTATATGCGAGAACAAATATTTTATTGTTATTGAAAAATTACTTTTTTTCTTTGTTATGGTTCAATATTTGTCATCAGTTATATGCAAATAGAAACTTACCTGAATGACAGATGGTATGTAGTTCAACGCGCCAGAAAACCACAAATAGAAAATGTAATTGCTAAGTAAATTACCCCAAAATAAAAATAGATTTTCCACTATCAGTATTAATATTCATTCGGAATTGGAAGGGCGTAAATAATCATATAGTAAACAAAACCAGGCAATTTAAAGACAGTCACTAGTAATATTTATATCCAGTTTAAAGTAACACCAAACATACGGGGTGGGAAGTTTTTATATTGACACTTAATGTCTTTCTTGCAGTTAGAAATATGAAAAATCCGAAAGACACGTCAATTTTATTATTTAAATCAAAATGTTTAGCCTTCTTGTTTCAACCCCCTAGGAGGGGTAGATGTCACCCTTAGAATCTTAAATGGGAATGGGGATCAAGAGGAACATCGCTTTAAAAGGCCTTCAATTCTCTTTTCAGTGGTATTCTAGTTTGTTGCTTTATGTCCAGCGGTTTCCGACTAATCGCGTTTCCAAGTTGCAGAAACAATTAAACTTTCCCGCATTGCGATGTTGGTTTCCAGGCAAGTGTTTACACAAAAAATATTGCATAGACTCTCCTTGTAATACAAAGGTTTAGAAGAGTGGGTGTCACCGTGCAATTCGCCTTGTAAGATTATCAATATTAGCAGGTTGCGTCTTATAAACAATGGACTTTAGATGTCCCCAAAGAAAGAAGTCTAAGGGTGTTAAATCTGGTGATCTTGGAGGCCATTCAATTGGTCCCCTTCTGCCAATCCATCTATTCGGTAATCTCTCCTTTAACCACTGTCGGACCGGAAGAAAGTAATGAGGTGGAGCACCGTCCTGCTGGAATGTTAACCAATACTCCTGTAAAACTGAATTACCTTCTGCATCAATTTGAGTCTCTCATACGTACGATCAATAGTCTCTTGAAGCATCTTAACATACAGAACACCTGTCATGAGCATTAATGGCATATCCAAGAATTTTGGAAAATAATGCATTCCATGAAACCATTAAATTCACCATTGAGGAGGACAAAAACAAATCATTAAACTTTTTGGATATGACGGTTATGTATGACAATAATGGGGAAATAAAAACAAACTGGTACACAAAGGATGTGTGGTCTGGTAGATACTTGAATTACCAATCATATGCACCTATACAGTATAAAAAAAGTGTGGTAACAGCTCTTACTGATAGAGCGATAAAATTAGCACATTGTGGATACAGACAAAAAAATCTTGAAAAAATAAAAAAGGTACTAATAATGAACAACTATCCCAAAGAATTCTTCGAACTAATTATAAAACAAATAATCAATAAAATATACAATGCAAATAAATGGAACAACATAAATAATATAAAAAGAAAAAAGAGGGTGAAATCAAGTATGTATCATTACCACACATACCAGAAATCAACACAAAAATAAAAAATGTTTTAAAACCGCATAATATTACTATAGCGGAAAAAACTAAAAACCACTTGGCAAAAGAGTGTTTTACAAAATTTAAGCCTAGAAGCGATAAGTTGGACACACCTAACGTAATATACAAGATTGACTGTTTGAACTGTGACAACACATACATAGGACAAACAGGGCAATATTTAAAGAAAAGAATATACGAACATAAGTATAGCTTAAGAAAGGTTAACGAAAATGCAACAGCATTAGCACAACATGCGCAACAAAAGTTGCATGATTTTGATTTCGATAACACAAATATTGATCAATGAGGACAACTATAATAAGAGAAGAATCCATGAAATGATACAAATTAAGAAACATCAGAATGCAATAAATTTCAGATCAGATACAGACAATCTTAGCTGTGTATCATACGCTAATTAGATGATCGCATGTATGAACTGATTGGACCAGGTAAATGAAATGTAAAAATCTGATATTGAAGAATTGCCAATCAGTTCCTAGAATGCAAAGAAAAGACGAAAGATAAACAGTTTTTTTGTTTCGCTCGCTTGATATCGAATAAAATATGGAAAATTCAGTGACCAGTCAAATGTGAAGTTGATAGCAACTATATACGTAAGTTGAATTTAGATCTCTAAAACAATAGATTCTAGTCTTTTCTCAGATATGTTTGTCCTGACTCATCACCTGAAAACCAATGTTTTGGATGTACTTTTTAATATGTGTGTGATTTGTATTTTAATATGTGAATTTTGGTGAAAGTTTTCTATTTAATTTGATGATAACTGTAAATATATATTTTAGACAAACTGATGATGGTGGATAAAGACACCGAAACGTATTTGTAACATTTTAAATAATAAACAATAAAATTGACTGAAACCCAGGAATACATTGGAATTTCCAAGAATAACAGCCCAAACATGAACTTTTTGAGGATATTGTTTATATCATTCTCAAAAAATGTGAGGGTTTTGTCACTCCAATATCGACAATTTTGTTTCTTAACATTTCCATTTAGAAAAAATGAATATTCAGCGCTGAAACAGATATTCGGCAGAATATTGGGGATGGTGTTGCCTTGACGACTTATGAATTCACAGAACTCTATTCTTCTATCAAAAATCATTGTCATAGAGTTCTTGAAGTAGCTGCATTTTGTATGGATGGAGTTTATGCATTTTCAGTGCTTTTCTTACAATCTCGTGTGATATTCCTGTCTGTTCTGCTACTGTCCGCAAGAAGTTGGTGGGCTCTGCAGCAAATAATCCCAAAACCTCATTTTGCGCTCCTTCATTCATCAATTGTAGGTTGCTTCTTTTTCTATCACTCACCGAACCAGTTTAAGAGAACTTTTTTAACAATTCACTTTTTTGACTTACTTCATGTTTCCGATTTCTTTCATTGAAAACCAATGCCGTCTTTCGTACTAACTTTCTAACTTCTCCATAAATGAAAATAACAGCCCAAGAAATAAAAGCGAATTAACAATAATATTTCTATTTTAGCTCCATCTTTTAAATTTTCTGACCATGCTTTTTGGTTAAAAGAACAACGTATTTTTAGAATCTCTTGATAATGAACAAAATAAGAATGAACGCAAATTGACGAGGTACTCTTGGATGGCACTCTAAACGTTATTGGCAAATAATTATTTTCAAATAGGCTGGCAGAAAGACCGATAGGTCGAAGTAGCCTTTTCTTAGAAATAAAGATGTTTACTACTACTATTTTCAAATAAAGTTTGAAACGGTGCCACCCATGGGCGTAGCGAGGAAGAGACAGGGGAGGGTCATACCACTGAAAATAGAATTGAATGGCCTTTAAAACGATGTGTCACTTGATCCCCATTCCAATTTAAGATTCTAAGGGTGACATCTACCCCCCCTGGGAGTTTGAAACACGAAGGCTAAAAATACTAATTTTAAGTGTCGCCCTCACAAATAAAATTGGCGTGTCTTTTCGAGTTTTCATATTTTTAACTGTAAGAGAGAAAATAAGGGTGGGAAGCTTTCAAATTGACACCCCGTATAATGTTTAACACGAGTACAGGTGAAGCATGGAAAAATTAATACACCTGATTACGCATTGAACATTGAACATTGGACTAATTCCTGTTTCCAATATTTTCTAAACAATAATTGAACTTCTTATCTTCAAATTCCTTACGAAAATTAGCGAAAGTTTCTCTGGATATAGATCGGCATGCTTGAATAAGTCTTTCCGATAATTGCTCAATTATGTCGCGTTTTAAAAGCAACATATTTTAGGTGTCCCCACAAGAAAAGAATCAAGTGGTGTTAGGTCTGGGGATCTTGGTGGCCACTCAATAAGGTCTCGTCTTCCAGTCCATTTATTGGAATAGTTATAATCTACTCATTTTCTAACTGGAAGTACATAATACAGAAAATATGTAGAAAATCCTCAGCTGGAAAAAATATTTCGTTGACGGCGTGTCTGGTTTTCTACTTCGTAAATAATTAAGGGATTTAAAATATTCCGAGGCATATTGACATTAACTTAACTATTCAAGTCTCCTGCTATAAATAACGAGAAATAATAACATACCTCAATATGCAGCTCAGACATTAAGCCTTTCAGGATGGATGGGTATGACTTTCTCTAAGTAAGTGCGGGTTCTCGTCTTTTCATTAACTGCAGTTTTATTTATTAACACTGCCATTGTAATAAAATAAATACTCAACAGTGGTTGAGTGTTTCGAAACAGATTTCTTTTAGTGAAAAGAAATGTTTTTCACAAGTCGAGGCCCAACAATTTTCTGCGTCACAGATTCACAAAATTGAATTCTCCCGTTCGGGTCATCGTCAGAAAGTTGCTGAAGGATGTGCAATTTATACGCATTGAACTTATTCAATTTTAATACTTTTCTAATCGATTTAACAACGAAAGTGTCTGACGAGTCGATAAAGTTGGGTGCTTGGCAAATTGACCAAGAACGTCAACTTCAGCTGCCTCTTCAAGACGTCTTGGCACATTCTTTTTCCTATTAGCAAGGGAATCAGTTTCTTAAAATTTAGCAAGTGCTGTCGGCGTCATATATTTTATTAAAAGTTGCAACTGCTCTAAAAACAGCGGTTCGCAGAACCATAAATAAGTATAACTTCTACACGTTCAACTAAGCTGTACACCATTGTGGATTTAAAAAAATAATGCTGCTAAATCAATCATTTGAACTGCCATTTAATAAGATTTATTAATGTTGCAAGTTGCAACCTTTTGGATTTATAAATCGGTATCTGCTTCATCAAATGTAACGGTATGATCAATGTAATGAGCAATCGTAAAGCATTTTTAAAGAGGGAGCGATTACAAGTAGGTAATCCGTTTTGTAGTAGATTTTCCGGCTTGTGCGGGCTGCTTAGCTGGTACTTGCATAACTTGATATCCCATACTTATTATTGAAACTGTTCTGAATAATGGTCTGTATCTTTTTCTTTCCTTGAGCCATAGCAAGTTGTCAAAATGTTATTCTGTATAATACTGTTAATTGAATTATAATTATAGAAATACATGCATGATAAATGCCAGACTGGGCTTATAAAAAGCCAACTGGAACACATAAAGAAGAGAACTGCCAGGTCGGCTAAATACACATTCTGAATAATTTTAAATCAGTTAATGTTTAAATTATATATTTTATAGTAAGAGCATCGATTCGTTTTGACGTGTCGAAACGGTTAAGGTATTTGAGGGTATGTGCTGGATATGTAGATCAAAATTAAATTTTGTAAATTTTCTGAATTTATTTCCGGTTTCGGCGCCCATACTCGGCCTTCAAATACTCTCGCAAGCATTTTCATGCAAGGCATGCCATGCCACTTTTTATGCGAGTTTAATTGAGAATATAATCGCTATAATTTTCTTAATAGAACTATAACGGATGTACTATAAAATTTATAATGTTCCACACACTTTCCGATACATCTCGATAAAGCCAACACTAAATAATTTGACCTTTTGTCTGCTACAATTTGAAGCTACGTAGAAATTAAGGATTCTTTAGCGTAACCAAATTTGTTGTTCTTACTTTTTATATGTAGAGTAGAGCGTCTTATAACAAATATTATGGAAAATAACAAGTCCGTATGTAATTTTGTATTTTTTGTATAAGAATTAACTTGAATTTGACACTACTTCCTTCATAAATCAGATGCATTTTGCCGTCCTTCACCATTACAATTTGAAAGAACATTATTTACTTAGTATAACTCTCCATAGGCTTTTCTTTTCATTGCGAAAGTCTGTGTGTAATTCAATGACTTCATAGATCTAAAATTACTCTACTGAAATTGAAATAAAAATTAGTTTTTCATAGTGAAATCAGACAGGAGAAAACATCTTATAAAAGGCTACTGGACCGAAAACGAAATGGTTACCGTAACAAAGAAATTTAATATTACCGGGAAGAGGGTGAACAGAAAAAAAGGGGTAACTTGAACTGGGGTAAATAAATGACTATTGAACAATAAACTACGGTGCCAGATTCAAGTTGGAATTTCCAAAGTTACAAATGAATCGTGGTGGATTAATTAAATTTACATTTTATCTACGTTTTCCGGTCTTCATACGTATACACTTAGCGATTCTCACTCTGCAAGAGAGCAGAAATCTAGTTAAAATTCACAAAAGAACTTCGAAACCTTTTGGAGCACTTGCTTTGAATTAATATTACTTTTTGCTCTATCTTATTTTTAAACTGTAATCTATTGCTCGGGAACCTTTTTCCTTTTAGAGATTTCAGAATAGAAATTTATATATTTTAGTGTTAGTCTAAATCCACCGACTAGTCCTTAGAATAGGAAACTTCTTTCGATAAATTTGAATGTTTCGGCCTCATTAAAAAGAACAATAGGCTGTACCCTAAAAGCGATTTTGAGTTAATTCGTCATATAATTTTTTTCGCCATGGTCCCTTTTATGATGTAAACTTTTACATGAACGATCAAATACTTCAAACTTTTTCGGTTATTGGAAAATTGTAACCTGAAAAACGTTTTTCTTCACAAAAGTTATTCAAATTAAGCTTTTTCCGAACCAATTTCAGAAAACCAAGTTTAAAATTCAAAAGAAATATAATTTTTTTCCAATAAATAACTTGGACATGAAAAAGTTGAATTATTCTGGAGTTGTAACTTTGAAAGGAACGGTGTTAGTTGATAATGTATTTAGAAAATTGCGTTTAACCGGGAATTTAATACATTTTCGATTTCAATTTAATTTCGAATATCTTAAAGGATGAACTGGCTGTATTCAATAAAGTTAATTTTATTCAATAGTAAATTATTAAATATCAATACTGAATCTGGATTATAAAAGAGAATTAAATTTTAAAACAGTCTACGAATGCGTTTTTAATGATTCTATAATATTAAAACCTATTCCAGTATTACATATATAAATATTCCATTTGAGCACAAGTTTAAAAACAAAATAAATCCTTACATTCATACTCAGAGAATAAATCTAATTCTCTAAATATGGAACGAGCTAATTTAAATATATTTTTTTCGGAATACATTTGATTCTTTTGTAGTAGTAATTGGAATCAATTTCAGATCTCCTGAGTGTACGTATCTGTTAGATTTTTTCTAAGAACATGCCGTAATAGTTATAAGCCAATTCAAAAATGGCTTCATTCTTGTCGGGTAATTGGAGCATATTTGGGGAGTATGTTGACAAAGGTAGATAAAATATTTCGGTTTATTCCAGGAACATATCGACAAGTGAGGATTCAATTTCAATTTTCTTATTAATCATTATTTTAGAATGAATTGACAATTAACTAGCAGACCATTTATTTGTAAAATATTTTACCAAAGAACTGCCAACATGTTGGAAATTCGTTCGGGTTTCACCAATTGTTATTGTCGATTTGCATATGAAACAACTTGTATTTACGAAACGTTAATGAAGCAAAACCTCCTAATGCAGGTACCAAAGAGTAGAGTTGTTGCCCGGTTTAAGGTTTAGGGTAGTTCCTTTCAAATACTATACTGTGCAGCGATTGTACTTTTTATCATTTTTCTGGGGTTCTGGAAGAGTCTGCTGCGATCTCTCCAGACACTAATGGAACCCTGGAGGTATTCAGGACGGTGTTAATTTTTTAGTTCGTTCCTAAACGCCGTACTTTGTGAGTTCATTAGGAATATCCTGCACTGGGGATAATATTGCCAATAACTGGGGCCTTCCTTGAATGATATTTTATTTACCAGTTCTTCCTCAGCGAATATAAAATATGTTTTCCAGTCTTCCAGTGGTATCCTACTTATCTGCCATACTTTCCTTCAAGCAGCAAAAAGATCGCGTTTCAAGTCTGTGATACACTTCATTCACTCATAATCTATGTTGATTCTCCTAATTGCCAAATTAACCCTATTTCTTATTTCTCTATAGTTATTGCAGTTTTCCTCCATTGGTGTGCTTCTAAATCTATATTAGCTTGAAGGAAATATGTGTTCGTTATCTTCAGTTAGGTTCTTGTACATAAATCGTCCAGGAGGTCTTCGTTTTTGTATACTTTCGTTACGGTTCAAATCCCCTAACAAAAATATCGTCCCATTCATGTTAATTTGGTTTATGGTATTTTGCAGCTTTCTAAAAAATGATGCTTCTGACAACATGCCTAGGAGATGTATTGGATCTTTGGGAAAATTGGTTCTATCATTCCAATGTCTACCTCTGATGTAAAAGAGAGTCAATTCCAAACTGAATTCGGTATTCCACTATTAATTCAGACGTAATATGTAGAAGGTTTGGTCTGTTTTATCTGGGTCCTAAACCCAGATAAAGCGCAGTTACGGGAAGAACACTACTCCATTCATCCGGTTCATTTATCATTGGCGATGTTAGTTATCAAAGTGTTTCCTAGAATTAAAAAAATACACACTTAAAATTTAGTAGTAGTAAACATCTTTATTTCTAAAAAAGGCTATCGACCTATCGGTCTTTCTGCCCTTGTTTAATACATGCAGTCTTAATCTAAATAAAAAACAAATATGAAAATTCTCTTATTCTAGGTTAACAATACTATTAAATAAATAAGATTTCAGTGGTAAGAAGAAATTGTTTTATTGTCCACTAGTCCGTTGCGTTTGTAAGTGTTCGAGTAGCGTTAATGTAGGGAAACGGAAGCGGGATTGTCTGGTTGGTCTTGTAAGACAAAGGGGATTCAGTATGGTCCAGTTGTAGGGGTTGTTTGTCCATTTTGTCTGTAGCTGTATGAGTCTTTCCGAGATCTTTGTCATGTTTGTGCGTTCGTATATTAGTTGGGTGGGGGGGTTGTGTAGTGGGTTTTGGGGGTGTCTTATTCGTGTTATTAGTCTTAGTGCAATTTGTTCTGTTGTTTGTGTATAACGTTTTGTCCTTTCTGTTCCGTTGGTCGTGAGTATATGTCCAAAGTCTAGCAAGGGTCTACAAATAGCTTTATATATTTTGGTGGCGGTGTTTGTGCTAATTCCTCTGTCTTTGTAGGTTAGTGAACTTAAAATTTAATAACTACGCATACATTTAATGTTACGTACGTGCGTTACAAAAAATAATTAAAATAATTCTTCTGGCGAATTTACAACTTCGCAGAACTATTTAGTAAAAGTCGAATTTTTCCTGTTACTCTCCCCCTTTTTAAATATTTTTTGCAGGACGTGCTTCCATTTTAAATTGGATTCGCGTTGAATGTAAATTCTCTAGGTTAGCCCCAGGTTAGTTTATGTAATCTAATGTTAGCATATCTTGCTTTAATTCTAGTTGGTAGTCTAATTCTAATATTAGCCATGGAATATTTTGAATCTTAAAATACATTGACTTTAATACCGATCCGATATTTAAATTGTGAGCATCGACATTACTATTTGGTGAAAATTTGCAATGAATTGCGGACATTTTCTCAAAAGCTCACTATAAAATGTCGACACGATTTGTCATCTTTTTTATATCATGCTTGTAGCTTGCTAATATGGTACAACGTTGTGCTTTACTTACCAACTGCAAAAAGCAAGATACGAAGAAAACTATTTTAAAATAAAAAATGGAAATTTGTTTAAAAACAACATCATTTGAAAACTTAATTGAAATGAATCCCTAGAATAGTTTTTGACGAAGCGTCAAACAACATTCAGGCGTTCTACCATATTTAGAAGTCACCAGTCTAACAAACGAAATTGAAACGAAAATTAATGAGATTAGAAACAAAAGGTAGTGCGAGCTTCTTAAATATAACGAGTTTCTATACACCTGAATAAGGAAATAATTAAACTTTACCATTAAAAAGTAAAGCCGGCTTATTATGTATTAGTTTCTGCATTCCTAAATGCACTGCGCTTCAAAACAGTTCTCAAAAGTAGCCGAAGAGGCCGTTTATCTAATATTGGTAAATACATTTGCCCTTTTAATCAAACGGCGAAATCCTGGCACAGATAGGGCAGTAGGTCGCAAATAATAGTCTAAATTTTACTGCCTTTATCAACTCAATTGTCAACTGAAAAGTTGGAAGTGGAAGACTGAGCATTGTTTGAATTCCATTCTCCATTTGCTTTCAGTTGAAAATTTTCCCTGCTAAATTTCCCGAAGAAGTATTTTTATCAATTCCAAAGCGCAACTTTGCAGTAACGAAATGAAATCTAGTATTCAATTGAACATCAGGATCCTGCATTTACCAATAAAAGAAAATTTGTATAACTGGACATGTTCAAGACAAACGTCTAGAAATCGTGCCTTGAATACTATTATCCATTGCAAATAAAACTAGCAAACGTGCCAGAGAAATGGTATTTTAGATATAGCCAATTAATTTCCTAAGTGCACTTTGAGGAAATATATGTAATTTCCTTTTGGTTTCGGGTAAGTTCTTGGAAAGTACGAGCGATAAATTCATATAAAGGCTCTAAGTATCCCACTGAATAATTGAAACAGCACAAACCAGAATTTTCACATAAAGTGCAGTGTAGATAAAGTAATGTAGCAGAAAATAGAATGGAAATGACGTTTAGTAGCATTTATTAATATATACTAAATCATAATTACCTGGTTGAGTATAGCATATGAAACGTAGTTGCTTTTTACTATTATTATAGGGAGCAAATAAATAATACGAATTAAAAAATTGTATATTTTAAGTCTGAAGGATTTACAAAATTGCACCCAAGAAGCTACGGTTGGTATGGCGTTTTATTTACTCATTTTGCCAGAAATTAAAATTTGACGAAGATTTCCTAGAATTTGATAGATTGATTGGAAAAGTCGATTTTTAAAAACTAAATTTTCCAAATTAATACAATAAATTTAGAACCGAGATAATCTTAGTGTCGAACTAGACTGAACATGGAATCTTATTGACTAAATGCTCGTTTCTGCTGTGGCTTCTTTTGTACTTAATAATTTAAGCAGTATCATTTCAGCTGATCATTGCAGAAACGATACTACGTCTTATTTTAAAAGAATAGTCCGCATAAGTGACCATATAATTCTAGTGACTTACAGAGGTAATCGAAAACTATATAATTAAAGAGATAAAATTTTGCTTACTTTTTAGTAAATCAGGTGGACGTTGCAAAATATATTAGATGGCATAATAATTCAGATGTAGATAATTCCGACATTGATCCCACTAGATTTGTTGGCTCAGGTATTAATCAATTTAAAGTAAACTCACAGTGGTAGTTTTAATATAGCTCGTATATTTTCGTCGTGCTCCAATGAGAAAAAAAATGGAAAACGCCATGATTTAAAGCGAATTGTTTGCGCTTCATTGACAATATCAATTCATCCGGAAACAGAGAAAAATCACATGATAGATATGTTTGGAGTGAGGACACGTATGGTTTAATTAAATTGATAACACTGCAGGATTTTGGCAATGTGATATAACGGGCTCAACTGGAAACTTCATCAAGTTAATATTACATTGTCAGTTCAATATTTCTTCATGATCTATGAAACTTTAAACCAGATCCTTTAAATTGATATTTTTTTTATAACAAAGCGCTATTCTCATCTCGATACTAATAAGGCACAGGAAGAATCAGTGTAAAAAAAAATTGTTTTTGTGTTTTATTCGTTAGTACGAAGAGGCACAGAATGGCAGTACTGCCACAAAAATTTCAACCTTGCCAGAATGTTCGTGCTCATGGTCTTATTTTCTTAGTAACGTTTTTATGAAATCCCATGCATATCCACTTGTTCCAATTCATTGATCAATTGAATCAGTTAGAATTGAGTCAATAGACTTTCCATGAAAAGCTCGATGTCGAAGTCTGTATGTTTTTCCATGTGGCAGGTGAAATAATTTAGTATTTCCTTTACGTTTTTTCGGTTGTCCCACATAAGATAATGTTTGGTCTTAGATAATTCACATTTATTTACAGTTGTTTGTTTGTAGGTACTAACGTTTTAAAAATGTGTCTTTTTGTCACTATATATTAACTTAAAATTTCACAAGAGCATTTTTCAACAAATCAGATGTGTAGATCTATTACATATTCCAAAAAAAACGATAATTTTCCTAATCTTTTAATTTTATATATGACGGTTAGTAGGTATAAGATAATCTTTCGGTGTGAATCATTTGATTTAATCACTGTTTTAATACTGTAGCCAGGTGTAATTCTTAATCGCACAGAAGCTTGAACTCGCAAATTGTGTTTGCAAAGGGGAAGCGATACTTCCCCACGGAAATGTAAACTTTTTGTTAATGCCCGAAGCACCCTTTCAACAAATTTCCGCTTAAATAATTCTACGATTAAAACTTTCTCCCTTACCTATAAATTCGCGTGTTTTGATCTGAAGTGGATTTATGGGATTCGATTGCGGTTTAAGCCCAACGAAAATTGAATCTTTCAATTCTACATGATCAATTCGCGATTAACTAAGTTACAAACAAATTTTCTTTTATGTTTGTTTATACAAAAACTGTATTTTCATAAAAAATATTGCTAAGTTAACATAGACTTACAACATACGCAACCTACCTCCAGTACACCTCCTATAGAGAAAAAGTTAAACCTAACAAAGACTGACATAGACAAAGTGAAACAACATATACATGTTCATGCTTCAATCGCAAGCACAGCCCATTTCAATAGAAACCATACAAAAACAACTTGCACTAGCCATAGGAAAATTTAGCCCGGAAATAAAAAATGCTTTCTACCGACATACACTGCCCAAATTCATACTGAGACTCATAAAACATAAGAGAGAACTGTACAGACTATATACATACACTCAAAATAACGACCTAAAAAAGACACTGAACTAACTTAACAGAAACATTAAAACTTTGATTGGACAATACCGACAAGACAAATGGCTAGAAACATGTAAAGAAATACAAAAAGACAAAGGCAAAACATCTCAAAAACAAATCATCAAAAAAATCCCAAAAACATGGAAAAACGGCTTAATAATCCCTATACCCAAAAATGGACTGGACCATACACAACCGAGCAACTACAGACCAATTACACTACTTCCAGTACTAAGCAACGTTTTTGAATACATAATAAAGCAGCGGCTTGAAAAAGTGATTGGAAAAGATATACCTACTTTTTGGTTTCAAACAAAATCACTCGACTATTCATCCGCTCTTTATTTTGGCCAACAATATACAAACGACTCACCCAACTGACAGAAACTCGGCGTGTCTATTCATGGACATTAACAAGGCCTTTGACAGTGTCTGGCATATGGGCTTACTCTACAAACTTCACAAACTCCACACACCAACATATCTACTTCACATCATAAAAAACTTACTTGAAAACAGACTACTACAAGTACGAATTGACAACACATTATCTTTTTCTTTTTCCCCTGAACAAGGACTCCAGCAAGGATCCTCGCTCTCACCATTCCTATATAATATATACTGCCATGATATCTATAATTACCACTTACCAGACATAAACCAAATAGACAAATAAGCGTACATATTACTATACGCCAACGATACGGCACTAATAGTACACGACAAAACCACTGAAAAAGCGACTGAAAGACTCCAAACACTAACGAACAATACAATGTCATGGTTCTATAAATGGAGACTAACACCAAACGCATCAAAAAATCAACTTCTACTCACAAACCACCGACTCAACGCTGACCCCCTACAATAATTGCAGACGGCCAAACGACAGAACCAAAGAATGACATAAAATACCTAAGAACCACGATTGACCACAAACTTAAATTCACTAAACACATACGAAACATGAGGACAGAAACAATAAAGAGAACAAAACACTTCCGATCACTAACCTACAAAGACAGAGAAATTAGCACAAACACCGCCACCAAAATATATAAAGCTATTTGTAGCCCCTTGCTAGACTATGGACATATACTCATGACCAACGGAACAGAAAGGACAAAACGTTATACACAAACAACAGAGCAAATTGCAGTAAGACTAATAACACGAATAAGACACCCCCAAAACCCACTACACAACCCCCCCACCCAACTACTATACGAACGCACAAACATGACAAAGATTTCGGAAAGACTCATACAGCTACAGATAAAATGGACAAACACCCCTACAACTGGACCATACTGAATCCCCTTTGTCTTACAAGACCAACCAGACAATCCCGCTTCCGTTTCCCTACATCAACGCTACTCGAACACTTACAAACGCAACTGACTACTGGACAATAAAAAAAAAATTTCTTGTCATTAGAATTGGAAAGTTTATTTAATAAGATTATTAACCTAGAATAAGAGAATTTTCATATTTGTTTTTTATTTAGATTAAGACTACATGTATTAAACAAGGGCAGAAAGACCGATAGGTCGATAGCCTTTTTTATAAATTAAGATGTTTACTACTACTATTGCTAAGTATCGTAGAAAATGGTAGCTGATTAGTAAACAAAATCAACCCACATTATTGAAATATTACCCACCTGGAAAATTTAAAATTTCTCTGTACAAGTATTCACAGAAAAAAAGTCTGAGGCTATTAAAAAAAAAATGCTTAAATATTCCTATAAACCATATTTCATTATAAAAACAGTTATTTGAGGAAAACCTGCCAGCTTAGTACAAAACACGACACCTCAATTGATAAAACTAGTTGCAAGGAAAATATTGCTTGAGTCATTAACGTGAAACTTCCCTCAAGCGGACTTAGTAGCCGACAGTAGTCCAGAAAACTAAATTTATATGTTGACAGAATGTAATCTTTTGCAGTGCTCAAAAACACAATTAAGCTTATACGTATACAAACGACACTTGTTTCTTAATTCATAATTAAGGGAATTTTTATAAGGGTGATTTTAAAGATGGGAGTAATGCTAAATACGATATATGTGTGCTTTGATTTACGTCTCAAGTTACCTTGCTGAAACTTGCATCTCAAGTATTTTCAGGCATGACCGGTTTCCAAGAAAACCGCTTATGAAAGATTTTATTACCCACGTATAAAAATGTTTCCCAGAATTATTTCAAAACCCAACCGTACAGCTAACAGCATTTCATAGACACAGTTTCGGAAAAGTTTGTAAATATAAGGTGACGACCATCTTGTTGTTTGTAATGAGATATCTACAAAGATCATCTCGGAAAAACTTAGTACCGTATCATTACTTTATTTACTGAAACTAAGCGACAGCTGCCAAGAAGATTTATAACTGCTATAGAAATATGATCTTAAGATAGCTGCAAGATAGCTCAATTAAGAGCATCCTAGTTTGGCTGACAACTCAAACTGTGTTATTTTATTTATAGCACAGCTATCCATTTTACGTGTAGTGGTACACCGGAATTCAGTATTTTCGAGTAATTTATCAAAAATAAAATCATTTATGTTTTGAAAACATTTTTGGACGTAGGCTGTACTAACAAATCACACCCATCACACCCATTATTAGCATGCATTGGAAAATTATGGAAATCATACTAAATATATTTTGAGGTCTGAGGAGACGAAAGTCAAAAATTATAGATATGCTACCCACATTGAAAGTAGTTCTAGTCGAGTGCACCTGTTTTGCCTAAAAATAAGTATAATATTAACAGTAAAGGCTTTCACGATACTTATACCTGGCATTTCGTTTGCAACTGCTGCATGGAACCTCAAAGACGGTTCCGCAGTGGCCAGATTGGATCTGAACAGTATATTTATTTTCCTAAATAATTTAATTAGATCGTGGTCATATCTTTTCAATATGGTGCTTAACCTTAAGAAATTGTGGAAGAAGATGATTAGTTGTATCTGCTGATCTATTTATACCCCTTACATAGGTCAGTTTAAGCTACCCAGTAAATGGCCAGTCTTAAATATCACATTTTTACGTTAGTTATTTTAAGTAACGTATTCATTATTCTGTCTACCTCTTCCTACAATCGATTGCACCTCAAGGGCAATTTTATATAGGTCTTCAAAGCCAGTCCTAAAAGTCCCACTTCAATGTAGTCTTGCCGATAATTCTAACATATATCATAAGCTGCCTGGTCTTCCTGGAATCCTAAACGGATCTTTCCGCTTCCGCACTTGGAGCAGCATTTGTAAGAACATTAAGTGGTATATCCAGGTACAGCTGGGATACATATATTCGTTAATCATAAGGTAATTTCCAAATTAATCTAGTTCTAGGATGGTAGTAAATCACATTGAAATAACAGTTTAATTTGAAATCGAAAAAAGTTAATATTTGCAAATCGATTTTGTTTCTTATTAAAATAGCACTTCTAAACATAAAGCACAGCGAAAAAAGTTACCACGCTTTCAAATCTATTAAATTGCAATTTTTCTCCTTCGAATGTCTCAAAGATATTTGGAAAAGTGCATTCCATTTATTGACAAACTATTAGTCATATTATTCAGGAAACCCTGTAGATGTTTGCCTTTTGTCGATTCCATCCCGACGGGAGTTGATAAATGCAGCTAAAACGTTCATTTCGGATTAATCTTAACTTATTTGGCTTGACACACTTTCGACATTATTGCCTTTAATAATAAATCATTTGCACAGCTCCACTCAGCGTGTACCTATTTCGATCCAGCTTTGGATGACTTTTCATTTTAAAAGGGTGTGTTTGGTCTAAATGTAAATGTTTAAATTCTGCATCCTTTCAATTCAAAGCGATTAATCTTTGAGTGTAGAGCTAGGTAAATATCCAATTGGAAATTCTCACCCGATTTTCCTCTATACAAATAAGTAAGGATTCGTAGATTTCGATTCTTCATCGTATTTTTAGCTACAAAGGGTTTGCCAATCGCCGCCGCTTTTACGAAGCTATTTAATTTTTAAATACGAAATAAGTACTTTCTGAGTAACATTTTTTACCTGCGTTCTATTCGGTATAAGGTTTCGTTTCATTAGTCCAAAGAAAAAATAACAAAATGTTGACTGAGGAATCTGAAGGAAATGCCAGTTTGTAGTGATTTTTAAATTTCATGAATTGAGCTCCAAATAGAAACAGGGCCAGCTCTGTGGCCAGCAAATTGCTAAATGACCACTAAGATACGATAGAAGCGTAATAAATATTTGCTCAAACATTATCAATTTTGTACTTGAACAAAAAGATCTTGTTCTGCCGGAACAAGGCCGCTGAAAAAACTGAAGAATTTCAATGTCTTCATGTTACATTCTCAGCGACCGTGATATATTATAAATTTATGTCAGACATTTTCAGAGCGACCAGGAGTCATCCACTTTTCCTTCGTACGAACGACAACACATATATCTTGAATGAGTAAAAATATGAAAAGTTGAAACCACGAAATCACATTGCCATTTTTCAGTTACTAAAATATCTTTACATACAGTAGCATACAAGGTAGATATTTGCTTTGCCCTAATGATAACTAATCAAAACTAGCGTGCCTGTTGCGAAGTAATGTTCGCCTCTCGTACCAACGTTTATTTTATACCATTATTCTCATGCCCCATCACAATGATATATTAGAAAATTGTTCTTATTATTTGCCTCTAATATTTGATATCTGTCTTGTTTGCTTTGTTACTTTTTACGATGTTTCTCCATATTGTTTTTGCGCGAACGTTGTACATAGTAATGCATTATCCTTGTTAAAGAAACGTAACTGCAGCATGAAGCACAATATGCCATTAGTGGCCTGCTATGTATTACTTCATCAATAACTGTCATTTCACAATTGCTCGGGTTTATATGCGAATTTAGGGGAATTAAAGACTGACGATCGATTTTGCAAATCACTGTTCAAATTCCAAAGCCAAATATGATTTCCATGTTACTGAGTTTTAACACCAAAAAATCGTTTAAGAGAACTGGACGGTTAGATCGCTGATTTATAATCTGGAAAATCAATAAAAAGCATACGGTATGGTCTCTTCGGTAATAAATTGTATTGGCTCATAACTCATATTTTAGATGTCGCTTTTCCCCAAACATATAGGTACTACATGCATCTTCAGCAATTTCAACGTTTCCAAATTGTAATATTTTATGATGGTTTCATTAAGATAAATATTTATGACAAATTGAAAGATATTTATTAATTCTTCCAATAAGTGGATTGCTAGTTTTTTTTCTTTTAACTATGTGAAAGGCTTTTCCTGTATTCCCATGTTTTATTTATAGGATTTGTAACAAATAAAGCAAATATTTATCTGATTTTGATGAAGCCACTTCTCCAAATAATCTCAAAACTATTTAAATATGTGTGTAATTTTGCATGCATTTTACTAATTGTTTTATGGATGTGTATAGTTTACTTTAGAGGGCATATTTATTTCCATGCTAAGAACACACTAAGTAGGTGTAAGTCTCTTCTCTGCGAGTAAGCTAATCGTTTTATCCATGAATCATATCGAGTAATTACAATAAAATTAAAGATTCTATAGTTTTATCCTGTCGAAATTAACTTATTTTTTAATTGAAACTGAATTTTAACATGAATATGGTTTACCAAATTTAGTGAGTCATAGTCTGGATCTTTTTTTAAATCTCGCGGGTGACTTGCCCGCCTGTTTTTTTTCAAGAGGGATTTGAATTTAAATTTAAAATTGAGCCGAGTTTCTCTGCTTGCCAGACTTTCAGGTTTTCTCAGGCTATAAAGCAAATGCTTTACAAGTATAATCGTGTTAGCCCACCCTAGCACTGCAACACTTCAGAAACGTTTCTGTATTTGGAGAATGTTGTCTTGCTGAAATGTTTTACGTACAATCTACAAGTTCATAGTTTTTATTCGTATTCACGTCAAGGTGGTTTTAAGCGCGAGAAGAACGGAATGGAAAGATTAAATGATTTTGTCAGTTCAGGAAAAGTCCGTTGAAAATGCATCTTTTCCACACAGTCCAAAATTGTCCTTTTTGTAATGTGTATTTACATTTTTCATACTGGTAAATTATATTTTAGGAATAGCTTCTTGCTGAACCAGTTCAATTAACAAATCAAAATTAAAAATCGTTTGGTTAGGGTGTAAAAACTACTGTTACCCAGCAATTAAATCAATTTTGTTCCTAATACACTCGGAGTCGAGATATTAACAGGAATGTTCCGAGTGAGTGCAAATAAAGTAGTAAAAAGTCAGCGCTAAATATAGACCAAAAAACTGTTTTAAAAGTTTTACAGCACCTGACACAATATTTTCCAAATATGTCCCTGCAATGTCAAAACAAAGATACACAAATTACAGCATTTTCGCATATTTTGCCAGAAGGGTCCAGGGTCACCGGGAGGGTCATAAAATAACATAACTTGTTAGGTGGTCAAGGAATGCTTTCAATTTTATACTATACTTTATCAAAGCTTCTGCTTAAAACAAGGCCCACTTTCATCCCTTATAGAGCGTGTAGCGTTTTCGTGCAAAATGAGATAAAAGTTTAATTGAAAGAAGAATCTAAAAATGAAAACTACAGCTTCTTCATCATATATTTTAATAAGGGAAATACAATAAAACGTTATCAGTAAGCTGTATTTACTGTTGTATACAATTTAAATGTAAAGTGTTTTAGATGTGTTGGAGAGACCGCCATTGTGATAGTTCCACCTAGTTCCTGAATCTTTCTCTTCCTCTGTTTTTCCTTTTCTTAATTTTTTTCTCGTTCGAGCCTATATATTGCAACTAGGTGCAAATGTTCGTTTTCATTAATTCCCTAGAACATTATTGAAACTCAAGTGTATCGCATAAAATATAGCTAACTTTAAGATGTTAATAAGACCTTACGGTTGTAGGTCAGAGACAGAGCTGACCAATATCCGACGAGTGTCAAATATTACAAAAAAAAATTCATCAGCACCACGTGAATGAAAATAAGTGGTTTCTAGTATACGATAAAGTTTTCCTTCGAGAAAAAGTCCGTTTTTCAATATTTTTTTCCGTTCAATATTTTTTTCGTTGAAGCTATCTCCAATAAAACAATTTGGATAATGTATTAAAAAAAAAGTTTTTCTCCGAATAGTTTTTCTTTATTGAAATTAATCTTTTTATACATTGTTTAAGCTGTACCTATCATAAGGACTCTGTACGATCTTTTTTCACAATTATTGGTTTATATCGATTACGTTGATTTGGCACATATTATTAAAAGTTCAATAATTGGGTGCGTTCTTTATTTGATGAGTTATTTGATGAGTTTTAAGTGAATAAACTAACATTGAAACTTAAACGACTGTTTTATAATTTTACTATAGCTGGTAGCCTTCTCTAAAATATAAAGTAATGCATATAAAGACATTCGCGTGAACTTTCCAACATTCAGCTGCAATCAATTAACTCTAATTGAAATTATTTATTGTTTAAATCATATTTTATGTATTGCCACTTGTGTGCCTGCGACTATTTAAACACTTTAATTCAGCACTTTATGCTAAATTTGAAATGAATATTTAACCGAATGAAATATTATTTGGAATGTAAATAGTTAGTCTAAATAGGTATATGAAAGTCTAATTGATTGATAATATTACTTTAGTTTATTTTTCACATAACCGTTGTGGTAGTACATATATATGACTAACTTATATTGAGCACAACTATTAAATATTCATTACCAGAGGTTGGAGATATTAATATCAGAAATTCAACCGAAACATACCAAATACATATTTAATATACTATAAGTAGGACATATGTTTGTATTTTAGTACTACGTTTCAATATTTGATCACATTTTGTTTTCCTATTTTTAGTTCTAAAAATAAGTCGTCAATTTCCAAATATTACGAATTTACAGGACTCATTTTTTGTGATTTTAAATATACTTAGCATTTTTCAGTTAACTCATAGATTAAGCGTAAAATATTTAATTATAGTAGCTTCAATTTAAAATTATCGCGGAAATTGAAACCATAGATATCGCATTTGAAGTTAAACTGTTATAAAATGTTTTCAAACATCAAGTTTCTTAGCTTTGGATTATACTTAAATTAAAAAAAATGATCCAATACATTATCCGCAAACAAGCCAGTACTTAATTTTTCCTTCCATTTCCTGTCCAAGAATGTCCATTGTAGATATACTCCTAATTTGTAATTGCCTCCATAAATTTCAGGCGGACCATTATAAACCTGGAGTTAGTTATCTGCTATCGTAAAGATAGAAGAAATTGTCGATAAGAGGTTCCCTATTCTTTAAGTTCACGCTTTACATTATCGGCGCTTAGTTGAATTTTATTTTAACTGTTCAACGACACGAAATATTCCCATCGATTTTAAAGTCTGGGTTTAACTTCAGACCATTTGATATGTTACTTGCAAGCCAACGAGCGTCAGTGAAAATTCCTGAAAGAGTAGATACGATTAATCTAATATCAGTTATAATCGAATAGATAAACTGCAAGATTCCTACCATGAATGCTGAAATAGAGTAGTTTACGAAATGCTCACAGTTAAACTGAAACTTCCAATTTATCAATGATAAAAAATGTTGTAAAAGCTCAATACAACTTCTGAAGCTTTTCTATTGGTAATACGATATTTTAAACGCTTCGCTATAGAAAACAAGTTTAATGTGGTAGTTCATTGCAATAGCAAAGGATGTGCTTACGACACCCTTATGGCGTTGCAGTTTAAAACTTTTAATCAGTTATATTGCAGCTACATTTTATCAGCTTATTAGGTCATTATTATACTGATTACTTTTTACTATTTTGCTTTTACTGCAATAAATATTGTGAAGTGCTAACACGTTATGAATTATTATTAAAGAAGCATTTGCAGGAATTAAAAGAAAAATACATATTTCTAGTACCTACACTGCAAAAAATTGAACGTTTTCCAATTTTAATTTTAATGTCACTACACTACTGCGCTTTTAAACTGGAGTTGGGTATTAGGAAGGCAGATTCTCTTGTTATTGTTAAAATTCTTATTTGCATTTTTAAAATGAGAACAAAGGTCCAATTCGATTCCCGCTTTAATTCGTCTTCAGTTTCAGAATAGTAATTTAATATTACGTCAGGCAACTTCATTGCCATTCGTAGAACCAATTTTATAGTAATTGTTAAAAGTATTTGTTCATTTTTATTAACAAATGTTTCATTATAATTATACAGGGTGATTTACGTAGTTTGTTCATTTCCGTCTTTTCCGCCGGTTGTTTAGAAATGGGAAACTTGGTTGGAATGTTCACAATGATCTGTCAAATGTTTTAGTGCATGACTAAGGGGTTCTATCTAAAATAGTATTCGCCCTTCAGCTTTAAACGTGCATTTTTTAAATGCTTTTATCAATTTAAGATCAGTTTTGTAGTAGAGCGACTGAAAAAGTTAAGCTTTCAAATCTTGTAATTTATTAACAATATTTGGAAGATAATCAATTCTAACACTAAAATTTGATGTCTCAATAACGTACTATTTTGGTACCGAATTTATTATTGTTATTGAATGGTAACCTAAACTATCTTGAATCAATATCCAGTTATTTATTAAAATGTAGCTATAACGTAATTTATCACTGGATTCTTGACAAATCAAGGAATGATTCCCGTTATTAGTATTCAAGTTATAACAGTGGGCCTAGCGTAAACAGAAAATTGGAAAACCAGTCAAATAATGGTTCAGATTGCAGAATTCCATGTGGTGCTTACTTTTGTCAAATACTGAAAATCTGGAAATATGAAACATTTTTTTGGGAACAATTCTGGTTACAAATCATCCTTCACCAACAAGATCATTCTTACAAAATTCGCGAAGCTATGTTCACGCTTAGAGACCTGAATTTAATATGTGTAGGCCTTCATTTGAAAGAAGAGTATTCAATCAGACTATATTTTTAAGGTTAATGCTTTTAAGGCCGATCAGAGCATCGAATGGAAAGTTTTCCGGGCTTATAAGTCGGGACCATTGGAATTGCGTCTCGACGTTTCGATCACATTTGCGATTCAAAGGCGATGAGGGGATGGTCAAAGTTGTCTTCTGAATATCTCTTCGATTACTGATACAACATTTATTTGGTTATCATTGAAAATGAACCCATTTGCCACAACATTAACGAAAATCATAGAACAATCGTCTTTCAACTTTTTCCTATGAAAGTATGAACATAGGAAATAAAAAAACGTATTTCTCATATAAATGACCATATCCATATAAAGAAATTTTTTTCAATATTTTTTAAGCAGTTTCATATCCTTTGTCAATGTATACGATGATTGTTATAGATCACAAGTAGATTTTCTTATAATAGTCATGGATACTATTTCACTAATAGTAGTAGTAAAAAATATTTATTTCTTAAGGAAAGGCTATCGACTTATCGGTCTTTCTGCCCTGAGTTACAACTTTTTGTATATGAAATTAATAAACTATGACAAGAAATATATAAATTTTATACTTGGAGATGCTCCATTCGGGTGGAGGTTGGGAAGAAGAAACGCGTTTGTCTGTTCGGTCTTGTTAAACAGAGCGGATCCAGGAAGGTCCATTTGTGGGGGTTGTTTGTCCATTTTGTCTGTAAATGTATGAGTCTTTCCGAAATTCTTGTCAAGTTTGGGCATTCGTAGAGTATTCGGTTTGGTGGATTGTGTAATGGGTTTGCTGGGTGTCGGATCTTCGTTATCAGTCTCAGTGCTATCTGTTCTGTTGTCTGTAAATGCCGTTTAGTTTTGTCAGTAGCATTGGCGATTAAAATATGAGCGTAGTCTATTAGAGGTCTGCAGATCGCGTTATATATGATAGTTGCTGTCTTGGTGCTGATACCCTTGTTTTTGTAAGTAAGTGTGCGGAATTGTTTTGCTCTCTTGGTTAGATCTGTTCTGATATTTTGTACGTGTTTAGTGAATTTTAGTTTATTGTCCATTGTTATTGCTAGGTATTTCACATAGTCTGTGGGTTTGGTTATTTGACCGTCCGTGGTGATGGTTGGATAGTCTGGCATTTGGTGTGAGTCTCCATTTGTAGAACCATGCTGTTATTGTGTCTGTTAGTGTCTGGAGTTTGTCCACTGCTCTGTCGGTCGTTCTGTCATGCGCGATAAGGGTAGTGTCGTTAGCGTATTGCAGCAAGTAAGCGTTTTGTTCTATACTTTCTTTATATTGTCTGTTGTGGTTGTATATGTCATATAATATATTTTGTAAAGCAAGGGTGAGAGTGGTGAACCCTGAGGTGTGCCTGCGTTGTGTACCTCCAGTTCTTCGAGTGGTTGTTTAATAATATGTATTAAGTGGTTCGGAGTGCCAAGTTTGTACAGTAAACCCCTGATCCAAACATTGTCAAAGGCATTATTTATGTATAAAAACAGTCTGGCAGTTTTTCATCCGGCCAGGTGTGTGGTTTGTATGTTATTAGTAAGTAGTAGTAAGTAAGAAGTTTAAGTAAATTGTAAACTGTGGATGTATAGTTGAGCTTTCAGTCTTGAAGTCAAACTGGAAAGGTGCTCTTGCAGATGTTCGATGGAGATAAGTCCGGGGTTTGCCTTTATGTAGTCGTGTGTGTGATTTAACTTTGTCCAAATCGGTCTTGTTTAAGTTGAGTTTACCGGAGCTAGGTTTTTCTGTGGGGATAGTAGGTAGAGTTTGTTATGAGTTGAAGTTAAAAATCATAGCCAAATGGTCTGATCCTAGTTCGTTGGTCAATTTTATCGTGTCTATGTTGTTTGTAAGGTTTCTTGTATGTAGTAAAACGTCTGGTGTTGAGTCTTGATTCTCAGACATCAAAAATGTCAGTCGAGTGTGTCGTCTTATAAAATCCGAGTTTTACAAAAATCTGTTTAATTGTCTCTTTTTCATTTTGTTCATGTTAAGGTCTTGAATAATGATGGCATGTTTGTATAGACTTGCTGTCGTTAGAATGTTTTGCTCTATGTTGGAGCCTGGGTGGATATACACCAAGAAAATTGTGCACTTTGTCGTCTAGGTAAGGTAGAGTAAAATGAAGACATTCGTTCAGAGGATTGTTTAAGGAAGGGGGATTGGCCTAACTCAGTTGCACCGTTGGCTTAAGTAGGACTGTCGCACCCCCTCTAGCATTGGCCGTGGTGTTGCCGTGTTCACAAATGTATTGCCAGTTTTTATAAGTAGGTATAACCTGATGGTAAAGTTCTGTTTTCGGACTTGCTGCAGGAACATCTCGTCTGAGATTTCCAGATCAACCCCGGTAGCTAACACTGAATAGGAGGGTGATATTTATCTGTATGTGTATAACTTGGGGAGCTGTAGTGGTGTTAGTGTGGTGAACCTTATATGATGAAATGAGACCTCGTTCAATCAACAGCTGAAGAGCTTGTGTGGCATCTGGTTCCTCGTCAGTTTTTATGAGGCAGTGGCGCTCTCTCTTGATGATGACATCCCTGTTGTTATTTTTCACTTTTTCCCTTTCGAGGGCCAGCTGAATTCGAGATGTGCTTGCAGCTTGTACTAAGAAGATGTGTGCGAAGTAGTAGCGTTGGTGTTGTTGTGGTGGCAATGTTACAGTTGATGTTGTGGTTGTCATTGTTGTTGGTGCTGCTGTTGTCGTGACAGAAACAAGTTGTTGACTCGTTGGAGAGATTTCAGCCCTGTTTGGAGCGGTTTTTTTTTGCATACTGGAGTTGGTCTCGCTGGTGAGGTGGGGTCAGACTTTTGTCTGACCCCTTTTGTCTGACCCCCCTGAGAGGTTTGCGACCTCTTTTTTTTATTTAGGTTTCAGGTAAAACCCTTCCTGGGAGGCTTGGTCCGATTCGGACTCCTGCGAGCTCCCAGGGTTTATGCCTGTCGCCTAGGAAGCGCAAATTTGATTTGCTGAGTGAATACTGGCCAATAAGCGACCTAAATATTTCGACCCACAAAAGTACTTTCGATTGGAATTCGAACCGATATACGGATTCCTACCGAGCATGTCTTATTCGCAGTAAAGCTATCTTAAGACGTTCTTTACTAATACTAACTCCCTTTTTCTGCTTTTTATTTGTTATTATTGCGGCTATACTGGTGAATATAAATATTGTAATAAATTTGATGCAGCCGGCGGAAACGAATGTTATGCAGTATTTTTCTAAACAATATTTACACTCATTTGGTGCCTGAGATCAACACGGTTACACGGCTAAACAATTTCATTATAATTCACAATATTAATGGAACTTCCCTCAACTAAACTTTAAATCACATAGCTGATTCTATGCTCTTCTCACAGTCCTTAATGTTTCTTGCGCTTATTTCATTCAAATGGCTTTGACATGAAGTGCTGATTTTTTGTCCCATTTCCTCTAAAGCTATTTTGGCATCGAACTAACCCAAACTAACCCAAACATAACGCTGAAAATATTACATGTATAACTTAATTTTAAGATTTTGAGATGATAATTTGATTTTATTCCAATTACTCATCGTTTAACTATTTTGAAAAAAGTTTGGTTTCTTCCACACAAAAAAAATTGTTTGTTTTTTTTTGGGATTGATAAAGCAAAATGTGTAATGAACTCATGGCTGCTCGTATCCCACTATAGAAAATCTATTAGCAAAAAATACATCGCTTAGAATTCCCAATATAGTTTATGATGGCAGACATTTGGCTCATTTCACTTTAGAGTGCAGCCAGATCCGGAAGTCAAATGCACAGAGCAAAGCAAGTTGTAACTGTCAAAACTCAAAGTGACTAGGCCGACACTTTGCACCGAAACTAGCAAAGGACGAATTCGAAGCTAAGCCCAGCTGACGAGAGTTAATAGACTCGAAACCGGTTCTATATTGAAGTGCTTCTGAGCAACACCTGCAATCTCGTTACTATTCTAAACGTGCATTGCTTTGGTGTGTAATTATTGTCCCATTGAATATTATTTTCAATGTTCTTCCAGAATCGACCGGTGCGAGTAGAATCAGTTGTACAAGGGAGACTTAAATACGTTAAATGTGTATTTAATTCCTAATGCTAGATCTCTTCAATTGTAATTTGTAACTCTTGATTCGTCGGTTTTCAATACGAGAAACTTCATTCGAAAGTAAAGTTAAAGCGACCATAATGCGAAAACAAATTTAATTGGAGCATTTTAAATTTAACATACTTACAAGAATTTTTTTTGTCGCCGTAACATCGGAAAGTTGGTATCTAAAAACAAGTAAATTTAATTTAAAAATTACTTTTCTCCAGATACGTAAAGGTGTTTAAATCTTGAAAAGGATGGTTTTTTTGAAAATGAAATGTTTCACTGCACAAGATACAATAATTTCCAAATTGGAACCAAGTGAATGTGCGTAAACAACATGCTTGGATGAAAAACTAAAAAAAACATATACATAAAAATAGTAATAATAAAAATAAAAACGTAAGATCTACACAAACATAAATGGGCACTTCTATCTAAGCCTTGCTTCTTTTCGTAGTTTCAGAATTCCTGAAGTATTATTTTTCGCAAGTGGAAAACTCATTGAAAATTATCACAATATGTTTATTCATGTCACAAAACTCACATACGCAATGCTTCAAAAAACTTCACGAAAATTCGCAAGACAAAAGGAACTTCTCCAATAGTCAAGTAAAATCTTTAAAAAATTACTCTTGAACTCTGGATATTGGAACTCTTATAGTATTTCATTCAATTAACTCAGTGTGCTAAAGACACTTCCATAAGCTAGCACATAAGTAGCTATGCTGATTCAATTAATAGTAAAGATTTCAGAATTTCGACCCTAAATTTAAGACTACGTCTTGTTATGTTTTTAAAGAACAAAGTTTTGCATTACCCCCAATTTTGTATATCTTTTTCCTGACTGTACTTTAATTCATACAGTTGGAATTCATTCATACAATTGGAATGTTCATTCATACAATTGGAATGAATTGCCCCCAATTTAATGGATCTTATACAACATAACGGCGAATGGATGGATCACTAAGCAAGCAATATTTTCAGGAAACATCACGGAAAAGTAAAAATCAGCACGGAATTATTTTTAAATTGCAGGGGATGCGTTGAAGGTTACGCCCATTTATTTTATCTAATGCATTTTCAAATGTAGTATGGGACTTAAATCGAATATGTTGCTAGGTTTTAAAATATGCCGATATGTTTGCATCGAACTGGAATTCCTTCATACGTATTGCATTTTGTTGTGTACAAGTCTGTTCAAATAAGCCACAAGTAAGAAAGTAACGTTGGTGTTAGTGAAGAGAGTTTAAATTGAGTTCAGCTCAGTACACCTCAAAGTAATTTTATGGTACATATCGAAACCAGTGATTTAAAAATATTAACTCGCTATGGTTGCTTTTCAAATTCAGTTTCAGCTAGTTCGCTCGACTCAAAAATAAGAATGATTTGGAAACCCATCTGAACTAATGAAGCCGATGAGATTATAGAGAAAATTAAAAAAACGGTAAAATTGCGACTTAAAGCGGAATAATGTTTGGCTGTTGGGCAACAATCGTTAAGCAGGACAGGACTGCACAACAAACAGGAAGGCTAAAATTATTTCATCTGGCAGAATTCAGTTTTATATCATATAACTGTAGATACAGACTTTCAGTCTTTACCGTTAGGGATCTACTTATTTTAAATATTCCCATTATATAATGCTCTCAAAAAGCATAAAATAGCTAGAAATGTATCATATTTTCAAGCCACATGAACATGAATATCAAAGTAATATAAACATAATTACGCCATTTTGCTTTTCGGGAATTAGTTCCGGCACACGATTATGTTAACGCCCCAGATTACGTTATTATGATACTAGTTTCCAAATATTTTACAATTATTTCCCACTTCTGGAATATTTGCTCATACAGGAATTACAAAGCTTGTTATGTAATTTGCAAATCTACCGGAATTTAAGATGCCAGAAATAATTTGCTTTTGAATACTTCAAGGTTTGTTTATTTATTTTACAGCAGCTGATTCACCGGTTTGATCACACATGTCGGTTAGACAAATGTCTAGGCCTAGATATTTATTTGGATAACAATTTTTACGAGTCAGTTGTCATCGGTTTGTACTAGTGAGCAATTCAATTCGGTCCGTGGAAAGACAGAAATGTGATTTGTGAAAAGTGACGGAAGATTTCGAACATGTTAAGGAATAGGAAAAAAACCAATCAACGAACATGTGAACTTAGTCAAGAACATGTGAACTTAGAACTCATAGGGGACGTAAAAAAGGTTGGAAAGGGATACTCACTAGGGGACAAAGAACTAAAAGTAATTTGCTACGCGGACGATGCCGTGCTGGTCTCAGAAGGTTAGGACAACCTGCAGATAATGTTTTATCAGTTCGAAAAGAGAGCTACCAAATACAACATGGAGATATCGGTAGAAAAATCAAAAGTTCTAACGATCTCAAAAGAGCCCAGCAGATGTAAATTGGCTATATACAATAAACCAGTAGAACAGGTTATGAGCTTCAAATATCTCGGCGTCAATATCACGAGCAGCAGAGACCTCCAAGAAGAAGTAAAGTCTCAAACATACAAAGCAGCTTTTATCTCAGGATTTCTTCGAGATATAATATGTCGAAACAAGCACATGTCCATTAAAAGCAAAGTCCGCATGTATAAGACCTGTGTGAGACCTGCTATGACTTACGCTGTAGAAACAAGAGCCGAAAACTCCACAACAAAAAGTACGAGTATCCGTACAGCAGAGATGAGGACTCAAAGATCCATAGCAGGCCACACACTAAGGGGCCACAAATAAAACGAAGACATCCGAGAACTTTGTGATGTCCAAAACATAGTTAGATGGTCCCGAAATACACGTCGCGAATGATCATGTTGAACGGATGGACGACAACAGATTGCCGAAGATTGCAAGAGAGGTCTCCCAAGATCCAGCAGACCACCTGGACATCCACCCATACTTTGGCATGAAAGCTGGAATTCATCATCCCAGATACAACTCTAAGAAATTAGTAGAAGAAGAAAAAGAGAAAAAACACTGAGATTAAGTTGAAATTAGAAATACTTTAATCGAACGTAGCACCTTTTTCCTAAGAATAAATTGTCAGTAAACCACGCTTATAACTTTAAATACAGCTTGAAATCAAAAAAACAAACTGCTAATAAAACTGTGGTCTAAAACGTTTAACTCGCATATCCGTCTGTGTCTTTGAAAAAACGTCATTGTTCGAATTTAATGAGTGCTGGTTTTCGCCTTTAACATCAGAGCTGCAGTAACCCTATTTTCTGTAAACTGACTACTTTCAGTCAGAGTGAAGACTACTTGATCAGGTTTAGTCTTCGACGTATCGTCCGTAAGAACCTATCATGAACTTGACTTTCTTTAATTCGGCTCGCTTTGTTCATTCTATTATAATTCTTAATTTTTATTAACATATTAGAATTTCGTTATGTTTCGGCTACTGTTTGAAATCCAATTTCTTACAAATTATGAAAACGCCCTGATTTCCAGTTTTTCCGCCCTTCAATTGATTACGTCTGTGGCTTTTATAGAGTAAAATATCTATTAATTGTCAATGGTAGAAAATCGGTTTAGTGTGAATTACTTAGTCCATGAGTCCATAAAATTTGTAAATTTTCCTGTGGCAATAAAGCATATTTTGATTTGATTTGATTTAGTTTGTTTAAGTATTTTCTTCTGCATTAGTTTTAGCTGAGTTTTTTGCTTTCATGAATGTACGGTCCCTCAAATTTAACGATTTGGAGTATGTTTGGATTTAGGGCTATATTTTTTTTATATAACAATAAAGCCATTAAACTAATCATTTATGAAAACCATATACATGTATTTTGGTTATCACTTTGTGGAATTTTGAAGAATTGAGCTCTTATTGATATACTACATGAGATTTTTTTGAAAACAATTTATTTTGAAGACGTCGACCCAGTACACTTTTTATGTGCATTTAATAAAAAAAAAAGGAAATGAAAAAGTTATATTTGGTTATATCCACGCCATAAATGGAAACCGCGAACGCAGCAGCGGAATCGTACATATTCTGTTAATAAAGCATTTTCGGTCTAGTCTATAAGAAAGCCGATTTGCCCATTACTCGGATTCTCTATCAAGCCTTCAGCAACGCTAAATCTTGTTGGTCGAAATAAAACTTTGGTTTTTAAAAGGACATTTTTATTTGGAAATCTATATTTGTCTTCAGGCGAATAAAAAAACTCTTTGAATAATCGTGTTTTGACCTTTTCTCAGCCATGTTCTCAAGAAAAATTATAGTTATTTGAAGACGGAATTTTTGAGAAGGAATCTTTATTTAAAGTCCTTTAATGACGAAAATCCGTGACTTCAATCGATCTTTAACTTTGGATATGTTATTTGAAATATGCTTTGTTCCTATATAACTTCTACGCTTCAAGATTTGAACTAATTTTTTGTTTTAACGAATGTGGCGTCGCAAATTTATTTGGCTTTTTTATAGGTCTCATTATTTTTTTATGTTAATTTTATTGGTCTCATTATAACATACTCAATGCTTTTATACCAAACAATTAAAAGTGCAAGACATTGCGGGGCCAAGTCTTTCCTTAAGTGTTCGCGCAATATTGATTTTACGTCCAAAACTCAAAAATCAGCGAGTTCTTTATAACACCTACTATAGAACGTGAGGAAACGCGTTTTTCCAGAAAGACGAAACTTTTTGATACAAAATGGCCAATTGATTAGAAGTGTAGTTACAAATCCAGCTCATCTATCTAGAAGTATACGTGCTGAAGACCTCACGGGCCAAATATTTCTAAATGAAATATGCTTTCTAATTGCTTGTAAGTTCTATGCCATTGGTATTCACAGATGGAATAGATAATTAATTAGTTGAATGGAAAACAGAGCATTAAAATTACAGGCAATTTTTATAATCTAATATAAAACTTTTAAACATCTGTTTCATGTAAAATTTCACGCAAAAACATTTTGTTTCTAGAAATGAGACAATTGTTAACAACTTACAATTTCTCAAAGCTACAACTTATTTTTCCATCAAAATGCTTTTCAAATATCACCATTCACCAGAAGCTTTAATGACTGAGTTTCTACAATTTATATACAATGCAGATGCTAGTGATGTAGAGCTAGGGGACTCACATTGACTACTTTCCAGGTCCGTACAAATAAAAGCTTCAGTGTTTTTCTATTACGATTTTACGTCTGGATATAACTCTCGGGCAAATCAGAGTAATATTTTTCTCGAAACTAACAACGAAAAGTCATAATTCGTTCTCCAGCTAGTGTCTGTATATAATAGTTAAGCTTTTCACGTCTCACATATTTCTTTATAGCGATTAAGATTTTTTAACTGTCGCGTATTAGTTCACTTTATGCCCTCATTTGATGCGTTTAAATTGCGGCCTTCATAACTTTTCTAATAACAGCTTCCATTATCTAGTTTCAATAAAACTTTAATCATAGCATCATGTGTGAGATTGTTCAAAGAAAGTAGTTCAACGTTTTGAAAAAGCACTCATCATCTCAAAGCGGACATATTTGAGACAGTTGACCACAGTATTGTTAATCCCGCATTCATTTTAGCAATCGGGACTCTAAAAATGTTATTAGTTTCAATCCATTGTTGTGTATATTTTCCTGACTGTACTTCCAATTAGTTTCAATAGGAAGAACGAACATCTCATACCATTTTTCTGTATTCCAGAAAGAGTTTCAGTATTATTATCGTGGTTGGAGGTATCTGTACAGACATGTAGAGAGTGTTTATCTAGGGATATTTGCTAAACATGAAAATTTTTTATTGAAATTAACCGCTATACCGAATCCCACTAAAATGATAGTTTCAACAATTAAACTTATTCACACTTCCATGTGTTGTTTTAAAACAACCGAATTGTGTGTTACAACCGAAAACTAACAAAAACATTTTTAGATATAGTTTAGGAGAATGGGTAATGCGCTGGTCAGGATATATACCAGTTATATGCCACACCTCTTTTAGTGCAAGACGCAATTCAGTACTACTTGATAGTAATTAATCCTAGCTTTCCTTACAAACATGGAGCAAATCGTTAGGCTCCAATATCCATTTTACAGGTATCACTAAGAACTTTAATATATTTACATTGAAACTGATAAACAAGCTTTTCTGAAACCTTAGCCGAACAAGTTTAGTTGTAAAATTGTGAAAGCATCTTCTACTTATATTGTAAAATATGCCTAAGCCAACTTGAGTATACGTATATGTTAGGGCTGTTTATGTTTGCATTCATGAGTGCATGTGTAGCGATATGAATCACACAACTATGTTGGTACATATAGCAACTCACGCTGCAGAAATTGATGTTTACTTTTGACAAACAATTCAAGTGTTTTCTCGATTAGGATGAATTTTCTTGCCTCTCCCGTAACGCTAACCGCAATTCGGTGCACAAATTTTCTCCCATATTCATCGGGGTTACAATATATTTATTATCTACGTAATATATATTATCTTGACGTGTTAATTGGCTGAAAGTAGCGACTCGTCTATTAATCCAGAGTGTGTCAGAATAAATTCATTTAACTTCCAAGAAAATGCTTTTAGTGAAAATAATCCAACACGTCAATTGTTATCAGCGCTGCATTTTTCACAAACGCATAAATGAAAAAAAATTGCTTACATTTCGGGTCAGTCTATTTCCAGCATTTAAATCATGATCATATACTTACATGTAATGCAGCAAAATGAATGTTATGCGAATTGTTGTCACATTTCAAACTTTTTCAGTATCCAAGACCTGAATCCAACAGTTTCATCAATCAATCTTCTCTTTGCCATTTACTGTATGTAATTCGTTATCTTTAAAAGCCAGTTTATGCAATGCGGAATATGCAAAACACATCAACACACTCAACATGCGAATAACTCAGATCCATAAAATATTTTTTTTTTCAAAATTGAAACATGTTTATATCGGCATACGTAGCTGGAGCGGTCATTATCATGTACTGTAATGACTGGAGTACTAAGCTACTATGAATAAAATGAAAAGAATAATTTAATTTTATCTCTCAAATTACAATTTAAAATGTAATGCTATATTTTTACTGAGTTTTTACAATTGCGCCGTACTTTATGAATAACGTATTGAAAACCAGCTCATATAAATTTTAAATAAAGTCAATATTCGCTTTAACTTAAAACTGGTACGTTTTATTTTATAACCGGAACTATTTCAGTCATTAGAAATATGTGGTTATTTTCCCAGCTTCTATAAAAGCGCTGGTTTGTTGGAAATAAAAATCTATCGTAACAGATAAAAAATAATTGGTCGACGGTTTAGTGTTGAGACAGATCTCTAACAATGGAAAATGGGTAAACGTAAATTACACGTTTTTTTGACAAGAGTTATTCGAAATTGTCCAATGAATTTATTTCAATTGCCTTCCAGGCACTCACTAAACAGCTAGTTGGTAAGGTAAAAAATTTAAGAAAATTGTTTTGCTTTGAAATAAATTTGTAATAGTAACTAATTTATTTATCCTCATTGGAACCAATTAGGTATCGAAACTCCCTGAAAATACTTAAGTGGTCATGCATTGTATTCACAGTATTTAGCAGCTTCAGTAAATCAGCTATAGGTATTTTCACTTAGCACAAGAAGCATCTATAATATATTCCAGTTCTTTGAAAAAATATTGTCCATACCGAGTGGAGTGTTTAAATTCTGTATTAGACTATTAACTGTTAGTTTACGAAATTTTGTGTTATCCGTGTTGAGAGAAAGATACTTATCTTCAGCGAATGTTTCGTTGGCCTCTGCTACTAGCATAATCAAAAGCGATGCTTCAGTGGTGGAATCGTAGAACATTTTATTAAGGCATTTGAGTGGGCATATCGGTTTCAAAAACGCGTTTTTCAGCAGCCCATATTTTTATTCCTCTTTTGTATGGGCAATACACACACGTGAACCAGATATTATAAAACAATAATCAGTGTGCATTATATTGATACTTTTCCTTCACTAGAGGAATTAAAAATTTATTTAGGAATTCCTATACTTTGCGAAGTTGTAGTCAGGAAGTCAGAGTGAGTTTCTGCAATTCTATTTCAGTTGATGTTATTTGTTGAACGTGATTCAATCCTTTCAATACATTAGCTTAACGAATTCTAAAATCCCTTAGCAAGATGGAAACTTGAAAATAAAACTCTTATCAATGTCTTCGACTCTCAACTCAAATTAATATCACTTCTGTAAAATCTATAAAGGCAAACGTTTAGATAGGTTCGGACTCTCGAAGAAAGGGAACAAATCATTCGGATGCGAATGAACAGTGTTTAATTGAAAATAAGGGAGTCGGAAATATATTTCTTTGCAAGTGGTCGGGTTTTCTAATATAAAATTTATTATAGTTCAATATTCTACCCTGTGTGTATGCGCAGCAATGGATAGCAAAGAAGAAAACGTTAGATACCAGGTCCAATAATTAGTCTGGAGTGAAACTTTTAGTTTAATTACAACTTGAAAGCAGACATTACATGAGCGAAGATATTTTACGCCAATTGATCTTAATAGAAGTTCGTTGTAACTTCAACTTTTTAATATGAAAGTCGTTTACGTCTAAGTTCTGAGAGCTGCAAAGGTAAATTGTTCCAACAGAAAAATATTCCCAACATTGAATAACTCCCCCTTTTAAGCAAAATCAAGTTGCTTTGATAACTACATTCCAGTAGCTGCTGTTTTGCTGCTTAAAATTCGATGTAATTGCCTCGTCAAAAATTAAATTGATTAAAACCCGTTCAAGAAACTCCCTGAAAGAAAGAAGTTAATAACTCATCGGGATAAGAAAATCTCAAAGCATAAATTAACGCAAGATTTCAGTTGGAAAATATGTAACAAAGAAAAACGGCGGAAAACTTATTAATTAGGGACTATTGCACAAACAAGAGGGATTCTAGTTAAACTGGAGATGAAACTAGAATTGATTTTTCCGCTTCATAAAAGGCTTTGAAACATTTTTCCACAGTTTAAATAAAGCCTGTTGGAATTTGGGTTATAACAACCCTGAGGTTTTTTGATTTGCGTTTTTATTTAAGTTCGTCATCAACAGCCGTTTTGTGTCCACTGCTGGACATTGCTTCCGGTCTTGAGCACTTTGCATCTATTTCACTGGATGCGCTTGATGCCGTCCGACAATCTCGTTGGGGGACGTCCTCGGTTTCTATATGTCTCGTGTCTGGGTCTCGATTCTAGGATTTTCTTTGCATATCTTCCATCTCGGAGTCTGGCAACATGGAACTCTGTCTCTAAGGGATATATTCAACATTGCTCTTTGTGCCACTTGTAATTTGTTTGTTACCTTGCTGGGAAGGGTCAGTGTTTCTGCTCCATATGTTAGAACCTGGAGCACACACTGATCAAAGACCTTCCTCTTCAGACACATGGGAATATCAGATTTAAAGGCATTCTTCAGTTTTCCGTAAGCTGCCCAAGTCAATCCTATTCTGCTGTTCAATTCTGCGGTCTGGTTGCCTCTTCTCAGTTTAATCACGTGGCCCAAATATTTATAGGCATACACTTGTTCAATTTGGTTGCCATACGTTGAAATGTTTTTGTCCAATACGAGGTTGGTTATGTATTGTGTTTTAGAGAAGTTGCTTTTTAGGCCAACTCGTGCACAAGATCTCTGAAGGACCTGAAGAAGTTGACATGCATGATCTACCCGGTCTTCAATAAGGACTACGTCATCTGCAAACCTCAGGTTGTTCAGATATTCACCATTTATGTTGACTCCAATACTTCCTCAACTGTTGGGACACCTGCAGCAGGGCGGTGAATATTTTTGGAGAGATAGTGTCTCCTTGTCTAATACCTTTCTCCCATGTCGCCATAATACATTCTTACTGTAGCTGTTGCGTTATTATTATAGATTCTGAAGGAGGTTCGTGTATCTATGGTAAATACTGCACTCTCAACCTGGAGGTATGTAAACGCTCTCAACATGGAGGTATGCTGGACTTAGTCAAATGCCTTCTCAAAGTCCCCAAAAATCAGTATCAATGGCTTGTTGTATTCTATAACTTTCTCTATCAGGGACTTTTTCACTTGTTGGTGGCTATTCGTTCCAAAGCCTCTTTTAAATCCGGATTGCTCCAGTGGTTGGTGAAAATTTAGCTTAAGACCCAGTCTATTAGTAATTATTCTCATGAAGACTTTATATAAGTGAGACAACAAGCTGATAGGTCGGTAGTTTCCAGTTTCGGTTATGCCTCCCTTTTTTGGTTTGGTTTTGGTGTATTTCCTCCAAAGAGGCATGCATCATAGAGAGCTTTTAGGGCTTTTATGGCGCGTTTACCTCCTTGTTTTATCCTTTGACTTACAAGGTTATCTTCTCCAGGGGCTTTGTTGTTCTTCTTGCCTTTTATGACTGACTCAACTTCCTCTTCGGTTATATCTGGAACTTCATCAAATCCTTTGTATTTTGTATTACTGGGATTTGTAACTTTTGGATGGAATCAGTATTCTTCGATGATTTTCAAGATCTCTTGTTGTTCGTCAATGGTGTGTCCTTGCTTATTTTTCTAGTAGAGTTCTACCCCTCTCATTCCTATCTCCATATCCGTGAGGTCCAACTACAAACTCTGAATCGTCCTGCTTGTGGGCTATTTTGGCGTTCAGGTCTCCCATCAATATAGTCTATTTGGTGGTTGCCTCTTGCATAGCAGTATTGACGTCGTCGTAGAACCATTCCATTTCTTCGTCTGTGTAGGTACTTGTAGGCGTGAACACTTAAATGATCTTCAATAGCATTTGTTCATTTATTTTGTAGATAAGATATAACTCTATCACTTATGCTTTTAATTGTAAGTATATTTTTTGTGTGCTTCTTATTTACAATAAATCCAACTCCATCATTTGGAGTATCTCCTCTTTAATGTATTAGATGTCCTAACCGAAGCATAATTTGTTCTTCGCTCTTTAGCCGCACCTCTGACAACCCAAGTATATCCCACTTTATATTCTTCAGCTCGTTTTCGAAGTCCACAAGCTTTTAGTCCGCCATCAGTGTTCTGTTGTTATATTTTGCCATAAACCATATTCTTTGCCGTTTTCGTTTATGATGGTAGCCCGGTCTGCTCCGAGGATTCTTAGCACCCCTTGCCTTTCTACCTCCGAGACTACTGCCATAGTCTGGTTTCAAACGACTGCCGGAGACTGACGGCCTTGCTTTCGCCTTATCTCTCATCTTACGGGGGAAAATTTTGGCCGTTTTCTCTGTTTCGATGGCCTGTGCGGGTTGGTACAGGATCTGGAGGGTTTCATTTTCTTTTCTTCGATGAAATTCGTCAGAGCCTCGTCTGTAAAAGCAGGGTGCACCACGAGCAGTTTTTCCATTTCCTTTTTTTCCCATTTTGTTCGTTGTTGAAGCTCTGCAACATATTCCTTAGACCAGCGAGCCCAAAGCATTTGAGTCAGCTGCTGCAATCCTTGGAATCTCGAAAGTCTATTTTCTGGAATGTGGCCATAGTCGTTATCTGGCAAATTTGTAAGCATCTCCCCAATCAAGAAGTACGCAGGAGTTAACGGTTGAGGGTCGGAGAGATCAGATATCATGGGAAATACGTCGTAATGCGGCCAAAAACGTGTTTGCAGATAAATCCCCAACAAGTTCGAAATGTATTGCCCGAGTTGAGAAACAAATAAATAAGCGTACCCAGGCCTTTACCGCTTTGTAGTTCCTGGTTGACTTCTCCTTAATCACTATAGGACCCATCTAGTCCACTCCGGTGACAAGGAATGGTCGATTGAGAGTTAAACGTTCCTTTGGTAAGCTGCCCATTAGATATTCAATTTTTGAAGGATTGATTGGATTTTAATGGATTTGATGTGGCAACGTGGGGAGGAGCGAGCACCTGTGTTAAATCACTTCGAGATCCGTGGAAAAAGTTTTAGTTTCATTATTTCATTTTATCTTCTATAATTCAACCAATATTTAAGTTTTTGAGTGAAAAATGTCTGCTCTTACCATAAATTGAATTAAACATTCGCATTATTGATTTCGAATTAAGTACCAATTATTTAGCCACTGAAAACAGATCTTGAATTATGTAGCATATTCCTCGGCGAGGAAAATGGATATTGGAAAATGTATGGAAGTAGGGTTATACTAAGTTTGTGACACACACTAAAAGCTCTTTAAGTAACTTGTCTTGTCAGAAGAATTTGTTCAGCAATAAAGAGTATTTAATAGAGTATTTTCCGAGGTATGACATAATGTACATTTTTATTTATTGTATTTCAAGATTAAAAGACATTTTGAATAAAATATATCAAATATTATTTTGCATGGGAAGAAAATCATTAAGAAATAACGTGCATCAACTCCCTCAGTCTCACACGAAAAATTTGAAACTTGCCTGAAACCTTTATACCGTTACCTATAATATATTTAAACACACCAATGTATTTTTAAACCATGTTTTTATTTAGGTAGAACTTTATAACATACGTGCGTGACTGGATTTGATTTCAGATATTAAATTATCCACCCTCGATTTACTATCGCACATGTTAATTTCCTTTACATACCGTCGACTTTTCATATAAATAACTGCTACTAACCCGACTACCAAAATAATTGCAAGAAAAAGTAAACTATGAGTTGAAAATTGGAAACTAATTTAATTCATGAATGGGAGATTGCGGTTATTTGAGTGCTACTTTTTTGCGTAAAATATGAGCTGAAGATGATAAGTGTATATTTTCTTTGATGATAAAACTACTAAGGGCAAAGAACTGTATTTAAAACACAAGGTAAATTGACTCAGAATAGTGTAGGGAGAATAACTACAAATTATTGTTTTTCTTTACTTTTGCTTTGCTTACTTCCACGTTTTTGAGTCTTTGAGAAAATACAGAATGTACACTTAAGATTCCCACTGTGATTTGTATTTTCTTTGGTATAAACACCAAGGCGCTTAAAGCCTAGCAATTAATGACTAAAAAATTGCAATACGATTCTCTAATGACATATAGAAATTGGAATACATATAGTTTGCAAAAGTAACATTTGATGTTTACCTAAGTAACTGTTTAACAACAACTCCTAATTCTAATTATTATGTTTTTATTTGTTGAGACAATTAATTTGCTTTTTGTAACTTAAGACTGTGACAAAATGTGTATTTCATCTAACCGATTTCCATAACAAAATTTCTCCAAAAAAAGAATATGATAATCTAGGAATCGGATCTAAGGAATAAATTGTTTCACTGATATTCAATTTTCCGATCCTTTGTAAGCAAAGAAGAGCTTAATTTGGTTTTGTCTTTGTTCAGCTTTGCTGACACTATCCCCGGTATCCATAGTCTACCTTGGGCACTTTGCCGGAGATTCTTTCGGCGAATGGCCGAGCTTGCCACGGGCAACGCCAAGGCGACTAGTTCTTGATGGAGAGTTGTTCTTCGTTAGATGGAATCGCCGGTCCTCGCATAGAATGAGCATGCGCAATATCACTGTTCTGCTGTCATCAAGTCCACTTTTGCGACTGGCGCCTAAACGCGGGGACGGTACGCTATCAGCTGTTGAAGTTTAAGTTTGGTGAATTGGTGATTTAAGTTAGCATTGGCCTTAATTCCTGACTAAAGACGTCAGGGTGTTGGAAATTCTTTTTACCCTAATTCAGACATATAAATATGGGTTTTGTTTCTTTATCATGCAATTAAGTTTTTGCACATCAAAGCAATTATAACCGCAATCGCTGTCAGGTTCACAGGTTGAACGATAAGGTGGTTATTAAATATGCATACGAGATGTCATTCTTTAAATGCCAAGAATGCCGTGTGCCTTTTGTGGTGTTTTTATTAATGTACCGACAAAGGGTCGGCACTTCTTTTAGTTAGCTCCTGGAATCGTTTTAAAAGTCGACGCCGGGACGCCGTCAAAGGAAGAAAATATAAGTGCTATCCATTGCGACTAGTTGCCTCACAGGATAAAATATTGTATAAATCACAAAACAACTATTTTTTTCTAAGAAAAGACTTATTAACGGTTGAAGCCATTATTAACGTTGAGAAAGTCAACCAATTGATTCGGAAACCTATTTTCTAAACAATAAAAAAATGTATACAATAATAACTTTGTTATTATTTCAACAACACAGCATACATGCATGCTTGTAATTCTTGTTTCCACCAAGTACTAAAAATAAAATTCATTAAAAATATCTATTATCAAAGGAACATGAAGGTCTCGATTTGTGATTTGTTCCTGGTGATCGGTTAATGGCAACAAAACATTTTGCATAATTTCCTTAGAGAAACGAAAGTGTTTTCTTAAATCGGCTTCAGTAAATTTCTCTAGGTTGTTATCCATATCTCGAATATATCGGAAAATAATACAATTATTATTTGAATTGCATATCACGCTTGTTGATGTTTTCTTTACGTACTTTCGTGGTATGTTCAAATCTAATTCAAAGTCCAAATTATCCCGATTAACACTGTAGGTACAATCGATCGAGATCGTTAGCCATATTTTGAAAACAAAAACAATCTCCACCGCATCGCCCAAGAACTTTAAAATGCGCGTGCGTCAGATGCTCAAGCGATCGACTGTACCACCGAAATTGCCTCCAGCGAACGGCGACCGGCCGGCGCATTGTAAGAGATCAATTATGCATACCGGCCTATTATGTGTTATATTTTCCCCCTACCTTCGCATACATATATTTTATTAATACATTGAGATCAAATAATCCTGGATTTAAAGAGTCGATTTTTCTGTTTTTTTTTTAAATAGAGTGCCAGTTTCATATACGAACGCTAAATAAACGGCTTTAAGTGGTTGGCGATTTGTTTTTTATGTGTCCCTTTTGGTGCTTTCAATCAGTGAAAAGCGATTAAAATTTTTGTTTTAAGTGAGTTCGGCCGTTATCATCAAAATGAAGGAATTATTTATGTGGTAATTACCTGGAATGGACGTCAAAGAGAATATAAAATGAAAATATCACCAGTGGCCTCGACATTATATTAAATATTTGCTTTTGTTTTATCTTTCCGCTTGGCCAAATATGATTTGGGATAAATTAATTTTTGCAAATGACCGACGAATTGGAGTTATTAAAATCAAAACCTCGTGAAAAAATCAAGTCTTTGAAAATGAACAACTTCCTGACTTTACTATGATGAATTACTTACTGTAAATCTTTCACATAGGAAATTTAATAACACAATTTAAAAAACCATTAGTTGCCGATAAGAACGGCTTTTTATTATATTTTGTATATATTAATTATGTTTATTTATATCCTGGTAAAATATGATTTACAACTACCATTACTTAAAACGTTTGTGGTATATTTTAAAATGTGAAAAATATTTTTGATTGGAGGTAATAAAAAAATATACTATCGTCGTCTGGAAACTGTAGATTATTGCCTACGTTGAAGCAGCAGGGAAAAGCCAATCAGTAAAAACGTTTAAGTATTTTTAGAGGAATGTATTGTGTTATATAATAATTGTATCCACAGGAAATGGGAAGTAAATTGGAACTTTCACCTTTTTACATTAAAGAAAATATTTAGCATAATTGCATCAAAAAACTCATTGTTGTGATTTTTTCCACTATATATCAAATGTTTCTTCAATCAAATTGAGTAAAAGGGACCACGAAGTTTAATTTCATGTAGTAATGGCTTTAAATATTCTACCATAGATTTCACACATGAAAACAAACCTGTGCACACAGCTAATGTTGAAAAACAAACTTTTGATTAATTTAGTTTGTTCGAATTTTAAAATACATCAGGTCGTATAGGAACTCACCTGTAACAAGACAAAACAGTTTACGATAGTAATTAAGCGACTAAAACGAAAAATTTTGCAGAACATTAATTATTTATTTCCGTCACTATAAAAGTATAGATTATTAAGCCGAAAAAGTGGTTGCTCTAAAGACGCTTACTTTCAGTTCCGTATGCTAAATTTTCTGTTAACAATGTCGATGATCATACAACTTGTTCCTCTGGACATTGTCAAACCGCGTTTGAATATAACTTGATTTTTAAACATGATTTTCATTATTCTTTGTTTGTAAATATATGTCCTTTATTTTTAACAACAAATATAAGAATGTTCCGTTAATAAATAAAATTGGTGGTATAAGCGTAGTAATAAGTAAGTAGAAAATTTGATATGCAAATTAATAAATATGAAAAAAATATTTATTTTTCAGTGCATTACAAAATGCAACCCTGCAGTGGTCAACACAGTGACACGTTTGCAGCCTGGTAAACGAAGATTTGAGACATGAGAGATTGAGAACATTTCATATTTGAACATTTATTTTCTTTTAAATTATTGTTTCTTAAAATTGATTTAAATTTGCGTATTTACATGAACCGCGCTATCGTTGGCCATGAATAGCTTGCTTGTGGTAATGTTTTTCTTTCTGTTTTAATAAAATTACTCTTAATGGTGCAGGTTCATCATAAGATAAAAATTCAAAGAGGACTGACATACTTTTATCAAATTTTCAAATTTTGTTAACGATTTCTGTTCAGTGAATATAAACAAATTCAAACTCGCAATGTGTGTAACTGCATGTATCTTGTTTATGTAAGTGGGTCAATGTAGTGAATCGTAGAAACTCATGTGTTAACATGAAGTCAAAGCAAACCGCTTCAACACAAAGCGGTGCCTAATTATGGACAGGAATGAAACAAAATTGCAGCGGAAGACTATAAGATATTTAGAAATCCGTATTATTGCCCCATGACGCAAATTCGTTTCAATGACAAGCAATTAATTCATTATTAGGACAGATGGTAGTCACAGTGCTGTAAATCAATGACTATCAAGAATCCCCTTAATCGTTTTGTACCGCAAAGAGCTCCACTTTGGTAATGTAACAGTTGCGACTGCATTTTCGACTGCTAAATTGGACTTAATTATGTTCAAGCTTAATACATTTTGAAGCTAATTAGGCTCAGTTGATTACTTTCTCTGTTTCTATATATCAATAGTTGTCATTTTGGCTAGTTTAATTTTGGATCACTGAGGGACAGTGGAAATAACTGTATTGTTAGAGATAAGGAGCATTCATTCAGTTTATGTTGGAAAAGTTACTTAAATTGTCAACAGCCTTGCTGTTAGTCGCTTCTACATCTTCAGTAACAAAAACTCTTTGTTATCTATATTTAGCCATTCTTAGATTTTACCTGGATGATAATCTATCAATTATTATTAATTAAAGCATTAATTGGAGTCTCGAATACGAAGATTAGAGATTGTTAGCTGTCCGCATTTCAATTTCAAAAATGAAACACTGGCAAGATATATCGTGGTTGCAGACGACCATATACAATATGCACGAATGAAGTATATTTCGAGCAGGAAATGAACAAAGTTAAAACGAACGGAAAAATATCGAGATTCCTCCGTCATTGATGAAACAACGGGAGCTCCACTTCAACTCCACGATTATTTAAGACCATCAAATCCACACTAGCAAGCAAAGCATACGTGGTTATTGATATAGTATAAAATTGTTTTTGATTATTCTATTATTACTTGTTCACGGAAGGGGATATTTGCGAAAAGATACAAAATGACTATCGAAGCAAAAAAAAATCTCTTTAAATGTAAAAAACTCAACAACATTAAACCTAAAATTTAAAAAGTGGATAATTAAGAATTGCAATGGAAGAACTAAACATTTGGGTTGAATTCCGTAATACTAATTGAGACAATGTTAATTATAGTAGACTATTGCAAGGGCCTGTTAGTTCTTGCATCTTTGCAAGTTTCAGTTTTCCATTATATTATTCCTCTTAGATTTACACATTTTATATATGTTTTCATTTGCCTTAAAGATAGATAATTTGCTTTGGTTTTGATTAGATTCGAAAAAGTTACTAAAATGAATAAAGCCTATTAAATAAAGTTTGTATAAAATTTTGATATAATGATTATATCAGTTTTAATAAATATTTTCCTTATCGTCAAACTTGCCGCAGATTATTAATATCTATTGCAAATCAAATCCAAGGAATAATGTAAATTCCTTCCTTAAGATAAAATCTTTCTGACTCATAGTGTACACATCGTATATCCAAGAAAATATTATTTCTGGTATTTATTTTTCTCTAAATTACCCAAGCTTTAATGTCGTGTACTGGGCTCCGTTCAAGCTCAATGCAGGCCAAGCAAGTTTCAATTTGCTTCAATGGGAAACCAATGTTGAAAATTTTATATTTGAGCAATCGCAAAGTGTTGTAGTTGAGATTAGAGAGAACCTGGGAGGTTAGATGGTAAAAAGTGCGTAAAGATTTAAATGGAAATGTAATTTACTAAGTATTTATATACTTAAATCATGCTGATCATAGCAGAAATGATACTAGGTCTTATTTTAAAAGAAAAGTCGGCTTTAGTGACCATTTAATTCTACTTACTATTAACAAAAAAAACATCAAAGGAAAAGTGCAATTTTGGGATCAAATATTGGATTTAAAAGTCTTAACTCTTTTAACCGTCGTAGCATCCAAATTAACCGTTTCTAGGCTTATTCACTATTAAAGTAAATGATAACAATAAGTAAAAGCCCATTTATTCTTTAGTAAGTTGGCGGTTTTTGACAAAAGTTTATTTCAAACGTATTAAGATTGATTTTTAAGTTATTACAGCTGTAAATTAAAATTTTGCAAATGGAAGCATTTTTCTCTATTTAAAGATCTGCAAAAGAAAAAAGAATAGGAAAATGCTCAGTTTTACTTTCTGAGGTTTTTGACATTTGCTTAATATTCATTCTTTTTTACATAAGTATACCCGTTTTTTCATGTCTTGAAATGATCGTTATAGCGATGCGTAAGATCTAACTCTATTATATCATCCAATACTGCCATAATACTAATGTGGACCAATGAGTCAACTTCCATTGTAGTTGTAGGTCAACACGCCGCATATTACTTTAGGTAATATAACAAAGGAAATTAGCGTTTAGCACCACATAACTTCCGATGCTGCTAGTTGCAAATGTAACTGCAACGTTGGCTGCATATACCCATTTTATAGGCTAACCAAGCAAAAACCCGTGAGATGAATTGTTGCTATGGTCTCTTATTCAAAAGTTTTCTTTTAGTCCGAACAAAAATTTAGAAAAATTAAACAATGGCAACTTAGCATAAAACGTTAGTAATTCCCTTCAAATAGCTTAATATAAAGTGAAACTAGATAAGAAAGTTGATATTTTTCTAGGTATTATTTATGCTTAAATAATTTCCTAAAAATGCAAGATCAAGCAAATCTTTTAGCGATCCAAGTTTAACAGTATGGTGTCCCTGATAAGATGTAAAAATGTGTATTGAGCTAAATATTTTCTATGCTTTACTTGCTTTTCAAAGGCACAAAGCCCTTCCAGTGTAAAGCACTTTATATTTCAATATTGCCAGTGATTTGCACTGTAGCGCTTGGCTTTTTGTATGTGGAAATGGTTTATATTAACAATATCAGGCGAATTCTTTCAATGGGATTGAGCTTTCCCAGTTTTCAAGTTTAATTCTGAAAATTGAGCACAATGGATTGTGACTGTTGTAATGTTAAAGTGACACTGATTGAAATGCGTCAAAATGATAACACTCTCTTCATCCGCTTTAGCAAACTATTCAATTATTTACAGATTCTGATCAATCAAATTGCCATTTTCTCGAACAATATTTTTTTAGCACTGCGCGTCGAAAAACGTGAGAAAGCAACCCACATACGTATTTGTATTGAACGGAAGTTGCTATAAAAACTTAAAAAAAATAAAATGTTCGACAAATAACGCGTTGTTCTCCAAATTGCCGGATAACCAGAAATAACTCCACTGTAAAATATTTTCCTAAAACATATACACGTTTATGTTTGGTAATGGGCATAATAGTTATATCAAACCGAGCGCTTTCGGCTTTAGCAGGTCATCATGAGGGTTTTCCGCCCAACATGGTACATACAAAAACAATTATACAAAGAAAAGCAGCTGACATGGGAGAGAAATATTATCACAAAGTAAAGCGAACATCACGCAATAACACATTCAGGTCGCAGGGAAGAGGGACCAGGAACATAGCAAAGGGCAAAGACACAAGCTGTGCTCCTATACAATATATAGAATGTCCGCAAAATAGGTAAAAGCGGACATATACTCATGACCAACGGAACAGAAAGGACAAAACGTTATACACAAACAACAGAACAAATTGCACTAAGACTAATAACACGAATAAGACACCCCCAAAACCCACTGCACAACCCCCCACCCAACTACTATACGAACGCACAAACATGACAAAGATCTCGGAAAGACTCATACATCTACAGACAAAATGGACAAACAACCCCTACAATTGGACCATACTGAATCCCCTTCGTCTTACAAGACCAACCAGACAATCCCGCTTCCGTTTCCCTACATCAACGCTACTCGAACACTTACAAACGCAACTGACTAGTGGACAATAAAATATTTTTTTCTTATCATTGGAATTTTATTTAATAATATTGTTAACCTAGAATAAGAGAATTTTCATATTTGTTTTTTATTTAGATTAAGACTACATGTATTAAACAAGGGCAGAAAGACCGATAGGTCGATAGCCTTTTTTAGAAATAAAGATGTTTACTACTACTACTACTAGGTAAAAGCCACCAATTGATCAAAATGTAGCCATAGAGTAATGCAATCAGAAAATGTTCTATAGGATAGGATAGGTAAGCCACTAGACGAAGTAAAAAAATATGGAATTAATTTTTAAAACTGAATGTGAAATACTTACTTTGACTATTTACATTTTGCAATTTTCAAAAATATGGAGCATGAACTTTTGCTTATCCTCTTTGGGCAATATCACTCCTATGATTTTGACGAGCATCTGTGGTACACTCTGCAAATATCTTTGTGCGGGTTATGCAACCTTTGTAGACCCAAAATAATTTGTAGTCGGTTGTTGAAACACGCGTACTGGATTGCTTTGGAAAGTGGACTGTATTTTGATTGAAACACTGGTAAGCTGCTTTAATTATGTATTTCACAAGCGTTACCACTACAAAGGAAGTCCGAACCACTTGACGATTTGAAAGAGAGTGTCAGAAATGGCACCACCTCACGACGAGGCGTTCTCGGGGATGACGTATGACGGATGAAGTAATTGAAAAGGGCGCCATCTAGGCGAATAGATTCGTCTCAGATGGACAGAATAAATAGGTATCGCTAGTGTAAATATCAATGGTAATTAAAATGGTAATACTAAAGTAATAAGCGCAAACAATCTTATAATTGTTTTTTTGTAGAAATTGGCCTGAAAATTCCATAGTGAACAGATTACATATACCTCTCGTAATATAATAAAGTGTTCAAAAATGTGTTTATTAGTTATTTGGCAACACTTTGCAAATCATAAAAATCGTGAAAAAGGGATGCAACATTACATTTTAATCAAAACAATTTGTTTTGAATGTTTTGAAAAACAACAAGGTTTGAGATGTTTGTTTAAAATTCTTTGATAAAATCAGCGAGTCTATGACAATTTTACCTCCCAATCATAGCACAATTTTACAGCATTTCCGCAAATATTTGTAAAGTTGGCCTAATGGTAAAAACCATATTTGTCATCATATTACAAGAACTCAATACAGTTGCAAATATCAATTCGGTTCTCTATTTGCAGATTAAAAGAGTAGTATAATGGATGCTGAACTCGCTTTTTCGTGTTTTCGAAAAAATATTCGTAATTTTTTTTCATAAAGCTGCTTCATGAGATTAAACGAATCACGTAATATGCCATGGTTTATTAAAAAATCACCGCTTGTGTTTAACGATTGAATCTGAGCTCACAATTTCCGAATTATCATTGGTCAGCTTACCCATTCAGCCGGCTTAATAATTGCTTTCCGAGCGGCTAATGAAATGCCAAACAGCAATTTTTATTTCAACTGGAATAAACTAATAATACGCCTAAATATTTGCAGCAGGCTGCTATTTAACCCTTTGCAGAATTTTGTTTGATTGGTTCTGCAATGTTTGCTTTTAGATACACTTTGTGCTTGTAAGGTATAGTAATGTAATGCATGATGCAAGTTTTGTATAACACTCGTATGTTTTAAAAAACTGGCATATGAACGATTCATTTTTAAAAATTAATTAATTAAGTTAGAAACTGCCTGATTTTAATTAAATTGTCCGGTCAATTATAGTTTGAAAGTTGCTAGTAATCATAAATGATGACGGGAAATCTCTTAAATAGAGACAAACTTCTTTTAACTTAAACGCAACTATGACTTTTGCGTGGAAGCGCTTCCGTTAGCTGTTGTTGCTGAAATTCCTCGCCAGCTTTTGAACTTCTCTAAGTAATATTGACATATCTTAGTAAGGGATTATTTGCGTTGTTTCTAATGTAATTCTTTAAAGTAAATTATTAACTAATTGTTATATTCCTTTTTATTTATTTCCATTTCTCGCGCCAGATCAAATTTTGAGTGAACTGTTAGTTTTGTTTGAAATGAATTCACATTAACACCGCTTATGACTTTTTCATAACAATCCATTTAAAACTGGAAAGAATTTAGCTTTATTGATCGCTAGAGGTAAAAATTATTATAAAAGTATTTTAAAGCCATCAATATAATTTGAAAAAGTTTACTGTTTTTGTGTAAATGTAACTACTATAATTGATTATTGCAAACACAACAACTTTTATTGCAGTTTCAGATCATAATTTCAATACCATACGTATTAATGTTTGGTGACTTCGGTCAGTTTTAAATAATTGATGCTACTAAATAGACAATATTTTTCTTTATATTAGTACAATTATTTTCTAAGTAAAGAAAATATTTTAGGACTGAACATCTGAACATGAATCAGTTTATGAATATATATATATATATATAAATAAAATATAAATTTTCCAAAAATATTCCAAAAAAAAGAACAAAAGTCACGAAAACTGAACCAAATAATTCTCACTAATTAATTTTAGATGCGTAGTTCTAAATTAACCTATATTAAGAAAAATGAGATAAAAGTTTGCAACATAGAACGTTTCAACGAATGTGAGCATAAACTAGCCAAGGAAAGTTTAGCAGGATCACTTCTTGTGTTTGAAGGTGGTAAACAATGTTGAACTTAAATACATCGCTTGAACTTACATTGTCTTACAACTTACTTACGTTTCTGTGGGGAAATATCTCCAGCTGTCGTCAAAAATTTACAACGATCATTGTTCACTTGGAAATGGTTACAGATACCCAAATAACAACCAAAACTTTGTTAGTACTAAACATATTTTATTAATTCTGTCATCGGGGCAAGGGAAGCTTAAACAGATTACCACTTAGGGAAAGCGCGTTTCCTTTTGCAAGTATATAAATATATACCTAATGTTTCACTGGTTTTCCAGAGCTTTGCTGTATGATAAACATTTTTGTACTTTCGTCAAGTTTAGAATTTCTAGTAATTAGGATAATAGATGAAATGAGCACTTGAGTAACAGATAAAAGAAAATGGTTTGTTTGACTGATTACTCAGTGATGAATATATGAAAAGCATGCAATTCAAATGGGGAACAACGAAGCACAACGTCAAAGAAGTCGCCATCTATTTTACTCGTATAAATCTATACGTAGCTAAAATATAATGGCACTACATGGACAAAACCATGGTTACATTGCTTTTATTGCGAGATATATCACTCTTTCTTCGTTGAGTGCTTAACGAACGACTATTTTTTCGAAGTGGAGTATCTTTGACCTTTGGCATATATGAGATTCTTCCTCACTAAACTTCACTCTTTAGCTGTCTGGAGTATATTGAAGGCGTCTTGTTGTTTCTGCGGTTTTCTTCTTTTGTTACTGCTCCTTGGGCCCTTGAGGTCATTTGTCTGTGCTTCCTTGCACTTGGTGGCTGCTCTTTCCAGCCCAATTGGTGCCCTGGCCTTTACGCCTTGGTAAATTGTCATCTGGGTCGTAGTTGAAAAGTTTTGTAGCCCTTCGTTAGGATGTTCCACCGATATTACGAAAGCTTTGGCTGCTTTGTTCTTCATGAGGTTCCTGGCTCCTTCCCACTTTAAATCCTGTTAGATTTGGTAGGTCCTTACTAACCAGGAGGTACCAAGTGTTCTCCTTATCATTTTAAGACTATTTTAAGACTAACACAGAGTAAAATTAAAGCCTGATTTTTAAACTTTCACTGATAAATTTACGTTCTCCGTGAACTATTTGGTTCGTCGGTAATAAACACAGTTGACGATATTGGAATAATGATAATCCACACATGCTTAGAGAAGGGCACACCCAATACCCACAAAAACAAATTGTTCAGGCGTTCTTATAGATACACGGCTTATTACTTTAAAGAAAATGTAATATTTATGCTGACTTGATTTATTTATTTATGATGACTTGGCAATCATCTTAATATATATTTCGTATGGCACAAACGACATAAACTATAAGAACAGAAATGACAAACTCATTTCAATGTAGTCAATAACGAACACACAAGTATAGGACATTACAAAAAAAAAACAGTAAAACAACAGAGTGACCGTATTCACATGCGGACGTCCAAGCCCCTTATCCATCGAATCACACCAGCCCCTGCCCTGTGCAGCTGCTGTATTGAGCCCGGATATCTTCTGTCGGGGCACTCGTCGGCAATATTCTGTGGTGTCTGAGAGGGATCGCCTCAGCTAAAGCCGGGATTCCCGGCAAGTCCCCATTTATGCTCCCATTACTGAGTCCTGTTGTAGTTGGTACGTATCCGGTTAAGAACCGTCCAGTCCCCCCTACTGAGATCGAATCCAAGGGGACAATCTGATGGGTCCGAAATTAGGCGCAAACTGTTAGTCCGGACCCGACGCCGCCTATTTCTCGCTCCAAGCATCAGTCGGGTTGAAATTATCATCGATAAGTTGTTGAGCGAGTTTCTATGGAAGCTTCCTTGATTTTAGCCTGGCAGTTGCCTCTGAGCAGTACTGATGAATAGGGAGTAGAGTGTTACTGCAGCACTTCTTCCACTCGCTTGAGAGTGCTGTCTTGCGTCGCATATCGGGTGGCGGAATATTAGCCAGCACCGTGAGCCATTGAGAGGGGGTCGATTTAATGATACCAGTGTTAATTCTCATTGATTTCCTAAGTTGAATGTCGACGAGATTGGTGTGAGTGCTGATCAGCCACACAGGATAGCAGTATTCCGCGACCCAATACACCAAGGCGAGCGCCGATGACCTTAGGACAGCCGCGTCCGTCCCCCAGCCGTTTGTAAATATCTTATGTAATATACTGTGTCTGGTCCTAAGTTTGCCTGCTGTTTTATGGAGCTGGTCTCTGAAGGTAAGCGATCTGTCGATAGTTACACCAAGGTACTTTGAGGTAGGGTTGTATGGCACGGGTTGCCCTCTGAACAACACTTTTGGTGCGTATTGTGCCTGTATGTTACAGAGATGAAAACATGCAACCTCAGTTTTCCTGATATTGTGCTTTAGGCGCCAGGTTGTAAAGAACGTATCCATTTCTTAAGGATCGCGTGAGAGATCTTCCTCGGAAGTTTGGAAGTCTGCACTCTGGCACACCAGAGCTATGTCATCAGCGTAGATTTCCTTGAGGTGGTCGTTGGTAAGTCAGAAACATATATGTTAAAAAGCAGCGGGGCCAAGCCCGATCACAGCAGCAGGCCAGCATTAAGTGTACATTTACGGCTACTTTGTCCATTCACGTGAGTGTGAGTATTAACCTTTCGAGTAATTTATAACATACGCTGAGAAGTGCAATGGGTCTTTAGCCTTCTAGGTTTAGTCGGTCCTTTCCGGGCTTCAAAATGGCGACAATATTCGTTTGTTTAAACATAGGGGGAAGCCGCCCTGATTCCAAGAGCTCGCATATAAAACGCTGTCAGCCATGCTATCGTGTGTGGGTGATCGTGAGTGGCGCAGAAACTCTGGGAAGACTCCATCAAGGCCAGCCGTCCTTCACATCCTGACTTCTTTTAGAGCTTCGATGACCTCAGTGTACCCATTCTTGACAACTAGGGAGTGGAACAGCAGATAGAAGTGGGCGGGGTTTTATGACAGTCGGCCGAAACGGTCTTCTTGAAGAAAGGCTGAGAGAGAGAGATAGAGAGAGACGCTCCCCAGGGAGCGCAAATGACCGACTGGTGCGACACAATGGAAAAAGCTTCTCCCCCGCGTTTTCAACATCAATTGCTGTTCATTTATGTCACCTTTGTCATCTGCCATTTCTGCTTTGTTTGGTATCAGTAACGCTTAAACCAATCGATTAAATTATGCCAACAGTTGTGCCCCCTTATAGGTAATCTTATGGTTATAGACGCCCTCAGCAGTGACCATTTGCCCATTTACCTTGATATTCGAGATTTAAAGCGCACACCAACTAGCAATTTTCAATATTCATATGAGGGTTTCGATTTTCGCGAATATCGAAAGAGACTATAAGACCTGATGCGTATCCAAGCTAAAGGTTGGTACAAGGTCCGCCACAATAGTAAATAAATGAGGTTGGCAAGCCTGTCAGATTGTAAAAATTTTCTCAATTTTGATTGGTCACACAAACTGACAACCGTGTTTGTAGGGACTGTGTGTTCACTGGCATTCCCTATCATTCAATATTGCTCATATTCAATCGCTCGTTCATGTCTTCTGCTGGTATATCCTGGTGTTCGGAAAAACAGATTGGGAAGATGAGCGCAATTCAGCGGGTACTGAGGTTCCCTAATTTGACCCGTTTGGACTTTTTCTTTGAAGTCGTCTTAAAATAACAGATTATAAGTCAACCCGATGATACTCAAGACCGTACAAATCGAATATCATAAATGTAGGGGTATGAGTGCAGAAACTTTAACAAATATGGTGAATAATTTTCCATTTCGCCTTTATTATGGTTCGGCAGATAATGGTGGTGATTTTTAAAACCTAATTTTATGACAAACAATTATCTTAATGGGTGCGATTAAAAATTCTTATCATGGGATAGCTGGGTGCGAATGGGTGTAACATAAACGACTTATAATATTTTTTGAATGTTTCCCTTATAATCTAAATTGGCATGTTTTTTTTCAAAACCCTAGATTCTCGGAATAGATGATTATTTAATGCGGCTCGCTTTGAAATGAAGATTCTTTAAGTGAGCATTTATAGAAACTTCGAAATATACTCTTAATTTTGTTGTGTGAAACAGCTTAAGGCAAACTCAAAAAAAGAAAATAAAACTCGCTGAATTAGACACAACTACAACAAGACGAAAGATTAATTCCTTTGATATCAGTAACGAGATCAAATGAAATATATAAAGTTTTAGCAACTTTGCGAGCAGTACGAACCTACCATAAATGAGAAGGAATGAAAGCTGAAATATTGAAGAAGTACATTTTTTAACAGAGCTCGATGAAAAAAAAATCGTTTTAAACTATTTAAAATTAGGAAATCTTTTTTAAGGAATTTTATAGCCTGATTAATTTCCTTTTCTAATTTCATCTATCTATCCTGTTGAGAGTTTTGAATACAGCGTCTATTTTCACGCTGCTATTTATAGTTTACTTAAAATATTTACAGATTTATGTCGTCTGGTTTTTATCCTATTTTAGAACGTCCAAGTGAAACTTTGTGTGAAGCTTCTAGGTTTTTACTCGGTTGGTGTGAAACTCCACTCGGCAGCCAAATAAATTATTATTATGCCTGGAAGCGGTGAGATTTTGTTTCCTTTTAAATAATTCTTTATCAGCCAGGCTATATTCTTAAAAGCTTTAGCGGCTTTAAAATGACGGTAATGTAATACCGAATACTGGGTTTCCCTGGATATCATGCTATGCTTGCAATTATTATATTATGTGAAGTTACGGCGCGGATTAAAGTTGGTTTTGAAAGGCGAACACGCTATATTCTGAACTATAATTTGCAAATTGTTCCTAAAATTCTAACGTGTACAAGGCATATGGTTCAGCTATCAGCAACACTAATACCAGATATAGTAATTTATTCAAGGTTTACACTGATGCTCATAAAATTTCTTTTTATTTTCTAGTTTGAGAACCATCAACAAAGTGACTAATAAGCACAAATAAAAGCTCAGAATAAATAGGTAATTGTTTGTTTTTGAAAAGTGATGTCACAAATGTAATTTACTTGAAGTATTGTGAGGTGTGAATATCTGTTCTTCTATGTCTTTTGTTTATTTTCATTTTTACTTCACTGTCTCTTGTGCATTCTGTTGCGCTTTCATAGTTTTTACTTCGTTTCATATCAAACCATTATTAAAGGATTGTTGATGGGTTCTGTGCTGAATGAGGCTATCGTATAGCAAATTCCTTTAAAGCATAGCATTTAGAAGTCAATCTAATAATATTTACAGCAACTGGTGAATTCAAGTTATTAATCTGACAGTATTAGGCTAGCGCTTTTAACGTTAGAATTTTATATTACAATTCTTTTGTGCGGGCTATGCAACCTTTGTAGACCCAAAATAATTTGTAGTCGGTTGTTAAAACACGCGTACTGGATTGCTTTGGAAAGTGGACTGTATGTTGATTGAAACTCTGGTAAGCTGCTTTAATTGTGTATTTCACAAGCGTTACCACACAAAGTAAGTCCGAACCCCTTGACTATTTGAAAGAGAGTGCCAGAATGGCACGACCTCAAGGCGAGGCGTTCTCGGGGATGAAAGAAATTGAAAAGTGTGCCATCTAGGCGAATAGATTCGTCTCAGATGGACAGAATAAACAGGTATATCTAATATAAATAGCGATGGTAATTAAAATGTTAATCCTAAAGTAATAAGCGCAAACATCTTTATACGCCAAAAAAAGTCTAAGGGTTCGAATTGACCAACACATGCCATCACATTTCAATTCGATTACTAGAACATTTTCAGTGGGAAATAATTGCAATTTACAGTAATGGGCAATGTTCGATAATTGTATTGTCATTTAATTTGCTTAATTAAACCGGATCAAACCGTTTAAATTGTCTGCAGTTTTTGTGTCGTACAAACCTAATATGTTTATATCCACTTCATTCTTTTGTCGATCGTTCCATTTCCGCCCAAGATCTCTCATTTCTTCTTTCATCTCTTATTACATATAGAAACTAAACATTCATATTGAATATAGAAGCACTGTTGGATTGAAAGTGGCTAGTTAGAGTAGCCAACTCACAATGGAATGGACATAAAATCAGGATATAGAGCAGTGGAACTGGAATTTCTATTAAAAAGTTAAAAAAAATGCAGTTATTATTGATCGCTATACCATGTTCTTTGTGCTTGGACTGTAATGTGTGGCATTATTGCTTATTCGGCAACAAAGGCTACCTCCCAAACATTCCTTTATTTGAAATATATTGCAATATGCGGTTAATGCAGCATTTCAGTTCATCGCATTTAAAAACGAAAAACAGAAAAAAGTATCAATGGAAAATAGTGAACATATATATGAAAATGTTAAAGGAGAAGGTGAGGCATTTAGCTGCGCTAGCAATCCAGTTCACATAACTGGCCTTCAATAAATAACAAGTGAAATGCTTAGAATTTAAGAGAAGAAAACGTCGTGAATTTTTTTACGTTTACGCAAAATAAAAACAGATTACCCTAAACGTTTTCTTCAATTTTATCTTGCCGAACGACAATTTTTTATGAACCTTGCAAATCTCTGCTTTGAAGCCAGAACGAAATAATCTACTTTAGTAATTAACTGATCCTATAAGCGTAAAGTACAACATTTGACGCAATCCTCCAAATCAAGTATGCGTGGCAAATAAATCCAGAGCGGTTCATCTATGGATGCAAATCTACCGTAAAAGATATTGATGTCAAGTCACGTGGCTAAATTGTCACGTATACTCGGGAACACGACTGCATGGAATATAGGCCAGGTTTAATTGCCTCTACGTTGCTTTACATTTATACAGAGAGGTTCAATGGAAACGAAAAATGATCGATTTATTTTTCTGATTGATTTCTTATAAGATGCTGTTTTAAAGCAATCTCTTGTTATTCTAAATAAAAGTTAAATATACAGGGTGTCAATTTGAAAACTTCCCACCCTTAAAATCTTTCTTGCAGTTAGAAATATGAAAAATCACGAGATACGTCAATCAGACGTCAATTTTATTTGTAAGGGGGACATTTTTTAAATAAATATTTTTAACATCGTTTTAAAGGGCCTTCAATTCTCTTTTCAGTGGTATCCTACTTCGTTGCTTTTTGTGCAGATGTTTCCGATTAATCGCGTTTCAAAGTTGCAGAAATGATTAAACTTTCCCGCATTGCGATGTTGGTTTCCAGGTTAGTGTTTACACAAAAAAATTTGCATTGGCTCGCCTTGCAGTACAAATTATTAGAAGAGTAGGTGATATCGTTAAAATCGTTGAACAACAGAAAGAAAATCGAGTTTAAACAATTGATAGCTCATTTTTTGATTATTTTACTTCGATAAAAATAACTCTTTATTTGCGAAAGAGAAATTTCTACAATAAAACACATGTGGTCTATTTTCTCACCATCTTACCAGTTGTTCAAAATGTTGTCCATTTTCCTGTAAACAATAATAAAGTCTGTTGTCGAACTCGTCCCTAACATTTCGGAAAACTTTACGGGAATTGACCGGCATTCTGCTGCAATTCGCCTTTTAAGATCATCAATATCAGCAGGTTGCGTGTTATAAACAATGGACTTTAGATGTCCCCAAAGAAAGAAGTCTAAGGGTGTTAAATCACGTGACCGTGGAGGCCATTCAATTGGTCCCCTGCTGCCAATCCATCTATTCGGGACTCTCTCGTTTAGCCACTGTCGTACCGGACGAAAATAATGAAGTGGAGCACCGTCCTGCTGGAATGTTAATCAATTTTCCTGTTAAACTGAAATACGTTCTGCATCAATTAGAGTTTCTAGCTCATGTGTGATAAGAGGATAATTAGTCTATTCAAGAATTTTAACGTACAGATCACCTGTCAAGTTTTCTTCAAGAAATAAAGGATCAATAAAGGCATTTCCAAGAATACCAGTCCAAACATTAACTTTTTGAGGATATTGTGTATGTCTTTTTCGAAAAATATGCGGGTTTTTGTCACTCCAATATCAACAATGTTGTCTCTAAACATTTCCATTTTTAGAAAAAGGGAACATTCATCGCTGAAACGGATATTCGGCAGAATATTGGGGATGGCGTTGACTTGACCATTCATGAATTCACAGAACTCTATTCTTCTATCAAAACCATCGTCATAGAGTTCTTAAAGTAGCTGTATTTTGTTTGGATGGAGGTTATGCATTTTCAGTGCTTTTCTTACAGTCTTGTGATATTTCTTTCTGTTCTGCTATTGTCCGCAAAGAGTTGGTGGGCTCTGCAGCAAATAATCCGAAAACCTCATTTTGAGCTCCTTCATTCATCACTTGTAGATAGGTTTTTTTCTATTAATCACCGAACCAGTTTCGGAGAACTTTTTCACCAAATCCAGCACATATCTGTGACTTATTTCATGATTCCGATTTCTTTCATTGAAAACCAATGCCGTCTTTCGTGTGCACGTTCTAACCTCAACATAAATGAAAATAATTTCAGTTCTTTCTTGAAGAGAATAAACCATTCTCACCTTTATGCACCTAATAAAAGTTATCACTGAACAGCCCAAGAAGCAAAAGCGAATTAACAATAATATTCTTATTTTGGCTACATCTTTTAAATTTTCCGACCATGTTTTTTGGTTAAAGAAACAACGTATTTTTAGGCTTTTGTGGAATTTCAGCTATATTTGTGGAATTTCATCGAATGAACGCAAATTAACGAGATACTCGTAGTACCATCGAAATGTTATTTACAAATAATTATTTTCAAATAAAGTTTGAAACTATGCCACCCAAGCGATAGCATAGGCATAGGCATAGCGATGAAGAGGTAGGGGAGGGTCATGCCACTGAAAAGAGAATCGAACGCCCTTTAAAACGATGCGCCACTTGACCCCTATTCCCATTTAAGATTCTAAGGGTGACATCTACCCCTCTTAGGGGGTTGAAACAAGGAAGCTAAAAATATTAATTTAAAGTGTCCCCCTTATAAATAAAATTGTCGTGTATTTTCGATTTTTCATATTTTTAACTGTAAGACAGATATTAAGGGTGGGAAGTTTTCAAATTGACACCCCATATATTAATTATACTAGCTCGGATACAGTCGTAGAATTCTTTTATCTCTTTTCCGAAACTCAGTGAGAACAGTTTGAAAGAGCCAAATAAAGAATTCCTTTTGATGATAATAGGAATGTATTTGTTATCGTCTAACTATCCCTGAAAGCCTTTGGGGAAATGAAGCTGTCCACTCAATTTTTAGCCGCCAGGGAATAATCTGATTTCAAGGTACTAAAAAAGTCTTTCTTTTAAAACCCCAAGTATTTTTCTCGAAAAACAATTAATACGTTGTACTTCCCACATTTTCGTTTCTTGAACGTCTATTTTCACTTTCACGTTCATACTTGAAAATCGCTTTTTGCTGAGCTTTCGCGGCTTCTGTAGCGTACACAATGTTATCGGGCAGATTGCATAGATGCTGCCATTTTCTTTTGGGGTAAAGTTTATTATTGCAGTAATATTGATTAGATGCAAAAATTGCTGCAATCTAAAAGCTGCAATCCTGTCAAATAACCGGTCAGCAAACATATTCCATTGATTATGATGTAGTCGCAATTAATTCACTAGATAAAACACAAATTTCCCACTCATGTACATCTGCAGAATCAATATCTACATGACAGTTATTTCTTTTTGGACAATCATATTTAACTCAAAATATTTCTTCCATATTTTGATTTGCTGCAGCGACACCAATTTATCCACGATGTATTGCTTTTCAGGCACTTTTCTTGGTGGTATTGCTTCCAACCCACTATATTTCTCCCTTTACCCGCTAACTTTCCACACAAAGTATTTTTCTTTTGATATTTAAGAATTCCTATTACGAATGAACGATAAAAATTTCATGTATCAGCTATGTCCTTAATGATGTTTTCCTACTTCCTTAACTTAGTCAATTAACTTTAATCAGAACTTTCGATTCACTTAGAAGTTCCAATGTTTAATAAATTTTTATCGCACTATGAATGGTACTGGCAAAGCTACTGGAAGGTACCTAGTTCCTTATAGGTCGCACTCAGCTAAAGTCTAAGATTTTCTATTATTAGGTGGAACAATAAATAAAAAGCTGCATTGAAACATTTGTACAATAATTAAAGGTAAAACAATGTATACCTTCGAAGTGTATGTAGGTAAATGTTTCGTAAAAATATTGCCGGAAAAAGCAATTCACAGATGATCATAGACGTTGTTTCAACCCACATAGATTTTATATATAAATTACTGATGAAATTGAACAGTCTAGTGGAAATGGACCGTTTGGAACGACAAAATGCAACAAAAGCCCTTTGAATTGCGGTCCGATTGGGAAAAGGGATATGTTGTAATTGAAAATGTACGTCAGGAACAACCGATAGGTTTAAACATTTGCATAATGAAGCTACGACGTATGAATCCAATTTGGATACCCTGTTTTATATTAGCAATCAAATATGACTTTCAATTTTTTGTTTGCATATCAGAACTATTATTTGAAAGAAAAATCTTTACAACTAAGTTATAACGTTTCATATATTGTTAAATGTACCAATTGAACTGTGAGTTTTATTAATTTGAAAAGTAAATTCGAGAGTGCACCAGATGAACAATAGAAAGTTCATTTCGAGAGATATATTAGCATTTTAATTAAAGCTACCGTGCGCCAAAAGTTTGAGAGCAAATTTGCAGAACTTTAAAGGAAATTAAGATTTAAAACGAAATGAGGTGTAGTCCTATATTTACTTTCAAAGTTGCACTGATTGAGGATATTTGTTTCCTCAAGAACTGCTTAAAAATTTTACAACTTTCAGCCAGGCAACGAGTAGCAACGAAATATATTTTTTCTTCATTTAGAAGTTCTAAAAGAAAAACTTACACGGAGCCAATATTAACCACTTCGAAAAGTCTGCGATCTTATTAAGTACTAATTGCGTAATGCGAATCTTAACAGAGTTTCCTTCTTTCAATGAGTTCTGCGGGAGCGCAATTTTATTTATAGGATCAAATAAATGTACCAATATATAAACGTCGATTTAAATTTATCACGTCGAGATCCATAGACAAATCGAAATGGATTTAAATGAATTGAACTAAACTGGAAAGCTTCTGATTCCGTCTTACGCTTTCAGTCGTCGGCTCAACTTTTTGTATCAGTTACAAATGAAAATATGAACAGAAATAAAAGTTAAATCATGTTTTCAATAAATCTAAAGTTATGCAGTGAACAAGGATACGCTGTTTGAAAGCTGTTGGGTAAAATTTTCATCAAAATTAAATGGATGGAAAGATATTTATAATATTGAATATATTGATCGGACGCAACCACTGTCAGATGTTTGAAACTTAATATTATAATTGATTGCTAGAATAAAATTAATATGCGTAAAGAGAGCGATTCAGATTAAGGTCGGAATAGCGTCAGAAAATCTTAAAGTTATGCTCACTTGTGGGGTAAACTTTAAAACTAAAAATTTCGTAAATAACTTAGAGACCAGAAGAATACAGTTTGATAAATTATTGTAATATTGTTAGTACTTTCTAAAGTTGTCTAAAATAAATGTTTGTTGTGGCTCAAAAAATACCATAAAACTCATACTTTTGACAATGATTTTCACACAGGTCAGTGTAGTGAGCCGTGAGCCAACTACTGCGAGTTTTGTCCGTTTATGAGTTTCTAAAATGTTGAATAGAAATTACACATATTTGACGTTACATTGTCAGAAATTTTATTGAATATCTTATAAATAACGTCAACTCTAAGATCATCAAATGAAAAAAAACCAGCCAAAAGTGGCGTGCAGGTGTTTCGAGATACAACAAAATGGAACTGGTGCTCAAGTATTTGAGTTCCAAATTGTACTTATACTCAGTTGACCAGATCAAAAAGTATTGAAAAAGAACCGGAAGAAAATGTCTATTTCGTCGCGTTTTATTAAATCGTCAGCAATATGTTTACACCCGTCTGAACATTATTTTAGCGCATTATTAGGCTCCTGAAGTTATCAAGAACGAATCTGGATCCCTCTGTATACTAATGTGGCTAGTAAACAGAAAGCAAGAAAATATACAGTAGCCAAACGAAGCATGGAAACCAAAATTTGCACATAATTAATGCAGAATCAAGTATTTACAAAAAAGGTTTTACTTATCCATTTCTGGCACACATTTCCCAAATGATTCGTGTAATAAAACCTGTATCGCTTTCAAAATTAAGACACATTCAGAAATCCTAATTACAAGAACTACTGGAAGTAGAAATCGATGAAAAAATATTCAAAAGTTTTAATTGTAATTTTAGAATATTTAAATTTGTTGAAAATTACCAGCCTGTTTTCATCCAAAGTTCAACATCAAGAGATCATATATTTCCCGCGACTGATTAAAAATTAAACATTTATTGCTGTGAAAGAATTTGTGTAGCAGATAAATGTTCGCTTTATGTGCTACTGAAATACTCAACTTTATATAGCGTTATCAATAAAATAATATAAGAGCTTCGATAGGAAATGGATCATTCGGAAGGAAACTGCATCATTTCTTCAGAGGTAATAGTAATAAGGGAGTATAAAAAAGGCTTTAGAGATTCATTAGACTCAGGTTTGGCAGATGCTTGCAATAAAACGTGTATTTGGATATACATATAATTCTAATTTTTTTTATGGAAAAGAAATATTAGCTGTTTAGGTAAAAGTTAACTTAACATGACTAAATTCGCTTTGTTGTTGAAAACAAAATGAAATAGTAATCTAACATAATTTCAATAATGTTAACACATGAAAATCAAAACATTTCGTATTTTACATTCGATTTCACATAATACCGTTTGGAATAGAAATTTTACATTAGTAAATTCAATCGATTATCATTAAAATCTTTCAATTGGTTCAATCTGGAAGTAATCGAGGGGAGACTTATCCCAGGATAAGGTAATTTGAAACATAATAAATAGTGCTTATGTTTGCTCAAAACAGATTAAATTTTAGACAAAGTAGGCGCTTAGGGTGTAATTTTCCTTATTTGATAACAAAAGGTTGTTTAGTTGAACGCTGACGTTGGATTCTAGATTAGACGTGAAGTTAATAATGCTATCACGCACATACTGCAAGCGTCTTAGCATTGTAAATATAAGGTATTTATTATAGGTTAATGTTGACTTGCTTTAGCCGAACCTGAGTTGTAATTTGCCAGTTTATAGTTCCACATGAAGTTTTCTTGTAATTGTTATTTTTGGTAAATCAATTTTTTGAGAAAAAAAATCATTATAAGTTATTATAATTGTATAACATTTACTCCAAAAGTTCTGGAAATAACCGACTAAGCTAATTATACAATGATTTCTTTTTACTATTTGTTTTAGGTCTGGGCGTTAATTTGAAAAGTTCGAAATAAGGGCTTTGTTATTAGTTCAAACTACGAAAACTTTTGACACATCAGAAAGTACATGGTATTAAATGGGATATTTAGAGTTAGAGTGGCCGTTACCGACCAAATTCCGATATTTGTGAGTTAACACGAAGTAAATGCCCTTTAGTCAAACTTTCTGGTTTTGAATGTTTAATGCAGCATAATGGTCAACGTTTCTAATACCTCTGGCTTAGATAGGTTGCAGATTTTCTTTAATAGTCAACGATTTAAATTGACTGCAAAGTAGTGCTGGAATTTTCATTACAATAACTGAAAAATATAATATGAACAAAAAACCAACTTCTGCTCACAAACCACAGACTCAACGCTGACTCCCCTACAATAACTACAGACGGCCAAACGACACAACCAAAAAACGACGTAAAATACCTTGGAATCACAATCGACCACAAACTTAAATTCACTAAACACATACGAAACATCAGGGCAGAAACAGTAAAGAGAACAAAACACTTCCGATCACTAACCTACAAAGACAGAGGAATTAGCACAAACACCGCCACCAAAATATATAAAGCTATCTGTAGACCCTTGCTAGACTTTGGACATGTACTCATGACCAACGGAACAGAAAGGACAAAACGTTATACACAAACAACAGAACAAATTGCATTAAGACTAATAACACAAATAAGACACCCCCAAAACCCACTACACAACCCCCCCACCCAACTACTATACGAACGCACAAACATGACAAAGATCTCGGAAAGGCTCATACAGCTACAGACAAAATGGACAAACAACCCCTACAACTGGACCATACTGAATCCCCTTTGTCTTACAAGACCAACCAGACAATCCCGCTTCCGTTTCCCTACATTAACGCTACTCGAACACTTACAAACGCAACGGACTAGTGGACAATAAAATAATTTCTTCTTGCCACTGAAATCTTATTTATTTAATAGTATTGTTAACCTAGAATGGGAGAATTTTCATATTTGTTTTTTATCTAGATTGGGACTGCATGTATTAAACAAGGGCAGAAATACCGATAGGTCGATAGCCTTTTTTAGAAATAAAGATGTTTACTACTACTACTATAATATGAACAATTTCAACCATATCGAACAAATTAAAGATGAGAATGACTCATTTTATTAAATCAAGATAATTGTGTTATCTCATGTTTATTTAATTTAAGCCATTAAATGTCAACAACATTTTTAATTCAATTTTATTAATTCAATTTATTTATTCAATTTTATTTTATATATAAAATAAATATTAAATATTCAATAATATTTAATATTTATTTTATTTTATTTCCCCCCTTATATTTTATTTTTAAACAATCAGATTTAAGTACAATCCACAAAATTGTCAAATTTGTACAAAAACCAAAACTCAGAACATTTTTTTACAAATCTCTATTCATTTAGCCTTGTGGAACAATTTATTAAAATACCCTTTCTTAGGTATCTTTTGAGAACGATAGTAGTTTTGCTATCGAAACGTCAAGGTAAGTATTATAAATTGATTTCTTTACTAATTGGATTTTTTTCTAACAGCTTGTACCTAAGTGTGTCGTAGGACACCTCTAGGTGATAGCTCTCGACTGCGTTGAAAAATAATTTGTTTTTTTGTTGTGAAACCAGAGCACTCATTATCAATATGTATACAAAACGTGACGAAATTCTGTCTTTTAAACGACACAAATTTTGATGCGAAATACCCAAGAAAAAGGTTTTCAAAAAATAAACAATCATTTAGACAAGTGAACATATTGACCTCTTGAAAACTCTTCCTAATTTTCGTCTACTTTATTGTACCAGGATTAATAATAAAACGTTGAAAAATTTAGATAAATCATGGAAAATTGCCATTGGTCTTTAGCCCACACATAGTATTTAAACCCGAAGCAACAAGAAAATTCCTGGCAAGCTTCTTGAATTCATTCAACTGTAAAACCCTAAATTCCTTTAGATGAGTTAATGTCTAAATTTAGGGCTTTTAAGAATACAATGGTCTTTGAATGGGCTAAAAGAAATATTATGACTACATAATATTACCGGGCCTTATTTAAGATAAAGCTCAGTTTAGTTTAACTTTCACATTGGTAACAGTTTTTACTTTACTCATTGATACTTGTGCTAGTTATTCATAAATGAATTTAATCGCTATGAGATTATCAAAAAAGTACTGTAGATACATTATTGTAAAATCAATTCATGCAATTTAACCGCCAAAAATATGTGGACAAAATGATCAAATGCTTTTCAAATGCTATTCATCAGAATTAATAACAATTAACATTAGATATATTCTCTTGATTGCGACTAAAAGCATTATCGGGACGTTGTTTTTTGGTCGATGTTACGAGTAGTTTTGTTTCACTATACAAAAGCCGTTAATGCTTCCAAAATAATTGTCGGCTATCTAATACGGTTATGATTTGGAAATTAGAAACAAAAGACTGGCACGAATGATTTACAACGTAGAAGCGTTATTAATTTTTACTAAATTGCGTTGACAGCATTTGTACTTGGTGGGTTTAATTGAAAATTGGAAAATTCCGCACACAACAATGGAGAAGAGCGCACAGCGGGTTTTTGTATGGATTAATACAGTGACTGATATATTACCAGCGAAAACTAATTATACTAGATGTAGCAAAACAGATTTCTTTAACTAATTAATGCTCCCAACTGGGCCTAATAGTTTTATTTTTAGTCCAAGGCGATGCAATTAATTTATTTGATGCTTATATTGTGCCTCCAATGATCGATATTTCCATCTACCACCAAAGTAAAATTAAAATTGCCGCAAAGATTAATTGGGCGATTAATGCAACCAGTCCTTAAAAAGAAAATTACTTGTTTACTGTTACGTTAAGTTAGTAGAAATAAATTCGAATGGGATTCATTTTACCTACTCACAGAAATATATAAGGACGAGCCGTTAATGGTTACTTGTGAAGTGCGTTCCATTATAACGTATAATAGCCAGTGTAAGGGCACCACATATCGGTCGACAGGTCGATAAGGTCGACTTTAATCAAACCTTCAGAAAATAACCATTTACGTTCTACAAGATTTATGAAGACAAACTTACAACAGCAAACTAACAAATAAAAGAGTACACGAAAATGAATAGTAAAATCGACTTATGTAAATCTGAAGTAAACTTTCGCATTTCTATTTAAATTCAAGTCGTTTTGCTGCATACGTAGTTCAACAGACCTTCGTATGCCAACTGGAAAGGGACTTGCCTTGATTAGTTAGGGGTGTTGGACATTAGAATAATTCACGTCTTACTCGTGACTTCGTTGACTCCTTTATTTCTATCAATGACTACATCAAGTTTTGAGTCAGTGCAGTCAATTCAGAAACATATTTTTTCATTTAACTCCTTTTATTTGTTTACAATCTGTCCTGAGGACAATAACTTTTAACATAAAAATAACATGTGAGTGTTTACTCATTTGTAAAGCACTCTTACTAACATTATTACTTAATTACAAGATATTTAAATTGAGTGAATAATAGAAAGACAAGTAAATTAATTTATACTAAGTTGAACAAATTTTAGTGTTTCTTAAAACGAGATATTACCTATGTATTATTTAGTAACACTTTTGCTAATTTATTTGGACGTGTTATGGATAATCTGGTTATGGTAATAAGGTCTGTTCTGATGATTCATTGGGTACGAACCAAGGTGCTGTTGCAATGTTTCTTAGTGTTTTGGAAAACCACATTTAAACTGAAAAGTTAAGAATTCAAAGTGAATGAAAAAAATCATAGCTGTAATAGTACTGATTAGATTAAATATATTGTCACTGAATAAAATAAAATTGCAAAAGTTGGAAATTATTCTCAGTATAAAGTGAAAAACATGTATAAATTTAGTTTGACGCAAGCAAAATTAACAACAAAAACTCTTACTTATGTAACAAAGTTTGCTTATTTTCTAGTTTCAAATACGATAATTGTAACCAAGCAAATATTTTTTAATTCGAATTTTTGCAAATTGCTCGCTGAGTTAAAGTTTTTATTTATTCGATACATATGTTTTCATACACAAAATGCATATTTTGAAGTGTCCTTAAGAACAATAAAATATCGATAAATATTACATAGCTATAACCAACCAATGTGCTTTGAATAAAATTTTATTCAGTACAATATTGAATTATGTTGCTTAGTTGCAAATAAAATTCCGCTGACGGATGTTTTTAACCGTCTAATCGACTCGTTCATAACATAATTTGTGAAATAACAGGGGTCGTTCTATTGCAACTTAACAGTTGCAATGAGTCTGTAAAGCTCCCAGCTCATATCCACATGTTCTAACCTAAAGTTAGTATTAATATCACTAATATGTATTATTAATTGTATTTTATAAATTCCATAAATTAAAACCATAGCAATGAAACAAAATGATCCGTCAAATTATGAAGGCCTCGACGGCCGGTCTAAGTGTCGGCTGAAAAGTTTTCCGGGCTTGGCAATGAGGCAAGGGTCGAACATTTCTTCAGTCTCTCTGTGCGATGACTAGTTTTTTAACTGGGCTACTGCTGTATTTATACTATCTTGTGCCTGTGGAATTGTGGTGGGAGTAGAGTTGTGCAACTTGGGTGCGCGAGGGTTAGTCTCAATAGTTTCCCTCGAAACTCTTGCAAAGATGTGATGTGTTTGATTCAAAGGACATCAATTTTTGTGCTTCCAAAAGTGCGTGTTCTGCCACAGTTGATTTTTTCGTCTGTCGTAATCGTCCCTATTTGGAAAACTTAACTATATTGAGATATTTTTGAATACTCTTTAAACCTTGCTGTTCTCTTATATTACTAGTGTTATAAATTAGCTACTAAAGCAGCAAATGAATGCTTTTTTAAAAATATAAGAAAAGAAATCCATTAAATTCCGAGTCAAATTTCCTAAAGTATTGCATCACAATGCAAGACAATTGCCTACAGATGATTGGACTTGGAGTTTAGTAAACACGTATTCACATCAAATTATTTAATACTAATTATGTACATAAAATTTTGTAACTGGATTATTTCAGATCGTTTTATTTGCGTTCGTACAAAATTTTACCCATTGGTGAAAATTAAGGCGACTGACTATATAGGACTCCGAGAACAATCCAGAATGCTCTGCTCTAAAGCGTGTTTTCTATCTGCAAGGATCCGTGCGTTGTTTTCTATAATTTTAGCTTCGGCATAAGAGGTCTAGTCGGTTTAAGGGCCTGCTCCGCTTCTTTCTTTTGAGCAGTGTTTCTAATTATATTAACCTAACGTACACTTCACTATCTTGAACTAACATTATTTTTACCTATGACTTGCATTTGCAAAAATGTTGGGTAGTATTGGATGTAAAAATGAGCATTAAATATATAAAAAAACATATTGTTCTTAATATAAAATGTGAAGTGAAGATATTTATGGCAGATCCTTGCCGCATTGTTGAAACATCAAATGTTGGTAGTAGCAACGAGAGGTTGAGGTAGACCATACTCTAACTATTCTACGGCAATGCAAGCAATTATAATTTCTAAACCCCTTAGATTAAAACATGCTTTATATATAAATGTATTGTAGTCTAGCGGTCATCATATTATCGACTATGTGGTGTGTTTGAAACAACAAAGAAATTCAACATTATGTATGGTTCTAAAATCTTAACAATCTCCAACTATTCCGCTTTAAGGTGTCACCATGCGTTGCGTGTTAACTCTATCAGCATGTAAATCAATCTTTTAAGAAATGCCGTATTATCATATTAAATTCCGACTTCAATCATATTGTGTGATAGAAAACAACGAGAGCTTACTTAATCTGATCAAAACTTAAGGTCCATTACCTGAACAGGAGAAAGATTAATTGAACATAGAGGAACACGTTTTAATGTTTAGGAATATTTCAGCTTTGGCTTCATATAAATGTTTACTGCATTCATTTATTAAACTAAAATCAATTATTTCTGTTTCAGGAAGCATATAGAGAAACCAGATCTTGAAGAAGATAGGTGAGTAAAGTCATTTTATTTTATATTATACATCAGAAATAAGTCAAATATCAGTTTTATTTGGCCTTTTATCTAGTATAGCATACCAGCAAGTACATGACGTTTTATAGGAAAAGATATTCTTACTGAACTTACCCAGAAGAGTTTATCATTGAACGCAAAGACAAAAATACAATCGATTTTATCGGATAATATTTCAAGATTAACCAGTACTAATTAATTCTTAAAGCAGTTATAGACAATATTGAAATAGTAAGCTGAGAAGCTGCAAATGCTATTATTTAAACATCTAGTTTAAACTAATTGTAGTCAAATAATGTTTGTCTAAATCATAATAATTGTAAAATTATTTTAATGTCCAAATAATGCAGCAGAAAGACAAATTGGATGTAGCGGTATGACTTGCATACATTTGAAATTTCTGAGTCTATTATTACAGTCACATGAATAATAATTTAAACAACTTCTAGCTCTCAAGCCTTAGTAGAAACTGTGTATACAGTTGAGAAAAGTATAAATATTGAGAAATATCCATATAATAACTTTTGAAATTATTCTCACGTATTTCAAGGGTCGATATAATTTCTATCTATAAGGGCTATAAAATATATTTTATGGCGTCCTGAGTTTCGCCATTTGAACAAATGCAAATACTTATCAAAGGGCAACTGCTTAAAAATAAGCTTCAATTATACTAAAATCCGAGAATTTTAAGTACACTGTTAATAATGCCGACTCTTCAACCGCTTTGTTAATGTCGTCAGCTAGAGCGTTCTGTCTCATATGCATTAAGAATAAAATTGATTTTGATTGAATTTTAAAATTAAATTTACATTTTTGTAACTGAAACTGAAAGATATTCTGTCTGTTGTTGCTGACCTGTTTTGCAACCACCAAGTTCAAAAACTCAAACTCAAATACAATACATTTTTCATGCAAATACATAATGAATTCAGTTGATTAAAAGTATAATGGGTAGTTATAAGTGTGTAAACATATTTGCTATTACAAGTGAAGTTGAGTGCTTTTAATCCATTATGGGAATTTCTTGAAGTCCAGCGTCAAAAAGTTTTAACATGTCAAAGCGTTAATATGTATAGCACACATAATCAATTATCGTCCTAATAAATGCATGATAGATTGTAATATAATGCACTAGACGTAAAAATCAAGACATTGTCAAATCCTTGAAAAACGGAGGCTTTACGTTCCTAATATAATTGGCTTTAAATGAATAGCTATTGTATTGAAGTGTGTATTTTTTTGGGTAAAAATTACACATTTCATTACGAAAGTTAATCATTTATTTCATCCAGTGTGTACACACCATTTCCTATTAGTATAATTGCCTATGTTCGCTACAATCACTATTCAGATTTAATCAGTTACTTTTTAATTCATGGTGGATTTGTTCTTTCCACAATAAGAAGTTGTTTAAAAAGTTAAAACAATTTAACTCTGATAAGGGCATTAGGTTTCCCGCATGGGTAATCATTTGTAGTAAAATTACTTATTAAATACCATGTCATGTCATGGACGGAAATATACGGTTAAAAACGTAAAAAAAGTTATAATCAAAGTATTATAATCAAAATTAACTATAAATTAGACCTACTTGATATAAAGAGAATTGAGACGGCTAAGTAACCTTTATCCAGGGAGCGATGTCGGCGGTAGCATAGCTACCGACAGGGCCACCCATGACGATAAGGTCTCGAGGAGATGAAGGTGAAACCAAGATGATTCCCACGCAGTGTCTGACCCAGAGTGGGCGGCTGCAAACAGCGTCTGTTCTCCAGGTTAGGGGCGGCTGATACAAAAACTCACCAAGACGGCCCGGCAAGCGTGGTGTGTTAATTGCCAAAACCTTTCAAAAGAAATATCTCGAGCTCAAAACGAAATAAAGTACCCAGGTGGGTAGAGGTACCTAACAATCCCACACCGATATCTCGGTCAGCCTCGTGGATTCTGGGGGAGGCAAAAGAACGACATCCATAAAGAAAAAACAAGATAATAATGGACCTAACAAAGCTATAACGAACTGCTTGTTCAACATTGCAACTTACAACACAAGATCAATCGGAACAAAGGAACGTCTGGTTGAATTAGAGTAAGAATTGAAGAAAATAAACTGGGAGATTTTAGGCTTAGCCGAAACAAGGAGAAGAGGAGAACAAAACCTCTATTTGGATTCAGGACATACTACGTTTTACAGAGGCAACGACGATAATAGCAATGGAGGAGTTGGAATATTAATAAATAGAAAACTGTCGACAAACTTTAAAATCCTGAAGTCAATATCTGACAGAGTAATATATGTGGTAATCGACATAAACAAAAATATAACGCTAAAATATATACAAGCCTATATACCAAGTTCTTCACATGATAATGACGAGATGGAAACGACATACGAAGACATAGCGAGAGCAATAAAAGAGAACCCAGCGACGCACACTACTATGGGAGGAGACTTTAATGCAAAAATAGGCAGGGGAGCAGAACCAACGGAAACACACATAGGACAGTTCGGACTCGGCACCAGACATGAAAGGGGAAAAATGTTAGCAAATTTTCTAGAAAGAGAAATACTTTATCTGATGGATGCTTTCTTCCAAAAGATAGAGAAACGCAAATGGACATGGAATAGCCCATATGGACAAACCAAAAATGAGATCGACTTTATAATCCCCCGCCATAAACACATAATCCAAGACGTAGATGTAGTTAATCAATTCATCACCGGCAGTGATCACAGGATGGTAAGATCCAAATTACTCATAAACACAAAAATGGAAAGTAAAAGAAAGATGGAACAAACGACAAAAAGAGGAAGCAGAGAAAATAGAGACCTCCAAGACAAAAGGAAAAAACTGATAACCGAGGGTAAAACAGATACTATTGAATACCCAGAAACCAACAAAGCAGCAAGAAAAATGGCGAAACAAGATAAATTAAAACACCAAACGAAACAAGTGCAATCCCTATTGGAACAGAAAAAGGTATTAAATATATGTAAAAGACATAACACACCTAAAAATGAGATAACGAAAATAAAAGATGCGAAAAACAACATAGTAGACGACAGACGACAGATACTAAAAGTTGTGGAATCTTTCAATGGAGATCTGTACGAATCCAAAATAACAATTACAACGGCAAGAGACGACAAGCTTCGAATAATAAATGTCAATTCAGAAGAAATACCCGAGATAGATATGGAAGAACTGGAGAAAAGGCTATCCCAGATGAAAAAGGGCAAAGCGACAAGAGAAGACAACATTCTGCCTGAAATGCTTAAGAAAAGTGATATCAAGACGAGATAAGAAGTAGCGGAACTATTCAATGAATGCCTAACAGAAGAAAATATACCCAAAAATTGGGAGAATGCTGTAGTTGCTTATCTACAAGAAAGGTGACCCGACTGATCTCGAAAACTACCGGCCGATAAGCCAACTATCACAGATATATAAATTATTCCTCAGAATACTCACAAACAGATTAGAGCGAAAACTCGAAGCTTGCCTACCAAAGGAACAGGCTGGGATCCGAAGCCATTTTAGTACGACAGAACATCTACACTCAATAACGCAGATCATCGAGAAAACTACAGAATATAACATAAGCCTATGGATGGCTTTTGTCGATTTCCGAAAAGCCTTCGACACAGTAGCAATTTGGGCAGTAATAAAATCATTGAGAAATGCTAGAGTGGATCAACGTTATATAAACCTTATTGAAAACATCTATAGGACTTCGACAATGTCGATAAGGCTTCATGAATCATCTAACAAAATAAACGCCAAAAGAGGAGTTCGGCAAAGGGACGTAATATCTCCAAAACTATTCACTTTAGTGCTCGAGGATATTTTTAAAAAGCTAAAATGGGAAAACAAAGGCATGAACATACATGGTGAACGCTTGCACAATATAAGATTTGCTGACGATATTGCACTGTTTGCAAGGGATAAACAGGAATTGATCGATATGTTGGATGAACTACAAAATGAGGCTGCAAAAGTAGGATTACACATGAACTAGACAAAGACCCAGTTTATTACAAATACACCAGACGCAGACGAAACAATACCGATTCCTGACAGCACAATAAAAAGGACAGAAATATACATATACCTTGGCCAAGATAAATTTCCGGGCAAACAAAATCAATAATTGTAGATTGATAGGAGAATTAGGCTGGGATGGGCGGCCTACGGCAAATTAAAGTACATCTTCAGCATGAAAATCCCAATGACCTTAAAAACAAAAGTCTATAACGAGTGTATACTGCCTGTTGTCACATTTGGTTGCGAGACTTGGGTAATAACCAGAAAGATCAAACATAAATTGGAAGTACATCAGAGAGCCATGGAAAGACGAATTTTAGGAATTTCCCTGAGAGACCACAAAACAATTACATGGATAAGGAAAAAAACCAAAGTCTTCGACATAGTAAAAAGAATTGGTTCCCTAAAATGACAATGGGCAGGACACGTGGCCAGACATACAGAACACTGGAGCGAATATATCACCAGATGGAGATCTTGGAAAACAGAAGTGTTGGAAGACCCCAGCAAAGATGGTACGGCGAGATAAAGAAGGCCGCAGGCTTAAATTGGTATCGAGTTGCGCAAAACCGAAGCCAATGGTCAAATTTGAAAGAGGCCTATATCCAAAGGATAGAAAACGGCAAAAATAGGAAAATAGAGTGTGTTTCTGAAGCTAAAGGGGTTGTCAAACCCAAATGTTTCATAAAAAAACAATTTATTTTACCATTTCAATTGGCTTATTGTATTTAGCTACTGACAGCCAAAGCTCAGCAATGGAAATTGCTTTTTGGAACACTGAATTGGTGTTTGCAGAATTAATTGACTGTTTCCTATATTTTTCGAAATATTGCTTCAATTCGCTTCACGTGATGGTATATATACGCTAAATTTTAGAGCTTCTTTGTTTTGATGTTTCTCAAAAACTACTTTGATGAATACTTTGAAATTAGTACCATTATTAAAACAAATTGTTTTAGCCTCCGGGTTTATACATGTTACTATCCTAACTTTTCAGAAGTACATTGCATTACAAAATTTATTTATATTAAGTCAAAATGCTGCTTGCAGTTTGACTGTTTTGTCAACAATACACAAGCAAATTATCGGGTTTCTTGAAGTTGCCATTCCTAAATTTGCGTTGTCAAATAAATTATGAATGCTCTAAATGTCCGACGATTGGCGTAAAGCTGAACACAACGTTGTATTTTAGACAAATGTAAAATAAGTATAAACGCAATACAAATTTGCTACGTTAGATGACTTTGTCTCTCGAGATGAAAGTTTTCGCATCCATTATAGTATGTGCTGGCAATTTTTTACGTATTCAAATAAAATCTTCTTAGAACGTCAGACACATTTTAATGCGGCATAAGATTGCTCTTCCGCAAGTCGCAAATAATGCTTACCTTGAAATATGGCTGAAAATTGTCGTCCACAATTCTGTAAGAACGCATATTCGTCTATTTTCTTAGTTGTTTTGCATGTAAGAACTGAAATAAATTCATGCCTTTTCTAGCCAAGATAAAATTGTTGCGCATCCAACCGCAAAACTTTAGGGGATGACAGTCATAAAATAGCTCTTTCGCCTAAGGGGACGTTGGCGTCATGAAATTAGACTAAGTGTATCTACTTGAAATTGAAGACCAGAATTAGTAGATTTCTAAATTTACTTTAAGGGGAAAAAGACAGCAAGTTAATATCTTGTTTCAAGAAATTAGCAGTTTTCAGATGCGCTTTCAGGGGTTTAATTAAGAAATAATTGAATGTTCTGTTCCCAACTAAAATGAATGGAAGCTGGGGACGTAGCATGGTACTATTTAAATTTATTTAAAAAAAAATTTCCTGGGTTTCAGTCAATTTTATTGTTTATTATTTACAATGTCACAAATACGTTTCGGTGTCTTTCTCCACCATCATCAGTTTGTCTAAAATATATATTTACAGTTACCATCAATTTAAATAGAAAACTTTCACCAAAATTCACATATTAAAATAGAAATCACACACATATTAAAAAGTACATCAAGAACATTGGTTTTCAGGTGATGAGTCAGGACAAACATGTCTGGGAAAAGACTAGAATCTATTGTTTAGAGATTTAAATTTATCTTACGCGTATAGTTTTTTCTACCTTCACATTTGACTGGTCACTGAAATTTCCATATTTTACTCGATATCAAGCGAGCGAAACAACAAAAAAATTGTTTATCTTTCGCCTTTCTTTGCATTCTAGGAATTGCTTTGCAATTCCTCAATATCAGGTGTTTATATTTCATTTACTTGGTCCAATCAGTTCATGCATGCGATCATTTAATTAGTGTGTGATACACAGAGCTAAGATTGTCTGTGTCTGATCTGAAATTCATTGCATTCTGATGTTTTTTAATCTGTATCATTTCATGGATTCTTCTCTTATTATAGTTGTTTTTATTGATTAATATTTTTGTGTTATCGAAATCAAAACTATGTAACTTTTGTTGTGCATGTTGTGTTAATGCTGTTGCATTTTCGTTAACCTTTCTTAAGCTATACTTATGTTCGTATATTCTTTTCTTTAAATATTGCCCTGTTTGTCCTATGTATGTGTTGTCACAGTTCAAACAGTCAATCTTGTATATTAAGTTAGGTGTGTCCAACTTATCGCTTCTAGGCTTAAATTTTGTAAAACATTCTTTTTTTAAAAAACTTAAAACAAGTTGTTTTTAGTTTTTTCCGCTATAGTAATATTATGTGGTTTTAAAACATTTTTTATTTTTGTGATGATTTCTGGTATGTACGGTAATGATACATACTTGATTCCACCTTCTTTTTTCTTATTTATATTATTTATGTTGTTCCATTACATCCATATGTTGTATCATTACCATACATACCAGAAATCAACACAAAAATAAAAAATGTTTTAAAACCACATAATATTACTATAGCGGAAAAAACTAAAAACAACTTGGCAAAAGAATGTTTTACAAAATTTAAACCTGGAAGCGATGGAACATCATTCGCACAACATGCACAACAAAAGTTACATAGTTTTGATTTCGATAACACAAAAATATTAATTAATGAAAACAACTATAATAAGAGAAGAATCCATGAAATGATACAGATTAAAAAACATCAGAATGCAATGAATTCAGATCAGACACAGACAATCTTAGCTCTGTCTATCATACACTAATTAAATGATCGCATGCATGAACTGATTGGACCAAGTAAATGAAATATAAACACCTGATATTGAGGAATTGCAAAGCAATTCCTAGAATGCAAAGAAAAGGCGAAAGATAAACATTTTTTTTTGTTTCGCTCGCTTGATATCGAGTAAAATATGGAAATTTCAGTGACCAGTCAAATGTGAAGGTAGAAACAACTATACGCGTGAGTTAAATTTAAATCTCTAAACAATAGATTCTAGTCTTTTCCCAGACATGTTTGTCCTGACTCATCACCTGAAAACCAATGTTCTTGATGTACTTTTTAATATGTGTGTGATTTCTATTTTAATATGTGAATTTTGGTGAAAGTTTTCTATTTAAATTGATGGTAACTGTAAATATATATTTTAGACAAACTGATGATGGTGGAGAAAGACACCGAAACGTATTTGTGACATTGTAAATAATAAACAATAAAATTGACTGAAACCCAGGAGAATTTTTTTAAAATAAATTGAAGTACAGTCAGAAAAATATTCACAACTATTTAAATTTTTAGATGGTTTCAATAAATTTTCTAAAGCTACTGCATTATTTTTGGAATGTGGGAAAATATGCAACTCAGCGACAGTACCTTTTATTTGCACCAGGAATAGGTTAAGTATTGATATATTTGTGTATCAACAGCTTCCCAGGATATTTATTGTGCTTTGTAATATGCGAGTATCAATGTCTTCCAATTTTTCATCAATCAAGTTTTAAGGAAACCTCAATTTTATACAATTAATAATACAATATTTTTGTTTAAGGTATATAATTTATGTGGACATTCTGTATATTTCTATAATTCAACTACTTGAAAATGATAAATATTGCAACAAAATATAATTTATTTACGCATTTAAGTCGACAGCCAACGTATTTTGCTATTGAATCGTATTCCTGTAGGCCAAAGCTGGAAACGTCTGGACATGATAAGAGAGGATACTGACGTCTGTTTCTGCTTTCAAATTTATGAACGCATTCGCATATACAACATATCGCTGGAAAACCTAATTTAAAACATCTTTTTCGGGGATAGAGACTGAACCCATGAATATAGACATAATTCTGAATTATGAATTTGCACGAAAGATGCATTAAACAAAACCCCAAAATGTAGTAAAATGTGAATATTTTCATGAATACTTTTTGGTTGAACTTTGATGATATTATGGGAATGCATAAATCACGTTAGGACAAAATTATTTTAAATTGATATGTTTCTGCTTTCGTAAAACATCTTCAGCTACATGCATTTACCTGTTTTCCTTAATTTCCAATTTCTGAAATTACCCATCCATAAGCTCAACACGGTTCTTTTCCATCTTTAACCTTTGCTTCCGTTATGAGATTTAGGAATATGTATTTTTGCAGCTGTAAATGTGTTCCAAGTATTGCCAAGGATTCCAGTTATTGCACCGAATGTAATCCCAGCATCGAGAGTTCAGTCCCATACTGAAGGGCAAGGGGAAAAGATTTGCTTTTATAAATGTACATCTGATATTTATCGATAGTGTGATTGATAGCACATTCTTCATTCTGACGATTGCACCCCTTGCAATTCTCAGAATTTATCAACTTGCTTTATTCGTTCGTTCGTTAGTTGCAGTAAAAATTGTCAATGTATTTGTTTCTTCTGTAGTTATCATAAAGCCAGACGCATTTCTTTTCGTTATAATCAGATTTTGAAGGACATCTTGACTGTGAAATAGGATAAGGTATCGTCTGAATATATTATATTGGTCACAGTCCTCACTTTTGCCTTTGACTGTTGTTTATGGTTTTACTCTGTTATTATGTATTAAATAGTCCGTATGTATAGTTCTTTTTTCCTATTTCTTCTGGACAAGGGTATTCTGGTAGTCAATTTTGGTTTTAACAGCCACTACTTCAATTATCTTATTGTGCATAGTTTTGTATATTTTCCTGACTGTACTTTAATTCATTCCAATGTATTCCTGGGTTTCAGTAAATTTTATTGTTTATTATTTAAAATGTTACAAATACGTTTCGGTGTCTTTATCCACCATCATCAGTTTGTCTAAAATGTCACATTAATGGTTTCATTCTCTATACTTTTTAACTTTGAACAACAATCACTTAATACGATATTCAGGCAGTTAAAGTAAAACATGTCCAAAACCTTTAAATATTTTGTTTGATTCTGTCTGTTCCCAAAATTAAATTCCTTTCTCCTCACCTGTATGAACTTTGGTACGATAGCTAAATTCTTGCATCGGGTTAGGAAGTTTTTCCTGTTCTTCTCTTTTGCCAATTTTGCCTGCAATCTTCCATACGTCCCCTCAACTTCTCCTCATCCATCAGATCTATTCTGCTTTTGTTCCCAAGCATAGCGATAGAGGCAAATTTCAAGAGGGGAACGTCGAACAAAGGTGTGCCCAATGATATCAATAGGCTTATATGTGAAACCAAAACTTTTTTAAATGAACACACAAACATCTGCGTGTTAACGGCTGACAAATGTAGCAAGACAGTTGTTATGATGAAAAGTGAATATAGAACAAAAATGCTAGCATTAATAAATGATGTAAAAACATATAAACCGGAAAAAAAAAGATCTTACTACAAATATTCAAACAGAACTAAATAAAATAATAAATTCATGGCATAAAAATAAATTCATAACAGATAATTTAAAACGAACACTGTCTTGCAACAACGGCCGAGCACCATTTATATATGGCCTGCCAAAGCTTCACAAAGCAGGCCACCCATTAAGACCGATAGTTAGCAACATAAATGCACCGACTTACCAATTGTCTAAGTACCTGTCAGCTGTGTTGAGTAATATACTGGGAAGTTCACAATATCACATTAGAGACTCATGGAGCTTCTGCGAATTTATAAAAAAACAGAAGATACCTGAGAAACATCGCCTAATATCGCTTGATGTAGTATCTCTATACACAAACGTACCGGTAGATTACTCAATACAGTGCATAAGAAATAAATGGTCTGAAATTAGGGAATATACATCATTGCCCGAAGGTGAATTTGTTGGGGCGGTAGAGCTGTGCCTTAAGTCCACGTACTTCCGGTACGAGGACAATTTCTTTTCGCAAATATATGGAGTTGCTATGGGGTCCCCCATAGCTGCAACATTTGCAAACCTTGTAATGGAAAGCCTGGAAGAAAAACTAATACCTGATTTGGACTTTAAATGTGGATTTTTTAAAAGATACGTGGATGACTGCATAATGTGCCTGCCAAACCAAAAAGTTCAATACACACTAGATAAGTTTAATGCATTCCATGAAACCATTAAATTCACCATTGAGGAAGACAAAAACGGGTCATTAAACTTTTTGGATGTGACGGTTGTGTATGACAATAATGGGGAAATAAAAACAAACTGGTACACAAAGGATGTGTGGTCTGGTAGATTCTTGAATTACCAATCATACGCACCTATTCAATATAAAAAAAGTGTGGTAACAGCTCTTACTGATAGAGCGATAAAATTAGCACATTGTGGATACAGACAAAAAAATATTGAAAATATAAAAAAGGTACTAATAATGAACAACTATCCCAAAGAATTCTTCGAACCAATTATAAAACAAAGAATTAATAAAATATACAATGCAAATAAATGGAACAACATAAATAATATGAAAAAGAAAAAAAAGGGTGAAATCAAGTATGTATCATTACCGCACATACCAGAAATCAACACAAAAATAAAAAATGTTTTAAGACCGCATAATATTACTATAGCGGAAAAAAACTAAAAACAACTTAGCAAAAGAGTGTTTTACAAAATTTAAGCCTAGAAGCGATAAGTTGGACACACCTAACGTAATATACAAGATTGACTGTTTGAACTATGACAACATATACATAGGACATACAGGGCAATATTTAAAGAAAAGAATATACGAACATAAGTATAGCTTAAGAAAGGTTAACGAAAATGCAACAGCATTAGCACAACATGCACAACAAAAGTTCCATGATTTTGATTTTGATAACACACAAATATTGATCAATGAGGACAACTATAATAAGAGAAGAATCCATGAAATGATACAAATTAGGAAACATCAGAATGCAATAAACTTCGGATCAGATACAGACAATCTTAGCTCTGTGTATCATACGCTAATTAAATGATCGCATGCATGAATTGAATGGACCTGGTAAATAAAAATTAAACAGGAGATATTGAAGAATTACAGAGCAATTCCAAGAATGCAAAGAAAAGGCGAAATATAAATAGGTTTTTCGGGCACTCGCTCGATATCGAATAAAATAGTTAATTCAATGTCCAACCAAATGTAAAGGAAGAAACATCTAAACATGTAAGTCAAATTTAGATCTCTAAACAATAGATTCTAGTCTTTTCCCGAACATGTTTATCCCGACTCATCACCTGAGAACCAAGGTCCCAAATTGTACTTTTTAATATGTGTGTGATTTGAATTTTAATATGTTAATTTTGTGAAAGTTTTTTTAACTGAATTGATAATAAATGTAAAATGGATATTTTAGACAAACTGATGATGGTGGATAAAGACACCGAAACGTATTTGTAACATTTTAAATAATAAACAATAAAATTGACTGAAACCCAGGAATACATTGGAATGAATTGTGCATAGTAAAATAATTATGTTTCTGTCATTGTTTTTCCAACTCTTGAAAGTATTTTTCAACAAACAAAGGTGTTTCTCTTGTCGTCACTTCAATGACTGGTTCTTCGACTTGCATTTGAACATATTTATTTCAATTAAGACATTTTCATCTTTCAATTGCTCTTATTCTACGGCTCCTTAATGTTAGCATCATTTAGCAATTATATCTAACATCTTTTGTACTATTCTACCTTAGCCTACCTTAACCTAACTTAGCCTAACTAACCTAATCTTACAACTTCCCTTGCTTCCTAACTAACTTAGTGCTAGTCCATGGTCCTCGTTGTGGTGCTGGAACTGGTCATCGCAGGTTCTTCGACTGGTGCTGTTGCTGTATTTATATTACCCTGTTCATGTAGAACAGGAGTGGGGCAACTTGAGCCGGTGCGGTTTATTCACACCTTTAACCATCATCTTATCGTGTTTCATAATGTTCACTGCATATGGGGACGAAATGTTAGGAAGCAGTTTCAATGGTACACGGCTTACAAACCCGGAAAACGTTTCAACCAATATTTTTCCCGGCCGTGAAAGCCTTCTGAGTTTGATTATTTATTACCTTCTAAACTCGGTATTAATAAATTTAAAAGTCCTTATTGGATGGTATCGCGCATTTCCTCATTACAATGGAACCTTAAAACTAAGAAATGTAGAAGAGAACATATAATTCGCCTATGATAGAAGAACAAAATGAAAACAGTAACGAATGAAAAGTTTAAATGAAATTTCCAAATGGAGCAGCTTATAGAAAAACTCAGTACTTACAGGTAATATGTGTGTCAACTATATGAGAATGTGCCTGATTATGGTTAAAAAATTAAGGCCTACATAATACAAACACAGCTACAGTGCTTGCTTGAAAATCTATTTTAGGACTAATCCCAGGTGAATAGAACCACTCCTGAAAAACTTGTAATTATGTTTCAGAAATTTGTAATTAAGAAGCATAAATTGTTCGAAGCACAGACAACAACTCTGAATGATTTTCGAGGAATTAGGAAAACTAACTAGCTATTTTTATTGACACGGTGGAAAATGCAAAGTACATTTCAAGTGTCCTAACTCATCAGATAACAAACTCCCAAAAACAATTTTTATTTAACAAAATTTTTGCCTCAGTTTTCATCACGTATTCCAGTGATATTATTTATTCAAACAAAGCTCTCCTTACATAAATACATCAACCTTTTCAGAATTTCAACTCAAATATGACTTGGTAAAAGCGATCTGTAAAATTTGAATCATTTACTTACACAACACGTTTTGTTCTTATATAATTCATCATTTGCAAGATACAAATGCGGTTCATGGTGTTGCTATTTTATTTCATTTCCGATGGTTTCATTACTTCGGAAGAGGAAAATATCGTGCTCTAAACGTTTTGATCAAAATGAAAAATATTACGTTTTGTTTCTATGACCCAATTAGATATAATATTATGCCTGTGTTACACCTAGTTTGCAGTGAGACGTTTAACAAATATTTACAGGGTTATTTCAGAAGCCGACAATTGCTGGATCTTTTTTTACTAAACAGCGTGTCCGGAATACAAAGAGGTGTACATTTACGTTTAGCTAGTGAGTTTGAAATGGGTGGCATAATTCCATTAAGTAAACCGAAATGTCATTTGGGAATAATGCTAACGGTCTAAACTAAAATGGGGGAATCCGTCGAAAAGTTAGAATAAAACGAAACCCTTTCACCAAATTTAAGTAGATAAAGATCAAGTAGATCATTATGAGTTGAGGCAATCTGATACATGCAATGGTATAGCTACTTACCAGTACCCATATATGTAAATATTTTCTTACTTTGTTGCAAACATAAATTAAATTGGGAATATACCTCAGAAGAAAATTGCTACTGAGCAAATATTAAATTAAAAAACTATGCAATTTGGTTAAACGGTTAACGTTGACATAGTTGCCTCTGAGAGATCCTTTATTTATCTATGTGGATTTAGGTAAAATTAAATTACGTGTTGGAACTACCGAGCAAAATGCACGTGCTAAGTTAAATTAATCATCCTACCATTTGATTAATGTTTTAATTTTGCGGCTCAAACTTCTGTCTGAAAATGCTGTATCGCGGGCAATCGATTCTACACTATACCATGGCTATGTTACATTCGAAAATAATTCATTAACACCGAGTATATAGAAAACAATAAAAATATACAAACGGAAAATTCGTATTTTTTAACTGGAAATAACACCTAAATATTTATGTCATAATAATTAGTCTGTTACAAAGCTTTAATTTTATCTATCACGCTATGTTATTCACGAACGTATAAACGCCACAAAGCATTATCATAAATGTGTTTTTATAAAAAATATTGTTGAGTTACATGTTTGAATAGGTTTCCGAGTATAAATGAGATTAGAATCTTTAACATTAGATGGCACGAAGAATTAAACTGTTATCACTTAATTTGATTTTTTTATCAAAACATTTGATGTAGCCTATATATGAATGCATATATAATATAATTTATAATGGATATTTTTTGTGTGTGTTTCAAAAACGGTGCTGTTGTGACTTCCACTTTTAGTGAAATTCGTATCAACCCACTGTCGAATGCTCTCTTATTGCCTGGATCCACCATCCAACTGAATTCACATTTCTTTCCAAGTCATTTATATTATTCTTTGGAAAATTGAGAAAGCGTGAAGCGGTCGGCGACCGGGCTCACTATGAGGACCACAAAGAACATTATCGATTAAGCCAGTCCAGATATTTACATGACACTCATGGTGGAAATGGTGCAAACGAATAGCATTCGGATTGTCGTGAGTCGAAATAAATTGATTTTAATATTTTGCAATGTTTCTGACCTTGCATCGTCTAACAGTTTCCAGTCTGTCGCAAAATGATGAGAAGGTGTGATGTGAATGTAAATAACGTAAATAATAATAAAGTAATTGTATTGTATTGTGTCTATATAGATGAATATCTATAGAAATAGAAAAATTTGGCGATTTGAACTAAGTAATCGGAAAATGCTGAAATTCTTTGAGAAAGAATGTTAATGAAAATTGAAAGAAATGTTGGAAACTTTGAAAGTGTAAAATATTCGGGATCAGTTAGATAAATCTTCAGAAAAAGTTGCCAATTTTTCGTTCGCATAATATATTTGATAAACCCTTCCTTGTAATATGCCAATTTACAAAATTTATGGGAAACCTAGAATCAAATTTTCACATTAGACATTATAAGTGCTCTCAAAAAGGAATTATTCTGTTGTTCCCTGGATATCTATTTGGCCTGATATTTGTTCTGATGTTTTATTTTAATAAGAGAAATAACTTTACCCTTTTCTCCATATCAGTGCAAAGTCCTTTATATCTTATATATAACTGAGGGCTGTGCTTACTTTGATACAAGAAATCTAGAACAGAGTAAGAACGTTGAAAACTGTGAAATTTTCTTGCTTTTAATGCGGTGCTGGTTAGAATATGTAAGTAATTCCAACCAACGGCGGCATCAAAGCCCGAAAATTTCAGTTTTCAAACAATAGTCACGAAGGCCCAATCCGTTTTGAATATGGATATTTATTTAAGCCATTCCGGTGAACGCATTTTCATGACAATCAATATATAAGTTTATTTTAATGTCGGAAACATGTGAGTGGTAATTATACCGGACGCGAAGGCAAAAAAATGTAGTACTTTTAAACTTACTTTCTTAATAATGTCAGTAATGTAGTATCTATTTGAATTTTGCGTGTTCAGTAAAATGAGTGGATTTATCGTGTCACATGTTAGAGTTGGCTAAATTAACTAAATGGCGATTTAAATAAAATACTGAAATTATCTAATGAAATATACCTCAGACGCACTACAAAATTCTCCTACCCAAATGCTCTGAGACCCAGACACTGAGAGCAATGGTGGCTCTACCTAATACAAAATTGGCTCTTTAACTGATAATTGTTTGATAAACCAAGCTTACATTTTTTATGAGCTGGTGAAATTTTAAGTGAGAATCTACCTCGTAATTCTAGCAAATGACCACTAGCGTGACAATAAAAGCCAAATATTTAGAGCTACGTTCGAGCAGCAAATAGTGCATTATTTGCACCATTGCAGGTAGACTATCCTGGTAGATTTAGAAAAAAACGCTCAAACACGTCAACTTTGTTTTTTAAGGGGACATCTTGCTGACTATCATTGCATTATACAGGGTGTTTCATAAACAAGATACTACGTCTCACTTTTGATTTTCAAATGGAAACCTACTAGTTTTATGTCATTTTTCGATCCTGCCAGAAGTTTGTGGTACATTTGGTATGGCATGTCTTAAACCCATCTTCAACGGTTTAAATTTTATTTGCGTTTGTTGTTGAATGTTTGGGATATTGAGGCGTTCGAATGTATCGCAGTTTGCCGTTTCTATGGATACCTCTGACAGTTCACTCAAAACAACGAGTCGCCCTCAAGTGTCAGTATGGGCTTAAACGCTTTTTTTTAACTTAACTTACAGTTTCAACGTACACTGTTCATTATAATGAAATCTTACAGTCCCAAATAAAAATGTAATAAATGAAGTATTAAGCAAGAACAATACTTATTAGGCACACATATGGAATTCAATGTGGTAATAAATGTTGAAAAAGGTGTCCGTTTTCCCCAAACAGTAATAAAGATTCTGCTCAAATCTTTTGCGGACATTTAACAAGTTATCTGAAGAAATTTTGCTGCACTCATGTGTAATCCGTTGGCAAAGCTCTTCAATCGACTCTGGTCTTCAATCGAGTTTCAAAAAAAGTTTAAAAAAAGTCAAAAGTTTAAAAAAGAAACCCTAAAGAAAAAAGTCCAAAGGATTTAAGTCCGGGGACCTCGGTGGCCACTCAATTGGACCTCGCCTACCAATCCACCGACCAGGAGGAAAGTTGTGATACAAAAATTGCCTAACAGAAGCTCCATAATGGGGTGGTGCGCCATCTTGTTGAAAGTGGATATGGTTTGCGTTATGGTTACCGTCGTTTTCTATTATTGGATCTATTGTATTTTCCAGAATCTCCAAGTCTCACTCGCCCGTCAAGTTTCCAGAAATAAAAAGAGGTCCTACAATTTTATTTCCTAATATACCTGCCAAAACGTTTAACTTCTGAGGATGTTGGGAATGCACTTCTCTAAATAAACGAGGGATTGAGTAACTCCAATAACGCCAATTATGCCTATTAACAACGCCATGTAGGAATGTGCATTCATCTGAAAAGCAAATATTAAACAGAAAATGTCTATTGTTGAGTAACCGTTGATTGATTTGTTCGCAGAACTCCAATCTTCTAACATAATAATCTTCATTGAGCTCATTTACAAGTTTTATTTTGTAAGAATGAAATGTATGACTTTTCAATATTCTTCGTATTGACGTGCGAGAAACTCCGGAAGATGTAGCCACTTGACGAGTACTTTGGGTACCGTCAAGTGCTACGTGTCGCAAAACCGCTGTTTCAATGGCATTGTTTCTCACCGTTCGAATTGGATGATGTAGAATATTAGTCACAGATGCAGATTCTTCAAGCTTCTCGATTAATCTTTCCACATACTTATCGTTAATAATAACGTCCTACATAGGAACTACTAAGAGATCGGTTGCGACAAGATTAGAAGAACACCGACGGAATTCTAAACTTGGACATGTGGAGAAGTCGGCAGTGGCGGAACATGCCCTCAGCGATGGAACACACAACATCTATTTCGGAGAGGCACAGGTCCTGGCCACGACAACAGGGTATCGCCCCCGACTAATACGAGAAGCCATTGAAATCTACAAACACGACGACAATTTCAACAGAAAAGAAGAGACAATGGCGCTGAACAGGATATGGTTTCCAGCACTCACCAACGCAAAAACAGCAAGAAAAAGCAACAGCTCAGGACAGGAGAGAGAATCCAGTACACCGGAGGATAGCAACAGCCAACAGAATGCGCAAGCTCCGATGACACAGGCCACGTCATCACAAACCACGTCATAGTGACCGGTGCATAAATAAGGACTGCGCCCGAGGAATCGCATCAGAACAGTGTAAGCGTTCAAGCAAACCACTTCTGAAGATGCAAGCCGCACGTGCTTGCGAAACGTCAAGAAGAAATTCTACCGAACCACGGCCTAAAAACCCGAAGAACCCACTTGTTTCAAGGAATGGCCTCGAAAGTCTATCTCTTTTGATAAAAGTTGACGTGTTTGAGCGTGCGACAATTTCGTTGGCTCACCTTGTGTATATCTCTCTTTAAACATATCTAGTTTACTTAATACTTTTATTGTATCTTTTCCCGCTTCATAATCAAATTGTTTTGCTTATTTGATTTTGACTGCATAGTTAAACAATTCAAAAGCTACTAAAAATTGAAATCAGTTTTTACGTTTTGAATGTGACATGAAAGCTTGTGGCTCATGTGGTATATACATAAACACATTATTGAACTTCAAAATGTTCTTGGAAAGGGTTATTACGAAACAGTTTTATTGATGAGGTTAATCCTGGCTTCAGCGGTATCGAAGAAACCTTAAATTTTAAGGTGCGTAAATTACAATCGCTTAAATATTATATTCTCTTCTTGCTGCATTAAGGGACCCTGTATCGAGATAATCATGTGAATCACCATTCTGGAAGAGCTACGTTAATATAATATTAAACATTATCTACCATGATTTATAACAAGTGCTCGATCGTGAACCAACATTTTAATATTGACTATAGAATACAAATGTAAAATATCTGGCCTGCAACGAACGTGGCCTCTTAGATTTATGTTTTATCCCACACTGAGAAAAGTCCTGCATTTCTCGACGTAAGGGTATCCTTTATTTCAAAAAATCGTGCTTCAGAAAATGATATATTGTGTCACAGACTAAAGTCCTCGTTAAAATATACGAGAGTTTTCCATTTTATCTTCAAAAAGGTTGCAATTTCTTTTCAGACAAATCCCATGTAAAAGAATAGTTTCCAATTTTAAGGACACTATCACGAAACGTGGTATATCTTATGGGATAGTAACACTTAGAAATTTATTTTATTACACTGGTTTTCAATTCTGAAACACCACTGTTCTAAATTTTTAAATGATCTGTGTCCGTTACCTTTAGAAAATACGTTCGCCGCATCTTGCAGGTTTCGTTATAGGTGCGAACATATCATAGATATCTGTATTATATTGCCACAAGCTGGCCAAACATGTTTATGGCAGGTCAATTATTCTAGTCTTTAATGGGATTTAGTAGCAATCTGCTGGTTTCCTAAATGCATCGTTTTAAAGTAGATAGTACTAAATACAGGGGGTTGGCTTTGAATGATTCGCACTGACAATGTTGGCACTTATCAGTGGAATAATCTAGGGACTCACAATTTATCCTTGTGACGTAACAAACACGATAAAGAGACTATTTTTCCAGGGTGGTTTCTATTTTTTCTCCGTTCTGAGCTTTAATAAGACTGCAACGACAAAAACACAATGACTGCCTTTGAAATTATATATTAATAAAATAATTAATGAGTGGAACAACTTTCACAGTTTTCTTCATAATTCTAATTAAATCAAGATAATTTACCTTAAAATTAAATTAGTCTGAAAATGATAACTGATCAATATCAAACTAACTAAAAACGCGAAAAATGTTCAAAAACTGGGTACGAATGTCTCAAATGAAATGGTGATATCACATTAAATCACTCAAACACCGGGGCGGTGTATATAGCACTACCGTCAGTCCTTGACGGGAAAAAGTTGGCGTCCAAAGTGGCAATTAAGTTTAAAAACTTACAGTTTTGGCGTCAAGCAATCTTCTGTCCGTTAGCCCCCAGAGAATTTTATTTTTTACGACTTCCTTAAGTCGGTCCTGACGAACTAGACCTGTTGAGCTTCGAGAGTTGTTGCCGTCTGGTACTACACCAATTTCCAGTACAAAACAAATAACACGTTCAGGAGTTCAAAGTTGTGGATTTTGTAAGGGGTTGTGGTTCCAATCACTAAAGGTACTGCGCCCTTTATTGCACAATAAACCCACTATCGACTACAGGGGCCCGTGTCAAATTAGACGCCGGGTAAACCAAAAACCAAAGGGGGTGAGAGGGTGCACACGAGTGCCGGTGGGGTCGATGTTTCTGGCTCGATTATCAAACTCGTACTACCTGGGAAGTTTTTAAAGAGGCGAGTAAAGAGGAAGGACCCAGACAATTTTTATGGGGCGCCTATTCGAAGGGAATTTAGGGTGTTGAAACTTCGTTTGTTGCAAGAACGTCTGCAACAGGCTTCAATATCTGCAGTATTCCGGCACATATATAAGTAAGAGTTTAAACAAATCTAAATCTAATAACATAAGGAAGCATTTAGCGAAACTATTTTCACATTATTAGTATGCATCATACATCTAATGTTTCCATATATAAGATTAAGCCTTAAATTTGCAACAGGACCAACCATACATATTCACGTGCCTGAAAATATTTTCACTCGAAATCAGTGTGATAGAATTAAAGATTTATTGAGCAAAGTTGGCTCGCCGTCCAACCTCGGTGCTCAACATTTGGAAATAATATAAAATAATAATATTTTTCTTCATTTCCACCCAAATGGCTTACAGTTTTGGAGGAAGTTAAATAAAATGTTCTATAACTGTCGGTCTTTATTCGTAGGAAAAAGTTGCTCTCACCTCTGTTTTGTTTCTGATTTCCCTAGTGGGAGCTTTCCATCGGCGCACCTAGAAAGTTTAGTCTTTTTAAAAATTGATTTATGAGAATATATCGGTTATCTGAACTAATCGGCAGTTGTTTGCTGTAAGTTATTTATGGGTTATTAATTATAATTACAAAACCGTATAAAGCGTTTGTTTGGATAGTTGTGACCAATTACTGTAAAACTGAAATGAATGTGTTGAATCATGCCGTTCAATTTCTTTCTGTATATGCGTTTCTCTCATATGTATATATACATTGTGATTAAAATCGCCGTTGCTGTATACATTGTATACAGCAGACATTCCAAAACTTCCAGCTACAAAAATAGCACAATACGCAGATGATACGGCTATCTACACATCGTCTTTCTATGCTCAGGCTGCGAAATCTCGCATTGCACATCAAATGGAAACTTAAAATGAATCCCAGGAAGACTGAACTTATTATCGTTTCGCGCAAATTTACTAACATTAAAATCCTATCGTCACTCATAGTCCAAAATACTCCATTCGAGCCAGTAAAAGAGGTGAAATACCTGGGATTCAAACTAGACGCCCGACTTCATTTCCACAAGCATGTTGACTATGCTGTACAAAAGACTTTCATGGCCCGAACAAAGTTGTACTCTCTTCTGGCGCCAAATTCACTTCTGTCACCTCAAAACAAACTTCTGCTCTACACCTCCACCATAAAGCCCATTCTGACCTACGGCTTCTCTATCTGGCACTCTGTCTGTGATTCCACGAGACGGCGTGTTCAAAGGACCCAAAATAGGTTTCTGTGGGGCGTCCTATCGGCTGACAGATACACCAGAATAACCGAAATGCACGAAGCTACAGGGATGGCCTATATAGCCGACTATATACATACCATCGCTGAAAAATTTTATCATAGCGGAGTGCAAGGCTCAGTCCTTACGCGAAATATCACCCAAGTAAGAGCAAACGATCGCCCGACCCATGGTCCCCTGTATAAGCGACTTCCCATATTTTATGAGGATTTTGTCCCTGACAGCACGTGACGACAAACAAACATTGCCTGTCAAATGCAGACAGTCGTTTCTAGCAGGCTATAAACGCACAAATCCAACATAACGTGACTTGACGGGTTCGTCCCGCCTCGTTCTGGTTGGTGTTGGATGGTCCTTGCACCGATCGGGGCGGGGGCGGATGGATTTGGTCATCTAGTTGAAACTGCCGGTGGTTAACGCCACGGCTGACAGTATCAAACTTAAAGGTCAAAGCAAAAAGGGTTTTTGGCTTCCCTTCAGGAAGACCTTTTTTCCTTAATGAATGCCCCTAGAATAAAAACCAAAACCGCCACTTCAAGACTATCTCCTGACGTTGTCGTGCGTATGGCTAGCTCGGGAATGTTCATGTTAGGGCACTGCCCAGGTAATGGACGACTTAGCGCGCCTATTTAGATCATGAGCAAAGAGCAACCGGCCGAACATCTGGCCAGACATGTGAGTTGACTTATGTTTTTTTAACTTTGTTTGTGAGTTAACTAATGTGAATGTTTAATAAATTTTGTCTATCTATCTATCTATCTGTGATTAAAATTTGGCATAACTCGATTTGATGTGATATCTGGGGGTAATTTTTTCAAATAGAAACTGTCCATAGGTTGAAGAAAAGTTCACAATGTTTAATTTGTCGTTTCTAGGTGGAATTTTTAAACGTCAAACGGAAAGGAAATTCAAGCATGTTGATTTGCAGAGTTGAAATTGTATCATCGAGAACTGCTATATTGAAAAAATAAAATTTTGATTTTATTTTTACATTTTCTCCGTACGTTTCAAGCAAACCTCAATAACCCCTTAAAAGGAATGTCGCCAATTTTGAATCACCGTACATATTTGGAAATGTACAATTAACTTTCACATATTAAATTATTTGTATTCCTGCAATATCAAATATATTTTATTTTTACTTTTTACTTTATAACTAAAGTAGAAGCAGAGCACTATGTAAGTATGCCAAAATTATCTAAACAGCCAACTAAAATTGGGTTCCAACTTAAAATTTTTCTCGAAAATCTCTGCATCAACCATGAGTTATAGCCCAATGGGCATTCCAAATCTTTCATCAGACCTGATTGAACATTCCACTGCTCATTTATTCAATAAACTTTCATTTATAGCGTAACTTTATATGTATGTGACTTTAAATGAACTATGAAGACAATTTATAATTTTACCACTCAAGAAAAATAATGTTTCTTCACCCGCTGAGAAATCCTGTCGCCCAATATCCCTTACATGCACAATGTGCAAACTACTCGAGAAAATGATAAACAAACGATTCTCTTGGTATCTAGAAGTAAATAATTTTCTGAACCAAAATCAAGCAGGCTTCAGAGCACAGCGAAGCACCACTGATAATTTAGTTGCTTTACAAACAGAAGTCACCAATGCTTTTTCGTCTGAGCGAGATGTTATTGCAGTAATCTTCGATATAGAAAAGGCATTTGATACAACTTGGAAACTACTAATACACAAAAAGTTACATGAAATCAATATTTCCCGAAATATCTCGACATTTATAAAAAAACTTTCTTTCTAACAGAACAGCCAAAGTGTCTGTGAATGGAAATATGTCAGAAACGTGTACATTAGAAGACGGAGTTCCTCAAGGAGCAGTACTTAGTACCACATTATTCAATTTAACAATAAATGACATCTGTGAAACAATCCGCGCACCAATAAAATAAGCCCAATATGTAGATGACCTCACACTTTACTGCTCAGGTAGAAATCCATCAACTACAGCTACACTACTTCAGAACGCAGTCCAAGAACTTGACAACTGGTCCAAGGCAAATGGATTTACATTTTCCAGCTCCAAAATTAAAGTAATTAGATTCAGCAGAAGGCGAATAATTTTTGATCCCCACATAACATTGAAAAATGTTCCCCTACAGACGGCTGAAGCTCATAAAATCTTGGGTCTGATATTTGACAGCAAACTTACCTGGAGGAAGCATATAGAAGAACTTAAAGTTGATTGCATGAGGCGCATGAACATTCTTAAAACATTAGCGTTCCACTATTGGGGAGCAGAGAATATAATACTGCTTAGACTGTACAGATCACTAATTAGATCCAGGTTGAATTATGGGAGTTTTGTTTATGCATTTGCCTATGAATCTGCTCTGAAGACTTTAGACGTAGTGCAAAATACTGCACTCCGAATCTGTATGGAGGCGTTCAGAACTAGTCCAACAGAGCCACTACACTGCGAAGCGAATGAAACGGGACGCTCCTCTAACGCTGCAACGGGAGCAGCTACTCTTATCCTATGCGGCGCGAATTTCCACAAACCCAGGTAATCCTATTTATAACCTCTTCACAACGCATCGAACAATGTTATTCCGTACCGAATAATCTTATTAAGATTATCGGAAATATAGACTTGTCCACAACTGACCACAACACAGTGTCATCTATACCACCATGGACGAAACGAAAGCCATATTTTAACACATCCTTATCGTTATATGCTAAACAAGAAACTGCTGGCGCACTTCTCAAACAACGCTTCTTAAAACTCATGGAAGGGAACAGCTCACACTATACAATATATACTGATGCATCTCAATATATCAACCGAGTTAGTTGTGCAATCACGGCAACACAGCATGTAGTATCCAGACATGTGCTTCCTAGCCATTGTGCTACACACTGGTAAACTCTATGGAATCTACATGGCTCTTGAATCAATTTCTGGAGCTAACAAGACCCTTACCCTATGTACAGATTCGCTATCTTCGATCCATTCCATAGACAACATATACACACAAAACCTTTTTGTCCAATACATACATATAAAGTGCCAACGCATCTCGGATCAAAACATCGATGTCACCATTATCTGGGTACCATCTCATATTGGGATCTGTGGTAATGAAAAAGCAGATCAAGGAGCCAAAGCCGCGTTAACATTGGAGTTGCCCATTCAAGAATTACAACTACAGGGAGATCTGAAAAATCTATTTAAAGAAATAACCTTTGCCAAGTGGCAATCTATTTGAACAGAATCAAGTTTGAAGCTACCAATCCTTCAACCTACTAAACTACCAACCAGTAGAATGCTGCCAATGAGCAGACAGGATGCCATAATAATCCACAGGCTAAGAATCGGACATACTCGAGCTACACAAGGATATTTGATGGAAATAGGCATCCTCCAGTGGAATCATGTCACACAAACCTGACCATACAACACATCATCACCGATTGCCGAAAATACGCTGGAGCCAGAAAATCCTGCAAGATCAGTGCCAATTTTCGACAGAACTTTGCATCGGATCGACTCAAAAACGTGCTACAGTTTTTAAACTTAATTGGGTTGTATTTCTTAGTTTCTGATACTTTGGCATTCGCTCTAAAATACTTTATCAGCCTTCCATGAAATTAGTTTACATAATTATTTGAATAACTCGTGTTTAGCCACGAATGATTTCCGTACTAAACTGTTGCTGCTCCAGACGGTGATTTCATACCTTAAATAGATTCGGGATTTGCATGAAACAAAACTTTAAGACTTTGCTGGTTTGTGTATAATCCGAAACGACCATAATTCTGCAACGAGCTAAATTAAACTTGGATATTCATTATGTATTATAGTATTCAAGTTGCCTAGTCTTAATCCAAAATAGCCATAAAAGTAATAAGCTTCTATAGCATAATAGTCCGAATTCACCAAGGGCTTAAACAAAATTAAGTTATGTGATTAGAATAGTTTCTAATCAAATAGGTTGTTGCGTCAATATTGATATAATTATTATTTAGGAAGTTCATCAGTATCTTGACTTTTACTATCTGAACCTTCAGGAATTTTATTGTTCCCAAAAGTTATAATAATGTATGTAAAAATGTAGGAAATAATCATTGTCTTGCCGTTAACACTTTTTAAACTTACAAGCACGGATTTAAAAAATTACTTTTTAAACGTCTTTCATATTTTCTAATTATTTTCGTCCTAACCTGAAGAGATATTCTTCATTGTCAATAATTTTATACACGTTCAATAACCTCCAGCTCTATGTTTTATTACTTCCTATTATACTCCTGGTGAGATACTCCTTGTGAGTGCAATGAGCAATTTCGATGGAAAACAAATTAACTACATATGCACCATTTCAAGTATTAATTGAATTCACTTTCAAGGGGAAATCGGACGATTTAAATGGAATTGGGAGGATATAATAGTTCTTTTGATTCGAAAATTATTAGCTACTTTTATAGAAGCGAATTACTGAATTATTTTGATTTTTGATGAACATTTTTGACATTGTGTTATGGCATATTTTTAATAGTAGTAAACATCTTTATTTCCAAGAAAAGGCTATCGACCTATCGGTCTTTCTGCCATATTTTTAAAAAGCAGTCTTTTTCAAAATGTGTTATTATATGATAATTAGGCTATGCTAATCAGAATGGGACTATGCGCGTAATAGAAAAATTACTTAAAGTAAAAATGTTGTTTTTGTTATTTATTGCTTACTAGGAATTTATAGATCATCCTCAAAGTCAAAAAGAAATTGATTTTGAGATTGTTCTCAAACAAATCTTCAAGGAACGAGTCGTTTTTATTTTAAGAATATTTAAAAAATGGATCCCTTTCTAATTTTGATTCCGGTGGCTTGTAGATAATTAACTTTGTTTTTTGGTGTTCTGTTTTCTGTCGATGATTTCTTTTTGTAAAGTGAACCAAAATGTAAATAAATCTGTGAATTACAGTGTGGTGGCTTCTGGGACAACCAGTGAGTTCTTACGCGTGCAATTTCTTATTATATTAGCATATTAGCATTATTATCTTGCGTTGTACAAACGTTTTGGTTCACTCGATTATTCTATGTCATAAAAATCGAAGTCGTTTGGATTCAAAATGAACTAGTCCTTTTTGGTTAGACACGCAATTTATGGTTGATCTGACACAAACCACAGACTCAACGCTGACTTCCCTACAATAACTGTAGACGGCCAAACGACACAACCCAAAAACGACGTAAAATACCTTGGAATCACAATTGACCACAAAATTAAATTCACTAAGCACATGCGAAACATCAGGGCAGAAACAATAAAGAGAACAAAACACTTCCGATCACTAACCTACAAAGACAGAGGAATTAGCACAAATACCGCCACCAAAATATATAAAGCTATTTGAAGACCCTTGCTAGACTATGGACATATACCATGACCAACGGAACAGAAAGGACAAAACGTTATATACAAACAACAGAACAAATTGCACTAAGACTAATAACACGAATAAGACACCCCCAAAACCCACTACACAACCCCTCTACCCAACTACTATACGAACGCACAAACATGACAAAGATTTCGGAAAGACTCATACATCAACAGACAAAATGGACAAACAACCCCTACAACTGGACCATACTGAATCCCCTTTGTCTTACAAGACCAACCAGACAATCCCGCTTCCGTTTCCCTACATCAACGCTACTCGAACACTTACAAACGCAACTGACTACTGGACAATAAAATAATTTTTTTCTTGTCATTAGAATTGGAAAGTTTATTTAATAAGATTATTAACCTAGAATAAGAGAATTTTCATCTTTGTTTTTTATTTAAACTAAGACTACATGTATTAAACAGGGGCCGAAAGACCGATAGGTCGATAGCCTTTTTTTAAAAATAAAGATGTTTACTACTACTACTATGTATGACTACAGGCTTGCCACATTCACATGTAGCAAAAAAAAGCTCGTCGTTAAGAGTAGTTCGGCTCTACATTTATTGTATTAATTTGGGAAATAAAGTTTTTAAAAACAGACTTTTCCAATCAATCTATAAAATTGTATATAAAAGATTTACAAATGGTTCAATCCAAGCTTAAGATGAAAACATTTTGTGATATTCAATACATAAATTAAACATAATTGGAAAGTACATTGATATGAGACTTGAATTGTGAAAACAAAAATGTTTTCTTTCCTGAAGTTGCACATTAAAACCAGCATTTAGTCATGATGAATTGTGTGTAGAAACTTTTCAAACTTTTTGAAAGAAATCCGCAACTCAAAAGAATTTATTTTAAAACAAAAAATCATCAAAATGGTGAGCTGATTTGTTTGTGGACATAGCTGAGTCAGTTTAAAAAGATTGTTAATTTCACGGCGGGCTGTTGGTACAATGTAATAAATAATATTTTTTAAATTAACATAAGATGAAAATTAAAAAAAATGCTTTTCTAGCCCTCGGAACGCAGAACTGCATAGATTCATTATTCTAGGAAAATGTATTAATAAATATGTTTCTTAATCTTGCTCAGGAAGTTAACTTTGAGAAGTCCATTTTGAGGATCCATATTTTTCTTCTCAACGAAAACTAAAATCAGTATACAGAAAATATTACATTTTAGGCCGGGTCCCCAGCAGACTCCGCTATAATTAAATTAGGGCCGAGAAAAATTTAAATAATTTTCATAACAACCAGGTGGAACAATGCTTTCGGCCTTAATTCCGTATTCTCATAAGCTCATATTGTTGACCACACAGGGCTGAATTGAAATGAGAAAGTTAGTTTTTACAGGACGATATAAACGCCGAAATATTTTTGATATTGCTATTAATAACCTTAAAAATAATATCATCTTTTAAACGAATATTTTTAATTAGGAAGTTTCTTTTTAGAAACTAACAGTTCCATTAAAAATTATGGCGCGTGAAGTGTACTTTTAATGGACTTTGAAAAACTCTTCAAAGCCCAAAAAAATCAAGTAAGTTAGTTTAACAACTTTTTGTTTTATCTGCAGATTTATTTTCGTAAAGTTTCGAAACGAGAACCGATTGTCTTTCCAGGATTCATACTGATTATTTTACGCTTGCCTATTCCCATTATAAACGAAACAGGCAAGAAGAAACTTTTATACAAATTGATGCTACTTTTACACGGTTTAATTAGCGATTAGCTAACACATCAATTAATGGTGTCCCGTTTTGTTTGACGATATGATGCTATTAAAAAATTGTTTCAATATTGCTGTCTATTCGGTAGTAGACATTTCCAAATTTTAATTCAAATCACTTTTCACATCTGCGTTTTCTCAGTTTTACTTTAAAAAGTGTTTTTACCGGACGTTTCTATTGCCGATTTTATATTGTTAAGTTTTTCAAACAAACGCTCGAATTTTTGGGATTTTCGTACAGTAAGTCACAATCTCGATGTCCATCTATGTCTTATCTCTTAACAAGGGACTTTACATATATAATAATACTATTAATTTGGTCTTGGCTTAATCCGTGAAATATATTTCCATTATATCTCGTTTACTATTGACGCAATTTTTTTTTCTCAATTTCGTACCTTGCACTCTGCATCAGATATCGAGTTCAGGAACACTACAAACGTCACGAGGGGACTATTTCCGAGTTTCATTCGCAACAAACAATCCTTTGATGTACTGCTTTTATCAAGATCGACAAGGATTTAAACTACCTACAAATAACGACCACAGTATCCCTATGTGATGTTTGCAGTGCGTGTTGTTTGTAGTGTTGTGAAGATCTACCATTTATACTGACGGACTAAAGCAATTCAGTAGAGCAAACAAAAAGTTCGAAAAAATATAAAAAAGTCGAATTTCAATAGAATTTAGACAAATCTTATCGTGTGCATTGTTTGTTGAACATTTGGGAAAGTGGTATCAAGTTGCAAACTTTGATGTCAACACCTAAGCAATTTGTGCTGCTGACGTGCCAATCACAGAATAATCTAAAGGGAATTTAAGTCCCTGCTGCCCAACTTTTCTTTAGGATATCGACATTAAGACTTATCTCTCGAAATTGTCCAACTTTAATATGAACCTTTACATCAAATAAAATAAACTTGTTTTATTATTTGGAGTTCGTGCGGCTGTATAATATTAACCGGTTACTCATATAAGAATGAGCGGATGTGAAATCAGAACAACCCTGAGGGTCTAATATCCCTCTACCCTCCAGTTAAGTGTTTTCTAATACAAAAACTAGAAATAATATCAGCTAATGCTTAATTAAAACGAAATATTGTGTTTATTTGATTTCATCCATAAAATGAAATTAAATGAAAACAATGTGCCCGAATACATACATATCCTTCCAGTTACACACATCGGGATTTCGATCTCTCTCTATTTGGGAACATTTGGAAACGATTATTATGGATGGGAAGATAGACCGGCTTTATGTGAGAGAGGGACAAAATTAAATTTTAGGCGTCAGTGCTTTGAATGATGATGAAAATAATTTTTCCCGAATAAGGATGAGATGAAACAGACTAGGTCAAGCTTTAAATTGCGGCGCAAGTTTAGGTATTTTATGTCGCAGCAAAAGGGAAATAATGCAGAAGGCTACCGAGGTTTATTTTAATATGGAATTTTTAATTATATACAGGGTCAAACATTCATAACGGTATATAGCAAAACAGAATAGCCTTAATCCAGACAGGGTCTTGTTTATCACAAAATATGAAAGTGAAGGTATATTAATAAAATCTATAAGATAAATAATAGTAATAAAATCTATAGACACAGTAGTAGTAGTAGTAAACATATTTATTTCTAAAAAAGGCTATCGACCTATCGGTCTTTCTGCCCTTGTTTAATACATATAGTCTTAATCTAAATGAAAACAAATATGAAAATTCTCTTATTCTAGGTTAGCAATACTATTAAATAAATAAGATTTCAGTGGCAAGAAGGAATTATTTTATTGTCCACTAGTCCGTAGCGTTTGTAAGTGTTCGAGTGGCGTTAGTGTAGGGAAACGAAAGCGGGATTGTCTGGTTGGTCTTGTAAGACAAAGGGGAATCAGTATGGTCCAGTTGTAGGGGTTGTTTGTCCATTTTGACTGTAGGTGTATGAGTCTTTCCGAGATCTTTGTCATGTTTGTGCGTTCGTATAGTAGTTGGGTGGGGGGGTTGTGCAGTGGGTTTTGGGGGTGTCTTATTCGTGTTATTAGTCTTAGTGCAATTTGTTCTGTTGTTTGTGTATAACTTTGTATATTCTTTTTCCTGACTGTACTATAATTCATTCCACTGTATTCCTGGGTTTTCAGTCAATTTTATTGTCACTAATTATGGTGTTATGTGATGAGCCCTGCGTTTCGTCCCGGGTCTACCTATTGGACTCGTCAGTAAGGCTTAGGTAGACCCTGCCTTATACGCCGGACATCGGTTATACGCGTTCGAACGTAAATGAACCGAGCCGGTGTAGATCTTGTGCGGTGAGATGTTGGCAACCCATGTTGCCGATGCTGCCACTCGTTCCATTCTGCTTTTTTTCCCAAGCATCTATCTTTGTATATTCTTTTTCCTGACTGTACTATAATTCATTCCACTGTATTCCTGGGTTTGCAGTCAATTTTATTGTCACTAATTATGGTGTTATGTGATGAGCCCTGCGTTTCGTCCCGGGTCTACCTATTGGACTCGTCAGTAAGGCTTAGGTAGACCCTGCCTTATACGCCGGACATCGGTTATACGCGTTCGGACGTAAATGAACCGAGCCGGTGTAGATCTTGTGCGGTGAGACGGGACGAAACGCAGGGCTCATCACATAACACCATAATTAGTGACAATAAAATTGACTGAAAACCCAGGAATACAGTGGAATGAATTATAGTACAGTCAGGAAAAAGAATATACAAAGATAGATGCTTGGGAAAAAAAGCAGAATGGAACGAGTGGCAGCATCGGCAACACGGGTTGCCAACATCTCACCGCACAAGATCTACACCGGCTCGGTTCATTTACGTCCGAACGCGTATAACCGATGTCCGGCGTATAAGGCAGGGTCTACCTAAGCCTTACTGACGAGTCCAATAGGTAGACCCGGGAGGAAACGCAGGGCTCATCACATAACAGCATAATTAGTGACAATAAAATTGACTGAAAACCCAGGAATACAGTGGAATGAATTTGTGTATAACGTTTTGTCCTTTCTGTTCCGTTGGTCATGAGTATATGTCCAAAGTCTAGCAAGGGTCTACAAATCGCTTTATATATTTTGGTGGCGGTGTTTGTGCTAATTCCTCTGTCTTTGTAGGTTAGTGATCGGAAGTGTTTTGTTCTCTTTATTGTTTCTGCCCTGATGTTTCGTATGTGTTTAGTGAATTTAAGTTTGTGGTTAATTGTGATTCCAAGGTATTTTACGTCGTTTTTTGGTTGTGTGGTTTGGCCGTCTGCAGTTATTGTAGGGGAGTCAGCATTGAGTCTGTGGTTTGTGAGCAGAAATTGGTTTTTTGACGCGTTTGGTGTTAGTCTCCATTTATAAAACCATGTCATTGTGTTGTTTGTTAGTGTTTGGAGTCTTTGAGCTGCTCTCTCAGTAGTTTTGTCATGTACAATAAGTGCCGTGTCGTCTGCGTATTGTAATATGAATGCCGATCTGTCGATTTGATTTTTATCTGGTAAGTTGTAATTGTATATGTCATGGCAGTATATATTGTAGAGAAACGGTGAGAGCGGGGATCCTTGAGGGAGCCCTTGTTCAGGGGAAAAAGAAAATGACAGTGTTTTGTCAATTCGTACTTGTAGTTGTCTGTTTTCTAGTAAGTTCTTTATGGTGTGTAGTAGATATGTTGGTTCTATAGACACATTTTCTGTAAATTTTTCAATTTGCGTCAATAATGACGTTTACGTCATTGCTAAAGATGTTTACTACTACTAAATTATCTGAAAGTCGGCTGCAGTACACACCACACATTTGATTTTGATTTATATGACTGCTAAAGCATGGAATTCCTGTCATATTTCTTTATATAATTTTATATTATATTAGTTTGTTATTTAAGGGGAATTTTTTTTCAATATACAGTTGAGGCATGTCCATTTGGAACCTTTGGTTAGTGTAGGTCCCGACAAGAACTATTCCCCTGTTTCAAATGCATTTTTACAGAACTGTTTCTCAACGTATCATTATAAATCCAAATATTAGGTGGAGATACATTTTGAGAATAGATTTTTGTGTTTGTGTTTCTGGATATTTTTTTTTCGGCTTTTCAAAAGTTAAGTGTATAACAATGTGCATAACAGCATGCATTAAGTTAACCATCAGTAAACGAGCGAAATCCACGGTTTGTTATTTATTGCAAGCAAATTCCCTTTTCTCAGGAAACGAAAGTGAAGTAGTCGAATAAAGTAACGGCAACCGAACAACAAATTGCAACTGAAGTCGTACTGAGGGAATGTAATTTTGCGTTTTGAAAGAAATAAGCACTGGTACCGTGTACGACGAACCTTTGAATGAGTTTTTGATGATAATTTGGGCAGATTTTCTGATAATAATTTGAAGAAGGAATTCGAATACTTCTCTGCTGTCTTCTTAGCTTTTTTCAAAGTTTTCAGTAAGCTTTTTAAGTGAAGTTGAGCAGTTCTGTAATAAATTGTTCAGTTTTGTGATAAAAGTCAGGTAATGTAAGTACACATTAATACGCACTTACTTAATTGCAATTGAAAATCCCATTTTGAAACTATGAAGTCTTCTCGACTGATTACAGTGATCTACCACTGATTTTTTCACTTGCCGTCATTTCAAGATGCCACCTAATAGATAGATGCAAATTTTATAATTTTCTGTGCTCCGTACGTATGCTCAGACAACACAGGAATGACGCAACTTTTTAATCACTCTGTGTATTAATTTCCCTTACGTGGGGAACACAGAATTTCAAAATATGAAGTCGACAAGTCAAAATCTGATTGTCCAATCGAAAATTGTTTTTTTCAATATTTTTTATATTGCTATGTATTCTAATTTTCTTTTATTTCTGTTTTTTCTTATTTTCTATGTTCTATATTTTTATATTATTTCCAACAATAGGAAAAAAATATTGGAAAGTTTGGAATAAAAAAATAAGGTAATGTCCATAAATACTAGATGGACATTATTCCAACCTGATCTAGAACATCTCATGAAATTAGTATTAGGACTAAAGTCCTAATAGGGGTCATTGAACTAAAGTCCAATTAAAAGGTATTAAATGTGCACTAAACTAGAAGATACTGTACTGGTAAACTTTTGCTTTCGAAGCTTAAAAGGATCTTATGTCACTAAAATAAGCTCATTAAAAATCGTGCTTGTCATAATGAATTGCTTACAATATTTTTTTGTCCGAATTCACGCAAAAGTGTCAATATCGTATTAAGCTAAAGAAAACATTTTTACTTTCATCAAATCCGCTGTCTCATCACTGTGGTGGCATCCTTTGTGTGAGCCCACAAAACGTATCCCGAAAGACATAATGAAGTAACAATAAAAGTAATACACTTAACGAGCCTTCAATTTAGACAACGTGGGCGTTTTTGTGTAATAGGTCATAAAAAGCCATTTAAGAGGTAAAGTAAATCATCCCAAAAGACCTATTAAGGATTTTGGGTGTAGTAGACAATGGAACAAATTATATAAGGAATATACCTACGTCATAAATGGAAAAAGTTATATGCATTCATATACGCCATAAATGGGAAAAGTTTCGAAGAAACCATATTGTTAAACAACGGTAGCTTCACAAACATATTACAAATTATCAAATGCATACAGTAAAGTTACGTAAATTTCAACTTTGCAGATTAATTGAGACACATTTATATATTTCCGTAATTGTCAGTCTTAAAAGTTATTTGTTTGTACATATTATAGTTCTGCAGCGAGCTACTAATCAAAATAGAACGAATTAAGTTACTGTGAATACGCTCTTAATGCTCACCTAAGACAGGAAACCTCGTTGAGCAGTTATCCTTAAACTCCATCTCATGAAATTTTACGCTCTCATTTATTTATACCATAAACTGAGAAAGTTCGGCATCATTTTGAATACTGATTTTTCCTTGCACAATTTAGTAAAGGTCAATAGGATTTCATCGTGTAATTTTTTTATAATTTTCATAACTTAAGCATGAATTTTTTTTGTATAACTTTTGAAAGTTGTGCACGTGCTTTGATCGATAACTTAGCATGAATACACATCTTTGATATATCCAGATACACAATCGGTATACCCAAATGATGAAGGTCCAGGATGAATGACATTTATAAAGAGCTACTGTAAACTTCAATAAATCGTTAGTTTTGATCAATATTTAAAAATATGTTTCAGCTATAAAGGAACATGAAATAGCAGATACAAATCGAAGGTTGTTTTCCTATAATAAAAATTAATTTTTAGTAGAATAATTTAGAAAGAACGTATTTCATAAAATGTTGTAAAGATTTTGGATCAATCCAAGATTAATCTCATGAATGTTATAAATGTTATTTTGTGGCAGAATTAACCTTAGTGAGAATTTGGGTTTTGCCAATTGGCAAATTGACCGGGAATCATATTTTATTGACTTAGCTACTTGTCGATTTAATTTCTAACATTGGTTGCTTTATTTAATTCTACCTTTCATTTTGTCAATATTTCTCCTAGTTTACTAAACTATGACCGTGTTTTCAATACTCCCGTATCCTTAATTTGAAATAGTTTGCAAACTTCAACGAGTGTCGCGCTTCAATATTCTATCATCATCAAATTGCAATTGCCTCTTAGATTATTGTATCAGTATAAAATCTCAATATAATTTGTATAAACGTTGGTGCAATACTGATTGGCACTTAGAAAAATACTGGTTGTTTAATAGTTATTAAAATATACGTTAATTATTTCAATTGAACGTATTCATTATTGAATAAAGAAAAAGGGAGAAGCTTGCTCTATGCCTTCTCTGAACGTGTTACTGTACTGCATATCAATATCAGTGTCTGTGAGACATTTTGAACATAATTTTATTGAACAAAATTGCACATAATTATTTGAAACAGTTTAAACGAATTAAATTCGTCTTTAGAAATGTGCACTGACTGTAAATTCAATATTTTGGAAAACCTTGTTGGTGGCCGCAGGCCATATCTGTCATCGTCGAGAGTTTTGCTTATGCTATATACTCGTAACTTATTCTGTATAAATGTCTCCATTGGGGTTTCGGAGAGCATTCTCCATCAATCAGATGCATATCTCCATATTCCTGCTTTGGAAGCTGTGCGGACATTTTTATTGAGAATAGTAATTATAAATGTCAACTACTGTAAGTAATTAAATGTAAACAATATGCGGTAGACGGTGACAGAGATTTACTACGGCCACCAGTAAGGTTTTCGCCGCTTTTGAAGTTACAGATACTGCAATATGGTACATTTTATCATTAAGGGCTAGATAATTTTGCTAGTATTAAAATCTACCTAATTGCAGACCTAATTTAACGTTAAATTACCATTTTTGGGAATTCTATATGGCAAATTAAAGTTTTAATTAAACATAAAAATTTATAGAACGTAGAATTTTCACCTATGCCATTGATAGCGCTTACTTTTTTATAAAACAATTCAATGACACAACCTAAATCAAACCACTGGATGTAAATTTAAAGCCATTTATCAAGTTAAATATTTTACTTTTGAAAGAATTTCGGAATGTAAACGGCTTATTTTCGGAAGCTTTTAGGACGAAGATTCTCAACAGTATTTTGATCTCAGCAAATCGCATTTCCCGGGGTCCCAGTGTTCTAAAAGTTTGTTTCAGTTTATATTTAGTGCCTAACTCATGCAGTCATAGCACTATTGGATAATCTAACTGCAATGTTATATAAATTTCGATTTGTTAATAAATAATTATCTCCTCTTCTAAATGAACTGAATGAAAGTATAATATAATCTTGGAGCAATACTTCCAAATATTGAGTATTTTGTAGATATGTTCTATATGGCTGAGGCGGATTCAATTTTTCAAAATCTTTTAGTGGTGTATTTTGCCTCAAAATTCACAGCAGGTACCGATAGGAGATCTGCTGTTGGACTCAAAAGATCCATAAAAAAGAGTATATTATTTAATTGCTTAACAAAGCTAAATGAATACGAATCTGTAAAAAGCCGCTCTGAGTTTCCTTCATTGCTTTCAGAGCATGCTGAACTTCAGACTCAAGAATTTCCGGGCCCGACCAGTCTTCCCAGTTGACAGGTTGTCTGGCTTCTCTTTGGTCGTCAAATAATAATTGTGCATAGCATTTCCATGTGCTGCATAGACCTACCGGGTCTAAGATCAGTTTCCCATTGAGTTTTAGGGAGAGTATTCGTGTTTTTTTGTGGTGCCAGTTCTCTTTAGCTCGCCTGCATTGTTATTTAATAGTGTTATTTATTTCCGTCTACCTTTGTTACTGTTGTTTGACTTTTGCAATTCTTCTGTCCTCCAAAAGACAGAGTGTCTCATCGGTCATCCATGATTTGCATTTATTTGTTTTTGGTGGTACCATAAAAGCGTCGGAAACAGTCAGAATGTTTTGTTTTATGTTGTCCGGTTTTGTTATTATTAATTGCACATAGTTCTGTTAATTCGGATTTAATTTTATCTCTAACCGCAGGTTCCCTCAATGTATCAATGTTATAATGTCTCGGTGTTGTTATTGTTTTATTCGACAGTAGTTTGAGTGTGAATTGAAAGTTCGCAATCAGAGGGTTATGGTAAGAGTCGATGCACCAGGATAAGCGGTGACCTTTTTGATATCTTCGATTAATTAATATATAATCTATTTGCTTACGTACGATGTTGTTATTGATATCCTGGAAAAATTTCCACGTGTATACCCTCCGGGTGTAAAGTTTATGAAATGTGTTTTTTATGACCATATTCTCCACCCTACAGAATTGCATGATGAGTTCCCCGCGTTCCGTGGACCTCTTTTTCAACGTGGGGGGGGGCTTTTGATAAGGCCAGAACAAGCAATATCTGGAATGCTCTTAAATTAAAAGGGGCCCTGGTCGGGTAATAAACTGGGTATGGAGTGCGATAGGGAGCAGCAAGCCCAGTGGATGCCTGGGGGGCGACCGGCTGCAGATCGAGGTGCGGCGGGCCTGTCCACAAGGCAGCAGCCTTTACCCCCGACTGTGGTGTCTGGTCATGGACGAGCTCCTGGGGCGGTCAGACCGGTAGGGCTTCTACGCGCAAGCCTATGCGGACGACGGCCTAGTCCTCTTAAGGGAAAGTGTCTGGGCGTTGTCTGCAAGAGAATGTAGGTTACATGTAGAATAATAGAGAGATGGAGCACTGATGTCGAATTATCAGTTAATTCTGGTAAAACGGAGATCATGCTCTTTACAAGGAGAAGAAAAATAAAGGATTATAGGGCGCCAATGTTGTGCGGAAAACCTCTTAGCCTCGTGGGAGAGGTCAAGTACCTAGGCGTGACCCTAGACACTAAACTCACGTAGAACCCCCACGTAGAGAAAGTTAAGCAAAAGGCTACCGTCACTATGTGGCACTTGAGACGAGCGCTGGGGAAAAACTGAGACCTAAAACCATACTTTATGAAGTAGTTGTACACTGCCGTTATAAGTCCGAGGATCTGGTGGCCGGCGGTGAAGAAAGAGTGCATATCGCGGAAACTGGCGGGTCTTCAAAGACTGGCCTGCCTAGCGATAACCGGTACAATGAGGACGATACCGAGCATAGCATTAAACATCCTCCTGGGCCTCCCTGAGCTAACCCAGTGGATACGCAGGGAGGCCACTGCGGCGCTACAGAAGATAGAATGCAGCTCTACAAGACATAACAACCACCCACGTTAGGGACGTACAAAAATAGGGACCGCCATGCGTCGGAATCTTCCAATCTTAGGTGCAAAGGTGGTCCCACCTGACAGTGGACTTAGGTTCGAAAGGAAATTTAAGGGGGAAATCCCAACAAAAGAATGTTGGAATACTAAGACAGTGGATGCCCGAAGGTGGGTGCAAGTTGGTAAACCGACGGCGCACTGCCGCCCAATACGGGATGGCCTGGGGCAGGCGTGTACCGGCAAGACACCAACAGGGGAGCGTCCTTTTCGCTGAGTCGCTGGACGACAGTGTTTCAGGCGGAATTATATGTAATCCTCGTTGCCACAGATAAGAAAGTTACGGACTAGAGGTAGGTGATCGAGATCTACTCCGACAACCAGGCTGCCCTCAAGACACTCTCAAGTATTAAGATGGGCCGTAGACTGATCCAGGATTGCTGGGATGCCTTCAACAAAGTGGCAGAACAGAAACAAGTAAACCTGGTGTCGATTCCGGCGCACATTGGGTTCGCGCGAATCGAGCGGGCCGATGCATCGGCAAGGCTCGGATCTTCTGAGAGCCCAATAACTGCCGAACCGCACATAGGGTTAAGTAACCGACAGGTAGCAAGCGCTCTAAATAACTGGGCTCTTAGAGGCACCACAGAGATGTGGAGAGAGGCGGAAGGGTGTAGTCAAGCCAAAGACTTGATTGGAACCCCAAGTAACGCCAAGGCAACATCCAAATGGATGATGTCAAGGAGTCGTTGGGCCCTGAGAATTCTGGATCTAGGTCATGACAGGCCACTGTGGTCTGAACAGACACCCACACCTACTATGAATAGGTGATAGCCCGGTATGTTCACAATGTGGAATAGCGGAGGAAACATCATACCACCTATTAGGAGTCTGCCATCATTGGTGGTCTACTAGCAGACGCCTCCTTGGGGTGGGGTCTCCACACTCTCCCGCAACGACTTGTATTCCTTGCAGTGGAGACGAATCCTTGCCTTTGTCAGAGAGACTGGACGCCTGGGCGGCGAAGATCAGGAGTGGTAAGGTGGGAATGGATGGAGGGGAAATGGCGAAAAGAGCATTTAAGACCTTCTCTCCGGACCCATCGGGTCCCCCCTTCCCACAGTACTACTACTACTACTACTACCCGCCTTCCCGCGTTCGTGTCTTTCTCCTAGTCCGAAGGCGCCAGCCACATCTGCAACTCCTTTTCCAACCTTAGTATTAATGTCGCCGAGGGTTATAGTGATTTCATGAGGTTTCAAAGATTGGAGTACCTCTTGCATTTGTCCGTAGAATTCTTCTGCCTCTATCTTGTTTATCGGCTGTAGGTAGATATATCTGAATAAGATATATATTTATTGGTTTAGCATTTATTTGCAGTAGAGTGATTCTGTCTGAATACCCGACAATATTTCGGATGGACTGCTTAATACTATTTCTCACGATAAATCCCACACCGTTTCCATGGTTCGGATCAGAGTTCCCTGAATAATAAAATATCATCCCACTCCTCAAGCACATTCCACTATCTGGCCATCTGGTTTCACTAATTCCAAACATATCGATATTGACTCCGAGCATTTCCTTCACGGCGTTATCAAGTTTACCTGTCGCAAAAAGCGGTCTGCTATTCCATGTCCCAAAGCGCAGTTCAGTCTTGCTCATGTCACGCCGGGGGATTCTTAGCACCCTCTGATGATCGAACATCTGCCCGGAACTGAGGGCCCTATTTTCCGGGTTCCTGACATGGCAAAGAAGAGTTACAGGACAATGTCCTGGGAACATCCTTAAGAATTTTTAATATGCTAGTCATACCATGGCTTTCCATATGCTTACGCCGTTGACTATTCTTCTGCAGTTCCTCCTCCTTTAAGTTCGATTTCTCAACCTCAGGACAAAAGGGTGCCCTTACTACCACTTGTTCATTCGCCCGTAGCCGTTGATAAGCTGGTGGTGGATAGATTATTCCTGCGGTCATTCGGTCGTCAAAGCCTCGTCGGTTATCTAGCAGAGCAGACCGGATATCACACGAGCAGGTGAGGTTGATATTTGGGCTGGCATTATTATACCTTCGCCCCCTTACACTCCCTCCGAGGAACGTGATGAAAACATCAAGGAAGCTTTTCTAAATTTATTTTTTTCTAATTGGAATTTTTCTCTTACAGCTTGATTCTAAGTATGTCGTATGTGATGACTCTTGATTACGTGTTGATAAAGAATTCCGTTCTTCATAGTGAAATAGGAGCACCTTTTACGAAGCTGTCATAGAAGACGTGCGGAAATTCTGTCTTTTTAAAAGACAAAAATTTTGAGTCAAAATACCAAACAAAAGGTTTTTAAAAAATTGAGTATTTTGTCAAGTGCCGTGTATATTTACATAGCTTCGCAACTATAATTGAAAGCAGATCGTGAAAACTATTGCAATTAAAATTAATTGACTTGATTCAAATTGGATTAAAAGAGTGAAGAATATTCAATAAGAACACAAGTAGGACAGACTGTTCAAGCTTCAATTTAAATTTCTATGAATTTGAAATTAATATCAAGTTGAATAATCATATCTGTTCGCTGAACTATCGAACCATTTTTGTTTAAATTATTCAGTTTTTTTAGTGGAAGGATTTTAATTATTTAATGGCCGAACTAATTTCATAAAGTCTCTTAGCTTTTCCACTGAATCAATTAAATAATCGATTAGATATCTGTCTGGGGATAATTTCATTCTTTTTAATTATTAAATAAAACGAATTAAGTCAAATAAAGCAACTTTGATGTATGGTTAATATCAAGTGAAAGGCCCATAGAGTACCTAAAAGAATGTTGACCTTTTAAGTTTTAGAGCAAGTTCTTTGCAAGTTTGGACCAATATTTTGTGATTATATTTCTGACTAGACGAATATTACATTTTTTCTTATATGAACTGATTTGCTGAAGTTTCTAATGTACTATTCCGCATTAGTTCGAAATAAAATTTTTATTTTGGAAAGAACGAATGATATCCTAACGGGATTCGAAATCACATGGATTTATTGGCTACGGGAGACAATCGCCTTAATGGGACCCTATGGGAAACTTAACTTTACCAGAAAAGGGTTTGACACTGAACCCCTGAGAGCAGCTATTGCTGCCCTGTTGCACAAATACAATTATTATAAATAAAGAATCCAATGAATTGCCCCCAATACAGTTCACTACCCTCGTATCTGAACGGGGTGAATGCTAGTTAGTAGTTTTAGTGGATAAGGTAACTACTAACTTGCCAGAAACTTATTAAAGACAATGGCAGCTATTTGGTATGCGATTTATAACATTGTTTTCTTAATGCTTAGAGCCTATATTTTAAAATTCTACAGTCAATTATGTGTCAACTAATGTAGGTGTGTGATTTACAAATGACGTCGAATTTTCCCTGGATCAGAACGGTCTAGTTTTAATGGAATAAAAGTGTTAATGTGGTTGCTTACGAGTGGGAAATAATAAATGGTGAATTGCCAAAAGGGTTCGTTCGTACTCTGCATTTGCATTGAAAATCTTACCACTAGCCGAACTTACACCTAGCTGAATTGGAACAAGCTGAGGAATAAAATCGAGGCAAATTAAACTATAATTGTGTACACATTCCTGACTGTATTCTAATCCAAATTAAAATGGAATGTCTGGATTTCAGTCAATTATATTATTTATTATTCTATCACAAATACGTTTCAGTTGCTTTTTCCACCATCATCAGTTTGCCTGTATAAATTTTGGTATGAGGGCCAGATTCGTGCATCTGGTTAAGAAGTTTTTTCTATTCTTCTCTTTGAAATGCTTGGGAATATTGGCATGATGAGATCCGTGATTTATCCGCAAAAAAATCCGAAAAAATTTTTTCAAAAACTCCATGATGTGATGAAAGCTTAAATACGCATTTTGAAATAGTTACGAAATATTTTAGCAAAGTGTGATAAGGGCTAATGAAACAGTCAATATATCGTGTAAATCTTCCCGTTTAATAAGAGAAATCTCCACTGATTTAGCATAATGAATATTGTGGTATAATACCAGTGGAACATACAGTTAATCACACTTCCTGTGGCTTATAACCCAGAATATGCTAATATAATGACCTCTTGGTGGAGAATATTGCGTAATAAAGCAAACTACATATCTCTATCCTGATAGTGTCTTGGTAACACTTTCCACAAGACAAAAAGTTGTCGATGATTAAGTGGTAAGGTTAAAAGTTACGTGATTTGAATTTATAATTTTAGGGACAACGAAAATGTGATAGATGTTATGAGATCTATGTCAAACTTACCGATAGCTAGATGATATTAATTTTACTTTGCTGGTTCGGCAGTAAATGTATAGTTTCGGCTTAATGTGATGCACATGAAGGATTTAAATCTATTAGTCAATCAATTAAGCAGCTAAATCAAATGTTCAATTTTTGCGCCGATGCTTTCAATATACAAACTTTTCAATTTGATAAAGTTGATAAATGTTCATCACGGTTGTCATGATGTTGTCACCGCTGTTATGAATAACTAGAGTTGATGAAATGAAATATATTTGCTAATATATTTCGCGTCACATTTATTGAAAACATTTGCAATATTTAATAATTCGCGTTTTGAATAGTCGCCATCTAAAATTCAAAGTTAGCATTATTCAATCCTTATCATTCTATTGTATGAGTATATTTAACACTTTAGCCTATTTGAAGAATAGTTCAAAACTAACAACAACAAACGAGAAATATTTTCACATAGCAACATGCATTAAAATGAATCATTTGCAAAATTTCTTAAACATAATGTAAGGTTCAATGAAAGAGAAAAACTGATAGAATTTGATCTATCGCAATGAGCAATGAAAAAAAATTGAGACAAAATAAAGCCGAAAGCTTCACAGAATGATCTAGGCGATAGTCTCAACAGCATATTCTGTTCAATAGTGGCCTAAGTATTAATCTATCTTTACATCAATATAAATCGACAGTGTATAATTACTTCCAAAGTTGAATTCAAATTGGGTCGTGTTGTGATTAAATGTTTCAATTAAGTACATCCAGAAACTTCCCGGGTTTTAGGTTATTCAACTGTCAGAGCTATATTTCAAATTTAAGTGGTGGAATAAACTTGTGCGCTGAAAATAAGACGAATAAAGGGCACTTATTGAAGTTTCGAAATGAAATATTTTACAGGGAAATGCTAGATTCGATAATGCCGCTAAGCTCAATAATAATCGGTATTTTTTTATCAATCTTCTGAGGTATATTAATTTTATTCATCCTTCAGGAATATCCAGCATTTAATAGTATTTTTTCCGAAGCAATATTCGAGTACAATTTCATGCAGTTTGCATATTAAGACTATCTTGTTAATCTTCTCTCAGTAATAAATTTTGCAATTAGATTTGTAATATAATCTGTATATGTATTGATAAAATTCGTAAACTCCAGAGCATTCGTAGATTGTTGCTGAAATGGAAAGAAATACCTACCTACCAATTTGGTTTCAAACAGCATCACTCGACTGTTCATCCGCTCTTTATTTTGGCCAACAATATACAAACTACCCACCTAACTGACAGAAAGACATCTTGCCTGTTTATGGACATTAACAAGGCTTTTGACAGTGTCTGGCATAGAGGCTTACTATACAAACTATACAAACTACACACACCAACATATCTACTACACACCATAAAGAACTTACTAGAAAACAGACAACTACAAGTACGAATTGACAAAACACTGTCATTTTCTTTTTCCCCTGAACAAGGTCTCCCTCAAGGATCCCCGCTCTCACCGTTTCTCTACAATATATACTGCCATGACACATACAATTACAACTCACCAGACAAAAATCAAATCGACAGATCGGCATACATATTACAATACGCAGACGACACGGCACTTATTGTACATGACAAAACTACTGAGAGAGCAGCGCAAAGGCTCCAAACACTAACAAACAACACAATGACATGGTTTTATAAATGGAGACTAACACCAAACGCGCCAAAAAACCAACTTCTGCTCACAAACGACAGACTCAACGCTGACTCCCCTACAATAACTGCAGACGGCCAAACGACACAACCAAAAAACGACGTAAAATACCTTGGAATCACAATTGACCACAAACTTAAATTCACTAAACACATACGAAACATCAGGGCAGAAACAATAAAGAGAACAAAACACTTCCGATCACTAACCTACAAAGACAGAGGAATTAGCACAAACACCGCCACCAAAATATATAAAGCTATTTGTAGTCCCTTGCTAGACTTTGGACATATACTCATGACCAACGGAACAGAAAGGACAAAACGTTATACACAAACAACAGAACAAATTGCACTAAGACTAATAACACGAATAAGACACCCCCAAAACCCACTACACAACCCCCCCACCCAACTACTATACGAACGCACAAACATGACAAAGATCTCGGAAGGACTCATACAGCTACAGACAAAATGGACAAACAACCCCTACAACTGGACCATACTGAATCCCCTTTGTCTTACAAGACCAACCAGACAATCCCGCTTCCGTTTCCCTACATTAACGCTACTAGAACACTTACAAACGCTACGGACTAGTGGACAATAAAATAATTTCTTCTTGCCACTGAAATTTTATTTATTTAATAGTATTGTTAACCTAGAATAAGAGAATTTTCATATTTGTTTTTCATTTAGATTAAGACTGCATGTATTAAACAAGGGCAGAAAGACCGATAGGTCGATAGCCTTTTTTAGAAATAAAGATGTTTACTACTACTGGAAAGAAACATAATCATTCAATGAGAAACATCATTAAAATTATATGGATAACGACACGGACAATCGAGTGATAATTTTCGTAGAATTCCCCGGTTTGATACAAATTCAGCTCACCATCGAATCACAATTCTTTTGAAAAATGTTTCTTCGCAAGCTAATGCTAATATGTTCAGATTATCTGATGCGTTGATAACGATATTTCAAAAGTAAACCACTGAGTTTCAGTTTTCTCTAGCATTTTTTTAAACACTTGCCATGAAGAACACTCTCTTCCATTTCATAAAACATGTTTCAATCGACTACTGATTGCACTGAATATTATCTTATTGCGCAAAATATCAATCTCCCAAATATATATATTTTTTATTTTAGTGCGGTATCATTGTAATTTTGGCTACACGGTTATGTGAAAGGTTTCCAAGCTGCTATATTTATTAATTGATCAGTAAAGTTACATAAATTACCTTTCCATTTTTCGAAGCTTAGGAATTTAAGCCTTAGAATTATCGAAAATTGCTCTTATGTTCATTAAGTACAGTATAGTTTGATATCGAGTAAAGCTTGCTATTGGCTGAGGGTTGATGTACAAAGATCGGCTAAATTTTGGCAGCCTGCATTTAACGTAATATACAGAGTGAGTTTTTTTCCGATGACCAGTACAGGGATCTTCGGAACTAGAGCAGTTACGAAGAAGGTCAAATGAAGAAAGAATTGTAGTTTTGCATGCTCTACTCGAAACCAATTTTATTTTTCTAAAATTTGACAGCTGTCAAGAGATATTTGGGAAAAACTTATTTATGGTAAATTTTTAAATTACTCCTAGTTCCGTTGATATTAATTTGACAGGAAAACATTAAATAGAAAAGTTGTAAGAAATTGAATTCCAAAGAAAATAGCATAAGATATTTCTCCAAAATAACTGTCATTTTTGATATATGACACAAATTTGAGTTTTTTTTAATGGCATCCAGACTTGATTATTACTTTACCGAATAGAGAATTATATTACGATTTCGGTGATATATCACATCGATAGGTTTTTTTCGAAAATAAAGTGTCTGCGAACAATTTATACTTTTTCAATTTAGTTGATCGAAGTTAGCCATGGAAAATAGTACAAGACATAGCATTGTTTCCATAGCAACAGATAATAACATCACCTTTCAATTTTTGACATCCAAGTTTAAATTCAACTTAGAAATCTAAGTTAGTTTTATTGTAAAAATGAATTATTCCAATCAAGAATAGCCCGACATGATTGAAACCTACATTAGATGTGATAAAAATGCTGGACGAGCCTCTAGTTACTATTTTGAGAGTTATTTTGACCGTAGTCAACCGTCCTTGAAAACATTCAAGCGATTATACGACAGTTTGGGCACTTATGGAAGTTTTACGCAGTCAAGAAATGAAGATAAAGTAATAAATGAAGCTGTGGAGGTTAATGTCTTGGACATTGTAAGCCAGAATCCACAGACTTCAACCAGAGAGATCACAGCAGAATCCGGGACTTCCCAAAGCATCGTGATGAGACTTAAAAAAAAGACACCAATTCCATCCGTATAAATTATCAGTATCCCAAACCTTACATCCAGGGGATGAGGAGCTGCGTGTGAATTTTTGTACATGGTTCCGAAACAAATGCCAACAACACATCCAATTTCCTTATAAAATATTGTGGACCGATGAAACTCGATTTACAAATTGTGGTATGTTTAATCGACACAATAAACATCTTTGGAATCAACCAAATCTCCACCACGTTGAGCAAAGGAGACCACAAATTAAATTTGGGTTTAACGTTTGGAGCGGAATGGTAAGTTCAAAAATTCTTGGACCATTTATTTTTGAAGGCACGTTAAATGGGAGTCCGTATCTTCAATTCCTTCGGAATAACCTGGATTTTATGTTGGACGACTTAGATTTAGAAACATGGGGTAACGTGCAATGGTTTCAACATGCTGGCGCTCCTCAGCATAATTTTTCCCAAGTGTGGAATCACCTGGACGTAACATTTCCTGGGGCTTGGATTGGACGAAACGACCCTGCTTTATGGCCATTAAATGAAAATTTTCAGACCAAAAAAATAGTTTGTCGAAATCAATATAATCTTAACTTCAGACATTTCGCACATTTATAAAGGATGGTTTATTGACTATGGGAAATTGAACAGTTGAAAACAAACATGTAGTCAAATGAGGTACATTGGCAAAAACATGGCTTAATTATTGTGAAAATATCTTTGTTAAGAACTTATCGTGTATACTTTCCTGACTGTATTTCAATTTAATTCAAAATAAATTCCTGGGTTCCAGTTAATATTATTGTTTATTAGTTAAAACATTTTACAAATACGTTTCGGTATCTTTCTCCGCCATCATCAGTTTGTCTGTATGAATTTGATCTGAATTGAATCTGGCCATCATACCAAAATTCATACAGACAAACTGATGATGGCGGAGAAAGATACCGAAACGTATTTGTAAAATGTTTTAACTAATAAACAATAATATTGACTGGAACCCAGGAATTTCTTTTGAATTTGTTAAGAACGTAAAAATATGTCCAGTAATATTTTTTAGATACCAAATTAGAAGCACATATCAGGCACAATTCAATTTTATTCACAATCCTATTATATATTTTTTTCAAAAAAGTGACAGAAAAATACAATTTTACATACATAATTTTATAATACAAACAAGTATTTAAATTTCAACATTACGTTTTTGGAAACTCTCAGCATACTGATGAGCCATATTTCAATCAGTCATCATTTGGAGTATACTATCTTCAGCTTAAGGATGTCATAAGTGTGGCAAAAAAAAATCATAATTAATTATCGAAATTATTATCGGTGACCGAGCAAATCAAGACGCTAAACAATGAGAAACCATTAGTGACCCGTTTCGAAACTCAGCGGTCTTTATAAAATCGCTTTATACCCTAAATAATTTCATCTGTAGAACGTTTAGGTAATTAGAGTTATTTCATTGAACTACATCGTAGTAAAGATATCTACGTGTTTGCTGTGGAAAATGTTATATTTGGTTAATGTATACGATATTTCAGTTTTCGTTGATCGAACTAATGTTTGTGAAGGAACATGGTAGACAGCACACAGTATCAAATTTCAAAATCAAAAGTATCAATATTCTGAAAACTGAAAACTTCTAAGACATTTTGTTGGGCAAATTAGGAATAATGTTGTTCCAACGCCAAGATAATTGTAGATATTTTTGAAAGTGCTTTTTCCAAATATTTACTTCTCCATGTTACTTCTTGCGCTAGTAGTAAATATCTTGAAGCAATAAATTTCCAATAGAAAATGTATTTCTTTAATGATTTGTTTTTAAATTAATTTTTTTTTGTGGTCATGTCAATAGAACTCTACCTACAACGGCTTCTGCTATTTTAGCACTGAAAGACTGAATAAGTCTTAACGCAGAAAGTATACAAATAGAGAGAAAAACCTGTTAAAAGTATCCACATCACCTCTTCTATTCAATATGTTCAACATCTGATTGATTGATTGGATTTGAATGAAACGAAATATGACCTGAAAAACTCAGATTTATACATTAACAGGCATTTGCCAAACATGTGGATCAAAGAATATTGGATATACCCTATAGAGTTTTTTATCATTCCATTAGACAGGTAGAGTTAATATTTTTATAAATAAAAATACATTTTAATATTCCTTAAAAGATAAATGTATATTTTCCTCGCTAGTCTGACTTATCAACGTTTCAGACAGAAAAAGTCTCTAGTGACACATTTAATATCTGCTTTGGCTATTAACTGTTAATTGTGCTATGTCCCTCAAGGGTTGTCGTAATTACGCCAAATTAGATTGTGCTATTAAGGAACTCCGTTTGCATTGCTACTAAATCTGCGAATTGATAATGATCCCTAGTTTATTCCGCTACTATTATTTATTCAACATTACAGTATCATAGATAATTTAATGCCAATGATTTGATTAAATCTTTCCGTCTAGCTGTTGGACTATATGGGGGTGTCAATTCGAAAACTTCCCACCCTTAATATCTCTCTTACAGTTAAAAATATGAAAAATCCGAAAGACACGTCAATTTTATTTGTAAGGGGGACACTTTAAATTAATAGTTTTAGCCTTCTTGTTTCAACCTCCTAGGAGAGGTCACCCTTAGAATCTTAAATGGGAATGGGGGTCAAGTGACACATCGTTTTAAAGGCCCTTGAATTCTGTTTTCAGTGGTATCCTACTTTGCTGTTTGTTGCTCGGATTTTTCATATTTCTAACTGCAAGATAGATATGAGGGGTGGGAAGTTTTCAAATTGACACCCCGTATAATTATGGTAAAACATAATACACAGCTCTATTGCTATGTCACGACTTAGATTTGTAGGCCTCAATCATGAAAATAAATTCTCAAATCGCTTTGAAATTTAATTAATTTTTTGAGTATACAAACCGCAACATATTGATATAATAAAATCGGATACTAAAAACAAACACTACTATTTTCACAAAAACGTTTAAAACTCATTATAAAAACAAGCAAGCGCCCCTGTGGAAATGACAAATAAATATTAATATATTCTATTATTCGTCTGAATGTAATTTGTTTATGATTAAACGTAATAGTTTTATATACCGACTAGTGACAATACAATTATTTTGATAAATTTTGGTCTTAAAAATATCAACCTTTATTTCCTCCCATTCTCTGACTGGCTTTAAATGGAATGTCTCATTTTAATAAAAGTTATCTTTGAAATATCTCCAGACTCATATTTTTGTGTAAATGTTCGACGAGCTTTTAGAAATGTAGTGTGACGAATGATGTACAAAAACTGGCGACGCATTATTAGAAGCCACATTAAAGCTTCCTTTCTTGCTGTCCTTAGCAGGACGAAGCTTTCAAGTATCAGTGAGTCCGCAGGTTAACGTGTATAGTACCAATGAACTGAATGTGAGTTCATTTATTTTCCAGATGATGTTATGTAATATCAATAGGCAAATCTATTTTTAAACAGATTTTAAATTGCAATTCATTTAGCCTTGATGAATTTTATACTATTTTCTTTAACCACATAACTACCTTTGCTAATTCCTTATTTAAATCTAAGTTCAAAAGCACTATTCCCAATTGCACTTTACAATAGCTATAACCGTTTTCAACCCTCTTTCACAACGTTTCTCTCGCGGAACCTGATTGAAATTGTCTTAAGATTTTGTTGGTTCGTCCATATTCAACTATTTGTTGTATAGCAAGAACCATATTTATTGCATTCATTTTATCGCATAGGATGGTTTTTGTTTTCTATACTATGTTAGGAATCTGGAAATATTTGTAATTCAAACTTGTTATAACTCCACCTGTGCTGTTTTGATGACTTGTCATGTTCCGAAATAGATTGATGCAAGCAAGTGCAGGTGTCCCGATGTGCTGATCTCAGGCACTCCCAGGGCCTATTTCGAACCTATTAGATCTCATGAGCTGAGTTTAGTGTTAAAATACCAATCCGGAATCCCACACTTTATTTTGCCAAACCTAAACCCAGCTGACGAGAGCTAATAAGCTCAAAACTGGTCCTGGGGATGCCTGCGATTCGCACATCTTCTTTCTTTCATTAACTGATCAAGTTTTAGCTAAATCTACAGATTAGTCTCCTGACTTGTTTTGAATTTCATTTTCAATCTCCTAAGGATTTTTTTCATTTTGAGTCATGTATTTGTTTTTAGCAATTTTTCTTTTTTCTTTGTTTTGCAGCCGCATATCTTTACTTCTTTTTTCCCAACATAGGCTCTTACTGCCCGGGTAGACATTTTTATCCGTCATGTTAATTTTTTTGAAAATCTGGCTCTTATGATTGTGCTATGCATTGCCTCTCGAATTTCGCTTGTCCACTCACCTATTTCAATGTTGCTATTTTTTTTCAATAAGATATGTTGGTAATGCAAAATTTTTTGTATCATGATAATTTTAATGTAATCATTGTTTAAGTGATATGTTTTTTATTTGTTATAAACAGATCTACAGGCTGCTTCAAAATTGGCGTCATTCCTCGGGGGGTATTGTCTGGGAGTGTTTAGGGAGTACAGTAAAAATAGTAAAAAAAAATATTATTATGATAAACTGAGATATTTGCGAAAAACTAGATCAGAAGGACGCAACAATGTTTTTCAACGTAATCTGCCTCTTTAACATTACGTAAATACCTGTTGCTTCTTAAATATCAAAAGCTCAAGTAACCATAGATAAACACAGAAAGTGACGTTGAAACGCAATGAAATAAGTTAAGGTGACGGATGTCAACAACCTCCTATAAAAGATTATGGATCAATGATCTATTTACAATTAAGTTGTAAAATCACAAGAAGTGTTCAAAGTTCTGCCCGTTTAACTACAAACAGGTTTTTTCCCGTGCAATCACTTTATTGTGCACTCTTCGCAGCATTACTGGAATCCCAGTAGTAGTAAACATCTTTATTTCTAAAAAAGGCTATCGACCTATCGGTCTTTCTGCCCTTGTTTAATACATGCAGTCTTAATCTAAATAAAAAACAAATATGAATATTCTCTTATTCTAGGTTAACAATATTATTAAATAAATAAAATTTCAGTGGCAAGAAGAAATTATTTTATTGTCCACTAGTCCGTTGCGTTTGTAAGTGTTCGAGTAGCGTTGATGTAGGGAAACGGAAGCGGGATTGTCTGGTTGGTCTTGTAAGACAAAGGGGATTCAGTATGGTCCAGTTGTAGGGGTTGTTTGTCCATTTTGTCTGTAGCTGTATGAGTCTTTCCGAGATCTTTGTCATGTTTGTGCGTTCGTATAGTAGTTGGGTGGGGGGGTTGTGTAGTGGGTTTTGGGGGTGTTTTATTCGTGTTATTAGTCTTAGTGCAATTTGTTCTGTTGTTTGTGTATAACGTTTTGTCCTTTCTGTTCCGTTGGTCATGAGTATATGTCCAAAGTCTAGCAAGGGTCTACAAATAGCTTTATATATTTTGGTGGCGGTGTTTGTGCTAATTCCTCTGTCTTTGTAGGTTAGTGATCGGAAGTGTTTGGTTCTCTTTATTGTTTCTGCCCTGATGTTTCGTATGTGTTTAGTGAATTTAAGTTTGTGGTCAATTGTGATTCCAAGGTATTTTACGTCGTTTTTTGGTTGTGTCGTTTGACCGTCTGCAGTTATTGTAGGGGAGTCAGCGTTGAGTCTGTGGTTTGTGAGCAGAAGTTGGTTTTTTGACGCGTTTGGTGTTAGTCTCCATTTATAAAACCATGTCATTGTGTTGTTTGTTAGTGTTTGGAGTCTTTGCGCTGCTCTCTCAGTAGTTTTGTCATGTACAATAAGTACCGTGTCATCTGCGTATTGTAATATGTATGCGGATCTGTCGATTTGATTTTTGTCTGGTAAGTTGTAATTATATATCTCATGGCAGTATATATTGTAGAGAAACGGTGAGAGCGGGGATCCTTGAGGGAGCCTTTGTTCAGGGAAAAAAGAAAATGACAGTGTTTTGTCAATTCGTACTTGTAGTTGTCTGTTTTCTAGTAAGTTCTTTATGGTGTGTAGTAGATATGTTGGTGTGTGTAGTTTGTATAGTTTGTATAGTAAGCCTCTATGCCAGACACTATCGAAAGCCTTGTTAATGTCCATAAACAGGCAAGCTGTCTTTCTGTCAGTTAGGTGGGTAGTTTGTATATCGTTGGCCAAAATAAAGAGCGGATGGACAGTCGAGTGATGTTGTTTGAAATCAAATTGGTAGGCAGGTATATATTTTCCAATCACTTTTTCAAGCCGCTGCTTTATTATGTATTCAAAACTTTTGCTTAGTACTGGAAGTAGTGTAATTGGTATGTAGTTGCTCGGTTGTGTATTGTCCAGTCCATTTTTGGGTATAGGGATTATTAAGCCGTTTTTCCATGTTTCTGGGATTCTGCCATTTGTGATGCAGTTGTTCAATTCAGTTAGGATCAGTTTGTGTGTTTCTTGAGTTAGGATTTTCAAGAGTTTTGCCTTAATTTTATATTTCCCCGGTGCAGTGTTTTTGATGTGCGCTAGGGCTTCATCGTACTCTGTGTCTGTGATCAGTTTGTAGGTGTAGTTTGGTGAGCTGTTAAAATAGTTCAAGTACCAGTCGTTGATCACGTTCCAGTTGTCATTGTCGAAGTTAAGGTTTGTCGATATGCTGAAGGCCCTTTGATAGTGTCTGGCGAATGTGTCCGCTTTCTCTTTGTCTGTGTAGCGTTCTATTCCGTTTTCGTCAATTGTGTCAGTAGTGCCAGTCTTCCTGTATTGCGCCAGTTTCTTAATTTTTCGCCAGTATGTTTTGCCTTTGTCCTTCTGTATTTCTTTACATGTTTCTAGCCATTTGTCTTGTCGGTATTGTCCAATCAGAGTTTTAATGTTTCTGTTAAGTTGGTTCAGTGTCTTTTTTAGGTCGTTCATTTGAGTGTTTGTATATAGCCTGTACAGTTTCCTCTTATGTTTTATTAGTCTCAGTATGTATTTGGGTAGTGTATGTCGGTAGAAAGCATTTTTTATTTCCGTGCTAAATTTTCCTATGGCTAGTGAAAGTTGTTGTTGTATGGTTTCTATTGAAATGTGCTGTGCTTGTGATTGAATGTAGTCATGTATATGTTGTTTCACTTTGTCTATGTCAGTCTTTGTTAGGTTTAAGTTTTTCTCTATAGGAGGTGTATTGGAGGTAGGTTGCGAATGTTGTAAGTCTATGTTAAACGTAATGGCCAGGTGGTCGGATCCAAGTTCGTTGGTTAAGTTTATGTTGTTGATGGTGTTTGTCAAGTTTCTTGTGTGCAGTAGAACGTCTGGTGCTGGAATCCCATTTTGTTCAGCTTCTCGTATTCGGTTAAGTAACTAGTACGGTGTTGAGTAGACCAAAGATTCAATATGTCCTGTGTATCTTACATACATGGTATGGATTATGTTGGTTGGATTACATGGTTGCCCTTCCTCGATAATTATCTGGTGCATAGTTGCCAGGGAAAGTGACGGTTCTTGCGCAATGCTCCCAGTACTCCTGGAATGTCTGGAATCCGAACACCTCTTGGTCGTCCACTATATGCCTCGATTCCTGGAGCCAATCTTACAGTGTCTCTAACCCTTTGTTTGCGTAAGTTCTTACAGTTTCTGCCCTGTTACTGCGGTATTCCTACATAACTAATAGCATATCCAGATATTCGATATTGGTGTACATTTTGTGAAAGAGGCTTGAAACTAAGTCACAATTTGATAAATGCTTGTTATTCTTGACCAAAGCTATCTAGCTGTAACCTGTAAGTTCCTGATAATGGCAGAAACAATGTAGCCGCTTGGAATTTTTATAAAAAAATTGTAGAAGAGTAATTTTTTAATATACATATTTTGACTTCACTTTGAAGACCATCAGTAACTTCTCTTTTACTTCACGCAAATTGATTTCTACTCTCAATAATAGCTTAATTTCGCTTTCATCGATGATCAGGATATAAATGCACTTTTCAATAATTTCATCAGGTCAATATATCAAATCGTGAATAGTTAATACAATGGCGAACAATTTGAAAATACTTTTCAATAATATTCCCGACTTCAAATACCTGCTTATTTATTCTGCTAAAAGTTCAGAATAAACCATCATGTGGTTATCGCACTTTATCGAATTTTCCGATTGTTTCATCATTCTTTTGTTGAGTCACGTATATCCTATCAAGCCCTATAATGAAAGGCTATAAAATTAATCAATCCGGATAAAAGTTTTTCGGCCTCTAGGGTGAATATGGTAAATCAGCATTTTATCAGAGTATTTTTGGAATGTTTTGATGGCCTTTGGAAGTGCCCAGATCAAGATGAATATATTATCAATTCCCTAGTGTTTTTTTTAATCAGCAATATTCCAAATATATTTAAATTATTCAAGTTCATGATTGATTCATGCCGTAGATTTATCTATTGTTTTAAAATAATCCTCAATAGCCAAGTAAAATTTTATTACACATTTAATGAAGACAGGCCTAACAACCAGCAATTAAACCGAGGTATTTTGAAATGTATCTCTGTTTTATCTCTTTTATCTATCTAACCGTATATGGAAATTTTAGAGTTGAACTTAATATTTTACATTAAAGACCAAAAGTAACAACATTGTGCGTAAGATGTGTTTTTGTGTCATTCCTCTTTTGAAAGTTCAAAAAAACTTTGAAAAAGCCGGAAAAGGTAGAAAAATTGACTCCTAAGCTTCAATTAAAAATGCATCAAACTAAGTGGAAAATTAATTATGAACTACTGATGAGTCCGCTGATGAATTCAGCCTTCCACAATGTACTTTAAACTAACCTCAAGAAGTCAAAGCACTCAACATTCTTTAGAAAAGATATATCGCGCTTGTAAAAACAGTTGGGAGATTGGCAAATTATTCGGCGCCATTTGTATGGCACTCTAATGAAATTGCATCACGATTTTCGAGTTCAAAACATTAAAAATTTTACGGTATTAAAACTAACTGGTTTAATAAACACTTACTATCATAGTAAAGGACTATTAGCTCTAATAATCGCTCTTAAAATTGACGATGTGTTCGTGTCGCTCGTTTTATTCACGCTCACATTCAATTAATTATTAACTCCTATCAAGGCTCGCAGGAGCCGCTTTATACTGTGTGTCTACTTTATATGAAACAAATATTACTAGTTCTGCCTAAGAGTATTACTTTTCATGAAATGTTATGTGTCGTTGCAGTCGTATTCAGGTTTACGACTTCGATAATGCGAACTACCCACTAAACTATTTAACTGTATATTATTCTAGCAATAAAAATGTCTTTATTTCATTTTCTTTCCTGTTCTTTTATTCTTGCATAAATTGTTTATAATTCACTTGCATTTCGATCTTAATTATTGTTATCTTATTTTGAGGAATGAAAATGTTGTATCGGTCAGCACATCTACTTTGCATGAGTGTAGCTGCAATCATAATTTTGCACTTGAATTCACAGAGCTCAGAAATAGATCTGATACAACGTTAGAAATGAAATGTAAAGTAACGAAAATAACATAATTTCAACTCCAGTTTAATATATCAGCTTTCAGTAGTACTTAAAGAAATGGGAAAACCACGCTGAGCCAAGCACATGCTTTTTAAAGACTATTTAATTGTGTTTCGGTGCCAGTGACTTTCCACTTTAAAGAAGTTAAATATGGGTATTTTAATCTCGGTTTACTTTCAGGAATTTTAAATGCCTGATTTGAAATTCAAATCGTCAAGAAATCCCAGTCGGAAGTTTATTTATACCTTTACAAATTCGCTTGGCATTTGTGTATGATTTTTCCAGGCCGCCCTCTTTATAGGTAGTTCACCTTTTACTGTTTATGATTTCATTTTTACAGCGCTTAAATGCAAAGGAACTAGCACAAAGCTACACTTTGAAGTTTGACAACAGGTAGTTGTCAAAGCAGTTGTTAACTGTTTGGATTGCTGCAATAAATGATAATAAATTGTCGGACTTTCAAAACGTTTGGAAGTCAATGGTCTATTTTGCCAGGTGCTAAGTATGAAGTAAAAATATTATACAATAAAAGGCGAAGTCTAATAATACAAGCTGAAAAAAAGCGAGAAACATCAAAAACGAATTTAAAGTTAAAAGTTGAAATTAAACCATTGTTGTGTATATTTTCCTGACTGTACTTCAATTTATTTCAAAAAATTCCTGAGTTTCAGTCAATTTTATTGTTTATTATTTAAAATGTTTATAGGTTAAATATTAAAATATTTAAAGAAAAGAATATACGAACATAAATATAGCTTAAGAAAGGTTAACGAAAATGGAACAGCATTAGCACAACATGCACAACAAAAGTTACATAGTTTTGATGTCGATAACACAAAAATATTAATAAATGAAAACAACTATAATAAGAGAAGAATCCATGAAATTATACAGATTAAAAAACATCAGAATGCAATGAATTTTAGATCAGACACAGACAATCTTAGCTCTGTGTATCACACACTAATTAAATGATCGCATGCATGAACTGATTGGACCAAGTAAATGAAATATAAACACCTGATATTGAGGAATTGCAGAGCAATTCCTAGAATGCAAAGAAAAGGCGAAGGATAAACAGTTTTTTGTTCTCTCGCTCGATATCGAATAAAATATGGAATTCAATAACCAGTCAAATGTGAAGGTAGAAACAACTATACACGTAAGTTAAATTTAAATCTCTAAACAATAGATTCTAGTCTTTTCCCAGACATGTTTGCCCTGACTCATCACCTGAAAACCAATGTTCTTAATGTACTTTTTAATGTGTGTGTGATTTGTATTTTAATATGTGAATTTTGGTGAAAGTTTTCTATTTAAATTGATAACTGTAAATATATATTTTAGACAAACTGATGATGGTGGAGAAAGACACCGAAACGTATTTGTCACATTTTAAATAATAAACAATAAAATTGACCGAAACCCAGGAATTTTTTGAAATAAGTTGAAATTAAAGCTAAGCCTAGATAGATGTTTGACAAATAAACGCAGAATTACAAGGTTGAGACTGAGAGTAGTGAGCACGGATATTCAGCTCAAGACCACATCAGTTACCTCGGTGTGAAACTGAATAGGAAATCCACCTTTAGGAAATTGTGTTAAGAGACTGGTATAAACAGAGGAAACGCCGCGAAACCCGCCACTCCCTTCATTTCACGGGGATTCAAACTAGACATAGAGACAACAATCTGAATATACTAAAGATAGTCCAATATATTCCTGGATTCCAGTCAATTTTACTGTTTACTATTTAAAATGTTACAAATACGTTTCGGTGTCTTTCTCCACCATCTTCATTCTGGCAAATAGAATGTCCAATCAAATGTGAAGGCAGAAACATCTAAACATACAAACTGATGATGGTGGAGAAAGACACCGAAACGTATTTGTAACATTTTAAATAGTAAACAATAAAATTGACTGAAACCCAGGAATATATTGGAGTGAATTAAATTACAGTCAGGAAAATATACGAAACTAAAGATAGTAAAACTAATTTTCACAGACGCTTCCTCCATCAGGAGTTGAGCCTACAAAAGATTTAAGTGTGAGCTTTACGATTTGGAAATCTAGATGTCTAAAGAGAAATTGTTCTATTAACAATGATGAAAAATACGGATAAAAGTATGCAACTGGAACCCAGTAAAATCTTAAATTTCTTCATATGGAAAAGAGATGACACTCACAAGGGGCGATGCTGCGATCCTCATCAACCTTTCCATGTACACGATTTAAAAACGAATCGCTAGGGCATCTGCTAACTATATGTGCAACTTAAAGCATGATTTTCAAGGTATTATCAAGTAATAAAAAGTATTTATTATGAAATGTGCATGATCAGTGAGAAATAGGCACCAGATTTTGATTTATTTTCTATATTTGGATCTACGGAATCAAATAGTATTTTGTCATTAATGAAGACACTGGTGGAAGGAAAACGTTGTATACCCAAACAAAATTATAACTGATGTAAAAACATTTAAATCAGCATCACGTAAAATATAATAATATTCGATTCCCTGGAAAGGAACAAAATTGCTTTTAGCGTCGCTTGAATAAAGGTTTAAACCATCTCCACTAAGATGAGTAAAACCGATAAATTTCTCTGTTGGCGTAACACGCTATAATCGATCTGCCATCAAGAGCAATAAAGTTAAGGACCAGTGGCGGAACGATACCCCTGAGAACGCAGATCAAAGTCCACACCGAATCAATACCCTGTACAAGAAGCAATAAACAAGATTGCTTTTGTCAATGTACTGAACCAATACATTTAAAGTGCAGTTGCTTATTTACAATTTACTTCAACGCCTTGTTAACTACAGCTATTTTAGAAATTGGCCAAGCTCCCTGAACCCCAATCGCCAAACCAAACTTGTTCAATTGCCATGTCAGTTTGGATTCTGTATACTAAATAAGGGGAGATATAAACAAAAATGGGCCGATATATTAACCAAAAGCAAAACCGGTGAACGGAACATATTCCCCAGAAATTACAATCAGAAGAACACAATCCATCAAAATACGCGATGATTGAGTGAAAAATTTTTTTCAAAATTACTTTTTCTGTCACCTGAAATTCTTTTGACAATTTTTTTTGACAACATATTATAGCAAAAAAGTATTCTGATATGTACATATACGTGAATAAAATTATTCCCTAGATCCCTTCCCTTCATGCGTCAGAGTGATTTATTCATATATCCAATGTCCTTTGTTTTAAATAAAAACTCGAAAATGGTTGTCGCCCGCGTTAAAAACATGAAACACATTTGGTGTGGGATTTCGCAATTTATTTTCTGGCTAAATAAATTTATTACCCGTCGATAGCACGTGAGCCAATTTTTGGTTTATGAAACTGGACGGAACGGATCCCGTTTACTTCATATGACAATTAAATGAAAGGCGTATATTGTGAAAGCCCATGCTTGAATCTTAATACATTCACGATCTTTACGGAACTGTCATCAAGGAAGACTTTTTGAACAAATTTGGTGTTTTCAGTTATCAATCCTGGATTTCATCAACAACGGCAAATCTGCTAATATTTATATATATTTCGTTGCCAGAATACATCAACAGTACCAGTAAAAAACAAATCAAATATAAAATACAAATAATAATACAATAAACAAACAATCGCAATGTGGCATGTAAATTTTTCAAACTTGGACGCACCAAGAGAACCAGCCAGAATAATGCAAACTAGCTTAAAGGGCTCAAAGTGGCTATTATAATGTTCGTTGGACCGGAGGTTGATAGTCAACCGAGTTAGACTCCAGTTTGGATTTTATTAACGCCAACTGGATGTTGAAGAGTCCCATTTCACTGAACTTGAAGCAAGGGTCCTATTTAACATTTCAACCGTCAATTGAGGTTAATGTGTGGCAAGAACAGTATATAGTTCACAACTGTATAATCATTAATGATACTCAAATCATCAATGAATTACGTGAAACGTTCATGAGAAAACATAGTTTAGCTGATGCTTTAGAAACTTAAAATATTTGCCTCAATTAGAACCAAAATGCGCTCATAAGACGCCTTGTTTTGCGAAAAATATATTTTTGGTATAATAAAGTGAAATGACGAAAAGGCAAAAAACTGTAAAATTTAGGTTATTTATTGAATGATAACTCAAATGAAACTCTAGGCTAGGTAAATAGGCCTTTCAGAAATATATATTCAAGCGGAGGTCAGAAAAAGTAAAACAGTCGCCCATTTAATATGGAACGAAAAGCTTTCCTAAAAAATTTGGCTCTAATAGCTATCAAATGGCAACACAGAATTATTTTCACCTCTTTCATTCATGGTTCGCAGAGTTCATTAGGCCTATTCTTAGAAAGTCTCATAAAACGTCAGTGGATATTGGCAGAAGAGGTAGCTTCATAAATTTTTTCATGTATTCATTACCTTGATTTAACCTCAACCATCAGAAGATTGACGATATTTGTTTGGGTGACTTGCTCCTAAATTCCCCTTGTACCTTTGATGTTAGCAGTTGCATTTTAACTTATTTTTTTCATTATTTATTTCGAAATTTTTTGCTCGTTTGCGTATTCTCCCGTTCATTGTCCATTTATTTCAGTTGCACCTGATTCAATTGCACCAAATAAACATCAGGGAAAAAAGAATAGCACGCCCACTGTGGCAAAATAAAGATTGTTATTCTTTGATGTAGTGAGATGTCTATTTACAGAGCTCGAGTCAGGTTCTCATGTCGATAAAATGTTTTATTGTTTCGTGCGTACAAACGAGAATTTGAAGTGCACCTAAAAAGTTTAATATTTACTGACAAAGTTAATTGTAAAACTTTCACCCTATAAAATTAGTTCTTATTGGAATGACCATTAGTACTTTAAAATTCTATGATAATATCCACAATAATCTCTTTGGACATACATATTTAACTGAAGAGTGAAGATTTAGTTGTCCACATAAGAGCAAAAATGATCGCATACGTTTTGGTCGGGTTCTGATGCGGAACTGTTCTCAAATTTTCGGCAAGGTCTAAAACAGCACATGATTTGCCCACTATTATTAAAATGCCCCTAGTTATGTAAGTAAGAATACAAAGCAAAAATGCCAATAATTTTCCTTTCAAAAACAAAATTGACACTTAAAAAGCTCTAACATCTCTTTTTCCCTATTCATCTTTCAACAGTAAATTTAATCGATCAACTCGAGCTCGTTTATTTTAAATGATTTTTGTGTCTGGCAATTTTCTAAATATATTTACGGTTTTTCCATGCAAGCCATGAAAAATAATGAAGCTATCAAATGCTATCAGGATCATTTTGCCAAGTTTTTATAGACATCTGTGATGATCTGTGGTTTAACTGTCACCAAGCTAAATAAGATGCTTAATGAGATTGCGTTCTGATAAATTTATAAATAAAAAATGTTTCTCTAGACGCAGGTCTTTATGTAATTCTATTTCTACTCAACATTTAATATGGGCCCCCGCAAAAATTCGTAAATGATAAATTAACCAATGACCTACTATCTACTAAGCACCTACAAACTGATCACAGACGCAGAGTACGATGAAGCCCTAGCGCACACCAAAAACACTGCACCGGGGAAAGATAAAATTAAGGCAAAACTCTTGAAAAGCCTAACTCAAGAAACACACAAACTGATCCTAACTGAATTGAACGACTGCATCACAAATGGCAGAATCCCAGAAACACGGAAAAACGGCTTAATAATCCCTGTACCCAAAAATGGACTGGACAATACACAACCGAGCAACTACAGACCAATTACACTACTTCCAGTACTAAGCAAATGTTTTGAATACATAATAAAGCAGCGGCTTGAAAAAGTGATTGGAAAATATATACCTACCTACCAATTTGGTTTCAAACATCACTCGACTGTTCATCCGCTCTTTATTTTGGCCAACAATATACAAACTACCCACCTAACTGACAGAAAGACAGATTGCCTGTTTATGGACATTAACAAGGCTTTCGATAGTGTCTGGCATAGAGGCTTACTATAGAAACTATACAAACTACACACACCAACATATCTACTACACACCATAAAGAACTTACTAGAAAACAGAGAACTACAAGTACGAATTGACAAAACACTGTCATTTTCTTCTTTCCCTGAACAAGGGCTCCCTCAAGGATCCCCGCTCTCACCGTTTCTCTACAATATATACTGCCATGACATATACAATTACAACTTACCAGACAAAAATCAAATCGACAGATACATATTACAATAAGCAGACGACACGGCACTTATTGTACATGACAAAACTACTGAGAGAGCAGCTCAAAGACTCCAAACACTAACAAACAACACAATGACATGGTTTTATAAATGGAGACTAACACCAAACGCGTCAAAAAACCAACTTCTGCTCACAAACCACAGACTCAACGCTGACTCCCCTACAATGACTGCAGACGGCCAAACGACACAACCAAAAAACGACGTAAAATACCTTGGAATCACAATTGACCACAAACTTAAATTCACTAAACACATACGAAACAATAAAGAGAACAAAACACTTCCGATCACTAACCTACAAAGACAGAGGAATTAGCACAAACACCGCCACCAAAATATATAAAGCTGTTTGTAGACCCTTGCTAGACTTTGGACATATACTCATGACCAACGGAACAGAAAGGATAAAATATACAAACAACATATATATAGGTTATATACAATATACAACATAGGTTATATACAAACAACAGAACAAATTGCACTAAGACTAATAACACGAATAAGACACCCCCAAAACCCACTACACAACCCCCCCACCCAACTACTATTCGAACGCACAAACATGACAAAGATTTCGGAAAGACTCATACATCTACAGACAAAATGGGCAAACAACCCCTACAACTGGACCATACTGAATCCCCTTTGTCTCACAAGACCAACCAGACAATCCCGCTTCCGTTTCCCTACACCAACGCTACTCGAACACTTACAAACGCAACTGACTACTGGACAATAAAATAATTTTTTCTTGTCATTAGAATTGGAAAGTTTATTTAATAAGATTGTTGACCTAGAATAAGAGAAAATTTGTTTTTTATTTAGATTAAGACTACATGTATTAAACAAGGGCAGAAAGACCGATGGGTCGATAGCCTTTTTTTAGAAATAAAGATGTTTACTACTACTACTACCACTCAGTAACACTGAATCGAAATATAAATGTTCACTTTTAATAATTTGTTATATTTCAAACACAATTTTATGTCTGTGATCTGCTATTGGAAACTCAACAATCCTAATCGAATGGATGGTTGGGGATTCAACCGGATGCAAATGTTAGTGCTTTAGAACTATAAAACTTGAGGAATTATTTATTGTGGGTACGTGACGTAAATGAAAAATAGCATTTTCATAATTTTAATACATATATTGCATTTTCAAAGATCTGTAGAACAGACGATATAAATAAAAAAAATTTAAAAATCAATCTAAACAGTAAAAAATATCTTAGTTGTACATACATACGTAAATTAATTAATCACAGAAGATTGCCACTCATATAACATATAGCAGATAATATTTTTCCTAACATGTATATCTACGATTAGTGGGATGGCTTACATCTAGCTACCTCGCTTTATAAAAACCTGTCTAAATAGTTAAATAAATGTATGTATTTATTTCCCAACAAGTAGTGAGTGGACTATTAATAGAAATATAGCACAATAATGTTATACTTAAATCCGTATGTATTTGTAGGTTTATATAGTGATCACATTGACATTTAAACCTAAAGCATTGTGTGATGTTATATAATAGTTTAAAATTTTCACAATTTTAAAAGTTTTTAAAATAAAAATTTAAATAAAATTAAAAAAAAATTATAAAGCGATTTGTAGACCCTTGCTAGACTTTGGACATATACTCATGACCAACGGAACAGAAAGGACAAAACGTTATACACAAACAACAGAACAAATTGCACTAAGACTAATAACACGAATAAGACACCCCCAAAACCCACTGCACAACCCCCCCACCCAACTACTATACGAACGCACAAACATGACAAAGATCTCGGAAAGACTCATACATCTACAGACAAAATGGACAAACAACCCCTACAATTGGACCATACTGAATCCCCTTTGTCTTACAAGACCAACCAGACAATCCCGCTTCCGTTTCCTTACATCAACGCTACTCGAACACTTACAAACGCAACTGACTAGTGGACAATAAAATAATTTTTTCTTGTCATTGGAATTTTATTTAATAATATTGTTAACCTAGAATAAGAGAAATTTCATATTTGTTTTTTATTTAGATTAAGACTACATGTATTAAACAAGGGCAGAAAGACCGATAGGTCGATAGCCTTTTTTAGAAATAAAGATGTTTACTACTACTACTATCTACTAAGGGAAATAAAAATAAAAAGGAACTGTCAATGGCAAGCCCTTCGGGGTTAAAGGTTTCTAATATTATCATAGTTATAGTTCTTTTACAATTGGTTTAGTCTAATTTTTTCCATAAACATTTTTGTTTAAAAGAACCTGTAGTCTGGTAGTTAAAATATTGTCCTACGCAGTTTTATGTGCCGTTTCCAGGGAGCTCCCGATTGCTGACAAGAAAGAGAGAAGGATGCTCCTTCAACGCCTCGGATTTTCCTCAATTCATAACACCCCATTGATTTGTCAGAAAATACGTAACATTAGCTAATTGTTTTGCTTAAAATCAATAGAACAAGCACTCTCTACAACAAGCACACACAAGCATGGACTGACTCTACGTTAGCCTATAATAAAACCTACTCAATCATCAAGTAAAGTTAAAAGATCTATTAGCCCTTCTATACTAGCTTAATTAAATATTTCATAACAAAATCACCGTGCTTGGCGATTTATAAAAGTATTATATCTTCTTTCATCAAATTACATCGCTTGGAACGACAAATAAACCTTGTTCAACATAGAGATTTTATTGTTCGCAGAACCAAAAGGTCTGACCCTAAATGAATTATTTTATGGAAGGCGAGTTTTATTGCAGAGAGAAAAATAAATAGGTTCAATCAAAATCGACCCTGCAAAGACCAAATGCATTGTTAACTCGAATTGCTACTAAATAATAGGCGAAATTATTGAAATGTAATAGTGAAACACACATGATTAATGAATAAAATCAGGTAATTTACATAACTAACATGTTCACGCATTTAATTCAAAATTTCCTGATTGAATATTATTGTATGAACAGTATCTAATTGTGATTTCGTATTATCAATTCAAATATTCTATTGAATTCAATGCAATCAGGAAATGATTTATTGAAATGATCGGAAATAATGACTTTCATCAGCTAATACTCATAACGCTACGGTGAAAAAGTAACCATTAACTAGGCGCTAATTTTACTGACTAAGCAATATACTCCAGATATAGCCTTAAGTATCAATTATGATTTTATTAATTACATTCTATGTTCCTTATTGAGAAAAATACTTTAAGTAATAGCTCTAGCGCACTGACTTTACTTTGCTGTATATTGATGAATTTCGACACTGTTTCGGAAAAGTTTCATTCAACTATATTTCGTGTTCATCTATCGTCTTCACAAAGCATTACATTCATCTCCGTTGAATTTAGTTCTTGCGTTTAGTAACAAACCCAGAAGTCAGTGGGCATTTAAGCAATTCATTTACTCGTTTGTTCGAGTAAAAGATCGAATTATCTTTTAACTTGTTGTTCTTGCTAGAAGCTCTTCTGTGATTTAGTTAATTTAGAGCACGTATGTAATATTGTATAAAGTATATGCAAAATAATGCTTTTTGCAATTTGTACATTAAAATTGAACACAGTCTCTAAAGCATTAAATAGTTCGTAATTAATTAAGAGCGATAAACATCTCCTATCGCCGAATTTAATAATTTTTTGAGTGAATGGTTTCGAAAATAGGCACAGCTTTCAATAATTATCAGCTGACAGTTCTGATTTAATTTATTCAATTTCATTTTCTGCTGCAATTTCAAATTTGACGCAACACGCTCTGCATATCTGAACGCATGGGCTTCTTTTACCATAAGCGAAATTCATAATGGTGCTCGTTAACTACAGCCAAAAGTATACCGCAATTTGCTTTTAAAATGTACTTCGCAATTTGAAATAGAAGTGGTCGAATTAAGCTGCCGATTAGAGACTGTAATTTTCAACGTAATAGAGTGGTTTATTACTAGCCCATTGGCAAAAAATTAACACTCTATTTTGCCTAAGCTTTATTGAATGAATAGACAGTAAAGGGAATTAACTGGAACATCATGTACAAAAAATTCGGTTATAAAATGAATCAGTTACCTATGTTATGATATTTTCCTACTATTGTTATGACACTTACCTAATCAGTCAGACCTATGTTATGATATTTTCCTACTATTGTTATGACACTTACCTAATCAATCAGACCTATGTTATGATATTTGCTTTTGTCATAATAACAAAGCAAGTTATAGTACTCTACATAAGGATCCCAGAACCTAGAACTACAATATCAGCATACTTATGAAATATGCTGAGTTAGTTTAAATAGAGATGAGAAAATAATATAAATAGTGGTACAGGTTCAAGAAATTAGTTTTTTTAAGTCTTCACGCTCGGCAAAGCGTAAAATTAGCACAATATTGTTACTCAATTCAAAAAAAAGCTGCGAAACTTGCTTTAAATATATTGGAGTTATCTTCATCTATTCATTTTCAGTATACTCGGATTATATTCGAGTTAAGAATCCTACACTTGTTTAATAAACTAAATTAGAAGTGACATCGAAATTTTGTTGAAATATTATGATTAAAAAAAGAAACTTGCCAACCAAGATGGCGAAAAACGAAACATCCTTCAATTTTCCACCTGAAAACGCCTTTAAATGCCGAACGCTTTTTGTCTTAATGTAAAAATATTTCTTAATTTGAATTGGAAACGGTTTTATTTTTAAACGGCCGCGAATGAAACCACTGACTGACTGAGAATCGAAAACGGGATTATAGATAGTCAAGCGTTCGCTCAAATTACGCCTGCAACCCTTAGAAAACGTATAAACATAAAACTTCCCTAAACTCTGATAAAGGTTTGACAGAAGAAAGTATTTAATTACTTTTCCGTTACGTGAATTACGTTTTTAATTGGGGTTTATACATTTGCAATCTGAGTTTTTTTCATGAAATGTCGTGTCCGATTGTAAACTTCCGCATTTCTTTGATGGTTTATTTCAAAGCTTTAAATACATGTTTTCTTTTGGTAGGTCTCAGTTAAACCACATTTTGAAAGATGTTGAGGCGCGGCATTGAATTAAATATTTTATGTATGTTTCAAATCTATAGAATTAAATTTGATAGTAAGTAGGTAGAGTAGAACAACAATAGAATACAATTTTACAGATATAGACTTATGTAATTTGAAATGTAAGGAAAGATAGAGCTGCATCTATGGTCACCATATTTCAATATTTCGTTGTTGAATGAATGTTGTCTAGAGACTGCCAAGAAAACCCGCACAATGCTTTTGTAATATATATCTTTATTTATCTTTCAAAGGCTTTAATAATCTAGTCTGAGTTTATTTTCTTTTTGTATTATATTTCATAAATTCTTCGAACCAGTTTTGTACCACTCTTCTTACGCTTCTTTTTGACACTTCTTACTACTGATATATGCAGCATTACGAATCCTAACCGAGAATAATTTCATATTTTTTCTAAAAATGCGGCCAAGAAAATATTGTAAATTGTTCTTTTTATGGAAAAAAAGTAATTTATTTCTGTGGGCTTTGCTATTATTGACCCACCGCATACCTAACTATCGGAGATTTCAAATAAAATTCTCTTTCGGAAGTCGTTTCTAGCGGCAAAAAAAGACATATATTTCCCCCAAATACATTTAATGCAATCAACGAGAGAAAGCCAATGTTCTCAAGTTCTAATAACGCAGGCTTTGAGGTGACTTCTTATTTAACCTCGTTTGTAGACTTTATTTCGGGGAAAGGAATTTCATTTCTTTGAACTTCAAGCGTTATGTAATAATGGATATATTGAATCTTCTAAATCAAAAAATCGGATATGTTAAATCTTATATTGCCACTTTTCGTCAGTTTAAAAGAGCAATTCACATTCACCTGAAAAAGTATTTGCTTAAAATACCCCAAAACCTAAACAACTGTCGCTTGAAAAAAGTTTTATTTATGCCCAACTCGCTCTCCGTATCCACTGCAAGCATTCAGAGTTTCTGTGTACCACTCTAAACTGATTGTCTTTCAATTTTATGGATGAATTGCAGTTCCTTTTGTTTAATATTTTTTTGTTCGCAGTGTCGTCCTGCTTTTTATGCCGACGGCATTAACTGATTTTATGATTAATCTGACTTTTAGGCTTTTATTTTGTTTATAATACACGTTGTATCCATGATTAATTACATTTATTAATGGCAATAATGACCTCATTAAATCAGCCATCGTTTATGCCTAACAGTATTTTTTTCGTTGCTTAGTAATAGTTTATTAAGAAGTTGACTTAGCAAACCTAAACTGATGGAACTAAATGATTTTCCTCTATATACCGATATGACGAGCGACGAATAACCGAATAAAAATAATTAATAATTAAGCTCACAAAGCAAGAGTTCAATAAATATTTATGTTTCTGCAATAATATAATATATTCCAGTACACTTCCTATAGAGAAAAGGTTAAACCTAGCAAAGACTGACATAGACAAAGTGAAACAACATATACATGACTACATTCAATCGCAAGCACAGCCCATTTCAATAGAAACCATTCAACAACTTTCAGTAGCCATAGGAAAATTTAGCCTGGAAAGAAAAAATGCTTTCTGCCGACATACACTGCCCAAATTCATACTGAGTCTCATAAAACATAAGAGAGAACTGTACAGACTATATACATACACTCAAAATAACGACCTAAAAAAGACACTGAACCAACTTAACAGAAACATTAAAACTTTGATTGGACAATACCGACAAGACAAATGGTTAGAAACATGGAAGAACGGCTTAATAATCCCCATACCGAAAAATGGACGGGACAATACACAACCGAGCAATTACAGACCAATTACATTACTCCCAGTACTTAGCAAAGTTTTTGAATACATAATAAAGCAGCGACTTGGAAAACTGATCGCAAAATATATACCTACCTACCAATTTGGTTTCGAACAACATCACTCGACTTTTCATCCGCTCTTTATTTTGGCCAACAATGTACAAACAACTCACCTAACTGACAGAAAGTCGGCGTGTCTATTCATGGACATTAACAAGGTCTTTCACAGTGTCTGGCATATGGGCTTACTTTACACACTTCACAAACTCCACACACCAACATATCTACTCCACATCATAAAAAACTTACTTGCAAACAGACTACTACAAGTACGAATTTACAACACATTCTCTTTTTCTTTTTCCCCTGAACAAGGACTCGCGCAAGGTTCCCCGCTCTCACCGTTTCTCTACAATATATACTGCCATGACATATACAATTGCAACTTACCACACAAAAATCAAATCGACAGATCGGCATACATATTACAATACGCAGACGACACGGCACTTATTGTACATGACAAAACTACTGAGAGAGCAGCTCAAAGACTCCACACACTAACAAACAACACAATGGCATGGTTTTATAAATGGAGATTAACAGCAAACGCGTCAAAAAACCAACTTCTGCTCACAAACCACAGACTCAACACTGACTCCCCTACAATAACTGCAGACGGCCAAACGACACAACCAAAAAACGACGTAAAATACTTTGGAATCACAATTGACCACAAACTTAAATTCACTAAACACATACGAAACATCAGGGCAGAAACGATAAAAAGAACAAAACACTTCCGATCACTAACTTACAAAGACAGAGGAATTAGCACAAAGACCGCCACCAAAATATATAAAGCGATCTGCAGACCCCTCTCGGACTAAGGACATATACTCATGAACAACAGAAAGGACAAAACGTTATATACAAACAACAGAACAAATTGCACTAAGACTAATACACGAATAAGACACCCCCAAAACCCACTACACAACCCCTCCACCCAACTACTATACGAACGCACAAACATTACAAAGATTTAGGAAAGACTCATACATCTACTGACAACATGGACAAACAACCCCTACAACTGGACCATACTGAATCCCCTTTGTCTTATAAGACGAACCAGACAATCCCGCTTCCGTTTCCCTACATCAACGCTACTCAAACGCTTACAAAAGTAACTGACTACTGGACAATAAATCTAAGATCTCTTTTTGCCAGAATTAAAATTATTAAATTATTAACCTAGAATAAGATCATTTTTACCTTTGTTTGTTTGTTTAAATTAAGACTGCATGGACTAAACAAGGGCAGAAAGACCGATAGGTCGATAGCCTTTTTTTAGAAATAAAGATGTTTACTACTACTACTACTACTACTACTACTACTACTACTACTACTATAATATATTTGCAAGCTTATTTAAAATTGGCGTCATTCTTTTAGACAAATAATTCTTCCTAAAAATTAAGACATTCGCAAAAAGTTGCCAGTAATGCATTGGAACCGCACAATAGTCACAAATATGTCACCTTAATCAGTTCAGAAGAATTCATTGTTTCTAGTTTAGTTCCTAAAGGAATTATATAAATAGCTGTTTTTAATGTGTGTGATAAATAAGTACACAAGTATCTATTACATTTAAGCTTTAAAAACAGTTTTTATTTCTTCACATTATTTTAGTATAACTATAAGAAAAATATTAGAAAACTTTGAAAAATTAACGCTGTTTTCTCAAGTCTTCATTTCTTCTTGGTACACATTCTTAACCATTACTCTTCTATGACTAACTTGAATTTTTGGTAGTGATTAGTGATATATAATTATGACAATTTGGCAATTTTAAAGTTTTGTTTTTTAGATATCAACACCTGCAGACCGGTTTGATGGTAAAAATTAATATCAGAATAATGTTTCATTTTGTAAAACATTTGATTGACAAGTTGGTGTTGTTGTGGCTCGGTTTTATTGTTGAATATTAGTTCAAATTACTATGTGCTTTACATCTATTGGGCATATATTGTGAAGGATTTCTTGAGCATATTGCAAACACTGAAGGCGACTGACATGTTATGAGTAATCATTAATTTTGTTGTCTAAGAACTTAAGCTTCACAAATTGCATTACTGTATATACAGAGAAAATTAGGTTTATGGTCAAGAAATAGATGGGGGGATTTGGATTAGGCAAATACAGTAGTAGTAAACATCTTTATTTCTAAAAAAAGGGTATCGACCTATCGGTCTTTCTGCCCTTTTGTGTAGTCTTAGTCTAAATAAAAAAAAACAAAGATGAAAATTCTCTTATTCTAGGTTAATAATCTTATTAAATAAACTTTCCAATTCTAATGACAAGAAAAAATTATTTTATTGTCCAGTAGTCAGTTGCGTTTTTAAGTGTTCCAGTAGCGTTGATGTAGCGAAACGGAAGCGGGATTGTCTGGTTGGTCTTGTGAGACAAAGGGGATTTAGTATGGTCCAGTTGTAGGGGTTGTTTGTCCATTTTGTCTGTAGATGTATGAGTCTTTGTCATGTATTCTGCTACCTTTAGTTATCGCATCCGACACCTCAGACGTTCTCTTGTTCAGACACTTAATTTTAACGTTGGGGATACCACTGATCGGTGCTGTTGGTCTCTTCGGGCACTTTATGCTCCATGCCGCATGCTCGTCCGAGTTGCAGGCTGCGCACTTGACGGGAAGTGGAGAACTGCAACTGAATGTTGAGTGAGGGCCAAGGCATTTGTTGCATTTAGCTGGTGTTTTGCAGATTTCGGTCCGGTGTTCAAAGGAGTTGCATTTGGTGCATGGAGCAGGGATCGGTGCTGGAGGTTTACTCTCCACAATCCTGAACACGCGTCCAAGGAAGTGCACTGCGCGGTCGCTCATCAATTTCTCATATGTCGCCAGGTCGCCCGTTATCAGCCTCATCAACAAGGTGGAACTGTTTCTCGCTCTGGATGTAATTCTTTTGCAGAATCTGATAATCAGAAATGACTTTTCTAAGTGTTTCAGGAACATTTCGTCCGTGATTTCAAGGTCCACTCCAGTAGCAACCACTGAATATGTGACTGTTATATGGTGGTTTGACCTTTGTTGTCGTATTAGTGGGAGGTTATCATTTTTTTGTAGTTTGAATGTTGTTATCATGTTTTTGATTTAGTTGTTGTAAGATTTGTGTTGCTTTGTCATCATTATTGGTTTTAATTCACTCCAATATATTCCTGGGTTTCAGTCAATTTTATTGTTTATTATTTAAAATGTTACAAATACGTTTCGGTGTCTTTCTCCACCATCATCAGTTTGTCTAAAATATATATTTACAAATATCATCAATTTAAATAGAAAACTTTCACCAAAATTCACATATTAAATACAAATCACACACATATTAAAAAGTGCATCAAGAACATTGGTTTTCAGGTGATGAGTTGGTTTCATCAAGAACATTGGTTTTAATTAGAAAGTGATTATCTTGTCTGATAATCACATCCTTGTTGTTAGGGTTGAGTTCCTCCCATCTGATTGCAAGTTGCACTCTGGTGATGGTCGGCATTGCGTTCGCTGTGAATATTTGCGAATACGTTGGAAATCTTGTTGATGTTGTCTTGCTGTTTGTTGTTTGATTTTTCTATGTTGTAGCCTGATGATCCAACGCTATTCGTTGGGCCTCAGGTGTTGGCGTTGTGGGGGTTGGCTGGGTTGGCTGGGTCGTCTTTGGTTTCCTACCACGTTTTTTTGTTTGTGGCTTTTTGAAGCCACCATCCTGGGAGGCATAATCCGATTCGGATTCTTGCGAACTCCCAGGGTTCATCCTTTAGTTTGAAGTAGACCTGTATATTTTCGCTGAATCGATAAATGCGTTTGAATTGTTAGAATTCTTTGCATCGTGTAAAAGACCTTGCTTTGAATATGCTAGCACTTGGCACGTCTTATCACCACGAAGCTCGGCTAGACACTCTGAGGCAAATACATTTAGCCTGTTTCTGGATATTTTCGAAAATCCCAATTTTGTTAGATAATGCAAAAAATTGCACTGAGCTCTTTATGTGTTTCAATTGCTGATGTGATAAGAGGTTATGAAAGTGCATACTAATTGAACGAAATGAGACTTGATAGATTCAATTGGTATTAGTTTAACATAGTGGATTCAATTATCGGTGCCATAAACCAGAAGTAATATTGCCAGCAATGCGAATGGTATTAATAAACTTGTCAGCAAAATCAATTAAACAGAAATTTCCTTCCAAATGATTCATATCTCTCTAGTTCTCTAAATAAAGTTCCTAAAGTTCTCTAAATAGCAAGTAATTTACAAAATGAGGGTAAATTTTGCGGTATCAAATATAACAATGTATGCTGATCTATAATCGGTAAAATCAGATTGGACTATATAAATTTAATGTTCTACTCTGACTCCTCTCTCGATGCAAATAGTGTGTGTAATTAAGCGCATTTACAGAGTTGGGGAAGCGCACCTCATAATTCATTTCATCGGCTGTTAGATTCGTATTATTGTGTAATAACGACTTAATGTAGTTACTAGCATAGTCTGCCTGGACGTTTATTATTCGCGACAATTTGAAAATAGAATTTAGGATTTATTGACTGATTCTGAGTAAAGAGGAGCATAAGCTGACTGTTTCTGTTTCCTTTTGGAATCGTTTATCAAAATTTAATTTAGAATTAGTTCATATATTACCTAGATACTGACAGTTTACAAAAAGATTACACAAGTTTTACATATTTGATAGTGAAAGGGAGTGAAATATTTTAAGAACCGAGCCAGAGGGGTATTTACACACCCCTTTTTACATCCCAAAATTGATAAAATAAAGCTCGGAAATTTCGAAATAAAGATCGTGAAAATTTTTCCATAGGCATAAATTCAAGACGTTTTCTTTCAATGCTGATTTTTCACAAAATTGTTAAATATTCATGCAAAAGCAAATACTGATTGTTCCGGAGATGCTACGTCGACCCTTTGGATTGCACCACCGGAATAATTTGGGGAGAACTTTGTTTTACTCGAAGGACCAAAGGGTTTTGAGATTAGTGTTTGGTGGGTATAGTTGGGGCAGTCGAGGAAATAATAAGCGTTATGGCCTTTTGCCAAGTGCGAAACCAGTACTGGTAACCACCGTTTATTACTTCAGTGTGCGATTGGGCTGGGCAGTTCTACCTTTGTAGACTTGTGACTATTTGTGTGTGGCGAATACTGTCTTGAGATGACTACTGGGTGTAGTCCCGAAGAGTGTGTGCGGAAGACTGTCTTGAGATGACTACTGGGTGTAGTCCCGAAGAGTGTATGCTCACGACTGTTTGCGACAAGTGTGTGGAGACGACTGTTTTGAGATAACTACTGGGTGTAGTCCCGACGAGTCTGTATCAAAGACTTTGTGGAGATAATGAGATGACTACAGAGTGTAGTCCCGAGGAGTGTGTGATCACGACTGCTTCCGACAAGTCTCTATCAAAGACTGTTTTGAGATGATGAGATGACTACAGGGTGTAGTCCCGACGAGTGTGTGTCGACGACTCTGTTGTCCCGACGAGTCTCTGGTGAAAACTGTTTCGAGGTGATGAGATGACTACAGAGTGTAGTCCCGACGAGTGTGTGTCGACGACTCTCTGGTCCCGACGAGTCTCTGGCGAAAAACTGTTTCGAGGTGATGAGATGACTACAGAGTGTAGTCCCGACGAGTGTGTGTCGACGACTCTCTGGTCCCGACGAGTCTCTGGCGAAAACTGTTTCTACTTTTCCGTCCCTTCTTTCGACTTGCGTGGTCAAAATTAGAGAAGCAGGGTGAGGGAAAGATGTTTCCCACGATTTGGGTTTCGGCCCCTTGGATGGTCGCGCCATTGGAATGTGGGCTGATTCTAAAGGGTACCAAAAGTAGACCTCCCGCCGAACGCAATAGTGTGATTTCGCACATCCTTCAAATTCAAGACAATGGTCATCGGTCAGCTCTGACAAGTGAGCCACCCAAAAGAATACAATGACCACTTATCTACAGGATGCTAAAATTGTCACGACTATGATAAGCTGGAGAATCAATCTTTCAATCGCTAAACCCGGAAATAGCACTTGTGGTGACCGTCCCGAAGATCTTCGACAGGGGCGCACCATTTTCGGAATTCAATATAGAAAAAAGTCACAAGCCCAACAAATCTCGACTACAATGTTCAAATGTTATTTGAACGCTGATTATTGCATATAGTAGTAGTAGTAAACATCATCGTAGATCATCATAGATAGTAAACAACTATCGACCTATCGGTCTTTCTGCCCTTGTTTAATACATGCAGTCTCAATCTAAATAAAAAACAAATATGAATTCTCTTATTCTAGGTTAACAATACTATTAAATAAATAAGACTTCAGTGGCAAGAAGAAATTATTTTATTGTCCACTAGTCCGTTGCGTTTGTAAGTGTTCGAGTAGCGTTAATGTAGGGAAACGGAAGCGGGATTGTCTGGTTGGTCTTGTAAGACAAAGGGGATTCAGTATGGTCCAGTTGTAGGGGTTGTTTGTCCATTTTGTCTGTAGCTGTATGAGCCTTTCCGAGATCTTTGTCATGTTTGTGCGTTCGTACAGTAGTTGGGTGGGGGGGTTGTGCAGTGGGTTTTTGGGGGTGTCTTATTCGTGTTATTAGTCTTAGTGCAATTTGTTCTGTGGTTTGTGTATAACGTTTTGTCGTTTCTGTTCCGTTGGTCATGAGTATATGTCCAAAGTCTAGCAAGGGTCTACAAATAGCTTTATATGTTTTGGTGGTGGTGTTTGTGCTAATTCCTCTGTCTTTGTAGGTTAGTGATCGGAAGTGTTTTGTTCTCTTTATTGTTTCTGCCCTGATGTTTCGTATGTGGTTAGTGAATTTAAGTTTGTGGTCAATTGTGATTCCAAGGTATTTTATGTCGTTTTTTGGTTGTGTCGTTTGGCCGTCTGCAGTTATTGTAGGGGAGTCAGCGTTGAGTCTGTGGTTTGTGAGCAGAAGTTGGTTCTTTGACGCGTTTGGTGTTAGTCTCCATTTATAAAACCATGTCATTGTGTTGTTTGTTAGTGTTTGGAGTCTTTGCGCTGCTCTCTCAGTAGTTTTGTCATGTACAATAAATGCCGTGTCGTCTGCGTATTATAATATGTATGCCGATCTGTCGATTTGATTTTTGTCTGGTAAGTTGTAATTGTATATGTCATGGCAGTATATATTACATAGGAATGGTGAGAGCGGGGATCCCTGCGGGAATCCTTGTTCAGGGGAAAAAGAAAAAGATAATGTGTTGTCAATTCGTACTTGTAGTAGTCTGTTTTCTAGTAAGTGTGGTGTGTAGTAGATATGTTGGTGTGTGTAGTTTGTATAGTTTGTATAGTAAGCCTCTATGACAGACACTGTCAAAAGCCTTGTTAATGTCCATAAACAGGCAAGCTGTATTTCTGTCAGTTAGGTGGGTAGTTTGTATATTGTTGGCCAAAATAAAGAGCGGAAGAATAGTCGAGTGATGCTGTTTGAAACCAAATTGGTAGGTAGGTATATATTTTCCAATCACTTTTTCAAGCCGCTGCTTCATTATGTATTCAAAAATCTTGCCCAGCACCGGAAGTAGTGTAATTGGTCTGTAATTGCTCGGTTGTGTATTGTCCAGTCCATTTTTGGGTATAGGGATTATTAAGCCGTTTTTCCATGTTTCTGGGATTCTGCCATTTGTGATGCAGTTGTTCAATTCAGTTAGGATCAGTTTGTGTGTTTCTTGAGTTAGGCTTTTCAAGAGTTTTGCCTTAATTTTATCTTTCCCCGGTGCAGTGTTTCTGATGTGCGCTAGGGCTTCATCGTACTCTGCGTCTGTGATCAGTGTGCAGGTATAGTTTGGTAAGTTGTTAAAATAGTTCAAGTACCAGTCGTTGATCAAGTTCCAGTTGTCATTGTCGAAGTTGGGGTTTGTCGATATGCTGAAGGCCCTTTGATAGTGTCTGGCGAATGCGTCCGCTTTCTCTTTGTCTGTGTAGCGTTCTATTCCGTTTTCGTCAATTGTGTCAGTAGTGCCAGTCTTCCTGTATTGCGCTAGTTTCTTACTTTTTCGCCAGTATGTTTTGCCTTTGTCCTTCTGTATTTCTTTACATGTTTCTAGCCATTTGTCTTGTCGGTATTGTCCAATCAGAGTTTTAATGTTTCTGTTAAGTTGGTTCATTGTCTTTTTAGGTCGTTATTTTGAGTGTTTGAGTGTTTGTTTGTCAGTATGTATTTGGGTAGTGTATGTCGGTAGAAAGCATTTTTTTATTTCCGGGCTAAATTTTCCTATGGATAGTGAGAGTTGTTGTTGTATGGTTTCTATTGAAATGTGCTGTGCTTGTGATTGAATGTAGTCATGTATATCTTGTTTCACTTTGTCTATGTCAGTCTGTGTTAGGTTTAAGTTTTTCTCTATAGGAGGTGTATTGGAGGTAGGTTGCGTATGATGTAAGTCTATGTTAAACGTAATAGCCAGGTGGTCGGATCCAAGTTCGTTGATTAAGTTTATGTTGTTGATGGTGTTTGTCAAGTTTCTTGTGTACAGTAGAACGTCTGGTGTTGAGTCTGGGTTTGCGGGCATCAGAAAAGTTGGTCACACCCCACCAACTTTTAAAAAGCAAACGACCTTGCTTTAAATATCCTCACTGACACGTCTTATCACCACGAAGCTCGGTTTAAGACTCTGCATATATTACTCTATCCTTTACGTAAAAATCATATTCATACTAGTTTTTTTTTCAATAATATTTTGATTTCAGTAGATCAGTTGAAATCTCAACTTAAAACCCATAGGCAGCTTTTACAATTTAAAATTAAAATAACAACAGTAAAAAATATCTATTGAGGCATCCATAGATTATTCATATTATTATTTTTATAATTCAATTATGGTGACCCATCACATTGTAGTGCGAGAATACAATACCTCTTTGGCACATGTAGAGTTTAAAGCGCACAATTTTCAGGCCATTTAATTGTACTTTGTAATTTTCATCATCATATTAAAGTATGACATTCAACTGATCATTTATTTTTAAGTGAAAAATTACACTTTAAAACAGGATACACAAAATAAAGTGCATCTCAAAGTTCTCCATGACTAGAATTGAAGACTCTCTGGATAGACTTGGAAGTGAAAACCGACCGGAATTTAAGAACGGTATTTAATAGATTCATCTTTGGGTAGATAAACATCTACTGCAAAAGAGTAATACGGCTGATAACAGGGCTGTGCTCTTTATGTTCCAAGAGTCCTAATTTTGGTTCAATATCAACTCTATTTATATTGATATACACCCATGACAGCAAAGTTTAACTTTATTTCATTTAAAAGTGAAAATAATGGTTAGTCCTACATAGCATTTGGTGTTTTTTATTTGACTTCCTGCAAATCTCATTTTATTTGATCTCCTTATTTTTATAAATGTTCGTTTGATGAATGCTACAAGCGAATGAATGTACTTTGCTAATAAACCCTTGAGTCTCAACAGAATAGACAGCAATATTACTTTGCCAAAGTAAAATCTAACTTGAATAAACCACCAGCTAACCCAACTAACATTTGCCCTCCAAATTCGACTTTGAGAAAGCAAATCGTTATTCATTATTACCAGAAACATACAACTAGGTGTATATATTAATATGATCGACATGCAAATATTGATAATAGATATATCAAATATTCCAGAAGCATGCCTGAGGCATGCAATAGGTATAACTCTTCATCAGCCTACGCTCGACGTGGAGGAAAGTAAATTTGTGTATAACTAAGATAATGTATTGGATTAATGGTCCGTCTAATCAATAGAGAACATAAATTATCTGGCAGAGATTAAGTCCAATAAATGTTATCAGTAAGGGATGCGTAAGCCTATTTGATGTTGCAATGAAATATACAAATCCAATATTCTTGTATCGTCATTCTAGAATTTTATTTGAGTGGATTTAATTAATAAATCAAAAGTATGCGCACGTTCCACAGTAGCACCCAAACAAAGCACAATTTGTGTTATTTATACCATTTTAGTTAATCCCAAATTGATATATGAGTTGAGAATAAATGCCCTTTATTTCATTATTTACTTGTTAATTGTAATAACGCTTCACCAAAATTTCATCCGGAAATGGCATATTTAGTTTTGATTACTAATGGATATCAACTGATCTAATTTCTGTCTAATCGCGGCTGCATTGATTCATTATCTCACTCCGGTAAATTCATTTGCTTTGATCATTTATAGTGAAGGCAAAATACTGCTTTGTTCCGATAATTTAGTTTGAATTATCAAGCACATGTCTCAGCAAGGATTTTAAAATTTGAAAATCATTGTTGCAGGTCGAACAGAAAATAAACCTACCGATCTGAAGACTTTGGAAGAGCAACAAAAATGTACTTATTGATTATTTAATTAAATTAACCTCACTTAAAGTGAAATAATGTTTGTTGATGCACAGTTCTAAAATATGCACAGTGCTAAAATATATAAACCAGTAAAAATCCATTTAAAAATAGTAAATTAATCCAAAATGGCAAAATGCAAGAATTTGAAGAGACACCTCGCCTCTGTTGAACTAAACATGATCAGGTAAGCAAACTCGAACGGAAAAATTATTAATTATATTTTCATTATTTCGCATTGTTTTAAGGTAAAGACAAAGCAAATTAAATAAAATTGCAAAACATCAGACATTTTTGTAGGAAAAAACTGACAACAGTGCAGTAATTCAAGCCATTTCTGTAAGCTGTATTAATACACAGAGTTTTAACTACTTTTCCAGCTTTGTTATTAAAAATAGATTTTATTAAATAAAATGTATTTGCAATAACAAAGCAGGCGTTGGATATTGTAGTCACAAAATTTGTAACCACAATGTTCATACATAAAAGATTATTTTTTTTTGCACCGACGTTTCGGCGTTTTTAAACTGTTTTTATTTTTCTTAAATTTTTAAAATTTTATACTGTCCATTTAATCACTCAAAAACAATCGAAAAAATAAAAAACATCTACTTTTAAGATACCGGCAACAAAATTTCGAAAAATTTATTCTCTGTAATATGTATATCTTTCTCAACGACGAATTAACCTTTTTTGAATACCTAAATAAATTCAGTTTAATTCCATTATGACTTGCGGAGTCTTGGAATCCCTGGAGGACACACTAATAACCAATTGTGTAAATCAATTATTAACACGTGATAACAAGTTGCTTGAAATGCCTTTATAAACAAAATTGCGACTCATCGGATCGATTAATATACACCAATAACTCCCATAAGTATAAATTTATTTTAAATTGCACAAGTAAAAAATTAAGAAAAATCAGATATATTTAGTAGCTTGAAATAACAGAGAATACTCGATACTATTTACATAAAATGTGTTATACCAATACCTGTTTTGTCAAAAACTTTTTTTAGTCCGGTACCCACTATTCCATTTTATTCCGCCTTGATTTTGGCCTTGTCTACCTAAGACTACCGACTCTTAACGACTTCATTACAAAATATTACATTCATACTTAATTTTACAAAATTTATATACTTTACTTTTTACTTTTAATAGTTCAGGTGTATTAAAACGAAAACTATAGGGGTTAATAATAACGCCCCAGGAAAGTAGAATTTAAAAAGTGTTCTACATTTTGCACTTGGCCACAATAAACTTATATAGCACGCCGGACAAATTGAAACCGTGAAAATTAGTGATTGGATTTGATTTAGAGCAACAAATTGATCACGAAGGCAGCAATTCACGGCATTTTTAACACGGCAACTAATATAATAATTTTTGCGCCGGGCCGGAAGATTTATTCTCCAAAAAACGTAATGGAAAGTGGGAATAAAAACTTAAAAATTGCGCTTATGTTGGACAAGAATGTATTTTAATTAATTGGTTTGATAAACATAATAGATAATTGAAAATTATTTCAATTGTAAGGCGATGGCATGTTTTATTGATGTCTCTACTTCAAAGTTCTTTTTTTTTTCATATGAAATTGCAATATATTGATTCATTCGAATGGAGAAGTTGCACAAGTCTGCATTAAAATGTTTCTGGTATTTCGTCAAAATACATATGGGTTAAAAATCCATTTGATATTTTAATGAACGATGGACGATCATTTATTTTGCCATCACGATCCCCGCCAAAAAGTGATAATTAATACCCTAACAACAACATACCTGCAATATTTTATCAACCTAATAGAGCATAGAGTTTCAGTGGTCTTGTGTCATGAAATATGCCCGCATCTTGATGTTAGAATAGGGCTGGTCACGTTTAGACAAAACATGGAAGGTAACGTGAAACCTATTAAGTACTTCCGACAATCACTGATTATTCAAATCGGGTCTGGATTGAACAGAGAAATATTAGGGTGAGGATGCCAGAGAACCCTACGGGGAATTTGTAATTAATTTTATTCCAGTTTGCTTGAATTTCCATGTTAACAGCTAACAAATTTTAAGATTTAATAGAACAACAATAGTTTAACAAACAGCACCAAACTTCGCTTTCCGTTTATCCCACAGCATAGATTTCTATGTGGCTGGATTAATTTAGCTGATTTAAAAGTAGCACTTTCTCAAATGGGAGCATATTTGCAGATTTCGATCATCGATCACTTCAAAATGATCTGTTCAAATTTTTATCCGATTGTTGGTGCATATTAAACTATTTCTACTTTCTTTTAAATTGCCTTTTTTTCTTTTTTATTGCGTTACTTTCAAAATACAAAGCTGATAGTTTGCTTCAAAACGGATCATTAAAAATCAGTGTAAAGTAATCATGAGATGTGATGTGAGTTTAATATTGCCAAGTTCCCATAACAGACGGTCCAATATATGGAAAAACAGATGTTTCAACATGCTATCGAGCTTTAATATTCAGCATGGCTTTCGCTATATATCGAGCACAAACCAGAACAGTAGAATAACAGAAAATTTAATCAAAATACTTATTCAAAATGCGAGAGGATATATTTGTTAATATTTCAGCTAGAGCTCATGCATTAAGTTGAATGCAATAGCTAAAAGTATTCATCCCATAGTATGTTTCATGTCACCTTCTAATTGCTGCGGTACTAATATATTTTAACAAATCATAATATGTTATGTTTTTAACAAAACATAAAATATAGTGGCAATTACGATAGATAGCAATTAACAAAAGCTGTTTTAGAAGACTCAGCTGATATTCTGCTATATTTTTTCCTCAGAGTGAAGTTTCCATTTCGATATTGTTCATAAGAATAAAAAGGGATTGAATCTAGCTACCCCCTACTCATGAAATTAACAGGCACCCAAGAGCGCCAATATACTCTGGATTTCCAACATATTAGTTGATGTAATACGTCTATGTAATAGTGATTAAGCTGAAGTTTTTTTTATTGTTGTTTACTGAATATTTCAATACAGAGGATTCCAAAAAAGAAAAGTATATAAATATAAAACTGAGCTGGTATTGCGTACTTTAATTATATGAAGTTGGTATTATTAGGCAACGCAATAATTAAATAAGTAACCCAGACACTATTTGTCAATTGGAAATAGTGTATAATTTCCTGACTGCACTTTAATTTAATTCAAAATGAAATTCCTTGGTTTCAGTCAAATATTTTTTATTATTTTATTATAAAGACGTTTCGGTGTCTTTTTCCATCAGCATCATGAAATTCCATGCAAAAACTGAAGGTCGCAACAACTATGCAAACAAACTGATGATGGTGGAAAAAGACACCGAAACGTCTTTAGAATAAAATAATAAACAAATATTTGACTGAAACCAAGGAATTTAATTTTTAATTGGAAATAGCTTAATGAATTATTGGTAACGTTTCACCTAATATTTGGAATCATAATCCAAATAAATCCTTAACTAAATCTTAGAAAAGCTTAACAATAGATCCGAGATCGTTTTTCTCCCAATATACTATCGAGTTGTTTTTATTTGTGATGGAATGTTTTCCAGCATGATTTTTCAATCAATTATCCTCAACATATAAACTAAAATGAACTCAATTTTGCTCAAATAACACCCTCCAGATGTAATCCAATGTAGATCTGACTGTACTAAGAAAATGCATTTGCTTTTCCACTTCTTATGTACTCCAATAACCGCTGGATAATAAAACATTTATTAAACCACCTAACTGTTCTTTTATGAGGATTTTTTGAGCTTTATATTGTCTGCTGGTTTATTTTCCAACAATGTAGTTCATCATTTTCTAGGAATGCGCGGTCGGTTATTTGGAAAATTTTTAAAAAATTTATGGAAGATTTTTGCTAATAAGATGTTTTGATTGCAATCATGAGACACCTTTTCCATTGCTCGGCAAACAATGTTGTAATTGCCTTGAATGACGGTGGTGTTGAGTTAATGGCTGAAGTTGATGGTCGCTCCATTGTGGATCTTTTGGACTCTTGTATTGGGGTTGTAGGGTTGGTGACGGTTGCCTTTGCTGGTTTTCGACCCCTTTTTTTCGATTTCGGTCTCATAAAGCTGCCATCCTGGGAGGCCCATCCTAGAGTCCGATTCGGATTCTAGCTCCCAATATCCATATTTTGTTGATTCGTCAAACAATCCTTTTATTCAGTTCGATTCACAGAAACAGGACACTGAATGTAAAACTCGTTAGTTTTTATGGCTTCGCTCAGGCGCGAAATTCTGCGGATACTTTCGTACTTGACACGTCTTATCGCTACCAAGGTTGCTACAAGACTCTCAAAGTATATTAAAAAAAGTATTATTAAGTAAAGTATATTAAAAGAACTATAGCTTTTTGAAAAGATACCTGAGGTGAAAGTGAACAGCAGAAAGTGTTAAAATTTCGTTAGCTTAAATATGAGCAAGTGACCCAACCAATATTTCCAGTTAATAAATTCTAATAATAAAGACAATAAGTAAACTTTCATTACAAACTAACAAACAGCATTGAGCAATTTTTGATAATGACAGGATGCAGGATAATTTAGTGGACTGACTGATTTCGAAGTTACTTTGTCATTCATTGAAAATACTAAAAGATCTTCTTCTGAAGAAGTTATGACGAATATATACAGAAAGTGATTGTCCCCAGGGTGCTTTAAAAGACTCATGTTAAGGCAAATTAACAATGATTTGTTTTTGGCTAAAAAAGTATTTCAATTAACACTCTGGACATCTTATCGGATTCAAAGTGCCCGCAGCCATTTAAAGAATATATCTACCTTCTAGGTTAAGATAATTCTAGGTGTCTAATAGAGGGTAAAATTTTCTTATCCATCGCTAATTGATAGCATAGTTTGTCTCCCCAAGAGCCACTTAAGCATACGTGGGGTCAACGCCAAGGGACCAATTCTCTGAAAGCGCATTCAAAGTGCTTGTTAAAAGCAAACTATGAATTCGAAATTGCACATTTATTATTCAAAGTCAATTTTCGGTCACGACCTTTCTCCCTTTTTTGTAAAAGCCAATGACAACATACATTTGATGTTTCCAGTTTCATTCATGTAAATATAAACATGGATTAAACATGTCGGTTTCCTTAAACAACAAAAGGTTGCATGCAGAAGTCATTTAGTGTATCAAGCATAGTTCAAAAGAATAGTTCATCTTAGCTGCCCCAGCGAAAATTAAATGTCAGCCTTCCAATGTATGTTAAATATCAGGACCTGATCGAATTGCCCTTTTTTCAAATATATTATACATAATTTGCGATAGAAGGCAAGAAATAAATACTTCGAATACTTCGAATACTTCCGCTGATAGTAAGTGCTGATTGAGCTTTTGTTTTATTTTGCTGCTATTAAAATTTCCAATGCATCGTGTCGGTGACTTTCAACGCAAATTTAACGGTAATCAAGAACTCATGTGACGAGTACTAACTTTGGTTTACGCTTTTTAAATGTCTGCACACTGCTGATTACCCTTATCAACTGATAGATCTGAAAAGGTTCCTTTATTTCCCGATGCAATCAAATAGTCACGAATGGTGACGACTTTTTTCCGCTTGCTTCAGTGATCATTAATTGCCGCGACAAGCTGACGATAGGACTAGTAGTAGTAGTAAACATCTTTATTTCTAAAAAAAGGCTATCGACCTATCGGTCTTTCTGCCCTTGTTTAATACATGCAGTCTTAATCTAGATAAAAAACCAATATGAAAATTCTCCTATTCTAGGTTAACAATAGTAGTAGTAAACATCTTTATTTCTAAAAAAGGCCATCGACCTATCGGTATTTCTGCCCTTGTTTAATACATGCAGTCCCAATCCAGATAAAAAACAAATATGAAAATTCTCCCATTCTAGGTTAACAATGTTATTGAGTAAATAAGGTTTCAGTGGTAAGAAGAAATTGTTTTATTGTCCACTAGTCCGTTGCGTTTGTAAGTGTTCGAGTAGCGTTAATGTAGGGAAACGGAAGCGGGATTGTCTGGTTGGTCTTGTAAGACAAAGGGGATTCAGTATGGTCCAGTTGTAGGGGTTGTTTGTCCATTTTGTCTGTAGCTGTATGAGTCTCTCAGAGATCTTTGTCATGTTTGTGCGTTCGTATAGTAGTTGGGTGGGGGGGTTGTGTAGTGGGTTTTGGGGGTGTCTTATTCGTGTTATTAGTCTTAGTGCAATTTGCTCTGTTGTTTGTGTATAACGTTTTGTCCTTTCTGTTCCGTTGGTCATGAGTACATGTCCAAAGTCTAGCAAGGGTCTACAAATAGCTTTATATATTTTGGTGGCGGTGTTTGTGCTAATTCCTCTGTCTTTGTAGGTTAGTGATCGGAAGTGTTTCGCTCTCTTCATTGTTTCTGCCCTGATGTTTCGCATGTGTTTAGTGAATCTAAGTTTGTGGTCGATTGTGATTCCAAGGTATTTTACGTCGTTTTTTGGTTGTGTCGTTTGGCCGTCTGCTGTTATTGTAGGGGAATCAGCGTTGAGTCTGTGGTTTGTGAGCAGAAGTTGGTTTTTTGACGCGTTTGATGTTAGTCTCCATTTATAAAACCATGTCATTGTGTTGTTTGTTAGTGTTTGGAGTCTTTGAGCTGCTCTCTCAGTAGTTTTGTCATGTACAATAAGTGCCGTGTCGTCTGCGTACTGTAATATGCGATAGGACTATTAACCTTTTTTCTATTCTATATGGATGGAATGTTGAAAATGTTTGCAACACGTTCTTTACTGGTCTGTAATCTCTTGAATTATTATTAGGCAATTGTTACTTTAGGCTGTAATTCTTGTCACTCCTGTCCGCCATATCACCTTAATAGTAAAATCTACTCTCGCAATCTGCTGGTGGTTCAATTCCACTTATTTTTTAAACCATTTTTTTTTATTTTTTCATTCTTCTGGTCTTTGTTTTTTTTTCAACTGAGATGACAGCTGTTTGCGTGAACAGTTTGCAAGATAAATATGTGATTGTGCTCTATAGTGTTAGTTCTGATAATTCAGATGCCTGCAAATTTTTATCGGTCGCAAATCTTTCTAGGTGATTCAAAACAGATTGATTTTAACCCAGCATGTTTTCCTGGCGAAAACGTTTCCTGCTTGCTTGAAGAATGACCGCTTCCAGGACATTGCCCATTAGCGCCACTTGTTCTGCGGCATCTATGACGACAACTTGCATAAAGTTGCTTGCTTTAGCCTATCGTATCTCTTTGAGCTTGGCTCAGTTAGTCTTCTTTTTGTTCCAACGGCTTGTTGTCCCTCCTCATAAACCTTTGACGATTTTCCTCACATCTGCAGCGAAGGCACTGGTTCGGAAATTTCAAATCGAGGTGAGGTACAAAGATAAATGATGAAAACTGCTGACTTTAATTTCATTTAAAGCGCTCAATCTCTTGCTCTTTTGTTTTGTTTATATGGACTTCTCAAAGAAGTCGACGGTTTCGTGCGAGAATAAATACAGGGAGGCTGGAAAACATACACTTGAGATTCCAGGTCTCTAATTTACCACATGGGATGCTTTCAGAAATCCACGAGATTTTTTTCCTTATATCACTAATTTGAACCGGCGTAAATCTTTGCTCACTTTAAAGCAGTAGTTTTCAATCATTCAACGTTTCAATCAAAATTGAACGTCAAAATTTTAAAAACTGAAGAACATAGTTCATTATATATATTATAATCTTTTATCAACACTCCTCAAACTTTTCAGGCAAAATACTCCTCAATAATTAGATGTTGAAAGTATGAACCCCCTTTAAGCATATATCCAACAACGTTTTCTGATTTATTTGATTGATTGATTGCGGTCGTCTCTTTTCAGCACTTTACTGCTTGCTCCATTCCTTACGGATATATTTGTTACATATCAAAGTTATTATTAATATTTTATTTGGTTACTGATTATTGAAGTTCTTATAAAGGGTGTTCCAATCAGAACGACGGTTTTGAATTGCGCGCCATTTGAAGCGTCATGATTTGACATTAAAAAAAAGGCCGTTCGTTAGTAGACAGCAGGAGGTTAAGAAAAATGGAGCGTTTCAATACACAGCAACGAACTCTCTTTGTAAAAAATTATTATTAAAGTGGTGGAAGTTTTGCAGCCACAGTTCGCAAAATGCGTACAATTATGGGTCATCGGAATGCTCCAACTGAAGCCACTGTGAGAAAATTAATGAATAAATTTCAGAAAACTGGGTCTATTAATGAAGTGAAAACAGAAACACGCGTTTGTCCTGGTCGCTCAACTGAAAATATCGCAGCAGTACGTGCAAATGTTGAGGAAAGTCCAACCACATCAATTCGGCATAGAGCTCAGGAAATTGGTGTTTGAAGTGTGAAAGATTTGAAGCTTCATGCGTTCAAAGTTGAGTTGGCTCAAGAGCTAAAACCGGAAGACCATGGGCAACGAAGATCCTTTGATGATTGGATTTTGGAACAACGACAATCGGACGGTGATTTTTCGACCTCTTTTTTTCGATTTCGGTCTCATAAAGCCGCCATCCTGGGAGGCCCTGTCCGATTCGGATTCTAGGGAGCTCCCAATATCCATATTTTGTTGATTTGTCAACCAATCCTTTTATTCAGTTCGATTCACAGAAACACGACACTGAATGTAAAACTGGTTAGTTTTTATGGCTTCGCTCAGGCGCGAAATTCTGCGGATACTTTCGTACTCGACACGTCTTATCGCTACCAAGGTTGCTATGAGACTCCTGTGTACTTCATTTTTCAATAAATGTTTCAAACTTATGCCATGTTGCATAAGTTGTATATGTTTTATTTAAAATTTAAATCCGTCGTTCTTATTAGAACACCGTTTAAAACGTTGAAGTTTTAAAAGCAAACAAGTCTAGTAAAAATCAGTAAACAATACACGAACGCTCAGTGCAGATGATTTGAAAAGGATAAAAGAACTGGAACTAAAATAAATTTGGAATACGTCGAACAAATTGCAGATTGGGGCAAGTGGACAAATCAGCTGCCCCAAACACTAGAATGCTTAAGATCAATTTTGAATTTAGAACCAATTTAGTCCATTTAGGACTATTAAAGACCCCATCACTTAGAGCCTCGAACCCCGAAAATTCCCACATTCAAACAAGGCTCTTAAAAGCATAATTTGTGTAAGTCAGTTATTATTTTATTGTGGTATTTGATCATTATATAGAGAAACACTTGGATGCTTTTAAGTTGTCCTCAATATTATTTGTGAATTCTCTATATTTGTCTGACTACAGAATTGATGGAGTGTTAGATACCAATATTTGCGTGGCTCGTTGCAGCAACGTTTTACGTTATTGACATTGAATGAGACACACGAGATAATGAAATACACACATATACTGGTAAATTGATGATCACTTTTTCGAATGTGTAGATCTGCAATATTAATGCTTTAGTTGTTACATGCATTCAGCTACTGATACACTACTTACGTAATTAATCATTTAAATACATTTTCTTCCGCGTTTCTTTTTGCTAGGAATTCTCGTAAATTTGATACAGAATACAAAGGAAAGCCAAACTCCTTCTACTAACATAAAATGAAGTTCAGCTTCGAGTAAACTTGGGTCATTTTAAATGAAAAACTTCGGAATTTACTTTCTATTCGATTAAGAGGTAGGGTGTTAGTGATTTGTATCCATCGGCATGAAATTTGTTAGTTTCGTTCTTGGATTTATCGAAATTGTTTTTTCAAGTTCAGAAGCAATAACGAAACTGTGTGAAAATTGGAGATTTATAGTTTCGAGTATTAAGTTTTAAAACCAGCTTGCAGCATTTTAGCAGTTGCCCTAACGCTCTGAGATAAGCGCGAAAAACAGCGTCTCGTATAAAAAGCGCATAACATTTTATAGAAGTTGTAAGATATCCTAAAAGCGGCATTTGAACCTTAAACACATTTTTAATCTGTTGTAAAACTAGTGTAAACTTATGCAATTTGGCCGTTTCTTCTGCAATGGTTTACCATCTGAATTTGAACAGTAGTGAAATATAAATGCGTATTTTTTAAATATTGAACTTGTCAGTTTTTAATATTGCATTATACAGGGTTATTCACGCTATACGGCACGGGAGTTTGCGACTCTGCGACTTCGACTACGATTTTGGAATCGATTTCTGCCAATCCACCTGTTGCTGCTGCTGTAGTGGGTTTTTTTTATATATTTTTATAATTTATCCCACTTTTCTCAAACTGGTGTAATAAGCGCTTCAAAAGGCTTAGGATGATTTCTTTCAGGATATTTTTGAGCATAAACTCGAGAAGCCAATAAACAATTTGATGACATTCTCCAAGGCAACTCAGATACATTGGAACTTTAAATTAAACAACACCAAATGGTTCACAGAACGATTATTTGGCGTATTTTTAGGTAATTAAAAATTGCATTTACTGGTAAGTTAAAAAATATGGGGTTGCATTTAAATTAATCAAGTTATAGCCACTTTGTGGACACCCTGTATAACATGGTAAGTTTATTATCATTGGGATATAAAATATTATATCTTCTTACACTTCGCTATAAATTACGCTTTCATAACTTAAATACTTCTAAAGACCCCACCAACTTTTCTGATGCCCGCAAACCCAGACTCAACACCAGACGTTCTACTGCACACAAGAAACTTGACAAACACCATCAACAACATAAACTTAACCAACGAACTTGGATCCGACCACCTGGCTATTACGTTTAACATAGACTTACAACATACGCAACCTACCTCCAATACACCTCCTATAGAGAAAAACTTAAACCTAACAAAGACTGACATAGACAAAGTGAAACAACATATACATGACTACATTCAATCACAAGCACAGCACATTTCAATAGAAACCATACAACAACAACTTACACTAGCCATACAAAAATTTAGCCCGGAAATTAAAAATGCTTTCTACCGACATACACTGCCCAAATACATACTGAGACTAATAAAACATAAGAGAGAACTGTACAGACTATATACAAACACTCAAAATAACGACCTAAAAAAGACACTGAACCAACTTAACAGAAACATTAAAATTCTGATTGGACAATACCGACAAGACAAATGGCTAGAAATATGTAAAGAAATACAGAAGGACAAAGGCAAAACATACTGGCGAAAAATTAAGAAACTGGCGCAATACAGGAAGACTGGCACTACTGACACAATTGACGAAAACGGAATAGAACGTTACACAGTCAAAGAGAAAATGGACGCGTTCGCCAGACACTATCAAAGGGCCTTCAGCATATCGACAAACCTTAACTTCGACAATGACAACTTGAACTTGATCAACGACTGGTACTTGAACTATTTTAACAGCTCACCAAACTACACCTACAAACTGATCACAGGCGCAGAGTACGATGAAGCCCTAGCGCACACCAAAAACACTGCACCGGGGAAAGATAAAATTAAGGCAAAACTCTTGAAAAGCCTAACTCAAGAAACACACAAACTGATCCTAACTGAATTGAACAACTGCATCACAAAACTGCAGTTATTGTAGGGGAGTCAGCGTTGAGTCTGTGGTTTGTGAGGAGAAGTTGGTTTTTTGACGCGTTTTATTCATAGGTATTATAGCAAATTTACAGTTTTCTGATCACTATCAGTACATGCCTTGGCCATTTCCAAATTCTCACCATAATGTCCTTTATTTTTACACATTGAACTAAATGAAGTTGTTTTTTATGAAGAATGCGTTGAAAGTAGTAAAATACAAAGCATATAATTGAATGTAAATCAATTTTCAACTTTCACTAGCCATAGAAAAATTTACCCCGGAAATAAAAAATGCTTTCCACCGACATACACTACCCAAATTCATACTGAGACTCATAAAACAAAAGAGAGAACTGTACAGACTATATACAAACACTCAAAATAACGACCTAAAAAAGACAATGAACCAACTTAACAGAAACATTAAAACTCTGATTGGACAATACCGACAAGACAAATGGCTAGAAACATGTAAAGAAATACAGAAGGACAAAGGCAAAACATACTGGCGAAAAATTAAGAAACTGGCGCAATACAGGAAGACTGGCACTACTGACACAATTGACGAAAACGGAATAGAACGCTACACAGACAAAGAGAAAGCGGACGCATTCGCCAGACACTATCAAAGGACCTTCAGCATATCGACAAACCCTAACTTCGACAATGACAACTGGAACTTGATCAACGACTGGTACTTGAACTATTTTAACAACTCACCAAACTATGCCTGCACACTGATCACAGACATAGAGTACGATGAAGCCCTAGCGCACATCAAGAACACTGCACCGGGGAAGGATAAAATTAAGGCAAAAGTCCTGAAAAGCCTAACTCAAGAAACACACAAACTGATCCTAACTGAATTGAACAACTGCATCACAAATGGCAGAATCCCAGAAACATGGAAAAGCGGCTTAATAATCCCTATACCCAAAAATGGACTGGACAATACACAACCGAGCAACTACAGACCAATTACACTACTTCCAGTACTAGGCAAGATTTTCGAATGCATAATGAAGCAGCGGCTTGACAAAGTGATTGGAAAGTATATACCTACCTACCAATTTGGTTTCAAACAGCATCACTCGACCGTTCATCCGCTCTTTATTTTGGCCAACAATATACAAACTACCCACCTAACTGACAGAAAGACATCTTGCCTGTTTATGGACATTAACAAGGCTTTTGACAGTGTCTGGCATAGAGGCTTACTATACAAACTATACAAACTACACACACCAACATATCTACTACACACCATAAAGAACTTACTAGAAAACAGACAACTACAAGTACGAATTGACAAAACACTGTCATTTCCTTTTTCCCCTGAACAAGGGCTCCCTCAAGGATCCCCGCTCTCACCGTTTCTCTACAATATATACTGCCATGACATATACAATTACAACTTACCAGACAAAAATCAAATCGACAGATCGGCATACATATTACAATACGCAGACGACACGGCACTTATTGTACATGACAAAACTACTGAGAGAGCAGCTCAAAGACTCCAAACACTAACAAACAACACAATGACATGGTTTTATAAATGGAGACTAACACCAAACGCGTCAAAAAACCAACTTCTGCTCACAAACCACAGACTCAATGCTGACTCCCCTACAATAACTGCAGACGGCCAAACGACACAACCAAAAAACGACGTAAAATACCTTGGAATCACAATTGACCACAAACTTAAATTCACTAAACACATACGAAACATCAGGGCAGAAACAACAAAGAGAACAAAACACTTCCGATCACTAACCTACAAAGACAGAGGAATTAGCACAAACACCGCTACCAAAATATATAAAGCTATTTGTAGACCCTTACTAGACTATGGACATATACTCATGACCAACGGAACAGAAAGGACAAAACGTTATATACAAACAACAGAACAAATTGCACTAAGACTAATAACACGAATAAGACACCCCCAAAACCCACTACACAACCCCCCCACCCAACTACTATACGAACGCACAAACATGACAAAGATCTCGGAAAGACTCATACAGCTACAGACAAAATGGACAAACAACCCCTACAACTGGACCATACTGAATCCCCTTTGTCTTACAAGACCAACCAGACAATCCCGCTTTCGTTTCCCTACACTAACGCCACTCGAACACTTACAAACGCTACGGACTAGTGGACAATAAAATAATTCCTTCTTGCCACTGAAATCTTATTTATTTAATAGTATTGCTAACCTAGAATAAGAAATAGCCGAAATGTTTTTATTTATTATTATTTTTAATTGGCCGACGATTCTTTAACCGTGTATACAAGGGTCTTAAACTGAATTTAACTTACTACTTACTAAGTTAACTCTTTACACGTCAAAAAAGTGTATTTTATTACTTACAAAATACTGGAAATATTATATTAATTGTCTGTTAAACAGATGCACTTGTGAAAAGGCTACTTCCATTAACATATGACTGTTTTAACATCACATATGGATAGCGTCTTCTCGTATTCGACTAATACCTCTTATTATTTACAATAAATTATCTAAATCAAAACACCCCAAAGGCGTCTAGAAGTAAGGGAACTATACATTCGATGTGCGCTATTAGTTTGCGGACGCCCTGTGGAATATTTTGCTCACGAGCTAAAACGGTTTCATTTTGACCCTTTTAATTTCCACTAATGCAAATTGCAAATGATAGTTATCATAAATATCTGTCGGATCCAAAATGTTGAACCTTGTAATAAACGAACGATTAAGCTCAACCCAGACTCACGTATACTACTAATAGAAATTTGTATTCGAATGGTGTAATAATTACAATTTGCCCCGCCTAAGAGGGCGATTTTAATCAACATTATGATATAAAATTAATGTTTTGAAAATACATTTGCAGGGAATGGATTTCGAATCAATGGTTATTCTCTTATTTGGCAATTAAAATTAAAGTCACACGCAAATCGGTAACGCCTTAAGACTACATTTCCTTTGCTGGTCCTCCGTTTCATGACTACAGATAGCCATTACAGCGTGAAATCGATTAAGCACTATTTTTGTCGTTCTTATTCATACCGAAAAGCAGTAAATAGCCGATTGTCCATTTCCACCAAATTCGAATAGAGGTAATAAATACGCTGGGGAAATTAGAAATATTTTCCATCTCCTCTGACTGTAAAAATAGAGCAAGGCGATCAATGGTAAATTATGGTGGCTTTATCTGGGGTTCAAACCCGATGAATTTGGAACTAACGGGTTTAGTTTCATGTTACCTTTATTTTCGTAAAATCCTGCAATAGTTTTTAGTACCCAAAAAGAAAAGTCCTTACAGTGTGTATATTGTTGAAATGATCAAGTAATAAGTATTTCTCATAACAACGTACGCTTTATGTATATACATATTTAATAAATTGGTAAACAAAGTACTGCAATTTTAAGTGGGTTAAATGTAAAATCGTTAATTGTGATAAAAAAGGACACACCCTATCTTATTCTATTTCTACATTGAATTGTTTGATTGTCATATTAATTTCAATATTACTGACATTTCTAAAATAACGCATTTAATAGTACTCAGAATGAATGATGTATACTTCAAAAACTGTTCTTCCAGTAGGAATTTCAAAGTTTACAATGCCTTTTTGCATCCTGTATTTCACGTGCCTCACATCCATCGCATAAACTCTAATCTTAATACCGATGGCCCTGTGTGTACGCAGCTATTGTACACTAAATATCGGGGTGATTAGGACAGCTTTCCGGAACTTTATTTGACATCACGGCTCTAGGACTTGAATTAAGTAAAATTTATTATGTGTCACCATCGTGATGTATTTTGTATAGAGATTAATAGCTCCATGATATCGCTAAATACCACCAATTAAACTGATTTGTCTAGCTGATAGCTGAATGAAATTTCAGAGGATGTCATGTTACTGATTGAAGGATTGACGATTTTTGGTTTAAATTTGCTATTTAAAAAACGTAACATTATTTTATTAGATTTCTTCCCAAACTAACATAATTTTTCCAGTCACTAATCGAAAATATCCTGAAGTGTAATATGTTATCCACTAAATTATTAATAAATAGAATAGATTATTAATAAAAACGTAACGTATAATAAAAAATATTAACAGGAAGCGAACAGCCAATATAATAAGAAAATAAACCCTATAATTTAAAGGTTTGATTCGCTATTAACCACAAAATCCTTTGTATTTGAGAAAAGCTAATTTATTATCGTTTTGCACATTGCGTATTTAATATGTTATGATCTGATGTTCAGAAAACCTAAAACCAAAGGCCCTAGAATATAATCATAGCCAGCGTGGAATGCCCGAAGGATTATTAAATTTGAAAGGGAATATAGAAGGGATACTCTTTGCCGTTGTTATGCTTAATTAGTTCGGATTTGTATAATACCCGTTCTATTTTTAAGTCCCTTACGTCCCTAGTGAATGTTGAACTTTTTTACTTAATGTTATATAGGTTTGATAGTGTTTAGTTGACCAACAGTTAATGCGAACGCTATTGTAATCCTAACTGCAACTTGTTTTTTAAATATTCTATAATAATAAACATTTTTTCCGGTTTTTGCATCGACAAAAGCATCCACGTGTTAAGCTTTATATAGCTACTCAAACGCACACAGATATATTTATACATTTAAATAAGTTAAATGGTCAGGTTAATTTTTAAAAATACAGTAATCTTGTTGGCATTGTTATTTTCAGGTGCAAAAGTCATGGATTAAATTTTAATTGAAGAATAATTTGATAAAAATATTTTTAAAACAGCTAAAAATTATTTTTGTATGGCATTCTGAATCGATATATACCAAAAACAAGTGCTGACAAATTCTTAATCTAGCAATAATTATTTTTGGTTAACTAAAGAGCAAATAGTATGAAAACCAAATGTTTCTCTGAAATTTTAATGTGCAATTCAGAATGTAGAATAAATTTATATGTAAATGTTATTATACAAGGTGAGTCAGTTTATTGGAGCAGCAGTTAATTAGGATTAAGATGAAAATATCATACAAACATATTGAAAACGACTTCGTTTTTGAAATACAGGGTTGCAAAGTTAACATTTTATTTTAATTTTTTTAAAATAATTCAAGCAAATCTTAAGATACTGTATTAAAATTATATATTCTAGGACTTATCGCAATACCACATCCAATCATGTTCAAATTTCCGCAAAATTTACAGAGGGATTTAAATTTACAAGATGTTAGAGCCACATGGCCCTAATATTTAATTTTTAAAGAATAATAACTTTTTGTGCGTTCCCGTATCAATCTCATTTTAAAATAAAATAATATTTCGTTCATATTTACGTAAGAAAGTTATTCTTATTTGAAGTCGCTAACAACAACCTTTTTCGAGATTTTTAACTGCAAATTAATCACAACAAAGTAAAAAAGTCGTAAAATAAGAATGAAAAATAAGAATCATCTTCAGATGTGGTTTACTCGAAAATTAACTGAAAATTCCTCGGGCGCAGTCCGTAATTATGCACCGGTTGTGATGACGTGGCCTGTGTCATCGGCGTCTACGCTTTCTGTTGTTTGTTGTTATCCTCCGGTGTAGTAAATTCTTATTCTTGTCCCCTGCCGTTACCTATCCTTGCTGTTTTTGCGTTGGTGAGTGCCGGAAACCATATCCGGGTTATCGCCATTGTATCTTCTTTCCTGTTAAAATTGTCGCTGTGTTTGTGGATTCCGATGGATTCTCATATTAGTCAGCAGCCTGTTGTTGTGGCTAGGACGTGAGTTTCTGCAAATATGATGCTTCGATCCCTTCGTGATTCGTATGTAGGCGCTTCCACATGAGCATGGGATTCGGTAGATACCTGCAGTCGCGAGGTAAGGTCTTCCGTCCTTAACCGATCTTAGACAATCCTGGATCTTTGTCGTGGATTTGTAGATTGTTTTTATGTTGTTTCCCTAGGATCTTCTCTATTATGTCCGTAACTCTGGGAATGAAAGGCCCGATGAGTGGTTTAACTCTTTTCGGCACGGTCCACCCCTACTGGTCTTTTTCTGTCAATATGAGAGTATCCGTGTTGAAGCAAAGCCCTTTCTAAATGTTGTAGTTCCTCTGTTAGGTGATGTGGTCCACATATTTTCCTGGCTTTATCCGTGAGAGTCTTGATGATTCGTTATTATTGACTCGGGTAGCTGATGACAGCTTGTGAAGGTATCTGTCCATGTGGGTGGCTTTTCGATATACCCGATAGTCCAATTGGTTCCCGTTCCAAGACATATACCAGAAGTAAATTAAAAATATTTATTAAAATTAGAAAGTAATATAAAATTGTATCTCTGGATGTGGTTTGTTCAGGTGATCGAGGAACTTGTCCAGGTTATCGTGTCTTCATATCACGAACGTGTCATCGACATATCGATACCAGATAGTCGGTTTAAAGGGTGCGGTTCTCAAAGCTGCTTCGTCGAATTTTTCCATGAAGACATTTGCTTCAACCGGGCTGCGTGGGTTTCCCATGGCTACTTCCTCCTTTTGTTCGTAGAAGTCTCCATTGCCTAAGAAGTAGGTGCCTTTTAGACCAACTTTGAAGATCCCGATCCCGGGGCACTGACAATCGGTCCATCCATAATGTACTCCATAAATAGGTAATCCATACAAATGTGATGGAGGGGCTTCTGACTTAATGATCCTAAAGACGGTCTCCTCTAATGACGACATTTTTATATAAGGCAGTTGATGTTCCTGAGCTTAACCTGAGTCGGGTCCTTCTTGAGCTTTGTGTAAGTATCTGGACCCCGTAGGTCTTGGATCTTCTGCTCATATTCCTCTCTGTTCATAATGACAGTAGCATTGCCTTTGTCAGCTGGCAGGACAACGATGTTTGTGTTCCTTCTAATTTCTTTGAGAGCTTGTTTTGCTTCTCCCCTTATGTTGCGTGGCGGTGGTTTTGCTCTCCCAAGGATTTGGGCGGTTTCCAAGAGTATTTCATTTGCTGCTTGTTCAAGGACTTCCAGAACAAGCATCAAACGAAATACGCCTTAAAGGAATGGCCTCGAAAGCCTAACTCTATTTAAATTAAAGAAATTTAGATTCCTAAAGTAATTTTTCAATGATGAGGATGAGGTACTACGATAAGTCCCAGAATATAGAATTTTATTACAGTATCTTAAGATTTGCGTGAATTATTTTTAAAACAAAATAAAATGTTTACTTTGCCATCCTGTATCTCAAAAACGAAGCCGTTTTTAATATATGTTTATATGATATTTTTACCTTAAAATTGGATTTTCTATCGTCCGTTAAAGTCCTGCTACTAGAAACTGACTGACCCTGTATCCATCAAAATGTATGAGTAGAAGTAGTAAACATCTTTATTTCTAAAAAAGGCTATCGACCTGTCGGTCTTTCTGCCCTTGTTTAATACATGTAGTCTTAATCTAAATAAAAAACAAAGATGAAAATTCTATTATTCTAGGTTAATAATCTTATTAAATAAACTTTCCAATTCTAATGACAAGAAAAAATTATTTTATTGTCTAGTAGTCAGTTGCGTTGAAATTAAGTGAGACAGGCGATTTTCTGGCAGTAGCAAATTTTAGAATGTTTGCATTGATACTTTCTATATAGATGTGTTATTATGTATTATGTATTATATATTATTATTATGTATTCTACATACATACTTAAATGACCGAAATTGTCATCTCTGTTGGCAGAAATAATATTTATTGGTTGGGCAATAAGTCTCGTCAAATGCTTATTATTAAATAGCTCGCCAACTCGAACTTGTATTTTCGAGTTCTGCTCCATAGCTAACACAACAGAGACGCTTTATTGCTTTTTTAGCAGGCGTTAAGTAATAACAAAGAAAAAAAAAGAACGTGCTGGTCCCGAAATTAAAATTTTCCTTTTTAATAACAAGCCTGCTGATGCAGAAAATTCATGATGTCATCAGATGCTTTAAATTATTAAGTTTGACTTGCATGAAGAATTTATTCCATTGCTGAAACATTCACTGTATATGCACATTGACATGATTCATACTGATGTACTCCGCTTAGAAACGCTGGGCATCTACTAAATTATAGTCATACGCTAATATTACACATTGTTATAATTGAAATGTCAATTTATGTAAATCATTCAAGTTAATTGTTAATAAATTATGTGTACTAGAACGTCCCAAGTGCAATATAAACGAGTAAAACTGTCTCAAAACACATTATAGCCTAATTATAACCAACCAAAAATAAGTGATTAATACAAGCGTCTTTATGTTTGCTACAAATATTTTTCAGAAAATTGTCGAACAGAGTTTAACTCAGCTCCAGACATGCACAAATTGCTAATAATTTTGATTGAACGTACAGGTCTTTTTGACAACCCAACGATAAGAACCTGTATTTAAATCTTATGCATTTGATTGTAGTCCCGGTGGATTCAAAGTCTACTCGGAAAACTGTTTAACATGTCTACAAAAGAAACTCATGCAAAACCGTAAGATGCTGAATAAAACATTTTTTCTATAGATTAGGACGAGTCCACAAAAGGTACCTTCTTTGGAAACTATAACACGATTACTAGCAAATCAACGCATAGTCGTAGCCGTAATTAATTTTCATTTTGTAAGTGTTATCAGAGTAGAATAATTCAGCAAATTTGATTTTTAATTTCATTTTTAAATTCTAGTAGTAGTAGTAAACATCTTTATTAGTAATAAAAGGCTATCGACCGATCGGTCTTTCTGCCCTTTAAATTCTATTAAACGACCTTTTGAAGATTTGTGTCCAAAATTCGCTCTCACTCTCGTATAAAAACTTGTGTTATGTATTATCTGATAAATTTTGTATTGCTTATCATTTTATTTCTGTTTGTTAAGCTCATATTATTGAAAGACAATATATATAAATATTTGCTCTAATCTGGACAGAATCTGAGTATTCAGGATACAATTTTCAAATGTCGCCACAGAAACGAATTAGGATTTTGTCGAAATGTCGTATTAGGATTTTGTTTGAACATCCTTAAAAAAGTTATAAATGCCCTATAGGCATATAAGTCATTTATTGCTTTACAGTACTGTCCTACAGTGTTACTTGTTTCCATAACGTTTTAGAGCGATATAACATTTATTTTCTCTGATACCATGTGACCACCAAAGGTAAATTAATACGATTAACTCCTTAAACCGCACAATTTAAGAAAATAAATATATTTTGGAATATATAATTCAAACTTACATTCACTCTTGGGTTATTACATCCCTATTTTCAAATTCGAAGATGTCCTGATCAATAGCAGTGTTCAGATAATTTAACGTAATACACTTTCCCTATTTTCATTGTTATTACTAAGGGTTTTATGGAACTTGCTCAAAGTTTAAGTAGTAGTAGTAAACATCTTTATTTCTAAAAAAAAAAGGCTATCGACCTATCAGTCTTTCTGCCCTTGTTTAATACATGTAGTCTTAATCTAAATAAAAAACAAATATGAAAATTCTCTTATTCTAGGTTAACAATATTATTAAATAAACTTTCCAATTCTAATGACAGGAAAAAAATATTTTATTGTTATTTATGTTATGTATTTGTAAGTGTTCGAGTAGCGTTGATGTAGGGAAACGGAAGCGGGATTGTCTGGTTGGCCTTGTGAGACAAAGGGGATTCAGTATGGTCCAGTTGTAGGGGTTGTTTGTCAATTTTGTCTGTAGATGTATGAGTCTTTCCGAAATCTTTGTCATGTTTGTGCGTTCGTATAGTAGTTGGGTGGGCGGGTTGTGTAGTGGGTTTTGGGGGTGTCTTATTCGTGTTATTAGTCTTAGTGCAATTTGTTCTGTTGTTTGTATATAACTTTTTCGTATATTTCTTTTTCCTGACTGTACTTTTAATTCATTCCAATATATTCCTGGGTTTTTCAGTCAATTTTATTGTCACTAATTATGGTGTTATGTGATGAGCCCTGCGTTTCGTCCCGGGTCTACCTATTGGACTCGTCAGTAAGGCTTAGGTAGACCCTGCCTTATACGCCAGACATCGGTTCTACGTGTTCGGACGTAAATGAACCGAGCCGGTATAGATCTTCTGCGGTGAGACATTGGCAACCCGTGTTGCCGATTAGCATTAGATTGAAAACCACTCGTTCCATTCTGCTTTTTTTCTCCCAAGCATCTATATCTTTTTCGTATATTTCTTTTTCCTGACTGTACTTTTAATTCATTCCAATATATTCCTGGGTTTTTCAGTCATTTTTATTGTCACTAATTATGGTGTTATGTGATGAGCCCTGCGTTTCGTCCCGGGAGAAAAAAAGCAGAATGGAACGAGTGGTTTTCAATCTAATGCTAATCGGCAACACGGGTTGCCAATGTCTCACCGCAGAAGATCTATACCGGCTCGGTTCATTTACGTCCGAACACGTAGAACCGATGTCTGGCGTATAAGGCAGGGTCTACCTAAGCCTTACTGACGAGTCCAATAGGTAGACCCGGGACGAAACGCAGGGCTCATCACATAACACCATAATTAGTGACAATAAAATTGACTGAAAAACCCAGGAATATATTGGAATGAGTTTGTATATAACGTTTTGTCCTTTCTGTTCCGTTGGTCATGAATATCTGTCCATAGTCTAGCAAGGGTCTACAAATAGCTTTATATATATTGGTGGCGGTGTTTGTGCTAATTCCTCTGTCTTTGTAGGTTAGTGATCGGAAGTGTTTTGTTCTCTTTATTGTTTCTGCCCTGATGTTTCGTATGTGTTTAGTGAATTTAAGTTTGTGGTCAATTGTGATTCCAAAGTATTTTACGTCGTTTGGGCGTCTGCAGTTATTGTAGAGGAGTCAGCGTTGAGTCTGGTTTGTGAGCAGAAGTTGGTTTTTTGACGCGTTTGGTGTTAGTCTCCATTTATAAAACCATGTCATTGTGTTGTTTGTTAGTGTTTGGGGTCTTTGAGCTGCTCTCTCAGTAGTTTTGTCATGTACAATAAGTGCCGTGTCGTCTGCGTATTGTAATATGTATGCCGATCTGTCGATTTGATTTTTGTCTGGTAAGTTGTAATTGTATATATCATGGCAGTATATATTGTAGAGAAACGGTAAGAGCGGGGATCCTTGAGGGAGCCCTTGTTCAGGGGAAAAAGAAAATGACAGTGTTTTGTCAATTCGTACTTGTAGTTGTCTGTTTTCTAGTAAGTTCTTTATGGTGTGTAGTAGATATGTTGGTGTGTGTAGTTTGTACAATTTGTATAGTAAGCCTCTATGCCAGACACTATCAAAAGCTTTGTTAATGTCCATAAACAGGCAAGCTGTCTTTCTGTCAGTTAGGTGGGTAGTTTGTATATTGTTGGCCAAAATAAAGAGCGGATGAACAGTCGACTGATGTTGTTTGAAACCAAATTGTTGTAGGTGGGTATATATTTTCCAATCCCTTTTTCAAGCCGCTGCTTTAATATGTATTCAAAAATTTAGCTTAGTACTGGAAGTAGTGTAATTCGTCTGTAGTTGCTCGGTTGCGTATTGTCCAGTCCATTTTTGAATATCGGGATTATTAAGCCGTTTTTCCATGTTTCTGGGATTCTGCCATTTGTGATGCAGTTGTTCAATTCAGTTAGGATCAGTTTGTGTGTTTTTTGAGTTAGGCTTTTCAAGAGTTTTGCCTTAATTTTATCTTTCCCCGGTGCAGTGTTTTTGATGTGCGCTAGGGCTTCATCGTACTCTGTGTCTGTGATCAGTTTGTAGGCGTAGTTTGGTGAGCTGTTAAAATAGTTCAAGTACCAGTCGTTGATCAAGTTCCAGTTGTCATTGTCGAAGTTAGGGTTTGTCGATATGCTGAAGGCCCTTTGATAGTGTCTGGCGAAGGCGTCCGCTTTCTCTTTGTCTGTGTAACGTTCTATTCCGTTTTCGTCAATTGTGTCAGTAGTGCCAGTCTTCCTGTATTGCGCCAGTTTCTTAATTTTTCGCCAGTATGTTTTGCCTTTGTCCTTCTGTATTTCTTTACATGTTTCTAGCCATTTGTCTTGTCGGTATTGTCCAATCAAAGTTTTAATGTTTCTGTTAAGTTGGTTCAGTGTCTTTTTTAGGTCGTTATTTTGAGTGTTTGTATATAGTCTCTACAGTTCTCTCTTATGTTTTATTAGTCTCAGTATGTATTTGGGCAGTGTATGTCGGTAGACAGCATTTTTTATTTCCGGGCTAAATTTTCTTATGGCTAGTGAAAGTTGTTGTTGTATGGTTTCTATTGGAATGGGCTGTGCTTGCGATTGAATGTAGTCATGTATATGTTGTTTTACTTTGTCTATGTCTGTCTTTGTTAGGTTTAACTTTTTCTCTATAGGAGGTGTATTGGAGGTAGGTTACGTATGTTGTAAGTCTATGATAAACGTAATAGCCAGGTGGTCGGATCCAAGTTCGTTGGTTAAGTTTATGTTGTTGATGGTGTTTTTTAAGTTTCTTGTGTGCAGTAGAACGTCTGGTGTTGAATCTGGGTTTGCGGGCATCAGAAAAGTTGGTGGGGTGTGCTGTTTTATAAAGTCGGAATTTTGTAAAAATCTTTTAAGTTGTTTCGTTTTGTTTCTGTTCAAATTAAAGTCGCCTATAATTATTGCATATTTATAGATGCTTGCCTTGGTCAATTTGTTTTGTTCTAGGTTGGAGTGTGGGTGTATGTATGTCAGAAATATGTGTATCAGGTGGTTTAACCATACCCTACGTATGGTAAAATGTAGACAGTCGTTCAAAGGGTTGTTGAGGTGGGGAGGGTTTGCTTTGCCTAGTTTTGGTACAGGTTTGAGAAGAACTGAGGCCCAGCCCCTGGCGTGGTTGGTGAAATTGCCATGCCTACAGATGTGTTGCCAGTCCCTGTATGTTGAAGTCTGTCCTATTTTAGTTTTAGTCTCTACAAACATGCAGCAGTCCATGTCGTTTTGTTCTATGTAATTGTAAATTAGTGGCTTTTTATGGTTTAGTCAGTTGATGTTCGCGTAAAGTACTTTCAAATTGAATCTTGTATGTTTGTTACTGTCTGTCTCACTTGATCGTAGGGTTCAGTTGGAGAGCGTCCCTCGGGCAGGAGCATGTCAAACATTAGGATGTAAATATGGTTTCCGAAGAAAACAACGGAGGTGTCAATGTCGAAGTCTTCTATAAATTGTTTTCGTAGTTTTTTTAGTAGTTCGTTTCTGTTGGTATTGTTTGTCTTGTTTAGTTGATGTTTGTATTTGTTCTATTCTGTTATTCTACTTGCCACTGTCGTTGTCTCCGCAATCCCGGTCGTCCGTTTGTTAACGCATTTTATCTTGACGTTTGGTATTCCGTCGATTGGGGCTGTCGGTCGTTTTGGGCACTTCATGCTCCATGCTGCGTGGTCTTCATTGGAGTTGCATGCTGCGCATTTGGTTGGCAGTGGTGACTCGCATTTGGAAGATGCATGGGGACCCTGGCACTTGTTGCATCTCGGCGATTACTTGCAGTCTTCCGTTTTGTGGTTGAACATGTTACACTTGGCACACGGCGCAGGCACGGGTGCTGGTGGTTTGCTTTCTGTGATCTTGAAAATGCGGCCCAAAAAATGAACCGCACGGTCGTTCATCAACCTTTCGTAGGTGGATATGTCGCCGGTTATTAACCTCATCATGAGTGTGGGTGCGTTGCGTTCCCGTGAGATTATTCTCCTGCAGAACCTTATTCTGAAGCCCTGCTACTCCAGGCGTTTCAGAAACATGCTGTCCTCAATGTCTAGGTCGACCCCAGTGGCGACGACTGAATATGATGGTGTAATATGGTGGTTTGACCTTTGTTGTCGGATTAGTGGGAGGTTATCGTTTTTTTGGAATTTGTAACTTGTTACAGTGTTTTCTTGTTTAAGTTGTTGTAAAATTTTTGTTGTTTTGTCCTCCTGGTTAGTTTTTATTAAGAAGTATTTAACTTGTCTGATAATCACATCCTTGTTGTTGGGGGTTGAGTTCCTCCCACCTGATTGCAAGTTGGACTCTGGTGATGGTGGACAATGCGTTCGCTGTGAATATGTGCGAATACGTGGGAAATCTTGTTGATGTTGTCTTGCTGTTTGTTGTTTGGTTTTTATCGGTTGTAGCCTGATAGTCCAAAGCTATTCGTTTGGCCTCAGGTGTTGGCGTTGTGGGGGTTGGCTGGGTTGGCTGGGTCGTCTTCGGTTTTCTGCCCCGTTTTTTCGATTGTAGCTTTTTGAACCCACCATCCTGGGAGGCATAATCCGATTCGGATTCCTGCGAACTCCCACGGTTCATTCCTTCGTTTGAATTAGACCCGTATATTCTCGCTGAACGATAAATGCGGTTGGATTCTTCAAATTCTTTGCCGTAGTGTAAACGACCTTGCTTTAAATATGCTAACACTGGGCACGTCTTATCACCACGAAGGTCGGCTGGCCACTACCTGGCCTAGAGGTTTACCATGATCAAAGTTTAATTATTACTTGAATTTGAGTTTGATGACCGTGGTCCGCTTACACTGAATTAAAAATCTCATCATGTAAAACTGTATAAACTCTAATCTTTACCGGTTCAAAACGAAGCAAGCAAATAGTTGAGAGGAATTTAAAATTCAATATTATGAAAATGAGAGCATATTACATCAGTATGCGCTTATCACGATTATAGAATTAATTAATGTTTTCAAACGTGTGATAGGCCGCATTTGATTAATTCGCAGTACAAATTGCTACATTCACTACGTGCAGGTATACATATCAATAAAGGTAATTCATATTTGTTACAATATTTCTCCCACACCGTATGTACCTGCGTTCGCGTAAAGTATACACTAGTCTAAAAAACAGTAAAACGTATTATACATTTTAAACCGATTAATATTTTTAAAACATGTAATATGTGCGCAAATGTTTTGCCAACGATGTAATGTAAGTCGCTGAGGGTCCTTTCATTACTTATAGAAACGTAGCCTTAAATTTTCATTATATACCCAAATTCATACTGAGACTCATAAAACAAAAGAGAGAACTGTTGTGAGAACTGAGTGAAAACACTCAAAATACCGACCTAAAAAATATACTGAACCAACTCAACAGAAACATTAAAACCTTGATTGGACAATGCCGACAAGGCAAATGGCTAGAAACATGTAAAGAAATACAAAAAGACAAAGGCAAAACATACTGGCGAAAAATTAAGAAACTAACACAATACAAAAAAACTAACACTATTGACACAATTGACGAAAACGGAATAGAACGTTACACAGACAAAGAGAAGGCTGACGCGTTCGCCAGACACTATCAAAGGACCTTCAGCATATCGACAAACCCTAACTTCGACAATGACAACTGGAACTTGATCAACGACTGGTACTTGAACTATTTTAACAGCTCACCAAACTATACAAACAAACTGATCACAGACACAGAATACGATGAAGCCCTAGCGCATATCAAAAACACAGCACCGGGAAAAGACAAGATAAAGGCAAAACTCCTGAAAGGCCTAACTCAGGAAACACACAGGCTGATCCTAGCTGAGTTGAACAACTGCATCACAAAAAACAGAATCCCAAAAACAATGAAGAACGGCTTAATAATCCCCATACCGAAAAATGGACTGGACAATACACAACCGAGCAATTACAGACCAATTACATTACTACCGGTATTTGGCAGAGTTTTTGAGTACATAATAAAGCAGCGACTTGAAAAACTGATCGGAAAATATATACCTACCTACCAATTTGGTTTCAAACAACATCACTCGACCATTCATCCGCTCTTTATTTTGACCAACAATATACAAACAACTCACCTAACTGACAGAAAGTCGGCGTGTCTATTCATCGACATTAACAAGGCCTTTGACAGAATCTGGCATATGGGCTTACTCTACAAACTTCACAAGCTCCACACAGCAACATATCTACTCCACATCATAAAAAACTTACTCGAAAACAGACTACTACAAGTACGAATTGACAACACATTCTCTTTTTCTTTTTCCCCTGGACAAGGACTCCCGCAAGGTTACCCGCTCTCACCGTTTCTCTACAATATATACTGCCATGACATATACAATTACAACTTACCAGACAAAAGTCAAATCGACAGATCGGCATTCATATTACAATACGCAGAAGACACGACACTTATTGTACAAGACAAAACTACTGAGAGAGCAGCTCAATGACTCCAAACACTAACAAACAACACAATGACATGGTTTTATAAATGGAGACTAACACCAAACCCTTCAAAAAACCAACTTCTGCTCACAAACCACAGAGTCAACGCTGACTCCCCTACAATAACTGCAGACGGCCAAACGACACATCCAAAAAACGACGTAAAATACCTTGGAATCACAATTGACCACAAACTTAAATTCACTAAACACATACGTAACATCAGGACAGAAACAATAAAGAGAACAAAACACTTCCGATCACTAACCTACAAAGACAGAGGAATCAGCACAAATACCGCCACAAAAATATATAAAGCTATTTGTAGACCCTTGCTAGACTATGGACATATACTCACGACCAACGGAACAGAAAGGACAAAACGTTATATACGAACAACAGAACAAATTGCACTAAGACTAATAACATAAATAAGACACCCCCAAAACCCACTACACAACCCCTCCACCCAACTGCTATACGAACGCACAAACATGACAAATATTTCGGAAAGACTCATACATCTACAGACAAAATGGACAAACAACCCCTACAACTGGACCATACTGAATCCCCTTTGTCTTACAAGGCCAACCAGACAATCCCGCTTCCGTTTCCCTACATCAACGCTACTCGAACGCTTACAATAGTAACTGACTACTGGGCAATAAATCCAAGATCTCTGCCACAATTAAAATTATTCAATTAGTAATCTAGAATAAGATAATTTTTACCTTTATTTGTTTGCTTAGATTAAGACTGCATGTACTAAACAAGGTCAGAAAGACCGATAGGTCGATATCCTTTTTTTAGAAATAAAGATGTTTACTACTACTTTCATTATATGCAGCTGACAGAGTCTATTTTCTTTCTGCTTGCCCTGTATATTTATTTAAGTTACACTTAATCTTTAAAAGGGCACTTTATTTCCATCGCATTTTTAAAGCCACGTTTCACATTGGCGTGTAACACTTATTTAAATTCAAATTTCAGCGTGACCAATTTATTTGTGCACAGACAAATCGTGGAGTTCGATTTTAAAGCAAAGTTCTACCACATAACTTTCATCTCCGCTTCGATTTCGTCTCAACAGCTTCCAGAATTTATGCCAAAAATTTTTACGTGTAGGTGCGATAAAAATTCTTTTCATGTTTTTATTTGAAAGTTTATCGGATGGCCTGATAAAAATAATGACTTCTTTTATAATCAAAGGTGTACAAAGTAGGACTTACGTTTCTCGGAAAAATATAATAATTGGTTACGAAGAATGTTTTGTCAAAGTAGCGATTGAGCAATCGGAAAACATCTAATTGTATGTTCAATCTCAACAAAAAATTGAGTAATGTTGTAGAAATGAGGAAAGTTCTTTGAGGGTGGGTAATTTTTAATTTGAAATATTTCAGCTCTCGAATTGTGTCATTAGGATGTTTCCCTCATTCTTTAAAGTTCTTCGTAATGATTTAGGTGTAATATAATAATATAAATATAACATTATACAAACACAGAACTGCAGGCAGGTAGCATGTAATGGTTCTGGATTAAATGAACATAACATAATACATAGGCAACTTTGCCTATTCATCTTCAGTGCGTCTCGAGGAGGTTATCGCTCCATCTTTTTCTTGGACGTTCTACTGATGTTTGAAACTTATATAAACTAATTATATTCTCTAATTAAGAAAGTTTTTTCCTTAATTATTAATATTTTCGAATTGGAAATTGGGAAATGTTATTTAGCTCGGTACAAGTAGCGAAACAAAATCGAAACATCAATAAAAGTACTGATTACTACATATTGTAGAAATCGTACAATAACAAATATATCCCTACTCGTTTCGCACATTCATTAAACAGGAATTTTATTACCGTCGTATACAGTTATTTTCATTTCAGGCAATCATTCCAATATTTCGCTTAAAAAAGAATATATATTTGCTGATTTTCTCATTTGAAAATCGTATGTGCAAGCTGCGAAAATTTCATGTGGGCAGAATATCAATGATGCCGGAATTGTTTAATGAAACTGGTTGTTTACATAATCTGTTTGACATGAACCATTAGGCGATATCAAAGCTTTATTAAAGCAGCGTTTCAGTTCGTTTGGGAAAACATGTTCATTTCATATTTTGGCGGAGGTATGCAAAATCATCGGTGCTCATTTTTGCTGGTGGAATAAACGCGCGACAATATATATGAATGTTGGTACTTAGAGGGCTGAGTAAAAATTGCCGGACCATTAGAGCTTTTTATGTCCATACTTTTATTTTCGGCAAATCAGACCCATCTGTACGATTGTGTAAACATGATAGATTAGAGCAGATTTTCCTCGATAAATCTCTATCAGGCAATAACTCTATGATTTACGTGTCTCTCGCATTCAATGCAAAATATACACTGTCGTGTTGAATACTTTTGCGTTGTTCGATTAGCAGCTTAATTACCCATTTCGCTTACCCACATATGACATAAATTTAAGAATGTCGTTTCAATTGATTGGAACCATTAAGTGTGAAAATAAATATTACGCTTATCATCAGCCAAATAGTTAAAGCGTAAAACTTGTCTCGAAATTCATGACTTCGAGTAGTAATGGAATATCCCGTTTAAAGTTTTCGCCTTGCATGCTTAACTGAATCACTTCCAGGATATTCCAGATCATAATATGTATGCTTTAGGTTTCCAAGTCGGGGCAAACTTCTCTGCGCTGATAAAATTAAATTACAGCTGATGAATTCATATGTTAAATATATTATGAGACATACTACTATACTTGAATACCGACGCATAGTAATTCAAAAATCACGTACCATATCGTCTAGTTTCCATTTTCAATTAGCTTTGTATAAAATTAACGGCTAGTGGATGACTTAAATTATATCATAACTTGTCAATGTAAATAGATGATATTAGAAACTACACCTAGAGCACCATCTCTGGCTGTAGAAACAAGTACTGTGTCTCAACATTTTTTGTTATTTTATCTTTTCCATTAGTTAATTTTCTAATATTATGATTTGTCAAATTTATCATAGAAAGTTGCCAGGTCTATACGCTTAGCCGCTCTGTTTATCTTTGCTCGCTTTTATAGAATAACTAGAGTTACTGACTGTGTATTTAGTACCCGGATAATAAAATTCAAAGTAAAGACCTAAAACTATATAAAACAAGCTTTGCCATAGATCTGAATAGAGTTAGGTAGAATTTAGTAATTTTTATGATGCATGAAATTCTGACATCAAAATTATTCAGCATGATGAAGTCGAAATCTGTAAATGTTGGGAACTAATCAAAGTATTAAGCAATTTCTCAAATATATTTTGTAATCAACATTTCTAAAATCTATTTTGCAATTGGTATCATTTGAATGTTCACAAAATCATCGATTAAGAACCTGTTGTATTTATTAATATTTATATTTTACTTTATTCGTGATATGAGAAATTAAAGTTATTAATAATCTTCGGTGTTTTAAAATGTGTATGTTGTAAAGTTGCGCGGCACTCTTCGGACACGACCCAGGTGGGAACGATAGAAGAAATAATGCCAACTTGCTGTTTCATTTATACTTTGTAGTTTATTTACGGTTATGTTCCAAAGAAGCGAAAAAAAATTAACTCAGATGAAAATTATTACTCATGAAAATTGAAATGATTAATTGAAAAATAACTATAAGATAATATAATAATAGAAGTAGACACAGTTGCGTTTATAGTTAAATTGAGCAAATCCAGAATAAAGTTAATTACAAAACAATAAAATCTGTATTAATTGGAATCAATGAAACATATTCGTTGCATGCCAATCGAAAACTGAAATTGATGACTAATTTCTGAAATTGATATCTAAAGTGGTAGATATAACGAGCGTGAAGAATTTTCAAAACTTTATTCCTGGTCGCTCCACCTGTATGAAGTAGAAACTCACATTAAAACCAATACTCACAAATAAAATCCAAGCATTTTAAATATGCACTTTACGACAAATTCTTAAAATATCTTATAAAAGAGGACATCTGAAGAGCTCGACAGGAGAATCGAGAACTTCACACACGTGTGAAATGAAGAAAAACTTTATATCTGCGATACATATTGCTTATGTAAGTGTCAGCTTCTCATATTTCAAGACAAGGGAATAAAGTGGTGAATGGGACGAAAAATTGTCTTAGTAGTAAAATAGTACCTATCGAGTTGGCGGAAATATAGAAATTTTAAAAATCAAACATGAATTATATGGATTTTATAAGAAAAGAGACATACGAGGAGTTAGAATGAAAAACGCTTCGGAACGAGGATTAAAAGGAGGAAGGAGGCTTAAAAAAGATACCTTAGACCTCAAAAGAAAATTGCTGTAATTTTTAGGAATATTAGAATTTGAACAATTTAGAGGTGTATGATACCAATTGCCTTAAGAAATTGTGCATAATGTGAAATATTTTTAAATTGTGTGGTACCAACGAATAACAATAGAGCGATAGTTGAATCCTGATATACAGAAGACTCTGTGGAAACAGAAGACGAAGTCAGAAGAAAGTGAACAAATCAGGAAAAACGTAATTTTAAAAACTAAAAAACTAAACTAGGTGAAATTATTGAAGACTTTCATTCTAAGAAACAATCATATTTTTAATTTTTCTGTTAATAACTACAGATTTCATATACTGATGTCCATTTTCTTAATTTTCGTTTTAATTATTCAATAGTCTAGCCGAGCTTCGTGGTGATAAGACGGGCCCAGTGCTGGAATATTTTGAATATTGAATATATATGCAAGGCCGTTTACACTACTGCAAAGAATTCGAACAATTCATTTGTTCAATTCCCCTTTGCCTTACAAGACCAAGAAACACAAAAAGACAAAGGCAAAACATACTGGCGAAAAATTAAGAAACTAGCGCAACACAAAAAAACTAACACTACTGACACAATTGACGCAAACGGAATAGAACGGTACACAGACAAAGATAAAGCTGACGGGTTCGCTAGACACTATCAAAGGGCCTTCAGCATATCGACAAACCCTAACTTCGACAATGACAACTGGAACTTGATCAACGACTGGTACTTGAACTATTTCAACAGCTCACCAAACTATACATACAAACTGATCACAGACACAGAGTACGATGAAGCCCTAGCGCATATCAGAAACAAAGCACCGAGAAAAGATAAAATAAAGGCAAAACTCCTGAAAAGCCTAACTCAAGAAACACACAAACTGCTCCTAACTGAATTGAGCAACTGCATCAGAAATAACATAATCCCAAAAAGATGGAAAAACGGCTTAATAATCCCTATACCCAAAAATGGACTGGACAATACACAACCGAGCAATTACAGACCAATTACACTGCTACCAGTACTTAGCAAGGTTCTTGAGTACATAATAAGGCAGCGACTGGGAAAACTGGTCGGAAAGTACATACCATCGTATCAATTCGGATTCAAACATCAGCACTCGACTATTCACCCACTCTTCACTCTGACTAACAATATACAAACTACCCACCTAACTGACAAAAATACAGCTTGCCTGTTTATGGACATTAACAAAGCTTTTGATAGTGTCTGGCATAGAGGCTTACTATACAAACTATACAAACTACACACACCAACATATCTACTACACACCATAAAGAACTTACTAGAAAACAGACAACTACAAGTACGAATTGACAAAACACTGTCATTTTCTTTTTCCCCTGAACAAGGGATCCCTCAAGGATCCCCGCTCTCACCGTTATTCTACAATATATACTGCCATGACATATACAATTACAACTTACCAGACAAAAATCAAATCGACAGATCGGCATACATATTACAATTCGCAGACGACACGGCACTTATTGTACATGACAAAACTACTGAGAGAGCAGCTCAAAAACTTCAAACACTAACAAACAACACAATGACATGGTTTTATAAATGGAGACTAATACCAAACGCGTCAAAAAACCAATTTCTGCACACAAACCACAGATTCAACGCCGACTCCCCTACAATAACTGCGGACGGCCAAACAACTCAACCAAAAAACGACGTAAAATACCTTGGAATCACAATTGACCACAAACTTAAATTCACTAAACACATAGGAAACATCAGGGCAGAAACAATAAAGAGAACAAAACACTTCCGATCACTAACCTACAAAGACAGAGAAATTAACACAAACACCGCCACCAAAATATATAAAGCTATTTGTAGACCCTTGCTTGACTATGGACATATATTCTTGACCAACGGAACAGAAAGGACAAAACGTTATATACAAACAACAGAACAAATTGCACTAAGACTAATAACACGAATAAGACACGCCCAAAACCCACTGCACAACCCCCCCACCCAACTACTATACGAACGCACAAACATGCAAAGATCTCGGAAAGACTCATACATCTACAGACAAAATGGACAAACAACCCCTACAACTGGACCATACTGAATCCCCTTTGTCTTACAAGACCAACCAGACAATCTCGCTTCCGTTTCCCTACATCAACGCTACTCGAACACTTACAAACGCAACTGACTAGTGGACAATAAAATAATTTTTTCTTTTGGAATTTTATTTAATAATATTTTTAACCTAGAATAAGAGAATTTTCATCTTTGTTTTTTATTGAGACTAAGACTACATGTATTAAACAAGGGCAGAAAGACCGATAGGTCGATAGTCTTTTTTAGAAATAAAGATGTTTACTACTACTATTCAATAGTTTGAAAGAATAACAAGAAAATACTCTTGGAAAATAGAGTATTCCTCTGTATTGTTGAGCAGAAAATGAAATGCTGAATATAATCGACACTAAATACTATTTTTTCACTTTTCTATGTCTTGTGACAAACAGATGGCAGTTTTATCCGTTAGCTCCGCTTGTATGGATGACAATAAGTATTGTATTATATTATAGTGTAAATATATCCTACTAAAATACAGTCGAGGAGAGCACTAGTAGAATGTTATAATAAATGGTCTGAAAACTCGGCACTCAAAACATTTATAGTTGAGTCCTGAGGATGAAAAATAGTTCGTCTATTTTGACGCTCTGTCGGCCTTTTATTGTTATTTAAATCGCATTTTTTTATTACAATTGTCCTATTAGATGACAAAATCAGAGTACAAGAACGAAAAAACACATGCAAGTTTAATTAAACTTTGAATTAAAGTGATAGCTAAGAAACACAGTTTACAAATTTTCAAGAAACACACGAAACTAATTTTTCCCCTTAAACTAAACATCTAAAGTTGAATTATACTGAAATTTCCTTAGAAAAAAGCAAAAAGTGAATGCGATTTAGCTCAAGTCGTTATCTCGTGCGAAATGTCACAATTGACTAAATGGGGGAGAATAATGCGTGTACGTGTTGCCCTTTGATGAGTATAATCTTCTCAATTATTAATAAATTTTGCCCTGCCGCTTCAATATTTGTCAATTAAACGTAGTGACGCAGTGTACAATATTTAAGGCTCTTTATAGCTATCAAACAACAGATGTTTTTTGTCTTGAACTAAAGCTTAAATAAACGAGTAAAATTGATTTCAATGTCAATTTTATGTTCGAGTCAAAATTATATTGTATCTTTTGAATATTTTGCACTAAGATTATTTGATACGTTGACTTGTTTATGTCAAACTAAGCAGTTTACAAATATGATGAAAAGTAATGAAAAGAGGTAACATCTGAAACGAAGTCTGATTGAACGCGAAAAACCTAACATTGTTATAGCACATCTGAATAAATGGAGGAGCATCAGTGAATTGATCTGAAATTTGCGATGATATCGATAAAATGTCCTTTGCAGTAGCCCGCTGTACCTTCACCAGGCAATATATCACTGTCAGAGATTTCTTTTCTTGTTTCAGCATACCGAAGAGCACAAATTTCACGACCAAGGAAGTGGAGACTCTGAACAACAAGACCTCGTTTCATGTGGAAAACTTGAGGCCTTACACAGTTTATAGCTTCCAGATAATAGCGTGGAACGAAATGGGTCCGAGTAATTGTAGCAAACCATCTTACTTTATGGTCACTTTGAGAGAAGGTAAGTCCTAGTTGTGTGCGCATACCAACAATTACAAATTACAAAATTACCAACAGTTTCAATTAATACGTTTATATATAACATATGTAACGTGTGTATAAATGTAATTCTTATACATACCCATATATAACAGTAAGGAAAGTTAAATAAGAAAGTTATATGCATGCTGGAAATTTTAAAATATTCTTCTGGTTTAAAACTCATGTTAGTATCAACGTAAGTAGAGAAAACACTCCACATATCTGCTACGCATTATTTTATACTAAATGTATAAATGTTTTGTTGACTACCGAAAAAATTTTATATTTTTTCGTTAGTAATCATTCAGAAATTTCGAGAGAAATCAAGAATATTTGGAGAGTAAAGTGACATTACAGAAACAATAAAACTGTAAGAGATAAATCGCTTTAATATTATGTGACTAATTATTTAATATTGATAGTAATAATGATTTGTTAATTGAATTATAATAGCTTTTGCTTATTAAATAAATCTAATTTTCGGAATATGTTTAATCAGAGAGAAAAAATTGATTGGGAATTAATAATTAATTGTAAGTATAATGATTGAAGAATAGATTTACGTTGTTGTCGCTCTTGGCTAAAAACTTAGCTATTTTTTGAACATGTAATCATTATTAGCGAGGAGTAAGAATCGAGGTTTCACTCAAGCAGATCTAAACAATTCATGATTCCGTGATTTTTGCTGCTGTGGCATGCACGTTTCTATGGCAGAAAGTCCTATCTTCCAAACACAATTTGCCCGTGCTTAAAACTTTATTTAAATTTTAAACAATTGGAACAAAACTTAAATTCAAAAATATCAAAATATTTTTTAACCATTTTGGAATTGGGCGCTATTCATATAATAAGTTTTATTTTATAACATTTGCATATCTGTATGTATATTTATTAATTGTGACTATTATTTTTTAAAAGAAACAACTCTTAAGCAGTTTTCGATTGAAATGTAAAAGACACTATTAGAAAATAACCAAAAAACATACAACATATAAATTTATAATAGTGACAATATTAACGAAATATTCCAAGGCAATTTTGAATTGCCGGAATGTGCCGGAAGTTGTGTGGACTTCGAATGACTCTTGAGACTTAAATTGTTCAATTTCAAAGAACCTTTCGCAGCCAATCTGTTCAACCCGAATAAAACTTTTAGAATTTCCGTTTATGATTTTTCCGGCCAATTCTTTCGATACAGTTATTTTCAAACGGTTTTTTTTAATCCGAAATGGAGTTAGGTAGAATTGAAGTTAGTGTATGTAATAAAGTTGGCCCTTGAGGAGTTAAGCAATACAACTGAGCGAATTGTTCGATAAATTGTCAATTTAAACTATAGAGAAGTTTTAAACGACTTTTCAGGGTTTTACCACTTCAAGCTTCGATTTCTTATTAAATTGTTCAGATTGATATTTGCCAATAACATGGAATATGAGTCGAATTGCTTTTTATAATCGGCAGTTAAGCAAAAAGAGAAATTTTACTTTGTGGTTGTAAAACGATGCCGATACTTCAATCTTGTATATAAAGTGCAATTTGCATAAATTTTAAAACTTTTCTTTCAAATTTTTAGCTATTGTCCATGCCATTTTTTTGGCTAAATGGTTAATGTGATATAACGTATTACAAAATGAGATCAATAAAAAGCGATTAATTTTTAACATTCAACAGAACTTTAATAATCTATAGAATGTTCGTCGTTGGCATAAAAATTTTAATTGGATCAGCGATCGACTGGCTGCGCGATCGATTTGTTCCTTATAACTTTAGATGCAGCGTCAAAAAATGTAATTTCAAATTATGTATTTTTTAGATTTTTTCGTTGCAAATCAGTTAATTGTTTGTCACAGATTCACATCGTTCGACGCAATATAATTTTTTATATAATTTTTAACTAATTTATTGCTCTGGAAATTGCTAAAGCAATCTGGAAATGAAGCGATGAAAAGTGTGCGTGCTAATGGAGTAATCATGAATCAAAATAAAACATTAGAACAATTCAAAAAAGTTATGTATGTATTAGTAGTAGTAAATATCTTTATTTCTAAAAAAGGCTATCGACCTATCGGTCTTTCTGCCCTTGTTTAATACATGTAGTCTTAATCTAAACAAAAAACAATGATGAAAATTCTCTTATTCTAGGTTAATAATCTTATTAAATAAACTTTCCAATTCTAATGACAAGAAAAAATTATTTTATTGTCCAGTAGTCAGTTGCGTTTGTAAGTGTTCGAGTAGCGTTGATGTAGGGAAACGGAAGCGGGATTGTCTGGTTGGTCTTGTAAGACAAAGGGGATTCAGTGTGGTCCAGTTGGGGGGGGGGGGGGGGGGGGGGGGGGGGGTTGTTTGTCCATTTTGTCTGTAGATGCATGAGTCTTTCCGAAATCTTTGTCATGTTTGTGCGTTCGTATAGTAGTTGGGTGGGGGGGTTGTGTAGTGGGTTTTGGGGGTGTCTTATTCGTGTTAATAGCCTTAGTGCAATTTGTTCTGTTGTTTATGTATAACGTTTTGTCCTTTCTGTTCCGTTGGTCATGAGTCTATGTCCAAAGTCTAGCACGGGTCTACAAATAGCTTTATATATTTTGGTGGCGGTGTTTGTGCTGATTCCTCTGTCTTTGTAGGTTAGTGATCGGAAGTGTTTTGTTCTCTTTATTGTTTCTGCCCTGATGTTTCGTATGTGTTTAGTGAATTTAAGTTTGTGGTCAATTGTGATTCCAAGGTATTTTACGTCGTTTTTTGGTTGTGTCGTTTGTCCGTCTGCAGTTATTGTAGGGGAGGCAGCGTTGAGTCTGTGGTTTGGGAGCAGACGTTGGTTTTTTGACGCGTTTGGTGTTAGTCTCCATTTATAAAACCATGTCATTGTGTTGTTTGTTAGTGTTTGGAGTCTTTGAGCTGCTCTCTCAGTAGTTTTGTCATGTACAATAAGTGCCGTGTCGTCTGCGTATTGTAATATGTATGCCGATCTGTCGATTTGGTTTTTGTCTGGTAAGTTGTAATTGTATATGGTATGTAATATTTATTTCTTGAATCCAAAGTGCACAACAATATGGTTTTTAATTTATTTTTTTATGAAATTGGTTTATCGATACAAGTATGTAATCTTATACAGAGTACTTGAAGAAAGAAAAACAAAGTAATAATCTGTCTTAACTATGCGAAACAGAACAACCAGTAACAACGAGAAATTGAGATTAGATACCGTATTATTATATTAAAATATAAAAATTAGATTAAAAAAAACATATTAAACATAGTAGTAGATAGTAGTAAAAACATTTATTTTTTATGCAGAAAATGCAATCTGCCCATATCGGTCTTTCTGCCCTATTAAACATATTATAAACAAATAATTTGTTCGTGCAAATTTACACATATTTCGGTTGAAAGACATATTTTTGTTTGAAAGCCTATTATTCACATTAATTTAAGTGTTATTGTTTCCGTTTAATTATTTTGTGTCTTAAAGTATGTACGAAGTCTCTCGTGTTTTGTCGAATGTCTGTCCGCTATTTGTTACAATATATAATATGAATCTTACATTGGTGGCTCTGTTTTGCTTAAAACCTTGTGGTTTCTCACGTATTCTTGTTTTGGACCTTTTTCTATTGAATTTTCGTTAGTAGTTTGAAAGTTGCAATTATTAGGCTTTTGCTGTTATTAGTCTAATTACAAAGGTAGTTTTAGTTAAATATTAACACACTATAATCTTTAGCCTTGGGTTTCCTTTCATTTTGTAATTAAAAAATGCTTGTAAAATCATGAGTGTTAGTTTTATGCATAACTGACTAGTGTTAAAGAAGTTCAAATAATTTAGTCCATAAATGGGTTTAGACCAATATATTTGCTTTTAATAATTTCCATGAAGATGCAAACAGAAATATTTTCGACACAACACATTAAACAATTTAGCACAATTTATGTTTCGGACTGCGCGGTACAACATTGTAAACTCAACGTTCATAATTGTGTTTCATATATTTGGGGCAACAATGTAAGTTAATTTTATATTAAATATAAATTCATTCCAATATATTCCTGGGTTTTTCAGTCAATTTTATTGTCACTAATTATGGTGTTATGTGATGAGCCCTGCGTTTCGTCCCGGGTCTACCTATTGGACTCGTCAGTAAGGCTTTGGTAGACCCTGCCTTATACGCCAGACATCGGTTCTACGTGTTCGGACGTAAATGAACCGAGCCGGTATAGATCTTCTGCGGTGAGATATTGGCAACCCGTGTTGCCGATTAGTATTAGATTGAAAACCACTCGTTCCATTCTGCTTTTTTTCTCCCAAGCATCTATATATTTTTTCGTATATTTCTTTTTCCTGACTGTACTTTTAATTCATTCCAATATATTCCTGGGTTTTTCAGTCAATTTTATTGTCACTAATTATGGTGTTATGTGATGAGCCCTGCGTTTCGTCCCGGGTCTACCTATTGGACTCGTCAGTAAGGCTTTGGTAGACCCTGCCTTATACGCCAGACATCGGTTCTACGTGTTCGGACGTAAATGAACCGAGCCGATATAGATCTTCTGCGGTGAGATATTGGCAACCCGTGTTGCCGATTAGCATTAGATTGAAAACCACTCGTTCCATTCTGCTTTTTTTCTCCCAAGCATCTATATCTTTTTTCGTATATTTCTTTTTCCTGACTGTACTTTTAATTCATTCCAATATATTCCTGGGTTTTTCAGTCAATTTTATTGTCACTAATTATGGTGTTATGTGAAGTTTGGTTATGTTATTTGAAGATCTATACCGGCTCGGTTCATTTACGTCCGAACACGTAGAACCGATGTCTGGCGTATAAGGCAGGGTCTACCAAAGCCTTACTGACGAGTCCAATAGGTAGACCCGGGACGAAACGCAGGGCTCATCACATAACACCATAATTAGTGACAATAAAATTGACTGAAAAACCCAGGAATATATTGGAATGAATTAAAAGTACAGTCAGGAAAAAGAAATATACGAAAAAAGATATAGATGCTTGGGAGAAAAAAAGCAGAATGGAACGAGTGGTTTTCAATATAATGATAATCGGCAACACGGGTTGCCAATATCTCACCGCAGAAGATCTATACCGGCTCGGTTCATTTACGTCCGAACACGTAGAACCGATGTCTGGCGTATAAGGCAGGGTCTACCAAAGCCTTACTGACGAGTCCAATAGTTAGACCCGGGACGAAACGCAGGGCTCATCACATAACACCATAATTAGTGACAATAAAATTGACTGAAAAACCCAGGAATATATTGGAATGAATTAAAAGTACAGTCAGGAAAAAGAAATATACGAAAAAAGATATAGATGCTTGGGAGAAAAAAAGCAGAATGGAACGAGTGGTTTTCAATCTAATGCTAATCGGCAACACGGGTTGCCAATATCTCACCGCAGAAGATCTATACCGGCTCGGTTCATTTACGTCCGAACACGTAGAACCGATGTCTGGCGTATAAGGCAGGGTCTACCAAAGCCTTACTGACGAGTCCAATAGGTAGACCCGGGACGAAACGCAGGGCTCATCACATAACACCATAATTAGTGACAATAAAATTGACTGAAAAACCCAGGAATATATTGGAATGAATTAAAAGTACAGTCAGGAAAAAGAAATATACGAAAAAATTAAATATAAACGGTGACCCAAAAATGGACTGGACAATACACAACCGAGCAACTACAGACCAATTACACTACTTCCAGTACTAAGCAAAGTTTTTGAATACATAATAAAGCAGCGGCTTAAAAAGTGATTGGAAAATATATACCTACCTACCAATTTGGTTTCAAACAACATCACTCGACTATTCATCCGCTCTTTATTTTGGCCAACAATATACAAACGACTCACCTAACTGACAAAGTCGGCGTGTCTATTCATGGACATTAACAAGGCCTTTCACAGTGTCTGACATATAGGCTTACTCTACAAACTTCACAAACTCCACACACCAACATATCTACTTCACATCATAAAAAACTTACTTGAAAACAGACTACTACAAGTACGAATTGACAACACATTATCTTTTTCTTTTTCCCCTGAACAAGGACTCCCGCAAGGATCCCCGCTCCCACCATTCCTATATAATATATAATGCCATGTTATCTATAATTACCACTTACCAAACAAAAACCAAATAGACAAATCAGCGTACATATTACTATACGCCGACGATACTGCACTAATAGTCCCAAAACACGACAAAACCACTGAAAAAGCGACTGAAAGACTCCAAACACTAACGAACAATACAATGTCATGGTTCTATAAATGGAGACTAACACCAAACGCGTCAAAAAGTCAACTTCTACTCACAAACCACCGACTCAACGCTGACTCCCCTACAATAATTGCAGACGGCCAAACGACAGAACCAAAGAATGACATAAAATACCTAGGAACCACGATTGACCACAAACTTAAATTCACTAAACACATACGAGACATGAGGACAGAAACAATAAAGAGAACAAAATACTTCCGATCACTAACCTACAAAGACAGAGGAATTAGCACAAACACCGCCACCAAAATATATAAAGCTATTTGTAGACCCTTGCTAGACTATGGACATATACTCATGACCAACGGAACAGAAAGGACAAAACGTTATATACAAACAACAGAACAAATTGCACTAAGACTAATAACACGAATAAGACACCCCCAAAACCCACTACACAACCCCTCCACCCAACTGCTATACGAACGCACAAACATGACAAAGATTTCGGAAAGACTCATACATCTACAGACAAAATGGGCAAACAACCCCTACAACTGGACCATACTGAATCCCATTTGTCTTACAAGACCAACCAGACAATCCCGCTTCCGCTTCCCTACATCAACGCTACTCGAACACTTACAATCGCATAGGTCGATAGCCTTTTTTAGAATTAAAGATGTTTACTACTACTATAAAGGGTGATTCAAAATTGGCGTCATTCCTTTTAAGGGGTAATAGGGGCTCACTTGGAGAGTACGAGAAAAATATTATTATTTTTTTTTATTTGACCCCAAGAAATTACAATCTATCGAAAATAATATGGAATTTTTGTGTTACTGAAAATAAGGTGTAGGAGAGGGTTCAGTGATAATCTCCTTTTCAAAATTAATTAACACTTTTAATCAATCAAATCAAATTTAAATTGGACTGCTGGGTGATCAATGCTCAATAGCTGGTAATAAGTGGAGCTAGAGTTAAAATCTGGTTGACAGATCGCCAGGATCATGTCGTTTTAATATTCGTACTCCTAGAATTTTTCTACGGAAAAGATGTTGAGCAAGGTTGTTTGGATGGACACTTAGTCGTTGGTGGTATTTGACACTGTAGCTTCATATTTTTTCTTTCACAGTTGGTACTTGCAGGTTGCGGCGGATAATATAGATGTTGTCTGGGAAGATTTTCTTGATTTTGTAAAGCAGTCCCATATGCCATACTTTATCAAACGCTTGTGCAACAGCCAAGAAGGCGACTGCACAGTACTTTTTCTCTTCCAATGTTTGACTTATCCTGGTTGTAATCCTATGTACCTGTTCTATTGTGGCCTGCTGTTGTCAAAACCCAAACTGATGATCTGGGATGTGATGTGTGTTCTCAAGTATTGGTTTAATTCTTCCAAGTAGTAACCTTTCGAATCCTTTAGATAACACAGGTGACAGACTAATAGGTTGGTACGACTTCACTTCCTCGACAGGCTTTCTCGGATTTGGGATCGTTATGATTTGTGCAACCTTCCGTTGAACATGGAAGTGCCCGAGCCTTTGAATTGCATTGAAGACTTGTGTGATGTACTGAAATCCACTGTAGGAGTCCAAGGTGTTCTTTCAGTACTCTTCCTGTTATGAGGTCATACCCAGCTGCTTATTTTGGACTTGTACGTTTTGTTATAATCCAATGGGGACTTCTGATGCCGTGAAATTTTTTAGCGGTAATTCCAGTTGTCCAGGAGTGTGAAGATACTGCTGCATCTCGTCTTCTTCTTGTGTGCTGTCCGACTCAAACGGTTTAAAGACTTCCTCTAAATGTTCCGCAAACAGCGATGCGTTTTCATTATCGCTTCTAGACCATGTGCCATCTCTCTTTCTCAATGGTGGACAGACTTGTTGGAGCTGTTTTAATTTCCTTGTCGCTTTCCATAGAGAATAGTCTGAGAACTCGGTTGGAGATAGGTTTTCAAGATATTTTTGAACTGACTTGTTCGTATTATCACTAAGTAACTTCTTTAATTATTTTACGGTTTTATTGAATTTCGATTTATCATGAGGAGATCTTGTTATTCTCCATTCCGCTCGTAATGTTCGTTCTTCCACAATTTTTTGCTTGCTGTGCATAGGACATGTATTTCTGTTTTCGTGACCTCTCAATACAGGTGTGTTATTCCATGCTGCTTGTCATATGATCTCGTTCAGATGTTCTACGGATCAGCGGTCTTCAGTGGTACATTCACAGTTAAGTTTTGTTCCAGGATGTATCGGAATTGTTTCCAATTGGTTTTGCTTGTAGTGAGAAATGGTGCTTTGTTATTGTAACCAATTTTTGATCAGGAAGATAGTGGACGACCAAAAGATGTTCGGGTTCCAGACATAGAGGAACAGACATTGGAGATAATGCAGGAGAGCCTTTTAGGAGTACTCAGGACGTTGTACAACGACTCACACTTTCCCAGGTACAGGATAATAACCGAGGAAGGCCTACATTCCTACCACGTATGTAAGATACACAGAACACAAGGACGCATTAAACCTCTGGCCTACTGAACACCGGCACAAATTGAGTAGGAATTAATTAACCGAATACAAGAAGCTGCTCGAGAAGAGAGCACAATAAGGTGATAACACAGGAACTAACTTGTTTGGAGTTAAAGACAGAAATGTATGTTTATTCGTAAACACATCAATTCGAGATTATGATGACAATAAAGAACAATTTCTCGTTGTCAATATTGACATTTTGAAAAAATAGATCCCTACATTTATCGAATCCTGTTAAATTTACCGTTCAGCCTAACCTATTTTATTGTCACTTTCTGTATTTTTCCATAGTTACTGGAATTTTTAATTATTACGAAGCAACAGCTATTTACGTTATGTTAATTAGGCAGATTACCTTGAAAAACATTGTTATCATCCTTCTGAACTAGTTTTTGGCAAATATCTCAGTTTTTAATAGCAATTATTTTTTTTACAAATTTTCCTGTACTCCTAAAACACCCCCAGACAACACATCCATAGCAATGACGCCACTTTGGAATCATCCTGTATATACACTAAATTATTAATATACTAGTGACCTAATCACATAAGCTCAGAGTTTTTGTTATAGCAGTTATGCCTCTGACCCATTTTCTAAGCATCTAGAACCATAAAAGGAACTTTCAAATCTGATTATAAGTTTTAAATAATAAGGGTCCACTGTCTATTCCTTCAGTAACTAAAATGGCATGATCCGCGTAACAAGTTACCCTGGTGACTTGCGAAATTTAACTTTGTGAACATAGTTTGTCAAACACAGTTCCCAGCAATAGATTAATAATGTTTAAGCACCTTTGTACATTCTTGAAGTTGTTAAGAACAGCTGTGAGCTAAGCAATTTTCGTATATAAATTTGACTTTTTACGTCAAGAATTAAGGAAAAAATGAGGGGCCAGCACGGAGAGATTAATTACCTTTAGGTTAAAATAACCATAAACAAAGACGATATTCTGTATTTAGAGTGTAGAAAATTACCCAGTTGAAAATAATAGGATCACGCCCAGGAAAAGTAAATTTTCCGGTGTAGTTTAAATCTCTTAAACTCCCAGATTCGACAATCTCTATATAAAATAAAAGAAAAGAACAAACAAGAAGAGACCAGCAAACGGTAAATAACTCAGAAATAATGGAGAATTCCTAAATAGGCAACTCAAACGGTGTTAAATTCTAACGAATGTCTGTACGTGAGGAAGTTCGTAATTCGTACTTGAAAGTTGTCTTCAACTTCCAAGAGTTTTAGCTTTTTATGCATTAGATTGTACCAATCAGTGACTGGAATATGGTAATTTCAAATAATCCGAAAAGTAACACAAGTATTTCGAGTTGCTTTGTTTTACAAAATACGAATCTATTATTTTCACTCAAATTTTGAACGGGATTCCAAATTCTGATTTCATTTGTAAATGGATTTACAAATGAAAATTAGTTTACTAATAAATAATTTTTATAAATAATAAATAAATTATAACTTGTTCTTAAATGCATCAACACCATGTAACATGGAAACCATTCAACTTTGGAAAAGAAGCGTACTTTTTACAGGAAACCACTTTCCATCGAGTTAAATCACGGAGATGGCTCATTTCATGTAAGATTCGCTTCAAAAAATGAGCGTATTTAACAAACGAAAGTATCAAGTTTTCATCATTGCAGTATAACTGCAATACAATACATACTGCAAATGCAAACTGCTAGTATAACTAAATCCGCAAAATTTACACGTGCTTAAAATAAACAAAACGCATAAATCTAAACGTATTCCAGCGGTTTAAATAAAATATAGTTGTGTGTCATAGTAAGATCCCTGAGAAGTAAAGTTGAGCCTGCAATAAAAGCAGATACATTATTAACCATTTATTTGTCTAAATGTAAGGGAAAATGTTAAAAAGCTTAAATTAAAACAATCTTATAATTCGGAGGATCACTCACACAAAAAAGACACGTACCCTTAAAATGAGTTATTTTATCAGTTAATAAACTCATCTAATTCATATGCATATAGACATGTTTTGTTATACTTGCCCACTATTATTCAACATTTCCCAGGCGAATATTGAGAGTGCTGAATGGAATATGATTAATCAAATTGAACCTGCTAAGGAAATATTTCTTATTTTACGGACACTTTATTACAGATCTTAGATCTTCATGCCCCTCTTAGGGCCTATAGAGATAAACAGCCACTTTACTCTGCGTAGATAAATGTCAAGGTAAAATTTATAAAAAACATTTTAACAGTCAGGCTCGAAATTGTTCTCTCCACTAGGGAGAACGTTATTTGCATTGTTCAAAGTTTCGAAATTTAATATTATATCGGACCGGAAAGCTTATTTGAACTATCAATTTCAGACCTGGAGTAGGATGCAGAAATAGATTTGATACTTGACTTATCAATATATGCAAACTCCAAATAAACAAGTTATAAGCGAACTTATTGACAAATAATAGGCAACTATAACGGACAAATTCTTAAGTAATTGAATGTCTCGCTACTGACCTCTTGCTAGATTTTCATTACCTCATTTGTTATCCAAATTATACCTATCTAACGTATGTCCTGAAAATTTGGACAGTAAGTTTTTCATCTTACCTTGTTCATTTAGTATATTTTTCTATATACCTCTCTGAGATAAATTAGTTAATTTCAGAAAGTAAGTATTACTCCGGCCAACATTATCCTGCAAAATAATTAAATTTAAGAAATCTCTTTGCCTTGTCCAGTTCCAGCCAAGTTCCAGTTGTCATTGTCGAAGTTATGGTTTGTCGATATGCTGAAGGCCCTTTGATAGTGTCTGGCGAATGCGTCCGCTTTCTCTTTGTCTGTGTAGCGTTCTATTCCGTTTTCGTCAATTGTGTCAGTAGTGCCAGTCTTCCTGTATTGCGCCAGTTTCTTAATTTTTCGCCAGTATGTTTTGCCTTTGTCCTTCTGTATTTCTTTTCATGTTTCTAGCCATTTGTCTTGTCGGTATTGTCCAATCAGAGTTTTAATGTTTCTGTTAAGTTGGTTCAGTGTCTTTTTTAGGTCGTTATTTTGAGTGTTTGTATATAGTCTGTACAGTTCTCTCTTATGTTTTATTAGTCTCAGTATGTATTTGGGCAGTGTATGTCGGTAGAAAGCATTTTTTATTTCCGGGCTAAATTTTCGTATGGCTAGTGTAAGTTGTTGTTGTATGGTTTCTATTGAAATGTGGTGTGCTTGTGATTGAATGTAGTCATGTATATGTTGTTTCTTGTCAGTCTTTGTTAGGTTTAAGTTTTTCTCTATAGGAGGTGTATTGGAGGTAGGTTGCGTATGATGTAAGTCTAAGTATGTTAAACGTAATAGCCAGGTGGTCGGATCCAATTTCGTTGGTTAAGTTTATGTTGTTGATGGTGTTTGTCAAGTTTCTTGTGTGCAGTAGAACGTCTGGTGTTGAGTCTGGGTTTGCGGGCATCAGAAAAGTTGGTGGGGTGTGCTGTTTTATAAAGTCGGAATTTTGCAAAAATCTTTTAAGTTGTTTCGTTTTGTTTCTATTCAAGTTAAAGTCGCCTATAATTATTGCATATTTATAGATGCTCGCCTTAGTCGGTATGTTTTGTTCTAGGTTGGAGTGTGGGTGTATGTATGTCAGAAATATGTGTATCAGGTCGTTTAAGTAGGGTATGGTAAAATGTAGACAGTCGTTCAAAGGGTTGTTGAGGGAAGGAGGATGTGCTCTTCCAAGTTTAAATGTTGGTTTTAGGAGAGCTGCGACCCCGCCCCTGGCATGATTGATGGTATTTCCATGCCTATAGATATACTGCCAATTTCTGTACGTTGGTGTTTGTCCTAGTTCGGTTTTAGTCTCTACAAATATGAAGCAGTCTGTGTCGTTTTGTTCTATGTCATTGTAAATAAGTGTTTTTTTGCTGTTAAGTCCGTTGATGTTCGCGTAAAGTACTTTCAAATTGAATCTTGTATGTTTGTTACTGTCTGTCTCACTTGTTCGTAGGGTTCAGTTGGAGAGCATCCCTCGGGCAGGAGCATGTCAAACATTAGGATGTAGATATGGTTTCCGAAGAAAACAACGGAGGTGTCAATGTCGAAGTCTTCTATAAATTGTTTTCGTAGTTTTTTTAACAGTTCGTCTCTGTTGGTATTGTTTGTCTTGTTAAGTTGATGTTTGTATTTGTTTATGATGTGGTCATGTGCTGTAATGGGTGTGTGTATCCTACTTGCCACTGTCGTTGTCTCCGCAATCCCGGACGTACGTTTGTTTACACATTTTATTTTTACGTTTGGTATTCCGACGATTGGGGCTGTCGGTCGTTTTGGGCACTTCATGCTCCATGCTGCGTGGTCCTCTGAGTTACACGCTGCGCACCTGGTTGGCAGTGGTGACTCGCATTTGGAAGTTGGATGGGGACCCTGGCACTTGTTGCATCTCGGCGATTGTTTGCAGTCTTCCGTTTTGTGATTGAACATGTTGCACTAGGCACACGGCGCAGGCACGGGTGCTGCCGGTTATTAATCTCATCATGAGTGTGGGTGCGTTGCGCTCTCGCAAGATAATTCCCCTGCAGAACCTTATTCTGAAGCCCTGCTGCTCCAGCCGTTCCAGAAACATGCTGTCTTCAATGTCCAGGTCGACCCCAGTGGCGACGACTGAATATGATGGTGTAATATGATGGTGACCTGACTTTTGTTGTCGGATTAGTGGGAGGTTACTATTCCTTTGCAGTTTGAATGCTGTTATACGGTTTTCCTGTTTCAGTTTTTGTAAAATTTGTGTTGCTTTGTCCTCATTGTTGGTTTTAATTAGAAAGTGATTATCTTGTCTGATAATGACATCCTTGTTGTTGGGGTTGAGTCCCTCCCACCTGATTGCAAGTGCGAATACGTGGGAAATCTTGTTGATGTTGTCTTGCTGTTTGTTGTCTGGTTTTTATTGGTTGTAGACTGATAGTCCAAAGCTATTGGTTTGGCCTCAGGTGTTGGCGTTGTGGGGGTTGGCTGGGTTGGCTGGGTCATCTTCGGTTTTCTGCCCCGTTTTTTCGATTGTGGCTTTTTGAACCCACCATCCTTTCGTTTGAATTCTACCCGTATATTCTCGCTGGACGATAAATGCGGTTGGATTCTTCAAATTCTTTGCCGTAGTGTAAACGACCTTGCTTTAAATATGCTAACACTGACACGTCTTATCACCACGAAGCTCGGTTTAAGATCCTTTTATTTTATTTTATTTTAATTTCCATCAAACTAAGAAAATACTAAGTACTTGACATTCGCGTTGTAATAAATGATTACAGTCGCTATTGACTTCTGACTAGTTCGTCTAACAGGAAACAATATTTTAACAATATCTTCAGCTAGAGAAATGTTCTACTAATTAGGATACATTATAGAGAAACAGAGGAAAGCTAGATTAAAACAGCTTGAAATGAGGTTGCTATTTTTTCGCAGTAGATTGTAGTATAAAAATGGAAAATTCGATTTCCTCCTCTTCCATGCTCGATTATTACTGTCCACATTATATTTCTACTATATTTGTTTTCTTCTTTCCTTACTTTAAAAACAATGAACTTATTATTCTCATTGCTTTATCAGACTGATGTTAAGTTACAACACTTGTTCATAAATGACTAAAATTACAGCAGGCCTTTTTATTAATTTAAAAATATCGATGTGACTAAGTTTGATGCAAATGCATAAAATATTCTCGAAAACTAGAAACTCAACTGCCTGACAAAATTAATTATTAATAGAACAAGATTTCCATTAACGCGATTGCATAAAAATGTTTCGAAAATTGTCGTTTCTGTTAGTTCTGTTCGCTGTCATATCTAATATTCTAGATTTTCCTCCAGTTCTGACGCGAATGACAAAGCCGTAGAAACCGTTTTTACTGTGTGACATAGAGCAGTCACTATTGGATCCAACGAGTTTTTTAATAAAACGGCCTGTGAAATACTCAACAGTACGAGAAGGGTAACCGCATAATTTATTTCTTTCATTTTCCTTAAGAGGGGGTGAGTTATTGTTAATGTAAACTCATACTATGCACAGAGCAGACTGTGTGATTAAAAGCTTTAGTGTACTTGTCCCCAATTTTCAGCAAATAAAATTGGTACTTTTCTGAAATGCTGAACAAATATTGGAATAGTGTACAGCTTCCATTAAAAACCTTTCTATGGTTAATATGAAAATTCAGTTTCCAATGGACTTGTTTTACTTATTTTTATGAAACGCTAACAACTATGACGAATTAATTTTAATATTATAGTTCCTCTTTGAAGGTAAGAGGCACATTTAAGTTAATCGAAGCTCCAACTACAACGCGTTGAACTATGTGACAATGCGTAAAATATGTACCATTTAGAAGTCGAAACAACAAACTAAAAACTTTATTTTGAAATTAATCATAAATAAATTAATATTACTTCAACATGCTGTTGAATCAAATAACATAGAATATTAAATGGAGATAACAAAACTGTATATCTAACGTAATATGGCTGCCTCAATCAAATTTAATGGTTTGGTAATGTACAATAGCACACAAGTTATTTAAGTCCTGCGGGTTTCCTTTCCATTTAGTTGAACGGGAAGTTAAAATTGGCTTTTCAGGTAAAATAAACTATCATGAGAGCTTGTGGTAAAACTCCCACATTCTTGGATAAATAGAACCTTAAATTCAATATGGTTTACCAGAATAAACTAGAACACGGGTAGTTAACGTTTTTTTTTTATATTGACTTCTTATAATAGAGAATATGACCTCATGCAAATATAAATAATTGTTGTGTATATTTTCCTGACTGTACTTCAATTTATTTCAAAATTTCCTGAGTTTCAGTCAATTTTATTGTTTATTATTTAAAATGTTACAAATACGTTTCGGTGTCTTTCTCCACCATCATCAGTTTGTCTAAAATATACATTTTACATTTATTATCAATTTAATTAAAAAAAACTTTCACAAAATTAACGTATTAAAACTCAAATCACACACATATTAAAAGTACAATTTGGGACCTTGGTTCTCAGGTGATGAGTCGGGATAAACATGTTCGGGAAAAGACTAGAATCTATTATTTAGAGATCTAAATTTGACTTACATGTTTAGATGTTTCTACCTTTACATTTGGTTGGACATTGAATTACCTATTTTATTCGATATCGAGCGAGGGCCCGAAAAACCTGTTTATATTTCGCCTTTTCTTTGCATTCTTGGAATTGCTCTGTGATTCTTCAATATCTGCTGTTTAATTTTTATTTACCAGGTCCATTCAGTTCATGCATGCGATCATCTAATTAATGTGTGATACACAGAGCTAAGATTGTCTGTATCTGATCGGAAATTTATTGCATTCTGATGTTTCTTAATTTATATCATTTCATGGATTCTTCTCTTATTATAGTTGTCCTCATTGATCAATATTTGTGTGTTATTGAAATCAAAATCATGCAACTTTTGTTGTGCATGTTGTGCTAATGCTGTTGCATTTTCGTTAACCTTTCTTAGGCTATACTTATGTTCGTATATTCTTTTCTTTAAATATTGCCCTGTTTGTCCTATGTATGTGTTGTCACAGTTCAAACAGTCAATCTTGTATATTACGTTAGGTGTGTCAAACTTATCACTTCTAGGCTTAAATTTTGTAAAACACTCTTTTGCCAAGTTGTTTTTAGTTTTTTCCGCTATAGTAATAGTATGCGGTTTTAAAACATTTTTTATTTTTGTGTTGATTTCTGGTTTGTGCGGTAATGATACATACTTGAGTAGTAGTAGTAGTAAATATCTTTATTTCTAAAAAAGGCTATCGACCTATCGGTCTTTCTGCCCTTGTTTAATACATACAGTCTTAATCTAAATGAAAACAAATATGAAAATTCTCTTATTCTAGGTTAACAATACTATTAAATAAATAAGATTTCAGTGGCAAGAAGGAATTATTTTATTGTCCACTAGTCCGTAGCGTTTGTAAGTGTTCGAGTGGCGTTAATGTAGGGAAACGAAAGCGGGATTGTCTGGTTGGTCTTGTAAGACAAAGGGGATTCAGTATGGTCCAGTTGTAGGGGTTGTTTGTCCATTTTGTCTGTAGATGTATGAGTCTTTCCGAGATCTTTGTCATGTTTGTGCGTTCGTATAGTAGTTGGGTGGGGGGGTTGTGTAGTGGGTTTTGGGGGTGTCTTATTCGTGTTATTAGTCTTAGTGCAATTTGTTCTGTTGTTTGTATATAAAGTTTTGTCCTTTCTGTTCCGTTGGTCATGAGTATATGTCCATAGTCTAGCAAGGGTCTACAAATAGCTTTATATATTTTGGTGGCGGTGTTTGTGCTAATTCCTCTGTCTTTGTAGGTTAGTGATCGGAAGTGTTTTGTTCTCTTTGTTGTTTCGGCCCTGATGTTTCGTATGTGTTTAGTGAATTTAAGTTTGTGGTCAATTGTGATTCCAAGGTATTTTACGTCGTTTTTTGATTGTGTCGTTTGGCCGTCTGCAGTTATTGTAGGGGAGTCAGCGTTGAGTCTGTGGTTTGTGAGCAGAAGTTGGTTTTTTGACGCGTTTGGTGTTAGTCTCCATTTATAAAACCATGTCATTGTGTACATACATGATTTCACCTTCTTTTTCTTTTTTATATTATTTATGTTGTTCCATTTATTTGCATTGTATATTTTATTAATTCTTTGTTTTATAATTGGTTCGAAGAATTCTTTGGGATAGTTGTTCATTATTAGTACCTTTTTAATTTTTTCAAGATTTTTTGTCTGTATCCACAATGTACTAATTTTATCGCTCTATCAGTAAGATCTGTTACCACACTTTTTTTATATTGTATAGGTGCATATGATTGGTAATTCAAGTATCTACCAGACCACACATCCTTTGTGTACCAGTTTGTTTTTATTTCCCCATTATCGTAATATATAACCGTCATATCCAAAAAGTTTAATGATCTGTTTTTCTCTTCCTCAATGGTGAATTTAATGGTTTCATGGAATGCATTAAACTTATCTAGTGTGTATTGAACTTTTTGGTTTGGCAGGCACATTATGCAGTCATCAACGTATCTTTTAAAAAATCCACACTTGATATTGAAGAATTACAGAGCAATTCCAAGAATGCAAAGAAGAGGCGAAATATAAAAAGGTTTTTCGGGCCCTCGCTCGATATCGAATAAAATAGGTAATTCAATGTCCAACCAAATGTAAAGGTAGAAACATCTAGACATGTAAGTCAAATTTAGATCTCTAAACAATAGATTCTAGTCTTTTCCCGAACATGTTTATCCGAACGTATTTGTAACATTTTAAATAATAAACAATCAAAATTGACTGAAACCCAGGAAATTTTGAAATAAATATAAATAATGCACAATGATATTAACAGTTTGTGGCCGATACTACCAACTTAGAAAAGCTAAGCAATTACTGGTTAAATAAGTGCATCTGTACCACCGGGTTTTCTTTAATTGCGCCCTAGAGAACGTAGAAACATTGTAATTATAAAGGGCTGTACAAGAGCCAAGAGCCGTTTATTGGGAATGTTCATTTCAACATTGAGAAAGCTAATTTTGTCGTCTCTCTCGTGCTGTAAAGCCAGAGGCGTCTCAATAACAATAACTATACCCTGTTAAAGCTCACTCGAGCTAATTGCCGCAATCGTGTTTAATCTGTCTGTCTCTAAATATAGTCGAGAACTGAATAAAGTGTTTATCAGGGAAAAGTAAATAATCCAACAAGATGACAAAATTCAGAAATGTTTCTGGATAATACATCTCGGCTATAACCGATTGGTTATCCGAAAAAGTGTTTTATGACATTTTTTTTCTAAAGTAAACCTTCTGAAAAATCACAAATTCTAATTTCGGCAGCAATAAGTCTGCATAAGAAATAGTCTGCAAATGAATTATTAACTTAAGGCAGTTGTCAATAATAAGTTTCCCAAAAGAACCTGACTCAAAGCACTAAAGCTTTGGAATTTTTTTATCTGAAGTTATGTCAACTAAAATAGCATATATGATTTACGTGTGGGCCAATACAAAGACCCTTTTTAAAAATGGCTTTATTAGATACCGGATGAAAATGAACTGAGCTACAATGGTTTGAATGCTTATTCGGAAGCTCGGTATGTAACATTACCTTTTGCTTAGTACACATTTTATGTATGCTTATCGTTTAAGTTGTCTGAATGTAACTCCTCCGCCCTTAGTTAAAAACATACCTAGGGTGTGGTTTTATAGATATTTAACAATTATACAATTATATTGGGCTCAGACAGAAGTTTGTACTTTTGAGCGTTTTTAATAGACAAATTTTTATATGATGTATACACAACCAATAAAAATTATTATACGGGGTGTCAATTTGAAAACTTCTCACCCTTAATATCTTTCTTGCAGTTAGAAATATGAAAAAAAGGGGGACACTTTAAATAAATATTTTTAGCCTTCTTGTTACAACCCCCTAGGAGGGATGGATGTCACCCTTAAAATCTTAAATGGGAATGGGGTGTCAAGTGACACATCGTTTTAAAGGGCGTTCGATTCTCTTTTCAGTGGTATCCGACTTTGTTACTTTTTGTCCAGAGGTTTCCGACTGATCTCGTTTCAAAGTTGCATAAACAATTAGACTTTGCCGCATTGCAATGTTGGTTTGCAAGTTAGTGTTTACGCAACCGTTTACAATTAGAAGAGTAGGTGACACCGTTAAAATCGTTGAATAACAGAAAGAAAATTTACGCACTATCTTATCAGTTGTTCAAAATGTTGTCCATTTTCCTGTAAACAATAATAAAGTCTGTTTTCGAACTCCTCCCTAACATTTCGGAAAACTTCACCGGGAATTCCACCAATTCGCCTTTTAAAATAATCAATATCAGCAGGTTGTGTCTTTTAAACAATGGACTTTAGATGTTCCCTAAGAAAGAAGTCTAAGGGTGTTAAATCAGGTGATTTTGGAGGCCATTCAATTGGTCCCCTTCTGCCAATTCATCAATTCGGGAATCTCTCGTTTAACCACTGTCGGATCGCAAAAAGATAATGAGGTGGAGCACCGTCCTGCTGGAAAGTTAACCAATCCTCCTGTAAAACTGAATAACTTTCTGCATCGATTTCAGTTGCTAGCTCACGCGTGATAAGAGGATCAATAGTCTCTTGAAGCATCTTAACGTACAGATCACCTGTCAGGTTGCCTTCAATAAATAAAGGACCAATAATGGCATTTCCAAGAATACCAGCCCAAAAATTAATTTTTTAAGGATATTGTGTATGTCTTTCGCGAAAGATATGCTGGATTTCGTCAATCCAATATCGACAATTTTGTTTGTTAACATTTCCATTTAGAAAAAATAAACATTCATCGCTGAAACAGACATTCGGCAGAATACTGGGGATGGCGTTGACTTGACGACTCATGAATGCACAGAACTGTATCCTTCTATCAAAATCATCGACATAAAGTTCTTAAAGTAGCTGCATTTTGTATGGACGGAGTTTATGCATTTTCAGGGCTTTTCTTACAGTCTCGTGTGATATTCCTGTCTGTTCTGCTATTGTCCACAAGGAGTTGGTGGGCTCTGCAGCGGACATAGAATGAACGCAAAGTAACGAGGTTCTCGTAGTTATACCATCGAAATGTTCTTTACAAATAATTATTGTCAAATAAAGTTTGAAACGGTCCCAGCCATGGGCGTAGCGAGGAATAGGCAGGGACGTGTCATGCCACTGAAAAAAGAATCGAACGGGGGTTGAAACAAGAAGGCTAAAAACATTAATTTAAAGTGCATAAAAATTAAAATGCCCCTTTACATGCAGGGGAGGAAGGAAATGTAGCGAGTTTCGTACAATAACTTGATGAGCCATCTACTGAAGATATTCCTGAAGATAATTCACAGTACTATATTTAAACTGTGTGTGGAAGTGCCAATTCGGCTTTAGAAGGGCTGTAGGGACGGGAGGCTCTATTTTCGATCCAGATGCCGTTTCAACGCTGCAGGGATGTAAACTGCGATGCATAGGCATGTTTCGTGAATTAGAGGAAGGCGTTTGACCAAGTGCGACACACGAAAATGATGGAGGTTATGCAAAAAGCTAGCCTGGATGGGAAGGACCTCTAAATCATCAGAAACCTCTACTGGAATCAGAGGGCTTGTGTCAGGGTAGACAGAGAGACAACGGAGGTGATACAAATATTGCGTGGTGTGAGACAGGCCTGCATATTGTCTCCTGTAGTTTTCAATCCGTACTCGGAAGGCATCTTCAGAGAAGCCCTGCAGGAAACTGAAGCCGGAATCCAGCTAAATGGAGAACGAAGAATGAATAACTTAAGATATGCGCACGATATCATTAATTTTATGGACAACCTAGCTTCCTTGCAACTCCTATTGGATAGTATTACATCATACAGTCGACAATATGGTTTGGAAATAAAGACCAACAAAACAGAGTTCATGACAATCAGTAAAAACCAAAACACCCGCGGTACTTTATCGGTAGACGGAGCTCCTTTACAGAAAGTCAACAAATACACATACTTGGGCACGAACATAAATGATAACGGGCCATTCTGTGGAAATCAGAACGCGTATTGAAAAAGCCAGAACAGCATTTATCAGGATGAAAAAAGTCTTTACCAGCCACGACTTACAGTTGGCAACGAAAATTCGCCTATTGCGATGCTACGTGTTTTCGAACTTTTTTATTGGGTCGAATCGCGGACGCTTACGGAGGTCTCCTCCAAGAAACTCAAGGCATTTGAAATGTGGCTGTACCAAAAAATTCAACGAATACCTTGGACAGAGAGAATGACCAATATGGAGGTGCTGAGAAGGATGGGAAAGGAAAAAGAAGTCCTGAATACAGTTAAGACTCGAAAGTTACAATATCTGGGGCATATAATGCGCAATGAGAGCAGATATGTCCTTTTGCCGAAGATTCTACAAGGCAAGGTATATGGAGCTAGAGGAGTAGGCAGAAGGAGAATATCGTGGTTGAAAAAGTTAAGAACGTGGTTCAACCAATCAACCACTCAGCTATTCCGCGCCGCTGTTAACAAAGTTCGAATTGCGAACATGATAGCCAACATCCGGAACGGATAGACACTAAGAAGAAGTCCCCCTTACAAATAAAATTGACGTGTCCTTCCGATTTTCATATTTTTAACTGTAAGAGAGATATTAAGGGTGGGAAGTTTTCAAATTGACACCCCGTATATATTATTAATGTCCATAAAGGGACACGGGTCACTTGTAAGGGTGCCAATTCTTGAAGGTGGATCTTCTGGTTTTCTAACTCGTTGGCGATTGGTTTTGGTTTCTTTGATATTGATTGATTGCAAATCAATATATGGGTTGTCCAGGTGTGGGTTCGGTAGAAGATAATTTGCTGATAGGGTTAGCATCGGTAGGGAGATGCTTTCAGTTTCATAGTTTAATCGTAGTTTAAGCGGCTTCGTGGTTTAATCGGGCTGGTTGCACAGGTTGTAGGATGAACTTGTCAATTTTCAGGCTACATTCATTGGTTAACTCGGTTAGACGTGAACCAATAATTGGAATATTTTCCTTTGAATTCGTGCACAAAATAGGCACAATAACTTGTTCTGGGAATGTCAGGATTCATTTACCATTGGTGATTTTGATTATTTTGGATCTGATGTATATTAATGCGGAAAGAATGGCAACTGGTGATGTTTTTTCGGTAAGATGCCAGTTGGACAGCACATAGACGGTTGCTCGGGATGTAATTGACATTGGCTTCTTTACACAGGTATTGATTTGATGAAAGTTCTCGGTAAATTTGAAACTTTCTGCCGTAAAGGTAAGGTCTAAAATATTTCTATACCCAAACTGCAGGAAGCACTTCCTTTTCGATTGTGGAATATTTTTGTCCGGTTTCATTTAAAGTACGAGAAGCATATGCTATTGGGTGACCATTAGGTGGTGTTGATTGTGAAAGAACTGGGCCTAGAGCTATATTAGACGCGCCTCTAGTTAATACAAAAGGTTGCGTGAAATCGGGATGTTTGAGGATTGGAGAATTTATTAGTACATTTTTTATATGGTTAAAAGCTTGAACAAAGGCTGGTGAATGGTGAACCTTGGCATTTTTCTTTAAGCATAATGTTATAGGTTTTGCTATTTTTTCAAAGTCTTTTATGAATCTTCTATAATATCCCTCTAGTTTTAAGAATGATTTCATTTCTTTCTGGGATCTTGAAATTGGAAAGTTTACTTTACTAAATTGATTTTGTCTGGATTCGGTCGCACACCGTCTCTGGTAATTTTGTATCCTAAATAATCAACTTCTTTGTGGAGAAATTCTGATTTATCGAGTTGAATTTTGAAATTAGATTGTCGTAATCATTCAAATACTGCTTTAATTCTTTCGATGTGTTCTTCTAAAAATGTGCTATATATTATTACATCGTCTAAGTAGACTGAACAAATTTCATTTTGTAATCCACGCAGAACATTATTCATTACACGCTAAAAGGCTGCGGGTGCATTTTTTATTCCGAAAGGCATACGTTTGAATTCAAAATGACCTGTTCAAAATGCAGTTTTTCGGATATCGTTTGGGTGCATTTGGATTTGATGAAATCCATTCGCTAGACCATCGATAGTTTTATCATTAAAGCGTCGAAAATCAAATACTATTCGCCATTTTTTTTACCTGTCAAGTCTAATTTCTTTGAGACTATCCATATTGGACTGGACCATGAAGAGTTTGAATTTTGGATAATTACATCTTTTAGCATTTGGTTAACTTGTTTGTTAACGTCTTGTTTGTGAATTTCCGGGGAACGATATGTTTTAGTGAAAATCGATGTTTCTGATGTTAGATTGATTTTATGTTTGATTTGGTTTACGAATGTTAACGGAGTACCTTCACAGTAAAAGATGTCTCTGTATTGATAGCATAAATCACGAATTAATTGATATGCGTCCTTATTACAATAGAATATGGGTACATATTTTAGATTTTGTTTTTTTGTTGTCCAAATGTTCAGTAAGCTCTGATTCTGTGTTCATTTTAACGACAAAATTTATTTCGTTTTCATCAATGGATTCAATTTCAAATGGTTTATTAGATGTGATTTTCACATAGTTATCTTTAACATTGGTTATCATGGTGAGAGCATGGGAGTCAATGAAATTTACTACAGCTTCTGGCATTTCAGCTCCTTCGAAATCAGTATAATGTAAACTGTCTATTTCGCTTGTTTCGGTCTTCGGGATTTTATTGCTTTTGTAACACAAGGAGGAATGATAACTTCGGATGGTTTAAATTGTTTTTGATTGGGATAGGTCGTTGACTTATTTTGAAAATGTAGTGGTACGATACATTGATTCGTTTCGAAAGTTAGATTTTTTAAGTTGATGTTGGTACCTATGTTTTTTAAAGAATCAATTCCAAAAAGTCCATCAAATTTTTCGGAAAAATCGAATAAGTAAAACTTATGATTTCCTAGTGTATTGAATGGAAAGTATTCGTTTGAAAAGCATTGAGGATATATTTGATAGGCTGATTCTGGGTTCATGAAACTTTTTGCACTACCAGTATCTAAGAGAAAAGTTGCGTTTAATTCGGGAATGCGGATTATTGGTAATTCGGAGTTATTGTAATTATTTAAATTCATTACGTCATGTTGGTTGGATTCTGAGCAATGGGAAAATCCTGGAATTGAGGATTGTTTAGATCAGCATAATTTGGATCATAATTAGAATCAAATTATTGCATATTTTGGTAATGATTAGATCAATCTCATTTTTTTTTGAGGTTGTTGGTTGAATTGATTACCGAAAATTTGTGGTTGTTGAACTGTAGGAGGATGTTTTCTTAGGAAAGAAGTCATTCCTGATGAAGTGACCATGGGTTCTGGAGCATTATTACTGACATTATTATTTCTTCTAACAATAGAATTGTTATTTCTTGGAATAAAGTTAATATTTGTGTGCGGGTTATGCAACCTTTGTAGACCCAAAATTATTTGTAGTCGGTTGTTAAAACTCGCGTATTGGATTGCTTTTGGAAAGTGGACTGTATTTTGATTGAAACACTGGTAAGCTGCTTTTAATTATGTATTTCACAAGCGTTACCACTACAAAGGAAGTCCGAACCACTTGACGATTTGAAAGAGAGTGTCAGAATGGCACCACCTCACGACGAGGCGTTCTCGGGGATGACGTATGACGGATGAAGTAATTGAAAAGGGCGCCATCTAGGCGAATAGATTCGTCTCAGAATAAATAGGTATCGCTAATGTAAATATCAATGGTAATTAAAATGGCAATACTAAAGTAATAAGCGCAAACATGCCCCCGGCCTTGAAAACACAGGATTTCAAAACACAAGCTTGAACATAAAGAAATAAACATAAAGAAATATAAAAGATATACAGGTACATATAAGAAATATGATTTTACACATATAAGCTAACATCTAATACACTTCAAAACAGAGTTCACTGAGTTTGTTCACTGTTCACTGACTGCGGATCAACTGGAACTGGCAGTGGACAAAGCTTCGGAAAGGACCGACGCACAACGCCATGCTGAGTGCGTACAGAAGCTACCCTCGCATAACCATCGCTGCCAGGATGAATAGCGACAATTCTACCTAACTTCCAATGAAGGGGAGGTTGATTGTCGTCCTTGAGCAAAACAAGGGTCCCTGGTTTTAACTCGGAATGGTGCAAGCGCCACTTGGTGCGTTGCTGTAACTCGGATATGTACTCTTTGCTCCATCGTCTCCATATGCGTTGATGAAATTGTTGAACGCGTTGGAATGACAATCGAGGTTCCGCAATTTCCGTTACATCCGGATCTGGTAGCGACGTAAGAGGCCTCCCAATCAGAAAGTGAGCTGGAGTTAAGGGTTGGAGGTCGTTTGGATCAGAAGAGAGTGGGGAGAGAGGTCGGGAATTCAATGTAGCCTCCACTTGAATTAGCAAGGTGCAAAACTCTTCATATGTGACAATTGAGGTACCTAACACGCGCCTCAAATGGTGCTTAGAAGACTTAATTCCGGCTTCCCATAGCCCACCAAAGTGGGGACTATGAGCAGGAATAAAATGCCAACTAGTTCCATCGTTAGCGACTGTTTCGCTAAATTTGGAACCATGATCAATTATAAATTTAGACAGCTCTATTAGCTCCGACTTCGCGCCAACAAGATTTGTGCCGTTGTCTGAATATACTTGTGCAGGTTTACCGCGGCGAGAAACAAATCGACGAAAGGCGAGGAGAAAGGTCTCCATGGATATATCAGTTACCAACTCAAGGTGAACCGCTTTTGCCGAAAAGCACACGAATAAGCACAAGTACGCCTTAGAGGTCTTGGCACCGCGCCCTTTTTGGTTCTTTACAAAAAAAGGCCCGGAGTAATCAACTCCTGTTTTGTAAAATGGAGGAGAAGGAGTAACGCGAGGCAATGGCAGGTTTCCCATGAGGGGTTTGGTGAATCTTGGAGAAAGTCGAACACAACGAACGCATGAACGAACAATCTTTCTTGAGAGGTTTCTAGCAGATGTTATCCAAAATTGCTCTCTTAGAGACGCTAAAAGCAGCTGAGGACCAGCATGAAGTAGTCGAATGTGGGCATCGAGAGCAATGAGTGAAGACAAATGATCTTTACCAGACAGAATGATGGGGTGCTTCTTCTCATAGGGAAAATTGGATTGGAGTAGCCGACCGCCAACTCTAATAATACCATCTGCGCCGATGAAGGATTAAGACTTAGAAGGTGCCGAAGAAACTTTTACAGAACCCTTCCCTTTCAAACCGGGCAACTCTTCGGGAAAATATTTAGGTTGAGACATTTTAACTAGACACATAAGAGCATCGTGTAAATTGAGGTTGGGAAACACGGGATGACAGACGCAGAAAGGCAAGTTATCGTGTTGCAATTCTTCATATTCTTTCATGAAGCTAGAATAATCGTTCATATAACTGAGGATTTGATTGGAATCGTTTTTCAAGGGAAAGAAATCGCTTCTCGGCTGTTTTGTAAGAATCGCCAAGCAACTCGACAGAAGCTTTGAAGGGAATAGAAACGATAAAACGACCATCTGAACTTCTGCGGGTATGTTGACTAAAGTGGTCTTCGCACGCCTTTTCTTCCGAAGAAAGTGCTCTGCTCTCCGGATAATGTTCGAGCTCCCAGAACCTATTAAGCTGATCAGGCAGATCATTAAGGCGGCTTAGATGACACCGAACTTGGACATCAGATTGAAAACCAATGGAGCCTGAAACTACCCAGCCGAAACGTGTTTTTTGGAGAATTGGAAGATTTGGACCCAAACGAATTTGTCCAATGCACAAAATGTTGAAGAAAGCCGAAGCGCCTATTAGAAGGTCAATGTCACCGGGTTTATAGAAAGATGGGTCTGATAACTTCAAGTTTTCCGGAATCTTGAATTTATCTATATCTATCTGGGATACCAGGAATACTGCCTGTAATTTCATCAAGAACAAGACAGAGAGATGAACTTTAAAAGAAGATTGATGAGCATGCACTTCAACTGCACATTTAGCATTCGCCAGAGATGCGGCTTGTGCCAATCCAGAAATAGATATGTTGACTGACTCAACGGGCAAATTCAGCCTTTTACATAGACTGGATTTAATGAAATTTGATTGCGATCCTGAATCCAGAAGTATTCTAATTGTATGAGGTTTTCCAAAAGAGTCAATGATCTGCGCAGACGCGGTAGGTAATAGAACTGAGCCGTATTCGAAGAAAATGCAGATATAGTTGAGGAGCGCTCCGGTTCCTCTACGGATGCGGAACAGGAAAAGGTTGAGCTGTTGATTGACTTGAATTCAGGTGTAAGCTAGTGTGATGTTTTGATTTGCAAAGACGACAAGTAAATTAGAACGACACTGAGTTACAAAATGTCCCTTAGATAAGCAATTGAGACAAACCTTTAAATCCTTTGCTTTGGCCAATCTCTCTTGAGGAGTTAGTTGGTGGAACCGGTCACATTTTGATAAATAATGCGGCTGTTTGCATAAAGGACACACAGGATTGCTAGAAACAAAAGCTTTTGAATGCGTTCTAGGTTTTTCGTTAGCCGGTTTCGATTGTTGGCACTCCAAAGATTCTAATAGATTCGCTATATTTTAATAAACCCTTTGAATTGATCGAGATTTGGCAACTGCGATCCTAAATTATTTTGAAGGTTTCCCATTCGCGGGCAGTAGTAGGGGTCCAGTTTCTTTGAAACTACGTGAATTAAAAGGGCATCCTAGAAGCTCAGCTTCTGTAGCTAATGATTTTAGTGCTGAAACGTGCTTAAAAAGTGAATCGTTCATTTTCCTTAATTTGGTAGCTGATTCCCTTGATGAGGTTTCAATTTCAAGTATGGACTTAAGGTGATTGTGTACAAGCATTCTGGGGTTGTTGTACCTTTCGCATATAGAATTGAACGCTACAATATAGTTATCGCTAGTAAATTCTAAAGATTTGATTATTTCCGCCGCTTCGCCGAAAAGAGATGCTTTGAGGTAGTGCAGCTTTTGAATATTATTTATTTCGGCGTTTTCATGGATTAAATTACTGAATATTTCTCTGAACTCGATCCAGTTATCAAGATCACCATGAAACTTTGGTAAATTGATGGTAGGCAATTTTATGAAAGAGTTAGCACTTGAATGTCCCGAAAAACCGTTTGAGCTCGTTATTGGCCACTTTGTTGGATCTTGATTTGGGATTAATAGGTGTAAGCATGTTTAGTAAAACCTCTGCTTGTGCAATGGCTTCAAAGTACTGACTTTCAAAAATCTCTAACTGCTCATTGTCTTGATCTGAATCTGTGCTAAGCTCGAGTATTTCCAAATGAAGTTCCTCAAAATCGGACAAATAGGTTATAGCAGAATCGAGCTGCTTTCGTAATTGCACTGTTTGAACAGAACTAACTACCTGCTCGGGATTTTCATGCGCATCCTGAATCTTAATTATAAATGCCCTAAACCGGGTCAATTTCCCTTTGAGGGCGCCTCTTTTGCGATTAAGATTGTCCATGATATTAAGTAAGAAATAACGGCACTAGTTAATGTTAGACAATCGGGACAATCCTGCAGTTGCAAGTGAAACGTAAAAGCTATTGATTAACGAAAGAAGGTATACGAAAATTAATTCAGAGATCAATTAGCTTAGAAAAATGTGGCAACAAATGCGTGCATGAAACACGTGTGTAGGTATGTAGTAGGTACCTCAAATTAAATAGCAGTTTAAGTGAGTTTGCAAATCGCATTCAGTAAAAACTTACACTGAATGTGAACAATAAATTATGGAAAAGTAAAAGGGATTGACTCACTCTGACTGTACAAGATGTCTGCTGCTCCTCTTCTGTGCACGTGGTTCGGATCCGGCTCGAAGGACCAAAATGTGCGGGCTATGCAACCTTTGTAGACCCAAAATAATTTGTAGTCGGTTGTTAAAACACGCGTACTGGATTGCTTTGGAAAGTGGACTGTATTTTGAGTGAAACACTGGTAAGCTGCTTTAATTGTATATTTGCACAAGCAGTTACCACTACAAAGGAAGTCCGAACCACTTGACGATTTGAAAGAGAGTGTCAGAATGGCACCACCTCACGACGAGGCGTTCTCGGGGATGACGTATGACGGATGAAGTAATTGAAAAGGGCGCCATCTAGGCGAATAGATTCGTCTCAGAATAAATAGGTATCGCTAATGTAAATATCAATGGTAATTAAAATGGCAATACTAAAGTAATAAGCGCAAACAATTTGTATGTAAGTTTTGGGGTCTTTGTTGTTGCTTGAAAGGGTTGAATATTGGTCTGAAATAGTTGTATGGAATGAATCTTGGACGATTAAAATTGAAGTTTTGATTTTGCATGGGCATCGGTGGAGATCTGTTGAAAAAAGGGCTGAAATTCGATCTGTTCTGATTGAATACATTTGTGTGAGGGTTTGGTTTTGAATTCATTTGTTGTTTAGATTCAGGTTGATTTTTGGAAATGAAATGTGTACGATTTGTGTACTGAATAAAGTTTTCTTCTTCCTTTGCAAAAGCCATTGCCTGTTCTAGTAAATTTGGGTTTGTTAATCGAACTACAAGTTGAATAGGGTAATTTAAGCTATTGAAGAATGTTTTTAAGCATAAATCATCATATTCTCCTTTGTTAAGAATTTTTAATTCAGTGGAATCGTTAGAATTATTAATTTTCGTGAATAGTAAACTTCTGGAATCTTGTAGTTTTAAGCCAAACTTAATGGTGTTTCATTTTTATCGATTCTCATAGAAAGTATGTCTTGTACTAGACAGTATTCAGATCTTTAGTCTGAAAATGTTTCGATTAAAGCATCTTTTACTTTCTGCCGAGAATTTAGCTCAATTCGAGACGCAATTAAATCTGCTGCTCTACATACTAATTTGCTAATGATAGTATCAAACAAACAAACATTAATAGGAGCATTTGCATCTCTATTTTGATGTGCCTGCAAGAAATGTTCGCAAGAAGTTAGGAATCTACTTAGAATTTTTGAGTTTCCGTCAAAACGAGGAATATTATCAGCTTGATATCTGATAAATTGATAATTTGGTTTTGACATTTTTATTTTTCATGAATCTATTGTAGTTTGAGGTGTTCTTAATTGTAGGTTTTCTAAAAGATTTGCCAGTTGATTGATATCTTTCAGATTGAAATGAAAAGTTTTCTCAAATATTTATCAATGGATAAATTTGGGAAATTGGCTTCATTTGCCAATAGGTTCCGCTATACTTGTCTTCCCCCTGGCCTTACTTATGGAGATTTGGCGATGTTTGTTGTTCTCTTCGCCGCACTAATTGGTTTTTGGACGATTCTTGTTCCACCCCCAAGCCCTTGAGCCCTTTCGTCTTGTTCTAACGATTGGCTTTACGTCCGATAGACACAAACCGTTAACACGACGACGACACGAATTCGATTTTTTAATTTAACAACCGTCTTGTTTATCCTACCGACTGCGCCATTTACGTGTGGGCCAATACAAAAACCCTTCTTAACAAAGGTCTTTTAGATACAGGATGCAAATAAACTGAACTACAATGGTTTGAATTCTTATTCGTAAGCTCGGCGTGTAACATTACCTTTTGCTTGTACACATCGTTTAAGTTGCCTGAATGTAACTTATATTACTGTTAAAGATTTTTATGTCCCGCTGGGGCCGTAGATCATTTCATATTCGGGCATTATCTAACGAAACATGTTATTCTCGATATTAACAGGCTAATTTTGAGATTAACATCCTTTAGAACGTTAACCCTATCATGTGTAATACCTACTGACAGAGTAAACTAGCTAAAAACGTATAAAAAACTGTTCTTATACTCCTATATTGCCAACTGGATGAGCCTTCAATGCCTCCACTTTAACCTCTCATTATACATGTTAATGATATCGTTACAAAGTTGAAAGCCCTGAATTGACTCATCAGTAACTTTCAAATAACTCTGAAATACTCTATTTAAACTTAACTGAAAAATCACATTGGTAACAGTTTGTAATGATGCACGGAAATCAATATTGTAAGTGAAAAACAACCAGCGTTTCCATCCCGATAAAGTTACAATTTTAATTCAATCTGAAAATCGACGATCGACAATTAAAATGATCCGGGATATTTAATTTAAATGCTTTTCGAAACTTGTTGGGTTCGGAAGTTTCTGGAACCTTCCGACAACTGCCACCGGCGAGCGAGCGAGATTCCTCTCGAGTATTCTCGAACATTATAGGTTAAGATTTGTATAGTTGAGTTGTTTTCGAACGCATTCTCCGCCTGTCTGGAAGCCTTAATTTGAGACGACTATAAATACTCGGCACCGTAGTGGAAAGTCATCAGGCACCGTAGTCTCCACTCCAAGGATGACAAGGAGAGAAAAACGCTCCATATAGGTCACATAATGCGAGGGGAACGGTATTAACTTGACTGAATATAGAAGGCACAATCAAAGGCAAGGGTCTGTCGGCAGGCACCAAAATTCTTGGCTGAAGGACATTGGGATATGGTTTGGTTGTTCATCTCTGGACATATTTCGTATGGATGTATCTGGAACCACGTTCGCTATTGGGATAGCCAACCTTCGAAAGAAAACGGCGACATGAAGAAGAATGCAGATGAAACTATATAAGAAATTATTGGGAAAGCTCAAATAAAAATGCTACGAACTATAAACTGAATTTTAAAATATATTCTTGGATTGTAACAATATACAAACAACCCACCTAGCTGACAGAAAGACAGCTTGCCTGTTTATGGACATTAACAAGGCTTTTGACAGTGTCTGGCATAGAGGCTTACTATACAAACTATACAAACTACACACACCAACATATCTACTAAACACCATGTTAGATTTACTTATGTAACATGTATATATATATCGGTTGGCAACAGTGCCACGACAGTAGAAATGACATTTGACAAACGGGGGTTAGATAACTGGTAACGGTTGGATGTAGAGAGAAATTCAATACAGTCCACACGAAGCAGTCGATATCGAGTTTTATTCCAACCATCCTTTAACCAAAACACGTGCAGGTTAAAGAAATGGTACTAGTTTGAGCCAGCTATTACAAAACGATTAAACATTTTGGTCCATTCGAACCAGATATCGTAAAAAAAAGCTCTATTTCCTGGTGCAAGTTGTAAGAGTGAAGCCAGTAAGTACTCCATTTTCTATTATCCTATTTTGCCTCTATTAGGCATAGATATAAGTACTCTAGAAGTTTTCACATGCCATTTTGAATATTTTACACTATCGGTGCTTAATATCATACACGGTTTTCTTCACAATTTTATATTTTTGTGTACAATTTTTAACGCCAACAGGCCAATAGCCACGTGGTAATCATTTCTATTTCACACTTCTACCTATTTTAACTATTTATCAAGTAAATATCCTCATTGAGATGAAAACTCAGATGGGGCAATTGATTTGCAACAAATTAAACAATTAATTAGAAGTCGTGGTTCTATTAAACAAAAACTAACGTTGGTTGATAAGTTTATCCAATTATTAAAGACTTCTCCCGATGATCAAAAACCGGCTCTTCAATAATGTTGAGCTGCGATTTAAGAACAGCATGAGTTTAATGGCAGATTTTGATGCTATTCAGTCAGTAATTGAATCTAGTTGTGACGAAAGAGACCTCCAAATACACTATAAAGAGAGAGAGGAGTTCGAAAATAATACTACAATGTCCAAGGTTTTTTAACTCAGTATTTGCAGTCTATTCAAGCAGATATGACAAATCCAGTGCATTCCAATGCATCCATGAATCCAGGTGACTCTTTGCAGAATATTTTATTGCCAAAAATGAAGTTGCCTACATTTTCGGGCAGTTTTGAGCACTGGCTTTCATTTAAACTAAATTTTTCGTCAATTATTTCAAGCAATTCAGCTTTATCAAATGTACAAAAGTTCCAATTTCTCAAAGCTTCACTTGAGGGTTATGCAGCCAGGCTGATTGAAGGACTGGACACCGTAAGCAATCCTTTCGCAACAGCATGGCAAATTTCTGGAAAGTAAATTGGTAAAAGCAATTTCTTTTAGACATTCATTATCAACAGCTTATAAATGTGCCACATATCAATAAAGAGAACTTTAGTCAATTCAGTCAAATGCTGGACCAGGTAACTAAACATGTCACCGCGATTGATGGAATACAATTAAATCCGCAAGATTTATATAATTCTTTGATTATTCATTTATTGTCGGGTAAGCTCGATAAAACGAGTTTAAGAGAATGGAAAGAACTTGAATACAAGTCAGAGTTACCAACACTGGAAGAATTTGTAGATTTTCTTAAAAACAAGGTAGATTTATTGCAATCTTTGGAAAAAGCTTTTCCAAGTAAGTTAAACATCTCATCGAATCACCAACCAGACAATTTCATAAACAAAACAATAACTTTCAAATGAATCTCCTAGCACACACATCAAGCAATACAATTAAATGCAACTTTTGCAAGAATAATCATACCATTTATAAGTGTGACAAGTTTATGGCATTGTCGGTTGCTGATAGATTGGAACAAGTTAAAAACCTCAATTTGTGCCTCAATTGTTTACGTACGGGACATTTTGTTGATAAATGTTTTTTGCGCCCATGTAAAATATGTAAAGTAGTTAAACATAACACCTTATTACATCAAGATAGGTTAAATAGTTCTATGGGAACAAATGCAGTGACGAACTTAAGCATGGTGGTTAAACAATCAGCTTCGATTTCAAATCAGGTTCTTTTGTCTACTGTAATGTGCAAAGTTAAAGATGTGGAAGGTAATTTTCATTTGTGTAGGGCCTTACTTGATTGTGGTGCCCAGTCCAATTTGATTACTGAACAATTTTATCTTCAATTAAAACTTAAATCTACGGCAACTAATATGTCATTGATTGGAATTAATCAGGTTGTTTCTGAACTAAATCGAAAGTGCAACGTTTCCATATATTCTCATAATTCCGATTTTAGCACTACTATGTCGTGTTTTGTGACTCCTACTATTGCAAACGATATTCCGTCATCATCAATTCGTATTCCAGATTTACAATTACCCAGTCAAATTAAGCTAGCTGACCCCGAATTTTATAATGCAAGAAGTATTGATTTATTAATCGGTGCAAGTTTATTTTGGGATTTGATCTTGGTAGGACAAATTCAATTAGGTAAATATCTTCCAACGTTGCAAAACACAAAATTTGGATATGTTGTGGAGGTTTTTGCCCTATTAAGCCAACAAACACTACGATTTGCAATTTTTCTAAAATACACATTCCTGAAGATGACCAGCTTAAAAAATTTTGGGAACTCGAAGAAGTTCAAATTTCATCGATCATAAGCAAAGACGATGAGGAATGTGAAAAACAATTTAAGCAGCATACGTACAGAAATGAGTTAGGCCAGTTCGTTGTCAAATTCCCATTAAAACATTCTCCAAGTTTATTAGGGAATTCCAAAATAATGCTATTCAAAGGTTTAAGAGCTTAGAGAGAAAATTTGTCGATCCTAACTTTAAAAAGCTATATTTTCAATTTATTCAAGAATATATTGAGTTAGGCCATATGACCAAAGTTTCGACTCCAGTTCAAGACCCTACGTCTATTTCATTTTTCTTACCCCATCATGGTATTATTAAAGAACATAACGTTACTACAAAATTGAGAACAGTGTTTGATGGTAGTTGCCCTACATCTACGGGATGGTCTCTCAACGATCTTCAATTTGTCGGACCTAAACTCCAAAACGATATTATAGACATTTTACTTCGATTCAGAGTTTACCATTATGTCGTTTCAGCCGATGTTTCCAAAATGTATCGTTGTATTGTAATGAATCCAGATCAAAGATCGTTACAACAAATTTTATGGCGCGATGATCCTAGTAATGATTTCTCGGTTTATCAATTAAATACCGTATCATATGGCACAACGTCAGCCCCCTTACTTGGCAATTAAGTGTCTCCAAACATTAGCTCATGACAATTCTTCTCGATTTCCTGAGTCTTGTAACACTATATTAAACGATTTCTATGTCGACGATTTACTAACCGGGTCAAACGATTTAAGAGAACTAAAAAATAGATGCGAAACAGTTTATAAGATTTTAGAAACTGGTCAGTTCATATTGAGAAAATGGGGTTTCTAATAATCCTAGTGTTATTGAAGGGTTTGATAATTTAACAATTTCGAACTCAGTTCTGAACCTTGGTAAAATGATAGTTGCAAGACCTTAGGAATACAGTGGCATACAACTGCTGACAAGTTAACTTATAATATTAAACAATTTTCAAAATGTAATCCAAGTACTATTACCAAGCGGCATATACTCTCTACTATTGCTCAGATTTATGACCCTTTAGGTCTTTTAAGTCCAGTCATTATTGTCTCCAAAATTATAATCCAACGATTGTGGAGTCTTCGAATATCATGGGATTAGCTCCATTCCTAATGATTTAGAGACACAATATCTTCAATTTCAAGTCGTCTAGCAAATCTGAACCAAATTAATCTTCCAAGAAATGTTGTCCCAAAAGGCTATTCCTTGGTAGAGATTCATTGTTTTTGTGACGCCTCAAAAGACGCATATGCGTCAGCTATTTATTTACGAAGTCAAGATGAGCAAGGCAATTTTAAAGTTTTCTTGTTATGTTCAAAAAGCAAAGTGGCGCCTTTGAAAACAATTACGATACCTAAACTTGAGTTATGTGCTAGTCTATTGGGATCTCAACTAGTAGAAATGGTAAAACAAGCATTATCTACTACTGTCCCAATTATAATGTGGTCCGATTCCCAAGTAGCGCTGAGTTGGATTAAGACGGAGCCCCATTTGTTACAAATATTTGTAGCAAATCGGGTATCCAAAATTCAGTCATTAGCAAGTCAGTATGAATGGAGGTACGTAAACTCCAAGGAAATCCTGCAGATGTTGCTTCGAGAGGAATCAATCCCGATTTGCTATTAAATCATTCTCTCTGGTGGGAGGGTCCTAGTTTCTTAAAGCTACATCAAAGTAGTTGGCCTGTTCACACCTTTAATATCGAGCTCGATTCTTTACCAGCACTCAAGAAAAAGATCCATAATTATGTTATCTTCGGAAAAATCCTATTCTTCACTTTTTACAAAGTTTTCAAGTTTTCCGAAGTTGCTAAAAGTGGTAGCTTTATGTTTTCGTTTCTGTGTAAATTTGAAACGTAGGATTTTGAAAGAAGATTTACTAGGTGGGGCCTATGTCTGTACTTGAGTTGAACAAAGCGAAGACAGCGTTAATCAAAGTGTGTCAGCAAGAATGCTTTCCGGTCGAAATGTCTCTATTACAGAAAAATAAGATCCTAGACAAAAAACATAAACTTTCGTCTGTCACTCCATTTCTGGACGGCGATGGTGTAATGCGCGTTGGAGGAAGATTAAATCTTTCCAACCTACCATATACGACAAAGCATCCAATTCTGTTGCATAATAAACACCCATTTACTCATTTAGTTTTTGAAAACAAACATAAAGCTTTGCTACATCCAGGCCCTCAACTCCTGTTAGCATGTATAAGGCAATTTTATTGGCCAATCGGAGGACTCAATTTAGCAAAAAAAATTACTAGGAATTGCTTAACTTGTTTTAAGTTTAAGCCCATTCCTTGTGCTTATCCAATGGCGAGTCTTCCAAACGACAGAATTAAACGAAGTTTGCCTTTTGAAATAACTGGAATTGATTACGCAGGCCCATTTTTTATTCTTAATAAAACAGGAAGAGGCGCCAAATTAACAAAATGTTATCTGGCCGTATTTGTTTGTTTTTGCGTCAAAGCAGTTCATTTAGAGGTTGTCTCTAGCTTAACCACTGATAGCTTCATTGCCTGCCTCAAACGATTTACCGCTAGACGAGGAATGCCGCGCAAAATATATTCCGATAATGGAACTACATTCCTGGGCGCCAGTAATGAGTTAAAAGACTTAGGACATTTTTTAAACAATACTCAAACGGCAGTGACCAATTTTACGAATCAATTCAATATAGAATGGAAATTTATTCCTCCTTATACTCCAAACTTTGGAGGTCTGTGGGAAGCAGCTGTCAAAAGCGCGAAACATCACTTGAAGCGTGTTCTGATCAACCAAAACGTAACGTTTGAAGAATTTAATACAATAGTAATTCAAACGGAAGGCATACTTAATTCTAGACCTTTATATTCTATGTCTACTAATCCTAACGATCTCAGCCCGATAACCCCATCTCACTTCCTTATTGGTCGATCTCTGCAACACGTTCCGGAATATGACTTACACGATATTAAGCCAAACAGACTTCCACGACTTCAACATGTCCAGCAGCTGTGCCAACAATTTTGGGCACAATTTTCGAAGCAGTATATCAGCCAATTGCACACCCAATACAAATGGAAGGAAGCTCCGACCAAGATTTCCAATGGGACCTTAGTGCTACTTCGGAACGACAAGCAGCCGCCCTATAGATGGCCTATTGGACGCATATCCAAATTGATGCCGAGCCAAGATGGTGTGCCTAGAACTGCGGAGATTACGACTGCAAGGGGACGAGTCCTCAGGTCCCTACGCCACCCTACATCCATTACCTCTACAGGATGAACCGACTAGTGATTTGGTGTAAATCTGTTATTCAGTTAGTTAACTCGTCATAAATATTTAAGATATTGCCGTTTTAAAGGTACCCTTCAAAAGGGGGAGTTATGTTAGATTTACTTATGTAACATGTATATATATATATCGGTTGGCAACAGTGCCACGACAGTAGAAATGACATTTGACAAACGGGGGTTAGATAACTGGTAACGGTTGGATGTAGAGAGAAATTCAATACAGTCCACACGAAGCAGTCGATATCGAGTTTTATTCCAACCATCCTTTAACCAAAACACGTGCAGGTTAAAGAAATGGTACTAGTTTGAGCCAGCTATTACAAAACGATTAAACACACCATAAAGAACTTACTAGAAAACAGACAACTACAAGTACGAATTGACAAAACACTGTCATTTTCTTTTTCCCCTGAACAAGGGCTCCCTCAAGGATCCCCGCTCTCACCGTTTCTCTACAATATACACTGCCATGACATATACAATTACAACTTACCAGACAAAAATCAAATCGACAGATCGACATACATATTACAATACGTAGGCGACACGGCACTTATTGTACATGACAAAACTACTGAGAGAGCAGCTCAAAGACTCCAAACACTAACAAACAACACAATGACATGGTTTTATAAATGGAGACTAACACCAAACGCGTCAAAAAACCAACTTCTGCTCACAAACCACAGACTCAACGCTGACTCCCCTACAACAGCTGCAGACGGACAAACGACACAACCAAAAAACGACGTAAAATACCTTGGAATCACAATTGACCACAAACTTAAATTCACTAAACACATACGAAACATCAGGGCAAAAACAATAAAGAGAATAAAACACTTCCGATCACTAACCTACAAAGACAGAGGAATTAGCACAAACACCGCCACCAAAACATATAAAGCTATTTGTCGACCCTTGCTAGACTATGGACATATAATCATGACCAACGGAACAGAAAGGACAAAACGTTATATACAAACAACTAAGACTAATAACACGAATAAGACACCCCCAAAACCCACTACACAACCCCTCCACCCAACTACTATACGAACGCACAAACGTGACAAAGATTTCGGAAAGACTCATACATCTACAGACAAAATGGACAAACAACCCCTACAACTGGACCATACTGAATCCCCTTTGTCTTACAAGACCAACCAGACAATCCCGCTTCCGTTTCCCTACATCAACGCTACTCGAACACATACGCGTCGCAGCTTCGTGAAATCTCTAGATCCCAGAAGCTGCTAGAGGATCCATTTTGTTCTTGGCTGACCAAATACTATTTTTAATTGTCTTTGTCGGTTTGAAGACGATTTTCAACTGTCAATGTTTTATTTGAACAGTTTAATGTTTTGGAATTATTCGGAAAAATATGCAAATTTTAACAGCTGCTGCGTGCCACAGAAATCGGTGTTGTACCCTAGCTCATGCGAATTTGGATATATTTCTTCTCAAGCCCCAAGAGGAGCTAATAATATACGCGCTGACATGTTTTACTGTATAAAAAGGTCATCACAAACCGCCCAGTGAGCCTCCAAAGTTGCGTGTTTTTAAACCTTGATCACTTGCTTACTTCAAATAGAACCCCTCAATTTTTTTTCAATTTTCGGATTGATTGTCAAATTTTAGGGCCAGTTTACGTAAGGTGTTGTAACTTTCAAACTTTTAAAACCGTTTGTAAGTTATTCAAAATTTAAAACATTATTTTGTTTTTATTTTGATCCAGTAGGCTGGCTACTAGGTCTGGGTAACACAATGGATTTTCAGGTGTTGACGCACCGTTAATCTCCGACGGGTCCACTTTAACTCAGAGTGGTAACCCAAATCGTCAGAATCATCACCATTAGGCAAATTTGATTTTATAGTTCGATCACATTTAATTCACAAACACTTGACTGACGCTGCATATATTTTTATCCTCTTCCTTTATATGTGACTAGAGCATGACGAGTTTTCACCGCACTTTGCCTTTAACGCTTGAAGTATATGGACTAATTAAATCAATAATTTTAAGGTAAATTGATAGGGCGCGACAGTCGAGTTCCTTGGGCACCGAGATCGCCAGACTTAAGAAAATATTTTTTTTGTATGAGGTCACATGAAAACAGTATATCAAACTGCTCCGACTATTGCAAATGATATGAGACAACGAATAATTCATGCCCTTAGAAATGATACAAATATTGAGAAGTCACGAGAAACAAATGGGCCTTTTCCGGCAAAACTGCCAATACCTGCCAAGAAAAGGCGGGATATTTTGAGAATGTGAATGCGGAGACGTGTGAATCTCTAATGAATTCTAATACAAAATTATAATTTAATGCTTTTCCGATGGTCTAGGTGAAAGGAACATTGTGGTCATGATACTTATTCCTCTTTAAACTCAACTCACAGATGTGAATAGGAATTAACAAAAGTTTGGTTTTTGCGTTCATGTCAAAATGTGGCCGGTTGACTTGATGAAAATAGAACTTTAATAATTGTCTAAACTTTTACCGCTTCTAATATCTTCGAAACAAACGGTAAGTTTTGAGGTATTCGTATTCGTTTTATTTGCAATAAGCAATTTATTGAAGTTTAAAAACACGCACAAACTCATTGGGCGATTCGTAAATAATTTTTTATAAATTATTATTGTGTATACTTTCCTGACTGTATTTCAATTCAAATTAAAATAAAATTCCTGTGTTCCAGTCAATTATATTGTTTATTATTTTATTACAAAAACGTTTCGGTGTCTTTCCCCACCATCATCAGTATGTATGCTTGGCTGTTGCTACATTCAAATTTGGCAACGAAATTCTTTGTTTTTTCGTTGCAAGGAATTTTATTTTAATATAAATTATTATTTATTTCCAAATCCAGCAAGCGGTTAGGGTACATCACCGATTTCTGTGGCACCCAGCAGCTATCAAAATAATGCGAAAACCTTAAACTTTTCAGATAAAACATCTGAAATAAATCCGAGAATAGTGAAAAAGAGGGTTTTCTTTTGAAAAAAACATAGTTGGTTACTACCACACATTTACGACGCACCCCGTATACTGACAATAAAGAGAATTTTGAAATACACGCCGCATAGATGTCAAAATCTTTCGTCGGAAACTTTTCTTTCTCAAATTCATATTTCATTATTATAGACAATTTTTGTGAAAAACAGGGCACTAAAAGCTCATTTTATTGGAACTGAATCTGTACTAATTACTAATGCATAATAACGCCTAACCGCATGTGGATAATGTAAACGAATTTCTGGACGATGTTAAGACTGAACGGTTACAGTAACACGCTGTGAGCATTCATAGGAGCAACTTCATAGAAGAACTCGTCGTTCAGAATTACCACGAAGTCTCATTGACCGGCGTTTAGCGTTGGAAAAAAAATCTTTTAAATTCGATGTGAAGTAGCTTGCAGGCTGTAATTACAGCAACATGTGGACATTCACGGTATTAATTTCTAAACTTTTTTTTTTGTTTATTTTTTATTGTTTTTTGATAATTAAAAATTGTATTTATTTACATAAACCGATATATTTTATTCCTCAAAAATGTAAATACTGCGTGGGACAGACCGCAGGTATAAAGCAACTTTATTTACTGCTCACTTTGGTTTTTTGTTTGCTTCTAGCCATACAATAAGAAAAAAACCACTAAACCAAAGTTTGCCGTAAAATATATAAACGACCTCTTGTTGTACATTGCTCTTCAGAAATAAACAGCCAATCTTTTAAGTATTGGCTTTTACCTTGTGGCTTCTTAACTTACAATATGTTTACAATAGCGGCCCTTATATTTACGATGAACCCTTCTGAAGCAAATATGTAGCAATATTATTACACTAACTATTCAGGAGAATATTCATGCTCGGTTTAGATAGTGCGGTTCCTAATTGGCACTCTCATCAAAATTCCATGATCCTTGCAAGGTAAATAATTAGGAATGTGCTTATGCTGTTTAATGGTTGTTTTAGGTAAAGCAGGTATATTACACACATATTAATTAATTCAATTAAGAGAGGAGAGCGGCAAGCTAAATTTCAACTTATTTTAAAGAAATTCGGCATGTATTTAGGCCGTTTTGTGATGACCGCCCTGCGGAAATCCTGCAAAAGCTGGAAACGATCGGCATAATTTTTACATAAATTGCACACTTTGACATGCATGTATATCTTTGGGTTTTCATATACTATTTAAATTACTTGAACTGACGTGTTTGGGTCAGCGTGGTTTAAAAATACATGCATTTTTATTCACGCTCTATTACTACATATTCATATACATTCGTGTACTACATATTCAGTACATCCCCCAAGTGTTTATTACTAATACCCGACAATTCGTCATTTCCGTCATGGTTTGATTTGCACATCCTCATTGCACACTTCTTTTACCTTTATTCGTTCAAAATTGATTTATTCTTCGAATGAAAATTACATTTCTGTATGAAATTTCCTAAGGCAATGATGAAAATACGAATACCAAGAGTGAATATAAGGATGTCACAATGTATAGAGATATTGCATTGCAAATTAAATTTCGTTTGCGCCAGGCAATAGTGCTTTTGAACAAAAATATTCGGTTCTACACCCAACTACTATACGAACGCACAAACATGACAAAGATCTCGGAAAGACTCATACAGCTACAGACAAAATGGACAAACAACCCCTACAACTGGACCATACTGAATCCCCTTTGTCTTACAAAACCAACCAGACAAACCCGCTTCCGTTTCCCTACATTAACGCTACTCGAACACTTACAAACGCAACGGACTAGTGGACAATAAAATAATTTCTTCTTGCCACTGAAATCTTATTTATTTAATAGTATTGTTAACCTAGAATAAGAGAATTTTCATATTTGTTTTTTATTTAGATTAAGACTGCATGTATTAAACAAGGGCAGAAAGACCGATAGGTCGATAGCCTTTTTTAGAAATAAAGATGTTTACTACTACTATTCGGTTCTAGATCTGTGAAGTCGGTTTTAAGCAGGTAAAGTAGTACTATTCAGTGTTTTTAAGAAGTGGAATAAAACTATGTTTTGGAGTATTTCTTTATAGGTATTTCCTATTTGAATTGTTGCAGTGATAAAAGATTAACCGTTCTTGCGGCTCTATATTTTTCCATCAAATCCCTTCATCTTAGGCCTCTTTGAAAATAAAACTATATTTTCTGCCACAGTTCTGTCGAATGTTGCATTTTAAGATGAAGTTTTATCGTGTTGTATCATTATTTTTGTCTGTTTTATAGTGCAACACGAGACGCTGATTATAACTGGATTTTGATTAAAGCTACAAGGGTTTTCGATTCAATAACTGAAACCGTATATTATTAAACATCTTTAACAAAAATAATTTTACTCTTTGCGGACCCCTTATACACTCAGTTACAGTGCAATTATAATGCAAAAGAATTTTTCATCACATAGAAACACAATTATTGTAGAAAAATAAAAGCAAAGCCGCAATCATGTGATCGTATTAATTACAAAAAAACATTTCACAATGGCTTCAGACAGGTTCTGCCCGTGTCCATTAAAAAATCTTACGACGAAGGTTATTAAATATCCATTTAAATATAGTTTCTATATTTATCATCTATATATAGAAATTTGTGTGAAAGCTTAACTTCAACGGCTTCTTTCTGTATTCGCGAATGGTACTTAATAAAACATAAGTAAGTGTATCTATAGGAAATTTTTCTGTGTCGAATTTCTTCCAGACATGTTGTTTAAATATAAATGACAAATTGAATTTTAAAAATTTGCCAGATCATAACTCCAATAAATACTAAATAACTTATACTTCGTGTACTCGCTTTTCAACAATAAAATTTCCCCATTTTTCCTCCTCATGTAAACGCTTAACTTTATATGCATTCCAATAGAATATTTACCAGAATATCGTGCCAAATCCAAATTGTGCCAGTAAAGCTTTAACTAGAAAAAGAATGCACTTTAATTTTCTATCCCAGAGAATTTGCTTCGTTTTCGTTGAATGCTACACGTTTAGAGGCTGATGGCAAGCAGTAAAGAGCATCACATACTTGAGAACGGGAATGTTTTAAACTTTCAACACTAGTTATGAGATTCACGTCACTTCACTAGATCCTGCAAAGAGAAATTTTCAAAAAATATAAAATATTGGATGTTTGAGTGGAACTTGAAGCAGATGTCAACGCTGTTGAAATGTTGTGTATTATTATTTGAGTCGTTTGTATTGTTAGTAAGTAAATTGCAGATTTGAGAAAATTTTTCAATTTTTCTTCGACTTGACGTAAAATAATTCGGTTTGTGAAGGTATTTTCTAAATGAACGCATGATGAACAGAAGCCGGTTCATGGCCAATGGTTCGCAGTTTTCTAAGCTGTAAAAGTTTATAGCAATTTTTAATATTAGGTACAAATGGTCAAAAAACGAATAAAACTGAAGATGTGTATTTTTCGTTTACGAAATATGATACAGACTAATAACTTTTTGTTGGTAACCATATTTGAAAGTTGGCCTACAAAATAACATAACATTTTATTACTTTTCAATGTAAATAAATGAGGAATTCTGATAAATCCTGATTTATTATTAATTCAATTGATTTAAACTATTTAAATAAAATATATTTAACTCACATGTAAATGCAAGGGCAGAAGGACCGATTTGATCGAAAGACATAAAGATTATTATTATTTTGTCGAGAAACGATGTTCAGCATTTGTTGGAACATTAGAGAGTTATTGAAAATTATAATTACTGTCATGCAGTAATTACGATAATCCTTAATTTAATACTGCTTTAGCTTTATTTCGTTAACGAATTGATGGTTATTGGAATCTCTAGTTCACTGCTTCCAATAGTTAAAGTGTCTCTGCGCCTAACCGTACAGAATTAAATTAATTTTGCGTTGTTGACTTTATATTGTTTACCTTTTTATATGATTTTGGATGCTGTTTGAGCAGTAGTAGTAAACATCTTTATTTCTAAAAAAGGCTATCGACCTATCGGTCTTTCTGCCCTTGTTTAATACATGCAGTCTTAATCTAAATAAAAAACAAATATGAAAATTCTCTTATTCTAGGTTAACAATACTATTAAATAAATAAGATTTCAGTGGCAAGAAGAAATTATTTTACTGTCCACTAGTCCGTTTCGTTTGTAAGTGTTCGAGTAGCGTTAATGTAGGGGAACGGAAGCGGGATTGTCTGGTTGGTCTTGTAAGACAAAGGGGATTCAGTATGGTCCAGTTGTAGGGGTTGTTTGTCCATTTTGTTTGTAGCTGTATGAGTGTTTCCGAGATCTTTGTCATGTTTGTGCGTTCGTATAGTAGTTGGGTGGGGGGGTTGTGTAGTGGGTTTTGGGGGTGTCTTATTCGTGTTATTAGTTTTAGTGCAATTTCTTCTGTTATTTGAGTATAACGTTTTGTCCTTTCTGTTCCGTTGGTCATGAGTATATGTCCAAAGTCTAGCAAGGGTCTACAAATAGCTTTATATATTTTGGTGGCGGTGTTTGTGCTAATTCCTCTGTCTTTGTAGGTTATTGATCGGAAGTCTTTTTTTCTCTTTATTGTTTCTGCCCTGATGTTTCGTATGTGTTTAGTGAATTTAAGTTTGTGGTTGATTGTGATTCCAAGGTATTTTACGTCGTTTTTTGGTTGTGTCGTTTGGCCGTCTGCAGTTATTGTAGGGGAGTCAGAGTTGAGTCTGTGGTTTGGGAGCAGAAGTTGGATTTTTGACGCGTTTGGTGTTAGTCTCCATTTATAAAACCATGTGATTGTGTTGTTTGTTAGTGTTTGGAGTCTTTGCGCTGCTCTCTCAGTAGTTTTGTCATGTACAATAATTGCCGTGTCGCCTGCGTATTGTAATATGTATGCCGATCTGTCGATTTGATTTTTGTCTGGTAAGTTGTAATTGTATATGTCATGGCAGTATATATTGTAGAGAAACGGTGAGAGCGGGGATCCTTGAGGGAGCCCTTGTTCAGGGGAAAAAGAAAATGACAGTGTTTTGTCAATTCGTACTTGTAGTTGTCTGTTTTCTAGTAAGTTCTTTATGGTGTGTAGTAGATATGTTGGTGTGTGTAGTTTGTATAGTTTGTATAGTAAGCCTCTATGCCAGACACTGTCAAAAGCCTTGTTAATGCCCATAAACAGGCAACATTGTTGGCCAAAATTGTACATTGTTGGCCAAAATAAAGAGCGGATGAACAGTCGAGTGATGCTGTTTGAAACCAAATTGGTAGGTAGGTATATACTTTCCAATCACTTTTTCAAGCCACTGCTTCATTATGCATTCAAAAATCTTGCCCAGTACTGGAAGCAGTGTAATTGGTCTGTAGTTGCTCGGTTGTGTATTGTCCAGTCCATTTTTGGGTATAGAGATTATTAAGCCGTTTTTCCATGTTTCTGGGATTCTGCCATTTGTGATGCAGTTGTTCAATTCAGTTAGGATCAGTTTGTGTGTTTCTTGAGTTAGGCTTTTCAAGAGTTTTGCCTTAATTTTATCTTTCCCCGGTCCAGTATTCTTGATGTGCGCTAGGGCTTCATCCTACTCTGTGTCTGTGATCAGTTTGTCGGTACAGTTTGGTGAGCTGTTAAAATAGTTCAAGTCCAGTCGTTGATCAAGTTCCAGTTGTCATTGTCGAAGTTAGGGTTTGTCGATATGCTGAAGGCCCTTTGATAGTGTCTGGCGAATGCGTCCGCTTTCTCTTTCTCTGTATAGCGTTCTATTCCGTTTTCGTCAATTGTGTCAGTAGTGCCAGTCTTCATGTATTGGGCCAGTTTCTTAATTTTTCGCCAGTATGTTTTGCCTTTGTCCTTCTGTATTTCTTTACATGTTTCTAGCCATTTGTCTTGTCGGTATTGTCCAATCAGAGTTTTAATGTTTCTGTTAAGTTGGTTCATTGTCTTTTTTAGGTCGTTATTTTGAGTGTTTGTATATAGTCTGTACAGTTCTCTCTTATGTTTTATTAGTCTCAGTATGTATTTGGGTAGTGTATGTCGGTAGAAAGCATTTTTTATTTCCGGGCTAAATTTTCCTATGGCTAGTGAAAGTTGTTGTTGTATGGTTTCTATTGAAATGTGCTGTGCTTGTGATTGAATGTAGTCATGTATATGTTGTTTCACTTTGTCTATGTCAGTCTTTGTTAGGTTTAAGTTTTTCTCTATAGGAGTTGTATTGGAGGTAGGTTGCGTATGTTGTAAGTCTATGTTAAACGTAATAGCCAGGTGGTCGGATCCAAGTTCGTTGGTTAAGTTTATGTTGTTGATGGTGTTTGTCAAGTTTCTTGTGTGCAGTAGAACGTCTGGTGTTGAGTCTGGGTTTGAGGGCATCAGAAAAGTTGGTGGGGTGTGCTGTTTTATAAAGTCGGAATTGTGCAAAAATCTTTGTTGTTTCGTTTTGTTTGTATTCAAGTTAAAGTCGCCTATAATTATTGTATATTTATAGATGCTCGCTTTAGTCAGTATGTTTTGTTCTAGGTTGGAGTGTGGGTGTATGTATGTCAGAAATATGTGTATCAGGTCGTTTAAGTAGGGTATGGTAAAATGTAGACAGTCGTTCAAAGGGTTGTTGAGGGAAGGAGGATTTGCTCTTCCAAGTTTAACTTTTGGTTTTAGGAGAGCTGCGACCCCGCCCCTGGCATGATTGATGGTATTTCCATGCCTATAGATATACTGCCAATTTCTGTACGTTGGTGTTTGTCCTAGTTTGGTTTTAGTCTCTAAAAATATGCAGCAGTCTGTGTCGTGTTGTTCTATGTAATTGTAAATAAGTGGTTTTTTGCTGTTAAGTCCGTTGATGTTCGCGTAAAGTACTTTCAAATTGAATCTTGTATGCTCGTTACTGTCTGTCTCACTTGTTCGCAGGGTTCAGTTGCAGAGCGTCCCTCGGGCAGGAGCATGTCAAACATTAGTATGTAGACATGGTTCCCGAAGAAAACAACGGAGGTGTCAATGTCGAAGTCTTCTATAAATTGTTTTCGTAGGTTTTTTTTAGTAGTTCGTCTCTGTTGGTATTGTTTGTCTTGTTAAGTTGATGTTTGTATTTGTTTATGATATGGTCATGTGTCGTAATGGGTGTGTGTATTCTACTTGCCACTGTCGTTGTCTCCGCAATCCCGGACGTACGTTTGTTTACACATTTTATTTTTACGTTTGGGATTACGACGATTGGGGCTGTCGGTCGTTTTGGACACTTCATACTCCATGCTGCGTGGTCCGCTGAGTTGCACGCTGTGCACTTGGTTGGCAGTGGTGACTCGCATTTGGATGTTGGATGGGGTCCCTGGCACTTGTTGCATCTTGGTGATTGTTTGCAATCTTCAGTTTTGTGGCTGAACAGGTTGCATTTGCCACACGGCGCAGGCACGGGTGCTGGTGGTTTGCTTTCGGTGATTTTGAAAATGCGGCCCAAAAAATGAACCGCACGGTCGTTCATCAACCTTTCGTATGTGGATATGTCGCCGGTTATTAATCTCATCATGCGTGTGGGTGCGTTGCGCTCTCGCGAGATAATTCTCCTGCAGAACCTTATTCTGAAGCCCTGCTGCTCCAGGCGTTCCATAAACATACTGTCTTCAATGTCCAGGTCGACCCCAGTGGCGACGACTGAATATGATGGTGTAATCTGGTGGTGACCTGACTTTTGTTGTCGGATTAGTGGGAGGTTAGTATTCCTTTGCAGTTTGAATGCTGTTACAAGGTTTTCCTGTTTCAGTTTTTGTCAAATTTGTGTTGCTTTGTCTTCATTGTTGGTTTTAATTAGAAAGTGATTATCTTGTCTGACAATCACATCCTTGTTGTTGGGGTTGAGTCCCTCCCACCTGATTGCAAGTTGGACTCTGGTGATGGTCGACAATGCGTTCGCTGTGAATGTGTGCGAATACGTGGGAAATCTTGTTGATGTTGTCTTGCTGTTTGTTGTTTGGTTTTTATTGGTTGTAGACTGATAGTCCAAAGCTATTCGTTTGGCCTCAGGTGTTGGCGTTGTGGGGGTTGGCTGGGTTGGCTGGGTCGTCTTCGGTTTTCTGCCCCGTTTTTTCGATTGTGGCTTTTTGAACCCACCATCCTGGGAGGCATAATCCGATTCGGATTCTTGCGAACTCCCAGGGTTCATCCTTTCGTTTGAATTCTACTCGTATATTCTCGTTGAACGATAAATGCGATTGGATTCTTCAAATTCTTCAAAAAACGACCTTGCTTTAAATATGCTAATACTGACACGTCTTATCACCACGAAGCTCGGTTTAAGACTCGCTGTTTGAGCATTTCTCCGTAATTGTTACAATGAAGGAAATTCTAGAAGCCGCAGTCATAGGCAGAGCAAATGAAGATGAAATTGAACAAATAATTTTGGAGTAAGTATATGAGAATGAAGGAATAATATTTTTTCTTTAGAACAAATGACCGTAAATGAACCTTAACCGGGTATTTTTATTTTGGCTCATTTTGAAAGAAACTCCTCTGATTTAAAACTCAAAAAGTGGGTGGCAATAGAAACTAGGTTTTGCATAAAATGAAATAACCTGCAGGCGGAAGTGAGAAATGTCACCTGCCAGTTTAAAGTATAAGGAAATAACGCTGTACAGTATAGCTGCACAATTAGCTCCGAGCACTATCATGATTGGGATTCCTCATTTTTAGACTCAACTGCGCATGGGTATATGTCAACAAAACCTAACTTTATTACTGCTTGGCCTTATTTGGCCGTACAAGAACTCTCTATTTTTAAGAATTTCCGTGGTAATTCGGCAGTCTTCCCAGCTAGACCTCCTGAGTTATTCCAGACAGTGCCTTTGACTATAATACATTTTAAACTTTGCCCTGCTCTAAATTAAATGTCAACATAAAATCTTTTACAAATTTACTAGATTCGCGGCGATATTAATTACTTAATTGACATAAAATATATTTGACTCACATGTTAATGCAAGGACAAAAGGACCGATTTGGTTGATAGCATTTTTCGAAAGAAATTGAAATTATTATTATTGTCATATTTAACTGTAGTCAGAAATGTACATTTACATTGCTTACAAATCCACCATTATTCGAGTGATTTGCTTGACAGCGTCAAAAGTGTCTTGAAGATGTGTAGGGCTTTAATAAAAGTTGATACCTATCTCGATATTATAAATTCGTTTTCATGTATATTCGGCGTTGCTTTTGTAGTTCCATTTATGGAATATATTGGCAATATTCAGCTGAGCATGTCTCCATTTTAAAATTGACTTTCCCACAATCTTTGCTTATAAAGCGCTTCTAGAAAAGTAGAAAAATTCATACTGGAAGTAAATTTGTTCCCTGTCCGATAAGGGAAAATCGGCTTTTTTATATTTGTTTTTGGCCCAATCGTGATATCTTAAATAAAATACTATTATCATATCATCTTTTTCTCCCGAAAGAGACAATGGAATATTTAAGATAAGAAAGAACATCACCTACACATCTCTACATTCGGCCTACAGCAAAGTTTTAACATTATTTCATTTTGGGACATTATTATAGCTATATTTTAACTTTTTACCTTATTAATCTATTTGCAGAGAAGTCGTAAAATATGATGGAAGACACAGAGATAAAAGCCGTCACAAATCTGAAGTTCTAAAATATTAAAAGCTTTGCGAGACAGGAATACAAAATGAAGATTTCTACACCTTGATTCAGTTTACTTCGTGAGTCTGAACCATAATATACCTTGCGCAATATAAAATTAGTTCTAAGCTTTCAAGTGAAAGCCGAGAATGGCGTTTTCCTGATACAACCTGTATTTTAAGTAATCGATTGTAATATTTGATGATCTTTAAATCACATCACTTTGTCGGTTTATGCACTTCTGAACTGAAAAAGCAAATAATACGATTAACTGAATTTCTCCCGTTGTGCTACTCATACCAAACTAAATATGCAAGGCAAGTAAGTATTTATTTAGCAATTTAGAGGAAAATAGCACCATCGCTATGCTACCAATTTCTCGCTTTAGATTGTTGCTTTTGTCGAAATGCAAATTGAAATTGTAAATAGCGAAGTTATTTAGTATAATTGGCCAAGTCTAACTAATTATATCATTGCTGATTTTAAGGGTTTTCTTTTCAGATACTTTTATGCCAATACTTCCTCAAAGAATTTTATTTGCAAGCCAATTTTTAAGTTCATTGCTTTCCATTCCAACACAAATAAAGCGCGTAAGCTGAGTTGAAAATAATCAACATATTTTTCAAATCTATATTTGAAATAAGCTTTAGGTCTAAATTATTTTATATTTACAGATATTACAATCTTCACTAATTGAGGCCCCTTTTACTTTTTCATTCATTTTCATTTCATTATTCGATATCATTTACATTTTTTTTTACTGTAAAAGATTGCATCAGATTTGTTTTAATTTTAAGATGTACATATTTGTTTTCATTAAACTGCACCTTTTAGAACACACTATCAGAAATTTAAAGACATTTAATTAAAGATGGTTTTTAAAATGCGTTTTACAGAACATTGGAAAAATAACCAATTAACCGTGTTTTTTTGCTGTTTAAATGAAAACAATAATTAGTACTTACATTTACACTTGTTTTGTTTTGAAAGGTTACTGCTATATTACAGTTCAAGCGTGTATTTACTACCGCATTTGAATTGATTATTTATGAGCATATACATAGAACGTATCGGGATGTACGCATCAACCAAAATATTATGATTCCATATTGCATGCTTGCAATTGCATTGCAATTCGGCAAACCGTCCACCTATAATTGCTTCATCATTGTCTAATTATTCTCGGATACGCACTTATAGATGTGGCCCAAGATTAAATCGACAAAATGTGTTTTCTATTAAAACGTTGAAATGGTAATAACATGGTTGTCTGAGTTTTATTACTACATTTCTTGGGTACGCCGAGCACAGCAGCATTTCCACTAATTGTCGAAACTTATTTTTAAAGTAAATAAATTCTTTAATATTTGGCATAACTTTGGGTTTTATTTTAGTTAGATATATTTTTTGAGTAAGCAAATGTTCAAACTGGATTAGAATATCACGAAATGAATACTCACGTGAAGCATACTAAGGTCCGCTTAGACGACGGAAGCTTCAGTTTAATTTAACTGAATTCAACCTGAACCCGAAGTCAAGCTAGAAGCCAAATGTGTCACCATCGAACGAATTTCTTCTTCTTCTTCAAGTAGCACTACAACCCTATGCGGGTCTTGGCTGCAAGCACAATTTGCCTCCATCGACTTCTATCTGGCATTGTTTCCTGTTCATTTTCCGATCGATAGATATACAATATCCGACATTGTCCCTCAATCTCATTTTAGGTCTTCCTGGTGGTCTTCTGCTCGTCGGTGCTTCCTGCCATGCAATTTTCAGCAATCTGTCATCCGGCGCTGTGTATATGTGCCCTGCCCATCTCAGTCTTTGTGACTTTGCTGCTCTCACAATATATCCCTGGTACAATTGTTCTAACTTCGCGTTCGTTCTTATTCGATTTTGCCCTGAACTAGGATCCTGGGTTGGTCCATATATTTTTCTAAGAATTTTTCGCTCAACTCTTCGCAGGATGTCCTCGTTGGCTTTGGTTAGGGTCCACGCTTCACATCCGTACATGACTACCGGTCTCATAGTAGCATGGTACAATTTTTGTTTTGAGGATCGCGACATTATTCTCTATTGGAACAGTCTCTTAGTGCATAATAGCATCTATTACCGCTCTGTATGCGGGCCTTCACTTTTTTATTCATGTTGTTGTCTGTTGTGATGAGTAAGCGGAGGTATTTGAATTCTGAGACCCGTTCAAAATTGTAGGTGTCAATGGTTACATTTTGCCCTAGTCGATCTCTTCCCTGTCTCCGGGAATTAAACATGTATTTTGTTTTGTCTTCATTAATACGTAATCTTACTGTGTCTGCCTCCTTTTCTATTTTTCTAAACAACTTTGATTTCAATGGTGGTTTCACTGACAAGATCTATATCATGTGCAAATGCCAGTATCAGGTTTGGTGCTTGAAAAAACATCTAGGTCAATGTTAGCTCGTTTGATCGGTGCGTCCAAAACGATATTGAACAATATTGGAGACAAACTATCACCCTGTTTCAAGCCGTTGTCCACCACAAAGTTTTCTGACATGTTGTTCTCAACTTTAACACAGCAACGGCTGCCCTCTATGCACACTTTTGTAATATTTGATTATTTTCTTTGGCATTCCACATTCTGCCAGGGCTGCCCACACATGGTCTCTTAAAACGTTATCATAGGTTTGTGAATAGTGAACATTTGATCTATCGTTGACCTGCCCGGTCTAAAGCCGCACTAATAATCACCTATCGATTCTTCGGCGTATAGTGATATGCGGATTAGAATCAAGTTTGCAAGCACTTTATATGCGGTGTTGATGAGAGATATCCCTCTGTAGTTTTTGCATACCTGATAGCTTCCTCTTTTATGTAGGGGTAAAATAACACTCTGTTTCCAGCTTTCCGGAAATGTTGAAGGGGATAGTATGTTTTCCTGGCGCTTTGTTATTTTTTAGGCGTTGTATGGCCTGCGTCACTTCTAGAGTTGGTTCTTCGGTTTTTATTTTGGCGGTTAAATACACCGGTATATTCATTGTGTCGCCCTTTGTTGCATTGAGGAGTGTCTGAAAATGTTCTTTCCATGTTTTTAATACCTCTGTAATGCCGGTGATGAGTTCACCATTACCTGAGCGAATTTCGGATACCCCAAATTTACACTTAAACCTGTTTCGAACTCCAGTGCAACTTGAACTGGGATTGAACTGGTGTCGTGCAACCGGCCCTCAGGGCTCAGGTTCAGGTTGAGTTCAGTTGGACCCAACCGGGACTAAAAAGTCGTAAAGTCACTTCTTACATTTTGTCAAGTCTTATAGCATTCATATTATAAATAAATAAATTTCTTGTTTAAGTAGCTTCGACATTCCAAAATCCAATTATTTCAGATTTACATCAAACTACCAAAGTCATTGTTCACAGTTTTCCATTATGAGCATGTGCATGTCCATCATTTCCTACTTCGTAATTGGAAACTTCTCAAAACATGCTGAAACTCTTTCTAAAGCTATGAAATATAGACATCATCCTACCCCAAGCACACAAAGCGCTGTGTCGAAAAACCTTTTTAATTTTTCTACTTCGCTTTCCACACTTATTATTGGAGAGGGACTGTTTTTCACATCCTGGAACTCCATGTGTGCGATGAAGAGTATTTACGACCCGCGAAAATATATTGTCTCTAAAATTTCTGAGCAAATGAATCACGAAAGTTACTGCGTTCTAATATGTTTAGTGTAAATGGCTGTAAAAGTTTTTGTGATATATAATATTGGGACCCCTGATTTTTGGAGGATAACCGCAGAGATGGGGACAATTTATTGACCATGTTTGACAGAGTTACAATTATTTATTTCTTGTTGTAGAAGTTACGAAGTCAGTATATCAAACTTATGTATATCGGGGGATAATATTTAGCTCTTTCTATGTAATTTGTTTTATTCATAGAGATAATACAAAATAGATATGTTGGAAAAGTTGTCCATTCGATCCTCGTAAATTTTCATTTCCTATTACATATCTCCCATCTAATAGTAGTAGTAGTAAACATCTTTATTTCTAAAAAAAGGCTATCGACCTATCGGTCTTTTTGCCCACCCATCTAATATTTTTTAAAGTTTTATATATTTGTATTTGCTCCTCACTGCAAATTTTTGATTACTTGGTTAATGTGTAAATATAGTTCACAATTTCCTCCTAAAATCAGATTGTTTACATTATCGTTTTGTACATATCATCTAAATAGCTGTGTCATAACCTTCGTCGGGCGATTTTTGCATCAACATTAAAATTTTGTCTTGCTGGCTTTATAACTTCTTCATGTGCTTTCACATTGTATTGCAATTTTTCCAAATAGTATATTTATCTCTTTTTTATTTTTTATTATTTTGTTAATTTATTTGTTGTCTTTTAATTAACAGTAATTTGTGATTGTATAACTGCTACTCCATTAAACCAAATTTAAATGTACCGTTACTATCATTTTAAGAATATCTAGACTGTTATCGTGAAGCCAATGTTTAATTATCGAGAAACTTAATTTGTTGAACTAAATCTTCTATTCATTATTAATGACTAACTTTATTCTTAGATTCTTTTCAAGATATGTCAGTCCTTTCCTTTTTGCTAGATTTTCCGTCGCTCTATTTAATTAAGAAAAAATGTGAGGGCAATTGATTTAATTGTATTTGAAGATGTGGCTTTGCGATAAAGCCGCTAATTTATAAATGCACTTAAAGTTTCATTATAATAAAGCAGTCCTTGGATTAACTCTAAATGGAAACTATTCCGTTAAAATAGTTGTGATAAAGTTTTTAATTGAAGTTATATAATGTAAGACGTTCGTTATTTAGAACAGAATAGAATGCTCTTTATACGCGCTATTACAAAGCCTTGGCGTTAAAAATCAATTGTCAAAGTGTCTGAATTGTGAAAACTTGAATTGCACGTTTTTAGCTGATGAAAATCCTCTGATGCCTCCAAGTGGGAATAAACTTTCCGAATACGAAACATCATCTTTTCAACATCGTCAACTACAAGAGAGGTTAATAAATGAAACCCAGGATGCTGTCATGATAATACCTTGAGGACTATTAACAAATTTGAAACGTTAGCTTTTTCGTCTTATATGTTACGACATTTACAGACATTACGTGTTAATTTATTGTATAGCTATGGAATTTCGATTCAATTTATTTAAATGCCTTCATTGGAATTGCCAAATCTATCTTAAACTGATTTTAACGAGTTGAATATTATACAATAGCAAAAGTGGAATTCTAAAGTGAAACGTGTTCGTTAAGCCGAGAGTTCTTGTTCAAGAATTTAAAATGCAAGTTGGCTACAATTTACCTAGACTAAAAATCCATAAAAACCCAACTAAGCGATAAAATTTGAAATGCAAATCAATGTCATTACCAAATCTTAACTGGTAACTGTTATTGGGCTATTTGGCGAAAGTTGCAGAAATAGAAGCCAGATACGGTTTGTTCGTAAGTAATGTTTGCAATTCCTGTTTTGCAGTTGAGGCTTAATCCTTTATATGGACCTATTGATATACTATTCAATAGGTATAGTATATCAATTAGTTAATTCCTTTTGAATAATGTTCTTATACAGGTTTATTGACGTAAATCCACAGTAGCCATAGATAATTATATACCAAATTTTCAGAATATCGAAGTTTTCGTTATTCACGAATTTTGGAACTAATTTAATCAATTAGTAAGTTAAACCAAACAGTTGAACGTCTCTCAGATTCCTACGTTTGTTATTCCTAGAGATTGAAATTTCTAATAACCAGGGAAAGTATGTTTATTTTATTCAAGTGCCGAGACTAAGCAGCCTTTGAAAATATAGTACCCTTACTAATTATGCGCAACCACGTGTTTTAAATCTAATTATTAAAACTTATTTAAATCCCTTGACAAATTTGAAGGAACAAGTATTCTTGCCCAGAAGTAGTAGTGGCAGATAATATGTTTATTTGCATCTTATTAAAGATTATTTTCAGCGACATTCTAAGTTATTGGTCAATCTTGATGACAAACTGTTTTCAGCAAAAAAAAGGATTAACTTTTGTTGGACGTCAACGTATTTTTTCAGATCCAATTCACAATAATAGTAAAAACATTGGTAAACAGAGGACTTAGTACAGAACAATAGTATGTTAAGTCGCATTGGGTCGAAGCCAAATTACAAATTAAAAAATCACATAGTAGTAGTAAACATCTTTATTTCTAAAAAAAGGCTATCGACCTATCGGTCTTTCTGCCCTTGTTTAATACATGTAGTCTTAATCTAAATAAAAAACAAATATGAAAATTCTTTTATTCTAGGTTAACAATCTTATTAAATAAACTTTCCAATTCTAATGACAAGAAAAAATTATTTTATTGTCCAGTAGTCAGTTGCGTTTGTAAGTGTTCGAGTAGCGTTGATGTAGGGAAACGGAAGCGGGATTGTCTGGTTGGTATTGTAAGACAAAGGGGATTCAGTATGGTCCAGTTGTAGGGGTTGTTTGTCCATTTTGTCTGTAGATGTATGAGTCTTTCCGAAATCTTTGTCATGTTTGTGCGTTCGTATAGTAGTTGGGTGGAGAGGTTGTGTAGTGGGTTTTGGGGGTGTCTTATTCGTGTTATTAGTCTTAGTGCAATTTGTTCTGTTGTTTGTATATAACGTTTTGTCCTTTCTGTTCCGTTGGTCATGAGTATATGTCCATAGTCTAGCAAGGGTCTACAAATAGGGTTATATATTTTGGTGGCGATGTTTGTGCTAATTCCTCTGTCTTTGAAGGTTAGTGTTCGGAAGTGTTTTGTTCTCTTTATTGTTTCTGCCCTGATGTTTCGTATGTGTTTAGTGAATTTCAGTTTGTGGTCAATTGTGAAAATCACATATTTAGGTCTGTACGCACTTTGAAGGGTCAGCTATCACTTAGAGATGCCCAATTAATTATATTGCAAACATAATTTTGTGTTTGTATTTAATTCATTACGCATTTGAGCCCGTACCGTTTGGGGTTTATTCAACATACGCCAAATACAATTCAGCTGTCTTTGCTCCGTAACTATTACATATTCGAATCGTAACCATTGAATTAATTAAGATTAAAATAGTGGTTTTCGAAGCCGGTCCCGTCCATCTTCTGGCCGCATCTCGAAGAGTTGCTATAATTATATCATATGGCTGCGTATTCTAGCGGGGACGTTTATGGCTTTGCCTTTTTTCAGTCGCTTCGAAAGTGAAAATTGCTGCATAAAATATTTATCAAATTAATGAAATGCTTTACTCCCGTACTTACTTGCTTTTACTCCCGGTGCTTAGCAAGGTATTTGAACGCATACTAAAACAGCGACTTGAAGAACTGATCGGAAAAGATATACCAAACTACCCATTTGGTTTTAAACAACATCACTCCACTTTTCATCCGCTCTTTACTTTGACCAACAATATACAAACTACCCACCTAACTGACAGAAAGACAGCTTGCCTGTTTATGGACATTAACAAGGCTTTTGATAGTGTCTGGCATAGAGGCTTACGATAAAAACTATACAAACTACACACACCAACATATCTACTACACACCATAAAGAACTTACTAGAAAACAGACAACTACAAGTACGAATTGACAAAACACTGTCATTTTCTTTTTCCCCTGAACAAGGGCTACCTCAAGGATCCCCGCTCTCACCGTTTCTCTACAATATATACTGCCATGACATATACAACTATAACTTACCAGACAAAAATTAAATCGACAGATCGGCATACATATTACAATACGCAGACGACACGGCACTTATTGTACATGACAAAACTACTGAGAGAGCAGCTCAAAGACTCCAAACACTAACAAACAACACAATGACATGGTTTTATAAATGGAGACTAACACCAAACGCGTCAAAAAACCTTCTGCTCACAAATCACAGACTCAACGCTGACTCCCCTACGATAATTGCAGACGGCCAAACGACACAACCAAAAAACGACGTAAAATACCTTGGAATCACAATTGACCACAAACTTAAATTCACTAAACACATACGAAACATCAGGGCAGAAACAATAAAGAGAACAAAACACTTCCGATCACAAACCTACAAAGACAGAGGAATTAGCACAAACACCGCCACCAAAATATATAAAGCAATTTGTAGACCCTTGCTAGACTTTGGACATATACTCATGACCAACGGAACAGAAAGGACAAAACGTTATGCACAAACAACAGAACAAATTGCACTAAGACTAATAACACGAATAAGACACCCCCAAAACCCACTGCACAACCCCCCCACCCAACTACTATACGAACGCACAAACATGACAAAGATCTCGGAAAGACTCATACATCTACAGACAAAATGGACAAACAACTCCTACAATTGGACCATACTGAATCCCCTTTGTCTTACAAGACCAACCAGACAATCCCGCTTCCGTTTCCCTACATCAACGCTACTCGAACACTTACAAATGCAACTGACTAGTGGACAATAAAATAACTTTTTCTTGTCATTAGAATTGGAAAGTTTATTTAATAAGATTATTAACCTAGAACTAGAGAATTTTCATCTTTGTTTTTTATTTAGACTAAGACATGTATTAAACAAGGCAGAAAGACCGATAGATCGATAGCCTTTTTTAGAAATAAAGATGTTTACTACTACTACTATAAAAAAGAAAAAAGAAGGTGAAATCAAGTATATATCATTACCGTACATACCAGAAATCATCACAAAAATAAAAAATGATTTAAAACCACATAATATTACTAAAGCGGAAAAAACTAATAACAACTTGGCAAAAGAATGGTTTACAAAATTTAAAACTAGAAGCGATAAGTTGGACACACCTAACGTAATATACAAGATTGACTGTTTGAACTGTGACAACACATAAATAGGTCAAACAGGGCAATATTTAAAGAAAAGAATATACGAACATAAGTATAGCTTAAGAAAGGTTAACGAAAATGGAACAGCATTTGCACAACATGCACAACAAAAGTTGCATGATTTTGATTTCGATAACACACAAATATTAATCAATGAAAACAACTATAATAAGAGAAGAATCCATGAAATGATACAAATTAAAAAACATCAGAATGCAATGAATTTCAGATCAGACACAGACAATGTTAGCTCTGTGTATCATACACCAATTAAATGATCGCATGCCTGAACTGATTGGACCAAGTAAATGAAATAAATACACCAGTAACATTTAAATAATAAACAATAAAATTGACTGAAACCCAGGAATGTATTGGAATAAAAGATATTACCTTAATCATAAGAAGCTATAATATTTTTTTCTGTAGTTCCAGAAGCAAGAATTCCTTTCACTGCCCGGAACGTGTCGGATCATTCGGTGTTCCTCAGTTGGAATCAGCCTAATATCGACTACGTCAATGGAGACTTTTTGGGGTATCGTCTAACTTGGAGACCGCTGAGCGGAAACAATATAACTGAAGAGAAGTACATTCGAAATTCCAGTGTTACTGTAAGTAGACAAAAACAACACACAATACTTTCATCCCATATAAACAGTGAACGATTAAATAGTTGATGTTTCACAATGTGACTTTTTATGTTCAGGAAAGCTGCAAAAATAAGCTGATATAAAATTGCGACATTCCATTACAAAGTTTAATTTTTACAACGAATCTCTGATCAAAGCGATCGTACGGGTGAACTTTTTATATTTAAATTTATTATCAGGATTTAAAACACCATAAATTATATGGACCTTTCCTTATCAATTTAAATATATTTCTCTAATACATTTTTAATTACTATACCAAGTATAGCAAAATTTAATAATTAATAACAATAGTATTAAATTTTATATATAAGACTATTTCCAATACCACTATACCTACTTTATTATGAGATAAAGTTCGCTTAATAATAGTTAAAGCAAATTGAACCATTTGCATTTACAATAAAATGCCTCTTTTAATTGATCGATTCGTGGCGATAAGAAGTGCCCAGTGTTAGCGTATTTAAATCAAGGTCGTTCGCACTGCTGCAAAGAATTCTAAGAATTCAATCAAATTTATCGCTTCCGAGAACATATACGGGTCTCCTTCAAAACGAAAGGATGAACCCTGGGAGTTCGCAAGAGTCCGAATCGGATTATGCCTCCCAGGATGGTGGGTTCAAAAACCACAATCCAAAAAAAGGGGTAGAAGACCGAAGACGACCCAGCCAACCCAGCCAACCCCCACAACGCCAACACCTGAGGCCAAGCGAATAGCTTTGGATCATCAGACGACAACAACCAAAAACCAACCAAACAACAGCAAAACAACATCAAAACAATATCCAACGTATTCGCACACATTCATAGCGAACACAATACCGTCCATCACCAGAGTCCAACTTGAAATCAGGTGGGAGGAACTCAACCCCAACTACAAGGATGTGATTATCAGACAAGATAATCACTTTCTATTCAAAACCAACCATGATGACAAAGCAACACAAATTGTACAACAACTGAAACAAGAAAACATGATAACAACATTCAAACTACAAAAAAACGATAACCTCCCACTAATCCGACAACAAAGATCAGTGGTTGCTACTGGAGTGGACCTTGAAATCACGGACGAAATGTTCCTGAAACATTTGTAAAAGTCAGGTCTGATTATCAGACTCTGCAAAAGAATAATATCCAGAGCGAGAAACAGTCCCACCTTGTTGATGAGGCTGATAACGGGCGACATGGCGACATATGAGAAATTGATGAGCGACCGCGCAATGCACTTCCTTGGACGCGTGTTCAGGATTGTGGAGAGTAAACCTCCAGCACCGATTCCTGCTCCACGCATCAAATGCAAATCCTTTGAACACCGGACCGAAACCTGCAAAACAACAGCTAAGTGCAACAAATGCCTTGGCCCTCACTCAACATTCAGTTGCAGTTCTCCACTTCCCGTCAAGTGCGCTGCCTGCAACTCGGACGGGCATGCGGCATGGAGCGTAAAATGCCCTAAGAGACCAACAGCACCGATCAGTGGTATCCCCAACCTTAAAATTAACTGTCTGAACAAGAGAACGTCTGAGGTGTCGGATGCGATAACTAAAAGTAACAGAATACACTCACCAGTAACAACTCACGATGTCATATTAAACAAATACAAACATCAAATTAACAAGTCTACCAACACCAACAGAGAAGATTTGATAAAAAAATGCGAAAACAATTTATTCAGGATTTAGACATCGACACCTCGGTCGTCTTCTTGGTAACCATATGTATGTATTGATGTTGGACATGCTCCTACCTAACCAAAACACCTCGACAGAACCCCATGAACGATTAAAACAAACAATCACTAACATAGACCCTTCAACATGAGATTACTTTACGCCAACATCAACGGACTTAACAGTAAAAAAACACTTATTTACAATTACATAGAACAAAACGACACAGACTGCTGCATATTTGTAGAGACTAAAACCAATTTTTCTCCCAAATCCTCCTTCCCTCAACCACCCTCTGAACGACTGCATACATTTTACGATACCCTCCCTAAATGACTTGATACACATATTTCTCACATACATACACCCACACTCCAACTTAGAACAAAACATACTGACCAAGGCAAGTATCTATAAATATGCAATAATTATAGACGACTTTAACTTGAACAGAAACAAAACGAAACAACTTAAAAGATTTTTACAAAATTCCGACTTTATAAAACAGCACACCCCACCAACTTTTCTGATGCCCGCAAACCCAGATTCAACACCAGACGTTCTAATGCACAAAAGAAACTTAATAAACACCATCAACAACATAAACTTAACCAACGAACTTGGATCCGACCACCTGGCTATTACGTTTAACATAGACTTACAACATACGCAACCTACCTCCAATACACCTCCTATAGAGAAAAACTTAAACCTAACAAAGACTGACACAGACAAAGTGAAACAACATATACATGACTACATTCAATCACAAGCACAGCACATTTCAATAGAAACCATACAACAATAACTTACACTAGCCAAACGAAAATTTAGCCCGGAAATAAAAAATGCTTTCTACCGACATACACTGCCCAAATACATACTGAGACTAATAAAACATAAGAGAGAACTGTACAGACTATATACAAACACTCAAAATAACGACCTAAAAAGACACTAAACCAACTCAACAGAAACATTAAAACCTTGATTGGACAATACCGACAAGACAAATGGCTAGAAACATGTAAAAAAATACAAAAAGACAAAGGCAAAACATACTGGCGAAAAATTAAGAAACTAGCGCAATACAAAAAAACTGATACAAAACACTACTGATACAATTGACGAAAACGAAATAGAACGGTACACAGACAAAGAGAAAGCTGACGCGTTCGCCATACACTATCAAAGGGCCCTCAGCACATCGACAAACCCTAACTTCGACAATGACAACTGGAACTTGATCAACGACTGGTACTTGAACTATTTCAACAGCTCACCAAACCATACATACAAACTGATCACAGACACAGAGTACGACGTAGCCCTAGCGCATATCAAAAACAAAGCACCGGGAAAAGATAAAATAAAGGCAAAACTCCTGAAAAGCCTAACTCAAGAAACACACAAACTGATCCTAACTGAATTGAACAACTGCATCAGAAATAACATAATCCCAAAAACATGGAAAAACGGCTTAATAATCCCTATACCCAAAAATGGACTGGACAATACACAACCGAGCAGTTACAGACCAATTACACTGCTACCAGTACTTAGCAAGGTTTTTGAGTACATAATAAGGCAGCGACTGGGAAAACTGGTCGGAAAGTAAATACCACCGTATCAGTTCGGATTCAAACATCAGCACTCGACTATTCACCCACTCTTCACTCTGACTAACAATATACAAACTACCCACCTAACTGACAGAAAGACAGCTTGCCTGTTTATGGACATTAACAAAGCTTTTGATAGTGTCTGGCATAGAGGCTTACTATACAAACTATACAAACTACACACACCAACATATCTACTTCACACCATAAAGAACGTAATAGAAAACAGACAACTACAAGTCCGAATTGACAAAACACTGTCATTTTCTTTTTCCCCTGAACAAGGCCTCCCTCAAGGATCCCCGCTCTCACCGTTTCTCTACAATATATACGGCCATGACATATACAATTACAACTTACCAGACAAAAATCAAATCGACAGATCGGCATACATATTACAAAACGCAGACGACACGGCACTTATTGTACATGACAAAACTACTGAGAGAGCAGCTCAATGACTCCAAATACTAACAAACAACACAATGACATGGTTTTATAAATGGAGACTAACACCAAACGCGTCAAAAAACCAACTTCTGCTCACAAATCACAGACTCAACGCTGACTCCCCTACGATAATTGCAGACGGCCAAACGACACAACCAAAAAACGACGTAAAATACCTTGGAATCACAATTGACCACAAATTTAAATTCACTAAACACATACGAAACATCAGGGCAGAAACAGTAAAGAGAACAAGACAGTTCCGATCACTATCCTACAAAGACAGAGGAATTAGCACAAACACCGCCACCAAAATATATAAAGCTATTTGTAGTCCCTTGCTTGACTATGGACATATACCCATGACCAACGGAACAGAAAGGACAAAACGTTATATACAAACAACAGAACAAATTGCACTAAGACTAATAACACGAATAAGACACCCCCAAAACCCACTACACAACCCCTCCACCCAACTACTATACGAACGCACAAACATGACAAAGATTTCGGAATGTCTCATACATCTACAGCCAAAATGGACAAACAACCCCTACAACTGGACCATACTGAATCCCCTTTGTCTTACAAGACCAACCAGACAATCCCGCTTCCGTTTCCTTACATCAACGCTACTCGAACACTTACAAACGCAACTGACTACTGGACAATAAAATAATTTTTTCTTGTCATTAGAATTGGAAAGTTTATTTAATAATATTATTAACCTAGAATAAGAGATTTTTCATCTTTGTTTTTTATTTAGACTAAGACTACATGTATTAAACAAGGGCAGAAAGACCGATAGGTCGATAGCCTTTTTTAGAAATAAAGATGTTTACTACTACTACTAAATTTTATTCACTTTGTCTTTATCTATCTGTAACTTGCGAGTTTCTTCTTCAACGGAAAATTAGACTGTATTCGATTATAATTTCGAATTTCATTTGATTCATTTCAAAATTCAATCTTTTCGTAAATTATATCACTAGTTAGCACGGCTACATTTTCAAATAACATTTTTTAGGGATCTCCCTCTATTTGTCGGTTTGACGTAAACCGTTTAGTCTATATATTTAGTTAATCTTGCAATTGCAACTTTTATTCGTACTAGAGGATTATGTATGCTATAATTTGCATCAGAACTGAATTATTCAGTAATTACTTATGCATTTCCATGTCATAAAGAATGCTAAAATATGAGAATTAAGCTCAACGTTTCCGCTCATAAGCAGAGCTTAGAAGTAATCGAACTTGAGAAAATACAGATGTGTACCGATGGCACTTTTGAAGTATTGCCCTATTTTGTGAAATTGCGAATACATTAAAACGGATTTTATTGCAGGAAGTCAGCAGAAACAAAGTTATGCATTAAGCAAAATAAGGAAGGGATAATGCAGAGAATGATTATAAGTTTTCAACAATGTTCGTAATTTTAGCTAAATGTATAAACTTAGTTCTAGATTATGAATGCTATTGAAAGCCTTCATATCGGATGATCGTTAAGTTGAATCCTTCAAAGCACTGATAGTTAAAACGATACAACATTGTTTGACGAATTAATTATTGTTTTAAACTTATTTCCCGTTTGTCTGAATTTTGCTTTACTGCTGTCTTATGCATGATACCAAAATAGTTAGAATTTGATTAATTATGTTGAAATTCGAGCTTTGCGAATTGCTCGCTGCTTGCGATACATTCCGCATGACTTGTCATGTTTCTCTCTTGTACTGACGCTATGCAAGCAACAGGCAGCAATTAAATTTAAAGATGAGACGACATGAAAAGAGGAGCTTCTGCTCGTAACTCTGCTGAACATTCTCTTCCCTGGAAGGGTCGTCTTAGGCTCATGAAAATATATACCTATGTATAGATAACCGAAGTTATCTAAAAAATAATTAACTATAATATGCATCAAAGAAGTTCGTATTTATTTAAATCAAAATTCATAACCGAACATGAATTACTTATGCTTTAAAAATTTCAAAACTAATAATTTAACCGTTTTAGTTCAAAATAATATATGATCAAATGACGGTTGACATTTCTTTGTTTAATAAAGCATTCAATTCGAATAAGAGTCTGCATTATTAAATTATTACTTAGGGTAATATGCAAATTGCTTATGCTTCAATAATTACTGGAAAAGTTGGAAATAATTTCAATAAACCTCAGTTTTCCTAACAAAGTTTACGAAGAAAATGGCTGTGAAATATTAATTAGAACAGATTTGAAGTAAAGGAGAACTCTCTTTATTCTTCTTATTTTGCTAAATCGTTGCATAATCTTATTTGAGCAACGCTTAAAAACCTAATTAGGATTCCGCCACAAAATTAGGAACGCCATTCAGGAAACTCAAATTAAAATCCGGTAATTGTAGTACTTCTAATCAAAATTCAATATTTGCAATATGAAAATTATGCCAGCTGCTCCAGTTCTACATATAAATTATCAGTTTAAGTATTTCTGATAATTTCAAAACTGTCCAGCTAAATTTAAATTAAATTACTAATTAATAAAAAAATATTATAAATTTGACATTTTCTAGAACTTTGAATTACACTACTCAAATTCTGTTCTATATACCAAAAGCATTTTCATTAAATATGAATTCGCTTTGTTCTGTTTCAGGCACACAAAATTACAAACCTACGTCCTCATACTTCCTACCACATTGGCTTAAGCGTTTTCAACCCCGAGGGATTCGGTCCAAATACAACTTTACTAATTCGCACTGACGAAGGCAGTAAGTATTACCTTAAACAATTCATAACTGAAAAGTACAATACTCAGAAACATTTTGAGAAATATAATAAATGACCCAAAGTTTCTTGCACGGGGTGATAACTTCAGAAGTTGATTGTGTAATGTTGCTAGCCATCCTCTTAAATTAATAAAGGCAAAATTGGTAGGACGCTGAACGATCTAGTTCTTCCGCCGGCTTTTAGTTAAAAAAAATGTATTTTAGTTTGCAAAATGAACCCTAGAACAAATACTCTTCATTTAATATAATCGCGCAGTTCGTGTGAGCCTTAGTTGCCTCAAAATAGACGTAATCCCTTTCATCCGAAAAATATAATAAAAACGTTCAGTGTGTACACACTTTTACATTAATGAACGTTGAGAGATATTTTAGATCCAAGAGCTTAAACCTTATAACTATGAACCTTATGACAAGCAAAGAACAACACTTTTAAAAAAAAATTTTAATTATAGTCGGTATCTATTTGGGTATTAAGAACAATTGATGTGATCTAAAAAATTTGACAGGCGCCTGTTTGTGTTCATTTTTCATTTAAATGTTTGCATGTAAATTCATTTTAAAAATGCATGTTTCATAAAATAATTAATATGCAAGCACACAACTATATATTATTCATCATAATGAAAAGTAATGGTCAAAAAATATATGCGAATTAATATTAATTTTCAGCCGCAACGTTGCGTAATTGCCAGACCGAATCAGTTACATCGTTAAAAATATCATAAAATTAAGTAATGAACAAATACAAATTGATTACATTTTTTATCGTTAATTCGATGTATTGGTATTCGCGCAAATAACCTGATAATTTGATGTCCAACAAAGGCAAAAATAATTTTAAAATATTTTGTGTGCTCTCAAAACAGATATATATTTGCATCATTAACTGTTGGTGGCAAAACATTTTGATTGCATGTTCATATACCAGTTTATAATTGGTTTAAATAGGTACGTTTTCTCGGAAATCGTTTAGTGCTAGGTTTTTGATTCTATATGTTGTAATGAGGATATAAAAACAATAAATTTATACTAAAAAATTGAGAAATCGTCTGGAAATGCACATTAGGCCTAGACCGAAGTTATTTAACAACACTATCTAAGAGAGTAAACGTGTCTTCTGATACAAAATATTTATTTCACAAATATTATTTTCATTAAAACCCTAGAAAGATGTTTTCAAAAGTTACTGGATGGTTGCGAATAATTTTAATGAAATACGCGAACAATGTGAAATAAATGAAATAGTCTTATTGTATCGATTAAAAAGCTTTCCGGGCTAACAAGCCAGAGACTATTGGAATTGCCTCCTGACGTTTCGTTCACATTTATAGTTAGCATTATAGAAGGCAGTGAAGTAACAATCGAAGTTGTTCCGTACCTTCCGTGTCAACCTCCGATGACTGGTTCTTCAACTTTTTTTTGTTGCCCGACGGCTGGAGGATAAAGAAAGCCTTCTCGAAGACACCTCGAATTCCTTAATCCCACTCATGTTACATGATTCCATGATACACTGTGGAAGCATACGCGAGTGCCGGCCTGATAATAGTGTTGATCAGAACGAGCTTGTTCCTCGTGCTCATCTGACTTATTCACTTGTTCAGGAGTGGCTACAACCGAGTAGTTGTGGCCCGAGTCTTGTTGATGGTTGCCGTTACGTGCTTCCTCCATGTCAGCTGTTGGTCTAAAACGACACCCAAATACCTTATTTCATTTCCCCATTGGACATTGTTCCGTCTAGATTGATGTTTCCATCTACTCGGTCCTGTTTCCTGCCAATAAGTATGGTCTGGCTCTTTTCTGCATTGTTCTTCAGCTTCCAATTGATGAAACACTCCTGTAGTTCATTAGCCGCAAGCTGCAGATTTCGCCGGACCCGGTGTTTGCTCCACGAGGATGACACCAAGGCTGTATTGTCTGCAAAAGAGCCAGGAACGTTTTGGCGGTTCTTGGGTTGTCACTGGTGTCAACATGTGGACGAGTACCGCTCCTAGTGGTACTGATGCCTATGAGCCTCTGTCTTGCTTTTCAACTGTGTGTGGGGTTTGCTCGAGTTAGCTCATGTGAGCCTTTACTCTATTCTGTTGGCACTTGTGCTCGGTTGTTTCCTTTTGGTTTCTTTGTTGTTATTATTGGCCCTTTAGCCCAGGGCGGAAGGATTTGAAGCTGTGACTGCGGGATTTAGTGTATCATGCTCAGGATGGGGTTTTGTGAAATCAAAGCGATGATCGTATTGATCCTGGCCTCGATTTCGGGTAAGGGGAGGAGCAGAAGTTGGATCATCTGCGGACTAAGTTGCTCTGGAATATTGAATTTCATTGGGATCGATTGTTTTGGGTTTTGGTCGGTTTTTTCCTGGTTTGGTAGATTTGTTGTTACTTTTTTGGCGTATGAGGTTTCGGGAGCGGTGAGGTTATTGACCGAAGCTTGCTTTCGCTTAGCTTCGTTTGCGGTTTTTGAATTGGGATTTTTGGGACAGTTAAAATAACTGGCCGGGTGTGGACCGCCGCAATTGCAGCATTTTGCTGGGATGGTGGTGGGTTTCTTGCATGTTTTGTATGAATGACTTTGGCCACAACGGTGGCAATTGGGATTTGCGCCGCAATTAGTTAGGGTGTGCCCAAACTTTTGGCAGTTTTTGCACTGCGGAGTATATTTGAGGTTATGGGGGTTTGGATTCCTTTGGGGTTCAATTAGGACTTGTAGGCCTTGGAGGGTGGTTATTTGGAAGAAGTTGGTTTGGTGTTTAGGGAGTAGCACTTTTACCATGTTGGACACCTTTCTGGAGCGTCCGAGACGGTAGAAGTGCGTTTGTTCTGGGGCAAAGCCCAGAGCGGTGATTTCAGATTGGATTTCCTCAATGTCCATGCGGGCATCGAGGCCTTTAATTATACAAGCCAGTTTCCTGTCTTGTTCTCTTGTGTGAGTGAAGTATTGGATGTTGTTTGATTTTAAAAGGTTTAGGATAGGCTTGTGGTGGTTCGGGTCGCAGGGATAGATGGTAATCCCTGCGGCGGATTTTTTGTGGCCAGTAAAGCCTAGCTGGTTTTGGGACAGGACTTCCTGGGTTTTACGCCAGTCAGCCGGGTTTGTTATTATAATTGGGGTTTTGCCCGATTTGGGCCTGCTTGGGATTTTTGCGGGCGCTTTTGGGGAGTTTTGTGACAGGGTGGGTTCTTGTTGGGGCTCTTCTGGGATTGTTTCGCCAGAAATCGGCGATTCAATCAGGGCTGGTTTGGACAAAAGTTGGAGTTTGAGTCTGAGCTCGGTATTTTCGGCTATGGTTTGTTTTAGTTTTTCTTGGAGTTCTAGGAACGCTTCCTGTTGTTGCCGTATCTTTTCCATTACAATTGAAATTTCTTCCCTTTTTTTTTGAATATTGACTTATTGTTGAGCACGAGTCCTCGTCAAAGGACTCCTCTAGTTCGGGAGGGATCAGTGGGGTTTCGGGAGGGCTAAGGGCTGAGGGCTTAGGGGCCTTTGGCTTACTTGGCTGTTCTGCGGTGTTCACTATGGTCAGCTTTCGCTTCTGCTTTTTCCCCATATTTGGGCACTTTCGTCGCGGCACTTTTCACGTTGGGCTGCGGCTGGAACGTCGGGCTGTGTCTCTGAAGAGACACAGCTGAATTTCTTTTAGGTTTCGAAAGCACGTGTTTTTGGCACGGCTTTTGAGGTTATCTCTGCTGCACGCCGCCTAAGGGCGTTGCTGGACCGAATATTTGTTTGTTGCTGCGATTTTGTTTATTTTGGCACTGGGTTTCATCGATGTTCACTCGCCATCGATGTTCACTCGGTGAAGGAACTACTGAGAATGTCTTGCTTTTCAAGTCATGTTACTGCTGTATTTATACTACTTTAAGCCTGTTGATCGCGTGTGGGAAAAGAGGGGGGCAACGGATCTGAGAAGGATTTATGCGTCACTAATGCGCAGCACAAAGTTTTCCTCCAATTCTGGTTTAATACACTATCCTCTTCTTTTCTGTTGAAATTCTCTGGGTGTCGAAAAATCTCAATGTCTTCTCTAGTAACTCTTGGAACGAAGTGATGTGTTTAGTCCAAAACATGTCCCAATCTTCAGCTTCTCTTGTGTTCCGTAATCTTGGTGTTGCGCTCCGTTTTGTTGTACAAATGTAGGCTGAACCTTAGCTGCATGAAATTAATCATACGGCATCTAATATTTGTTTAGTGTGCTGTTAAGGCAAATCTAATTTTCTTCCGATATTCAGACGTATATTTGCTAGTCTCCTTTCAAAAGATTATAACTTGATTAATCCATAGTAGTGGAAATATCTTGAGACCAAGTGGAAATATATCCCTACTATTATTAGTTGTTTTCATGTATCCCATTTAATTACGGATTCGCATATTACATTTCCGGAGATCCTTTACATTTCGATGCAACGCTTTGTTATTAAAGCAGAACATTTATTTGAATCTTCTGATCAATAACAGCAGATCTCTTCTAGCCGGTTAATCAAAGATCGAGTTTTCTGAATGTGGTGGAGTAATAAATGGTTGTAAAATTGACACCGTTACATTCTTAGGGACCTAACTCCGCTTTGTACCTGATTAATGGTTATAATGCCTTAGTCTACCAAGCTGAGCAGTAAATTTTATTGTTAGGGGCTATAAAACAATCCGAGTGCTCATGATTTACTCAGTTAAATTACTAAAACTAAGGTATGTCTCATTTGCGCTCAAAGCGGATTAAGAATATTAGGGTAAATAATTTGCTAGATGACTGAGTACTGAGATGAGAAATTGTCATTTATCTATGGCAAGTTTAAAATAAATTAGAGAAAAATGTGCCTTTTCATACATTGTTATGAGTAAGTAGTTTAATAAGAACTATCATTACGGACACTGACTTCTTATTGAGTTTAACCACGTTCAATGAAATGAGCTACTGCAGCCACTTGATATAGAAGTGATTTATTTTCCCCAGTTTCGAAACTACTTACTTAGGAATAATCCACTGTTCCGGGACATTAAAATTCACACTATGTGTAAAGTAAAGCTTATTTCGTCGTCTGCTCTAAGTTGCATGGATTTATCAGGTCTGCTTGTCAAGAAATGGGATTAAGTGCAAAATAAAGTTTTAAACACCATTGCTAACGATTGAAATATAAAATCGCATATAATTTTAAATTACCTACCCCAATTTAATCTAAAATGTTTACATTACTAAGATTGTTTTCCAATTAGAATTACTTTGTTAAAATTAAAATTATGCAATTAATACTCAGATTGAAAAAAAAATTGTTTTGAATTTTTACTGGGAAAAACGCTTCAATATTCTGAGTATTTAAAAATGTTTATTGCTAGTTTGAATGTAAATATCAAGTTGTGGTTTATTAGTGTTCGTGATGGTAATTAAAAAACAACTATTTAGGTTCTTGGATTTATCGGTCAATAGATAGTGGCAGAAAATAAAGACACTGTTTTTCTTGAGTCCATGTTTCGTCTATATTTAGCAACCTTCAGATATCAATGAAGTTTATTTGCACTTTATTTATTATTGAAGGAATATTTGCACGGAAATGGCAACATACCAACGGAGGTAGATGTACGATGTCGTATTTTTAGAATAATCTTTGTCAATATCAAGTATTATTATTTTTTATCAACTTATGTGTTATATCCTTTTATCTAATGCCAAGAAATAAAATTAGTGTTGAAGTCCATTTAAAATTGCCTAAAAACTTTTTATGCGCAAGTAATGCATCGGAGAATGCCATACGACATTAGATCTTCCCAATTGGATAATTCATTAGTATTAGTTTAGGATTTACTGAATCCGAAAACAAGTACACAAGTAGTTTAAATTGAAATTAATGAATACTTTGTGCATACATTTTGCGTTACCCGACAGGTTTTGGAGAGGGATTTATTTACACAATTGCTTTGTCCTCTCTAATGGACAATCGTGCAATGGTAATGGATAATAAGCCCAACGTATATTTACATAGCTGATCTGGCACTAAAGCTACGGCCATTTCGTATTAGTCATACTACTAGCCATACAGTTAATTTTTGTTAAAATAACAATCTAAGAGGAGACATGAGAAATTTTTAAATCTTGTTCAATCGAGCGCGAGACTATCATTATATATGCATTGCTTTAAAAAATTACAGTCAATTTATGTTACAAAAGGTCCATATTATTCAGTTACATAATGGAAAAATGTACAAATGAATAGAAAGGCATAATTAAAGTGAAAGATAAAGAGTCAAACTTTAGTTTCTACAGCACAACGCAACCATGCATTCGATTATATTATGAAGAAATGGCATGTTTTATACAATCTACTTATAATTATGACCTGAAGCACAGGAAACATCGGGTCTGTAGCGTAAAAATAACAACTATTTTTGAATCGCCGGTTTCCAAGCCTTAATGTATTCAACAATGTATATTCATTATCAGGAAATAAAAAAAGTATGCTACTGAATACTTCTAAAATAAATTAAAAGTCAACACACAATTTCACAAAAATATTCCATTTAGTCTATTCAATCGAACGTTAAAGGCCAGAGATAATTGAGAATGTAAACGGACCGATAAAGTATTAACAGCCTTTGAATTGAAAGGTTTTTTCTTTTTTTTTGTTACTTCTTCGCATATTTCAATTTGAGATCAGCATTTCATTTAATTGAACGTAAATGTTAAATACTATTTAAGTATGCAACATTTCAGTTCAAATAGAGTCGCATCTTTTCTTTGAAACTGGTTGCCTAACCTCAGTGATAATTCCAATAATTTGTCGCTTTTCAGTTGTTACTAAATCCCTTATAAACTGAAAGCTCAGTACACGTTGCAAAAACTCGATACCTTCTACTAAGGCATCTAGAGGAAATGTTCTCACATTCTATATACCTTATGGTATCCAAGGAAACCAGAATATATCCCCAACTCTAAATTTTTGTATTCCAATATTACTAAACCGTATGAGAACTATACAGGTGGTCTTCAAATAGGTGGATTACATTCGGTCTCATGTAGAGCAAGGGAAATTATCATTGAAAAGAGCCTCTTACGACTAGAAAATCCTACATTTACAATCTGCAAACATAAGCATTTAGGCAAGTAGTTGAAATGTTCATTCATGGACCGTTTCAGTAATTTGTTCAAACTTCTTTAAAACGATATTGGAAAAGAAGTTGCTAAAACATAAATGAACGTTTTGAAATAGCAATATCTTTGCACAAAATTAACTAATTGTTAAAGCATACAGATAAAATAAAATCACAGTCGGATATATCAATGGTTTCGAATTGATGAATGTCAATTATAAATTTATAGGATGTACTATCAAACAAAAAATTTTAACAAAAGTCGTTTGATTCGGAAACGTACGCTGACCATTTTCATACTACATAAATTGTAGATGTTTTGTAAATCGTAGCTCCTACATTCTATTTCAAGTATTATATTTCAAATGTAAATAGAGTTTGCCAAAATATGTATACCAGCACATTAAGAGGAGGCTACTTTGCATTGCAAGTGTTGAAGAAATTTACGAATATTTTAATTTCATTGACCCTTCCCCCGCCAAATTAGAAATATTAAAGAAAATGTATGAATGTTACCTGGGGAAGACCTACAGAATTAGATTAATTAGAGTACATTTAAGAATTAAATAATAATGTATTGTAATTCTTTGTAGTTTTTACTGTTTCTTAAGTCGGTTATGACCATGCAACTCGTATATAGAATGATCTCAAATTTACATAATTAATTAAAACCATTCAAACATGATAATTTGAGATATCAATTTTAAAGTATTTAGCTTTCAAATTCATTTCCGAAATATATCGTAATTCATAGTAAACTTGAAAAATATCGCTTTGTCTTGGGGTATTGTAATTAACGAGCCTTATTCGGTTTGCGGGTTCTTGCAGCGTGAACAGTTTCGCCGCTAAATCTTAAACGAAATCCTTCCAGAATCAGGTCATTATATTTTAGGAGAGTTTTACGTTTCATTTGCCAGCTCTGTGTTGTTGAATTAAGAGGAAAATAGCTACTGTAACTGCATCACAAATGGCAGAATCCCAGAAACATGGAAAAACGGCTTAATAATCCCTATACCCAAAAATGGACTGGACAATACACAACCGAGCAACTACAGACCAATTACACTACTTCCAGTACTAAGCAAAATTTTTGAATACATAATAAAGCAGCGGCTTGAAAAGGTGATTGGAAAATATATACCTACCTACCAATTTGGTTTCAAACAACATCACTCGACTGTTCATCCGCTCTTTATTTTGGCCAACAATATACAAACTACCCATCTAACTGACAGAAAGATAGCTTGCCTGTTTATGGACCTTAACAAGGCTTTCGATAGTGTCTGGCATAGAGGCTTACTATACAAACTATACAAACTACACACACCAACATATCTACTACACACCATAAAGAACTTTCTAGAAAACAGACAACTACAAGTACGAATTGACAACACATTCTCTTTTTCTTTTTCCCCTGGACAAGGACTCCCGCAAGGTTCCCCGCTCTCACCGTTTCTCTGCAATATATACTGCCATGACATATACAATTACAACTTACCAGGCAAAAATCAAATCGACAGATCGGCATACATATTACAATACGCAGACGACACGGCACGTATTGTACATGACAAAACTACTGAGAGAGCAGCTCGAAGACTCCAAACACTAACAAACAACATAATGACATGGGTTTATAAATGGAGACTAAGACCAAACGCGTCAAAAAACCAACTTCTGCTCACCAACCACAGACTCAACGCTGACTCCCCTACGATAACTGCAGACGGCCAAACGACACAACCAAAAAACGACGTAAAATACCTTGGAATCACAATTGGCCACAAACTTAAATTCACTAAACACATACGAAACATCAGGGCAGAAACAATAAAGAGAACAAAACACTTCCGATCACTAACCTACAAAGACAGAGGAATTAGCACAAACACCGCCACCAAAATATATAAAGCGATTTGTAGACCCTTGCTAGACTTTGGACATATATTCATCACCAACGGAACAGAAAGGACAAAACGTTATACACAAACAACAGAACAAATTGCACTAAGACTAATAACACGAATAAGACACCCCCAAAACCCACTGCACAACCCCCCCACCAACTACTATACGAACGCACAAACATGACAAAGATCTCGGAAAGACTCATACATCTACAGACAAAATGGACAAACAACCCATACAATTGGACCATACTGAATCCCCTTTGTCTTACAAGACCAACCAGACAATCCCGCTTCCGTTTCCCTACATCAACGCTACTCGAACACTTACAAACGCAACTGACTAGTGGACAATAAAATAATTTTTTCTTGTCATTGGAGTTGGAAAGTTTATTTAATAAGATTGTTAACCTAGAATAAGAGAATTTTCATATTTGTTTTTTATTTAGATTAAGACTACATGTATTAAACAAGGGCAGAAAGACCGATAGGTCGATAGCCTTTTTTAGAAATAAAGATGTTTACTACTACTACTAGCCACTGTACTATATGAATAATCCAAACGTGGATTTGCTAAATCTTTGTTTTGTTGCATTTGTGGTTCTTTTAACATCACCTCCATTTCCAAAAATAAAACAACTTAGGTGTATGCGCTAAAACATTTTCTCTCATCAATAATCATTATTTCATAGAAAGTTGAAATTGCACGTTATTTATATTTCGATTTATCTTTTTGCTTTTTGGTTCGGCAAAACTAATTTTGCTTTTGTGCTAAAGTAAATCTCCAATCGAACCAAAAATGTTGTGAAGAGGAGTTACGACTAGGATTACAAATAAGGTTTTCTTCCATATTTTCTAGTAATTCTTAAGTATCTAAGCCATAAACTCTCTGAAGAGGTTCCTGCGATGAAAACATAATAAGAATAATAATTTTCAAAATGTAGCTTTAATGCATTTCGTTTAAAAGTGAAAATACAAAAATGTATGTTCTTTAACCACACAATCGTGTTGCAGCGGTACAAAAAATGTTTTACTTTACTGATCTAAGAGCGAGAGTGTTGTCAAAGAAATAAAACGATTTTTTGCATCTAAATTGACAGAAGTTCCATAGGAAAACATATCTCTGTAGGTTAAGGACCAACCACGAGAAGGGCTCCAAGAATGCCGTTTCTCTTCAGATGATGTTCTTGTCATGTACCTACTTTAACAGAAAACATACAGACATCTTTCTCTATGAAGCCGTTTCAAAAGCCAGCTTAAAATTATCTCAATAAGATTACCGTAAATTAGTCTAACATTTGCTTTCTGCTCACTAGGCAAAACAATGTTTGTCGATTACATCTGCCGAGACATGAAAAGACGAAAATGACAAAAAAACAGGATTTAATACGAATGATGAACATGGAAATGGCAGCGTGCAAAGCAACTTAGTAAAAGTTAGTTAGACGGTTGACAGGTCAGAGGCAGATTGAAATTTCGGGAGACAAGCTTCCTAAGAGGCCAAATGTCCCAGACAGTTGAATTCTCGACTGCACAGTCGTGGCACATATGAACGGAGATGAGGCAAATAGAGCCAAATAATAACAATCCTGGAAACGACAGACTTGGACTACGTTCCGCCGGGACTGGATTAAGGACTTGAGCTGAATAATCGTGTCTCCAACACATTCGCATCCGGGCCTTTGGGGATTGTCCAGAGGCTTTTCGATGTTTGGGTGCAAAGTTTTAACACCTACCGGAAAAAATCTGTTTCAAGAGATTTATGTGCTATTTTCATGCGAATCCTAAAAGCTTTTCGTTCCAATATCCCTTGAAAGTGTCAGCGCTTTATTCAAAAGGTAAAAGGCTTGGAGAAAGGAATGCTTCCGTTTCAGATTTAAACACAAACATTATTAAATTATATTTGAGAACATTTGTAATGCCGCCTGTAGTTTTCTCTTATTATTGCGCACAGGCCTTCATATCTTAGAATTGTACTTGCTGATAATTATTTCATTGGCAGACAATGGAAATTGTATCAGTTACTATAACTCAAGATAGCATAGATTTGATTATCAAAGAGCTAGAGTTGTATGCCCAGTAAAGAAAAATGGTGATATGATAAGCAGTTCTGTGACACATACAGACAATCTGCTTCTTTTCAGTTTGCAAGTGTTGTAAGAAGTTCATTTTGCGGGAGTATAGCCAAAAACGGTCCGAAAATAAGAAATGTTACTTTTGAAACGACAAAACGTCTGTTTGTGACACGATAGACCTTAAAATGCAATCGGACACTTTAAGAAATCCGTGAAAAATCAAGATCGATATTGCGATATACTTGTTGGAAACAACGTTCGATACAATGAACCCTGACAATTAGAGAAAATAGATCGCAATTCTATGAAGCTTATATGGAAAATCCACAGGTCATCGACTACACGTTTTGTTATTAACCAATTAAAATTTTACAACACACACAAAGTCTTGCTAATCAATTGTATTTCTGGTAGCTTAAAAGGGTTTCATAAAATAGCTAATACATTTATATGACAAATCAGCCATAGGGTTTATATGAATTATTTCGTACGCGTTTTACTTGATAGCACTAAAATGAATGCTTATCTAGTTACTAATGCCCGTATTTATGGACCATATATTGAGACGATTGTCTGAAATAATTAAAAAATTAAGGGAATCAATCGCTCAACATTTCAACATATTTCCTGGTTTCCTTCCAGGAAAGAAAACTTAAATTTATCCGACCGCATATTAGGAGGCTAAATTAGATTTAAAAAACTATCTAACAGGAACATTAGCTAAAAGTGATTTGAATGTAATGATTGTTTTACTGAAAAATTATAAAGATAATTGTGAGCAGCTACTAACATGTTTGCCTTCCTATTCGCAAAGGACAACTTAACACAAATGTGTTAAAGAAATTTATATAATTTTCTTTTATTATTATACTATTACTTTATGATTTTTCACATTTTCATTTTTTTGAACTTCTGAACATGTTTTCTTTTCGATTCTGTTTAAAAATTATTGAAATGTTCTACTGAATATGCCTATATAACTAGAATCAAGTTATATTCAAGCTCTATCAATACATCTATTTCATGTTTAAATTTTTTCTGCTCCAGTGCGGTTTTTTTTATTTTATCAAGTTACTTCAAAAGTATTCAAACTGTTTTCGAAATCGGACGCATTAAATGCTGTTCCGCAATCATATTAAAATTAAATTTAATAGTAAATTAAGCACAGAGTTATAAAAGTGTTTTTATACATTCCATAGATTTGTGTTAATGGATATTTACGCAACCCACTCAGAAAACTGTAATAATGTGGATGGTTGAAACATTAATTAAATATTGCATACAATATACGGTTATTATTTTACCACATAAAAATTAATAATGTGGTCATATTATATTCTATTTACAGTTTGTTTAATTTGATTGCTTGTCTATTGCAGGTACTTTCAAAATATTTTACAAGTTTACCTAATAAAGATTTATAAATATAAAGCGAAAAAATCAGTTCGTTTTAGAATACATAGTATTTTAAAAGTCAAAATTATCCAACTTACTCTGTAAAGTCTGGTAAAATACGCATTATTCTTGGTGTATTTCTTCTGTTATTTTAACTTTATAGCCTTATAGTTCTATCGTTCTTCTTTTTTAGACGAAAGACCATGGGCATGTTTATAACTTTTTCTTTTAATGTATTTGCCTGCTATTACTTCTGCTACATCAGTTTCTTGAATTTGTGAATTTTTCTGTGAACAGCTTTTCTAAAAGATTTTTATTTTTGTTTTGCATTCTCATTTGTTAATTTGCAGTAACTATCAATTTACATTTATACTATTCTGGGTTAGTTGCCATATTGAGATATTTTTTTCCTAAAAAAAGCTACTTTTGTGCTTAAAATGTGTTTTACTGCATTTGCTATAATATTGGCGAATCTACCTGTTAATCCTTCGGCCATCATTAATTGAATAGTGTGCAGTCCGATTATACATTTGAAAAAGGCAGTATACGGACATTTTGCGATTTAAAATGTATCAGTCAATTTGTAGTTTCATTTATATTAACATTCTCGTCTGTTTCAAGTGTTTCACTGTTTTTTAAGTGTTTACTGTTTTTTACTGGCATACAGTCTCTCTTGGTAGTTAATTTAAGTTAATGCTGAACTATTTAGTGAATTGCATCCCGTTAATGGTAAAATAGTAATTCTAAAATTTGCTAGAGAAATAGAAATAACAAAACATATGGTAGAAACATTTAAGCGTGTTCCACAATCATAAGAATCATTAAATGATTGAATGTTGTCTCTGAGTACATGTATTGTTATGGAATAAATTACGTATTTAATTAATGTTTGTGGTAAACCCAAGTATCGAATTGCAGCTATGTTTAATATAATTCTATTTTTTGTTTATCAACATATTTTGTTGAAGAACAGCGGGGTTTTGACGCACTTTTTCTGGTGCTAAATTTCAATTTGTTGTTCTCGTAGACAATTTATATTTCTACGGCAGCATAATTTAGATCATATTTGTTTCTTAGAATATTTCAGCACCCAGCAGCACCCTGCATATAAATGAAATGATAATTTTGGCTGAAATTTGCGTTTAATTAAAGCGATTCATATGAACCGTATATAAATTTCAAACCAAGCATATGTATTATATTACTCGTATCAGAAATGTTTACCGTATTGAAATTTATGGTAATTCGAACATAATTATCACAATCACTTCTCTTCATCCGTCTTCGAGAATTCAGTATAATGATTAGGGAAAGTGGATTTGGGCCTTGCCTTGGCAACTTTATGTAGAGCTAAAACTTATTTAATTAATTACAAGTTTTACTAACCTCTGTTCGAAGTTCACAAAGCGGCCGCCGTTAACTTCAAAAGAAATATATATCCGTAAAAACTTTGCCCGTGGTTAAACTCCTCCATACTTCAGATTTAGCTAATTTTACACAAAAACTATTTATTTGTTCTGCCACTTGAGAGCCATTACGAAAGCTATTCACTTGTCTCCCGGAAAACGATTATTCTTTGATGCTTTTAGCTTTGAAAGAACCTGAGTTCGAAATTGTAGTGGTTGGTTGTTCGGAACAGAATTTAACTTTCAATATACGTCAAATGGTTTTATTAAAGTTTCACCCAAAAATGACAGATTTGTGTAGGTCGTTGTAGGCTTGAATAGTTCAACGGGCTCTAAATATTAATTCAAAATTATGTTTAAGCTTAAACTGCATTTAAGTTTACAAAACTTTGCGCTTCGACATTCGGAATTTCAATTCATAACTGAGGGCTTTAGTTTAACTTGAAGTTTTACTTGTGGTTGAAAAGTTGATTCTAAGTAAAACTTCGAAAGTGACTTTTGATTCTGCGAAAGCAAAATCGTTATTCAATGGCATAACATTATTCATCATCAAAATCCACATCCTCCAATAACTTTTAACAATTACATAACTGAGAGTAAGAATCAGCGCTAAAACTACTAAAAATTTTAGTGAATGATTTATATCAATGAAAAATTGTTTACAAAATTTGCAAATATTTTGATTATGATTTAACTTATTACATTCTAGAGAAGCGCATCTATTGATGTCCATTTTTCAACGTTATAGTTCAGTATGTTTATTAAACGTAGGTTTAATTACCGCAAAGTAAAAAAAATTAGTAATTTCCTACCAAAAGTGCCTTAGACACCCTTCGGTTGGGGACTAAAGGTCCTTAATTATTTATATCTTTTAGATCGCAGTCGATTCTAATCATAAATGGTTTCAGATTGTGAAGCATATAAATCAATTTGGGTCTTACCGCAAGGGCCTAGTTTGAGGCCTCGCTCTCCTCTTTAAGATATTTAGAACGTACCCTTAAATGGGAACTTGAGGTGTCAGCTATGTAATGATTATTGGTAGCAATTAATGCTTTCACTTTGGAATTATGAAATTGAATTAAGCTGAAGCAATTTGCTAAGTTAAATTTTAGAATTACTGTGAACACAAATTTTTAAATTGATTGAACGATATTTTATATAAGCACTGTTTATAAAGCTCTATAGATTTTAAATATGCGCTTTTTGTCCAAAAGTTTGTTACATAAGTGAAAGTTTTCAATGTAATCTTATATTCTGTAAGCGAAAAAGTACGCTTTTATGGACACTTTTGTTATGTTAATTTGATTAAATATTTGAATACACGTACAGTTAAGAAAATAAAATTCAATGTCAATTTCCGATATTTCAGGATAAGACCGTACGCTGAAAAAAATTCCTAAATCGATTTTAGTCGACCAGAAAATGTTCAAATATTTTCGTTGATTGTGTGGATTCATATGTTTTTATGTTCCATATATTCATCATTCATAGCCAGTGTTTACTGCAATGAATATTGGAATATTCAATATTAAAATATTATATTTAAATATTCTCAAGTTTACTTTCATATGCTATATTTTGATTGAAATAATACAAGTATGCATGTTTATTTCTTAAAGCCTAGTAAGCCAAAACACAGGCATTTTATCAAAAAATATATCCTGCTAAATTAATGTGTTAGTTAGCAGTAGTTTTTGGTTTGATAGAATCCAGAGGTCAAATGAACTTAAAAACTAAACTTTACTTAGCTCTTTAAACCTCGAAGGGTAAAAATGCTGTTTCTTCTGATACAGAGTAGAGGGTAGATCTCTACTTAAATGTCTTAAATTAATTTGTTTTCCAAAGGAAGTATTTAAGAATATTTCAGAGTTATCTTCTAAAGAACACGAATGTTTGTATAAATCAAACGAATCTAATATCGGGAAAATCTAATCATCATATTACCTTAAGGTATTGGCTAAAATATCATTCAATTTTAAAGCACGAAGCAAAATCAATCTACCTGTTGCCAGCCGTCTACACTGATAGCCTACAGGGGTTACATTTTAGTTAAATAAATGGAATTTGAGATTTGAAACTCAGTTTCCAGAACGCTTGGTAACACCGACTAAGGAAAACCGAAATTTCATCACTATTCTGTGTTATCAAGTCCTTTCAAAACTTTGCTTTGACAATAAATTACGGAAATTTTCCGACGAAGTAGTTTGCCATGAAAGGACTTGAATGTAGACTTTTTGTTTTTAAAACATCCGCTAGACATTTTATTATCGTGAAATTGCAAAATCTTGCTAAACTTTAACAGGTAACATTCCATATAATATTATTATGATTTACATAAAAAGCTTTAGGAAATAGGATAAAGGGGATCATTTATTAAAATGATCTAAAAATTAATTAAGTAATTATCAACATTTTTGAGGAAGGAAGATTATATTCTTGGAAATGATATATATTCCTCACCAAAAAATCAACATTAAAAAGTCTTATTAATGTCTGGACAAAGAATCAATATTTTCTTAGAACACGCATGAATGTGAAACTTGTAACGTTAACAATTGTATGACAATAGTATAATGGATAAATTAAGAATACAAATATCTTCTTCGATTCTTACTGATGTTTGAAACTTAATTTTTGTGGAAACTGCTCAAAAATATACGTATTTGGTATATTCGAGGAACAAATTTCAAAATCCAATGTCTTAGCTTAAATTTGAATCTCAATTTATTTAGAAAAATGTACGTTCCAACTTTTCATCAGCTATTTGCAGAAAGTTTAAATTAGATAACCCTACCTCGGCCTTAAAGAACCTGACGATCGTCTTCTCATTATTCTGTAAAACTTTTCATATTTTGTCCCTATGTTATGAAAGGCGATGCTTTAAAATTTCTATCAGATTTAATTTACCAGTTATGTTAAGAAAGGTATTTGATGGCTCACTTGATGAAAATTACTTCCCAGTCTTTATTGCTTCAAAAGGTTTGGGTTGTACATAAAGCGAGAGCTTATTTTTTAGCATCTATTTTAAAATGCATAGCATAGATTGAATTGTGCGTGCCGACGTGAAAAGCCAAACATGCGAAAGTTAATTTGACGAAATATTTTAACGACAGTATTTATTTCCTACATTAGAAAGTACGAACAAATAGACAAAGCGAAGAGAGATCGATAATTTAAGTTTCAACAATGCGGAGCTAACTTAGGAGAAGGAAAAGCTCCACAGGAAGAAAAGTTGGAAGACAAAAGAAAGTTATTAAAACTTTTTGGGAAATCCTAATTAGGTTTCGGAGAAAAGGTTATCGTCATAGAAAAGAATATACTAACATAACTTCTGCACCTAATCCACATGGGTCTCTGTTTGTGAGCTCTTCTTTAGTTATATCTTCCCATTAGTTGCTATTGTATCTCCGGAGCACAATGGAAAGATTTGACTTATTATCGAGATTATCTCTATTTTGTAAAAGGTTACGCCAACTGATAAATTTTTCAACAAAATGAACCTTTCAAACTTGCATTCTTTAGTCAAGTGTGGGAATTATAAACAAAGTCCCTTTAAAATTGTTTTTAAAAAAATATAATTTTATTACAAGCAGCAACATACAACGAACGTAAGGTCTAGATACAGAACGACTTGTTAAAATGGCAATAATTATAACCTTAGTTCTAAGCAAAATCGCTTAAGAGAAAATACTTCGTCTGGGCTGGCTCTGCTGTTATATTGAAGTTGTGCGCAAAAAGGGTGTATGTAACTCCTCCTTTCTTAAGCTGCAAACGTAAGGGATGAAGTTTGCATCGGCTCGTCAACTGCTTGGGGGTGGTTCTTGTTGGTCAAGCAATCTGCTTTCCTTCTAAAACTTCACAAAACCCATTATGACAACTGCGAGTCCAAGGCAAATGATTAGTATTTTGAATGTTGAAATGCTGTCATCTTCTTCTTCTTTGATTTCTTCGATTGGTGGATATTCCTTCGAAATTGATTTGTGTTTACAGTAGCAGATGTTGCACTTTTAGGAATTTCTGCAATTTTCATTTCCGGCAGCATGAATGGCTTTCTTGTTCCTAGACTAATATGGTGTCTGAATATTTCCTTCTCAATGATGATTTCGCAATTGGTTGGAATATTGATTAGTGTGGGTGATCGAATGTTTACATATTGATTCGCTCCACATTTAGACAGGACGTTGGTATTTATAACGGAAATAACACTGACTTCTTCTTGCCCTTATAATGTTTTTCTGATTTTTTGTAGATTTTATATTGCTTGATTATATTTAAGTGCGTCTTCGTTGTCTAGTACAACAAAGAGCCATTTGCTTGCTTGACCTACTACATTAATTAATCTTCTTTTGCTTCTAGGGTTCTTTTTTTTTCATTTATTTACACATACAGCATTTCGGGTCGTAAGGCCATTTCAGCTTACAGTACATAAATATAATTTATCTATACATTATATTTACAACTTACATTTGACAACAAAATTGTACATATATTGACAAGCGGAGTTTTGAGGCGAGTACAACAACATGTTTGCAGAGCACGGTACAAACACCTTTTCTTTTCTAATATTGTCAGTAAATATTTTTCTATTGTCTTCGTAGAGCTCACATTGCCAAAGGACGTGATTAATGTCTTCGCTAGGAAAGTTACATTCGCATTGCGCATCATTGATAATTCCTATACGATGTAGAGATTCTGCCAACCCGTAGTGATATCCTCCTCGGAAGTTACTTCCTCTGTACCAGGGGTAGTTACCGTTTTAATAGAAATTTTCAAAGTACTGTTTTCCTTTGCAAAGTCCTTGAGTCAGGTAGGAATTTTGGGAACTAGTTTCCATTTCTAGTTTGAAATGCTCTTTTAGATCAGAGAAGGGAATAGGCGACGGATCGATACCGGCATTTAGGGTTGCGAGTTTAGCGAGCTTGTTAGCCGTCTCATCGCCTTGAATACCAACATGTGCTGGGATCCAGCAGAACCTTGGCGCGTAATTTGGGTTTTGGGAAGTTATTTAGTGGATAGTTTTTTACATTGAAAGATAAAGGGGTTAGTTTTGACCGTTGTTCTACTGGATGTTAAGCATTGCAAGGCGCTCAAAGAATCAGAAAAAATAGCAGCGTTTTTAATGTTGTTATCTAAAATTACTTTGAAGGCATCGGTGATAGCTGCCCATTCAGCTGAGAATACCGATATATGTTTGTTGTAACTGGTTTTTATTTTATTTCAAAAAAATTCCTGGGTTTCAGTCAATTTTATTGTTTATTATTTAAAATGTTACAAATACGTTTCGGTGTCTTTCTCCACGATCATCAGTTTGTCTAAAATATACATTTACAGTTATCATCAATTTAAATAAAAAATTTTCATCAAAATTCACATATTAAAATACAAATCACACACATATTAAAAAGTACATCCAGAACATTGGTTTTCAGGTGATGAGTCAGGACAAACATGTCTGGGAAAAGACTAGAATCTATTGTTTAGAGATTTAAATTTAACTTACGTGTATAGTTGTTTCTACCTTCACATTTGACTGGCTATTGAATTCCATATTTTATTCGATATCGAGCGAGAGAACAAAAAAAAACTGAAACAAGTGGGTTTTTCGGGTTTTTAGGCCGTCGTTCGGTAGAATTTCTTCTTGACGTTTCGCAAGCACGTGCGACTTGCATCTTCAAAAGTGGTTTGCTTGAACGCTTACACTGTTCTGATGCGATTCCTCGGGCGCAGTCCGTATTTATGCACCGATTGCGATGACGTGGTTTGTGATGACGTGGCCTGTGTCATCGGAGCCCGCGCATTCTGTTGGCTGTTGCTATCCTCCGGTGTACTGGATTCTCTCTCCTGTCCTGAGCTGTTGCTTTTTCTTGCTGTTTTTGCGTTGGTGAGTGCTGGAAACCATATCCTGTGCAGCGCCATTGCCTCTTCTTTTCTGTTGAAATTGTCGTCGTGTTTGTAGATTTCAATGGCTTCTCGTATTAGTCGGGGGCGATACCCTGTTGTCGTGGCCAGGACCTGTGCCTCTCCTAAATAGATGTTGTGTGTTCCATCGCTGTGGGCATGCTCCGCCACTGCCGACTTCTCCACATGTCCCAGTTTACAATTCTGTCGGTGTTCTTTTAATCTTGTCGCAACCGATCTCTTAGTAGTTCCTATGTAGACGCTTCCACAGGAGCATGGAATCCGGTAGATTCCATGTTGTGTTTCCTCAAGAGCCTCCCAATTATGTCCGTAACCCTGGGAACATAGGGCAGGAAAGCTTTCAGAGTGGACTCACTTTTTTCAGCACGTCCCACTCCTACAGCTTTTTTGATGTCCAACTGGGAATATCCGTTCTGAAGAAAAGCTTTTTCCAAGTGCTGTAGTTCCGTTGTTATATGTTGTGGTCCACATATTTTTCTGGCTCTATCCGTGAGAGTCTTAATGATTCCCTGCTTCTGACTCGGATGGTGGTTAGATAGCTTGTGAAGATATCTGTCTGTGTGGGTGGCTTTTCGATATACCTTGTGGGCCAAACGATTCCCCTGCCTAGACACCAAAACATCCAGGAAGGCCAATTGGTGGTTTTGTTCAACTTCCATGGTGAATTGGATGTCTGGGTGCTGTTTGTTTAGATGGTCGAGGAACATGTCCAGGTTTTCGCGTCCATGTCTCCATAGCACGAACGTGTCATCGACATATCGGAACCAGATCGTTGGTTTAAGGGGTGCGGTGCTCAACGCTGCTTCCTTAAACTTCTCCATGAATAGATTCGCCACCACCGGACTGAGTGGGCTTCCCATGGCTACTCCTTCCTTTTGCTCGTAGTAATGTCCATTCCACAGGAAGTAGCTGCCCTTTAGTCAAGCCTTGAACAGATTTGTTGTACTCTCTTCGAATAGCTCCGCCACTAATCCTATTGATTCGTCTAAGGGTACCTTTGTGAATAGAGATACAACATCGAAGCTGACCAGCATATCCGTAGGTTCCAGTCTGAGGTCTTGGAACTTCTCAATGAAATGTTTGGAATCCTTGATGTATGTTTCCGTGGACCACAAGTGTGGCTGCAGAAGAGAGGATAGATATTTTGCTATATCGTAAGTTGGTGATGTCGGGGCACTGACGATTGGTCTTAGTGGTATTCCTTCCTTGTGAATCTTCGGTAATCCATACAAACGCGGGGGGAGGGCTTCTGACCTAATAATCCTCTTCCTGGTGTTCTCGTCTATTGAGGATATTTTGATCAGGCGGTAGATGTTTCTGAGCTTGGCTTGAGTCGGGTATTTTTTGAGCTTCGTATAAGTGACTGGGTCCAATAAGTTTTGGATTTTCTGCTCGTACTGCTCTCTGTTCATGACGACTGTAGCGTTTCCTTTGTCAGCTGGCAGGACGACAATGCTTGTGTTCCTTCGTATTTCCTTGAGGGCATGTTGTTCTTCTCTGCTTAAGTTGCTTGGTGGTGGTTTCGCTTTTCGTAGGATTTGGGTGGTTTCCAGACGTATTTCATTTGCCGTTTGTTCTGGGAGCCCTTGCAATGCTGTTTCGGTGTTCGCGATAATTTCCTCTATTGGTATCGTTCTCGGGCTAATAGCAAAGTTTCCTCCCTTGACTAAGACGGATTGCTCCGCAGGCGTTAGTGAGTGACTGCTCAGGTTCACCACAGTTCGTGCTGTGTCCAGGCCTGACGTCGTTTGGGTTGATCCTCTAGATTTGGCTTTCAATTTTTCAAATTTCTTCTTTTGTGTCTTCGTGACGTCAGGCCTGGACCCAGCACGAACTGTGGTGAACCTGAGCAGTCACTCACTAACGCCTGCGGAGCAATCCGTCTTAGCCAAGGGAGGAAACTTTGCTATTAGCCCGAGAACGATACCAATAGAGAAAATTATCGCATCGAAATTATAGACGCATTGAAAAAGTCGCTTTGCAAACGCCAGGCAAAGTTTTAAAAAATTATTGTGTAAACTAGTTTGGTGTTTTCTTATGGATTTAACATAGATGTGACGCATGAACCTTACCAGGTTATCGGTTTTAAATTAATTTTTCATAAACTACTCAATTTCGAAATTACGAAACGTCTTTCTTATCATTTCATTCTGGTGAATGTGAGATAATTCCTTCTTTCCAGCAACCTTTAAATTTTTCAGGCGAAATACCTAAATATTGGTGTTTAAATTTATACAAATTGGTGTTTAAAGTTTTAAAGAGTTCAGATATACGGTTTCAAACGAAATTTCGCAGAATGTTAATTTAACGAAAACTTAATAATATAGATCGTGTACCTTAAGTAATTTAATTTACTTGGGCAAAACGCAAAAATCAAACAATTCTAAGCACAATGTTGTGGCTATTGCAGAAATTTTCGATTATTACCTAATTTTCCATAAAATCACATCTCTTTATCAAGCAATTTACGCTTCATTGTTGCGAATTGAACTTTTAAATCTTTTCAGACAAGAATGGTCTTCGAAACACAATAAAGACCTCTCATCGAATTTTTGAAAGGGAAAGAAATAAACAACTTAAATCATTTGATGGCGACAAAAACAGATATCTAATCAATTTCGACAACTTAATAGAACTTCGGTTTTCTCAGACAATGCCTGTAGCGGATTTTCATAGTAGAGGTCAGGCGGCTGCTCATTATAAGAATTACTATTAGAAAAATCTTCCGATTTGAACAAGAAATACAAATAAATATTAAACATTTTTATTTAAAATGAAATAATAATATCTTTCTCAAATAAAATAAAGAGGCACGAGGGCATAAGTATGCACACGGTCCAAACCGCTCTGTGTGTCTAGACGTAAGCTGTAAGCTTATGGTCCATTTGCGATATATCATTTTAATTGCCATCATTTCTTGAATAGGAACTTTATCATTGCCATGCGTTCTGTTTAAAAATATAGATATAAAATGATAATAATCCATAAAGCCAGAGTTTTTGCGTTTTAATTCAAATTAAATCATTTGTAAAATATAATTTCAATTGGTGGTGCAGAAGTTACAAAGTTCTCATCTGGTCTACGCCCTGGTTATTAACGGTTAAAATTTCGCTAAATGGAATGAAATTCTTATCTTATTGTAGATTTTGTATGGACGTACACCATATTGTCAAGAACTTATTTAAGTAGAGGTATTTACATCTTATGGTCGGGAATTCTTACACAGACAAACACAGCATATTTTATGATGGGTTATAATCATAATAAGAAAATTAATTTAATGAATATTTTCTTCAAATTGTGCTTTTAAATGTTTTTAATATATTTCCAAATCAAATGGTGGATTTTTACTTTTGATAAGTAGCACCACGCTGTCAAGAATATATTAAACTCGAATTGTAATCTCTGTAGCGTATTATTAGCTGAAACTTTGTTCTAGCATTCATTATGGACATTATTTTGATAATTTCTTATATTGATCATACAAAAGCATTACTTAATAATATTTTTGGATATCGATGTCTATGCGATATAACAGATCCACTATTTCATATTGCAATATTCACCATCCGGCAAATAACCGAAAAAGCTATAGAATTTAGTAAACCAGCTTTCTGACTCAGGCTTTCGATAGAGTACGACTATCCGACGTCGTGCCGCTTTTGCAGAAGAGGAATATTAACCGCAACATAATAACAATTATTACGGAACTCAACACAGACAACCACACTTACACAAAAGTTGCAGGCAAACTATCTGAGAAAGTATGCATATGAGCTGGAATAAGGCAGGGAGACAGCTTAAGCCCTGCATTATTTAACATCATAAAGGACGAAATTATTACAGAAGGCAAAATGGTTGGCAGAGGGTATCGATTGGGTAATGAGGAAATAAAGGTGATATACTATGCCGACGACGCCGTGCTAATCGCCGAAGATGAGGACAACTTGCAAAGGCTTCTTTATAAGTTTGAACGGGTGGCGTCCAGGTTTAGCATGCAAATATCTACAACCAAGACACAGTCTCTCACGGTATCAAGGGAACCGCGCAGATGCAAGCTTGTCATCTACAACAAGAGCGTCGAACAGGTTAAGCAGTTCAAATACCTCGGGGTCAACATAACAAGTAGTAGATACCTAAAAGAAGAAGTGAGAGCGCAGACAACAAAAGCAGCCTTGATATCGGGATATTTGAGAGACATAATATGACAAAATAAATATATGTCTGTGGAGAGCAAAGCCAGAATATACAAAACTTGTGTTAGACCTGACTAGTGACTAGTTAGACCTGAGTTCATGGAGCGGAAAATGCCCTAACTAAACGGCTTATAAGAACAACTGAAATGAGAACACTAAGATCTATGGTGGAATGTAGCCTACTGGACCATGCAAGAAGCGACGACATAAGAACTAAGTGCGATATCCAAGACGTTGTGAGATGGCCTCGCAACAAGAGGCGAGAGTGGAGAGACCACGTTCACAGGATGGGCAACACCAGACTGCCAAAAATTGCCAGAGAGGGAGTACCACGTTCAAAAAAACCCCATTGACGACCACCAACCCGCTGGTATGAAAGCTGGAGTTCAGCGTCAGAACTGAAGCTATGATGTTGATGAAAAACAGGATATAATCCTAATATAAGAGAAAGAAGATGTCGATTTTCGGAAAAAGCTTGACAAAATGGAATTTTTTCAAAAATTTCAAGGCGAAAAGTGTTTCAGATTAAAGTTACGTAGTTTTTTGCGGTTCTGATTTAAAATTTTTAAGGCGCTTGTTGAATACATTTTGGCATCAATTGATAACTTCTTCCGAATTATCAGATGCGTGGTTTTCTTAATTCCTTTCTAAAGCGTATTTGAACTAATGGTTCAGCGTTCACGATAGTTTTCGAAAGTAAATTTTTAAAAAGGTATTTTTCCCTCGGCATTTACACGTTCGCACATTTTAACCAAATGCTTAACTGGATCTAAATAGTTAAGAACTTAAAAAATCTACTAGAGTGTACTTTACTCTACAGCTGCACAGGTAAATGGGACACTTTTTAAAGCAAACTTAACTTTTCCATCCACTTTACTTAATTGTGATAGAACCTTGTCAAGCATAGTTAAGCGTCAAACATAAAAAAACTAGTGTACAAAAATCGACAAAAATCACTTGGGATTTAAGATTAAAGTAAAAGAGGACATATCCTATTTCTAGCAAAAGAGTTGCCTAAATCTGAAATAAATATATTATAATATAATAATAATAATAATCATATAATATAATATTAATTTAATAATTACTTCCAGCAATCCTTTCCTCATCTACACACTCATAAAGCGCTTCCCTTTTAAAAATGAGTTTAGGAATGATTTGAATAGACGGCAACAGTGCGAAGCTCGCAATTGGTTAAAGCTCCGATCAAAACCCGGGCGGCCAAGAGAGCCTGCGCTCTATCTGGTTAAGACGGGCGCTGTTGCTATATTTCTTCTAGTTTAAAAAGAATATTGACCTTTTCCTTGTATCTTTTCAAAAATCCCCAACGGGCAGATCGCAGCGTGTACTGATTTCTTTTATAAAGTTTCTCAGGTGGCTTTCACGCAACCCCGTAAATAAATGGCTTTTTTGTGAAATAAGGATGATTTTAATTCACAAATAATTGATCTTTCAGCCCATTATAGAAATATTTCGTGGGAATGTTTTCTAAAAATTGAAAAAGAATCAGGTAAAATTCTGAATTCTAAATATCTTTAGGTTAAATTCCATTGAAGAATTTTCAGTTGATTTTAAACTTAGCCAATTTTTATTTTAAAAATTCATTAATAGAGCTATTTGGTGTTAACTGTCTTAGTGTGGTCTTTATCTATCCTATTATGCAGTTCATTAATGGCAGAGAGAGACACAATGACATTCATATACGAAAAACTCGACTTTTGTAGGGTTTTGCTGGGAATATATGAGTGAATTTTGCAAGCTAAAATTAATAGCAAAGGTATGTGCACTACGATTCAAAAATAATTCGACAAGAATGTTTGGAAATTAATACTTTAATTTTTCTTTAATTATCATTTAAACTGTCGCATTTCATTCATTAGACATGATTAGTTGTTCTTTTAATTATTCCTTTAAAGTTGCTTTTTTTTTGGTTTCACCTACAGTCACTATGCATTTGTTTCCATCCTGTGAAACTCTTAAAATTGAAATCAGGAACTTTTGGAGTTATCCGGCAACCCCGAAATAAATTGACAAGTGAATCGGTTACCCCCTCTCGCAACCCCCGCCATATCAATATTCAATGTTGTAGTTTTGTTTGTTGTAGCTATTGGGTGTTGTTCACAAAAAATTAGTAAACACGTTGCTACCATTTTCATCAGTTTTCCGCATTAACTGTGTTTATGGCGACTCGTGCCGCGTAAGCCATAAAACAATGGTCGTTCGGCTTTCACTCCAAACGAATACAATGAAGAAACCGCTTTAATCGAACTATTTCGGATCGAAAACCGACTTGTCTAGGATGGGCCATGTATTTGTTTATATTGCATCTATATTATGCGGTGCAGTTTTGGGGCAAACATTCACCGCCTTAGATAGCACAACAACAACAACAAGTTTCACAGAATCAGCTACTCCCAAAAGTGCACAGGGCATTGACACCTCTAATCTTAATATTTCAGTTCCAAGCCCTCCCAGGAATCTCACTGTAATAAATGTTACTGATACCACTATGACCCTACAGTGGATTATTCCTGAGCAACCTAATGGAGTGATAAAGGGCTACCGGATTTATTATGATGATGGAGTCAACACCTTATATGTCACGGATAAATCGGACCTAGGAGAGTTTGTCAAAACATTTGTCCTGACTAACCTGGGTAAGTCTCTTATCAGTTAATTTATCTCACATTGGTAAGGCATAATTAGTAGCTAAAGGATGTTACTTGCAATTGTTATAACTCTGCCAGTGTCATTGACTAATTAATTGAAATTAACTACAATTAACTGCAATATAAATTCATTAGAGCAATATTATTGCTAGGTAAACAGTGTTGGATACAAAATTCCCAGTAATTGGGTGCATAGGTAAAAAATAACAAAACGTATTTATTATCATGAAAAAAGAGCCGCAGCATCATGTAGCTATTTTTGTCTTACCAAGTTTCACTGCTATCTTTATATATTTGCTTGATGTGAGAAACATGATATTTGAGGTTCTATCTTGGTATCTATCCAGGCTGATTAAGAAAATAATTGAGTCAAAGGAAATTACTTCATTGTGTCATGAGCGCGAGTAGTATAGTCAAAATTCATTTATTTAGGGCCAATTTGCAATCATCCTGGTAGCTTTATTAATTTATTTATTTATAATATATTTTATTAATTTAAACCAATAAAGTTAAAATAATAAACCAAAGTATTGATTATAAAAATATTCAAGTCACGACATAAACAAATTCAAAACCCTAAAGATAAAATACGAAAATATGTTTTTAAAGCACAGGTAAAATGAAAATACTATTGTAAATGTCGTTTATAACATCATTCAATAAAACTGAAATAACAAACCAAAGTATTGTTGATAAAACTCTTCCTGTGACAACATAAATTAATTCCAAATCCTATTCAAGATATAGCAAAATAAATTTTTAACTAACCCTTCATATGAAATTCTGTTTTGGTAAATTGTGTTTCAATTATATAGGTACCGTATACGGGGTGAATCAGTTGATACCAGCAGGATGCTCGCATTTCATAGAGCAACTTATTTTAAGTTAAATTTGCCATATAATCGGAAAAAACTTAGTTTAAAATTTTTAATAGTCTTTACCTCCTCCAGTGGTGCGATACTGACCGCTTATTTGCAAACATTTTGATTCTACATTCAACTGAAACCTTTATCTTTGACATTTTTATGTAACCGTTGACGAGTAATTTAAAAAAGCTTCCGCAATTTTTTTTATTTGATCAAAAATTTCGAGAAATTTAAATCTTATTAAAATCTATGAGCTTTCTTTGAAAAAAATCCCATTATTAAAAAACGTGTTCATTCTCCATTTACCAATTCACTGTAAATTTATATTGCCAATAAAAATCATTTATATCAAATTTTATTGCTATAAATGTAAATTTGCAACCGATTTAAATTTCTCAACATATGAATTGAAATGTATTTTTTTTTATCAAATATCATTTCGAAGAGTTTCAAATTACTCCTCAAAGGTTACAATTGCGCTAAAAACGTAAAAGTTTTCAAATTGCACGCGGAATTCAAATGTTTGCAAGCAAACGATAAGTAGCCCACCATAAAATTTTATTAATGGTAAAAGTGGAGCAGACTACCGAAAAATTATTACAGTGGATCTTTTGAAGTTGTGTACATCATGTCAAGACCATCATACATAATCTGAAGTAAAAAGTTGACTAAATTACATCAAAACCTATTCGAGCTGTGTGGAAAAATCGAAAAGAGTACAAAACTTAAATAATGTGCTCTGTCGAATGCCGTAGTCCAGCCAGTATAAACTGACTCCTCTTGTGTACTGAAATACTGGGAAAGAAACTACTAAATCCTAAGGTTTCGTACGTTCTTTGTTCAACAAAAAAACACAACGGTAGCAAAGTTAGTGAAAAAGGTGATACAAAATTGTTATTTAATATATTTAAACAAAACACAATGGCTCAATTCAGATGTTGGATCTGAATTGAGAGTTTTTCTTATCAAATTATTAAAATATTCGCCTATCTGGTAATAGGAACTATTATAAAACAACGCAACAAGATTCTTATTTATAAAAGTAACACTTGTGCGTATTCCTAAAAGCACAATTCAAAGTGAAATTATATTGTAAAATTATTAAATAAATGTAAATTATTCAACCAAAGTATTGTGCAGCAAACTATTCAAGTCAGGAAATAAACAAATTCGGAATTCTAATTCAAAAATAACGAAATACGGTTTTTCCACAACTTATTGTGAATCAACGGCAATACTTTCGTGAGAAATAGGTACTCCTTTGGTAACAGTTGGTTTAATTATATACTGTATTTGTTCAAATGTTGGAAAATATAATTTGAACATAATATCAACATTAACTCGTGAGGCTAGATAAATATTTGTTCAAATGTTGGAACACAAAAAGACCACAGTGACAACATTTTTCGTAAAAGCTGTCGCATATGTGGAATTTAATAGTTTTAAAGGAAATTCATTCCCTAAATACAAGTGATAGATCAGAGCAGTATAAGATCCTCTGAACAAAATATATTGAAATTTGCATTACCAACAATGCTTATTTTGCATTACCAACAATGCAGTATTAGCTTAAAACACAGTGGAAGACCAAATCATCCGTGAGTGAAGATTGGCTTATGTTCACAGACAAATATCACAGAAAAGTGTCTATTTTTCAACAACAAACAGCACGTTTTCTTTCGGACATATGTTTAGAAAAAATAAATTCTGGTTTTGATGTCTTCTACCATCCTTAAAAGTGTGTCCATATATTTATGTACCACCAGTACATTAACGCATTTGTCAATTTCATATATAGCATGAAAAATAGAGATTTTTTTTAAATCGAAACGCCCTTAAAATACAACAAAACATTCAGCTCAGTTTTATAATTAAATGTCCACTGTTTGCTACCAGAATAATTCACTACAGCGTTAACTTAAAAAATATATTTTGAACGATCTGGAATTACAAGTATTGCCGCCTGTCTATAATATTTGATATTTGCTTTGTGCTTACTTATGTTATAAAATTAGTAACACCATTTAAAAAAATTGAATACACTTTTAATTAACAACTGCCGTTATTTTATTCAGCCATCTACTATTCTAATATTTTCTTTCGGCATTTTGAACATTTAATTGACCATAGTGTGAAAGTATTAACCTTAATTTTGTAAGTTTACGTTTCATTGTTATCAGTTAAAAGCCCCGAAATCAGCTGCGAAATTGGCCCGTAGGAGAATAATCTTAAAGTTACTTACACTATGGCAATATATGAGGATAAATTTGATTTTAATTATCAAGACCTAAAAAGTGAACTGAATTTGCGTGCTTTAGCATCAGTTAAAATACCTACTAATTGATATTTAAAATTCTGAAATTTTTTAATATAGTTTTTAGTAAGGAAATACGCATAAATTAAATAAAGTGAAAGCTCACTTGGGCTTCTCAAGAGGTGCAAGTCGTTCCAACAAAGAATTCATTAACACCAATACGTGAATGTTTTCAGCTAATCTGATACGCATCAGAATTATCTTCAACCACAAGTTGTGATTTGAATTTGCAAATGCGGGAAAGATTGGGCTTCGAAAAAACGCTAGTCAGCTTGGATATATCGACGAAAAATAACCGTTAACTAATAATCGACAGTAAATAATGTATTATAACAGACTAAATAAATTCTAGTTTTTTTATGTACCTAACTGTAAACAGGGTACCCAGTTTCGTTTATATTCTTTATACTTATTCAACTGCGTATCATGTACAAGGTAAAATTTAATTTTTTTATTCGCCAAACAATACACAAAGTGTGGAACTTTCAAGTTCTAAGTTACAGAGTTGAAACTGGATGTTTATTCAGTCTTAGTACTACTTAAGTAAAAATGCATAAAACCCATGTATTTTTAATAGCAAAGTTTAAAAGCAACTTTTTTGCCTTTGAACTTCAAAAATTACATTGAGACAAGTAATCTTATTTAAGATCTCAATCAACTGACTGACTAATATGGTCCACTTACTTAAGTGAGTTATATGCCCTTTTACTCAAGTATTATAAATTTAAACTAAACTGAGACTTTGCCCGTATATTTCATGTTGATAATTGAATTAATGGTAATTGGATTGAAGTCATATTTAGATTATTATCAGAAAATTACATTCCCAAATGCATGTTTTATAGCACTTAATATTACGCACCTTTCAAGTATTTATTATTGGTGGTGAAGCTTTTCCTTCGTTCGTGGGCAATTATCCACAGTAAAGTAAATATTTTCTGATCGCTTCTTATAAAGAAAACATTTCAGTTCTGTTAACGTACTAGAATGTTCTAAGATAGCAACTGCTACTGTGGCTATTTGTACTTGTATTTGATACTAAAATAAAATGAGCGACTTGAAAAACAAAGTTTAAATAAGTGAAGTGGAACATTTAAGATGAAGAGAAACTAACAAACTGGAAGGAGGATCATCATGTCCTTTTTTTGAACTTTTCTATTCATTTACAAAGTAGTACTATGACTGCAGGCATAGAACCAATTGAATGACAAATCATATCTGCTATAGCAGGTTTCAGAATTGCGCCATGTATATATTTTCGGATTATTTAGTCAATGATATCAGTATTACTATTCAAAGAGAAGAGTGTGCATTGAATGAAAAAAATTACGTTGTTGCATATTGATTATGTATTTTTATTATAGTTCCTGACAAAAAATATGCGCTCAAAGTAAAATGCTTCAACCATCGAAATGAGGGAAACTTCTCAGAGGTAACAGTGGGCCGCACTGATATTAAAGGCCCCGATCCTCCTATATTGACAAATGTTTCATGCGAATATAATAATTCAATTTTGGTTGAACTTAGTCGACCAACCACTTCTCGCGGTACCGTTGATGAATATTACATTGATGTATATGAAAGTGGTCTTCTCTATAAAAACATGATACTGCCTACTGAGGACGGATTCCTTTCTGCATCGGTAAGAAATTTTGGTGAAAAAATTATCGTTTTACCAAAGGATGTATGTTCTTTATTTCAGTATATTTTCCATAACGTAACACCTAGACTTCACTATAGTATTCAAGTTTACGCCGCATCTCGAAGCGATCGTACCGGGAACTACGTGATAGGTGAAAAATCTCGGTTCAAGACAGTATTTGTTACGGAAGGTTGCCATGTGACTTCTGAGCCATTTACTGAGTTATGGGCTGGAATATTAGCTGGTTTTCTGTGTGCTGTCCTCGTACTAGTTCTTGGAGGAGGATCATACCTAGTATGGAAGTGAGTCAAATCGTTTCTAATGTTATCAAGATTTTGTTGCTAATGTTAAGATTTCAAATACCCCTGGACAATTTCTCTCTAATAGGAACAGATCACGTGCGTTCTTTAATTATATATAAATTACTAGCATTTCCATTGGATGGAAAGTGAAATTATTGTCAGTTGAATCTGGCAGGAGCACTCAACTCAATAATCAATACTAAGTTTATGGCTTCATAATGTAATTTGTAATCTTAATGAGTGTGAATTTGTGAGATAAAATTCATAGCTGAGAGCGATAATACCTGTTAGCGGCTTTGATATTAAACATGCGAGACAATTGACCCAATGTACATAATAGCAGTTGTGATAGTTCTTTGGCATAGGCTGGTTTAAGAGTCACAATATTCCATGCCAGTGTCAACGCTCAAGAAAATTTGTGATTCTTCAAAATTTTAGTGAAAGTAATCAATCGGTTTCCATCAAAATGCTAAAAAAGTTAGTATAAATACTCCTCTGGTTCTTTTAGATGCCGGTATTTTATTATTATAATAAATTTTAATTGGTTTTCTGTATGCAATCTAATTTTCTATGGTAACACCCAAGGAATCCTTTTTTCATTCGGTGTTTATCATGATGTTGCTGTTAATTAAACGTGCACACTTCAACAGACATGATCAATGTCAGTTTAGTCAGATAATGAAATTTATCAAACTGTGTCCCATAGATAATTAAATTTTCTAGTACTTGACAATACGTAATCGCCGTTTTCCTACTTGGTTAATATTCTGTTGAAAAAATTTACAAGATTAACATAAAAAATACAATGAATAATTTGAAATAACATTTTCAGCAAACCTGTTTTATGCTAGGTTAGCAACCATAAATAATGGGGATAAAAATTTCGGTGCGAAAAAGTGATTAGCTTATAATATTTTGCACACGGATGACTCACAATGAGTGTCTAGCTGAAACAGAATGAATGGTTCATTGTTTAACTTTAGATGGAATCAGCTGTGATACTCATAAACAATAGCAGTATAAAATTTCACACAAAATAAGGGTGGTGGTTCTGAACTTTACCAGATCCAATTCAAAGCAGCAATAAATATTATCTCGTAAATGCGGTTTCCAAAAGTTTTCATCAAGCCCTTGAATTTTTCTCAGGAATTTGGAAAAGGTTTTATTGGTTCATAAAGGAAGTACATATTTTCAAGTAAATACAATTACATATGTATTAACGCGATAGCCTTGTTGTTCTGCAAAATTTAAATATTTATTAAGAAAAGTTAAATGCTATTAGATATTCAAAATACGTCCTGGCTTTAATTTTATGCATGTACAGGGATACACTTGTTTCATAAATGCAAAATATGTTGTCGTTTAATTATAATTACATGAATGTTACAAGGTTTAAAATACTAGCAATTTGGTTTCAATTCATGTGACATTATTGAATACATTTTTCGTACACTTGTGGAATGATGAATCACCGGTTAATCTCTTTAATGGCATTATTTAGATACGCAACTTTACTAGCTATGACAATGATCAGGTAAGCTATAAACTCTGAAAAGGGCAGTTTAGTTGGAACGAACGAAAGTGGTGAAATATATATATTAAGTTTTTCAAAATAAGTGTTAGATCAATTTCATCAACGCTGGCTATCTGCATATAAACAATTATTGTGTCCTTCAAAACAAACAATTGCATTTTTGCTAGCGTCTGACTTAAATCATTTTAACAATAATCACAGACATTTATTACAAGCGCACCATTATATTTTCTACATTGTTCATGACTAAGACTTAATTGGGAATGGTTTTTATTCCAACGAACATCAGTAGTTGTGTGCAGAGTTGTGAATGTTTTACAGATTTTATTATTTAATTGTGGAAAATAAATATGTCTAGGTAGGTAAATCAATATATTCACCCGTTTGACACAAAGTGATCTGTTCCTATACTCAACTAGTGGAATGCCTAAGCTCTCATTTGGATTGCAGTTATTTTACCGCTTTTATTTGCTCGGCCGCCAATAACGAAATACCATTTACAAAAGTGTGTGTTTATTTTCTGTGCAAATATACAGGGTGTTTCATAGTGATGTGAGAATAATTTAAAGAAAGGTCATTTTAAAAGAAATCGTTTTAATATGTTTTTCGGATTTGGATTCCGGCTGCAATAATCGATCTTGAAAATGACGAAAAAATAGTTATTTTAGTACATACATTTTAATGAAAGGAATTTACACCTCCTGTTCTTAATTCCCATAAGAATCTTTATTCTTAACACTCGATTTATTTTATCTAATGATTATTCTTGTGATATTTTCGTGTCATTAATATATAATTAATAACTTAATAACAATTATTTACCGATTACACGCTTTTCTCAGAATCAATTACTTAAACAGGGCAGACGTCTAATGCGTGGTTATCATTTTATATGTTATAATTATAAATTAGTCCTGTTGTTATGAAAGCTAATGAGATATTTTACATGGTGCATTTTTCAGGGAAAGTTTCAGCTTCTTCACGCATTATGAAACCTCCTGTAGAACGTATTTCTTCAAGATGATTTGCATTTATGAAAATGTTTAATTGGCAAGACCAATGTTAGAAATTGACCAGTACGGCTTATGTTGAAATCGCGGAAATCATCAAGATATAAACACTTATATACAATATTTTCTGATTTTGTTATGCTCAAATTAATATACAAAATGTTGTCGAGTCATAGCAATCACATCTAACCGCCGTATTTAATAGCGTTAGCTGAGATCGGAAACTACTCGTGAAAACAACACATTTTTGAATAATAAATTTTATTGCTTTCTAACTTAGGTATTCCACTTTTTCAAAATATGTATTTACATTTCTCTTTTGATGAATAAGGGAAACGTTTTGTAGATCTATAAGGGTCTTTTAATATCATTACTTACAATTACTTCAAATTTTTAAGGAACTTAGAAAATGTTTTATTATATACCTGTTTATTGAATGTAGTGGTATTAAAAGACTGAAATAAATTATGTTATGACAATTGTTTGGTTCAGACCTAACTCAGGTTTTTTTCACACAGCAGGGCTTTCTGCAAATCCCGCCATAGAGCTAGACAATATACAGGGTGTTCCGTTGAAGAAACTATGAATGTTCATAATGTCAATGAAACAATGACGAATAATACCCAAACCCAATTTAATAATATACATACTGTCCATGTCAATCATAATCATGTAACTGACATTCCTATTGTTGTCTAACTTTTAATTTTGCTATTTTTGTACTGCCTGTATATAGAAGTGTTCTAATTGTAATTAAAAGGAGTTCTATTTTTTTTTAACTTAACTTTCAACTATCAAATTTTTTATTTGGAAATATTTTTATGAGTGTTTAGTGCACAAAGAGAAATACCTACACATATTTTACATGGAAACGAAAAGACTGACAACTATGAATTTATTTATTTATGTGAATGTACATATTTTTGTAAGTGCAAAGAATATCCTGCATATTATTTAGGCTATAGGTTTGGGTAAGGAAAACACCCTGTTAATGTTAATGGGTAGGTACTATAACTAACCAATGACAAGATTTTTTTCTTTTCATTACAATATAATTTTCGTTATAGATGTTTTTTGGTTTTGAATGTTTGTTATATTAGGATAGGTGTACATCACTTGTAACTACACAAAACTAATTAGGCCATTTCCAACACAAATTCATTACCCTAGCAAAATTCAACCATTGGAACATCATGCTTCACATTTTGTCAGTTATATGTATGAATGTAGCTAACCCCACTGTAGTTACGAAAAACACTGGGGTTTACTACAACCTTTTCGTTTTCATTGTTTTAAAATATACAGGGCGCATGAACTTCTCGTTTATTCATTATTTGTAAAAATCCTTCTTGAACACCCTGTATGTTTTGACGGAATGTGTTTTGGTCTAAACCCAATCAAGTCTCAAATGCCTATTTTAAATTACATAACGTATAATATGACATATGTATGTTTATTTAATATAATCATCGCTATTCATTAAATGATAACGGTATATGTCTGGGGATATGTTCAGTAAGTTTGCAGTGTTTTTTAATGACATGACATAATACTTCAGGTCTAAATTCACTAGGGTTTTGATTTCGCTTCAGAGGGTTGAAATTTTGTTTAAAAGTATAATTATTATAATTGCTAAATATTATTTTGTTCTACCGGTGGTGTAGTTATTAACAGATTTTTAGAATTTAAAAAATGTGAACAATTGACTTTCTTCGGTGGGGCCACATTCAATTCCACTCGCTTTTCAGTGCGCAAAAAAGTTCTCTTAGGCTTTCCTTTGTCAAAAACAGCGTTCTTTATTAAAATAATGAAACACGTATTATTGCATGTTTATCATTGCCAAACGCACGACCGCTTCCGTAGAAGTTAAATTATTTTAATGAAAAATGGTGCATCCAACAATAAAAAGGCAGGAGATCTTTTTTATGTACCGAATTACAAAACCCGACAAAAATGCATGAAGGCTTTCAAGAGACATTTCAAAGGAATAGTTTTTATTGTCGGCTCAGAGCGACCGAAGCAATTGGATTACGGTTCGAAAAATTATCATGCAATTAAAAATATAGCCCTCCCTAGTGGTCACCCATAAATATGAGGAAAAAATACTGACTTACTTAACAGCACTTCTTTTGCACATTCTTGTTAAATATCTCTTCATATGATATTCCTCTTGATTTAGATGAGAAGTTAAATTTATTAATAACGATGCAGTTACCAATTATTCAGACATAATAATCAACTGATTAATTGCCTTTGTTTTTAATTAAGTGCAATCAGAAATGTTTTATTTGAAGCTGTTTTTTTATACCACTTGCATCAAATAATGAAAATTCGAAGTAATGATCTCAAGTAAACTCGGCATTTTAGACGTGATTGCCAAATTGTTATTTTATGTAATTCACCAAGACACCAACATCGGTAAGATCCAAGAACAACGTTCAACCAAATTTTTTGCAGGCGTTATCTTCAACCACCTTACTATTACTTGGATAATACACATTGCGCGCCAGCCGCCTTAGATTGGAACAATCGTCCGCCTCCAAGAAACGAAGCTGATGCTGCAAATGACGAAAATGATGGCAGACGTAGAGACTACAGCGGTCCCATCGAAGTCGGAAGATTTCACGATCACGTACAAAGATTGCATGCGGATGGAGACATTGGGTTCAGTAGGGAATATGACTCTATCCAGAACGACCCTACTAATGAAGGAAATAGCTCTGAAAACTCGCAGCATCCCGATAACAAGCCGAAAAACAGATATTTGAATATTATTGCTTGTAAGTTCAGTGTTTTGAAGGCTTCGCGTGTCATCTAATGGAAATTTATTTTATAGATGATCATTCGCGTGTACAGTTACTACCGATGCCAGGCCAAAAAATTTCAACCTATATAAACGCCAATTACATTGACGGATTTCTAGTAAGTAAAGCTTACATTGGAACTCAAGGTCCTCTTCCATCGACTTTTGACTGCTTTTGGAGAATGATCTGGGAACAGAGGGTTACCATTATTGTGATGATTACAAATTTAGTTGAAAGAGGCCGGGTAAGTTGCAAGTATGAAGAATGAATGTGCCAGATGAAACTCATACCCAAAAAATTGTGAAATAGAGTGCTTCAAACCTTTATTGATTCATAAATAACACGAATTATTCTAATTTGAAACGGCATATCAGTTTTATGATGGAGGTTTGATGAGTATAAAAATGTAACGTACTGATAATTTTTGCAGCGAAAATGCGATATGTATTGGCCTAAAGAAGGTTCAGAGTTATATGGTTTCATTCAAGTGAAATTGGTGAAGGAAGACGTGATGGCGACATATACCGTCCGAACCTTGGTTATCCGACATACCAGGGTAAGCATTCCGGGAAACGTAAATTATTTTTCGCTGAAAATCGGACTTTTGCTAACGTTACGTTTTAGGTTAAAAGAGCAAAAGATATATCAATGGTGGAGAAAACCGTGTATCAGTATCATTACACCAATTGGCCCGATCATGGAACACCCGACCACCCCTTACCAGTGATAAGTTTCGTGAAAAAATCGTCTTTGGCCAATCCGCCTGATAGTGGTCCAATTGTTGTACATTGCAGGTACTCGCATATAAACTCATCTTTCTTTACAGCAACATAAATTACATATTTTGTTTCAGTGCTGGTGTTGGTAGAACTGGAACATACATAGTTATAGATGCAATGTTAAGGCAGATCAAGGCCAGGGGAGAAGTGAACGTGTTCGGGTTTCTAAAACACATAAGAGCTCAAAGAAACTTCTTAGTGCAAACTGAAGAGCAATACATCTTTATACACGATGCACTTTTGGAAGCTATAGACGCAGGTGAAACTGACATTCCACGCGAACAGTTTGCTCGTTATGTCGAAGTGCTGCAGAATCCCGATAGTCGTACAGAAGATGAGAGGGCATGGAAAGTCTTGGATGAACAATTTCAGGTAATTTTTATTGTTTCTTTTCACCTTGCTTGTGTTTTGGTAAAATTCTGCAATCATCAATCTCAATTAAATTTAACTTTTATTCAATAACCCGTTGAATCTCCGATCAGCTCCAATTTTTAAGTTTGATGTTTGGAGTTGTTTGACTCAATTTGCAAACCTTTAGAATTCATACTTATTATCATTGGATAATTTTACGTTTGCAGCAAGTCATAAAGTTCAAGCCTCGTGATTTTAACTTAGTCTCAGCTAACAAACCAGTGAACCAAAAAAAGAATAGGTGTGCAGTTCTTGTACCGATTGAAAGTGCCAGAGTTCATCTCACACCCAGACCTGGAGAGGATGGATCAGATTATGTAAACGCGAGTTGGTTACCGGGATTTCACAGTCTACGAGAATTCATTATTACTCAGCACCCAATTGCCAAAGAGGAGTTCTGGAAAATGTGCTGGGATCACACATGTCAGCTGGTAGTCATGCTCAGCATTATTGACGGCGAGGAATTCGAGAAGTTTTGGCCCGAAGCAGATGAAGTGATTAAAACAGATGTTTTCACCTGTGTTCAAGCGAACGTTAACAAGTCTACACCATTTATCACGAGAGAATTTGTACTGAAATCTCTGCAGGATGACTTCGAAATACGAACAAAGTTTGTTCAAAGCCTGAATTGGCCTCATCAAGGAGTTGCTAGCATTAAAAATATGTACGATTTGCCCAACTATGTTACAAACATACAGAAAGAAAATCAGGGACCCGTATGCATTGTGGACAGGTAAGAAATATGTTTAAATACTTCTACAGTTATAACCAGCAAATATATGCAAAGTGGAACTGTTAGTATTAATGTGACACCGGGTAACAGTAACACCTTTAATGCATTGTTTTACTTGCCACGTGCAATAGTTTTTTGAAAAGGAACTTGTTTTGTTACCAGCCATGAAGGTTTTTACCGGCGGTTGAAACGTTCTCCATGCTTATAAGATGTCGAGCATTATTGCGTCAAACCCGAACTGAAGGCGAATAACTTTATACGGAGTTCCTTCAAAAGTTCGAGATCAAGGAAAATCGATACAAAACCACGACAATTAATTCGACAACTCTCAGTTTCTCACAAAAATAAATTGGCTTGTAATGGACAACACGCTGGTTCGCGATTCTAACATGCAGCAGTTTTAACCGATTTGGAGTCTTCCCAAGTCAGAAAAGTGAACCGAAACTCAAGTGCTAAGACCTACGCGAAATAAACGCAATTATAAAAAAATCTTTGCTACTATTAACTTGTCTATTAATCGACTCCCATGATAAAGAGAAAGCTTTGCGTTCTCGAGAAAATCCGTTACATTGTTTCAAATCACTTCCTTATCCGATCAGTGGCCCCTACTTCAAAACTTACTCAGCTTTTTATTCTCAGATTTGGTGGTACTGAAGCAGCTACGTTCTGCGCCTTGGTAACACTGAAACGACATTTGGCTTATGAGCAAAAGGTTGACATCTATATGTATGCAAAGCTATATCACAACAAAAGACCGGGTCTGTGGCTTTCTGTAGATGATTACATGAAATTGCATCTTTGCGTTCAAACTGTAAGCTCCGAACCCGAAAAATATCTTGAAGAAGTGCCACCAGATCTCTACACGCTGGCTAATGGTGTTTCGAAAACCCGAACCACCTCGAATTGTTCTGGAAAATCATCAAACTACTCAGATCCACAACCAGGCTATTCTAGGTCTCCAGATGGTTACTCGGCCTCTGTAGCTGTTAATATCGAGCAGGATGGTGAGCGTCCATCTACGTCGAAGGAAGTGGGATTTTCAGCGGGCAGTTTGCATGATAGCAAAAATGATTTGGAACGAGTTCCTCCTGAAGGTATGGAATCTGAAGGAGCAGTTCTTTGAAATTCGCTTCAGTCGCAGGGCAATAATGAGCAAGACGGTGTTTGTTATGTCTTTGCGAAAGGGGAGTGATGATATTCAGAATTAAGACAAATATTTCAAACATTTGCTCTGACAGTTAAACAAAGCATCATTAAAGGAAGATCAATATTTGTCATAGTTTTGAGTTGAAAAGGCGTATTTCACTTTATGAGTGTTTTTCCCATTAGAACTGCACTGCTGTTTTAGTGGGTTGTTCAAGTGTCAACTGATAAGCTTGGTGATGTGTAGCTTATCCTTCATTGTTAGGAAAACTTTACTGAGTATACGATTTCATGTTGTTTAGCTTGTAGTGAAGATATTAATATAACATTAAATATTAGCAACGAAGTTGTCCAGTTACCTGAAAGTTACTATTTTAAAATAACATCGAAATTTGTTTGAATTTTTTTAAGTCAATTTAGACGATTTTAAAATTATGTTGCAAAGGGTTCCTATCAATAATAACTAAAAAAGTACCTGTTTTATTATTTAAGTTTTAAATAATAGGAAATACATGAAATTGTATGATTAGTATTGGAGTGTTATGTTCTGTGTTAATGATAATCTAATAACAACATACAGTAAACTCTAGGATTGTCTATACCAGTATAATATTATACTTCAAGAGCACGCACATTTTTGTGGGAAACTGTTTCTAATCTAAAAAAGTTTTCGTTTATGTTGTGTGTTCCGTGTTTCTCAATTGATGTTAACAAATATTGCACAATTTTATGGATTTCACCAATTTGATGTTTGTCTTACTAAATTTACACACTACAAATCTATACAATCACACATTTCTTAGTGTTTAACATTTAACTACTGCGTATTGACATGTTACATCTATATGTAATTGTGTTCTGTATTTCCAAATCTATTTTGCCTTTTGTTTGCTAGTAACTGTCCGAATTGTTTGCTTTGTGTTCAAAAACGCTTCTTAACTTTTTGGTTATTGTAATATATACATTTATTTTTCAGCGATACCGCTATTAGGAAATCTGGAGGGCTTTCCTTAATTCCGTTCTTTTGTATTAAATCGGCTGATTCAAAACGATAGTGGGTTTTGAGATACCTGCGAACTAGATTGAGTTCCTTCAATATTTATAAATAGTTTGTTAAATGGAACGTTGATGAAACGTTTTTTAGTATTTTCATGCTTCTTATAGTTATTTATTTTTCGTCTCCGTGGCTGATGAATACGTTCAGGCCAGTATAGTTAGTAAGGTAATGTTCAATGTTTTGATCGTCTATACTAGTGGTCCTGAATTTCGAGATTCTTAACTCCCTTGAAGGGGTTTACAGTCATGGAATATAATACCTGGCATCCAAATGGTGCAAATTATACAACATACTTTTTAATCGTAAATTCTTTTCTTTTTTTTATTTCTATTTTAAAATTATTTTAACACTTGTTATTCACAATCATTGTGCCCGTAACTGTTGAATTAATAATTCACTGCACTTCATTCGAGTTAACAGGCAAGGAATAAGGGCTATGTCTCTGCCATTTAAGTACATTTTAAATATGTATTCGATATCATTTTAGGGCTTATTTTATTTTACACACTTAGATCTTGGATAAATTCTATTCCATTCCAATTGAGTTGCATTTATATACTTATATTTAAATGTATCGATTTTTTATGTAATTTTAAGAATCTTTAAATAATCTGTTGTATCAACAGACTTCAATCATTTTTGAGATCTTAAATTATCTGACAAAATTATAGGATTTAATATATATGTTCGAACAAATTAATTCAAATGTAAATAAATTGTTCGTAATGTAGCAGATTTAGTCAATCACCAGTAGCCAAACTCTAGTCAACTGAACATTACATTTTCTAGAGTAATGAGTTGTAGAGCATCACAGTAATTATTCGTTATTTTTCGAAAAGAAAAATTTAAATGTTACTTCTAGGTGATGGGTGGAAAAATATTTTTGGAAGCATTTAGGAGTTTACGTTTCTTATTATTGCTTTACTTGCAATTACGAAGAAAATCCTCCAATCGGATTAGTCTTTACCGTGCATTTATATCGTCACGTATCCGAATGAATAGTGACTTCCAAAATTATTTTCCCAATGCATTCTTGTACATGAAAGAGTATATTAAAGTTTTAGATAAGGTGAATTTAAAAAGCATGATATGGAGTGTCCATTGCAGTATTCCTCAAGATATTTTAAGATTATTACAGGGTTACATGGACACTAGTAACATGTATAAGTTTTAGCCACACAATTACCAACATTTTTTAAAGCACACATAGGTTAGATCCTTTTAGAAATTATTTAAATGGCATCTATGCTGCTTATTTTACATTTGCATATAAAAAATATACAACAACTAAGTTAGATACTTTTCACTGTATATTCGGACATGACTTGATTCGCGTTAAGATATTTACTTCCACTAGACAGGTGGATTTGGACATTAATATAGTATGTTACAATTGATCTAACTTTAGTCAGTACCCGGCACATATTCAACTCCAAACATAACAAGCAAAGCATATGGTTCCACGAACCAATGATTTATTTGTCGAATCCCGTTAAGGAGATTTAAAATAATTTTCCAGGGCAGTTTTTAAGTTGTATTCAACTTGTTTCTCACCGTTAGCTCAAATCCACGAAACACCAATAAAAATCCTACTAGGTACTCAACTAATTACTGCAAGTTATGGAATTCTTGACTGTTATTCAGATCGGTATTTTTTACACCTCATCCAGTGTAGTCTAGTACTTTAAAACTGGGCCTAGATGGACGGAAGTCTGATTTATTTGCGATGCTCGATAGGAATGAGCCTGGTCCTGACGGTTATAATCTAGGTAGGCCTACATTTAGTTGTCCGAACTACACCCATATTTATTAAATATAAACATGTGAGTGTTTCCCTGATATTTATCGCCCCTCAAGTAAATTCGTCGTGTAATGACAATGTCAGAAGCAAACTTATCGGGCGGATGAGAGTCACCCCTGTTTGAATTAGGAAACTAGATTCGATTATTAGGAAATAGAATAGAAGTTCTGATGTTAAGATTCCAGATACGTCACAAAAAAGATACATTGTCCCGCTTCTTGTATGATATAATTACTAGGAAGTAATCTCGGTAGAAATATTTAAAACTAATTTATTATTCTGAAAGCGGATCCATGTATCAATACAAAGGGAACATAAATACCAATTATGATGTTTCTGGATAAGCTGACATAGACATAGAAGTAGTGTACGTTATATTACAAGTGTTAAGTGGTTGTCTCTACAAGCAGTTAAACATATGTCTATTAGTGCCAAGGAACATTGTATTATTTAATCAGTAGATCTACATAAGTTCTCAAAACCAGTTGTAGGCGCTAACTGATTTGCAACTATTCGGTAAATGTAATACGATATACTTAAGTTTGATGGTCAAGAGTAGATAAAAATGACCTTTTGCGTTGAGGAAGGTTGTACTGTTGAAATTTAAAAAATCTATTGTAAAGATTATATCGTGTCTGTTGCGTTGTTTAAGGTTGAAGGTCATTTTATCGATTCTATCGGAAACCTTTATGGTAGCCAATCTACTAGACATTTAGGAAACCTAATAAATGTATAATATGGTAAGACTATTTAATGTTAAAGTATTTATTTGATTTGTTAAGTAAAATATAGTTTTTACGTTACATATAAATATTCGGACCAATAATTTAGTTTGATGCCTAATCTCCCTTGCTCACTCTTTGACATTAAAAGAGATTATCTAATTAGGGCTTTTATTCTCCACTTGCTTTAAGAGAATACCTGATTCGTAAATATAGTTTGATCTAAATTCAGCATGTCAGTGTCATGTAATTCAATGCTCCCAAATAGTATCAAGTTTTAAACTCTAAATTTAGGTCCGTCCAAAGTTAAAAGGTTACTGTTTTGATCAAAGTGAATTTAATAGATTCGACGAATATTATCTAAAACATTCGATTCATACTACTCATTTAAAAAATTCTGGAATATCCAAATGAGTCATTGTTGGATAGAACGTAGTTGCTATTTGATGTTCGAACAGCGAGGTATTTTCTTTCTAGAAATGTTTGTTTACTTTACATACTAGGTATTCCTGTACATATAGTTCTAATGTATGTAATTGTGGAATTTTCATGTATTCGAAATATACCTATTTAAAAAATGTTTTTATTTATTTTGAACCATATCTGGCTTATGCGCTTGATTTGACTGCATTATCTAAATCATTATGCTAAGCCAATCAACTATTAATACTGATTATTATGAACCCACAGTATTAGAATTTATTTACGAACTACCATTTATATTTCAAACGCGACAACGTAAAAAATCTCTTCTATTAGTTAAAATGTTCTCGGTCTTTTTCATGTTATTCTGATAAAATAATGAATGTTTTCTCAGAATACCGCTTGACGTTTTTTCGAAAATGTATAAAGTTACATTGTCGAACACGGAATAAGTTGGTAAGTATAATGCATAAAAATATGTTTAATTATTCACGGACAGGTATAAGAACGCGCATAATTTATTAAATAATTGAAGACCAATGAAACTTTGGCCTAGGCGTACGCAACGACAGAGGAAAGCGACTCGTACAGTTCTGTCAGGAAGAACACACACAGAATAACATTGTAAGAAATCAAATCGACTTCATCTTAATCAACCGACGCTTCCGTAAATGTAACAAGTCTACGAAAATATACCCTGGCGCAGACGTGTACTCTGTTCAACATTAAATATAAGGCTTAAAAAGAGGAAACAGCCAACGAAGACCTTACGAATACAACACATATTAAAGGAACCTGAAGCCATAAAAGAACTGACACAGGAAATAAACGATAAAGTACACACAATCGATCCACTATCCATTAAAAATAAAAGCGTGGAAGAAAATTGACGAGATATTAAAGTCTCGTTAAGAAATGAGAGAACGTAGCATTTGCTAAAACCTAAAGCGAAGAAAGTGAAAAAAGAGTGGATGACACAAGACATATTGAATCTAATGGAAGAAAGACGCAAACTCAAGAACAACAATCATAGCGAGTACACAAGGATACATCGCATAATTCGCAAAAAAATTAAAGAAGCGAAGGAAATTTGGTTCAGGAATCCTGTAAATAAATCGAACATCTTCAGTTCATACACGACGACTTTAATATACATAAAAAGCTAAAAGAACATTCTGGCATATACAGAGGAAAAAACACAACAGTGCTGTATAACAATAACAAAAGGGCACTACTAACAAAGGAGGATCAAAGTATAGAGTGGCTACAATATGTTCAACAACTGTTTGACAGTGAATCCGCGAAGCGCCGGAGAGTCTGTTAGCTGACTATAGGGCAGATAGATAGATAGATAGATAAAAATTTATTGAACATTCCCATTAATAAAATTCACAAAGTTAACAAACATAACTCCCATGTCTAGCCAGATGTTCGGCCGGTTGCTCTTTGCCCATGATCTAAATAGGCGCGCTAAGTCGTCCATTACCTGGGCAGTGCCCTAACATGGACATTCCCGAGCTAGCCATACGCACGACAACGTCAGGAAATAGTCTTGAAGTGGCGGTTTTGGTTTTATTCGAGGGGCATTAAGGAAAAAAGGTCTTCCTGAAGGGAAGCCAAAACCCCCTTTTGCTTCGACCTTTAAGTTTGGTACTGTCAGCCGTGGCGTTAACCGCCGGCAGTTTCAACTAGATGACCAAATCCATCCGCCCCCGCCCCGATCCGTGCAAGGACCAGCCAACACCAGCCAGAACGAGGCAGGACGAACCCGTCAAGTCACGTTATGTTGGATTTGTGCGTTTCCAGCCTGCTAGAAACGACTGTCTGCAACTGGCAGGCAATGTTTGTTTGTCGTCACGTACTGTCAGGGACAAAATCCTCATAAAATATGGGAAGTCGCTTATACAGGGGACCATGGGTTGGGCGATCGTTTGCTCTTACTTGGGTGATATTTCGCGTGAGGACTGAGCCTTGCACTCCGCTATGATAAAATTTTTCAGCGATGGTATCTATATAGTCGGCTATATAGGCCATCCCTGTAGCTTCGTGCATTTCGGTTATTCTGGTGTATCTGTCAGCCGATAGGACGCCTCTTAGGAACCTATTTTGGGTCCTTTGGACACGTCGTCTCGTGGAATCACAGACAGAGTGCCAGACATGGGAGCCGTAGGTCAGTATGGGCCTTTCTTAGAACCGGCATAAGTTTGAAGGGTGCTTATGTCAGGCTTTATTGAAGTTGGAAAAAGAGATTCAGCCAATGTTGGTCTGAGAAGAGATGCGTGTGAACCAGTATCGATTAGAAGGCGAATGTTGTAGTTAGGGATTTTGATGTACGTTAACTGGTTTGTTTGAAAACTGTTATCCTGTTATAGTTTATCCAGGGTTTTCTCTTGGACTGTATGTTTGAAAATTTTCAAATTGATCAATTGGGTTCTTTTCTGAAGAAGCTTTTTCGAATCCATCATATTCATATCTATTTTCAGAAGGGTCGTTTATTTCTAATTCACTGTCATATTGAGGAAAATCGTAGTTTTCTTCGTCAATTTCGTCTTCAAGATGTCTTATTTCTAGAAAATAAAAGTTTGGTTTTCCGGTTGTTTGGAAATGATTGAATGGTCTTTGTGGAATCGAGTTCCTATAGAATTGATTATCATTTTTTTGTCGTTTTTTATCGTTCAGCGAGAATATACGGGTCTAATTTAAACGAAAGGATGAACCCTGGGAGTTCGCAAGAATCTGAATCGGATTATGCCTCCCAGGATGGTGGGTTCAAAAAGCCACAATCGAAAAAACGGGGCAGAAAACCGAAGACGACCCAGCCAACCCAGCCAACCCCCACAACGCCAACACCTGAGCCCAAACGAATAGCTTTGGACTATCAGGCTACAACCGATAAAAACCAAACAACAAACAGCAAGACAACATCAACAAGATTTCCCACGTATTCGCACATATTCACAGCGAACGCATTGCCGACCATCACCAGAGTCCAACTTGCGATCGGGTGGGAGGAACTCAACCCCAACAACAAGGATGTGATTATCAGACAAGATAATCACTTCCTAATCAAAACCAACCAGGAGGACAAAACATCAAAAATTTTACAACAACTAAAACAAGAAAACACTGTTACAAGTTACAAATTACAAAAAAAACGATAACCTCCCACTAATCCGACAACAAAAGTCAGGTCACCACCATATTACTTATCATCTTATTCAGTCGTCGCCACTGGGGTCGACCTGGACATTGAAGACAGCATGGTTCTGGAACGCCTGGAGCAGCAGGGCTTCAGAATAAGGTTCTGCAGGGGAATTATCTTGCGAGAGCGCAACGCACCCACACTCATGATGAGATTAATAACCGGCAGCACCCGTGCCTGCGCCGTGTGCCTAGTGCAACATGTTCAATCACAAAACGGAAGACTGCAAACAATCGCCGAGATGCAACAAGTGCCAGGGTCCCCATCCAACTTCCAAATGCGAGTCACCACTGCCAACCAAAGGCGCAGCATGCAACTCTGAAGACCACGCAGCATGGAACATGAAGTGCCCAAAACGACCGACAGCCCCAATCGACGGAATACCAAACGTCAAGATAAAATGCGTTAACAAACGGGCGACCGGGATTACGGAGACGACGACAGTGGCAAGTAGAATACACACACCCATTACAACACATGACCACATCATAAACAAATACAAACATCAACTTAACAAGACAAACAATACCAACAGAGACGAACTACTAAAAAAAACTACGAAAACAATTTATAAAAGACTTCGACATTGACACCTCCGTTGTTTTCTTCGGAAACCATATTTACATCCTAATGTTTGACATGCTCCTGCCCGAGGGACGCTCTCCAACTGAACCCTACGAACAAGTGAGACAGACAGTAACAAACATACAAGATTCAATATGAAAGTACTTTACGCGAACATCAACGGACTAAACCATAAAAAGCCACTAATTTACAATTACATAGAACAAAACGACATGGACTGCTGCATGTTTGTAGAGACTAAAACTAAAATAGGACAGACTTCAACATACAGGGACTGGCAACACATCTGTAGACATGGCAATTTCACCAACCACGCCAGGGGCGGGGCCTCAGTTCTTCTCAAACCTGTAACAAAACTAGGCAAAGCAAACCCTCCCCACCTCAACAACCCTTTGAACGACTGTCTACATTTTACCATACCCTACTCAAACGACCTGATACACATATTTCTGACATACATACACCCACGCTCCAACCTAGAACAAAACATACTGACCAAGGCAAGTATCTATAAATATGCAATAATTATAGACGACTTTAACTTGAACAGAAACAAAACGAAACAACTTAAAAGATTTTTACAAAATTCCGACTTTATAAAACAGCACACCCCACCAACTTTTCTGATGCCCGCAAACCCAGATTCAACACCAGACGTTCTACTGCACAAAAGAAACTTAACAAACACCATCAACAACATAAACTTAACCAACGAACTTGGATCCGACCACCTGGCTATTACGTTTAACATAGACTTACAACATACGCAACCTACCTCCAATACACCTCCTATAGAGAAAAACTTAAACCTAACAAAGACTGACACAGACAAAGTGAAACAACATATACATGACTACATTCAATCACAAGCACAGCACATTTCAATAGAAACCATATAACAACAACTTACACTAGCCATACGAAAATTTAGCCCGGAAATAAAAAATGCTTTCTACCGACATACACTGCCCAAATACATACTGAGACTAATAAAACATAAGAGAGAACTGTACAGACTATATACAAACACTCAAAATAACGACCTAAAAAAGACACTGAACCAACTTAACAGAAACATTAAAACTCTGATTGGACAATACCGACAAGACAAATGGCTAGAAACATGTAAAGAAATACAGAAGGACAAAGGCAAAACATACTGGCGAAAAATTAAGAAACTGGCGCAATACAGGAAGACTGGCACTACTGACACAATTGACGAAAACGGAATAGAACGTTACACAGACAAAGAGAAAGCGGACGCATTCGCCAGACACTATCAAAGGGCCTTCAGCATATCGACAAACCCTAACTTCGACAATGACAACTGGAACTTGATCAACGACTGGTACTTGAACTATTTTAACAGCTCACCAAACTACACCTACAAACTGATCACAGACACAGAGTACGATGAAGCCCTAGCGCACATCAAAAACACTGCACCGGGGAAAGATAAAATTAAGGCAAAACTCTTGAAAAGCCTAACTCAAGAAACACACAAACTGATCCTAACTGAATTGAACAACTGCATCACAAATGGCAGAATCCCAGAAACATGGAAAAACGGCTTAATAATCCCTATACCCAAAAATGGACTGGACAATACACAACCGAGCAACTACAGACCAATTACACTGCTTCCAGTACTGGGCAAGATTTTTGAATGCATAATGAAGCAGCGGCTTGAAAAAGTGATTGGAAATTATATACCTACCTACCAATTTGGTTTCAAACAGCATCACTCGACTGTTCATCCGCTCTTTATTTTGGCCAACAATGTACAAACTACCCACCTAACTGACAGAAAGACAGCTTGCCTGTTTATGGACATTAACAAGGCTTTTGACAGTGTCTGGCATAGAGGCTTACTATACAAACTACACACACCAACATATCTACTACACACCATAAAGAACACCGCCAAAGATTTCGGAAAGACTCATACATCTACAGACAAAATGGACAAACAACCCCTACAACTGGACCATACTGAATCCCCTTTGTCTCACAAGACCAACCAGACAATCCCGCTTCCGTTTCCCTACATCAACGCTACTCGAACACTTACAAACGCAACTGACTACTAGGCAATAAAATAATTTTTTCTTGTCCATAGAATTGGAAAGTTTATTTAATAATATTGTTAACCTAGAATAAGAGAATTTTCATATTTGTTTTTTATTTAGATTAAGACTACATGTATTAAACAAGGGCAGAAAGACCGATAGGTCGATAGCCTTTTTTAGAAATAAAGATGTTTACTACTACTACTAAGATTATTAACCTAGAATAAGAGAATTTTCATCTTTGTTTTTTGTTTAGATTAAGACTACATGTATTAAACAAGGGCAGAAAGACCGATAGGTCGATAGCCTTTTTTAGAAATAAAGATGTTTACTACTTTCTTGCCATCGCCATTCTCTATTTTATTTAGGTTGTTCGTTCGTTATTTTGTGTAATTCAGATCCCTAAATATTTGTTTTGTGATTCTTCCAGTTGTTGTTTTATTCCACCTTGAAAGGTTATTTCTTGTTTTTCAGCGATTATCATGAACTTCGTCTTCTTTAAAATCAATTTCTGTCCTCAAAATATTCATTCAACAATATTTGTAATTTTTGTTCCAAGTTTACAAAAATCGTAATATCATCTGCAATGATTTACTTTTCGACTTTCTTACCTTTGGCCCAAGTCAATATGATAATTGATCGCAATGAGCATTTTGAATTAAATATCTAATGAAAGGAAACTATTTATCGAAGATGCATTGATAGTTTTATTTTATATACATTTAATTACAAAACATCGAAAAATATGCTTTCAATTTTCTTCGAAAGGCTAATCGATGCTCATTCTATACACACTAAGATCTGGAAAACTGTTGAGCGTTCCTACTTATCTCCTAATTGAAAAATAAAACTACAATTTATAATCTTGAAAAGGTACTACAATAAAGCGTTTTATCCTTAATAATTATGAAGCACATTGATATACCTGTTTTCTAGTTCTAAAAACTATTTGCCTTTAGAAATATAAGTTTTTTATAAGTCTAGAATATTGGAAACAGTTCTTTCTAAACCCATTCAGATACGGTTTTATTGTTAATATAATGATGAAACATGGAAAACCATTATTTCATATATAATACTTAGGAGTGTGATAATGATTCGAGTAAACCGGACTAATATGTATTTAATTATCTAACATTTTATTTAAAATATTCTGGATTTTAAACAGAATCAAATATAGAAGAATGATTACTGAAGAAAAGTTTCCATTTGCACATATTCAATAAACAACATTTATTTTTTATAAATTATTTAAAATGTTAATAAAATATCGATAAATTAAAAAATGTATTAATAAGTTAAAATCGCATAAAAATAGAAATACATTCTTTTTGCATTTTGATTTTATCTTATCTATTTTTTTTTCTAGTTTCGAACACGTCTTGAGCCGTTCCTCATTTACATACTTTCGTGAAAATAGCACAAAATAAAGAATATTCAATAAAACTGCAGTATTTTTTTAAGATTAAATACGGTTAATCTCCGCTTGGCTTTGGTCACTTGAATTTTGCCAATCCTTTGTACAACAGTCTCAAACAAAGTATCCCTGTAGGTTAAGCATAAAAAGTTGTAGAAAACAAAGTTTTATGTTTTATATTTTGCTTAAGTTTACTCTTTAAAATCTAAGAATAACCTAATGATTGTTTCATTTCAATCTCGACTGAGGATACGCCTGTAGTAAATACTGTAACCTTTCAAATTTCGTGCCACAATTAAATTAATTTATTTTAAAACTACAGTAGTTTAAACTAATCTCACAAGCATTTATCCAAAATCTATCATTATATATTTAGGCTTAGATCGTTTAATCTAAAATTTAAATATTGACAATCTAATTATTCACTGTTTTAATATCTTTTTGAGTGATTTTAGAAATCCCTCCGGGTAAATGTGTTTCAGTAAGACTGTTAACAGTTGTAAATTTCTTCAAGCAACTTGGCAGTTTGAGAATTCTTCTCCTATATTTACGGGTGGTAAAGGTATATAGGATTGGGTTCAGGGAAGAATTTATTGGTAACACGAAAACCACTAGCCAAGCATAAAAATCACCTGAAAGAAATGTCTAATTAAAAATTATAATAAATCTATTATTTTACTTACCAGATATGTCTACTTTCAGGTACACTAGCATTTTAGCGGTTATTATTGGTACCCAGCAGGCTATATTAGCTAGAACTATGAAGAAAAATCTTATGGCAAATTGGCAGTCATTCATGGGCATTGATGTTGCATTCCTAGTGTTCTTGATGTTTATAAACATCCCTCCGTATGTATAAATGATTATTAGTAAACTGAAATAATTTTACGAACGTTACAATTCTATTTGATATAAATAATAAATTATTTTATAAGGGCTTACCTAGGAGCATTGATCCCGAAAAATATTATTGCTGAGAATTCCCAACCAATTGAGTAAGGTTCATCAATATAAAGCGGAAGACAAAGACCATTTACTCCATAAAATTTCGTGCTCGAGAGAAGTCCTAATGCTAAAAAGAGTTTTTAGATACACAGGATTGTTAGTCATTTTTTGACCAACTCTATGAGCGTTCTTATGCCATGTGGAAGTAAACGTTTGAATACCAGCTTTGTGGACTGTCCGTGAATTATTAAACATGGAAGGTACGAAGTTATTCGGAGTTCGACAACATTTATTATGTTATCACAATGAAATAAAAAGAACGAGAACTTTTAAACCAATTATTAGAATTGATTTTATTACGCTGTTGCGTTTGAAACTTGCTGTTGTTTGAAATGCTGCAATGGATGGTTTTCAAAATTTAAAATCAAATGGTTTATTTAGCTTTTAGCATATGTTCTTTGCATCTGAATTAGGAGAAAAATGTGAATATTTGCGGCAACTCCCAATTGTTTTTTTTCTCTAATTTTTAATCATGAAAATAACTATTCGTCTGGCTGTTTGGCTGTTAGTTTTTAGAGCCAAATATTCGTATTTTTGTCCATATCGCAATTTTAATCACAGGTGCAGTAACAGAGTCAAATGTCATTAATTAAAGTGTGTTTTTACCTTTTTGCTAATATACTTTGTTAATAAAGAACAAAATACACCATATTTAATCACTTTGTCACAATAAACATTTTATGTAATTACAACAAATTGACAAAAATACTGAAAAATAATAACTTATTTCATTTTCAAAACCTTTTTGTTGAGTATTTCGTCCTAAAAAAATTAGTTTATTTGTTTTTCGACAACGGTAAAGCCTAGCTGATCGGGCAAAAAAAAAAAACTTTTTTTATATTAATTAATTTTTTTTGTCAAAACATTTAATTAGAATGAGTAGTAGTAAACATCTTTATTTCTAAAAAAGGCTATCGACCTATCGGTCTTTCTGCCCTTGTTTAATACATGCAGTCTTAATCTAAATAAAAAACAAATATGAAAATTCTCTTATTCTAGGTTAACAATATTATTAAATAAATAAGATTTCAGTGGCAAGAAGAAATTATTTTATTGTCCACTAGTTCGTTGCGTTTGTAAGTGTTCGAGTAGCGTTAATGTAGGGAAACGGAAGCGGGATTGTCTGGTTGGTCTTGTAAGACAAAGGGGATTCAGTATGGTCCAGTTGTAGGGGTTGTTTGTCCATTTTGTCTGTAGCTGTATGAGTCTTTCCGAGATCTTTGTCATGTTTGTGCGTTCGTACAGTAGTTGGGTGGGGGGGTTGTGTAGTGGGTTTTGGGGGTGTCTTATTCGTGTTATTAGTCTTAGTGCAATTTGTTCTGTTGTTTGTGTATAACGTTTTGTCCTTTCTGTTCCGTTGGTCATGAGTATATGTCCAAAGTCTAGCAAGGGTCTACAAATAGCTTTATATATTTTGGTGGGTTCTTTTATTTACTGAAGGAAACTTGATCTGCACGTTAATACGCTTGAAGGGACTATTGATCTTCTTATCACGCATGAGCTAGAAACTCAAATTGATGCAGAAGGTAATTCAGTTTTACAGGAGGATTGGTTAACATTGTGGCAGGACCTCATTATTTTCTTCCTCATTATTTTCTTCCAGGCCGACAATGGTGAAACGAGAGATTCCCGAATAGATGATGGCAGAAGGGGACCAATTGAATGGCCTCCAAGATCACCTGATGTAACACCCTTACACTTCTTTCTTTTGGGACAACTAAAGTTCATTGTTCATAAAACACAACCTGCTGCTATTGGTGATTTTCAAAGGCTAATTGCCGCAGAATGCCGGTCAATTCCCGGTGAAGTTTTCCGAAATATTAGGGAGGGGTTCGAAAACAGACTTTATTATTGTTTACAGGAAAATGGACAACAGTTTGAACAACTGATAAGATAGTGCTTAAAAAGATCCCATCTGTTTTATTGTGGAAATTTCTCTTCCGCAAATAAAAAGTTATTTTCGTTGAAGTAAAATAATCAATAAATGAGATACCAATTCTTTAAACTAGAACTTTTCTTTCTGCTATTCAACGATTTTAACGGTGTCACCTACTCTTCTAATCGTTTGTACTGCAAGGAGAGCCAATGCAATAATTTTTGTGTAAACACTAACCTGGAAACCAACATCGCAATGCGGGAAAGTTTAATTGTTTCTGCAACTTTGGAACGCAATTTAAATATATAATATAATAATAAATAAAAAAATAAAAAAAAGGATTTTTTTAGCGGCTTAAGCGGACAGATAATTTTTGGAATAAGGAAAAATGCATTGCTTTTGGCAGAATTTGAATAATTTACGGGCACTAACATCTTCAATTTTAAATACAGTTTTTACATGTAACATACTGTCTTTAAAAAATGCTGATACTAGAGGGCAAAATATGTGGATTGACGTCAACGAAATGTTTCCGAGATACAGGAAGGTGTCAACTTACTTTTCTTTGCTTGTTTTATATTTGTTACACCTCCAAGTATGATTGAGTAGTTTGAAAAAGTTTACTAGCATTCAACACATAAAAACCCTTGAATATTACGCAAATGTTTTTATAGATCGGATCTTGTGATACTTATTGATATTATCATATCAGATAATCCGAATAATTGGCTAAAAGTGCATATTTCATTTCATATAATAAACTAGCCACCACTTTTCGAATTATAAGTAACAACTGTATGTCTAAAGTTTATTAACAGCAGTTTTATTAATTTAGGTATGATAAATTAGGTATATCAAGAGTACTCGGAGAGATTAAATTCTGTTTTCCACGTGTGAAAGCAAAAATGAAATAATATTATCGCGCCCTTCGGCTACTGCAAATAACAAAACCGTATATTTTATAATTTCTAGATGAAATTTCCATTCTGTAAATTGCATACACGAGTAAACCCTTTTTTCTTTCTGCATACGAGGTTTACATTTTGTTTGCTCTATTAAATGAAACATTAACTGAATTAGTAGCATAATTTAAAAACTTCCATTCAACGATTATATACGGTGACAATTTGAGAACTTGAAATGGCCACATCTGAGGTACAAAAAGAGATGCGAAAAAAATTCTTGGAACAGTTTCTATACTTTGTAGGAGGAATCAAATTTGTGCACCAGCTAAACTACCAGTATCACCCTCTAGCAGCCAGCTAATCCAACTCAAAAACTTTAAACAACTTTAAGCTCTTCAAAAATCCTTCGCGATTAAAGCCTTAACGCCTTAACGCGACATAACGTTAATAAGAAAGTTATTAGTTAATTTATGTTTTCATTTCTGTAGCAACAAATAAATAAAGTTAAATAAAAAGTGATACTTTCCGCTACGCACAAGCTGGTGGTCGCAAGGAGGGACATTTTGAAATAATTTAAATTTGCTAATGTCTTTTTTATAATCTCGAACTATTCTTGCTTCGGAATGAATAAAGCCTGTTATTAATTTTTTTTCTTCAGAATTAATATGTTTGACGCTCACTTTCGGCTACAGAATTTTTTTAACCAAAATTATGGTAATTATTTAACAGTGCCACATGGATAAGGTATTCTTCCAATTTATTAGCCAAAATAAATTAATGTTATAATTATTTAAAGTCAGCTTATCAATTTTAAATAATAGTTTTAACACTCAAGATTTCAAGTCAGATGAAACGTCACAACATATTCCAAGATATAAATTGCCTATGATATGAAACTTTTGATATAATTGCATAGAATCAAACTACACCTACTACACTTACAAACTGATCACCAAACTACACCTACAAACTGATCACAGACACAGAGTACGATGAAGCCCTAGCGCACATCAAAAACACTGCACCGGGGAAAGATAAAATTAAGACAAAACTCTTGAAAAGCCTAACTCAAGAAACACACAAACTGATCCTAACTGAATTGAACAACTGCATCACAAATGGCAGAATCCCAGAAACATGGAAAAACGGGTTAATAATCCCTATACCCAAAAATGGACTGGACAATACACAACCGAGCAACTACAGACCAATTACACTACTTCCAGTACTAAGCAAAATTTTTGAATACATAATGAAGCAGCGGCTTGAAAAAGCGTTTGGAAAATATATACCTACCTACCAATTTGGTTTCAAACAGCATCACTCGACTGTTCATCCGCTCTTTATTTTGGCCAACAATATACAAACTACCCACCTAACTGACAGAAAGACAGCTTGCCTGTTTATGGACATTAACAAGGCTTTTGATAGTGTCTGGCATGGAGGCTTACTATACAAACTATACAAACTACACACCAACATATCTACTACGCACCATAAAGAACTTACTAGAAAACATACAACTACAAGTACGAATTGACAAAACACTGTCATTTTCTTTTTCCCCTGAACAAGGGCTCCCTCAAGGATCCCCGCTCTCACCGTTTCTCTACAATATATATACTGCCATGACATATACAATTACAACTTACCAGACAAAAATCAAATAGACAGATCGGCATACATATTACAATACGCAGACGACACGGCACTTATTGTACATGACAAAACTACTGAGAGAGCAGCTTCCAAACTCCAAACCAACTTCTGCTCACAAACCACAGACTCAACGCTGACTCCCCTACAATAACTGCAGACGGCCAAACGACACAACCAAAAAACGACGTAAAATACCTTGGAATCACAATTGACCACAAACTTAAATTCACTAAACACATACGAAACATCAGGGCAGAAGCAATAAAGAGAACAAAACACTTCCGATCACTAACCTACAAAGACAGAGGAATCAGCACAAACACCGCCACCAAAATATATAAAGCTATTTGTAGACCCTTGCTAGACTTTGGACATATACTCATGACCAACGGAACAGAAAGGACAAAACGTTAGACACAAACAACAGAACAAATTGCACTAAGACTAATAACACGAATAAGACACCCCCAAAACCCAGTACACAACCCCCCCACCCAACTACTATACGAACGCACAAACATGACAAAGATCTCGGAAAGACTCATACAGCTACAGACAAAATGGACAAACAACCCCTACAACTGGACCATACTGAATCCCCTTTGTCGTACAAGACCAACCAGACAATCCCGCTTCCGTTTCCCTACATTAACGCTACTCGAACACTTACAAACGCAACTGACTAGTGGACAATAAAATAATTTCTTCTTGCCACTGAAATTTTATTAATAATATTGTTAACCTAGAATAAGAGAATTTTCATATTTGTTTTTTATTTAGATTAAGACTACATGTATTAAACAAGGGCAGAAAGACCGATAGGTCGATAGCCTTTTTTAGAAATAAAGATGTTTACTACTACTACTACATGCTACTCTTTACTACTACTAATCCTCAGTTTACTGTCCCATATTACACGTTCTACAAATGTTTGTTTCAATTTATTTTATAGTTACTATTAAATATTTACGTCTGTGTATTTAGAGCAAATATTCAAAGTATCTCTTCCATGGTCATTTTTTTCCTTGAATTGTCTAGTAACCTAAAGAAGATATATTAATGCCTTTTTTGAATCAATATCCAAATTCTGGTTATAACTGTTTCTGATTATAAAGATCATATTAAAAATTAAGATTATAAATTGAAATCAATATTTTATTGACCTAGAACGGGGTCAATGAAAAATTAACCAATCAATCGATTTAGTGTAGTCGCGAAAAACCGATATGAAGAGTATTACTTCTGTAAAATTATCCAAATACTTCCATTAAATATTAATTTTATTTAACAATTTGAGTCTACTTTGGTTTCGAAGGTGCAGATTATCGCCGGAGGTAATAAAAATGTCCGTAGACACGTGCCCTTCTAATTGAAAAAGAAAACAATCTGAAACTTTAATTTAACTTTATTACCTTTTACACCGGTTTTCCTTGAAGGTTTTTAAAATCGACTTGCCATGTAACCTCTCATCTGCTAAAATTTGTAAAATTTCTTACAATTGAATAGAAGTAGTAGACGCACCAGATACAGGGTGTTCAGAAATGAATGGTCAAAAACCATAGAGCGCAAAGAAGGTGCCAAAATAGCATCTCTATTGCATCATAAATTTTGTTTCGTTCATTTTTAATTCTGCTTTGAAACTGTTATCCATGCTTTTGTGACTAAATTCCAATTTAATAAGCCACATTGTGTTTAAAATTGTTTTTACATGTTCAGTTTGTCATTCCTTTGCCACGAGGAGTCGCTCTATCCTTCTTGGTGTCTTCAAAGTAAAGACTCATAAGGGTTTAAAATATCCACTAAAGCAAATATCAAAATATGTCGCTAATCTAATAGCAGATAGATAGATAGATAGATAGATAAAAATTTATTGAACATTCCCATTAATAAAATTCACAAACAAAGTTAAAAACATAACTCCCATGTCTAGCCAGATGTTCGGCCGGTTGCTCTTTGCCTATGATCTAAATAGGCGCGCTAAGTCGTCCATTACCTGGGCAGTGCCCTAACATGGACATTCCCGAGCTAGCCATACGCACGACAACGTCAGGAGATAGTCTTGAAGTGGCGGTTTTGGTTTTATTCGAGGGGCATTCATTAAGGAAAAAAGGTCTTCCTGAAGGGAAGCCAAAAACCCCTTTTGCTTCGAGTTTTAAGTTTGATACTGTCAGCCGTGGCGTTAACCGCCGGCAGCTTCAACTAGATGACCAAATACATCCGCTCCCGCCTCGATCGGTGCAAGGACCAGCCAACAACAGCCAGAACGAGGCAGGACGAACCCGTCAAGTCACGTTATGTTGGATTTGTGCGTTTCCAGCCTGCTAGAAACGACTGTCTGCAACTGGCAGGCAATGTTTGTTTGTCGTCACGTACTGTCAGGGACAAAATCCTTATAAAATATGGGAAGTCGCTTATACAGGGGACCATGGGTTGGGCGATCGTTTGCTCTTAGTTGGGTGATATTTCGCGTAAGGACTGAGCCTTGCACTCTGCTATGATAAAATTTTTCAGCGATGGTATCTATATAGTCGGCTATATAGGCCATCCCTGTAGCTTCGTGCATTTCGGTTATTCTGGTGTATCTGTCAGCCGATAGGACGCCTCTCAGGAACCTATTTTGGGTCCTTTGAACACGTCGTCTCGTGGAATCACAGACAGAGTGCCAGATAGGGGAGCCGTAGGTCAGTATGGGCCTTATGGTGGAGGTGTAGAGCAGAAGTTTGTTTTGAGGTGACAGAAATGGATTTGGCGCCAGAAGAGAGTACAACTTTCTTCGGGTCATGAAAGTCTTTTGTACAGCATAGTCAACATGCTTGTTGAAGTGAAGTCGGGCGTCTAGTTTGAATCCCAGGTATTTCACCTCTTTTACTGGCTGGATCGGAGTATTTTGCACCATGAGTGGCGATATGATTTTATTGTTAGTAAATTTGCGCGAGAAGATAATAAGTTCTGGGGATAAGGATAAGTTCTGCAAGGACTCTGGTGATGGTCGACAATGCGTTCGCTGTGAATGTGTGCGAATACGTGGGAAATCTTGTTGATGTTGTCTTGCTGTTTGTTGTTTGGTTTTTATTGGTTGTAGACTGATAGTCCAAAGCTATTCGTTTGGCCTCAGGTGTTGGCGTTGTGGGGGTTGGCTGGGTTGGCTGGGTTGGCTGGGTCGTCTTCGGTTTTCTGCCCCGTTTTTTCGATTGTGGCTTTTTGAACCCACCATCCTGGGAGGCATAATCCGATTCGGATTCTTGCGAACTCCCAGGGTTCATCCTTTCGTTTGAATTCTACTCGTATATTCTCGCTGGACGATAAATGCGGTTGGATTCTTCAAATTCTTCAAAAAACGACCTTGCTTTAAATATGCTAATACTGACACGTCTTATCACCACGAAGCTCAGTTTAAGACTCTTTGTGTTATAATTTCAATGTATTTTTGTAATAATGATTATTTAAAGTTATCCTAGTATTATAGATATCTTGAAATAAATAAATTCCGGCGCAATAAATTTAATATGCTCCAGATGAATTAATATGATCCAGATTTTCAAATAAGCGCGCACCTAAAAGGCTTCTGAAATAGTAGAACTCGCTTACGTTGCACTAAGAATTTTCCTCTTCAGTCTATTTTTTTTTAATAAGTAGATGCACTTACAGTTTACGAACGACTTAATAACTTTGTACCTTATCACCATTTACACATAAAGCACATTCCATACATCTACAAAACTAAAGGAAAAATATTCCCTTCTTTGTAATTTTTACTTTCCAAAAGAGAAACTGTATTTTATAATAATTCCGAGCTAAAAAATATTGCACTATTTACCTGGTATAACCGAGATACAAATTCCAAAACACCAGATGCATAAAATAACTCTCCAGGTCTCTTTTAGAGTTAATGAACCATATTTCTTATATGGCATCGTGATGACAAAGTATCGATCAACTGACAAGAAAACCAGAATCATCACTGATACTTCTAGGGATGTCATCCCAATTATTCCAGTGATCACACAGTTCCATGAAGACATCCATTTCCTTGCTATTTCGTTGTAATTGTCTCGATACTTTAGATCATGATAAGCAATTATAAGCAGGTATATCCCCATAAGGCCATCACTTACTGAAGTAATTGAAAACCAAATGAATTTGTTTTCAATTAAGAACTGTTATGAAAATTACCTGCCAGGTTTTTTATGACAACGCTGAGATTTTTATTTTCATCACGAAACAAAAATCGTCCAAATAGAACAAGACTGTTACCGCCGATGGTAATAATACACATTATCCAATTGGAATACCTAAATATAGGTTTAAAAAGCAGCTGATTGATAGATGAAATTCCTAAAATCCGTTCAAAATATCAAGATAAACCCTTAGCGCATACCTACATCTACATGTAAAATCTATACAACCGCTGTAGTATTAAATATTAATGGTTGAACTTGAGTAATGGATGATATTCCTAAAATCCATTTAATATATCAAGATAAACTCTCAACACAATATTTTCAACATACATTTTCTGAATATTGATTGTTTGATATATTTTTCCTTCATTTAGCATCCATTTGGCATACAATTTAATCAAAATATTTCGAGTAAATTAAAAAATAAATAAACAGTTTACCATCTGATAAAGGTCTGCATCTAGGCACTGTCGGAACATAAGTACAATATTTATACGTTTTAAAATATATCCATTGCAAATTGGTCAAACTAGCAAATATATCTGTATGGATGTTTGCAATGTCGATCTCTTCCAAATGTCTTAAAATATGTTTAATTCGATTTATCATACATTTGTTAATATTTCGGCAAATACTTACAATGATAGGAGATTTTGCAGGTTGATGAAAAGGTCTTTGTGTAGGACTGAGATTGAATTATTTCCAATTGACCTAAAAAACCCGTTGCAACCAAAAATATTAATTCAGCCTATAATGTTATTACAAATTAATTAAAGTTCACTTGCGGTAATTCCACTCGAAAGATGAGATAAAAGTTGGAAAATTCAAAAAAGTTTGGAAATGAAACGTGATTGCCAAAATCCTTCAATTTCCTGAAACCGTTTTTTGAATCACTTGATGCTTTTGAAATTCCGAAACACCTTTTTGGAAAATGTGAGTGCAAGGTTTCAAGGCAGAATCAGCCCGCAAGTTTTCAATATTATTTCTGGATAACGTCAATATTGATACCTACAGTTTGCCTAGAGCGCCTTGACAGATGAATAAACAATGGTGTAAAGATCGCAATAAATTATTACTCAAGTCCCTAAAAACAAGCACAAATATAATTGTTAGGCACTTAAAGGTTTAAGTTGTTTACAATTCTTTTAGTTGCCTTAAATTAGCGAACGCCCCAATATCCACAGCCCTTATGGAGTTGGATCTCAAATTTCTGAAATATATGTAATAGACATTAGAAATATTTAAGCAAAATATAGCTAGAACAACCTTATTTACTTACAATAAGTCTAGACCGGTTAGGTTGCTGAATGTGTCATTGGCTATAAACCTTAGTTTGTTATTATTTAAGTAGCTAAAAGAATATTGAAACTAATTATGTGTCCTTAACGAATGAGTAATCAATTTAGCTTACAGCTCCAGTAATTTCGGCATAAATGGAAAGGACTCCTGGTCGTCAAATGTTAATTCATTATGCGATAGGTTCCTAAAATAAACACTCATTTATTAATGTTTGTTAAAATCTTTAGTCAGTTCAATATTCTTACAGCCATTTTAATTCTATGAGTATCTCGAAATTACTGACATAAATTTTCTTCAATTTGTTGTTGTCCATGTGTAGCCATTCTAAGCTAGTCAGTCCAGTAAGCACTCCAGGTTTGAGAACGGATAATTTATTGTTCATTAAAAAACTAATAAGTAAAAAGAAAAATTTACTAAAACATAGTGGCTCAAATTGAACCAACATTTATGACTCTCTTGCGAATAATAAGATAGAGAAATTGTAACTCGGGAAAGTTGCAGTGAATTTAGTAGCCTGTTCGATGCTGTCTTGAAAACGCTTTAAAGTTCATTATTTTTTTCAGTTTTCTCTATCTTTAATATCCCCTAAGAGACTGCAGAAACTGAAAAATCACTTTGTTCAATTTAAATCATGTGACATATACAGGGTGCTTTGCAAATCAAAGCATCTTACAGCAGGATTTTAACAGTATTTAGAGCTTTATGCTAGCTAATATCAAAAAAGAAATTATTTTTTTTATTGAAATAGAACTGCATTTGATGTTTTTGTTTAACTGTTTTGCGATAGCTTTACTTCGAATAAGACGTGCTCCGTAGCAATCCGTATATCGGCTATAATTCCAATCGAAAAAAGTTTATCGGCCAAAAAATTTATTTCGCTTCTCGGCCAGTATACACCCAGCAAACCAAATATGCACTTCCTAGGCGACAGGCATTCACCCTGTGAGCTCGCAGGAGTCCAAGTCGGACCGGGGCTCCCGGGAAGGGTTTTTCCTGAAACCCAAATCGAAAAACAGAGGTCGCAAACCGAAGTCTGACCCTACCTCACCAGCAACACCAACTCCAGCACTCCAAAACCCAGCTCCAGACAGGACTGAAACCTCTCCAGTCAGTCAACAACTTTTTTCTGCCACCACAACAGCAGCAGCAATAACAACAATAATAACTGCAAGCACAACATCTCGAATTCAGCTTGCCCTCGAATGGGAAAAAGTGAAGGATAACAGCAGGGATGTCAGTCAGCATCAAGAGAGAGCGCGACTTCCTCATAAAAACTAACGAGGAACCAAAATCAACACAAGCGCTTCAGCTGTTGATTGACCTGGGCTCATTTCATCATATAAGGTGCACCACAGTAACAACACTACAACTCCCCAAGTCACTAACCGACCAATATCACCATCCTATTCGGTGGTAGCCATCGTGGTTGATCTGGAAATCTCAGACGAGATGTACCTGCAGCAACACCGAAAACAGAATTTTACCATAAGATTTTGTAAACGAATAATCTCACGTCAACGCGAAAAACCTACACTAATGGTAAGGCTCATCACAGGAGACGTAAACACTCATGAAAGGCTTATAGGGAAGCGCTCCGTCCACTTCTTGGAACGAGTGATTAAAATAACAAAAAGCAAACCACCAACGCCAATTGCCGCTCCATATGGCCATTGTGGCTTGTTCGACAATCGTAGAAAAGACTGCAAGAAATCCATCAAGTGCGGCAGATGTCAGGGACTACATCCAACGATATCATGTGAGTCTCCTCTCCCAGTTAAGCCTGCAGCATGTAATGCTGAGGACCGTGCAGCATGGAGTCTGCGATGCCCGAGGAGGCCAACTGCTCCTATCGAAGGCATTCCTAATGTACAGACATCAGCCGAGATGTCAATTTCGATAACCGCGCAAAGTAGGGTCCATGCACCCATTACAACCCACGACTATATCATTAACAATTATAAACACCAGCTGAACAAAACCACTAACACCAACAGGGAAGAGCTACTCAAAAAAATGAGAAAGCAATTTGTTGATGATTTCAACATTGACGCCTCGGTGGTCTTCTTTGGCACTCATATGTATATATTAATGACTGATATGTTACTCCATAATAGCAGTTCCCATACTGAACCCCGAGAGCAAGTAAAACAAACAATTACAAATATATACCCATCAACATGAGACTACTTTACGCGAACATCAACGGACTTAACAGCAAAAAACTACTAATTTACAATTATATAGAACGTAATGACACCAACTGGTGCATGTTTGTAGAAACCGAAACAAAACTGGGACAAACACCTACTTATAGAAAATGGAAATACATTTGTAAAAACGGTAACACCACGGCCAATGCTAGAGGGGTGCGACAGTCCTAATTAAGCCAACGGTGCAACTGGGTGAGGCCAATCCTCCTTCCCTAAACAACCCTCTGAACGACTGTCTTCATTTTGCTCTACCTTACCTTGACGACAAAGTGCACATTTTCTTAGTGTATATCCACCGACGCTCCAACAAAGAACAAAACATTCTAACAAAAGCAAGTCTATACAAATATGCCATAATTATTGGAGACCTTAACATGAGACCTTAACAAAATGAAAAAGAAACAATTAAACAGATTTTTGCAAAACTCAGATTTTATAAGACGACACACTCCACCGACATTTTTTATGCCTGAGAATCAAGACTCAACACCAGACGTTTTACTACATACAAGAAACCTTACAAACAACATCGACACGATAAGATTGACCAACGAACTCGGATCAGACCATTTGGCTATGACTTTAAAGTTCAACTCACAACAAACTGTACCTACTATCCTCACAACAAGACCCAGCTCCGAAAAACTCAACTTAAACAAGACCGACTTGGACAAAGTTAAATCACACACACTTGACTACGCGGACGCCTTCGCCAGCCACATTCAAGGAACCTTTAAAAGGTCAATAAACACAAACTTTGACACCGACAACTGGGAACGTGTGAACAAATGGCATGACGACTTTTCAAGAAACACGACGGGTCTAAACCACGAATTCATCAGAAACACCCAATATCACGAAGCCTTAGCACAACTGAAAAACACGGCACCCGCAAACAACAATATTAAAAGCAAGGTACTTAAGGATCTAACACAAGAAATACATGACTTCATATTAAGAAAACTTAACGAATGCATCACTACTAACAAAATACCCAAGTCATATTTTAAAGAATGGACCAGATAACACACTAACAAAAAACTACAGACCCATCACGCTACTCCCAGTGTTGAGTAAACTATTTGGACACATAATAAAAAACCGATTATCGAATTTAATAGGACATCATATTCCAAAATACCAGTTTGTCCTCAAGACTAAAAACTCAACTATACATCCACCTTTTGTTCTTACTAATTACACACAAACCGCACACCTGACCGGAGGAAAAACTGCTAGCCTGTTTTTAGACATAAATATGGCCTTTGACAGTGTTTGGATCGAGGGCTTACTGTACAAACCACATAAAGTTGGCACTCCAAACTACTTAATACATATTATTAAACAACTACTCGAAGACAGACAACTGGAGGTACGAATCAACGACGACTACTCTATCCCTTTTTCACCTGAGCAAGGCTTACCTCAGGGTTCACCCCTGCTTTACAACATATATTGCCATGACATATACAACCACAACAGAAAAGACAAAGAAGGTATAGACCAAAACGCTTACTTGCTGCAATACGCTGACGACACCACCCTTATCGCGCACGACAGAACGACCGCCAGAGCAGTAGACAAACCCCAGACACAATAACAGCATGGTCTTCAAAGGGAGACTCACACCAAATGCATAAAAAAACCGACTACTCTTCTCAAACCACAGAATTAAACCAGACTCTCCAACCAGAATCACCATGGGCGGTCAAATAACAAAATCCACCGACAATGTGAAATACCTAGGAATAACAATGGACAATAAACTAAAATTCACAAAACACCTACAAAACATCTGAACAGAACTAACCAAGCGAGCAAAACACTTCCGCACACTTACTTACAAAAACCAGAGTATCAGCACCAAGACAGCAACTATCATATAAAAAGCGATCTGCAGACCTCTAATGGACTACGCTCATATTTTTTTCGCCAGTGCTACTGACGAAACTAAACGGCATTTACAGACAACAGAACAGATAGCCCTGAGACTGATAACGAAGATCCCACACCCAGCAAACCCTTTACAGAATCCATCAAACCGACTACTCTACGAACGCACAAACTTGACAAGGATCTCGGAAAGACTACTCGTCTTGCAATCAAGATGGAAACACAACACTCACAATCTGACCTTCCTGGACTCTCTCTGTTTAACAGGACCGACCAGACAAACGCGTTTCCTCTTCCCAACCTCAACCCCATTGGAGCATTTCATACATTAGTTATTAATTTTCAACACAAAACTTTGTAATTATATAACCCAGGGCAGAAATACTGATTGGTCGATATCCTTTTCTATGAAATAAAGATTTTTACTACTACTACTAACATACTAAAAACTAGAAATACAAATATCTCAAAAACTGAAAGATGTTATTAAATTTTATACACAGCAGGTTTCTCCATACCACAAAACTCCATATACTTAAAAAGTACAAACATTACTCCAGTTCCACGAAATATAAACTTTTGCCGATTTATTGTTTTCATTTACATTACATTACTGTTAAACGCTCTATCAAGTGTGAAATCCTGGTAAGAAAGTTTGAAACACTCTGTATATATATAATATTTAATGCAATATACTTACAGCTTCTGGAGATAATCTTGCTGTTCGAAAGCTCCTGGTTCTATATAATTTAATTCGTTGTTTTCCAATTGTCTGTAATATTCGTTTGCGATGTTTTCAAGCATTTTATAGATAACTACTACTTACAATAATGTTAGATTATACAGGATCAACGAATGTCTTTTCAGTGTTCTAATACTATTATTTTGAAGACCTCTAAAACAAATAATTCAATTTCCATTGAAAAAGTAGATATTCTTGGCAGAGAACTCCAAATTACTCACAAGTATGTTACTTCTTTGGATATATCCTGAGGAATATCTTTAAACTGAGCATGATTGCAATAAACTTTGGATTTATAGGCGCATCGACAAACTGGTGGATAGTTTTCAATATCTAGAAAAATTAATGGTTCGAAAGAAACGTTCATATGAACTTCGCGTTAGATGCACCAAGAGAAACATGTTTTTAATCTGTGTTCAATATATAGATTTATTTTAATCAGTGTCGCACTTGTGAGCAATTCAAACGCTACTTTGTATGATAAATGTAGTAATCCTTATGTATGTACATTACTATGTTCCATACTGTATTAAGGCAATGTAATATCAAACAAATATATATCCATATCTAGTCTGTGGGATCCAAAGCGTTTAGCAACAAGTTTTAAATATGTTTATTGCAAAAATGTCCTACCATTTTATGAGTGAGGCACAATGTTAAATATATTTCAGTTAAAACTGGAGCACGCTGTTTATTTAAGAAACTTTTATAAGTACTTAAATAAGTGAATTACTTACCACATTCTTTGTATGTGATCCCGGCGTTTTCTATTAAACTACGATTTAAAATTCCATCTAAAAGATTAGTGCTTCCAGTTAGATCCGCTGAAATCGAATATAAAATATAAGTAATATTGAAATGCGAAAACTATTGAATTTGTCACGTACAGCATAACACAGGGTTTTCGTCTTCGCCGTCTGGACAATCATTGTGTTCATTGCAAATCTTACCATGCGGGACACAAAGTCCTCCAGAACTACATGCCATTGTGCCGGTAGGGCAATCGCCTGTAAATTCAAAATTTTGAATGAAATATATGAATGCAACATCTTGTTATAGCAAGTAATGGGAGTTTCAGTGTTTCTGCTGACTCATCTACACAGTTAGTGCATTTAATCGCAAAACAAGCGGTATAGGTAGTACGTATATATGAAAAAATGTCGTGATAAAAAATTTAGAGTCTGAAGAAAGAAAGAAGAAATTAGTGACTAATTAAAGGTAGACTTAACCTGAAAAGAGCACTTTACTTATAATAAATAAGAAAACTGGATATTGACGGTCAATCTTGGAAAATTAAATACGTCCAGTAATTAATACACCAAAATTATTAGTTCACTGTTAAATGTTGCCTGCATATAAATAAAATGAACAAGTTGACATGAATTAACGAAAAAGCTTCCATAGTTTCAAAGATTAAAATATCATATTCCGTAGGCCAGTAAGCTTTTCTTTCTTGAAGAAATGTTAATATTAGACAGTTTTTTGCTCATACACAGCCTTACCTAAAGAAGTAAAATCAAAGTTGCATAGTGTTGTTAGTCTTTCATGTTTTTCTGGCTTTATCAAACGATTCGTCTAGAAATCGCATTGTTTAGCAGTGTTTCAAAAGCGTAACTAAATGTTATATAAAATTATAAAAAGCACAGTGTACTTCCTTGGACGCGTGTTCAGGATTGTGGAGAGTAAACCTCCAGCACCGATTCCTGCTCCATGCACCAAATGCAACTCCTTTGAACACAGGACCGAAACCTGCAAAACACCAGCTCAATGCAACAAATGCCTTGGCCCTCACTCAACATTCAGTTGCAGTTCTCCGCTTCCCGTCAAGTGCGCTGCCTGCAACTCGGACGAGCATGCGGCATGGAGCGTATGGTGCCCGAAGACCAACAGCACCGATCAGTGGTATCCCCAATGTTAAAATTAAGTGTCTGAACAAGAGAACGTCTGAGGTGTCGGATGCGATAACTAAGTATAACAGAATACACTCACCAGTAACAACTCACGATCTCATAATAAACAAATACAAACATCAAATTAACAAGTTACTACCTACTACTACCAACACTAACAGAGAAGATTTGATATAAAAAATGCGAAAACAATTTATTGAAGATTTTGACATCGACACCTCGGTCGTCTTTTTTGGTAACCATATGTATGTATTGATGTTCGACATGCTCCTACCTAACAAAAACTCCTCGACAGAACCCCATGAACAATTAAAACAAACAATCACTAACATAGATCCTTCAACATGAGACTACTTTACGCCAACATCAACTGACTTAACAGTAAAAAACCACTTATTTACAATTACATAGAACAGAACGACACAGACTGCTGCATATTTGTAGAGACTAAAACCAAACTAGGACAGACTCCAACGTACAGAAATTGGCAGTATATCTATAGGCATGGAAATACCATTAATCATGCCAGGGGCGGGGTCGCAGCTCTCCTAAAACCAACATTTAAACTTGGAAGAGCAAATCCTCCTTACCTCAACCACCCTCTGAACGACTGCATACATTTTACGATACCCTACCTAAATGACTTGATACACATATTTCTGACATACATACCCACACTCCAACTTAGAACAAAACATATTGACCAAAGCAAGCATCTATAAATATTTAATAATTATAGGCGACTTTAATCTGAACAAAAACCGCCACCAAAATATATAAAGCTATTTGTAGACCCTTGCTAGACTATGGACATATACTCATGACCAACGGAACAGAAAGGACAAAACGTTATATACAAATAACAGAACAAATTGCACTAAGATTAATAACACGAATAAGACACCCCCAAAACCCACTACACAACCCCTCCACCCAACTAATATACTAACGCACAAACATGACAAAGATTTCGGAAAGACTCATACATCTACAGACAAAATGGACAAACAACCCCTACAACTGGACCATACTGAATCCCCTTTGTCTTACAAGACCAACCAGACAATCCCGCTTCCGTTTCCCTACATTAACGCTACTCGAACACTTACAAACGCAACGGACTAGTGGACAATAAAATAATTTCTTCTTGCAACTGAAATCTTATTTATTTAATAGTATTGTTAACCTAGAATAAGAGAATTTTCATATTTGTTTTTTATTTAGATTAAGACTGCATGTATTAAACAAGGGCAGAAAGACCGATAGGTCGATAGCCTTTTTTAGAAATAAAGATGTTTACTACTACTCCTCGGATTGTTCGTTTCGATTTTCACTTCACTTCAATATCTTGTTTTATCAGGGGGCGGATCCAGCTTTCAAGTCAGGGGGGAGTCATGTAGTAGATATTCAGTCAGGACAGACTTCAATCAATTACAATAATAAATCTAATTAAAAAAGGATTGTATTTTTATATGTCAAAGTAATTTTAATGTTTTATATTGCTTGCCCTTTCTTTGCTTAGTGTTTTGAGGATGCTAAGGAAAAATGTCCGGTAGTCTTTACAATCGTCTTTCATCTTTTCGCCCAATTCTTCGTGCCTAAACCTTCCTAAATTTCGTTTTTTGTTAATCAGATCCTTACGTGATTTGTACACGAGCTGTTTTAGTGCATTTCCAGCTGGAGTGTGAAACGGTGAATAAAACGTTCCAAATCGATTTACAAAATCCATATCAGGTCAGGGGGCACAGAAAAGTTTTCTGGATAGTGGATGTTCACATAAAATTTGAAACACAAACCTATATTTTTCTAACAATCCTTTAATGAATATTAATAAAAACTCAATGATTTCATCATATCTGATTAATTTCATATTTTGCGTAAACATGATATTAAGGTTTTTGATGGTGTCCCATTAAAACATATTTAAAGTTGAAGATATTTTGCAAATCCATCCAATGCTTCAAGAGCTGTATGTTTTCTTCGTCGCAATGAAAGCAATAAAAGCGACTCTTTTGCGTTTGAATCCACAGGCTAGGTAATTTTAAAGACGCTCCTTTATTATACAGTGTGTCCCGTAAGCACATGATCAAAAAGGTACTGCGATATTATATGGATCAAAAGATGACGATCTGGGCTAACTTTTATTCAGAAAAATGTCTGGCTCCTCTCCTATTGATGGTCAAAGTTCTTCAAAAAATCATGCTTTTGGACATTTCGTTAGAATGGTACAATGGATTTTAATGAAACTCGCTGGGAATTTGTTCCTTTGTAGAACTCATGTTTTGATAAAGTATGCGAGTTCATCCGCTTTGGACAAGTGAGGAGTTCTTGAGTGTCTTGGCACAAAAACTACCGGAACTTTTTATTTGGTAGCTGGAATCAACTGATTTTTGTTGAGTTGATGCCCTAGTCCTTTTGCAATATTTTGCGCTCTTTGTAAAATAATGTAACATTCATAGTTTTTGCACAAAAAATTTTTCTGTTTGTTAGATATTTAACAATTTGAGATATTAACTGCAAACGGCTCAGTAAGCGATAATCTTCTTTGATAATAAATTAATTTTCAAGCGTCTTAACTAACCGACATGCTCAAAGTCTTAGACCCGGTCGTCTTTTGGAAGCGTTTTCGCCCGAATTGCGTTCATCAGAACTCTCATGTAAGAAAAAGCGATTTTTTGGAAAATATTGCACTGACATAGGGAAAAATCCAAATCATGTTTTGCTAAAACCCATCTGAGCGCTTTCCCGATATTACAAAAAACGTAATTTGAGTTTTGTTAATGTAAAAAGTTAATGAATGTCTAAAATTGTCAGTTGGCGAGGGAACACAAATATTTATTTGGGCAAAAACTTAGAATGCTACAAGAATTTACAAAGAGCTTAGAAATTTCCACAAAGGATTAGTGCATCAACTCAAAAAAATCCAGTTGATTCCAGCTACCAAATAAAAAGTCCTGGTAGTTTTTGTACCAAGACATTCAAGAATTCTTCAGTTGCTCAAAGCGGATGAACTCGGTTGCTTCATCAAAACATTAGTCTTAGATGGGAACAAATTCACAGCGAGTTTCATTAAAATTCATCGTACCATTCTCTCGAAATTTCCAAAAACATAATTTTTTTGAAGAACTTTGACCATCAGTAGCAGATGACCCAGATATTTTTGCTTAATAAATAATAAAAATAAAGAATGTCGCAGTGCCCTTTTGATCATGTGCTTATGGGACACCCTGTATAAATAATTATAATCTTGTACCTTTCTGCGTATTATAATTATTAATATTGTAGTAGTAAAAATCTTTATTTCTTAGAAAAGGCTATCGACCTATCGGTCTTTCTGCCCTGGCTTAATTAAAAAGTTTTGTACGGAAAATTAATAACTAATGTATATAATGTAATTAATAAATATGTACATACTTTATGTCTGGAGATGCTCCAATAGGGTTGAGGTTTGTCTGGTCGGTCTTATTAAACAGAGGGGGTCCAGGAAGGTCAGATTGTGAGGGTTGTGTTTCCATCTTGATTGCAAGACGAGTAATCTTTCCGAGATTCTTGTCAAGTTTGTGCGTTCGTAGAGTAGTCGGTTTGATGGACTGTGTAATGGGTTTGCTGGGTGTCCCATCTTCGTTATCAGTCTCAGGGCTATCTGTTCTGTTGTCTGTATATGCCGTTTAGTTTTCTCAGTAGCATTGGCGTAAAATATGAGCGTAGTCCATTAGAGGTCTGCAGATCGCTTTATATATGATAGCTGTCTTGGTGCTGATACCCCTGTTTTTGTAAGGAAGTGTGCGGAAGTGTTTTGCTCTCTTGGTTAGATCTTTTTAGGTAGAATTTTAGTTTATTGTCCATTGTTATTGCTAGGTATTTCACATTGTCGGTGGGTTTGGTTATTTGACCGTGCATGGTGATGGTTGTAGAGTCTGGTTTAATTCGGTGGTTTGAGAGGAGCAGTCGGGTTTTTTATGCATTTGGTGTGAGTGTCCATTTGTAGGTCCATGCTGTTATTGTGTTTGGGGTTTGTCCACTGCTCTGGCGGTCGTTCTGTAATGCGCGATAAGGGTAGTGTCGTCAGCGTATTGCAGCAAGTAAGCGTTTTGGTATATACCTTCTTTGCCTTGCCTGGTGTGGTTGTATATGTCATGGCAATATATGTTGTAAAGCAGGGGTGAACCCTGAGGTAAGCCTTGCTCAGGTGAAAAAGGGATAGAGTAGTCGTCGTTGATTCGTACCTCCAGTTGTCTGTGTTCGAGTAGTTGTTTAATAATATGTATTAAGTAGTTTGGAGTGCCAACTTTGTGTGGTTTGTACAGTAAGCCCTCGATCCAAACACTGTCGAAGGCATTATTTATGTCTAAAAACAGTCTGGCAGTTTTTCCGCCGGTCAGGTGTGTTGTTTATATGTTATTAGTAAGAACAAAAGGTCGATGTATAGTTGAGTTTTTAGTCTTGAAGCCAAACTGGTATTTTGGGAATATGATGTTCTATTAAATTCTATAATCGGTTATTTATTATGTGTTCAAACAGTTTAGTTAGTAGTGATGCATTCGTTAAGTTTTCTTAATATGAAGTCATGTGTTTCTTGTGTTAGATGCTTAGGTACCTTGCTTTTAATATTGTCTTTTCCGGGTGACGCGTTTTTCAGTTTTGCTAAGGCTTCGAGATATTTGGTCTCTGTAATCATTTGTCTCTGTAATCATCTCTGTAATCATCACAACTGAAAAACACTTCGTTGTTCGAAAAGGCTTCGTGATATTCGGTGTTTGTAATGATTTCGTGGTTTAGACTCGTCGTATTACTTGAAAAGTCGTCATGCCATTTGTTTACACGTTCCCAGTTGTCGGTGTCAAAGTTTGTGTTTGTTGACCTTTTAAAGGTTCCTTGAATGTTGCTGGCGAAGACGTCCGCGTAGTCAAGTGTGTGTGATTTAACTTTGTCCAAGTCGGTCTTGTTTAAGTTGAGTTTTTCGGAGCTGGGTTTTGCTGTGGGGATTATAGGTACAGTTTGTTGTGAGTTGAAGTTAAAAGTCATAGCCAAATGGTCTGATCTGAGTTCGTTGATTAATCTTATCGTGTCGATGTTGTTTGTAAGGTTTCTTGTATGTAGTAAAACGTCTGGTGTTGAGTCTTGATTCTCAGGAATTAAAAATGTCGGTGGATTGTCGTCTTATAATATCTCTGTTTTGCTAAAATCTAGTTAATTGTTTTCTTTTTAATTTTCTTCATGTTGAGGTCTCCAATAATTATGGCATATTTGTATACACTTGCTTTCGTTAGAATGTTTTGCTCTATGTTGGAGCGAGAGTGGATATACACTAAGAAAATTTGCACTTTGTCGTCTAGGTAAGGTAGAGTAAAATGAAGACAGTCGTTCAGAGAGTTGTTTAGGGAAGGAGGATTGGCCTTACCCAGTTGCACCCTTGTCTTAAATAGGACTGTCACACCCCCTCTAGCATTGGCCGTGGTATAGCCGTGTTTACAAATGTATTTCCAGTTTCTATAAGTAGGTGTTTGTTCCAGTTGTGTTTTGGTTTCTACAAACATGCAGCAATCGGTATCATTACGTTCTATATAATTGTAAATCAGAAGTTTTTTGCTGTTAAGTCCGTTGACGTTCGTGTAAAGTAGTCTCATGTTGAAGAGTCTATATTTGTAATTGATTGTTTTACTTGCTCTCGGGGTTCAGTATGGGAACTGTTATTAGGGAGTAACATATCAATCATAAGTATCTATATATGAGTGCCAAAGAAGACCACCGAGATGTCAATGTTGAAATCATCAACAAATTGCTTTCTCATTTTTTTGAGTAGCTCTTCCCGGTAGGTGTTAGTGGTTTTGTTCAGCTGGTGTTTATAATTGTTAATAATATAGTCGTGGGTTGTAATGGGTGCATGGATCCTACTTTGCGCGGTTACCGAAATTGACATCTCGGCTGATGTCTGTACATTAGGAATGCCTTCGATAGGAGCAGTTGGCCTCCTCGGGCATCGCCGGCTTCATGCTGCATGGTCCTCAGCATTACATGCTGCACACTGAACTGGGAGAGGGGACTCACATGGTATCGTTGGATGTGGTCCCTGACATCTGCCGCACTTGATGGTTTTCTTGCAGTCTTCTCTACGGTGGTCGAACAGGCCACACCGGCCACATGGAGCGGGAATAGGCGTTGGTGGTTTGCTTTCTGTTATTTTAAACATTCGGTCCAGGAACTGGACAGAGCGCTTCCCCATTAGCCTCTCATAAGTGTTACCGTCTCCTGTGATGAGCCTTACTATTATTGTAGGTTTATCTCGTTGACGTGAGATTATTCGTTTACAAAATCTTATGGTAAAATTCTGTTTTCGGTGTTGCTGCAGGTACATCTCGTCTGAGATTTCCAGATCAACTACGGTGGCTACCACCGAATAGGATGGTTATATTGGTCGGTTGGTGATTTGGGGAGTTGTAGTGGTGTTACTGTGGTGCACCTTAGATGATGAAATGAGACCCCGTTCGCTCCACAGCTGAAGCGCTCGTGTTGCTTTTGGTTCATCGTTAGTTTTTATGAGGAAGTCGCGCTGTTTCCTGATGATGACATTCCTGTTCTAATCCTTCACTTTTTCCCATTCAGAGAGATGTTGTACTTGCAGCTTCTACTAAGACGGTGTGTGCGAAGTAGTAGCGTTGGTGTTGTTGCGGTGGCAATGTTGCAGTTGATGTTGTGGTTGTTATTGTTGTTGGTGCTGATGTTGTGGTGGCAGAAAAAAGTTGTTGACCCGTTGGAGATGTTTCAACCCTGCCTGGAGCTGGTTTTTTTCATGCTGGAGTTGGTGTTTCTGGTGAGGTGTGGTCAGACTTCGGTTTGCGACATCTTTTTTTCGATTTGGGTTTCAGGAAAAAGCCTTCCTGGGAGGCCCAGTCCAACTCGGACTTCTGCGAGCTTCCAGGGTCCATGCCTGTCGCCTAGGACGCGCAGATTTGGTTTGCTGGGTGTATACTGGCCGATAAGCGAAATAAATTTTTCAACCGACAAACTTTTTTAGATTGGAATTCGAACCGATATACGGATTCCTACCGAGCACGACTTATTCGAAGTAAAGCTATCGCGAGACTCTCATTAATACATTTCCTCTTACTCTCTTATTAATATATTAATAAAGAACTGCCCCTATTTCTAACTGCAGTTCCACGTAGAAAATGAAATTTTTCATTTTATATGCAGTGTATCTATAATATAATATAATGTATAATATATAAATATATCTATCCAATGGTAGGAAAGAGGGCTCAATAACTCAAATGGTTTTTGAGATATGATGAAAACAGACGCCTTATGTTTGAGCCGATTTTGCAATTTTTACAAAACTAATGGATATCTGGAAATCTTGGCTTTTTGTGTGAAAATTGCTAACCTTTTGCAAGTAATGCTTCAGTTCGTAAATGTGGTATTTAGTGCTTTATCCAGTGGTGTAGGTTTGTTCATAATATCTGAGCATAAAGGTTGGAATAATAGCCTGATTTTGTACTTTCTGTGTTATAATAATTGAATTTTAAATATAATTTTCTACAAAACTGTCATTTTATGGAAGGCAAACAAGACTGCCTTTGGTTAATATTCTTCGTCTGTATCATATAGGGTGTTAAAAATGTGAGCATTAACGTGTACAAGCTGGTAACCCAAGGAGCAAAATGAGTTTGACGCACACTATTTTAAGGGGTCTGTTTAATCGTTTTGTAATAGCTGGCTCAAACTAGTACCATTTCTTTAACCCGCACGTGTTTTGGTTAAAGGATGGTTGGAATAAAACTCGATATCGACTGCTTCGTGTGGACTGTATTGAATATCTCCTTTTTTTTTTTCAACCGTTACCAGTTATATCACCCCCGTTTGTCAAATGTCATTTCTACTGTCGTGGCACTGTTGCCAACCGATATATATATACATGTTACATAAGTAAATCTAACATAACTCCCCCTTTTGAAGGGTACCTTTAAAACGGCAATATCTTAAATATTTATGACGAGTTAACTAACTGAATAACAGATTTACACAAATCACTAGTCGGTTTCATCCTGTAGAGGTAATGGATGTAGGTGGCGTAGGGACCTGAGGACTCGTCCCCTTGCAGTCGTAATCTCCGCAGTTCTAGGCACACCATCTTGGCTCGGCATCAATTTGGATATGCGTCCAATAGGCCATCTATAGGGCGGCTGCTTGTCGTTCCGAAGTAGCACTAAGGTCCCATTGGAAATATTGGTCGGAGCTTCCTTCCATTTGTATTGGGTGTGCAATTGGCTGATATACTGCTTCGAAAATTGTGCCCAGAATTGTTGGCACAGCTGCTGGACATGTTGAAGTCGTGGAAGTCTGTTTGGCTTAATATCGTGTAAGTCATATTCCGGAACGTGTTGCAGAGATCGACCAATAAGGAAGTGAGATGGGGTTATCGGGCTGAGATCGTTAGGATTAGTAGACATAGAATATAAAGGTATAGAATTAAGTATGCCTTCCGTTTGAATTACTATTGTATTAAATTCTTCAAACGTTACGTTTTGGTTGATCAGAACACGCTTCAAGTGATGTTTCGCGCTTTTGACAGCTGCTTCCCACAGACCTCCAAAGTTTGGAGTATAAGGAGGAATAAATTTCCATTCTATATTGAATTGATTCGTAAAATTGGTCACTGCCGTTTGAGTATTGTTTAAAAAATGTCCTAAGTCTTTTAACTCATTACTGGCGCCCAGGAATGTAGTTCCATTATCGGAATATATTTTGCGCGGCATTCCTCGTCTAGCGGTAAATCGTTTGAGGCAGGCAATGAAGCTATCAGTGGTTAAGCTAGAGACAACCTCTAAATGAACTGCTTTGACGCAAAAACAAACAAATACGGCCAGATAACATTTTGTTAATTTGGCGCCTCTTCCTGTTTTATTAAGAATAAAAAATGGGCCTGCGTAATCAATTCCAGTTATTTCAAAAGGCAAACTTCGTTTAATTCTGTCGTTTGGAAGACTCGCCATTGGATAAGCACAAGGAATGGGCTTAAACTTAAAACAAGTTAAGCAATTCCTAGTAATTTTTTTTGCTAAATTGAGTCCTCCGATTGGCCATTAAAATTGCCTTATACATGCTAACAGGAGTTGAGGGCCTGGATGTAGCAAAGCTTTATGTTTGTTTTCAAAAACTAAATGAGTAAATGGGTGTTTATTATGCAACAGAATTGGATGCTTTGTCGTATATGGTAGGTTGGAAAGATTTAATCTTCCTCCAACGCGCATTACACCATCGCCGTCCAGAAATGGAGTGACAGACGAAAGTTTATGTTTTTTGTCTAGGATCTTATTTTTCTGTAATAGAGACATTTCGACCGGAAAGCATTCTTGCTGACACACTTTGATTAACGCTGTCTTCGCTTTGTTCAACTCAAGTACAGACATAGGCCCCACCAGTAAATCTTCTTTCAAAATCCTACGTTTCAAATTTACACAGAAACGAAAACATAAAGCTACCACTTTTAGCAACTTCGGAAAACTTGAAAACTTTGTAAAAAGTGAAGAATAGGATTTTTCCGAAGATAACATAATTATGCTCTTTTTCTTGAGTGCTGGTAAAGAATCGAGCTCGATATTAAAGGTGTGAACAGGCCAACTACTTTGATGTAGCTTTAAGAAACTAGGACCCTCCCACCAGAGAGAATGATTTAATAGCAAATCGGGATTGATTCCTCTCGAAGCAACATCTGCAGGATTTTCCTTGGAGTTTACGTACCTCCATTCATACTGACTTGCTAATGACTGAATTTTGGATACCCGATTTGCTACAAATATTTGTAACAAATGGGGCTCCGTCTTAATCCAACTCAGCGCTACTTGGGAATCGGACCACATTATAATTGGGACAGTAGTAGATAATGCTTGTTTTACCATTTCTACTAGTTGAGATCCCAATAGACTAGCACATAACTCAAGTTTTGGTATCGTAATTGTTTTCAAAGGCGCCACTTTGCTTTTTGAACATAACAAGAAAACTTTAAAATTGCCTTGCTCATCTTGACTTCGTAAATAAATAGCTGACGCATATGCGTCTTTTGAGGCGTCACAAAAACAATGAATCTCTACCAAGGAATAGCCTTTTGGGACAACATTTCTTGGAAGATTAATTTGGTTCAGATTTGCTAGACGACTTTGAAATTGAAGATATTGTGTCTCTAAATCATTAGGAATGGAGCTATCCCATGATATTCGAAGACTCCACAATCGTTGGATTATAATTTTGGAGACAATAATGACTGGACTTAAAAGACCTAAAGGGTCATAAATCTGAGCAATAGTAGAGAGTATATGCCGCTTGGTAATAGTACTTGGATTACATTTTGAAAATTGTTTAATATTATAAGTTAACTTGTCAGCAGTTGTATGCCACTGTATTCCTAAGGTCTTGCAACTATCATTTTTACCAAGGTTCAGAACTGAGTTCGAAATTGTTAAATTATCAAACCCTTCAATAACACTAGGATTATTAGAAACCCATTTTCTCAATATGAACTGACCAGTTTCTAAAATCTTATAAACTGTTTCGCATCTATTTTTTAGTTCTCTTAAATCGTTTGACCCGGTTAGTAAATCGTCGACATAGAAATCGTTTAATATAGTGTTACAAGACTCAGGAAATCGAGAAGAATTGTCATGGGCTAATGTTTGGAGACACTTAATTGCCAAGTAAGGGGCTGACGTTGTGCCATATGATACGGTATTTAATTGATAAACCGAGAAATCATTACTAGGATCATCGCGCCATAAAATTTGTTGTAACGATCTTTGATCTGGATTCATTACAATACAACGATACATTTTGGAAACATCGGCTGAAACGACATAATGGTAAACTCTGAATCGAAGTAAAATGTCTATAATATCGTTTTGGAGTTTAGGTCCGACAAATTGAAGATCGTTGAGAGACCATCCCGTAGATGTAGGGCAACTACCATCAAACACTGTTCTCAATTTTGTAGTAACGTTATGTTCTTTAATAATACCATGATGGGGTAAGAAAAATGAAATAGACGTAGGGTCTTGAACTGGAGTCGAAACTTTGGTCATATGGCCTAACTCAATATATTCTTGAATAAATTGAAAATATAGCTTTTTAAAGTTAGGATCGACAAATTTTCTCTCTAAGCTCTTAAACCTTTGAATAGCATTATTTTTGGAATTCCCTAATAAACTTGGAGAATGTTTTAATGGGAATTTGACAACGAACTGGCCTAACTCATTTCTGTACGTATGCTGCTTAAATTGTTTTTCACATTCCTCATCGTCTTTGCTTATGATCGATGAAATTTGAACTTCTTCGAGTTCCCAAAATTTTTTAAGCTGGTCATCTTCAGGAATGTGTATTTTAGAAAAATTGCAAATCGTAGTGTTTGTTGGCTTAATAGGGCAAAAACCTCCCACAACATATCCAAATTTTGTGTTTTGCAACGTTGGAAGATATTTACCTAATTGAATTTGTCCTACCAAGATCAAATCCCAAAATAAACTTGCACCGATTAATAAATCAATACTTCTTGCATTATAAAATTCGGGGTCAGCTAGCTTAATTTGACTGGGTAATTGTAAATCTGGAATACGAATTGATGATGACGGAATATCGTTTGCAATAGTAGGAGTCACAAAACACGACATAGTAGTGCTAAAATCGGAATTATGAGAATATATGGAAACGTTGCACTTTCGATTTAGTTCAGAAACAACCTGATTAATTCCAATCAATGACATATTAGTTGCCGTAGATTTAAGTTTTAATTGAAGATAAAATTGTTCAGTAATCAAATTGGACTGGGCACCACAATCAAGTAAGGCCCTACACAAATGAAAATTACCTTCCACATCTTTAACTTTGCACATTACAGTAGACAAAAGAACCTGATTTGAAATCGAAGCTGATTGTTTAACCACCATGCTTAAGTTCGTCACTGCATTTGTTCCCATAGAACTATTTAACCTATCTTGATGTAATAAGGTGTTATGTTTAACTACTTTACATATTTTACATGGGGGCAAAAAACATTTATCAACAAAATGTCCCGTACGTAAACAATTGAGGCACAACTTGAGGTTTTTAACTTGTTCCAATCTATCAGCAACCGACAATGCCATAAACTTGTCACACTTATAAATGGTATGATTATTCTTGCAAAAGTTGCATTTAATTGTATTGCTTGATGTGTGTGCTAGGAGATTCATTTGAAAGTTATTGTTTTGTTTATGAAATTGTCTTCGTTGGTGATTCGATGAGATGTTTAACTTACTTGGAAAAGCTTTTTCCAAAGATTGCAATAAATCTACCTTGTTTTTAAGAAAATCTACAAATTCTTCCAGTGTTGGTAACTCTGACTTGTATTCAAGTTCTTTCCATTCTCTTAAACTCGTTTTATCGAGCTTACCCGACAATAAATGAATAATCAAAGAATTATATAAATCTTGCGGATTTAATTGTATTCCATCAATCGCGGTGACATGTTTAGTTACCTGGTCCAGCATTTGACTGAATTGACTAAAGTTCTCTTTATTGATATGTGGCACATTTATAAGCTGTTGATAATGAATGTCTAAAAGAAATTGCTTTTTACCAAATTTACTTTCCAAAATTTGCCATGCTGTTGCGAAAGGATTGCTTACGGTGTCCAGTCCTTCAATCAGCCTGGCTGCATAACCCTCAAGTGAAGCTTTGAGAAATTGGAACTTTTGTACATTTGATAAAGCTGAATTGCTTGAAATAATTGACGAAAAATTTAGTTTAAATGAAAGCCAGTGCTCAAAACTGCCCGAAAATGTAGGCAACTTCATTTTTGGCAATAAAATATTCTGCAAAGAGTCACCTGGATTCATGGATGCATTGGAATGCACTGGATTTGTCATATCTGCTTGAATAGACTGCAAATACTGAGTTAAAAAACCTTGGACATTGTAGTATTTATTTTCGAACTCCTCTCTCTCTTTATAGTGTATTTGGAGGTCTCTTTCGTCACAACTAGATTCAATTACTGACTGAATAGCATCAAAATCTGCCATTAAACTCATGCTGTTCTTAAATCGCAGCTCAACATCATTGATAGCCGGTTTTTGATCATCGGGAGAAGTCTTTAATAATTGGATAAACTTATCAACCAACGTTAGTTTTTGTTTAATAGAACCACGACTTCTAATTAATTGTTTAATTTGTTGCAAATCAATTGCCCCATCTGAGTTTTCCATCTCAATGAGGATATTTACTTGATAAAATAGTTAAAATAGGTAGAAGTGTGAAATAGAAATGATTACCACGTGGCTATTGGCCTGTTGGCGTTAAAAATTGTACACAAAAATATAAAATTGTGAAGAAAACCGTGTATGATATTAAGCACCGATAGTGTAAAATATTCAAAATGGCATGTGAAAACTTCTAGAGTACTTTATATCTATGCCTAATAGAGGCAAAATAGGATAATAGAAAATGGAGTACTTACTGGCTTCACTCTTACAACTTGCACCAGGAAATACAGCTTTTTTTTACGATATCTGGTTCGAATGGACCAAAATGTTTAATCGTTTTGTAATAGCTGGCTCAAACTAGTACCATTTCTTTAACCCGCACGTGTTTTGGTTAAAGGATGGTTGGAATAAAACTCGATATCGACTGCTTCGTGTGGACTGTATTGAATATCTCCTTTTTTTTTTTCAACCGTTACCAGTTATATCACCCCCGTTTGTCAAATGTCATTTCTACTGTCGTGGCACTGTTGCCAACCGATATATATATACATGCTACATAAGTAAATCTAACAGGGTCTTAAATAGGATCTGTCATATTAAAAAATTGTCAAATGATACGTTTAAATATCGTTTCGTATATTTTCCTGACTGTACTTCAATTCACTCCAATATATTCCTGGGTTTCAGTCAATTTTATTGTTTATTATTTAAAAATTTTTTCGTATATTTCTTTTTTCCTGACTGTACTTTATACAGTAGTATACAGTAGTATACTGTACCAAAGTACAGTCAGGAAAAAAGAAATATACGAAAAAGATATAGATGCTTGGGAGAAAAAAAGCAGAATGGAACGAGTGGTTTTCAATCTAATGCTAATCGGCAACACGGGTTACCAATATCTCACCGCAGAAGATCTATACCGGCTCGGTTCATTTACGTCCGAACACGTAGAACCGATGTCTGGCGTATAAGGCAGGGTCTACCTAAAGCCTTACTGACGAGTCCAATAGGTAGACCCGGGACGAAACGCAGGGCTCATCACATAACACCATAATTAGTGACAATAAAATTGACTGAAAAACCCAGGAATATATTGGAATAAATTATTTAAAATGTTACAAATACGTTTCAGTGTCTTTCTCCACCATCATCAATTTAAATAGAAAACTCTCACCAAAATACACACATTAAAATACAAATCACATACATATTAAAGAGTACATCAAGAACATTGGTTTTCAGATGATGAGTCAGGACAAACATATCTGGGAAAAGACTAGAATCTATTGTTTAGAGATTTACTTGATTTCACCTTCTTTTTTCTTTTTTATATTATTTATGTTGTTCCATTTATTTGCATTGTAGATTTTATTAATTCTTTGTTTTATAATTGGTTCGAAGAAAGCTTTGGGATAGTTGTTCATTATTAGTATCTTTTATATTTTTTCAAGATTTTTTGTTCTGTATCTATAATGTGCCAATTTAATCGCTCTATCAGTAAGATTATGGCACATTATAGATACAGAACAAAAAATCTTGAAAATATAAAAAAGATACTAATAATGAACAACTATCCCAAAGCTTTCTTCGAAGCAATTATAAAACAAATAATTAATAAAATCTACAATGCAAATAAATGGAACAACATAAATAATATAAAAAAGAAAAAAGAAGGTGAAATCAAGTATGTATCATTACCGTACATACCAGAAATCAACACAAAAATAAAAAATGTTTTAAGACCACATAATATTACTATAGCGGAAAAAACTAATAACAACTTGGCAAAAGAATGTTTTACAAAATTTAAACCTAGAAGCGATAAGTTGGACACACCTAACGTAATATACAAGATTGACTGTTTGAACTGTGACAACACATACATAGGTCAAACAGGGCAATATTTAAAGAAAAGAATATACGAACATAAGTATAGCTTAAGAAAGGTTAACGAAAATGGAACAGCATTAGCACAACATGCACAACAAAAGTTGCATGATTTTGATTTCGATAACACACAAATATTAATCAATGAAAACAACTATAATAAGAGAAGAATCCATGAAATGATACAGATTAAAAAACATCAGAATGCAATGAATTTCAGATCAGACACAGACAATCTTAGCTCTGTGTATCATACACTAATTAGATGATCGCATGCATGAACTGATTGGACCAAGTAAATGAAGTATAAACACCTGATATTGAGGAATTGCTAAGCAATTCCTAGAATGCAAAGAAAAGACGAAAGATAAACAGTTTTTTTTTTGTTTCGCTCGCTTGATATCGAGTAAAATATGGAAAATTCAGTGACCAGTTGAATGTTAAGGTAGAAACAACTATACGCGTAAGTTAAATTTAAATTTAAATCTCTAAACAATAGATTCTAGTCTTTTCCCAGATATGTTTGTCCTGACTCATCACCTGAAAACCAATGTTCTTGATGTACTTTCTAATATGTGTGTGATTTGTATTTTAATGTGTGTATTTTGGTGAGAGTTTTCTATTTAAATTGATGATAACTGTAAATGTAAAAATATATATTTTAGACAAACTGATGATGGTGGAGAAAGACACCGAAACGTATTTATAACATTTTAAATAATAAACAATCAAATTGACTGAAACCCAGGAATATATTGGAGTGATACGTTTAAAGTTATTTGATAAAAAACAATTTTTATAGGGTCTATTTGAGGCCTATACCTCGATAGAAAGGTCTGTATAATTTTTTTAATAGAACATGAATATTTTATTTCCATTCTCTGTATGTTAAATGGAAAAAAATTCCACATTTTTCGGGACCCCTTGTATATTACTCAAAACTAATGATATTCACTTAAAAATGCTCTCATTATTAAACATTTACTTGCTTGCTTACTCGAGTTAATTTGAACATCCAGTATTTATAACCTCTATCGACTGTTAAAGTCGTTTTACAGTCTGCCTGTGCTCACATAGACGCCTTTAATTAACTTTATAAGCTCTATCGTTTTGATAACGTCTTTTTGCAACGAACGGAAATACCTTGAATGTAAGTTCTAATCTAATCTCGTTCTAACTTGCGAGTGAATCGCTTCATACGATATATTCCACCCACTTAAAGCTACTCCAGCCTATAATATATGATATATGTGTATGAGAGTTTCCTTTGTCACGAAAATATTAAATATACCTACAAAATATTTCTTACAACACCCAACATACGCAACCTACCTCCAGTACACCTCCTATAGAGAAAAAGTTAAACCTAACAAAGACTGACATAGACAAAGTGAAACAAGATATACATGACTACATTCAATCGAAAGTACAGCCCATTCCAATAGAAACCATACAACAACAACTTTCACTAGCCATAGGAAAATTTAGCCCGGAAATAAAAAATGCTTTCTACCGACATACACTACCCAAATACATACTGAGACTAATAAAACATAAGAGAGAACTGTACAGACTATATACAAAAACTCAAAATAACGACCTAAAAAAGACACTGAACCAACTTAACAGAAACATTAAAACTCTGATTGGACAATACCGACAAGACAAATGGCTAGAAACATGTAAAGAAATACAAAACGACAAAGGCAAAACATACTGGCGAAAAATTAAGAAACTAGCACAATACAAAAAAACTACTGACACAATTGGCGAAAACGGAATAGAACGTTACACAGACAAACAGAAGGCTGACGCGTTCGCCAGACACTATCAAAGGGCTTTCAGCATATCGACAAACCCTAACTTCGACAATGACAACTGGAACTTGATCAACGACTGGTACTTGAACTATTTTAACAGCTCACCAAACTATAAATACAAACTGATCACAGACAGAATACGATGAAGCCCTAGCGCATATCAAAAACACATCACTGGGAAAAGAAAAAATAAAGGCAAAATTCCTGAAAAGCCTAACTCAAGAAACACACAAACTGATCCTAACTGAATTGAACAACTGCATCACAAAAAACAAAATTACAAAAACATGGAAAAACGGCTTAATAATCCAAATACCGAAAAATGGACTGGACAATACACAACCGAGCAATTACAGACCAATTACATTACTTCCAGTACTTAGCAAAGTTTTTGAGTACATAATAAAGCAGCGACTTGAAAAACTGATCGGAAAATATATACCTACCTACCAATTTGGTTTCAAACAACATCACTCGACTATTCATCCGCTCTTTATTTTGGCCAACAATGTACAAACAACTCACCTAACCGACAGAAAGTCGGCGTGTCTATTTATGGACATTAACAAGGCCTTTGACAGTGTCTGACATATGGACTTACTCTACAAACTTCACAAACTCCACACATCAACATATCTACTCCACATCATAAAAAACTTACTTGAAAACAGACTACTACAAGTACGAATTGACAACACATTCTCTTTTTCTTTTTCCCCTGAACAAGGACTCCCGCAAGGTTTCCCCGCTCTCACCGTTTCTCTACAATATATACTGCCATGACATATACAATTACAACTTACCAGACAAAAATCAAATCGACAGATCAGCAGACATATTACAATACGCAGACGACACGGCACTTATTGTACATGACAAAACTACTGAGATAGCAGCTCAAAGACTCCAAACACTAACAAACAACACAATGACATGGTTTTATAAATGGAGACTAACACCAAACCGTTCAAAAACCAACTTCTGCTCACAAACCACAGACTCAACGCTGACTTCCCTACAATAACTGCAGACGACCAAACGACACATCCAAAAAACGACGTAAAATACCTTGGAATTACAATTGACACAACAAACACATACGAAGCATCAGAACACAAACGATAAAAATAACAAAACACTTTCGCTCACTAACATACAAAGACAAAGGTATTAGTACAAATACCGCGACAAAAATATACAAAGCGATCTGCAGACCCTTCTTGGACTAGGGACATATACTCATGACCAACGGAACAGAAAGAACACGACGTTATATACAAACAACAGAACAAATTGCACTAAGACTAATAACACGAATAAGACACCCCCAAAACCCACTACACAACCCCTCCACCCAATTACCATTCGAACGCACAGACATGACAAAGATTTCGGAAAGACTCATACATCTACAGACAAAATGGACAAACAACCCCTACAACTGGACCATACTGAATCCCCTTTGTCGTACAAGACCAACCAGATAATTCCGCTTCCGTTTCCCTACATCAACGGTACTCGAACGCTTACAATAGTAACTGACTACTGGACAATAAATCTAAGATCTCTGTTTGCCAGAATTAAAATTATTAAATTATTAACCTAGAATAAGATAATTTTTACGTTTATTTGTTTGTTTAAATTAAGACTGCATGTACTAAACAAGGGCAGAAAGACCGATAGGTCGGTAGCCTTTTTTAGAAATAAAGATGTTTACTACTACTACTATTTCTTAAATTTACAAATAAATAAATAACCGAGTTTTACTGTCTTCTACAAATCTTCAATTTTGTTTTACTCGTGTTTAAATATTCTGGGTGAATCCAGATATGGAAATGAAACATGAAACTGAAATTGCTTTAATTTGTTACATTTAAAAGCTCTACTGAATTAAGACTTATTTCCAGACCGATTAGAATCAACGTGCGAGTATGGCTGCTGATGTTTAATTATTTCATTGGAATTTAGTGATTTACCCGTACCTGTTTCCTGATACAAAGGGATACCCATTAGGGAGGCATCTGGACAATCCATAAAATTGTTTCGGTCGTAAATTGTTGCACAATATTACAAATCACAGCCTGGTCAATCATAAAATTGATCCTTATTAACCCGAGCAATTTACATTTAACCATAAATAAATTCGGTTGAATATTACCCACGTTTAATCGAAATAATCGTTAGTTATTATATTCATTTGCAATAAAATAATAAAATATATTTAAAGAACACCTGAATTTGTACATGATTAGGCACTTTTTCATTCAAATTATTTTCACAAGTATATGGCATGAGTTTTCAATTCCAATGGCATAATGAATGAAAAACCGATTACAATAAATTCATTGTTATTTATTACAATTGAACATTATTACCTAATGAAACCGGTAATAATCATTGCATGTTAATGGAATACACATAAGCTTATTCACTCAATTTATGAACTAGTCTACTAATTTCCAAAACTGAAAGTTATGTTAAACCGTAAATAACGCTATATCGGGCTTTCATTGATTGAATGATTATAACGTATCGATTCACAATTATCAGCTACCGTTTTCAAGAGTGCATCATTGTTAACTTGAAAGTTCGAAAAGTTGTGAATGATGTCTTAAAATAATATTTTTAAGATAATAACCGTCTTTTTCAAACAAATCGGAATTTATTTGTAACTTTACAGTTGTTGTTGAGTTGGAAATCTGAAAGTTTTTCATGCCATTCACGAAAATTTCGCTTCTAGCTTTTCAATATCAAAGAAATATTATTTCACTGCAAACTAATTGTTAAAGTTCGTCGAAGCTAATCCAGTCGAAATAATCATCATCAAGTTCATTTTATTTTACCATTTTCACTATTGAATCTCCACGGGAATTAACACAGGGCCGTTTTCCAACATTTTATTACTCCGATGTATTTTTAGAGTAACACTATGCAATATGTTATTGAAGCTTTACTTGAATGAATATTAACATTAAGCACAGTGTTGATTTTTACGTATAGGAAAATCAATTTACCATCAAAAACTTTTAAAAAAATATGATAGCTTTCTGTATAATGAAATATATGAAACTGAATAGAAATTGGTAGAGATTTTTTTTATATTTTCAAGGTTTCATTACTAGGGAGCTTGAGATAAAGCATTTAAATATAGCCCACTATGGATTCTACATATTGCTGGATCAGCAATAAACCGCGCAAAAACAGAAAGTATTAATTTTTCTGTGATTTATACCCGGTTTTTATATAGACATTTCATGTTACCTACTATACTCGTTTCTAGGGAAATTTCGCTGTAAGTTTCAGATGAATAGAGGAAGTTATACACGTGGCAAGAAATCTCTTCATGCAGTAGCACTTTAATAATTTCATAAATTTTACAACTTCTTTTGCGATTAGATAGATTTATAATAGCGGACGTTATCGAGTTTAGAGAGCTATTGAAATTGAAAATGTTTAACTGCCATAATACAGGATAATACTTTACAAAAAGTTCACTCATTAGTTAGGGATTACTAATAAACTGATGCTCATAATTGTTTAAGCAATATATTTATACAACATATTAATTAATTTATTTTGCATATTAATGAGTAAAATGGCAAAACTCTGTGAGATTAATGATTTAAATAATTTTAGTATGAATTATTTATATAGATATATTTTTAAATAACTCTGCGTGACCTCAGGCTGATTACAAGTAAATTTTTAAATGAAGCTATACATTCTCTAACATGTTCTGATCACTTTCCTATTGGTTTTGTGGTTTTGAACAAAAATCTAATAAACAATTGAATCAAAAGGCGTAAAATTAACTTAAAACAATCAGCATTAAGTACTGAAACAAGAAAGCCAAATTTTTTCAGAGCGCTGAATGGGTCTGACATGCTAATGAAATTTGATGACCTGTCTTACCTTTGCTGTAAAAATAAACTAGAATAGAAATTGAAACAACAGCAGCAATAATGCACCCATTGAGCAAAAAGTCCCGCCAATTGGACATTTGCGAGGAACGGATTTGAACACTGTTTCACAACTGAAATTTTCTGGCTTCAACGGAAGCCGTTGGAAAATATTAGACACTTGTTGCGGTCGATTTACGTTATCAGGTTTGGGTTCACAGTAAGGGCGAATGAATATTTTTCAGGATGTCTATTTGTAGCACTTCACATGAAAATACAACTGCTGGAAGAGTAGTTACACATGAGCAACATTTTCTAAAAATCAACCCGAAATTCTCGTTAAGTCAGTATTCCTCTCAGACATTTAAAGCCACATTTTTAATTTCTCAATAAATTTGACAATGTAAAAATTCCTCTAAATCGTTTTTCGATCTAAATTTGAATCTTTAACAAATCATTATAGCAAAACTGCATAACATTGATAATTCCACCATAAACTGGTGGAATTACTAGAAACTCCATTATATTTAAAATATTTGTTCCAAGATAATCAGCTGAAATAAGTAACTTAATCAAATAAGCAGATTAATTAAGCTTAAAATTTATCCTGGAAATCTACTTAAATACACGTGGCAAAAACAATAAAATAAGGAGCAAAATTGCTTTCTATAAACCTTGTTGTTATCGCGAAAGTCTCAAACTCAATTTATTTTACACATAAACTCAGCTAAGATACAAAATCATAGATATAAAATTTTCTATCTAAATGCACTTTATTCCATATTATTTATGATTTATTAAATATTTCCTATAGTAGTTACGTTTGTTGCTCATTTAATTATACGGGATTGTTCAAATATCCCGCATGAAATTCAAGTCTTTCATGTAAATATTTTTTTTCTAAAAACGCCGAACGGCTTTTTATTGGTGATAATATTCACTTATAATTTAGGACCCCTTCAATATTTTCGTACGAAATCTCATTAATTTCCATCCTTATCTTATGTTAACATCCTCAATCTTTTCATCAATCTCATGTGGCACTCACTTCTATCTAATTTAATATTCTATCAAAATCATCATTCTGAACAACATGCACTTTATAGGGGTGATATTTTGGCTTTATAGCTTGAACAGTGATTTCAATAAAGTTCCGTGATCAGCGTTTTTAAGAAAAACCGTTTATAAAGAATCTTTTAAATTTATGCAGGGTACTTGAATATCCTATTTCCTTATTCGAAATAACTAGAACATTGAAGAAATTTGATATTTTCGCATCTAATCCATTCTCTATCAGACACTATCAAAGGGCCTTCAGCATATCGACAAACCTTAACTTCGACAATGACAACTGGAACTTGATCAACGACTGGTACTTGAACTATTTTAACAGCTCACCAAAACTACACCTACAAACTGATCACAGACACAGAGTACGATGAAGCCCTAGCGCACATCAAAAACACTGCACCGGGGAAAGATAAAATTAAGGCAAAACTCCTGAAAAGCCTAACTCAAGAAACACACAAACTGATCCTAACTGAATTGAACAACTGCATCACAAATGGCAGAATCCCAGAAACATGGAAAAACGGCTTAATAATCCCTATACCCAAAAATGGACTGGACAATACACAACCGAGCAACTACAGACCAATTACACTACTTCCAATACTAAGCAAAATTTTTGAATACATAATGAAGCAGCGGCTTGAAAAAGTGACTGGAAAATATATACCTACCTACCAATTTGGTTTCAAACAGCATCACTCGACTGTTCATCCGCTCATTATTTTGGCCAACAATATACAAACTACCCACCTAACTGACAGAAAGACAGCTTGCCTGTTTATGGACATTAACAAGGCTTTTGATAGTGTCTGGCATAGAGGCTTACTATACAAACTATACAAACTACACACACCAACATATCTACTACACACCATAAAGAACTTACTAGAAAACAGACAACTACAAGTACGAATTGACAAAACACTGTCATTTTCTTTTTCCGTACTAGGGCTCCCTCAAGGATCGCCGCTCTCACCGTTTCTCTACAATATATACTGCCATGACATATACAATTACAACTTACCAGACAAAAATCAAATCGACAGATCGGCATACATATTACAATACACAGACGACACGGCACTTATTGTACATGACAAAATTACTGAGAGAGCAGCTCAAAGACTCCAAACACTAACAAACAACACAATGACATGGTTTTATAAATGGAGACTAACACCAAACGCGTCAAAAAACCAACTTCTGCTCACAAACCACAGACTCAACGCTGACTCCCCTACAATAACTGCAGACGGCCAAACGACACAACCAAAAAACGACGTAAAATACCTTGGAATCACAATTGACCACAAACTTAAATTCACTGAACACATACGAAACATCAGGGCAGAAACAATAAAGAGAACAAAACACTTCCGATCACTAACCTACAAAGACAGAGGAATTAGCACAAACACCGCCACCAAAATATATAAAGCTATTTGTAGACCCTTGCTAGACTATGGACATATACTCATGACCAACGGAACAGAAAGGACAAAACGTTATACACAAACAACAGAACAAATTGCACTAAGGCTATTAACACGAATAAGACACCCCCAAAACCCACTACACAACCCCCCCCACCCAACTACTATACGAATGCACAAACATGACAAAGATCTCGGAAAGACTCATACATCTACAGACAAAATGGACAAACAACCCCTACAACTGGACCATACTGAATATTGTGAATACTGAATCCCCTTTGTCTTACAAGACCAACCAGACAATACCGCTTCCGTTTCTCTACATCAACGCTACTCGAACACTTACAAACGCAACTGACTAGAGGACAATAAAATAATTTTTTCTTATCATTGGAATTTTATTTAATAATATTGTTAACCTAGAATAAGAGAATTTTCATATTTGTTTTTTATTTAGATTAAGACTACATGTATTAAACAAGGGCAGAAAGACCGATATGTCGATAGCCTTTTTTAGAAATAATAATGTTTACTACTACTACTCCATTCTCTAAACAAAGAAAATCTTTTTCAACCCGATTATGCTTTATACAGAGTGTCTGTTGAATAGCTTATCTGCACATTCGTCCACAAAAATTGGACTTTATCTCATATAAAAACAGGTCCACAAATGTATGAATTTCAAAATACAGGAGACTATTGAAATCCTTACTCATATCTTTCAAAGCATTAAAAATACATTTACAAGTAGATTTTTTTCGAAAGAAACATATTTTAGCGTTAACTGCAGACTCATCAGACAATCTGCCCCTTCTTTAATCTTTAATCGCACTGTTTCTGGATTCCTGTCATTTGACAGGGTTTTTTAAATTATGATTTAAACTATTCATTTTATTAATTTAATGTTACCTGTTTCTGAAAAACACTTTTAGCTTATGTAATTCATACGCATTTCGGGCTTTTAGGCCACCGTGGAAATTATTTTTTTCTGACGTTTCGCATGCACGAGTGTCTTGCATCTTCGGGGTCGTTTTTGCTTGAAACCTTACGGTGAACTGACCACATTATCCATTGCAAGGTGTCACGTGAAACTCCTCTCAAGATGGAAGATGTCAGTGATTTCGAAACGTCAGAAAGAACTTCGACAGCCCAGAAACCCGAAAATTTCTTTCAACGCGTTTAGCTGGTGCAATCGAAGTTTTAATTATTTAATTAATTGTTCAAAATATACACCTCTTACTTTCGTGCAAGGGTAAAACGCTGCTTAGCATGTCGACGAACAATGTTAAAAATTTCCGGTGTAATTGGGAAAAATTGGGAATACATTGGAATGAATTAAAGTACAGTCAGGAAAAAGAAATATACAAAAAAAGATATAGATGCTTGGGAGAAAAAAAGCAGAATGGAACGAGTGGATTTCAATCTAATGCTAATCGGCAACACGGGTTGCCAATATCTCACCGCAGAAGATCTATACCGGCTCGGTTCATTTACGTCCGAACACGTAGAACCGATGTCTGGCGTATAAGGCAGGGTCTACCTAAGCCTTACTGATGAGTCCAATAGGTAGACCCGGGACGAAACGCAGGGCTCATCACATAACACCATAATTAGTGACAATAAAATTGACTGAAAACCCAGGAATACATTGGAATGAATAAATATAATTAAATATAATTAAATAATTAAAAATAAAGCAATATGTTTGTTTCGTTGGCGTCTATTAAACATTCCTATCATCATCCGTACACTATGATTTTTTTAAATAGTGAAAAATAGCTTCAACACTATAGATTTTCGAATAAACAGTATTTAGCTAAAATAGCGAATATTTTAGAGTTTCGTAGTTTAAAATAAAGCAAAAACGAAGTTTCAAATGGAAAACCCTGTTTATACATATTACTTAATGACTTAATAGCAATTTTCTTTATCTTTTTCTTAGTTCACCGGTCTAAAGTGGGTTTATGTTTTCTTCATATTGGATTTTTAAGTATTTTTATACATTGAAACTACTAAGCCATTGGGTAAAATATTATAATGAGAATGAAGAACCACCATGTGGTAAAAAATTAGTGTATTTTCACGGCTTGACAACTACATATATATACAAGGTGCTCTCGGATTTGTTCTGTGTCTCGAACAGGGGAAGTTAAAAAAACATAACAAGATTCTATTAAAAGCATTTCCAGAGGGCCCCCTTACGGAGATACAGGCCTCTAAAGGAGCCACCTGAGAATCGATTTTTTTTAATAACTTTTAGAATACTTCATGCAATTTAATTATTTTTTTCATACAATGAACAGTACATCATTGCTCTTAAAAAGAACCCATGAAAATATTTTTAGCATTTCGGTGGTTTGCCAGGGATGGACTAAGTGGAGCACAATAATAGTTATTTTTTTACCCTTTGCAATGGAGACACGAAAATAATGTATTGAGGTAGCTTTAACTTTAAACTTAAAAAAGCCACTCTTGATTCATATCGATAAACAGAACGGTTTTCGAGGAAAAAATATTTTTTTTTGAATCAGGATTTACTGAACGATTTTGTATGTAGGTTCAACATGAGCTCCTTCCAATCTTATGCACTCCCTAACTCGAAAAATTGTAGATTGTTGCATTCTCCACAATGCTTGAACATTGGTTCTTATTTGGCCGCCGATTTTTACTTGTTTTATAAAATTTTAGAATTCATATTGCCATTTCGATAAAAATTGGCGCCGAGTGTTTTTTACCAAGTAGAATTCGATTTCGACTGTTCTTTGAGGCAAAAGAAATCTTAATAATCTTTATTAACTTCAGCCCAATATGAATCCACAAATAAAATTAGATTATTATATTCTGTTTTCGCACTTTTTCAACTTCCATTTGCGTACAATTTTGAATATTTTGTCGGAATTTTTTTATATTACCGCCATTGGTATAGTAGTAGTAAACATCTTTATTTCTAAAAAAAGGCTATCGACCTATCGGTCTTTCTACCCTTGGCATTTTTATGAACTATTGCTTGTTTTTTAAACATATTTTTTCATTTGTAGCTTGACTGAATTGGCGGCTATGATTTGTACTTACGATATTTAATATTAAATATTATCGGGCTAGTAACGAAGTTGCAGCTAGCCATTTTCACATTCCCTCCACTATGCTTTTTCCTGTAAAAAATGGTAAAGAAATAAGTTTGTAACTTACATATGAAATAAACGTATAAAAATATTACAAGAACTCGAAATAACTGAAAATATACAGGGTTATGTAGATTATACGACACGGAAGATTGCCTCTGAACTATATTTAATTTTTAAAAAGTATCATTTTATGAATAAACGGAAACCGCCGGGCGTACATTTAAAAAATATTCTCTTTAAAGGATACCTTTATAGTATTCAATGGAAATTTTAATTTTTCATCTGCTCCTGTCATAAAAACAGGATGCTCCATTTAAACTTAGCAAGTTCTTACCGTTCAAAACGTGCAATGGTTTGAACACAATTTTGGGACACCCTGTATGTCTTAATCTAATTTTTATTAATTTTTCGTAACGCGGGATGTCTTAGTAGCCGTAAGGTAGAATTTGGTATCGAAATTCGAATTGGATGTTGAGAATTTAAACTTTAAAGAAAGGTCTTCATTTTCACAAAACTTTAAATATTTTAGAAACCATAAGCTTTAGGTAAGATAAACCTTAATAAAACTCACATTTATTTTGATCGTAGTCAATAATAACATAATAATATACAGGGTATTATATATAAAAAATGCAACTTTGGGTTGAACCTAGTAATTGGGACGCCCTGTACATTAGAAAATCATTTAAAAATGTATCTCCGCTGGAAATCCAAGTAAAATTAAATAGTTCTAGTTAAAAACAATCTTCCGTGTCGTATAATCTGAATAATCCTATAGACTTGAAAAATATGTTGAATATTTTCAACTCTGCTTATGAGCTTTATCCGTGTTGGAAGGAATGCAATGAACTTAAAAAGTGGCTCTATTGCAGTGCAATAAACTTATTTGAAGAATTATGGGCATACATACAGGGTGAGTTTTTTTCGATGACCAGTACAGGGATCTTCGGAACTAGAGCAGTTTCGAAGAAGGTCAAATGGACAAAGAATTGTAGTTTTGCATGCTCTACTCGAAACCAATTTTATTTTTCTAAAATTTGACAGCTGTCAAGAGATATTTGGGAAAAACTTATTTACGGTAAATTTTTAAATTACTCCTAATTCCGTTGATATTAATTTGACAGGAAAACACTGAATAAAAAACTTTAGGAAATTGAATTCCAAACAAAATGGCATAAGACATTTCTCCAAAATAACTGTAATTTTTGACATATGACACAAATTTGAGTTTTTTTAAATGGCAACCATACTTGATTATTACTTTACCGAATAGAGCATTGTATGACAATTTCTGTGATATATCACATCGTTAGGTTTTTTCGAAAATAAAGTGTCTGCGAACAATTTATACTTTTGCAATTTAGTTGATCGAAGTTAGCCATGGAAAATAGTATAAGACATACACCATTGCTTCCATGGTAACAAATAATAACAGTATGGTTCAGTATTTATTTTGACTACATTAAAGTTGGCAATAACTTTATTATAACTAAGACGGCTGCTCATTTAAAGTGTTTACTATAAAAATCATATCCTACCAATAATAATTAAAATTTAGTTCTAGAAACTTTAATTTTTATTCTAAAACATTTTCAAAAAGTCCACCATTATTATCAATTTAAACATTGCAACGCTTTAAAACTGAATAAGTTGCTTTTCTTGCGGAGCGACCATCAATATTTTCAAATGCTCTAACAACAGCTTCTTTAAGTGCATTTAAATTGGAATATTTCTTTTTGTAAACTGTGTTTTTTACGGCTCCCCACAAAAAGGAATCCAAAGGTGAAAGATCCGGTGATTGATGTGGCCATAAAACAGGGCCGTTTCGTCCAATCCAAGCCCCAGGAAATGTTACGTCCAGGTGATTCCGCACTTGGGAAAAATTATGCGAAGGAGCGCCATCATGTTGAAACCATCGCACGTTACGCTATGTTTCTAAATCTAAGTCGTCCAACATAAAATCCAGGTTATTCCGAAGGAATTGAAGATACCAACTTCCATTTAACGTGCCTTCAAAAATAAACGGGTCAAGAATTTTTGCACCTACCATTCCGCTCCAAACATTAAACCCAAATTTAATTAATTATTAAAGTTTGCTCAAACTACGATCTTTAAGTATTCCCCATTAAATAGTAATAACCAAATGAATCGGAAAAAGTCCAGAAATACTACCGAAGATATGAAGGAATGGTATAAAAGTGTTTAGAAAATTAAATTAAAGCAAACATTTGAACACGCCAAAAGAAGGCGATAACGCAATAAACACGAAACAGTGGCTGAGAAAAATTGCGGCAAACAAAGACATATGAGATTCTCTCAAATGTCTGAGAAAGTGGACAGATACAGATTAGAAAACGAGACGAGGTGCGTTAGTCAAAGCGCCCAAGATTAAAAACTAAGTTTTTCAAGTATTTATTTTTAAGTTTGTATATTACTTACTTACAAATCAAAGAAAACCTAGCTGGCCTATAATTAGTGTCTATTTTCTATTAATAGTAAATAGGAATCATGATTGCGTAAGTGCGAAACCTCTCATAAATGTGAAGCTATTCATTACGCGGTCTGCTGAAATACTCCCGAAACGCTGGAAATAATATTCCCAATTTGTCACGCGCCCGATGGGGATGTAAAAAAGTGGTGCTTGATTAAGGTGGTAGTGCGAGGGACAGGACTAATAATGAGTAACACGTTCTGCATACACTCAAATTGCCATACGTGATTTGTACTGCCATCCTATAGAAGTTACTATAGATAGAACTTTGAAATGTTTTACTGTATTTGAATATGATTATCATTTGCTACTCACCATAGCTTAATGACTAAACACACTGTGATTGAAACAAAATATATATAATATAAACAATCTTTATTTTCTAGAAAAAGGCTATCGACCCATGGTTTTTCTGCTCTTATATAATACAATCTATTATCTTATGATAGCTTACATCGAAACTATTCTTAACAGTTCGACTTAATCTAAAAAAAAGAAGTCCGACAATTAAATCTTAATCTTAATTAAGCCCAGCAGGTTGATTCAGTTGCGTTGCAGGTCATTATAGCGTTGTAACTGTTCAAGTAGTGTTTCTGACGGGAAACGGAGCAGGATTGTCTGGTTGGTCTTGTAAGGGAAAGGGGATTCAGTATGGTCCAGTTGTGAGAGTTGTTTGTCCATTTTGTCTGTAAATGTATGAGCCTTTCCGAAATCTTTGTCATGTTTGTGCGTTCCTATAGTAGTTGGGTGGAGGGGCTGTGTAGTGGGGCTGTGTATTCTTATTCGTGTTATTAGTCTTAGTGCAATTTGTTTTGTTGTTTGTTTATAACGTTTTGTCCTTTCTGTTCCGTTGGTCATGAGTATATGTCCATAGTCTAGCAAGGGCCCACAAATAGCTTTATATATTTTGGTGGCGGTGTTTGTGCTAATTCCTCTGTCTTTGTAGGTTAGTGATCGGAAGTGTTTTGTTCTCTTTATTGTTTCTGCCCTGATGTTTCGTATGTGTTTAGTGAATTTAAGTTTGTGGTCAATTGTGATTCCAAGGTATTTTACATCGTTTTTTGGTTATGTCGTTTGGCCGTCTGCAGTTATTGTAGGGGAGTTTTTTTGACGCGTTTGGTGTTAGTCTCCCTTTATAAAACCATGTCATTGTGTTGTTTGTTAGTGTTTGGAGTCTTTGAGCTGCTCTCTCAGTAGTTTTCTCATGTACAATAAGTGCCGGGTCGTCTGAGTATTGTAATATGTATGCCGATCTGTCGATTTGATTTTTGTCTGGTAAGTTGTAATTGTATATGTCATGGCAGTATATATTGTAGAGAAACGGTGAGAGCGGGGATCCTTGAGGGAGCCCTTGTTCAAGGGAAAAAGAAAATGACAGTGTTTTGTCAATTCGTACTTGTAGTTGTCTGTTTTCTAGTAAGTTCTTTATGGTGTGTAGTAGACATGTTGGTTCTTAAGCTATATTTATGCTCGTATATTCTTTTTTTCAAATATTGTCCTATTTGACCTATGTATGCTTTGTCACAGTCCAAACAGTCAATCCTGTATATTACGTTAGGTGTGTCCAACTTATCGCTTTTAGGGTTAAACTTTGTGAAACATTCCCTTACCAAGTTGTTTTTAGTTCTTTCCGCCACAGTAATATTATGTGGCTTCAGAACACTCTTTATTTTTGTGTTGATCTCCGGCATGTACGGTAATGATACATACCTGACTTTACCTTTCTTTATCTTACCTACACCATTTATGTTGTTCCATTTATTTGAATTGTAGATTTTATTAATTCTTTGTTTTATTATTGGTATAAAGAAAGCTTTGGGATAGTTGTTCAATATTAGTACCTTTTTTATTTTTTCAAGATTTTTTGATCTATATTCATAATGTGCCAATTGAATCGCTCTATCAGTAAGAGCTGTTACAACACTTTTCTTATATTGTATAGGTGCATACGATTGGTAATTCAAGTACCTACCAGACCACACATCCTTTGTGTACCAGTTTGTTTTTATTTCCCCATTACCGTCATATATAACCGTCATATCCAAAAATTTTATCGATTTGTTTTTGTCTTCCTCAATGGTGAATTTAATGGTCTCATAGAATGTATTAAATTTATCTAATGTGTATTGAACTTTTTGGTTTGGCAGGCACATTATGGAGTCATCCACGTATCTTTTAAAGAATCCACACTCAAAATTCAAATCCGAATTAGTTTTTCTTCCAGACTTTCCATCACGAGGTTTGCAATTGTTGCAGCTATGGGAGACCCCATAGCTACTCCATATATTTGTAAACAGAAATTGCCATCGTACTGGAAGTAAGTGGACTTAAGACACAGCTCTACCGCCCCAATAAATTCATTTTCAGGTAATGATGTGTGCTCCCCTATTTCAGACCATCTATCCCTTATGCACTGTATTGAGCAATCTACCGGGATGTTTGTGTATAACGATACCACATCAAGTGATATTATGCGATTGTTCTCAGGTATTTTCTGCTTTCTTATGAATTCACAGAAACTCCATGAGTCCTTAACATGATATTTGCGACTTTCCCAATATATTACTCAGCACAGATGACAGATATTTAGACAATTGGTAAGTTGGGGCATTTATGTTGCTAACTATGGGTCTCAATGGGTGGCCTGCTTTGTGAAGCTTTGGCAGGCCATATATATATGGTGCTCGGCCGTTGTTGCAAGACAGTGTTCGTTTCAAATTATCCGCTATGAATTTATTTTTATGCCATGAATTTATTATTTTATTTAGTTTTGTTTGAATATTTGTAATAAGATCTTTTTTTTCCGGTTTATATGTTTTCAAATCATTTATTAAGGTTAGCATTTTTGTTTTATATTCATTTTTCATCATAACAACTGTTTGGTACTTGCTTCCAGTATGATGGCAATTTCTATTCACAAATATATGGAGTAGCTATGGGATCTCCCATAGCTACAACAATTGCAAACCTCGTGATGGAAAGTCTGGAAGAAAAACTAATACCGGATTTGAATTTTGAGTGTGGATTCTTTAAAATTTCAATGTCCAATCAAATGTGAAGGCAGAAACATCTAAACGTGTAAGTTAAATTTAGATCTCTAAACAATAGATTCTAGTCTTTTCCCGAACATGTTTATCCCGACTCATCACCTGAGAACCAAGGTCCCTAATTGTACTTTTTAATATGTGTGTGATTTGTATTTTAATATGTGAATTTTGTGAAAGTTTTTTTATTTAAATTGATAATAAATGTAAAAATATATATTTTAGACAAACTGATGATGGTGGAAAAAGACACCGAAACGTATTTGTAACATTTTAAATAGTAAACAATAAAATTGACTGAGACCCAGGAATATATTGGAGTGAATTAAAGTACAGTCAGGAAAATATACGAAACGGTTAAGATCAAATCTGGAGCAAAACCGACTACACTTTCTAATGACAACTTTAAGTCAGCGTTAATTCCACCTTATCAGTTTTAGCCTCGACGTTTTGCTTTTAGGAAACCGTTATCAACTTCAGTTTTTTTAAATACGCTCCTGTTGCCTTTTGTTAGCAAATTCTGCACGCCCTTTTTATTCTGATATCAACGATTTATAACATTTTTACTTTTAGTTTTGTTTTGATCGGCTTTTTAATAAATCTTCGAAAAATTGTGAACACAGACCTGTATTTTCAATGCTGATACTCACAGTGTAGAATAAGTATTCAGATTCGCTTGATTTTTAAAAAATATTTATTAAAAAACAGATGCAAAAAATAAGTCATTCGAAAAATAGCATGTTCCAACTGTCGACTCTATAACAGGTCTCAGCATTTCTGGCGTCCCACTTTCAAAAGCTGTAATAACCAATCTTCAGTTGCAAAACTTAGCTCATAAACATAATTCTTGATATACTCCCACAAAAAGAAATAAAGTGGACTGATATTGGGTGACCATGCTGGCCAGGGCGTCTCAGAATAAGTGCTTAAATGGCTATGTTGGAATCGAACCGACAGATATTCTCTAACCCTTCTTGAATTGTGGGGCAGATGCACCGTCCTGTGGAAACCAACAGTCGCGTACTACGGCTAAAGGCAGATTATCGAGGGCTTCTTCTAAACAATTTTGAAGCAGATTCAAGTATCGTTCCTTGTTCCCAAATTTCCAGCCCAGATATTAAATCCGGATATATGTTGGTGTCTTGATATTTTGTATAAATGAGGATTTTGTTTGCACCAAAAATGTACATTTTTGCTTTTGAATACACCATTACTGGAAATAAAACTTTCATCAGATCATATTATATGATAAGGAAAATGTTCGCCTGCTTAACATTTTCTAGTATCTATATCATTCGCTGAATGTTCGACGTCTGTCTGGATCACCTGGTGTAAGCCCTTGGCAAATTATGCATTTAAAAAGATGAAACTATTGCTTTTTTAAAATTAAATGTGCTGTTTTTGGTTTTGGAATATCAAAGTTTATTTCAATTTTTCGAGTCGAAACTCCAGGGTTCTCAGTAATTGCCAACAATTCTTTGTTAAATTTCTCCCCACAGCTGGTTTTTTTCGAGGAAACACGAGCATTTTAAAAGCACCGTACTGTTTAAGATTAGTTATTAACTTGCTGAATGTTCGTTTGTCTGGGTGTCTCCTTTCCCGATAATTGTCCAAGTACACTCGCTTCGCAACACAGGAGTTTCCCTGCCTCAAAACAAAACATGATAATAAATCAAACTTTCCTGTATTTGAAAATATTCCCTCTATTCTTTACGGACACAAAAATACATTTTTTTCGTATGCGAAATCTTGTAGTTTTTTAATATGTTTACTAATTTAGTCTGCTACATTTTTATCTCTAAACTCAAAAATGTTTATAATGGTGTTCGCAATTTCCACAATAATAATTTAAAAAAATGGACAAATCATAATTTAACCTGACATGTTAATTATACATCGTTGAATTCAGAATGAATAGGGGGTTTAGAATTAGCTCTTAAACGAAGTTGATGATGGTTTTGTGGAGGCGAAACGTTGGAGCATAAAACTGCTAATGTATTTCTCTCCCTGAATTTAATAACGATTACTACGACTTCTACAATTCATTAAAGAAAGCCACGTTTTTCGCAATTTTTAAGGACAAAGCCCGAAAAGTACACTATTTTGTACAGATAACAGTCCAGACATATATGTATTCGCGAAAGTAATTCGGAAGTAATAATGAAGAACTGTTCAGTGTGTGCGCTTTTTTTTCGAAGTTGTGGCTTTGCAGACTTGATCAAGACAGAGTGAAGCCACCTCGCTCGAGCAGCTATCTCACTTTACCACTCAGGCCCTCAGTTTTAAATCGAAGTTATATATAAATAATTCATTTTTGAACAAATGAATTGAATGTCAATCATTACCGAGTTTCTGCTAACTTTTCTTTCTGTTTATTTAAATATTTTCCCTGAAAGTATGTTACGTTTTGATTCTGTGATTATGAGCTATGGTGGCATGTCATTGATGAGTTGTCCGAACTTCAGCGGCGTTGGGCGAGTGCACTAAAGTCTGCGCATTCGGGAAAATATTTCAATTTTTACATGCCTTATTACGGACTGGTTGGAAGTATTGCATAATTTTTAAGTACATTAACTGATGAAATTCATGAATAATAACCTGTTTATTACTTACTGTAAATTATATCGCCCCGATAAGAATATTGTTTCCAGGGATATTTATTTATATCAATTCGGTCTGGCAACGTGGCAGTCGTCATTAATGTAATGATGTAAACATTTTGCCACTCTGCCTTGCAAATTGGTGTTTTTGACGTGGCCGCAAAGAGAAATTGTTGTTCTTGACTGAAACTTACTCAGCTTCAGTTAGTAGCCAACTTAAGAAGAGCAACAGCAAAATGTTGAAACAATTAGTCTTCTCCGGCCTATTTTTGGTTTTCCTTCCCGCATTAAGTTTAGCTTGTGTAAAGCCAGAAGTAACCTCAAAGTCATTTACTACCCAAGATGCTACAATTGTTGCTCATATCGGCTTTATCTCGGAATTCCAAGTGAAATGTTCTTCGGGGGAAGTTTCCAGTCTGTATGCTGAATTAGAAGACAAAACAATTGTTCCTGTGGCTATTGTAGCTCCAAACACCTATCAGGTAAGTTACCATAAGGAAATCATTTTGAAGTTTTCGTTTTACAGAATATGCAGTTATTGTGGGATTTGTGACTTAATTTTTGCAATAAATATGCTTCAAAGTTACCCTATGTAACGTCACACTTCAGGAAATTAAATTGGGCTTTTACTAAAAGTTACTGTTAAGAGGAATTAGGTGGGTGATTATGATGTTTTCCTTAGGTCAGTTGGACAGAAGACAGTAAAACCGCTGGAAAGGGTGAACATATCCTTCGTATCTTTGATGAGGAGGGATACGCTGCTATCCGTAAAGCCCTGCGAGGTAACGAACCAACTTCTTCCGTGCCTGAATTCTTTAAAGTTTCCCTCTACCATCCAGGAGCTTACAATGGGCCTTGGTTGAGAAGTGAATTTTTAGCTGTAGTAGTGTCTTTACTGATATCATACTTTGCTATCACAGCCAAAGCAAAAATTGTGTCATAAGAAAATGTAAATTCTTATATTTATTTGTTTTCCTTATGTTCCATTACATTACCGTATCATTTCAAGTTTTGTAGAAATTCTCTTGAAAATAAATACTTCTGAGAAGTGTTTTCTCGATTTAATGTTTTTTATTTGTATAGTGATTGAATTTACTTTTATTTAAAGCAGGCCTGAAAAACGTTTTTTTTTTCTCAATAAACCAAGATTTTAATACACATTTTAATAACTGGTATTATTTGATCGATTACCAGTCGGCGGCCCGTAAGCTCCACTTGGAAACTTTGGATTAAGTTCATATTGCTTCAGTTTAGTACATCTACTGTTTCATTAATATATTATTTTATCGTTGGGTCAAGTACTTCAACCGCATTTATTATTACTGGCGACAAAAAATGTATTTCAGGAGCTGAACGAATAAATGGAAATAAACTATTTTTTGTTTTGTGTAGAATTCAAACATTAAATATCAAGCTCTAATGCAGTGAATCTCAACCACTGTGCCGCGAAATTCTTAAAGTTTGTCGCCACAATCAAAAGGGTACTGCCATATTTTTTTACTCAAAAAAAAGACGATCTGACTTAATTTTTATTAAGAAAAAATGTCTGGCATCATTCTCCCGGTATTTCAAACACATCATTTTTTTTAAGAACTTTGACCATCAATGCCAGAGATGATCAAAGTTCTTAAAAAAAATGATGTGTTTGAAATACCGGGAGAATGATGCATTGTATTTTAATGAAACGCACTGCGAAACTCATATTTTAATGAAGCAACCGAATTTATTCGCTTTGCCAAAGAGGAAAGAGGTAAATCCTTGATTGTCTTGGTACAGAAACTAACACAACTTTTTATTTGTTCACTGGAATCAACTGATTTTTTGAGTTGATGCGCTAATCCTTTTTCGAAATTTTTGTGCTCTAGTTTTTGCGCATAAAAATTATTTCTGTTTCCTTGCTATTTAACAAGCCAACCAACAAATAAAATTAGTTAATTCATTTACCTTGCTCTTTGAAAATCTTCTGGCATTCATAGTTTTTGCGCAAAAAAATATCCTGTTTCCTTGTCAATTAACAGTTTTAGATATCAATTAATTTTGTAAATTTGGAAATACTGTTTGTTTCTTCTGATATTTCAGCCTACTTCAAAGAAATTTGCGCACAACGCTTGTTTGGATGTGGACTGGGGGTTTTAATTTTATGTGCGGGTATAGTTATTGGTAGTTAATTTGCTAGCTCGCTGTATTAACCCACGTGGTTGCACCCCGCAAGCACGGCGCACATATTTGTGTCAAAACAAAAGTGAAGAACCTAAATATCCGTCGTAAATAATTTCGTCGAATTCAAAATTCGACATTCGGCACACAAATTTACTGATGTGGACGCACCTTAATACTCATATTTTGATGAAGCAACGGGGTTCATTCGCTTTGGGCAAGTGGTGAATTCCCGAGCGTCTTGGCCCAAAAACTACCAGAACTTTTTAGTTGGTAAATGAATTAACTAATTTTTTTTGTTGGTTGGCTTGTTAAATAACAAGGAAACAGAAATAATTTTTATGCGCAAAAACTAGAGCACAAAAATTTCGAAAAAGGATTAGTGCATCAACTAAAAAGAACGAGTTGATTCCAGCGACCAAATAAAAAGAGAGTTCAGAGAGTTTTTGTAGCAAAACGCTTAAGAATTCACCACTTTCCCAAAGCGGATGAACTCGATTCCTTCATCAAAATGCTAGTCTTCATAAGAACAAATTCAGAGAGAGTTTCATAGAAATCCATCGTTCAACAAATCATTCTCTTCTTAAAGAATTATAATACTTTTTTCATAACATGAAAAGTTTTAATCAAAAATTTAGTTATATATAAATGTGTTATTAAAAGGTATAATGTAAAAATAAAATTCACAAACTATTTTAGCAGGAATAGGTTTTTAAAATTTAAAAAAAAATTCACAAAAATCTAATTCAATTCATCCAAAATTTTCTTGTGACATCAGAAAACATCGCTTTTTTCAAGATCGAATCTTCCATTCATTCTTTCTCATATTTCTGCTAATTCTTATTATTAACTTGCAATTAAACACTTAATAAAACGAAATAAAAAAATAAGTTTTGTAGTACATTATATTTTCTTTTACATTCAAAAGTATCATAAACTATTGTAAAAACATTTTAAACTTATATTTTTCTTTGTGTGCCGTCTAATTTTAAAATCGTTAAAATTGTCCCGCGACAAAAAAAAGCTTGAGAATCATTGCTGTATTGTGCGTTATTCACATCTCATTGTCAAGATTACAAGTTGAAGTGTTCAAGTCAGTTTTCCTAAACTTATGAAAAAAAACTTGTGGTGAAAACCAGGTGAATATGGTCCCTTGCTATATTACATATATTTCTTTTACACTCTACCTATATTGATGAGTAATTGATTTATGATTGAATATGAGTATTTGAATACAGTTTATTTTTCGCTTAACATCAGAGTTTCTCTGTTCCTTCACCATCTCATGAACGACTAAACAGTATTGACCGAATTCTCTAACGGTTGAAGTCTGGTTTCAAATCTAGTTTATTCTTAAGTGAGAAGACAAAGTATGGTAGATTTTCAGAAAATACAGTTAAAGAGCTGCGTTACTAGCCATAGCCGTACATATTTGGAATATATTTCTGCATCTCTGAATATTGTACAATCGATTGTTACTAATAACTATTTCAGTCGCAATATTTATATAATAGTGTATGTATATTATAATTAGTGAAAATTCTAATGGAAGAGTGGAGCTTTCGTTCATTGCAATCCTATATTAAATTGAAAATTGACTTACGTACATTTTATTCCCTATCTATTTAGGTGTAATACCTATAAGGGTACACTGTATCCAATTTAAGAAGAACCATTATGGAGATATTGAAATCCCGACAATTGCGAGTTAGTATCCTTATACGAAGGTGGTTAAATGGAAAAAGTTCTATTTATTAATTTCAATCACAAGTGATAAGCATCAAAGTTATATAATAAAACCACACTTTCAAATAACACTTCATACGAAATTTCGCTTCAGACTGACTTATTTATTATCTTTATATGAAATATTACTTTTTCTTGTAGCGACTTTAAGTCAGCATCGATCTGCGAGACCTTAAGGTCATATTCTACATCCGAAGCAGTATTTATTTTTCAATGTATTAACCACAAAGGGAAAAGGATGAAACCCGGTGTGCCTGTTAAGCCTTAAAAGCATGTTAAATTTGTGGATAATCTATTTCGAAAAACTTGGCAGGAGATATACCGGGGACATTCAAAAACTTTGACATGTTGAATATTTTTAGGGGGTACGTTTGAGGCATCCTACGAATCATTTTCTGAAACTACATAGTTTTTAACTGAAAAAGTTCGTCTTGAGACTTTTTGAAAAGGTTAAATGTTTTCGAGTTATTTCAAATTTCCCACACAGCTGCATGTGATGGATCGACTGTTTCTATGAGCTTTATTCATTGAATCTGTGATCTGTTGAGGAAACGCTCTTGAGCCTCACCCGTTTCCATTTTTGGAAGAAAAAAATCGTTTTTTTTAGGACGAAGAATATTCGTTTAAAATTTCACAGACTGATTGAAAAATACGGTAGATTTCGTGAACTTGGGCCTGCAGATCTATTGGAAATGTTAAATTACTAGAAAACTATTGACTTTTTCAAAAAGTCTGAAGACACTTTTTACTTAAAAACTATGTCGTTTCACGAAAAGTTTCCAATGTTTGCTCAAAGTTACCTTCTAAAAATATTCGACCTATTAGAGTTTATTTAGGAATTCAGACCTAACATGTATACAGAGTTTCATATTTTATCTGTTTATTCTTATGTTTGGACCAGTTCTTTTTAAATGAATATCCACAATGGTGTGAATACGTATACGGACCTGGCGCTGATAAATTTTGTACATGTAATTCATATTCTGACCTATTAAATTGCGTTTGGTTTTGCTTTAGTGTTACATTTCTTTTTCAATTTAAATTCGAATGTTATTATTCTCTGTTTCAATATCCAACTAAAACTAGAGTCCAAAATTCAGGTTTGCCTTCACCATTTTTTGGACATAGTTATATTTACAATGAAAATAATTTTTAGAAACTATTCGCTAACTAATAGATAAGGCTAAATTAAAAACTCGAAGTTGAAGATGGTTTTTCTTAATAAAACTTTAGTGATTTTGAAACTCTGATTTTACCCCACAGATGCTACACAAGGTCTAGTCGGTTTAACCCCAACTCTAATATTAGCAACAATATACCAATCTTCGAAAACTGTCATTATTCCAACTGATTTGAACAAGTAAATTCTTAATCGATTTAAAACTTATCATTTATGGTGTTTCATATCCGTGTTGTCTTATACACTGTATATCAAAAACTTATTGATTCAAACTATTTTGGCATAAAATGAATTACTTTTCAATTTGTGTAGGAAGTATGTTTCCGGAATTCAATTCAGTAACGTTGGACTGGCCTGTAGTTTAGTTCAGATTAATATCTAGTTAACAATGCCAGTAATAGTCAGTAGGCACTAATTAATACAGTATTTACGTTTTATTTTCAATTGTGAAAAAAAAAACAGCACCGGGAAAAGCTAAAATAAAAGCAAAACTCTTGAAAAGCCTAACTCAAGAAACACACAAACTGATCCTAACTGAATTGAACAACTGCATCACAAATAACAAAATTCCAAAAACATGAAAAAACGGCTTAATAATACATATACCCAAAAATGGACTGGACAATACACAACCGAGCAATTACAGACCAATTACACTGCTACCAGTACTTAGCAAGGTTTTTGAGTACATAATAAAGCAGCGACTTGAAAAACCGATCTGAAAATATATACCTACCTACCAATTTGGCTTCAAACAACATCACTTGACTATTCATCCGCTCTTTATTTTGGCCAACAATGTACAAACAACTCGCCTAACTGACAGAAAGTCGGCGTGTCTATTCACGGACATTAACAAAGCCTTTGACAGTGTCTGGCATATGGGCTTACTCTACAAATTTCACAAACTCCACACACCAACATATCTACTCCACATCATAAAAAACTTACTTGAAAACAGACTACTGCAAGTACGAATTGACAACACATTATCTTTTTCTTTTCCCGCTGAACAAGGACTCCCGCAAGGATCCCCGCTCTCACCATTCCTATATAATATATACTGCCATGATATCTACAATTACCACTTACCAGACAAAAACCAAATAGACAAATCAGCGTACATATTACTATACGCCGACGATACTGCACTAATAGTACACGACAAAACCACTGAAAAAGCGACTGAAAGACTCCAAACACTAACGAACAATACAATGTCATGGTTCTATAAATGGAGACTAACACCAAACGCGTCAAAAAATCAACTTCTACTCACAAACCACAGACTCAACGCTGACTCCCCTACAATAACTGCAGACGGCCAAACGACACAACCAAAAAACGACGTAAAATATCTTGGAATCACAATTGAGCAGAAACCTAAATTTACTAAACACACACGAAACATCAGAACAGAAACGATAAAAAGAACAAAACACTTTCGCTCACTAACATACAAAGACAAAGGAATCGCAGTACAAATACCGCGACAAAAATATACAAAGCGATCTGCAGACCCCTCTTGGACTATGGACATATACTCATGATCAACGGAACAGAAAGGATAAAACGTTATATACAAACAACAGAACAAATTGCACTAAGACTAATAACACGAATAAGACACCCCCAAACCCACTACACAACCCCTCCACCCAACTACTATACGAACGCACAAACATGACAAAGATTTCGGAAAGACTCATACATTTACAGACAAAATGGACAAACAACCCCTACAACTGGAACATACTGAATCCCCTTTGTCTTACAAGACCAACCAGACAATCCCGCTTCCGTTTCCCTACATCAACGCTATTCGAACGCTTACAATCGTAACTGACTACTGGACAATATATCTAAGATTTCTTTTTGTCAGAATTAAAATTATAAAATTATTAACCTAGAATAAGACAATTTTTACCTTTATTTGTTTGTTTAGATTAAAACTGCATGTACTAAACAAGGGCAGAAAGACCGATAGGTCGATAGCCTTTTTTTTTAGACATAAATATGTTTACTACTACTTTCAATTGTGCTTTTTGGAGATTGTAACGTTTTATATAATTAAAAGATGTTTAAATAGTAAAGTGTAAAATGTCTCGCAACCGTTGGATACTTTGACGATATTTCCAATTATTTCCGAATCTCTAATTTCAGAAAGTTTGTCCGAAATTATGAATTGCTTTATTTCATTTAAATCTTTATCAATTTATCTAAATATTTATCATTTGATCTGCAGACAATGTCCTATAATATATTTTTTATTTAAAAGTTATAATACTTTTTCCTTTTTTGAAATGGTAGTTCTTTGTTCTATCGAGTAACCCACTTTGTTTGCTACTAAAATAATTTCAGTTGCCATGACTTAGTCTTCATCAGATTCCTCGACCAGCTGTGGAATATAACTTATCAGCGCTTGATTTGCTGACTTGCATTAAATGTGATTTCACTATTATCGTTCACAAAACTCCGCTTCGGAAGTATCCATTAAGTTTAGCGCATATGCTTTTATTACAGCTTCTTTTCCATTGTTTTCACACGATGATTGTGCACAGTCAACTTTGAGTAAAATATTTTGTTCGGATTTCCCATTGCTAAAGAATAACCCTGTAGATATATACTAAGAAAAGTAATCACAAAATGTTCCAACAATCGAAATAATTTATAATAAAGGTAAACTTAAATCAATTCATTTTCGATGAAAAAAACTTGTTCATAAGGCACCCACACACACAGGCACCATTATGACCTAAAGGTAACATTAGTCTTAGAGTTCCTTTAGCTACTGCTTAGGCTTGAGCGAGTTCTGTACATTCTGTATAGTATTATATATATTCTAAAACGCAATACTGTAGAAGGAGTTCGATTGAAAAAAATATATTTCTATATGTATAGAGAAAGTGGGTTTTTTAAGTATATTGCCAATATGTCTAAAAATATGCCAGCAACGAGAAATCTCCATTACGGGTTTTCCTTAATATGACGGGGAACACAATTGAGAGTATGTTTGACTCTGTATCTCCTACCAAATTCAACGTAAAGACTTCGAATCATTTTTTTAATACCACGGATATGATTGCGACAAATCATCGGAAAGCATTTTCAATGAGATGTTCAATGGACAATGTTTAATTGATTTCGACCCCAAAAGTATCCCATAATGCCTACAATGCAACATGTACTAGTAAAACGTCTAGGCGTAGACCAGGAATAAATAATAGAACTGAAAATTAATTCAATATTTTATAGGAATTAAATCAATGCATTGAACTTGGTACAAGAGCGTAAGATCGGGACACCTAGGGGGTCATTCTATCATTCTAGCTAATTATCACAAAATGTGGTGGTGCTGCATTCTTGAAATCTTAGCAAATTTGTGTCCAGTTTAATTCGCTATTCCCGTCCGGTTGATTCTCTGATTGATAAACGGCTCAATATAATTTTCTAAAATGTTACGATAGTTGTCACCATTCAAATAAACAAAGGTTCTATGAAAGCATCCTCAAGGTTTCGTGCTTAAGCCACTCGGTTTTTATAGATATTGAGTGTTTCCTTCTCTCATATGGGTTTAAATCACTCTAGATTCTACAATTATGCCTGTAGTCGGGGCTGGTTGGTAATCTAAGCTGGCATGGCCTCTATATTGTATGTGTTGTCTATGCGTACTTTTAGTTGCCTGCTTTCCAGTAGGTTTCTTATTATGAAGAGTTCATATGTTTGGGTGTTATCAATTTTATATTACCACGCCTTTTTTGATATCCTTACCGTGTGTTTGTATTAAAAAAAACATTTTAAAACAACTCATAATTTTTTCTAGAATCGATGGCTGAGAAAATAAAAAGTAACACGCGAATTTGAGACGCCAATTTATACCAATTATATGTTTATAATTAGTGATAATTTTTTTATTATTAGTCTTTTTAGTTCAATGCTATAAAGTAAGCTATTGAAAGAGTGTATAAAAATACATCTGCTTAGACTTAAAATAAATTGCGATATCATTCTCTAACACACAAAAAAGGTTTCAAAGTAATATTTTTTTTTCTGTAAACTATTTCCATAGAGTAGATTTATATCGTTTTATACAGTCCTTACATACGATGTCAAAAATGAATTTAAAATGTTTTTCTGATATAACATCGTTAAATTACAATATAAAAAATAATTTTTTTTTGTTATTATTAATTTAAATTATTTTTCATTTTTATTTATGGTTTATTCTTTTTACGCCAAGCGAGCGGATTTTGCTTCTGTTTACGAACTTCGTTACATAAGTTGAGCCTTAAGCTTGATTTATAAACTGTGCAGTTGGTGCCGTTCGTCGTTCGGCCTTGCCGCAGTTTGAGAAATAAACATACGGGCGCGCACGTATCAATTATAAACCACGCGTTGCATGTAGTTTGTCGTTTCCATTACGTTTTCAACTGCTGTTCGTGTAGTTGGCGATTTAACCAACTAGAGAACGAGTTTCATATCACGTGACTGACTGGCAGTGACTGGGAGTATTGTGCCGTGTTTCGTTAATATTTTTGGCAAGATGGCAGAACAATTAGTTTTTGTAGCAGAGTTTGATATTAGCAGCTTGCTAATAGAACAGATACAAAATTATGAGTACTTGTACAATTTGGGGCACAAGGACTACAAAAATGCCCAGAAGAAACAGAATGCCTGGGCTGAAATAGCGGTCTCGCTAAATGAACCTGGTATGATGGTGAAATAGAAATTCAAGCATGTTAGTAACTAAATTATTTTCAGTTGAAGATTGCATGAATTTGTGGAAGTCCATCCGTGACAAGTACACGAGGGAAAGGAGGGATGGCTCCAAATCGGGGTCATCGGCTGAAACCCGATGGCCCCTTTACTCAAAGATGAGCTTCTTCGAGCCCTTTTACAGACCTAGAAAGTAAGTAAATTGCCCTGTTAAACTAAATACAGCTCATTACCTTTAAGATAAATACTTTGTATAAATTGAACGTGTTACAGATACTGTACAAATATCCAAATGCTGGGAAATCTGCGGGACTATTCGGACACCTCTACCTCTGGACCGTCCTCGATAATGTCCCCAGAGCCTCAAGATAGCGCTTTGGATGCGACTGAGTGTGCCGACACTTCGCAAAATGGTATGTTCTGGTAGGCCTGTTTTTTTTTATAAATTTATCTTCTTACAGCAATAAGCAGCAACTTCAGGAGGATAAACAGATCTTTTACAAAACACCTGTGCGACCTTCTGGACAGCATGAGTAACGATGAAGCTGCCGCCAAGCGGCAGGAACTTATAACATGCTTCTTCCCGAAATAGCTTTATTTGAGTTAATTTTATTTTATTATTTTTATTCCTGTTAGACAATAAATAATTGAATTATTTACCAAGGTATTTTATTATTATTATTATTATTGACCTAGGGAGAAAAATATGACTTCTCATTAGGGAAATGTAGTAAATAATGGTTACTATTGTTGAGTTCTCAGGTTAGTAGAGAGAAAAATATTTATTCGAGACTGTATTATCCACCTCTACTATAAAATTTACATGCTTGTCATTAAATTATTTTCCACAACATTATGCTGCCATGGCACTTGTCCAAGTTCGGACACAAAATACTGGGCAAGGTTATCTCTTAGTTGGTAAAAGTCTACCCGACTCCTATTTGCACTTAGTCGTCCAACAGGAGTGTTTCATCTCTCCTCTAATCACCATTTTCAATTCCTGCACTATCTGCAAATCCTGGCGGACAATACATATTTTCGCAACTGTCAGACTGCATTTCCTTCAAACAGAAATTGTGCAGAACGGTTACAGCTTTCACAATGTTATCAATGTTCTCGACTTTTGCAATAATTTTTGTTTTTGGGATCCGCCATCTGACAACTAAAATTCCGAAGCTGTTCTCAATAGTCTGACGAGCACGCGACAGTGGGTAATTAAGAATTTTATGGCTATAATTTAGTTTCCTTCCCGGATATGGCCTCATGATATATGATTTTAAATGAAAGGCTTCATCGCCTACCAAAAAATAGGGAACTCTTGTTAGCATTAGGTAACTCATTGTTCTCTGGTAGGTTCATTGTGTTATTATCAAGCATTTTCCCAAAAACGCTTTCTCTAAAAATGCCCCCATCGCTTTGCGCTCCACAGGCCCCAATATCAACAAGGGTAAATTGATATTTAGAGTCGCATGCTGCCAGTAACACAATACTGAAGTTCTTGTAATTGAAGAACTGTGAACCACTCCTTGCTGGTGCCTGGATGTTAATATGTTTTCCATCTAAGGCACCCACCCAATGATGCAAATTCCATTTATTTCATTTCATATCCTTTGGCAATTGTCAGCCAATCTGCTGCACTTGAAGGAGTTTTCAGGTATTCAGGGCAAAGAACTGTCCATATGGCTTTAACAGTGTCGTGGATAATTTTGTGGAGAGTTGTATGTCCAATCTGAAAATTCCATGCCAAAACCTGCATATTCGTTCCCTGAGAAAGGTACCTAAGAAAGGTCATAATTTGTTGAACAAAAGCAATCAAATAATAAAAATACTTACTGCAAAGTAATAACAAGTCTTTCTTCAGGGGAAATACCATCAGAACGCTTTTGTTTTTTAATGATTGGATCAACTTTTCCAAGTAACTTTTGGAACACCGGCTAGGCCATCCTTCAATCATCATCCATTCAATTCATCGTCAATCGGACCAATCAAATTCCAACGTCGGCAACTGCGAACTGTATAATATAAATCATGAAAGCGCAAACGTCGCGAACGACAACAACGGCAACGTCTAGACAGCTGCACGAACGACGAACGGCACCAACCGCAGAATTTTTAAACATTAAACGGCAATTTTACGTGTGCTGTCTTTAAAAAAAAAGGTGCATCATAGTAATCGTAAGGAGTTGTTATTAACACTGGCTAAATTAAAAAATTTACATTTTCTTTGACCTGTGACCTCTTGTGGGTACCTTGAATACTTATATTATACAAGACATACAGTGGCAGCAAAAATTGGCCTATACACAGCAGAAATCATGTTTACAACAACAATAATATTTTCCATCAATTATAGTAGTAGTAGTAAACATCTTTATTTCTAAAAAAGGCTATCGACCTATCGGTCTTTCTGCCCTTGTTTAATACATGTAGTCTTAATCTAAATAAAAAAGAAATATGAAAATTCTCTTATTCTAGGTTAACGATATTATTAAATAAAATTTCAGTGGCAAGAAGAAATTATTTTATTGTCCACTAGTCAGTTGCGTTTGTAAGTGTTCGAGTAGCGTTAATGTAGGGAAACGGAAGCGGGATTGTCTGGTTGGTCTTGTAAGGCAAAGGGGATTCAGTATGGTCCAGTTGTAGGGGTTGTTTGTCCATTTTGTCTGTAGCTGTATGAGTCTTTCCGAGATCTTTGTCATGTTTGTGCGTTCGTATAGTAGTTGGGTGGGGGGGTTGTGTAGTGGGTTTTGGGGGTGTCTTATTCGTGTTATTAGTCTTAGTGCAATTTGTTCTGTTGTTTGTCCATCAATTATATTTATTAATAATTTTTGATTTATCATAATATTTCATTTCGCTCACCAATACTACCAATAACGCTTGTTTATCGAAAAATGTTAAACTTTGCTAACAAGAATCACAGTGAATTCAAATTCAATCAACGCGTAATAACTTTACGTACATCGCCTTGTTTTATCAACAAATGACATATGTTGCTGGGTAGCTACGGATAGAATTCTGTTTATGTTTTGCACGATTATAAACCAATGTGCTTTGAACAATTTATTTATTAAATTACTTTTAACAAATAATAATAATTAGTTTTGATAGCGAACTTATCATCATATTAAGGAAAATATGAAAGGCTCGAACGAAGCGGGAAAATTATAATAAATCATCGATCAAAAACAGATAATAGGTACAAAGAAAGATCTGTTAGTTAACATTAAGGCAGTGGTTTCCAACCTTTTTGTACCTGCGCCACCCTTTAAAAAAAATTGTTGCGCTCCCTTAATTTTTCTAACAATCTAATTCCATAAATACTCAACTGATATTATAATTTATTTAATGGGCTTCAAAATAATATACAATATTATACAAAAATATACATAAAAAATTACATAATTATTTATTATGACAACTTCATTATATTCAACTTAATTATAAGAAATAATAATTTTAAATGTAATAAAAAAATATTATAAAAATGTTTTAGCATTTGTACCCGAAAAATTTGCGGTGAGGATTGTTGATTACATATACCTATTTTGCTGATTCATTTTTTTCAAACCTATTCGACTTTTTTGGTTTGTATTCGAAAATTATATTTTGGAAACAGCTGAATGCCCCACAGGTTGGAAACCACTGCATTAAGGTGTATATGTCCAAAGTCGTAGTCACAAAGAATAAAGATACGGCTTGAGGATAATAGAAATATCTAAACTAACTGCAGATCAGTTGGGTACAAGTATGGAAAACTTTGGTTAAACAGTTTGATATAGTTCTTTCCAAATCATTAAAACTAAATACATTTTTCTAGCCTTTGAATTCTAAATCATATTTTATACTTTTCTTAACTGAAACTGGTATTTAAAACAATTTATTTGTTATACTAAAATAATGATGAAGCAAAGTATTTTTCTTAATAAATATAAATGAATGTCTATTTTTTTAATTTAGAAAAATTCTATACGTATACAGTAGTAGTAAACATCTTTATTTCTAAAAAAAGGCTATCGACCTATCGGTCTTTCTGCCCTTGTTTAATACATGCAGTCTTAATCTAAATAAAAAACAAATATGAAAATTCTCTTATTCTAGGTTAACAATACTATTAAATAAATAAAATTTCAGTGGCAAGAAGAAATTATTTTATTGTCCACTAGTCCGTTGCGTTTGTAAGTGTTCGAGTAGCGTTAATGTAGGGAAACGTTATTCTATGTTAATAATCTTATTAAATACACTTTCCAATTCTAATGACAAGAAAAAAATATTTTATTGTCCAGTAGTCAGTTGCGTTTGTAAGTGTTCGAGTAGCGTTGATGTAGGGAAACGGAAGCGGGATTGTCTGGTTGGTCTTGTAAGACAAAGGGGATCCAGTATGGTCCAGTTGTAGGGGTTGTTTGTCCATTTTGTCTGTAGATGTATGAGTCTTTCCGAAATCTTTGTCATGTTTGTGCGTTCGTATAGTAGTTGGGTGGAGGGGTTGTGTAGTGGGTTTTGGGGGTGTCTTATTCGTGTTATTAGTCTTAGTGCAATTTGTTCTGTTGGTCATGAGTATATGTCCATAGTCTGCAAGGGTCTACAAATAGCTTTATATATTTTGGTGGCGGTGTTTGTGCTAATTCCTCTGTCTATGTAGGTTAGTGATCGGAAGTGTTTTGTTCTCTTTATGGTTACTGCCCTAATGTTTCGTATGTGTTTAGTGAATTTAATTTTGTGGTCAATTGTGATTCCAAGGTATTTTACGTCGTTTTTTGGTTGTGTCGTTTGGCCGTCTGCAGTTATTGTAGGGGAGTCAGCGTTGAGTCTATGGTTTGTGAGCAGAAGTTGGTTTTTTGACGCGTTTGGTGTTAGTCTCCATTTATAAAACCATGCCATTGTGTTGTTTGTTAGTGTTTGGAGTCTTTGAGCTGCTCTCTCAGTGGTTTTGTCATGTACAAGTACCAGTCGTTGATCAAGTTCCAGTTGTCATTGTCCAAGTTAGGGTTAGTCGATATGCTGAAGGCCCTTTGATAGTGTCTGGCGAACACGTCAGCTTTCTCTTTGTCTGTGTACCGTTCTATTTCGTTTTCGTCAATTGTGTCAGTAGTGTTAGTTTTTTTATATTGCGCTAGTTTCTTAATTTTGCGCCAGTATTTACTTATTATTATTATTACTAGTCTTGTCGGTATTGTCCAATCAAGGTTTTAATGTTTCTGTTGAGTTGATTCAGTGTCTTTTATAGGTCGTTATTTTGAGTGTTTGTTTATAGCCTGTACAGTTCTCTCTTTTGTTTTATGAGTCTCAGTATGAATTTGGGTAGTGTATGTCGGTAGAAAGCATTTTTTATTTCCCGGCTAAATTTTCCTATGGCTAGTGAAAGTTGTTGTTGTATGGTTTCTATTGAAATGGGCTGTGCTGGCGATTGAATGTAGTCATGTATATGTTGTTTCACTTTGTCTATGTTAGTCTTTGTTAGGTTTAACTTCTTCTCTATAGGAGGTGTACTGGAGGTAGGTTGCATATGTTGTAAGTCTATGTTAAACGTAATAGCCAGGTGGTTGGATCCAAGTTCGTTGGTTAAGTTTATGTTGTTGATGGTGTTTGTTAAGTTTCTTGTATGCAGTAGAACGTCTGGTGTTGAGTCTGGGTTTGCGGGCATCAGAAAAGTTGGTGGGGTGTGCTGTTTTATAAAGGCCGAATTTTGTAGAAATCTTTTAAGCTGTTTCGTTTTGTTTTTGTTCAGATTAAAGTCGCCTATAATTATTGCATATTTATAGATGCTTGCCTTGGTCAATATGTTTTGTTCTATGTTGGAGTGTGGGTGTATGTATGTCAGAAATATGTGTATCAGGTCATTTAGGTAGGGTATCGTAAAATGTATGCAGTCGTTCAGAGGGTGGTTGAGGGAAGGAGGATTTGCTCTTCCAAATTTAAATGTTGGTTTTAGGAGAGCTGCGAACACGCCCCTGGCATGATTGATGGTATTTCCATGCCTATAGATATACTGCCAATTTCTGTGCGTTGGTGTCTGTCCTAGTTTGGTTTTAGTCTCTACAAATATGGAGCAGTATGTGTCGTTTTGTTCTATGTAATTGTAAATAAGTTCCTGAGACCATTTGACGAAATAATATCGTATATACGGAAGCATATCGTTCTTCCTAACAAAGGTAGTTGTCTGTTTGAAAATCTTTTGAAGCAACACTTCATGATATTCGTCGTTTTCATTATGTAAATATTTAATAAAAATGAAATCCGTACGGAATTTGAATACTATGTTTTGTAACAAATTAATCTTGTTCTTGAGTTCTTCTTGTCTATTTTGATGTTGCTGATTTCTTGCTATTGAAAAACAGGTTCTGTAGCATCGTATAAATTGGTCAGTTTGATTGAATTATATTTTCAATGTTCAAAAATCGGAATGGTATCGATTGGATTCGAAACTTGGTTCAGAAGCTCAGAAACCTGATTTATTTCAGATTAATAACAAAACCTTTATTGTCAGTATTGCTGTTGGTAAATAGGCATTTTTTTTTATCATAAGTAAAAACCGACTGTGCCACTCCGTGGCATTGTTTATTCTGCATTAAAATGGGGTAATGGATGAATTTGATGTATTTCATTGACAATTTTTCAATTTAATTTTGCTTAATTTTTCTGAGTAAAGTTGAAACGCTTCAGTTGAATCATCTTTTTTTCAGCTAGGTACTTATCTACTATATCTATCTCATATGTTTTTCCATTTTAACAATCAACTTTTACAAATAACATTAACATAATTTGTGTGTGTTTTTCCTTTCGATACACATTCTATACCCGTTGTTTTAGCTACGTTTCTAACGGTAGTAGCCAACTTGGCTGCATTTTGTTTGGAATTTTCTTGACTTAACTTGAAAACGCTTCCTCCTCCTATTTGATTTGAAGATCTTGAGCATCAAGTTCTTGGGGCTACTCACAGGTTCCTATTTATTTTTATCGTACAATTTTAATTAACGAAGGTTGGCGATTACTTCTTTAAACTTTGCCCTTTATTTTTGCCTTCTCAACCAAGATTTATTTTTTCCTTTTATTCTTTCCTCTATTATTGCATGTAACACAAAACATTTGTTATACTGTTTCTTGTATTTTTTTAATCGTCAGAATAAGGCTGTAGAAACACATTTTAGTTGCCACCAACTTTTCTATAGATTAGGCTTTATGGATTAGGCTATATATATATAATATAAAAAAGAAAGAAAATGAAAAAAATCTCTCTTCTATGTCATGTCTTTTCATCGTCTAGCAGGTTGGTTCAGTCGTGTTGGAAGTATTCAAGTAGAGTTGTTGCTGGGAAGCGGAAGCGGGATTGTCTCGTTTATCTCGTGAGGCAAAGGGGATTCAGTAGAGTCCAGTTGTAGGGATTGTTTTTCCATTTCGTTTGCAATTGGAGTTGTTTTTCTGTTATTCGCGTTATTTTTGTTCGGTTCGTTCGTAGAGCAGTTGGTTTGAGGGGTTGTGTAGTTGGTTTTGAGGATGTCTTATTTTCGTTATTGATCTCAGGGCAATCTGTTCTGTTGTTTGAATGTGTTGTTTAGTTTTCCCAGATGCATTCGCTGTCAGTATATGTCCGTAGTCAAGCAGAGGTCTACATATTGATTGGTAAATTTTTGTGGCGGTCTTTGTACTGATTCTTTTGTCTTTGTACGTCAGTGATCGGAAGTGTTTTGTCCGTTGAATGATTTTTGTTCTTACGTTCTGTGCGTAAATGTTTTGTAAATTTTAGTTTTTGGTCCAGTGTCATTCCTAGATATTTTGCCTCTTATTTTGGTCTAATTCTGTTTCCGTCTGTTGTTATTGATGGAGAGTCGTCTTTCATTTGGTGGTTTGGTAAAAGTAGTTGGTATTTCGTGGCGTCTGGTGTAAGTCTCCATTTGTAGAACCAAGCAATTGTATTGTCTGTTAGTGTTTGAAGTTTTTGTACTGCTTTTACTGTAGTTTTGTCGTGCACGATCAATGCAGTGTCGTCGGCGTATTATAGTATGTAAGCAGATTTGTCAATGTGTCTGTTGTCGTGGAGACTGTGATTGTATATGTCGTGGCAGTATATATTGTAAAGAAGGGGTGATAGCGGGGTTTTATAATATATATATATTATATATATATATATATATATAGATATAGATAATATATATATATATATATATATATATATATATATATTGACATATTTGTCAACTCTTTCTGGCTAATTATTTTGAAGGATAATTTATCAGTAGTAGAGAAATTTTTGAAATGGCCATTATTTTATTTATGTTGATTGATGGGGCCATTTTTTTGCTATCGTTAATTCTTTCTGGAACCTTTTGTAGGTCTTCTATATTGTCTGCTATTAGTGCGGTATCCTTGGCAAATGTTATATTATTATATGTGCTTATCCCGTCCGTTTGTTTTTATAGAAGTTCCTAAAATCCTAGTTTTGAGCATTCATTAAATAATATTAGTGACCTTTCCCATTTATCGTACTCGCTTTCGTATTTTCCTAAACTTAATGGTAAATTTGCTTAATTCGAATGCAATCTGAATATTTCTAGAACTCTTCGTGAGGCATTGGTTTACAATTATACATTATTTACTGAATAGACACAAATTGGGATCCCTAGCTACTAAGAGACTTATTTCATTTGCCTTTCCTCGAGTCACTTGACATTAAAAAATTAGGAAACTTTGTAGCTTGACTTTTTGTAGCTAAAGTGTAACATTTCGGACAAATAGATTTATTTGCATAACTGTGTTTCTAGTTAAGTAGTTTTATACAAATATTTGACAGCTTTTTTCTTTTTCTTTCCTTCGCACCACCAGCCGATAATGCGAACATGATAATAGCTTCGATTTTTTTCATAGAGCTGTGCGAAATAATGATAGTGTATTTAATCTTCAGGAAGAACAAAGGCAGTTAACTTGTCTTTGTCACTTCAAAACATTCAACAAAGTTCTACTTTATTTTCCGGAACGGGTTAGGTCGTTTGTACTCATTCCGTACACGAGAATGCCTACGTCACTTGCAGAAGCTGTCTATATTATGTTTAATGACTTACGTAATTACACAATTAAGTGCACTGGTTTCCGAAAAGCTCGGCATTTAAATAATGTACCCTGTTTAAAAGGATTAACACTGATAAGTTGAGCCTTTCAAGTACTTGATCTTAAAAAAAATAAACCGAACATGAATTTTTATCCTTCAGTGGCGTTTCGTGTTTTAGTTCGACCACAACATGCAACTACAAACAATATCACTGTTTAAATTAGTTAAAAAAAAGTGTGTTCAAAATAAATTTTCCATATACAATTTGGTATGAAGACAACCAGTATTAGTTCTAATCGATATAAACTGATAAGTTTATATCGGTTAGAATACTATATCGAATATAGTAGGTATAATTTGAAAATTAAAATCCACAACTATTGCCCCCTTCTTTCATTTTATACTAATTTAAATGAATTTGCAAGCTACTACTTCATTAGCTACTGTAGATTATCATATACGTATAAATCGGTAAAATTAGACATCTTTCTCATTAAGCAGTCGGTCATCTATTGCACATAACTCCAGAATCGTAATATGGTTTAAATGTTTTCTATGAATGTTTTAAACACATCCTGTATAGGGCAATTTGTGCAGCATCTGAGAGTACTGCTTAGTAGTATCTTCTTTTTTCGGCTCATAAAGAAGAGCCCACTGATAAACACTTTGATTTTGCCGTTTAATAACAGAGGTAGTGTAATAATAAATGCTTCATAACTCGATGTGACAAGAAAACTTGCATTAGCAGGCATCGTTTCAGTAGCGCCGCATTTGTATAATTATCAGCTCTGATATATTCAAAGGAAACACAAATTCTCCACTATGCAAACGCACTAATTAACGATTGTATCTTTGATGATAAGACTGCATATTTCATTTTTATGTACGTTCTTAACGTCTTCTTTAATGGTTTAAATAAGTGAAACTGAATAAGTTTTAGCTAGGTTAAAAAGTCCTAAAAAAATCAAAGCTAAATAACAATTTGGGAATATTCAAGTGTAACCGACGCTACTGAAAATATGGCTATAGAGTACTCTGTAGACATATGTATATATATATGCATCAAGGGCTGTTAATTCAATGTCAATACAAAATACAAGGTAATCTAGTAAATATCAGACATTGTATGAACTTCTTGTATAACGTCCCGTATCTCATTTGTTTACATTGCTACTACTTTAAGCAATCAAGCTTAACTACAAAAAAAAGAACTCTATATATAGTAGTTTCCTGGTGGAGTAATTTAATCATCAGCTAATGGATTATCACAATTTTTAGAGCGACTTAATTAAGTTTTCCTGTGACTGAAACGGAAGCATAAATTAAATGCAAATTCTACAGAAAACTTAAGCAAAATCTAATGTTAGTTAGAATTCTGAGTTTAGTTTCTTCTGTAGTATGTTGGTGTACCAGTAGCAATAAAAATAATCGTTTAATCGCTTTTACGATTTAATTAAAAAAAAGTGTGCTTCAATGTTACATTCATAAGTATCGTGACTTGCATCATTGAATTCAATTGAATTAAGGATTTCCCAAACCAAGTGCTTTTTTGTATATCACCTAGATAGCCGTGGTGGCGCTGAAAGAATTCCACATTTGTTTAATATTTGATTACTTAATAGAGACTTTGACCTAAAATACAAAATGCAATATCGCTGGAAATAGAAGTAAATCAGTGAAGTGAAGGACAACCACCGGAAAGTAATGATGGTTATTGATACATCGCGTTGATGTCGGGTTTCACTGGATTTAACTTCCTGCATTAATAGATATACTGCAATAACAGCCAATAGTTCCGGAATACCACTTAGGGATCTGTATTGGTTTTGCGATATTATCTCAATCGCATATGAATATGCATTCATTTAACTAAATAAATCTAAATATAATCTAAATAAAAATAAACTATATATATATATATATATATATATATAATATATATATATATATTATATATATATATAAGTATATATTATATATATCTATATAGATATATATATATATATCTCTCATATCTATATATATCTATCTATCTATATATCTATATATATATATATGTCTATCATATCTATATATATATATATCATTTCATATCACAAATATAACCTTTTGCTGCTGCATGTTTGTAGAGACTAAAACTAAAATAGGACAGACTTCAACAAAAGGGACTGGCAATACATCTGTAGACATGGCAATTCCACCAACCACGCCAGGGGCGGGGCCTCAGTTCTTCTCAAACCTGTAACAAAACTAGGCAAAGCAAACCCTCCCCACCTCAACAACCCTTTGAACGATTGTGTACATTTTATCATACCCTACTTAAACGACCTGATACACATATTTCTGACATACATACACCCACACTCCAACTTAGAACAAAACATATTGACCAAAGCAAGCATCTATAAATATGCAATAATTATTAAGACAAATTATTATATTAAGACAAAAGTTGCTTGAGAATGTAATGCTAATAATCTGCGAGTGTATGTATCGATACAGATCGGAAGCGATCCAGCATTTAAGTGTTTGCTTGTAATAGAAATTATATTTGTTAGCGAAAACGTATTATTAATTTCTTAGTTAGCTCTTTTTTAATCTAATCTGGATAATGCTTAACTTACCCCAAATTTGTGAAATTTGTCGACAGTTGAGTGGAAATATACTGAGGATTTAATTTTTGTACAAACTTGCTTGAACTAGACGGCAAATTTACCAGTAGAAGTATAAATAATATAAAGAACTTAAAGTATAAGAACTTTTTGAACAAAAAACATAACATTTAATCGGATTTTATATCTACAACTAGTTTATTAAATTTTGCTGACTATGGAATTTCAAACAGGAAAATTAGTTGATTTAGGAGATTCAGATTCTTAACAAGTTGACCACTTTAAACTAAGAAATGGAACAGGTTTCAATCACTGCCTGACTATATCACTTTTTCCCACTGAGATTATCCATTATTCCACTAAATGCTAGTATCAGTTTTAATAAAGAAATTGGATTTTTTGTTAATCATATTGCCTAAGAGTTGTTAGTTTGATTAGGCGTGACTGATAACGTACTGTCAATCGCCATAAATTTTCTTTTTATGTAAACCATGTTTCGTTGAAAATATCGATGTTATTGTTAGAAAACTTGTTGTATTTTTTAGTATATTCTCTTATCTATGATCAATTTTCGCAACTGAACTCCTGTGTATTACCAGTTATTTGATGCTGGTCAATCAAATTTGAAAGGTTTCGTCTAAATAACCAATTGTCAATTGTAAAGTACTGAATACTTTAGCCTTTCAGTATCTGTTAAATGCTGCCCCTGCAATTCGACACAGGGAAGTACTCCATGGCTCGTATCTTTTCAGTATATTTTTATCAAACTGACCTATACATACTTCTTAAAATTGTTGTTGCAAATTTCCAAAAAATATTAGGTCCGATTTATTTTCGCTAGATAACCAGATTATATGTAATATTTTTCAGTAACTATGCTATTCACATGTACAAGCAACAAAGAAAACGCATTTATGAAATATTGTGTAGTGAAGACGCCTTTCCAGCCTCAAATATTTATTTACTGGAGCGAATTTTAAAAGCGACATCATGGGTAGTTTGACCAATATTTCTCCGCATTTCACCCCACAAGAGCTATTTGGCAAGGAATAGGCGAATTTACAATAATATATCCAAAATATTTGGATTTTGTTTGATTTGATCATCCTATACAAAATAAATAATATTTATTTTGTACTGGCATATACGAGTTTGCTTGATTTATTGATGTTCGTTTTTGCGTTTGAGCTATTCGTCATTTTTAACATTTATTTGAAATGCTCCCACCATTTGCTAATTTTCTTTATGTATTGTTAAACAACTGTATGGTACTATTTCAAAATACCAAAATCCTAGAAGAAACGAATTTGGTATAACCGCTCCTTTTGCATCCTAAATAATTTCCTTAAACCATCCTTAAACCGACCACCCAGTATCATTCTGTCATGAAATTTTAACGTGTCTCTAGTATCTATTAACATTTATTTTAAATATGATCGAGCCATACCATAAGAAGTATTTTATTAACTTTAATTAGGTTTAATATAACCGAGTGCATATTAAATAATTTGCTTTTGTTGCTTGTGACGGACATGTGTCAGAATGATATTTCTACTGATAAAAAGCCTCTATACCATAATAACCAAAACTGATACCGTACAAACAACACATCTCGAAAATAATAAAACAGCATACTTATACTTACATACACCCACACTCGACTACCAATTTTCCATTCATTCATTTCATTCCATTGGAAAAATTCAGTGACCAGTCAAATATGAAGTGGGTAGCAACTATATACACAAACTGATGATGGTGGAGAAAGACACCGAAACGTATTTGTAACATTTTAAATAATAAACAATAAAATTGACTGAAACCCAGGAATACATTGGAATGAGCTAAAACTAATAACACGTATAAGACTGAAAACCCACTACGTAATCCATCAAACGATTTACTATACGAACGCACGAACTTAATAAAAGTAACAGACAGACTAAAACGAATTGAAACGAAATGGACAAACAACCCGCATAACTGGACTATAATGAACCCTCACAAGACCGACAAGACAATCAGGTTTTATTTCTCTGAAAACCACTTTACTTGAACACCTACAAACGCTACAACTAACCCAATAAATATAAGTAGTATTATGTGAGTTTAATTTACACAATATTAATAATAGCTTAGTTTTTGAAATCTAGTTGTAAATACAAGGGCAGAAAGACCATATGGTCGATAGCCTTTTCTCGGGAATAAAGATGAGATATATATAAAACAGCATGTTTTTACATGGGGATTAATAAAGCTCTTGATGGTGTCTGGCAGAAAGGACTCTTACCTACTTAACACCCCAAAATTTCTACCTCTCATAATTCTAAAACTACTGGAAAACAGACAAATGGAACATGCTCTTCTTGCCGTTCTCTCCCGAGCAAGGTTTGCCATGTTGTTAAATACTTAGGAATAATTCTAGACCAAAAACTAAAAGGAATAAAACATGCGTAAAACGCAAAAATAAAGCTAATTAAGGGTTTCGAAGTTTAAGATATGCATAATTTCAATCGAATATTTTCCTAAAGCTAGACTTTTAAAACTTACGTTGAGCCTAGAGTTCTGGAACCCGTGGAATTCATTTTGGTGCATCCTGTAAAAAATGATTTTTTCGGTCGAAGCCATCATTAAAGACTCATTAAAGATTAAAGTTTCTTTCAATCGGATTTGATATTTGCTTGCTTTGTAATGGAAAGCTCTTTTGTTCTGAATTTTCAATGCTGAGTCGTTAGTTTATACTACCCTGTATAAACATTTGCATGTAATATTTATTGACTAGAGGTTTTGTTCATACTTCCTATATCCTTCTGCATGTCTGCATTTTGTTTGTTTTGATCCAGTATTTTGTGCTATTTATATTGATAATCATCTAACTTATGAATTTTAGTATGTATATAATGTAATTGGAACGATTTATGACAGGTTTGAAGATTTCATAGTTATTTATCTATTTCATGTCTGAAAAGTTAACTCTTTTGTAGTCACCCATTCTGAATATAATTATCGAAAAGTGGAAGTATTTATAAAAAGCATGAATCATAATTAATTGTTGAATGGTATAAAAATGTCCAAGAAATTTCGTTCGACGAAGAGTCTTTCTTCAAATACTTACGAATTTTCTTGAATTGTTTCCGTCTGCTGTAACTGACCTGGAAAGCAACGTTGTTTAACGTAATGATAAACGTATTTTAGGAATCAGTTGAATTTTAAAATTTTAAATAAGAAAAGCAATAGTTTGTTACATTTAAGTAACATACAGTATTTCATAAAATATTAAGGAAAACTAATTTAATAAGCTCCAAACTCAGGCAGTTGTAAAAAAATCAATATTTTTTTGAGTAATATACAGAGCATGTTATTAGTAATTAAACCAGCCATTTATTACATCAGAGTCACTTTGGTCAAACCGATTTTCCTGAAAAAATTATTTTACTTTCGGTTATTTTAAGAATAACCAAATGAAAAAGCGGGAACCAACGGGGGTAACAAAACCAAAAAGTAACGAGATCTTTACATTACCATTGGCTTCTTGTTTACTGCTTGAAAATGAACACACCAGGCAATGGTATGAAGCCAAAATCATCTATTTTTCTGATCTTTCTCATGGTCATGTATAGTGGCGGAGTTAAAAATGCGTGTTACCACTGATTAAAATGCAAAAAATACGATTAGATCGGGAGGCACGTCGTGAAGTCATAAATATTTAATATTAAAAACTGGTTAGGATGGGTTGTGGCCGTCGGCTGCAATACTCCTATTTGCCTTAGTAACCTAAAAAATCTTTTTATTTTCAAAACGCAAGGACCTGAATATGTTTAGGATGTAATTATATGTGTCTTTACCAGGGGCGTTAGCAACGACTACTACAAAACCGAAGCTTGCAAAATTACGACGATCTGTTCTGATAGCTGAATTAATTTATTTTTATGGGTTTTTCTCTAAATTATTACGCTTCTAGGAAAAGTTTGAAAATAGCATCAATATCCCCATACTGTTACATGCATATTCGGTAAAATGATTGATTACTAATTAGTGTTCGGCTTATATATAAGTTTCACTACCGACTATTATTCTACCCATTTCTAAGTTATACTGCAAAATTTGATTTACACTCATGTAAGCTGCTTAATTAAGGCTTGAACATAAGTATAGTTAGCATATAGTGGTAAATATCATAAAACCTGCAACAGAGCGTGACAAAAAATTGCAGATTTACATGCATAATGTAAAGTCATGTTTATAAATTCCGACTATTTCGATTCAGGTCGCTTCAGGCAAACCCATTTCTCCAAAAAAATAATAACAGGCTATTAAGACCCGAACGCAGCTACCAGAAAATTGAGATGATATTCAAATTGGCCGCCCCAATAATTGAGTGTGTAAGTTTTTTGATGCTATTTGTCGTTTTTATTAAACCGCTCTCAGGAAGAAAAACATTCACGAATTATTATAATACTCGAAATGAGAACGTCTGAAAGAAATCGTTCGATAATTAAATTTATCTCCCAGGGGGAGCAATGGTTTTGCAACTAAGTGGAAAAACGTGTGGCTCATAATTCTAGGTGACTATTTTTTAATAATTAATTAAACATTCTATACATAATTATGCCTGTTTTAAAAATTCTCAGAAGCGAAAAGAAAGTTTACCTTCCTATTTTATGAAGTCATATTTGGTAATGCAATCATATGTTTTATTAAATTGACAAAGATGTTTTGTTGCAAAAACAGCAGATTTAACTAGTTGTGTGTGTAATGTAATTTAATATGGTTTATGTTAAAAATAGAGCTGAACGAATAAAAGCAAAATCAACATTTAGTAAGGTAACTCGTGAATCGCTTCTTAAACGATTTCATAATTTGAATATCACTTGGTATATTTTGCATCATTTAATTTTATTGGTTTTTAATTCATTGGAGTATTATAATTACTACAGGATCATACATAGCTGGAAATTAAAATTCCAGATTTATTATTCATTCATTAAAGAATATTTCTGACCAGGCTATTCTGAAGACTGTTCGAAGAACTAAAGGATAGTTCAAAGTAAAAATCTTCCACTTTTCAGCTTATCCTAGTCGTTATACTTATAAATGACATGACTGAAATGCTAAGTAATTTTCACTAGAATTAAATCACCCAGAATTGCATTATTAAAACTATTAGATTAGGAATACGTCGTTAAAAGCAGCTGCTTTTCTAAGACTTGATTATTTAAAAAATTATTAAGTTTTGTAGCAATAAGAAATTAGCTTCAACTAAGTCAGGAATAACCGAATATACTATTTCCTCGATCGCAATGCTCTTTGGAAATTTTGTTATCACCTTATAGTAGTAGTAGTAAACATCTTTATTTCTAAAAAAAAGGCTATCGACCTATCGGTCTTTCTGCCCTTGTTTAATACATGCAGTCTTAATCTAGATAAAAAACCAATATGAAAATTCTCCTATTCTAGGTTAACAATAGTAGTAGTAAACATCTTTATTTCTAAAAAAGGCCATCGACCTATCGGTATTTCTGCCCTTGTTTAATACATGCAGTCCCAATCCAGATAAAAAACAAATATGAAAAATCTCCCATTCTAGGTTAACAATGTTATTGAATAAATAAGATTTCAGTGGCAAGAAGAAATTATTTTATTGTCCACTAGTCCGTTGCGTTTGTAAGTGTTCGAGTAGCGTTAATGTAGGGAAACGGAAGCGGGATTGTCTGGTTGGTCTTGTAAGACAAAGGGGATTCAGTATGGTCCAGTTGTAGGGGTTGTTTGTCCATTTTGTCTGTAGTTGTATGAGTCTCTCCGAATCACCTTATAATTAAAAGTAATATTTACATTTCTTTTCAGGATGAGCTCAAAATTTTTAGCCAGAGCTGACCATTGCCTCATTTAAGCTAGCATCATGCTTCTAAATACTCCTTTTAACATAGCGTTTTAATTGTTTTAAATTGAATCAAGAATTTTATGTCCTTAGAATAATAAAAAGTAACATTTACTGATGTACTATTGCAGGAGAATTGTGCCAAAGAAAGCTCATACAATTCTGCATAAATTGCACTGTTAGCATATACCTATTGCTGTAAAAGCGCTAGGAATTAATCGTGGTTTTTATCAAAACAATTGCAATTTCTGTCGTTACACAATACGATACTTTATACAGCACATCAGTTTATTATCTAAAATAGGTTTGTTCATATTATGGACATTTTCAACAAGTAGGAACTTGAAAGCGATTTTTTAAAGTCCCAAAACATGGCAATTTGATTGTTTTAATTAGTCGAATACACCAAAATATTGCGAAACAAGTTTAATGATTAGTTTACTTTACATGTTATTAGCCCATGTTCCTGTCTTCCTTGTTTATAAGTATGTAACGCTTGTATCGCTAAGCCGATACATTATTATTCTTTTTTTTTTAGTTTAAAGCGTACGTCAAGTGAAAACAAATTACTTTTTGAACAACCTTGCATCGATCCGGAGTTTACCTTGCAGTGTTTGAAAAATCACGTATTAAAAGTATAAACCTTTAAAAGACTGAATATATCAAATTTCGATCATTGTGGTGCATATTACGGCTCCAACCCAATTGAAGTTGAAAGGAAAATAACAAATAAAACGATAAACCCTATTCGTAGATACAATTATTTTTATTAAGTCAGTCTCATTATAAACCTGCTAAAAATAAAATTGTATATAAATGACCATGTAACTAAATATATTCAACAAACAAACATCTGTAAACAGGGTGAATGAAACGAAATAATACATATATATTTAAAAACTTGTTCAAAAGCGTGTAAAAAGTGTTGTAATTTAAAATTACATGCTTTAAAAATTTATATATTAATTTGTACTCAACAGGAAAAACGAACAACAAAATGAAAAAATTAATAGTCAGTATACAATACACAAAAATTATGAGTATAAAAATTAATATTATGTCAAAAATACAAATTTATTTAGTCTCTGTCGTGGGAACATTTATAAAACTAATATCTACAAACAATATCTTACAAATGATTGAAGCACACTACATGTGTTCTGTATATCCAAAAATCACTCTGTCCGCCACAATGGCCATACAATTCTATATGACTGTTCTGGAGGACTGCAGCTAATTTGCTACATACTGTACGTAATTGACTCAACAATTTAGTGAAATGTTTAATCAGAATATATTTTAGACATTTTAAAGTTTAATAATACTGACAAAATGTGTCGATTTACTGTAATAGTTAAATTTATCAAACGCGTTTTTTACAAAAATTTTTAATATTGCAAGTCAACAGCTTAATCGATAATACGCAATAAAATAATTGTTATCTATAAGTTTTTGTAAAACATCAAACAATTAACAACACAAGTGACAGAGCCCTGTAGTCCTAGTTAAATGCAAATAATGCCATGAAAAAATGATTTTCTCATAATTAGAACTTCGTCATATTTTCTGCCAGGTGCAAATCTACATAAAAAACCTTAAAATAAATAATGGAAAAAAACCATTTGTCCTGTGATCTAGAGTATATAGAATACGAGTCGAAAATACCACAAGACATTCAAAAGATGTTTCTCGGTGTATATACAGGGTATGATTAATATGAAAATAAATAATGTGTTTGTTAGGAGTGTTATATGATACTCCTGTTAATGTTTTGATGAAAAGTGATGCTTATACCATTATTGTTATCTTATGATTCTTAATTATAAAAATGATGTGGCTTAGCAACTCCAGTCTTAAAAAATTTTTTAGTCTTTTGTAAAGACTAATTAAGTAAATTTTGTCATTCTGACAAAGCGGTTTAACAACCGCTTATTTAGGATATCTGATATTTTTAGTTAGATTTGAGGTTTCGTGGTGTCAAAATTACCTTAAAACAGTCTGGAGGTACAGCCACACATCCAGGCTTGATTTTTATTTCTGAGCCTGGGGATATGTTGTAGATCTGCAGCAGCGTGGACACAATAATAAAACTAAAACATTGGACTAGACGTTGACCGATGCAAGTCCTTTTTCCAGTGCTGAAAGGAATGAAGTGTGCGGGCTTCACAACATTTCCTGCTGGTGATAGGAATCGCTCGGGTTTAAATTCTTCTGGTGCGTCCCAATATTGTGGACTCAAATTTAATTCATAGTTATTCAAAAAGATCATCGTGCCGCGTTTAATAGGATAACCGTCTATTTCGGTGTCAGTTGAAGCAACATGAGGAACAATAGGCGAAGATCCTTTTCGCAAAGTTTCCCACAGAACAGCTTCAGTGTAAGGCATTGCAGCTTTATCAAAAAGGTTTACGTATCGCTGTCCTCTAGTCACTTCGTCAACTTCCTCCTGAATTTTCTTTGCCACTTCTGGATATTTTACTACTGATGCCAAAATCATCATGACCAAATTTCCGATAGCTGAATGACCTCCAATAAAATCTTCAAGTTCGAAGATTATGTGATTCCAGACCATATTGGGATCCTCTCGTAAATGAATCAACAGTGCATCTGTGAAGTCTCTTGGTGGTGCATGGTAGTCTAAAGTATTAACGTGATCTTGTACAATTCTTGCCAAAATAAATTCTCTAATATCCGCAGCCCACTGGGATAACTTGCTCATGTGTTTACTGTACATTGGCAATAGCCAAGGTAAGAAATCGACCGCGTATCCCTGGTTAATCTCCCAAAAAATCTCGTCAAAATCTCGCACAACTTTTTTAAATTGTTGATCGTCATAAGGGAAACTTGTAGAGCACATATACTGCAAGAACATGTTTGCGCATGCTGCTAGTACGACTGGCTTTATATCTACGGGTGTGTTTAGAGGATGCTTTTGCATTTGGGTCATAAATGCATCTAGTTCATTAGCTCCTACATTATTTACGGTAGCATATTGAAGAGAAGTAAATCTGGGAGAGCAGTACGTTCGTGCGATGCTCCGTCTGGTTTTCTGAAGAACAGACCAGTCACATAAAGCCAAAGCTGCAACAAGAAAAGAACAATATTTTACTCAAACTAATTCCTTCCATTATCGCAAGATCGATCTGTTCAATAATATACTTTTGATTGACCACTGGGTTTAACAGTTTACTTATCATTTCCAAACGAATAGTTTATTCGCTAATTGTAGAAGTAGAAAGCATGCAATTATTTACGTATCAATATAATTTTAATTAATGACATATATCCAGTACACATTACAAACACTTCGTTCCTATTGCTGCCGGATAAGGGAATATGCAATTTGAATCAATTAATTTAATCAATTTGGACTAAAAGTTTATTTCGTAATTAATCCTAATAGAGGTCAGTGAAATCATTTGATTTAGGCGCTTTTAACCGATGCGAGTAAAATCGCTCTCCAAAGTGAAATTGGTTAGTAAAATTATTCTACAAATATTTAAAAAAATAACAACTTATTAACCAGGCTCAATTAACCAGATTCAGTTTCATTTGAAGTTTCAAGTTCAAGTTCATGGGTAGCCAGTGTGAGCATACGCAATGTTATGAATGAACAGGTGTTGCGTTGTTGTTAAGACAGAAAGTTGACAGAGAGATTTGCTTTTATCTCTTTTCGCACGGTACAAATAGTGCATAGGCGTAGGTAAACATTAACAAATTGTAAACAATGCCGAATTAAATTTTGAAAATACGTCTTTAGGGCAAAATAAAACATACGTTCGAATTTATGCGAAGGGAAGGTTTTTTCAAATGCTTCAATTTGCAGTGACTACAAATATATACATTTTCTGAAACTTAAGCAGAAAGGAAAAGAGGCAAGTGATATACCTAGAACCTTGACATATTTTAGATTTTTCAATCCTAAATAATATTTTCATTCGAGCAACAGGCTGTTTTTATATTTCCGTCCAATTCGTATTCATTATTAAATGTACATTTTTATACACGCATTTTCTACATCGTGTAATATTTCTACCATTTACTTTGTAAATAATATATTGGAAACGGTGGCCTCCATTCTACATTATTGAAATCGATTTCAACAACAATTTCCGATCTTTTTGAACAATTACTGTAACGTATTTGTTACAATTTTTTTTAATAAAAATATTTCAATAAATTCTTCGTGTGATGCAAACCGTTAAACTCTCAGACAAGAATTACCAACAAAATGTATACAAGCAGATCCTGTTGCGACTCTGTTTTACAAGACGTTTCAACTTTTTTCCCTGAGATTTGCCGTATTCTAACGGTACAAAACTCATCTCTGATAGAAGAGTTATGAGGTCAAGGAAAGATAGTTTGAATAATTGTTCTTCAACTAGCTTTATGAAGAATGACGGTAAAATAAAATTATATGTATGACGGACGTGTCTGGTACCTACTCAAATTTATATGACTGAAAGTTGGAGTAAATTCGATAATTCGTTTAATTGTGTATTTCAAAAATATTAAATACAATCTTAAAGTGCCTTTATTTATTGGCAATTTTGCGAGTTTTATGTGGAAGGAATGCAAATAGAAACATATTTTGGATTCATGCAAATCAAGTACGAAAAAAACTAGAATGTTGACATGTTTACAGATCGAATGTACAGTAATTTTACTTAAATCGTTATGGCCAGGAAAACATGTAGCCACTGGTCTTGATGCACTACAATCGATATAGTTAATTATATTTTATTTAGGTATGACAGCATTTAGGTCAATCAAGACGATTGTTTCGCGATTTTTAAGAAAGTACTGTTAATTCCGGCAATACATAACTTTTGCTGGCATTTGGACAGGGGACAGTGATATTTCCAACTCAGAGTAAATTGCGGTAGTAATATTTTCCCAAACATTATAAAAGGCGATAAGAAACGAAAAAAGTACTTACAGTTATTTCGGTCTCCACCGAACAGTTTGTGGAATCTCATAAAATCTGGTCTTCCTCCAAAATCGCCCCCTTTGGAAATTAACACTTCCTTTATAAGTTCAAAATTATTGACTACAACACAGGGAGTGGATCCCATTGTAATACTAAAGATATCCCCGTAAATTTTGCTGAGGGCGGTAAAGCCTTCGAAAGGTGTTTCGTACTTGCCAAGAAGATGGAGACTTCCTATTAGCGGCCAGGGTTCTGGACCGGGAATAGTTTTGGCATTTTTGGGCTTTCGTCTTTTGGTAGCCCACAATTTTACCAAGAGCACCAACACAATTACGCATAATACTGAAACCACGATCATGTCTATATGTCTATATGCGTTCTTTTGCGTGTGAGCACTGTTGTGCGTTCGAGGTGGTACTGATGGAACCGCGCGAACCGCTACCCTCTTTATGACCGCGGATCGCGAGAGGACCGTAGTCTATCGTGGGGGGCTTGACTTCAATAAACTGGCTCAATCAAAAGCCATGATATCAACCCTACCAGACTGGATGTCGCGATTCATGAGGGTTCTAAGTTTCATCTACATTTCATAAGTTATGCTAGTGATGCGAGACTGAGGCTTGAGTTAAACCGTTAACTGAGATTTGTTCTGTTTGCACAATAACATAATTACTTGGTATTAGTATATCTTTTAATAAATTCGCTTATTTAGTTTGTCAAAATGTCACTTCTTCTTCAACATGATTTTCAGTATTGTTTTTGTTGCAAATTTGCCGATTTATATTTTACCACCACGTGGCCAAGCATTTTTGAAATGTTCAAATAAATGAAAACTTTTAAAGCATATACCATTTAAAGCATCATATTGAAAATATTGACAATGTTCTGCGAAGTCTAATCATAATAAACAAATATTATCAAATAAAACAAATCAACAGGATAATGCAATAACAGATAAGTGTTTAATATACTAATAAATATGATCAATTTTCTAATAAGTAGGTAGTTAAAATGACGACTGTCTGGACTTTTTGAAAAAATCCATTTTTTAGCATCATAAACTAACAGTCTTTACTTCTCATCAAATTGTTCTTGTGGAGTCAAATCGGGTAATCGAAGAGACCAATTTAATCTCACTTATTTGAAAACTGTGTTACCTCTCTTAGAAAGTGATGATTGAATCCACATTTCCAGCCTTCCGGATATTGATATAAGTATATATCTCTGATAAACTGCAGCAATTGGTTTCAATTTTTACCCAAAATAAATCGGTTTGACTGTATTAGTTTTTTTTGTGAAATTTCCAAAATTATTGAGCAAAACCTGTTGTTGCCCGAATTGGAAATGCATATTAAGGCTGTGAAAAATATATCTTCGAACTATTCGCGACATACCAGTTTCCAAGAAGTGCAGAATTTTCTGTTGTCTTATCAAACACTAATTGTTCATTTGATAAGCTTTAAAGAAAGAAAAAATACTGCTTGGATAAATTATTTCTAACGCAAAGTCTTCTACCAACATTTTCCTAGAATACAAATACTTTCTGAAATAGTGTCTTTAATTGTACGGGGCATTTTAATTGAAAAAATTAAAATCGAATAACAAATTACAAACACAAGTTAATTTAAGAAGCATTAGATTATCTTGAATTGATCTCTACATATTCAATCTGAAATAATTGAAAAAAGGAAAAATTGGGATAGAGTAAGAGCCTAAGAAATATTCGCTAGCTATGAGCATTAAAAATATAGATTATTATCACATATATACATTATTATAGATTATTATCACATTATTTCATACGAAAGTACGTCGCTTCGATACGTTTTTGAGTTCACCTTTTATAGATTATCATGCTGATAAAATAAGCACAGCTTCCAAACTTTACTAGTTTCCTATTTTAATTATTCTACGAGTCGTCTAAGGTAGCCTAGCCCTGTATATTAATTCGAACATCTCAAGTAATAGTTTTAACGTAACCGATTAAATGGATGAATTCAATGCTGATCAACTGAAAATTGAGCTTTCCATTTCGTTATGGTAGCTAAATTTATTTGATTTAAGCAAACCACCCGCCGCTCACCTTGCATATTTGATATACTTAATTTACGTTAGCAACGAAAGTAAAGCCGCATACTTTTCGTATCAGGTTACTTATGGCATTAAGTGTCTACATGCAAGATGTATTTGTTTTATTAACTATTGACTTAATGGATTGGGCGTTAACAAAGTTTCCTTAAATAATAGATTGCCAAGCAAATCATGCAATATCTAATGCTGTATAAGAAGGATGATATCCAAGTATGTATTTTTTTTGTGCAGTAATATGGATTGGCTAGCCAAAATTGTTGAACTGTAACTTTCAGAACTAATTCTTAGAAGCAGAACTAATTTTAGAATTTACAGCTTTTCCGCTTGATTTAAATATAAGTAAAAATGTAAGACATTTTGCGTAATACTTAAGGAAAGGTTCCAAATAAACCACAAGAAGTTGAAGAATTTGACAGAAAACTGTTTATATTTTATGTGTTTCCTCATGTTTAATGTATTTTGAAAATGACGGTAATGATTTCATTAGAAAAGGAATGTTAGTGACTTTTGGGCGTAGTACTGAAATGTCCCAATTTTTTCATGGTGAGTATTTTTACAAGAGATTTTGTTTACTGTTTTATGTAAATGAGTGCCGTCGGCTGACCTGAAATCTGAAATGCCTCATAGACTGTCTAGAAAATTCGGATTGTCAAATGTATTACACTAGACGATTCTTTGAAACGTTTGCTGCATGTTAACCAATCGAATTACCGGTAAAATACAACGCAAATCATAGTTATTCAACAAAATTTCATCAGATCTATTAGGGGAAAGTTTGGAGATAAAGTACATGTTTCTACTGATGCAAAATTAACCTGAAATTTATACAGACTTTAATAATGATTGTGACTAATAAGCCAAAGAAATACGTCACCAATTAAATCAGATGCTATTAAGCAAACATGTCATAAATAAAATTTATTTGTTATCATTTATACAATATTTAAGAAAATGCTAAATGCTCTAATAGGGAATTTTTACATTATACACTTCTTCAGCAGCAGGGCCATATTGCCTAGCTATATCCTAGATAGATTAGGAACGTGTAGCCCACCCCAGAATTTACTAGTTCAATTGAGAAAATTATACGTTAGTATATTGGTTTAGAATGTGTGTCGCTACATTCATTCATACATTTGTTATTTGTATTTGTTTACACTTGCAACATGTTGCAACATCTGAGAAGTAGATTTTCACTGATTAAGCATTACCAAATACCATTTGAAATAACACGTTGACCCAATTTTTGTTTTTGCTTGTTTGTAATGGAATACGACATTTTAGTAAGGAAACTAAAGTTCACATACATAAGTAGCCATATCTTAACTTACAGATCTTAGTTTAAGAGTCATTTTAGTTCAGTTGGGCATGTGATTAGCCTCAGACATATTTCAATATATTTTAGTTGACTCTTTATTGAAACCAGCACAAGCTCTATTTTAAAAAAGTGTAATGATCTGCAGTTTATTTAAAAACAAACATCGATCATGTGTATGTTTGGTCTGCAAAGGAAGTTTTTAATATTTTTCAAATATATTGCTAAGATCTTTTTAAGCTTTAATACAGCTTGCAACTGTATTGATTTTGATAGTACACCAAACTGCTACCATGTCTTTACAACTGTTGATATCCATGTTTTCCGGTTTTAAGAATGAGAGCTTTTTTCAATTGATTGATTGTGCATTACAATGTCCTTTGTCGCTTTTATTTTCCTCTAAGTATAAGAATTATCACTTGCCAGACTTCAATTAATTCTTTTATGAAGCCTTCATCTTTTCCTCTCTTTAGTTAAATGCAAAAACACCAATATAAACAATGATTTTTTGCAAAAATGTCCACAAGGACGGACGCAGTGGTATAAATACTACCTGGGCGACCACAAAGCAATGTTATTTATAGTACTACAAACTTCTGATGGTCAATGTTAAATTCATTAATAAAACAATCTTAAACCAGGGTCATTCGATTTTGCATTAACTGTCGGGGATTATTACTACATTATGAGCGTACTTTTTTATTACATAAGGTTTAATTATGTTAAATTAATTAGTTATTTTTTAACATTTTCGGATTATACAGGAATTTGTATTTTATTCGTACCAAAAAATTCATTAGTGTCATGTTTAAGGAAAGTCGAGTAGTCAGTGAATTTTATTGTAAAAATGGTAATCATACAAGTAAAAAAAGACAACATTGTCTATGGGAAATAATAGTGTACAACTGTTTGATTTTATAATATTGGCACGAATAAAGTAACATTTTATTCACAAGCACTTTTCACATTTCTTTCAGATCACGAGATCAGAAAGGCTCTAAAGTGAAGAAAGATGAATTTTTGTAGAACATTTTAGTGGATCGAAATTAACAAGAACATTTATATTTGGAAACATTTAGAGTTTTGTAAATAAATTAGAAACAATATCAGGAGTCAAATACAAAACTGAATATCAGTCATAAAACTAGTTAGAATTATTCAAGCAGTTGATTTATAAACATTTATTTTACATGATTCTTTTCCATAATTCCATTCCATAAAGACAGGAAAGCGCACCGATTGTCAATTTCAGGGTGATTTTAAGACAACAAACACAAAAACGGAGCCTCAGTTTATAATGTGATATGGCGATTTCTGTTAGTCGACACCGGCAAACGATAAATAATTAAAAAAATTAAGAATGTTCCGATTTGGCGTTTATGGGGCAAATTTTCAATAAAAAATATATGATTTACTTATCTGTAATTGATTGCAATTTTTACGATAGATTTTTTACTTTAAATTGACTCGCTTGTTACAATAACTGAAAAACTAGCTTTGTTGATTTAATAAACACACTTACTGCCAATTGAGAAATAGTTTTCAACATCCTTTTTTGATTATCGTATTTTGTATTATTGATTGAAGGCAAATGTAGAAACAGTTGAAGCTTGAAAGTCTCGTCAAAAAGTCAACACATACAAAATAAAAGTATGGATCCTAAAACTCATGGTAGCGGGACAATAAAGCTGTTTATATAAAAATTATTTATTACATTAACGGCAACTTCATTTAAACAATCAGATGGTAAATATTCTAAATGAAAATCTCAACTAAACTTCCAATCTTAGCTTCTCGTTTTCAGTTCTTAAATTAGTTGTAGCTGATTGCTATGAAATTCCTCAAGGGTTTCTATACGCTGATATTGTAGCACGTGTATCATTTACAAGTGTGCAAAATTAATTTTAGAGTGTCTAAAACTGCCTTTAGATCGAACATTTGATGATAACATTTTTCTTGATGTTAGCGATTGAGAAGCACCATGTTTTAACTGAAAGCAAGATAACTAGAGAAGATGGTAATAGGATAAAAAACATTTGCATATTTTTATTTCACGCAGCTCTTGAATCTTGCGAAGTATTGTTTTAAAGCACCATCTAGAGATAAAATATATTTTTTGGGCACTACAGAATAACATTTTTAGAATTGATTTCAGTCTATGTAATAGAAGTCACTAGCAATTTTGTTCCAACTCCAGGGATTGTACAGGGTGGTCCTCACCTAATGTGACAAAATTCACTGACATATTGTTTAGGAGAAAATATTGCGTTTTTGGCAAATTTTCCTCGTTCGAAAGTTAATGGTTTTCGAGGTACAGGGTGTCAACGTCTAAATAAAATTTTCGTTTCTTCTAAATACATTTTTAACCAGATTTACTAGTAGCATAAAAAATGGTGTTTGTAGGTTTTTTAGATCGACAAATCCAAATTTCCTATCACTTAGCTTGTAGTTTCTAGAGGGCGCTAGATGCAATAACCTGGAGCGATTTAAAACATCAGAATTTGTTTGGGTTTTCGGATAGTGCTATTTCGTTTTTCCTAAATAAAAAACGTGTACTTGTTCCAAGTCGATATCTCTCACCGTTTTCGAGATATTTCACATTGAAACCCCTAGTGATTCTTGAACTAGGTAACTCAAATTGGATCTTTAAATAAAATAATTATTCTGCCCCCAATCGTCGGAATCCCAAACGTAAAAATAAAATATGTAAACAAACGTACGTCCGGGATTGGGGAGACAACGACGGTGGCAAGTAGAATACACACACCCATTACAACACATGACCACATCATAAACAAATACAAACATCAACTTAACAAGACAAACAATACCAACAGAGACGAAATACTAAAAAAACTACGAAAACAATTTATAGAAGACTTCGACATTGACACCTCCGTTGTTTTCTTCGGGAACCATGTCTACATCCTAATGTTTGACATGCTCCTGCCCGAGGGACGCTCTCCAACTGAACCCTGCGAACAAGTGAGACAGACAGTAACGAGCATACAATATTCAATTTGAAAGTACTTTACGCGAACATCAACGGACTTAACAGCAAAAAAACACTTATTTACAATTACATAGAACAAAACGACACAGACTGCTGCATATTTGTAGAGACTAAAACCAAACTAGGACAAACACCAACGTACAGAAATTGGCAGTATATCTATAGGCATGGAAATACCATCAATTATGCCAGGGGCGGGGTCGCAGCTCTCCTAAAACCAATATCTAAACTTGGAAGAGCAAATCCTCCTTCCCTCAACAACCCTTTGAACGACTGTCTACATTTTACCATACCCTACTTAAACGACCTGATACACATATTTCTGACATACATACACCCACACTCCAACCTAGAACAAAACATACTGACTAAGGCGAGCATCTATAAATATGCAATAATTATAGGCGACTTTAACTTGAATACAAACAAAACGAAACAACTTAAAAGATTTTTGCAAAATTCCGACTTTATAAAACAACACACCCCACCAACTTTTCTGATGCCCGCAAACCCAGACTCAACACCAGACGTTCTACTGCACACAAGAAACTTGACAAACACCATCAACAACATAAACTTAACCAACGAACTTGGATCCGACCACCTGGCTATTACGTTTAACATAGACTTACAACATACGCAACCTACCTCCAATACAGCTCCTATAGAGAAAAACTTAGACCTAACAAAGACTGACATAGACAAAGTGAAACAACATATACATGACTACATTCAATCACAAGCACAGCACATTTCAATAGAAACCATACAACAACAACTTTCACTAGCCATAGGAAAATTTAGCCCGGAAATAAAAAATGCTTTCTACCGACATACACTACCCAAATACATACTGAGACTAATAAAACATAAGAGAGAACTGTACAGACTATATACAAACACTCAAAATAACGACCTAAAAAAGACACTGAACCAACTTAACAGAAACATTAAAACTCTGATTGGACAATACCGACAAGACCAATGGCTAGAAACATGTAAAGAAATACAGAAGGACAAAGGCAAAACATACTGGCGAAAAATTAAGAAACTGGCGCAATACAGGAAGACTGGCACTACTGACACAATTGACGAAAACGGAATAGAACGCTACACAGACAAAGAGAAAGCGGACGCATTCGCCAGACATTATCAAAGGGCCTTCAGCATATCGACAAACCTTAACTTCGACAATGACAACTGGAACTTGATCAACGACTGGTACTTGAACTATTTTAACAGCTCACCAAACTATACCTACAAACTGATCACAGACACAGAGTACGATGAAGCCCTAGCGCACATCAAAAACACTGCACCGGGGAAAGATAAAATTAAGGCAAAACTCTTGAAAAGCCTAACTTAAGAAACACACAAACTGATCGTAACTGAATTGAACAACTGCATCACAAATGGCAGAATCCCAGAAACATGGAAAAACGGCTTAATAATCCCTATACCCAAAAATGGACTGGACAATACACAACCGAGCAACTACAGACCAATTACACTACTTCCAGTACTAAACAAAATTTTTGAATACATAATGAAGCAGCGGCTTGAAAAAGTGATTGGAAAATATATACCTACCTACCAATTTGGTTTCAAACAGCATCACTCGACTGTTCATCCGCTCTTTATTTTGGCCAACAATATACAAACTATCCACCTAACTGACAGAAAGACAGCTTGCCTGTTTATGGACATTAACAAGGCTTTTGATAGTGTCTGGCATAGAGGCTTACTATACAAACTATACAAACTACACACATCAACATATCTACTACACACCATAAAGAACTTACTAGAAAACAGACAACTACAAGTACGAATTGACAAAACACTGTCATTTTCTTTTTCCCCTGAACAAGGGCTTCCTCAAGGATCCCCGCTCTCACCGTTTCTCTACAATATATACTGCCATGACATATACAATTACAACTTACCAGACAAAAATCAAATCGACAGATCGGCATACATATTACAATACGCAGACGACACGGCACTTATTGTACATGACAAAACTACTGAGAGAGCAGCTCAAAGACTCCAAACACTAACAAACAACACAATGACATGGTTTTATAAATGGAGACTAACACCAAACGCGTCAAAAAACCAACTTCTGCTCACAAACCACAGACTCAACGCTGACTCCCCTACAATAACTGCAGACGGCCAAACGACACAACCAAAAAACGACGTAAAATACCTTGGAATCACAATTGACCACAAACTTAAATTCACTAAACACATACGAAACATCAGGGCAGAAACAATAAAGAGAACAAAACACTTCCGATCACTAACCTACAAAGACAGAGGAATCAGCACAAACACCGCCACCAAAATATATAAGGCTATTTGTAGACCCGTGCTAGACTTTGGACATAGACTCATGACCAACGGAACAGAAAGGACAAAACGTTATACACAAACAACAGAACAAATTGCACTAAGGCTATTAACACGAATAAGACACCCCCAAAACCCACTACACAACCCCCCCCCACCCAACTACTATACGAACGCACAAACATGACAAAGATCTCGGAAAGGCTCATACAGCTACAGACAAAATGGACAAACAACCCCTACAACTGGACCATACTGAATCCCCTTTGTCTTACAAGACCAACCAGACAATCCCGCTTCCGTTTTCCTACATTAACGCTACTCGAACATTTACAAACGCAACTGACTAGTGGACAATAAAATAATTTCTTCTTGCCACTGAAATTTTATTTAATAATATTGTTAACCTAGAATAAGAGAATTTTCATATTTGTTTTTTATTTAGATTAAGACTACATGTATTAAACAAGGGCAGAAAGACCGATAGGTCGATAGCCTTTTTTAGAAATAAAGTTGTTTACTACTACTACTAAATATTCTGCTCAAATTTTCAATAATGCAAAAACGTAACAAACATTAAACAGTATTTATTTAGGCACGTTGAGAACTATTTTAAACTACTTTGTAAACTCAGCAAAAACTTCGGAAATAAGTATTTCATAATAATTGTTGAACCTGAAATCCTCTGACTCCAATACATTTATTAACCCTTTCAATAAATGATTGTCGTATTGAAAAAATTAATTGTTGTTTCTGAAGTCTTCTGCAGCGTTTAAAATTATTTCGCGCATAAACACAAACCATATCGCGCATTTTAATTGAAAAATAAGTTTTGTCGGGCCATTTTCAATAAATTCAAAGTAATAGTAGGAGTTAAAATATTTCTTGTAGCCTTAACTGACACCAAACTGACAGTAAAACAAATTTCGTTCATGGCCTACCATAAAAATTTCAATTTACGACAATATTAGGGATTTAGACCAGATACCTGGAAAACAGGAATAATAATACCAATTCCTAAAACTGGACTAGACAATACACAAACACAAAACTACAGACCTATTACACTACTGCTTGTACTGTGTAAAATTTTTGAAACTATAATAAAAAATAGAGTGCAACAATCAGTTGGACAACACATACCACAATACCAATTCAATTCGGATATAATATACATATATACAATACCAATTCGGATTTAAACCTAAACACTCAACTGTTCACCCACTTTTTATACTAACCAACAACATACAAACAACTCACCTCACGAACCAGAAAACAGCATGTCTGTTCATGGACATCAATAAGGCCTTTGACAGTGTCTGGGACAAGGGACTCTTATATAAACTTTACCAGCTTAATACCCCCAAATACATAATTGACGCAATCAGAAGCCCACTCACAAACAGACAACTAGAAGTACACAGAGACAACACTCTCTCCTTTGCTTTCTCCCCTAAACAAGGACTCCCGTAAGGATCCCCGCTATCTCCCCTTTTTTACAGTATATACTGCCACGACATATACAATCACAGTCTACACGATAAAAGACATATTGACAAATCTGATTACATATTACAAAACGCCGACGACACTGCATTGATCGTGCACGACAAAACTACAGCAAAAGCAATACAAAAACTTCAAACACTGACAGACAATACAATTGCATGGTTCTACAACTGGAGACTTACATCAAACGCCACGAAAAACCAACTAATTTTCCAAACAACCAAATTAAAGACGACTCTCTATCAATAACAACAGACGGAAACAGAACTAGACCAAAACAAGAGGCAAAATATCTAGGAATGACACTGGACTAAAAACTAAAATTTACAAAACACGCACAGAACGTAAGAACAAAAACCATTCAACGGACAAAACACTTCCGATTACTGACGTACAAAGACAAAGGAATTAGTACAAAGACCACCAAAAAAATATACCAATCAATATGTCTCTTGCTCTGCTTGACTACGGACATATACTGACAGCGAACGCATCTAGAAAAACTAAACAACACATTCAAACAACAGAACAGATTGAATTGAGATCAATTACCAAAATAAGACACTCTCGAATAACCGAAAGACAACTTCAATTGCAAACAAAATGGAAAACCAATTCCCACAACTGGACCCTACTGAATACCCTTTGCCTCACAAGACAAACGAGACAATCTCGCTTCCGCTTCCCAACAACAACACTACTTGAACACTTCCAACACGACTAGACCAACCTACTAGACGATGAAAAGACATGACAAAGAATGAGAGATTCTTCTTTTTTTTGCTTTGTAATAATTTTAAGTTTACTTTAGAGAATTGATACAAATACATATACATATGCAAGGGCAGAAAGGTTGTGGGTCGATAGCCTATTGAGAAAATATATACGTATATAAAAGAAGGGCGTATGTTTTTTTATAAGAAATTAAGAAATATTTGGTGACATTCAAAAAGTTCATAAATAGTTTGTTCGTTACAAGAATGATTTATGCGTTTCCTTCAGAAAATTGAAAGTAAGTAGAGGTTCACTCTCTGTTATGGGCTTTGAGGTCCTTAACAGGCTACCAAGACAAATAAAACAGCTTCTACTATTTACAAAAGCCATTTAAGACCATTCGGATGAATTTATGTAATTATATCAGGAAGGAGTACTATTCTTCGAAATTACACACATTTTATCATACAGAGTGTTTGGTAAGTTAATACCTTACTTATAGCAATTGCTAAACTCTAGAAGCAATAGTTTACTCGCTAACGTTATACCAAGTAGCAGTAATTTTGTGTGTATTTTCTTAATATACCGTGTTTTGAAAACGGTTAGTTTTCTACTTGCAGGGTGTTAAAATTGTCATTTCATCAAATTCTTAATACGACGAAACCCGCTCAAAAATTTTCTATATTATTTCAAAGAGTTTATAGACATTGAGAGCTAACAACAATGCATGTTTTGTGAAAAATGCCAAGCAAACAATTGTTACTACCCGCAGCTATAATACGTCTTCCAATTTTTATATGTTTAATTCCACGGTGATTAAAAATCATTTAACTCATACTTAGACTTTACTTAGTATGTTTAGCATAACATCCTGCAGATCGAAATAAGGCATTTTAAAGAAATATTTCTCAAATTCCTCGAACTAAAGCCCAATAAATGCATTAATCAAAATTTTTACCTAATACAATTTGCTTGGTTGTTTGGAATAGACTTCGGTTGCAGCTCTTCCGTTTCCATATCGAGATTTTTGCAAGACGTTTTACTCGTGTCTTACTGCCTCCTATCATCTAAATATTTCTGGTTAGATTTGGTGTAGTGCATATTAATTGCGCCCTCGAAGTATACCAAAAATTCAAGAGTAATTGAAGTAATTTTCTAATCGAACAGTTGTTAACAGTAGCTGGTTTCTTTCCGTTTCACGCACAACCTGCGTTCTATGTTATTCATAATGCGAATAGTGAGACATTCTTTGATAGTGTGAAGCATTCACGCAACACATAAATAGAACATGTTCTTAAACGATGTAATTTGTCTGTGTGTCATTTCATAGTAATGCCATTAACAATTGCTTATATACCAATAAAATTTTAGATTTTTCAAATCGACAGTAATGCTTTTTACATGAACAATTTCATTTGTGCTTTCACTGGGACTTATTGCTCTAGATTGAAAAAGTAACTTCCTGTTTGAGTCCTTCTTCCTCAAAATTTCTTTCATTAGTGAATACAAACTTCTAAAGTTAAAATGTAAGTTTAACATACATCTTTTTATAGAGTATCCTTGGTCTCGGTTGATAATGCATATCACACACATCGAGCTAGCGTATTTCTACAGCATTAAATGGAGCATATTAACATGATATAGTACCTACTGGCTACTGGTACATCAAATATCTGATACCGCTAGTGGATCTTACAGTTTTTCTCGAATTTAATTTTCAAAAATTATCTTGATTAAGGTCCAGTTATTCTCAGAGACCGAACCTTAAGAAATCAATGATGTGAAATAATTTGGTATGCCACAGTCGTCCTATTTAAAATTTTCCCAGCACGAAACCTGACCGGACTGGCTTATGCTAATTTTTAAGAACACTTTTACCGCTTGCAAGACAATCAGGTCAACTATGTATTCGCTGGGATTTTTTTAACCTATTATAACGGTATCTATATATTCCTGATGACTTTGTACGTATACAAGGCGTTTAACATAAACAAAATGTAATTTTCATTTTATAGAGTGGGCTACTTATACAACCGGCCTTACTGGCCCGAATCACAACAGTTTACTTTTACGAATATTTTCTCACTCAATTTAACGTTATGCCGTTAGCACTTAAATTAAATAGGAACATCATTTGCGGATTTGAACGCAGATATTCTATCCCGATTATTAAGTTTTTCTGCAATTGGGCATTCGAACAACAGAAAATTATGAGATTTGCCACCGATTGCCACAGCTTTGCGCACAACGATAATCAGTAAAAGATATAATTATTCAAAAATTAATTTCCTACTGATGTAAATTATTAATCGCTCTACGTTAATTAGTAGTAAATCGTGCCTTTAGTTCAATTTAATTGATATAGTTTGCAAACATTGAAAATTGTAATGCACCTGCTTTATGTATGTACTTGCTATTTTTCAACTAGATGCATGTTTACTTAACGAAGAACAAGTTAGAAAACATTTTTATCGCGCACTGCATAGAGAAGTTCACATATATTATTATTCAGTATCAGCCATGTTACTTTTTTCTAACAATCAAGTTATATATTCAAATGAAACAGGCTCTAATTGCGAAAAATAATCTTCGCTGTGGATGAGGGGTGAGGTATTAGCCATAATATAGTCAAGGACGTTAAATTAGACAGTGGTGTAGAATATACATTTTAAAAGCTCCTTTGCATTATTTAGCTTCTTTGCACCTAAATCTTATAGTTAAATTAAATTTTATAATTGACATTTATGTCGAAATAAATTGTGTTCAAAAGATGTTAGTTAACAAACTACTTTAGCTACTTAGAAGATTGACAAGTTAGTCTTGGATGCAATATACACCCTTCTCGTAATTTTGGTTTTACTGAATAAACAGCAATTTGTTTCCATAAATTTTATTGTTTGTTTGACACAATACAGTTGATCTTGTGATAGCTGGCAGAACATCTAGAATATTTCAAGTTGTTAGGTTTTTACTACTTTTCTAAAATGTATTCACCGTCTTCCTCTCATAAGGAAATAGAAGCCTTAATGGTTAGCAGGAACTTGTCAATAGTACATCTTTCGCAAGTGACCAGCTTTTTGCCAATGTAGTAATAAAATTCTTGGGGTTTTTCCTTATTGGTTTACCAAGAAACATTGATGCTCACCAGCAATCACCATTTACTTCTATTGTATCTTCACCATTCGCAATATATTCGGCATTCTTATGAAAATACCCAGGCCAAAAACCCTGAGCTTTTGTCTAATGCTTTGCGATCTCACAATTTGAATTTGAGAGAAGTGTAATCAATAAAAATATAAACATTAAAGTGTCAGATTATTTAATTCGACTAATTATTGGTAGGCAAATTTTTTTATGTTACTCTTTTCTTAAATTCAACATATCATTAAAAGTTGATTCAAAATCTTGTTTAATGTGTAATTCCACTTCTACCCTATCAATAGAATAAATAATATTCCGAAATGTTTTCGATTTTTGAGAATGTTTTCACCTGATTTTCTGCAGTTTGTATAGGCGTAAAAAATTAAATGTAAAGTAGAGGACTACATTTTGTGCCGCCTGTGTGAATCACTTTTCAGAAACCAACAAAAAACCTAGCAGCAGAAGAACCGAGCCTTCACAGTTACAGAACACGAAGAAAAACATGACCGATAGTATTATATAAAGTAAAAAGTTGATGATATAGGATTATTATTAGGCTTGCTAGGTATGGGATAAGCCAATGATTTTGCTAAGCCAATGATTTTGCTAGATTTGTTATAAGAAATATGTGACAAAGTCTCATGTTTACATTTTTTTATTATTGCGTCAGTTTAAGTGATACTTAAATAATTACCTGCATGGGTATATAGTTTGACTGATACCACAATCTATTGGAAGATAAGAGTAAACTTATTCCCAAGATCTAAGTAAATATTGTTCGTGCATCGTGAGATAGGTCAGGTAATCTTGCAGTTAAGAGGCCCAAAAACTAACAATATTAGCCGAAAAAACCATTATTTTCACTTCAAGGGACATTTTAATCAAAGTTTATTTAACACTTCAAAGAACTGCTACTTAATTAGAAAATAGTGCTGTTAAGACTTTACTTTAAAGCTGAATATTCCGAAGACTATTTGGTTGACTCATATCAATTGTGCTCCAAAGAAAAAATCTGGGTTGTATACGTGCATATATTTGTGGAAATGTATGAGGCCACTTAATCTTGTTTGATTTTCGAAAAACCAGGATGTCTTTTATATTTGATTTTCAATTCAGTTGTAAACAGGCATTTGTGGGGAACGGTAACGTCTGTCTATATTGTCAAGGTCTAGGTCACATTTCTAAACTTGACAAAGGGCTTGCATCACTATCTTTTACTCTACTTTAAATGGGGTGTCTGGGTTAGGAAAATGTCAACAATATTTATCGTGACATGAACATACTGAGTAAATAAGTGAAGAGCTTGACAAATTGAAAAAATCAGTTTAATGGTCAAATGGTTATCTATTTTAACAATACCAAAAACCACTTGGAAGCTGAACATTTTGAAATATTGAATTAACGAGAAATCCTGTCAAGATAAGAGTCTCAATATCTTTGAGTTATATAGTATCTTCATCAATGTTATTGAATACTTATTATCTTTATATTGTAGTTTTTTTTAAATCTGATATACCTATCACCAGTATTTTATTAGTATTGTGGTGATGTGAATTAATTGTGTATCCTTTCCTGACTGCATTTCAATTCAAATAAAAATAAAATTCCTGGGTTTCAGTCAATTATATTGTTTATTATTTCATGACAAAAACGTTTCGGTATCTTTCTCCACCATCATCAGTTTGCATGCATAGCTGTTTCTACCTTCAATTTTGGCAAGCAATCTTGCTTGCAATTGGTTAAATTAAAATAATCATTTCATCATCATTTTTACTGTCCCACTGTAACTATTGCTGATCTATTTGAAATAATTGTGACCTTTTCAGCTGTAGCTGTAAACATGTATCAGGTATGGCGCAGACAGTTTCCTGCAGAAATATAAAGATAAATTATTTGAAAATGCTTACTTTCTATGCAAAATATTGAGACTCGGCTGGAAATAATTAACAGTTCTCCAAATTAATTTAGGAATCTTCATTTCTGTAGCAGCACATGCAAATATTTATGGCTTAGAATACGAATTTGTCACTCCCAAGTGGCGATAATTGAAACGTTCTCCGTTCTAGATCTAAACATGTGTATCATAGTGCAAATAAAGACTTGTTTTGCACTAATATGCGATATGATTGATCAAGCAGTAGCACTTGCTCAAAAATTTGCGAACTTTATTAATAACATTGTGAACATAGTGCGAATAGTTGATTAACATTTAACCCCAAGTGTATTTACTTTGAACCCAACTGAGTGGAACTGTGACCTGAGAGTTGTATTTCAAAATAAATCAATTTGTGGCCAAAACCAAGGGTTGCGGGGTTTTTGTATAATAATTCCAATCATATGTCGCAATTATAGTTAATTTAATGGTCACCATTCTAAAATTACCAATAAAATTTCAAGTTTTTTCACAAATGGCTATGGTGGTATTCGCCAAAATATCTAAATTGATATCATGGCAATGGATACATTATTATTAAATTCCAATGTATTCCTGGGTTTCCAGGAATACATTGGAATGAATTAAAGTACAGTCAGGAAAAAAATATACAAAATTATTGTTAAAACCAATTTTAATTTTGACTCGGAAACCTTTGCATTATTTTAACTTAACAATATTCCATCTTCTACTGCTACGTGCAAAGCTGCAACATAATCTAAACACTTTGTAATATCAAATTAAAATAAACCAGATTAATAATAATAATAATAATAATAATAATAATAATAATAATAATCTTTATTTCAGAACTATGTTCAACATGTGATGAAACAACGTAAAAAAACAACAAAAAAATACACAATTTAACAAGAATTTCCTACTCTTTCCTTAACTCAACTTGAATACTGTGATAAATTATATGGGTCTACTACCCACCTAACTGACAGAAAGACAGCTTGCCTGTTTATGGACATTAACAAGGCTTTTGACAGTGTCTGGCATAGAGGCTTACTATACAAACTATGCAAACTACACACACCAACATATCTACTACACACCATAAAGAACTTACTAGAAAACAGACAACTACAAGTACGAATTGACAAAACACTGTCATTTTCTTTTTCCCCTGAACAAGGGCTCCCTCAAGGATCCCCGCTCTCACCGTTTCTCTACAATATATACTGCCATGACATATACAATTACAACTTACCAGACAAAAATCAAATCGACAGATCGGCATACATATTACAATACGCAGACGACACGGCACTTATTGTACATGACAAAACTACTGAGAGAGCAACGCAAAGACTCCAAACACTAACAAACAACACAATGACATGGTTTTATAAATGGAGACTAACACCAAACGCGTCAAAAAACCAACTTCTGCTCACAAACCACAGACTCAACGCTGATTCCCCTACAATAACAGCAGACGGCCAAACGACACAACCAAAAAACGACGTAAAATACCTTGGAATCACAATCGACCACAAACTTAGATTCACTAAACACATGCGAAACATCAGGGCAGAAACAATGAAGAGAGCGAAACACTTCCGCTCAAACACTAACCTACAAAGACAGAGGAATTAGCACAAACACCGCCACCAAAATATATAAAGCTATTTGTAGACCCTTGCTAGACTTTGGACATGTACTCATGACCAACGGAACAGAAAGGACAAAACGTTATACACAAACAACAGAGCAAATTGCACTAAGACTAATAACACGAATAAGACACCCCCAAAACCCACTACACAACCCCCCCACCCAACTACTATACGAACGCACAAACATGACAAGGATCTCGGAGAGACTCATACAGCTACAGACAAAATGGACAAACAACCCCTACAACTGGACCATACTGAATCCCCTTTGTCTTACAAGACCAACCAGACAATCCCGCTTCCGTTTCCCTACATTAACGCTACTCGAACACTTACAAACGCGACGGACTAGTGGACAATAAAATAATTTCTTCTTGCCACTGAAATCTTATTTATTCAATAACATTGTTAACCTAGAATGGGAGAATTTTCATATTTGTTTTTTATCTGGATTGGGACTGCATGTATTAAACAAGGGCAGAAATACCGATAGGTCGATGGCCTTTTTTAGAAATAAAGATGTTTACTACTACTATTGTTAACCTAGAATAGGAGAATTTTCATATTGGTTTTTTATCTAGATTAAGACTGCATGTATTAAACAAGGGCAGAAAGACCGATAGGTCGATAGCCTTTTTTTAGAAATAAAGATGTTTACTACTACTACTATATGGGTCTATAGTAACGAGTAATTTGTATACAGCTTTTTCAATACTACTAATATCCCACATTCTTTGTATTATTTTGTTCTTTGTATTATAGTTGTACGTTTTGTTGTTGCAAATGGGACCCTGCTCGTATAATGCGAGCCTATGTTTGGCAATCTTATAAATAATATTTCTTCTGTTATACGTATTTACAGGCGCTTAGTCCGATATGACTTTATGTTTGAAAAAGTAAAGCCCACACTCTTGAACATCTGATTAGTTGATTATTACAGATTTTCTATTAATTTTGTTGAAGTTAAGCAATTTAAATTATTTATTGTTTAAATTTTTTTTAAAGCACTCAAGTCAAAATATTGGTGTTTCGGACAAACATTTGTATTTGCATAATTCTTTTAATAGCATAATAGTAGTAGTAAACATCTTTATTTCTAAAAAAGGCTATCGACCTATCGGTCGTTCTGCCCTTGTTTAATACATGTAGTCTTAATCTAAACAAAAAACAAAGATGAAAATTCTCTTATTCTAGGTTAATAATCTTATTAAATAAACTTTCCAATTCTAATGACAAGAAAAAATTATTTTATTGTCCAGTAGTCAGTTGCGTTTGTAAGTGTTCGAGTAGCGTTGATGTAGGGAAACGGAAGCGGGATTGTCTGGTTGGTCTTGTAAGACAAAGGGGATTCAGTATGGTCCAGTTGTAGGGGTTCTTTGTCCATTTTGTCTGTAGCTGTATGAGTCTTTCCGAAATCTTTGTCATGTTTGTGCGTTCGTATAGTAGTTGGGTGGAGGGATTGTGTAGTGGGTTTTGGGGGTGTCTTATTCGTTTTATTAGTCTTAGTGCAATTTGTTCTGTTGTTTGTATATAACGTTTTGTCCTTTCTGTTCCGTTGGTCATGAGTATATGTCCATAGTCTAACAAGGGTCTACAAATAGCTTTATATATTTTGGTGGCGGTGTTTGTGCTAATTCCTCTGTCTTTGTAGGTTAGTGATCGGAAGTGTTTTGTTCTCTTTATTGTTTCTGCCCTGATGTTTCGTATGTGTTTAGTGAATTTAAGTTTGTGGTCAATTGTGATTCCAAGGTATTTTACGTCGTTTTTTTGGTTGTGTCGTTTGGCCGTCTGCAGTTATTGTAGGGGAGTCAGCGTTGAGTCTGTGGTTTGTGAGCAGAAGTTGGTTTTTTGACGCGTTTGGTGTTAGTCTCCATTTATAAAACCATGTCATTGTGTTGTTTGTTAGTGTTTGGAGTGTTTGAGCTGCTCTCTCAGTAGTTTTGTCATGTACAATAAGTGCCGTGTCGTCTGCGTATTGTAATATGTATGCCGATCTGTCGATTTGATTTTTGTCTGGTAAGTTATAATTGTATATGTCATGGCAGTATATATTGTAGAGAAACGGTGAGAGCGGGGATCCTTGAGGGAGGCCTTGTTCAGGGGAAAAAGAAAATGACAGTGTTTTGTCAATTCGTACTTGTAGTTGTCTGTTTTCTAGTAAGTTCTTTATGGTGTGTAGTAGATATGTTGGTGTGTGTATTTTCTATATTTTGTTTAGTAAGCCTCTATGCCAGACACTATCAAAAGCTTTGTTAATGTCCATAAACAGGCAAGCTGTCTTTCTTGTTAGGTGCGTTGTTTGTATATTGTTAGTCAGAGTGAAGAGTGGGTGAGTAGTCGAGTGCTGATGTTAGAATCCGAACTGATACGATGGTATGTACTTTCCGACCAGTTTTCCCAGTCGCTGCCTTATTATGTACTCAAAAACCTTGCTAAGTACTGGTAGCAGTGTAATTGGTCTCTAATTGCTCGGTTGTGTATTGTCCAGTCCATTTTTGGGTATAGGGATTATTAAGCCGTTTTTCCATGTTTTTGGAATTATGTTATTTCTGATGCATTTGTTCAATTCAGTTAGGATCAGTTTGTGTGTTTCTTGAGTTAGGCTTTTCAGGAGTTTTGCCTTTATTTTATCTTTTCCCGGTGCTGTGTTTTTGATATGCGCTAGGGCTTCATCGTACTCTGTGTCTGTGATCAGTTTGTATGTATAGTTTGGTGAGCTGTTGAAATAGTTCAAGTACCTGTCGTTGATCAAGTTCCAATTAGCATAATATTTTTTCACTTTATTCGCATTTACTAGTTGAAAAGTTATGCGACCATACTATACATAGAATAAGAGCATACAAACATGCTTTTATTTGAGGCAAATAGGGATAGTCCAGAATAGTCTCTACGATCTAATAAAGGTTAATTTCTTGTAAAGATGATGAATTTGTGATAAAATTAACAAAAGCATGCCAGGGATTTTTATTTTTTTGACAAAAATTCGGCTTTCCTAACAGGGATTTTTACAGTTGAAAATCCTATCGGCAATATTATTTGACAACTCCATGATCGAGCAGCTTATAGGCGATGCAAGTTTTCCTCTGGTAATCAATTCTGATTAAAGCCATCGAAAATGAAAATAATATTAAAATAACTACATCGCCTACAGCAGGTACCTACCTAATGGTGAGTTTCTCCATCACAATTTTCCATCAATTAAAACAGTCCCTAATAAGGAATCGAAATTGACTCTTGAAATTTTAATTCGATGCTATCATAACGTTCATCAAAAAGTGATGCTGGATATTCCGGCTTAGTTATGGTGAATGCTCATCTAAAACGATTACTGCCCTTGTTCTGGGTTTTCCACTCTTCTTAGAATTTTTTGCGTATCGAAAAATATAATTACCTGCTATGTGCCGGACATTGGTTTATAATTCGTTGAACTTTGTTTTGACGTTTCTTCTCCTCATACAAAAAAAATGCCCGAAGGCAGAGAAAATAGCAATATTTATTAACAGGATGGACTAATAAGCTCGATATAAAACTGATTTTACATTCTAATCACTTTTCAAACAAACCTCAGTGTTTTCTCGAAAATAGGACACTTTTGCTTTTATTTTGAATATAAAATTTTTTGAAAACCGTTGTTAGTGCTTGCACCGAATTTAGTGCTTGCCTTCAAAACCTCAATCACAATCGAGTATTTCAACATTGGGAATCATTGTAGATGTGACTAGCGTCTTGACTTCGGTTGGGTTGAATGTTTTCGGGTGTTTGGATGCAAAAGACTTCCATTTTAATAAAAAATAGTACCCACTCGAATCATATAGTTTTCTTCACAACTCTCTCTTCATTTGCGCTTTATAAATCAGACGTGGTATTTTATTTGAGTGTTTAATGTGAACTGAATTCTCAGTTTAATAACTCACCAAAAAAATCCTCAGAAATATTTCATTAGCATCTTATTTATTGGAGATAAATATTGTTTATCGGCCACTGAAAAGCAGGATTTTGTTTAGTTTCTGAGTTTTCACTGTGGCATGCCAAAGTCACTGACCTCTGGCATGTACAGAGTGTTCCTACAAGACTTCCTGTTCGAAATTTCTCGAAATACATGAATTCGCTCATGTACGCGTCATAATATTATTGATGGCTCTCTTCTGCATGAAAGTGTTCCAAAGGGTTCTTAAATTTTCCAATGGTAGCTATGGTTATAGCGTTCTTGGGAGCTTATAGCGCACCTGGGAATCGAAAGAATATACCACGAGGTGGAGATGCCCCAAGGAATACAATTGTCAATTCAAGTAGTTGTTTTTGTAACGATTTTACACAAAAGTTTAATATTTCACTCTTTGATTCTAAAAGGGCTAATTTTACAAAAGCATCTGTTATACCGGAATCAAATTTTGAGGAATCTATTTTGGACCACGTTTCTCGAAATATTTTAAAAATTGATATATCTCGTCCAGATGTAGTTGTCCAGTTTTATTGCAAATACGCTCCTTAGTACTGATTTTGAAATATCATGTTGAGATGGCAAGTACAAAAGAATACGTTTCATTGCCTCTTGCAATAGAACACATGCATCATTTATACGACCTTTATTTAAAGCGGTAGTATCACATCATAAGGCTTGTACTTCGTCTACAAAACCCCACTGCATTAAAGTTTTAAATGCCGCACTTGCTTTTTCTTTTCCTGTTCCAATTCCTAGTTTTGATACGCTAAGTAATTGCGTCACTTCCTGGAATGACACAATAGCAGGTAGCCGGTCCACTTTTTCTTTTCCAGTTAAACTTGCTAATAATTTTCCATTCCAATGCACGACGAGGGAATCCATTTCATTTAATTTAACTATATTTCGGAGTTCTTTTTCTCTATTATCTCGTTTCTTTTAACTTGCACCCTTGATCGGTTTATAATTAATTGGGAAACATTCGCATCTAATGCTTCCTCAGTGGAATATGAACTGCTTGACGGTCCCTAATTTTACATTTGTCCAAGGCAGAGAGTAATTTTGGAGTTAATATTTGAGATCATCCTCTTTTTTCGGACTTGAACAACTGGCTTGACGTTCTTGTTCTTCTGCTTCTATATCTTCAAAATTTTCTACTTCGCTTAGACTACTATCACAAGAAGAATCTAGTTCCAACTTTTCTAAAAATAGAACTTTATAAGAAATGTTATCTAAAAAGCGTCCATATTCCTTTTTTCCTTCAAGTCCTTATTTATGCTCTTGCAATTTAATACATTTTTCTTTAGATTTTTTTCTTTATCTGCCAACTTTGGATCAATCCCAAGCATACATCCAGGTCGTCCTTTTTGCCTTTGTAGAATTAAAAATGTTTTATCTTCTTGATTTTTTATAATTTCCATCGCATCATCGTGAGCAGTATTAAAAAGGTCGTCTAGTGTTTCAAGGAAACTATCGACTTTTTATCTTTGGGTCTCCGATTTACGTTTAGCTAACTTTTGTCAATCTCCCAATTTTTGATACAATATTTACATACATCAGGATACATCCCTTGTAGAAATGCTTGCTTTTTGCCAATATACAGCCAACTCCTTAACTTGCACTTTCACGTAAGTTTAAATTTGCATGACGCAAGTTCAAAAACAGTATACTAAGAACTTGTCGGCAAAGGGGCAATTTGCTTCTCACAATCAACGTGAAGGTGGGGAGCTCGCCAAACAATATATATAATTCCTCAAAATATTATCTCGTTTTTATGACATTTTAAATAAATTAAATACTAATAGTAACCTCCTTGGTAAATGCTGGTGAATGGGCATGTATCTGGGATATCTATCATCTTTTTTCAACTTAAAAGGCTTTTGTGGCACCAGTAAACAATAACAAAAATGTTAACAAACGAATCATTGATAATTCAGTAAAATCCATTCTGAACTTGTGTTAAGTTAAAGATTATTATGAGTACATTTTGTTATAATAATTTGTGTGCCTCGCATATGTGATTAATTCATTGTTGTGTATATTTTCCTGACTGTACTTCAATTTATTTAAAAAAAGTGACCAGTCAAATGTGAAGGTAGAAACAACTATACGCACAAACTGATGATGGTGGAGAAAGACACCGAAACGTATTTGTGACATTGTAAATAATAAACAATAAAATTGACTGAAACCCAGGAGAATTTTTTTTAAATTGTGATTAATGAAATATTACTTAGGAATTTGACTGAATATACTTTGAATTAAAGTTTGGTATATTGTTTGGAAGGAAATACGTTGGGCCACTACCACATTGATTATTTTCTATTTTCCAACACACATGGTATTTTGATAAATGCGGATTTACCACTTCCACTCCAATTTTTTTTTTCGGTGGGGTTTGGGAAATGCTCTCCTACGCAAACCCAGAACTGATGTTCTGGCGCTCTGGGCTGTGTGGGACTCCAGCTTAGCTGTTTACCCACTAAAATCCTTCCTCACCTCCGAAATGGTGTTTGGCCTAGCACCGCGCTCATTTCTGTCCTATTTTGCCTTCATATTTTACTCCCTCATTATCTATGTGTATTCAATGAATTCCAGAAGACTCTTAGATGGGGGTACGCATGACCTGGGCTGGTAGAACTTCATCTCTTCCCAGGAGTCTTCGTCTACCTGTTGCATATGACGTGCAGTGACACAAAATATGTAGAATAGTTTCGTCCTCTAATTCGCACCCCCTGCAGGTCGGTTGATCGCCCAGTCCGATCCTGAAGAGGTGATTTTTGCAGCGGGCGTGTCCTGTTAAAAAGGCCACTATCCTCCTTATTTTTTGGCCGCGAGATCTAGCAGTTCGTTTTTACGCACTGGTTGTGGAGGTCCCACCAACTGCGTTGCGGTAAGAAGTCGCGTTGTCTCTTCCCAGTACTTTTTGTGTTCTTCCAACATCCATTTCCCAACTTCCGCCCTAACTTGGGCATGAGATATACCACAAGCAGGTTCTTGGTTGGTCAGTGGTTGCTCGGCCCCTGCCTTAGCAAGGTCCGCAGCAATCTCGTTTCCTTTACTCCTGTTTGTCCCAGTTGCCCAAGTTAGTTATACTCTGTTTGAGTTCCCAGCCAGGGTCGTAAGTTCTTTTACACAATCTAGCACATATTGTGACCTGATTGTGTACGATACGCTTCATCTCCGGTTACGATGGTAATATGCCTACGTATGTAGGCTCTTTCCCTCATTTTCGGGTGCAATTTGTTATCGCTGGTAAACTTGCTAGAAAAGCGGTCGTGATTGTACCCAGGTTTAAGGTAATCCTTTGCCCGGTTCTTCCTCTTTCGACTAAAACAGCGCTTGTGCCCGAATCTGTTTTTGTGCCTTCCGTATACCATACGGAGTGCCTTGTGATTGCTGATGGAGTCGCTCCACCATCTCGCCCCTCATCCAGAACATCGGTTCTGAAATGAACCGAAATGCTTAGAGTTTTAATTCGATCAGCTTTCAATCCCATGGGTTCGACTGTCTTCAGCTTTCTGAAGATCGCGCTGTGTCCCAATTCCGTCGCTTTCCTGAGGGCACCGTCACCCATACGGTAAGCGCTTCTTAGGCCCTAAAACTGCCTACTCCTACATATATTTTTATATCGTTTGTATATATAAACAATACTTATTCCTTAACAGGCTGTCGACCTAATCGCCTTTCTACTCTAGAATAATGTACATGATAATTAAGCTCATACTTATTTAACGGACTGTAGTTCTTTTGTCATTTAAGAAAAAGGTGCCGCTTATTTGGAGCGGTCTTTCGGTTATCCTTGTCAAACAGTTGATTTGATGAATTTCTCAGTGGGTTTCAAAGTTTGTTTTATTCGCGCTATTGATTTTACTGCAATATGTTCTGTTGTTTAGTTTGATTGTATGAATTTGCTGTCCGTAATACAACAGAGGTCACATGTTGATTTGTATATTTTTTAGCAGGTTTTGTGTTTATTTCTTTGGCTTTGTAAGTTCACTATCTAGGTGGTTGGTCACCTGGATTACTTTCAATCTGACATTTTGCGTGTGTTTAGTGAAACTTGTTGTTTTCTAGATTACCATGAAATTGTAAGGATTTTCCTCTCTAGTTGAAATATATTTACCATTTTTTCTAGGATCCCGTCTGTTATTCTAGTCTGGTGTTCCTGCTTTGTCATCATCGTTATTGGACAGTTGTCTTTAATTTGATGATTTGGTAAAAGTAGCTGCTTTTTCTTTACATTTAGTGTTCGATTCCATTTATGAAATAATATAATTAGTTTTATTTCAGAATTAGTTTTCGTTTTGTCGTGCACAATTAGTGCACTGTCGTCTGTGTATTGTAGTATCTAGGCGGATTTGTCTGTGTGATTTTTGTCGTGTAGATCGTGTGAATCCTCGAAAATATTATAGCTAAGCGGTGTTGGGTATCTGAATTAAATAATGCAATTACCAAAGATGGAATTGTTCAGGCAAAATATATTTATAAATCAACAGATATGTTCATAAGTGAGACTTGCATAAGGGATTCGAATTAATACATTAATTCGTACGTCAATGCCAACGATATGGCATTGCAAGTTCATTACATAATTTAAATGTAATTGCTGTCTGACAAATTTGTGATTACTTGAAAAAGTAAAGTTTGCAATTTAGGTGCACCGGCCTAATTGAATTTTCACGATAGTAACTGCGAGTAGAATTCTTGGAAAAGCTGACTAAAATTTTCAAGAACTTTCGTCCGATTTGCAGGAACTGGAAAGCTACCTAATGATAAATACGATATCTGTATTTTCCTACAGATCTAATTACTATAAATAAACGCACTTACAGCGAAACAGTAAATTAGTTGATTATTGCTGAACTTGGCAGTCTACTTATTAACTTGTGAAATATTATTTCTAGTCACCTGTTTGGCCGATTATAATTTATCATTATCTCTTTGTCTTTATTTATTTGCATTTATTAGGCCGATAAGGCAATTCTGATGCGATGCGATAAGGGTTACCAAGATATTTAACAATTTCTAAAATATGGAATAACTGTTAAAAATTTATTTAATTTATTGAATTGTTCTAATGTGATCAGGATCATAGAGATATATAGAGAGCTTGTAAAGTAATGCACTAAAAATTCCATGTTTATTTTTCATAATTTTATTTGTTTCATACATTTCATAAAATATGTGGAGTGCTGAACAAACTTTTCATAAAATCGGCTCCTTGTGCAAACGCTGTTTGAGTATATTATTTTAATTAAATTATTAGATTTTCCATTAACATTTATCTAAAACTATTAAAAAAGCTCTAAATAGGAAATGTTGCAAAACTGTATTTTTTAATACACACACACATATTTGTGCCCTACGTTATTTAAATGTTCAAATACCAAATTGCTTTAGGTGCAAATTTCTTAAATTGTCCCAAACCATGGCAGCATAACTATAACCATATAGCCAAGCTTGAGAAATGACCACAAAATGTGATTAACACTTACGAGAGGAAAAGTGCGTGCCCAAATAACTTGAGTAACCAAATTTGCTTAATTCATCAGACCGGACAAAATTATAGCTACAGTGCTTTTCTTGACCTATCCTAAATATCAATATTTTGGTCTTGGCCTTGATTTTAAAATTTAAGACCATGACCTACTATCTTGGAAGTTTATTCGATTTTGCCTTAAAAACGTACGAAAAGGAATTTCCTTCTTTATTGTTCCTTTAGAATAGTCAAATACATGTGAAATATTTTGCTTGAATATAAATAAGTATCTTAATTAATACTCAACTGAATTGAATAATCTTCTGGTAACGCACTTTGACATTATACCAGTAATAATGTAATCCGTTCACTGTAATGAATGGGTTTTTAAACAATTTTAATGATCGCGAAAATATTTGTTGACTCTTAAATTGGGGTAACTATTTGATAGATTAGGATAATATTATGTTAAATAGATCTATATTAAAATCCTGCTAAGAACGAATGTTATTCGGGATTAGAAATATTCACACATAACCAGTTCTGTGTTATCTCATCTTAGTTTATTAAAATGCGCTTTCCGTCCCATAAGAAAATAGAGATTAGATCAACATGTTTGCTTTTAACTTCTAATTCTAAAGATGCATATTAGGTTGATATTATACAAGTGCACGTAGAATATACGAGGATTATTTTATGAGTATTAAAAATAAACTTCAGAAAAATGCAACGTAAATATTTTAGTAGATGTGTAGAATACAGTGGGGCCTATATAAATACATGGAAATTAATATTCGAATTTAATTATGCGGAAAATGTATAATTTAGAGAAAAACTTGATATAAGCTTAGAGGCAGGTGTTTGATAAAAATAAACTTTTGCAAGTTAATCATTAAAAAAAGCAGACATGTTTTTGCTGGGTATTGAAGCGCAATCGGTTTATTCAACACCATCTTTTGACCAAGCCACTCTTGCGGCACCTTATTATTATCATACTAGTAGTCGATGAGCAACAGTCTAAATGAATGATTGGCTTTGATAAAAATCTACTTTTCAAAAGAACTGATCAGACAGCACAATTAAACGTATTGCTAATTGTGTAGTGTGAAAATTAAAATTAAAATTGCATGTGGTATTTTACAAGCAAACCAAAAATTGCTCACAAAATTTGACTCCAATCACTAAATACCATCTTAGCAGTAAATTGCGCAAAAAGGAGATATATGAACATTAAGGATACATTGGTAAATACATTTTCCGTTATTTGATATTCGTAGCACCTTTATCTATGTCAAGAACTTTGCTAATAGAAAAACGTTGAATATATCCAGTGAAATTCCCATTACATTTACTTAATGATAAAACAATGAAAATAAATATTATCATGAACTTTGAAGCGTTAATAAAATTTTATTAAGTTACACCTTGAAATTGAAATTTAAGTTTACAAACATTCGATCTCGTACTAACGGAGGCTTATTTCGCTTTCCGGTTAAAGGGGTTTTAAATTTAAGTGCGTTCATTTTTGGTATGACCAAGTACTACTGATGAGTACTCGACATTCTGTCTGCAATTTTATCCAAAAAAGTGGCTGAAATGAACGTTTGCGTAAACGTCGAAAGATGAAAATTATTATATTCCCTGACAAGGCCTGAAATCTACTTATAATAGCACTTTAATTGCTTATCTATCCACCAATACCAAAAGGAAACATGTCCTATTCTGATACACTTTGATTTGTTTATTGTTGATTCAAACATTATATTACAGACTTATTATATATATATATATATATATATATATATATATATATATATATATATATATATATATATATATATATATATATATTCTTAAAGTCAGTTTATCTAAACTTTCCATAGACATTTATCAATTTGCCGTTTAAATCGATGCTTAAAATGCACGAGCAATAAAAATAATTTCTGCAACTTGAATAGTTAGAATGTTCAGTATCTGTATCCTAAAAAGGGGGTATGATACATTAGTATTGGAAAGTAGAAATTAGAGATATGCGCTTCAACTCTGAACCAATCTTATTTACACAGAAGTCTCAAAATACATAAATATATTTATTGAACGTGGGGTAAAATGAATTCACACTAATAAAAAATTATCTTCTCCAAGGCAAGTTTAAATTACTGTCAAGAAAGGTTCTTTTTAGGCCACTAACATTTGGAAGTTTAATGTTATTGACTTGTAAAATGTAAATTACAGTCAGTCACCTGTTTAATTAATGCTATACTTGCAAGTAGGAAGAAAATAAATTTAATCAATTCGTTCTAATAAATTTAATATTTAGTTTAGCAACACGTTGAGCGTTGTTGCACAGATTGAAAAATCATGACCGATACCTGGAAGACCAGATTTCATAAATATGATTCGTATGGATCGAGTAAAAAAACCATTGGTGAATAATGCGCATCTAACTGTAGATTGAATTTGGAGCGGATTTGTTTGCAGCATAACATTTTTTTTCGTTCAGAGATTTTGATTGAAAAGAAATTGGTTTACTAAACTGATACATCTATGTTGTCCTCTAATTTAGGTCACGTACATACAAGCTGAAAGTAACTTTTTTTTAAACGACTCACTATATTTAAATATATATGTGTTAAATATGTCGGTCATGTTCAGTAGACAAGTAATTGATTTTTTGCCACCAGATACTGGCATTTTAGAAAAGCAGCACATCATTTTGTTTTTTGAATGAACATATATTCTTATGTCGATAGATTAAAAATGGATTTCAAGCCCCACTGTTACGATTGTAAATGGTTTTCTAACAATGTATATGAAAGGCACCATCCAGTCTGTCCTTTTTGATAAACCTGAAATACGATAAACTTGTGTCCTGGATATTCATGCGCTACAGTTTGAAGGAAACTTTCAGCCGGGCTAAATTTAGAACAAAATATCAGGGAGAATCGGGAGAGAGTGAAGCTATTTGAACGAAAACAGGGAAAACGAGTCTGAATGATGATGCGGAATATTTTCATGTTAGCTCTCTGTGAAAGGAAGCGTCTGTCTTTCTGGATTAATAACAGTAGGGATGCTAAGAATAAAATAATGCAACATGCAAAACTGACTTGGTATTGATTCTCAGCAATTTGTTTCGAGAGTGCAACGAAGAACTAGAAATATGTAATTAATTTCGTAATAAAATCAGTGTCGTTATATTATTTTATTGAAATGACATTACCGCAAATTATGCTCGTGTAACTATGTAACTGTATGGTTACCATCTAGATAAATACAAATCATATCTGTGTCTTCTTTTCAACTATTGATTGAAATTTTCTTGTAAAAATTTGATGCATTTTTTATGAAAAAATATGTTATGCTTACATTGCTCTTGCTCCAACAGTTATCAAATAGTAGTAGTAAACATCTTTATTTCTAAAAAAGGCTATCGACCTATCGGTCTTTCTGCCCTTGTTTAATACATGTAGTCTTAATCTAAATAAAAAACAAATATGAAAATTCTCTTATTCTAGCTTAACGATATTATTAAATAAAATTTCAGTGGCAAGAAGAAATATTATTTTATTGTCCACTAGTCAGTTGCGTTTGTAAGTGTTCGAGTAGCGTTAATGTAGGGAAACGGAAGCGGGATTGTCTGGTTGGTCTTGTAAGGCAAAGGGGATTCAGTATGGTCTAGTTGTAGGGGTTGTTTGTCCATTTTGTCTGTAGCTGTATGAGTCTTTCCGAGATCTTTGTCATGTTTGTGCGTTCGTATAGTAGTTGGGTGGGGGGGTTGTGTAGTGGGTTTTGGGGGTGTCTTATTCGTTATCAAATAATTAAATAAAAATATATTTTTTGAATAACCGAAAACGGCATTTTTCACATGGTTCGAAGAGCATAGGCCACGGCTAATGTGCGTCCTAGTGCAAGACCCATTTAGAAAAATATATAAAATATTTGAATTAGAGTTATAGTTAATTTACTGTTTGAAAATGGTTACTGTTTTTGTCCATAGAATAATTGAGCCGGATTTGTAGATCGTGTAAGTCAAGCCAAAATTCCCTTTGCTGAAGCGCGACATGCTTAAATAATACTCGTAGTGCTTGAAGTGAGCTTTAAAGGCAACACATTTTACAGGTTTTTTACCAAAAGAATAAGCCAAATAGCATCAGATCTAGAGAAGATTTGTAGAAGATAGTGAATAGAAGCTAATTTAAGAGAATTTGTTCATCTAAAAGATTTGCCAAAATATGGACGGTCTGTTCGAGATAAAAATGAACCGCTTGACGTTTCACTTTCTGTGGAAGATCTACACCAACATATCTACTACACACCATAAAGACGGCACTTATTGTACATGACAAAACTACTGAGAGAGCAGCTCAGACTCCAAACACTAACAAACAACACAATGACATGGTTTTATAAATGAAGACTAACACCAAACGCGTCAAAAAACCAACTTCTGCTCACAAACCACAAACTCAACGCGGACTCCCCTACAATAATTGCAGACGGCCAAACGACAGAACCAAAGAATGACATAAAATACCTAGGAACCACAATTGACCACAAACTTAAATTCACTAAACACATACGAAACATCATGGCAGAAACAATAAAGAGATCAAAACACTTCCGATCACTAACCTACAAAGACAGAGAAATTAGCACGAACACCGCCACCAAATATAAGCATAGCACGAACACCGCCACCAAAATATATAAAGCTATTTGTGGACCCTTGCTAGACTATGGACATATACTCATGACCAACGGAACAGAAAGGACAAAACGTTATATACAAACAACAGAACAAATTGCACTAAGATTAATAACACGAATAAGACACCCCCAAAACCCACTACACAACCCCTCCACCCAACTACTATACGAACGCACAAACATGACAAAGATTTCGGAAAGACTCATACATCTACAGACAAAATGGACAAACAACCCCTACAACTGGACCATACTGAATCCCCTTTGTCTTACAAGACCAACCAGACAATCCCGCTTCCGTTTCCCTACATCAACGCTACTCGAACACTTACAAACGCAACTGATTACTGGACAATAAAATATTTTTTTCTTGACATTAGAATTGGAAAGTTTATTTAATAAGATTATTAAGCTAGAATAAGAGAATTTTCATCTTTGTTTTTTATTTAGATTAAGACTACATGTATGAAGGGGCAGAAAGACCGATAGGTCGATAGCCTTTTTTAGAAATAAAGTTGTTTACTACTACTATATAGAAAACGTTAACAAGTTTCCTGCCTTCAGCTATGAGACAAAACAAAATAATAAAGAATAAATCGCGTGGGTCCGCAAAGTGGATTCTCGCTGACAACAATTAAGCATAGTTTACAGCCACTTCTAACAAATCCGTTATAAGAGGTTCACTGGCTGGCCATCGGAATATTTATTTCCATTTCTCTCTTTCACTTTAATAATCATGATGTAATCGCCCGAGACAACTGTTTTCTCTTTCTATTTTGCATTTCTTCGGTTTCCAAGTCTTCAATTTTAAGAAGGATGCTCGTATGAGGTGATTCATAAGTTCTACTTTCGTACTCTTGATCTCGTCATAAGCATTTTTGGAATGTCCTAAATAAGTGCTATCTGATTGAATTTACAGAAATCAAGATTAATACTAAAGGAATTCCAGAAATTGGTTACACAATAAGGTGATATTTTACAGCAGGCTACAGAAGCACAACGAAAAATATACGTAATGGGTTACCTGGTATAGTAAAATAGTTCAACTAACGGTCCAACCATCCGTCAGACACATTTGTATGAGATAAGCGCTGTAATTCGTGATCATAATTGGCACATTCGAGAATTTTTCTGTAGTAGTAGATGGATTACTTGCTAGTTATTTCAGAAACCTGGTTTGCTATCTTGATCTATTGAGAAGATTTGTGATGGATTATTGAACATCATGCGATTTCAGCCCAAAATCAATATTAGTCAATGCAAATATTGCCAAGTCATCGAAGGAAATTTAAAGTGTGAAACAACATAATTCGATTTCTTCTTGAGTTCGTCAATTTATAGTATAAATATATTGCATTTAAAAAAATATAGTTTCTCGAAAATGCCAGGAAAAAGTTTAGCAATCGAATTCAACAAATGCGAGCTACATTTACATACATACCTCCCTCGGACCAACAGACTTTTCAGCAAAATAATAATATCATGTATGTATTAGGCAGCAAATTGTCACAAGGTATACGGATGATAACTCATATGAAAAAATCATAAAGGTATTGTAGTTAATGATAGAAAGAGCGACATTCATGCTGTAAAAACTTATTTCTATCTATCTAAATACATCATCTGTTGCGGAACCACCAAGAAATCAAAAAACATGTGTTCAAAATATAAGATCTGAAGGCATGCCAGAAATATCAATAAACGAAATTCGCACCGCCTTGAGTTATATGAAGAATGAAAAATGCCCTGGAGAGAATAGAATAACAACCGAAATGCTGTATTCAGATGGTTCAGATCTTTTGCTGCAATCATTTAAAATATTGTTTAACAGATGCTTAGGAGGAAAGCCGCATATCAACAGAATGGCAAAATGCAGAAGTTATTTTAGAATTTAAGAAAGGCGATAAGAAAGACATTGAAAACTTCCGTCCGATAAGCCTGCTCTCACATATATACAAGCTATTCTCAAAAATATTATTCAACCGACTAACACTCAAATTTGATCTATACCAAGCAGGCTTTTGACTTAAGACTGACAAAGTTCCGATTGGCATAGGAGTTCGCCAAGGTGACCCATATCCCCAAAACTCTTCACTCTGGCTTTCAAAGGCGCTTTCAAACAAGTAAATTCGGAAAATAGGGGTATTAAGATTGACGGTTGCTATGTAAATCACCTGACATTCACAGACGATATTGTCGTCATAAGTACTGAACTGGAGGATATGCTTCGTGAATTGAATGACTCTGCCAATCAAGTAGGTCTTAAAATGAATTTAAAGAAAACGAACATATTGAGCCCACAAAATCCACAAATTTCATTAAACGGCATGGACATGTATACCTTGGACACACAGTAAAGATTGGCAAATAAAATCAAACGGCAGAAATTTCCGGAAGAATTGGTTTGTCATGGGCAGCTTTTGGTAGGCTACGCTATATATTTGAAGATTCCACACTACCTGTGTGTCTCAAAGAAAGATGTACGAGTCTTGTGTTGTACCGGTGGCCACCTATGGTATGGAAATTATTACTCATTCGGAGGCAAACTCAGACAAGCAAAGAAGAACACAACTGGAAATGGAAAGAAGGATATTAGGAGTAAGAAGAAGAAGAAAGAAAGGGGGGGTCCCACCTCCCACGTACCACTCCCATATTAGGAGTAAGTTAGACTTACTCCTAAAAGCCAGAGGATGCGAAACGAGGAATTACGAAGACAAATAAAAATAATAGATATCATCGAACGAGTGGCAAATTTAAGTGGGTGGGACATGTGGCAAGAGAAGCATTTAACGGATGGACATATAAGATATTGCACTGGAAACCGAGGGTAACAAAAAGAAGTGTCGGAATACCACAAAACGATGGTTGGAAGACATTAAAAATAAAGCGGGGAGGTCTTGGTTTCAACTTACCCAAGACGGAAATGCATGGAAAGCTGAAGGAATGGCCTACGCCGAGCAGTGGACTGACAGGCTGATGGAGGAGGAGGACAGCAGGAACTAGAATTCGTTTGACTGCGCGTTGGTTCTTTATGTACGCTTTTCAGATTCGAAATATCCATTATACTCTTAGTAATTCATCTCCTATTATAATAGTATACTTCATACCCTGATTTACTTGAGCTCGATCGATGCCATACCGAATGTACGGGCACGATTCTGCTGAGAGGTTGCACAAACGTAATTCTTTTGCGTTGTAATTCTTGAGGCTTTTAATTTGGTCATTTCAATCCGGATTAATTATTTCACATATCTATTATATTGTTCCTTATACTTTCATAACTTTGATTTAATTATCAGATTTATATTATTATTGTTGCATATAAAATTTTTTAAAAAATTAGTCAAACTAGCTGTTGAAAGATGTTTGTAACATCTTTAGAAATAAAGATGTTTACTACTACTATCAGATTTATATTATTATTGTTGCATATAAAATTTTTAAAAAAATTAGTCAAACTAAATATGTTTTTTCGTACGTTCGTTTACAACCATCAGGGTTGTGAACACTTGATTTTGCGATTATGAGATTACATTCTTTCCCAAAGAGAGAGAGAGAGAGAGACACTTGTGCAATTTTAACTTTATTTCCAATATTTCAACAGTTTAAAATATAAAGTTAAAACAAAATTGGTAAAGCAAGTGAGAATAGAAGATGGTTGAAGTGTTATCAGTTTTTCTTCAGTTTTTTGGAATAATGTTTTCTTTATATCTATGGAAGTGATTGTAACCGTAATGTAATTTACGTACATTTTAATAAATAATTATTTACATTAATTAAGGGTGTTAATGCTAATATTTCTGCAAACGTTTTCCATTTTTTCGCTTTGCTTTCAATGTTAGTCACGAAAATTCGGCATTATGATCAATTGTTTAGAATTGAGTAAATGCCTATAACATAATCCTACTTAGGACCAAGTACGTTAGAGGAGTAAGTTACGTAATATGTTACAATCTAAAAATATTCTTAATGGGTTACCTGGTGTAGTGAAACAGTTCAAATAACGGTCCAACCGCCTGTCAAAAACGTTTATATGAGATATACTTTGTAATTCGTGATTATAATTGGCACATTCGACAATTTTCTTTGAGAAGCAGATTGCAATGATAATATCAGATTTCTGGTTGATTCAAATGCCCGTTAGGCATACATTATTATTAGGCGGAGTGTGACCAGATGATCAATACATTATACATTAGGCTATTTTTTTAAAGCGACTATTAATTATTTGCATAGATAATGTATACCTGTTTCGAGACGTGCTGATTAATTTGCCAATTAGTAAATTTCTCCAATTTTTTGCCGACTCATAGTGAATTTTAAACAGATGACTAATTTTAGTCAGAAAATCATTTAAATTGTGCTATTGATGGGATCGATTTTATCTAAACGGAGTTATCACGTCTGATGGCTAGAAAATAGGGTCACCTTAGTAAATACCAAAGGTTTTAGATATGGAATTAATTTTTTGTATATTTCTTTTTCCTGACTGTACTTTAATTCATTCCAATGTATTCCTGGGTTTTCAGTCAATTTTATTGTCACTAATTATGGTGTTATGTGATGAGCCCTGCGTTTCGTCCCGGGTCTACCTATTGGACTCGTCAGTAAGGCTTAGGTAGACCCTGCCTTATACGCCAGACATCGGTTCTACGTGTTCGGACGTAAATGAACCGAGCCGGTATAGATCTTCTGCGGTGAGATATTGGCAACCCGTGTTGCCGATTAGCATTAGATTGAAAACCACTCGTTCCATTCTGCTTTTTTTTCTCCCAAGCATCTTTCCCAGTCAGGAAAAAGAAATATACAAAAAAGATATAGATGCTTGGGAGAAAAAAAGCAGAATGGAACGAGTGGTTTTCAATCTAATGCTAATCGGCAACACGGGTTGCCAATATCTCACCGCAGAAGATCTATACCGGCTCGGTTCATTTACGTCCGAACACGTAGAACCGATGTCTGGCGTATAAGGCAGGGTCTACCTAAGCCTTACTGACGAGTCCAATAGGTAGACCCGGGACGAAACGCAGGGCTCATCACATAACACCATAATTAGTGACAATAAAATTGACTGAAAACCCAGGAATACATTGGAATATGGAATTAATTCATGAAGAATTGTAAAAGGTGAAAAAACTTGCTTATTGTTGCTCATAAATATAGGAGTAATTCGTCCAAAACACGTATTCAGTGGGCGAGTGAAATAGTTTGAACCATGTTTTTGGATTGATTTTGCTGTTTATATTAGGATGCAGCAAAATACAAAAAAAATATGTCAAAATGTCACGTTGATATTCACCAGCATATGCTTCAGCATATTCAGCATATGTTCAATATAAACGATTAAAGCAGGAAATAGGAACGAGAAAATCATCGGTTTAGGACAACATTTGTTTTGGGAACGGTTAGAATTTTCCCTGAGAAGTAGATCTATTAGTCTTGGCATTAATCTAAGATGGCTGATTGATTAAAGGGCCCGTTATGTTTGTTAGACGTACTATATTTTATGAACTTGAAATGCTTCACCTGAAGCTATTGTTTGCATTTTAATCCACGTTTACTAATAGATCTTTAAATCAATTATTTTATGAACTTCAAACTTTAAAGCTCAAGTAAATTTTATCAGGTTTTAAGTACTGTAGTCGCATTTGGTGCCTTCAAAAAAGGTTTCAAAAAAGGAAAAAGAGTGAGTTTTTCGGACTGTTAGTTCGAAGAGAAATAGGAAAGCATGAATGGCATGCATCTTCAAAGGTTTTCTCGAAACAGTGGTTGACTAGCAAATCATCTTAGAAGATGTAAGGCTCCCTTATTTGCGAAAAGTCAGGAAGAAGAATTAGTAGCGGTCGGTTGAAAATTGGTTCTGGAGGTGTTTAGTGGTGGTACATCTAAAAACATAGTTTCTTCTAAAAATAGAATGTTATTTAAAGAAAATGGCTTTAAAACTGAACAACAAAGTTTACCGAATGAATAACATCCAGTAAACATTTTTCATTTTTAAAAAACACAATTTTAAGTGTATTTAGAGAATTATTTCTGCTTTTAACTTGGCTTTCAGGGCAACTAAGTAACATCAGTTTTTAAAATATATTTTTTAACAGAATATAATTAATATCGATTGCATTCCATAGATGGATCATGTAATATGTATATTCTATATTAGGAAGTACAACCGCAAATTAAAATTAGCCAACTTTCAACATTGTGGAAAATCCCATAAAATCAGTGTCAAGAGTGATCGTATAATATACAAAGTGTCCAGAAATTGTAGGTCAACAATGATAGGGAGTACAGAAAAACTGAAAATAAATCCAGTACTTCATATATAGTTTTTTCTGATTTGGCTTCCTTGTGAAATTATGAGCTTTCAAAGTGACAAAGCTGACAGTGAATTATTGCACCGTTTATTTGGGGTTTGTGAAATGTTTGTAACAAAAGTAGCTTATGTTTTTGAATTGGAAATTTATAGAAAATCCTGAGAAAAATCCTGTTATTGAACAGATGCGAAGGTCAATATCAACTTTTAGACACCCTGTATATGAAGACAAATTATTTCGCTAGAAACCTATCTTTTGTTGCTAGAAGTAACAAGCACAAGTACACTTTGCCATGCAAAAATTTGGTTCTTCAGGTTTTAATTGTAACACATATCGGTTTTTGTTAATATTATTGTTTTTGCGATGAATAATAAATGTTTGTATTCTTTAATTGCATATTAGCTACAAACATATGACTCAGATGAATTGTAGTTAAACGACACATTTTGCGGAATTCATTTTGGGATTTCCATTTTGCGGAATTTGTTAGTAAATAGATGAAAGCATGATTATCGAGTAGACATTTTTCGGACTGTTGCCGCCTTTGAAAAAAGTTTAAAAGTTGTAAAGGATTTTCAGTATTGTTTTCTTTTAAGTTTTCCAATTGTATGTAAATATATTAATCTGCAGCCTTTCGATCCTTCACCTGTCTTAGTACGTTTTACGAGAAGCCCTGGTACGTTTTTTTTGTTATCGATAAGGTTTGAGAATTGCTATCATATGCCCCTTCTAAAAGGGGAGTTGTGGGGCTCTGGTTTGTGATCGTTAATTTACGGTTAATTTAGCCTAGCTGCTTCAGCCTCTAATTTGCATCATCTACAGGTGGCCGGATTGGGCAGACCCAGGACCAAAAATCAGAATAATAAAACACTCAGCTAATACTACTCATCAACATTAGTGCGACCAGAAGTCTGAAGAGATTTGAGATATTTTTAACTAAAATCTATTTCATTTCATTCAGATAACCAATATTTTCTGCTTTATATTTACTTGTCTCATTTTAAATAGTTGAAATTAGAGATAAAAAATACATTATGGAAATATTCAACAAAAACCATTAGGATATTTATACTGCTTAGCTTTCATGCCGTTTTCTAGTTCTAGAAAATAGACTTATTATCTGACTGTCCTCAAACCTTTTCATTATAATTAACTAGACTCTCAACACATGTTTCAAGGTATGAAAAAACAAAAAATCACCGATATATTTATGCTCTCTAAGCCGCAGTGTTCTATGTAAGATCCAAAGTCTTATGTAAGATACTTGCATTTCTCCAACGATTTAGAATAATCGTTAAATACACTAAAAAATAAATAGAAATACAACTTTTGTGATTTACATTATAGTGTCGAAATGTTTGTTTATTAGTGAACAAACAAGCATTTGGAATGTCAACACGTTTGAATAATGCATGCTAGGAATGAAATTTCAGTTTTTAGTTATCTGTTTTTTTAAGAAAGCGGCTCAGTGTTGACGTCAATGCATTCCGTGTTTTTGTAATTCCAGGTCGTATATTAGTAATTTTGGTTCTTGGGATGGTGAAAGTATTACAACATTGTTTCTTCCAAATTCATATTGAATAGTTTGAACACGTACTGGCTCTATTTTCGCATTCAGGAAGCTTTTTCACTCTATGCAATCTGGTTCATAACATCGGGGATAAGTTATTTAAGCATAAACGTTGTTCAAATTTATTAGTTTGCTAACGTTAAAAGTAAAAAAAAACGAAATTCGTTAAAATAAGAAACAAACATAATCAACAACGCTATGGAATCCAACAAATGCAAACATTTAATTTTGATGGCGCATGACATAGAAACAATAAAGAGAACTAATCTATGCAAGTCGCAGAAGAACTTAAACCCTACATCTGACCAAGACATTGAATTGAATATCTAATACTCGTCTGTTCTAACTGTGTAAGAAAATGAATAATATTACTGTTAGGTGCTTAAAACCATACCTTTCATCCTGATTAAGTTGCATTTCTACTACTTTCACATTTCACACTGTGCATACAGGAACATTACACATACAAGGATTACTTGCATAACTTACATTGTTGTTATTACAATGTTACAAAAAAGTAGTATTATATGTAAGTAAATATCTGTTTATTTATCTATGCTTCTTAGAGTATCCATCTACCTCACATTTTGCCTGATAAAACGTTTATTTAAATATGCTTCCCGTTCTATTTAGTGTCTGTAAATTTAATTATCGAGATGCTATTCTTTGTATTAAAAAGACTACTAAATACTAAATAAATTTAGATAAAAAATTATTCAAGCATCATTACAATATCTATATGTATATACTTATAATACTACCACCGTACCATTAATCACTTGTTAACCGAGTTGAAGCATGTCCGTCCTGGTAACACCATGGCAATGAATTTCTGCTTATCAGCTATTTAATTACATTCGGTGATTAAAGAATTATTAAACATTATTTTTCAAGAATTGAAATTCTAGTAATGTTTTTCACAAAGTCATGTTCTTCGACGTAAATTGACGGCAAAAATACAAAATGTGATGAATGAAGATTTGCCCTTGGTATTAATATCCCAGTTTTGCGACATCATGGTTTTAAAAGGCAAAAGCTGAGTTTTTGTAATTAATAGGACCATCTATTTATACAATGAGAAGAATGGCATTTATTATTATGTGAGTAAAATTGCAAATAGCGGTAGTATTAAGTCCAAGAATATGCATACTCTGTTGGAACGTTTGGTATACTAGATCAACTAATTTCACCAAATTATAATAGTGCCAGATAAAGCCGTCATTAAAGGTAGAGTAATACATTGAATTTAATTTCAATTTTAGATCAGATCAAGTTTAACAAAGTCGCGGAAATTGCTCTGTAAGTGTGTTACCGTGTTCTACGATCGATTTCATTTCATTATCCATTTTTAAAGGTATTGATGTCAAATCTACGGAGCACCGTCATTCATTAGAAAGTTATGAGATAATTCGCTTTTGATACCATACACTGGATTCGATAATATGATATACACTGCTTGACAAAAATCTAGGATTTGTTTAAAATTTAAATAAAAAAATTATTGAAAATACTTGCCGAATATGCATCTATTATCACAGTTCTTCCACACAGTCAGAGAGTTACATTCAGCTTTAAACAAGCGACTTGATAGTCTCAGCTGAATGGATGATAAAGAATGACAATATTATTCTCTGAATAATGATTCTGATTACATTTCTTCGTTCGATTACGGAGTTATTAGGACTGTTTTGTCCACATGAAAGCAGTATATATTTGAAAAATTATCGAGACAACTTTTATTAACATGGTATATCAATATATTTAGTCGAAAAATTACATAATATTGGCAAAGTGTAACGCGCGGACCTCAAAGATTACAAGAGTGTTCCATTTATAACATTTCAGGTTACATACATACCTAGTTTAAAACTAATTATTGCAAACCTACTTAAGTCGATGTCGATACGTATAGAAAATGTGCACTTCAAGATTGCATTGCTTTACTTAACCCATGATCTACATTTTTGTTAAGAATTTAATACCAAAAGTTCACCTAGAAATGTATTTTGCAATAGCCGTCTATACTTATTTTTATTTATGATAATTGCATATGTTATAGTTTGGGCGAATAATTAACGTTTTAAACTTTGAAGTTTTGCTCTTTCAATCACCTTTTTGGAATCTCTATATTGAGTCCTAAGAAAATTTTCGATATAAGCAGTTCTATCTTCTTTTTCAAGTCCTCTTTAGGCGTAATTCCACTTCGGATTGTTTAAGTGAAGCCGTAGAAAACTGTTGTGGGGACTGTTTCTTCCAAGACGATGTCGCGCAACACATCAGCGCTGTTCTTACAGGAATCGCACTGAACTAGTCGGGTAATGAGGTCAAGTAATTTCTTAGATTACTACCTGTATCTCATATACATGTTAGACCTTTATATTGCATCAAAACGAATAGAATTTGCTTTGGAATTGATTAAATGGAAAATTTTGTTAATACTTCAATTTACAGAAGTAAACAATAACTTCTTTGAATACTTAAAATTTGATATTGTGGAAATATTTGCTTTTGGTTAATTGGTTAGAAAATTTGGCATCCGGTTATCCAATCAATTCATTTCTTCTAAAAATGTTCTTCAAATAAAGGGATCTGCAACATTGTCTTACCTCAAAACCAAGTGCATGGTCACTTGGATCAAGGAGTAATTTTAATTTCCATCATCTATTATTTTGTAACTATGGGCAAGGTAAGCTTTAAGAAAAAAGTAAGAAAAATGGCGATGATTTGAAATAATGCAATAGAATAACTGATGTTGACTTTCACAATGATAATTTCTACTTTTCCTTATGACAGAAAAAAAGAAAATATGCACTTTCTTCTTCTTATTTCATATAAATATCCAGAGCTGCGCATGACTGAAATATTGTGGGACATATCTAGAAGGCATCGACAAAATTAAAAAAAAAACAATTTATTCCCAACGCCACCAAAACATATAAAGCTATTTGTAGACCCTTGCTAGACTTTGGACATGTACTCATGACCAACGGAACAGAAAGGACAAAACGTTATACACAAACAACAGAACAAATTGCACTAAGACTAATAACACGAATAAGACACCCCCAAAACCCACTACACAACCCCCCCCACCCAACTACTATACGAACGCACAAACATGACAAAGATCTCGGAAAGACTCATACAGCTACAGACAAAATGGACAAACAACCCCTACAACTGGACCATACTGAATCCCCTTTGTCTTACAAGACCAACCAGACAATCCCGCTTCCGTTTCCCTACATTAACGCTACTCGAACACTTACAAACGCAACGGACTAGTGGACAATAAAATGATTTCTTCTTGCCACTGAAACCTTATTTATTTAATAGTATTGTTAACCTAGAATGGGAGAATTTTCATATTTGTTTTTTATTTAGATTAAGACTGCATGTATTAAACAAGGGCAGAAATACCGATAGGTCGATAGCCTTTTTTAGAAATAAAGATGTTTACTACTACTATTGTTAACCTAGAATAGGAGAATTTTCATATTTGTTTTTTATTTAGATTAAGACTGCATGTATTAAACAAGGGCAGAAATACCGATAGGTCGATAGCCTTTTTTAGAAATAAAGATGTTTACTACTACTATTGTTAACCTAGAATAGGAGAATTTTCATATTTGTTTTTTATTTAGATTAAGACTGCATGTATTAAACAAGGGCAGAAAGACCGATAGGTCGATAGCCTTTTTTAGAAATAAAGATGTTTACTACTACTATTCCCAATTTAACATAATTCCATTCAACCTTAACTCAACGGCTATTAATCGAATTGAAAATATCTCCGAAATATATCTACGAAAATAAGTTTTTCGCAAGACGATGTTTTTCTCATATAAAAACAGTTCCAATAAAAAAAATAGAAAGGTACTCGTGCAAGTTTTTTAAGGTCCAATCCGCGTTCAATAGGTACATTTTATTCACGTACACATCATAAAAAGTTTTTTAGCTGGATTATTAAAATTAAATAATTATGCAAAATATTTCGTTTTTCTAATTGGAAGTTAGATATTAATTATATTATATAAATTAATACTTATTGTCTTCCTCATCAATTAATTGAATTATAAAGGAACAATCTTCAAACATCTACAAAATGTTAGTATCATGCGGCTGCTTCAAATCCGAAATGGTGATTAAATGAAAAATACTTTAATAAAAGATGAGTAGAACAAACTGTTAAAATCTGGATCCCACAATTCCAAATAATCCATCTGCTATAGAAAAGAAGCTTCTAACTATGCAAATCTTTGAAGTAAAGTAAAGTAAAGTAAATTAAAATACAAGTAAAGTTAATAATAGTCCCTGTATTGATTGAGTTTAGTTATTTTCTATGATGAGCTCAAGTAATTAATGTGCCTGAGGTTAATAAAATTAACGTATTGAGTAAAGGCATTTCTAAAGGGTGAAAAAACTGATTTCTTTGAGTGGTGAACTTATTCCTAATTCAATACTAAGGGATAAACTAGAATGAAAAAGTGATAAAGAAAAGCTATAAGAAATACAATTTCAGTAAAGCTAGACGATGTTTCCTAAGAGGATTGTTATCTAATTTGAGTAATTCACATTTTTCAATTAATATAGGAATCATCTGCTCATTTTAATAAATGAGATTGCAATTTGCATTCCCTACGACAAGAATATCAAACATTTAAGAATCAAATGTGCGCATTTTTGGAAATGATTTGGTTATGTTTAAACAGTAAAAATAATATTCTGGAAAAGACACGCGAACTTACGGTGACAAAATGCCACATCCGAATATCATCAATTTGTTAAGACTCGAGCTCGGTTGTACCTTCATTTTAACCTTATTTTAATTAGCTTTGACACGCTCTGATTTGAAAATATATTTTCAGACCAAAAGCACGAACCACATCTCTTCCAGTAGTAGTAGTAATCTTTATTTCTAAAAAAGGATTTCGACCTATCGGTCTTTCTGCCCTTGTTTAATACATGTAGTCTTAATCTAAATAAAAAAACAAAGATGAAAATTCTCTTATTCTAGGTGAATAATCTGATTAAATGACCTTTCCAATTCTAATGACAAGAAAAAATTATTTTATTGTCCAGTAGTCAGTTACGTTTGTAAGTGTTCGAGTAGCGTTGATGTAGGGAAACGGAAGCGAGATTGTCTGGTTGGTCTTGTAAGACAAAGGGGATTCAGTATGGTCCGGTTGTAGGGGTTGTTTGTCCATTTTGTCTGTAGATGTATGCGTCTTTCCGAAATCTTTGTGATGTTTGTGCGTTCGTATAGTAGTTGGGTGGAGGGGTTGTGTAGTGGGTTGGGGGGGGGGGGGGGTCTTATTCGTGTTATTAGTCTTAGTGCAATTTGTTCTGTTGTTTGTATATAACGTTTTGTCCTTTCTGTTCCGTTGGTCATGAGTATATGTCCATAGTCTAGCAAGGGTCTACAAATAGCTTTATATATTTTGGTGGCGGTGTTTGTGCTAATTCCTCTGTCTTTGTAGGTTAGTGATCGGAAGTGTTTTGTTCTCTTTATTGTTTCTGCCCTGATGTTTCGTATGTGTTTAGTGAATTTAAGTTTGTGGTCAATTGTGGTTCCTAGGTATTTTATGTCATTCTTTGGATCTGTCGTTTGGCCGTCTGCAATTATTGGAGGTCTTCCATTATACAAGGGTACATGATTTAAGAGCCAACGATTCTCCACCACATGTAAAATTTTCTCATCAAGTTGTAAGGTACCACAAATGATTTGAGTAGAATTTTATCATCGGATGAATTATTTTTTTCAAGAGGTAAACCATTTAAGAATCATCTAATTTTTTAAATTTCTAAAATCCCTGAATACGAGTGCTGTCTCGGGAACAACTTTCAAAATAGGTTCTGTTTTAATATATCAGTAGGATACACTACCACACAGCAGCTAGTTTAAATCGCCATCATAAAGTGTTTTTAATGAGATGGCATGATTCTTAGGGGCATTCGCAAAACTGGATTCTAAAAAAACTAGAACCATGCATTAACGCGACTAAAAATCAAATGAAAGAAGGTCCATTAAAAATTGTTTATTCCTCCCAAAAAACCTGAACTTTGGGAAATAGGATCTTGGAACTTGTACTTCAGTATCAAAATGGTTAGGCTTTAGTGGCAATTGCTTCAAACTGGTGACTTTTTCACAATTGGTCGTAGAAAGATTGAAAAATTCACTGATGAAAAAGTAAAATGTATTTTTATATTTATATCCTCCGCGCCTTAATGATACTTAGTATCAAACTAGTTGGCTTGTGGCAATTGCTTCAACTGGGACTTTTCACAATTGGTCGTTAGAAACATTGAAAAATTCACTGATGAAAAAGTAAAATGTATTTTTATATTTATATCCTCCGCGCCTTAATGATACATTTATGATTCGAGGTCATTATGTTAATGACCATTACGAATTTAAGCCGTTTGGGAATTATTTGAGAAAAATCGTCCTGGTGTTTTCGCTTTGTTCAGCTAATCTCAGGATACCTTTTTAATTACTGGGAAGTACAAACCACATCACTTAAAAAATAAAAAAAATACAAATGGCAACAGCGTCCAATTAGAGTAGTAAATATCTTTATTCTAAAAAGGCTATCGACCTATCGGTCTTTCTGCCCTTGTTAATACATATAGTCTTAATCTAAATGAAACAAATATTGAAAATTCTCTTATTCTAGGTTAGCAATACATTTTAAATTAAATAAAGATTCAAGTGGCAAGAAGGATTATTTTATTGTCCACTAGTTCCGTAGCGTTTGTAAGGTTCGAGTGGGTTAGTGTAGGGAAACGAAAAGCGGGGCGGGAGGTTGGTCTGGTCTTGTAAGACAAAGGGGATCAGTATGGTCCAGTTGTAGGGGTTGTTGCCTTTTGTCTGTAGCTGTATGAGCTCTTCCGAGATATTTGTCATGTTTGTTGGTTCGTTTATAGTAGTTGGGTGGGGGGCGTTGTGTTTTGGTTTTGGGGGTAGTGTTTATGCAGTGGTTATAGTCTTAGTGCAATTTGTAGTTGTTTGTTATATAACGTTTTGTCCTTCTGTTCCGTTGGTCATGAGTATATGTCCATAGTCTAGTAAGGGTCTACCAAATAGTTTAATATTTTGGTAGCGGGTGTGTTGTGCTAATCCTCTGTCTTGGTAGGTTAGTGATCGGAAGTGTTTTGTTCTATTTGTTTGTTTCTGCCCTGATGTTCGTATGTGTTATTGAATTTAAGTTTGTGGTCAATTGTGATTCCAAGGTAATTTTACGTCGTTTTTTGGTTGTGTCGTTGGCCGTCTTGCAGTTATTGTAGTGGAGTCAGCATTGAGTCTGTGGTTTGAGCAGAAGTGGTTTTTGACGCGTTGGTGTGAGTCTCCATTTATAAAACCATGTCATTGTGTTTGTTGTTAGGTTTGGAGTCTTTGAGCTGCTCTATCGTAGTTTTGTCATGTACATAAGTGCCGTGTAGTCTGCGTATTGTAATATGTATGCCGACTGTCGATTTGATTTTGGTCTGGTAAGTTGTAATGGTATATGTCATGGCAGTATATATTGTAGCAGAAACGTGAGAGCGGGAATCCTTGAGTGTAAGCCCTTGTTTCAGGGGAAAAAGGAAATGACAGTGTTTTGTCCAATTCGTACTTGTAGTTGTCTGTTTTCTAGTAAGTTCTTTATGGTGTGTAGTAGATATGTTGGTGTGTGAGTTTGTTTAGTTTTGTATAGTAAGCCTCTATTGCCAGACACTGTCAATAAGCCTTGTTTAATGTCCATAAAAACAGGCAAGATGTCTTTCTGTCAGATTTAGGTGCGTCCAATTATTTTAACCTAAATAGACATATTGAAAGTAAAGTTACAAATTTCCTCATTCTTGATTTTTCTTTTCTATCAAAGCAAACTATCCAGGGAATTTTCTTTATTCGTAATGTGTAAATGGCGTTATAATAATTGAACTAAAAAACCAACTAATTTTGGACAGTTACACATTTATTCTAATTTATCAAATCGGGCACTTGAAGATGTTTAACCTTTTTGTCGACTTATCAAGCTTACGGGCGGAATAAAACCAACTAGCTTTCTTGAAGTGCTTCCTGTAACAATTTTTGATTCAAGAGATCATGAAATGCAGGGTTCAAAGTGTATTTTTCTTCTTCTCTTATTCTAGGTTAATAATCTTATTAAATAAACTTTCCAATTCTAATGACAAGAAAAAATTATTTTATTGTCCAGTAGTCAGTTGCGTTTGTAAGTGTTCGAGTAGCGTTGATGTAGGGAAACGGAAGCGGGATTGTCTGGTTGGTCTTGTAAGACAAAGGGGATTCAGTATGGTCCAGTTGTAGGGGTTGTTTGTTCATTTTGTCTGTAGATGTATGAGTCTTTCCGAAATCTTTGTCATGTTTGTGCGTTCGTATAGTAGTTGGGTGGAGGGGTTGTGGACATGAAAATATTTTAATAAGTATCTACTCCTGTAACTTTTTCCCCGTTCAAAGTAGTATCCGTCCCGCATCCTAAATGACTATTAGTCTCAAATCCATCGGCAATCATTTCTGTTGCTCGATGGGTCAATTTGACAAACACTATTGAATGGATGTTCTAATTTGAGGACGGCTATTTTATAATTAGACCGCATTCAAATAATAGCAAACTAAGCGATTTAGTTGCGAAAAAATTGAAGATAATTGACCTGCATGCATATGTAGAAAGTCATTCATTAGTATAACTTTGGCTGGTGGCTTGACATTGTAACTAATTCTCGAGCTTGAATAAATTTGAAACACTGTAAGCTGCTGAATGTCAAATATAGATAATTAAATTGTCTATTTAGTATCTCGATAGTTTTCTAATGCAATTAGGTATTATGTAATTGAGCGGCACAGGTTTAAGCTGACATCGCTCATATTAGTTGCAAGTTTTGTCTCAACACAAACGATTATTTTTTACTATAGAATAGGAATAATTATTGGAAAGATTATAAATATGTTTAATATAAAGCAGGCTTTTGGCCTTTATTACAATCTCGCTTAGCTTCATCACAATCAGGTCACTAGAATTACTCCGAGTCCATTTGATTTTGATATGTCTTAAGTACTTAGTGGACATTATTATTTAATACTTATAATATTTAACAAAATCAACCTGTTCATTTATTAATTTATCAAATAATTAAATACCATGTTAATTTAAATTTATTTTAATTAAAAATCGGTTTTATTTGCATAATGGTGAGTAGCTCTTTGAAGTTAAGCTCTTAATTGTGAATAAATATTTTTCATATGATTAAGCTTTGATATTGATCCATATTTTAACAGGTCACCGACATCTATGGATGTGTGACACAAAAGTCCACTGACTTATTACATGTTGGATTTGATTGAATTTAGATTGATCCATTCAAGGTCAAGAAGACCAGAGCGAAGCAGGTCTCAGGATTTCCCATACTCGAAGCTGGGCCAATAAAAAAATTACATTAGCATATTACATCGTTACCTTTCTCTAACTGTGCTGACTGGGTATGCCGTATAAACTCTTTCCGTATACTGCGGGAAAAGTTAAAAATAAAAGTATTTTGACCTTGACCTTAAAGGCATTCACAGCGAAATGAAGGATGTTATTCAGCTTGGAGGAACAAAAACGTCCCAAAAGCCGTTAGATTTTAAATTGCGAGTATTCCATTGACCTCTCTATTTCATTTTATGCGCATAACTCCGTTCTAGGTTAGATTATGTCTGAAATTATTACGATATTGTATAAGCCTTAGATATTATTGGCGAGAAAGCTAATAAATAATTATTACCTGTTTGTACAGTTCTTTTTACATCAGATGAAAGCAGTTGGTTTTGACCGCTGATCTACTTTTGAAATGGTTGCTGCTTATTGATAGTTTTCAGGGATTTTTTTGCACATTTCATGTTTTCAATCAGTATTGATTGATGAGATGAATTAAATATTGTCATCTGCAAGAAAAATTATGTTAAGTTTAAAGTTAAAGCAATATGTATGTCTTATATAAATAATAACAAACATAAATGCGGCAACTTATAACACCTAATGAATAATCAATTTTTGTTCTATTTATAATACTTTGGACTTTTTTGATTAAGGATGCTTCAGACAATATCATCCCATACAATGTGAAGGATATGAATCTCCAAACTCATTATTGCTCTATGACCTTGCAATATGGCTCTTGAAGGCAATGCAAGTATGCTGTTTGTTCTGCAGAAGGACTGGGATAAAAAAAAACGTTCAAAATGGGTCCTGTTGATAGTTGCTATCAAATCCTGACTCTAAACAAATGTATTTTGACAAATTTGATACAATTTTTTTTTATATAAATATATGCAACTTCTTTATGTGATAAATTAGATTACGTGTCGATTTTATGCTACCGTCCGCACTGAACAGAAAAGAAGAAAGAGGTAAATAAAGGTAAAAATTTAACAATATGACCCTAAAACAAGACACTTACGGTATGGACAAAGGGAGGCATGGACAAAACAAGTCAAAGTTTCAATATCAATAATTGATAAACATGAATTTTGACACAAAAAGCCAAAATGTCCATCAGTTTCGCTAATTCGAAATTTCGTTTGAAAAGACAAAAATTAAAACGAAATAAATCTAAATAAATAAATACAATCTAGGTCTTCTGGAATTTTACTCTTAAGATGCGAATTTTCTATGTTTGATAATATACGATCTTCTAAGCAAACTTATGCATCCATTTTTATACGAATGGAGCTGTTGAAAATTATTGACCAAGTACAAAGATTTTTCAGTGTGTAGATATTTCAATCTAGATACTTGCGGTTTATATATTTAGTTAGACAGTAATGTGATTTGCAAATCGAATTTTCAATGACAAACATATAAGACCTTGGAAGTTTTGTAAATAGTAAGTCAGCACTTTGGCCAAAGCATCAGCAAAGTAGTCAGATTGGTATCAGTAATATCAGTAATCAGTAGTAATACAGGTTATTACGATACATGATACGAACGCACAAACATGACAAAGATCTCTGAGAGACTCATACAGCTACAGACAAAATGGACAAACAACCCCTACAACTGGACCATACTGAACCCCCTTTGTCTTACAAGACCAACCAGACAATCCCGCTTCCGTTTCCCTACACTAACGCTACTCGAACACTTACAAACGCAACGGACTAGTGGACAATAAAATAATTTCTTCTTGCCACTGAAATCTTATTTATTCAATAACATTGTTAACCTAGAATGGGAGAATTTTCATATTTGTTTTTTGTCTGGATTGGGACTGCATGTGTTGAACAAGGGCAGAAATACCGATGGGTCGTTGGCCTTTTTTAGAAATAAGGATGTTTACTACTACTATTGTTAACCTAGAATAGGAGAATTTTCATATTGGTTTTTTATCTAGATTAAGACTGCATGTATTAAACAAGGGCAGAAAGACCGATAGGTCGATAGCCTTTTTTTGGAAATAAAGATGTTTACTACTACTACTACAGGTTATTTTAGGAACATGAAATTTATTTTTACTATATCGTCTAGATTTCCAATGCCGATAGCTGCATTTTTCACTCTCTATATCTGGCAAACATTTCTTTATAAACAGGGATTGATAGTCATCACTTTAGATATTATGTGTTGGAAATTCTCGTGTGTGTTGGAAATACTCAACATTAGTCAAAGATCCAATATGGACTACTGACTTTGGCAATTTCATTTATTCTTCTCTTATGTGGTCTCAAACTATTTACTTAAGATTGTTTTCTACAGGAGCTCCCGAGTTTCGCAAGTGGCTGCTGCTTACAAAGACATAAAAGAGCCACTTTTATTGGTGTAAGTTTACGGGGAAATTTTACTTTTAAACCCAAAATTTAACTTCACTTTCGGTTCGACTCCGAACGAACTTTCGACTTTAAGCAGAAATGTTTGATATATCAAAGATGTTCGATTTTAAATCGAAATACCCACTTTAAAGTTAATATTTCTTTCTGTTTTCAGAGACCAAATCTGCAAATTGATAGGTTATTATGGTTCCAATTTCCTATTTTAGCCGTTTTCTATCGTTAGGATACAGGCCTCTTTCAAATTTGACCATTGCCTTCGGTTTTGCGCAACTCGATACCAGTTTAAGCCTGCGACCTTCTTTACCTCGTCGTACCATCTTTGCTGTGGTGTTGCAACACTTCTTCTCTCTTCCCAAGGCCTCCATCTGGTGATAGATCCGCTCCAGTGTTCTGTATGTCTGACCACGTGTCCTGCCCATTGCCATTTTTGGGAACCAATTCTTTTTATTATGTGGAATAATTTGGTTTTTTCCCTTATCCATTTATTTGTCTTGTGGTCTATCAGGGAAATTCCTAAAATTCGTCTTTCCATGGCTCTCTGATGTACTTCAAATTTATGTTTGATCTTTCTGGTTATTACCCAGGTCTCGCAACCATATGTGACAACGGGCAGTATACACTCGTTATAGACTTTTGTTTTTAAGGTCATTGGGATTTTCATGCTGAAGATGTACCTTAATTTGGCCAAGGTTTGTATGCTTCTGTCCTTTTTATTGTGCCGTCATGAATCGGTATTGTCTGCATCTGGTGCATTTGTAATAAACTGGGTCTTTGTGTAGTTCATGTGTAATCCTACTTTTGCAGCCCCATCTTGTAGTTCTTCCAACATATCAATCAATTTCTGCTTATCCCTTGCAAACAGTGCGATATCGTCGGCAAATCTTAGATTGTGCAAGCGTTCACCATGTATGTTCAATCCTTTGTTTTCCCATTATAGCTTTTTAAAATATACTCGAGTACTAAAGTGAATAGTTTTGGAGATATTACGTCCCCTTGCCGAACTCCTCTTTTGTTATATGATTCATGAAGTCTTATCGACATTGTTGAAGTCCTATAGATGTTTTCAATAAGGTTTATATAACGTTGATTCACTCTAGCATTTCTCAATGATTTTATTATTGCCCAGATTTCCACTGTGTCGAAAGTTTTTCGAAAACCGACAAAAGCCATCCATAGGCTTATGTTATATTCTGTAGCTTTCCCGATCATCTGCCTTACTGTGTCTAGATGTTCTGTCGTACTATAGTGGCTTCGGAACCCAGCCTGTTCCTTTGGTTGGTAAGCTTCGAGTTTTCGCTCTAAACTGTTTGTAATTATTCTGGTGAATAATTTATATATCTGTAATAGTAGGTTTAGCGGCCTGTAGTTTTCGAGATAAGTCGGGTCACCTTTCTTGTAGATCAGAACAATCTACATCATCTCTACAGCATTCTTCCAATTTTTGGGTATATGTTCTACTGTTGGGCACTCATTGAATATTTCCACTAGTTCTTGTCTCGTCTTGATATCACTTTCTTTAAGCATTTCGGGCAGAACGCTGTCTTCTCTTGCCGCGTTGCCCTTTTTCATCTGGGATAGCCATTTCTCCAGTTCTTCCATATCTATCTCAGGCTTTTCTTCTGAGATGACATTTACAATTCGAATTTTGTCGTCTCTTGTCGTTGTGATTGTTATTTTGGATTCGCACAGATCTCCATAGAAAGATTTCACAACTTTGAGTATCTGTTGTCTTTCTTCTACTATGTTGTTTGTCGCATCTTTTATTTTTGTTATCTCTTTCTTAGGTGTGTTATGTCTTTTACATATATTTAATGCCCTATTCTGTTCTAATATGGATTGTACTTGTTTCGTTTGGTGTTTTAGTATATCTTGTTCCGCCATTTTTCTTGCTGTTTTGTTGGTTTCTGTGTATTCAATAGTGTCCCTTTTACCTTCGGTTAACAGTTTTCTCCCTTTCTCTTGGAGCTGTTTTGTTTCTATCGACAGTTTGTTTGGCGTTTTCTCTGGGGGGCCTATTATCTATTCTGCTGTTTCTTTTATAATTTTTGTTATTCTCCTATGTCTATTATGCAATAACTCTTCTGTTTTTCCTGGATTAAAATTTTCATTCAGCTTTTGTTTGTATGTTTGCTTTCTTTCCGCTATATTTTCTCTGCTTCCTCTCTTCGTCGTTTGTTCCATCTTTCTTTTCCTTTCCATTTTTGTCTTATGAGTAATGTGCATCTTACCATTCTGTGATCACTGCCGTTGTTGAATTGATTGACTACAACTTCGTCCTGTATTATGTGTTTATGGCGGGAGATTATAAAGTCGATCTCATTTTTGGTTTGTCCATCTGGGCTATTCGATGTCCATTTGAGTTTCTCTCTCTTTTGGAAAAAAGTAATTCACTTTCTAGAAAGTTTACTAACATTTTGCCTCTTTCACTTCTGGTGCCCAGTCCGAACTGACATATGTGTGTATCCGTTGGTTCTGCTCCCCTGCCTATTTTTGCATTAAAGTCTCCCAAAATAGTATGCGTCGCTGAGTTCTCTCTTATTGCTCTCGCTATGACTTCGTATGTCGTTTCCGCCTCGTCATCATCATGTGAAGAAGTTGGTACATATGCTTGTATATATTTTAGCGTTATATTTTTCTATATGTTGATTACGACATATATCATTCTGCCAGATATTGATTTCAGGATTTTCAGGTTTGTCGACAGTTTTTGATTTATTAATAGTTGAACTCCTCCATTGCTATCATCGTCGTTCCCTCTGTAGTACATTGTATGTCCTGAATCCAAATGGAGGTATTGTTCTCCTCTTCTCCTTGTTTCGGCTAAGCCTATAATGTCCCAATTTATTTTCTCCAATTCGTACTCTAATTCAAGCAGACGTTCCTCTGTTCCGATTGATCTTATGTTGTGAGTTACAATGTTTAATATGCAATTAATTCGTTATAGCTTTGTTAGGTCCATTATTATTTTGTTTTTTCTTTATGGATGTCGTTCTTTTGCGCCCCCCCCCCCCCCCCGAAACCACGAGGCTGGTACCTCTACCCACCTGGGGTACTTTATTTCGTTTTGATCCCGACATATTTTCTTTTGAAACGTTTTGGCACCTAAAACATCACGCTTGCCGGGCGTCTTAGTGAGTTTTTGTAACAGCCGCTCCTAACCTGGAGAACAGACGCTGTTTGCAGCCGCCCACTCTGGATTAGACGCTGCGTGGGAATCATCTTGGTTTCACCTTCATCTCTTCGAGAACTCATCGGCATGGGTGGCTACCGGCCGACATCGCTCCCTGGATTAAGATTACTTAGCCCTCTCACCACTACAAGGTCAAGATGCCCCTAGAGAGGGTTATTATGGTAACGCAGGCTCAATTGTGTTCACGTCTACCTACATTCTTCGATACTACTGTTCTGCTTGAAAGTAGACGCACGCACCTGGGTGGCCCAAATTCTCAACTTGCGAGTGCAAGGGCCAGAACATTTATTTAGCCATTTCATAAAAAACGCCAATTGTTCGTTGAGTATAAAATAAATTAAAAATGGAGATGCCACACTTGCAATATGTTATAATAGAATTAGTACATAATTTAAAATTAAATAAACATACATGGGACTAGTTGCCACTCTCTTAGAAGCTTGAGAGTTAGTGGCAAAGCTATTTTTCAGCACAAGGTAACTTTGAATTTCCACTGTAATTTAATATGATATTGTAAATTAATTAATTTTCGTGGAAAGTCGCAATGGAACAATTATTTCGATTATTTTCACCTCACGCTCTTTGACTGATTAACATGACAAATCTGAAGTAATTAAATCGAATTGACTTCGTAAAGCGTGTATTCAAATTTTGAGCTTCTAATAGCTTAATTGGAAAATAATTTCTTATTATTCACGGCACGCTTATGGGTCTAAAGTCACAAGTCTAAAGAATGATTTTTTGTATGCAGTTATTGTAACAATTTATAAAGGAATCTCCGCTATATTGCTAAATATTTTATAATCTTTAAATGGTATTATCAAATAGCGAATCAAGCGTATACGTTCTAAAGGTAACGTATACACTTTCTCTAACATTGTGTCTATTTAAGGCAATTTAAATTGAGAACAAGCAAGTAATAACTAGACCAGAATGAAAACAAACTGTAAATTGCTAAAAATAAAAGTACGACTTGCTAAATGCACTTTCTATTAATAATTGAAACCAGAAGAAATTGTTATTTAATTTTGTCAGCAGAAAGCTGAGACCTACTTTGACGCAGTTTGTCAATATGCCCTTGTCGACTTTTTTAAGCGGTTAAACGGCTGTTTTTCTAATAATTATGTCACAGCTAGCACCACTCGACTTGATGGTATAGTTTCGTATTTGAAACATTCATAATTTGGCATTGTAAATCCAAGTTGGGTTTCGAACAAAAAATTGTCTAAAAGACAAGGCGGTGATATTGCATCATCAAGAAAAATCCTGATTAAATATTTAATAATACTACTAAACGATAGCTGAGTTTTCTTGAAAATTGTATTTTGAAAATTGTATTAATTGTGACAATGAGAATATTTTGCATATAAGCTAGGAGTAATTAGCCATGAAAAGTGAAATTAATATTATCCAAAAAGTATTTCTATACCTATAATGTGGTTTCGTGGCATATTTGATTAGTGGTTTTTATTTTTTTCGGTACTTTAATATTAATATTTTCCCGTCAACACATGTAAGGTTTCGTACCGTTAAATTTGTAGATGTGCTTAATTTCCTCAGACTTAATTAGCGGATATATTTGATGAGAATGTAGTTGATAGAGGTAGTTTTGTTAATCAGATTTTTATCCGCTGTGCTAGAAACATCAAATATTTTATGATATCGACTAACTGATTAGTAGGACTTAAGTGTATCCGATAAATAATGTTAAATGCGGAATTTATGGTTTCAATTGTTTCAGGCCGTCTATAAATTTTTAAGCAGCAAAAAATCATATAAATAACGCATTCATCTGTAATGTTCAAAGCCGAGAAAGCAATACTAGGGCAACAGGGCAATGTTCCTCATTTTATTAAACAGGGTCGTTTAATAAAATGGGGAACATTCGGTTTAGTTAATTGCTGATGCAATATGTAGTTTGAGTTTGAGTAACATGCTACTCACTTGCGTGCTGTTCACGCAAACTTGTAAACAAATGACGACTTAGAAAAATATTATGTGTTTGTTGAAAATTTAGTTTGTCTTTAAGGAAACATTTTACATGATCGGGACACGTATTTCTTGATTTTTCTTTTAAATAGAGTTATATAAGTGAAACTAGCAATGCCATGACATATACAATTACAACTTACCAGACAAAAATCAAATCGACAGATCGGCATACATATTACAATACGCAGACGACACGGCACTTATTGTACATGACAAAACTACTGAGAGAGCAGCGCAAAGACTCCAAACACTAACAAACAACACAATGACATGGTTTTATAAATGGAGACTAACACCAAACGCGTCAAAAAACCAACTTCTGCTCACAAACCACAGATTCAACGCTGATTCCCCTACAATAACAGCAGACCGCCAAACGACACAACCAAAAAACGACGTAAAATACCTTGGAATCACAATCGACCACAAACTTAAATTCACTAAACACATACGAAACATCAGGGCAGAAACAATAAAGAGAACAAAACACTTCCGATCACTAACCTACAAAGACAGAGGAATTAGCACAAACACCGCCACCAAAATATATAAAGCTATTTGTAGACCCTTGCTAGACTTTGGACATGTACTCATGACCAACGGAACAGAAAGGACAAAACGTTATACACAAACAACAGAGCAAATTGCACTAAGACTAATAACACGAATAAGACACCCCCAAAACCAACTACACAACCCCCCCACCCAATTACTATACGAACGCACAAACATGACAAAGATCTCGGAAAGACTCATACAGCTACAGACAAAATGGACAAACAACCCCTACAACTGGACCATACTGAATCCCCTTTGTCTTACAAGACCAACCAGACAATCCCGCTTCCGTTTCCCTACATTAACGCTACTCGAACACTTACAAACGCAACGGACTAGTGGACAATAAAATAATTTCTTCTTGCCACTGAAATCTTATTTATTTAATAACATTGTTAACCTAGAATGGGAGAATTTTCATATTTGTTTTTTATTTGGATTGGGACTGCATGTATTAAACAAGGGCAGAAATACCGATAGGTCGATAGCCTTTTTTAGAAATAAAGATGTTTACTACTACTATTGTTAACCTAGAATAGGAGAATTTTCATATCGGTTTTTTATCTAGATTAAGACTGCATGTATTAAACAAGGGCAGAAAGACCGATAGGTCGATAGCCTTTTTTAGAAATAAAGATGTTTACTACTACTACTAAGTGAAACTATTTACACACTCTTCAATATTAGTGATTGCTAAAAATCGAGTTCATATTGACATAAAATATTAGAAAATATGAAATTTCCCGTAATTAATAGAATTGTTTCAGTAGTCGAGTAGATGGCAAATCGCGACGTATGAAATCGACGTGAATTATCAAAACATGGGGTTGGAAGTGGCACAAATATTTTGCTGTAAATCCATAAGTCGTTTTACGTAAAGTTTTCTATTACTATATATACTCAAATAAAACGAGTCGGTATTTGAACAGTAATATAAAATTGGCATTGTAAATCTCAATTGGAAAAAAGGTAATTCAACAAAAATATTCTTCAAGTTTCTACTAATACATTTTCTAATTGTATTGGAATTGAAATCGAGCTATACACAGAAGAAAATATAAACAAGCGGAAGAAAATCCTGAAAGGACGTATACTTTTTTAACATCTCCTTAATATTACTCTGAGGACATTCGCTTAATTTAACTTTAGAGAAAATTTGGTAAAGCAGTAGGAACTTGAAAGTTTCCGTATAAAGCATCTAAGTAAGTAAATATTCAATTCTATTTTCTTTCCAAGAAAAGTCAGCTAGCCCGATCATGTTAAACTTCCTGAACACGTACAAATATTAATTTATTCAGGCAAAAATTTGCGACCTCAGAAAATTATTCCGCTTTATGGCGAAGATGCGATTTGAAATTTCCAATATTCATATATTCCGTGAACATCGAATAATTTTATTAAGTATCCTATATATATCAACCAGAACATTTTAGGTAAAACATAATTTCTTTAAAAAATTAATAATAAACCTACATCCTAATGTTTGACATGCTCCTGCCCGAGGGACGCTCTCCAACTGAACCCTGCGAACAAATGAGACAGACGGTGACGAGCATACAAGATTCAATATGAAAGTACTTTACGCGAACATCAACGGACTTAACAGCAAAAAAACACTTATTTACAATTACATAGAACAAAACGACACAGACTGCTGCATATTTGTAGAGACTAAAACCAAACTAGGACAAACACCAACGTACAGAAATTGGCAGTATATCTATAGGCATGGAAATACCATCAATCATGCCAGGGGCGGGGTCGCAGCTCTCCTGAAACCAACATATAAACTTGGAAGAGCAAATCCTCCCTCCCTCAACAACCCTTTGAACGACTGTCTACACTTTACGCTACCCTACTTAAACGACCTGATACACATATTTCTGACATACATACACCCACACTCCAACCTAGAACAAAACATACTGACTAAAGCGAGCATCTATAAATATGCAATAATTATAGGCGACTTTAACTTGAATACAAACAAAACGAAACAACTTAAAAGATTTTTGCAAAATTCCGACTTTATAAAACAACACACCCCACCAACTTTTCTGATGCCCGCAAACCCAGACTCAACACCAGACGTTCTACTGCACACAAGAAACTTGACAAACACCATCAACAACATAAACTTAACCAACGAGCTTGGATCCGACCACCTGGCTATTACGTTTAACATAGACTTACAACATACGCAACCTACCTCCAATACACCTATAGAGAAAAACTTAAACCTAACAAAGACTGACATAGACAAAGTGAAACAACATATACATGACTACATTCAATCACAAGCACACCCCATTTCAATAGAAACCATACAACAACAACTTTCACTAGCCATAGGAAAATTTAGCCCGGAAATAAAAAATGCTTTCTACCGACATACACTACCCAAATACATACTGAGACTAATAAAACATAAGAGAGAACTGTACAGACTATATACAAACACTCAAAATAACGACCTAAAAAAGACAATGAACCAACTTAACAGAAACATTAAAACTCTGATTGGACAATACCGACAAGACAAATGGCTAGAAACATGTAAAGAAATACAGAAGGACAAAGGCAAAACATACTGGCGAAAAATTAAGAAACTGGCGCAATACAGGAAGACTGGCACTACTGACACAATTGACGAAAACGGAATAGAACGCTACACAGACAAAGAGAAAGCGGACGCATTCGCCAGACACTATCAAAGGACCTTCAGCATATCGACAAACCCTAACTTCGACAATGACAACTGGAACTTGATCAACGACTGGTACTTGAACTATTTTAACAACTCACCAAACTATGCCTGCACACTGATCACAGACATAGAGTACGATGAAGCCCTAGCGCACATCAAGAACACAGCACCGGGGAAGGATAAAATTAAGGCAAAAGTCCTGAAAAGCCTAACTCAAGAAACACACAAACTGATCCTAACTGAATTGAACAACTGCATCACAAATGGCAGAATCCCAGAAACATGGAAAAACCGCTTAATAATCCCTATACCCAAAAATGGACTGGACAATACACAACCGAGCAACTACAGACCAATTACACTACTTCCAGTACTAGGCAAGATTTTTGAATGCATAATGAAACAGCGGCTTGACAAAGTGATTGGAAAGTATATACCTACCTACCAATTTGGTTTCAAACAGCATCACTCGACCGTTCATCCGCTCTTTATTTTGGCCAACAATATACAAACTACCCACCTAACTGACAGAAAGACATCTTGCCTGTTTATGGACATTAACAAGGTTTTTGACAGTGTCTGGCATAGAGGCTTACTATACAAACTATACAAACTACACACACCAACATATCTACTACACACCATAAAGAACTTACTAGAAAACAGACAACTACAAGTACGAATTGACAAAACACTGTCATTTTCTTTTTCCCCTGAACAAGGGCTCCCTCAAGGATCCCCGCTCTCACCGTTTCTCTACAATATATACTGCCATGACATATACAATTACAACTTACCAGACAAAAATCAAATCGACAGATCGGCATACATATTACAATACGCAGACGACACGGCACTTATTGTACATGACAAAACTACTGAGAGAGCAGCTCAAAGGCTCCAAACACTAACAAACAACACAATGACATGGTTTTATAAATGGAGACTAACACCAAACGCGTCAAAAAACCAACTTCTGCTCACAAACCACAGACTCAACGCTGACTCCCCTACAATAACTGCAGACGGCCAAACGACACAACCAAAAAACGACGTACAATACCTTGGAATCACAATTGACCACAAACTTAAATTCACTAAACACATACGAAACATCAGGGCAGAAACAACAAAGAGAACAAAACACTTCCGATCACTAACCTACAAAGACAGAGGAATTAGCACAAACACCGCCACCAAAATATATAAAGCTATTTGTAGACCCTTGCCAGACTATGGACATATACTCATGACCAACGGAACAGAAAGGACAAAACGTTATATGCAAAGAACAGAACAAATTGCACTAAGACTAATAACACGAATAAGACACCCCCAAAACCCACTACACAACCCCCCCCACCCAACTACTATACGAACGCACAAACATGACAAAGATCTCGGAAAGACTCATACAGCTACAGACAAAATGGTCAAACAACCCCTACAACTGGACCATACTGAATCCCCTTTGTCTTACAAGACCAACCAGACAATCCCGCTTTCGTTTCCCTACATTAACGCCACTCGAACACTTACAAACGCTACGGACTAGTGGACAATAAAATAATTCCTTCTTGCCACTGAAATCTTATTTATTTAATAGTATTGTTAACCTAGAATAAGAGAATTTTCATATTTGTTTTCATTTAGATTAAGACTGTATGTACTAAACAAGGGCAGAAAGACCGATAGGTCGATAGCCTTTTTTAGAAATAAAGATGTTTACTACTACTACTACTTAATAATAAACCTCAAGGATCGCCGCTAATTATTGTCTTTAAAATATATACTGTCATATATTCGACCACATTTTTGAAGAAAAATATAAGATCAATTACAATATACAGACCAAACTGCATTTACAACGCATGATAAAACTATTGCAAAAGCGGTAGATAAACTTTAGACAAAAGCAAACATCAGAATCATAAAGTTCTATAAATGAAGACTAGCCCCAAATGTCGCTAAAAATCAAAATTTACTGTCTTACCAAAAAATTACAGGGCACTTCAGCAATAATGGCAAACGGTCTCCCAACTCAACCAAAAAGCGACATAAAACACTTAAGCCCAACAACAGACAAAATCGAAAATTTATAAAACATTTAGAAAAAGCACAAAACATTTTACCTACATACAAAGACAAATATGACTGCAAAATGCGACAGATTCATCTGTAGACACTGACTATGGAAAGATACAAAAAAAACCCAGAACAGATAGCACGAAGACTTATTAGAAATTATTTTCGATGTACAGGGCCTTCAGCTCATCATTTAGTGTGCAATTATTGTAATTCGTCCTTTTGTCTCTCCATAAAATGTAATTGTGAAACAATTTTAAGCCATGACAACTTATAACCCAGCAATGTGACTCAGGTGCACAATAATAAAATAGTTCTACCCTTGTGACACGATGAAAACCATCAAAATAAGATGTTTCATCAAATTGAAGTAATGATAGGATTCTGGAGGGCTCCCAATTTCTCATGAGAAACAATTAGTACCCTGAAGAATGCGGAAATAAATCGCCGAAAGCTTGGTAGCTAAAAAGTTTTTCTTTTTTCACCACTGCCTTGACCGTATCGCCAAGAAAGAAAACCATCTTTCAAACTTAATAGAAAAATAAGAAATCCGAAGAACCCCATATACAATCCATCCAACAAAGTTCTAGACGAATGCACACAAATGACAAGAATAACTGAAGGGCTTCCACAAATCCCGGCAAATTGGAATTACAATCCACACAACTGGACCATACTGAACCCTCTCTGCCTAACAAGACAGCCTGGACAATTCCGATTTCGATTCCCATCCTTGACCCTTATACTTTAGAATATAGAAAACGAAATAGAAAGTTAATTTGGGTTTTTTATTCACTGTAGATGTTCACTTAACAATGACCTTACTTAAAACATGGACTGAAGGACCGGATGTTGAAGTAAAGGTCTACACTTTTTTTATGAAATTTTTGTATCCATAATGAAAATATTAACCAAAGAAGCATGTTTATATATATTTTCCTGCTCTGACAGTGCGGACAACTATTCCCGAGAAACAGCATAATTTTTGGGCTATTTTGATTTTAACGAGTCTGACGACAGATTATCCACGTGATTTTTCATCATGTTTGGATTAAATGATATTTTGACAGTACTCGCGGATCGGAAATTTAGTAATTCTAATTTAGTATATTGTGTAATCTTTTCCACCCAAAACATAGTTGCGTAGATGAGACAAATCCCATCGGATTATATCTCGATCAAATTAAAGAATGTGTTCAGCACGTTTGCAGAAGATCCGGAAACGTTTTTTACTGCAAATGATGTGAATGATATCAATAATAATCTTTAAACTGGGTCTTTCCTCTTTTGCATTTATAGAAGAACATTAACATAGATTGGTAGATTCAATAGAGAGACAGATAGACAATATTTAAAATCATTGAGCTTAAATTCTTGAAAAAATAATAATATAGCTTAAAATTGATCATTTTTGTAACTAGTATATATGTTCCAACAGGAGCTGTAAGTAGGGCACCATCAAATAATTTTTTCGAATTTTTCACCAATCTCGACAGCGGGACAATTTTCACATCACGTCATGTGATAAAAGTCCTATTTGATACAAATTGAGAATTACAATTACCTGCTGATATACGTTTTCTTGTTTTCTGTTTCCACTTTGTTGTAATTTATAAACTCAAGGAGATATTGACGTTTTTAATGGTGATATGTTAAGTTTGCTCTCAAAATCGATTTTCCATTAGTGTCTAGTATGAGAATTTAGAAGACATGATTTTCCATTAACATCTCGTTACTTTCCACAAGGCAAGGTAAGAATAGGGAACGTTAATTAAAGCTCTTATTAAGCAATTTACCTGTATAGCCTTAGAAGATGTCCTCTTGGGCTTTAAAAGAAAAGTGGTTTGCCTTCCTCGCCTGTAACGCTAAACACGTAAGGAAGTTGTTGAACATCAAATTTTCTTTACCCGAAGTTTAGTTGAGTTAGTTAATCTATTTCGTTAGTACGAAGTTCTGATTTCCACCCAGTGAATTTCTATTTAATATCAGAGGAATGTTTTGAAATAATGTATGTAATAGCTTATTAAAAATAGGAAACTTGTGGTTCAAGACATAGAATACAACAAGAACATTGTTGAAAGTCAATTAAATGAGCGCAAAAAGCCGTATTTTAAAAATGTTCAAATCGGTTACTGCTGTGGTTTGCGTTTTTTACCTGTTTGAAGTTGATATTACTTATAATTTCGTATATTTTCCTGACTGTACTTTAATTCACTCCAATATATTCCTGGGTTTCAGTCAATTTTATTGTTTATTATTTCAAATGTTACAAATACGTTTCGGTGTCTTTCTCCACCATCATCAGTTTGTCTAAAATATACATTTACAGTTATTATTAATTTATATAAAATTTTCCATCAAAATTCACACATTAAAATTTAATCACCCACATATTAAAAAGTACATCAAGAACATTGGTTTTCAGGAGATGAGTCAGGACAAACATATTTGGGAAAAGACTAGAATCTATTGTTTAGAGATTTAAATTTAATTTTAACTTACGTGTATAGTTGTTTACACCTTAACATTCAACTGGTCACTGAATTTTCCATATTTTACTCGATATCAAGCGAGCGAAACAAAAAAAAACTGTTTATCTTTCGCCTTTTCTTTGTATTCTGGGAATTGCTTGGCAATTCCTCAATATCAGGTGTATTTATTTCATTTACTTGGCCCAATCAGTTCATGCATGCGATCATTTAATTAGTGTATGATACACAGAGCTAAGATTGTCTGTGTCTGATCTGAAATTCATTGCATTTTGAGGTTTTTTAATTTGAATCATTTCATGGATTCTTCTCTTATTATAGTTGTCCTCATTGATCAATATTTGTGTGTTATCGAAATCAAAATCATGCAACTTTTGTTGTGCACGTTGTGCTAATGCTGTTGCATTCTCGTTAACCTTTATTAAGGTATACTTATGTTCGTATATTCTTTTCTTTAAATATTGCCCTGTTTGACCTATGTATGTTTTGTCACAGTTCAAACAGTCAATCTTGTATATTGCGTTAGGTGTGTCCAACTTATGGCTTCTAGGTTTAAATTTTGTAAAACACTCCCTTGTCAATTTGTTTTTTCCGCTATAGTAATATTATGTGGTTTTAAAACATTTTTTATTTTTGTGTTGATTTCTGGTATGTGCGGTAATAATACATACTTGATTTCACCTTCTTTTTTTATTTTTATATTATTTATGTTGTTCCATTTATTTGCATTGTAGATTTTACTAATTCTTTGTTTTATAATTGGTTCGAAGAAATCTTTGGGATAGTTGTTCATTATTAGTATCTTTTTTATTTTTTCAAGATTTTTTTGTCTGTATCTATAATGTGCTAATTTTATCGCTCTATCAGTAAGAGCTGTTACAGCACTTTTTTTATATTGTATAGGTGCATATGATTGGTAATTCAAGTATCTACCAGACCACACATCCTTTGTGTACCAGTTTGTTTTTATTTCCCCATTATCGTCATATATAACCGTCATATCCAAAAAGTTTAATGATCTGTTTTTGTCTTCCTCAATGGTGAATTTAATGGTCTCATGGAATGCATTAAACTTATCTAGTGTGTATTGAACTTTTTGGTTCGGCAGGCACATTATGCAGTCATCAACGTATCTTTTAAAACATCCACACTTAAAATTCAAATCAGGTATTAGTTTTTCTTCCAGACTTTCCATTACAAGGTTTGCAATTGTTGCAGATATGGGAGACCCCATAGCTACTCGATATATTTGTGAATAGAAATTGTCCTCGTACCGGAAGTAAGTGAACTTAAGGCACAGCTCTACCGCCCCAATAAATTCATTTTCGGGTAATGATGTATGTTCCCTTATTTCAGACCATTTATGCACTGTATTGAGTAATTTACCGGGATGTTGTGTAAATTTGTATTTTAGTATGTGAATTTTGATAGAATTTTTTTTTTAAATTAATGATGACTGTGAATGTGTATTTTAGACAAACTGATGATGGTGGAGAAAGGCACCGAAACGTATTTGTGACATTTTAAATAATAAACAATAAAATTGACTGGAACCCAGGAATTTTTTTTTGGGTTATGTGTAATATAATTGTTAGTTGTTGATAACGCACCAACGGGTGGAATTGTTGCACTTCCAGTTGTATAATTTACACACTTGTACATCTTAAATCTCTTTTCCTCTAATACGTGACCCACCTTGTTTTAAGTGTTCGTGTTGCGATCACTCCGGAATCGAACTGTTGCACTTGAATCACCCAGCACACCAATTTGAATTTTCACACGAGTATCCGTTGGTATAATTGTTTGTACAATTTCGACACTTCAATATTTTAATACTGTGAGTCACGAAAGTGCAAAGGAGACTATACGAATTGTATAGTGTACGAAAACTGGAGAATATATATAGTGTAAAAATTATACGAATTTTATATACGAATTGTATAGTGTAAATATTATCGCCCGTTGCAAAGAACTTGATCTTGTAACGTCTTGTATGCGACTCTTTGGTTGACTGAGTGTCGAAAAAAGGTCCCTTTTCGCTGGATTGCGAGGTACTTGGTTCTCAGTAGCCGGCGGTCATTGTTACCAGCGAGACCCCAGGAAACCACTTGGTCTACTACAACCACTGTGATCTTTTCCAAATTAAAACTACTTGTAAGGGGGATTGCCTAGGGTATGAGCGAGCTTACTAATGTCTTCGACATATGGTATCAAGATATTTGCAGTCTGTGACTGTTTTACACCTCAAACTTGGAGGTCTACGTGGGAGTACAGCCTGATTGAGTCAATTTTCAAACTCAAGATTCAAGTCCTACAAACCACAAGACGTAGTTTTGCGAATGTGCAAACATCTTTCTGGTTTACATCTAAATTTAACCATAGACAACTGGTTGACGTCTGTTCCTCTTGTTACAAAATTGTTTCAAGACCACAAATCAACGACAATTGGAACCCTAAGAAAAAATAAACCGGAACTACCAGTGGAATTTGCCGCGCCTTCCAAACGTCCGGTCCACACCAGCATGTTCGGCTTCACAGAGGATTCGACCCTGGTTTCATACATCCCAAAGCTGCGAAACAATGTTTTATTGTTATCCAGCATGCACCATCACGATGATATTGACGCAAGTAGTGGTGACAAAAATAAGCCAGTGTTGATCACCACATATAATAACACCAAATGTTGTTGGTGTTGACGTGGTGGACAAGTTATGTGCTTCTTATGATTGCTCCAGAAATAACAGGAGATGGCTTATGGTGGTGTTTTATGCAATATTGAATATCACAAGAATTAATTGTCAAGTCATATAAAAATGCAAAAATCGAGACACAAATCGTTTACGGCGACGAATTTTCTTGAGATAGATGGCAAATAGTCTAATTCTTCCTCATTTGAAAAAGAGGGCAACTCTAACTAGTCTTCCAAGGACACTGAAGTTGAGACTCATGGAGGTAACCGGCACTGAAGAAGTGCGCCACCAAAAAACGCCCGCAAGAGGAAGATGCATGTACTGCGCCACCAAAAAAAAAATAGGAAGAACTGTTTTTCGTGTTACAAATGCAACACATGCATGTGCTTAGAGCATATCGTAGCGTTATGTCACATCTGCATATGGTAACAAATTTATTACCCTTTTAGAATTTACTTTATTTTTCACTCCAAGCTCCAAGAAAAGTAAGAATTAAAAAGTCAGTTTTTCTATTTTTTAACTGAGACTAAACTTTTTCAAAAACATCGGGGCGACTACTGGAAGGTTAAGTATTACTCTATTATTCGACAACATATAATAATAGATCATCTGCGTGGGTTTCTTATTTTTCGAAATAAACAGAATGTTAAAAGTTTTTGTTTTCTGTTAAAATTAACACCCACATTCATAAGCAATTTCCTCTTACAAGCTCCTAATGGGCTTCATATTGGAAATTAGAATTTGAGTAAAATGAGAATGAAGCAATAGATTTACTTTGATGATCTATTCGATACATATTAAATTACACTCCAAAAAAATTCCAAAATATAAATTTACTCAAACAACTTTTAAACAAGTTAATGAATTAACTTTATAATTGCACGTTTCTAAATGATAAAAAAATGTATTCAAACCAAATTTTGCTAAAATACGTTTGTGAATGTTGAGTTTTGTTGCTTCATTTACACCAAACTCAAAATATCCATCACATAAATGTAATTACACATGAAACAGTTATAGATAAAATAGTTTTTAGTTGATGTAAAGAATGCCTCAAATAACATTTATTAAATGAAATTTTACTTTTATTCGTATGACTCTTTAAGAAAATGTTTTCTTCTCAATTGTGTGTAGAAAAGAATAAGTCGTTTCATTAAAAAAAATCTGATGCAATGTTTTTTTGTATCAAACCAATATATGACGCAATGAAACGTAATAATTCAATGCAATTTCTTCCGTCATGATGGTCTCTGCCACTTGCAGGAAAACGATTGATTTTACTGTCACCTGAAGTGAACCTGATCTCGTCAGAAGCCGGATGTAGCCGTTACAGGTCGCGGTCAAGTGAAAGAATCAGTATGAAATTTTGTTGATCTATTTTACATAACTGACGCAATCGAATGCATTCCGAGGAAGTTGTTCTTAATTGATATAAGAAGCTTTTAAATTTCCCCAGATTCGCCAGATATTATTAGCAGTTTGAAATTATTTTTTTAGGTCATTAGAAAGCGAAACAAATTACATTGACGTCTTCGTATTAAAAGAGCAAAATAAAATTACCGGCCTTCTAAATTGATGGCGTCTATTTAAACACTCACATATTACTTAAGTAAATTCGTTATGAAAGTAATAGCTCATCGTTTCGCTAGGATTTAATGTAAGTCACCGAAAACACACTCACTCATTCCATTCACTGAACTAGAAAGGGAAAATGTGATGATAAAATAAGGTATGAGTATCTGTCCTAAGAGACACTGTTCTAAGAGAGTATGAGGTTGCTGGATACCGCAAATAATACGAACTGGTAAAAAAACGTGACGCCATTAAAAAGTTAATAAAATTGTGCTTAAAAATCTTTAGTATAAATTTTTATTTTTGACTTATTTGAGAAAAAAACGATTTACATTTTATATTCAATATATTTTTAACGGTATTACCAGGGCTGGAACCAAACCTATTTTTACGTTTTTTATATCCTGTTTTAAGAGAACGTGCATACCACTTCATCATGTACATCATTCGTAACAGAAATCATCTTCAAACTTATTTAGAAAATCGTTATATTTTTGCATCAAAATGTAGAAGCTGTTTTTCGGATAACAGACATGTAATTCTTATGCTTTTGCTTCAGTTTTTAAAGAGACAAAATCCGAATGAGGTAGCTAAACCAAGGAAAACCGGGAAAAATTATGTTATTAATATGTCTCAAGCAATCAAAATATTTTTAATCTTCATATATTAATCCGTTCTAATAGGGAAAAGAACAAAAAGGACAGGTTTTTATTATAGAATACAAACGAAGTTTACTATTCTAGACATGCTGAAGAAGTTAATATCTTGTAAATATCTAAATAAAAAACGTATTTGATAAAGAAAATTCTTAGTTTCTAGATGAAGTTTTGAACGATTTTGTTCAAACATTGATATTAACGAGAATAAAATGATAGTGAAAATTTTAACATTGATATTTTCCCCGTAAGTTGTTCAGCGACTCTAGTATAACAAAATACAATAGCTCTGTTTTGTACAGGTCGCACAAACAATAGGCATTAAAACAATTATAAATTAAAATAAAACAATTTAATATATCTGTATAAATATATAATTTAATACAATAAAAGAAGTAGAATATTATTATAATTGAAATATACAAATAAATTATAATATAAATAAAGACGATAATAAATACCTAGGAACATAGGAACAACATTGAACTAGAACTTAACCAATAACATAAAGGTAACATAACTTTATTATTAATGCGAACAGTCGAAACAGTGTTAATTATTCTTATCAGTCTTCAGTTTTAATGGAATTTTACCAGCTAATTAATCCTTAACAATTCTACTGAATCCTTAACTAGGTATTTCGTAACTTACATGAAATTTTAGAATGTACCCATCCAGCATACTGACGTTAATTGATGTGATTTTCAGGATGTATTCTTCGTTTATTCGTAAATGTGATTTTTTCAATAGCAATAGGCGACAATGTAAGATGATTATTGGCCCTATTATGCGCCTGCCCATTTAGTTGCTTTTTTCTAATTTAAAAAATACAATTTGTGGAAATTGATTTTTCGATAATAAAAATTATGTATAATAATACGTATAACTATTTTTAATAATAAGTATTTAAATGTAAATTTTTTTTAAATGCCGATTTAAAGTAGTACAATATTTTCATTCATTTAGTTAAAAAAAACAATAAGAATTGCATAACAAAACCAAAATTGCTTAACAGGTTAAAGTAATAAACAACGCCCAACAAAGGTAGAACAAAGTTCCGAGTTAGGAACACATTGCTAAGGAACGAAGGAAATTCTAGGAATCTTCGAAGGAAACCGAATGTAGCATTTTTAGAATCGTTTAAATAGATATAAATTTCTCAAAATGTTAATATATGGTTATAACTTTTATTAGATATATTGTGTTATTTTACCATATAAAGAAGAGCTACCACATAAGATATGATATATTTCCACTTGATATGTTTTTCGGTTTTTAATCATTTGTTTCTCTTAACAATTTTTTCATGAATCCACAATATTTGACTGTTTATTTGCAAATCAATTTTGATTTATTTTGCTTAATTTTTCACACAACCTATGATTTCAGTCGTGGGATACATTTTTACGAACACACTTGCGGTGGCTTTTTGGATCGCTTGTGGGCGCCCATTTATGTCGTTTAGGGGCGTGTTTTATTGTGACCTCTTGCTCGTAAAATCGTGTTACTTTGACGAACATTCCCAAATCTTATAAAAGTGATTAACACGATATATGTTAACTGGGTAACGTTTAGAGAAAAATGTATTCAGCTATTATTTGCTGCATGGTAGTGAACGAAAACGAAAATTTAAATATCGTGTAAATAACACCAGTACAAATTTTCTTTCACGAAACTTTAAAAATGACCAAAACTGTGGCCTAAAAATACGCTGTTTTGTTTAGCAAAGAAAACTATAAGCAATATTTGTTAGGCATAAATTACTAAGTTTCCGTCGGTTATTCGCACTTTTATAATAATAACATTAAATACACAATTAATTTTTGTTCTTTAGAGAATAGAGTTATATAGAGATATATCTCATCTATGATTCAATATTTTAACAAAATCGACGCGAAATCATTGAATCCATCGTCCAGTAAATCTAAAATATAAATATAGCAATTATAACTTTTTCATAGAATTAACATAAATATTAATGAAAAACTCACTCTATAACGAGGGCAATGATGGTAAACCCATGTCTCGAGGTTAAGACCCTCTAAACAGTAACAATTTTCTCAAGGACCGGCTATTAAATGTTCAATATAAGGAGTTTTTTATTCGAATAGTTTCTACCAACTTTATAAAATCATCGACACTATTGATCAAGTATCAATTAAAAAATATTCTTGTTTCTTGATTGTTCAACGCCAATCTTAAAGTCAAGAAAGTTATAAATGCAATCCTAGATGATCAGCAATCAATAAATGTTAATTTTACTTCATTTTTAGAATTTGATACATTTTTTGATCGTTTTCTGTCTAAATCCAAATTCGCTAGATAATCGATGTTGTGGAGTTTACAAGTCATATAGTATTTTATCCGCTGAAATGCTATAGATTAAGATTAAGGTGGCGTTTGGCTTAGCGATACGAACATTTAAAATTATATTGTCGAACCGCCTGAACGTCAAGAAAGGCTTTCCGGTTTGTCCGATGCCTTAATGCTGAACTGTTCCGAAAAAATCATCAATAAACATCGATACAAATTTAACATAACATTACGAGGAATACCCTTTATGATGTATAATAAATTTATGGCACCACCGTGAAATGTTCGATTAATAATAATCGATTCGAAATATCTAATTTATGCCACCGGTTAAATAAGATGCGCAAACGAAAAGCAGGACTTCTATCCTCACTTGCTTTCCTGAGCCGATGCAGGGATTCCAACATCATCCCCGGCTTCCTGAAGTGCAAAAGAACCCTTAGGACCGCCCAAGCACACAGGATAGACAACAGGACCGAGAAGTTATTCCTAAGGGAAAGGATCCACAACGTGAGAAGTAAACTAGCAGCAACAGACAGCGAACTTCTAAACCTCTTCTACAAACTGGGAAACGGTTTGCATTACGCTGACTGGAATAAGATCGACGCCATCTCCTATAGCAGCATGCAAGGAGAACTGGACAGAGCCACGAAGAGACAAAAGAAGAAATTTTAAAAATTGGAAGCCAAATCTAGAGGATCAACCCAAACGACGTCAGGCCTGGACCCAGCACGAACTGTGGTGAACCTGAGCAGTCACTCACTAACGCCTGCGGAGCAATCCGTCTTAGCCAAGGGAGGAAACTTTGCTATTAGCCCGAGAACGATACCAATAGAGGAAATTATCGCGAACACCGAAACAGCATTGCAAGGGCTCCCAGAACAAACGGCAAATGAAATTCGTCTGGAAACCACCCAAATCCTACGAAAAGCGAAACCACCACCAAGCAACTTAAGCAGAGAAGAACAACATGCCCTCAAGGAAATACGAAGGAACACAAGCATTGTCGTCCTGCCAGCTGACAAAGGAAACGCTACAGTTGTCATGAACAGAGAGCAGTACGAGCAAAAAATCCAAAACTTATTGGACCCAGTCACTTATACGAAGCTCAAAAAAGACCCGACTTAAGCCAAGCTCAGAAACATCAACCGCCTGATCAAAATATCCTCAATAGACGAGAACACCAGGAAGAGGATTATTAGGTCAGAAGTCCTCCCCCCGCGTTTGTATGGATTACCGAAGATTCACAAGGACGGAATACCACTAAGACCAATCGTCAGTGCCCCGGGATCACCAACTTACGATATAGCAAAATATCTATCCTCTCTTCTGCAGCCACATTTGGGGTCCACGGAAACATACATCAAGGATTCCAAACATTTCATTGAGAAGATCCAAGACTTCAGACTGGAACCTACGGATATGCTGGTCAGCTTCGATGTTGTATCTCTATTCACAAAGGTACCCTTGGACGAATCAATAGGATTAGTGGCGGAGCTATTCGAAGAGAGTACAACAAATCTGTTCAAGGCTTGTCTAAAGGGCAGCTACTTCCTGTGGAATGGAGATTACTACGAGCAAAAGGAAGGAGTAGCCATGGGAAGCCCACTCAGTCCGGTGGTGGCGAATCTATTCATGGAGAAGTTTGAGGAAGCAGCGTTGAGCACCGCACCTCTTAAACCAACGATCTGGTACCGATATGTCGATGACACGTTCGTGCTATGGAGGCATGGACGCAAAAACCTAGACATGTTCCTCGACCATCTAAACAAACAGCACCCAGACATCCAATTCACCATGGAAGTTGAACAAAACCACCAACTGGCCTTCCTGGATGTTTTGGTGTCTAGGCAGGGGAATCGTTTGGACCACAAGGTATATCGAAAAGCCACCCACACAGACAGATATCTTCACAAGCTATCTAACCACCATCCGAGTCAGAAGCAGGGAATCATTAAGACTCTCACGGAGAGAGCCAGAAAAATATGTGGACCACAACATCTAACAACGGAACTACAGCACTTGGAAAAAGCTTTTCTTCAGAACGGATATTCCCAGTTGGACATCAAAAAGGCTGTAGGAGTGGGACGTGCTGAAAAAAGTGAGTCCACTCTGAAAGCTTTCCTGCCCTATGTTCCCAGGGTTACGGACAGAATTGGGAGGCTCTTGAGGAAACACAACATAAGAACGGTCTACAAGCCCACAACAAAGATCCGAGAATGTCTAGGGTCAGTTAAAGACAAAAGACCTCACCTAGCAACTGCGGGAATCTACCGGATTCCATGCTCCTGTGGAAGCGTCTACATAGGAACTACTAAGAGATCGGTTGCGACAAGATTAGAAGAACATCGACGGAATTGCAAACTTGGACATGTGGAGAAGTCGGCAGTGGCGGAACATGCCCTCAGCGATGGAACACACAACATATATTTCGGAGAGGCACAGGTCCTGGCCACGACAACAGGGTATCGCCCCCGGCTAATACGAGAAGCCATTGAAATCTACAAACACGACGACAATTTCAACAGAAAAGAAGAGACATTGGCGCTGAACAGGATATGGTTTCCAGCATTCACCAACGCAAAAACAGCAAGAAAAAGCAACAGCTCAGGACAGGAGAGAGAAGCCTGTACACCGGAGGATAGCAACAGCCAACAGAATGCGCAAGCTCCGATGACACAGGCCACGTCATCACAAACCACGTCATCGCGACCGGTGCATAAATACGGACTGCGCCCGAGGAATCGCATCAGAACAGTGTAAGCGTTCAAGCAAACCACTTCTGAAGATGCAAGCCACACGTGCTTGCGAAACATCAAGAAGAAATTCGACCGAACGACGGCCTAAAAACCCGAAAAACCCACTTGTTTCATACTTACTTGACTCATTGTAAATATTTATATCATCACTGGATCCTATACCAAAATCACAAAAAGCATCATTTTCACTGCCAAAGCTGGGTTCGAGCAAAAATCGCAACATTTCAGCTTTATTTTCTTGAGCGAATGTGTTTTCATTTGAAGCAAGAAATGCTAAAATAAAACTATATAGTTCTTTGAAACCGCATGCAGGAAACTTTTAATAAAATACCATCAAACATATTAGCATCAGATGAGTCAGTACGAACGCTTAAAAAATCAGCTGCGTCACTGGAACTTGAGCTATGCTGCACTGAATATAATGTTGGATCGAAATTGGCATGATTCAATCCAGTTACCTGATTAACTCGATCGACAGGTACATTAGCTGCATGGGAAGTGAAAAGAAAAATATTAAGGTATGTTTCGACCTTTTCATACTTCCGTTCATTCGGAATTTAATATTTTTGTTAATTATATAGACTAGAATTATAATTATTTAAGACTCTAGATCTGAACGGTCTTCACAAAAAATAGATGCAAGTGGTTCCGCCACCTCGTCGTACTTAAAATATAGATATTGACAGTTTTATAATATAAAATAAATAGATCTATTTTTATAGCTATACTCAATGGAAGCAGCTCAAATCACAAATAATTCTACCAAACGTAACTAGCAAAGATATTTTGTTTCGATGCCAGCAAGCCAAGTCAATCAATTATGGTAACTACATTGACTCTTCAGAACTACGAGTTACCAAGCCTACAAGCCCTATTATAATTTCAGTTTGTCAACTTTATTCAAATAGTATACTCAATGCATACATGTTAAATATTCAAATGTGTGTAATTAAGGTTTAGAATTACTTGCACCACAGTCTGTGTAAAAATGAGTACCTACATACCTAAGCTTTGGTCGCTTGAACTAGTCATATCATTGAAATGAGCATTGTCATTTTTCAATGCAGTTGATTCCTCTTTCGGGACTGATATAGAATGTTCAAAATGTCTTTGACGTGAACAACCTGCAGTGCAGAATTCGAATTAGAACAATTTCGAAATATTGACAAAATTTAATATACATACATATTACTCTACTTCAATATCTACTAATACGTGCAGGCTGTTTCATAAGCGCCCCCTTATATTCAATAATTGATAAATTCTCAATTAGTTGAGGTAAACGCTCGTTTATGAAATACTCCTTTTAACAATTAATAGCCTGCGCCGGGCGGATTTTGATGCTCAATTATAAATTATTTCTGTGATATTATATACATAATTAAACCCAAATTGTAGAGCCTTAATTGAGGAAAAGGAATTTTGGCTTATTATATTGGCCGCAAGAAGCTAATTGCAATTATTTTTGTAGTGAGTAAATGTTAGTTATGCAAAGATTACTTACTTTAATATTAATTTAATTTAATTTTACCTTTCTGAAACTTGGACTTCAAAATAACATTCACAATATCATTACGACCTTCAGTCTTAGCTATCACTAAGGCCAGTAAAACTTTGTGCTGAAAAAATACAACAAGACAGTAGACAAACTTTTAAATGGATTATTTGCGAATGTTCTTGATTAATTTAAGTAGCAGTATTCTAAAAGCAACAAGTTTAACTAGTAGTTATGTTTCTTGCCTTGTTTAGATACTCTCGTTTAATAACTTCGTCTAAGAACAACACATTTCAAATTAATTAAAGTTTTGTAATATGCCCAATATTTAATCGTTCTGAACCTTACCTTCAGTTTTACAGGCAAATACAACTCCCTTGCTGCATCCTGCAACTGATTGTAACTTAATTTAGCAAATATATTCTGAGATTTGCCTTTATTAATAACTGCCCTTTTATTAAATTTGTAGCCGTTAAAGTTACGTTTCTCCATTTCGAAACGAACACGACAAATGAACTAGAGGATAATATCGAAATAAAAAATGTTTACTTTTCAAATAAACAGTTTGCAAAAAGATATGACTCACACCTTTCAATTTATCGTTCGCAATTGACTATGTATGCATTTATAACTTTGGTATTTATGCAGATAAAGGGAGCGATCTTTAATCATATGAACTTACTTAATTTATATTTTAACCTGCTCCATGATTTAAAACTGTATAATACGTGGGTTGTTAAAATATCTAACTCAAATCTGAGTAAAATGAGCGATGTAACCGTATTTGCCGTTCTCATAATTTTTATGAGGCCCTTGAAAATGATGAAAGAAGATGTTTTCATGTTTAATATCATTTTCTGGAAAATTAAAAAATATGTTCAGATTGACTATTCGGTTAATTCGGCGATTTAGAGCCTACGGATTTTTAATTTTTCGATCAATAATTCAGCATTTGGTTTTATATACATGGGACCCATGTCTTCCAGTATATTTTCATCTGTGGAAAAATTTCAACATTTAGATACTTTAATATATCAAAACTTCCAAACGATTTGCTGGTTAGAAATCGATGTATTGTCAATATTGTATATCAGTCTAAAAACCTCTTTAATCGCATTCTTCGGTATTTAGAGTAAATTATTCGATTTATTAAAATAAAATGTGTTTTTAGTTTAGTTTTTCTTGCATATATCTTAATAACCGATAACAAAAGAGCTGAAGTATGGTCTTAAATAATTTTTACATGTTTCTAGTCCAAATCACATGTTGTAGCAAAGTGAAAATGTTCCCGAATAATACACAAACCGTAATAGCAACTTTCAGCCTGCAAACCAAAATCATATTTCGAGTTTGAGGAAATTAATGTCTCTCGTAAATGACTCTCAATATTTAATTTTATAATTTAACCATTTCACATTAAACGGTTTTCTATAAAGGGTCATTCAGAGTAGTATGCATAGAAAACGCAAATAAAGTTCTAATAAAGAATGTTGCATAATTCAACGAATAAAATGGGCACATATCAAACTATTAATTAGTCCTCAAATAGTTGATATTTATACACATCAAATATGTTCTTTGTTCAAAAAGCATTTGGTACTATTATTTACTATATTTTCCTTCTTGTAGAAAGTGAAAATTATATCTGTTACGAATACACCATAATACAATATCATTAAACATACCGGGAAATCTAACAGGTGGTCTGAAAATTACCCAATATTTGATTACATAATATTAGTCTAAGCTAAGCTATGTAGATTTGAATCAAATTACTAACTGCATCCGGAACAATTCCAAAATGTTCTTGTTTTGGATCACCTTTAATATGATTGCGTGTTTACCGTTACTATATTGTGATTTATGAATAAAACTAGTTTTCAGGTTTAGGGAGTATGTAAGTAAAGAATATGAAAAATAGATGAGATAAGGGTTCTCAACCGCCTTTAGCTGCAAATGATTAGCAGACTAGATAAATATTCAACATATAAAATGCCTATACTATTTCTCCAACGAAAAACAGAATAGGAATTTGCAAGCCTAGTTATTATTTAAAAATTATTCAGGTATAAACTTTATAACTAATTTTATAACTATATTTTTTAAATTTATATATTTATATATAAAAAATATATATTTTATAAATTTATAACTAGTTTAATAAGAAAGTCGTTTACTTCGCCACTGAAATTAGAAATAGAAATTGGAAAAGTATATTCCAAATACGTATCTCACCTGGTGAGCGTTAGATTTACATTCTGACATAAATATACCGGCTTAATAGAAAGGAAAACATTTCGTTTTTTCCCTTGGCCCATGTTTCTATCAATTTCCTTTTTTGTAAACACAATTTTGCCGGATCAGTGGAAGCATATAATTGACTGTTTCTGCTAAAATAAAGTTTTTTTTTGTCGTAACTTAATAAGCTGGAAACCAGGCCAATTTGAAGACTTAAAAACAAAATCAATACAATACAATAATTTTTGAGCAGTATAAACCTTAGATGACATGTTTACTCATCAGCGGATAACATCAAAACACATGAACGCCTAAAAGCCCTAATCATTAATTTGCCTAGTAAAATGAAAAACAGAGCTATCGATTTTCCTCACTTTTTAAATGAAATGTTTTTCACCACCCAAAAGTCGAAGGCCACTGAAAATAAACAGACCCTCTTAAATTAAGTTTGTGTTGATGACACAAAGAAAAGAAAATATCTTATTTCTTGACTGTAACGTTGTTTTTGAAACGATATTATATTTTCATGTTTTTCAGCTCATCTTGATTGCTACCCCAGGATATATACTGAATATTTAAGCAAAGTGATTATAACCCGACTGATATAAAGCGTGGAGCAGAAAATTAACAGATATTGAATTTGGGAATATATTTCTATTCTTAATAAGGTTCCTTTGAATAATCGATAATTTCGGAAATAAAATGGACCGAAATAACAAAAGTGTTTATTTGTCTTATTAAGTTCAATTTAATAACTTTTATTAAGATTTGAGTCGGAATGAAAAATAGATTTATGTCGGATAATACAGTTATTCTACAGAACCAAAGAATGACATAAAATACATAGGAACCACGATTGACCACAAACTTAAATTCACTAAATACATACGAAACGAACGAATGAGGACAGAAACAATAAAGAGAACAAAAAACTTCCGATCACTAACCTACAAAGACAAATGAATTAGCATAAACACCGCCACCAAAATATATAAAGCTATTTGTAGACCCTTGCTAGACTATGGACATATACTCATGACCAACGAAACAGAAAGGACAAAACATTATATACAAACAACAGAACAAATTGCACTAAGACTAATAACACGAATAAAACACCCCCAAAACCCACTACACAACCCCTCCACCCAACTACTATACGAACGCACAAACATGACAAAGATTTCGGAAAGACTCATACATCTACAGACAAAATGGACAAACAACCCCTACAACTGGACCATACTGAATCCCCTTTGTCTTACAAGACCAACCAGACATTCCCGCTTCCGTTTCCCTACATCAACGCTACTCGAACACTTACAAACGCAACTGGCTACTGGACAATAAAATAATTTTTTCTTGTCATTATAATTGGAAAGTTTATTTAATAAGATTGTTAACCTAGAATAAGTAATTTTCATATTTGTTTTTTATTTAGATTAAGACTACATGTATTAAACAAGGGCAGAAAGACCGATAGGTCGATAGCCTTCTTTAGAAATAAATATGTTTACTACTACTACAGTTATTCTATCTACTTCACTGTATTATGTGCTTATGTGCTGTCTTTTACCGTTTGTTGTCGAATTTTTAATAAAATGAATTTTACTTGCCAGTTATTACTGGTGGGTTTTCCAGGTATATAAAAATAAAAGCTCAGAAGTGAAATCGAAGGAAAACACGAATTTATCTGCTTGAGTGCAATTTTCCGCTTGTAAAATAGTAATCCATCACTGCAAAAAGTTCTTTTATCAAAAAGACGGAATGACCTCCGCCAAACAAAATATTTCCATCAATCAATCACCCACTAGAACAAAATTGCTTTGGGTATATTTTCCTCTATTAATGCTGCCAAAAACTCCTTGATGCCATATAATCATATGCTAGTTTTAGGTAAGAAAAAAGCGGTCTTAATTTCAGGGTTGTGCACAAAAAGCAGCGACCCGCCGTGCTCATGGAATTAAATTGTGTGGTCATTTTACAAAAATTGCTTCGGCTTTAATTAAATTTCATAAGCAAGCGAGGTTTTCATATAAATTCGACTATGTAATAAAGAAGTCGTGATTTGTTCTTTGTGGTAACTTTTCTTAATCAAATAATGTTGAGTTATTTCAGAGTTCAAATAAACGAATAATTTTATTCATATTAGAGTTTCCATTAGAAATCCATTTTCTCATAGGTACAAATAGATCATTATTGAGGATGCATCAAATGTATTAAATAATACAAGATACTTCTTAAGGCAGAGAAATTTTGTGAAAAAACAGGACAATATTGCAATTATTTATAAGAACATAATGACTCAAGATTATCAATATCGGCTTTATTTATGTCTTTTGTTGTTCCCAATAAGTTTTGGGAAATGCTGCCTGTCTTATGTACCGTCCAGAGCTGATGTTCTGGAGCTCTGGGTTGTGTGGGACTTCATTCTAACTATTCACCCACTAAAACCCTTCCCTCACCAGGTAGCATCCAGTCATATTAATGTATATGACAATATAGACATTTTGAAAATCGTTCTCTAAACAAGACTTGTGAAAACGTGAATTGTAACAATTTCAACATGATTCTGAAAAAGAGAATGGGTTCAGTCCAAAGATATTATGAAAGAGGTAAACTGTATATGCTTGGATTATGAAGATTTCATCCAGAAATGAGGTTGAGAACAGCTCCATCCGAAATTCAGGCGTACGAGCAAATATGATAGAACAAGGTCTCACTGAACGTCCGAGATTAGGATTAACGCTGTCGGGGTTTACGATTAGTGGAGTTCTTTAAGAAAGTTGAGACTTAACCAATAATCTACTGTCCGTTAGTAGTGCGCATGGGATATCAAAATGATTACAAAAGGAATATATAGACTATTCTACCAAAAATCCCAAAAACCATCCCTAGAAGTTTCGACTGCAGTTTGAATTCGAGAATGCAGATTTTGAGTCTAGTTCTCAGGTATGGTTTTTCGTTACAAATATTAAATGCTATTTTTCGTTTCATATATTTTCCTGACTGTACTTTAATTCATTCCAATGTATTCCTGGGTTTCAGTCAATTTTATTGTTTATTATTTAAAATGTTACAAATACGTTTCGGTGTCTTTCTCCACCATCATCAGTTTGTCTAAAATATATATCTACAGTTATCATCAATTTATATAGAAAACTTTCACCAAAATTCACATATTAAAATACAAATCGCACACATATTAAAAAGTACATCCAGAACATTGGTTTTCAGGTGATGAGTCAGGACAAACATGTCTGGGAAAAGACTAGAATCTATTGTTTAGAGATCTAAATTCAACTTACGTATATAGTTGCTACCAACTTCACATTTGACTGGTCACTGAATTTTCCATATTTTATTCGATATCAAGCGAGCGAAACAAAAAAACTGTTTATCTTTCGTCTTTTTTTTGCATTCTAAGAATTGCTTGGCAATTCTTCAATATAAGATGTTTACATTTCATTTACCTGGTCCAATCAGTTCATACATGCGATCATCTAATTAGCGTATGATACACAGAGCTAAGATTGTCTGTATCTGATCTGAAATTTATTGCATTCTGATGTTTCTTAATTTGTATCATTTCATGGATTCTTCTCTTATTATAGTTGTCCTCATTGATCAATATTTGTGTGTTATCGAAATCAAAATCATGCAACTTTTGTTGTGCATGTTGTGCTAATGCTGTTGCATTTTCGTTAACCTTTCTTAAGCTATACTTATGTTCGTATATTGTTTTCTTTAAATATTGCCCTGTTTGTCCTATGTATGTGTTGTCACAGTTTAAACTTATCGCTTCTAGGCTTAAATTTTGTAAAACACGCTTTTGCCAAGTTGTTTTTAGTTTTTTCCGCTATAGTAATATTATGCGGTTTTAAAACATTTTTTATTTTTGTGTTGATTTCTGGTATGTGTGGTAATGATACATACTTGATTTCACCCTCTTTTTTCTTTTTTATATTATTTATGTTGTTCCATTTATTTGCATTGTATATTTTATTGATTCTTTGTTTTATAATTGGTTCGAAGAATTATTTGGGTTAGTTGTTCATTATTAGTACCTTTTTTATTTTTTCGAGATTTTTTTGTCTGTATCCACAATGTGCTAATTTTATCGCTCTATCAGTAAGAGCTGTTACCACACTTTTTTTATACTGTATAGGTGCATATGATTGGTAATTCAAGTATCTACCAGACCACACATGTGTGTGATTTGTATTTTAATATGTGAATTTTGGTGAAAGTTTTCTTTATAAATTGATGATAACTGTAGATATATATTTTAGACAAACTGATGATGGTGGAGAAAGACACCGAAACGTATTTGTAACATTTTAAATAATAAACAATAAAATTGACTGAAACCCAGGAATACATTGAAATGAATTAAATGCTATGGAAATTGAACGGCTATATTTAGTTATCCTGCATTTTATGAACAGGTAGTCCATTTATCTTTTTTATGGTGCAGTTGATATTTACAACTGCCCAATAAGGCCATAACAATCTAAAAACGATATAAAATAGTTTTTCTAGGTCTGCATGATGAAAAACGTTTCCGTTTATTTCATCAATTAAATGTCACTGGCAAACGATATTTGTAAATGTTAGGGGATCATGCGATTCCACGGTTGTAAATCGAATCGGAAGGAATTGAATATATTAGCTTTATGCAAGATGAAGAAGCACTTTGATCAGTCAGTTAAAGAGCTGGTAGCTGCGGTTTTCACAATTTGATTTTAAATAGACCTTTTGCCAATTTGTGACTACTAAGGTCGCCTGATCTTACCGAAAACGGCTATTTAAAAAATTAGGTGTTGTAATGTACCAAGCTAATAACAACGCTAAAGGAATTAAAGAACAGATAGATAGATAGATAAAATTTATTAAACATTCACATTACTAAATTCACAAACAAAGTTTAAAACAAAAAACATAAGTCAGTAAAATGTCCCATGTCTGGCCAGATGTTCGGCCGGTTGCTCTTTGCCCATGATCTAAATAGGCGCGCTAAGTCGTCCATTACCTGGGCAGTGCCCTAACATGGACATTCCCGAGCTAGCCATACGCACGACAACGTCAGGAGATAGTCTTGAAGTGGCGGTTTTGGTTTTATTCGAGGGGCATTCATTAAGGAAAAAAGGTCTTCCTGAAGGGAAGCCAAAAACCCCTTTTGCTTCGACCTTTAAGTTTGATACTGTCAGCCGTGGCGTTAACCGCCGGCAGTTTCAACTAGATGACCAAATCCATCCGCCCCCGCCCCGACCGGTGCAAGGACCAGCCAACACCAGCCAGAACGAGGCAGGACGAACCCGTCAAGTCACGTTATGTTGGATTTGTGCGTTTCCAGCCTGCTAGAAACGACTGTCTGCAACTGGCAGGCAATGTTTGTTTGTCGTCACGTACTGTCAGGGACAAAATCCTCATAAAATATGGGAAGTCGCTTATACAGGGGACCATGGGTTGGGCGATCGTTTGCTCTTACATGGGTGATATTTCGCGTGAGGACTGAGCCTTGCACTCCGATATGATAAAATTTTTCAGCGATGGTATCCATATAGTCGGCTATATAGGCCATCCCTGTAGCTTCGTGCATTTCGGTTATTCTGGTGTATCTGTCAGCCGACAGGACGCCTCTCAGGAACCTATTTTGGGTCCTTTGAACACGTCGTCTCGTGGAATCACAGACAGAGTACCAGACAGGGGAGCCGTAGGTCAGTATGGGCCTTATAGTGGAGGTGTAGAGCAGAAGTTTATTTCGAGGTGATAGGAAAGAATTTGGCGCCAGAAGAGAGTACAACTTTCTTCGGGCCATGAAAGTCTTTTGTACAGCATAGTCAACATGCTTATTGAAATGGAGTCGGGCGTCTAGTTTGAATCCCAGGTATTTCACCTCTTTTGTTGGTTTGATAGGAGTATTTTGGACCACGAGTGGTGATAAGATTTTGTTGTTAGTGAATTTGCGCGAAAAGATAATAAGTTCCGTCTTCCTGGGATTCACTTTAAGTTTCCATTTGTCAAAATACGGCGTCAATAAACTCAGGTGATGTGCAATGCGAGATTTCGCAGCCTGAGCATAAAAAGACGATGCGTAGATAGCCGTATCATCAGCGTATAGTGCTATTTTTGTAGTGGGAAGTTTTGGAATGTCTGCTGTGTACAATGTATACAGCAGCGGCGAAATCACTGTTCCTTGTGGTACACCTGCCGCGATGCGTCTTTTGGCAGAAGTGGTATTCTCCACTTTCACCTGGATGGAACGGTTTTTTAGGTAGGACGCTATCAGGGAAACTAGGTAAAGTGGCAGTGAATGCACTGCAAACAACTTGTACAGCAGGCCTGTGTGCCAGACTGTGTCAAAGGCCCTTTGCATGTCGAGAAGCAGCATAACCGTACTTTGAAGCTTATTAAATGCTGCATAGGCATCCATTGCGATCCTAGCAGTCTGCAGCGTTGTGTTCTGTCTTGGTCGAAAGCCAAACTGCTCATCCGGGATTAAACTTCGAAGCTCGGCTGCTGCCTGTAACCTCGAATGGATGACCTTCTCGGTTAATTTGCCGAGGGTGTTCAACAGGGAAATTGGCCTATAAGAGGCGGGTTCGGTCGGGTTTTTGCCCGGCTTTAAGATGGGGATTATTACAGCGTTTTTCCAGTCCTGTGGGAAGTGCTGCAATTTAAGGACTGCGTTGACTATTTGTACTATTAGCACAATAGTTTTCCGCGGTAAGTTTTTGAGGTGTAAATAAGGGATGCCGTCTGGCCCGGGGGCTTTTCGGCTAGGGAGGCGCCGAAGACACGATTGTATCTCCGACGGGGTTGTTATATAGGAATGCAAAATCGAGGGTGGTATAGGATACTTCCGTTCTACAAAAACAGCGGTCTGTCTTTCAATTTCGTTATCCTGAAGGGCTGGTTGGACCTTGTGTACTTCTGCCAAAAAGTCGGCGAGCAGCTCGCACTTGTCACTGGTGGTAATATAACTCCGCCCCTCTTTTTCAAGAGCGGGGACTTGCTCATAGCCTTTTCGCAGACTTCTCGACAGTTTCCACAGGGAATTGTCACGGGGAGTCAGATTTCGCAGTTTCTCCGCCCAGGTATAATTCCTGTATGCGGAGATTTCGCGCTGTATGTCTCGTGCAAGCTCTGCTGCCATTATGCGATCGGCAGATTGCCTGAATCGCTGCCAACGCTTCCTGATTCGATTTTTCGCCTTAATAAGGTCCAGAATTTCCTCAGGAAGATTGTCGCGCCGCGGTCTGTTCGGAACTTTTTTGGCCAAAGCTTGCTGTTGCAGACTTTCTTGCAACAAACGAAGCTTCAACACCCTAAATTCCCTTCGAATAGGCGCCCCATAAAAATTGTCTGGGTCCTTCCTCTTTCCTCGCCTCTCCCACCCGATGTTATAAAGATTTACCTGAAGAATGTGTGTGTGCCTTTGCAGGCGGACAGGGAAAAAACTCTCGAGGTAGTTCGCATTCGATAATCGACCCCGAAACTTCGACCCCACCGGCACTTGTGTGTACCCTCTCAACCCATTAGGTTTTTGGTTTACCCGGCGTCTAATTTGACACGGGCCCCTGTAGTCGATAGTGACTTCATTGTGCAATAAAGGGCGTAGTACCTTTAGTTATTGGAACCACAACCCCGTACAGAACCCACAACTCTGAACTCCTGAAGATATTTTATATATTTTCCTGGAAATTGGTGTAGTACCAGACAACTCTCGAGGCTCAACAGGTTTAGTTCGTCAGGACCGACTTAAGGCAAGTCGTACAAAATAAAATTCTCTGGGGGCTGACGGACAGAAGATTGCTTGACGCCAAAATTGTAAGTTTTTAAACTTAATTCCCCCTTTGGACGCCAACTTTTTCCCGTCAAGGGCTGGCGGTAGTGTTATGTGATATCACCATTGCATTTGAGACATTCGGACACTGTGTTTTTTTGAACATTTTTGCGTTATTAGTTAGTTTGGTATTAGTCCGTCATCATTTTTCACTAATTTAATTATAAGGTAAATTTTCTTGATTTAATTATATTTAGAAAAAACGGTGAAAGTTGTTCCAACATTAATTATTTTATTAATATATAATTTCATAGGCAATCATTGTGTTTTTGTCGTTGCAGTCTTATTAAAGCTCAGAACGGAGAAAAAATAGAAACCACCCTGGAAAAATAGGCTCTTTATCGTGTTTGTTACGTCACAAGGATAAATTGTGAGTCCCTAGATTATTCCACTGATAAGTGCCAACATTGTCAGTGCGAATCATTCACTTGCTGTGTCCGTTGTATATTCCTGGTCAAACCTTTTACCGCATGCTCTAGAGCTTCGACAGTATCAATCTGGCCCGGAATACACGTCAGGTCTTGTAGTCTTTTTCGATATTCGCGAAAATCGAAATTTTCGTATGAATATCGAAAGTCGTTAGTTTGTGTGCGCTTTAAATCCCTAATGTCGAGGTAAATGGGCAAATGGTCACTGCTGAGGGCGTCTATAACCACCATCTCCGTGAGATTGGTGAGTCCTTTGGCAATTCCGAAGTCGAGGTAGGATGGATTCCCTCCACTGTTCGGGTAATGCGTTGGGGATGAAGTGGGCATAACGAGTAGGCCATTGTCGCGAACATAGTCGGCTAGAAAATTGCCGGCTGCGTTTTTATGTCCAGGGTTATTGAATAGTGGATGGCGGGCGTTGAAATCTCCCATTAGCAACACCCTATTGGTGTTTATGAAGAATGGATCGACATCAGCGGCCTGTAAGCGTACGGTGGAGAAATAGCCACAGTAGATCAAAACTCCATCAGGAAGTTCAACGCCGACGTTCTCTATTGCTGACTGCCTGTGTGGCAGTCTCCTGTATGGAATTGACGTTTTGACCGCTATGGCCACCCCTCCCCTTAAACCGGGCCTATCGGCACGTTCGAGCCTGTACCCCCGAATCCTAAGTATATCCCCGGGGCGCAACCATGTTTCGACAATCAACGCCACGTCGATATCCTCGGTCCGAAGGAAGTGCACAAACTCACCGAGACGACTCCGGAGTCCGCATGAGTTCCATTCTCCTATCCTCATATGGCACAGCTGGCAAAATCAGGGCTTAAAAATCGAAGCTGTTAATATCTTCATTGAAGAACTGCGCTGAGACTAGGAATTTGTCTGTCTTCGAGACGCAACCCCTCAATGCAGCGCTGTAAAATCTTACCGCCTTGATCACCTCCCCCAAGTTGATTTGCGACGACAGCTCGGCGAATTCCCGCTGGACACTGCCCAGCATGGCCACCGCGTTCCCATTTATACCATGGGCCGGGTGGGCGGAGCTCGTCGGGAAAGCTTCGTGCTGCCTCAGCGGAGGAAACTCCGCTAATGAAGGCGGTGGCGGGGGCAGCATGGTCCTGTTGGCGTGACCTGGCGCCATGGTCCTGCTGCTTAGGGATGAAGGGTGGATCGGGCCAGGGGCTCGACTGGTTTGACCCCAGGCTGGCCTCGTTGGAAGAGGAGCAGGGACGAAACGCTGCTTCTCCGCCGGGACTTGCGCCTGTTTGTAAATGTATACTGGGCAAGCCTCGTCAAAGCTACGATGAGGCCCACCGCAGTTAGCCCATTTTAATGTAGCCCCAACGGGGCAGGCCGTGATTTCATGCCCCCCAGCGCATCGGGAGCATTTAAAGTCCCGGTGGCAGTTCCCGGAGACATGACCCCAGCCCTGGCATCGACGACATTGTGTCAGGGTCTTCCGGTTTTTACGGGTTTCCCACGAAACCCTGACACTGCACACCACCCTGGCCTCGGCGTTAAGCCTTCGGAGGGTTGCCTTGTCGCTGGTGACGACCAGGTAGAGCAGCCTGAAAAGTGTCTTCATTTTGAAGACACTCTTCACTTCCAGTCCCCGGTCTGCCAGATCCTGCTTTATGGCAGTCGGATCGACATTCCCCTCCAGGCCCCTCAGGACGAACGCGTGGGTTTTTTCCGACGAAGGGGCGTAAGTATGGAACTGGCTCTTGTCCTCCTCCAGGGATCGTTTCACCGCCGCCCAGTCCATAATGCTGGTGCAGTACACGATCAACGAAGCCTTCGTGTACTTCAGCGTGAAAGGCTGACTGGTGATTCCTTTTATACTACCAATCAGCATTGTGTGATCGCTGGGTTTTCCAGCGATCACAATTGGCGGCGGCTTTTCTGCCTTCTTGGTTTTGTTTGCAGTTGCCGCAGGGCTCTCAGCAACTGCTTCCCGTTCAGTCCCTACGATGTTGTTGGGCAGTGTTGGAGGCTCATCCACGATTGGCGGCTGGATGGGCGCAAAGCGGTTCCTCAGCGTCGTGGAGGCCTCCGGAGCAACAATCAGCGTGCTCCACGCCACAGTCCTTCGCGGCACTACGAACCCGTCATCCGCTGCGCCCGCTGAAGTCGCCCGCGACACCCCTACAGCCTCCTCCATCGCCGATTTTTTCGGAGCCGGGGTTGGTGACGCTGGCGATGTTGGGTCGGACTTGGGCACCCTACCCCTCTTCTTGGTCCTAGGCCTTAGACAGTAGCTCCTTTGGGAGCCCCGGTCCGACTCGGATTCCAGCGAACTTCCGGGATTCATTTCACTTAGCGCGCAAACCCGGTAGTTGCCCGATAAGGAATGTTCCAAATGTTATTCGAAAAAACGCACAATACAGATAACGAACACAATTTTATCAAATGTCGCACTATTTCGCTCCGCAGCACGTCCACACTCGGCAAACAACGATGCGAGACTTTTGACTTAAACTTAAAGAACAGAAATAGATAGCAAAATAATGTAATTCATCCAGAGATATGCGATTCCATTTATATTTAATTCACGTATAGATGGATACGAGTAAAACCCGTAGTTTTAAGTTCTCACAGCGTATTATGTATATAGGTAGAGTGATATAATTTTTTGCGGTAGTAGGAACCCCTTTCATGTACAGTGAGTGAAATTGAAGTATATTTTAACGTTCTTGTGGTTTATGTTTGTCAAACATAGTTCTATTGTGGAGGAAGGAAACATTCCTGTGTATAACTTGCATAAACTGTAAAGCTGGCTTCTCACCTACGCAATTCGTTGCCGCAACTGTCGAATTGCATGCAACTGTTGGTTCACACTAGGAATTTTTGTAAGCAATTTTGTATTGCGCAATGAATTGCACGCAATAGAACGCGTTCTATTTTCATGCAATTCTTCACATGCAACTTTAGTGTTTTCTGGTGATATAAAGTTGTGCTATTGGCGCTAAGGCTGATATTGGCGAAGCTGATTTTAGAAGTACTTCAGCATATAGATTTGTTTGTGTTGTACTTCAACTGTGCTGATAGAAAACAAAATGAATAATAATTTAAAAAAACAGTTTTGTTTGGACACGCTATGTTACTAAGGACCTCATTTCCCTTTACGAAGCACAACCAGTTTTGTACAAAACAAAATTAAAAGAGTACAAAAGCAAAACCAAGATGAGGGACGCAGTAATGTCTATAAAAAAAGAACTTTGTGAAAAGTATCCGGTTTTTTGTGAAGGAATATTAAGCGAAGATGACGGAGCAAAAAAATCCATGGAATGTTGTTAAGTTCGTCATTTATTTCCTGCTATTTGTCAAGCAAAATTGCACTAGTGTGAACAGCAGAGTTGTGCAATAAAACTAACTCGGGAATTGCGGCAATAGATTGCAGCAATACGTTCCGGCAACGAATTGTGTAGGTGCGAACCCAGCTTTAAGAAGACTAATTGCAGTTCCATGCAATTTGAAGGAACAGTTGGTAATTGAACAAAACAAATGAATGTCATGTGGTCTATCTATCTATTTACCTTATGTAAACAACTAAATTTTATTTGATGTTAATCATGGTTGTTTAAGATATACAAAACGTTGAAATATATAAGACATACCCAATAAACGGGCATACGAGGGCAGGCAAGTGAAAAAGTAAAATAACTAAACAAAAAAGTTCACATCTCTCTCATCCACCTCCAGATCCATGGATTTTCCCAGGGAAACAATCTCCTCTACCACTGACACTTCGGGTTCCAATCCTTCGAAGGTCCTTTCACCTACAGCCTCAGACCACAGCTTCTTCCATGAAGATGTTTAGGTCTTCGTTGTAACACTCAGCCAGGCCTGATCAATAATTCTTAGGCATATCACGATGTTCAAGTGGTCCTTGCAGAACTCTCGAAGGGTAATGTTTGTGTTCTCCGTCACCGAAAAGCAGCACCGAAAATGTGCTTGTTATACAACTTCTTAAAATTAGAAATCACCTTCTGATCCATGGGCTGCAGGATAGGAGTGGTGTTGGGTGGTAGGTAGAGAACCTTTATAAACTTGAACTCTTCGAGTAAATCATCTTCGATATTTGGTAGGTGAGCAGAGGCGTTGTCGAGGACGAGAAGGGCTTGCATGGGTGGGCTGTTTTCCTGTAGATATTTTTTAAGAGAACATCACGTTTATGCATTCCACAAAGAATTTCCTGGTGACCGACGCCTTCGGATTTGCCCTCCACATAACTTGCAGTTTTTCTTTTAAAATCTTATGTGACTCTGGGATTTTCCGAATGGTATACTGGCAGAAGCTTGATTTTGCAGTAGCCATTCGCATTGCCACAAAGTACTACAGGTAATCTATCCTTCATGGGTTCGTGACCTGGCATCGTCTTCTCCTCTGCCGTTATGTAAGTCCTATTGGGCATCCTTTTGCAGAAAAGCCCTGCCTCGTCACAGTTGAAGACTTGCTGGGAGATGTATCCTTTAGCTTCTAACAGTTCGGAAAACGCTTTGATGTAAACCTCAGCTGCCTTCACATCCGAACTTGCTGCCTCACCATTCCTGACGACGGAGTGAATGCCTTTTCCTAAAGTTGTCAAACCAGCCCCGACTGGCTTTAAACGAGTCTCCCGATTCTTCCTTTGTGGAAGTGTTTGGGATGTGCTTCAGCAAATCACCGTAAATCGCTCGTGCCTTCTCACATATGATGCTTTATGTTAAGGTTCTTCCTTGAAGCTGCTTCTCTGTCACCAACACCATCAGTAGTTTCTCTGTCTTTTCATGAAGAGAGGTTCGGAGCTTAGAAATTATTGTAACTCCCTTAGCTGGTGTTATACCCTTTATCAACTCCTTCTGTTTAAGCACAGTACAAATCATTGATGTGCTACGCCACACACCTTGCTCATGTTTTTCTATGAGTTCACGCTTTAATTCAATGGACATCATCTTCTTCTTCGGACCCATGGTTATAAAAATAAATGTGATAATGTTTTGTAAATGTACACAAAGCAAAAAACGCGAACCCAACTTATCAAAAATGCTTCGAAAATTAGGGAAACGAGCACACAGACTGAGATCTAGTCTGAGGTGAGAGAAACTGTTAGAGGCTGCACACGACATCAACATGTGCCCGCATGTGGGGTCGTGTGCAGCGGTGTAGGGTCCGATTCCTCCGTGTAGTGTCCGAAACACTCGTATATTAAGGCACTCGTATATCGAGGTACCACTGTACTTTATTATTTTCTAATAGGTCCAATACATTTTGATTGCATTTGAGTCAAAAGTCACTTCTTAGCAATTACGATGATCATCGAAAGAGAAATTTCTTAACGTCTATGCAAATTCAATTGAGACAGTATTAAAATCCAGCAATTTAACGATCGGTGGCATCTTTTGTATATGTACAGGGTGTCCCTTAAGCAAATGATCAAAATTGTACTGCGATATTCTTTGGATCAAAACAAGACGAGCTGACGTAGCTTTTATTAACAAAAATTGTCTGGCTCCTCTGCTATTGATGGTCAAAGTTCTTAAAAAAATATATTTTTATATGGTTGGTGCACTAATCTTTTTCTCAAATTTTCGTGCTCTTTTTATAAAATGCGATCGCTGAGGAAGGCGTTTTAAATAGGATTGTTGAAAATCCAAACATCAGTACTCGCCACCTGGCACTGGTATTTGATATACCGAAAAGTACAGTTCATCGGATCGTAAGGCAGCAGCTCCTCCATCCGTATCATGCGACTCCTGTTCAGGAACTTTTACCACTTGATTTTGGAAGAAGACTTCAATGTTGTCGCTTTATTGAAAATGCGCGGGCACGTAGCCCAAACTTCACTCGTAGAGGTTTGTTCACTGATGAAGCCGGTTTCACCAGAAGTGGTGTTTTCAATTCCCATAATGTCCACCATTATGAAAAAGAAAACCTTCATGCGAGGTATATTAATCACTTTCAGGCGGAATTTCAAATTAATATTTGGGCCGGGATGCCGCGGATGATTTGTGCGAGCCGCTTGAATGGCGAAAATTATCTAAATTTCTTGAGGAACACGGTTCCGGTTCTAATGGAATATTTGCCTCTCGATCTTCGTGCTCAGATGTGGTTCATGCATGATAGTGCTCCTCCGCCATTTTAGTGCTGCTGTAACGGCTCATTTAAGTAATACTTTCCCACACAGGTGGGTAGGTAGAAGAAGGAGAGATGTTCCTATCGAATGGCCTCCCAGGTCCCCCAACTTAAAACCATAATTTTTTTTTGTGGGGAGCCTTAAAGAATAAAGTTTACACCACTCCTGTGGAATCCCATCAAGAGCTATTATGTAAAATTCAAAACGAGGTGAACATAATGCGGGATGATCCAGAAATGTTAAGAAGGGTCCAATTCAATGTCAATCGAAGGATCTAACTATGAATCCAAGAAAATGGGGGGCATATCAATCATCTGCTCTAATTTGTTTTTCTTCTGGAATTTGTAATGTTTTTAATAATTTTTATTTTGAATTAAACATAATATGTAATTGTTAACAATAGCAATTCTCATTTTTGGATTAAATATATATTTTTTTAAAGTTCTCAGCTATTGATTGTTAACTAACGTCTCAATTTTGTCGGGACAATACCGAAGGAAATTAATTTTAAGTGAAAAAATTTGAAATAAAAAAAAATCGAAACGAATTGATGAAATGGCTCGGACACCAAAGTGGCCAGTCTCTCGCAAAGTCCTTTCAATCCGTGCAAATGTCCGGTAATCCGGAACGTGCCGATTTGAGTATCGCGTCGCGTAAACGCGTACGCTCTCACGCAAGTTGTCTTCGCAAAACCCTAATACTTTGACCATGTCGGACATTTTTTCATTAGAAAACGCCATTCGAAACGAATCTGTGAGATTGTGATTTCAAGACTTTCAAAGAAGAAGCTATCTTCAGTTTTTCATAAGAAATTTGCGATTTAAATATTGATTTCAAATGGTTTGAAATAGCTTGTATTTTTTTTTCTCTCTTAAAATAGTACGGCTCTAAATCAACGTGTTACATCCAGAAGAGTTATTTTATTTAACTATTCCTTTCCCGTAAGACTTTCTTTACAAAAACCTACAACATGAGCTCTGCACTTAAAATATTTGCGGATTCATTCGCAAATATCAGATAGCACTCCCCTACAATAACTGCAGACGGCCAAACGACACAACCAAAAAACGACGTAAAATACCTTGGAATCACAATTGACCACAAACTTAAATTCACTAAACACATACGAAACATCAGGGCAGAAACAACAAAGAGAACAAAACACTTCCGATCACTAACCTACAAAGACAGAGGAATTAGCAAAAACACCGCCACCAAAATATATAAAGCTATTTGTAGACCCTTGCTAGACTTTGGACATATACTCATGACCAACGGAACAGAAAGGACAAAACGTTATACACAAACAACAGAACAAATTGCACTAAGACTAATAACACGAATAAGACACCCCCAAAACCCACTACACAAACCCCCCACCCAACTACTATACGAACGCACAAACATGACAAAGATCTCGGAAAGACTCATACAACTACAGACAAAATGGACAAACAACCCCTACAACTGGACCATACTGAATCCCCTTTGCCTTACAAGACCAACCAGACAATCCCGCTTCCGTTTCCCTACATTAACGCTACTCGAACACTTACAAGCGCAACTGACTAGTGGACAATAAAATAATCTCTTCTTGCCACTGAAATTTTATTTAATAATATCGTTAACCTAGAATAAGAGAATTTTCATATTTGTTTTTTATTTAGATTAAGACTACATGTATTAAACAAGGGCAGAAAGACCGATAGGTCGATAGCCTTTTTTTTAGAAATAAAGATGTTTACTACTACTATCAGATAGCTTCCTCGGTTGATCGTGCTTTACACGCTGAATACATTGCGCCTGGATATATAGATCTCTTTACCTTAGTTTGCAATGTTTCATTCAATTAGCAAGTTCTGACCGTGTTGCTGACGTGGTTTACCGAATAAGGAAAATTAACTATTAAGACCTGAACTCATTGTTGAGACATATAGACCGACCCGAAACCGGTTTTAAGAGTCTCTAAACAATATATAATTCTGTTATCACTATCTTTCAAGTCATTCCGGTCATTGAATCATGAATTTTTACAAGATCTAAAAGAAAAATATGTTCCAATAAAGAAGGTTTTATTCTGTTACTTCTTTCAGTTAATATTGTTTATGATAATCTAAAAAAAATTGGTTAGTACTCAAATTTTGAGGTGACTTGAGTTCGCATGTTGCTAATATATTTGTTTAGCAACCAATCAAATAAGAAAAGTTCCCGTCGATCCTGCAATTAGAAGGTATGTCGACAAAATAAGCGACTTGGTTGCGCTGCGTATCGCTGAAGTTGGAAAACCCGGTTCGGAGTCTGCCGAGCAGGGTGAATTTTCACTCTTCCAGTCGCCTGAAAATCGCGGACCTGCCTGGATTCTCCGTGTTGCGTGCTCCTGGTTTTCTCCGATCGCCGAATTGGGAACGCAAAATTCAAGACCAAGAGGAACCTGGTCACTCGTCTTCATGCAAAATGGGTTTGTGCTATTGTTATAATTTTTTTAATTGATAATCGGTTTTTTGATAATATTATAACATGCATGAAGAAATATTGGAAAATTCAAACTCTGAGTTGAAAATTATTAAATTAGCTCAACCAGAAAGAATTATCTTTACAATTATGACAGTTATAAACCATAAAATACTAACAGTAACAATAAAATAATTTGAAAAGTTAACTTAAATATTAGTAGAAAGAAGTAAAGTTAAGCGAGCAACTGATATTTTACATTGCTTTAGTAAATTATGCAAGACCACCAACTGGTTCTCTTTCAATTAACCACTCATGATGTCGAAATTTCGAAAGGAATCAAGAAACACTAAAAAAGTAATAAATCCATCTTATGCCGTCAACATGAATTTATTGTTTTGCAAAATGCAAATTTCCAAGGAACAGGATTGAGATAAATTAACGTGAAATTTCAAAATGCAAAATTAGGTCTAAGGGAAATGACACAAAATAGCAAGCAGCTGATAGGTTTCTTTTCATCTGTACGTGGATGGTGCCATTTTAATATGAGAACTTTATTTAGAAACATGCAAATAAAGCAAATTTTACTCTGAACCTCCTTTGCGTGAGAACTTTTCGAAACACTTCGCTCGAATATTTGCCGCCTGTTACAATTAGATTAGGACTCTTTTAGCAGAATTTTTTTGTAAATAATGTACGCATTTTTGGTTATAGGTTCCGATACGTATTTTCAGTCAACCAGCCGCTTTCATTAATTACTTTGTCCTTACCTGAGTTCTGTCCCAAATGCGGGTTTAGAATACTTTTCCCATTCCTTTCAGCCACTTTATTGCATTATTTAATATTTTTGAAACTCATTAGTAGAAGCAATTCAGTTTAATTAACGAAATTGTCGTACTTTTCCGCTACAAGCTCTTTATTAATAGGTATTTATTAAATTCGTGAAACTTTAGGCGTATTGCGTTGCAATATTAAAATAGGTCTTAACAAATATGTGATGTGACTAAGGAACGCATTATTTCAATTTCATCAGTCAAATTTTCTGCATAAACCGTTGAACACCAATAGCTTTGTTTCCTTTGAAAATGCAACACTATTCCAACAAAATGCAGATGGATTTTGAGTAATGGTTGAAAACATAATTAAGATCCTAGCGTTTATTTTAGAAATTGAGTACACTAAAGTTAGAAGGGAGGAAAGAAGTGTAACTTCTAGACTAAATATAGACAGATTATTAAACATTTGAGGCCGTAAGGCCATTTCAGCTTATAGTACATATATAATACATAGTACATATATAATACATAGTACATATATAAAAACTTCATCTAAACATTATATTTTCAACTTACATTTAACTAGACAGTTGTAGTACAATAACATGTTTGCCGAGCACGGTAAAAACACCTTTTATTTTCTAATATTGTCAATAAATTATTTTCTATTGTCTTCGTAGAGCACGCATTACCAAAGGACGTGATTAATGTCCTCGCTGGGAAATATAGTGTAATTTAATGTATTTGAAAACTTATTTGGCAGATTTTAATTATTTACTGCTCATTAAACAGATTTTACCAAAGTAGGTTAAAATGCAAATGGTAAACGTACTTGTTTTTGAGAATTTTATTTCGTTAAATGTATCGTATATCACTCTACAAAATATAAAGTATTTAAATCTAACTTAGAAAGCACAAATGTAGATATATACCATATGATAGATCAGGAAACAGCTTTTATAAAAATAAGTTTTGTATTAGTATGTTCTATTTAAGTATTTGAGTAGAAAAAAAAAGTAGAAAGAAAGAAAGTCCGTATCAATGTGCAGCAATGTGCATTTCATCTTAAAAATGTAAACAAGATAATAATTTGCTAACTGTTGACCTTTTCCGTTGCTTTTATTAATTTCTTTTATACAATATTTCTTCTATACAACACAGCTGTGAGAAAGTTTCACTGCAAGTAAAGTTTATTTTATGTTTTGCTCTTGTATTATTACATATATGATTCCCAACTTAAAACTAATGCTGTTATTAATGATACATGCGGAGATTTTCCTAAAATAATGCGAGAATCCGGTTTCTCTATTTCTATTTAACATCATTAAATCTTTTGGAAAACGTCGGGTGTGAACACAGTTCCACTCCAACAATGCATGTACTTCACCTTTTCCTGTAAGTAAGAAGCCTTAATTAAAAATAGACTCCAAGAAGAAGCCATGAAAATTTAAAAGTACGTGTTTTAAAACTTAGATGACTCGGGATATATAACCAAAGAGGTGAAGAATTAATAAATGTGTGAAACTAGCTCTAAAGAGTTGTAAAAATTCTAACAGACCGGAATTTGAGTAGTAGTAAACATCTTTATTTCTAAAAAAGGCTATCGACCTATCGGTCTTTCTGCCCTTGTTTAATACATGTAGTCTTAGTCTAAATAAAAAACAAAGATGAAAATTCTCTTATTCTAGGTTAATAATCTTATTAAATAAACTTTCCAATTCTAATGACAAGAAAAAATTATTTTATTGTCCAGTAGTCAGTTGCGTTTGTAGGTGTTCGAGTAGCGTTGATGTAGAGAAACGGAAGCGGGATTGTCTGGTTGGTCTTGTAAGACAAAGGGGATTCAGTATGGTCCAGTTGTAGGGGTTGTTTGTCCATTTTGTCTGTCGATGTATGAGTCTTTCCGAAATCTTTGTCATGTTTGTGCGTTCGTATAGTAGTTGGGTAAGTTTGGGTTAGTGGTGTTGTCTTGTCTTATTCGTGTTATTAGTCTTAGTGCAATTTGTTCTGTTGTTTGTATATAACGTTTTGTCCTTTCTGATCCGTTTGTCATGAGTATATGTCCATAGTCTAGCAACGGTCTACAAATAGCTTTATATATTTTGGTGGCGGTGTTTGTGCTAATTCCTCTGTCTTTGTAGATTAGTGATCGGAAGTGTTTTGTTCTCTTTATTGTTTCTGCCCTGATGTTTCGTATGTGTTTAGTGAATTTAAGTTTGTGGTCAATTGTGATTCCAAGGTATTTTGCGTCGTTTTTTGGTTGTGTCGGTTGGCCGTCTGCAGTTATTGTAGGGGAGTCAGCGTTGAGTCTGTGGTTTGTGAGCAGAAGTTGGTTTTTTGACGCGTTTGGTGTTAGTCTCCATTTATAAAACCATGTCATTGTGTTGTTTGTTAGTGTTTGGAGTCTTTGAGCTGCTCTCTCAGTAGTTTTGTCATGTACAATAAGTACCGTGTCGTCTGCGTAATGTAATATGTATGCCGATCTGTCGATTTCATTTTCGTCTGGTAAGTTGTAATTGTATATGTCATGGCAGTATATATTGTAGAGAAACGGTGAGAGCGTGGATTCCTGAGGGGAGCCCTTGTTCAGGGAAAAAAATGACAGTGTTTTGTCAATTCGTACTTGTCGTTGTCCGTTTTCTAGTAAGTTCTTTATGGTGTGTAGTAGATATGTTGGTGTGTGTAGTTTGTATAGTAAGCCTCTATGCCAGACACTATCAAAAGCTTTGTTAGTGACCATAAACAGGCAAGCTGTCTTTCTGTCCGTTAGGTGGGTAGTTTGTATATTGTTAGTCAGAGTGAAGAGTGGGTGAATAGTCGAGTGCTGATGTTTGAATCCGAACTGATACGATGGTATGTACTTTCCGACCAGTTTCCGGAATTTGATTATAGCTAAACGGTCTATTAAAACAGCGTGTAAATTTGCAAGGATTTGTATCCCGAGAGCAATTTCCCGTTATTCTTGAGGACTACAATAATTTAATTATACTTTAGTCATTTTTGTGCATAACTTGGCAGCAATTCAGATCAGCATACAAGTGCTAGATTCTTTTTAAAGAACATAGTTTGTGGCAACTGATGTTAGTCTTAATTAGGACAATAATGGTGTATGTGGTTTGAGGATACAGCCACCTACCTCGAAACGAACCAACTGTATACAGGGTGAATCAAAGTGTATGTCGTTCCTCTGGAGATGTTAATAACAATGTTTTTAATTTGCATTTGTATTTGACGTGTTTCTTCAACATAGTGTTCATTAACATAGGTCTCATGAAAGTAAATGACTAATGCTTTGTACGTATATCTTCAAAGGTATTAAGTGAATCTATGAGGCAAATAGGGAAAAGGGACCCTTTTACTGATTATTGATTTTGAAAAAATCAGCCCCAGTAAGCTTAAAAAAGGACCCCAATCATCTTTTATACTTTGAATCACTCCCTAGTTTGGGGGCCGGTAAATGTGTGAAATAGAAGAAAGCGCAGTTCAAATGGCTTTGTTGCTTAATATTTAAGAGCCAGTGCACCAATTTGTCTTAAGGCATATCTCATTAAAATTTTTCATAACGTTTGTACGAAAAATTGAACTTTAAAATTCTTTCAGAAGAATAAAAACCACCAAAGATAATAAAAAACGATTTTGGGCAAGGTGCAAACAGTAATCTCACGGCTATCCAACTCTGATTTTAAATCTTGAGCAAGCTGTTCTTCAACGACATAACTAATTTTTTTTTTGTATATTTTATTTCCTGATTGTACTATAATTCATTCCAATGTATTCCTGGGTTTTCAGGAATTTTTGCAATTTTTTGCAATATCTCGCTCATTTAATAAAATGAATTTGCCTAATACACTTCATCACATTTATCAGAAAACCTAAAACCTATTAAATGCTTTAAATTGCGTGTTAAGGAAACATGATTATCGTTCTAAATATATGTAATCTGGATTCATTGGTTTTCAGGTTTACAACATTTGCGGTTCAATAGTTGTACTCAAATTTTGCTTGCTTCGGTCAAGCCAAAGTTAATACTACTACAGTGTTTAAAACTTTTTCAAAGAGAGTGTACTTGACATGCGGAACAATGATCACAAAGCAACAACTTAAGACCTGACTGGTTTTCCTATCAATTTCGATTCACGTTATATAAACTAAATGCTGGTGTCGGTGAAAGTTCCAGAACTTTCAAAAAGCTGAAAAATGTAATAATAAAAATCGTTTCCAAATTATTTCCGAAGATTCTATAAATCGACTTGTGTCACTTGTGAGACCAGTTGAATGTTAAGGTGTAAAGAACTATACACACAAACTGATGATGGTGGAGAAAGACACCGAAACGTATTTGTAACATTTTAAATAATAAACAGTAAAATTGACCGAAACCCAGGAATACATTGGAATGAATTAAAGTACAGTCAGGAAAATATATGAAATAAATTAAATAATATACATTTTTGTGGTGGTAATGTAATTTCAGCTGTTTATCGTTTGGGTTGATCTAAAAGCAACAACAATCTAGTCACATTTAAAGTCACTGCAAAGTATTGTCGTCAATAGATTATTTTGTCATTAGATTGGGAGTGAGATGTCAGAGCGAGAGCGTTTTTGTTCGATCTCACCTTTCATTTTTCGACTTTGTTAATTCATTATACTTTACACCTTTCTGCAAAATTATAATTTTTTTTTCACTAACTAAAAAGTTGATTGTGCTTTTCACACATAAACTGTTTTTAGATCAACGGAACAAGTAAAAGAAGATGCTGATCATGTTTATTTTCAAACTAAAGCACTTTATTCGGAGGTATTCTCAATATCCCATCCAAATTTGTTCCCATCCCAATTTAAAGTTACCCTGGAAATAAAATGAAAAAGTTAAATATCTTAGAATTCCGTATTTTGATGGAACCGTACGAAGTGGGCAACCTTTTTCGATTTGTTGATTGTCTTTCTTTCGTACATAAAGTTGGCAGAATAAATGAAAATGAAAAAAATTGTAAAGTTTCATTTAATTTCTGGAACCATACACTTCAGTAAAGACAGTTAAAAACTATTTTAGTTGGCAAACTTAAGAGACTAACTTGTAGTAAAACTGCAGCTTTGCAAAAAATAATTACATTTTATGAAAATTCAACGCTGCAAAATATGCCTCGATTAAAGAACAATCATCTTCAAATGTTGTTTGCTTATAACTATAAACCGTTTATAGTTGAATAAAATTAATTTAAAATGGAAAAATTAGATTTCTTCATGTGTGTTGGACAAAGTACCTACATATATGAAGAATAGAACAAAATTCGCCCCATTGCTGATCAGTACAATGTATGGTATCTTATGGCTTTTCTATTGCTTAGAAGTGCGTGAAAATAAAAAAATAATTATGTAATGTTTAAAATTTTCGGATGTCAACCTTCTCAATCATTGAATTTTATTTTAAATATCTGTGTACTGAAGTGAAAAACGCTTGGTTGTAATCACTTTATAATTTAAAAACGTTCATGGTTTCAAGAATCAAATACCAGCGCTAAAGCGAATCCGAGGAAAAGACATACAACACTCAAGTTTACACTTTTAAAGTGGCCCAATTTTTCAAAAGGACCTTAGTAACTGCCGAGAAGTAGATGAAATTTTAACTTATATTTCACATTAATTTCATAAAAAAGTAATTAAAGAAAATACCAACTTTCCTTCTTCCTCATTAATAACCACATCTCCAATTTTTTGTTCTCCCGAGACACTCTTCGGCGAATAATAAAATACTAAAGTATTCAAACTCATATCTCCTTGTCGATCCAGTCTATTTTCATAACCGCATTATAACTTGGAATTAAGTGGGCTTTACTTTTGAAATTTTTGAGTTTTGTCTCCGCTATTGCACAAACGAGTAACTTTATATTATATTATGTAGGTGGTTTGTTAGCTCCTGATTTTTGTTCCAAAACCCATTATATATTTACGGGAATTATAATATTTAGTATTCGTCAGCGAAATGATAATTACTCGAAAATCACTAGATTCATTAAGTAACTAATATTTAATGTGTTTTCAGATTGAGTTTCTCTCGGAAATATTTAATTGTTTCATCTAACTCCAACTAAATGCTAATTGATAGAGTAGCCTGGTTGGATGTTCTGAATTAGAACATTTAATAACTCGAAATGTTCACTTTGCAGGAGGGGTTGCAAAACACTGAAGAATTGTTATTGAAACTGTAAATTACTTTCTACTGTTCGTCGCAATGTTTTGGCTTTTGAGATATTTTTCCCAATGGATTTGTTTTGCAATATTTCTGTATCTATTCATATATCCTCAGTTGTTGGTGATGGGTTTGTTCAATCCTCAGTGTTCAGAGATCGACACGTATGTATTGTGGAGATTAGAAAGGAAATACATATGAAACCTAAAACGCTGCAAAGCTGCGACTTTTTAAAGTTGGCAGCTATTAAATTATGGATGATGGAAAAGACACAAAAGAAAATCGCTTTCCATAAGAATTAGGTGGTGCTGCAAAAATTCAATATATTGAAAATCAATATGGCATTTAGAGGAAAATCCATTATGTTCCAGTATGAACTTTGTTTTTGGGTCCAACTAAAACTTTTTCGGCTGATTAAGAGAATGGCGAGCAATAACACAAGATAGATCAATCCACCGTCGCAATCGTTCACTTTGACCGATGTCAGGTAGGAAAACCAAACTAACTAATGGGTAACAGCAGAGATTAGTTGACAACTAATCTCTGGTAACAGTAGGATATACAAATGATTATTTTTTCTTGTTCACTCCATATTTTGGTGCTCCATTTCTTAAATGAAAATTTCTGTATTGTAATTCAACTGCTTTATCGTGCCTTAGAATGTTTTGTGTTTCTTCGAACGTATGGTTTACTGAGTTAATAATTCATTAATGAGATATTTCAAAAAAATTTTTTTTCTACAATCAAGGATTACAGTAACAACACTGACTTAAATTTAAAGAAACGACTTATTTATTATTTAAAAAATGCAATCAGATGAGAACGAATGAGTTCCCACAACCTTAGTTAACTGAAATTTACGTATTTCATAATCTAAGCACTTTGCGTGAGAGTGTAACTCTATTCTACAAGTAAAGCATTTTGTGAGGATGTAACTCCTCACCCTAAGAGGTAAGCATGGGGTTACACAGGCTTTCAGAAAATTCGTGAATCTTGAATATTATTTTCAGGTTTTGATTTTTTACATTGAGAAATTTTCAAAAATAGGAAATATGCAGCAACACAAGTTATAACTACATAGAGCACAATTATGCAAAAACTGACTCTGTCTATATAGACACTGTTTGTCACTTCTTGTAGCACTTTTTTTTAACTTTGAAGCTCTTGCTTCAGTTCATCTGTGGTATTAACGTTGGTCTGTTGAGCTCCATTGAAAGTGGTTTGAAAATTGGCGGTTGGTTGCTCTTCATGATGGCCAGGTTCAGTTGTGGCAACTTGATTTCGTTGTACGGCAACTGGGTTTCTTCAAATGTTTTGGATTTTACATTTTACTGGTATTTAAATCAGGTACGATCCAAATAACGGAACTGATTCTTCGGAGTTTTGGCAATAGATAGTGCTGACTATATGCGTTGGTGTTATTACTGCCCATTGTCCATCATTGATTTTGGTTACTTGAGGTCGGGTTATTTGTAGCTCAAAGGGGTGGCATGTTGTGATATTTGATGCATGGTTCATCAGCCGAACTTCACATGGTGGTTGATATCCCATAAGGTCGGATAGCTTCGCAAAGGTACTCATTGGGCTGAATTTCTTGGCAGTCCTTGTAGGAATATTTTAGTGCTTGGTATGGCTTGTGTGGAATGTGAGCAAGATATGATTTACCATTCATTATTGGCAATGAAAAGAAACAACTTAAAATATTGATTCACATTTGCTTCAACCAAAAACCAGTTCTAGTATGAAAATTATACTATTATTACTCAAAAGGCATTGAACTTTCATGATTTTTTCAATGATTAGAATTTTGTCAGTATTGTTAAAAACTGGTAATTTTGATTGATGTAATCGAGGAATTCAATTGTTGATTTCATTTAACAGAACTCCGGGACTTATTATGGAATTGTCCAAAATATTTAGTTTTGCAAAAGTTATGGCAACTTCTATTTTATCTAGAATGTTGTAAATTGATTGACACATAGAAGTTATCTGATTTTTTACAGTGAATGTTAGAAAGTATTCATGTAATTTTTCTCCTTTGGCATTATTGCCTTTAATTGCTTGTTCTACTTGCAGAATTCGTGATTTTAAAATTAGTTCATTGTGTGTAACATTTGACATCATTTCTTTGAATTTGTCGATTGTTGAATCATTGATTGATATTTGGTTGATCGCATCAAGTTTTATTTTTGCTTGATTCGTTTGAAGGTTTTTTATTGGTTGATTTATTATTTCTGCATCTTTTTGATCTAAATTTCCTGTGATACTTTATATAAATGAAACCAAGGGGTTGAATAAACCTCGTTTATTTCTATGTTTTCTAGTTTCAAATGGTATTAATTGTTCTATTAAAAGTTCTATACGTTTCTCTGACGTATGTAAATAAGTTAGTGAATTAAAGTATTCGTTGTGAAAAGTGCTATTATTTTTTATACTTGATGTTAAATAAAGTACTTTTCTTTTAATAGATCTGAATTGATCGATGATTGGATTTATATCAACAATTTGAACAAAACACCAATGGTCAGAAAGTAGTTTTGCGGTACCTAATTTGAAGGAAAGGATTCCAGGGTTGTGATTAAAGTCATGGAATTTTATAGTTGATGCGACCTTCGCATCAGCTATAAAATTCCAGCTCCATAATAATGGGGAGATGATTCTCTTCTTCATTCCTTAAGCCTAGTTCCAATAAGACGAGCGATGTTTGGCTCTTCTCTGGAGTCTACCAATGAGCTTTGGGAAAATTCTTGTTCCTTCTGCTGGCACCAAGGGTTGGAGAAGATTTGGTAACTCTTCCGTGGTATTCAGATTGTTCTGCACCCTCTCTTCTGCTACAAACCGTTGAAACGGACCGAAATCAATGCGCGGTGCACTAATTCGTCAGCGAGAATCCGTACGACTGCGCCAGTTAATAATTCAATGATGAGATAATTAAAAAAAAATCTACAATCAAGTACTACAGTAACAACACTGACTTAAATCTAAAGATGCAACCTATTTATTATTTAAAAAATGCAAGCTCAGATGGGAACGAATGAGTTTCCACAACCTTAGTGAACTGGAATTTGTTTATTTCATAATCTAAGCACTGCGTGAGAATGTAACTCTATTCTACAAGTAAAACATTTTGTGAGGATGTAACTACTGCTGCGTTTTTATATAAAATTCAAATATTCTTTTTAAATTATTCTCTACGTTACCATCTATGTTAGCAAAGAAATATATTACAATTTAGAACTCTTATAAAAAAAATAGTAAATATATTTTTTTAATAAGCGTACATTCATTTATAAGATATGAATAAAGAATTCAGTTTTTTATCAATATTTCTTGTGCAATTAATGCACTTTATTCTTTCGGGATTGAACCAATAAGAACAAAAATGGGAGGGTTAATAGGAAATAAAGTATATTTCTCTTTCCCATTTAGTGGTAGCAGGGAATCCGCTTTGGTATTGCGAATACGTTTACATTCTTCTTTACATACCATTTATTGGGTATCTATTGAAATGTTCGACAGGCCGGTATAATTCCTATCATCGCAATGGAGTTCGTTCGCGTGACCAGCATAGTTGATTGAATAGTTATAGTTCGACTTAGATAATATACGGTAATATATCTGATTCCCAAAAATCCGCCTTAACCGGTATTTAACTTTTTTATGTAGATCACAAAATATTGAACCAAAAGCTCTTGGAACTAATGGCCCAACATCAATTCGAATCTCGTTGTTTCATCATCAATGAAATAACTTAGCTCAAATTGATCAGAATATTAATACTTTTAATTAAAACCCTTTAAGAACATTGCGATAATTTTAAATTCCTATAGTTATTGCTTCATGTGCTCAAAAGCCAACTGGAAAAATCATGCGGTCGCATTAAATGTATCCGAAAAAAAGGATTTTAAATATACCAAGACTTCAAAAACTGATCAAATTGTTCGTGTAAAAACTGCCCAATTTTGATTTGAATTGCAGTGTAGGAAACATTTGCGTTAAGTGTCCTGAAACTCGGAAGCTGAAAAAGTATTAAGAAGAGTAGATCTAGCGACATTAGATCTCATAGGCCTTCAAAGTAGCTTATGTCATTCTGCACCATAATAATTATTTTAAAAATGCATGCCCAAGCGCTTCTGCCGCATTTAATAAAGTTCCCAAAGCGCTGTTCTTAATTGTCTTGACCTTTTCAACCTCGGATTAAGGATATTTATAAGGGAGAAAGCTCTGAGAACATATTAACTCATCTAAGTTTTACCTTTCTGCTTGACGCTGTATACCAAAACGCCCTGAACAGTTTGCAAGGTCTTTGGCAATACTTTATATTTTCGCTATTTTCTTGTATGAAATGGAAGATGAATGAACTCGAAGTGTTGTCTCAAATGGAATGGTGGACTCACATTGCACTTATACATGCAAACAAGACGTATTAATAAATATTTGTTTGTTAAGTAATTGCAGTTTTCCGAATTACTGTTTACGGATTTAGCGACTGTTATCAGGAAAATAATGTTAATTGGCTCTAGATTAATTACCGTTTTTCCGTGAAAAAAATAAGGTCGAAAATAAAGTTCATAAAAAGGGCGATCTTCGCTCTGCCTTAATGAGAAATTATATCTGCTTTTAATGTTGCTCCTAAGTTAAAGCGAACACTTTCGGTCTCATGCCAACTTGAAAGATTACATAAAACGGTTCTTTTCACACAGCCCTTTTTCCTTGTGATGGCATATTTTTTGTAGGGTTCTTTTATTGGTTAAGTTAATCAGTACGGTAGTAAGAATTCTAAAAATAGATGCTCTACTGTGCAATTACGTTAATGACAATGCTATTTTTGAGGTAGAAATTTGCTGTATGCAAGTTATACACCTACAGGATATCCTACCTAATGAACAATTTATATAAATGTACTAGTCCAATTAGAATAATGAGTTCCATCTATTAATACATCGACATTATTTTCGTTATTGGTTAAAACTCATTAATAAATATGTTGCTTGTAAATTTCAATGTGTACTGCCATTAAAACACGTTCTGTTTTTCTTAGTATAAACTAACTGGTATAAACCTGTTGTTGTGATATTTGAATTAATGTGGGTCATAGATCAAGTGATGAAAACCTTAAACTTTTAAACATAAAAGTAGTTGATACAATTGATCCATTTTTTAAATCAAACGATTATTGTGAAAGTTATTAATATCACCCATGTGTTGGGCATAAGGTATGTATTAAACATTTAGAAACACAATGGCTCGCATAACTAATATTTAAAATAATTATGCACATTTTTGAATATTTAAAGAAAAAAATTGCCCATGGCTCTATTTGGGGAACGTGTTGCTCAAATTGAACCTATAAAATATTTAGTAATATTCACGAATGTGATTTTATAAAATACGTAATAGGGCGCCTAAATCACACTTATAAATAATCAGATGAACGAAAAATAGGTTCTTGCTATATAACATTCCTATTTCCTTTATCCTTACATCAAAAATACATTATTTGTACATGGAAACATATGAACGTAAACAATACACCAAAAATGGAACAAAAAGATTTCTTTAAAATGCTACTCAGAATTAACTACAGAAAATTACTAATAATGTAGTAAGTTTTAGTACAAAATATTGTACCATTGAACCTGATCCTGACGTTCCATTCAAATCTGCCGTGAACATTATCGAAGAGTATGAGGTATCGGACAAAGTTCTCTACCCCTTACATCTTTCTCCGATGACTGATTCTTAAACTGTGTGTGGGGTTTGCTCGAGTTAGCTCATGTGAGCCTTTACTCTATTCTGTTGGCACTTGTGCTCGGTTGTTTCCTTTTGGTTTCTTTGTTGTTGTTTATTGGCCCTTTAGCCCAGGGCGGAAGGATTTGAAGCTGTGACTGCGGGATTTAGTGTATCATGCTCAGGATGGGGTTTTGTGAAATCAAAGCGATGATCTTATTGATCTTGGCCTCGATTTCGGGTAAGGGGAGGAGCAGAAGTTGGATCATCTGCGGACTAATTTGCTCTGGAATATTGATTTTCTTTGGGATCGGTTGTTTTGGGTTTTGGTCGGTTTTTTCCTGGTTTGGTAGATTTGTTATTGCTTTTTTGGCGTATGAGGTTTCGGGAGTGGTGAGGTTATTGAACGAAGCTTGCTTTCGCTTAGCTTCGTTTGCGGTTTTTGAATTGGGATTTTTGGGGCAGTTAAAATAACTGGCCGGGTGTGGACCGCCGCAATTGCAGCATTTTGCTGGGATGGTGGTGGGTTTCTTGCATGTTTTGTAAGAATGACTTTGGCCACAACGGTGGCAATTGGGATTTGCGCCGCAATTAGTTAGGGTGTGCCCAAACTTTTGGCAGTTTTTGCACTGCGGAGTATATTTGAGGTTATGGGGATTTGGATTCCTTTGGGGTTCAATTAGGACTTGTAGGCCTTGGAGGGTGGTTATTTGGAAGAAGTTGGTTTGGTGTTTAGGGAGTAGCACTTTTACCATGTTGGACACCTTTCTGGAGCGCCCGAGACGGTAGAAGTGCGTTTGTTCTGGGGCAAAGCCCAGAGCGGTGATTTCAGTTTGGATTTCCTCAATGTCCATGCGGGCATCGAGGCCTTTGATTATACAAGCCAGTTTCCTGTCTTGTTCTCTTGTGTGAGTGAAGTATTGGATGTTGTTTGATTTTAAGAGGTTTAGGATAGGTTTGTGGTGGTTCGGGTCGCAGGGATAGATGGTAATCCCTGCGGCGGATTTTTTGTGGCCAGTAAAGCCTAGCTGGTTTTGGGACAGGACTTCCTGGATTTTACGCCAGTCAGCCGGGTTTGTTACTATAATTGGGGTTTTGCCCGATTTGGGCCTGCTTGGGATTTTTGCGGGCGCTTTTGGGGAGTTTTGTGACAGGGTGGGTTCTTGTTGGGGCTCTTCTGGGATTGTTTCGCCAGAAATCGGCGATTCAATCAGGGCTGGTTTGGACACAAGTTGGAGTTTGAGTCTGAGCTCGGTATTTTCGGCTATGGTTTGTTCTAGTTTTTCTTGGAGTTCTAGCAACGCTTCCTGTTGTTGCCGTATCTTTTCCATTATAATTGAAATTTCTTCCCTTTTTTTTGAATATTCACTTATTGTTGAGCTCGAGTCCTCGTCAAAGGACTCCTCTAGTTCGAGAGGGATCAGTGGGGTTTCGGGAGGGCTAAGGGCTGAGGGCTTATGGGCCTTTCGCTTACTTGGCTGTTCTGCGGTGTTCACACTGGTCAGCTTTCGCTTCTGCTTCCCCATATTTGGGCACTTTCACGTTGGGCTGCGGCTGGAACGTCGGGCTGTGTCTCTGAAGAGACACAGCTGAATTTCTTTTAGGTTACAAAAGCACGTGTTTTTGGCACGGCTTTTGAGGTTATCTCTGCTGCACTCCGCCTAAGGGCGTTGCTGGACCGAATATTTGTTTGCTGCTGCGATTTTGTCGATTTTGGCACTGGGTTTCATCGATTTTCACTCGTCATCGATGTTCACTCGGTGAAGGAACTACTGAGAATGATTCTTAAACTGGTGCTACTGCTGTATTTATACTATCCTGTGCCTATGGAATGGTATTGAAAAATCGATGCGCGCGTGGTTTAGTCATTACCGATGCGCAGCGCAATGTCCGCCTCAAATTCTGGTTCAACGCACTAACATCTTTCTGTTGAAGTTATATGGATGTTTAAAAATCGCAATCGCTTCCTTCGTGATTCTTGAAAACAAGTCGAGTGTTTGGTCCAACATATCTGCTCCAAAACGTTAACCGACCGTGAAAGCTTTAATAACCTGATTACATAAAAAGTGTTTCCTTCTGGCACCTACACATTAATCTTTTGCAATCAAACCATACATCGTATGCATTGAATAATGTCACTGTATCTGCTACAAAATCAGTTCTCCAAATCATGTTTGATCTTACCCATGCCATTCGCAGATATTTTTCTTTTCTTCCTCATCTGCTTTCAAGTTCGTCCTTATAAGCGAGGCTTGTAATTTCTGTTGCCTTCTGAATACCACTGCTCTTTTTACTAGGCACAATTTCGAATGAATGAAAGCGATTTAGTCGATTTATCGTTACATTATTATAGTATGGCTACATGGGGTATGCAACCATACTTTGTTCTTGATATATTTGCATAAAAAAGATCATTTTTGTTTGAAAATAACGTAAATCTTACGTTTTATTCTCCCATCCGATTTGGTCGAATGAGTATCACAAATCAATCTGTACCACTAAATTGAAAGATACGCTAATCGAAAGACGAAGGTAAGACGACTTCATCATTATCACTCATTTTAATAACAATATCAAAAGTCCATTCTTCGCACTTCAAGCGTGCGTGTTAAAGTGGTGTTTGTGTGTGTGTGTGTGTTTTTGTTTTATGGCACTGGTCTAACCAACTGGCGAGCTTTTTGTGTTATACTGGTGTAAAATAAATTGTCGGTGTACTCTTTTATGTGTGCATCATAACAAATGTGTTGGTTAATAAATTATTCCGACTCCTAATTTGTTATCCTGTAAACTAAATTCGGAATGTGTAGCTTTTTAACAATTTTCTAATAACCCCTCAAACTGCAATGAAAGGTCTACAAATATTAATCGCATATATTGTAGGATGAATATTTTAAATTAAAAAATGAGTATTTTGTTTCGGACATGACACAATCAAAAATAGTCAAGTGAATATATATTTTATTTTAAATATTTACTGATATTGGGAAGAATTGAAATATTAATAATATATTCCATTATTCTATTACATCCATTATTCTATGGAAAACGACTGATTTTCCTTCAACAGCTGAAAAAACTTCAAAATATTTTATGTGCAGGTAGAATCTATTTTGAAACCCAAAAGCGGCAATTATTTCCACCACGTTGACAGTCCGAACCCCTTTGGAAGCAAAACTTGAAATGTAATCAACTTATTGCAAAAAATTTTCCTGGGTTTCAGTCAATTTTATTGTTTATTATTTAAAATTTTACAAATACGTTTCGGTGTCTTCCTCCACCATCATCAGTTTGTCTAAAATATATATTTTTCAATTTACAATTATCCTCAATTTAAATAGAACATTTTCACAAAATACATATATCAAAATACAAATCACACACATATTAAAAGTACATCAAGAACATTGGTTTTCAGGTGATAAGTCAGGACAAACATATCTGGGAAAAGACTAGAATCTATTGTTTAGAGATTTAAATTTAAATTCAACTTACGCGCATAGTTGTTTCTACCTTAACATTTAACTGGTCACTGAATTTTCCATATTTTACTCGATATCAATGATACTCGATATCAATTATACGCAATTATACTCGATTTTACTCGATATGAATACAATACACAACAATGAATGTAATCAACGAAAACTAATCTCGTTTCATTCAGCGTTGCAAAAATTGTGAGTACAAAACACACTGACTTGCTGTTTTAACTGTAAACCTGGTAAATGCGTCCAACTGATGATTGCGAATATTTAAGGCTGTAATTCGGTATGAAATGGTACTGAGATTATAAATCACAAAGCAAAAATGCGGGATGATAAACTTTATTTTTCTAAAACCGGCTGGGTCCCAATTATCGTGTTCAAGAGAAGGGGGACGATCACATGAGTGATATAATCGTTCCCTTCCTCAGCCCTTCTCCTATACTTTTACACTGAATGGGATCACTCGATTGTTTTCGAGAATGCACTTATTCGATTCCCAAGAGAACACCGCCCACTTTTCTCATGAGAACGCCGTTCCCCTGTTCCGAGAAATCGGGCTCTGGAAGACTAATTTATAAAAACTAACTTCTTTTAAGCTGTAGTACTAAGGTACATGAATGCATTCATAAAAAGTTAATAAAAAGTATTCTTGAGTTCCACATTCACAAGTATGTGACAGAATATATATTAATAGAAATATTAATAATGTTTGTTTATTACGAAATAGGCTATCGACCGAATTGGCCTTTCTTTACTTGTGTGAACATGTGTATAGGATAAAGTTATACAAAAAAATCTAAGTTCTACAAAATAGACGTTACACGGACAAATTACTACTAATTTTGGAGCTGAAGAAAGTCTGATTGATGCAAGTGATTTAATGTCTTTTGAAGAGTTTTTGAGTGCACTTCTTATTCGGTTCATGCGTGTTTTTGCAAAAAAGTAGTGCTTCAGATAAAGTTGCTGCAAGGAGGTAAATGAAACAATGCAAAATTGATGAAAGTTTCACTTTCATGCTCTCAGTTGGACAAAAAACCGTTTTTTTTGCATTTCAACACCACAGGCATTAGATAGATTTCATATCTTTAAACATTTTTTAATTTTTCGATTATCTCGTTGATTATACAGTGGTCTCAAAAAAATTAACTTATTGGACTTGCAGTGATCTTTTTTCTTCGTGAAACGGTTTTAAAAATCTAGGGCTCATGTTGAAGTTGAAGCTGTTGTTGGACTTGCGAAAAAAACTCAATATACCGGGTTGCATTAATGAACGAAAAATTTGAAAGTAAACTTTACTTAATTGAAAATCTTCCAGAATTACAGCTTTCGGGAGCAATTCTGATTTGGGATGCACGGGTAATTTTTATACAACCCTATATATAGAATTTTCGTTTTAAATGATCTATGAAGTTTTAGCTTCAACTTGAGCTCAAGCTCGTGAAAATCGGACCAAGAGCAGAAACGTTATCTCTGCAAGACCAAAACGTTGATTTTTTGAGACCACCCTGCCAATAGATGGGATGGCCTAAAAAAATTTCGTTTCGAGCTCTCTGGTTTACCTTTAAACTTTTGGTGTTGAGATCCAATAAACCTATTTTTTGTCAAATTAGAAGCATGCCAATCTTTCCGAAATGTTGCATTTTTTCATTTGCCACCCTGTGGTAAATTTATGTGAGGTACCTAATTTTTACCAAAACACTTATTACCAAAAAACAAATGGGGCTTAATAACGCTCTAAGGAATCAGAATTTATCCAGTTCCAAACTTAGGGCAAATTTGCAGGTGTAATGTTCATTTTGTTGAGCAGTTATGAATATAAGCCTAAACCTTATTTTCCAGTATTTTTATTATCGTTTTATTTTGTTTTCTTTTGAAAATATGGTTCAGTTATAGAAGTTGTTAATCCATTTTGTTTGCAATTGGCGCAGCCCTGTTAGAAATCGAAAGTAGTTTTATAGTAGGAACCCACTATTTCCACTAGGCACTGGGTAGGAATCGGACATTTTTCTTTGTCAGTTATCTTACAATAATAAAACGTTTTTTCTTACCTTTTTCTATTAATAAAAATAGGCTAGTGAAACTAGGTATTTTTAGGCAAAGATTTAGATGGGATTATTAGGAACGTAATATGGAGCCATAAAACCATAAAAAATATCGAAAATATATTTAGTACTGGCCCATTACATCGGCAAATCGTGATTAAAATAGAATCGTTATTGGTTATTGGCCAGTTCCTGTTCTGAATCTAGATTTTTCTGGTCTCAATTTATTTCGCTATAATAGGGAGAGTAATAAAATATGTAATTTATTTTCCCATGAACTGTATTAGAGAATGTGAAAATATTATACTTTTCATTAATGTTATAAAACACCTAACTGACAGAAAGACAGCTTGCCTGTTTATGGACATTAACAAAGCTTTTGATCGTGTTTGGCATAGAGGCTTACTATACAAACTATACAAACTACACACACCAACATATCTACTACACACCATAAAGAACTTACTAGAAAACAGACAACTACAAGTACGAATTGACAAAACACTGTCATTTTCTTTTTCCCCTGAACAAGGGCTCCCTCAAGGATCCCCGCTCTCACCGTTTCTCTACAATATATACTGCCATGACATATACAATTACAACTTACCAGACAAAAATCAAATCGACAGATCGGCATACATATTACAATACGCAGACGACACGGCACTTATTGTACATGACAAAACTACTGAGAGAGCAGCTCAAAGACTCCAAACACTAACAAACAACACAATGACATGGTTTTATAAATGGAGACTAACACCAAACGCGTCAAAAAACCAACTTCTGCTCACAAACCACAGACTCAACGCTGACTCCCCTACAATAACTGCAGACGGCCAAACGACACAACCAAAAAACGACGTAAAATACCTTGGAATCACAATTGACCACAAACTTAAATTCACTAAACACATACGAAACATCAGGGCAGAAACAATAAAGAGAACAAAACACTTCCGATCACTAACCTACAAAGACAGAGGAATCAGCACAAACACCGCCACCAAAATATATAAAGCTATTTGTAGACCCTTGCTAGACTTTGGACATATACTCATGACCAACGGAACAGAAAGGACAAAACGTTATACACAAAGAACAGAGCAAATTGCACTAAGACTAATAACACGAATAAGACACCCCCAAAACCCACTACACAACCCCCCCACCCAACTACTATACGAACGCACAAACATGACAAAGATCTCGGAAAGACTCATACAGCTACAGACCAAATGGACAAACAACCCCTACAACTGGACCATACTGAATCCCCTTTGTCTTACAAGACCAACCAGACAATCCCGCTTCCGTTTCCCTACATTAACGCTACTCGAACACTTACAAACGCAACTGACTAGTGGACAATAAAATAATCTCTTCTTGCCACTGAAATTTTATTTAGTAATATCGTTAACCTAGAATAAGAGAATTTTCATATCTGTTTTTTTATTTAGATTAAGACTACATGTATTAAACAAGGGCAGAAAGACCGATAGGTCGATAGCCTTTTTTAGAAATAAAGATGTTTACTACTACTGTTATAAAAGGTATTTTTCGGCACTTTCGTCAAAATCGGCTGGACTCCTATTTTGATTATTATTTGTCAACTCATAAGCTTCAATAACCTCATCTGTACCTTCACTTAACAGATTTCCTTCTTCAAAATTTTCCACATTTTCAGGAACTCCAAACTGTTGTTCTTCTTGGAACCCATCAAATACATTATCAGAAGTTGTATTGCACAGTTCTTTCTCTTCAAAATCATTTTATTAATTTAAACTGCTCAACTATCTATTCATGGACATTAACAAGGCCTTTGACAGTGTCTGGCATATGGGCTTACTCTACAAACTTCACAAGCTCCACACACCAACATAACTACTCCACATCATAAAAAACTTATTCGAAAACAGACAATACAAAAGACATACATATTACAATACGCAGACGACACGGCACTTATTGTACATGACAAAACTACTGAGAGAGCAGCTCAAAGACTCCAAACACTAACAAACAACACCATGACATGGTTTTATAAATGGAGACTAACACCAAACCCTTCAAAAAACCAACTTCTGCTCACAAACCACAGACTCAACGCTGACTCCCTACAATAACTGCAAACGGCCAAACGACACAACCAAAAAACGACGTAAAATACCTTGGAATCACAATTGACCACAAACTTAAATTCACTAAACACATACGAAACATCAGGACAGAAACAATAAGGAGAACAAAACACTTCCGATCACTAACCTACAAAGACAAATCAGCACAAATACCGCCATCAAAATATCTAAAGCTATTTGTAGACCCTTGCTGGACTATGGACATATACTCATGACCAACGGAGCAGAAAGGACAAAACGTATATACAAACAACAGAACAAATTGCACTAAGACTAATAACACGAATAAGACTAACCCAAAACCCACTACACAACCCCTCCACCCAACTACTATACGAACGCACAAACATGACAAAGATTTCGGAAAGACTCATACAGCTACAGACAAAATGGACAAACAACCCCTACATCTGGACCATACTGAATCCCCTTTGTCTTACAAGACCAACCAGACAATCCCGCTTCCGTTTCCCTACATCAACGCTACTCGAACGCTTACAATAGTAACTGACTACTGGGCAATAAATCCAAGATCTCTGTTTGCCAGAATTAAAATTATTCAATTAGTAACCTAGAATAAGATAATTTTTACCTTTATTTGTTTCTTTAGATTAAGACTGCATGTACTAAACAAGGGCAGAAAGACCGATAGGTCGATAGCCTTTTTTTAGAAATAAAGATGTTTACTACTACTACTGCTCAACTCCGAAACTGCACGATTTTCACCACTCACACGAAAACTTAACTTTAACCGTTATTTTCTTCGCGATTTCTCCAATTTATCGCAAAATTTCCGTACACGTTTGGAACTATTTTTGCTTCCAACAGTATACATCCTAATACATTTCTTACTATTAATAAGATTTATCAATAAGCGTTCTACTACGGACAGTACGCTAAATTTTGGACAAAAAGTGCTGGTTGCATTAATATTAACAAAAAAATATTTTTATTGTCATTTTCTGATCGTTTTTGGCCATTTCATATTTAATTAAAAATGATAATGATTCACTATTGGGAAAACGAGCATGTTCTACCCAAAATTTTTCTCGCATTAAGCCTACCCATAAACTAATTTGTTAACCAATTAAATTGTTCCGATTTCTGCTAGGGAGTTTCTCGGTTATTTTTGTCATGTTTGTTCGGCCGTACAATAATTGGTTTGTCGGATTGTGCTATTTAATGTAATATGGTTTGCTGTTTAGTTTTATCGGATGCATTTGCTCTCAATAACGGACACGCAGCGGTTTGAAAAATTTTTTGTATATTTTAGTTGCAATTTTTTTGCTGATTCGTTGGTATTCGTACTTTAACGATCCAAAATGATTTGTCCTATTTCTTACGTATTCAGGTTCAAAAAATTGTTTAGGTATTTGAGATATTTCTTTGGTCCAGTTACATCACCGTCAACTGTGATGGTAGGTCAATCTGACTTGAAGTAGTGGTGCGCTAATCACCATTTATAACCATGCCATTGTATTGTTCGTTAGCATCTGAGGTCTACTCACAACCTTCTTTGAATTATTCTGTATATTTTCCTGACTGTATTTCAATTAAATACAAAAGAAATTCCTGGGTTCCAGTCAATATTAGTGTTTATTAGTTAAATCTTTACAAATACGTTTCGGTGTCTTTCTCCACCATCATCAGTTTGTATGTATGGCTGTTTCCACCTTCACATTTGAACAACTATTTTTTGTATTGTTATAATGTATAATTTTTGTATATTCTTTTTCCTGACTGTACTTTAATTCATTCCAATGTATTCCTGGGTTTTCAGTCAATTTTATTGTCACTAATTATGGTGTTATGTGATGAGCCCTGCGTTTCGTCCCGGGTCTACCTATTGGACTCGTCAGTAAGGCTTAGGTAGACCCTGCCTTATACGCCGGACATCGGTTATACGCGTTCGGACGTAAATGAACCGAGCCGGTGTAGATCTTGTGCGGTGAGATGTTGGCAACCCGTGTTGCTGATGCTGCCACTCGTTCCATTCTGCTTTTGTTCCCAAGCATCTATCTTCGTTTTGTATGGCAGAATGGAACGAGTGGCAGCATCAGCAACACGGGTTGCCAACATCTCACCGCACAAGATCTACACCGGCTCGGTTCATTTACGTCCGAACGCGTATAACCGATGTCCGGCGTATAAGGCAGGATCTACCTAAGCCTTACTGACGAGTCCAATAGGTAGACCCGGGACGAAACGCAGGGCTCATCACATAACACCATAATTAGTGACAATAAAATTGACTGAAAACCCAGGAATACATTGAAATAATGTATAATAAGTGCAGTGTCGTCAGCATATTTCCATGATTATGCTGAATAATCTCTTTGCTTCTCATTTTTGAAATCGTGGCAGTATATGTCAGACGTGTCGATAGAGATGGGGGAAAGCGGTGGTCCCTGGGGCAGCCCTTGTTTTTGAGAAAATGGAAAAGGAAGGGAATTGTGAATTCGTACAGCTAGTTGTCTATTCTCGCGTACGTTTCTGATAATGTAAATTAAGGACTTTGGTGTGTGCAGTTTGTATAGTTTGTATAACAGTCCCTTGTGCATAGTCTGTCGAAGGTCCGGTTAATGTTCTTCCGCTAAAATGTATTTATTGTATGCTGTTTGTCAAGGCAAAGAAATGGTGTATAGTCGGGTGTTTCCGCTTAAAGCCAAATTCGTTGGACGGTATATGTTTTCAGATTATTTTGTAGTAGTTTTCACTCTTATTTATATGCTTAAAACCTTTACTTAGCACCGACTGCAAGGTAATGAGTCTGTAAGTTTTTGTTTGTTGGCATTATCTTGTTTTTCCATGTCTGGAATTTTGTCAGCTGCTTTGGTAGTATTTTGTAGTAGCTCGTTTGCTTGTAGAGGTAAGCCTTTTAAAAAAATTCACGTTAGGTCAACCTTTCCAGGAGCTGCGTTTTTGTTATAAGCTAGTGCTTTGTGATATTTAGTTTTGGTTTATTACTTTGTAAAACTTGTAGTTTGATAGGTGATTAAAGTAATTAGTGTGCCATTCGTTTACTCTATACCAAGTATCCTCTTCCAAACTTGGGTTTTGTCGAGAAGTTGAAGATCTTCTGGAACTATCCCGTTCATCTGCATTTTCTTTGCCTGTTCAACCTTCTGTCTCTGCATTATTCATTATACTGACCAAGTTTGTTTTTATGAATGGTGAAAGTTTTTCCACTGATTGCAATAATTTTTCTTGTCGATATTGTAGTATCATTATCTCGTTATTTCTGCTTAAGCTGTTGAGTGATTTCTCAAGTAAATTGTCTTGTGTTTGTCAGTATAGTCTATTGTTGTAGGTTCTGTTTTCTGCGACTATTTTTTGTTTACTATTATATGTGTTTAGAGCCAACTGAAAAGTGAGATGTCACAAACGTTGCTAGTCATAGTTTTCATCGAAGCATGCAGTAAACCAGATTTAAACGAGCAGAAACATCATCAAATACATAAATAAACTGATAGTTATAGCAATTTATAAATGAACCAAACATTTGGGCACATATATCTCTGCATTCAGCTCGTAAATAATGATTATGTGTCAAAGTTTGAAAAGAGCACTTTAAAATCAGCAAATGAAAGTATAATGTGAAAATGACACACTGCAGAGATTTAAATCAGCGTTTGGAAAAATATTCAAGTCATACTACAATGCTCTTCGTGCTAGTGAAATATTTAATCCATTTATGGATTCCATCCATAGATACTTGATATATCCATAGATCCTTGATCCTAGATTTACACTTGAAAAAAATGAAAACGATTGCAAACGGTGACATTAAATTAATGATTTATTTCCAACATAAAAAGGATTAAGAACACTAAAAGTTGTTGGATATCAAAAATATTTGTCTCTTTGTTTACCTTCTTTTGATGACTATAATTTTATTGGTTAATTGAAAAAGTCTGGTTTTAAAAACTTTATTTTCCAAATTAATACAATGTTTTTTAGAACCGGGCAAATTTCAATGTCGATCTTATAGACTGGACGTTAACGTGGATGTGAAACTATATGACTTAACGTAATCGTGACTATGAAACTTACTGACTTAACGTAACGTGGATTACTTATTGGCATTTAGTCAATTATAGCTCGTGTCTGCTGTGGCTCCTTTTACAGCTAAATTATGCTAATCTTAGCAGAAACGATACTACGTCTTATTTTAATAGTATAGTTGGTATAAGTGACCATGTAATTCTATGCAGTCATCGTCGGATTTTGTCCTTTGCTCAGGAGTTGGGGAATTTTAATATTTGTTAATTTCTCAGTTCTTTTGACAATTTCAATTTTGTTTCAGTTTGCATTGTTTCATACAAACATTGTTTTATATTCTTGAGCCAAGTCTTCATACCTCTACACCAAATTAAACTGAAACAGTTAGCTCATTTAAGGTAGACCAACAAATACTACGGATGAAACGTTCTGCAGAGCGCATCGGTTCAATTATTATTCGAGAAACGTTCCTGAGAACATTTTTACGGCGCTTTTCACCGGGAAATGCTCCAGAGCGAGATTTTATAGTTAATTTGACGACTGCAAACCGCAGCAGGTTAAAGTTCAATGATTGCAACGAGACTCCTCACACTCAGTTAAGATAGGTAATTATTTGTAGTCTATAGTGTAAACATTTCGCTTTCTTCATTTGCCAATATATTATTTTTCGTCACAGTCTTCACTATTAGTTCGAGTTTTCATTTGAGCATCACAATTTTGACGTTCATAAGATGCTGCATCAATTACTATGTGTTTAATGTTGAAATAATTATTAAACAGTCTTGGAGTATATTAAAAACAGCAACTATTTAAATAATCTCATTTGTCCTAATTTTTTCTAAGAAAACTCTCCACAATTTAGGCATAATCTAATATAGTTCTATCATATATTTTCTGGGATAACAAAACTATCTTTTGCGATTTTTGACGGCGGTTGATAAAAATCCGAAATATGTTTCGATTGGCACCCCCAAAACCCACTACACAACCCCCCCACCCAACTACTATACGAACGCACAAACATGACAAAGATCTCGGAAAGACTCATACAGCTACAGACAAAATGGACAAACAACCCCTACAACTGGACCATACTGAATCCCCTTTGTCTTACAAGACCAACCAGACAATCCCGCCTCCGTTTCCCTACATTAACGCTACTCGAACACTTACAAACGCAACGGACTAGTGGACAATAAAATAATTTCTTCTTGCCACTGAAATCTTATTTATTTAATAGTATTGTTAACCTAGAATAAGAGAATTTTCATATTTGTTTTTTATTTAGATTAAGACTGCATGTATTAAACAAGGGCAGAAAGACCGATAGGTCGATAGCCTTTTTTAGAAATAAAGATGTTTACTACTACTACTACTACTGTTTCCATTGGAAAGGATCAAATGTTTTTTATTTTTACTTCTTTGAAAGTGTTACTTATTTAATTATCATGAGACGCACTTTAATGTACAACAATATACAACTTATTCTTACCACGTGTCGCTACCCCAAAAGAATAGTAAAAACCGAAAATTTACTGTGAATTGAGACAAGAAAAAATACAGTTTGGGGATACTACAAGAAAAAATAAACCAAACAGTCAAAGTTCGGCCATTTACCGTTTTCCGCTCCGGATATCCAAACACCTTATTCAATGTACACAGGACACCTGTTGCGAATGTAATATAAATCCAGGATACTGCTCTCGTTCGTTATAAAATGTGCAAAATATTCAATAAAAATCGCATTTTCCATTGTAAAATAACAAACCAGCTATTAAAATGGTGTAAAATGTGTTTTCGTATTGCAATAAATAGGTATAGCAAACATCTACAACAATCTAACATAATTTTTATTTTCCTTATAACAAAGACTCGAGATCCATTAGGGAAATATAAAATTTTAATCTCCAGAATGGAATAAAGATTTCCGTGTAATGTAGTTTTATTATTTCAAGCTAGAGTTTTGTAAAGGATTTACAGGTAGACGGAAAACTCGGTTTTGAACTTCTACTCGAAATCATTTGACGTTCGATATATTTTAAATTGCAGAGTTGGTGTGGCAAAACAATTAATGGAAATTCGTTTGAACTTTAAATACATTAAATTTGTCACCAGGGTGGTCAGCTTTAGTTTCTGCATGGAATTACACTTAGGGCTGTATAAATATTTTATATTTTAAAATGTATTTTGCACAACTTCAGACTGTCACTCAACCACTGCCTAAGCTTCACTTTACTTTACGTTTAGCTGCAAATTATTCGAGTTCGAGCATCTACAAAAGCAACTAGCATTGGCAGCCACTGTAATGGCAAATTAATAAATTTATATACATTTTAATCAAATATGTAACATACATAGCGCCAGATAAATAAACGTGTACATATACAAGGGCAGGAAGACCATGGGTCGATAGCCTATGTACGTAACATACGATAGCCAAATAGATCTATATTTAGAAAAAATCTATATAGGCTAAAAAATAATGATAACCGATGCAAAGAAATAACAATGTTGTGAATAAAATAAATCTCTATATGTTAAAACCAGTTTGCGTCAAATTCGCTAGGGCGCGTCAAATTTTATATCCAAACCAGCATTGTGATTAAACTTTATGTTTGACTCAATGGCAAAAATTGCGTTCATTGTTAATATTTTCCAATTTTACATTTTATTAAAGCTGAAAAATATCCATTTTCGTCCATTTATACCCTTACTTGCGAAGATGGCAAAGGCAAAGGTTTTTCGGGTTTTTAGGCCGTCGTTCGGTAGAATTTCTTCTTGACGTTTCGCAAGCACGTGCGGCTTGCATCTTCAGAAGTGATTTGCTTGAACGCTTACACTGTTCTGATGCGATTCCTCGGGCACAGTCCGTATTTATGCACCGGTTGCGATGACGTGGTTTGTGATGACGTGGTTTGTGATGACGTGGCCTGTGTCATCGGAGCCTGCGCATTCTGTTAGCTGTTGCTTTCCTCCGGTGAACTGGATTCTCTCTCCTGTCCTGAGCTTTTGCTTTTTCTTGCTGTTTTTGCGTTGGTGAGTGCTGGAAACCATATCCTGTTCAGCGCCATTGTCTCTTCTTTTCTGTTGAAATTGTCGTCGTGTTTGTAGATTTCAATGGCTTCTCGTATAAGTCGGGGGCGATACCCTGTTGTCGTGGCCAGGACCTGTGCCTCTCCGAAATAGATGTTGTGTTCCATCGCTGAGGGCATGTTCCGCCACTGCCGACTTCTCCACATGTCCCAGTTTACAATTCCGTCGGTGTTCTTCTATTCTTGTCGCAACCGATCTCTTAGTAGTTCCTATGTAGACGCTTCCACAGGAGCATGGAATCCGGTAGATTCCTGCAGTTGCTAGGTGGGGTCTTTTGTCTTTAACTGACCCTAGACATTCTCGGATCTTTGTTGTGGGCTTGTAGGCCGTTCTTATGTTGTGTTTCCTCAAGAGCCTCCCAATTCTGTCCGTAACCCTGGGAACATAGGTCAGGAAAGCTTTCAGAGTAGACTCACTTTTTTCAGCACGTCCCACTCCTACAGCTTTTTTGCTGGCAAGGCGATCTATGTTGCGGCCGGTGAGACGAGAGAGATGAGGGATGTGCCAATGCTGCCGAGAAGTGTACCAGTGAGTCCGTAGTCTCGTGGCAGAAAGAGAAAGGCGATCCATGTTGCGACCTTGTGCTTGTGCGTGTTGCTAGAAAGGGTCACCAATTATGGTGCTATGAAGCTCCATGTTGCGTTTCGTCCCGGGCCTATCCTATTGGTCTTACCTATTGGACTCGTCAGTATGGCTTGGGTAGACCTTGCCTTAGACGCTGGAATGTGGGTTGTTCATTGCTAGATATATTTCAACCGAGAAGACAGTAGCTCTTGTGCTCTGAGATGTTGGCAACGTGAGTCGGTGGATGAAGTTCACCACATATCCGTCATCTTTCATTAAAATTAAACAAATCATCTCAAATTATCAGTAATTTGAGTTAGTTCCAGTAAATCAATTTTACTGAATTTACAATAATGTTAACCTACAAGTTAACTCGTAACGTAATCTCATTAAAGCGACGTATGTACGGTTGGTTTGGTAATAGGTCTGTTCGCGAAGCAGTTGGAAACCGTCAGCGACTGTCCGACGTAAGCGCAGTACGTTCGAACGAATTCTTTTAACGTACTGCGCTGCGTACAAACGTAATGCGCATGCATCGGACATTTGCTGACGGTTTCCAACTGCTCCGTGAACATACCGATTACCAAACCAACATTACATAAGTCGCTTTAATGAGATTAGGTTACGCGTTAACTTGATTGATTGATAAATTGATTTACTGAAACTAACTCAAATTACTGATAATTTGAGATGATTTGCTTAAATAGATTTAACAGCTGACAATATGAAACTGAACATCTCTTTAACAGTTACGTAACAGTAAATTACAGTGTTTTATAGAATGTGACTAGTAGCAGGTAGATATTTAGAAATTCTTTATATAGGCAGTAAAATGATGTCGGAACATTGGCAATTCGTTTAAAGATGAGTGTCATTTGGAAAATACATATTACAATGCCATTTTAGGCTAATCATGGACTAGCATTCGAGGTAGCTGTTTTGATGAGTCACAGCCAGAGCCAAAATAAATAGATCGATATTACATCTTTGGCAAAGGCGTCGGTTTACTATTTTAAATATGCCCATAAAAACGCGATATTGCACCTACGCATTTTTGGGTCCTATTAATAAATAATTTCTTTTATAATTTTATATAGCTTGAAGCTGAGTTAAACAGATATTTTTGGTTATCTCGGACATTTTAATAATAATCAGCACCTGCTAATTCAACTTCCTTATTAATTTTTATATTTATTTGATTTCCTTTGTTTCATTTTCGTTATTTAATTATTTTGGACTATAGCATAACAGACTTAACATCAACTGAAAGGTGTATCAAGTACATCTAGACTTCTTTAATTCCGCATGTTACCCAAAATTTAAAGTCAAACATGAACCTAATAATACAGTGAATTAGGTAAATAATTTTATTATTAATTAAGTGTCGGTAAATTGTAATGAAATAATTATTAAACGTGAGTTTTCATTATAACTTGCACACATGAAAACACTAATAGAGGAATCAATGCCATTAACAAACAAACCAGAACTGTAATTGCCCTGAAACGAATAATTACAAATATGTCTAAATAAATGTTATTTAACCAGCAGGTAAATTACGAGATTATTCTATTTGCAATATTCGTTTAATCGAAATGGTCCGAACTGTCCCAAAGATTGAAAGTTTAAAATTAAACTTTCAATAGTAATGACTCAAATGTGACATTACCGCAACGGCATGATGTATGGCAGATATTTGTTGAACGTTATATTTGAAGTCTCGAAATAGTATGAAGATATTAAACAGCGGAAATGTTATTGATTTTTGGCTCTTGAGAATCTTGATTTTAGAAAAACTACTTAAGTTCCTTGCAAAAGTGGGCGATTTTATGTTACTTGCAGGTCATTAAATTCTATTTATGTACCAAGCATCAGATAAACGTGGAAAATAATTTCGTCATCCGAATATCCAGGAGAGCTTTTTCCAACGCCGTCCTCGGAGGGGTTTCAGATCCCATAGGCAGAAGCCGAAACCCTCCAGAAAGTTTGGCACTGTCATTAGGTGTATAAAACCTTTTACTTTAGTGGAGTAGTAGTAGTAGTAAACATCTTTATTTCTAAAAAAGGCTATCGACCTATCAGTCTTTCTGCCCTTGTTTAATACATGCAGTCTTAATCTAAATGAAAAACAAATATGAAAATTCTCTTATTCTAGGTTAACAATACTATTAAATAAATTAGATTTCAGTGGCAAGAAGAAATTATTTTATTGTCCACTAGTCCGTTGCGTTTGTAAGTGTTCGAGTAGCGTTAATGTAGGGAAACGGAAGCGGGATTGTCTGGTTGGCCTTGTAAGACAAAGGGGATTCACTATGGTCCAGTTGTAGGGGTTGTTTGTCCATTTTGTCTGTAGCTGTATGAGTCTTTCCGAGATCTTTGTCATGTTTGTGCGTTCGTATAGTAGTTGGGTGGGGGGGTTGTGTAGTGGGTTTTGGGGGTGTCTTATTCGTGTTATTAGTCTTAGTGCAATTTGTTCTGTTGTTTGTGTATAACGTTTTGTCCTTTCTGTTCCGTTGGTCATGAGTATATGTCCAAAGTCTAGCAAGGGTCTACAAATAGCTTTATATATTTTGGTGGCGGTGTTTGTGCTGATTCCTCTGTCTTTGTAGGTTAGTGATCGGAAGTGTTTTGTTCTCTTTATTGTTTCTGCCCTGATGTTTCGTATGTGTTTAGTGAATTTAAGTTTGTGGTCAATTGTGATTCCAAGGTATTTTACGTCGTTTTTTGGTCGTGTCGTTTGGCCGTCTGCAGTTATTGTAGGGGAGTCAGCGTTGAGTCTGTGGTTTGTGAGCACAAGTTGGTTTTTTGACGCGTTTGGTGTTGTACAAAACAAATTATAAAAGGAAAACATTTTGGTTTAAAAATGAAATATTCCATTTCAATTACTGCTGCTGAATGGCGGAATGTGATGCTGAGGTAATCGAAATTTTATCAACGTATAATTAACGTCTCTGTCAGATGGTGTGATTCCAAATTATTTCAGCGTATAAAATTCGACACTTAATCCCATCTAATAAATTTTACAATGAGATAATGGTTGGAACAGAATTTCCCAAATTAATTAATTTCAAAGTCAGTTCCACAAGGAAGAACCGGTTAACGTTATATTTTGAGCAGTGTTCTATCACGGTAAATTAACTTGACAGACAGATAGTCCCTAGCAGCCTTTTGCCGAAATTAACTGAAAATTTAAGATACCTCAAATAGATAATAAATTTTATATATCTGACTATTGATGTTCCAAGACATCGAATTATTTAACAACCGTTATCCATTTCTCCAATAAAGTTGTGTGTCTTATTTTTAGAATGATTTTCTATTTCCAAATTAGTGATTAATCTAATAATAGCATAATTTAAACAGAGAATTACCTATCTGTATTGTTCAAACTCATTAGCCACACGAAAATACCGTAATTTCGCATTAACATTATCTTACGTTTTCATTATCATCATTATCAACTAGGATTGGAGAATAGCGCATTAAACTATAATGTACCAAGTCGCTTAAATAAATATCAAATACAAAACGCCACTATTGGTCAACTATTATTTGTACGAACCCTTTATGTTTCGACATTTCCGTAGGAAATTATTTATGCATTAATAAAATTGAACATACAAAATGGACAAACAACCCCTACAACTGGACCATACTGAATCCCCTTTGTCTTACAAGACCAACCAGACAATCCCGCTTTCGTTTCCCTACACTAACGCCACTCGAACACTTACAAACGCTACGGACTAGTGGACAATAAAATAATTCCTTCTTGCGACTGAAATCTTATTTATTTAATAGTATTGTTAACCTAGAATAAGAGAATTTTCATATTTGTTTTCATTTAGATTAAGACTATATGTATCAAACAAGGGCAGAAAGACCGATAGGTCGATAGCCTTTTTTAGAAATAAAGATATTTACTACTACTACTGTGTTTTTCAGGACCTAATAAAAAAATATTATCATCAAAAGAGAAACCATACTGGAAAAGGACTTTTAATGGGTTTGTTTGAATTAGAGTAAGATTAGTCTGAAAATGGCATTTATTATAAGGGCCGAAGCACGATTTCGTGTTATGTACAAAAGTTGAAATACCGACAAAAATAAAACAGAATACCATCAAATAATGTCCTAGAACAGGCTCCCGACATTAAGTGTAAAATGTCATTTTCGAAGATGTATTTGCAGCAAAAATGGCAAACTAAGTCTATTGAACAGCAAGTGGCTTTCACAAATATAAATAAAGCAGCCATGTTTCCATGGCAACATTTATTTTTTGTTGGTTAAAAATTTTATAGACACATACAAAATTACTCAAACACATTTTGATACACGCTGTGCCAGGAACAATTAACAAATCTAAACTTTTATTAAAACGCATTTTTTTAAAATTTATTATTTAAATTTTGTGAAAAAAATTGTTTTTGTTCTATGTTTATATTTGCATAACATCTAGCTTTATTAGGGCGCTTCAAGTATAAAGAAACATTTTTGTAACACGAATTTTTTTCAGAAATTCGAAAGTTTCTTAAATGTACAAGGTTTTAAAAATAGTAGTAGTAAACATCTTTATTTCTAAAAAAAAAGGCTTTCGACATATCGGTCTTTCTGCCCTTGTTTAATACATGTAGTCTTAATCTAAATAAAAAAAAAACAAATATGAAAATTCTCTTATTCTAGGTTAACAATATTGTTAAATAAAATTCTAATGACAAGAAAAAATTATTTTATTATCCACTAGTCAGTTGCGTTTGTAAGTGTTCGAGTAGCGTTGATGTAGGGAAACGGAAGCGGGATTGTCTGGTTGGTCTTGTGAGACAAAGGGGATTCAGTATGGTCCAGTTGTAGGGGTTGTTTGTCCATTTTGTCTGTAGATGTATGAGTCTTTCCGAAATCTTTGTCATGTTTGTGCGTTCGTATAGTAGTTGGGTGGGGGGGTTGTGTAGTGGGTTTTGGGGGTGTCTTATTCGTGTTATTAGTCTTAGTTTTGTATATTCTTTTTCCTGACTGTACTTTAATTCATTCCAATGTATTCCTGGGTTTTCAGTCAATTTTATTGTCACTAATTATGGTGATATGTGATGAGACCTGCGTTTCGTCCCGGGTTAGTCTTAGTGCAATTTGTTCTGTTGCTTGTATATAACGTTTTGTCCTTTCTGTTCCGTTGGTCATGAGTATATGTCCAAAGTCTAGCAAGGGTCTACAAATAGCTTTATATATTTTGGTGGCGGTGCTTGTGCTAATTCCTCTGTCTTTGTAGGTTAGTGATCGGAAGTGTTTTGTTCTCTTTATTGTTTCTGCCCTGATGTTTCGTATGTGTTTAGTGAATTTAAGTTTGTGGTCAATTGTGATTCCAAGTCAATTGTGTCATTTTTTGGTTGTGTCGTTTGGCCGTCTGCAGATATTGTAGGGGAGTCAGCGTTGAGTCTGTGGTTTGTGAGCAGAAGTTGGTTTTTTGACGCGTTTGGTGTTAGTCTCCATTTATAAAACCATGTCATTGTGTTGTTTGTTAGTGTTTGGAGTCTTTGAGCTGCTCTCTCAGTAGGTTTGTCATGTACAATAAGTGCCGTGTCGTCTGCGTATTGTATTATGTATGCCGATCTGTCGATTTGATTTTTGTCTGGTAAGTTGTAATTGTATTTGTCATGGCAGTATATATTGTAGGGAAACGGTGAGAGCGGGGATCCTTGAGGGAGCCCTTATTCAGGGGAAAAAGAAAATGACAGTGTTTTGTCAATTCGTACTTGTAGTTGTCTGTTTTCTAGTAAGTTCTTTATGGTGTGTAGTAGATATGTTGGTGTGTGTAGTTTGTATAGTTTGCATAGTAAGCCTCTATGCCAGACACTATCACAAGCCTTGTTAATGTCCACAAACAGGCAAGCTGTCTTTCTGTCAGTTAGGTGGGTAGTTTGTATATTGTTGGCCAAAATAAAGAGCGGATGAACAGTCGAGTGATGTTGTTTGAAACCAAATTGGTAGGTAGGTATATATTTTCCAATCACTTTTTCAAGCCGCTGCTTTATTATGTATTCAAATTATAATACAACAAAATAAAAATTTTGCTTAGTACTGGAAGTAGTGTAATTGGTCTGTAGTTGCTCGGGTGTGTATTGTCTAGTCCATTTTTGGGTATAGGGATTATTGGCTTAATAAATAAGTTTTTCCATGTTTCTGGGATTCTGCCATTTGTGATGCAGTTGTTCAATTCAGTTAGGATCAGTTTGTGTGTTTCTTGAGTTAGGCTTTTCAAGAGTTTTGCCTTAATTTTATCCTTCCCCGGTGCAGTGTTTTTGATGTGCGCTAGGGCTTCATCGTACTCTGTGTCTGTGATCAGTTTGTAGGTGTAGTTTGGTGAGCTGTTAAAATAGTTCAAGTACCAGTCGTTGATCAAGTTCCAGTTGTCATTGTCGAAGTTAGGGTTTGTCGATATGCTGAAGGCCCTTTGATAGTGTCTGGCGAATGCGTCCGCTTTCTCTTTGTCTGTGTAACGTTCTATTCCGTTTTCGTCGATTATGTCAGTAGTGCCAGTATTCCTGTATTGCGCCAGTTTCTTAATTTTTCGCCAGTATGTTTTGCCTTTGTCGTTCTGTATTTCTTTACATGTTTCTAGCCATTTGTCTTGTCGGTATTGTCCAATCAAAGTTTTAATGTTTCTGTTAAGTTGGTTCATTGTCTTTTTTAGGTCGTTACTTTGAGTGTTTGTATATAGTCTGTACAGTTCTGTCTTATGTTTTATTAGTCTCAGTTTCTCTGAGACTAATACTATTTCTTACTCAATAGTATTTCTACTTGAAGTTTTATTTGCATCCGCATCTACATATTTTGGCATCAGTTAGAATAATAGTTGCCGTAATGCGACGTAAGTCGCTCATCTGCGGGTGCTCTTAAAGTTATGAATCAAAGTTACCTTGCTTTACATTTTAAATACTCGGATTATCTGGATATCACAAGTTCATCTAGGAGATGCTTCTTCTTCTTTAAGTGCCGTCTTCGTTGCAAAGATTGGCAATCATCAAGGCTATACGTATTCGTGATACTGCTGATCGGAATAGCTGATGTGTGGTGCAGTTGAACCAGTCTCGCAAGTTTCGCAACCAAGAATGGCTTCTTCTCCCCACACTTCTCCGTTCCTGTATTTTTCCTTGCAGTATGAGTGGCAGTAAGTGGTATTTTTCTCCTCTTATCACAGGTCCCAAATATTGCAGCTTGCGTTTTTTATACCGTATGAACAATCTCTCTATCCTTTTTCATTCTTCTCATGACTTCCACATTTGTTATTCTATCGGTCCATTTTATATTCAACATTCTGCCGTATACCCATAGCTAGAATGCCTCCGACATTTTCAATTCTATCCCTTTAAGGGTCCGTGCCTCTGCTCCATAAAACAGTAGCGATAGCACATAGCATCTCACCAGCAAGATCTTTGAATCTAGGCTGAGGTCACTGCTGCAAAACACCGTTTTCATTTTCATAAATGTTGCTCTCGCCTGTCCTATTCTGGTTTTGATTTCTTCAGTGCACTCGTTGTTTTCATTTGCAATGGTACCTAGATATTTATACCTCTTAACTCTTTCTATGGATTAGTCTTTACTTAGTCATAACTTAGTCTTTTTTACATTTAGCGACAGTCCGAATTATTCGCCAGTGTTATTTATTTTGTCTAGCAGCACCAGTAAATTCTCCAGACTAGTAGCTATCAGAATAGTGTCATCCGCATACCTTATATTGTTAATATGCACTCCGTTAATTACAACACCCTTCGATTCGTCTTCTAGTGCTCCTTTCATTATTTCTTCTGAATAGAGGTTAAACAACATCGGCGATAATACGCATCCTTGTCTGACACCTCTTCGGATTTTTATTTCATCCGTGTTCGTCCTTCTATCTTCACAACTGCTTTTTAATTGAAGTAAAGATCGGTGATTATTTTGACGTTACGGGTGTCTAGATTTTTCTTTTTAACGAGCTGGATGATAAGTTCGTGACGTAACTTATCAAACTCCTTGTTGTAATCAATCAAGCACACATAAAGGTCCTGGTTCATGTCCATACTCCGTGGCGCAAAAACGTTCAGTGCAAGAGTGCTTCTCTTGTACCCAGCCATCTCGAAAACCAAACTGAGTCTCGCCTATATCTTATTCTAGGATTTTGTACATTCTATTATGTATCAGTCTCAGAAATATTTTTAGCGTGTAATGCATGAGGCTAATAGTTCGGTAGTCTGTACACTGCCTTGCATTATGTTTTTTTGAAATCATGGCAAACGTTGATAACAGCAATTCTTTGGGCATGATACCTGTTCTGTATATGGTGTTGAACACAGTTGTAGGATGGTGAGTGTTCTCTTCTGCTACCAATTTCAGAATTTCAGAAGGTAACTCGACTGGGCATGCAGCTTTTCCGTCTTTTATGGTCCCTATTGCATGGATTACCTCTTGTTCAGTGATCTCTGGTCCGCTATCTTCAAGGTCTGTTTCTATTCTGTTAATATTTCTATCATCCTCAAATAGTTCCTCTGTGTGGTTCTTCCTTGTTTTTAATTTCTCTTCAATGTCTGTGATAATTATTCTGCCCTCTTTCTTTACCCTAATTCCTAACTCCTTTACTCCCCCTAATTCCTTTACTTTTTTGGGTATAATAAACTTATCATGCTTTGCTTGTACGGTTTCTATTTCTTCGCATTTTTTTCCGTAGAAGTCATTTTTTTTCTGTATTCTTTTGTAAGTTTCGCTCTCGTCCTTTGCCCTTCGGCGTTTTTCAATCAAATTTAGAATTTTTGAGGTCATCCATTTCTGTTTTTTCTTTTTTTTTCTTTTGGTTAAGATTTTCCTGTTGGGTTCCATTAATGCATTTGTTCCCAATTTCTGTTTATGTCTTCCTGCTTATTTTCGAGTATTCTCAGGTTGTCATTGATCTTATCTTTCAATTTTTTTCTTGTTTATTGGTTCTTTAGACCAGAGACCTCTATATGGTTTGTTGTTGGGGTGATCTTTTATTTTTTCAGCTTTACTAGAAAGCGAGCTATTAGAGGGTTGTGGTCTGATGAGACCTCTACTCCTGGATAGTGGCAAGTGAATAGGAGATGTTTTAGAATCCATTATTATAAGATATTTATGGACGTTTTTTTTATTAATAAGGAATTTTAATACTTTACATTTTCAGCGCTTTAATTTATTACAAATTAGGACAGGGTTTTACTATTGCGTTTTCTCCATTCCGAAAATACAAACGAGTCTAAATATAACTTGGCTTGAGTTTTCCTTGCTTCTTCAAGGTTAAAGTTTTCACATGTCGTAAACTTGTTCTTTATGGCAAACTGGAAAATTTGGGACATTTCAGTTTAGCTGAGTTAATTTAAATTGGGTTGTTTAGCATTATTGTACGGCCCTTAATTGCCTGTCATTTCCCCACTCTTTCAGATTTCCTATTTATTTACACCTGGATACATTTTATATGGCTCCCGCAATTTACCTGCATCTGACAATCTAATCCCAATTAGCCCGAATACGTTTTATAAATTGTACCTGATTAAACCTATATATTGGGGAAATGTTCCAAAGTTATTAATTAGAGAACAATAGAAACCCAATCATGGGCTTCTTGCTATTTATATACAATAATGTCTAATTTCAAAGCACGTTTGAAGTTATACGATTTATTTCAATTTCAAATTAAACTTCCAAGCTCCCAATGACATCACAAAATTTATTTTTCTTATTTAATTTGTCTAAATGGCTGTTTTCAGAGTATGTTCCATTCAACTAAAATATACCTGCTAGGGTATTTCGATTGTGAAGATAATTGAATGAATAATGAATATCATCTCTTCGCATATATATCAATAATACATTTTGTCGTATCATGAAAATCAATGATGTTTGGTGTTATTGACTGATACTGTTTGCCAGCGATTCCATTTATGGGTTGCGATGTTCGTGTTTGCTCACATATTTTCCAAAAGATAAATAAATATCCAACAAGCACATAATAATAAAAATGAAATATGTTTTCGTGATGAAACATCAAGCTCGCGGGTTCAGAAATTATTTAAAACGGCATTCGGAAATCTTCCCCTATAATAATCACGACAGAAAACCGCAGCACAGTAAAGTTTAGTCATTCTAACTTTGTAAAACTATAATATTGGTATCTTAGCAATCCTATCTTTATACATAAATAGAGCAAAATGGATAAATTAAATATAGTTATGGGAAAGTTCGACACTTGACTTCTGCTGCTCGAAAGCTGCTCGAAAATAAACGGATATATTTATCACTTTTACACCTACAATGTACCATTCTTTTACGATTAGTTGAATAGCAGTTATATAACGAAATAAAAGAAATATTTTCTTTTGTCGTATTGTACAAGGTAGTCCTTTGAAAGAAAACAACATCAAACCTGTATGTTTTGCCCCTAGTAGATAAATGAGAGCCAATTTGGAACAAAGAATTGACCCCAAACGAGCTTGTTTTTCGTCTTTACGCCCACTTCGAGCAGTGTGAACTCTCTCCTGTGACTACTTGACAGACATGCATAAACACCGATTTCCACTTTGACACCATCCGACCTTTCACTTGATGGTCCATAAAAATGGAGAAATAGCATTGGTTTCCTCAATCTAACTCCAGGCTAACTAACTGACTTTTCGAATACGAATCAAAACAGTCGACGAAAAAACGAAGATGTATTTAGAGGGACACTAGTTGAACATCTTAGCGGTCATCCAGCCCACCATACAATACAATAGAGTTGCAGATGCATTTTTAAAGTCTCATGACCCAAAATTATTTTCCAGATCTGATCAAAAGTCTGGAAACAGAAGATATATGCTTACCAGGCGTTTCAAAATTTGAGGGATTTAACTTTGAAGGAGCTGTGAAAGATTGTTTTGATGATATATTAAGTACAATATATTTCATATAGAAAGAATATTACGCGAAGTCATGGGTAATGAATACAAAAAATCTGAAAATCGATTAGGACGATATTGTCTTGAATCATTTAGAGACGAAATGTTTCCATTAAAACTCTTATTGTCTATAATTGTAGACGCAAAAAGTGTATAGCCCAAAGTTGGACGTCGTTTGTTGCTTTATTTTTAAAGCTTTGCATTCCTTTCTCACTCGTTTACTAAAAAACGTTGAAAATAATATTAATGATAATCAGAATAATAATAAATACTTTAACCTGTAATTAAACTGGCACAAGCAGTATTAAAGTAAATAATCCCACCTTTCACATAACCAAATCACAGCTGAATGTGATGCTAACTTTCGTGATTTTGTTAAGTATGGTATCTTGCTGGTACGGTCGAAAGCCTTTAAGGAATCACGGAAATTGTATTTGAACTAAACCCTAATTAATCTAAAGTATTACCGACAAATTATATGGCAAATATTAAAGTAATCGAAAAAGCATAATATTACAGGAAAATATTCAAATAAGAGTCTTAAACCGAGCTTCGTGGTGATAAGACGCGTCAGTGTTAGCATATTTAAAGCAAGGTCGTTTACAATACGGCAAAGAATTTAAAGAATCCAACCGCATTTATCGTCCAGCGAGAATATACGAGTAGAATTTCAGCAACTCGGACGAACATGCGGAATGGAGCGTAAAGTGCCCGAAGAGACCAACAGCACCTAACAGTGGTATCCCCAACGTAAAAAATAAGTGTCTGAAGAGAACGTTTGAGGTGTCTGATTCGATAACTAAAGGTAACAGAATACACTCACCAATAACAACTCACGATTTCATACTAAACAAATATAAACATCAAATTAACTAGTCTACCAACACTAACAGAGAAGGTCTGCTTAAAAAAATGTGAAAACAATATATAGAAGATTTTGACACTGACACCTCGGTCGTCTTCTTTGGTAACCACATGTATGTGTTGATGTTCGGCATGCTCCTACCTAACCAAAACACCTCGACAGAACCCCATGAACAACTAAAACAAACAATCACTAACATAGACCGTTCAACATGAGACTGCTTTACGCCAACATCAAAGGACTTAACAGCAAAAAACCACTTATTTACAATTACATAGAACAAAACGACAAAGACTGCTGCATATTTGTAGAGACTAAAACCAAACTAGGACAAACGACTGTCTACATTTTACCATACCCTACTTAAACGACCTGATACACATATTTCTGACATACATACACCCACACTCCAACCTAGAACAAAACATACTGACTAAGGCGAGCATCTATAAATATGCAATAATTATAGGCGACTTTAACTTGAATACAAACAAAACGAAACAACTTAAAAGATTTTTGCAAAATTCCGACTTTATAAAACAACACACCCCACCAACTTTTCTGATGCCCGCAAACCCAGACTCAACACCAGACGTTCTACTGCACACAAGAAACTTGACAAACACCATCAACAACATAAACTTAACCAACGAACTTGGATCCGACCACCTGGCTATTACGTTTAACATAGACTTACAACATACGCAACCTACCTCCAATACAGCTCCTATAGAGAAAAACTTAAACCTAACAAAGACTGACATAGACAAAGTGAAACAACATATACATGACTACATTCAATCACAAGCACAGCACATTTCAATAGAAACCATACAACAACAACTTTCACTAGCCATAGGAAAATTTAGCCCGGAAATAAAAAATGCTTTCTACCGACATACACTACCCAAATACATACTGAGACTAATAAAACATAAGAGAGAACTGTACAGACTATATACAAAGACTCAAAATGACGACCTAAAAAAGACACTGAACCAACTTAACAGAAACATTAAAACTCTGATTGGACAATACCGACAAGACCAATTGCTAGAAACATGTAAAGAAATACAGAAGGACAAAGGGAAAACATACTGGCGAAAAATTATGAAACTGGCGCAATACAGGAAGACTGGCACTTCTGACACATTTGACGAAAACGGAATAGAACGCTACACAGACAAAGAGAAAGCGGACGCATTCGCCAGACACTATCAAAGGGCCTTCAGCATATCGACAAACCTTAACTTCGACAATGACAACTGGAACTTGATCAACGACTGGTACTTGAACTATTTTAACAGTTCACCAAACTACACCTACAAACTGATCACAGACGCAGAGTACCTAGCGCACACCAAAAACACTGCACCGGGGAAAGATAAAATTAAGGCAAAACTCTTGAAAATCCTAACTGAAGAAACACACAAACTGATCCTAACTGAATTGAACAACTGCATCACAAATGGCAGAATCCCAGAAACATGGAAAAACGGCTTAATAATCCGTATACCCAAAAATGGACTGGACAATACACAACCGAGCAACTACAGACCAATTACACTACTTCCAGTACTAAGGAAAATTTTTGAATACATAATAAAGCAGCGGCTTGAAAGAGTGATTGGAAAATATATACCTACCTACCAATTTGATTTCAAAGAACATCACTCGACTGTTCATCCGCTCTTTATTTTGGCCAACAATATACAAACTACCCACTTAACTGACAGAAAGACAGCTTGCCTGTTTATGGACTTTAACAAGGCTTTCGATAGTGTCTGGCATAGAGGCTTACTATACAAACTATACAAACTACACACACCAACATATCTACTACACACCATAAAGAACTTACTAGAAAACAGACAACTACAAGTACGAATTGACAAAACACTGTCATTTTCTTTTTCCCCGGAACAAGGGCTCCCTCAAGGATCCCCGCTCTCACCGTTTCTCTACAATATATACTGCCATGACATATACAATTACAACTTACCAGACAAAAATCAAATCGACAGATCGGCATACATATTACAATACGCAGACGACACGGCACTTATTGTACATGACAAAACTACTGAGAGAGCAGCTCAAAGACTCCAAACACTAACAAACAACACAATGACATGGTTTTATAAATGGAAACTAACACCAAACGCGTCAAAAAACCAACTTCTGCTCACAAACCACAGACTCAATGCTGACTCCCCTACAATAACTGCAGACGGCCAAACGACACAACCAAAAAACGACGTATAATACCTTGGAATCATAATTGACCACAAACTTAAATTCACTAAACACATACGAAACATCAGGGCAGAAACAATAAAGAAAACAAAACACTTCCGATCACTAACCTACGAAGACAGAGGAATTAGCACAAACACCGCCACCAAAATATATAAAGAACAGAAACAGAAAGGACAAAACGTTATACACAAACAACAGAACAAATTGCACTAAGACTAATAACACGAATAAGACACCCCCAAAACCCACTGCACAACCCCCCCACCCAACTACTATACGAACGCACAAACATGACAAAGATCTCGGAAAGACTCATACATCTACAGACAAAATGGACAAACAACCCCTACAATTCGACCATACTGAATCCCCTTTGTCTTACAAGACCAACCAGACCATCCCGCTTCCGTTTCCCTACATCAACGCTACTCGAACACTTACAAACGCAACTGACTAGTGGACAATAAAATAATTTTTTCTTGTCATTGGAATTTTATTTAATAATATTGTTAGCCTAGAATAAGAGAATTTTCATATTTGTTTTTTATTTAGATTAAGACTGCATGTATTAAATAAGGGCAGAAAGACCGATAGGTCGATAGCCTTTTTTAGAAATAAAGAAGTTTACTACTATTCAAATAAAAAAATATAAATATATCTGTATTATACAAAATTAGATATTTAGCAACCCCAATTTAAGCTGCCCAGGTTCATTTTCGCTTTATATTTTTCCGCCTTTCAATTCCAGGATTGTTTAAATACATAGCTATTATTTAAAAATGTTTACTGCTTTTTAAAAGTTCAAAATTAATTAAAGTTTTATTAATTTATGTTTAGATGACTGCTCCATAATTTTAAGTATTAATTACTGTAGTAGTTATGTATTGTAATTATTAGTTAAGCGCATTATTCATAATTGATCACCCGATTAACGTAAAACTCAATTATTATTTTATTAAAACCAATGCAACTATTGAAATTCACTGATTTGTTATTCCGTAGGTGACGACAATTAGCACTCAACTTCTGCCTTTTTATTTAATGCGCTTAGTGAAGCAGAAAAACCATTAAAATAAAGTTCCGTATACGCAACTATCTGGCTGATGATGGGTTTCACTCCAATGTAAGCTTTCAAGCTAAACACGTCTGAGGATGCGATCACTCATGCCTCCGAAACATTAGGAATACATTATGTTCCACAATGGCTTAAAAGCAAGAAAAACTCATCAGTTTCAGGAAAAAATACTGGTATTTTGCATTTCCAACTCAATTCTGGATATTTCAAGAATTTGCCGGTTTTCTAAGCCAATATTTCTCGGTCACTAAACGAATATAAACTGTATTCCTTAGCTAAAGTTCAGAGCTAATTAACTCAATATTTCTTACTCCCTTGTCGAGTGTCTGAAACGAAAATTGATATTTGAGCGTAAAATGTAGTACAATAAAATCAAAAATTATAAATGAAACACAGTCAAAATAACTTTTAACTAAATTGACGAACTGTAATCTAAAATCCAGCAGAAACAAATGCCGGCTGTATCTTAAAGGGTGATAAAATAAAATTAATATGAATTAATTTAGGTTTAAAGTCAAGAACCAACCGTCAGCGTGAAAAGGTCAAGATGATGGTTGTTGTGAATAAAAAAAACGGTTACATTTTAAATTTGATTTAATGGGTATTTGAAAATATGTGGCCCTGATAAAGGGTTAATTAATATAATTATTAATAATATTAATATAAATATTCATAATAATAGTCAAAAGGGCGCAGTTCAGTTGTATTTCATCAACTGTGCATTTCTTAAAATATCTAATAACACAATGATGCGCCTTTCAGGAAAAGGTGCTTTTTATATGCTGCACATAATAACAATATATCATCATTCACATAAAACAGCTCTTAGGATTACTTGGAATAAATAATCGATCAACGGCTTATGCCGTCTTTTTTCAGGTGAGCTCGTAAAATTTGCAAAAACTTCGGTTAATCGACTTCAGATTAATCCGAGCTTCGTGGTGATAAGACGTGCACAGTATTAGCGTATTTAAAGTGAGATCGTTTACACTACGGCAAAGAATTTGAAGAATCCAACCGCATTTATCGTCCAGCGAGAATATACGGGTCGAATTCAAACGAAAGGATGAAACCTGGGAGTTCGCAAGAATCCGAATCGGATTATGCCGCCCAGGATGGTGGGTTCAAAAAGCCACAATCGAAAAAACGGGGCAGAAAGAAAAAAACTCATGATGAGGTTAATAAAAGGTTGATGAACGACCGTGCGGTTCATTTTTTGGGCCGCATTTTCAAAATCACCGAAAGCAAACCACCAGCATCCGTGCCTGCGCCGTGTGCCAAGTGCAACATGTTCAACCACAAAACGGAAGACTGCAAACAATCGCCGAGATGCAACAAGTGCCAGGGTCCCCATCCAACTTCCAAATGCGAGTCACCACTGCCAACCAAGTGCGCAGCATGCAACTCTGAAGACCACGCAGCATGGAGCATGAAGTGCCCAAAACGACCGACAGCCCCAATCGACCGAATACCAAACGTCAAAATAAAATGTGTAAACAAACGGACGTCCGGGACTGCGGAGACGACGACAGTGGCAAGTAGAATACACACACCCATTACAACACATGACCACATCATAAACAAATACAAACATCAACTTAACAAGACAAACAATACCAACAGAGACGAACTACTAAAAAAACTACGAAAACAATTTATAGAAGACTTCGACATTGACACCTCCATTGTTTTCTTCGGAAACCATATTTACATCCTAATGTTTGACATGCTCCTGCCCGAGGGACGCTCTCCAACTGAACCCTACGAACAAGTGAGACAGACAGTAACAAACATACAAGATTCAATTTGAAAGTACTTTATGCGAACATCAACGGACTAAACCATAAAAAGCCACTAATTTACAACTACATAGAACAAAACGACATGGACTGCTGTATGTTTGTAGAGACTAAAACTAAAATAGGACAGACTTCAACATACAGGGACTGGCAACACATCTGTAGACATGGCAATTTCACCAACCACGCCAGAGGCGGGGCCTCAGTTCTTCTCAAACCTGTAACAAAACTAGGCAAAGCAAACCCTCCCCACCTCAACAACCCTTTGAACGACTGTCTACATTTTACCATACCCTACTTAAACGACCTGATACACATATTTCTGACATACATACACCCACACTCCAACCTAGAACAAATCATACTTACCAAGGCAAGCATCTATAAATATGCAATAATTATAGGCGACTTTAACTTGAACAGGAACAAAACGAAACAACTTAAAAGATTTTTACAAAATTCCGACTTTATATAACAGCACACCCCACCAACTTTTTTGATGCCCGCGAACCCAGATTCAACACCAGACGTTCTACTGCAAACAAGAAACTTAACAAACACCATCAACAACATAAACTTAACCAACGAAATTGGATCCGACCACCTGGCTATTAAGTTTAACATAGACTTAGACAACATACGCAACCTACCTCCAATACACATCCTATAGAGAAAAACTTAAACCTAACAAAGACTGACATAGACAAAGTGAAACAACATATACATGACTACATTCAATCACAAGCACAGCACATTTCAATAGAAACCATACAACAACAACTTGCACTAGCCATACGAAAATTTAGCCCGGAAATAAAAAATGCTTTCTACCGACATACACTACCCAAATACATACTGAGAGTAATAAAACATAAGAAAGAACTGTACAGACTATATACAAACACTCAAAATAACGACCTAAAAAAGACACTGAACCAACTTAACAGAAACATTAAAACTTTGATTGGACAATACCGACAAAACAAATGGCTAGAAACATGTAAAGAAATACAGAAGGACAAAGGCAAAACATACTGGCGAAAAATTAAGAAACTGGCGCAATACAGGAAGACTGGCACTACTGACAATTGACGAAAACGGAATAGAACGTTACACAGACAAAGAGAAAGCGGACGCATTCGCCAGATACTATCAAAGGGCCTTCAGCATATCGACAAACCCTAACTTCGACAATGACAACTGGAACTTGATCAACGACTGGTACTTGAACTATTTTAACAGCTCACCAAACTACACCTACAAACTGATCACAGACACAGAGTACGATGAAGCCCTAGCGCACATCAAAAACACTGCACCGGGGAAGGATAAAATTAAGGCAAAACTCTTGAAAAGCCTAATTCAAGAAACACACAAACTGATCCTAACTGAATTGAACAACTGCATCACAAATAGCAGAATCCCAGAAACATGGAAAAACTTATTTATTAAGCCAATAATCCCTATACCCAAAAATGGACTAGACAATACACAACCGAGCAACTACAGACCAATTACACTACTTCCAGTACTAAGCAAAATTTTTGAATACATAATAAAGCAGCGGCTTGAAAAAGTGATTGGAAAATATATACCTACCTACCAATATGGTTTCAAACAGCATCACTCGACTGTTCATCCGCTCCTTATTTTGGCCAACAATATACAAACTACCCACCTAACTGACAGAAAGACAGCTTGCCTGTTTATGGACATTAACAAGGCTTTTGATAGTGTCTGGCATAGAGGCTTACTATACAAACTATACAAACTACACACACCAACATATCTACTACACACCATAAAGAACTTACTAGAAAACAGACAACTACAAGTACGAATTGACAAAACACTGTCATTTTCTTTTTCCCCTGAACAAGGGCTCCCTCAAGGATCCCCGCTCTCACCGTTTCTCTACAATATATACTGCCATGACATATACAATTACAACTTACCAGACAAAAATCAAATCGACAGATCGGCTTACATATTACAATACGCAGACGACACGGCACTTATTGTACATGACAAAACTACTGAGAGAGCAGCTCAAAGACTCCAAACACTAACAAACAACACAATGAGATGGTTTTATAAATGGAGACTAACACCAAACGCGTCAAAAAACCAACTTCTGCTCACAAACCACAGACTCAACGCTGACTCCCCTACAATAACTGCAGACGGCCAAACGACACAACCAAAAAACGACGTAAAATACCTTGGAATCACAATTGACCACAAACTTAAATTCACTAAACACAAACGAAACATCAGGGCAGAAACAATAAAGAGAGCAAAACACTTACGATCACTAACCTACAAAGACAGAGGAATTAGCACAAACACCGCCACCAAAATATATAAAGATATTTGTAGACCCTTGCTAAACTTTGGACATATACTCGTGACCAACGGAACAGAAAGGACAAAACGTTATATACAAACAACAGAACAAATTGCACTAAGACTAATAACACGAATAAGACACCCCCAAAACCCACTACACAACCCCCCCACCCAACTACTATACGAACGCACAAACATGACAAAGATTTCGGAAAGACTCATACATCTACAGACAAAATGGACAAACAACCCCTATTTATTATTATATATTAAAATAATATTGTTAACCTAGAATAAGAGAATTTTCATATTTGTTTTTTATTTAGATTAAGACTACATGTATTAAACAAGGGCAGAAAGACCGATAGGTCGATAGCCTTTTTTAGAAATAAAGATGTTTACTACTACTACTCGACTTCAGAAGATTTCGACATCAGTTTGTGCACAAAAAGTATCCTTTTATTTGCAGCAAGTGTGTACTCGGAAAACGTAGAAATGTATTCAGGTTTCTTTTTCAAATGGACTTTGTTGTCAATGTCAAAGAGATATCTTCAGGTGTTGTGCATGATACTATTGTCATCAGAATCAGTGAATTTCACATAAACATTTTTACTATATGTCAATAAATTCAGACCGGAAATGGATATTGTGTGAAATACGGAAAACAATGGTTAATAAATAATATTAGTTATCACAATAGCACTAATCCGGGTATACTGTTAAAACAAAACTGCCACTTGTAAATATCTGAAATAATGAAAAAAAATCGCAAATGAAAAATGTAAACTCATTGAGAACGTTTGACTGAAGTGGATTTCAAGAGAACATATTCAATAATAAATAATGCATAGATTGCCATTTAGAGTTTTAGGAAATTTTGCACCATTTTCACTTCTGGATTTTGTCACCTGCAACTCACTGCTGCAATAATTATTCGCAACATTGAGGCTGAAAATGGGGTGTGTTTCGACCTAATGACGCTTTTCTGTTTCAATGCACCACGGTTTTGAGGTCCATACATAATTCATGAGTTGTCTTTTCAGTGGGATTTCTTCATTTAAATTACGAATTAAAACTATTAGTATAAAACTAAATTAATTAACATTGCGGTATGAAAGTATTTTGTAACCCTACAGCTGATTGTTAACGCTATAACTTTTTTATAAAGTGTTTTCGTTATTTATAAAAGATAGAACAATTAATTGCGGCATAAATCCCGTTATGTATTTATGCTGCCTCAAAGAGCTTGAAGTTTCTAGAACGACAATATAAATAGATAAAGAGTACGTTTTCTGAATGAGAAATCAAATTCTCTCTCGTTCTCTCTCTAGTCGGTCCCTCATTACTGAGAATCGTGATTTCCCCAATATATTCGACCAGCTGTTTCTATTTTGTTCTGTCCACCGTTGGACATAAACCTCCTCCATAAGCCGTCAAGAATTTCCATTTTGCTCAAGCATCCCGTTGTGTTCTATTCTCCGTATATCGTCTGCCCATAGCGTCGGTGGTCTGCCCTGACTTCTTCTATCTTCACGGGGTCTCCATATTAATAGTCTTTTGGTCCATCTATCATCGTTGAGTCGTGCTACATGGCCTGCAATTCTCCATTTTAGCTTTGTTATTTTCTCTATGATGTCCTCTACCCCCGTTCTTCTTCGAATTTCCGTGTTCTTTACGTGGTCTGTAAGCTTAATTCCCATTATTGATCTTTCCATTTTCCTCTGAGATATCCTTAGCTTATTTATGTTGTCTGGTGACGTTAGCGTTTCGCATCCGTATGTTACCACTGGAAGCACACATTGATTGTATACCTTCCTATTGAGGCTCATAGGTAGTAGTAGTAGTAAACATCTTTATTTCTAAAAAAGGCCATCGACCTATCGGTCTTTCTGCCCTTGTTTAATACATGTAGTATTAATCTAAATAAAAAACAAAGATGAAAATTCTCTTATTCGAGGTTAATAATCTTATTAAATAAACTTTCCAATTCTAATGACAAGAAAAAATTATTTTATTGTCCAGTAGTCAGTTGCGTTTGTAAGTGTTCGAGAAGCGTTGATGTAGGGAAACGGATGCGGAATTTTCTGGTTGGTCTTGTCTTGGTGCAATTTGTTCTGTTGTTTGTATATAGCGTTTTGTCCTTTCTGTTCCGTTGGTCATGAGTATATGTCCATAGTCTAGCAAGGGTGTACAAATAGCTTTATATATTTTGGTGGCGGTGTTTGTGCTAATTCCTCTGTCTTTGTAGGTTAGTGATCGGAAGTGTTTTGTTCTCTTTATTGTTTCTGCCCTGATGTTTCGTATGTGTTTAGTGAATTTAAGTTTGTGGTCAATTGTGATTCCAAGGTATTTTACGTCGTTTTTTGGTTGTGTCGTTTGGCCGTCTGCAGTTATTGTAGGGGAGTGAGCGTTGAGTCTGTGGTTTGTGGGCCGAAGTTGGTTTTTTGACGCGTTTGGTGTTAGTCTCCATTTATAAAACCATGTCATTGTGTTGTTTGTTAGTGTTTGGAGTTTTTGAGCTGCTCTCTCAGTAGTTTTGTCATGTACAATAAGTGCCGTGTCGTCTGCATATTGTAATATGTATGTCGTTATGTCGATTTGATTTTTGTCTGCTAAGTTGTAATTGTATATGTCATGGCAGTATATATTGTAGAGAAACGGTGAGAGCGGGATCCTTGAGGGAGCCCTTGTTCAGGGGAAAAAGAAAATGACAGTGTTTTGTCAATTCGTACTTGTAGTTGTCTGTTTTCTAGTAAGTTCTTTATGGTGTGTAGTAGATATGTTGGTGTGTCTAGTTTGTATAGTTTGTATAGTAAGCCTCTACGCCAGACACTATCAAAAGCCTTGTTAATGTCCATAAACAGGCAAGCTGTCTTTCTGTCAGTTAGGTGGGTAGTTTGTATATTGTTGGCCAAAATAAAGAGCGGATGAACAGTCGAGTGATGCTGTTTGAAACCAAATTGGAAGGTAGGTATATATTTTCCAATCACTTTTTCAAGCCGCTGCTTCATTATGCATTCAAAAATCTTGCCTAGTACTGGAAGTAGTGTAATTGGTCTGTAGTTGCTCGGTTGTGTATTGTCCAGTCCATTTTTGGGTATAGGGATTATTAAGCCGTTTTTTCCATGTTTCTGGGATTCTGCCATTTGTGATGCAGTTGTTCAATTCAGTTAGGATCAGTTTGTGTGTTTCTTGAGTTAGGCTTTTCAGGACTTTTGCCTTAATTTTATCCTTCCCCGGTGCAGTGTTCTTGATGTGCGCTAGGGCTTCATCGTACTCTATGTCTGTGATCAGTGTGCAGGCATAGTTTGGTGAGTTGTTAAAATAGTTCAAGTACCAGTCGTTGATCAAGTTCCAGTTGTCATTGTCGAAGTTAAGGTTTGTCGATATGCTGAAGGCCCTTTGATAGTGTCTGGCGAATGCGTCCGGTTTCTCTTTGTCTGTGTAGCGTTCTATTCCGTTTTCGTCAATTGTGTCAGTAGTGCCAGTCTTCCTGTATTGCGCCAGTTTCTTAATTTTTCGCCAGTATGTTTTGCCTTTGTCCTTCTGTATTTCTTTACATGTTTCTAGCCATTTGTCTTGTCGGTATTGTCCAATCAGAGTTTTAATGTTTCTGTTAAGTTGGTTCAGTGTCTTTTTTAGGTCGTTATTTTGAGTGTTTGTATATAGTCTGTACAGTTCTCTCTTATGACCTCCAAACATTTTCATTAATTTTACCGTTTTCTTAGTTTATAATAATTTGTATCTCTTCTTAGATTTTAATGAAAATCTGACATTTCGTTCTTTAAACATTGCTATCCTTACACCATTGATTTTAAAACATGTTTTGCAATCGATGCAGTCACACTTTAGTGATCAAATGATCTACAAACATGTCACTTCAAAAACATGTTAACACACTGGAATTAAGAAGATAAAATATTACTTTTGCCCACTAAACTCGTTGAAATCTGTTCATAGTTGTCGAAAATTCAAAGCTATGGAAATAACTAAAACCAGCTGAAGTTTTCCCGAGCTGTTCGGAAAAGTGTGTTACGTGATCCCATTAATATTAGAACTTTAATATGATTTTGAAGAGGCATGTATGCAATGAAATGTAGAATTATGTAAACGGTGTAAATTTTAAAAAAATTAGATACAAGATGAATCGACCTAGAGAAAGAAAACCTTAAGTCTGTAAATTAAAAAACTTGACTTCGACATTACGTATGCATAAAAATAAAGATTTTCAACTGAAATTTAAGTACAGAGCTTTTCACACGCTGAAGACTAATAAAGTAAAGCCAGCAAATTTAGTGTGTACACAAAAGTGTACCCATGCCAAACAACAAAGCTGGTTAACAGCATCGAAATGTTCAATCACTTCTAAACTATATATGGAATTTAAACTTAACACCGTGCAAAAATAGGTAAATTTATTTACCGCGGTGATTCTCCGCACTTGTGTATTTTAGCGTTGGCACAAGGCAAGGAGTTTCACCAAGTCATAAAACTTTTGGAAGAATTTGGTTCCGTCAAACAGGCAGAATTTAAAGGCTAAATTCAAGACAAACTATACCCGAACCTAACTTTAGAAGCAAAAAGGATAATGGGTGTTTGGCAAACTTGCTGATCACTCAATATTTTACAGCTAGCGGAACATCAAACATAATTTTTACTATATTTTTAAATAATTTATCTTCATTAACAATGTTCTGCTAATTCCAGAATAACTGTTACAATTAGACCCAGGAAAAAAGATATTTTTCTCCTGTTAACGGGATTACTCAACCTTTAAAGTATTCCGCTTTCTCTCCTCCATTGATCATTTACGTATTTGGCAAGGTAGATTGCAGCAAAACCGCACGTATATTTCAGTAGAACGTTTCCAATTAGATATACAAAGAAATATATCATGTCGGTCCGAAAGCCCCAACATTAAAAAAGCACGAAGCGTATTCTTACCGCAATAAATGTATCCTTCTTTTTGGTATTTTTCCATAAAGTATATGCGGAGTTAAATAATAATGGAAGCTGTTGTATGCCCATGTGGCGTATGTGAGTTAACACTAACTAAAACATAAATGATATTATCAGCCAATGCACATTTATTTAATAATTAAATCTGTATATTTCCTTTCATTTAATGAAGAGGGCAATCAAATGTTCCTAGACAGTCTTTCTCAAACCTATTAAAAATATAAATCGCGTAGACAATTTATTACGATACTTTTGCTAACATAAAAATATTACCGCATCTATAAGACAGCAGATAAGTCATGAAAAATGATGTCATGATTTATCCAGATTTTTCCTAGATCCTTTAATATAAGCTTGATGAATTATTGAAAACTGCAAACAAAACCTCAAAGTTACTATAAAATATTAGCCCTCTTTGATAGTTTGCAAAGTTTCAATTAAAATTGCAACTTTCATAGTCGATGTCAAATCCAGTCTGAAACGAGCTAATTTAAATGAACATAATAATTTTAAGAGACAGAAATAGCATTGAAAAAACTCGTCTCTGGAATGCGTTCATTACTTTTTGTGTTTTGATTCTCTAGCATTTGATAAAGAAAAACGAATATGAATTTAAGAGAAGCAATGTTCACTATTAGAAGGGTTATTTAATTGTACAAACTAAGTTACAGAGCCTGTGTGGACTTCATTTACAGAACATATATTTCAAGTAATTGATTTATAAATTAATGAAATACTTGTTTGTAGTTCACCACACATAATAAGTGGAAAGGATGGCAAATTCATGCGCGTATTGTACATCTAGAATGAATACAAAAAAATTAAATATTGAGTAAAATAATAAAAAGAAGAAAAACGAATGCTCTCCATAGATGAAACGAAAATGTTCAGAAGTTAATGGCGCTATTTTTGAACAGATGTGAACACGACATGTTATTATTAAATGTTAATGAATTTTATTCTAAAATGTATTTATCAATTTTGTTTGTATTATACTATAAATTGAACACAAATGAAAAACGATGAAAATAATTGCTATCGCTAGAATTTCATAGATTGATTGGAAATGTCTGTTTTTAAAAACTTTATTTCCCAAATTAATACAATAAATTTAGAACCGCAATAATCTTAATGTCGAGCTTAGACTTAACGGGAACATGGAATCTTATTGACTGCTAACGTAACGTGAAATGTTATTGACTAATGCTCGTTTCTGCTTTGGCTTCTTTTATACTTAAAGTATGCTGATCATAAACGATACTACGTCTTATTTTAAAAGGATAATCGGCATAAGTGCCCATATAATTCTAGCCTTATGGGGAACGTTAAAATAAGAAAATCTAGATTACAACTAAATTTAAACATTCTGCAAGATATTAAGAGTGGAATCAATATACAAACTCCAATTGTTACCTAAAAAATAATTTGAAAAGTTTCAAAATTCGCATAAGATTAAACGGATAATACGGTATTTGGTAATTTGCAAGGGAAATTTTATTAGAGGTTTTTTGGAAATAATTATATCCAATTCTGATCTTCAGTTCTTCTGAAGTACACTATACAGGCTTGCTCTTTTTGCAAAAGCCACATTTTGCGAAGTTTCGAAACTAAAAACAGTTTAGAGCGCATAAATAGACCGGACTATGAAAAACGAATACCTAAGAGGGACACTTAAGAATTTGCCTCTAAACCCTCAAGTCAAACTAAATTGGGGGATGGTTAATACGATGCTAAGAATGCTCGGCAGCTTGGCGTATATTGAATCAACTTGCGGGAATTATGCGTTGAGTACCTGCTACAGAATAGCTGCATTATTGTTATCTGTATGAAGCCGTGTTTCTATGGGTTGAAACATAAACCTGCTTTGCATTGGGTTAAAGGCAACTTCATTTGCTAATAGTAACTACTTTTTTAAATCCTCTTCAAATACGTTAAATAAAACGTCTTACATCGTAAAAAAACTTTTGGGTCCGTAAGTATAAGTCAAGAGGTAAACTTCCCCTAACGCTAAACTAACTTTTACGACAGGTGGATTTCTTTTCGATATTTTCCCTGACTGACATTCATTAAATAATTTCTCGGGTAATAGTTTTTCTACGAAAAGGAAACCTTCCATCGTCTCAAATTCAAGCAACTTTTTTTCTACTAGTAATGATATATCAAATGAACATTTTCAATAAAAAAATAAGAATCTATAGTCGCCAAAATGAAATATTTTCAGTAGTATTTCTAAGCCTAAGTTAAGAACGGCTTATTGTAATCGTCGTCTAAGAATATACAGAGCAGTTATTACAACTTTAGAGAAAAATTACAATAATTCGTACAGAAACTTCCGAATTGCAACCCAGTTCATGTAATAATTTTACCGAACGGCTAATTATACGCACTTGTAGCTCGGCTATAGGGTTAATTTCTTAGAGCAAATATAAACGAGTGAAAGAAAATTTTTGACTGAATAAAGCAAAAGAAAACATTCTAAATAGTGAAAACTAGCTTCAATTTGCAAAAGATCTTGAAATAAATAAAAAACTCACGTCTTGTCTTAAAAATGGTTCTTTTAAACGCAAAATTTACCTAGAATATGGAAAAGGAACCTGCCCGCCAATGCAAAGAGTAGTAGTAGTAGTAAATATCTTTATTTCTAAAAAAGGCTATCGACCTATCGGTCTTTCTGCCCTTGTTTAATACATACAGTCTTAATCTAAATGAAAACAAATATGAAGATTCTCTTATTCTAGGTTAACAATACTATTAAATAAATAAGATTTCAGTGGCAAGAAGGAATTATTTTATTGTCCACTAGTCCGTAGCGTTTGTAAGTGTTCGAGTAGCGTTAATGTAGGGAAACGGAAGCGGGATTGTCTGGTTGGTCTTGTAAGACAAAGGGGATTCAGTATGGTCCAGTTGTAGGGGTTGTTTGTCCATTTTGTCTGTAGCTGTATGAGTCTTTCCGAGATCTTTGTTATGTTTGCGCGTTCGTATAGTAGTTGGGTGGGGGGGGTTGTGCAGTGGGTTTTGGGTCTTATTCGTGTTATTAGTCTTAGTGCAATTTGTTCTGTTGTTTGTGTATAACGTTTTGTCCTTTCTGTTCCGTTGGTCATGAGTATATGTCCAAAGTCTAGCAAGGGTCTACAAATCGCTTTATATATTTTGGTGGCGGTGTTTGTGCTAATTCCTCTGTCTTTGTAGGTTAGTGATCGGAAGAAAACCATGTCATTGTGTTGTTTGTTAGTGTTTGGAGTCTTTGAGCTGCTCTCTCAGTAGTTTTGTCATGTACAATAAGTGCCGTGTCGTCTACGTATTGTAATATGTATGCCGATCTGTCGATTTGATTTTTGTCTGGTAAGTTGTAATTGTATATGTCATGGCAGTATATATTGTAGAGAAACGGTGAGAGCGGGGGATCCTTGAGGGAGCCCTTGTTCAGGGGAAATAGAAAATGACAGTGTTTGTCAATTCGTACTTGTAGTTGTCTGTTTTCTAGTAAGTTCTTATGGTGTGTAGTAGATATGTTGGTGTGGTGTAGTTTGTATAGTTTGTATAGTAAGCCTCTATGCCATACACTGTCAAAAGCCTTGTTAATGTCCATAAACAGGCAAGATGTCTTTCTGTCAGTTAGGTGGGTAGTTTGTATATTGTTGGCCAAATAAAGAGCGGATGAACGGTCGAGTGATGCTGTTTGAAACCAAATTGGTAGGTAGGTTAGGGTTTGTCGATATGCTGAAGGTCCTTTGATAGTATCTAGCGAATGCGTCCGCTTTCTCTTTGTCTGTGTAGCGTTCTATTCCGTTTTCGTCATTGTGTCAGTAGTGCCAGTCTTCCTGTATTGCGCCAGTTTCTTAATTTTTCGCCAGTATGTTTTGCCTTTGTCCTTCTGTATTTCTTTACATGTTTCTAGCCATTTGTCTTGTCGGTATTGTCCAATCAGAGTTTTAATGTTTCTGTTAAGTTGGTTCATTGTCTTTTTAGGGTCGTTATTTTGAGTGTTTGTATATAGTCTGTACAGTTCTCTCTTATGTTTTATTAGTCTCAGTATGTATTTGGATAGTGTATGTCGGTAGAAAGCATTTTTTATTTCCGGGCTAAATTTTCCTATGGCTAGTGAAAGTTGTTGTTGTATGGTTTCTATTGAAATGGGGTGTGCTTGTGATTGAATGTTGTCATGTATATGTTGTTTCACTTTGTCTATGTCAGTCTTTGTTAGGTTTAAGTTTTTCTCTATAGGTGTATTGGAGGTAGGCTGCGTATGTTGTAAGTCTATATTAAACGTAATAGCCAGGTGGTCGGGTCCAAGCTCGTTGGTTAAGTTTATGTTGTTGATGGTGTTTGTCAGGTTTCTTGTGTGCAGAAGAACGTCTGGTGTTGAGTCTGGGTTTGCGGGCATCAGAAAAGTTGGTGGGGTGTGCTGTTTTATAAAGTCGGAATTTTGTAGAAATCTTTTAAGCTGTTTCGTTTTGCTTTTGTTCATATTAAAGTCGCCTACAATTATTGCATATTTATAGATGCTCGCTTTAGTTAGTATGTTTTGTTCTAGGTTGGAGTGTGGGTGTATATATGTCAGAAATATGTGTATCAGGTCGTTTAAGTAGGGTAGCGTAAAGTGTAGACAGTCGTTCAAAGGGTTGTTGAGGGAGGGAGGATTTGCTCTTCCAAGTTTATATGTTGGTTTTAGGAGAGCTGCGACCCCGCCCCTGGCATGATTGATGGTATTTCCATGCCTATAGATATACTGCCAATTTCTGTACGTTGGTGTTTGTCCTAGTTTGGTTTTAGTCTCTACAAATATGCAGCAGTCTGTGTCGTTTTGTTCTATGTAATTGTAAATAAGTGTTTTTTTGCTGTTAAGTCCGTTGATGTTCGCGTAAAGTACTTTCATATTGAATCTTGTATGCTCGTCACCGTTTGTCTCATTTGTTCGCAGGGTTCAGTTGGAGAGCGTCCCTCGGGCAGGAGCATGTCAAACATTAGGATGTAGACATGGTTCCCGAAGAAAACAACGGAGGTGTCAATCTCGAAGTCTTCTATAAATTGTTTTCGTAGTTTTTTTAGTAGTTCGTCTCTGTTGGTATTGTTTGTCTTGTTAAGTTGATGTTTGTATTTGTTTATGATGTGGTCATGTGTTGTAATGGGTGTGTGTATTCTACTTGCCACTGTCGTCGTCTCCGCAGTCCCGGACGTCCGTTTGTTTACACATTTTATTTTGACGTTTGGTATTCGGTCGATTGGGGCTGTCGGTCGTTTTGGGCACTTCATGCTCCATGCTGCGTGGTCTTCCGAGTTGCATGCTGCGCACTTGGTTGGCAGTGGTGACTCGCATTTGGATGTTGGATGGGGTCCCTGGCACTTGTTGCATCTTGGTGCTTGTTTGCAGTCTTCAGTTTTGTGGCTGAACAGGTTGCATTTGCCACACGGCGCAGGCACGGGTGCTGGTGGTTTACTTTCGGTGATTTTGAAAATGCGGCCCAAAAAATGAACCGCACGGTCGCTCATCAACCTTTCGTATGTGGATATGTCGCCGGTTATTAACCTCATAATGAGTGTGGGTGCGTTGCGCTCTCGCGAGATAATTCTCCTGCAGAACCTTATTCTCAAGCCCTGCTGCTCCAGGCGTTCCAGGAACATGCGGTCTTCAATGTCCAGGTCGACCCCAGTGGCGACGACAGAATATGATGGTGTAATATGGTGGTGACCTGACTTTTGTTGTCGGATTAGTGGGAGGTTATCGTTTTTTTGTAATTTGTAACTTGTTACAGTGTTTTCTTGTTTTAGTTGTTGTAAAATTGTTGATGTTTTGTCCTCCTGGTTGGTTTTGATTAGGAAGTAATTATCTTGCCTGATAATCACATCCTTGTTGTTGGGGTTGAGTTCCTCCCACCTGATTGCAAATTGGACTCTGGTGATGGTCGACAATGCGTTCGCTGTGAATGTGTGCGAATACGTGGGAAATCTTGTTGATGTTGTCTTGCTCTTTGTTGTTTGGTTTTTGTTGTTTGTAGACTGATAGTCCAAAGCTATTCGTTTGGCCTCAGGTGTTGTCGTTGTGGGGGTTGGCTGGGTTGGCTGGGTTGGCTGGGTTGGCTGGGTTGGCTGGGTCGTCTTCGGTTTTCTGCCCCGTTTTTTCGTTCGTGGCTTTTTGAATTCCACTCGTATGTATATATATATATATATATATATATATATATATATATATATATATATATATATATATATATATATATATATATATATATATATATATATATATATATATATATTGTCCGTTTGTGAAAAGTTCACAGTGGCAACGTTGCACAGTCCAAAGTTTAAACGGGCCTGATGCCTTTTCAGGTAGCAAAACCGGGCGGTTTACTTCGCTTTGCTGGTCCCACTTTTGGCACTTTCGCAATGCAAAGATTTAGGCCCGTATTTACAAACGATGTTCGAGTACGAGTAGTATCAAGCACGAGAATTGTTACGCTTTATAAACCGACCTACGATTTGAAACGAACGTCGGACTTGAGAACGATCTCAACCTTTGAGTTGTGATTCCTTTACAAATACAGGCCTTAAGGTGCGTCCACATCAGTAAATGTGTGCGTCGAATGTTGAATTTTGAATTCGACGAAATTATGTTCTTCACGTTTGTTTTGACCCAATTATGTGCGTCGTGCCTGCGTTATGGTTGCGATCCATTTTCGTCAAAACCATGTGGGTTAATACAGCGAGCTGGCAAATTAACTACCAATAACTATACCCGTACATAAAATTAAAACCGCCAGTCCACATCCAAGCAAGCGTTTGTCGTAAATTTCTTTGAAGTAGGCTGAAAAACCGACAGCCCCGTGGATAGCCTGTGTGTATCTGACGAAAATATTAGTGAGCTTCTTTGTGCCTCACATAGTCCACATCAATAACACTTTCAAGGAACGCGAACATATTTGCGTCAAATACAACGCACAACTATAGGGCGTTAGTTTATACTTGTCACAGATAACATCAACTTCTTTGATAAACATATAATTACACATACACCACACTTACGTTACAACTAACAATATTAATTTAATGGCAGTTCGTCAGGTGGTCGATCGAGATAATACATCTGAAACCAATTTAGAAAAAGTAATTGAGTAACCAGTTCAACAAGAAAAGGGGTATGATTGTTAATTATAGAAACTTGTAAATACATCAGGTTCAGCTACAAGCATCAAACGTGCCTCGACAAGATATGACTCAATCCAGAGTCCCCACTTGGAGCCAACAGTTATCAACCCATAATTCTTATGGAAACTTTAATGGATGATATCTTTCACTATCTCTGAACCCCGCAAGACTACAACCGAAGTTGCATCCTGCCACCGCTAATCCTGAGTTGTTAAGAGGTATTAAGGGAACAGCGCGCGAAATACCTCCTCAGGAAAAGCCTCCAACCACCGCTACTCCTGAGTTGTTAAGAGGTATTAAGGGAACAGCGCGCGAAATACCTCCTCAGGAGAGCCTTACCAGTCATCGGCGTTTATCATGATAAATAGTCTCTTAATTGGCCATACTAAGTACTGCTGGAATCAGCACACAGCCAGCACCCGCCTACTAGCGTTCTCTCTCTCAACGGGTTCAGAGCCCAGGTACTGCGGGAACAACGCGCAAACAGTACCCGTCCCTAACAATATTACTCAAACTGACTAAATAGATTAGAACTTAACGAGCTGCACTCGTTTCCTTTTTATGGTTTTATACGAAGTGTTAACAGTATCTAACTTTAAATGGATATTGAAGAGAAACAGTTAAATTTTAAGAAAGGTAAATAAATATAAAAGAAAGACAGAATGAATACTGAACTATAGTTGAAGAGGTTACTATCTTTAATGTTTTACCAAATAGAAATATACTGAAGAGGCTACTCTGTGAGAAACACTCACTACTTAACGTTATCGTTAATCGTTCACCAAATAGAAATATGTTGAATAGGCTACTCTGTGAGAAACACTCACTACTTAACATTATCGTTAATTATTCACCAAATAGAAATATGCTGAATAGGCTACTCTGTGAGAAACACTCACTTCTCAACATTATCGTTAATGTTTTACCAAATAGAAATATGTTGAATAGGCTACTCTGTGAGAAACACTCACTACTTAAGGTTATCTTTAATGGTTCACCAAATAGAAATATGCTGAATAGGCTACTCTGTGAGAAACACTCACTTCTCAACATTATCGTTAATGTTTTACCAAATAGAAATATGTTGAATAGGCTACTCTGTGAGAAACACTCACTACTTAACATTATCGTTAATCGTTCACCAAATAGAAATATGCTGAAGAGGCTACTCTGTGAGAAACACTCACTTCTCAACATTATCGTTAATGTTTTACCAAATAGAAATATGTTGAATAGGCTACTCTGTGAGAAACACTCACTACTTAAGGTTATCTTTAATGGTTCACCAAATAGAAATATGCTGAATAGGCTACTCTGTGAGAAACACTCACCTGGTAAATAACTATCACGGACTGGCACTATCAATGTTGGTGAAAGTGGCACTGATTTTAAGTAGGGACTAATGGCATTACGAATAATGTTTCCCTTATTTATATCAATGTTCCCACCCTCAGATTAGGTGGAGTTTCGATCAAGTTAATTCCCGGATTCGAGTATTGGGAGGAGTTAAGATTGGAATTCGACCATCGATTCTAAACACCTGGGAAAGTTGTCTCGGAAGTGATGAAGAAAGCCGTCTTTGTGATTTACCGACAAAGACTGCGGGTGGTAGCTAATAATGCGCTCTTCAATAATTTGCGCATTGTCTTAGTTTTTAGCAGCAATTCGCTAGGTTTGTATTGTTAACGTATGAAACAATGAATGAATGAGACGAACTGTCTAAAGACGACACCTGCTATCCACCTGGGCATCCTCTTGGAATTTATTTGGCCCTGTGTCTACTTACGTCTTACACAACATAAATATTTATTGATGTGGACGCACCTAGATACCAGATGTTTCCTAATAGGGACCAGAAAATTTCGTTCGTTAGCATTTAACTAGGCCGGACTTAGTGTAATAAATAACATATTCAATAAGGAAAAAGTACATGGCGAGTAGAGACGGGGTGCAAGACACAACAAAACAGAAAAAACTTGAGCCCCAAAGTTCTACGCGAAACAAGGAAAACGGCTGTAGAAAATAATGTTTTTGTTGTGTGAAGTGCTGATACCCTTGTTTATTTAAGTAAGTGTGCGGAAGTGTTTTGTTCTCTTGATTAGATCTGTTCTGATGTTTTGTACATATTTTGTGAATTTTAGTTTATTGTTCATAGGTATTTCACATTGTCCGCGGGTTTGGTTATTTGACCGTCCGTGGTGATGTTTGGAGAGTCTGGTGTAATTCGGTGGTTTGAGAGGAGCAGTCGGCTTTTTGATGCATTTGGTGTGAATCTCCATTTGTAGAACCATGCTGTTATTGTGTCTGTTAGTGTCTGGAGTTTGTCCACTGCTCTCGCGGTCATTCTGTCATGCGCGATAAGGGTAGTGTCGTCGGCGTATTGCAGCAAGTAAGCGTTCTGGTCCATACCTTCTTTGTCTTATCTGTTGTGGTTGTATATGTCATGGCAATATATGTTGTGAAGCAGGGGTGAGAGTGGTGAACCCTGAGATAAACCCTTCTCAGGTGAAAAGGGGATAGAGTAGTCGTCGTTGATTCGTACCGATTTTAGAAGTAAAATGTCTTAAAAATTAAAATTAAATTTTGCGCCGTATTTTTTATTACATATTCAAACAGTTTAATCAACATCAGTTGTCTTGTCCATTTTTTAAAACAGGTATTATTATTCCATTCTTCCACGACTTGGGTATTTAGTTAGTTGTGGTGTATTCGTTAAGTTGTTTTGTGAGGTATTTTTCTCAGTTAATATTCGACGTTTTACAAATATATCAGTAAAAGGCTGCATCAACCAGAGAGCAAATTAATAATCTACTCTACTTCGGAAGCTTCAGCTCAATTAGGAACCATCGTGCAGATTATTGATTTCCACAAACATTGAAATAGAAAATTACAAATTTATCAAATCCGGAGTATACGTTTAAAGTTTACCTTTCCTTCCTTTTATGAGAAAATCCGCATTTTTAAATCAAATAATATCTTAAATTCCGTGTTTTGAGTATTCTTGTTCCGTTCGACAAATAATTTTTCTACCCTATTTATTCGAACCCGCTGCTTCACACTCTATGTAAGAACGGCACAAAGGGCAATTTATCTGTCGAGTGGGTAAATACAATCTTGTCGTTTTTTACCTAGGGAACTATATATTGTTCCCTACCTTTATAAAACGACTTCAATAATAGTAGAGTTACACTTGTGATGACATTTTTAATTGCATATATTTTTATAAAAATGGACTGAAAACAGATCAATACGCAGTCCTACAGATTATTTGGAACATAAGTCTGCTCGTGTATTTGTAGACTTATATGATTGCAAAGTAGCAATCAAATTGGAAACACTTCAAAACTTAGTGGCAATTACACACTCTAAAGTATATTATTTATACAAAAAATTTAACCCAATTTCTGTTTTGGAAAATGCAAAAATATAGTTTAGTAGTAGTAAACATCTTTATTTCTAAAAAAGGCTATCGACCTATCGGTCTTTCTGCCCTTATTTAATACATGCAGTCTTAATCTAAATAAAAAACAAATATGAAAATTCTCTTATTCTAGGTTAACAATACTATTAAATAAATAAGATTTCAGTGGCAAGCAGAAATTATTTTATTGTCCACTAGTCCGTTGCGTTTGTAAGTGTTCGAGTAGCGTTAATGTAGGGAAACGGAAGCGGGATTGTCTGGTTGGTCTTGTAAGACAAAGGGGACTCAGCGTGGTCCAGTTGTAGGGGTTGTTTGTCCATTTTGTCTGTAGCTGTATGAGTCTTTCCGAGATCTTTGTCATGTTTGTGCGTTCGTATAGTAGTTGGGTGGGGGGGTTGTGTAGTGGGTTTTGGGGGTGTCTTATTCGTGTTATTAGTCTTAGTGCAATTTGTTCTGTTGTTTGTGTATAACGTTTTGTCCTTTCTGTTCCGTTGGTCATGAGTATATGTCCAAAGTCTAGCAAGGGTCTACAAATAGCTTTATATATTTTGGTGGCGGTGTTTGTGCTAATTCCTCTGTCTTTGTAGGTTAGTGATCAATATAGTTTATTTAAAGTGAAATCCACATTCATCCATCAATCTACCATCGACTTCGCCAGCACAACATCGTAATAAAACAAATCAATTTTATCTAAAGTGCGGTGTTAATTGTAAGCTTTAACATTAGTAAATATCAAATAAGAAACGAGCTCTTAATATATTTAACATAAATCCATTCGCTTTTGACAAAAAAAGAATAATGATTGCATTTTTTATTGACATTTGATATTTAAACAAAACAACGGTTTAGAATGATTGATTATACGATGATGGATAGCATAATGAGAGCGCTCTTTTTAAAGTTCGCAAGCTGAACCCTAAATGGTCATTATCTTTGACCAGAACGTAATAACACCCTTATGAATGTTAATTATATTTTTTATTGACACGGGCGGCATAAGTTTGAATTACATAAGTAAGATTACCTCGCAGGATTCAGCGGAAATTTGTGGCCCGAGAAACTTTTTAAAAGGAAACTTATTTCACGAAGGTGACTCTTTATTAAGGCAAAAATATTCCCTAAATGACTTAGTGAACTAATATTTTGCTTCAATTGGCATTTACGGTATTCGAGAACTTTCAAAGCTGGAAGTTTATCTGTAGCTGTAACGAAGTAAAGTTTATTGCTGACGCAGATTTGCTAGACTCACGACTTTCAGCAACTTTATATAATGTACATATTTTTGTACTTTTAGCTTCGAGGTAAAATTTAGTCAATTTATTGCTTCTCTTCTATTATTTTGTTTGTGGATGTGTTGTTTATGTATAATACATTTTGGTATATTTAAAAATATTGTATAACTTTCTGATGATGATTATTGACAGGGCCTTCCATCATTTTGAGTGCTTAGTCATGTTGGTAAATTAACTTCTTGTTTAAACTATTTTGCTTTGCAAAGTGTAAAATGTTTAAATGTTAAAAATACACAAAGTAGTCACATTGTAAGTATAATTTCGACACATTTTAAAATACTCTCTCTATTACTCAACGTCCTAATTAACAAGGTTTGTTTTATACTCGTCTACCAGCGAGCTTATAGTGTGAACTATAAAACTAGCTATAAAACTTTTAACTCCCGAAAGTTCTTTCAATATCACCACAAAACCGTCTAATGCACTAATTGGACAATTTATAAAGATTTTTTAGACCTTTTCTAAAACCACTTTCTTATTGGTTGCAATTAGTATTACCACAGCTCCAGTAAAACTTTCTAGTTTGGGTGAACACCTAAGGACCATTTAAAATCCAAAACTTCTGCTAAAACATTAAAAATGCAACTTTTAGCACGGTGATGAAATATTAAAAATAGCATTTTAAGACACGTTTGTTAAAAGCAAGCTAAATTATGAATTACTAGCTGCGCTAAAGCTAATTACTTTAAAAGTAAAAGAGGAGCTGAGGCGGACTCGGACCATTTTCTGGTATGTGCCAAAACAAGAAGAAGGATCAAGAAACAGTAGACAGGTCCACAACAAGCAAATAAGACAGTTAAATGGGACACGGATAAACTTAAGGAAGAGGAAGCCCTCGCTAACTACAAGTCTAAAATTGCAACTAAAATGTGGGATATACCAGAAACGTGTAAGAGTAACGCCAACACCATGTGGAATGTTATACAGAAGATTATTCAGGAAACAATGGAGGCAACTATCGGAAAGCGCGAAAGAACAAAGAAAAATAACTGGTACGACACGGACTATGAGAACGTACAGAACCAAAGACACCGCACTGGGCTCAAATGTTACAGCACTCAGATGAAACAAATATAAGGCATCGAAAATAGTCGAAGACATAGCAACAGCAGGGCATTCTTTAAAGAAACACCTCGAATTAAAATGGGCTTTAAACCGCAAACAAGTAATATAATACGGAAAGTTAATGGTGAACTCATCACCGGCATTACAGAGGTATTAAAAACATGGAAAGAACATTTTCAGAAACTCCTCAATGTAACAAAGGACGACACAACGAATACACCGGTGTTTTTAGCAGCCGAAACAGAAACCGGGGAACCAACACTAGAAGAAGTGACGAAGGTCATACAACGCTTAAAAAAACAATAAAGCGCCAAGAAATGATACTATCCCCTCTGAATGTCTGAAATGGGAGGTCCAGTACTCATCTAAAGATGCATGAGTTAATCGTACTAATATGTGACAGCGAAACATTACCGGAAAGCTGGAAACAGAGCGTTATTATACCCCCACATAAAAAAGGAAGCTATCAGGTATGCAAAAACTACAGAGGGATATCTCTCATCAACACCGAATATAAAGTGCTTACAAACGTGATTCTAATCCGCATAACACCATACGCGGAAGAATCGATAGGTGATTTTCAGTGCGGCTTTAGACCGGGCAGGTCAACGATAGATCAAATCTTCACTATTCGCAAATCCTCGAAAAACACTGGGAATCTGATAAGGACCTCCACCAACTTTTATTGACTTCCAACAAGCGTTTGAAAGCGTGTTAAGAGGCCATGTATGGGCAGTCATGGCAGAATGTGGAATCCCAAAGAAAATAATCAATATTACAAAAGTGTGCATGGAGGGTAGCCGGTGCTGTGTTCAAGTTGAGAACATGTCAGAAAACTTTGTGGTGGACAACGGCCTGAAACAGGGTGAGAGTTTGTCTCCAATACTGTTCAATATCGTTTTGGACACAGCGATCAAACGAGGTAACATTGACGTAGAAGTTCTTTCAAGCAGTGGACCAAACCTGATACTGGAGTATGGAGATGATATAGATCTTGTCAGTAAAACAATTGAAATCAAAGAGTTGTTTGGAAAAATAGAAAAGGAGGCAGACACAGTAGGATTACGTATTATAGTGTGATATAGACGATACGTGATATAGTGTTCGTCGTGCTACTTGAAGAAGAAGAAGAAGGTAAATTATAGCTAACAGTAACATCAAAATTAAATACCATTTAAATTTTGAAATCAAGGTCCATATGAACCATTAGAAAAACTCTTTTATGGTGTTACTCTTTATTAACATTATTAGTCTAACCAATTGCTTCCAGTTCCTTGATCACTATTTTGTCCCATACCACTCGTGGAAATTATAATTGATGATTGTAGAAGAAGCTATCGTAAATAGCTACTTTAGTAAATTTGAGATCTGGTTTTTTTCTACAATTGTGACAACGAGGTGAATTAATATACTTTTATTTCTTTTCTATTTGCTTCAAATCAAAATGTCTTGAAATGGTCCTAAAATACCTGCGACCAGACGCAATAAAAATCAAAACGGAAGTTAAAGTACACTAAATAACGTTAAAATGAAAGCCGTCCAAACCAAACGGAAAACTTTGCCCCCTTCATCAAATTTTCATAGGCGTTTTCTTTAAGGCAAAAATTGACAAAGTTTTATTGAAAAAATATTACGGGCCTGAAGCTTTTCAATTTAATACTTTAATTATTTTTTACAAAACTCTATAATTTAATATCACATAACTCAAACAATTTATTTTGTATTTGAATAATAAATATGTTAGTAATTATCCAAAACTTTTTTTGCGTGAGAGGCAAAACATCGCATGAGAATTACTTCCTAATAAGTAAATATGTTATTCTAAACTACTTGCCCTGTAAATTGATATAAAACTATAAAAAATTGAGGTTTTAGTAGTAGTAGTAGTAAACATCTTTATTTCAAAAAAAGGTTATCGACCTATCGGTCTTTCTGCCCTTGTTTAATACATGCAGTCTTAATCTAAATAAAAAACAAATATGAAAATTCTCTTATTCTAGGTTAACAATACTATTAAATAAATAAGACTTCAGTGGCAAGAAGAAATCATTTTATTGTCCACTAGTCCGTTGCGTTTGTAAGTGTTCGAGTAGCGTTAATGTAGGGAAACGGAAGCGGGATTGTCTGGTTGGTCTTGTAAGACAAAGGGGATTCAGTATGGTCCAGTTGTAGGGGTTGTTTGTCCATTTTGTCTGTAGCTGTATGAGTCTTTCCGAGATCTTTGTCATGTTTGTGCGTTCGTATAGTAGTTGGGTGGGGGGGTTGTGTAGTGGGTTTTGGGGGTGTCTTATTCGTGTTATTAGTCTTAGTGCAATTTGTTCTGTTGTTTGTGTATAACGTTTTGTCCTTTCTGTTCCGTTGGTCATGAGTATATGTCCAAAGTCTAGCAAGGGTCCACAAATAGCTTTATATATTTTGGTGGCGGTGTTTGTGCTAATTCCTCTGTCTTTGTAGGTTAGTGATCGGAAGTGTTTTGTTCTCTTTATTGTTTCTGCCCTGATGTTTCGTATGTGTTTAGTGAATTTAAGCTTGTGGTCAATTGTGATTCCAAGGTATTTTACGTCGTTTTTTGGTTGTGTCGTTTGGCCGTCTGCAGTTATTGTAGGGGAGTCAGCGTTGAGTCTGTGGTTTGTGAGCAGAAGTTAGTTTTTTGACGCGTTTGGTGTTAGTCTCCATTTATAAAACCATGTCATTGTGTTGTTTGTTAGTGTTTGGAGTCTTTGCGCTGCTCTCTCAGTAGTTTTGTCATGTACAATAAGTGCCGTGTCGTCTGCGTATTGTAATATGTATGCCGATCTGTCGATTTGATTTTTGTCTGATAAGTTGTAATTGTATATGTCATGGCAGTATATATTGTAGAGAAACGGTGAGAGCGGGGATCCTTGAGGGAGCCCTTGTTCAGGGGAAAAAGAAAATGACTGTGTTTTGTCAATTCGTACTTGTAGTTGTCTGTTTTCTAGTAAGTTCTTTATGGTGTGTAGTAGATATGTTGGTGTGTGTAGTTTGTATAGTTTGTATAGTAAGCCTCTATGCCAGACACGGTCAAAAGCCTTGTTAATGTCCATAAACAGGCAAGCTGTCTTTCTGTCAGTTAGGTGGGTTGAGGTTTAAGTAGTTCCAATTTCTCAATATGTCAACTCTTGACTACTTGCCCTATAAATTGATTAGATTAATTGATAGATTTTAAAAATTGATCTTCAAGTAGTTCCAATTTCTCCTTTATGGGAGTATTTTACAACATTCATTGCTCTTGAGATCGATAAGTCTTAATAAATGATTTGAACGAGTTCTCGGAAGGGTTTTACTAAACAGTTTGTAATCGGCTAGTTTTAAAGTGGCATAAGATGGTAATAAGTAAATATTTTCGATCACAGTCAGTGTTAAAAATAAAATAAAACTGTTACAAAACATATGGATTTAAAAAGTTTATCTCAAGAGTAATTTAGGTTTAATTCATTAGCGTAAATGCTTCAGAAAATGTTCCTTTTCTCCAAAAGATTATTAAAGCATGTAAATATGTATATTTGTTGACAAATTAAAACATACATGATGAAACAAAACATTCAAAGTAATGACCAAGAAGAGGCTTCTTTGCAAAAGGAATACTTTTACAAAGCAGCTTTTAAATTGAAATTCCAGCAGCAAATATTCACAACATTTTTAGCTATTTACTTTTCATTATCATCTTTTGAGGAATGCTCAAAAGGTTAGCCTGACAACAAAATGAAATATGTTCTGACTATTTCAATTGAAGGAAATTGTTTAAACTTATGTTCTAAACACCACCATAACTGCAGAAATGGCCCTTAATTCTGTATAAATAATTCTAGATGCTTTGGACAGTGAGCAAGGAAAGTTACTCGACTGATAGTTGTGAAGTAATGAAAAAGGATTTATGTTTAAACTGGCGGCAAATGCGGGCTGTTGAGCATGGTTTATTCGAAGATTATATGTCACAGCGAACACATCTTGTTAAAAGCAACGACGAGCTCGTTTGAACAAATCGATATCATGTCGCTGAGATTAATATATTTACCACATAAACTTTACAGGGATTTATTCTAGATTGTTGGTTTATGGAAAAAGTGCTTATAGTCCGTGAAATCGGATATTGAACATCGTCAGTTTCCACTAGCTATTTTCCATTAATTACACAGTGAGAGATGAATTTTCAGAGGTCCCTAGCGACTCACTGGTAATGGGGCGATCGTTTGAAATGTTTTTTCATTAAAATTGATATTGAAATAAATAAATTTTGCTTGTTGCAGATGACGAGGCTGATGAATTCACAATTCATATAGCACGCTATAGGCCACAAGAGATACACAAATTAGCCTCAAAGACCAAATTCACCACGAAGGAAATTCAGCTGATTTACCGAGGATTTAAACAGGTATTGTTTTCCTAACCCCCATTCTCATGGGAATTTTTTTAAATAAATGCCACCATATTCTCAATGTAAAACTCTCAAATTTATTATGTGCAGCTTTTCAACCTAGTGTGGGAAATATTGTTCTTTGTTTTAAGTGAAATAACAGCAAATTTGAATATTCATTCTCGGGCAGAAGGATTTGTACTAGTTTAGATAAACTTGAAACATTACGTTGAAGTAGGGAAACTTTCTCGGAATAATCAGCTAAATTTATAGGCTTCCTTTAGATAGTAATTGTTAGACTCCGATATTATGCTCACAGAAATGGTTCATTTTGCCGCATTCAAATCTTGAAATAAGCACAAATATTATACTAAGCGTCTAACTATAATGTAGTCGAATATATTATGTATAGAATTTTCGAATTTTGCAAATTATAATGGCAAACAGGTGTCTAGAATATTTTGTTCTGTTTTCCAGGAGTGTCCAACAGGCATGGTAGATGAAGAATCATTTATCCACATATTCTCCCAGTTCTTTCCCCTAGGAGGTAAGCACTAATTTAAAATAATCAAACTTCAGCTTGCCGTAAAACTCCCGTTTCTCTTCAAAGCCTTAGCTATTTCCTTTTCAATGTACCAAGAAATATATGTCTATAAGCGTTCTTTCCTTTTATATTTTTTATGATTTATGGCCGGTTCTTATGGTGACAATTTTTACCTGATCCTGAAAAATAAGGCCATAAAAAGTAAAAACAGCGACTCGAATGTGTTAGAAAACCTGAGAAATTTATAAAGCTAATACATAAAGTGAATGACATTTTCTTTCCAACTGGAGGGCAATAAAATTATGAATGCCAAGTTAAATTTTTGATCGTAATTTCCGCCTAACTGAATGAGACAAATTTGACGTTATTATCGGCAGACTTTAATTAAAGAAATTTACAGATATGTTTCGGTTTTCTATACCGAAGTTATTTATTGTTAAGCCATCAGCATTGCACAATTTGCTTGACCAAGACTCAATTCGATTTAACTTATTAAGTTTTTAATTAGTCAATAATTAACTGAGTTAATGCAATTCAAGAAATGCCAAAAAATTGTAAAGAGTTTGGTTGCTATTGCACATTGGATCATCACTATACCGTTTTGTAAAGCTCATATGCAAAATAATTTAAAAAAACACCCCAACCTCTGAAAAAAACATGTTTCAAAAGAAAATTACGTCAGAAATTCTTCGGAAAATATGCAATAAGAACCAATGCATGCGAAAATCAGAATTGACAAAACAGAACAAATAGTAAGGCACCAAAATAAAATTACTGAGGATATTCAATACAGAAGGCATCAATATTTTACAGAAATCCTGGAGTGGAAGGCATACAAAAAAACAAATTTGAAAGAACCATAATTAACATAATTAGAACCAGCTGTGGAACCGACAACGCGAAATTTATGTTAACTGGGTGGATCAATTTTCCAACCATTTCCAATGTTCCTATTCAACCCCAGTACGAAAGCGAAGTTACAACATATTTTTTAAATAGTGAAATTGGACAGTGACTCTCTCATTTAAACTCTGTTTTTATCCTCATTATTTAAAATTTGAAAACATTAAAAAATGCCTGACTAGTATGACTGACTGATGACTGGTACCGACTCTGCCCTTTGAGCTAGTAAAAGCTATTTGCGTGACACTTTGTTTTAAAGTCACGTTTGACAAAAACGAGCCATCAAAAGAAATTTTGCTTAAAAATTTACAAATAAAACACTATTTAGAATTCAAAAATTATCAGTGGCACATTAATCACGTTATATTAAGACAATTTATTATTACGATTAAAAAGGACATATTGTGACGTGATATTTCAGGAAAAAAATTACAATGAGACTAACAAAACAAAGGATTTTAATTTGCACATTCCGTCTGTTGCTCCTGTTCATATTAATGACCTTCTTCTAATTTCAGATGCTACGAATTATGCCCATTATGTTTTCAACACTGTGAAACAGAAGCAAACGGGCAAAATAAGTTTTGAGGTAAGCTCCAAACAATGTACTTACAATGCTTGTCTGGCTTTAGAAGCAGGATTACACATGTTCTAAATGCGCTGGAAACTAATCAATTAAACTACTAATGAATTAATTAATGCACAGGATTAGTTGAAAACTATTAAATATATATTGTTTTCGGACAATTACGAGGGCAGTTAGTGAATCGGCGCTCGAAGTAGCTACAATTGATTAGCTCAAATTATAAAATCCTAGAAGTTTCAAAAATGAGCTGATTGTTGTTTGAAATTCTTTGCACCACAATATATGAAAGATTTTAGCAACTGATAGATTATTCAAACGTGCGCTTTTTTGAGAGAGCAATAGATGAAAATTGATAAAAACTATATTCGCTTTTCCAAACTAACACTTCTAGAAGAAGAGAAACCATAATTGAAGCTAACAAAATGGGGTAGAAATATTTGTTTCATCCTCTCTAACTCGTCTTCTATATAGTCTACAAATATTAACCCAGTTCCAATGTATGGTAATCGCAGGGCCGATTGATGCCAACATTTCTAAAAAAAGCAGCTTTTCTTGGTCGGTCAGCTTTTGTGATAGGATATGAGGACTGATAAGCTTTTTATCGAACCGACTACTCCTGTATATTATAGAACGATGAGAATCAGTGCAGGGAGGAAATTGACCGATTTACCTCTAAAAATATAAATATACCTACTTTTAAAGTGCTTAATACACCTTTCATCTGCAGGTCAATTAAGTTTAATTTTTCGATAACTATCAGTTGTTCATCGTGTTTCATTTTAACTCGAAAGCGATCAAGATCATTTGCTTTGTAAAATTGTCCAGCTGTCGATATTTTAATCTAAAGTAATCCTATCTCGAATCTTTGATTCGATTTTCCTCGAAATACTCAAGTGCCCAATTTTCCTTCCTCGCTAGATGGTTTACGGGATTGTGAGAAATGAACTGCTATGTTCCCGCAATCGTCAATGTCTATCTAAAAAAGTTCAAATATTTGTGAAGTTCCTAGAAGGAAGCATTTCTTGTGTCAATTTATTGCCATCCTGCCGATTTCTCCTTAATAAAATGCTTGTTCTGCATTTTCCAAACGAGGTGGGAGTATAAACTTTTCAGAAACTGTAAAAACAGGCAACTTTTATAGCCTAATAGTTGGAAAGTTGATTGCCACCACTGAGGCAAATGATTATTATATGCGGTGCTGGAAATATGAAACTTACTACTGAAAAATAACAATAATGTGCAATTTTTAATAAAAATAATTACTATACATTAAATTTGATAAAATATCCGTTTAACTGAAATTTTATAAGACCTAAGGAGAACACACTCGAAAGAAATACTTTATTGCTAACAGAAAGACAAATATTAATTTTGTATACGGTACTTAATATTAATCTTGTAACGAAACTTCTAGAGTTTAATTTTGACCTGCATGCCTCAACGATTATTGCAAGTTAACCCCTGGCCTTCCCTTTCTTTCGTTTTATTTTTGTTGTCTTCTTTTTGACTCTAAACTTAACGTTTTAAAGTGACTACTAAAACTTACTTATTAGACACTAGTTGCATTTAATGTAGAAATATGTCCTTAGCGACAAGAACATGCACTGATTCCTATGTTCAAACTCAACGGATGTTTAAAAAGAGGGCTTTCAGATTTTGAAGAAAACAGCATTTACAGTTATCAGAAAACATTTGATTTTAATGCTTGAAACACGATATTAACTTACGCGATAAGATGAGTTAAAAACGGAGCTTCGTGGTGATAAGACGTGTCACTGTTAGCATATTTAAAGCAAGGTCGTTTACACTACGGCAAAGAATTTTAAGAATCCAACCGCATTTATCGTCCAGCGAGAATATACGAGTAGAATTCAAACGAAAGGATGAACCCTGGGAGTTCGCAAGAATCCGAATCGGATTATGCCTCCCAGGATCGTGGGTTCAAAAAGCCACAATCGAAAAAACGGGGCAGAAAACAGAACACGACCCAGCCAACCCAGCCAACCCCCACAACGCCAACACCTGAGGCCAAACGAATAGCTTTGGACTATCAGTCTACAACCAATAAAAACCAAACAACAAACAGCAAGACAACATCAACAAGATATCCCACGTATTCGCACACATTCACAGCGAACGCATTGTCGACCATCACCAGAGTCCAACTTACTATCAGATGGGAGGGACTCAACCCCAACAACAAGGATGTGATTGTCAGACAAGATAATCACTTTCTAATTAAAACCAACAATGAGGACAAAGCAACACAAATTTTACAAAAACTGAAACAGGAAAACCTTATAACAGCATTCAAACTGCAAACGAATAGCAACCTCCCACTAATCCGACAACAAAAGTCAGGTCACCACCATATTACACTATCATATTCAGTCGTCGCCACTGGGGTCGACCTGGACATTGAAGACAGCATGTTTCTGGAACTCCTGGAGCAGCAGGGCTTCAGAATAAGGTTCTGCTGGAGAATTATCTCGCGAGAGCGCAACGGACCCACACTCATGGTGAGGTTAATAACCGGCGACATATCCACCTACGAAAGGTTGATGAACGACCGTCTGGTTCATTTTTTGGGCCGCATTTTCAAAATCACCGAAAGCAAACCACCAGCACCCGTGCCTGCGCCGTGTGCCAAGTGCAACATGTTCAACCACAAAACGGAAGACTGCAAACAATCGCCGAAATGCAACAAGTGCCAGGGTCCCCATCCAACTTCCAAATGCGAGTCACCACTGCCAACCAAATGCGCAACATGCAACTCAGAGGACCACGCAGCATGGAGCATGAAGTGCCCAAAACGACCGACAGCCCCAATCGACGGAATACCAAACGTGAAAATAAAATGCGTTAACAAACGGACGACCGGGATTGCGGAGACGACGACAGTGGCAAGTAGAATACACACACCCATTACAACACATGACCACATCATAAACAAATACAAACATCAACTTAACAAGACAAACAATACCAACAGAGACGAACTACTAAAAAAACTACGAAAACAATTTATAGAAGACTTCGACATTGACACCTCCGTTGTTTTCTTCGGGAACCATGTCTACATCCCAATGTTTGACATGCTCCTGCCCGAGGGACGCTCTCCAACTGAGCCCTGCGAACAAGTGAGACAGACAGTAACAAACATACAAGATTCAATGTGAAAGTACTTTACGCGAACATCAACGGACTTAACAGCAAAAAAACACTTATTTACAATTACATAGAACAAAACGACACAGACTGCTGCATATTTGTAGAGACTAAAACCAAACTAGGACAAACACCAACGTGCAGAAATTGGCAGTATATCTATAGGCATGGAAATACCATCAATCATGCCAGGGGCGGGGTCGCAGCTCTCCTAAAACCAACATTTAAACTTGGATGAGCAAATCCTCCTTCCCTCAACAACCCTTTGAACGACTGTCTACATTTTACCATACCCTACTTAAACGACCTAAAAAAGACACTGAACCAACTTAACAGAAACATTAAAACTCTGATTGGACAATACCGACAAGACAAATGGCTAGAAACATGTAAAGAAATACAGAAGGACAAAGGCAAAACATACTGGCGAAAAATTAAGAAACTGGCGCAATACAGGAAGACTGGCACTACTGACACAATTGACGAAAACGGAATAGAACGCTACACAGACAAAGAGAAAGCGGACGCATTCCGTTTTGTCTTACAAGACCAACCAGACAATCCCGCTTCCGTTTCCCTACATCAACGCTACTCGAACACTTACAAACGCAACTGACTAGTGGACAATAAAATAATTTTTTCTTGCCACTGAAATTTTATTTAATAATATTGTTAACCTAGAATAAGAGAATTTTCATATTCGTTTTTTATTTAGATTAAGACTACATGTATTAAACAAGGGCAGAAAGACCGATGGGTCGATAGCCTTTTTTAGAAATAAAGATGTTTACTACTACTACTACTTACGCGATGGTTAGTGGTCATAATAAATGTACAAAGAGGAACCTTAAATAATTAATAATAAAATGGACATTCGGAGAAATCGAGAAGGCTTTTCAATTGCAGCAAATATCCAGAATTTGTAACTTGAACCCTTACGGTATTATAAATTCAAAAGTCTCTAACTGAAATTTGTTTCTCGATTAATAATCCATCTATGAATCGTTTACATCCACGCTTTAGCAAAACGAGCCTATTCAAACATGTTTATACAGGTGGGATTGGGTAATGTCAAAATAAGCTCCAATAGACACAGTAATAAATATTAATGATTCTCCTGATAGCTTAAAGGGTTTAATGATTTTCAAAACGAATTAAATCTGGCTCTATCAGAAACTACCGAAACGGAATTTGTAAGTTTATTTCGATTTATAGCCTTATTACAATATATAATTCGGTACATATGCATAAGAGATAAATCATGTTTACACTAGGAAAATGAATTAGTAATTAAAACAAATAGCAGTTCAATCAAGCGGTCAATTACTGTTAGTTGTCCACTTCTGCGTTCCCTTTTAAGACGTTTACTGTAGGTACAAGCGAAATATTAAGTAAAAAAGTTAAGCAGAAATGTCAATCGTATATGGTTGTTAACTCCGGAAATATATAATTTTAAGTCGATCTGACGTGAAATTCAAAACATCTCGATTTTTTCTCCTACAAGTTTTTCTAAGTCCGCATCAATAAACATTTAGTTAATTCGCAAAATGTATAAGTGCAAAATCAAAGAAGAACCCCTTTGGGCGGTTGAAGGTGAATTTTATGAATAATAATGCTTATTCCTCAAGGATCCCCGCTCTCACCATTTCTCTACAATATATACTGCCATGACATATACAATTACAACTTACCAGACTAAAATCAAATCGACAGATCGGCATACATATTACAATACGCAGACGACACGGCACTTATTGTACATAACAAAACTACTGGGAAAGCAGCTCAAAGACTCCAAACACTAACAAACAACACAATGACATGGTTTAATAAATGGAGACTAACACCAAACGCGTCAAAAACTTCTGCTCACAAACCACAGACTCAACGCTGACTCTCCTACAATAACTGCAGACGGCCAAACGACACAACCAAAAAACGACGTAAAATACCTTGGAATCACAATTGACCACAAACTTAAATTCACTAAACACATACGAAACATCAGGGCAGAAACAATAAAGAGAACAAAACACTTCCGATCACTAACCTACAAAGACAGAGGAATTAGCACAAACACCGCCACCAAAATATATAAAGCTATTTGTAGATCCTTGCTAGACTTTGGACATATATTCATGACCAACGGAACAGAAAGGACAAAACGTTATATACAAACAACAGAACAAATTGCACTAAGACTAATAACACGAATAAGACACCCCCAAAACCCACTACACAACCCCCCCACCCAACTACTATACGAACGCACAAACATGACAAACATTTCGGAAAGACTCATACATCTGCAGACAAAATGGACAAACAACCCCTACAATTGGACCATACTGAATCCCCTTTGTCTTACAAGACCAACCAGACAATCCCGCTTCCGTTTCCCTACATCAACGCTACTCGAACACTTACAAACGCAACTGACTACTGGACAATGAAATAATTTTTCTTGTCATTAGAATTGGAAAGTTTATTTAGTAAGATTGTTAACCTAGAATAAGACAATTTTCATATTTGTTTTTTATTTAGACTAAGACTACAGGTATTAAACAAGGGCAGAAAGACCGATAGGTCTATAGCCTTTTTTTAGAAATAAAGATGTTTACTACTACTAATGCTTATTTGCGCCGTCATTAAGTTATCGATAAAATCCAATCTAAAATTAATTGCTAGGATTATCATATTATTGTATCAGATTATAGTTTTGTTGTGTGATGGGCATACATATAAATTATTCGCAATCGGATTGCCAACCCTAGATTCGTTTGAGCTTTCCAAACTCACTGTCACATTTCAAACAAAATTCTAATGATTATCAACAACATTTGTTAATAAAAAATGTTAGATATACACGTACACTTAAAACTTAATTTACAGTTTCAATATTGCCTAGTTGGCACTAATAACATCCACTATACAAGGAATTGCTTTATACCATCCATATTATTTTTAAAGTTAAAATGTTATCAATATTATCCATCATTCTCGTTTCCAACAAAATATCGATATCATATTCGTCATTCTGTAAGTATAGAAATTGATTGGAGGAACTACGGAAATAAATGTTCTTTGTTTTTCCATCTGCCCGAACCAACTTGGTATCTTCATTGAATTACTTTCACATTAAACTTGGAAAATATTAATTTTAATCATAATCAAATATGGGTTTATCGTGATTAAATTCGTAGTAGAAATAACGGGTTTTCAGAACAATTAAAAATTGTGAAATTGCAGTAGAAGGAAATTAAAATAAAATGTTTTCTCATAAAGAGTATGATAAACGTCAAGAAATTCGAACACTAAATAAGCATGTGTGAGCTCTCGCTATATACAAATTTTTTGCAATGTATAAGTGACCACAATATTTGAGTTTGATAGCATATTGTTTCTCAGTGCTGGAGTACACTTGAAAATAATGATAAATTTGCAGCAGCGGTTTCTGAAATGCTGAATATCCGTAGTCAAACATAGGTCTACATATTGATTGGTATATTTTTGTCGTGGTCTTTGTACTAATTCCTTTGTCTTTGTACGTCAGTTATCGGAAGTGTCCGTTGAATGATTTTTGTTCCTACGTTCTGTGCGTGTTTTGTAAATTTTAGTTTTTGGTCCAGTGTCATTCCTATATATTTTGCCTCTTGTTTTGGTCTAGTTCTGTTTCTGTCTGTTGGTATTGATGGAGAGTCGTCTTTAATTTAGTGATTTGGTAAAAGTAGTTGGTTTTTCGTTGCGTTTGGTGTAAGTCTCCATTTGTAGCACCATGCAATTGTATTGTCTGTTAGTGTTTGAAGTTTTTGTACTGCTTTTGTTGTAGTTTTGTCGTGCACGATCAATATAGTGTCGTCGGTGTATTGTAGTATGTAAGCAGATTTGCCAATGTATATTTTGTCGTGAAGACTTGGATTGTATATGTCGTGGCAGTATATATTTTAAAGAAGGAGTGATGGCGAGGATCCTTGCGGGTGTTGTCTATGCGTACTTCTAGTTGTCTGTTTGTGAGTAGGTTTCTGATTGTGTGAATTAGATATTTTGGGGTATTAAGTTGGTGAAGTTTGTATAAGAGTCCCTTGTGCCAAGCACTATCAAAGGCTTTATTGATGTCCATGAAGAGACATGCTGTTTTCTTGTTCGTGATGTGAGTTGTTTGTATGTTGTTGGTTAGGACAAAAATTTGGGTGAACAGTTGAGTGTTTAGGTTTAAATCAGAATTGGTATTGTGGTATGTGTTTGTCAATCTGATTGTTGCAGCCTATTTTTTATTATAGTTGCAAAAATTTTACTCAGTTCAGGGAGTAGTGTAATAGGTCTGTAGTTCTGTGTTTGTGTATTGTCTAGTCCGGTTTTAGGAATTGGTATTATTATTCCTGTTTTACAGGTATCCGGTATACATCTTCCAGGTACCTAGTATTCAATAGAGTTGTTGAATTGGTTCAGTATGTGTGTGTGTGTGTTTGTGGAGTTAAATTTTTCAGTAGTTTGCCTTTTATATTGTCTTTTCCCGGCGCCGTGTTTTTTATGTGTGCGAGTGCTTCGTCCTATTGTACTTCAATAATTAGTTGATGTGCGTTGTTTGTTTCGTTCCTGCAGTACCAATCGTTTATTGCGTTAAAGTTTTGGTCGTCAAAGTTAGGATCAGTGGAGGTCGTAAAGGGGTGTTGAAAATGTCTGGCAAATGCGGCCGCTTTGGCCTTTCGTGACAGTTTTTATCTTTTTTTCAGTACGTTTTACCCTCGTCTTTTTCTATTTCTTTGCATGCCTCTAGCCATTTGTATTGGCCTATTAGTGTTTTGACGTTTCTGTTGAGTTCGTGTAGTTTTCTTTTCAATTCGTCGTCTTGAGTATTTGTATATAGTTTATACAGTTCCCTTTTGCGTTTGATTAGTCTCAGTATGAATTTCGGTAAACTGTGTTGATAGTATGTGTTTTTGGTGTATGGAGAATTTTTTTCTAGGCAGTCGTTAATTGTTGTTGTATGTTTTGTATTGAACATGCCCCTGTCTCTGATTTAATGTAATCATGTATGTGTTGTTTTACTTTGTCTATGTCTGTTCTGTCCAGGTTGAGTTTCTGAGTGTGCTTTGTCGAATCGATAGGTTGTGTCTGTCGGAGGCCTATGTCAAATCTTATAGCCAAATGATCTGATCCGAGTTGGTTAGTTAGACTTATATCCTTTATAATATTTGTAAGGTTGGCTGTGTAAAGTAGTAAATCCGGTGTTGAGTCTTGATTTCCTGGCATGAGAAACGTTGGCAGTGTCTGTTTTTTATAAAGTCTGTGTTGGACAAGAATTTGTCCAGTTGTGTTGTCTCGTTTCGGTTAAGGTTAAAGTCTCCAACGATGATGGCATATCTGTAGAGACACGCTTTAGTCAGGATGTTTTGTTCTATTTTGGAGTGGAGAGGTATGTAAATTAGGAATATATGGATGAAGTCATGTAAATATGGAATTGTAAAGTGGAGGCATTCGATAAGGGGATTGTTTAGGGAAAAGTGGATTGCTTTTGCCGAATTTGCTTTTGGGTTTTAGCAGTACACTAGCTCCACCCCGGACATCCTGAGTTTGATTGCCATGTTTACAGATATACACTAGTTTCGCATCGTTGCTTGCAGAGTGTGGACGTGCTGCGAGGCAGAATCGTGCGATATTTTACAGTTGAAATCGAGTGGAAATTGTGTTTGTGTTCGCTATTGTATTGTGCGTTTTTTTTTGGGACAACGTTTGGAACATTCCTTATCGGGCAACTACCGGGTTTGCGCGATAAGTGAAATGAATCCCGGAAGCTCGCTGGAATCTGAGTCGGACCGGGGCTCCCAAAGGAGCTACTGTCTAAGGCCCAGGACCAAGAAGAGGGGTAGGGTGCCCAAGTCCGACCCGACATCGCCAGCGTCACCAACCCCGGCTCCAAAAAATTCGGCGATGGAGGAGGCTGTAGGGGTGTCGCGGGCGACTTCAGCGGGCGCAGCGGATGACGGGTTCATAGTCCCGCGAAGGACTGTGGCGTGGAGCACGCTGATTGTTGCTCCAGAGGCCTCCACGACGGTGAAAAACCGCTTTGCGCTCATCCAGCCGCCAATCGTAGATGAGCCTCCAACACTTCCCAACACCATCGTAGGGACTGAACGGGAAGCAGTTGCTGAGAGCCCTGCGGCAACTCCAAACAAGTCCAAGAAGGCAGAAAAACCGCCGCCAATTGTGATCGCTGGAAAACCCAGCGATCACACAATGCTGATTGGTGGTATAAAAGGAATCACCAGTCAGCCTTTCACGCTGAAGTACACGAAGGCTTCGTTAATCGTGTACTGCACCAGCATTATGGACTGGGCGGCGGTGAAACGATCCCTGGAGGAGGACAAGAGCCAGTTCCACACTTACGCCCCTTCGTCGGAAAAAAACCCACGCGTTCGTCCTGAGGGGTCTGGAGGGGAATGTCGATCCGACTGCCATAAAGCAGGATCTGGCAGACCGGGGACTGGAAGTGAAGAGTGTCTTCAAAATGAAGACACTTTTCAGGCCGCTCTACCTGGTCGTCACCAGCGACAAGGCAACCCTCCGAAGGCTTAACGCCGAGGCCAGGGTGGTGTGCAGTGTCAGGGTTTCGTGGGAAACCCGTAAAAACCGGAAGACCCTGACACAATGTCGTCGATGCCAGGGCTGGGGTCATGTCTCCGGGAACTGCCACCGGGACTTTAAATGCTCCCGATGCGCTGGGGGGCATGAAATCACGGCCTGCCCCGTTGGGGCTACATTAAAATGCGCTAACTGCGGTGGGCCTCATCGTAGCTTTGACGAGGCTTGCCCAGTATACATTTACAAACAGGCGCAAGTCCCGGCGGAGAAGCAGCGTTTCGTCCCTGCTCCTCTTCCAACGACGCCAGGTCACGCCAACAGGACCATGCTGCCCCCGCCACCGCCTTCATTAGCGGAGTTTCCTCCGCTGAGGCAGCACGAAGCTGTCCCGACGAGCTCCGCCCACCCAGCCCATGGTATAAATGGGAACGCGGTGGCCATGCTGGGCAGTGTCCAGCGGGAATTCGCCGAGCTGTCGTCGCAAATCAACTTGGGGGAGGTGATCAAGGCGGTAAGATTTTACAGCGCTGCATTGAGGGGTTGCGTCTCGAAGACAGACAAATTCCTAGTCTCAGCGCAGTTCTTCAATGAAGATATTAACAGCTTCGATTTTTAAGCCCTGATTTTGCCAACTGTGCCCTATGAGGATAGGAGAATAGAACTCATGCGGACTCCGGAGTCGTCTCGGTGAGTTTGTGCACTTCGTTCGGACCGAGGATATCGACGTGGCGTTGATTGTCGAAACATGGTTGCGCCCCGGGGATATACTTAGGATTCGGGGGTACAGGCTCGAACGTGCCGATAGGCCCGGTTTAAGGGGAGGGGTGGCCATAGCGGTCAAAACGTCAATTCCATACAGGAGACTGCCACACAGGCAGTCAGCAATAGAGAACGTCGGCGTTGAACTTCCTGATGGAGTTTTGATCTACTGTGGCTATTTCTCCACCGTACGCTTACAGGCCGCTGATGTCGATCCATTCTTCATAAACACCAATAGGGTGTTGCTAATGGGAGATTTCAACGCCCGCCATCCACTATTCAATAACCCTGGACATAAAAACGCAGCCGGCAATTTTCTAGCCGACTACGTTCGCGACAATGGCCTACTCGTTATGCCCACTTCATCCCCAACGCATTACCCGAACAGTGGAGGGAATCCATCCTACCTCGACTTCGGAATTGCCAAAGGACTCACCAATCTCACGGAGATGGTGGTTATAGACGCCCTCAGCAGTGACCATTTGCCCATTTACCTCGACATTAGGGATTTAAGGCGCACACAAACTAACGACTTTCGATATTCATACGAAAATTTCGATTTTCGCGAATATCGAAAAAGACTACAAGACCTGACGTGTATTCCGGGCCAGATTGATACTGTCGAAGCTCTAGAGCATGCGGTAAAAGGTTTGACCAGGAATATACAACGGACACAGCAAGCTTTGGCCAAAAAAGTTCCTAACAGACCGCGGCGCGACAATCTTCCTGAGGAAATTCTGGACCTTATTAAGGCGAAAAATCGAATCAGGAAGCGTTGGCAGCGATTCAGGCAATCTGCCGATCGCATAATGGCAGCAGAGCTTGCACGAGACATACAGCGCGAAATCTCCGCATACAGGAATTATACCTGGGCGGAGAAACTGCGAAATCTGACTCCCCGTGACAATTCCCTGTGGAAACTGTCGAGAAGTCTGCGAAAAGGCTATGAGCAAGTCCCCGCTCTTGAAAAAGAGGGGCGGAGTTATATTACCACCAGTGACAAGTGCGAGCTGCTCGCCGACTTTTTGGCAGAAGTACACAAGGTCCAACCAGCCCTTCAGGATAACGAAATTGAAAGACAGACCGCTGTTTTTGTAGAACGGAAGTATCCTATACCACCCTCGATTTTGCATTCCTATATAACAACCCCGTCGGAGATACAATCGTGTCTTCGGCGCCTCCCTAGCCGAAAAGCCCCCGGGCCAGACGGCATCCCTTATCTACTCCTCAAAAACTTACCGCGGAAAACTATTGTGCTAATAGTACAAATAGTCAACGCAGTCCTTAAATTACAGCACATCCCACAGGACTGGAAAAACGCTGTAATAATCCCCATCTTAAAGCCGGGCAAAAACCCGACCGAACCCGCCTCTTATAGGCCAATTTCCCTGTTGAACACCCTCGGTAAATTAACCGAGAAGATCATCCATTCGAGATTACAGGCAGCAGCCGAGCTTCGAAGTTTAATCCCGGATGAGCAGTTTGGCTTTCGACCAAGACACAACACAACGCTGCAGACTGCTAGGATCGCAACGGATGCCTATGCAGCATTTAATAAGCTTCAAAGTACGGTTATGCTGCTTCTCGACATGCAAAGGGCCTTTGACACAGTCTGGCACACAGGCCTGCTGTACAAGTTGTTTGCAGTGCATTCACTGCCACTCTACCTAGTTTCCCTGATAGCGTCCTACCTAAAAAACCGTTCCATCCAGGTGAAAGTGGAGAATACCACTTCTGCCAAAAGACGCATCGCGGCAGGTGTACCACAAGGAACAGTGATTTCGCCGCTGCTGTATACATTGTACACAGCAGACATTCCAAAACTTCCCACTACAAAAATAGCACTATACGCTGATGATACGGCTATCTACGCATCGTCTTTTTATGCTCAGGCTGCGAAATCTCGCATTGCACATCACCTGAGTTTATTGACGCCGTATTTTGACAAATGGAAACTTAAAGTGAATCCCAGGAAGACGGAACTTATTATCTTTTCGCGCAAATTCACTAACAACAAAATCTTATCACCACTCGTGGTCCAAAATACTCCTATCAAACCAACAAAAGAGGTGAAATACCTGGGATTCAAACTAGACGCCCGACTCCATTTCAATAAGCATGTTGACTATGCTGTACAAAAGACTGCCATGGCCCGAAGAAAGTTGTACTCTCTTCTGGCGCCAAATTCTTTCCTATCACCTCGAAATAAACTTCTGCTCTACACCTCCACTATAAGGCCCATACTGACCTACGGCTCCCCTGTCTGGCACTCTGTCTGTGATTCCACGAGGCGACGTGTTCAAAGGACCCAAAATAGGTTCCTGAGAGGCGTCCTATCGGCTGACAGATACACCAGAATAACCGAAATGCACGAAGCTACAGGGATGGCCTATATAGCCGACTATATGGATACCATCGCTGAAAAAATTTATCATAGCGGAGTGCAAGGCTCAGTCCTCACGCGAAATATCACCCAAGTAAGAGCAAACGATCGCCCAACCCATGGTCCCCTTTATAAGCGACTTCCCATATTTTATGAGGATTTTGTCCCTGACAGTACGTGACGACAAACAAACATTGCCTGCCAGTTGCAGACAGTCGTTTCTAGCAGGCTGGAAACGCACAAATCCAACATAACGTGACTTGACGGGTTCGTCCTGCCTCGTTCTGGCTGGTGTTGGCTGGTCCTTGCACCGGTCGGGGCGGGGGCGGATGGATTTGGTCATCTAGTTGAAACTGCCGGCGGTTAACGCCACGGCTGACAGTATCAAACTTAAAGGTCGAAGCAAAAGGGGTTTTTGGCTTCCCTTCAGGAAGACCTTTTTTCCTTAATGAATGCCCCTCGAATAAAACCAAAATCGCCACTTCAAGACTATCTCCTGACGTTGTCGCGCGTATGGCTAGCTCGGGAATGTCCATGTTAGGGCACTGCCCAGGTAATGGACGACTTAGCGCGCCTATTTAGATCATGGGCAAAGAGCAACCGGCCGAACATCTGGCCAGACATGGGACATTTTACTGACTTATGTTTTTTGTTTTAAACTTTGTTTGTGAATTTAGTAATGTGAATGTTTAATAAATTTTATCTATCTATCTATCTTTACAGATATACTGCCAGTTTCTGTACGTCGATATCTGTCCGAGTTTGATTTTCGTCTCCACAAACATACAGCAGTCGATGTCATTTCGTTCTATGTAATTGTAAATTAGATGTTTTTTGTGATTAAGTCCGTTGATGTTGGCATATATCAGCTTCAAGTTGAAAATCCAGTGTTAGTAATTGTCAGTCTCAGTTGGTCGAATGGTTCTGGAAGGCCGTCGATCTGGAAGACCATGTCCGATTCGGACTGTGAGCTCCCGGGATTCGTTTTCTATTTTAATTTTTGATACGAATCCGACTGACTCTTTAAAAATTTCCGGGTTTAAAAATATGTGTAATATTGAAGTAAATCCAACTTCTGATACCTACCACAGGTTGCAATTAGCCTGGACAAAAGCTGACAAATCTGAGTAGAATGTCTATTCTCATTTAATTTTTAAATGGGTTTGGTTATCTGCTCTTATTAATGAGACTCATTGTTCATGGATAACTCGCATTGACGAAGATGTTTAAATACATAAAATTTAGAGAATACAGAAAATTTTATTCCTATAAAACCGTATGAAATCTTAAAAAGAGTTGAAATTTATTTGAAAAATGTATTTGGAACACAGGAAAAAATTTACGATTAAAGTAACCAAAAGCCAAATTAAAACTTCGCTAATTTCTTCAAAATGTTATAACTTTTGTCTCTCTTGTGTCAATTTTAGTATAATGAATAGGAAATTAAGACGTGAAGCTTTATAAATAGAGTTAGTAAAATATCGCATATTTGCCCTCTCCTGGTAATATAAAATCATAACAGAGAAGCCATAATAATTAATTAAGATAAGTGAAGGAGTTTCTTCTGGCAAATTATAAATTACCTTCCTCACTGCAGTGGGCTTAAACGGGTCGCACGTGATTCAAATAATTCCTTTTGATTGCCCGACATGACAAATGTGTAATTTAGCCCCATTCTCTTTCGTTCCTCTTCAGTGGCTTTCAAAACCGGCTTAAATGGCTTCCGGAAAGAAAAACCCTTAAACGACACTGGCAAAGCGGCCAATTTCCTTTGTTTTTATCGTTAAATGAAACGGTAACTGTTGAATAATCGACAATCTAACTCGCACAGCATCGCCTACCTAATACGATATTAATTTGATAATTTCCTCCTACAAAGAAATTTTTTTATGCAAAAAATGCTATTTAGTTTTAATTGGCTTTTTAATTTTATCGTTCTTTTGGTGTTGGCAAGCAATATTATTCAGATGAAATAAATACAAATCGTATGTATTCTCTCAGGCCAGCAGAATTATGTTCACTCTGGCAGTTTGGAAAGTGCAAGCCGTCAACAACAATGCGTGATTTTTTGGGATGTAAAAACAAAGCCCAGAGGCATTTTGAGGTTTAATTCAATCTCATTTAATAAAAAGAGTTCTGCGAACAATATAATTTGATAGTTAATCAATATCTTTATAGACGCTTTATATTCAATTAGCCTGCAAGACCCAGATGTTCACATTAATGAACATCGCTGGTTTAAGATAATAATAATTACAATCCAATGTCCGCCGCTCAGAACACAAAATACGTCAAATGTCTAGCAACTGTTTCACATCGGCCAAACAAAGCAGCAATTAAATCACACTCCGTTTTGGAATATCCAATACTGGTACGAAATCCCCAGCAACAACTTACACTCTCTGGTGTGATTATTAAATTGAATAAATTATGCTCAAATAGGCCCTGGACTGTAATGAAGCTATTTGAGATTCTGAATCGTCAAGCTCCGAATAATTTGGTTTATACAATGTTTCGAAGAAAATTCTAGTGCCATTGAAACTTATTTCTAAAGTTTTAATTGGCTGTAGAACAATAGAAAAAAACGAAATATATAAGATTTGTTAAAAAAGTCATCACAAAACTTGTCTAAAATTATGCTAACAAGCCTAGGTACGAAGATGGCAGTGAGCAGTATGTTTAATTAATTGCAGAGGGATTGGAAAATAATCAGTAAATAAATAAACAGATAGCCCAATAGAATTCACGTGAAAAAACTGACATAAATAAACAACAGCCAGTCTCTACTAAGCTTTAAGACATCCCATCTAAGAACTACCAAACAGAAGCAAATTAATGTCAACCGTATAGCTGATACTAAGCAGTATATTACGTTTCGAAAAAAATTTCTCCGTCAATTTCTTAGCCAGTTTAAAATCTCAAATCTCGAATACTTTACCTTTGCAGCTCACACTTTGTATTACACCAAACACACACTGTGGTGTATCATACCTCACTGCAAGAATCTGTCATGTACAGAAAAATAAAGAAAATTATTTAATCATATAGCATTTATATTATTTCAAGGAGATTTCACATGTACAGATGAATATACATACCGATTATGTCTAAAATAAAATTCAACATTTTAACAGCACGTTTAGTATTTTAAATACAACATAAAAGTAAAGATATTTTGCAATATTAAGGACCAACTAGGTAGACAGAAATATGAACCGAAATTATTATTCCAAATAATGCGATTTTCCATTCCTCCGGGACCTCACTTCCCTTAGACAATCCGTAAACAACCCGGCAATTGCTTCTAATGTTCCGACTAGGGAGTTTTTGAGAAATCCACTGGCATACCTCCAGGACCCACAGCTTTGTTATTTTTCAAATATTTCAGTGCCTCTATAACTTCTTCTACTGTTACTTCTCTCGCAACTTGGTTGACCATTGTGTACTTAATCTACTTCCTTAAAATTATTTCTGCCTTCAGTTTACGACCGGATCTATAATTTTTACTCCCCTTGTATTGTTTTTTAATGTTCTTATGACTTTCCATGCTTGCTTAAATTTTAAGCTTCCTATAAGTCTGCCCATCCTGTTTTTTTCTGTCTTCCGGATCTTGTGTAGTTATTCACTTGTAGTATGCTATTTTCTTTTCACTTATTAAGTATTCCAGACGGCATTCCACCAAATATCATTAGTCCCTTTGATTCTCTTATCTGTTTGTTCCAACGCTTCGTTTGCAGCTTTGTGAACACATATCTTAATGAAGCTAAACTATTCTTCGTGTACCAGGTCCTGAATTTCTCATCTTAGCTGCCAATATCATTTTGTATAGGAACACGGTTGAATCATCGAAAAGACTCTCTATATTATATTTGAGCCTCTGGGGCATTTGGTTAGTTTCACTGACACTTTTTCCTTTATTTATTTGGGGTTTAAATGAAAAAATGTTTTTCATTTTCGGGATCATTCATTTCATTTAAAAATAACTACTTCAGATAAAGTTCCAGCAAGGTGGAAAATAAAACATTGCAAATTTGCCGAAAGTTCGGCATACTCCCAGCTGAATAAAAAACGCTTTTTTTATTTCCACACCAAAGGGATAAAAACGGACCTTGAATTTATCGCCCATCGCTTTTATTTAGTGGATGGTCTCAAAATATCAACTGTATATCTTGGAGTAATAACATTTTTCTCATGACACGATTTTCCAAATCTAGAGCTCATGTTGAAGGAATTAAACTTCATAGTGGACATATGACAAAAAGTCAATATACAGGGTTGCATTAAAGGAGACCCAAATCAGAATTGCCCTCAACATCTGGAATTCTGGCAGGCCTTTAATTAAAGTGATGGTTATTTTCAAACAAATCCTTCACGTTGAACACTCTACGTTCCATGCTTGTATGAGTTAAGATTGACTGGTGCAAGAACAAATTTAAAACAACATGTTTGCCAAGGAAAGTACGCGTTTTGCTAACCGGAAAATGCACATAACCATGCAATGTAATGAAAATAAGAAAAATCAAACTGGCATGTTGTAGACGTCAGCGGTTGTGAAAGATTTGCCGATTAAGCTGAGATTTCTGTGCATGGCATACATTCCTTTGCTTTGATATCCATATGGAGTCATGTTTTTGGAACGTTCCTGTTTCAGCATCATGATGTTTAAAAATGTACATAACAATCCATAATCGCCGCGAAGGTTCAGTTGAATAAGAAAAAAGCGAAAATAATGGTTCATAATTTTCGTTTCAAAATTTTGTCGGGCTGCCGATCCCTTATAACTGCCGCAAATTGTATAGACCTTCCCGTCACCAGGTTACGCAATAACCCCTGGGGAATATCTTTCGATTCTTCCTGTACCCCATTAGCCAATTCATACACATGGTCCATTTGTCCTTCCATTTCTTTAAAATTTCTTATAATTCTACTACTGACATGCTTAATCGAATTCATATCCGTAGGCAAAGGAGGCCAATTGATTTTCTCAATATTTGCTTTGTCATCGACCAAAATAAAATCGTCATCAACACTTCCAGCATTGGGGACAATGTTACCAAAAATGTTACATTTTTTCATTTTCCACCCTATTTGAACTTTATCTGTTGCCTAATTTTTGCAAAAACACGAACTGACAGAAAAATAATTTAAGTAAATAACGCGATCAAGCGATCAGAATTTATCCAATTCCAAAGTTAGAACTAATTTGACAGTATAACATTTATTTTGTTGGGAAATTTATCTCATGTGTTGTTGGCGAACTTTTGCCCCCAAACTTCTGTTTGGGACTTAAACGGTGGGAATGTTGGGGAAATTTCCATTTAACTATATAAATTTAGTGGGTCTTTTGATTGGCAAATGTTTTTCTGACCCCAGTGTATGTGTGGCATTTGCGTCCAAGTTTCATCAAATTCAAACTTTCGCCATCTTATCGCGTGTTTAAAAGTGTATGCGTAAATGGAAAACTATAATCCGTCGTTTTACAATAATAGTTAATAAATTAAATTTAAAAGCAATTTTGACGTCCACTTTATCAACATTACAATGCAAAACCAGTGTCTTATTGGATCATCTTATTTAAACAGTGTCTGTTCAGTACCATTACTGAATAAAAATCATTATTTCGCCACTGAAGTTGAGCTTCTATAACATTTCCAATATTTGTTTTATAAATTGAAAATTGGGACATTTAGCGAATTCAAATCGATAAAAATTAAAATTCCTTCAAAATCCTTTTAAACATTTACAGCTGTTTTCGAGATGCACTGCTTTGCTGAATTTATTCGAGATATTACTGACTAATTTAAAGATACCGCAAACCAGTTGCATTGAATGTATACTTCTTAATGGCTCTGGCAAAATATTTTTCGTATTTCCATTAAAATACAGAACTTACGATTCACGCCATTAAATTCGCCGCAATTTTAATGCAAACTTGATCTTGAAATCAGCCAACCTGCAACGAACATTATACAATTAAAATTTAGAGGAACTTTATAAACACGTCGCTGCCCCCTTTGGGCCTCTAATCCCTATGTCCGACACAAAATCGCGTTCATTTTAATTAAAACCAGATTATTCGATTTTTCACCACATTTATAGCTTACAAGCAAATTCCTCTTAAATCAAAAGTTATTTCATCTGTTCTATGATAAGTAATGATATCCCTTTCTAAAGCAAACCTTCTGGATTTCTGTTACTGATTTATAGTGGCCCAAACTTTCATCGTCGCAGCTATTGCTCCGAAATGGATGCAAAATAGAATATAGCAGCCAAGAATTTTATCAGCATTTAATAACTGTTAATTAATGTAATTTGACAAAAAAACTTATTAACAGAAGCTTTTTTCTGATCTTTGATTATTCATTAATAAAATAACTGTATTTACCAAGTAGCGCTTTTTAAAAATGTATATGGAATCGCCGCAGGAAAGTTTAATATCTGGTTTTGACTTTAAAGTAAAACACCCAAATTTTTTGTCACCGGAATTAGTATTATAAAGGAAAAAATTGCTTTTAGTTTTACTTGGCATGGCTACTGGAATTTTAGTACGGACATCGCCATAAATATCAGCTATTCCTAAAACATGTACATAGTTATGTACTGTTTACATTACATATACTTTAATTTATGAGAATCTCTGAAATGCTTTGTACATGTCCTATCGTACCCGAATATTTTGCTATAAATAGCGTCTTCTTGGAGCCGGTTAAAGATAATCACTATTTACAGATGTATAAACTTGAGATTTGGCCAGATTGCACTATAACTTTCTTTTTCTTTCTTTTAAATTTCAGTTCAATCGTATTCCGCACCACGTGTTCCAACCGCAGCTCTTTTTATAGTTCTAACTCAACTATGCATCATTATTATTTTCACCTTAATGGCTTTCAAAACTTATTAAGTTTCCCTTAGTTGTTGGTGTACAATACAAATTAGTACTAAAAAATATTGAACTCTAGATCAAATTAAATAAGTCAAAACACTTCCGATCACTAACCTACAAAGACAGAGGAATTAGCACAAACACCGCCACCAAAATATATAAAGCTATTTGTAGACCCTTGCTAGACTTTGGACATGTACTCATGACCAACGGAACAGAAAGGACAAAACGTTATACACAAACAATAGAGCAAATTGCACTAAGACTAATAACACGAATAAGACACCCCCAAAACCCACTACACAACCCCCCCACCCAACTACTATACGAACGCACAAACATGACAAAGATCTCGGAAAGACTCATACAGCTACAGACAAAATGGACAAACAACCCCTACAACTGGACCATACTGAATCCCCTTTGTCTTACAGGACCAACCAGACAATCCCGCTTCCGTTTCCCTACATTAACGCTACTCGAACACTTACAAACGCAACGGACTAGTGGACAATAAAATAATTTCTTCTTGCCACTGAAATCTTATTTATTTAATAACATTGTTAACCTAGAATGGGAGAATTTTCATATTTGTTTTTTATTTAGATTGGGACTGCATGTATTAAACAAGGGCAGAAATACCGATAGGTCGATAGCCTTTTTTAGAAATAAAGATGTTTACTACTACTATTGTTAACCTAGAATAGGAGAACTTTCATATTGGTTTTTTATCTAGATTAAGACTGCATGTATTAAACAAGGGCAGAAAGACCGATAGGTCGATAGCCTTTTTTAGAAATAAAGATGTTTACTACTACTTAAATAAGTCGGATATAGGCCATTGAATTACGCACTATTGAAGGAAATTAATACAAATTTACGGAATTATTTCATTATTTTAACTGCATTAGGAGCGTCCTTCGAACTTGAAATATCCAGCATCCAAGAATTCCAAACATTAGAAACATAATTTAACAAATTGTGACATTATTAAAAATAGTAATCTCCATTTCTTTCTCCCGGATATTTTCGTTCTTGGCTCAAGTTATCGTACGCATACGAATATCCACGAGCTTATAAGGATACCTTCCGCATCATAAGAAATATTAGGGAGTTGATGGAATTCTTAAAAGCTTACCGGATCGGACTTTCGATTTAGACGGAGATGGTTAATGATTAATGAATATGGTTATACCGATTTGCAAGAAAATAGATGAAATCAATCCCCAGAACATTAGCAAAAGGCTCGTACCAAATGCAGGCAATTTTTGGTCATGAACATTAATAATGCCAGCTAATAAAGGAGACCCGCGCTTTATTTTTTAAAGTTTCAGCTTTTCTTTTCAGGATCAAACATATTTTAGTTCCCATAATACAAAACCAGCTGTATTTTTCTCTTTATTTCAACGGGTGCATTTTCTATGAAAAATAATCATAATTTATGAAAAGGTAACCAGTTTAAAAGGGGGTTTTAATTATATTTAATTAAAACGATATATTTGCCTCTAGTTTGATATCTGGTCCGTTTGACAATTAGTTGGTTGGTAATTTTGTCAAAGAAAACTTGGCCATCTACAAGAAGACATTAATGATAATTATTTTCACTAAACAGCTATACGTGAATAAACATTTACAGCATCAAAGCATGCAAAAATAAGAACTTCTAATTCCTGATTGAACTTTTTCTATTGTAAATTATTTAAGTTTTCGCTAAGTCATAGTCGCGTTATTTAGGAAGAATTTAACAGTGCGAGATTTCTCTAAACGAAATCAGCAGATTCATATTTCCGTTTATTACCAAATACAGTTTTTCAAGACCTTTTCATATGACCTATGTTCCCGTCTAAGACACGTTGAGGTAACTGGTGATGAAGGAGTTGTTGTAAATAAAAAATGAATGCCTTCACCAAAAGATGAACAGTCATTTAAAGGAACTTCAGTGTTTCAGCATTTTTAGAAATACTCGAGAATAAAAAAGTTATGAATTTTATGCGGCGCATTTGAATATCCCTGTATCTTATAAATTTCAGACATAAACCATCTGAGAGTTAAGGGTTCGGGCTTGTTTGCGAAGAGCTATGGAAGTGTACTGCTTGTTGTTACTTTACCGTATTTCTTCCAGTTGACTTGGGCATGGATTATTTTCTAATTTTTACACATTTAACCTTGATTTCAATTCCTCGCTTCATTTTAAATTTCATCTCCTGCTTTTATTCCTTCAACTTATACCAGTTTTTAGGACTTATATGGACGCCAAAAGTGCTTCATTGACTGATTCACACGATTTAAAAAAATTACAAATTTGCATCAGGCCATTTCAGCATTTTAATAATATGTGAAGCAAAAAACATTCAGTAAATGAAAACGACAATGATCCAATTGCATGTCGGAAACATTAGGTGAGTAAAATCAAATAATCTGAAACATAAGTTGATTATGGAAAGTTAAGCTTCACGCAATTAATAATTAACATAAAAATAGTAAATACATAAAACATAGTAATAACATAAAATAGTAATTAATATAATTAATAAAAATATATTTTCAAACCGCATAATATTACTATAGCAGAAAAAACTAAAAACAACTTAGCAATGGAATGTTTCACAAAATTTAAGCCTAGAAGTGATAAGTTAAACACACCTAATGTAATATACAAGATTGACTGTTCGAACTGTGACAACACATACATAGGTCAAACAGGATAATATTTAAAGAAAAGAATATACGAACTTAAATATAGCTTAAGAAAGGTTAACGAAAATGGAACAGCACTAGCACAACATGCACAACAAACTTTGCATAATTTTGATTTTGATAACAGAAAAACATTAATCAATGACGACAATTATAATAAGAGAAGAATCCATGAAATGATACAAATTAAAAACCTCAGAATGCGATGAATTTTAGATCAGACACAGACAATCTTAGCTCTGTATATCATACACTAATTAAATGAAAACAAAAAATATGAGCACCTGGTATATTGAAGAAATGCAGATCAAGTGATATCCTGAGAATGCGAAGAAATATGCCAAATATTATAAACAGTTTTTTATTCTCTCGCTCGATATTGGACCAAGCAACGATTTTTCAATGGCTTGCCAAATGTTAAGGTAGAAACAGCCATACATGTAAGTAAATTTTAAAGCTCCAAACAATAAATTCTAGTCTTTTCCCGGACATGACTGTCCTGACTCATCACCTGTAATCCCAAGAGATTCAAACGATTTTAATATGTTTGCAATTTGTATTTTAGTATGTATATTTTAACAGAGCTTTTGTTTTTAAATTAATGACGACTTGTGAATGTATATTTTAGACAAACTGATGATGGTGGAGAAAGACACCGAAACGTATTTGTAACATTATAAATAATAAACAATAAAATTGACTGGGACCCAGGAATTTCTTTTGCAATTAATACAATTCGGGATACTAATCAGTCCGGTCACCATCGAAAATATTATAGTATTTTAAATGAATGTTATGCATGTTAGTAGTAGTAGTAAACATCTTTATTCTAAAAAACGCTATCGAGCTATCGGTCTTTCTGCCCTTGTTTAATACATGTAGTCTTAATCTAAATAAAAAACAAATATGAAAATTCTCTTATTCTAGGTTAACAATGTTATTAAATAAATAAGATTTCAGTGGCAAGAAGAAATTATTTTATTGTCCACTAGTCCGTTGCGTTTGTAAGTGTTCGAGTAGCGTTATAAACGCGGTTATAATTTGTTCGGCATAAACTAGTATTTTATAAGTTTTTACAAAATCTAACATTTTCGGATTGTTTTCTTTGAAAAGGAATATTTAGCAATATATTGCTGCTAAAATTTGATGAAAACCATAAAAAATATTAAGATGATATTTAAGAAGTCTGTGCTATTCTGGACCTGGAAACGTCCCTCATTCATCCGACAGCCGATAACATAATCTGGCCTGTATGGAATTGATAAGTTGGCTTGCGTTTTTCATCAGGTGCCGACATAATTGCTTCATCCTGGGAATCAAGAACGACGGTTACCGAGGCAGCTGAATAGTTGCATGGAAAAATCGATTTAATCATTTCTATTTTCCGGTTTATTTTGCATCTATAAGATATTTTTCAGTCCAAAATTCCTAGGTTAAATTAATTAAAATACGTTAATATAACATGCATATATATATATATATATATATATATATATATATATATATATATATATATATATATATATATATATATATATATATATATATTAACATATATGCATGTTATATTAACGTATTTTAATTAATTTAACCTAGGAATTTTGGACTGAAAAATATCTTATAGATGCAAAATAAACCGGAAAATAGAAATGATTAAATCGATTTTTCCATGCAACTATTCAGCTGCCTCGGTAACCGTCGTTCTTGATTCCCAGGATGAAGCAATTATGTCGGCACCTGATGAAAAACGCAAGCCAACTTATCAATTCCATACAGGCCAGATTATGTTATCGGCTGTCGGATGAATGAGGGACGTTTCCAGGTCCAGAATAGCACAGACTTCTTAAATATCATCTTAATATTTTTTATGGTTTTCATCAAATTTTAGCAGCAATATATTGCTAAATATTCCTTTTCAAAGAAAACAATCCGAAAATGTTAGATTTTGTAAAAACTTATAAAATACTAGTTTATGCCGAACAAATTATATCCGCGTTTGTAACGTATTCCATCGAGGGACAATTTTTAAGTAAATTAAATTCAAGTTAATTAAAATAATATTTCACTTTATCTCCACAAATTGCGGCCATTTAGTTAAAGTGGTGTATGCCGGCTGAAAAAAATTACTTTTAACTTGGTGTAGGTGTTGTGACATAATCCTAATGTTTAATTTAATGCATTTAGAATTCCGAATTACTCCTAGCTCCGTACCCTTCTTCCCTGGGGTTGAGAATCCCCTAAAATATGTAGCCTAGGCTATAAGACGTGTTTATATTACGCATATTTGAATAGGGCATTCCCAACAGGCTCCATTCGATTCATTATTGGAAATGTATTTAGCACAGAGCCGTTGATTTTCAATGTGCTTACATAGAGCCTCAGGTATAGTTAATTTAGGCATCGGTTTAATAGCATATTCGACATAATTTTAAAGAATTTTAAAGAAAATGGAAACAACCTTTTCTAGTTACGAGATATAAATAAATTATAAGTTGCCATATGATTCGCTGATAGATTAAATAAGTCCATCTATGTATTAGTCAGTTGGCACCCATAATGTTTACGAAAAAGTTGCCAAAGATAGTAATTTTCTAATAATTTTTATCGATACCCCGACATATCTTTAAAATATTGAAACATAAGGCAATTGAAGGAAGAATTTATTACATGAATGGGGAAATTAAATTGGGTCATTTGGGTCCCCAAAAATAAAAGTAGTCTTCAAGGTTGCCCACTGCCGAAAATTATATTTCAGATCCATCATGTTCAGATATTACAACATGCTAAAGCCTTCAAAGTCCTCATTAGTCAAATTGTAGTAGACGTTCTGTTTTGACCATAATGGGCATTACTTGCATAAAATCTTGTTGAGGGTCAATTTAGTAATTTAATTACTTAGCAAAGTATCAATAAAGCATCAAATTCTGACACCAACAGCGATTTGTCGGAAATCTGCGTGGATTATAGAATATAGAAAACAGGTGCCAAGTCCCGACCTAATGGAGAATATGGGACTGAATAGCTTTTCCTTTTGTAGTTTGAACCCATTAACGGAGATATTCTGAGGGTAGAAAAGTTCAATAATAGTTCATTAAAGCTAAGTACTAGATATCTATTTATTTTTCACATCAGTAACCTTGCTTGGTAACACATTTCCTCTGACATCATTTCGTAAAAGAAACAACGGTTTAAAAGCCCGATTTTATTAAGTTATTGTTTCTTTTTCCTATTTCTTTTCTGATGTATGGCTGAACTAAACACATTCATAAACGTTCTGATAATGAGGTAGAAAATAAAAAATATCACAGCGACTTACACTTCACACATCGATTGATTACGGACGTAGAATGCCGAAGCACTTGCACGGATCAAAAACACAGCACCAGGAAAAGACAATATAAAAAGTAAAGTTTTGAAAAACTTAACTGCACAAACGCACAAAACTATACTTAACTTATTCAATAAATGCATAAAAAATAACATAATACTAGAGACTTGGAAATCGGGAATAATAATTCCCATCCCAAAAACGAGACTAAACAACACACAAATACAAAACTTTAGACCCATTACACTACTTCCTGTACTGAGCAAACTATTTGAACACATTATAAAGAATAGACTACAACAATTAATTGGACAACACATACCACCATACCAATTCGGTTTTAAACCCAATCACTCGACTGCTCACCCTCTGTTTGTACTAACTAACAACATTCAAACTACACACCTTGAAAACAAAAAATCAGCATGTCTCTTTATGGACATAGACAATGCTTTTGACAGCGTATGGCACAAAGGACTATTATACAAATTACACTTACTTACCCAAAATATTTACTCTTCACAATCAGGAACATACTCGAAAACAGACAACTACAAGTACGCATAGACAACTCACTCTCGTTTTTGTTCTCACCCGAGCAAGGACCGCAGGGATCACCGCTATCACCCCTTCTATACAATTTATACTGCCATGACATATATAACCACAACCAACTTGACAAAAATCACATAGACAAATCCTCCTACATTTTACAGTACGCTGATGACACGACACTGTTTGTACACGACAAAACAACAGCTAAAGCTGTTGGAAAACTTCAAACGCTGACAGAAGAAACAATGACATGGTTCTACAAGTGGAGACTAATACCAAACGCAACAAAAAACCAGCTACTCTTACCAAACTAGCAGACGGGAATAGAACTACTCCCAGATCAGAAATAAACTACCTAGGGATAACACTTGACCAAGCGCTAAGATTTACTAGACACGCACAAAAAGTTAGAACGAAAGTAATCCAAAGGACGAAACACTTTAGATCGCTAACTTACAAAGACAGAGGAATCAGCACAAAAACCGCAACACAAATATACAAATCAATATGTAGACCCCTGCTTGACTACGGACATATGATCAGAACAAACGCAACGGAAAAGTCCAAACGGCACATACAAACCACTGAACAAATCGCACTAAGACTTATCACCATCACTTATCAGAAAATTAGACATCCCCAAAACCCACTACACAACCCTTCCAACCAACTACTGTACGAACGCACAAACATAACAAAGATTTCGGAAAGACTGATAAATGTACAGACAAAATGGACAAACAATCCCCACAACTGGACCATATTGAATCCCCTCTGCCTTACAAGACCAACCAGACAATCCCGTTTCCGTTTCCCTACATCAACGCTACTCGAACACTTACAAACGCTACTGACTAGTGGGCAATAAAATAATTTTTTCTTGTCATTAGAATTTTATTTAATAATTTAGATAGATTAATTAATATTAAGATAATTAATAAATTAGATAATAAAGATATTTACTACTACTACTATAGTAGGTAATGTCGAGTTTATCAAGAATAGCTATAATTTGCTGTATGATGTAAAAACATTCACATTATAAACTTAATTCAATTTAAGATTTTTAAAACGTAAGTTTAGGCCATTAACATGTCGGAAAATTCCTTATGTAACTTCCAAAGAAAATGTCCCAAATTTTTTACTGTTTATCGTTTTTTCAAGTCAATGGTAATACCAGGTGCCCATTTAGATTATTGCAACCAAGCAAAACATTGAAACTCTAGTTCTACATTTATTACTACAGAAAGGATTCACTTGCGGCATAAGAGGTGGCGTATCACCAAATTTTTTACCCACTGAAAAATCTAGTGTTGAAAAAAATATTCAACGAAGACAATTAAGTTTCCAACACCCCAAATGCTAGAAAAAAAGCATAATCAGGCAAATCTGAACGGCAAAACCCTTAGATTTCAATTGAACGTTTTACCTATAAAATACCTTTTTCGATCATTCCTGACATTAAACATAGAATCAAAACTTTGAAGCAAAAAATATGTAATTACACCTAATCGTTTTAATTAATTAACCGATACAAGTCGGATCTATATTTGATACACTTTAAAAAAACTGCTTTGTTGGTCGGAATATAAAATGTTCAAAGGTTTATCCTAGAAAAATGCAATGAGTGTACCGCTTCAACCTTTAAACAGCCCACATAAAGCATGGCGCGTCATACTCTCTAGAATTATGCATAAAGAGCTTTATAGTTTCATTTTTATTGCACTATGCAAGCCTAATTTTTATAAGTGAGATTCAAAAATTATACTTATCTTGTTATATAGTCGACGATTTTTACGCCGATAAATTGTCGAATTTATGTGGTGATTTATTTGAGGGTATTTTGGTCAAGGGGAAAAGTACAGGCAATTTCATCATGAAATTTGTCAAAATCGCTCTAAAATATTTTGGAAATTTTATGTATAATTATTTGTTCTCTAATATTTATTTTAAATACTACATAATTTAAATATGTGCGGAAATTAAATCACTATTTGTTTGAATTGAGCCATAAAACATTTTTTCTAATTCAATTTTTTATTCAATATGTCAAATATGTTCTTTCAAAAAAAACACTGAAACAAAGCAATCTGATCCAAACTCAATGGGGAATATTAGTCAAAAATTCTTCGCCATCACCAAAACAAACCTTAAATGTGTTTTATTTCTATCGAAATAAAATCGCAGACATGTGGCTTTTGCAAAGATGTAAATTTATTTACAAATTTAGGACTTGAAAGATTTGTAAAGAAAATCTTAAATAACTTGAACGATTGATATTTATCATACATAGCCAAAGTGTTAGGGTGTGATTAATTAAATAACATATTTTTTATTAAACTTGTCTGTTAATGGAATTTAATCTCACATCACTGGTTCGCAAACACATTACCTTCCCCCGATTTGATCGATTATTCAAATTTATTTTTAACTGTGGCATAATATATCCAGAGGCGGACCATGCTTACGAAACATAAAAAAATTTACAAATTTGAACAACTGCTTCAATTTAAGCAAATACGGAAAATGTATTTGGAGAGTTTCTTTCCACTGATGGAAAATCCTTTTATGTCTAAGCCCAGTTGCCATCACGATAGGACCTTACAAATATAAAGCCCTTTTCAAATCTCTTCGCGTTGAGAGCCACTCTTCGGACAACAGCCCATTGTTTTCTGAATAAATGTTAGACTGGACTCTGAATAGGACTCTTCTTATTAGATACAAAGGAGAGGTGGCTTAATTGTAAGCTATTAACTGAAATGTTATATTTTTTTATACAGAATGTTACACTATAGAGGTTTTAAATAGAAATAGGGTGTTCTTAGTAGGTAAAACTTTACAATAACTTGTATAGTTTACTGTGAACGACGACACAAGTATAGTTTTGAATGGAAACTATTTCTGACGTATTTAGTCAATTAAAGATGGGACTGTAGTAGTAGTAGGGAAATAGTAGATCAACGAAGATCATGTTTAATTGCAGGATTTGAAGAAAAAATAATACTTATTTAAAAAACTGCTTTTTCTTAGAAGAATTCTGCAAAGAAAATAATGCATGGCAAATTTGGTTTTAATTTCTAATTCCCAATATTAAGTGACAATTTATTTTTTAATGCAAATATCTTCTTGTCCTTGTCTTCTTGTGCAAAAATCTTCTAAAATATTTTTTTTGTGTACAAATCGGACAATTTTCACCACTGATCCCCATGTTTTAGAAGAAATAACATCTGTTAGCTTCGTAGATTCAGAATTGTTTCCGAATAGGAGTCAATATGAAAATTAAAGCGCAGCTCAAATCCGAAACAGTTTGTAATTGGAGCAAGCAGAGTGAGTCAAAACAAAAAAAATCTTAAAACCCCTCACATAATTAATTTCACGCTACAATTAAATTTGTTTAGGAACATGTATTGAACGTCATGGATATCGGAATTTACACGGAAGGTAGCTTAATTTTGATATTACTCCATAAAACCTTAAACAAATACCATCCTCTACAGTAGAGACAGTAAATATAACGTTTTTTATCATGAGTATATCTGGAATAAGTCTAATTTTCAGTAAAATTGGTGAAACTTATTTTATAAAAATGCTTTAAATTATATCAAACGTATATTCAACAAAATCGCTAACTGCAAGACTATAGTGGTTCTAGTGATGAAGACCTGAAGCAAGAGCGAAAACTAAAAAAATGTGCACAAACTTTTTAATAAGTTTATTATTATTATTAATCTGTTAATTATTTCTAAAAATGGAATTTAAATTATGGACTCTAAATTCTTATATTGCATAGTAAATTCTTTAGGAAACCCCATTCTCTCCAGAAGGCACAGTAAAATCAACTTCTTTATTTATTTATAATAGATCTATAATGCTCTTTGTAAAGGGGAAACTCCTAAACCTTTAATATATTAGGGCATTATCGGCACGTAAAATCTGCCACCTTGAATCATAAAATAAATTTAAGCTTCTATCAATAATAACGACTAATTCTTTTATTCATGGTAAACCAAATTCAATATGCTCCTATAATAAACAGTGTAGCGCGTTTATTTTTTCCCTTGCTTTGTTCTCATGTTTATTAATATTTATTTGGAAATACCCTACGTCCTATTCCATGATATTTCAAAGATAGTACTGAAAGATTTATCATTATGTTATTGACTAAAGTGCGAATAATAATGCACAACAAAAAACCGTTTATTAATTATTTCTTTTTCTTGTTTACCGATTGTTTTTAAACTTGGCAAACCTCGTACAAATGTTGAGTAGCATGAATGAACAAAATTAAACATTCACCACTTAATCGCCATATATCAAAATCAGCCTTAGTATAATTAGAAGAATTATTGTTAGTGTTAAGTTTCCTTTCGTGTCCTTTATTGTGAGTCCGGAACAAAATAAAAAATGTATAGCTTGTTACCAAACACACCTACATAAACGCTCGAGACACGAATCGAAAAATCAACTAGTTGTTAACTTAAAAAGTCGTTATCGATGAGGGTTAATCGGTTCCGCCAAAAACTTATTACATGAATTATTTAGGATCGGATCATGATATTAGAAACTCAGGCAGCACATTTGATCAAATAACAAAGGAAATATGACATGGAAAAACACATTTTATTATAATGTATCAATTTGGATTTAGTGGTCTTTAAGAAGTGTTTTATTAAAATATTAATTAGTAGGCCGCAACCAGATTGATTTGATTAGGCAATAAGATGCAGTGGAAAAATGATTCACATTAACTTGCATGAAACGCGGTACAAGGTGTAGGGAAAAAATTGAGAAATCGCTTAGAAAAGAAAAAGTAGCAGCTGAACTATCAGTAGCATTCTAACTTTTTTTAAGCCATACTTTTTTAAACATGTAAGTCAAACGACGCATTTCAATTAAAACTACTATATTCCTATCACCTCCGAATACAGGCTTTAACATCCCGTAATCATCCCTAACGAGTGCAATTTGCCTTCTGGCTTTTACCACTTGGAAATTACAAGCATTTAAAAAGCGTGTTTTACTCAACACGGTGCAAATAAATTTCATAATACTGACGCTTAAGCAATGAAAAACTCGCATCCTGCACGTGTATGAAAATTATAACAAAGATTTTCTTTGATGTTTACCATCGCATGGTTATTGTTATACTTCGCATGCCGTTCTTTCCCCCAGTGGGGTAGCAGGTACAAGCTAGGCGTTACATTGTCAAAATAATTTGCCACTGCAAGAAGATTATGAGCTAAATGCGACAAAAAAGTGTAATGTGAATACGAGGGGAATGTCTGAATTGTCCAGAGCTCTAATCCTAATTTTCTAAGAAAACATGATTTTATATCGAAATGATATTTGGTACAATTTAACGTATAAATTGAAGCGAATGAGCTATAATTACCACTAAAACGCTTAGAAATTAAAAGCAAATGCATTTTCTATTTTATAAAAATTCATATTTATATATTATTTATTTATAATTTGAGATGATTTACATCATACAAATCAATTTGGAGCTTAGGCGATTCATACAGTCAGTAACTTCTTAAACTTAAATAAAAACACTAACACGTTATTATTTAACTACGCAATTCATATATTCTCCTGTTCCTGAGAAAAATGAAATCCAGCCAATTGACGATACATTCTCCATTGTATTATAAAAATTAGGTCATCATCATCATCATCATCAAGTAGCACTACAACCCTATGTGGGTGTTGGCTGCCAGCACAATTTGCCGCCATCGACTTCTATCTAGCATTGTTTTCTGTTCATTTTAAATGCCCATCTTCCGCACAGCCGATAGAACATTGTCCTTCCATCTCATCTGCATTCTGTCATCCGGTGCTCTGTATATGTGTCCTGCCCATCTGAGTCTTTGTGACTTTGCTTCTCTCACAATATCTCCCTGGTACAACTGTTCTAACTCCGCGTTTGTTCTTATTCGATATTGCCCTTATAAGATAATGGTGAACTCATCACCGACATTACAAAGGTATTAAAAACATGGAAAGAACATTTTCAGAAACACCTCAATGTAACAAAGGATGACGCAACAAATATACCGGTGTATTTAACCGCCGAAATAGAAACCGGGGAACCAACACTAGAAGAAGTGACGAAGGCCATACAACGCCTAAAAACCAACAAAGCGCCAGGTAATGATACTATCCCCTCTGAATGCCTGAAAATGGGAGGCCCAGTACTCTATCAAAAGAAATATGAGTTAATCGTACTAATATGGGACAGCGAAACATTACCGGATAGCTGGAAACAGAGTGTTATTATACCCCTACATAAAAATGGAAGGAATCAGGTATGCAAAAACTACAGAGGGATATCTCTCATCAACACCGCATACAAAGTGCTTGCAAACGTGATTCTAATCCGCATAACACCATACGCAGAAGAATCGATAGGTGATTATCAGTGCCGCTTTAGACCGGGCAGGTCAACGATAGATCAAATCTTCACTATTCGCCAAATCCTCGAAAAACACCGGGAATTTGATAAGGACCTCCACCAACTATTTATCGACTTCCAACAAGCCTATGATAGCGTGTTAAGAGACCATGTATGGGCACTTATGGCAGAATGTGGAATACCAAAGAAAATAATCAATGTTACAAAAGTGTGCATGGAGGGTAGCCGGTGCTATGTTAAAGTTGAGAACATGTCAGAAAAGTTTGTGGTGGACAACGGCCTGAAACAGGGTGATAGTTTGTCTCCATTATTGTTCAATATCGTTTTGGACGCAACGATCAAACGAGCTAACATTGACGTAGAAGTATTTTCAAGCAGCATTTTCTACATAAAAAAGGAAGCTATCAGGTATGCAAAAACTACAGAGGGATATCTCTCATCAACACCGCATATAAAGTGCTTACAAACGTGATTCTAATCCGCATAACACCATACGCGGAAGAATCGATAGGTGATTTTCAGTGCGGCTTTAGACCGGGCAGGTCAACGATAGATCAAATCTTCACTATTCGCAAATCCTCGAAAAACACTGGGAATCTGATAAGGACCTCCACCAACTTTTATTGACTTCCAACAAGCGTATGAAAGCGTGTTAAGAGGCCATGTATGGGCAGCCATGGCAGAATGTGGAATCCCAAAGAAAATAATCAATATTACAAAAGTGTGCATGGAGGGTAACCGGTGCTGTGTTCAAGTTGAGAACATGTCAGAAAACTTTGTGGTGGACAACGGCCTGAAACAGGGTGAGAGTTTGTCTCCAATACTGTTCAATATCGTTTTGGACGCAGCGATCAAACGAGGTAACATTGACGTAGAAGTTCTTTCAAGCAGTGGACCAAACCTGATACTGGAGTGTGGAGATGATATAGATCTTGTTAGTAAAACAATTGAAATCAAAGAGTTGTTTGGAAAGATAGAAAAGGAGGCAGACACAGTTGGAGTACGTATTAATGAAGACAAAACAAATTACATGTTTAATTCTCGGATACAGGGAAGAGATCGACTAGGGCAAAATGTTACCATTGACACCTTCAATTTTGAACGGGTCTCAGAATTCATATACCTCAGTGTAGTCATCACAGCAGACAACAACATGAATAAAGAAGTGAAGGACCGCATACAAAGCGGTAATAGATGCTATTATGCACTAAGAGAACTGTTCCAATTGAAAATAATGTCGCGATCCTCAAAACTAAAATTGTACCATGCTACTATAAGGCCGATAGTCATGTACGGATGTGAAGCGTGGACCCTAACCAAAGCAAACGAAGACGTCCTGCGGAGATTTGAGCGAAAAATACTTAGAACAATATATAGACCAACCCAGGATCCTAGTTCAGGGCAATAAAAATTAGGTGATTTATGAAAAAGGAAATCCCAAGATGTAACAGAAATTACCCCATTCGCATTGCCCCGTTCAAGAAATTCAAGATTTTTTTTATTAATTTAATTATTACTTTGTTTGCCGAATATTCAATTTATTAATGAAAAACAATACGCCTTTATTCACAAATTGTGCATGTAGATATTTTCTGTTTATTCCTTTATCGATCTTTACGGTTGATTTATTAGTTGTATTTATTTTTATTATTTATTTAGAGACAATTTATCCGGCTACTTTATGCCAAAAAATGGCCGACGATTGAAACCTGAAGAATCGAATACGAAAGAGATAGACTTTCGAGGCCATTCCTTGAAACAAGTGGGTTTTTCGGGTTTTTAGGCCGTCGTTCGGTAGAATTTCTTCTTGACGTTTCGCAAGCACGTGTGGCTTGCATCTTTAGAAGTGGTTTGCTTGAACGCTTTGAAGATCAGAACAGTGTAAGCGTTCAAGCAAACCACTTCTGAAGATGCAAGCCACACGTGCTTGCGAAACGTCAAGAAGAAATTCTACCGAACGACGGCCTAAAAACCCGAAAAACCCACTTGTTTCAATCGAATACGAGTTCAAACCAAATCCAAAGAATGTTGAGAAGAATGAAAATGTTTGCTGTTTTTGATATAGGCGTAATTCAACATTTTTCCTTTATGATAACTGATTTATCGTTTGTTGAAATTTTAGGGAAAACATATTTAATTTAAGTTGAATGAAATTAAATGGAAATTGTCGACGATAAAATGAGTTTGCGGTTTTTATACTTATTCTGCTGTTAATCTATCGATTCTCTGATGTTTACTTTGCTCCAGCTCTGCATCAACTTTTCTATATTGGTGCAAGCTTTTCTGGATTTGTTTCCACTTCATTGTCATATATTCAATATATACCAATATACAAGGTCCGCCATCCAAAACGAAAGAGAGTTGTTTTCTCGGTTGATACAAAATGTTTGCAAAAATGTTCGTACACGTGGAACTGAACCAAAGAGCAACTTCGTTGTGTATCTAATAGAAATCGTCCTCCCACACTAAAGTTGCGATTAATTAACCGAGAAAACAGTTCTGTTTCGTTTTTGTTGGCATGCCCTGTATAATCCCTTATAACGTATTGAAGGGCTGAAAACCGAATATTTTTGAACGCGGTAATCCGAATTGAAAAAACAGTAACAGTAATCCCTTGAGACATAAATTTTATTAAATCGAATTACATAGAATTGGTACAAAATAAAAGTGTTTTAAGTGTCGGTGTCAATATGTTTCTCGTTTAAGTCCTTTTTAGTTCCCTAATCAGATCTGATCAAACAGCATACTAAAAACAGTGTTAAAAAGTACTTCATTATTATGAATTCGTTTTATACGTAATACGTATTATCAAGAAAGTCAGTGGAAAGAGTCTAGAAACAATTTTCATCTCCAAGTAACTTTATCCAGCTGATAATAACTTCAAAACCCTTATCGGGAAAATGTATGAAACTATAGTAATAATCTGCCGTATACTCGTATATATAAGTTACTCGAATTTGCCGACGTCGGGCTTTATTTTTCAAAGAAAGTCTTGTGTTTATGATTTATTTACTTTGGCTAAACGGAAGCTCTAAATAGTTTTTAACTTCTGCATTTGAACAGAATTCACAAAAAGACTGAGAAATCAACACAGATAAGGAAGAGGTGGATGCTGCTCCGAGCAAACCACCTCTGAAGATGCAAGCCACTCGTGCTTGCGAAACGTCAGGAAGAAATTCTAATCCATATGGCGCACACTTAAAATTGCCTAAAAGAACGAAAAACTCTCCAGTTTCAATAGTCTCGCATCGTTGTTTGCCGAGTGTGGACGTGCTGCGGAGCGAAATCGTGCGACATTTGATAAAATTGTGTTCGTTATCTGTATTGTGCGTTTTTTCGAATAACATTTGGAACATTCCTTATCGGGCAACTACCGGGTTTGCGCGATAAGTGAAATGAATCCCGGAAGTTCGCTGGAATTCGAGTCGGACCGGGGCTCCCAAAGGAGCTACTGTCTAAGGCCTAGGACCAAGAAGAGGGGTAGGGTGCCCAAGTCCGACCCAACATCGCCAGCGTCACCAACCCCGGCTCCGAAAAAATCGGCGATGGAGGAGGCTGTAGGGGTGTCGCGGGCGACTTCAGCGGGCGCAGCGGATGACGGGTTCGTAGTGCCGCGAAGGACTGTGGCGTGGAGCACGCTGATTGTTGCTCCAGAGGCCTCCACGACGCTGAGGAACCGCTTTGCGCCCATCCAGCCGCCAATCGTGGATGAGCCTCCAACACTGCCCAACAACATCGTAGGGACTGAACGGGAAGCAGTTGCTGAGAGCCCTGCGGCAACGTGAACAAACACAAGAAGGCAGAAAAGCCGCCGCCAATTGTGATCGCTGGAAAACCCAGCGATCACACAATGCTGATTGGTAGTATAAAAGGAATCACCAGTCAGCCTTTCACGCTGAAGTACACGAAGGCTTCGTTAATCGTGTACTGCACCAGCATTATGGACTGGGCGGCGGTGAAACGATCCCTGGAGGAGGACAAGAGCCAGTTCCATACTTACGCCCCTTCGTCGGAAAAAACCCACGCGTTCGTCCTGAGGGGCCTGGAGGGGAATGTCGATCCGACTGCCATAAAGCAGGATCTGGCAGACCGGGGACTGGAAGTGAAGAGTGTCTTCAAAATGAAGACACTTTTCAGGCCGCTCTACCTGGTCGTCACCAGCGACAAGGCAACCCTCCGAAGGCTTAACGCCGAGGCCAGGGTGGTGTGCAGTGTCAGGGTTTCGTGGGAAACCCGTAAAAACCGGAAGACCCTGACACAATGTCGTCGATGCCAGGGCTGGGGTCATGTCTCCGGGAACTGCCGCCGGGACTTTAAATGCTCTCGATGCGCTGGGGGGCATGAAATCACGGCCTGCCCCGTTGGGGCTACATTAAAATGCGCTAACTGCGGTGGGCCTCATCGTAGCTTTGACGAGGCTTGCCCAGTATACATTTACAAACAGGCGCAAGTCCCGGCGGAGAAGCAGCGTTTCGTCCCTGCTCCTCTTCCAACGAGGCCAGCCTGGGGTCAAACCAGTCGAGCCCCTGGCCCGATCCACCCTTCATCCCTAAGCAGCAGGACCATGGCGCCAGGTCACGCCAACAGGACCATGCTGCCCCCGCCACCGCCTTCATTAGCGGAGTTTCCTCCGCTGAGGCAGCACGAAGCTGTCCCGACGAGCTCCGCCCACCCGGCCCATGGTATAAATGGGAACGCGGTGGCGATGCTGGGCAGTGTCCAGCGGGAATTCGCCGAGCTGTCGTCGCAAATCAACTTGGGGGAGGTGATCAAGGCGGTAAGATTTTACAGCGCTGCATTGAGGGGTTGCGTCTCGAAGACAGACAAATTCCTAGTCTCAGCGCAGTTCTTCAATGAAGATATTAACAGCTTCGATTTTTAAGCCCTGATTTTGCCAACTGTGCCCTATGAGGATAGGAGAATGGAACTCATGCGGACTCCGGAGTCGTCTCGGTGAGTTTGTGCACTTCCTTCGGACCGAGGATATCGACGTGGCGTTGATTGTCGAAACATGGTTGCGCCCCGGGGATATACTTAGGATTCGGGGGTACAGGCTCGAACGTGCCGATAGGCCCGGTTTAAGGGGAGGGGTGGCCATAGCGGTCAAAACGTCAATTCCATACAGGAGACTGCCACACAGGCAGTCAGCAATAGAGAACGTCGGCGTTGAACTTCCTGATGGAGTTTTGATCTACTGTGGCTATTTCTCCACCGTACGCTTACAGGCCGCTGATGTCGATCCATTCTTCATAAACACCAATAGGGTGTTGCTAATGGGAGATTTCAACGCCCGCCATCCACTATTCAATAACCCTCGACATAAAAACGCAGCCGGCAATTTTCTAGCCGACTACGTTCGCGACAATGGCCTACTCGTTATGCCCACTTCATCCCCAACGGATTACCCGAACAGTGGAGGGAATCCATCCTACCTCGACTTCGGAATTGCCAAAGGACTCACCAATCTCACGGAGATGGTGGTTATAGACGCCCTCAGCAGTGACCATTTGCCCATTTACCTCGACATTAGGGATTTAAAGCGCACACAAACTAACGACTTTCGATATTCATACGAAAATTTCGATTTTCGCGAATATCGAAAAAGACTACAAGACCTGACGTGTATTCCGGGCCAGATTGATACTGTCGAAGCTCTAGAGCATGCGGTAAAAGGTTTGACCAGGAATATACAACGGACACAGCAAGCTTTGGCCAAAAAAGTTCCGAACAGACCGCGGCGCGACAATCTTCCTGAGGAAATTCTGGACCTTATTAAGGCGAAAAATCGAATCAGGAAGCGTTGGCAGCGATTCAGGCAATCTGCCGATCGCATAATGGCAGCAGAGCTTGCACGAGACATACAGCGCGAAATCTCCGCATACAGGAATTATACCTGGGCGGAGAAACTGCGAAATCTGACTCCCCGTGACAATTCCCTGTGGAAACTGTCGAGAAGTCTGCGAAAAGGCTATGAGCAAGTCCCCGCTCTTGAAAAAGAGGGGCGGAGTTATATTACCACCAGTGACAAGTGCGAGCTGCTCGCCGACTTTTTGGCAGAAGTACACAAGGTCCAACCAGCCCTTCAGGATAACGAAATTGAAAGACAGACCGCTGTTTTTGTAGAACGGAAGTATCCTATACCACCCTCGATTTTGCATTCCTATATAACAACCCCGTCGGAGATACAATCGTGTCTTCGGCGCCTCCCTAGCCGAAAAGCCCCCGGGCCAGACGGCATCCCTTATCTACTCCTCAAAAACTTACCGCGGAAAACTATTGTGCTAATAGTACAAATAGTCAACGCAGTCCTTAAATTGCAGCACTTCCCACAGGACTGGAAAAACGCTGTAATAATCCCCATCTTAAAGCCGGGCAAAAACCCGACCGAACCCGCCTCTTATAGGCCAATTTCCCTGTTGAACACCCTCGGCAAATTAACCGAGAAGGTCATCCATTCGAGGTTACAGGCAGCAGCCGAGCTTCGAAGTTTAATCCCGGATGAGCAGTTTGGCTTTCGACCAAGACACAACACAACGCTGCAGACTGCTAGGATCGCAACGGATGCCTATGCAGCATTTAATAAGCTTCAAAGTACGGTTATGCTGCTTCTCGACATGCAAAGGGCCTTTGACACAGTCTGGCACACAGGCCTGCTGTACAAGTTGTTTGCAGTGCATTCACTGCCACTCTACCTAGTTTCCCTGATAGCGTCCTACCTAAAAAACCGTTCCATCCAGGTGAAAGTGGAGAATACCACTTCTGCCAAAAGACGCATCGCGGCAGGTGTACCACAAGGAACAGTGATTTCGCCGCTGCTGTATACATTGTACACAGCAGACATTCCAAAACTTCCCACTACAAAAATAGCACTATACGCTGATGATACGGCTATCTACGCATCGTCTTTTTATGCTCAGGCTGCGAAATCTCGCATTGCACATCACCTGAGTTTATTGACGCCGTATTTTGACAAATGGAAACTTAAAGTGAATCCCAGGAAGACGGAACTTATTATCTTTTCGCGCAAATTCACTAACAACAAAATCTTATCACCACTCGTGGTCCAAAATACTCCTATCAAACCAACAAAAGAGGTGAAATACCTGGGATTCAAACTAGACGCCCGACTCCATTTCAATAAGCATGTTGACTATGCTGTACAAAAGACTTTCATGGCCCGAAGAAAGTTGTACTCTCTTCTGGCGCCAAATTCTTTCCTATCACCTCGAAATAAACTTCTGCTCTACACCTCCACTATAAGGCCCATACTGACCTACGGCTCCCCTGTCTGGCACTCTGTCTGTGATTCCACGAGACGACGTGTTCAAAGGACCCAAAATAGGTTCCTGAGAGGCGTCCTATCGACTGACAGATACACCAGAATAACCGAAATGCACGAAGCTACAGGGATGGCCTATATAGCCAACTATATGGATACCATCGCTGAAAAATTTTATCATAGCGGAGTGCAAGGCTCAGTCCTCACGCGAAATATCACCCATGTAAGAGCAAACGATCGCCCAACCCATGGTCCCCTGTATAAGCGACTTCCCATATTTTATGAGGATTTTGTCCCTGACAGTACGTGACGACAAACAAACATTGCCTGCCAGTTGCAGACAGTCGTTTCTAGCAGGCTGGAAACGCACAAATCCAACATAACGTGACTTGACGGGTTCGTCCTGCCTCGTTCTGGCTGGTGTTGGCTGGTCCTTGCACCGGTCGGGGCGGGGGCGGATGGATTTGGTCATCTAGTTGAAACTACCGGCGGTTAACGCCACGGCTGACAGTATCAAACTTAAAGGTCGAAGCAAAAGGGGTTTTTGGCTTCCCTTCAGGAAGACCTTTTTTCCTTAATGAATGCCCCTCGAATAAAACCAAAACCGCCACTTCAAGACTATCTCCTGACGTTGTCGTGCGTATGGCTAGCTCGGGAATGTCCATGTTAGGGCACTGCCCAGGTAATGGACGACTTAGCGCGCCTATTTAGATCATGGGCAAAGAGCAACCGGCCGAACATCTGGCCAGACATGGGACATTTTACTGACTTATGTTTTTTGTTTTAAACTTTGTTTGTGAATTTAATAATGTGAATGTTTAATAAATTTTATCTATCTATCTATCTCCAGTTTCAATAATGAGAAATTATTTATTTCTGAAATAGTTCGTCAATTTGGAACGTCCAATAAAACCAAAAAGGAACAATGGCTTTTAATAAATTTAACATCTGAAACTTACATGGCAGGTGAGTGCTTTAAAGTTTTACACTGTCCATTGTAATTGAATATTATATCACAGTTTATTTAAGATGACCAATCTTAGTAACCCCGATGTTTCAGCTCTTATTTCTGATCAGACCTTGTTTACTCTCGAAATAGCCTTTGAAATGAAGTATCTTTTTTTAGCTTGAGGGTCTGCAAATCCTCATTCGATCCTTCGTTCGTCCTCGATTGAATTTGAAACTGACAAAAAAACAAATTGTCTTTGTCAGACTAAGTATTTTATTGCTATACAACATTTTGCAAATTAGGTACATTAAATTGAATAGTTTTAGTTAGATAAACTTACACAATTACTGTTAATTAGGAATGGAAAAAAATATTTTTACATTCTCGATTTATCTACAACAGAAGGCGGGAAATGTAATGTAAAGGTAATGAACATAAGTATCCTTGTTCTGGGCACGAATATAATTCTCTATTCTGACCACAGAATCGTATACAGTATTTCGAATAAACTTTTATTTAAGTTGTATAATTACGAGTTCCTATAAAAGCGATCTTATCTGAGAAGCGTAACTCTCTCGACTTATTTTTAAGGAGTTTTACAACACAAAACACTAAAACAAAGTGCATTTCGATTTTACGGTTTAACAAATAGCGTCGCATGTTCCGACTTTACATGCAAGAGTGATAATACAATTATTTCTCGCAAAGAATCTCTCATCGATGTTTTATAGACATTAACAATCTACATACGGACCAAACCGACCACTGCAAAAAACGTACAGAACTAAACTGAACCAGCAAAAGTAATAGGAGAAGAACGCTAAAGCCAATAATTTTTAGAAAATCCTTTCGCAACTTGAAAATATCCCGTTATTTCACTAAAAATGTAAAAAATCATAAAGACTGCGGACATTCATTCTGTGGATAGTTAACTAAAAGCTCAGTTATTATCGGGAAAGTCTAATACTGTAAAATATCCTCAGGTGATCACGCCTGAGTGGGCAAAGAACTAATCAATTCAACCAATTTATCGGTTTGTTTGGTTGTTTTCGTATCGCAACTCACAAATAAATAGAGAAGGGAATGCAGGTGCGAATGTTTGTAGTTTATAGCCTTTTAAAAGACCCTTTGAAAAACCTAAGAATTAAGTAAGCATTTAATCGACTTTGAATTAAATCATTTGAGGTGTTATATTTTCTACTGTATATTTATTTTTCCTGACTGGGTTTTTTTAATTTATTCCAATGTATTCCTGGGTTTTCAGTCAATTTTTTTCCACAATTATGGTGTTATGTGATGGAGTCCTGCGTTTTCATCCCGGGTCTATCTATTGGACTCGTCAGTAGGGCTTAGATAGACCCTGCCCTATAACGCTTCTTACGTTCTTGACGTCTGTTAGCCTTCTAGTAGGCCTCTGGTTTCGACATTTGTTTTTATGTGTGTACTTATATATATATATTAATTCGGCTTAGGTGTGTTGGGTGAGATGTTATCAGCCGTATTGTCAATGCTGCTACTCGTTTCATTTTGCTTCCTTCTCCAACGCCACCTATGTCATGCCATCTGGTATATGTTTTTGCATATATATTTAACCATGTTGGGACAGGTTTCTGCGTTGGAGATGTCAGCGAAACGTGTTGCCAATTTGCTTTTTTATCCCAAGCATCTTTTGTATATTTATTTTTCCTGACTGGGTTTTTTTAATTTATTCCAATGTATTCCTGGGTTTTCAAAAACCCAGTCAGGAAAAATAAATATACAAAAGATGCTTGGGATAAAAAAGCAAATTGGCAACACGTTTCGCTGACATCTCCAACGCAGAAACCTGTCCCAACATGGTTAAATATATATGCAAAAACATATACCAGATGGCATGACATAGGTGGCGTTGGAGAAGGAAGCAAAATGAAACGAGTAGCAGCATTGACAATACGGCTGATAACATCTCACCCAACACACCTAAGCCGAATTAATATATATATAAGTACACACATAAAAACAAATGTCGAAACCAGAGGCCTACTAGAAGGCTAACAGACGTCAAGAACGTAAGAAGCGTTATAGGGCAGGGTCTATCTAAGCCCTACTGACGAGTCCAATAGATAGACCCGGGATGAAAACGCAGGACTCCATCACATAACACCATAATTGTGGAAAAAAATTGACTGAAAACCCAGGAATACATTGGAATATTTTCTACTAAAAAATCTGGCTTCAAGACAAAGTGTTGTTTAAAGGTTTTTATTGCCCCAAATATGTAAATTGGGAGACTTAATAACTCCAGGGCGCATAATGTCTTATAAATATACAGGGTGGCGTCAATCACTCAAGTACTTAAAAACGCTGTTCATTGGACTAACAAAATATAAGTAGCAATATGCTTTCTAGAAAAAATATTATTCGGAATTCAAACATTACTGAAAAAGGAAAAGATATTGCACCAAAGCCTGCTAAAATATTTAGCAAATATTGAGAGTAGTTTATTCTAAAATAATCCTTTGTAAATTAAAATATAATATTTCACAATTTGAGATCACAGTGATTTTTTGGTGAAATACAAAGTCTTCCACCTTTTTGTTTTATAATTTGTAGTTTAATTCTTTAGTTGGCTATCATATCAAGAATAAAAAATGTTGCCTTGTTTTTTCCATTTTTTTAAACATCTTATAAGTTACCATTTTACTTGAAACCAATATGAAATTTCTAAGATAAGACAATGATTCTAAAACAGCGATAGTTCACAAAAAACGCAGTTTCAAATAGGATTGACTACATTTTTGTTTCAATTCAAACGGCAACCAACAGAGTGTTTCAAAAAACTGATAAAAAAAAACGTCGATCGGTGTTCTCCTCATTATTTGTCATGAATAATAACGAATCAAGAATTCTTTATTCATATTTCTTCAAAAAATGCAGCTATAAAGACTGCAGCTATTAAGACTGCATGTATCAAACAAGGGCAGAAAGACCGATAGGTCGATAGCCTTTTTTAGAAATAAAGATGTTTACTACTACTGCAGCTATAAACTTAAACAATATAAAAAGCGCTTAACCGGTATAAATGTATTTTATCGGTTTATAGTCTTTTTGAGACAGGAGTCTTAATTCTTACACCAACAATTTGAACTGAGAGCTAATGCTGCAATCTTAATCTCAAAAAGAACGGGAATATTATTATTAGTTTTGTTATTGGGACAGTTCAGTTTAAACAATGATCATCGTGTCCAGTTTTCATAATTTCTTTTATTACCCTGGTTGATCAGGGTTTTACTATAATCTTGCTTCCTCGGGAATCTTTGGGTGGAAATTGCAGACTTGAAGACAGAATGCTTTAAGTAAAGCTAAACTTTTATAAAAACAAGTCAAACACAAAAGGAAATAAAGTCAAACATCATCGACTGTTAACGATCGAAAAACGGCAATAAGAAATAATTCTAATAATAATAATAGAGAGATGTGACAAGTATATTTTAATATTCTTTTTTAGGCCTTTTTTATGCAATTTTGAGAGCTCTTTCATTTTTGAAACCATTCACAATAGAAAGCAAAAAAAAAATTACAATTTTAAAACAATCGGATAACCAACAAAAAAATTATTCCAGAAAAATATTTTTTTAAATCTAATTTTAACACTGTAGATCCGTTATTATTGAGTTTTCGCAAAAGTCTTATAAGAACTTGTCACACTCATTTTTGATGTAGATTTACCTCGTTAAGTTTTGGTCGCACCGTTTCCAGACATCCTGTATAAAGTTTCTTGTTTGCCACTTTTTATTATTCGAGATGTTTTTTAAATAAATATTATGATAAAAATTATTACAATTCAATGATAATGTAAACCCAAGTTCTGTTTTTATAAAAAAAAATTGTTAGACTCTTTGAGGGACATCTATAAACTTATGTTCAGAAGATCTATAAAAGAACTTTTTAAACAATTCGTTTTCAAATACTTACAAAAAATGAAAAGGGCTTTTCACCGAGCCGCCAAGGGAAATCACGACGAAAACTGGGACCTCTACCTCAAAGCAAGGAGAGACTTTAAAAAGGAACTGATAAGATCTAAAAGAGCAAGCTGGCAGAAATTCTGCAGCGAGGTCAAGTCGCTGACGGATTTGGCCCGGCTTGCGTAGATCCTCAGCACAGGTAATTCGCAAAACGATATGGGTACCCTTAAGAAGGAAGATGGCACCTGAACGGGTACGAAAAAGGAGACCATACAAATTCTCCTAGCAAAACACTTCTCAGGCGACGGCGGCACCGGGTCTCGGAGGTCAAGGTCTGTCCCAAAGAATAAGACTGGACCACGGCCAAAAGAGTAGTCAATGATGACGCTATCATATGGGCGGTTTCGCAATTTTGTCCATATAAAGCCGTATAATTCCAAAAATGTTGCAGTCGAGTCTAGATATCTTACTCCCGTTACTGGAAAGGATCTTGAGGGTCAGCGTGGCGATGTGATATGTCCCTAATGATTGGCGGTCAGCGGAAGTGGTCTTTATACCAAAACCCGGTAAAAATGACTTCACCGAAGCCAAATCATTCAGACCCATCAGTTTAACGACTTTCCTTATGAAAACGTTAGAAAATATTATAAACAGGTACCTAACAGAGGAAGTCCTCATCAGGACTTCAAGATAAGGAAGTGACACTGGCCCTCTTTTTCGACGTAGAGGGGGTTTTTGATAAGGCCAGAACGAGCAATATCTGCATGCTCTTAAATTAAGAGGGGCTCCCGGTCCGGTAATAAGCTGGGTCCGGAGTGTGATAGGGAGCCGCACGGCAAGTGCCTGCGTGGGAGGCGACCGGCTGCAGATCGAGGTACGGAGGTGCTGTCCACAAGGCAGCTGCCTTTCCTCCCGCCTGTGGTGTCTGGTTATGGCCGAGCTCCTTGGGCGATAGGACCGGGAGGGCTTCTACGCGCAAGCCTATGCGAACGACGGCCTAATCCTCGTTAAGGGGCGTTTCTGGGCGTTGTCTGCGAGAGAATGCAGGTTGCATGCAGAATAATAGAGAGATGGTGCACCGATGCCGGTTTATCAGTTAATTCTAGTAAAACGGACAAAAATAAAGGAGTATAGGGCGCCAATGTTGTACGGAAAACATCTTACTCTCGTGGGAGAGGTCAAGTACCAAGGCGTGACCCTACTAAACTCATGTGGAGCCACCCGAAGAGAAAGTTAAGCAAAAGACTACCGTTACTATGTGGCACTTGCGACGGGCGCTGGGGAAAAACTGGGGCCTAAAACCATGCGATATGAAGTTATTAATATGACGTTATAAGACCGAGGATCTGTTATGGTTCCGTGATCTGGTGGCCGACGGTTGAGAAGGCGTGCAAATCCGGGAAACTGGAGGATGCCGAGCATAGCATTAAACATCCTCCTGGGCCTTCCTGAGCTAACCCTGGGGATACGCAGGGAGGCCGCTGAGGCGCTTCAGAAGATAGAATGCAGCTCTACAAGGCATGACAACCACCCACGTCAGGGACATACAAAAATAGGGACCGCTATGCGTCGGAATCTTCCAATCCTAGGTGCAAATGGGGGTCCCACCTGACAGCGGACTTAGGTTCGAAAGGAAATGTAAGGTGGAAATCCCAACAAAAGATAGTTGAAATACTAGGACAGTGGCTGCCCGAAACGGGGTGCAATGTTGGTACACCGATGGCTCACGGGCGCGCAATACGGGATGGTCTGGGGCAGGCGTGTACCGGCAAGGAACCAACAGGGGAGCGTCCTTTTCGCTGGGAAGCTGGGCGACAGTGTTTCAGGCGGAATTATATGCAATTCTCGAGGTTGCCAGAGATAGGGAAGTTACAGAAGGACTAGAAGGAGTGATCGAGATCTACTCCGACAGCCAGGCTGCCCTCAAGGCACTCTCAAGTCTTAAGATGGGCAGTAGACTGATCCAGGATTGATAGGATGCCCTGAATAAAGTGGCAGAACAGAAACATGTAAACCTGGTGTGGATTCCGGTGCAAATGGCGTTTGCGGGAAACGAGCGGGCCGATGCATTGGCAAGGCTCGGATCTTCTGAGAGTCCAATAACTGCCGAACCTCACATAGGGTTAAGTAACCGATAGGTAGCAAGCGCTCTAAATGACTGGCCTCTTAGAGGCACCACAGAGATGTTGAGGAAGGCGGAAGGGTGTAGACATGCCAAAGAGTTGATTGAAACCCCAAGTAATATCATGGCAACATCCAAATGGTTGATGTCAAGGAGTCTATTAGAAGACGCCTCCTTGGGGCCTCCACACTCTCCCGCATCCAATTGTCTTCCTTGGAGTGGAGACGCATCCTTGCCTTTGTCAGGGAGACGGAACGCCTGGGTGGTAAGGTGGGGATGTATGGAGGGGAAATAACAAAAGGGTTCTTTAAGGTCTACTCGCCGGACCCATCGGGTCGCCCTCACAGTATTACTACTAATACTACTACTACTACTACTACTACAAAAAATACTTTTCATCTAGTTGTGATTGTACTTGACTAATGAGTTTAATTTTTATGAATCTCTGTATGAATAACACAGCATTTCAAACAAATATATTTTGTTTCAGGACTTTTTAAACATTCTGTCCAAGGTATCAAGAGGGACAATTCAAGAGAAGCTTCAATGGATTTTTGGTCTGTATGACTTAAACGGAGATGGCATGATCAGCAAATCTGAATTAGTGGACATCACTACTAGTATTTATGAAATGCTCGGTAAGTGCAAGTTAACAACCAACTGCAGCGAGTAACATGGTAAAAACACAGCTTATATATCATGATGATATGATATATAAGTTGTGATATCATGATGATATGATATATAAGCTGTGGTAAGAATAAGAATAGGTAAGAATAAAATCACAAAGCCAAATAAGCCAAATCACTGAGTTTTGCTTGGATACTAATACGTTAAGAAAATTTTAAGTGCGGTAATTAGTAGCAATTATGTTATCTTTTAATAATAAATGCTTAATAATTCAGAAATTGTTTATATAGTAAAAGCTGTGTTATTCAAACTGCAATGGTGACAATAGCTTAAAGGTTTTAATAGTTTTTCTTGTATTTTTGAAACGTTTCTGTGCAGGAAGGTTTTAAAATTATATTCTTCAACTCATGAAAAAATTTAGTTTAAAATCAGGATGTCAAGACTGCCATTCCTTATTGATGTTGAAATAATCTGCGTAATAAGATTTATGTCATTCAAATTTCACATTTGTTAATCTGCTAATTAAAAAACATTTTCCTTCTAATACCCACAGCATTAGTTTCATATTTCAAGTAAATGGAATCAGGCTTCCGAACTAGTTATTAACTCTTCGGGAAAGTTCAAGCAATGCTGGGCTTGCAGTCAACTTGAATTATTAACAGTTTCAATAGTAGCCAACATCTCGATAGCTGAATTTGTTGACTTTATGTTTGGACTATGACTATGAAAATACACATTCGTTATATGCGTTTTCAGAGCATTAAATTAATTAAAATCGAAGGATATTTTTTAGGAAGTAAACTACCCAAAATTTCTACTTTGAATGCGCTGAAACTATATTTTTCAAAATTGATCAATTATAAAGTGGTAATGTAAAAAAATATCAACTTTTACATTCCTTTAATTAGTAGATTCCAAAATAAATGCGTTTAAAATATAAAGATTCAAACATTTTGCAAATTGTCAATTAACGTGTATTGACGCGTATTTTTTCATTATTAAGTTAAGCTTTTGGTAAGGAAGCAGGCAAAGGAACAATAAATAATTAAGATAAAAAGTCAATAAATGTTTACTAAGCAGCTACGTGGATAATAATATCGTTGCTCTGTTAATATTTCTACTTACCACTTACTAACTTACCAGACAAAAATCAATTCGACAGATCGGCATACATATTACAATACGCAAACGACACGGCACTTATTGTACATGACAAAACTACTGAGAGAGCAGCTTAAGGACTCCAAACACTAATAAACAACACAATGACATGGTTTTATAAATGGAGACTAACACCAAACCCTTCAAAAAACCAACTTCTGCTCACAAACTACAGACTCAACGCTGACTCCCCTACAATAACTGCAGATGGCCAAACGACACAACCAAAAAACGACGTAAAATACCTTGAAATCACAATTAACCAGAAACTTAAATTTACTAAACACATACGAAACATCAGAACAGAAACGATAAAAAGAACAAAACACTTTCGCTCACTAACATACAAAGACAAAGGAATTAGTACAAATACCGCGACAAAAATATACAAAGCGATCTGCAGACCCCTCTTGGACTATGGGCATATACTCATGACCAACGGAACAAAAAGGACAAAACGTTATATACAAACAACAGAACAAATTGCACTAAGACTAGTAACACGAATAAGACACCCCCAAAAGCCACTACACAACCCCTCCACCCAACTACTATACGAACGCACAAACATGACAAAGATTTCGGAAAGACTCATACATCTACAGGCAAAATGGACAAACAACCCCTACAACTGGACCATACTGAATCCCCTTTGTCTTACACGACCAACCAGACAATCCCGCTTCCATTTCCCTACATCAACGCTAGTCGAACGCTTACAATAATAACTGACTACTGGACAATAAATCTAAGATCTCTGTTTGCCAGAATTAAAATTATTAAATTATTAACCTAGAATATGATAATTTTTACCCTATTTGTTTGTTTAAATTAAGACTGCATGTACTAAACAAGGGCAGAAAAACCGATAGGTCGATAGCCTTTTTTAGAAATAAAGATGTTTACTACTACTATTTCTAAGAGAGAAATTATTGCTATTTAAATTTTATATTCCGGACGTCTCAAAAGTGAGATACAGATGCTAACTTTTAATTTTTGTATGAGATACCCTGTATGTTATGCCATTTTTTTGTTCTCGGTAGATGCTGAATATTTTTGTCGTAACAACCCGTCACTTATCTCTTTTAATAACTGTTTTTAAATGAGCTAACTCAATTACTTCAGTACATTTTACGAGATTTGGTTTGTAATATTCAGCGTTTAAACATGTACAACTATGTCTGAAGAAATTCTTATTTGGTCTTTGAAGAAAAAAGCGACTAGCGTTCAATACCGATGATCTGGATAAATCAATTTCATTTACTGTTCACAAAATTGGCTTGTTTGATTAAAAGCGTCTAAAGATTTAATGCTAAATCTAACATCAAGTACATTCACGAGTAATACTTTTATTATTTTTGAGACTAACGAAGCAAAACATTCCGGTTTGATAATTCAAGCCATAGTTTTAGTTTCCTTTTCGATAAATCTCTTAAATAGGGTCTAAAATTTGCGGCGCCCATCAACTCGTATGACAATATTAAATATAACGAAACGGCTAACATGTGTAAAAACACCAGTAGAAAAGCCATGATTTAAAATGAAACTAATTCTAAAAAATTATAAATTGTTTTTAAAACTTATAGAGAGACCGAGGGCGAATTTGTCACAAAATGCCGGAATTACAAGTTAAGGTAACAATTCGAATAATAGCTGGATTTAACTACATAACTTACAAGAAGTATTCAACTAACTTTGGACAACCGCCGAAGTCCAGATTGTTCCAAAGATCCAGGAACCATAATGGTCCGAAAACAATTAATATTAAGTTAAATATCAAAGAGAGTGGGCCCATATATCTTGGACTTTCGTTTTACCTAAAAACTTATTCAACTAACAAAAAACATCGCCTAATACTTAAAAAAAATACTTAAATAAACTTAAGAAAAAGATGGTAAACCGTTGTAACAAATTCCGTGGAGCAATTTCTCTTAATCACTTGCAACAAAATTTGCCCATTTGTAATTAGAATTTTTGTGTTACTAGGTAGTATTAGTACCTTAAATCGCGTGCAGCTTTTTTTTTAATTGTCCACACAGTTTCAGGCACAAAACACTTAAATTAAACCACACATAAAAACCGACGCAAATTTTTATTTGTTTTTTCAGAATCTAATAACCGACACACTACTAGGTACCGGAAAATGTATTCGACTAAAAAGGGCATCACTTTAGATTCTCAAGATCTACTTTATTTACATTACGTTATAAAAATCTCTTTACTTTAGGGTCCGCTTTGTGGTAGTAGAACAGGAAAACCATATGGCAACAATATCGATTTTATATATTTGGACATTAAAAATTTAGATCATGGAATCATCAGTCACCATTGTTAATTTTTGCGTAACTCTATTACACCTTTTTAGCATTTGTTTCTTGATTATTACTATGTGTTAATACGCGTCGTATCACAATTTTATTATCATTTTTAACGTTTATTGTATTTTGAATATGACGTTGGAGATTTGAATACAATGTAGTGTGTGTATCATTTTTTATACAATTAAATACAGTATTCTATTACATTACCATACACTTGTTATACGAAAACTAAAACTCCAAAATGTAAAGATATATTAGCGTTTTTAACTAAAACAGTAACCGCACTTGCAAAGCAAATGTTGCAAAATTCTATTTTGTCTAAAAAGAATTTTCTTTCGCAGGTCATGCCACGGAACCGGCAGTGGAAGATAATTCAGCTAAAGAACATGCTGAAAGAATCTTCCAAGTAAGTATTGCAACTAGTAGTGTGTTCCTGGTGTTTCTCATATTTTAAAAATCACATTAAAAATGTATGTGATTTTCCTAAATTGTCCCGATTTATAGCAGAGAAAATTAAGCACCATCTCAATGTAGCCGAAATATATTAACTTGTACATTTTTTGTACATATATGGTTGTTTTGCAATTTTTCCAATTAAAAATTTAAAAAGAATTTTATATTTGCATTTCAAAATCTAGCTTTGATTATAAAAATGAAGACAATAGCACAAGGCTTCGTGAGTTTTCCGAAAAGCAAAATTAGGTTTATAATTTTTCACATACAGAGTATTTCTTTGACATTGCGAAATCAGTCCAAAGGAGTTTCTTTGTTTAAAAAAATCGATTTCAGTTGATGCGTTTTACTAACTATAATCTATTATAATTCCATTAAACCTACCAAAGACTGACATAGACAAAGTGAAACAACATATACATGACTACATTCAATCGCAAGCACAGCCTATTTCAATAGAAACCATACAACAACAACTTTTAATAGCCATAGGAAAATTTAGCCCGGAAATAAAAAATGCTTTCTACCGACATACTCTACCCAAATTCATACTGAGACTAATAAAACAAAAGAGATAACTGTACAGACTATATGCAAACACTCAAAATAACAACCTAAAAAAGGCACTGAACCAACTCAACAGAAACATTAAAACCTTGATTGGACAATACCGACAACACAAATGGCTAGAAACATGTAAAGAAATACAAAAAGACAAAGGCAAAACATACTGGCGAAAAATTAAGAAACTAGCGCAATACAAAAAACTAACACTACTGACACAATTGACGAAAACGGAATAGAACGGTACACAGAGAAAGAGAAAGCTGACGCGTTCGCCAGACACTATCAAAGGGCCTTCAGCATATCGACAAACCCAAACTTCGACAATGACAACTGGAACTTGATCAACGACTGGTTCTTGAACTATTTTAACAGCTCACCAAACTATACATACAAACTGATCACAGACACAGAATACGATGAAGCCCTAACGCATATCAGAAACACAGCACCGTGAAAAGACAAAATAAAGGCAAAACTTCTGAAAGGCCTAACTCAGGAAACACACAGGCTGATCATAGCTGAGTTGAACAACTGCATCACAAAAAACAAAATCCCAAAAACATGGAAGAACTGCTTAATAATCCCCATACCGAAAAATGGACCGGATAATACACAATTGAGCAATTACAGACCAATTACATTACTACCGGTACTTGGCAGAGTTTTTAAGTACATAATAAAGCAGTAAAAGTAAAGAGATTTAACTGGAAATTCATGAAAAATCCATGATTGTTTCTGAAAAAAGTTTAAAGATACAAAAGAATATATTTTTATTTTTTGCCAAATAATATCAAAAATTAGAATGCCCAATATAATTTCGGCAAAAGTATATGTAATGATAAAGAATACAGCGTTTTTTAATTTAATTTGCCTATATCCCTCATCCATGTTCGCATATAAATTTCAACACAAATATTTCGTAAACTTTCCATTCCCATATAATCGACTTTAATACCTATTTAAAATCGGTTGAATCAATTTATTTCTACTTGGCCAGGTTGTTATAATTTTTAACAAAAACTTTTTATTGAAATATGAGGAGCCACCAGTTTATAGAGCATGTATTTTGAATCACTAATGAAATGCTGCTAATTTCTTTAATTCAGCTTATAGATACGAACCAGGATGGAGTCATTACCATAGAAGAGATGATAAAGTGGATATCGAGAGACGAAAGATATATTAAGTCCTTAGAAACACTAGATACCGTGTTGTGATTATCTTGATACCTCATGTGCGTCTTTCAATCGTACCAATTTTTCAAAGTATTTTACTATATTACATCTAACTTTAGTTTTATATCGTGTTATTGTACAATTGCAGCCATGTTTACCAAGTCTATTATGATTAGGGAGAGTATTATAAATTTCTAAATTGTTATCAAGTAAACTTTACATATATAAATACAATTTAATTCTATAAATCAGATAATAAACTTATGAAGCAGAAGAGTAATATTTGACAAACCATTGGTTGATTAGAATTTGTACACATGCTAAATTATATCTATTTTATAAATTCGTAATCTACAAATAATCTTTGTTGCTTTCCCTACAGATAGGCTTTAAAAAGCGCGAATTGATAATTTTGCTTCAATTTTCATAGTGTGGAAGTTTGGATGATGATACACAGGGTTATTAAAATCATAGTTCCATGCAATAGATAAGTATGTGTAACTCTTTTATTGTGTGTAATATCTGTACAAGTAGGTATATTTAATGATATTAATAAGTTTCCGAAAACACTATCTACTATTTATTTTAGAGAGTATATTTCAATAGATTGTTCTATCCTGTAACCTAAACCCATTATACAAATAGGTAGTGTTCTAGTTATTACAAATGTGGCCATGTGATCTATAGAAAATCACAAAAATTGTCTTTCTCTTTCTGACGAAAAAATGTAAGAAAATGAGATAAAGTGTGTTGCAAGCTAAAAGTCTTATATATTTTTAAATGGATTCTCATAAGATATTCTCCTTAGTTTATGTTACCATAACTTAAAGTGACTTCTAGATTTCAAATATAGAATGTTATTTATTTGTGAGTAAAATATTGTACTGAGAAAAGCATTTTTATATTACCTCCTATTAATTATAGATATTAAAGTAATAATATGTTTTTTTGTCTTGGGTTGATTGGGTCTGCTTGGCCTCCAATCTTGCAGTTGAAGTCGCCGATCACTAAAACTTGTGATGTTTTATTGTTGCGCATTCCTTCCGAGATATCCTCGTAGAATTTCCTGACCTCCTCGTCTTCAGCGGTGCTTGTGGGAGCATATGCCTGAATTCTCTTTAGTGTTTCCAGTTTATTAATTTGGATTGTTACGTATATTACTCTTTCGGATATAGCTTAAGCATTCTTACGTTGTCTGTTAGTCTCTTGTGTATCAGTATACCTACGCCTCCCAGACTGGAGTTTTCGCGTCCTTTGTAATAGAGCTTATGACCTGATTTGAGCTTAGTGTTTCCTTCGCCTCTTTTCCTTGTCTCACTTATGCCAATCACGTCCCATTTGATTTTTCCTAGTTCCGCTTCCAACTCTTCAGTTCTGTCTTCTGTCGCCATTGATCTAATATTGTACGTAGTAATGTTCATCTTTGTGTGGCAGCCTGATTTCTTCCAGTTATTCTTCACACTCTCCGCCGTTCCATTCTGGCTACAGCTGCCTTTGTAGGGAACTTTCCGGCTGCTAGGGACTGAGGGCCTTTGGTTTTTGTTGCTATTCATGTATTTAAGAGTTTTTTTGGCATTTAAAACACCACGCTTGCCGAGCGGGTTGGTGAGTTTGTGCTTCAGCCGCCCCTCTGGGGAACAGACGCTGCTAATAGCCGCCCATTCTGGGTCAGACGCTATTGTGCTAGTTTTGGTCCGCCCCGGGTATTTCATTTCCCCGTGCCACCTGTATCTAGGAGGCTTTCCCCTATCCGCCACCTGGGGAGGCGCACGATGGGGGACTAGCAACCTCACACGGGAAGCTATTAACTAAGCCAAATTAAAAAAAAAGCACAAAGAATAGTTACATCAAAGTTATGGGTACTTTCAATGGTTTACCTAGTAAATTAAAGACATTAGATATTCAAAAATAACACAGTAAAAATAATATTAAAGACCGGATAAGAAGCAATGAATAATAATAGAATGATTTGGTAACTTCAGAATGACTCACAAATATATCTTCATATCAATAATAAAATCTTAATACGGGAATTGCAATCAAATCTAATAAAATGGATCCTTTTAAACATAGTACTAAGAATGAGTACTAGAATTTATAAGAGTTACAAAGTTCAGTATAAGAAAATGAACACATACTCAAAGTGTGTGAATAAGCTGGCGGTGATGGTCAGTCCAAGTCATCCGATTGGAATGGAATATCAATGCCTAGCATGTAAGTATGAAAGAATGTAGGTAAAGTATGTCTGGAGGTTATTGCGTTACCAGATACCGCAAAACTGACCTGCTTGTTATGTTTTACTAAACGTAAGCAGAACCCGCGAACAGGAAATTTATTTCCTCTGCTGGATTTGAGGCGTTATTATGGGTTGGTGCGTCATTGTAACAGCCTTGAATGTTCTACTTGTTTGTGAATGCGTCCAATTTACTTTGTATTCAATTTGTAAAATTTATGTTACTCTGTTAATAAATAAATAAATAAATAAATAAAATAAATTGAATAGGCCGTATTGTAATGAATCCTGTTATCTATCGATTCACCTGAAATTCTGCTAATCTCTTATTTGAAAAACTGAAAGCATTTTTGATAACTACGCAATGATTACAATTCCACTAGCAAAAAAAACACAAAATGCTTTATCTATAAATAGAACTTCAAAAATGGAAACCAATTAGGGTTTAATTTTGATAACTCGTTTCCTATCGGCTAACATTTTCGCAATATTAACGCATTTTGATTAGACTAAATGAGAAAAAAATAAAGAGTGCAAAGTTCAGCACAAACGCGTGGCGGCCGTAGTTTAAAATGTATGATTGCTAGTAAATGAACGAATTGATATTTAACTAAAATTTATTGAGGTATTGTATTTTTTAGGCATCAGATTTTTGTCTATTGTTATTCACGCTACCGATGGCATATTACTTTTAAAAATCTAGTTTATCGTCAAAGATGTTTTGAGAAATTTTATTCTGAAAATGAATGGGTCTTTCAATTTTAGAATAACTGTATAATTTATGGGTAAATTTTACCAGCAGTGGAATCTGAACTGTTTAAGTAAATACAATCACAACAAAAATTAGAAAACTAGGACATACATAGAGAATGAGGACTGTCATTGGAAATGTGTAAAAGAAAACAAACTACTAATTATATTAGAACAAGAAAATAGATGATAGAGAGGATATAGTGCTTTACAGGATGATTTAAGCTTCACCTTCCTAAGCATCTTGCCTGAATAACAAAAGCAGGTTTTCTTGAACATCTGTGTGAATGAGTGTATTTACTTACGAGGCCCCGCATTGGCAAAACTAGGTTCATCCTGAAACTAATATTTGGACGATTAGTACAATATTTACAAAACTTCCCCAATAATCGTTTCTTCCCCTGTAAAATTATAAACACTCAAAAAAGTACATTTATTTTCACCAGACTTTAGCTACGACTTGGCTGTATGTACAACATATTTAAATAAAATCAACGTTAAATAATTAAAGACTAACCACACTCGAACAGACTTCAGTAGCAAATCATAAATGCTAAGTATATAACGATTGTATTCATGTATGCGCAAAAAAGAGTACGTAATTAGTCATAAGAGTATGCCTAGTACAGATTGGTATAAATTCGCATAATTAAATTAAAAAATAATATTTTCTGGAAGAGAGGTTTCAAAAAAAAACGTACAGTAAAGCTTAAAAAATTTATTCCACATTCCTACATAACAGTCAACAAAATAACAAACACAGACAAATACTTAAATTAATTATCGATAAGGCACAACATCGGCAAAACAATATTCAAAGTAAAATAATCTAATATAACCAAAACTATGCATATACAAATAAACACAATTAAAAATAGTGATATGATCAATTCTTGAAAACCGCATAGCATATATTACGGTTGAAACTTAAATTACATTTTATAATTATCCAAAACAAAATAACTTAAAATAAACATCAAATCAGTATATTTCGAAACGTTTTGAAATAAAGCATTAATTGAGAATTAGAAGCTCGCATAATTAAGCTTCTAGCTTGTCACACAATAAGTCAACGTATTTGTTAATATTTAAAATGCGAGTTAAATACAAAAATATTCTTAAAATGCGACTTTTTTAAAGCTATGCCACTAAATTTGGTTTCATGTGCCAATATAAAATATAATAAAATAGTACTAAAACGTGGAGCCGAAGAACCACTTACGAGAACATTTCAAGCACAGGTCATAACTTGCTTCACGCACTCTGTTACAAACCTATGCTTGTCATCCAAAAGACTATCTAAAGAATCTTCCAGGTCCTCAAAGGCCTGAACTGAAAATCTTTTTCCCTTCAAAGTGTGGAAAATTTTGGGATCTCCCATAAAACCAAGCGAGTTAAGTTCAAATGGCATATGGAGAGCAATGTCTGCGATTAATCCGTTTTCCACCGTCATGGTTACATTCAGAGTAGATGAAGCACCAGTATTGCCATGCAAAAGTGATCCAGGCACCGTGAATGATTGTGTTATGTCGAACTTTGGTGTTGCGCCATAACACCAATCCCAGCTGCTGAATCTATTCCGTATTTCATTCAAACCTAACAAAAATATCTTTTTACTACTTAAATTACAACTATTTAAGAAAGTATGTGTTTGATAAATAATAGAAGTGGAAAAGTCGGCTCACGCAGTAAACAACAGTCTCGATAAGATTCTAGTTGACCCCCAAGCCCGCAACGATTATGTGAACTAATCTTTATATTATAACGAAACAAAATACCACAACGCAGCAACCTCTCAGAACTTTAAATCTGACCTTTCAAAAAACAAAATTGATGGCTATCGATTGTTTTTAAATAAGTTTTTGTTGAGTTTTTCATTGATTAGTGAGTTTCAGGGTATTTTAGATATGCCTCAGTTACAATGAGATTATCTTGAAACTTTTCAATCGACTGAGCTTACCAGGGAACCAATTATCCGTTGGGTTAATTAGATGAAACCCTTTTTGTTGATGAGCCAGTTCCATCCCGCCGTCTATCAAGCTAAGTGCCCTTGTTCTTAAAAACTCCCAACCAACCGCTTTCGTTAAACATGATACAGACGCACTTGGATTCTCTTCACAGACATTCATTACTTTGGGTGAAGTGCTGGTTCCGATCGCTCCTATATTAGGTGCCTGTAAATAAATCCTATATGTAATGGAGCGAAGTGAATGAAAACTTGACAGACGATGACATTGTTTTTCAAAAGTAAAGTAATATTTCCGAGTAAATTTAGAACTTCTAGTCATGGGCAGGAATAATAAGTTGTGAGTTAGGGAAGAAATTTGCTGAGGCCCTGATCCGGTATTTTGCTGTCTACGTAACAAATAGATCAAGACAATAAGTTTGAAATGTGGAAGGATTAACAATACAATGATGTTTTAATTGTTTTTATATATAGTTTTTCCGGTTTACGATATGAGAAAAATTGATAAAAACTACAGGCTAATTATTAAATAATTAAACATTAACAACACTGAAACGTCCTAAAAAGCCTAATTGCCTTAGAGAAAAACACTTAAGATTCGCGTTGTGAGAAGGCCAAGCTAATACATGTGTCTGAATTTTAACAATGTTCTTGATGGAAAAATAACCGGATGTTTTCGACGGAAATCTTGCTCTAAACCAGTTGCAATTAATGCAGAAGATAAAGTGTTATGAACTTTTAAAACAGTAATTGACGACATTCCTTTAAACATGATCCTTTCAATTGAAATATTTTCCTGTGTCTTATTTTCAACTTGGCAACTTACTCGTATTCTAATTTTGCTTGCACCCTTTTAACATAAATCTAGAGGCCTATCTTTAGATTAGCTGCACAAGTTATTTAGAAATAACCACTCGAAAAATGTTTATGAATATGAAAAAGAGCCGCGACATAATACCAAAAATAGGACTTGTAATGGGACAGTAATGACTAATAATAATAATAATAATAAAAATTCTATAATATCCACCAAAATCGAAAAACGTTAAAAGTATCCTTATATAATGAACTGGAGGAAAAATTAAGCAAAAACACAAAAGATAGGACAATCAAAATAATGTTCCTGCGTTGATCAATTTAAATTACATAATTTGTTCAAATCAACATTGTTCATTCATAAGATTGTTGGATTAAAGGAAACAAATTAGTGATATTCACGAGAATTAACCGACTGCAGCCTACAAAGACAATTTTCTGGCAATATTTTTGAAATTCTACACTGAATCTTTCAAATTGACGAAAATAATGTATTTCTATGATAGTGTTTAAGTCCGAGGTTTTCATTAATAAACCGATTTTGTTGATAGTGAAATAAAAATGTTTGTAAAATAAATCAAACTGTGATGATGGCTAATAATAAATAATTTATAAACTTTGATAGATTTAAATCATTATTTTAATCTGGTATGCAGTTATTATGTTTTATTTTCCGTTTGTCCTTTTTCTTCTTCACAATTATTTTGAGACAAACTCAAGAATTTTTCAAATTTATTATATTAGCTGCAATTTTTAATTTTATTTTAAGTAACTGAAAAATAACATTGAACATTGTTCCTTTTCAACTTTTCAATCCATGCAACTAGCACAAAATTAGATGAAAATGTCGACAAATTACCACACATTCAATGTGGTCTTAAAAAATGAATTCCTCGTTTCTAACTTTGCTTTCAAGAATTGAATTTCAAATTATACCGATAAAAATGGAGTTGGCGGTTTTATGTTTGGATGCAATCGGCACCTGGAGACGTAACAAACACATAATAAATCGAATAATGCTTATTGTAGATAATTATGGTTTATTACTCAATTTATTACGTAAATATAAAATATGTATTATTCAGACCAGAGAAGATGTGTGATGGTAAAGCTGAAAGAGTTCCAGATAAATTTAAACATGGAGTGAAACTGTAGATAGCAAAATGTGTACCTTTTTACATTTTTACATATGTATTCTAGTAAAGAAATTGTGTGACTAAATCCAAACAAATCAAAGGGATCCAAATAATTAAATCTGTAAACTCACATCTCCATGGTTTGGAATAACCATATTGCGGGTTACTTTGTTTGATGCAACCATCAACGACATGTTATGATAGCAGTTTTTCTTGCTTAGTTTCACTGCTTCACTTGATATTTTCTGGCAAAAATGTTAAGGAAATGGCACTGATTTTTGTGATAAGTATGGAATACATTTAAAAATGACGACCTGTATATCCTAATTCATTTTTGAATGAAAACAAGACCAAATGATGTAAAAACCAGGCTCTTATGCTCGAAAAGGGGTATTCCCGAGACATTTTCAAAATGATTAAATACTTGCTGATTTAAAAAAAGGATACTTTGCTTCTCAAAAACAGTCCATCCTCACGTCCAGTTTTAACTGAGCAATTTAACTCCCTAAAAATGCTTCTTGCTATAATTTCCTTGTTATACTTTGGGTCATGTTGATCCCTTGTTGAAAAAAAACTCATATTCAGACTGCCGTTATCTTGATACACTGCTCCCCCATTGCTGCTTCTTCGGGCCAAATTGACTTCATTTTCAACATTTTGCAAATCAGAAAATCTGGTTTCAGTCCAGGGATTTTGGTGTTTTCCAATAACAATAGATGGATCATTATGCCACAGCAACAAAATAAGATGGTGTTTGAAGTCAAAGTTTTTATAAAGCCATTCTTCTAACGCTAAGTTGGTGTAAATATCGCTAGATTGAGATATAAACACTGACTTTTTAATATGTTTTTCCTGGGACAGACTAGAGTTGGAAAGTTGTCTAACATTGAGGCATTTCAGTAAATAGGCCATTCTCTTGCATGAAGTTTGGATAAACGCCATCTTCATAAATATATGCCTAGGGCCTCTAAGAGTAATGAACACAAGTACTTTTCAATATCGTTTCGTAGGTGTTGTGCCCTAAAAAGTGGCTCAGTGTGTCAAACTGTGTTGTAAACAGGCGTTTTTAGAAGCTGAAGTTAGAGAGATCAGATAGTCGTGAAGGCTGATGGTCTGGTGCAACCACTTCCAGGTTTGGTGCAGGGAATTAAGACGAACACGCAGTCCTAGACAGTCTTTAGGGGACCTCAGCATTCCTCTCTCAGCAGCCAGATTGAGGAGAAAGAATAGCACTTGTAAATAGTCAAAACCAAACTCTTCTCAGTACACTTTAAGACTTTATCCGTAAAACACACAAGAAGCACTAAGGCATTGAATATTTGGGCAGCCGAAGCTAATAAATTTAAATACCAAATCTGTTAATATCAATTATGTACAGTTAATATTCAACTGGTTGGGTGACATGAGCAGTGCTTTACTTATATCAAAGCGTTTCCAGTGGGGGTCATACGTCTCATGGGGGGTCATTGATAATAGCCTTTATCATGTAGACAAAGGCAAAACAAGACCCAATTAATAGCGATATTACTTTGTATCATTCGCTCGAGCAGTGGTTTAAATGATGCGCAGAAAAAAATGTATAGTTTACCCTGATCATCAGCTGATTAAAATGGCCTGATAATTTAAATACTCCTTTCCTAATTAAACGTAATTCATTGCACCTACCTAGATTGTAAATCAATTAAAATCTAAGCTAAACGGGACAATAAACAAACAACATTTGATGTTGATATTATTCTTGACAGGTGCCTGCCAACCTGGGAGTGATGCCAGTAGAGAAAAGGCGATGTATCGAGATTACTGGGCTACTATCGAGGTAATATTGGCAGATGAGCTAAAGATTAATAAAGTATTTGAATTTTTATTGATTTTGTGTAGATTTTGTCAGATATTGTATTTTTTTCCCGATAGTTCATTAAATTAATTCGACTGGATTTCGTCAATAAATTTTTATTTTTTTGATTTTTTAATTAAACAGAAAACAATAATTAATATTTATAAAAAAATAAACAGAAAAGTGAATATTTTAAATAGCATCCTATTTGGTAAAAACGGGAGTATTGGAAGAAGTCGAAATTGAGAGTTGATTAAATATCCTTTAATGCATTTCAAGTGAATTAAATTTAATGGAATTGATTATTTAAAGGTTCCAATTTAATAAAAGATTTGATGAACCGCAAAATTGTGACGAATTTACTTATTGAGAGTAGACAATTTTTATTTGTATTATAATTAATTTAATTAATATTTGTAAAATAAAAGTTTTTGCGGGGTAATAGTACACAATAAGTTGTACAATCGTTCTGTGGCAATAATATTTTAAATTTAAAAACGAGTTGAACTGTTAGAAATTGTTAAAAATTAGCTAGAATTTCGCACTCATTTTTGACCTCATTTCGATTCTCAAAAATTTGTTTTCTGAAAGAAAAAATATTTTTTGTAATAAATTTAAATGTTTATCCTAACTTCCTTAATTTTTGTCAACACATGGGTGAACATTATTTGTGATTTTCTTCAGTAGTAGTATAGTACAAAGTACTTCAGTACAAAAGATAATTAACGCAGATTGTTTTCAAAAAAAGCGACTTTATGCGCTTCGAAAAGATTCTGTCCAGGTTCAGGATTTTGACCAACTTGTCTTCATCTCAAGGACGTTTTTACATTTAACTTAAATTTAAATCAGTAGATTAAATTTGAAGGAAATAAAATGTTTCATGGAGCGCAATAATTCGCAAAAAAACTAATTTCCTTACACGAAATGTATGCAGAAATATATATAAAAGTTTTCTTGTTCGTAAACCTAATATCTCAATAACTGATTTGGATGAAATTTGGCGCGAGTATTCTTGTAATGTCGAATAAGGGAAAAATGTAAGTAAGACCTAAAAATAATTTCCACAGGAGGGAAATTCATGCGGAAATAGGGTATTTTACACTTTTTGCTATAAAGTCAATCATAGCTTTATAGCAAGCGAAAAATTTTTTGCGCAAACAATGTTGGTTATGCATTTTAAAATGCTGAACTCGGGGACTCGGAACTCCAATTGGGGAAAAAATTATGTATGAATACTAAAAAGTTTAACAACAGAATAAAATAAGTTGTCATTTTATCACCAAAAATCACGTTTTTCAGAGCTTAATCGATTTTTCGGGAAAAATCATAATCCGAAGACACTGATTTTGCTTATATTTGAATTCAGCAGATTAAAATACATAACCAACATTGTTTGCGTAAAGAAAATTTCACTTGCTATAAAGCTATGACTGACTTTACAGCAAAAAGTGTAAAATACCCTATTTCTTCATGAAGTTTTACTTATATTTTTTATATATACTTACATTTTTTTTCACACTGTGCGCCACCGGCACGACTAAATCATAAGTGAATACAAAATGTTATCACAAAACATGTACTGTCGTGAGTTCTTAAATCATATCAAACGTAAATAAAATATTCCAGGCGGTATCCGTAATATTAATTATAAATGTGATTATTTAAAAAAATTTCTTAATATGGTATACAGCATTTTACGTTTACTGATTACTTAATATTAAGAAAAACTTGTACTTTAAAATTCAGTAAGAAATACATCAATTAACCAACACCTTGAATAGAAAAATATAAAAAATGATCTAATTGAGTCAAAAAACCTTTAAATTTCGTCAAAAATTAATCCGAAAATAATGTTAATTCTCAAACTCTCGAATAATCAAATTTCACTTGAGCTTTTTGAGTTTCGTTCATGCAGTTTTCTGTATATCTATGTAAGTACAGTGTGGTTCATAATTAACCATTTTGAAGAAATATTATTAACGCCTAAAATATTTATTAGATGTGTTCTTCCTAAATTTAACAGAGATTTCCTTTGTATTGAACTTCCCTTGAGGAAGTAATGTGTGGAGTCCTAAAATAAGATAAACGGCTTTAAGTGTTTGTGCCTTAATCCTGCAAGTGTACATTTTGGTACACGTTAAGAACTAGTAGAATATCAATTAACAGTGGCAATTTTTTCCACATTCACAACACTTCCTGGTTCTGAGCAAAAAAATTAATTATTTTTTTACGGAATACACCTAATGATCACCTGTAGTTACTTGAAATTGAACCAAGCGAATGCATATTGTTCGATTCAGTTTAAATCTTGAAGTAAAGTAAAGAATAAAAAATTGTATGATCGGTGATTTTGGCAAAGAAGTTCAAATAAAAAAAAAATTGAAAACCCTTCTATGGCTGAAGAAGATAATAGTAGGAAACGTATAAAAAGCAAACAAAAAAAACGGAAGGTTGCGGATGAGTACAGGCATTTTCAAGAAAAGTGCGAATTTGATTATTTTTTCACTTTCGTCAAAGATAAAGCTGTATGCTTAATAGGCTCAGAGAATGTGCCGACATTAAAAGAATTTCACATAAAAAGGCATTACGATACAAAACATTAACAACAATAAAAAAAACTTAACAGGACAACTCCGGATAGATCAAATGGAGAAAAACTCGGGAAAACAACAGGCTATTTTTAAAAATCAAGGTATTTTATCAAATACGGCATTAAAGGCTAATTCTATTGTCAGTGAAATATTGGGAAAAAAATGAAACCCTTTGCGGATGGAGAGATGATAAAAGAATGTCTGACTGCTGTTGCAGAAATAGCATTTCCTGATAAAATAAATATTACTTCAAACATTAGTTTATCAAGATTCACCATTGGAAGGAGAATTGAAGACTTGTCCGAGAACATAGCAACAACGCTTCGTGAACTCATTGCAAAATTCGAATACTGTTTGAATACTTTGGCACTTGATGAGAGTTGCGATATTAGCGATACAGCACAACTAAAAGCTATATATTTACGTGGTATTGACACCAAATATAATATTACCGAAGCATTGTGTTCACTGATTCCAATGCAAGGGACTACAACCGGCAAAGACCTGTACGATGAACTAAAGTCTGTGTTGGAAAATTCAAGACATTAAAAAGGTTACAGGAAGGGAAATATTCATTAACCACTGCATAATTTACCAGGAAAATTTATGTGCGAAAAGATTGAGTTTGCCAGATGTATGGCTAAGTCGTTTTTAATACAGAAGTACGTTGGCTTAGTAGAGGTGCAATGCTAAAAAGAGTATACAACTTACAAACCGAAATACAATTGTTCTTGGATATCAAGGGATATGCCTTTCCTCATTTTGGTAATAAAGAAAGGATGTGCGATTTTGGGTTTCTCATTCACATGACTCAGTATCTCAATGATCTTCATTATGTGGAACTTCAAGGCATAGGACAGTTTATTCACAATTTGTATGTTATAGATTGAGCGCAAATTGAAATTGTGGAAACAGTATCTTTTGCAGAATAATGTATCTCACTTTTCACATTTAGAAAAAGAAAACGTTACCACTTCTCAAAAATTCGCCCAATATATAGACATTTTAATCAACGAATTTCAATTACGATTCCAAATGTTCAAAGCTGAGAAGACAGAGATTTCCATGAAAAGGTTTTCCTCGCCATTTAATATCGATATGGATACAGTTCCCGAAGACTTTCAAATGGAAGTGATTGACGTGCAGAATAATACCGATTTAAAAAACGTATTTTTCTCAGTAAACATCGGACATTTTTATAAATCTTATGTGAGCCCTGAGAAATTTCCGCTTTTGACAAAAAATGTAAAGCAAATGATGTCTCTGTTCGGAAGTACGTATGTTTGCGAATAATTATTTTCAACCATAAAATTAATGAAAAATGACCACCGATCAAGACTGAGTGATGCACGATTAGAAAGCTGCGTACGTGTAGCTACCTCATCAATTCCGGCTGATATTGATCAGCTTGTAGCGAAAAAACAGTGCCAAAAATTCGTTTTTCTGTTCTTTTCTTGTTTTTTTGTATTTTGCATTCAAATTTGTATATGAAATCTTTACTTTTTTAAAAAATTTATATGTTTTTATTCTAATGTTTATTATACGTAAAGTTTTGTAAATTATTAATAAGTGTTACTTAATGTGAGGCGCGCCAAAAAATTTAAAAATTTTTATTGGCCCGTTGAATAAAAATGTTGATCACCCCTGCTTTAGACAGTTTGTCATACATCTGCCGAATCAACTGAATTTGATCCAGAATTGCGGACATTTTCATGTTCTTCTGCTTTTAAATAAATTGTTGTTTTTACATGTACAATGCATACTGTTGAAATATTTTTACGGTAACAAGACGAAAAGCTAAAAAAGTAAAAGGAAAACGTTTCTGCAAAACGGGTTTATAAATTTTAATAAAACTTTGTGGATAGTGAAAGCTGTAAAAGGAGCTTATTTCCAATTATTTTTCTTTACCAGTGGCGTGCATACCGCTATATTATTGGATATTTTTGAAGTAAATAAATCTGGTATTTAGAAGAATAAAAAATAATTCTTAATTGACTGTTCAATTCTGAAAAAAAGCACCCTTTCATATATGTCGCACGACCAACCGTTTTCCGGTAAAAAAAACATTTTTATGATGAAAATAGACTAGAGGCAAGCTGCAAAATACAGTCGTGTCTGGATATAACGAACTTGAAAAATGAGCTAAAACTGTAAGTAACCGAGTAATAATACAAAAACACAACAAAAAAATTAAAGGAAAAACGTTCGTTTTAACCGAAAGTTCAATATAACCGGATTCATTATAAGCGGAATTTACTGTACTTCATTAGCGCTGCTAAATAGGGCTCAGAAGTCTATTGATGTCAATGGCAATAATTTTCAGCAATTATTATAAATACATATATTAAGTCTGTTATAAATGTAAGTAATTCTTAAAATAAACTGTTTCGTTCTTTGTTTTACCATTGGTTCATAATGTGAAATTCCATCATCAAAATGTTTCTTTTTACCGGAAAACGGTTGGTACGACAGTAACAACAAGTCCCTTTTTCTTCAAAATTGAACAGTCAATTAACATTTTTATTCTTGAAAAAACCAGTGGCGTGCGATTTTTTCTTCAAAAATATCCAATAACATAGAGGTATGCACGTCACTGATAAAAATTTAAAAAAATAACATAATTTGAAATAAGCTCTTAAAGCCTTCACTGCCCACAAAGTATCATTAAAATTTATCAAACCATTTTACAGAAATGTCTAATTTGGGTTTTTTAAGATAATGTTTGACACCTGTATTTCGAAAACGAAGCTTTTGCGGACCCTTGTTTATTTGGATTCTTGTCATATTTGGGGAAGGTCTACTTATCCTGAATTTAGGGTACTTATTTCTGAGACACCCTGTACATACAAGTGACTAATGTAAAATTACTGATTCAATTGTAATTAAGAATACTATTGAACCGTTCTCAGTGTCCACATGTTTTGCCAAAAGAGAGAATACTTTGACAGAAAAAAAACTTTAGTATTCAATGATTAAATGTATAATAAGGTTATCGTGAAATATGGGACTTTGCATTCTTTATCAATGCACTAAAACGTTGAAAAACTTGTTATCCTTGGTGCATTCGAAGCGTTCATGTATGCGACTTTCAATGAACCAAATATTTATGCATCAAACATTTAGAAACAAATTGCGCGCAAGACATTGTGTTTAACATCATAGTATAATTACTGCAAATTAATAATGATAAACACAAAAACTTGTTAATTGGTCATCTTCATAATGTTTCAAAAATCGCAATCTCCATTTCTTCTATCTTATGTCGCGTTAAAATTAAATGGTGTCTCCTAATGTGATAAATAGCCTCTTATACACTATGCATATGTGTGTACGTACAATCCATATGCTATCACATGCTTTTATGCTATCAATCCAAGGTTGGCTTGGACATTAAATAGTATTTAGCAAACAGACCATATTTTGAATTAATATGTTATGTACGGGATTTATCTGGAATATGTTAATCCATAGGAAAAAAATTAAAATCTTTTTTTCTGTGTTGAACTTCACATTTGAGGAACTTCTCAGTGCGAGTTTCAGTTTATAATTCGAAAAATATTATGTCATTCTGGCGGTATATTGAAACAGTTCAGGAAGAAACAATACTTACTATTTTGATCCATGGCTACCCGAGTTTTACTGATCTTTGCTCTAAAATATTAATTCTACTGACGCAACCAACTGTTAACTAAATATATCGTATTTGTCATTGTTTCAATAGACTTTGCTTAGACTTTACTTAAATGTGTTTGAACACATCACTATAAATGTATTTACAGTAGGACCCCGATTATCCGTGCGCGGGTTATCCGGGCTGCGGATTATCCGTGCCGTGATTTCGCATTACATATTAAAATTATATTATTAATTAATATTATTGGGCAGAAAGACCGATAGGCCAATAGCTTTTTCTAAGAAATAAAGATGTTTACTATTACTACTACTACTACTTATATTTATAAAGTTTTATCGAAATAGCACGAAAAATGACACTTCTTCTTCTGGATAATGCTCGTTCTCATCCCAATGAGGCAGCTTTAAGATCTGACGATATAAACTTCTATGTTTTCTTTTTCCCACCCAATGTTACATCTATTGCTCAACCCACGGATCAAGATGTTATTGAGACAATGAAACGCCTCTGCCGAAAAGAACTTATGATGAACTTGTTGAAGTTGATCTAATGAAATTTTGGAAATCGTTCGCTATCAAAGACGCAAAGTTTACAGTGGCAAATGAATGGAGTGGGGTGAAAGAAATAACTTTCAAAAATGCTTTTTATAAAATAATGACTAGAGGAAGAATAAAGCATTGTAGAATCTGATGATAAAGAAACGACCATAACAGAACTAACCGCATTAGTGCGCAGCGCAGATGAATTCAAAGAAATTGATGAAACTGAAGACGAAAAGTGGACTCAGTGCGATAAAAATGAGCCAGGTTATCAAGTCCTCAATGACGATGATCTTGTCGCACAAGTTTTGAATCAGCCCGGAACATTACAACCTGACTCATCCGAAAATGAGAGCCAAGACCAAGAAAATTATGGGACGGTATCAATCAAAAGAGTAACTAACTGAGAGGCTGAAGAAGCTCCAATGTTCTACTAGACTATTTTGAGCAACGAGACTCTTTCAAAAGCATATTAACCTAAAATACATATCCGATCTATTTAAAATTGTAAATGCCAGTTAACATATCCATGTAGAATTTTAATTTTTCTTATTTAGTGTAAAAGTTTACTTATGTAGAATTCTATTTTTTTGTTGTATTATCTTTTTATGCAATACAAAAGTTAGTTTGAACTTATGAGATCTATTTTTTGCATACAAACATATGTACATACATACATATGTAAGAAATGAATGTTTGGATTATCCGTGCTTTTCAATTATCCGGGCCTCGGCCGGTCCCGTGGAGCACGGATAATCGGGGTTCTACTGTACATGTAATTGCCGAAATTTTAAGCAAAAAATAATAAAGGATTTGCCAATCATACATTTTAATTACAGTTTTAATTGTAATAGAGAAATGTAAGTCATCGCTCAAATCTCTGCATCGGTTGCAAACGAGCCTAACTACAAGAAATCCAAATTAAAAGAACCTTTTACGTATTTCCTTGCACAACACAGTACCCACAAGTGAAAGTTGTTTTATTCAAGTGAGTGAAAACCTTACTGAAATAACAAAAAAAAAACTGTTGAAAGTAAATAATAAAAATTACCATAGATTTACTTTAAAAAGATCAATGGTAATAACAACTGAACTGGAATTTACAATAAAAACTGAAGTAAAAAAATAATCAGTCAGTTTATAACTTTTGCCTGTTTGGGTTTTTCATCTGGTACTCATCTCATCTGCTTATAATCCAGATATTAACCATTTTTGTTTGGTAATTATTAGTTGATATTATAGGTTTGTAAATTTTAATTTTTCATATCATAAATTCAAATAACATTTCCTAAATAGAAACTTACCTGAAATGAATTATCTTCGTTCAATGTTTGATGTCGTTATTTAAACTATATAACAATTGATTCAACCAAATATAAACTGTGACACATTCTTTTATTAATTCACAAATACGGTAACATTTAAATGTATACATGTGTTAACAATATTTTATAAATAATCGGTGATATATTGAACGAATAAAAACAATCGTTAAATTTCATTCAGATTTCAACAGATTCACTATGTAAGATGTAAGAGAATCACTATGTAAAGATTTTAGAGTATAACTTAGGTAAACCATAGAAGAATCAAGTTTTGTTTTAGTCATAATTTAAGATGTTATAATTTAAAAAAATATATGTAAACAGTTAAAATGCGTATTAAAACAAAATGAAATACATTAATAAACTTTGTCCATTCAAAATGCGCGTAACAAGCAATAAGCGAGATGAGCATAAATTGTACGAAATTATTCAGTGAAGCGTACGCCTTCATATTACACAACATTGATAAGTTAATTTGAATAATATTTAGATTTGTAAAGTATAGAACTTTTTTGTCACAAACTATTTAAAAATAGTAAAAATAAAAATTACGGAGTTATTTTCCAATTTGCCACTATATACCGAATATTTCATGTTTTGATACGCATTTTAACGTGTGGGCTATATGAATCAATACGATAAGCAACCTTATCTATGTCATGTCTTTTTGATCAATAACATGACCGACTATAATAAAAACATGCATCAGGGTCTGCCTCTTTCAAGATATAACTTATATAATAGTTTAATTGAATTCTTATCATACAGTTGTTACATCTAATGTATTGTCATTAACCAGATAAATATAGTTCTCGCACAAATTATACTAGGTGCCGCAAGAATAACTACTGGGATATATTTGGCTATTCAATGAAGTCTAATTAATTTTAATTTATTGCAAATATTAGGTACTACGGTTACTTAACATTTTAATAAATTCATAACAGTTGTCTTATATTTTCTATATTAATTTACGTATTGAAATGATTGAGGTTTTATGTTGTATTAAACTAGGCTTCTTCCAATCTCACTGTAACAATGTATCCGGATTTTCCCCATGAGCAACCGAGAAAAATGAAGTTATTGTGCAATTGAAAACCAGATTTAAACGAGAAAATAGTTCAAAATGAATCAGACGTTTGCCCAATGAGCATGAAGTGATTTGAAAGAAATCTAACGAGAAACAAAAATCAGACAATAGACTTAATAAAACTCATCAAGGTGAGTGCCATTTTTTCAGAGCATTTCATATAGAGGCATTCCAGAATCTGCTAGTCTATTATCAAACACAAATTGATTACAATTCTCGAGGTTATTTCTTTTGTGACCCATATATTTCAAAAAACATTTCATGATAAATAATTATGTGTAATGAGGGCAAAAAGGCCATTGAGTCAAATGTTCGGTGCGTAACATTATTGCCAAGCCAAGCTTTGAAAATGTTTTACACCAAGCTTGAGGAGTTACATATATCTATAGGCCATTATGGTCTTTAACATATCCCAGTATAATTTGTTTATATTTTATCTGGCATTAATTTATACACAATATAAAATGCTAGCAAATTGTCATTTGATGATACTTGAAATGATTTTATAATGGTAGCTAAAATGTTCTATCGAGAGATCAAGTTAACGAAATACTAATTAACATAACCATGGATAAAATTTATTTATATTTAACAGTTTTACAATTTCAAAATAAGCTCAAATTTGACAACCTTTTAAATTTTAGAGTCTAGCACGATATACAAGCCTGGTTTTAGATGCTCTTTACTTAAAGCTTCAATCATTTAGGCCATCCGTCAATAGAACTTAAAATATACATATCTATAAATGAACTGCTTCAGCTCTTTGAGTCCGCTTGATTTCGTCGGAGCTTTTAGTGAAGAATACCTAAAGAGCCGCTGTAAAAACACTAGAGTATTTAATTTCTATTAGACGGTATGTAAATATATAATACAATAAACTTCGGCAGAAAATCTACATTAAATAACATCAACAGATATTTTCTTGAGGTTATACATATATTCTTGTTCAACATTGAGTTCCCTTATTATGCAATATCATGTATGTAGTTGTGTAAAAGACCGAATCGGTGTTTTTATGATGTTAACGGCTATAAATGTTGGTTAATGATTAATTTTCGTTCTAATACACAACTATGGAAATAATTCCAATCGTTATAATACTCAGAAATTTTCTCATTTAGCATTGCCGGGGTTAGATACTGTAATTTTTATAAAATTTATCCGCACCCCCAGATATAATCGTTTGTGACGCATTCACAGTATAAACAACAATAAACTAAAGTTCTACATATTCATATTAAACCTAATCTAAAGATTACTAAAAGAATATATACAACTTAAATTTTGAGTATGAGTAAATCTCAATAATTGTAATTGTCACTTGTTACACTTACAAAGCATACGAGAAACCAATATTGCTTCTCAATAAACTTTGCACATAAACTAAATCAAACATTCAACTGCACATCTTCATTATAATACAATTATTAAAAAATTTTAAAAATTTTTACACAATCATTTTCTCAGTTATTTACAAATTGCAAATAAATGTTTAGGAAGATATAGTATGTAGGTTGAAATATCTGAAGACAATCAAATCAGTTCAGAATTGTCGAATATAATTTTATAATTCCATACTTCTAAAATTAAATGCGATATCACTAGCATATTTCAGTGCAGATTTATTTTACTACATCATATTCTTGAAAGCATGTGCTGCAACAATAATTGGCAAATCGAACTCCTAACATGCTACAGTAAGGTAAAATCTGCACAATAATTATTTAGATAGTAATATGGCTTTGCTAACTATTCCAGTGCAGTTGCAGAAACGTACCCAGTACTATGCATTTTAAACAATCAATTCGATTCTACGTCAAAATAAAACAATAATATCTTTTGTGATGTTGAGGTATCATGAGAAATAAACTTATCAATTATTTAAAGTGTTTATGACAAGTTGAAATGAGCCCGAATTCCTCAAAATTTGATTTACAAGATTCGCAAAAATGCTTAAATACTATATTTTTATTTTATTTGCTTTCATACTTATTTCAATTCTAGTCATCGACTTCACTAACTGACACTGATACAGACTGAGAAATATCTAAACAATAGCTTGTAATTTTATTACAAAATTTCCTCGATATGAAACAATCGAGGTCTCAAAGTATATAATTTCGTTTCATCGGCAGCCGTTATAATAGTGTTTTTGAATTTTAGGATTTTATTTTACTATTCATTATTTGTTGAGAATCTCATAGCCATCGATACTTTTCCCAAACCGAAAGGGTTATATTTGCCTAAATGCCCAATTACCATAAATCTTGCAGATGTTCTTAGAAAAAAAAACAGAGAACATTTTTGTGAAACTTGTCGCTTACAGATTGTAAGCTATAATACTCAATACATTTCTATCAGATCGGACTAGACATCATATCACTAAGTAAATACATTACTTTAAAAAAAAGTAATAAACAAGTATATGTAGGTGTTTGGTTTGGTAGGTGATGTTTGTTAGTAACAAGCCCAATACCCACATATACATATACAGGGTTATTCACACTATACGGTACGGAAGTTTGCGGTTGACCCGTTTGAATTTTAAAAAGTATTATTTTATGAATTGGCAGACGCCTACCGGGCGCACATTCTAAAAATATTTTTGTAATGTACAGGGTGTCCCAAAAGCCCTTAAAGTATCAAAGTTGTGTTTTTTTTTTAAATGGAATACCCTATATATTATTGCATTTTTGGATTCTCTGAGCAAAATAAGTGTCTGTTTTAGTAAGGTTTATAATACCTAAACCTTAAGGCTTTTTAAATAATACGAATTTAATCAAAATCTAATCTAATTTTCACGTGTCAAATACTTTAGAAGTATTTAAGTTATGTCAGCGTAATTTATAGTGAAGTGAAACAAAATATAATATTTTATATCCCAATAATAAATAACTTACCATGTTATACAGGGTGTCCACAAATTTTAACTAATCAAATAAGAACTTTAAGTGGCTATAACCTGAATAATTTAAATACAACCCCATATTTTTTAACTTACCAGGAAATGCAATTTTTAATTACCTATCGAATGGTATTAGGATGTTAATAGCTAAGTGTTTGCGTTTTTATAAAATACGCCAAATAATCGTCCTGTGCAGCATTTGAAGTTGTTTAATTTAAGGTTCCAATGTATTTAAGTTGCCTATGGCATTTACACATGTCAAATCATTTATTTTATTTGTGTTGCTTAGTAAAATGAAAAATTATCCAAAAGAAGAGCGTATTGACATGATTTTCACCGTTGAAGAATGTCATAAAAATTGTTTATTGGCCTCTAGAGTTTATGCTCAAAAGTTTCCTGAAAGAAATCATCCTAAGCCAGCCGTTTTTAAGCACTTATTACAGCAGTTTAAGGAAAGTGGCAGTGTCAAGTATAAAACATCCATTACAAGGAAATCTGTCACTGAAGATGCAGAAAATGTTTTCACGGTAATTGGTTCAGTTATTGAAAAGCCCAATATTAGTCAAATTCTAATATCCAAAAGTACTAACATTAGTCAATCAAATATTTCCAGAATTATTGAAAAGCACTACTTTTATTCTTATCAAATTCAGCTTTGCCAAGAACTTTATGGAAATTATTTTGAAACCGAACTTAGTTTTGCATGTGGGTGTTAGATAAAGTGGCAGAAAATTAAAATTTTTCGATAAACTGTTATTTAGTGATGAATGTACTTTTCATAACAATGGTCTCGTGAATAGACACAACTTTCATTATTATTCTGATACGAATCCGCACGAATACAGGGTCATGAAAAATCAAAATATGTGGTCAGTTAATGTGTGGGGTGGAATACTGGGCCCATATTTATTTGGACTCTATTTTTTTGAAGGACATCTAAATGGTTTGATGTTTCTCCAGTTTCTAATAAGCCATCTTTCAGTATTATTAGAAGAAGTCCCTTTAAATATTAGAACCAACATGTGGTTTCAATTGGATGCAGCTCTGCCTCATGATCATTGCGAAGTTCGGCAATTTTTAAATGCTAACTTTGAAAAGAGGTGGATTGGCAGAAATAGATTTCAAAATTGGCTCCCCAGATCTCCGAACTTAACTCTAGATTTCTTTTTGTGGGGGTACATAAAAGGAATTGTCTACCATATGCTTCCGAGAACTTCACACGATTTGAAAATACGCATAAGAGACGCTTTTAAAACTGTAACTCCGCAAATGTTGTCCAGAGTTAGCAGTGTTTTGAAAAAAGAACTTACAAGTGTCTGGAAATGAACGGTAAACATTTCGAACATTTGTTATAAATAATTTGCCTTTCTTTTATGTTATTGTTGATATGTAATTTAGAGCTTTTAATTTAAAAAAACACCAAATAGCGCCCAGAACGATTATTTGGCGTATTTTGTTAAAAGGCAAAAATTTAGCTATTAACATCCTAATACCGTTCGATAGGTAATTAAAAATTGCATTTCCTGGCAAGTTAAAAAATATGGGGTTGTATTTAAATTAATCAAATTATAGCCACTTAAAGTTCTTATTTGATTAGTTTAAATTTGTGGGCACCCTGTATAACATTGTAAGTTTATTATCATTGGGATATCAAATATGATTTCTTGTTACACTTCACCACAAATTACGGTTACATAACTTAAATAATTCTAAAGTATTTGACACATGAAAATTATATTACATTTTGATAAAATTCGGATTATTTAAAGAACCGTAAGATTTAGGTATTATAAACCTTATGAAAACAAACACTTATTTTGCTCCGAGAATCTAAAAATGCAATAATATATAGGCTATTTCATTTAAAAAAACATAACTTTGACACTTTTAAAGCTTTTGGGACACCCTGTGCATTACAAAAATATTTTTAAAATGTGCGCCCGGTAGGCGTCTGTGGATTCATCAAATAATACGTTGTAAAAATCAAACGGTTTACCCGCAAACTTCCGTGCCGTATAGCGTGAATAACCCTGTATATTATTCGGGTACGATACTGTACAGTCGTTTAAAAAAATATTAATATAATTAATAACAAAATACAACTATACTTAGGGCAAGTAAACGATTCGAAATTATATAAATTGAAAAGAAAACAATCTAAGGGGTTGTTGTTCAACGTGAAGGACTAACGATATACGGATTTATGGAAGTGGTACGTCCACTTTCACGTAGTTTACCGGGAAATATCCGGTACGACCACCAATACTACCTTCAAACCAATTCTCATCAATTTTGTTTAGAAGTGTAATAATATCGTTTTCCTATAAAAAAAACAAATTATTAAAATCAATTCAAGAAAATTTATCGCTAACTCGATTTACAGTCGCGTTTTATATTCATCAGCTTACCTTGAAACTTAATTCACCCGGATTTTCAGCATCAAAATCGTAAAGAGCTGTGCAACATGGCTGTCTAGTCATTGGAGTTCTGGCAGGAGATTTCATGGGGGACGGCAATGGAGATGCTAATGAGAATCGAACAATGATAAAAATTTGACAAAGCCAAGGGATCCTATAAAATTTTAAAAACCATTTTACACAATATCTAATCACCACTGTTTTATACCTTTTGAAGACATTTTAGTATGAAAACGTAATTTTATTGCCCAATAATGTTAAACATCCACGTAATGACTAATGGATAGGTGGAAAAACATAAATATTTTGTGGTATTAATTTCTATAGCTGCCCTGCTTTGTCAGAGAAATGTAATATAGTAAATCATTTTTTTAAAATTGTGGTTACTTTAATATATTAGGGATGATTCAATTCAAAATTGTCATTCCCTCGGAGGAGCTATTAGGATTTACTTGAAAGATACTGGAAAAACATTGGAGTGAATAATTCTTTGATGAATAATAACACTTCAAACTGTGATGGTATATTTTATTCATACATAATTTTTATTAATTTAGTTGAATTTATTTCACAACTCGAGTTGAAATTAAAGGATCCAATAAAAAAAATTGAGACCTTTTGCAGAAATGTTCCCAGAATATGTTGATATTAACTGAATACTTTTCAATATATGCTATTGAAATACGTATTCCCTTAATTAAGTATTTACGATCTGGAATATATACATAGACTAGTGTTTTCTGGAACACTCTGATCCAATCGCAATAGCAAGTTTTTTAAGTGAAAGCGTCTGCGCTTATACGTTTTATGCAAACAATACGTTTAATACAAAACGATAGCGAAAGACGCTCTTTTCTCTCACTAAGCATAACTCTGCATATGAGTTGTATTTGAGATAAAAAAGATATATCTCTGATTTTATTTCGTCGTTAATAAATTAATTTGTTCATGAAAACACAACTGTTATACACACAACATATTAATATCGTATACAAAAGTTAGGCGAAATTTAAATCTTATTTAAAAAGATATTGTTTGTAATTTTAAACCATAACCAACCACATTTTCGAAATAATTTGATTTCGATTGATCTTGAAATACTGCATGGTTGAGAGTTGTCATTCCTTTGCATTTGCAAATGTACATTATTCGTGGAAAAAATACTATGCAGTATCGGGAAATAAATGCAAAATAAATGCTTATTACAAATTTAAAAAAAAAACAATTAAATTACTCCTGTTGAGAGCACCAGTCATCTGAAATTTAACATTTTAGGCTCTTGTTTCTTTACCAGATTTTACCATAAACAAAAAAAATAACAGATACAAATCGGCTCACTGACAAGAAATAAAATTGTTCATTTCATACGTATACTATTTGAATGATATGTAAAATTATTATTATTCATCATCACTGTACAGGCAGCAGGTAATAGAGTTTTTTTTTCTCTAAAAAAGTAATGGGTGACTCCAAAAACAATGCAACGTCTCAAGATACTAAGCGTAGAGCTTTTTTAGACAAGGCTCTATGAAATGCAAAAAGGTTGCTCTTAGGGGTCGAATTTCTAGGGGCTGTAATTCCGCAAAGAAAGGCCAATTGGCAATAATAAAAACACAGGTAACACATATATTTTCCTTTAAGAATCTGTTAGCGAATGTCGCCGCATTTATTTCCCCATAGCGGTATGCAAAACCCATTGGATGCGTTAGGGGGACTTGATGTCTGAATAGCATCGGAAACATTTACTTTCTAACAAAACAGGGGCGAACTTCAAAAGATATTCTCAATGAAAAATTCATACTTCTCATCCATGCATGACTGGGTTTACAGCGAAGTGTCTGTTAAAATGTTAGAGGTAGAAAACTACTCTATTTTTTAAACATTCAACAGGCAGTGTTAGGGAACTGTGTACGTTAAATTTATAGCAAACCGCTCATAACATGCATATAAAAGCAAAGCATATGATCTAAGCCTATCAAGCCGATTAGTGACTGGAAACCGGCAGAAATATTATGTAGTTTTGTTCCGAAAATAAAAATATAGAATAATAGCCCAATTATATCGCATATTAAATGGCATAAATAAATATATAAAATATCTGATCAATCATTACTGACAAACGGAAACTACTGCATACCAAGCAACGCGCGCATTGCTTTCAACGACTTAATGAAGTAGTTTGCATTGTTTATGCGTAATTTCAGCTCACTACTGGCAAAAAATGTATTTCACTACTAACGCCGATTATAAATAAACATGAACAATATTAGCAAATTACTCGCTGCAATCTGTGCAAACTGATTCAGAGCGTAAAGCAAATTCTGAAAGATGCGATTCAATTGAGCAGCAAGTTACCATTGGCGGATTGCTGTCCAGGGTGCAGTTCGAGTTGCTGTGGCTTATGTTGAGGAGAAGACACTTGCGAAGAGCCTAGTAACACATCTTTGTCAGAACAACAACCCAAGCAGAAAGAGAGACAGGGAAATCGGGCTAGCAGCGATCCCATTGTGCTAGTAAACTGTCGAGTTATGTACTACCCCTCAAATTACTTATTTGATTACCACTGCCAATCCACTGTACCAGGGTAGGACTTAGCTAGTTTGATACATTGGAAAGTAATTAAATTTACACACATAAACACGGGTATAAGATGGAATACTAATCACTGCGACGTAAAATCGATTTGATTAAACTACGCCTTCGCTGATATAAAACTGAGTGTTAGTGGTTTAAAATAGCTCAAAACGGAGGCAATGATTGGATATCAGCCAATAAGGTGTTTTGTTTTCTTTACCTATTTCGAAAATACGCAAAAACCGGCGTATCAACACTTATTTATACCTAATAGATCTTAACCTTGTTTTTAATTCTGGATGCATTCAGTGTAAATAAAGCCAGCTGTTCAGCCAGAAGGAGCATTCACATGTGTTATACCTCTGTATTGCTGTAAAAATAGAACGAGAAAATGTTATATCAGCAAAAAGTAATATTTAAAACCCGCTTAACCAAGGTCCATTTGAACAGTTTCCAAGTTAATGTTCAGTTTGTTTCACTTAGTTTTAATTTTTTTTATTGTCAGCATAAAAATTTTGTATCATCAATAAAACAGCATTTTTAATAACTATTACTTCATAAACAACGAAATGCAATAAACGAACATTGGATTAGTAGATTTAGAAATCTGGCACTCTATTTACCATTACTTACTAACACTGGAATCTAAATCAAAAGTTAGAAGATCTGTAGTTGCATCTAAATAAAAAGAGATAAATCCATGACAGTCATTCTGTGGCTAAAATAATACTTAAAGACATAGATAGACACCAGGAAACAAGATCCCGTCAGTATTGTTTCATCTCTAAATTTTTTTTTCAGGTATAATTTTCCATAAAAATGTATAAACATTTTTTAAAACTTTTGTCAATTTTTTTTCAACTTCAAGAAACATAATTCATAATTTGAATCAACTGCTCCCAATAATAAACAACCAATAAGTGTTATAACTCACGATACATAACACTTTTAGAAACACTAATTCCAATCGATAAAAAAATACCATTAAGATCACCTGAAGCTAGTAATAATATGCGAAGAAAACACTAATAAATGAATAAAATGAAAGAACTTTCTTAATGTCCCGATCAAATGTTTTAAAAGTTTGCTCTAACATACCCTCACCATGATAATGACTTAACGCTTTCGTGATACTAACTAGAAAAGTATTTTTAGAAAATTGTGTCTCATTAAAAAATATATATTGAGGGACCTAAACTACCATAATTGAGATTCTGAGAAATGTATAGCTAAGCCAAGCGGAAAAGCTAAACTTTAACCCGTGATTTTCTCGCAAAATTCAACATTTTGGAATTTCACTAAAAGACGCTCCGAAACTAACTCAAAACTTTTATGTGTTGAAAACAAAAGTGAAAAGCTCTACTTTATTAATCAAACTTAATAAATGTGTTTTAATCAGTTCTTTGCGTTTGACTTTTCGATAGTATTTCGAATTTATTGTAGAGTAAAATTAAGCAAAGGTAAGATTAAAGTCTTCAAAAACAACTAGAGCACAACAAGTAAAATGCCTTCGTTTTTATGATAAAGGTCCGCACTTCAAACCGAGCACCACTCAAAGCCCCGAATAATGGTTAACATCTGCTTTTTAAATGAATGTGGCACCAATTTCAAGCGATATTTTTTCAAACCGTTTCTTTTGAATACATTTATAATTCTGACTTAACTTATTTTAAAAATAAATTATTGTATATATTTTCCTGACTATATTTCTATTTAATCCAAAACAAATTCCTGGGTTCCAGTCAATATTAGTATTTATTGTTAAAAAAAATTTTACAAATACGTTTCGGTGTCTTTCTCCACCATCATCAGTTTGTCTAAAATACACATTCACAGTTATCATTAATTTAAAACAAAAGCTCTGCTAAAATATACATACTAAAATACAAATTACAAACATATTAAAAAGTATATTAAAAACATAGGTTCACAGGTGATGAGTCAGGATAATCATGTTCGGGAAAAGACTAGAATCTATTGTTTAAAGTTTTAAATTTTACTCACATGTATGGCTGTTTCCACCTTCACATTTGACAAGCTATTGAAAAATCTTTACTTTGTTCAATATGAAGAAAGAATAAAGAAACTGTTTATATTTGGCTTTTTCTTTGCATTCTAGGAATATCAATTGCTCTGCAATTCTTCAATATCAGGTGTTTATATTTTATGTAGTTGGTTTACTTAGTGTATGTGTTCATTTAATTAGTGTATGATGTACACAGCTGAGATTGTCTGTGTCTGATCTAAAATGCATTGCATTCTGATGTTTTTAAATTTGTATCATTAGATGGTCTCTTCTCTTATTATAATTATCTTCATTAATCAATATTATTGCGTTGTCAAAATCAAAACTATGTAACTTTTGTTGTGCATGTTGTGCTAATGCTGTTCCATTTTCGTTAACCTTTCTTAAGCTATATTTATGTTCGTATATTCTTTTCTTTAAATATTGTCCTGATTGACCTATGTATGTGTTGTCACAGTTCAAACAGTCAGTCTTGTATGTTACATTAGGTGTGTTTAACTTATCACTTTTAGGTTTAAATTTTGTGAAACATTCCTTTGCTAAGTTGTTTTTAGTTTTTTCCGCTATAGAAATATTATGCGGTTTTAAAATATTTTTTATTTTTGTGTTGATTTCTGGAATATATGGCAATGATATATAGTTGATTTCACCTTCTTTTTTATTATTGTTATTATTTATGTTGTTCCATTTATTGGAATTGTAGATTTTATTTATTCTTCGTTTTATGATTGGTTCGAAGAATGATTTGGGATAATTGTTCATTATTAGTATCTTTTTTTATGAATGAAATAATGAACAACTATCCCAAATCATTCTTCGAACCAATCATAAAAATCAATAAATGGAACAACATAAATAATAACAATAATAAAAAAGAAGGTGAAATCAAGTATATATCATTACCATATATTCCAGAAATCAACACAAAAATAAAAAATATTTTAAAACCGCATAATATTACTATAGCGGAAAAAACTAAAATTTAAAGAAAAGAATATACGAACATAAATATAGCTTAAGAAAGGTTAACGAAAATGGAACAGCATTAGCACAACAAATGTTACATAGTTTTGATTTTGATAGCACAAAAATATTAATCAATGAAGACAATTATAATAAAAGAAGAATCCATGAAATGATACAAATTAAAAAAGATCAGAACGCAATGAATTTTAGATCAGACACAGACAATCTTAGCTCTGTACATCATACACTAATTAAATGAACACATACATACACTAATTAAACGAACTACATAAAATATAAACACCTGATATTGAAGAATTGCAGAGCAATTGATATTCCTAGAATGCAAAGAAAAAGCCAAATATAAACAGTTTCTTTATTCTCTCGCTTGATATTGAACAAAGTAAATATTTTTCAATAGCTTGTCAAATGTGAAGGTGGAAACAGCCATACATGTAAGTAAAATTTAAATCTCTAAACAATAGATTCTAGTCTTTTCCCGAACATGATTGTCCTAACTCATCACCTGTGAACCTATGTTTTTAATATACTTTTTAATATGTTTGTAATTTGTATTTTATTATGTATATTTTAACAGAGCTTTTGTTTTAAATTAATGATGACTGTGAATGTGTATTTTAGACAAACTGATGATGGTGGAGAAAGACACCGAAACGTATTTGTAAATTTTTTTTTTAACAATAAACACTAATATTGACTGGAACCCAGGAATTTTTTTTGGTTTAAAAATAAATAAAATCCTGGGCAGAAAGACCGATAGGTCGATATCCTTTTATTACTAATAAAGATGTTTACTACTACTACTACTAAAATTCAGATTTTAGTAGAGTTAGTTAGATCCAGGTTTAGTTAGAGAAAAGGGCATTAAGAAAGTTGGTTCAATAAAAGTCCGCAATTATTGACGTTAAAAATGTAGAATGAATCTGTGATTCATTGGAATACTACTGCAAACTTTAACTGTTAGTAACAATTTCAAGTCACAAGCAATTAATATAAGAAACCAGCCACCTAGAAGATGAAAAACAAGCTGTTCCCAGTGATTGAAAATGAATGGAATGGTAAGGATCCAACAGTAAACAATACACTTGAAAGTCAAATAAAAACATAAACGAAACCTGAAACTTAATATAATAAAATTAACGTTTTCATAAAAATCAGCCAACAAACTTTTGTTAATTTCAGGGAGCCGCAGAAGTACTACAATCTATGTTACGAGAACAAAATCAGAATAAAATAAACGAAACCAAAATAAAAATACCTTCGGAAAAACTCCAAGGATCAAAAGGATCGGGTGGTGGCATTTGTTTAATTGGCACCGTTTTAGGTGCAGGCCGTCGAAATTCGTTAACGCCATTGGTGGGTTGATTCTTATGGCTTTGACTATATGAATTACTCGTGCTGTGATTATTGGATAGATTAAAATGATTCGAGTTTGTACCGTTATATCCGTCGGAAATAGCAGTCACACCCTCTATGTTCAAGTCCGATAGAGTTTTTGGTACGAACTCTACTTTAGGACGATTTGCTGCCTCTTCTCTCCTAGAATCAATCAGGAATATGTTATAAATGTTTGTATTTTTATTTATTGTTTAATAAATTTCCAAGAAATTGTAAATGTTTTTCCAGTGATTCTCAATTGATTCCAATTGCAAATATAAATATATAGAAATTATGTGAAAATATTTCCTCATCGTGTATCGTTGCTGGTTTATACTGCATCTAATATATCTAGTTTTTACTATATGTCTATGGAAATGCGGTTGATTTACACCAAGTGAAAATTTGAAGTCGAAAAAGTATTTACTCAGTAAGGAAATGAAAACAAAAAAGTCGTACATAACTATTCTAAAAATAACTTATTGCATCATACTTACTTTTCTTGAAGGGTTTCAGTGAGAGTTTTAAGAATATCTGTGCATTGGCTATGATAATCAAGTAAACCTTCTGCGAATGTTGCTAATTGAGATATTTGCTCTACCTGAAAAAACATCATTTGTCTCTCTAAATCAGGAATTTGCAGTAAAGTAAATGTTGGCAAATTGTTGCAAACAATAATTATTGGCCTACAGATTATAACATTCATTCAACTGATTTATTCGTTTGATTCGTATAGAAGTAATTACTTTTTCGCATCGCTAAGTCCGATCAAAACTCAATTTATTTGACCTATTTTGATATGTTATAAGCCGATTTTCTCTTTTGCTTGACTTGATATTTAGCAATCAATCATTCTGAAGCAATCGCTATGCCCTAGCTAAGATGCACGCCGCGAAATTCTTTGTCATCTTTTTCGAATGAGTTGTATGTATAAAACATTTAATATGTATCAATATATTGCGCGACAATTGAGCATCAAATTCAAAATTTAAATATCTTTAAATTCATGTTTTCCAATACTTAAAATAATTTACACGTTAAAAATACTGGCCAACAGAAATAAAAATTATTATAATACATTTCTATTGCTAAGTGCTACTTTACATTTATCTTATTATTAAATATGCTTTTTCTTTTGCCCACTTACACTTACGTCCTTATAGGTGCACGAAGAAACGAGTTCATAAATATTAAATTGCTTATAAAAGTATATTAGGAAATAAATATGTCTAAAATATTATAGGTAAGCAAGATTTCTTTACATCCAACTTTTATTTTAAAAAAATAATGAAAAATTGAGTCTTTATTTTAAAACAGAAATTTAATTGAGTCAGTGTAACATTGCATAAATGTAATAAATTTTCAGTATTATAGATTTTCAAATTTAGTTCTAAATTGTACAGAAACGTAAACTCCAAGATACTTAAATCAATATACTTACATCATTTTCTAATAAGTTGAACATGCCCATTTGAGCAAGATGCAGAGATTCCGCGAACTTTTCCTCGGCTGTTTTGATTTCATCATCTGCAATATTTGACCCTGTTAGGTAGTTAACAGGTCAAAATAAAAAAAAACATGCAAAATTAAAAAAAACATATATTAGGCAATAAAATTAATCTAAATCTAGTAGTAAAGTAAATGTGTATCTTAACATTAAATAGAACGGAGGCAGGTGAAGCATCAGCGAGTGGCCGAGCTGACAAAATTTTTCTTCATCCTTATTTAAGCATTACCGAAATTTTAAATCTGTTACTGATATTTAAACCGTAATTAAAGCCAATCTGTTCACGCAGCTAATAAATAATTAACGTGTAATAAAATGCACTTCCAAGGTATTAAATGTGTTCTTGATCAAAGTCTAGCAATTTGGCGAAATTTATAATTAGTTCAAAATAAAATTCCTTGGTATCAGTCAATTATTTGTTTATTATTTCATTCTAAAAACGTTTCGGTGTCTTTTTCCACCAGCATCACTTTGTCTAAAACACACATTTAACACATCGTCAATATAATTTTTTTTTAAACATTTTTTCTGACAGAATTTTCTGTCAACATATACACACTAAAATACACTCATTATAACATATTAAAATATTTTGAAATCTCATCGGACCAAAAGGTGATGAGTCAGGACAATCATGTTCGGAAAAAGACTAGAATTTATCGTACAAAGATTTAATATTTACTTACATGTGTAGTTGTTGCTACCTTCAGTTTTGGCATGAAATTGGAATATCAATTTTTGTCCATCGTCGAGCGGAAAAATAAAAAACTGTTTATACTGTTTCTTTTAGTTTAGCTTTTTTCCCCTTCATTCTGAGGATATGATTTTTGGTTTGCAATTTCTTCAATATACCGGGTGTCAATATTTTATGTTTCATTCATTTAATTAATGTATGATATACAGAGCTACGATTATCTGTATCTGATCTAAAATTAATTGCATTGTGATGTTTTTAAATTTGTATCATTAAATGGTCTCTTCACTTATTATAATTATCTTCATTAATCAATATTATTGCGTTGTCAAAATCAAAATCATGTAACATTTGTTGTGCATGTTGTGCTAATGCTGTTCCATTTTCGTTATTTTTCTTTGAGCTATATTGTGTTGTCACAGTTCAAACAGTCTATCTTGTATATTACAGTAGTAGTAAACATCTTTATTTCTAAAAAAGGCTATCGACCTATCGGTCTTTCTGCCCTGTATATTACATTAGGCGTATGGTACTTTTTTTTTACTAATTTTAGATCAGATACGGACAATCTTAGTTCTGTATATCATAGAGTAATTAAATGAATGAAACATAAAATATTAACACCCGGTATATTGAAGAAATTGCAAACCAAAAATGATATCCGCAGAATGCGAAGGGAAAAAAAGCTAAAGTAAAAGAAACATTATAAACAGTGTTTTATTTTTTCGCTCGATGATGGACTAAAATTACACATGTAAGAAAATATTAAATCTTGGAACGATAAATTCTAGTCTTCCCGAACATGATAGTCCTGACTCATCACCTTTTGGTCCAATGAGATTTCAAAATATTGTAATATGTTTTAATATGTTGTAAGTGGATGTATTTAAGTTTGTATGTTGACACAAGATTCTTCTTTTTTAAAAAAATTTTAATATTGACAATGTGCTAAATGTGTATTTTAGACAAACTGATGATGGTGGAAAAAGACACCGAAACGTTTTTAGAATGAAATAATAAACAAAAAATTGACTGATACCAAGGAATTTTATTTTGAATTAAATTAAAATACAGTCAGCAAAATATACAAAAAAAATTATAATTACTGCAAAATATTAATTTTTCCCGATGTCACGCCATGTTAATAATTCTGCTTCTACGTTGAGATGTAATTATTAGCAATTGAAGAAATATAATCTTCAACAGTCATAGTGTTCCTTATGGCTTTACAAAAATGGTTTTTAATTTTTCAGCGTATATATTCTATACGTAAACTTATATTATTCAATTATGATCATTTTGTAACCGACACAAATGAGAAAGAATATCAAGTATGCAATGCAAATATTTGAAATTAAATTAGGGCTGTGAATTTCAAATCTATTTAGTGCACGAGGACGTTTGCACATAACACTTGAACCTGCATATAGACGCATAATCCAGAATATGAGGAAAAGTAAAGCAATCTTAGCAGAATGAGGTCATTATAAATGTACATTTTCCTTTCCATTTCAAAAACCCCACATTAAGTTTTCTGCTTGCTATTTGTGTTAGAATGCTCGTTTTTTAGTAGGCGAATAATAATATTAGCATAACAGTTGACATCCACTATTATTCATAATTTGATTTCGGCGTTTCAAGTATTTTTTATTTATTTAATAGTTTGATTATTCAAATTTGAAAATTTATAAAAATCGTACGAAGTGCTCAAAACTCTCTTACTTGTAAGCCTAAACGTCACATAAATTCCATTAGAAAGGCAATAGATCCAAGAATTATTTTAAAAGATTTGAGAGATTATATTTATTTTTGTATTTTTATCTCTGGAGAGTTTAATCCATTGTACGTCAGGTTCAGCCGAGATTAAAAACATCTTTGATGTGAATTTCCATTCAAGATTTCTTTCGTATTATAATACAATTTAAGGACGATTCCGGATATGAAATTCGTGGACTACTACAATAGAAAACAGGGAAGTTTAATATACCCTTATAAGAATACGAATTAAATTTTTACAATACCTTATGCGACACACTGTCTAACATCAATTTGAAATAAATATATTATATATTTACAGTTTTCTCATTGCTTTTGAGCATATATGTACATAATGTATATTAAAAGACAACGCAAACGTTATATATTTACTCAAAGCAATTTTCCCTACTGTTTACTTCTGACTGATTTGAGATTAATATTTACATTTACCGGGTAAATCATACGTTTTTATGAAAGTACGTATTACGCATGAATACTAGAAAGGCTCACAAATAGGGCATCACTTTAGAAACTTTATGCAGAGTATTGTCGATTTCATGAGAACTACTTAATTCCCTGTTGATTGAGCTAAATGCTTTTATGATACGGTACAAAATATTGATGTTAAAATCTCTAATGTGTATTAAAAAAATCATGAGCATGGCTTTAAGTCCATATGACAATAACAATTTTCACACAGTTGAAAATAATTAAGCATTAAATTACCAAATAGATATTATATGGAACACAAATTATAATTATTAATTATACGGCGAATAATCAAACGCCATTAGGCTGATTTAATGAAAGCTGTTTGGAATACTTCATTAACTAACCAATAATGAATATCGAATATCAACTCGCGAATACGCAATTTAAAATATTTCAAGTAAATTACACTCGGAAGCGGAAATCCCTACAATTTCAAGTCTCCCCTAAATTATTAATACCTACTCAAACCCAACCGGGTAAAAGCTGAACAGCGAAAGGAGATACATGTTTTAGATAGATATAAAATATTGATGTAATGAATGTTCAGCTAAAGAGCACGGCATTAAATAAAGTAACGCGAAAAGCCTTAGATGTATATCAAAAACGCCATGAGTTTGTATTTATATTAAAATATGGACTATAGCTAATGCACACGCCCCATAAATTGATTAAGCTAGATTTTTCGGTGATACATGTAAATAAAATTGCATTTTAGTGGTTGATGCATATAGTATAAAACAAGACAATTTTCTATTAAACTAGCGATAAAATTATACTGGTGAATACCAAAGTACAATACAAAAGCTTAAAAGACAATAATAATATAATATAAAATCACTACAAAAACGAATTTGTATATGTATTTATGTATATGTATAATTTTGTATCTATATTCAACGGGATTTTAAATAAACGCTTTACCCTCAGATCCCTCGGGAGATTTTCAATACACATTTACAATGTTTACAAATTATTTGAAATGTAATATTGTTTGGAGGTAATGTACACTAAAGAAAGATAATGATTTTAATAACGCGTTTAAATTATTATTTATTATATAAGTTTAAAAAATCCATATTAGAATAAAATGATGACGACAGTAAAATTAAGTGAAGAAAATGTAAATATTTGTTTCAATAAAAATATATCGGTAGCAAAGTTAAATGTTATAAACATATTTCTAGTAGAAAATATAAGAATCAGCTAAAACTTCGATATCTTAACAGGCCTTTGTATTATATCGGCCTTTTCATCCATTTTCAAAGGTAAAATTTCACACGCAATAAACTTCTATCGCAAGTTTTATAAAACATGAGATAACACCTCAAACAATGTACAATTGTATTGGTTCTGATAGCAAACAATTTCAACATCAAACAGACCAAAACTTTCGATAATGAATTTCGACATAGTATTTTCAATTAAGGTGTTTTCCAAAACCGATACACAATTAGCTGCCCTTCGAACAGGGCTTTTAGGTAATTTACCATAATCACGTGATATTGCACTTCATATCCGAGTGTTCGTGTTAATTAGTCAAATGTCTCAAACAATTTGCAAATATTGCGAAAATTACTGAGTATATATTTTTAAATATTGTGTTAATTAAAGTTAAGGTATCAGAAGCGCATATAATATTGATTTTCTGATTTTATCAGGACACTGAGTATATTTTATATATATATATATATATATATATATATATATATATATATATATCAATCACATCAGATATCAATCACCGAACGTATAACAAGCTCTTATATTGTACCCTCAACATTACGAATTGCATAATATTTGCGTGTTTAAATTTACAAGCGTGTGTACAATTTTAAAATAATATTAAACATTACATACCATGAGCGTTGCCCTGGACCTTTGCAGGGCTTGAGTAAGGACTTAATCCTTTTAAAGCTAAGTTTGAACATGCAAAAAAACAGAAATAAACTTGCATGCTTATTGGTATACTATCAACATAATTAATTCGTAATAAATACCATTATATTTGTTGAAGGCAATGGTTGAAAAACGCAATTTTCTTAAATAACTACAGATTCGTTAAATAACAGTAATTAAAAGATGTTATTGAAATTCCTGAACGCCGTCAATTAATTATTTAACCCAAACCATGTTTTGTAATCGGCAGAACAAATTGAATCTATGTACACAATCCGAATTTTAACAGCAAAAGTCCGCAAGATAATGGCGTAAAAATCTCCAATTGTCTCCGCTATAATAGCACTATTAACTATTTTCGGTGTCACAATAACTGAAGTTAAATGTAGTTACGGAACCCCAATACTTATTTAAGCACTTGTATTACTGCTATTATGGTATTTATTAGGCAGTGTTTAATAGAAATAATTTAGAAAAACTGTACCTTTTGCCTGCCTCCTACGCTTGCAGTCAAAGTCCAGTCGCCGACCTTGTAATTTCTTCCGATGATGCTGGAAGAAGTCAAAAATGCAAAATTTTTAAAAATTCAAATATATAATTAATCGAGACTTACTATAACTTCCTTCAAGTCTTTGGTCTGGAGATGATGTAGAGGTTCCAGAAAGTTCTGTTTAATATTATCATCTAACGAATACTTCACATCCGCCATTTGTTTGAGTGCCTCGCCCATTTCAACTAAAGCATTGCCGAACATGCTGTCATCACCTAATTTTCTACCATAAATTAACATGCAGTCTCCAAGAACTCCTTCTGGCTGCGGGTATGTATTGGACTTTGCTTGTCCACTTAATTTACTGATCCCTTTTACAGCAGCCATCTTGGCTCGAGCAGTTGGATTAGGTTGCAAAAATTCTTTTGTTTTCACTTGTAGCTCTTCGACTAATTCAACTGTCACGTCCGTTTTCTAAGATAAAAGAGTAAATGTACCACAAGTAATTTGAAAAAGATATATATTAATATTAGCGGAGATTCGCGATACTTCGTATGTGTTATTTCCATTTTTTCTGAATTCTCAACGGTTCGGGAAATATTGGAATACATTTTTGCTACCAGAGGACGAGATAATTTAATAATTAACAACTCGGCTAGAATTAGAAAAAAATTGCTGATTGTCAAGTCGCTAATTCTCATCCTCGACACTTGAATTCTTTTTAATTGTATGTGTTAATGATAACAACATGCCATCAATGTATTCAAATGAAAAATACACGGGTAGAATGTTCGTGTATGGATATTGCAACGGAAGTACTACCACCTCAATGAGAGAAAACCAACAAATATATGTACTTTAATATTCTTCAAAATACCCTTCGTACATATAATTTTTTTGGCAAGCCTGGACATGTCTTCAATGTGGACGAGACAGGCCTTCAGTTGAATAACAAGCCAGGACAAGTATTAGGAGCTAAAGGTTCAAAGAATGTGGCGACGATAACTTCAGGGGAAAAGGGAGAAACAATGCGGAAGGATATTTTCTTCCCCCTTTCTCAATATTCAAAGGAAAAAAAACAAGAAGTCGGAGTTTTCTGATGGCATGCCTCCTGGATCGGCAATAACCATGAATCAAAAATCTGCTTACGTGAACGCTGATATTTTTATGGATTGGTTGGATTGTCAATTTCTACCAAGGAAGCCTGCAGAACCCGTACTTCTGATATTAGATAGCCATACGTCGCACACCAACAGCATTGGTGTTTTAGAATTATGCGAAGCAAACCACATAGTCTTAGTTTGTTTGGCCAGCCACACTACACATTTCCTGCAGCCATTAGACCGTTCATTTTTTAAAATTTTGAAAGCAACAACAACACTTATCAAGCATGCAACAACTTCATAAAGACCAACCCTGGACGAAAGTTAAGTAAATTACAATTCGGTGCACTTCTGAACACAGCGTGGACGAAATCAGCAACCGTTCGGAATGGTGGCTTTAGAGCAACCGGAATTACTCAATTTAATCCAGAAACTATCCCGGATTACGCCTACAATTCTGTTGAAAACGGTTCTGCTGTCGGTTTTCAATATAGGCGCCCAGGCTCTCCTGCGTTGGTATACATGATATCTCTATTTCCAGAATATTTAAAAATAGATGTTTCAAATCAACCCGCTCTCGAAAACAGAATTTCTCCGCAACCAGGATGTTCACAGTGGGATCCTCCACAATTTTCTGACAAGTCTACTACTGGAGAAGGCGAGACACCTGCTGTAGAAGACGAAACACCTGGCAAACTTTTAGACCAAATTTCCCCGTCCCTAGTGTTCAGGCCAAGGCCACTTCAAAGCGAGAAAGACAACTTGCAACAATTTTAAAGGCCTCTGAACAAAGAGGAAAAATTAGGAGAACTGCTTTGACGAAAACTGTGAAGTTATGCTCTAAAAGAACCCAAAAGAAGAAATCAACTGTCAACATGAATTCCAAAGAAATCCCTTCTTCTGATAGTGATACCAATCCGGACTTAGGCTCAAAAGACGACGTTGACCTTATTTTTGACTCATTCCAATGTATTCCTGGGTTTTCAGTCAATTTTATTGTCACAATTATGGTGTTATGTGATGATTTTTGACGAAAACGATTGTGCCGGATGTGGAGAAAATAATAATAAGACTACCCTCAAAGATATTTGTTGTGTCACCGATGGATGGATGCGATGCTTGCGGAAAACTGGCGACTAAGAAACAGAAGAAACATGAGTAATGGTTGAAGTCGTTTGTTCTGAGTGAATTACTGTTTTTCTAAAGGATTATTTGGTAGTCTCTGTAACCATGGCATGGTGGTCGGCCTGACCCGGACAACTCGGGTGAGTCCGACCAGATGCGCATTTCGTTTTTTGTTTAATAGAGTTCTAGTTATGTTGTTTTTTCACGGTTTACTTACAGTTTTAAAGTTTTCATGCTATAATAGTAGTATCTTGGTGAAACCCCTGTGTCGTAAAATAAAATTCAGGCTACTGGAGCACTTTGCAAAAAAGTGGTCGGGCTCTCCCGGACTTATACTATGAACTCGATATTTTATGAACCGTTGAGAATTCAAGAAAAATGAAAGGAATAATTTTTACAAAAAATTAGCCAAATATTTCATATGCGAAGTATCTCTAATATCTCGGCGGACACCCTGTATAAATTATAATTGATATACTCTAGGCTGGCTTCAAATGGAATTTGATATTTTCATACATTCATTTCTATGAGCTTATGAAAGTGGTATTCACAAAGCAACAATAAAATTCCAACGAATTGCCTTCTCCTGTTAAAAACTGACAAATTTCATTTGTTTTAGGTCGCTACTAACTTCTATTGCGGTATCTGGATCAACTTTTATTCACGATCATCCATAAATAACTCAATGATCTTTATCTCACAATGTTTCAGTTAAGTAAATTAAAACATTGGCAGGATGAGGCGGTATGAGCTTTAGATAACAAAGGCACATTGCTATTGTTCTTCCTTAAATCCTAAAAATATGACTTTTGTCCAAGACAGTAAACTAATTTAGAAATTATGAGGTTTTCTCAGGCATGCTTTGAATAATCTTCGATGTGACGGTTGAACTTTCAGAATATCTTAAATTTGCGATTAAACTTGTCTTATTAACTCACAATTTTCAAAAAAAAGATGAAAAATCTATATTCCACAGTTCATATTTGATTACTTTAAGAACAACGCTAAAAGCGTTTCTGTTTTTGCACTGTGATGTTCATTATACAATAACTCTTAGTTCAAAAACCATTAAATGTGTTTTATCGTTGATTTAATAAGGAAAAAATTGCATACAAATGTTTCAATGTTCTGCAAAACAATCAAAGTTAAAAACGGTAACGTTTGTTTTAATGCTATATATTATATACAGGATGGGCCAACGAAAAGACCGTACCCCTATTTATGACTTTCCTTGTAGATTGCGAAGAAAACGTTCGAACACGTCAACTTTGATTTTCAAGAGGACATCTTTCTGACTATTATTGCATTATACAGGGTGTTTCATAAACAAGATACTTCGTCACTCTTTTGATTTTTAAATGGAAACCTACCAGTTTTATGATTTTCCGATCCTGCCAGAAGTTTGTAGTAAATTTGGTAATGCATGTATTATAAAATTAAAACGGTTGAAGACGTAGTATCTTGTTTATGAAACACCCTGTATCTGACAGTCAGCAAGATGTCCCCTTAAAAATCAAAGTTGACGTGTTCGAGCGTTTTTTCTAAATCTACCAGGAGAGTCATAAATAGGGGTGCGACCTTTTCGTTTAGCCACCTTGTATAATGAGAAATTTTATATCGTAACTGGTGTATAAGCCTACTTTTAAAATATTCGACAAGCGGATTAAAATTGAAATTCAACTAAAATATTTCAAATGACCCACTCTTCACTCTGACTAACAATATACAAACAACCCACCTAACTGACAGAAAGACAGCTTGCCTGTTTATGGACATTAACAAGGCTTTTGATAGTGTCTGGCATAGAGGCTTACTATACAAACTATACAAACTACACACACCAACATATCTACTACACACCATAAAGAACTTACTAGAAAACAGACAACTACAAGTACGAATTGACAAAACACTGTCATTTTCTTTTTCCCCTGAACAAGGGCTCCCTCAAGGATCCCCGCTCTCACCGTTTCTCTACAATATATACTGCCATGACATATACAATTACAACTTCCCAGACAAAAACCAAATCGACAGATCGGCATACATATTGCAATACGCAGACGACACGGCACTTATTGTACATGACAAAACTACTGAGAGAGCAGCTCAAAGACTCCAAACACTAACAAACAACACAATGACATGGTTTTATAAATGGAGACTAACACCAAACGCGTCAAAAAACCAACTTCTGCTCACAAACCACAGACTCGACGCTGACTCCCCTACAATAACTGCAGACGGACAAACGACACAACCAAAAAACGACGTAAAATACCTTGGAATCACAATTGACCACAAACTTAAATTCACTAAACACATACGAAACATCAGGGCAGAAACAATAAAGAGAACAAAACACTTCCGATCACTAACCTACAAAGACAGAGGAATTAGCATAAACACCGCCACCAAAATATATAAAGCTATTTGTAGACCCTTGCTAGACTATGGACATATACTCATGACCAACGGAACAGAAAGGACAAAATACAAACAGAACAAATTTCACTAAGACTAATAACACGAATAAGACACCCCCAAAACCCACTACACAACCCCCCCACCCAACTACTATACGAACGCACAAACATGACAAAGATTTCGGAAAGACTCATACATCTACAGACAAAATGGACAAACAACCCCTACAACTGGACCATACTGAATCCCCTTTGTCTTACAAGACCAACCAGACAATCCCGCTTCCGTTTCCCTACTTCAACGCTACTCGAACACTTACAAACGCAACGGACTACTGGACAATAAAATAATTTTTTCTTGTCATTAGAATTGGAAAGTTTATTTAATAAGATTATTAACCTAGAATAGGAGAATTTTCATCTTTGTTTTTTGTTTAGATTAAGACTACATGTATTAAACAAGGGCAGAAAGACCGATAGGTCGATAGCCTTTTTTAGAAATAAAGATGTTTACTACTACTATTGCAAATGAAATAATCCTTTTCATAGGAGATCATATTCCATAAATTAATAGCAAATAATTACGAGCTGCGTAAAAGTGTCCCATTTTTTGAGATATTCCAAAACTAAAATCGCACTTAAAGAAATATATTGTTCAACATTTAAAAAAAAACATGAGTATATTTCTAGATACAATAAAATCGATCATAATATTTCCATTTTTATAAAATCACCATATATAAATGCACGAATTTTAAAAATACTGCGTTGCGTGTCAATTCCTATCAGAAACATATTTGTAGATAAAACACCTTATGAATAATATAGAGTTAATAACACTTTTGTACTATTCGCTGTTTCAATATACTTTTATTGTATTATAGGGCTTTGCCTTCGAAAAAAAGATCTGTCCGTGATAGACAAAGTGTCCGATACGATCAAGAATCCAGACGACAGGGTTTAACAAGTTTAATTGCGAAACTTTAGATTTGCACAATAAAATCAAGGTTCAACTTTATTTCAAAAACAAATTCTAAAATTTCTAAATTCTAAATAAAAAGTAATGTGATCGATTTTCGGATGTTTACGCGAGTTGACTCTGATAAGAATTAATACTTTTTTGATCCGATGAACTCGGTAACGCAGATAAAACACCTATTATTTCATCTAAATACAAATAAACTTATCACCAGGAACGAACCATATCATACTGAAACTAATCCGGATTGAGGCCCAATTCTGCAGGTTAAAGTAGGTTGTTCTAACTGGTATATTTAAATTAAAAAATATATGGTGAAAGTGCAGCAGATGAAAAAAGCGAGATGCAGAATCTTTTTTAATGTTTTTCGACTTTATTGAAATTATTGCACGGTTCTAATGTTGCTTCTTTCTAATTTTATGTTAGTCAGTTCATAAAGCATTATTAATTGCGTAGAAAAGAATACTTAGAACAGGTTATTGCCCTAAATGTATAGTTCAAAAGCGAAATCAAAAAGAACGAATTGACGAAAATAATACAAGTCATCATATTGGCACAATTGGAAAAACAACCGCCCGGTTTTGCTACCTGAAAAGGCATCAGGCCCGTTTAAACTGTGGACTGTGCAACGTTGCCACTGTGAACTTTTCACAAACGGACAATATATATATATACATATATATACATACGAGTGGAATTCAAACGAAAGGATGGACCCTGGGAGTTCGCAAGAATCCGAATCGGATTATGCCTCCCAGGATGGTGGGTTCAAAAAGCCACGAACGAAAAAACGGGGCAGAAAACCGAAGACGACCCAGCCAAACCAGCCAACCCAGCCAACCCCCACAACGACAACACCTGAGGCCAAACGAATAGCGTTGGACTATCAGTCTACAAACAACAAAAACCAAACAACAAAGAGCAAGACAACATCAACAAGATTTCCCACGTATTCGCACACATTCACAGCGAACGCATTGCCGACCATCACCAGAGTCCAATTTGCAATCAGGTGGGAGGAACTCAACCCCAACAACAAGGATGTGATTATCAGGCAAGATAATTACTTCCTAATCAAAACCAACCAGGAGGACAAAACATCAACAATTTTACAACAACTAAAACAAGAAAACACTGTAACAAATTACAAATTACAAAAAAACGATAACCTCCCACTAATCCGACAACAAAAGTCAGGTCACCACCATATTACACCATCATATTCTGTCGTCGCCACTGGGGTCGACCTGGACATTGAAGACAGCATGTTTCTGGAACGCCTGGAGCAGCAGGGCTTCAGAATAAGGTTCTGCAGGAGAATTATCTCGCGAGAGCGCAACGCACCCACACTCATGATGAGACTAATAACCGGCGACATATCCACATACGAAAGGTTGATGAGCGACCGTGCGGTTCATTTTTTGGGCCGCATTTTCAAAATCACCGAAAGTAAACCACCAGCACCCGTGCCTGCGCCGTGTGGCAAATGCAACCTGTTCAGCCACAAAACTGAAGACTGCAAACAAGCACCAAGATGCAACAAGTGCCAGGGACCCCATCCAACATCCAAATGCGAGTCACCACTGCCAACCAAGTGCGCAGCATGCAAATCAGAGGACCACGCAGCATGGAGCATGAAATGCCCCAAACGACCGACAGCCCCAATCGTCGGCATCCCAAACGTAAAAATAAAATGTGTAAACAAACGTACGTCAGGGATTGCGGAGACAACGACAGTGGCAAGTAGAATACACACACCCATCACAACACATGACCACATCATAAACAAATACAAACATCAACTTAACAAGACAAACAATACCAACAGAGACGAACTACTAAAAAAACTACGAAAACAATTTATAGAAGACTTCGAGATTGACACCTCCGTTGTCTTCTTCGGGAACCATGTCTACATCCTAATGTTTGACATGCTCCTGCCCGAGGGACGCTCTCCAACTGAACCCTGCGAACAAATGAGACAGACGGTGACGAGCATACAAGATTCAATATGAAAGTACTTTACGCGAACATCAACGGACTTAACAGCAAAAAAACACTTATTTACAATTACATAGAACAAAACGACACAGACTGCTGCATATTTGTAGAGACTAAAACCAAACTAGGACAAACACCAACGTACAGAAATTGGCAGTATGTCTATAGGCATGGAAATACCATCAATCATGCCAGGGGCGGGGTCGCAGCTCTCCTAAAACCAACATATAAACTTGGAAGAGCAAATCCTCCCTCCCTCAACAACCCTTTGAACGACTGTCTACACTTTACGCTACCCTACTTAAACGACCTGATACACATATTTCTGACATACATACACCCACACTCCAACCTAGAACAAAACATACTGACTAAAGCGAGCATCTATAAATATGCAATAATTGTAGGCGACTTTAATATGAACAAAAGCAAAACGAAACAGCTTAAAAGATTTCTACAAAATTCCGACTTTATAAAACAGCACACCTCACCAACTTTTCTGATGCCCGCAAACCCAGACTCAACACCAGACGTTCTACTGCACACAAGAAACCTGACAAACACCATCAACAACATAAACTTAACCAACGAGCTTGGATCCGACCACCTGGCTATTACGTTTAACATAGACTTACAACATACGCAACCTACCTCCAATACACCTATAGAGAAAAACTTAAACCTAACAAAGACTGACATAGACAAAGTGAAACAACATATACATGACTACATTCAATCACAAGCACACCCCATTTCAATAGAAACCATACAACAACAACTTTCACTAGCCATAGGAAAATTTAGCCCGGAAATAAAAAATGCTTTCTACCGACATACACTACCCAAATACATACTGAGACTAATAAAACATAAGAGAGAACTGTACAGACTATATACAAACACTCAAAATAACGACCTAAAAAAGACAATGAACCAACTTAACAGAAACATTAAAACTCTGATTGGACAATACCGACAAGACAAATGGCTAGAAACATGTAAAGAAATACAGAAGGACAAAGGCAAAACATACTGGCGAAAAATTAAGAAACTGGCGCAATACAGGAAGACTGGCACTACTGACACAATTGACGAAAACGGAATAGAACGCTACACAGACAAAGAGAAAGCGGACGCATTCGCCAGACACTATCAAAGGACCTTCAGCATATCGACAAACCCTAACTTCGACAATGACAACTGGAACTTGATCAACGACTGGTACTTGAACTATTTTAACAACTCACCAAACTATGCCTGCACACTGATCACAGACATAGAGTACGATGAAGCCCTAGCGCACATCAAGAACACTGCACCGGGGAAGGATAAAATTAAGGCAAAAGTCCTGAAAAGCCTAACTCAAGAAACACACAAACTGATCCTAACTGAATTGAACAACTGCATCACAAATGGCAGAATCCCAGAAACATGGAAAAACGGCTTAATAATCCCTATACCCAAAAATGGACTGGACAATACACAACCGAGCAACTACAGACCAATTACACTACTTCCAGTACTAGGCAAGATTTTTGAATGCATAATGAAGCAGCGGCTTGACAAAGTGATTGGAAAGTATATACCTACCTACCAATTTGGTTTCAAACAGCATCACTCGACCGTTCATCCGCTCTTTATTTTGGCCAACAATATACAAACTACCCACCTAACTGACAGAAAGACATCTTGCCTGTTTATGGACATTAACAAGGCTTTTGACAGTGTCTGGCATAGAGGCTTACTATACAAACTATACAAACTACACACACCAACATATCTACTACACACCATAAAGAACTTACTAGAAAACAGACAACTACAAGTACGAATTGACAAAACACTGTCATTTCCTTTTTCCCCTGAACAAGGGCTCCCTCAAGGATCCCCGCTCTCACCGTTTCTCTACAATATATACTGCCATGACATACAATTACAACTTACCAGACAAAAATCAAATCGACAGATCGGCATACATATTACAATACGCAGACGACACGGCACTTATTGTACATGACAAAACTACTGAGAGAGCAACTCAAAGACTCCAAACACTAACAAACAACACAATGACATGGTTTTATAAATGGAGACTAACACCAAACGCGTCAAAAAACCAACTTCTGCTCACAAACCACAGACTCAACGCTGACTCCCCTACAATAACTGCAGACGGCCAAACGACACAACCAAAAAACGACGTAAAATACCATGGAATCACAATTGACCACAAACTTAAATTCACTAAACACATACGAAACATCAGGGCAGAAACAACAAAGAGAACAAAACACTTCCGATCACTAACCTACAAAGACAGAGGAATTAGCACAAACACCGCCACCAAAATATATAAAGCTATTTGTAGACCCTTACTAGACTATGGACATATACTCATGACCAACGGAACAGAAAGGACAAAACGTTATATACAAACAACAGAACAAATTGCACTAAGACTAATAACACGAATAAGACACCCCCAAAACCTACTACACAACCCCCCCCACCCAACTACTATACGAACGCACAAACATGACAAAGATCTCGGAAAGACTCATACAGCTACAGACAAAATGGACAAACAACCCCTACAACTGGACCATACTGAATCCCCTTTGTCTTACAAGACCAACCAGACAATCCCGCTTTCGTTTCCCTACACTAACGCCACTCGAACACTTACAAACGCTACGGACTAGTGGACAATAAAATAATTCCTTCTTGCCACTGAAATCTTATTTATTTAATAGTATTGCTAACCTAGAATAAGAGAATTTTCATATTTGTTTTCATTTAGATTAAGACTATATGTATTAAACAAGGGCAGAAAGACCGATAGGTCGATAGCCTTTTTTAGAAATAAAGATATTTACTACTACTACTACTGGAAAAACAACATTCACAAGGAATATCCCAAACATGACAGTGATAAAAGTGGGTTTTTTCTGAACGAAGAACGAACAAAATAATACTTGAAATACTCGCAACATCATCTTGCTTTTTACTTAAGCTAAATTAGTTGCCAAGCCGATATATAAGGTGATCTTGAAAGTCAAGTACATACCAAACGGGAATAATTCTCTATTCATAGAAACTAGCTTCGAATTATTGCATGCATGTATTTCAAAGGGCTTTTTAATATACCCTTGAATACAATTCAAGCAAAGAGCTTTCGACAATCACGTCATCATCAGTATATAAAAAAAGAAAACTCGTCAGCATGCTTGCACAAGCAGCATCCCCAAGAGCATTGGGAAACATTCTACGAAATAGTGAAAAAGAGTCAAAAATTGATAAAGACAAACTATATGTCTTCTCTATTTCGATAAATGTTTGCGTTATTTTATCGAAATATGCAACATTTGAAAATTTTAAATATCAACCCAAATATACGCAAACTACGTTGCCAAATTTAAAACAAATCAAGCAGATAAAATACATATATTTATAAATAATATAATGTATAATAAAGTCAGAGGTTACTAGTTTATTTTAAAAAGTTATCTTTCATGAGAGAAAGTGAATTACAGAAAATAATTTTTGATTTCGCCTTTTAGACTCGGTCAGCGGGACACTGAAAAAAACGTGAGGGAAAAAGAGAACGTGGCCCCTAAAAAAGATCACCTGGTGGATTCTCATGTGCCATGCCCAATAATGTATATAATACATATCTGAGAAACTGCTAGTCGTAAAAACGAAAGTAACAAACTCTTGAAATTTCAACAGGCCGTTGTCGAATGCAGACCTTTGTTTATATGAAATGTTAGTGATCAAATAACCTATAGAAAAACTGAATTCCGTCTGTAACCCGCACAATAATACATCTAAAATATAGGGAAATAATCTGGTAATAATAATTTTCTAGAAATAGAAACAGCAGCATCTAGTCCCTATAAAAAAGAGGCAGTTTAACACCATTTTCCCGTTAAATTTCGGTAAATGTATTTTGAACACCAGATGGTAATAAATTCGTCGAACAGGCGAAACACCCCTTATGACCCACTCGCTCACCAGATTTAACCCAGGTGTTTTTTAACGAAGGTTTACAATCACAAGTGCAGCCCCTCAAAATTAATCATTCATCATAACTAAAGATATATAAAGAAAAAAATATTAATGTTGCTTCAATGTCTATATAACAAGTATTCACACTTGAGTTGTTCATAAATTTTGCATCAAAATTCACTGAAATATTTGCGTCTATGTCCCTTATTTTATTAAAAATATAACACTTCCCGAAAAAAGTGCTTAATAACTTTTAAGCCTCGTAACTTTTAAAGTATCCTTTGCGGCGTTTGCTTCATTATAAGTTCCTTTAGTTAAATAACCCCAAATTTCGAGGATAAAAAATTGTTTAATGACTGTGTACGTGGGAGAGTTTTATTTTTAATTTAGACGTAACCCAACAAGAGGAATAAATAACCTAAAGTTTGGGCTTTTGAATAGGTCACCATTATAATTGAGTTTGGGATATTTGAGTGAAGTTTTTTCTTGAAGCTGAATTTAAATTGAAACGCAATAGTCGAAACAAAGAAGTCGTCCGTACCCTCCAAACCCTTGATCAGATAGATCAGTCCTTTATAACAAATTATCGAAGGTCGCAGTGTTCGATGTGAATCCGTGAAAACAAACATGTAGAGGTTGAGGATAAACAGCCGCTGTTGACTTTAGAGTAATTCAATTCCGAACAAACAATGGATAAAAGAGTAATGGCAGTGTCCTACATCTTCTTCAAGCCCTGAACAGTTCTTATGACTTCCTGGGAATTTTATATAGTTAATCAATAAATAAAATTCAAGGAGAAAGTTTAGTTATTGACAATATTGGGGAAAATGATAACAAGCAATGCCGAATTATGTTTACTTATTCATAGCCAAATACTAGAAAGAAGTATCGAATTGTATAACAAATAGCATCGAAAAATATTTACCCTTAATGATTCCAAAATGTTAGTTACGTTTTGTTAATAATGTAGTGTTGACTGAAACATTTTGAAATAATTCAAATAAATCAGAGACAGAGCAGAACGAAAGCAAATGAACTAAACTAAGCGAAGAAAAGGAGCAGTTGAAATGTAATAAATATTAATTAGTGAACATAGTAATATATTATGTGCACACAAGCTGCATAAATAAATCGGAGTCAATACAAAGTAAGTTTGGTTAATTAGCTCTGCAATACTCATTATTAACTCGAATCATAGACGATCAATCAGAGAAGTCTAGAGAGAAGAGAGTCTAATGACTTGCGCTTAAATGGACTAAGTGTCGTTAAGTGAAGCAAAGTGCATTTTGTGGTCCTTGCGTTGAAAGAAATATGAAAGAAACATAAATAAACACTACTGTAATCAAACAGCGTTGGTCCATATATTTATCGGAACTAGAGAAAACATACTGGAATACGCTGAATATGAGGTGGATCTATGTAGTGCACAAAAACGAGGAACACAAATAGCAATTTAAAATGCTAGGTAATAAAAAAGAAAGGAAGATTTAAAAGTCCCAAGTCATAAATAAAAAAAATTCAAGATGAAAATCTGTGAGTGAAATCAAGATAGAATTATGATTTAAAGCTTGGAAGCCAACTTAATGCAGTCGGATTTTAAGCTTTGTCAGTAAAATGAAATAAGAATTAATCGTTGACGATACATCATGAGCAATTTATAAGCGACCTTTTTGAGGAGCAGTACATTCAAATGTCTCGTCAAATAAAGACAAAGTCGCAGTTTGAGTGGGAGCTTTTCAAGGAAGAGAAAAATAAATGGTAATATACTACGCGACCATTTCGCGGGACTGTTTTAGAAAGCTTGTAAATGGATATTGAAAGTTAATCCTTGGAGAACGACAGTAAAGTACCCTGCATTGAATTCCGACCGACTTTATCTTAAGGGAAGGTGGGAGATCAAGTTTGATGTCACTTATGAAACAATCGACAAGTGGGAGAAAAATAGCCCGAGAAGAAATCATTGGAAAGAGCGCCCAATTGGATATTTGCCCTTTATGCCCCAAATGTAGATTATACATCTTGAGCAGCTAAAAAACGTTAATATTATTAGCGAAAATACAGCACAAATCGAATCGCAAATAATCGAGAATGACAACTCGACGTTACCTTTCGAATGTTCTCGATGACGCGGAACGATCTGGAATGGGTTTTAAGGACAAATAATGCGCTATCTGGAAAAGAACTGAATAATTTAAAATTAAATTGGATTCATACAAAAGTGCATGAACCCAAGTGTTTTTATCGCAAACTACAATGTTATTTTGCAAAAAAAATTAAAACAGACTTTAGTGTTAGCTTAGTGAAGGTTCTTATCAATTCTCAGAAATTTTAGTATATAAATATCCATCGCTAACAGCAATTATATTACTTCAAAGTACATTAAAATTCTAAAATGTTCATAATCGAATATGTTTAGAAACTTTCCATAAGTACATGTCCTTTGGGTGCAAGTATAAACAAAAACTCCTGAAACAATCTTGGTGTTGGAATACGAAAGTTTCTAAATAATTCGTATCTCATTTCGTAATATTTCAAAGGAAATATGTTCAGTATGTGTGAAGAAAAAAATCCTCAGCATGGCTCTAAAGCAATAGCTTTTATCTCCTCCCCTAAATAAGAGCATTAGCTTATCATGCATAAGACATGATCTGAATCGTATTCTCATTATAATTCATATTTAAGCCATGGCGGTGCATACACTGGTTAATCACAAACAGTTTTCTGGCAACATATGGTTTCAATATTCCTTTTAACAGGTTATGACGGATACAATTTCAACGGATGCGATACCGTTCCGGAAATATAATTGAAGTAAAAAATTACGAGTATTAATGTACGCTTAATTTAGTATAGGAGTAAATTTTTTTAATGTTGTTTTTCATTGGAAAATGGTTCACCAGTTATCTATATTCATACAAGGACAAGCACTTTAGACTCTAATGATCTAAATGTTGACTCAATACTTTTAATTGGATGATAAAACATGTTTTAAATTACTATTTCGCGTTTCGGAACACCAAATAAGTGCAAAATGGTATGCATTTCATTACGCTTCTAAACCGTAATTTTTCTGTTCAGAAGTCAGGTGTGTGTCTCTTCCGAGGAAGTCTCGGAAACAAATGAGTTTCGATAGATAATAAAAATATTGCAAGATCAAAAGTTTCAGTTTGATTCTAAATTTTAAAAAAATTAAGGTATATTAAGGTAAATTACAAACGATTTGACAAGTTTTATGTTTTTCAGACGTTGCTGAAGAAAACCCGTCTCGGTTTCTAAACACACCTCCACTATTAAACCGCAACCAAATATTTTTTAGTAATTTTTCAAGCTTTACCGATGAATGTATGAATTATTTTGGGCAACTTTCTGTGATATTTAAAATGTCATAAGTATCCTAATTACGAAAAGCAATTATCGGCGTTTTGACGCTATAGGTAACAAATGTCGTGTTGATCTTTTTAATGAATTTCTAGACTCACGAACATATATTATCGATTAAAATAAATTAAGAAATGTTTAATTACAGAATATGAAAGTGTGGGGGGTGAGAAGAGAATATTGAGCAAAACTTTTGAGATCTCATCAAAAATGCAGCGAGATTTGAAAGAACTGCATGTTATATTGCGTGTTATATGCAATGTTTCTCCCGCATAAAATATTTAAAATAAGTAATCATTAAAAAATACCATTAAAAAACCAATTTGATTGTTTGGTGTATGGCATTAAATTTAAATGTTATAAAAAAGTGTAAACCATTTTACAGCGTTTTTATTAAGTAGTGAATTAATATGATTTCTCAAACGCTACTAGTTGGATACAAGCACAATATATTTTAATTATGTTTTTTAACGCTTAGCGACAGTTTTTGACTGTAATTTTGTATTTGTTATATGTGTGTAAGGTGTGGGCTTTGAAATTAATGTTAATGTTGACTTTGTGTATATTGATACTGTTTTATATTGTAGGTTGTAGGAATTGTATGAGATTACTTGCTACGCATTCATTTCATGTATATTGTAGTTAAATAAATAAATCTAAATCTAATCTAAATCTGTAGCATTTGGTAATATAACTTCTGAAACTAGCAGCAACAATCGGAGCATATTTATTATAAGAACATAAAATAAAGGGAGCATATTAGAAAGAGCAAACTGTTTTAAATGTGAATATTATAAAAAATCTAACTGATATCAATGAATGGATAGAACTTACCCTTTCCATATCCATGAAGTCCAAATCCAGTTTTGTGCCTTCGGCGCCTCCCATTTTTTCCGTGACATACTGAAAACAGATAATTATTCAGAAAAAAAACAGTAAATAAAGTTTACAAAAAATACTTTATAAACACATCAAATATGCAAAATTTAGAAACGCACTGACCTGATTGGCTTTGTTTATTTGCTTCTTTAGTCCCGCAAATGCCATTTTCTTTGTGATGTAGACAATCTTATTTTTGCCTGAAACAATTAATATTATGAATCATTCGCCTACATTAAATGTATATATTATTGATTATGGGACAATTGCAGTGAACTGCAAAAATACACTTCCAACAAATGGGGGAGTGTATTAATAAATTATAAGCAAATTTTGTTGAAGTATTTCCGACTGATAACAGCATGGGTGTCCTGTCTGGAATCTGTTTTTAACGGTTTTATCGTTTTATTTCCTGTAGATTTAACATTTCGGTCGCAATTAATTTATAGCATTTTAACTTATACATGACCTTATTACATTTTTCTAGATAGGAATTTTTCATAGTAAACCTGCATTTACAATAAAGTGACTTTTATTCAAACTAATTTTTATGCAAGGCGCAAGTAAGGAATTGACAATGGAAGACACAGGATGTATTGAGACATTTATTAAGCAAGGATTATTTCAACAAAATGAAAACACCAAATCTTGGTTGTTTCGATCGTTAACTATCAAACGATTGATATAGAACGGCTTTTTTTAAAAATTAATATATTTTTTGACATAAATGTTCTTTCCGAATTATAAACTTTCAACGATTATTCTATTATGTCCTCACTCTGCCTTATTGAGTAAAATCTTATACTTTTTAAATGAAACATTGCACAATGTAATGAGTTTGAAGTGTATTTCGATAATTGTGTTTGCTCTATTGCCATAAAAGCCTTATTCTGTGGAATACTCATCAAAACTCAGCCTGAGACACGTCTATTCAAATAATTCAATTATTTCTTAGTGGACAAATATGATATAAATACAATCTTTTTTCGATTCGTTTGACTTGCTATGTTCTTTGACTTTCTTATTCGTCCGCATATCCGACGCGAACGCTGACTAACCCAAAAAATCCGGGTGGTTTTAGGAAATCAATTGATAGGGCATCAGGATGTTATTTCAATGGAAAATTGAAATAATATCTGGTTGATGTAAGACGGAGCGAGCGTTCCGACAGATTCATCATAAGTGACGGTATTTGGCTCTCGACGATTTTTTGTACAGTTCTAAGAGTCCGAAAGCTCCATTTATTTTTATTTCACATAAAAGACAATTTGCTATAGTGTCGACCTTTTCCCAATTCACGTGTATTAGAATTATATTGTAAACTAAGAAATAAATATTTCAAAATGAGCCAATCTAATATTATTACGAAAACTCAGTTAAAATCCTATGAATAGAATCCACAAAATGATCATATAAATATATTACTTTTTTTTTATATTATAAACCTCAAAATGAACAAACACCACGTAATCAAAACATTTGAAAAAATACGCCGGGATTATTGTAGAGATCCGTAACTAAACAATTAAAAAACTCGGTGTAGAAACAAAAACTAACAAAACCAAAAATCGTTTTCATTACGAACCTCTAAGGGTGATTATATAAAGCCTCATTATTAAACTAATATAATCGGACTTCGAGTTGACGAAACTGGGAAGGCGAAAGAAAACAAGTCCTTGATGAGCATTTTGAGCAAATAGAATTTTGGTATTTAATAGGGTTGTTAAACAATTAAAAGGAAGTTTAAAATCAAATTTTCTTCTGACCCAGTTTCAGTACCCTTGACATACTTTTCCAGTGAAGGATTAAAAAACAAAATTGAGCCAATTCAAATAGATTGTGCCTCAGATGATCGAAAATATTATTGCCAAATATAGAGTTAAAATATTTTCTGAATTTCATCTTAGGCAAAGCGAAATTAATAAAAACTACAAAAGAATTACTATCGCACAACTGTTGAAATAAAAGGTGGGGAAGTTAATTTAGATGCTACTATCGTTCATTACTTAATTTTTTGAGTACCTACCGGTTGATTTCGGGACTCAAAACGAAAAAACGTGGATCTTTAACACTGGATACACAAATTCTGGATCTCTCAGTCGGGAAGTCGGAAACAAGTATGGATATCGACTCGCTAAAATGTGAATGAAGTGCAGCGCAACTCGTTTCGCGCACATATCGATACTAGCAACTAAAAGACAATGTTCCAATGCCAATTTTGTCTTTTTTCTTGAGAGTAGTTACGCTTTGTCATCAACTCTTTTTTCATATCATAACTTCAAAGGCATTTTTTGCGCACTTAAAACACCCGACTTTCAAGACATGAAAGCAATATAGATACACTTTTTAAATTTATCGCATTAATCAAAACGGAATTAAGTATAGAAAGATAAGAATAGTAGTAGTAAACATCTTTATTTCTAAAAAAGGCTATCGACCTATCGGTCTTTCTGCCCTTGTTTAATACATGCAGTCTTAATCTAAATAAAAAACAAATATGAAAATTCTCTTATTCTAGGTTAACAATGTTATTGAGTAAATAAGGTTTCAGTGGCAAGAAGAAATTGTTTTATTGTCCACTAGTCCGTTGCGTTTGTAAGTGTTCGAGTAGCGTTAATGTAGGAAAACGGAAGCGGGATTGTCTGGTTGGTCTTGTAAGACAAAGGGGATTCAGTATGGTCCAGTTGTAGGGGTTGTTTGTCCATTTTGTCTGTAGCTGTATGAGTCTTTCCGAGATCTTTGTCATGTTTGTGCGTTCGTATAGTAGTTGGGTGGGGATAAGAATATTTATTTAGTCCTATTTCATTTACATTCACTCCTTACTTTAGGATTGTCATGTTATTTCAACGGAGGCTCATTTTATAGCATTAGAGAATACAAATTCAAATATGCAGTTGTAAACCCTAATCATCTTTAAAGCAAATATGCCGCATCTAAGTATATTACATATTCTGAGAAATTGTTGTTGCAAATAACCCAGAAACGTAAAATGGTAAAATGGCATGAATGAAAAGTCTTTCTTTTGCAGTCGATTTAAAACTGATATTATGTATAATCGATTGAAACACAGTACCTATATTCCACATCGACGCATCAAAAAGTTTAATCACTTCTTAATAATTGAAATACCTGCTGAGCTCTGGTTGGTTAGAAGGCTCAGACCGTAATTTCTTCCAAATGTCCATAAAGCACAATTTACACCAGAATTATTTTTCTCACTAAAGTACATTTGCTATAAACGCCTGTACAAAATACTACGAAGCCGTGTTAAATTGCAAACCCTTCTGTACAGCTTGCTAAATTATATTTATAATTTGGTTTTAATCAGCCAGGTAGATGTGTGTAGTTAGATTAGATGTCCATGAAGTGCAGTTGAACACAATTTTACAATACATTTCCGTTTAATTTAGTGTCTATCAGTCTATATTTAGTGCCGATGTTGTTTTTATTATTAATATTTTTTCTTTATATCGGACTGACTACTTAGTCAGGTTGCAGCCATGAATTAATTAATTAATTAATTAATATATTTTTATCTATTATATAAATACATTTGTTAAGTACGATTCAATAATGCATGCTCGTTTTAACCATTAATGTTTTAACCACATTAATGGTTTCACTTATTTGTTAAGTCCTTTCAGTCGGACTGGTTTGTATGTATGTAAAGTTGATATTTGTTACTTACAGATTATTTACAAGGATCTGATCAATGTAAGGAAACATATGGTTTTAAGTTTAAAAAACTGCAGCGAATTTTGCACAAAAACTGCTTATCCCATCACAGAACTCTGAAAATCAAGCTCAACCAGCCAAATAATTGAAACATTATATTATGAAAGATATTAAAATTGGAATTACTATCCTATATGTGGATATAAAGAAAGAATAAAAACTAAATAGGTATTGTCAAGATCATGTGCGCTTGAGGCGACTGCTAATTGAGACCAAAATAAACTTTATTTAATTCTGAAAAAAAGACGGATAACTTTAAAATAAACCATAATATGGACATGACCGGAAACTCTGTCCTTAACATGAGATATAAAAATAAGATTGTATATTAAAAGACAACAGACTCTATGTTGAAAAAATAAAATAAACCGTTCGAAAAGTTTACATATTTCAACATGTCTTGTATGCGCACCTACGCAAAACGAACCCTTAAAAATGTTTGTTTGTGTTTGTTCTTGTAAAAATGCTATGATGACTTAAGGATTGATAATCCTTAAGTCAATCGTAAACGAATTTGTGTGACGAATAACATTGTATCCAAACTCGTCAATATTCAATTTACTTGAATACGTTTTATTTCCAGGCACATTTTTAGTTTCACTAGTGAAATATCGACTGGTTAAGATACGTAAATACGGTTCGAAATTTTAGTTCAGCACTAATGACCTGTTTTATAGCCCGGCTGAATAGCCTATCTTGCACCAAAAATTATGAACCGTTAAAGAGATTGAAGCAAAAATATGAACATGTGAATACCTCGAAACTTAAAACAACCTATGGCTCAGAAACGAATGGAAGTATGCAATCAGTCGCTTTGACCTTTTCAATGGTCCTTTCCAGAATTATATTTCACGGATTACGTTTTATCCGAAATTTATAACCTGTAACGCGGTACAAGCGAAAATTCCTAAATATTGGGGAATTATAATTTAAAACATCCTGCATTCCAGCAAGGGATGCAAATATCCAATCAATCATTATGGCATTTTGTTGTCTCCAAAGCTGTCTTTCACCATTTAGATTTCATTGGATAATCTAACTGGATTATTAACCCCCCCACCCAACTACTATACGAACGCACAAACATGACAAAGATCTCGGAAAGACTCATACAGCTACAGACAAAATGGACAAACAACCCCTACAACTGGACCATACTGATTCCCCTTTGTCTTACAAGACCAACCAGACAATCCCGCTTCCGTTTCCTTACATTAACGCTACTCGAACACTTACAAACGCAACGGACTAGTGGACAATAAAATAATTTCTTCTTGCCACTGAAATCTTATTTATTTAATAGTATTGTTAACCTAGAATGGGAGAATTTTCATATTTGTTTTTTATTTAGATTGGGACTGCATATATTGAACAAGGGCAGAAATACCGATAGGTCGATAGCCTTTTTTAGAAATAAAGATGTTTACTACTACTATTGTTAACCTAGAATAGGAGAATTTTCATATTTGTTTTTTATTTAGACTAAGACTGAGAGAAAGACCGATAGGTCGATAGCCTTTTTTAGAAATAAAGATGTTTACTACTACTCTAACTGGATAACACAAAAATATTAATCAATGAAGACAATTATAATAAGAGAAGAACCTATGAAATGATACAAATTAAAAAACATCAGAATGCAATGAATTTTAGATCAGACACAGACAATCTTAGCTCTGTATATCATACACTAATTAAATGAACACATACATACACTAATTAAACCAACTACATAAAATATAAACACCTGATATTGAAGAATTGCAGAGCAATTGAAATCCTTAGAATGCAAAGAAAAACCCAAATATAAACAGTTTTTTTATTCTCTCGCTCGATATTGAACAAAATAAAGATTTTTCAATAGTTTGTCAAATGTGAAGGTGGAAACAGCCATAGATGTGAGTAAAATTTAAATCTCTAAACAATAGATTCTAGTCTTTTCCCGAACATGATTATCCTGACTCATCCATCACCTGTGAACCTATGTTTTTAATATACCTTTTAATATGTTTTTAATTTGTATTTTAGTATGTATATTTTAGCAGAGCTTTTTGCTTTAAATTAATGATGACTGTGAATGTGTATTTTAGACAAACTAATGATGGTGGAGAAAGACAACGAAACGTATTTGTAAAGATTTTAAGTAATAAACACTAATATTGACTGAAAACCCAGGGATTTCTTTTGGATTAAATTCTACTCCACGTTCTAAACAAATATCGTATAACACATTACATGTTTAAATTTAACAGTTTTGGAGATATCCAATTGTCAAAATTATGTTTTGATGTCATTCGTCAAATTATTAAATCAAATATAAAAAGACTGTTCATCAAGTTATTTTAGCAAATTTAGGCACGAGCATATTTCCATGAAACATTTCCTGAGAAATGGATTGGTCGCAGGGGACAATTCAATGGCCAGCTCGGTCGTCTGAAGTAGGGTCAACTATTTGACTATTTTCTGTGCGGTCATATTAAAAATGCAGTTTACAAAAATAGGCTATAAAATATTTAAGAGTTTCAAGATAGAATAAGAAATTGCTGGTATTCCTCTGAATAAACTTAATGAAAATTTGGTTCAGTGACAATTCATTTATTTATAAATTATCTTTTTCTTTCACCATTCCTATTTGTGCAAAATTTTAAGTCTAACAATTTAGCGAATTACACAATTACAAATAACAAATTATTTAAAAAATAATAATTAACAATTACAAATAATTTTAGCAACTTGATAACTTCAAAACTGTTAAAATATAAGCATGTAATGTGTCATACGATTTTTGTTTAGAACGTCGAGGAGAATTCAATTATTAACTAACATACAGGGTGTTCAATTGAAGAAAAAAAACTTCGCGTTTCCGAAGCGTTTTGACTGATCCGGTATACTAATTTTTTATTTATATAAATAGACTCGAAAGAACCTTTCAATTTTTGTATTAATCATTTTATTCTAGCTCTTAGTTTTGGAAATAATCCGCCGTTTCCATACATAAAAGGGACCCCGTACGAGATGATCTTTTAATACAAGATCTTGCTGCCAACACTGTTAAAAACCGTCAAATAGTTAAATTGGCAAATGTTAATGAAAAGTTTTAGAAAATTTGTAGGTATTTCAATTAATAAAATGCCCTGTCGAGCATCTAGTTTTTTAAATATCTAAACAATATGTTCTTCTAGCAATGACTCCATAGGAGATAATTGTTACATTTTATATTATGTCCCTTTTTTAACTTAATTTTGAGTAAACCCTTGTGCATTATATATCGTTGGAATGGGCATTTAAACGCCAATTAAAATATGTGAAAATATACAGGGTGTCCCATTAATAAACACGTTTCGTTTGAATTTAAAAGCATAACTTACAGAAAAAACTAACTTCGCCACTGAAACGTGAAAAACTCTACAAGTATCCGTTTTTTCCTCTACTATATTTTGTTTCATATTCGAGATTTCATATACCGAAACACTCTATATCTACGAAACCAAGATTACCCGCTATTTACAACGAAATATTGATACCTTGTACAAACTCAGCGGCAAAGACTTTTACTCACGAGACGGCTTGAGAAGGACTCACTTGGAAACACCACGTCGAGAAAACCAAAAGCAGTCAGAGGAGCCATGGCCAAGCTGAACCTTCTCCTGAACTTAAAAAGTCACCTCAGGCACCAACTAGGCTGAAAACAGCCATCACCAAGTGCAAGCATGCACAGCAAAGGCAACCCAAATGGCCTAACTAGCAATACCACCAAGGAAAACCGCAGAGACAAGACCCAATCAACAGGCGCCGAAGCTAAAAACTCAAGATGCCAGACAGCCAGGAAAAAGGAGTCGAGTTTAGTGAGTAAGAATCTCACATAACGACCACTAAAGATCGAATATTCTCCACCTGTACGAAAGAAAAAAGACGCCTTCTTCTCATTCGCTAATCTGAGTGATTTACTTAACGCCGTTACTTAACAACGAAAAATATCCGTTGTTCAATGGAGACTGCTTTGGATTTCGCATTTCCCCCTTCAACAAAATTGACCTTCATACAATATTGCCAACTTGCTTAATGGATCGTTAGCCATATTAGTCTCGTCAGAATTGAAGATATTCTACTAGGCCCGTCATCCTCTATAAAAATTTACATATTTTCAAGTTATTGTTATATTAGTTTAAGGATAGTGCGACATAATACATGTATGGCTTATAATCGAGCAATGAACCCAATCTTGAGGACAAATCTTTCAAAACCTGTAACCTGCCGTCCTTGCCTAGGCTAACAAATATTTTGCAACCTTTTGAAGATGTTTTAGATTCAATTTTTAGATTATAAAACTAACATATTTTAATTGGTCATAACGATGATAATAACCCAATAATCGTAGTCGTTATATGCCATATTTAACAAGTACTTCTAAATCTAATATCTCTAATCTAAAATAATTCCAATTTCAAAATTATATATCACATTACACGAATAAAATTTTTTCAGTTTCTAAACAGTTTTAAAACAGTTTCTGAACTATCAAGGCGCTGAAATTTTGCCTCCCGGAATGATCCCCAGAGGAAATTGAGAATGGGATTGAAAATCTAAGAGCTCGGAAGGAATCAGTAGGCCAGATCCTAGTCATTAATAAAGAGAGCTAAAATGGAGAACCGGGCTTACTTACAGTGTAAAAAGAAACAGAAAGCTACCGGTGTAAAGTCTATGCAAAGTCAATTGAACAGTATACAAAAATTCAGTCAGTAGCGAGTATAGTCTGTTCCAAGTCTTTTGGCAGTGACGTCATTATTTGAGCCGCCATATTGAAAGTTACTCATGTCGGAGATTGGTTTGAAAGATTTTCCGTCATATTCCGTGGTTGCAAGTTTTGAGCGTGATGTATTATTGTTAAAGGAGGGTTTTCGAGAAGTTTCAAAAACAATATTTATTTTTGATTGTTGATAAATTAAACATTCGTCATTAGTATTCATGTAAGTGAAGAAAATTGATTTTTCTCTATAAAATACAAATTCACTTTTTATGAGAGCAGTCAACAACATGGCATTTGGCGTGAGGTTAAATTTACTGAATGTAAACAATAAACGGGGAAAATAAATCACTTTCTTCAGTTTCGTAATTAATTTGCATCAATTGTACAGTACTTGGCGTTAACTGTGCCTGTGTGTGTTAACAGTAGCATTGTAAAGCCAGCAAAAGCTAAAAATTAGGAACTCGTCCAAGGTCTAAGGGATGGTGGTGAAAATAAGATCAAAATGAGTCACTGCTCGCTCTCACTATATTGCTTAGTCATTTTTGGTACCCGAAAGTAGCAAATAACACAAATAGAAAATGTATGGATTAAATGATGGCTTGGGAAAATTTACAGAAACCGTCAACACTCTGCAAGAAATCAAATCAATAATTTTAATATAGCAATTTAAAAAAAGGTTGGACCGCGCTAGAGCCTCCCACTCGTTCTCTTGAAACTTGTAACAATTTGATGAAAGACGTTAATAACATCAAATGTCCGTCTCGTTCGGTGGACGAGTAATGGAAAAAGATCGACAATTATTGCGTCACTGCCAAAAAGCTTTGGACAGACCTATAGAAACTTTCCATTGGCTCATTTCGTGATTCTAATGATCAGGTAACAAGTTCTGCTTCGAGAAATATTACTAGTTTGTTTTAAATTCCAAAAATGCTTCCTGACCGAGAACAAAACGTCGATGACTGTTAACTCGCATGGCGTCGACTTTATGTGCTATTAACCCGCTATTTTAAAGATTAAAGAATCAAACTTCTTGGATCCCTATTAATCGAACCAAATGATATAAGAACCGTCGGTCGTCAGTTATGAGGGAATTATGATCGAATTCCCGAAAAACACACAAGAATACCCTGAACCCAAATCAAACATCAGTCTGCTAGATTTAATTAGCAAACCGGGGCATTATTGCGAGCGACACATGTATTGGTTGATGCCAGTCAGAGTTCCAGACGGAATCGATTTTAGGATTTCGTGTTGGTAAATCTACCCTGATTGTGTAGTGACCACTAAACTAATAGGCTAAATCTATGGTACACTTTCGAAACAAAATTCGATTCAATTACTAATACATCGTATGTAGGGTACAGATAATCGTCAAAGACATAGCGAAAATTCGATATTGCACGTCAATGTTTGTTCGTTGGAAGTTTGCTGAAATTCGTAAATGCGTTCGCGGAGAACAACATTGTTGTAAGTAGTTAACATCACCTTATTATTAAATTAAATTACATCTTGTTAAGGGTATTCATTACCAGCATTCATAGTCAGCGTTTCACTTGCTTTCGTCAAATTTAGCTTACAATTCGTGCATGTTTCGAATCAAACAAACAATCCCAAAAACAACGTTCTCTAAATCTCTTATACTTATTTGTCATCTGCAATCTGAAAGGTCTTTGTGCTTTCAGGAGCTAAGCAATTTGAGTGCTTTGACAAAGCTCTCCAGCAACAGCCGTAATAATACAGCAGTGGAATCAATTTGTTTTGTGAGACGGTATTTACCAACATGTTTCTAAGTCAGATAGATAGAGAGATAGATAGATAAAATTTATTAAACATTCGCATTACTAAATTCACAAAGTTTAAAAAAAGTCTAACTCAGAATGGTAATTAAAAATGTTCAATAATTTAATTCATCTATGGTTCACAAACTGTATGACAATTGCTGATTATTTAACCAGTAATTACAGATTACTGGTACAATTATTTTTGCTAGTAATTAAATTGATTATGTCCTTGGGAGACTTTCCCTTCTGAATCCTACGGTTTGTGTGTGATATACGATGCCACTGATAGATCCAAGTTCTATTTTGATAATATTATCATCCCACAAGTACAAAGTACCAAGTGTTAAAATCAACATATAGTAGCAACAATAGTTCGAAGAAAAATAGTCAGCAAGTAAATAAACTCGGTTTTCCACATATTTATGGCTCTATGTAATTTTTACAAATCCATCCAGTTTAACGTGACTACGTCCTTTTCAGAACATAAATTTTTCCCTCCTCCCCTTGACAATTTTAATCCTATCTATAGGAAAACCCCGTCGGACGGAAAACTTCTTCAATACCCGCTACGAAATGAAATACAAAAATTTTCCATGTGAACTTATTTTAATATAAAATATTCCCAGCTAAATCCGAACTTCCGTAGCCGTTTTGCTGGAAGGTAGAGATGTCCAATAAAAAGGGTAGTGAAATCGATATTTCTATTTAAAAACTTACTTTATTTTCAAAAAAAAAGGTTTAAAACCATTTTGCCATTCAATCATAATAAACGGTACTTAATTATTAAACATATTCATCCTAAAAGTACAACACGTAACAAATTTTAAAAACAATGTTAAATTAGTTTTAAAATTTTTAATATTAAAACGTATGTGTTCTTTTAAAAGTTCCAAATGCTCCTGTACAGAAAAAATACGACTACACGTCCACTTATTGGTTCTCTTCTTGTTGGAATTGGAGGGCTTTTACGAGTAAGATAATTTTAAATCTATGAAAATATACCGTAGTTGCGTCATTAACAAAATACAATAAAATTAGAATACATTACTTAAGAACAACATGGACATTGTCAAAAATAATTTGTTTGGATGAGGTGAATGTGCCAGTTTAACGTTTCAATTATACAGGGTAGGCCAACGAAAAGGTCGCACCCCTATTTATGACTCTCCTGGTAGATTTAGAAAAAAACGCTCTAACACGTCAACTTTGATTTTTAAGGGGGTATCTTGCTGACTATCATTGCATTATACAGGGCGTTTCATAAACAAAATACTACGTCACACTTTTAATTTTTAAATGGAAACCTACTAGTTTTATGTAATTTTTGGATCCTGCCAGAAGTTTATAGTAAATTTGGTATAGCATGTCCTATACCCATCTTCAACAGTTTCAATTTTATTTACGTTTGTTGATCTACAAACGTTGTTGAATGCTTGAGATATTGAGCCGTTCGAAAGTATCGCAGCTTGCCGTTTCTATGGATACCTCGTAGAGATTAGCAAAAACAACGAGTCGCCGTCAAGTGTCAGTGTCCGGTTAAACTTTTTTTTAACTTAACTTGTCTGACTGACACCTGTCATTATAATGAAATTTTCCATTCGCGAAAGAGTAGAAATAATTAAAATTTATTTTGAAAATGGAAGTTCTGCCAGGGCTACCGCCCGTTCATTTAATCAGTTACATCCAGACAGAACTATTAACGATAAGGATGTGGGAAGATTAATCAAGAAGTTTTAAGAATCTGGATCTGTGACTAATATTCTGCACCATCCAATTCGAACGGTGAGAAACAATGCCATTGAAACAGCGGTTTTGGGACAAGTTGCACTTGACAATACCCAAAGTACTCGCCAACTGACTACATCTTCCGCACGTCAATGTTTCTCGCACGTCAATCCGAAGAATATTAAAGTCATAAATTTCATCCTTTCAAAATAAAACTTGTACATGAGCTCAATGAAGATGATTATGATAGGATATTGGAGATCTGCGAACAAATGAGTCAACGGTTGTTTAACAATAGACATTTGCTGTTTAGTATTTGCTTTTCAGATGAATACACATTCTATTTACACGGCATTGTTAACAGACATAATTGTCGTTATTGGAGTGACTCTCGTTTATTTAGAGAAGTGCATTCGCAACATTGTCAGAAGTTTAACGTTTGGGCAGGTATATTAGGAAATAAGATTGAAGGACCTCTTTTTATACTTAGAGATGCTGGAAAATACAATAGATCCAATAATTACGGAAATAATGGAAAACGACGGTAACCATAACGCAAAACATATCCACTTTCAACAAGATGGCGCAACACCCCATTATGTAGCTCCTGTAAGGCAATTTTTGGATCACAACTTTCCTGGTCGATAAATTGGTAGGCGAGGAGCAATTGAGTGGCCACCGAGGTCCCCGGAATTAAATCCTTTGGACTTTTTTCTTTGGGGGTATTTGAAAAGCAAAATTTAGGACTCGAAACCGGAGTCGATTGAAGAGCTTCGTCACCGAATTACACATGAGTACAGAAAAATATCTTCAGATAACTTGTTAAATGTCCGCATAAGATTTGAGCAGAATCTGTATTATATATACTGTATGGAGGAAAACGGACACCATTTTCAACATTTATAACCACATTGAAGTCCATATGTTTGCCTAATAAATATTGTTCTTGCTTATACTTCATTTATTTAATTTTAAGGAAATACTTAATGTAGCAAATTTGCTATGAGTCATCACGTAGAGTTAATTATTCACTGCAGATATTATTGCAAGAGTTTCGAGTTTTAAATTAGGTACCATTAAAAAGGGTATTTCACTAAAATTGTCTAACGTTTATCGTAAGGATATAAAATTTCAAATAAAATCAAAACGATTGAAGACAGATAATGCTAATAGTTCTGTCTGGATGTAACTGGTTAAATAAAAGGGCGGTAACTCTGGCAGAACTTCAGCTTTCAAAATAAATTTTCATAATTTTTAAACTTTTGCGAATGGAAGAGTTCTTTATAATGAAAACTGTACAAAGTTAAAAAAAACTTTAGGCCCACACTGCCACTTGACCGCGACTCGTTGTTTTGACTAAACTGTCAGAGGTATTCATAGAAACGGCAATGTGCGATACTTTCGAACAGCTCAATATATCGATTATTTAACAACAAACGCAAATAAAAATTAAACCGTTGAAGATGGGTATAAGACATGCTATACCAAATTTACTACAAACTACTGGCAGGATTGAAAAATGACATAAAACTAGTAGGTATCCGTTTGAAAATCAAAAGTGGGACGTAGTTTCTTGTTTATGAAACACCCTGTATCAATGATAGTCAGCAAGATGTCCCCTTAAAATCAAAGTTGACGTGTTTGAGCGTTTTTTTCTAAATCTACCAGGAGAGTCATAAATAGAGGTGAGACCTTTTCGTTGGCCCATCCTGTATATCTACTTGCTTTCAGATATAATCTATAATCAAAGCTGACATCATATTCGCAAAACATTTTTACCTTATGTGAAAACTGAATAATACAAAGTCTGCAGAATGATTTTGGCATGGTAATCGTCCCAGCATGGTAATATTAAATTAATAAATCGTTAACTTTTGTACTATTGTAAAGTGATAGAACTGGTTAAGTAGTTTCACCTTGACACGAAATAAATAGAACTACAGATGTAAGAGCAGCTACGTCTAAGCAAGGCAATAAGCAATATATAAAAGTTAAATTAATTCACCTGAAGACTCTACTTAGTATTTTAGTTTCCCGAATGGACTTGAGTAACAGGAACTGAGCGCTTTTATTCTGGTAATAATACAGACAGAACATTATTCTATAAACAAATTGCAAAATGTTTTATTTGCTCGCTTCACTGAGAATGCTTTCTACAAATGTCTACAGCTCTGTACTAATCGGGTTATCGTTTGCACTTGCTAGAATTATTTCCTTTGCAAATCATTCAAGTAAAAACGATAATTATATAATATTAAACAATAATTATGTATTCAATGAACTGTGCAATGTTTTCAATCCTTATAGAGTTATTGTACTTTCAATGTTTAAAACTGCCAAGTTGAAATCAACCCACGTTAATTCGTGCCTTATCCACGCGTCTACAAGGACAGTTGTGAGCATATGTAGATACATTTACTTATTTATTTATTTATTTGGGATACTTTAATAAGAAAATATATGCAGTTTGCTAATATAAGTGATCATATACAGTGACCGGGAAATGACCTACACAATACATTACGTTTAAAAACTGTAAATTGATTTATGTAAAAACATAAGTATTGGAAATTCTGTATTTATAAATTGCTGCTTTTTGGTTTGCAGGTGCAACATTAAGTACTTTTCATACAATTACCTGTTTTTTGTATAGTTGAGCAAAGGACATTCAACATGTCGTCTTTTAATTTAAAAAGCTCATTTTTATTTGAGTTATTTTTTTAGGAAAATTGTGTATAAAACACTTTACTTTGTAAAAAAACCAGCAAGTATTGATAGTATAATGGGCTTTAAAAAATAATTTAAAACGTTAAGAATCTAAATAAACCCCATGTGTAAAAGTCTAAATTACACTTCCGTGTTTCGTGGTTTTTTATATATTTTTTACTTTAAGTATTCCCAAAGGAAACTCTAGACCAAAAATAACGTTGGGCAGATAATCCCTATCAAAATCAACTTGCATCTGCCTAAAAAATCTAATCCTTTTTTTTAAGTATTGTAAGGATAGATTCGTGTGTATACAGAGCGGTCCAGTTTTAATCGGCGGACTTTAAAGGCATTTTATACAGCCAAAACTATTACGAAAATGTCATATACACTATGGTCCAATAGTTTCAATTAGCGGAGAGAATGGCTCTTCTTTAACTGTTTTTGTTTCTTCCTCAACAAGCATTTGTTATTAATTTTCTTAACGAGAGATTATTAACAGATGAAAGAATGAAACTGGGTATGTATGTTAGGTCTCAAAGGATTAATAAATCTTGGAACAACCCATTTAGCAACGTTTACTAGGAGAGATTCCGGAAATGTTCAAAAACTCTCACGGGCGACTCTTTTTAGAAGCTTATTTTGAGGCATTACTGGAAAGTTGTCCTGGAAGGAAGTCCACATTTTTCAGGTAATTTCAAATTTCCAATACATGTTCATTACGAAATCGACCGACTTTTTCAATTAGCTATAGTAGTACCTTACTCTGCTAGATTTTCAAGAAATATTCTACTCCATGAAACAAGTAGGAAATGGCCTATGTTCAAAAACCCAAAAGTGAGTTAATTAGTTACCGGGATTCTGATTCCGGTTTGGTTTCGGACTTAGAATATTCTTTGCAAAACTCGCATAATTATAAAATAAATCGCTCGGTCGAAAAATAAGTCGGTCGATTTGGTCAGTGTATTGGAAATTTGAAATCACTCGAAAACTATTAAGGTTTCCAAAAACGCGCTTTTTCACTTAAAAACTATTTAGCTTCAGGAAAACTGTCCGGTCAGATTTCAAAGTTACCTTCTAAAAAGATTCGACCTGTGAAAGTTTTTTTAACGTTCGTGGTATCTCTATAGAGAGTTTTTCTAATTGGGTTGTCTCTAGGTTTATTAAACCTGTGAAACTTAATATGCATACCGAAAAGATGAAACCTTGTATCTGTTGTCGTTAGGAAGAAATTATAAACCAAATACTTATTGAGAAAGTACACTTTTAAGAACCTGTAACCCCATTGATTGAGACTTTTAGACCAAATTGTATATGACATTTTCGTAATATTTATGTGTGTAGAATAAGCTCTTAAAGTCTCGCAGATAAAACTGTTGAGCATACGAAAGTACATTTTCTAGTCAGAATTTATAATCTCGTAGTATTTTTTATCGATTTCCATATAAATAATTTTATAAAATAAATACAAGAGATGTAATGTAATAGGTAATTGAATTGGTTTTTCTTTGAAATGTAGACATGTCTAACATATGTTTCACACTTAAATGTTTCATAGTGAACCTAATCCAATCTATAGATGATTTCAAAAGGAAAATGGTGATGTTTTCGAAAAAGCATTTTGTTTAATATAGGTGAGCTTACAAAACATTTATTGTACCGTTAAGGCTATTTTTTGGGTATATTACAGTGCATAAGTAAATATGTTTCTAACGAATTGATTATTCTAGTTAGCAACTAGGCAATTATTCAATATAGGCACCCCATCATAAAAACGTACTATTTTTGGATGACAGAAACACGTTTAGGTCATTACATAGTCGTTGTAAACGTAACTCAAAGGGTGATAAATATTTTTATTGCATACTTTTCGCACATTTCGTATTTTAGTAAGATTTTCCAATAATTAGGTTGTCTTTTGGTGTCTTTTTACCTTAAAAACTTGTCGAATTTTTGTTAATGCTTGACTTTTTATTTTAACTGATTTGTGTGCTTTTTGCTTACTTTCTCAGCTATTAATTACCACACAAGGTGGAACTTGGGGTTAGCACGATAGAAAATATAATCGCTTTTTAGTTTTTAGACTTAGTTTGAATGATCTCTTATTGGCGGACAACTAGGTACGCTCAAGCTTCCAATCATATCAAAATATAGATAATTTTTGGATGAGGCCATATCTGGCTGATAACATAACTGAATAAACAATTTGGAATTACTTAGTCTTAAAATCTAGTATGAACTAATAAAAAGAAGGGAATATTTCAACTCAAAATTACTGAGGCTGGATCAGGAAACGTTAACCTTTTGTTATTGCATCCTATTATAACTATATAATCTTAATAACGATTCAGCGCAAACGTGCGGTAAAGCAGCAGCTGTAATTACGAAAAAGTTCAAGTTTTTTTGATAAACATATTGTTATCTATCTCATTCATATGGTTAAATGAGATACATTTAAACCGTTTCTGAACGAAGATTAAAGTGGACATACAGCATACTCTATGTCGTATCATTTTATATATTGTGCGAATGATTAAGAAAATTACATAAGGCTATCAAAGGGATAACTTCGAATGAGATATAATAAACAATTCATAAAGATTAATTTTAGTCCATATTTGCTCCACAGTTGCAAACAGGAAGTTCTCAAAAAAGACACACAAAGCAGAGAAAGTTTTATGTAATATGAAGGTATGAAGCAACAATGATTAGAATGTATATGGTACTAAATAAATTATAACAAAATACTTTGTGCAAACAGCATAAAAAACCCCCCCAGTCGTGCAACCAGATATTTTAGGAACTAACAGATGAATTGGCCATTATATCTATATGTAAAGCATCCAATAATTAAAGCAAACTCACCCAAAAACTTTTAATTGAAACGCACGTTTATTCCGCAAACTTAAATTAAACCAAAGGAAATTGTTCTTAACGAATTTATAAAATACACCCTGACACCTGACACGATCAAGTAAACTAATTTATTTTTGACTTTGACTGTTTGACAATATTAACCAGTAGCAATGATGCCATGTAATAGATATATTCCTTGACAACAAGAAATTACAACGTTTTTGTTATACCTTTATGGAGTTTTTTATTATTCCTGATGATTCATAATTAAATAATTGCCATTTATTAGTAATTACGGATTTCAAAACAAGAAATATGGTTAGTGCAAGGCGTTATTTTGCAGTTTTGCCATTCTACAGGCGATAAAAAATGAAACCTAACTTAAAAATAGGAAATTTATCATGTTTTATCTGCCAATCTCCACGTTTTGAGAAAACCTACGTACTCTACTTCAGCTTAAGTGCAAACAGGACTTACAACAAAAGGTGCCGCTTTCCAGGAAGCTCTTATAGCCATTATAAAAATATATTTAAAAGGTGCCGAAAATTTTTGTCACTTAGTTTTAATGGTCTATGAGAAACTTATATGAAGCTAATAATAAAAGTACTGTGGGTGTTTATGATTCTATCAATTGCCAATAAGTTCAATTTGCCTTTGTACCTAAAAAATTCTATGTCTATGCGAAACATATACGTACAAGCTCTCATCTCTCGCTCATTTAGCCAAATTCGGAACTGTCTTCTCAATAATATTCTACTTGTCAACTGTTCTCTTCACATCAACATGACAATAAAACGTCACAACACAACATTTGAATGTTGAATTTCTGATTTAAACCTCATAACAGTGAATAGTGTGGAATTTGTGGCGAGTTTCGGCCTCTTAGCATACTCTCAAAAGAAGGCTTAACTCTACCGGAAGCTGCCAACTATTAAAATGGGTGATTATTCGCATTGTTTGAATCATTATAACAAACATACTGATTCAGAATTATTCTGAATAAATGTATTTCATTAGGACAAGTTTTTGCCAAAATATGCTGGTTGTCCCAATATTTGTCATATTTATAAGCCGCCACACTACATGACAATTGCTAGTTTTGTGGTGAAAACTTTAGAGTTTTTACCACAAAAGTTTTTGGTGGTTAGCCACAAATGTTGCTTATCTTACTAACCCAAGTGTGGGGTCTCAAAGACCCTCTTTTACTTTGTATATATATTTTTTTACAGATCCTTAAATGGCGCATGTAAATGTTTTAAAGCCGAATTAGATTTCAGTCCAAACATATCGGTGTGCATGTATGAAAAGAATGAAACTTGTTGCATGGTTTGACACTTTTATCAGCCTATTTGGCAAAGTTGTAAATTAAATTTAGGACTAAAATTTCCCTTTCCTAAGATATCAAAATGGACAAAGATTGGTTTATAATATGAATCACATCATATGGAAAAATAATGACAATACCTTAACTCATGATTTATTTTAATTACACTGATGCTATAAGTTATACATAAATTTATAACTCGATTTATGCTTAATGAAGTTAAGACCCTTTATACGTTCAGCGTGAAACAGATTACCACACATTTTATAGTAGTAGTAAACATCTTTATTTCTAAAAAAGGCCATCGCCCTATCGGTCTTTTTGCCCTTGTTTAATACATGTAGTCTTAATCTAAATAAAAAACCAATATGAAAATTCTCTTATTCTAGGTTAACAATATTATTAAATAAAATTTCAGTGGCAAGAAAAAAATATTTTATTGTCCACCAGTCAGTTGCGTTTGTAAGTGTTCGAGTAGCGTTGATGTAGGGAAACGGAAGCGAGATTGTCTGGTTGGTCTTGTAAGACAAAGGGGATTCAGTATGGTCCAGTTGTAGGGGTTGTTTGTGCGTTTTGTCTGTAGATGTATGAGTCTTTCCGAAATCTTTGTCATGTTTGTGCGTTCGTATAGTAGTTGGGTGGAGGGGTTGTGTAGTGGGTTTTCGGGGTGTCTTATTCGTGTTATTAGTCTTAGTGCAATTTGTTCTGTTGTTTGTATATAACGTTTTGTCCTTCCTGTTCCGTTGGCACATTTTATACTTAAGATTGATTGACAAGAAATAAGCCATAGAATTTATGTATAGGACAATTTAATCCTAGTATCTATCTACCTAACAGTCATCCCCCCTATTCCCTATTAGATCTTAATTTAAAATTCATTATCAAGAAATAAAATCTTTCCATAGCGAATAGTCAGAAAGTTTTTACAATACTGATAAATACATATAATATTTTTACAGTACTGATGCTTACCTATAGTTGGCGAGCTTTGAAACGATAGCAAACCGTTTTTTAAAAACTGATATTAAGAAATAGAATAAATTATAATTTTGTACTGTTTAAACCTAAAAAAAATAATTAACATTCATATAAGTTATATTCAAAATACAAATTTGTATGTTAATTTCTTGCTTAGAATCCTTACGCGCCGAGCGCCAGTACGTAATTTTAAAATATTTGTAACTGAAAACTTATCATTTAATACCCTAAGTATGCGCATTTCTGAACTTTATTAGGTTTGCTCTCATGGCTCTCGTCGAGCCTTTTTAGCCTTTGTATGAAATACGTCGAAATTGATATTCAGCGAAGAAAAAGTTCTGTTTCAAGTTTTTATCTTCGTTTTGCAATTGACAAGTTATGAATAAAAAGAAGATCAATTTACTCGATTCTGCAACTCGATTATTCTTTACATACGTACTTTATGAAACTAGAATAAGCGAATTGATAGTTAACTTACTTTCCTATCAGAGCAAAAGTCCTCTGATCATACTGAAAAACTGGCATACATACACTCTAACTGTAAAAATATAAGAACAAATAACATATTGTGATGTAAATGGACATTTGTCGAACTCGTTATGGTAACGTTATGTTATTAATGGGAAATTTAATAATAAAAACAGAAGTGCGGTTTAGTGCAATTAAACTCCTGTTTAGCCTTGGCCTCTGATTTTATTAGATAAATTATCCGTAAGACACCATATGGCATTTGCAGATGTGTATATTCCACGTATAATGCGGTTTTTGGTGTCCTTTTTAATTCAAAATAGTCAAAACTTAATCACTTCATTCGCCGAAACGTAGCTCAATTTCTAGGAATGTAAAACATGTATATTGCGTCTGAACTCCAGATGACTAAGAGCATCATTTATACTTTATTTTGAAGTCTTGTTCATTGTAAGGTGTATTTTCGGTAGTGGCAACCCTCAACAAAATAAATAATAAAATAAAAAATATGATGAAGTTGAAATTCTTTTATTGTGGATTCTTCCATAGTCCCGCTAGCTCAAAAGCTGTTTTTTAACTTTATTATGAACTTTTCAGCGGTAAATACCAAAACATCGTTCATATTGGCTTCGATCAGTGGTGTACTCTTGTTCTCTTCAATGCAGATGTGGAAAGCCTGGTTTGCCGCCTCAAGTCACCAAACTTTGCTTGGAGGACTTCTCGGTTCATTTCTTTTCACCTTTACGTTAACTGCAATAGGAAACTGCGAAACTCTGGTCTTTGGAAAATCTTACACCCTTGGACTATTTCCTGAAGGTGAGAAAGCGCTAGACATTCTTTAGTTAACATTTTGTGTATGTATTTCTGTAATCTCAGTTGTTCTGGCTCTTGTGACGGCGGTATCAGCAGCAGCAATTGTTCATCGAGTAGCTGGTAGTTTCTGGTAAGAGTATTCGATTCAGAAATATCCCGCAGGGAATTGAGATGTTTTTATTTTGTTGTAGTTTTCTCTTATCGCTGATATCCTTATTTTATCTGAACAACTATTCCCAAAAAGTATACGGCCATGTAACTCCTCAACCTATTCCCACAGGAAAAAAAAAGAAGCATTTATAAGTATTATCTACTTTACAATTCAATTATTCCTAATAGTTTTTTAATAAGATATTACATACTAATAATATAGCTTGTAAAGATTTGAATCTGAGAGGATGTCTTGCGTCTGATTTTGAGCGTTTTGTTAACATTTGAATGTGGTTGTTGATACATTTTTTAAATGATTAAAGTATTGATACTCAGGTTTGTTGTTTTTATTTTTATTTAATTTTGCATTTTACATTTTGTAGATATTTGTAGAACAGTTCATATACATTACATATACATATATATTTACATTTGTAGAACAGTTCAATAGGGAATAAGGAAGGGCACAGGAAATAAAACATGTTTTCTAAAACATTAGTTTCTATGCTTTTATAAATATTCTGATCAATAGTTAATTTAATTTTATGTCATAAAATAATTAACAACATTAATAATAGTAATAAAAATGACAATAAAACGATTAACTTTAACAATGTAAAACCATTATTGGTAGATGGTAGGTAAAATTGAAACTTATTAATACTATTACAAGAAAATACGCCTCTAATTTCACTACGCGGACTGTTCGCCCCGTCGTTTTCCCGATAGATACGCACTTGGTGGGTCATCAGGAATTCAACCTGTAAAGACAAATCATTGTTATGAAAACTAGCAAAACAATAATTAAACCACAGCTAGCACACCTACTTGCAAACTATTGTCCTGTGTTTTCTTAATTTTTATTATCTAAAGCACATTACGATGCGCCGAGCTCTCTCTACTAAACAGTAGAGAGCTGAAATGAATGTCCAATTGAATATGTTTCTGATATATACACTATAGATCGACGGTGACCATAATAGAAATAGCTATAGATATGTTTTTGATTTAATAGAAAAGCACATCCAAAAAAAATATGAATCAAATTTAATTTTAACCGAAGTCTCAAAAGCACGCAAGTTTTAGAAATGTTTGCGGTAAACGAGATTGGAAAGGTGGTTTTGGGATAACTTTTGTGGTGGTTTTCAACGCATCTACTCAAAATATACTAACTTCAGGCTTCCCGGCACACTAGGGACTCTCTGTAAACTACAATCCAGTCTAAACATACTATGCGCATCGTGTGATTGGGTCATATTTGAACCAGCATTTAATCCGAACAACATTTCGTTGGGATGAGCCGTTCGCCGTCTCACTTTTGATCTGGTTTGTGGAACATGTTGTTCAGGAACTTGCAAACTGTAAATACATACATATTAATTACATTCAGTCTATCTATTCAACAAATTTTGAATATCTACTGAGGATAACATTCTTCTAAATGTATCCATCACTTTAAAATGAGCCACTTCTTAATAGCAGCTATAAGCATTTTAAGAAGGATTGAGGGAAGCTATAGCTTCATCTAAAAACCTCTTGCATTCAGCTCATATATCTAGTAAAGCCAAACGCACACTTCCACTTACTGAGTGTCTGGAGGAGTTGGAGAAGAAGACCTGGATGAATTATTTGAGCTAGTAGTATCATTAGTATTACTAGAGACACTCGTAACTAACTCTTTAGAAAATATCGGGATTTCGTTGTGGAGTAAATGGTCCAAAAGTTGACCTTTGACATTTGCCTCTTGTTGTAACTAAAATGTACAATAATTAGCATTCGATTTTACATGTTCAATAATATTTTACCTCTGCTAAGTTCGCTTCATTTTCCCTGAGTTTAGCATCGCGCTGAGCTACACCATGGCTCTGAGCCAGCGTCATATTGTATAATTTTTGAATGATATATTTTGCTTCATCTATATCGTAAACAGATGCTATAATTAAATCCAAGCCTGCTGTGTCAGCAGGATCTAACGTTTTCTCAATATCTATAACATTATGTTGAGTTTCGCTGATTATCTCTTGGACATAGTTTATGTTTTCTTTTATGTCTTCAATGTAACTATCCAATTGAGTAAGGTCTTGATTTTTGGCCACAGCCAAACGTCGTCTTTCTTCTAAAACATCTAATTCTTTTCCTAAAAAAGAAAACTTATTTTTAGCTACGTGTTAAAGGATGCAAAATATTTAACGGGGTTAGCTATAAATATCGCTGCAATGAATACGATTTTTAATGACCAGAATTAATTGGCAGTTTTTATATTTAAAATAATCACTCCGCCTTGGAAGCGGAATGGTATAAATTTGCTTACCAAGTGCCTCGCGTTTCTCGAGAAAATGTTCCATTCGAACTTCCTGCTCCACTAAACCTCGTCGATTTAAAGCGATGTTGTTGACGGACTTTTCCATTTGTAACCACTTCTGCTTGGCTGTTCTCTCCGAAAAAGCTTTGGATGAGAGCTTTCCAGCAGCTTTAAGACTCAATCTTCCTCTTTGGCTCTTCCTTAGAACCGACACTTCCTCCTGTTTCCTTTTTAAGACCTGATCTTTGATTCGCCTTTCATTTTCCATCGTTTTAATAACATTGGCATTTTTTCTAGATTCCTTTTTCAACTTAGCGATTTCCCTTTCACGTTTCAGCTCTGACTCCTTGTGTTTCTGTGCTTCTTCTTTCATCTTGTTTATTAATCTAACTTTGGCTCGTTTCATTTCCAACAGATCTTCCTTGTAGTTTTTCAACTGCTGTTCATATTGGCTACGATTTCTAACCAGTCGTGCATGCTCTTTTTGAGCAGCTTGAAGTCGTTTTAATTCCCTCTGCATATCGCTGATTTTTCGTGTGTAATCCTCTTTAACTTTTTTTACTTTATCTGGCGGCTCTGGATGGTTGCCATATTTGTGTAGTACCTTATCTCGCTCTTCTTGTGTGTTCTGAATACGAAGCTGAAGTTGCATTAGTTTGTCTTCATAATGCTGCCTCATGGTTTGCATTCTTCTCTGGGACAATTCTAGCTCATCAATTAGTTTCTGCTTCATATCAATATCGTTAGTAAGTGTCATTAGTTCTTCGTTAAGCTCTGTGTTAACTTCCTCGTTATCACTAGTAGATTCGTGTTCGCTATCTCCCTCACTATCCTGCTCTATCTCTATGGATCTGCGATTCAACTCTTCCTTTTCTCGTTGCAAGTTTCGCTTTGCCTCTTCAATCAAAGAAGTATTATCACCAATAAGACTAGAGCTGAATAGAAGACTTTGTCGGTGAGGACTTTGCGAACGACTCAATTGCTTTCTGAGTTGTTCACAAGTGTTGTTAGATTCTATTAGCTTAGCTCGAAGCTCTTCTATCTCTTTGAGGTAGGCTTGAACCATATCTGCCACTTCGCTGTTATTACCGCTGCTAATCCATCCACCCATGGCTTTTTCAGCTAATAAATTAGTATTTTTCAAAGTTAATGCATCTATTGTTTCTTGCATTGCTTTTACTCTGGTTCGTAAGTTATTTATCTCTCCTTGGAGCATATTGTTTTCATAAAACATATCGTTAATTGTTTCAGTTCCATCTTCTCCGACCATTCTTTTTCCTTGTTTATACTCGACTAATTCTAATTGAAGCTGGGCAATCTGTTGCCGCAGCTGGCATATGGTCTTCGAACTCTTATCCTGATTAATGAATATCTTATTCTTAATGTTACGTGCTCGGTTAGCGTATTTCAGCGTGTTAAGAGTTTCCATAAAATCTCTATCACTGGGACTAACGCAAGCAATCATCACAGTTTGACTATTTCCACCTAAACTATCTTGTAACAGCCGTGTAAGCTTGGAATCTCTATACGGCACGTGTAAAGCTCTTTTGGCTTTGTCACCCAAAGCCGAGATAACATTTCCTAAAGCAAGTAAGCCACAGTTAATAGAAATTCCTTCTTTCTGTCTTTCACCAGTGGCACCAGTTCTTTTCAGTCTCTCCGAACCAGCCAAATCCACAAAGTGGAACTTGGCACTAAGCGTTTCAAACTCATTGGAAATTACATTTTCATCATCAGGCACTACCAACTTTTGCTGCCTAATGTGCAGTGTAAATATTGCATGCGATCTTGAAGACTGCGTGTTCATCTGAGTACTAGCAGTTGTTCGAGATAACGCTCCTAATCGCAAACATTGTAGGGCTTCTTCAGCGGATTGAACTGTCTTGAATGTAACGCCTTTGACTTGAATCCCTCCATAAGGATCTTCGTGTATTTTGTACATTTTTTCCTGCAAAAATACATAAAATCAAGTCATTTGTTCACACTATTAGCATCATTCTTTCACAGCCTGATGATGGCTTGCTGTACATGAGCATGTACTTACTTTTGTATAGGATGGGTTAAATAAGTCAATAACTTCCTCGTTATACAATTCCATAAATTGTACTGTAACTTTGAATTCAGGTGCGAGTATACCATTTTCATGAGCCCTGTCTATTCGAGACTGAATTCCGTCAAAGAGATGGTGAATGGCTCTTGGAATTATACCTTTCTGTTCATTTGGCAGTTCAACATCAAACCCTGTGCCCATAGTATAGGTTTTCCCAGACCCCGTTTGTCCATAAGCAAGAACAGTAGCATTATACCTGCGGATTTAATTAACGATAATTAAATGGAAACGAGCTAATGGGTTTTAGGGTGTGTAAATGGCAAAGTATTTTTGCCGGCATAGGGTCAACATTTTAACTAAGTATTTTGGAAGGTTTTAGCAAAATGAACATGACTGAAAACATTAAATTCCTATTTTTACCTCTTAATTAAGGTACTTTGCCGCCATTGTCTGAAACTGGTGAGTTTTTGGGATTTGTAGAAAATAATTTCTTCGTGATGTTGCACCGTGATATTTTAATTTTTATAAGTAAGTGCATACATTTTACAACTCGAACAACTCCTTAACATTTTCTTTCTTCTATTAAAATTTGAGATACAAAAATCAAATTTAATTACTTCAACTGCAATATAATCGTTGCAAAACATTCTTTATATAATAGTATATATAATTTGAATAAAATTGTCGTTTAAAAATGGTTTTTTAAACTTTATTCACACCTTCGATCTCAACAACTCAATTAACTAAAAAAATTCAATGGAAAGTAGAAATAGAAAGGTTTTTATTAAAAGACTTAGGTCTTTGTTGCTCTAGCTTGAAACTGGTCTTTTAGGCTGTATCTGAAAAGAATTTCTTGCTGACGTTTTGCAAGCGCGAGTGGCTTGCATCCTCAGAGGTATAACGCTCGAAACCTTAAATTAATTGACTTCAACATAATAAAATACGTTCTCGTCTATAAATATATACTCTGATAAGGATTTCCAAAAAAGGAATGAAAGTTATTCATAAACCGTGGTATAAAACTGGCCCAGCTGACGAAATCTAGTAAGTCCAAAAGCGGTTCTGGGCGGTATTTTGGGACTAGTTTAAAATCTTTATTATTATAAAATAGTTTGCGTCTTCTTAATAAGGTTAATATAAAGACTGTTTGAAAAAATTTGAATGCAATTTAAAACTGTACTGAATACCCATCAAAATACCGATTAACGTACTTATACTTTGTTGATCTTTAAAAATATCTCGATGTTTATATATTTTTAGATACTTTTGTATTCTTTGAAGGATCTTTCAGCCGAATGAGGTTTCAAGGCCATAAATCAGATCTAATTAGGGAATGCAAGTTCCATATAACCGAAACCCCCAAAAATAAAAGTCGGCTCGAAAGATTTAAAATGTATTTTCTCAAAATAGAAAAAACATTGGCTTATGTAGGTTTATTCCTATAATGGGTGCGAGGGTCGTTTTATATTCCTTTGCATATGCGCTATAACTTCTTATATGATAATATTTCTTAGTGGGTTGCTAAATTAATAATATCCTGCAAATGTAATAAAAAACGCTTGTGATAAGTTGCAGTATTGCATATTTACTGCTACACCTACACGTACACGTAATCGACTCTTGGAATTAAACAGGGCATATACAATTCTTATCTTGATGAAGCAAAATATATTAAGCATGATAATAAAGGCTTGTGATATACTCTGTACAGGGTGTTACAGCCGAACCTAGAGCTAAAAGTTCCAATAGATATAGATCGGAAAACGAGTCGTAATCGAGCTACATGGTGTTTCAAGTTTCAAAAAGTGTTTGCTTTTTCCTTATTGTGCAGGCAGTTTTGTATTCTTTTTAATATTTCTTTTTCCTGACTGTACTTTAATTCATTCCAATGTATTCCTGGGTTTTCAGTCAATTTTATTGTCACTAATTATGGTGTTATGTGATGAGCCCTGCGTTTCGTCCCGGGTCTACCTATTGGACTCGTCAGTAAGGCTTAGGTAGACCCTGCCTTATACGCCAGACATCGGTTCTACGTGTTCGGACGTAAATGAACCGAGCCGGTATAGATCTTCTGCGGTGAGATATTGGCAACCCGTGTTGCCGATTAGCATTAGATTGAAATCCACTCGTTCCATTCTGCTTTTTTTTCTCCCAAGCATCTATATCTTTTTTGTATATTTCTTTTTCCTGACTGTACTTTAATTCATTCCAATGTATCCTGGGTTTCAGTCAATTTATTGTCTATATCTTTTTTGTATATTTCTTTTTCCTGACTGTACTTTAATTCATTCCAATGTATTCCTGGGTTTTCAGTCAATTTTATTGTCACTAATTATGGTTTACATTGGAATGGAATGAATTAAAGTACAGTCAGGAAAAAGAAATATACAAAAAAGATATAGATGCTTGGGAGAAAAAAAGCAGAATGGAACGAGTGGATTTCAATCTAATGCTAATCGGCAACACGGGTTGCCAATATCTCACCGCAGAAGATCTATACCGGCTCGGTTCATTTACGTCCGAACACGTAGAACCGATGTCTGGCGTATAAGGCAGGGTCTACCTAAGCCTTACTGACGAGTCCAATAGGTAGACCCGGGACGAAACGCAGGGCTCATCACATAACACCATAATTAGTGACAATAAAATTGACTGAAAACCCAGGAATACATTGGAATGAATTAAAGTACAGTCAGGAAAAAGAAATATACAAAAAAGATATAGATGCTTGGGAGAAAAAAAGCAGAATGGAACGAGTGGATTTCAATCTAATGCTAATCGGCAACACGGGTTGCCAATATCTCACCGCAGAAGATCTATACCGGCTCGGTTCATTTACGTCCGAACACGTAGAACCGATGTCTGGCGTATAAGGCAGGGTCTACCTAAGCCTTAGTGACGAGTCCAATAGGTAGACCCGGGACGAAACGCAGGGCTCATCACATAACACCATAATTAGTGACAATAAAATTGACTGAAAACCCAGGAATACATTGGAATTCTTTTTAATCTCTTTTTGAGATTTAACTACTTTTTTTTTGGTTGCCATTTTTTGTGTCTATTAATATTTAGTAGGAATCATTTTGAAACAGTTTTATCATCAGTTTCGATTTGGTCTTTTCAAATCTAATAAACAATGTAATTGGTCTTTAAAACAATTTCAGTGGTGCACAAAACTGTTAACACTATAAATAAAATACAAACGTTTATCGAACCATCATGTGCGTATGTTTCTGGAAAGACCCTGGATTCAAATTTGCAATACTATAGTTTTAAAAGATTAATTCATACAAAAACCAAGCATTGCCGGTTACTTCGGTAAGATAAATTGGGACCAGACATTGTATTATTTCTTTTTTATTTTCAGGTGTTTCTTATGTACTTTTTTTGCATTGTTAATAAAATCGTTTTGTTTGATAACCGTAAAAATATTTGAGGGAATTAGTTGCAATTAAGCTAATTGATTAATTATTTCAATTCACATTCCCCAGCAAAATGCAAAAAATGTGGCATGGTCTTATTAGTGACATCAGAATGTATCTAAACTTGATCGGTGATGCACCATAAAAGGAAGATCTATTATGAAAGGCAAAACTAGGCTCGGCATTGTATTGTCAATGCTAGATAACAGAATGGAATTTCATTATTAGCCAACAAACTAAGTATGTTACATACGTACGTTGGTACGTTGTTGAAAAAAAAAACAACATATAAATAATAACAAATAATAGTGCAGGGATTCTAAACGAATGAGCGCAATATTATAAAAAGTATTCTTGAAACTAATAAAAAATGTATATTCTGGAAAGGGATCGCGAAACGTTCATTTTAAAATATAAAATGTGTCCAACAAAAACGAATCGACTGATTTTTGGTACGAAAATTCGATTTGATTAACAGCAACATAAATTGATAAAAGGGAAACGACTACTAGCTGCCTTTGAAATTTACTTCCCCTAAAAGTCCTATTTAGTCGGTATAAATCAAGTTAATTACGCTGCTGGATAAAATTACAGAAAGATCCGGTCTGCGTAAAAACAATGCACAACAGAGATTATGCAAGAGAGTCATCGATTCGTTCGTTCAAGCACGCGATTTTCGTTTAAAATTCAAGAGATTTTATTAGCTAGTGGTATATTTCCATTCTTGACATGTTGTTCATAAATAATGATTTTAAGTTGTGAATTAAACCTGGATATGACATAAGCACAACATCTGCGAAATAACAGGGTAATTCATAATATTCTACAACATAACTTGGATCTCATAGAAAAACTTTCTAATTTCACCTAATTTTTGGACAGTGACCAACATTTTCATTACGATCAACAATAAATCAGCAAAATTGATTCCATTTTTAAACTGATCCAAACCAGATAAATAAGTCATGTTTCTGCTAAAGATATATTTTGTTAATAACTATTTAGTTAGTCTAGTTTTTGTAATCGCAATTGCAACGCCATTTATGAAAAGATGTCCCACAATAAAGCTTTGTGTAATTCCAATTGAAAAATCAATGTTCTGTTCAGTTTCCATTTAATTAGTCGAATTTGTCCATGTGCCTGTTGACGAGAAGTGGTTCCAACGGGGTGCGAGAGGGACTGGTAGAAAGGAATAAACCCAATGTGGGCTAACAATTAATTGAGTTATTTTATATTGAACGTTTGCCAATATTTTTAGAACTTCAATGCTCATTCATAAAGAATAAACAAAGTAATAAAATGGAGTAAACCTACAAAAACTTGTTAATTGATTGTGAATAAAACTGATGCTTGCAAACGGACAAATAATTGCTGTTACTTTTAATTACATTTAGGGGATCGATTGTTGCTTCAGCGGAACAAACTAAGAGACAATTGAACGATATTTAATAAAGCTATTAGAAATTCCTCGTAATAAAAAAAGAGTTAAGTAAAGAATGTTTTGCAAAAGGCAAATGTAAGCATCTGAAGTCAAAATTTACTAATTTGCCACTTTATAGCATTCCATCATACTAAGTGAAACATTTCGGCTTTGCTGCAACTCTCATTAATTGAGTGTTACTCTAAATTCTCCACCAAGCTGTAATAATGTTACGCCGTTCCCTGAGAATGTATCTACCACAATTACACATCAGCTTAAAATGTTTAAGCTAAAACTAAAAGCTCAAAAAAACCGCTTAAATACCCAATTCAATATCTAACTGAAATAATAGAAACAAGTGGTCTATGAATATATAGATATTGCAACTAATTAGTATCAAGTACCGAACGCAATTATATCCAGATATATGGAAAATAGTTCATTGTTTGCATATTCATAGCATTGTTTGCATTTTGCATAATCATTGAAAGCTCCATTTACCATCATTCGTTACCGCATTTTTCAATTACTATGTCTCAGAAGATTTGTGGATATTGAGAGAGTTCGATCTTTGCAGATTTGGTGACGGACAGTTATTTTTAAATAATTAATCACTGAACACACACTAAATTATCTTGGCTTCAAATCCAAATTCGAACACAAACAAAAAACAATTTTTGCTAATGCTTTTAATTTTCTTTAGTATAATGTAATTTATTTTTGGCAAATTGTTTTTTTTCTGATGCTCTTTCCTGTGTTTTATTAAAATAAGTCATTATACATTTCATTTCATGGCATTCAATGCAGGGTCAGCATTGCAAAGCTAAAAATCACAAATTGGTCCTAAAATGTACGGGATGTTAAGATGTTTTTCTGTAGCGAATTTCATTATACTTCTTATTAAGCAAAAAATTCACCGTTGTGAATATTTAAAAGAATAAACGACACGATCCTAAGTTCCAAATTTCTTTAAAAACACACACATAACAGTGTTTAGTTGTACCTATCGGTGATGAATGAATTGGGTGCGAAATTGAAACATTAAAACGTAGCTTTGAGTCAAAGAAAATTTTGGAATAAATATATTTCCACTGATAATACCCTGTATATATTGCGAAGAGAATGATTAATCATCATTGACCCCTACAACTGGACCACACTGAATCCCCTTTGTCTTACAAGACCAACCAGACAATCCCGCTTTCGTTTCCCTACATTAACGCTACTCGAACACTTACAAACGCTACGGACTAGTGGACAATAAAATAATTCCTTCTTGCCACTGAAATCTTACTTATTTAATAGTATTGTTAACCTAGAATAAGAGAATTTTCATATTTGTTTTCATTTAGATTAAGACTGTATGTATTAAACAAGGGCAGAAAGACCGATAGGTCGATAGCCTTTTTTAGAAATAAAGATGTTTACTACTACTACTACTCATCATTGATATTCGCTAGTAATTCTGCTATAATGCAGTTTCCAATAATCGGTTGTGATACTTTCGAAATAAAGTGATTAAAAAAGAAGTTTGGAATAAATCAGATCGAAAATTAATGATACAACAGCCCATCACACATATAAAGCTATATGTTTTTACCGGATGGCGTTTTAGAAACTTGCAATGGATATGTCTCAGAAATGAAAAAATATTGAAAATACCTGAAAGTCGCTTTTCTTATTAATCATGTGCTAACTACCCTACTCACATTTACATTTTAGTAGGTTAATAGTTAGGTAATTTGAGGAAAGTTTCTTGTGTTTTCTGATGTTTTCTCATTCCTGAGAATAGTTTAAAATGTGAATCTCTGATTCCTAATCTGTTTACTGCTACACGCGAATAAATTTTCTTCAAACTTCTTTCTCTTGAATGCATTGTTTAAATTTTTACAGCTTTCTAGTTAGTGTTGTACTAGCAGAACTATAATAATTACCAATATAATTAGCAGCCAGGATTATACTATAGATAATCACAATTGAAGCATGAATAATAAAATCCAACGTAATTGTAGGTGAAAATGTAAAAATAAATGTAATTTAGCACAAACTTCAACAGACAATAGCAAAGCTACTAGTCAAACCAAAGAACCATGACGAGAAAGAATGTGAAAAAAAATTGCTGAAACTTTCTTGCTGAATTGCTGGTATTAATACAGTTATATATTAAAGCATCTGAATAATTCCGATTGGTCACTTTAGTTTAAGCCACTGTAATGATAATAGGGTTTATAGCTCGCTGTAGTTCTATTATCAAATTACCTGGAAACTGTGCCATTATAGAACGTTCTCATTTATCGGCATTTCACAATGTAACCAATTAAAAATCGGTAATATAAAATAATGAATAATTAAAAATAGATATTCGTCAATAAACATTTACCCTTCAAGTGACGACTCGACTAGGGATCCCACACAACTCTCATAAATGTCTTCCTGATGCGATTCCGTATCAAAAACGTAATTGTAAGTGAAGGCTTTATCATTGCCAAGTGTAACCTGGGGTTCCCCTGGGGTGACGGCAGTACACATTTGGCACATGTCGATAATTTCACGTGATGTTTGGGGCCTAATCCTGAAATGAAAAAAAAATAATTAAATAAATGAAATATAAAAACAGGATGTGAATGGATTTACGAGCTGTTTCTTAGAACATATTGTCAATTATGGTAATTAACGGCATAGTTCAAGCTGACAGAGACCACATAACATGTAATCCAACTGTTGTTGATTTTAATACCACATGGACGAGATGCCACAAGTTTCTATACTGTTTTATTAATAAATTATACAGAAAGGATGAGTTAACCGTTTACCGTCTTTGTCAAATTATTGGTAAATAATAAATAGCCCATGCTTTTAAACAAATTTGAATTTAACACCTAACGAAAATGTATTGGAAGCGACCAATTTAAAATATACTTAACAGTGTGTTAATTATATTGTGTGCGTAACCATACAGGGTCCGTCTTTGGGGGCTTACTCTAAAAGTATCATCTAAAATATTTGCAAGTCGGTACTTACTCGCTTATTTTAAATAGTATACCCTGTATATTATTACATTTTTTGATTCTTTGTCCGATTTTTAGGCCATTTTATTAAATGAACTGGGTACGAAATTCCAACCGTTGTGGAATAATGTCCATTCTTCTTGGACTTGGAAATAATTCGTTGTTCCGCCTATTTAGGTCAATCAATTTGAATATAACATTAGTTTGTTGTAGCCAAAGGTGTCATGTCTCAATGTGCAGAAAATTAGTTTTGCATCTCTTATAAAAAAGAAGTTATGGAAAATTAAACTCGACTGTCAAAAAATGCATATTACCCAAAAAATTCAAATGGAATCTTGAATGGATCTTTGTTTTTTTTATTTAAATTAAGACTACATGTATTAAACAAGGGCAGAAAGACCGATAGGTCGATAGCCTTTTTTAGAAATAAAGATGTTTACTACTACTTTGAAGAGAAATTGCTTTCAAGAAAATGAGATTTGAATATTTCCAAGCTCTTTTGGTTCTTATTACTTATTGCCTTTTGGTAGCTCTTCAATTTTAAATTGTTGGTCTATTGGCTAATTGGATGAAATACTCGTAGTAGATCCTCAATGGCCACTTCAAATAATCTTTAGTATTTATAGGTATTTTTAGTATATATTTTTATTTTTAGTACCGATAGGTCGATAGCATTTTCTCTCAAATTTACTATAATTTTTTATTACTTATTTATTATTTGTTTAATTTTTAATTACAATAAATGTTCAAAATGTTGTCCGTTAGATGTAAGGCATTGTTGAACGCGCCTTGTACTGCTCCATTTGTAGCTCTTTGAATCTCTTCAGGGGAAAAAGAGTTGAAGGCATTTGGCACCCTTGCAATTCAATCTTCCTTGGTCGTTAATGGTGTAGCATAAACAAGATCTTTAATTCGACCCCAAAGATAAAAATTTATGGTCGTAAGGTCAGGTGACCTACGTGGCCATTGAAAGAGACCGTAATTGGCAAACCAACGATCTTGAAAATTTTCGTAAGGTTTTATAGAAACAGCATTGGTGCTGTGAGGGGGCGCACCATCTTGTTGGTACCATAAAATGTCCAGCTCTACATTATTTATTTCGGGTTGAATTTTCGTTGTAAAAATAGACGTGTAAATTTTCGTTATTACGAATAGCACCAAACACATTAAATCTCCAAATTTCTTGAAAATAACATTCGCGAATAGGATTGCGGTTGTGGTAATTCCAGTAATGCAAGTTTTGGCGATTAAATATAGCATTTTTTTGATGGCAAAAATTTTGAATTTCTTGTATTTTTAGTAAAATAGTTTCACAGAAAGAAATACGTTTCAAGAAATCGGCTTCTTTCAAATGTTGAACTAGTTGCAAACAGTATGGTCTACATTTATGTTTTTTAAGAATCCTCCTGATGGTCGCTGGTGTCAAACTAATCCTAATTTTCGCGTCGTTTATGGAATTTTAAGGGTATGCACGGAAATACTCTAAAGTGGTTATCTCATTTTGCTCGTTATCAACATCAGTTTTTCTTCTGGATGCAGAGTATTTAAATGTGCCAAACCGTTCCAAATTTTGAACCAGCGTCTTACAGTATCCGTTGATGATATAATATCAATAATATATATGATGGGGGGGACACTCTGGATAGCGTTCGATAAAAGTTCTTACTGTTCGGACTACAATTCTTTGACATTCTCCGTGAATTAGTATTAAATTTAAATAATCTTGATTAGAAATTCCAAGTCGAGCCATTGCGTCAGATTAACACAAATTTATAAAAATTTTACTCAAACTGACAACTATGGATGACAACTGACAGTCATAATGTATGTATATCCTATTGGTTTTTAGCTCAGATATAAAAATTGGTAGTTTATTGAAAATAACTATGAAACTGTTACGTTTAGCCACATAAATCTTTTTATAAACTTGCCTTAATTTTTGTTATTTGAATTTTTTGAGTAATATGCCTTTTTTCATAGTCAAGTTTAATATTCCATAACCTTATTTTTATAAGAGATGCTAAACTTATTTTCTGCAAACTGACACATTGAACCCTTGGCTACAACCAGCTAAAGTTATATTCAAATGTGATTGACCTAAATAGGCGGAACAACGAATTATTTCCAGTCGGCACCAGTTAATTTTTTTGGAAAAATGGATATTATTCCACAACGATTGAAATTTGGTACCCAGTTCATTTAACAAAATGACCTAAAAATCCGACAGAGAATCTAAAAATGTAATCATATACAGGGTGTTCCATTTAAAATAAGCGAGTACCTACGTCCGGTATAACCGGAAGTGGTACCGACTTGCAAATATTTTAGATGAGTTAGTCCCAACATCATTACCTTGTATTGATATTTTCAGAAATCTGATAATTTTGGTTTGGCAGACACTTCTAGGGTAAGCTGCCAAAGACGGACCCGATATATTTGAATGTTAGACGAGTTGCTTAAAGTTCCATGAACATGAATAAAATTTCCATTTTATTGAAATTCGGCCCGACCGGTAGATCTCAGTTATATTCAATAGAATGTGTACGTTTTTTAAATGTAATATATTATTTCCTTTTAACTCTGTTCTGTATTTAACTCATATCCTGTGCTGTAATAACACATGTATTTAATATTTATAGTGTAGTCACGATTGCAAACGCGATAATCTTATGTGTTTATTAATGTTTCACTTAATATAATTAAAATAATATTTAGTGTCTTCCCCGATCAATTTGGACAGTCTACGTTGGTTTCATATTTTCGAATCGAGAATATATTATTGTGGAGGATCCCATAATACTATTTCTTCAGTTCATTAAGTGGCCAGGAAATCATCTAAATTATTCAAATGCCATTTCCAATATCCGGTATCGATTCTAAAACAACCTTATTAAACGTAACGTTTTTATTTATAAGAGAGGCAAAGACAGAGATTTATTAAATGTTTAGACCCTGCGAGGTACGACTTAAATCCTTAATAATATTAGCATTTTCATGAAAGGCTCATGAGTCCACGCGTTTTGAAAACCCGTTTTAGTTCATATGCAGCAATTTCGTTCACAATCCACTAGTGGGCAATAGTGGGCGATTTAGATCACTTCGAAAGCCTAGAATTTTAATTATATGCATTCATAATTTTACAAACTCTATTTAGTCGTCAGTAGTTAATGAATGCACGAAAACAACAAACGATGCAAACGCGCAAATTCTTTGTATTGTGTACTTAGCGCTACTAATTAATCTCTGCGTGTTTTAAATAGTCATCATGTATCCTTCTCAGAGAGTGGACCAGTTTATACAATCTATTTCAGTCAATTGACACACCACAATCACACCTGAGTTTTTTACGAAAATATATGAAAGATTAACAAAGAAAACCTGTTTCTCTCCGCCTTAAATAGAAATGACCACCTTTAAAATATGACACAATCTTTAATTTCTGTTGGCCGGGGAATTCAACAATAGCTTAACTAAGTATTTGAACCAAAGAAAATTTCATATTGCTGGAACAACATGTGGCGTAAATTAAATACAATTAACGGTATATATTTATGGATTAATATAAATACTAAAGATTATTTGAAGTGGCCATTGAGGATCTACTACGAGTATTTCATCCAATTAGCCAATAGACCAACAATTTAAAATTGAAGAGCTACCAAAAGGCAATAAGTAATAAGAACCAAAAGAGCTTGGAAATATTCAAATCTCATTTTCTTGAAAGCAATTTCTCTTAGTAGTAGTAAACATCTTTATTTCTAAAAAAGGCTATCGACCTATCGGTCTTTCTGCCCTTGTTTAATACATGCAGTCTTAATCTAAATAAAAAACAAATATGAAAATTCTCTTATTCTATGTTAACAATACTATTAAATAAATAAGATTTCAGTGGCAAGAAGAAATTATTTTATTGTCCACTAGTCCGTTGCGTTTTAAGTGTTCGAGTAGCGTTGATGTAGGGAAACGGAAGCGGGATTGTCTGGTTGGTCTTGTAAGACAAAGGGGATTCAGTATGGTCCAGTTGTAGGGGTTGTTAGTCCATTTTGTCTGTAGATGTATGAGTCTTTCCGAGATCTTTGTCATGTTTGTGCGTTCGTATAGTAGTTGGGTGGAGGGGTTGTGTAGTGGGTTTTGGGGGTAAATTATAATAAATACCTAATAATGTTTTGGAAATTAAATCTATCTAATTAAATGTTCCGTTGGTACTATTACAGTACAGTTAGAAAAAGATCCCTTAAGATTGAAATAACTTTTTCCATATATCCAGTTAAAACGCCGAAAATATCAATTGGGTAATGAATATGATGTAAAATCTCTCTCACAGGATAACTGTGATTTTATGCTCTAATTACGACATGGAAATGTCCCATTCAAAAAAGATGTTCATAATTTATTAGGTTATTACAGTTAAATCGAGATACGAAGGACCCTGTGAATTAAATTCACCGGCCTAGAATAGAGTTCTATAGTTATCAGTTGCGCTGGTAATTAAAAAAAATAACTAAACTACGAAAAGATTTTTAGGAAAATTATTGAATGAAAATCAAAACTGTTATCCTGTCACTATTGCTTTACTACCGTTGACTTTCATACTAACATTTGAAAAATGTATGTACATTTATACATAATTTTTCGGTTGCTTCATGTCTTTATGACGGGCAGCATTACGGCGTAAGTATTACAATCAAATAACACTTATAAACGTGAAATGTAGTCTTAATGTAGCCATTAATAGACTCTTAAACTGCATAAAAAGATAATTGCTTTATTATAATACCTTCCTATGTGATTTAATAATTATATAAACAAAAGCATAGACATTTTAAAGTTTGAAGTATTTTTACTTTAATAAACGTACACATACATTAATTGAAGCAAGGTTCTCGGAAAAATCTGTTGATGTCAATGATAATCGTATGAATCTTCCGTTTGCAAATGGTCCAAGATAGAAATTAATTGCGCGGGTTAAGGATCAAAATGTTTATTTAATTAAAAATCATGTACTTCCGGCACTAAATTGATATTATTATTATAAAATTTATATATTTATAAATTAAATTATAAATATGAAATGTATGAGTTTCAATGAGTCAGTAAGTGTTTTGATAACATTTTAAAAACTTGATTTTTCGAAAATATTTGAATAGAAAAACAAAACTATTATTCTGAATGAGCCAATTATAAAAAACCACAAGCGTTATTATAGTTGATTTCATATTAATGTTAAAAAAGTAGATGTACAATAATTTTTTGGTTCCGTTTTATTTTTACCTACCACGGATAGAGGCTAATAGATTTGCGTGAGTATTATATGCACGTATAAAAACGAAATGTAATCACGTTAATAAACTCTTAAACTACATAAAAACATACTTCATTTATTATTTGATTATGTAATTTGATAATTATATAAACACATGCATTAACGTTTTAAAGTGTTTTTTGGTATAACCGCGCCTTCAAGTAGAAAAACAAGTTCCTCAGAGATAACTGTCGATGTTAATAATAATAACAAACTTCCGTTTCAAAACGGTGCAACAGAAATTATTTGAGTAAGAATCAGCAAAGTATATTTAATTAAATTTAATCGATGTAATTCCATCATTAAATTAATATTTGTGCTTTCTACAATCTTTCGTCAATCTACAAAGTGATACTTGTAGTTAATTATGAATTTGAAAACTGAGATTTAGCTATGCTGCAAAACAAATTACTTTAATAAATGAATGGGAACATTGAAGCCCGAGTGCATCAACCCTGAATCCAATTTAAATATTGAATAAACGTTGTAATATTTATAATGGCCAGCGTACTGTTAATACATTGTTAAATTCGTGTTAAGGAAATTGTTTATAATTGATAAAATCTAACCATAACGCTCTAGATTCTAAAATGACAGAAAAACCGTTAGAATAGAAGGAATGTTCCTTTCAAAGGTACGGTTTTTTCTCACAGGAAAATATCAAACGACTCGCGTAGTTTTATAAGATTATTAACCTTTGTAACAAAGGTTTCACTGCATTTCAAGTTGCCGCACTGACATTTTATACTGCAGTTCTAGATTTGTCGCAGAAATTTTTTCAGCACTGGCTAAAATAACATGAAGGATAAATCTGAACATACCGTGACTTTACATAGACCATAGACTGATAAATAAAATTTATTTGCAGACAGTGATGATGAAACATTGAATGAAACTGATCTATTTGCATCGGCAAAATAGAAAACAATTAAAAATAGCATACTTAAAGAAAGGGAACTATTGAGAAATGGAAATGAGATCAACAAAAGAAATATATAAGATTATAAAGCACTTGCGAGTATTAAGTTTGTGGTCGGAATTTGGTAAAAATGTACAGCCACTTCCTAGATCATCAATAAACGAAAAAGCATTACCAATTCAATTAATAGCAGACGCAGTAAAAAATTATTTCATAAACAACCCTGTACTTATGACAAAAGCATTTTAATCTGGCCATAAAAGTTCATATCTTTGTTTCCATATCGATACGGTGCGCCATACCGCCAATCATGGTTCAACAAACGCTGTTTGAAGAATTTAGTAACATTTGTAAGGCATTTTTATCTTATCAGATCTGTCAATATCCACATATGTATCCACGTCAATTCTATTGTTTATATGGAACAATAATTATTAAGCATTTCGTATGCATTTTACATAATTTTAATTATAGAGTCATGTTGTTAGTAAGTCATTCATTGAAATTCATTAGCCTTTTCAGCAACTTTCCAAAAGGAAACGAGAGAAACAAGATATTTATGGAAGACTAAAGTAGTTTTGCAATAATGCTTTCAATGAAATTATGGTAATGTTTCTGCTATAACCTTGATAACTAAAATGATTATTATTTGCGAAACAGGAGTGTGTAATATTTCAGATATATCTTTAGGTACCTACATGGCATGCTCACCTACTGTTAGCATTTCATTTCTAAATGTCTACCCCCACTAAATAATAAAAATAGGATTATTCCTGGAAAGGTCCTGATTTTATTACTAGAGATATAGCGAAATATGATTGACAGGCACGCAATCATTAAAAAAACTCTTAGTGTATTAAGTAAATATCGGATTTTGCATTTTGATGATTTCTTTCTGTGTATGTGCATTGTGTGTTGATGATTTCTAAGTATACTGAAAATATAAGATAAGAAAATAAACACACAAAAAGCATTTGCATTTCATTATTTTAACATGCTTTTAATTGATTTTTTACCGATTGATGGATGAACCTTTGATCAAAGTCAAAGAAATCGATTTGCTCATGTTAAATTTAACGAATTACTAAACAACGGTAATCAATTAACGCGTTACAAAAGTAATTTTGAAGTTAGCAAGCACAAAAATTGCCATTGTCGTAGACAATAAGATGTTTGCAATATTGCAGTAAAGTGTAATGAGGCTTGAGTTCCACTCAGCTATAAATAAAACATAATTTATACATTAATTTCCTAATTGAATTGTTAATTAATTGAACTTTTTGATTATTGCCTAGGTATACGTAAAATACCACAGCATAGAAGATAGAGTCATACAAATAAACTGCTCAACAAAATAGACGTTACACGGACATATTTCGACTAATTTTGGAACTGGATGAGTTCTAATTGCTAAGAGCGATGTGATTTCTGATTGAAGCGTTATGTAGTGCAATTCTTTTTCGATTAATGTGTGTTTTTGCAAAAAATTAGTGGTTCAGACAAAGTTCCTACAGGGTGACAAAAGAAACAGTGCAATATCGATGAAAGTTCCACATGCTCTCAGTTGGACAAAAAAAAACAGTTTTCTGTATTTCAACACCACAGGCAATATGATAGACCTTGTATCTCAGGAAAACTTTATAAATTTTTCGCTCATCTCGTTTATTTTCAGAATGGTCTTAAAAAATCAACTGTTTGGTGTTGCAGTGATACATATTTCTCTTTTGAACCGATTAGCAAAATCTAAAACTCATGTTGAAGTTAGAACTTCAAAGTCGATTTGAGAATAAAAATCAATGTACTGAGTTGTATGAATGAACGAAATCTTTGAAAATGAACTTCACTTTAGTTCAAAATGTGCCATAGTCACAAATTTCGGGGGCAATTCTGCTTTGGGTCATTTTCGATGCAACCCCGTATAACGAATTTTTGTCTTAAGTTGCTTTCGAAGTTTTAGCTTCAACATGAGCATTAGATCGTTAAAATCGGACTAAGAGCAGAAAAGTTATCGCTGCAACACCAAAAGTAGTAGTAAATATCTTTATTTCTAAAAAAGGCTTTCGACCTATCGGTCTTTCTGCCCGCAACACCAAAAATTTAATGAATGTGATTTTTTGAGACCTTCTTGTAAATAGAAAAGATGCCCCCCCCACCCAACTACTATACGAACGCACAAACATGACAAAGATCTCGGAAAGACTCATACAGCTACAGACAAAATGGACAAACAACCCCTACAACTGGACCATACTGAATCCCCTTTGTCTTACAAGACCAACCAGACAATCCCGCTTCCGTTTCCCTACATTAACGCTACTCGAACACTTACAAACGCAACGGACTAGTGGACAATAAAATAATTTCTTCTTGCCACTGAAATCTTATTTATTTAATAACATTGTTAACCTAGAATGGGAGAATTTTCATATTTGTTTTTTATTTAGATTGGGACTGCATGTATTAAACAAGGGCAGAAATACCGATAGGTCGATAGCCTTTTTTAGAAATAAAGATGTTTACTACTACTATTGTTAACCTAGAATAGGAGAATTTTCATATTGGTTTTTTATCTAGATTAAGACTGCATGTATTAAACAAGGGCAGAAAGACCGATAGGTCGATAGCCTTTTTTAGAAATAAAGATGTTTACTACTACTACTAGAAAAGATGTCCAAAAAATTGAAAAACTGTTTCGAGCTTTATTTTTGCCCAACTATGAGCATGCCAAAAGAATGAGAAATTTAGCATTTTTTCATTTGCCACCCTGTAGAAAGTTCATCCGAGATGCTTAATTTTTACCAAACCATTCACGAACAAAAAACAAATGGGATTCAAACAGAAACTAAATTGCTTGAAGCAATCAGAATTTATCCACTCTCAAAGATAAGGCAAATTTGGCTAAGTAGCTTTAATTTTGTTGAACAGTTTAACACAATTTGCAATATTGAGCCTCAATATACTCTTCTTAATTATACCGGGTGTTTGTTAATAAGTGTCGAATATTTTACAAGGCGATTTCCCAAGCATTTTTGAGTTTAAAATTCCATATAGACATTGGTTTGCAAGGCCTTACTTATCGAGTTACAGGGTGATAAAAAATTAATTTAAATTTTTGTTTCTAAATAATTTTTGAAATAAAATCGATATTTGAATGAAACTTTGTATTTGGGGGTTTTGTCACATGAGCAACTTAAATTTGATCTGGGGCTTGCTCTTACATGTAGAGGGCGCTACCCACATGTCTTTCGTTCTTTTGAAAAGTATTAACCTTTTCGTGCGTGTTTTTATCACATTCATTTAAATCAAAATATCTCGAAACCGGTTGTTCGTAACTAATTTTAAAATCCCATTTTTACGTAGATACGATAGACGAATTAAGTTTTTTGCTAGAAGATCTGATAGAAGCATTTACGAAAAAGTTAGGACCCTTCAAAAGCGGTAAAGTAATATAGGTAGCGGTCTCTACATGTAAAAGCAAAACCAAGCTCAAAATTAAGCTTCTCATTTTTCAAAACCTCCAAAACCAAGTTCCGTCCAAATATCTATTTTATTTCCAAAATTACTTAGAAAAAACTAAAAGTTTAATGAATTTTTTAACTCCCTGTAAGTTAGACCTTGCGGTGGAATTTTTATCTTAAAAATACCGGAGGAATCGGACACTTATTAATAAAAAGCCGGTATAAATTTTAAAATTATTAAACGCATTAAAATACCATCAAAACTGGACTTTTCTGTGTCACCTATTAATTAGGTAAACCAACGCGAATTGATCAATTTGTGGGCTTATTTCATTTTGATGACACAAGGGTTGGTTATGCCTCCAAATTTTTGTTAAGTCAATTAGCTAATTAATCCAAGTTTTCCAACTACGGTCGACAATATAGCACGAAATTAAAGACAAATAACGTTTCACCTCATTTGCATTTCTGTTTATTCAAAGCAATATGAGCGTAGGTTTAGAAAAAAACGACAAAAGACTTAATGTAAATGTAGGTGTTTCCATTGGGTTTCAATAGGTTGGGATTGAGTATTGACTATAAATATATGGTCTTGGCATTTTAGAAGACGTGATGGAAAGTTATAAAAGGGGAAAATTTGGACACTTTCGTCAAAATTAAATCATTTATTTAAAAATGGATATGTAACTTGGTGCATTATATCTTAAAAAAATATAAGTTTCCAGATATCGTATTTAATATATATCGAAACTTAAACCACACGTTCAATGGGCAATTTAAATAGTTCAATGCACGGATGGTGATTACGCTTTCTCATGCATCTTATATTTGTCTCATCGATTCAGATAATAGGTATTAAGCAAATATGGAAAATTCACTAAATCAAATATGACTTTCAATATGTGAATTTTAAATTGAAGGACGGTAATATGACATAATTCAAAAATTTTATTGCAGGCTTTATGAATGAAATAGGCCAGCTGCATAACAATTAACAAGGTGTTCATATTTATCTGTTGTTGGCAAAAAGTATGCTAGTTAACTGTGGGCGTTGTGAAGAAAACATTTAAATATCACGGGCTTAAATGGCTGAAAACGGTGTTTAACTAATACGAAAATGCTTAGGTAACGTAGGCTGTACGTATAATTTATTGCTGCCAACAGATAATCTTGCAATATTGTGTAACATCAGTAAATATATTTTCCCAAGAATCTGTTATTTGCATGAATAGATGAAATAAATGGTTCAAAAGAAGGTCTTAAAATAAGTGAAACAACTACTTTATTGGCCGAAACGAAACGTTAATGAGGTTGGCCAAAATAGATTGCTTAATGACACTAAGTCTTGTCTATCCCTGTATATTGTTATGACTCATCCGTCTTATTTTAAAGTTATTATAGACCGAAATAAACGGCCTAATTTCTTGATTCCGTATAATCCTTTGTATGGATTGCAGTTGCAACCTCGTTTAAATTAATTGGAGCTAAGGTATCAGATCAACAGGCAGAGAATACATCAAAACCATCAACTCATTGCATCTCAATGTGTCTATATTCTACAGAAAAAACAGCAGATATCTTACTAATCGATTAGTCATTTCTACGATCCACTCATCAAATGGGTATGAATGAGATAACTCTTTTAAAACATACAAACTTGATTTACCTTGACCAATATAGATCGGCCAAGAGCAAAATTTAACTAAAATATTGTTTCACAAAATACAAGGTTAGACCTATGTAAATAGAAAGTAGCTGCTCACAACAGAAGAAACCAATGGCAGTTTTAGGAAATTAACCATTCATTTCGCAAGTGCTAAATTATTGATGATCCATCATCAACACGCTTATAAACTATTGCGTTTAATGGTGATGAAGTTTATTAACAAATATTTACCTAATGCTAGCCAAATTTCAATTGAGCTCAAATATTGACTGAGTTCATAAATATTTATGAATTATAAATGAACTAAGAAAACTTTTTTATCGAAAAAATGGTCATTTTATTTCTATATTGCTGAATATGTAATAATCTTTTTTGACCTTAAATTGTCGTTTACAAAAGTTTGATCTTATATACCAATTGTAAATAACCTGGCAGAATTTTTATTCAAAAGTTGGGCACTAAGCATTAGTAAATTTGACCGATATTTGAAAAAGTAAGCCACTGCACGAATAAGGTTTACATGCATTACATCTGTATATTGTATAATTCCAAGATGCCCAACATCACTTAGAATTTTATTAACAGATAAAACGATGTATTTATTTGCCAACTACAATATTTCCCCAATAAAAACAGCTTATAACAAGTTCTCTTATTAGGTGTCTACTTACATATGTTGCCTATATTTAGATTGAACAAATTTAGCATCCTATCGCACAAATAGAGCCTATTTCCTGTATTTACCGAGCTTTATTTTATTATTTCCCTTTTTTCATGTCTCTCTCTTTTTTGTCGGATGTCAATGAGGACAATGGCTACACTTCAGAGTCCTCCTAGGTTTCTTTTTTAAATTAGAGTATACCCAGTGGACTAACTAACTTGAAGTGTCAATCACGAATAAACTATTATGATCGGCTGATTTATGAACTGAAAGAGTAATTGAAGCAGAAAACAAATTTACATGTCAATTTGCAATAAACTAGCTCAAGGATTGATTGATTGCATTACCAATATCCGCACAAGTATAGCAGTTCTAAAACCTGGAGAAAATTGTCACATACTTTCAAAGTGCTCATTTTGTCTTAGCGTTTCGAAACTATTAAAGCAGAAAGGTTTCAAATTTCAAGGGTCAATATTTTTATTCCCAATACATCCCAAATTTAATAAAAATGTATATATAACTACATCTTAAAATGCATTGCCTCCGTTTAAAACACTATTCCTTCATATAATGTATTTCGCAGGAAGAACATTATGGTGAATAGAGTATAAATACAAATCATAAAATTCTAATTTGCAAACTTATAAAACAAATTCTTTCAAACGAGCAATTTATAATTATTTATACATTATCGTAAAATTCATGTTCAGTTGCGCTTTTTGCAAGTTCGAAAATATCCTTCGAATAACACATTTGCTATTTTTTTTGACGCTCACTCTAATTAAGAACGTTATTTTCTCAAATTTGAACTTGTCAGTATTCTGACGAATTTTCATTTAAAAAAGTGTAGTTTTCTTGCTTAGTCCGCAGTGTATTTGAGAGGCCATAACCCCTCAGAAGCGGCACGTAAAGTTTATTTTAAACCAAGAGTTGGTTTATTTTCGTTATAATAAAAGTGACAGCGTAATACGGGTAATTAATTAACTTACACTATTTTAACAAGTAATTTAATCAGATTATTTAGCCATTTTTAATATTCGTCTTAATATGACCGTAACTGGCCTTTCTCCATCACAAAACCACTCTAATTATCTCAAGCGACTCAAATCATATTTATTTAACAATTACTTACAAATGTAAATGTGTACCTAAGAACAGGTGCAGTTCACCTAAATGATAAATTCAATGTTTCATAGAATCTACCAACACCGAAAGCAAAGCTTGCAGAAAAAGACGAAAAGTGTCCAATTAATTATCGCAAATAAAATTCATGTAGAGATAACATATACCATTTTCCTTCAATTCAATGGAACAATTCATTTGTTCGATTACATTGACAAGAACAAGAAAAGCTAATTGATTACTTTACCTAATTACTGATAAACTATCCCTATTGTACCCAAAATTGAGTTGTATTTGGACTGAAAGAGTATTTGAAAGCCTTTGTAATCGTTTGTAAGGGTACATTAGTTCCCGAAGTCAACAAGTGGTTATTTTGTATAATACAAATGTTTCCGGATATGTTTAAAAACGTCAATATATTTGCTAGATATGAAGAATTTATTTTTAAATCGTCCTATAAATATCGGATTTAAAAAGCATTTAGCAAGAACAACTTCAAATAAGCATGATAGTGATAAGTGCTTGATTTGAAACTGATTAATGATGGGTTATTTTTATAAAATCGACATACATATGTAGACTCAGATAAAACAAACTTATCAGGAAATTTATTAGATAACACCTATCTCGAATGTTTAATATCCTAAGGATTATATGCTCTACGATTAACCAAGGCAATGAAATTTTGTTATGTATATCATACAAATGTACGAGCCGGTCGCGTTTTTTTGTTATATATTTAATGGATCAATTAAGTTACGACAAGTATTAATTAACATGCAAAACGCAGCGATTACTGAAAAACTATTAAATCGTTAATTCTACTGGGGACCAATTAAGTGTATTAATAATATTGACAAAATTACATGGTATCAGAATTAATGTACGTAATAATTAACCTTGTAATTGATACAACGTAATATAATTTTTAACGATCACATCAACATCCATTTCTCGATATGGCGAAATTAAAAATGTGATAAATACATTTTTTGCTTTTATGAACCAAATGAAGCAATAGTAAAGCAAAATAGTAAATGTAAAAACAAATTATATCAGACATATATCAAAACAATTATGTAAAATCACAGCGCCCATATTTTGCATACAAAAATCAAAATCACATTTTATTACTGAAAAACAGAAGGACCGAGAATCAAAAATATAGAATCCCGGGCCTATAGCAAGATAATGGAAGGATGAATATTTGCTTAAATATTTTAGATCATTTATATTTTAAGACTTGGTGTAAGGTCGGTGATATAATGTGGAAACTACATGCAACTGTATTTGAATGAGCAAGTATTTAATTATACGTGTTATATAATTATACACACATTGCATCTTCAGGCGTGGAATTTTGTATGTTTTTAAATGCCATCTTAGAATAATCTAAATAACACATCGAATGCAAAATTAGCTTTTAATTGAATTCATACTGATGCCACTTTGCATGTATCGTCCGACCTTTTTTTTAATTTAAAATGTTTGATTGAAAACTTCCGTAGCCAAACAATATGTTTTTAAATTAAGTTCTGCTTCAGCCAAAGTGTTTTTGATTTTAAGGAAAAATGCAAAAATATGGTGTAAGTTCCAGATAAATTATAGTTGCCAAGACCGATAGGTCGATAGCCTTTTTTAGAAATAAAGATGTTTACTACTACTATAGTTGCCTTTCATTTGGCGCAAGTACGTTATTATCAGAATCTAAAAAAATCTTGAAATTTAAAATATTTTCTAAAGGCGCGGCTGAAATTGCCGATTGAAAGCAAAAAAATTAAAATATTTTCAGTAAAACCAGGCAATTTTGAACAGCCATCTGTATTTTCGAAGCAAATATTTCGTTTGTGGTATTTTAAGTTGAATTTTAGTCAACTTTATTTTCTTTCAGTTACATGTTTTAGAGTGGATCAAACAAATGTCCTGAACTCTGAATCCGGGATTTCAAAAGTTTATGCCATTATTTACATGGACTATAAACATTTGGCTACTATGCTAACTATAAAAAAATGACTTTGGCAAAACGAATTCTCGATGTTCATAAATTGATAGAAGTGCGTTTTAAAGGTCGCCACAATTAAAACCTACGCATTTCCGCAGGGTCGAGGATGTGTTTGGCTTTTCTGTGAAGCTTCAAAAGTGCTAAAATATTCTTAGGGGTTGACTGTCGCTGAATAGAAGTAGTTGATGCACTTTCTGATTTTAGTAAAATATGGAAAATACCAATTATTTTTGTGCCCCTGAAACATTGAGCCAATAAAGTTTAAAAAATTAGAATAAATGGAATTTTAATTAATTAATGATTATTTATTAATTATTTTTGATTAATTGAATAGCTCCCCTTAGACGATTGCTGAGCCTGCCTGAACAGACCATCTACTTGCGTAAAACAATCCACACCAGTAAAGTAGTCAACTTCCGCTTTCTTTCAATTTGACGTAGTCAGAGTTTATTAAAACACACTTACTTACTACTGTACGCACATAATAAATTTTTGAAAATTCGTTCCTAATTCAGCAAACATTTACATTTAGTTATTCGCAAGTATGTACAATGTATTCATCAGATAAACTCGCAGCACTATTTCGTCCTACTTAAACAACATGTACCTGCAAGCTTCCTTTCCCTATATGCAGTTAAGCTAATAGTGAATAAAATGTATGTTTAATAAAATTTAAATAATTTACCTGACGGCAACCCGGACGGAAATATCATCGTCTTCCATTTTCTCAGCGTTTTTTCTGGAAAAGCATTCGAAATTAAGCCGTGTTTGTATGAGCCACCTGTCTAACACCTACTTACCTAATTAGTTAAACGATAAACATCAAACAATAGTTCTTTAGGTACAATATTTACTGCATCTCGACAAATAAATGTTGTTATATCTCCAATTCTGTGTCGAAATTTCAACTTGTCGGTCATTTTTTTAGAATATCTTTAGAGACTCGCACTTCTGGAGCTTGAATGATCACATATAAACGTCGAATTGGGAAAGTATTAGTGAAAAAATCTCAAATATTATCCCATGTGATATAATTTTCGACGAGAGGGACGAAGACCACGATACCGCACATGAAACTCACTAAAGTAAAGATCGGAGCTTTTGGACTTGCTCAGTTAAACGAACCGCCGTATCTCAATACGGTTGGAAGGTGACTAACTGTATATGGGACTTGTATATTGAGAGAATTACCTGCACTAATACAGGTAGATACGAACGTTACGAACACCGAACCATGTCAGTGCTATTCTATGGTGATTCCGGGGTTCCGCTAAAATTAGTGCTGCTTTGTTCTGTACGAAGTCTTGCGATATTGAATGACATTTCATTACTGATCGAGTTGCAAACTGCAAACTGTTTTACAATCCTTGAAATACTCCTTCGGATTGCAAAATTTACATCAGGCCTCTCTGATATTCTCAAAAATAAGCATCAAAAGACCAGAAATTGACAAGGGGGTTGAGGCGCGACTTTCATAGATTCGGTTCAGGTAGCAAAAGCTCGGGACGAAAAGGTCATTTTTTACCCTTAAACCATCAAAATTTTCATCGCTTCCGCTTCTATTTGGCACCTGTATATGCTTTCAAATAAATGGAACTTGTGGGGACAATGACTAAGGTTTTCAACAAGCCACTTGCTTTGCTTTTTTGCTAAGTGGGTTCCTTTGCTTCTCGGTATGTTTGGAAACCCATTCAAGTTTGGACATATAAAAAATTTTCGGTGAGTTATTCATGAGGAAAAAATTGTTCATATCTCAAAATCATTTGAATTAATCAGTTAATAATAAACCATGCGGCAGAGCGAGACTTTCTGAAAGTCATTTTAGCAAACCTCTTATTTACATGCAATCAACTGTACAGGGAGATTCACATTCCATTGCATGAAAATGGACCCCTTCACAACAAATGAAAGTCGACTTAAATGTTTTGATCTCTATTTTATTTAAACGTTTAAATAAAATTGATTTAGGGCCACCCGATACATTTTCGAATTTCGTTTCGTATGAAAATTGTTTATACAGGGTGAGTGGTAAGTCGATGCTTTTCCTGCTGGTGGTTATAATTGCAAGGCGCTTAATTTTCGATTTGCATAATGAATTGATATATTCTTCTTTTATTTATCTTAAAACTTCCTTATTTTTAGGTATTAATTAGATTACTTACTTACTTTAAATCTCGCTTCTTTCATCTTTAACATTGAATGAATAGGTTTTCTATTGAATTGTATTGCACTATGTATCTGAAAAAAATTGAAACCAATTTTTATCAAAACCGTTAAAGTGTTTATTAGTCCTTCAACACCATGAGGAAATTAAACATTTTCGAAGTATATATATTAAGGCAATACATCCAAAGTTACTTGTTTTCAGATATGCATCGACTTACCGAACACCCTGTGTATAGTTAACCGACTTGAATATGATGAGTTAGATTTTAGAGAAACGGTTAAGCAATTTATTTCTTCAATTTTCAAATAGAAAAGTAAGTTTTCGTTTATTTTGAAAATTGCTAGTAATTTTTTTTGATGGGATATTGCAGTTCTACAGGATCGTCCATCTTCTTTGACATCAAACTTTGAAATCAGTAGAGAATCGAAAGATAGTATGAATTCGTTTTATAAACTGTATGCGTAAAATATTTTTTATGAAAGTACAGAATGTTATTATATCGAATGAAAACTGCTCCCGGGCTTATAAGCCGTGGACTAATGGCTTCTTCACCTGGTGCTACTACTGTATTTATATTATCCTGTGCCTGTGGAACAGTGGTGGGGCCAACAGAAACTCGCACCGTTTAAGCGTCACCTAAAGAATAAATAATAATACTTTTTCCACACCGTGTAATTAATTAAAGTATTCTGCGTATTTTTTGAAACTTTATTCGTTGAGTTTCCGGAGAGCACTTGGAACACTAATAGTAGCAATGAGAATAAATACAAATTTATTGCAAAATTTCCTGGGTTTCAGTCAATTTTATTGTTTATTATTTAAAATGTTACAAATACGTTTCGGTGTCTTTCTCCACCATCATCAGTTTGTCTAAAATTTACATTTTTACATTTATTATCAATTTAATTAAAAAAAAAAACTTTCACAAAATTAACATATTAAAATTCAAATCACACACATATTAAAAAGTACAATTTGGGACCTTGGTTCTCAGGTGATGAGTCGGGATAAACATGTTCGGGAAAAGACTAGAATCTATTGTTTAGAGATCTAGATCTAGATCTAGACATGTAAGTTAAATTTAGATCTCTAAACAATAGATTCTAGTCTTTTCCCGAACATGTTTATCCCGACTCATCACCTGAGAACCAAGGTCCCAAATTGTACTTTTTAATATGTGTGTGATTTGAATTTTAATATGTTAATTTTGTGAACGTTTTTTTTTTTTTAATTAAATTGATAATAAATGTAAAAATGTATATTTTAGACAAACTGATGATGGTGGAAAAAGATACCGAAACGTATTTGTAACATTTTAAATAATAAACAATAAAATTGACTGAAACCATAGCATTTTTTTTAGAGTATAGTTTTGGAGCATAGTTTATAGCACAAACTAATATTATTTTTCCATTCTGCTCTGTAATCTGCACCACACTGTATAAACATATTCTTAATGCACTTTCCAACCGCGCAATCCCATGAAGGCTTCAGATTTCTTGTATCGATTGCCGCTTTACCGTAAATGAAAGAAATTCTTATTTTTTACGGAAACTGCAGTTGCGATTGAGTTTCAAAAAATCCCATGCTCAAACCTTTTCAAGTATCCGTAGTTATTTGAATTACTAGTCATTTGCTTTCAGAAAATATTTAATTCTTGGAGAGAGTCGCTGTAAACGCTGTAAAAAGTTTCCACCAAAATTATGACAGAAACGGATTTAATTTAGGTGGAAACAATACTTAAAGTTCACACTGAGAATGTTATAGCATTTTATTAATGAATCTTATCTAGTAACGCCCTGCAAAACCTCTGGTATTTAAAATAATATAAATAATATACGGTACATTAGTGCAAATAAAGTCGAAAATGTATTCAGGACGTTAAAAAATGTCCAAAAAATGTCAAAAACCAATTTATTTCATGGTACCAGCCCATTTTAAGACTTCAGCTCATCGTCCTCTCGTAAGCGTTACTTGAAGCGGTATAGAAACCAGTTGGGTATCAATAAATTCATAAATTATTTTCTTCAATTGACCGTTTTTTGAAGTTGCCTGAACCACTAAGCGTATTCATTTAGATGAAGCAAGATTACTTGTCGGCGTAAAAGGCGAATTTACTACTCTTAAACACCGCGACCGATAAAAGTCCTGAAGAGAAGCTCAATTATGCATTGAAAATGTGGTTCACCGACAGCAAGAGGTCATTCATTATTACGTATAGGAACTAAATTTAGAAAGTTTTTGCTATTAATGTGAAGATATAATTTGCCTAGTTACATCAATGAATTCTACAAAAGTTTAATTGTTATCCCCTAATTTTTGGAATCGTGGTCCTATAAAAAGACATGACGTTCTCGAGTAAGCATAATCAACTCCGACATCAATAAACTTTGTTCGTTTCAGATTACATACATTATCCTTCACAAAGTTCATGCTGCAGTATTGGATATATGAGCGATTTTGAAATTAAAGTTATTCATAAACGCATAGTGCATGAACCAAGGTTTCCGATTCTACAAATAGCTCGCTTCAAAACTACGAAAAATGTCTAGAAAATAATGCCGCAATGCAAGTGGACATAATAAAGTATTCTGGAAGTTATTAAATTTGCAGATATAAAACCTACATTAATGACAATGATTGGTGAAAATTTTATTCAAGAATGTAAAAAATAAATTGTGAGCCTCACATGACACAAAAGCGTCGAAAATTTTATGTTTGCTAATAGAAAACATGGATTTGCCCGATTGTATTTAGTTTTGTTTGTTCTAATAGTCACTTATTTTGGGTATTATTGATTAAAATATTTCACTTTCAACAATTCGATTTATAGTTACAATAAGCATCTTTGTAATTTGTATCAGCATTATTATACATATGCAACAGGGGCCAGCAAGTTTGTATCATCTGGGTAATTACTCACATTATTAGTTCCATTAATCATCGAATTAACTACTTCTCGTATTTATAATAATTTCAACAACAAACAGAAAATACGACAGTTCGACTCTAAAGTCGAAATTTGCTTTCCTTAAAAGGTCGAGTAGTAGTAAACATCTTTATTTCTAAAAAAAGGCTATTGACCTATCGGTCTTTCTGCCTTTGTTTAGTACATGCAGTCTTAATCTAAACAAACAAATAAAGGTAAAAATTATCTTATTCTAGGTTACTAATTGAATAATTTTAATTCTGGCAAACAGAGATCTTGGATTTATTGCCCAGTAGTCAGTTACTATTGTAAGCGTTCGAGTAGCGTTGATGTAGGGCAACGGAAGCGGGATTGTCTGGTTGGTCTTGTAAGACAAAGGGGATTCAGTATGGTCCAGTTGTAGGGGTTGTTTGTCCATTTTGTCTGAAAATGTATGAGTCTTTCCGAAATTTTTGTCATGTTTGTGCGTTCGTATAGTAGTTGGGTGGAGGGCTTATGTAGTGGGTTTTGGGGGTGTCTTATTCGTGTTATTAGTCTTAGTTCATTCCAATATATTCCTGGGTTTTTCAGTCAATTTTATTGTCACTAATTATGGTGTTATGTGATGAGCCCTGCGTTTCGTCCCGGGTCTACCTATTGGACTCGTCAGTAAGGCTTAGGTAGACCCTGCCTTATACGCCAGACATCGGTTCTACGTGTTCGGACGTAAATGAACCGAGCCGGTATAGATCTTCTGCGGTGAGATATTGGCAACCCGTGTTGCCGATTAGCATTAGATTGAAAACCACTCGTTCCATTCTGCTTTTTTTCCTCCCAAGCATCTATATCTTTTTCGTATATTTCTTTTTCCTGACTGTACTTTTAATTCATTCCAATATATTCCTGGGTTTTTCAGTCAATTTTATTGTCACTAATTATGGTGTTATGTGATGAGCCCTGCGTTTCGTCCCGGGTCTACCTATTGGACTCGTCAGTAAGGCTTATGTAGACCCTGCCTTATACGCCAGACATCCGTTCTACGTGTTCGGACGTAAATGAACCGAGCCGGTATAGATCTTCTGCGGTGAGATATTGGCAACCCGTGTTGCCGATTAGCATTAGATTGAAAACCACTCGTTCCATTCTGCTTTTTTTCTCCCAAGCATCTATATCTTTTTCGTATATTTCTTTTTCCTGACTGTACTTTTAATTCATTCCAATATATTCCTGGGTTTTTCAGTCAATTTTATTGACCGATTTATTTTATTGGCGTATAAGGCAGGGTCTACCTAAGCCTTACTGATGAGTCCAATAGGTAGACCCGGGACGAAACGCAGGGCTCATCACATAACACCATAATTAGTGACAATAAAATTGACTGAAAAACCCAGGAATATATTGGAATGAATTAAAAGTACAGTCAGGAAAAAGAAATATACGAAAAAAAAATTAGTCTTAGTGCAATTTGTTCTGTTGTTTATATATAACGTTTTGTCCTTTCTGTTCCGTTGGTCATGAGTATATGTCTATAGTCTAGCAAGGGTCTACAAATAGCTTTATATATTTTGGTGGCGGTATTTGTGCTGATTCCGCTGTCTTTGTAGGTTAGTGATCGGAGGTGTTTTGTTCTCTTTATTGTTTCTGTCCTGATGTTTCGTATGTGTTTAGTGAATTTAAGTTTGTGGTCAATTGTGATTCCCAGGTATTTTACGTCGTTTTTTGGTTGTGTCGTTTGGCCGTCTGCAGTTATTGTAGGGGAGTCAGCGTTGAGTCTGTGGTTTGTGAGCAGAAGTTGCTTTTTTGAAGGGTTTGGTGTTAGTCTCCATTTATAAAAGCATGTCATTGTGTTGTTTGTTAGTGTTTGGAGTCTTTGAGCTGCTCTCTCAGTAGTTTTGTCATGTACGATAAGTGCCGTGTCGTCTGCGTATTGTAATATATATGCCGATCTGTCGATTTGATTTTTGTCTGGTAAGTTGTAATTGTATATGTCATGGCAGTATATATTGTAGGGAAACGGTGAGAGCGGGGAACCTTGCGGGAGTCCTTGTCCAGGGGAAAACGAAAAAGAGAATGTGTTGCCAATTCGTACTTGTAGTAGTCTGTTTTCGGGTAAGTTTTTTATGATGTGGAGTAGATATGTTGGTGTGTGGAGCTTGTGAAGTTTGTAGAGTAAGCCCATATGCCACACACTGTCAAAGGCCTTGTTAATGTCCATGAATAGACACGCCGACTTTCTGTCAGTTAAGTGAGTTGTTTGTATATTGTTGGCCAAAATAAAGCGCGGATGAATAATCGAGTGATGTTTGAAACCAAATTGGTAGGTAGGTATATATTTTCCGATCAGTTTTTCAAATCGCTGCTTTATTATGTACTCAAAAACTCTGCCAAGTACCGGTAGTAATGGAATTGGTCTGTAATTGCTCGGTTGTGTATTGTCCAGTCCATTTTTCGGTATGGGAATTATTAAGCCGTTCTTCATTGTTTTTGGGATTTTGTTTTTTGTGATGCAGTTGTTGAACTCAGCTAGGATCAGTCTGTGTGTTTCCTGAGTTAGGCCTTTCAGGAGTTTTGCCTTTATTTTGTCTTTTCCCGGTGCTGTGTTTCTGCTATGCGCTAGGGTTTCATCGTATTCTGTGCCTGTGATCAGTTTGTATGTATAGTTTGGTGAGCTGTTAAAATAGTTCAAGTACCAGTCGTTGATCAAGTTCCAGTTGTCATTGTCGAAGTTAGGGTTTGTCGATATGCTGAAGGCCCTTTGATAGTGTCTGGCGAACGCGGCTGACGTGTTCTCTTTGCCTGTGTAACGTTCTATTCCGTTTTCGTCAATTGTGTCAATAGTGTTAGTTTTTTTGTATTGTGCTAGTTTCTTAATTTTTCGCCAGTATGTTTTGTCTTTGTCTTTTTGTATTTCTTTACATGTTTCTAGCCATTTGTCTTGTCGGTATTGTCCAATCAAGGTTTTAATGTTTCTGTTGAGTTGGTTCAGTGTCTTTTTTAGGTCGTTATTTTGACTGTTTGTATATAGTCTGTACAGTTCTCTCTTATGTTTTATTAGTCTCAGTATGTATTTGGGTAGTGTATGTCGGTAGAAAGCATGTTTTATTTCCGGGCTAAACCCTCCTATGGCTAGTGAAAGTTGTTGTTGTATGGTTTCTATTGAAATGGGCTGTGCTTGCGATTGAATGTAGTCATGTATATGTTGTTTCACTTTGTCTATGTCAGTCTTTGTTAGGTTTAACTTTTTCTCTATAGGAGGTGTACTGGAGGTAGGTAAGTCTATGTTAAACATAATAGCCAGGTGGTCGGATGCAAGTTCGTTGGTTAAGTTTATGTTGTTGATGGTGTTTGTTAAGTTTCTTGTGTGCAGTAGAACGTCTGGTGTTGAGTCTGGGTTTGCGAGAATCAGAAAAGTTGGTGGGGTGCGCCAGTTTTATAAAGTCCGAATTTTGTAGAAATTTTTTAAGCTGTTTCGTTTTGTTTTTGTTCAGATTAAAGTCTCCTATAATTATTGCATATTTATAGATGCTTGCTTTGTTCAATATGTTTTGTTCTAAGTTGGAGTCTGGGTGTATGTATGTTAGAAATATGTGTATCAGGTCATTTAGGTAGGGTATCGTAAAATGTATGGAGTCGTTCAGGGGGTGGTTGAGGGAAGGAGGATTTGCTCTGCCAAGTTTAAATGTTGGTTTTAGGAGAGCTGCGACCCCGCCCCTGGCGTGATTAATGGTATTTCCATGCCTATAGATATACTGCCAATTTCTGAACGTTGGTGTCTGTCCTAGTTTGGTTTTAGTCTCTACAAATATGCAGCAGTCTGTGTCGTTTTGTTCTATGTAATTGTAAATAAGTGGTTTTTTGCTGTTGTCCGTTGATGTAAAAGGTCGATTATTTCATAAAATCAAAAAAGAACGCAAAAGTCTATACTAAAGGAAACTCTATGATTTTTACTATTATGTATTAATTCATTAATTAGTGTTATGAAAATAATAAGAGACAAAATACATTCAGCAAAAGCTAATAAACGAAAATCTATTTTATAAGATGTGCAAACTGTTCGAGGTCAAAATTCCCATTTCCATCTCGAAATTTTGTGACTGGTGTCGAAAGTTTGTCTTTGAAGTCGGAATTTCTGACTTTGACGTTGATTTACGATCATGATCGATGATTTTTTGGTGAAAGTATCTAGCTGGCTGATCAACCTCTAGGTAGGTAGGACCAGATAAATGAAATGTAAACAGCTGATATTGAAAAATTGCCAAGCAATTCCTAGAATGCAAAGAAAAGACGAAAGATAAACAGTTTTTTTGTTTCGCTCGCTTGATATCGAATAAAATATGGAAAATTCAGTAACCAGTCAAATGTGAAGTTGATAGCAACTATATACGTAAGTCAAAATTAGATCTCTAAACAATAGATTCTAATCTTTTCCCGAACATGTTTATCCTGACTCATCACCTGAAAACCAATGTTCCTAATTGTACTTTTTAATATGTGTGTGATTTGTATTTTAATATGTGAATTTTGTGAAAGTTTTTTTATTTAAATTGATGATAAATGTAAAAATATATATTTTAGACAAACTGATGATGGTGGAGAAAGACACCGAAACGTATTTGTAACATTTTAAGTAATAAACAATAAAATTGACTGAAACCCAGGAAAATCTGTTGAAATAAGTTAGTAATACCAGAGATTAGTAGTCAATTAATCTCTGGTAATACTCAGGTGTTAAAAGTTATAAGAACTGACATAGTATTCTATGGCAAAGGAGCGTCGTTCAGTATTTCGTCCAAAATTGAATAATATTTTGCTTAACTTTTTGTGAGCGAGCTTCGTCTTATTGCATATACATTGGTGAATGAATTTTTAATGATGTAATAATCCAAGTAAAAAGACTCAGGAAACTGTATAATTACAACTAATAGATACATGATTTTCTAAAAAAAAATTAATAAAATCCTATTTTCTGTGTTTCTCTGTTACGTTTTGTATGCTTGTGCTAGCGTCGAGACGGCGCCTGAAAGGGATACGAGCTATCTATATATGTATCAAAAGAGATAGACTATCTATATATGGTTTTCTTTTTGACAAGTTCTATCGGGTATTCTGTTATGCGGTTCATTTATTAACGTCGGTTTCTTTGCTTTTACTTTCCGATTATAAAACAGAACGATAACACAGACAAATATTTGATCAGTTTATGTACATAGAGTGCATATAAGCAATTGTCACATAATATAACGTTGGTATTTCGTGTCTTTTCTGCTTAGACTTAAAAAAAATATATATTTGTTTGTTACATTACAAAAGTATTCGGAATTTGCTGTATTCATTCACCCAGGGCCAGTTAATGTTTTAAATCAGTAGTCAGCAATAATATAATAATAATACAGGAAATCGAAGCGCTTTGCGGTGTTTTTGTTAAGTGAAACGTTAAAGTTTTGTATTAAGTGTTAAATTGTTTGGTTTAGTGAAAAACGGAGACAATTTTCTTCAATTTCCACAAATAATGTTTCCAATGTTTTTTTCAAAACTTTTTCTTTTTATGTTTTTGTTTCTTAAAACATGTGTTTTCATTGATTTTATCAGATAACGTTAATTCTGCTAAACTTGACTTATAGATTTTTCTTTATCAATGGATATTTTTACAAGCTTTCATTCTTTAATCTACACCTATTGCAGCTTTTGGCAAAATATCTAATTCAGCTGTGCATGAACGCCCAATTTTTTTAATTAAAATTAGACTTATTTTCTTGTTATCAAAAATATTTTTACTGCTTAGTTATCTAATTTGCCAATGTTGAAGTTGATTTTTCAGATGGGAATAATTAATTAAAAAAAGTTTTCTGGTGTTTCGTAACATTTCCGCATGATTTTTCTTTCCTCTGGTTTTGTTGTGTTTGGATTTCCATCGTACACTGCGTAGACAAGTTGTAGTGGCAAAAACTCTTGGTGTGACCATAGCTGTGACACTTAGCACTGTATTGATCCCAATTTGAATGAATGATGTCATTTCCTCTTGATAAGGGCGTTTTGCTTTAAGTCCGATTTAAATTTAACCTTATCATGTTGTCTCGTACCGTTATATGGTGAATGAACGAGTACAGGATGTACCATAAAAAGACCGAAAATGGTGCGTAAATTATTAAAGTTCATAAGGGAAACACTCTTTTATGATGATATATCCAATTCCTTTGATGCTTCCACTTACAGGATCAGGAAATTTTTAGTAAAATTTAATATATGTATTTTAATTCTCCATCAGCATATAAAGCAAAAAACAGATTTGTCAAGCGAAACAGTGTAGTTATATTTTCTTGTCGTTTTTTTTTTCGCTGTTTAAAAGCAATTCTATTTTTTCTCATAAAATCTAGGTTTAATATAAACTGTTATAATAAATGCAATTTACAAAAAATATATACATTTTTCATCAATCTTCTCAAGTTTATAGCGTTCTAAAAATAATTTAAATTATGTAACATACACATTTTTGCAGCTTCAGTATATTAATTACAACTAATTAAAATCCACTTATTACAAATGCATACATATATAAAGTAGTTAAGTTTTAAAAAAGCACAATTTAATTTCAATATTCTCGTAGTAATCAGGTACCGTTTACATTGAAACTTATATGAATTAGGATGAATTTAAATTATGATTTTAATTTAAAAATTGAACGCTTTATTAAAAAGCAAAAATATATAATTCTCAACAGCCGGATGCCTTTATCAGCGACCCCCACACTGAAAAGAGGAAGCAGCATCGAAGATTAGACTAAAATATGTCCTATTTTAGTTGATTTCAACTGTCTCCACGCGATGTTAACACAAGAATTTTTGTGATAAGCAAGTGCCGAAGATCAACGGCGTTTCGCCTTCCTACCCTTATCGTGTCTGTTCTGTTTTAATCCAGTGATAATTCCTGATTTTTTGAGAGGTTTCCTCAAGTTACAAAAAGGTATTAATTATTATATATGCAACCCTTAGATAAGTTAATGTTTAAATTTTCAAGCGGTTGAATATATTGTACTATATTTAACGATTGATTGAAGATTTATATATTTAAGAGCAAGAAGTGTGTTGATTTCGATTAGAAATGAAAGAATATAGCACAAAAAACGTAATTTAAATCCAATATAGGATAAGAGCTTTTGACCTAACTGATCATCATCAGAGACATTACATAGAGAAAATATTCAAGGGACGGAAGAAAGTCCTCAAAGGAAATTTAATTCTTATTTCTTCTAACTGGTTAGGATCAATGTAAACGTACCAGTGATCCCACCGGAAAAATCCTAGAGTTAAAGAAGAAAGAAGTAGAAGCTCTTTTTTGGCCCTGATACCAGATAACCCGTTCGCTATAAAGCGCCAGGCCCAATGTGCTTTATAATTTAATTATAGCCCTATATTTGAATTTTTTACAATTTATTTACATATTACTATATACATTTTTCTACCCGACTTTGAGCATATTTGTTTTAAAAAAGCGTTAAAAAGCTGAAGAGGGTTATACATAGTACATATGGCGTACTTATTCATTAAAGGATCTATCATATTTTCTAATTACCTTAGAGTTTGAAATGAAAATATATCTTTTGCCGGTGTGAAAACAAATTAGTTTTAACAGAAATTCAATTAATTTTTAGACATAATTTTCGTGATAGTTTGGGTCGTTGATTTGTGACAAAAACGTTTCTTTCTCTTTTTCTCTCCGTGGTTTAAGTTCAAAGTTATTTGTATGTAACTGTTCACTGAAGTAATTCTGCTTACTTAACTTCAGCGAATTGTACTAACCAGAGTAACAAAAAGAGAGCCAAAAAAGAGTTATTAACGAATGAATTAGCGCTCCTGTTAGAGCGCCAAGTCATAAGGCTTGGTATAAACAAGAAGAAAAAAAAAATGTTTTACAATTTTTTCAGATTTTTCAGCAGACCCCATTTTTCATAAACAGCTGAATTATAAAGTGTTTAATTAAATGTTAGCGTTAATATTTCAGTGACTGCTTTCTGAAGAAAATTTTCATATTCGTGGCAGCTAGGATTTGGCGCAGGCTTTTACCTTACAGGTTACTAACTTGAGATAGTTTACTTAATTTTATAATGTCCCCACTATGATAATTTTATAATGTATGAAGCAAACTGCATATTTTGGTACGCTACTGATTTTTATCCGAGCGGACATGTTTTCTGATAAGCCCGTTCAATTATATATCAAAAAATTATTATCTTGCATTTATGGTTGTCACTTGCACCATTTTGGAATGACTACATTATTATTGTGTGCAAATTACTTGAACAAAAATGGTGGTTTGGCAAAAAAATAGAGATAAACATTTAGGAATTTAGAATACACTTAAAATAATGTTTTTATTTTCATCGGATAGTGCAAAAGAAAACTTAGTCGCTTTACACTTTGTATCATATTTTCTTAATATTTATTTAATTTTTGCCGTTTGTAGTCAACTACCCTTTAACGATTTTTTCTCGAACTTTCTTTACCGGGATGAAAAATAAATTAATTCATCTGTGCTCGTTTTCTAATCTTGTAATTTTTCTAATTTTGTAATCTAAAGGATTTTAGATGACTTCTAACAAATACCATAATTTTTCCAAAAATAAAAATAACATTTAAACATTTCAAGAAATGTTTTCAAATGTTTTCCGAGAAATACAAGACAGGTTTATTGATAAGCCGGAAATATGAAATATTTGAATTATTTTTAATGGCTTTTCAATTAAAAAAAGTTCCACAAATCGTACGCAAACCACTGCGCTCGAAGACAATCAACGGGGATAATTTGAAAATATGCTATTATGTTTTGTTTCAGTCCAGTTTTTATATTTTGGTGTTTTAAAAATCAAATTATATTTTGCATTCTCGGGTGTATTGAAATATATTAATGTATATATCTCAGTAGTAGTAAACATCTTTATTTCTAAAACAGGCTATCGACCTATCGGTCTTTCTGCCCTTGTTTACAATATATGTAGTCTAAATCTAAATAAAAAACAAAGATGAAAATTCTCTTATTCGAGGTTAATAATCTTATTAAATAAACTTTCCAATTCTAATGACAAGAAAAAATTATTTTATTGTCCAGTAGTCAGTTGCGTTTCGTATGTGTTCGAGTAGCGTTGATGTAGGGGAACGAAAGCGGGATTGTCTGGTTGGTCTTGTAAGACAAAGGTGATTCAGTATGGTCCAGTTGTAGGGGTTGTTTGTCCATTCTGTCTGTAGATGTATGAGTCTTTCCGAAATCTTTGTCATGTTTGTGCGTTCGTATAGTAGTTGGGTGGAGGGGTTGTGTAGTGGGTTTTGGGGGTATATATATATATATATATATATATATATATATATAGATATATATATATATATATATATATATATATATATATATATATATATATATATATATATATACATACACAATAAAGTGCACCGCAGTTGGGAATGCATAATTTTGTTTTTAATGTTTTTATTTTCATCGTTTATTGCAAGAGAAAACTTAAACATTTTTACACTTTATATCATATTACTTAATGAGATTATTTGAGTGAATTAATCTGAAATATTGACGGAAAATTTAAGAATAGTTCATATAAGATACACAAATTTCCGCCCTTACATTTGCATATATATTAGATAATGTAATTAATTCTGGAAACATCTGGTTTGTTTTATATAGAATGACAAAACCCATCTATGGCATGGGCTTTGCTTTCTATGACTACAGACAATTTTTGATGGGTTGAACTGTTTCATGGGTTCTGTATCTGGATTGCTTATTATACTCGACGCGCCAAACAGATCCAGTAATATAAATTCCTTAATGGGTGCTTTCCCAAGATACAAGAAGGTTTTTCCGCGTTTTAATGAATACATAGAATCGTTACATTCGACGTAAAATATTAATATAAAAAGGTATGCTAATGCTTTTCACTGCGGACCAATTTAGGAGATTTAGTTAGAATATAGATAAAGTGGGAAAATTCGTTTAGAAGAACTAGAAGGTGATAATTCTGCCGTTTGTTGTCAAACTAATTATTCGCTTGACGATTTTTTTTTAAACTTTCTTCAACGCGATTAAATTTTTTTTCGTTCATCTGTGCTCGTTTTACTTCTCGCAAAGTCTAATTTGGTAATCTAAATCTGATTCTAAGAATGCTTCTAACATATACTATAAAGTTCCTAAAAATAAACATACATTTTAGACTTTAGTAAATGTTATCACGTTTCCTAAGAAATACTAGGTAAGTTTGTTGATGAGCAGCTATAAGCAAGCCTGAAATATGTAATATGATAAATATTTTTACTGAATTCCTAATTAAAAAGTTAGAGAGCTTCAAAAATCGTACTCAAACTAGTGAAAATTTGATAATATGCTACTTGTTATGTTCTGTTTCAGTTTCAGTTTTTATATGTTTTTGTTTTTTCTTCATTAGCTGTTCGAAAATCAAATAATTTTTTGCATTTTCGGGTGTATTGAGATATTATTGTTTACTTTTAACGCGAATACTTCTCTTAAGTGGACATATGATGTACAGGGTCCGTTCAAGAGAAAGTGCACCGTAGTTGGGAATATATAATTTGAAAAACGCGCATAACACAAACATGCTAGTAAATTTCGTTGAAGATGCCTTTCTACTGGACAAAGATTAAACTTTTGAATGAATCTGAATACATTTTTATTGCAAAGCGTCTTAAGTTAAGGTTTAGATAAATTTGCAGTAAAAAATGGCTAAACGTTTGGATTACGCTCCAGATAAGTGCTGTGGTTAAAAATAAATGACCGTAAATCAATCTTCATCAGCTGAATCTGGCAATTATAGAAGAGGGAAGAGGAAACCAGAAAAATCGTGACAAGTGTTCCACACATGTTCCCCAGGATCCATTCCAGTGCTGCAGTTGTTTCGCTGTTTGTCTCGCCCGTGTTTTTAAAGAAGTATCATGTGGAGGTCCAATCCTAATATAAACTTCATCCTAAGCTAAATTATAAGCAAAAGCTACGAGTGCCTTCGCTAGAAAATCTCGAAATAGTACCAGCTTGTGTTTGAAAGAGAGCGTATACCATTATCTGGTAAGTAAAATGCAGCTAGTGCCATTTTCGTTCGTTTCTTCGAGTCTTCTGAAGAAAGTTCCGCGCTGTATACTGATACTGGTGCCATGTAGGTCTGCGTCACGCAGTGCCCATTAAAAGTACTTACTGCGGTTCTCAACATAACCGCAATAGCCAAATTAACAAAAAGTTATGTTTTTTTAATACATTTGGCTTTGGCAGTGCGATAACATGCTGATAGTTTAATATGTTTCATTATCTTAATTGTGTTTAGCTGTTCTGTGTTCAGTGAATGACTATTTAGCAGTTTTCATACAATAAGAAAGTGCATATGCCGAGATTATAATAAAGGATAAAGGAAGTGCATTTCAGAGGTAAATAAACCATGGACATTCGAAACATTCTCAGATTTTATTGGCTGGCAATGTTAAATTTTACTCAGGTTAACGCATGTATGCTTTTGTTGAATCTCTTCTGAAAGGTCTTTTTCTATGGGTTTAAAAGTGGCTTTAAGTGGTCAGCCATTTTGAATTAAATAGTAATTTTATAAAAAATTGCCATTTGATATTATCATTTTTATCATGTATCAAAATTAATTTGTGTTTTTATGACTTAGTTTATAGCAAAAATTTTAGAGCTTTTCATTTTATTTCATGTTCCATTCGAAATTTGTTGGTAATTAACAGAATTATTTAAAGAAAATTTTATGTAATTCGAGTACATTTTATATATAACCAGTAAATAAACGTTAATATTCAAGACAAATAGTGGTTTCAAATAATGCAAACAGAATGTTAGTTGAGTCGAAAGCAATTCAAAATCTGCTATGGTTTAATATAAAAATGCATATGTATCACATTTTGATCATTCAACTTCCTTCAAGTACGACATTCCTGTCTCATAGGTATCCGAGTTAATAGTTAGTTCAGAGTGGGTTTAGCATCATATTTCATACTATAGTTACTGATGAAACCAAAAACGATACAGAAAGTGCTCCTTTAGAACAGAATCGGGAGCTTAAAATTATTTCAATTTTTGTATTATTGTTTAACTAATCATCTTCTCTGTTGTAATTTCATCTACATCTGTCTGTTGTAATTTCAACTTATTTATGGACTATTATATTTTTATTGTATATGTTTCTTCAAAACTAGGTAAACAAACAATTAGGTAAATGTATTCAAGTACTACCGAAATTATACAGGAATAGCAAATAAAAACATTTACAAACTAACCATTACAATTTGGAATAACACCTATTACATACTTATTTCCCTTCTTGAGATACGATTGATTGAAATAAAAGCATAGGTACTGATTTAGGGCAGCAATCAAGGGGGAGCAATCTTGTATTTTTACAAGCTCTTAAAATTGTTTTTAATTAAATTATAAAATGAAACTGAAAATTTATTTAAATGTACAATGGCCAATTTGCGGTAGCCAGTTTTAGTTAGTTAATGTGTTATCTGCAGAATAATATTGTCGACTGTAAATGTAATGTAAGTGCTTGAAGTTGAATACGTTTAATTTTGGGTGTTCTACATTAGAATTACACATGATAATTAAATTGAATAATTAATTTTTGTCGAAATTTTATCTTACACCAGACGCGTTTCGGTAGTTATGCTACCGTCTTCAGAGAAATATTAGAACTCAATAATACTATAGCCGTTTTAAGACTATTCACTAGCAAATAGCGGGCTGTAGACAAAAAATATGCAAACAAGTACTTTTGAGAAACGGCCAAAGTTTCAAATTCATGTTAAATAATTTTCAGGGCGATTTCAAAATGTTATATGGAAATTTTTGATTTGTTCCAAGTCAACCAAACCACTAGGGTTACAACAAGATGTGCCCTGAAAATGGCTTAAACTAACTAGAAATGTTGGCCGTTTCTGAAACGTACAAATTGTGTATATTTTTGTCCAAAACCAGCAACTTATTAGTGAATAATTGTTATTTTTCTGAACGGCCCACAGACGCACGGTTATCAAAATACAAGGTATATAAAATTGTTATTTTGTTAGTTTTTTCAATATATTTTAGGAACTATTTGAGATAGACAATTGAATGTTTGTACACATTTTATGGATGTCTATACTTAAGTACTTTCTAACTGTTAAGTAACATTTGTTAATGTGATAGTGGTAAGGATTTTGGAATTAAGCGCAATTATTTTTCGATTTCTACGCCACTGGGCAAAATGGCAATTTGCAAGCTCATTTTGAAATTCTATTGTTTTCAAACCCTTAGTTATCAGCTCTCTTGGTTAGCATCCCTAATATTCGTTGTAGAGAAAAATGGCATTTCGTGAAAAAAAAACGAGTAGAACATGCCAAATCAGCTTAATGATTAATTAAGCAATGAACAGATTAAAGCATTTCAATCAGTACATTTAACTGTGGAATTTCACCACAACACACAGTTGTGTGACAATTCATGTCAATATTGTCGCTTTTTTAATGCTGATTTTAATGATCGTCTCCACCATCATCAGTTTGTCTAAAATACCATATAGTTAAAACATTGTCGTTAATTTAAAAAATTAATTCTAGTCTCTTTCCAAACATGATTGTCCTGACTTATCACCTTTTAGTCCTATGAGTTTCAAAATGTTTTAATATGTTGTATTCTTGGTTGTATTTTAGTGTGTAATATGATACGCTGTGACAAAAAGTTCTTGTTTTTTAAAATAATGACAGTGTTTTAACTATGTGTTATTTTAGACAAACTGATGATGGTGGGGAAAAACACCGAAACGTATTATTAATGAAATGAAGTAATAAATAATATGACTGAATCTCAGGATTTTATTTTGAATTGGAATTGAAACACAGTCAGGAAAATGTACACAATAACATTTTAACAAGTTTATATTGTTCTTCCACATGTTTCCTCCTTATACACCTCCAGCAAGTGTAGCCCTTGAAAATACCATGCTAAATTATTCTTATTTTTATTCGAGAATATTTGTTTGCATGTGCCCGTAGAGGATTTGCATTTTTGAATAGCGAATTGTCTAGCCTGAAATGGTTGCTTCTCTAGGGCATTTCTTCTGTTGCTCTGAAAACATAGTAAAATATTTAAACTTAACTTAATAATTTCTTAGCAGATAGGAAATCGAAAATTTCTTTTTTTAACGTACGAGGCTTGCGATGCCAGAAATACTATTAAAGCTATTATGGGTTCAAGAACGGCGTTAAGTAACAGCTGTACTTAAGTAAATCGCCTTAATAAAATCAACAGTGCCTTCGTTGTTTCAGTCGTTATTTTGGAAATTTTTGGTCTAAACTAAATTACATTTACAGTCGTGAATTTAAGACTTTACTTATGTTATTTATTACAACACTTGATTTTCCAATAAGTTGTTATTTGTTTTAACTGAACAAAATTTTTAAATATAGATAAACGCTTCTGCAAACATAAATTCGGAATTGTTACATTCTCACTCATTAAGAATAAGACATTAAGGATTATCATACACCTAGTAATATGCATAATAACTTGGAACGGGGCATAATGCTAAAAAAGACACGGGTTGTAATTCAATACATATTTGGTGACCCTGTAGCAACAGAAGGAAATCCCGTTTCTCTACGACCCTGTAGAGAAATCTAGGCCGCAATAATTGCATTTAATATTTTGGTTTGCAAACAGATAGATGGGAACATTAATCTTAACATTTGCAGGCTAACCTCATCTGATGAGAAATAATAGGTTTGAAACCGTTTCTGGGTTTTCTGCTGGTGCCATGCCTAAAAACTCGCTATTATTAATATATCGCCCTTATTTGATGTTGGCCTTACGCCCAAAGTGTATGAGCTATTTCCTTAATGCACTCCTTTCATATAAGGCAAATGCAATTTCATTAATGATTTGTAGATGTCAGTTGCTGCTTTTTGCAATCACAAACGAGAATTTTTACTAAAAACTTTAATTATCCGCCCGATACATTTATGTATGCCAACGGAAACGAATATCAAGCTTAATTTTAACGCCATTAATTATCAACGTTTTATTATAATTTAGGCCGATCAATTATGAGTTAATTAATTTCCTCTAAAATTTTTAATCTTGAAGAAAAGCCATATGTATTTTAAAATTGAAATTTTGGGTCAGCCACCCGAAAAACGTGACATTCGACATGGCTTATCAGTAACTGATTTCTAGAGTTTCAGTTAAAGCGAAAACGAATGTTTGTATGAATACTTATATATACGGGGGTGTCAATTTGAAAACTTCCCACGCTTAATATCTTTCTTACATTTAAAAATATGAAAAATCGGAGACAAGTCAATTTTATTTGTAAGGGGAACACTTATGCAACAATGCGTTATTTTTTTAAACCAAAAGACATGGTCAGAAAATTAAAAAGATGTAGCCAAAATAGGAATATTATTGTTAATTCGCTTTGGCTTCTTGGGCTGTTCAGTTCAGTGCTTTTATTAAGTGCATAAAGTGTCAGAATGGTTTATTCTCTTTAAGAAAGAACTGAAATTATTTTCATTTATGGAGAGGTTAGAAAGTGCGCACGGAAGACGGCATTGGTTTTCAATGAAAGAAATCGGAATCATCATCATCATTTCGTAAAAAAGTTCTCCGAAACTGGTTCGGTGAGTAATAGAAAAAGAAACAACCTACGAGTGATGAATGAAGGAGCTGAAAATGACATTTTGGGATTATTTGCTGCAGAGCCCATCAACTCCTTGCTTGCGGACGGTAGCAGAACAGACAGGAATATCACACCAGACTAAGAAAAGCACTAAAAATGCATAAAGTCCATCCATACAAAATGCAGATACTTCAAGAAGTTTATGACGATGATTTTGATAGAAGAATAGAGTTCTGTGAATTCATGAGTCGTCAAGTGAACGCCATCCCCGATATTCTGCCGAATATCTGTTTCAGCGATGAATGTTCATTTTTTTTAAATAGAAATGTTAACAAACAAAATTGTCGATATTGTAGTGACGAAAACCCGCATATTTTTCGAGAAAGACATACACAATATACCCAAAAATTTCATGGTTGGGCTGGTATTCTTGGAAATGCCATTATTGTTCCTTTATTTAACATGCTTGAAGATACTATTGGTCCTCTTACCATGCATGAGCTAGAAAGTCAAATTGATGCAAAAGGTAATTCGGTTTTACAGGATTGGTTAACATTCCAGCAGGACGGTGCTCCACCTCATTATTTTCTTCCGGTTCGTCAGTGGTTAAACGAGAGATTCCAGTATAGATGGATGGCAGAATGGTCAATTGAATGGCCTCCAAGCTCACCTGATTTAACACCCTTAGACTTCTTTCTTTGGGGACATATAAAGTCCATTGTTTATAAGACACAACCTGCTGATATTGATTATGTTAAAAGGCGAATTGCAGCAGAATGCCGGCCAATTCCCGGTGAAGTTTTCCGAAATGTTAGCAAGGAGTTCGAAAACAGACTTATTATTGTTTACAGGAAAATGGACAACATTTTTTCCAAAACAACCAGTTTCAATAATGTACAGTTGTATGAAAATAATTATTGCAATATACCTACACCGGAAGCAAAATAAAACCTTTACAACCTTTACAACTTATCTATAAAAAAGTAGTACAAAAATTTTATTCCAATCTAATCTACTGTTTGAAATTTAAATGATTGAAATCGATATAAATTATTCAACATAATCCCTTAAAGTTGGAGCTTGATGTTAACTACCTAAAAAGTTTCATATTTCAAATTTGATACCCAAGTATCAAATAACATCCCGAGTCAATAAAAGTGCAAACAAACTGAAATCATGTTTCCAATTAAATCGTTGTACAGTGAAAACTATTTCAGTAGCATGCCTGTTCGCTTCTTATTGTAAAATGTATTCCAAATGTACTTACATAATTTTTACTAAAAATCTTTTATAAAGCAATTTAAATCTTTGGTAATAAAGCTAATCGGGATGTGATTAAAGCAGGTCAAAGGTGAAACATTGCATAAATAAAATACTAAATTATAATGACATATCATTGACCACCTCTGAAACTCAGATAAGAGTAAAGAATGTACTAATTCAAACAGGACTTTATCTTTCCAAAGAAATCGTTTGAAATTATTTATGTTTATTCGGACGTTTATGCTATTTCTGTGACTAGCAAAAGTAGGTACCTTCCGGTGAACATAAACTGTTCAGCTATAAAATGTATTTTTAGTTGTGGAGGAATACAAAATTAGCAGATGGCATAAACATTAAAGCCATTCCTTTATTGTTTTCTTTTGCTTCTAAACTTGGGGCTTTTATTTTAAGGAACCAGAGGATTTAGAACAATTGTTAAGCTTCAATTAATCATGTTAGATTCGCGAAAGCAAAATTTAAATTTGTCAATGTATGAAATAGGAAACCCAAAGAGCAGATGTTTTAATTTTCAATGTTGTCATAAATGATTTCATCAAAGTCAATAATGATTGTTTAGTTTGTAGTGTTGTGTCGAACAGCGGGTGTTTAATGTCTGACTTCATTTTAACGTAAAGACCAGCATATGTATGATGTCACTTACTTATGGAAACCAGGCCAATTTAATCTATGAGCAACAGGACAGTATTTTATGTATTTAAATTCAATTATAAAGAAACCAATAAAAAAACAAAAACGTATTTTTTGAATAATTATGTACATACGTATATTTATGCAACATTTTTTAAAACGAGTAATTTAGCAACATTTCTGATTCAAAACAACAAAAATTTCAAATTGCTAAAGAAAATATTTTTCAAATATAATTTCCCGAGGAAGTTGTTTAAGTTGCACGTTAATTACTTCATAAATACTACGTTTGAGAAAGTCTCATTATACTAATGTTATATTAACGTAATGGAGCCATCTAATTGGAAATCGTAAACAGTAATTCAGAATTATAACTTTGCTGAGTGCGAGAAAATTAATTTATTAAGAGTTTTTCCGCTGGAATAATTAAATTAATTGCTGTATTGTAAATGACAGGATATATCTCTAATTACTAGAGATCATATTTATTTTGGACTAGTTTTTTTGGCAATACAGTTCTTTGAATCACAAAATTACATATAATTTAAGGATATTATTAAAACCAAGATGAATAATGTAGTTTATCCATTTCGGCTAACTAAAACTGTAAACATAAACAGTTTATAGCAACTATAAATGTTTATAGCAACCAAATATTTGCAACTCCAATATCAATAATTAATTTTTATGCCACAATGTTTTTGTAACGAACGGGGCTGTTGAATGGTTTTACCGTTTATTTTCCATCCACATGATTAAGATTTAAATACTCGGAAACGAAAACCGCATATATGCATCAGAAGAAAATCGTGTTTATAACCATGCAACCTACAAAATAATTTCTAAGATTACCGCATTAAAAAATTACTTATCACAATACAAAATGCGCTAAAGTTATATTCGCCATAAATTTACCTACTGTTAATTGGCAATTAACGTAATAATTAATTCTATTAAACTGTGTCGAAATCTATATCTTTTGCAAATATGAACAATTTTCAGAGGACATTTATCTCATTGACGCTTTGTATTATAACTAAATATTGATCTGTCTATTTGGATGACCGATTTGATCTTCTAATATAACAAGTACCTATAAGGTTTTCTTTCATAAGGGTATAGTTTATAACACTCTTTAAAAGGCAAAAACCTGAGAAAGCATATTTTGCTTCTTTCTGGCTAAAAAGACATTTGAAACATTTTCTTTCTCAATATATTCAATTACTTACTTAATATTTCTGCAGCTACCATAAGAATATTTATTGCTGTGTATATATAGATACAGACTATCGCAATTTCCGTCGACTTAACTGTTCATAAAATATTAGTTTCTATTGCGGTTTAATTATTATTCTATTTCATGAAACATTAAATACGGTTTTTATAAATTAGAATTTCAGGAAACCTCAATTGGCCCCAAAGCTGTTAATTTTTGATGAGAAGAAGATGCTACATATAATTTTGTTATCTTAAGATCTTATCTTGAAACGCATGAAATGTAATTTTAAGACGCCAATTTTGGAGTATTTTGTAGAAATTTACAATGGAATGAAGTATATTAACAATAAAGTTAAAACAATTAATCAAGAGTTTATTGAATAATATAATAAATTATATTATGTTTGTAATGTAATAAATGATGTTATATTTAAAAAATATATTACATATTATATATTAAATAACTACTGAAATTTACTACTAATGTTGTATCAAAAAGCGTTCCTATTTGTAATATTGTTTCATTAAAATGCACCTTCCTTTTTCCATATAATTTAATTTGTAGAATATCATTTCCATTAATTTATAGAGGTTGTTCCATAACAAAATCAAGTCCGTGATCTTCGGATTCAGTGCACTTCTTTCTGGATCACCATAAGTAGTTGAAAGTAAATTGAGCCAAAATTAAAAATTTTGAGCCGATTTTGATTTAGTGAAATTATACTGCATTGCAATGTGGTTTGCAAGGTTGCATTATAGTCTAATTACGGTGCTATAAATGGTCAATGACCTTTCCAATTACAAAATCGTTAAAACAAGCAATATGTATTGGCCATATATTTTAAAACCTGCAGTACAGGTAAATTCATGATTCCGAAGTAGATAACTTTTCTTTCTTTTCAGCGAAACTCGTATGGTAACCTTCTCAATAATGTTCCGACTTTGGGAGCTTCTAATTTGTATTTTAATATCATGTAAGTGAAATGAGTAGCAATAGAGCGTTGAATTTGTCTAAGTTGTTTTCTTAATTTTTAGCTCCTATTGTACACGCACAATTCTTAAACTCTAGGCAGCCACGAGTTAGGAATTATCCTGTTAAAGGTGAGACCCCACATTACTTTATTATATTTTAAGAATACTGCTTTGCGAGGAGATCGATCTATTTGGGCCACGCAAAAGTATTGCAGTTACATTATTTCCAAATTTATACTAAAACATATCCTATATTAGCATCTGTAAATCATGTTCAACGAGGAGATCAAACACCGGGACCAGATAACAATCCTGATATACCAAATCCAGAGGTGGTTCATCCTCTGGCTAAGCTGCATACAGATAATAGCCAGTCTATAATTGGTCAGTTTTAGCAGGTCTACTTTTGCCCTTGACTCATTGTCCGAGGTGTTGGTCTTTTTTTTTTCAATTTGTACCCAACCTTTGTAGAGATAACTGCCCCAGGTTAGCAATAACATATATAACAATCTTTTTCGACCAAGGTGTAGGTGTGCTTTGTTTCTATTTAATATTTGTACTAATTAGCATTGATTAATCCCGTTGTACAGTAGTGTGCTTTTTTCTAAATCTGAATTGTTTTATCGACATCCAGGATATGAGCCGAAACATCATCCTTGTGAGCAAAGTTCATGTTACCCCGCCACTGGAAATTTACTGATAGGTAGAGAGAATCAACTCTATTCGTCGTCAACATGTGGACTTGATAAAAGAGAGAGATACTGTATAGTATCCCATTTGGATGAAGAAAGGAAGAAGTGTTTTTGGTGCGATTCAAGACCTACCAACAAACCGAATCCTATGTATAATCACAACATAAGCAATATTGTTTATCGCATGTATCCAGGGTAGGTTCAGCTTTAAAATAGTTGCAGGTAATTGTTTTATTAAAGACGGAAACTTTCAGAACGAGAACCAGATCATGGTGGCAATCAGAAAACGGCAAGGAAAATGTCTATATCCAACTCGATCTGGAAGCAGAATTTCATTTCACTCATTTGATAATAACGTTTAAAACCTTCAGACCAGCTGCTATGCTTATAGAACGATCTTATGATTTTAAGCAAACTTGGCAGGTACCTATATTTAGTTGGGACATTTTTTGTTACTGTTTTTTAAATTAAAATTTTAGGTTTATAGATACTTTGCTCATAACTGCACTGAAAGTTTCCCCAATATTAAACAAGGACATCCAGGAAATTTAACTGACGTGGTATGTGAATCCAGATATTCTGCTCTAGCTCCTGCTACTGATGGCGAGGTAATCTATAGAGTTTTACCTCCCACTATGCCAGTTGACAATCCGTATTCAGAGCAAGTCCAAAATTTACTGAAAATGACCAACTTGAGAATAAATTTTACAAAACTTCACACTCTAGGTGATGACCTGCTGGACCAAAGAGAGGAAATCCAGGTATAGTAACATTTAATGCAAATGAAACTTTTTAATTTTGTAACCCTATAATATCTCGAATTTAGGAAAAATATTACTACGCCATCACGGATATGATAGTAAGAGGTTCGTGCTCTTGCTATGGACACGCCAACAGATGTCTTCCGTTAAAAGGAATTGATCCAAAACCAGATATGGTTCATGGCCGTTGTGAATGTACTCACAATACGAAAGGAAGAAATTGCGAAAAATGTGAAGATTTCTTCAATGATCTGCCGTGGAGGCCAGCTATTGGTAAACAATCAAATGCTTGTAGAAGATGTAATTGCAATAATCACGCCAACAGCTGTCATTTCGATGCGGCTCTATTTGAGACTAAAGCATCAACGAGCGGAGGGGTTTGTGATGGATGCCAGCATAATACCATGGGGTCCAATTGCGAAATATGCAAACCGTTTTATTTTAAAGATCCTCAAAAGGATATTCAAGATCCAGAAGTTTGTCGTGGTAAGTCATTTCTGCTGATATTTAATATTATTTTACTTTCCTAATTGAACGTTCCTTTCAGCTTGTGATTGTGACCCGCATGGATCCCTTGATGATGGTATTTGTGATTCCATCACCGACACGGTTAACAATCTCGTGGCAGGAAGCTGCCATTGCAAGACGAACGTTGAAGGTCGCAGATGTGATCAGTGTAAGAATGGATTCTGGAATTTCACGGAAATCAATGTAGACGGATGTCAGCCTTGCACATGTGATACTTTGGGTACCGTTAATAATCAAGGATGCAATGTGCATACTGGAGAATGTACCTGCAAACGTTATGTCACTGGCCGGAATTGCGTCCAATGTCTGCCTCAATACTGGGGTCTGTCAGATAAGCAAGATGGATGTCAACCCTGCGAGTGTGACTTCGGAGGATCGTATGACAATTTCTGTGATGTAATCACAGGCCAGTGCAGATGTAGGGATTACATGTCTGGGAGAAAATGTGATACGACAAAGCAACAGTATTTCATAGCCAGCCTGGACTTTCTGTCATATGAAGCTGAAGCCAGTAATACTAGCGGCCAAGTAGTGATCCGGGCACCTTTCAGAGATGAAAACCAATATTTATCGACTGGCAGTAGATTTATTAAAGTATATGCAGGTGACTATATGGAGATATATGTTAATGAAATTAAAACATCTATGGACTATGATTTGATCATCAAGTACGAACCAACATCATCTGAAAGCATGGAAGACGTAGAAGTGACAGTTAAAAGACCTGGCCCTATAGACCCTAATGGACCATGTGCCGACATAGGTCGCGAAGATATCATGCATACTAATTTGCCATCAAATCAACGACAGCAAACAGTACGCCCTGAAATATGCTTGGAAGCTGGCAAATTCTACATAATACGCATAGACTTCAGTACAAGCAAAAACTACCAAACCCCACGCACTGCTTCGGTGTTAATAGATGCGATTTGGCTTAGACCCAAAGTTGAAAGCATTCCATTCTTTAATGGAGCGGCTGGTATTCAGAGATTGGACGAATTTACACGCTTTAACTGTGGACACCCGTCAATGTTCACAAAAGATGCTAAAGTACCGGAGGTTTGTAAGAAATATCATATTAGTATTGCGGCACAAGTATTCAACGGAGCATTTCCATGTGATTGCGATCCAACAGGAGCAATTAGCAAGTTTTGTAAGTCGCATGGAGGAATGTGTAGTTGCAAGCTTAATGTAATTGGGAGAAAATGTGATCAGTGCGCACCAGAAACTTACGACTTTGGTCCAGAGGGATGCAGAACTTGTGATTGCAACAGCATTGGAGCTCTAGATAATGTATGCAATGTCACTACTGGGCAATGTAAATGTCGAGCAAATACCTATGGAAGAGAATGTAACCAGTGCCGAGTCGGATTTTGGAAGTAAGCCGGTTTTATGAGTATTGCTGAAATATTTTTACTAAAGTAAAATTGTTTAATCAGTTTCCCCAACTGTGCCCGATGCGACTGCAATGGGCATGCCGACACGTGCGAAGCACGTACTGGTGTATGCATCAACTGTAAGGACAACACAACTGGGGATCACTGCGAAACATGCATTGAAGGATTCTATGGAAACCCAAGAATTGGCGTGGACATCCAATGCAGACCTTGTCCTTGTCCTGGATCGGTTGGATCAAATCATTCTTATGCAGATAGATGTTCCCTGGACCTTCAGACTAAAGATGTTATTTGCGAATGCCAAGAGGGATATGCAGGTGTGCAATTTATATAAACCATATCAGTCGCAAATTTAATATATTCTGTTACTTCAGGCACAAGGTGCGACGTATGTTCAGATAATTACTATGGAAATCCAGAGGTACCAGGGGGCCTTTGTACACCATGCGATTGCAATGAGAAGATAGAGTTATTCCAGCCTGGAAATTGTGATCCCCACACAGGAAAATGCATTAAGTGTATAAAAGAAACGACTGGGGACCACTGTGAAGTTTGTAGAGATGGTTTCTTCAGATTTGCAGAAGACCTTCCTTGTGAAGGTAATACTTTTCAAAATGTAGCAATGAAAAGTGGATGGAAATACACTACATAACAAATTCGGTTTCGAAGATGTAAATAATTATAAACACATTTTTATTAGAATGTTTGTGTCATATGCTGGGAACAAACTTCACTTCCGGACCATGCGATCCATCTGGAGGACAGTGTCATTGTTATCCACACGTTACTGGAATTCATTGCGATGAATGTGAACCCGATCACTGGAAAATTGCAAGCGGGAAAGGATGCGAGCCATGCGACTGTGATGAGTTTGGATCGTTGAATACTCAGTGCAATTCGGTATGTATTAACGAACTCGCCAAAATATTATAAATTTCTCTTTATTAATGAAATCAACTGGTATTTTATACAATTTTTTACTGTATCAATAAACGTTTCAATTTCAGTTTGATGGACAGTGCAAATGTAAATCTGGGTTTGGTGGCCGACAATGTAATGAGTGTATGCCCAGATTTTATGGCGATCCCAAAGTGGAATGCTTACGTAAGTCGAAAAAATATTGAAAATGCAAACTTGTCACAACTTATCTCTTTGCCTATAAATATAAACTATCATATACAGTAATTTTCTTTATTCCTGTACGTACAAGGTTTTACCTCTACGTTTACTTTCAACAAAAATATCAACGCATTGGTATACGTAAGGTGCGGGCCATCGATGCACCACAAACATTTAAAATTGTTAATTTGAAAGTGGCAAATCTGGTTGTCTGGGTAATTTTTTAACAGCAAAGTATGTTGAAAATTTGTTGTCAAATGAATAATTCTTCACTTAAATCCCTAAATATTTTTCAAACAATAAATATGTAAAAGTTGTCCCATAGTATGGCCATCAAGGCATCAAATCTTTTTTTCAACGCTTCTTAAATGTTACACAACCACCAACATTGGAAGAGCTAAAACACAGAATGTAAACCGTTTGCAACTAAAGTCCGATTTTGTCACTAATTTTGTACGACAGTCTGCACTCTGTGGATTTTCAAGACTTTCTCGCATAGTGTTTCAAATTCATGAAGATTGAATATTTATCGTTAATGGTTATTTAATTTTAGTGAAACACATATAATTGCGCTGACCTTGGCCTTGTTGAAAATGTTTTATAATTTGTTAAACATTAATTAGAATTAAATTAATCCTTCCAGCTTCAAATATTGGTACTTCTTTGGTACTACTTTGGTACTACTTTGGTAGTTGCTTGCACCTCACTTGCATCATCGCCTTCACTTTTTTTCGTAACTAAACATATCGGCAATAACATTATAGATATAGATTTTAAAAAATTACATTGCACCCAAAAGTGTCTTTTTGACAATCAAACAGAAATACATACAGCTTTTTATATAAATATAGTTATTTCAATTAAGACTTAAAAATAATTCCAAATAAAAATTGTTAAATATAATGATTTTTTTAGATTGCGAGTGTGATGCTGCTGGTGCCAAAAATCAACAATGCGATATGCGTACAGGAGCTTGCATTTGCCAACCGGGAGTTGGAGGACATAAGTGTGATCATTGCGAAAGAGGATTTATTGGAAACGTTCCCGATTGTATTACTTGTGGAGAATGTTTTGATAATTGGGATAGGATACTGCAACAAAGCAAAAGTAAATCAAAAGTATTCAAAATTTGGTTGAATAAATTCACCGAAAACTTATCAAAATGGCATTAGAAGGAATAATTCAATTGAGCGTAATTGTTTCTTCTTTCAGATAAAACGTTGGACATAATTAAACGGGCTGGAGATATAAAGAAAGTAGGAGCTACTGGTGCATATACAAAAGAATTCGATTCAATGAAAGCCCGATTGGATAAAATTGAACAACTGTTAAATAACACCAACGAAGTAGATGCTGATGCTATAGAGGAAGACCTCCAGGTTCTGCGAAGTCAAATTAACGAAACCGAAAATGAAAAACTAAAAATTCTTGATAACTCCTTGGCGAATATCAAACAAAATATTCTTCTTACGGATCGGAAAGTTAAATCTTTTAACGACAGCATTGTCGAATTAATGCGAAAAACTAAAGAATTAGAGAATAACGGCACTAAACTTCAAGAAGCTAATGTACTTGGTGCTTTGACACTTATCAATGACGCGAAAAGTAAAGCAGATAGAGCAGCGCACAGAGCCGAATATTCGAAACAAGATATCAGTTACGCTGAAAATCAATGCAAAGCAACAGAAACATTCATAAATCAAACAAAAGACACATATCTAAGGCAGTCAGAAGACAACGAAAATCAGTTGCAAAATATTCGAGAAAAATTGCATTATTTAAATGCACAAATTCCCGAACTTAATGATTTAGTTTGTGATGGGGCCGGTGATCCTTGTGACTCTATTTGCGGAGGCGCTGGCTGTAAAAGTTGTGGAAACTCAATTTCTTGTGAAAATGGCGCCAAGCAGTTAGCTGAAACAGCTATTACCCTTGCCAAGAAAACCGAAACAGCATTGAAGGAGAAAGAAACTGCCGCTAACGATTTGATTCGTAACGTTTCTCAAATTAATACCAATGAAACTCGCCGATTGGCACAGGAATCGTTTGATGCTATAAACAGAACGCTAGGAGATTCAAACAATTCCTTAAGCAAAGCGGCTCTGGTCATAAAAGAAATGAGCGAATTCATGGGACAAAATAATACTAATCCTGAAGAAATTAAAATGCTTGCTGAGGAAGTTTTAAGTAAAAATGTACACAAAACTGAAGACGAAGTTAGAGAACTGGCGAATAATATTAAAGATGCTCTACATAGATTGAAAAATACTGACCACATTATAGAAGAAACTAAAAATGATTTAGACAAAGTTAACCGTCTGAAACAAGACGCTGAATATGCAAAGTAAGCATGTCGTGTAAATATTATCAATTCGCTTAATTTCATCGTTCTAGGTCCAATGCCACAGAGTTACTAAATAATGCTGAAGCAGTGAATCAATCTTTGAATAAAACGCAAGATGCCCAACAGGAAGCAATCAATGCAATAGACAAGGCGTGGAGTGACTATGAAAATATAACCAATATTTTGAAAGAGGTACAAAAAACATCATATATCAACTTATATGCTTATAAATAATCCAACATAAACATGCAACTAAATAATATGAATTTGTTATTACAAAAACACGATGCCGATCAAAATGTAATTTGTTTGATATTTCATCCGGATGAAGGTTTGCGGGTGAAACATGCTATAATATAAAAGCTTTTACTTCATTTCTTGTTCCTTCTGTTGTTCTTGTCTAAAGATCATTTCTGAGAGTAACACCCATCAGCTTACTTTCATATATATAAATGTGTTTTTATTTTAGATTGGATCAAAAACAAAAGCTGCCGAAGGAAATAATATTAAACGCAGACTGGAATATTTGCAACAAAATATAACTGCACTTCAAAAAAATATCACTGATAGTGAAAATTCCGCAAGTAGGACAATCGAAGAATCAGAAAACACCCTCAAGAAGGCAGAAAAAACGCGTTCGGATTCTGAAGAATTGCAAGGCAAATACAAAACTGCTCGGCATCGTTTAACTGACACACTAAATAAGGTTGATAAAACTAAAGGACGAGCTAAAGATTTATCAAAGAAAGCATTGGATTTAGTGGAAAAAGTAAATAATAATAAAAACAAAATTCAAGAGCTTAAAGAGAGCAGTCAAGATTCAGATTTGGATGACTTGGAGAGGAAACTTAAAAGTTTAATAGACCAAATGAATAGCTATACTGAAACATTAGAAACTAAGGTTGGATTTTATAAAACTTGTTCCTAGTAAAACTATTTGCGAAATTTTTTTCACTGCCTTTAGGATATTGCAAACTGTAGTCATTATAGTCATACAGGAATTAGTTGTACATAATATTTTTATACAGATTTTTTGATAATTTTTGCTGCTGCGATAGTGATTACATTAAATAGCTATCACTTACTTGGCCAATTTCAGCTTCCTTCTTTCATAATAATTAGTTTTTTGATGAAAATACATTTCACGTAAAGCATCATTTTAATACCTGTAAATAAAGTTGGTAATTTATTAATTATATTCATTATAGCTCATAAGGATCAAATAATGGCTACATAAATTGTCACAAGTATGTTTGTAAATATACACAAGGATTCGGACCTTGCCAATAAAAACAAAGCCTAAATTTTTCAGATTGCCGCGTTTATCGCATGATGACTACCTTAGAATTAAATAGGTATATAAAACATAAAATGCATGATAAGTAAACCTAAACCGACATTTCCCATTAAGTACTTTATTTTGTAGTTTTGTTTATAAATTTTAAGTTTTTGTATAGCATTGTTTATTTCTGCGGGCAATTCCATAGATGCATAAGGTTTAACATTAAAGCCTTTTATTTCAATACACTGAACTTCAGGTGCTTTAAGTGCTACTGCTAATTTGTAAATAGCAATAAATTATTACACGTTTCAGAAATATTGCAGTTTTATTTACCAGATATACGAGGCATTTGCAAATGGAGCAACAAATATAAATCGTCCATTAATTGTTGTAATTCGACAAACTTAATGGAGATTTGTCGTTGAATTTACTTACTAGCTCAAGGACAAAAAATGATTGAGTTTTTATGTTAGCGGCTATTTAAATACAGGAAACAACGGCGCACGAGGATATTTTTGAAATAGAACGCAATAATAAGAGAAATTAAATTGATTTCACAGTATACTTAATGAAATATTTAATAATGAAACGATTTTCATAATTTTTAATATGAAAATAAAATTTAAGCTTAATTAAAATAATGCAATGGAATGAAGAATAATCAATTTTTGTTAATGAATTTCTAATATTGCAGTATTTTAAATTTAAATATGCCCTTAAATATCGTAACGCCATTTTAACATCATTTAAAAACATCGGACGTCTTGCTTCTCATATATTGGATGAACGTATATTTTTGCAATGAACGTTCGCCTTTTTGGTTGCAACTTGCAGCTGTTAAAATATTGAAAGTTAGAATGCATTTTTTATTCATTTTTAGACACTGTAAGAAATTGTATATTTTGCTTCTATTGAGCGCAATAACACAATCATTAACTTTGAGATAAATTATGAAATTACAAAACATCAATACATACAAGATGCTTCATGAAAAAGTGGCATAGTTTTAATCACATGTTCTAAGTGCGAACATAAGCTTTATTTGCTAGACAAACGATAGCCCAAGAATATTTCCTTACGAATTTAAGAGAGTGTGAAAATCTATTTGAACAAATGAAAAATTATCAATTTCTTCAAAACCTATGGATCTCTCTCTCCATGGAATTCGGTTAGTAGGATAGTTCGACGCTCGGTTTCGAGTTTTTTTTTAAGTGAGTGAGAATGAGTTTATATTAAAATATAAAAAAAAATATATATATAAAATGCTCACTGGGCATGTTTTGAGTTAGCATGCTTTTCGATGTCTTCGCATATTGATGCTAGTACAGGTTTTTATCGTTATTTATACTCCTGCTGATCGTTTTACCAAGTTCGCTATATTTTTGTTTATTGTTGCCATCATCAATGCCCTTGATTTTAAACTCTCTCCTCTCGGTTATAACATTCCATGTTGGTGGAGTTATCCATGTTTTTTTGGGATGGTCGTTCCTATCTGTATCAGTTAGCGCGGCCGCACATTTACAGGCTTGTTCCATCTCTGTCCAGAGCATCCATCCAACCATTAGCATCCATGCGCTCTGCTTTTTCTTGTGTGATAGTTGTCAAAGCTCCCTCGATTTTGTGTTTGAATGTGGGGTTGTTGCCTATATTCCAAAGGTTGGGTTTAGGTGGTCGTTGTCGATCCTTGCGCAGCTTTAAACAAAGCTCTGCAACCAGTGCGTTGTGATCACTACCACTGTTAGAGCCTTCTATGATTCACCACTGTCAAGAATCCGCCCTCTACCACTGTCGAGTCAATCGTTTATTGTTTTTTAAAATTCCCGTTAGTGGTTGAGTAGGTTAAGGGTCATAAGAAGGGTAAGGCCCATTTGCGTATAGCGATTGGGTCCTTTGTGTTGAGACCACACCCTTTTTTGGTGAATATAGTAGAGTTCAGTTGTTCGTATGTTTGGAGTGTTTTTGCCTGTTTATTAAAGGAGTAAAGCAATTTTAGCTTTTTATTTCGAACCGGGTTGTGGAGTTAAGACGGGTAGTTTTATCGGACACAACAACCACAGTCCAAACCGGGGTAGGTTTTTATATCTCTAATAGAGCTTTTCCATCTACTCTTTATTAATAAATAGACGATCTAATTGCGTGTGTGTCCATCTGGTGATCTCCATGTGATTCCCTGCACAAAATTCGATTAGCATCTTCCCACGTTCATTTCTTGCTCCCGTTCCATACTGCCCTAAGACTGATCTTAGGTGTGAGTCGGTATTAAAATCACCCAGAATTATTAAAAGCTCCCTGTTTGGAACCTTCAAGAGTGTCTGGGAGAGTGATCCATAGAAGTTGTCGATGTCGTCCTAAGACGATGTAGATGTGGGGGCATATATTTGGATAAGGTTTAGATTTACTGGCTGCGCCTTTAATTTGACGGTGATGTTACGGTCGCTGACTGCTTCGTAGCCAAGTACCGTATCCTTTAAGTGTTTATGTATTATAACTCCTTTATTAACCCCGTTGATGGATTGTGAGTCATTTCCTGAGGATAGTATGAGGTTGCCGTTCTGCGATACGCAGTGGCCACTATTTCTCCTGTGACTTTCTGATATACCAACAATGGCTAAGCCTTCCACGGCTTTTTCGACAATCATCAATTTTCCGGGTTTATTCAGACCCTGAACGTTCCACGTGCAGATTTTATGCATTGACGGCTTCTGGTTTTGTCTTTTTCCAGTAGTATATTTTCTATGGGAAGCCTGGTTACCTACTATCCCATAGCCAGTAGCCAATTTGACACTCGTAGTCCTGGTGCTCGAGCGCCGAGTGCTTCTCGGGTAGCATGGCTTCAAAACATTTATTCTCGTACTTTGATCCATGAAAAGTTTTCTAGAGATATAATTACACGCAGTAGGATCCCTCTTCTTTCTGCGGCACAGTTTCACAACCGTTTTCAGCTGATACAGCTACGCTTGGGAATACGAATGGTAGCACCGACGATATCTATATGAGGTCCGCTGTTATCTTCTAATAGCGATGCTGCTGCCCATCGCTAATTTGCTTTATTATTTGTCCCATTGAGCTGGGCTGCCACTTCTGCCAGATCCGCCGATCCAATGTCTGTTGTTTTCGCCTTTACTGCCATTGTGGTCTTCGCTCGTATCCCTGGGCATGGGTGAAGCGTTATACCCCGCTACACTGGGTCCATAGCAGAACTTGGCCACCAGCTCGTTCAAACGAGCCGGGCTCACCCCCGCGGCGTGAACGCGGCTGCTATGAATTACCTAAGTGGAGTTCAGAGAAGATGTTTCTGGTTTCCCTTATGTTAGGCTGAGTTAATGCTCGTGTGTGATTCCACAAGCAAAGGCCTTTTGGCAAAGGCCAAAGGATACATTATGTGAAATTCATAATTACAAAATATGCGTTTTTCTTAGCTATTAAACTTTACAGTTCCGCTGCAATATCTATGTGAGTTTGAAACACAATTTTTTATTTAGGTTTTTTAATTAAGTTATTAATATGTATTTTTATTATCTATATATAATATTTATATTATTAAATTATTACACCCTGCAAAATTGATGAAAGCATTTTTGGGATATCGTCTATAGCAAACAAAGTTTATGTTTGGACTCGGAACGAGTGATTAAACTTATGCCATATCCCCGTGAAACAATTTGTATATAGAATGAATTAATGGTCATTCTAACGATTTTTCCATCCATGAAAAATTTAAAACAAAAATCACAATTCCAACAAAAGCAAATAGTTTTGTGTGCTAATTAGATTTAAAAATATTCTGGTAGTACTGCTCCGTCAGTGCGAAGGAACGTTTGGACTAGTGTACCACATCTCTTACTTAACGACAAATACCTTACTTTACCAAAACCTCTAGAGAGGTTCCAGGAGGAGTAAACTAACTAAAATGCACGTTTATTCCAAAAATAGTTGTATTAAAATTTTGAAACATTAAAATCATAAATTAATAGTAACAAATATAAAGTAATCCAAAAATGTCATTCCAATGAACGAATTAATAAACAAGTAACCGCTATATGTATCAATTATTGCAGTTCAATGGAAGAAAACCACGCATACATAAGATAGTCATCTGTTTGCGTATATTTATCACACATCGTTTTTCTGGAGCAATTATATAACGTACTAACTGAGCCTACAAATTGAAAAGTTGCTACTTCCCTGGATAAAGTCGGCACTAACACAGATGCGGATCTAATCGGTTTTCGACATTTAATGTCAGTATATTTAAAGCGTTTCCGCTGAGGTACTTCAAAAGCATTCATTTCTTCTTCTGACAACTGCCTTTTAAAAGATGTTGAGACTATATTAACAGAACAGTCTTCGTTCTTTTTGGAAAATCCTAAAACACTTCTGACCGCACGTGTCATACAACTCCATAAGTTGGACTCCGTCATAGAGCTGGTGGAGGTAACATTCACAGACGTTTTAGCTACATTTGGTGTTTCATTTATTTGTTGATAACCGATCATTTCCCGAAATTGCGGGATTTCCTTCCGCATATTATTTGCATGTTTTTCCGATGATGAACCAAACTTTTCTTCAATATAAGACGGACCCGCTTCGATTTTTGAATACGGCTCAATTCTAGATCCAAAGGTTTTCATTCCAATAAATTGCGAGCAACTTGCTTGAGGAGTTTTATATGGGGTTTGTGGAGTAACTCTTGAACCGAATTTTTCGATGGCACTAACTGGCCCCGCGTTTACTTCTTCATTGGACGTTACGGGGGTTGAAGCAAAGTGAACTGGCAGTCGAATTTTCATGTGAACATCTGTTCGTTTGAGGACTGGAGTTGGCATAACAATGCTCACTCTACGCTCTTGTGTTTCTTCAACTAGATCAACATGTTTCTTGTCTTCATTGTGTGGTATGTTCTCTGTATCTTCATGTGAATCATTCTCTTCGAGATTTGTGGCACTATACCACAGTGTTGGAGATCCAGGTGTATAAATAGTCGGATCTTCTGTACTATCACATTTTATTTTATTAGGAGAAATAGAATCATCGTTCAGCTTCAACTTAGCATGTGGAGATATTTGCACCTTTGCCTCTGTAGAAACAGTTTCCTGCTTTGATACTGCATTAGTGAGGTCTAGAAAAATGAACAAGACATGTATTAAGAAATACCTGTATACATACAGAGTGTTTGATATATGTTTGAAACATCCCAAGAAATCGTGAAATTTGATACATTTTTTCATGGCTGTGATAACATGTTTCTAATACTATATAGATGTTTAGGAGATCATAATGATATAAATTGTAAGAAAAAAAATTCTGTTTGGTTTAAAACTTGAAGACTTTGATCCGATTGTGTAGACTTTTACTGACTCATCATGCGCTAAGCAACTAGATTACAATATCGAATTTCAACCTTTACGACGGATTATGCAATAGCAAGAGATTATCTTTTAGATAAATAGGGTAAATCTTGAAACATTTCAATTTCAGTACTTGTTGTGTATATTTTCCTGACTGTACTTTAATTTATTTCAAAAAATTCCTGGGTTTCAGTCAATTTTATTGTTTATTATTTAAAATGTTACAAATACGTTTCGGTGTCTTTCTCCACCATCATCAGTTTGTCTAAAATATATATTTACAGTTATCATCAATTTAAATAGAAAACTTTCACCAAAATTCACATATTAAAATGCAAATCACACACATATTAAAAAGTACATCAAGAACATTGGTTTCCAGGTGATGAGTCAGGACAAACATGTCTGGGAAAAGACTAGAATCTATTGTTTAGCAATTTAAATTTAACTTTGTACTAAATTTTTTTGTTCTCACGCTCGATATCGAATAAAATATGGAATTTCAGTAACCAGTCAAATGTGAAGGTAGAAACAACTATACACGTAAGTTAAATTTAAATTTCTAAACAATAGATTCTAGTCTTTTCCCAGACATGTTTGTCCTGACTCATCACCTGGAAACCAATGTTCTTGATGTACTTTTTAATATGTGTGTGATTTGCATTTTAATATGTGAATTTTGGTGAAAGTTTTCTATTTAAATTGATGATAACTGTAAATATATATTTTAGACAAACTGATGATGGTGGAGAAAGACACCGAAACGTATTTGTAACATTTTAAATAATAAATAATAAAATTGACTGAAACCCAGGAATTTTTTGAAATAAATTTCAGTACTATAATCAATGAAATAATTTTAACCATTTGTTTCCTTTTCCCTTCTGTTTTCTTCTCTTTGACAATTTTATTCGGGAAAACCTATTTTTTTCTTACCAATATCAGAATCCTCTTACTTCGGTTATATAATAATGTAAATTGAGATAAATAAGTTAATTAATTTCCTCTCAACCTGGCAAATGTTCAAATATACGTGGGAACCTACCTATATTTTGCATTTCGGTAAGAATTTTTTAATACGATTATTTAAATTATTTATTCATTTGTTGATCTTGAATGATTATTGGTCTTGAAACACCACTCTGCTATTTCCATTTCTGCTTTGATTTTATTAAGGTTTGTAATTATATTTCTTTGTCCATTTAATAACGTAACCATTTAAACATTTAAATAATAGAATACCAGGTGGCAAAATTTATCTACTTTTAATTTCTCCTGATTGAATCTTTTCTAGAAAAGTTCCATTTATATTTAAAGAAAAAGTTAGAAACATAATTTTAACAAGTTTGAGTTGATATTCATTATTTGTGATTCATATGAATCTTCTGAATTCCGATTAAACACACCTCGATTAGTTGTTCTGAGTGGTCGGTCTCCGCGGAGTTATTAAATTATTTTATTATATTATTTAGCTTTCCTGATTTTTTGTTTTTTTATACTACTCGCTATTGCGATTTTGTATATTTTGATGTGACTTTCTTTATAAAAATTTGTAATTTTTTTAGAAATGAGGCAAACAGTATTAACATTCATCGATTTCGATATTTATTATTTTATGAAAGCGAGCCTCCAATCGATGGAATTTTTTTTGCATTAAATTCAACGCGTCTTGTAAAGCTTTAATTTCGGAGGGAAAGAATGACAAAATGTATTTGTGAATATTTTTTTGTTATAATTTATATATCAAAATTCGAAAGTTTGTTGAGTAGAAATTTGCATTCAATCTCAATGATTTTCTTTCTACTATACAATTATGTTTGTTTCGAAGTTTACCAGTAATTTGCACTTTTTGAAAAGAAGCAGAAGACAGAAATGGATAATCGATTCACAGAAATAGAGTATCAAAAGTTCTCTATATTTTACGAGAATTTAATCAGTTTTAGATGCGTTATAGCAAGTAATGTGAGAATATAACAGGGCTTTATCTTGAAATCTACATGAACTATTCCAAAGAGAAACTTATTATAAAACTTATTGTAAACAAATTACCAATTTTTATAGTCTGTACCTGAAAAACTGAAGCTTTATCAACAGATGTTTACGTAATATATTTTATTTAATTTTTCTAAATGCTTCTGAAAGTTTGGCAAACAAATGTATACTGACTCACTGTGAAGAAAATTTCTAGCAGCCTTTTCCTAGCATCAGAAAGTATATAATGTCGTTTGAATTTGGGATTTAGGTAATGAATGATACGTTAGAGCAAACGTAATTATTACTTACATGGTTTGCACATTTCCATCGATATTTCGTGAATATTTATAGTTTCATGTTCGGCTTCTTTTGCTATGGAATTACTGCTTTTACAGCTTGTTTGGCCTGCAATATGTACCTCAGTATCTTCTGCTTTATTAATTTCAACTTTACCACAAATTCCGTGAGATGGCTTAGGAGCGCATACTACAAAAAAATTATTGCAGCTTCTATAGCAAGATCTTGAATTTGAAAAAATATTTCCCGATGTTTCGCTTGCATGTGTAACCAGAATTTCCAAGTGTTATCATTCAGATTGCTTTGTCGCGGTAGCAGCAACACTCGTTGCCCACTTTGAGTTGAAATATTAAAGGATACTCGTAAGTTTATCACCAAAGGAGTTGTTTGAAACTTGCATTATGGAATCGAAGTTTTTAAAATCATTTTACATGTTCGTTTCAGAGTTTTGCCAGTGTTGCCAAAAATTGCGTATTAGCGCCCATTATTTTTCTTAAATATATCTGTAATGTGCGTGACACGTTTTTGTAAGACGTGTCACCACAAAGACACCCCGTAAGGGCACACTTTAAATTAATATTTTAGCCTCCTTGTTTCAATCCCCTGGGAGGGGTAGATGTCACAATCAGAATCTTAAATGGGAATGGAAGTCCAGTGCACATCGTTTAAAAGACCGTTTGATTCTCTTTTCAGTGGCATGACTCTCTCTTCTGCCTCTTCCTCGCCACACCCATGGGGGCACCGTTTCAAACTGTATTTGAAAATAATTATTTGTATATAACATTTCGATTGTATAACTACGAGTACCTCGTTAATTTGCGTTCGTTCGATGTCTAATCGCTAAAATTCCACAAAAGCCTTTACAGAATGTAAATCAAGAAATTCTAAAAATACGTTGGTTTTTTAACCAAAAAACATGGTCAGAAAATTGAAAAGATGTAGCCAAAATAGGAATATTATTGTTAATTCGCTTTTGCTTCTTGGGCTGTTCAGTGATAACTTTTATTAAGTGCATAAAGTGTGAGAATGGTGTATTCTCTTTAAGAAAGAACTGAAATTATTTTCATTTATGGAGAGGATAGAAAGTGCGCACGAAAGACGGCATTGGTTTTCAATGAAAGAAATCGGAATCATGAAGTAAGTCACAGATATGTGCTGGATTTCGTAAAAAAGTTCTCCGAAACTGGTTGGGTGAGTAATAGAAACAGAAGCAACCTACGAGTGATGAATGAAGGAGCTCAAAATTAGATTTTGGGATTATTTGCTGCAGAGCCCACCAACTCCTTGCGGACAGTAGAAGAACAGACAGGAATATCACACGAGCCTGTAAAAAAGCACTGAAAATGCATAAACTCCACACATTCAAAATGCAGATACCTCAAGAATTTTATGACGATGATTTTGATAGAAGAATAGAGTTCTGTGAATTCATGAGTCGTCAAGTCAACGCCATCCCCAATATTCTGCTCAATATCTGTTTCAGCGATGAATGTTCAATTTTTCTAAATGGAAATGTTAACAAACAAAATTGTGGATATTGGAGTGACAAAAACCCGCATAATTTTCGAGAAAGACATACGTAATATCCTCAAAACGTTAATGTTTGGGCTGGTATTCTTGGAAATTCACTCCAATAAACTTTGGTATGATCGCCAAATTCTTGCATCGGGTTAGGAAGTTTTTCCTGTTCTTCTCTCTTGCCAATTTTGCCTGCAATCTTCCATAAATCTAGGTGATCTGTACTTTAAGATGCTTGAATAGACTATTGATCCACTTATCACACATGAGCTAGAAACTCAAATTGATGCAGAAGGCAATTTTACAGGAGGATTGGTTAATAATCCAGCAGGACGGTGCTCCACCTCATTATTTTCTTCCGGTCCGACAGTGGTTAAACGAGAGATTCCCAAATAGATGGATTGGCAGAAGGCGACCCATTGAATGGCCTCCAAGATCACCTGATTTAACACCCTTAGACTTATTTCTTTGGGGACATCTAAAGTCCATTGTTTATAAGACACAACCTGCTGATATTGATGATCTTAAAAAGCGAATGGCAACAGAATGCCGCTCAATTCCCAGTGAAGTTTTCCGAAATGTTAAAAAAAAAATATGAAAAATTTGACGAAACGAAACCCCATATACTATATTGGCAATTAAACAATATTAATATAACATTGGCTTACTTGGTGAGCAAATTTCCATCAGTGATCCGTTATCATTTGTAATTTCCTGCTTGACTTCAAAAGGAAAATCATAATTACTTTCGCTATGATTTTGGTTGGACGCACCAGCATCTTTTACATGAACATCTTTGCAGATATCCAGTTGTGGACGCACTATTTCAGATTGCTTTGGGATGCAAACTAAAAGATCGTTAATATCCAAAATAATACAGGAGATTATTTAATTTGCTATTAATTGATATATTTTTGTGAAATCACTTAGTTACACAACCCGTTGATTTACCCGGAGTAGACATATCTTCAAGATTCATCACCGACGTTTTGTTACCGTCGTATCTTGATTTTTGTACTTTTCCTGATGACTGATTGATTTCAGATTTTGCACTATAAAACTCATCAGCAGGAATCGCTTTTACTGCCATAACTAGAAATCAAGCAAAAATCATGCGATGTCCGGTTTAATGACAATAACAAAAGCAGTATTGAGTAAAACTTATATTCACTTACTTGGGGTAGATAGGCTTCCAGTATTGGCGGGTTCATCCTCAAGAATATGTGGATTTTTAATTGAATATGTTTCTGAAACCATGAAATCTACTATTGAGGTTGTTTTAAACTTTGAAAATAAATAAAGGAAATTAATCCATTCGAATTAGGCATCCCTTGGTGTCCTGACGAGGTTTGCTTCTAGTAGTGTATTCTGTTGAGGCTGTATTGGGAATATTGTAAGTTTGTTCAGTTATTTAACAGGAAAAGGAATAAGTGAAAATACTTTTATGTTTATAGCAAATTCATGTTGTTCTCATTACTTTCTTCCAAGTAGTTTCTGAACAATAAATCAACGTTAAACACTCGAAGAAAGAAGAAAAGAGGATATAGAAAAAACAGCGATGGTATTTAATCTAAATAGTTTTGATTCTATTTGCATAAACGGCTTCCAGGCAAACAAAATAAAATAAATATCACAAAATTTTCAAACGAAAATTAGAGGAAAACCGCAGTAAATCAATCTACTGCCTCAATTTAAGTTTAATTGAAATGTTTGATTTTGTTATTTGTAAAAATTAGTTCGGCATTTTTTTAAATAATAGATGCGTTTTAGATAGATCCGACTGTTTTGAACGTTCCAGTTTTGATTAACTACAAATAAATTATTTTAATATTGGTAATTTAAAAAGTTAATAACTGAGCCATTTATCATTTTTAACTGGTCAGTCCAAACCTAAGTTTCAATTTCCTACCAAGCTCGCATTAGCGCAGTTGATCTGGAAGGCTACATTTTGATCTACGAAGGGATGTTTCATATAGGACCGGAATGAACAGCAAACATCTGACTCTGATAATCTGATATAACTGTTCGCGGTTCTTTACATCCGCCAGTAGTAAAATTTAGTGTCTAAAAGTACAATTTAGTGCGCGATCTCAAAATTCTTTTATATTTGAATGAAATTAAGAATTCTGGAAACTGATCTGACAAGCGGAAAATACATTATTTTAAAATTATTAAATGAAAAAGTTCATTAGTGAGCCATCTACGTTTTTCAACTTACTGGTCCAAACCGAAGTTTGAGTTTCTTATCAAGCTCGCCTAAGCGCAGGTGATCTGGTCGGTTACATTTACCAACTAAATATATGATTGTTGCAAAATTTAACTAGTAGAGAATAAAACATCAACTAAACTTCAATGAATTGATTTGAGCTATTAAAAGAATCAGCAACTGCCAGAACTTGTTAAGTTGTTGATGCAAGATACTCAAGAATTTATGGCTTGACGCGATCGTTTCATCAAAAGATTAGTCTTAAGAACAAATAGAAGCAGGTTCTAATAATACCAACATAAAATTTGCCCGATATTTTTGCAAAAGCCACAAATCTTTAATAATCAATAGCCGAGGGGCCAGACAGTTTTTCTTAATAAGAGCCAGCTCAAACCATGTCCTTTTATGACAAAGTAGTACCTACCTACTCGTACTTAATAAATGATTTATTTTGGTTTTATTTTTCATCTTGTATACTTCAAAACATACATGTTTTTCAAAACTAATCTGAGGCACAATGAAAATGGTTGACCATTTTATAAAAAATCATATAACCTAAACATATATATAAAAATCATATATGTTTATCCACGCGATTATCTAGAATTTCTAGAGCTGCAGTTTTTTCTCTATAGCTCCTGAAGGTAGTTATAGTATGAGACTTTGATTGCTTCATTACACGGTACGCTAATCAGTTTCAGTAATATATATATACAGAATCATAATTTCTTATTTTTGTTCGATGTATGCCCCCTTTCATTCCTTGTATTATATCAAGCCAATTATTCTGCTAATTTATAAGCTAAAAGCGTTTTGATCTCTTATACCAGATATATATCGGTACCGGCAAACCTTAAAAAATCGCACTTTGTATAAAATAAAATAAATGTTTTATTTGTGTATAAAACATATCCACATTTAATTGATGTTTACTCATATGGAAACTTCAAAAATGAAAATGACGAAACTAATAAAATCAAACGATTAGTCATACAATATTCAGCGACTATTAGATAATTAGTGATACTTATGGTATTTTCGCAAAATGAAAAAAGGGGTTTTCCGATCTTTCAATTGAAAAAAATAGACACGAATATAATGCAATGTGCAAAAATGTTTCAAAATTAAGCAGAAAATCAATTCTTCAATTCAGAAATGCTTTAGTGGTTCGATATAAAAAACATGGAAGTGTAGACCGTGTGTGGATGACATAAAACCAAATGGGGTAAGCAGTAAAAAACTCAAAATTTTCTACAAAATATCTTAAAAAGAGCAATAATTGGACCACAGTACAACAATTATTGTAACTTTCTTTAAGTATACACATTGTGCAACATTCTGCATAAAAAGTTGTTTTGATTTGATATCAGTCTGTGAAATAAATGTACCTTTATGTACTGTTTTTTAAGTTTATAAATGTTACATAAATATTATTGAAAATGCGAACTGAACAAAACAAAATATTTTAAACAAATGACATTTAAGTTGTGATGACCTTACCATGGCTGTTGTTCTCTATTGAATGGGTTGTTCCAGGAGTTTCACTAAAAGTAACCCTTCTTTTAGAAGATTCATCCGACTTTCTTAACATTTGCGTTTTTTTAATTATGCTCTTATAACTTATTTGAAAACGTTCAGATGGTGTACTAGTATCATCTTTGCTTTTGTAAAAGTTTTCTGCCTGTGTATTTTGCATCGGGGTACTGGTTGCTAATTTGAATATGAAATTTAAGACTTGATTTCTTTGTAGTTCTTGAAGAATTGGACTGTCTTGATCATCAGTTGAAATCAAGATCTCTGGAGGTTTATAAAGTGGAGTTTTTGGTGAATCCTCCTTGTAATAAATAGGGCATTTTCTGTGTTGGATAATTTCTTCGATACAGCTGAAGACTCGCTTGCAATAAAGACAGTTTAAAGGCAAATGTGTTTCCTTGATGTGTTGAAGAATATTCTCATCAATATTTCCAAAAACGAATGTTCCGTATATGCATGTATCACACTGGGATATAACGTTGTGATAATCAGTTTCGTGTTTACCACGACACTTTTTGCAGCAAAATGCTTTAGGGCATAATCGGCAGTAATTCTGAAAATTGAGTATTATTCAACATTTTGTGTATAAGCAAGTAAGATCTGTTCCAACTTCAATAAATGTGTTCATAACTTTGAAGTTCGCGCCACTGTCCCTTCTCAAAAATTCGACGAATAGTCACGAAAGAACCGATTGGCCATTTCGGGAAAATTCTTCTTTACTATCCGAAATAAATTGCTAACCTCAGTAAACTAGTAAAATAATCAGTCACTACCATTCACTTGTAAACAACGACAATTAGTTTGTTAATGTAATTTAACGTCGATATTCGATTAACGTTCTAGAAGCTGGATTAAGTGCTCGGTGCTATAGTTGAGCACTTGTTTTGGCAAACTATCGCCGGTGTATTTTTGCGCCTTTTTTGCGATTCCAAAAATGTATTAAATGGAACCAAAAAATATCTCCTGCTAATAAAAATGAGTGGAGCAGTATATGGTGGTGGTAAATTCAAACATTCTTCATTTATTTATATTATAACCAAACATTTATTTATGTTGCTTATTTGTATTTTTATTGCAAAACATTTGAAGGTAATTTGTTTATTAATCTACTCCAAGTACAGTGTGTAGGTACATGTTATGGTTCGTTATATTTAGTCAGCTTTATGAATGTCAAGTGTTTCTCATAGAAAATTAGTTTTGTTTTATTATGTGTTTGTACATAGATATATATACATTTTGCCACAATAAACATGTCCACACTAAATGAAACTCCAGTTAATTATTATTTTAGATGAAGTTGGAGCGTTGGTTTTTGATATTGGACACAATAGTGTTCGAGCTGGATATGCGGGTGAAGATAGTCCCAAAGTGGACATACCTACAACAGTGGGTGTGTGGCTGGACTCAGAAGATGAAGTATCAGTTCCCGTTACACACTACAACATTGGACTATGTGCAATACATGTGTGGAGACCAGGTGAGTTTTTCTTGTCTACTGGGTGAGCAAAAATCATCTTAGCTTCGTTATATATTTTATTATACATACAGTACCTGAAAGCAGTAGAAAAAAGTTACAGACTTCTATATTGAATTGACTAAGGTTTGACTAAGAGAACTTTACAACATTATTTTCATATTTGGAAAGTGAACTAATGAAGTTATGGAATGAGAAAAAATGATTTTTTCTAAGCAATAAAAAAAACAAAAATTTTAAAAAGTGCTGTGAAAAAATCGCACTTAGCACAATTTAAGCAACTAGCTTTTACAATAGTGGTGTCGTATCTGCCAAAATTAAATGAATTCCCGCTCACACTGAACGTGATAATCACGTGAGAAAACGTCAAATCGTCAATTTTATCACGTCATGTAGACGTGATTATCACGGCAATATGTCACAGCAAAATGATGTCCGTAAATTAAGTACCGGGACGTCATAAAAATGTCGAATGTAATACATAAAAATATAAAAAATTAAAATGACTGTATACATTGCTCTGCTGCTGATTTCGTGACTTCCAATGCTACTGCGGATATAACTATATAGAAATAGAAAAATGAAATAGTATAAAAGACAAATCACAAAACTGCTATTATTAAACATTACAAACATGAATATTTGTTTCGAATATATACAATACAGGGTATCCCACTGGCGACCACCGCGGTATCAAAGTACAATTAGGAGAAAATTGAAAATTGGTCAGTATACCGGAAGTATGTATTAACTTGCTTATTTTTAACTTAACACCCCGTATATTACAGTTTTTAATTCCACTCCACATTCTAAATATATTTCATGTATAATATCCTATACTTAAGTCTAACCGTTTTTGATATATGTAGTTGACATTTTATCTCAAAAATTACAGTTGCATGCACTAGGAATTATGTGTTATTTAATTTGCGTTATTTCCCTTGATGAAAAGGACTTATTTTAATCGAATTTTGATAAATATTGATCCAAAGTGTTGATAAAATAAATTTCACAATGAAATTTATTGTGAAATAAATTTATATTAATTATTAATTATAATTCTTATACTTTAACACGATATTTGCAGTTAATGTCTAATATTGTCAAGTGGCAAGAATACAGAAATAATTTTTTTTGGAAAAACTATGAATGTTACAAGATTTTATAAAGAGCACGAAAACGTGCGCAAAGGATTAGTGCATCAACCAAAAGAAAAATTTTGTAACGTTAATAATAAACGTAATAATAATTTATAAAGTGCACGAAAATGTGAGCAAAGGATTAGTGCATCAACCAAAAGAAAAATTAGTTGATTCCATCAACCAAATAAAAAGTTTTGATAGTTTTTGTACCACGACACTCAAGAATTCACCACTTGCCGAAAGCGTATGAACTCGAATGTTTCATCAAAATATGAGTCTTACATAAGAACAAATTTACAGCGAGTTTCACTAAAATCGGACCATTCTCCCGATGTTTCAAAAAATATATTTTTTTATATATTAGTTTATCATTATGTCGCAGACTCATGCATTTAAATAATTCGTTTGAAAAGACCAAATATTAGTACTTTCGGAAAGATTTTTTATTCGTTGGATAATTACTAAACGTATACCACAAGCACGAACAAAAATATCGTGTTCATTTAAGTTAGAGCAGAATTAAAATAAAGGGATATCGAAATTGATACATAACATTTTCAACTCATCCCAAATCTATATAATTGTTATTGTAGTATATAACCAAGCGACTCAAGAACTTAAAAATAAGGTGCCTACTATGAAAAGGTGAACGTTACAAAATGACTGTAAAATTTTTCAATAGATTGAATCCGCATTGCTTGATTATCTCTATGTTTCTCGTCTTCTCTATGAAGGCATTTGAAGGAAATATTAATATTCAACTATAAAACGTCATCTAAGCGCGCAAAACTGAATACATATCTTCCTCGGATTTATCCCTTCAAAGTCTAGCAAATAACCTTTGCTAAAAATATCCCACATCCTACATCAGGTTGCAGACGTAGTAGCTTTTTGCTTGACTTGGGTACTTTTCTCGTCGTCACAAATTTTTTCGGAAAATTACAATCTGGCACACAATTTTATTAAACAGGGCCTAAAGACAAAATGGGCTCATTATTGAGGTAAACGGGTCCCACTAATTTGACCCCAAAGTCCTTCACTTTTCTGTCTAGAACTGCAGATAAGCGCAACAGAAATGCAACTGATATGCCTCCAAGTGGAACATTTTGAGAACATCTGCTGTCATATTTATTGCTCTAATGCAAAAAAAAACATTTGCGGAAAATGAGCCACACCGTTTGCCACCATTTACAAGAATTAGATTGAAATCATTGTTATTTCTTTGAAGTCATACCCATAAAACTCTTCATCATCACACAATCGTTCGGAAATTTACAGTATCGCAGAAGATTTGTACAAATAGTGACAAATAAAGACAAAATAGCTTTTTTGTTAGAATGCAGTTTTTGCAGAACAGTTTATCAGGTTTTGGTATATAAACATCATTTTTAATTTACTATCTTGTTGTGTCCGATAAAACTACCCGTTTAACTAACTACCACAACCCGGTTCGAAATAAAAAGCTAAAATTGCTTTACTCCTTTAATAAACAGACAAAGAAGTCTTAAACCGAGCTTCGTGGTGATAAGACGTGTCCAGTATTAACATATTTAAAGCAAGGTCGTTTACACTACGGCAAAGAATTTAAAGAATCCAACCGCATTTATCGTCCAGCGAGAATATACGGGTCGAATTCAAACGAAAGGATGAACCCTGGGAGGTCGCAAGAATCCGAATCGGATTATGCCTCCCAGGATGGTGGGTTCAAAAAGCCACAATCGAAAAAACGGGGCAGAAAACCGAAGACAACCCAGCTAACCCCCACAACGCCAACACCTGAGGCCAAACGAATATCGTTGGATCATCAGGCTACAACACATAAAAACCAAACAACAAACAGCAAGACAACATCAACAAGATTTCCAACATATTCGCAAATATTCACAGCGAACGCAATGCCGACCATCACCAGAGTGCAACTTGCAATCAAATGGGAGGAACTCAACCCTAACAACAAGGATGTGATTGTCAGACAAGATAATCACTTTCTAATTAAAACCAACAATGATGACAAAGCAACACAAATTTTACAACAACTAATACAAGAAAAGATTATAACAACATTCAAACTACAAAAAAATGCTAACCTCCCACCAACCCGACAACAAAGATCGAACCACCATATTACAGCCACATATTCAGTGGTTGCTACTGGAGTGGACCTTGAAATCACGGACGAAATGTTCCTAAAACATTTGGAGAAATCAGGTCTAACAATTAGGTTCTGCAAAAGAATCATCTCCAGAGCTAGAAACAGTCCCACCTTGTTGATAAGGCTGATAACGGGCGACCTGGCGACATACGAAAAGCTGATGAGCGACCGCGCAGTGCACTTCCTTGGGCGCGTGTTCAGGATTGTCGAGAGTAAACCTCCAGCTCCGATTCCTGCTCCATGCACCAAATGCAACTCTTTTCAACATCGAATCGAATCCTGCAAAGCGCCTGCGAAGTGCAACAAGTGCATTGGCCCTCACTCATCATTTAGTTGCAGTTCTCCACTTCCCGTCAAGTGCGCTGCCTGCAACTCGGACGAACATGCGGCATGGAACGTAAAGTGCCCGAAGAGACCAACAGCACCTATCAGTGGTATCCCCAATGTAAAAATTAAGTGTCTGAACAGGAGGTCGTCTGAGGTGTCGGATGCGATAACTAAAGGTAATAAAATACACTCACCAATAACAACTCACGATCTCATACTAAACAAATACAAACATCAAATTAACAAGTCTACCAACACTAACAGAGAAGATCTGCTTAAAAAAATGCGAAAACAATTTATAGAAGATTTTGACATTGACACCTCGGTCGTCTTCTTTGGTAACCATATGTATGTATTGCTGTTCGACATGCTCCTACCTAACCAAAACACCTCGACAGAACCCCATGAACAACTAAAACAAACAATCACTAACATAGACCGTTCAACATGAGACTGCTTTACGCCAACATCAACGGACTTAACAGCAAAAAACCACTTATTTACAGTTACAAACAAAACGACACAGACTGCTGCATATTTGTAGAGACTAAAACCAAACTAGGACAGACACCAACGTACAGAAATTGGCAGTATATCTATAGGCATGGAAATACCATCAATCATGCCAGGGGCGGGGTCGCAGTTCTCCTAAAACCAACATTTAAACTTGGAAGAGCAAATCCTCCTTCCCCCAACAACCCTTTGAACGACTGCCTACATTTTACCATACCCTACTTAAACGACCTGATACATATATTTCTGACATACATACACCCACACTCCAACCTAGAACAAAACATACTGACCAGGGTAAGCATCTGTAAATATACAATAATTATAGGCGACTTTAACTTGAACAGAAACAAAACGAAACAACTTAAAAGATTTTTACAAAATTCCGACTTTATAAAACAGCACACCCCACCAACTTTTCTGATGCCTGCAAACCCAGATTCAACACCAGACGTTCTACTGCACACAAGAAACTTAACAAACACCATCAACAACATAAACTTAACCAACGAACTTGAATCCTTGGACCACCTGGCTATTACGTTTAACATAGACTTACAACATACGCAACCTACCTCCTATACACCTCCTATAGAGAAAAACTTAAACCTAACAAAGACTGACACAGCACAGCACATTTCAATAGAAACCATGCAACAACAACTTACACTAGCCATACGAAAATTTAGCCCGGAAATAAAAAATGCTTTCTACCGACATACACTGCCCAAATACATACTGAGACTAATAAAACATAAGAGAGAACTGTACAGACTATATATAAACACTCAAAATAACGACCTAAAAAAGACACTGAACCAACTTAACAGAAACATTAAAACTTTGATTGGACAATACCGACAAGACAAATGGCTAGAAACATGTAAAGAAATACAGAAGGACAATGGCAAAACATACTGGCGAAAAATTAAGAAACTGGCGCAATACAGGAAGACTGGCACTACTGACACAATTGACGAAAACGGAATAGAACGCTACACAGACAAAGAGAAAGCGGACGCATTCGCCAGACATTATCAAAGGGCCTTCAGCATATCGACAAACCTTAACTTCGACAATGACAACTGGAATTGGAACTTGATCAACGACTGGTACTTGAACTATTTTAACAGCTCACCAAACTACACCTACAAACTGATCACAGACACAGAGTACGATGAAGCCCTGGCGCACATCAAAAACACTGCACCGGGGAAAGATAAAATTAAGGCAAAACTCTTGAAAAGCCTAACTCAAGAAACACACAAACTGATCCTAACTGAATTGAACAACTGCATCACAAATGGCAGAATACCAGAAACATGAAAAAACGGCTTAATAATCCCTATACCCAAAAATGGACTGGACAATACACAACCGAGCAACTACAGACCAATTACACTACTTCCAGTACTAGGCAAAATTTTTGAATACATAATAAAGCAGCGGCTTGAAAAAGTGATTGGAAAATATATACCTACCTACCAATTTGGTTTCAAACAACATCACTCGACTATTCATCCGCTATTTATTTTGGCCAACAATATACAAACTACCCACCTAACTGACAGAAAGACAGCTTGCCTGTTAATGGATATTAACAGGGCTTTTGATAGTGTCTGGCATAGAGGCTTACTATACAAACTACACACACCAACATATCTACTACACACCATAAAGAACTTACTAGAAAACATACAACTACAAGTACGAATTGACAAAACACTGTCATTTTCTTTTTCCCCTGAACAAGGGCTCCCTCAAGGATCCCCGCTCTCACCGTTTCTCTACAATATATACTGCCATGACATATACACTTACAACTTACCAGACAAAAATCAAATCGACAGATCGGCATACATATTACAATACGCAGACGACACGGCGCTTAATGTACATGACAAAACCACTGAGAGAGCAGCTCAAAGACTCCAAACACTAACAAATAACACAATGACATGGTTTTATAAATGGAGACTAACACCAAACGCGTCAAAAAACCAACTTCTGCTCACAAACCACAGACTCAACGCTGACTCCCTTACAATAACTGCAGACGGCCAAACGACACAATTGACCACAAACTTAAATTCACTAAACACATACGAAACATCAGGGCAGAAGCAATAAAGAGAACAAAACACTTCCGATCACTAACCTACAAAGACAGAGGAATTAGCACAAACACCGCCACCAAAATATATAAAGCTATTTGTAGACCCTTGCTAGACTATGGACGTATACTCATGACCAACGGAACAGAAAGGACAAAACGTTATATACAAACAACAGAACAAATTGCACTAAGACTAATAACACGAATAAGACACCCCCAAAACCCGCGACACAACCCCCCCACCCAACCACTATACGAACGCACAAACATGACAAAGATTTCGGAAAGACTCATACATCTACAGACAAAATGGACAAACAACCCCTACAACTGGACCATACTGAATCCCCTTTGTCTCACAAGACCAACCAGACAATCCCGCTTCCGTTTCCCTACTCGAAATTACTCGAACACTTACAAACGCAACTGACTACTGGACAATAAAATAATTTTTTCTTGTCATTAGAATTGGAAAGTTTATTTAATAATATTGTTAACCTAGAATAAGAGAATTTTCATATTTGTTTTTTTATTTAGATTAAGACGCTTTCGCTATGTGCATATGGGCCTTACCCTTCTTATGACTCTTAACCTACTCACCCACTAACGGGATTTTTAAAAAACGATTGACTCGACAGAGGTGGAGGGCTGATTTTTGACAGTGGTGAATCATAGAGGGCTCTACCATTCTATAATATGTTCACATAAGACCAATAGAAATTAAACTTCCGCACATTTCAACCGCCAGAGAACTGACTTATTTCTAAAGTTGAGGAAATTCCTTCTACGAAAAATAAGTCAAAGCTCATATTCATTTACAATAATTCATAACACTGTTTTAACCATTTCAATAGGCCATTTTAACTCCATTGGTTCTTATAAAGATCATTAAGGAATTAAGTTTATAATCATAACTAGTAAATTAATGTCCATAATTCAGTTACATCATAATATGGAACAAGATTGATTGGAGACGCTGAGAAGTTGTTCAGATCAGAAGAATTTAAATTCGTTCCTCGAAGTGATTTTCGTTTCTGGGAAAAAGATAGGTGTTAAAGTGGGTACTTCTGGTTTCAATGATTTTTGCTCATTTCCAATTGTTTGTGATTTAACATTTTATATTTAGTGTCATTTTATATTTAACAGTCGGTTCTGTTATTATAAACCAGCCCTTCAGGATAACGAAATAGACTCGATTTTGCATTCCTATATAACAACCCCGTCGGAGATACAATCGTGTTTTCAGCGCCTCCCTAGCCGAAAAGCCCCCGGGCCAGACGGCATCCCTTATTTACTCCTCAAAAACTTACCGCGGAAAACTATAGTGCTAATAGTACAAATAGTCAACGCAGTCCTTAAATTGCAGCACTTCCCACAGGACTGGAAAAACGCTGTAATAATTCCTATCTTAAAGCCGGGCAAAAACCCGACTGATCCCGCCTCTTATAGGCCAATTTCCCTCCTAAACTCCCTCGGCAAATTAACCGAGAAGGTTATCCTATCGAGACTACAGGCAGCAGCCGAGCTTCGAAGTTTAATCCCGGATGAGCAGTTTGGCTTTCGAGCAAGACACAACACAACGCTGCAGACTGCTAGGATCGCAACGGATGCCTATGAAGCATTTAATAAGCTTCAAAGTACGGTAATGCTGCTTCTCGATATGGAAAGGGCCTTCGACACAGTCTGGCACACAGGCCTGCTGTATAAGTTGTTTGCCGTACATTCACTGCCACTCTACCTAATTTCCCTTATAGCGTCTTACCTAAAAAACCGTACCATCCAGGTGAAAGTGGAGAATTCCACTTCTGCCAAAAGACGCATCGCGGCAGGAGTACCACAAGGTACAGTGATTTCGCCGTTGCTGTATACATTGTATACAGCAGACATTCCAAAACTTCCCAATACAAAAATAGCACAATACGCGGATGATACGGCTATCTACACATCGTCTTTCTATGCTCAGGCTGCGAAATCTCGCATTGCGCATCACCTGAGTTTATTGACGCCGTATTTCGATAAATGGAAACTTAAAGTGAATCCCAGGAAGACTGAACTTATTATCTTCTCGCGCAAATTTACTAACAATAAAATCCTATCGACACTCATGGTGCAAAATACTCCAATCCAGCCAGTAAAAGAAGTGAAATACTTGGGATTCAAACTAGACGCCCGACTTCACTTCAACAAGCATGTTGACTATGCTGTACAAAAGACTTTCATGGCCCGAAGAAAGTTGTACTCTCTTCTGGCGCCAAATTCATTTCAGTCACCTCAAAACAAACTTCTGCTCTACACCTCCACCATAAGGCCCATACTTACATACGGCTCCCCTGTCTGGCACTCTGTCTGTGATTCCACAAGACGACGTGGGGGCGTCCTATCGGCTGACAGATACACCAGAATAACCGAAATGCACGAAGCTACAGGGATGGCCTATGTAGCCTACTATATAGATACCATCGCTGAAAAATTGTATCATAGCGGAGTGCAAGACTCAGCCCTTACGCGAAATATCACCCAAGTAAGAGCAAACGATCGCCCAACCCATGGTCCCCTGTATAAGCGACTTCCCATATTTTATGAGGATTTTGTCCCTGACAGTACGTGACGACAAACAAACATTGCCTGCCAGTTGCAGACAGTCGTTTCTAGCAGGCTGGAAACGCACAAATCCAACATAACGTGACTTGACGGGTTTGTCCTGCCTCGTTCTCGCTGGTGTTGGCTGGTCCTTGCACCGATCGGGGCGGATGGATTTGGTCATCTAGTTGAAACTGCCGGCGGTTAACGCCACGGCTGACAGTATGAAACTTAAAGGTCGAAGCAAAAGGGGTTTTTGGCTTCCCTTCAGGAAGACCTTTTTTCCTTAATGAATGCCCCTCGAATAAAACCAAAACCGCGACTTCAAGACTATCTCCTGGCGTTGTCGTGCGTATGGCTAGCTCGGGAATGTCCATGTTAGGGCACTGCCCAGATAATGGACGACTTAGCGCGCCTATTTAGATCATGGGCAAAGAGCAACCGGCCGAACATCTGGCTAGACATGGGAGTTATGTTTTTTTAACTTTGTTTGTGAATTTTATTAATGGGAATGTTCAATAAATTTTTATCTATTTATCTATCTGTTATTATATTTTTTTAATTTTTCTTAAATTGAACCAGCCTTGATTGGTATTCAATTTATATCTTAACCAGGAAGATGGAAAAACATATTTCGTACTCTTGGTTTATCAACTCAAGAGGTTGTTTTTTCGGATGACTATAAGACCGATCCACATATTATCCACATGTCATGATGTGTATTAATATCCAAATTCCAATATTAAAACAATGTCTTCATCAAAATGGGTCTTCTTTATCTGATTCATTACATTGGCTGCATTATCATATAAAGCACTTTCTTTGGATGAGATATCCTCAACTTGGATCATCAGCATCGCCTTCTTGCCAGTTTTTCCATTAAATTTTCAGTTTTTATACGCTACATATAAACGGTTTTGACATCATAAAGTCATTATGGATCAATCTAGGATAAACCTCATATTAGCCATTCTTCCAATTAAAAATACAGTAGAGCCCGGCTATATTGAACTTGAAAAACGCCTACAAACTGGTTCACTTTATCCAAGGTTCACTATAAAAGGAAAAATTAAATATCCCATGTTTATTATATTTGTAACATATGTATATATTTTATATGGTTTCATGTAGATAAAATAAGTTTAATTTCATCCGTAATTACAAATGACGTGTTATAAAAAATTAATACATTTATGTATGTATTACGCATAAACTATTTAAGATAATCGGATATTTTAGTCTGTACATGAATACTAGAAAAACTAATGTTATTTATATAGCTTTCAAGGTGACAAAAACCATTCCAAACATTTTCTGGAACTTCGCGTGATTGCAAAAAAGTGCGAGTATCGGTCATTTTCTGTATCATTTCTTTGATTGTAGAAACACTAACCATAATATGCGCATCAAACTGATTCTCTAACTCATCGTTATCACTTTTGTTCCTAAGAACAAAAAAAGTATAAAACCGTGTTTAATTTTATTCCAAAATTGCACTAACAATGCAAGAACATGATATGTATTGAGATTTTTTAAGAGATAGGTACGTACCTGCTGTGGCTGACTGAATAATTTGTTCGTCTGTTAGTGATTCAGTTGGTACAATGTCATCATCGATCGTAGCGTATTTTTCAAAATCGAAATCTTCCCATTTCTTCCTCATTTCCACTGTAATGGCGGTTTCAATATCCGTGTAATCAGGATCTTCTCTATGCTTTTTTAGCCACTCACTTATTGGTAATTCGTCATCTGAATCAAATCCATCTTTTTTCAAAAAATCTGGCATGTTGAAAACAGTTTGCAATATCATACTTGTCTTTTAGTGTTACCGCTTTACGTTTTTGTTTTTCCATTGTAAACCACCAGCACAAGACTGGAAAAACTAAACTCATAAGAATCATTCTTTTCACAATACCGTCTCCAACGCTACCGATAAAATTAATGTACTTTACATGGGAAGTTAAAATTGGGAAACTAAAGGTGATCCACGGAATTACCCGGGGAATACCCGGAAAGTTTACTATCAACAGAAATTTTATACCTTACGTAAAAAAAAAATTGGTTAACTTTATCCGGAAGTTCATTATAAGCGGGTTCATTGTAACCGGATAAAAAATGTATTAGTCTAGGGGGAAAATTACGGTACCTAAAGTAGCGTAAATATATAATGTAAACTGTATATAATTCTTTCCCTTTAGCATATACTAACGTTAATGCGCATTTCGGCTATAAGTGATCTTTTGCACTTTAGAAATGGAGTTGAGTACATTTCTGAAAGATGGCATGGTAGAAAATTGGGACATGTTTGAAAATTTCTTGGACTATATTTACTATTCCGCCCTGCGAGCTGTTCCTAGAGACCATCCAATTCTTTTAACGGAACCTCCATGGATAACCACCCCTAAAAGAGAAGAAATGGCTGAATTAATGTTCGAAAAATACGGCGTTCCTGCAGCATACTTGGCGAAAAACGCTAGCTTAGCTGCTTTTGCTAACGGAAGACCCACCTGCTTAGTATTGGATAGTGGAGCCACACATACTTCAGCTGTTCCCGTTCAGGATGGGTAAGAAGATAATAAATATTTGTTTGATGCAAGTGTAAAAATCTGCTTATTTATTAATGGTTTTGAAGTATATGTATATATAATAGTAGTTTTCGATACAAGGGCGAAAAGTGTCGTTTTTCCAACGACGACGGCATTTGACAACCGAGACGAAGTCGAGGGTGTCAATCCGTCAGGAGTTCGAAAAACGGATTTTCGCCCTCGTATCGAACAATATTTTTTGCTCGAATGAAAGACAACACGAATAATAAGTTATAATAAATAAGAATAGCCAAAAATAAAAGGCATCAGATTCATATTTTAAATTTGATGTCAATGCCATTTCTCAAATGTCACGTTTTGACGTTTGTACTTTTTCAAAAGCGTATTTTTGTAAGCATATACAAGTGAAACAATGAGTGCTGAAAATTCAATGTCCTGTACACCACCAGAAGTTAGAGATACCGCAAATGTTGGTTCAACTTCCAACCTCGAAACAGCTGCTTTTACTGTATGGTGTTTGTATAAGTTGTACACTTTGCTTGACATTTGCGCTATTTAAAAAGACCGTGTTTTGCGTGTGGCAACATCGGAGTACGCAGAAAAATAGGCCATTAAAACGACTTTGAGACTGAACTTGTAACAAAGTTATAATTTACAAATTGCAAGTAAACTTTAAATTAGGATCAATAGTTGTCGATAAACCTACGTAATGCATTAAAAACTCAGCATGTCCATTACTTTTTAATAAAAATGCTATAAAAAATATGATAGTGTCACGTTCCATTTGTCACATTTACTTTTGCGCACACTGTGCGTAAAAGTCCGTGCGTAAAAGTGAAACAAATGAATACGAATGAAAAGTGCTTGTTTATCATCAGAAGCGATGGTCATTCTGATCGGAAAATGGCACTTTTTGATTCACTCGAACAAAAAAGTATATTTTACCATCCTGTCACTAAGATATGGAGTAGTCAGCAATCAATGAAGACACGTTAAGAATTATTTGATATTTAGAAACTTCATGAGACACTTTGCTTAAAATGGCAACACATAAACCGTGTAGCTTTAATTGATAATTAATAGCTTCTGAAAGATTTTCACTAAAATTTCAGCTATGTATTAACTCAAGCGGTTGTAAAATCTTCTGTTGGAGGTGACTACTTAAGTGAACAATGCAGAATATATTTGCAAGAAAGAGGTATTGAGTTAGTACCGCCCAGCTTTGTCGCTTCGAAAGAGGTAGGAAGAGCGGAAGAAGCTCCAAACTGGCAAAGAAGGGACGTTCCTTACAATTTAACGGATTCATGGTTTGCCTATATGATCAAGGTACTTCAGTTGACTTTAATTAAATTGACTACAATTAAATAGTTTTAGATTATTTCTTTCATGATTTGGTGAACTATGTGTAAAAAGTTATTTGTTAATGTCTAATGGTATGCATATTCTCCTGAATCAAGATGGTTGTACACAACGCACGTTGTTCAGATGTTAACAACTAATTCTCAGTTCGTATTATTACTGGTTTTGTTTCGATATTATTGTTATGAATTAAACTTTAACATTTGTAGTACGTCGTTGTGGACACGAAAAATAAAACAGAAACTTTTTTTAAATATTTTTTAAGTATTTGAATAAATAAGTATAATATTTCGATGCTCCTCTAAACATGTCCTGGATTTGTAGGAAGTCATGCAGGACTTCCAGGCAACCATTCTTCAAGTTGCCGACAGCTCATATGATGAAGATATTGTAAAGACAATGCCAACCACTCACTATGAGTTTCCTAATGGTTTTCACAAAGACTTTGCTGTCGAAAGGTTTAAAATTCCTGAGCCTCTCTTCAATCCTTCAAATGGGGCGAAAGCTGATATTGAACCAATATTAGGAGTAGGATCTTTAGTTACGACTAGTGTGGGAATGTGCGACATCGATATCCGACCGGTGAGTTTGAGATATATTTTTAATTTTAAAAAGCTATTACTTTTGAATATATTTTAGTCTCTGTATGGAAACGTTGTTGTAACTGGAGGAAATTCAAGTCTTCAGGGTTTTACCGAAAGACTAACCAGAGATCTTGCTGCAAAAACACCACCTGTAAGATGATATTCGCTGTACAAATCAAATTCCTGTTAATCATTATTGTGTTTCAATTACAGAGCATGCGATTAAAAGTAATTAGTGCACCAGGAGCAACAGAACGAAGATTCGGCGCTTGGACGGGAGGCTCTATTTTAAGTTCACTAGGGTCTTTTCAACAAATGTGGGTATCCAAGCAGGAATATGAGGAGGGAGGCAAAGCTGTGGTGCAAACAAAATGTTTTTAGATAAGTTGCAAGCAGTTAGTAAATTTGAACAAATTGTTTAACCACAATTTGTTCAATTTTATTTTTTCTGACAATAACTTCTAGTTTGTATTTTCTCGAATTAGCCGCAATTCCCGTTTCGTTCTGTTTATATTTCATTTTTCTCTTTGAATCTATTGTAGAACTGAAGCAAGCCAGTATTTTTTTAGTTTAAGTATGTTTATGTATTTTGGAAGCGTATTTACGAATTGTGCAATTTTGTCTTTGACTAGTAATGCCTTCCAGGTATCGTTTCCTTCTAAGGTTTAACATAATAAGACGTAACTCGTATGCCTTTGTTAAGTTGACTGATTATGTTTACGTAAGAGATATTAAACATGTATACAATCTAAATAACACCACTTTAGTAGACTTAAACGATATATTTGCCAAATTATGTGCCACTTTTATATGAGGATGCATTAGCTACTTTGCAATGATTTATTCATTTGCAATGATCATTATCATAGAAAGCGATGTCTTACATAATCGTTAAATCGCTTGCATTTGTTCGTTTCGACTTTTTAATGTTAATCTTAGCTTTTCTATTTTTTGTTTTGTATTGGTTTTAATACGTTGTTTTTATTTTTTTATAGACAAAAAATCAACTTGACATGTTAGCAATATTTTAAATTAAAACTAGTCTCTCAGATATTAATGCTCGGATTAAGTATGTCCAGATCTCAAAATTTTTTTCGTTGTGTGATATTTTTAATCTACGGTAAATTAAGGTTCCTATTTTTTGAACTTGCCATATTTTTTATTCTAGGTATGAATGCAATTCGGAATGTGCCAATAAAGAAATTAATAAAAATAGTGTATATTTATTTACTACTGATCGTGACACATGGACAAAAATGTGAAAGTATAAATACATGTAATACTAGCTGGGTAGCGGAATATTGCAGATCGCATTGTGAGCGAAAATAGCAAACATGCCTGCCAATGCTATCCCGGCACTATCAGCGAATCCCGTTATCGCCATAGAAAATTGTTTATCCTCCGGTTTAACCTGAAAAATATTTAAAAAATTAATAGGTAGTATATTTTAATGTGCGTATAAAATGCGATTAACATGAGTTAGATGTTCTTTTAAGGTATTATGTTTATTAAGTTTTTTTACATAGAAAAACCTTTTGCAATGTCTCTTAAGAGTACGCTTTATTGTATCATACATATTTTATTTTTATTTATGCTTTAGACTACTGCATCTATAGTAGTAGTAAACATCTTTATTTCTAAAAACGGCTATCGACCTATCGGTCTTTCTGCCCTGGCTGCGTCTATATTAAACCATAAAATGTAAATTCGATTTTAAATCATACTAAATGGAAGCGACCAGAAATATGCGTTTGCTGTTCCTTCCAGTTGAAATTAATGATTTGGTAAGCACAATTAGTGATTAATTCAACATTAGTGAACTTACCTCATGAGCTATTCTATAATAAGTGTTTACATAAGAAGAGCCTCCCAGCAGTCCTTCCCATAAAACCAAAGCCACCACTATATAGAAACTTGGTATATAGTAGTATATAGCTTCCGTTGTGAAAATTATTACGTTTATGGCCTGAAACAAAAATTTATTTGAAGAAAAACAATTGATGAAAGTACGAAACTTTGAATTTCGACCCTTTGAGTTTCTCATAATGTTTGAACATACTGTATATGCACAGTCTGTCTTCCAAATATATGATTTTCATCTATTTTTAAGTGAAGTTTGTTTAATGTAAATGGCGTCAAGAAGTGCATTATACGGATGAACGGCCAATTTACTTGTCCAAAATTTTTGTGTTATTGGAAATCTGTAAATGAGATATTTTAGAAGTTGTGTGACCCTAAAGCCGCGTATCGATTACCCGCGGCAGCCGCACGAGCCAAGCTCATCCGCGGCAGAACGAACATTTGCCGCGCGAGCTATTTCAGTCAGAACTTTTTACACCAGCGTTAACTTACGTTAACTTTAACGTGCCTGTTATCCGTCAAATACGTTATGTGACTCGAACTGGTGTGTTGTATCAGTCAAACCGTTATATTATAACAGGCTCACGCTATCGACGAACGTTATATTTAGAAATAACGCTTCAGAATAACATCATCAATTGTCATGCCGTTTTCGAACTTAACGTGCGTCCCTCGAAGTAATTAATAAAACAGTGTTTAATAAGAGCGTAGTTTTGTGTTTTAGCTGTAATCTGTTTCAAATTAAAACAAAAATATGTCCTTTCGTGGTCTTATAAGGTTAGCTTTACGAGAACAATTGGTTCATTCACTAACACTTTATGTTCTTCCACAAACTCTATTAAGCTTTCAAACTGTTTTCGAGTTGTTTTTTTTGCCTTTTTTTGTGGATACTCTATAGAAAGCGTTTGAGCCATAGGTAAAGAAAAGTAACGAAGAAAATTGAAAGTCAATGCAAATGATCTTAAAGGCAAGTATGGTGAGAGGTGCACAGAACTCCTCTGAGCACACATCGGTTGTGTCGCTGCATTATCGAAAATGTTATCCTGAACTGTTAAGTTGCCATAACGTGTGGATGTTAAAAAATAGCATTGATGATACAGCACAGGGCTGAATAAAAAAAACCCAAATGAAAAGTGCGTTGGTGGATGAAGGAAATTTATCGAAATAGATAGCAGTTTAGAGGAACAAGACTTATGCAAGACATGAGATATGAAGCCATTGACGACACAATCAAAAATTTTACAAGAATGTCAATTATGGAATTTGAGCACTTAAAATTATTAATCGAGCTTTTAGCAACTCTAGATTTCTCTCTCCTATATGATGCCTGAATGGCACTCATTTTATTTTTTAGCTCGGGAATTGGTAAGTCCATTATTGAACTTATTTCAGTCCACGCATCTTGCGTTAGTGCTTTGTTGTGATAGTGTGATGATTTGCTATTCCATAGAAAATTTTTGGCACCATAGAACTGGATAATATGCCGAGACTTTTCATTGTTCATGATTGTTGTCGTTTTGCCGCGAGTTCCAATTTCAACTACGCAAGCCGTCCCAATTCGAAGTGAGCAACTGACTGAAACACCATTGCCGCGGGCCAAAAAACCGACCGAGATTGAGAGCGCGGCAAAATTAATTTGGCTCGCGCGGCAATTTGGTGTCCATCAGGCCCGGCTGCCGCGCGAGTCAATGTTCGAGAGTTTGCCGCGCGTAGTCGATACGCAGCTTAATACTATAAGTTACAGGATCTTCGAAATTAATGAAAAGTAGTGGAATATTAATCTGAAAATGTGCCTTATTATTAATTGTCTATTGGAAAAGATTTGCAGATCCTGACTATGCTCACAAAGCTTTGATTGTTATTAATTGTTTCTTATTCATTTTTATTCGTTCCTTTTTGAATCAAGGTCTTGATTGATTGTGCACAAAGATGCAAAGGACAATAAATTTGTGAACAAGATTCATCCTTTTGAGGTAAAAAGTGGTAACTTTTTAAAATGAAATATGTGAAATTGGTGCATGCACACTGTTATAGCTTTATTATGAAATGAGTAATACCTGAAATACTGCCATTATCCATGTATGTTTTATATGCCAAAAGCTTACAGATGACCTGGATATAAATACGCCTACTTGGTAAGTCACTTGTAGCCACTTATACTGTGATGATTCAGCTATCAAAGAATTGGGAATTTGGATAATTTCAAACTGCAAACAAGAACAATGGTTTTATATATAGTCGTAATTTTCATCTTTCTGGATTTAGAAAATATGCTTACCGTTCCTTGATTAATAAAGTATTCAAATAGGTACACGAGACCAAACGGTATCATATATTTCATTAGACCTGGTAGCAGCTTTATCTTTTTAATAAAAGATTCTTTTGGACTTTTCAACTCATCTTCGTTGATTTTCGTTTGAATTTCTAGAGCTTCAGCTATATCTTCTTCGGATGGTTTTGGTAAAATAATCCAGAATCTAGTTACAAAGATATGAATTTTTAAATTTTTTGCCATTTATTGTTGGTAAAGTTCAGGGAAGTAGGGAGAAACGAACGTAAAAACGAATTTAACAAAATGTAAAAGTGTAAGTGAAAAAATATCAATGGATGTTGGGAGAGTTGTTTCTAACAGTTCTTCTCTCTCAAAATTCTTCATACAGTTGATCGCAATAAAAGATAAAGTAAAGAAAATCTCTGAACAATTTGTTCTTAATAGACACTGGTTAAAAATTTTAAACCACATTTATTTTTAATTATTTTTTAAATCAATTGTTCATTGCCGTTGGATGCGGATACGTGATTTGTAAATTTTTAATTCAAATTTGTTGAATCAGTCCGATATTTTTCAGATTTCGCATTCTACATGTTTAGATATAGTTATTTAATATACCATATTTCAAATACGCTTTCCTTCCAATCTCCAGGGTCAGGCACATTTTAATTTTACAGATAAAGTGCTTTCTTTTCGACTAAATATAAAGAAACTGGAAGACTGGAGTTACCTGTGAGTGGTAATACTTTCTAAAATAAAATCAGTAATTCGTTTTTAAACTCGATCACGATTTCGATTCGATGAGTTTACTTTTTAACTCTAAAACAGTGCATAGTTTAAAAATTAGGAAAGCTTTATCTGTTCCTAATTGAATAGGAAACTGAAAACAATTTTATATTCAGAAAAATCGACGGCGTTTTTAATTTAGAATTGTCTAAAGACTGCTGTCCTAGCTGACGCCTTGTCTAAATTGAAAAATGTATTTTTATTATAAGTGACATATTGTTTTTAACTCATTAAAATTCCATTAAAATATTAGAACCGGTTTTCATAGTATAAACGACATATTTTAAATGACAATTAAAAAACCCTGTGTATAAAAAATCAATCGTTTGCGAAATAAGCTATGTTGTATGTTAAAGACTTATTTTCGAAATTATTGGAACTGTAAGTAATGAATCGCCTTACCAAATACCTTGTAGTAACAATTGATGATAGTCCTACCCAACAATGACAAGTACATTTGAAAAAGTGCCCAATCAGAAAACTGATAGTTGACAAATTTAGTAACACTATTCAAAATTATCTCAGGAATGCTGCACTAAATTCCTGAATCATATTATGGCGCATTGTCAACCAACAGTTTATTTAAATTACTAACCTTTGCATATTAATTTAAATTTGAATACAAAATATATACAGGGTGTCCCGTAAGCACATGATCAAAAGGATACTGAGATATTCTTTGGATCAAATCAAGACGATCTGACCTAACTTTTATTAACAAAAATTTTCTGACTCCGCTGCGATTGATGGTCAAAGTACTTAAATCACTTATCTTTTATGAAATATCGGGAGGATGGTCCGATGGATTTTAGTGAAACTCGCTGTGATTTGTTCTTATGTAAGACTCATATTTTAATGAAACACCTGAGTTCATACGCTTTCGGCAAGTGGTGAATTCTTAAATGTCGTGCTACAAAAACTATCAGAACTTTTTATTTGGTAGATGGAATCAACTAATTTTTTTTCGGTTGATGCACTAATCCTTTGCTCACATTTTCGTGCTCTTTATAAAATCTTGTAACATTCATAGTTTTTGCGCAAAAAAAATATTTCTGTTTTCTTGCCGCTTAACAATATTAGACATTAACTGCAAATGTAGTAATAAGCGAGGCATAAATTATACGGGGTGCTCCTCAACTAATGTCGAAAAATTCGCTGGCATATTGTTTGGTCAAAAATATTGCGTTTCAGGCAAATTTGCCTTATCCGAAAGTTAATATATTCCGAGATATAATATAAGTGGTGTAATCCCATAATTTTCACCATTATGCAGAAGAAAACCGTCATGCGAGGCATATTAATCACTCTCAGGCGGTATTTCGAATTAATATTTGAGCCGGGAACAAAAGAACACTTTTCCGGTTCTAATGGAAGATTTGCCTCTCGATCTTCGTGCTCAGATGAGGTTCATGCGTGATGGTGCTCCTCCGCATTTTAATTAATAATTATTTATTTATAAAATAATATTATACATTAATAAATGTATAATGTATATTTTAGACAAACTGATGATGGTGGAGAAAGACACCGAAACGTATTTGTAACATTTTAAATAATAAACAATAAAATTGACTGAAACCCAGGAAATTTAAAAATAAATTGAAGTACAGTCAGGAAAATATACACAACAATTAAACATAATATGTAATTGTTAACAATGGCAATTCTCATTTTTGTAATAAAGATATCTTTTTTTAAGTTATCGGCTATTGATTGTTAACTCACGTCTCAATTTTGTCGCTACAACATCGAAGGAAATTAATTTTAAGTATTAACTAATGAAATAAAATTATACTTTATTCGTCGCAGGTTTTTATTTTATCATCGATGAGATTTTTTATCAAAAATTAAAGTCTTCTTTCAAAATCAAGTGATAAAAACTTTCAATCCGTGCAAATGTCCGGTGCGTAAACGCGTACGCTCTCAAGCAAGTTGTCTTCGCAAAACCCTAATGCTTTGACCATTTCGGTCATTTCTTCATTAGAAAACTCCTGGCGAAACGAATTTGTGAAATTGATTGGCAAACGTCAAAAGTTTGACAATTATTTTATTATTTTAATATATTAAGTAGCAAGAAAACAGAAATAATTTTTTGCGCAAAAACTATGAATACTACAAGATTTTATAAACAGCACAAAAACGAGAGCAAAGGGTTAGGGCATCAACTCAAAAAAAATAAGTTGATTCCGTCTACCAAATAAAAAGTTCTTGGACATGTACTCATGACCAACGGAACAGAAAGGACAAAACGTTATACACAAACAACAGAGCAAATTGCACTAAGACTAATAACACGAATAAGACACCCCCAAAACCCACTACACAACCCCCCCACCCAACTACTATACGAACGCACAAACATGACAAAGATCTCGGAAAGACTCATACAGCTACAGACAAAATGGACAAACAACCCCTACAACTGGACCATACTGAATCCCCTTTGTCTTACAAGACCAACCAGACAATCCCGCTTCCGTTTCCCTACATTAACGCTACTCGAACACTTACAAACGCAACGGACTAGTGGACAATAAAATAATTTCTTCTTGCCACTGAAATCTTATTTATTTAATAACATTGTTAACCTAGAATGGGAGAATTTTCATATTTGTTTTTTATCTGGATTGGGACTGCATGTATTGAACAAGGGCAGAAATACCGATAGGTCGATGGCCTTTTTTAGAAATAAAGATGTTTACTACTACTATTGTTGACCTAGAATAGGAGAATTTTCATATTGGTTTTTTATCTAGATTAAGACTGCATGTATTAAACAAGGGCAGAAAGACCGATAGGTCGATAGCCTTTTTTTAGAAATAAAGATGTTTACTACTACTACTACTAAAAAGTTCTGGTAGTTTTTGTACCACAATACTCAATTATCAAAATATGAGCCTTACATAAGAACAAATTCACAGCGAGTTTCACTAAAATCCATTGTACCATTCTCCCGATATTTAAAAAAAGATACATTTTTGAAAAACGTTGACCATCAATAGCAGAGGAGCCAGACATTTTTTTGTTAATAAAAGTTAGGCCAGATCGTCTTGTTTTAATCCAAAGAATGTCGCAGTACCCTTTTGAGCATGTGCTTACGGGACACCCTGCATAACGTTTCTTAAGATATTAGTGAATAATATAATATAATTATCATTAAGATATGCAAAAGAAATTATTCATTTAATTAATACCATCGGACCATCGATAATTTACAAATAAGTTGCTTAAAGGAACTTTTACCCCATACATTTTTTCGAAGCAACAAATAGTGTTTTTTAGGTACTGTATACTTTGGATGTAAAATACTACTATTACTCACGAAATTGCGGTCATTGCTGGGATAATCAGCATCACTAGCAATGTAGTTTGCATACCAATTCGTTCCAAAAGTGTGTAGGAAAGCGCACCTATCACGCCTGCCCCTCCTGTCCCTGAGCTCCATGCCGAAACAACGTTTCTTTAAATAAAAATTGTTTTGCAATTTAAAAAAGTCAAATTCACAGGACGAGTAGCTTACTTTTTGTAAAAGGAGCTGTACTGAAGGTAAGTGACCTCTCCTAGACCCGAACAAAATGAGGTAAGAATCACTCCCAAAATTGATACAAAAAGGGTTCCACCCAATGCTACAGCGATAAACCCAGAGGCAGAAAGCAAGACACATAATGCTACTCTTAAACTGCAAAAAAATTATGGTTTTTATTTGAACTGATTTATATGTTGAGAATGTACTTACTGTACTATAAAAGGTATAAAAGGCGCAACAGACTTAATCAGTAAAGAGGGCAATATGTCAGCCAACAAGATAGCTCCAGTTGATAAATATTTGCAGTTTTCTCTAACTTTGCTTGTGCTCTAAAATCAAAATTTTCATAATAACAAGTCATTAAATAAAGTCGATTAATACAGTAAAAGAATCTAAAGCAAAACAGCTTTTACATTTGCTTTTACCAGCCAATGAATGTGACTAATTAAAATGTACCTAATGCGATAATTGGTTGCGGGAAGTTACGCATTCAAACATTGAATTTGTTGATCACGCGATGGAATTTAATAACACGTGTTGTACTTTGAATCGATTCAATTGATTTTGTTACCCTTTTTGATTATTTGTGAACTCACATCAGATGCAGTATTTCCAATTATATCATCAGCGGCAGTTAACATAACTACATATCCATAGTTGTTGCACAGTCCCAAAATCCAGTACGCAACCAAAGATCTAATTTTATTTCTTTTCTTTCTTTGCACCATAGCTGGATCATCGATGGGGAGATTCTGGATTCCCTTTTCCGGTTGTTCTTGATCGTCCATATTTTGTCGAATGACAAAATTTATTTTATTTAAACGTTAACTATGTTTATAATGTCGCTGCTTTCATATCGCAGCAATATCAACGGCGAAATCTGAAAAAGCGATAGACAAAATACATATTTTATAAACAAAGAAAGGAAAAGTTTATAATTACTTAGATCTACCTAATATGGAATGGACAAGGCTGTTTTGGTTTATATGCATGCTGATTGTATAAACCATTCATAAGTAATATAATAATATAATAAAACACTCTTACACATTTTTATAAACGGGATATTCTGCTTAATGAAAACTCCAATCAAACTCTAAGAGCTAGACTTATTTCATCTACTGTATTTACAACTAAACCACACCATGTGGACAAGTGATCTCTTATCTTGTAATATATTCTTTTCTAAATAATCAACAATATGATAACGTGACACTGATTTTACTTTTCCGGTCTAGACATTACCTGGCTTCTATCTTTTTAATCAGTTCTCAAGCGGTCTTCAAGAGAGTCACGAATTTTCAAAGATAAAAGACAATTCCACTTATCTGCAACTTATATGTTTGAATGGCTAATAAGTGTAAAACTAGTACATAAATACAGTGAATCCCAGAAGCAATGCCTAAATTCATTTAAAATTCTGCCAATTTTTTTTGGAAAAAGCTCGGACCCGTCAAGTTTCATTTGTAAATGCGATTTTTTTATACCAAATTTATTTATACAGAGTGGTTCAAAACTAAATTTTAAATAAACTTATTTTTTTCAGATTGAAGCACCTGTTTTGAATTTCAAAGTTTAATTCTCCATTGAGTTCTAAGTATGATATAATGTGACAAGTGATATAATTAAGCTCAACAGTTACCGAGAAATTTACGATTAAGCCTATAAGTTATTAATGGCGACGATTTATTTCAAATTTCTGTAGCCCTGAAAATGTATTTCAGGAAACAGAAGAACAATATAATTAAATGTTCAAAATGTTTGCCATATACGCCTTGACAATCTCCAGGGCGATTGACCAGGGCACTCCTTGCACTTTGTTATTTTCATAATTCAAAATTGAAATAAAAATAGGTGCTTTCATTTAGTTTTTTTTTATTTTCATGAAGTTGATAGTAATAACTTATTTCTGGACCACCCTCTGTAAATAAATTTAGTATTAAAAGAATCAAATTAAAATAAAACTCCCGGGTTCCAGTCAATTATTTGTTTATTTTCTGTTACAAAAACGTTTCGGTGTCTTTCTCCATCATCATCAGTTTGCATGCATGATTGTTTCTACCTTCAACTTTGGCAAGCAATTGAAATATTAACAACTTGACAAATCCGAGCTTTATTCCAAAAAAAAATCCGCAGAATTTTAAGTCAATTTAGACATTATTATCTTAATCTTAAATTATCTAATATTATATATAATATAAAAATAGATATATAATTTTTATAAATCTATAAAATAATCTTATTGTCTTAAAAATCAAATTAATCGTAAGAAGCGCAAAAATGTAAACATAAAATTTTGTATGTAGTAATTGAATATTGTTTAAGTGCAGCACATGTTACCTGAATCATACTTGAATAATAATAATAAAATTGAAATAAAAAGGTGCTTCCATTAAAAAAAAAAAATTAATGGTCGTAACTTATTTTTGGACCTCCCTATATAAATGAATTTGGTTTAGACAAAATAGCATTTACAAATAAAGATTGATGGGTCCGAGTTTTGTCAATAAAACACACCCGCTGAATTTTTAATAAATCTAGACATTACTTCTGAGACTCACTGTATACAAGTATTTCCAAATGTTCCGCATAAAATTCATATCTTTGCCATGAACAATTTTTCCTAAAAACGTCAAAACATGTAATTTCAATTAGTTTTTGAAAAACATCGTTCACAAAAACATATTTATTTATATGATACATTTGAATATTCTGAATAATGTTTTATGCCCTTAAAAAAGCTTTTCTCCGCGCAAACAACATACTACGAAAGCCATGCAAGATACTATAATATCGATTAAGTAATAAAACTGAAGGTAATAATGGAAAAAAAACTCAAATTACGACTTTTAAAAATGTTATCCGAGTAGTAGTAGTAGTAAAACATCTTTATTTCTAGAAAATGCTATCGACCTATCGGTCTTTCTTCCCTTGTTTAATACATGCAGTCTTAATCTAAATAAAAAACAAATATGAAAATTCTCTTATTCTAGGTTAACAATACTATTAAATAAATAAGACTTCAGTGGCAAGAAGAAATTATTTTATTGTCCACTAGTCCGTTGCGTTTGTAAGTGTTCGAGTAGCGTTAATGTAGGGAAACGGAAGCGGGATTGTCTGGTTGGTCTTGTAAGACAAAGGGGATTCAGTATGGTCCAGTTGTAGGGGTTGTTTGTCCATTTTGTCTGTAGCTGTATGAGTCTTCCGAGATCTTTGTCATGTTTGTGCGTTCGTATAGTAGTTGGGTGGGGGGTTGTGTAGTGGGTTTTGGGGGTGTCTTATTCGTGTTATTAGTCTTAGTGCAATTTGTTCTATTGTTTGTGTATAACGCTTTGTCCTTTCTGTTCCGTTGGTCATGAGTATATGTCCAAAGTCTAGCAAGGGTCTACAAATAGCTTTATATATTTTGGTGGCGGTGTTTGTGCTAATTCCTCTGTCTTTGTAGGTTAGTGATCGGAAGTGTTTTGTTCTCTTTATTGTTTCTGCCCTGATGTTTCGTATGTGTTTAGTGAATTTAAGTTTGTGGTCAATTGTGATTCCAAGGTATTTTACGTCGTTTTTTGGTTGTGTCGTTTGTGTCGTGTCGTCTGCGTATTGTAATATGTATGCCGATCTGTCGATTTGATTTTTGTCTGGTAAGTTGTAATTGTATATGTCATGGCAGTATATATTGTAGAGAAACGGTGAGAGCGGGGATCCTTGAGGGAGCCCTTGTTCAGGGGAAAAAGAAAATGACAGTGTTTTGTCAATTCGTACTTGTAGTTGTCTGTTTTCTAGTAAGTTCTTTATGGTGTGTAGTAGATATGTTGGTGTGTGTAGTTTGTATAGTAAGCCTCTATGCCAGACACTATCAAAAGCCTTGTTAATGTCCATAAACAGGCAAGCTGTCTTTCTGTCAGTTAGGTGGGTAGTTTGTATATTGTTGGCCAAAATAAGGAGCTGATGAACAGTCGAGTGATGTTGTTTGAAACCAAATTGGTAGGTAGGTATATATTTTCCAATCACTTTTTAAAGCCTCTGCTTTATTATGTATTCAAAAATTTTGGTTAGTACTGGAAGTAGTGTAATTGGTCTGTAGTTGCTCGGTTGTGTATTGTCCAGTCCATTTTTGGGTATAGGGATTATTAAGCCGTTTTTCCATGTTTCTGGGATTCTGCCATTTGTGATGCAGTTGTTCAATTCAGTTAGGATCAGTTTGTGTGTTCCTTGAGTTAGGCTTTTCAAGAGTTTTGCTTAATTTTTTTTCCCCGGTGCAGTGTTTTTGATGTGGCTTCATCGTACTCTGTGTCTGTGATCAGTTTGTAGGTGTATTTTGGTGAGCTGTTAAAATAGTTCAAGTACCAGTCGTTGATCAAGTTCCAGTTGTCATTGTCGAAGTTAGGGTTTGTCGATATGCTGAAGGCCCTTTGATAGTGTCTGGCGAACGCGTCCGCTTTCTCTTTGTCTGTGTAACTTACTATTCCGTTTTCGTCAATTGTGTCAGTAGTGCCAGTCTTCCTGTATTGCGCCAGTTTCTTAATTTTTCGCCAGTATGTTTTGCCATTGTCCTTCTGTATTTCTTTACATGTTTCTAGCCATTTGTCTTGTCGGTATTGTCCAATCAGAGTTTTAATGTTTCTGTTAAGTTGGTTCATTGTCTTTTTTAGGTCGTTATTTTGAGTGTTTGTATATAGTCTGTACAGTTCAGTATGCTAACACTGGGCACGTCTTATCACCACGAAGCTCGGTTTAAGACTCTCGATCATTAAACGATTATCCTCAATTGTTTACTAAAATATTTATTTGTTTTGGAATGCAAATGCTATTTCTGATCAAGGAAAACACGGCAGCAGAGTACTCATGCAAGAAGCAAGTAAATAGTTGTTTTCTTAAGAGCTTTGGAGAAAATGCACGAATACTGCTTTTTTGAAAAGTTTTCTTTTCACGTGCCAGCCAGAAATTTTTTTATGTCGCTCATTTACTAGCTCTAAAAACCAATAGAATATAATGATATTTTAAAATTTTGAATTTCCTCAAGGAAGCATTTTTGGAATATAAAACAAACTAGCAGTGTTTCTCAAAGCCGAACTTGTTATCTCATTAGAATCACGAGGTGAGCAAATGGAAAGTTTCTATAGTCTGTCCCAAGCAGTGATGGGCGCGTAATTTACACCATGTATAAAACCCCATTATCTACACGTAGACAATTGCAATTATCTACCTGGCCAAAGTCATGTAGAAAATGAAACTGTAGATAATCCAGAAAATGCAGATACATTAGTTTTACAAACGTGTTCTCCAGTAATATAATCATTCTAAATTCATATCAATTATTTAATAATCGGATAACATGATAATCAATTATAAACTTTTCAAAATTTTTTTTTTTCAAAAAAGGTATCAACAGTCACATAAACTAATATCTAACTACATATTTCATCAACAATTTTCTTGGCTTTTTTGAAGATCATTGATTTTTATATTCTTCAGGCCATTATCTTGAATACGCAGTGTATAATACACATGCATTAGCTTCTTTGATCTCTCAGATGTTAGGCGATTTCTAATGGGCGTGTGAATCAATGACCAAGTGGAGAATATTCTCTCAAGTTGGACTAATGAAGCTGGGATTAGCACTAATCTTTTAGCGACGGTCGCCAAACTTGGATGATCCAAATCACGTATTCCAAAGTAAGTATTCCAAAATACCAGAGGTTTAAACACGTTTTTTTCATAAAGTGTATGAAAAATTCCTTTGTGGCATTTAAAATCGTCTAAGCTTTCAATTCCATCAGCGTCAAGCGCTTTAATTAAAAAATTGTTAATGACAACTTTATGATCTTTTGATAGATTTCCGTTATCGTAGGCAGGATGTAGGAAGTACGCAGTTAAGGCATATTTATTTAAAGCCATATTTTTCCTTAGCTCCAATTGTGATTTGAACTAAATTCTAAAATTTTGGCGAAGTTCTGTTTCTAAATTAAGCCACTGCTCAACTACGTCCGCAACTGAACATGTGGAATTCTGGCTAATGTTAATCAACTTCCAAATGGTACAATTCCAAGAGTTCAATACTATTTCTAACTTGCTCAACAAGTTCTTCATCGTATAGAAGATGAGTTGTTTTTATTTTCTTTGCTATTGTATCATCTGCTGCAACAAGTTTCATAAACTTTAAATTTTCCAAAAAAGAAAAATAAGCATCTCTATACGAACACCAACGCATTTCACACGGTAATTTTAGTCTGTGGCCTCCTTTCTTTACAACCGGTTTTTCTAAATAAGTTTGTTTGAATTCTTTTAAAATGCTAATAATTTTGTCTGTACATTCCTTGTTTAGAACGTTTTTTGCCAATAAATTGGCGATATGACTATTACATGTTCATATGTACATTTTCTACATTATTCTCTACATAAATCTATTGTCTACGTATTTTCTACGCATTATTTACATAGTAGTGTAGACAATCATTATCTACATGTAAGCACCCATCACTAGTCTCAAGCCATTTGGGCAGTGACGCAATCATTGTCGTTCTTTTTCTGTTACTTTTCCACCGACCGAGACGGAAATTTGATGCCATTAACGTATGTTTTTCATCAAATTGTTACAATTCGCGAAAGTATGGAAGAATATTAAAATTATCGATTTGATTTCATTGGCAGTTTATGTGAATTTTTCCAAGGTATCAATTAAAATTATCGTAAAATTTTCTACTTGTGTGGTTATTTTGATCACATTTTCAACACCATCGATTAGATCTTGTATGAATCCCACATTTTGTTCTTCTATTTTCTTCATAATTTAACTGCAGGTTTGCGACCACTAAAATAACACACTTTATCGCTCTCAATTAACGCCAAATACTGTACAGGCCCACCCTGTACAAATTGAATACTTTTGAATAGAAACTCCTATTTCTGAAATTTCCGAGATTTCCGAGAACTGATGCCGGTGTCTGAGCCTCGATTTTTATGAGAAAATTAATGACGAAAACCGTATGCCAATATCTCTACTTGTTTCAGAGATATAGGGTCTTGTCCAGAAATCTGCACTTTTGGAAAAGCTCTCTAACTCTTTTCCTGTGATTTTTTTTAAACTTTCTACGGCAACATTTCCAAAGCACTTTTTCACGTAGTATCCAATAATGTAAGTTTCATTTGCGATAAGCAAATACTTTCCGAGCTATTAACAGAAAATATAATTTTTTACATGGGATACTCTGTATATTTTAACAAATTTAACTTGCGCTTGAAATAACCTTCCCAAAAATATAGCACATTCTATGTTTTGCTCAACTATTCAATGTTCACTTTTTAGAGGTTTATTTTTTTTTTCAAGTTTAGACTGCAAGTGCTCGCTTTGAACGAGTAGGCTTCAGACGACGAGGCATATGTCAATAATGGCAGTTGTCAAAGTTTTTCTTAATGATATCTATAGATCCTGCTTATTTCTGAGTTTTAGTGGAATTATCTAAATTAATCTGAACGGAAATATGAAAACTATGAAAAGTCGGATATGATAGTTTGTTTCAGACAAACCGGGGAGAATGCAGAGGCTGCCGGCAACTTGTACCAGGAACGGTATCCAGATAGAATACAAACATTCAAGGACATTTTCCGAAGATTGCAATATTATCTAAACAATTCTGGTGCATTTGAGATGAAAATACCAAAAAGATATAAATCAAATAGGGATAGAGAGTTAGAAGAAATAACATTATTAGGAACCGTTGAAAATAATCCCAAAACATCAACGCGGAATTTAACGGTATCAACAGGACTGCCACGAACTACTGTTAAGCGAAGTTTGAAAAAATATAATTTCAAACCTTATAGGACGAGAAACGTTCATCACTTCAGACCTGGAGATTTTGAACGCCGAATGAATTTTTGCTGCTGGTTTCTGCAGATCTGTAGCCAAGTGCGCGATTTGGTATTTTCAACTGCTACAACTCCTACACGTGGGCACAACATAATCCTCATTCAGTTGTGGAGCAGAGAAATCAAGGGAGATTTGGGTTTAATGTGTGGGCAGGTGTTTTCAGAGGTAGAATCTAATGGTCCATTGGTTTGTTATGGCACTCTAACATCACAAACGTATTTAGAGAAGACAACAAGTAGAACCCTTTGTTGTTGAACTGCCGCTTACGGAACGGGAGAACATATTTTCCAGCAAGACGGAGCACCACCCCATAACGTTGCAATAATCAAAAATGTTTTATCGGGAATTTTTGGTAACAAATGGATGGGCAACCAAGGTGCTATTCTCTGGCCGGCAAAGTCACCGGACTTAACACCCGTTAACTTTTACCCTTGGGAGATATTGAGAACCTCATTTTTAAATACCCTGCGAACTCTAGACCAGAGCTAAAAATATCAGTAATGCATGGATTTGCATCTTTCCTGTCCATTGAACTAATTAACTCCTCAAGAAATGTTCAGAAAAGGTGTCGTCTATGCATGCATGGGGAAAGTAGACAATTCGAACATCTATTGTCAGGATATGGTTTCTTCTTGTTGGCTGAATGTTATTGTTTTGTTTTCTAATAGTTAATTTACATTATATATATAGAGCCAATATACTGCTGCAATAACGGTCTATACCTTTTCTTAAACTGTGTTTTATTGCTAGGTTGACGGTTGTCATCTAAACTCGAAAATATTTTAAATCTCTATATTTCATAGAATGCATGAAGCAAAACATAGAATATGCTATATTTTTGGAAATGTACTTCCATGCGCAAGTCTAATGTCACAACATATACAGAGTGTCCCATTGAAAAACATCTCTTTTTTGTTAATAATTAGGAAAAATTTTTCTTGTCGCAAATGAAATTTACATTATTGTATACTTCGTGAAAAGTGCTTTCGAAATGTTTCCGTAGAAAGTTTTAAAAAAAATCACCGGAAAAGAGTTAGAGAGCCTTTCCAAAAGTGCATATTTCTGGAAAAAAACCTGTATCTCTAAAACTGTTAGAGATATTGACATACGGTTTTCGTCATTAATTTTGTCATAAAAATCGAGGCTTCATCATCAGTTTTTGTCCATCTGGTATAGAAATAGGAGTTTCCATTGAAAAGTGTCCAATTTGGCCCACCCTGTACAATTGCGGCAAATTAATTACGAAACTGATTTTTTTTCCCAATTTATTGCTTATATTCTGCAAATTAACTTCAGTTTTGCAACTTGAAATACTTTATATGCCATGTTGTCGACTGTTAGATATAGTCGACATAAAGAAAAATACATTTTCTACGCTTGCAACGAACATAATTAATGACGAATGTTTAATTCATCAACAATGAAAAAAAAAGTTGTTAAAACTTCTATAAAACCGTGCCATAATATCTGATCAACACAAATAAATATTTTCAAAGCACCGGGATTAAACGCCTCAAGCTGCTAAACACGTAATATAAAAAAATCGTTGGAACCCGTCTAGGACATGAGTAAATTTCAATATGGCGTCTTAAATAATGACGTCACTGCCAAATAACTTGGTACAGACTATACCTAAGTTTTCATGAGTGTAACGTGAGAAAGCAAAAACATTTGTGTACGAGAAGTTTTTATTTAAGCCACATTTTTTATATTTTCAATTTCTTCACCGACTCATATGAGTTGGAGTTTAAATATGTACCTACAAAGTTTAGCAGAAACTGAGCTAACAGTCAATATGACTTAATCACTATTTTTTATAAAAAAATATGATATGTTGATAAAAAGTTTCTATGTGATCGATTTTTGATAACTTGTAAAATCCTCGGGTTAGAGAAACCTCTCTGCTGAAAAGGTCTAGCTTCTAGGGATCATCCTCATGAAAAAAGTTTGTATCAACTGTAGATCGATACGCTTTTGCTTCAAAGATAGTAAAGCTATTTAATTAAATGAAAGAAAAAAATTATAAAAACTAAAAAAACTGTTCAAAGTGAGAACCGTCGTTTTCTATACAAGCAACTACTTATTACAACATCGAATGTTGCAACTGAATTTCGTTCAGCTGGAGGCGCAAACAATTTACTGCGTGAATTATTCGATTTTTTAATTCAGCCGGCAAGTTTTTATGCAAATCTACAAAAAAAATCTAAAGGTGACATGTCTGGTGACCCGGCTGGCCAATGTATTGGACCACCTCACGCTATCCGTTTCTCATGAAAGGTTGTCGTTAAAAATTCCTTTGCTTCTCTGGAGCCGTTCCATCTTGCTGAAACCAAATGTTTATAGGATTTCCAAATATACACCTTCTAATAAACCCGTTCGGCAACTTTTCCTCCAAAAAGTGCGTAAAATTTCCGACTCAAGTCGCGGGACTTTATATAACAATTTAGGTTTTTCTAACTGCCATTTTCAACTTACTACCTTTAAAAAGCATACCAATATTATAATAATTAATTCTTAGAAAATAAATTTGATCTCATGTTTCTCTCATTTGATTGCTCGAAAACTAAAAGTATTCCTAAGAACTTAATTTATTTCTAATTGACAATAACTCAATTACATGCGACAGATGTTGATATTTAAGCATCAGAATATTAATTGTAAACAATAAATAACATATCTCTGGACAGTACAATCGCTTTACAGACCGCACACATCTATTGTGTCACATCTAATTTCGAATTAGGCTTGTCAAAATACAATCATGCTTTCCCTTAAAATATAAATGCAATTTATACGTTTTGTTTATATCAAGTACCGCTTATACGTAATGGGATCTGACAGTTTGATATTTCACCATATTTAAAATTTTATATGACCCGTGAATCCATAAATACTCTATGATGCTAATGGAAATTCCATGTTTGCCCGTTTGTCCTGTGCATTTCAAATCAAGCTAATTACCCTATTCGACAGTTCGAGCTTGGCTGTAATATGTCTATGGATTCCCATATGCATTAGATCCTGTGCATGTATTATTGCATGCTTTTAAAAAATAAAATGTGATTATAAAGCAAACTATCTGAAGTTTTCCGAAAATCCATCTTTCATGATTACAAGTTTAACGAAAATAAGAACTGAACAATTAAAAAAAGTAAAGTTGCATTAAAACAGAATTCATGATTGATAATAAATATAACTTATTAAGTTTATATATGACGCAGCCTATATTATACAACGTAATAACAGATTAATGAAAATCGCACCACATTGATGCGATCAACCACAATTCGCAAAATACCAATAAAAATCGCAATAAATCGGTGTTTATTTTCAAAGTCTGGTATTGACTTATCATTGTTTCCCTATCTCGTATTTAAATTTTAATCTCTAAACAATTCACTCGGCGTATTTTAAGCGTGATTAGGAGCAATAGCAATATATGAATGAGAACTTACCAATTTCGAACGAAAACTTTAGTTGTGAAAATTATAATCCATAAATAAATATAACACAGTAGATATAAATGCTTATTTATCGTAAAACTATTCTGCACTTAACAATATCAGTTAACTTGAGCAACCACACACGATATCCAAGCACTAACAAATACTGAAGTTGATTGTTCATTCTAATTTTTTTAACAGCAAGGCAGAGTATAAGCTGATTTGTCAAAAGGCTGGCTAAATTGTTAACCATGCATGAATTAGAGTCGGTAATAACATTATGTGGCTTAATTCAAAGTTAAATCAATGCTTTCGACATAAATATAAATTGAGGACTTAGTCAGTATTGTAATAATTTGCCATTTAACAGCTTTTAGTACTAATTGTGAAAACAAAACAGCAATTATTAAACCAATTTATTTACCTCCAAATTCACTCCAAATGTCTAAATAATTAATGCAAAATTTACGAGTTTCTCCATTGACAACACATGATCAATCAGCGCATTCGAATACATTATTTTTATTACAACGTGCAATTGATAAGCAAATTAATCAGCAATTGCTTTCAATACGAGGAACTATTTTATAAAGGCGTACAAGCTGACGAAGAATTGTAGCCAAATCTACCAAAAGCAATACTGATTGAGTGTGCAAAAATGACTTTTAATTGGTACAAATTTATAATTCAATACAAAGTTTCCAAAATGCTCTACATTGTTTCCTATCTTACCTGAGCTAATGTTATGTTTCTTCATTACTTTACTGCTCAACTAGCTGATATTTTTTTACGTAATAAATATGTGCTATATTGAAATAAAGAAAATATTTTCTACTGACCTCAAATATGTGCAATAAAACATGCTCAATATGGTACAATATATGTGCGAAAGTCTGTTGCGATACTTATTTAAGTTTTCCAAAGGTTGTAAATTCCGAGGCCGTTACCATAATTATTAGGAGAGAGTCATTAATTAATAAAGAAGTTAATTAATGTCTTGTTATGGTATGCTTAATTAAGCATACTCTTTTTTTATTCAACTATTCGTCCATATGATTTCAAATATATTAGTTTAAGAAAAGATTTATTTGATGTGTGCCTAATATTAAAATTAACTCTTTTGTTCCTTAGTATCTTTTTAAGGTAATTTTTACAAGACTTATCAAGGATGTTTAGATCCACAAAATAGATACATTGTCTATATCTTTAAAAAAATATATTACTGTAGCATTTTAAAACTTAAAAAAATTCCTGAAAAGTACTATATAGATAATTCCAAAAAAAACACGCAACATACGAATATGAATTAATTAATAATAATAAGAACGCCTCTTATAAATTACATATTCCTTGCTCAGTATCTAGTCTTGAAGGAATATGTGGTAGCCATTAGTCAACAAATCACTAAATATTCACATGTTGCATCTGATTTATCAGAGGAATTATATTTATCCCTGCTGTGCATATAAATGAGATCTTTAACTGCTTCTGAAGTAACTCAAAAACAGTGTCAACGGAAGTTATTAATGTTAGAAAAACTCTTTTTGATGTAAAACTTAAAAACTCAAATGTGATACCAAGTAAACGTGGCTTCAAATAGCTTACGAAAAAGAAGAAGAAAATTTTAAATATTCCCTCTTAAGTTTTTCCATAAAGCAATCGACATTCAATTAAAAAATATACGAAAGTACCATTTCTTTTGAAAATGTGCAGCTAGATAGGACCGTGCAATGAAATATTTATGAAATGTATTTTAATGTTTTTAAAAGAAGCAGAAATATTAGAATCGAGCTAAATTATTTACGTAATATCGATTATTTGACTTTTTAAACCGAAATATAAGGGTAAATTAATACATTTTACTGTAAAACTTTTGCTTCAAACATAGCTCTAAACTAATATTATTCACGTTACAAATTCCTCCACGGTTCTTATCAGTGCATCTAAGTCGATTACAGTCGGTCAGAGTGCATATGCAATTATGCAAAAAATAAAATAAAATACAAACTATAATTGACATGATGTTAATTGGTAAAAATGTTTGGGATAATCAGCCAATAGATGGCCGCAGAAAAAAAAACACAACTTTTCTTGGTCCAAGGTTTCGTCTATATTTCAGACATTCTCAGGAACGTCTATAAATGAGTCTCTGACTTCAACATCGTGTTTACACAGTGTCGTACGCCAAAGTGCTTTGCCCATTACACGTGCCAATTGTTATTCCGTTATTATTTGTGCTATACTATTATTACTTGTGGTTGCACAGTAATAACAGCTGCCAAAATTTCAAACATTTTTTCTTTTACCAGGTCTGGAGGAACCATGGCACTAGCTGCAGGTGATGTAGTGAGGAGAATTGAGGTGCTGGAGCTCAAGCTGCAGGCCACTATGGAGAGCTTAAAAACTCCAATGAGAAATTGGCTTACTGGCAAGACCGGGCAAGAAGAGCAGAAATGTTCATGGCTGGAACACCGAAGGCCACGGAGAAGGATATGGAGGAGGGCGCAGCCTCCACCAGCGACACCGAGGATAATGTTGAGGGACCCGCTGACGCAGAAGCTTCCTCAACATCCCTCAAGGAGGGCAGGGTCCTGACTACCGACTCTTCCGACGGCGAGGGCTTCCAAAGCCCAAAATACCGACGAAAAAGGAGGCGAGTCAGGCCCAAGTCCTCCAGTGAGGACGACAAAGCATCTAAAAAGGGCAATACTCCAACAGGTGCAGCCCCCAACAGCAAGGACCCAGGCAGAGCCGCCCGGGAAGACCAGCAGCCCCCCGCAACCAGACAGCAGACAGCCCAGCAACAGAGCCAACCCGCTCAGCAGCAGAGCCGCCAACCACCACGGAAGAAGCACGCCACCCCAGCCGCTCAGAAGCAACCGGAACGGACGACAAAAATTCCCCCAATTGTCCTCCTAGAGAAGAACAAATACGACGAAATCACAAAAAGGCTGATGGCAAAAAGTATAAATTATGGATGTGGAGTGACAACAAAGGAGGGAGTAGAACCCACCCTTCTACAAGTGACGACTACAGGGCGATGATTCGGGTACTGGATAATCACAAATACCAGTACCACACATACCAGCTCGAAGAAGAAAAGCAAGTTTGTGTTGTTATCAGAGGAGTGGTCGAAACCTGGAGTGAGGACAAAATCCGGGAAGAGCTAACTGCCCTTGGTTACCATCCAATATCAATAATCAGATGGAGGAAAACTGAACAACCAATTGCAGTAGTCCTGGTGCTATTGCCAAAGACATAGAAGTACACCTTTGAAGTCCGAGCTCTTGGCAACTTGCGTTTGAGAATAGAATCACAACACTCAAAAAGCCAAATGACGCAGTGCTTCAGATGCCAGTTCTATGGACACGGGCAGTCAAAACGCACAGTCACTGCCTGTTCAGATGTTTGTACACATCTCTTCAATAGAGTGGACTGTAGTTATATTTTCTCATAGAAAGCACGAAATAATCGCTAACTTAATTTATTGTAAAATCAGAAACCTGGTAACAAAATGAACTGATGAGAATGCGCTTATCGAATTCAGTGGTCGAATCAATGGTCCTTTTTTTGAGGGCGTTGACAGACGCCTTTAATAAACGGTGGTGCCAACACACTAGCAGTTCTTTAAATAATAGAATGTAAAAGATACTGTTTTAAACATCTAAACACTGCCAAATGCGTCAAGTGCGGAGAAGAGCACGAATCCCGAGAATGCCAGAGTCCTCGGGAAAGGGCAGCAAAATGCGCCAACTGCGGAGGAGCCCACCCAGCCTCTTACTCAGGATGCCCTGCAAAGCCTGCACAGAAGCAACAGGCAAGACGGGAAATTCCTGCAGCTCGCAGGGCAAGCCCACTCACCACACCACCAACTGAGCTAGCCACAAGCTGCCACTAGAGCCGGAAGCTACAGTGCAGCAGCAAAAAAGAACCTGCCGCCCCCCCAGCAAGCCTCCCAATGTCAACCGGTGGGGAAAATAGGCCATGAACAACGCAAATGGCCTGTTTATGGCGCAAACCATACAAGCCATGCAAGGCCAGATACAGACGTTCATGGCCACAATGCAAGCTCAGATGCTTGCGCTGATGAGCAGGCATGTCTAGACTGTAAAGGCCTAAATCTCTGTGTGTCGTCTCCTGGAATGCAAATGGAGTCAAGAACAAGAAGTTGGAGCTCGAAGACTTCTTGGACCAACATAATGTCGATGTGTTCCTAATCCAGAAAACATTGCTAAAACCTGGAGATAGGTTTACAATTCGTAACTATAAGACACACAGAGCAGACAGGCCAGCTAGGGGCGGAGGCACACTAGTCGCAGTGAAAAGATCCATACAACACCGCGAGATCTCCAAGCCATCGGCAAACCTAAAGGAATCCATAGTTTCTGTCCAAATGGAAAAGTTGGAGATCAGAGTAGGGTCCATATATGTCAGTCCAAGCGCTACGTTGAGTCCCGAGGATGTTCGAAGGCTTTTTCCAGATGACAAGCCAACAATACATGGCGAGGACTTCAATGCCAAAAACACCAATTGGGGATGCAACTACAACACTGCTAGAGGCGTCATGCTATCAAACGAAGCCAGAAATGCCATGTTTGAGAGAGCCGCACCCCTAGAGCAAACACACATCACCCAAATCGGCAGAGATGACATCCTGGACTTATTCCTGTACAAAAACGCAGGAAGATTGTCCAGCCCCGAAGTACTGCAGGAACTGTCGTCGGACCATTTGCCGATAATCTTGTAAATTGGTCCAAATCAAGTCAGCGGCATCACTGCGACTAAAAGGATCACCAACTGGCAGACGAGTCAAACCCAGAGATTTGGAAACTGGCCAGGAACCTCAATGCAGGATGAAGGAAACCAATGCCACCTATCCAAGAAAACGACATCACCACTGTACATTCCATAGAGAAAGTGGAGGTCTTTGCCAAACATCTAGAGCTCCAATACGGAGTAAACCTGGTTGATCACCCAGAGCAAGATGAGGAAGTGGAAAAGGTAATAGCCGACCACTTCCAAAATTGGCAGTCCACCAAAGCCAAGAGAGTCACTAATGAGATCATCCAGAACATCATCAAGGGGCTGAAAGAGAAAAAGACCCCTGGATCAAAGCAGGCTTTCCGGGCTACCAAACCAAACTCATCCGCAGTTACTTGTCTGGACGCAGCTTTCAAGTCCAAATCGATGAGCAGCTCTCAACAACCAGACCGATGACATCAGGAGTACCTCAAGGATCAGTACGGGGCCCGTCCCTTTTCAGCATCTTTATGGCAGATATACCAACCGCAGAAGATACAGAGAGCTACATTTACGCAGACAGACTCCAAAGACACCTCATCAAGGTCCAGAAATGGAGCAGGGATTGTAAAATGCAGATCTACCCGGGGAAGACCCAAGCAATCGTCTTCACCAACAAAAGGAAGAATATTGGTCATAGGTCCAAGATATGTTATCTTGGACCTATGACCTTACCTATGACAAGCGCCTAGTATGGCACGATCAGATGGCAGCCATCATCGCCAAGCCAAGATACCTGTTCCATCCACCCAAAGGTTAGAGCTTACAAACAGTTGATACGCCCGGTGCTGACCTATGAATCACCTGCATGGTCCACGGCCAGCGCCTCCCAGAAGCAAAAACTGGCACTATTTCAGAACAAAATACTGAGAATAGTAGCAAAGGCCCCATATTTCGTAAGAAACACAACATTGAGACGAGACCTCCAAATAGAAGACCTGCTGGACCCAGCAAAGCAAGAATCCCACCGTCAGGGTTTCTTGCAAAAAGATGATCTACCGTGTCCGTAGACTTTCCCCTGCTGACACAATCTAAGAAGAAGACGTGGACCAAATGCGATGACCAGTTCCTGCACCACAACGAGGACCACGGCCTAGACATAAGGTAGTTTAGGAAGCAAGAGAGGATGTTTAGGTTTAAGTTAGTTTTAAGTTAGGCATAGGTAGATTAGGTAAAATGATGTTAAAATTCTGTAAAAAGTTGTTTTCAATGATGTTAGCTTTAAGGACTCGTAGATAAGTAGCAGTAAGAAAGTGTAATCTTTGTCTGAAATAAATATATTTCAGTGTGTGGGACGTCTGTAGACTTCGTATTTGATTACAAACAACATACATACCGGGAGCCCTGAAGATGGTATAACTTGTCGGCCCAAGGAAAATAATGTTTTTTTTTCTGCCGCTATCTATTGACCGATTCAACCAAACATATTTTACCAATAAACTAAACTAGAGGTTGAAAGTTTTTCAATTGCATTCTCACAAATATTTTAAATGTTAAGCAGTCATGCAAGTTTCGATTTAATCGCACAGGATGTTTTATCAAATTTTAAGCAAAGCAATTGCGATAATCGCGTATCATACATGATTCCACGATGTATTCCAGATTAGCTCGCTAAAAACAGTATTGGAAAAATGCATGGTTTCAAATTTGAGAGAGGGACTTTTTTCTGGACAGAATCTGGTTTCTTCGACCAGAAAACCGAAGACTTTGTGGCATATTTTATATGTAAAGTATTTTATCTAGTTATATACTTAGAAAATTTATTTAAAAATTAAACTGAGTGTTTAGCAACTCCAAAGTAAGCCCGCCAAACACTCAGAGTAAATATTTTAAAACCAACGAGCATATGTTTAAATCATTTGAACATATTAACAATAGAACAATATTATACTAAAAATGAAGATATTTTTTATAGTTTTCTAATTACTTCGCATCGTCGAAAAATTTTTTTGTTTACAGTTTTTGTTTTAAATTAATAATAAAGTCTACATTATGTCTCATTTTGAACAAAAGAACTGACACTGTTCAAGGAAGATATTTATGCGTATCAATATGTATTATATCAGTTTCAGTTAAAGAAAAAATATAAAAACCTCATAATGTAGTCGATTTGCCATTTGAGGCCTAGTAAAGTTAATATACAGATATGCTCCGAAATGTAGGGTTTTTTTTTTTTAAATAGCTTGTATTTTGCAAAAATGCAATTTAATTTTAGGGAAGAGTCATTTTAAATCAAATCATTTAAATGCAAGTGCAAACGGCTACTTCCCTTTTACGTTGTTGATGAAAGAAACAGCGATAAACGAAACCTAATCAAATATATTGGTATTGTGCTATGATTTTGAAATTAGTTAAAACCACAAATGATTGCAATATGTATGTTTTAATCGCAAAGTCAAGTGGAACAATGGACATTGACTGCCTTAATAATTACGAAATGTTAATAATTACCTTAAATTGGAACAAGGCATATTAATATATACAGAATAACGACAAACAGACAACATTGATAGGAGCATATTTTATATTAAGGACATAAGAACTAAGTTTAATTCTTCGAGAACAATAAATCAGTTTGCTGTACTTACATTAACATTAATATTCTATTTCCTGACTGTACTATAATTCATTCCAATGTATTCCTGGGTTTTCAGTCAATTTTATTGTCACTAATTATGGTATTATGTGATGAGCCCTGCGTTTCGTCCCGGGTCTACCTAGTCACATAACACCATAATTAGTGACAATAAAATTGACTGAAAACCCAGGAATACATTGGAATGAATTAACATTAATAAAACATCACAATACAATTGCTGAGAATCTATGTGTGTTAAAATATCGTCAAATTACATTTACATTCAATTATATTTTATATAAGTATGAACATTTTTGCATATAGCTGTTTTTTCGAGAGTCCTCTCATTAAAACCATTAATTCGGCTTAGAATTTGGAACAATCTCGCAACTTATTGTGGTTAGTATTTTGTAACTTTTGTTTTGTACTTAATCAATGGAAGTAATAGCCATCATGTATTTGTAACTTAAGGTGAATGGATTCTAAAGTGAGCATGCTATTTTAATTGATTCGATTCAGCATTTGCTGCTATACTGAAAATACTCATATACAATAATTAAGATGTATTTGATAGTACAAACTGAAAAAGTCTAATGCGGCAAATTAGCAACCAGTTGAAAATATTTAAAATACGGGCTTATTAGGCATGAATTTCAATTAATCTTAATCGATAAAATAAATCAATATTTAGATTACCTTCTGATCACTGTTTGAGTTATTCGACACAATGGCACAATTTATCTGATTTTAGTGATCTCAAAGTTCCGGAACGAAGGATCAACAACAAATAATCGATGTCAATTGTTTCGATTGATTTTTAAGTTTTGGCTCGATATGCTTGACATTTCATTTAGCTGCAAAACAGTTTGTGGCAAGAAAATTTGTGTATCAACTTATGAGCTAATTGCATTACTTGATATAATCTATAATAAAATTAATAAAATCTTTATTCCTGGCTTAAATGTGAATTAGTATGGAGCTTTTTGTGGTTAATATACAGAGTGTTAAAAGATGAATTACAGTTCAGCAATCTGCCGACTTCAGCGCGCCTCTATTATTTTTATACGCTGTTTGAATGTTTGATGGCATATCGCTGACGAACAGTTTGGCCAATACCGTTGTAATTTATCACTGAAACACACTGTAGATATAAATCACGTACATTCTTAGCTTTGGATTAATCAGATCAATAGGTCCATAAAAACTGATATAGTTCTTTATATTTAATCTATAGATTATGATAATTAAAACTTACCACTTATCAAATGCTTAAATTGAATCTTAAAAGCAAATAAACTTGTATTAAAAATTATAGTATATTATATTACATGTGCCATAAAAATGAGACACTGTATAAAATCCTGATGGGTTAATATACTAACTAACCATAATTAGTGATAATACTAACCATAATTAGTGATAATAAAATTGACTGAAAACCCAGGAATACATTGGAATGAATTAATATACTAACTACATGACATTAAAGCCAAAAATATTTTAAACTATTCAGTGCAATGGATTTCATCTGGAAACTTTTAACCAGTTCGGCTGAAAGGAGTCTCTTGACATCTGAAATCAATCCATTTAAATGAATTATAAAAGGGTTGAAATCAGTCAGCACCATGCTATACTTCCAAGGGCTGAATTATGCAGCGTCTCTACTAGGCAAGGTGATAGAAGCCATTAGCTAAATTAGAAATATCTTTCTTTGATTGGAATTGTTGCAAAAATTATTTGCAAAAATGTACTGTTTTCCACAGGACATCCAGCTTTGTTGAGAATGAATATTATAAGGTGCAAAAAATTATAGCAACATATCAGATTTCGACTAAATTAAATATCATGCATTTTATCACTGCATGACTTTTATCATTTTTACTCTTGCAAAATAGCAGTAGTAGTAGTAAACATCTTTATTTCTTAGAAAAGGCTATCGATCTATCGGTCCTTCTGCCCTGGATTGATTACAAAGTTTTGTATGGAAACTTAATAACTAATGTATATAATGTAATTAACAAACATGTACATGATTTATGTCTGAAGATGCGCCAATAAGGTTGAGGTTGGGAAGAGGAAACGCGTTTGCCTGGTTGGTCTAGTTAAACAGAGGGGGTCCAGGAAGGTCAGATTGTGAGGGTTGTTTTTCCATCTTGATTGCAAGACGAGTAGTCTTTCCGAGATCCTTGTCAAGTTTGTGCGTTCGTAGAGTAGTCGGTTTGATGGATTGTGTAATGGGTTTGCTGGGTGTCGGATCTTCGTTATCAGTCTCAGTGGTATCGGTTCTGTTGTCTGTAAATGCCGTTTAGTTTCGTCAGTAGCATTGGCGATTAAAATATGAGCGTAGCCTATTAGAGGTGTGCAGATCGCTTTATATATGATAGTTGCTGTCTTGGTGCTGATACCCTTGTTTTTGTAAGTAAGTGAGCGGAAGTGTTTTGCTCTCTTGGTTAGATATGTTCTGATGTTTTGTATGTGTTTTGTGAATTTTAGTGTACTGTCCATTGCTATTCCTAGGTATTTCACATTGTCGGGGAGTTTGATTATTTGACCATCCGTGGTGACGGTTGGAGAGTCTGGTTTAATTCGGTGGTTTGAGAGGAGCAGTCGGTTTTTCGATGCATTTGGTGTGAGTCTCCATTTGTAGAACCATGCTGTTATTGTATCTGTTAGTGTCTGGAGTTTGTCCACTGCTCTGGCGGTCGTTCTGTCATGCGCGCTAAGGGTAGTGTCGTCAGCGTATTGCAGCAAGTAAGCGTTTTCGTCTATACCTTCTTTGTCTTGTCTGTTGTGGTTGTTTATGTCATGGCAATATATGTTGTAAAGCAGGGGTGAGAGTGGTGAACCCTGAGGTAAGCCTTGCTCAGGTGAAAAGGGAATAGAGTAGTGGTCGTTCATGCGTACCTCCAGTTGTCTGTCGAGTACTTGTTTAATAATGTGTATTAAGTAGTTTGGAGTGCCAAGTTTGTGTAGTTTGTACAGTAAGCCCTCGATCCAAACACTGTCAAAGGCCTTATTTATGTCTAAAAACAGGCTGGCAGTTTTTCCTCCGGTCAGGTGTATGGTTTGTATGTTATTAGTAAGAACAAAAAGTGGATATATAGTTGACTTTTTAGTCTTGAAGCCTAACTGGTATTTTGGGATATGATGTCCTATTAAAGTCTGTAATCTGTTTTTTATTATGTGTCCAAACAGTTTGCTCAACCCCGGGAGTAGCGGGATGGGTCTGTAGTTTTTTGTTAGTGTGTCATCTAGTCCATTCTTTAAAATAGGCATTATTATTCCGTTCTTCCATGACTTGGGTATTTTGTTAGTAGTGATGCATTCGTTAAGTTTTCTTAATATGAAGTCATGTGTTGTGTTAGATGCTTAAGTACCTTGATTTAATGTTGTCTTTTCCGGGTGCCGTGTTTTTCAGTTGTGCTAAGGCTTCGAGATATTCGGTCTCTGTAATGATTTCGTGATTTAGACCAGTCGGATTTCTTGAAAATTCGTCATGCCATTTGTTCTCCCGTTCCCAGTTGTCGGTATCAAAGTTTGTATTTGTTCATTTTTTGAAGGCCCTCTGAAAGTGGCCGGCGAAGGCGTCCGCTTAGACTTTGTCCGAGTATCGTTGTTTTCCCTGCTCATTGATAATACCTATCTGATTTGTTTTTATGTATTTAGATAATTTTTTATTTTCCGCCAATATTTCTGCCTTTGTCTTTTTCGATTTCTTGGCATATTTCAATCCATGTGTATTGTCGGTATTGAAATATCATAGTTTTAATGTTTCTGTTTAAGTTGTTAATTGTTCTTTTGATAGAGTCGTCCTGTGTAATTCGGTATTGTCTGTATAAATATCTTTTATGTTTTATTTGCCCTAGTAGTTTGTAAGGTTTCTTGAATGTAGTAAAACGTCTGGTGTTTAGTCTTGATTCTCAGGCATCAAAAATGTCGGTGGAGTATGTCGTCTTATAAAATCTGAGTTTTGTAAAAATCTGTTTCATTGTCACTTTTTCATTTTGTTCATGTTAAGGTCTCCAATAATTATGGCATATTTGTATAGACTTGCTTTCGTTAGAATATTTTGCTCTATGTTGGAGCGAGAGTGGATATACACTAAGAAAATGTGCACTTTGTGGTCTAGATAGGGTAGAGTAAAATGCAGGCAGTCGTTCAGAGGGTTGTTTAGGGAAGAAGGATAGGCCTTATCCAGTTGTACCGTTGGCTTAAGTAGGACTGTCGCACCCCCTCTAGCACTGGCCGTGGTGTTGCCGTGTTTACAAATGTATTTCCAGTTTCTATAAGTATGTGTTTGTTCCAGTTTTGTTTTGGTTTTTACAAACATGCAGCAGTATGTGTCATTACGTTCTATATAATTGTATATCAGAAGATTTTTGCTGGTAAGTCCGTTGGCGTTCGCGTAAAGTAGTCTTGTTTGTTTTAGTTGCTGTCGGGTTTCCGTATGGGAACTGCTATTAGGGAGTAACATATCAATCATAAGTATATATATATATATATATATATATATATATATATATATATATATATATATATATATATATATATATATATATATATATATATATATATATATATATATATATATATATATATATATGTATATATATATGAGTGCCAAAGAAGGCCACCGAGGTGTGAATGTTGAAATCATCAACCAATTGCTTTCTCATTTTTTTGAGAAGCTCTTCCCGGTTGGTGTTAGTGGTTTTGTTCAGCTGGTGCTTATAATTGTTAATGATATAGTCGTGGGCTGTAATGAGTGAATGGACCCTACTTTGCGCGGTTACCGAAATTGACATCTCGGCTGATGTTTTTTTGAGGCACTTTATTTTTACATTAGGAATGCCTTCGATAGGAACAGTTGGCCTCCTCGGGCATCGCAGACTCCGTGCTGCATGGTCCTCAGCATTACATGCTGCACACTTAACTGGGAGAGGGGACTCACATGATATCGTTGGATGTGGACCCTGACATCTGCCGCACTTGATGGTTTCCCTGCAGTCTTCTCTACGGTGGTCGAACAGGCTACACCGGCCACATGGAGCGGGAATGAGCGTTGGTGATTTGCTCTCTGTTATTTTAAACACTCGTCCCAGGCAGTGGACGGAGCGCTCCCCCATTAGCCTCTCATAAGCGTTTACGTCTCCTGTGATGAGCTTTACCATTAGTATAGGTTTATCTCGTTGACGTGAAATTATTATTTTACAAAATCTTATTGTAAAATTTTGCTTTCGGAGTTGCTGCAGGAACATCTCGTCTGATATTTCCAGATCAACCCCGGTGGCCACCACCGAATAGAAGGGTGATATTGGTCGGTTAGTGACTTGGGGAGTTGTAGTGGTGTTACTGACATAAATCTTGCAAATCAATGCCATAATCTGCATAATATCTTGCAAAATATTATTATTTGAAAAACATTTTTCTGTCACCGTCGTCATAAACATTGGATGAACTATTTTATTTTTTTATGGTTTATTTTATTTGCTCTTTTATGCCTATATTGATGATTTTCATAGAAACTTTCTACAATTACGACGACATACTTAGTTTGTTTTATGTTTGTTTCTCCAATGCTTAAATTAAATTATAGAAACTGATATGTACACATTGGATGAAATTCCTATTTAAACAAGAAATTACACATTTTAATACACGATTTGTTATTTCGATGCTTATAAGTTGAAGGTTTAGAGTTTCTTGCATTTCTGTCTTTTGTATATAATATATACAAACAACGTTTGCATAACATAAAAGCCTATTTTGTATACAGTAGTACCTAAATTTTTCATTTGTGATTCTGCTCACTTTGGTTTGCTTAACTATTTGGCATTTCGCTTAAATTATTATTTGTAGCTGATAAAATCAAATTGTAATAAAAGGCAGTAAAATAATTAGTACCTATTTATTTATTAACAATTACAGTTAGTTATTGTAAGCATATTAATTAATGTAATAACATGACAATATCACAAATAAGTTTACATTTTTCAATTAAAAATAAAATGTTTGCATCGTCGAGTTCATAAACTACAGATATACTTACTTGCTAATGCAAGTGAACAGAGCAAATTTGCTCTCTTAATTGTTAATAAAATGGAGAATAACAGCTATAATCAAAGTAGCAAAAATACCACAGGTGGCAAATTTGAAGATTCTTCTGTTACTCCAAATGGGCCTAGAGTTGGACAACTCAGATCGGCGACCCCTTAAAACACCTCTGGTTCCTTCTTCGAGCTCAATTTGAGTTCGGAGCGCTTCGTCTAATTCCTTTCTTGCGAAGAATACCTGCAGCTTGAAAAGTGTTTCAGAAATATGTTTCGACATTTTTGACGATTTCACTTTCAATTGCCAATTGTTCTCCAAATATCCAATTCTTGAACTGTGATTGATTTTGACGTTGATTCACGCTTTGTTATTTTCCACATACTGACCGAGCTGTAACTTCACTTCGTTCGATAAAACATTTCTTCGAATTGCATTGAACTAGACATGCAAATTGATTTTTTTGAACCGTAGCAGCTTATTAGTTTCATATAGGTTCAAATATTCCATAGTATCAAACAGATTGATGCGGTTTATAATTACTTATATATTTAATCTACTTATGCATGCTAATTACATCTTATATGCTAAAAGGCAGTAACGGTTGCAGAATTGAAGTAAAAACCCCAATAAATTTGTATAGAACCGAGGAATATTGGTATGTGATGAGTTTGGCAATAATTTTTAGGAGTTCTAGAAGCTACGAGCTGAAAATTAGACAAGACATCAGCTAAAGTAAAATTATGAATATTCAATCTCCAGCATTTGTTGAGTATTCAGATAGTTGCGTGGAAATACATTATTTGATCAATATGTAAAAAACACACGCAAAATACAACTCAATTATTAATTTATTATACTTTCAGAAAGAAGGAAAAGCAGACGATGCAATTAAATATCTTTGAATTGGAAGACATGTGAAGAGAAAATGATAGATTTTTGTTTCGTTTAAGTCATGTCCAAAGCTTCTTATTTAATGCTGCTGCGTTTTTTGCTTGCTGCTTAAAATTGAATATTTGACTTAGCCATACAATGACAACTTTGCAGAATCATTAACTTTCAAATGTATAGCACTTACGATAACGTAATCGATAATTCGACTCAATAAAGCTGTTATGAAGCAGAAAAATATAGTCTTATCTTCGTAAGTCTGGTATTGAACACAATAGAAACCTTATTGAAAAGCATTTAATGGGCTATATGCATGACGCAAATTTTCATATACGATAACCAATGAATATTTCTATTTGGATTTTCTTTGCTATGTTATGAAACTTTTCCCTTATGAGCTACCTACATCTTAATATTTTAATAATTCCAACTCGTTTCCAACTTATAACTGGATAAATATAGTATTTTAAAATAATATTGTATTTTATGTGATTTTAACAGTTAATTCTAAGTAGACTATCACAAAATATTTGCAATAAAATCTCAGAGTCATAATGGATTTTTACTTTTAACGTGCATGCGTTTTCATCTCTTTTCCAACAAAATTTCACGGTTAAATTGTAATTTTTCACAACAGAAAACAATAATTTGATAATCTAGAAAGCCCATTCCACGTTGTCGGATGATTTATCAATAATCAATATTATAATAGTTCGGTTATTTTACATTATAATAATTAAAAGTTTACCTGTTATGAAAAATAACAAAAAAACGCAAATCAATAACATTTGGTCTGGATAAATAAAATTTTGCTAATATTTACTCCCAGTCCTTTTCGCAAAAGAAAATCATGATTCGTTTTTCGAAAACATGTTTCAGTTTTTCTTCTATACAAATTTTAAAACAAAACTGTCTTATTATCCCATTCTGGAAGAAAGCCGCCAAATTAAATTTTATTCGAATAGGAAAATCAGTATGTGCGGCGACCCCATACATAAGAAAAATTATTAAGTTTTCTTCGCATTGTGGCAAATAGAATCATACCTTATCATTATAGTAGTAGTAAACATCTTTATTACTAATAAAGGGCTATCGACCTATCGGTCTTTTTGCCATTTTATTATTATATTAAACGTGTTTTAATGTAATTTTTTGGGGTCACCGTGTGTAGAGTAATTCTTCTAATAGCTTTCAAGCGCAAATGCTGATTGCCCCATTCTGAACATCGAAACTAAATATAAAATAATTGATTATACGTTTTTTAAGTAAAAGAATAAGTGATTTCTTTCAATAAAAAAACATTTGAAATATGCGACAGTTTCTGCTGCGATTATTTCGATATGAATTTCATAGTTATTTGGAATCTATAACAATAAAGAAAAGTGTAAACTTTTAAAAGTGTGCGATCAATTAAGGAATGTGCAAAAAATGTAAATTTTGTAGATCATTGCGTACTAATATGTATTTTTTAACTAAAGCAACCAGAAATGAACTTTCATATTTCAATATCGTTAAATATTCAAAAAATTATTGTCTTTTTCCAAATAATTAGTTTTAGAATCCATATTATGCTTCACTAAAGAGCAAAATGAGTGTTTAGAAGGATAGGAAACTTCAATAAAGAACATATTTTTCCAAAGATACGTGAATGTTTATTTTTAATTATTTATGTACATATTAATGAAATCTATTTAATCTTAAACTATTTTGGTGTTTAATGTAAAATCCATAGTCTTTGAAAGAACTATAAAAAATGTTAAGCCTTAATTTAAGTGAAGCTTAATTTATATGCCCTAAATATATTAATTTCTAGCAATTAAGTTTTGGAAAAGCCTTCAATCGTACAAGATTATAATATTCTGTATTGCCGAACAGCCGCGTTTGATTTCTTAATTTTTTTATGCATTAATAAGAACATTAACGTGAACTTCAACTATATAATTTGGAAAATTATTAGACCCGGAAGTAAGTGAACTTAATACATGCAAAATATTGATTTCAACTAAAAGCAAACAATGATTATACAATACTATCGCCTTTTATAACGAAGTGGATTTTTTTCAAGTGAAATAGACAGAATAATTTAATCACAATATAATTAAAATGAATATTCCGCCAAAAAGTAAACAATTTGAGAACCGCTTTATGGCAAATTTTCCTATATAATATTAATGAAATTATAACAAGTTCTATAAAATCTAAAATTTGTCATAACTTCAAAAGTTACGAAATCATATTAAGCAACTTATATATCTTTCTTACGGACTCCAAGTAACACGTTCAGTACCAAGTACATGATGTATAAGATAGTGAAAAAGTAGATCATCCCAGCAACTTGCTTCAGAGTGTATATGACATTATTGTTTTTGAACGACTTCTTAAATGGAATTGACGACTGAACTTCATTCATTTCAGCAACTCCTAAATTCGGGTTTTTCTTCAGCTTGTCGGCGCCTTTCTTGTCATCTATTTGAATATTCACAGCTTTATTGATGGATTTACACTTGGAAATTATTTTTCTTGGAGATTTCTTTACAAATGGGATACATAGAAATCGCACCATTTTCAAACACTTTTTCTGTTACAGAATCACCTCAATAGTTGACAGGCTATTATGGAATGAGAATTGCAAGTACCTCATTTTTTAAGTTATCTCTGCAGTTGATTAATGCCAGACAATGACTAGGTCAGCAGCTATGTACTCTAATGGTTAGATATAAATTAAAACAAACTTATAAATTTGTAAATGAAAAAAATCCATTTCAAATTTAAGGTTATCGAAAAATTTTGTTAAATCTTCATGCCATTGCATGAGCATTTTGTAAGCAGAACACAGCTGATAAGAGCTAATAACTTTGAATCCGGTCCTGTGGACATCACTAGAATTTTAAAAAATAAAATGCATATATTTTCTTAAATCAAATGCTTTTACCATGCTGTAACAAGTTTAGTTAGATAAACTTCGAAGAAAAAAAACTTTCGGATTATAAACGATCATTTGAACATTGAGTAAAAAGTGCCAATAAATATCGAAGCGGGAACATTCTGAGCTAGGGCATATTTATATTCGAAAAGTAAGTTTTTTTAGGATAATTTAGGGAAGTACCGCCCCTCGAGATGCTATTAAATTATTAGCAATAGCAATATAACAGAGTCTATATATTAATATTGGCAGGATAATCATATAATTCTAGTAGTAGTAGTAAACATCTTTATTTCTAAAAAAGGCTATCGACCTATCGGTCTTTCTGCCCTTGTTTAATACATGTAGTCTTAATCTAAATAAAAATCAAAGATGAAAATTCTCTTATTTTAGGTTAATAATCTTATTAAATAAACTTTCCAATTCTAATGACAAGAAAAAATTATTTTAATGTTCAGTAGTCAGTTGCGTGTGTAAGTGTTGGGGGTGTCTTATTCGTAGGGTTTTGGGGGTGTCTTATTCGTGTTATTAGTCTTAGTGTAATTTGTTCTGTTGTTTGTATATAACGTTTTGTCCTTTCTGTTCCGTTGGTCATGAGTATATGTCCATAGTCTAGCAAGGGTCTACAAATGGCTTTATATATTTTGGTGGCGGTTTTTGTGCTAATTCTTCTGTCTTTGTAGGTTAGTGATCGGAAGTGTTTTGTTCTCTTTATTGTTTCTGTCCTCATGTTTCGTATGTGTTCAGTGAATTTAAATTTGTGGTCAATCGTGGTTCCTAGGTATTTTATGTCATTCTTTGGTTCTGTCGTTTGGCCGTCTGCAATTATTGTAGGGGTGTCAGCCTTGAGTCTGTGGTTTGTGAGTAGAAGTTGATTTTTTGACGCGTTTGGTGTTAGTCTTCATTTATAGAACCATGACATTGTATTGTTCGTTAGTGTTTGGAGTCTTTCAGTCGCTTTTTCAGTGGTTTTGTCGTGTACTATTAGTGCAGTATCGTCGGCGTATAGTAATATGTACGCTGATTTGTTTATTTGATTTTTGTCGGGTAAATGGTAATTATAGATATCATGGCAGTAGTCCTTGTTCAGGGGAAAACGAAAAAGATAATGTGTTGTCAATTCGTACTTGTAGTAGTCTGTTTTCAAGTAAGTTTTTTGCAGGCTGAATATGGATAGGAGTGGCTATTGGGTTGACAGGGATAAAATTATTACGACCTCCTAAAAATATGGACTTTGAATAGATTGTAAAATAAAGGTGTAAAAGGATTATGTCTATATTTCTTATTCTCCCTAAAGGATTTAATAATAATAATCATTGTACAAGTATTGTTCCTCGATAAGGAATTTCAGATACTCTATTAGTGATTACTGTAGCCCCTAAAAAAGACATTTGTCCTTACGGTAATGCAAACCGCAAACCTTTAAGAGACTGTTTTGCATGTTTCTATAGAGTTTTTTTTAATTATAATTTTTTAGTGATATTTTAGTGTCCATGAATGTATGCGATCCATATAAATCTAGAGTCTTTGCATCTAAAAGTTTGTCAAGAAAAATTGTTTGGGTTATGATAAATAAATGCATATAAAAACAAAACCGATAGCACTTTTACTAACAATAACATAAACGCAAGCACTTAGTTAAAAGCTAAAAAGCCTGAAGCAAACATGTAGATACAATACAAAAAATTAAAATATGTTGAAAGTTCCATCTTTATAATCCGGTAGCAAAGCCTACATTTATGACTTACCATTTTTAGAAGCCAAAACTTAAGTAAAAATCAATGTACTATTTTTTTTTATTTCATTACTTCCATGGTTGGTTAATATATACAACACATTAAATAATACTAATAATAAGACACATTTTCTTAGAACAATATTCGGTTTTAGAAAGGCGACACTGCTCAAAAAACTCAAATAATACAAATATTTCCAAATAGCTTTATTATCTTTTTACTGTTACATAAAGAAATACAATAATTGATAAGCAATCGTAACGTACCGAGAACGAATAGTGTATTTTTTAATGCTTCTTAAGTGTTTTAATTGTAAACATTTTCAAACCATTACAATTATTTATTGCAATTCGTGAATTTCAACGTTATTATGCATACGCGTATACAAATTATATACGCGCAAAATATGTAATTCCTCAAAATTTGCAAAAGTGTGCAATGACGATATAATAATATAACATTTTATAACAAATTGTTATTTTTTCAACAAAAATTGACCGAAAGCTAAAATCACATTATATGGAAAATTAATATATCGGCAAAAAGCTGATCTTTAGGAAACCGTTTTTTGAGAACTATTTCTATATATTACTATTGAATTTATAACAATTTTTACAAAATATAAAATTGGAAAAGTTACGAATTCACTGTATGCGCGTCATTCATCTTTTTTTCCCTCCAGGTTTTGGGGCCAAATGCCATATCCAAGATGTAATACATGATGTACATTATAGTGCAGAAATAGATCATTCCCACAACGTGTTTCAGAACAAAGATGAACTTCTTATTTCTGTACCACTTATTGGATGGGAGAAAAGGCTGAACTTCCTCATGTGCGTCAACAACTTCCAAGTTCTGGTTTTGCTTTAGTTCATCGGCGCCTTCCCTGTCATCAATTTGGATTTCCCCAGCTTCATCGACAATATTTTGTACGGCTTCTTTACTAATCCCATCACTATTTAACTTCGGGTCACTTTCTGTGTTATTTGGAAGCAAAATATCTATAATTGCGCCCATCTTTAAGCACTCTTTGTTATGGATGCAAAATCACCTTAACACTTAACGAGCTGTTGTGGAATGACACTTACAAGCAAGCACCTCTACATTTAAAGTTGGCTTTGCAATAGATAAAAGCGAGAATATCACGTGGTCAGAGGCTATGTACTCCAATATTTCCATAGAAAATATACGAACATTCAAGATTTTGAATCAAAGGAATTGCGTTTCAAAATAAAAATTGTTGAAATATTTGAATGGCGGACTTCAGCCACAAAAGATTTAAAAACATGTATAGCTTTCAAATTGTCATTTGCAAGCAGCACGTTTCTGAAGCAACTAGTAAGTTTGAGTCCGGTCCTGTAGACGTTGCGGCTGCCACACCCCAAAACTAGTAATTTTAAATACATATTTTTTTAAATCAAACGCCTTTACCACGCTGGAATACGTTTTCTTTATATAAGCATGTATGGTTACAGAATGTTTCTGAAAATCTACAACAAATTTCGAATTATAGACGACCAATTGAAAATTGATTGAAAATTTCCAATAAATATGGAAGCGAAAACCTTCCGAGCTAGACAGTGTTCAATCTTCAAAAAAAAGTTTTGCCTTTTTTGTATAGTGTCTACAAATGTGTACACAGATTTATATGAAACAAAACAAAACTAATACTACATACCTGAAAAGCCAGACACAAACATGTAGACACTACAAAGAAAAAAAATTGCATTGAAACTTCTAACACCGTAATTTGGTAACGCCGTGTACATCTATGTCCCACCGTAATAAGAAACCAAAACGTAAAACAAAATTGGTTTCCCATAACTATCTTTTTCCAATTCTTGCATGATTAGATAATAAAGCTTTATTTGGCATTCCGAAAATTCTTAAAACTTCCATTTCTTTGGGTATCAACTTATTTTCGGAATATTTTTTAAACACTGGGATTTAGAAAAGGAACACTAAACTAATAAAACAACACAACTACTGCCAAATAGCTTTATTCGTGTTTTCTATTTTTAACATATTGAAAAACAATAAATGATAAGCACATTAAACTTACAAGTAACAAACACTGTATTATTTTATGCGTGACCCTAAAGTTTTTCAATAGTAAAAAATTTCAAATCATCCTTACTCTATTAATTTAATGCTACCTTCAATTTCAAAAAGCCTTGTTATACAGATCCAAAAATTTACTTCTTTATCTAATTTAAATCAATGTAAAGTCGGTAAACAGTAATATGGTACTAAAATTTTTGTCAAATAAAATAAAATGAACCCTTAAATTTACAAATAAAAGTAACTGTTATAAAAATAAATACAATTTTAGTGACCAATCTTACAGCAAATGTTCCGCCTAATATTATTGAAAACTTAAAATTTCTTAATAAATAAAAATAAAAAATGAATTAGGAAAAGAAAATGTTTGTAACAATTTTACATACTCTTCTCTTTGTCTCTGGAAGATTTTTCTCCGAATGCCAGGTTCCAGAAGAAATACGCGACGTATATGAGAGTGCAGAAGTACATCGTTACAGCAATGCGTTTGAGAACCTTGATCGATGTCTTCTTTTTAAGGCATCTCTTCAATTCCGGAAAACATTGAGTTTCAGTATTCACTTGGTCAACGTCCAAATGGACGTTTTGATTTAGCATCTCCTCAGTATCCTTGTCATCACTATCAATTTGCACAGCTTCATTGAACATTTTTTTTACGATTTTGTCTTTTTTGTCGTCAATATTCAAATTGTAGTTATATTCTTGGGCATTTGTAAATGAAGTACTTTGTAAATGAAGAACTACCACCATCTTGATGCACTACTTATTGTGTAACAGAACACCTCAGTTGTTGACCGGCTATTGTCGAATGAGGGATTGAATGTACCTCAACAAATGAAATATTATCTTCGCAATAATTGATAAACGCCAGTCGCTCACGTCATTAGAGACGTATCATACTCTACTAATATTCCCGTAGAAAATAGAGTAAAAGCATAAACTCTTAAACTAAAAAGTTGCAATGTACATTGAATTTCTACTTGAATACTATCAAAACAGTATCAATTACTGTATATACACCATATATATTTGAGTTATATACATGCATGTGTAGTTCGATACCCATGCGTTCTGATAAATCAAAACTGAAAGAAATTTGGCCGTATTACATCACGTTTAATCTCCGATAACTACATGATTGCTTAATGTATTTGTAACTAACACAACTTCTATTTTCCATTTCTTCAGCGATATAGTTTTTAGCGAAGAGCTGGCCTGGGTTAATGAAAATATAGATTGAAAAACAGCTGTATATTTTAAAATGGAAACATTAAAATAGAAATACATAATTGACAAATAAAATTTATGGAAATTCACTTATTATTACTCGTCTGTGATTAAATACATTATTCAGGATTAAATGGTTACAAAATTAAATTATAAAAAAGGGTAGAATTCCAAAACCTTCTTTTACACTGTAAATACTCCCTAATTTAAATGCGCGGAAAATCTGAGTTACACCACACTAGAAACGAATACAATAACTATATACTGAGATACTAACATGGAATTGAAAAACTTTTTCTTGTTTCAGTAAAACTCAAACCTTCGGCAAACTATAGACGATCATTTGAAAATCGAAAATTTATACTAAAAACTTATACTAAATGTAGAAGCGGAAACCTTCCGAGCTAAAAAGTGTTGAACCTTCAAGACACTGTTTTGCATTTTTCTGTACAATATTTTAAACATTTATTTATGCCTAATCAAACGAGAAGTTCATTTTGTTTTAAAATGTCAGGAAAGATTTATTTATGTATTTAATGCCTCTACCATTGTCTAGACCTCCGAATGTTTGCGCTACATAAAAATATAGAAAATTTTAGCATCTAAAAGTTTTCGAATAAAATATGTTTATATTATGATAAATAAAATACATATAAAAATAAAACTAATGCTATTTTTACTAACAGTGCCATAAAAACCAGCACTTACCTAAAGGCTAAAAAGTCAGAAACCACATGTAGAGTCAATTAAAACAAAATTTTCATTTTTTGTCAGAAAATAAAAAAAATAGTTCGGTAACAACTCGTACGTTTATCCCTTACCGTTCTTAGAGACAAAAACGTAAATAAAAATGGATGATAAGGAAACACACAGTCTTCTCCACAATTAATTTATTAAATAGCCAACGCGCTTCGAGTGTAGATTGTTGGAGCATCTCCGGTGTCTCTTTGTTTTTTCTCAATATTTGCTTGTTTACAGTAATAAGTTGTTGTACAATGTTTAATAAGTTTATTAATAGTACATAGAAGGGTCAATACTATAGAAAACTCGCTAGAAGAGAAGAAAGTTTGCTCAGCTATATTCCTAGGTGTTGCCCAGGCTTTCGATAAAGTCTGCCACGAAGGCTTGAAAAGTTTCGGTTCAATACTCACAAATATTGAAATCTTAATAACTGAGCACTGAAAAACATAACTGAGCGGTACTTCAGAATCAGACAAGACAATGCTTACTCTTATCTAAAATAAATTCAACCACCACAGACTCAACGTGGACTCCCCTACAATAATTGCAGACGGCCAAACGACAGAACCAAAGAATGACATAAAATACCTAGGAACCACAATTGACCACAAACTTAAATTCACTAAACCCATACGAAACATCAGGGCAGAAACAATAAAGAGATCAAAACACTTCCGATCACTAACCTACAAAGACAGAGGAATTAGCACGAACACCGCCACCAAAATATATAAAGCTATTTGTAGACCCTTGCTAGACTATGGACATATACTCATGACCAACGGAACAGAAAGGACAAAACGTTATATACAAACAACAGAACAAATTACACTAAGACTAATAACACGAATAAGACACCCCCAAAACCCACTACACAACCCCTCCACCCAACTACTACCCGAACGCACAAACATGACAAAGATTTCGGAAAGACTCATACATCTACAGTCAAAATGGACAAACAACCCCTACAACTGGACCATACTGAATCCCCTTTGTCTTACAAGACCAACCAGACAATTCCGCTTCCGTTTCCCTACATCAACGCTACTCGAACACTTACAAACGAAACTGACTACTGGACAATAAAATAATTTTTTCTTGTCATTAGAATTGGAAAGTTTATTTAATAAGATTATTAACCTAGAATAAGAGAATTTTCATCTTTGTTTTTTATTTAGATTAAGACTACATGTATTAAACAAGGGCAGAAAGACCGATAGGTCGATAGCCTTTTTTAGAAATAAAGATGTTTTATTTCTAAAACAATTTTGTTTTTGTTAGTAGCGGGATGGGTCTGTAGTTTTTTGTTAGTGTGTCATCTAGTCCATTCTTTAAAATAGGAATTATTATTCTGTTCTTCCATGACTTGGGTATTTTGTTAGTCGTGATGCATTCGTTAAGTTTTCCTAATGTGAACTCATGTGTCTCCTGTGCTAGATGCTTAAGTACCTTGCTTTTAATGTTGTGTTTTCCGTTCGTGTAGTGTTTTTCAGTTGTGCTAAGGCTTCGAGATATTCGGTCTCTGTAATGATTTCGTGATTTAATTCGTCATGCGATTTGTTCACCCGATCCCAGTTGTCGGTGTCAAAGTTTGTATTTGTTGATCTTTTGAAGGCCCTCGAAAGTCGACACAAGTCATCGACAATATTTTTTACTATCTTATATTTATATGTATATATGGGGTGTCCCAGAATATGTGGGCATGCTCTCAGATTTGTACAGGGGACGTTAAAAAACATAACAAGTTTCTATAAAAAAAAATTTATAGATCCACCTGAGAATCGATTTTTTAAATTAAGTTTTAGAATATTTCATGAAATTTAATTATTTTTTATACAATGAACAGTACATCATTGCTCTTAAAAAAGACCGATGGAAACATTTTTGGCATTTCGGATTGCCAGGGATGGACTAGGTGGAGCACAATAATAGTTTTTTTTAACTTTTGCAATGAAAACACGAAAATAATGGATTTAGGTAGTTAACCCTAAACTAAAAAAATACACTCTTGAGTCATATTGATAAACAGAACGGTTTTCGAGGAAAAAATATTTTTATTGAATCCTCAAATCCAACTACACAACCCCTCAAACCAACTACTCTACGAACGAACAAAAATAACTCGAATAACCGAAAGACAACTCCAATTGCAATCAAATGGAAAAACAATCCCCAGAACTGGACCCTACTGAATCCCCTTTGCCTCACAAGACAAACGAGATGATTCCGCTTCAGCTTCCCAACAAGAACACTACTTGAACACTTCCAACACGACTAAACCAACCTGCTAGACGATGAAAAGACATGACATAGAAGAGAGATTTTTTTTGCTTTGTAATAATTTTAAGTTTACAGTTAGACAGTTTAAGTTAGAAAATTAACACAATACATGTATATATGTAAGGGCAGAAAGGCCGTGGGCCGATAGCCTATTGGAAAATAAAGATTATATGTATGTGTATTTTTATTGAATAGGGATTTTAATGCATGAATTGGTGGGCTTTGTTTTTTGTTATTTATTAGTTGGTTTTTTAACGTGCGAAAGTAAGGTAAAAATTATTTGACACTGTCTGTCAGTTAGCGATAGAGTTTGCTACTTTTTGCAACTTATTTAAATTTATCTTATTCTTAAATTCCATTTTATTCCGTAATGGAATTTACGTTTTCGGAATCTGCTTACATGCACTTAATGTATGGACTTGCAGCTAGTGATTCCGTAGAAGCCAAAAAGCGTTAAGCCGAACGATTTCCAGAACGAAGAGTACCGGATAGAAAAACTTTTGAAAGAGTGGATCGTCGTTTAAGAGAGACCGTTAATAAAAAAAATTCTGTACTTGCATTATCGTACTTTTTGAATAGGTGAAATAATTTTAGGAACGTTTGCCAAAGCCAAACACAATTGTGTAAACCAAGTGAATGCGGTTGCTGAAGAAGATATTTTAAGTGTCCGGAAATTAAGTGCCCGGTTTCAATGTCCAAAATCTACAGTTTTTAGGATCGTTAAGGAACAGCAATTGCATCCTTATCACCTACAAAAGGTTCATGCAGTTTTTCTTGAAGACCTTCCACGAAGGATCGAATTTTCAAACTGGCTTTTACGTATGCACAGAAATAATGCGAACTTTGTCGGTTCAGTAATGTTTACGGACGAAGCTGGATTTTCTAAGCATGGAGTAATAAATTCCCATGACTTGCATTTATGGGCAGAAGAAAATCCGCATGCATTTATTGTGACTCACCATCAACACAAGTTTCAACCTGTTAATGTATGGGCTGGAATCATCGCACAACATTTAATATGACCATACGTATTGCCTAACAGGTTTACCGGGGCACTTTATTTGGAATTTCTCCAAAAGAACTTGCCAGAACTTTCAGAAGACTTCCCTTTGACAATACGACAGGCGATGTGATTCATGCATGATGGGACACCACCCCATTTTAGCCTTGCAGTTCGCGAACTCTTAAACACGCAATTCCGACAACGTTGAATAGGAAGAGGAGGACCCTGGCTTGGCCTCCTCGATCGCCAGATTTCAACCCTTTAGATGTTTTTTTTGGGGATAGTTAAAAACTTTAGGGTATGCCAATCCTGTCGACACTAGGGAAAACTTATTAGAAAGCATTAATTTTCATTGCGGCCAATTAAGAACCAATGTTCAAGCATTGTGAAAAACGCAACAATCTACAACTCTTCGAGCTAGGGAGTGCATAAGATTGAAAGGAGCTCATGTTGAACCTACATACAAAATTGTTCAGTAAATCCGTATTCAATAAAAATATTTTTTCCTCGAAAACCGTTCTGTTTATCGATATGACTCAAGGATGTATTTTTTTTTTAGTTTAGGGTTAAACCTACCTAAATACATGATGTTCGTGTCTTCACTGTAAAGGGTAAAACAAATAACTATTATTGTGCTCCACCTAGTCCATCCCTGGCAAACCGAAATGCTAAAAATGTTTTCATGGGTCCTTTTTAAGAGCAATGATGTACTGTTCATTGCTATGTACTAAATTGCATAAAGTATTCTAAAAGTTATTTTTTAAAAATCGATTCTCAGGTGGCTCCTGTATCTCCGTAGGGGCGCCCCTGGAAATGTTTTTTATAGAAACTTGTTATGTTTTTTAAACGTCCTCTGTGCAAATCCTAGAGCATGCCCACATATTCCGGGACACCCTGTATATATATTAATGCCATCATTATTTAACTTAGGGACACTTTCTGTATTGTTTGGACCCAAAATATTTAGAATTTCACCCATCTTTAAGCACCTTTTGTTCTGGATACAAAATCACCTTAACAGTGACGAGCTGTAGTAGAATGACACTTACAAGCACGCACTTCTACTTTTAAAGATGGCTTTGCAATAGATAAACGCGAGAAGATCACTTGGTACTCTAATATTTCCATAGAAAGTATACTAAAATTAAAGACTTTGAAGTCAAAGTCAAGTCAAAATGTATGTATTTCTTTTATTCAAATGCTTTTCCTACGCTATAATAAGTTTTTTTTATATACGCATGTATGGTTACAGAATCTTTCAAAAAACCTACAACTCTCGAATTATTGACGACTATCTGGAACTTGAGTAAAAGCTTCCAATAAATATGGAAGCGAAAACCTTCCCAGCTGGCAATGTTCAACCTTCAAGAAAATATTTTGCATTTTTATATTTAGTGGATATAAATATGTGCTCAAAAGTACATGTTAATACAGAACTAATACTACATATCTGTTAATTGTTGGTTAAAATGTTTACTTTTTTTAAAGCAAATGCCTTTACCATGCTGTAGCAAGTTTAGTTGTATAAGGATGCAAGGTTACAGGATGTTTAAAAAAAACCCAACTTCAAACAAAAAATGTGTATTATTTTACTAAAAAATATTCATGTAAAAACAAAATCATTACTAATTTTACTGACAGTAAGTTCTTCCGCAATATTCTTAAGGCACTATTAGTTTTAAGTTTAGAAAAGGTACAATTATCTCAAACAACTAGAACTTTGCAAGTATTGTCAAATAGCTTTATACGTTTCTTTTATTTTTACATATTGAAATAAAATAAATGATAAGCAAATTAAACGTACAAGTAACAAACAGTGTTTTGTGTAATAACATTTGCAAACCATATTTACTCTGTTAATTTAATGCTGGCTACAATTTCAAAATGCCTTAATATACAGATCCAAAACCTTACTTCTCTATCTAATTTAAATTAATGTAAAGTCTGTAAATAATAACATGGTACTATAATTTTTGTCAAATAAAATAAAATGAACTCTTAAACTTACAAAACAAGTAAATTCTAAAATAACAGATACAATTTTAGTGACCAGTATTACAGCAAAGGTTCCTCCTAAAAATATTGTAAACATAACAATTCTTACTATTTAAACATACAAAATATTTTAGTTAAGAGAAAATGTGTGTAACAATTTTTACTTACTCTTCCCTTTGTCTCTGGAAGATTTTTCCCCTACTGTAAGGCTCCAGAAGAAATATGCGACGTATATGAGAGTGCAGACGTAAATCGTTATAGCAATCCGTTTGAGATTCTTCATATATTTCTTCTTGTTACAGAATCTATTCAATTCCGGACAACACTCAATTTTCATATTTACTTGGTCAAGTTCCAAATGAAGGTTTTTATTCAGCATCTCCTCAATTTCCTGGTCATCAATGCCAATTTTCACAGCTTCACTGAACATTTTTTTTTTCGTTTTGTCTTTTTTGTCGTCAATATTCAAATTGTGGTTACATTCTTGGGCATCTGCAAATGAAGTACTTTGAATGACCACCATCTTGTAGCACTACTTATTATGTAACAGAAACAGTAGTAACTTAGCTATTGAAAAGCTATTGTCGAATGAGGGATTGTATGCACCTCAACAAATAAAATTATCTTCGCATTAATAGATAAACGCCAGTCGCTCACGTCATTAGAGACCATATACTCCACTAATATTCCCGTAGAAAATAAAGTAAAGGCATAAACTCTTAAACTAAGAAATTGCAATGTAAAATGTATTTCTACTTGAATACTATTGATTTACATGCACGTGTAGTTCAACACACACGCGTTGTAAGAAGTGAAAACAGAAAGAAATTTGGCTGTATTACATCATGTTTGATCTCCAATTGACAATCCAACAGATTACTTAATATATATGTAACTAACTTCTATTCTCCATCTCTTCAGCGCTATAGTTTTTAGCTAAGCGGGGGGGCAGGATTAATGAAAATACAAATTGCTAAGTATTTTTGCTATATATTTCGGCTAAACATTAAAATACAGATACATAATTGACAAGTAAAATCCACGTAAACTCAATTATTGTTACTTGTCTGTGATTGCATACATTATTCTAGGTTAAATGGTTCCATTTTATCATAATATAGGTTTCCACACACACATCTTATTTTACACATATTCATGTAAATACTGACGTGATATCATGAAATTTATATGCTCCAAAAATCTGATTTACAACACACGTGAAACGAATACAATAACATAGAATTGTAATTTTTTCTCTGTGAAGCAAAAATAACAACGGTATAAAATATAGAAAAAGAATTTGAATTAGCTCTTCCAGCCAATAGGTATAAATTAGATCCGTTTCATAGCAAATATTTGTATGTAATATTAATATTAATAAACTTGTTTGTCATATATTTTAAAGATGAATAATATTTTGTTAAAAATAAAATGGTCGAGATCAGGTTAGATATTATTCTACTTGTTCCTCAATGATATTGGCCACAATGTCATTTCATGCCTAAATAAATCATCCACATTAAAATTAAGACATAGATAATTACTGGACAGCATGAGCAAATATCAAAAATCATATTAATTATAGTCGTTGCCCCACATCTCTCAGCCGTCAAATGCGACTCTTCCTCCACTAAACTTGCCCTGTTATTAAGCTCAATTGTTACAGATTCAATGGCCAATTTTTTTATGGTTTTGTCTACGACATTATTACTATTTAAATTTTTAGTATAATTTTTGTTATTTGCGATCGGAGCTTCTTGAATTCCCTTCATTTCTAGAAACTTTCTATTCCGCTTTAGAGGCAATCCTAAGGCAAATATCCTTCTTAGTAGATCCGTTTTGCTGCTAATCCGTGCTGATTGAAGATTGTAGGCTCCTTGACAGTTAATATTATGCTTACATTAATTGATAAACCGAAGATGATGTTGAGCCTTCAGTAGTCCTAAAAAATAATGAATTTATTAACGTTGAAACTAACATCATATTACATTGCAAGTTGTATTTGTATTTTAGCTTGACTAGACGACTTTTATTGTGATACCGTAACAATTGTAATACCATAACTACGAGGATATTTTTTATAAATTTAAAATAGTTGACACTATAAATAAAACACAATAAAGCGTTTCTACGGATTTCCGCAGAAATTAAGAGCCGATATCATGCAAATGCAAGTAATTGTAGAAAATTGCAATAGCGCAACTAATGTAAAGCACATATTCTAAACTTCTGACTAGAACCGGAGAAAAACTGTGCATTTAGTTATTGAGCAATATGAAGCTATTTACGTGGTGTGATTAGGAGTAAGTTTCCTTGTTTGGAAAACATTGGGAAAAGTTCTAAAAAACTCTAAGCTTAAAAAATTTTGTAGTCAAATAAAATGTTTTATTTATAATAAATTAAGATGCATACATGAACGAGTCATAAAGTGCTTAAAGATCAGATAAATTTCCCACGTGATTGCAGCTCCAAAATTCCAGAGGCTGATTAGCCATAAACCCTCTCCCTTGCAATTACTAGCAAATAATTTTTCTTTGTAAAAATACGAATTAGTTTTATAACATCATAAGAGCTATAAAATTTGTCATAAAAAGCAATAATTAAAATATTAATATTGTACTAAGTTATAATAGTTGGTTACTCTTTTAATTCTCGTGTTTCAATCAATCAAATTTAAATTAAAATATAATAACTAACTTTTCTTACTTCTATATTTGATTTAAAGTTTTGTAAAATAGTTCATAATTTAAAACTTACCAACGATAAAAATATATATTATTATGCTTTATCTGCGACCTGATGTTGCTAACTGTGTATACCGTCTTCACAGGGATATTAAAATTGACATTCCATTGAAAATTCCTTTTTTTAATTCTTATCTTGCAATTCTTTTCACATTCTCCATACGATAAGGAAACATATAGGTATCATATTAACCGAGCGTTATTTAGAATGTATTAAATTTGATGGCATCTATTATTTATTTTGGAAAAGGCTTTAGTAAATATTACTTCGTATATTTTCTTGACTGTACTTCAATTCACTCCAATATATTCCTGGGTTTCAGTCAATTTTATTGTTTATCATTTAAAATGTTACAAATACGTTTCGGTGTCTTTCTCCACCATCATCAGCTTGTCTAAAATATATATTTACAGTTATCATCAATTTAAATAGAAAACTTTCACCAAAATTCACATATTAAAATACAAATCACACACATATTAAAAAGTACATCAAGAACATTGGTTTTCAGGTGATGAGTCAGGACAAACATGTCTGGGAAAAGACTAGAATCTATTGTTTAGAGATTTAAATTTAAATTTAACTTACGCGTATAGTTGTTTCTACCTTCACATTTGACTGGTCACTGAATTTTCCATATTTTACTCGATATCAAGCGAGCGAAACAAAAAAACTGTTTATCTTTCGCCTTTTCTTTGCATTCTAGGAATTGCTTTGCAATTCCTCAATATCAGGTGTTTATATTTCATTTACTTGGTCCAATCAGTTCATGCATGCATCATTTAATTAGTGTATGATACACTAATTAAAGAGATTGTCAGAGCAGAGATTGTCTGTGTCTGTCTAAGATTGTCTGTGTCTGATCTGAAATTCATTGCATTCTGATGTTTTTTAAACTGTATCATTTCATGGATTCTTCTCTTATTATATTTGTTTTCATTGATTAATATTTTTGTGTTATCGAAATCAAAACTATGTAACTTTTGTTGTGCATGTTGTGCTAATGCTGTTCCATTTTCGTTAATGTTTTACTTTCACTGCCTAAATATCGTATTAAGTGATTGTTGTTCGAAGTTAAAAAGTATAGAGAATGAAACCATTAATGTGAAAAGATATCTACAAGAAAAAATTAGTCACAATGAGTTAACAATGTTTTATGAACAACAAGAGCAGAAGTACGAAACTGTGTTCAACAAAATCAAGGCAAAACAAAAGAACAAATTGGAAACACTGGTAACCAAGAAACATAGTATAAAAAACAAATATAAGACTAATGAAGAATGGATAAAAAATTTAACATCATTAAACATACCAAACAACGTCAAATATATTTTAACACTTGGTCCAAAATTTTCACTTAACAAAAAACAATACAAACCGGTTCATGAAGTCATAACAAACATCGAACATAGAATCTTCTCATTAAACAGCGATAAAATAAAACGAAATAAGAAGTAAATTGTGTAATATATTAACAAATTTCAAAAGTGGAACGTCGAACAAAGGTGTGCCCAATGATATAAATAAGCTAATATGTGACACCAAAACTTTTTTAAATGAAAACACAAACATCTATGTGCTAACGGCTGTTTAAATTTTAAATTTCGATAACACAAAAATATTAATCAATGAAAACAACTATAATAAGAGAAGAATCCATGAAATGATACAGTTTAAAAAACATCAGAATGCAATGAATTTCAGATCAGACACAGACAATCTTAGCTCTGTGTATCATACCCTAATTAAATGATCGCATGCATGAACTGATTGGACCAAGTAAATGAAATATAAACACCTGATATTGAGGAATTGCAAAGCAATTCCTAGAATGCAAAGAAAAGGCGAAAGATAAACAGTTTTTTGTTTCGCTCGCTTGATATCGAGTAAAATATGGAAAATTCAGTGACCAGTCAAATGTGAAGTTGATAGCAACTACATACGTAAGACAAATTTAGATCTCTAAACAATAGATTCTAGTCTTTTCCCAGACATGTTTGTCCTGACTCATCACCTGAAAACCAATGTTCTTGATGTACTTTTTAATATGTGTGTGATTTGTATTTTAATATGTGAATTTTGGTGAAAGTTTTCTATTTAAATTGATGATAACTGTAAATATATATTTTAGACAAACTGATGATGGTGGAGAAAGACACCGAAACGTGTTTGTAACATTTTAAATGATAAACAATAAAATTGACTGAAACCCAGGAATATATTGGAGTGAATTTAAAAATTGTGCACAAAATGCAAGGAAAATAAGCAACAATGTTAGAGAAGATAAAAATGTCTATGGAGTTCATAGTTCATCTATAAAGAAATTCTTATAAAAGAGCTTTGCAGTAAGTCTGACTGTAGTGATCTTCTATAAGTAGTTCAATGCCGAAACATTAATTGTTCTATATAAAATTGTTTAATTACATTTGGTAGTTAAATTAAAAATTACTGTTTCTAAACTTACATAGTGATTCAAATTGGGCCTATATGTATAGGTTTTGGGGGAGAACTGCGAAACATGGGAAACACGAATGTTGCAGGAAATTTAATGTCGACAATTAACGGTTGAAAGTTATTTCGTGTAAGAGTTGCTATAAAAAATTACTGAGCAATTTCGAAAATGAAATGTAACTTCTCGAAATATAGATATTTTTAAAAACATTCTAATTGTTGTCTAAATATAAACATGAGCATTTAACTGTGAATCATAATGTTTTCTTCCTCTGATTTCTTTCATACTCTTAAATTTAATAAAGTAGTGCACAATATGCAGGCAAGAAAATTTGGTGTAAACTATTGACGCGATATTTGCCGTATCACTTACATATCAAATTGAATGTTCAATTTTCTTAATTTTTGATAAACAAAGATTTGAAAATTTTGAATTTTAGCATCAATTATATCGTGAAATTAAGAAACTGGCGCAATACAGGAAGACTGGCACTACTGACACAATTGACGAAAACGGAATAGAACGCTACACAGACAAAGAGAAAGCGGAGGCATTCGCCAGACACTATCAAAGGGCCTTCAGCACATCGACAAACCCTAACTTCGACAATGACAACTGGAACTTGATCAACGACTGGTACTTGAACTATTTTAACAACTCACCAAACTATGCCTGCACACTGATCACAGACACAGAGTACGATGAAGCCCTAGCGCACATCAAGAACACTGCACCGGGGAAAGATAAAATTAAGGCAAAAGTCTTGAAAAGCCTAACTCAAGAAACACACAAACTGATCCTAACTGAATTGAACAACTGCATCACAAATGGCAGAATCCCAGAAACATGGAAAAACGGCTTAATAATCCCTATACCCAAAAATGGACTGGACAATACACAACCGAGCAACTACAGACCAATTACACTACTTCCAGTACTAAGCAAAATTTTTGAATACATAATAAAGCAGCGGCTTGAAAAAGTGATTGGAAAATATATACCTACCTACCAATTTGGTCTCAAACAGCATCACTCGACTGTTCATCCGCTCTTTATTTTGGCCAACAATATACAAACTACCCACCTAACTGACAGAAAGACAGCTTGCCTGTTTATGGACATTAACAAGGCTTTTGACAGTGTCTGGCATAGAGGCTTACTATACAAACTATACAAACTACACACACCAACATATCTACTACACACCATAAAGAACTTACTAGAAAACAGACAACTACAAGTACGAATTGACAAAACACTGTCATTTTCTTTTTCCCCTGAACAAGGGCTCCCTCAAGCATCCCCGCTCTCACCGTTTCTCTACAATATATACTGCCATGACATATACAATTACAACTTACCAGACAAAAATCAAATCGACAGATCGGCATACATATTACAATACGCAGACGACACGGCACTTATTGTACATGACAAAACTACTGAGAGAGCAACGCAAAGACTCCAAATACTAACAAACAACACAATGACATGGTTTTATAAATGGAGACTAACACCAAACGCGTCAAAAAACCAACTTCTGCTCACAAACCACAGACTCAACGCTGATTCCCCTACAATAACAGCAGACGGCCAAACGACACAACCAAAAAACGACGTAAAATACCTTGGAATCACAATCGACCACAAACTTAGATTCACTAAACACATGCGAAACATCAGGGCAGAAACAATGAAGAGAGCGAAACACTTCCGATCACTAACCTACAAAGACAGAGGAATTAGCACAAACACCGCCACCAAAATATATAAAGCTATTTGTAGACCCTTGCTAGACTTTGGACATGTACTCATGACCAACGGAACAGAAAGGACAAAACGTTATACACAAACAACAGAGCAAATTGCACTAAGACTAATAACACGAATAAGACACCCCCAAAACCCACTACACAACCCCTCCACCCAACTACTATACGAACGCACAAACATGACAAAGATTTCGGAAAGACTCATACATCTGCAGACAAAATGGACAAACAACCCCTACAACTGGACCATACTGAATCCCCTTTGTCTTACAAGACCAACCAGACAATCCCGCTTCCGTTTCCCTACATTAACGCTACTCGAACACTTACAAACGCAACGGACTAGTGGACAATAAAATAATTTCTTCTTGCCACTGAAATCTTATTTATTCAATAACATTGTTAACCTAGAATGGGAGAATTTTCATATTTGTTTTTTATCTGGATTGGGACTGCATGTATTAAACAAGGGCAGAAATACCGATAGGTCGATGGCCTTTTTTAGAAATAAAGATGTTTACTACTACTATTGTTAACCTAGGATAGGAGAATTTTCATATTGGTTTTTTATCTAGATTAAGACTGCATGTATTAAACAAGGGCAGAAAGACCGATAGGTCGATAGCCTTTTTTTAGAAATAAAGATGTTTACTACTACTATATCGTGATTTGTTATTACAAAACAAGTTAAGAAAATTGAACAATTTTCGTCGTTTAAAAATTAATATTGTTCCTTATAATTAATTAATTATAAGGGGCATTCTTTTGACAACCCAAATTTCAATTGATATTAATTTCAAAAAAATTATTAATCTTGTCGCTTGGGTTTTCATGATCTGGTCAATTTTAATTGCTAATTAGGTGTAAATAACAAATGTTCTAAACATTTATAACACATACACTTCAATAAAACATAATAACATAATTTTCCATGGGAAACATAAAATGTACTAGAGCAAAAATTAAGCCATAAAGAAAGATCGAAATTAGAATACCACAACAAAACGTCGTGATTACAAAATTAAAACGTTATTTTTGCAAATATCAAACATTTTTTAAAAATTTTAAATTACTAAGAAAAAACTTTCGAAAGTTGTTAATACAAGGGGCTGAAGGGGGCATTAAAGTTCCCACAACTTTCTCCATTTAATCATTACCATTTAAATGATAATTACGGGTCACTGAATTTATTTAAAATGTATGAATAATTTAGTTATTATTATATATGTTTTACAGTACTCACAATACATAAAGACGTATATATGGTATTGACTGTATACACATTTAATTATGAAACATAGTTACATGTTTAATATTCTTCAGGGTTATATACCATAAGCCGATAAAATAATATGTAAACGAAGTAAAACAACGCTGTACAAATGACAATTAATATAAACGCGAGACGAAGACAGATTGTTTCCGAGGAAAATACGTTTACTTTAATGCAATGATTAACGGCTTCTAAGTTTTCGTCTGGCGTAAGAGGTTCTAGCAGAGCTTCCCTATTATAAGTTGGCATGGATAACGATATGGCCATTTTATCGCATGCAGCTTTTTCTTCCAAACATACAACTTCTTTTATTTGCTTGCTGCCCACTTTTTTTCACTTTTAATTTGTTTCAAAAAAGTTCGCACTGGATAAGCTGGGGTTGTTGACTGGGGAATGCTGACTAATATGATATCAGAAAATACGATTTTTCGAGAATTGATAAATTTCGCGCATCTCCAACGGTGTGTTACTTGAAAGCAATATATTTTCGATCTTCAAACTATATTTGAAATAGCTACTTAAGTTACCTGCTGCTTGAAACGCGTGTGTATTCTAAACAAATATACGTTCATTCAGATTAAACATTCTGTAAATATATTTTTTTTATTTCCAGGTTTAGTTTCTCAAACAAGCACTGCCTTATATTTTGAATGATTAAATGCTGTTTATCAGTATTAAAACATTGTTTTCGTCCATAGGTTTCTTTACAATATAAATATAATCCATCTGTTTAAACAGAAGCATTTTATGAACTATCTATTAATTTCATTGTTATAAAGAATTATGTTTGTGTGTTATAAAGAATTACACACAAAACCTCAAATGTTATATTAGAAAATGGAATTTCCAATGATAAAAAAATTATACATTTAAAATCCGGGAAATTTCCCCTCTTAAATATAGGCCAATTAAATTAATTCTAGCCATCTAAACAAAGTTCCTATCGATTTCAGAGTTGCCTTTTTTCTGTTGATATGATGTTTGTTTTTTTACTTCAAAATTCGTTCATAACACAGTTTCTTCTTCTCGTGTCATACTCCTGATATAGTCAAAGTTTAGAACAAGAAAATGCAATTTTGGTTTTAAATAAATTTATAATATTATATATAATATATAAATAGCTCGTTTTACATGCTCGTTTAAGGGCAAATTTTTTCCATGATTTTATTTTGCAGACTTATGCTTTTGTGTCCTGAATGTCGGAGATTTAAAACAATGATTCTTTCATGTTTAACTTTTTACTATTATATATTTTTCTATATAATATTAAAATCAACGGCAATATATTTTGGTGGTGTCTTTGCTATTGACCTTTATTCAAATCAAAATTAAAAAGTAAAGCTTGCTAGATATTGCCATGAATTTATAACCCTGTGCATGTCGCAAACTTGAGGAATGATTGATAACCAAATTGCTAAATGGAAGCAATAAATAATGGTATTTAACGATAATGTTCCTGTTTATTCGCATAAGTCTGCCATCGAAAACAATAGGTATCTTATTCCAAAGTTCTAAAACGTTTTTATTGCAGCATGAGGTGTTATGAATGGTGCAGGAAAACAAATGCTAATTTCAATAATTTTTGCTAATTAAAATATAGTGGCACAATTGTGTAATTTCGTTAAATTTCGATATTTATTATATATTTCGATAATTATTATTTATACCAGCGCAGGTAACGATCTTTTGCGGAATTCGGTTTAAGATGATTTCATTATTTTAATCAATGGAATAGTTTTCTAATTGCTTCGCACAGAGTTTCTATAAACTCTGTGTGTCTGAAAGAAAATGTTATTTTTGTTTTATTTCAATAAAACAACCATTGATTTACTCAATAAAAAATTTTAAAATGAAAAAGATAAACATTAAATATGTACGAATATTTTATTGAGTAAAAATCATTACGCCACATGTTTATTCAATATATATAATATTGTAAGCGGAAAGAACGCAAGAACGATAAATGCATCTTAGACCCCTACAACTGGACCATACTGAATCCCCTTTGCCTTACAAGACCAACCAGACAATCCCGCTTCCGTTTCCCTACACCAACGCTACTCGAACACTTACAAACGCAACTGACTACTGGACAATAAAATAATTATTTCTTGTCATTAGAATTGGAAAGTTTATTTAATAAGATTATTAACCTAGAATAAGAGAATTTTCATCTTTGTTTTTTATTTAGATTAAGACTACGTGTATTAAACAAGGGCAGAAAGACCGATAGGTCGATAGCCTTTTTGAGAAATAAAGATGTTTACTACTACTACTGCACCTTAGACTGCAAAATTTCCTTTTCATATCTTCGTAGTAAAGCGGGACCATGCGTAAAATTCCTTATACTCGTATGTAAGCATATCGCCTCAATTTTAGGGCTGTACTTTTTGCTTGCACTAGAATCTGAATTGATTTCGAACAAGGAAATAATTCCACATCTAAACTTAAGATATGGATTATCTAGAAAGGGATTTGAGCCATACTTAAGCGCAAGCTGGAAAGCATATGGGTATAAATCAAGTTTTAAAATACATTACCTCGATGCTTCAGTAGGGATGATTTGCTCTGTTCTAGAAAAACGCATTTTGATAAAGAAGTTGAGAAAATTATCCAAAATATATTGTTCACTTCTCTCTGAATATTACACTTTTTTACGTCAACCATTAATATATTCTTGAGCTTGTCTTTAAAAAACGTAAAATGTTTTTTATATTATTTTCGTTTTTTATTGGTAAAAGTATATGAGGGCAGGTTTACAAACTGTTTAAAAGTAGACACCGCGGTTAATTTTTTTGATTTCTTCAAATGTTTGTTTTTTTATTGGAGCGGCTGCTTGAGATTATAAAAAATAGAACAAACATAAAAGGGCAGATTTTTTACTCCGTTATTAAAATAATTCGGTTCGCAACAGGGGTAAATTGAAAACGAGGTCACATAAAGACAGACGGACAGACGACAAGCAACGGTAACGGCTGAAGCTGCAACATCAACCCCAAAAAGGGTGATTTAGGGGTAGCCGCGCGTCTCAGATTCCATTATTCCTAAGCTCTAACAAAAAAGTCTCCCCAAGTATACCATTCGAGCCGGTTTTTTAGTGAGAGGGGTTAAATCCAGGTGCGACATTCGCTATATACGCGATCTTGCGAACAAAGATCGCAATCAGCTCAATACCAATGGGTTGATGCTTCAGACAACCCCTATCTAACGTAACACTACCACTGTGACACTTGCATTCGACGCGAACGCATTTTCAATCTGTATCTTCGCTATTTAAGTATTCAACATTTTGAAGTATTATATCGCATTTTCAGCAACTGCTCATTCACACGAAGTTTAGCGCTTTAAGTAAATCGTGCGCGCAAAATATGGAAAGCTTCATGAAAACCCAGCGAATGCAAGAGCGCCAAAGGGATTACCATCTTCAAAGGCAAAAATGTCCTACACAAGGTAAGTCGACTGTATGTTTCGCATTAGTTGAGTTTATAGTCTTCATTTTAACGTTAGTTCAACAAAAATATTCACTATTTCAGTAAATATGGAGAAGCGACAGCTTCGTAGAACCAAAATAAGTAGTAGTGAAAAATTAGTAAAAAACTTTATTTGCTATACAAAAGGGTTATTGACTCATTTCGGTCTTTCTGTCCTGGATTACAATGTTTTATGTGAAAAACTATAAACTACGAGCAGAAATTACACCAGCTATAAATTGTAAAAAAAAACAACAACTTTAACTTGAGAGCGATGATAAAAAATACGTAATTTATAATTGAAAATGTTTCAATAGAATTGAGGTTGGGAAGAGGAAACGCGTTCATCTGATCGGTCTTGTTACGCCGGGGAGCTCACGAGGGTCCAATTCTTAGGGTTGTGTTTTCATTTTGAGTGTAAGAATAGTAGTCTTTCCGTTATATTTATCAAATTTGTGCGTCCATGGAGTACTCAATTTAGTGAATTCTCTAGTGGGTTTCTGGGTGTCTACTTTTCGTTATCGGTCTCATTGCTAGCTGCTCTGTTGCGTGTCTGATTTAGTTTTTCTGTGGCATTGGCTCTCCCTATGTGACCGTAATCTATTAATGGCCTGCAGATCGCGTTATGTTTTATTATTGCTAGAGTTTTCTTTATTTTAGCAGAGATTACTTTTTTGATAGTTGAATGTATCAGTAAAACTTCCAAATGCGTCTGACTTAAACAACGCAAACCATCCAGCGGATAAAAATCTCATTCTTTTTTTCCGAATCTCATTCAAAAGCTTTTGATTTTTAACCTACGATGTTCTATTCCTAGCAATTATTTCCTGAATCATCCGTTTATTTCATTGGTTATCAATTCTAGAAAAAAAATAGTTTATAAGCGGCAGTTATAAATACAAAATTGATTCTTAAAAATTTTTAATTCAAGCAAAGTACATAAGGTTTTGCGGTGCATAGCTGTAATTTTTTTAAAGGTGCTTTTTTAAAGTGTGTTATTCAATTTTCTAATTCTTGATAAGTTCTAAATAAAGGAATTATTTTTTTCATAAAATTTGGAAGAAAAGGATTATTGTTTTAATTTGACAAAAACATTTTTAGTGTTATAATGGGTTTTTATTGTTTGTGGATTTTATAATATTTTCTTATTTATTTAAATTGATTTTTCGACAGTCATCTCGAGAAATCAACTAGCGAGTAATTGGTTTTTGCCATTTAATTTGACCGTGAATAATGCGTTTAGACTTTATTATAACATCAAAAATGTGTTGGTCAAATTAAATACAAATATTTAATGACAATAAATAGAATTCTAAAGAACTATCAAGGAACACACCTTCAAATATAGCAAAAATATTTGATTTCTTATATAAAAATTCAAACCATATTTCTCATTACTAATCTAAATGTCGAACTAGACATAATTACAATTGGGGAACGAATTTTAGAAGATGTTGTCAAAGCGTCCTCCGTCTTGTACAAAAAATAGGCTGTATTTTTCGGAAAACGTATTCGAGTTGCTTTATTAAGCACATTAGAAGTATTCTTTCAAATTTTGAAGAAAATAACGAAAAATATATTATTCATCAAAGCGTTCAGAAAAGTAAAGGAAACTATAAAATGAGAATTTATTAATCCATGAAATTTAGATTAGATTTTAGGCTTCTAAAACTACCTATTCAACTTTTAAAACGTAATCTGTGGAGATTCTGTTCGCCTCATTTAGCTCTCTGCGTATGAAATAACCATTTTATTTACTATTAATAATATTTAAAGAATGTTTAGAACGATATGTAGAAATTAAAATCATACCAATAACAACGTGTTAAACTAATTATTCAATTGATTTTAGTTGTTAATTAAATTATGTGTAAAATGCAGTATAGAGCACACATTGAACAAAAAGACCATACTAAATGCCTCCACATTTAAATTAATTCTGTATCAACCAAAACTATTAATACTATTCGTTCGTTATTTTATTTCATGTTTTATTTTGTATTGTTATCAATTGTTTCTCCTGTCTTGTATGGTATGCAATACAAGACATCTTAATCAACTAGAAAGTACTTAATTAAATCATCTAAATGAGAGGTAACTTGCTATATCCAAATAACGCAACAAAAGCAAGTAATAATTACTATATAAAATGAATTTAATTGAATAGAAATAAATTATAAGAAATAACATCCAAATTTTAGTCTCGGATTTTAGGGTTATCCTTATATTAATAGTTACCTACTTACTTAAAAGTATGGCATTCCAGCTACCACCTTTAATTTAAAGAAGAATTACGGCAAAAACTAATAATTGAATAAGTAATAACAGACCAGGTCATTTTCTATTACCAAAGAACATTATAAATTTGTGTGAAAATTGTAATATGTATAAAATATGTATAATACCCCACAACTGGACCATATTGAATCCCCTCTGCCTTACAAGACCAACCAGACAATCCCGTTTCCGCTTCCCTACATCAACGCTACTCGAACACTTACAAACGCAACTGACTACTGGACAATAAAATAATTTTTTCTTGTCATTAGAATTGGATAGTTTATTTAATAAGATTACTAACCTAGAATAAGAGAATTGAGAGAAAGACCACATGTATTAAACAAGGACAGAAAGACCGATAGGTCGATAACCTTTTTTAGAAATAAAGATGTCTACTACTACTATGTATAATATTAAGCCGAGTTCAACCAAGAGACTGTGAAAACATTAATTTCATTTACCAACATATAATTTAAACAATACATAAGAAGAAGGAAAAATTGCAGAGAAAGAAAAAAATTTATTATATCAAAAATATACTAATTAATTTTAAAAAATTAATTCATTATAAAAGTGTTTCAGCTTTTTGATAATTTTAAGCAAAAAGTTATTTGAAACATTGGTTAATCTACTGATGAACCTCGGAAATTTACTTCAATTCAATAAAAATCAATTATTTATTGAAATGAAATATATTTACCGGGGACCAAAAGACGCATTAAACCGAATGAAAAAATGGAGAGTGATACTTAATACGCTTAAATAATTTACAACTAACTAATGCTAATAAAAAATGCATATCTAGGCAATTTTAAAATTTTAAAAGCGATGAAAAAATAGTTTCTCCTTTAGAGCCCTTGCAAAAGGTGCATCCACATTTAACCAAAACAATAACTTCCAGTAACCCTGTTTGTTCGTTGTCTTGTTCCCGATTCAAAGAGTAAAAAACTGACAATAGGTTGACAGCTGCCGCACACCTTTTCTCGTATTACTCTTTCAAATATAAGAATGGGGACGCTATTTACAATTTTTTAGGGGTTGGGACGCACACATAGAGGTTTTTAATCGCGAACTTTAACAAATTGGTTCCAGGATTTAAGTAGGTACACAAAATAGCGCATGGGGTGCGTTAGTATGAAATATGTTCATTTCATGACTTTCGTTTTTTCCTTGCACATTGTGATGCTTTGTTACTTGATATGAACTTACCTATATGCGTATAAAGTACCTAAAAATTACACTTAATGCTAGATATGTAAATATATTTGTTTTCTGAATTTATTCTCCTATTTATAAAAATAAATATACAAAACAATCCTAAAATCGATTCATGAATTCCTAAAGGGGAGCGATTGCAATTTTGCATGGCTAATATCTGCATTGCAGGCATAATCCTATTGGTAAATCGGTCGGCAAGTTTTAGCCAATCCAATCGACAGCTCGCGAGCGCTGACAGGCCCTACAGCTCTAAAATAGAGTCGACATATTCCAATCAAATATAAGTTGGTTCTTGTAAAGAGTAAATAAAAACCTTGATGGGTTAAATTGATTGCAATCTTTTTTACTAATACGAGGGCGAAACTGTTGTAATTCTCGTTGGAACTAGCCCGATTTTTTAAGACCTCAACCACGTAAAAGTGAGCATATTCTTCATTAGAATATTGTGAAAAGTGCTCGTAGTATTCCCCTGGCATATCACATTATACCTTTTATGAAAATGTATGGAATTCTTTTATTTCTTTTTTTCAGAACGCGGAAACGCTCTGGTTAAAATTGGCAACGCTTGCGATTGGACGTGAATATTTAACTTCACACCAATTCCATTTATCGCTGGGCAAACAGGGCGGAGTTATGCGGGGGTTGCAATTTGGAGCCGCCTCTATGAATATCAACCCCGGAACAGTCATCGCGGTCATAAAGTCAGTTCAGTTTTCGGTGTTTACCTGAAAACACATAGATTTCTACCTAACAGTTTTCACGTAAAGGTAAGTTCAACATTGTAGTTATCAACCCTTTAGACATAGTTGTAGGTTTAGGTAATTATTTGGTATAACACTGCTATTTGTAGATATATAAAAAAGATATGTTGCAAAATTTGGTAAGTAGAACATCATTTTTGACTACCATCAAACAAACTAAGTTGACCTTTGAAGTTGTTGCTAAATCTGGAGAGAATGATTGATATTTCAAACTGTATTTGTATTTATGTATTTTTAACTCATAATTATGCAACAAAGTCCCCTATACTCTATAGAATTCCTAATACAATGTGGCTGAGTCCCATGAAAATGAACACTCCCATGAAAATGAAATTGCATTTTAACATAGTTTTTATATATAAATAGTGATAAATTTTATATATAAATAAAGTGTACCAATATTTGCGTCATTATAGAATTGTATTTCTAGATAGTTCTAAACCCAAAGCCCATAACTTTTTATTTAAACTTGATGCCGCCAAACCTGCTTGTTTACATTGTAATTATAATTGTTTCGAATAAAATAACAGTGAAATAAGCTTCTGATAAGGTCCAAAATGGCGAAACTTTGCCGGTCGACTGTCTGAAAAAGGCTCAAAAGCCCTGAAATACAATATTGGTACCAATATATAAAAGATAACGATTTGAGCAAACCGGATAAAACTGAAACATAGAAAGTGCTAATTTGAAATGTATTCGACAATAATACAAAAATGTATTCGACCATCGATAATAACTACCTATCGAAATTAGTTAACTTGTACTTATACAAATTTAAAATACATCGAGATTACCGATGTTTTAATATCTTTTTGTTTTCGAACTATTTTCGGTGACAAATTATGACCTCCAGGGTTTTAATTTTATAAGGTTTGTAAAATTACGTTACCTTTCATATATTGGTACAAATTTGGTATTTCAAGGCTTTTATCATCACTTGTACTTCCACTTACAAGGTTAAACTTCTTTCTATTACTTTAGATTACGAGCAATAAGAACATGTAATGACACAGAAAAAAATTGCAAATACACCTGAATATGTAAGTACATTTTTGACGATTTAGAATTTGAACTTTTTGAGTCATCTATAACTTATTTATGTCCAACTTTTAACTCTTCCACGCGAATCTCCCCTTTACACATATCAAAAATCATCAATAGATTACAAAACAGTAAGATTTCCACGTGCACCCATTTTTCGTAAGCCTCACATACAACAAAAGCTTATATACCTATTTTCTATAATTTCCGGCCAATAAAAATGAAGGTAATTTTCGTAAATGGTATTTTTTCTAGCCCTGCAGATTTAAAATTTTACGACTTACCTACTCCAACCCTGCTGTTTTAAGGGCCGAATTAAAGAATAATGACACCCTTATCAATCTCAATAAGAACGATGTCACGCCCTAAAGCAAGCATCGTTGTCCGATAATAAGTTATTCAAGTGAAATGTCAGCTACTAGAAATTTTAAAATCACCCTCCTGTTAGCTTGTCAGTCTTGGATTTTGAGAGCCCTCCGGTAAATTATTGGTAGTTATTAGAAATTTATAAATTTCTGATTCGAAAAGGGTGGGATTCAGTTGCTTTCATTATTTTAAGATACATAACATAGCTAACCACCTTTAAACTATTTGTATAAGGATATATTTACATATGTCCTTATAATAATATAATGTTTATTTTACAATATTAACACTATATTGGCACGTCGATTGTTTTGACGTATGAGATAATAATTTGATTTGATAAAAAGGCTATTAAACCTCAAATCATGACTTATTTGTACTAGTTAACTGTATGATTGAATAAGTTTAACTAATTTCATTTTTGTTATATTTTCAGATAACTCTCGGGGAAAATGAGAAATTGCAGAAGCATAATTCATGTGTGATTTTGATTGTTGCTCAGAAAGCCTTTAATTTGATACTGACTTTCGGGTTTCAATCAATTTCGCACGTGGTGTTAAATGGGCGCCCAACCATTGAGTGTAGAAGTGATTAACGATTGATGATGATCTTTACAATAGATTAAGGCCTTTATTTAGACTTATGAAATCATTTATCAAGCTAAGGTATATTTGGTTTACACGATTTAGGCGGTCTTAAACTTAAATTGGCTTTATTTCGAATAAAGTTTCGACTTTGGTTGCGCAACAGCTTTGTTGCTTAAATATCTGCGTTAATGTTGTTAAGGATTAGTTGCCACATTTTTAGAGTGTAGAAAATGTAATTTATATATATATTCCGTAAAATTAATTTTAAAAAGCTTACTAGGTTATCTCATACTTAAGCGTATTAAGTACAATTTAGGAAACTCCTTATTGCTATATTTACATTTTGGTAGCAGAAAGTAAAGTTCATATGGCAAATAAACCCAACTTAAAATAACACATTGTTTTGCAGGTCCATTGCGAATTAATGTATATTTGTCTATGAACAACTAACTTACTATAATACTGTATTAACAATAGAAGCTATAATTTATTTGAAACTACGTGTAATAAAATAATTGTATACCAAGAATATGGCAAATGAGCCTAATTTCTACTAGTGATAGTAATAAGGCTGGCATGCTTTAAATTTAGAAAAAAAATTCTTCTTCTTCTTCTTGAGCCTATCTAGGTCCACTGCTGGACGAAGGCCTCTTCGACGACTCTCCACGAATTTCTGTTCTGTGCTACTGGGCACCATTGTCTTCCTGTGCCATTTGACATAGTCCAGCCATCTTTTCTGGGGTCTTCCCACACTCCTCTTTGTTCCTCTAGGTCTCCAATGCACCAGTCTTATTGTTCACCTGTCTGTATTCTGCCTTGCAACGTGTCCTACCGATTGCCATTTGAGTGTCATTATTCATTTGATAATATCTGTTAGGCCTGTTCTTTCTCTGATGATTTCGTTGGGGATTCTCTCTTTTAAGCTCAAACCGAGTATTCTTCTCTCCATCGATCTTTGTGTAACTCTTTTGTGTGTCTTTCTACACTTTTTTGTGTAAGCGTGACAGTTTCTAAGCCATCAGTAGCCACCGGCAGTATGCACGTTTCATATAATTTCCGTCTGAGTAAAATTGGTATAGTAGGGTTACTAAAAATGTAGTTCAGCCGGCCGAAAGCGGCCCATGTCAGTTCTATTCTTCGCGGTCTGATTTTCTTTCTAGCCTTAATTTGTGACCCAGGTATACGTAATGGTTGACGTTTTCTATTAACTGATTATTTATGTTTATTTGTATATTTTCTCGGCTCATGATTTTAGTCTGCTGAATATTCATTTTCAGTCCCACATCGGTTTAGGCCTGTTAGAGTTGATGCAGCATTGTTTCTAGTTCGTTTTGTCAGTACTGATCACTATAACGTCGTCTGCAAATGTCAAGTGGTTCAGGTATGTCCCATATATTTTAATTCCTTTATCTTGCCAAGGCAATTTTTTGAATACTTCCTCCAGAGCAAGGGTAATTAGTTTCGGAGACATTGGGTCTCTCTGTCGGACGCCCCTCTCGATGGGAATTTTGTCTGTTATCAGGTCTTCATCAATTAGTACTCTTAGGGGTGCTTTTTCGTAGATATTGCTTATTAGTTTAGAGTATCTTGAGTCTATTCTAGCTTCATCCAGTGCTCTAAGTACGGCCCAAATATCAATGAAATCGAAGGCTTTCTGATAGTCTACGAAGGCCAAGAGTATGTATGTCGAAGAAAAATATTAGTTAAAGTATAATAAGTAAGTAAGTAATAAGTAAAATAGTACTTAAACACAAAAAGATTTGAAATAATTCTGTAGTCAATATTATTCTAGATACATTCATTTTACATCTAGCCAAAATTTTTAATTTCATACCAGTTTTCCGAAATTTCGATGCCTTTTCTTTATTATCAAACTTGCAATCTTAATTCATGAAAGAATATCTGTCTGGTTTCAAGCTTAAATACGAAAATTACAAAATGTGAAAACTCAACCTAGAATTTGGACAACTGGTCATCGTCCAACTAAATAAATATGTGGGACGGCTTGCAAGCTACTGGATGAAAAAATGCTTCTGAGGCTATGAATTTAGACTTTTAGACCAACAAACTTTTATCCGATTTTAAAACTTTTTAATAAATATACAGGGTGTCCCGTAAGCACATGATCAAAAGGATACTGCGATATTCTTTGAATCAAAACAAGACGATCTGGCCTAACTTTTATGAACAAAAAATATCTGGCTCCCCTGCAATTGATGGTCAAAGTTCTTCAAAAAAATTCTCTTTTTTGAAATATCGGGGGACTAGTACGATGGATTTTAGTGAAATTCGCTGTGAATTTGTTCTTATGTAAGGCTCATATTTCGATGAAATACCTGAGTTCATACGCTTTGGGCAAATGGTGAATTCTTGAGTATCGTGGTACAAAAACTACCAGAACTTTTTATTTGGTGGATGGAATCAACTTTTTTTTTGAGTTACAGTATATACAAACAACAGAACAAATTGCACTAAGACTAATAACACGAATAAGACACCCCCAAAACCCACTACACAACCCCCCCACCCAACTACTATACGAACGCACAAACATGACAAAGATCTCGGAAAGACTCATACAGCTACAGACAAAATGGACAAACAACCCCTACAACTGGACCATACTGAATCCCCTTTGCCTTACAAGACCGACCAGACAATCCCGCTTCCGTTTCCCTACATTAACGCTACTCGAACACTTACAAACGCTACGGACTAGTGGACAATAAAATAATTTCTTCTTGCCACTGAAATCTTATTTATTTAATAGTATTGTTAACCTAGAATAAGAGAATTTTCATATTTGTTTTTTATTTAGATTAAGACCGCATGTATTAAACAAGGACAGAAAGACCGATAGGTCGATAGCCTTTTTTAAAAATAAAGATGTTTACTACTACTACTTAAAAATCATTTCCTTCGGTGTTGTAGCGACAAAATTAAGACGAGAAGAGTTAACGATCAATAGCCGAGAACTTCAAAAAATAATTATTTATTACAAAAATGAGAATTGCAATTGTTAACAATTACATATGACTGTATTTCAACTTAATTCAAAAGACATTCCTGGGTTCCAGTCAATTTTATTGTTTATTATTTACAATGTTACAAATACGTTTCGGTGTCTTTCTCCACCATCATCAGTTTGTATGTATGGCTGTTTCCACCTTCACCTTTGGCAAGCAATTTGAATTGCTGCATGACATAAGGCCCAAGGAGGATGTTACCGATGATCCCGGCCCAAATATGAATTCGAAATTCCTGAAAGTTATTAATATGCCTCGCATGAGGGTTGTCTTCTGCATAATGGTGAAAATTATGGGAATTCAAAACACCACTTGTGGTGAAACCGGCTTCATCAGTGAACAAAATTCTACTAGTGAAGTTTGGGTCACGTGCCCGCGCATCTTCAATAAAGCGACAAAATTGAAGTCTTCTTCCAAAATCAAGTAGTAAAAGTTCCTGAACAGGTGTCGCATGATAAGGATGGAGGAGCTGCTACCTTACGATCGATGAACTGTACTTTTTGGTATATCCAAGAATTCACCACTTGCCCAACGCGTATGAACTCAGGTGTTTTATCAAAATATGAGCCTTACATAAGAACAAATTCACAGCGAGTTTCCCTAAAATCCATAGGACCATTCTCCCGATATTTCAAAAAAGAAATTTTTTTTAAAGAACTTTGACCATCAATAGCAGAGGAGCCAGACAATTTTTGTTAATAAAAGTTGGGTCAGGTCGTCTTATTTTGATCCAAACAATATCGCAGTACCCTTTTGATCATGTGTTTACGGGACACCCTGTATTTTTTGAATCTCAATTTTCTTGCATATATACTTGAAATAACGAAAAGGAAACATTGAATTGTATTCAAATGGCTACTCAACAATTTGCAGCCAAGACAAAACAGAATTTAGTTCGAAAATTTAATAAGAAAAATGGACATTGGAAGTTATTATCAAAATACTTCTGAATGCAGATACATTCTATTTGATTTTCAAATTCAAATATCTGAAGTTGGATAAGCAGCATCTTAAAGATAAGATGAAAAGTTTTTATCTGCGTAGTAAGAACTAAATGGTGTTCTATGAAGAAAGGAAAAAAAGCTTCAAGCTGGAAAAAGACTGTATTTTCAATATTCAATTTCATATGACTTGTAAATCGCTAGTTGAAGCCTAATGTTCAACTAAATATAATTACCTAATTAAAATTAGGTAATTCGGCAACCAGGATTCTAATACACGTGAATAACCACGTTCTTAGAATATCCAAGAGTTTGTTCTGATTTGAGCGTGTATTCACACAAAAATATTAATTCTAGAATTAACACACATCTAGCAAAACTATACGGTTGATAATCAGATAAACAAATATTTGTATATTTTCAAATAACTCAATAGAAACTTTCATTCCTGAAACATTTTTTTATGAATATCATTTTTTAAATAGAATACATTGCATATTTTTATATCATTAATATATTTGAATTTTCTAACTTAATGTGTTTAGTTTATTTAAACCTTATAATGTTTGATATATGCTCCGTTTAAACATTTTATCACAAAAATTCGGGATTTAGTTAAGTACGCATAGACTGAGGAATAAGAAGCGCTTATGTTTAAAGTGTAATTTCACAGAATTATTTTTAATCAACACATTTCCTTTTTCTTTTTCCCCTGAACAAGGAATCCCGCAAGGATCCCCGCTCTCACCATTCCTATATAATATATACTGCCATGATATCTACAAAAACCAAATAGACAAATCAGCATACATATTACTATACGCCGACGATACTGCACTAATAGTTCACGACAAAACCACTGAAAAAGCGACTAAAAGACTCCAAACCCTAACGAACCATACAATGCCATGGTTCTATAAATGGAGACGACTAAAACGCGACAAAAAATCAACTTCTACTCACAAACCACAGACTCAACGCTAACTCCCCTACAATAATTGCAGACGGCCAAACGACAGAACCAAAGAATGACATAAAATACCTAGGAACCACCATTGACCACAAACTTAAATTCACTAAACACATACGAAACATTAGGGCAGAAACAATAAGGAGAACAAAACACTTCCGATCACTAACCTACAAAGACAGAGGAATTAGCACAAACACCGCCACCAAAATATATACAGCTATTTGTAGACCCTTGCTAGACTATGGACATATACTCATGACCAACGGAACAGAAAGGACAAAACGTTATATACAAACAACAGAACAAATTGCACTAAGACTAATAACACGAATAACACACCCCCAAAACCCACTACACAACCCCCCCACCCAACTACTATACGAACGCACAAACATGACAAAGATTTCGGAAAGACTCATACATCTACAGACAAAATGGACAAACAACTCCTACAACTGGACCATACTGAATCCCATTTGTCTTACAAGACCAACCAGACAATCCCGCTTCCGATTCCCTAAAGAAACACTACTTGAACACTTACAACGCAACTGAACCAACCTGCTGGGCATGGTGAAGATTCAGATTAACTTTAAGATTTAATCGTCAACCTCTCTTTTATTTTTTTTATACTAAGTTGAACTGTTTAGAATAGTTTCGATGTAAGCTAGCATAAGATAATATGTTGTATTATACAAGGGCAGAAAAACCGTGGGTCGATAGCCTTTTTCTAGGAAATAAAGATTTTTTATATATTATATATATATTTTTAATCAAAGGGTATATTATCGTGCTCTAACGGGTTCCATTTAAATTCGGCAAAGGTACCTGTTTCAAACTTATTTGAGCATAGTTTTTCGCACCATGCTTGGTTTTGGAAACATGCTTTTACTCTTTCTCCGAAAATAAAATACTAAATTCTTTAGCCCTGAAGATATCTAAAAGTATAGCCGATAGGCCCAAGTAAAATAAAAAAAAATCGTTTTACGCTATTTGACCCGAAAAAACCAGTAAAACGCATTTTAATCCCTGTACATTCGTGAACTGGTTAACAAAATCTGATTTTTAAAAAAATGGTCTTGTCATATGAAATGAAATAAGTTAACATTTTTTTTACTAAAAATATTGCTTCTTTTAAGAATCTGCTTTAGAAGTTGGAACATTATCAAGGAAAAGTACTGAAGATGCCCTATTTGCTAAGCGATTTGCTCTAAAATTATTAAATTCGATCTTTTCATGCGTGGGTATAAGGCTTTTTTTCTGCATTAATAATTTCAAACTAACAGCCTGGGGCGTCACGAATAAAGGGTCTGCTACGTAAATAGTGCACTTACTTTTTGTTTGTGATTTTTCTTAATTTTTTTTTTTCAATCAAATTCCTTAAACGAAAATAGTTTTAAGTCAAAAAGAGTATTTTCAACTTGTAAGGATAGACCGTTTTCCAGAAAATGGGTTATTGAAAACCAATGTTAGAGCCCTCTATGATTCACCACTGTCAAGAATCAGCCCCGACAGAGGTGGAGGGCAGGCAATCGTTTTTTGATTTTTAAAAATTCCGTTAGTGGGGGAGTGGTTAAGGGTCATAAGAAGGGTAAGGCCCATATGCGCATAGCGATCGGGTCCTTTGTGTTGAGACCACACCCTTTTTTGGTGAATATAGTAGAGTTCAGTTATTCGTATGTTTGGAGTGTTTTTGTCTGTCTATTAAAGAAGTAAAGCAATTTTAGCTTCTTATTTCGAACCGGGTGGTGGAGTTAAGGCGGGTAGTTTTATCGGACACAGCAACCAATGCAATTTACAAGGGCAACGAAATATATCTATAACTGTTATATTGTAAATGTTTGTCATGTTATTAAACTGTTAGAAAAAAACAGTTTTTATGCACCATTTCATAATTGCGGAAGCATTAAAATGCTGACAGTAAATGGTTTAGACATAGAATATGACGGTAAATGGTTTAGACAAAGTATGCGACTACTAAAAGATGTTCCTTGGTACTACTAGGTTTTTTCAGTCAAACGCGGCAAAACTAGTCTAATAAAATACCTGGTATTGGAAACATGCTTTTACCCCTTATCCGGACAAAAAAACAGTTCTTCATTATTGTCACTTCTACATGGACAGTGTGAACAAGTTTACATGAAGAACAAAATTAAAATGCTTCGCCTTCCGATCTATAGTGATAAAGTTTACAAAAGATGAGGATTTCTATATTTCATTTTCCAAATCACACAAGATTGACACCACTAATATTTGGTATACCATTTGCCCTAATTATGTGCCATTAAAAGCAAAAAATTAAAATTCGGTAATCAATTAGTGGCGGAGAAGTGTCTAATGAGTAACATTGTTTAAAAAAATATTTTTTATCATTAGTAAAATGAACTAATAATAATTGCAATTTTTGATTAAATAGCGGCAGAGTATGAAAAAACTTAAAGGACAACTTTTATTCAGAGTTAAATTGTACGTTAAATAAAGGGTTCAAATTAAATGTTTTGCAGGGTCGTGTATCTTTTATTTCTAAAATAAATAATGTTACTCGTTGGGCATATATCCGCCAATAACTGACTGATTACCGAATTTCAAATTTTCAATGGCACTTAGTTAAGACAAAGGGTATACCAAACATGCTGGATATCAATCCTGCATGATTTGTAAAATCATATTTTGTAAATTATCGCCCTTTAGCTTGGAGGCGAAGCATGTTAAACCCCATTTTCTCCAAAAAAAAAATTGTGTCTCATAACGGCAGGGAGGAGATCAAGGAAGGTTAAAGTGCAGCAAGTCGGGCAGTCCTATGAAATTAAAAGTTCCAAAAAACGACCCCATAATTTTACATTTGATATTGAAAAATTGTGTACCAACAGTTTACAACCGTTAGGGCCAACAGTTTACAAAAAAAATAAGAAAATGTACCTTAGCTTTTCGGATTTATTGCTCTTGAGACTAAACTTTTGCTTTAACCAAAATGGAGAAAAGACAACTGTCGAAACTCTCTATCGGAATGATTCTTCCGACTAAACAGTTACATCCGAGATATAAGCTGCTTTAAACTCTTCCATTTTTACTTCTAACTCTTTAGATGTTACATATTTCTGAGTCCAGATAATTAGTGCCAGACACTTCTTAAGGCTTGCTATAAAAAAGGTCTATCGACTAAGAAAAGTTTAAAGTTTTCGCGGCAATCGTCTGAAAAACTCATGGATTTCGTATTATTAAGTCGTCGTCTGTGGGAGTTTTGTCCAAATGTCTCACTAACCGGCATGTTTAGCAGCTTCAAAGAAGGGTTCACTTTACCAGCTTATACACTGGTCAAACGACGACTAACTAAATAAATTTAACCGTTTATGAGATAGAGGCTGTTTAGACTTAAGCCTCAAAATTCTTGACAAATCTCCATTGACGAAAGGCTCAGGATGTTTTATCGAAAAGATCATTACAACCTGAGAAATGGCGTTTTAAAAAGTGCAGACGGCTGGACGATGGCTAAGTCTTACTTTGATCTGATATAGCAGAATATAGTTGCCAAAATATTCTTTCCAAATACTCTTTACAATGTCTATAGTTTTTTCAACCTCTTTTAGTTTAAATCAAAGCATAAAAAAATAATTTTAGGAGAGCCCAGGTGCAATTTCAATGTGTGTTTGATAGATTCTCTCGTAAGCGGAATCTATAGTGTATGTGCTAAGTTTCAACTTTATATATTGGAAACTGCGAACTGGGAACTATTTTCATGTCACGTTTAATAAAAGCAGCAGCCAGGTTTCACGTACATGAAATAAGTGGGTCTGGTCTATTTGTTACCACCAAGAGAAAAACTTAAACTAATTCAATGCGACATTTTTTTAATTAACCAATATATCATACAACGTCACTAACTGCTAACTGAGAGCAAAAACGGATGTCTTGAAGCTCCCGATAATTGAAAATTTAAGTCCGACCAAGGATGACAAATGGGCGACTATTACCACTAATTAATATCAAATACATTCAGCTGGTCCGCAATGTGGTTAAAAGTAAACGTCTTATATAACGACTCAAGAAATTCAAACGTCTTATCTACTTTTTGAAATAAAATATGTTTCGGGATTGTTGGTTAAAAAAAAATATTGACTAAAAAAAGTTCATTTTATTTCAACACAAATCATAATTTTTCAATTCCTACGGATATATCTAACAAGCTATAACAAGAATGATGCCTATAAAAATACGTAGTCTGATTTGAAATAACTTCAAATCATTTCGAACAATGCTGTCTCAAAGGAACAGGAGATTTCAGTACAATAATATTTAACAAACTCTAATATAAGTAATAATTAGTCGACACTGGCAAGACAGAGACAAGTGCGGCTGGGGATATAAATCTGAAAAAAAAACACATTCATACGGCATGGTATTCCATTACATAAAATCCCATATTATTACCTGAACCGAGTGATTTCTTCCGCAATATCCATCATTTTGGACTTGCACCGGAATCGAAGCATCAATTCTATTGAATCCTCCAAATCTGCTTTCATCAGAATTCATCACGATCTTGAGAGTCCCAGTTCCTTCAATGCCCACTTTGTAATCGGGGAAACTTTTGGTAGGATGAAAATTAAATGCAAAGAGGCAACCAGCTCTTTCAAAAACGATAATTTTATCATCTTCATGTTTAAGACTAACATACGCAGGGCCCGCACCAAGCCAACCATACCTATAATGACAAAATAAAAATAATTGCTAGTTAATAAGGGAAACGCTGTGACTTACTTTTTCTCAGTTTCGTTCATTGCTTCATCCCAATTATTTAACCATTTGTACTTTAATAAATCGTCATCGACTAAATTCCACTGTCTTCTGGCGTAATGGTATGAACTGTTATTACCTTCTCTTGGAAAATCTAACCATTCTGGATGGCCGAATTCGTTGCCCATAAAGTTAAGCCAAGCTTCGCCTCCGAGGGCGTGAGTAATGAAGCGAATCATTTTATGTAGAGCGATTCCACGATCAATAATAGCTGATGGTGGCGAAGTGATGCTCATATGAGAATACATTTCCTTGTCCATTAGCCAGAAAGCTATTGTTTTATCTCCTACAAGTGCTTGGTCATGCGATTCCGCATAGGCCACATTAGGTTCCATCCAACGTCGATTGGTCAAAGTATGGACAATGTTACCTAAATTAAAATTTTAATGCCACTCGCGTCTCGGTAATATACAGATTATCTTACCCATATTCCAATCTTCATCTTTGCATTTTTTGAGCAGCTCAATCCACTTGTCCGGAATAGCCATGGCAAGACGATAGTCAAAACCTAATCCTCCTTCATCAACTGGGCGGCAAGTACCGGGCATTCCAGAAACATCTTCAGCAATCGTAATGCCATCCGGGTTAAAATAATGTACAGTGTGGTTTGCGAGCATTACATACACTATGCCTTCAGTATCAACATTTAAACCGAAGTATTCATCATAGTGACCACTGAATCCTTGGCCGATACCTGCAAAAAGCGATTGGAACAAAGTCGCATCGGCGCTGGCAAACTCGACATTGATACCTCTGGAATGGTATAAAATTGATGTGCATCCATCAAATCGAAATCCATCAAAACGATATTCTTCCATCCACCAACGGATATTTGAGAGCAAAAATCGCAGAACTTCATATTCACGATAATTGAATAGCCTCGAGTCCCACAAAGAATGAACGCCACGACTTCCAGCGTGAAAAAAGCAAGAATCGCTGCCATCGAACATATTAAGTCCATCCATAACATTCTTAGAAGCATGAGAGTGAACAACATCTAATAAAACGGTTAAACCATACTCATGCGCTTTATCGACTAGCCTTTTTAAAGCATCCGGATTACCATATCTAGGCAAAAATTATCGTTCTGAAATACATTTTTGTTTGAGATGTTCGAAATTAGCTAACAATTTGCTGGAAATGTATGTGCACCATACCTGCTTGAAGCAGCGTAAAAACTGGTAACTTGATATCCAAAACTAGCATAATAAGCATGTTCCATGATCGCCATTACTTGAATAACATTGTAACCCTGTTTTACAATACGCGGAAGAATGTTGTCAGTAAAATTATCATAAGTGCCAACTCCCTGTTCAGATGTAGCGATACCCACATGACATTCATAAATTCGTAGACTTTTTGGCTTTGGTGGGGCTTTGTGCTTAAATACATAGCGCTAAAAATGTAAGATAATATACTTTACAACTCCATAGTTATAAAAATAAAGGTTGCGTCTTATAGGTTTCGCTCAAATTTGCTGGCGGGAAGCAAACTTTGTAGAATATAAATGATTGAAGATGTATTTTTGCAAACTTATTCTAATATTATTTACCTGCTCTTGTGATGGATTATAAAACAGCTGTTTATAAATGGTTCCTTCTGATTTTGGCGGTTCTACTACATATGGAGCATATGGTGAAAGCCTATCTTCCTTTTGATGATCTTGCGTTAACACAACAACCTAACACAAATATTTACATCAATGAAGCAAATTGAGTTAGAGTGCCAGAAGCAAATGTTCTACCTTCACTTCTTCAAGATGTGAAATAGCGGGTTTTCCTTCAGCGTTTGCTGGTAGAACGATTTCCCATTTTCCAAATTCAAGTTTTTTATAAGGATGGCTATTTCGATCCCATTTGTCTAAAAGGGCAATTATACAGAAAGCCACTCAAACTCCATTTAGTTTTACAGCAGAAAGATAACAGGTTTTGTAGCTACTGATCCTTACTAAAATCTCCAGTCAGAAAAAGCCCTAAGGCATTTGGCGCCCATTCTCTGCATATTATAGAATTATCTGGCTGAACATGCATCCCGTAGTACTTATATGCTTCAGTAAATTTGTCAAATCCACCAGCATTTGTTGAAATTTCATCAAGATGATCTTTAAATACACCATAACTGCAAGGAAACGCATACATAATAAAAGCTAAATGTATTTGATATATATAGAATATTTAGGCTATCTATATTGGTTCGCTTCTATAAAACAAATGTTTTTACGTGTATTTTTTTAAATTTCATCTTGGATATTGATAATGTTGAAATAAAAACATGCGAAATATATTTGTTGCAATATTTACTGAAAATTATTTAAACGAAGTATACATGTACGAATTAAGAAGCTTTCTAATTTGCAGAAAAAAAATCTGGTATTAACTGAAAACTAAAAATTAATTAAATTCGCCAGCACTTCTTTATTTGAATTTATTGCTGATACATTGGACCACATGAACTAACCCAAACCCAACAGGTTTGGGAACTAGTATGCATACATATAACAATTTGTCATTTATTTATATTTTATAGTCTTGATTGCAAACGAGTCGCATTCATGACGCTTAATATTAAACCTATATATGTAATTTGCAGCGCCGGGTTATGGGTTATTTTTGAAACGGAACAAGCATCCGTTTGATAGCTCAGGGATTAAAGGGCCCAATCAAAAGTCCCAAAAATGTTTTTCTCAATAAATCCTTAATAATTAATAATCTGTAATTAAGGTCTGTTCTAAGGGGCCCTCCATAAATTACGTAAGACCTATAGGGGTGGGTGGGGTGCGAATTAGAGTCTTACGCAATATTATTTTGAATTTATTTTCAATCGAAAAATACAAAACTCGTAATGTATAAATGTTTACAACGCTTTTTTGAATTTGAAAATGCTGCGCGTTCGGCACACGCCCTTCTGCTTCACGTGAAACAACTGTTTAAAAACTAATATTACGTTACTTATAATGAAGCGATAAATATATTTCTATATAACATTTCAAACAGTTAATTATTTTGGTGAAATTATCTTTAATGAAAAAAAAATTAAAAAATGTAGATTAAGGTCTTTCTCAAAGAATGAAAAAATAGTTCGTAATACAACGTAGGGGGCAGGTGACTAGTTAAAAAAAGACCTTACTTAATTAATATGGACAGCCCCTAAAACCGGCACTGGTAATATGGATAATTTAAACATACATATATATATGGGGTGTCCCACCGAGAACCGCCGCGATCGATATCTGGCAAACTAGAGAGTTTTGAAAAAGTTGAGTTTGAGTGGAGAAATTTGAAAATTGTACATTATACGTAAGTCATTGGGGGCAAGCGATCTAAAATATTTTCAAAATGGCCACACTTCCGGTTATACCGGAAGTCGGTATCAACTTGCTTATTTTAAATGGAACACCCTATATATTATTACATTTTTTAATTCTACTCCAAATTATAAATCTATTTCATGTTCAGTAGCAAATACCTAAGTCTAACCGTTTTTGATATATTTGAAATTTTATGTAAAAAATTACAGTTGCAACCACTCGAATAATTATTCATTTTTCCTATAAGGAAATACGTACTACTTAATTTGAGTCGCATTTCCTGTTGAAAAGGACTTACTTTAATGGAATTTCGACAAAATTTTGATAACTATTGATACAAAGTGATTAAAAAATAAGTTTGAAAATGACATTGAGAAAACCGCCCAAAATCAAGCTTTTTAAATAGAAACCCCCATTTTTGATAATTTTATCTTATTCAGTGTTAAAATTAGTGATTATAACTTTATCACATTCTCCATAAATAATAAATAAGTTTAAATAATCTTCGCTTGAACAATTTAGGCGACACTGACACGACTAACTGACAGCTGTAAGCATTCCATTGGCTTTTGGTTGCATTAAAAATGGTCAATTTCGTCATGGCAACTAAGAGTGACAGTATTTAAAATATGATGCGACAAAATAGCCATATGAAAATATTAAATTGACAATATTTCGAAAACTAAACTTTTTTGGAATAGATAACTTTTCACAAACTTACCCTTAATTTTAACACTGAATAAGATATAATTATCAAAAATGGGGGTTTCCATTTAAAAAAATTGATTTTGGGCGGTTTTCTCAACGTCATTTTCAAACTTATTTTTTTAACACTGTATTAATAGTTATCGAAGTATTGTCGAAATTCCATTAAAGTAAGTCAATTTAACAGGAAATGCGACTCAAATTAAGTAGTACATATTTCGTTATAGGAAAAATGAATAATTCTTCGAGTGGCTGCAACTGTCATTTTTTACATAAAATTTCAAATATCTCAAAAATCATTAGACTTAGGTATATGATATTGGACATGAAATATATTTATAATTTGGAGTAGAATTCAAAAATGTAATAATATATAGGGTGTTCCATTTAAAATAAGCAACTTGATACCGACTTCCGGTATAACAGGAAGTCTGGCCATCTTGAAAATATTTTAGATCGCTTGCCCCCAATGACTTACGTATAATTTCCAATTTTCAAATTTCTCCTCATTATAGTTTGCCAGATATCGATCGCGTCGGTTCCCGGTGGGACACCCTGTATATTACAGAACAGAAACATTACGTACATATTGTACAGACAGACTTTTGGATGTGTTGTATAGCGTTATTTAGAGAGTATCGATAATAAAACATGAAAAGTAATAATAAAAACTCGAATAATAGTTTAAAATTCAATCATAAATTCGACAATTATGTTTTTAATCGCACGTGCAACCGGTAAGTGCTGCTGTTGCCATGAATTGCGTAATTATCTGTAGCTTTATGCGGAAGTAAAAAAAAGTAAAGTAAAGTTTTATTTTTGACATTAACTGGTTAAAGTTTATTGATAACAATTTGAACTTTTCAAAACAGATTAGAACATCAGTTTCTGGCTCTATTTACTTTAAGTGCAACAATCTTAGATATTTAGCATACATTTAGTATACCTACAAAATTCCTGTATTAAACTTACAAACTAATTTTAATTGAAAAGTAGTATGGTAATATATATAAAAGGTAACGCATATTTTAAATAGTTGAAAGTAACCACAATCAACATCTCTAGTGCGATACTTTTTAAGAAAATTAACTAAATTGTTACTTAATAACTGTAATGAATATGTTAATTTTGGTTGTGAAAATAACCGTACTTGTAACGTAACCCCCCTGTTTTACTGGGAATACCTGTTGCTTGTGTTAAAAGTGAGTAAAAAAGAAGTTTTTGTAAAGTTTCTTAAAATGTACGCATTAAAACGTTTAAACGTACAGTTAAAATATAGCTTGCTAAGAAAGATGGATCTCTTATTTCTTCCAATAATTTTAGTTATAGGTATACTCTTTTAAAATACGATTCTTAAAAATATATCTGATCACTTCGTTCCAAAATCCATAGTGATATTGTCTTCATATAATTTAAACAGTTGTTTACTTCAAAATGTACGTCCTTCAATGACCTTTGTACTAAAAGTTTCTTACCGGCGACGAATCTCTCCCTCATAAGGTTGTAAATAGGGATCTCTCTCTAAAAGTGCCTTGATATCTGGAACCTCCACATCCATGGGATCCAATTTCGAATATTTGCCTCCCATTCTGGATGCTGTAAAGACCGAAACACTAATGAAACTAGTCACAAGTTACTGTCTCAAATTCGTATGGGTGTGATTGGATCTGATATGCAAATTTCTGGAGATAAGATGTGTCAGAGGGTCAAATGATAACTAATACCCCTTTACTGGTACTAACCAAACGAAATATCTTTTTTTTCTTTGCGCAGCAAACTCAATAAAAATATTTTGAGAAAATTTTACTTTAAGGTTAAAAACAAATTATAAATAAAAGTCAAGGTCAAATAGAGATATGGGATATATCGACATATAATATTTAATCTGGGCAGTCATTGAAAGCTTGGCAACAGCGCAATGTTGTGAATAATTTTGTTTTGTATTTGAATTATTACTTATAAGAAGCGTATAACTAAAGCAAAAAAAATCTAAATATGTAGTGAATTATTTTCTGCAATTTTTATCTTGTTGCTGGTGCGCACCGCTATATATATTTTTAAAAGAGATAACATTTTATGTAGTAGTAGTAAATATCTTTATTTCTAAAAAAGGCTATCGACCTATCGGTCTTTCTGCCCTTGTTTAATACATATAGTCTTAATCTAAATGAAAACAAATATGAAAATTCTCTTATTCTAGGTTAACAATACTATTAAATAAATAAGATTTCAGTGGCAAGAAGGAATTATTTTATTGTCCACTAGTCCGTAGCGTTTGTAAGTGTTCGAGTGGCGTTAGTGTAGGGAAACGAAAGCGGGATTGTCTAGTTGGTCTTGTAAGACAAAGAGGATTCAGTATGGTCCAGTTGTAGGGGTTGTTTGTCCATTTTGTCTGTAGCTGTATGAGTCTTTCCGAGATCTTTGTCATGTTTGTGCGTTCGTATAGTAGTTGGGTGGGGGGGTTGTGTAGTGGGTTTTGGGGGTGTCTTATTCGTGTTATTAGTCTTAGTGCAATTTGTTCTGTTGTTTGTATATAACGTTTTGTCCTTTCTGTTAACATTTTATGTTATTATGAAAATTTAATTTTTTTCAATTTTGCGTAATTCATCTAAAGAAGCTGGTTGAGTGGCATAGACTTTACTTTTAATATGGCCCCACAGAAAAAAGTCCAAAGGTGTGATTACACCTTTGGAATTTTCTTATAAGATCCGGGGATAATGGGGGCAATTCAATGGCACCCCTTCGTCCAATCCAGTGGCCAGGAAACGTTTCATTTAACTATTTGAGGACAGCTGTTGCGTTATAATGAGGTATTGCATTATAATGTTCCATCTTGCTGAAACATCACTTCTTCAGAATATACATAGATGATTATTATCATTTGCAATAATCGTTGTTATTCCGGATCAATTGCATCTTTTAACACTGTAAGATATTAACCCTGTATATCATATCAGGAAAAACAATACCTTGTCTTAATTAAACCTAAGTTGCTCGTTTTTCTGCAATAAAAACTGTCTCATCAGTGTCATTAAATAATGGTGGTTTGAATAATATCACTTTTGGTTTCTCTCACTTTTATCATCCATCTAATACGTTTCTCTCAGTTTACAAATTATAGTTATATTTACTATATATTTTACTACTTATTATTTTTATTTTTATTATTATTTTATTTTTACTATTTACTATATATTTTTATTTTATTATATATTTATTATTTACTATATCTCACTAATATTTACATCTAATTATAATATATCTCTAATATATTTCGATACCTAAATTATTTAGGACAAAGTGCAGAATGCGCAGAGTAAAGCGACAAAATAAGGTATCCAGTATACATTCTACTATTTGTAGAGGTGTTGGTTCCCTTAAGCATATACTAAAGTAGGGTCGTAATAAATACAGGGTGTCCGGAAATAGTGCGATCAACTCTTCACAGTGTGGTTTATAGAGCAAAAATTAGTGGGACAAGTTCCTATAACACTTTTTCGAAAACTCTATGATAACTGATCTACAAGGCGCTAAAGTTAGATTTTTAAAATGCATTATTTTGAATAACTTTTTTATTGGTTAAATAATAGTTTCAGAATTTGACACACTTATTATTTGTGATTATTAGTATTATTGCTCAAAATTTGACATTTATCCGTTATTGCTAAGGGGTTGAACTTACCCATGTTATCTACTTAATAACCTAAACTTTTTTACTTTCCGTTTTCTGTTGTGTATGATTTCAGTAAATAAAAGAACGCTCAAAACTGCGTAAAAAAGGTTTATTTGTCACATCTCTCTAAAATGAGCTGTTTTCGAGAAAATCTACTTTCAAAATTGTCTTGCACAGTGTAAGTATAACGCGCGATAAATTATAATTTATCGCGCCAATATACGCTAAATATATTTGGAACGTTTTAACAGAGCATGCCATGAAAACGAGTGCACTTAGAATTTATTATTATTATTTATTAAATATTTAATTAAGTAATAACTATTATTAGATTTTGTAATGCAGTTTTAAAATGTTAATAGCAAATTTGAAGTGTGCAAGTGTTGTCCATCCTCCTCAACGCATAAATTAAGCCATCTCAAAAATTTGCGACGAACCCTCAAAAATATTTTATTCTTTTGTTTAATTTCTTCACACTTGGCAATAATTTTCTGCCTCAATTCAGAGAGGGTTACGTACTGGCGTGTGGTATACTAGCAATTTTAGATACCGCCAAAAAAATCCCTGGGATTTAGTCCAGAGTAGAACCCACCCCGTCCTATCCCTCTTTCAGGATATGTTTGATTCAAGATAGATAGATAGATAAAACTTATTTAAAAATTCACAATTTGTGACAACCATGGGTAAATGGAACAATTCACTAATTACAGAAAAAGCCCGAAAGCTCCCTCCTTGGTGCTCCTTTGCCATGGTCCAAATGGTCGGTCGTTGATCTATTACCTGGGTGCAGCACTAACATGGATATTGGCGGAATTAATCGTTCGCATGACAACGTTAGGCGATGATCTTAAAATGGCGGTTTGGTTTTATTGGAGGGGCATTCATTAAAAAAAAAGGTCTTCCTGACGGGTAGCCAAAAACCCCTTTTGCTTCGACCTTCAAATTGGATACTGTCAGCCGTGGCGTTAACCGCCGGCAGTTTCAACTCAACCAAATCCATCCGCCGCCGCCTCGATTGGTGTAAGTACCAGCCAACTCCAACCAGAACGAGGCAGGACGAACACGGTCAGTCACGTTATGTTGGATTTGTGCGTTTTCAGCCTGCTAGAAAAGACTGTCTGCATTTTGCGGGCAATATTCGTTTGTCGTCACGTACTGTCAAGGACAAATTCCTCATAGAATATCGGAAGTCGCTTATACAGGGGACCATGGGGTGGGCGATCGAGCCTTGCATTCTTCTTCTATATAGGCACCTATATATAGGTGATTATATAGATACCATCGCTGGTCCATCGATATAGATAGATCAGTTTTTTTATGACAGCATTTTTTTTTATAATTGGAATTAGTAACATTTTATAGTTAACTGCTTGTGCTGAAACATTCAAGTTCGACTGCATTCAGTTCATTTTGTTTTTTTTTTTTACTTTAATTGCGATTCACAGTCGTACCTGAGTGATTTCCTTATTTATTTTGGTACCCCTTTACTGTGGATTTTTTTATTTTTATTTATGATCACGACCGATCCCCATTGGAAGACCTGCGAGGCCACTGACTGAAGTGATCACGCCAGCAGGTCCCCCTCAGGGTCCTTCCCCTTCACCATCTAGGCTTGATTGAAGTTAAGGTATCCATAGATTAAGGGTGCTACCAAAAATATCCGAGTGATACACTCTAAGTAAATTTATATATTTTTTTACTTTTCTTTCTCTCAGTAAAATTGTTAACTTCTTTAAATACATTAGTTGTGCAGTTGAATTTGAGTGTGCGTAATTTTGTATTGTCCATTGAGCGTTCCAAAAATTGTTCACTAGCCGCAAAGTACTAGCTCTTGCTCTCACGCCCGAGATAAAATAATTATAGTTAGAAGTAAAATTCATAACAAGATACCATCGATGGCCTATATATAGGTCATCCCTGTAGCTTCGTGCAGTTCGGTTATTCCGGTGTGTCTGTCAGGAACCTATTTTGGCTCCTTTGAACACCCCGTCTCGTGGAAGCACTGACAGAGCGCCAGAAAGGGGAGCCGTAAGTCAGTATTGGCCTTATGGTGGAGGTGTAGAGCAGAAGTTTGATTTAAGGTGATTGTTGTGTCCGATTAAACTACCCGTCTTAACTCCACAACCCGGTTCGAAATAAAAATCTAAAAATGCTTTACTCCTTTAATAAACAGACAAAAACACTCCAAACATACGAACAACTGAACGCTACTATATTCACCAAAAAAGGGTCTGGTGTCAACACAAAGGACCCGATCGCTTTGCGCACATGGGCTAAGGCCTCCTTCTTATGACCCTTAACCTACTCACCCACTAACGGGAATTTTAAAAAACAAAAAACGATCGACAGAGGTGAAGGGCTGATTCTTGACAGTGGTGAATCATAGAGGGCTCTAACAGTGATAGAAAGGAATTAGGCACCAGAAGAGAGTACAACTTTCTTCGGGCCATGAAAGTCCTTTGTACAGCCCGAGATTAGTAGTATCAACTAATCTCTGGTACAACATAGTCAACATGCTTGTTGAAATGAAGTCGGGCGTCTAGTTTGCATCCCATGTATTTCATCTCTTTCACTGGCTTGACTGGCGTATTTTGGACTATGAATGGAGACAGGATTTTATTGTTAGTGAATTTGTGCGAAAAAATAACAAGTTCAGTCTTCCTGGGATTCTCTTTAAGTTTCAATTTGTAGAAATACGCCGTCAATAAACTCAGGTGATGTGCAATGGCAGGTTCCGCAGCCTGAGCATAAAAATACTATGTGTAAATAGCCGTATCATCAGCGTATTGTGCTATTTTTTGTAGTGGGAAGTTTTGGAATGTCTGATGTGTACAATGAATACAGCAACGGCGAAATCACTGTACCTTGTGATACTCCTGCCGCGATGCTTCTAGCACCTGGATGGTACGGTTTTTTAGTTAAGACGCTATAAGGGAAACTAGATAGAGTGGCAGTGAATGCACGGCAAACAACTTGTACAGCACGCCTGTGTGCCAAACTGTGTCAAAGGCTCTTTCCATATCGAGAAGCAGCATTACAGGACTTTGAAGTTTATTAAATGCTGCATAGGTATCCGTTACGATCCTAGCAGTCTGCAGCGTTGGGTTATGTCTTGGTCGAAGACCAAACTGCTCATCCGAGATTAAACTTCAAAGCTCGGCAGCTGCCTGTGGTCTCGATAGAATAACCTTCTCGGTTAATTTGCCGAGGGAGTTCAGGAGAGAAATCGGCTTTAAGATAGGAATGATTACAGCGTTTCTCCAGTCCTGTGGGAAATGCTGCAATTTAAGGACGACTGCTTTGACTATTTGTACTACTTATTAGCACAAAAGTTTTCCACGGTAAATTTTTGAGGAGTAAATAAGGGATGTTGTCTGGCCCGGGGCACTTTTCGGCTAGCGAGGCGCCGAAGACACGTTTATATCTCCGACGGAGTTGTTATGCCACCCAGTCCATAATGGTGCTGCACTACGCGATTAGTGAAGCCTTGGTGTACTTCTGCGTCATAGGCTGGCTGGTGATTGTTTTCAAGCAACCAATCAGCATAGTGCGAGTTTCCAGCGATCACAATTGGTGGCGGCTGTTCTGTTCTCTTGGGCGGTTTCGGAGATCCTACATGGCCCCAGCGGATCTCCTGCTGTTCTGCGTCGTCGTCTCGAATGGGAGCCGTTTGAGGATCCTCTTCGGTGTGCGGCTGGATGGGCTCAAATCGGTTTGCCAGCACCGTGGGGGCATCTGCACTTATCATCAATGCGCTCCACGATATTGCTTTTCGTGGAGTCACAAACCTGTCAGACATCCCATCTGTTTGATGCAGTTGTGTTGTTGTTGCTGTTACTGTTGTTGACGTTGTTGCGGTGGCTCGATCTATAGCCGTTTTCTTTGATGCCGGGGTTGGTGACATAGGCGATGTTGGGTCCGACTTGAGCTGCCTACCCCTTTTCTTTGTTTTGAGCCTGAGATAGCCGTCGTGGGAGGCCTGATCTGACTTCGATTCCTGAGAGCTCCCGGGATTCATAACTTATCGCGCAAACCCGGTAGTTGTCCGATAAAGAATGTTGTTGGAATTTCACAGATAAGGTACAGAATTTGTCTATTTATTGATGTTTTTGGGCAAATCGCACGCTTCCACTTCGTAGCACGTCTACTCTCGGCAAAAGACGATGCGATACTTTTTGATTCAAGAAGCTCCTAACAGCTACGCCATAATGTGGAGAAGCTCCATCTTGTAAGAACGACATTGACTTTAATTCTAACTTGAAGAGGCTCATCTTCGAAAAGAATAGACAACTTGATTTCATAACAAATCTAAGTTTGTCTCACTATTGAGTCTAGGAAGTCTAGATGGTGAAGGGGAAGGACCCTGAGGGGGACCTGCTGGCGTGATCACAAACAAAAAATACAGCCCAATTAAATAGTGTCCTACTCTACCAGTGCAGGCATTAACAGAAAACTTATTTTGAAAATTACGTTCTACAGTCGCATGAGGAGTTTTGTAAGCCCATTAATGATCATTGTGTAGATTCATTAAACCTTCATGCCCAAATCCCGCTTTAGTCGTGAATAGAAAACTCGTAGAAAATGTTCTCCCCACCCAACTACTATACGAACGCACAAACATGACAAAGATCTCGGAAAGACTTATACAGCTACAGACAAAATGGACAAACAACCCCTACAACTGGACCATACTGAATCCCCTTTGTCTTACAAGACCAACCAGACAATCCCGCTTCCGTTTCCCTACATTAACGCTACTCGAACACTTACAAACGGATGAAATGGATGAAGTGTTGTTCCTTTAACACATCGTGCACTGAACATTTTCCTGAGCACTAATTAAACTAACACTAAGATTTGTATTATTCTCAATGAAGTTTAAAAACGATTTTCAACTTGAGGTGTTCGTGTTCGTCTCTGACGACCTACGTCAAAAAGTGTTGCTTTAAGTGATCCAAATTGTCCAAGCCTATTGTGGATGGCGCTAAACAGTCGCCGTCGTAGAATCATTCTATTTGGATATGTTGCAGTATACACACGTCTTGCCGCAGATGCATCGCCACCAGCTACACCATAACAGTAATGCATATCAGGTAATTCAAAATTGGAATAATTAACTTTGTCCGTCATACTCTTTTTGAAGGCAAAATTTTACAATCGACAAAGCATTACACCAATTTTTACGCTTTACAATCGGTCGAATACCTTTACAATAAGAAACCATAGCACTGGTTTACCTGGCACGCTCTGTTAAAACGTTGGAAATAATTTAACGTGCGTCATTATTTCTTACACCGTGCAAGACAATTTAAAAGTAAATTTTCTCTTGGTGCATGCCTGATACAAAAACATGGTACATGCTTGATCTAGGATAAGATCATTCATATTACTACGTTATACCGGCTCTACCAAATTAAGTGAGCATCACTAGTAACTTCCTTGTTTTCTTGTAACATTGGCAATAACTGTATCCTGCATTATAACAATCTTCACTTCGGGTCTCCCGAAAGGGTGACCTTTTACTTTATCAATGCCTGTAGAGCAATTCGTCCAATTCCAGATAATTTACACCGATTGAAAAATGTATGATATTTCCTGTGATTGCGGAAAGTTTCCAAACATAGCACTGTCCCTTTAAAAAGTAGAAAATATAATTATTAAATTATAAAGGCTTACGAAACTGCATATGGATTTCCATAGTAAACCTTTGAAGAATTACATAAGCTTCGACAACATACATAGAAATAAATAAGAACTTTCTAACAACCTGTAGATGGAAGCTAAAGCATTTTTAAAATATGGTATAATAGGAAAATTCCAAATTACTTCTAAAATAACATCCAGTATAGAATGCATCGACTGACCAAACACACCGCATTCAATTTTAATGCTTTGAAAACCGTTCACCATCGGTGACCTTTTGGTGGACCACTTTTAACTGCTTTTTAAGAAATACACATGATTGATTAGGTAATTTTAGTCTAGATTTTTCTAGTCTAGACTTCCAAAGTAATTCTGTTGGTAATTTTGTTACCCAAATTCATGTATATAAAAAGTTCAAGAAATTTTTACATAAATTACGTATTAGTGAAAAATCACATGGCAGAGTTCATTTATTGCTATCGCTAGGTAGCTTTTAGTCAAGTGGCTTTAGAGCAGTTTCAAAGAAATGAACTAGAATTAGGACAAATTGAGGTAAGACGAAAATGAAGGAAACGCTGCCGATAAATAGTTGAACCAAAATAAATACAAAGAATTTATGACTTTCTTGTGTCTCAATTTTATGCTAATATGAAATATATATAAATATGTCTCAATTTTATGAAATAATATTTTGGAACGATCTGCCTCACATGGTTGGGTGAAAAAGCTTATGGGTTTGTTGTAAGTGTTAACAAGTTAATTTGCAATATTTGATCTGTCTCGGTAGTTGCCAATAGATACAGTTTTCTTGGCTACTTTTTGTTGAAAATCCCTGTATGTATAGCCACGTGATTTTAGTTACTGATTTTTACAAGGCGCGTTATAACTCTTTGGTCACTGATAATTAAGGGTAAAACTTTATTCTCAGAAAGTTATTCCATCCATATCCATAATTTTACTTATAGAGATGTTCTGTGGCATCGCAATAATAAATAATAGTGAGGACTTTAATATAGAATAGAGTTGTGATTACCCGGGCTGAGTCTAAAAATTCACTTAAAGCACTTGCTAGTGTAATAGAGCAGTTACATGTTTTTTTATACAAGCTATTCATTGAACATTACGCGTAAATATTATTTTTCATATTAGAAAGATATTTTCGACTAGATGGTAAAAAATGTCTAAAAATCCTTGCCTTTGAAAACCTCCTTAATTTAAACACTTATTTTACCGATTTAGTGGAATATAACATGTTCTTATCGATAGCACACTTTTCGCATCAGGGGTTTAATGAGATGATTGATCAAGCAAGTCATGTTTCATATGAATATTTGTGAATGAGGTATAAAATGAGGTGGCAAACTCGGCTCAGAACATGATGTGTGAAATAAAAAAAGTTATTCAGTTTTAAGTGTAAATTATCAATCATTTATTTCTTCTAAACCTAGATATCACACCGCTATTTCCCGTTAGGACAATAGGGTTTATCACTTTTTACTTAATATTTCCCAATTATCAATAAATTGAAAAACACAAAATGGCACTTAGCAGCTTTTTGAATGTAAGCATGCATATGTAGATGTTTTATACAACCTTTTCCAGTCAATTAACTTGAGGTAGGAAATCGAAATGTGATTTTATAAACTGACATACATGGTACACTAAATTTAGAAAAAAAATTGCAAGTTTGTCACATTGATCTAATTCGACAATTTCACGAATTAATAACGTGATTTGTTAGTTGCACTGAACTTAATACTATAATAATAGGAATGTGTTAGTTTTCTTTGAGATTCGCTTTCGCATACAGTTTTTCATATCTGAGTTCCAAGTTCTTGAGGTTTGGCGACACACTAGCATATCGTTGGTATGACTTGGATCACACATTTGGATATAACACTGTGGAGAACACATATTTGAGTATTCCTCATAGAACCGTTTATATCCCCCTTCCAAAATGTACATTTCTGGAAAGTACAGTGAAGGGTACATTGGCATATTCTTTTTTCTGTCTTCTTGTCTCATATACCTGTATAAGTTTGGTCCTCGTTCAGCAGAAAATTCGCAATGGAAAATTAAGACGTTAGGCTTATCTAGTTTTCCATTGAAACTGATTTCTTCTAACAATGCAGAACACTGTTCATGTGTATATACATTTATTGCGCCGCGGATGTGTCCACCTTGGAACTCATAAGGGTATCGACAGTCTATAATGGTGAATGAGGGCACTCTTCCACTAAATTTACCGTCTAGTAAATTTTTCAGCGTTGTAGCTGCAATGGCCTTCAAGTCGGGATGGCGGGAACCAGTTAAAGGGAGAGAGTAACATCGACTGAAGTCAGCTATTAAATCTGGATCCGATTCGCACCTTTCCATTGCTGACTTGATTACATCTTCCGAGCAATGAAAGTTCAACTGAGTATTTTCTGTGGAAACGGTACTGCATATCTCAGTTGGAGACATCACATATTTTCTTCTTCTTAAGGAAAACATAGTTTCACACTCCTCGGCGTCAGCCTCTTGGCTATTTCCACTGTTTAATGGATTCACTTCTTTAAAATAACAGGAATCGCTGAACGTTGTTTGGCTATCACTTATTTTCAAATCTGGTCCGTTGATTAGCACGTCCACGTGAGGTGGTAAGTCGGCTTTTGTCGTCACATTGATTTCACAAAATTCTTCGAGAAATTCAGCTTCAGTACACAGCTCCATACCAAGTTCTTCAAATCCTGAGTCTCTTGAAGAGGTGTCGATTAAGGACAAAGGTTCCACGCTTGACCTATAAGTAAATATAGTAAACATTAGAATTATTGCCAAGTTGACTTAAAAAAAAACGGTTATATTTGGTGTATTAGCCGTTTACTAAGCTAGTGGCAGGTTTTACTGTACGAATTTTCTAATAAGGTACTTTTAAATTGATTTACAACCCTTTCCTTTTCTTAAAGTGTAAAAATATAACGGTATTTTTATCAAGGTTTATATCCAGGGTGTACGGGCAATGAATGGTTCCAAAAACTCTTATTTATAATGATATACCTATAATAGCCAGTTAAATGTGAAGGTAGAAACAACTATACACACAAACTGATGATGGTGGAGAAAGGCACCGAAACGTATTTGTGACAATTATTCAAAATGTGACACTTTGAGAAAAACGTGAATGTCACAGTTCGCCATTTTCGCCAAAATTATAAAGTTTAATACTTTCATCGAACGGAGTATTATTTATTTATCTTCAATTATTGTGTATACTTTCCTGACTATTTCAATTTAATTCAAAAGAAATTCCTGGGTTCCAGTCAATATTAGTTAAAATTTTTACAAATACGTTTCGGTGTCCTCCACCATCATCAGTTTGTATGGATGGCTGTTTCTACCTTCACATTTGGCAAACGTATTTGTAAAAATTTTAACTAATAAACAATAAAATTGACTGAAACCCAGGAAGTTTTTTTGAATACCTATAATATACAGGGTTTCCCGTAAGCATATGATCAAAAGGGTACTACGATATTCTTTGGATCTAAAGAAGACGATCTGACCTACATGTTACTAAGAAAAAATGCCTGGCTCCTCTTCTATTCATGGTCAAAGTTCTTCATAAAAATTATCTTTTTTGAAATATCGCGAGAATTGTACGATGGGTTTTAATGAAACTCGCTATGAATGTTCCTATGCAAGACTCATAGGTCATGTTCTTTTCACAAATAACAAATTCACAGAGAGTTTCATTAAAATCCATCGTACCATTCTCCCGATATTTAAAAAAACATAATAAATAAAAGAAGAAAAGTTTTTTGTTAGTAAAAGTTAGGTCAGATCCTCCAAATGTTTGTATTTGAAAAACACGTGGTTATGTACATGAGCCGTTCTTTTTAAAGTGATGTAAGCCTATTTGAGACAATATCTAGTTAATAATAGCAATAATATTAATATTTGTTCGCAGTATTGCCAAAGTTGAAAAAAAAATTTACGAAAACGGCTCATAGATTAAAAGCACACGGTGCACGGGTTATTATATTAATAACATTGCTATTATTAACTAGATTTTGTCTCAAATAGGCTTACATCACTTTAAAAAAAAACGTCTCATTTATATAACCACGTGTTTTTCAAGTACAAAATTTTGGAGGACGAATGATAATTAATTGATTACTGATTAATGAGGGTAAAACATGCAGGCACTAATTTTAGTTATTGAAATGTTAGAACATACCTTATAACATATTCCTCTTCCACAAAGTTACCAGTATCACTTTCTTCACAATACATATTTGAAAGAATAGCTTAATAATGTCTGAAGACGACGAGCGCAGGCTAGAACACAAATTTAACAGACCCGTTTTGGAGGGTGCACTGGGTTTTTATATGGACTGGAACTTGTGACGTTTGTTTGACTTCCTGTTAGTAATGGAGGGGATGTCAAAGCAACCTTCTCAGGTTAAATGGTCACTTGTTAGCTAAAACGAATGGCAAATTTAGATAAAAGATATTACGTGATAATAACTGAAGATACAAAGTGCAAATATAGCATTACTATTCATAACAACTTATTCAAGTTAAATTTTGAAAAACATTTTTCGATTTTAGGAATTATCGTAATTAGCAAAACGTTACTATTTCAATTATAGCAGTGGGACCGATTCTTATCGGTTCTATTGCAAGAAAAAGAAAATAGAATTATCGCAATACATAAAATAATTTCAAACTCTAGCTTGCTTCACATATTTCAATTGACAGGCAAACTTTACCTGATATAGGTAAGGTAAGGTTTACCTTCCTAGGAATTATTTGACTCCTATTGATGACCTGATTTCGAACATTCTAGAATTCTCTGATGCTAAATTATGGCAGAACTATAGTATAGATTATTCTATATGTAAAAAAGCTTATTATCAGAATACTGTTTATAGAATTCGTTTTCTATCAGAATATTTGTTACATAAAACAGTTTTTAAAAGAAACTGGTGAGTCTTTCGGGTTTTCCAAAGCATGTGTGGCTCGCATCTTCAGAGGTGGTTTGCTCGAAAGCATACACTGTACTTAAAAAATTATACAAAGTGTTGTGTACACACTGGACAAAATAAATTAACAACCCGTGTATTAAAGTGTGTATAATGTAATACAATGTATTGTATTGTTTTTTACCTTATGATGATGACGATCCTATAAAAAGCGCTGGTCTACAATCTATTGAAGCAAGAATACATACTTTAATACACGATTTGTTAATTGATTTACACTGTACTGATGAAGCTTTCGAGCAAAGCACCTCTAAAGATGCAAGCTACTAGTGCTTGTGAAACATCAAGAAATTCTAATTCATGACGGTCTAAATAACCGAGACTCACCAGTTCCAAGGAATGGCCGCAAAATCTTATCTCTTTTGATAGTTTTTAAAAGATTTCTAAGTTTGCCCAATCTTCTGTGGACAATTGTAGGTATATTAACTGAGGATTTATACAAACATTGCCGATAATTATTAAGCTTTCTAAATACTTCTTATATTTTTTCCGAACGTTTTAGATACTTGTTCTCGATTGAGTCAATCGTCCCTTCCAGATCAGAACAATTAGTTGCTGTTAATCTTAACAATCCCCTCAAAATGAAATAACACACACAGTTAAGGATTTTGCTGTTTTTGCTATAGTAAAAAGGGAAACAACTGTTCGTATTTTTGTACATAATGAAATTTTAGAGCAAGAAATAAATGTTTCAAATCGATTTTATTTTAAAACCTATATCGATATTTTGCTGTAAGTGTCCTTTTAGAGTTGTTTAAAATGTGAATTGCAAACATAGACTCACACAATTTAATCACATTTAATCACATTTCGTATACTTACTAGTGTAAGGGGTCGTAGCTACCTGGCGAAGAAAGAAGAAAACTAACTTCTAAGATGAAAACTGGATACTTGTATAACAATATATAAACATAGTATGGAGGCTTATATGATATTTCCAGCATGTCTTACTCTAAAATATTCAGTCATAACGGAAACCGTACTGATAAAAATTTCAATAAATGGCTCTGTTGAAAATAATTAAATTGATTGCAAGTTGTATCTTGGTACTAATAGACGAAGCTACAAGTTAACTTATTCTACTTTGTGAACAAACTATTCGTATATTCTTAAATACTTATTAATTCAATATGGAATGTGCCACTGTATCTACATATCTAAAAACTATCAAACAATTTCCAATCTGCTTGTGTCTGGATTTAAGAAGCATGGGCTCTTCAAATAGGCGAGTAAATATTAACCTTAAACCATCTTTTGGCGGTTTGTTTACTCTCAAAGAGTACAAAAGACCTGCTCGGCGAAAATCAATTTGGTCCTAGGTAGGCGAAGAGACCAAAATTGCACGCATGTCATGGAACAGGTACTATATAGAATTATTGGTTGGGTGCGAGCACCCTATTTATACGGTATGCTTTGAAAAAGGAAAAACTTTATTAGCATTGAAACATTTGGCGTCAAAGTTGCCTACTACAAAAGATATCCATCTTAATGGCTCTAGAACCTATGATTGCCCCATTCATTGAGAGTGAAATGACTCAAAGCTTAAGCGTAGTTAAGAATAAACAATTTTAGATGCACATTGACCAACTCTCAATTCATCATAAAAGGAATCCAGTATTCGGAAAAATTATATGAAAAAGGGAGGCAGAAATCAACGTTATGCAATTTAAAAAAGACAGAATATTATCTATTTCTAGAAGTATTAAGCGGGTATAAACATTTAAATATTTTTTCAACCGAACACCTCGAACAATCTCTGATAACGGCAGTTTTGTCAATTGAACTGTTCTTCATTTTATCGCAACTTCAGTTTCGTTTCGGGGACTTATTGAAAATATTAATTTAATTGAGAAGCTATTTGTACTCGCGTTACCATATATTTCTTCATTTTCTCGCATATATTTTAGTAGGTAGTACAATACTAGATATAAGACATTTATTTTGGCTTACCAATTTTGAATTATTTTCAAATAATTTAATTAATACAAATTTTTTTAGAAAAAAACTAGTTTTCTTTTTTTCAAAACCGTACTGCGTACTATAAGAGAAATTGCGTTATTCACTTGAACTTGATCGTGAAAACAGTAAATGACCACAACGAAAAAATATTGATTAGACGTGGGAACATTTTGTCTTTAAAAAATGTCGAGGCGAAATACCCAACGAGAAGGTTTCGAAAAAATGACCTCCATTATCAAAATCATTTTGTCAATGGCTTGATTGTAATAAAACACGTAATATATCAAATAGAAAAGACTGTTTATTCATAAATTAATATCTTAACAGATATAATTATATCTAAACTAGTTCACAAATATGTATATCTAGAGGCAAAAATCAAGCAGAACAAGTGTTATAATAATTCAGTCTGTTTAATACACAAATCAGCTAAGTTTGATTATAGTATACCTTGTCTCTTGATTTATGCTCGGAACACACAAAATATTCTAAAATACTGAAATTACGCTTAAAATAAAATACAGTTTAAATAAATATAGAATGCTTTTCAAACAAATCAGAAAGAGTTGAGCCACTCTATTAAAAAGATTTGGTTGCGGAAGCATAATCACAAAAGTATTGCTAGGAAAATTGCACTCAACAAATAAAAACATGATAAATAAGTGAACCTTGTTCGATTAAGTCCATTAAATAAAATAAGAAAAACAAACGACAACTTTGGTGGTAGCATTGCATAGATGGCCCTTCATTATACCATGACTGAGCATAAAAAGCTACTTTGTTCGGATATACTCTTATATACAAAATAAATCTTAATTAACAAGACTAGGACTTAATTACGTGAATGTAATTGTATCAATCTAATGTTTAAAAATATTTTTAATCAAAAAGGGTTACATTATGTAATGTTAAAGAACAAATTACCCAAAGCAACCAGCCGAATCAAACTGAGAACAGTCGAAAAAGCTGGTAAAAACAACAAGAACTGATAGAACAAAACAAGAACTAATTCGAACATAAAAATCAATTCGAAAAATATTTTTTTAAAAGCCAATTCAAACGGTAAAACAACTGATACGTACGGTTTAAATATTTTGTACTCATAAAGGTGTAATAAATTATAAAATTCACAATCTCTTCAGACTTCGCATTGGTCGCGGGCGGCTATCCGCATTCCACGTCTTAGATTTTTGTCTAAAGTGGCGAAGATCCTCCTCATGATCGGGGTGTAACATTTCCTTGTAAGCTACTGGCAGGCACATTTCAGAAAAATGTTGAAAGAAGCTCTTGTAGCCTCCTTCCAGAAGGTAAATTTCTGGAAACTGGAGCGCAGGGTAATCGCTCATATTTTTTGTGCGGTCTTCTTTACGCAAGTAACGATATCTATAAACAACCGAACATTTTTACAATCTTGATATTTAATTAATTGTTTATTGTATACAGTTTTGTTAAATTGAGTTTAAAATGTTTTAAAACAAGGCGAAAAATAATTATTATGGATCAACTTACAAGTTTGGTCCTCTTTCACTGGAAAATTCACAGTGAAAAACGAGAATGTGCCTTTTTCCTGAGACAGAAGCTGGAAGTGTCCTTTCATCCAGCAATTCAGAGATTTGTTCCTTTGTGTATATGTTTAGGGCACCATTAATATGGCCCCCGATAAATTCATATGGATAACGGCAGTCAATTACTTTGAAAGACTCTACCGAGTTGCTAAACTCTCCGTTCATTAGTTTAGCTAAAGTTTCTGCAGTAATGGCTTTGAGATCTTGATGTCTGCCATTTATCAAGGGAAGACAGTAACTTTTGCTAAAGTCGCCGATTAAATCTGGTTCAGTTGATGATCTCTGAACTGCACACATAATACTTTCCTCGGTTGCCGAAAATTGTCTATTGAAAAGTCCTTTCATTCCAGTGGATTTTTGTTGAGGAAAAGAATATTCCATTAGATATTTGGATCTTTTAATGAAAGTATTTTCGATACTTGTAGGAGGTTCAGCTCTTTTAACCGATGATCTATTTTCCTTGTTTTCTTCATCATCAGAACCAAATAGACTTGTCCGTACTTTGTTGTTTTTAGAAGTTGTTGGGTTTTGTAAAGACAGAGCACGACGAAATAACGGTCTTATGATGGTGTCTTTGGGGGAAGAGTACTCTTCAGGATTAGCCTTCATAACTAGTGGATTACTAATGAGTTTATTAAAATCTTTGGGTAATACCGCTGGCTTTTCTATGGTTTCAATTTCTGCAAAGTCTTCCAAAAAGTCTTCTTCCATGGAACAAATTGAACCAGAACCGAATGAATGATCTCTAGTAGGGGATGCATAGGAAAGAAATCTTCCATTTTCAACCTGGAAGCCGGTGTCATATCCAGAATCCTGCGAAGACGCGTCCATATCGTCGAATGAACGTCTTGTGGGAAAGTGAGGAGAAGAATTTGTTCCGCAGTAAGTTGTGATAGGAGGTGCTTCCTCAAATAAGGATAACTCATTTTTGGCTGGACTGAGAGTCTCCTTAACAAAAAAGTCATCTTGCGAACTTTCGCAGGAACTTTCCTTCCTGTAAAAAAAGTTTAAGAATATAACTATATTCCGAACAGGACTTAGCTTGTATTTATTCTATATATTGCTGAACGGAGTTCAACGTTAATGAATGAAACAAATCAGTGGGTACCCAATTTTAAGCGCTGGTTAAACCGGTTCTACTTATAGGAAAAATATTAAGTTGTCGTCGATTCCTTGACTTATTATGGTCGAAACAGACTAAATGCTTGAAGCCTGCTCGGAATTAAATGCTTTTCACGCGAATGGGTGAGTTGAGTGGGGAAGTTGAGTGGCTCCATTTAAAGAAAATTCGCCTGAATAAGGCTTTCCAAAAAAAAAATACAAAAACGCACCATTACGTCTGTTATGTTATGTATATGAAATTTTTTATGCATACAGCATAAAGCTGAACTGGAATGCAAAAATCTGCAACTTAATTTTTTAAATTTGAAAAAAGTAAACTTTCATTCAACAATTTTTGTTTAAACTATACCTGTTTTGAATTGAACAATTGTTTTTTTAAATTTAAATTAAACTTTTTATATCGCAAATAGGTGGATGGCCAAACGTGTAACTATCATCCACACTGGTTATCAAAGTAAAATCAGCGGTTTGAGACGGTCCATTTAAAGTTTAAACGGAGAGTCAGCTGTTCTAAAGCTATGAAAATTTCACTTTCACTGCGAAACTCGCGATTCAAGCACGAGAGGATTAGATGTTTTATTTACCTTGCAAATTCGCAGGAATCACAGGAGTTGTTCTCAATTGAATCCCACATTTTGTTTAGGTGTAAAGTAATCCAAAGCAAAACGTAAAGTATTTTTTTTTGTAATTTATCACAAGGTCATAATTCTAAAGGACGACGTTAAAAGTTCGAGACCACTACGACACTACCATGAGCTCCGACTACGCGTCACCTCGAATACTCAACGAAGACTGATAGAAACACCGGTCCAACTGTCTTTATTTCAGTCCCCACACTACAGTTATAGCATGGAGGGGGCATTAGCCCTTTCCAACTTTATAGGGGAGGTTAGGACATGTAGGGCGCGAAAACATAAACCTCCATGTGTTGTTAACTATGTAAGTTCGAATTATTTTTTTTTGTCTGCACCAAATAAGTCTAAATATGCAATATTTCCAAAAACAACAATTTTCCTGCGGAAAAATGCCAAATTAGTTTGAAATTTTAATAAAAGTTTTTCGTATGTTCAAATTTGCTTGTTCAATATATGTATAAATGAATATTGAACTCTTAGTTTGGAGTTGGAGTTAAAAAAATGACGACATATTCCATTTATGGTTGTCTGTCAACTATTCAACGTTTTTCTTTCGAATAAGCGCAGAATTCCATGTGGGGCTTAAAACTCTTGCTCCAGCAAGCTTTTACTGGCCTGGCCCCTTTTAACCCGAATTATGAACTCTTAAATGCAGGGGCGGATTAACCGAGGGGCTAGCAGGGGCTGTAGCCTCGGGCTCCAACCTTGAAAAGGCCCCGTGAACTCTGAATATTCAAAAAATATTCACATTTTACTGCCCTTAAGTGGGCCCCATTCGTTTCAGTACCGGGCCCCCGAAAGCTTTAATCCGCCCCTGCTTAAATGAAATCAAAAACAACTTCTTATATTTGAGCCTTAATCGTTGCTCTGGCATACTATTATCATGTAGACAAGAAACTACCATCTGCGAAGTCCTGATATATTTGTTTTAAAACAGCTTAATTTGATAAATATTTGAGCATAACCTTAATTTGCAAATGCAAATAAAAACATTTTAAAATAAACCACTGGACCAAGCAAGAATTAAATTTTCTTAATAAGCATGGACAGGAACGTATCAGGAAAATGGAAAAAATTGACGGGACAATGCTTTGAACGAAAAGAACTGTGAATCTTTGCTAAATTGACAAATTAATTAAACAAAAATCGTTCAATTTAAAGAGCATCAACAACCATCAAAGACAAAGTCTTCACTTCATCTACTGTGCAAATTAAAAAAATGTGTAAGGTAAAATTATATACAGAGTGCCCCGTAAGCACATGAGCAAAAGGGTCCTGCGATATTCTTTGAATTAAAAGAACAGGATCTGAGCTAAGTTTTACTAAGAAAAAAATATTTTTCTTGAAATATCAGGAGAATGATACGATGGATTTTAATGAAACTCGCTGTGAATTTGTTCCTATGTAAGACTCCTGTTTTGATGAAGCAACCGAGTTCATCCGCTTTGGGCAAGTGAGGAATTCTTGAGTGAAGAGAAGAAAACGGAAATAATTTTTTGCGTAAAAGCTATGAATGCTTCAAGATTTTTCAAAGAGCTCAAATACGTTCAAAAAGGGTCAGCGCATCGGCTCAAAAAAATCAGTTGATTCCAGCTACCAAATAAACACTTCTGGTAGTTTTCGTACCAAGACTCTCAAAAGTTCCTCACTTGCCCAAATCGGATGAACTCGGTTACTTCACCAAAACATGAGTTACAGAAGAACAAGTTCACATCGAATTTCATTAAATCTCTCGTCTCTTTGTCTATGAATAGCAAAGGAGCCAGATATATTTTCTTGGAAAAAATAAGTCAGATCCAAAGATTTTTTTAATTTGGGCACTAGATGAAGTAAAGACTTCATCTTTGATGACCGTTTTATGCTGTTTAAATTGAACGATTCTTATTTTATGAAATTGTCAATTTAGCTAAGATTAACAGTCCTTTTCGTTCAAAGTAATAGTCCCATCAACATTTTTTCCATAAATATAATAGATAATGTCTTCTAATACGCACAAAATGTTATGAGATGGTATAACATGTAAATATTCAATTTTAATTAGTATTATGTAACACTGTGCATGGAAAAAGTGCAATTCGGCATTGAGGACCTGGGGATAGAAGTATCTAGAATTATTCAAGCGTTAATTCAATAATTTAATTTGTTTGTTTTCATTCCGACCGTCATAATAGAAACAACTAGTCCTGTTTCCTCTTTTGCCTTTTGCCTAGTAAATCTCACAGAAGTATACAAAAAAGCTCTTTCGAAATCACCTGACTTTTTTTGGAAGCTAGGGATCTTGAAATAAGAGTAATTTTTGAAAATATTTCCACTCCATCTCGTTTAGTCGATATTTTGGCACTACAAATGCAAAGTTTTCATTTGTCTCTTAAAATTGAAGTAGCTATAGCAAAGACATTTATCAGAATTGTTTCAAAGAGACCACAATTCCTTTTCCATTTTCAAACCCCTTGATAAACATTTTCAAGACATTGTGGAAGGTCCAATTCATTTGCGCAAACCTCATTTTTCCCTGTTTTCCTCAATGTAAGAACCAAACGTTGCACTTGGAAAATATTACAAATAACCCTGAGCTAAAAATTTCTTAGTCTGTGCAATAAAGTCTTAAGGTAATGAAGGTTTTTCTAGGATTTGAGTCTCAGCAAAATTCTACAAAACTCTATTTTTGTACTAAGGCATATACTATACGAAAATAATAACACAAGCTTATAAGATAAATAATAATTTTCCAATTTGGGAGCAGGGATAATTAAACAATTCAATGAAAATTGAATACGCTATTATGGGATTGATCTCATAACTCACTTCCTACAACTGACACATTTTCACCTCTAATAACATTATTCGTAATTTTAATTAATTCGGCTGGAGATTCACATTTTTAGTAACGATTTTAATTTTGGTGGCATCTCTATTTAGCATACAAATAATTATTCACCTAATAACATCATTCATTATGTTTAATCTTAACAACTGAAAATATATGTCTAAGAAAAGGTACGATGATGAGGCTATTAAACAGAGTAAAAGGAAAAAATATCGTTAGTATATTTTCAATTGTATAACGAGAAATACTATACTTTATGTGCAGGAAATCATATTGTTTTTTCGCAATATTAATGAAACACAGTATATTTCTAGTAGTAGTAGTAAACATCTTTATTTCTAAAAAAATGCTATCGACCTATCGGTCTTTCTGCCCTTGTTTAATACATGTAGTCTTAGTCTAAATAAAAAACAAAGATGAAAATTCTCTTATTCTAGGTTAATAATCTTATTATATTATAGTATATTTCTATTAATTCATATAGATAGATTTAAATAAAACTTCAAAGCTTATTCGAATGTAACATGATTCCAAAGACACAGAAGCTGACATGTAGAAATTAATTCAAACATTTACTTTATCGTCATCAGCCAATCAAAAAACTATGTCTATGCCTACTTAAAAAAAAACATTAAACACTTTCAGAGAAACACAGAACTTATTGAAAAATTATGTTTTTCAAGCATTTTATATCACATTAATATTCAGTACACAAAGATGTCATCTCTAATAATCACAAATCCTTAAGGTCGATAAAATATCTTCTAAACATCCAACTTCCTCATTTTGAAATCAATGGATTTATCATTAAATATGCAAACAAAAAAGCGAAATTGATAAACGATCTTTGCGAATAATGCTGTCTAGATCTCATTGAGTTTAAATTCAAAACAACGTTATCTCTGTAACCTTTGAAAGGTTCAAAAATATTCAAATCATTATTGCAATATAAAAAACTAGGCCAAATTAGCGATAAAATCATACAAGGCAGTCCTTTGTGAGAAAATGAATACTTAATACAATAAAAATTAGGAAAATTGTAAGAACATTTTGGAAGGAAAGTGAAATTTGACCCTCTTGAAGACTCACTGAGTCTAGGTCGATTTACTTGAGTAGAGTTTCAGTTTGTTTTTTTTATTCTATAAGCGGTTTGGTAATAGTTTACAACTTAATGTTTAAACCTTTTTCATTTGGAAATTTTTTAAATTAATTACAAAAATTGTAACTTTCGTGTGTTACTTCAAGATTCTACCTGATTTTCCAGAGCCAATAAAACCGTTTGGATATTATCCTTATTCAATAATTGGACATCCAGTACTTACATACTTCTTTTAGTCAGTCTTTTAGCAAGCGATGCGTGTAAACATATATTTCGCATCACCTTTTGAACTTTTTAAAAGTATATCGATCGTATTTGGGTCATGCAAAAGTTACGAAAATTTACTCATATTCCGTAGACCCAATAATCAAACATGTGTAGGATATATTTGACTTATAAAATAAACATTTACAAAAATTATCAGCATTACCAAACGGAAATTGCTATCGTAAAGCCATTAATTAAATTTTAATTATTTATTTATAGTATGGATTGTTATCCGTAGGAATACTTAGGGATTTACTACGAAATAAATACGTTTTAGTTGGATTCACTAACAAATCCATAATTTTAATTTTTCGTCATGATCTTTGAACTTTTGGGCTTTTTGTAAGAGAAATAAAGCGTTTCGAAAAATAACCATTGTTCCTATTAGCACAGCTACGAAAAATTTTAGAAGCTTTTAAAAAAGAAAAGCTGCTCTTACTATCCCTTGGAGGTTCACTGGTTACCCTTCGTGTACTTTTTTCACTGTTATTTCACCCTCGTGGCCGTTGACCTTTTTTTCTCGGTGGGTTTATCGCCCTATCAGCAAAAATGTCTGCTATCATTTTAATAATCCTAATTCGGTATGTAATATAATTACGGAATCCATCCGGAGCAGCAAGTGAAGAATATAGTTATTTACAAGGTGTTTATAATTGGTGTTGTCGTAAATGCTTTTTTGCCATACACATGTATTTTTACACGGTCATTAACAGCGCACTTACTGAGTTCATAAAAATGATCAGCTATAGAGTTTTGCGCTTTTACGACAAAAGCATGTGAACACACAGAAACTACTACATTATGCAAAATTCCGGTCCTTAGGTATTATTGTTTTCCTATAGATAACCAGTTATGGTGTATTCCAAGTTCTCGTGAGAATGAAAACCTTCATTAATAACTTCAACGGCAGTTTTACTAGTCTGATTTCAGAAAACTCTTACTTTAAAGCTAATCGATATTGGTATATCAACTGAAGAAATCGTATCCCATGTTATGGCTATTTTTCATTTACATCGCAAGGCGCTGGAAATTCAACAGTATTATGTTTCTATCAACCAACATTTTAAACCGACATTCTGAATCCCTTATTTCCAATTTTTAAGCCTAGTTATTTTCGGTTAACATTCGTTCAATAATTATTTTCAAATTAAGAGCTTTTTAGGTATTAAATTAGTATAGTATAGACGACAAACTCTAACAACTTAATTGAAAAAAACACACTTTTTAGATTGCCTTTTTATTTCGCAATTTTGCCTCAAATTTAAGGTCTTTGGAAAGATCGAGTTTTTTTACGCAATGCTAATGAGTACTATTTTTCCTAGAAAGAACGAATTTCTTATTAAAAAGTGATATAGAAAATAACGTTTAAAAAGTCAAAAAATCTTTCACAACTTGCAAATAACGAAATATTGAAGGGAAAATATTATACAGATTTGTATTGGATAATTTATATTTAAACTGAATATTTCATAATTTCATAATAATAAAGAACATTGAAAAATAGCAGAATCGCTATCGTAAATCTTAATGTAACAGTTCAAGTTAGTTTCACTTATTAATTATCTCTTACAGGCTTGAGTCTGGGTGTGACTTAGAATCCCGACTAGCTTCTTTATTACTTTTTGACACGGAATGCGTTTGTTATATCAAAAAGAGCACTCATTATCAGTTCGTAAAAAAAACGTAAGTTAATTCCGTCTTTCCAACTACTCTAAATTTGAAGCAAATTGCCCGGATAAAATGTTTTGTAAGTACATGTATGTACCCCCTTCAACAAATATTTTATCTTGGGAACATTTTATGTTACCGCTTGATGATAAAATGTTTACTATTTTAATACCACAGTGTGTGGATATAAGAAACATTCCCATATTCATCTAAAACTTTAATTCTATCAAATCTCTTGCTGCAGATTGTTGCAATAGGTAATGTTTAAATCGATTATTCACAAATTCGTTTAAAGGAGAAGATTCACTCAAGTGCAAAGTGATCTGGTAAAGGTGTTTCCGACTCAATTTTAAAGCAAAGATGCCATTTGAACATAGACTTAAAATTCTATTCAGGCTTCGAAAAGAAGGGTTCAAAATGTTTTTCCTAAATAGCTAAATGACACAATTACACTTCAGGAATATACTGTAAACTGTAATACTGAAATTTCAAACCATGTGCGTTACCTCATTGTCGCTATGCCAAAAAATCTTTAATTTGCTGCTGAATAAAGTGCCAATTTTCAACCTTATTCTAACATTAAGCATCCTTTAAATATAACCTTGAGTTTGTTTAATATATCCCCTTGCTTTTGTAGCATCGGATTCGTGATCTCTCTCACTTTCTTACTCTCAATATCTTGCATTGCGTGTCTAATACGGGCTTGTTTCAACGCTCTATTGCAAATTGGCGGGACGTGTTTTAAAACACGTTATTTTACAAATAACCCCAAGAGGCAAAATCTGAAGGGCTTGATGACCTGTTTGTCCATGAACTTGGATTATTTTTCGAAAAATGCAAAATGCATAGGTAATTCAGAGTACTACTTTTAGATTGACTTCGAAAGTCCTATCGAAAAGTTGTTAATTTTAGTGCTGGATCACTGGATTCATAAGGCACATGTTTTCTCTTTTAAAGCTAGTTTTCTTGGAAAAACTTACCATTTGCTTTAAGTTGTCATGTGAAAAATCTCAAGACACGAAATCCCGTTTTACATTTCCATTCAGCATGGCACATGTATGAAGGTTTTTTCCGATCGAAGTAGCGATTTACTAATTAAAGGAATAACTTTATTGAAAAAACTGGAGTACTTTTAACAGAAACAAAATAAAATATGAAAAAATAACAAGACAAAAACTTTTCAAATGAATCAGTAAATAGTACTGTGGGACCGTTTTATTGAAATTGTTTTTGTTGTAAAAGTTTTGATACAAAATATAGGCGGGGGGGGGGGGGGGGGGGGGGGGTGGCTCATGTAGGGACATTATTCTAACCTGTTCTCCGTGTATATTCGACTATAGTTGAGGAATTTATTATTCCTACTCAATGTAACGGTTTTTGGCACTTTTGTAAAGATATGACGTAAATATAGTAAACGGGCAGATAAAGGAATTTAATCTACAGTAAACCTGAAAAAGATATAAAATTTTAAAAAGCCTGGCACTAGAATTTAGTCACTGGATTACTTGGTGCAAATCCAAATAAATTGCTTATTATTATCAGATACATCGCTGTAACTCCTTTTCATTTAATTCAACTTCAATTAATGCATCTAAACGTGAAAAGTGTGAACTTTTAGACAGATTATTAAGCTTAGGGCGATTTTTAAGTCTATAGTCGCACGAGAAGTCCGTTATTCAAAAGCCAACTGAAATTTATCACTTAAATAGTGTTTTCATTCTGGTCAATTAATGTTTCGTCGAGGTTAAGTCGTTCTAAATGAACTAATTTAGAACAAAGCGGCAATGTAACTAACGTTCCTAGGAAAGGATATTACATATTATGTGCACCAGGGGCCATGTGGCTCGAGCTGATTGTGACCAACGCAAAGCAGAGACTGGAACATTTATTTGAATAACGTTTTCTGTCACTAAACTTATTTCTTCAACATTTCTAATGAATAATTGTTAATCAATATCACTTGACTTTGTGATTAAAAAATACCTAACAGGAATACTTTAAGGTGTTTAATATAAGAAGCACCGTTTGGCACAATATTCGTTTAAATGTTTTGGAATTTTTTATAACGCGATTATTTTTGATATTTTGATCATTATTTTCATTAACTGATATGTCAGCACTATCGCAAATAAAACAGTTACCATTTAGTGTGTAGTCTCGCTCAACCTCTTTTGTGTTTTTGTTAATAGTTCTTCGGCTGTATTTATGTTCGCACATTTTTATATATTTGCAGAAGTTAGACAGTCTGCTGTTTACAATCTATTTGTGCATGTTTCTGTTTTCTTAAGTTCAGGTTTCGAATTGGAATTTCAGTAAACGAGGTCTAATTCCTTGAAATGCAAGATGTTTTGGGGGTTCTGATAGTTATCAGAAGTATCAAAAAATTTAAAAATTACCTAGATTGTAGGGTGTTCTATTGTAAAAATTGTTTGTTGAATAGCCATATAGATAACAAGTTTTCTTTCAAATGTTTTCTTTTTTGCCTGTCGTAACAGCCTGTCGTAGTAAATGCGAAGAAATTCAATCAGCATTCGAAAAGTCTGTAAAAATTCAGAAAAATCGGATTTTTTTTTTGCAAATGAAAGGTGATAGCAGGTGATGGGGTTGAAGAATACTATTGGTATCTAGTAGTTTAAAACAATGGCAAAATTGAAGTTTGTAAGGGCAGAGACCATGAAGGAAACAGACCAAAGGGCAGATGCCGACTCGGTCGGATGAGAGTCGTGAACCGCGACACCCCCTTTCCGTTGTATGTCCCACATGACCCTCGATTAATAGAAGTAGCCCGCGATCAAAACCTCCAACTTTTACCTTTGGAGGTTTTGCACCTTGTACTTGCTCTATCTTCTTATCAAGCACTTGCTTTTTCCGTTTATTTACGGCAGCCCTGAACTAACTGACGGATACACTGGACGGTCGGTGGCATACATTATATGGTATATGAGCCCTTGATAATGTAGGAAACGGATACAATTTTATAAATTTCCACAGACAGTGAAATGCATTTGAAACCTTTCCTAAAACAAGATACTGTTCATACATTTTTGTCGTATTGAACGATCCGTTTAATGGGATCTAGATATGAAACTTTAAAATAAAATAATGCTGAAGTTAGTTGATGACCATTTTGATAGCTGAGTTCTTTGAAGTTGAAGTTAAGCGCAGCAACAGAGCCAGTCCATCTTCATTCATATATCTGTTAATATCCTGTCGTTTGTTAAATTTGTGCTAAATCAGCAAGATTTTTTCAAGAATTTTTATTTCCACGTCGAGATGGCTTTTACACAGCAGTTTATTTTTAATTGATCAACAGTAAATTGCCAAATACACTGATAATTAATTTTTTTTTCATTCATTCAGATGGGCATTGGAAGAACATATTTACTTCTTAATACTTTGTCTAATAGAATATAAAAACGAGTAAAAACGAATAAAAACGAATATTTTTATTGTTTTTATTATTGACTATTCCGAGCAATTGATAAGTAATTTGAATCGAATTGTATCAGAACCTTACTACAAAATCTCAAAAATTGTTGATGCAATTACATTGTTTATTAAATCATTATTATGCTTTTAAGCCTTGTTCATTATTAGTTTTGTTCGTGCAATACGTAAGACAACAGTAAGAACCAAACGCACGTGGTCTACGCACCAGCAATGGAATATTCGAGAATAAATCCATTTTCCGGGAACAGAATGAAATCGGTCCTTTCTTTTCTTGTATCTAGGCAAAAGTTTGAGTCAAGGTTACCTTTGCTTTGGAGCCTAAACTACATAGTTTCGGAAGTTTCTAAGAATCAATTGAGTTGCAAATATGCTAAAGCCCCTTTATTAATGATAATATTATTATTTATTAATATAAATTAATTAAACACTTGCTACACGTGTTACCTCGTTTTTGTTCGAGTACGTGCTTACCTATAAATGTAAACACATTTTTATGAGTTTTAAATTTGAGGGGCAGTATCTCTCCAAATAAGGGAAGTAGTAGTAGTAGTAAACATCTTTATTTCTAAAAAAGGCTATCGACCTATCGGTCTTTCTGCCTTTGTTTAATACATGCAGTCTTAATCTAGATAAAAACCAATATGAAAATTCTCCTATTCTAGGTTAACAATAGTAGTAGTAAACATCTTTATTTATAAAAAAGGCTATCGACCTATCGGTATTTCTGCCCTTGTTTAATACATGCAGTCCCAATCTAAATAAAAACAAATATGAAAATTCTCCCATTCTAGGTTAACAATGTTATTAAATAAATAAGATTTCAGTGGCAAGAAGAAATTATTTTATTGTCCACTAGTCCGTTGCGTTTGTAAGTGTTCGAGTAGCGTTAATGTAGGGAAACGGAAGCGGGATTGTCTGGTTGGTCTTGTAAGACAAAGGGGATTCAGTATGGTCCAGTTGTAGGGGTTGTTTGTCCATTTTGTCTGTAGCTGTATGAGTCTTTCCGAGATCTTTGTCATGTTTGTGCGTTCGTATAGTAGTTGGGTGGGGGGGTTGTGTAGTGGGTTTTGGGGGTGTCTTATTCGTGTTATTAGTCTTAGTGCAATTTGCTCTGTTGTTTGTGTACAACGTTTTGTCCTTTCTGTTCCGTTGGTCATGAGTACATGTCCAAAGTCTAGCAAGGGTCTACAAATAGCTTTATATATTTTGGTGGCGGTCTTTGTGCTAATTCCTCTGTCTTTGTAGGTTAGTGATCGGAAGTGTTTTGTTCTCTTTATTGTTTCTGCCCTGATGTTTCGTATGTGTTTAGTGAATTTAAGTTTGTGGTCGATTGTGATTCCAAGGTATTTTACGTCGTTTTTTGGTTGTGTCGTTTGGCCGTCTGCTGTTATTGTAGGGGAATCAGCGTTGAGTCTGTGGTTTGTGAGCAGAAGTTGGTTTTTTGACGCGTTTGGTGTTAGTCTCCATTTATAAAACCATGTCATTGTGTTGTTTGTTAGTGTTTGGAGTCTTTGCGCTGCTCTCTCAGTAGTTTTGTCATGTACAATAAGTGCCGTGTCGTCTGCGTATTGTAATATGTATGCCGATCTGTCGATTTGATAAGGGAAGTATTTAACCAAGAAAATATTAATTACATGGAAAAACACAATGAAAATGCAGGAAGCTGCAAATGTGATTTAAAATATTGCACGCATTTTAATCAATATGCAAACGTGCTAAAAAAGAAACAAATTAAATACGCAATATAAAATATAAGTATTATTTCTTGTCTGTGATGTTCAAATACTTCTTGATTACAAAATATATTGAAAGTACAAAATGCAAAACTGAAAAATCAATAAAGTTAGATAAATCCACAAGAATCATTATGTTTCGGAAATTTTAACATTATTGATGGATTAGCTTAGATAGATGGAATGGATCTGCAATTTGAGTAGACAGGGCGATTCAATAACAATGGGAAACCTTGAAACTAGAGATATTATAGGTACGTTAAATTATTAAAACCTAGTGTTTGTTGAATCCATTTTTCTCAAAATCAAAAAATCGATGTGAAACAAGAATACTTAATTTATGAAGAAATCATTGTTCAACTAAATTTGATGTTACAAATAAATGAAAAGTTGAGATTAATCTAAATGTTGGAAAAAATGGCCGCAAGCGGTCCCATCTATGAGCAATGGAAAAAACAGGTATAATATTCATCACCAACCCAAATAGTTTCAGAATAATGGCAAAAGAAACGAATTCAAATTACGACTTTTAACACCTTGTTACACCAAGGCAACTCAAAATTATCCTTGAAAATCGCTTTTGTCGATTTCTGAAAACTTTTTTGCAGTTGAATGACTAAATATATGAATTAGCTAAATGAAACTAACGCGAAAATTGTCCAAGTTTCTTAACACCCTAAGTCGATTTCCCATGATATTTCTGAATAAATTTTTATAAAATAAGGAGGGAGTAGTAGTAGTAGTAGTAAACATCTTTATTTCTAAAACATAATTAATAACAATAAGGAGGGATTTTCTAGAAAATCTTCATTTTACCGGAAGTTTTCAATTAGGAAATAGAAAATTCGGATATAAATGCAAAAACATTTTAATTTTGCTGTTGATGATTGGTTCTTGATTGTCACAACTCTGTTGCATGAAAATTACTAAGTAAGAAATTTTATGTGTTGCACTCGCAAAGTGCTTAAGCAGAAGTTCTACAAGACTTTTTTCGTGGGGTTTTCCTTTGAAGTGACCAAACGTTTATTGCCAGTTTGCCAACACATTGAATTTCTACTTTTCGTGAATTGACATTTTTTAGTAAACGCAATATTTTCAGGAAAAACGACAAAATGTCGTGGAATCCATGAGTTTCCATTAGACGGAAACATTGTGGATTATAATAACAGAAAACTTTATTACATATACAGGGTTGCCATTTTCCGAATCTTTGTATCGGTAACTTTATCGGTACATTTTTAAAGATAGAGAATCCGTTAAAGGTGCAAAATTGGGCAGAATTCGATTGCCTATTCATTACGGTTTTCAAAATTTAAGTAGTTACCCGACTTAGTTCATGAAATATCCTGAAAAGACAAGAAATCAACACTTTTTAAGTATCACATATTACGTAAACTGCTTAACTTAGAAAAAAAGTTAAAATTGTCCTTGGTAGAACTTTTTGCGTTGAATTCAATAAACTAGCACTAGTCATAGTCAACTTGATTTACGAGATAAAAAATAAACTTATGTTTTTTTAAATGGTAATCATAGTTGGCTGTGGGCCTTTTAAAATCCTTATTTTTTTCTGAATTTAACGATATAACTGTTTATATGTTTATCTCTTCTTTTAACCGTAAATCTATAAAAGACAATTGTTGAACAAATTTAGAGCTTTATATTTGAGAAATACATTGATCACATCAACATCATGGTTTTACCAAAGAGTAGGTAATATTAGGTAGAAATTTAGATTGAACCGGTCGGTCGCGAGCTTTTTAAATCGCTGTTCCAGACGTTCTTCACTTTTAGTTAAATACAATTTTAATTCCAAAAATAAAATAATAATGTTAGCAAAACTTAAATTTATTTGGGATTTGGACTGTCACCCTGGTAAAATAAGTAGTTTACTATAGTAGTAGAACGTACGAGTTAACTCGTAAATTCGATTTACAAAGTATTTAACTTACTAGTTATTAATTGGGAGTTCTAAAATAGAGGCGGCAATAGCCGCGCATTTGATTGAAGTCTACAACTTGGTTTCCCAAGTTCCTCTTCCCTCTTTCTCTAATTTTATTTCCTATGACTGTACTCTCTTTATATTACCTACTCTTTGGTTTTACAGGAATAAATTATTTCCCGCGCGCAAGTAATACCAAACGTAACCAATAAGGGAATAGTGTCTGGCCAATCGACGATTAGGTCAAACTTTGCAGGATGTAATTGAATTTGCCGCATTCACCACCGTTTCTTTGATTTCTGGCCGTGGAGACATTACAAAAAATCCTACAATCCTTTGAACTATGAAAAGTAGGGGCTTGAGTACATAATGTTCAGAAAGTCAAAGGGATGCCGCTGCCAATCAACCAGTGCGTTAGAACTAACTTAAAGCTTAAGCTCGAGTAATGAATTGACTGGCAAATTATATTGGAAAAATATGAAATACACATTGGAAAGCTATGCCAATAATATTTCCAGAGTTATATTCAGTTAAATTGACATCTGCGCATGCGCATTAGATTTTTAGTGAGGTTTGTGCCTGCCTTTGTACACAATTTAACCTTGGCACAATTTTATTGTTATTTTACTTGGGTTAATTTCCCGACATCTTCATGTATCCACGAGTTCTCAAACACATGAGATTCCCAGAATCACTTTTAATTAACTACTTTTAAAATAAAATATATTCAAGATACACTTTTAAACGATTTATTTAACACCGGCAAAGAAATACCTACTAGATGAATAAACAGTGACCATTATATAGGTTACAGATTAAAATTAAATCCCAACAACCCCTAATTTTGCCGGTTCCCATAACAATGCCATGAAAGGCAAAAAGTGTCTAATATTAATACAGTTACAACCTGGAATTATTAGTGCCATAAACCTGTTCTTGCATGTCTCTCTATTATTTTAAATTAAAAAAAAACTAAATATTAAATACGTGTACAATAAATTATATAAATTAACCTTGTTTCAGACTTGAATGTAATCAATAATATTGTATAATGTAACTTAAATTTCAGAGTAAAGGAAATTGGCGTTTATTGTGCAGTAGTAGTAGTAGTAAACATCTTTATTTCTAAAAAAGGCTATCGACCTATCGGTCTTTCTGCCCATGTTTAATACATGTAGTCTTAATCTAAATAAAAAACAAAGATAAAAATTATCTTATTCTAGGTTAATAATCTTATTAAATAAACTTTCCAATTCTAATGACAAGAAAAAATTATTTTATTGTCCAGTAGTCAGTTGCGTTTGTAAGTCTTCGAGTAGCGTTGATGTAGGGAAACGGAAGCGGGATTGTCTGGTTGGTCTTGTAAGACAAAGGGGATTCAGTATGGTCCAGTTGTAGGGATTGTTTGTCCATTTTGTCTGTAGTTGTATGAGTCTTCCCGAAATCTTTGTCATGTTTGTGCGTTCGTATAGTAGTTGGGTGGAGGGGTTGTGTAGTGGGTTTTGGGGGTCTTATTCGTGTTATTAGTCTTAGTGCAATTTGTTCTGTTGTTTGTATATAACGTTTTGTCCTTTCTGTTCCGTTTGTCATGAGTATTTGTCCATAGTCTAGAAAGGGTCTACAAATAGCTTTATATATTTTGGTGGCGGTGTTTGTGATAATTCCTCTGTCTTTGTAGGTTAGTGACCGGAAGTGTTTTGTTCTCTTTATTGTTTCTGCCCTGATGTTTCGTATGTGTTTAGTGAATTTCAGTTTGTGGTCAATTATCTTATTTATTATCCTAATAACTCGCTTTTGTGTGACAAAAATGTTTTGCATCTTACCACTTTTACCCCAGAAGATTATCCCGTACTTTAACACCGACTCAAAATTTTGGGAAATATAATTGCCTGCATACTCTCTGGTTCATATATCTGCCAACAATTCTTATACCATAACATATTGCATTGCGTTTTGTGTTTAATGTGTTTATATGTACTGACCAATTATTCATATATCTATTGATGAAAACTCCCAAGAGTTTTGCATTTTCTAATGGTTCGAAACTTTCACCACTTATAATGATGTCATTGAATTTTGATGCCACAGCCCGTTTCGTCCTAAACAGTAAAATTTGTGTTTTTCTATTGTTTAAAATTAATTCGCCTAGCTTAAACCATTTATTTACTAGTTCAAAAAATTGCTCCGCTTTTGTAATTAAATTTTCCACTTTTTTGCTTGTCACAACTAAATTAGTATCAAGTGGGTTTTTCGGGTTTTTAGGCCATCGTTCGGTAGAATTTCTCTCAACTCTCAAAGACTTACAAAAAACAGCGGGTTTCATTAAAATCCATCTTATCATTCCCCCGATAATTCAAAAAACATACTTTTTTGAAGAACTTTAACCATCATCCAACAGAGGAGCGAGACATTTTTTCTTAACAAAAGATAGGTCAGATCGTGTTTTTTTTGAGCCAAAGAATGTCTCAGTAGCCGTTTGATCATGTGCTTACGGGACACACTGCATAAGAAATATCTCTTTGGGGTATCCTACTTCATTTCTCTACAGGCCTTAGTCAAAAGTGGAAATATTGGCTTTAGAGTTTTATAAATGGTTCAACACGAAAGTTTATTTCGGTTTACATTTTATTTATTTTCTCAAATAACGCGGAAGTTTCATTGATTTCTACTGCACATGATAAACGCTATTTTCGACAGATTTAAGTATAATTAAAATGCAGTTAATGAAATGGAGTCATGTTTCTATAAACAATGTATATAATTGTATCTGTAGTACCTGAAATTGAACCTTGAGTTATAGAAAACCAACATTACTCAATTAAGTTAATTGAGGTTTATATTGAATTGAGATCTAAGAAAATAATTGGCGATAAGACTTCCTAGTCGAAATTTAATTTTGAGTTAAGAGTTCAATATATATTTCCAAAACCCAGGAACATGTTACAGGAACTGTTATGTTTTTGTATACTCTACGTACGTTCTATTTATACATGTCTACCCTACTGAAATCTGACTTGAATGGACGAAGACGTGCAATGCAGTTCCGATAATATCTCGAAAAATCTTTAGCGAGTAGCAAAACATTTTGCTACTTGACCTTTTGCAACAACAACTATTTTATATCATTTGAAGAGAAGACGTTGTTTTGTTATGACCCCGGTGCCCTGAATCTTGCCATTGAAACAAATATGATTCTAAAAATAAATTTGCCGTTGGGTAACACAAAAAACGCCGTTTGCAAAACGGACAACATTGTGCCTGTTGCGTGGGCAAGATATATACATTGGATGGTGCAGAATGGACCGACCAAAGGAAATGTGCAAGAAATGCACAACATAATAATATCAAAGTAATGCAACCCAGGAGCCAAGGCGAATATAAGATCTTTTCTCGGAAACATTATCTGATGAATTAGCCTGCGATCGGCCGTTCATTACTTCCTTAAATGAACACATATCTGAACAAATCACTACTATTTGAAAGTAACAAATTAACGAAATTAAATGGAACCGCCAGGAAGAAACCGACGGAATAACCACCAAAAGTTACCCGTTCTCAGCTTCCTTTTTCATTAAACAAATAAACTGAACATACATGGAAGTATAGTTTATAGGTGTGTTTTTGTGGGGTTTGAGGGGTTTCGTGTAGAGAAATCGAATCCTTAACTAGAAAATCGAAAGATTTTAGAGGTCGCAGTCACATGCTATAAAAGGTAGACATTTACGAGTAAAAAATAAGAGTTCAAAAAGAATGAGTCTAATGGAGAACAAATCGCCATGGATAACTTACTTTCATTTAACGCTTATTCTATGAGCCAGTCGTAAACGTTTATAGAAAAAAATATCGTGTTTTATAATAATCGTGTAATCGCAAATGAGAGTTGCATAGAAGATTGTTCTTTTGATGAAATCATAAGGCTTATTGATGCTTTAAACGCTTTTAGAGACATAAAAATTTTATAAAATTTCCTCCAAATATTGAACATCTAATATAAAAAACTGAAACGGATACATGTTGTACCACATGCGGCCTGGTACAGCAATTTGCAATTATTGAGCTGTTTATTTCTGATACATCCTTTACATGCCGTATAACATCAAGTGTAATCTATATCCTTCAATGTCAGTTACTAAAAGTGTTTCTTCCAAGACTTAACTCTGAAAGTTGAGATTAGGCATCACGTAAAGAATGTGATGATCTAAATATACGCAAATTGAAACCTAATCGTTAGTTGTATGGGTATATTCAATTTTCCCACAAGAATGAAATAACAATTTTACCGACAGGTCAGTTAAATAAAACGTATATTACTTTTTTCTTAGAATTTCATTCATGGCAGGCGCCGATGTTTATCACCGAAAAGGCTACCTTATCCAAGTTTTTATGTCTATAGTATCATTTTTTATACTTAGTTCAAATTGAATTTAACTCATGCACTGGGGTAACTTCAAATTGCATCTTCTCAGTACTTTGAGCAGTGGCGTATCTTGAGGCAAGAGTCACACAAGTGGCGTCTGGAAATCTTCATCTTACCTCTATTGAAAAGAATCTACTTTAACGAGATCGATATGCACACGGTTAATATTTATTCAATAGTTATGTTATATAATATGAAGTTTAGGTCTTGGAAGCAGCAGTTTTATAATTTTACAAATAGGTACAATATTTGGATAGTTATTAAACATGTGTTACTGTATGTGCCTCAAATATTATATTTGAATGCAAATAATACATACTCATTGAATTCCAATTCCATTTTCAAAAAAAATGTATATACGCCGTATTATTTGTTATGCGTATATTATGCATTTTTGCCATAAATAAATATTTTCAAACTTCCAATATTGATAACACTTACTCAATAACGTTGAGTAATAAGTTTAATTTAAAATGAAACTAAATTTTGAAGAACTGTATAAATTTGCCCTTCTGTCCCACTACAAGAACAGTAACATTATTGCAACTTATCTTATTATTGCAACTGGATCAATAACCAGAACAATGAACTTGAATGAATAATCAGTTTTGTTGTACATTCTGTTGCTACTTGGTGCATCAAATCCATTTTATTGGAGATACAGAATATCAATTACGATATTTTCGCACTGAACACATGTCGTTGTGCTGGTCATTATTACTAAAAGTCCATCCTGTAATAGTAAGTAATAGTCTACATTATACACTGTAGCTTTATAGAAAATGTTATTAGAATTTCTTCCATCAAATATTTTCTATGTTGCATGTAGGACGTGAAAACTGAAGGTAAATATGTTCATTAATCAAGTTGAAGTTCAAGTTGAAGCTGTTTATATTTGCCGAGGTCAATTTAATGCCAAGTGATACCATTATAATAAAACCAATATAGTTCAATTTGAATATCAAATAAAGGGGACTTACATAAAACCCCTTTTCTTACTGACACGTTCCAATCCGCTTCATATTTCAGCCTCGTTCTGCGGAATAAGAACATTCTCCCCTAATTTCTAAGCTATCCAGTTAAGATATTCAAATTTATGTAATTATTTTGAAATTATTGAAGCACATCTAGGCTTGCATATATAGATATAAGAAAGGGGGGCGAAACCGCTCTACTAGCACGTGCTATTTCTCTATCTTCACCCCAATGTGGGGTGCCTCAGTTTGTGATTTCGGGCGCCAAAATTTTAACGTCTTCACGACACACTGAGTAACAGTCGACTATATTTAACGTAGTATGTGATAATGAGTATCCAATGCATTTAATTGAATACACTCTCAAGTAAATATGTTGATAGTAAATGTGGAGAATTAAGCTGACTAACGAGTTGCTGTACTGTGAATGGAATGATTTTTTATTTGAACTACTCGCAAAATATGTTCAATTTATAATGACACCAAAAATTTACGTCATTTGAATCCATTTTAGAGTTTAATTTCAGAACATCAAATATTAATTCGCCACTAAATGTTGATATAAAACGGAGCTACGTAAACTTTGAAGCGCATTCTATGAACAAGTAGAAATATAACTTGAAAAATTAAGCCTTGTTAATATTCCGGATTTGATTGGCATTCAGTAAAATAGCATTTCAAATCTCGTTCGATTTCGAAGGAATTTCCACAGTAGTCTTTGAATACCCGACCTGAAACGCAATGTTCAGAACATGTACTGAAAACTAAATATGCTTGATCGCTTTATTGCCCTATTTGGATTATTTTTAGCATTCTTTCGGAATTAAAGGAACGAGTGTTCAATATGTTTTTTCTTTCTGTTATGCCTATTCCAAGAATTGGCCTTCAAAAGGTGAAAGGACTTTAAAACCATTTTATAATCATCGCGATCCTAAGCTTAACGCAAATTTGAGAGTAGTAGTAAACATCTTTATTTCTAAAAAAGGCTATCGACCTATCGGTCTTTCTGCCCTTGTTTAATACATGTAATCTTAATCTAAATAAAAAACAAATATGAAAAATCTCTTATTCTAGGTTAACGATATTATTAAATAAAATTTCAGTGGCAAGAAGAAATTATTTTATTGTCCACTAGTCAGTTGCGTTTGTAAGTGTTCGAGTAGCGTTAATGTAGGGAAACGGAAGCGGGATTGTCTGGTTGGTCTTGTAAGACAAAGGGGATTCAGTATGGTCCAGTTGTAGGGGTTGTTTGTCCATTTTGTCTGTAGCTGTATGAGTCTTTCCGAGATCTTTGTCATGTTTGTGCGTTCGTATATTAGTTGGGTGGGGGGGTTGTGTAGTGGGTTTTGGGGGTGTCTTATTCGTGTTATTAGTCTTAGTGCAATTTGTTCTGTTGTTTGTGTATAACGTTTTGTCCTTTCTGTTCCGTTGGTCATGAGTATATGTCCAAAGTCTAGCAAGGGTCTACAAATAGCTTTATATATTTTGGTGGCGGTGTTTGTGCTGATTCCTCTGTCTTTGTAGGTTAGTGATCGGAAGTGTTTTGTTCTCTTTATTGTTTCTGCCCTGATGTTTCGTATGTGTTTAGTGAATTTAAGTTTCTGGTCAATTGTGATTCCAAGGTATTTTACGTCGTTTTTTGGTTGTGTCGTTTGGCCGTCTGCAGTTATTGTAGGGGAGTCAGCGTTGAGTCTGTGGTTTGTGAGCAGAAGTTGGTTTTTTGACGCGTTTGGTGTTAGTCTCCATTTATAAAACCATGTCATTGTGTTGTTTATTAGTGTTTGGAGTTAATTTGAGATTGACTTATGAATTCAATGTTGTCCACTCTAAAATAATACAACTCGCCTGTGGATTGGCTAAAATGTTAGATACTCCATCAACAATTGGCGAGTAAATAGTTGAAAAACCTTTGATGACTGTAGAAATTTGTTAATCAATTTGTCAATGTGAAGTATGGGAAGTAACTGGTTTTTCACATGGAGTAATGCTATATTTTGACTACTAGATAAGTACTGCATGCCACTAGATATGTAAGTGATAGAATCAAGTTTCTATTCAATAGTATTGAAAGAGTTTGGCATTTTAGATTCATATGTGGGTGATTTTACAGTATATTTTCGCCAAAAATGTTTTTTTTATTTTGTATTTATCGGATTTAGGCTGGAAAAACTATGAGTTTAAGCATAATTGTAAAACAAGCAGCAATTATTGAAAATGGTTATTTAAGTTTAAGAAAATTATTTGCACAAAGTGCTAAACGTATTTTATAACGATTTTCGGAACCGTTTGATAACAAACTATTGATAACTGCTTAAAATACATACCCACCTCGGATAGGACTGTGGGAATCGGAATAATAAATAGCAATTTAAATTTATTTGGTGGTTTCACATAAAGGAGAAAACGACCACTGACTTTCCAAGGAAACATTTAAAAAGGAAAATTTTACCTTGTACTACGTATACTATCTATGTACTAAAGGATGCAAAAATATTGATCAAAAATTAGCTAAATTTAAATCGATTTAGAATAATTTGGAAATGAAATATAAAGAATACGCGGAATTAAACACGTAGGGCGGTTTTTTTATATATAGTTAAATCTTTTAAACTGAATAAATTAAAACTGCAAACATTTGAATGAATGAATTGAATGAAAGCCAGCATATATAAACTTTCAAATTTGATCAGTCTTGATTAAAAGCTCCATCAAGACACAATTGATGCTAAAAGTTTCTCAGAAGATTTCATATACACAAATACATATACAGGGTTATTCACGCTATACGGCACGGAAGTTTGTGGATAAACCGTTTGATTTTTACAAGTGCTTGGAAATGAACGGTCAACATTTCGAACATTTGTTATAAATAATTTGCCTTTGCTTTATGTTATTGTTGATATGTTATTTAGAGCTTTTAATTGAAGTAACACCAAATGGTGCACAGAACGATTATTTGGCGTATTTTGTAAAAAGGCAAAAACTTACCTATTAACATCCTAATACCATTCGATAGGTAATTAAAAATTGCATTTCCTGGTAAGCTAAAAAATATGGGGTTGTATTTAAATTAATCAAGTCATAGCCACTTAAAGTTCTTATTTGATTAGTTTAAATTTGTGGACACCCTGTATAACATGGTAAGTTTATTATCATTGGGATATAAAATATGATTTCTTGTTACGATTTACTACAAGTTACGCTTACATAACTTAAATAATTCTAAAGTATTTGACACATGAAAACTATATTAGATTTTGATAAAATTCGGATTATTTAAAAAACCTTAAGATTTAAGTATTATAAACGTTGAGCAATATGAGCAAAATTCATATTTTTTGACAAACCACGTAAATGATGATTGTATTTTAGATTTTAGAACATAGATAGATCAATTTTTCATAAAGAACAACTTTTTTAGTAAAATTAATAATAAAAAAGTTTTCCATTTGTTGCAAATTTAAATAGACGCACTATTCAGATGGTGCAGTAAAATGTAAAATGATTTTAAAAAATATCGTTTTTTACCACAATTTCATAGTATTCTTTTAAATATTTAAATGTAGAAGTTTTGGACCCATTAATTAATTATTTTTCTATTTTAAATCTAATATTGCTTCATTATAAACCAATGAGAAATCGACAGACAGTATCTGATTGATCAAATGCGATATATGTTATTTTAGTGCATTATATATATTTCATATATTTCGTGATCTGGACAACCTGTATTTCAGATGTCTCATCTCTTTTTATACTTTCGATATTTATTAGCTCATAAAAAATGTTCAGTCATATGGATTAAAAAGTCCAAAATGTTCGTTTAAGCCTTGCTTGTTATTCAAAGTGGCATATACACATATTCTGCTAGACTGTTTTTCTATTATACCTTAATGAATATCACGTACTCAACATCTTGTTCATTGTGTAAACGTTTTGTTGGGATTACACGCTACACTGCTGGGAAATCATTGTAAAGCAAATCGTTTATCACATAATGAAATGAATATATTTAATGATGTTAAGAAGCCCGTTTAGTTTTGCCGGCCGTAATTTGAACGTTCATCAAAATCGCGAAAAATTACAATATGGTTGCAGCACTTCCAACTTACTGGAAGAATTAAGTATGTAACAATATGTTCTGTACGTAACGCTGCAAGTGGGATCTTAATTAAAATTATTTGTTAAACACACATTTGTGATTAAAAGTTAACGGGTTTTTAGTTCTTTCTTAAGATGGCCGGTTTACTTCAAATAGTCATCGTAAATGTTTGCCGGTTTACATTTCACATTAAAGACTTTTCTTACAATGGTGTTCTGTTTAGATTCATCTTTACTCGTTTGAAATCGGTTCGAAACACATTGAGGATAAAGTTCAGTAGTACTAGCGTTGACGCTTTCATATATTTCATGCTGGAAAGTTTTTCAAATTGTTGAAGTCATTTGACACATTATTCGTGGCCATAATTATAATCTGGCTTTGCTTATGAAATTCTTGGCCGCTTTGATAATAAAAAATGAGCCTTTGATATAAGCCTAAGCTGAAAATTACCTAGTCCAGACTTATTTATGTTGCTTAAATACGTATAAAAGAATTTGTCTTACTAATGTCATACCAAGTATCTTAGTGTAAAGTTTACTGTTGAGTCGGAAAACATAGCATGAATACCTAGTTCTCAAGTTCTGGAAACCGTTATGTTAATGCTTTTTGTTGACAAAGGGAGGTTCCAGAGTTTTGTTTCTTTTTTTGATTATCCAAGCTGACATAAATCTTAAAATTATCACTTTGCACAGATCCATTTATTTTTTTTCTAAACATTTCAACATTGTTAACGAATGTATTGAAGGCGCTTACGTTAGAAACATTTTTTCACTGTTTAGTTGATTCATACTGTATACAGCTGGATTACAAAGGCGACAGGATTATTAATGTCTGAAATATTAATTATTGTTTGCAGAAACAAAAAAGTGGATTAATAAAATCAGGGGCAGTTTACAATGTAATTTTTAGCTCTTTTATAGAAATGTGAAAAATCTGACCAGAGTCAACAAATATATAGAGATTTTGTTACTTGACAGATAAGAATCATAAATAATATAATTTTTGTTTTAGTATAAAATTGGTTTATCGAGCAATGTTTGAAATCAATGATGGCCAAGTTCAACATATTTTCGTTGTACGATGGAATCTCCCGAGCCATTTTTAATGAAAAGTATTCAAATAAGCCAGACGAAAAAAAAGTGGGCATTGAACCCTCTGGTCTTGTCAGTTACGTTTTAGAGTAGGAAAGGTGTTTAGGCTGTCTCCCTAAAGTCTCGATCAAAAATAAATTTCCTCATATAAGATTTTTATTGAGGCAGATACGGACATTGTGTTTCTTACAATTATTTCTTAGCTCGTGCCGTATTGTTACCCAAAGGACCCCTTGGTTGAATTTGGCAATCTTGAACGTTAGCTTTAAAGCAGCTGCCGGCATAACATGTAACCCCCTTGTATAATTTTCAGTTCCTCAATACGTTATCATATACATTTATTCCCATATCAGGTATGAGGAGACTTTGGGATTTAACGTTTTATTTTAGCACCCGCCAAAACTTCCGACGACTCAGGTAGTTCCGGAACTAATTTGAACAATTGAAAGTAGAACTCGGTTGAAAACCTAACAGGGAAGCTGGGAACAGTATTATTTTCCCTGTTATGAATAAGATTAAATTGCATAAGATTGGGAAAGGCATATTTCTGTTTGCATTGATGAGATCCCGAGACAGTCTGCGATTTGGAACGGACCATTTTGTTTTTTCCTTCCATACGAAACCCCTAAACGGTTATTCAAAATCATAAAATGTCAAATTTATATCGGCCTTTTCATAAGTCTTAACCCTTTAGTGGGCGCTCTTGAAGGGGAATTAATATATTTTACAAGACAAACATTTCGTTAATCTTTCGCTTTTTAACAATTTAATAAGTTTCAAAAGGTTTCATATGAAAAAAACAGCTGGAAATTTCTTATGAGTATTTTATAAAATAAAATTACAGAGCTCATTTAATCTCAAAATAGTCAAATATAAAATACGTGATAATAAAGAATATAACTGAAATCTCTCCAATTGCTTAGCTTTGAGTTTGTTCGTTTTGATTAGTCGTATCACGTATACAAGGAGTGTTACGTATTATAAGAAATAATAATTTAATAAAATGATTCTTAACTGCAGAAAGTTTTTCGTTAACTGATTAAAAATTGCTCTAAGTTTTTCAATCAGGATGATATTTTCTAGAATAGAATAGATAATATTTTGAATCCTACACACTTTAGACTTAACAGAGTGACTATTTGCTTCTGAAACTATTTTGGGAAATATTCTAAATCTCTTAAGATGTTAAACGATTGATCAATCTAAGGTTGCTACAAACGTTGTTGAATATAAACTGCTCAATAAAATGAACGTTACACACCTAAATTTGCACTATCTTTGGAACTGGATAAATTCTGATTACTTAGAGCGATTTGCTTTGTGTTTGAAGCGTTACTGAGCCCTATTTGTTTTTGTTAGTCAATATTTTGGTAAAAATTAAGCATCTCGGATAAATATTCTACAAGGTGGCAAATGAAAAAATGTAAAATTTTGGAAAGTTTGGCTTGCTGCTAGTTGGATAAAGAAAAGGTTTTTTGGTTTTCAAAAACAAGGGTTTAAATATAAAGCAAATAGCTCGAAACGGGTTTTGAAATTTTAGGCCATCTGTTCTATTTACAGGGTGGTCTCAAAAAATCAACTTTTTGGTCTTGCAGTAATAACTTTTCTGCTCTTGGTCCGATTTTCACGATTTTGCGGTCATGTTGAAGCTGAAACTTCATAGACTGTTTAAGTCTTAAATTCGATATACGAGGTTGCATAAAAACGGGTGTGTTTTTATAGTAAGTAAGTTGCTCCAGAAGTGAAGTTTAATTTCAAATATTTCGTTCATTCATGCAACCCTGTATATTAGTTTCTTTTCTCAAAGCGACTGCGAAGTTTTAGCTTCAAGATGAGCCTTAAATTTTGCTAATCGGTTCAAAAGAAAAAAATTATCACTGCAAGACGAAAAAGTTAATTTTTTTGAAACCACTATGTAAATAAACGAGATGTATGAAAACTTCAAACACTGTTTCCGGATATGAGGTAATCTTAATGCCTGGGGTATTAACAAAAAAAAAACATTTTTTGTCCAACTGAGAGCATGTGGAACTTTCACTAATTATGCAATGTTTCATTTGCCGCCCTGTAGAAATTTTATCTAATTTTTTTGCAAAAACACGCACTAATGGAAAAAGAACTGCATTAAATAACGCTTCAAACAAAAATAAATTCGCTTGCTGCAATCAGCATTTATCCAGTTCCAAAATTAGTCGCCATTTGTCTGTGTAACGTCTATTTTGTTGAGCAGTTTAGTTCATAGTTAACTGTAACCGTTTTTGAGGCATTGAGTTGCCAGCAATATGATTTACTGTAATTATATCAATGATTATAAAATTTACATAACGAACAGCAGTCGGTCGTAGTAGCCTACAAAAATATACTTGCAGTAACATCGATTCGAATATCTGTAAATCAAAAATCATCCTATTTTGAAACTTTGTTTTTCCACATTCAAACCTATTCGAAATTTAATATTTTAAAATTGCCTAGTTCAAAATTAATGGATAAATTGTGAAACAACCTATTCAAAATTGGCGCCATTCCTTTTAAGGGGTTATAGGGGCTAACTTGGAGAGTACGAGGAAAATATTGAAAACATTTTTTTGGAAAATTTCTAGAAGATATAACAGTTGAAAATCGAATTTCAACTTTATCATTAAGTATTATTTTAAAATAGTCCCATCTTTGATTGGTAGCCTATTGGAATACTTAACCATTCGAAAAGAAAAATTGCGATTTTTGCTTCAATTTACGAAAATTTTTGATGTTAAAACGTACTCTTCTACAATTTTTTGATGAAAAGTCAAAGCGGCAATGATGTTTTTGTCATTAACAAATAGTTACAGGTAGATAGCTTTTGTCAAGAATAACAAGCATTTGTCAAATTGTGACTTACTTTGAAGCTCCTTACTACTACCTAATATCGAATATGCGTATATGCTATTAGTTATGGGGGATTAATATAGCAGAAGATGTAAGAACTTACGCCACCAAAGGGCTAGAGACACTGGAAGATTGGCCGCAGGAAGAAGTGGACGACAATAGATGTTCGGGTTCCAGACTCAGATGAACAGGTATTGGACATAATTGCAGCTGAGCATTCCAGGAGTATTCGAAGCATTGCCCAACACTTGACATTTTCTCAGGCATTGGATAATTGTCCCGATAACTCCCCCATTGCTACGTTCCTACCGTGTATGTAAGATACACAGGACACAACGACACATTAAATCTCTGATCTACCGAACACCGGTTCAAAGTGAGCAGGGGTTCTCTCTCTCAGGAAAATCTGAGCCCAGACTGCTACGAAGAGTGCACAATGAAGTGATTGGCGCACAAACATGTTTGGAGCTGAACGGGCAGAACTTTGAACACCTTTTGTGATTTCACTACTTAGTAGTAGTAAACATCTTTATTTCTAAAAAAGGCTATCGACCTATCGGTCTTTCTGCCCTTGTTTAATACATGCAGTCCCAATCCAAACAAAAAACAAACATGAAAACTCTCTTATTCTAGGCCAACGATATTATCAAATAAAATTTCAGTGGCAAGAAGAGATTATTTTATTGTCCACTAGTCAGTTGCGTTTGTAAGTGTTCGAGTAGCGTTAATGTAGGGAAACGGAAGCGGGATTGTCTGGTCGGTCTTGTAAGACAAAGGGGACTCAGTATGGTCCAGTTGTAGGGGTTGTTTGTCCATTTTGTCTGTAGCTGTATGAGTCTTTCCGAGATCTTTGTCATGTTTGTGCGTTCGTATAGTAGTTGGGTGGGGGGGTTGTGTAGTGGGTTTTGGGGGTCTTATTCGTGTTATTAGTCTTAGTGCAATTTGTTCTGTTGTTTGTGTATAACGTTTTGTCCTTTCTGTTCCGTTGGTCATGAGTATATGTCCAAAGTCTAGCAAGGGTCTACAAATAGCTTTATATATTTTGGTGGCGGTGTTTGTGCTGATTCCTCTGCCTTTGTAGGTTAGTGATCGGAAGTGTTTTGTTCTCTTTATTGTTTCTGCCCTGATGTTTCGTATGTGTTTAGTGAATTTAAGTTTGTGGTCAATTGTGATTCCAAGGTATTTTACGTCGTTTTTTGGTTGTGTCGTTTGGCCGTCTGCAGTTATCGTAGGGGAGTCAGCGTTGAGTCTGTGGTTTGTGAGCAGAAGTTGGTTTTTTCACGCGTTTGGTGTTAGTCTCCATTTATAAAACCATGTCATTGTGTTGTTTGTTAGTGTTTGGAGTCTTTGAGCTGCTCTCTCAGTAGTTTTGTCATGTACAATAAGTGCCGTGTCGTCTGCGTATTGTAATATGTATGCCGATCTGTCGATTTGAACACTACTTAATTGTATGTTATTTGATTAATATTGATCATTGATACATAACCTTCCACAGGAGGTTTTTTTTGACAGATGTGGAGGATTTAGCTATATCACTGATCTGCCCCAAAAAGAGGTTGGCAGCACGGACGGCAAAGTGGCGACGTTCTCCTAACCTCAAAATATTTCATTGTACTTTCAATTTCCCTGTTGTGTGTAGTCATGGTTACTACAGTTGTTAATAATTAAGAAGCAACAGGTATTGAGGTAGTGTTAATGAAGCCGATTACTTTGAAAAACATTGTTGCCATCCTTCTGATCTAGTTTTTTGCAAATATCTCAGTTTTGAATAACAATATATTTTTTATAGGCTATATATATTTTATAGGCCAAAAAGGCTATCGACCTATCGGTCTTTCTGCCCTTGTTTAGGTTTTTTTACTATTTAATTATTACTTCTAGGAATTCTTCTTCTAGGAATTTCCTAGAATGCAAAGAAAAAGCGAAATGTAAACAGTTTTTTTTTATTCTCTCGCTCGATATCGGACAAAGCATGGATTTCAATAGCCAGTCAAATGTGAATGTAGAAACAGCTATACATGTAAGTTAAATTTGAATCTCTGAACAATAGATTCTAGTCTTTTCCCAGACATGATTGTCCTGACTCATCACCTAAAAACCTATTGTTTTTAATGTACTTTTTAATATGTGTGTGATTTGTATTTTAGTATGTGAATTTTGTTAATTTTTTTTTTAAATTAATGATAACTGTGAACGTGTATTTTAGACAAACTGATGGTGGAGAAAGACACCGAAACGTATTTGTGACATTTTAAATAATAAACAATAGAATTGACTGAAACCCAGGATTTTTTTTTTGGATTATCGTTAAGTTTTGTGAGTGTCCCTCCCTCACTCTTGTGAGTGTCCCTTGGAGTTTGTTGAGATGTGCGTCTTTTCATCATTTGGCTCATTATTCACCGCTGCTTAAGTGATATAAGTTTCCTACTTTATAAGGATTATCGCGAAAAAATATTGGTATGAGTAATTGAAAATCCTTTAATGATAGATTTAGGTTTTCTGTTGATCTTGCGTACTTATCTCACTTACGTTTGATTTAATTAGTTAAATGTCAATTTCGTCTAAATTAGACTAAAATATGAATTTTCGCATTCACAATTTTAAGTGATAAAAAGCAAGCTATGGTAAGATCCACTTTTCGGAATCTGAATAAATATTACTCTCTGCCTGACGTGTAGTTCGTCAAAAAACACTCCTAAGTTTATAAACTTCAAAAAGATGGTCATAATTTTACTTTTCTCATCATATCTTTGAAATTTTGAAAAATTGGATGGTCTTGCATCCGAAGTGAGCCTCACTCACTTTATGGTGCATCAATGTTATTATACATATAATGAGCTGGCATTTTGAATATTCCCACTACCACTACTTGCGACAAAAAAATGTTAAATATGAACGTCATTAAGGTTCGAAGACCTTTTCTCGAAGGTTCGAATAATGGACGGTTAAAAAGATGTAGGTTCTTAACTAGCTTCATTTGAAAGTAACACTTCAACTTTCAGACAGGTAGTTGAAGATTTCAAAGAGCCTTATATTTCAAGTATCTATTATGTACGGTATTGACTAATTAATTTTGAGAAAAATTTAATTTTTCCGTATTTATTTGAAGCAGTCTGCAAACTAATGTGGTGCTTTGCTCTTATTTTAGTGCCAGTCCCTGAATATATTTTGGGGGTCACTGTGTAAAACCCTTTTAAGCTGCTTTGTCTCTACACAACATTGTTCAATTGAACTCATAATAAGGTACCTACCAGCATCCCATTCAATTGTTTTAAAATGGAGAGATGCTGCGCAGAGTAGGCTGGGAATATTAAATTGGTGCAGTGTTACGGCACAGTCATATGATCGTAAATCGTCCCGCGGTACGTGTTTTGGGAAAAGGTACCATTGTCTGTAGTTCCTTTTTTTCAAATGCACTTGCTGGACCGGATAGCAGGTTCCAGTAGCGGCGACACCGGTTCGAACTAAGAAACCATTGGAAAGACTGTTATCAATTAGCCATGCCAGGCAAAAACTTGAGAATTATATATTTTCGGATTTAACTCAACCATGTTCATAAGCACAAAATAGGTGGTTTACTGTGTTAGTTTTATTTAAAATCGGTGGGTTACTGATATTGAAGATGTATGATTTTCAGAACTCCGCTTTACTTTTCTTTTATTAAACCATATATGGTGTGAGCAATAAATAACTTAAAAATCCATTAGGTAATTAACACAGTGAGAAGCAATACGTGATAAAATGATAAAAACGTCTTTTCCTTTTTCGATTAGGTATATACATATTTTATAAGAAATATAATCAAATATTACCAACACACATAATATTAATAAAAATAAAACAAATCGATCCATGTAAAGCATTGTAATCATGTAAAGGACCCCGTGGTTGCTTTAAGATCACCTTCAAACAAATTTCTAACATTTAATAAAATTTAAAGCAAAATTCATAAGTCTAGCAGTTATGATTACTAGTTAAATATGAAAGCATGTTTAAAACAAATTCATTTTGCTTCAAAAGATGGTTGGTTGATCGCTGTTAAATATTATCAAACTATTTTTTTTTAATGTATACGACTTTTAATTCCTGGTCAGACTAATGCGGCTCTAAATAAGAAAATTGTTGAGGGTCACTGATTAGATTACTATACTGGCCATATAAACTAAAAATATGGTTACTATTATTTATGAATAAAATTATTTAGTCCTGGTCGAACTTTGAAAATGTCATTAATAATTCATTATTTGCTTGTTATTGGTGACGGTAACATGGTCACCAGCAATTCTCAAAAGCTTTACTTATTAACGTACTTTTTTTTTATTATAGAGACGCTGTTGTAAATGTGGTAATATTTCACTGTTTCTATTTTCGGATAATTTTGTCAAACGTTCAATTTTCCCGCTAAGCTGCCTCGATCTACTTACTTGCTCTTGATCATATCTGAATGTTCTGACGTTTTATTAAAGCTAGCTCCTTTGATTGTGATTTATTTTTAGGACTGGGCCCCATTGTATGTCTGAGAAAGAAATTGTGAAATTTTCCTAAGATAAAAACATCATTATATTTGGTAAACTTCTAGATTTTCTGGATATGTTTTTTTTTTAAATAATAATGAACATCTGTGATCACAGATCCAATGTTACACCGGCCGTCTTGGTCGGAATACCCAAAGGGCATCTAAAAATAAAAGAAAACAATCAAAGAAAAAGAAAGGGCGGCATTAGTTAGTGGGTACTATCGGCAGATAGTCCATTCAACCGCATGTGTTCACTTGTTTTTCTACTCATGTCATATCTCGATTTCAAGAGAGATTTGTTAACATGTTAGCGCATTATGGTAGCAAATCAATGGGTCGGGTAGTCACAAGCAAGGACAACGATTTATTTCACTAGCCATTCAGACTGGCATTTTTTAATTAGACCTATTTTTTTTTAACCTTCGTCAATAGCGAAGAAATATTTTGACTTTCGGTTTTCCAAACTTTGCCTAGAACAGTAAACTGAGGTTTGGGGCATCCAAATAAGTTAAAGACCTACCTATAAGAACAAGTTTCTTTCAAAATTTTACTTTAAATAACTTATATTATTTTCAAAGCCAAACTTTTGACCCATAGGATAAAAATATGCCCCATCGTACGTAGAAATACTCACTGTCGTACCGAACGTGGAATGTGAAGTTTCCTGCTTCAACTATCTAATGCCTGTGCAAACAGTCTTATATTATTTGCCATATGTAGTTACGGACATGTTCGGAAAACTATAAAAAACCTGCTTGATGTTTTTCCTTAAGATATTTCTCGGAATCGTTAACATATGGTGGAAAACACTTCTTTTCTCGTTAGAAATATCGGATCGTTAACGTTTTAAAATGGTTTATACTCTCATTGAAAACCTTTTAACTTTGATCTGTTTTATTGATTAATTCAGAGATCTGTGCCTTGCAACTTTATAACTTAATCTGTCGAGAATGACATTATATAACAGGTATAATAGCTAGTTGTTCACACTAATATCTGAGTTTCATATAATTGAGTATTATAACTATTGGACCATATTGTGCGCTAATTTATAGCTTAAGTAGGTAACTCCAGTCCCATCTATCTTTTAGAAATAGATTAGAAATATCTTTTAGAAAGTAAAATTGTATTAAGACAGCTCTAAAGTTAAATTATGTTATTATAATTCGCAAAGGAACCATATAAAAAGCTAAAATAATTAACGGAAAATACTATCGTCATTCTATTAGGATTATTGAATTTCGAAGCACGAATCAGTTGACAAATAAATATAATTGTGCGTAGACTTCTAAAAGTTGAAACATTATAATGATATGCCTAATAAATGATTGGCTCAAAAGCTCTCAAATGGACATTCAAACTTTTCATTAGAGTTTGAAGGTGCTAACAGTCAATGTTTCTTACCGCCTTATTAACATATTCTGTTAATGGAAAATTTAGTCCGCATCTTTCTTCAAAGATGTGTTGACCGAAAGGTTCTGATTGAGTGGCCGCCCGAATTTCCAGATTTAAAACCTCTGTATGTTTGCTAATGATGGTCTGGATTATTAATGATATTAATATATCGGTTTTCATATATTATTATATTATTTTTTTTTAGTTTTGTCGATTTTGGCATGACGAGTTAAACTATCACGAAAAATACATCAAGGGAAATGAAAATGAAAACTTCTTATGTTTTAAAGGAATAATGATGTCAGCAATATAGGAACAATTTTTTACCGGGTTAGTTTTGTGTAGCTCGAATTGCGAATACTCCTCGAGAATGTGGCCGTACCGATCGCGACTACAATATTATTTTCAACAGCTGTTTTGGTATCGATCGAGGTAAAATCTAACAGCGACCTCTGGTAGAAGAGTAATTTAGGGGTTTGTCTAATTTATTAATTTATAAAACCACATAAAAATGATAGTTTGGATTAAATATGATGAATAAAGTGGATGAGATGGATTCGTATGTTCCAATCCTTTTATTGGGTTAGTTGGGTACTTTTCAAAATTAGTGTCTTAAAAAAAGCAATTTCTTCTCGTCTTTTATTGCTAATTGATAACGATTGCTTTAATTTCGCTATAAAGAACGACATCTATATCAAATAGATATATCTCCATCAATTATCGATAATTGATTTTAGTTTTATAGCCATTGGTAACACAACGCAGATTCATTTACATTATATCTTAAAGAAAAGGAATCAACAATTAAATTCACAATGGAAAAGGACGAAATAACCAAATCTCCTTTCTATATATGCTAATTAAGAAAAATGTAAACGATTTCGGTTCTTTGGAATATGGAAAACTCATCAAAATCGAAAATTAAATTTAAACTCAAGTCACTCAATAAAGTAAAAATTAATTGCAAAAAGTTCATTTGAAAGCGCTAAAATAATTTGTCATCAATCTAATTTCAATAAAGTACGTATTTATTACATATTTCAGTTATTGTCACATCATAATCAAATCTTGTCAAAGCCATTCCCTTCTTCTAAATATTGAAACCAAACGATAATACTGGAGAAATATGTTTAACCGACCACCACTAGTCAGGTTTGCACATTTACAAAGAAGTTGCCGACATCCAACAATTAATTATTGTTTCCAAAAGCGGGCTTTTTCATCGTGAAAAAGGTGGGGATTGTCGTAGGGGGAATGTTCAGCTCACAATAGCGGCTGGGGAATCAGGTTGGTGGGGAAACAAGTCTTATTAACGAAAGAAAGTTTTATTAACCTTAATATTAAGTTGTGTATATTTTTCTGACTGTATTTCAATTCAAATTTATAGGAAATTCCTGGGTTCCAGTCAATTTTATTGCAATTGCTTTGCTTTGCAAATTGCTTGCCAAAGTTGAAGGTAGGAACAACCATGCATGCAAACTGATGATGGTGGAGAAAGACATGGAAACGTATTTGTCATAAAGTAATAAACAATAAAATTGACTGGAACCCAGGAATTTCATTTAAAGTTAATATTAAGGCGGCAAATACTCAACCTTCCCTCTCGTCAGATTAAATATTTATATGATTTACTCTTGGCTTTTTCTTCTTTTAAACTGCGTAACGTCTAAACCTCTATGGCTTGGTGCTTAGGGCCTTTCTCGTACATAAGTTTGAATTTTATTTCACCCAGTTAAGGCCAGATCAATAATTGACATCCTTCCACAGCCACAAGTGTCGGATATATTCTGACCCTAAAACAATCTTTTTAATTTCGAGGAAGAAACTTATTTGGTTTCTACTAAAAATGACTGCAATGAAGAAAATATTACTAATTTAACTACTGTAAAATTACTGACACAATCGTCTATTAAGAGTATAGAATATAGTAGCAGCTCAATTTTGTTATTCTTGGAGTTGTTAACGACTTATTAACATAACAAATTTGCTTTTTTTCCCATGTCTTTGGGAAAGTCAGTTTGCAAGGTTTTGCATTCAGAAATGAAGAAAATTTCTTAAATACATATGTTTTATGCATATTTACGTTGACAATACTAGGTGTGAAAATATGACCGTTGAGCAATGAAATTATTAAAGTTCATCAGTTAGTTTTCGAAATCTTTAGCACGATGCCTATGTGATCAAGAGTTTCCGGTCATAAATATGTATACATTTTTTCAGAAGTACATATTTCTTATATAAGATGTTTGAATTAGTGCGATGAAGTTCTCCCTAAGCAGATACGCTCAAAAAGGAAATAGTTTCTTTTCTTAATATATTTCAATATAAAAAAATAGCAGTTTGTGGATTTTTTTCTCGCCTCTCTCCGTTTGTGAGAAAAATGTAGCATGCCCATATCTGGACCCTTTTCTGAACTCTAGAAGAAAAGACAACAATGCTTAGCATTAGGAGAGAAAATTGATTGCAGTTTGTTTATACTGTTTTGTTTGCGAAATAGCATTATGATAGATAGATGAAATTTGAGTTAGTATACAGCCGAAAAAAAATGTGCCGCGAAATCTTGGTATTGTTTCATATTACAGATCAAAATTCTAAGATTATGAAGATGAAAATAAAGCTATATAAATTATATATAATTTAGCATTAAGGCCAAATTTTCTTGTTTGACACCGTTGTTCAGTCGTTTTTCCACTAACCCTGATTGCTTTTTTGTTATACTAGTATAATCAATTTAATTCACAAAATACCTGTAATTATTGAACATTATTTGATAAATTAAATTTTTGTTTGTTAATACTTATAGTTGTAGCGAAATAAACTAATTGCTGGAGTAAATATTTTTTTCATTAAATGTAGGAGATGACTACTTTTGGATGCGTAATCTTTTTTCTGTATTCTATTTAGCAAAGTACACAAAAACTGCAGTTCATTCTTAATGTATAATTTAAACAGCTCTTTTATATACTAGCAATTTAAAACGTTTTTCAGGTTTTAAAATATTTAGATGTTACAACTTGTCCAAAATCAATCATTTGTATTAACAACAGTCTCGTCATTACTCAGGATGACTGATTTTCAGATGAAGAGTCCATGTGAATATATGTCCGAAAATTATTGCTTTTCAATATACAGGTTGATATAATAAAATTATCTGTTAGTTTTATGTTCATTTGTTTAATCCAAAACACAAAACACACAAAACTTTCCTGTAATTTTAATTATTCATTATGTTGTCGCAGGGACAATAGAACAAAGTGGTTTCTATTTTTACTGTTACGACAAAAAACTGGTCCTGGAAGTTTAATCCGTAAAAATCGAAAAATATAAAAAAAGTTAGTGGCGTGGATTTTCTTTGTCAAAAATATTGTCTAGCTTGTCCTCTGAGAAGCAACTGCGTTTAATAATTTGTGTCTATTTAAGGCGAAAGTTTCGACAGTATCAACAAAAAGATTATGAAATTATTTACGTAAAACCGCTTTTTATGTTTCAAGTATATTGAAAATGAAACATTTTCGGACCTATACCATGTTCATGTGACGAAAACGCATTTTTGAGGATTTATTTTTTACATACTACAATAACAAAATTTATCATATTTTATAAAATTTTGAAAAGTTTTAAACCGAGCTTCGTGGTGATAAGACGTGTCACTGTTAACATATTTAAAGCAAGGTCGTTTACACTACGGCAAAGAATTTTAAGAATCCAACCGCATTTATCGTCCAGCGAGAATATACGAGTAGAATTCAAACGAAAGGATGAACCCTGGGAGTTCGCAAGAATCCGAATCGGATTATGCCTCCCAGGATGGTGGATTCAAAAAGCCACAATCGAAAAAACGGGGCAGAAAACCGAAGACGACCCAGCCAACCCAGCCAATCCAGCCAACCCAGCCAACTCAGCCAACCCAGCCAACCCCCACAACGCCAACACCTGAGGCCAAACGAATAGTTTTGGACTATCAGTCTACAACCAATAAAAACCAAACAACAAACAGCAAGACAACATCAACAAGATTTCCCACGTATTCGCACACATTCACAGCGAACGCATTGTCGACCATCACCAGAGTCCAACTTGCAATCAGGTGGGAGGGACTCAACCCCAACAACAAGGATGTGATTGTCAGACAAGATAATCACTTTCTAATTAAAACCAACAATGAGGACAAAGCAACACAAATTTTACAAAAACTGAAACAGGAAAACCTTATAACAGCATTCAAACTGCAAACGAATAGTAACCTCCCACTAATCCGACAACAAAAGTCAGGTCACCACCATATTACACCATCATATTCTGTCGTCGCCACTGGGGTCGACCTGGACATTGAAGACAGCATGTTTCTGGAACGCCTGGAGCAGCAGGGCTTCAGAATAAGGTTCTGCATTTCTTCTTGAGAAGAAATTCTACCGAACGACGGCCTAAAAACCCGAAAAACCCACTTGTTACAATGACATGGTTTTATAAATGGAGACTAACACCAAACGCGTCAAAAAACCAACTTCTGCTCACAAACCACAGACTCAACGCTGACTCCCCTACAATAACTGCAGACGGCCAAACGACACAACCAAAAAACGACGTAAAATACCTTGGAATCACAATTGACCGCAAACTTAAATTCACTAAACACATACGAATCATAAGGGCAGAAACAATAAAGAGAACAAAACACTTCCGATCACTAACCTACAAAGACAGAGGAATTAGCACAAACACCGCCACCAAAATATATAAAGCTATTTGTAGACCCTTGCTAGACTTTGGACATAAACTCATGTCCAACGGAACAGAAAGGACAAAACGTTATACACAAGCAACAGAACAAATTGCACTAAGACTAATAACACGAATAAGACACCCCCAAAACCCACTACACAACCCCCCCACCCAACTACTATACGAACGCACAAACATGACAAAGATCTCGGAAAGACTCATACAGCTACAGACAAAATGGACAAACAACCCCTACAACTGGACCATACTGAATCCCCTTTGTCTTACAAGACCAACTAGACAATCCCGCTTCCGTTTCCCTACATCAACGCTACTCGAAGACTTTCAAACGCAACTGACTACTGGACAATAAAATAATTTTTTCTTGTCATTAGAATTGGAAAGTTTATTTAATAAGATTATTAACCTAGAATAAGAGAATTTTCATCTTTGGTTTTTATTTAGACTAAGACTACATGTATTAAACAAGGGCAGAAAGACCGATAGGGCGATAGCCTTTTTTAGAAATAAAGATGTTTACTACTACTACTATAAAATTTTGATTCTGTTGATAAAAATTAAGGAAATATTGGTCTTAATTGGTTAATTTAACAACAAGCCTGCTAAGGCATCGTAATATTTTCTTTATAATGGCGTAGTTTAAATTCATATGCGCTTGGAAATCATACACCAGATGTTCTGTGTTTACTAAAGAAATATCACCAAGTCTCATATACGAAGTAATTACTGTTGTAGCTGAAACAGAAGCAGAAAAAATAAATATACATTAGCTTACTAAATAGATTGCTTACCAGCTGCCCGTAAATGTCGCCAAGGCATGCTAAGTTTGCCTTGTTAAGTGCAGAATAGTGAATTGTATTTGCTCTGGGATTAGTGATGATGATAACTTCTTTTGAAGATCAGAGATCTTTCATTTCCATTGATATCGTTCTTAGTCAATCATATTTAATAAGAATTGACTAAGAAGGCGATTAAATATTTTCTGTACTGAAAACTACTAATCAGTAACGAAAGAAAATTAATATTTACTGCAACACTAGAATGTTACAACATTCTGTGAGTTAATTTGGTTTTATAAATACCCACAAGCGCCTTTTAACACGATATTATGGCTTTCTTGTGCTTATGACTTCAGTCGTTTTAAATGGGGATTAGTGAAATAAAGCATGACGGGAGTTTAATGGTAAAATTAAAACATTACAACTGTTTCATGTTTAAGTACTCTCTAAGACGTGAGAAAATTCATTCTTAATTTATGTGCCCATTAATAATATACCAGGTTTGACCGTATGGGTTTAAACTGCTCGCGAAAGGTGTGGGTGTCTTTAAATTTAAAACACAGGCGGAAGAGAATTTTCGAGGTAACTAGACGGTTTCTTTTGAAAGGAAATAATAAAATATGGCCTTTTTTAATAACGAGCCAATTTGTCGGCATACTACTTGTTCATAAACCAGTCAAATGTACCGTTCTCAAAAAATGTTTATGTATAATTGTCACACTTTTCAATCTCGGAATAATAATTTTTTTGCAATTTAATCTAAACATAAATAGGACAATGACGTTTTGTGTAATTTAAGGATTTTCATTTTCCTTAAACCTGAAAATAAAACTCATTTCTCGGAAGAATTTTTCGTTTTTTTTAGAATTACCTATTTCACACAGTACGGAGCCTTTCTATTAAACTTGCATCATTAACTTCATGTCAACGGGATCAGTTCGAATGTTTATTTGTTTTTTCATTAAAGGTTTATTGCTATTGTCCAGTTTTTCTATTATTATCAGAAATTATTACCAGAAGTGTAGTATTGTATGCATGAAATGTCCCTAAATGCTACAATCTTATGAATGTAACAACTTGCAACATTATGAATATTTTCCAAGAAGAAATACAAATGTAAGAAGCCAGCCTGATGTTTTCCTCATCAATCACTCAATAACCATGGCTGCTTTTCTTTCAAATATGTCAACCACCGCCAGATGAACATCCAATCGTCACAAGCCACCACTCAGACAACTATTTTGAGTCCTGTGTATTTTGTCCAGCGTCATCCGGCCACCGAAAGTGTGCGTCCAGTGAACCCGTGCAAGAAATCGCGTGTTTTCAAACACGTGTTTTCCGAAAAAGCGAAATTCACCTGTGTCTCTGTCGACACAAAGCGGAAACGCTTAGCATCAACAGAAGAGCAGGGTAAGTGCAAAGCTAAAAAGCCCACAAGACTAACCTCTCCAAAACCCCTTGATGAATCATACCTCTCTCTCGATATTGAAGCTCTTGAGGAGGAGAATCGTATGCTACAGATCATTCAAGACGCTCAAGAGCCAACAACTAGAACACTTCATCACACAAACCATCACATCAAACACCAAAACACTCGACGCTTCCCAAGAGGACTGCAATTTTCCCCCACTGGAGGCACCAAAAGCGTCCACCAGATCCCAAACACCCACAAACCACAAACACCCAAACCCGCACCAATCCTAATCGCCAAAACAAGCCCGGCAGACTGGCGTAAAACCCAGGATGCCCCAAAAATCACAAAATCCGCCGCAGGCATTGCCATTTTCCCTCCCTACATGCACAACACAAACCCACCATCCAACACCTGAAAGCCCACAACATCCAATATTTCACCCACACTTCCCAGGAAGACAGGAAACTGTCTTTCATCATTAAAGGCCTCGATGGCCGAATGGACATCAAGGAAATAAATGAGGAAATATCCGCTTTGTGCTTTGCCCCAGAACAAACACACTTTTTCCGGCTTGGGCACTCCAAAAAAGTGTCCAATTTGGTAAAGGTCCTCCTGCCCAAATCTCAAGCCAACTTCTCCCAAGTCACACACCTCCAAAACCTCGCTGTGCTCATTGAGCCCTAACGTACCCACACTCCCCTAAACATAAAACATTTCCCGTAGTGTAGAAACTGCCAGAATGTCGGTCACACCCTATCCAACCGCGGCGCCAACCCTTCCTATAACAGATGGGGACAATTCCGCTTTTTCAAAACCTGCTCCAAACCGACCGATATTCCAGCAAAATGCTGTAGTAACTGCGTAGGGCTTCACCCTGCAAGTTATTTTAAATGTCTCAAAAACCCAAACCTGAAATTAGAAAATGAGGCTAAGAGAAAGCTTACCTCATTTAACAATAAAGTGGAAGCAGGAACTTCCTACTCCCAAAAAAACCAAAAATCCCCAGCCCCAGAAAACCCTCCAAAAGCCCTGAAAGAACCAGCTACGAACCCCCCGCAAATTCCCCAATCAATAAACCCGTAGCTAGTGCAACACTGCTCCTCCCTGAAGCCGAAATCATAGCCAAAATCAATTTGATTGCGGCTTTGATTTCAAAAAATCCGTCAATTAATATGATGCTATAACAGCATATTAATAAGCAAACCTCCTAGCTCCCCATCACCCTTGTGGGCCTAGGGCTTAGCCACTGCAAAAGCAGAATAAACATCTGCCGCACTTTGCATCTTTGAATAGCTAACTCTATTAAAACCCCAAACACGCAAAACTGACTTCTAAAGATATTTCGAAAACCATCTATAGGTAATTATACCGATATAGAAAAAAATTGGTATAAGTTTTCAGTCGAAATTAAATTGGAAAATGGAAAGTAGTGTTGGCTTCATAATTTTTGGAAGAATGTGAGAATTATTAAATGTTATGATTAAATTGGCACGAACTCATAATTCAACTAGTCATTATGTTGTTGCGAACATTTTACAGTTAAACATTAAATAGTCTCCTTGGCGCTTAGTGGCAATGATGCCTCCTAATTTAAGTTACTCGCGATAAAGTGCCCCCTCTTGAATTTTTAAAAATTAGATTCATCATTGTGCAGTTTATTAAAGTCAGCTGTGTAAACCGATTTTTAAACTGAACGAATTTGCGCACTTAAGCTGTCGGGCAAACATACGAATACTTAGCCTTTAGCTTTAGTACTAAAAATCCGTTTGTTGTTGAGAGTGCTGACACCTTCTTTATGTTGCAGCAATTCAATAAATGTCCAAAAGGAGATAACTGAATTAAACTATTAGAAATTCAAAATATACTCCTGGTTTTTTATGCTTAAGAAACATACACGTATTGGAACACAATAATTTTTTAAACTACAATATATTTCCTTTAAAGTTATTAATTAGCAAACGCACTCAGAAGGTTCATGTGGGTCAAGCTCTGCACTTCTCTGTTATCTGGATCTGAACCTATTTACGTTTTCGGGTCACTGTCTTCTACGCCTTTCATTCTCAACGACTGAGTTGATAAGGTCATTTATGTATGAATCGATTGCTGTGGTGCGTGATACGGTTTTTTAATTTATTAAAGTGAGTGCTGAAGGTATCAAAATAGAGATAATGAAAGGAAAATTCAGATCTGCACAATAGCTCTTTTGAAGACATACCACGGTGTGCTTTTTATGGTTAGCACTTTAGAGCATGAAACCTGAAAAACTTGGAATCGAACTAAATAGGAACATATGTGTTAGTATATTATATTATCTTTTATATTAATACGACTGTCGTTTATGCTTAGTTGAAGATAGTCGTTTCATTTTTGCGTTTTCAATGTAATTTGTTATGAATTATGTGAACTTACCGTTAATACGAGTACTTTAATTTAATATGACTTGAAGCAGTTTCGCATATGATTTCCGTGACTTGCAATTTTTTAAAGCTCTTATCTAATCGATATCTACAGCCTGCATGGCGGTATTATCAGCAAATGTTTCCATAAGCGTATCTTCCCTAACGGGTACATCTGCAGTGCAGAGTAGATTTTACCATAGGTTGTGTCCGTAAGTATATCATTTACTTGCAATAATTTAATTGCTAGTATTTGTTTCAGTTTGAATAGTAAACTGTTTTGACACTTTGTCAAGGGTTCAGATAGTGTTCAAAATATTGATGTGCCGATTTGCTTCGCCTCTACTTGTAAATTATCGAATGTATGTGTCTGTTGTTATTGAAGATAAGATCAGCTTTATTTATCATATTATATATAGTTATCGGCGATACTGTCATATTGAAAATAATAGCAATTCGCAAAGAATTATGATCATAATGCCGCTAAAAATTAATTCAACTTCAAGACAACAACAAATTTCATGCTCAAACCAAAACATTATACAACGATTTTTTTATTAATTACGGCCTAAGTCCTATCTATTAAGTAGTATCCATGAAAGTAAAATAGTTTTACAATTGAAAACATCTACTTGCAGTTAATATTTGTAACAAGCTATGAGCGATAGAAGCTGAGAAATGCTTCTGGAATAAACTGACAAATGATAACATATTCTATCTAGTTTTGTATTTTTTTGTTTTTTTTTGATGAGGTTTAGGAAATACTCACTTACGCACACCCAGAGCTGATGTTCTGGAGCTCTGGGCTGTGTGGGACTGCAGCTTAGCTGTTTTCCCAGTAAAACCCTTCTTCACCTCCGTGTGTGGTGTTTGGTCTAGCACAGCGGACATTTCTGTCCTATTGTGCCTTAGTATTTTACTCCCTCATTATCCCTGTGTATTCAATGAATTCCAGAAGAGTCTTAAGGGGGGTACGTATGACCTGGTCTGGTATAACTTCATCTCCAGTTAATAGTATATCTCTATATTCTATCTTAAGTAAGTTATATAGTTAAGAGTATATCTAAAGGTATTCAAAATATGTGTAAAAGATTTGTACTAATTATATGTGAACACTTTGCAGAGGGCCTATAATGTTATTTTTGGAAATTTGAATATCCCAGCAGCCACAGCACTATGGTTATTTCTCCTATTCTGTCATCATTTCTTATTCTCCTTCATTAGCTCTATATATTCAATGAGTTCCAGAAATATGCTGAAGCGGGTACTCATGACCCCACATGGTAGGACTTTATCACCTTCCAATATTCTTCGTCTTCCTGCTGCATATGCCATGAAGAAGCATTTTAATATAGTATTGTTTCATCCTCTAATTCGCACCTCCTACAGGTAGACGGATCTTAAAAATATGTTTTCTGCAGGGACGAGCCCTGTTGTAGACGCCCCAATCATCTTTATTCCTTGCCTGCTAAGTTTCTTATAATTGTTTTGTGATCAGCCGTTGCGGTATAGGAGACACCAGTAATTCCTATGTTTTTTCGAGATCCATCGCTCGACCTCCGCTTTTACAGGGGCATGAGATATGCCATAAGTCGGATCGTGTTCAGTCCATGGTTGCTCCGCTCCTGTCCTAACAAGTTCCGCATTGATTTCCTTTACTTAACTCCTGCTCGTTCTCTATTTGAATGCCTCACCACGACTTTAAGTTCTTCTGTACAGTCTAGCAGCCATTGCGAGCTGATTGTGTATGATTTTAGAGCCTTGATTCTCGCCTCGTCCTCAGTTATTTTTATGCTCAAGTTGTTACTTTACTTGGTTTAAGGTTGTTCTTTGCCCAGATCTTCCTTTTTCGATAACCCCAGCGCCCTTCCGAACACCATTGGGAGCCCGCGGTAATGTTTTTAGTCAATTAGGATATTCTTTTAGCACTAATTAAGTATTAATTCGATTCACTATGATTAAAGTTCCTATTATTATATTTGTGTAGTGATAAATTAGTATGGTCATTCTCTTATATTGGCGTGAGTGCCGATATAACATTTTATTAATTATTTCAAAAATTTGGGAATAATTGTAGAACACAAACAATCCCCTTTACATAAAAGAAAACTATTCCCGAGTTGCATAACGTACATTAGAGTATCGAATAGTTAGTTGGGCAGTGTTGGTGAGTCGATTAAAAAGTTCCTCTTTGTATTGCGTCGTATATGATTATGATGTATTATGCACCATCATCATCATCATTGTGGTATAAAACTAAGAATGTTGGGTTCGGATATTTTCTTTGTATCGTTGCCTACTCGTCGGCTTTTTTTTGCTTATCGGCTGCTCTTCAAGGTACATTTTCCACGATTAAAGACCAATTTTTTCTTTGATAAATTGTGTGAATAAGAGCGCTGTGTATTAAAGGGTTTAATATTATTTTAAATTGATGGATAAGTGAAATTATTTTAATTGCCAGTTACGTATTCTTTAATTAGTATTAGAGTGTTTCTACTCGATGTCGACTGCAGTATCTCATATAGACAGACCTGAACTTCTTATCGAGAGAGAATGGAGGTGGATCATAATAATATATTACCTTGTTAGTATTCAACACGTTTTTCTCGTAAAAATTCAATTTGGCTTGAATAATCTATTATCATTAGCTTAAAAAATAAACGATTATAGTTTAAATGAATTATATAGGGTGATTCATTAAGAATGAAGTCAAATGGTGGCCATCGGCGCAAGAATGCCTTATTAGAAAGTTGATATTTTCGGAAATACAGGGTGTTCACAGTTCTAATTTTATTTTGTTTTTTTGTCATTATTCTGAAAATATTTGAACTACAAGTTTTAAATTTGGTGACGATAGGTTTTTTTAGATGCCGAATATGATAAATGCTCATAAAGGGCGCTACTTTCGATTAATATTTCCGACATTCAAAGTAAAAACTTTTCGCCCTGTAAGTGTAACATAATATTCAGTTCAAAATATAAAAGAGCAATAATTTCTACATAAATTAATTATTTTTCTTTCATATCGATATTTCGGCCCGTTCTTGAGATAAATGGATCAACGCACGCTCTGTTTTAATAACACGCGAAACTAAAAATGTAACAAAACATGTATTTGAAATACTAAAACATGTAAAATTCGTAATAATTACTTAAAGTAATTTTTCAAAGTGACCACCATTGACACTGGTGCACTTTACACAGCGTTTTATGAGAGACTTTCTAGTTTGGAACAACATATTGAGATTGGCTCTGATTTCGTTGGTAGCGACTTGTATTCCTTACCACAATTCTTCACACGAACCAATAAGATCTTTGTAAATTATATCTTTCAGTAGTAGTAAACATCTTTATTCATAAAAAAGGCTATCGACCTATCGGTCTTTCTGCCCTTGTTTAATACATGTAGTCTAAATCTAAATAAAAAACAAAGATGAAAATTCTCTTATTCTAGGTTAATAATCTTATTAAATAAACTTTCCAATTCTAATGACAAGAAAATATTATTTTATTGTCCAGTAGTCTGTTGCGTTTGTAAGTGTTCGAGTAGCGTTGATGTAGCGAAACGAAAGCGGGATTGTCTGGTTGGTCTTGTAAGACAAATGGGATTCAGTATGGTCCAGTTGTAGGGGTTGTTTGTCCATTTTGTCTGTAGATGTATGAGTCTTTCCGAAATTTTTGTCATGTTTGTGCGTTCGTATAGTAGTTGGGTGTAGGGGTTGGGTAGTGGGTTTTGGGGGTGTCTTATTCGTGTTATTAGTCTTAGTCTTTTTCGTATATTTCTTTTTCCTGACTGTACTTTTAATTCATTCCAATATATTCCTGGGTTTTTCAGTCAATTTTATTGTCACTAATTATGGTGTTATGTGATGAGCCCTGCGTTTCGTCCCGGGTCTACCTATTGGACTCGTCAGTAAGGCTTTAGGTAGACCCTGCCTTATACGCCAGACATCGGTTCTACGTGTTCGGACGTAAATGAACCGAGCCGGTATAGATCTTCTGCGGTGAGATACTGGCAACCCGTGTTGCCGATTAGCATTAGATTGGAAACCACTCGTTCCATTCTGCTTTTTTTTCTCCCAAGCATCTATATTTTTTTCGTATATTTCTTTTTCCTGACTGTACTTTTAATTCATTCCAATATATTCCTGGGTTTTTCAGTAAATTTTATTGTCACTAATTATGGTGTTATGTGATGAGCCCTGCGTTTCGTCCCGGGTCTACCTATTGGACTCGTCAGTAAGGCTTTAGGTAGACCCTGCCTTATACGCCAGACATCGGTTCTACGTGTTCGGACGTAAATGAACCGAGCCGGTATAGATCTTTTGCGGTGAGATATTGGCAACCCGTGTTGCCGATTAGCATTAGATTGAAAACCACTCCTTCCATTCTGCTTTTTTTCTCCCAAGCATCTATATCTTTTTCGTATATTTCTTTTTCCTGACTGTACTTTTAATTCATTCCAATATATTCCTGGGTTTTTCAGTCAATTTTATTGTCACTAATTATGGTATTATGGGACGAAACGCAGGGCTCATCACATAACACCATAATTAGTGACAATAAAATTGACTGAAAAACCCAGGAATATATTGGAATGAATTAAAAGTACAGTCAGGAAAAAGAAATATACGAAAAAGATATAGATGCTTGGGAGAAAAAAAGCAGAATGGAACGAGTGGTTTTCAATCTAATGCTAATCGGCAACACGGGTTGCCAATAGATAGATAGATAGATAAAATTTATTAAACATTCACATTACTAAATTCACAAACAAAGTTTAAATCAAAAAAACATAAGTCAGTAAAATGTCCCATGTCTGGCCAGATGTTCGGCCGGTTGCTCTTTGCCCATGATCTAAATAGGCGCGCTAAGTCGTCCATTACCTGGGCAGTGCCCTAACATGGACATTCCCGAGCTAGCCATACGCACGACAACGTCAGGAGATAGTCTTGAAGTGGCGGTTTTGGTTTTATTCGAGGGGCATTCATTAAGGAAAAAAGGTCTTCCTGAAGGGAAGCCAAAAACCCCTTTTGCTTCGACCTTTAAGCCTGATACTGTCAGCCGTGGCGTTAACCGCCGGCAGTTTCAACTAGATGACCAAATCCATCCGCCCCCGCCCCGATCGGTGCAAGAACCAGCCAACACCAGCCAGAACGAGGCAGGACGAACCCGTCAAGTCACGTCATGTTGGATTTGTGCGTTTCCAGCCTGCTAGAAACGACTGTCTGCAACTGGCAGGCAATGTTTGTTTGTCGTCACGTACTGTCAGGGACAAAATCCTCATAAAATATGGGAAGTCGCTTATACAGGGGACCATGGGTTGGGCGATCGTTTGCTCTTGCTTGGGTGATATTTCGCGTGAGGACTGAGCCTTGCACTCCGCTATGATAAAATTTTTCAGCGATGGTATCTATATAGTCGGCTATATAGGCCATCCCTGTAGCTTCGTGCATTTCGGTTATTCTGGTGTATCTGTCAGCCGATAGAACGCCTCTCAGGAACCTATTTTGGGTCCTTTGAACACGTCGTCTCGTAGAATCGCAGACAGAGTGCCAGACAGGGGAGCCGTAGGTCAGTATGGGCCTTATAGTGGAGGTGTAGAGCAGAAGTTTATTTCGAGGTGATAGGAAAGAATTTGGCGCCAGAAGAGAGTACAACTTTCTTCGGGCCATGAAAGTCTTTTGTACAGCATAGTCAACATGCTTATTGAAATGGAGTCGGGCGTCTAGTTTGAATCCCAGGTATTTCACCTCTTTTGTTGGTTTGATAGGAGTATTTTGGACCACGAGTGGTGATAAGATTTTGTTGTTAGTGAATTTGCGCGAAAAGATAATAAGTTCCGTCTTCCTGGGATTCACTTTAAGTTTCCATTTGTCAAAATACGGCGTCAATAAACTCAGGTGATGTGCAATGCGAGATTTCGCAGCCTGCGCATAAAAAGACGATGCGTAGATAGCCGTATCATCAGCGTATAGTGCTATTTTTGTAGTGGGAAGTTTTGGAATGTCTGCTGTGTACAATGTATACAGCAGCGGCGAAATCACTGTTCCTTGTGGTACTCCTGCCGCGATGCGTCTTTTGGCAGAAGTGGAATTCTCCACTTTCACCTGGATGGAACGGTTTTTTAGGTAAGACGCTATCAGGGAAACTAGGTAGAGTGGCAGTGAATGCACGGCAAACAACTTGTACAGCAGGCCTGTGTGCCAGACTGTGTCAAAGGCCCTTTGCATGTCGAGAAGCAGCATAACCGTACTTTGAAGCTTATTAAATGCTGCATAGGCATCCGTTGCGATCCTAGCAGTCTGCAGCGTTGTGTTGTGTCTTGGTCGGAAGCCAAACTGCTCATCCGGGATTAAACTTCGAAGCTCGGCTGCTGCCTGTAATCTCGAATGGATGACCTTCTCGGTTAATTTGCCGAGGGTGTTCAAGAGGGAAATTGGCCTATAAGAGGCGGGTTCGGTCGGGTTTTTGCCCGGCTTTAAAATGGGGATTATTACAGCGTTTTTCCAGTCCTGTGGGAAGTGCTGCAATTTAAGGACTGCGTTGACTATTTGTACTATTAGCACAATAGTTTTCCGCGGTAAGTTTTTGAGGAGTAGATAAGGGATGCCGTCTGGCCCGGGGGCTTTTCGGCTAGGGAGGCGCCGAAGACACGATTGTATCTCCGACGGGGTTGTTATATAGGAATGCAAAATCGAGGGTGGTATAGGATACTTCCGTTCTACAAAAACAGCGGTCTGTCTTTGAATTTCGTTATCCTGAAGGGCTGGTTGGACCTTGTGTACTTCTGCCAAAAAGTCGGCGAGCAGCTCGCACTTGTCACTGGTGGTAATATAACTCCGCCCCTCTTTTTCAAGAGCGGGGACTTGCTCATAGCCTTTTCGCAGACTTCTCGACAGTTTCCACAGGGAATTGTCACGGGGAGTCAAATTTCGCAGTTTCTCCGCCCAGGTATAATTCCTGTATGCGGAAATTTCGCGCTGTATGTCTCGTGCAAGCTCTGCTGCCATTATGCGATCGGCAGGTTGCCTGAATCGCTGCCAACGCTTCCTGATTCGATTTTTCGCCTTAATAAGGTTCAGAATTTCCTCAGGAAGATTGTCGCGCCGCGGTCTGTTCGGAACTTTTTTGGCCAAAGCTTGCTGTGTCCGTTGTATATTCCTGGTCAGACCTTTTACCGCATGCTCTAGAGCTTCGACAGTATCAATCTGGCCCGGAATACACGTCAGGTCTTGTAGTCGTTTTCGATATTCGCGAAAATCGAAATTTTCGTATGAATATCGAAAGTCGTTAGTTTGTGTGCGCTTTAAATCCCTAATGTCGAGGTAAATGGGCAAATGGTCACTGCTGAGGGCGTCTATAACCACCATCTCCGTGAGATTGGTGAGTCCTTTGGCAATTCCGAAGTCGAGGTAGGATGGATTCCCTCCACTGTTCGGGTAATGCGTTGGGGATGAAGTGGGCATAACGAGTAGGCCATTGTCGCGAACGCAGTCGGCTAGAAAATTGCCGGCTGCGTTTTTATGTCCAGGGTTATTGAATAGTGGATGGCGGGCGTTGAAATCTCCCATTAGCAACACCCTATTGGTGTTTATGAAGAATGGATCGACATCAGCGGCCTGTAAGCGTACGGTGGAGAAATAGCCACAGTAGATCAAAACTCCATCAGGAAGTTCAACGCCGACGTTCTCTATTGCTGACTGCCTGTGTGGCAGTCTCCTGTATGGAATTGACGTTTTGACCGCTATGGCCACCCCTCCCCTTAAACCGGGCCTATCGGCACGTTCGAGCCTGTACCCCCCGAATCCTAAGTATATCCCCGGGGCGCAACCATGTTTCGACAATCAACGCCACGTCGATATCCTCGGTCTGAAGGAAGTGCACAAACTCACCGAGACGACTCCGGAGTCCGCATGAGTTCCATTCTCCTATCCTCATAGGGCACAGTTGGCAAAATCAGGGCTTACAAATCGAAGCTATTAATGTCTTCGTTGAAGAATTGCGCGGAAACGAGGAACCTGTCCGCTTTCGTCTCGCAGCCCCTCAACGCAGCGCTATAAAATCTAACCGCTTTGATTACCTCCTGTAAGTTCACCTGCGATGCCAGATCGGCGAATTCCCGATGCAGGGTGCCCAGAGTGGCTACTGCGCCAGCGTTCATGCCTTGGTTAGTGGGGGGTCTTGGTTGGGGACCATTAGCTGCGATGGTTTGACCAGGCTGTGTGGCCCTGCTGGTCATTTCATTTCTGCCAGGGAGCGGCGGAAACTCGTTCGGGCTCGGGATGGGCTGCCTAGTCCTGCTGGTTTCTGGGTGGGGGATCGGGCCTGCGGGTCGGAAGGTCTGCCCCCACGCTGGTCTGGACGGAAGTGGCGCCGCCACGAACTGCCTTTGCGGTTTTTCGACCGGGCGTTGGGCCAGTTTGAACACGTACACTGGGCATGCTTCGTCAAAGCTCCGGTGGGGACCTGTGCAATTGGCGCATTTTAGCGCAGATCCCGGCGGGCACGATGTTATTTCGTGGGGGCCCGCACACTTGGAGCACTTGAAATGTTTGTTGCAGTTGCCCGATACGTGTCCCCAGCCCTGGCATCGGCGGCACTGCGTCAGGGTTCGTTGGTTCTTCCTGGTTTCCCAGGAGACCCTGACATCGCGGATCACTTTGGCGGTGGTGGCGAGTTTCCGTAGGGTCACTGAATCGTCGGTGACAATCAGGTACAGGGGCCGAAACTGGGTCTTCATTCGGAAGACGTTTTTTATGGAGAACCCCTTTTCCTCGAGGTCCTCCTTGATGTGCGAAGTCTCCACGTTGCCCTCGAGCCCCCTTAACACAAACGCGTGTGTTCGCTGGTTTGCAGGTGCGTAGGTATGGAACTGGCTGCTTTCTGCCTCCAGTGACCGTTTGACCGCCGCCCAGTCTAATATGCAGCTGCAGTACACTATCAGCGACGCTTTCGTGTATTTTAAAGTGAATGGCTTATTTGTTATCGATTTTAGGCCATTCACCAGCGCGCTGTGGCTGCTGGGCTTTCCCACGATGACAATTGGTGGCGGTTTTTCGGGCTTCTTCGCCGATTTGTTGAGCGAAGCAGCCGCTTTGGCAGCCAGTTCCTCATGCATGGGTTGGGTCCCGCTGGTGGAGGGTTGAGGCTCGATCTCGAAGGGGTCAGTTGCCGGTTGGATTGGCGAAAAGCGGTTTTCCAGTGCTATTGCTGGTTTTGCCGGTGTGGTAAGCAGTGTGCTCCACGGCACCGTTTTCCGTGGCAGAATGAAGGCATCCCCGCTGTGACCCGACTTGTCATCGGCCACTGTTTGGCGCACGGCTGGCTCTTTTTCAGCCATAGCAACAGCTCCCCGCTCTTCTCTGTCCCGCCGGTAGTTCGTGGCTCGCTGTGGTTGGTCCGTTGGTGGTTCTGGGGCAATCTCGTTCGTGGCTTTTTCTGGCTGGTGCTTTGATTTTTTGGTTATGTTAGGGGGGCTCACCTTATCCAGCTTCCGTTTGGGTACGGCCCCTGTACAGGTCTGGGTGGTTGGCAGGTTAGCACCCTTTTCCGTGCAGCTGGGTGCTCGGCCTTCAGATGGTTGACCGCCAGCGACCACTTTGGTGGTTTGCCTGCTCTGTAGGCAGCTGTAAATTCCGCTGAAACCGCCCTGCAGCGGTCGCAACCTTTATCAACTCTTAGCAAGCGGAAAACCTGCTTGAATTTCTGGAGCTTTTGTTCCTCGTCCAATTGGAGGAAAGCGTCTGCTGATGCAGCGCTACTGGCGAGCGAACTTAAGGACGACAATGAGATTACGGACTCATTGTCGTCTTCGTCGGCGGATTCTAAGATGTTTGTGGATTCCGCCACAACGGAGAACACTTGTAACGCAAAAGAAACTATCGCACGTCACTATGGTCAACAATCCGAAAGCACGCGAAACAATTTCTCGCACAAGCGGATCGTACCACGGCTAGTTGATGACTCTGGTTGCCAATATCTCACCGCAGAAGATCTATACCGGCTCGGTTCATTTACGTCCGAACACGTAGAACCGATGTCTGGCGTATAAGGCAGGGTCTACCTAAAGCCTTACTGACGAGTCCAATAGGTAGACCCGGGACGAAACGCAGGGCTCATCACATAACACCATAATTAGTGACAATAAAATTGACTGAAAAACCCAGGAATATATTGGAATGAAATAGTCTTAGTGCAATTTGTTCTGTTGTTTGTATATAACGTTTTGTCCTTTCTGTTCCGTTGGTCATGAGTATATGTCCATAGTCTAGCAAGGGTCTACAAATAGCTTTATATATTTTGGTGGCGGTGTTTGTGCTAATTCCTCTGTCTTTGTAGGTTAGTGATCGGAAGTGTTTTGTTCTCTTTATTGTTTCTGCCCTCATGTTTCGTATGTGTTTAGTGAAATTGAAGTCCGGACTTCTGGGTGGCCAACCAATAACGCTCCCACGACCGATCCAACGATTTGGAAAAGTTGCAACCACGTAGGCACGAACCAGCCGCGAAAAATGTGATGAAATTCCATCTTGGATAAACTACATTTTATCCTTAAATGAAGTGGAACATCTTCTAGCAACTGGGCCAAAAATGTAGTTGAAGAAACTAAATGCAATTGACTATTTAACTTGAATTCAAATGGTCCAACGAAAAAAATGCCAATAACATCGCACCTAACATTAATTTTAAATTCATAATGGAAGTGTCTGGTTTTGGTTCAGCATGGGGATTCAAAGAGTCTCACAGATTATTATTTCGCCAGTTAAAATATCCACGACGACAAAACGACGCCTTATCAGTAAAAAAAATGGTCTGTAAAAATAAAATCGTTGGTTTATTGTTCTTGTAAGAAAATGGGCAAAACGTAAACGAGCAGGAGAATCCTGCGGCATCAAATTCTGTACAGGAGTAAAACGAAATGGATATAGTTTTTCTTTTTTCAGAATTCCCCAAACTCTAGGCTGAGTTACGCCTGTTGCAGTAATTAAAAAACGAGTACTTAAGGCTGGATTTTCTGTAACTCTCAATATAGCTTCCTCTTTCTGTTCCACAGAAATTCTTTTTAGTGTTCTGTTTTATATATCAGACGGAAAGGTCCTGTCTTTACTCAGCGACTGTACAAATTTTTAAACAGCTTCTGGTTTGGTTGTCTACGGTTGGGATACATAGCATAATATCTTCGAGCTGAGCCAAGGCCATTGAAATTTTCTTGTTCAAAAATACATACCATGTCTCTCAATTCTTGATTGTTAACCTCGTTGTGACGTGGCATTTTCAAATGTACCACAGATAATTATTGGTGAAAGTGTCACACAATCCACAACACATTTAGTCATTTGACAGCGCAAGTCTTTATTTACTTGTTTCTGTAGAGAAAAATTTTATATTTTGTTTTGAGATGAGGCCTACTAGTGCGAATTGATTTGTTTCGCTTTTAAATTTCGCGTATTATAAAAACTAGTGTTCGTTGAATCCATTTTTCGCAAAAACGGACCGCAACATACCACGGACCATATATTTTCGGAATAATGGCAGAAAAAAGGAATTGGAATTACGGCTTTAACATTAACGTTTCGTATATTTTCCTGACTGTACTTTAATTCATTCCAATGTATTCCTGGGTTTCAGTCAATTTTATTGTTTATTATTTAAAATGTTACAAATACGTTTCGGTGTCTTTATCCACCATCATCAGTTTGTCTAAAATATATATTTACAGTTATCATCAAATTAAATAGAAAACTTTCGTTTCGTATATTCTTTTCTTTAAATATTGCCCTGTTTGTCCTATGTATGTGTTGTCACAGTTCAAACAGTCAATCTTGTATATTACGTTAGGTGTGTCCAACTTATCGCTTCTAGGCTTAAATTTTGTAAAACACTCTTTTGCCAAGTTGTTTTTAGTTTTTTCCGCTATAGTAATATACGAACATAAGTATAGCTTAAGAAAGGTTAACGAAAATGCAACAGCATTAGCACAACATGCACAACAAAAGTTGCATGATTTTGATTTCGATAACACACAAATATTGATCAATGAGGACAACTATAATAAGAGAAGAATCCATGAAATGATACAAATTAAGAAACATCAGAATGCAATAAATTTCAGATCAGATACAGACAATCTTAGCTCTGTGTATCATACGTTAATTAGATGATCGCATGTATGAACTGATTGGACCAGGTAAATGAAATGTAAACATCTGATATTGAAGAATTGCCAAGCAATTCCTAGAATGCAAAGAAAAGACGAAAGATAAACAGTTTTTTTTGCTTCGCTCGCTTGATATCGAATAAAATATGGAAAATTCAGTGACCAGTCAAATGTGAGGTTGAAGGCAACTATATACGTAAGTTGAATTTAGATCTCTAAAACAATAGATTCTAGTCTTTTCCCAGACATGTTTGTCCTGACTCATCACCTTGAAACCAATGTTCTGGATGTACTTTTTAATATGTATGTGATGTGTATTTTAATATGTGAATTTTGGTGAAAGTTTTCTATTTAATTTGATGATAACTGTAAATATATATTTTAGACAAACTGATGATGGTGGATAAAGACACCGAAACGTATTTGTAACATTTTAAATAATAAACAATAAAATTGACTGAAACCCAGGAATACATTGGAATGAATTTAACATTAACATTAATGAATCACCCTGTATATCTTGCACGACAGCAGTTTACGTCGTTAATACCAAAGCTAACTTACCTAAATCAATAAGCAACGATTTTTCAAATATAACTTTTGAAATTTCGACACTGAAATTTTGTGTCTAAGAACAATATGGAAAACCGCGTGTTTTCAGTTTATTGATTTTTACAGTGTACTCTTGATATGACATTCTAAAACTGGTAAACCTTCAACACAAGACTTTAAACGAGTAAACTGGAAATTTATGCTCCATTTTGCAACAACCATAACGTTGAATTTCTTGAATTGTTGAAAGTACATGTTTCGCTGTATCGGCATCCTCAATGTCGTTAATGAATGGTCGTTTATGTTAACATGTCTTCCAAAATACTTTGAAGAAATCGTCAAAACGCTGGGTCAGTTTTAAACATAGGAGTATGAAGAAATTTCCATTTTGCTCACATAAGAATAATGTCTGGTCCCATATCAATCTCATCAGTTATGGATAGGTAAACGAAAAATTCGGTGATGTGTATCATTCTTTAATTAACTATGAATAGTTTAGAATCTGAATAATATAAGACTTACATTAAATTTGTTTTTGAATCTAGTAGTCATTTCACACCCAAGGCGCAAGTTAGATACACTCTTCTTCGTGATCGTCCATATTGATTTTTTGTATACCAAACTCTTTATACCGCTCCTAAGTAAATTTTTTTTAGATATTCGAAGAATAAATATATTCTGCCAAAGATCAATTTGTAAAGCATTAATCCGTAAACGTGTTGTATCAACATAGTAATAACGGCTGAGGAAGAGCTAATTATGTATCTAATATCTCTTATAACTCAAAATAGCCTTAATACTCCTTTGAGCTTGAAGTTAATTAATATGGCATAGTGTTAAGGAGGCAATAAAATGAACAGTTTCGCGAGTAAGAGAAAATGAATGAATCGTTTATGATGGGTAGCACGAAGATAATGCTTTGGAATAAAGAGCTAACTATGATAAACCTTGACATGATTTCAAATATGTATTGATAATGGAAGCGAAAAATGCACCTAATAATCATCATTTAGGTCAACGACAGGTTAAATATAAAGTGCAACAATTATAAAAATAACACATTCTACTCATTATTTTTCCTAATCTAAGGACAGTTCAAAACATGCATTTTGTTCTCGAATGTCCATGGGATACAAATATTTTGCTGAACTTCTTTTACAAACGCCGACGCGGTTTGAAATTCTATATGACCGACGAATCTTTTAAGGTTTCATGATTTAGTTACAACGGTCGAGAAGATGGATTTAATTTGTTACGGAAATTTAATCAGGGCGTCTTCCAATGTTTTCTGTAGGGTTCGCTTTACACAAGACCGGCAGTACGCTGCCTACCCAGCAATTCTGCTAACGCTAAAATTATAACTTCCGGTCGACATGGCAAAAATTTTGAGGCACCGGAAAAGCGCAATCTCGGTTTCTGCAAAGTAACTTTTGTTAAAGCTAATAAAGTCAGAAAGTTTTCCTATGTATCATGACTGGAGACTATTTGAGATGAGACTTACACTTCTAGCATATGATTTTTATGATTTATTTTCATTCTATTAACTTCATAATCAACAGCTTATGATATTTTTATTTGAAGCATAGCTGAGGAATTTACTGCAAAAGACATAATGTAGACTTTTAAGTTCCTGGCTGTTTAATAAATCCAAGTAGCAACTCTTAGTACCTACTTTACTTATAATATTTAATCAATGTTACTACATCCTCAGTCCGCTCCTACTCTTTAGTTGTAGGTCGCATAACTTCATCTATAACTACCCATTATGGTTGTTTGCCATTCAAGACTTTGTAGTGGTATAGATAAAATATCTATTCTCGCATATCCACTTTAGTCCATATACATATTTCGTTATTTTAATAATTTTGTTTCATATCTTATCGCAAACAGATGCTTTATAGCCTCACGTTTGTTTTGAGGTCTGAATTTTGTGTTATCGTAACGGGACATGTCATGCTCTTCATAAACCCTATATTAATGATAACATTATAATGGAGCTTCCGTTGCATTCTTCCATATACCAAAAGTAGTACAGCCAAGAATAAAAGCACATATGTTTCATAGACTCCGTTTTTTTTTCTGAAATATATATTCAGGAGTGCTTAGGTAACGATAATAAAGTGTCAACAAAACCGTTGTATCATGTTTTTCAACAAAATTCGTTTTTTCCTTTAATACTGAAACTTTCGTATAGAGCTTGGAAGCAGCAATGCTTTCTTCAGTACTAGAAGTCCTCAAGTATGGCTCAGAATTAAATGCAACTATTATAACTATCAGATGTATTCGAATGCCTGATGGTAGTCAATGAACGTCATTATGAGTCGTTTCCGATATACTTCACAATTATCGATTAATAATTTCATTGTGTACGTAGTCGTTTGCGCTCAAGGCTGATCTAAAACCAGCTTGCTTTCGAGGTTGGTAGTCATCCAATATATTTTTTCTCTCTTTTGATCAGCCTAATACAGATTATTGGCGTGAACCGCCGATATTATGTGAGAGAATGCTAATTGACCTATTAGCTAGAGTTTTCTAATGGACTTATGATATGTATAAGTTTTTATAGAGCAGAGTAATGTCAGCATTGTTCGGGCCAGCAACAGATTGGCAGCGCAGCGATAACTGCTTTTGTAGATTGGAGGGACTTCGCCTTCCTAAGACCTCCTCGATTTTGATAATCGGAATTACGGTTTCAATCCCATTTTGTTGTTGATAGTCTTTCTGTTGCTGCATGTTTGTAGAGACTAAAACTAAAATAGGACAGACTTCAACATACAGGGACTGGCAATACATCTGTAGTCATGGCAATTTCACCAACCACGCCAGGGGCGGGGCCTCAGGACTTCTCAAACCTGTAACAAAACTAGGCAAAGCAAACCCTCCCCACCTCAACAACCCTTTGAACGAATGTCTACATTTTACCATACCCTACTTAAACGACCTGATACACATATTTCTGACATACATACACCCACACTCCAACCTAGAAGAAAACATATTGACCAAGGCAAGCATCTATAGATATGCAATAATTATAGGCGACTTTAAATTGAACAGAAACAAAACGAAACAGCTTAAAAGATTTTTACAAAATTCCGACTTTATAAAACAGCACACCTCACCAACTTTTCTGATGCCCGCAAACCCAGATTCAACACCAGACGTTCTACTGCACACAAGAAACTTAACAAACACCATCAACAACATAAACTTAACCAACGAACTTGAATCCGACCACCTGGCTATTACGTTTAACATAGACTTACAACATACGCAACCTACCTCCAGTACACCTCCTATAGAGAAAAAGTTAAACCTAACAAAGACTGACATAGACAAAGTGAAACAACATATACATCACTACATTCAATCGCAAGCACAGCCCATTTCAATAGAAACCATACAACAACAACTTTCACTAGCCATAGGAAAATTTAGCCCGGAAATAAAAAATGCTTTCTACCGACATATACTACCCAAATACATACTGAGACTCATAAAACATAAGAGAGAACTGTACAGACTATATACAAACACTCAAAATAACGACCTAAAAAAGACACTGAACCAACTTAACAGAAACATTAAAACTTTGATTGGACAATACCGCAAGACAAATGGCTAGAAACATGTAAAGAAATACAAAAAGACAAAGGCAAAACATACTGGCGAAAAATTAAGAAACTAGCGCAAAACGGAATAGAACGTTACACAGACAAAGAGAAAGCGGTCGCGTTCGCCAGACACTATCAAAGGGCCTTCAGCATATCGACAAACCCTAACTTCGACAATGACAACTGGAACTTGATCAACAACTGGTACTGGTGAAAACTCTTGAAAAACCTAACTCAAGAAACACACAAACTGATCCTAACTGAATTGAACAACTGCATCACAAATGGCAGAATCCCAGAAACATGGAAAAACGGCTTAAAAATCCCTATACCCAAAAATGGACTGGACAATACACAACCGAGCAACTACAGACCAATTACACTACTTCCAGTACCAAGCAAAATTTTTGAATACATGATAAAGCAGCGGCTTGAAAAAGTGATTGGAAAATATATACCTACCTACCAATTTGGTTTCAAACAACATCACTCGACTGTTCATCCGCTCTTTATTTTGGCCAACAATATACAAACGACTCACCTAACTGACAGAAAGTCGGCGTGTCTATTCACGGACATTAACAAGGCCTTTGACAGCGTCTGGCATATGGGCTTACTCTACAAACTTCACAAACTCCACACACCAACATACCTATTTCACATCATAAAAAACTTACTTGAAAACAGACTACTACAAGTACGAATTGACAACACATTATCTTTTTCTTTTTCCCCTGAACAAGCACTCCCGCAAGGATCCCCGCTCTCACCATTCCTATATAATATATACTGCCATGATATCTATAATTACCACTTACCAGACAAAAACCAAATAGACAAATCAGTGTACATATTACTATACGCCGACGATACTGCACTAATAGTACACGACAAAACAACTGAAAAGGCGACTGCACAATGTCATGTCGACAATACAATGTCATGGTTCTATAAATGGAGACTAACACCAAACGCGTCAAAAAATCAACTTCTACTCACAAACCACCGAGTCAACGCTGACTGCCCTACAATAATTGCAGACGGCCAAACGACAGAACCAAAGAATGACATAAAATACCTAGGAACCACGAGTGACCACAAACTTAAATTCACTAAACACATACGAAACATGAGGACAGAAACAATAAAGAGAACAAAACACTTCCGATCACTAACCTACAAAGACAGAGGAATTAGCACAAACACCGCCACCAAAATATATAAAGCTATTTGTAGACCCTTGCTAGACTATGGACATATACTCATGACCAATGGAACAGAAAGGACAAAACGTTATATACAAACAACAGAACAAATTGCACTAAGACCAATAACACGAATAAGACACCCCCAAAACCCACTACACAACTCCTCCACCCAACTACTATACGAACGCACAAACATCACAAAGATTTCGGAAAGACTCGTACATCTACAGACAAAATGGACAAACAACCCCTACAACTGGACCATACTGAATCCCCTTTGTCTTACATGACCAACCAGACAATCCCGCTTCCGTTTCCCTACATCAACGCTACTCGAACACTTACAAACGCAACTGACTACTGGACAATAAAATATTTTTTTCTTGTTATTAGAATTGGAAAGTTTATTTAATAAGATTGTTAACCTAGAATAAGAGAATTTTCATATTTGTTTTTTATTTAGATTAAGACACATGTATTAAACAAGGGCAGAAAGACCGATAGGTCGATAGCCTTTTTTAGAAATAAAGATATTTACTACTACTACTACTGACTATTATTATAATTATAGTTAAATTGTTTAAACATATTTTATTTAACATTATAAAATTATTTCAGGCTAAGGGTAAGATTTAAATACCTGCAGTCACGAAGGTGCATTTTCTTTTCATCTAATTCTTTTCTGGTAACTTTTCTGTTGTAATTCGAGGTGCAATAATATAATTGCCTCCATTATTATCATTCTTCCTGATGCCTTTGCTTTGAAAGCAGAAAGATGAGCATTTACCAACTTGGCAGTTACTACATGAAACAATAAAGGAAGAACATTCCAAAGAAATGTAAACAACATTTCGTCGAAGCATAGAACGACTAGTTAACATTCGGATGCAGCCAACTTTTTGAATAAGTTTTAAGTATTTTAACAATATTTGGAATTTTACAACTTTGATACCTTCAAAATTCTCGTCAGCTAACTTTAAACGTTTTGAGTGAGATTGAGAGAATAGTGGTTTCATACCAATCGCAATTCGTTTCAATAGTGTTTCTTCGGCAGAACAATTTTTAACAATATTTCGGTTCAACACAGTCTGAAAACCTGAAATCAGAGCTGTGGAAGTTCGGGATTTTTGGAACATAAATGCGAGTCCATTTCGAAACGTGATGAGGCATATTACAAATTGTCGCGGTTCAATAAGCAATTCAATCGAGATATTGTGGTTTGGGTTTATTGCATTGCAGCTGAAGTCGGTGCAGCGTAAATCACAGACTCAGACTAATCGACAGAGATCGGATTTAAAAAAATAATTGGTAGTTACAAAAGTGTACAAACATATAGACTTTTAGCTAAATGCCATGAAACAATATTACTAACTGCTATTTCAGCTATTACGATGAGTTCCAATATTCAATTACTTTGAACTCTATCAACTATAAAAAAGTTAGGCTATTATTTATCCGGGGGCATTGACAAAGATTAAGCATTCTTCGAGGAACCTAGATTCAAATTATAAAGCGGTAAAACTTAAGGGCAGGTCAGATCGGTTTCCCAATAATTAATCTAAATGTCTAACAGATACCTATGTCAGATTCCTTGGAAGTGATCCAATGTTTAGCGGCCATTAATCTTGAGCCAGAATATAATTATTTGAAGAAATGCTTAAAAAGCAGAACCATTTTTTAAATTTAGTATTATTCATCCTGTAATTCTAGTTACCATGAGTTATTCTCTTGGTTTTCAAGAATCGAGAAACTTTCAAATAACTATCCAAACCATGCTTGTGTTGTCAAATATTAACCAATTTCAACTTAATAATTAAGCTAATGTATCATTGTTCATAGATAGTAACTGTAAATCCTGGATTATCATGTAAAACTGCCATTTGGTGAGCTTTCAAGCGATTTCCCTCTCACTTCATTAAAAGTAAGCGGTTTAAATCGCCTTTAAAAGGCCGGTAAAACATAAACATACCAAGCCTAAATTATCAGACCTTTCTTCTATATCTCTACAGAGAATATTAATAACATTGGCAATGTTGCCTAGCTGTAATTCTGTATTTTTAATATTGGACATGTTCAGCAGACTCTTTCTGCTTACAGTTTTTACTTTTTACAAAGATTTAAAATAGCAAATATTTTTGCGGTTCTTTCATGTACAACAACTATAAACTACTACTTAAATATGTAATTGTTTATACATATTAACGATATGGAATGTATTTTCTCTTAATTGTTGATGATTATCTTAGATTTTAAGTCATGTAATGGCAACACGGCTCTTTGCTGAAGAACTTGCTTTAAAGTCTACATTTGCAGCATCTCTCTTAGGTGTACGATAATGTATATTTTCGTCTTACTTTTGTGGAGAATGTCCGTCCGTTAAATCGGTAAGAGGAAGAGCAATAAAAAGTAAAATGGTAATAAAGCTCACCTTATGTAATTATTACATTTTGCGGCGAACGGAAGCGGAGGTATCGAAGCAGTTAATTCACATTTTCTAGTTTTCAGTTTGTTTCTATTAATTTATGAATCTTTATTTCCTAAACGTCTCAATTACCTTAAATATCTTATAATCGCAGATAAGCGACTTTTTACCCAGAAATAATGAAAAATAGTTTTACTTTTTGATTTTGTTTATTGCGTCAATGTAACAAATCTTTAATAGTTAGAGAAGTACTAAAATGGGTCATGGCACGTGTTACAATAACAAAAGTCATTTATTAAATTTTATTGATATTCAATTGCTATTGCGTTGGTCAAGAAATTATCTCCTAGTCTATTTAAATTGAGCTACAATTTAATTTGCTGTAATCCTGTAATATTTGATTAATATTTAAAAAAAAGTTTTTTGTTTATTTCAATAGCCACCCGGATATTATCTCGAGAAGCAAAATATGTAAACTGCTGCACTTTCTGAAAATCTGTATAATATTCTCTATATATTCCAGTATTGTATGATAGTTATAAATTTGGATTTGAAGTGAATTTAACTGTTACTTACTGTTTTTCGATATAACTTGTCAACTTCTTGTGAATATATGAGTTTGAAATGACGAAACATTTCAAAAACTATAAAGTTTTTCGGTTCTTAGAAATACCCTTCTTGGTATGATAACATTGTATTAAACCAATGTATTTGATTAGAACTTACTGTATTTAGAATGAACCTTCGGATGAAAGTCAGAAACTTTGAATAAAGGGACATTGAGTTGAAATCAACCAATTCCACAAAATATTTCAACCTGCTCCTGTATGTCTTAATGCGTTGTACAAGTCTTTTTCTGACGCCCGGTATAACACTGGGTTATTTTATAGATAAATCATCCAACTCGAGTCAGCAGGAATGTCACCAAATTGTTCATTCCAATACGTTGGAAGTACCAGAACAACAAATTACATAACATAATTCATTATTTTTATTATCTAGAAGTACCATATGGTCTATGGATTTAAAACAAAATGGTAAATTAAACAATCAACCAAGGATAATAAATTTGGACATGTCTACTAAATCTAGCCGTTAAGACCAACGATGTTTTTAAATAATAATTTGGACGTTATTGGAAGTATCCTTATTTTTGAGCAATTTCTGTTTTTAAATGCCATTTCTTTTAAGTCTTGAATTTAAACTTTATTTCTATATATTGACATGACTTAAAACAATAAGTATTATTTACTAATGAAATACTAAACAAATTTGGCCCATGACTAAAATAAGGGAGTAAAACTGGGTATAGATTAAACTTTTTAGAAGTGCATATTTCCTATTTCAGCGTCCTTCATTAGGAATTTATTTCCGACATTTTTGCAATTCTTCAAACCCCTCCCGAAGCATACATATAATATATAAATAATCTTTATTTCCAACGGAAAAAGGCGATCGACCCCACATTGGTTTTTCTGCCTTTGTACTTACAATTAATTCTTAAAATTAGACCATTCCTAATGTTACATAAATTAAACTATAATGGTATTACAATTGAGTTCGTTGTGGCGTTTGTAGGTGTTGAAGTAAAGTATTTGTTGGAGAGCGGAAACGAGAGTGACTTGTTTGTCCTGTGAGGCAAAGAGGGTTTAGTATAGTCCAGTTATGCGGTTGTTTTTCCATTTTGTTTCATTTCGTTTTAGTCTGTTTGTTATTTTCTCCCCGTTTGTGCGTTGGTACAGTAATTCGTTTGATGGATCGTGTAGTGGGTTTTGGGGGTGTCTTAGTCGTGTTATTAATCTTAGTGCAATTTGCTCTGTTGTCTGTGTGTATCGTTTTGTTCTTTCTGTTCCGTTGGTCATGAGTATATGTCCATAGTCCAAGAGGGGTCTGCAGATCGCTTTGTATATTTTTGTCTCGGTATTTGTACTAATTCCTTTGTCTTTGTTTGTTAGTGAGCGAAAGTGTTTTGTTCCTTTTATTGTTTCTGTTCTGATATCATTTCATCTGATATCGTTTCTGTTCCTCCCGAAGCAAATAGGGAAAATCTTTAAAACAGTAATGTTTGTCAATATTGATTTAGTTGGTGTTCAAATATTTTTCAGAACAGTTATTTTACTGTATTGTGAAGACTTGTTCTAATTGTTAACGCACTACATTATTTTTGGGAAATTAGATATATTTATATATTTTTTATATTAAAGTTAATCGTATCGCGGCTGATCGCAATTCGATTGCAAAAGAAAAAAATCTTTCAATGAAAACATAACTTTTCAATCCCCGATTATAATCGGGATAAAGGAATACAGGTGAAAAAGGATCATGTGAGGGTGTAGCGGACATAAACAAAGTCCCCATACCTGCTGAACTAGGACTGAAAAAAATCTGTTATCCGTCAAGTGCCATTCTGTCTTCTTCTTTTCAGCTTTTGAGCGAGTGCCGCCTTTCAAAGATTTCGTGGGTACAATCAATATTATAGTTCCATAAATCCCAAAAAGGCGTTACTAAGGAAATGTTAAATATATGGAGGTTTAGTTAAGCACGTATATTGCCTCCATTATTGAAGCTTAAGAGTTCAATTTGTACAGCGATGAGCCAGCTATTAATCGAATGCCGGATTTCGGAATTATTGCTTTGATCATTTTCTTTTATATTACCTATCCGGTTTTAAGTAATTTGTTACTGGCTAAATTCGCCGTTTATATATGGTTACTCGAGCATGCCTATACTTATTAATAACGTATAAAGTTGTAATCGTTGAAAAATATGTCCATATTAGGAATGTAGCGTTTATGGCATAGGACATTCGCATTAATTTCGCTCTGTTTTCAAACCTATATTTATTTATTTTTGATAAAAAATATTAAAATATTGATTACATTTCTTAACTGTTCGCAAATAACTATTAACAGTTTAAGTGGTGTTAACGATATTGGAAATGCTCTATGAAGATTTTTGGAAGGTAACAATTTAAAACGCCCTGTATAATTGTAAGACTACGAGATAGAGCTGGTCCAAAGGCTTGTCCTCATCGAATCTTTTATTTCGTCTCGTCTCGACCAGCCGCTTTGGAATGTGGTTCTACCAGAATTCTTTGCCTTACGGACCGTGTAGTACCTAGGAACTAAAAACGAAAGCTCAATTACACCATTTCACCCTATTATGTCCAAATTTATGTAAGTTCGAGGTCCACCGAAATCGTTATCTTGATGAAAGGTGCTTATGGAAATCCATAAAATCACTTGAACCTTCTTGTATTTATAATTAGTTCCCATGCTTTTTAGGTACATATCGTTGCTTTCACAAATTAGTGATGGAAAATATTAGTTACTGGTACTAAAGTTACTGGTAATGCGACAGTTTGAAGCGCAGTATAACAGTCATCACAGGAGTTAGTTATTAAAAGACAAGAAAGCTAATGACTAATGTTGAACATTAAAAGCTTGAAAGAATCTGCGGGATCAAATTATAATGATTTTCATACAAAATTAATATTGATGCAATTAAAGTGTATTTTGGATTCTATCTGTTAGCTTTGATTGGTTTTGAAGCTTATTAATAACATCTTTTGACTTCAACTCTTAATGAAAAATATTGGTCCAACATGGTAATGCCAAAGAATAATGTCTTTCATCCCCAAATGTATTATTAGGTATTTACAGTATCGTATTTCAAATTACCTGCTTGGAAATCAATTCCATTCTAATTCCTTCAATTACAAGCTTACTAAAGTCTATTGACATATCGATCTGTTCTCCATGATGTCATCAAAAAGCGGAAACTTCATCTTAATTGACTGGCATCTCGAAAATTCTCAATGGATCAGAAATAGAAATAATTTGAATTTAAAATATTAGTCTCATTTCTCCAATGCTCAATGATTCGAACTCATTTAGGATGCTTTCGCTGGCATTTCAATAAGAAAAAAAACACTGTTCACACATAACTGAGTAATCAATGGAACTTCTTGTTCATTTTAACTTTCCATACATAGATCAGAATGACTCAGATTAGTATAATGAGTGCAGAAAGCACAATGAGCAAAGAACTAAGATCGATGAGTTTCTTAGTCACTTTTCACTGATATTGTGTGTTTTCGTTAAATATCCAACGGATCCACAAATCGGTTTCACATGACCTACTAACTGATATTTAAAGGATTTGAACGACGATTTAATCAGGAAACATAAGACTGAAGTGAATAGCTAGAAATACATAAACGGAGAGGCAGATTTAGTTCTAAAATATAAAAGTATATTTTTCGTGTTAGCTTTATTTCCACGAATGCTTCAATTCCCTTCGAAGATTATATGTACATGGATTTTGAAAGCATTGAAAATGTCGCCTAATAAACTCTTTTAGATATAAATACTCACTCAGACCTCTATTACTTTCAATTCCTGATTTCGTTGTTAAGCTATTGCAATCAAGGGTCCTCTTTTCTCATATTGTGAGTTTTACTTGATGCTTTCTTTTGATTCTGATTTTGCAAAATTTACTGATTTTGATTAACTTCAACAAGATTCCAGTTGAATCTTGGATTAGTAGTAGCAAACATCTTTATTTCTAAAAAAAATGGCTATCGACCTATCGGTCTTTCTGCCTTTGTTTAATACATGTAGTCTTAATCTGAATAAAAAATAAATATGAAAATTCTTTTATTCTACGTTAACAATCTTATTAATAAACTTCCCAATTCCAATGACAAGAAAAAATTATTTTATTGTCCAGTAGTCAGTTGCGTTTGTAAGTGTTCGAGTAGCGTTGATGTAGGGAAACGGAAGCGGGATTGTCTGGTTGGTCTTGTAAGACAAAGGGGATTCAGTATGGTCCAGTTGTAGGGGTTATTTGTCCATTTTGTCTGTAGATGTATGAGTCTTTCCGAAATCTTTGTCATGTTTGTGCGTTCGTATAGTAGTTGGGTGGAGGGGTTGTGTAGTGGGTTTTGGGGGTGTCTTATTCGTGTTATTAGTCTTAGTGCAATTTGTTCTGTTGTTTGTATATAACGTTTTGTCCTTTCTGTTCCGTTGGTCATGAGTATATGTCCATAGTCTAGCAAGGGTCTACAAATAGCTTTAAATATTTTGGTGGCGGTGTTTGTGCTAATTCCTCTGTCTTTGTAGGTTAGTGATCGGAAGTGTTTTGTTCTCTTTATTGTTTCTGCCCTGATGTTTCGTAGGTGTTTAGTGAATTTCTTGGATCATTGCTTCTAGTTTTGCATGAAACGCTACTTCAAATGATGAAACTCGTTTGAAAATATGCAACATAAAAATTTAAGCTGAAGCTATTTATTTCTGTATTTTCTGTCGTATTTTCCTGACTTTGCTGACCTCGGTTCAAAGAACATGTGCTTCCGACAGACTAGTAGTAAAAAACCTAATTTCGAAAGCTTGCAATTGCTTCTTCGCAGAAAATTATTTGGTTAACAATATATTGATTTGGTGGGTTTTTTACTGGTAGCACAAGACTTCAACTCATCAATTCTATAGTCAGAACTTATTCCCACGCTGCACTGGATCGAGCAAAAGATCAGCAAAAGTGAATCCGCATGTGGAATGCTGATGGTAATTGTCCAGTGATTAATTCAGAATCCTTTTACGGCAGTTCATTATTGCTTGTTGCTGTTCGTGAGATAATAAATTGTTTGGGATTTTTAATAGGTGTTACTTCTAATTGTCTAAAATTACATCATTTTTTCATTCCTAGTAGGTGCAACTATGCAAAACCATGTATCATTGATAACAAAACGATTTTATAACTTTTTCAAGGATGGTAGACCAAGTCTCAGATTTTTTATTATTTATTTTCAACTTAATGCCTCATAAGTATTATTAAATCAATTAAATATTTTTATATTACAATCCTACCCACCTACCTGTGAACCATTATTCAGATTTCTGTCACCTCTATCCATTCTAATAACAATAGCCATTTTCCTTATTTTACTGAAAGCATTGAATTTTCAGATTTATGATTTTCTCTTCCTGACCCTACTTAATACTTTGTCATATAATCTTTGGGGAATATGGTAAGGACCAGCATAAGGGTTATAATACTGGGCAAATTGGTATTATTCGAGAAACAGCTTTTGGGAATGAGATGTCGAAATTTTCTCTAGTCTTTTGTCGTAATTCATATAGGCAATTTGTTGAATTTTAAAAAATGATTGAATGTGGAAAATGGACTTGAATTGAATTGAAAAAGGACGATTTTTAAATTCAATAAATGTCCCAATTTAGACTTCAAGTCAAATAGTTTTACCAGCAAATTAAGCAAAGCAAGACAGAAATAAACGAAATATAAAGAAACATAAAAGTGTCTGCCAGTAGTAAACATCTTTATTTCTAAAAAAGGTTATCGACCTATCGGTCTTTCTGCCCTTGTTTAATACATGTAGTCTTAATCTAAACAAAAAACAAAGATGAAAATTCTCTTATTCTAGATTAATAATCTTATTAAATAAAATTTCCAATTCTACTGGCAAGAAAAAATTATTTTATTGTTCAGTAGTCAGTTGCGTTTGTAAGTATTCGAGTAGCGTTGATGTAGGGAAACGGAAGCGGGATTGTCTGGTTGGTCTTGTAAGACAAAGGGGATTCAGTATGGTCCAGTTGTAGGGGTTGTTTGTCCATTTTGTCTGTAGATGTATGAGTCTTTCCGAAATCTTTGTCATGTTTGTGCGTTCGTATAGTAGTTGGGTGGGGGGGGTTGTGTAGTGGGTTTTGGGGGTGTCTTATTCGTGTTATTAGTCTTAGTGCAATTTGTTCTGTTGTTTGTATATAACGTTTTGTCCTTTCTGTTCCGTTGGTCATGAGTATATGTCCATAGTCTAGCAAGGGTCTGCAAATAGCTTTATATATTTTGGTGGCGGTGTTTGTGCTAATTCCTCTGTCTTTGTAGGTTAGTGATCGGCAGTGTTTTGTTCTGTTTATTGTTTCTGCCCTGATGATTGTTTCTGCCCTGATAGTTTCGTATGTGTTTAGTGAATTTAAGTTTGTGGTCAATTGTGATTCCAAGGTATTTTACGTCGTTTTTTGGTTGTGTCGTTTGTGTCGTGTCGTCTGCGTATTGTAATATGAATGCCGATCTGTCGATTTGATTTTTGTCTGGTAAGTTGTAATTGTATATGTCATGGCAGTATATATTGTAGAGAAACGGTGAGAGCGGGGATCATTGAGGGAGCCCTTGTTCAGGGGAAAAAGAAAATGACAGTGTTTTGTCAATTCGTACTTGTAGTTGTCTGTTTTCTAGTAAGTTCTTTATGGTGTGTAGTAGATATGTTGGTGTATGTATATGTTAAAGCTTACAAGGCGTGATGTAATGTATTATGCGTGTTATTCTTTTTTATTTTGCTTCTAAATTTTTCAATTTTCAATTCATATGCTTTTTTTACGTATTTCTGATCGATGGTGCTTAATTTGATTTATATATATTTGAAAACATTTTTGAGTATCCAAAATTTAATTTTCAAATTATTAATAACGCCTCTTTTTTAGAACGGATTGGCCATTCAAAAACCTACTGATATCTCGGAAGTGCTTGAGGCCTCAACAAAAGAATAACATTAACTTATTCGGCGCTAAAATGTCTCCAATATGCAAATAAATGAACTGAGTGACCTTTTCAAACTATACATACAAATATATTCAAAGAAATTCGTATTGAAAATGCTAAGAGGGGTGCAAGTTCAACTGATGTAACTATTTTATAAATAGAGGAACATCTAGTAAGCATACATATTCTTGGAAGGCTATTATTCTACTATATTTCCATTAATTGTTTCGGAAAAATTAGCTATAAAAATGGAATCGTAGAATTAGAGCGGATGATTGAAAGGACGACCTGGACAAAGTTTTATTTCCCTTTTGAAAATGTGTCGTTGTTTCTTGAATGAGAGAAATTCTCTGAGAGAAAAACAAGACACCTTAATGGGTTGTTTTTGCAATAAGTTGTTACTGTTTTCTGTATCAGCGGCTCCGGACGAACTATTGAAAGTTTGTCTGATTGATGCAGGTTCGCATATTTACTCACATTAGCATCAACAGTTTTGCTTTTTTTTCTTGAATTGCTTTGTTGTTTTTCTTGATAATCTTTATTGAACAGTAGCAAAGAACGCTGTTGGAAATTGAATTTAAATATACATGTGAAATGATTTAATTTGTATATTAAGTTTTTGTAATGCATATTATTGATCCCGAAACGGATGAAGATATTACATTAATTTGGAAAGCCATAATTAATTAATCTTTTTGGTGTTAAATAGAAAATTTAATATTATCAAGTCAGTATAAAGAGTCTAATTCTCGCATTGTTTAACCAAAATATCCAGGCGTAAAAAATAACATTGAGGCTTAATTCGTAAAACAAACAATTTTCTTTTATAGCTTTTTCAAACGATTTCTTATGTCACGTTTGAGACTGCTTTAAATGCGATTAAACAGCAGCCTATCTAGCACTATTTTCCTAATTCTCTTACTTGGTGGTCTTGGAGGTAAGGAAGCTCCCAATTAACATCTTTTACATAATTATATTTTAATAGTTTTGTAAATTACCACAATTCAAAACAGTTCAAATCAAAATCCAATAGACGTTTGATAATAAAGACAAACGAAAAATGAAGTAATTAAAAATGCATGGTGCATAAATTTACATACTGCATGGACGCAATGTAAATTAATAAACCATCGAAACTGAAATATATCACGTAAGACAACATAGATGATGTGCAAGTGCCGTCCATATTCTTTTTGCTATTATCTTTCAAATATTATGTTATTTTGGCTCGAACTATTTTAGCCCAGCAAGCAGAAAGATCTACATTTCTTTCTTGTCAGGGTTTTTGAGCGAATACTCATAAGATTCCATCAAATAATTATCATATTAACCGTTACTTAAGTGCCCTATAACCTACTAGAATCAAGCTTTCGATCAGCAAATAGAAATCCTTTGTAAAATAACGTTCCAGGTTGTCGTTGACGAAAGGCAGACCCTTAAGCTTCTTTCTTACAAGACAAGACTAGACTAACCCAACTCGTCCACAGGTTATAAAAACTGCTTTCGTCCCTCATGGATAGAAAGGTGTGTCCCATCTAGTGTTAGTCCTTTAATGTAAAAGCCGCTTCTTTTGATTAACCTTTGGGTGACATGTTTTATTCATCCATCATATCCTTTGAAATTATTTGTTATGATTTGTTTCGATCTACTGACGTACTGCCCAACGGATATCTGGTTAAAGGCAAATTCGTTATGCGTTAGAATGGAAAATTTTTGAGAATTGTTGTACGAACACTGAATTGGACACTGAAACTTTTGACAATGATTTATTTATCTGAAAATTGTATGTTTGTATCTTACAAATGTATCATTTCCGTTCTTTAACATCTCTGAACGATTAATATTGGCGGCTTTGAGTAGTGTCGAACAGTTTTTTTATGGATGCTCTCCAAAAACCAAGTAGAAACAGTTTCATAGAACATTTCTCATATAGAAGATTACAATGGGAATTTTGATAACAAAACTATTTTTAAGAAATTTTATAAATATGTTCCTCAGAAATTCTCTATGTAAAATTTGTAACTTTTATGATATCTTTGACTTTATTCGTCGATTTAAGCCCATCTGATCGTGTGCCACTTGATAGTCAGTAGAGATGCAACATCCAAACAATCCAGAATAAGTAATTATTTCAGGTAATGGAAGCCCTGTAATCTAATTACAGGTAGTTGATGGTGTCAATTCCAGATCACGCACATCAAACTTGACAATTTATAATGATAGCACTTGTAATAACTAATTGGGATTTCCATAATTTGGAGAACAGATATTATATTCCGTTAAATAATCAACAAATTAGCACCAGAAAACACTATATATGACTCATGACTAAATATGAACTAAATTCGGCAAGAAAACCGTTAAATTGTGTTAGCATATTGACATAATGAAATACAAGTGCCCGAATTGTTGATATCATATTACTAATAGCTCGGCGCCTGTTCGCATAAAAAAATATTGTTATTTTTGAATCATTTGTTGATATAGTGTTACAGTTTCTGTATCCCGCATGTCGCTAAACTTATGGCGAACGTAACGTAAGCTGATCCTAAATGCATTTCTTGATCGACATTAGCCTTGCTTTAAATTAATTTGTTTCAATCCTTCAAGCACTCATTAAACAATTATTGGCCAAGTTTGAAGCGTAACAAACGCAGAATAATAGATGGAAGTAAAGAATGGCAGAACATAGTTATACCTAATATCATAGGCGAAGAGTAATAAATGATTTATTGTGCGTACATCATGTTTTCTTATCTTGCGATGTAAAATCGCTTAAGAAAATTGATGATGCATGCTTGAAAAATTCTATACAGAGGGCTGCACTGCACTAAAGTCATTAGCTTATTCAATACATAGCTCCAACACATAACGTCATGTTTATGTCAACTGAATACATTATATAAAAGCTTCTGTCATCTAAAACATAAAAAGTACCCTTGGATTGATCGTTTTAGTAATGTTTCGCATTTCGCGCCGTTATATCTTATACCTGGACCAGGTCCCCCTGAGCAAAAAAAACTAATTACTAAGGACATAAAGCAGTAGTTCTGAAGTCCCTTTCTACCTTCCGCTATTGTCTGTAAAATTTTTATTTCGTTGAATTGATAAGCAAGTTGTGAATCTGGGATGTATTAGTTTTCTCAGCGTTTAAATTTCGTTGGCTCATTAAGGAAATAAAGGACTTATATGCTAAGCAATAAGACCTATTTGCTAGTTGTCATTAAAACGATTTGTTCGCCTTTTCACTTCCGTTGGGATTTTAAGTTGATCAGAAAAAATATGTAGTGAATTATACAGCTAAGGGCCCAAGTAGCCCAATAGGACTTTTTCAAACAACATATTGGCAATCATGTTTCGAGATTGCCGACTATGTGTACACACGAACCAAATAAAAAATATAATTTTATCTAACAAACCTATTAACACGATTTAGAATGCCGGAGATACGAATATAATTATATACATTACAGTAGTAGTAGTGGTAGACATCTTTATTTCTAAAAAAGGCTATCGACCTATCGGTCTTTCTGCCCTTGTTTAATACATGTAGTCTTAGTCTAAATAAAAAACAAAGATGAAAATTCTCTTATTCTAGGTTAATAATCTTATTAAATAAACTTTCCAATTCCAATGACAAGAAAAATTATTTTATTGTCCAGTAGTCAGTTGCGTTTGTAAGTGTTCGAGTAGCGTTGATGTAGGGAAACGGATGCGGGATTGTCTGGTTGGTCTTGTAAGACAAAGGGGATTCAGTATGGTCCAGTTGTAGGGGTTGTTTGTCCATTTTGTCTGTAGATGTATGAGTCTTTCCGAAATCTTTGTCATGTTTGTGCGTTCGTATAGTAGTTGGGTGCTATACATTACATTTTCTCCAAAAATTCGAAAATAACCCCCATTATACTGTTTTCAACTAATAAAACAAACTTTCTTTTCTTACAAAATTTTATCGAAATGTGTCTACTTACATATGCTCTAAATTTAAACGTATTTTACTGAAATGCGCTAATCGGCAACAATAGCATAGTTTAATTATGTAGCCTCCTGTATACATATATGTATATTTTTGCTTAAACTTTGGTTGCAAATTACATTTAGCAGGTCTGAATCCCATTTTTGTTATTTATATATTTTTTACGCATCAAAAAGACCTGTCGATAAAAGTATTATATTTTGTACAAAGGAAACAATATAAAGTACTTACCGTTAGTATAGAAACAATAATCGTGGCTGACATTTATCTACAGTAGGTTTTTCAGTTTTCAGTTTTTGCTATGCATCTTTACATTAATTATTTGCAGTTCTTACTAAACAAAGTAATTAATGGAAGATCAAGATTGAATAGAACCTGAAAATCTATTTTTTCTCATTGATTTGTTTAATATTGATTGAACTGTATGTAGTTTAGATTCGATTGATTCTACCCTAGTTAATTCTTTAATGAAAAATTATAATTTTGAAAAATGTTTTCCTGTTGATCATGTTGCACAGAACAATGTTTTAATATAATAAAACAACACACGCAATACCTTGCAAACGACGGTCAAAATTAAGAGAGAAAAGTTTCCCATGCTTACATAAAACATTAATAGATCCGTGATGTTGTAGGTTTGCATTATTGAATGGACGCAGAATGAATGGATTTCGCGCCACTTTTTTTCACAAGCATTTGATGTTCAGTGTTGCAGAAAAATTCCAGAGCGAATATCATATGTGAACTACCGATAAATTTGTCCAATCTAAGATCGGGGGCTTTTGAGACAGGCATTTTATTGTCGGTTGATTTTCCGTGTGAGGTTTCGGGTTCCTTTTAGGCGTTTAGAGGGCGGAAAGAAGCCATAAGCAAAAAGCACTTGTGCATAAAATACGCATCGATTTTTCAACCTGTTCCCAGAATCCAATAAGTATACTAAAAACATTCCCTCAGCCATTTCCTGTATGAGGGTCTATGGTTAGACCACATACGATTCAGCTTTTAAATCTTTCTTCTCATCACAAACGGGTCCTAAGAACGGTGGGTGTGAATGAATGGAAAATAAGAATGTTGTGCCGTTAAAAGCTTCTCGATTATTGTTGTCTTGAGATCGTGATATTAAAACAATGGCTCGGTACATTATGTTTTTTTTTTATTTTTATATACGACAATGTAATATTGATGGATATTTATCTAAAGAGGTTATTTATAAAAAAAAACAATCGGAAGAAAATTTATTTTCGGAATTTTGACAAAACGGTTCCAGCAAATTATCAGGCAGCTTACATTAAACAGGACCAATTCAAAAAAATCGATTACATTGCTTCTCATTCATGTCCATTCTGCAACTGTCATTAAGGTAATTAGTTACGGTTTTTATGGGGAACCGTTATATTTTTTATTATTTTTAACTGGTTCTGATATTGGTAAAGACTGACATTCAAAATTCACTTATGTGAATAGGCAAATCCCTTATTATTGGTAATTAGTAAAGAGAGCAGAAACCTAATAGCATTTGTAATATAATTTTTGAAGTTTTTTAACTTTTATAATTTAATAACTTACAGGATTTTGACAAAAAACATTGCTATGCGAAATTGACCATGCTGCTTTTGTCTTCCACTATCTCCGTGATTTGACACCTTTTATCGAAACAGTACAGATTAATATTACAAACGTTAATAAGGAAAATAAATATAATTGTATTATCAGCTTTTAAATTTATTTTATACTAATGTCTATAATTACGATATCAACTTCAGTTGTGCATGCAATTTTGTCATATTATCGAGGTACTTAACTTTGCCGTCTTATCCAACCCAGTAGTATAATTGAAATAAATTGATTTCTTAAGGAAGCGTTATAGTGATACGGAGGCCTGGCAAGACTTTTGATAATACCTTCCAATTTTGCAATAATCAAGTATTTGAAACAAGTGGGTTTTTCGAGTTTTTAGGCCGTCGTTCGGTGTAATTTCTTCTTGACGTTTCACAAGCACGTGCGGCTTGCATCTTCAGAAGTGGTTTGCTTGAACTCTTACACTGTTCTGATGCGATTCCTCGGGCGCAGTCCTTATTTATGCATCGGTTGCGATGACGTGGTTTGTGATGACGTGGCCTGTGTCAGCGGAGCCTGCGCATTCTGTTGGCTGTTGCTATCCTCCGGTGTGCTGGATTCTCTCTTCTGTCCTGAACTGTTGCTTTTTCTTGCTGTTTTTGCGTTGGAGAGTGCTGGAAACCATATCCTGTTCAGTGCCATTGTCTCTTCTTTTCTGTTGAAATTGTCGTCGTGCTTGTAGATTTCAATGACTTCTCGTATTAGTCGGGGGCGATACCCTGTTGTCGTGGCCAGGACCTGTGCCTCTCCGAAATAGATGTTGTGTGTTCCATCGCTGAGGGCATGTTCCGCCACTGCCGACTTCTCCACATGTCCCAGTTTACAATTCCGTCGGTGTTCTTCTATTCTTGGCGCAACCGATCTCTTAGTAGTTCCTATGTAGACGCTTCCATAGGAGCATGGAATCCGGTAGATTCCTGCAGTTGCTAGGTGGGGTCTTTTGTCTTTAACTGACCCTAGACATTCTCGGATCTTTCTTGTGGGCTTGTAGACCGTTCCTATGTTGTGTTTCCTCAAGAGCCTCCCAATTCTGTCCGTAACCCTGAGAACATAGGGCAGGAAAGCTTTCAGAGTGGACTCACTTTTTTCAGCACGGCCCACTCCTACAGCTTTTTTGATGTCCAACTGGGAATATTGATCATGATATCATCAAGAGGAATTATTTTGGATTATACAAGACGAAGTGCAAACACTGAAGATGAAAAACAATTTTATTGTCTTTTTCCACCATCATCAGTTTGTCTGCAGTTTCTCATATCTTCTTTTCAAATCATCCTTCTCCATCAGATTCATTATGCCATTATTCCCCAGCATCTTAATTCAAGAATTGCTCGGAATTAAGAATCCAGGAATTTCATTTAAAGTAAATTGAAATACAGTCAGGAAAATATACACAATAACATTAATAATATTGATGACAGAGTTCAGAATACAGCCGAGGAAAGCTGGCCTGTGATAGAATCACTTTCAGACTGGTTAACCAACCCCTGGTTCGAAGAGTAAAATAATTTGTTTATTTTCATTAAAATTTATAATATATTGTAAACTTTTCAAATGGCCAAAGGTCATATTATATTAAATAATAAATATATAAATAAAGATATCGCATTTATTCAAATGTGAAATTGCTTCTTAATTATCGAAATAGAAAATGTAAAATTATTACGTAATGTTGGGGGGGGGGGGGGGGGGTAAAAATGTGTAAAACCTTACGGATCCTTACATGGGGGCTAGGGGGGTGAACATCGTTCAAATTTACCTTACGAAATTTAGACACGGCCCCTAAATCACTTAGATGTAATGTTTATTTCGAAAAAGAAAAGCGTGATAATAAACTACACAGAAAATAGAATTTCTGATGTATGTAAACTAGCAACTCCATTATGTTGCGTATCGTTTCTAGCGATTAATTATGCAGTTTAAATAACTTTAATAAATTTATTGACTTCAGACTAATGAGTGAATAAGGACAAAACGTATAGCTCTCTACCCTAGAAACCTGTTTGAGCTCTGTTTTAGTGACCTGTTTTGAAAATAACGCTTGTATTTTTACAAAAATATAGGAATGAATGAGTCTATTTTAAGATAAATTTTGCAACAAAATTGGCAATGATGTCCTAACGGATTTTAAGAGTCCCATTAACGCCGACTTTATTAATGACTTTAGATGAGATTGGTTAATAAGGTTATCATCAGCAAACTAACTGTATGTTTATATTATTTGTTATGTTTGCCTCTATTATTTCGGGTGATGTTTACATAGGCGTAAAGACATTGAAAGGACACTTTCCGACTTCCTGGGACAAACCGGCATAAAGCGAAAAGTTATATCTTGAGAATATGTCAAGTCTGTGATTGTTTTGAAAGGCCCTTAGGTTGCTAAACATCTTTGGGAACCCAACGGTCAGCTGATTTCTAAGAAACCACCATTGCCTGAAACGACTTCAGAAATACAGGACATTCTAAAATACTAAACATTATGCGGAAAACATACTTTTTGCTCAGAATGTGCCCAAATTTTAAATATATATAACCTGTTCTTCAAAACCTCGTAGCTTTTGACAAAGGAAAAGAAGACCTGTTTTTCTTCATCTGTGGGCGAGCAGTTCTTTAAGAAATATTGGGGTTCGAATATAATAGTCAAAAGCCCTATCAATGACGTGGGAACTAAAAATAGTCACTTTATAAGTAATTGTGCTGTTAAGCACTATAGATTCTCAATGCTAGCAAAATAGGTAATGGCAATGTGTCTTTTCTTTTGGTTTCGTATGCCGTATCCCAGACCTTGACTGACTAGTTATCTGTATGTCGATAAGAAATATAATTCTAATAAAGCCGACCTAACGTCAAAATGTCTTGTTTATATTCATTTGTTCAGTTTTTCATGATTTGGCCCCAGTTAAAATGTTGCGGAAAATGAAACTCGTCGACTGTCATATGTTTGCGCTTTCATTCCCAATTATAAAAATCAGCTGTTACAGCAGGCAGCTGTAGTAAGTGTTAAATGGTCGAGAAACGAATGTGTCACGTTATCAAGTACCTATAGTACCAGTACCGCAATCCATTGTCAATAAATCTCGTCAATTTCTGCTTAGGTTTCGTTTTACATCATTCATAATAACACCGAGCTCAAAGACTACCTCATGCTGCATCATATGATCGATGTTTATTTACCGTTTTCAAAAATCAGCTGACTTAAGATGCATGGTAACTTGCATCTATTGCCCTTTAAATCGTCCCTTTAAATTTTTCCCATGTAGCAGGTAGTGGGAGGGTGTGTAAGCAAACAAAAAGGCAAAGAATTTGGAAGAATCACTGGCGTAGATATTCAAAAGAATCAAATTTCAATAATGTATATTTCGAAATAATACGAGTAAAAAAAACAATCAAAGACAAAAGACCACCCAATATTATGTTCAAACACATTCGCTCTATGGTTATTAAACCACCTCTTTAATACTCACAAGCTTCAGCATATTGTAATAATCTTGTCGGTCGGTTACATGCCAATTAGCAACTCTTTTTGTTTCTTTCAGATTAAACGTTAAATTCAATTGGTTTGTTTTTATAATTCGTTCTTGCAATCTTGATGCTAATTGTCCTAGTGGTTTCGTCAGAAATCATTTCAGTTTTATTTACTGGACTAAAAAAATGACATGTTTTTATTTTATTTAGTTTTTTAAATATCTTATCGTATGCAAAATATTATAATTTTGCTTGGCCAACCCATATGAAGCTCATGATTTGTTCGCCTGTCGAAATTAACGCGACATCAGTCCAGTGCCGACATTCGAGCGAGTATACCTATGAGACTGCAAGACACTCGTGCTTGCGAAACGTCAGGAAGACATTCGTCTCCACGACGGTCTAAAAGTCCTAAAAACTCACCAGTCACTTCAAGCAATGGCCGCGAAAGCCTAACTTTTGATATATTTTAGGCCTGTTACTATTGCATGTAAAAAGTAAAGTTCGATCAATGTTAGCTAATCTGAAAAGGTAACATTAATAGGGAGTAAAATTCCCTACATTAACGCTACTCGAACACTTACAAACGCAACGGACTAGTGGACAATAAAATCATTTCTTCTTGCCACTGAAATCTTATTTATTTAATAGTATTGTTAACCTAGAATAAGAGAATTTTCATATTTGTATTTTATTTAGATTAAGACTACATGTTTTAAACAAGGGCAGAAAGACCGATAGGTAGATAGCCTTTTTTAGAAATAAAGATGTTTACTACTACTACTACTACTACTAGGGAGTAAAATGCTAGATATAATAGTTAAAACATCAGTATATTTTGAAACCATCCATATTGGTTCTTTCTACACACGCAGAAAAAGCAACGTTATTTCAATAAATAAATTTGCCTTATTGAAATTTATAGAAAAAATTGTACATATCGCTTGTGAAAAATAAAGGATTTGTTTTAATTTGCACGTATGCTTTTTGCTATATTTCAATATTCTTTATTGTCATTTATCAGAATTTTACATTAGAAACATGATTTGAGACTTAGGGAAAGAGCAAGGCAAATGGCGATTTTAAGTGATGATATATCATATATTCGATTAAATAACTAAATAATTATGTATTCTATCTTATTAATAAAACTATTACAGACCTCAAGCTGCTCAATATTGCTACTTGTTATTTAGTTACTGTATATTCCTTCATGTCAATGGCCATTAAATTAAATATTTTTTTTATGTTGTAATTGAAAATGACCGAAACATTTAACCAAAAAAATTCATATTTACCCGAAGTGGTCAGAATACATCGTTGGCGTATACGAATTCGACAATCTCTTTCTACAACCACAATTTCCGTCAAGAAAAAGTTTACTTTATCGGCTCGGCTGTATTTAATATTTTTCTATTGAAAAATTAGTCGTTTTTTCTTGGTATGCAAAGTTCATTTTCACTTTGAGAATCTACTGCAGAAAATGTATCATGTCATAGCGCTTAGAGTATAAAGTAGAATAGATTCAAATGTTGCTGTTTGGTTTAGGATGTTAAAAATAAACACAATATAATTTGCTTTGGTGGAAATACATATTGAACTTGAAAAAAAACTTGTAAATATTGACACATATATGTTTACCAGTGGCAAAGATTTAACGGAAACAGACATTTAATAACGAAGTGTTGTTCATTTAAATGAACTAAAAGATAATTCCTTATCAAAAAAGTCTATATTATTTCAGCATTGACACTGACTCTTCATTTAAATTGACCATTCGACTTATACAAACAATTACACTTGTCCTTGACGAGCAATAAAGGTTTACATTTACTAATTTAAAATCCCACAGTTATGTTTGTATTTCTTCAGGGTGATTTTAATGAAATCATTTAATAATGTATGCGAAATGAAATAAAATACAAAATTTAGCTCGATTACCATATGATTGATGTATAAATAAATGCCTGTTTTTAAATAAGAATAAACTGTGAATAAGCGTTATAAATAAATCAATTCAATAAACTAAAATAAATGTGTTCCGTTCATGGACATCCATATGATCTGAAAGCATAACGGGCGCTAAAAATTCGGTGCGGTATTTGGGCGTTCAGGGAATCCACAAAGGAATGGAGCAGGTACTTTGGAACCGCTTTTGAATAAAAATTGCTTAATTACGTGAGAGTATGTGGTTTCCAGAGCATATAGGGAAATTCGCAAAACCACACAAGATGATGGGACCACAGGAAATATCCATATGTTCCATTATTGAATATAACTTTGACAATCAAACTTAACTCAATATTGACTTACAAAGTCAATAGCCCAGGTTTATTCTGAGGAAGCAGACCTTGCCAACTTTTTCTTAGTACTGGATCGTACTAGAACGAATGTGCCTATACTATTACCATGGTTATAATCAAATAAAAATTAGATCCCCTTTTACTTTTACATTGGTAAATTCTTTAGCATCCTTTATCAGCATTATAAGAATACGTGATGTGAAAACCAACCTGGGGCGGTACCACGATTTTTAACGGTCGTCCTTGAAAAACAGCTGATTTAAAGTCCTATGATTTAAGTCAGAACCAGATAAGCAACACATGTGATAAAATGGTTCATTGTCGGAACCACTTCATTTATTAAAGATGTTTCGTATTTATTTGCTTTTTCAACCAGATCATCTGTACAGCTGATTGATAAATCTATGCTTTTCGTTGTTTATCGGCGCTGAATGAACTAGGTACTCGAAAATGCTAAATACTTTTTAAGTCTAATTGATATTCTTTCAAGATAAGATGGCTTTTACAACACTGTTGCTATAAAAATAAGAATGTTCACTTCGATCGCGGTTACAAACCGGATTTTGTAAGCAGGCTTTTAAACATTATGCACAGTTCTCAAAAATGATGAGGATAACTTACTGACAAAGAATGGAAAGATCCGTACGACTTAAGTTCATTAACTAATTAATACCTGTTGATGAGTGTTGGGTGAAATTCCTGGCTTTCAAGCAAAAAGAGTTTAATAGCAATTTGACAATTATCAGAATCCACATGAGTTTTTCTTTCTATTTTTCGAGCTACTTCAAAGTTCCGCTAATATAATGAGGTTGTACGTGTCTGTATGTGATCTATTTATTTTAAAACATTTAAAACCACACTTAAAATTACTTCCGAGTGTAAATAAAAACCCGATATTATATTGAGATTAGGCTAATAAAACAAAACCATTATTAAATGGCTTACTAAATTATTATAACAAGATATAATGGCAAATAAAAGAAAACCCATTAAAGTAGTTTAATGACTGGCTTAGAATTTTTAATGCTCATCAGCTGAGCAACGATTTTCTATGGAAATTAAAGTAAATGTTTTGAATAATACAGTTATTTCAGTAACTCGTCTTGGGATTATGTATATTGTATGTGTTTACTTTTCTTTATTCTCAGTTTTTGAATTAAAAAATGATTATCTTCAGTTCCATTAACAACTCATATCTTAAACTGAAATAACTACCAGCCTAACGTATTACGTACCTAACGTACTCTTGGTTTCTCAAAGTAAAGAAACCACTTAAACCCGTTTCTAATAAAAGCATTGTTTTGCAAGAGTCGGAGAGTCAAGAACCAAACAGCAATATAAAAATCCGTCTGCCAGTCACTATATTCCTTCTATTATAAAGCTTACATATTTTATTTGATTTTGGCTTAAGGAAGATTTATCTGATGTAACATATTTATTCATGGGTATCTTTGGATTTCCTGTCAACCAGATCAAAGTCCTATTCTGTTTGTAGAGGTGATGATAACAAAGCCATAGATATGTATATACCTACTTTATCCAGCCAATATGAGTTTAATAAATTGATTGATATGAAATACTAGAAAGTATGTATGTCTATTTATGTGCAAAAAAATTAAATCTTTTAGCTATACTTGCAATACGGAAATGTTTTTTTTATTTCAGGTAAGTCTTTTTTAAATGGAAGTTTTGCAATTCTGGGGCATCAGGAATTCAATTACAGGTTCTCAATTTGGTTTGGCATTTATCTGAAATTTTTATAATTCGCACGTTCATAAATAATGAGCATTTTATGAAAAAATCCTATTTGTATGTATCGTTATACAGTAACAATATTCGAATTGTACGCCCATGGATGGGAAGGAGTCGATGTTGACTTCCCGCCAATTTTGAAGATATACAGAGAATTGGCGGGATTCCGTTCATTGCTTGCTTTCTAACCGACAAGATTAGATAATTTGATGTGGTATCGAGTTGGACCTCCTGAGCGGCATCGTATTATGTTTTCGACTGGAAAATGCGTTTGCTAATTAAAGGCTTTCTGACAGAAGTGCTATTCTTTAGAGCAAGAAAATATCTCTGCATAACCGATAAATCTAGTTTTACCGGTCTCTATTTAACTTGTCATGGCTTTTGAAAAATTGACTGGAAAGTGTAGGTCAAGAATTCCATTTGATATATTTTTAGTTTTTTTGGAACCATAGTAAATACTAATTATATTACAAGATTGAATCAGCTGATTATCCAAGAAGCAGTTGGAAGTGTGATAAAACAAAACATGAAAGTAAGCGAATAGTGTTTAAGATCTACCGTGATATTCTTAAGTTGTTCGAGGTTTGAGTCCTTTATATAGCCTTTAGCTATTCGTCGTTGATCTTCAAGGTCTTCGGGGAAGATGAATATTCTATTTCAGGCGCAGTTCCTAATGTGGGCAAGATGCCGTTCAATACTTAAAAATTCAGAATTGATTTCTTTATAATTTCCGGTGTGGCCACCTGACATTCTTTAGAGGACGTGATCTTGGTAATCTGGAATAATTTATGCAGTTTTGGATTAACATAAATGAAACTGAATTGAGAATAACTGGTAATATTTAGTTTTCATTCACTATGAGATAAAAACTTTCAAGAAAGCAGGACTTTACTAAACTGGTTGTAGTAGTTAGATAACTAGTTAACATAAAACTGACGCTAGTTAAATTGTTTTAATATGTAGCAGGAGGAATTTAAAGACAAACTAATCAATTGCCGCATAATTTTTGAATTTGTTCCAATATTTGAGGTATTCTCAATATCCTTTCATGGTCATAGAAGATCCCCAAAATAAATTAAAAGGAATAAAATCTGGACCTGCACGAAACAACAATATTAACTAATGGTTATCTGATATGACCCGGCTTCGCAGAAGACGTTGGCTTAAATTGTTTGCCACAACACAGTTGCCACTTCTTAGAAATTGAAAGGATAGGAAGTGTTAATTCTTTACAGACTTTAAAGTTTCCTAACACATGTTCTGTTAACGATGCGCCCTTCTTGCCTTACCTGAAATTTCGACATTCTTTAAGTAGGTGAAAAAGTGATACAATGGATCTAATGGACTTGCCTTCTGGATTAATGCTATATTCTGGTTTAGCTTTCACACTGCTAGTTTTGTTCGATAAACTTTAAAACTGATTGAAAGTTATTTATTAAGTAGTAAACTTGAAATAATTACTCCAACATAATTTGTCTTCTGTGGGTTTCAATAAGAAATTTTGTGAAATGTACTTACAAAATCAGTATCACAAGTTGGACATTTTGGTAATGCCATATAACAGTCGAAGCAATGCACATGCGTCTAGCTTAAAGGACATTTTTGCAATTTTTTCACATTTTTGACAATCCTAGAAATATTATATTGTTCAATAATGTTGCGGTTTATTAGTAACCGTGATGAGAATCAGTAAATTATGAATTGTGAGTTTATCTGTCAATAGATGGTGGCAAAAAATGAAACACTATTTTTCTTAAACGTTTCGACTATATTTAAGTCATCCTCAGGGCTCTAAAATGGAAAATAGAGGGGCTTGCAGCTCTAAATCTAGTAAAGTTAAAGCAATTTAAGTTAATCACAGAGTCGTCAATGAGACATAATAATTCAGTCATCAATTAAAATAAACTTAACGGTAGAGTATAATCAAGTATGATTATGATGGTAGAGTATAATGAAGTATACAAAGCACAAAATTAAAACTATCCAATAATTATTTAAAAATAAACAAAAAATTATCTCTCTCCCTTCCTCCCCTTCTCTTTAATAGAAAAAACAAACAAGGAAAAAGAAAAAGGAAAGAACCTTTGTTCACAAACACATCACACTTAGTAATCAAAGTCATCGTGTAACATAAAGTCAAATAAAATAAAATTAAAATACGATAACAAAGGACGAAGCGAAAAACTGCTCGCAAAAGACGAAGCAAAAAAACTTATATTGTTCGTATCACAAGCTGAACTCTGAACAAATATGATCGAATTTGAACAACAATGTAAACTTGAGTTTATAAGAAACTCCAATATCAGAGAAGTAAATGAAATAAGTCTATAAACCCTGCGCCAGACGCTGTAAAGGACGATCGTAAATTCAAGTACCAAGAATCAACTTTAAGATTTTTCGCAGTCGAATGGTGCCGTGTCAATTGGGAGTCATTACTTTTTGTGTTATATCCCAATTGACCCTTGTACTGTACAATATTTTTTGCTTGAGACCAACATAATGGTTCGAGGTGATAACGTACACATTTGCTACTTGTCTCAGAAATTCTGGATCGTGTTCTCAGAATTTTATGTTCCATTTTGGTTACTATTGCTTGTCCTCCAAATTTTCGTTTTCCAGTCAGGTGCTCTAGTTTGTCTAACTTATTTAAAAAAACTAAGTATGTTTTAATGCATCTCTACCAATCCTGTCTGCATTACTATCAATCGTTGCCCTAATCTCTATTGTCTGTTATTGACAGCTTATTTGTCTTTACAGTCCAGTGTGTCCCACCGGGAACCATCGCTATCTATATATGTCAAACTATAATTAGGAGAAATTTGAAAATTTAATTCTTTATAGGAAGCATTTTGCTAGTGCCTGCCATTGTAAGTTCTGGCATAAAATTTGAAATATTTCAAAAACGGTTAGATTTAGGTAAGTATAGGATTTTATACAGGAAATATATATAGAATTATGAGTATAACTCAAAAATGTAATAATACACAGGGTGCTCCAAAATAAGCAAGTTGATACCTACTTCCAGTATAATCGGAATTGTGGTCACCGGGAAAATATGTTAAATCGCTTGCCCCTAACGAATTCCGCAAACTCTCAAATTTTGAAATTTATTGCCTGGTGGGACATTTGCCCTCCCAGAGTCAATAGATAATTTAATCATCCCACTAGTATATCAATGTAGGCAAGATTTCTCTATTTAAAAGCGATGACATTGATTCTCAAAATCTTCTCCCGATTGACGCTTTAGAACTTTTTATTGATAATTTGAGAAGGCTGGAGCTAATGACCTGAAGTTTCTCCTATTTCTCCTTCTTCCAATTTACTGTTACTTAGCTTACTAGCTTAACTAGAGGACTAATTCCTAAGCTTACTTATTATTAATTATCTCCTGTCTTTTCACGACTATCAACTTTACATTAAAAACTTTAAATGTTGACTGCAGGTACCAAACGCAGTACATTTTTTACATATCGAAAAATTGCATTACTAAATCTATTCCCTTAACATGTTTGAATGTGTTAGACTTGAGCTACAATAGTATCTTAATGTATTTTCAACACCAACAAAAATAAACAGCTGGTTACATCGAAGAAATGGCAACGGCGTCGGCAAGTTCTTCGCAGAGTGGGTCAAAAAACCAAACAGACCAAACAGATTCCCGCCTTGAAGATTCTTTGTAGTCAGCTCAGCTGACCGAGGTTCCCAGGCATTTAAAATGTCTAGCTATGCGGGTGGCTCCCATAGCAAGTGAATATGATCTTTAATTCTCTAAATGGGCCTATTTTTACATAGTTTGGTGATGTTTGGTTTTGAATTAGTTAAGTGATGGACAGCCATTAAACAATTAGTCTGCTTTTTGATTAAACCCATATGAGTAGTTAATATACAAAACATTCCACATACCTTCGATTTTCTCACGCGAATAAGACTAGTGCGCTCTACAAAAGCTGGGTGTGGTAATTTTCAGACCTCAAAAATGTGATAAGGTGTTTTATACCAAATTACAGTATCGGCACTACAAATCACATGGAAATAAGATGTAAAAGATCTAACTTGGTTTGCTCCGAATATTGTTAATCCAGCATTGAAGGTTTTGCACTTAAGGTCTGTTTGTGTTGGTTCGCTTGGTTAAAACTAGTTGAATGGAAAGATCAGTTTTTGTTCAAAAGAACTCATCTATAAATTGAAATAGACCTCAAGTTTGAAATAAAAAAACAAATCGTTAAGATGTAAACACGACCAACGCAAAGATCCAGTGCAGCATCTTCGAGTGAAGAAAATTATGATGAGACGAAGCAGGGAAGGCGTGGTTGCTTTTCTTCGTAACCGACACAAAGAACGATGAACTTCACTTAAGAGGTCTAAGAAATGTTACTTGTTTCAGGTACACAAGCGCGTTCCACAATTATACGTCAGGATAAATCGTATCACATGTTATCTAAATTAGCCGAGCAATTTAAACAAATGTCCAGGTTATATAACAATTGCTTTGTTGTCATAGCTCAGCACCGCCCACACAAAAATACATTCTTGTTTCCAGTGAGGTCTATGACTTTGTTATTGTTCACACGTTATCCTAACAAGTTGGAATATAAATATATCTTCAGATTAATAAACTTGAGAATTTTAAACTTAAACTTTTAATAAAATGGTTCGCATTGAAAAATTTGTGTTAGATAGACAGTAAATAAATATTTACTGTCTATCTGACACTTAATGTGTTGTTGAAATCAGTCCATTTGCTAACCCAATAAATTCATCAGCGTATTGTTGCAAAAGCTTAACCTGCTCATGTAAATTTTGTCGTTTTTTTTAAATTTAAATAGGTACAGACCTGAGCCAACTGTATCAATCTTTTTCGACCGGTGTTTTAATGAGTGAAACTGGTTTCCGGGCTTATATGCTATGGTCCAACGGTATTTTACCTGACGTTTCGCCTATAACTGCAGCAAGTATTTTCAAAAGCAGTATGGCAGCAAACCGAGTGTTATCCTCTGCCTCATCGCCACTAAAACACACAGCTGAGACCAAGGAATCTGCGAATAGGCACGACTCTATCGCTAGAACTTTACTGTCAAGGCCGTGTGTGGTTGTTGCGGCTTCTTTGGCCTATATACGATATACCTCAGTGAAAGAATTTACTATGAGGGCACTCACTGGCGGTTTCAGCTGAATGTTGTATACAACGTAAAACTAAAGTAAGATGTTTATCATTGAAAAGTGAAGAATGAACGATTAGGTCAGAAGAGTCAGCCCAACCAATCATTATTATGCCTTTGCCACTCTTGCAAAAATTGTAAAAAGTAGTTGAGCTGTTCGTTGCCTATTGACCACAATTTGGACGACTTGGAAACCATGTCCTTTTGCTTAAGATCTGTATGGCGTGCCTCTTGCTAACATTTAAAGAAACTCTGTTCATGTAGTTGGTTAAAATATTATCTGAAATCGGAATGTGAACAACGTTTCAGAAATTATTGCCGCTGTTCCTACACAATATTTCGAATTAGTTTGAACCTTATTGAGCAGATCAGCCACTAAATGCGCCAAAGGTTGGCAGATTAGAACTTGTTGTGTGAAGAAACATGTGAAAACCATTTGTATTTTTATTGCAAATAAATGATTAGAAAGTATCACAACATCAACAAAAATATAATAAACACAAGCAATTTTAAGATGTGTATGAAGAAAATTATTGACAAAAACAACTAAAATACTAGTTTTGTAGGTATTATGTTTTTATATGTTCTTCCTTCATTGTTCATGAGGCTTGAGTTTCAATAGAGAAAATGACCTAAAACTTTAATTCGCGGGTTAATTGGCTATGTTGTGAAACTTTTAAAAGCTTCTGCTTTCAACGGAATACATTTCTTTGACTTGTTTAAGCAAATAACGCCTTGTTCTAGTCAATGAAACTTTTAAAAGGGGAAACGTCCACTGCTCTAAGGAACTTGGTAATCGGTTGCCAATATTGTGATAAATGAAGTATGTAAGTATTAAAATATTTCTGTTTAGCGCTCTTGAAATGAAATGTTTTTAATAGTAAACATAAACGATATGATAATGTTGTTTAATTGGAGGGAAATAAAATTAATAGCATGAATAATGAACTTGGATTATAAAACCTGCATTCCGTGATAATGAGATTGCCTTGAATATGTCCTGGACTTTCATTGAGCGAACATAGTTTAAAGATTAATTATAAGTCATTGTTAACCTTTCATCTTTTGCGGAACGTATGTAATATGATACACCAATCTTGTAGTATGATCGATTTTGGTCAAATGTCAATTTAGGTCTTGTTGGAAGTTCTTTTCACCCATTTACACTTAACGTTATGCTAGGAATTGATATAACATTACTAAATTATAATTAGTTGGAATGCAGTCAAATTTTCTTCAGAAATATGGCGTGTGATACTCATAAACTAATACTCACTAGGATGCTCAATATGGATAAATGAAACACTATTTTTGACATTGAGTTAGTAATTTTCCTGCACATATGATTATGGTTTACTTCTTTTGATAAAGAACTTACTCTTTCCCTCATTCCTATGGGGACTTATTATCAGTAAATACCACTTGCTGATTGCCCTCGGAATTAGTTCATAAATCAATCAATTGGTCCTAATAATTAAAATGTGTTTACTCTTCCTAACCGATGTTGTTCTTGTATTTTCTTTACGTTCGTCATCTCCAATGGAAGACATTGATTTGTACAAACGCTCTTGAATGGAGGAAGTACTTGCGAAAGTTCTATTTGCATAGTAATTATTAAACTCATGGACCTATTTCAAGTCGCTTAAGACAATTGGTTTCAAATACGTCAATATGGTCGGTATTTTTCTTTTATGTCATCTCATCTCATCTGAGGCATGTCATATTTACTCCAAACAATTCTGTTAATGCATGTAAGTCATGTTTGCATAATAATCACGAAGAAGAATGGTGATTAAAAATATTGAATGAAATGTGGGCGTGTAACATCGAATAATAATTGGTTTGAATTGATACCTTTCTTAGAATAAGCAGAGTAGGTTTGCGTGTATCATTTAGCAACTATGACATATCTGAATAAATGAGTCAAGTTAGAGCAGAGAATTAAACTTGGCGCTCATTTGTGTGCTCAAGCCAACTTACACGCAAATAAAGTGGAACAAATCAATTAAGAAAATCAATATTTGTCGGACGATAAGTAATCCTATGTCAAACTTACTAATTAAGATCTATCTCTCACCTTATCTTCTATATACAATATTCAGATGATTCAGCTCGGATTAGTCAGAAAAAACCATCTATTCTCTTTTCTTTGATCTTAATCTTAAATTAACCTGATCTTCTTTCTTCATATAAGACCACACTTTCATGCGGTCGTTTTATTTTATTACTGCCTATCATGTGGAGCCCTTTAGGCCTATTTAAACTAGATGCTGGGTTCTCGTATAATAAAACGACGACGAATCTGTAGTATCAGGTCGTTCGCCTAGGAAACTCGTTTCTCAAGTCAGAGATATAAAAATTCAAGGGCGTACCCATCTCTGATGCTGCACCATTCACTGGTTTTCCGTAAATAAAGAAATGTGTACCCTGCTGGATCATATGGTAGACCAATACGCTTGACTTATAGACGGTTACATCAGAAACTATTTTTAATGGATATATTATTCTTCAATGAACTTTAGTATCTGTTTGCTAAATAGTGGCATTTTTTGTAAATTCAGACGCGATTAAGGTTCCATTTTATAGGTGGAATGGTCCATTATTAAATATTTGCAATTCAACCGTATATACTACGGGGCGAGTCAACCACGCCATGGATACAATTATAGGTCAAATACTTGTATTCGTAGAAATTTAGATGTTTTTGAAAGCGTATTTTCCGGACATTAAATGAAAAAGTCAATGAATGTCTCCCTTTTTTCCTTTTGTATATGTTTCATGCATTCATATTTTTCCACCCTCCAAACAATATCGAAATTGAGGTAGAAGAAAGATGCACATTTTGAACCTCTCGGTATATCACGTATTTTGAATATAAATACACTGTGTTATTGTCTATCATAAGGGGAATATAATTATTTTTTGAGAATCTTATTGCATTCTAAAAACCTTTGTTAAAAATCAATTATCAGAGCCTTTGTACACGGCTTAAATATATTATTTAAAAATACAGACATAATTATACCTTGTACAACCTATAGATTGTCCTAGAATTTTTGCAAAGTTGAAGAATTTTTAATTGATTTCTGTTCCATAGCATGTGGTGTGAACATTTTGTCAGCCTATTAATAGCATTTTCTAACTAAAATGTAACCAATAAGTCAATTATAACAATTTATCTATATAAATCAATCACAGAATTATTTACTAATATAAATTATCAACTGAATAAAAGCATCTTAACTGTAAAGAAATATATTCATCAGTCTTAAAATAGCTCTTGGTGAACATTTCTTCATTTAATTCTCAAACTTGAGTTGCTAGTTGATATTCCGCCAAAGGAAAGAAAATGTTCATCAGGCTGGATAAAACGATCCTTAAGGACCTAAACAACTAGTCGAATGAAATCCAAGAGGAAATATTAACTATCAATAATAGTACAGTTACTTAAAAAAATGCATCTTGTTGAAGATAATGCACTGATCAAATTAACTAATGCAACCCGATTTGAAGATTGAAAGAAATTCAAGAAACAAAATCCCAAAAACATGAAAAACGGCTTAATAATCCCTATACCCAAAAATGGACTAGACAATACACAACCGAGCAACTACAGACCAATGACACTACTTCCAGTACTAAGCAAAGTTTTTGAATACATAATAAAGCAGCGGCTTGAAAAAGTGATTGGAAAATATATACCTACCAATTTGGTTTCAAATAACATCACTCGACTATTCATCCGCTCTTTATTTTGGCCAACAATATACAAACGACTCACCTAACTGACAGAAAGTCGGCGTGTCTATTCATGGACATTAACAAGGCCTTTGACAGTGTCTGGCATATGGGCTTACTCTACAAACTTCACAAACTCCACACACCAACATATCTACTTCACATCATAAAAAACTTACTTGAAAACAGACTACTACAAGTACGAATTGACAACATATTATCTTTTTCTTTTGCCCCTGAACAAGGACTCCCGCAAGTATCCCCGCTCTCACAATTCCTATATAATATATACAGCCATGATATCTATAATTACCACTTACCAGACAAAAACCAAATAGACAAATCAGCGTACATGTTACTATACGCCGACGATACTGCACTAATAGTACACGACAAAACCACTGAAAAATCGACTGAAAGACTCCAAACACTAACGAACAATACAATGTCATGGTTCTATAAATGGAAACTAACACCAAACGCGTCAAAAAATCAACTCCTACTCACAATCCACCGACTCAACGCTGACTCCCCTACAATAATTGCAGACGGCCAAACGACAGAACCAAAGAATGACATAAAATACCTAGGAACCACGATTGACCACAAACTTAAATTCACTACAGAGGACAGAAACAATAAAGAGAACAAAACACCTCCGATCACTAACCTACAAAGACAGAGGAATTATCACAAACACCGCCACCAAAATATATAAAGCTATTTGTAGACCCTTGCTAGACTATGGACATATACTCATGACCAACGGAACAGAAAGGACAAAACGTTATATACAAACAACAGAACAAATTGCACTAAGACTAATAACACGAATAAGACACCCCCAAAACCCACTACACAACCCCTCCACCCAACTACTATACGAACGCACAAACATGGCAAAGATTTCGGAAAGACTCATACATCTACAGACAAAATGGACAAACAACCCCTACAACTGGACCATACTGAATCCCCTTTGTCTTACAAGACCAACCAGACAATCCCGCTTCCGTTTTCCTACATCAACGCTACTCGAACACTTACAAACGCAACTGACTACTGGACAATAGAATAATTTTTTCTTGTCATTAGAATTGGAAAGTTTATTTAATAAGATTATTAACCTAGAATAAGAGAATTTTCATATTTGTTTTTTATTTAGATTAAGACTACATGATTAAACAAGGGCAGAAAGACCGATAGGTAGATAGCCTTTTTTAGAAATAAAGATGTTTACTACTACTATTTTTGCATACATTGACCACGGTGCAACATACATTTAAAGCATACATATTTAAAACTAAACAATTGAATGAAGAGACAATAATAAACAAATTATACAGTTGTAAAGTATAGAGCATTGTCCTTCGTAGTGGGGAACGTCAGTCGTCACATTTATTTTTCTGAGCGTGTGGGTAATTGAAAGCAATGTAAAGTTGCATATGTTGACGATTATTGTAAACAAAAACGCAGCTGAAAATGAGATGAACATACATGCACAAAAGTCTATCGACCTACGCAGACATGAATAAGTTAATTACTTTTACTACTCATTCTCACTTCGGTCGCGACAATTACTAATATAGTTCGGAATATGTACTTGTTTCTCTAACTGTCATTTCAATGTATAAAATGAAAATTATTTGGAATAAAAAAAATACGACTTCAAAGCTAGGGCGACACAGTTAGGGAAAGGAAACTCGATTCACTTTTGATGCGAGAAATTCATGAAACGCCCACTTGAAAATCTTCTAAACCCACTAGTGTCCGCTTAAATAGATTGATGGAAAAGATTGTAGGTGGTATACTAATCGCATAAAGCCATTGTTCAGCGTAAATTAGCTTTTCGGATACCTATTTAATATGAATAAGCTGATGAAACGACCGTTAAAAGACATTCATGTGCTATCATGTTGCTATTAAATAGACACTTCTAAATACCCTAACTTAATATCGCCTTTTTATATAGAACAGAAACGACAATTCGCGAGTATCTGCAGTAAATTGCAAGTTCTTTGAGGAAACAAGCTGTTTCACACTCTATATTTACATGTGATTTCTACCTAATTATTTCCCTTTCATCTTCTTCTCTTGGAACAACATGAGCGCATGCTATAACATTAAGATTCAAGTTAAAACATCTCTTAAATTAACAGTTGAAAGTTACCAATTACATATCAAATATATCACTTTAATTTGCTTCTGTTCTTACTCTTGATTTTTTAAGTATTGAAATCTACTATGACATTCACCTAAATCTCTATAAAAATAAACACTGACTACTGATTTGAACAGTAGATCGCAGACGTATACCCCGAATAATCGCTGTTCACTTTGGTGCTTAAACTGTAAAAGCTTTGTATTTTTCAGAAATCTCTTTCAAAAACATCTTAAGAGTACCTGCTTCTGGCGGCGTAAAGTAAATATTTAAGAAGGGCCATAGAAACATATTAGAGTCGGAGGCTTTGATGTCTATAAACAGTTATGAAGTTTTGCATATTAAAATTGTCTAGAGTTTTGATGGCTTTTTGTCACTCGACACCGTAAGAATGTATGGAATTATGAAAGCGTGGGAACGAATAGTTTTAATAACTAGGTTGCAAAATATAGACGCGATGGGTCCAGGTGTTATTTTAAATCTGGAAATGCAGACATCCGCTTACTCCAAATGTTTTACAATTTAACTTCATGGGGAATGAAAGTCAAGGTAACAAGGGGACTATTTTTAGCTTCACCTAAATGGAAGTCTCATTTATTTACGGAAAGCTCCAGTGATTTCTTTAATTTTGTAAATAAGCAATCGTATTAACTATAGCTAGTTTGTGGGTTTCTTGCATCTGAACTTCCACCTTGAAAACATTGTTACAAAATATGTGATAGGTTTTTTTAATCGATAATTTTGCAGTCAATTTTGAGAAATTCTCGTTGCCGTTCACAGGACAGTATAACATTGTATATGCCTAGCCGTACATTACATATGACAATATTGATATTGTTAAATATGCATGCATGGTATTTGCTTCAATAGCACACCTACAGAACTCTTAATTATAGTGTTTCCCCTAATTGTATTTGTATAGAACACATGATAGCGGACCCAAATATATTGCAATTATTCAATTTAGTGATAACAAGAACGCAAATCAAGCGAAGCGACCCTCTTTTATTTGTTTCATTATTTACTCCTAATTGAATCGAACTTCAAATGACAATCAATAATAAATAAATCTCTATTGTTTCTACAAGTTTTGCATCGCATATAAAAAGAACTGCTTGAATAATAATATCTGCTTACGCTTTACCTTAACGAATATACAGTATGTAAATTGTAATTTGAAATCATATTTCTGTATATAATTAAAATATTGCTTTCTTCAATAGAATTAGGAAAGCTTTCATTATGAAACATTTCGAAAGGAATACAATGTCAAATATTAAAGATCTATAAAATTCTTCAAAGCATAAACGTTGTAATTTCAGCTTTTAACTCGACAAACTTAATGCTAGTTTAGTAATAATATATTGAAGGGGCAGAAAGACCGATAGGTCGATAGCCTTTTTTATAAATAAAGATGTTTACTACTACTAATATATTAAAATGCACTCTAATCCAGACTTCTTAGGAAAACTGTTCTTTGGGTATTTTGACTCAAAATAGGATCTTCGAAAAGTCCGAACTTTTTCACGCCTTTTGTTATGAATATAATTTATTTAACAGATAGTCCTATAGTATCCTCACTAGGTGATGGCTGCTATATAATGTTTGGATAAAAAAATCCTTATTTATATAAAAAGAGCACTCAATATCATTTCGCAATTAAAAAACATGAGGCAATCCCATGTTTTCAAAGACACTAAATCGAATGCAAAATACCCAAATAAAAGGCTTTGTAAGTCAAGAGTCTTCTCATATTTGGAAAAAATTTCGAACAACACTTGAGGTTTAATGTTCCCAGAATGCTTGAAGTTGTCAAACAAAAATTCGGATTTTTAATGAGGTGATAGAGACATTGCACTTTCGCCTATGATAGGTTATGAAAATGTTGCTTATTAAGCATCTGCTTGGGTTAGGAATGGTATTTGTTTTTTCGCAGAACAACCAAAACCGAAGATCTCACATCTTCTAGCCATAAAGCCCTGCATGTATATATTCGAGAAGAACCATCGGAATCAGCGGTTTTCTGCTAATATAATACCATGACTATTACTGCCGAAATGGCAATTGGTGAATTATTTTATTTGCATTTATTTTATTACTTCTTGAAATCAATTGTGTGCCATATTTTTCTTGTCTTAATGTCTGTCATATTGATTAGATATTTGTATTTTTAAATATATATTTTTTAAAAACATTCTGAAATCATATTGTCGGGATTTTATTTAACTTGTTGATTTTAGTTTAGGTGAATAGATGAAATAAAACTTCTTCCACTAATATCAGGTGAATGAAATACTGATCTGTCGCGCAATTGTTGCAATCGCAAAGGCTTTGCAGACACAGGCAAAAAATTAGCGCCAGGAACTTGCCAAACACGCAAACCGATTTAGTTGATATTAGCTGGGATTGGTGTTCGTGAGCACTTAAATTATAGTGCTCGCAAAGTTGAGTCAATTATCATATGGTTCACTTCGATTTTTATTTGTTTTCTTTGCATCTTTCAATTTTTCAGTTTGATCTTTCAACTTTCAACTCAACAGTCCTTACTGCATTTTGAATTGGAGTCAAGGGCTACTTGACAGAATATTTTATTCGTATATTTCTTTTTCCTGACTGTATATACGAAAATACGTATATAAATATATACGACTGAATATACGAAAAAGATATAGATGCTTGGGAGAAAAAAAGCAGAATGGAACGAGTGGTTTTCAATCTAATGCTAATCGGCAACACGGGTTGCCAATATCTCACCGCAGAAGATCTATACCGGCACGGTTCATTTACGTCCGAACACGTAGAACCGATGTCTGGCGTATAAGGCAGGGTCTACCTAAGCCTTACTGACGAGTCCAATAGGTAGACCCGGGACGAAACGCAGGGCTCATCACATAACACCATAATTAGTGACAATAAAATTGACTGAAAAACCCAGGAATATATTGGAAAGAATATTTTCTGCACTGCAACATCAAGCTTACATTTGTACTACATGTTTAAAGCCAGTTAATTCCGTTTATCAAAAGCAACATCATTTTTCCGCAGGAAAAATCTCAATAATTATTAAGAAATAAATGAAATAATTTCCGAAATTCAATAAAAAAGTAAGTTTTTACTTCAAACCTTTGTGTAAACGAGGTTTTATTCGATATTGAACAAAAAGTAACCACTAATGTTTGGTTTATCAACGGTTGTGCTATAGCGATGTGTACATGTTACTTACTACTACATGCTAACGATTGCTTTAAACGTCCTACAGCAAGTGTCAAAGTTGTAACGAACAATTTCACACAACCCGTTAAATAAATATCCTGAAGATCCGATGGTTGCATAGGCATTTACCATGGATATATCTGTATTCTTAGATGTTTAAATAAGTAAAGTATAATATATGGCATTTCCGTCTATTGGCTTTTCTCATGCTTACTACAGATGAGCTGCATAGACAAATTATGTTGATGGGCGCCAATAAGTTTTAGTTTTGACCGATAAGAGGGTGTTAAATCAATATATTATAACTTATTATTTAAATATAAAATTTTATAATTTTTTTATTTATATATGTTTTTATAATTTTCTATAAACATGTATCAGCAGTTTGACCTGTCGGTCAATTTGTAAGACAACCCATTCTCACAATCATTGACCAAACCGCATCTCATAAACGTAGTAGATAAACGAATTCCAATAACTTTAAAGATTTACTTAAAATCCTTAGGAATAAAATAGTCCTTTCAGTTCCGCTATTTCTTCCATAATTATGACTTTATGAAGGTGTATTTTGTAAGGTTTCATCACTTAATTATATTTGAAGTAATAATAGTATTGCTTAATGGCTGATATAAAGCCATGGAAGGTATTGATGCTTCTATAGTTAAAATTTCGAATAATCAGAACCATGTAATTGAATAATGTCGGATAATAATGGTGTAATCGATCAACTCATAAAGATGCATTCAATTCAATGACATTTTCTTATAGTATTTTATTCTTGAAATAATAGATTAAAGTTCATTCTGGTATTGGTCATATTAAGCTCACGATGATCTGAAGCTACGAAACTAGATACAAATTTCCATAAGAGATGGAGGAAAACACATTTTAGATCATATGCAAGGGAAACAATTTACTCGAGTGAATTGCCAAAATAGTCCACGTTGTTAATTACATTGATTTATCTAAAACGTTATGCTTTCTTGGCTATTGCTTAAAACTGATGAGTTTTTCGAACTTTTAGGCCGTTGTGGCAAATAATGTTTACTAACGTTTCTTCAGTACGTGTGGCTGGCATCTTCAGAGGCATCTCGTTTAAAAGCTTAGCACCTACTAGTTTTCGAGCGAAATGTAAAACGTAGTAGGTAAAACATCGAAAAACGTTTATTTTGTCTTTTTGTTTTATTTATATACTTGAGTTAAGGCCATTGCTTCTCTGCGGTGTTTGTGAATGTTTGCCGCATATAATTCAAATTCGTTGATTAAACAACGCATTCAAAGCCGGCATAGTTTCAGTGAGATAAAAAAAGTTTGGTATACAAGTCTTCAAGCTGACTTCATTAAAAATTCAACAACGATAAAGAACCAAATTGAACAATCCATACAGACGTGAAATATCAACCTAATTTAAGATCAGTAATTTTTGGCAACAATCTTGAATCAATAATTGAAAACAGATGCTCTGACTTACAAGTAGTGTTAGTGAAAATGCTGAATTGTCAAAAAGAGAGATTATACCGATTCTTTAAAGCAAACCCTACCGAACTCAGTCATTGACCTTAGAATATAGCCTAAATTGATCAGCAAATCACAACTTAATCTACTAGTAGTTTAAATTAATAACCGAACCGGCCTTATAGAATGCCTATTAATTCAAAGAAAAGCACAGAAAGGATTAACATTGAACGAACATTTTCCGGTTCATTAAATTACGTCGTATTACACCTTTAAAAATGGTGGTACACAGTAGGGAAATATTTGGAAGTTTTTTGGATTATAATATGAACATAGTACATTAAGTAATAGGTAACAATCTAATTTAAATTAACTTTGGACAAAAAGTCGATTTTAGTAACAAGTTCAAGTTAAACAGCAAAAATATTTTCAATTGTATCAAGCATTTATAAATGGGCTTTCAATGTGAATTACATATACCACTGGCGACTTGTAAATTACAAAACTGTTCAAGTTTTTCACTGTTTGCATATTTTAAATGGATTGTACATACTTTGTACTGCACTCGAAAAGCTGTTCGAATATTAATTGAGTCTGCTTTATCTGAAACATGCAGTATTCGTTGGTTTTTCCTGGTTTTGATTGAATTATTTTTTCATAATTATGATGATTGAAATATATAAATTTATTCTTAAAGTGAATTTAAAAATATATTATATTATAAGCATATTTTAGTGATGAACCGCTGTAAATTCCAGATCTTATTCACTTCCTTCAGATTTCCATCAATCAATCATATGGTTGGTTCTTCAGCGGTACATTTAAATTCTTCATGTAGCGTGGGCCGTCATACCTACAAACTTATTTTCGGACATTTAAATGGCGAATAAGGCGCTTAGATTTTACTTTCGTTGAAACGGCGTGACTTGACTTCTAACGAACTACGTTTTGTACCATTCAGTGGCGAGTCAAGTTTAAATTATTTTCAATACTGTTTAAGAACAATAATCATCATTTTGCAATTGATTGAGGCAACACGTTGCAATGAGTAGTTATAAAAAGAACACATTATTAACAAAACACATTTTCAAAATTTAATACGAAATGTTATAACAAATTCCGAAAGATAGTAATAAATTGCGAAGAATTTCAGCACGTCCATGTTTAAATATCAGGTACTGCCTCAGGGAATGCCGCGAATGTTTTGGCGGGAAAATCTCAGTCAATGACCATCATGATGTAAGAAGAATTCGACTGAATAATAAACTGGACTTGTTTTTTACTTCGTTTTAATGGCCAATGTGTTACGTTCTATAATTTGACTTCGTCGAAGGTTGAATATAGAGATAGCGTCCATTGAAGAAATAAAAGTTGTCCGTGAAATGCTTTGACGACATTATGGGAGTGAGGTGTTACAATGAATGATAATGGATTTTAGATACGTTATTCTTTAGGTAAAAGCCTAAATTGACTACATGAAGTGGTGCCAACCTTAACAGGAGATAATATAACAAAAAGATTATTAAAGAAAGCCTGAAGGTAGTGTTGCAGCCGATAGTCTGCGAATCGCTCAAGCAGGTACCGTTGCGGGTAATCCGGTCCAGAATTAATAATTAATGGAAATAAAGGCAATTTTACTAATCGCGTTTGACAAGAATTTGATTTGCTGGAATGACGATTTTTGATGACAAAAACATTATTCGATAGTTGTGTAAAGTTATAAAACTTTTGCTCAATATACCTTTTAAATTAAAAAAAGGAATAATAAATTTATTTATACAATATAAAATATAATTGATAACATTACTTAAAAATTGTTATGTATTCACTACCGTTCTGATTTTATTTTAATATTTGCAACATTCCATGCGTTATAATATAACGTACGTATACGCCGTGCACTCACTATGCAAGCAATGATACTTCAGGTACTGTACAAAAAAATTAAAAAGCCAAAAATTCAGTTGAAGGTTACTTTGATGGAATATAAAGGACGCGGTTCAAAGCTCAATTTACTTTTCAGTGGAAGCAACTACGTACTACATATACTTTTATTGTACCATACGGACATTCAAACAGTCCCATAAACCCATTCCCACACCCTAAAATACCTCTGTAAAATGCGGAGCTAACCAAAACTTGAAGATTTAAAAAACGTCCATTGTTGCATATACCGCACTGGTCCTAAATCTTGATCCCTATCAGAAGTTAAAAGGATGCCGGGCCTTGTTAGGTCAAAAAGTACGTTTAGAACCATAATATTAAATTTACATTGAATACCTTAGATTATCAAGAACTTGATATTACTTAAACAAAATGTAAAATTATTAAATTAATTATTCTTTTAGCTTGTGACACTGAACATTCATTTCCCGGGTTATATAAAAACTCAAATTCTGAATTTGTATAATACAATGAGATACACATTGTATTATATGTATACATATACACATTGTCCATCTATTATGCTCATCCATGTCAATTGGTTGAGCTTTTAACAAAAATACATTTTTTCAATGTGTTCAACTTTCAATTAGTTTTCAATTCTTTACATTCATTAAACCATATGAAATATTTTTTCATATGGAGATTTTTTGTTTAATTTTTGACTTGCTTAGAGCTGATTGCAAGTCTTTTTGTAAATAGATAGTTATTCTAGTTAATACTTTTACTGCTGTTGTCGTTGTAATTGTGTTTGTTATTGTAAGTTGCGTAGGAAATTTTGCAATTTTTTCATACCTGAGCTTGAAATCATTCAATTAAAAACCTGTGTCGCTTTGTTTCTTATCTTTTAGCTAAGGAAAAGGTGTCATGTCATTATTTGAGTTACATTTCAAAGTCAAGCACATAAAGCCAAATTGAGATATAAACTAACCACCAAGTTGAATCCTTTGCTTCACAAACTAGGTGACGACGCTATCGTTTTGAAATATCAACCAACAATAATAACCATTTATGGTTCCAATATCTCTTTCTTGGAGCACACGAAATCGTAACAAATGGTCATCGGAATTACATTGTGAATTTCCATTCGAAAGTTTTGTAGTGCCAGTATCAAGTGTCTAGATCTCTATTCTTGATCATGGGTTTGCCATTTGGCCAAGACCGGAAACTGATTTACTACAATACCATAAGGAGTTCATTCATTCGTCAGGTCTCCGACAGCAGGTTTTCAGTTATTTAGTGTCTATTTTGAAAGAGATTTAAAGCTCATCTAGAATGGCCTCATATAGTTCTATTGAGGTAAACGTCGTCCTTTTATGGTTATTGCTAGTAGTCGATATAAAGGGTGTTTCAGAACAGAACGACAAAGCTGCACATCTTTTTAATTCATAAAATTACGCGCTTAATACATCGAATTTCCGACTTGCTCTATATTCCACTTCATATTCCATATACTCCATATTTCACTTCTTGAGTCAGTTGACTTAACTAACAGAAAACATGGAGTAACTTTAAAAAGTTAGAGTTAAAGTCAAACAAAATAATAATGCAAATATTATTACCACTTGAAGGAACGACAGAGAAAATCTGTTTTATTTTATTTACTGTTAGAATTGCGCTTCAAGCAGTAATTTCCATCAATAAAAATCATTTCTACCAATTTCTTTCAGCCACTAATACCCAACTCATTTCCGACATGCGCTATGTGAGCCTTTTTTGAGTGAGCGAAAGTTTTTTTGTTGAGTACACACGAATATACAGAGTGATTCGTTATATATCTGCGAAAATGATAATTGGGACAATCTTACAGAAAGGATGCAAGTTTCTATTCAAATTGTTCCAAGTTTCCCTCTTTCTAGATTAAAAATTATGCAGTTTTTGAATGTTTCAAAGTACTTTATATTACATACTATAAATTTCGTATATTTTCCAATTTCGTATATTTTCCTGACTGTACTTTAATTCATTCCAATATATTCCTGGGTTTCAGTCAATTTTACTGTTTATTATTTAAAATGTTACAAATAATAATGTTACAAAGAATGTTTCACAAAATTTAAGCCTAGAAGCGATAAATTGGACACACCAAACGTAATATACAAGATTGACTGTTTGAACTGTGACAGCACATACTTAGGACAAACAGGGCAATATCTGAAGAAAAGAATATACGAACATAAGTATAGCTTAAGAAAAGTTAACGAAAATGCAACAGCATTAGCACAACATGCACAACAAAAGTTGCATGATTTTGATTTCGATAACACGCAAATATTAGTCAATGAGGACAACTATAATAAGAGAAGAATCCATGAAATGATACAAATTAAGAAACATCAAAATGCAATAAATTTCAGATCAGATACAGACAATCTGAGCTCTGTATATCATACGCTAATTAGATAATCGCATAAATGAACTGATTGGACCAGGTAAATGAAATGTAAACACTATAAATGTTATTTCAAGTGACTTTATAAATAAAATTCAAAAGGATTTAGATCCAGAGGTCGTGGTAGTCAGCGTATTTGAACCACAACACCTAGCTAATAATCTCAGACACATTGTTACTACAGAGCACCATAATGCATATCTCTTCCTATGTTTAGTGACAGGTCTTCTAGTAATTGTGGTACATTTTGTTGAAAGCTAGTGCAATTTGAGCTATTTAAACATCCTGTAAAAAAAGAGGCTCTACGATACGCTGCTGATGAGCTCTTTGTATTGCTTGGTACATTGCCATCCGACGAAACGTACCTACTAAGAAATTTTGAATTTCTGCTTCTGGTAAAATCAATTTTCTTCCTGAATAAACATGTCTGTAAGACGATAAATTGAATTACAAAACTGTTTGTGAAAGAGAATCTCGCTCCTCCAACACTTGAGCTCGTTGAATGTGTTAGGGGTACAACAACTGTTCGTGCTAAATTCTCCATACTGTTAACTGAGATAAGTTTTCTCGTTTTGCAATGGTACCAGTGCTCTTCAATCTTATTTATTCCTATCTACCAGCTGTTTTTCCATTGCTCCCGTTCAGGTATGTCTAGATAATCAGCAACTTCTAGTGTTGGAAACCTTTCTTGAGAAGAATCTTCCTGAAATATTAAGTGCATTTATTTTACACACGTTTCCTTATTTCGTTTTCGGCATAGCAACCGAACCGTTGTCCTTAAAACTGAATCCATTCTTTGAAATGTAGAACGGTATGACATACACTTGTCGTTTAGAGAAAGGCTCTACCGTAACTGATTTGTTCCTTCGAAAGACCCTCGTGAATATAAGGTAAATATCATCATGTCCTTGGCAACTATACCTACTCGTATTTTCTTATTTATGTCTGATTAAAGGAGAATTTGAAATATTCATAGCAGCTAGATAATGTGGTGACAAACGCAGTTTAATATGTTACTTTACCTCTTTGCGAATTAATTTTCTGGGAAATTAAAGGGTTCTATTATTAAAAAGTAATCTCGCTTTTTCAGACTATGAAGGCTTTTAGGGCCGGTCAAATTATAGTTTGCAAACTTTTTCCTGGTTCACTGATATTGATCACGCGATGATGATGACTATTGGCGAACATCATTTGAACGGCTCACTTCATTGTGGAGATTTAAACGTTGTCACTCAATATTTCCTTTCAAAGTGACTCAATATTTCCTTTCAGAGAAACTTTTTACAACTCGACGGAGAGTCTTCTTTTAGAACGAATTATTTATAACTCGTTAAATTCTTCCAGTAGCTGCAACGCAAACTTTGACGTATTTTTAGATCACCCTATGCAATGGAAATCACATATGAATACATAATAATTATATGAATACCAACATTAAGTTATGCATTCTATGGTTTAAAAAGCAACGTCTGTGTAGTATTAGTATGCCCACAGTGCCGCTGGTGGTCTTTTCATCTATAAAAACAGATCGTCTTCAATTTCAAAATAAAATTGTTATGTTTTCCTTCATGATAATGCCCTTGACCTTGATGACTCTAATTTCACAATCAAGAACGAATTCTTTCTTGGATAAACTATCACCTAGGCTCCTAGACACTCCTACGACACACTTAAGCTGAAGTTATAAGAAAAAGATCCGATTAGTAGAAAAAATTATTTAGAAAAGTTACCTTGCCGTTTCGATAGCCATTCTGCTATCTTCATCAGAAGATACCTAAGAAAGGAGTATATTAATAAATTGTTAAAAATTAAGGCTAATTGAATATCAATCTGTAAAAATTCATTCTGATTATTTAGTTTTGTGAACAAATTGTCACTTTTTACTATGAGAAGAAGAAAAAAAATTACTTTTTAAATTTGAAGTCAAAATATTCAAAGCGAACTTTTGTTCATTTGTAATTAATTAGCTTAATTTCACAATTCATTAATATATTTCTTTTTTATGATATAGCAGAATTGTTATCGAAACGTCAAGGTAACTTTTCTAAATTAATTTCTTTATTAATTGGAATTTTCTCCTAGAGCATGAGCTTAAACGTGTCCTAGATACCCTTTAAATAATAATTTCTTGATTATCTTCGTGTTTTATTATAAATGCATTATCATTTGCAGTTGTTTTTGCAAGCTTCTCGGCTGACAGAATGGCTTCTTCTTGACCCGTCACTGCTTGTGTTAACTTATACCTTTCGATATATGAAATCTGTATTAGTGGACGTACCACTAACTCTTTGAAACCGATCCAGTTGGGTTTTCTACTGCTTTTGGGTACTAAGGTTTTTTGTCATTTTGGGTGCTGCAAATATTAGAGTGGTAATTTGAAGTTCCTCCATCTGCCTTTTGATGTTGAAAGTCAAGCTTATCTTTTATTTTTGTATATGGAATTATGAATACTTATATTTAGTGTACTTACTATTACTATAACCCGCAGACAGAAATCTTATAAAAAAGAATTAATGAGACAGCTCATAAATGTTTTCGAAAAAGAAATGTAGATATACAGCATACTAAGAACCGTTATTTTAGTTGATTTACTTGAGAAGTGATGTGACGGGCTCCCTCTACGTGTATGACTGACAATCAAAAGAATTCTAATTGATGCAAATTGATGCCGTTAGTCCCTTTATGTCTACCGAACTTAAAGTAAGACAGCGAAGCCTTTCACTAAAGCATAACTAAAATTCTCATTTGCGATGATAAAAATCAATAAAATTGCACATTTTCAAGAAACTCTAGAAACCATGGCTAAAACTAAAAGAGACGTATATTTTAGTTTTCATATAGTTGGGACTTTCGACTCAGAACGGCAACGGATAAGTAAAGGAATTGTGGATCATGAAAAAGATTATGTTAAATCCAATTAGTCTCATATAAACAGTATGGATAATAATATATTTTTATTGGTTTATTGGAGCTGGATAGTTCAATTAAGTGACAGAAAATTATTTACTGAAAAGTAAAAGTACCTAGTAAAAGAAAGTTCTTTCTAATAAAAGCACTAATCGTATAAAATTGCAGATATTATTTTTCTAATAACTTTCTCACGCTATCACGAATCCTTGTTTTAACTGTTTCCTGAACAATTGCTGTAGCCGGCGCCCTCTATAAGCATGTTATACATTCAAGAAAATTCTTATTCGTTCTTGACCCGGAGGATTCAGAGTTTCAGTAGTACTCGTTAACTGTTGTGCCAATGTGATTTTCATCAATCATACAAATCTACTATCATTCATTGTGATTTAATGTGTTTGAGTGGAAACACATTGAGCATAAACCGCAAATTTCATTGCAAACATTTCAATGTGGCACGTTCTTCTAAATGTATCATATTAACATGCATTGAATACCAATTTATAGCTAATAGTAAAGTGATCGCTTGCTAAAATGATAATCTAGAGTCAGTGTATGCTCTATAGTGCATAACTCACCGTTTCAGCCCTCAATTACAAGATGTAATGCAAAGATTATCTAAGAATCAAGCAGTTGATCCTGAAGCAATTTTATTTAATAATGCAACATAAAATTTGCTTGGTACTCATCAGAATTCTTGACATTAGAACTTCGAGTTGTGAGAGACCTCTTGAGACTTTTTACCTTTTAATTTCTAGAGAAGGATCTAAAGATGTTAATACAACAATATTTATTCTCTGATATATCTGCTTCAAAATTGTACGCGTTTCATATTTTTACAAATGTTATTGTTTTTAATATATTAATTACTTACAGAAAACAATGGTTCCAATAATGGTTCGGATAATTCTTTCATTTTTGTTACAAAGTATGTCTGTGGCTGAAAGGAGCATGAGCTATAGAGCGCAGCTATATAAGAAACCCCCCAACGTGTTTTAGTACCTTTTCACGCACGTTTTTTAAATAAAAAACAGGATAATATTATAAGCTTTTTCCGTTGCAACCAATGCAGCTTCGCGTTGGCCCATATGTGTTTTGACTAGGCCAGTACGTGGAGATAAATCACAAGCGGAGACAGGGAATAGTGGTTGACTGTTTCATATTTCTGAAACAGTTATGTAATCATGTTGTCGGCTCTTTAAAGCCTCTGATTTTCGGTGGAAGTTGATGCGGTTTTATGTTTTAATTGGATTTGAACGCTAGAACGTCGTTCCATGATCTGCGGTGTTTTTTATCATTTTTTTTGCTAGTAGCTAGGTCATTGTTATAATGCATGATGCTAGAGGAAATGTATGTTGTTTTGTCTATATCAGTTACTAGGATAACATTTCCTTGCTCAGAAAATTCATATGGCTTTTTAAATATTTTTATGCTCAGTACAATGTTACTGGTCCTAGTTAACGAGTCCTTATAGCACGAGTTCTCAAATATTTGCTAGTTATTGTATAATTGGACAAACATACGGGGTGTCAATTTGAAAACTTCCCTCCCTTAATATCTCTCTTACAGTTAAAAATATGAAAAATCGGAAAGACATATCAATTTTATTTATAAAGGAAAAACTTTAAGGAACTTTAACTTTACTAGGAGGGGTAGATCTCACACTTAGAACTTTGGGAACACTAGAAAATGGGAATGGGGGTCAAGTGGCACATAGTTTTAAAGATCCTTCAACATTCTTTTCAGTGGCATGACCCCCCTGCCTCTTCCTGGCTACGCCCGTGGGTGGCACCGTTTCAAACTTTATTTGAATTTAATTATTTGCGTTCATTCGATGTCTTATCGCTGAAATTTTACAAGCGCCTTTAAATTCCATCAAGAAATTCTAAAAGTGCGTTGTTTTTTAACCAAAAACATGGTCAGAAAATTTAAAAGATGTAGCCAAAATAGGAATATTATTGTTAATTTGCTTTGGCTTCTTGGGCTGTTCAGTGGTAACTTTTATTAAGTGTCTAAAGTGTGAGAATGGCTTATTCTATCCAAGAAAGAATTGACATTGTTTTCTGGACACATGGATTTCTACATAAATCCTTAGTTAGGTATAATTTAGAAATACAACTTTGTTCTTTTATGGTTGACTTCTCTGAACTTTATGGTCAATAAACCACCCCGAGGATGCACTCAGGCAAGCGGGTGTAGTGTAGTAAAACGACGAGTCCTCAAACAGGTTTCTAGTAGAACGCCTCACTGGAAACTAGCTTAGCTCCGTGTACGTGTTAAGTTTATTGCCTTAAGTTTTGTTTAATAAATGAATTGTTTTGGAAGCGTCATCATAATATCACATCATAATTGAAGAGAAAACCAACGGTGAAATAATCAGTCGGGAAATGCAGAATTTGTTTTTAGTACTGGAACTGAAAAGAAATTTGTTTTCGAATCCAACAATTAACCACAAAGAATTCTTGTTCTACACTTCTAAAACTACATGCGAAGTGTTAGACAAAAACGGTGCAGTGGTAGCACGCGGCGAGAGGTACGGAAAGTTATACAAAATGATGTTCAAAGTTGAAGTTTCCGAGAAGTGCAACGTCGCTGAAAAAAACCTCCAAAGATAATCAACAAGATGTTCGTATTATTGCTCCCATTCAACAAATTGTTGATGAAGTGAGAGATAATGAGGAAGATAATCAGTGCTTCTACAACTAACAGCAACCAGCACACGTTGTGCTAATGACTTACCGAGAAGCCATGTCAAGCCCAGGAGCCGAAAAATGGAGGAAAGCTGTGTGAGAAGAGATGGACGCCCTGCAAGAAAATGGAGCGTCGTCCCGATACCCAAAAGAATTGTGTAATCGGCTGCAAATGGGTGTTTGCGGTCAAGAAAAACTGGCTAGATAACAGCGATAGATATAAGGCGCGACTTGTGAATAAAGACATACACAATATACTCAAAAATTTCATGGTTGGGCTGGTATTCTTGGAAATGCCATTATTGTTCCTTTATTTAACATGCTTGAAGATACTATTGGTCCTCTTACCATGCATGAGCTAGAAAGTCAAATTGATGCGAAAGGTAATTCGGTTTTACAGGATTGGTTAACATTCCAGCAGGACGGTGCTCCACCTCATTGTTTTTCCCGTCCGACAGTTGTTAACCGAGAGATTCCCGAAGATATGGATTGGCAGAAGGGGACCAATTGAATGGCCTCCAAGATCACCTGATTTAACACCATTATACTTCTTTCTTTGGGGACATCTAAAGTCCATTGTTTATAAGACACAACCTGCTGATATTGATGATCTTAAACGGCGAATTGCAGCAGAATGCCGGTCAATTCCCGGTGAAGTTTTCCGAAATTTTAGGGAGGAGTTCGAAAACAGACTTTATTATTATTTACAGGAAAATGGACAACATTTTGAACAACTGATAAGATAGAGCGTAAATGGATCCCATGTGTTTTATTGCAGAAATTTCTCTTCGGCAAATAAAAATATATTTTTGTCCAAGTAAAATAATTGTTTAAACTAGATTTTCTTTCTGTTATTCAGCGATTTTAACGGTGTCACCTACTCTTCTAATCATTTTTCCTGCAAGGAGAGCCAGTAAACACTAACCTGGAAACCAACATCGCAATGGGGGAAAGTTTAATTGTTTCTGCAAATTTGAAACGCGATTGGTCGGAAACCTCGAGTCAAAAAGCAACACAGAAGGATACCACTGAAAAGAGAATTGCAGGCCCTTTAAAACGATGTGCGATTTCACCCCCATTCCCATTTAAAATTCTAAGGGTGACATCTACCTCTCCTAGGGGGTTGAAACAAGAAGGCTAAAATATTTATTTAAAGTGCCCCTTACAAATAAAATTGACGTGTCTTTCGGATTTTTCATATTTCTAACTGCAAGGAAGATATCAAGGGTCAAGTCAATCAATTTCAAATTGACACTCCGTATGTGCCAATATGTTAACTTCAATTTAATTAAAAGAATGGCTTCTCAGTAATACGGTTTTCTTCATATAATGTCACTTCGACAATTGAACACCATCTATTTTCGACAGAAAATATTTGGGCAAAAAAAATACGAAACATCAGGGCAGAAACAATAAAGAGAACAAAACACGACGCTACATCAACGCTACTCGAACACTTACAAACGCAACTGACTACTGGACAATAAAATAATTCTTTCTTGTCATTAGAATTGGAAAGTTTATTTAATAAGATTGTTAACCTAGAATAAGAGAATTTTCATATTTGTTTTTTATTTAGATTAAGACTACATGTATTAAACAAAGGCAGAAAGACCGATAGGTCGATATCCTTTTTTTAGAAATAAAGATGTTTACTACTACTTAAATCAGGATTTCTAAATCATGGAAGCCAAAATAATAATGTTGGAACATATTCACATGAAATGCTCAATTATATTCCCATTTTACTCAATTCATTTCTTTGATCTTTTGAGTATTGAATTGACGCGAGACAAGCGCCTCAATGTTACTCCATTAGTTTATTGTATTAAAATCTATTACTATTTTTCAACTCTAATTTTCTCTTCTAAATTATTACAAAATATTACAATCATTTATGAAAGCCTCATTCCATCTCATTAGGATTAGAATTCCAAGAGTCTGCTTATTTTGTTCAGAAAGTCTAGGACCTTAGAAACTTTATAAATTTGATACGGTGGAGCACCGCCAGACATAGAAACTTTGACTGACTTCTAAATTAAGATAATATGAAGAGTCTCCTATAACTCTTGTTAATAAATTGGCAAATACCAAATATTTTACGCGTTTAGCGACATCAAACGCTGATATTAAATTGTCCAGGCGGTCTTGATCGACAATGCACATCTTTTCTGCTAAATATAGCTATGTTTGAAAATTTTGAATCTTTACATCATAATATTCACTGTAAAATGATATTTTGCCTGGGTACGAGCAACAGAAAATGAATCGTCTTTTGGTATAACCCAGTATGAGAGTTTGAGATCTTCGTTAGTTATATAGAACAAACTTATATTTTCCAAAACTACTCCAATTTCAACAAAGTTGGCAACTTGCAACTCACAGCACGCACCAGATTTTTAAATTGAATTATTTCTGTGAACTTGAATGTAAAAATATAGTTATTTTTTAGTAAAATCAGTTGACTTCGACACGACATTTGAAATACCTTATCATATTTCAGTAGTACTTTCTTGGTTGTCTCTGGGATTTTTACGAGATTCGATTAGCGGATAAAAGTTAATTTTTTCAAGTTTTTTCAATTTTGGTTTTATACTTTTGAAATAGTATTTATTACCCGAGAAACGGAGACCTTCGAAAATAACTGAGCATGATTATTTCAAGAGTGATAATATTCTTACATCAACAGACTAGATTTGAAATAACCCCAACCTATCTCCTAGAGAAACAGAAACATGAAAAACCAGCTGCGCACACATTTGCTACAATTTTATAGCAAATTATTGTCAAACATTTGAAGAATGGCAAAAACTAACTATAGCACAAACAATTGTAATAATATATCTAGCGTGCTTCCTTATTAATGTTTGGCTTGATGAGCTCACTGGTCGATAGAGATCATGTTACACCATTGCTAAAAGCTTTGACATATAACACTATTTCTATTAAAACCTGCATGCGAAGAAGATATATAAACAGAAGATAATAAGCAAACACATTGGGTAATTTTCTATAAAACAAGCTTTTGTCATAAAAGCTGAAACGGAAATATAATTTATAACAAAAGCATGCTTCATTGAATGGAGAAATTAATTTGTTTTTAATTTCAATATGCTTCTTATGACCGATATTTTTTTATAAACAAACAACGTTTAGTAGAGTATTATTCGACAAACAAGTGTTTGTTGTTGGGTCAACTCCCATGCTCTAATCATCCAGTTCCTTATTAATTCAATCAAGTGAAAAAGGTTCCAACCATACGTGGTTGTTTTGATTATAATCAATGGCCGTATCCGAATGTTGTTAAAACTGAGGAAAGGGTTCAAGTTCTGATTTGGTATCAGGGTTTCTAACGTCCTTATTGTGTCAAGGTAGCACAGTTCCGGCGGATATAAGAATCAAGTGGTCATGTAAGACAATTGCTTTTCAAGTGCCCTTTATGTTCTAAACGTCGTTGTTTTTTTGCTGCACGCATACTCAAAAAGTACCCAAGCCAAAGAAATTCAACTGATATATAATTCAGCGAGTTTTGGAATGACTCATCTCATTCAGGGACGGTTGAAGAAATCGAATCGAGTGCTATGAAAAAATAATAATTACAAAAATTATTGATTAAATCAATTCATTTTCTCTTGAATTCATCAAATTTATGCTCTGATCCTTTATAGGCATTTTTAGTATTTTTCAAAATCTTTTAAGCCGCATAGCTACATAAAAAGATCTATGCGAAGGTTTCCGTTTGGGTTTAAGCCAATAGGCAAGGAATTAATAAACTTTAAAATTGAACAGAACGTAGTCGAACGTGTGTTTCGGTGAATTATCTGAAGGAAGTCGAAAGAAGCCGTCTCCATCCTGCATTGAATCATTCAAACACGTGCATAATTATATATTATACCCTTTCTACCTTACATCCTATGTTTCCGCTTCTTTTACTGTCACGCGTGCACTTTACAAATAAACTGTTTTGTTGAACCGAGACAGCATAATCCAATCTTCTTGTAAGTTGCGTGCCTGCTCCTTTTTGGTTTACCACTGACACTTTTCTGCCAAAATTTTCCTGTTGATTTTTTTGCAAGAACTTCATGTGGAAAGGACCATTGGGGAATGTCGATAATTCACACATTTGAAACCACAATTGAAAAAATAAAACATTATTATGAGCAGTTCTGTCATAAGCCCGTTGTGACCGACGCACCTTTTTATGAGATGCGCCAATGATAATATTTTACTGTAATAATTGTTTATTCCATTCGTTTTGAAATAGTATTATACGATCGAAGTTCACTCAATTTAGAAACTTTTGGTGGCGAAGTTTTAGGAAATGTGCGAGTTTTACATAAACAACATACATCTGAGTGGAAAAAAATTATTAACTTGGTAAATAACTAAAAATATGAATAAAATAATAATAATTATAAAGTTAAATAATTCATGACATAATCTACGAGACTCTAATTAAGCTAGATTTGAATAAATTATCTGTGTCATCGTTTGCGTGGATCAATTTTTCTTCATTGAATCTCTCTACATCTGTTGACTTGGGCGTTTCTTCCGAATCCGCTTGTTTCTGTTGATGCATCAGTTGGAAAGAATTAGTAAAGAAGTCCTCGCTCCTTCAAGGTGATTCAGAGCGTGATCAGCAATATCCAGCATGTGTCTGGGATTATGAAGTGAAATCAAGGGTGTTCTGTAGGATCTTTGTGTTTTGTTCGTGCGTTTGTTGTTCTTCGTAGTAAGTGATTTTGAGATTGAGCTCCTTGGCCAGCTTTATGAGTTGTTTGCTTTCTTGTTTCGTTGTTTTGCATACCCAGTGGATTAATTTGCCGTTTAAGTTTCCAGATCCAGATCTTCAAGGTACTAGAGCGTCTGGGCTGAGTAGGACTGAAAATTTTATAGTTCGTAGGTTTGTTGTTTTATGTAGCGGTTTATTATCGGGATCTAAACTCGAGATTTATAATCGGATCCTGTTGGAATTTTCTTCATATTTCATTCTGACAATGTTGATAGAAACGAAGGGATAATTTGGTGAGTGCTAGGTTGAGTTTGTAATAACTGTTGTCTATAGCTTCAGTAAGTAATTAGTTAATCGGGTTGGTAGCAAGCTTACTGGCTTTGACTTGGTCTTGCAAGAAAAGAAGGATCAAGACCAAGACTGTCTTTTAGTTTATAAGACCAAGACCAACACTATATATACAAGAATAGGACCAAGACCAAGACCGTGTTTTGCAAGATCAAAATGTTTGCAAGAGGGTTTCGAGACTTTCTCAAGACTCTTGCAAAAGTTAATTCGATAATGAACCGCCTTAAATATGTCCTTAAATATGGGAAGAAAATTGAATCGTTTCAAACGCTTAGCATACTAACGATTCACTTTAAGTGAGAAAACATAAAATTAGGAACCAAACCTTTGAACAAGTGGGACATAAATAAATCTGGGTTTAACGCTTCCGTTGTTTTTCTTTTTTTTGCAGATTACCTAAATCGGGGGGTAGTTGGTACGAATAGTTGTTGAAAAATGTATGTTTTTATGCACATTCTATAAAACTGTGAAACCTCAAGTCGTAAATAAATACCCCTGAACAGTTTACATTATATAGTTTAATGGATAGGGACTGTCTGCAAAATCGGTGACTTTTTATCAATGTTTGACTCGCCTTCCTTCAATGCTGCACTTTCCTGTTTGACTTTAAGTGGTCTTTTTTGTTTATATTTTGCATCTTCATTCGTTTATCTGTGTTTTTCGTTTGAGGTTCAAATAAAACAAATGAGACTAAGCTGTAAACAACAATTACATGATGTAAATAAGATCAAAAAAATGCTTGCATTCTAATTTGGAGACTCTCAGATTTTAAGATTTACATTTTGCCGTGCTAGTTAATAAAAACATACAGTGAGTCTCAGAAGCAATGTCTAAATTTCTTACCAATTCAGCGATGTGTTTTTCGGGAAAAAGCTGGCACCCGTAAATTTTTATTTTTAAATGAGTTTTTTTTTTGTAAATTTATTTACAAAGAGTGATCCGAAAATAAATTACCACCATCGACTTCACTTTTTTCAAATGGAAGTACCTGTTCTTTACTACAATTTTGTTCTCCATTGAATTCTAAATATGACTCGAGCAATTTGCGAGGTTAAAAAATGTTTAAAAAATTTTGGTGCGGTTTTCGAAATGGTAAAATTAACGAAACGAGAAAAAATTTAACTTTGCCGCGTTGTTGGATTTGGTGATAGAACACGTACGCAAGTAGAAGCAGCTCAATTATTTAATGAAATCCCCCCGTGATCATCCTCTTATATGCCAAAAGGTGGTGAGTAGGATAGAAGCTAAATTCAGATAATTTAGGATGTTCTTCTGAACTGACGAAAATGTTCCCCTCTTCAAAAATTGGGGCCAATTAACATATGCGTAAATCTGTTGTTCACCGAATAGTTCGAAAGCACAAATATCATCCCCACAAAGTTATTCCAGTGCAAGAGTTATTTGAAGATGATTTAGATAGGCGAAATCAGTTTTGCGAAAGCATGCAAAATATGTGCAATCTAGAATAATTTAGCTTATAAATTTAAAAAAGAAACGTTATTTTTTTCCGATAAAGCTATGTTCTGTTTGAATGGAAGAACCGACAAAATTGCCGATATTAGCGAACAGAAAATACGCATTGGATGATGGAGGTTCATAGTCAGTACCCCTAAAAATTAATGCCTGGTGTGGAACAGTGCGCGGAAAGACCTTTTTCTGTGAACAGTCTCTAACAGAACAAGAATCTCTAAAATTTCTCTAACTTGAATTAATTCCAGCATTGGAGTCTTTATTTCCAAACCCATTAGAGCCAGTCTCTCCTGACGAAGAACTGATTTTCCAGCAAGATAATGCTCCTCCACACTATGCTGCCAATGCGCGTAAATTTTTGGTTACAACTTTTCCCAATCGGGGGATAGGTAGAAGAGGACCTATTAAATGGCCTCCTAGATCGCCAGGTCTAAGTCCAATAGATTTATTTCGTTGGGGTTACCTCAAATCGAAAGTATTTGTTGCCAGGCCAACCAATCTGCAGAAGGTGAAAGGGAAGATCCGTTAAAAAGTCCGTGTCATAACTCCGGGAATGGCTAAAAACGTACAAGAAGAGTTTATTGATCGCCTTGGATATTGTGAAGCCGTAAATGGCACACATTTCGAAGCTTTAATTTGATTGTGGTTCTGTTTCTTGAAATAAATCGGTCTTTTTCAGTACTGCAGAAATTTGAAAGAAATCCTCGCCATTAATTATTGATGGGTCCAATCGTGAATTTCTCGATATCTGTTGAGTTTAATTATGGAACATTTTACCTGAATCATACTTAGAATTCAATCGGGAATTCAAAATTTAAATAAAAGCAAGTACTTCCTTTTGAAAAAAATAAGTTGATGGTCGTAACTTATTTTTCGACCTCCCTGTATAAATAAATTTGGTATTAAAAAATCGCAGTTACAAATAAAATTTGATAGGTCTGAGCTTTTTTCCAAAAAATCAGTCCGCTGAATTTAAACATTATTTCTGGGACTCACTGTATTTGCAATGTTATTGACTGGTGTTAAGTGTTATATGGCAGGATATTAATAATTCTATGCGTGTGGGCATGTATAAAAGAGGTCAAATTAAAACTGCAAGGAAGTAACTAGAACGTGTTAGGCAAATAATCCTTGCTGTTAAATCAACGGCGATAAAATATCCACGCCAAAATCAAAACTGCCATGGGTGCGTTTTATTACTCAGTAACTCAACTCTCAATCACTTTTGGACGTAGAGATCTGTATTCAGATGAGCCTCAAAACCGAAAATAAATAGTAAGTAGTTTTAAATTTCCATTCTCCAGCATGCAAACCTACTTAAATTGATATTAAAATCAGCAGTGATAAAGCACTTTGGAAGAAGAAAGCTTCTTAAAAATGCTTGCGGAAGTGCGACAATTCGTATTGCGTGGCATATGACTCCAACCTACGCCCTAAATACGTTGCACGTGCTGAACCAACTACGTAGGTACAGTGGGTAAATGAGCACATTGAATACAAGAGGAAAACGGGTGCTGTCAGTGCAATTTTCACCCCCTCAGTAATCAATATGCAGTCTGGTAGTTCAAAGTGCAATACCCCTTAGACGCGTTGTCCCCTATTATAATATGTGCACGATATTCGAGTACCGCCATGTGCGAGTTTAGGCGTCTGCAGCCCATATGTGAACTGTTCAGACTGTTTAATAAGGAAATAAAACTTACTAAGTCAAGGTCATTTTTATTTGATCTAATTCACATGCTTTTATCTTTACACGTCATACAAAATATCGTTTCTCGATCAATTGAAACCCGAAAATACATCCTGGTTGTGTGTGACTTTGTTTAAAGATTCTACCCTAAAAGCGCAACATTTTCAACTAACTGCCTCCTCCTGTTTATATAAGTTTCCTATAAGCTCACCAAATAGGCCAGGACCAAGTCCAATTAATTTTTTTCATTTTCAACGAACCATATTATAAGAATTTAAAAAATACCATCCTTCAATTGCATAACTTGCATCTAAGCTTCAAAATTGCATCTGTTCTTCTCGAAAAAATCCCCGTCCATGCTGAAAAGTTTCAGTTGTTTTGGCTAATTCCACAAGGTTTCCAAGTACCATTATTAATTCCTCCATGTTTTGCTGTTAAATCGTTATTCTCCTAAATCTTAATCTTATAGTCAAACTTTCTGCAAGCTTCACAAACCTGAGCTTTCTCGATTCCGTTTCCATCACTTTTAACTTTAATTGTTAACTTGTAAACAAATCGAAGTGAAGATCTGATGAATGAATGATCTGAAGATCTGATGAATGAATCCTGAATCCATGAATTTATTTTGCTTCCATTGGCAGAAAGTCAGTGATTAAGGTGGGGTTAGTTGATCTAGAATATTTCTCATTATCGTTGTTATTAATAATAAAGGCATCTTCTGCGTTCTTAATTTGAAAAATACTTTTCAGTATGTCGCTAGTGGAAGCGTCCAGTTGGGTATTGTCTTCATGCGGTCGACTAAAAAACTTTATTGGATTCGTTTTTATAAATGTATCAGTGATATTTTTATTGATCAGACTGCCATTTTATTAGGCTGAGCGAAACAAAATAACTTAGTCTTTATATTTTATGAATGGTTGTAATTGTGTTCCTTCCTGGTGCAAGAGGATAACCAAAGATAAATTCTGGAAATTATTCCATCAGGAGCTTGAATAAACCTCAAATATAGCGTTTCGAAAACGGCAGCTTTTTAATTCATAATTACTTGTGATTTGTCAATGTCGCTCGCCTACCAAAAATTCGATTTTCTATTCTAAACGGAATTATTTGATCGTTTGTTTTTCCAACCGACGCGGGCATCTATATGTGGGCCTGAACAACGACGCATGCACATGAAACGGGCATATGGCGTCGCCCGAGCCCTGAAGTTAATAACACGATATGGGATAACGAACTATATAAAACCTGATACGTTATCCCTTCTGAATGTGCCCTTATAGTACGGGAAATCTGCACATGTTTCATTTATTATATGATCCGTAAACCTAATGGGTGCGTTACTCATAGGTTGAACTTTGTTACAATCATCGCATTACAAAGTGTTCACGGCTTTTTCGGCTTTTCAATTTCAAATTCATTCACGGAAGTCTTATCTTAATGTATATAGAATTTTACTATATTGTTGAAAGTGGTTGTTAGTGTAGGGCGCCTAACCGTTATTTTTGTTATCTTGAAAAGCCAACATCCCGATAATACTTTTCTAAGTACTATAACAATATTCACATTATGGTCGTAGCTGGATTTAAAAACGAGGCAGATATTTATAGAGCATACGTAATATGTTTATGAGCTTATTATCATTTATTTACATAAGTACTAAAACGGGTAGGAGGCCACAGCGTCTAACAGAAGGATTAGAGGCATTCTATTATGTCAGCTAATACTTGTTGAAGATTAACATATAATTTAGCTCAATCCTATCAAATCAACGAGTATCAATCAAGATGAAGATTGCAAATGCTATATAGTTCCAACACCCTAAATGTTCTGGATATGCAAACAACAATAATGTATAATATAATTATGTTGGTACTGTATTACCGTCACATGTCTCATCATCATATATTTGTTGTTGAAACTGGTTCCTTTTTTGATGCCATTCTTAAAAAGTCAGAAGAACAATGAAAATATGTAGATGCCTACAGAGGAAGCCGCTAATTTGAATAGATTTCTGGTTTTCGGAATTTAGGCATTTTTTGATGGTATTTTCAAAATTATTAATGTGTACTCTGATGTGCATAGTACAAGTTGAAGTTCAGTGAACCTTCTGGTTTATAGAAAAAACAGTAAGCAGCGTTTACTAAAAACAAGATGTGGTGAAATTTAGAACGAACTAATTTTTATTCGTTTTAACTCATTCCAATGTATTCCTGGGTTTCAGTCAATTTTATTGTTTATTATTTAAAATGTTACAAATACGTTTCGGTGTCTTTATCCACCATCATCAGTTTATCTAAAATATCCATTTTACATTTATTATCAATTCAATTAAAAAAACTTCCACAAAATTAACATATTAAAATTCAAATCACACACATATTAAAAAGTACAATTTGGGACCTTGGTTCTCAGGTGATGAGTCGGGATAAACATGTTCGGGAAAAGACTAGAATCTATTGTTTAGAGATCTAAATTTGACTTACATGTTTAGATGTTTCTTTCTTTACATTTGGTTGGATATTGAATTACTTATTTTACTCGATATCGAGCGAGTGCCCGAAAAACTTATTTATATTTCGCCTTTCCTTTGCATTCTTAGAATTGCTCTGTAATCTTCAATATCTGCTGTTTAATTTTTATTTACCAGGTCCATTCAATTCATGCATGCGATCACTTAATTAGCGCATGATACACAGAGCTAATATTGTCTGTATCTGATCTGAAGTTTATTGCATTCTGATGTTTCTTAATTTGTATCATTTCATGGATTCTTCTTACAAATAAATGGAACAACATAAAAAAGAAAAATGAGGGTGAAATCAAGTATGTATCGTTACCACACATACCAGAAATCAACACAAAATTAAAAAAATGTTTTAAGACCGCATAATATTACTATAGCGGAGAAAACTAAAAACAACTTAGCAAAAGAGTGTTTTACAAAATTTAAGCCTAGAAGCGATAAGTTGGACACACCTAACGTAATATACAAGATTGACTGTTTGGACTGTGACAACACATATATAGGACAAACAGGGCAATATTTAAAGAAAAGAATATACGAACATAATTATAGCTTAAGAAAGGTTAGCGAAAATGCAACAGCATTAGCACAACATGCACAACAAAAGTTGCATGTTTTGATTTCGATAACAAATATTGATCAATGAGGAAAACTATAATAAGAGAAGAATCCATGAAATGATAAAAATTAAGAAACATCAGAATGCAATAAACTTCAGATCAGATACAGACAATATTAGCTCTGTGTATCATGCGCTAATTAAGTGATCGCATGCATGAATTGAATGGACCTGGTAAATAAAAATTAAACAGCAGATATTGAAGATTACAGAGCAATTCCAAGAATGCAAAGAAAAGGCGAAATATAAATAAGTTTTTCGGGCACTCGCTCGATATCGAGTAAAATAAGTAATTCAATATCCAACCAAATGTAAAGAAAGAAACATCTAAACATGTAAGTCAAATTTAGATCTCTAAACAATAGATTCTAGTCTTTTCCCGAACATGTTTATCCCGACTCATCACCTGAGAACCAAGGTCCCAAATTGTACTTTTTAATATGTGTCTGATTTGAATTTTAATAGGTTAATTTTGTGAAAGTTTTTTTAATTGAATTGATAATAAATGTAAAATGGATATTTTAGATAAACTGATGATGGTGGATAAAGACACCGAAACGTATTTGTAACATTTTAAATAATAAACAATAAAATTGACTGAAACCCAGGAATACATTGGAATGAATTAAAGTACAGTCAGGAAAAATATAAAAAAATCGTTTTAACGACATCAATCTTTTGAAACTCGTTCATTCAGTGCTCATTAAATTGTCACCGTTTGATTTAATTTTTGATGATTCACATATTTTTGAAAGCAGTAAAATATTGTTATGAATTTCCACCAGAAGCACCATCTTATTTTCTAATTCGAGATATACCAAAAGACTACATTACAAATGAAAATTCGTTATGTTTACAGACCAAAAAAGCTTCCCCTGATCTTTCTTTGATAACGGGACACAGATGATCCTGAGGGATTATTTTCTTAAGAAGCTGATGTCTAAACGTCTTCATGCAAAATAACACCTGGTAAAGTGGCGCGTTGCGGCCACCATACTCATACAGTCACTGAGTCTAACGGTCAACAATGTCTGGTATTTCTTACACACCCCTCGATTTAGTAATTTCACCCCCTATTTTACCACGTGCCCCACTAAATTGTCGTATTCACTGAAGTTGAATGGACACTAATTACTTTGACAATTATAAGTTTTACCGCGCGCCGTTAAGAGTGGCAAGTTTGTCAACTTTAAAAGGTTTTTTGGATGATAGGTTGTGGGGTTTTGCAAATTTTAATAACGGATATTAAATCAGGTATTAAACATTTTGAGCTTGAACCGTTTTCGACCTTTCCGATATTTGTTTTTCTATTCTAGGCAGACTAGTGGAAAAAGTACAGTGCCTCTGTACTTTTTCCACTGTACTTTTTCTGATGTAAGCCTTCCATAACTTATATTGATCTTTACGCAAAATTTAAATTAATTACAGCAAATATCGTATCGCAAAAAAAAACGATTTAGAGCATTACAAACAAAATAACTTTTTTTTTCATTTTTTTAATCTTAACTTTGACGCCCTGTTTTTCATTATATCATATTATATTAATTATCATGTTTTCACTTCAGGAATCTGTGGTAGGATTTTGTACAGACATTTTACAGGCACCCTGTATATCTGACAATTAAATTCATTATATTAAAAATTAAAGCAAATACATTTTATTTCAGTTATGGCATATTTCTTCGATTATACTTCTTTGAGATATTATTTGGAAACGGGCAGAAAGACCGATAGGTCGATAGCCTTTTTTTTTTCGAAATAAAGATGTTTACTACTACTATTTGGAAACGTTTTTTCTTATACAGTTTTAATGTTTTTACTTTCAATGTTAAAATGAATGTTTTAATGTTAAACTTTCAATGTTGAAGGGCGTTTTAATATAATATTAATTACAATTAAAGATCAGTAATATGGACTATTTAATAAGAAAAATGCCGGATATACAATCTCAACAAAAACAATGCAAACAGCACCATGTAAATAAATGTCCAAGTACTAATTTTTTCTTTCGATTATTGAAGAACTTCATTTTTAGTAAATAATAAAACCTATTAAGAAAAGTATTAGGTGCACTAAATGTTACATATTTTAACTTAGGTATCGCATATTATGATCGAGAAAGCATGTCAGAATAATTAACTATTGATTAAGCATCGAAACACATGAAAACTGATTAATTTTAGATCAGATCCTGGCAACCATAGCAATATTTATCAAATTCTAAGCCAATATTAATAATAATAAATGACAATACACATAACAATATCAAAAAAACATTAATTCACTCATTAAAAACTGGCTTGATATTAATGAAAGACAAACAACAAATTTTTTCCGGTTGAACGGGATCAGAATGAGATATATACCTACACTCCTTGACTTACCAATATCAGAACGCAAAGAAACTGTTGATTTTAGATATAATATTCGCACGAACCACCCTCTGAACGACTGCATACATTTTACGATACCCTACCTAAATGACCTGATACACATATTTCTCACATTCATACTGAGACTCATAAAACAAAAGAGAGAACTGTACAGACTATATACAAACATACTCAAAATAACGACCTAAAAAAGACACTGAACCAACTCAACAGAAACATTAAAACCTTGATTGGACAATACCAACAAGACAAATGGCTAGAAACAAGTAAAGAAATACAAAAGACAAAGGCAAAACATACTGGCGAAAAATTAAGAAACTAGCGCAATACAAAAAAACTAACACTACTGACACAATTGACGAAAACGGAATAGAACGGTACACAAACAAAGAGAAACTGACGCGTTCGCCAGACACTATCAAAGGGCCTTGAGCATATCGACAAACCCTTGCTTCGACAATGACAACTGGAACTTGATCAACGACTGGTACTTGAACTATTTCAACAGCTCACCAAACTATACATACAAACTGATCACAGACACAGAGTACGATGAAGCCCTAGCGCATATCAAAAACACAGCACCGGGAAAAGATAAAATAAAGGCAAAATTCCTGAAAAGCCTAACTCAAGAAACACACAAACTGATCCTAACTGAATTGAACAACTGCATCAGAAATAACATAATTCCAAAAACATGGAAAAACGGCTTAATAATCCCTATATCCAAAAATGGACTGGACAATATACAACCGAGCAATTACAGACCAATTACACTGCTACCAGTACTTTGCAAGGTTTTTGAGTACACTCTGACTAACAATATACAAACAACCCACCTAACTGACAGAAAGACAGCTTGCCTGTTTATGGACATTAACAAAGCTTTTGATAGTGTCTGGCATAGAGGCTTACTATACAAATTACACACACCAACATATCTACTACACACCATAAAGAACGTACTAGAAAACAGACAACTACAAGTACGAATTGAGAAAACACTGTCATTTTCTTTTTCCTCTGAACAAAGGCTCCCTCAAGGATCCCCACTCTCACCGTTTCTCTACAATATATACTGCCATGACATATACAATTACAACTTACCAGACAAAAATCAATTCGGCAGATCGGCATACATATTACAATACGCAGACGACACGGCACTTATTGTACGTGACAAAACTACTGAGAGAGCAGCTTAAAGACTCCAAACACTAACAAACAACACAATGACATGGTTTTGTAAATGGAGACTAACACCAAACGCGTCAAAAAACCAACTTCTGCTCACAAACCACAGACTCAACGCTGACTCCCCTACAATAACTGCAGACGGCCAAACGACACAACCAAAAAACTACGTAAAATATCTTGGAAATACAATTGACTACAAACTTAAATTCACTAAACACATACGAAACATCCGGGCAGAATCAATAAAGAGAACAAAACACTTCCGATCGCTAACCCACAAAGACAGAGGAATTAGCACTGCTAGACTATGGACATATACTCATGACCAACGGAACGGAAAGGATAAAACGTTATATACAAACAACAGAACAAATTGCATTAAGACTAATAACCGAATAAGACACCCCCAAAACCCACTACACAACCCCACCACCCAACTACTATACGAACGCACAAACATAACAAAGATTTCGGAAAGACTCATACATCTACAGGCAAAATGGACAAACAACCCCTACAACTGGACCATACTGAATCCCCTTTGTCTTACAAGACCAACCAGACAATCCCGCATCCGTTTCCCTACATCAACGCTACTCGAACACTTACAAACGCAACTGACTACTGGACAATAAAATCATTTTTTCTTGTCATTAGAATTGGAAAGTTTATTTAATAAGATTATTAACCTAGAATAAGAGAATTTTCAATATCGGAATGTGAAGTAAACGTGAATTAATTGTACATATTAATTGTAGATTATATCTGATAATTGATAAGCTGAAACGTACGTTATTAGCTTAATTCTATAGATCGTTTATTACTCAAGTCCAGCCAAAAAGATAAAACGTTAATTAATATGCAACAAAATTTTACTAAATGTAAAACAATCTGTGGTATCAAAATATAATTTGGGGATAATGGCAAACATATTGAATTAAGGTTTTGGTTCACATAAGTTTTATGAATAATCAACAACGTTCTCATCTGAAAGTTGCGGTCTATGGCCCATTTTTTTAAACTGGACTGTGCAAAACAGATGCTCCCGAATATTGTGGGAATGGGAAAAACGCCAATTTTGCATAAATCTGTGTGGGAAACAGAACACTTTTAAGGTGCGAGGGGTTACATTTACTATTAGCAACTAGGGTAACTAAGAAAGATTATCTGAGTGAATTTTTCACAATAGACTGTCTATAGTTTGTCTACCAGAATAACTTTTGCTAACGTATAAAATGCCTTAATTGAAAATGCACACAATAAGGACATAGGCATATTAAAAACAGAAAAGTTTTTGAATGAAGAGTAAGAATGAATAAATATATGATGTACATACGTAGTGGATTCATTATAATTATTAGTTGGATATATATATAACTCAACCGCATGTTGGAAAATTCGAAAGAGAAACCATTTCCTCAAAATATATACTCGATGTTTTCGATAACCTCTTGTCCACTTCAACCATGCAAATATTCATCTTATCAAAATTAACAGCCTCTTATGTAGGGCCAGCTGTCTGCTACCTTGGTCTCAATAGCTTCCGCATTCCCTAAGGTGACTCCCTTCCGTATTTTCGTTTCCTTAAAATCAAAATTTCTATTCATAAACACCCCTTGTTTGTCGGAAACTCGACATTTTGAGGTTGATACCACCAATTCGAAGATGCAGACAGGAAAGTACGTTTACCCCTTGGAAGAAACTATGTCTAGGGCACGTGCTCTTTACCCTATATGTGCAGCTGGTTTGTTTGCAGTTATGATACAGTGGTCTGACTATCTGACATTGAATATTAAAATTCGTTTTTATCTGTTCGTTTCACGCCGTTGAATATGGAAGGTTGTCAAATTATAATAAATTGTAATTATCAATATGATTTTCCATACCATAGCGATCATACTCAATCTCATCGTTCCTGTATTAAATTCAAAAGCATTCTCAATATCAATCGACATACTTACTAAATTGTGAGCTGGTTCAGGGTACTTTCAGGGCCAACTTTCATTAAGTTTATTGAAGATTGGGGCAATTTTTCGGTTAATCGTGTTTTTTTGGGAAATGCTATCTTGCACATCATCCAACGCTGCAATTTTAGAGCTCTGGATTATGTGGGACTCTAGTCTAGTTGTTTTAGGTAGCACCTAATCACGCACTGTCTTAGTGTATCCTAGTTTCTTCTTCTCCTTTATTACCCTTATGTATTGCATCAATTCCAGAAGGATTTTGACGGGAATGTTTGTTCATGACCCCATTTGGTAGGACCTCCCAGTTATATGTAAGGTTGTATCATGCTCTAATTCGCATTTTCTACAGATATACTGAGCGGACAGACCCATCCTGAAAGTATGTTTTCTGCAAGGAGTGTGTCCTGTCCTAAAGGACGCAATCCTTTTTATTTGTTGCCTGCTAAGTTCTACCAGTTGCTTTGTGTGTACTGATTGCGAAAGCCCTACAAACTTCCATGTATTACCAATTGCTGCTCTTGAGATCAATGCTCAAAATGCAAAATTTGTTATATAAAGTGAAATGTGAGTTGTTTTAACACTGTTCCTTCTTTTCTGTTTCTCTTGAACTATCATTATAATAAATTTAGATGTTTTTTTTTGGAAAATGAATATGCCATCAAGATTGCCGATTTTGTCCCACTGCATAGTAACATCAATAAGTATTCGATTTTATTGACACTTATGGGTTGAGGGAATATCTTAGATTTATTTATAAGTTTCAGGAAGTCAGGGGATTGACGCTAGTACCACGAATTTCCGTTATAATCTTCCGTCAAGGTATTAAAGTGTGGAACCTTGTAAAAAGTTCATTACTTGCTCAAATGCTTAAGCCTTGAGTGTAACTAATTATTAGGGTTTTCTTAAACCGAAAAAAATTGCTGTAATCAAAAAGATATCTTTTCTATAATATAGTATATTTTACATATCTAATGGAAGAACGTAGATGAAGTACCATCTAGTTTCCAATGCATTATAAAATTACCCGGAAAATCCTTTGATATGAAAGCTTAAGATCAAATGATGATTTTTTTCAGGAAAAATTTTATGTAATATTTACAAATTCTATTTTTCTATCGGTACATCTCATACTCTGGGTGTAAAGTTACTTAATTCACTAGTAAGTCCTGACGCTAAAAGATGCACAATAGTAACCTAATTATTTCATATCTAAATAAAATAACACACTGAATTGAATCATAATGGTTGTATTGCAATATAAAAATTGCCTTTTTTCCATCAGTATGTTAAACTGAGATTGTAATATTGTATACATTTTAACACCTGAATCTGTGTTTTTTTGTGGTAGTATTTTTTATCGAGTTTGCTTTTCTTCTTTTATAAATAAAATACATATGAGCATTGTTGTGAAAAGTATCCGCAAAAGCTGAACGTATTTATAAGAACAAACATTTTATTTAATAATAACAACTTAATTATTTTATAAAAATATGTAAAAAGGTTGATTTCATAAAGATAATAATTTAGATAAAAACAAATATGAGTATATATAAATTTCAAAAGACTATATTAAAAAGGTCCTGTGAATGTACCCGCAAAAACCCGCAAATATAGGTATATAACATATATTTGCAAAAGACATCCCGAAAACGGAAAAGCAAAGGAAGGAAATTGGGAATAAAACCAGAGAATTGAGAGATAATGAGAAATCATTACAATCCAATGACCTGGCAATGGCGATTAAAAAAATAATAAAAAAATTAAAACAAAAACACAAAATTGACCTCATTGATTGCATGAAAGAAACGTGTACTTATACATTCGTTTTCACAACACACAGCCTGAGGCCGATTACCGATTAGCGTACTTCTTTTATAGCGAACCTAAGATGCACATGCTTATATAAACTCGCTACGTGCAGCGAAAATGGAAGTGTTTCGTTTACGACACAAAGTAAATTCTATTATATTATTACTTGGAACGCATTGCATTAAGAGGTGTACTTAAACTCAAATTGGCTTAATAGAAGACGGGATCTAGGAGCAAGCCAATTTTTTTGGTTTTCAGAAATGCTGTAGAATGACCAATTGATTGGCTCGAAATAACTCACAAGATTTGGTACCTAAATGCGGTGCGGTTTTATATATAGATTGCTTTAAGAGACTCGGTTGTCGTAAGTAAAAGTAAATAATTAATTGAATCATTTCCTTTTCGTATTAGATAGTGATAGTGGAAGATATTCATTAAGTTACGTGATACCTAATATAGAACCCAAGTACGTTCTCAAGCTGTTTGTAGAGGACATTCTTCTGCCGGAACTTCATGGAAAAATGGCAGCAATGGTTAAATATTTTATAGGTGTATCTTAGCACGATTGGAGAGTTTTCTTGGGTAACATATGGTGGTGGGAAGTAAACTGAATATCTATAACTATTCGTGCATTAGGGCTCCTGATGGAATCGAGTGGTTCTTTGTGCGACTGAAAATATTTTTGTAGGAATTTTGTATTCTACGTATAGCGTTTTACTAGCACTATTACGTTTTTTATTAATGTAAATTGAATTATTGTTTTTAATGGGTATTGTCTCAAATTATTGGTAGGATTGAATGTAGTAATAGAGCGCTCGTTGTTCATTGACAATTATTGTTATTACTTAACAAATTCACATATATGTTTGTGATTATTGAAATACAATATTTTAATTGCAATGCCAAATATTTGATATAATGTACATATCAGTTGCAATGAAAGGGTCTCTGATGGAAACATATTTACACAATCAAGGTTAGGACAAGCTTTACAAAGGATCGCGTTCAGGCTGCAATTCTTATGTTTAATTTTCAGCTTTTTGCTCTTTTTTAATGTAAATATATGATTCTGCGGCAAGACCAAATGCATTATTTTGCAATAAATCCATTGAAGGTGAATCGGTTCAAATTTTGCTTTCTCGGATCGATGAGGATATCAGAAATTAGTGCGAAAACATAGCGAAAAGTTATTAAAATTATTAGAGAATTAAAAAAATATATACGTTCCAATCAGTGTGCTGTATAATACGCACGTTTGATTGAAATACTATGTCTACTAATTAAAAAACGATGAACTTTATGAAACTCATCTTCTCTCTTTCTTCTTTTATTTACTTTGTAGGTAGCTCGTCTTTTATTGTTTTTATTGCATACTAATACTTTTCATTCGACGCTGACAGAAATGTTTCATTATCAGCTAAAGTTTTTTGGAAAAGAAGAAATGGATATCGAATAGTTTTATGCTGACTTACATTTGGCTAGTGAAGTTGGCTTACTAGGTAAATGTTGCTCGGTGGTTGTCTGAGGTTTGGATAAATGTTTTTTATTAAGTTATACATTGAGGCAGTTTCAGTGTTTTGGTTATAACATATAATTACAATCAATTTTAAAAAAATGCATAAACAGGAATACTATTGGTAACTTGCGACAAACTGAAGAAAATTCAAGCAAGTGCAAGCAGCAAATGGAAGTTGATATAAGGTCCATGAAAAGAGCATTATTTATTTTTATTTATAAATATATTTGATACAAATGTTTCCAGGAAATGAATAATTTATTACAAAATCAAGAAATAAAAAAAATGCTAAAACCACGATTTCCTAATAATGTTTAAGCAAATAATCTAAGTTTTGTGTAAACATGGTAGATGGTAATTTCATTTGCACTAGTTCGAATTGTTTGGGAGCCATAGAATTAGAAGTTAGACGTATTTAGGCAACTGCTAGAGTTTCCTAATATTCTAAACGAAAAACTATAGTTACATATATACATACATATAGGTATATTCATAGCAGAACCTAAAATATAAGGGTCTGCATGATCTCTATTGTGTGAAGGGCATTGACTTCTAATAGTGAAACTAATAACAAGGTGCAGTAGACCTACCCGCTAATTCAATGACGTTGATCAGTAAGTAAGAAATTCGGAAGAGTAAGCAGATGTGTGATCCCCTTAGCAGCTGTAATTTGGCTATGTGCCGATTCTTACCCACAGGGCTCGCACCAATTTCAAGACAATCCCGTTGCAGCTTTCCCTTAAGGAATTAGGGGTGCAATGGCATATGTGCATATAGAGGGAACTGAGGTTGATCAACCCTTTGTTGCCCACTCCGGCACGCGCGAATTTTCTTACGCTCCAGAAAGAATAAGAAAACAACAATAAGAGCACGGATTTCATCCATATTTGCTGTATCTTGCAACAATCCAACCCGGATATATATATATATATATATATATATATATATATATATATATATATATATATATATATATATATATATTATATATATATATATGTATATATATATATATATATTACTGTTATATAACTATGATTATATGTTATATAAAACATAGATAATATAAGACAGAGAAAATAAATCACAACGTTTTTCTCAGTCAAAATTAAAAAAAACATTGTGGGTCTGCTTTAATCGGAATACGTAAATTACCATAACGGTAGGCCTTAAAGAAACCTTTTCGTCCTTGTAACGCATATCTTTTAAAACGAGTTTTTTTTATTGGGGTTTACCTTTAAAAACGTTAGGGCCTTAATTATATTTAATAATTAATTAAAAATAATAAGAAATGTTAAAAAAAACTAGTAAACTGGTAAGCCTAGTCTAGTTTTTTAAGCATTACATTTACATTTACTAGTAGTAGTAAACATCTTTATTTCTAAAAAAGGCTATCGACCTATCGGTCTTTCTGCCCTTGTTTAATACATGTAGTCTTAATCTAAATAAAAAACAAATATGAAAATTCTCTTATTCTAGGTTAACGATATTATTAAATAAAATTTCAGTGGCAAGACGAGATTATTTTATTGTCCAATAGTCAGTTGCGTTTGTAAGTGTTCGAGTAGCGTTAATGTAGGGAAACGGAAGCGGGATTGTCTGGTTGGTCTTGTAAGACAAAGGGGATTCAGTATGGTCCAGTTGTAGGGGTTGTTTGTCCATTTTGTCTGTAGCTGTATGAGTCTTTCCGAGATCTTTGTCATGTTTGTGCGTTCGTATAGTAGTGGGGTGGGGGGGTTGTGTAGTGGGTTTTGGGGGTGTCTTATTCGTGTTATTAGTCTTAGTGCAATTTGTTCTGTTGTTTGTACTGTTTGTACTATTGTACATTTACTATTTATCATACAATTACAATTTTACGGCACAATATGGACTGTTTTTTTTTTTTGTGGCGGCTGGATAAAATGAGACTAGAACCAAAGCTTCAAATAATCCTCACTAAAGAGCAGTAATCAGAAGACAAATCATTAATCAATACACATTTTCCAAAGGGTTGTTGAGAGCTATCAATAAGATTTGATTGTCGGTTGATATTGATATATCCACTGTAATAAAGGTACGAAATTGGTTAAATCGAAAAAATCTGCGCTATTTTAAGACTAATAATAATGGATCAAAAGACTAATAAATAGCATGACTTTTTGAAACGTAACATACAAAATTTGGATTTGTTTGAAAGAAATTGGATTCAATTCCAATTTTCTTTTCGGTGTTAATTTGGAAAGAAGCCTTTGAAGATTTTTTAAAGGAAATTTCAGTCAGCGTAAAGATTATCAACTTCGTTTTTTTTTAAAATACGGTCCTGTTTGTTTATTAGCAAATAGTTTTATATCATCAATAGCATTTATGATGATTTTAACGGTATATTACGTAAAATATCACAAAGTATATTAATACTAGATATTTAAATTCGACTTGATACCATCTTCAACTTAATTAAACTTATGCCGAGCCTCGCTTATTTTGGTGATTGGTGCAGTTTGGAAAATACTGCTCAAGTTATAACTTACGCAAATTTTCTTTGGTCTTTCTGTTTGCCGATGACAATTTCCTTAGAGAGTTAGCAAGTAGCAGTTTCCTCAAAAGCTAAATGCAAAATCCGGCCACATATAAAAGGTTTCCGAGCCAGTTATCGGATTATCTTTAGCTTTTGTATTGCTCATCTATCCCAAAAATGGGTTTTCTGAAGTAATTTTTTTTTAATAATAATAATCTTTAATAACAAAAAAAACCAAAGATAATACAACATAATCATAACACAACTCAACTCTAGCTTTAACTCAATCTACATGATGATGCCTAAATGATCTAACATTTGTATGCATCATCCAAATGAAAATATCCTTATATTTTCAATTACACAAATTACCACAATTTAATTCAATTAACTTAGCACTAACTTAATATATTCAACCTAGATGAAAAAACAGATACATGAACAAACCAAAACAAAATTCCACATATAGTTTCCTTAAACTAACCTTACCATCATTAAAATGACACAATATAATCAGAAACCACTAAGAAAAATCAAACTTGTCTATGTTTTGATAAATAAATTTTCTGCAACCCTTACTGAACTTTTTGATATTCGTAACCTCTTTCAATTCATTTGGAAGGACATTATAAAATTTAGGAGCCAAATAATCTAAAAATCGTTGCCCCATATTTTTTTTGGTGTTTGGCACTTTCAGGTGTTTGTTCACCTTGTTCCTGGTCCTATATGTGTGACTAACATAAGTCTTGAAGGCATTTGATTTATGGGTATAAATGCATGTAAACAAAACGTATATAGAACGCAGGCTAAACACCTCTTCAGAGTAGAGGTGTTGAGTTGGAAATGTTTTTTGTTTTTTATATATAACTCTTAAAATAAAGTTCTGTACTACATTAAATTGCTGCAATGAATTTTTATGCAGACCTCCCCAGACAATAACCCCGTACCGTAGCAAAGATTCAACCAATGACCGATAGATTAGAATCAACAGTTTTTTGCTTAAAATATTCCTTAAAATGTAGAAACGATAAATGAGTTTCCGAATATTATTTGTTAACTTCATGATGTGTTGGTTCCATTTCAAGTGCCTGTCAACAAGTCCCAAATACTTGGTAAATGGAACCTCTTTGATGTCATTAGACTCGAGTTTAATTTGGTTAACAGCAGGACGATTGGCAGCTGTGATGGAAAATGCTATGTAATTTGTCTTTTGCATATTTAGACTTAATTTAAAACAATCCAACCAGTTCTTAAGTACTGCCAGTCCTAGTTCTGCTGCCCTTCTTGTATCTTCCCAAGAACATCCATAAAACATGGCTACCGTATCATCTGCATATGAAAGTAATGAACCATTGTGAATGTCAATATTAGTAAGAGAATTAATGTAGGTTATGAAGAGAATAGGACCAATAACTGCACCCTGAGGTATTCCAATTTTAATATAACAAGGGTCACTAAATTCATTATTTATTTTTAGAACTTGCTCTCTGTCCCTTAGGTAACTCTCAAAAAGTTGCAATACTGGACCCCTAACACCAAACAAACTCAAAACCTCTAACAAGCGGTCATGTGGCACAGTGTCAATAGCCCTGGCTAGGTCCAAGAACACCGCCAAACACTTCCTATTATTTTCCAATGCGCCATTGACCTGCCTAGTCAATTCATAGACAGCATCCGATGTACTACGTCCACCAATGAAACCAAACTGTTTCTGCGTTAATAAATTATTTTTTTTGTAAATAATCTATAAGCCTATCCTTTAAACATTTTCAAAGATCTTAGCAAAATTATTAATTATGCTTATCGGGCGAAAGTTTCCTATTTCAGACTTGTCACCTGATTTGTAAATTGGAGAAATTATTGATTTCTTAAAATGACTAGGCACTATTCCTGTTTCAAAAATTAAATTTATGATATGAATTAAAGGTTTAAGAAGATACACATGAAAATCTTTTATAAATCTTGACTTAATAGTATCTATTCCGGGGGCGGAGCTGTTTTTTCAAAAATATATATGTTTTATTATTTCATTCCTATCCGTTGGCTTCAGATACATTGCAGATGTACTGTTATGGTTAATTTTTAATTGTTCAACATATCTAGTTCAACATATTAAAAACTATTTAATATAAAATTAATACATTTTGACATCAGGCTGTACAGTGGGTGGTTAACAATATGCATCGAAAGGTTAAAAAGTTTATTGAATATGTGGAAAGATATGATGATCGAGGTAAATGTATGTAGTTTTTATAACTTGTGACCAAGTAAACATATTAGATAGACAATTTTCGAGTAAAATTAGTTCGATGACTTGGATTTTGGATGCTTTTAGTGACTACTCTAAGTCAAAAATACTGATGGCAGGCAGTTTTGTGCTGGCAAAATAGAAGTTATATCGATGTAATAAATCTCCCCTTGTAGAGCGAGAAATTACTACTTTTTTTCGGATTTCGTTAAAAGTAGGATTTTGTTTGTCACCTTCGTATTTAAATTTTGTAATTTTATTGTTTTAACAGTTTTTTATAATTTCCTTTTGCGTTTCCTTAACCATATAGATTTGAGCTTTTGGTACAAATTTCAATTTTTTTCAATTTATATTCGAGGACAGCGAAACAGGGATATTTTGTCTCATTTCCAGTTGCTTGCTTGTTGAATTGGAGACACTTTTTAGAGACAAGATGAAAATAAGTTATATGAAATAGTATCAAGTAAAACTGTCGAGACAACTTTTCCCTTTAAAATTTTTCATCTAAAATCTATGTATTTAATTTCTTGTAATCATAATTGTCCTAAAGCCCGTCCTGTTGTTAACCAGTGATCATGTTATTAGGACTTTAATATTAAAGTACTAGTGACTATTGAATATGTAGTTCCTGGCATCTCTTGGCTTAAATCTAAAGCATCAAATTAGAAGCTAGAACACGTGATTTTCAGAACTCTTCATTTCATAGGTCGCCTATAAACTCATCACGTCCTAAACTTGTTAACCAGAAAAAATTGATCCTTTGTTTTTTTAAAGCAGTTTTGGTACCACTCTTTGCTGAGGTTTTCATAGACAATTTAGAGCTGTTCTCTTTCAGAGTTTTTTTTTCAGAATTTCCATTTATTTGTAAGCTGGGTTTTCTCATTTCATCTTTATATTGTTGATTAGTCAAGGGCAAATAAATCGCATTTTCTGTTCTTAATACTTAAACGTATAAAGCCAGTTTCTATAATTGGAGTGTAAAGTGTAACCCATGATTTTCTCAACAACCTCTCCCCGCCATCCACACGTTTAATAGGAATTTAGCACAACCAATGTCATCTCGTAGCTCATGTGGAAAGTATATAATTGGAACATGCAATCTCCAGAAATTTCTTTCTTTCGTTTTATACATTTTATACTTCATTATCAACTTTGTTGCCTCGAATTGGCCGTACGTTGTAACTATTTGTCAATCAATTTTTAATAACGTAAATTATGTTTAGTTTGGTGGCATGCCTTTGATAAGTCCATGCCACGTGATGCAAAAACTTTTTTATTTAAATTTTTTAAATTATTTTTACGGTTTTTGGTTTATTTGCTTTAGGGGATTCGTTTCATTTTTCTTGCAGCTGAGCTTTTAAAACTTTTCAACATCAGCAAATTATTTAAAATTTTTATTTGCAATCCCGTGGCTGTTGCAATTTAAGAAATATGTGATGGAAAAATATATTGAAAGCGATTGTGTGGGCTTTGAAAGCTTTCCCCTAAAAAACTCTTGCTTAAAACAGGAATTACCCAAACTAGGATATTATTATAGTACAACTTTAAATTATCGTAGGCACTAATCGAATACCCGAAAAATGATATTTTATTCACTAAAACCATATGTTAGCATTGCCACGGTTAGAATCAAATAAAGCCACACAACAAAACAGGATATTCTACTTATATACTATGTATATATTGACTTCCTCTAGCTTTATGTTTCAAGTGCATACATGCCACAGTAATCGGAAAAAAACCACATGAACATCCTGTAAAAAGTCCTTAGCAAAATGCATAATTAAATAGCAAAAAACTGCTCCGAAGATCCAGTTTTTTTAGTTGCATAGCCATCAAAATAAAGAATCATATTTATTCCGATTTTAATACAGTTGCTGGCATCTCTTGGGCGATACAACAACAATGTTTACTTAATGACACTTTTAGTTTTTGTTTTTGTTTTGGTTTTGTAGCATATGTATGGGGACATGTCCCTATTTTTTTAAATAAATAATAGAATGTGAAAAGAACAAAAGCTAAAAAGCAAAAGATTTAATTATAAATAAGAATCACTTATAGACGTTTTTCATCCATGCATAGACGTAGACAAATAAAAAGTAAATAATGTGAAGTTTTAATAGTTTTATCCATTTCAATAATGTGTTGTTAGCAAAATCTACATATGGCTTAAGAACGTGTAAATTTATAACAATCCCCGCCTTTGTGTGTAGAAAAATATACTTGATTTAATTCATACCTTTTTCTTGTAATTTTCCGATTTTTTAAATATATGTAGAGTTTCTTAGACGTTGTATTCGATCATTAATTTGGTTGAAAAGAAATTTACAAAAATAGGCCATACAGCTAGCATGAGAAAGTTTTGCTTATATCCAAAGAAATAAGCTTTCGCGGTCATTGCTTGAAACTGGTCAGTTTTTCCTGCTTATAGGCGGTTATCTCAGTGTAAGCTTTCGAGCGAAACACCTCTGAAAAGGCAAGCCATTCTTGCTTGCGAAACGCCAGTAAGAATGCTAGAGCCGTCTTAATTCACCACCGTCAAGAATCAGCCCTCCACCTCTGTCGAGTCAATCGTTTTTTGTTTTTTAAAATTCCCGTTAGTGGGTGAGTCGGTTAAGGGTCATAATAAGGGCAAGGCCCATATGCGCATAGCGATCGGGTCCTTTGTGTTGATACCACACCCTTTTTTGGTGAATATACTAGAGTTCAGTTGTTGTTTGGAGTGCTTTTGTCTGTCTAGTGGTAAACATCTTTATTTCTAAAAAAGGCTATCGACCTATAGGTCTTTCTGCCCTTTGTCTGTCTATTAAAGGAGTAAATCAATTTTAGCTTTTTATTTCGAACTGGGTTGTGGAGTTAAGACTGGTAGTTTTATCGGACACAACAAAGAGATTCTAATACCCGACGATCTAAAAGCTTGAAAAACCCACCCGTTTCTAACGTAATATCGAACGGAATTTCGCATGGGATGTGATCGAAATTATCAAAAAGTATCTATGCAGAACTATGCACGGAATTCATAATATTCATATATACTCCCGAAATAGAGCTTTAACCAAGCTGCTGGATGCCTTGTACATCCTTCTTCTTCTTCTTCCGGTCCCATATGCATCCTGCACGTTGGGGATCTTCTGCACATTCCTTAAATGATTGTAAGGGCGCTGTCTTCTGCCCGACGAAATATGGTTGCCACATCTGGCACCCCGCTCCAATTCCTGATGTTTCGGCCCTCCATCTTGCCCTGTAGGATCAGCTTTGGGATGGCGTAGCGAGGCCCTCTCAGGATGTGTCCCAGGTATGGTACCTTCCGGGTTTTAACTATGTTTAGGAGCTGTCTCTCTATACCTGCTCTCCGCAGTACTTCCTCGTTTGTAATGTGTTCGGTGTATGAGATTTTAAATAGTCTATGGAGAGTCCACATCCCGAACGCTTCAATGCGACTGAGTGATCTTACTTTGACTGACCATGTTTCAACCCCGTACAACAGGATAGGCCACACATAGCATTTTATCACTCTAAGTCGGAGGTCCAGGGGTAAGCATTGCTGTAGGAGGACACCCTGAAGTTGTCGATATGCCGTTTTGCCATGCCGATTCGAGCCTTAATTTCCTCGTCACAGTCCCACGCGCTATTAACAACAGATCCAAGGTACCTAAATCTCTTAACTTTTTTTGGAGATGTGAATATGCAGGCCGTACCGCCGACCAATGCTATTTATCTTATTTAATAGATGCTGAAGATCCTCCAAGGTGGAGGCCAACACCACGGTATCGGCGGCGTATCTGATATTATTAATGGGTCTTCCATTGACCTTGATATCCCAGGGTTCATTTTCGAGAGCAATCTGAAATATTTTCTCGACAGAAATGTTAGAAAGCATCGGAGACAAAATACAGCGCTGTCGCACTCCCTTGGTTACATCGAAAGCCTCGGTTGATACTGTGTCGCTTATCTTCTCCTTCCTCGGCCTTCTGGTTCTCGTAGTCTTGCTAGAAGTAAATCATGTTTGACATTATCGAAAGCTCTTTGATAATCAATAAAACAGAGAAATACGTCCTGTCGCTGATCATAGCACTTTTGTACCAGAAGCCTTAGCGAGAACAAAGCTTCTCTTGTTCCTAGTCCCCTAATGAAACCGAACTGCGTCTAACCACTCATTTCTTCACATCTGTTATGTATCCTACGGTGAATTATTCTGAGGAAGGCCTTAAGTGCATGGCTCATCAGACTGATAAGTCCAAAGTCCTCACATTGTTTGGGGGTATTGTTCTTAGGAATAATAACAAAAGTCAATCTAATCCAATCTTCCGGTCTTTTGTGGGAGTCATATATTCTGTTAAATAGACTTGTTAATTGGTGTATGTACACTTGTTTTAGCACTTCAGCATATATGTTATCATGTCCTGGACTTTTACCGTTCCTCAACAGTCCTACAGCTTGCTCCACTTCGGACCTAATGATAGTTGGACCGCTCATTTGATTATGCAAGCATAATCAAATCTAGATCAACTAAGTAAATTGTCTTCTCGGTTATCGTGAAAAGGGTTGTTGCATATTTTAACCAAGTCTGCTTAATTTCTTCCTGATTTACAATAAGTCTTCCTTGATCATTTGTAAGTGATGTTAGCGGTTTCTTCCTGTTAGTGCCTGTTATTTGTTTAAGTTTTTTATGAAAATTAAAGCTGTCATGGAGTCTGTGAAGATTTTCAACTTCTTCACATAGGTTTGAAGTCCAATTCACCTTAGCATTTTTTATTTTGTTTCTTATGATTCGGTTATACTCTTTATATCTATCAGTTTGGATTTTCTCTAATGGTCTCAGTTCCATTAAGTCTAATATTTGTTCTGTCATCCAGGGTTTTAGACTTGTTCTTTCCTCAGGACAGTTTTTGTGGCCACATTTATATTGGTTTTCAGCTTTTTCCATATTTCTTCAGGATCGTCTTCGCAATCAGGATTGTTTGTCAGGCAGAGTTTTTGAAGTTCGGCTTTCATGTTTTCTCTTGTGTTTAATTCAGTTAGACTTCGTATATTAGGTTTTGGCTGTATCTTCTTCCTGTTTAATAGTTTCAGTCTGAAGTTAAACTTTGCGATGATGGAGCTGTGGTCCGAGCCAATGTCCGCACCTTGATAGGCAACTACATGCTTTATACCGTTCTGGTACCTCCGATTTATCAGTATGTAGTCTATTTGATGACACTTCCATCTTGTACATCCATTAGGCTTAATCAAAGAAGGCAATCGGGTGTTTGAGTAGACTTACAATATACTATTATTATTTAAATGTTATTATTTATTATTCCCGGAAAAACTTCTGTAACTGTAACTAAGTCACAACGGGCAAGTAGTATGTCCGAAACACAGGCAGTGACGTCAATATTCGGAATTATGCAGAAATATTATCACCAATTAAAAACTACACAAGATTCAGTAATGAAAACCAGTCGGAGAACTTCATGCAGAGAGGAATTCCGGATTTTACGCGATTTAAATTAAATAAAAATTTAAATGGTGGTAATTTACAGATAATTAACTATTGCTGCGAAAATGTGTACCTGCTCACCTGTATTGTAAGCTAGTTGGAAAGGACCGCAAAAAAACTATGAACATTTTCTTATATCAATATATTATACATGTATAAATACAGGTAAAAAATCAATGCATAATTTAATCTGATTACGAATTTACTATCACTTTGTTTTACGTTTACATGGTGGGAAAGCAGTACATATTAAAAATTACAATAAAATGTACTACCATACATATTAATATGGCCTCATCAAGAAGTAATTAAATCTAATCAAGCCCATTAATTCCAATGTGAAAATAACTTACTGCAAAGGAGTCTATGATCTACATTAAAAAAAATATCTATTTAGTAATTTCGCCATAGTCTAACAAGATGAGAAAGAATTATCACTTTTCGAGCTTTTTAATGATATTATTTGACATGTACAGAAATAATAAAACAAGTACAACTTGTAGGTAGGTCCGATATAAGAGCGCACATCCTTGTTGGTGACACCAGTTTGGGTTCATCAAGTAATAACAATAAAAAATTTAACAAAGCAATAGGGATTAATAACATAATTAACAAATTTAGATCATAAACACACTTGAGAAATCAACAAATGAATCATAACTGCTCTTTCAAAATAATTATCTGTTTGCCTGAAAGACATTATTGAATAAACGATAATATAACAAAAGTATATAAAACTTCAGTATACAAAATATATAATTCTATAAACATAATAAAAAATAACGAATAAACCTAAAAAAACTATATCACAATTAAACGAAGGTGCCTAAAAATAGCAAATATTTTTTTACGCTAAGACTAGAAAAATTCCATGTTAAGCTGGTCGTCGCTTAATTAAATAATAAATGGTCGATATTACTGATGTGCGTCGATAACTTCTAATACTCTAAGAAATGCCGTAATATACGTTTTCTGTTAACAACGTTGACTAGATCGTAAAACATTGTAAAAGCATTTTTAAAGACAGGTGTAAATGAATTGTGTATAAATATGGCTGTAAAATAGCATTTAATAAACGAATTGCATAGGCCAAGTAATATTTATCTTTTTATTGTGTGGATGTACAAGAATGCTGCAATCTTCAATAAGCAAATGTATAAAGTATATTCTTAGTTAACGGATTCCTCATCAAGACTAATGTATATTTAAGCTTTTTTAAGAACAAAATTAAAACAGAAATGACTTTAAGCTGATACATCAGAAAAATTTTTCATCGATTTGATCTAATTTGCGTCAATGGATTTTTTTAAAATCCATTTTAGGTTTTGAACTTATTAATTACATTTAATGCGAATGCAACCAATCAGTTTAAAATGTAAACTGAATGACTGCAATGAGTGAATTACATTTAACACTGATTTTTGTCGAAATGTAATAATGGTTATAAATAGCACTCAATAGGCGTTCGTTCGAATTAGGCAACAAATATTTTGGGATGGAGCTCTGTTTAGTCTAGATCAAGTTAATTTTCAGACAAGTTCATTTAGCTCCTTCAAATTTACCACAAATATTAAAATGCTACCTTATATTATCTAATAGGACCAAAAATATCACGGGAGCAGTGATGTTAAAAGCAACTTTTAGGTAAATAGTCGTCAATGGACCAATAGCTAACAGTTATTCTGGACAAATCATAAAATAAATATCCCGCTATTGCAGCGTATTAACTTTTATAAATATGAAAAGAATTTGAAAGCTAGAAAATCTATCACTGAAACACTGGGCTACACTTGGAAAACTCCATTATAAACTATGTTTATAACGATTGTACAAAGTATGGCGTTGCCTCATGTTATAGACTAAGTATTTGATTTTCAAATACATGATTATTTGTCCATGTGCTTGCAGACAGCCAAAACCATGCAACTAAGTGAGTGGGTAGACAAGTGAATACTAGTGTGTAAGAGTCCAATCTGGGCATAATCATAAAATTACAATACTAAAGAAATTATATTGTCAATGGCAACAACAGTTTTAGTGTTTATTGGAGTGTCTTAAAACGTTAATTTTTGAGTCTGCTTAAAGTCTTTCTAGAAGGAACGATTACCCGTTTTTTGATTTTCAACTTAGGTGCACGGTTTGGTCCGTATATTTAAAAAAAATCTCGTGAAAATTACAACCTTAACTAGAGCTGAGCAGGTTTGATTATGTGATAGTCATACTCATGCACAGTTTATGATCTCTATGATCTCCCCATCCTCCATTGCCTTTCCTAAGCTTATTTTTCTTTAGAATTGTGGCATACGACGAAATTAAATATGCTGGGAATAGATGCCTCTTAGCCGATCTCAGTACCTGCTGAACTTTTGATATCACCGCTGTTGAACCACAATTATCCTTCTTGTGATGGACTCCGCTGCAATAATATTAACATTTTATAATTAGATTACATCAATAGAATCTGTTTAGGAAGGTGAATGATCATTACCATTCTCCAATATGAAAAACCCGAGGGCCCTTAGCAACCATAGCTTGAAGCTTCTGTTTTAAGCAATTCTGTGATATGTGCTGCAATGACCAATCCCAGTTGTAATCGTCGTATTTACAAAAAAAAGCTGCACATTTAACTACTTCGTTCCATGTTGTGCGGTTAAATGCCATGCCCATATTGTGCTTGCTGCTTATCCACGGGGTAATTTCCACCTATTAATTTAGGAGGATTCCAATTATTCCCAAAATTCTTAGCTGTGATATCCTAACGAAGAGTGATTAAACATAGGTATCAAAAAATGTATGAAACAAGTTGAGGCAAACAGTTATTGCTTTTGTAAATACTGCTGTTAAATCATTTTCGCATTGGGTGTGTGCCTGGTTTAGGTACACATTGTATCTTAAATAGATGGCAATTTGCGTTGACTAAAGTTGCAAGTTTATAAAAAAGTAACTCGATTAGAACGACACTCACTAACCAAAACGATGCATAACCAATCAATCAACAAACATTAATCACTCGAAATAAAATGATGTTAAGAAAATCAAACAGACAAACAAAGTATCATATTTGTGCAACAATTGCAATGTGTTGATTTAGAACACATTGCATCTACAATACGATTTTATTCGTATGTCCAAAAATTATTTTATGTAAAATATAATTGAATGCATCAGAAAAGCGGAAAATAAAATAGCGAAATAGACCCAGATAAGCCGCAAGGGAAGTGATAGAAATGGCAATTTTTTATTTTCGCCTATTGGCTATCCACAATGAATAAGCCAAAAAGCAGCATATGGTAACTATTAAATTCAAATATTTCACTTTCAGAAATATAATAACAGAGTTAGACAGTAACGTCACTTAATTAATAAAAGGCTGGTACCTCAATTAATCAAATAAATGGGAATCGGAAGCTGAATTATTTATTTTGGTATTTAAGCCGCATAAACCAAACGAATTTACAAACATTTTGAAAAAAAAATATTTGCCAACTGTTGGAAATAGAATTAGAAACGAATGAGCTCTTGCGTGGAAATTGCATTTAGCGGCTGCAGCAAAATAAACGCAAAACAAAAAATATTTAGCTCGGAAAACTTTACATATCAAGTAGACATGACAGGTGGTTTATTCATACATAGAATAGTTTTTATTAATAAATCCGCTATTTAAGGACTTTATTTCCGGTTTGATATCGAACCACTGACCTATATTTTATGTTCTGTATTCTTTTGAGAATCATGGTGGATTCAGAAAATAAATCGTATTTTGTAATTCAATTAAAAGCACTTCAAAATATTTTCAACTGATGATATTATGCATTTATGGTTAATTGAAATAGGGAGTGGTTATTAATTCCATTACTAAAAAACATCGATTTTCTAAAAAACATCTGGCCTTAATGTTTCACTAATAAAACCACTTCGTTCGTCCTGAAATTGAAATCCTTGAACTTCAACCAGATTTATCAAGCAACTTTCTCACTTGTTATGGTGCCTTATGCAATATTCATGCTGCATTTTTTTCCAAACTACTGGTTTTGCTGGCGTTGTCAAATTAATTTAATGGATTTTGAACCGTTGCGGTTAAATGATCTCAATATTTAACACTTTATGACGTACATACTACATACGGTCGATGCTTAAAATTTTACTAATCCATCATAAAAAAGCTCTGTCTAATAAAAATAAATAAAATTCTGAAAATTTAATTAAATTTGATGCTTGTGTATGCAGGCGCTATAGGAATATCGACAGCCAAAGTCGTCTAGATTAATCACTCGTTCATCCACCCCTGCATGAATAAGGGCAATTTCTTGGGCAAGAGAGAACATTTTCAACTAGGCCTTTACTACTACGATCAATAATTCCATCTTCATAAAGCATTCGAAATGCATTAGCAAAAAATTTAGCGCGAACGTTGGTGCCTGCAACTCTATTTAATTGCTTTCACAACCTTCAGCAGTATTGAACTCAATATTCACACATCAGCGTACTGCTCATTAGTATTTTATAATTTCCAAATTTCAACTAATTTTCATTTGATATGTTGTTCAGCATTTTGTTTCGATCTTTTAGTTATCGAAAATCTTGTGGGATTTTTTAATAAAAATAAAAATGTATTATTTACAAAATGAAAAACAGTAATTGAACCAAACAGGGAGAACGCCATAGTGTTGTACTTATTACTGATACTAGTAAACGTCGAGAAAAATAAAATACTTGAATATTGTGCTTTAGGCTAGTACGAAAGACACGCAAACAAAGCCAAAAATTATTTCAATCTAGTCATTTTCTGTCTATATAGGAAATTAATGTTAATAAGGGAGAAAAGCAAACATCACGCGATGATACAATTAATTTAGTGTTTCTGAGTAAATTTCATTATGACAAAGGCAAACGTGCATCGAGCAAAGTTTGAAATAGTCGTGTAAATAGTAGTTAATGGTGCTCGAATCAAATGAATTAACACAATTGTCGCACTGGATATCAACAACGCCTCATTATTTATTATAAGGTTTTCATCACAACCACAAAATCGATTAAAATAACAGTGTAGCAAGGTCGATTTCATGCATGAATTATTTTTGCTGGAATCTTAAACACCTGACATAAATACGCAGGAGTTTAAAGTCTTACTCAAACTATGTTAATATTGAAATAGCACGCTAGAATACGTTTTCCGCTTCTTGTTAAGTCAACGCTACAAATTCTACAGTTCTTTTGTTTTTATACGTACAAACAGATTTTATGGTCCTTGAATTATGCTAACACTTTCAAATCGATTATTCAAATCCTTCAACTTCATTTAACTAATTATATTTTGTTAAAACTTGGACAATTAGTATAATTCAAAGACTTGGAAATTCTTGTGGTTAACATCGTTTTAGAATTGTTGCAACCACGTAACTTTCTGTGTGCCTTCATTATTTGCGAGGCTTTGACAGAAACATGCAGATTATGTTCATCAAATGGCTTGCCACAAAAACTCTTAAAACTCATTCAAAAATTCTCTTATACGCATTAGAATCATTTCATCTCAATCATATTTTAAATATTTTTATGTGGAAATGTTGCACATAATTAACTCAGATCGACTCAACAAATCAAGTTTTTATGCCATAGTTTGTGCTACAAGGTTCGTCTGTAAGAATTATTGATAATTAATAATTCAATCATGTCATATCGAGGAAGTCATATAGATAAACAATCAATTCATATGGCGTATTTCATAAAGAGAATTGTTAAATGTATTTTAACACCACGAGTACATTAAGCATGATGAGCAAGCAGAAGCTACCTTTTGCGGGTGCTGATACAATGAAGGTAACACCTGAAATGTCCATGACGGCTGAACTTCGAGTATTTTTTTATTTGACTGCTGTTTCGCGTGTAATGCCTCTTTCTGTAAATGTATTTATTTTGCCAATTTAAATTATCACATAGAAAGTATGTGATTATCGAACAATTTAAATCGTATACATAGCATAAGTGGATTTCAAATTTCAGTTTTCAATACTTAATGTAAAATAATGAAAATTATTGAAGTTGTCTGATGAGAAGCTATGATTTGTTGTTTTGAACACTATTGGAGCCCTTCGGAGCACCGATTAGTACAAATCGCAAATTAGCTACTGTTTACGGATATTTCAAATTATTAAATTAAGTTAAAAAAACTCAGACTGAAGAAATTAATGAGAATATAGAGAAAGAGATTAAGCACAATTCTTTCTTCATAATTACCCTAGATTAATGTCAGACAATATTTTGATATACACTTGTATTCTAATATCAAAAAATGTTTAAAAACTGGTTTTGAATTATCACTGTGGCTGTATTTATTTATTGAGAAGTTTGAAGCTTGAATATATGTAGTCACAGCTACATGTTTAACCAATGATTTTGGTTTCGCAAGAAAACAAATTTGTAAACGATGTGAATTGTACTAAAAGGTGCAAAAAAAAGTAAATTGATAAACGGGTTTGTCACAATTAACTTTAAAATTCTTAACGACGTATGTACACCAAGTCGTAAATAAATCGTTTTTTTTTCGAAATTTTTGTTGCTAATTATATGAGCCGGCAATCGATAATGGTCAAAAATGAACTTAATTTACATTCAATTTTTATAGTGAAAGAGTCGTCAATATGCAGTTAATGTGGGGAAAGAGCAACAACTTATAGAAGTTAATAACATAAACAGTTTTTCGTTTCAACGAAACGAATTTTAAATTCATTTAACTTGAGACATCTCAATATCTCGACTAATAAGCACTTTAGGAAAAAATGTTTAGTATCAAAGTTGTATTATTCTGCGGGGGAAATACATTGATGACAAAATTAGTGTTCCTCTGCCTCTCCTTGTGGGGGGAATGGGGGTAACTTTGATTTTTTAAACGGCACCCCCCATTTTTTTATTGCAGATTCAGATTCTGCGGCTTAAAACACGCGCGTAAAATTTGCTTAAAACATTTTTTTTGATTCACGTCAGATGGCGCTATAAATTTAATTTTTCTGTCGCTCATGACTTACCGGAATGTTTTGTAAAATCTGTTTAAAAAAATGTCGTTGCCAGGGATACATATAAATAACTAACACAGTTTTATTTGATGACATTTTGGTTCAAACGTCAAAAAAAAAGAAATTACTTCAAGAAACCCCTAATTTTAATCAGTTAGATTTATTTTGGTATTAATACTTCATCAACACGGAGTACATGACTGTACAAGAGAAAATTCAAATGGTTTTTGCTTATGGAGAAGCTGGCAGGCTTATTGCAAATGCTGTTAATCTCTACGCTCAGCGTTTTCCGGACAGTGCGGTCCCGAGCTTTTTTCGATCGAGTTATCAAGCAGTTTTCTACTGAAGGGAGTGTAAAGCATAAGAAAAGAACACGTAGAGCTATAATTTGTGGAGCAGACAATCAAGTAGTAGCACACAAGAAGTATCACTGCAGTCAGGTATTTCTCATATGAGTGTGTGGAGAATGCTGAAGAGGCACTAGTTTCATCCTTATCATATCTCTTTACACCAAGACACCCATGGGGAAGATTTTGAAAATAGGATATCGTTTTGTCAATGGGCACGCAACTAAATACAACAATACCCTAATTCTTTTCGTTACGTATTGATTTCCGACGAATCGTCATTTACAAATCAAGGCAACGTTAATAGACACAACATGCATTACTAGAGTGTAGAAAATCCGCATTGGCTTCGACAAGTTGAGTACCAGCGTCCTTGGACTGTCAACGTGTGGTTTGGAATCATTGGCAGTAAACTTATCGGTCCCCACATAATTGAAAGCAACTTGAATGGTGAAATGTACCGGGACATTTTGGAAATCGAACTGCCAACATTGCTTGAGGACTTGAACTTAGAAGTACGGAATACAATGTGGTTTCAGCATGATCGTTGTCCAGTACATTATTCGGTGGTAGCACGAGAAACCCTTGATGGTAAATTGAGTGATCGTTGGATCGGTAGAGCTGGTCCGGTGGACTGGCCTGCTAGAGCACCAGATCTCACTTCGCCAGATTTATTTCTGTGGGGCTTTAAGATTAAGGCTAATCTTTAAGACAAAGTTGTGACAAAATAAACAAATACCAATGACACGTGAAGATATGATTTTGCGAATCAGCAATGGTTGTGCCGAAATTCCAACAGACGTACTTCTCAGTTGTGTTCGGTCGTTCGAAATACGAATTGATAAGTGTATTGAGGTTAAACACCATCATTTTGAGCACTTACTTAGTTAAAAACTAACTGTAAAAAGTTTTTTTAAAGCAGAGTTTTCCAAACATTCCGGTAAGTCATGAGAGACAGGAAAATGAAATTTTCTCGTTTATAGCGCCAACTGTCGTGAATCAAAAAAATGTTTTAAACAAATTTTACGTGTTTTTAGCTGCAGAATTTGAGCCGGTATATATAACATTATAAATATTTTAAATTGTCTTTATAACTTACTTCCTTATGCAATAACAACATTTTTGCTCCGTTTTTAGTTGTAAAATACGCCGTTAATTTTTTACAGTCAATTGTCCAGTCACCATATATTTAGTATTTACAAATAAAATGACTTGCTCCTAGATAATTGTGTTGTGAGAAAGATATAATAAATGTAATGACTATAAATTATGAAGCATGAAGAACGATAAAAGAAACTGTGTAAAAATAACACATCCTGTCAATAATTTCATTACGGTGTTTCTTAAGAATAGACAGGATGTAGGTTATTGAAATATAAAGGTTATAGAGGCGCAAGAAAATTAGTTTTAAACAGAAGTGTTACCTTTTTCGAATCTCCGTAGTAGTTGTAAGTCTTCAAATATGTTCCCAAGGATAAAATATTGCAAATTTTGTCACTACAAGTCTTGGACATGAGTTTCAAAATATGAATAAAGTCCTCGGCTACATAGTGATCTTCCTCCAGAAAAAGTACAAGGCCTGAATGATTTCTGGTTACTTCTAGTTGATTAAAAACCCTATTCACTTTCCACCACCAGTGATGTTTGGTCTGTGTGAATTTTGCTTCCCGATAATGGCCGTAAAGATCAGAATATAAAGCGTTATTACATTTTAACTGCAACGCTCTAAAACAAGCGAAATAAAAACAATCAAATTTTTCTAAATTTCTTTTTAGAAAACAACTGAATTTACTTACTTGTCCTTTTTAATATCTCTTGGACAATCTCCCGGGTCTTCACCTGGAAATTCATGAGGATGCGTTTGAATAGAAAATGGGTAAAATATCTGGATCACTTTACAAAAGTCAACACTTTGAACCAAAGTGTTAATTTCTTCGTCATAGTAATCATGGGAAAATACAATAAGTGCTTGTGATATATCACGAGCTTGAGCTAGACTAACTATGAGATGACGAAGATACGTTATTCGATCATGAATCTGAAAGTGAAAGTAAAAAATTAGGACACCAATCGAATAGTAAAAGTTGAAAAATGATCTCACCTGTATAACAATAACAATGGAGTCGTTTTGAAGTGGCCCAAAGAGGTCTTCGTTGTAAACAGTTTGCTGAAGATTGTATTGTGCTATGCTTCGTTTGATATCCGATATATTAAAAGTGGCCTTAAAATATCCTAAATTATTGTAACTGCCGTTTAGACCTAGGTTTGTACCGTTTTTAGGTTTAGGTGCTAGAAACTTGTGCAACACTACAGGTACCATACTAAGTATGGCCGCTTGGGAGTCGTTGTAGTCGGAATAGGATGGAACAGATGCCCCAAAGTCGATAAAACTTATTTGCACCCAAATAAATATAATTATGAATATTATTATGCCAGCACGTAACCACAAAGTCGACCCACTTCGACGGCGCCATACCTGGCTCCGTCCAGTGCTCATCATATGGCATGTCCCTTCTTAGAGTACCTAAAGATACAAAAAACACATATCTTTATTAATTAATATATTTGCTACATACAAGGCTGAAAGTTAAAATTATCTTTAGGAATGTAGCAATAAATATAAGCCGCATATTCTTAGTTAATTATTAAAACAATTTTACTCAGACGGACTCGCAGCGAAATATTTGAAACAAGCGATATTTAACTTCAAAAATTCTCTTTTTGTAACTAACGAATACGGTGTAAAAATATCCAGAAGAGTAAATAGTCGGATTAAGAATCTAAGCCCTGATAACACATGAAACAATCAAAGCATTCAACGGATAGTATCACATGGAGGCACGTTTCCACCTACTGCATTCTTCCTAAATGAATGAAAGTTTTAATAGAAAAACTGGAAGAGCACAGGAATATGAGAGTTTTTTCGGGATTTTAAGCTGCCGTAAAAAAATATTTTTTCCTGGCGTTTCGCTAGCACCGGTGGCTTGTATGTTTAGATGTGGTTGCTGCGCCGAGTAAACCACCCCTGAATATACAAGCCACTCCTGCTTGAGAAACATCAGGAAGACATTCTTTTCAACGACATCTTAAAAGCGCGGAAAAACTCACCAGTTCCATAAGAATATGTTTTAAAATATTAATTAAATATAAAAATTTAAAAACGATGTTTTATTATCAGAGCTCTAATAAAATAATTAGTGGATGCCAGGAAACCCAGACTCAACACCGGACGTATTACTTCACACAGCCAACCTGACAAATATTGTAGACAACATCAATCTGACAAATGAACTAGGGTCAGACCATTTGGCTATAACATTTGACATAGATCTTCGACAAACGCAGCCTCTGACATCGACAAAAAAACACACGAAAATTGAACCTAAACAGAACAGACACAGAAAAAGTAAAATTTCGTACCTAACTACATACAATCCCACAAAGGGACATGCTACATCGAAGACATACAACGACAGCTGACACTAGCAATAGCAAAATATACTCCCTACACAAAGAACACCTTCTTTCAAGACACCTTACCTACATTCATACTAAGACTGATTAAATGAAAAATAGAACTATACAGGCAGTACACACACACGCAAGACGACGAACTAACAAAAAAAACTAAATGAACTTAACAGAAATGTAAAAACATTGATAGACCAATACAAACAAAACAAATGGATAGAAACATGTCAAGAAATAGAGCAAGACGAAGGAAAAACATATTGGCAAAAAATAAAAAAACTGTCACAATACAAAAAAACACTCAACCGGAACAATCAACGAAAACGGAAAACAACTGTACACAGACAAGGATTACGCTGATGCGTTTGCCAGGCATTATCAAGAAACCTTTACAACTTCCACCAACCCGAATTGTGACGATTCACATCGCCGCTACTAGCACCCCTTCTTTACAATATATACTGCCATGACATATACAACCAATGTCTCCACGAAAAAAACCACATTGACAAATCGGCCTACATTATTACAATTATTACAATTAAATTATAATACGCCGACGACACTGTATTGATCCTACAGGACAAGTACAACAAAAGCAGTAGAAAAACTTCAAACACTAACGGACAATACGATTACATGGTTCTACAAATGGAGACTAACACCAAACGCCACGAAAAACCAAATACTTTTACCAAATCATCAAATTAAAGACGACTCTACTTCAATAATAACAGACGGAAACAGAACTAGACCAAAACAAGAGGCGAAATACCTAGGAATGACACTGAACCAGAAACTAAAATTTACAAAACACGTCCAGAACGTAAGAATAAAAACTATTCAAAGGACAAAACACGTCCGATCACTAACGTACAAAGACAAAGGCATCAGTACAAAAACCGCGACAAAAATATACAAATCAATATGTAGACCTCTGCATGACTACGGATATATACTGACAGCGAACGCATCTACAAAAACTAAACAACACATTCAAACAACAGAACAGATTGCCCTGAGTTCAATTACCAAAATAAGACATCCCCAAAACCAACTACACAACCCCTCAAATCAATTAGTCTACGAACGAACAAAAATAACTAGAATAACCGAAAGACAAATTCAACTACAAACGAAATGGAACAATAATCCCCACAACTGGACCTTACTGAATTCCCTTTGTCTCACAAGACAAACAAGACAATCCCGCTTCCGTTCTCCAATTACAACACTACTTGAACACTTCCCAACACTACTTAGCCAACCTGCTAGACGATGACCAGACATAACAAAGAATAAGAAATTTTTGTTTTGTTTATTTATTATATTATGGTTACACTATTTCTAAAGACACAAATGAACATGTATACTCTGCCTATACAAGGGCAGAGAAAATAAAGATTGTTTATATATAGATATATCTAAAATAATTAGTTGGTCGGTATTTAGTCGGGTTTGATCTTCAATAATGAGATTACAAGCAGATTATGTTAAAGACTGCATGGTATAATATTCGGGGATTGAAGTGGGCAGAATCTGCCATATTTTTGAAGTATAATATGTAATATATTTTATTATATTACATACAAAATTTCGTGAAATTAAGAATATTGTTATTCTTATATAGAAAATTGGTGCTCTTCTGGACGATTGAAAGGTGATACCATGGTCCAAAACTGATTTAAATATATAGTTTTATATGCATGATTTGGAATCCAATTTAATAAAATATTAACGACAAACAGAGCGCGTTTTGAAAATTGATGCATTTGTTAGGAACTATATTAAGTTGACTTATTTATGTAAATTTCATTGGGTATTACAATAATCAGGTTTTTGATTATTGTTATTATTGTTTCATTCAACTGGATTCTAATAATACGCAAATTCGAACAAAATGAAATCCGTTATTCGACAAATGTGCGTTTCATCAAAGTTCAACAAAGTTGTCAATTTAAAGCAGCAAAAACACGTTAATAATTTTAAATCAACATTTTATTTCCATTTTTGTCCGAAAGTCAGTTTTCGGAGGCACAACCTTCGATTTTAAGACTCATTATTTGATTTTTTGATATTTTAAGGACATTTTGGAATAATTAATTGGAATAATTTTGGAAAGGAAGTATTTATAAAAAATATCGACAGACCCAACAAATAACTGTTAAAGTACTTGGTATAATTTGCAAATTTTTTTATATAATAGTCTAGTTAAGGCCTCTTAAAACAGTGTCATTGAATTTCATTTTATCGTTTGCTAACAGCTAACGCACATTAATGGTCAAAATTTTAACACCCTGTATGATAAAGATGCAAGAAAGCAATTTTTGGATAGATTGAAGCTTAAACAAAAAAAGGATCTGTTGCTTGTCATCGATAAAATGAACCGTTTAACTAAAAACTTCAACATGGGCTCCTTATAGTCATGCTCGGGCACGCCGAATTGAGGATTGATGTACCCGCAAAAAAAATCCAGCAAAAGGTCTCTTATTTGTTCGGAATGAAACAAAATTATTTGCACCATTTCCATCCTAGTTTCAACAGGAGTGGAATAAACCACATAAACATCAAATAGATTTTAGCCGGGAGAACGGGAGGGTAAAGCCACAGCTCTTCCTCCACCTTCACCTCTTGGAAAAATATTTTTTAAACCAAAACGGTTCAGTTTGGTGATGTCAAACAAGAGTAACTTTTTTTAGTTCAAGCTTCAAGCCATTTAAAAATAGTTTTTTGGTGTCCGTATTATTCAGGGCGTTAAAAATATGAGCATTAATATATACAAGCTAAGCGGCTCCCGGCAAACTTCTACAGCAAAGCGAGTTATTATATACTATTAAAATATTATCGAATTATACCAAATGCTTTAAAAGTTATTTAATAAAAACCGATTTTCAGCGTTGAGAGTCTTATATCTTGTTAGAAAAGGTTTGTAGAATTGTGTTCACAAGAAATTGTCGGACTTTTTTGACACACTGTATATGTATCGGAGGTGTGTTATGTACTCTAATAAATCGAATAAAATTGCCACTACTGTGCTACAAAAATTGTTTTTATTTTAAACCACAATAATTATGTGCTCTGCTGGAAAATTATGCCACTAATTGGTAGAAACGGTTTTTTGCCTCTCCTGATAATTCTTCTGTTATTGTTGATTTGGATTCATTCACTGCTCACTAGACATTCAAAATTTCGAAAACGCATATTTCAGTATTACATAAATTCCACCGTCGCTCTAAAAGCGAATGCTATTCTCGTAAACGATAACACCCATACGGTTACTTTTACCGATGGGTTAAAAATATTGCGAAACACGTAGATGTCACATAGTAACGAAAAGTTGTAATTTAAGCCGCCTTTTACTATTTACTATTTATTACCTTTTATACTTTCGATATTTTTCGGTAGGCATTTTCAGTTTCTAGAGCTAAGTAATTGCTTTGATTCTTTTAGCAGACCATTGTTTTCTTAATCTGTTTGAACAAGTATGGTATCAATGTTCGAAATAGCTAATACAAATCTCGTCAAGTCCAAATAGCTAATCCAAATTTCTCAGCAGCATAAATGGGCTTCCATTCAAAACAGGAAAAGCTATTTCCTCCAATTCTATTTACATCTAATCAGAAACTACTGGAACAGTTGGAATTTCTTGTGTTAATAAATTTGAATTTTTGAGTGAGAGAGAATTTTTGAGTGAAAATTTGAGTCTTAAACCGAGCTTCGTGGTGATAAGACGTGTCAGTGAGGATATTTAAAGCAAGGTCGTTTACACATCGCGCAAAGAATTTTAAGAATCTCTTGAAAAGCCTAACTCAAGAAACACACAAACTGATCCTAACTGAATTGAACAACTGCATCACAAATGGCAGAATCCCAGAAACATGGAAAAACGGCTTAATAATCCCTATACCCAAAAATGGACTGGACAATACACAACCGAGCAACTACAGACCAATTACACTACTTCCGGTGCTGGGCAAGATTTTTGAATACATAATAAAGCAGCGGCTTGAAAAAGTGATTGGAAAATATATACCTACCTACCAATTTTTATTTTGGCCAACAATATACAAACTACCCACCTAACTGACAGAAAGACAGCTCGCCTGTTTATGGACATTAACAAGGCTTTTGACAGTGTCTGGCATAGAGGCTTACTATACAAACTATACAAACTACACACACCGACATATCTACTACACACCATAAAGAACTTACTAGAAAACAGACAACTACAAGTACGAATTGACAAAATACTGTCATTTTCTTTTTCCCTTGAACAAGGGCTCCCTCAAGGATCCCCGCTCTCACCGTTTCTCTACAATATATACTGCCATGACATATACAATTACAACTTACCAGACAAAAATCAAATCGACAGATCGTCATACATATTACAATACGCAGACGACACGGCACTTATTGTACATGACAAAACTACTGAGAGAGCAGCGCAAAGACTCCAAACACAATGACATGGTTTTATAAATGGAGACTAACACCAAACGCGTCAAAAAACCAACTTCTGCTCACAAACCACAGACTCAACGCTGACTCCCCTACAATAACTGCAGACGGCCAAACGACGTAAAATACCTTGGAATCACAATTGACCACAAACTTAAATTCACTAAACACATACGAAACATCAGGGCAGAAACAATAAAGAGAACAAAAGACTTCCGATCACTAACCTACAAAGACAGAGGAATTAGCACAAACACCGCCACCAAAATATATAAAGCTATTTGTAGACCCTTGCTAGACTTTGGACATATACTCATGACCAACGGAACAGAAAAGACAAAACGTTATACACAAACAACAGAACAAATTGCACTAAGACTAATAACACGAATAAGACACCCCCAAAACCCACTACACAACCCCCCCACCCAACTACTATACGAACGCACAAACATGACAAAGATCTCGGAAAGACTCATACAGCTACAGACAAAATGGACAAACAACCCCTACAACTGGACCATACTGAATCCCCTTTGTTTTACAAGACATTAACGCTACTCGAACACTTACAAACGCAACGGACTAGTGGACAATAAAATAATTTCTTCTTGCCACTGAAGTCTTATTTATTTAATAGTATTATCAACCTAGAACAAGAGAATTTTCATATTTGTTTTTTATTTAGATTAAGACTGCATGTATTAAACAAGGGCAGAAAGACCGACAGGTCGATAGCCTTTTTTAGAAATAAAGATGTTTACTACTACTACTAAATTTGAATTGCATCATTCAGTTCCATTAACATCGTATGGATTTTCCATGATTAAAATATGTTGACCTTTTCAAACGCAATTATGAGATAATAAAATGCAAATATTTTCTGTTGCAAAATTCAAATTACTAATTTAACTTCGGGAACATTGTTTTACAATTCTTATGCGTAACTTTACGCGTGAAACAGGTTAGCATGAAACAAGTGAACAATACAATTTACGGATTTTGCACTATATTTGTTCGACGGTTTTTGTCTCTTGAGTGCTGCTGATTTAAATTTTGTAAATGAATGTGTAAAATAGGAAAATTGTCTGGATTTATAACTTATACAAAAAATATTTTCAGCTCGGGTTTTTTAAAATGAACGATAATTTACAGTTTCGGAATAGTTCGTACAAAGCGAGAATATTGTTGTCGATTTCAAGGCAATTACCTTCAAATTTTTATTTTCAGAAACTCTATAGATTATTTAGTTGAATTTAAAAAACGTGCATTTACAGCCTCATGGTGAAACTGCTTACAATTAACTTGGAAATGAATGACGAATTCATACATTGAAAACCAACATAATACCATTCGTAAAAAATTGCTTGCATTCGGCTAAGGCACATGACATTTTTTATCGATAATGTTTTGTCTAAGCTGTACTGACGTGATTTATTTTCCGTTTGTTTCTTGGGAAGAATCACAAGTCAATTGAATTCCTTGGGTTATTTTTATATCCCAATTTTACTTCTTTTTTATCTCTTTATATCAAATTTTTGTTTATATTATTTTATAAAGTTTTATAAAACTTTATATTGACCTCAACATTAAAGTTTTCATTTAATCTGTTTGTTATTTTCAATTCATATTTTTATAATTAATTGACTATATATCTTGAAGAACAGAACAGACCGATTCATAATATGTTCCACTCTTCAAACATTTATCTAAAATTAGGTATTTTGAGAAAAATACTCAATATTCAGTGCAATGTTCGGTTGTAACGTCTTGTTAGCGTCTTCTTACTATCGATGAACAAAGCGCCAGAATTCAGAGAAAAGTACTTCATCGCAAAAAAACGTTACTTAGCACATGCTATAGAAACTCCTTTGTAAAAGACAATGTTAAGTCGACTACTTACCATCTTAGAACATACTTTTCAGAAAAGATTATAAAGGAACAACGATCTGCATATTATGTAGTCAAGAACACTTACAGCGAGTTCTGTCGCAATTTTTTCAATAGCGATACGGGAAAATGTAAAATGAATACTACATATAAGCATAACTGTGAAAATTATTTAAGCGTGCCTGCATCAGATTTTTATCTACTATGTTCACAAAGTTTAAAAAGCTTTAATGGGGGCTTACTATCTCCACCCAATGCTATTGAATTAGAGCTTGTACAAACTTAGCAACAATAAACATGTCGGCATTGGATACAATCGTTATGCAAATAGAAGATGTATTATAAAAGACATATCTATGCGAAACTAATCCATACCTCTGTATGGGTAAAAGTAAAGAACATAAAATAATAAGCGGATACTATAATTATCACAAACTTGTATTAATTTCATTTGTTTCTGTTTATAATTTCTTCGAAATAATAATTATTCCTAATGGCCAAGGTTTTAGCAATTATCACGAATGATACTTATTTTTTAGAAACTTGGGTAAAATAATTATTTTAACGGTATTTGTTTCGCAGACTTGTGTTCAGTTATTTTAATGTTTGTTCCGTATCTACAATACAGGGTGTTCGTCGAGGTATTTGAGATACTTCGTATACTAATTCTATTACTTCTTAAAATAAGTACCAACATTTTCCTTTTTGCTTTTCTTTCGTTTGCAGGCAATATCCAAATGCAAAAATCATGTCGCGTATTCCTTACTTGAATACATTAAATAAAGGCATGTTCCTATCATAAATAATTTATACATTTGAAAAGATGATAAGAATTAACAAACTGACAATCAGCAACATTTTTTCAATTACAGAGAAGTATTTCTGATACCTCGGTCTACTACTAAGTCGCAAATATTTTTGTTTTTAGTACATTTAAAGCTTTAGTCCCGCGAAGGATCTGTTTAGATTTTCTAAAAACATTAAAAAGATCAGTAAATTAACTAGGTAATTAATAATTAATAAAAAGGTAACTAATTATCACTGATTGAAAAAAAGTTTCATTACCGTTTATTTCGTCAAGCATATATAAGTTATGACAAAATTTTTCAGGAATGTTCTGCAGCGAATTGCAAATTCTTTGTTAATTTGCATGTATTATTACATTTTCAATGCAAGCATGCATTGCAAGTTCGTAAGCGTGTGGGCATCATTAGTGGATAATTGCAAAGTAAGACATGTCAGGACAACTCGACGGAAATATGGACGCGAGTCGGAACTCTATCAAAGGAGCTATTAAATAAAAATAACACTCACCCTATATCGAGAAAATTATTCAAACATTGGGAAATAAAACCTTTGGATATCTGGACGTAACTATTCAATTATTTGCTAACGAATCTTTGATCATTTGCCAATCATCTAATCTCCAATATTGTGGGAATTGAAGTCACCACTCATTCAGTAATATTTTTAGTTTGTGAAATTTTCAACACTTATAAGATGGAGGTGTATAATTTTTATAAGCAACTTATTAGAAGCGCATAAAAATGTACCTTAAAAAAGTCTGTCAACATTGGATGGACAGGACAATAGGACAGTTTGGGTGCTTTCTTTGAAGATATATTTCCATAAAAACCGACTTTAAATACCATTCGCTAATGTGTAAAAAATCTGGATAAAAACATTTACTAAAAAAATTAAACGAAATGGTGTGTGCACACTGGATAAAATATCATATAATATAATTTATTATAAAATGATTTGTTAGGAGTCTTAAACCGAGCTTCGTGGTGATAAGACGTGTCAGTGTTAGCATATTTAAAGCAAGGTCGTTTACATTACGGCAAAGAATTTGTGAATCCAACCGCATTTATCGTCCAGCGAGAATATACGGGTAGAATTCAAACGAAAGGATGAACCCTGGGAGTTCGCAAGAATCCGAATCGGATTATGCCTCTCAGGATGGTGGGTTCAAAAAGCCACAATCGAAAAAACGGAGCAGAAAACCGAAGACGACCCAGCCAACCCAGCCAAGCCCCACAACGCCAACACCTAAGGCCAAACGAATAGCTTTGGACTATCAGTCTACAACCAATAAAACCCAAACAACAAACAGCAAGACAACATCAACAAGATTTACCACGTATTCGCACACATTCACAGCGAACGCATTGTCGACCATCACCAAAGTCCAACTTGCAATCAGGTGGGAGGGACTCAACCCCAACAACAATGATGTGATTATCAGACAAGATAATCACTTTCTAATTAAAACCAACAATGAGGACAAAGCAACACAAATTTTACAAAAACTGAAACAGGAAAACCTTATAACAGCATTCAAACTGCAAAGGAATAGTAACCTCCCACTAATCCGACAACAAAAGTCAGGTCACCACCATATTACACCATCATATTCAGTCGTCGCCACTGGGGTCGACCTGGACATTGAAGACAGCATGTTTCTGGAACGCCTGGAGCAGCAGGGCTTCAGAATAAGGTTCTGCAGGAGAATTATCTCGCGAGAGCGCAACGCACCCACACTCATGATGAGGTTAATAACCGGCGACATATCCACCTACGAAAGGTTGATGAACGACCATGCGGTTCATTTTTTGGGCCGCATTTTCAAAATCACCGAAAGCAAACCACCAGCACCCGTGCCTGCGCCGTGTGGCAAATGCAACCTGTTCAGCCACAAAACTGAAGATTGCAAACAATCACCAAGATGCAACAAGTGCCAGGGACCCCATCCAACATCCAAATGCGAGTCACCACTGCCAACCAAGTGCGCAGCGTGCAACTCAGAGGACCACGCAGCATGGAGCATGAAGTGCCCAAAACGACCTACAGCCCCAATCGTCGGAATCCCAAACGTAAAATAAAATGTGTAAACAAACGTACGTCCGGGATTGCGGAGACAACGACAGTGGCAAGTAGAATACACACACCCATTACAACACATGACCACATCATAAACAAATACAAACATCAACTTAACAAGACAAACAATACCAACAGAGACGAACTACTAAAAAAACTACGAAAACAATTTATAGAAGACTTCGAAATTGACACCTCCGTTGTTTTGAAGAATGAAATTTTATTTCATTCTTTCATTTTATTTCATTCATCAGAAAAAGAAATTTTCTGCAAAGAATCTAAGTGATAAAAAGACATCCACGACAACATTTTATTTTATTCGAAGGGTACTAACTTTATATCCAGAGTGGGGTAATCATTGCATTTGCTGTGGAATATATTATAAGGTCAACATTTAAAATCTATAATTTGTGCGTGTTTCAGTTATATATAAAAATTCGCAACCGGTTTTAGTGTAAATGTTTATTTTTACGACGGTTGATAGTTTAAAAAATTCAAAGAGTAACGAAGAAGGCTATAGGTCCAATCGGTCTTTCTGTCCTTGTATAGTAAATTTATAACAAAAAAAAACTCTTATTCTGGACTTATTTTTGTAAGCGTTCAAGTAACGTCGTTGTGGCAAGAGGAAGCGGGATCGTCTGGTTTGTCTTCTAAGACAAAGGGGATTCAGCATAGTCCAATTGCGGGGATTATTGTTCCATTTTGTTTGTAATTGAAGTAGTGTTTTGGCTATTCTAGTTATTTTTGTTCGTTCGTAGAGTAGTTGGCTTGACGGATTGTGTAATTGATTTTGAGGATGCCTTATTTTTGTTATTGATCAAAGTGCAATTTGTTCTGTTGTTTGGTTTTTTTGGATGCATTTATTCTTAGTGATAGTCCATAGTCCAGCAGGGGTCTACAAATTGATTTGTATATTTTTGTGGCGGTTTTTGTACTGCTTCCTTTGTATTTCAACGTTAGCGTTTTGAAGGGTTTGTCCTTTGGATTACTTTCGTTTAATCGTCTTATGCCTGTCTAGTGAATTTTAGTTTTTGGTCTAGTATTATCCTTAGGTAGTTTATTTCTTGCTTTGGAGTAGTTCTATTCACGTCTGTTAATTTTGTCGGAGAGTTGTCTTTAAATTAGTTGTGGGGTTTGGTGTTAGTCTCCATTTGTGGAATCATGTCATTGTTTCATCTGTAAATGTTATCATCATATGTTATGGTAGTATAGATTGTATAGAAGAGATGATGGCGGAGATCTTGCGGTAGGCCTTGTTCGGAGGAAAACGGTATATTTTTCGATTGGACACATTTTTAATTAGTTCTTCTTCACTGTGAAATGTGAAATTAACTGGAAAAAGAAGTTTGCTGAATAGTTTGAACAAGTTCGGGAACGCATCGTTATAAAATGTCCATGCAACTTTTTAATTTTTCTTTTTCAACCCCCGTTTACTCTTTTGGCAAAGTTTCACATTTATAAGGTTAGTTTTCACGAAGTGATGACGAATTTTCCTTATATTCATAATGATTATTACTTCAGTATTAATGGCTATTAGCTTAAGTACTAATTAGTCAAATTATTGGGTATTATGACTGGAAGAATCGGGAATATGTTTATATATGTATATGATGTTTTCTGCATGAAGTCGTTATTGTACATCTCTAAGGCCAGTAATGAAAAAAATTGTGAATAATATTTTTTCGAAGGAAATTAAAAACGTGTTCACCATGCCGTTCTATCGTTATTTGTTGATGATTAATTTAGATGTTTATTCAAATAATTTGTTGCTTTACTATTTATTGAATTCAAAGAATTTGTAACACTTAAATAACTTAATCGTACAGTTTTTTTTTAAATTTATAGTCAAATCTGTTTGGCAAGTGAATAGGAAATGTTGAATAAAAAATGTCGTACTGGAAAACAATTTCTTGACACCAAATATCATACAGAGCGGATTAGAAACTTACATGTTTCCTATGATCAATGTCCATTTCTGTGTACAACCCTCTAATCGCAACGTAGGGTATTGTTTACCTCCATAAATTTTAATCACTGAGAAATAAACAACAACCAAAATCCGTTCGGGCACACTAATTGGATGTCGACTGATGATTTTGCCAGCCCAAACAAGCAACTTATTTGTGTTATTCGAGTTGCATTAATCTGAGGGCACCTTCTTCAGCACACCAATGAAGAAATCCCTACTACTCCGATTTGCGATGTCCGATGCCGATTGCATTTCAGAACCATCGAACTCAACTCACCTTACATTTCTTACACCTGACACTGCTGACTGCTCTTCGGCCAGTGTTGCTAAGTTCTTTACAGATATTTCCTGAAGTTCTGTAAATATTCCTTCTACAACTTATTATAAGCTTTCCTAAGTTATTTACATGCCTGTCTACTTAATCGAATTAAATTCTCGTTCAAATGCTATGGTTATTAATTTTTGATTGATTATATTTAAAACAGTTGAATAACAAACGCTAATTTGTCCGTAAATGTATTAAGCGAATTCTGCAAGTATCCGTCACTAAATAGGTACATTTTTCAATAATATCTAAGATTAAGTGGGTTGGTATGTTGGTAAAGGGAGCTATTAATTGAACAAACAAGTTTTCAACTGTCGTTAGAATCATTGCCTTTCAAAAACCGAATTATAAGCAGAGATTATTTGCTAGAGTCTACTAATCTCTGATATAAGTAGCACAGCTTATATATCATATGATATATAAGCTGTGTAAGTAGTATCATCTTTTGATTGAAGGCATCTATTAGATAATAGTTTCATCTCCATTTTTTTCATTTATTATTGAAGGAAGTGTCACCATTAAGTGAGTTCTGGAAGAAGTGTCTTTAATGCTTGAGATACGATGCGGCAAAGGCTGTCATTAAACGACATGTCTTCGACTTGTTATTGTTCCATTACAGATCACTTAGTTTTCCATATTCGACGTGTTTAGGGAACGATTCCATAAAGCGGCATCAACGCTAAAACTCACATCGTTAAGATATTTTCAGGAGTGTCACCATCTAGTGTATGAACCTCTTATGCTCTCGAAAAGAATTGGTGTTCGCACAAGCTTCCTACAGTGCCTATAGGCTGGAAATCTAGTCGTATTTGTGTGTGATGAACCTGAGAACCAGAATAATAAGACATGTCTGAAAGCAGAGATCAAACAGTCAAGAATATTGGTTTATACCCATATCACATACAGTATATCACATATCACAGTTCAAAGTATATACAGGGTGAGTTTTTTTCGATGACCAGTACAGGGATATTCGGAACTAGAGCAGTTACGAAGAAGGTCAAACGGACAAAGAATTGTAGTTTTGCATGCTCTACTCGAAACCAATTTTATTTTTCTAAAATTTGATAGCTGTCAAGAGATATTAGGGAAAAACTTATTTATGGTAATTTTTTAAATTACTCCTAGTTCCGTTGATATTAATTAGACAGAAAACATTAAATAGCAAAGTTGTAGGAAATTGAATTTTAAACAAAATTCTCATTTCTCTCAACGACATTTCTCCAAAATAACTGTCATTTTTGACATATGACACAAATTTGAGTTTTTTTAAATGTTTTTAAAAAAAAATTTTTAAAATATATGTATATATATATATATATATATATATATATATATATATATATATATATATATATATATATATCTATATATATATATATATATATATATATCTATATATATATATATATATATAGTTTTGTGAACTGCAATCACTCGGACCGGAAGAAAATAATGAGGTGGAGCACCGTCCTGCTGGAATGTTAACCAATCCTACAGCAAAACTGAATTAACAGCAAAAAAGAATTAATGCGTAATGAGAGGATCAATAGTCTCTTCAAGCATCTTAACGTACGGATCCTGTCAAGTTTCCTTCAATAAATAAAGGACCAATAATGGCATTTCCAAGAATACTATCCCAATCAATACCTTTTTGAGGATATTCTGTATGTCTTTCTCGAAAAATATGCTGGTTTTCGTCACTCCAATATCCACAATTTTGTTTGTTAACATTTCCATTTAGAAAAATTGAACATTTATCGCTGAAACAGATATTCGGCAAAATATTGGGTATGGCGTAGACTTGACGACTCATGAACTCGGTACCTATAATACTATGATAGCGGCATTAAAGAACAATATAATTTTATTTTTAGGTGTCACATGGTTCGTCGCTCTAACGCTAAATGAAGCAGAAAGGCATAGCAGCAGAAGAAATGATGATGGAAGGTAAGTCAAAGTGATGATAAAATTCCAGTGCAAATGTTCATAAATTCTAAATTGAATGTGTCTATTGTCTGTGTTCCAAAAACACAACTCGAACCATAATGGAAATACGGGTATATTAAGGCTTGCCAAAAATATGGAATTCTACTTGATTTGAAACATCAATAAAAGTAATAGTGTATAACGCTAAGAAGGATTTATTAAACAACCATTTCACTTTAACATTAATTGGTCCCGATATTTAAACTTTGAAATACATAAATGCTCACTAAATGCCGTTGATTTCAACATTTTACATGTCATCTACATTTTCTAGTGCCAACTCCGGTTTGCCGTAGCCCAGCTCCTCTGGGGTCGGAACACCAAGCTCAGTTAAAGTTGGTCTGATTTCTTGAATGTACCATGGGTAGATTTCATTTACTTTGCTGCCACATTTGTTCTTGAGAGCCTCCAAAATCCTGACGGCTAAAGCCAAATCATTATTTCTACGGCAGGCGTTCAAGGCGGCAATTAATATTTTTGGTTCCGGCACCAAATCGTGACCCAATAAGTCTGTTACTCCACGTCGTACGTCCCATCCATCAATTTCAGGGTTATTGAAAAAGTTTTCATAACTGCAACAATAATTGAGATTATTGTTTCATTGTTATTACATGTGCTGGCTATTATCTCTACACTAGGAGACATTTTGGTGTCAGGCTAGAAGAATCTGCTATCTACGAAGTGTATCAAAAGACCAATTAAAGTAGTTTTGAGGATTTTAATTGCGCTACCAACAGAACTAGAAATATTTTCAATATCTACAGATTCATTAAGTCGACCTGCAAATGTACTGACATTATTGTTTGCTGCTAAAATAGTTTTGTAAATGAAATCAGTAGAGAGAAACACTTGGCGTATGATTATGATGAAATGTTAGAATGACATAATTCGTGTGAGCTACAGCGTGTTTAGAGATAGATAGGAAGGTGTTGAAAATATTTTAAAAAATCGCTACATTAAAAATAGTTTAAATTATTACGGGAAGAACTGGAATCGAACAAATCTGATAATTATGTGTTGCATACTTTAATTATTTGACGAGATTCATTTTCTACATCAGTTACAGTTTTTTTTTGGCATGGCAAAGTCATCTTTTAGAAAATTTGCTTGGTTAACAAATAAAGCGATTTTTCAGATATTATCTTGAAATATGTAAGCTCTAAGTTGCAACTAAGGCTTTTGTACTGCAAATTTTGCCCAAAAACAATTTTTCTTAATCTTACCGTTGATCGAACTGGGCGTCAGTCTCAGTGTTTTCTTTGGACATAAATCTGGTTCTACCAGCTGCCAGTGGCTGCAAACCATTTTGCAAGCTTGTTGCACTTTTCAGCAATGTATGCACACGAACTACCGAACTTCTAAGCATTTTTTTCTTGCTGTTCTAATGGAATGTTGGAAAATGGTACCGTTTTCAGTAACCTATTATGACGTAACTAGGTAGTAGGTTCCAGGTGAGGTGTTAGGTTATATTTTTTCAATCGTTTTGTCAGGTGATAAGCTGATAAGGTGAAGGTACCGAAGATAAATGTTGCTGCCAGAGTTGCCACTTGTTATAAAAATGGATTGAATTGACTAGGTGGTATTGTTGGTACTTGATCGGATTTGTAGTCAGTACAACCATAAATTGAATTTGAATTTATACCTATATTTGTAGTATCATGGCATTATTAAATCCACTCCCCAAGATTCGATAAAATCTCATTAGAGCAGCCGATTGCTGGTGGAGCAGGATGTATTATAGAAGTACTGGGAATCGATTTAGTTGGATGCAAAATTGTAAAAGTTAAAAACAGCATATCCTTTCTCCTTTGGGAACGGTTCAATTTTTAGACTCTGTATTCAATCTGTATGCTGTAGATAATCCCTAGTAATAAAAATTGAGCATTGTAGATTAAAGCAGAGATTAGTTGACTAATCTCTGATTAAAGTAGTACCAAAGGCAGCACCGTGGTTCCTATCACAGAAGCAAGTTAACTTGATTTTAATTCAGCTGCGCTCAATAAGACGGCGCTGCCTGTAACTGTAGGCTTTTATTTCATAGTATTCAAGTATCAAAACTTCTTTGATGAAATGGCAGTATAACTTTCCGTAAAATTAAATTTTAAGACGTTCAAGGAAATATTATGATGGTCATTCAAACATTATATTGATCCAAATCATTATTTTATTGGAAATTAATAGAATTTAGGCATATTGTTTAAAGTTCAAGTATTTATTTTGCTAATATCAAGTTCAACTGATACTTTTGTAATTAAATTAATTTACGTCAAAGCTCACGATAACATTACTTGCATTTTTATTATTGTATGTCATTATATTTCTTAAAAAATGTCATTTTAGAAGAAAAATTCGAAAAGGTTTTCATACATGCTTTGCTATCTATATCCAATTTAATCAGTGGACAATGTATCATACATTCACGTACACACACTTACTATTGGCCGAAATAAAATATTTGTTTTGGGTATTGAAAAAAGTGCCTGCGAGTTACATAGCCATACCCACCTGACTCTGCAACTACAATACTAGGAAACCACCATACTCCAACATTCCACGAGTCAGCAGAAGTGTTTTCCTCATTTGACTGTTTTGCATGAGAACTCATTCTTTGTAACCACGTTGTGGAATTAAGTAGCTAAATAAATTGTCGTTGTAATAATAAAAGCTTTTTAAAAACGAATTATATCGTTAAAGTTTCATAATTGGCGCAGTCGGTAGGATTGTGCAGTAGCAGTATCCAAGATTCCGGCTATTTGAGTTCTTCAACTCTTCAGCACAATCTCCAGAACCAACGGCAGAGGCTACTCCACCAAAGAATCGGGAAGGAAGAATCAACGTAAGTGCATTTTCCTTTCAATCCTAATCTATCTTCCGTATAAAGATTTCATTAGGAATAGTAATAGGGCCGTGTATCGCATACACACAATTAAAGTTAGGTCAGTCTATTGAAGACATAGTTTAGTTTGATTTTTTTTCTCTCTCTCAATTAAGAAAATAGAAAGCATAAAAATAGTAATTTTTTAAAGTGAAATATAAAGTTTATGCTTATTTATGAGTGAAGTAGACGATATTGTCAAACAATTAGAAAATATTCGTCTTAGCAAACCAGTAAGTACCAGCGTTAAAATGACTACTGCAAACCAAAATAATATGAATTGGAGTTTATTCAAATCAAAGTTAGATAATATTAAATCCTTTGACGGTGACAGTAATTACCTGAATAAATTTTTAAGTAGGTGCGAGAACCTAATAAGTACATATCTACCACTAAACGATGCTGATTTAAACAAGCATATTTTGGATTGTATTAATGAGAAACTGATCGGAAAAGCCGAAACTATGGTTGGCAATCGATCAGAACTTCTTAGTTGGGATAATCTCAAAACCGCTTTGATTCAGTGCTTCTCTGACCGAAGAGATGTAGATTGTTTAATTCAGGAACTTACAAGGACCCGCCCTCATAGAAATGAAGATTTAATAAGTTTTGGTACTAGGTTGCAATTGCTTAGGAGTAATGTAGTCCAGCGTGTCAGTAACGATACCCAAATGTCTACTAGCGATAAAGTTTGCAACATTAATCATTTTGAGAAAACTTCATTAAATACGTTTATCGCAGGATGCTCAGGCACATTGAAAAATAATATGCATCTGAAAAGACCAGAATCCCTTGAGGATGCGATGGCCTATGTTTTAGAGTTTGAGAATTTTGAGCGACTTTATGGAACTTTACGTAATAGTGAAAAATCCCAAAAATTTAATCCAAGTTTCACTAAGCCTGGATTTAACCAAAATTATTATCGTCAACATTTTCCAAACGCGCAAAGCTTTTTCCCCACCCCACAGTTTAGTAACAGCCAACCGCAATATAATCAATATCAAGCCAACAACCAATCAAATGGTTTTCAACTTAATCAACACACTAATTCAATCACGTCTACTAAACCGACATTTCCCTCTCAACCGGTAAATATTCAAAGTAGACCAACACCCCCTAGACAATGGCCCACAAATAGAGATGTTTTTGGTCCGCCCAGAAATGTATTCAGACCCAATCAGAACTCTCCAAATCAATTTCCAAGGCCTACACCCATGTCAGGAATTTCCAGAAATTCTCTTACCCCCACCAGAAAACATGGATTAAATTCTCAATATAATAACTTCCAAAGACCATTTTATCAAACACCACAGCCAATGATAGTTGAAGAACTATATTCGAACGAATACGAAGATCATTCTACAAACCCGTATTGTCAAAATTTTGAACATTTTTATAACCAAGAATACCTTGACTACCCTCAGTCAACAGAAACATACTCTGATCAATTTGAAGACCAAATCAACTTCCAGGAGCTTCAAGACCCTCGAACTTCCCAAAATACTGTCCTCGAAGAAAATGGAAATTTTTGCGACCCCAGCCCAACGAAAGAACACAGCTAATAGAAATTAACATTTCTTCATACAATGCCCTTCCATACATTGAAATTAGCAGTCTTAACATCAAGCTTTTAATTGACACTGGCAGTTTTCGATCAATTTTAAGACCCACCATTGCCGAGACTTATTTTCCACACTGTATATTTCGGTCAACCAATACTATTAAAACAGCCATAGGTAGCGAAAGCACGCAGTTTCAAGCTAATATTTCCGCGCTCGCAGAAGTTGGTCTCGACTACGAAATCAGCTTTATTTTATTTGATTTTCATGATTATTTTGATGGCGTTCTAGGACTCAATGATCTTATAAATATGAATCTTAACATTGATTTAATTAACAAGCGATTGATTGGAGCAAACATCGAAATTCCCTTTAAGTACAGAACACCTGCAGAAGCTAGTTTTACATTCTCGGTAAACCCATGCAGTAAAATTAAGAAGAAATTACCAGTTAATGTTAACGACGGGGATATTATTATAAATACCCAGAAGATGAACGACCTGATCATTCCGTCAATGGTCACCTGTGCACGCTACGGATTCGCCACCGTTGAAATTCAAAACCCCACAGATAAGACCGTTTCAATAACCTTAACTGAACCACTAAAGGTCGAGGCTTTTGAACCTGTAAAGTATGAAATTTATACTCTTGAGGCAGTCTCGCAAAATCTTGGAAATCGTAATAACAAAACGTTTAATATTAATAATCAAGTTCGAACGAATCACATGAATACCGAAGAAAAATTAGCTATCAATCGATTGTGTACGGAATTTTCCGATATATTCTATAAACCAGGAGACCAACTCAGTTTTACATCAAGAATTAAGCATGAAATCAAAACAACCGACGAGATTCCGGTGCACGTTAAACCATATCGATACCCATATGTTCACAAAGCAGAGGTTAAAAAACAAATAAATGAAATGTTAGACAAAGGAATTATTCGATCTTCCAGCAGTCCATGGTCATCACCAATATGGATTGTCCCCAAGAAAATGGACGCGTCAGGGCAACAGAAATGGAGGATAGTTTGCGATTTCAGAAAAATTAATGACAAATGTGTTCCCGACAAATACCCAATACCCAACATTAACGATATATTAGATAAAATGGGCCGTGCCCAATATTTTTCTACCCTCGATTTGGCGAGTGGGTTTCACCAGATTGAAATACACAAGGACTCGATAGAAAAAACAGCATTTAGCGTGGAACATGGCCACTATGAGTATTTAAGAATGCCATTTGGACTGAGAAATGCTCCAGCGACATTCCAACGTGTAATGGATGAAGTACTCAAAGATCTACAAAACAAAGTTTGTATGGTATTTATGGATGATGTAATCGTGTTCAGTACAAATCTAACAGAACATATTCAAAATTTAAAATTGGTATTTAAAAAACTTCGTGAAGCAAATTTAAAAATTCAACTCGATAAATGTGAGTTTCTGCGACGAGAGGTCGAATTTTTAGGACACATTGTCACACCAGAGGGAATAAAACCAAACAAAAATAAGATCACGGCAATACAAAAATACCCACTTCCAAAAACGCAACGCGAACTAAAATCATTTTTGGGATTGGTTGGATATTATCGAAAATTTATCCAGAATTTTGCAAAGCTAACTAAACCCTTAACACAATGTCTTAAGAAAGAAGGAAAAATCGTGCACACAAAAGAATTCATAGAGTGTGTTAATACTTGCAAAAATGTTCTAACAACAGAACCTGTCTTGGCATATCCAAATTTTACGAAACCCTTCGAGTTAACCACCGACGCTTCTAATTTCGCGATTTCAGGAGTACTATCTCAGGGAAACCATCCCATATGTTACGCATCTAGAACCCTTAATCCAGCGGAGATAAATTACTCAACAATTGAGAAGGAGCTATTGGCAATTGTCTGGAGTTGCAAGTACTATCGCCCATATTTATTTGGAAGGAAATTTATAATCTTCACAGACCATAAACCCTTACAATGGCTCATGTCAATGAAAGAACCAAATTCCAGGTTGGTACGTTGGAGACTAAAATTAGAGGAGTTCGACTACGAAATCAGATATAAAAAAGGCAAATCCAATAAAGCAGCAGATGCACTTTCCAGGAATCCTGTTGACCTCAATGCTCTAGAAACAGATTCATTATACAACAATATAGGAGACACCGATGAAATAACCAATGACTTTATGTTAAATCACGAAGAATTGCCAAGCTTAGATAACTTAACAGTTTCAGAGAGTTTAGGGCAAAACACCGAACCCTCAAATTCAAATAAAGGCAAAATTAATATTATATCGAATATCCAGTTAAGAACACCGAACCAAGTTAACAACCAACCGTCCGATTCCGAAACAATACACTCATCATCAGAAAATCCTATTTTTGGAATACCAATATCTGAACGTCCAATAAATATGTACAAGAATCAAATAATTATTACAGATGGAGATATCCTAAATGTTCATATTAAACAGAAACGCATATTCGAAAACATCCGTATGTACTTAACTATTTCAAAAATTAATCCCGCCCCTCACATTATCAAATTTATAAAAGAATACCTCAATCCCAAACAATCATACGCATTATATTTTCGACACGATGGCCTTGCGCGAATTTTTACAGTAACCCTTCAAAATATTTTTAAAAATTCTGCTTATAAAATGCTTCATTGTACAAAAATGCTTGAAGATGTACAAACCAGAGAGGAGCAGCAGGAGAGAATGAAGCTCTATCACACCACAAAGACTTGTCACCGCGGCATAAGCGAGCTAAAATTGAGTTTAAATCAAAGATATTATTGGCCAAAAATGTCTGAAGATATAGAAAACTACGTGAATAATTGTGAAATTTGTCAGAAAAATAAATATGACAGAAGTCCACCTATTGTGAAGTTCAATCTCACTCCTACAGCATCCAGACCATTTGAACACATACATGTCGACACTTTTAGAATGAATTACGATGCTTATGTCACAGTTTTAGATTCATTTTCCAGATACGGGCAGGCATACCCACTTAAAAGTATCACCGGAATTGAAGTTATCGAAAATCTATACACCTTTATTACACATCATGGTTTACCATTGAAGATAACTACAGATCAAGGAACGGAATTTAAGAATAAAGCTTTAGAAGATTTTTGCAAACTCTATAAAATTGATTTACACTACACAACAGCGAAGAATAGTAATTCAAATTCACCTGTTGAACGCTTTCATTCGTCAGTCATAGAAAGCTACAGATGCTTGAAAGAGGAAAATAAAGAACTATCAACTGATCAATTAATCAAGCGCGCAGTTTTGGGTTATAATAATTCTATTCATACTGTAACAAAATTTACCCCTTTTGAAATCATAACTGGTCACATTAAATCAATAAATCCGTTTGATCTCAACGATAACGCAATTATTTCAAGTTATGTGCAATCGCATAAAGAAAATTCGAATAAGTTATACGAAAAAATTAAGCAAAAGAATGAAGAAGCAAAATGTGCAATAATAACTAAACGGAACGAAAACAGATGTGAACCACCAGATTTCGAGTCACAAAATCACGCTTATATCAAAACCAAAAACCGCGGCAAACACTTACCAAAATTTAATAAAATGCAACTAATCGGGCAAACCGATATTAAATTACAAACACAAAATCACGATTATCACAAAAGTTGTGCCCGAAAACCAAAAACTAAGTTTCACTATTATTTGCAGAGAAACCAAGAAAATGGGTCTCAAATGGAAAATCCCGATTGTCCTGTTCCTGGTTCTTCAAACCAAATGGTCAATTGAAACGGAAATACAACTAAACCCCTTAAATAATCCAATACTTCCGATTAAGCTAGGTAATGCTAAGCTAGTTTATAGTAAACATACATTTCTACACTATATAGATTTAATTGAGATAATTACGCAAATGGAAAATTTAAAAAGCAATTTTCTAATACTTAAAGGCTACTTAAAGTCACATAACGGTAATAACGGTATATCATATCATCAGTTATCAGAAAATTTACTAATAAGAACGGACAACTTAATTCACATCGCATCAGGTAAACTTCAAAATTTAATACCAAATAATCGAAAGAAACGAGGCCTTTTGAATATAGTAGGGCAAATTAATAAATGGCTTTTTGGTACACTTGACGCTGAAGACGGTCAACATTACAATGAAGCAATTGCTACTTTAGAGAGTAGTCAAACAAGCGTTAACGATGAACTAAAACTTCAGATGTCGCTATCCAAAGGTTTAATCACTCATTACAATAAGACCATAACTACCCTTAACGAAAATCAGGACAAACTTAGATTAAGTATAAGGTCCTTTCAGCAACTAATGCAACAAACGATATCCAATGTTCAGAATTATCTTGGGTTTCACGGGTCAATAACGCAATTAAACCTAGATTGTCAAAACTTAATTATGTTTTTGGATAATTTAGAGGATGCAATAATGTTTTCCAAACTAAATGCGCTGCATAACAGTATTTTGTCCACTAACGAATTAACAATTATGCTAAAATATTTAGAAAACATGTACAAAGTTGCAGCAATCCCAAAATTTCAAAATATACTCTCGTATTATCAATTTTTTGGAACTCAGGTTAGTTTCTCTCACACGAAAATAATTTTTGCGATACACGTACCTATACTAAGGCCAGAAGATCTAATGTTTTTTCACCTATACCCTATTATCCTAAATCGAACTATATTCATTCCCCAATACCCTTACCTCGCACAAGAAGAAGTTAGAAACCAGCACACCAGTCAGCCTTGCTCAAAAATAGAAGACACATATTACTGCAACGAAGAGTTTCACCCACAAGATGATTGTACCAATGAACTTTTAAAAGGCAAGACAATACATAATTGCCCAACCTTCAACATTAAGTTAGTAGAGCCAATAGTTGAACAAGTAACGGAAGAATTGGTCCTCGTACTGTTAACAGAACCTGCAAAGTTAATATCCAAATGTGGTACCGATCAGTATCACCTACTTGAAACATCAACCCTTGTCAAGATCCCGAAAAATTGCGAAATTCAAATTAATGAAAAGAAATTCATCAATAACATCAACATACAAAAAGGAAAACCATTTATATTGCCGAAAATCACACTACCTCAAACGATTACTACGAAGTTCTTGGACGCACCAAACATTTCCAAAATTAATCTAGATGAAATTTATCATTTGAAGGAAATAGCCAATCAACTTTTACCAGTGACTTTAAACCAGAAGTCAAAACACCAAGAATACACCTTCTTTGGTATTGTGGGAGTCTGCACATTTCTTCTGATTCTCCTATTGACGAGCCAATGGAACCGAGTCAGAATCTTTTGGCTATCGACCCGAAATGCTTTCCATAAATCTACGGATCTTCAAGTACCAGATGATTACTCAGCAACTACCGCTTCGAAAAAACAGTCCGTTATTTTCGAATCCTGAGGAGGGAGAAGTTACATAGCCATACCCACCTGACTCTGCAACTACAATACTAGGAAACCACCATACTCCAACATTCCACGAGTCAGCAGAAGTGTTTTCCTCATTTGACTGTTTTGCATGAGAACTCATTCTTTGTAACCACGTTGTGGAATTAAGTAGCTAAATAAATTGTCGTTGTAATAATAAAAGCTTTTTAAAAACGAATTATATCGTTAAAGTTTCATAATTTGCGGCTTTACATAATTTTACATATTGCCGTAGTAAAAAAGCCCCTGTCAAATATTGTTACTTCAAATTTAATCTTTGCATAAAAAAAATTCAGTAGCGTGCTTTTAATGTATTGTTTAAGTCGTAGTAATCCTGCAAGTACCAAAGATTAGTAGTAATAACTAATAAAATAAAGTAATAAAAGTAAATAACTAATCTCTGCTGGTACTCTGAGTTTTTTTGCGTTTCTACAATGAAAAGCTTCTTTATCATCCACATATGAATGAACTATCAAAAAAATAAGGAAAATGTGGATGGCAGCTATTAAAAGAACAAACATTACAGGAAAAATGAATAATTATTCGAGTGGCTGCAACTGTCATTTTTTTCATAAAATGTGAAATATATCAAAAGCGGTTAGACTTAAATATATTTAGAATTTTTAGTAGAATTCAAAAATATAATAATATATAGGGTGTTCTATTTAAAATAAGCAAGTTGATACCTACTCCCGGTGCAACCGTTGCCATCTTGAAAATATTTTATATCGCTTGGCCCCAATGACTTAAGTATAGTGTCCAATTTTCAAATTTTTCCTGATTATAGTTTGCCAGATATAGATCGCGGCGGTTCCCGGTAGGACACCCTGAATAGAGAGCCATTGAGACATGTTTATGAGCCGTCATTTAGTCTTCATAAATCTCCGACTTACTTACATAAGTCGGACGTCTAACTTGTGAGTCCATGGACCAATGTTGCAATTTGGACGTTATCTAGACCAAAAATGCGACCTGATGTGTTAATTTGAGCTCACAATAGTATGAAAACACATTTGCATCATATTTTTGGATCATCAAAAGAAACATGTGAGTTTATCACTTTTCGAAACGTTTTCTTTAGAACAATTATTGCTTATGAGCTCGGTATATTTGTGGTATTAGAAGAGCCCGCAGCACTTAAACTTAATTATCTTCCCTGGGATGAACTGTGGAATGAAACAAGTTTTTACATTTTTTTAACGGAAACCTTATATATTATCTTTTACAGTTTTTATAATATCAATAAATAAGTGCATTCGATGTACACTAAATTAACAGGAATGCAAGCAAACGCATCTACACAAAATATATGAATATTATTTAATTGTAGATTGTATATCCTTATGAGGCAGAAACACGAGTGCACTGATAAGAGGCCACAATTTTGTCAAAATCTTATAAAAAATGGGACGTTGGATTACATGGTTTGTTACACTTTGGTTAATATCGAGAAAGAATATTTCCTGCTGTGAATTTTTGACGGACTCGGTATATATATGGACAGCATTAAACATATATCTAAGCAGTTAAGTAATGTAAAGGCTTAAAATATGGCTTAAAATAAGGGCAGCTAAAATTCTAAGTGTATCCCGTTTCACAAATACTGTCTTAACTTTTGGCTACTACCCTGTTAAAATGGCACATACACTAATTTTTACTGCCAAAAGTATCATTTTTGGACAACTTTGGATTACGACGATACAACTTTGGATGGTAACTGTATTTTGAGGATGGGAAGTCTTATACTGTAAATTAGATTTAAAAACGATATTAATGTTATTTATACAAGTCAATTGTTCGATTTATCTAACCTGTGCAGTAATGGCCCTGCCCTGGCCTAAGTCCACGTAATTTCTCTATCCATACCTAAAGCAACATAATCAAATCGAATATGGATTAAGCATAAGTCAAGACTCTTAGCTCCTACGACAAGCCTGCCTGTCCCTCAGCTGCTAAAGTCGGGGGGGCTGATTGGGCCACGGGTGGTGGTATTTCTGGAGGCGTCCAGGCTTTTACTTCACTCTGTGGACGACTGGCCGGGTCGCCTAGAATTTAAACAAAGTCTTAATAAAATTTTTGAGACATATAAGGTAACATGTTAAAAGCAGGAACAAATGACTGCACTGAGTTTCTCCTATAAAAATAGACAATTATTTTTGGCCTTCTCTAACTATCAACTTCTATATTCAAAATACGAACTAAACTGATACTCTGAACATTATTTACACATCTTCGCTTGGGGGCATTTTACTACGCAACGGGTGTTTGCGACAGTTTCGTTATGTGAAACATATTTGATTCGGTTTTGATTGATTTTGTTACTCTTTTCCACGAAAACCCTACTTTCAACCTCCAGATACAATTGTTTCATGATTTGGTCAAATATCTTCTCGTGTGTTCTCGTTGAGTGATTGTTTCGTACTATGAAGTTGTTGTATCTTTCTGTAGGTCACTGTGGTTTTTTCCTGTTTCAGTTCTTTTGTTAAAATTGTAGTGTTTTTTCCTTGTATTTAGGTGTAAAACTGACATCAAATGTTTAGGTGACTGCATGTTCTGTTGCAAAACATTGTGTGCATTCTTGCGCAATATAAATTTTTCTTGTGTACCTATCGTTTATTGTTCATTTTATTTTATTGCCCAATGGCTGATTTAACTTTTCATTTAGTCCGTTGGAGAAAGGTGAAATTACTGCTATGAAAATCAATGGTATTTTCACCTTTTCTGATAATCCTCATAAAGTTCTGTGGATTTTTTTACTGGATATTGGTAGGTTAGTAGCACTCCATTTTTTTCGTTAATTGTTACTGATATTAACAATTTTATGAAATCTGTGGGGCACTCTGAGGTCCTCACTTCAATATCGACGTTTGTGTTTGACGCAAAAATATAATGTTTTACGACCATCGAATACGAGCCATCAGAATTAGGGTAACGAAGTGTGGATATTCATCTTGACCCTTCAAATCCTCCAATTGTCCGTTCGTTGATCCGCAGGTCTTAAATGAGGCAAGGCCGTATAAGGCAAGAATACCTCTGGATTTATTCTTTATGCATATTGTGCAACAGTATATTTTTGCTCGTATAAATAGCGTACATTTTATTTTTTATTATAAGTTCTCTATAGTGCTTACGTGACAACAATACTCATTAAGATGTTCTGATAGTACAATGTTTTGTTTTGTCCATATCTTTTTATAGTAAATATTATTCTTTATTTCTTTTATTGTTTTCAATTTGTAAATATTTCTCCTTTTCTTGGTCTCGAATACTTTGTCCTAATTTTTTTAAGGTTTCCAATTTTTAGGAAATGAAAACGAGGAAAACACTCGTCTTCATTTCATTCTAGGATCGGTTTTCTACTTAAAAAGTCTGCTTCTCAGTTGTATTTAGACAAATAATATGTAAAATCGGAAAAAAGACGGAAAAAACCGTAATTTTTTTTCTATAGGCCGGTGTTAACAGTGACAACAGTTTACAACTTTCTTTCTAGCTAAGTATTTTCATAAGCTCTTTCCTGGGCACCATTTTCATTAAGCAGTGTTTTGTTTCCAAAATTTTCCTATTCGTTTAAATTGTTTATTGGTAAGTTTTGATTAAATATTCCTAAAATTGGTTGGCGACAAAGATTACGTCCACATAAATGGTAATTTTCTTGTCTAGTGATCTATTCTTCATTGTCCTTTATTGTGAAAGTTTATCTTTCCCAAATATTGCCTCATATTTTAATTCTGATTTTTTTGGAGGAACTTTTTATGTTTTGGATTTTTTTCGAGATCAACAAATAGCAGACGCAGTACTTGATTCAGTTCATTTTCTTATCACTTGCGTTATCGAAAATATATTGTTAATGGATGATCTATTTGGCCAGAAGTTCGCTTGGTATTCTGCTTCATTAATTCAGAATCTTTCTCAATTCTGTTTCTAATCACTTTCCCATACATTCTGCGAATAGTGCCCCATAAAAGCGCGCAGCATTTACGAGTGATTGAGATGTTAAATAACACTTTTATGGCAATACATCGACAAAAAAGCCTGAGCATCAATAAAACTTCAGCTGATCTGTACAGTGGACGCTCATCTTATAGCATGAAAATCTTTTTTTCAACTGCCATTTTCTGTATATTTGAATTATTTTCTCTAAAAATGCGCAGTTGAAAACAATAAAATACGTGTCAAAGAATTTTCTAAAAGAAACATTTCTGAATTTTTATCGGATTTACTTTTTACTTTATGAACACTTGTGTACGTATCATATCTTCAACTATACTTACCATCACGAACATTTTGGGTGACAGTGAAAGTTTTTCCTGTATCCAAAGGCACAGTCCAGTTAACAGGGTCAGGTGACCTCATAATAATTTGCTCAGGCGACTTCACTCGGGTTGGTTCAGGTGGTGATTTGATCACCGGTTCATATTCTATGCTATCAGGTTGTTCAGTTTCCTGATTCTTCTTCACATCAGTAGATGTTTGTTCAGACTTGGGTTGTTCCGATACTAAAGCAATTTGTCTTTATTAAAACCTTAATAATATGTACATGCTAGTTTTACTCTGATGGTACACATTGGAAGACTGAGATGAAAGTTACAATGTTTTTGTAACAATGCGTGTTCCAAGTATCGTGCCTTATTCTTACCGAAGGTCTTACCTTCGTGACTTCCTTTTCGGTTTTGCTTAGATGAGTCTATCATACCTAATGATTTAATTTTATTTGTTTTGGCCAATCTATCATCTTCAATTTTAGTTACTATGGAACTTTGTTTAGATCGGGATGAAACAGTGGTGTTCAGGGATGCTAAAAAACCCGAAACATTTGTTACAGTTCAACTTTACACACTGAGTATTTTCTCTGGTTGTCTAGAAATACCAATCTGATGCAGAAGCATGATCAGAAACCATTTTGTTTTGATTATCGGAAAGTTGCACAGCCACATAAAGTGCAAAATATGAGACAACAGATGCATTATAGACAAAGCTAAAATAGCGGGATAAAGGCATTTCCTTTTGATTTCGACATAATTAGGCATTGACTGATTTATGTTTATGTAACTACCAAAAACACATATGAACAGTTTTAGTGATTTAAAAGGAAACACCTAGAGGGTGCACCATCAGGAGGTGAATTGCTTAAGTAGCAAATAAAAAGTTCTGAAATTATCGCCTATCTCTTTTGTGTAATAAAGTACCTATATTTTTATTATTATCCAAGTGACAGCAGGTATTAATAAAGATTTTGAATTTTTTTACTGCTACTTTGCACCAAGCAAAATGTGGGATCTATCCCGACTGGTTTACTTTGAAATATTTCAAAACACATTATTCCCAATACAATATGGGAATGTAATATCCTGTTTAGTACCATGCTATTTATTAGATGTATATTAAATCAGAAGACAAACTGGTGTTTTGTTGAAAATGCTCTGAACTGAAGAGACACTTGCGAAAATTCCAAACTTTTTTACCAAAAATTCTTTTATTGAATCTCGAAAGTTTCCGGTGGGACCCTATGTAAAAAGCTTTATAAAAGCGACCATCCTATTAGGTAAATAAAAAATCCAAATGCAAATTCATCTCTAAGTTAATAATAAAAATGGTTTCTAACCGGAACAAGTCAGCCACACACATTCACGAAACTACTCTACAGGCCATTTGAGAAGGGACGGACAGGAAACACTGGTGAAATAATGAGTTAAGCGACATGTGAAGAGCAAGGGGCGACTCTTGGCACACACTGGTGATTTTAAAATCACAGAGAGGGACTAACAGTAAGGCTTTGCTTTTCGATGTTTTAATTGTATTGCAAATATCGCTCTTAATCCGTCTTCATGAACTACCATAATCTCAATATGTAACCTTACAGGGTCGAGGTCTCTTATTTGAAGGAGTATTGGAGGCAGACTTTCTCCCTTCTTTAACTGAAGACCTAGATTGTCTCTTTGGAGATTGCTTTTCCTTATTGGAAGTCTCCGTAGGCCCAACCGATTGTGATCGAACTATAACATTAATAATCCACTGTTATCACAGGAAAGCATTTAGCCTTGGTTTATTTACTATCTTTTCCCTTCTGGCTCCCACGCTTACTGGAAATTTTTAATGGCGAGCCCTTTTTAGGGCTATTTTTCTGCGATCCTCTAGAATCATCGTCTTTTCTGGGAATAGTTGGCTCTAGTTTCTCTCTAGTTGGCGATAAGATTAGCCCATCCAATTCTACAGAAGACAAATATCGTGTTTTTCTCATTACATAATAAATATTGCATTGTCAAATAAATGATAAAGTGCTTCAATCGAATTGAAGTTACTACCTAGCAGGGGCGTGCGGTCCATGGAAGCCAGGGAAGCATTGCTTCCCCTAGAATTCCCTGAAAGTCGACCCATCGAAAATTTTGAAAAATAGTCTTATTATTTTATCATATTCATTTTGTAATAAATCCCAACATCCTAACTAAAAAGGTAGAGCCTCCATAACAAATTAGGCAATGGCAATAACGCGCAAATTTTTGGGTAGTAAGCAGCATACGAAGTTAAATACAAGAAGGAAGAAAGATTGTATAGCATCACTCGTTCTACAAATTTATGAGCATATGAAAAGACAATATCATAAGATTCTATCTTTGTCATATCGGTCATCATAGGATACAGCTTGCAACGGACCGTAGGCGCAACGCGCGTCGTGATTCATCGCAGTACGAGTTTCGATATACAAAATTTTGAACTGCTTCTCGGTTCAGAGATTAGTGGACTAATCTCTCCTCGGTTAACATATAAAATTTTCCGGGTCAAATGAAAAACTATAGAGGTTAAGTTGCGAGCCATTAAGGACTGAATAACCAGTTGTGTGGATTAAATACGCACTGTGCGCATTCATCTCACGTTTGCTTTTGCAGTTTACGGAAATCAAGAATTTTTTTTTCTATTTGAATAAACATAGTAGCAGTTTCTTCGACTGATTTTTCGAAAAGCGGTATATAATAGTATATTACATAATAAGAGTTGTAAGGAGAACTCTACGTACGAATGCGTTACGACCCCATTAACTTACTAAAAGTAAAAGACAATTTTGAATATTTTTAAATACACCAGTTCTGACCACGATTGAAATGTTGACAGCAGCCCAGAATTACAAAATTTTATGCAAATTTAACAACACCTTCATATGTATTAAAAAATTGAAACGTTATACCTTTACAAATATTCTCTATCTGGTGCATTCTCCTGAAAAGTTTTAACGTTGTTTGCAGCAACATTTTGGTATTCTTGCTTTCAAAACTATCAGACTTCTCTATATTTCTCTTCAGTAGAGTTATTTGGAATAAGTCGCAATTTTTATATTGTGATAAATATCAATTATTGTTCGTAACGGAGAATAAAATGATTACATGATAATTCTTGGAAGTAAGCTAACAATACCTTCTCCAAAAAAACTTCAGATAAGCAACTTCATATCTTTGACTATGTTTTGTTGGTAGCAAGTCGTTCGTAGTGGCTTTCTGCTATTTGTATAATATTTGGTGGTGTTTAGTAACAGTTAAGGTTCAATTTACTAATTTAACAATATTCTTTGACAAATAATATGTCGGTTAAACTGAAATTAACCGTGACAGAACTATGCGTAAAATGTAACTTAGTTAGATGGGAGGTGGTGTTTTCTACTACCTTACAGTAGTGGTCGTAGGTAAAGTGCATTTATAAATTGCTTCTCTTCTTTCAAATTTCACCGCACGCCACTGCTACCTACTAAATTTTTCATGCTACTTTATTAAATTTCCAGACAAAAATCCTCAAAGAACCCTCAAAAAAAGGTGTGAGTACCATTTGAGAAAGACGGATGTCTACTGTATTACATATCGAGTCAAAAATACTCAAAAAAACAGTTTGTGCTGAGAACACATCGCAATGACTATTTGAAATTAATTTCATCAAAGTTAGGCTTGCTGTCATCGAATCAATTGACAAAATGTTTATAAAAAACAGTGCAAAATTAAATTGAAGAAAATACTGTGAGAACTGAATACCATTAGAGGAAGAAGGTTGACCATTACATTTTGTTTTAAGTACTAGCAATTATATTCCACGATTCCCTCATTGAATGTATATAAAATATAAATAAGTTGTGATAAAGTGCACGAAACTAAAAATACAACACAAATCTTACCAGACCCACCGGTGGTTCGTTCTAAGTGATGTCTGATTATATCTCTAATCATTCTAGCATTATTTTCAGCGTTCCGATAAGATTTAGTAGGTGAACTCTTTCTATTATTGTCTTCCTCTTTATCTTCCTTAGTATATGACTTGGTCATATGGGAAGCGAGCGACAAAGCTGATAAAGAGCTTCTTCTCGATACTTGATCCCATAACTCGACTTGTTTATTATAAATATCTGATAACCGCTCAGGTGCTAACTCTGATCCCCAGCCCCTATGCTGCAATGTTTCAAAATTTCATCAGTTTGATGAAAGCAAATTAAGTACTGGATAAAATGTTTGTATTAATCAGTTAGACAGAGTGAACCATCCGAGCTTACATTAAATTTTCATATTTTGGTCAAGATGTTAATTACTAAAACTGGTCATGCACTTTGTATTGTATAGGTCTTACCTTGTATTCTCCGGCTTTTTTACGAAGTTCAACAACTTCGCGGTACCAAGACGCGTCGTTATCCAAGTCTGTAGAAAAATCTTTATGTACATTTCGAATGTCCGCAACACCTCGTTTTGATGAAAATCGTCCATTTACATATTGGTATTGACTAAAAGGCTTAAACTTTTTTTTATACTCACTGTTTAGCTCTTCACGCACTTTTTCATTATTTGAACGATCGTCCACTAAAGGTTCCAGTTCGCTTGCTAAAAACGTTACGAATAACCATAATGCTTATTTTAAAATTATATTGATGCTACTATTTAACAAACACTTTCCATGTTTGTGCAGAACGTTAGAGGTTCGATGTTACCCTGTCAGGATTCATGAATGAAAGTATTTGTCGTTGGATGTTTCATCTAATTATACAATTTGACTATCTGTTAGCCATATTATCACCTCACTACTGCTTAGGTTTGTTTAATTTAGTAATTAGCTTGTATTTTTACAGGTGAAAGGGTTTGACTTAAAATATATCTATATACGATCTCGTAAAATGACAATATGATAATGCAGAATTTAAACGCAATTTCGAGTATTCTAGATTGGTTCATATATGAAAAATTATTCGATGAAACCAAATTTATAATCAACCATTTTGGATTAACGCAAAATTCGGTAGCAAACCGATAACTTTATTACTTGGCATGCTTTCGTTCATACATTTTTCATTTATATGAGCAAAGCATTCTCCTGTCGCAATGAGAGATTTAAACGTTAGTTGAAAGTGCATAGAAGAAAAAAAATATATATATATATATATATATATATATATATATATATATATATATATATATATATATATATATATATATATATATATATATATATATATATATATATATATATATATATATATATATATATATATATATATATATATATATATATATATATATATATATATATCTCAATACAGGACCAAGGCAACCAATATCACCCATCCAAGAAAACGGAATCAACACTGTGGACCCCAAAGAAAAAGTGGACCTCTTTCTCAACCATCTAGAGTTCCAATGCAGAGTAAACCTGGTTGATCACCCAGAGCAAGAAGAGGAAGTGGAAAAGATAGTGTCCGCCCACTTCCAAAACTGGCAGCCCACACAAGTCAGAAAAGTCACCAGAGAGATCATCCAGGACATCATCAAGGGGACAAAGAAGAAAAAGGCCCCTGGACATGATGGAATATCAAATGAGGTCCTCAAGAAACTACCAAAAACAACAATTGAGAACATCACCACAGTGGCAAATGCAATCTTGGACCTTCAGTATTGCCCGACCACCTGGAAGAAGGCAATAGTGGTACTGGTTCCTAAAAAGAGAGCAAACAAGAAGCTGCTTAAGTCCTACAGGCCCATCAGCTTATTGCCCATGATGACCAAAGTTAAGGAGAGGTGTATCCTGAACCACATCCAGGATATAATAGAGGACAAGAAAGTGCTGCTGGATGAGCACATGGATTCAGGCCGGGACATGGAACTAACACACTCACCGCCCGGCTGACAACAAGGATCCAACTGAGGTTAAACCGCCGAAGCGGTCTAGCAGCCGTCTACGTAGACATGTCAAAGGCGTTTGACAAAGTTTGGTACCAGGTCCTGATAGCCAAGATGATCACCGCAGGCTTTCCGGGGTACCAAACTAAGCTCATCAGCAGTTACTTATCTGGAAGCAGCTTCCAGGTCAAAATCGAGAACCAGCTCTCAACTAGCAGACATACCCTCTTCAACATATATCGCAGACTTCCCAAACTATCTATCTACCAATCTGCCAACAAGGTAGATTAAGTCAAACTAATGATGTTAGCTTTAAGGATACGTAGATACGAAGCAGTAAGAAGGATGTAAACCTTAGCTGAATAAAATATGTTCCAATGTACTTCTAAGCAAAAAAGGTATACCTATTTGGTATCCCTAACACGAACGGTTTTCGAGGTATTTGCAATTAAAGTATTCGGCGCGATACATTTAACCTTGCGGGTACGTAAGTAAAAATTAACTTAGTATACTGTGATTCTCTTTAATTAGTTTGACACTTTACAGAAATGACATAATTTGTCTTAGTCCGCAAATTTTACCACCCAATTTAAATATAAATGTGCCTTTAAATTTTCTACACAAAGATATTCTTGATTATTCACTCCAATATATTCCTGGGTTTCAGTCAATTTTATTGTTTATTATTTAAAATGTTACAAATACGTTTCGGTGTCTTTATCCACCATCATCAGTTTGTGCGTATAGTTGTTTCTACCTTCACATTTGACTGGTCACTTTCTTGAGTTTTTGATGATGAATTCTTGATTATTTGGAAGACGTACCTCTAAACATATGGCATGATATGATATTCATGCAGGATAGAGCCCCAGCTCATTTCTCAATGCAAGTGAGTAATTACTTAAATCCAAATTTTCTGAAACATTGTATTGGTCTGGGAAGTCAAACACGATGGCTAGCACAAAGGCCGGATTTTAATCCTCTAGATTTTTGTATATGGAGATACCTGAATTCCTTTGTGTATTAAGAAACGATAGATTCCCAAGACGAATTACTAATAAACATTTTAAATGCTATGGAGACATTTCGGAATAAACATAGATATTGTTCCGGAGTTGCTATTTCGAACCTTTGGATTGCAACACCGGAATAAATGGGGAGAAATTTGCTTTATTCGAAGGACCAAAGGGTTTGATATTACAGTGTTTGGTGAGTATAGTTGGGGCAGTCGCAGAAATAATAAGCGCTCTGGCCTTTTGCCAAGTGCGAAACCGGCACTGGTAACCACCGTTTATTACTTCAGTTTGCGATTGGGCTGGGCAGTTCTACCTTTGTAGACTTGTGACTCTTTGTGGTGACAGCTCTTTCTGGCGAGGTTGAGTGCACGACTGCTCTTTACTTTCTGGAGATGACTACTGAGTGTAGTCCCGACGAGTCTGTGATAACGACTGCTTCCGATGAGCGGGAGTTCAAGACTGTATGGAGATGACTATTTGAACAGATATATTTTTTTAAATTAGGGGATCGTTTAATAAACATGTGATTAAATGTAATGAAGTTAATGGACGTCATGTTGGCCAACTTTTGTCATAAGCTGATCAGTTTATTTTATTAGTGTTATTAATTTTATTTGTTGTTGTGTTTATAAAATTGTCATTGTTCATTATATTATTATTTTCCTCTATTATTCTAAGATAAGTTGTTGATAAGTTGATAAGTGCTAAATCGTATAATAATACTATGACGCCGGAAATCCGCTGTCACACTTTTTACCATTACTTATGAAACATCCTGCATAAACACGGTTTCAGAAAAAAATGAAACAGCTGAATTATTTGGATTAGTTAGCTCAGGAAATCTCGAATAAGAAATAGATGCAATAAATTCCAGATATAATGGGTTAGTAAAACTATTCTTTGAGAGTTGTCTAGCTGCTGTCCTAAAAGATGCACATGCGGGCCAAATACTGTAGGAAATTCACATAATGTTAATTTTTCGCTAGCTTCTTTCTGGATTCTCCATCCTTTAAAGTTATAGGATTTAATCCCATAGTCTCATTTGTCAATTACCAGCATCATGTATTTTTTGCTAGTAGAAAACGGAAAACAATGTTGAGTACATTGGAATATGAAATCTATTATGTCGCGATCCTCCTTGTAGCATATTCATTTCGTAAAAGAGAATTTCAACCGATCAACAAATTCTCGAAATGTCACTGAGTTCGAGTATAAGCTAGTGGCGGACCAGTATAGAATATAGGTAGCACTGTGTATTCGCATAATTCTCATAAGTCACTTAATACCAAAATACATATTATGATGCAGTAGGATTATATAAAAAGAAACTTACCATCTTTATTTTCGACATCAATCCTTTTTTTGTGAACCATTGCATTGGCATTGGCCTTCAGGGCACCCATAGATTGAGATTTTCTGGGTGCCCCGTCAACTTCATCTCTTCTTGAAATGTGAGCTGGAGGCCAAGCAAATTGCCTTCTGTATTCAGTGCTAATTTTCGAGATAGCCTTCCGCAGGAGCCCGTTTTCGCGACCCTGCTAATGAATGTTTTTTTTGTCAGTTAAATTGATGATTGTATCAACCTTCAATTAATGTCGGTGTCAAAAATATTTTTCGGGTGGAACATTCAATTAGCTATAAAACTACTACCCAAACTGTGGCATTTGCTACTTAAAAAGTACGTATAAGTGGTTTATTGTCAGCACAAAAAAGAGGGTGTTTGATTCCTCATCCATACCATCCAATTTGGTATATTATTATTTTCAAAGCATTTCCCAGTCTGGATAGTAATCTATTTATATAAGTATGCTTTGTCCGTTATACTGAAAACTTCCTGGCGTAGTTTCAAATACAAATAAGACCCCGAAAGCCATTTTTGAATGCTGAGATTATGTAAAGCATCTTGTAGTTGTACACCTTAGGCCTTTTTACACTTGATAACTGGGTTATTTTTATCAAAGTATATGCCAGTTTTAGAATTTCAAATGTACAAAGACGTTGTAATACAAGAACTTCCAAACGGGGTATCAGGTAGGGAATCTTTCAGCCTGGAGAAACAGAAATCGATCTTATCTTTTACCATATTTTCCACGTCCGAATCGGACTCTCTCCTGCGTTCTCCAGGTTCAGTTTCGTGTTCGATTCCCCGGCGCGGTCCCTCCGACTTGCTGCGTCTTGAAGGCCTCCAATTCGGACCGAACCGCTCTTCCGACTGAAATTAAAATGAATACATCTCTAACTCATGCCCCATCGAATACTGTTCAATTTCTGCATGCACACCATCGGGTATTTTCCACAAATTAGTGTCCTTTTGACAGATATAACAGATCGCATTTTTCGCTTCCTCTCACATTACGAAACCATCATGATGACACTATAATCGAGACCCTACCATCTTCAATAGTCGTAAACGGTTTTTAATCATGTTTTCTAAATAGGCAATTTGCACAACTATATAGAACTATTCTTATTATTGTTGAAACACATAAAGAGAGTCAAGAATTGTTCTCGACTGTTAAAGCACCGACATTTTTATGAAAACATTTCTAATTGAAATAACTGTTAATCATCAAAAATTTCGTTATGTTTTTCTTGCATTACCATCAAAATACCGGAACTACTGCTAGTACTACAACCTCATTGTTCTTTTCAACTTAATGATTGATTAATAATGCACATTAGCATTTTAACATTAATAATTCAATTAAATTATTGATTCATTCGTTAAAAACACGCAGTTGAATGCCTATAAAATATTAAGAACGATTCAATTACCATTCTTGCGGCAATAATTAATAGTGCTTGCTTCTCTTTCTTGCGCTCATTGATATGCTGTATCTTCAAATAAAAAATGAAAAGAATACATTGATCTGTTCAAGAATATGTTGTATTTGTATAGTTATACAGGATGTGTCACCGTGGTTAGAAAGTAATCGTTCATACCAAAAGCACTGGTATAGTGAACTTTGTTATCATTTATTTAATCATCGCCCAATCATTCTTTAAAAATAAACTATTCCTAAGTTTTTAAGGCGAAAGTACATAGTTTCTTATCATCCATCCTGCCACATGTGGATTCAGTTGTCTGCTTTGCCATTGAGATCGATTGAAACGCGTCATTCATATAAATATTGAAGTCCCCCAAAACATTTGCCCTACATTGTTTGGGCAATTGAATATTCTTTGCTCCGTTACTCGCTATTGTGTGGCTTCATTTTGAATATAATTGAAGTTGAATGTTTTCACACAACTAATTTAAAGAGGACAAGGCCTGCCGATCTAAATCTGAGCTCATTTTTATTACGTTGGTAATAGTTCGATCTATTGATCTGGATTTGGGCTCAAATGTTTTTGAAAAACACACTACATACGACTAAAAATTTCATTGACTTGTCTGAACAGTATTTGCAAATATATTGTTTCTTTTTGGAGTTACCGAAGCCTACTTTTATCATTTAGCCAATTGCTGAATCTGAAAGCTTTTTCACATTATGTTTAAACGAATATTAATTCCTTTATAAACAAACAATGATTGGTTATGCAACAATCATACAGGGTGTCCCATAAGTAATAGCTGGAATAAAAATATAACGATTTAGCACAACTTACTTTAGAAGAAAAGTCTGAGCAAACAGGAATACAGAAAGTCAATGTTATATTTTGGAAATGGCATCGTAACAAGTTGGAATGTTTTACTGAAATTAGATATCAGGGGGTTTTCGAGGGTGACAAATTTTATTTTCAGCTAATACTGAGCTCATAGAGTGCGCCACATGCAACAAATGAATTGCTTTAAAAGTGCACAACCAAGTGACAACAGACACCCGAATATATGTTTTCCAATATTTTATAGAGCCCCAGCTCATTTCTCAATGCAAGTGAGTAATTCCTTAAATGCAAATTTTCTGAATCATTGTATTGGTCTGTGAAGTGAACACCATGACTAGCACAAAGTCCCGATTTTAATACTATAGATTTTTCTTATGGGGACACCTGAAGTCTTTAGTGTATGAAGAAATGATAGATACACGAAACAAATTATTAATAAAAATTCAAAATGCTGTGGAAACATTTCCACAGCACATAAGATAGTTTAATAAACGTGTGATTAGTGTGATTAAATGTTTTGCAGAAATTCACTGTTATTTTGAACAATTTTCGCCAAAAGCTGATAAGTTCTTTTGCTAATGTTATTAATTTCATGAAATTGTTATTAATCATTAAATTATTATTGTCCTCTATTATTCCATCTATAAATAAGCAGTTTTTTCATAAATGCATCGCACCGAGTACTTTAATTGAAATTGGCACTTATTATCTCTTATTATATCACTATGAGCTGTCTTAAAACTGAGTAGATAATCAAATTTGCTACCCTTGAAAACCTCCCAAAACCTAATTTCAGTAAAAAACCCAAGTTGTTCGTGAGTTATTTGAAAAAGACCATCTAAAAATAATTCTGACCTCTTGTGTTTCTTATTTTCTAGCTTGCTTCTGAGGTAAGTTGTGGTAAATGGTATTATTTTGACTTCAGAATAATAACCTTGTCATTAACATTTGGCTGAACAGAAGTTTCGCAATTGGTAAACATTACTGGAATTAAGCGATTTGTAGGCAAAAGGAGTAGAATGTTTAATTATCTGCCATTTTTGGGTCCGGGAGTTGAATTTGATACTTTATGTGAACACCGCACATTCGTAAAGTTTCTTTATAACATTTGAAGTAAAAATTCTGTTGTGCAACAACAAACATAAATTTAATCGGACTATTCATCAAGTCAATTTTCCTCTGTACCAGATGTCAAATACATAACTTCAAAGATAAATGTTTGGGGAAATTATTAACTGAACCCATTTTACTAGAAGAATACAAATGAGTAAATTTCAAATGATACATTAGGAATATTTAAATAGATATTTTCCTAACCGATTGGTGACACATCAATTACTCGTTTTATCCTGTTAACAATGAAAGTCATTATGATTGAGTATCTCACAGTAAAAGGTAAGTAATTTTACGATACAAAAAAACAGATAAATTGTCATATATTTTAAAAACCGAAAGTCATTACAATTAAACCGGATATAAGTATTAATGACCCTGCCCTGTCAAGAAAGGAACAGGATTTCTTTTATTATCCTGATTACCATTTATTGGTATCCCGGGAATAATGGTAGTCAAACAGGTACATACTTTGTCTGTCCATGGTTGAAATCATCATCGTTATAGGCGAAAGGAAGTCATGATAGTTAACATATTACAATCTTGTTATATCTGTCCTAATTTGTGTACTTATCTACAGGGTTAAAAGTTAGTTTTAAGGTTTCATTTGACCATATATGCGGCCCACGCCAAAGTAATTCGTTTGTAATTAATTAAGAAGCTATATACAAAAATGCTTAAAGTTGAAATGTAGCTGCGTTAATTGAGTGCACAATACCATAGGTGAATAACCCTGTAGATACCCGCCATCTAAAAAAATTCATAAAACCATTTCTTCTATAGGGAAACGTATTCATTTTAAGATCGTAGCAATTATGTTATACCACTACATGCATTTATTTTCAATTTGCCATTGCAAAAAAGAGCCTGATAAATATTAAGACGGCTACCTTCGTGCAGGTGGAAACAATTTAATTGGTTTTAATTACTTGCGCCGTTATTATAGAAAATTAATTACTTACTTAATATTTCACTCAGACATCAAATAATTCGGTTTTCTTTAGAGCTAGCGGAGAGAACACAGAATGGAATGATCTATTTTTTTTAACGGGAAGTATGTATGCATATGATCTATTTTTAACTTGATGATGCAAAATTTTGTACGCAAAACGATGTTCCGCTCCAGTCATGAAAATTGGCATTTATGGTCTAAACAATATATATAAGCCTTGATAGATATAGTGTGGTATGTTAACCAAAAACCGCCAGTATTTTACATATGGAACAAATAAAATATTTCAGATTATTTGCCTGTCGAAATTTCTTCTATCTAATAACACTAGGGAAAATCCAGTATGTGTCTTCTGGATATAATAAGAAATTTGAATATAATAAACCATATCCTTTTATTCTCAAACATTTTACGCTTGGCTCCATTACCAATTGCAAATGTCCATTGTAATGCTTTGACAGTTCACATATCTTCATTTCATTCACAAGAATGAATACTGAATTAATGATATTGCTATGTGAAACTACCCAGGTGGAACTGCGATAATTAATTATTACCTATCAACTTCAGTTGAACAAGTACAAGTATTACAACGTTTTAACCACCATTTTTATTAAATATATTTACTTTGTTTAATGTGACATAATAAGATTGGCTTACTGTACTATAATGGGTAAATGTCCGCATTTTATCAGCGAAGCAGCAAATATGTTTTCTTTTTATTATTTGAAAGTTTAAATTTGTGAAAAAATTCACCAACAAATTATGTTAAACTTCGTATAATCTTTGGACCATAAAGGTTTTAATACGTTTATGAGATTGGTTGTATATTTCTGTCTTTGATCATGAGATAATTCACGAAACATTTTTTTTGTAAAATTTATAATAAAGAAATATTTTTTGTTTGTTAACTGTCTTAATAGATAGGTAATATTGAACCAAGTAAGGAACTGTTATATTCATAACCTGTAAAAATAATGAATAAACGTGTAACTTAAAAATAGCAGATTGTGTAGTCGAAGGAGTCGTTAAACAAACTCCATTCACACACGCCATGCAATATTAGATTTACCTGCTAGTTTTGACATGAAAGAAAATTAAATACAACATTTGTTTGTTATTGATTAGATCCGCCATAGTTTCTAGTTTTTCGTTACATCATAAAGGATTATACGTTATAAGCTATAAGTAAAATACATATTCCTTTATTAACTGATTTACCAGAATAAGACCATCAGAAAATAGTGGCTTCTTTAATACCTGTCTTGTTAAATTTTGGGCTTAAAATCATTCTATTACAGAGCGTTATTCCTAAGTTCATACTTTTTCTCTGTGGATAGAAGTCATTGGAGCAAGAATTTTCAAATAACTTTTTTCAAAAACCTTACAATTAAAATGTATACTAGAAAGTTGCATCAATAATTGAAAAATGATCCATCGATAATGTCGAACAACATTTTGAAATGATGGCAACCACACGCATTACTTATATTTTGTACAATTTCATTTTATTCGTGGCGATTATATCTAGTAGTCCACTTCCATTTCAATTCAGAAAATCGTTTAAACTAAAAACGACATAAAAATTACGAACTCATCCAACACCTAATAGTTTTAAAAATCTTGTTCATCGAGCCAGAAATGGAACCCGTGGAGGACCAGCAGAATACCTCAAAAAGTGCAAAGAACGCACCGAATAAAATTTAAAATTTTGTTAACAAGTTCCGATCCAGCAAGAAGCAAGAATGTTTGCTGTATTGATAATGTCCTTGCAAGTCGAAGAAATCATTTTCAACAACTATTTTTTAATAAATTTGTGGGCAGCCATTGTGAAAGGATTGTTTCTCGGCCGCACATTTTACTAAACCGTTTGATGGGAAGACATTATTTCCATGTCTTGTCCGTTCTTTTACAAGACGTTTCTTTCATTGAACATTAGATAACAGATGTTACAGGCCGACCCTGCTCATTTTAGAACAGAAGTGTTCTAAAGTTTCGGAACAATAATTTGCCGAAAACGTGGATGGTGAATTGGCCACGAAGGCCGCCAGACCTAAACCCCTGCCATTTCTTCTGTGGTGTTTATGTTTAAGTTTCGTTTACAATTCGTAAGTGAGCAGGCTACTGCAGCTATCAGAGATACCTCGATTTTCTTATTACGTTCCCCCCAGGAACAGGGGTGGCCTCGAGCAGAACGATTTGTGGGCGTTCATGATGACAACTTTGAACATATTTTTTAAGTTAAACCGAATCTTCGATTGCCTTTGCAAAAAATAGATGCAGATGTCTCATTTAGAAGTTTTTTCAAAAAAGTTATTTGAAAATGTTGTTCAGTTCATTGAGGTCTATATAAAGTTAAGAAACGTATCAACTAAGGAATCACCCTGTATATTTCAATTGGCAACGTTACAGTTGCCTTTTTATTTTCAGCATGCAATTTAGTAGAGAAGCAAAACCTGATGAAATGGACTAATTTGAGACTTATAGAATCATATAATTGCCAAGGACTTCCTGTTTCCTTAATAAGCAAAACCCCGGGCAGGTTTGGCCAATTATTGGTAACTAAAAACAGTCCCTTATCATTATGGCGAGACCCGAAATAGCTCCAGAGTTTGTAATTTGATTTGGGAAGTGCAAACTTAGAGTTAGCAAAAGCCATTCGTAAGTCATTATGAACAACTTTATATGGAAATTAAGATTAAAATGTCACAGGAATTTCGCTATTCAAATGCAGCTTCGCCGGGCAAGTAATGAAGGAAGCGCAATTTTAAATTCAAATTAATTCCTCACTGCGACCATACTATTAATAATTAATTAAGGTGGCCGGCTAATGAGGGGAAGTGGAAGCGGGTAGCTATATGCGAAAGGCTAATTTATTAGCAGTTCCTCATGTGCTAAAGTCTATTAATTAATATATCAATATTATCCTTACCTTAAAGTATATTGCATAAAATGTTTACAGTAGTTACTGGAGGAGATACATCGTTCTTGCATACAATTGCGCTGTCAAGTCTTCTGATGCTAGATTATTTCTAGATTAAATTTTATGACGATATTACTACAAATGGTTAATCAAAGCTCTATAAAATTTTCGAAAAGCCTAAAATTGATTTTAAAAGGCTATTAGCCTATACGATACGATTTGCTTGAGGCTCTAAGAAAAAAATGCAGTGTATTGGCGTCTCCCATGAATTTCAGGAGATTGTCTTGTAGTTGGGACGACATGCAGGCAAGCCGGAGAGCAAATTTACTTCTAAGTACTTAATGGCCTAAATTTTTAATCAAATCAAGCAGTTTGTTTGCTGTAGGGATTTAAAACGTACCAAGTTTTAAATTTGAATAAAGTGAGGATTAGCGAAAAAGATCAACACAGCAAAAAGCTATAGAAGGGGTTGACCAGAAATATGCGACAACCGCATGTCGTTCATCGCATGTTTTTTTTCTTTGGAAGAAAGAGGGAAATTGGGGAATGGAACATGGGAACTATATTCCAAATAGTTATCGTAGATACCAATACGATTAGTTGAACCAAATTGATAAAACAGAGAATTTTCCATATACTTGTAGAATTTCGAAGCACGCAGGATGCTCCCACCATATTACCCAGTAGATATTAGCTGATTAATTAAAATCTATTTCAGTTTCGCCCAAACCAAAATTCGAATCTTGGCTTTTTCTAGAATCGTCGAAAATACCAAAGATTTATTGTTTCAAATTTTAAAGAATTACATCATATTACTTTACCTACTTAGTTTAGCGTGTGCTATACGACAAATTAAATGAAGTTAAAAATGTTGGCTTTCTATATTGATGATTTAAAATACGAAGCGTTATGCTATCTAACTGTGTGTGGGCGTAAATACTAAAATTTTATACAAAATAGGAGACCCTACGAGCAGCCCTAAAATATACAAACAGTTTTTCAAAATACATAAGAAAGTAATACTATTAGGGAGCCAGGGAAATTTTATTTTTTATTCCCCGGAAACAAATATTGAAAAGACCATTTATGTAATATCTCCTGACAACTCCAAATTATTCAGTTCGTATTAGGTAAGCAGTTTTTCCTTTTCAGGAGGGATTATATTTGTACCTTTTAATATATGGGAATTTCGAAACAGCGTTGCTTTGTCTTCGGATAAAATAATTTTTTTCAGTTCATCAGCATCGCCTAAGGAATAATGTATATTCTTTCAAAAAACAAAAGTGTAATTGATTTTCATCTACAGGGTGCGCCATTAACATGAAATAGTTTGATTGTCTCTAAACGGTTAGAGATAGGCAAAAAACGCCAATATCAATATCTTAATTTTGTGATCTGCATATACTAAAATAATTTTCAATTGTACATGGTGGCTCATAAAAGAACTACCGAGTTTACCTTTGTTTCTTTAAATAGCACCCTCAATTAGTGGACCGTTTGCTCGTATCGTTAACTGATTTTTTAAACAAAATTGTTCTTTGCAATGGGTTTTTTCTGATTAATGAATTTCTTGCAAATGGTGAATTATTCTAACCTGCTTTATTCTTCCGCTTTTGGAGGAACAAATGAGATTTACTGTTCCTACTTCAAAGTTTCATATGCTGCCCAGGTGCATTTTGTACGAATTATTAAAATTAAAAATTTCAATGGACTAAACCTTTTTTTAATTTTTTTGCCTGTCACTAACCTGTATACGCCCGGGAACACTCTGTATAAGTTTCCACCTATAAAATGCAAGTATTTATAATATATCTATATTCTCCTTAATCATGTTAAGTAGTTTACTTTCAATTTGGAACAGAAGTAAGACCATAGGTATTTTATTGCGTTAAAATATTAATCTGTTCTTGTATTTTATAAATAGTTCATGACCCTTGTAAGAAATAATGGAGAAATAAAAGAATAATAGCAAATTAAAAGGTCATTATACATATCAGATATATTTTATATTTAAAGTATACAGTTAATTTATTATACTTATAGAAGTGCAAAAGATAATACAATTAAGTTATAATTTTGAGCAAATTTACATATTTTAGCATACGAGTACTTGTTATTTTCAATATGCCGTACAATGAGTTCTAAGTCACAAATTATAAAACAAATTTAGCCATTACTCCTAGTAAGCAAATTTTCTCTCCCTCTCTCTCTTAAATTTGAAGAAAGTTAATTAAAAAGTTACATTAACTGCAAACTCCCAGTGAACCCTTTCTTAAAACTTATTCTTAACAGTGGTGAAGGATAGGCACTAATAATAAAAAACTAATATACTAGAAAAAGTGAGGAGGAAATTTCTAGTAACAAAAACCGTTTTGCAGGGTGGAAAAAATAATCTTTCAACCTTAGTTGAAACACCTAGTTAATGAAACATGTGCTGGGAATATTACTTTATACGCCCCTATTTTCTTTGAGAACAGCACGAAGAAACAATTAGTAAAGCAAGCAAGGATTTCTCAGCTTGCGAGTTGAAAATTGCGTTGATACATTTTTTTGATTCTTCACAATTGTTTTTTGGGACGTTTTAAATAAAAACGTGGAACTTTCTAGTATTACTTGTTCGTGCCAATTGTTGTATACTTATTTTAGGACCATCGTATAAATCTAAAAGCTACACCTACATATGTGCGGTAGAAGTATAAAATTGAGTGATCAATATTCAAATCGAATTGACAGTTGATGAATCGAATGATCGAAGATTAATCAGCTAACCATATTGTGAAAGTATCCACTGAAATTGGTAACTGATAACGGATTATTATGCCAAATGCATTTGTGAGCAAGCCAATTAGCCATATCCATTATTGAATTGCCCAGAATTGATTAGCTGTACCTAAATGCTTTCACGCTTCTGGATTAATGAAGAATGAGAAGCGTTCCAGGTGGAATTACAGTACGTAATTACTCCGTAGAATGTAATTTAACCAGATTATCAACTTTTAGACAGAATTGCAAGAGAATGTGGTGGTTAAAAATATTATTTCCGATAAATTAAGTATGATTTCATAAATCATAAACCTTATCAACAATCAATTAATAATCATAAATAAATTCCCAGTTTTAGTATGTAAAATAATTAGTTATTATTATATTACTCTATTTAAAGTGCATTGAAAGTACAAAGGAGTCGACAGACAATGCAAATTAAAACAGTGCTAGGCTGAAAGAAAAAATAGTTATGCTATTTTAGCGCTATTTACCTAATATACATGTCTTCTCCACTTTCATTCTGGGTAAATTTGGCGCTTGTCTTTGTGTTTTTTAATAATTTTACTTTTTTTAAGCCTTAACATTTGCAAAGAGAGCTTATTTTGAATGAGGATTTGTAATACACAATATGATAATCAAAATAGTGAGGCTTAAACATATTTTTATTGAAACTGGTGAGTCCTTTTCCGACGTTTCGCAAGTCCCTACTGCTTGCGAAATCTCTGGCAGAAATTATTTTCCACAACGGCCTAAAGGCCTCAAAAAATCATATGATTTATTTGACATTCCCTTTTTCTATTTACCTTCATTACTTTTATTCCTCATTTTTTTGTTATAAATATTCAATGAAATTGTGGATATTCGCGGATAAATTTCGGTGTTATACTTAAAATCCTTGAAATTGTGTTTCACGCTAATGGAGTAACTGAGTTATCATCCTATTACACCGTATAATCCTCAAAATTTAATTACGCGATTAATTAAATTTTGAGGCCATAAAATTTATCTGACGATGATGAATATATGGGCAAACCAGCGCATATTAACAGCAAAAATCGTCAAAATTAATGATTCATTATCCCCCTCGAAAAAACCGTGAACAAAGAATGTTTTATATAAAAATTGAAGTTTTAATTTTAATACAAGTACTATAGAAGTGGTTCGTATATGGAGATATTCGTAAATATTGTAAAATGAGTAAAACTAAAATGAATTTTCTATAGAAATAATGAAGCAAATTTTGAGAAGTCAACCAAATTATTTTCGACTATGAAACCAATGCAACAATCTAAGACTTCGTAAATCAATAAATTTCGAGAGAATACCAAATAACCAACAAACCCAACCCAATCATCGATAACTTAGAACGTCGGATGGCATCAAATTTTGTGGTTACCAATTCCGGTTGGGCAACATACCTGCTAGTTTTATCGGGCCAAACCCAAACAAATATTCTGATGAATCAGACAGACAAGAGTTTTAGATTGCGGAACTCAACTTTTTGAATTTACTTACACTTTTCTCAATAAATCAGCTTACTTATTAAACCAACTAAATTGGAACTAAAATATTGATTAATTCAAACAAAAATACTTTTTCCTTTACCTAGAACGAAATAATGGTACAACAGCGCTTTTTTACAAAAAAATTATTATTAGCAGAAGTAAAACATGGCAAAAATTGGAATTTTATTTAATTTTACCTTGTTAAATAACAACTCGAATATTAGTGAAAGATAATAAAGTGTGTTGTTAAAATATTAATTAGAAATAAATTTCTAATTAATCGTCTAATTCTAGTATTTCTAGTTACTGCGTGTTTATGCAAAACTATTTGCTGGCAATCGTTTTCAAAGGTGATTCTATAACTATCTCCACATCGGTGTTGAATCAATCTATCGCATGTCTAATATGCATAACCCTGCATGTAATTAAGTACGAATCGATGTATCATTTTCGCTAAGCGCCTTAAGGTAACCCCTTATATCTTGCAGGTCTTCTCTGATAACACAGGAATTCTTAAAAGGACTTTCCTAGACGCCAGGAGGAAATTAATACCAAACAAGTAAATGTGTTCGGACAATATGCATATCAAATATATGAACTGCTACCACAAGCGTGCTGGGAAAAGCGTTTTTAACTTACCCTAGCTCGCGAATCAACCCCTCCGTTTGCGGTTACCCCATCGCTAACCAGAAATTCGTGATGGCGGTATGCAAGGTCGGGGTACTTTTTTCTTCGGGGCATTACTGGTTCTTGCTTTTGGGCTGCAATATTAAAAAATATTCGTTGAATATTTATTTACTGTTAGTAAACATTGTGTCTTGTCAAACAGAATGCATGTGAAAAGTGAAGTCATTACAATTGTGCTTCTGTGTGAATTGGATTAGTAAATTCATCAGAATAAATAAATCGGGAACTCAACAGCTCTACAGACAAATTCAATTTGGGAAAAATGCTTCTTCTAGTCCCATTAAAAAATAGTTTAAGTAATTTCATATTCGACCAAAAAGTTCGAATAATGTCCTTTAGGATCAAAGACATTAATTCTTCAGTCGTTATTTTTGATTTTGTTTCTAATATTAAAAACTTTAATTTACTTTCTGTTTTGATTCGTCAACTACCAAAGAAACATAATTTTGTCCAAAAAGTTTTAATTACTTTTAACTTTTCTCCGAATCATTCACACAATAGTCTACAAGATGTCATCAGATATCTTGCAGCTGTAATTGAGTAACATTTAATCCGGAATTTTTTCAAATGTTCCTTAAAAGGCATGACAACGTTTTAAGTAGATGAATGAATATGTATCTGCATACTTTATAAACCTAGAATTATTTACAAATCGCAGTTTTTGACTAAATCGACCAAACTGAATTTGACATGCCAGATATGGAAATATAAATAGCAGTTTACAAAAAGAATCTCCTGAAGTAGCGAGCCCAATAAAAATTATTATTACTTTTGCTGCGACAAAGTCACAACGTCAATTATTAAGTAGAATTAGACACTTTAAAATATATTTTTTATTAAATTGTTTCTATCCATAGTTTTTGGCAAATTTACACATTTTTTACGACGGCGATCGATCTATTCAGACCATAGGTTACATAAAAACTATGGCTAATAGGTTACTAATTCCCTATTGCTGAAGGCGAAGCGGATACTATTAATCTATCTAGGTCGTTCTTGGTGAGATTATTTTATTTTATTGCCACATTTGCCATGTGGATATCCCTCAATGCAATCGAATGAATGGCTCTCCTAGAGAAATTGAGACCTTTTTATGACAGAAGCGGCCATTAACCAGTTTAAAACGTTTCCTGGAAATGTGCGGACGTATTGAGGAGATAACGTATTATTTATTTTTTGCCCTGTTACTTTGTATTATCACTTAGTGTAATTGAATTTTATAAGAACTTAAAGTTTTATTACTTCAATTTCCAAAGCGTCTAAACACTGAGAAACGATTGCATAACCATCCACAAATAATTTATAACAAAAAAAAACTTTGCAGGCAATCTAATGAATTAAATCAAATATAATTCTTATTACGATACCCTACCTAAATGACCTGATACACATATTTCTCACATACATACACCCACACTCCAACTTAGAACAAAACATATTGACCAAAGCAAGTATCTATAAATATGCAATAATTATAGGCGACTTTAATCTGAACAAAAACAACACGAAACAGTTTAAAAGATTTCTACAAAATTCGGACTTTATAAAACAGCACACCCCACCAACTTTTCTGATGCCCGCAAACCCAGACTCAACACCAGACGTTCTACTGCACACAAGAAACTTAACAAACACCATCAACAACATAAACTTAACAAACGAACTTGGATCCGACCACTTGGCTATTACGTTTAACATACACTTACAACATACGCAACCTACCTCCAGTACACTTCCTATAGAGAAAAAGTTAAACCTAACAAAGACTGACATAGACAAACTGAAACAACATATACATGACTACATATATTCAATCGCAAGCACATCCCATTTCAATAGAAACCATACAACAACAACTTTCACTAGCCATAGGAAAATTTAGCCCGGAAATAAAAAATGCTTTCTACCGACATACACTGCCCAAATTCATACTAAGACTCATAAAACATAAGAGAGAACTGTACAGACTATATACATACACTCAAAATAACGACCTAAAAAAGACATTGAACCAACTTAACAGAAATATTAAAACCTTGATTGGACAATACCGACAAGACAAATGGCTAGAAACATGTAAAGAAATAAAAAAAGACAAAGGCAAAACAAACTGGCGAAAAATTAAGAAACTAGCGCAATACAAAAAAACTAACACTACTGACACAATTGACGAAAACGGAATAGAACGGTACACAGACAAAGAGAAAGCTGACGCGTTCGCCAGACACTATCAAAGGGCCTTCAGCATATCGACAAACCCTAACTTCGACAATGACAACTGGAACTTGATCAACGACTGGTACTTGAACTATTTCAACAGCTCACCAAACTATACATACAAACTGATCACAGACACAGAGTACGATTAAGCCCTAGCGCATAGCAAAAACACAACACCGGGAAAATATAAAATAAAGGCCAAACTCCCACAACAAACACCAAAAACAACCCCTACAACTGGACCATACTGAATCCCCTTTGTCTTACAAGACCAACCAGACAATCCCGCTTCCGTTTCCCTACATCAACGCTACTCGAACGCTTACAAACGCAACTGACTACTGGACAATAAAATAATTTTTTCTTGTCATTAGAATTGGAAAGTTTATTTAATAAGATTATTAACCTAGAATAAGAGAATTGTCATCTTTGTTTTTTGTTTAGATTAAGACTACATGTATTAAACAAGGGCAGAAAGACCGATAGGTCGATAGCCTTTTTTATAAATAAAGATGTTTACTACTACTATAATTCTTACCTCTCACAAATATGTAATATCGTATACCCTAAATTGGTTGATCGTTACTTGAAATACAAATTTAGTATTGAGTTTTCGAGGTAATGTATAAATTAATAAATTACTTTCCAGGGGACAATAGAAACAATTCTCGTATATGAAATTCATGAGGTTTTCGTCACATTCGCGTCCGTGCGGCAAGACATAAAATATTATATAGAACCTGGATCAGCGTCTGGCCAAACTTGTTCAAAACCCTGAACAAAGCCAATTTTAAAATAGTAAATTGAACCCAAAAGACGCACATTTACTGTTGGTTGTCGGACCAAAATCAAATAAAGCGGGATGAATACTCCATAATTAGTCGCAATTATAGTAGAAACATCACATCTATTTCTGACCAAATTCAAACTAAAGTTTAAATATAAAAATCCAAAATGACCAATACATTTGAAATAATTTACCCACTAAAAATATAGATGTGCAAATAGGATAATAAATTATAGAATCACCGCACATGGCAACATTAATCAGTTTCCTCATGATACTGTTTATGTATAGTTAAAATACATGGAGAATAATTTAAATTTAATTTAGGCAATGGAAGTTCGATTAATAATCTCAACTAAAATATTAATCTAGTTGATGCTAAAATTGACTCATGGCCTTTGAATTTTTAATTTACATATTTTACTTAAATTGGTTGGTAAATATTAACCATGGGCAATTAACTGCAGATAATTGAACATAAATATCTCTCAAATGTAATAATGGATTTGTTATGAAAATTCCACGGTAGCCTTAAAAGATAGACTTCACTAAAATATCTTTCTTAAGTGAATCAAGTACATTTTCGTTAATCAGCGATTTTGAGGATATAAAATTCTATTTTAAAATATAAATTTACAGTTTTTCGAAATTATTACTGCAAACTGTTGATTTTGCGGATGTGGTAATGTATAGATATAGGATAGGTTTTTATAGAAAAAAATGATTATTGATACTTTAATATGCTTGACCAGTTACTCCCGTACCCGTCCTAACATTTTATCGGGTTAACACGAGGATTTCATCACTTATTGGAAAATTTGAACTTACCAGAATCAGTTTGGAACTCATCCTCTCTCATCGCTTTTTCGTTGTGATCACTAGCTACTCCAGCGGCAGGTATACCATTTTGGATTGGTGGTTTCCTTACTACCTCCTGCCGTGGCCCCGTATATTCATGCCATCGGTAAGTACTCCGATACTCGGAGTGCAATTGCTGTAATAGAATATGTATTTTGAGTAATAAATAAAAACATGAAGAAAATATATATAAAAACATTTTCTCATATAAGTAAATCTTAAAAGCTTCCTGTAAATTGGTGATATTTCCATAAAATATAAGCTTATTGAACTCGAACACTTACAAACGCAACTGACTACTGGACAATAAAATAATTTTTTCTTGTCATTAGAATTGGAAAGTTTATTTAATAATATTGTTAACCTAGAATAAGAGAATTTTCATATTTGTTTTTTATTTAGATTAAGACTACATGTATTAAACAAGGGCAGAAAGACCGATAGGTCGATAGCCTTTTTTAGAAATAAAGATGTTTACCACTACTATAAGCTTATTGATTATTAAGGACAAAGCATAATAATTGAACTAACATGAAAGTGGAGTATAACATATATTTCAAAGTATCAGTTTTTCGAGTAATTGCTTATATGTATTATGTTAATTTCAACTGATACGAACTTTGATAATAATGATAAACATTTTTGTTTGATCTTGCCGTCTAGGCAGTTTGTTTGTTGATTTGTTTAATATTTTCACATTATTTCAGTCAGATATTTTTCGTTTAATGATGCGATAGTTAAGTATAAATTATTTAAATATTTTTTTCTAAGTATAAAAATAACTTTATAAATAAAATATTAAATAAAAAATAAATTATTTAAACATGTTGTTTTAAAAAAGATGTTTATATTATAAAATGTATTTCTCTTATAAATACCTACTAGACATTCTCATAAGTAATTCCGGTTTCTTAGCTCTAGCTTAATTCAATCGGCAGAATATGGCTTATTGATTGAAATTGACAATATAAAATGGACTGTTAGGACCTTTTGTTGCGAGTAGTACCTTTATGCGATTCACTTTTGACCATTTTTTACATAAATTATTAGTTTAGATTATTTTCAATTTTGACATTCTGTAGCATTTCCAATTTTTTAAAAGTTTTGAATGTTTATGTTACTTTTGAGAATATATATTGTTAATTTATTTAAGTGCCCAATCCAATATTTCCAACAATACTGTGGAAAAAGCGTATTAATCGCAGAAACGCGTAAATACATTAATAGCGATTTCTACTATTAGAAGTTAGTGTCCTGTTGTTGCGTTCGCGTCCGATATGAGAATTTGTTGCTACAGAAAAAGAAAAACAAATATAAATTAAGATACAACTAAAAGTTTAAAATTAAGAATTCGACATCTTTTCCGTGACAACATAATTTACAAAATGTATGTTGTCTTATCTATAATGTGTGAAAATCTTCGACTCAAGTGTCTCATTTATTGGTTGGTTTGGTTCTCAAAAATTTTGAAGTCTGCTTCAATAAAATCGACTTCAAATTCAAAAATTCAGATTCAAAATTAACTTCAAAAAATTGCGATAGAGAATGACGTTTGTTATTTTTCTAATTTCATACTCCGAGCGAGATTCAGCCAATTTATTATTGATTCGAACACGTATGTTATTCTTATCAAGGGTGTTCGGTTACCTCCCTTTCTTGATCCATTTCGTGGTGCTAATGGGTAAATTCACTCATATTATCCTATTTTTCGCCAACTTTTTATTTTCAAATAGCGTAAAAGATATTTCCTTTCAGCTACAGAACATACATAGAATAAATCGAAGACGGCGAATACAAAATATCTTTCTGCGGAATATAAATATAATCTTACAGCATTTTAACATGAAACATTAACTGTTATATTTTTCTGATAATAAAATATCTACATCTTAGCTCTATTATGATTAACATTGAACCAACTGCTTATTTGCTTAAGTGCGACAGAGGCGACCTGGACATCTGGATGATACACCTACAAATTCTCTCCTTTACAAGCGTTTCGGTGATTTGATTAAAATCAGATGTATTTTCGCCTTTTCGGACTCTAGTTTTTGACTAAATTAACTTTTAGATAAGTACTACAGATATTGTTTCCAGCAAAACCACCCGATTGCTGAACTTTAATATCATTAAGCAGATGTTTTTTACAGCTCTCTTTTTAAGCAAACAATAGTGACATTACAGAAAATATGATGCTCGCAAAAAAATTCTATAGATACCAAAATAATCAATACGAAGTCATTTAAGGACCAAAGGGTCAATTTTTACCTTATCGACGGGCATAGCGGGGCACGTAGCTCTACACAAGTTCCAAAATGAGCCGATCATGAGTTTCTAGTATTCTGAACTTGTATTTTGCTTGATTAATCGGCCTGAAGCCATAAAATGTTAAATTTTATTTAAAGCTAAGCGGGCTCTATCGTTTAGCACAGTCACTCTAAGCAGGAAATTTAAATGTTGGGGCCTCGAAAGTGATTGTGGACATTACCGTGCCCCACCTTATGCAGCACACTATCTGCCGTTGGACCTAACCGTATATACAGAGCCTCATACTTGGAGAATCAATATTGAGGCGCTTGCTCTATTGCCACACAGGAGCGGCTTTTGCTATTTCATAGATCAATTTCTTATAGAGAAGTGATTCCTTTTTGTAAAACAGCTGGATAACATGTTGTAAGAAACTTCTTTGTTATCTAAATTGCCACATTGCAATTTGATTAAGGATGAGCTCTATATACTTGAAAGGCAGTGGAAGTTTCCGACCAAAATCTTTAGTTGAACCCGGTTCTGATTCTGAATATGCGCCAGTTGGCTAGTAGACTTTTCTTCCCATTTTCTTTATTCCATATTACGCAACTCCTTTTCCAGCAGTGGCGACATTCATAAATAAGGCATATACTTGAATTTAATGAATTTATACGCTAAATGTCCGATTCCCTCTTTGATAATACAAGCTATCTTTCTTCCATTTACACATTGTTGCAAGTGTCTAATCATTTCTTAGCCTGTCTCTTTCATCAAGCCAATCCTGTTGTCGGAATTGGCAATTATAAATGAGCAGATCTAAACGTGTAATTTTAACAATAAAGATCAGTCTTATGCTTCTGTTCCTCAATGTTTGCAGCTAAACAATGCATAACATCTAGAGTTTTCTTGGTAATTGAAACGGTACAATGGCTCAGACATTTGCTCATTATGGATCTGCATGCTCGGAGCAATTACGTGGTTTAATTCTAAGCAAGGATAATTTGCGGTACATAACTCTGCTTCAGGCAATATTAGTTCATATTCCATCCAAATTACTTTTGGGTTAGCGGTATAACATAGCATTATCTTCCTGCATATATGGATTGTTCAAAACAGTGTAAATCGCATAGTAAACCCGAGAATATAACGTATCAATTATTTAAAATTAAAATTCAAAATGTTTTCGAAAAACCGCAAGCTATCGCGCTCTCTGATAAGAACAAATCGATTCATTTAATTAGCCATGCATATATTTTAGTAAACATTTTCAAATAATAATCCTGTTTAATCTTGAGTGTTGTCACAAAACACCCGGCGATATAAATATATTTCTTTATAACTTCGAGCATCTAGATCGTCCATTTATATAATGTTTATCAAATTACTATGCGGACAGAATGCAGACTTTAAAATGCCAGTTATTCAAGAGAAGTTGGAAACTCTGGACTTCCCTGAAAATGTGTATCGTGTCATACAATGGTCGTGTGAAAATTCAATGGCATTTATTTCTTAGCTGCTTAATACATCGAGAGTAAGAAAATGTTTTTTTGAATTATTTTAGTTTACTTCATAATTGCTGGTCATCTGAGCCTTTTGTATAACATAAAATCTTACACGCCATACAAGATCATGCAAGGCATATATTAGATTATTTAACAGATCTTATACAAACAATAAACGTCTTAAGATATCCATTTATAAACACTTTTAAACACATTTTATTCATACTTATTGCTACTTTATGAGCGATAGGTCACAAAAATCGTTCTCTTCAACTTTACAACATTATGCATTTATTTTAAACAGCGTTTTTGTATAAAGGTGGCTTTCGTGTTTTGAAAACAATGTGAAGCAAATATTGTCGCATGAGAATATTCATCTTATGCTAAGCAAGTAGCTATTTGTATTGATGAAATTTGTTCAAAAGTTCAGGTCGGCTGTCCACCTCGGCTTGTTCCTGAAGAATCGTTAACATTTTTTCTAACATCGTATAAAACACTCTTTATTTCGCTGACTGTGATATTGCGATTTGTGATGGAAATAATCGAATTGCTTGCTTGCATATTGGAGGCATAGTAATATCCCGCATTTGATAGTCGAAATAATAATTCGAACTAAATTTAGCTATCTCACTGTAAGCCTAGGTAACACAGTGGAATTTGTGACGGTAAATTTTTTATTTTAATTAGTGGTTCACCTGCCTGCTAATCCGTTGGTAAAATTAAATAGTTATTAGTAATCTTTCGTATTCAACCGATATTTCTTTATAACATATATTTAGTAAACAAATTTGCCAGGTTAGGATTTTTAATATGTTATTTATTATTTATATTTCAATAATTGAATATTGGTATCTCGCTTCCGAATATCCGCAGTCTTTGTCATGGTTTTGTCTGGAAACGTGGTGGTCGCCCTACCTTTACTGACCACAGTTTTGAATGGAGGGGACCGAAAATCGATCCAGGAAGATTGAACCCACTAAGGGCATTCAAGACCAGCCTTTGACTAGTAAAGGCGAGAACACGGTTCCTGAACCAAAAAGCTATCGTCGCCATTTTGTGAATCTTCTAGAGATCATCAGTTGCCTCCTGGTTCCCGACTGGGGATTAGTAGTAGTAAACATCTTTATTTCTACAAAAGGCTATCGACCTATCTTTCTGCCCTTGTTTAGTACGTGCAGTCTTAATCTAAACAAACAAATAAAGGTAAAAATTATCTTATTCTAGGTAAATAATTTAATAATTTAAATTCTGACAAACAGAAATGTTAGATTTATTGTCCAGTAGTCAGTTACGATTGTAAGCGTTCGAGTAGCGTTGATGTAGGGAAGCGGAAGCGGGATTGCCTGGTTGGTCTTGTAAGACAAAGGGGTTTCAGTATGGTCCAGTTGTAGGGGTTGTTTGTCCATTTTGTCTGTAGATCTATGAGTTTTTCCGAAATCTTTGTCATGTTTGTGCGTTCGTAATCGTGGATTGAATGTCCAGGGACAGTCTGGATGAAACTGGAGACTGAGAATAGGTGGAGCGGACGTTAGTGGCACGAGGAGTCGGCGATTTCTGGAGGCGACGGACCGGATGTGGAGCGGATATTCGGGCAAGAGATTGTTAAATCATTAATTTGGTGACTAGTCATTTAATTAGGTTGTTAGATTAGGTTAAATTGACAAACGGTTAGCAGACGGTAATTTGTGGTCGTCAAACCACGTGTTTCGCGTTCTTATTAAGTTTTATCGTGAAAATTTCAGACAAAGGTCCTGAGTTGGTATTTTGGCAGCATACCACCGCTGAGCGTTCTAACTTTGCTGCGAAAGCTAGTGGAGCTTCAACGAATCGATCGCCCGAAATACTTTCTCATGTGAACCCGCTCTTTTTTGTGTTAACTTGATAATATTTAAATTTAAATCATTACACAGCTTTCATTAACGTTGCGTCTTATTTTTCTTTCTTTATCTTTGTGAAATTTGTCGTGTTGCAATTTTCAGGTGTTGACGCAGTAATACCAGTACGGCTTGTCGCGTCAATACAACGCGTCAGCTCTTTTTATGATGCAGTAAACTTATAATACGATAAGATACGATAAATGTATTGCATATAACAGAGGACCTTGTGTTACGTGATGTGTAGTTCGTAATAGGCCTGGGTAACACAGTGGATTTTCAGGTGTTTACACAGTGATACCGATACGGCTTGTCGTGTCGATACAGAGCGCCACATTTTTTATGTGTTGGAAAATAATAGAGAACGCTGTGTTTCGTGGGGTGTAGTGGTTCGTAAGTGCGTAGCTTTCTATCTCTGCTCTTTTACTTTGGTTTTACCGAAGAGAGGCTATGACAGAAGCCGGTTGCGTTGTTTTAATGAATGGAATCATTTTTTTTTTCAACTTTTTTATGTTTGAGTAACATGTTCCATGTGTGATTGTTCCAAACTCATACCTGTTCCAATTATCTGTGATTTTGTCACATGTTATTTTGTCCCATGATAAATATTTGTTTGGATCTGAAACCGGGCTGAAGCACATATGTTTCATTGAAGGATATCCACGCCACTTTTTCGTAGTAATTTGGTTCCGAATCCGCTGGGTCCGACATAAATTATGACCGAATGACTTTTGTTTCTTCATGTAAGCAAGGGCTGATGAATGCATCTTTATAGTATTATAGAACAAAACCATTTAAATTAGTTTTTTGGGCTTGTTCGCCGACTGATTTTTTATATAATCTGGTAGTAATCAAAAGGCAGGCATTTGCCATTTTGCTTTGTTGAAATATCGAAATCCCAGATGTTGTACTGGTACCTAGTACCAGCATTGTTGCCAGGGTTTGAAAATAAGATAAAACTTGGGACTCTCTGGGTGAATTCAAAAACCCATAATCGCTCGCGCGGCATTATAATTATACAAAAGGTAATATAATCCCTGCCGACAGTGTCGGAAATCATATGGTAACTTGCAATCCGAAGTCTGCCATCTTGAATGAGATTAAATGTTAAGTGTTGTTCAAGGTGTCGCGTCGTAAGAGGCGAGGTGTTGGGGCACATGCACACACAGAGCGGCTTCAACACAAAAGTATCTAAAGGTACACTTTTTATGATATACGATTCGAAATTCGGGTATTAACACAACTAATACCGGAGCGAGATAAATAAGAATTAATCAGTAGATAAGTATTTTGAGCACGAACTAGTTTTCGTTACCGGGAGTCATATGATGACTGCGCGCGGCCTTCAAGAACTTGCAATCCGAAATCTACCATCCTGAATAATATTAAAAAAGTGTTATTGAAAGTGTTACACCGTAAGACATGAGGTGTTATAACGCATTGACGCACAGGGCAATATCAAAACAAAAGTGCCACACAACACAGTGTTACCCAGACCTATCACACTGTGAACAGAATGCAATAGCAATCCCAATATCGATTCGGTAATAGGTCCTTCCTATATCAGCAAGACGATAATAAGTCACACATATAGATGTACTTTGTGTTGACTTAATTAAATGCAATTACTTTATTCCGAATTTTCGTCAATCTTACGATAACAGGACAACAATCAGTCACTAGTTCACTCAAATACGACCGATATTTTGTAGCGTGATTTGATGTTAATCATTATTTTACATTAATTATATCTGTGTAGTTATTGGGTTTTAAATAAAATTGTCCTGCATTGCATATTCTAATGATATACGTAAAATCCTATTTAACTTCTACTTATATCATTCTCTTTTGTCTGAATGTGATTCGATTTGTCTCGAAAGCATGCCTCGTATTGCATCTTTCTTTGATATCAGTGAATTCCTATTTCTCTCCATCATCTTGGTGTTCATCTGAGCTTTCGGTATAACAAAATATTGTTCCGATAAAACGTCTCGTACTACATCTCTTATCGATCAATAATTGCTTCATCCTCTTCGCCAATACAAATTCAACTATGGCGGTAGTAATCATCATCATCATCGTCATCATCATATAATACTTAATCAGATTCTTTTCATAGTGAAATAAGTCGAATTATTTCATTCGATTCTTCTAATAACTACTTGAGAAGTCATTTGGTTATACAGTTCTGATTCTATTTTTGAACGTAAACTATTGTACAACAAGCAAATTAAATTTTGTCAGTTAAGTTTGAGTCACCCTGCATTTGATTAAGTATAATTACTCCTTTTAAAACATGTCGCATATGTAATATATTTCTATAACATCTTTAATTGATACATAGCATTACATAACCGTTCTGTTAATCAACAGTAGGAATCTACACTGGTCATTCACAGTTATTATAACATTTTGGTAATTTGGAAGTTGGCAAATATCTCAATTAGAATGTATTTTGAACTACCGCAACATTGATTTTACCAATTTTATCGTTGACCAGATATGCATATATGCATGTATAGTAATGAAAACGTAATAGCCAAAACATGAAAGGCAACTTTTCCCAAAAATTACCTCTGCTAGTTCAACCACACGTGAATTTCCATCGCTCCTACCCTTATTCCGCATTTTCGCTGTTGTTAGGCAGCAAAAAGGGATAGAGAACCGCATAGTTCCATGAACTCTGACCTACACAAGTGACAAAACAGTATTGGCCAAATTAAATCTCGTACGCCCTAGATGGTTTCCCTTGCCGACATCTGTTTTATCTGTGACCCTAGATAATACCTCCCTGCATATGGGTCCAGTTGGCCTCTCGCTTAAATGCGAAATTGCTTTTGCTAATTAAAAGCACTGCAATTTAGTTTTGTCGGAGTTTATTTTTCAAACTCTGAAACTATATTGCAGCATAACCTAGATGGCTATTTTTTTGATTACATTACATTCCACTTATGCTTTACATCTTCAAGAATATACAGTGAGCCCAGACGTAATGACTAAATTAATTTAAAATTCAGGAGACTGTTTTTTAGAAAAAAGCTCGGACCCGTCAGTTTTTACTTGCGCGTTTTTTTTTATTATAAATGCGATTTTTTTTATATCAAATTGGCTTATACATGGTGGTTCAAAAATAAGTTTCGACCATCAACTTCATTTTTTTGAAATCGAAGCACCTGCTTTTTATTTCAATTTTGAATTCTAAGTATGATTCAGGTAATGTGCTATACTTAAATTAAACAGTTACCGATAAATTTACGATTGGATCTATCAATCATTAATAGCGACGACTTTCTTCAAATTTCTGTAGTTCTGAAAAGGACAGATTTATTTCTCTCTTTCTTCTTGCACTTTTTCAACCGTTATTTGAAGAAACAGAACCACAATCAAATTAAATCTTCGAAATGTGTGCCAGTTACGGCTTCATAATATCCAAGGCGATCAATAAACTCTTCTTGTAAGTTTTTCCCGGTAGTAAGTAGTAGTAAGTTCAGCCATTCCCGGAGTTATGCCACGCACTTTTTTTCAGATCTTCTCTTTCAACTCCTGCAGATTGTTCGGCCCATCAACAAATACTTTCGACTTGAGGTAGCCCCACAAAAAGGAATCTATCGAAGTTAGGTCTGGCGATCTAGGAGGCCATTCAATAGGTTCGATTCTTCGTACCCACCGATTGGGAAAGGATTCATCCAAAAATTTACGCACAATGGCAGCATGGTGTGGAGGAGCACCATCTTGCTGCCCATCAGTTCTTTGTCAGGAGGGTATGGCTCTAATGGATTTGGAAATAAAGACGCCAATGCTGGAATTAATTCAAGTTGGAGAACTTCTAGATATACTTGTCCCGTTAGATACTGTTCAATGAAAAATGGTCCACTTGCTCTTACGCGCATTATTCCACACCACACATTATTTTTTTGGCGAAAGTGGCTGTGAGACTGCTGCATCAAAAGCGAATTGTCTGTTGCCCAATATCGAGAATTTTGTCGGTTCGCATAATCATTCAAGCAGAACGTAGCTTTATCGAAAAAATATGTGTTTTACTGAAATATTATCTAGATTGCACATATTTTGCATGCTTTCGCAAAAGTCATTTCGCCTATCGAAATCATCCTCAAATAACTCTCGTACTGGAATAACTTTGTAGGGATGATATTTCTGCTTTAGAACTAACGGTGAACAACCGATGGAGAATTCAAAATGCAAGTTAAAAATAGGGGCTGCCATTTTTGAAAAAATTAAATTGATGGACGTAATTTATTTTTGGATCACCCTGTGTAAATAAATTTACCATAAAAAAGAGAATTATATTAATTACTGCATTTAAAGATAAAAATGTACGATAATAGATATTACTTCGAGTAAGTAATCGTCGAAAAAGTAAAGAGAGAGAGAGGACAAAATAAACCATAATTATGTAACATTAAACAAAATTAAACTGTAATACTTTCATTCACTTCTAAAACTTTTTCCACCACACGAAAAACCATATTCCAGGTTATCAGACAACTTTTTTGTACATTTTCCAGCACATGGAGAGTCATAATAGTTTCTTATGATACATTTATCTAAAATTCCAGCCGATACATTAACCTTTTGAGGATGTTGCGTGCCATATACAATGCTAATAGGTTTCTTTTTAATCAATTACCCTCAGCAATCGACATGATTGTCGATTCGTTACGAAGAATTGACGATTCATTTGTATGAAAATTGACCATTGAATATCACATCTACATTATTTTTAAGAATCAACTTTTACTGTCGCCAATAAGGCATGAAGAGATGGTTGGATTTTATTAGCAGGTTTGCTAATAATGCGTAGATAGAATAATATTCAAAAACTAAACATTTTTATTATTTTCCTTGTCGGGGCTTATTCTATTCTTGTATCCATGGTGCAATCCTTTTTACTTTTTGGTATTTCTCATTCGTAGTCAACAATCGAAAATTATACGGGGTGTCAATTTGAAAACTTCCACCATTAATATCTCTCTTAGTTAAATCAATAACTCTTCATAGTTAAAACTATGAAAAATCGGAAAAACACGTCAATTTTATTTGTAAGGGGGACACTTTATTTTAATATTTTTAACCTTCTTGTTTCAACCCCCTAGGAGAGGTAGATGTCACATTTAGAATCTTAAATGGGAATGGGGGTAAAGTGGCACATCGTTTTAAAGGGCGTTCGATTCTCTTTTCAGTGGCATGACCCTCCCCTGCTTCTTCCTCGTTACGCCCATTGGTGGCACCGTTTCAAACTTTATTTGAAAATGATTATTTGCTAATAACATTTCGATGGTACTACGAGTACCATCAGCTTTAGCAGCAGCAGTTAATTTGCGTTCATTCGAAGTCTTATAGCTGAAATTCCACAAAGCCTAAATTATATCAAGAAATTTTAAAAATACGTTGTTCTTTTTAACCAAAAAAACCAAAAGAAAATTTAAAAGATGTAGCCAAAACAGCAATATTATTATTATAATAATTCTTATAATTATTATTATAATAAATATATTATTATTAATTCGCTTTTGCTTTTTGGGCTGTTCAGCGATAACTTTTATTAAGTGCATAAAGTGTGAGAATGGTTTATTCTCTTCAAGGAAGAACTGAACTTATTTTCATTTATGGAGAGTTAGACAGTGCGCACGAAAGACGGCATTGGGTTTCAATAAAAGAAATCGGAATCATGATCTAAGTCACAGATATGTGCTGGATTTAGTAAAAAAGTTCTCCGAAACTAGTTCGTTGAGTAATAGAAAAAGAAACAACCTACGAGTGATGAATGAAGGAGCTCAAAATGATGTTTTGGGATTATTTGCTGCGGAGCCTACCAACTCTTTGCGGACAGGAGCACAACAGACAGGAATATCACACGAGAGTGTAAGAAAAGCACTGAAAATGCATAAAATCCATCCATACAAAATGCAGATACTTCAAGAACTTAATGACGATGATTTTCATAGTCAAGTCGTATATATATAAAGATAGATTCATGAGTCGTCAAGTCAACGCCATCCCCAATATTCTGCCGAATATCTGTTTCAGCGGTGAATGTTACTTTTTTCTTAATGGAAATGTGAAAACTCCGCATATTTTTCGAGAAAGACATACACAATATCCTCAAAAAATTTATGTTTGGGCTGGTATTCTTGCAAATGCCATTATTGGTTCTTTATTTATTGACAGAAACTTGACAGGTGATCTGTACGTTAAGATGGTTGAAGAGACTATTGATCCTCTTATCACGCATGAGCTAGAAACTCAAATTGATGCAGAAGGTAATTGAGTTTTACAGGAGGATTGGTTAACATTCCAGCAGGTCGGTACTTCACCTCATTATTTTCTTCCGGTCCGACAGTGGTTAAACTAGAGATTCCCGAATAGATGGATTGGCAGAAGGGGACCAATTTAATGGCCTCCAAGATCACCTGATTTAACACCCTTAGATTTCTTTCTTTGTGGACATCTAAAGTCCATTGTTTATAAGATACAACCTGCTGATATTGATGATCTTAAAAGGCGAATCGCAGCAGAATGTCGGTCAATTCCCAGTGCAGTTTTCCGAAATGTTAGGGAGGAGTTCGAAAACAGACTTTATTATTGTTTACATGAAAAAGGACAACATTTTGAACAACTGATAAGATAGTGCGTAAATATATCCCTTGTGTTTTATCGTAGAAATTTCTCTTCCGCACATAAAAAGTTATTTTTGTCGAAGTAAAATAATCAATAAATGAGATATCAATTGTTTAAACTAGATTTTCTTTGTGTTATTCAACGATTTTAACGGTGTCACCTACTCTTCTAATCATTTGTACCGCAAGGAGAGCCAATGCAATAATTTTTGTGTAAACACTAACCTGGAAACCAACATCGCAATGCGGGAAAGTTTAATTGTTGCTGTAACTTTGAAACGCGATTAGTCGAAAAACTCTGCACAAAAAGTAACAAAGTAGGATACCACTGAAAAGAGAATTGAAGGCCCTTTAAAACGATGTGCCAGTTGACCCCCATTCCCATTTAAGATTCCCTCCTAAGGGATTGAAACAAGAAGGCTAAAATATTTATTCAAAGTGTTTGCCTTACAAATAAAATTGTGTCTTTCGGATTGCTCATATTTCTAACTGCAAGAAAGATATTAAGGGTGGGAAGTTTTCAAATTAACAACCCGTATACAGCATGTTGTATATGTGTTGTATATGTATAAGTATGGTTTATAGCAGAAAATAGTTTCATTGAGCATTCATTCAACATAATTTGTACCCCGAAAAAATGGCAAAGGCCTTTAAAATGCAAATACTTTAATTTTACAGCAACGCATTTAAATTATTTCCTCTGAAGATGAGACTCTGTGGGGCCAATTTTTGGTTCTAACAGTTTGGAAGGTATCTGGCGATATTTTTTACTGTTCTTTAAGGGTTCTGTTAGGCTTTTTAAACTGTTCTCATAGGGCGTTTCGTTAAATTTTCCATTGACGTTTATGGCAAATTTATCCTTTTTGGTTGAACTTACTTAACATCACTAATAAAACAGCATTTTTAATGTTATTTTCAGAACGACCTCCTTTCCTTTAGGATCCGTTGTGATGACACATGGATTATAACACAGTTTGACACATGATGTTCAGAAGATTGTATTGCAACTTCTTTGGAATTACTATCGCTGTCTAAAGGTGCACTTCTCTTCGTTTTGCTTACAGACTCAACTGGTTCGTTTACTTCTTTATCTTTTTAAAGCTATCTCCATACTTTTATTATCGCTCTTTCCTTAATCCAGTGGCAGCTTAGTCGGTTCCAACTTTATTGTCGCTTTGCAATTCAAAAGCTTCGCTATTTCTAAGGAATGATTTATCCCCAACTTCGTTTATTGCAGCACAGAGAAAATAAAATACGCTTATTTTACTTACTCTATATATTGCAGTTGGTTCTCTCAGCTCAGTTTCCAACGCAGCAATTCGTTTGTCTCACATGCCTTCCATCAATGCGTTCAATAAAGCTTAGTGGAATTTAGGACGATTGTTTTCTGACTTTTAATACCATATTTTCTGTTATTGATTATTTATTTCCTGTTCTTGGTACGTTCTTTCGTCTTCTTCCCCTATATCTTTCTCCTGTTCTTGTCTTCTCTCGCATTCCCTAAGTACAATTTATTTCATTTCGATCACCACACATTACAATTCAAATCAATTTCCGAGCTTTTTAAGTAACCCTTTTACTTCAAAGTAATTTATCTCCGCGCTCCGAACTTCCTCGGATATTCTCACATTTGTTCCTCCACCACTTGCGCATCTATGTAGCTAATCGATTTGTTAGGTAGTTGGATGTGCCAAGTGATTGTGGAGGGTCGTGCAACTCGTTACCTGTCAAACGTCATCTCGAGTCTCCTAGGCTCCACGCGCTACTTGCATTTTACTTTTTTCACGTGATTACTGGTAAGTAGGCCTATTTTCTGCTGTTACACATCGTTATAATTATTGATTTCTAGTTGAAAATGGGCTATGAAAAGGAGCAGCAAAGATTGATGCGTCTCTGGGAAGAAGTTGACTTGATGAGGCGCCAATTGATGAAGATTCAGATCAAGATGAAGATCTTGTGGAATATAGATCTGAAGGCAGTGATACCGTTCAAGAAGACGACTCCTCCAACGATGACAGAAGTCCCGTTAGAACATCCGAAAAAATTCCTAGAGGTGCGTTTTATTTGGCAAAAACAATACCACAAACTGGGACACGCATGCTCCAAATCAGGCGGTGAGAACTTGATCCTGAAATATATTAAGTCAACTTCCTGGTACAAAAGATATTGCTAAACAAGCAAAAAGTCCTTTCGAGTGTTGGAATCTCTTCATCAACGATGGAATACTCGATATCATTGTAGAGCATACAAATTTCCACATAGCAACAAAAACTGAGAATTAGAAAAGAGATAGGGACTGCAAGGAAACAGATAAAATTGAAATAAAAGCCCTTATTGGTTTACTATACGTCAGGGTTACTGAAAAGCTCCAAGTTGAGCGTTGACGAGATATGGGACAGAACAGGAACCGGAGTAGAAATATTCTGGCTCACAATGAGCAAGCAACGATTTCTATTTCTCTTGAAGCATTTACGATTTGACGATCGTACTACCAGAGAAGAGATAAAGAAACCAGATAAACTAGCGCTAATTCGAAAAGTCTTTGATATATTTGTATCTTTTGTTGCTGAAAGCATTATTCCATGCGTGGTAGATGCGGTTTTAGACAATATATACCTTCTAAGCCGAACAAGTATGGGCTGAAACTTTTCTCGTTGGTCGATTCAAAAATGTTTCATCTTGAATTATATGTTGGATAACAACCTGCCGATCCTTTCCAAACAGACGCTAAGAGTATTGTTGTACGTCTGGTAGCCCCCATTTTGGGAACATCAAGAAACCTCACCACTCATAATTGGTTTACCTCTGTGCCATTAGTCGAACATTTGCTGACTCTTGTCGGAACGATTCGGAAAAATAAAAGGGAAGTACCTAAGGAGTTTGTAGAGGTTAAACATCGTCCAAAACATCAAGCATGTTTGGAATTGGTGAACATATCACGATAATGTCCGATGTTCCAAAAAAAGGAAACGACGTTCTCATGATTTCCAGTTTGTACAATAGCGACGCTATTGATCCCGCTTCTGGTGATAAAAACAAACCCGAGATGATAACTTCCTATAATGGAACAAAAGGAGACGTCGGTTCTGTGGACCAGCTTGGTGGTGATTTTGGATCACCCTGATCCAAAATCCGATTTGAAGCAGAGAATATTTCTAAAACAAATAGCACTGACGTTGATCGATGAACATATGCAGAGACGCTCTGATCAGAAAAATGTACCGGAAACTGTCCGTCAAAGGCGACAAGATGTAGCAGGAACTTCTGAGGCTACATCCAAGGTAGAAGAGAAACCAGAAGGCACTCGAAAAAATTGTTCGGGGTGTAAAAATAAAAATAAGTCTAGGTTCTATTGCCAGAAATGTAAATCTTTCGTTTGTTTGAAGCACGCGAAAATGTTGTGCTTCCCGTGCACAAATGCCATCCTGGAAACAAATTTCCATGTTGAAGAGGTGTGAGTTCATTTTCTGTTTCTTCGGGCTGTCGACAGCTCCACTTTCTTATTTTAGAGAGGTACAAATAAGAAATTCTAATTGTATTTCTAGTATATTGACTGAATAAAGCTTTGTTTGCTTGTCTCTGTGTTTTCCTTGATTATTTACTATGAAAACAATAATAACAAACTAAAGAAATGAATATTATCCATACGGTGTCTAACAGACGCTGAGCGACTAGCGCAGAGTTAAACTGATTTTAGCATTTGACTGATCCATAACTGAACTCTAACTAACCTTTGACTATTGCAGTACTAAAGTGGATAACTTTACTAACCAACCAGCCGACATTTTAGCTCGATTTTACTTATAATCCTATCAAAACAGGTATATAAAATGAAAAATGTGCTAGCTAATTGATAACACTACTTTTGAAGATCACTGTCTTTTCTGTAAGTTCAGATTTTGATTGTCATTGAAAACCAACATCATTTTATGCTGCATGTCAAAGATAAGATTTCTGGTCCTTGCAAATTTATTTGTACTGAAAAGTTATTACAATATCTGCCCAATATTAGTTTATTTTAATATATTTTGGCAATTCTCCAGTGCTTCAGTAGAGCATTGAAAACTGCAACTTTTCGCCAATTGAAGCGTTTTAGTAGCTACTATAATATCAAAAAGAAAATCCCTCTGTATTATAAACCTATCTAGACGTGGTAAATTAATACTTCTTAAAGTTTAATTAATATTTATAATTTTATTTAATCTCATACATTTCATGATTATTTTCCCATTAGCAATGTTTTGCAAACGCATGGAACAATTTATTGTTGTATATTGCAGCTCAAGTGAATAACACTAGTATTATTTATGAATGTTGCCAACAGGCAATCCATAAGCATTAGCGTTTAGCTAAGTATTTTAGTGGCTTGCTTCTTTTTATTATGATATGGCTTTATAAAGAGTCCATTACCTGAAAACCGCAAATTACTTTCATGGCGACAAGGAATGCAGAGACAATTACCTTTATCAAAAATAGTGAGAACCAACTACAGTATGTTAAAATGCGTTTTTTGTAAAGGATTGGTTGTTCTGTATTTTATTGTTAGTGTATTGCCGGCAGATAATCAAGGTGATACGCAGTATATTCAAGATTACGTAGCACATCTTTTTGAATGCGAGTTACCTAGGTTCAAATACCTATCTAAGTTACACGTTGCCTTGTTTTGAAGAAGTCAATAAATGTTTCATGGTCAATTTATATATTAAAACAGCCGTATAATTTTCGAATGTATAATTTACCACGAACGAACCAGACATAAAAAATGCGTTCGGTTATTAACGCTTATTGGCTTCCCCGGGCTTTGTCTCAATAAATAATACAAATAGATTAGGTAGGCATTTGAATCTGGCTTAATCCACGTTGTCTGTGTATTTCTAGCTTTACTTAGAAAGTTCGTAGTTTGCCATTGATTTTTGCTATTGATGTGTGGTAGGTATGATCTTTAATATTACATTACGTCAACTTTCCACTCTTATACTAAAGTAAAACTTAATTGAAACGATAATATTTAACGTCTATCTCAATGTTTAATTATTGATAAATAGCATTGACTTCATTCGTTGTCACGCACTTGAAGAGATACAACTGAAATTATATTTAGCTGGGACCAGCACATTTTTAATTAAGTTGATTATATGACAAAACAGAAATGGACAAAGGCTATGATACATTAACAGAATATATCCTGATTAAGTACCGGTGGGCTTTTGTCTGTGTTTTTCTGTTGCCGATTTCGCTCTTTTATGATGTGTGGTTTTATTTTCGACACTGGATTGTTTTCAAGTTTACCAGTGCCCCCAAGCAGCATGACAAGAAGGTCAAATATGTTCAAAAGCAGGTAAGTTTTTTAACATGTAGATTTTTACTTATAGCGGGAATAATTTTTTGTGCTAGTTTCAATTTGATACATATTCCGTATTTCTTCTGCTACAGATTCGCGAATGGGGTGATCATGGTAAAAAGAACTATATGTGCACAGCCAGACCAGGATGGCAAACTGTGTGTTTTAGACATCCTAAATACAAAAACACTTTTACTAAAATTCAAGTAAACCTAGTCGACATCCTTGAGGTGGATGTAAAGAAAAAGGTACAGGCTGAAATCGTAACATTCGGGAATAATTTCCAACAATAACTAAATCTTCTATTTACTTAAGCGCAAATTGAAATATTATTTACATATAACTACATTACAAAAGGATTGTAAGTAAATTATTGTAGAAATCTAATTATATTAAATATACAGAGCATTCCACAAATCGTGGACATTTCTGAAAAATCGATTGGTACTGAATTAACCGAATGATGAAATGAATTTTGAAATGCTTTTTAAATTAATGAATGATGAAATCCCATAAATGAATCAATTGATACAAGGACTCCAAAAAATCTTCATTACAATAAACTGTCGAAAGAAATATACAAAATTCTTTCTATTTCAATGAGCTTAGAGAATGTGGGTTTTCTTAAGTTTCAATTTTGTTTTGGGTTATCTATCAGCTAATTTTCATTTTTCGGCATTTTTTGGACTTAACTGATTTAACTGAGAACATGATGTTGGTCTTATTGACATATAATATATTTTTAATACCTCATTATTTGGATATTCTTCTTTGAAGGTTGTTAGAGTAGAGCCGTTGGTGAGTATGGGACAGTTAAGTGTAACCCTTAATCCATTGGGGTGGACAATACCCGTTTTACCGGAAATTGATGATTTAACTGTCGGAGGTTTGGTAATGGGCACTGGCATTGAATCGTCTTCCCACAAATATGGACTATTTCAACATATTTGTGTTTCGTATGAATTAGTGCTTTCCGATGGAAGTTTGGTAAAATGCACGAAGGACGAAAATTCAGATCTTTTCTATTCAGTTCCCTGGTCTTATGGCACTTTGGGAATGCTTACAGCTGTCGAAATTATGCTAGTTCCCGCCAAAAAATATGTAAAATTAACTTATTTGCCTGTATTAGGAGAGGAAAATATTGTCAAACAATTTACTGCAGTCAGTACGGATAAAAATAATGAATTTGTTGAAGCTATAGCTTACAGTGAATATGAAGCAGTGATTATGACAGGAGTACAAACTGATAATGCGGAAAGTGATAAAGTAAGCAAACATGCTCATCCCGTTATGCCGAATTTGATACTTAATCAAATTTTCAGATTAATGCAATTGGCAAATGGTACAAACCATGGTTCTTTATGCACGTGAAGCAAATTTTAAAGATAAACTCAACTGTTACAGAGTATATTCCCCTCAGAGATTATTACCACCGACATACAAGATCGATTTTCTGGGAGTTACAGGTACGTTATAGCTAGCACTAAATCCGTATAAGAGCCTTGGCAACCTTGAGAAAGTTACAATTTATTGACGTATCAAGGGAGCTATAAATATTACTAAAAGTTGTTAGAAAATTGGACTTTATTCGACTTCGAACGGTAAGTCATGTTTCAATTATTCAAAAATATTTTATTTAGGAGAATTCAGTGTATATGTTGTTCGTTTAACTAGTGGTTTTAAGTTCCGTAATTTCTCATGTTGCTTTACCAGAATGTATATTATATTACTTTGCTCTAAACATTTTGCAAATATAAAATTATTTCTTTACAAAATACGGATGAGGATGATGATTTAACGACGAGTTTAATGTGTCGCACGTATTTTCTGCTTCATTTAGAGCCTAAAATAATTGAAAATATCTATTAACAGTTAACCATCTCAAGACGGTTTTGGGAATTCAGGGAATGGACGGCCAGCATTTTCCTGTCGCTAATCTTGCTTTTTTTTGGCAAAATCCATTGAATTATTACGTTTTCAGTCAAACCTTATCTGCCCGCAAAGCATTCAATTTATAAATTAAGCAAAACTAAAATGCTCTATGTTTTCTTATACTTTTTATAATATATATGAGATAATTTGGCCAAATAATTGACCAAATTATTTAGTGTATGTTGTTTTCAGTTTATGAGGCGTTGCTTTGATCAAATATTTTCATCATGGAAACTGAAAAGAATCAACTTAGTTTAACTTGCTGGGAATGTTGGGACCAATCGGCCCATTTCCGGCCGCTCGCACAGCCATTTCATGTAGGCATAAGGAAATTCAGAGATTATATTACACTGGGTCAAACTGAATGAAGAATACAACTTTCGGAAGTTTATTTTGGGGCAGATAAGATATGAGACTTGCATTCCACTTCTGTTAGAACATTTAGTTACTCATAAGTATAAAGTTCTCGGACTATTGTTCACTTTTACGACTTATTCTTCTATACAAATCTTCTTCTATATTATCTTCTCGCCTTGGGAACCTTTTTTTATAAAATATTATGTATACTCAATGTGGTTCAAAAATATGCGATAATTATAATTTAATGCCTCGATGGGAATTATTTTAAATATGTTAATGTAAGTTGTATCACTGTTTTTCTTATGTTAGTATACGTATATAAAATTGAATGGCAAAATGAATCAAATATCTTGATGCCTGAATGGGACAAATTTATAATGAAAAATAATAGTTTCATTATTTGTTCGGCTAATTTTCGGTTGTCCATTGATTGAAGTAACAGTAATAACTTTCACTGCAATTCTTTTAATATTTCACAAAACACAAAATTGTTTTAAGCCAAAAAGTATTGCGGAAGGGAAGCAATTATTTGAGAATAACTTATGCAAGATCAATGAAAACGAATGACAACTGCGGCTCTCAAAGTGTTTGAATTGTCGTAAATAAGAATATATAATTTCAATACGTTTTCTTTTTCATTTCAGGATATAATTCCATTTGGAAACAATCTATTTTTTCGACTTTTGCTCGGTTGGTTGACTCCTCCAAAGATATCTCTGCTAAAATTAACCCAAACTGAGGCCATAAAAAAACTATACTCTAATAACCACGTTCTTCAAGATATGTTAGTACCAATAGACATTCTTAAAAACAGCTTAAACATATTCAAAGAAACATGTAATGTATATCCCGTATGGTTGTGTCCATTTATACTGCCCGATAATCCCGGAATGGTTTATCCAAAAAATCGTAAAGAGACTTTGTACGTTGATATTGGATTGTATGGTGTACCTAAAGTGAAAAACTTTAGAGCAGTTCAAGATATGAAGAATATTGAGAAATATGTTACAAAAGTGAATGGGTAAGTAATTTGAGTCATTCTAATTAAAGCAATTTAATATTGATTTTTTATTAAAGAACCATTAATTGTTTCTGTGTAATGTAATTATGTAAGAACACAGTAACTAAGTCAACTTTGAGAAAATAAACCAAAAAACATTGCGACCAATCATTCTCGCCGTAGTAAGCAAGTAAAGCAATATTTCATTTTAAAAACTCCTGCGGAAATACGTATACTACTTTTTGGAACAGACATTTCATATGCAGGACGAAATAAATTACTGACATTCGTTTCCGCTTAAAATATATAGGAATTGTAAAATCTGTCCAGATAGGTTACAGTACTTAATATTTTAAAATAATAAAAACCATCCACATTGTGTTGTTTTATATAACACAACAATTTTTCCATACTGAATGGTTTTGAGTGCTTTCTACGAGTTTTGAGCTTCAATAGAAAGTTTCTTCTTCACAACGCCGGATAATTCATTTTATATTTGATGATTGTTTTATTCTGAACGTTTCATATTGGGTAAGTTCGTTTAGTTGCTAAGCTTCAAGCTGTACTCGTTTTTGTTGCCGTGGATTTTGATTCTGAATAAAACACAGCAGTAGATCAGGTGCTTCAAATTTATTATTCCATTAATAAATTGGTGATTTTAATCAATAAACTCAAGTAAGCCAGTTTCAGAAGTTTAGTAGAAATAAAAATTTTAAAAATTGATATTTTGGTTTTGATGATTTTCAAAAATGATGCTGCATTGAACCGAAAGACGTTGACATTTTAATAGCACGTAGGTCTTCTCATGGGACTCTCAATCAAGAAAGGAAAATTATATTAAACTGTGGAACGACAAAAAAGTAAAACTGGTTCAACAAGAAATATAATCCAAATTGGGAGATAACTATCCAGTGGATAGGCAAAAATCAAAAAATGTCATATTTTATTGAAAATATATTTTTTAAAAGGGTCACATATAGAATGAAATCAGCTTCAAAATTATAGTACCCTAATAGCTTAGAAGTCTGATAATAAACCTGTAACAAATGGCGAACACACATTTTAAAGAAATATACTGCGAAAGGGGAAAAATAAGAATAAAACTGGTGTTGTCCTTAACGTTTGAATGAATTTTGATCAAGTCGAAACCACCCGGCAAAGTTGATGATTCGAGGCGAATCGCACCTATAATTGAAAAAATCTTAATGAAATGAGCTTTAAAAAAGCTATTAATAACATCAGGTGCATATTAAAGTAGTTGTTCTCTTTTTGTTTCTCTATCCGTATAGCAGAATAACAAGAGGTAGGTCTTCGCTGACTGTACATTCTGTCTTCACTTTCTTCTTTCTGTGATTCTCAGTCGGTCCTCATTTTGGATCGTTTGCGTCCATGTTTTGCTCGTTATAGATCTTAAACTTTGTGACTATCATTTTCGAAAGCGCAAATCCACAGCGATTTCCTGCTTATATTTTGTTGCTAATCTTTTGTGTTTCACTGTTATAAGTGATATTAGCTTTCGAACATTTAAACTGATAAACTATTTCAAAATTGTGGTGATCTATTTATCTCGTTTTCTACTCTTGCTGAAGCCAAATATTTCCTTTTATCTTCATTGGGTCGCTGGGTCAACTTCTTCCAGTTTATTGCAATCTGCCTTGATGTTGATGTAAATGCAACTACATTTGCTACTACATCTATATCATCCGAGAAAGCAACCATAATACCAAAACTTTCAGTTCCGAGTTTTAATCTTGTGCCTTTAATAATGTTTTGCTGGCCTGATAAAAATCTGAAGCGATGAAAGCCGAAAATCGTGCGATAACTTTCCAAAAATTATATGGTACTTATCAGACAATCTGAAAATGCTATTTAAATAATTCATTCAAAACATATCATATATTAAACGGAAAATAATTCGAGGAAAAAACAACATTCCCATCACGTGCAGAACGTGCTGTCAGGATGTGAAAGAGTTATCGATTTACTAGTAAGCGTTTATAAGATATTGGTATCAAAATATGTTGAAATAAAATCCGCTAAACAACAGCCTTTGTCATTGACTTTCTGGATGACCAACAAAACCATAACCATGCTGTTTTACTTCCGTCTCTGGATAATGTTTTATATTATAATTATTTCTTTATAATGTTAATTTCTCTCGCTATTTTTGCGCTCTGATGTCCTAGGGTAAAGTTTGTGCAAAACGAGTTACTAGATAGTAAGGTAAACCAGGTTCACAACGAAATACAAAAATACCGCATTTATTGCAAAATGAAAACTAAGGGAAATTAACTCTTGATTTAAAATGGAATTTCGTAAATTTTCAAGGAGCAAAGAAACAAAGCCTTATATATTTATAATGTCAAAGCTATAACAGTTCATGTGCAGATAATTGAATTTGACATGAGTTTATGTTACCGCTGTCTTTTCATATTGTGCTATTTCAAATACAATGCTTCACTTGAACGTATATTTGTTTTAGGTGTGGTGAAAGAGTAATGACTTATAAGGGACAGGAAACCCATCATTCTGAACAGAGTCAATATATTTGTATGCTACTATTATATACGTCCGTCATTGAGACGGACAGTCCGTTATTAACATTTGTCGGTCAAAACACCAGAATTTCAAATAGTTGTCGATTAACGTATAAAACAGTAATATAAAAATGATAATAATAACATGCAAATTTTGGTAAACACCCATTATTTTGTATGTATTCGTGTGCGTGTATGATGTATTTCTTACTATTATATTATAAGTTTTGTATTAAAGAGAAAATGGGGGTTCACTTTAAATTTACAAAACAAGCAAAACATATTTGCCCGTCATTGAGAAGACAAAACTATGGTCACTTTAGATTTGTGGATTCAAAAACGTAATTTAAACAAAATGATTCGATTATCAATGATAACTCTCGATCGTTCAATTTCAAGTCTTCTAATCTAAGAGTAAGAATCTAAAGAGTTGGCTTTGGCGGCTATCGCTTATAACCGATTAGTTTCAGGGTTTTTAAGCAGTCGTAGAAAATAATTTCATGCCACAAGCACAGGCGACTTACATCCTCAGAGGTGTTTTTAATTTTCAATTTACAATCGCATCACAGAATTTTTTGCAAAATACGTTTAAGTTAATACGTTTTAAACATTATAAAGTTGGAAATATTAAATGATCGTCCCCCGTAAATGCGCTTTGGGTGGCAATTTCAGAGAAAATTAATCAAGAGGAGCCAGGTTCTGGAGGTTAGCAATTACGCTTACGGTTTTATTTTAAAATACATTTTCTGTTAATTACAACATGAACTTAATTTGCATATTGAATCAACGTTGAATCAAGACAAACGGTTGAGACGGTCTATTGGTTTCAGGTTCCAAATGCTGTATGCTGATACCAACATGACGAAAGAGGAATTTAGAAAAATGTTTGATCATACGTTGTATGATAAAGTTAGGAGAAAATTCAAGTGTGAAGAGGCATTTCCTGAAGTATACGATAAGGTATCCAGGGCGGCCAGAGTATAAATTTAGAATCATTTTATTGTAACCATTTTTCAATAAGGCTATTAAAGTAAAATAGTTTTTCTGATATTTGTAAGACGTAAGTAGACACAGGGCCAAATAAATTCTAGGAGGGTGCCCAGATGGACAGCAGAAGTCGCATTTAGACAGTTCGTCTCATTCATTCATACGTTAACAATACAAACCACGCTAACATAACAATGCGCAATTTATTGAAGAGCGCCTTATTAGCTACCACCCGCAGTCTTTGTCGGTAAGTCACAAGGACGGTTTTCTTCATTACTTCCGAGACAACTTTCCCAGATGTTTAGAATCGAAGGTCGAACTCAAAACTTAACTCCTCCCAATACTCTAATCCGGGAACAAACTTGATCGAAACTCCACCCAATCTGGGGGTGGGAACATTGTTATAAATAAGGGAAACATTATTCGTAATGAAATTAGTCCCTGCTTAAAATCAGTGCCACTTTCACCAACATTGATAGTGCCAGTCCGTGATAGTGTAAATTATTTACCAGGTGAGTGTTTCTCACAGAGTAGCCTATTCAGCATATTTCTATTTGGTAAAACATTAACGATAATGTTGAGAAGTGAGTGTTTCTCACAGAGTAGCCTCTTCAGCATATTTACTATTTGTTAAACATTAATATGTGGTAACCTCTTCAACTATAGTTCAATATTCATTCTGTCTTTCTTTTATATTTATTTACCTTTCTTAATATTTAACTGTTTCTCTTCAATATCCATTTAAAGTTAGATACTGTTAACTTTTTAACTTTATTAAAACTTTAGTTAACTTCGTATAAAACCATAAAAAGGAAACGAGTGCAGCTCGTTAAGTTGTAATCTATTTAGTCAGTTTGAGTAATATTGTTAGGGACGGGTACTGTTTGCGTGTTGTTCCCGCAGTACCTGGGCTCTGAACCCGTTGAGAGAGAGAACACTAGTAGGCGGGTGCTGGCTGTGTGCTGATTCCAGCAGTACTTGGTATGGCCAATTAAGAGACTATTTATCATGATAAACGCCGATGACTGGTAAGGCTCTCCTGAGGAGGCATTTCGCGCGCTGTTCCCTTAATACCTCTTAACAACTCAGGAGTAGCGGTGGTTGGAGGCTTTTCCTGAGGGGGTATTTCGCGCGCTGTTCCCTTAATACCTCTTAACAACTCAGGATTAGCGGTGGCAGGATGCAACTTCGGTTGTAGCCTTGCGTGGTTCAGAGATAGTGAAAGAGAGCATCAATTAAAGTTTCTATAAGAATTATGGGTGATAACTGTGGCTCCAATGGGGACTCTGGATTGCGTCACATCTGATGAGGCACGTTTGATGCTTGTAGCTGAACCCGATATATTTACAAGTTTTTTATAATTTAAACAATCATACCCCTTTTCTTGTGGAACTGGGTACTCAATTACTTTTTCTAAATTGGTTCAGATGTATATTATCTCGATCGACCACCTGACTAACTGCCATAAACTTAATATTGTTAGTTGTAACGTAAGAGTTTGTAGGTGTAATTATATGTTTTTCAAAGTAGTTGATGTTATCTGTGACAAGTATAAACTAACGCCCTATACATATTTCCTTTATTGAAATTGATCTGCTATTAATAAAAATTGTAATCGGTTCGACATTGTGGCAAACGAACCGGAATCCCATTTCGATCAAAGCACTTTAAGTAAAACCACTGTAAAATATCGGATTTCACGTAATCATTAAATGTGTTAAAATAACCGGAAACCACACAACCAAATCGTATGACGCTCATCATTGCTGCAGAAATTCCAAACGGCTTATTGAAACCATATTGGAACATATGCAGGTATCGTTGTCAAGCATTAGCAGATTTTAAGTTCCCCATATGTTTCTTTCATTGAATATAAAGATTGACGAACAGGGCGAGTAACACAATAATCGGGCGGATGTCGGTATTTTTACTAGAATTGGGATTAGTGTGTTCAAATTATTTTTTACCTGCTTAAACCTTTTCAAATTCAAGCACCGTTAAACAGTAGCAATAATGTTTGTCCAATATTCATTCCAAGATTTTCAAGAAGTAGGACCACTTAACTTAAATTTCTCTTACTTCAGTTATATACTTTTTTAAAGGAAAACTTGCAGGAACTTAATATGCAAGGTGGAACAAAAGGTGCACTTTTGCTTACTACTTTCTAGTTTACTTAATTTCAAAATGTTTATCCCTTTGTTGATTGAAAATTATCAGTATCAAACGCCATAGACCTGAAGGCAACAGCTTGAATACAATGTTTCAAAGATTTGTATTATGCTTCAATATAATGTGGAACATGCTAAGTTTGCCAGAGAATGTTAAAATTGAACTTAACTGTTCTGCCTATAACCACAAACGTTCTCTCTCACAAAAAAATTTTCCAAACGTTCTCTCGAAAGTGTAAGACGTAAGTAGACACAGGACCAAAAAAAATTCTAAGAGGGTGCCCAGATGGACAGCAGAAGTCGCATTTAGACAGTTCGTCTCATTCATTCATTCATTTATACGTTAACAATACAAACCTCGCTAACATGACAATGGGCAATTTATTGAAGAGCGCCTTATTAGCTACCACCCGCAGTCTTTGTCGGTAAGTCATAAGGAAGGCTTTCTTCATTACTTCCGAGACAACTTTCCCAGATGTTTAGAATCGAAGGTCGAACTCAAAACTTAACTCCTCCCAATACTCTAATCCGGGAACAAACTTGATCGAAACTCCACCCAATCTGGGTGGTGGGAACATATTATAAATAAGGGAAACATATCGTAATGCAATTAGTCCCTGCTAAAATCAGTGCCACTTTCACCAACATTGATAGGCCAGTCCGTGATAGTGTAAATATTACCAGGTGAGTGTTTCTCACAGAGTAGCCTATTCAGCATATTTCTATTGGTAAAACATTAACGATAATGTGAGAAGTGAGTGGTTCTCTCAGAGTAGCCTCTTCAGCATATTTACTATTTGTAAACATAAAGATAGTAACCTCTTCAACTATAGTTCAATATTCATTCTGTCTTCTTTTCTATTTATTTACCTTTATTAATATTTAACATATTGATTTTTTTCCTGACTGTATTTTTAATTTATTCCAATGTATTCCTGGGTTTCAGTCATTTTTCACAATTATGGTGTTATGTGAGGAGCTCCTGCGTTTTCATCCCGGGTCTATCTATTGGACTCGTCAGTAGGGCTTAGATAGACCCTGCCCCCTATAACGCTTCCTACGTTCTTTGATGTCTGTCAGCCTTCTAGCAGGCCTCTGGTCTCGACATCTGGTTCCATGCGTGTACTCATATATATCCTAATTCGGTCTAGGTGTGTTCGGCGAGATGTTATCAGCCGTTCTGTCATACTGTAACCCATTTTTGCTTCCCTCTCCTCTGTGTCTCGCCGAACACACCTAGACCGAATTAGGATATATATGAGTACACGCATGGAACCAGATGTCGAGACCAGAGGCTCTGCTAGAAGGCTGACAGACATCAAAGAACGTAGGAAAGCGTTATAGGGCAGGGTCTATCTAAGTCTACTGACGAGTCAATGATAGACCCGGGATGAAAACGCAGGGACTCCATCACATAACACCATAAGTGTGAAAAATTGACTGAAACCCAGGAATACATTGGAAATAAATTAATATTTAACTGTTTCTCTTCAATATCCATTTAAAGTTAGACACTGTTAACACTTCGTATAAAACCATAAAAAGAAAACGAGTGCAGCTCGTTAAGTTTTAATCTATTTAGTCAGTTTGAGTAATTATGTTAGGGATGGGTACTGTTTGCGCGTTGTTCCCGCAGTACCTGGGCTCTGAACCCGTTGAGAGAGAGAACGCTAGTAGGCGGGTGCTGGCTGTGTGCTGATTCCAGCAGTACTTAGTATGGCCAATTAAGAGACTATTTATCATGATAAACACCGATGACTGGTAAGGCTCTCCTGAGGAGGTATTTCGCGCGCTGTTCCCTTAATATCTCTTAACAACTCAGGATTAGCGGTGGCAGGATGCAACTTCGGTTGTAGTCTTGCGGGGTTCAGAGATAGTGAAAGAGAGCATCAATTAAAGTTTCCATAAGAATTATGAGTAGATAACTGTTGGCTCCAAGTGGGGACTCTGGATTGAGTCATATCTTGTTGAGGCACGTTTGATGCTTGTAGCTGAACCTGATATATTTACAAGTTTTTATAATTAACAATCATACTCCTTTTCTTGTTGAACTGGTTACTCAATTACTTTTTCTAAATTGGTTTCAGATGTATTATCTCGATCGACCACCTGACGAACTGCCATAAATTTAATATTGTTAGTTGTAACGTAAGTGTGTTGTAGGTGTAATTATATGTTTTTCAAAGTAGTTGATGTTATCTGTGACAAGTATAAACTAACGCCCTATAAAAGTTTGCACTGGACGGATGTGTCAATGATAATGATCACGATCATCGATTATTCATTATTTCAGTACTCACAATTATATATATTTGACTGTTCTGGCATCGCTCAGCAATATTTTTGATGTCTGCAAATTAGTGCTGCATTTGCAACATTTTGCCGCAAATTGCGAATTTTAATGCAATGGTAGAATGGTAGTATATTCCTTTTTCGTTAATAGCTCGCATTAAAGTTAAATTGTGGGCAGCAGCACTTGAGAGTTCGCATTGCATATTAATTTTGAATAGAGTTTTTCTCGAAGGAAAACTTATTTTTGAAAATAGTATGTATCAAACACTGTCAAGCAATTTTTTCTTAAGCTCACCCTCTACATGACTCCGTATATGAAAATTCAATATATTATTGGCGATTCAAAATTCAAATAACATGTATTTTTCTACTACGTATACTAATTTTTCTACTTAAAATTCTTACTGTGCAACAAACCGAATTATATAACTTTTAAAATAAAGAAAGATCTGAAATACATAATAATACTTCTGATTCATACGATTTTTATAAGTATCTTATAAGGAAAAATTATATTAGGTCCCAATAAAAGGGTCTAAATACCTCAATTTTGATTTGTCTTGGATATGTCTCGAAGGCAAATTCGAATTTGTTTGTTGTAAAAATTGCCAAGATTACGAAGAACATTGATTATCACTATCACAAAATTTAGAGGTCTTTGAGTGTCGTTAACATATGAACAAAAGCGAAAATTTTCAATTATTTTTCAACGTTCATTTTTTCAGGTCGCTTGCTGATACGCCAAATGGAGTTTTAATTATTATTGTTATTGAAGTACTCGTGACAACGGACAACTTTGTTCATTTTCTGATTAATAATGGACAATTATAATGTATAGTCTACATGCCGATTTGGGTAAAGAAAAAACAATAAACGGTTTGCATTAACTACATTTATATACGAGTAGAAGATAGACTTATAGGGATCAGAAAAGAACATGAAAGTTCTGCGCCATAACACTGTGAAATCATTCGTAATTTAAAAGCGGAATTTGAATGTCATGGTCCTAACGGTTGTTTGGTAATGGTGTCAATAGAAAATGAACATCAAAATACGAAATTGAAACCAAAACAACCGATGTGATGTATGGATGAATAAGGCCAACCATTCGTACTGCCGAAAACTCTGTTTTGTCTCTCTGAAAAGTGTAGTTCCTCTAAAAGATCGTGTCTTTTGTTGTTTTAGTAGGTAACTTCCCGACGACTTGTTGACAAAATGTGTTCTGTTACCTCGCAATCTTTAAAGGATCAGAATATGTATACATAACAAGCTGAAAATTGGAAGAGCAAAGATTTTTTCCTCGAGGACTTATTAAAATTCAAGATATAGGTTCTGTCGTTTTTCGCAACCGCTTAAAAGACGCTACCACAAGCACATTAAGCGATAAATTATGTAAAAATAAACATAAATCGTATACGAGATTTGTAGTATTTATTTAGGCTCATAACAATTCACCTGTTATCCTAATGTTAGCTTTTCTCAGAGACCTATGCTTTTCGAATAAAGAACCATATACATTTTGATCGATCCAAAAAACATCTTACATATACTAATTCCAGTTATATTGTTATTTGTATAGGGCGTTAGTGTGTAATTGTTATAAATAAACATCAACTACTCTGATAATCAGATAATTACACTTACAACACACTTACATTACGTAAACCAATACTTTTCTAATGGCAATTCGTCAGGTGGTCGATCGAGATAATACATCTGAAACAATTTTGAAAAAGTAATTGAGTAACCAGTTCAACAAAAAAAGCGATATTATTGATAATTATTGAAACTTGCAAATATATCAGGTTCAGCTACAAGCATGAAACGTGCCTCAACAAGATATGACTCAATCCAGAGTCCCCACTTGGAGCCAACAGTTATCAACCCATAATGCTTATGGAAACTATAATTGGTGCTCTCTTTCACTATCTCTGAACCCCGCAAGACTACAACCGAAGTTGCATCCTGCCACCGCTAATCCTGAGTTAACAGGTATTAAGGGGAAGCCGCGCGAAATACCTCCCAGGAAAAGCCTCTAACCACCGCTACTCCTGAGTTGTTAAGAGGTATAAAGGGGAAACCGCGCGGTATACCTCCTCAGGAGAGCCTTCCTAGTCATCGGCGTTTATCATGATAAATAGTCTCAACATTGGCCTTACTAAGTACTGTTGGAATCAGCACACAGCCAGCACCCGCCTACTAGCGTTCTCTCTCTCTATGGGTTCAGAGCCCAGGTACTGCGGGGAAACCGCACAGCCAGTACCCGTCCCTAACATAATTACTCAAACTGACTAAATAGAAGTCTGACTCAAGTACTGCGCTACCTTCACAGCCAGTACTCGGTACTTTGCAACTTAACGAGTTGCACCCGTTTTCTTTTTATGATTTTATACGAAGCGTTAACAGTATTTAACTTTAAATGGATACTGAAGAGGAACAGTTAAATATTAAGAAAGGTAAATAAATATAAAAGAAAGACAAAATGAATATTGAACTATGGTTGAAGGGGTTACTATCCTTAAGGTTTATATGCTTAAGGCTACTCTGTGAGAAACACTCACTACTTAACATTATCGTTAATGGTTCACCAAATAGAAATATGTTGAATAGGCTACTCTGTGAGAACACCCACCTGTTTAGGTGTCTTATCTCTCTCTACTAGTCTCCTCTAGCACGAAGTGGCACCAACTGATAAATATGACACTGGATCTAAACAAGCACTAATAGTTCAGGTTTTCTTTGTATTGGAACATATTTATTTCAACTAAGAATTATATCTTTCAATTGCGCTTAATCTACGGCTCCTTAATGCTAACATCATTTAGTAATTATATCTAACATCAGTTGTCCTATTCTACCTTAACCTAGCTTAACCTAACTAAACCTAATCTTACATCTTCTCTTGCTTCCTAACTAACTTAATGCTAGTCCATGGTCCTCGTTGTGGTGCTGGAACTGGCCATCGCGTGTGATCCTCGTCTTCTTCTTAAACTGTGTCCGCAGGAAACAGTCTGCGGTCACACTGGAACTTCTTTTAGCGAGAATCCCTAACTGTGGGATTCTTGCTTTGCCGGGCCATGTCCAGGAACTTTGATGTTAAGCCCTGGATGTGGTCCAGCAGGTCTTCTGTCTGCAGGTCTCTTTGGAGGGTTGTGTTTCTCACAAAGTACGGGGCCTTGGCTGCTGTCCTCAGTATCCTGTGCTGGATCCTTGCCAGCTTGTGTTTCTGGCTGGTGCTGGCCGTGGACCACGCTGGTGATCCATATGTCAGCACAGGTCGGATTAGTTGCTTGTAAGCTCTGACCTTTGTTCGCAGGAAGAGCTTACCTGTTAGCAGAGGGTAGTAGGCCTGGGGCAGGTATCTTGTCTTTGTTATAGTGGCTGTCATCTGTTCGTGCCAGACCAGCCGCTTGTTATAGGTAAGTCCAAGATAGGTTATCTTGGACTTCCATGGTAGCCGCTGTCCTTCAAACTCCAGCTGGCCTGGTGGGATCTGGAGTTGTCTTGTGGTGAAGAATTTGAAATTGAATTGAAAAAGAATCTTGACATTTCTAACAATTTGGAAATGTCCAACCAAATGAATAGGTAGAAACATCTAAACATACAAACTGATGATGGTGGATAAAGACACCGAAACGTATTTGTAATATTTTAAATAATAAACAATAAAATTGACTGAAACCCAGGAATACATTGGAATTAATTAAAGTACAGTCAGGAAAATATACAAAATTATTATTATTATTATAGCACATTAACATATTAGTCGAGTAGCCTGTTTACTGATGCAAGAGTTTATGCCCAAATAAATACGTTCCAATTTGTTATCACAATTTTGCGAACGTTCTGATACATTTATAAATTACTCGATTCCAAGTTGATTTCATCTTAGGTGTTTAAATAAACTTTCATTAGGTTACTCTTGCAATTCAATTTTCATTGCTTGAAGCACATGACCAAGTAGCATCACATTAATTTTATTGAGTGAAAAGTCTGAAGTCATGAGGATTTAAGTTCACGAGTAAATTTCAGGTTTATTACCAACTGTTATATACCATTGTAACTCTAATCTTCATATTACTATATGAAGAAAATGAAAATTAGATAGGGCAGAGAGACCGATAGGTCGATAGCCTTTTTTAGAAATAAAGATGTTTACTACTACTGAAAATTAGAATGCAATTGACAAATATATTTTTGAAAAACGCAACTGACTAGTGGACAATAAAATAATTTCTTCTTGCCACTGAATTTTTATTTATTTAATAATATTGTTAACCTAGAATAAGAGAATTTTCATATTTGTTTTTTATTTAGATTAAGACTACATGTATTAAACAAGGGCAGAAAGACCGATAGGTCGATAGCCTTTTTTAGAAATAAAGATGTTTACTACTACTATATTTTTGAAATCGAATTTTCCTTTGTTGCACCCATATCTGATTTTGCCGAGCAGTGTATTGTCTACCAAGTTGCTCTGCGGTCAAAAGAAATAAGAGTGAATGATGGTGTTAATATCCGGATCGAAACTAAATGAGTTCAAGTTTAAAGGGGTGTTTTAAACTTGCGTTTGTTAATTTTAGAGTTTAAGAAACTCTTCGTCCCTTAATGTTACATGAAGACATTCGGATAAAATATACCGAACACTCAAACAGAATGACAATAATTTTTTGTAAAATAACAATGTTCAAACAAATCTGGATTAGACACGTATCATTAAAAGTACTTTATAATTACATGGGATTCAACAAAAAAGACACCCAAACCGGATCGTGCTCGTTGTAGAAAATGCGGTAAATTATTTGGTTCCACTGTTCTGTTTTTACCAATTAGCTTTAATAAGCAAGAAGGTTTATAGTTTTGTGAGTTCAATTTAAAATCTTGACTCGAGTTAAGCAGCTATTCTACTACTCAATTAATTAAATTTTTATCAGGTATTTAATTGAAGACATTAACTTGGGAGTACACTATTAATTAAACCAATTTTTCATTTCATTAGCTTTAGATTAGCACAGCTTTTCACCTGTTATTCATTTATTCATTTATTATAAAATTTGTTTCGCTATTTTATCCACCAATTAGGATTGAAAATTGGCTAACGTACATAGTTTTTAGACCAAATAAAAATCGATATTTTGATGTTTTACCCAATATCAAATAAATTAGCAAACAGAACAAAACAAAAAGAGCGAGGATTGCTAAATTAGGGTCTACTCAACCTGCTGCCATTTTTGCACGAAAATTTATGTTGTGAAGACTGGATTAAGAGCAGAGATCGGCCAATTAATTTCGAAATGGGTTGCGGCTCCAGACAGGGCAATTTTAAAAAGTTTTTTAAATAGGAAGTGGAAGCAAAAAGAAAAGCACACAGCCTGCTCATTATAGTTTGCTGTTAGAGAAAGCACCTTTTTCGATGACATACTGTTTCCAATCAGGATATTTTAATTTGTCAAGATTATACATGTTTCTATATAATAATCTTAACGAGGATGCATTTTTATATAAACTTTTTCTTAGTTAGTGTATGTCCAGATAAATAAGTAAATCGACAGGGTCGGTAAAAAATTAAAAACCCATTGTCATTGACTCACTAGTCAGTTTTCTATATTTAGTAAAAGACTCTAGCTCATTAATATTACGCAAGTAGCTGTAGGTTTATGTGTAAATATATGAAAGTACTAGATGAAACTAGAAGGCATATTTAGAAAAAAACAATATATGCTAGTCACTTTATTGATGGGGCCATAAAATTATCTCGAGCTTAGTTTAGACGACGTCTACGTCTTAGAGCTAAATTCGATATATTTTATCGAATTTTATCAGATAGAATACCTGATACGGTATGGCATAATATTCTGTTACTGTGTATATTTTCCTGACTGTATTTCAATTTAATCCAAAATAAATTCCTGGGTTCCAGTCAATTTTATTGTTTATTATTTAAAATGTCAAAAATAAGTTTCGGTGTCTTTCTCCACCATCATCAGTTTGTCTAAAATACACATTCATAGTCATCATTGATTTAAAGAAGAATCCTATCAAAATTCACATACTAAAATACAAATTACACACATATTAAAAAGTATATTAAAAACAATAGGTTTACAGGTGATGAGTCAGGACAATCATGTCTGGGAAAAGACTAGAATCTATTGTTCAGAGATTCAAATTTAACTTACGTGTATGGCTGTTTCTACCTTCACATTTGACTGGCTATTGAAATCCATACTTTGTTCGATATCGAGCCAGAGAATAAAGAAACTGTTTATATTTCGCTTTTTCTTTGCTTTCTAGGAATATCAATTGATCTGCAATTCTTCAATGTCAGGTGTTTATATTCCATTTACTTGGTCCAATCAGTGTATGCATGCGCTCATTTAATTAGTGTGTGATATACAGAGCTAAGATTGTCTGTGTCTGATCTAAAATTCATTGCATTCTGATGTTTTTTAATCTGTATCATTTCATGGGTTCTTCTCATATTATAATTGTCTTCATTGATTAATATTTTTGTGTTATCAAAATGAAAACTATGTAACTTTTGTTGTGCATGTTGTGCAAATGCTGTTCCATTTTCGTTAACCTTTCTTAAGCTATATTTATGTTCGTATATTCTTTTCTTTAAATATTGTCCTGTTTGACCTATGTATGTGTTGTCACAGTTCAAAGAGTCAATCTTGTATATTACATTAGGTGTGTTTAACTTATCACTTTTAGGTTTAAATTTTGTGAAACATTCCTTTGCTAAGTTGTTTTTAGTTTTTTCCGCTATAGTAATATTATGCGGTTTTAAAATATTTTTTATTTTCGTGTTGATTTCTGGAATATACGGTAATAATACACACTATTAACATAACCTATTGTTTTTAATATACTTTTTAATATGTGTGTAATTTGTATTTTAGTATGTGAATTTTGATTTTTTTTTAACTTTTTTTTTATTAATGATGACTGTGAATGTGTATTTTAGACAAACTGATGATGGTGGAAAAAGACACCGAAACGTTTTTGTGACATTTTAAATAATAAACAATAAAATTGACTGGAACCCAGGAATTTCTTTTGGATTAAAATAAATATCTGTATCATATTGTCTTTACTTATTACAAGAGTATTTCTTTATTACCCGTCATTTATCACAGAACCGTTTCTAAACCGGTAAAAAATACGTTTTTTCTTGTGATAAAGTTTTACAAATTAACATGTTTTCATCTTTTATGCATATACTCCCATTGTCATAAGATTGGTATGAATATATTTCAACTAATTCCACTAATTTGTGTGCACTTAAATGTAGCCATCTAGAAATTTTTTTATAAAGTTAAATTTAATTAAATTAAGAAAAAGTAGTTCTATTGCCGGACGACAACCTCAAGTGCAAATATCAGATCAATTAGTATTTTCCATTGTGTACGTGTTTTCTAAAAAACGTACGAACTTGGCTCAAAAGTAAAAAATAGTCCTCAGAAAAACTTATTCAGAAATGAAAAGTACTGTCAAATAGCATCCGCTAAAAAACGTATTCGAAAATTAACGAAGAATAAATTTGTTCTTAAAAAAAGACTTAAGTTGACATATACATATAGTGTGGTACAAAAGTATGGACTAATAAAAACAAAACATTAAAAGATAGACGAAGCTAGTTCTTCATAATTTGTTTGGAAGCAACGTTGATTTCTATCGATCGGCGATTCATGAATGGTAAATAGGAGGCAGGGATAAAAGTACTAAAAGTACTTACAAAGTTGGATCCAATTAGAGCCATAGGCGTATTAAATATTTATATACATTGATTTATTATAGTAGTAGTAGTAAACATCTTTATTTCTAAAAAAAGGCTATCGACCTATCGGTCTTTCTGCCCTTGTTTAATACATGTAGTCTTAATCTAAATAAAAAACAAATATGAAAATTCTCTTATTCTAGGTTAACAATCTTATTAAATAAACTTTCCAATTCTAATGACAAGAAAAAATTATTTTATTGTCCAGTAGTCAGTTGCGTTTGTAAGTGTTCGAGTAGCGTTCATGTAGGGAAATGGAAGCGGGATTGTCTGGTTGGTCTTGTAAGACAAAGGGGATTCAATATGGTCCAGTTGTAGGGGTTGTTTGTCCATTTTGTCTGTAGATGTATGAGTCTTTCCGAAATCTTGGTCATGTTTGTGCGTTCGTATAGTAGTTGGGTGGAGGGGTTGTGTAGTGGGTTTTGGGGTTGTGTAGTGTCTTATTCGTGTTATTAGTCTTAGTGCAATTTGTTCTGTTGTTTGTATAGTTGTTGTCCATAGTCTAGCAAGGGTCTACAAATAGCTTTATATATTTTGGTGGCGGTGTTTGTGCCAATTCCTCTGTCTTTGTAGATTAGTGATCGGAAGTGTTTGATTCTCTTTATTGTTTCTGCACTGATGTTTCGTATGTGTTTAGTGAATTTAAGTTTGTGGTCAATTGTGATTCCAAGGTATTTTACGTCGTTTTTTGGTTGTGTCGTTTGGCCGTCTGCAGTTATTGTAGGGGAGTCAGCGTTGAGTCTGTGGTTTGTGAGCAGAAGTTGGTTTTTTGACGCGTTTGGTGTTAGTCTCCATTTAACCATAACCATAAAACCATGTCAGTGTGTTGTTTGTTAGTGTTTGGAGTCTTTGGGCTGTTCTCTCAGTAGTTTTGTCATGCGCAATAAGTACCGTGTCGTCTGCGTATTGTAATATGTATGCCGATCTATCGATTTGATTTTTGTCTGGTAAGTTGTAATTGTAAGCGGGGATCCTTGAGGGAGCCCTTGTTCAGGGGAAAAAGAAAATGACAGTGTTTTGTCAATTCGTACTTGTAGTTGTCTGTTTTCTAGTAAGTTCTTTATGGTGTGTTGTAGATATGTTGGTGTGTGTAGTTTGTGTAGTAAGCCTCTATGCCAGACACTATCAAAAGCCTTGTTAATGTTCATAAACAGGCAAGCTGTCTTTCTGTCAGTTAGGTGGGTAGTTTGTATATTGTTGGCCAAAATAAAGAGCGGATGAATAGTCGAGTGATGTTGTTTGAAACCAAATTGGTAGGTAGGTATATATTTTCCAATCACTTTTTCAAGCCGCTGCTTTATTATGTATTCAAAAATTTTGCTTAGTACTGGAAGTAGCGTAATTGGGCTGTAGTTGCTCGGTTGTGTATTGTCGAGTCCATTTTTGGTTATAGGGATTATTAAGCCGTTCTTCCATGTTTCTGGGATTCTGCCATTTGTGATGCAGTTGTTCAATTCAGTTAGGATAAGTTTGTGTGTTTCTTGAGTTAGGCTTTTCAAGAGTTTTGCCTTAATTTTATCTTTCCCCGTTGCAGTGTTTTTGATGTGCGCTAGGGCTTCATCGTACTCTGTGTCTGTGATCAGTTTGTAGGTGTAGTTTGGTGAGCTGCTAAAATAGTTCAAGTACCAGTCGTTGATCAAGTTCCAGTTGTTATTGTCGAAGTTAAGGTTTGTCGATATGCTGAAGGCCCCTTGATAGTGTCTGGAGAATGCGTCCGCTTTCTCTTTGTCTGTGTAGCGTTCTATTCCGTTTCCGTCAATTGTGTCAGTAGTGCAAGTCTTCCTGTATTGCGCCAGTTTCTTAATTTTTCAACAGTATGTTTTGCCTTTGTCCTTCTGTATTTGTTTACATGTTTCTAGCCATTTGTCTTGTCGGTATTGTCCAATCAGAGTTTTAATGTTTCTGTTAAGATGGTTCAGTGTCTTTTTTAGGTCGTTATTTTGAGTGTTTGTATATAGTCTGTACAGTTCTCTATGTATGTTTTATTAGTCTCAGTATGTATTTGGGCAGTGTATGTCGGTAGAAAGCATTTTTTATTTCCGGGCTAAATTTTCGTATGGCTAGTGTAAGTTGTTGTATGGTTTCTATTGAAATGTGCTGTGCTTGTGATTGAATGTAGTCATGTATATGTTGTTGCACTTTGTCTATGTCAGTCTTTGTTAGGTTTAAGTTTTTCTCTATAGGAGGTGTATTGGAGGTAGGTTGCGTATGTTGTAAGTCTATGTTAAACGTAATAGCCAGGTGGTCGGATCCAAGTTCGTTGGTTAAGTTTATGTTGTTGATGGTGTTTGTCAAGTTTCTTGTGTGCAGTAGAACGTCTGGTGTTGAATCTGGGTTTGCGGGCATCAGAAAAGTTGGTGGGGTGTGCTGTTTTATAAAGTCGCAGTTTTGTAAAAATTTTTCAAGTTGTTTCGTTTTGTTTCTGTTCAAGTTAAAGTCGCCTATAATTATTGCATATTTATAGATGCTTGCCTTGGTCAGTATGTTTTGTTCTAGGTTGGAGTGTGGGTGTACGTATGTCAAAAATATGTGTATCAGGTCGTTTAATTAGCGAATTTTTAGCGATTTTTTATAACAAATTTGGTATTACAGGACTGTCCAAAAATAAATTACGACCATCAACGTATATTTTTCAAATGAAAGCACCTGTTTTTTAATTCAATTTTGAATTATCGATTGAATTTTAAGTATGATTCAGATGAATTTATTATGCGTTTACTATTGGAGCTATCAATAATTGATAGCGACGACTTCTTTAACATTTCTGTGGTCCTGAAAAAGACCGATTTATTTCAAGATACAGAACTACAATCAAATTAAATGTTGAAAATGTGTGCTATTTACAACTTCCAAGGCAACTAATAAACTCTTCTTGCATCTTGTTGTTTTGGTAAATACTTGTTTTATCTCGTAAGTCCTGTTGAGTTTAGGTATAGGACATGGTGCCTAAGATTCACTGGGACTCACTGTATATCAAATTGATTACCGAGCAGGCGAACATACACATACTGTGAATCATTGTTGCTCCTATAGGAAAATATAAATAAAATTTATTAGCATAAGAGGTGTTATGTTTTTAATCAAATCTTAATCGTGTTGCTCTCATTTTCACAAGAAACGTAGGTTTTTTGAACAAGCAGCCAATTAAGTTGTACCGGAAATTTATTATAGAACAATTGTTGTATTTGCAGACAGTAGTGGTAACAGGAACTAGATAATAGAATAACGTCCCATTTTCATTCAATAAATTTACCCTTATTACCCCACCCTGTTTGGGTGCACGCGACGTAGTAACCAACCCTCCTTCCATATCCATGGGCACTGTAGTCCAAACCAAACCATCGCAGGTACTCGTCATTGTTTCATTCATAACACGACAAACATTAAAGCAGAACAGTTCATTCAAGACAATCGTTTCTCGTCGGACGCAGCACCTGCCTTTTCTGGTTTTTAGTATATTAGTTGAACTTGAACACGTGAAGTAGAAGGAATAAGAACCACTCGTTTTACGTTTGGTTTCCAAATATTTTGGTACTAGAAATCCGTTCTCGGTTTTCCCCTATTGCTCGGGTGGATTAACATTGATTGGTTCTTTGATTTGATGTAGGTGAAAGTTTCGGTATTTTTAATTTTCTGTAGGGATTATATAAAATATAAAGTGAAACATGAATCGCGAGTGTATTTTTGCTATGTGTATCGGATTTCTAATGCTGCTGCAGGGTGAGTATTTTTTTTATTACCCCTGGAAATTCAGCTTTATAATTACCGGACAATGTATAATTTTTTCATGGTACATTAATGAAATGCATTCATAGTAAATAGCTGCAATTTACGGCAATTATTTTTAGTGTGAAAGTTCATTGTATTGAGCAAATGTTGCGGGATTTACCATTGTTAAGAGAGCTTTCTTATTTTCCGCTCCTAATCATGAATGAATCAAATCGCTTTTAATCGCGCATTCAAAATAATCGGCAAAAACCTTTTTATGAAACAATGCTTTCAAATACATACTGCTGTTCTGACTGGCGGCAAACTTCTGCAAGGATATTTTTAAGAGTAGAAGTAACAATAATATTTGGAAATGTAGATCTGCAATGGTTATATGTATGTTCTCCACCACACAACGAAGTGGCAATAAACATTCCGAACAGTAAAAAACAAGTCGACAAGTTTTCGGAATGCCGGTCGACGTACCTTGCCATATTCTTAGGTGAATTAAAGCTGGAATTGTTAATCTGATCGAATTTACTCTACAAATATGTCGCTTATTAACCGATGTTGCTAAATATGCAGATAATAACAAACATTTTCTGACACCAGACGCTTAGTTAAACTTCTCCACGAATATGAAATGTTCGTTATTTATTATATTAAATTGATTGAATATATAATTTCTGGCATCTTAAATAACACTAGAATATCGCATTGAATAATCTTTTATTAACAAATAAACCAAATCGAAAAGAAATAATTGCCTTTTTATTGCACCACAAAAATATTCGGATATTTATTAGATTTTATTAATTAAGAACAATTGAAACATCAAAACTAACGCCGTTTCACTGTAGCACACAAATTTTTACTTTCAAATTCTCCATTTAGTTTTTGGTTCATTCGTCGTTCATTCGGCCCAAATATATTGACCTTCGACTCAACACAAAATATTACATCTATCCAATATAATTCCGTCTTACAAAAAAATTCTGAGACAAACTGTTAACGAAAACACTTATTTTTTACTAAGCCCAAGACTTGCTCTATGCGACTCGTCGAAAATATCAATTAGCGTGAATACATTTTTTACCCGTACATTTTCAACTTCAACTTGAAGTTGTGGGGCACCAGCTTTAGGATTCTGTTTAACAGTACTTGTTTTAGTTTCGTTTAGTTTGTCCGCGATTTTACGATATTTAGTTTGTTTTCTTAATTAATTATGCACTGCCGGAAGTCGAAACTTAAACTGGGTTTGTTTCTTATGCGACCCATCTTAAATGCACCGAAGTTAAGAATTGAATATTTCACTTGAGGACAAATCATTATTTTTCCTATTGAACTGTTGCTAAAATGCATGACAATGGTACATCGAAATACCAGCATATCATCCATATTTTATATATTTAATTACAAAGGTGGCTCCTATTTCCAGAAAAACTTGTCTTCTCTTCCAAATATATTCTTTAACATGTTAATATAAATGGAAAACTGCTAATGATTATGTGGAGTCCAAGATATATAATAGTTAGTGGACAAACTTTATAAGTAATGAAATACTTATATCTAGTTTTACTAACCAATTAACTAACCAACTAATTAATAATAAATCGAAAATTTTATCTTCAAAAAATGATTACTTTTTATATCTAACAAATTGCATACCACAAGAATATTATCATTGTTTGCTTTGGTTGTTATTTCAAATTCAAATTATTCCTGGGTTTCAGTCAATTTTATTGTTTATTATTTAAAATGTTACAAATACGTTTTGGTGTCTTTCTCCACCATCATCAGTTTGTGCGTATAGCTGTTTCTACCTTCACATTTGACTGGTCACTCAAGACAATAAAATTGACTGAAACCCAGGAATAATTTGAATTTGAAGTGAATTAAAGTACAGTCAGGAAAATATACGTAACGATTTTGGTTGTTATTTCAACATAATGAAAATGCTGAAGACGTGTAGAAAGTCATCGGAAATTTTTTTTTTGTTCATCCAGAGATTTTAGCGATTTTTTCAATGACATTATAAATATGTTCGAAAAAAATTTTTTGGCTGATTGCTCATTCATAAATGCGTGAAACAAGGACCGATTTTTGACTCGCGTCCCAAACAAGTACTCTCCAGAACCGGTTTTGGACCTACTAGCCTTCATCAACTGGGTAATGTTTATTTTATGTGTAGCTTGCAAATGACACATAAAAGCTAAACCAGCCAAAACTTGTTTTTGTTTCATACATTTCGAATTTTTCTCAAAAAATTGATGTGAGGGTTCATTTCATTTAATAAACTTTCACTTCGTTCAATTATAAATAAATTCAATCGCTTTCACGAGCGCGTCAATTAAAAATAAACTGCATAGTGGATTCAAAATCTTGCAATTACCTCGATTAAGACAATTCTTTTTCCGCAAAATTAAACCATTGTTACAACTCGAGTTTGTTTAGTCCAATTAGGTGTTATTTGGCTAATTACAGTAGTACAGTTAGTATTTGCATGTTAATATTGCTGGCGCCTGGCGCAGAAAATAACAGAAAGGACAGAATCTTGATTTTCTGGAAACCATTCATCACAATTTCTGAGATCGTTAATTCGTTTCAATTTTCGTATGAACTGGGTTAGTAGGTTTACATTGCAAATTGATTTAAATAATGCAAATTTATTTTAGCTGAATAAATTGTCGCTCTAATAACTGCTGGAATGAACATCTTGGTTAGAATCTCTATTTATAGATATTTTGGAGGCAATTTTGTAAGAACTTATTTTATGCCCTCTACATAAATTTTGATTGCCTCACTCATAACAAGTACATAGCAGAGATTAACTAATCTCTGTACATAGCAGAGATTAACTAATCTCTGTACATAGCTGCTTTTGAGCTTATCGTTGTTTGATACTCATGTTGTCAGTTATTCACCAAAATGATTTCGGCTTTCAAATGAAACACGTTCTTTTTAAATAGGGATATGTTTTGATATACTTATCGTTTGCAAAACGAAACAAGTCCACATAGATGTAATTTTTAAATATACATTACTCCACCAAGCCCGAATTGTTTTAAAACTCACATGAATTTATTATGTTGTTTTGTCATCCGGATAATATAGCAGTACAGTGTAAAAAGTTTGCGTAGTGCCTTTGTAAATATTTTTCAAATAAAAATTAACTGAAGGTGTTACTGTAGCAGAACATAGTTTTAGACACAGAAGTCGTAAGAAGCAGAAGCTTTCAAATACTCAGTAGAATAGACAAAAGAAACGAGAAGCAAGTAAACTAAATTACTTTTTAAGGTTTTGTTACTGAAATTCAAACTTTGATTTACGTTTTTAGATTTACATCTGCAGATCTAAACTTAGTAAACTGGGCAGTTTCATGTCCACATAATAAAAATAATATTAAAAAATCTGGAAGGTGAATTCTACAGGGAAAACCTTCCGGCTGTTATGCTTGGGCATGTTGAATGTGATTCTGTAGTATTTGGTGTTGCATCATTCCCATGAACATTTAAAATTTTGTCCGTTGCTTAGCATATTTTCGGGTTTTTTTTCGGTCTTCCTGCCCGCCCTCCACCACCTTCCCATAAATGACCACAATTTCTAGCTCGTTGGTCAGCATTTATAAAATTTTTAGATATTCGATGAGTTTAGAAGGAAAACCTTTGTGCCTAAATTCTAGAAGCTGCAACTGCAGTTTGATGACACTCTCGTAAACAAGTGAAACCATTTTAAAATTTCATTGGGCACTTCCATGTCCACATAATAAAAAGAAAATATATGATTATAATTGAAACTAAGACCCATCAAATAAACCAAAAAGTCTTTTAAAAAGAGGAAAATTGTTAGCAAATATTTCACTTAAACCAATCATGGAGAAGCACAAAATCTCTGCTGAAAAAGACAAAACCGTTAACAACCTTCTAATCGCTGTCTTCGGTGCAAACTGGCGCTGTGATGAAAACTTAGAATGGTGTTTTGAGGTGCTCATTAGCGACTTTGAATCCACTAAAGAACGTGCGGGAGCCGAACAATTTGAAACATGCGATTGTATTGTATTAGAAAACCAGAAAAAAAACTTAAAACTTTAGTGTTCCACAATCTTTTTTCTTTTTAATGGTTTTTGTTAATGTTGAAAAAATAAATGTAGTTTCAAAGTGACATTAATCTGATTTTTTTTTATACCCATCAAAATCATTGACCTTGATTTATAAAATGTTGGTATTTTATGCAGCAACATAGTCCATAGACATTTTTCGTCAAAGAAGAAAATGTCGTTTTTGCGAAATCCGTTGATAGCGAATTTAATATTTGTTGCATTTAGAAAAGCCCCACCAAAAAGCGTCTGACAAAAGTTATAACATTGCAAGTTTACTTTTGAAGTCAAATATAGTCAAAAATAGAAAAGTCAAATATAGAAAAAAAATATAGAAAGTTTGAATTGTGTTTGCTAAATTAACCTTCTTGACTTCAAGAAATTGTAATAGGTTAAGTTTAGCTAGGCAAGTAATTTGCCTAGGGTATTGAAAGTAAAGGTATAGACAATCGTTCAAATTCAAGTCACCAGCAATATTTCCAACTTGCTCAATACTTTTCTCACAACTGCAATAATAATGCACAATAATGCATATACATGAATTTTAGTGTAATCCCAGATATTTCCGTTAGTATGTTATGTTATTAGTGGGGTACAGCGATGTCTCATTTTGCCCAGACTTCGCCTACATATAACATTTATTGCAAGGTAATGACTAAAATTACAAAATTAAATTGAATTGGAAAAATTAGGGGCTAGTTGAATGGGTGTCAGGGATAAAATATTCAAAAATATTGATGGATGCCGTATGTTTATTAGGGTGCCATATACAGTAGTAGCTGTTGTATAAAAATTAAAAACGAAAATAAATTCACAGTATTGCTGTAGAATTTCGCGTAGTTATCTGAACTCCGGCGGATTATTTACAACAATAAACGAAATAATGATCGATGCATCGAAATTTTACGAATTTCGATTATCTTCATTTTTGTAACTCCCTCATTTTTTTTGCATATAAATATTGTGTGATTAAATGGTTTGCGGCATTAGGTACTACATGGCAATATTGACCAACAATAACAATACCATTCAAAACCTCAGAATCAGTAATGAATAAGTATTTTATTGAAGTATAAAGGAACTTAATATTTAATTCCTTCAACAGGAGTTCTAATCAAAAATTGTATTGGGACAAGTAATAGTATCTGCACTTTACAGCCACCCATAATTTCTGGAGACATTTTAAAACTGCTGAACAACTGAGTTGAAATAAACTTAACATTTCACTATCAGGAACGTTAACTTTTGGCTTATGGTTAACCTTCAATTGCAGAAAGTATAGAATAAATTACGATGTTTTAAGGTACGCGATTTTACTGATTCTTTAACAATAGAGCGGAAGTATTTTGTCGAGAAATAATGCCGGCGAGTTATTAGACAATGCGAGCTACCCTTTACGGAGGGTTGAATCCAATAGTATGCTCCAAAATTTTTCTTGGGTTTTCTTAACTACTATTATATAGAAAGACTATAGAAAGGACTTTTGTTTGATCATAAACAAAAGTGAAATTGAACTGGAATAATACACCTATATAACATGAAAAATAAATGTTTGCTTGAGGTAGGTTTTACTTAACATATGTACTGCCAATTCTTCTCGACTTTTACTCTGGTTTCTAACATTAAAATGGCTATTTTTGTATTCCGAGTCAAGTTATAATAAAATCAAATACATTATTAGATAGACGAGCCAGTGATTCATAAATCCCGATTTATTTGCAAGAAACATACATTTCTTTCGATTGTCGCGATTCATGAATGCAAAATAGGTGGCAGAAATGAGAGTAGTTGCAAAAAAGGACTGATCGATATATTTACAAACATCAGAATTAATCTGAGGACACTCTTGCCGGTTTGCTAGCCATAGGCGTTGTTAATATTTATAGTAGTAGTAAACATCTTTATTTCTAAAAAAAGGCTATCGACCTATCGGTCATCCTGCCCTTGTTTAATGCATGTAGTCTTAGTCTAAATAAAAAAAAACAAAGATGAAAATTCTCTTATTCTAGGTTAATAATCTTATTAAATAAACTTTTCTATTCTAATGCCAAGAAAAAATTATTTTATTGTCCAGTAGTCAGTTGCGTTTGTAAGTGTTCGAGTAGCGTTGATGTAGGGAAACGGAAGCGGGATTGTCTGGTTGGTCTTGTGAGACAAAGGGGATTCAGTATGGTCCAGTTGTAGGGGTTGTTTGTCCATTTTGTCTGTAGATGTATGAGTCTTTCCGAAATCTTTGTCATGTTTGTGCGTTCGTACAGTAGTGCGGTGGGGGGGTTGTGTAGTGGGTTTTGGGGGTGTCTTATTCGTGTTATTAGTCTTAGTGCAATTTGTTCTGTTGTTTGTATATAACGTTTTGTCCTTTCTGTTCCGTTGGTCATGAGTATATGTCCATAGTCTAGCAAGGGTCTACAAATGGCTTTATATATTTTGGTGGCGGTGTTTGTGCCAATTCCTCTGTCTTTGTAGGTTAGTGATCGGAAGTGTTTTGTTCTCTTTATTGTTTCTGCCCTGATGTTTCGTATGTGCTTAGTGAATTTAAGTTTGTGGTCAATTGTGATTCCAAGGCATTTTATGTCGTTTTTTGGTTGTGTCGCTTGGCCGTCTGCAGTTATTGTAGGGGAGTCAGCGTTGAGTCTGTGGTTTGTGAGCAGAAGTTGGTTTTTTGACGCGTTTGGTGTTAGTCTCCATTTATAAAACCATGTCATTGTGTTGTTTGTAAGTGTTTGGAGTCTTTGAGCTGCTCTCTCAGTAGTTTTGTCATGTACAATAAGTGGCGTGTCGTCTGCGTATTGTAATATGTATGCCGATCTGTCGATTTCATTTTTGTCTGGTGAGTTGTAATTGTATATGTCATGGCAGTATATATTGTAGAGAAACGGTGAGAGCGGGGATCCTTGAGGGAGCCCTTGTACAGGGGAAAAAGAAAATGACAGTGTTTTGTCAATTCGTACTTGTAGTTGTCTGTTTTCTAGTAAGTTCTTTATGGTGTGTAGTAGATATGTTGGTGTGTGTATTTTGTATAGTTTGTATAGTAAGCCTCTATGCCAGACACTATCAAAAGCTTTGTTAATGTCCATAAACAGGCAAGCTGTCTTTCTGTCAGTTAGGTGGTTAGTTTGTATATTGTTAGTCAGAGTGAAGAGTGGGTGAATAGTCGAGTGCTGATGTTTGAATCCGAACTGATACGATGGTATGTACTTTCCGACCAATTTTCCCAGTCGCTGCCTTATTATGTACTCAAAAACCTTGCTAAGTACTTAATTATATGTTTGAAATTCAAAATGCCACATCAGTAACGCAAATTTTTAAGCATTTAGGTAGGTACGCTTTAATAGGATTACGCTAGTGGCCACTGTTTATATTTGTATAAGAAGAATATAGATTATAAAAATTCAGACGGCTTTTTCTGCAAATGAAACCACTCCGCACCATTTCTTCTAGGTTTATTTTCACGATTATCACTTATTAACACCAAAAACACGAGAAGTTTTTACTGTTTGTCATTTGCGGTGATTTCATGTTGAATATTTTATTATGTTTTCTTGTAACTGCCACCTTAAATTCTAATAGATTTGTCAATTTTAAATTTTACAAGGCAAAACAGACCAGAACTTCTACATATTGTGAACCATTGTTGCTCCCTGAGTTTGCTCCCATAGAAAAATGTATACAAATACATCTGTTTAATCTGAAAATAAAATATTTCAATACAGGAATGCGGCCGCTTACCTGAAACTTACGAATCAGACATACATCTGAAAAACTGTAATGTGTGCCTGAGGAGCTCAAAAACTGATAAATTATGCAGATCCTTTTCTATGCGAAAAACCATTCATTGATACAGGGTGATTCAGAGCTATGAGATGAAACTTCTGAGTATTGTGCAAACTGTGTTTTTTAGAGTATTAATGCAATACGTAGGCATTTCAGGGCATCAGCCTTTCTTATGCTCAAATGGCCTCTATTATTGATCTGAACAATAATCCCTGTAAGTTTGATATTATAGTTCTGAATGACCCGATATAAAACATTTAGTTTATAGAAAATCAAAAAAATTTAACGCTCTTAGTAGGTATGATAATTCAGAACGAATTTACACACTACTTTCAGAGAGCCTTCTATTTTTTCAAGATTTAAACCGTTATCACTTACTTCGTTTTTGCTATCGTCGGTTCTAAAAAAAGTAATTCCACGAACAAGTACACAAAAAATTTCAATGTTCAAAGCAAGATTAGATTGGAATCAGATAGATATGTGCCGTATAAAACTGCAAATGTTAATATCAATTTTGTTATTACACAAAATGATAACAGTTCAACCCAGCTAAACTCAACAAGGTAAGTTAATTCATTTGATACTTATATTAGGGTTTTGCATTGTCTTTTTTTTTACTTTAAATAGGAATTTTAAATGACCGATTTAGAAATTAGGGCTAATAGATAAAAAAGTGCGAACCTTTTGAGTCTTAGGAGTATATTTTTCCCAGTTCTCACAAGCCACTTCCTAAAAACAGATGAAACTTATTATCTTTATTCAAATTTTATTTGGTTAATTACAATTGTACAATTAGTATTTGCATGTTACTCTTTTTGGTGAAGACAATATACTCTACTGTATTATTTTACAGCAAAGTAAGTAAATTACTACAAAATCTTCAAAGTTCTCTTTCTCGTTCTCTTACAAAATCTTTCATACATTATTCCTAAGAATCGTTATTAATAAGATCAGAACAGTGTGATCTCGATCTTCCGAAATAATGATCGGTAATTGACAGACGACGGTAATGATCGGTAATTGAATTTTATTCTATTCCCTAAACATTTATAATTTAATTTTTGCCAAAAATGTCTATCGATCTTTGAACTCTCACAAACATATTTCATAGCAATGAAAGAAACTGACGGTGATCTGAAGCCCAACAAGCATTTATTGTAATCAAGTCCACTTTCTAGTTAAATTCTTGAGAAGTATTGTAGATTTACAACTTACAATCTTTCAAAAATAGTATTAAATATCTATTATTATTTTCATTCAAATAGTGCTGTGAAATATTTTATCAATTTTATCTGTTGTTATGACGTAATTCGTAAATTCCTTTAACGTTTGCTGTTTGAGCCTTGGCCCGGAGATTTTTGAACGATTGCATTTATTATACGTGATTATTAAATAGTAAGTGTACGATTCAATTCCGCTTGATTCAATAATAGTCTAATTCAAAGATGTGAAAGTAAAGCATTTATAACAAAATATATTTCAATGGAATACAACGTTTGATCTGAATTTAAATCACATGTGAAATAATGCTAGTGGTGTCCTATGTCCTAATGGCTAAATCTATCAATTTTCATTTGGTTTTGAAAGCAAATTAAAATTTGAAACAATTACTAATTGAGATGATATTGAAAAAATGAAAATTGACCGTTTGCAAAATACAGTAGGTGAAATTCGAACAGTACTTTCCATAACCTTCTTTGTTAAACCCAACATTCGAAGATCTGAAGTTTGCATTTGTAACGATACTGTAGAATTGTATAACTTAAATAAAAGTTATGTGACCCATAGTATGAATATATAAACATATTTTATTAATAAAAAAATAAATTACCTCCTATTCTAATTGCCCTAAAATTCAAATTGGAATTTCACATTGAGCATCTTCGCTCTGTCCCAACTCATCATATGCAAATCTCAATATTTTGACTTTAGTAAATGTGTAGTTCCACCATTGTTCTTTAATTAGTGTTTAGTAAATATTATTTTGTTTAATTTACAGGATTGATTGAGCTGTTCTTAGTTAAATTTATTTGGATAGTAACAAAAGATAGAGTAGAGCGTAATATTAAACAAACTTGTTGCAATTATATTGATTACCTAAAATTATATTTTAGAATGCCGCCTGTGAATAAAATACAAGCCCGTGATGTGTGGCGGAAATTTATGAAGCTGACTGAGACAAATGCACTTTGCCTAAAATGCAAGAAAGTATATTCATATAAAAGTGGAACATACAATTTGATTAAGCATTTAAGGGAGCGTCATCCACATCAAGATCCACCCTCAAATTCTCGATTGCAGGTAGTGGTATTTCGGATTCTCTAATTCACTGATCACTTTTACTTCTTTGAATACAAAAAGGGATGAAGATCACCCAATTCTTTGAGACAGTAAATATATTTTTGTAAACTAACGATTGCGGCAGTTTGATTGTTGAAGGGAGAGTTTTTTTTTTAATCCAGCGTGTCGAGAATTGCTGTATATGTTAACCTATTACGAAGTTATTTTCATCAATATTTTTAAACAACTTTCTAACTTGACTACTGCTTATATACAGTGTTTTTTTTTAATTTTGAAATGCTTAAATCTTTAGGAAATTAGTGATCCTACGAAAAAATGTGTCACATATCAAAGTAGATCAATCAATCAATCAATTCATATCAAATCAATAGTAGGCGTTTTTTTTCTAACACGAATAAACTTCCTCCTCTCAGATATTAACTTCTTATTTGACACATTTTTTGTAGGATCACTAATTTCCGAAATATTTCAGCGTTTCAAGATAAAAACAAACACCCGGTATAGCGTAAAGCCGTAAAGTATAATGCCCGATACTGTCTGCTTGTCTATAACTACGTGGCGTTCTGAGCGTATCTACAATTCTGCAATGGAAGTAGTTGGTAACCAGTCCAAAATTGTATGTCAAGCAATTTGAGGATTTTCATTTATATTTAAACAGTTCTAACTTATTCATTTAAATTCATATAAAATACCAGTTCACTTTTTAAGAGAGCAGTCGATAACGTGTCATTAAAATTTGTTTTTTTTTTAAATCATGGAAATGTTACGATTTTTACGTCGGACAATTGAATAACTTTTTATATGTACATTGTAGTAGTATTAATTGTTAACCTTACCCTCGTGTAGTCAAGTTATAAACTTGACTACAAAAAATACTTTATAGTTACGTCTTTTTTAATTTTACCACTACCAATTGTAGCTTAACAATGCTGTGCGGATAGGAATTGATCTAGGAACGACGTGTTCATTAGCAGCGATATACAGAAGAGGAAAAAGTGAAATAATTAACAACAAAGACGGTGACAAAAGCACACCATCATTAATATTTTATTCCCCGACTGAATTGTCGGTTTCTGTAGGCTCAACAGCCGAGGATAGAGGAGTGACATATCTTGAAAACTTTCTCTGCGGTAAGATTTTTCCATATAATCGGATTAATTTAATTGATAAGCGAACCACGTTAATATGTTTTAGACATGAAGCGAATTATAGGAAGAAAGTACAATGACGTTTATGTCCAACGAATGAAAACATCCAGGCATCATTTTTTTAAAATCGTAGAAGGAGATCAAGAACAAAGTCTCATAGAACTACTACATAATAATACAGTGATTCGCAAAAAACCTGAAGACATTTGTTCAGAAATACTACGGTATTTAAAATCATGTGCTACTGAGTATTTAGATTTACCAGTTAAGGAAGCGGTTATATCAGTCCCAGCGTATTTTACCAATGCACAAAAAAAAGCAACAATATCCGCAGCTCACTCGGCTGGATTACAAGTTATTTCTTTGATTACCGAACCGGTAGCAGCTGCTATTAACTACACTGAAAATCACAACGGCAAATCAGGTACTTTCTTGGTGTTTGACTTTGGGGGCGGCACTTTGGATATATCAGTTATTAAAGTGAATGGGCAATCGTTAGAAGTAAAAGCTGTAGACGGAGACTGTTTTCTTGGTGGTAGAGATATCGATGATGTTCTATTTAATCACTTCCTAGGAATAGTCGCAGATCAAGTTCCTTGTGAACCAAATTATATGAACAGTAGATTGTTGAACAGAATAAGAACTAATTGCATTCAAATTAAGAAAAAACTGTCCACGGAACTAAGTTATGAGATAACATTATTCGCGGTCGGACCACGCCAGCAAGATATTTTGCTCAAAATGACAAGGAAAGAATTCGAACAGAAAACACAAACTATTTTCAATCGAGCTTTAAATTTGGTACATAAATGTCTTCTTGACGCAGAGATATCGAAAGGAAGCATTACTGATGTGATTCTCGTGGGCGGTTCCTCTCGAATACCGAAAATTCGGACAATGTTGAAAACATACTTTGGTGCTGGCAAAATACGTACTAACGCAAGTGCCGATGAAGCCGTGGCTCTTGGTGCAAGCCACTTCGCAAATTTTTTGAACACAGAATGCGACAGGGACAAAACATATAAAGTAACGGAAGTTACTCCGCTTTCATTGGGTTTGGCCTTTAACAAAGGTTTCATGGAAATAATAATACGTAAAAATTCAACGATTCCTTCGAAAAATTCTCTTACATGTGTGACATCTGAAAATAATCAAACAGCATGCAGCTTCGAAATATTCGAAGGTGAAAGGAAAAATTGCAAATACAATAATTTATTAGGCAGTTTTGAAATAACTGATTTGCCACCTGGTCGAGCTGGAGAAGTTGAGTTTGAAGTAACATTTATGTTAAATAACAACGGTATTTTAGAAGTTGAATCTCGCGTAGTTTCTACAGGAGCAAGAAAAAAGTTAACAGTAACATTAGGAGAATACGGGCTTTGTGATCGTCAAGTAAGACAGAAAATAAAAAGCGCAGAACAAAATAGAGTAGAGGATGACTTATTCGTGGCCTTTGTAATGTACCTATGGGAGGCAGAAACAAAATGCAACCATATAATGTTTGATTTAGAGCAGATAGAGGATCAAAGTCAACGTGCAATTGTGAAAACAGAGTGTGAAAATTTTCTTTCCTGCATTGACAGTATTACTTATAAACAAATGGATAAGTTAAAGCATAAATATGAAAAGTTAAAAAATAATATTGGAGTAATAGTCATGAATAATGCAATGAATATTAATTTAGATAATTTAATTGGGCCAGTACCGAGGGATCAACCAGAGCGATCAGCTGATCCACGAAAAAGACCACAGAGAAGAGTGAACTTCAACACTTGAAATGTGAAAGTATCCCGAGATCTGTATAGTTCCGAAACGTCAGTTTGTCAAAAAACTGGAAAAGAACAATTATAATCATGACATGCTTCTAAAAGCCTTTCTACTTTCTTTACCTTTTGAATACTTCATAACCAATATGCATATCGCACTATTCTGTTTAGAAACGGTTGTTACATGTCAAGCTAGTAGATTTTCTTAATGTTAGAGCAATAGATTTAAAAAAAGATTCTTTTGCACATTTAAGAGCAGAGCTATATTCGAATCAGCAAGTGCTTACGGTTAAAGGGCAATTATCGGAGCTATCATTTATAATAAACTTGCATTTATTGTGTTGCAAATTATTTGTGTTTTTTTTTTCGCATTTCCATAGCAGTTTTGATACACTTAACACAAGTTACAGATAAATACAAGTTAGTTTATTATTATTTCAGTTGCAGTTAAAGGTTAAAATACAGTGACTATATAATATAAATAATATAGCGTATAGCACATGTTACCTGAATCATACTTAGAATTCAATGGAGAATTAAAAATGAAAATAAAAAATAGGCACAATTTGAATAAAATAAGTTGACGGTCGTAACTTATTTTTGGACCACCCTGTATAGAAAATTTGGTATGCATGTACAAATAAAAATTGACGGGTCTGATATTTTTCCTTAAAACCAGTCCGGTGAATTTTAAGTGAATTTAGACATCTGGGACTCACTTTATATATGGATGTGCATATTTACATGGGACATATTGAATAAGCTGTATACAGATAAAAAAAATTTTAATGCACTGGCACGGTAAGATGTCAACTGATTTGTAAATAGGTGAAATTATTGATTTTTTAAAATGACTAGGCACTATTCCTGTTTGAAAAATTAAATTTATGATATGAATTAAAGGTTTAAGAAGATACACATGAAAATATTTTATAAATCTTGACTTAATAGTATCTATCCCGGGGGCGGAGCTGTTTTTTTAAAGAATATATATGTTTTATTATTTCATTCCTATCCGTTGGCTTCAGAAACATTGCAGATGTACTGTTGTGGTTAATTTTAAATTGCTTTTTCGGGTTCTTTATTTTGTTCAACATATCTACACCAATATTTATAAAATAGTGATTACAGAAATTCGCCATATCCCTGTTATCAGAGAATTCTTTGTTTTTATTTTTAGTTTTCATCATTTCAATATTCTTACTAGTGGTTTGATTTGAAGCTTCATTTATAACTTTATAAATTTTTCCCATATTATTTTGACATTCCTCGATTTTTCTTTTATAATAGTCATTCTTGCATTTATTTATGAGTTTATTTAAAGAGTTTCTGTAGATTCTATATTGTTGTTCTTCTTATAAACTGTAGGCTTTAATTAGTTTTTTTTTTTTCATTTTTATTCTATTTTTTATTGAACACACAATACCAGATGTTATCCAGAGTTTAAGTTTTTTTATTGCCTCTGCTTAATTATTCTAATGTCTTCAGATTCCTGAACAATACTTTTTACAATACTATAAAAGTTCTCGGTAGCAGTTTCAACTTGGTGAATATTTAGAATATCATTGTCCCAGTTCTGATTACTTAGTAAATGATTTGCTCTCTCACTATTGAATGATTTAATAGTTTTAAAAATATACCTTGAATTATCGATATTTATTACATCTTCCCTATTAAAGCTAATTACAATGGGAAAGTGATCGGTAACATCAGCATCTAATATGAATGACGAATGTATCATTTTATTTGCTAATTTCGTTTTTACGAAAATGTGGTCAATACAAGTTTTAGATGTTATAGAGACATGGGTAGGACCAGCAACAATAGAACAATATCCATGAGACATCAAAAGAGATAGATACCCATTTGTATCAACTGAATCCTTATGTAATATGTTCATATTTATATCCCCCAAAAGTATTTCGGTATGCAGGTTACATTTTCTTGTCAAATAATTATCAAGATCATAAAGAAAAAATTCCTCCACTGCCGAGGATGGTCTATATATACATGTAATTCCCTATTGAGCATTCAGCAAGGACAAAACAACCCTAATAACAGTAATTCCTGACTTCATAAACTTTACATTCTTTACCTCCTTAACATTTAAATCACTCTTTATAAACGCAACCACCCCATCATTCTGGTTGAGGTCACCCCCATTGTAATACATTTCCAAACCATCTATGTATAACTCTTTATCAACTACTTTCCAAGACTCATTTAAAACAATAATGTCACAAGAAAGTAAATTATATGTTTGCAGAAAAACAATCATTTGATCAAATTTTTTTCGAACACTGCGTATGTTAAAGTGGATGATATTCAAAATTTTTGAACCAACGCTAATTTGCTTGCTTACACAATCACAGTCCGTAGCTTGTTGATCTGCATGGTCCAAGGCCTCCAACTCGTGTAATATTTCTACTTCTTGTGCACTATTTCCCATAGCTTCCGTCGTAGTCAATTTTCTTTTCCAAAATCTCAATGTGATGCTTATAAGATGGGCAGGTCCTGTCATTTGCGGTATGGTTTATATTGTGCTCCAATCCAAACTTTGCGTTTGCATGTATACAATTAATGGATCTCTTCCGCTTCCCCTGACACTCTCCAACAGCGTGGTCCCCCGAACAAGTCTCACAGTGAACTTCATTCGGACATTCATTGGTTTTGTGGTAAAATTCTTGGCATCTAAAACATCTGAGCACGCTTATCTCTTCATATATTGGGTAACGCTGCCATCCTATATAAAGTTTTTTCACAGCCATAAACGTGTGAAATAATTTTGCCGAGCAATTCCCGTATATAGTGTAGTTTTCCGTTTTTTCATTAAGTTTAAACAATGTAATTTCCAACTGGTCCATAGCATCAATAAAGTGATTTTGTTCTCTAATACGGGCTACCACTAAATCATTATTTAGATCATCCTCATTACTTATTTTGTAGCCAATTATTTTAAACCGAGGGTTTTTTAGCCTCGTCACATCTTTTTTTTTTTAGAAATAAAGATGTTTACTACTACTATTTTATACCGAGGGTTTTTTAGCCTCGTCACTTCTATATTGTAATCCTTCAGTTTCTTGTCTGCTTCTTTTTTTAGTACATCTATATCATTCTTCTTCTGGCATTTAACTAGTAGATTACCGTTTTTTGAACTTTTCATACTATTAACGCGGATTTTCAGTTCAGTTGGATCTATTTGCTTGCGTAAGTCTTCTTTATTTTTTCTATGCTCTGGTGCTTTTTTGGTCTTATAATAAGACCAGGAATATTTCCTTGTATTGCAGGTTTGTTTACTATATTGCTATATAAGGAATCTTGGACAGAACTTTCATTTTATTTTAATTCCATACTCTCTAATCTCTGACGTAGCAGGGCGATTACTTCGTCTTTGCTTTGTATTATTTTATTTTTGTCCTCTATAGTCCCCAGAAGAAGCTTATGAGCTTTAAATTTCTGGCACTCCGAACAATCAAACCTTAATATTCTCTCACCCTTCAGCTCTAGTACTTAGACTTCCGATGCTGACAGATTCCCACATCCCCTACATATACCCCCTCTGCATGTATCACATTGAAACCGAGGCTTAACCTTCGATCTACAAACATCACACTCCATTTTGTGTGAGTTTTATAGTGTTCATATGGTTTCTCCGCAAAGATGTAAAGTGTAGCAACACTGTTATGGTCTATCAACTTTGTGAACTGGGCTGACGTGTATAGAACACCAATAATCTGTGGCGGTTCTCACATGGTCATGGTGTTTTTCTGTTAATGCACTCGCCTTAATTCATTATTTTTGTGTCACTATACCACTTGTTGATTACACTAACAACCACAACTACTCCTTTCAATTATTTGCAAGTATAAACTATTGTTTGACCGACTTTAAGTCTGCAATCGTAAACACGTGTACACCAAACAAATAACTTCAACATTCCCCCCAAATGAATATAAAATTACGTTTCTATGTTCTGGTGTGCCGTAGTGTCACTATTAATGTGCCGACAAAGTGTGGGCACTTTTTAGTTAGTTCCAATGTATTCCTGGGTTTCAGTCAATTTTATTGTTTATTATTTAAAATGTTACAAATACGTTTCGGTGTCTTTATCCACCATTATCAGTTTGTCTAAAATATATATTTACAGTTATCATCAATTTAAATAGAAAACTTTCACCAAAATTCACATATTAAAATACAAATCACACACATATTAAAAAGTACATCCAGAACATTGGTTTTCAGGTGATGAGTCAGGACAAACATGTCTGGGAAAAGACTAGAATCTATTGTTTTAGAGATCTAAATTCAACTTACGTATATAGTTGCCTTCAACCTCACATTTGACTGCATAATGTGCCTGCCAAACCAAAAAGTTCAATACACACTAGATAAGTTTAATGCATTCCATGAAACCATTAAATTCACCATTGAGGAGGACAAAAACAAATCATTAAACTTTTTGGATATGACGGTTATGTATGACAATAATGGGGAAATAAAAACAAACTGGTACACAAAGGATGTGTGGTCTGGTAGATACTTGAATTACCAATCATATGCACCTATACAATATAAAAAAGTGTGGTAACAGCTCTTACTGATAGAGCGATAAAATTAGCACATTGTGGATACAGATAAAAAAATCTTGAAAAAATAAAAAAGGTACTAATAATGAACAACTATCCCAAAGAATTCTTCGAACCAATTATAAAACAAAGAATTAATAAAATATACAATGCAAATAAATGGAACAACATAAATAATATAAAAAAGAAAAAAGAGGGTGAAATCAAGTATGTATCATTACCACACATACCAGAAATCAACACAAAAATAAAAAATGTTTTTAAAACCGCATAATATTACTATAGCGGAAAAAACTAAAAACAACTTGGCAAAAGAGTGTTTTACAAAATTTAAGCCTAGAAGCGATAAGTTGGACACACCTAACGTAATATACAAGATTGACTGTTTGAACTGTGACAACACATACATAGGACAAACAGGGCAATATTTAAAGAAAAGAATATACGAACATAAGTATAGCTTAAGAAAGGTTAACGAAAATGCAACAGCATTAACACAACATGCACAACAAAAGTTGCATGATTTTGATTTCGATAACACACAAATATTGATCAATGAGGACAACTATAATAAGAGAAGAATCCATGAAATGATACAAATTAAGAAACATCAGAATGCAATAAAATTCATATCAGATACAGACAATCTTAGCTCTGTGTATCATACGCTAATTAGATGATCGCATGCATGAACTGATTGGACCAGGTAAATGAAATGTAAACATCTGATATTGAAGAATTGCCAAGCAATTCCTAGAATGCAAAGAAAAGACGAAAGATAAACAGTTTTTTTTTTGTTTCGCTCGCTTGATATCGAATAAAATATGGAAAATTCAGTGACCAGTCAAATGTGAGGTTGAAGGCAACTATATACGTAAGTTGAATTTAGATCTCTAAAACAATAGACTCTAGTCTTTTCCCAGACATGTTTGTCCTGACTCATCACCTGAAAACCAATGTTCTGGATGTACTTTTTAATATGTGTGTGATTTGTATTTTAATATGTGAATTTTGGTGAAAGTTTTCTATTTAAATTGATGATAACTGTAAATATATATTTTAGACAAACTGATGTTGGTGGATAAAGACACCGAAACGTATTTGTAACATTTTAAATAATAAACAATAAAATTGACTGAAACCCAGGAATACATTGGAATGAATTAAAGTACAGTCAGGAAAATATACGAAACAATTTTTTAAGGCAACAAACAAACAATTTAAGGCAACATTTTATATGTAGTAAAAACCGCATAATTTTGATGTGAACAAATTTTTGTTCTAAAGTCTTTAGACATACCTGTTCTTGCCCGTGTTACCTATGAAGCAACAGATAGTTACGTAATGTTAATGAGGCAGATTAATTGAAAAACATTGTTGCCGTATTTTTAATCTACTTTTTTGCAAATATCTCAGTTTTACAAAAAAAAAAATTTTTTTCTACTATTTTTCTTGTACTACCTAAACAACCCCCGAGGAGTGACGCCAATTTTGAATCACCCTGTATAGTTTTTTTACCAAACACGTTTTTCTACTTGGCGTACCCTATGCATATGCAGCACTTTCTTTCTTTTTGGTAGTTCCAGTAACTTTGGGATGGGACGGAAAAAGTAAAATGTGTAAGAAAATGTAACACAATGTACTAATTGACATGATGAGAAAATGTAATAATTGACAGTAAAATACATTCACTTTTTTTCCGTCGCAAGTCGAGAGTGCTTAGTGAAAATTTAAGCCTATTTTAACTGGCTTTTATAGAATATCTTTATGCCACTTGAAATGAAGCCTTGAAGTTTGTATTGTATTGTACGTCGGTTGATGTTTTATATAGGCGAAACTCGAGAAACGCTATCGCAGCTTATTAAATGTATGAGATATTCTCTTTGAGTAAAAAAACGATCTACTACACTTTAACTCCGAGATAAAAAAATGTCTACTTCTACATAAAGTGCAAAATATAGTCACCTTTTCATGAGTCGTGGGGTTAATTCAATCCGATATTTTTAGATCATGAAATGTCAATACACTTTGAATATTTATAACTGGCTAGTCACGCTGACGCCAATACATTTGCATATATTTTAACTGTGATAAAAACGTTTAAAATCGGGACATGCACATGCCAAAAATCCTTTATTTTAAAAAATAAATATTCCGATGTCTTTTCATTTTATTTAATTTAAGGAAATGCTTTTGCCGCAGCAATTTTGCCTTGCGACCTTCATAAAATGAGACGGTTTTTTAAACAAGTCGCTGCAAGTCAGATAAATATGTTTGTTATGCGTCAGCTGGACACCCACATTAAAATACCCGACTATTTTTATCTTTGGTCGGGAATCTGGTATCCATCCGATATCCGACATAGCCGTACATAAAGGCTGGCCACACACTGAGAGACCTGCATGACGCATGTGCACCTTGCAAACTGTATAACATATTTGTAGCTTCAAACCAGAATTAATTCTTTAAATCCACCAAGTATCCTTTAACAAATCAGCAATTTCATACATCTTACTAAATGACATCGAAATTTCTTGAGTCCGGCAACAGAGTCGCGTCTGCTTTAGATTATCATAACGAAAAAGTTCAATCTACTTTTTATAAGTCTTGCCTGCAAATAAAAATAATATAATTTCCTGTCATTAGGTCTGATTGGAATCCGACTTTCGAAAAGCAATTTGAGGAATTTATTGTCTACAGTACAAAATGACACATTTTAATGAGCTTGTAAGTTCAAATTATATTAAATATGAGAACATTTGCTTCATTGTGATGTTTAAGTGAATAAATTTTAAAATGCACAAGAAAGTACCCGCGACCATTTTTTACGAATTGATTACAATTAGATGAAAGTCACTAAAACAATTATCATTCTGCCCGATTAAACTATGCGAGAATATTTTACAATGGAGTGTCTGGTAACAAAAGGTATCAACATTCATCAAATAATTGCCTCCAAACGGCCAACTGATAATTTTCATTTTATTTATTTTATCGAAAGAGCCCATTAAAATGTTGATTTAACGACTGATCTGCAAAGCTCATTAAACGCTGAATTGTGCACATGCAGATTTCCTTAGAGGATTGGTACTTCATATCCGCCAGTTACGTTATTCAGCTTGTGCCCATAAGGTTTTTTCTACATTCCCAGACATGAATAATTGCAAATAGTTCAGCGAATTAAAAATGCATCTCATTATTATTCCATCGATGGTTATTAATCCTATTCGAACCCCTGCAAAAACCGGTACTGCTGGTTTTAACAGGCCGGATGCTCGAAGTTTGCAGGAATCTGTATAGGAACGGAAATTAGAGAACAGGTGTTCAGTTTCCATTATGTTTCGTGCTAATTTATGCTCCAATACAAAAGAGTTTTGATTCTAAATGACGCTCAAATCTATTTAAAATTACACTAATTGTAACTTTCCCAGAAATGTATGTACATTTTCCAGCTATGTAATAAAAATAGGTTAAATTTAACTTTAGTTATATTTATTATTGTTGAAAAATGTTTGTGCTGTTGTAAAAGCCATTCAGGAAGGTGAATTCTACAGGGAAAGTCTTCCGGCTGTTATGCTTGGGCATGTTGAATATGATTCTATAGTATTTGTTGTTGCATCATTCCCAAGAAGATTTAAAATTTTGTCCATCGCTTAGCATATTTTCGAGTTTTTTTTTTCGGTCTTCCTGCTCGCCCTCCACCACCTTCCCGCAAATTACCACAATTTCTAGCTCGTTGGTCAACATTTATAAAACTTCTAGATATTCGATTTTAGAAGGAAAACCTTTGTGTCTAAATCCTAGAAGCTGCAACTACAGTTTGATGACACTCTCGTAAATAAGTGAATAAGATAAAAGATAAAAACGTGCAAAAGATAAGAAATTTATCTTCAAATCAATTATAGAAAATGTTGTTCTACAATATCGTTGGACCGTTTTAAAATTATTAATGTAACCTTCGTAGTTTGAAGTTTTAAAAATTGTTGTTTGTTTCAATAACTTTTAAATACAGTTATAAAAGTCTCAACTTGGAAATTACCCTGTATTGCATAAAAAATAAAAATTTCATGTCAATTAAACTATCACTTAATTGGTTTTATCGGAATAACACTTCTGCGTAATGTTAATTAATTTAAAATGTTAATTTTTTAAAAGAGAGAAACTTTGCTGTTTTCTTCAAATTATAAAGGAGTCAGAAACTACCTAATTATACTAAAATAAAATGGTTTTCATTGCTCACTTTTCGCTGATATTCTTCGTTTCTCTCGAATTCATGATTATTTTTAAATATTGCATGCTTTAATGATTAAAAATGTTCGCATTCAAATAAATATATTGGGCGTTTGTTTGCGATTAAAATAATTTTATATGGTTTTTTTCTACATTAAAAAAAATTACTTGAGGTTCATTCAGATAGATAATGTGCTGTTACGAAAAACAAAGCGTGGCAAAGTTGGTTCTGTTCTACTATCTTTATTCATGCACAGTCTACTACAACTTTAAATAAGAACCATCGTTTTGAAATTTCAAATCTGCAGTAAGGCGTCCCGATACTACCGAAATAAAGATTAATTATTACTGTTCTCAACTTACTAGAAAACAGACAACTACAAGTACGAATTGACAAAACACTGTCATTTTCTTTTTCCCCTGAACAAGGGCTCCCTCAAGGATCCCCGCTCTCACCGTTTCTCTACAATATATACTGCCATGACATATACAATTACAACTTACCAGACAAAAATCAAATCGACAGATCGGCATACATATTACAATACGCAGACGACACGGCACTTATTGTACATGACAAAACTACTGAGAGAGCAGCTCAAAGACTCCAAACACTAACAAAAAACACAATGACATGGTTTTATAAATGGAGACTAACACCAAACGCGTCAAAAAACCAACTTCTGCTCACAAACCACAGACTCAACGCTGACTCCCCTACAATAACTGCAGACGGCCAAACGACACAACCAAAAAACGACGTAAAATACCTTGGAATCACAATTGACCACAAACTTAAATTCACTAAACACATACGAAACATCAGGGCAGAAACAACAAAGAGAACAAAACACTTCCGATCACTAACCTACAAAGACAGAGGAATTAGCACAAACACCGCCACCAAAATATATAAAGCTATTTGTAGACCCTTGCTAGACTATGGACATATACTCATGACCAACGGAACAGAAAGGACAAAACGTTATATACAAACAACAGAACAAATTGCACTAAGACTAATAACACGAATAAGACACCCCCAAAACCCACTACACAACCCCTCCACCCAACTACTATACGAACGCACAAACATGACAAAGATTTCGGAAAGACTCATACATTTACAGACAAAATGGACAAACAACCCCTACAACTGGACCATACTGAATCCCCTTTGTCTTACAAGACCAACCAGACAATCCCGCTTCCGTTTCCCTACATCAACGCTACGCGAACACTTACAAACGCAACTGACTACTGGACAATAAAATAACTTTTTCTTGTCATTAGAATTGGAAAGTTTATTTAATAAGATTGTTAACCTAGAATAAGAGAATTTTCATCTTTGTTTTGTATTTAGATTAAGACTACATGTATTAAACAAGGGCAGAAAGACCGATAGGTCGATAGCCTTTTTTAGAAATAAAGATGTTTACTACTACTACTACTACTATTACTGTTCTCAAAATGTACTATTTGTTTGCCGGCTAAGCTAAAATCAGTTTTGAAGTTATAACATATAACTTAGAACGCAACTTGTAAATCGTAGTACACAAAAAATATATTTTATAGCTCAGGGCTGCCGCCGACATAATTTTTTTAATTATCCTTCCATAACCAATAATTTCGACCACTTGGGATGGTCAGAAAAGATTCAGGTATCGTAAAGGTTCGAGAGAGTTGATTATTCGAAATTTAGCCTGTTTCTACCTAATAATTGGCATTCACCCATTATCCACAGTCGGAAACTCACAAGTCAGTTCATAATGATAATAATTTGAAGCCGGCCAGAAGCTACCTTATCTTTAAGTTCATGTTGCTCCATTTTAAGTACCAGAACGATAATCATCTTAATTAGCCTTATCTTCTTTGAAATTGTTCGGTAGATTGTTACTGGCAGTTGACGCTTTTTGATGGGTTTTGTTTTTTTGCTTCGATTTATCATCATTTAATGGGCGGGCATGCCAAGGATCTCAACTAAGGATCCGATTTTCCATAAGAATAAGGAATGTTTTGCTATATGGATTAACAAATACACAAATACCCAAATACCCAAAATAACATTTTGGCAACTCAGGATACGGTTTGTGCAAAAAGAGTCTCAAAACTTTTAGCTGACCAACAAGAATGTTTATGATATTTTATGATTTAAGATAAGATTGTACAGTACAGGGTGATTTTGATAAAAGTGGCGTCATTTCTTTAAAGTGCTTATTCAAGGCTAACTTTGAGAGTACGCGAAGAATTCTATACGGCATTCTATCCCTATTGTATTAATTAAGATTAATAAGGTTTATTACAGATCCCGTAACTTTGGGAGATAATAAACGAGAGGTATCAACACAATGGAAAACTCCAAGCAATTAATATTGATATTAGTATGTCACTATCTGTAGAAATTGTCTTCGAATAGGGCATCAAGCCAAATATTGTCGTAACCAATATTCTTGTAGGAAGTGTTCTGAAAGACATAACACGTTACTTCATTTTGAAACTCAGTCACTAAATTCAAATAATGCACCAAATCATCAAAACAATAATTCTCAGTTGCCCATAGCAGATACTAATAATAGCTCTTTCAATTCACATTCAAATTTTGCTCAATCTCCATCAGTCGTTAATCACATAAAATCTGAACCATATGTTCTGCTTTCTACTGCCATTATCTCTGTTCTTGATAGAAGTAGTAAACCACATTCATGCAGGCTCCTATTGGACAACTGTTCGCAATCAAATTTTATGACAAGTTCTGTGTTCCAAGCTTCGACTCTCAACTACTAAGATTTCTCACAAGGTAGAAAGTTTTGGTAATGGGATAACCTCCATATTTGAGAAAACGAATGCAACTTTAAAATCACAACCAAACTCATTCAAGTTCGAAAATAATCAATTCCTGATCACGGATCAAATTTCTAAAAATCTACCGTCATTTTCAGTTGAGAGCTCACTTCTACAGAGACCATGTAATATTGTCCTTGCCGATAAAGGTTTTAATCAACCAAGTTCGATCGATATGCTTTTGGGTGCTTCTGTATTTTGGAGCTTAATCCAAACTCCAATTAACCCTTTATCCAATGATCCTAATGATCTAACTATCCTCACGCCAGCCCACTTCCTCATAGGCGAGCTTCTCACAGCTTTCCCTCAAGTGGATTGCACCCAAACACCTGCCAACAGACTGAAATTATATCTTCAAATACAGCAACAAGTTCAGCATTTTTGGCGTAGACGGTCCCAGCAATACTTATGTACCCTACAGCAAAGGGTTAAGTGGAAGAAGCAATGTCCAAGCCTAAGGCCCGGGTTGATGGTCCTACTCAAGGATGAAGCTTCCGCGCCACTTCACTGGAAAATGAGACGTATAGTGACCACCTTTCCAGGCAATGATGGTGTAGTTCGGGTGATAGACGTCCAAACTGCAAATGGGACTGTAAGGCGACCAGTGCGTAAAGTATGTGTACTACCAATTGACTCATCTCAAGATTTTTGAATACGTCTTGTGTGACCTGGAAAGTTAACTCTTTCAAAGTGGGCGGGATATGTTAGGACCTTTAGTTGGCAACGTCGGTGCTGTTGCGAAGTGCGGGTCAATTTGACAAAAGGGACATGTGACGTGAGACAGAAAAAAAAGACCCTTGAGATCAAGACTCAAAACCACCGTTTGTTCAAATATTCATATTCATATTCAATATTCAATTTAATCCTAGTAATCATTAGTGTTTTTATGCATATTTAATTATATTAAAGTGTTTATTTAAAGTGGTAATTCATTCATCGCATGATCTCACGAAAAACATCATAACACGGTTATAGAAAAGCCTATAATCTACACTATCTTTTTCATTTATATTCTACTCATGCCCACAATTTATCGCAATACATTATAACAGTATTGTGGCAGTCAATAGAAATACCTTCAGCAAATGTGAATGCCCGCATTGCAGTGTAGAATATCGTCTTATAGAGAATTATAACAATACAGCTTTTTTATTGCCCTAAAATTGCTATTGTAACTTTAAATAAAATAATTTTTGGGCTTTGGCAATCATGCAATTAATGCAAATACCGAGTGAGTACCGGGTGAGAAGAAGTATGAGATATTTTTATTAGTTTATCAAGATAAGCCAGTTGATGGACTTTAAGCCAAAAGATTTAGGGTTTCGCGGTTATTGATTGAAGTGAATTTTTCGGGCTTTTAAGCCATAGTGGAAAACGAATTCCGTCCTGACGTTTCGCATGCACGAGTGCCTTCATCTTCAGAAGTGTTTAGTTCGAAAGCTTACACCAGAATGTTTAATGTAAGCTTTCGAGCGAAACACCCCTGAAAATGCAAGCTACTCGTGCTTGCGAAACGTCGGGAATAAATCAGTTTTTATGATGGCCTAAAATCCCGAAGAACAATATCATATTTTGTCTTCTTGCTACGAAATAATGTAAAAGAGGCTGAATTATTTAGGGTTTTGTATTGAAAATTGAATCCGAAAGTACAATTTGAAACCTATATTGAGAATCAATTTTCAACATTTCATTAGGCAAATTACGCTCTAAATCGGAACAATTTACAAGAGATTTTTGTGAAAACAATGAATTATTTCTCTAAATGAAAATAAATATCCCAGTCGCACATTGGTTTATACTATATTCATGCATAATTCAAACATTCATAAACACCTTTCAATAATAACTGTTATGTCATGAGTTATGTCACCCTTGTCGCCCTGGTTTACTTTATGGGGTATCATATTTACGCCTTAACATGGTCACCACTTGCGGACCCCTGGACAATATTAATTTGAGTTCGCTTAATAAATTATCACGGACTGAACAGTTGGTCTAGTAATAAGATATTATTGGCCTCTAAGCAGAGGTATTATTTTAGTTAACTAAATCTCAGTTTCCGTGATATTTAAGGGTAGTAAATTATTATTAATCGATTTTTAGTCACATAAATGCGGTTGCTCTAGCTAGTCGAGTCAGCTGGTAACCACGAAAGAGTAATCATAAGTTGTTGACAGTCAACTTTGTTGTATTTAAATAAAGTATGCCTTAAAAAATGTATTCAATCAGTTCATTTGAATCTATTTAAAGCGAGTTTAAATAAAATATACCGTTATTTTAATTTGTAAATATTCTACAACAAATATACATTTATCTCGGACGCTTCATAATTAAACAGACATAATTAAACTGGCAATCAATCTGTGCATAATTTATAAATAAACACTCATAACATAGCAAAACTTGAAAGGGTGAATATGTAATTACATTTTTTATATTTTAAACAAAATCAATTAAAGACAGAGCGGAAACAGCAATAAATATACTTTGGCAAAGGTTTAAACACAATAATCTCTAACCCAAATTATATCCGATTACACTAATGAAAATAAGACGCAGTATCATTTCTGCTAATATCATCATTATTTAACCATAAAAGAAGCCACAACAGTAATGATTCACCAGTTATAAGATCGTCTCCTATCATATCCGTAGTTTATTGTATTATTTTTGAAACAAAGCTTTTTTTGTAGAGCGAGTTGAGCTTCAAGATAATCAACAAAGTTCTAGCCTTCAGGAAATTAAACATTATTTACCTTATATCCAGAGAAACTTCGAATAATTCATGAGCAAATAAAGTGTCAAATAATTATCATCTTATACTTTTATAAACAAAGGATGCTTTTGAGGAAATTGCACATAACAGATATTTAAACAGTCAAGCGCTTGTGATCTTAATAGGTCATCATGAAGGACTTTTTGGGTTGTTTCGGGTTCCTTGATTTTATTTAATTTTGCATGTATTGTTACTTAAATGTGACATGTATGCTTTGTCAGATATAAAGGCTTGAAACGAATTTTACAGAAATCTCATTTTAGGTGATTTGTAAATTTTGTAGTTTTAATTCTTAGAACAGTTGACGTTGTAAATTAACGACTAGGTAAATTGCTTTATACTTATCGATTGAAGTTCCTGACAAATATTATTGGTTGCACTTGAAAATATAACCAATTGTGAAAGCCCATATCTATTAAAAGTTAAGAACGTTGTTCAGACAATTTATGACGATACCTTTTGTTACCTGCAATTCATCACAAAACAGTGATGTTATCAGTTCAGACAATTTAGTAACAGTTCAATAATTTATAGGTAATTATTTCGAAAAATTCTTCATACACTATCGCGAATTCTGAGTTAGGTCTAAAGCATTGTATAGATATAAATAATATAAATTGTATAGATATACCTACTTAAACAATAAAACGAGTGGTTGAAATCCATTACGCTATGGAATGTACGTATGTTATTATTAGCTCGAGAATACCACAGAAACCGGGAAAAAAGAGAGAAAATGAATATTTGCAGAATTTTAATTTTTAACTATATTGTATGTAAACATTTCCTTCATGCAGGATGTAGAACATTATTTTAATAAGGATGCTAATGTCAAAGTCGCCGTATAAACTCAAGGATTCAACGAGATTTAACGAGGAATAGAGCAAAACATAAAAAATTTTACACATAAGAATACCATAATAAAAATATTACATCGCATGGTGTTCTTGGGCATTTGATGCATAACAATTTGATAGTTTTACAGTGTAATGTAATGTTCAAATTCACGTCACGTACAACATAGAAAATACCACCTAAATATAAATACCAAACTTGTACGTGGCTTGCTTATTCCAGCACAACAATATATATTTGCTTTAAAGATAGTTTTGCTTCCAAAGTATTTGAAATTCATAGAACCTGCTTAATTAAGAGAGTTTTACAGTAATGAAAAACGTTACCTGAGAATAGGTTAATTGGATAGAACAAAATTACAATTAGACATCATTTGCAGTAACCATATAATCATAATAAGTTCAGCAACCACGACCATGTACAGATAAGGTAATTACTCCACGGTTATTCGCAAGAAAGAAATGCCTTGCGAACATCTTTCGTAGTGACAAGGTAAATGTATTTTATAGTAGTAGTAAACATCTTTATTTCTAAAAAAGGCTATCGACCTATCGGTCTTTCTGCCCTTGTTTAATACATGCAGTCTTAATCTAAATAAAAAACAAATATGAAAATTCTCTTATGCTAGGTTGACAATACTATTAAATAAATAAGATTTCAGTGGCAAGAAGAAATTATTTTATTGTCCACTAGTCTGTTGCGTTTGTAAGTGTTCGAGTAGCGTTAATGTAGGGAAACGGAAGCGGGATTGCCTGGTTGGTCTTGTAAGACAAAGGGGATTCAGTATGGTCCAGTTGTAGGGGTTGTTTGTCCATTTTGTCTGTAGCTGTATGATTCTTTCCAAGATCTTTGTCATGTTTGTGCGTTCGTATAGTAGTTGGGTGGGGGGGTTGTGTAGTGGGTTTTGGGGGTGTCTTATTCGTGTTATTAGTCTTAGTGCAATTTGTTCTGTTGTTTGTGTATAACGTTTTGTCCTTTCTGTTCCGTTTGTCATGAGTATATGTCCAAAGTCTAGCAAGGGTCTACAAATAGCTTTATATATTTTGGTGGCTGTGTTTGTGCTAATTCCTCTGTCTTTGTAGGTTAGTGATCGGAAGTGTTTTGTTCTCTTTATTGTTTCTGCCCTGATGTTTCGTATGTGTTTAGTGAATTTAAGTTTGTGGTCGATTGTGATTCCAAGGTATTTTACGTCGTTTTTTGGTTGTGTCGTTTGGCCGTCTGCAGTTATTGTAGGGGAGTCAGCGTTGAGTCTGTGGTTTGTGAGCAGAAGTTGGTTTTTTGACGCGTTTGGTGTTAGTCTCCATTTATAAAACCATGTCATTGTGTTGTTTGTTAATGTTTGGAGTCTTTGCGCTGCTCTCTCAGTAGTTTTGTCATGTACAATAAGTGCCGTGTCGTCTGCGTATTGTAATATGTATGCCGATCTGTCGATTTGATTTTTGTCTGGTAAGTTGTAATTGTATATGTCATGGCAGTATATATTGTTGAGAAACGGTGAGAGCGGGGATCCTTGAGGGAGCCCTTGTTCAGGGGAAAAAGAAAATGACAGTGTTTTGTCAATTCGTACTTGTAGTTGTCTGTTTTCTAGTAAGTTCTTTATGGTGTGTAGTAGATATGTTGGTGTGTGTAGTTTGTATAGTTTGTATAGTAACCTCTATGCCAGACACTGTCAAAAGCCTTGTTAATGTCCATAAACAGGCAAGCTGTCTTTCTGTCAGTTAGGTGGGTAGTTTGTACATTGTTGGCCAAAATAAAGAGCGGATGAACAGTCGAGTGATTGTATTTTATATTTTCTTCATTTTCCACAATGTTACGTCCGATGTATTTTTAAGCAATACCAAACTCTATGTTGTACAACGATAACTAACGTATAAGTTAAGCAGATTGAGCAATAATAAACACTTCAGTATACGAAACACTTCAACAAAGAATCTTCAGGATTCAACTGTTTGAAACTTGAATAGAAAAACGACGAATAGAATTTTTAACTGTTGGCTAAAAGCTTTACGAAACAGAGAAACTCTCAAAATATACATAAGCTGTAATATGCAGGACAAGTTTAAAGTATTAAACAGTAACCGAACGAATATAGAATCAGCGTGTATGCATGAAGATCTCAATTTCCAGCAATAAATTTATACGATACCGATGTATGATAATTATAAATTAGTATTCACAACTGTTTTTGCCCGTACAACATAATTCAAATGCAAGATAAACTACGTTCACGCAATGCGTTTATTACATAGTATAATACGCGATGCAATTAGTATTAATATTTCCTAACATATATATCATAGTGTAAATCTACTGTTATTATTATTTGAAAGCTTATGTGACCGTGGCAGTTGAAAATCTATTTCTATTTTGCCAAGCGCTTCATCTACTACTACTATCACTTAGTTTTAATTAATTAACTTAAAGTTAAGTTTCATTTAATTAACGAACTTCTTTTTTGCTTGATTTTCAAAACATTTTAATTTTGGTATTTTTCCTCAATATTTTTGTATTCTAAAAAGACAGAATTTCATCACATCAAATTGTTCAGTGTTTTTTTTACAAATTGCCATTTTTCCGATTTCGACTTTTAAAAAAATTAAGTAAAATCAATTTTAAAAGAAATTTGGTGAACTTTTATTTAGATCTATGTGTCTTTGGTATACTTCGAATGTTAGCATAGGTAACCATCCATGGCTTAAATTAAACGAACATGATCTTGATTTGGTAAAATGACTGCACTTTCTTTAATTTTACGTTTTTTTGTTAATGGTTCGTTTGCAAAAAATATTGAAGGATTCCATGGAATTTGGTGGCAATTATCAAATGCATGTTGACAAATATGTGATCCATGAAATTTTTTGTTTTTATGTATGAGTGGTGTTATAAAATTCCTTTATTTATTTGTTGATTGAGTTTTGTTCAGTTAGTTTATGTTTTATAAGCACTTATACAGCTCAATTGCAATAAATGGAAGACCCATAATTTTTTTTCACATTGCAAAAAAAAACAAGCACAACTTTCCTATAAGGGCATATACACTGGGCTCATATATTATCTGAAAAGCAAATTAAAATTTATTCAATTCAACAACATCTTTTTATTTCCATTTCTGTCTGATGCCGCATGAACAGTGGTCGTATTGTATTGGTTCGTAAGAGAAAGTACCGAATACGTCGCAACATGATTCATTTCGCATCTGAACGCGATCAATCTTTGAATCAAATTAATCCTGGAAAAATGTTCGTTTTTTTAAGTATAATAATGGGTGTTTCTCTTGAATTATTTTTTGAAATACATTCGTGACGCTGACAAGTTTCGCTTGATTAAATTAAAGTTTATTGAGACAATGTTGAATCGTTTTATTTTCCAAACGGATTATCTGATTTATAGTCATATATCGTGATGAATTTAATGGTAGCTTGAAGATTAAGTACACTTAACTTTTAGTTAAACTAAACAAAGAAAAATTAATTAAACAGTTAACATTTAATTGACTTTCTTGTGTTGATTTTTTGAAGTGAATACAAGTATGGTTGTCTAAATTCCGTATTTTAATAGAAGAATGAGACATTTTTGCGTTCATTCGATATATTTTTCTAAACCGCAATTTAGCAGAAAAACAATAGCAATGTTTGTTAGAATAGCATATTTAAAAAAACACAGTAATGTGCGGTAACAAGTTAAGCTCTGCCGATCATACAGGTCGCTGACTTGTGAAAACGCCAGCCAACCATATCAGATAGATTTCGTTCCTACCATTCTTAAGCAAAAATATTAAAATTTCCTTAATAATTTTCATGGAAGAGCTTTAAGGACCTGAGCACAGCCATTTTTATAATGTTATGTTTATGTTGTTATGTTAGAACGCGGAACATGCCAATTTAATTTGGACATGCTACGCAAAACAGTTTACCGTGTGAATGTTTTAACCAACTTGACAAACCAGATTAGAATTGTTAAAGACGACAATTAATTTGTTAAAAATTCAAACGAACATTACAAAATACATTACTTAATACCAAACTGTCATTAGTTTAATCAACTAAATTAGGTGTTTGAGCCATTGGTTGATTTGAAAACCCACATTATTCACACACATTTCAGCTCTATGCATAAAGGACATTTTTACCTTTTCTAAAGTTTGTACTGAAATATTTCGAAAAATTTGCCTTATTCTTGCTTTCATGTCTTGAGCTAATGTTGGTACCTGTTCGTAAACTTCAGCCTTAACATGACCCCATAGGAAAAGTCAATTGGTGTCATGTCAGGTGATTTAGGTGACCATTCAATTGCACCACTGCGTCCAATCCAACCACTTCTCTTCCAATCTTCCAAGTAATTTCTTAAATTTCTATGATAGCGCTATACTCAGAAACGTGTGATTGAAGCTATTGACAATTTAGCATGTTCTGAAAGTTTGTTGAAAGACCGTTAAAATAGCATAATGACATATGGGGTGGTCTATTTAAAAAAATTAAGTTAGTAATATTTACGAAAAACCTCGAACGCCCTGCATATTGGTGCATTATTTGAAAGGAGTCACGCTATTCCTACACACAGTGTGTTCCTACATGCAGGCTTATTACAGTGCTATTCCAATTGTGAACGTATTTTCAAATTTAAGTGTCGTGTACGTAATAAATATCTGGTAAACTATGAACGACAGACCCAATAAACCTTTGATTTATAGATTATATCAAACAAACAAATATCCTACATTAAAAAAGTCCATAAGTTTGATATGCCACGGAACATAATTTTAATGGATGGCCGCATTGATATCAATATCGCATTAAAAATCGTTTCAAAGTTACACTCCAGTTAGCCGTCTTGGTTGCACCATCCTCTATATACGAGGGTTTATTTTAAAATAAACACAAATAAAAAATAAATCACAATCACAATAATAATTTGAAAGCAGACATAATTCGAAATTTTCATTTGCGATATTTTACAAGCGCGTGACTGCGGGGCTCTATTTTGTACTTATGCGTAGAGTTAGATAACGATCCATGTATAGCCGTTTGCGCAGTCAGGTGTTTGTGATCAACCAGGGGTCCTCTAAGCATCAATAAACTCCCCATTTCCTATCTATCTAAATAATTAGTATGAGTAGTTCATTAGCATGCCGACACGGATGTGATTATTTTAATTCAAAATATTGTATTCCACATAGTAAAGCTTTCTTCGATAAGGTATTTAAAATATATTTGTCCAAAATAAATTACTTTGTGCAGTCTAATAATCGCTGGTATTTGGGAATGGAACATTAATAACTCCTTCTCAGGCGATAAAGAACACGAAAAGCCAGATGACTTGAGCTGGCAAGAATGAACCGGAATTTTGCATTGTAGGAGTTTAAAAGGCTAGACGTTTTATGTCACCTACCACCATTATTTATTATGCCCGTACTAAATAACTTTACCTGTCGCGTCAAGGGCAATAAAATACTGTCCTCAGTTGGGCCTTACACTATGTAGGTAGAAATGATGCTGTAAAACATCTCGGATCTACAGGGTGTGGCGAAAGCCCGCAGTGTCATAAAAAGACTTGTAACAATAGGTTGTTGGGTAATGTCATAGACCCGAAAAAAATATTCAGGAATGCATTTTTGCAGAGGCGGACTAGTTAAGGCCTGCCATATCAATGCTTGGAATTAACCTCGGTATTAGTCGCTATATGAACGATTTGCTCACATTCTTGGCACATATTTTATAGAGTAGCCTAATCTCCTAAAATAAATTTGCTCTTAATATGGAAACACATCATTTTGATGTCATTATTTTCCGCATTGCGATTCCTAGTAAAAAAATAGTTCATCTAGTTTCTCAGACAATATTGAGTCCTGAATGATGATCAAGACGGAGGTGATCAAAAAACTATAGCGAACGATGGGCACTCAAGCCAAAACACAAACGCCAAGTAATCTGGAGATGACTACAAAACTTGTTAGTTGATCATGTTTCTGTTGTAGGAGAAATTTCAAAAAATAATGCAGGGGTCATTAATTTGTATTATCGTTAAGATAAAATTTACCAGTGGCTGAAACATATTCCTCCTTCGTTGGGTCCCACACACATTTAATTTCACATTTACCTGTCGCAAAAACTTTTGCTGGCCATACCCTTTGAATATTGGAAATTTTTTTTCCTTAAATTATAATAGAAATACTTGTACGATCCGTACAAGATAATACTCGATATAGATACAAAAATTGCTGATGTGATAAAATATGAAGAGATTGCTTTATTTAGTAGGGATAAATACGTTAATATTTAGTTCACCACTATAGAACAACGAGGGGAAATTATGTCGAGTCGAATGTTCAAGTGTTACAATGAGTAAGACGAGAAGAATTGATTAAAACGTCCACGAGCTTTACGCTTTGATCATAACGATGACATGAAAAAAACAAACAAAACAAGAATTGAAAATTTTGCTTGTATCAGAACGGTATTAGAAACTATTGATTGTCTCGAGCTTTCAGCCGTGGAGGAAAATACAGTTCCTTCTGCTTCCTGGCGTTCCGCAAACACGAGTAGTTCGCATCCTCAGAGGAGTTAACGAAATGTTAGATGCATTTAAAGGACGTTCTAAGTTCTTCCAGTACATTTCTGACTTGTACGTACTTCATACAATTTGCGCGATGGATCGAAGTTTCTATAACTTCAATTTGAAAATTATCCAGGCATACAGCTAGAATGTCCATTCACTATGGAGACCAAAGCTTCATCTGTTGTTAGGCCTTATTATCTAGAGCTGGAACCTTCGACTTTCAGAAAAAAAATGTCAAGATTAAAACTGGTGAGTTTTAATGTCCTTCCGAAGATAGTAGCACACCTACCGAAACAGGCGTCAGGTGAAAAATAAAATTTCAACTAAATAGTAAAACTCAAGCAGTGTATTGTTATGCGGTATTGAATAGCATCTGAAATATTGCTCTAGATTACTATTCTACTTCTGTGACTTTAGCATTAAAACCTCCTGGTCAATAGAGAACCAGTTCCAACCAGTTCCTCCAGAAATCCTCAACGTCAAAGAAAGAAAACCATCTAGTAGTTTGTGTTAAGGCGTTTTCCGACAATGGTGTACCTGTCTCCTGTTTGAAAAAAAGAAAATGTTTTGTTATTGTCAACGTTGTAAGACGATGAGGCGATTAATCAAGTTTCCGGAGACAAATTCAAACCAGAAATATATAGGTTTACTAAATTGAGGAAAAATGTATATGTGGTTGATGAGATGAAAAGTTTGTGTTCAGTTTCGAGCGAGGACTACATCTGCTCTCAATATAGGAGCTCTAGACAACTAGATCATCAGCAACAAAAAAAAATTGTATAGGGCGTTAGTTTATAATTGTTATAAATAGACATCAACTACTTTGATAATCAGATAATTACACGTACAACGCACTTACATTACGTAAACCAATACTTTTCTAATGACAATTCGTCAGGTGGTCTATCGAGATAATACACCTGAAACAACTTTGAAAAAGTAATTGAGTAACCAGTTCAACAAGCAAAGGGGTATTATTGATAATTATAGAAACTTGTAAATATATCAGGTTCAGCTACAAGCATCAAACGTGCCTCAACAAGATGTGACTCAATCCAGACTCCCCACTTGGAGCCAACAGTTATCAACCCATAATTCTTATGGAAACTTTAATTGATGATCTCTTTCACTATCTCTGAACCCCGCAAGACTACAACCGCAGTTGCATCCTGCCACCGTTAATCCTGAGTTGTTAAGAGGTATTAAGGGAACAGCGCACGAAATACCTCCTCAGGAAAAGCCTCCAACCACCGCTACTCCTGAGTTGTTAAGAGGTATTAAGGGAACAGCGCACGGAATACCTCCTCAGGAGAGCCTTACTAGTCATCGGCGTTTATCATGATAAATAGTCTCAACATTGGCCTTACTAAGTACTGCTGGAATCAGCACATAGCCAGCACCCGCCTACTAGCGTTCTCTCTCTCAACGGGTTCAGAGCCCAGGTACTGCGGGAACAACGCGCAAACAGTACCCGTCCCTAACAATATTACTCAAACTGACTAAATAGATTACAACTTAACGAGCTGCACTCGTTTCCTTTTTGTGGTTTTATACGAAGCGTTAACAGTATCTAACTTTAAATGGATATTGAAGAGAAACAATTAAATATTAAGAAAGGTAAATAAATATGAAAGAAAGACAAAATGAATATTGAACTATAGTTGAAGAGGTTACTATCTTTAATATTTAACCAAATAGAAGTATGCTGAATAAGCTACTCTGTGAGAGCACTCACTAATTAACGTTATCTTTAATGATTCACCAAATAGAAAAATGCTGAATAGGCTACTCTGTGAGAACACTCACTGATTAACGTTATATTTTAAATGATTCACCAAATAGAAATATTCTGAATAGGCTACTCTGTGAGAACACTCACTAATTAACGTAATCTTTAATGGTTCACCAAATAGAAGTATGCTGAATAGGCTACTCTGTGAGAACACTCACTAATTAACGTAATCTTTAATGGTTCACCAAATAGAAGTATGCTGAATAGGCTACTCTGTGAGAAACACTCACTACTTATCGTTATCTTTAATGTTTCGCCAAATAGAAGTATGCTGAAGAGGCTACTCTGTGAGAACACTCACTAATTAACATAATCGTTAATGGTTCATCAAATAGAAATATGCTGAATAGGCTACTCTGTGAGGAACTCTCACTACTTAACGTTATCTTTAATGTTTCACCAAATAGAAGTATGCTGAATAGGCTACTGTGTGAGAAACACTCACCTGTTAAATAATTTTTACACTAGCACGAAGTGGCACCAACTGATAAATATGACACTGGAACTAAACCAGCACTGATAGTACCGCCATCCATTTGAACATATTTATTTCAACTAAGAATTACATCTTTCAATTGCTCTTATTCTACGGCTCCTTAATGTTAACATCATTTAGCAATTATATCTAACATCTGTTGACCTATTCTACCTTAGCCTAGCTTAACCTAACTTAACCTAACTAACCTAGTCTTACATCTTCTCTTGCTTCCTAACTAACTTAATGCTAGTCCATGGTCCTCGTTGTGGTGCTGGAACTGGTCATCGCGTGTGATCCTCGTCTTCTTCTTGAACTGGCTTAGCCTAACTTAACCTAATATTACATCAACTCTTGCTTCCTAACTAACTTAATGCTAATCCATGGTCCTCGTTGTGGTGCTGGAACTGGTCATCGCGTGTGGTCCTGGTCTTCTTCTTAAACTGTGTCCGCAGGGAGTGATAGTATCGCGAGTGATTTCCCTTATTTACTCAAATATTTCCACCCCCTATTGGGTGGAGTTTGAGTCAAGTTTACCCCAGATCCTGGGCATTGGGGAGGAGTTTAGTTTAGGTTCGTCCCCATCTTCCAGGTATCTGGGGGTAAAACAAAACACCTGACTGTGGTATCTTCCCCGTAAATCACTGGTTATTGCTTTGAGCCGCTCTTTTATAGCTTTCACAATATCATGCTAGCGAGGTTTATGGTGTTAATGTATAGTTATTGATACGTTGATTGATAGCTCGAACTTTCCAAATGAGACTTCCTTTGTCCATTTGGGTGCCTTTTGGTATTTATTAGTTTCCCTTCATCATTTTTTTCCAATGTCCTACATTTGGGATGAATATTTTCGATGATGATTTCGAAAGTATAAACCAGCTTTTTCATGCAGGAACCACTAAACATTTGAGCCTATTAGACGAACATAATTGACAACATTTTTCATATTCTTAATCCTAAAGATTACAGAATATATTCTAAAATATGAATATATTTTGAAATGAGTGCATAAACTTCTTAACAAAGAAATGAAATGCCACGGGAAGGGTTCATCAGCACAAGAAAGGCTGCAAGAGCAAGTGAGTCATCCTTAGATAAAAGCGGAATAATGTTACGCCTCGACCACGAAGAGGCAATTTTCAAAGCCATTATAGGGAATGAAATACAGATTACAATTGAATTGTAGTCCTTTGGGATTGATCCAACATGATCAAAATACAATAGTTCGAATTAGAAGAAGAGAAGTACATAACTATAACAGTAGAAATACATTCAATATTAAATTGAACGAGGCGAAATTAACCTAACGAATCTGCCGAACAGTTTGTCTAGAAATAAAACAAAATAATTGATCATCAAATTCATGCCAAATATCATTCATATCATCAATATCAATGGAAGGTAGCAACAACTATGTTTGCAAACTGATGATGGTGGAAAAAGACACCGAAACGTCTTTAAAGTAAAATAATAAACCAATATCGACTGAAACCAAGGAATTTCATTTTGAATTAAAGAAAAATGAAGTCAGGACATAATTCACAATACGGTACAAAGACATAGATGAAGAAGCAATTGTAAGTCTTAATCTGATTGCTGATCTACAAGAAGGCTTTGAAACAAGTGAACGAAACTGTTGTGTGCCAGATTGGAAGCGATATTTTCTTTGCTATCTAGATAAGCCATGCAGTTTTACGGAATTCATTGTAAGCTTATTTGCTTACGACACGAGTACTTGAGTGCCTTGGATATATTTTGCATTAGTTAGATATATGAATGCATATTGCGGAATATATCGAAGATTTTGGGTCTAGCCGAGCTTCGTGGTGATAAGACGTGCCCAGTGCCAGCATATTCAAAGCCAGGTCGTTTACACGACGCAAAGAATTCTAACAATTCAAACGCATTTATCGATTCAGCGAAAATATACAGGTCTACTTCAAACTAAAGGATGAACCCTGGGAGTTCGCAAGAATCCGAATCGAATTATGCCTCCCAGGATGGTGGCTTCAAAAAGCCACAAACAAAAAAACGTGGTAGGAAACCAAAGACGACCCAGCCAACCCCCACAACGCCAACACCTGAGGCCAAACGAATAGCGTTGGATCATCAGGCTACAACATATAAAAACCAAACAACAAACAGTAAGACAACATCAACAAGATTTCCAACGTATTCGCAAATATTCCCAGCGAACGCAATGCCGACCATCACCAGAGTGCATCTTGCAATCAGATGCGAGGAACTCAACCCTAACAACAAGGATGTGATTATCAGACAAGATAATCACTTTCTAATTAAAACCAACAATGATGACAAAGCAACACAAATTTTACAACAACTAAAACAAGAAAACATGATAACAACATTCAAACTACAAAAAAATGATAACCTCCCACTAATCCGACAACAAAGATCAAACCACCATATTACAGCCACATATTCAGTGGTTGCTACTGGAGTGGACCTTGAAATCACGGACGAAATGTTCCTGAAACACTTGGAAAAGGCAGGTCTGATTATCAGATTCTGCAAAAGAATTACATCTAGAGCGAGAAACAGTCCCACCTTGTTGATGAGGCTGATAACGGGCGACCGGGCGACATATGAGAAGCTGATGAGCGACCGCGCAGTGCACTTTCTTGGACGGGTGTTCAGGATTGTGGAGAGTAAACCTCCAGCACCGATTCCTGCTCCATGCACCAAATGCAACTCCTTTCAACATCGGACCGAAACCTGCAAAACACCAGCTAAATGCAACAAGTGCCTTGGCCCTCACTCAACATTTAGTTGCAGTTATCCACTTCCCGTCAAGTGCGCTGCCTGCAACTCGGACGAGCATGCGGCATGGAGCGTAAAGTGCCCGAAGAGACCAACAGCACCTATCAGTGGTATCCCCAACGTCAAAATTAAATGTCTGAACAAGAGAACGTCTGAGGTGTCGGATGCGATAACTAAAGGTAACAGAATACACTCACCAATAACAACTCACGATCTCATACTAAACAAATACAAACATCAAATTAACAAGTCTACCAACACTAACAGAGAAGATTTGCTTAAAAAAATGCGAAAACAATTTATAGAAGATTTTGACATCGACACCTCGGTCGTCTTCTTTGGTAACCATATGTATGTATTGATGTTCGACATGCTCCTACCTAACCAAAACACCTCGACAGAACCCCATGAACAACTAAAACAAACAATCACTAACATAAACCGTTCAACATGAGACTACTTTACGCCAACATCAACGGACTTAACAGTAAAAAACCACTTATTTACAATTACATAGAACAAAACGACACAGACTGCTGCATATTTGTAGAGACTAAAACCAAACTAGGACAGACACCAACGTACAGAAATTGGCAGTATATCTATAGGCATGGAAATACCATCAATCATGCCAGGGGCGGGGTCGCAGCTCTCCTAAAACCAACATTTAAACTTGGAAGAGCAAATCCTCCTTCCCTCAACCACCCTCTGAACGACTGAATACAATTTACAATACCCTACCTAAATGACCTGATACACATATTTCTGACATACATACACCCACACTCCAACTTAGAACAAAACATATTGACCAAAGCAAGCATCTATAAATATGCAATAATTATAGGCGACTTTAATCTGAACAAAAACAAAACTAAACAGCTTAAAAGATTTCTACAAAATTCGGACTTTATAAAACAGCACACCCCACCAACTTTTCTGATGTCCGCAAACCCAGACTCAACACCAGACGTTCTACTGCACACAAGAAACTTAACAAACACCATCAACAACATAAACTTAACAAACGAACTTGGATCCGACCACTTGGCTATTACGTTTAACACAGACTTACAACATACGCAACCTACCTCCAGTACACCTCCTATAGAGAAAAAGTTAAACCTAACAAATACTGACATAGACAAAGTGAAACAACATATACATGACTACATTCAATCGCAAGCACAGCCCATTTCAATAGAATCCATACAACAACAACTTCAACTAGCCATAGGAAAATTTAGCCCGGAAATAAAACATGCTTTCTACCGACATACACTACCCAAATTCATACTGAGACTCATAAAACAAAAGAGAGAACTGTACAGACTATATACAAACACTCAAAATAACGACCTAAAAAAGACACTAAACCAACTCAACAGAAACATTAAAACCTTGATTGGATAATACCGACAAGAAAAATGGCTAGAAACATGGAAAGAAATACAAAAAGACAAAGGCAAAACATATTGGCGAAAAATTAAGAAACTAGCGCAATACAAAAAAACTAACACTACTGACACAATTGACGAAAACGGAATAGAACTGCACACAGACAAAGAGACCCCCAAAACTCACTACACAACCCCCCCACCCAACTAGTATACGAACGCACAAACATGACAAAGATTTCGGAAAGACTCCTTGATATATTTTTTTGACTTCTTGATATATTTTGTCTTCATACTGTAGCGAAATAGGATTTTGCCATTATTGACTACCTTATTCATTAAGTTCTGTTCAATACTATTATACTAAAATCTTCGAGTAGGAGTAAACATCTTTATTTCTAAAAAAAGACTATCGACCTATCGGTCTTTCTGCCCTTGTTTAATACATGTAGTCTTAGTCTAAATAAAAAAACAAAGATGAAAATTCTCTTATTCTAGGTTAATAATCTTATTAAATGAACTTTCCAATTCTAATGACAAGAAAAACTTATTTTATTGTCCAGTAGTCAGTTGCGTTTGTAAGTGTTCGAGTAGCGTTAATGTAGGGAAACGGAAGCGGGATTGTCTGGTTGGTCTTGTAAGACAAAGGGGATTCAGTATGGTCCAGTTGTAGGGGTTGTTTGTCCATTTTGTCTGTAGCTGTATGAGTAATGTTAAATATTATTTTACCAATTCCAGATCTAAGCAAAGAAAAACAAACTAACGTCAGGAAAAGAAGCCGAGCTATCGCAACCGTTTTGAGTTGTCGTGAAAACGTCAAGCAAAAGCTAAATCTGATTCTCAAGGAAATAAGGAAAAAAATAAGATAATAAAGAAAAATAAAAAAGAGAACAAAATTAGACTGACTCAGATTCTAGTCTTGACCATGAAGATTTAGTATTGGTCAGTGAATTTGAAGGTGAAGATTTTACATCAGATAGTACCACAGAAACGTCTAGTGCTAATGGCAATGGGTTTTTTTTATGATGATGGGTATTATTTGAACCGCATAATAGGTTTCCAGGGAGAGAAGATAACCGTAAAATTTTGAAAACCTGAGATTGACGAATAGGTGTGGCCTAAACAAGACGATGTTTTTGACGTTCAATCAAAGTTAATTTTTATGGGCCCCTCAAATTAAATACATATCCCTTTGATCTGAATCGACACAACCTGAACGAGGCTGAGAAGACATATAAGTTATTAAAAAAGACCCTCCAAATCTGAATAAACATTAAAGTGCAATTTTTCACACAATTAAGGAATATGTTTGTGTCATAATTATGTAGATATATTCCAGAGTTTAGATGTTTTTTACATTTAAAAAGTTGTATGTATTTTGTTAGAAAGAAATATACTTTATTACCCAAAATAATTAGTTTTTTATTTATTTTTAATTCTATTTTACAGCAGCAAATAATCATTAAGCATAGTGGACCATCTATCCTACCACTTCTTGGTCCATCTACCCCAAATCGGTTGGAGAGATGGACCAAATATTATTTAAATAAATTTTGAATTTGCCAACATCTCCCCTGGTTTAAGAGAGAAATACTCAGGCAAGCCGCAAGCATACTACTTTTTCAAGTAACTCCATCAATTTCAGATGATAATTTTAAACCTAAACCTCGTTATGATAATTTGAAAAAAAGCGGTGCAACTTTCCCTGCTTTACCCTATATTAAAAAACAATAAAATTCAATTCAAATTGATTGTTTGTGGAGTTAATAATGAACATATTAAACAATTTTTTTATCTATCACTTAAAATAGCCCAACGAATACCAATTTTATAAAGTTCATGCGTTACAAAATACCCAAGTCGAAGTTAAAGCACTAGCTGTATTTTATAATATCCTGTCCTACTTGGGTATTGTTCAATGCCCAAAAGAATGTCGGCATGGACAAAAAAAATGTAAAGATGCTAGATATATAGCGGGAAGTCAAAGAAAAAGTAAATTTTTATTTGTGGTTCGGTCTGCTGGCCAAGCGTGTCAAATCAAGGATGAAATATAAAGAGTTTTAACAACCAATTTGATGTGAGAGAAAGAGTCTGCCATGTCATGACGATTCTAAAACTATTCGGTCTAAATCTAATTATGTTGGGGAAAGATTTTCGTCGTGGCTCCTTCATTTCACGTAATAAATCAATTTTGCTCGATAAACCTGCCATATAAATTCATATTTAATTTTTCAGTGACGCTCACATAAAAGTACAATATTCATCACTGTCAATCAAGACCGTTAAATATTTTAATGGGCTTTGATAATGACTTTAATACTTAATTAGCCAGTGCGAGAAAAAGTGTTTAGTCATTTTCATACCATCGTTGCGATTTAGAACGAAGGAAATAACGGTCCAAAGACATTAGTGGTTGAATCGAATTATACACATTTTTAAAAACTCATCAGCTTTTATTTGATTATTTATATTCAGAGTAGCTTTCAAAACCCGACACTATTTTTTTAATATATTTTCAGGTTCTCCCATAGAAGCGTCATGCTATTTCTCGCAACAATTCCAAGGAGAGTATATGATGCAAAACTCAGCAAATGCTGGAGGAGGAATTCAATACAGCACACTCACCATCACTCCCAATTCTATATCACTTTGGGGAAACTGCCAGAAGAGAGTAAATAATAACGTTATATTGATGTTCAAGTAAGTTTTAAGTATTTTTATGGTGTGTGTCTTGAGACTCAATGAATTTTTGAGTCAAAAATATACTCTTAAATAAGCAAAAAGTATGACATGCCCTGATGATAGGAGTTAGGCTTTCGCGGCCATTGCTTGCAACTGGTGAGTTTTTCGGGCTTTTAGGTCGTCGCGGAAGAGAAGTTCTTGCTGACGTTTCGCAAGCACTGCTGCGTCCACTGCTGGACATAGGCCTCCCGTAGTCTAATCCATCGCTCGCGATTCTGTGCTGCGCTCATCCAATTCGATTCTATTCTTCTGATGTCATCCTGCCATCTCGTCGGTGGGCGTCCCATACTTCGGAATGCGTCATGCCGTGGTCTCCACTCCAAAATCTTTCTAGTCCATCTTCCGTCAGTAGTTCTTGCCACATGTCCCGCCCACTTCCATTTAAGCATTGTTATGCGTTCGACAGTGTCCGTCACTGCAGACATTTCTCGCAAGTATGCACTGATTGAAGACCTTTTTCTTCAAACACATTGGAATATCGGTTTTTAGTGTTTTACTGAGCTTACCAAACGCTGCCCATGTCAGACCTATTCTGCGAGCCATTTCACTTGTTTGGTTGTCTGTCCCTATGCGAATCTCATAGCTTAAATATTTATACGAGACTACCTGTTCTATGGTGTTTTCTGCCACGGCTATAGCATCGCTGACAACCAAATTCGTCATATATTGGGTTTTGTTGGTATTGATCTTTAGTCCAACTGAACTTGAAGCATTGTCCAGTTTTTCCAATAAATTCTTAGCTTCATCGATACGGTCAGTTATCAAGATAATGTCATCAGCGAATCCTAGGTGGTTCAATTTCTCTCCGTTGATATTTATGCCCGTGTCTCCAAACTCAATTTTCTTAAACGTATGTTGCAGCAGCGTAGTAAAAAGTTTAGGGGATATGACGTCTCCCTGTCTTACACCCATTTCGATATTAAAATCGTGCGTATGTTCGTGGAGTTTAGCACATGCTTTGGCTTTACTATATTCGGTTTTAATTATGTTTGTGTATCTGTAGTCGACACGACAATCCGCCAGGGCATGAAGCATTTTTGCCGATTGATCATATCGAATGCCTTTTCGTAGTCAACGAAGACCAGAATCAGTGGCTTGTTGTACTCGATGCACTTTTCAATAAGATTTTTTACACCCTGGAGGTGATCATTTGTACCGTATTTGGCTCGGAAGCCTGCCTGTTCACATGGCTGCTATAAATCTAGTTTGTGGGTAATCCGTTTTGTGATAATTCCCATGAACAGTTTGTATATATGTGAAAGCAGGCTGATTGGGCGATGGTTCTTCAGATTTGTTATATCTCCCTTTTTGTGGAGAAATATTATTATAGCTCAATCCCACTGAGAAGGGGTAGTCTCGTTTTTTAAGCACTTGTTGAAAAGCTGGCAGATCGCCTGATGTAGGGAAGTCCCTCCTTGTTTTACCGGTTGTATCTCGACCTCATCGTCACCTGCGGCTTTGTTGTTTTTCATTTCTCGCAGGGCTGCTCTAAATTCATGTAGTGTTATGTCGGGTATATCCTCCGAGCCTTGGTTTTCAATTTTTGGAACAGTGAATTCTTTTCCGCGTGTTGTTGGATCGCTGTAAAGCGTCTGATAGAAGGATCTAACAATGCCCAGTATTTCAGCCTTGTTTGATGACACTTGATCCTTTTGATTCCTTAACTTCGTTATGTTCTTCCGTCCTTCCGAATATATCCTTTGTAGTGCCTTTGTGCCTCCATTTTCCTCTATAACTTTTGTTACTTCTCTCGTGTTATATGCTCTTACATCCTTTCTTACCGCTTTGGATATTTCTCTGCTTAATTCCCTCAGTCGGTCCGCATTTACATAGTGTTTATCTGGTAATTCTCTCCTTTCTCTCATGAGTCTCTTTGTATGTTCGCTAAGTTTGTCCCTCTTTGTTGAACTTGTCTGATGTTTATCTTTCAGGGTATTTACAATATCTGTAATTTGAGTGCTCAATAATTCCACACTCCGTTCTTCTATATTTTTCACTTCATTACTTTTTGTCTCTATTTCTTGCTGGTATTGATCTAGGTTTCTTAAGGGTTTCCACCTATTTCCTTCCCTTTTTATCATTTTGGACCTCTCTCCTCTCACGTTTATTTCTACTCGTGCTTGCACCATTCTATGGTCACTACCCGTCTTCAATCTGTTCAGGACTGTTACATCGTGGACAATATTTCTTTTAAAACAAGTGGGTTTTTCGGGTTTTTAGGCCGTCGTTCGGTAGAATTTCTTCTTGACGTTTCGCAAGCACGTGCGACTTACATCTTCAGAAGTGGTTTGCTTGAACGCTTACACTGTTCTGATGTAAGAAATTCTACCGAACGACGGCCTAAAAACCCGAAAAAAAAAACCCACTTGCTTCAAGGAATGGCCTCGAAATCCTATCTCTTTTGATAATATTTCTTTTGTTCGTTATTATGAAATCGATCTCATTTTTGTTATAACCATTAGCGTTAGCCCAGGCCCATTTTCGTTGGGGGCGTTTATCGAAAAACGTGTTCATTGCGAACAAATTATGTTGCATTAGAAATTCCAGCAACATTTGACCCCTTTCATTTCTATTTCCATAGCCGTAATTTCCCAGCGCCGATTCTGCATTGTCCTGTTTGTGTCCTATCTTGGCATTTAAATCTCCAACAGCATAATAACGAGTGGCTTACTTCTTCAAAAATCATATGCTCGACGCCGCAACCACAGCTGAAGATGCAAGCCACTCGTAATTGCGAAACGTCAGGAAGAACTTCTTTTTCACGACGCCCTAAAAACCCGAAAGACTAACCACTTTCATCTCCTAATCACTTGTTAAAATTAGCTTGAGATATTTTTAAAATGTAACTAAAACCATGCAAAATTTTAAATTTTATGTTATACAAAATATAGTTGACGACTCTCAAATATGTGATGACTTAATGCACGACTACAAGAAACGTGCGTTTCCATCTTAATATAGTAAAATATGAATATTTTGATTATTATTTCAGTTACGGTAACACCAGTTGTTACACGTGTCTACATCTGAAACTGCGTTCAACCAATGTACTTCAAGTGTTTGCTTCTAGTCCAGAAATAATATCAAAATGTTTTACAAATGAAGGATCGGCGGAAGCAAACTGTCCTTCACAAGAATCCCTCCAAACGCGTGGTGAAACAGCGGAAATATTATTGTTCAGTAAGTAATTTACATACGTAGCTGCGGTGATTCGAAACAATAGACATTAATACCTAATTAGAAGTCATTTTTGTCGCCTTTAATTGGATTTTCTAGAGAAACAATAGAAAGAAGTTACATGCTTAATCCCGCAAAGAGTTTTTTAATTATGAAAAGTAAGCAATTCCTTATTGCATAATGAAATAATGATTCAAATTTATTAGCATTCAGAATGGGCATACAATAACTGATGGAGCATTGTAATTTGTTAATGTATTTAAGTTTCACTATTATGACCTTTCTTAGTTAGTCACCCGATTTTATACATATGGGTTTTTTCAAGGTGATTTAATATTATGAATATGTATACATACAAATTAGTTTTTTTAAAAAATATACTGTAACCGAACGTTCTTATTAACATCCATCCTGCAATATGAATACATACATATTCAAAATTACAATAAAGGAAGCAGTTACCTACTATTTATATAATATAATGATCACTGATTAGCTTTCCTTATTTTAATTGAGATTGGCAAAAAATGCTACAGGTGGAAACCAACAACGCAATTTTAACATTAAACTTGTTCAGCTGGCACTTATCTCAAGGAAATTGAATATATAATAAATTTCCAAAAGTGGCCATTGGAAATTCAGGTTCAATAACCATGGATGTTGTTTAAATCCGTAGAATTTACCGAGTACCCTCTTATAGAAACAAGTCTGTCAATAATCTGAATTATTTAATAATTTGATTTACAGAAACCAGAGACGATCAAGGAGTTTTCACTCAGAAGCAATATTGTCCAATTGATGGAAAATATTACACAAGTTATAAAGGAAAAAACCCATTAAGATCCCAAGAATGTGTGGGATATAATTCCACAGTGGATTCTTGCCCTTCCGGATCAACTTTAAATTTTAGACTCAGAAGTTGTACTTTCGACAGCTACGGTAAATGAATATCAGTCCCATATGAGTTTACAGTCTTTCATATGACATTATTTTTGAAGATTTAAGATTCGAATGTCTGGGACATTGGAAAGGTGCAAGGGATGAAACTTTTTTAGTTTTTACAGACAGTCGGCACTTGGAAGGCCAAAAACCAAAATTCCGATGTGCTGTGAGTTTTCAGTTATAATTAATAAAGGCTTAAAGATCTCATTAAGTAAAATATGTTAATTAATGGCTTACATGATTTTAAATAAATCTTTTTACTGGTTTTCTTCTAATATCTGTTTCAATTGAAAATGTCGAATTTTAATTCATTTTTTTAAATAATCAAATGGTTTTCGAGTATTTTTTTCCAAGTATTTTACTGTTAGATAACTTTAGTTCGTCTAGAAAAAAGTTCCTAACTGATTTATTAATAAGAACACTTTCTCTGTGCATTTTTCGATTGTAATTAATTTTTTTTATTTTCGTGTGCATATTTATGTGCTAGTGTATTAGTTTAACACATATACACTGTGTACAATTGCGTTCCAACACATATAAAAAAACAACATTAATCATTTTTATTTAAAAATGTCGACTCGTTATTAAGATATTGTTAAATTCGTATATTTTATTTTTTAGCTTTATAAGCAAGATAGAGAAAGTGGAAAAATTGATATGGCAGTAAGCAGAGACTCTACTTGTACCTCTGACCTATATAATGCAACAAATGGTTTTGAGACTTTCGTTTTGGCTCCAAAAACGGAGAATCGCTGGCCACCAGAGGTGAGCATTGGAATTTGCAGTTTTCCTAAATGGATGGTCGGTACATGGGAATATGTAAGAGTGGAAGGGGACACCATGGTATACAAAGATCATACCTCATTTAAAACTTACACAATTAAATGTGTTGGAGTGCAAGAGGGAGGAGAAAAGTATCTGATATTCAGTAGAACTCAGTGGTAGGCATATGTTCATCTTAATTTTAGTGTACATTTTCCTGACTATGTTAATTCAATTCAACAACAAATTCCTGGGTTTCAGTCAATTATAATATTTATTATATTATTTCATTATTAGAACGTTTCGGTGTCTTTCTCCACCATCATCAGTTTGTATGTATAGCTGTTGCTACCTTCAGTTTTGGCATAAAATTTGAATTTGAGTTCTTAGAACTTAATTTTAGTTTCATATTTATTCATTAATTTCCATTTTTGCAGCGACGAAGAAGTTTTTAACTGCATGAGAATAGCGAGCAGAAGCAGAAATATACTGGAATTTCAATTGGGAACTAATTCCAGCCATAACAAAGACGTATACACTTTATGTTCTGATGAAAATTTCGATGATAATTCATGGGTTACACAAGGCAGTACGTACATATCAGACTTATACTTTATTTACTGTAACAAAACGAAATTGGCTGATTATTATGAAGTATTCGAAACTGTTACGTTTTCCAGAAAATCATCAATAACTGAAAAGCTGATAAAAACTAAACGAAAACTAGTCAATTAAGGGTACAAGATGATCCAGTATTAACTGAACACATTTGATCTTATCGAAACAGTTGTTCACGGTCATTACTTGAAACAAATAAGCGTTTCCGGATTTATACCGTCTCGGGAAAGAATTTTGTTGTGTCCGATAAAACCACCCGTCTTTACTCCACAACCCGATTCGAAATAAAAAGCTGAAATTGCTTTACTCCTTTAATAAACAGGCAAAAACTGCGAACATATGAACAACTGAACTCTACTATATTTACCAAAAAAGGGTGTGGTATCAACACAAAGGACCCGAACGCTATGCGCATATGGGTCTTACCCTTCTTATGACCCTTAATCTACTCACCCACTAACGGGATTTTTAAAAAACAAAAAACGATTGACTCGACAGAGGTGGAGGGCTGATTTTTGACAGTGGTGAATCATAGGGGGCTCTAACAAATTTCTTCCTGACGTTTCGCAAGCAGAAGTGGCAGGTATCCGTAGAGGTGTTGCGCTCGAAAGCGCACACTGATTTCTAGCATCAATCCAGTGTGAACTTTCGAGAATAGCACCTCTGAGAATGCAAGTCACTTGCTTGCTTAACATCAAGAAGTCTCACAAGTCGGAAAATTCACCAGTTTTACACTTGAAGTTGTTAAAGCATTAAGTTTACAGAATAGATTGTAAAAAAACACTAAAATTAAATAAATCTGTATATACAAGTATTTGCAAATATGTGAAACAAAGAAAATGTTTAAACAATCCTATGAGGCATAATAAAGCTGTTTAATTTTTAGAACTTGATATATCTTCAACAAAGCAAACTGGTTTATGTCCAATAACTGGAGAATATACTGGTCATATACCAGATGCTCCTGAACTATGTGCTAAATTATGGTCAGATTGTCGAGCGCCTGATCTAATGTACTATCAAGTCTCTGATTGTTCTGGAGAGATTTATGAAGAACGAGAGTACCAATGTTTAGGACATTGGCAAGAATCAAACTTATTGTATACGTATACCGAAAGAAGAGATGTAGCTGATGGAACATATGAATGCTTTGTTGGGTCAATTCTTACAGATAAGGAAATTAATATCAAAGAAGCTGGTGAGCATTGCCAAAGAAATATAGACCCTCTTAAATATGGGATGAAACTGACGAAAACGAAATCAATGTATTCTTGCGTGGATCGTACTACGACAAATATGCCACGATTTGGCCCTCCAATTCCGACCAGATTTAGTACTAATAGTCCAAGACGTACTACCAGTAAATCGATTGGTAAGTAATTTAAATTTTATAAAATGTCAATAACAATGACTTACAGTGCCACTCGAGTTGCTCCAGTGCATCATAACAGAACAAATAATATTGGAGCTGAGCGTTAATATCGTTGATACGTTTTAGTAATCTCAACTAGTTACTGCAAATATTTACTATATGCTAAAAAACAATGCTAATAGCATATCATGAACTTGCTTTTATTATTTTCCATATTTTCAGATTCTAATGAAATACCAGAACTTCCAAAGAAAAACAGTGGTGCAATTCAAACACTGTCCGTACCTGTTTTATGTGGAATGCTATTGATACTTGTAAATCAAATTTGAATGCAATTTTTCATATTTACTTACCTTTTTTTTCGGAAGTATATAGATATTTCCAAAGAAAACGTAACGAAATGCGGAACTTTAAGAAGAAACAAAAATTTGAAGCAAAATTGTATAATTGTCACAGTTTCTATTTTATGTGTGATATGTATTGCTCATTAATTTGAAAAACTCAACATTAGTCCAGTTCTAAGATAAAAATAATATAAAACTAAATCAAGAGATCATATGAGACTGTAATGTGGTTGGGTTTAAGACGTAGAAATATAGAACTTTATCAGATAGAAAAAAGTATAATCCATCATGTCCGTTAATTTGTAGTTTTCACTTTTCACTAAATACATTTGTAATATTCCGGAATAAGTTCTTGCCAAAATAATAAGCTTGTAAATATTATATTTAAATCACATTATTTATTGGTTTTCTGAGTAGAATAAGCATTTTACTTAATTTATCAAATAACAACTTTCTATAATATAACTAAGGATATAAAGCTGATGGTTTAATTCAAAAATACAAAAGCTATATATTTCTTTAGATCCAATACCAAATTTTACGCACTTTTAAATACATGTGTATAATAGTTTTATATATGACCAGTTTTAGGTTGTAAGGCTTATTTCCTAAATAATGTACTGTGTATTGGTAAAAACATGTATTTATAACCAAAACACAAATGCATGTGATGTTTAAATTTAAACTTATTGTGATGTATATTTATAATTTACTCAGACCAGATATGTATGTAATAAAATTATATAATTTTTTCTAATCAAGTGTTTGATGTCTTCAAGTTTCCCTATAATGACTGTGGGTGATAATAATTCTATCGAAAGTAGATTTGGTTTATATGACATTTTTCGGGTTGGTTACTTCCATTGCATTGATCTCATAGGATTTACGATTAAATAATTCTGTTGTCGAATTATATTTACGGTAAATTTTGCAACAGATAAATGATCAAGGTATGCCATCAAAAAACACATTTTACCAAACAGAATTTTAAGAAGCGTTCAGTACATATTTTCAAAATGTGTTTTGTGTAACTTACTACTGTACTTTATAATGCATACTTCACAGATGAGACATTATGAAAATCGTAGGTTCGAATCGGGCAAAGGTGGGTTAGATGAAAACGGCCATGAAGTAACTGTAAATATAAACTTTATTCCTGCAATTTAAATTTCGTTTTATGCATATTCTAAAACCCCATACCATAAAGATAAAAATTATTAAACATTAAAATTATGTACTGTATCAATAAAGGTTTGTACAGAGTCAATTGGCGCGTCTGGATAAATCCCATGTCCCAAATTAGCAATATATCTGCCGTTTCCAAACTCTTCCAGCATTGTTTTAATGTTATTCTCCAGGTCAGCCTTTGAAGCGTAAAGGGCAGAAGGATCTAAATTACCTTGGATAGTTATATTTTTATTCTTCAGAATATTTCTCACAAATTTCGGCTCCACTGTCCAATCAATTCCAAGGACTTCATATCCTAAATCTGCCAGTTCTTCAAGACAATACCAACCACCCTTTGCAAATAGAACCTTAAAAACGAATAAGTAATTGAACGCAAAAGAATAATGCTAAACAAAATCCAAAAAGGTCCGATGATCAATTAGTTTGTACAGTAACAATGATGTACAATAAGTTCTGGCAAGAACTGTTTGTTTGATTTGTCCTTTTAGTGATTTCTGTTTGGATCCGATAGTCTCTGGTCTACATGATACTGATGCGTATAATAGTTTTAGCGAAAAAATTCTGACTTAGTTTCTGTTTATTTTACTTGGTCGTGAGGTTGGCGAACTTCTGCTGGGAAGGAGCATGTGTCAAACTTGAAAATATATATGAGTCCATCGGTTCTTATTACTTAAGCAATGTCATATTCCACGTTGGATAATAGTTAATGCGAACTTGCATTGCTTCACAAAGACATTTATTTATCACACGTCTCGGTTAACATTATCTTCAACCGTTTTCAAGTACGGATACCGCATAATAGTAAAAATGTAAACAGTAAACATTTCTATTGATTTTTCGTATTTATCTTTGTAATCTATGTAACTTAAGCATGTATGGCTTTCTTTAGTTTTAAAGTGTTCTACGGTTTTGCTACCAGGATAGTAACGGAAGCGATAAGATAGAGCTCAATTTTGAAAAAAAGGTGCAATTTTTAACTAAAACCAGGAACGAAAGATAAGTTTGAAACTGACAAAACAAGGGCCCATTTAGACCGGCAAAATGTGGATGTATGTAAGTCACAATTAGAACATGATTTTCACTAAAACGCTCAACCTTGTGGCAGACAATATGAACATATGCACAAATATAGTTACCATTGGAACTTCTTGCAGATTTTTTTCTTTTAGTTTTGTGCGCACATCCTGTGAAATGCGCTTCAAATATGGTAAGCAAAAAGTTGCATAAAGCTGTTTATTTAAATATTCCGCATTGCTATCAAATATTTGCACAATTTGGGCTCCATATTCGATCTGCATTACTAAATAGTCAATAATCACTTCTGTCAAAGTATTGATTAATGCATGAGACTCCTCTGGGAATGCATAGAGCCATTTTTTCGCCTTCGAGTAGGTTTTCGAACCACCCCCTTCTATCATGTAACCCATCAAGGTCCACTGCACATGAAAAAACAAAGAGTGAAGTTCATATTCAATTTGTGCCAATGCTAATCAGCTTTTACCGGTGCTCCAGAGAATCCAAATAGTGGCACTTTACCTTCCAATTTATGTCTGGTCAAGTGAATTGCTTGACCAACATATTCCAATTTTTTTGCAGTCCCGTTAGCAGTTAACGTTGCCGCTTTGTCAATGGTTAAAGGCTCAGGCAATACGGGACCCTACAATTTTCAATCTTCGTTTACATTTATAAAGAAAATACTATTAAAACTAAACACTAAACCGTGAGTTTGAGGAGGTTTATATATTGTCATAATCCAAATGTTTAAACAAATAAGTATAATGGTTAGATATATGGATATTGTTGTTTTGTTAAATTTTCAAGTCTAAGTTTGCTAATGCCATTCCATACAAATAATCAAGTAGGGTTTAAGAGCAGATGAAGTGAATTTCACCTTTCAGAGATTAAAGCATTATACAGGTGAGGAGAAATGAACTATTTCACTTTATGTCTAATTTATCTGCACATTCACCTCTTTCCCAGGAAAGTGTGTTCTACAGTCTTTCTTGACGTAGCTCAGGCGTTTGATCAAGTCTGGCACGACGGACTTCACCACATATTAAAAAATCTCTTGCCTCACCAGTTCTCAAAATTATTGAAGTCTTACATTACAGAGTGAGCTTTCAGAATTAAGCAAGAAGACGCTTACTCTGAACTTAAAGAAATTAATGCAGGAGTACCACAAGGTAGTGTACTAGGGCCAGCCCTTTACCTACTACTACTTTACTATACACCAGTGATATTCCTGAATTAGAGCATGACACGCTAGCCACCTTTGCTGATGATATCGCTATAATGGCAGAAGGCAAAGATCACGAAGAAGATGCAATGAATCTGCAAACATCAGTTAACAAAATTACCAACTGGACTAAGAAATGGAGGATCAAATTAAATTAGGCTAAATCTGCCATGTCAATTTTACAAACAGACGAGACCAACATATTCCTGTTAGCATAAACAATATCGAAGTACCATATGCTTATACAACAAAATATTTGGGTATAACACTAGATGCTAAGCTACGCTCGAAAGCTCAAAGAAAAAGGAAGAATTAAATATCAAATTTAGAAAAATGTATTGTCTGCTTGGACGACATTCCACCCTGTCAATATACAGGGTGTCCCACCGGGAACCGCGGCGATCGATATCTGGCAAACTATAATCAGGAGAAATTTGAAAATTTGACAAGCAAGCGATCTAAAATATTTCCAAGATGGCCACACTTTCGGTTATACCGGAAGTAGGTATCAACTTGCTATTTTAAATGGGACACCCTATATATTATTACATTTTTGAATTCTACTCCGAATTCTAAATATATTTCATGTACAATATCATATACCTATGTCTAACCATTTTTGATATATTTGAAATTTTATGTAAAAAATGACAGTTGCAGCCACTCGAATAATTATTCATTTTTACAGTGTTCTACGGTTTTCCTACCAGGATAGTAACGGAAGCGATAAGATAGAGCTGAATTTTGAAAAAAAGGTGCAATTTTTAACTAAAACCAGGAACGAAAGATAAGTTTGAAACTGACAAAACAAGTGCCCATTTAGACCGGCCAAATGTGGATGTAGGTAAGTCACAATTAGAACATGATTTTCACTAAAACGCTCAACCTTGTGGCAGATAATATGAACATATGCACAAATATAGTTACCATTGGAACTTCTTGCAGATTTTTTTCTTTTAGTTTTGTGACTAAGTCTAAGACAAGACTAAGGGTAAATAGCTGTATCATCAACGTATTGTGAAATTTTTTTCGTGGGAAGTTTTGAAATGTTTGCCGTCTACAATGTATACGGCAATGGCAAAACACTGTGCCACACTTGGTACTTCTGCCGTGATGCGTCTTTTGACAGAAGTGGAATTCTCCACTTTTATCAGGATGGTAGTTTTTTAGGTAGAGTGGCAGTGAGGCCCGGCAAACAACTTGTACAGCAGGCCTGTGTGCCAAACTGTGTCGAAGGCCTTATCCATATCGAGAAGCAGCATTACCGTACTTTGAAGCTTATTAAATGCTGCATAGGCATCCGTTACGATCCTAGCAGTCTGCAGCGTTGTGTTGTGTCTTGGTCGAAAGCCAAACGGCTCATCCGGGATTAAACTTCGAAGTTCAGCTACTGCCTGTAGTCTCGTTGGGACAGCCTTCTCGGTTAATTTGCCGAGGGAGTTAAGGAGGGAAATTAGCCTATAAGAGGCGGGGTCAGTCGGTTTTTGCCCGGCTTTAAGATAGGAATTATTACAGCGTTTTTCTAGTCCTGTGGGAAATACTACAATTTAAGGACTGCGTTGACTATTTGCATTATTAGCACAAGTTTTTCGCAGAACGTTTTTAAGGAGCAAATAAGGGATTCCGTCTGTCCCAAGGGCTTTTCGGCTAGGGCATCGTTTTGAAGAATTAGGAGAGACTTGAGAAATTGAGTTTTGTAATGTTTTAACTCGCTGTTTTTCTTTAGAAATTTGAAAAAATTGAAGCATTTGAATTCGAAAAACAAGCTGAATATTCGCAATAAAGTCAATAATGATTAGGAGAGCATACTGTTAAAAATATGACAAATGCCTAACTCGCGTATGAATTCCTATACTTTGTACCAAATGGCGTATATGATTTTAATAATATACAGGATATCCCGTAAACACATAATCAAAAAGCTACTGCGATATTCTTTGGATCAAAACAACACGATCTGACCTAACTTTTATTTACAAAAATTGTTTGGCTCCTCTGCGATTGATGGTCAAAGAACTTAAAAAATATATCTTTTTTGAAATATCGGGAGAATGGCCCGATGGATTTTAGTGAAACTCGCTGTGAATTTGTTCTTATGCAAGACTCATATTCTGATAAAACACCTGAGTCATACGCTTTCGGCAAGTGGTGAATTCTTGAGTGTCGTCGTACAAAGACTATCAGAACTTTTTATTTGGTTGATGGAATCAACTAATTTTTCTTTTGGTTGATGCACTAATCCTTTGCTCACATTTTCGTGCACTTTATAAATTATTGTTACGTTTATTATTAACGTTACAAGATTTTAACGTTCATAGTTTTTGCTCAAAAAATTATTTCTGTTTTCTAGCCACTTAACAATATTAGACATTAACGGCAAATATCGCGATAAGCGAGGCATAAATTAATTGTCAAACTTTTGACGTTTGGTAATCAATCTCACAGATTCTATTCGAATAGCGTTTTTTAATTAAGAAATGACCGAATGGTCAAAGCATTAGGGTATTGTGAAGACAACTTGCTTGAGAGCGTACGCGTTTACGTGGCGCGATACCCAAATCGACACGTTCCAGATTACCGGACATTTGCACGGATTGAAAGGACTTTGCGAGAGACTGGACAATTTGGTGTCCGAGCCATTGATCGTGTGGGTCGACCTCAAGTACGAAATGCGATCGCTGAGGAAGACGTTTTAAATAGGATTGCTGAAAATCCAAACATCAGTACTCGCCGCCTATCACTGGAATTAGACATACCGAAAAGTACAGTTCATCGGATCGTAAGGTAGCAGCTCCTCCATCCTTATCATGCGATACCTGCTCAGGAAATTTTACCTCTTGATTTTGGAAGAAGACTTCAATTTTGTCGCTTTATTGCGATGCTGAAGCCGGTTTCACCAGAAGTGGTGTTTTCAATTCCCATAATTTCCACCATTATGCAGAAGAAAACCCTCATGCGAGGCATATTAATCACTTTCAGACAGAATTTAGAATTAATATTTTGGCCGGGATCATCGGTAACATCCTCCATGGGCCTTATGTCATTCCGAGCATTTTGAATGGCGAAAATTATCTAAATTTCTTGAAGAACACTTTTCCGGTTCTAATCGAGGATTTGCCTCTCGATCTTCGTGCTCAGATAAGGTTCATGCATGATGGTGCTCCTCCGCATTTTAGTGCTGCTGTAACGGCTCATTTAAGTAATGCTTTTCCACGCAGGTGGATAGGAAGAGGGAGAGATGTTCCTGTCGAATGGCCTCCCAGGTCCCCCGACTTAACACCATTTATTTTTTATGGGGAGCCTTAAAGAATAAAGTTTACGCCACTCCTGTGGAATCCCATCAAGAGGTATTATGTAAAATTCAAAACGAGATGAACATAATGCGGGATGATCCAGAAATGTTAAGAAGAGTCCAATTCAATTTCAATCGAAGGATCCAACTATGCATCCAAGAAAATGGCGGGCATATCGATCATCTGGTGTAATTTGTTTTTCTTCTGAAATTTGTAATAATTTTAATAATTTGGAATTTGTATCAAACATAATATGTAATTGTTAACAATCGCAATTCTCATTTTGTAATAAATAATTATTTTGTTTTTAAGTTCTCGGCTATTGATTGTTAACTCACGTCTAATTTTTGTCGCTACAACACCGAAAAAAATGAATTTTAAGTATTAACTAATGAAATAAAATTATAGTTTATCCCTCGCAGATTTTTATTTAAACATGGATTACATTTTTTATCAAAAATTAAAGTCTTCTTTCAAAATCAAGTGATAAAAACTTTCAATCCGTGCAAATGTCCGGTAATCTGGAACGTGTCGATTTGGGTATTGCGCCGCGTAATCGCGTCCGCTCTCAAGTAAGTTGTCTTCGCAAAACCCTAATGCTTTGACCGTTTCGGTCATTTCTTCATTAGAAAACGCCTGGCGAAATGAATTTGTGAAATTGATTGGCAAACGTCAAAAGTTTGACAATTATTTTATTATTTGAATATATTAAGTGGCAAGAAAACAGAAATAATTTTTTTGCGCAAAAACTATGAATGCTACAATAATTTATAAAGAGCACAAAAATGAGATCAAAGGGTTAGGGCATCAACTCAAAAAAAAATAAGTTGATTCCATCCACCAAATAAAAAGTTCCGGTAGTTTTTGTACCACGATACTCAAGAATTCACTACTTGCCCAAAGCGTATGAACGCAGGTGTTTCATCAAAATATGAGCCTTACATAAGAACAAATTCACAGCGAGTTTCACTAAAATCCATCGTACCATTCACCGGATATTTCAAAAATGATAATTTTTTTGACGAACTTTGACCATAAATAGCAAAGGAGCCAGACATTTTTTGTTAATAGCTTTTTAGTTAATAAGTTAGGTTAGATCGTCTTGTTTCGATCCGAAGAATATCGCAGTACCCTTTTGATCATGTGCTTGCGGGACACCCTGTATATCTCAAGAGCAGTTAAAATCATTTCCCTCTACGTGAGCTCAATAAACAACGCATAGAAGATAAATATTACAATTAGTCTGAGATAGCCTTGCGGTTGCCCAGTTATCATTATCCGGTCAACTTTAAAGTATGATTGATGTTAACTAGTTATATTACAGTCCTGGCCTTGTAAACCCTATTTTCTGGTTAACAATATTTCAATTATCCAGTATTATCAATTATCCATAGTACATACAAATCCTCCAATACATATGCATTACATTGCCCTGACTTACCACACCAGGGCGCATTTCCACTTCCATACCAAGTGCCTGAGGAATAACCAGGATATCGCTGAATATAATTGCTGCATCTAATTCAAATCTACGTAACGGCATCAGAGTTACTTCACAAGCATGTTCAGGATCCTGACATATTTCGAAAAAACTATGCTTCTTCCTGTACTCTTGAAATTCTAAAAGAAATTGCACGATACATTCGTTTTTTTGTACTACTAAAAATATTAATTAATTCCATATTAGGATTTACCCGGTAGATATCGTCCAGCTTGTCTCATGACCCATATAGGGGTTTTGTCAGGTTTTTCTCCTCGAGCTGCTTTGAGAATTCTATCATTCTTCAAAGCTGGAAAGTTCTCGTTTAAAAGAGCCATATCTTCCCTAGATTACAACACCGAAACTTTTCAGATAATTTATAAACAACGACATAACCTCAACTGCAAATTGATGACATTTAATCTCTGTAATTCTGCATTACATACAATTGTACATACCTATGTAGTGTATTTAGGGTTGCCAGACCTCCTATTTTTAATATGAGTCTCATATTTCGAAACCCTTTCTCATATCTCATATTAGCATGTGTAATATGAGACTTTCTCTCATATATTTTCATTATCGTACGAGTGACGAGTATTGTGTATAATTGTATATTTGTTTTTTTTATTAAATAGTTTTTATTTTGCTTACGGATATGTATGTCCATTATTATTGGGCTTAAAATGTGCCTTCCTTTAGTTTTTTAGTGCTAGTCTCAATTCGCAGTATGAGATTTTAATGTGTTACTAATATTATAATAGAATAAAAAGTTTGTGTTTAAATATTTATTGATTTTTTAATACTTTAGCCATTTTAAACCATGTAAAATATTCTCATATGTTTTTTTTCCAATCTCATATAGTTTAATACAGTCTATCCTAATTATATCCGATCATAATATCCTAATCCCAAGAATTATAAATCTGGTAATCCTAAATGTATTGTACATATTTGAATGTAATTATGTGTATATACACGTAGTGTTTATACACTGTGGCTCAGTACTGGGATATCGAAAACCGTAAATGATGCGAAATTGGTTAAATGGGAAAGAAGCTGGGCCTTTCAAAATCTAAGAAAATCGATGTTTAAAACCGGTGATACGAATTGTCGTCTGATTTATTTAAAAAGCATTTTTGTGGCTGTTAAAATCAAATATGAATCATAATCGGGACCCTCAGAAAATGAAAATTTGCTAGTATAGCGCTAGACTATGAAAATAATATTGGAAAGATGGAAAGTATAGCAAATGAGGCAAACCTCTTAAAAGAAAAAGTTTAGGAATTCTTAGTATAAAATTAGAACCACTTTGACTAATTTTTACGAGCTTGTTGATACACGGTATAAAAGCATATAGGTTATTACCCGCGTCTATTAATAAAACAAAATATTTTTTTTCTTGGAAAAACTTTATTCAATAAACATTTACTAACAATTTACAAAATCTTCACCTAGCCTAGATTATGAGCAAACATTATTGTCAGTTATGTCTGACATGACTTACAAATAAAATGTCAAAAATAAAAAATCACAAACAAAACTAGCAATTCTGCTATTATAGGACAAATGGCAATAAAATGCGTTCGCTAAGGAACGTTAAAGATCTATATAGTAATACATAAACTTTATAAAACAACGAAGAGAAAACGAAACTCCAATAATACTAATAGTACGAAAATATTCGGAAAAAAACATATGTTGAACAAATACAAATAATTTGATAACTATCATTAAAACTGCGGGTCGTCACTTGTTCCCGGTTCTTCTTCGGTTGCTTCCTTCTTTGGTTCATCAAATTCAGTTGCGGAGTCGTCACTGTCTTCTTCTGGCACTGCTGCAAATCGACTATCATATCTTGGTTCCTGATCAGTCCCAGACCTTGATGTTGATCCCTCTTGATCGGGGGACAGACCATCACCTAAATCCAGTTTTTCCATTAGGCGACTGGGCTCTGGCACTTTTTCAGCAGATACGGACATTTCCGTAGTTTTCCCGAAACATCCTGCCTGAGCATATTCTGGGTTTTCTTTGGAGTGACCGCCTTCAAGGGCAGACAATTCGGCCATAAGCCGGTCTTGTTTTACTCTCATGAGTCCAGACTATGACAAAGCAGGAATTACATGTTTGTTACAATAAATTCTTTAATATACTAACCTTGACACGTCCTTCCTGTTCTCTCTGCAAACGCAGAGACAGAGGAAGATCCAGACTTTTAACTCCCGTGTGCAAATCTTGCATCGACTCAGTACGGCCACTAGGTAGATCTTTTCTGGTCATATTTGGTTTGAAGCGTTGTTGTTCTGGCCGCTTTTCCAAAGAGCACAAGCGAATATCATGGGCACCAATCACGTTCGTGTCCGAAGGAGATTTCAATGAGAGCTCTTTCATTTTCTGGCTTGCTGTATCAAGGTTTTCCCTGAATTTAATTTCTTTCCGCACCTTTTCCAAGGCCCCTTTGAGTTGGTGACCGCCATCCGGTAGGCGTTCTACTACACTCCTATAAAGTAAAAATATATTGAAACAACGATATCGTTAGTTCTGTCAACGCAAGATGTAATTACTAAATGAATAAGTTGTTTTAAAATACATAAGTCACAAACAAAGATGTAACTAATAGAAAATCAGTGGCGAATATGAGGATATATTGAGTTTGAAGATGTTGAAGATGTTTGCCAATGTCCAATCAATGGAAATGAAAGTTCCGTATTAAGTTACCGCGTTCATAAAATATTCAGACAGAAAATTCCCGAATAATGTAAAATTGTTTAAAAATCACAAGTGATGACCAAACCTGCAACTAAAAGGAACTCAGTGGTTAGTATAAACTGAGCTAAAAAATGTTGAAGAATTCCATGGAAATTCATCGAAAAACGACGGAACTTGTCAAGAAGCTGACTGCATTTTATAGACAAGTTTGCAGCTCATGAAAGAGCCAAAGCAAAATGTCATAAAGTAATTTGGCGGGTAGTTGCAATCGAAGCTGAAAAAAACCAACAATTGGGCGAAATCCCAATAAAGTGCTGATTTGGACAGTTACTAATAATTTCAGACACTGTAGATTGAAAATGTAAAACATCAGTCATTTGAAAAATCACTGTTCTGATAATCAAACAGCGTTGATGACAATAAAAGAGTATTTTCGAATAGCAAAGTTCTAAAAAATTCGACAGAAAATGGTCGAATAATCTGAAATTGTTTGATGAACTACAAGTCATGATCAAAACTGCAAATAACAGAATGTCAGAGGCTAATATGAACATCAACTGAGCAAAAAAAGTCATTAATTCCATAGAAATTAATCGAAAAGCGATGGGACCTGCCAAGAAGCCGACTGTATTTTACAGACTAATTTATAGCTCATGAAGCTTTAAAACAACAATGCTTTACGCGAATAAATAAAATGTCATAAAGCAATTTGGCGGGTAGCTGCAGAGGAGGGTGAAAAAGATCAAAAACTGGACGAAATACCAATAAAGTGCAGACTTGGACAGCTGCTAATAAACCCAGACAGTATACATTGAAAATGTAAAACTTCAGTCATTTGAAAAAACACCATTCGGTTAATCAAACAGTTTTGAGGACAATAAAGATGATTTCCGAATAGCAAAGTCCTAAAATATTCGACAGAAAATGCTCGAATAATCTGAAATTGTTTTATGAATGACAAGTCATGATTGTGCGAAATCCCAGTTAAGTTCGGATTTGGACAGCTGCTAATAAAGTCTAACACTTCGGACATTGGAAATTTTAAGCTTCAGTCAATAATAAAGCACTTTTCGAAGAATTAAAAAGTGGTGAGGATAATAAGACAGTATTTCCATATAGAAAAGTCTCTGTGGTCCTAAAATAGTCGACAAATATTTCTCGAATGTTCTGAACAGCATGTTAAAACATAAGCAGACTAAAAGTCGTTAAAACAATGTCGGGAGGGTAGACTTATAGTCGAAGTTGACACAAGTTGATCAAATCCCAATGAAGTCAGGATTTTAGTCACTACAATGAAGTGGCAATCAACCCAGACGTACATTGAACATTGAAAATGTTAAACTTCAGTCGTTAGTAAAGGCCTGTGGTGGAAATCAAGCATGGCCGAGGAAAATGACAAAACAAAAAGACTTGTAAATTTACTGCGCTCCTAATTTCGACTGAAACTAGTTGAATAATCTGGAAACTTTTAAAAAATCACAAGCAAAACTTCAAATAACAGAATGTTAGAGGCTAATATAAGTCTGTAATGTCTGATGTGAGAACCCACTGAGCTCAAATCATGGAAAAAAGGAGCCAAATAACTGATGACTCACACTGCAACTAATAGAAAATTGAGCTAAAATTGTTGAAACATGAAAATACATGGTAAAATGATCGGACCAGCCAATAAAACAATTGTATTTTAATGCATGACTTGCAGTTCATGAAAAAGGCAAGGGACTACACCTCTTGACTTGGCGGAACCTATAAAACGAGAACTAAGTTTTACGTGAATAAGCAAAATAACGGGAACAGTTTTAATTAAAGTTGAATATTACTTACGGTTGGGCCACAAGGGATGAAAGCCGTTGAAATGTTTCACGTAGGGCGTCTAGGGTCATCGTTGTCACATCTATATCGAAGCACATTCTGCTATTTAGATAGATTTTGCCCGAGAATGTTCTTGCTACAACCACCTCTGGTTACAACCGGGGACGAAATGGGGTTAATAAAACCGTTGGTCCTGTTTCCAAGGCTATGTTTAGTGACAAAAAGCATGGCCAACTGTGCAACTATTGCCAAGTGTTTGTGATACTAGAAAAATATAAACGACTATTACCTGGAAAACCTCTGGAATATTCATAATACCTCAAAATTTATGGAAATCCAAAACAGTTTCACTCAAATCCGATCAAAACAATTAGTTTAATCTACGCAAACTCAAATTTTGTATTCGCATAACAGCATCCATCTCTTTCGCGCTCGTATCAGGAGAAGAACACACATGATCCGAACGGGCACTTGCCACTGGTGCCATGCCAGTGGTGTTTTTAAAGATGAACAACTAACAGACAACCAGAAAAGCGACAAGAGCTTTTAACAGATACTTTTTGCATGACTTTACTTTATAGGAATACATGCATTCCATTGTTTAATGTTAATTTTGCTTGTTTTACAATAACAGACCGAGAATAGAAAATTCCCTTTCAACTAGTAGTTATGAAAACAGGCAATAGCCAATTTAAGTGTAGATGTACTAGGCAATCGGTTATACAATAACGTGGTAGGTGGAGGCGATTGAAATTAGCTGAGCTCTTCAGTTACTTCAGTTAGCATTATTACACTAATGTTATAAAAATGAACAAATTTAATGAATAATTTTTAAGAATAGTCGTGACGTAATGTAATGAACATCATGATCAGCTGTTAGCTTAAAACTGCTTATTCTCAGTCATTCCAATTTATCTTTTGTCCCAAACGAAAATTATATGTTTTTAAAAGTTTAGATATTCCTGCTCAAATGCTAATTTTCACATTGGTGCCGTTGGGTCCGTTTCCTTTAGATTTCGATTAGCTCATATGATGAACTTGTAGGATCAAGCAGTAAATAATACCAGACTTTTGGAAAGATTTTACACATTAATTGCCGGAAATACGCGAAATGCCCCGTTATAACGAGTATCAGGAAATGAGGGATTGCGATCTTTGACGGCCGCATATACCAGGTGACAATATATATATATATAGATATATATATATAATATTATTATATATATATATATATATATAATATATTATATATCCTACCTCTCTTCCTGATAATGTTTTTTTTAAGAAGGAAGAACTCATCATAGAAATCATTCTTCAGTGAGTTCGACAGTGATGGTATAGCTGCTGCCTTGTACCACGCTAGTGTTGGTCCGCCCCACGTAGTTGCTCTCCTCGGACTACCAACCACACTCGGGACATTATTTCTCAGCTTAGTTTGATTCCATTATTCATACCTCTGCATGGTAGTTTTGGTGTTCCTTTTGGCTACACAACGAAAACATTGCTCTCGGCGTCGCCTATCTATAATAATGTTTTTAATCAGAATACACTTAGCACTTGGAACTTTAACCTAATGTTTAGTATAAGAATAGAGTTTTAACACAACAACTTAAAAATAAAAATAATGTTGTGTCCGATAAAACTACCCGACTTAACTCCACAACCCGGTTCGAAATAAAAAGCTAAAATTGCTTTACTCCTTTAATAGACAGACAAAAACACTCCAAACATACGAACAACTGAACTCTACTATATTCACCAAAGAAAGGGTGTGGTATCAACACAAAGGACCCAATAGCTATGCGCATATGGGCCTTACCCTTCTTATGACGCTTGACCTACTCACCCACTAACGGGAATTTTAAAAAACAAAAACGATTGACTCGGTAGAGGTGGAGGGCTGATTCTCGACAGCGGCGAATCATAGAGGACTCTTACATCCTCCCACCTGAGTCACGCTAAACTAAACTAAGTTAGTGACTCACATAACACAAGAGACCTTCCAGCAGCAAAACTCTATAGTAAATAGGCCTAAAACTAACATACTGAAATGTGACCAAATACTTTAAATTAAACATCTATAAGTAATACATAAACTAGACTAGAAATGACCGTTACATAAACTTTTGCAACGACGTGTTGGGGACCATTTTCACAACTATTCGGTTCATTGGTCACTGGTTCAAAACCCTCCGCAGAACTAACGGCTTTATCCACATCACCTTCCAAAGGGTACAATCGTCATACTGGCCTCAATAAAGATCCTCTAGCGGTAGTTACTCGCACAAGTCGGATCTGTCCATCCTTGCCAGGACTCAGTTCGCTCATTCTTCCCAACGGCCACAGGACACGTTTGTCCATGTCATTCCCCACAAGTACCACTTCTCCTAGGGAGATTTGCCTGCTACCCAGCAAACCAAACTTGTAACATTATATAAATGTTATGTAATTTTTGTGACTTAGATTTTATGTAACACTTTTACATAACATTGATGTAACATATGAAGAACAGGAAAACAAGTTTTTGGTGACAGCGATGTTATGTAACCGTGATGTAACATAATTTACCAGATGCGTACCATCCGGTGTGATTCAAATTTCGACGGAATTCCACTAGTTTCCACGGATAACCCGTGGAGCCTGACAAATCATCCCTTCTATGAAAATGAGTCAGGCACGAGGCACGCCAAGTCATTTATCTTGGATACTTTTTCTATCAGATGCAAGCTACGGTTGCATTTGCATTTCGTTTGTGCAGTGAGCATTTTCAGTTATTACTTTAATACATACTTTTACAATTTAGAATTCTTCTACGATTTGTGTATCTCAAGGTGAATGAACAAATATATACGTTTTTTTATATTTTCTACTGCTTGGCCAGATACCAAAAAATGCCATGTGATTTTATAGATTTGTCCAGTCGGCATCAACAATGACAATTCATTTATGAGATTATTTTTTTATTTAATTAGTAATAAGTAGATAATTTAAGTCTAATAAGTAATAAGTAGTTTAGTTAGTAATAGCATTTAAATTTATAAGTTATTTTTAAGCATTTATATTTTAAGTTTAAGTTATAAGAATATACAAAATATACAAGTAGGTACTACATCGGTTTGATAATAGATTTTTCTTTCTAAAACTATTTTGACAACAATAATGAGTAGATAGAGACATTTTCATAAAGGCATGTTTCACAACAAGGAGGTTGTAAATAAAAAGTTAATGTCATAACAAAATGTTGAACAGTTATTTCAATAAAGTTCCTAGTTTACGCAGTTTAAGAACAAATCGCTTAAATGAATTTTATGCGAGACAATTGAGTAACGCTGTATTAATCGTGAGGTCAACCACACATAGAACGTAACAGTTTGTGAATATTATACGATTTATTTACAAATTGACTACATAAAAAGCGAGTCACAAATTACGTAAATATTATATAACATTTAGTTGTAAAATACAAGTCACAACTGTTACGTAAATATTATGTGACATTGAGTTGTAATATATTAGTCACATATTAGTTGGCTTGAGGCGGACATAATGCACAGTTGGAGCATCAGTTTGTGATAAGATATTTACGTAAACTGTTACTTGCTTACTTACCAAGTCACAACTTGGTTACATAATATTTATGTAAGTGTTACGAGTTTTGGTTTGCTGGGACCCCTCTTAACTCCACAACCCGGTTCGAAATAAAAAGCCAAAATTGCTTAACTCCTTTAATAGACAGACTAAAACACTCCAAGCATACAAACAACTGTACTCTACTATATTTACCAAAAAAGGGTGTGGTATCAACACAAAGGACCCGATCGCTATGGGCATATGGGCCTTACCCTTATGACCCTTAACCTACTCAGCCACTAACGGGAATTTTAAAAAACAAAAAACGATTGACTCGACAGAGGTGGAGGACTGATTCTTGACAGTGGCGAATCATAGAGGGCTCTAACAAATAATGATACTAAAACATAAAATCTGAAATTCGAAACAAATTCGTCTCGTGATGCTTAGCGCGACATCTTTGCATCAAAATCTCCTCATTGTGAGACCGTTGTGGGTGACCGACCGGGAGTATAGTAATAATAAGTATATGATCAATCTATATAGACTTTCGAGGCCATTCCTTGAAACTGGTGAGTTTTTTGGTTTTTAGGCCGTCGTAAAATAAAATTTGTACCTGACGTTTCGCAAGCACAAGTGCAGAAGCTTACACTGTACTAAGCTTTCAAGCAAACCACCTCTGAAGATGTAAGCCACTCGTGCTTGAGAAACGTCAGGAAGAAATTTTATTTCACGACGGGTTAAAAACCCGAAAAACTAACCAGTTTCAATAACTATATGCTTTAAACTTGCCGAAATCCAAATATTTTACAGGTTACCGGTATAAAAGTGTTGCGTTAGGCCAACTTGCCTTAGGACACTTTTCAGATTAAATTTATCCACCTTATGGTCAACAGAGTTTTATTATATTACACTACTTAAAACTATTGAAAGAGATTATATTATATTTGTGCCAGAGCGAATCAACAAAACGATAAAGCTGAACTTTTGTTACCGCAGCTGGCTCCTGAGTTAGTGAGTGAGTGTTTGGAAGAAGGTTAGCGAGTTCAGATCTCGTTCTTCCTTCTTAAAAAAAACATTATCAGGAAGACCCCCTCTAAAATGACTAGAAGAACACGGCTCTATATATATATATATATATATATATATATATATATATATATATATATATATATATATATATATATATACTATATATATATAGAGCCGTGTTCTTCTAGTCATTTTAGAGGGGGTCTTCCTGATAATGTTTTTTTTTAAGAAGGAAGAACGAGATCTGAACTCGCTAACCTTCTTCCAAACACTCACTCACTAACTCAGGAGCCAGCTGCGGTAACAAAAGTTCAGCTTTATCGTTTTGTGATTCGCTCTGGCACAAATATAATATAATCTCTTCAATAGTTTTAAGTAGTGTATATAATAAAACTCTGTTGACCATAAGGTGGATAAATTTAATCTGAAAAGTGTCCTAAGGCAAGTTGGCCTAACGCAACACTTTTATTACCGGTAACCTGTAAAATATTTGGATTTCGGCAAGTTTAAAGCATATAGTTATTGAAACTGGTTAGTTTTTCGGGTTTTTAACCCGTCGTGAAATAAAATTTCTTCCTGACGTTTCTCAAGCACGAGTGGCTTACATCTTCAGAGGTGGTTTGCTTGAAAGCTTAGTACAGTGTAAGCTTCTGCACTTGTGCTTGCGAAACGTCAGGTACAAATTTTATTTTACGACGGCCTAAAAACCAAAAAACTCACCAGTTTCAAGGAATGGCCTCGAAAGTCTATATAGATTGATCATATACTTATTATTACTATACTCCCGGTCGGTCACCCACAACGGTCTCACAATGAGGAGATTTTGATGCAAAGATGTCGCGCTAAGCATCACGAGACGAATTTGTTTCGAATTTCAGATTTTATGTTTTAGTATCATTATTTGTTAGAGCCCTCTATGATTCGCCACTGTCAAGAATCAGTCCTCCACCTCTGTCGAGTCAATCGTTTTTTGTTTTTTAAAATTCCCGTTAGTGGCTGAGTAGGTTAAGGGTCATAAGGGTAAGGCCCATATGCCCATAGCGATCGGGTCCTTTGTGTTGATACCACACCCTTTTTTGGTAAATATAGTAGAGTACAGTTGTTTGTATGCTTGGAGTGTTTTAGTCTGTCTATTAAAGGAGTTAAGCAATTTTGGCTTTTTATTTCGAACCGGGTTGTGGAGTTAAGAGGGGGTCCCAGCAAACCAAAACTCGTAACACTTACATAAATATTATGTAACCAAGTTGTGACTTGGTAAGTAAGCAAGTAACAGTTTACGTAAATATCTTATCACAAACTGATGCTCCAACTGTGCATTATGTCCGCCTCAAGCCAACTAATATGTGACTAATATATTACAACTCAATGTCACATAATATTTACGTAACAGTTGTGACTTGTATTTTACAACTAAATGTTATATAATATTTACGTAATTTGTGACTCGCTTTTTATGTAGTCAATTTGTAAATAAATCGTATAATATTCACAAACTGTTACGTTCTATGTGTGGTTGACCTCACGATTAATACAGCGTTACTCAATTGTCTCGCATAAAATTCATTTAAGCGATTTGTTCTTAAACTGCGTAAACTAGGAACTTTATTGAAATAACTGTTCAACATTTGTTATGACATTAACTTTTTATTTACAACCTCCTTGTTGTGAAACATGCCTTTATGAAAATGTCTCTATCTACTCATTATTGTTGTCAAAATAGTTTTAGAAAGAAAAATCTATTATCAAACCGATGTAGTACCTACTTGTATATTTTGTATATTCTTATAACTTAAACTTAAAATATAAATGCTTAAAAATAACTTATAAATTTAAATGCTATTACTAACTAAACTACTTATTACTTATTAGACTTAAATTATCTACTTATTACTAATTAAATAAAAAAATAATCTCATAAATGAATTGTCATTGTTGATGCCGACTGGACAAATCTATAAAATCACATGGCATTTTTTGGTATCTGGCCAAGCAGTAGAAAATATAAAAAAACGTATATATTTGTTCATTCACCTTGAGATACACAAATCGTAGAAGAATTCTAAATTGTAAAAGTATGTATTAAAGTAATAACTGAAAATGCTCACTGCACAAACGAAATGCAAATGCAACCGTAGCTTGCATCTGATAGAAAAAGTATCCAAGATAAATGACTTGGCGTGCCTCGTGCCTGACTCATTTTCATAGAAGGGATGATTTGTCAGGCTCCACGGGTTATCCGTGGAAACTAGTGGAATTCCGTCGAAATTTGAATCACACCGGATGGTACGCATCTGGTAAATTATGTTACATCACGGTTACATAACATCGCTGTCACCAAAAACTTGTTTTCCTGTTCTTCATATGTTACATCAATGTTATGTAAAAGTGTTACATAAAATCTAAGTCACAAAATTACATAACATTTATATAATGTTACAAGTTTGGTTTGCTGGGTAGCAGGCAAATCTCCCTAGGAGAAGTGGTACTTGTGGGGAATGACATGGACAAACGTGTCCTGTGGCCGTTGGGAAGAATGAGCGAACTGAGTCCTGGCAAGGATGGACAGATCCGACTTGTGCGAGTAACTACCGCTAGAGGATCTTTATTGAGGCCAGTATGACGATTGTACCCTTTGGAAGGTGATGTGGATAAAGCCGTTAGTTCTGCGGAGGGTTTTGAACCAGTGACCAATGAACCGAATAGTTGTGAAAATGGTCCCCAACACGTCGTTGCAAAAGTTTATGTAACGGTCATTTCTAGTCTAGTTTATGTATTACTTATAGATGTTTAATTTAAAGTATTTGGTCACATTTCAGTATGTTAGTTTTAGGCCTATTTACTATAGAGTTTTGCTGCTGGAAGGTCTCTTGTGTTATGTGAGTCACTAACTTAGTTTAGTTTAGCGTGACTCAGGTGGGAGGATGTAAGAGTCCTCTATGATTCGCCGCTGTCGAGAATCAGCCCTCCACCTCTACCGAGTCAATCGTTTTTTGTTTTTTAAAATTCCCGTTAGTGGGTGAGTAGGTCAAGCGTCATAAGAAGGGTAAGGCCCATATGCGCATAGCTATTGGGTCCTTTGTGTTGATACCACACCCTTTCTTTGGTGAATATAGTAGAGTTCAGTTGTTCGTATGTTTGGAGTGTTTTTGTCTGTCTATTAAAGGAGTAAAGCAATTTTAGCTTTTTATTTCGAACCGGGTTGTGGAGTTAAGTCGGGTAGTTTTATCGGACACAACATTATTTTTATTTTTAAGTTGTTGTGTTAAAACTCTATTCTTATACTAAACATTAGGTTAAAGTTCCAAGTGCTAAGTGTATTCTGATTAAAAACATTATTATAGATAGGCGACGCCGAGAGCAATGTTTTCGTTGTGTAGCCAAAAGGAACACCAAAACTACCATGCAGAGGTATGAATAATGGAATCAAACTAAGCTGAGAAATAATGTCCCGAGTGTGGTTGGTAGTCCGAGGAGAGCAACTACGTGGGGCGGACCAACACTAGCGTGGTACAAGGCAGCAGCTATACCATCACTGTCGAACTCACTGAAGAATGATTTCTGTTGGGCTTTGAATTTCACCTTAATAGGAAAAGGTGTATGTTGACAGGAACCAGAGAGACGTCACTAATTTTAAATAACGTCATGCCAAAACACATCTTCATGGAGATGACCTTATGCTAAGGCTCACGCGGATGAACGTGGACGGAAGTTGGGCAGTCGTACTGGGTTTAAAGCTGTTTGATAAGCTGTACTTAAGTCTAGAGGAGATAGATAAATTTAGATAAAATTTATTAAACATTCACATTACTAAATTCACAAACAAAGTTTAAAAAGAAAAAAAAAACATAAGTCAACTCCCATGTCTGGCCAGATGTTCGGCCGGTTGATCTTTGCCCATGATCTAAATAGGCGCGCTAAGTCGTCCATTACCTGGGCAGGGCCCTAACATGGACATTCCCGAGCTAGCCATACGCACGACAACGTCAGGAGATAGTCTTGAAGTGGCGGTTTTGGTTTTATTTGAGGGGCATTTATTAAGGAAAAAAGTCTTCCTGAAGGGAAGCCAAAAACCCCTTTTGCTTCGACCTTTAAGTTTGATACTGTCAGCCGTGGCGTTAACCGCCGGCAGTTTCAACTAGATGACCAAATCCATCCTCCCCCGCCCCGATCGGTGCAAGGACCAGCCAACACCAACCAGAACGAGGCAGCAGGAACCCGTCAAGTCACGTTATGTTGGATTTGTGCGTTTCCAGCCTGTTAGAAACGACTGTCTGCAACTGGCAGGCAATGTTTGTTTGTCGTCACGTACTGTCAGGGACAAAATCCTCATAAAATATGGGAAGTCGCTTATATAGGGGACCATGGGTTGGGCGATCGTTTGCTCTTACTTGGGTGATATTTCGCGTAAGGACTGACCCTTGCACTCTCCTATTATAATTTTTTTCAGCGATGCTATCTATATAGTCAACTATATAGGCCATCCATGTAGCTTCGTGCATTTCGGTTATTCTGGTGTATCTGTCAGCCGATAGCACGCATCTCAGGAACCTATTTTGGGTCCTTTGAACACGTCGTCTCGTGGAATCACAGACAGAGTGCCAGATAGGGGAGCCGTAGGTCAGAATGAGCCTTATGGTGGATGGCCTATAGTTTTCCGCGGTAAGTTTTTGAGGAGTAAATAAGGGATGCCGTCTGGCCCGGGGGCTTTTCGGCTAGGGAGGCGCTGAAGACACGATTGTATCTCCGACGGGGTTGTTATATAGGAATGCAAAATAGAGGGTGGTATAGGTTACTTCCGTTCTACGAAAACAGCGGTCTGTCTTTCCATTTCGTTATCCTGAAGGGCTGGTTGGACTTTGTGTACTTCTGCCAAAAAGTGGGCGAGCAGCTCGCATTTGTCGCTGGTGGTAATGTAACTCCGCCCCTCTTTTTCAAGAGCGGGGACTTGCTCGTAGCCTTTTCGTAGGCTTCTCGGCAGTTTCCACAAAAAATTATCACGGGGAGATAAATTTCGCAATTTTTCCGCCCAGGTAAAATTCCTGTATGCGGAAATTTCGCTCTGGATGTCTCGTGCAAGTTCTGCTGCCCTTATGCGATCGGCAGATTGCCTAAATCGCTGCCAACGCTTCCTGATTCTATTTTTCGCCTTAATAAGGTTCAAGATTTCCTCAGGAAGGTTGTCGCGCCTTTTACCCCATGCTCCAGAGCTTCGACAGTATCGATTTGGCCCGGAATACACGTCAGGTCTTGTAGTCGTTTCCGATATACGCGAAAATCGAAATTTTCGTATGAATATCGAAAGTCGTTAGTTTGGGTGCGCTTTAAATCCCTAATGTCGAGGTAAATGGGCAAATGGTCACTGCTGAGGGCGTCTATAACCAATATCTCCGTGAGATTGGCGAGTCCTTTGGCTATTCCGAAATCAAGGAAGGATGGGTTCATTCTACTGTTTGGATAATGCGTTGGAGATGAAGTGGGCATAACTAGTAGGCCTTTGTCGCGAACGTAGCTGGCTAGGAAATTGCCAGCTGCGTTTTTTCGTCCAGGGTTATTAAATAGTGGATGGCGGGCGTTGAAATCTCACATAAGCAACACCCTATTGGTGTTTGAAAAAAATGGGTCAACGTCATTGGCCTGTAAGCGAGTAGAAGTAGAGTATCCACAGTAGTTCAAAACACCATCATAAAGCTCTATGCCAACGTTCTCTATTACTGACTGCCTACATAGCAGTCTCCTGTATGGGATCGTTGCTTTGATCGCTATGGCCATTCCATCCCTTAGACCGGGCCTATCGGCACGCTCGAGCCTGTACCCCCGGTTTGTGATTCTGTCTCCGGGGCGCAACCATGTTTCCACGATTAACGCCACATCGACGTCCTCAGACCCGATGAACTGCTCGAACTCGCCGAGACGACTCTGGAGTCCACATGAGTTCCATTCCCCAATCCTCATAGGGCACAGTTGACAATATTAATACTTAAAAATCGAAGCTGTTAATATCTTCATTGAAGAACTGCGCTGAGACTAGGAATTTGTCTGCCTTCGAGACGCAACCCCTCAATGCAGCGCTGTAAAATCTTACCGCCTTGATCACCTCCTCCAAGTTGATTTGCGACGACAGCTCGGCGAATTCCCGCTGGACACTGCCGAGCATGGCCACCGCGTTCCCATTTATACCATGGGCTTCGTGCTGCCTCAGCGGAGGAAACTCCGCTAATGACGGTGGCGGCGGCAGCATGGTCCTGTTGGCGTGACTTGGCGCCATGGTCCTGCTGCTTATGGGTGAAGGGTGGATCGGGCCAGGGGCTCGGCTGGTTTGACCCCAGGCTGGCCTCGTTGGAAGAGGAGCAGGGACGAAACGCTGCCTCTCCGCCGGGACTTGCGCCTGTTTGTATATGTAGTCTGGGCAAGCCTCGTCAAAGCTACGATGAGGCCCACCGCAGTTAGCGCATTTTAATGTAGCTCCGTACAAACCAGAGATATTATAGGCCCAAAATGTTTGAAGATATAGAAAGCTACGTGAATAATTGTGAAATTTGTCACAAAAATAAATATGACAGAAGTCCACCTATTGTGAAATTCAATCTCACTCCTACAGCATCCAGACCATTTGAGCACATACATGTCGACACTTTTAGAATGAATTACGATGCTTGGATAGGTTGAGGTTCGAAGGACCACCACTTTTGCTTTTTACGTTTATAGTAAGTGGAGAGAATTATCAAACAGTATTGATCAGTACAGTTCCAGAGAAGTAAACAGGTTAGAAAGCTAGATGGTGCGACAATACATAAAAAGAGTATAAATAGAAGAAACCACAAATCGGAATAAACAATGTCCGACAAATCTTAAGCATACTCCCCCCCCCCCCCCCCGTTGAAAGGATAAAATGATTACAATGTCATTTTCGCTTTTCAACAAAGCAAAAAATGAGGTGCTTATATGTAGGTCCACAAATGACTAGAACTAAGCGTTTTTGGCAATATACAAATTTTAGTTATTGCGCGGCGCGTAAGACCACTTGACGTACGAACTGTAACCACTCGAACGACACTATCAGGACCAGGATGTACTTCGGTGACTCTTCCGAGACGCCATTTGGATGGGGGTAGATTGTCTTCTTTGAGTATAACCAAGGCGTCCTTTTCGAGATTCTCGTTGCACTGCTGCCACTTGTTCCGGCACATCAATTCGGAAATATATTCCTTGGACCAGCTGGACCACAAATGTTGAAGAATAACCTGGAGATGCTGATAGAGGTCGAGTCGACTCTGCGGTATATGTATCAGGCTTGGATCGGGTACAGTCGTTGCAGTCTTGCCCATCAAAAAGTGTGAAGGTTGAAGAGGACGATAATCACTCGGATCAGAGGATAGGAGACATAAGGGTCTTGAGTTAAGAATTCCTTCTATTTGAACAATTAGGGAGTTAAGCTGTTCAAACGTAAAAGATAAATTGTGCATGACACGTTTCAAGTGAAATTTAACCGACTTAATGCAAGATTTCCAAAGGCCACCCATGTGAGGTGAATATGGAGGTAGAAAAACCCGGTTGAATTTTTCGCTTGCAAGAGCCTCTTTCAACTTACTTTCAGAGAAAAAATGATAGAGCTCTTTTAACTTATTGTTGGCTCCAACGTAATTTTTGCCATTGTCGGAAAAAATTTTTGTAGGCATGCCACGTCGAGCAGCAAAACGCCTAAGTGCTAAAATAAAGGCGTCAGTACTCAAATCTGAAACCAATTCGAGATGACAGGCTTTGGTAGTCAAACATATAAAGATACAAAGGTAGCACTTCGAAATTTTAGCTCCGCGGCCTTTTCTGCCTTTTATAAAAAAATGCCCGGCGAAATCCGTTCCTACCACGGCAAAAGGAGATTGAGAAACAACCCTATCGAATGGGAGATCTCCCATAATTCTATTAATCAAAGGAGGTTTTGTCTTAAAACAACGGATACAATTTCTGACGACATTTTTAGCCAGTGATCGACCGCCCAAAGGCCAGTAGGAATCTCGGACATTTGACAGAATTAACTGCGGCCCTGCATGTAACAACTTGAGATGCTGCTGGAGAAATAGAGCCTCGGCGAAGGGAGTAGTAGTAAACATCTTTATTTCTAAAAAAGGCTATCGACCTATCGGTCTTTCTGCCCTTGTTTAATACATGTAGTCTTAATCTAAATAAAAAACAAATATGAAAATTCTCTTATTCTAGCTTAACGATATTATTAAATAAAATTTCAGTGGCAAGAAGAAATTATTTTATTGTCCACTAGTCAGTTGCGTTTGTAAGTGTTCGAGTAGCGTTGATGTAGGGAAACGGAAGCGGGATTGTCTGGTTGGACTTGTAAGACAAAGGGGATTTAGTATGGTCCAATTGTAGGGGTTGTTTGTCCATTTTGTCTGTAGATGTATGAGTCTTTCCGAGATCTTTGTCATGTTTATGTGTTCGTATAGTAGTTGGGTGGGGGGGTTGTGCAGTGGGTTTTGGGGGTGTCTTATTCGTGTTATTAGTCTTAGTGCAATTTGTTCTGTTGTTTGTGTATAACGTTTTGTCCTTTCTGTTCCGTTGGTCATGAGTATATGTCCAAAGTCTAGCAAGGGTCTACAAATCGCTTTATATATTTTGGTGGCGGTGTTTGTGCTAATTCCTCTGTCTTTGTAGGTTAGTGATCGGAAGTGTTTTGTTCTCTTTATTGTTTCTGCCCTGATGTTTCGTATGTGTTTAGTGAATTTAAGTTTGTGGTCAATTGTGATTCCAAGGTATTTTACGTCGTTTTTTGGTTGTGTCGTTTGGCCGTCTGCAGTTATCGTAGGGGAGTCAGCGTTGAGTCTGTGGTTTGTGAGCAGAAGTTGGTTTTTAGACGCGTTTGGTGTTAGTCTCCATTTATAAAACCATGTCATTGTGTTGTTTGTTAGTGTTTGGAGTCTTTGAGCTGCTCTCTCAGTAGTTTTGCCATGTACAATAAGTGCCGTGTCGTCTGCGTATTGTAATATGTATGCCGATCTGTCGATTTGATTTTTGTCTGGTAAGTTGTAATTGTATATGTCATGGCAGTATATATTGTAGAGAAACGGTGAGAGCGGGGATCCTTGAGGGAGCCCTTGTTCAGGGGAAAAAGAAAATGACAGTGTTTTGTCAATTCGTACTTGTAGTTGTCTGTTTTCTAGTAAGTTCTTTATGGTGTGTAGTAGATATGTTGGTGTGTGTAGTTTGTATAGTTTGTATAGTAAGCCTCTATGCCAGACACTATCGAAAGCCTTGTTAATGTCCATAAACAGGCAAGCTGTCTTTCTGGTAGTTAGGTGGCTGTATGGCGAAGGGATGCTTTGAAGAAATTAGAGTTGGGTGTTTCTTATCGTAAGAAAAAATTGATTGTGACAGACGACCGCCCACAGGATGTTACGTGCAAATATTTTGCCGTAAACCTCTTAATTTGTTTTCGACCTCGGTATGCGATTTCAAGTTATTTGCCAAGCAATCTGTTTTGGTTTTTTCATCATAGAGTTAAATTTTGGCTGTAAAATCCGAATCTAGCAAATTTGGCGAGTCTTATCGCAGGTGAAAGAAATGTTTAGCAGATTGCGGGATCACGTGTCCGTTAGGGCCAATGAATTTGGTGATTTTTAATTCCTGCGCCAACGGAATGTTGGGGGGGAGGAAAAACTTCTACTGGTGTAACGGTTTATTTTTCTGTTGAGAAGATTTAATTAGGCCGTGACGATCAGATCGGCAGGTCTTTCGAGTTTATTCCGCGTGGTCGGGTTTTGAATTTTTTATTGTGTTCAGCGCTACCGCATAGTCGGTTTTTGGGGGATTTTAGAATCGAGAATTTCCTTGATGGTTGCATAGATTGCAAGAAGCCTTTCTTTCCATTGGGAAAAGCAATTATCTAATGACGAATTCATGATGGCCGCTATGACCACGTGTGATTAATCCGAGATCCGTGGAGCAATTAGAAACCAGCTCTTTTGGGGAACCTCAGCGGACCGTTGGATTTTTGACGTTGAGACTGATTCTGGTGATTTCCATTTTGGTAAACTGGACTTATTAACGTTTTATAGTTAACTGCTTGTGCTGAAACATTCAAGTTCGACTGCATTCAGTTCATTTTGTTTTTGACTTTAGTTGCGATTCACAGTCGGACCTGAGTGATTTCCTTAATTATTTTGGTACCCCTTTACTGTGGATTTTTTGTTAGTTATGATCACGACCGATCCCCATTGGAAGACCTGCGAGGCCATTGACTGAAGTGATCACTCCAGCCGGTCCCCCTTAGGATCCTTCTCCTTCACCATCCAGGCTTGATTGAAGTTAAGGTATCCATAGATTAAGGGTGCTACTAAAAATATCCGAGTGATAGAATCTAAGTAAATTTATATATTTTGTAATTTTATTTCTCTCAGTAAAATTGTTAACTTGTTTAAAAAAATCAGTTGTGCAGTTGAATTTGAGTGTGCGTAATTTTGTATTGTCCATTGAGCGTTCCAAATCTTGTTCACTAGCCGCAAAGTACTAGCTCTTGCTCTAACTCACGCCCGAGATAAAATAATTATAGTTAGAAGTAAAATTCATAACAAGGAATAATGGAATCATGTTTGTCATAGTAAGGATTAAGTGAAGAAAGTCGGTTCTTCTTTGGAAGAACTTTTTCCTGCTTTAAAATTGCGAACTCTTCGGGAAAACTTTCTTGCTGAGATAAACTAGGAAGAAGTTTCTGAGCTTGATAAAGTTCGGCAGCGAGAAGGGGACCTTTTTCTTTAGTGCAGTTTTTACTTTTGCAATTTTTAGTGAAACGTAAAATATAGCTCATAACGCGCTCCATCCTAGCAAGAGAAGAAAATTTATTGAAAGGAAACTTTGATTGCTGAGTCGCGGCTGGATTGCTCATCGTTGTGAGATCAACTTCATGGCTTTTTTTTGTCGAAATTGGATGCTCTTCTGGCCAACAGGACTTTTCATCGATAAGGAAGGTGGGTCCGTGCCACCAAAGACTTAAAGTCATGACCTTAGTAGGATCAACTCCACGTGATAAAATATCACCTGGGTTTTCCAGAGTTGGAACATAGCGCTACTGTTTACTAGAGGATACTGATTGAATTAATACGACTCGATTTGCCAGATAAGTGTTCAAACGATATGGTTCCGAATTTATCCATGCAAGTACAATTTTAGATAGATAGATAGATAAAAATTTATTGAACATTCCCATTAATAAAATTCACAAACAAAGTTAACAAACATAACTCCCATGTCTAGCCAGATGTTCGGCAGGTCGCTCTTTGCCCATGATCTAAATAGGCGCGCTAAGTCGTCCATTACCTGGGCAGTGCCCTAACATGGACATTCCCGAGCTAGCCATACGCACGACAACGTCAGGAGATAGTCTTGAAGTGGCGGTTTTGGTTTTATTCGAGGGGCATTCATTAAGGAAAAAAGGTCTTCCTGAAGGGAAGCCAAAAACCCCTTTTGCTTCGACCTTTAAGTTTGATACTGTCAGCCGTGGCGTTAACCGCCGGCAGTTTCAACTAGATGACCAAATCCATCCGCCCCCGCCCCGATCGGTGCAAGAACCAGCCAACACCAGCCAGAACGAGGCAGGACGGACCCGTCAAGTCACGTCATGTTGGATTTGTGCGTTTCCAGCCTGCTAGAAACGACTGTCTGCAACTGGCAGGCAATGTTTGTTTGTCGTCACGTACTGTCAGGGACAAAATCCTCATAAAATATGGGAAGTCGCTTATACAGGGGACCATGGGTTGGGCGATCGTTTGCTCTTACTTGGGTGATATTTCGCGTAAGGACTGAGCCTTGCACTCCGCTATGATAAAATTTTTCAGCGATGGTATCTATATAGTCGGCTATATAGGCCATCCCTGTAGCTTCGTGCATTTCGGTTATTCTGGTGTATCTGTCAGCCGATAGAACGCCTCTTAGGAACCTATTTTGGGTCCTTTGAACACGTCGTCTCGTGGAATCGCAGACAGAGTGCCAGACAGGGGAGCCGTAGGTCAGTATGGGCCTTATAGTGGAGGTGTAGAGCAGAAGTTTATTTCGAGGTGATAGGAAAGAATTTGGCGCCAGAAGAGAGTACAGCTTTCTTCGGGCCATGAAAGTCTTTTGTACAGCATAGTCAACATGCTTATTGAAATGGAGTCGGGCGTCTAGTTTGAATCCCAGGTATTTCACCTCTTTTGTTGGTTTGATAGGAGTATTTTGGACCACGAGTGGTGATAAGATTTTATTGTTAGTGAATTTGCGCGAAAAGATAATAAGTTCCGTCTTCCTGGGATTCACTTTAAGTTTCCATTTGTCAAAATACGGCGTCAATAAACTCAGGTGATGTGCAATGCGAGATTTCGCAGCCTGAGCATAAAAAGACGATGCGTAGATAGCCGTATCATCAGCGTATAGTGCTATTTTTGTAGTGGGAAGTTTTGGAATGTCGGCTGTGTACAATGTATACAGCAGCGGCGAAATCACTGTTCCTTGTGGTACTCCTGCCGCGATGCGTCTTTTGGCAGAAGTGGAGTTCTCCACTTTCACCTGGATGGAACGGTTTTTTAGGTAAGACGCTATCAGGGAAACTAGGTAGAGTGGCAGTGAATGCACGGCAAACAACTTGTACAGCAGGCCTGTGTGCCAGACTGTGTCAAAGGCCCTTTGCATGTCGAGAAGCAGCATAACCGTACTTTGAAGCTTATTAAATGCTGCATAGGCATCCGTTGCGATCCTAGCAGTCTGCAGCGTTGTGTTGTGTCTTGGTCGAAAGCCAAACTGCTCATCCGGGATTAAACTGCGAAGCTCGGCTGCTGCCTGTAATCTCGAATGGATGACCTTCTCGGTTAATTTGCCGAGGGTGTTCAAGAGGGAAATTGGCCTATAAGAGGCGGGTTCGGTCGGGTTTTTGCCCGGCTTTAAGATGGGGATTATTACAGCGTTTTTCCAGTCCTGTGGGAAGTGCTGCAATTTAAGGACTGCGTTGACTATTTGTACTATTAGCACAATAGTTTTCCGCGGTAAGTTTTTGAGGAGTAGATAAGGGATGCCGTCTGGCCCGGGGGCTTTTTGGCTAGGGAGGCGCCGAAGACACGATTGTATCTCCGACGGGGTTGTTATATAGGAATGCAAAATCGAGGGTGGTATAGGATACTTCCGTTCTACAAAAACAGCGGTCTGTCTTTCCATTTCGTTATCCTGAAGGGCTGGTTGGACCTTGTGTACTTCTGCCAAAAAGTCAGCGAGCAGCTCGCACTTGTCACTGGTGGTAATATAACTCCGCCCCTCTTTTTCAAGAGCGGGGACTTGCTCATAGCCTTTTCGCAGACTTCTCGACAGTTTCCACAGAGAATTGTCACGGGGAGTCAGATTTCGCAGTTTCTCCGCCCAGGTATAATTCCTGTATGCGGAGATTTCGCGCTGTATGTCTCGTGCAAGCTCTGCTGCCATTATGCGATCGGCAGGTTGCCTGAATCGCTGCCAACGCTTCCTGATTCGATTTTTCGCCTTAATAAGGTCCAAAATTTCCTCAGGAAGATTGTCGTGCCGCGGTCTGTTCGGAACTTTTTTGGCCAAAGCTTGCTGTGTCCGTTGTATATTCCTGGTCAGACCTTTTACCGCATGCTCTAGAGCTTCGACAGTATCAATCTGGCCCGGAATACACGTCAGGTCTTGTAGTCGTTTTCGATATTCGCGAAAATCGAAATTTTCGTATGAATATCGAAAGTCGTTAGTTTGTGTGCGCTTTAAATCCCTAATGTCGAGGTAAATGGGCAAATGGTCACTGCTGAGGGCGTCTATAACCACCGTCTCCGTGAGATTGGTGAGTCCTTTGGCAATTCCGAAGTCGAGGTAGGATGGATTCCCTCCACTGTTCGGGTAATGCGTTGGGGATGAAGTGGGCATAACGAGTAGGCCATTGTCGCGAACGTAGTCGGCTAGAAAATTGCCGGCTGCGTTTTTATGTCCAGGGTTATTGAATAGTGGATGGCGGGCGTTGAAATCTCCCATTAGCAACACCCTATTGGTGTTTATGAAGAATGGATCGACATCAGCGGCCTGTAAGCGTACGGTGGAGAAATAGCCACAGTAGATCAAAACTCCATCAGGAAGTTCAACGCCGACGTTCTCAATTGCTGACTGCCTGTGTGGCAGTCTCCTGTATGGAATTGACGTTTTGACCGCTATGGCCACCCCTCCCCTTAAACCGGGCCTATCGGCACGTTCGAGCCTGTACCCCCCGAATCCTAAGTATATCCCCGGGGCGCAACCATGTTTCGACAATCAACGCCACGTCGATATCCTCGGTCCGAAGGAAGTGCACAAACTCACCGAGACGACTCCGGAGTCCGCATGAGTTCCATTCTCCTATCCTCATAGGGCACAGTTGGCAAAATCAGGGCTTAAAAATCGAAGCTGTTAATATCTTCATTGAAGAACTGCGCTGAGACTAGGAATTTGTCTGTCTTCGAGACGCAACCCCTCAATGCAGCGCTGTAAAATCTTACCGCCTTGATCACCTCCCCCAAGTTGATTTGCGACGACAGCTCGGCGAATTCCCGCTGGACACTGCCCAGCATTTTTTTTTTTTTTTTTTTTTTTTGTTTGCCCGGCGGCGGCTGGAGGATAAAAATCTTCTCGAAGACACCCAGTGTCCCGTGACACCGGGTAGTGTTGGATTTCTACCAACTAAAAAACCCCCATTTTTGACTGCAAGTTTCCGGGAGTTATCCTTTAAAACTTGTGGTCTTCTTTAAGAATGGTTCAGCTCTGGCATCCGTATGCCTTCACCTCTCATTCTCTCCATGCTAGCTGGCTGCTAGCATGGGCATCTTACTAATTTTATACAAGCACTATACAACTCAATACTGCCTAATCACACTATCTTAAAATTAGTTATGGCACTCTGCAGTAAACTGCTGTACCTGTTTGTTGCCCTATTGGGCCAGCTGGTGCCTGGGCCTCTTTTTCCGGGGCCCGTTGTCCTCTGGGGAGTATGCTACGGCGTTCCGGAGCTCTTCAAAGGGATGGTTTTCGGCCTTTTCGAAGGTCTTGGCTGCTCTTTGTTTCATTAGATCTCTCAATGGCTCCCATTCTAGGTCCCTGTAAATTTGCCTGTTACGGACAAACCAGGGAGCATCTATGGCCATCCGCAGAAGTTTATTTTCTGTGGCCTGGAGCTGCCTCAGACAGGTTTCTGACGCATATCCCCACGCTGTGGAGGCATACGTCATGGCCGGCCTGATGACACTTTTGATGAGTAGCAGCTTGTTCCTCAAACTCATCTGGCTTCGTCGGTTCAGCAGGGGATACAGCGTTGCCGCTCTTGCCCTTGCCTGGTTTATCGCTGTTTTCACATGTTGCCTCCAGGTCAGCCTCTGATCTAAAACAACACCTAAATACTTGACATTACTTGCCCATGGGACCTCTTCTCCGTCAAGATTGATATTTCCATCAATCTTGTCTTTTTTCCTTCCAATTAGGATGGCCTGGCTCTTTGTTGCGTTCACCTGCACTTTCCATTTGATGAACCACTTTTGTAGTTCGTCCATGGCAAGTTGCAGGTTTCGACGCACGTGCTCTTTTTGCCACGAGGATGACAGCAGAGCAGTGTCGTCCGCGAAAAGCGCCAGGGTCGTATTGGCGGTCCGGGGAATGTCGCTCGTAAAGATGTTGTATAGCATCGGGGAGAGTACCGCTCCTTGCGGCACTCCAGCTTCTGTGCTTCTGTCTTCTGACCTGTGGTTTCCAACTTTGACGCTGAAGGTCCTTCTGCAAATATAGCTGTCGATTAACCGGCACATTTCCTCACTAATACCTGTTTCCAGCATTTTGTAGATTAATCCGTCTCTCCACACTCTGTCGAAGGCTCTTGCGACGTCCAGAGCGAGGATGCCGGTTGTCCTGTTCTGGTTCATTTCCTTGGTACATCTTTCAACAATCCTGAGCAGCTGTAGTTCCGTGGAGTGTTTACCACGGAACCCAAACTGTTCAGGCGGCAGCAGCTCAAGCTCACTCGTTTCCCTCGTAAGCCTCCGCAAGATAACTCGTTCTGCTATCTTGCTGAGGCTGGACAACAGGCTGATGGGCCTGTAGTTCTGGGGAAAGGTCCTGTTCTTCTTGGGACTGCCCAGCATGGCCACCGCGTTCCCATTTATACCATGGGCCGGGTGGGCGGAGCTCGTCGGGACAGCTTCGTGCTGCCTCAGCGGAGGAAACTCCGCCAATGAAGGCGGTGGCGGGGGCAGCATGGTCCTGTTGGCGTGACCTGGCGCCATGGTCCTGCTGCTTAGGGATGAAGGGTGGATCGGGCCAGGGGCTCGACTGGTTTGACCCCAGGCTGGCCTCGTTGGAAGAGGAGCAGGGACGAAACGCTGCTTCTCCGTCGGGACTTGCGCCTGTTTGTAAATGTATACTGGGCAAGCCTCGTCAAAGCTACGATGAGGCCCACCGCAGTTAGCGCATTTTAATGTAGCCCCAACGGGGCAGGCCGTGATTTCATGCCCCCCAGCGCATCGGGAGCATTTAAAGTCCCGGCGGCAGTTCCCGGAGACATGACCCCAGCCCTGGCATCGACGACATTGTGTCAGGGTCTTCCGGTTTTTACGGGTTTCCCACGAAACCCTGACACTACACACCACCCTGGCCTCGGCGTTAAGCCTTCGGAGGGTTGCCTTGTCGCTGGTGACGACCAGGTAGAGCGGCCTGTAAAGTGTCTTCATTTTGAAGACACTCTTCACTTCCAGTCCCAGGTCTGCCAGATCCTGCTTTATGGCAGTCGGATCGACATTCCCCTCCAGGCCCCTCAGGACGAACGCGTGGGTTTTTTCCGACGAAGGGGCGTACGTATGGAACTGGCTCTTGTCCTCCTCCAGGGATCGTTTCACCGCCGCCCAGTCCATAATGCTGGTGCAGTACACGATCAACGAAGCCTTCGTGTACTTCAGCGTGAAAGGCTGACTGGTGATTCCTTTTATACCACCAATCAGCATTGTGTGATCGCTGGGTTTTCCAGCGATCACAATTGGCGGCGGCTTTTCTGCCTTCTTGGTTTGGTTTGCAGTTGCTGCAGGGCTCTCAGCAACTGCTTCCCGTTCAGTCCCCACGATGTTGTTGGGCAGTGTTGGAGGCTCATCCACGATTGGCGGCTGGATGGGCGCAAAGCGGTTCCTCAGCGTCGTGGAGGCCTCTGGAGCAACAATCAGCGTGCTCCACGCCACAGTCCTTCGCGGCACTACGAACCCGTCATCCGCTGCACCCGCTGAAGTCGCCCGCGACACCCCTACAGCCTCCTCCATCGCCGATTTTTTCGGAGCCGGGGTTGGTGACGCTGGCGATGTTGGGTCGGACTTGGGCACCCTACCCCTCTTCTTGGTCCTAGGCCTTAGACAGTAGCTCCTTTGGGAGCTCCGGTCCGACTCGGATTCCAGCGAACTTCCGGGATTCATTCCACTTATCGCGCAAACCCGGTATTTGCCCGATAAGGAATGTTCCAAACGTTGTCCCAAAAAAACGCACAATACAATAACTAACACAAACACAATTTCCACTCGATTTCAACTGTAAAATATCGCACTATTCTGCCTCGCAGCACGTCCACACTCTGCAAGCAACGATGCGAGACTCACAATTTTAGAGTCAGTCCAGTACGTGATAGAATTGATGTTCAGATCCAAGGATTTTTTCACCTTTTCAACCAATTGTGCTAAAATAGCTGCAGCTGAAAGTTCAAGTTGGGGCACAGTTAAGGATTTTAAAGGGGCGGCTTTTGCCTTAGAACATAGAAGATTGACCGAAGGTTGGTTCTGCGCATGCGCCGTATGCTTTTTGGCTAGCATCTGAAAAGCCGTGTAGCTCGGTTTTTATTGGTTGAAGACACCTTGCGCACCTCTTTATTCGTAAGTCGTTTAAAACTGGTAAATCAGCAGAGAATTTTTGCCATTGAATGAACAATTCGGGTGTGAGTTTCTGGTCGCATTCCAGCTTAGTCAACCACAGCTGTTGCATCAAAATTTTCGCGGTGATTGTGCAAATGCTAAGGAGTTCTAAAGGATCAAATATCAGACTGATGATTCAAAGGACTGCTCTTTTGGTCAGGGCTGTGTTACATTGAACAGAACTTATTTTAGAAAATAATTGATCTGATGATGGTATGTATGAGAGACCAAGGGTTTTTGTGCTTTCGTTTGGACCAAAATTCAGAATTTTATTGGAAATGTCATTGTCTTTTAGTGTGCTCAGAATCTGTGTCTCATTTGAAGTCCATTTTCGAAGAATGAAGTCTCGTGATGTAAGAATCTTGGAAATTGTTTCGGCGATATATTTTGCCTTGGCAATATTGTCAACACTGTTTAGTAAATCATCATAATACATGTCCTTTTGAATGATTTTTGCAACATCTGGATGCTCTCTGCTATGCAATTTTGCCAACTCATGCAAGCAGCGAATAGCTAAGAAGCTAGATGCCTTTTGACCATATGTGACGGTGGTCAATTCATAAGTGTCGATTGGTTTGCTTGCGTCAAATCTCCAAAATATCATTTGCAGGGAACGCTGAGAACGATCTATTAGCACACATCTGTACATTTTTGAACATATCACTAGACAAAACATACTTGAAACGTCGAAAGCTCAATAATATGGAAAAAAGGTTGTCTTGAATGACTGGACTGTTCATTTGAAGATCGTTTAACGAGAGACCTGAGGTAGTCGGGCCCGGGGAATTAAAAACGACTCGTAATTTAGTTGTCAAACTTTGATCACGCAGTACGGGTAAATGGGGCATATAGTATTCGCTGGAGGATTGACCCTTTAATTCGTTGATTTTAACCATATGTCCAAGGCATTCGTATTCGAGAAGAAACTCTGAGTAAACTTTTTTAAATTCGGGATTAAGAGAAAGCCTTCTTTCGAAAGCCAAAAACTGTTTCATAGCTCTTTGTTTTGAATCACCCAACTCTTCTACCGAACGCTGTAGAGGAAAACTGACTACGAAACGACCATCAGAGTGTCTTGTTGTAGTTTTAGCAAAATGCTCTTCACACAGCTGCTCTTCCGTAGAGTAAATGGAGCACTTCTTTTCGCAAGTCTCTTGCTCCCAAAATCGAGTTATTTGATTGGAAAGTGTTGCAATAGAGAGATTGCTAATTGACGTTGAACTTTGAACATTGATTTCAGGAAAAGAACCCGAGATTATGTATCCTAAGTTAGAGTTTATTATATAGGGACCCTGATTGATGTAAGAAGAAAGGGGGGGTCCCACCTCCCTCGTACCACTCCCAGACCCTGAAGGGATCTGAAAGTGCCCCCGAAAGGATTTGAAAGGTGTGTTATTGGGATTTGTCGGCAAGAATTGAGGGAGTTATGTGTATATTGAACTGAGTTTCTTTATTGATTTACTGAGTTACAAACTTATTTGCCGACTTGCTTCCAGCAACTGTGCAATTGAGTTAGAGATAGGGTCCACCTAATTGTGGGTTTCCCTAGGAGGTTCCAAATACCCTCCTTTATGTGCTTACTTGACTTGTGCATTTTCAATATGCACTTTTAGATTGGTTGAATTTGAGCTTTGCCCATTTATTGCAAGCAAGTAGGTTTACACCGTTTTGGGTCTTGACTTTTTGGGATTTACCTTTAGGTTACTGTGTGTAGTGTCTGACGAACTGAGCAAGGAAGTCCGAGTTTCCAGTGTCCATTAAGAATTCTAATAAGCGGCCAGGTCCTAGCATCAGGAGATTGTCCTCTGTTGACTCTTCGCCGAAATCCGGTAATCTTCTGGCTGTTTCTGTAGACCTTTGCAGTCTCCAGGCCTCAAGTTGATCGCCGATTAAGGTGTTGAGATCTCGCCTGAGGGCGTTGTATTTATCGCATTCGAAGATCCTGTGGATCGGTTCATCCGGTGTTGTTGTGTTACAATTCTCGCAGTCTGATGAGCTGCTTTTGCCTATTCGTTTGTAATGGGTCCTGAATTGCCCATGCCCCGTGAGAAGTTGGACTGTTCTCTTGATGCAGACGAGATTTATGCTCTGTCTGCAATAGATGTCGGGAAGCCATTGGTGTGTACATCTGCCCGTATCCGTAGTGTCCCATTGATGCTGCCATGTGTTAAGCGTTCGCTCTCTCAGTTGCTCGTTTAGGGCCTTCTTGTTGAGCCTTTGCTGAGGTTCGATCGTGAAGTCACCCCTGTGTATTGTAAGGCCTTGGTGATGCTTCCGTTTGTCGAGATACTCATAAATGAGTTCTTCGATCGGCGGGATGTTGGCCAAGACAGCAGCGGCCTCCATAGAGGTGGTGCTGTATGCGCCTATGATGGCTCTTGCAATTGCCCCTCTTGCAGAGTTGAACTTGATCCTGAATCGTGCCAAGTGGATTCTGTGTTCAAAGAGTGATGCTCCGTATGTGAACAAGGGCATTATGCCTATGTGGAAGATTGTCCTGAGTGAGGAGTGCGTGATGTTATATAGCCTGCTCGTAGCCCTTCTGAGCCACTGAAAGATGCCCTTGGCTTTATTGCAAATGTGTGTGACATGTGTTAGGAAATTTAATTTCTCATCTAAGGTAATTCCCAGATATGAGTAGTTATTGACTCTGGCTATAGGTTGAGCATTTAGCTTTACCTTAGGGTTGCGTGAGATTTTAGCTCCGAACGCCATGTACTTGCATTTGCTTAGCGAGAAGGTCAGCTTCTGCGTGTCTGCCCAATCCTCTAGTACTCCTAGTGCCTTGGCTATGTTGTCCTCCAACGAGCCTCTGTTGTGCCCCCAAGTAGTTATGCACAGGTCGTCTGCATAAGCCACGATGTTGGCATCTGCGATGGATCCAAATGCTTCGATTAGCGGATCAACTTGCAGCTTCCACAGATTAGGTCCCAATTTGGAGCCCTGTGGGCAGCCTTTCTCTATTTGTCTGGCTATGCTTGCGTTTCCGCATTGATATAAGATGGTTCTATCTTCCAAGAAGCTTCTGATGATATTGAATAAGTTCTTGGACGGATTGAGCTTCTTTAAGGAATCCAGGACAGCTGGCCACCATAAGTGGTCGAAGGCCCCCTTTATATCTATAAAGATAGCAACCTTAAATTTATGATTATTGCTCACATCATTGAGCACTAGTTTGATAGCATCTTCGGTGCTTTTGCCCTTGACGAATGCGAACTGCCGATCTTTGTGTAGTTCGTGATTTGGTTGGTCGTCCAGTAGTTGAGCTTTAATGTAATGCTCCATTTTTCCAAATATGGCCAATAGTGTGAGCGGTCGGACTGCCTTCGGGTCCTCATTGATTTTGTTCCCTTTTGGGATGGTGACCAGTGTACCAATCTTCCATGCTGCCGGGAAGTATGCAAACCTGAAGCAATCGTTTAAGATCCTTGTAAGAAATTCCGCGATTGCAGGAGCTACTGTCTTTATTAAAATGCCTGGGATCTCATCGGGTCCACAAGCTCTCTTGTTTCTGAGTTAAGTACTCAAGCACGCTGTCCTCTGTGATGGAGTCCATTGCGTCTATTTTGTTGCTATGGTAGATGTTGGCCTGGTCTCTGAGCATCGAATGCAAAACAGAGTCTCCCATTGGGTCATCTTTGTGTATGAAGGTATTGACCATCTCTGCAGCGGTATCTTCGAAGGTGATGGTTGCCTTGCCGGTGTTGGAGTCGAACAGCGATTGCTCGTAGTTCGTCTTCTTACGAGATTTTTGTGCCGCCAGTTTATATGGTAGGCTCCATGGATCTTTGGTGAGCTCTGTGTCTACGAATTCATCCCATGATTTGGCTGCTGTTGATTTTACGTATTCTCGGAATTTTCGAGCATGTTCGTGATACTCGGCAAAGAGACGGTCCCTTTCATGCGCTCTTCTTTCCCTCTGGGCAGATCTTCTGCAGTTGTACATTCGTTTCTTTAATAGTTCCGCTCTTTCATTCCACCACACGGGTTTGCGGGAGTATATTTTCCTGATGGGAATTGAGCGTTCAGCGACGAACTATAGGCCCTCAGTGAGAGCACGGATCCTGAGATCGATGTTTGCCGTGGTAGGCTGCCAGATTGTGGATTTTTCAATTTCTGCCATTAGTTGTATGGTCAGATCAATTGCGTTATTGGAGTTGATGTTGTTTCTGACTCGCTTGAAGGTGATGCCTTCGTTTCGAGTTTGGTGTAGGACATAGTCAAATATGATCAGCCGATGGTCACTGATCGATGTGTTGTGCACAGTCCAGTTGGATGTTCTTATGCTTGCCTCTAACGTGGATATTGTTACGTCTATATTGGTGCCTCCACGTATTCCACCGAAAGTTGTGAAGTTGCTTATTTCATTGCTGATATGAAAGCCTTCCCTATTTAGGAAGGCAATGCAATTTTCTCCTCTTGCATCTATACTGTCTGAAAACCAAGCAGGGTGATGTGCATTGGTGTCAACTGCATATATCTTGGGTAGCTGACTTTCGGTATTTAGTTCCTCCATGTAGGAGAGATGTTTCTCGACAATTGCGTCCTTTTTCGGTGGCCAATAGAAGGAGCCCATATAGACCCGTGACCCACCTATGGAGACAAGAGCAACTGCTGCATGTTCCTCTGTGTATTGGGTCAGTTTGAGTGTTTTTACTATTGGATTTAGTATGACTATGCATGCTTTGAATTTACTTGTTAGGTCTGCAATTAACTCGTAAGATCCAGCCGCAAAGGGCAGATTGAATTTATCCTTAAGCTTATGACAGTAAGGCTCCTGCGATAGCAGGATGTCAATCTTCTTTTCGATTGCATCAGCAAGGGCGCTGTTGGTGGCATTATAGTCGTGATGAAGATTTTGTTGCCCTATATTTAAAAGATTAGAGCTAATCTTCATGCACTTCAAAATCGATGTTGGAGACATAATTCTCCATCCTGCGTTTGTATGCAGTACATTTTGCGTCCCTGGGACGATGTTTGTTGTCCTCTATCTTTGCTCTTACGCAAAGAACGTATTTTTTGTTTTTCGGTTTGCTCCTTTTTTGGGCATGTCCTTGAGTCATGTTCTTCCGAGCAGTACCCACATGCTGCCTTATTCCTGCAATTGGGTGCCGTGTGTCCGTATCCCGGACAATTGTAGCATTGGGATATGTAGATTTTATCTTCTATTTTGCAAGAGTGCCAGTCTAGGAACAGTGTTTTCATGTGCAGCAGGACTACTCTAGTTTTCGCGTTGACTTCAACTGTCCAATGGACGAAGTGCTTGTTCCTTGGTCCAAATTTATATATAGGTTTTATCTCGATTTCCTCTACTCCTTGGAGGTTGTTTTGTGTAATGATTTCCTGTGTTAATGTGTCTTGGTTGATGTCTGATGGCACATTAAAGATTACCAGTCTTGGACGAAACTTGTCTAGACTTTTTCCTGCACTTTCATTTTCTTTAGAGACGCACAATTTTTGACTTTGTCAATACAGTCATCTGATGTTTCAATGATGAGTTTATTGTCTTTGGTGGCGTAGATTCGGTTGGGTTTGAACCCAACCTCTTTAGGCTTGATTGTTTGCATAGTGGTCCTTTTAAGTTCTTCCCCGGTGACTTGGTCGCCGTCCGAGAATATTTGTATTTTGTAAGTTTTTCCTGTTGTGATAGGTTTTCGTATTCCCGCTACGCGTACTGAGCTGCTTGTGGCAGAAGCCACTCCAGCATAGGTAGTGGTTGGAGCCTTGTTCAGTTTTTGCTGTTGTTGCATTTTATTAATCTTTACGTTTTGTGCTTGAATCATGCTCTTAATTTCCATCATTTGCTCGTTGTTTTGTTTAAGCACATGGAGTAGGGTGCCTTTTAAGCCCTTGGACAGTTCATTAAGCTTGAGTAGGTATTTTGACATAGATTTCCTAACTTCCTTTGGGACTTTGGGGATCAGTTCCTGCATGCTGTCCACCGTGCTCTCGAGCGAGTCCATCTTGACCTCTAGGAGTCCAACAATAGCCTCATCTCTTGGAGATTCGTATCTTGTCCGCTTGGATCCTCTTTCTTCATGCTCAAACTCCATGTCGGAGCCCGAGTCCATCTTCCCAGATGTTCCCGGAGCAGAACAGGAGCTTTGGCCGAAATTCCTCCGACCTCCGAGGGGTACCCAGTCCCTCTTTACACCTCTTAGCAGTAGACAGGAGCTTATTGCGTAGTAAGACCCAAAAAGAACTCCGACTTATAGCCTGTCAGTCGTTGACCGCCAGAAGCCCACGAGGAGGGGGGTGTCGACTTTAACCAATATAATAATAATGTAAAATTATTGTTCACTTTGTGAAATTCTATTTACGTCGCCTTCCAACAATAATCGCACCTCGGATAGACCTTATTGGTTACGATAATGCCACTGCGCAAAGCTACTAATTGATGCAAGGTTGATGAAATTCAATTAATTTACAAAAAACGTCAACGCCCAGAAGTACGTCAATACGAGTCTTTTTCTCGAAATCTGGGTTCGCAAGAAATGGTTTTACTTCTTTGGGTATCGATAGAGATGCAACACTGATACTAGAGGCGGGCAATAACTCGGTTATTTTTGGTAGAATTAGAAATGAGAGATCAGGAAAAAATTCGTTGTAAGAAGATTTTATCTTCGCGAAAGTTTCAAAAAACATGCTTGATTTAGTTTGATTTATTCCACAAATCGAAACGTCAGTGTAGGTTGTAGGAAGTTTTAATTTTTTGCAGAGACCTGACGTGATATATGATCTCATACTTCCAGAGTCGAGCAGAGCGAGACATTCGACTTGGTCACCTGTTTTTGAAATTACCGATATTTGTGCTGTGGGAAGAATTTGCTCCGTGTTGATTACACTTGCAAAATTTGTCAAGGTAGAGCTTTCGTTAGAAGAGGACTCCGAAGACGAAACACCGTTGAATTCTTCATGCAGCAACGATGAGTGAAATTTCGAACACTTTTTGCAGTGCCGAGACTTGCAGGAAGATTTTTCGTCCCCGGTTCGCAAACAATTAACGCATACCCCCTGTAGCTTATTTATCTCTTCTAATCGCGTATCGACATTTAAGTTTAAGAAAGACTTGCAGTAATAAACAGGATGATTCTCTTTGCACAATGGACAGGATTGAACTTTTGTGGAGGTGTATGTTGGATAAGAATGCTTTAGGAATTTTTGTTGCGGTTTAGTTTCGAATTTGATTTTGTTGTCGACAGAGTCCGAGTATTGTTTGTGGATTTTTTCCAACAATCTGCACCTTTTTTCGAGGAAGTTGACTAACCGATCGTAGGTGGGGTAATCGTCGTCCGACATGTCTTCGATTTCTATTTCCCACTCTTTTTTAGACCCATAAGGAAGTTTATCGACAACTGTCGCAGAGCCCTGTGCGATTCCTTGGTTATTTTTGAGGCTTCCGAAATTCCCTTGATGTGATTGTAAATCATTAATTTTTTATTTAGATAACGTCTCGTGAGTAAGGACCACGCTGCCTCATAATTGTTAGATACGACTTCCAAAGATTTAATGACTCGCAGGGGTTCCTCTGACAATGTGGACCGAAGGTATAGCAATTTGGCAACATTATCTAGACTTCCGTTTTTGTGGATAAGAGTTTTGAATGCGTCTGAAAACGCGGGAAAATGTTCGGGTTTCCCATCAAAGGTTTCGAGTTTGAGAGGGGTTAGTTTTATTTGAGGCGGCTGAAATTTAAAACCTGGCACATTATCGTTAGGCATGCACAAATTTTCAGGACCAGCTGCAGAAAGTTCACTGACATTTGAGCTTGATTCTTTTCCACCGCTGTAGTGCGAGTGAACCGATGATGCTTTATGCTTTACTACCTGACTCTGCCCTTGTTTTGATAAAGGTGATGAATAAAGGTGAATTAAAGTGATTCTTCTACGCAAGTAAAAGAAATCTGACTCAAACTGCTCACGCTCGCATGCCTGTTTTTCAAACAATTCGTCCGACGCTATTTCCTCAATAGAGTCTTGAATGTGATCAAACTCGTTAATGAGGTCTTGAAAACGTCAACTTCGACTTGCGATTTGCTGAATTATTTCAATTGAGGGGGGCATTTGAGAGTCTGGCGCTTTTTGTTCTAAAAAGTTCTTAAAACAAGTTAATTTCGATTTTATACCACTTCTTTTACGTATGAGCGCTTTAATTGCTGCCCGTACTTGTCCGTTGTGGCGTTAATGGCGGCACAAATCACCCTTTCATTCGGCTTTTGTATTCGGCCGGCGACTTCTTACGTGCTCGAACTCTTCCCGTTGTTTTTCGATGTTTTGCTGGACTATTCGGCTCGAATTTGGACCATTTTTATGGATAGGTTGAGGTTCGAAGGACCACCACTTTTGCTTTTTACATTTATTGCAAGTGGAGAGAATTATCAAACAGTATTGATCGACTATGCTTGACTAATTATGTGCCGCACTACCCTTTCTATCCCTAACTGCGAGCGACAAAGCAGTTCCAGAGAAGTAAACAGCTTACAAGCTAGATGGTGCGACAATACATAAAAATAGTATAAATAGAAGAAACCACAAATCGGAATAAACAATGTCCGACAAATCTTAAACAATGCTTATGTCACAGTTATAGATTCATTTTCCAGATACGGGCAGGCATGCCCACTTCTATAAATTTATACACCTTTATAACACATCATGGATTACCATTGAAGATAATCACAGATCAGGGGACGGAATTTAAGAATAAAGATTTAGAAGATTTTTGCAAACTCTATAAAATCGATTTACACTACACAAGATCGAAGAATAGTAATTCAAATTCACCCGTTAGATGTTTTCATTCGTCCGTCATAGAAAGGTATCGATGCTTGAAAGAGGAAAATAAAGAACTATCAACTGATCAATTAATCAAGCGAGCAGTTTTGGGTTATAATAATTCTATTCATACTGTAACAAAATTTACTCCTTTTGAAATCATAACTGGCCACATTAAATCAATAAATCCATTTGATCTCAACGACAACGCAATTTTTTCAAGTTATGTGCAATCGCATAAAGAAAATTCGAATAAGTTATACGAAAAAATTAAGCAAAAAAATTAAGAAGCAAAATAATAACTAAACGGACCGAAAACAGATGTAAACCACCAGATTTCGAGTCACAAGATCACTCTCATATCAAAACAAAAACACGTGCGGTTCATTTTTTGGGCCGCATTTTCAAGATCACAGAGAGCAAACCACCAGCACCCGTGCCTGCGCCGTGCGCCAAGTGCAACATGTTCGACCACAGAACGGAAGACTGCAAACAATCGCCGAAATGCAACAAGTGCCAGGGTCCCCATCCAACTTCCAAGTGCGAGTCACCACTGCCAACCAAGTGCGCAGCGTGCAACTCAGAGGACCACGCAGCATGGAGCATGAAGTGCCCAAAACCACCGACAGCCCCAATCGTCGGAATCCCAAACGTAAAAATAAAATGTGTAAACGAACGCACATCCGGGATTGCGGAGACAACGACAGTGGCAAGTAGAATACACACACCCAATACAACACATGACCACATCATAAACAAATACAAACATCAACTTAACAAGACAAACAATACCAACAGAGACGAACTACTAAAAAAACTACGAAAACAATTTATAGAAGACTTCGACATTGACACCTCCGTTGTTTTCTTCGGGAACCATGTCTACATCCTAATGTTTGACATGCTCCTGCCCGAGGGACGCTTTCCAACTGAACCCTGCGAACAAGTGAGACAGACAGTAACCAGCATACAAGATTCAATTTGAAAGTACTTTACGCGAACATCAACGGACTTAACAGCAAAAAACCACTTATTTACAATTACATAGAACAAAACGACACAGACTGCTGCATATTTGTAGAGACTAAAACCAAACTAGGACAAACACCAACGTACAGAAATTGGCAGTATATCTATAGGCATGGAAATACCATCAATCATGCCAGGGGCGGGGTCGCAGCTCTCCTAAAACCAAACGTTAAACTTGGAACAGCAAATCCTCCTTCCCTCAACAACCCTTTGAACGACTGTCTACATTTTACCATACCCTACTTAAACGACCTGATACACATATTTCTGACATACATACACCCACACTCCAACCCAGAACAAAACATACTGACTAAGGCGAGCATCTATAAATATGCAATAATTATAGGCGACTTTAACGTGAATAGAAACAAAACGAAACAACTTAAAAGATTTTTGCAAAATTCCGACTTTATAAAACAGCACACCCCACCAACTTTTCTGATGCCCGCAAACCCAGACTCAACACCAGACGTTCTACTGCACACAAGAAACTTGACAAACACCATCAACAACATAAACTTAACCAACGAACTTGGATCCGACCACCTGGCTATTACGTTTAACATAGACTTACAACATACGCAACCTACCTCCAATACACCTCCTATAGAGAAAAACTTAAACCTAACAAAGACTGACATAGGCAAACTGAAACAACATATACATGACTACATTCAATCACAAGCACAGCACATTTCAATGGAAACCATACAACAACAACTTTCACTACCCATAGGAAAATTTAGCCCGGAAATAAAAAATGCTTTCTACCGACATACACTACCCAAATACATACTGAGACTAATAAAACATAAGAGAGAACTGTACAGACTATATACAAACACTCAAAATAACGACCTAAAAAAGACAATGAACTAACTTAACAGAAACATTAAAACTCTGATTGGACAATACCGACAAGACAAATGGCTAGAAACATGTAAAGAAATACAGAAGGACAAAGGCAAAACATACTGGCGAAAAATTAAGAAACTGGCGCAATACAGGAAGACTGGCACCACTGACACAATTGACGAAAACGGAATAGAACGCTACACATACAAAGAGAAAGCGGACGCATTCGCCAGACACTATCAAAGGACCTTCAGCATATCGACAAACCCTAACTTCGACAATGACAACTGGAACTTGATCAACGACTGGTACTTGAACTATTTTAACAACTCACCAAACTATGCCTGCACACTGATCACAGACATGACGATGAAGCCCAAGCGCACATCAAGAACACTGCACCGGGGAAAGATAAAATTAAGGCAAAAGTCTTGAAAAGCCTAACTCAAGAAACACACAAACTGATCCTAACTGAATTGAACAACTGCATCACAAATGGCATAATCCCAGAAATATGGAAAAACGGCTTAATAATCCCTATACCCAAAAATGGACTGGACAATACACAACCGAGCAACTACAGACCAATTACACTGCTTCCAGTACTGGGCAAGATTTTTGAATGCATACTGAAGCAGCGGCTTGAAAAAGTGATTGGAAAGTATATACCTACCTACCAATTTGGTTTCAAACAGCATCACTCGACTGTTCATCCGCTCTTTATCTTGGCCAACAATATACAAACTACCCACCTAACTGACAGAAAGACATCTTGCCTGTTTATGGACATTAACAAGGCTTTTGACAGTGTCTGGCATAGAGGCTTACTATACAATCTATACAAACTACACACACCAACATATCTACTACACACCATAAAGAACTTACTAGAAAACAGACAACTACAAGTACGAATTGACAAAACACTGTCATTTTCTTTTTCCCCTGAACAAGGGCTCCCTCAAGGATCCCCGCTCTCACCGTTTCTCTACAATATATACTGCCATGACATATACAATTACAACTTACCAGACAAAAATCAATTCGACAGATCGGCATACATATTACAATACGCAGACGACACGGCACTTATTGTACATGACAAAACTACTGAGACAGCAGCTCAAAGACTCCAAACACTAACAAACAACACAATGACATGGTTTTATAAATGGAGACTAACACCAAACGCGTCAAAAAACCAACTTCTGCTCACAAACCACAGACTCAACGCTGACTCACCTACGATAACTGCAGACGGCCAAACGACACAACCAAAAAACGACGTAAAATACTTTGGAATCACAATTGACCACAAACTTAAATTCACTAAACACATACGAAACATCAGGGCGGAAACAATAAAGAGAACAAAACACTTCCGATCAATAACCTACAAAGACAGAGGAATTAGCACAAACACCGCCACCAAAATATATAAAGCTATTTGTAGACCCTTGCTAGACTTTGGACATATACTCATGACCAACGGAACAGAAAGGACAAAACGTTATACACAAACAACAGAACAAATTGCACTAAGACTAATAACACGAATAAGACACCCCCAAAACCCACTACACAACCCCCCCACCCAACTACTATACGAACGCACAAACATGACAAAGATCTCGGAAAGACTCATACAGCTACAGACAAAATGGACAAACAACCCCTACAACTGGACCATACTGAATCCCCTTTGTCTTACAAGACCAACCAGACAATCCCGCTTCCGTTTCCCTACATTAACGCTACTCGAACACTTACAAACGCTACGGACTAGTGGACAATAAAATAATTTCTTCTTGCCACTGAAATCTTATTTATTTGATAGTATTGTTAACCTAGAATAAGGGAATTTTCGTGTTTGCTTTTCATTTGGATTGGGCCTGCATGTATTGACCGGGGGCAGGGGGGCCGATGGGTCGATGGCCTTTTTTAGAAATAAAGATGTTTACTACTACTACTAAATTGTCACACAGATTAAGAAAATATAGGGGTGTTTCATTGATTTTGTCTACGCTGTTTAGAAATGCATGTTCCCACATTAAAAATATTCTATGCCAAGCGATGTTTTTAGAATGCATTAAATTATGAAGGTGTTTATTGACTTTTTAACAATTTTGAGATATCAAATGTTAAAATAACGTTGTCGAAGCTGTTTCTATTTAAACTCAAATCGAACCAAATTTCGTCAAGACAGATACAATGAAGGTAATTTTATAAATGAATATTAGTATAAGGAAATAGAAGGTGTTAACAAGTATGAAGTATGTGAATGAATAAAATGAGTTAACATCTTCATGCACTAAGAGCTCCAATTTAAATATGGATGAAGACAGAATGTTCGAATGGAAACTAATATTAGCTTGCTTGCATGCAAATTATATTAACTTATTCAAATCATTTAAACCCTGAAACGTAGATATACAAGTAAATTCCTCATAAAATAATCGTTTATTACCCATACATATCGGCAGCTTTGACCTGAAACCGACCAACACCTGACATAATACTTAAATTTAGACTCACTCAAGATAGCAAACTTCGAATTACAAGTTTATGAAGGAGCCGCCCAGTCATTAGAAGACTCCCGATAACCAAAACTAATTCGTGCTCAAAATACTTATCTACTGATGAATTCTTATGTGTCTTGGTTCGGTATCGGTTCTGTTAATGCCCGAATTTAGAGTCGCGAATCATAAAAAGAATGCAGTGTTGGCACAAATTGATGCAATGACATTGCTGTCTACCCATTTTACAAAATTATGTTTTTCTTATAGCACGAAATAATCGCAAATGAAAATTATTTTCCCTAGAGATCTTTTCCCCTACAATTCTCGCCATTTCATTAATTCCATTCATTAAAACAACACAACCGGCGAGTGTCATAGTGTCTCAGCAGTTAAACTAAAGAAAAAGAGATCGAGTGCGCCGCACCGCTTAAAATCCCATGCGTCATGGGCTTTTAGTCGGTGCAGGGAACTTACGAGCGAACTTACGAACCACTACGCATCACGTAACACATGCTCCTCTATTATCTTGAAACACATTTACTTTAACGTAAAATGAGTTTACTGCATCATAAAAAGCGTTGACGCGTTGTTCTGACGCGACAAGCCGTATTGGTCTTAGTGCGTCAAAATCCACTGTCTTACCCAGGCGTATGACAAATACTCTTGTGATCAACGAGACCAAAATTGTTGTAATAACTGTTGAAGATACTGTTAACGTGTAAGTCTGTTTGCTGGAGTATGAATCACGTTCATTTGCGAAGAGAATAATATTTTATTACTAGCAATTAATATGTTATTGCTAGACCTACTGTTAGGTCTGTGATAATTCATTATTCGTTTTTGTATATTCTTTTTCCTGACTGTACTTTAATTCATTCCAATGTATTCCTGGGTTTTCAGTCAATTTTATTGTCACTAATTATGGTGTTATGTGATGAGCCCTGCGTTTCGTCCCGGGTCTACCTGTTGGACTCGTCAGTAAGGCTTAGGTAGACCCTGCCTTATACGCCCGACATCGGTTATACGCGTTCGGACGTAAATGAACCGAGCCGGTGTAGATCTTGTGCGGTGAGATGTTGGCAACCCGTGTTGCTGATGCTGCCACTCGTTCCATTCTGCTTTTGTTCCCAAACATCTATCTTCGTTTTTGTATATTCTTTTTCCTGACTGTACCCGTGTTGATGATGCTTGGACGGGTTGCCAACATCTCACCGCACAAGAGCTACCGCCTTCTCGGTTGAAATATATCTAACAATGTACAACTTACATTCCGGCGTATAAGGCAGGGTCTACCTAAGCCTTACTGACGAGTCCAATAGGTAGACCCGGGACGAAACGCAGGGCTCATCACATAACACCATAATTAGTGACAATAAAATTGACTGAAAACCCAGGAATACATTGGAATGAATTAAAGTACAGTCAGGAAAAAGCAGAATGGAACGAGTGGCAGCATCAGCAACACGGGTTGCCAACATCTCACCGCACAAGATCTACACCGGCTCGGTTCATTTACGTCCGAACGCGTATAACCGATGTCCGGCGTATAAAGCAGGGTCTACCTAAGCCTTACTGACGAGTCCAATAGGTAGACCCGGGACGAAACGCAGGGCTCATCACATAACACCATAATTAGTGACAATAAAATTGAATGAAAACCCAGGAATACATTGGAATGAAATAATTCATTATGCGAACTCAAATTAAAATTGTCCAAGAGTCGACACGTGGTGACCATGTTAAGGGTGACAAAACTCACATTCGTCTAGACGCAAATATGATACTCTATAAAAGTCAACCAGCGCAGTAAGGGTGACATAACGCCTCCCTACGTAGATTCGACTCAACGCTTGAGTGGGGTAGTCGAATGTCTTCGGAGTCTTCTGTTGGTTTCGTCATCATCCCAACACTGGGTAGTTTGGGAATGGTGGACATAAGAGGGGTGAATGTCCCTGGTGTGATCGTTCTTGGATTTCAGTTGCATCACTATGCAGGTGTCGTTCGATACAATTTCTTGGAGATCTTCTTCCTTGCAGATGTAGTTTCCTGGCATTACAACTCGGCATTCTTGTTTATAGTATGTGAAGTGCAATTGATTTTTTTATTAGAAATTTCTTTCGCGGCAAAACAACTTTAAACAGACTCCCATAATAAATAGGTAAGTACAGTAAGTGAAAGAATATATGATTGGTACTTGCAAATTCAAGGAAGGGATCTGTCGATTTAACTATAGAGGGATGTAGATATAAATTGTATTTTTTTTGCAAATGTCAATGAATTTTTGATATCTTGAAGTATAGAGCCAATTACTTCATAATTTTTTGTGATTGGTTGCTTACATCTTTCAAGCAAGAGCGTTTACTGTATAAGCAGATCTCCTTATAATAGAAACTACTTTATTTAATTTAGATTCTAATAGATGTTCATTCTGTGGATTTTTGTTGCAAAGCGGAATTGAACTTTTGGTAACTGACAAGGACAGTAAATTTAATTTGAAATACTTGCTTGAAGGTTATTTTGGTTATTATGTAAGTTTGGATTATTTTTTTCCTTTCTTTAATCATTTCTTAACTAAAACTATACCTATTTCTTAATAGGCGTTTGATATAATCCATATGTATTTTATTTTGAGAAGTCGTTGCAACTGTTTTTCGATGATAATCAACTGTTAAAATATCAGTAGGAGGTTGGAATTTATCTCCTAGTTTTTCGGCGGATATGTCTTTTGACGTAAACTTGTTCATTTGGTTGAAATAATTCAGGGGTATCAGGATTTTCATTAATTTGTGAATATAAAAGTTTGGCTCTATCTTTGTGAGTCGAAACATAATCAGTTATTAGAAATTTTTCAGATCTAAGCTAAAGGGGTCATTAGCGTAATATGTCCACTTATTACATCAATTGGTTTGTGATTTGTTGAAGAATGAATGGAGTGTTTATATGCCAAAATTGCGTATTTGATTTTTTGAGTAATTGATGTCTTTTCAAATTGTTGCTTGCTTAAAAGTTTATCCGAGCATGTAAGGCTCGGATAATGTGGAATGTAGTCTTTATATGCAACCATTAGATTGCGGATGATTATGGGATCAAAAACGAATTTTATTTTTGTGAAGTTGTAATAATTCTGTTACGACTGTATTTTTGAACTCAGTTCCATTATCGACTATTATTTGTGTAGGAATGCCATGATGTGAAAAGAAAGTTAAGAGATGGTCGCTAATTTCTGTTGCAGCTTTTGCGTTTAAACAATATGCCTGTTAGCATATTTAGAGTGCCATATTTAGAGACACGGTCTATCAGAGTAAAAAATTTACTTTTTTCCAAGGTAAACGTATCTAGATGTAGAATATCAAGTGGTTTTGTTAGAGTGGGTGTAATGTTCATCTCCATTTTAATGGGGGACGTTCATATTTGCTTTGTTGGCAAATTTCGATTGTTATTAATTAATTAATAATTGAAAATTAAATGACCCTGTATATTGTGTATGATGACAAATAATGATTCTTTTATAATTTGAGATAATAATACTATAGTTTCATCAGTGTGTTTGGTGCACGGCCCTCATAATTCACTATGAAAATAATGGTATATATTACACAAAGGCATTTGGAATCGATTGGAGCATGTATTACGAAACTCCTTCAGAGCATCAACATTTCAGATATTTCGTTACATTTTATCAGCTAATACGTGTTAATTTGATTTTGAATTAGTGATCGAAATACCTACATACAATCCGTACATTTCTTATGATATCATAAAATGTAATTGCATTAAATTCACTAAACACATACGAAACATCAGGGTAGAAACAATAAAGAGAACAAAACACTTCGGATCACTAACCTACAAAGACAGAGGAATTAGCACAAACACCGCCACCAAAATATATAAAGCTATTTGTAGACCCTTGCTAGACTTTGGACATATACTCATGACCAACGGAACAGAAAGGACAAAACGTTATACACAAACAACAGAACAAATTGCACTAAGACTAATAACACGATTAAACCGTATCCTTATACTTGGCGTTATCCAGTAGCCTGTTTTAAAATCTATATTTGCTTGTAATTCTTTTAAAATATCAAGGTCTATGAGACCATCAAACATAGTATGAAATTTAAATAAATAGAAATTTTATATTTTGTTCTCATGTAACTTGAATATTTTTTATGCAGGTATACTCACACTGAATTGATGAGCAGATTGTTGAAATATCGATGATACAACAAATGGATCATATTTAATATTTTTATATAAACAACAGAACAAATTGCAATAAGACTAAAAACACGAATAAGACACCCCCAAAACCCACTACACAACCCCCCCACCCAACTACTATGCGAACGCACAAACATGACAAAGATCTCGGAAAGACTCATACAGCTACAGACAAAATGGACAAACAACCCCTACAACTGGACCATACTGAATCCCCTTTGTCTTACAAGACCAACCAGACAATCCCGCTTCCGTTTCCCTACATTAACGCTACTCGAACACTTACAAACGCAACGGACTAGTGGACAATAAAATAATTTCTTCTTGCCACTGAAATCTTATTTATTTAATGGTATTGTTAACCTAGAATAAGAGAATTTTCATATTTGTTTTTTATTTAGATTAAGACTGCATGTATTAAACAAGGGCAGAAAGACCGATAGGTCGATAGCCTTTTTTAGAAATAAAGATGTTTACTACAACTGTAATTGCAAATGACCATTTTTCAAATAAAGTTTTGGGTCTTGCTTAATCAAAAAATAAATCGGAATTATTACATTTTTGTTTAGGTTTTTGAAAATAATGATTTACGAGTAATTAGTAAGTTTTTTTGGAGGTTGTTTAAGTTCAGTCCTTATTCATCGAATACAGGGTGTCACAACGGTGGAATAAAGTAAGTTAACTCTTACCCGATAGTATTTGTTTCTCAATTCTCATCGCCATACTGTAAAAGTACTAAAAGTGCATATTTTAAAAATATTCACAATTATACAGAGTGTACCTGAAAAGCTGTAGCGCACAAAATCAATTTTTTTTATTGGAACACCCTATATTTTATTATTATTAACAATGAACATTCGCATTTTCTTGGTGTTGATAATTAGAAAATTTCTCCGTCGTCTTTAGACACAAAGCTTCAAAATTGGGTGGGAGAAAGGACTATTTTAATATTCGGATTGCAAAACATTTGTCTTTGACAATAATTATGACCTCCTTGTAGTATCAAAGGCAAATATTTTGCAAACTAAATATTAATATAGCATTCCTTTCTCCTGCAAAATTTAATTTTTTTTTAAAAAGACGTCTAAGAAATTTGCGATTTATCAACACCACGAAAATGCAAATTTTCTTGGTTAAGGTTGCATAACAAGAACATATTTAATTTTTGTTCATATTTCACATCACAAAAATTAAATAAAATTTAAATAGGATTTGGAAAATTACATAAAATGTGTTGTCTTCGATTCTGTGCCATCAGAAAAAATGTTGCGCTGAAACTTTTCCGACGCACTCTGTATAATTGTAAATATTACTGGTTAAGCGTAAACTTACTTGACTCTGACGTAGGGACCTGTAAATTTCACGACTTGAGTTTGGATAGTTTGTTAAATATCGGAATATTTTAATGCGCTTAACCTGCGCGTTTTAAATAGTAAATATATTTAAAAATTTAGTGTATTTTAGTATATTTTTTGTTATAAAGTATATTAATTTTTTAGTAATAATTTAATAAGTAAGTTAGACAAAATATTAGTTAAACTTAAAATAAATCAATTATTTTGAAAACATTAAATTAATTTACACTGCTTCTAAAGTACGCACGGCCCAATGTCCAAATCATACAATTTGATTCAATAAAACCGAATTTTTTATAATTTTCTAATTACATATGTAAACATAAGCAATCTGAAGATACTTGCTTTCAAAAAGGACTAAATTTTTGTATCTAGTGCAGTTTAAATTACGTTAAGTACAACTTTATATGAAAATGTGCAATTTTTCATTTTCTACATCCTCATGAGAATATTTGTCAAAATATGGTTGAGTAAATATGAGTAAGTCCACTAAAGTAATTATATTTGAAATTGCATTCACTAAGTATCTTTATAACGAATAAATATTTAAATTCCACAGAACTAGTAGTAGTAGTAAACATCTTTATTTCTAAAAAAAGGCTATCGACCTATCGGTCTTTCTGCCCTTGTTTAGTACATGCAGCCTTGATCTAAACAAACAAATAAAGGTAAAAATTATCTTATTCTAGGTTACTAATTGAATAAGTTTAATTCCGGCAAACAGAGATCTTGGATTTATTGCCCAGTAGTCAGTTACTATTGTAAGCGTTCGAGTAGCGTTGATGTAGGGAAACGGAAACGCCACAGAACTATTTATACAGATATTCCTTAATTAGTTTAATTAATCGACACGATCATTGTAGGCGGTTTTTGCTTCATTGTGTGTGTTACAGCAGCCATTTAAGATGACAAATGTTCGCACTAATTTGGCCTCTTCTTCTGGTTTGCCTCCAGTTTTTCACGTTCCAAGCAAAACTCGCCGTTTAATTGACCATTGTCTTGCTGCAGAAACACAGGCCTGAACTGAAACTGCTCTTTGCTCTTTACAATGAAGAAATTGCTTCGTTTTTTATGGCATTTGTTGAAGAAACTCATTGCCGTTTTTGGGCCCTGAATGGGGGAAGATGTTGACGAGCGGAGCATTGGAATTTCCATTTGGAAAGTTGAAAGTTAATTGAATCTTTATGAGCTGATGAAATTCATGACTCAAGCTCTTCTTTTGCTCGTATGCGTTACGAAATCGTAAAATCCGCAGCTTTATGTCGGTCTAAGGTTAAGTCCTAATGTCGTCCTCTACTAGCTCCGACCCATAATTTAATTTCTTCACCGCTTCTCATAGAAGAAGTCTCGCATCGTTGCTTGCAGAGTGTGGACGTGCTGCGAAGCTGAATCGTGCGATATTTTGTGGTTGAATCGAACTGAAATTGTGCTCGTTATTGTGCGTTTTTCTGTTTAACATTTGAAACATTCCTTATCGGGCAACTACCGGGTTTGCGCGATAAGTGGAATGAATCCCGGAAGCTCGCTGGAATCCGAGTCGGACCGGGGCTCCCAAGGGAGCTACTGTCTAAGGCCCAGGACCAAGAAGAGGGGTAAGGTGCCCAAGTCCGACCCAACATCGCCAGCGTCACCAACCCCGGCTCCAAAAAAATCGGCGATGGCGGAGGCTGTAGGGGTGTCGCGGGCGACTTCAGCGGGCGCAGCGGATGACGGGTTCGTAGTCCCGCGAAGGACTGGGGCGTGGAGCACGCTGATTGTTGCTCCAGAGGCCTCCACGACGCTGAAAAACCGCTTTGCGCCCATCCAGCCGCCAATCGTAGATGAGCCTCCAACACTTCCCAACACCATCGTAGGGACTGAACGGGAAGCAGTTGCTGAGAGCCCTGCGGCAACTGCAAACAAGACCAAGAAGGCAGAAAAGCCGCCGCCAATTGTGATCGCTGGAAAACCCAGCTATCACACAATGCTGATCGGTAGTATAAAAGGAATCACCAGCCAGCCTTTCACGCTGAAGTACACGAAGGCTTCGTTAATCGTGTACTGCACCAGCATTATGGACTGGGCGGCGGTGAAACGATCCCTGGAGGAGGACAAGATCCAGTTCCACACTTACGCCCTTTCGTCGGAAAAAACCCACGCGTTCGTCCTGAGGGGCCTGGAGGGGAATGTCGATCCGACTGCCATAAAGCAGGATCTGGCAGACCAAGGACTGGAAGTGAGAAGTGTCTTCAAAATGAAGACACTTTTCAGGCCGTTCTACCTGGTCGTCACCAGCGACAAGGCAACCCTCCGAAGGCTTAACGCCGAGGCCAGGGTGGTGTGCAGTGTCAGGGTTTCGTGGGAAACCCGCAAAAACCGGAAGACCCTGACACAGTGTCGTCGATGCCAGGGCTGGGGTCATGTCTCCGGGAACTACCATCGGGACTTTAAATGCTCCCGATGCGCTGGGGGGCATGAAATCACCGCCTGCCCCGTTGGGGCTACATTAAAATGCGCTAACTGCGGTGGGCCTCATCGTAGCTTTGACGAGGCTTGCCCAGTATACATTTACAAACAGGCGCAATTCCCGGCGGAGAAGCAGCGTTTCGTCCCTGCTCCTCTTCCAACGAGGCCAGCCTGGGGTCAAACCAGTCGAGCCCCTGGCCCGATCCACCCTTCACCCCTAAGCAGCAGGACCATGGCGCCAAGTCACGCCAACAGGACCATGCTGCCCCCGCCACCGCCTTCATTAGCGGAGTTTCCTCCGCTGAGGCAGCACGAAGCTGTCCCGACGAGCTCCGCCCACCCAGCCCATGGTATAAATGGGAACGCGGTGGCCAAGCTGGGCAGTGTCCAGCGGGAATTCGCCGAGCTGTCGTCGCAAATCAACTTGGAGGAGGTGATCAAGGCGGTAAGATTTTACAGCGCTGCATTGAGGGGTTGCGTCTCGACGACAGACAAATTCCTGGTCTCAGCGCAGTTCTTCAATGAAGATATTAACAGCTTCGATTTTTAAGCCCTGATTTTGCCAACTGTGCCCTATGAGGATAGGAGAATTGAACTCATGCGGACGCCGGAGTTGTCTCGGTGAGTTCGTGCACTTCCTTCGGACCGAGGATATCGACGTGGCGTTGATTGTCGAAACATGGTTGCGCCCCGGGGATATACTTAGGATTCGGGGGTACAGGCTCGAATGTGCCGATAGGCCCGGTTTAAGGGGAGGGGTGGCCATAGCGGTCAAAACGTCAATTCCATACAGGAGACTGCCACACAGGCAGTCATCAATAGAGAACGTCGGCGTTGAACTTCCTGATGGAGTTTTGATCTACTGTGGCTATTTCTCCACCGTACGCTTACAGGCCGCTGATGTCGATCCATTCTTCATAAACACCAATAGGGTGTTGCTAATGGGAGATTTCAACGCCCGCCATCCACTATTCAATAACCCTGGACATAAAAACGCAGCCGGCAATTTTCTAGCCGACTACGTTCGCGACAATGGCCTACTCGTTATGCCCACTTCATCCCCAACGCATTACCCGAACATTGGAGGGAATCCATCCTACCTCGACTTCGGAATTGCCAAAGGACTCACCAATCTCACGGAGATGGTGGTTATAGACGCCCTCAGCAGTGACCATTTGCCCATTTACCTCGACATTAGGGATTTAAAGCGCACACAAACTAACGACTTTCGATATTCATACAAAAATTTCGATTTTCGCTAATATCGAAAACGACTACAAGACCTGACGTGTATTCCGGGCCAGATTGATACTGTCGAAGCTCTAGAGCATGCGTTAAAAGGTCTGACCAGGAATATACAACGGACACAGCAAGCTTTGGCCAAAAAAGTTCCGAACAGACCGCGGCGCAACAATCGCATCGCAATCGACAGCGCGAGACATCCAGAGCGAAATTTCCGCATACAGGAATTTTACCTGGGCGGAAAAATTGCGAAATTTATCTCCCCGTGATAATTCTTTGTGGAAACTGCCGAGAAGCCTACGAAAAGGCTACGAGCAAGTCCCCGCTCTTGAAAAAGAGGGGCGGAGTTACATTACCACCAGCGACAAATGCGAGCTGCTCGCCCACTTTTTGGCAGAAGTACACAAGGTCCAACCAGCCCTTCAGGATAACGAAATAGAAAGACAGACCGCTGTTTTTGTAGAACGGAAGTATCCTATGCCACCCTCGATTTTGCATTCCTATCTAACAACCCCGTCGGAGATACAATCGTGTCTTCGGCACCTCCCTAGCCGAAAAGCCCCCGGGCAAGACGGCATCCCTTATTTACTCCTCAAAAACTTACCGCGGAAAACTATTGTGCGAATAGTACAAATAGTCAACGCAGTCCTTAAATTGCAGAACTTCCCACAGGACTGGAAAAACGCTGTAATAATCCCCATCTTAAAGCCGGGCAAAAACCCGACCGAACCCGCCTCTTATAGGCCAATTTCCCTCTTGAACACCCTCGGCAAATTAACCGAGAAGGTCATCCATTCGAGATTACAGGCAGCAGCTGAGCTTCGAAGTTTAATCCCGGATGAGCAGTTTGGCTTTCGACCAAGACACAACACAACACTGCAGACTGCTAGGATCGCAACGGATGCCTATGCAGCATTTAATAAGCTTCAAAGTACGGTTATGCTGCTTCTCGACATGCAAAGGGCCTTTGACACAGTCTGGCACACAGGCCTGCTGTACAAGTTGTTTGCCGTACATTCACTGCCACTCTACCTAGTTTCCCTGATAGCGTCTTACCTAAAAAACCGTTCCATCCAGGTGAAAGTGGAGAATTCCACTTCTGCCAAAAGACGCATCGCGGCAGGAGTACCACAAGGAACAGTGATTTCGCCGCTGCTGTATACATTGTACACAGCAGACATTCCAAAACTTCCCACTACAAAAATAGCACTATACGCTGATGATACGGCTATCTACGCATCGTCTTTTTATGCTCAGGCTGCGAAATCTCGCATTGCACATCACCTGAGTTTATTGACGCCGTATTTTGACAAATGGAAACTTAAAGTGAATCCCAGGAAGACGAAACTTATTATCTTTTCGCGCAAATTCACTAACAACAAAATCTAATCACCACTCGTGGTCCAAAATACTCCTATCAAACCAACAAAAGAGGTGAAATACCTGGGATTCAAACTAGACGCCCGACTCCATTTCAATAAGCATGTTGACTATGCTGTACAAAAGACTGCCATGGCCCGAAGAAAGTTGTACTCTCTTCTGACGCCAAATTCTTTCCTATCACCTCGAAATAAACTTCTGCTCTACACCTCCACTATAAGGCCCATACTGACCTACGGCTCCCCTGTCTGGCACTCTGTCTGTGATTCCACGAGACGACGTGTTCAAAGGACCCAAAATAGGTTCCTAAGAGGCGTCCTATCGGCTGACAGATACACCAGAATAACCGAAATGCACGAAGCTACAGGGATGGCCTATATAGCCGACTATATAGATACCATCGCTGAAAAATTTTATCATAGCGGAGTGCAAGGCTCAGTCCTCACGCGAAATATCACCCAAGTAAGAGCAAACGATCGCCCAACCCATGGTCCCCTGTATAAGCGACTTCCCATATTTTATGAGGATTTTGTCCCTGACAGTACGTGACGACAAACAAACATTGCCTGCCAGTTGCAGACAGTCGTTTCTAGCAGGCTGGAAACGCACAAATCCAACATAACGTGACTTGACGGGTTCGTCCTGCCTCGTTCTGGCTGGTGTTGGCTGGTTCTTGCACCGATTGGGGCGGGGGCGGATGGATTTGGTCATCTAGTTGAAACTGCCGGCGGTTAACGCCAGGGCTGACAGTATCAAACTTAAAGGTCGAAGCAAAAGGGGTTTTTGGCTTCCCATCAGGAAGACCTTTTTTCCTTAATGAATGCCCCTCGAATAAAACCAAAACCGCCACTTCAAGACTATCTCCTGACGTTGTCGTGCGTATGGCTAGCTCGGGAATGTCCATGTTAGGGCACTGCCCAGGTAATGGACGACTTAGCGCGCCTATTTAGATCATGGGCAAAGAGCAACCGGCCGAACATCTGGCTAGACATGGGAGTTATGTTTGTTAACTTTGTTTGTGAATTTTATTAATGGGAATGTTCAATAAATTTTTATCTATCTATCTATCTCATAGAAGAAATTTCTGAAGATGCCAATAATTTTCATTGTAATCTAAAATGTACTCCATTCGACATGACGAAGTCTGCAGATCAATATCTTCTTTATCTTTCAGTTTCTTTACTGTTTTTCATGAAAACAATATACCAATTCGAGATAAATGCAAATAACTACACTACTAAATAACTGCACTTTCAACGAAAACTAGTATTTTAATGTTCTAGTAATGAATAGATGCATTTCTACTTCGTTAATATCTAGTTCGAAATAGGGTCATAAATCAGTTTCATAACAACTACCATTTATTTTATAATTTTTAGATTATGGTCACAAATGCCCGACTCCAGGACCATCGAAACCACCACTGCCAGAACCGTCAGAGCACATGTGCTTAGTTAGAGCGAAATCTAGAGTCAGGAAAATGGCTACTGTCATTCATCAGCACGTCGTTAATAAGTATTAAGTAGTCGAAGCTAAGTCGAACGTAGAAAACACGAAATAAGCTTATCAGTAAACGGTCTTTTTTATGTTAAGTCACTCTTTAGATCATTCCATGCAAATAAAATACATATTTAACTTTGTTTTACTTTAGCATCCTGCAATCTGAATATTTATTTTGAGTTTGGCTGTCAATCTTTTTAATCGTTGTGGAGATCAGGGTAATGGATCTTGCAAATCAAAGTTGTTTTTGATGTTTCTGTCTTAAATTGTCATTTATAGTAGTAAACATCTTTATTTCTAAAAAAAGGCTATCGACCTATCGTTCTTTCTGCCCTGTCATTTATATTTGCCTCATATAACTGTTATTGCATATGTTGTATATCTACATATTCTTGATACTATTTTCTATAGTTCTGTATTTGATAGAATAGCAGTATTTTTCGTCACAGCTCTCAAGAAGTTTTAAAAGCCGGACCAGTTACGTCCTATGAATAAAAAACAGCTTGCACGAATGATTCATTCAAGTCAAGAACCAATCAATTGATCCTGATGGCGGTATTATGAAACCGCCAAAGATCTAGAAACAAAAGGATTTTGTTGAGACCAGAAAAATGAACAATTTTAAAAGAAACTTACTGTATGAACAACAAACGTCAAACTAAATGCAGAAGGCCTGTACTTTTTGAACTCCTGTTTGCTGAACTGTGGATACCTGGATTGAGTAGAACCAATTTAATAAACTCGACGTATATTCGAAGTATTGGAGACGTTCAACGCACATGCCATCAGAATGAAGATTGGAAACTCTAGGGATTTACAATCCTGAAGCACAGATTATCTGGATTGAGTGGGGTATTCTGTTGTTTCATAAGCTGCTAAAGGAATAGAAAAAACGAGTGAATGATTTGAAGCCGTTGAAAAAAGGCATTCATCAGAGTGCCAATAATGCAGGGTGAATCAGCTGTAAAGGTACAAAATCTTGAATAATTGTAGTCTTGAAATTTCAACGGACAATGGCCAGGCCAAAGGACATAGAATGTACTGTTTGCAATGTGAACGGAAACAGTACAGAACGGCGTTGTTAATTGAGCCATTTTCTATAGTACACCGTTGCCACAGATTCAGCTCAATTAATTATCGCTATGTCTTTTCTTGATAAGTTTTGTCACTCATGCAGTCTTATGTCTAAGAAGCCAATAGGAATTTGGCATCATATAACATTACTTGTCTTGTTTACTGTTAGACATAAGCTTCTATTAACCATTTGGCATAGTTGTCTATTATTTGATTCAAATATTGTATCGTAGACTCTTTTATTTTGGATGTTTGAAGTTTTTGAATTTGTGAAACTTTATATTTATTTTTTTTTATTGGTTGGAGTTTTCTTACAATTGTCTCACACTATATGACTTAGTATGTTTCTTGGTTTTCGGTATTTGCTGCTTATTCCCTGGCAACGCTTTAGACCATTGTTTCATTCACGTCCGATTCATTTACGTCCAAAACACGTAGAACCGATGTCTGGCGTATAAGGCAGGGTCTACCTAAAGCCTTACTGACGAGTCCAATAGGTAGACCCGGGACGAAACGCAGGGCTCATCACATAACACCATAATTAGTGACAATAAAATTGACTGAAAAACCCAGGAATATATTGGAATGAATTATCGTTAATGTTTCACCAAATAGAACTATGCTGAAGAGGCTACTCTGTGAGAAACACTCACCTGATGAATAATTTTCACACTAGCACGAGGTGGTATCAACTGATGCTGGATCTCAACAAGCACTAATAGTACTGCCATCCATTTGGACATATTTATTTTCAATTAAGATTTTCCATCTTTTAATTGCTCTTATTCTACGGGTCCTTAATGCTAACATCATTTAGTAATTGTATCTAACATCTTGTGTCCTATTCTACCTTAACCTAACTTAACCTAACCTAACCTAATCTTACATCATTTCTGCTTCCTAACTAACTTAATGCTAGTCCATGGTCCTCGTTGTATTGCTGGAACTGGTCATCGCGTGTGTTCCTCGTCTTCTTCTTAAACTGTGTCCGCAGGAAGCAGTCTGAGGTCACATTGGAACTTTTTGGTGCAATAATCCCTGACTGTGGGATTCTTGCTTTGCCGGGCCTTGTCCAGGCTGTTAAGCCCTGGATGTGGTCCAGCAGGTCTTCTATATGCAGGTCTCTTTGGAGGGTTGTATTTCTCACAAAGTACGGGGCCTTGGCTGATATCCTCAGTATTCTGTTTTGAATCCTTGCCAGCTTTTGTTTCTGGCTGGTGCTGGCCGTGGACCACGCTGGTTATCCATAGGTCAGCACTGGGCGGATTAGCTGCTTGTAAGCTCTGACCTTTGTTCGCAGGAAAAGCTTACATGTCAGCAGAGGATAGTAGGCCTGGAGCAGGTATCTTGCCTTTGCTTTGGTTGCTGTCATGTGCTCTTCCCATAATAGTCACTTGTCGTAGATAAGTCCAAGATAGATTATCTTGGACTTCCAGGGTAGCCGCTGTCTTGCAAGTTCTAGCTGGCCGGACATCATCTGCGTAGATGTAGCACTCACTGCCACAGGGAACGGCACTTACATGAAAGAGAAACTCCAAAGACATCTCGGCCAGGTCCAGAAATTGAGCAGGAAATGGAAAATGGAGTTCAATGCGGTGAAGACGCAGGCCATTCACTTCACCAGACCACGTCTCCAAAATCCGCCCGACCAGCTAGAGCTTGCAGGACAGCTTGGGAATACAGTGCTGTATTCTTGGTAGTAGGGGAGTCTGCCATGTAGATATTGAAGAGTGTAGGGCCCAGCACTGATCCTTGCGGTACTCCTGACATCATCGCTTTGCTTACTGAGAGCTGACCATCGACTTCAACCTGGAAGCTGCGTCCAGATAGGTAACTGCTGATGAGGTTTTTTTGGTGCCCCGGAAAGCCAGCTATGATCATCTTGGCTAGCAGGGCCTGGTGCCAAACTTTGCCAAACGCCTTTGACATGTCTAGGAAGACAGCTCCTAGACCATCTCGGCGGTTTAACTTTTGCTGGATCCTTGTTGTGAGCCGGGCTGTGAGTGTGGTGGTGCCATGGCCCGGCTTGAATCCTGGATGTGGTTCAGGATACATCTTTCCATAATTTTGCCCATCATGGGTAGTAAGCTGATGGGCCTGTATGACTTAAGCAGCTTCCTGTTTGCTCTCCTTTTGGGCACCAATACCACTATTGCCTTCTTCCATGTGGTAGGGAAATATTGAAGTTCCAGGATTGCATTTGCCACTGTGGTGAGGTCCTCAATTGTTGTTTCCGGTAATTTCCTGAGAACCTCATTAGAAATTTCATCATGTCCTGGGGCCTTTTTCTTCCTTGCCCCTTTAGCTTTGCGCAGTGGCATTATCGTAACCAATGAGGTCTATCCGAGGTGCGATTATTGTTGGAAGGCGACACAAATAGAGAATTCACAAAGTGAAAAATATATTATTGGTTAAAGTCGACACCCCCTTCCCCGTGGGCTTCTGGCGGGCAACGACTGACAGGCAATAAGTCGGGGTTCTTTTATGGGTCTTACAACGCAATAAGCTCCTGCCTACGGCCAAGAGGTGTAAAAGAAGGACTGGGTACCCCTCTGGTGGTCGGAGGAATTTCGGCCAAAGCTCCTGTTCTGCTCCGGGTATATCATGGAGGACGGACTCGGACTCCAGCATGGAACCTGGAGAGAGAGGATCCTGGAAAGGATAAGGCAAGAATCGCCAAAAGATGAAGCGTTTGCTGGATTTTTGGAGGAACAGCTGGAATCACTCGAGAACGCGGTGGACTTCTGTCAAGAACTGTTGCCTAAGGTCAACAAGGAAGTTAGAAAATCCTTTACAACGCACGTCCTTAAGCTGAAGGAGCTGACTAAGGGCATAAAGGATACAATACTACAAATATTCAAGCAAAATAATGAACAAGTAGAAGAAATTAAGAGCATGATAAAAGCTCAGAATGTAAAAATCAACGAAATTCAAAAAGAGCAAAAAGCGAATAAGGCTCCAGCCTCTATGCCAACCACCTATGCTGGAGTGGCTTCTGCCACAAGTAACCTAGTAAGGGTAGCGGGAATAAGGAAACCAATAGCAACTGGCAAGACATATAAGATACAAATCTCCTCGGATGGCGGTAACGTCACCGGAGAAGAACTCAAGAAAACCACCATGTAAACAATTAAGCCGAAAGAGGTTGGGTTCAAACCCAATCGAACATACGCCACAAAGGACAATAAAGTCAGTAAAGAGGCATCGAATGACTGTATAGACAAAGTTAAAAATTGTGCTGCTCTCAAGAACCTGAAAGTTCAAGTAAAAAGCCTAAATAAGTTTCTTCCAAGATTGGTAATCTTTAATGTACCATCAGACATTAGCCAAGACGCACTAGTACAAGAAATAATCTCCCAAAACAACTTAGAAGGAGTAGAGGAAATTGAAATTAAGCCAGTTTATAAACTCGGACCTAGGAACAAACATTTTGTTCACTGGACAATTGAGAATCACTGGACAACAGAGACAGAATTGCAAAAATCAGGATAATCCTATTACACATGAAGACATTTTTCCTAGATTGGCATTCGTGCAAAATCGAAGACAAAGTGTATATATCCCAATGCTACAATTGCCAAGGGTACGGACATATGGCTCCCAAGTGCAGGAATAAGGCAGCATGTGGGTACTGCTCGGAGGAGCATGACTCGAGGACTTGCCAGAAATGCATAAATGTATTCTTTGCGTAAAAGCAAAAATAGAGGACAACAAACCGTCCCAGGGACGCAAAATGTACTGCATACAAACGCAGGATGGAGAACTACGTCTCCAATGTTGACTACGAAATCCATGATTAGTAGCTTAAATATACTGAAGGTCTTCAGAAAGAGCCAGAAGAAGATTACCAGACTTCGGCGAACAGTCGACAGAGGACAATCTCCTGATGCTAAGACCAGGCCGCCTATAGAGTTCCTAACGGATACTGGAAACTCGGACAACCTCGCCGAGTTCGTCAGACACTGATGGTAAGAGCAGAACAGTAACCTTAAGGTAAAGCGCAAAGTCAAGACCCAAAACAATGTAAACCAACTTGCTTGCAATAAATGGGGAAATCTCTCAAATTCAATCAATCCAAAAGTGCATATTAAAAATGGACAAGTCTTAGTAGCACATAAAGGAGGGTATTTGGAACCTCCTGGGGAAACCCACAATCAGGTGGACCCCATCTCTTAATTCTATTGCACAGTTGTTGGAAGCAAGTCGGCAAATTAATGTTGTAACTTAATAAATAAATAAAGAGAATCAATTCAATTACATATATTAACTCATATTTTGCCGACAAGTCCCAATAACACACCTTTCCAATCCTTTCGGGGGCACTTTCAGATCCCTTCAGGGTCTGGGAGTGGTACGAGGGAGGTGGGACCCCCCTTTCTTTCTTCTTCTTCCTTGCCCCCTTGATGATGTCCTGGATGATCTCACTGGTGACTTTCTTGACTTGTGTTGTCTGCCAGTTTTGGAAGTGGGCGGCTACTATGTTTTCCACTTCCTCTTCTTGGTCTGGGTGATCAACCAGGTTTACTTTGCACTGGAGCTCTAGATGATGGGTGGTATTGGCTGTCTTGGTCCTGTGTTGAGGTTCCTGGCCATTTTCCAACGCTCAGTGGTAAACTCATCAGCCTCTACTTCGTCCATGCGAAGTCAGGAACCTTGGAAACCTGCGAGTCAGGGTCGAGTCACAACATGCAAAAAGCCAAACAACGCAGTGCTACAAATGTCAGTTATTTGGACACGGCCAGTTCAAACGTACCGCAGAGGCCAAGTGCGTCAAGTGTGCAGGAAAACATGAAACCAGGGAATGTCAACTCCCTCGGGAAAAGGCTGCAAAGTGCGCCAACTGCGGAAGTGCCCATCCAGCCTCCTACTCAGGATGCGAAGCCTGCGCAAAAAGTCAGCAAGCAGCCTTCAGTGCTGCGATCGAACTCCTTTGATATCTTCCTGGATCGCAGCCTGGAGACGGTTGACGTGCCTTTTTAAGTATGGGTCCTGTGTCTGCATGGCTCTCTGTCGTAGTCGGTTTTTCTCTCTGATTTTGGCTTTTAACCAGGGAGGTATTTTGTCTTCTTGGTTGACTGCTATGACATATTGACTTGTTGAGGCTGCCAGGGCATCTTTGATTTCCCTGGTGAGCTTTTCGACTGCCTGGTCCAGGTCTACCTCTGTTGTGGGCGGCTGGATCCTGCTGGAGCTTTGTTGTTGGGGCGGAGTTTAGTTTAAGTTCGCCCCCAGGCTTCAGGTAGTCTACAAATCTTTCTGGGAGGTAAAACAAAACACGTGCCTGTGGTGTCTTCCCCGTAAATCACTGGCTATTGCTTTGAGCCGCTCTTTTATAGCTTTCACAATGTCATGCTAGCGAGGTTTATGGTGTTAACGTATAAATCGAACTTTCCAAATGCGACATCCTTTGTCCATTTGGGCGCCCTCTTGGAATTTATTAGTTTCCTTCATCATTTTTCTTACGTCTTACATTTATTTGTTTGTTGATCTCCGACTCTTAGACTCTCTGTAGCATTTTGGTATACGTGAATTACGTATATCGAACGACGAAGAGACTTTTAGAAAAGGTTTATTTCATTAATACAACTTGTCAGTTTGAATGTTAGAACGAAAATGACTTATACAATGGTTATATTAAAAATGTAATATTTCTTAAAGTCTATTTGTCAGCAGTTCCCATAGTTCAGGTGTGAACTATTAGACCTTGACGGCTTCGAGCGGAAGATGGCTGCTACGTCAGCGGTTCCCATGCAGTATTTGCAGTATCAGTAGATACTACATATGTAACTCGTGTTTAACTATCTTTGTGTAACGGCGGTCTATTCAGCATTCCGTTAGAGCTTTGTTAGTGCGTTTGTGTTAGTTAGAACATTTTATGTTAATTTATTGTGTCAAACACTTTTTCGTGATCCACAAATATCAATACCAAAGGTTTATTGTATTCGGTATACTTCTGAATCAAATCTTTTATTACCAGTAGGTGATAGTTTCTGCCATATCCAGACATAAAACCTGCCCGTTCTCGTGGCTGGTAAGGCTGTAATTTATGTGTTAGTCTTTTTGTGATCATCCATGTAAAGAGCTTATAGACATGAGACAGTAGGCTTATAGGGCGATAATTTGAAAGGTCAGTAATATCTCCTTTTCTGTGCAGCAGAATTACCTCTGCGCTGCTCCACTCAGTTGGCGTGGCGACAACGCTGCTTATTACATGAGGGGTAATCATGTAATATCTACTGTTAATGAGATGCTCATATTACCAGATCTTAGTGTAATTGGCTTACTGTTGAAAATACCTTACGATACCAGTAACCAGTTGTGTCAAAAGGACTTTAATCTGGAGGTACATATTAAAGGAAAATCATTGGGAATTCCTATAGATGTTTTGAGATAGAACAAAAGCATGCGAACTGTAGGAGAAAGGCCAGATCAAAACGATGTTAATCTGCACACACAACACGAGCAGCAAACAACGATAAGGTTACCTAAATTAGATTTATTAAAATTTGACGGAGACCTGGAAATGAGGCCAGCCTTTTGGGAACAGTACATTCAAGTGATTCATAACAATAAAGACCTGGATAATCTTGCAAAATTCCCAGATTTGAGATCTCTGTTATCAGCACGTATAGTGATATAGAACTTTCAAAATCAGAACACGGACAATCTGAACGAATTGTGGACTGTTATGTGCAAAGACTATGTAACATACCACCAGTAAAATGCGATAAAGATGATACTGGTTTACGTCCATTATACAACACGGCTTCATCAATTACGCGATCGTTGCAATCTTTGGGCACATCGCCTGATCAATACGGTTTGATGGTAAAATCGATTTATTTCAAAATTTCCTGGGTTTCAGTCAATTTTATTGTTTATTATTTAAAATGTTACAAATACATTTCGGTGTCTTTATCCACCATCATCAGTTTGTCTAAAATATACATTTTACATTTATTATCAATTTAATTAAGAAAAAAAACACATTCACAAAATTAACCTATTATAATTCAAATCACACACATATTAAAAAGTACAATTTGGGACATTTGTTCTCAGGTGATGAGTCGGGATAAACATGTTCGGGAAAAGACTAGAATCTATTGTTTAGAGATCTAAATTTGACTTACGTATATAGTTGCTACCAACTTCACATTTGACTGGTCACTGAATGTTCCATATTTTATTCGATATCAAGCGAGCGAAACAAAAAAACTGTTTATCTTTCGTCTTTTCTTTGCATTCTAGGAATTGCTTGGCAATTTTTCAATATCAGCTGTTTACATTTCATTTACCTGGTTCAATCAGTTCATACATGCGATCATCTAATTAGCGTATGATACACAGAGCTAAGATTGTCTGTATCTGATCTGAAATTTATTGCATTCTGATGTTTCTTAATTTGTATCATTTCATGGATTCTTCTCTTATTATAGTTTTCCTCATTGATCAATATTTGTGTGTTATCGAAATCAAAATCATGCAACTTTTGTTGTGCATGTTGTGCTAATGCTGTTGCATTTTCGCTAACCTTTCTTAAGCTATACTTATGTTCGTATATTCTTTTCTTTAAATATTGCCCTGTTTGTCCTATATATGTGTTGTCACAGTCCAAACAGTCAATCTTGTATATTACGTTAGGTGTGTCCTATCTTCTTATCGCTTCTAGGCTTAAATTTTGTAAAACACTCTTTTGCTAAGTTGTTTTTAGTTTTCTCCGCTATAGTAATATTATGCGGTCTTAAAACATTTTTTATTTTTGTTTTGATTTCTGGTATGTGCGGTAATGATACATACTTGATTTCACCCTCTTTTTTCTTTTTTATATTATTTATGTTGTTCCATTTATTTGTATTGTATATTTTGTTAATTCTTTGTTTTATAATTGGTTCGAAGAATTCTTTGGGATAGTTGTTCATTATTAGTACCTTTTTTATTTTTTCAATATTTTTTTGTCTGTATCCATAATGTGATAATTTTATCGCTCTATCATTAAGAGCTGTTACCACACTTTTTTTTATATTGAATAGGTGCATATGATTGGTAATTCAAGTATCTACCAGACCACACATCTTTTGTGTACCAATTTGTTTTTATTTCCCCATTATTGTCATACACAACCGTCACATCCAAAAAGCTTAATGACCCGTTTTTGTCCTCCTCAATGGTGAATTCAATGGTTTCATGGAATGCATTAAACTTATCTAGTGTGTATTGAATTTTTTGGTTTGGCAGGCACATTATGCAGTCATCCACGTATCTTTTAAAAAATCCACATTTAAAGTTCAAATCAGGTATTAGTTTTTCTTCCAGACTCTCCATTACAAGGTTTGCGAAATCCTTTAAACTTATCCCTAATAATCCTTAATTAAAACTAAGTCTCTGTCTTCATCAGCTAGGGACGTTAAATAAAGCCGAAGCTCGTCGCCAACCTTACCTAATTGATCTATACCGAACAAAAGTTTGCTGGGTGTTTTCCCAGTAGCACGACATACCGTATTGTTTAACGCAAATTCGGCATCTGCTAGATGTCTATCCCATTTTGTCGGATCGCCAGTTATTTTAGACAAAATAGAATTCAAAGTCTTATTAAATCTTTCTACTTGACCGTTTGCTCTTGGAGTGCCCGATGCAATTAAGACCTGTTGAACAGATTCATTTTCTAAAAACAGCTTAAATTGTCCTGAAGTGAAAGTTGTCCCACGATCTGAAATTATTCGCCTTGGTTTGCTATATGTTTGGAAATACGATGTCAGATGACGTATGCTTTCTTCAGACTTGGTAGACTTACAAGGATACAACTTCAAAAACTTGGTAAAACCATCAATTATCAACAGAATGTACTTATAACCTTTACCCGTCTTTTCCAAAGGTCCGTAATGATCTAAATGCAGGGTTTGGAATGGCAAATTGCTCTTTGGCAAACTGTGCAAATAACCCTCTGGTTTGCCACTAATTGGGGAATATTGAATACATTTTAGACATCTGGCGATATAATTTTTAATCTTATTACTCATATCAGGAAACCAGTAGACCTTTCGAATATTCATCAGGACTTTCTCAAGACCAACATGGCCTAAATCATCGTGGCATGTACGTATTACATTATCTTCCAAGGATTGAGGAACAAAGAATAGTAATTTATTATGTTTATCTTTACGATACACCAGACCATCTGGCAGCTCAAAAAAATCATCCCCACCGTCATTGAGTTTATCCCTGATTACGGAAATATCTGGATCGCTGTCTTGCTTAACGGCCAGCGTCCGTTCGAACGACATTTCTTCTAACACAAAAACTCCATGACAACGACTCAATGCATCAACATGCGAGATTCTTTTCCCAGGACGATGCTCGATAGTATAATCATAATTTTGCAACAGCATTGCCCATCGAGCTATGCGGGGGTTAATGGTCTGTTTACTCAATGTGAGTCTAAAGCTATCGCAATCAGTTATAATTTTGAATTAAATTCCAAATAAATAAATGTGAAACCGTTTGAGAGCATAAACCACTGAAAGTGTCTCTAATTCGAAACTGTGGACTCCGCCTGTGAAGTCTTGTGGCTATAGTAAAAAACCGGTTTAAAATGATTGTCCTCTTGTCTTTGCAGTAATATAGCTCCAAATCCACTTGAACTGGCATCACAGTGTAACTCAGTTTCAAGTTTTGGGAATATACCGTTAAGATTGGAAAGCTTGCTAACCTCGATTTCAAAATCTCAAATGCCTAATTTTCGTCAGGTCCAAATTTAAATGCGGCATTTTTCTTAATTAGTTCGTAAAGAGATTTGGCGATCAACGAAAATTGAGGAATAAAGCGTCGAAAATAAGAGGTATGGCTCACAAATCGGTGTACTTTTTTAGTGGACCTAGGTATAGGATAGTGAATTACCGACTCGACATTCTCTAAACTTGAACGAATTCCATACTGGTTAATGAGATAACCCAAATAGGTAATTTCAGAAAGCAAAATAAAAACATTTATCTAAACGGAATCTAAGCTTATATCGACGGGCTAAAATAAATACCCGAGACAGAATTTCAAAATGATCAACAAGATTGTTGGTAGCAATCATTATGTCGTCAAGGAAAAGTAATATTTTATTTTCCTTAATTAAAGAACTGAATATCTGATGAGTGCACCTTTGAAATACTTTTGGTGCGTTTGTGAGACCCATTGGCATCATAACATATTCAAACTGACCGAAACAAGTTACAAAAGAAGTATATTTAATTGAGTTTTCCGCGACCTTTACGTGATGAAAGCTATTTTTCAAATCTAAGGTAGTGAAGAATTTTTTATTACGAAGCTGGTCCAAATGGTCGTCTATTAATGGCGTTGGAAAATTTTCCTTAATTGTAATTTTGTTAATTTCGCGGTAATCAATGCATAACCTCATTTCACCATTTTTTCTTTTGTACCAAAACAATGGTGTTTGCATATGGCGAAGTGCTAGGCCTTATAATACCGTCTCTCAATAATTTATCAAAAATATTGCGTAATTCAGTTTTTTCAACATATGCCAACCTTCTCGGACGAAATGAAATTGGGGTGTCATGTTTCAAATCAAATTTCATATGAAAGTTGGGGTCTAAAACATCGGTTCCCCATTTTGCAACATATTCGTCTTCATATAATCTAGTCAACCCACTCGAAAACGCTTGATCAACTGAAGGGCAAATGTTTAGAATATCGCCAATTGGTGTAGACTGATCAAGTTCAATGTGCATGATTTGATTTAAATGATCTTCAACATTATGTTCTGGGGTTTTTCGAAGTGCGATGACTACCGGATATTCTAAGCTAACAGAAATGTTTTTGTTACTCAAAAAGTCTCGACCTAATATTGTTGCATATGACATAGTTCCATATGGGACCACAAACAATTTGACATGCACTGGAATGCCGTTAATAATTGCCTCAGTGTTGAATGAACCGAGAATTGTTAACTTCGAATTATTGATTCCACTGAAATTATAATTGTTAAAATCTTTATCATAAATAGGTGCGTGCTTCGCCTTATTTAAACCAATAGGACTTCCTGAGTCAATTAATGCTATCAGGCTAAAATAGGACTTACATTGCCCGATCTCCACCTGGTTTTCTAAATTAACTGTGTATGCACTCACCAATTGGGGAGGTTCTTGAATTACATTCATACTCGATTGCGCATTTGAAAATTGTCTCTGGGTTTGTAATGGTCCAGCTTGGGTTTTGCTTCGCCGTGGGCAGTCGAAGATTTTGTGGTTGAGTTCTCCGCATTCAAAACAAGATCCCTTGAGCCTTCGAGGCTTAGGGTACCCATTGGCGCGGTGTCCCACCTTCTTGCAGTTAAAGCAACGTTCTTCTTGAATGCCAGGCTCCTGCTTTTCCACTTTCACTCTGGCTGCTGGGCCATATGATACTGCTTTGGGCAATTGATCCCCTCTTGTGATGTTTGACATAACTCGCAACATTTCGTCCAAACTTGTGAAACACTTCATACGAGCCTGGCTCGACAAACTGCAACTGTCGAAGGCATCAATGAGGTACTCAATCAAGTCTGACGAACTTAGACTAATCTCATTTCCTAACTTCACTTTTTCGTGAAAATATTGAGCAAATGGTTCGTTTCTTTTCCACTTTCTCATCTCAAAAGATCTACACAAACGTATTTTGTCTGGCCGTGATGAAAACATCTTCAATAATTCTCCCTTAAATGTCATCCAGTCCATTGTTATGTGGTCAATACGGGAATGGTACCAATCTTTTGCGACATCAGTTAACTTGCCTATAGACAGCAGTTGCATAACATTGTTAGGTACCCCATACACGCGCTGTACTGTATCAAGTTTCTGGATCCAAGAATCAACATTTTGACTTGAATTTCCGGAAAAATCAGAGAGTAATGCCGAAATTTCTTTGTTACTAAACCTTGGGCATGTTGCTTGAACTTCAGGATGCTGTCCACGTGTCTCCGATTGGTGTAACAGAATTCCCCGCACCGTAGCTTGGACGAGGTCATCGATGGAACCTTGATTAGATTCACCACTTACACTGGGTATGGTTCCAGCTGCACGTGTAACCATTTTTTCTTGCTTTCTTTCCATTGAAATCTTTAAACTGTCCAGTTAATCCCACTTCTGATATGTAGGGATGGCCGATTCAAATAATAACCTTTCCTTCTTTCACTATATTTTCAGCATTTTATTAATTTACTAAAGAGACTACTAAAAATCACTAACATCCAAAAACACATCAAAAATCTTCAGAAAATAGCGGACCCCTAACTTCAAAACGTCTAACTCCAAAATGGGCCCGACCATGTTGCCAGTGCAAGTCCATCTCGATAACCACGCGGTTGCCATACCAAACTCCTACAATAGAAACTTTATCTTTTGGGGGTATTATCATTTTGTGTCTAGTTTTACTCGCAGAGTTGATGACCTGACACTGAAGACTGTCAAAGTACAATCGAAGACTTTCACTTGCGAAGGATTGCTTCAGGTTCAGCGGAATTATTTTTTGAGAGGCGTTTTTATTTATAATTTTTACAATATTTATTTGAAACTTTGTAGCAGTTGTAGTCTGTTGTGATACGCACCACCCCATGCAATTATGCCATCATTAATCAGACTGTGAAATAAAGCACAGTATATGGTTTTTAATGTACTAGTTTCCATAAATTTGGATATTTTAGGTGTTTTACAAAATTTAAACCTAGAAGCGATAAGTTGGACACGCCTAACGTAATATACAAGATTGACTGTTTGAACTGTGACAACACATACATAGGTCAAACAGGGCAATATTTAAAGAAAAGAATATACGAACATAAGTATAGCTTAAGAAAGGTTAACGAAAATGCAACAGCATTAGCACAACGTGCACAACAAAAGTTGCATGATTTTGATTTCGATAACACACAAATATTGATCAATGAGGACAACTATAATAAGAGAAGAATCCATGAAATGATACAAATTAAGAAACATCAGAATGCAATAAATTTCAGATCAGACACAGACAATCTTAGCTCTGTGTATCATACACTAATTAGATGATCGCATGCATGAACTGATTGGACCAGGTAAATGAAATGTAAACATCTGATATTGAGGAATTGCCAAGCAATTCCTAGAATGCGAAGAAAAGGCGAAAGATAAACAGTTTTTTTGTTTCGCTCGCTTGATATCGAGTAAAATATGGAAAATTCAGTGACCAGTCAAATGTGAAGGTAGAAACAACTAATACGTAAGTTAAATTTAGATCTCTAAACAATAGATTCTAGTCTTTTCCCAGACATGTTTGTCCTGACTCATCACCTGAAAACCAATGTTCTTGATGCACTTTTTAATATGTGTGTGATTTGTATTTTAATATGTGAATTTTGGTGAAGGTTTTCTATTTAAATTGATGATAACTGTAAATATATATTTTAGACAAACTGATGATGGTGGAGAAAGACACCGAAACGTATTTGTAACATTTTAAGTAATAAACAATAAAATTGACTGAAACCCAGGAAAATCTGTTGAAACTCTTTTTAGTGTTTTAGTATGTATTTTAATGTCCAACTTCTTTGGTACACTATCACTGTAGTTTCCAAAATTTATAAACACTGTTTTTTGTATATTTAATGTTAACTGATTTAGCGCAAGCCATATTGACACATCTTCCAACTATTCATTCATTTTGCTCTCAACCTCTGACCAAGTCTCCCCACTTGCCATAAGAGCAGTATCATCAGCATAGGACAGGACAGATTTTTATTCAGACATGCTTGTCAGCAAGTCATTTAGATAGAGTACAAAGAGCAATGGACCGAGAATAGTTGTTTGAGGAACATCCGTATTTACTTTTAAAAAGTCACTTGCATGTGAATCTATTTTTACTTTTTGAGTTCTATTGGTTAGGTAGCTTGTAATCAATTTATGCCCCTTTCCTCTTATACCGTATGAAAATATATTATATTTAAAAAAGTTTTTTTTTAATTTTAATTATAAATAATTACATAGGAATACATTGGAATGAATTATAAATAAAGCAGTATTTTATGGTTAACTGTGTCAAAAGCCTCTGCTAGATCCAGAAATGCAACAGCAATAGGTACTTTGGTCCAAGTTTTCATCTATAGTTCTGGGCAAAAGGCTTCATGCACCCTTAGTTCCAATATTCTTAATAAAACCATATTGTTTTTCACTTAATATTTTACTGTGATTAACAAAGTTTACAATTCTGATGTGTATAATTTTTTGATGTTAGCGATATTGGTCTATAGTTTTGCATATCATTTTTTTCCTGCTTTATAGATTGGAACAACTTCAGCCGCCTTCAGCATATCAGGCCAAATTGATGTTTCAATACAGTGATTAATAGTATAAGCCAATGTGGCTGCTATAATTGGAGCTATAATTTTCAATATCTTTGAACTAATTTAATCTGTGCCACCCTTTTAAAGTTTTAAGTTGTTTATTATTTGTATAATAATATTGTTTTAGGATTACTTTCATGTAGTTGTAAATTTCTGATAGTTGGTGTAGTTATTTTATTACTCAATGTTTCTCCAATTTTGCAAAAGTACTCATTCATTTTGTTAGCAATTTCTTTTTTATCTTTTATAATATTATCATCAATTTTCTATTGAGAAATATTAGTATATGCTCTATTATTAGTTTTACCAGTTTTCCTGTTAATGCATGGCCAGGGTTTTCTGGGATCATTGCTATTTTTTCTATCATTTTTTTATCATGGTCGATTTTAGCTTCCTTTATCACCTTATCTAAGATTTTTACAAATTGTTTATAATTGGATTTTAGTTCTCCATCATCTAGATTTTACTTTAATTCGTTGTATAGTTTATGTTTTGTATTACAAGAGTTCAATATTGCTGTTGTTATTCAGTGTTTTCTGGGATTTTTATTCGAATTGCGAATATTCTGTTTTTTGGTCCTTGATTTGTGAATGCAGAATTCAATTTCTTTGATTATATCATTTATATTTTCATTCGGATCTTTAGTATTTTCATATTTTGTATAGTTTGTTTGTTTTGCCGTATTGCATAATTTTTTGTAGTTGTAATAGTACATGTCTATTTTTGTCTCTCTGCTGTTTGAGTTAAAGTAACCATTTTTTATTTCCAAAAATAGCTGATAATGTTCTGTTATCGGCATAGTTAGGCTCTTCGCGTTAGAGCTTTTGTGTTGAGAAAATCTGTTTTGACAAAAATATTATCAATACATGCTCCTTCCCCCGTAGTTAAAATAGACGGTCTGATAGTATTTGTAAATCCCGGTAGGAATTCTTTTTCTAAAAAATTGTTTAGAAAGTCAGTGCTAATAATGTTACAATCCAGTATATTGATATTAAAATAGACGACTATAATATGATTTTTAGCCTCTCGTTTATGTTTTAAGTAAGTCTTCAGTCTCAAGTTAAATTGAGTGCAACTCAGCCCGTGCGATCTATACATTGATGAAATTTCTAGCTTCCTGTTATTTTTTAATGTAATAGTAGTGTTTAATATTTTAAGTTTGTCTATAACTATTGTGTCATTAGTGTGTACAACATTCTCTCTTACATAGACTACTACACCATAATTTTTATTATTTTCGCCGTGATTATAATATAATGTATAATCCTTCATTCCATAATACAGATAATGTGCTAAACTCCATACCTCTGTACACACAATAACAAAAGGCTTCGCGCTGAGACCCTCAATAAAAATTTGAAGTTTTTCAAAGTTTGCATTTGGGCTTTTAATATTTAAATATAAAATTAGACTATTATTACTACTTCTATCCCTGTTAAAAGTCTCGATATCATTATATAAAGGCTCTTATTCGTGTAAGTTTACTTACTCGTGTAAACTTACGAAGTCTTCATTATGAACCACGGCTGCTCGTTTCTTGAGGCATTTAATTAATAGTTTTGTAATATCCGCCAAATCAGGAATAAATCGTCTGTAGTAACCTAATAATCCTAAAAAGCTTTCGATGTCTTTTTGTGTTTTTGATATGGGAAATTTTTTTATGACAGCTATTTTGTCTGGATTAGTTTTTCCTCCGTGTGGTGTTGTAATATTACCAAGGTATTGAACAGTTTGTTTCAAGAATTCTGATTTATTTAATTTAATTTTGAAGTTACTTTGTCGGAGTCTATCAAATACTGATTTGAGGCTGACTATGCGTTTGTCTAATGAGATACTAAAATAAGTATTTGGTCTAAGTAAACAAACGTCTCTTAAAACATTGTCCATGACTCGTTGGAAAGTTGATGGGGCGTTTTTTAATCCAAAAGGCATTCGTTTAAATTCTGTCGAAAATGCTGTTTTTTCAATATCGTTTGGATCTACTTCTATCTGATGGAAGCCGCTTGTTAGGTCTAAGGTTCTGAAATAGTTTGCTTTTCCTAGTTTATCTAAAATGTCTGTGATTGATGGTAAAGGGTATTTGTCGTTGACTGTTATTTCATTTAGTTTTAGATAATCTATAAACAGTCTCCATTTTTTATGTCCAGAATCATCTAGTTTTTTTGGAACAATCCAAATAAAGCTTGACCATGGTGAATGACTGTGTTGGATAATATTTTGAGATAACATTTTAGAAACTTGGTATTTTACTTCAGTTTTATGTACTTCAGGAATATAAGATTTGGTAAAAATTGGGCAGTCATTAATCGTTTTAATTTCATGACTTATTTTGTTGGTGAAACTAAGAAGAATAATATCCTATCTTCTTTATTGCAATGTTCTAATCTAAAGTTTTTTAAATTTTGCTTTAAAATATTGTCTTGATGTTTTGAAAATGTGTTGTTTCTTTCGAGTTTGTCCATAAAATTCACATTTATTGGATTTATGGTTTCAATTTCAAATGGTTCAGAAATAAAAATTTTTAATAAATATAATAATAAATAATTCATTAAATCTTTAAATCTATGTTTTTCCTAACGAAATAATGAAAAATTACGTATTGATCAATTGTTGTGGAAAAGAAAGGTTTTGCACTTACAGTAGTAGTTTTCTTTGCATTCTTAACTAGGGTGCCTATGGGCTGCTGTCAATGTTGGACCACCACCCAGGACTTCTGCAAACTGGTTTTCTTTTCTTCTCTCCTTGGACGGGACCGAACTCGAATTCTCAATCAATCGTAGACACGAAAATTGATGGGCGATACACCGAATATTGGAAATCCTACCGACTACGCCACTTAGAATCGGGTCTCGGGAAGAACAGTTTTTGAAAAAGACGATTTACAGGTTCTTTATTCAAAGGCAATAGAACAATAAAGACGTAATTTTCATTATGAACAATTATTAAATAGGTAGAAAAAGGTAAGCTTGCTGCTGACATGGATGCTGAGCAGCATCCTGCCACGAGCGTTGCGTAGGTTCGTTTGGTGTCTTAACTCGCAGATAGATAGATAGATAAAAATTTATCTATCAGCCACATTCAGTAGCGAACAAACAAAGTTAAAATATAAGTCAAGTTCAGGAGAGTCCTCTCCCATGCCTGGCCAGATGTTCGGCCGGTTGCTCTGGGCAAAGGCCCATGATCTAAATATGCGCGCTAAGTCGTCCATTACCTGGGCAGTCCCTAACAGGGACATTCGCGAGCTAGCTATACGCACGACAACTAGTCTTGAAGTGGCGGTTTTGGTTTATTCGAGGGGCATATATTAAGAAAAAAGGTGTTCCTGAATGGAAGCCAAAAACTCCTTTTGCTTCCACCTTTAAGTTTGATACTGTCAGCCGTGGCGTTAACCGCCGGCTGTTTCAACTAGATGACCAAATCCATCCGCCCCCGCCCCGATCGGTGCAAGGACGAGCCAACACCAACCAGAACGAGGCAGGACCAACCCGTCAAGTCACGTTATGTTCGATTTGTGCCTTTCCAGCCTGCTAGAAACGACTGTCTGCATTTGGCAGACAATGTTTGTTTGTCGTCACGTACTGTCAGGGACAAAATCCTCATAAAATATGGGAAGTCGCTTATACAGGGGACCATGGGTTGGGCGATGGTTTGCTCCTACTTGGGTGATATTTCGCGTAAGGACTGAACCTTGCACTCCGCTATGATAAAATTTTTCAGCGATGGTATCTATATAGTCGGCTATATAGGCCATCCCTGTAGCTTCGTGCATTTCGGTTATTCTGGTGTATCTGTCAGCCGATCAGACGCCTATCAGGAACCTATTTTAGGTCATTTGAACACGCCGTCTCGTGGAATCACAGACGGAGTGCCAGATAGGGGAGCCGTAGGTCAGTATGGGCCTTATGGCAGAGGTGTAGAGCAGAAGTTTGTTTTGAGGTGACAGAAATGAATTTGGCGCCAGAAGAGAGTACAACTTTCTTTGGGCCATGAAAGTCTTTTGTACAGCATAGTCAACACGCTTGTCGAAATCAAGTCGGGCGTCTGGTTTGAATCCCAGATATTTCACCTCTTTTACTGGCTTGATTGGAGTATTTTGGTTCATGAGTGGCGATAGCATTTTATTGTTGGTGAATTTGAGCGAAAATATAATAAGTTCAGTCTTACTGGGATTCACTTTAAGTTTCTGTTTGCCGAAATACGGCGTCAATAAACCCAGGTGATGTGCAATGCGAGATTTCGCAGCCTGAGCATAGAAAGACGATGTGTAGATAGCCGTATCATCCGCGTATTGTGCTATTTTTGTAGTGGGAAGTTTTGGAATGTCTGCTGTTTACAATGTATACAGCAACGGCGAAATCACTGTGCCTTGTGGTACTCCTGCCGCGATGCGTTTTTTGACAGAAGTGGATCAAAGGCCCTTTCCATATCGAGAAGCAGCATTACCGTACTTTGATGTTTATTAAATGCTGCATAGGCATTCGTTGCGATCCTAGCAGTCTGCAGCGTTGTGTTATGTCGTGCTCGAAAGCCAAACTGCTCATCCGGGATTAAACTTCGAAGCTCGGCAGCTACCTGTAGTCTCGATAGCATAACCTTCTCGGTTAATTTGCCGAGGAAGGGATCATTCAGTTTTTTGCCCGGCTTTAAGCTAGGAATTCTTACAGCGTTGTTCCAGTCCTATGGGAAGTGCTGCAATTTAAGGACTGCGTTGACTATTTGTACTATTAGCACAATAGTTTTCCGCTATAAGTTTTTGAGGAGTAAATAAGGGATGCCGTCTGGCCCGGGGACTTTTCGGCTAGGGAGTCGCCGAAGGCACGATTGTATCTCCGACGGGGTTGTTATATAGGAATGCAAAATCGAGGGTGGTATAGGATACTTCCGTTCTACAATAACAGCGGTCTGTCTTTCTATTTCATTATCCTGTGGGGCTGGTTGGGCTTTGTGTACTTCAGCCAAAAAGTCGGCGAGCAGCTCGCATTTGTCACTGGTGGTAATGTATCTCCGCCCCTCTTTTTTAAGAGCGGCGACTTGCTCGTAGCCTTTTCGTAGGCTTCTCGACAGTTTCCACAAAGAATTGTCACGGGGAGATAAGTTTCGCAATTATTCCGCCCAGGTAAAATTCCTATATGCGGAAATTTCGCTCTGGATGTCTCGTGCAAGCTCTGCTGCTCTTATGCGATCGGCAGATTGCCTGAATCGCTGTCAACGCTTCCTGATTCTATTTTTCGCCTTAATAAGGTCCAAAATTTCCTTCTGAAGGTTGTCACGACGCGGTCTGTTCGGGACGTTTTTGGCCAAAGCTTGCTGTGTCCGTTGTATATTCTTTGCCAGACCTTTTACTGCAAGCTCTAGAGCCCCGATAGTATCGATGCGGTTCGGAATATGGGTCAGGTCTTGTAGTCTCTTTCGATATTCACGAAAATCGAAATCATCGTATGAAAATCGAAAGTCGTTAGTTTGTGTGCGCTTTAAATCCCTAATGTCAAGGTAAATGGGCAAATGGTCACTGCTGAGGGCGTCTATAACCACCATCTACGTGACATTGGCGAGTGCTTCGGCTATTCCGAAGTCAAGGAAAGATGGGTTCATTCCACTGTTCGGATAATGCGTTGGACATGAAGTGGGCATAACTAGTAGGCCATTGTCGCCAACGTAGCTGGTTAGAAAATTGACAGCTAGGTTTTTCCGTCCACGGTTATTAAATAGTGGATGGCGGACTTTGTAATCTCCCATAAGCAACGCCCTATTGATGTTTGAAAAAAATGGATCAATGTCAGTGGCCTGTAAGCGAGTAGAAGTAGAGTACCCACAATAGATCAAAACACCATCAGGCAGCTCTACGCCAACGTTCTCTATTACTGACTGCCTACATGGCAGTCTCCTGTATGCGATCGTTGCTTTGACTGCTATGGCCACTCCACCCCTTAGACCGGGCCTATCGGCACGCTCGAGCCTGTACCCCCGTATTCTGATTCTGTGTACGGGGCGCAACTATGTTTCCACGATTAACGCCAGATCAACGTCCTCAGACCCGAGGAACTGCTTGAACTCGGCGGGACGACTACGAAGTCCACATGAGTGCCATTCCCCAATCGCCATAGGGCACAGTTGACAATATCAATATTTAAAAATTGAACCTGTTAATATCTTTGAAAAACTGCGCTGAGACTAGGAATTTGTCCATCTTCGAGACGCAACCCCTATATTAACTCGCAGAGAGGTTCGGTCTATATCCTGGTAACATAAACGACTGCAACTCGTTGAGTTAATAGTAAAGTAGCGAGTACTGGCTGTGGATGTCCGGCAGTACTTAGTTTGGCCAATGTTGAGCCTATTTATCATGATAAACGCAGATAACCAATAAGACGTTTCCTGGGGAGGTATTTCGCGCTGGTCTTACCTCATAACAACTCAGTATTAGCGATGGCAAGATGCAACTTCGGTTGCAGTTTTGCTGGGTTCAGAGATGGTGAAATACATCACCAATTGATGTTGGGATCAGGGTTATAGGAAGATAACTGTTGACTCCAAATGGTCACTCTCGTTTGACACATTTCGTGTTGAGACACTTTTAAATGCTTGCATTTGATTTTCACCATATTTGCAAATTCTTATAATCATCAACTTTTCTGATGTCACACCCCACCAACTTTTCTGATGCCCGCAAACCCAGACACAACACCAGACGTTCTACTGCACACAAGAAACCTGACAAACACCATCAACAACATAAACTTAACCAACGAGCTTGGATCCGACCACCTGGCTATTACGTTTAACATAGACTTACAACATACGCAACCTACCTCCAATACACCTCCTATAGAGAAAAACTTAAACCTAACAAAGACTGACATAGACAAAGTGAAACAACATATACATGACTACATTCAATCACAAGCACAGCACATTTCAATAGAAACCATACAACAACAACTTTCACTAGCCATAGGAAAATTTAGCCCGGAAATAAAAAATGCTTTCTACCGACATACACTACCCAAATACATACTGAGACTAATAAAACATAAGAGAGAACTGTACAGACTATATACAAACACTCAAAATAACGACCTAAAAAAGACAATGAACCAACTTAACAGAAACATTAAAACTCTGATTGGACAATACCGACAAGACAAATGGCTAGAAACATGTAAAGAAATACAGAAGGACAAAGGCAAAACATACTGGCGAAAAATTAAGAAACTGGCGCAATACAGGAAGACTGGCACTACTGACACAATTGACGAAAACGGAATAGAACGCTACACAGACAAAGAGAAAGCGGACGCATTCGCCAGACACTATCAAGGGCCTTCAGCATATCGACAAACCCTAACTTCGACAATGACAACTGGAACTTGATCAACGACTGGTACTTGAACTATTTTAACAACTCACCAAACTATGCCTGCACACTGATCACAGACACAGAGTACGATGAAGCCCTAGCGCACATCAAAAACACTGCACCGGGGAAAGATAAAATTAAAGCAAAACTATTGAAAAGCCTAACTCAAGAAACACACAAACTGATCCTAACTGAATTGAACAACTGCATCACAAATGGCAGAATCCCAAAATTATGGAAAAACGGCTTAATAATCCCTATACCCAAAAATGGACTGGACAATACACAACCGAGTAATTACAGACCAATTACACTGCTACCAGTACTTAGCAAGGTTTTTGAGTACATAATAGGGCAGCGACTGGGAAAACTGGTCGGAAAGTACATACCATCGTATCAGTTCGGATTCAAACATCAGCACTCGACTATTCACCCACTCTTCACTCTGATTAACAATATACAAACAACCCACCTAACTGACAGAAAGACAGCTTGCCTGTTTATGGACATTAACAAAGCTTTTGATAGTGTTTGGCATAGAGGCTTACTATACAAACTATACAAACTACACACACCAACATATCTACTACACACCATAAAGAACTTACTAGAAAACAGACAACTACAAGTACGAATTGACAAAACACTGTCATTTTCTTTTTCCCCTGAACAAGGGCTCCCTCAAGGATCCCCGCTCTCACCGTTTCTCTACAATATATACTGCCATGACATATACAATTACAACTTACCAGACAAAAATCAAATCGACAGATCGGCATACATATTACAATACGCAGACGACACGGCACTTATTGTACATGACAAAACTACTGAGAGAGCAGCTCAAAGACTCCAAACACTAACAAACAACACAATGACATGGTTTTATAAATGGAGACTAACACCAAACGCGTCAAAAAACCAACGTCTGCTCACAAACCACAGACTCAACGCTGACTCCCCTACAATAACTGCAGACGGCCAAACGACACAACCAAAAAACGACGTAAAATACCTTGGAATCACAATTGACCACAAACTTAAATTCACTAAACACATACGAAACATCAGGGTAGAAACAATAAAGAGAACAAAACACTTCCGATCACTAACCTACAAAGACAGAGGAATCAGCACAAACACCGCCACCAAAATATATAAAGCTATTTGTAGACCCTTGCTGGATTTTGGACATATACTCATGACCAACGGAACAGAAAGGACAAAACGTTATACACAAACAACAGAACAAATTGCACTAAGACTAATAACACGAATAAGACACCCCCAAAACCCACTACACAACCCCCCCACCCAACTACTATACGAACGCACAAACATGACAAAGATCTCGGAAAGACTCATACAGCTACAGACAAAATGGACAAACAACCCCTACAACTGGACCATACTGAATCCCCTTTGTCTTACAAGACCAACCAGACAATCCCGCTTCCGTTTCCCTACATTAACGCTACTCGAACACTTACAAACGCAACTGACTAGTGGACAATAAAATAATCTCTTCTTGCCACTGAAATTTTATTTAATAATATCGTTAACCTAGAATAAGAGAATTTTCATATTTGTTTTTTATTTAGATTAAGACTACATGTATTAAACAAGGGCAGAAAGACCGATAGGTCGATAGCCTTTTTTTAGAAATAAAGATGTTTACTACTACTATAATCATCAATTATATCTATTTCTTGTTGAATTGGCTACTCAATTACGTTCTCCAAATTATTTTCAGTAATATTAGCCAAATAAATTGCTTGATTGGAAATGATTTTAAAATTTGCCAAAAATTAGAGTTTTTCTTCCGCGAAACAGGTTTCCCGCAATTACTTTGCTGGACTTTGCGTTGTATCTTTACTGAACTTACCGGATTACTTTCCTGAACCGTTAGTTGTCGAGCTAAATCCGCTCACTACCATTATGTCAACACCAAGTTCATTGCAACTTAAATCGTGAATTCAAATTCACTTGCTTTTTGCCGGCAAGATTTTTTCCTATATAGAGAATTTTCGTAGGGGTCTTTAATAATTTTATGAATCGGATTAAGTAGAATTATTTTTAAGTATAATTATAATAATGAAGTATAAGCTACGAGAATAAATGTGAAAATCGCTAACTAAAACTACACTGATTTAGGACAATATTTGAAACTATTGCAGGAGAAATACTTGAATCATAAAGGAACAAATCACATAAAGTTAAATAAAAATGAACAACTTATTATCTGGGTTTTAAGTTGGTTTGGCAAAGACCTTCATAATCGCTAAGTAAAACTATATGACAAGACATTATTTGAAATTATTGCAGTAGAAATCTGGAATCACAAATTTAATTGAATCAAATAAACGCATAAAATACGTTGAATGTGATTTGTTTTGGCTTGATCTGTAGGATCAATTTCGATTGTGTTGTGGACTATGTTTTTGTGTTTCAAGATTAGTATACTTTGCAGGAAATATGAGTCGATTAACTTTTAAAAATCTGGTTCTCTCATATCGATTTTTTATTGAACATTGACTTGACACATCCCCTATCTCTCACTAGGTAACAGTGTGGCCATTTGTTAGACGGCACGGATATTTCAAACATAGTAAGTTCCCAACATTGAAATAACAATCAAACAAGATAAAATCTGTCTGTTGATTGTGTATTGTCCGCAAAATGTCCACTTCTACTTCGGTTGCATTAAGCTTCGTATTGTCTCAAATGTATGGGCCCCAAAACGCCAATTGCCGCAAAGAAAATACCCACAACGACTACCCTGGAGAAGATCACAGCAAAAGTATTTGAAATTATTTTGTTACTTTTTGGTATGTTTAGAACGCCGGTGCCATCCCTTAAGCTCTCTGTGTCACATTCAGTGGAATTTCTCCAATTCCCATCAACGTCGTCAGGCATTTCTAGGATGCAGTCATCAATTGTCCTCGTTTCTTCGTCTTCAATTGATGCACATGCTCCAGACGGTTGTTGCTGATTTTGGTCACCACTCTGTGATAAACTTCTCGATGGAGCTTTAACGCGCGACGTTATTTCTTCTGACATCATAATAGATACACTTTCCATAGCAATGGAACTAGCTGAACGGCCGTTTTGATATGATTTTCGGTCTTTGCGCTAATGTTGGGTCCATTCGTTTTCGTTGTCACTTATTGCGTCCCCTGCCATAGATATCATACGTTTATGGCCAATATCTGGTCCTATGATGCGGAAGCTTCAAGTCTCTCTGCTTCCGCTGGTGAGTTGGGCATGTACATTTTGAAACGTGTTTTTTTGCGAATAGGCCCCGTACTTGCAGGCATAGTTTGCAATGGAATTGTTTCTAACACAGCTTGACGCAGTTGTGTTTCTGAAAAATAAAACATGTATTTGGACAAGAACGGAGAAATGAAAGTTTATTTAATAACCACGCAATGGGACGCTGCAAACAGTAACGATGCAAAAATTATTAATTGGTGCTTACCTGTTTTTTCTGGATGGTTTTAATACCGTCGAGTTCCATAATGAACATCTATGGGGTGTTTTCCTTTTGTACCAATTTTCGTCAATCTGACATAAATGGAAATTGTTTATCAGTCATTTTATCCTGAGGATGAAGAAATGTATTCTGTTCATAGTTAAGCGCACTTTAATATTACTAAGATTGTGACTTAGCTTAAAAAAAATTACCTGTTGAGATTTAAAAAAAAAGACGAGTTGTAATGGCGTTTCCGGGAAAACCTCTTTTCATACGGTTATGGTTGGTTTCTGGTAAAATAACAAGTTCGGACTTGAACGGGTTTCCGGCGGTTTTCTCGGGCGCAAGCCATCAAAATTTATGTGGTGATGGCCCCACAGCTAGGGTAGCCTTTATACAGTGGAGAAAGAAAATAACCCAGAGGTCAATACGCAATCGGCAGAATTAAACACAGTCGAACGACAAATGGTTTATTCAGCATATAAAAACATTTCAAATTTTCTATTGCCGGGGTACAACGGCAGGCGGTTTACATTTAACTAACTAAAATAAGGTTTCTGGCCTTAAAGAGGCGTTTTACATCTAATAAAATAACACAAGATTTCCGGCCTTAATGAAGAGTTTTACATTCAATGAAATAACATAAGATTTCTGACCTTAATGGACAGTTTTACATTCAAGCTGAATCACAAGCTGACGTGAACGGGGAATTTATACTCGGAATAAATGCGTACACCAGCAAAACTTCAGAGATCGGGAAGAACGGGGAGTTTTCGCATTCATTCCCCACACTTTCGGTTATTTAATATCGGACTAGCTGATGGCGTGGACTGATGGTGTATGACTGATTTTGTAATGAATGCCATAGTGCGACTGGAATATCTGGATAATGGAAAACAGTTACTGGCGGTTGCTTTCAGCAAAATTTGAGTTTTTAAGGTGGCGGTTCTATGTTGCATACCTTCTTTGCGGTGGATTGGAACACGAAACGGAAATACGGAACGCAAACACGGGAAAAGGGACTTTAATTCGGAAACAAGCAAGCTGTGCAGACTGACAGCCATTCTGAGCTCCTGCCTGTCTGCAAAACCAGAATTAACCACCTTCGGCCACAAACACGGTGAAAGGGAACCTACATCATTGCAGGCGGTGCGAAACATCGCAAAATGGCGCTGGAATACTGAGGAGGCATGCCAAAGAAAATTTAAACCAGGGCCGACTTGGCCCTATGGCTTATTATGCGGAAAACCGGAAGAAAATATCGGGGATTCTTAGACCAGAATATGGATACCGTACTTTCTTTTACGGTAGATTTAAACACGTGGACTTACTCAGATTAGAAGTTTGCTGTCGGCTGGACGGAAGGTTCTGCACTTTCGGTTCGGTCTTACTTCACGGCCGGAAAGTTAGTCTTGTTCACGGTCGGAAAGTTAGTCCCTCTTCACGGTCGGAAAGTTAGTTTCACTTTACGGTCGGAAAGTTAGTCCTACTTCACGGTCGGAAAGTTAGTCTTACTTCACGGTCGGAAAGTTAGTTTTACTTCACGGTCGGAAAGTTAGTCCCTCTTCACGGACTTCGTGTCGCCTTAAATACCCTTTTTGGTCTCCTCCTATTTTGGGAGCCCTTTTGGTAGGAATCCTTTGTTAAATTTTCATCGCGCATTGACATGTTTTTCGGTTTTTGGTATTCCTGCTATTTTGTTTGGTATTCGAGGGGACATATCTGGTAGTTTCTTTTTCGAAATTTTTGTGGTGCCTGTGCGTGTTTTTTCGGTTGTTGGTATGCTTACTATTTTGGCTTAGTATTCAGAAAATCTATCTGGTAGTTTCTTTTGCGGAATTCTTGTAGTGTATTTACGTGTTTTTCGGTTTTTGAAATGCTTGCTATTTTGGCTTGTTATTCAGGAAACTTATTTGCTAGGAATATTTTGTGAAATTTTGTGGTGTACGTGAGGGATATCGGTACAATTGCAAAGTACTACTAAGAAGTAAACAGCTATCCGTTTACGGGGGCCTTTGAAAACGATGATTCACCTAATGCTGGCATAAATCATCCGGACAGAATGAAAAATTTAGTAACCTTCGTTACAGAGTTAAAGTGGAATAACAAAAATTACTAGATACCCTTATTAGTTCACTGGCATTTTTAGTTGTTTTCATTATTAGCCGACGTAAAACTGGGGGTTTTACGTCGGCTGATAATGTTACGTTACGGTATTATCAATTAACTGTTGTGTATATTTTCCTGACTGTACTTCAATTTATTTCAAAATTTCCTGGGTTTCAGTCAATTTTATTGTTTATTATTTAAAATGTTACAAATACGTTTCGGTGTCTTTCTCCACCATCATCAGTTTGTATGTCTAGATGTTTCTACCTTTACATTTGGTTGGACATTTGTATATTTTATATGTAACATTTTAAATAATAAACAATAAAATTGACTGAAACCCAGGAACTTTTGAAATTATCAATTAACTTAGCTAATTACTGTTTGGTTTATCAGTCAGTTTATCACCCTCCTTTTTTAACTGTTTGTTGTAGTGTATTGGTGGTGAATAGAAATCTGAGTATGAATCAATCAAATTGAATGGAACTGAGCTCAAATTTAATTTTATTAACTGGACATCAGGTCCTGCTGCATTAAAGCGTTTGCAAAGGGTATTTTCTCAGTGTCCTTGGATGATTTACAAAGTGCAAAAATGAAAATTTTGATTAAAATACGTTTGCCAATTTCTTCAAAACTTTGAACGCGAAATTACGAAATATCTTCGAAGATAATTGAGGATTTTTAATGTTGCAAAGCCATGTGCTTTTGTGTTTAAGAAGTGGGTGTAGGTAAGCGGCTGTTTGAATTACTTTTTTAATTATTTTGTTTATATGTTCGGAAAAGTTGACTTTAGTCTATTATTACGTCAAGATAATTGAGTGATTTAGTTAGCCAGTTAGTTTTGAAGTGTTGGTGTTGACTGGCTATTAACATAGCTTTAGGTTTTTCCGAGTTAATTTTGATTTTCCAGGTGTGGGTCCAGTCTTAAAAAGCGTTTAAGTGTCGTTGTAAAGGTGGGATTATGTAATTAGTGTTTTTGCGAGTAATAGAGCACAACTTTGGAGTGAGAGCTTTTCGGAGCATCAGCTGTGTATAGGTTATAGAGAGTCGGGGAGAGCCCTGGGGGACTCCTGCTTCTATGGAGCGAGTGGAGCGGATTTTCTTTCATTCAGTAATATAAAAAACTTTCTCTTGTGTATATACCTAGCCACAAACTGAACAAGGGTAAGGGTAGATTGTGGGTGTTTAGGAGTTTCCAAATTAAGCCCTAGTGCCATACTTTGTCGCTTTTTCTATGTCCACGCAAATGACTCCGGTGGAGCCGTTTCCCTGGAAGGCGATCGTGGCATCTTGAATTAGCCTTGCTGCTTGCAAAACGGACTCGTGGTTTGCGAACGGAACTGCTCCCGAGGGATGGTTTTGTTTTGGGGATATTAGATCATTGAGGCGGTTGAGGAAGAGTTTTTCGGCGAGTTTGGATAGGGTGGAGAAGAGGCGGATGGGTGTCCAGTTTTGGGGAAGGTTTTGTTTTTAGTGGGTTTGAGGATTAGTATGATTGCGGCGGTTTTCCAGGATGTATGCAATTTTCTGAGGGAAAAGGATATGTTTATTAGAGCCAGGCTTTGATTTAAGAGTTTTTCGGGGCGAAGTTTTAGGATCTTTTTGGTTATGCGGTCGGGTCCGGGGCTTTTGCGGGTTTTAAGAGAGGAGATTAGGTCTTTGGGTTCGGTGAGTGTTGCGTGGGGAATTTGGGGGCAGTCTGGGGTGATTTGTATGTGTGTTATTTCTCTGAGGATGTTGTCCACTCCACCTCTCCTCCTCTTTGAAATCGATATCGTTAGTCTGCGATATGCTGAGCGAGAAATGGTGTTCTAGGGAGTCGGCGAAGGCTTCCGCTTTCTAACTGTCTGTATAATTCAGTCATCGATCGCCATGTTTAAGGGGAAACTGGGTTTTTGTTTTTTCCCTCGTAGCCTTGGATATTTTCCAGGCGACAATGTCGCCTGTTGGGATGTTTTCCAAAATCTCGGACCACTTGTCGTTTTTTATGTTGGTTATTTGAATTTTAATTTGTTTCGTGAGGCGTTTAGCTTCTTTGTTTAGATAAGAATCGGTGGATTGCTTGGGACTGTGTTTTAGTTTATTTCTAGTTGTAAAGAGCTGTTTAAGTTCTAGAGGAAGGCTGAAAGGGTTTTTGTTTGAATTTCGTTTCTGAATTGTGGCTTTAGCGTGGGCTGTAGAGATAGATTTTGTGATTTTGTCTATGAGGGAGTTAAGCTCCTAAAAATTTTTAGGAGAGTGGTGCTGAGTTTGGTCCTCTCCAAGGTAGTAAGAGGGCGTCGCAGTCAGTCTCACCTCGACAGTTGTACCGATCAGTTGTGTTTTGTTGTGCTCCGCTTTGCACGTTTCGTTTTGTTTTGTTTACTGTGGAAGTTTACGGTCGGTCAACTACCCGGTGTGATACCAAGAGTTAAAAAATTTAATTTCTCGTTTTTTTTTCTCGTTCTTTTCTTCGTTTTCGAATTATAAGATCCGCTATAAAAAAGGAACACACAGCGCTAATGCTGATGCTCTATCCCGAATTGAAATTAACGTAATCGAAAATGCATCAATTCTTGGAAATGCCGGAGATATTGATGCCGAAATAGAGCAATATATTCAACACGAACGAACTAAGAACCTCACCTCAGAAGAATCAGAGAAAATAGAGGAAATTGTAATCCCAAAAGAAACTGATCAAAAGATAAGAATACTATCTGACATCCAGTTGAGACCACCCATAGAACCGGATGGTGAAACGATACATTTATACAAATATAACACTTATACAAATCAAGTAATTTTTCATTACAAAGTAATTGGCCGTTACCATGAAATTCGCGGAAATCCATTTAGAATCAAATTTCGATATATTGTATCCTTAACAAGAAATTTCAAAAATGAAATAATAACGTTCTTTAAACATTACATTGATCCTAAAAAACTATATTGTCTTTATGCCAAAGACTGTGAAATTGACTTACCTATTTAATTAAGTCTTCTTTTACCTGAAACTTTTAGACATAACACATATAAACCTGTTATTTCTAAAATACTCTTGAGCGATATTATTGAAAAATAAGCAGAGGGAATTAATAATTTACCATCATAATAAAACCTGCCATCGAGAAAGAAATGAAGGACTTCAAGCTCTCAAGAAACTATATTATTGGCCAAATATGAAAACTGACCTTACTCAATAAATTAACAATTGCGAAATTTCCCAGCAAGCGAAATACGATCGTCATCCGCCCAAGATCAAGTTTGCATTATCTCCAACTCCAACTCAACCTTTAGAATGCATTCACATGGATTATTTTCAAATATGCACGTTATATTTTTAACAATAATATATGTTTTCTCACGATACGGTCAAGCTTATGCTCTTGAACCTAACAATCCTGCAATAATTATCCTTGATAATCTGTCAACGTTTATTAGTCATCACGGCCTGCCGCAGCAAATAACTTGCGACAATGCGTCAAAATTTAAGTCATCTTTGTTGTTAGATCTTTTCACACTACACAAAATAAGCTTACATTTTACCACACCTGGAAATTCAAACAGTAACAGCCCTGTTGAAAGACTACATCCTACTTTTATTGAGTTATATCGAGTACAAAGAATTAAAAATCCAAAAGAGAGCCCAAAACAATTAATGCAATGTGCAATTATCGGATATAATTCATCTATACACAGTATCACAAAACAAAGACCTTTCGACTTAATTAATGGCCGAATAAATGCGTTAGACCCTTTCGACCTGACAGATGAAATAATCTTAAATAAATATGTAAGTGATCGTAAGGATAGATTAAAAATAATTCATGACCAAATCTACGAAACTTCATTAAAAACTAAAACTAAAGTAACCGAAAAACAAAATCAAAATCGAGAAGAACCGTTTGAGTTAGCATCTGGAAGCAAAATTTATGTAACAGATAAAACTGCAAAAAGAAGTAAATATAAACCACGTCGTTGTCATGCTACTGTTTCAAAAGATGTAGGCAATAAAGTAATTACTCATCGAAATAAATCAATTCATAAATCCCAAATTCAAAGACCTAAAACTTTCTTTTCTCCCCAGGACAATGAACATACCAACGCTACTACTAGCATTATTGTCATTAGCAGCGGCAATAAAGACGAATGATAATCTGGACATTATTCCTATTAAAATTAATCTTGGAAATGTGAAAATTAATGAGAGTAAACATACATTTTTACATTTTGTAGAAATACCCCCAATTCTTAAACAACTTTTAGATATTGCACGCGTTAATACTATTCTAGGAAAATCAATTAGTAGTTCAACATATTACACTAATAACAAAAATTATAGTAATGTTACTAATTTGCTTAATCATGCCAATTATCTTATAAAACAAACTAAAGTAAGACTGGGTGAAAGCCACAAACTCGATCAAAACGTGGATTATTAAATATTGTCGGGAAGCATCTAAATGGCTTTTCGGAATTCTTGATTCAGAAGATGCTGTCAAGTATGACCAAGCTATTTTAGAATTGCATCATAATCAAAAATCATAAAAAAGGAAATAACTATGCAAATTTCGTTAACTCAACAGCTGATCGATAATTATAATGATACAATTAACATCCTAACTAAGAATCAGTTATTACTCAAAGGATTTATTGAAGTATTTGAGAAAAACATAAATAATTCGATTAATAATCTCTCTGACTTCGTAAGAGCTCAAAATATACTATTCCAACAGATTCTAAATTGTCAAATCTAATAACATTTTTGGATAACTTGGAAAATGCAATTATGTTCGGAAAATTACATTCATTACATAGTTCGGTAATTCCAGCTAAACAATTGCAACAAATTGTATTTAGTCTATCAGAACTCTATGGTGGAGATCGAGTGATTGAATTAAGTAACATCCAAAATTATTATCAACCAGCATGCCCGCAAGTACGCTTTTCCAAAGACAAAATAATTTTTGCAATACACCTTCCAATATTTCAAAAAGAAGCTTATACAATTTTCCAACTTTATCCTGTACCCCCAAACGAAAAAATAATTGTACCTTATTTACCCTACCTCATAATTGGCACTCAAAAGATGCAATATGAAGAAGAAGCATGTCCAACCATTGAGCATTACTATGTCTGCCCTAACCATTTGAGACCGCCACTCAACGATTGTGTTGCTACCCTAATAAATAAAGCCGAAAGCGACAACTGCCAAGTAACTAGTGTTAGCATTTCAAAACCAATTGTGCAAGCTATCACCAGTGAATACATCTTGGTAATTCCTACCATCAACAAGTTTAAGTTGTAAGAACTGTGTGGAAACAATCAAATTTATGTTGTGAACCAACCCAGTTTAATTAGAATCCCGCTGAATTGTGGTGTGACTATGGAAGATGACCAATTCTGGAACCGCAAAGATACTATTGAAGCTAAACCATTCTCATTGCCTTCAATAGAATTCAAGTCCGAAGAATCTCAGATACCTGAGAACCCGATTTCATAATTATCAATGGATTTTAATAAGATCCAATTATTAAAAGACCAAGCTGCCAACCTGAAGCTACACGAAGATGAGGACATCCATCCTGTTGCATGGAGCTTTGCAATATTATTAATCATATTAATTAATTAGTTGCTATTATCCTAACTGCAACCTGGAAGTTATACATCAAGAAGCTAATTCGGTCCCGATTAACCACAGCCCTTGAAGCCATGAAGCCAATGCCTTGAAACATGATACCACAGAACAACCCTTTTACCATGTTGTTCTGACTTTGAGGGGAGGAGTTATGACAGCATAACAACCGAGGCCCAGCACTGGTGCCAGATACACTGTCAACATTCCTGGAACGCCTCATCAACAATATTAAATATATATATTCAAACGCTTTGCTATTGTGCGTTTCATTATCATGTTGCCGCTACAGAAGATATTTTTAAGATTTTAGTTGAGGTCTCTGATTATTATGGCGTATTTCTATAGGCATGCTTTCGTAAAAACGTTTTGTTCGAATCTAGAATGGGGATGTATGTATACTAGGAATATATAGATTCCATCGTCGTGGTACGGGATGGTGAAGTGTAGGCATTCGTTAAGAGGGTTGTTAAAGGAAGGGGGATTTGATTTCCTTAATTTAATTTTAGGTTTCAGTAGTACGTTTGCCCCCTCTGGCGTTTTGTGTTACTTTGCCATGCCTACACACGTACAACTGGTCTCTGTATGTCGGTATCTGTCCAGGTTTCGATTTCGTTTCCACGAACAAGCAGCAGTCAGTGTTATTTCGTTCAACGAAGTTGTAAATGAGGTGTGTTTTGTTTTTTAGCCCGTTGATGTTAGCGTATATTAATTTCAATTCGAATGTCCAGTGTTCGTAATTATCTGTCTAAGTTGATCGATTGGTTTGGTTATTTGACCGTCCGTGGTGATATTTGGATAGTCTGGTTTAATTCGGTGATTTGAGAGGAGCAGTCGGTTTTTTGATGCATTTGGTGTAAGGCTCCATTTGTAGAACCATGTTGTTATTGTGTCTGTTAGTGTCTGGAGTTTGTCCACTGCTCTGGCGGTCGTTCTGTCATGCGCGATAAGGGTAGTGTCGTCAGCGTATTGTAGCAAGTAAGCGTTTTGGTCTATACCTTCTTTGTCTTGTCTGTTGTGGTTGTATATGTCATGGAAATATATGTTGTAAAGCAGGGGTGAGAGTGGTGAACCCTGAGGTAAGACTTGCTCAGGTGAAAAGGGGATAGAGTAGTCGTCGTTGATTCGTACCTCCAGTTGTCGGTCTTCGAGTACTTGTTTAATAATGTGTATTAAGTAGTTTGGACTGCCAAGTTTGTGTAGTTTGTACAGTAAGCCCTCAATCCAAACACTGTCAAAGGCCTTATTTAGGTCTAAAAACAGGCTAGCAGTTTTTCCTCCGGTCAGGTGTGTGGTTTGTACGTAATTAGTAAGAAAAAAAGTGGATTTATAGTTGAGTTTTTAGTCTTGAAGCCAAACTGGTATTTTGAAATATGATGTCCTATTAAATTCTGTAATCTGTTTTTTATTATGTGTCCAAACAGTTTGCTCAACACCGAGAATAGCGTGATGGGCCTGTAGTTTTTTGTTAGTGTATCATCTAGTCCATTCTTTAAAATAGGAATTATAATTCCGTTCTTCCATGACTTGAGTATTTTATTAGTAGTGATGCATTCGTTAAGTCTGTATACATTCTGGTATAAGGGCCAGATTCTTGCATCTGGTTAAGAAGTTTTTTCTATCTTTTTCTCTTGCCAATTTTGCCTGCAGTTTCCCATATCTTCTTTTCAAATCGTCCTTGTCCATCCGTTTCATCATGCCATTATTCTCAAGCATCTTAATTCATTGGCAACTGGCAAATTAAAAAACATCAGAATGCAATGAATTTTAGATCAGATACAGACAATCTTAACTCTGTAATCAAACACCAATTAAATGAACATATAAAATATGAACACCTGGTATAATGAAGAAATGCAGACTAAAAGTGATATCCTCAGACTGCGAAGAAAAATGCCAAACATCTAACGAAATTTGAATTGTGGGCGGAGTTAAATGAGGATGTAGCGTTCTGATTGGCCGGTGTGTGTTCTGTTTCTTTTTTGTCTCTCTCGCTCTCGTTGTATGATACGAGTGTTGATGAGAGTGTATATTGTGGTGTATGTAACTTATGGAGAATTGGTTTGAAGATGTGTAACGTATCCCTCCTATATAATCAGTGGGTTGTTTCAAGGTTGTCCCGTGGTCGCAGCAGAGCTTGTTTGTTTAAAAAGAAGACGTAATTATTTTTTTCAGTAAAATTAATGGGGTTTGGGGTTCAAACCCAGGACCTACCGATCTACAATTCGACCGCTTAGACGACAGGCTATCAGGGCGCATAATTTTTGGTATGTGAACCGCGGTTGATAGCTACTTTTTGTGAGGCAGCCTTGCCACATGAACGCGAAAATTTGGAAATTAAGGGATTTAAACTAGGAAAAACTCTGCTTTTTTTGTTTGCTACGTTGCCACATGTACGCAAATTTCCTTTGGACAGGAGAGAGATAGAAAGAGATGCGTTATCTCTTTCGAACACATACACATAGACATAATATGATAGAACTTTATTAATAATCAATTTATTTTCCAAAATTCGAGTTAACAATATTTTTAATTTTTCATATAAAGAGAAATTAGGGCATTCTATTCCAAATTTCTTCAGGTTAAGCTTCTCTGAAGTATATAGGGTGTTAGTAAATTCGTTATATTCAAAATATCGGCCATTTTGAAAAAAGTATATCATGCCATTGATGTAGCGAAAAACGTTTTGAAATGAAGGCAGAATACCAGACAAATCTTTAGATGTTAAACCGTAACTAATATCAGTATATGGATGCTCATCAACTAACATGTAGAAATTTTCATCGAAAAAATAAAGCGTTTTTCCGGTATACGTGTTTACCGCGCCAATAATTTGTTTATCGAAGTATTGATTGAAAACTGAAACAACATTAGTTTTATTGATTAATGCAAAGCTATGTTCGTTAATGAAAAATATTTCATTTTTAATTATTAGTACTATTTCTCCAGAAGATTTCTGATAGACTGCTGTAATTTTATCAAAAGTTGTGACATGCCATGAGTCGTGAACTTTTTCGTTTCTAGTTCCATTATCCATATTTTATCTTTATGAATAATACACAAATTACAATGCGTAACAAAAAAGAACCTCTTTAAGATCCAAGTCACATAATATATTATGCGAAGAAGAAGAAGTAGTCTTGTTGTTGATAGGAAACACATTTTGGGGTGTTCTCGTAGTTAAAGGCCTACTACTACTACTACTACGAATAGTAGTAGTAGTGATTGGATATGAGGGTTTTGTTGTTGTTGTTGTCGTTGTGCTTTTTGAAAGACGTATAGTAGTAGTAGTAGTAGAAAGAGGAGACTTTGATGGTGTATGCTTCGATCCATACATATATTGTATTGCTAATATATCGTCGTTATCTAACGTAGCGTTATCATCATTGTAATATGTCCAATCTCATGACTCAAAGATTTTAAAAAATTATATTGTCCTATAGGAAGATGATTATCTAATCCAAGATACCAGGTTTTACTTTGGTCTATATGTATCTCTGTCCATGAATTATTTTTGTCGGGAAAAAAACGCATGTGCCAGCACTCCTCCTTTACCGTCAAAAAAGGTTACGCACTTTCCTTTTTGACAGTCGTTTTTGTTTGCATGAAAGTACCAGTAAATAATTTTCTTTTTCCACTTTTCATTACCCACGAAAAATAAGTTACGATTATCAGGCAACCCGCATCTGGGTTTTGTCATTAATTGTTTCGTTTCTTCGTTTAGAGTACCGTCTATTGCGTTTAATTGATAAAATTCTTGAAATTCGAACACAGCCTCAGATATGTCCAATAAAGATAAATTGCGGTTGTTATTATCAATAGTATTTGAAGCATTTAAATATCCATATTTAATGAGGTATTCTACATGATTTATCTCTGCTGCTGCTGCTGTTTTTGATAAGAACCTATTTCCGCAAAGCAAGCACTCCAGAATTTGCAAAGTTGACTGTTTCATTGCCAATGAAATAATAATAATGCGAAATGTTTGGGCATACCATCTCTTTCATAATGTATAAATTTTGTATATTTTTTTCCTGACTGTACTTTAATTCATTCCAATGTATTCCTGGGTTTCAGTCAATTTTATTGTTTATTATTTAAAATGTTACAAATACGTTTCGGTGTCTTTATCCACCATCATCAGTTTGTCTAAAATATCCATTTTACATGTATTATCAATTCAATTAAAAAAACTTTCACAAAATTAACATATTAAAATTCAAATCACACACATATTAAAAAGTACAATTTGGGACCTTGGTTCTCAGGTGATGAGTCGGGATAAACATGTTCGGGAAAAGACTAGAATCTATTGTTTAGAGATCTAAATTTGACTTACATGTTTAGATGTTTCTTTCTTTAAATTTGGTTGGATATTGAATTACCTATTTTATTCGATATCGAGCGAGTGCCCGAAAAATCTATTTATATTTCGCCTTTTCTTTGCATTCTTGGAATTGCTCTGTAATCTTCAATATCTGCTGTTTAATTTTTATTTACCAGGTCCATTCAATTCATGCATGCGATCATTTAATTAGCGCATGATACACAGAGCTAAGATTGTCTGTATCTGATCTGAAGTTTATTTCATTCTGATGTTTCTTAATTTGTATCATTTCATGGATTCTTCTCTTATTATAGTTTTCCTCATTGATCAATATTTGTGTGTTATCGAAATCAAAATCATGCAACTTTTGTTGTGCATGTTGTGCTAATGCTGTTGCATTTTCGCTAACCTTTCTTAAGCTATACTTATGTTCGTATATTCTTTTCTTTAAATATTGCCCTGTTTGTCCTATATATGTGTTGTCACAGTCCAAACAGTCAATCTTGTATATTACGTTAGATGTGTCCAACTTATCGCTTCTAGGCTTAAATTTTGTAAAACACTCTTTTGCTAAGTTGTTTTTAGTTTTCTCCGCTATAGTAATATTATGCGGTCTTAAAACATTTTTTATTTTTGTGTTGATTTCTGGTATGTGCGGTAATGATACTGTTTCGTGTGTTAAGATTGAAACCAGTATTCCATCAATAGCAACAATTGTTTGGGTCTTTATTATTGATCAAGTGCACATGTGCATGAAAAAGCGTCGTTCCTGTTTTTTTTTTGTTTTTTTTTGTCTGTCTTTCCATTTCGTTATCTTGAAGGGCTGGTTGGACCTTGTGTACTTCTGCCAAAAAGTCGGCGAGCAGCTCGCACTTGCCACTGGTGGTAATATAACTCCCCCCTCTTTTTCAAGAGCGGGGACTTGCTCATAGCCTTTTCGCAGACTTCTCGACAGTTTCCACAGAGAATTGTCACGGGGAGTCAGATTTCGCAGTTTCTCCGCCCAGGTATAATTCCTGTATGCGGAGATTTCGCGCTGTATGTCTCGTGCAAGCTCTGCTGCCATTATGCGATCGGCAGGTTGCCTGAATCGCTGCCAACGCTTCCTGATTCGATTTTTCGCCTTAATAAGGTCCAAAATTTCCTCAGGAAGATTGTCGTGCCGCGGTCTGTTCGGAACTTTTTTGGCCAAAGCTTGCTGTGTCCGTTGTATATTCCTGGTCAGACCTTTTACAGCATGCTCTAGAGCTTCGACAGTATCAATCTGGCCCGGAATACACGTCAGGTCTTGTAGTCGTTTTCGATATTCGCGAAAATCGAAATTTTCGTATGAATATCGAAAGTCGTTAGTTTGTGTGCGCTTTAAATCCCTAATGTCGAGGTAAATGGGCAAATGGTCACTGCTGAGGGCGTCTATAACCACCATCTCCGTGAGATTGGTGAGTGCTTTGGCAATTCCGATGTCGAGGTAGGATGGATTCCCTCCACTGTTCGGGTAATGCGTTGGGGATGAAGTGGGCATAACGAGTAGGCCATTGTCGCGAACGTAGTCGGTTAGAAAATTGCCGGCTGCGTTTTTATGTCCAGGGTTATTGAATAGTGGATGGCGGGCGTTGAAATCTCCAATTAGCAACACCCTATTGGTGTTTATGAAGAATGGATCGACATCAGCGGCCTGTAACCGTACGGTAGAGAAATGGCCACAGTAGATCAAAACTCCATCAGGAAGTTCAACGCCGACGTTCTCTATTGATGACTGCTTGTGTGGCAGTCTCCTGTATGGAATTGACGTTTTGACCGCTATGGCCACCCCTCCCCTTAAACCGGGCCTATCGGCACGTTCGAGCCTGTACCCCCGAATCCTAAGTATATCCCCGGGGCGCAACCATGTTTCGACAATCAACGCCACGTCGATATCCTCGGTCCGAAGGAAGTGCACAAACTCACCGAGACGACTCCGGAGTCCGCATGAGTTCCATTCTCCTATCCTCATAGGGCACAGTTGGCAAAATCAGGGCTTAAAAATCGAAGCTGTTAATATCTTCATTGAAGAACTGCGCTGAGACTAGGAATTTGTCTGTCTTTGAGACGCAACCCCTCAATGCAGCGCTGTAAAATCTTACCGCCTTGATCACCTCCCCCAAGTTGATTTGCGACGACAGCTCGGCGAATTCCCGCTGGACACTGCCCAGCATGGCCACCGCGTTCCCATTTATACCATGGGCTGGGTGGGCGGAGCTCGTCGCGACAGCTTCGTGCTGCCTCAGCGGAGGAAACTCCGCTAATGAAGGCGGTGGCGGGGGCAGCATGGTCCAGTTGGCGTGACCTGGCGCCATGGTCCTGCTGCTTAGGGGTGAAGGGTGGATCGGGCCAGGGGCTCGACTGGTTTGACCCCAGGCTGGCCTCGTTGGAAGAGGAGCAGGGACGAAACGCTGCTTCTCCGCCGGGACTTGCGCCTGTTTGTAAATGTATACTGGGCAAGCCTCGTCAAAGCTACGATGAGGCCCACCGCAGTTAGCGCATTTTAATGTAGCCCCAACGGGGCAGGCCGTGATTTCATGCCCCCCAGCGCATCGGGAGCATTTAAAGTCCCGGCGGCAGTTCCCGGAGACATGACCCCAGCCCTGGCATCGACGACACTGTGTCAGGGTCTTCCGGTTTTTGCGGGTTTCCCACGAAACCCTGACACTGCACACCACCCTGGCCTCGGCGTTAAGCCTTCGGAGGGTTGCCTTGTCGCTGGTGACGACCAGGTAGAGCGGCCTGAAAAATGTCTTCATTTTGAAGACACTCTTCACTTCCAGTCCCTGGTCTGCCAGATCCTGCTTTATGGCAGTCGGATCGACATTCCCCTCCAGGCCCCTCAGGACGAACGCGTGGGTTTTTTCCGACGAAGGGGCGTAAGTATGGAACTGGCTCTTGTCCTATTCCAGGGATCGTTTCACCGCCGCCCAGTCCATAATGCTGGTGCAGAACACGATTAACGAAGCCTTCGTGTACTTCAGCGTGAAGGGCTGACTGGTGATTCCTTTTATACCACCAATTAGCATTGTGTGATCGCTGGGTTTTCCAGCGATCACAATTGGCGGCGGCTTTTCTGCCTTCTTGGACTTGTTTGGAGTTGCCGCAGGGCTCTCAGCAACTGCTTCCCGTTCAGTCCCTACGATGGTGTTGGGAAGTGTTGCAGGCTCATCTACGATTGGCGGCTGGATTGGCGCAAAGCGGTTTTTCAGCGTCGTGGAGGCCTCCGGAGCAACAATCAGCATGCTCCACGCCACAGTCCTTCGCGGGACTATGAACGCGTCATCCGCTGCGCCCGCTGAAGTCGCCCGCGACACCTCTACAGCCTCCTCCATCGCCGATTTTTTTGGAGCCGGGGTTGGTGACCCTGGCGATGTCGGGTCGGACTTGGGCACCCTGCCCCTCTTCTTGGTCCTGGGCCTTAGACAGTAGCTCCTTTGGGAGCCCCGGTCCGACTCAGATTCCAGCGAGCTTCCGGGATTCATTTCACTTATCGCTCAAACCCGGTAGTTGCCCGATAAGGAATGTTCCAAACGTTGTCCCAAAAAAAAAAACGCACAATACAATAACGAACACAAACACAATTTCTACTCGATTTTAACTGTATTTTAACTGTAAAATATCGATGATTTTAACTGTAAACGATTCTGCCTCGCAGCACGTCCACACTCTGCAAGCAACGATGCGAGACTCGCAAACCCAGACTCAGCACCAGACGTTCTACTGCACACAAAAAACTTGACAAACACCATCAACAACATAAACTTAACCAACGAACTTGGATCCGACCACCTGGATATTACGTTTAACATAGACTTACAACATACGCAACCTACCTCCAATACACCTCCTATAGAGAAAAACTTAAACCTAACAAAGACTGACATAGACAAAGTGAAACAACATATACATGACTACATTCAATCACAAGCACGGCACATCTCAATAGAAACCATACAACAACAACTTTCACTAGCCATAGGAAAATTTAGCCCGGAAATAAAAAATGCTTTCTACCGACATACACTACCCAAATACATACTGAGACTAATAAAACATAAGAGAGAACTGTACAGACTATACACAAACACTCAAAATAACGACCTAAAAAAGACAATGAACCAACTTAACAGAAACATTAAAACTCTGATTGGACAATACCGACAAGATAAATGGCTAGAAACATGTAAAGAAATACAGAAGGACAAAGGCAAAACATACTGGCGAAAAATTAAGAAACTGGCGCAATACAGGAAGACTGGCACTACTGACACAATTGACGAAAACGGAATAGAACGCTACACAGACAAAGAGAAAGCGGACGCATTCGCCAGACACTATCAAAGGGCCTTCAGCATATCGACAAACCCTAACTTCGACAATGACAACTGGAACTTGATCAACGACTGGTACTTGAACTATTTTAACAACTCACCAAACTATGCCTGCACACTGATCACAGACACAGAGTACGATGAAGCCCTAGCGCACATCAAGAACACTGCACCGGGGAAAGATAAAATTAAGGCAAAACTCTTGAAAAGCCTAACTCAAGAAACACACAAACTGATCCTAACTGAATTGAACAACTGCATCACAAATGGCAGAATCCCAGAAACATGGAAAAACGGCTTAATAATCCCTATACCCAAAAATGGACTGGACAATACACAACCGAGCAACTACAGACCAATTACACTGCTTCCAGTACTGGGCAAGATTTTTGAAGGCATAATGAAGCAGCGGCTTGAGACAGTGATTGGAGGGTATATACCTACTTACCAATTTGGTTTCAAGCAGCATCACTCGACTGTTCATCCGCTCTTTATTTTGGCCAACAATATACAAACTACCCACCTAACTGACAGAAAGACAGCTTGCCTGTTTATGGACATTAACAAGGCTTTTGATACTGTCTGGCATAGAGGCTTACTATACAAATTATATAAACTACACACACCAACATATCTACTACACACCATAAAGAACTTACTAGAAAACAGACAACTACAAGTACGAATTGACAAAACACTGTCATTTTCTTTTTTCCCTGAACAAGGACTCCCTCAAGGATCCCCGCTCTCACCGTTTCTCTACAATATATACTGCCATGACATATACAATTACAACTTACCAGACAAAAATCAAATCGACAGATCGGCATACATATTACAATACGCAGACGACACGGCACTAATTGTACATGACAAAATTACTGAGAGAGCAGCTCAAAGATCTCCTGGTCCGACACTGCAACCAAATCTGGAAACGCCGTGCGACTTCTGTCATGACATTGGACGACGACGGGAACAACTACAGTGGACCGGACACCGAAGCATAACAGGATTGCCAGTTGAACAACCCTGATCCGGCACACTCGGTCGCTCCGGAACCGAGGAAAACCAAATAGGAATGGGCACATCACCAAGCACCCCGGACAAAGGCCTAGGACGCCGTCGACGCCAGGGCAGGTAAGACATTAACTACCGTACGCTGGCCGAGTACCGCGCCACCCACCAGAGTCTCTTTTCTTTGGTAAGGAATTAAATGTTGGGTCCGAAAGTTTCTGAAACCTTCCGACAACGGCCACCGCCGAGCGAGCGAGATTTCTCTCGAATATTCTAGAACATTATAGGTTAGGTTTCGTACAGTTGAGATGTTTTCGAGAACATTCTCCGCCTGCCTAGAAGCCTTGATCTGAGACTATAAATACCCGGCACCGTAACGGCCTATTCATTGAGTCCTTAAATTGTATCCCTATTATTTGACAATAAACCAATTGTATATTCAGCTATTCGGCTATCGTTTACAAACCCATAATTCTATAATTTAGTTCGGGAGGTACCATGGCGCGTTGGTCATAATGCGTTGGACCTTATTCTGAAAACGCCAGTACCTCGAAGTTGGAACTGCTGTCCGTTTCCCACAACTCAATTCCGTACGTCCAAACCGATTTTATGATGTTTTTGTATACCAGTAGTTTGCTCTGAAGGTTTAACTGCGATCTCCTGCCGATAATCGGGAATGGCTGTTGCAGTTTAAGGCCAACTTGTTTTCTTTTAGAGAAAATATGTTTTGCCATGTTAATCTCCTATCCAACTGTAGCCCAAGGTATTTTGCACTGTCTCGTTGTGTTAGCTGGCAGTTGTTCAAGAGACCTGATGGATAATCCTCTCTCCACAGTGTGAAGGTAACGTGTACTGACTTGCTTGCATTGGCTTTGATCTTCCATTTTCGGAGCCATGTTTGGATTTTATTTAAATTTAATTGCAAGTTGTTCGATGCTTTTCTGGGGAAATTGTGTGAAGCCAGTACCGCAGTCTCGTCGGCAAAAGTTGTTCCTGTTGTTAGTCTAGTGGTTGCCAGATCGGCAGTGAACCGTAGGTATAGTACCGGACTTAGCACACTCCCTTGGGGAACTCCGGATTTTAAGGCGTACAGATCACTTTATTCGTCTTGGTGTCTGACCAGGAAATTCCTAGCAGACAAGTATGATTGGAGCAGTTGGTAGAATGGATGAGGCAGGAATTTCTTTTGCTTGTAGCATAAACCGGTATGCCAGATTTTATCGAACGTTTGTCCTATGTTCATAAATGGTGCAGATCAGTACCGTTTGTGTTCGAAGTCGCTGTTGATTTGCTTTACTATTCTATGAATTTGCTCGACAGTCCCGTGTCTGTTGCTAAAACCAAACTGATGGTGAGGTATAAATTTTCTCTCAAGTAGGTGTGCGTGTCATGATGATTTCGGCTACTTTCCACTGGTGAGGGAAGTGGCCGTGTAAAAGGACAGCATTGAAGATTTGCACTATTGCTGTTATACCTCTTTTCGTTAATTTCCGCAGAATTTCTTCAGTGATGAGATCGAAACCATGAGCTTTGGCAGAGTTAATTTATTTTCAAATTGCTGTTCCGACTTCGCTCTACTTGAATCTCTGTATTAGCTTATCCATCTGGTAGGGTGCACTAGGGAAGTTTTCTATTTATTGTTTTTCTTCTTGGCTTGATACTACATCATGAGGTTCAAAAACAAAAAGATGTTGTGCAAATGCGAAAGCCTTCTCTTCCCTGCTTTTGGTCCACTTCCCAGCAGCATCCCTCCGGGGTGGAACTGGTTGTTGGGGTCTTTTCAGTCTTTTCGTGACTCGCCATAAGGTGTAGTCTGTTGCTTCAGTAGCGGACAACCCTTCCAGATATTCTTCAACCGACCTATTTTTCAGTGTTGGCAGCAAGTTCTTAGTCCTCTAGTTTTGTTCTTAAGGTTCCTTTCATCTATCGTCAGCCATGTTTGACGACATTTTTTTCAGCAATTTTTTCTTTGACAATAATCGGAAATTCGTGTTTTGATTTATTACCTTTCGGCTTCGGTGTGGCTTCCCAGACTTCAGTCTGGATGGCAGTTGCAAATCTTTACTGCTGTTTCGATATCTCCTGGAGTTTTAAGGGGAATTTTGATCTCAATGAGTTGATCCAGTGTTTCTTGAAAAATGTTGCAGTTCTTCTTGGAGTTGTGGAGTGCAGGTGGTTTGGTTTTTTCAACTATATTGGAGAACATTTATACAATTACGGGAGAGTGGTCTGAAGATAAGTCCAGGCTTGTTTCAGCGTTAAGGTATTTATTGTTGACGCCTTTCAAGACAAATAAATCTATCGCATCAGGAATTTTCACTGGATCTGTTGGCCAATATGTGGGCTCACCAGGTGCGAGATGGCTCAAGTTGTTAGAAGTAATTGTGTGCAACAACTCTCTGCCTTTGGTGGTTATGAGCCTCGAGCCCCACTGCTTGTGCTTGGTATAGTAATCTCCTCCATTAATGAACCTATTGACGAGTGTCTTAAAAATTTTTTAAAATGTTCTTTTTTGTTGTTATGCTTTGGAGGACAATACGCCTCCGAAACCTCCATGGTTCCAGACGCCACTTGCAGAGCGAAATTTGTCGCTTGTAGTTTTGCTTCCTTGTAGTTTCGAGTTAGTGGTGTTGAAGACCACTTCGTATAAGCACTGCAATCCCTCCATGTGCAGTTCAATCTGGGTGTTTTGTAGAATAGATATTATATTCTAGAATTTTTAGGAATATTTGCTGGTGAAATTAGTTTCTGCGACCCGCATGATATCAATGTTGTTGTTGGTTATGAAGGAATTCTGTTCTTGAGCATGTTTACTCAAGCCAGTCGAATTGTTATATTAAGCCCTTGTTATATTAAAATTGGAATACCTCAGGGTACAGTTATTGGTCCTATTCTCTTCATAACCTACATTCATTTTCTTACTAATATTGACATTCAGAATGGTTCATTACTTTCATATGCAGATGATACGATAGCCATGTTTTATGGATGTTCTTGGGCAGATGCAAGAAGGGCAGCAGAACTAGGACTGGCAATACTTAAGAACTGGCTCGATTGTTTTAAATTAAGTCTAAATATGTAAAAAACAAATTACATAGCATTTTCCATCACAGCTGCCAATCGTCCTGCTTTTAACCAAATTAAACTTGAGTCTAATGACATCAAAGAGGTTCCATTTACCAAGTATTTGGGACTTACCGTGGACAGGCATTTGAAATGGAACCAACACATCATGAAGTTAACAAATAATATTCGGAAACTAATTTATCGTTTCTACATTTTAAGGAATATTTTAAGCAAAAAACTGTTGATTCTAATCTATCGGTCATTGGTTGAATCTTTGCTACGGTACGGGGTTATTGTCTGGGGAGGTCTGTATAAAAATTCATTGCAGCAACTTAATGTAGTACAGAACTTTATTTTAAGAGTTATATATAAAAAACAAAAAACATATCCAACTCAACACCTCTACTCTGAGGAGGTATTTAGCCTGCGTTCTATATACGTTTTGTCTACATGCATTTATACCCATAAATCAAAAATCCTTCAAGACTTATGTTAGTCACACACTTAGGACCAGGAACAAGGTGAACAAACACCTGAAAGTGCCAAACACCGAAAAAAATATGGGGCAACGATTTTTAGATTATTTGGCTCCTAAATTTTACAATGTCCTTCCAAATGAATTGAAAGAGGTTACGAATATCAAAAAGTTCAGTAGGGGTTGCAGAAAATTTATTTATCAAAACATAGACAAGTTTGATTTTTCTTAGTGGTTTCTGATTATATTGTGTCATTTTAACGATGGTAAGGTTGGTTTAAGGAAACTATATGTAGAATTTTGTTTTGTTTAGTTCATGTATCTGTCTTTTCATCTAGGTTGAATATATTAAGTTAGTGTTAAGTTGAATTGAATTAAATTGTGGTAATTTGTATTAATAAGGATATTTTCATTTGGATGATGCATATAAATGTTAGATCATTTAGGCATCATCATGTAGATTGAGTTAAAGCTAGAGTTGAGTTGTATTATGATTATGTTGTATTATCTTTGGTTTTTTGTTATATATATATATATATATATATATATATATATATATATATATATATATATATATATATATTATTACTCTACAAACTTCACAAACTCCACACACCAACATATCTACTCCACATCATAAAAAACTTACTCGAAAACAGACTACTACAAATACGAATTGACAACACATTCTCTTTTTCTTTTTCCCCTGAACAAGGACTCCCGCAAGGTTCCCCGCTCTCACCGTTTCGCTACAATATATACTGCCATGGCATATACAATTACACCCCCAAAACCCACTACACAACTCCTCCACTCAAGTACTATACGAACGCACAAACATGACAAAGATTTCGGAAAGACTCGTACATTTACCTAAAAAATGGACAAACAACCCCTACAACTGGAACATACTGAATCCTCTTTGTCTTACAAAGAGGATTCAGTATGTTCCAGTTGTAGTGTTCAGATTCAGTATGTTCCAGATGTAAGTGGTGTATGTCGGTAGAAAGCAATTTTTATTTCCGGGCTAAATTTTCCTATGGCTAGTGAAAGTTGTTGTTGTATGGTTTCTATTGAAAGGGGCTGTGCTTACGATTGAATGTAGTCATGTATATGTTGTTTCACTTTGTCTATGTCAGTCTTTGTTAGGTTTAACTTTTTCTCTACAGGAGGTAGGTTGCGTACGTTGTAAGTCTATGTTAAACGTAATAGCCAGGTGGTCGGATCCAAGTTCGTTGGTTAAGTTTATGTTGTTGATGGTGTTTGTTAAGTTTCATGTGTGCAGTAGAACATCTGGTGTTGAATCTGGGTTTGCGGACATCAAAAAAGTTGGTGAGGTGCGCTGTTTTATAGCGTCCGAATTTTGTAAAAATCTTTTAAGCTGTTTCGTTTTGTTTTTGTTCAAATTAAAGTCGCCTATAATTATTGGATATTTATAGATGCTTGCTTTGGTCAATATGTTTTGTTATAAGTTGGAGTGTGGGTGTATGTATGTCAGAAATATCTGTTTCAGGTAATTTAGGTAGGGTATCGTAAAATGTATGCAGTCGTTCAGATGGTGGTTGAGGGAAGGAGGATTTGCTCTTCCAAGTTTAAATGTTGGTTTTAGGAGAGCTGCGACCCCGCCCCTGGCATGATTAATGGTATTTCCATGCCTATAGATATACTGCCAAATTCTGTACGTTCGTGTCTGTCCTAGTTTGGTTTTAGTCTCTACAAATAAGCAGCAGTCTGTGTCGTTTTGTTCTATGTAATTGTAAATAAGTAGTTTTTTTACTGACGCACGCGCATTTTAAAGTTGTTTGGCAATTCAGGGGAAAGTTGTCGGAGATGGTTGTAAGCATCTCCAAACGGCCGCCAAAGCTATTTTGTGAGAAACTTGTCGTGTTTTTTTATACTATTTTTGTTTTCAAAATATGGAAAATGATCTTGATGAATTGTACAGTGTTAAACGGGATAATTGGGACTTGGAATTTGATTTGAACACACTACGTAAAACGTACGTAAAATACATCAATATAAAATAAATAATATATATATATAAATAAATAAATAAATAAATAAATATATATATATATATATATATATATATATATATATATATATATATATATATATATATATACACGTAAGTAATATATACACAGTTGATACAAATGGGTATCTATCTCTTTTGATGTCTCATGGATATTGTTCTCTTGTTGCTGGTCCTACCCGTGTCTCTATAACATCTAAAACTTGTATTGACCACATTTTCCTAAAAACGAAATTAGCAAATAAAATTATACATTCGCCATTCATATTAGATGCTGATGTTACCGATCAGCTTAATTAGCTTTAATAGGGAAGATGTAAAAAATATGGATAATTCAAGGTATAATTTTAAAACTATTAAATCATTCAATAGTGAGAGAGCAAATCATTTACTAAGTAATCAGAACTGGGACAATGATATTCTAAATATTCACGAAGTTGAAACTGGTACGTAAAAAACATCAACAAACGTGATATGCAATTCAACAATTCAAATAATAATTGTATTATTTTCAAGTATATTCATCATCATATCATATTTCAAGTATAAGAAAATAGCATAGAGAAGTTTACTGAAGCCGATTTTAGAAAGCGCTTTCGTTTCTCTTGGGAAATTATGCAAAATATTTTGTTGCCATTAACCAAACACCGGGAACAAATCACAAATCGAGACAGTCCTGTTCCTTTGATAATAGATATTTGTTATGAATTTTATTGTTAGTACTTGGTGAAAATTAAAAAAAAAAAGATTCAGAAAATAGCCACCCTGTATATTCTGACACGCCTGTAATAACCAGCAGTTGTATCCTGAAGCTGAAATCTATGCCAATTGAAATAAAATTTGTTTTAAAAACTCCCTTTCCAAGGAAGTGATTTTAACTATTGCAATGTTTTATTTTTATTGTTAGTACACATTTATCTTGTATAACATATTCCTCCTTGGACCGATTCTGAAAATATAGAGAGCTCAGATTGAAGGTAAACCCTTACTCAGATTGAAAGTAACTTGTCTTTATCTATGGGTAAACATTCAGGTAAGATGATGTGAGGATGATGGTCTACTAAAGATGAAATTTTAAAATACAGGGTTGAATTAAAAGTAACCCAATCGAATTTAAGTTAAGTTTACGAACACTTTAGGGTTTCCCATGCTTGTTCAAATTAATATTTTTGGTGGAGGAACCAAAGTTCACCTGCATGCTTTCTTAGTTCAGTACTCGAAACATGAAATATGGATTTAGGAAAAATGCATTGAAAATTTTCTTATCTCACACTAAATTGAAGTCAACTATGACCCACTAAAAGCACAACAACAACAACAACAACAACAAATCTTTATTCATCGAAAAGGCTATCGATTTTTGCGGTCTTTCCACCCAATGATAGTAGGTGATGATTAACAAAAAATCAATGATTAACAAAAAAAATAAAATAAAAAATTATCACTATATAATAATTTAACAAATTTATAAATAAAAACTAAGTATTTGGTCATGTCGTGGTCTGTCAATAATTGTAGTGTTCTAGTAGAGTTTCCGTGGGGTGTAAGTAATGTGAGTTTCGTGTGGGCCTTGATAAGCACAGTTGCTTCAGTACTGTCCAGGTGTGTCCTCTGTTATTCCATTTTTGTTGAAGTACTATAAGTGGTCGTACAGCAGTTGCGTTGGTGGGTTATGCAGTAACCATTGCTTAACTGTTTACATATTTTCCTCGTTATGGTTCGTAGTTGCTTTTTCGTTTCAACAACGTTGCAGTTCGTTGCAACAATGGCCGAGCACCATTTATATATGGCCTGCCAAAGCTTCACAAAGCAGGCCACCCATTAAGACCGATAGTTAGCAACATAAATGCACCAACTTACCAATTGTCTAAATACCTGTCAGCTGTGTTGAGTAATATATTGGGAAATTCACAATATCACATTAGGGACTCATGGAGCTTCTGCGAATTTATAAAAAAACAGAAGATACCTGAGAACCATCGCCTAATATCGCTTGATGTGGTATCGCTATACACAAACATCCCGGTAGATTACTCAATACACTGCATAAGAAATAAATGGTCTGAAATTAGGGAACATACATCATTGCCCGAAGGTGAATTTATTGGGGCGGTAGAGCTGTGCCTTAAGTCCACGTACTTCCGGTACGAGGACAATTTCTATTCGCAAATATATGGAGTAGCTATGGGGTCTCCCATAGCTGCAACAACTGCAAACCTTGTAATGGAAAGTCTGGAAGAAAAACTAATACCTGATTTAAACTTTAAGTGTGGATTTTTTAAAAGGTACGTGGATGACTGCATAATGTGCCTGCCAAACCAAAAAGTTCAATACACACTAGATAAATTTAATGCATTCCATGAGAGCATTAAATTCACCATTGAGGAAGACAAAAACAAATCATTAAACTTTTTGGATATGACGGTTATATATGACGGTAATGGGGAAATAAAAACAAACTGGTACACAAAGGATGTATGGTCTGCTAGATACTTGAATTACCAATCATATGCACCTATACAATATAAAAAAAGTGTTGTAACAGCTCTTACTGATAGAGCGATTAAATTGGCACATTATGGATATAGAACAAAAAATCTTGAAAAAATAAAAAAGATACTAATAATGAACAACTATCCCAAAGAATTCTTCGAACCAATTATAAAACAAAGAATAAATAAAATATACAATGCAAATAAATGGAACAACATAAATAATATAAAAAAAAGAGGGTGAAATCAAGTATGTATCATTACCGTACATACCAGAAATCAACACAAAAATAAAAAATGTTTTAAAACCGCATAATATTACTATAGCGGAAAAAACTAAAAACAACTTGGCAAAAGAATGTTTTACAAAATTTAAGCCTAGAAGCGATAAGTTGGACCACCTAACGTAATATACAAGATTGACTGTTTGAACTGTGACAACACATACATAGGACAACCAGGGCAATATTTAAAGAAAATAATATACGAACATAATATACGAACATCTTGGAATAGCTTAAGAAAGGTTAACGAAAATGCAACAGCATTAGCACAACATGCACAACAAAAGTTGCATGATTTTGATTTCGATAACACACAAATATTGATCAATGAGGACAACTATAATAAGAGAAGAATCCATGAAATGATACAAATTAAGAAACATCAGAATGCAATAAATTTCAGATCAGATACAGACAATCTTAGCTCTGTGTATCATACGCTAATTAGATGATCGCATGCATGAACTGATTGGACCAGGTAAATGAAATGTAAACATCTGATATTGAAGAATTGACAAGCAAAGAATCCACACTTGAAATTCAAATCAGGTATTAGTTTTTCTTCCAGACTTTCCATTACTTGAGATTGACTGTTTGAACTGTGACAACACATACATAGGTCAAACAGGACAATATTTAAAGAAAAGAATATACGAACATAAATATAGCTTAAGAAAAGTTAACGAAAATGGAGCAGCATTAGCACAACATGCACAACAAAAGTTACATAGTTTTGATTTCGATAACACAAAAATATTGATCAATGAAAACAACTATAATAAGAGAAGAATCCATGAAATGATACAGATTAAAAAACATCAGAATGTAATGAAATTTAGATCAGATACAGACAATCTTAGCTCTGTATATCACACACTAATTAAATGATCGCATGCATGAACTGATTGGACCAAGTAAATGAAATATAAACACCTGATATTGAGGAATTGCAGAGCAATTCCTAGAATGCAAAGAAAAGGCGAAGGATAAACAGTTTTTTGTTCTCTCGCTCGATATCGAATAAAATATGGAATTTCAATAACCAGTCAAATGTGAAGGTAGAAACAACTAGACACGTAAGTTAAATTTAAATCTCTAAACAATAGATTCTAGTCTTTTCCCTGACATGTTTGTCCTGACTCATCACCTGAAAACCAATGTTCTTAATGTACTTTTTAATATGTGTGTGATTTGTATTTTAATATGTGAATTTTGGTGAAAGGTTTCTATTTAAATTGATGATAACTGTAAATATATATTTTAGACAAACTAATGATGGTGGAGAAATACACCGAAACGTATTTGTAACATTTTAAATAATAAACAATAAACTTGACTGAAACCCAGGAATTTTTTGAAATAAATTGAAGTACAGTCAGGAAAATATACACAACAATGGTTGTGCTGTTTGTTTGATTGCTTATTGTTCGCGTATTTATTATGCTGTCTAGAGGATTAGGATTTGTCTTCCTGCAGACTGTTTCCGGGGAGGTAGGGATAGAGCCTTTCGGTCTTCCTCTCTTCTTTGCTTTTGGTTTTCGAAAACCATCGTCCATCGAAGACGTCCCTGATGCTGAGAGTTCGCTGAACGCATGGTCGTCGTGGGGCTCTTAATAGATGGTTTCCTCTCGCGATGTTCCAAATATTTGGAATTCCTCCAAAGCTGAATAGTTTTTAACGATTGAAAGGAATGCTCACACTACGAAAGGATTCAACGGTAATCGTCCGTTCGGTTCGACGTATTTAAATGCTCTGCCACTAAAACACTATGCAATGTTTAAACTAATAATTTGCATATTTGTCTTCTTTAAAAAATATTATTTATGCACAATATATTTTTGAGGCCCCTAAGGATATTACGAGTACGAAGAAAAATTACACGAAAAAGCATTCGCCGCAATTGAAATCGAGTTTGGTCAAGATGCAAACAAGTATTAATTGTTATACTTGCGTAATTTTAAAGAACATATATTCACTATCTACCAAACCGTCATAGGTGTACACTATCAAAATACAATAACGACCGAGATTGATAGTATGCATTTATAAATAATAAAGTAGGATTTATGTCAAATATATATATGTGGAATGTGAGTAGAAAATGTGTATGAGCTGAACCATTATATATAATTTAGATACAACTGAAATCACAATTCCTAATTTTATCCCAAATTGTGCCGTGCCACGGTGCTTCACTTCCGACCCACGCCGGTCGTGGAGAGGTGCTCGTTTCGAAACAGTAGCCGCAAATAGGCACAAGTTTTGCACACAATTGCGTGAGTATTCCCTACTTGAGTGAAAAATTTGCTCACTGGGAATAGTAATTCATTAAAGTTCTTATGTGTGCTGCGTATACTAAGGTGTAACACATTCAATACATTATTATTTGTGGTGATTAATGTTTTAGTATATCACAGTCTGTTGTACCTTGTAACTCCTCATCCAGACTCCAATCTCAACCTCTGTAGAAATGTGAGTCGTCATGAGGACCAGCATAGTTTATTTTGCTTCGCAATATCTGCAGGTGATATTTACATGTAGGGCAGTCTTAGTCTTAGTGCAGTATTAGTCTCATGACTCACCTTAAATTTCTGGTGGTAGCCAACACAATTCGTGCACTTCTTATTGAAAGTTCTTGGGCAGCCAAGTGTGCTATGGTGCTCAGCACAATATCCACATATGTCTGTTGGGCTTTTGCATTGGGTTGTTTTATGGAAGTAGTCCTGGCACTTAAAGCATCGCTGTATAGAGGTATCTTCATAAACTGGGCATCTGCTCCATTCAATAAATAACTTTCCATTGTTAATCATTGTGTGAAACAAGTTTGGTGATGCTTCTCCAAATATGGTGTGTGTATTGTAATGGCTGTTCTCTTTTAAGTATCTGATAGCTAGGTTATAGTTATCACCCACAAAATTATTCTGCTCACGAATGCAAGTTTGCAAGTCATTAGCCCTTAAGCTGAGACAATATCCAATAATCTTAAATCTTGGTAGTCACATTTTGGTAACTTGGATTTCATAATGAAGTAGATTTTTTTCAGATTCTTTTTAAAAAAATTTAGGTCTTATCTGTTGTGACATTTAACTATTACTATACTGCCATTTTTAGTTGGTGTTATATTCTTACTTCCAATCTTTAAGCTAGACGGTATGCCGCTCATCTGAAGGACTTTTTTAGTCTTCTCTGCTCCCTGCGGTTCTTCTGGAATAATTAGTGTGTTAGGAATATTGTTGACAGGTTTCGGATAACTGGATGAGTGACATAATTCTGTTTGTGTTATGCTACTATAAGAAGGGATGGGAGACCTCTTTTGAGCTGCAAGCTCTAAGTCTTTAATTCTACCTTTAAGTAGTGCTTTAATTTCATCCATGCCATCAATAATTTCTATTCTATCCTTCACAGTCTGATTGAGCAATTTAATTGTATTAAATTTCTTACATGTTAGGCATAAAAACCTCATAATTCTTCCATTTCGAAGTTCCAATGCCTTAGCTTCAGAGGCCGTAATTTTGATGCATTCTACGCATATGTTTGCGGCACAGTCATGACCTGGAAAAATTTGCATTTTGTGCGATTTTTAATTTGCATTTATTACATTCCATGTTCAAGTTTATTTTATCCTTTGACAGCAAATTCAATGAATAATCTATTTTCCGGTATTGCGTAATTAATATGTGAGCCGGCAACGATGCTTATATTTCGACCTTCAAAACCGTTAAAACAGGTTTGTTTACACTTTTTTATGGCGGAAGTATTTTGTTTTATCTTCTACATTCACCCTCACCACTAATACATGTTTTAGTTTTCCATATTAGACACTTCTTATCAATAACAAAGACCACAAAACTCCGAGAAAACTGCAATTACCGAGCACAAACAATTTACCTTCACCCAAAAATTCTCGCAATTATCATAATATTGGACAGGACTCATATTTTGTAACAGCTAACATTATACAACAGCTAACAGTATAACAGCTTCTCGTATTCGGTTAAATATCTCTTGCTCAATTTGTACCAGTGTTCTGTAGACTACATATTTAATGTGTAATTGTGTCCTGTGTGTCTTACATACATGGTAGGTATGTAGCACTTCCTCGGTCATTATCCGGTGCACATTTGCCCGGGAAAGGGTTGGTCGTCCACTATCTGTCTCAATTCCTGGAGCCAATGGTTCAGTATCTCTAGCCCTTTGTTGGTGTAAGTTCTTACAGCTTCTGCGATGTTACTGTGGCATTCCCCCATAACTAATATAATACGCGCATATTCGATATTGTTGTACATTTGGTCAAATAAGCTTCAAATTCCGTCACAATTTGACAAATGCTTGTTATTATTGACAAAAGCTATCTAGCCGTAACTTCCTGATAATGACAAAAACATTGTTGCCGCTTTGAATGTTCATCAAAAAATTGTAGAAGAGTACTTTTTTAATATTAAACATTTTCATAATTTGAAGCAGATAGGATTTTTTTCGGATGCCTTAGAATTACAATAGGCACCAATCAAACAGGATCATTTCAAAATAATACTTATAGGGCGTTAGTTTATAATTGTTATAAATAAACATCAACTACTTTGATAATCAGATAATTACACTTACAACACACTTACATTACGTAAACCACTACTTTTCTAATGGCAATTCGTCAGGTGGTCGATCGAGATAATACATCTGAAACAACTTTTAAAAAGTAATTGAGTAACCAGTTCAACAAGAAAAGGGATATGATTGATAATTATAGAAACTTGTAAATATATCATGTTCAGCTACAAGCACCAAACGTGCCTCAACAAGATATGACTCAATCCAGAGTCCCCACTTGGAGCCAACAGTTATCTACGCATCTTTCTTATGGAAACTTTAATTGATGATCTCTTTTACTATCTCTGAACCCGGCAAGACTACAACCGAAGTTGCATCCTGCCACCGCTAATCCTGAGTTGTTAACAGGTGTTAAGGGGAAGCCGCGGGAAATATCTCAGAGAAAAAGCCTCTAACCACCGCTACTCCTGAGTTGTTAAAAGACATAAAGGGGAAACCGCGCGGTATACCTCCTCAGGAGAGCCTTCCTAGTCATCGGCGTTTATCATGATAAATAGTCTCAACATTGGCCATACTAAGTACTGCTGGAATCAGCACACAGCCAGCACCCGCCTTTAGGGTTCTCTCTCTCTATGGGTTCAGAGTCCAGATACTGCGGGGAAACCGCACAGCCAGTACCCGTCCCTAACATAATTACTCAAACTGACTAAATAGAAAACTGACTCAAGTACTGCGCGACCTTCACAGCCAGTACTCGGTACTTTGCAACTTAACGAGCTGCACTCGATTCCTTTTTATGATTTTATACGAAGCGTTAACAGTATTTAACTTTAAATGGATATTGAAGAGGAACAGTTAAATATTAAGAAAGGTAAATAAATATAAAAGAAAGACAAAATGAATATTGAACTATAGTTACTATCCTTAAGGTTTAACCAATAGAAATGTGCTGAATAGGCTACTCTGTGAGAACACTCACTGATTAACGTTATCTTTAATGGTTCACCAAATAGGAATATGCTGAAGAGGCTACTCTGTGAGAAACACTCACTAATTAACGTTATCTTTAATGGTTCACCAAATAGAAATATGCTGAAGAGGCTACTCTGTGAGAAACACTCACCTGTTGAATAACTTTCACACTAGCACGAAGTGGCACCAACTGATAAATATGACGCTGGATCTAAACAAGCACTAATAGTTCAGGTGGGTGGTTTCCCTTATTTATTCAAATATTTCCACCTCCCTATTGGGTGGAGTTTGAGTCAAGTTTACCCCAGATTCTAGGCATTGGGGAGGAGTTTAGTTTAGGTTCGTTCCGAGCTTCCAGGTGGTCCACAAATCTCTCTGGGAGGTAAAACAAAACACCTGACTGTGGATCTTCCCCGTAAATCACTGGTTATTGCTTTGAGCCGCTCTTTTATAGCTTTCACAATATCATGCTAGCGAGGTTTATGGTGTTAACGTATAGTTATTGATACGTTCATTGATAGATCGAACTTTCCAAATGCGACTTCCTTTGTCCATTTGGGCGCCTCTTGGAATTTATTAGTTTCCCTTCATCATTTTTTGTCCAATGTCTTACATACTTATTAACAAAGGTGAAATTCGATTTTCAACTGTTAATACTGTAACATGTTTAGGAATTTCTTGGAAACCACGCTTTTGGATATTTCAAGCAATGATAGGTTAAAATCAGAGAAATAGCTGTTTTGAGAAGTCCATTAATATAATAATTAATAGCCACTCGTGTCTTAATAACAATAAATAACGTATGAAACATTGTGTCAGGTTTGTAATAAATATTAATTGCGAAGCAATAAAAGGAAAAGTGTAGGAAATTCGTCGATGTTTTAAGATATAAAAGAAAAGTACTCGTGAAACAATTAACATGAATCCCACATTTAATCCTCCAAAAAGTATTGTGTCTGACAAAAATGTCCATATGTATTTGGATGCTTTTGTGAGAAGCTTGGATATATAGTTATTAATTAAAGTACAGTCAGGAAAATATACACAACTATATAGTTGAATGTCACGGGTCCACACGCGAAAGATGATGATACCAAAGTTGCTTTCCTGCTAAACCATGCAGGTGAGGAATCACAGAAAAAGTTTCAAACATTGAAGTTTACTAATGAAGAACGACATAATTTTAATAAAGTGGTACAGACATTTCAAAATAATTTTATGTTGTTAAGAAACAAGAGCATGATTGGTGCAAAGTTTTCATTCGGTTTCAACATGAAGGTGAGAGCTTTGATCATTTTATAACTGAGATGAACATACTAGCTGTATCCTGCAATTTTGGAGCTTTGAAAGACATCAGAGACTTATCGTTGCAAGAAAGGCTACTAAGGCAGACAAAACTAACACTACATATGACCAAAGAGCCCTGCAGGGCTGCCGAGATAAGAAGATTCCAAGTCAAGGAGTTTAGGACTGAAGTTGAAGTTGATGTATTGAGTGCCCAAAAGGAGAAGACCATCGTGAGGCCTGTGAAATCTAATTTTAGACATGGACATGCAGGTAACAATAGTTATGGGCACGATAATAATGAACCGTATAGTTGTTTAAAGTGTCATAAACGTTTAAGACAAAGTTGTCCTGCGTTTGGAAAAAACTGTTTAAGTTGTGGTAAACAAAATCACTTTGCAGTGGGATGTAAATTAAAAGCAATACATGTGCTAATGCTGCAGAATTCAACATTAAAAAGAGATACATTAACAACAATACTCATAATGATAGAAACGGCAATTAACTGCCTTTTGTTGATACGGTAGGTTGAAGTAATGACAATCGTCATATAAGAAGCACCAACTACAGTTGCTATAGTTGAGACAGTCAATGCTTAAATTAAAAATAGAAATGTTTCACTTAAAATTGATACAGGAGCAAGTTGTAATTAATTGTATGCCCTTTAGTTCACTTGAGATGTTAGTTAATAATACCCAATACTAACGCCATAGTTTGATTCATCTTCATTGCCGTGTATATAAAAGTGGTGTGAGATTTGATTACTTTTGAATACTAACGACTAGTTACTTTTGTATTCAATACTCGTTATTTTGAGTCAGTTATTCAAGTACTCGTTCTAGTCGTTAATCTTACGAAAGTCGAGGACCGATATTGGTATTTTATTAGTGCCCTTCAGATTTGTTACACGGACGCTTTAGTTATGTTATACAAACCATATGGAACCCTTGAATTCATCATATAGTAGTAGTAAGCATCTTTATTTCTAAAAAAAGGCTATCGACCTATCGGTCTTTCTGCCCTTGTTTAATACATGCAGTCTTAATCTAGATAAAAAACCAATATGAAAATTCTCCTATTCTAGGTTAACAATAGTAGTAGTAAACATCCTTATTTCTAAAAAAGGCCATGGACCCATCGGTACTTCCGCCCTTGTTCAATACATGCAGTCCCAATCCAAACAGAAAACAAACATGAAAACTCTCCCATTCCAGGTCAACAATATCACCAAACAAATAAGATTTCAGTGGCAAGAAGAAATTATTTTATTGTCCACTAGTCCGTTGCGTTTGTAAGTGTTCGAGTAGCGTTAATGTAGGGAAACGGAAGCGGGATTGTCTGGTTGGTCTTGTAAGACAAAGGGGATTCAGTATGGTCCAGTTGTAGGGGTTGTTTGTCCATTTTGTCTGTAGCTGTATGAGTCTTTCCGAGATCCTTGTCATGTTTGTGCGTTCGTACAGTAGTTGGGTGGGGGGGTTGTGTAGTGGGTTTTGGGGGTGTCTTATTCGTGTTATTAGTCTTAGTGCAATTTGCTCTGTTGTTTGTGTATAACGTTTTGTCCTTTCTGTTCCGTTGGTCATGAGTACATGTCCAAAGTCTAGCAAGGGTCTACAAATAGCTTTATATATTTTGGTGGCGGTGTTTGTGCTAATTCCTCTGTCTTTGTAGGTTAGTGATCGGAAGTGTTTTGTTCTCTTTATTGTTTCTGCCCTGATGTTTCGTATGTGTTTAGTGAATTTAAGTTTGTGGTCGATTGTGATTCCAAGGTATTTTACGTCGTTTTTTGGTTGTGTCGTTTGGCCGTCTGCTGTTATTGTAGGGGAATCAGCGTTGAGTCTGTGGTTTGTGAGCAGAAGTTGGTTTTTTGACGCGTTTGGTGTTAGTCTCCATTTATAAAACCATGTCATTGTGTTGTTTGTTAGTGTTTGGAGTCTTTGCGCTGCTCTCTCAGTAGTTTTGTCATGTACAATAAGTGCCGTGTCGTCTGCGTATTGTAATATGTATGCCGATCTGTCGATTTGATTTTTGTCTGGTAAGTTGTAATTGTATATGTCATGGCAGTATATATTGTAGAGAAACGGTGAGAGCGGGGATCCTTGAGGGAGCCCTTGTTCAAGGGAAAAAGAAAATGACAGTGTTTTGTCAATTCGTACTTGTAGTTGTCTGTTTTCTAGTAAGTTCTTTATGGTGTGTAGTAGATATGTTGGTGTGTGTAGTTTGTATAGTTTGTATAGTAAGCCTCTATGCCAGACACTGTCAAAAGCCTTGTTAATGTCCATAAACAGGCAAGCTGTCTTTCTGTCAGTTAGGTGGGTAGTTTGTATATTGTTGGCCAAAATAAAGAGCGGATGAACAGTCGAGTGATGCTGTTTGAAACCAAATTGGTAGGTAGGTATATATTTTCCAATCACTTTGTCAAGCCGCTGCTTCATTATGCCTTCAAAAATCTTGCCTAGTACTGGAAGCAGTGTAATTGGTCTGTAGTTGCTCGTTTGTGTATTGTCCAGTCCATTTTTGGGTATAGGGATTATTAAGCCGTTTTTCCATGTTTCTGGGATTCTGCCATTTGTGATGCAGTTGTTCAATTCAGCTAGGATCAGTTTGTGTGTCTCCCGAGTTAGGCTTTTCAAGACTTTTGCCTTAATTTTATCTTTCCCCGGTGCAGTGTTCTTGATGTGCGCTAGGGCTTCATCGTACTCTGTGTCTGTGATCAGTGTGCAGGCATAGTTTGGTGAGTTGTTAAAATAGTTCAAGTACCAGTCGTTGATCAAGTTCCAGTTGTCATTGTCGAAGTTAGGGTTTGTCGATGTGCTGAAGGCCCTTTGATAGTGTCTGGCGAATGCGTCCGCTTTCTCTTTGTCTGTGTAGCGTTCTATTCCGTTTTCGTCAATTGTGTCAGTAGTGCCAGTCTTCCTGTATTGCGCCAGTTTCTTAATTTTTCGCCAGTATGTTTTGCCTTTGTCCTTCTGTATTTCTTTACATGTTTCTAGCCATTTGTCTTGTCGGTATTGTCCAATCATAGTTTTAATGTTTCTGTTAAGTTGGTTCATTGTCTTTTTTAGGTCGTTATTTTGAGTGTTTGTATATAGTCTATACAGTTCTCTCTTATGTTTCATCATATATTATCTCCTAATAGACTTATTTACGCTTACGAGTAGATAAACAGACCAATTTTAGCCATTTTTAAGTCAGTTGTTAATTGATTCTCTATTGTTATTTGAGATATGTACGCAGTCATTTAGAACCATTTAGTCATTTAGGTTGTTAAAACTTGCAGTTTCTAAATAAATTGCCTTTTTTAAACAGTTTTGGAAAGCAGGTTAATCAACTCTGACTAGCCAGATGCCACACATTAATAAATACATTGTAGTACAGTAGAAATACATTGCGAGAATTATCAATTTTAATAAACGGTAGAATATAATAACTTTATAAAAGGAATAGCGTTTCATGCAAGGAGCAGGCATTGGTGCTGGAGGCTTACTCTCCGTAATTCTAAATGCGCGAGCAAGAAACTCAAGACCAAAAAAAATGTAGTAAGGTTGCCCGTTATTAACCTCATCATCAAGGTGGGACTGTTTCTTGCTGTAGATAAAATTCTTTTGCAGAATCTAATTGTAAGTCCTAATTTTTCCAAATGTTTTATAAACATTTCGTCGGTGATGTCAGGGTCCACTCGAGTAGCAACCACTGAATACGAGGGTGTTTTGCTGGATGAATTGAGGATTGTAATTTTTTTGTAACTGAAATGTTGTTAATGCGTTTTCTTACTTTTATTGTTGCAGACTTTAAATTGCTTTGTCAGAATGGTTGGTTTTTATTAGAAAATAGTTACCTTGTCTAATGATGATATTCTTGTTGCTGGGGTTGAGTTGTTACCACTTTATTGTAAGTTGAACTCTGGTGATAGTGGGTGTTGCGTTTGCTGTGAATGTGTGCGAAAATGCAGGAAGTCGTTTTGATGTAGTTTTCTAGTTTGGTGGTTGTCGGTTTTAGCATGCTGATCTAGAGCTATTCGTTTGGCCTCAGGTGTTGTAGGAGATGGATGAGTCGGTCTCGGTTTTCTGCCCCGTGTTTTCGAATGTGGTTTACCAAACCTACCATTCTGGGAGGCATAGTCCGATTCGGATTTTTGCGAACTCCTATTGTTCATCCTTTCTCTTGAATAAGACTTGCATATTTATCGTTCAAGAGATAAATGTGTATAAATTCCTAGAATTATTTTGTAATTTTAGTATTTTGAAATTAATGGTTTAAATATACTCGCTGTAAAATTTAGTCAAAATTTTAACTCAAGCCTACTAAATCGGAACAAGCTGGCAACTGCGACGAGGAGGAGAAATAGAACAAACCGAAACAAAAAACACATGGTGAATTAGAAAACTGTTATAAACGAAAAGGTCAATATACGAAAAACAAAAGCAAATACAAAGTGTATCAAATCATCGACATCAAAACAATATCAAGCATTTTACTTGGTCTTCGAATCGAAGGGAGTATTCAGAAGAAAACCATCGCAATCAATAAGAAAACAGATTGGTGAGTCAGTTCCAATTTTCCATTACCCTTAAAATTATAAACAAACCGAAGGTCTTTTGGTTGGTATTTGGGTTGGCAATTTTGTGGTTACCTTACCAATAAAACCCGAAATAGAAACGCTGGGTTTATTTTTATAAAATTCAACGAAGCGCTTATATAGCATTGAACGAAAATTCCACCGAGATCCGCAATTCCAGCAACAGTATATATTAATTTCATCAAATACTATAGTCTATAGTATTTGATTTCATGAACGAATGCGAATCACTTGGCTATATGACCAAAATTGATCCTGTAGCCGGCTTTTTACGTTTTTCCTTTATTTATGTTTTACAACTTGCCACACAACATTCCAACACAACAACATTTTTTAATCTCCCCTTTGGCACCCGTCAGTCTTGTCACTATTCAGTCACCACAACCAGTCTTACACCGGGTTGCACGGTGGGCTGCATACCTGGTCGTTACAATCCTAATTAAATTTGCAGTATTTAGTCCAACATATTCCCACCATGCCGTAAAGAATGAAGCCCGTTTAACCACAAAAATGTGAGATATTTTTAACGGGTCTTGTGAAACAACCTTAAACTTAACGACTTGTAGCTGGGATTTTCACTATTCAAAATCACCATTTAACAATATTATTACGATTTCGAAAACTCAATGTTGTAATGACTGGCGACATTGAAAAAATATATAGGCAGGTACAAGTGGTAGAACCAGAGATTAGTAGAGAGATCGCCGATGAGCATAGGCGAAATGGTTTCAGCGATATTAGCCGTAAGCTACCGCCACCCTGCGGTTTTATCCCCGAACCATATGCACGTTTTAGAAGTAGCGTACGGGAGGTAACTAGGGGGGGTTGTGAATATAAGAAGCGAGGACCAGCCGATTTGCGCTTGTTTTCAAAGGTCAATCAATAATAGTTTTGATGCCATGAAAGTTAAATTAGTGTTTCAATGAGTGAGCAAACGAAGCAAAACTTGGGTGACATGAATTTTTAACGGACGATATTTATGTTTCTTCAAGACTCTCCTCACTGCCTGATGAGATATGTTAATCTCTGCTGCTATGGCTCTTGTTGAAGTAGAAGGATTATCTTGAATCTAATGGAGAATTTAATTTATTATAGTTTTTTACTTTTGATGAGAGTTCTCATTTGTTCTATGAACGCGTTTTCCAGGCTTAGAAAATGCACCTAACTTGGCTAAATGTCTATGGAGGAACAGAAAATCATTTTGAGCTGGTTGTTGTCTTTCTGAATATCGCGGTAGCCATGTGTCCGAAATACTTTGCACATTTCGATGTGAAGAGTAATAAATTTCTAACATTTCTCGTTTTTATTCATTTGAAAAAGGCAAGATATTTACAATAATTTTGTGGCTGTAGTGACGCTAAGCGAAATTCAGTCAAACTGTCAAAAATGTGTTGATTAGAATTCGCGCTGCAACCTCGATAGGAAGCAGACATGCCCAGTGCGAGTGTATCGAAACAATTTGTTTTCCGGCTGTCTCCGGAAGTAGTAGAAATTTTTGAATTTTTAAAAGAGCATTTTGGTAAACTCTAGATTGCGCAACTTTGCCCCAATTTAACAAATCTCGTATCTTATGTGGTTACCGAGATCCCCATGGTTCAGCTCCAAAAACGGACACCCGGTATATACATGGTGGCCATTTTCTGAATCTTTGTATGGGTAACTTCTACATTGTTAAAGATAGAGAATCCGTTAAATTGGAAAAATTGAGCAGAGTTCGATTGCATATTCATTACGGTTTTCAAAATTTAGGTACCCGACTTGGTTCCTGAAATACCCTGAAAAGACAAGAAATCAAAACTTTTTTAATTATCACATATTACGTAAACTGCTTAACTTAGAAAAAAAGTTAAAATTGTCGTTGGTAGAACTTTTGCGTTGAAGCCAATAAACGAGCATTCGTTGTCATAGTCAGCTTGATTTACGAGATAAAAAATAAACTTATGTTTTTTTAATGGCAATCATAGTGTGCTGTGGGCTTTTTAAAATCCTTATTTTTTTCTGAATTTAACGATATAACTGTTGGTATGTTTATCTCTTCTTTTAACCGTAAAAATTTAAAAGAAAAACATTAACAAGCATCTAGCAGTATTGTCACGAAATGGTTACTGTATCTGTCATTAAAAGTGTCAAATAAATTTGACTTTTATAGTAGTTTGAGTTAAAAAATAGGATTAGTTTCATTTAAAAAGCCAACAAACGGGAAGATTAAATTTTATCGAACAAGATGAAGAAAAAGTTTTAGCTTTGGGTCTATTTTAATGCAAATTCATCAATCAGAGATATTGTCAGTCAATGTAATGTTTCTAAGGAAAAAGCGCGGTTGATTCTAAAACAAAATAAATTCAAGCCTTTCAAGTACCACATTGCAAATACTATGCATCTTGGAGATTCTGGACGAATAGTTCAGTTTGCTTGGTGGTTTCTGGAGAAAACGCTATTATATCCAAACTTTCCACTTACAATGGAATATTCAACAGACAAAATCGTGTTTAATGGGCTAATGAAAATCCTCTTCTAATTGAAAATAGGCGAGATCAACGTGTTTCTTCTGTGAATGTCTGGTGTGGCATTTTTAGTGATAAAATTATTGGTCCATTCTTTTATAATCATAATTTAAATGGCGAAAGATATTTACACTTTTTACAAAATGAACTTAAAGACATGTCGGATAGTTTGCCGTTAGCAGCCTCCACACAACTCAAGAGTTATATGTGAATATTTACAACAACATTTACCTGGTTGGATTGCTAATGCAGGACCCAGTCGGTGGCCAGCACGTTCACTGGACTTAACACCTCTGGACTATTTTATGTGAGGTACCCTTAAAAACAAGATGTATAAAACAAAACCCAATGATATTGAAGAAGTAGTAAATAGAATACGTTCAGCAATAAGAAGTATCCGTCCACAAACCAAAAGAAAGGTGTTATTGGAAATGATTAGAAGATGCCAAAAGTGCCTGGCCTTAAACGGAAGTCCATTTGAATATTTAATTTAAACGATACGTTCTTTCATTTTTGTTTTGTGCCTTGTGTGATAATATAGTTCTTGTTTCCAGAGCCTACTACACATTTTTTATGTTCTTTTGAAGTTTTTCGGCAACAAAAGGAAATAAACATACAAACAGTTATATCGTTAAACACAGAAAAAAATAAGGATTTTAAAGGGCCCACAGACAACTATGATTACCATTAAAAAAAACACAACTTTATTTTTTATCTCGTAAATCAAGTTGATTCTGACAACGAATGCTAGTTTATTGGATTCAACGCAAAAAGTTCTACCAAGGGCAGTTTTAACTTTTTTTCTAAGTCAAGCAGTTTACGTAAAATGTGATAATTAAAAACAGTTTTGATTTCTTGTTTTTTTCAGGATATTTCAGGAACCAAGTCGGGTACCTAAATTTTGAAAACCGTAATGAATAGGCAATCGAATTCTGCCCAATTTTTCCTATTTAACGGATTCTCTATCTTTAAAAATGTCGAAGTTACCTATACAAAGATTCAGAAAATCGCCGCCCTGAATATGTAAAGAAATATAAAGTAATATCTTTATCTTTAATAATCTTTAATAATAATAAAAAAACCAAAGATAATACAACATAATCATAACACAACTCAACTCTAGCTTTAACTCAATCTACATGAAGATGCCTAAATGATCTAACATTTGTATGCATCATCCAAATGAAAATATCCTTATTAATACAAATTACCACAATTTAATTCAATTAACTTAACACTTAACACACACAATATAATCAGAAACCACTAAGAAAAATCAAACTTGTCTATGTTTTGATAAATAAATTTTTTGCAACCCTTACTGAACTTTTTGATATTCGTAACCTCTTTCAATTCATTTGGAAGCACAGTGTAAAAGTTAGGAGCCAAATAATCTAAAAATCGTTGCCCCATATTTTTTTTTGGTGTTTGGCACTTTCAGGTGTTTGTTCACCTTGTTCCTGGTCCCATGTGTGTGACTAACATAAGTCTTGAAGGCATTTGATTTATGGGTATAAATGCATGTAGACAAAACGTATATAGAACGCAGGCTAAATACTTCCTCAGAGTAGAGGTGTTGAGTTGGAAATGTTTTTTGTTTTTTATATATACCTCTTAAAATAAAGTTCTGTACTGCATTAAGTTGCTGCAATGAATTTTTATAGAGACCTCCCTAGACAATAACCCCGTACAGTAGCAAATTTTCAACCAATGACCGATAGATTAGAATCAACAGTTTTTTGCTTAAAATATTCCTTAAAATGTAGAAACGATAAATTAGTTTCCGAATAGTAGTAGTAAACATCTTTATTTCTAATAACAAGGCTATCGACCTATCGGTCTTTCTGCCTTTGTTTAATACATGTAGTCTTAATCTGAATAAAAATAAATATGAAAATTCTCTTATTCTACGTTAACAATCTTATTAATAAACTTTCCAATTCCAATGACAAGAAAAAATTATTTTATTGTCCAGTAGTCAGTTGCGTTTGTAAGTGTTCGAGTAGCGTTGATGTAGGGAAACGGAAGCGGGATTATCTGGTTGGTCTTGTAAGACAAAGGGGATTCAGTATGGTCCAGTTGTAGGGGTTGTTTGTCCATTTTGTCTGTAGTTGTATGAGTCTTTCCGAAATCTTTGTCATGTTTGTGCGTTCGTATAGTAGTTGGGTGGAGGGGTTGTGTAGTGGGTTTTGGGGGTGTCTTATTCGTGTTATTAGTCTTAGTGCAATTTCTTCTGTTGTTTGTATATAACGTTTTGTCCTTTCTGTTCCGTTGGTCATGAGTATATGTCGATAGTCTAGCAAGGGTCTACAGATAGCTTTATATATTTTGGTGGCGGTGTTTGTGCTAATTCCTCTGTCTTTGTAAGTTAGTGATCGGAAGTGTTTTGTTCTCTTTATTGTTTCTGCCCTGATGTTTCGTGTGTGTTTAGTGAATTTAAGTTTGTGGTCAATTGTGATTCCAAGGTATTTTACGTCGTTTTTTGGTTGTGTCGTTTGGCCGTCTGCAGTTATCGTAGGGAAGTCAGCGTTGAGTCTGTGGTTTGTGAGCAGAAGTTGGTTTTTTGACGCGTTTGGTGTTAGTCTCCATTTATAAAACCATGTCATTGTGTTGTTTGTAAGTGTTTGGAGTCTGTGAACTGCTCTCTCAGTAGTTTTGTCATGTACAATAAGTGCCGTGTCGTTTGCGTATTGTAATATGTATGCCGATCTGTCGATTTGATTTTTGTCTGGCAAGTTGTAATTGTATATGTCAAGGCAGTATATATTGTAGAGAAACGGTGAGAGCGGGGATCCTTGAGGGAGACCTTGTTCAGGGGAAAAAGAAAATGACAGTGTTTTGCCAATTCGTACTTGTAGTTGTCTGTTTTCAAGTAAGTTCTTTATGGTGTGTAGTAGATATGTTGGTGTGTGTAGTTTGTATAGTAAGCCTCTATGCCAGACACTATCAAAAGCTTTGTTAATGTCCATAAACAGGCAAGCTGTCTTTCTGTCAGTTAGGTGGGTAGTTTGTATATTGTTGGCCAAAATAAAGAGCGGATGAACAGTCGAGTGATGTTGTTTGAAACCAAATTGGTAGGTAGGTATATATTTTCCAATCACTTTTTCAAGCCGCTGCTTTATTATGTATTCGAAAATTTTGCTTAGTACTGGAAGTAGTGTAATTGGTCTGTAGTTGCTCGGTTGTGTATTGTCGAGTCCATTTTTGGGTATAGGGATTACTAAGCCGTTCTTCCATGTTTCTGGGATTCTGCCATTTGTGATGCAGTTGTTCAATTCAGTTAGGATCATTTTGTGTGTTTCTTAAGTTAGGCTTTTCAAGAGTTTTGCCTTAATTCTATCCCCTCCCGGTGCAGTGTCTTTGACGTGCGCTAGGGCTTCATCGTACTCTGTGTCTGTGATCAGTTTGCAGGTGTAGTCCGGTGAGCTGTTAAAATAGTTCAAGTACCAGTCGTTGCTCAAGTTCCAGTTGCCATTGTCGAAGTTAAGGTTTATCGATATGCTGAAGGCCCTTTGATAGTGTCTGGCGAACGCGTCCGCTTTCTCTTTGTCTGTGTAACGTTCTATTCCGTTTCCGTCAATTGTGTCAGTAGTGCCAGTCTTCCAGCATTGCGCCAGTTTCTTAATTTTTCGCCAGTATGTTTTGCCTTTGTCCTTCTGTATTTCTTTACATGTTTCTAGCCATTTGTCTTGTCGGTATTGTCCAATCATAGTTTTAATGTTTCTGTTAAGTTGGTTCATTGTCTTTTTTAGGTCGTTATTTTGAGTGTTTGTATATAGTCTATACAGTTCTCTCTTAGGTTTTATGAGTCTCAGTATGAATTTGGGCAGTGTATGTCAGTAGAAAGCATTTTTTATTTCCGGGCTAAATTTTCCTATGGCTATTAAAAGTTGTTGTTGTATGGTTTCTATTGAAATGGGCCTTGCTTGCGATTGAATGTAGTCATGTATATGTTGTTTCACTTTGTCTATGTCAGTCTTTGTTAGGTTTAAGTTTTTCTCTATAGGAGGTGTATTGGAGGTAGGTTGCGTATGTTGTAAGTCTATGTTAAACGTAATAGCCAGGTGGTCGGATCCAAGTTCGTTGGTTAAGTGTATGTTGTTGATGGTGTTTGTTAAGTTTCTTGTGTGCAGTAGAACGTCTGGTGTTGAATCTGGGTTTGCGGGCATCAGAAAAGTTGATGGGGTTTCCGAATATTATTTGTTAATTTCATGATGTGTTAGTTCCATTTCAAGTGCCTGTCAACGATAAGTCCCAAATACTTGGTAAATGGAACCTCCTTGATGTCATTAGACTCAAGTTTAATTTGGTTGAAAGCAGGACGATTGGCAGCTGTGATGGAAAATGCTATGTAATTTGTTTTTTGCATATTTAGACTTAATTGAAAACAATCCAGCCAGTTCTTGAGGACTGCCAGTCCTAGTTCTGCTGCCATTCTTGTATTTGCCCAAGAACATCCATAAAACATGGCTACCGTATCATCTGCATATGAAAGTAATGAACCATTCTGAATGTCAATATTAGTAAGAGAATTAATGTAGGTTATGAAGAGAATAGGACCAATAACTGTACCCTGAGGTATTCCAATTTTAATATAACAAGGGTCACTAAATTCATTATTTATTTTTAGAACTTGCTCTCTGTCCCTTAGGTAACTCTCAAAAAGTTGCAATACTGGACCCCTAACACCATACAAACTCAAAACCTCCAACAAGCGGTCATGTGGCAAGGGGGCAAAAACCCTGGCTAGGTCCAAGAACACCGCCAAACACTTCCTATTCTTTTCCAATGCGCCATTGACCTGCTTAGTCAATTCATAGACAGCATCCGATGTACTACGTCCACCAATGAAACCAAACTGTTTCTGCGTTAATAAATTATTTTTTTGTAAATAATCTATAAGCCTATCCTTTAAACATTTTTCAAAGATCTTAGCAAAATTATTAATTATGCTTATCGGGCGATAGTTTCCTATTTCAGATTTGTCACCTGATTTGTAAATAGGTGAAATAATTGATTTTTTAAAATGACTAGGCACTATTCCTGTTTCAACAATTAAATTTATGATATGAATTAAAGGTTTAAGAAGATACACATGAAAATCTTTTATAAATCTTGACTTAATAGTAACATATAAATGTGAAAAATTAAATAAATTGGCTTCGACATTAGCGTAATCAAAACTACACTTGATTTTTGTAATACGTCAAAGCCAATAACGATGTAATTGCAATTTTTATATATAATGTCAATAATTACAATAATGAAGGAGTAAAAAGGACTTTTTTTGAAATTCACAAAATGAACATCATGTAATCGTGCTAACGGGATCTCTAAAATCAGTTAAATTACAGTAAGTTTTTACATGTATATGAATCATGATTAAAATAATAATAATTCAAAATTAAAATAGTTCTAAACATTACAAATTGTTGGAATTACAATCATTAAAATTAAATAAGTTGAAACAAAAATCAACCTTTAAAACAATTTTTAATTAATGCAATTTATAAAGTGAGTGTCAAATAATATAGTGACAACAACAATCTGCTTATGAATGAAAATTAAGTCTAAACGCTTGTCCTTTGGGCGGCGGCATTTATATGGCGTTGTTAGCTAAATGGCTATTTCATCGGGTATCAAGGTGCAACTTCCTTAATTTTAATAAGAAACCAAGGGAATTTGAACTCTCACAAAATGCTACGCGCGCTGGCCCATACGCGCGCATTAGCGTATATATATAAGTAATCTTTAGTAGTAGTAGCAGAGATTAGTTGAGAGATCGCCGATGCAATGTTAAAAAAACGTACCGAACTCGAGTGACGAAAATAACGGTCGACGGTCGAACCATATGCACTTTTTTTGCGGCGGAGGAGAGGTAAGTAGTGGGGATCGCATTTTACATTACACTGTGGCTGTGATGGCTAATACGCGCGTTTGGGCCAGCGCGCGTAGATTTTGTCAGAATTCAAATTTCCTTGGTTTCTTATTAAAACTAAGGAACTTGCATCTTGATACTCGATGAAATAGCCATTTAGATAACAGGCCCCTATAAATGCCGCCGCCCAGAGGACAAGCGTTTAGACTTAATTTTCATTCATAAGCAGATTGTTTACAGATTGTTATTACACTCACTTTATAAATTGCATTAATTAAAAATAGTTTTAAAAGTTGATTTTTGTTTCAACTTATTTAATTTTAATGATTGTAATTCAAACAATTTGTAATTCACTTCAAAATATTCCTGGGGTTCAGTCAATTTTAATGTTTGTTATTTAAAATGTTAGAAATACGTTTCGGTTTCAGGTGCTGACTCATCACCTGAAAATCAATGTTCTTAATGTACTTTTTAATATGTGTGTGATTTGTATTTTAATATGTGAATTTTGGTGAAAGTTTTTTATTTAAATTGTTAATAACTGTAAATATATATTTTAGACAAACTGATGATGGTGGAGAAAGACAACGAAACGTATTTGTAACATTTTAAATAATAAATATTAAAATTGACTGAAACCCAGGAATATTTTGAAATGAATTAAAGTACAGTCAGGAAAATATACGCAACGACAACGCAACTAATCTCTGGTAGTAGTAAACATCTTTATTTCTAAAAAAATGCTATCGACCTATCGGTCTTTCTGCCCTTGTTTAATACATGTAGTCTTAATCTAAATAAAAAACAAATATGAAAATTCTCTTATTCTAGGTTAACGATATTATTAAATAAAATTTCAGTGGCAAGAAGAGATTATTTTATTGTCCACTAGTCAGTTGCGTTTGTAAGTGTTCGAGTAGCGTTAATGTAGGGAAACGGAAGCGGGATTGTCTGGTTGGTCTTGTAAGACAAAGGGGATTCAGTAAGGTCCAGGTGTAGGGGTTGTTTGTCCATTTTGTCTGTAGCTGTATGAGTCTTTCCGAGATCTTTGTCATGTTTGTGCGTTCGTATAGTAGTTGGGTGGGGGGGGTGGTGTAGTGGGTTTTGGGGGTGTCTTATTCGTGTTATTAGTCTTAGTGCAATTTGTTCTGTTGTTTGTATATAACGTTTTGTCCTTTCTGTTCCGTTGGTCATGAGTATATGTCCAAAGTCTAGCAAGGGTCTACAAATAGCTTTATATATTTTGGTGGCGGTGTTTGTGCTGATTCCTCTGTCTTTGTAGGTTAGTGATCGGAAGTGTTTTGTTCTCTTTATTGTTTCTGCCCTGATGTTTCGTATGTGTTTAGTGAATTTAAGTTTGTGGTCAATTGTGATTCCAAGGTATTTTACGTCGTTTTTTGGTTGTGTCGTTTGGCCGTCTGCAGTTATTGTAGGGGAGTCAGCGTTGAGTCTGTGGTTTGTGAGCAGAAGTTGGTTTTTTGACGCGTTTGGTGTTAGTCTCCATTTATAAAACCATGTCATTGTGTTGTTTGTTAGTGTTTGGAGTCTTTGAGCTGCTCTCTCAGTAGTTTTGTCATGTCCAATAAGTGCCGTGTCGTCTGCGTATTGTAATATGTATGCCGATCGGTCGATTTGATTTTTGTCTGGTAAGTTGTAATTGTATATGTCATGGCAGTATATATTCTAGAGAAACGGTGAGAGCGGGGATCCTTGAGGGAGCCCTTGTTCAGGGGAAAAAGAAAATGACAGTGTTTTGTCAATTCGTACTTGTAGTTGTCTGTTTTCTAGTAAGTTCTTTATGGTGTGTAGTAGATATGTTGGTGTGTGTAGTTTGTATAGTTTGTATAGTAAGCCTCTATGCTAAACACTTTCAAAAGTTTTGTTAATGTCCATAAACAGGCAAGCTGTCTTTCTGTCAGTTAGGTGGGTTGTTTGTATATTGTTAGTCAGAGTGAAGAGTGGGTGAATAGTCGAGTGCTGATGTTTGAATCCGAACTGATACGATGGTATGTACTTTCCGACCAGTTTCCCCAGTCGCTGCCCTATTATGTACGCAAAAACCTTGCTAAGTACTGGTAGCAGAGTAATTGGTCTGTAATTGCTCGGTTGTGTATTGTCCAGTCCATTTTTGGGTATAGGGATTATTAAGCCGTCTTTCCATGATTTTGGGATTCTGCAGTAATCTTTATTTCTTATGGAAATAGGCTATCGACCCTACGGTCTTTCCGCCCTTGTTTAGTACATATAGTCTTAATCTAAATAAAAAAACAAAGATAAAAATTCTCTTATTCTGGGTTAACAATTTTTTAACTTTCTAATTCTAATAACAAGAAAAAAATATTTTATTGTTCAGTAGTCAGTTGCGTTTGTAAGTGTTCGAGTTGATGTAGGGAAACGGAAGCGGGATTGTCTGGTTGGTCTTGTAAGACAAAGGGGATTCAGTATGGTCCAGTTGTAGGGGTTGTTTGTCCATTTTGTCTGTAGATGTATGAGTCTTTCCGAAATCTTTGTCATGTTTGTGCGTTCGTATAGTAGTTGGGAGGAGGGGTTGTGTAGTGGGTTTTAGGGGTGTCTTATTCATGTTATTAGCCTTAGTGCAATTTGTTCTGTTGTTTGTATATAACGTTTTGTCCTTTCTGTTCCGTTGGTCATGAGTATATGTCCATAGTCTAGCAAGGGCCTACAAATAGCTTTATATATTTTGGTGGCGGTATTTGTGCTGATTCCTCTGTCTTTGTAGATTAGTGATCGGAAGTGTTTTGTTCTCTTTATTGTTTCTAACCTAATGTTTCGTATGTGTTTAGTGAATTTAAGTTTGTGGTCAATTGTGTTTCCTAGGTATTTTATGTCATTCGTTAGTTCTGTCGTTTGGCCGTCTGCAATTATTGTAGGGGAGCCAGCGTTGAGTCTGTGGTTTGTAAGTAGAAGTTGAATTGTTGAAGCGTTCGGTGTTAGTCTCCATTTATGGAACCATGACATTGTATTGTTCGTTAGTGTTTGGAGTCTTTCAGTCGCTTTTTCAGTGGTTTTGTCGTGTACTATTAGTGCAGTATCGTCGGCGTATAGTATATGTACGCTGATTTGTCTATTTGGTTTTTGTCTGGTAAGCGGTAATTCTAGATATCATGGCAGTATATATTATATAGTAATGGTGAGAGCGGGGATCCTTGCGGGAGTCCTTGTTCAGGGGAAAAAGAAAAAGAGAATGTGTTGTCAATTCGAACTTGTAGTATTCTGTTTTCAAGTAAGTTTTTATGATGTGGAGTACATATGTTGGTGTGGGAAGTTTGTGAAGTTTGTAGAGTAAGCCCATAGGCCAGACACTGTCAAAGTCTTTGTTAATGTCCATGAATAGACACGCCGACTTTTCATCAGATAGGTGAGTTGTTTGTACATTGCTGGCCAAAATAAAGAGCGGATGAATAGTCGAGTCATGTTGTTTGAAATCAGATTGGTAGATAGGTATATATTTTCCGATCAGTTTTTCAAGTCGCTGCTTTGTTATGTACTCAAAAACTTTGCTAATTACTGGGAGTAATATAATTGGTCTGTTATTGCTCGGTTGTGTATTGTCCAGTCCATTTTTGGGTATAGGGATTATTAAGCCGTTTTTCCATGTTTTTGGAATTTTGTTATTTGTGATGCAGTTGTTCAACTCAGTTAGGATCAGTTTGTGTGTTTCTTGAGTTAGGATTTTCAGGAGTTTTACTTTTATTTTATCTTTTCCCGGTGCTGTGTTTTTGATATGCGGTAGGGCTTCATCGTACTCTGTGTCCGTGATCAGTTTGTAGGTATAGTTTGGTGAGCTGTTAAAATAGTTCAAGTACCAGTCGTTGATCAAGTTCCAGTTGTCATTGTCGAAGTTAGGGTTTGTCGATATGCTGAAGGCCTTTTGATAGTGTCTGGCGAACGCGTCAGCTTTCTCTTTGTCTGTGTAACGTTCTATTCCGTTTTCGTCAATTGTGTCAGTAGTGTTAGTTTTTTTTGTATTGCGCTAGTTTCTTAATTTTTCGCCAGTATGTTTTGCCTTTGTCTTTTTGTATTTCTTTACATGTTTCTAGCCATTTGTCTTGTCGGTATTGTCCAATCAAAGTTTTAATGTTTCTGTTAAGTTGGTTCAGTGTCTTTTTTAGGTCGTTATTTTGAGTGTATGTATACAGTGTGTCCAGTATAAACTGATGTACATGGGGATATTGGAAACCGTTAGAGTTACAGGGTGGACCAAATGGGGAAAAAGTTGCGCAATCAAGTACCTATAAATAATCTGTCAACAACTTTTTTGAATTCGGAGAAGCAATGGATATACAGGGAAAAAAATAAAAAACTACTTTTTATAAAATCCTTTATATCGTGTTTATTATAAAAGATACAGTAACGAAATTTTCAGGATGGTGGTACGAAATGAGGGTGAATTTGAAGATAAAGTAAAAAATAATCTAGTCCCACTATGTTGGACGCGGCCGAAGTCAACTTTTGTTTTTCTTATGGGCGCCATATTGAATTTCTGCATTTTTAAATTCCCCTTTAAATATGCTCTTCAACCATGTATAACATGTTTAGTTTCGGTCAAGATAAATAATTAAAATTAACAAAATTAAGCTTTAATGGTAGTAGGCATTGATATTTCTATTAATTATTACTTTAAATTATTATTGATCATACATCGAACACTGCAAAAGAACAAGTACCATTTTAGGATTAAAGTAGGTGTTCAAATAAGCCACCGTTTTCTCGCACGCACAACATACATCGTCTCATTACTGCTTCACTGGATTTTCTGATCATTTTTGGGGTAATTCTGTTAACAGCTTCTATAACAGCGTGTCTCAGCTCCTCTTCGGTTTCGTATGACCTACAGTATACCACATTTTTGAGGAAACCCCATGCAAAAAAATCAAGCGGTGTTATGTCAGGGGATCTCGCAGGCCATCTTACTGGTCCCAGGTTGCCTATCGACTTGTTGGGAAATTCGTGATTTAAAAATTCTGTGATAAAACGTCCATTATGTGGCGGCGAGCCGTCTTGTTGGAAATACAAGTTTGCAGAGTAGCTACTGGAACATCCATAAGTGCTTCCGCTACGTTAGTTTGTAAGAGGTTCAAATATCTCTTTGAATTTAAGTTCTCATTTTAAAAAAATGGTCCAATCACGTGGGTACCCACAATACCTAACCAGACGTTAAATCCAAACTAACTTGGTGCCTAACTTGACGAACTAGCCGTGGATTTTCATCTGACCAAAAAACGGTATTTTTACTATTAAATAGTCCACATTTAGTAAATTGGCTCTCATCTGACCAAAGGACTTTTAAGGAAAAGTTTGATATCTCGTTATTTCTTTGACTAAACCACTGACAAAATGCTATTCTTCTAATCGCATCGCCATTTTGGAGTCCCTGGCAGGGCCGTTCACGATAGGGGTGATATTTATGACGCTTTAAAATGCTATTCGCCGTTGACCGCGCAACACCTGTTGTGGCTTCAATTTGACGTAAAGACGTTCGCGGTGTCTCAACCACGCTTTGCATTACCAAATTTTCTTTATTTTCTTCTGGAAGTTTGTTTTTCTTTACCTTAGCAAAACTCCCGTAAGCTACAAGGTTGTCTTTCAGACGCCTAAACATAGTTCTACCAGGTTGTTGCCTTTCTGGATATTTATTTAAATACATTTCTTCAGCTTTCGCTTCATTTCGACGACAGAGAATAAAACACACCGTAAACAACAAACAAAAACATATCGTATTTTTCATAATTTGAAAAGTGATTCATTTTGAAACACAATTAATTACAAACACTTGACACTGACAATAAATTCTACTTTGACAGTTACCTAGGTAATTAAAACAGACAACGAACGTCACTGTGGGGAAATTGAAGAGAAATATCAATGCCTACTACCATAAAATCTTAATTTTGTTAATTTTAATTATTTATTTTGACCGAACATAAACATGTTATACACGGTTGAAGAGCATATTTAAAGGAGAATTTCGAAATGCAGCATTTCAATATGGCGCCCATAAGAAAAACAAAAGTTGACTTCGGAGTCATTGAACATAGTGGGCCTAGATTTTTTTTTACTTTATTTTCAAATTCACCCTAATTTCGTACCACCATCCTGAAAATTTCGTTACTGTATCTTCTATAATGAACACGATATAAAGGATTTTATAAAACGCACTTTTTTCTTTTTTTCCCTGTATATCCGTTGCTATTCCGAGTTCAAAGAAATTGATGACAGATTATTTATAGGCACTTGATTGCGCAACTTTTTCCCCATTTGGTCCATTCTGTATCATTAACGGTTTCCAATATCCCCATGTACATCATTTTAAACTGGACACACTGTATAGTCTGTACAGTTCTCTCTTATGTTTTATGAGTCTCAGTATGAATTTGGGCAGTGTATGTCGGTAGAAAGCATTTTTTATTTCCGGGCTAAATTTTCCTATGGCTAGTGAAAGTTGTTGTATGGTTTCTATTGAAATGGGCTGTGCTTGCGATTGAATGTAGTCATGTATATGTTCTTTCACTTTGTCTATGTCAGTCTTTGTTAGGTTTAACTTTTTCTCTATAGGAGGTGTACTGAAGGTTGGTTGCATATGTTGAAAGTCTATGGTAAACGTAATAGCGAGGTGGTCGGATCCAAGTTCGTTGGTTAAGTTTATGTTGTTGATGGTGTTTGTTAAGTTTCTTGCAGTGCAGTAGAACGTCTGGTGTTGAATCTGGGTTTGCGGGCATCAGAAAAGTTGGTGGGGTGTGCTGTTTTATAAAGTCCGAATTTTTTAAAAATCTTTTAAGCTGTTTCGTTTTGTTTTTGTTCAAATTAAAGTCGCCTATAATTATTGCATATTTAAAGATGCTTGCTTTGGTCAATATGTTTTGTTCTAGGTTCGGGGGTCGGTGTATGTATGTCAGAAATATGTATATCAGGTCGTTTAAGTAGGGTATGGTAAAATATACACAGTCGTTCAAAGTGTTGTTGAGGTGGGGATGTTTTGCTTTGCCTAGTTTTGTTACAGGTTTGAGAAGAACTGAGGCCCCGCGTCTGGCGTGGTTGTTGGAATTGCCATGTCTACAGATGTATTGCCAGTCCCTGTATGTTGAAGTCTGTCCTATTTTAGTTTTAGTCTCTACAAACATGCATCAGTCCATGTCGTTTTGTTCTATGTAATTGTAAATTAGTGGCTTTTTATGGTTTAGTCCGTTGATGTTCGCGTAAAGTACTGTTCCGTGGATCGCCGGGTATTAAACTCTTTCTTCAATTTCCAACTTTTTTTCAACTCGGTATAACTTTAAATACGGAACAGGAACAAACTAACTTCAAAATTGACGTCAATTTCCCCATTAAAAACAATAACAAACAGAAAACTCGCTCTTCAGACTCGCGGAGTTTAACCTCTTCCGAACTCCATCGCTGCTGTCACTTCACTGACTGCCCGTGGTTTCTCCTCGCCGCTTATATAGTTTCCAACAGTTAACCCAGACGGTTCTCGAAATCTCCAGGGCAGGTACGAAATCTCCCGCTTGTCAGTGTCAAATTTGACAGTAAATGGGGCGCAAATGGGGCTCCCATTAACTGAAATACCCTGAATTTCGATCGCCCCCATTCCAACCGTAAGTACACAAGGCCATTTCCGTTACACTGCCCCCCTTCTAAACCCTGATCGCCCCAATAAGGTAACTCCTGGATCATCGTTATATCTGGCCAAACGGTGAATGTGGACAACTTTAAATTTTGCCTGAGGGCTCTTTTGGATCCGATATGTGACATCGTTGAGTCTGGTGATTACCGTATAGGGTCCCTCCCAGGAGTTTTGAAGCATTGAACAACGGCCTTTTGTCCGTCGGGGATTGAAAAACCAAACTCGTTCACCTTCGCTAAATCTGACTTGATTCGGTCTGGCGTCATATTTGCTCTTTATTCGATCAGATTCGATCTTCAATTTTGTTCTGACCTCATCGTGTATAAGTTTCAGTTGTTCTGCTAGCTTGAGTCCATAATCTTCGCCAATTTGTAAATCTTCCGGTCTTCCTGTTAGTAGATCAATGGGAAGTCGCAATTCTCTGTCAAATAAAATTTCTGCCGGAGATTTGCCAGTGGATTCATGGACTGCTGATCGATAGGCTAATAAGAATGGAGCAAGTTGCGTATCCCAATTATCCTGCTTATTGTTGATCACAATTCTCAGATAGTTATCTATAGTTCTGTTAAATCGCTCTACCATGCCATCAGATTCTGGGTGCAAAGTTGTTGTTCTTGTTCTGTGAATTACCAACAGCTTACACATTTCTCGAAAAACTGAGGATTCAAAATTTCTTCCTTGGTCCGAATGGATCTCTATAGGACAGCCAAAATTACACACCCAGTTTGGAAAGAGTACATCTGCTATGGTGGCAGTTTCTTGATTAGGAATTGGGTATACCGCAGGCCACTTGCTAAAGTACTCCATCACAACTAGAATGTACTTATTTCCAGACTTAGTTCTTGGAAACGGCCCTGCTACGTCTATGGCAATTCTCTCAAATGGCGACCCAACCAGATACTGTCTCATTGGTCCTCTACTCCGGCTGCGAGGTCCTTTGCTGGCGGCGCATTCCGTACATGCACGGCACCAATTCTCCACATCGGTTCGGCATCCATCCCAGTAGAATTTTTCTTTGATCTTTTCGAGAAATTTGTTTACTCCAAAATGGCCTCCACCAACGCCATTATGGAGATACTGCAGCACTTCAACGACTTGCTTTTTGGGTAAAATTGTCTATTGCTATGGCTATTTCTTCAGCAAACCGTTATTAATCTCTAGCGACTTCCATTTAGCGCAATAGTTTTTGCATGCTGGTGACTTCATGGAAATATCTTGCCAAGAAGGTTTGTCTTCATTGGCTGCTTTTAATTGGTAAATCGGGCCGAAGTCGGGGTCCTCTTCCTGTTCATTGGCAATAATACTTGGTTCCCATTCTTTCAAACTGTGTATAATTTCCTGACTGTATTTCAAATTAATCCAAAAGAAATTCCTGGGTTCCAGTCAATTTTATTGTTTATTATTTAAAATGTCGCAAATACGATTCGGTGTCTTTCTCCACCATCATCAGTTTGTCTAAAATACACATTCACAGTCATCATTAATTAAAAAAAAAGTTCTATCAAAATTCACATATTAAAATACAAATTACGCACATATTAAAAACAATAGGTTTACAGGTGATGAGTCAGGACAATCATGTCCGGGAAAAGACTAGAATCTATTGTTCAGAGATTCAAATTTAACTTACGTTTATGGCTGTTTCTACCTTCACATTTGACTGGCTATTGAAATCCATACTTTGTTCGATATCGAGCGAGAGAATAAAGAAACTGTTTATATTTCGCTTTTTCTTTGCATTCTAGGAATATCAATTGCTCTGTAATTCTTCAATGTCAGGTGTTTAAATTTTATTTACTTGGTCCAATCAGTGTATGCATGCGCTCATTTAATTAGTGTGTGATATACAGAGCTAAGATTGTCTGTGTCTGATCTAAAATTCATTGCATTCTGATGTTTTTTAATTTGTATCATTTCATGGATTCTTCTCTTATTATAATTGTCTTCATTGATTAATATTTTTGTGTTATCAAAATCAAAACTATGTAACTTTTGTTGTGCATGTGCTAATGCTGTTCCATTTTCGTTAACCTTTCTTAAGCTATATTTATGTTCGTATATTCTTTGCTTTAAATATTGTTCTGTTTGACCAATGTATGTGTTGTCACAGTTCAAACAGTCAATCTTGTATAATAAATTAAGTGTGTTTAACTTATCACTTTTAGGTTTAAATTTTGTGAAACATTCCTTTGCTAAGTTCTTTTTAGTTTTTTCCGCTATAGTAATATTATACGGTTTTAAAATATTTTAATATAAAATATAAAAAAAAGTTTTATTTTCGTGTTGATTTCTGGAATATACGGTAATGATACATACTTGATTTCACCTTCTTTTTTCTTATTGATATTATTTATGTTGTTCCATTTATTTGAATTGTAGTTTTTATTTATTCTTCGTTTTATAATTGTTTCGAAGAATGATTTGGGATAGTTGTTCATTATTAGTATCTTGTTTATTTTTTCCAGATTCTTTGTTCTATACTCATAATGTGCCAATTTAATCGCTCTATCAGTAAGAGCTGTTACTACACTTTTTTATATTGTAGAGGTGCATATGATTGGTAATTCAAGTATCTACCAGACCATACATCCTTTGTGTACCAGTTTGTTTTTATTTCCCCATTACCGTCATATATAACTGTCATACCCAAAATGTTCAATGATTTGTTTTTGTCTTCCTCAATGGTGAATTTAATGGTATCATGGAATGCATTAAACTTATCTAGTGTGTATTGAACTTTTTGGTTTGGCAGGCACATTATGCAGTCATCTACGTATCTTTTAAAAAATCCACACTTAACATTTAAATCAGGTATTAGTTTTTCTTCCAGACTTCCCCTTACGAGGTTTGCCATTGTTGCAGCTATGGGAGACCCTATAGCTACTTCATATATTTGTGAATAGAAATTGCCCTCGTACTGGAAGTAAGTGGACTTAAGGCACAGCTCTACCGCCCCAATAAATTCATTTTCGGGTAATGATGTGTGTTCCTTTATTTCAGATCATTTATTTCTTATGCACTGTATTGAATAATCAACTGGGATGTTTGTGTATAACGATACCACATCAAGTGATATTATGCGATGGTTCTCAGGTATTTTCTGTTCTTTTATAAATTCGCAGAAACTCCATGAGTCCCTAATGTGATATTGTGACCTTCCCAATATATTACTCAACACAGCTGACAGATATTTAGATAATTGGTAAGTTGGGGAATTTATGTTGCTAACTATCGGTCTCAAAAGGTGGCCCGCTTTGTGAAGCTTTGGCAGGCCATATATAAATGGTGCTCGGCCGCTGTTGCAAGACAGTGTTCGTTTTAAATTATCCGTTATGAATTTATTTTTATGCCATGAATTTATTATTTTATTTAGTTTTGTTTGAACATTTGTAGTAAGATCTTTTTTTCCGGTTTATATGTTTTTAAATCATTTATTAAGGCTAGCATTTTTGTTCTATATTCAGTTTTCATCGTAACAACTGTCTTGCTACATTTATCGGCCGTTAGTGCACAGATGTTTGTGTTTTTATTTAAAAATGTTTTGGTTTCACATATAAGTTTATTTATTTCAGTTGGAATATTTTTATTTGAGATTCTATTTTTTAAATTTGTCAACACATTATACAATTTATTCCTTATATCGTTTTTTTATCGCTGTTTAATGAGAAGACTACATGTTCGATGTTTGCTATGACCTCATGAATTGGTTCATATGGATTTTTGATAATTGAGAATTTTGGACCAAGTGATAGAATATATTTAATGTTGTTTGGTATGTGTATTGACCTTAAATTTTTTATCCATTCTTCATTAGTCTTATATTTATCAAAAGAGATAGACTTTCGAGGCCATTCCTTGAAACAAGTGGGTTTTTCGGGTTTTTAGGCCGTCGTTCGGTAGAATTTCTTCTTGACGTTTCGCAAGCACGTGCGGCTTGCATCTTCAGAAGTGGTTTGCTTGAACGCTTACACTGTTCTGATGCGATTCCTCGGGCGCAGTCCGTATTTATGCACCGGTTGCGATGACGTGGTTTGTGATGACGTGGCCTGTGTCATCGGAGCTTGCGCATTCTGTTGGCTGTTGCTATCCTCTGGTGTACTGGATTCTCTCTCCTATCCTGAGCTGTTGCTTTTTCTTGCTGTTTTTGCGTTGGTGAGTGCTGGAAACCATATCCTGTTCAGCGCCATTGTCTCTTCTTTTCTGTTGAAATTGTCGTCGTGTTTGTAGATTTCAATGGCTTCTCGTATTAGTCGGGGGCGATACCCTGTTGTCGTGGCCAGGACCTGTGCCTCTCCGAAATATATGTTGTGTGTTCCATCGCTGAGGGCATGTTCCGCCACTGCCGACTTCTCCACATGTCCAAGTTTGCAATTCCGTCGATGTTCTTCTAATCTTGTCGCAACCGATCTCTTAGTAGTTCCTATGTAGACGCTTCCACAGGAGCATGGAATCCGGTAGATTCCCGCAGTTGCTAGGTGAGGTCTTTTGTCTTTAACTGACCCTAGACATTCTCGGATCTTTGTTGTGGGCTTGTAGACCGTTCTTATGTTGTGTTTCCTCAAGAGCCTCCCAATTCTGTCCGTAACCCTGGGAACATAGGGCAGGAAAGCTTTCAGAGTGGACTCACTTTTTTCAGCACGTCCCACTCCTACAGCTTTTTTGATGTCCAACTGGGAATATCCGTTCTGAAGAAAAGCACTTGGAAAAAGCTTTGGAAAAAACTGAAAGTAGAACATGTCCAATACTTTTACATATTTTGTTCGATTATGCTTGTTCCCAAAATTAAAAGGAGAAGGGATTTTAATTTTGGGAGTGCTGGAGCATTGCAGAGTCCTAAAGGCATTACATTAAACTGCCAAAGTCCAGTTCCAGTTGAAAAAGCAGTTTTCTCTTTGTCTTCGGGGTTCATTCGTACTTGCCAACATCCGCTCTTCAAATCATTTTGAGCCCGACAGTATGTCAAGGGTATCATCGATACTGGGCAAATGAGAACTGTCTTTCTTCGTGATGTCGCTAAGCGTTCGGTAGTCAACGCAGAATCGGCTGGAACCATCCTTTTTCTTGACCAGCACTACGGGTGACGACCACGGACTTTGTGATGGTTCAACTATTTCGTGCTTCTCCATTTCTGCTAACATGAGCCAATTCTTCCTGCTTGGCAAGTCGAACTCTTCGAGGAGGCAGTTTAATTAGAGCAACATCGCCAGTATTTATTCGATGCTGAACTACATCTGTGCGGGCTATGCAACCTTTATAGACCCAAAATTATTTGTAGTCGGTTGTTAAAACACGCGTACTGGATTGCTTTGGAAAGTGGACTGTATGTTGATTGAAACTCTGGTAAGCTGCTTTAATTGTGTATTTCGCAAGCGTTACCATTACAAAGTAAGTCCGAACCCTTTGACGATTTGAAAGAGAGTACCAGAATGGCACGACCTCAAGACGAGGCGTTCTCGGGGATGACAGTAATTGAAAAGGGCGCCATCTAAGCGAATAGATTCGTCTCAGATGGACAGAATAAATAGGTATCACTAAATAAATAGCAATGTAATGCATATGCAATAGCAAAAGACTTGTCTGTCAAATCCTTCAACGCTTGAGGGAGGTTCTTGGGAATAACCCTTTGGCAATGTAAATCTTCACAGGCAACAATCGTGCATGCCGGTTCCCAGCTACCAAGTGTATCTCCTTTCTTCAATAGTTGGCTATGCTGTTGCGTGCAGGTGTTTTGCCGTAAACCTGTTGATTTGTTTTCGACCTCGGCATGCGTGTGCAAGTTATTTGCCAAGCATATCTGTTTTGGTTTTTTCATCATAGAGTTAAATTTTGGCTGTAAAATCCGAATCTAGCAAATTTGGCGATCTTTATCGCAGTTTCGATTCTTATCGCAGGTGAAAAAAAATGTTTGGTAGATTGCGGGATCACGTGTCCGTTAGGGCCAATGAAATTGGTGATTTTTGATTCCTGCTCCAACGGAAGGTTGGGGGGAGGAAAAACTTCTACTGGTGTAGCGGTAGATTTTTGGTGGTTGAAGAATGAATTAGGCCGTGCCGGTCAGATCGGCAGGTCGATTTTTGAGTTTGTTCCGCACGGTCGGGCTTTGAGATTTTCACTGTGTTCAGCGTTACCGCATGGTCGGTTTTTGAAGGGTTTTGGAATCGAGAAGTTTATTGATGATGGTATTGATGGTTTGCAAGAGGCCTTGATTGATGGTTTGCAAGAGGTTTGCAAGAGTCGGCGATTTGAAGTTTTGGGGACCCAAGAGCCGGATGGACGAATCCATGATGGCCGTTATGACCACGTGGAATTGACGTGGAGGCTGGTTCTGGTGTTTTCCATTTTGGTGGAAGTTGTATGCTACTTGGAAGCATGCTGGCGCCCAACTTTTGGTGAAGACTTTGTTTTTTATCAGTTTTTTTTTATGACAGTTTTTTTATGATGGGGACTAGTAACGTTTTATAGTTGATTGCTTGTGCTGAGGCATTCAAGTTCGACTGCATTCAGTTCATTTTGTTTTTTTTTTCTTTAATTGCGATTCACAGTCGGACCTGAGTGATTTCCTTATTTATTTTGGTACCCCTTTACTGTGGATTTTTTTATTTTTATTTATGATCACGACCGATCCCCATTGGAAGACCTGCGAGGCCACTGACTGAAGTGATCACTCCAGCAGGTCCCCCTCAGGGTCCTTCACCTTCACCATCCAGGCTTGATTGAAGTTAAGGTATCCATAGATTAAGGGTGCTACCAAAAATATCCGAGTGATACACTCTAAGTAAATTGATGTATTTTTTTTTTACCTTTATTACTCTCAGTAAAATTGTTAACTTGTTTAAATACATTAGTTGTGCAGTTGAATTTGAGTGTGCATAATTTTGTATTGTCCATTGAGCGTTCCAAAAATTGTTCACTAGCCGCAAAGTACTAGCTCTTGCTCTAACTCACGCCCGAGATAAAATAAATATAGTTGGAAGTAAAATTCATAACAATGCTCGGTTACATTCATCGTACGTACAGGCACAACGTGATTTCTAGTTTTTGATAAAGTTCTTGCGAGCACATTACCCTTTCTGTATAATTTTGATTCAGGATCTCCTTCCATTATTACGACATTCTCGTCAAACTCGTCTTTACAAGTAAATTTTGCGTTTTAATTGTAAGAAATTTGTAATTTTTGATGTTTGGGTTTGTCGATTTAGCACTTATTTGCATGAGTGTTTCCAGGGTGGTTCTTAAACAACTTCTAACGTCTAACGTAACGTTCGTTAGATTTACGTGGTAGTCAACATGATGCTGGTTGTTGACTATGTAACTCATTCCTTCTTTGATTGGTAGCGGAGGGTTGGTGATTTCTTCGATTCTGTATTGTGCGCTGACGAGTAATGGAAGAAGGAGCAGTAAAATCTTCATCTTTCTGAAATTGTAAATTATCAACGTCTTTTAACATCCTTGGTTTTAGTTTCTCGGATAGTTTTTTAGGAGTCGTTAATAATTGTTTTGAATATTCAGGAATTTCAGGGTCGTTTTCTCGTTTCTCGTTTCTCGTTTATCTTAGAGAGAACGTTTGCTTTCTTAGCATTGAGTCTCAATTTTAATTTTTCATTTAGTTCTTTAAATGTCTCTGCTAATTCGTGAACATAATCAGTTTGTAGTTGATTTATGTTTTTCTCAAAGTTTAGTTGATAGTTTAAATTGCCTTTTATTATTTGAAAAGGTGTATATTCATGTGTAGAGTGACTACTGTTGTTGTAATTCAATATTGCAATATCACCTAGTTCTTGAATCGTCTTTGATCGATAGTTTTGCCTAACTGCAACAAGACTTTCTTTGGGTGTTGAGTGGAAACGTTCAATTGGCGAATTAAAGTTTGGATTGTAAGGAGTGGTAAAATGTAATTCGATTTGATACATTTTACAAAGATCTTGAACTAACGTACGTTTGAACGTTTGAGCATTGTCCGTTGTGAAGGGACTCCGTGATGAGAAAATAGTTTTATTAAACGTTGGCATATCTCTATTGATGTTTCATTTATAGAACATGCTTTGGCAAATTTTGAGAAATTGTCTATAATCGTCAGGAATTTCTATCCAGATATAGAATATGTATCCATATATAGGTGTTCAAACGGTTTGTCTCCTGTTGGTGTTGGTTTGAAGATCACTTTGTATGGATGTCGATCGTACTTCGTTTTCTGACAAGTTTCACTTGTTTGGTTCACAGTGTTCACATAATTTATTACGTCTCTATCTAGGTTAGGCCAATAGTAACTCTGTTTGATGTTTTTAATGTTTTCCGTCATTCCTCGGTGTGACGTTTTGCTGGTGTGGTATCTTTCGATTATATTCTTTTGATCTTCGGGATCGGTGACGCCTTCTAATAGAGTATTTGAAATGAAGAGTTTGTAAGAGCTATTAATAAATGTTTGTAGGAAAATTCTTATAATTAAAGGCTCTAATTTTTTATTAGGGAATTACATGCCATATGTATCAAGTGGTAGATAATCTCTAATGAGCTCTTGTATTTCCTGAGTCATCAAGTTGCTGTTGAGAAATAGAATTGTTCTCTTTTTAGATTCGAATAACCTTTTTGAACTTGTGTAAGGTTTATTGGCTTTGGTCCATTTGATTATCATTTGATTCTTGAAAGTATTTAAACTTTTATGGACGTAAGGTGCTCCTAAAATGGGTTCTTCATTTGACGTGTGAATAGTTACTGTGTCTGAATTATTATCTTCTGGCAGATTTGCGTTCCTTGAAGTTGATGAAGTTTCTGCGACAACTTCTGGTGTATTTTTCCGTGATTTGAGACTGTCATACTTTCTGTCAGGTGGTTTTATTTGGATATCCGATATGATATTGATTTTCAGTTTTGGGTTTACCTTTTTTGGTGAATTAAACTCTCTTTCTTGTGATTCGAAGACGTGTTTTACTTTATCAATCCATGCGTGTCGGTCTCTTTCTTTATTGTCTTCATTGCAAACAGCTGACATGTGGTGGAGGGTGGCTTTACTGTTTCTATTGGGTGGATTTCTCTTGGAGGTCTTGACAATGTATCTGCATTTGCCTTTTGAGTTCCTTTCTTGTAACGGACCGTGTATTCATATTCTTGAAGTTTTAGTCTCCATCGGACTAATTTGGAATTCGGTTCTTTGATTGAGAATAGCCATTGTAATGGTTTGTGATCCGTTACGATGCTAAATTTTCTGCCGAATAAGTACGGTCTAACGTACTTTGTTGTCCATACAATTGCTAACAGATCTTTTTCAATTGTTGAGTAATTACATTCAGCTGGATTGAGTGTTCGGCTAGCGTCTTACAGAATTGCGCCGATAGCATAACCTGATGCATCTGTGGTTAGAATGAATGGTTTTGCAAAGTCCGGGTATTGTAGAATGGGTTCGTTCATTAGAATATTTTTGCAGAGGTTAAACGCGTCAACAAATGGCTTGTTGTGAATTATCTTAGTGTTCTTCTCAAGACAATGAGTTAATGGTTTCGTTATCTTTGCAAAGTTCTTGATAAATTTACGAAAATATCCTACAAGTCCTAGAAAAGATTTGATTTCTTTTGGAGTGTTGGGAATTTTGAAATTTTTGATGGTTTCAATTTTTCTCGGATTCGGTTTAATTCCTTCGGGCGTTAAAACGTGTCCTAGGAATTCAACTGTTTTTCGCATGAATTCAGATTTGTCTAGTTGTATCTTCATGTTGAAAGAAATTACTCTTTCAAAAACTTGTTTTAAGGAAACTGTCTTAAATGTTCTTGTAGACTTGTTGAGTAGATGATATCATCCATGTAGACAAGACAGTTTTTTCCTTGAAGTCCTCTAAGTATGTTATCCATTGTTCTTTGGAATGTGGATGGTGCGTTCTTTAGTCCAAATGGCATTCTAGTGAATTCATAATGTCCATTTTCTACGTTGAAAGCAGTTTTTGAGATACTTTTCGGATCCATTTTAACTTTCAATTTTTCAATTTCAATTCAAAGAACTATCCAGACTGGTGAACTGCAGGGTGGATTGGAAGGTCGAATGATGTTCGATTGTAACATTTCAGAAATTTGTCTATTTACTTCTTTTTCATGCATATACGGGTATCTGTAACTTTTCGTGTGGACTGGAATTTCGTCAGATGTGTTAATGATATGTTTTACATCATTGGTAAACCTTAAAGGGTCTCCTTTAGCTTTGTATTAGTTGGAATAGCTGCATTTTTTCTTCCGAATTTAATTGATCGTGTCTGATTAATTGATTTAAATTGACATGACAACTTGAACTCTTTGTGTTGTTGCAGAATTTTCTTGTTGGCAAATTTTCATTGTTGTCGAAATCATATATTTCGTAGTTGTTTACTTCGATTGACTCTGAACAAAGGATGTTTTCATTAATATCGCATTCTATTAGAACATTTCGATCAGAATGATTAGTGACATCAACCATATAACTGTTGTTAGATGCTTAATAGTGTTTGTTCAATTTCAAGACTTTCATCTTTGTAATGCGGTATTATCCAAGTAGTGTTATTGGGTAAATTTGTTTTAAAAATTGTTTTCTTGATGCTTTTCGGTGGAAACTCAATTTTGTATTTATCAAAATTGTTTCTGTAGTGAAAAGGAATTTCAAGATATTGATTTCCTATTATTTGATTGGTTAAATCAATATTTAGGTTTAATTTGCATAGATCTTTTACGCCTAAAATGCCGTCAAAATACTCGTGAAAGGGAAAAAGTATGAATTCAATGGGGTCAGATATTCCATAGCATAGGAATAAAGGAATTGTTGCTTTATTGGTAGCTTTCTTAGAACCGGCACATGTTTGAAGGGTGCTTATGTGAGGCTTTATTGAAGTTGGAAAAAGAGATTCAGCCAATGATGGTCTGAGAAGAGATGCGTGTGAACCAGCATCGATTAGTAGGCGAATGTTGTAGTTAGGGCTTTTGATGTACGGTAACTGGTTTGTTTGAAAACTGTTCAAATTTATCCAGGGTTTTCTCTTGGACAGGGTGTTTGAAAATTCTCAAATTGATCAATTGGGTTCTCTTCTGAAGATGCTTTTTCGAATTCATCATATTCAAATCTATTTTCAAATGGGTCGTTTATTTCTAATTCATTGTCATATGGAGGAAAATCGTAATTTTCTTCGTCAATTTCATCTTCAAGATGTCTTATTTCTCGAAAAGAAAAGTTTGGTTTTCCGGTTGTTTGGAAATGATTGAATGGTCTTTGTGGAATCGAGTGGTTATCATTTCGTTGTGTTGGAATTGTACTTACTCCAGACATTGGTTGTGGGAATTGTTGTTTTGGAAGTTGCGGTTTAAATTGATTAGGTTGGAAAGTGTTTTGTTTCATTTGAAAAGGTTGATTTGATCTTGTTTGAAAGTGCTGACAGTACCTGCCCTGACAGTACGTGACGACAAACAAACATTGCCTGCCAGTTGCAGACAGTCGTTTCTAGCAGGCTGGAAACGCACGAATCCAACATTACGTGACTTGACGGGTTCGTCCTGCCTCGTTCTGGTTGGTGTTGGCTGGTCCTTGCTCCGATCGAGGCGGGGGCGGATGGATTTGGTCATCTAGTTGAAACTGCCGGCGGTTAACGCCACGGCTGACAGTATCAAACTTAAAGGTCAAAGCAAAAGGGGTTTTTGGCTTCCCTTCAGGAAGACCTTTTTTCCATAATGAATGCCCCTCGAATAAAACCAAAACCGCCACTTCAAGACTATCTCCTAACGTTGTCGTGCGTGTGCACCGAACCGGCCGAACATCTGGCCAGACATGGGAGTTGACTCTTTTTTTTTAAACTTTGTGAATTTAGTAATGTGAATGTCTAATAAATTTGATCTATCTATCCCCATACCCAAAAATGGACTGGACAAAACACAACCGAGCAATTACAGACCAATTACATTGATACCAGTACTTAGCAAGGTTTTTGAGTACATAATAAGGCAGCGACTGGAAAAACTGGTCCGAAAGTACATACCATCGTATTAGTTCGATTAGAACATCAGCACTCGACTATTCACCCACTCTTCACTCTGACTAACAACCAATACCATATACAAACAACCCACCTAACTGACAGAAAGATAGCTTGCCTGTTTATGGACATTAACAAAGCTTTTGATAGTGTCTGGCATAGAGGCTTACTATACAAACTACACACACCAACATATCTACTACACACCATAAAGAACTTACTAGAAAACAGACAACTACAAGTAGGAACTGACAAAACACTGTCATTTTCTTTTTCCCCTGAACAAGGGGTGCCTCACGGATCCCCGCTCTCACCGTTTCTCTACAATATATACTGCCATGACATATACAATTACAACTTACTTGTAATTACTACAATATTACAATACGCAGACGACACGGCACTTATTGTACATGACAAAACTACTGAGAGAGCAGTTCATAGACTCCAAACACTAACAAACAACACAATGACATGGTTTTATAAATGCAGACTAACACCAAACGCGTCAAAAAACCAACTTCTGCTCACAAACCACAGACTCAACGCTGACTCCCCTACAATAAATGCAGACGACCAAACGACACAACCAAAAAACGACGTAAAATACCTTGAAATCACAATTGACCACAAGCTTAAATTCACTAAACACATACGAAACATTAGGGCAGAAACAATAAAGAGAACAAAACACTTCCGATCACTAACCTACAAAGACAGAGGAATTAGCACAAACACCGCCACCAAAATATGTGAAGCTATTTGTAGACCCTTGCTAGACTATGTACATATACTCATGACCAACGGAACAGAAAGGACAAAACGTTATATACAAACAACAGAACAAATTGCACTAAGACTAATAACACGAATAAGACACCCCCAAAACCCACTACACAACCCCTCCACCCAAATACTATACGAACGCACAAACATGTCAAAGATTTCGGAAAGACTACGAAACGACTAACGACTACAACTGGACCATACTGAATCCCCTTTGTCTTACAAGATCGACCAGACAATCCCGCTTCCGTTTCCCTACATCAACGCTACTCGAACACTTACAAACGCAACTGACTATTGGAAAATAAAATAATTTTTCCGTGTCATTAGAATTGGAATGTTTATTTAATAAGATTATTAACATAGAATAAGAGAATTTTCATCTTTGTTTTTTATTTAGATTAAGACTACATGTATTAAACAAGGGCAGAAAGACCGATAGGTCGATAGCATTTTTTAGAAATAAAGATGTTTACTACTACTTAACTAATTTTGTTCAGAACGCCATTGCAAAAATAATCTTGAAATTGCCTACATATGTTCGCAATTTTTTTAAATGTCATCTGCAGCCTGTTCCTGTGATTGTCTCAGGGCGAATAGAAAAATAAAGCCATAAATTTGAATTAGGAAAAGGGATTCAGACCTAGACTCTGATCAATCTCATTGCAAGATGACGTGAGCTTGTCGCGCTTTGTCCGATAATGAGAGTAATTCTGTATTGTTTTATCAGCGCCAAACGCCAAAGAGGGAGTTTATATGTTTATTGTCATTGACACTTGCATATATACTTCACTAAATTAATAACATTTGTTATTAACAATACCGAAACGATACAGTGAATGCGAACAGCATTTAATTATCAAGCTGATAAACTATTTTCAGCTTGAAGAAACAGCTGGAAAACCCCTTTTACATGTGGATTCAGTGTACAATGTAAATATAACCTTACTTTTCTGTTAATTATTTATTCAAACTTGTATAACCATAATAAACTATTTTAAAGAGAGTACCTATGTGATGCTCTGGGAGTATTACCATCTACTGTCTACAAGCTACCAAAGAATGGTGTCCAAAGGGATAATGAGTACAAGCAGTCCGTGAACACTAACAGAATGTTATCCCTAGGTCCACCACTACATCAAATACATGAACACATTATCAGAAGTCGAATTTACGCAATGTACGCTGCAGGTAAGAATACAATAAATAAAGATTTCAGTCGCTTATCAACTGATTTCATCTTATGTATTTATTATTTTTATGTTATTTAGGAGAGAATGTCACTCTCCGTTTATTGCAGTCAAAGTTACAATGCATTGATACGATTAAAATATAATTTGGTTAGTTAGGAGTTGCATTGGAGAAAATGAAGTTCAGTTGGAAAACATGTACAGTCACAAACAGGAAATATTTAATGGAGATGCCATATGTTGCACACAAAAGACTACAATTTCTAAGGGAGCTCGCTGTTAACGAAGCATCATATTTTCCCTTGAAGCCCGTTGTGCTGTGCTGGTTGTTACCTTGAAGATTTGTTTTTGTGTTTATGTGGTTTTAAATAAATTTCAATAAAATTATACTAAACGTTAGTTTTCTTCCTTTGGTTTCTCAAGTGTTATTTAACTGATAGATAGATAAAAGTTTGATTAACCTATAGGTACGGCGGGCGCCGGAAGATGCTATTTTACTGTTATCGTGTGATTTGAGTAAATATTTAAATTTCAATTTGTAGAGTAGTTTTTCTATATACCAAAGTATCAAAATTGTCTAAAGTTTTCTTAATTAATTTATCGAGAAAATGAATTTGGCTGTTTTGTAAAAAAGTAACAATTAAATTCACAAGCTTGAATTTAATTGATGTTATTTTAAATTTTTTATTCTTAAGAAAGAGTAAAAATGTTTCAAGTTTTTGTTCGCCATTACGAGAAATAAAAAATACATTGTTGAATTTAGTTGTTTATTTTTATTTCTGAATGGGAATACGTTGTATTACTTATAAACAAGTAAATATAAGTTCGGAATAATGTACTGTTTTAAGCTGCGTTGTAGTTTTTTGGACAAAGTTTCTTATTCATAGGAACAAAAATTGAATGGTCAATGCACATGATTTCCTTTGTTACGGAACCTTTTTTTTATTATCACACTGAATTACATTATTAAAAGCGAATATTATTTGTTTGTGAATATATGCACATTGATTACACATAAGTAAGTATTAAATACTAATAACAAATAAATGAATAAAAAAAGGAACCAGATTTTACAAACGATTTCGTTGCTGACCCACGTTTCCCAAATGTTCCTTACGTTACGCGGAATGCAGAACCGCACTTCGAGTGAATCCGAGATTCGGTTCCGAAACACGGAACGCAAATAAGAACAGAATAATTTTAAAGAGCCGTCGGAACCAGAACACCCGTCGGGCCCTGAAGTTCCGTCGGGACTTGAGGTTCCGTCACGGTTCTGCTGGCTCTTTTGACCCGTTGGCCCGAAATTCGCCTCTTTTGGCCCGTTGGCCCGAAACACGGCTCATTTGACCCGTTGGCCCGAAAGACGGCTCTTTTAACCCGTTGGCCCGAAACACGGATCTTTTGATCCGTTCCGAAGCATGGTTCTTTAAGCCCGTGTTTCGGGCCCGAATCTCGGATCCACTCGGTCTCCACCAGTCTAGACTGATTCGACGATCGGGTTTGCCGATGATTCACGTCCGCGTACTAATGAAAATGAAAGCAAAGTAGCTTGGATTTTGTCTTTTTATTAAATTGAATTCACTTCTTTTCACCTCTTTTTATTAAATTCACAAGTTTCTGCAAGTTTTGAAAGAACATGTGTAAGACATTGCGAAAAAAATGATGAAGGGAAACTAATAAATTCCAAGAGGCGCCCAAATGGACAAAGGAAGTCGCATTTAGCAATAACTATACGTTATCATCATAAACCTCGCTAGCATGACATTGTGAAATCTATCAATGAGCGGATCAAAGCAATAACCAGTGATTTACGGGGCAGAGGCCACAGTCTGGTATTTTGTTTGGGGTAAACTTGACTCAAACTCCACCCAATCGGGGGGTAGAAATATTTGAACAAATAAGGGAAACCACTTACCTGAACTATTCCACAACGAGGACCATGGACTAGCATTAAGTTAGTTAGGAAGCAAGAGATGATGTAAGATTAGGTTAAGTTAGGCTAAGCCAGTTCAAGAAGAAGACGAGGACCACACGCGATGACCAGTTCCAGCACCACAACGAGGACCATGGACTAGCATTAAGTTAGTTAGGAAGCAAGAGAAGTTGTATATATATATATATATATATATATATATATATATATATATATATATATATATATATATATATATATATATATATATATATATATATATATATATATATATAAAACGTCATCTTTATTTCTCATGGAAATAGGCTATCGACCTATCGGTCTTTCTGCCCATGTTTTGTACATGCAGTCTTAATATAAATAATATAAATAAATCAAATAAAGGTAAAAATTATCTTATTCTAGGTTAACAATTTCATAATTTTAATACTGACAAACAGGAATCTTAAATTTTTGTTCAGTAGTCAGTTACGATTGTAAGCGTTCGAGTAGCGTTAATGTAGGGAAACGGAAGCGGGATTGTCTGGTTGGTCTTGTAAGACAAAGGGGATTCAGTATGGTCCAGTTGTAGGGGTTGTTTGTCCATTTTGTCTGTAAATGTATGAGTCATTCCGAAATCTTTGTCAGGTATGTGCGTTCGTATAGTAGTTGGGTGGAGGGGTTGTGTAGTGGGTTTTGGGGGTGTCTTATTCGTGTTATTAGTCTTAGTTTTGTATATTCTTTTTCCTGACTGTACTTTAATTCATTCCAATGTATTCCTGGGTTTCAGTCAATTTTCATTGTCACTAATTATGGTGTTATGTGATGAGCCCTGCGTTTCGTCCCGGGTCTACCTATTGGACTCGTCAGTAAGGCTTAGGTAGACCCTGCCTTATACGCCGGACATCGGTTATATCGGTTTTAGGAACGCAAAGTGTCAATACTTGGGAAAATTTAATTAGTAGTTTTCGATACAAGGGCGAAAAACGCCACTTTTCGTCCTCGTATCGAACACTATTTTTAATTCGAATGAAAGAAATTACACGAATAATAAGTTATTATGAATTAAAATAGCCAAAAATAAAAGGCGTCGATTTCATTTTTAAAATTTTGTGTCAATGCTATTTTGCAAATATTACGCTTGAGTTGTTACCTGTGCAAACAAGAAATGTCTCCGAAAAAGCTTACCAACATCTGAAAACTACAGACAGGCAAAGACTGTGCAAGTAATTACGGAAAACGTTCTGCTCGCTTATATGGGAGAACTTTCTTCGAAAAACTTAAAGGCTTCGACATTATGGTGAACATACTCTACATAAGAAAAACATAAATATTTCAAAATTTATTAAATTACGAGCTTTTTTAAAAAAGCAAAATGTAGGATATGCGCCGAAAAAATACTGAATATTAACACGAGATCAGTTTGAAAGATTTTTAGGGGCAGCACCTGATCAAAAATTCTTAATGCGTAAGATAGGTAATAGTGTGGACTCGATCATGGAGAAACATTTTACAAGAGTCACAAAACATCTTTTTGTAATTTTTTATTGTATAATTTTTCAATATCTAGTTACATAGCCATATCAACCAGAATACCAAGAAGCCACCTGGCTCCAGCATTCGACGTGACAGCAGTTACGTTTACCTAATTTGGTTGTTTCACAGAATATTCCATTCTTTGTAACCACCTTTGGAGTCAAGTAGTTAAGCTTATTCGCCGTTGTATCAATAAAGCTTTTTAAAAACGGTTTCATTCGTTAAAGTTTTATAATTATCTTTACAATTTTTGTTTTAGGTGGTTTATATCTTTGGTATTGCAGGTGCCTGTCGACGAGACGAACTGGCACATTTACAAACCAAAGATATTTAAGACTTAGGCAAACTTCTCTTAATTAAAATTCCTCACAACAAAACAAATAAGCCCTGCTCTTTTACGGTAACTGGCAAGTATTTAGAATATTACCACAAATATTCAAAACTTAATAATCCCTATACCCAAAAATGGACTGGACAATACACAACCGAGCAATTACAGACTAACACCAAACGCGTCAAAAATCAACTTCTGCTCACAAACCACAGACTCAACGCTGACTCCCCTCCAATAATTGCAGGCGGCCAAACGACAGAACCAAAGAATGACATAAAATACCTAGGAACCACAATTGACCACAAACTTAAATTCACTAAACCCATACGAAACATCAGGGCAGAAACAATAAAGAGATCAAAACACTTCCGATCACTAACCTACAAAGACAGAGGAATTAGCACGAACACCGCCACCAAAATATATAAAGCCATTTGTAGACCCTTGCTAGACTATGGACATATACTCATGACCAACGGAACAGAAAGGACAAAACGTTATATACAAACAACAGAACAAATTGCACTAAGACTAATTCATTCCAATGTATTCCTGGGTTTCAGTCAATTTTCATTGTCACTAATTATGGTGTTATGTGATGAGCCCTGCGTTTCGTCCCGGGTCTACCTATTGGACTCGTCAGTAAGGCTTAGGTAGACCCTGCCTTATACGCCGGACATCTCACCGCACAAGACCTACACCGGCTCGGTTCATTTACGTCCGAACGCGTATAACCGTTGTCCGGCGTATAAGGCAGGGTCTACCTAAGCCTTACTGACGAGTCCAATAGGTAGACCCGGGACGAAACGCAGGGCTCATCACATAACACCATAATTAGTGACAATGAAAATTGACTGAAACCCAGGAATACATTGGAATGAATTAGTCTTAGTGCAATTTGTTCTGTTGTTTGTATATAACGTTTTGTCCTTTCTGTTCCGTTGGTCATGAGTATATGTCCATAGTCTAGCAAGGGTCTACAAATGGCTTTATATATTTTGGTGGCGGTGTTCGTGCTAATTCCTCTGTCTTTGTAGGTTAGTGATCGGAAGTGTTTTGATCTCTTTATTGTTTCTGCCCTGATGTTTCGTATGGGTTTAGTGAATTTAAGTTTGTGGTCAATTGTGGTTCCTAGGTATTTTATGTCATTCTTTGGTTCTGTCGTTTGGCCCGCCTGCAATTATTGGAGGGGAGTCAGCGTTGAGTCTGTGGTTTGTGAGCAGAAGTTGATTTTTGACGCGTTTGGTGTTAGTCTGTAATTGCTCGGTTGTGTATTGTCCAGTCCATTTTTGGGTATAGGGATTATTAAGTTTTGAATATTTGTGGTAATATTCTAAATACTTGCCAGTTACCGTAAAAGAGCAGGGCTTATTTGTTTTGTTGTGAGGAATTTTAATTAAGAGAAGTTTGCCTAAGTCTTAAATATCTTTGGTTTGTAAATGTGCCAGTTCGTCTCGTCGACAGGCACCTGCAATACCAAAGATATAAACCACCTAAAACAAAAATTGTAAAGATAATTATAAACTTTAACGAATGAAACCGTTTTTAAAAAGCTTTAATGATACAACGGCGAATAAGCTTAACTACTTGACTCCAAAGGTGGTTACAAAGAATGGAATATTCTGTGAAACAACCAAATTAGGTAAACGTAACTGCTGTCACGTCGAATGCTGGAGCCAGGTGGCTTCTTGGTATTCTGGTTGATATGGCTATGTAACTAGATATTGAAAAATTATACAATAAAAAATTACAAAAAGATGTTTTGTGACTCTTGTAAAATGTTTCTCCATGATCGAGTCCACACTATTACCTATCTTACGCATTAAGAATTTTTGATCAGGTGCTGCCCCTAAAAATCTTTCAAACTGATCTCGTGTTAATATTCGGTATTTTTTCGGCGCATATCCTACATTTTGCTTTTTTAAAAAAGCTCGTAATTTAATAAATTTTGAAATATTTATGTTTTTCTTATGTTGAGTATGTTCACCATAATGTCGAAGCCTTTAAGTTTTTCGAAGAAAGTTCTCCCATATAAGCGAGCAGAACGTTTTCCGTAATTACTTGCACAGTCTTTGCCTGTCTGTAGTTTTCAGATGTTGGTAAGCTTTTTCGGAGACATTTCTTGTTTGCACAGGTAACAACTCAAGCGTAATAATATTTGCAAAATGGCATTGACACAAAATTTTAAAAATGAAATCGACGCCTTTTATTTTTGGCTATTTTAATTCATAATAACTTATTATTCGTGTAATTTCTTTCATTCGAATTAAAAATAGTGTTCGATACGAGGACGAAAAGTGGCGTTTTTCGCCCTTGTATCGAAAACTACTAATTAAATTTTCCCAAGTATTGACACTTTGCGTTCCTAAAACTATTTCAGCACTTCCCGTTAGCTTTCCAATTAAACAATTAAGCAAATATACAGGGTGATTCACGGTCGATGGCGTATTGGACGTTTAAGGAGAACGCGATGCCCGCTCTATCTGCAAATTTGTACAACGAAGTCATCGGATATGCTCTATCGGCCTAAAATATTTTCAGCAATACGAGGTTGCCGCTTATACCGAAACGTACATATAACTTTGATATTTGAAATGAGACACCCTGTATATTATTGCACGGTTAGATTGGCTATATAGATCTGATTATTTTTGCATAACGATTCCTATATCTATCTAAAGCAGTTTCCGAAAAATAAAATTCATTATTTTTAATCAAAACGTAGCCCCAAGGAATCTTGTATTACAACGCGATTTCGATCCCTGTAAATTTAAAATTTTGGTACTGGGTTAGGAAAACCCTATGCTTGCGCCCGGCGTACAGCAATTTGTTCCAAATTATACAGGATGTCTTGAAAATACTGACCTTTCGGATAGAGATAACACTGCTCCAATTACATTTTTTCAAATAGAACACCCTGTATATTAGTTCAAATGCGGGAAGACCGTTAAATTCCCTGTGAAACGATAATTTATAGTAATTAATAATATTATTATTAATAATCAATTAATTAATAATTAATGAAACGAAAATTTATAAAATTATTAAAATTAATATCAAAACAATTATTTTACAAAGAATCCACTGATTTACTTTGCACTTCGTCGTGGTGTTGATGAGTCAACCGGGTCAAGCAGTCAATGCACAAATGCGTCACCAAGTCAATGGAGCTTTGTTGCTAGCCCTGTCATGCGACGAGTTCAGAGGGTTTGGTCCTTTTGAGGCGTCTTGAAATCTGGTTGTTGTTAAGTAATTTCAGTGCTTCTAGACTTTCGTGCTGTATAAGCCAATTTTGTGTTTTGTTGCAATCTGTTTTATGACCTCTTCAACCAGAGGTACACCAAGGTGACGAAGAAGGTCGCTGTTGCGTACGTATCAAGGAGCATTTGAAATAGCACTTTGTTCTGGAATCGTTTTATTTTCAAAATATGACAACGGCCAGCACATCCCCACAGTGGATGGTAGGTTTAAGAGATGGATACATAGGTTTAAGAATTTGGTTGTAAACTAATAGCCTGTTGTAGATGGAAGTCGGCGGTTTTCGATCAAGTATCCAGTAGAGTTGTCTGAAGCGGATCTGCAGTTCTGCAAGTTTGATTTTGGTGTGCTCAAACCATTTAGCTTTAGCGTTAAGATTCATGCGAATATATTTTGCTGTGTTTTCGTAAGGGATTATGTTTCCATTTATTGTTAACCTCTGTGGATTCGAAATTATTTTGTAGGTGGAATTCACATGTACTGCCTTCGGATCGTTGAGTTTTATCCGTCATCTCTTCGTCCAATTTTCGACCAAGTCATTGGATCTTTGTAGAAGCAACGAAGGTTCTTCATCAGTTTTAGCCGTGTCTGCGCCAGCCGTGTCATCCGTGACTGTTGTGGTTACGATGTTTGTTGTTTGCTGTAAGTCATAGTGAACAGAAGATAGCGGATTGGGCCCATTACGCTTCTTTGAGGTATTCCAGCTCGCATATCTTTGAAGTTCGAATACTCTGATTCGTGATTCACGCGGAACATTCTATCTGTTAAGCCTTCATGCCAGACTTTATCGAGTGCTTGCGAGACATCCAGAAAAATTACTGAACACACCTCTTCTCCTTCCAGAGCTTTTTGTATGATGTCGATCAGTCGATGAACTTGTTCCATTGTTGAATGTCTCCATCCTAACTGGTGATTTGGTAGTATATTCTTTTCTTCGGCAATTAGTTTCAATCGTTTGAGGAATATTTTTTCAAACAGTTTTGACATGATAGGCAGCAAGGAAATCGGTTTGTAAAATTTCATTTTTGTAGCTTTTTTCCAGGATTTAAAATCATTATCATCTCTGCGATTTTCCAATGAGCCGGGACATGTATCAGTCTAAATATTGCGTTGAGCAGCAGTAGTAACATTTTTTGTCGTTTCGTAGGTAGCTTCTTTAAAACTAATCCAGTGATGAGATCGTACGCTGGTGATTTTTTCGGGTTGAAATTGTATTTCAGCGCTCGTTTGAGCTCTTTTAAGGTAACTTTTTTTTATTGTTTTATGCCAGTTACGTTCTTTTTGTGGAGGGCACTCATTTGAGTCCATTGCCGCTTCATTCGGAGTGAAGATATTTTGCATGTGAGTAGCGAAAATATCAGCTTTTCGTGATCAGTTTTGGCATATTCGATGTCTTCTTTCAGGATTTGTGGCTTGCACTTTTATCCGCTGTCAGATTTCCAAGAATTAGTTTGCAGAATTTTCTTTTAGTTGCTAGATCAGTCTTTTAGTTTCTTAATATTTGAAGTTTAATTTAGTTTTTATCGAAGAATCTCTGGTTACTTGCCAATTTCGTCTGAGTCTCATTTTATGTTTAACCAGATTCCTCACTCCCATCGGGTAGTTAAATCCGGGAGTTTTATGGGTGACTGTTTTGGTGTTGGTCCAGTCCGTTTGCTGTATTAATTCAATGAAATTAGCCACTGCGTCATCGAGCTGGTCATTTGTGGAAAGATCAATATCTAGATCAATTTCTTGATCCATTTGCATTTTAAAACTTTTCCAATCTTTAGTTTTATTACTCAGAGTTGGCGTTACAGGTTTTTTGATGACATTCACTGAGGGTTATGATTATCGATGAATGACCTGAATCAAGGTCATAGTCTTCAATGTTGATAAAATTGGATACCATTTTTTTGGTTATAAAGAAATCCAGAACATCAGGAGTTTTACTTCTGTCGGTTGGCTAATATGTTGGTTTACCAGATGAATGTTCGTTACACCCAATCTTATCGATGGCTTTTTGAGCTCTCTGCCTTTCCTATTATCCAGTCTGGAGCCCCAAAGTGAGTGTTTTGCGTTGATGTTTTGCTCCCCCCAGGATGAATCTGTCGCCCATGTGCTTGAGGATAAGCATATGATCTTCTTCTTTGAGGTTATGATGAGGTGGCAGGTGTGCTGCTCCTTCTTTAAAGTGTTGTTATATTGATGAAACGATTAATAAAGTTAGATTTTATCCAACTGTATGCTGAGATCTTCATTAAATGTTAAATTGTTTTTTACCAATATAGCGCTGCCACCGTTAGTTTGATTATCCGGCTGAATAGTGTGGTGTACGTTGCATCCATTTATTTTAATGTGACTTGCTTTGGTGAGATGAGTTTCAGGCACAAAGCATATATCAATTTTGTTTACTTTCGCGTTGCATATTATTCTTAACCAGCCGAGCGAAAGTTAAGTTTGGATTAACTTTTGTGTTAGATAAACTTTTTTGTTGAGTTGAAGTGTGCTTAGGGACCACTTTCCATTGTTTTTTCTTAGAACTTTCATCTCTCTTTTGTTGTAGGCTTTTTGCAACTTCAAATTCACGATAATTGGCTGGATGCTTTTTCTGACAATTAGCGCACTTGGCTTCTACGTTTGTCCACGGCGTTGTCAATGTCTGATTTCGTGGTTCATACATCCTTTGATTGCACTTTTAATTAGCACATGCGGTGGATAACCGCTTCACCGTGTTAAAGTGCCTTATCAGAACAGTGTACGGTTAATGTACTTCACTCGCGAGTATATTGCTTTGTGCATATACACACTTGTTTTATTCGTTTGATTTACATTCTTTATGCGCGACCACACGTCCATACAGTTCGGAATTCAAGGCCACAATGACTATTACTTAAGACAAATTTTCTTCAAAAGTTCGAAATCAAGTAAAATCTGCATGAAACACTTCAGTAACTTAGCTTGGGTTTCGCTAAACTCAAGACGGTTAATTGTAGCCACTTTCATTCTCAGCGTTCACTTTTCCGAAAGAATTGAGTTGCTTTTAATAGTTGCTTTTAGTTTGGGAAGCCAGACAACTAAAATTGTAATTTTTTCTTCGTTTTTTATTTCATTTTCATTAGTTCTGTACATTTTCCTTTTCCTAGTTTTATCCGGATTGATAGGCGATTACGTGAAACTGTTAGGTCACAAAATATTAATTAATCAAAAGTATTTCCTTAAATAGATAATCAGGTACCTTAAGGTCAAAATCGGGTGGAGGAAGGCCATGGAATGCTCGAACTGTAGAATTTGAAGAAGAAGTGTTAGACTTAGTAAATGAAGATTGTTACGTGCAAATATTTTGCCGTAAACCTGTTAATTTGTTTTCGACCTCGGTATGCATGTGCAAGTTATTTGCCAAGCATATCTATTTTGGTTTTTTCATCATAGAGTTAAATTTTGGCTGTAAAATCCGAATCTAGCAAATTTGGCGATTCTTATCGCAGTTTCGATTCTTATCGCAGGTGAAAAAAATGTTTGGTAGATTGCGGGATCACGTGTCCGTTAGGGCTAATGAATTTGGTGATTTTTGATTCCTGCTCCAACGGAAGGTTGGGGGGAGGAAAAAAATTTGATATGAATTTAACTTCCAACTATATTTATTTTATCTCGGGCGTGAGTTAGAGCAAGAGCTAGGTACTTTGCGGCTAGTGAACAATTTTTGGACCGCTCAATGGACAATACAAAATTACGCACACTCAAATTCAACTGCACAACTAATGTATTTAAGCAAGTTAACAATTTTGCTTAGAGAAAGAAAGGTAAAAAAATATATAAATTTACTTAGAGTGTATCACTCGGATATTTTTGGTAGCACCCTTAATCTATGGATACCTTAACCTCAATCAAGCCTGGATGGTGAAGGGGAAGGACCCTGAAGGGGACCTGCTGGAGTGATCACTTCAGTCAGTGGCCTCGCAGGTCATCCAATGGGGATCGGTCGTGATCATAAATAAAAATAAAAAAATCCACAGTAAAGGGGTACCAAAATAAATAAGGAAATCACTCAGGTCCGACTGTGAATCGCAATTAAAGTAAAAAGAAACAAAATGAACTGAATGCAGTCGAACTTGAATGTTTCAGCACAAGCAGTTAACTATAAAACGTTATTAATTCCAATCATAAAAAAAATACTGTCATAAAAAAACTGATAAAAAAAAACAAAAGTCTTCACCAAAAGTTGGGCGCCAGCATGCTTCCAAGTAGCATACAACTTCTACCCAAAATAGAAAACGCCAGAACCAGCCTCCACGTCAAAAATCCAAAGGTCCCGCTGAGGTTCCCCAAAAGAGCTGGTTTTGAATTGCTCCACGGATCTCGGATCAATTCCACGTGGTCATAACGGCCATCATGGATTCGTCTATCTGGTTCTTGGGTCTCAAAAATTTCAACTCGCCTTCATCATTAGATGATTACTTTTCCCAGTGGAAAGAAAGGCCTCTTGCAAACCATCAATCCATCAATGCCACCATCAATAAATTTCTTGATTCTAAAATTTTTTTAAAAAACCGACCATGCGGTAGCGCTGAACACAATGAAAATCTCAAAGCCCGACCGTGCGGAACAAACTCAAAAATCGACCTGCCGATCTGATCGTCACGGCCTAATTAATTCTTCAACCACCAAAAATCTACCGTTACACCAGTAGAAGTTTTTCCTCCCCCCAACCTTCCGTTGGAGCAGGAATCAAAAATCACCAAATTCATTGGCCCTAAAGGACACGTGATCCCGCAATCTACCAAACATTTTTTTCACCTGCGATAAGAATCGAAACTGCGATAAGAATCGCCAAATTTGCTAGATTCGGATTTTACAGCCAAAATTTAACTCTATGATGAAAAAACCAAAATAGATATGCTTGGCAAATAACTTGCACATGCATACCGAGGTCGAAAACAAATTAACAGGTTTACGGCAAAATATTTGCACGTAACAAGATCCGAGCACCAGTGTAGGGAAATTGTCATCAGTATCACATACCTCCAAGACTACTGTCCATAAAATTCTTAAGGAGCTATTACTCTACCCATATCATGTTCAGAACGTGCACGCCATGCTTGCGACCGAGATCCTGTCCGGTTAGAATTTAGCAGAGTATTTTTAGAAAAGCAAAGGAGTTGGTTTCAAAGGCCTGGGTTTCACAGAAAAGGATTGTATTCTGATGAAGCCGGGCTGCTAATGGACGGAACCCTAACCGGACAAAAATTTTAGAATTCTTACAAGAACACCTGAATACTGTGATGGATTGTGTAATCGGTTTGCTGGGTGTCGGATCTTCGTTCTCAGTCTCAGTGCTATCTGTTCTGTTTGTATATGTCGTTTAGTTTTGTCAGTAGCATTGGCGATCAAAATATGAGCGTAGTCTATTAGAGGTCTGCAGATCGCTTTATATATGATAGTTGCTATCTTGGTGCTGATACCCTTGTTTTTGTTAGTAAGTTTGGGGAAGTTTTGCTCTCTTGGTTGGTTCTGTTCTGGTGTTTTGTACATGTTTAGTGAATTTTAGTTTATTGTCCATTGTTATTCCTAGGTATTTCACATTGTCGGTGGGTTTGGTTATTTGACCGTCCGTGGTGATATTTGGAGAGTCCGGTTTAATTCGGTGGTTTGAGAGGAGCAGTCGGTTTTTTGATGCATTTGGTGTGAGTCTCCATTTGTAGAACCATGTTGTTATTGTATCTGTTAGTGTCTGGAGTTTGTACACTGCTCTGGAGGTCGTTCTGTCATGCGCCATAAGGGTAGTGTCGTCAGCGTATTGCAGCAAGTAAGCGTTTTGGTCTATACCTTCTTTGTCTTGTCTGTTGTGGTTGTATATGTCATGGCAATATATGTTGTAAAGCAGAGGTAAGAGTGGTGACCCCTGAGGTAAGACTTGGTGAAAAGGGGATAGAGTAGTCGTCGTTGATTCGTACCTCCAGTTGTCTGTCTTCGAGTACTTGTTTAATAATGTGTATTAAGTAGTTTGGAGTGCAAATTTTGTGTATTTTGTACAGTAAGCCCTCGATCCAAACACTGCCAAAGGCTTTATTTATATCTAAAAACAGGCGTTTTCCTCCGGTCAGGTGTGTGGTTTGTATGTTATTAGTAAGAACAAAAAGTGGATGTATAGTTGAGTTTTTAGTCTTGAAGCCAAACTGGTATTTTGAAATATGATGTCCTATTAAATTCTGTAATCTGTTTTTTATTATGTGTCCAAACAGTTTGCTCAACACCGGAAGTAGCGTGATGGGTCTGTATTTTTTTGTTAGTGTGTCATCTAGTCCATTCTTCGAAATAGGAATTATAATTCCGTTCTGCCATGACTTGGGTATTTTGTTAGTAGTGATGCATTCGTTAAGTTTTCTTAATATGAAGTCATGTGTTTCTTGTGTTAGATGCTTAAGTTCCTTGCTTTTAATATTGTCTTTTCCGGATGCCTCGTTTTTCAGTTGTCCTAAGGCTTCGAGATATTCGGTCTGTGTAATGATTTCGTCATTTAGACCCGTCGAGTTTCTTGAAAATTCGTCATGCCTTTTCTTCACCCGTGCCCAGTTGTCGATGTCAAAGTTTGTATTTGTTGATCTTTTGAAAGCCCTCTGAAAGTGGCGGGCGAAGGCGTCCGCTTTGTCTTTGTCCGAGTATCGTTGTGTTCCTTGCTCATTGATAATACTTATCGGATTTGTTTTTTTGTATTTAAATAAATTGTTTATTTTCGGCCAATATGTTCTTCCTTTGTCTTTTTCGATTTCTTGGCATATTTCAATCCATGTGTGTTGTCGGTATTGAAATATCATAGCTTTAATGTTTCTGTTTAAGTTGTTAATTGTTCTTTTGAAAGAGTCGTCCTGTGTAATTCGGTATTGTCTGGATAAATCTCTTTTATGTTTTATTTGTCTTAGTACAAACCTGGGTAGAGTATGCTGGTAAAAGGCATTTTTAATTTGTGGTGAGAGTTTTTTTTATGTTATGTGAAAAGTGCTCTTGCAGATCTTCGATGGAGATCTTTTGGGTTTGCCTTTATGTAGTCCAGTGTTTGCGATTTAACTTTGTCCAAGTCGGTCTTCTTTAAGTTGAGTTTTTCGGAGCTGAGTTTTGCTGTGGGGTTAGTAGGCACAGTTTGTTGTGAGTTGAAGTTAAAAGTCATAGCCAAATGGTCTAACCCGAGTTCGTTGGTCAATCGTATCGTGTCGATGTTGTTTGTAAGGTTTATTGTATGTAGTAAATCGTCTCGATCGAGTTTTGGTTCTCAGGTATCAAAATTGTCGGTCGAGTGTATCGTCTTATACGACACAACGAGTTCGTCTTATACGAAATGTTGTAGGATCGAGCTTATTTGAAGCAATATGAACTAGAATAGCATCTAGAAGCTCGGCTTCTGGAGCTAGCGATTTGATTGCTGAAACATGATTGAAAAGAGTGTCACTGATTTTTCTTAGCTTGCATGCTGATTCCTTTGATGAAGTTTCGATATCAATAATTGATTTCAGGTGATTATGTACTGGTCGGATGTTTGCACACATCTCTTCAATATAGTGGACTGTATTAATATTTTTATTGTTCAAATAAGAAAACGACTGATTACTTTATTTATTTAAAAAACCACGTGGTAACATGCTAAAATTGACTCTTCTGATGGTGAGGTTGTAGATGAATGTATCTCTTCACCTGAAATGCATTGACCATCGGTTTGGGGTCAAGATGCTGGCAACCCTTATAATAGGAAAAATCCAAATGTCCTTGATCGTCTCTATGTGGCAGCGTTGTAGAGTGTGATTACTTCTAAACAGATGTAAAGGCCCCTATTGAGATGTAAAGGGCAGAACCCTTTACATCTCTTAGGAGAAAAGGACACTTTCTTCACGCAGCGAGAAAAGGCCCGATGTTGGGGCGGTGGAGTATTGGAGCATATTTCAAAGGTCATTAGGGGAGGATGAGGAGCGATTTGATATGCCCACCAATATCGTCGATCTCGATTATCCTGTTACTACCCAGGAAATAACTGACGCTCTTAAAAGCAATAAGGGCAAGGCAGCCGGAGATGATTTTATCAGACCTTCCGACCTTGCTCGGGTTGAAACCGAAAAGCTAGGCTTCAACTTCAATGTTATGCTTAGGCCCGCAATATGTCCCGTAGAATTCACTAGGAATCGCACCATTCTCCTACACAAGTCTCGCATCGTTGTTTGCCGAGTGTGGACGTGCTATGAAGCGAAATCGTGCGACATTTTCGATAAAATTGTGTTCGTTATCTGTATTGTGCGTTTTTTTCAAATAACGTTTACAACATTCCTTATCGGGCAACTACCGGGTTTGCTCGATAAGATTGATGAATCCCGGAAGCTCTGTGGAATCCGAGTCGGATCAGGGCTCCCAAGGGAGCTATTTTCTTAGGTCCAGGACCAAGAAAAGGGGTAGGGTGCCCAAGTCTGACCCAACATCGCCAGAGTCACCAACCCCGGCTCCAAAAAAATCAGCGATGGAGGAAGCTGTAGGGGTGTAGCAGGCGACTTCAACGGGCGCAGCAGATGACGGATTCGTCGTCCCGCGAAAGACTGTAGCGCGGGGTACGCTGATTGTTGGTCCAGAGGACTCCATGATGCTGAAAAACCGATTCACGCCCATCCAGCCTCCAATCGTAGTTGAGCCTCCAACACTTCCCAACTCCAGCGTAGGGACTGAACGGGAAGCGATTGCTGAGAGCCCTGCAGCAACTGCAAACAAGCCCAAGAAGGCAGAAAAGCCGCCGCCAATTGTGATCGCTGGAAAACATAGCAATCACACAATGCTGATTGGTAGTGCCTAAAAACAATCACCAGTCAGCCTTTCACGCTGAAGTACACGAAGGCTTCGTTAATTGTGTACTGCAGCAGCATTATGGACTGGGCGGCGGTCAAACGATCCCTGGAGGAGGACAAGAGCCAGTTCCACACTTACGCCCCTTCGTCGGAAAAAACCCACGCGTTCGTCCTGAGGGGCCTGGAGGGGAATGTCGATCCGACTGCCATAAAGCAGGATCTGGCAGGCCAAGGACTGGAGGTGAGAAGTGTCTTCAAAATGAAGACACTCTTCAGGCCGCTCTACCTGGTCGTCACTAGAGACAAGGCAACCCTCCGAAGGCTTAACGCCGAGGCCAGGGTGGTGTGCAGTGTCAGGTTTCCGCAAAAACCGGAAGACCCTGACACAGTGTCGTCGATGCCAGGGCTGGGGCCATTTCTCCGGGAACTGCCACCGGGACTTTAAATGCTACCGACGCGCTGGGGGGCATGAAATTACCGCCTGCCCCGTTGGAGCTACATTAAAATGCTCTAACTGCGGTGGGCCTCATCGTAGCTTTGACGAGGTTTGCCCAGTCTACATATACAAACAGGGGCAAGTCCCGGCGGAGAAGCAGCGTTTCGTCCCTGCTCCTCTTCCAACGAGGCCAGCCTGGGGTCAAACCAGTCGAGCCCCTGGCCCGATCCACCTTTCACCCCTAAGCAGCAAGACCATGGCGCCAAGTCACGCCAACAGGACCATGCTGCCCCCGCTACCGCCTTCATTAGCGGAGTTTCCTCCGCTGAGGCAGCACGAAGCTGTCCCGACGAGCTCCGCCCACCCAGCCCATGGTATAAATGGGAACGCGGTGGCCGTGCTGAGCAGTGTCCAGCTGGAATTCGCCGAGCTGTCGTCGCAAATCAACTTGGAGGAGGTGATCAAGGCGGTAAGATTTTACTGCGCTGCATTGAGGGGTTGCGTCTCGAAGACAGGCAAATTCCTAGTCTCAGCGCAATTCTTCAATGAAGATATTAACAGCTTCGATTTTTAAGTATTGATATTGTCAACTTTGTCCTATGAGGATTGGGGAATGGAACTCATGTGGACTCCGGAGTCGTCTCGGCGAGTTCGAGCAGTTCCTCGAGTCTGAGGACGTCGATGTAGCGTTAATCGTGGAAACATGGTTGCGCCCCGGAGACAGAATCACCATCCGGGGGTACAGGTTCGAGCGTGCCGATAGGCCCGGTCTAAGGGGTGGAGTGGCCATAGCGACCAAAGCAACGATCCCATACAGGAGACTGCCATGCAGGCAGTCAGTAATAGAGAACGTTGGCGTTGAGCTTTATGATAGTGTTTTGATCCACTGTGGGTAGTCTACTTCTACTCGCTTACAGGCCACTGACGTTGATCCATTTTTTTCAAACACCAATAGGGTGTTGCTTATGGGAGATTTCAACGGCGATCCACTATTTAATAACCCTGGACAGAAAAACGCAGCTGGCAATTTCCTAGCCAGCTACGTTCGCGACAATGGCCTACTGGTTATGCCCACTTCATCTCCAACGCATTATCCAAACAGTGGAATGAACCCATCTTTCCTTGATTTCGGAATAGCCAAAGGACTCGCCAATCTCACGGAGATGGTGATTAAAGACGCCCTCAGAAGTGACCATTTGCCCATTTACCTCGACATTAGGGATTTAAAGCGCACACAAACGAACGACTTTCGATATTCATACGAAAATTTAGATTTTCGCGAATATCGGAAACGACTACAAGACCTGACGTGTATTCCGAGCCAGATCGATACTGTCGAAGCCCTGGACAATGCGGTAAAAGGTCTGACCAGTAAAATACAACGGACACAGCAAGTTTTGGCCAAAAAAGTTCCGAACAGACTGCGGCGCGACAACTTTCCTGAGGAAATCTTGAACCTTATTAAGGAGAAAAATAGAATCAGGAAGCGTTGGCGGCGATTCAGGCAATCTGCCGATCGCATAAGGGCAGCCGAACTTCCACGAGAGATCCAGAGCGAAATTTCTGCATACAGGAATTTTACCTGGGCGGAAAAATTGCGAAACTTATCTCCCCGTGACAATTCTTTGTGGGAACTGTCGAGAAGTCTACGAAAAGGCTACGAGCAAGTCCCCGCTCTTGAAAAAGAGGGACGGAGTTACATTACCACCAGCGACAAATGCGAGCTGCTCGCCGACTTTTTGCAGAAGTACACAAAGTCCAACCAGCCCTTCAGGATAACGAAATAGAAAGACAGACCGCTGTTTTCGTAGAACGGAAGTATCCTATGACACCCTCGATTTTGCATTCCTATATAACAATCCCGTCGGAGATACAATCGTGTCTTCAGCGCCTCCCTAGCCGAAAAGCCCCCGGGCCAGACGGCATCCCTTATTTACTCCTCAAAAACTTACCGCGGAAAACTATAGTGCTAATAGTACAAATAGTCAACGCAGTCCTTAAATTGCAGCACTTCCCACAGGACTGGAAAAACGCTGTAATAATTCCTATCTTAAACACGGGCAAAAACCCGACTGATCCCGCCTCTTATAGGCTAATTTCCCTCCCAAACTCCCTCGGCAAATTAACCGAGAAGGTTGTCCTATCGAGACTACAGGCAGCAGCCGAGCTTCGAAGTTTAATCCCGGATGAGCAGTTTGGCTTTCGAGCAAGACACAACACAACGCTGCAGACCGCTAGGATCGCAACGGATGCCTATGAAGCATTTAATAAGCTTCAAAGTACGGTAATGCTGCTTCTCGGTATGGAAAGGGCCTTCGACACAGTTTGGCACACAGGCCTGCTGTATAAGTTGTTTGCCGTACATTCACTGCCACTATACCTAGTTTCCCTTATCGCGTCTTACCTAAAAAACCGTACCACCCAAGTGAAAGTGGAGAATGCCACTTCTGCCAAAAGACGCATCGCGGCAGGAGTACCACAAGGTACAGTGATTTCGCCGTTGCTGTATACATTGTAGACAGCAGACATTCCAAAACTTCCCACGACAAAAATTGCACAATACGCGGATGATACGGCTATCTACACATCGTCTTTCTATGCTCCGGCTGCGAAATCTCGCATTGCGCATCACCTGAGTTTATTGACGCCGTATTTCGATAAATGGAAACTTGAAGTAAATCCCAGGATGACTGAACTTTTTATCTTCTCGCGCAAATTTACTAACAATAAAATCCTATCGCCACTCATGGTGCAAAATACTCCAATCCAGCCAGTAAAAGAGGTGAAATACCTGGGATTCAAACTAGACGCCCGACTTTACTTCAACAAGCATGTTGACTATGCTGTACAAAAGACTTTCATGGCCCGAAGAAAGTTGTACTCTCTTCTGGCGCCAAATTCATTTCTAAGACCTCAAGACAAACTTCTGCTCTACACCTCCACCATAAGGCCCATACTGACCTACGGCTCCGCTATCTGGCACCCTGTCTGTGATTCCACGAGACGACGTGTTCAAAGGACCCAAAATAGGTTCCTGAGAGGCGTCCTATCGGCTGACAAATACACCAGAATAACCGAAATGTACGAAGCTACAGGGATGGCTTATATAGCCGACTATATAGATACCATCGTTGAAAAATTTTATCATAGCGGAGTGCAAGACTCAGTCCTTACGCGAAATATCACCCAAGTAAGAGCAAACGATCGCCCAACCCATGGTCCCCTGTATAAGCGACTTCCCATATTTTAGGAGGATTTTGTCCCTGACAGTACGTGACGACAAACAAAAATTGCCTGCCAGTTGCAGACAGTCGTTTCTAGCAGGCTGGAAACGCTCAAATCCAACATAACGTGACTTGACGGGTTCGTCCTGCCTCGTTCTGGCTGGTGTTGGCTGGTTCTTGCACCGGTCGGGGCGGGGGCGGATGGATTTGGTCATCTAGTTGAAACTGGCGGCGGTTAACGCCACGGCTGACAGTATCAGACTTAAAGGTCGAAGCAAAAGGGGTTTTTGGCTTCCCTTCAGGAAGACCTTTTTTCCTTAATGAATGCCCCTCGAATAAAACCAAAACCGCCACTTCAAGACTATCTCCTGACGTTGTCGTGAGTATGGCTAGCTCGGGAATGTCCATCGTAGAGCACTGCCCAGGTAATGGACGACTTAGCGCGCCTATTTAGATCATGGGCAAAGAGCAACCGGCCGAACATCTGGCTAGACATGGGAGTTATGTTTTTTAACTTTGTTTGTGAGTTTTATTAATGGGAATGTTCAAAATTTTTTTATCTATCTATCTATCTTATATAGATGCGCATTGGTCAGGCAATGACCAGTTCGCATTCTGACTACTCTTGTTAAGTGTCTTCGATCAGAATATTCAAGGTTGTCGAACCATTTTTTGCATGGAAATTCCCTGCTAATAAAAGCATACTGCTTGCCCCTACTACCAAGGAATGCCCTCCACCGCTCATTGTGGTCACTGGTTATGATCCCTCTCATAATTGGAACAAACTCCAAAGCTCCGAATTGGATGTTCTTGGGGACGTTAAGCATTCTGCCTATCCCAGCCAGGGAGTCCGCCATTTCGTTGCCTGCCATTCGAACATGGCCAGGGACCCATGCCAATTTGATCTGTATGCCGGACTCTCCAGCATCCGGAACTAGGCTTTTAGTGTTCAGTGTGTTATAGTCATTGACCAGGTGTACATTTGTTCTTGTAATCCTTTAAATAGCGCTTTTAGAGTCCGAACATATGATTGCATTACTGATATTTTTCTTAAGCAGAGTTTCAACTGCCTCTTGAATCGCTATGGCCTCTGCTGTGCAGATGCATGTGTTGTTAGGAAGTCTCGAGGAAAAGTTGATGCCGGCCTGCGGAATATGAAAATCGAAACCGACCCTCCCCAAACTTTTGGGGGCATCAGTGTATGCTAGTACATGCGAAGCTTGGTACTCCTCGATAGAATTAAGCAAGTGTGCCATGGTGATGGGATCATTCTTATCTAGCTTTAAATTGATCTTATCTATTTTCTTTATCTGATAGTGTAGATCGAATTGAAGAACCTATCGGTCTTTCTGCCCTTGTTTAATACATGTAGTCTTAGTCTAAATAAAAAAACAAAGGTGAAAATTCTCTTATTATAGGTTAATAATCTTATTAAATAAACTTTCCAATTCTAATGACAAGAAAAAATTATTTTATTGTCCAGTAGTCAGTTGCGTTTGTAAGTGTTCGAGTAGCGTTGATGTAGGGAAACGGTCAGTCATCATCCCACCAAGGGTTACCTATTATTGTGGACCGGTTCGTGTGTTTGTTTGGAATTGCTTCCGATGCAGCCAGATTTATTACATTTTCTATTTGTTGGAAAGTCATGTTGTTCTTTAGACGGTAAGAATTAACAAATAGCATGGCACTATAATGCAGCCAGTCAGCTATACGAAAGTTTGTAACGTTATACGTTGGAAGTTGCATTTCCTCGTATTGTCTGATATTAATCGTGCAGGCGGTAGGGTAGTGGTCGCTATGTGCACAGTCAGGCAACACTTACCATACTGATACGCGACTTATTGTGGACTCTGTAATTGCGATATCCAAGGGGTTGGATACTCTCTGGTGGAATGAGGTAGGGACTCTATTACTAAGAAGTATGAAGTCATTTCATCGAGAAATTCAGCCAAGGCTCTGCCATTCGGGTTAATGGTACTGGCTCCCCATGAGTAGTGTAGGGCGTTAAGGTCACCCATTATTAGGAAACTGCCCTGCAACATGGAAACTGAAACTTAGGTTGTTGGTCATCTGGTTAAGTTTCGTTTTTTTTAACTGTTGTTGCGGAGAGTATACGTTTATTATGTTCAGATTTTTTATTTTAATAATCATGTATTGGATTAGATCGTTTGGACTATAGGGATCATTTTTGACTACGAAAAAATTGTTGTTTTTTATACCTGTCGCAATTCCTCCGTAGCCGTCATCCCTGTCCTGGCGAACAGTTACATATGACTTGATTGAGAAATTCTGATTGTTCTTCAGCCACGTTTCATTGAGGACAATGACCGCGGGGTCCTCCTCCCTAATAAGGGATATTAAGTTGTCTTTATTTGAATAAACACTTCTGACATTCCACTGTAGGATTTTAAAATCTATTTTATTTAGTGGTTTGTTTCTGTTTGGGTGAGGTCGCATCTTATTAACGGTTGGGAATGTCTGGGTCTGAATTAGCGTTGTTTTGTTGACAAGGGTTGGTTGGTGTTAGAATGAGGTTTTTGAATAAAAATTGTTCTTCATTTGAAAGTGGGGTTGTAAAATTATGCAGTAAGTTCATGAGGGTTTCAAATCTTGGTTCTTTTGTTAGGGCATTAGAAAGCGTAAGTGGCGAAAAATTAGTAGAATTGACAGTTTGTTTACTGGTACTGGGAAGTTATTAAATTGCGCCGCGTCTCTATTCGGTAGGTGTCTTGATTTGGGAGCTAAAAGTGCCTCATTGTGCGCACTGCGATCAAAACCCTTTTGAATGATTCATCTTTTAGGGGGTTCTGAAAGGACCTGTTGGAATGATCTCTTAGGCCTCGAATTAAAGTCTACGGTTCGTCTCTGAGATGGAAGTATATTATTTGGAATACAACTGACACAATTGACGAAAACGGAATAGAACTGTACACAGACAAAGAGAAAGCTGACGCGTTCGCCAGACACTATCAAAGGGCCTTCAGCATATCGACAAACCCTAACTTCGACAATGACAACTGGAACTTGATCAACGACTGGTACTTGAACTATTTCAACAGCTCACCAAACTATAAATACAAACTGATCACAGACACAGAGTACGATGAAGCCCTAGCGCATATCAAAAACACAGCACCGGGAAAAGATAAAATAAAGGTAAAACTCCAGAAAAGCCTAACTCAAGAAACACACAAACTGATCCTAACTGAATTGAACAACTGCATCAGAAATAACAAAATTCCAAAAACATGGAAAAACGGCTTAATAATCCCTATACCCAAAAATGGACTGGACAATACACAACCGAGCAATAACAGACCAATTACATTACTACGAGTATTTAGCAAGGTTTTTGAGTACATAAGAAGGCAGCGACTGGGAAAACTGGTCGGAAAGTACATACCATCGTATCAGTTCGGATTCAAACATCAGCACTCGACTATTCACCCACTCTTCACTCTGACTAACAATATACAAACAACCCACCTAACTGACAGAAAGACAGCTTGCCTGTTCATGGACATTAACAAAGCTTTTGATAGTGTCTGACTTGAGGCTTACTATACAAACTACACACACCAACATATCTACTATAGACCATAAAGGACTTACTAAAAAACAGACAACTACAAGTACGAATTGACAAAACACTGTCATTTTCTTTTTCCTCTGAACAAAGGCTCCCTCAAGGATCCCCGCTCTCAGCGTTTCTCTGCAATATATACTGCCATGACATATACAATTACTACATACCAGACAAAAATCAAGTCGACAGATCGGCATACATATTACGATACACAGACGACACGGCACTTAATGTATATGACAAAACTACTGAGAGAGCAGCTCAAAGACTCCAAACACTAACAAACAACACAATGACATGGTTTTATAAATGGAGACTAACACCAAACGCGTCAAAAAATCAACTTCTGCTCACAAACCACAGACTAAACGCTGACGCCCCTACCATAACTGCAGACGGCCAAACGACACAACCAAAAAACGACGTAAAATACCTTGGAATCACAATTGACCACAAACTTAAATTCATTAATCACATACGAAACATCAGGGCAGAAACAATTAAGAGAACAAAACACTTCCGATCACTAACGTACTAAGACAGAGGAATTAGCACAAACACCGCCACCAAAATATATAAAGCTATTTGTAGACCTTTGCTAGACTATGGACATATATTCATGACCAACGGAACAGAAAGGACAAAACGTTATATACAATCAACAGAACAAATTGCACTAAGCCTAATAACACGAATAAGACACCCCCAAAAGCCACTACACAACCCCTCCACCCAACTACTATACGAACGCACAAACATGACAAAGATTTCGGAAAGACTCATACATCTACAGACAAAATGGACAAACAACCCCTACAACTGGACCATACAGAATCCTCTTTGTCTTACAAGACCAACCAGACAATCCCGCTTCGGTTTCCCTACATCAACGATACTCGAACGCTTACAATAGTATCTGACTAATGGACAATAAAATAATTTTTTCTTGTCATTAGAATTAGAAAGTTTATTTAATAATATTATTAGCCTAGAATAAGAGAAATTTCATCTTTGTTTTTTATTTAGATTAAGAGTACATGTATTAAACAAGGGCAGAAAAACCGATGGGTCGATAGCCGTTTTTAGAAATAAAGATTTTTACTACTACTATTTGGAATATTTTTTGAGGAGTCATGGTATGGTTGTAGTGTCCTCTAACTTCACAAGAAAATTGGGGTTGCTCCCCGTCAGCGCCCTGGTTTATAATATGTGGATCTTGTTCGCCACAGTTGAAGCATTTTGCCTTGCTTTCGCACAACTTCTTTGTATTGCCCAAATAATAGGCAGTTGTAACATTGTGTTACAGGGGCAACATACGGGACTACCGGTTTATTTAGATAAAATATTTTTATATTGCGTGGTAATATAACGCCTTCAAAAGTAACTAGAATCGTATTGGTTGCTTCGTAAGTAGGTGTTTGCGAATCATGATTTAAAATCTTCCTATTCGGTCTAACCACATCTAAGATTTTTACAGGTGATTTGCTGGATGCGATTATTTTCTCTGTTGTCATGCTCTTGTGTATATTTCTTACAATACCCTTGCAGGAAACATAGTTGTATGGGATAGACATATTATATCCCTTGTCAATTAGAGTTTTATTTTTTGTGAATTTGTTAGCTGCCATGTAGTTTGTAAATTCGATCCCCAGACGATTGAGCTCTTTATTGTTAATGTCCAGAATGCCACGGAGGTTTAAATTAAATATTTCTTTAGCAATTTTCAAGTCGTTGAATCTACCTATATTATTTCCCGATCTATCAGTCGATTCAATGTATACATCAAAAGTTCCCATATCTTTATCTGTAAACAGTCGCGTGGTTTTTTGAATGCCATTTGTTGTTTTTTTGATATCGCTTGGACTAGCTTTGGAAGAATCACCACCTGTTATCAATGCGAAAATATTTTGCATGTCTGTGTCATTATTCCAATTATTAGAGAGATCCGTAGATTTAGTATTATTTTCTATATTTTTGATATGGTAAGTATGCGTTTGACCCCCGCCGGAGTCAACTATCTTCTCCATATCGAGACTCTAAACTAGCTCTGTGATTTGAGTTATATTACTTTTTAAACAAAAAATATTAATAACTGCGAATGATGGGTACAACGAATAAGAGAAAAGGAAAAGCAGCAATAGCAAAAAATAAAAGAAAGCAGTAAGAATAGACAGAGGCCAAAATTGGTTGGTTGAAGTCACCACCGATCTAGGGGAACTTTCAATTCACTGTCACACAGGGTTTGGGTTAGTTGTCACGGAGACAAGAAAGCAGCTGCTTCGACCAAGTCACGCTACCCTAACTGTATGGATGGCCTTTCACCAGCACGTCTAGTCTGTCATTTCGAACCCTCCTTGGTTCTAGCAGTTGTGGTGAACTTCGCCCACCGGCTCACAGGTAGCAGCAGCATCAACTCAGGTTGCCAACATCTCACCGCACAAGAGCTACCGCCTTCTCGGTTGAAATATATCTAACAATGTACAACTCACATTCCGGCGTATAAGGCAGGGTCTACCTAAGCCTTACTGACGAGTCCAATAGGTAGGCCCGGGACGAAACGCATGGCTCATCACTTAGCGCCATAATTGGTGACCCCCGACTAGCAACACGCACGAGCACAAGGCCGCAACATGGTTCGCCTTTCTATTTCTGCCACGAGACTACCGACTCACTGGTACACTTCTCGGCAACATTGGCATATCCCGCATCTCTCTCGCCTTTCCGGACGCAACATGGATCGCCTTTCTCTTTCTGCCACGAGACTACCGACTCACTGGTACAATTCTCGACAGCATTGGCATATCCCTCATCTCTCTCGCCTTGCTCAGCCTTCAATCAACAATTCGTCCCACGTCTCCACAACACGCCAATCTCTCTCTCTCTCTCTCTCTCTCTCTCTCTCATTATACAACTCCGTCCACGTTGTCACTGGGAGAGGAGTATTGTGGTGAACTTCGTCCACCGTCTCACAGGTTGCAGCATCATCAACTCAGGTTGCCAACATCTCACCGCACAAGAGCTACCGCCTTCTCGGTTGAAATATATCTAACAATGAACAACCCACATTCCGGCGTATAAGGCAGGAACTACCTAAGCCTTGCTGACCAGCCCAATAGGTAGGCCCGGTTGAAACGCATCGCTCATCACATAGCGCCATACAGTGATTAGTAGTCAACTAATCTCTCGTTCTAGCAAGAAGCCACTTGACAGTTGCTATGTTACCAATAAGCTCAATTTCTAGCCTACGTTGTCACATGACAGTCATTATAATAATCATCAAATATAATTTGAACACTGACAAAAGTCTAGGTACACCTAACGACTGCAACATATCTCGTATGCGCGAGATCGAATCCGTTAATTCTCAATATTTATTTTTGAGGTTAGGTTTTTTGTTTACTTTTCGGCTTTTAAAATTGGAACTGAGTGTTGAATATACAGATTACAGAATCTGTGATTAAGTACCAAAAGTAGGAAATTGCCTGATGGCGCAAAATCATTAACACAAAGAAGGATGTAGAAAAATGTGCTATTCACGCTCAACCAGGGGTTTAGTGTTATCCAAATAAAAGTAATTTTTTTCGATAATTGAGTATTTCAACTACAATTAATAAAGCATGTAAAGCATTCAATGTTATTTGAACGAATATTAATTTTAGAGGTAAATGTAATTTTTTTCGCCGTAAAGACTCAACGGGCAAGATACTTATGAATTTACTGTACTCAAAGGATACATTTTCATCAGAAACTGAAATTAATGTGTCCTACAGAGTTAATTTTGGGCTCAGAATTATTCGTGCTAGGTATGGTCTTTTATTGCTATTAATGATTAATGTATTAAAAGAGATAGGGCATTCCTTGAAACCAGTGAGTGTTTCGGGTTTTTTAGGCCGTTGTAAATTGGATGTCTAATTGACGACGTCCTAAAACCCGAAAAACTCTCCAGTTTCGGCATTAATGTAGTTAAATCCAAAACACAACTGTTTATATATGACATCACAGTTTTTGCTAAAGGTAATATTGAGGAGGACACAAATAGAATTAAAGACATAGAAAGGATATGCAATGGTTGGGGAATAACAGTGAGTGTAAATGAAACAAAATATATATTTAAAATCAATATATAACACTTTGAAATGGTCGAATACCTAATACATGTTAGAACAAGAAGTGACGGCTAAATTACATAAATTCCAGTATTTAACTTAAACACTAAAGATATACAATCCGTTTTTTTTCTTTTTTCCTGTGTGGATTGGTAAATTCTTTTATGCACCATCCAGAGCTGTTTTTCTAGCTCTCTGGGTTGTGTGGGACTCTAGCCTAGCTGTTTTGCTAGGCTCTAAAACTCATCCCTCATCGCCTGTACAGCCTTAATTCTCCATTCGTGCCTGTATGAATTCAAGTAGTTCTTTGAACGTGGAACGTGAATTGAATTGGCAGGACTTGGACTAGTAGTCGTCTTCCTATTGCAAATTATTTCGTAAGGATATGATAATTTTATTTCTAGCAAAATGAAAATAACAACTTACCTGGATGCGTTCTTTTAATATGAGCTCTCAAACTAAAAGTTTCTCCAAACTGCACTTTACATTCACCACATTGATTCATTTTAAGATTGCTTCAGTTTGTTCAAAATTCAATTAAACAACAAAAGCACCTACCACGAGGAGAAATTCAAAGCAAATGGCTGAATGACGTTATAGGACTATGAGGTTATGAGAGGGATTAGCTATCAGTTTCATTTCGCGCATGCGAGGTATGTTGCAGCCAGTCGGTGTACCTAGACGCTTCAGAACACTGACATACCGATGTAGTACTATACTACTACGCCTTCAAAAGTACTGGCGGCTGGCGCCATGGTTCCCACTTTGGTTTTGACATTGTGCGCATGCGCCAAGCTTTTACGATTTTACGCGCGGATATTTAAACTGTTGAACATTGATCTGTATCTATAAGTCTAAAATTGTGCTCAACAATCTAAATCGAAAGAAATAATCGGATAATTAATTATTTTAAATGAATTTATTCTAGTTTGTATTCACCTTGTTGTTGTCTTCTTATTGTTGTCTTCACCTTGTATACACTATAAGAGCATCAAATAAGTTGAAATTACTAATTTAATTCCTGTGAAAATAAAATATTTTGAGTTTTAGGTCTTAGAATGTCATATTCTAAGGAATTGTGTCTTTTTTACTTTTTTCACAAAAAAAACAACTTTAGAAAGTAAGGTATTTTTATTAATACTGCAGTAACATATCTAAGCGATGTCATTAACTTCTTGATTATCTGGTTTGCATAACCGATCTTTTTTCCCACATGTTGTTTTTTTGGTCTTAAACAGTCGTCTTTGTTGCACATACTTTTTATTATGGGGTATATTTTTAATTGTTTTGTTACAAATGTCCTTATTTTTTAAATTTCTGAAAGCTGTTAAAGTTGGCACGAGAGGAGCTAATGTTTGTTTTGCTATGTCCAACTTCTCAGAACACTCAAGGCTGTTGATAACTTGTATAGAGCGTTAGTTTATACTTGTCACAGATAACATCAACTACTTTGAAAAACATATAATTACCCCTACAACACACTTCCTTTACATCAAGCAATATTAAATTTATGGCATTTCGTCAGCGGTCGATCGAGATAATACATCTGAAATCAATTTAGAAAAAGTAATTGAGTAACTAGTTCAACCAGAAAAAGGATATGATTGATAGTTATAGAAACTTGTAAATATATCATGTTCAGCTACAAGCATCAAACGTGCCTCAACAAGATATGACTCAATCCAGAGTTCCCACTTGGAGCCGGCAGTTATCTGCTCATAATCCTTATGGAAACTTTAATTGATTATCTCTTTCACTATCTCTGAACCCCGCAGAACTACAACCGAAGTTGCATCCTGCCACCGCCAATCCTGAGTTGTTAAGAGGTATTAAGGGAACAGCGCACGAAATACCTCCTCAGGAAAAGCCTCTAACCACCGCTACTCCTGAGCTGTTAAGAGGTATTAAGGGAACAGCGCACGAAATACCTCCTCAGGAGAGCCTTACTAGTCATCGGCATTTATCATGATAAATAGTCTCAACATCAGCCATACTAAGTACTGCTGGAATCAGCACACAGCCAGCACCCGCCTACTAGCGTTCTCTCCCTCAACGGGTTCAGAGCCCAGGTACTGTGGGAACAACGCGCAAACAGTACCCGTCCCTAGCAATATTACTCAAACTGACTAAATAGATTACAACTTAACGAGCTGCACTCGTTTCCTTTTTATGGTTTTATACGGAGCGTTAAAAGTATTCAACTGGGGAGCCAATGTCCCTCCGTCCTCAGGCTACGTCCTCATCCCTCTTGAACGTCTGCTCGTCCTTGCATTTTGTTGACATGATGGCTCTAATAATGCACTCTCCCTTCCTCCAACTTGCAGGCGAGTCCATCATGTCGTGGAGCATCCTATGGGATCGTGTGTCCACGGTCTCTGCGGTCTCCATGGTTACTTCCCACCTTGGGCAAACAAATAGGGTGTGTTGCGGGCTGTCCTGCTCCCCGCAGTACCAGCACTCGCCATCACCCACTCTGCCTATTCTCCATAGACAATCTTTAAAACATCCATGGCCCGACAATGCCTGGGTCAGGAAGGATCCGGTACTCTTGTGGGCACATTCAACCCATTTCCGCAGGTCCGGGATGAGGACCCTGGTCCACTGCGCCTTTTCACCGCAAGACCATCTCTCTTGCCACTCCTGTAGTATCTGGCATCTAGTCGCCCTCCTCGTTGCTGCCGTTACTGGTCGCTCTTCGGTCTCGTCCAACAGGGCTCTATCCCTGGTCAACAGGGCGCTCCTCTGCATGGACTCAAGCATCCCCCGGTATTTTCCCATACGCACCACTTCGTGCCAGATTGGGGCTCCATACAGTAGTACGGACCGTACCACGTCATAGAGCAGCGCCCTCTTTACCATCCAGGGTCCGCCGATATTTGGCAGCAGCCTGGCCAACGAGGCAAGTTTGGTGCCCGCCCTACGCACCGTTTCAACCACATGCGCGCCAAAACGCAGGTTTTCGCCAATGGTGACCCCCAGATATCTTAAAGATTTTGACGGCCTGATAACCTGCTGACCCATGCGAAAGGAAATCTCTCGCCTGTCCCTCTTGCCACTCAGGATAAAGGCCTCAGTCTTCTCGGCAGCAACTTCGAGCTGGTTTGCTGCCAGCCAGGCGCCCACAACTCTCAATGCGTCGTTCGTCTTCGCCATGAGGGTGGGACTGTCGGCCGCCTCGGTCACCACCCCTAGATCGTCCGCAAAACCCAAAACCGTCACATGCTCCGACGTCATCGCGCCGAGCACGCCGTCATAAAAAATATTCCACAGGGACGGTCCCAGTACCGAACCCTGCGGGATGCCCTTCGTCACGCCAATTCGTTCGCCATCCTGGGTCAGGATGTGCCTGTACATAAGGTATCTCCTTATCACCCGCCTAAGGTAGGCCGGGATTGCCCTTCGATCCAGCGCGCTCTTGAACTTGCTCCATGGCGCAGTGTTGAACGCGTTATTGACATCAACAGTCACCATGCAGCACCAGCCCTCATCCTTCCATTGTCTTAAGGGGCCGTTGCCCGGGTGGCGGCTTGCACCACTGCCCTAATGGCGTCCAGCGCGCTCCTCCCCTTCGCCAATACATACTGCCGTGAGGACAGTCCGCCCTTGCGCTCGATGTGCTCCTCCAGCCTGCCCTTCAACAATTGTTCATACAATTTTGCCACACTGTTGATGAGGCAAAGTGGTCGGTAGGAGCTCGGCAGCCCCTCAGGTCTTCCCGGCTTGGGGATCAGCACCAGCCGGGTCTCCCTCCATTCCCTGGGAAACTCCCCACTGATTAGCAAACGGTTCATAGCGCGCAGGATGTAGCCCGGAGCCACCCTGACAGCCTCCCTCACTGCCTCCGGAGGTACTCCATCCGGTCCAGGGGCTCTGTTCATTTTCATACTAGCATGGGCTCTTTGCAGTTCTCCCTCTGTAAAGGAAGAGACTTCTTCATTGCCGTTTGTTGCTCCAACAGTGGCGGCCGCCATGACGTCATCAGACCCCGGAAAGAGCCCCCCACAATGGGCCTGGTCGTTTCTTCGGACAGCCTGTATGGCTGCCCGCCGCCCAGACTCCTCCTGACCAGTCTGAAAACATCGCCCCAGAGGTTCTCGCTCAATCGTTCGATCAGATCCGCCCACTTTTTCTGCCTCTTCGCCGCTATGAGTCGTCTAAGCAACTTCTTGGCCTCCTTATGCTGTCGAATCAGTCTGGGCTGGCTCCCGCCACCTCGTTACTGATCTTCTCAGCCATATGCAGATCCGGCGATGCTCCTGGACTTCCTCCATCCACCAGTATGGGGCGCCCCTGCTGTGTTCTTAATTGAAATTGTAAGCGTCCTTAATTGATCTTGAGAGTTGCCCTGCGCCGTGGTGCACTGTATAATCCCTCGTTCTCTTTTTCAGGTGTTCGGCAAACTTTTTTGATTGATTGTGAACCTTGCGCTTGAAGGAGCCCTTTCCATGGGCGCCCGAGGCCCCGGCGTCCACCCCAACAGAGAATAAAATATGCCTGTGTGGCGACAGCGGCTCATTGTCCAGAATCTCTCATTGGGCTACACTGGCCGCGATTGTTTGGGTGGCGAAAGTCACATCAATGTGCGTTCCCGTAGTCCCCCTCACGAAAGTGGGGGCGCCTCCCCGATTTAGCACCACTCGTCCCAGAGCGGCACAGGCCTCAACCAACATATGGCCTCTTGCATCGCAAACAGGGGCTCCCCATTCCGGGGCTTTGGAATTAAAGTCTCCAAGGGCAATAGCCTCCCGACCCTCGGCGACTACCAGACGTGTCAGCCGATCCACGTAGTCGGCAAACTGCCCCGAACCTATATTTGGGGAGACGTAGCAACCATAGACATTAAAGTCTTTCATCCTTAGACAAACCACGCCGTTTTTGGCCAGTACCCCGTCAGCCTCGAGCCGATCGTTTAGGAGGTAGATTGCGACGTTCACTCTAGCGTCCCTCATCCATTTTGGATCGCTTGAAACTTTCCTTTTGTTTGGTTCGCTGGCAACCACCGTGTCTACCCCCTTTTCCATAGCTGTCTGCAGGGCCATGTCGTGCGCTCCGCAAGAGCGATTGGCGTTTATTTGGAGGATCTTGAGCATATGAGCAGTAGGGTTCAAGCTCTACGGTCGATTTGTTTCTTCCTCCAACCTCTCCTCGCTCTTAGTTTTGGTGTATAAGGACGCACATAGGAGACATATATATGTATAAAAATATATAAAATGGGGGAAAACCCTTAAACGGATAGAATTAAAAAGACAAACGGCAAACAGGTTAAAAGGGAGGGGAGTAATCCCGCAACAGACAGATTTAAAATTTTGTACAAATAAAAAGAATTAAAAATGGGGGAAAAAACCCCCGAACACTTACAGAATTAAAAGACAAGCCGCAGACAGACTGAATAGGAGAGGAATAGCCCCGCAACAGCCAGCCCAATATTAAAATATAAAAAGTGTTTAAAGGGGGAAAAAAACCCCGAGAACGGACAGAATTAAAAATGCAAAACCGCAGACAGGTTAAAATGACACAATAGTCAGAATTAAAACTTGACATACGGAAAATGACGCAAAGGAGCGGAACGCCCCGAAGACGAACAAAAGCGATATATATGTTGGCCTAACCAACTAGCGTCACCGCCGGTAAAGGTGTTAGTGCGTGTCATTTGGGTGGCATTGTTCTTTTGCTCCCCTCGTTTCTAGATGTCCTCCTTGAGACGGAGAGGCTTCTCCGGAAGGCCTTACACCTTCAGCTGCCAGCCCCGTGCTCCTCCTTGCAGATAACACAGTTAGCCTCGCTTTTGCAGTCCTTGGCTGCGTGGCCTTCTTTTCCACAGTTGAAACAGCTCCCCCTTCTATCGGGTCCGGAGCATCCCTCGGCGTCATGGTCTCTCTTTATTCATCTCGTCATTCTCTCTTTTCAACCCGGCACCTCACTATCCCCACTTTAAGGAAGCCCTTTTTAGGAGTGCCTCCGAGTCGCCTTCATTTATTGTCAGCGTAAAGGCCTGTCTGTCATTTGACATGCGTTTCAGATCGCTGATCTTGTAGCGCTTCGTCGCCAGGTCTGGCACGCTCTCATTCAAGGCCGCCATTACCTCCTTGTTGGTGGTTGTGGCATCGGCACCCCTTAAAAATAAGGCTTCCAGCCCGGTGTACTCGCCCAGCTGGTAAACGCTCCTGCCCCCTGTTGTTTGCAAGGCTTTGTGGATCTGTTCGATACCTCCTTGGTCTCTGTCGGCAGTTATCAACAGTTTCCCTTCCGTAGTGCTTCGTATTTGCTTCACGTATTGCTGGCGTTGTTGGCCTGCAGCAGGTGTTTGACCTCCTTCAGGGTGTCGTTGTAGGTTTTCCCTTTTTCCTCCACCACTAGGGCGTACCACCTTGACACGGGTCTGCTGGCCGCGGTGTCGCTCCTCCTAGCCTTGCTGTAACTCACCGCTTGGGTTTTGGAGTTGTGGAAGATTGCCTCGACCATCTTCTTGTACCTGTCTATGTTTACTCTCTCCATTTCGTGCAGCGCTACCCACTCAGTGTCGCTGACTTCCTTGCGGAGCTCCTGCAGTTTTGCAAAGAGCTCACTCTCGCTGTTCACTGCAATCTTTGTCACTCCTCGTCCGTATCCTACTGGTAAGCTCCAGCACTTCAAAATCTTCCTCGATGTTCTTTAGATCCGGGAATTTGTCCATGAACAGACTTTTGATGCTGCTTTCTTCTGTGGGGCAATCCTTGCTCCGCTCCACTATGATGACTTTCGTCGTGCTGTCCTTTGCGTTTAACGGATTTCCCACTTTGACCTCGGTGTTTGTGTATATGCTATCTGCCCATTGCCTCTCGGCTATCTGGGAGCACTTTTCATAGGTATCTACCTCCTGAGTCGTAATTTGGTCAATACACCCGTTGTCCGCCGTCTGTGTTCCTATGGTGTTGCCTGTGTTAACCGTTTGCGTGTCAGCATCGATCATCATTCTGTCAATTTTTCGAGTTTGTGCTCTTCCAACGTGTCCAGTTGCCTCTTTCGTTATGGCTTCGTTTCGTTATGGCTTCTAACGTTTCCATGAGGACGAATGCTTCCGGGCTTTGCTTCCTAATGAAATGCGCTTCCAAATTTGCCAATGATTCAGTTGAACCCTCAATGGAGGTGTCCGCCCTTCGCCTTTTTTTCTGTCCTCCAATGAAAAAATTCGGGGTTGCTCAGTTGCAGCTGCCTGACGTTTCTAGGTTTCCTCGCAGTCGCCGCCTCCGCCCTGGGCTGGTCTCTCGCCTTGGGTGGTGGGGTTGAATAGTCGTTAAACTGTGTCTTCAGGAAGCAGTTTGCGGTCACATTGGAACTTCTTTTTGCAAGAATCCCTGACTGTGGGATTCTTGCTTTGCCGGGCCTTCTCCAGGAACTTTGATGTTAAGCCCTGGATGTGGTCCATCAGGTCTTCTATATGCAGGTCTCTTTGGAGGGTTGCTTTTCTCACAAAGTACGGGGCCTTGGCTGCTATCCTGAGTATTCTGTTTTGAATACTTGCCAGCTTGTGTTTCCGGCTGGTGCTGGCCGTCGACCACGCTGGTGATCCGTGGGTCAGCACAGGGCGGATTAGCTGCTTGCAAGCTCTGTCCTTTGTTCGCAGGAAGCGCTTACCTGTCAGCAGAGGATAGTAGGCCTGGAGCAGGTATCTTGCCTTGAGTGTGGTTGCTGTCATGTGCTCGTGCCAGACTAGTCGCTTGTCGCAAATAAGTCCAAGATAGGTTATCTTGGACTTCCAGGGTAGCCGCTGGCCTGGCGGATTCTGGAGCCGTCATGTGGTGAACTGTATGGCCTGTTTCTTCACCGGACTGAACTCCATTTTCCATTTCTTGCTCCATTACTGGACCTGGCCGAGATGTCTTTGGAGTTTGTCTTTCATGTAAGTGCCGTTCCCTGTGGCAGCGAGTGCTATATCATCTGCGTAGATGTAGCACTCTGTATTCTTGGTGGTAGGGAAGTCTGCCATGTAGATAATGAAGAGGGTAGGACCCAGCACTGATCCTTGCGGTACTCCTGACATCATCGCTTTGCTTACTGTTATGAATTTTACTTCTAACTTTTCGTATTTTATCTCGAGCGTGAGTTAGAGCAAGAGCTAGGACTTTGAAAGTTTAGAATAAAGTGAAAAAAAAATAAATAAATTAATTTTGAAAGTTAATAATGTTCAATAAATATAATTGTAAAGTTGATATGATTAATGGCTTTATAAAAGAAAATAAATTTAATTTACAATATTTTATGGAAATTCGCCTTCAAAGAATGAATATTCAGCGAGAGTGTATCACTCGGATATTTTTGGTAGCACCCTTAATCTATGGATACCTTAACTTCAATCAAGCCTGGATGGTGAAGGGGAAGGATCCTGAGGGGGACTGGCTGGAGTCGTCACTTCAGTCAGTGGCCTCGCAGGTCTTCCAATGGGAATCGGTCGTGATCATAAATAAAAAAAAAATCCACAGTAAAGGGGTACCAAAATATGTAAGGAAATCACTCAGGTTCGACTGTGAATCGCAAATAAAGTCAAAACAAAATGAACTGAATGCAGTCGAACTTGAATGTTTCAGCACAAGCAGTTAACTATTAAATGTCAATAAGTCCAGTTATACAAATTAAATGTGATAAAAAAAACAGACAAAAAACAAAAGTATTCACCATAAGTTGGGCGCCAGCATGCTTCCAAGTAGCATACAACTTGCAAAAAAATGGAAAACACCAGAATCAGTCTCAATGTCAAAAATCCAATGGTCTGCTGAGGTTCCCCAAAAGAGCTGGTTTTTAATTGCTCCACGGATCTCGAATCAATTACGCGTGGTCATAGCGGTCATCATGGATTCGTCATTAGATAATTGCTTTTTCCAGTGGAAAGATAGGCTTCTTGCAATCTATGCAACCATCATGGAATTTCTTAATTCTAAAATCCTCAAAAACCGACCATGCGGTAGCGCTGAACACAATCAAAAATTCAAAACCCGACCATGCGAAATAAACTCAAAATCGACCTGCCGATCTGATCGTCACGGCCTAATTAAATCTTCAAAACCCAAAAATCTACCGTTAGACCAGTAGAAGTTTGTGCTTCCCCTAACCTTCCGTTGGCGCAGGAATCAAAATTCACCAAATTCATTGGCCCTAACGGACACGTGATCCCGCAATCTGTCAAACATTTCTTTCACCTGCGATAAGAATCGCCAAATTTGCTAGATTCGGATTTTACAGCCAAAATTTAACTCTATGATGAAAAAATCAAAACAGATATGCTTGGCAAATATCTTGAAAACGCATTCCCAGGTCGAAAACAAATTAAGAGGTTTACGGCAAATATTTGCAGGTAACATTACTGAGAGCTGACCATCGATTTTAACCTGGAAGCTGCGTCCAGATAGGTACCTGCTGATGAGCTTAGTTTGGTGTCCCGGAAAGCCATCTTGGCTGGCAGGGCCTGGTGCCAAACTTTGTCAAACGCCTTTGACATGTCTAGGAAGACAGCTCCTAGACCATCTCGGTGGTTTAGCTTTTGCTGGATCCTTGTTGTAAGCCGGGCTGTAAGTGTGGTGGTGCCATGACCCGGCCTGAATCCATATTGCTCATCTAGCAGCACCTTCTTGTCTTCTATTGTATCCTGGATGAGGTTAAGTATACTATAGATCATCAATAAATCTTTCCATAATTTTGTCCATCATGGGTAGCAAGCTGATGGGCCTGTATGACTTAAGCAGCTTCCTGTTTGCTCTCCTTTTGGGCACCAATACCACTATTGCCTTCTCCCATGTGGTAGGGAAATATTGAAATTCCAGGATTGCAGTTGCCACTGTGGTTAGGTCCTCAATTGTTGTTTCCGGTAATTTCCTGAGAACTTCATTTGAAATTTCATCATGTCCAGGGGCCTTTTTCTTCCTTGCCCCCTTGATGATGTCCTGGATGATCTCACTGGTGACTTTCTCGACTTGTGCTGTCTACCAGTTTTGGAAGTGGGCGGCTACTATGTTTTCCACTTCCTGTTCTTGGTTTAGGTGATCAACCAGGTTTACTTTGCACTGGAGCTCTAGATGATTTGCAAAGAGCTCCAATTTCTCTCTGGGGTTCACAGTGGTTATTCCGTTTTTCTGGATGGGTGGTACTTTGCTGAGGTTCCTAGCCATTTTCCAAAGCTCAGTGTTCAACTCATCAGCCTCTACTTCGTCCATGGGGGCATCCCAGTGCTGCGATCGAACTCCTTTGATATCTTCCTGGATCGCAGCCTGGAGACGGTTGACGTGCTTTTTAAGTATGGGTCCTGTGTCCGCATGGCTCTCTGTCGTAGTCGGTTTTTCTCCGTGATTTTGGCTTTTAACCAAGAAGGTATTTTGTCTTCTTGGTTGACTGCTACGAGATATTGACTTGTTGAGGCTGTCAGGACATCTTTGATTTCCCTGGTGAGCTTTTCGACTGCCTGGTCCAGGTCTACCTCTGTTGTGGGCGGCTGGATCCTGCTGCTTTCCAATATGTGCTGGAAAGTCTGCCAGTTGGTGATCCTTTTGGTTGCAGTGATATCTTTGACTTGATTTGGTCCAAGTTGCAGGAGTATCCGACGACAGTTCCTGAAGTACTTCGGGGGTGGACAGTCTTCCTGCGTTTTTATACAGGAATATGTCCAGGATGTCATCTCTGCCATTTAGGGTGATGTGTGTTGACTCTAGAGGTGCAGCCGATCTCGAACATTGCTTTGCTGGCTTCATTTGACAACATAATGTCTCTAGAGTTGTTGTGGTTGCATCCCCAATTGATGTTTTTCCGGGAAGAGATTTTGAACATCCTCGAGACACAACGTAGCGCTTGGACTGACGAATACGGACCCGACTCTGATCTCCATCCTTTCCATTTGGATGGCCACCATGGATTCCTCCAGTGTTGCCGGTTTGACGATCTCGTGGTGTTGAATGGACCTTTTCACTGCGACTAAAGTGCCGCCGCCCCTGGTGGGCCTATCATCTCTGTGTATCTTGTGGTTTTTGAGAGTGAACGTTTCTCCAGGCTTCAGTAGTGTTTCCTGGATCAGGCACACATCCATATTGTACTTCTCCAGAAAGTCTTGGAGTTCTTCTTTCTTTCTTCTTACTCCATTGGCGTTCCAGGAGACGACACACAGAGATTTAGGCCTGAGCAGTCTAGACATGACTGCTCATTAGTGCAATCATCTGGGCTTGCATCGTGGCCATGAACGTCTGCATTTGTGTTTGCATGGCCTGGATGGTGTGTGCCAGCTGTTCATGGCCGGTTTTCCCACTTTGTTGACGTTGAGTGGGTTGCTGGGGCAGCACGTTCCTTGTTACCGCTGACGTTCCTATTTGGGGCTTGTGGCGTGACAGTTGAGGCTGTTGGGACTGTTCTGCGAGCTGTCTTTGAAGACTGCTTGCTGACTTTTTGCGCAAGCTTCGCAGGACATCCTGAGTAGGAGGCTGGAAGGGCAGCTCCGCAGTTGGCTCATTTTGCAGCCTTTTCCCGAGGGAGTTGACATTCCCTGGTTTCATGATTTCCTGCACACTCGACGCACTTGGCCTCTGCGGTACACTTGGACTGGCCGTGTCCAAATAACTGGCACCTGTAACACTGCGTTGTTTGACTTTTCGCATGTTGCGATTCGACCCTGACTCGCAGGTTTCCAAGGCTCCTGACTTCGAATATGGTCTTCTCAGTTTTTCGCAGTAGCACCAGGACTACTGCTATCGGTTGGCCATTTTTCCTCATACCTTATGATGTTGGTGGGGTGGAAGCCTTGGGCAGCCAGTTCCTCCCTTATCTTGTCTTCCGGCCAGATTTCAACAACTCCTCGGATGACGACTCTGAGTTGTTTTTCTTTCTCCAGCTGGTAGGTGTGGTACTGGTACCTGTTGTCCAGTACTCTTACCATGACTCGGAAGTCTTCTATGGTGGGAGGGTGGTTTCTGACACCCTCCTTGGTTGTCACGCCACATCCATAGTTCATCTTTTTATCGTTGAGCTTGCATGTAATCTCATCATGTCTAGACTTCTCCCGGAGGATAATTGGAGGAATTTTTGTCCTCCTTTGAGTTTGCTGCTGGGCGGGAGGGGAGGCCTGCTTCTTCTCCATTGTCTGCTGCTGGGCTGGGCTGCTGGCGCTTCCTTCTGGTTGGCTGCTGCTTGGGACGGTTGGGCCGCTGGTTCCTGCTGTTTGGCGGCTGTCCGGAGGTCCTTCTTTTTTGGTTTACCTGCGGACAATGTTTTAGGGTTAGAATTGTCCTCACTGGAGGACAGGGGTCTGGTTCGCTTCCTCTTTCGACGTCGATTTGGGCTTATAAAGCCCTTGCCTTCGGAAGAGTCCGATGCCGGGACCCTGCCCCCCTTGGGGGCTGCTGGAGGAGCTGAATCCTCGCTTTCACTGGAGGAGGTTGTGCCCTCCTCTATTTCCGCCTTCTCCTCCCTTGGTGGACGTCGGGTGGCCTCTAGAAAAATTTCAGCGGTAGTAGCGAGGTCCATCTAGTACTTCACTTGATTACTGGAGCGTTTAAGCCCCTCCAAAGTCGCCTCCAGTTTGGCCTCCAGCACCTCGAACCTCTTCACCACTTCCTCTGAAATGAGGTTCATGGTTTCCTCCGAAACGTTTAGTATATAGTTGTAAATCGACACCTGAAGCGTTCGTCCCCATGTTCCAGGTGGTCTACAAATCTCTCTGAGATATAAATGGGAACGCGGTGGCCATGCTGGGCAGTGTCCTACGGGAATTCGCCGAGCTGTCGTCGCAAATCAATTTGGAGGAGGTGATCAAGGCGGTAAGATTTTACAGCGCTGCATTGAGGGGTTGCGTCTCGAAGACAGACAAATTCCTAGTCTCAGCGCAGTTCTTCAATGAAGATATTAACAGCTTCGATTTTTAAGTATTGATATTGTCAACTGTGTCCTATGAGGATTGGGGAATGGAACTCATGTGGACTCCGGAGTCGTCTCGGTGAGTTCGAGCAGTTCCTCGGGTCTGAGGACGTCGATGTGGCGTTAATCGTGGAAACATGGTTGCGCCCCGGAGACAGAATCACAATCCGGGGGTACAGGCTCGAGCGTGCCGATAGGCCCGGTCTAAGGGGTGGAGTGGCCATAGCGATCAAAGCAACGATCCCATGCAGGAGACTTCCATGCAGGCAGTCAGTAATAGAGAACGTTGGCGTTGAGCTTCATGATGGTGTTTTGATCTACTGTGGGTACTCTACTTCTGCTCGCTTACAGGCCACTGACGTTGATCCATTTTTTTCAAACACCAATAGGGTGTTGCTTATGGGAGATTTCAACGCCCGCCATCCACTATTTAATAACCCTGGACGGAAAAACGCAGCTGGCAATTTCCTAGCCAGCTACGTTCGCGACAATGGCTTACTAGTTATGCCCACTTCATCTCCAACGCATTATCCAAACAGTGGAATGAACCCATCTTTCCTTGATTTCGGAATAGCTAAAGGACTCGCCAATCTCACGGAGATGGTGGTTATAGACGCCCTCAGCAGTGACCATTTGCCCATTTACCTCGACATTAGGGATTTAAAGCGCACACAAACGAACGACTTTCGATATTCATACGAAAATTTCGATTTTCGCGAATATCGAAAACGACTAGAAGACCTGACGTGCATTCGGGGCCAGATTGATACTGTCGAAGCTCTAGATCATGCGGTAAAAGGTCTGACCAGGAATATACAACGGACACAGCAAGCTTTGGCCAAAAAAGTTCCGAACAGACCGCGGCGCGACAACCTTCCTGAGGAAATCTTGAACCTTATTAAGGCGAAAAATAGAATCAGGAAGCGTTGGCAGCGATTCAGGCAATCTGCCGATCGCATAAGGGCAGCAGAACTTGCACGAGACATCCAGAGCTAAATTTCCGCATACAGGAATTTAACCTGGGCGGAAAAATTGCGAAACTTATCTCCCCGTGACAATTCTTTGTGGAAACTGTCGAGAAGTCTACGAAAAGGCTACGAGCAAGTCCCCGCTCTTGAAAAAGTGGGGCGGAGTTACATTACCACCAGCGACAAATTCGAGCTGCTCGCCGACTATTTGGCAGAAGTACACAAAGTCCAACCAGCCCTTCAGGATAACGAAATAGAAAGACAGACCGCTGTTTTCGTAGAACGGAAGTATCCTATACCACCCTCGATTTTGCATTCCTATATAACCACCCCGTCGGAGATACAATCGTGTCTTCAGCGCCTCCCTAGCCGAAAAGCCCCCGGGCCAGACGGCATCCCTTATTTACTCCTCAAAAACTTACCGCGGAAAACTATAGTGTTAATAGTATAAATAGTCAACGCAGTCCTTAAATTGCAGCACTTCCCACAGGACTGGAAAAACGCTGTAATAATTCCTATCTTAAAGCCGGGCAAAAACCCGACTGATCCCGCCTCTTATAGGCCAATTTTCCTCCTAAACTCTCTCGGCAAATTAACCGAGAAGGTTATCCTATCGAGACTACAGGCAGCAGCCGAGCTTCGAAGTTTAATCCCGGATGAGCAGTTTGGCTTTCGAGCAAGACACAACACAACGCTGCAGACTGCTAGGATCGCAACGGATGCCTATGAAGCATTTAATAAGCTTCAAAGTACGGTAATGCTGCTTCTCGATATGGAAAGGGCCTTCGACACAGTCTGGCACACAGGCCCGCTGTATAAGTTGTTTGCCGTACATTCACTGCCACTCTACCTAGTTTCCCTTATAGCGTCTTACCGAAAACACCGTACCATCCAGGTGAAAGTGGAGAATTCCACTTCTGCCAAAAGACGCATCGCGGCAGGAGTACCACAAGGTACAGTGATTTCGCCGATGCTGTATACATTGTATACAGCAGACATGCCAAAACTTCCCACTACAAAAATAGCACAATACGCGATGATACGGCTATCTACACATCGTCTTTCTATGCTCAGGCTGCGAAATCTCGCATTGCGCATCACCTGAGTTTATTGACGCCGTATTTCGATAAATGGAAACTTAAAGTGAATCCCAGCAAGACTGATCTTATTATCTTCTCGCGCAAATTTACTAACAATAAAATCCTATCGCCACTCATGATGCAAAATACTCCAATCCAGCCAGTAAAAGAGGTGAAATACCTGGGATTCAAACTAGACGCCCGACTTCACTTCAACAAGCATGTTGACTATGCTGTACAAAAGACTTTCATGGCCCGAAGAAAGTTGTACTCTCTTCTGGCGCCAAATTCATTTCTGTCACCTCAAAACAAACTTCTGCTCTACACCTCCACCATAAGGCCCATACTCACCTCCGGCTCCCCTGTCTGGCACTCTGTCTGTGATTCCACGAGACGACGTGTTCAAAGGACCCAAAATCGGTTCCTAAGAGGCGTCCTATCGGCTGACAGATACACCAGAATAACCGAAATGCACGAAGCTACAGGGATGGCCTATATAGCCGACTATATAGATACCATCGCTGAAAAATTTTATCATAGCGGAGTGCAAGGCTCAGTCGTCACGCGAAATATCACCCAAGTAAGAGCAAACGATCGCCCAACCCATGGTCCCCTGTATAAGCGACTTCCCATATTTTATGAGGATTTTGTCCCTGACAGTACGTGACGACAAACAAACATTGCCTGCCAGTTGCAGACAGTCGTTTCTAGCAGGCTGGAAACGCACAAATCCAACATAACGTGACTTGACGGGTTCGTCCTGCCTCGTTCTGGCTGGTGTTGGCTGGTCCTTGCACCGATCGGGCCGGGGCGGATGGATTTGGTCATCTAGTTGAAACTGCCGGCGGTTAACGCCACGGCTGACAGTATGAAACTTAAAGGTCGAAGCAAAAGGGGTTTTTCGCTTCCCTTTAGGAAGACCTTTTTTCCTTAATGAATGCCCCTCGAATAAAACCAAAACCGCCACTTCAAGACTATCTCCTGGCGTTGTCGTGCGAATGGCTAGCTCGGGAATGTCCATGTTAGGGCACTGCCCAGGTAATGGACGACTTAGCGCGCCTATTTAGATCATGGGCAAAGAGCAACCGGCCGAACATCTGGCTAGACATTGGAGTTATGTTTTTTTTTTTAACTTTGTTTGTGAATTTTATTAATGGGAATGTTCAATAAATTTTATCTATCTATATATCTATCTATCTCTCTGAGAGGTAAAACAAAATACCTGACTGTGGCCTCTGCCCCGTAAATCATTGGTTATTGCTTTGAGCCACTCATTTATAGATTTCACAATATCATGCTAGCGAGGTTTATGCTGTTAACGTATAGTTATTGATACGTTGATTGATAGATCGAACTTTCCAAATGCGACTTCCTTTGTCCATTTGGGCGCCCTCTTAATATTTACTGGCTTCATTCATCATGTTTTTTTCTACGTCTTACACTATTGCGTTACCTTAGGGTTTATTGGTTCCATCATTTACTTACATCTTACACTTGTAACAATTCAAATGTAAATTTATCTTTATCACTCATAAAGTTATAATTTCCATTTAATTTTGATCTAGTAGTTAGTGTATTAACAATCGGTATATTTTGATCATCAGTATTCAAGTTTTCGTCAATTGTTAAATAGGTCTCCTCATCTAAAAATAAATCTGTTGTTAGACTTAGATGACAAACTAACGTAATATTATTATGTTGCACATTATTCTAAAGTGTATGTCCCGCTTCCTAATAACATAATTCATGCGCAGCTTAGATTATCGCAGATTGCCCTAATGTAAATACAGTGCAAACTCCTTAATCCGAACGTCTAAATCGGGAAATGATAGTCTGAAAACTGCTTCTGTAATCCGAACGCTCGACATTAATCAAGAAAAAACAAGCCGCTGCACAAGCTGTATGAGCTCCTGTTCGCAAAAGTTTCTACTGGAATATATGTAACATTAAATACTTAAAATGGATGAGAAAATGCCTGATAAAAAAGATAAAATGAAAGCCATAGTGGTTAGCGGGGTGGCAGCCACAAAAATAATATAGTAACTTGAGTATCCCATTAAAGTAAACTTTTTCATTAACTTTAAATGCCTCTTATAATAGGGTTAACGATCCAAATTTCTAAAGTAGTTCGTTATTAAAATAGGATAGGATCAAAGCTATAGAAGTCATAGCATAAAACACATGGTAAATATCAAACTATTGCCACGATATATAGTTTTTATCCCATCACAAATTACTTAATGAGACACTTTTTAATATTTCGTCTATAGTCACATAATAAGGCCAACTCCCATAATAATCACTGCGTAATTTAAATAACTATTTAAAATAATGCAAGACCAACTATTCCCATAGTTTTAAATACAACCAACAAAAACCAAACACAATTTATTACCTCTTATTTTCTGTTCATACTATGTCTTCACAACTTGTCTTGAAATGAAAAACAATTTCAATGTATTCCTGGGTTTTCAGTCAATTTTATTGTCACTAATTATGGTGTTATGTGATGAGCCCTGCGTTTCGTCCCGGGTCTACCTATTGGACTCGTCAGTAAGGCTTAGGTAGACCCTGCCTTATACGCCGGACATCGGTTATACGCGTTCGGACGTAAATGAACCGAGCCGGTGTAGGTCTTGTGCGGTGAGATGTTGGCAACCCGTGTTGCCGATGCTGCCACTCGTTCCATTCTGCTTTTTTTCCCCAAGCATCTATCTTCGTTTCGAATATTCTTTTTCCTGACTGTACTTTAATTCATTCCAATGTATTCCTGGGTTTTCAGTCAATTTTATTGTCACTAATTATGGTATTATGTGATGAGCCCTGCGTTTCGTCCCGGGTCTACCTATTGGACTCGTCAGTAAGGCTTAGGTAGACCCTGCCTTATACGCCAGACATCGGTTCTACGTGTTCGGACGTAAATGAACCGAGCCGGTATAGATCTTCTGCGGTGAGATATTGGCAACCCGTGTTGCCGATTAGCATTAGATTGAAATCCACTCGTTCCATTCTGCTTTTTTTCTCCCAAGCATCTATATCTTTTTTGTATATTTCTTTTTCCTGACTGTACTTTAATTCATTCCAATGTATTCCTGGGTTTTCAGTCAATTTTATTGTCACTAATTATGGTATTATGTGATGAGCCCTGCGTTTCGTCCCGGGTCTACCTATTGGACTCGTCAGTAAGGCTTAGGTAGACCCTGCCTTATACGCCGGACATCGGTTATACGCGTTCGGACGTAAATGAACCGAGCCGGTGTAGATCTTGTGCGGTGAGATGTTGGCAACCCGTGTTGCTGATGCTGCCACTCGTTCCATTCTGCTTTTGTTCCCAAACATCTATCTTCGTTTTTGTATATTCTTTTTCCTGACTGTACTCGTGTTGATGATGCTTGGACGGGTTGCCAACATCTCACCGCACAAGAGCTACCGCCTTCTCGGTTGAAATATATCTAACAATGTACAACTCACATTCCGGCGTATAAGGCAGGGTCTACCTAAGCCTTACTGACGAGTCCAATAGGTAGACCCGGGACGAAACGCAGGGCTCATCACATAACACCATAATTAGTGACAATAAAATTGACTGAAAACCCAGGAATACATTGGAATGAATTAAAGTACAGTCAGGAAAAAGAATATACAAAAACGAAGATAGATGCTTGGGAACAAAAGCAGAATGGAACGAGTGGCAGCATCAGCAACACGGGTTGCCAACATCTCACCGCACAAGATCTATACCGGCTCGGTTCATTTACGTCCGAACGCGTATAACCGATGTCCGGCGTATAAGGCAGGGTCTACCTAAGCCTTACTGACGAGTACAATAGGTAGACCCGGGACGAAACGCAGGGCTCATCACATAACACCATAATTAGTGACAATAAAATTGACTGAAAACCCAGGAATACATTGGAATGAATTAAAGTACAGTCAGGAAAAAGAATATTCAAAACGAAGATAGATGCTTGGGGAAAAAAAGCAGAATGGAACGAGTGGCAGCATCGGCAACACGGGTTGCCAACATCTCACCGCACAAGATCTACACCGGCTCGGTTCATTTACGTCCGAACCCGTATAACCGATGTCCGGCGTATAAGGCAGGGTCTACCTAAGCCTTACTGACGAGTGCAATAGGTAGACCCGGGACGAAACGCAGGGCTCATCACATAACACCATAATTAGTGACAATAAAATTGACTGAAAACCCAGGAATACATTGGAATGAATTAAAGTACAGTCAGGAAAAGAATATTCAAAACGATGAAAAACAATACCATTATCATATTCATAGTAGTAGTAAACATCTTTATTTCTAAAAAAGACTATCGACCTATCGGTCTTTCTGCGCTTGTTTAATACATGTAGTCTTAATCTAAATAAAAAGCAAAGATGGAAATTCTCTTATTCTAGGTTATTAATCTTATTAAATAAACTTTCCAATTCTAATGACAAGAAAAAATTATTTTATTGTCCAGTAGTCAGTTGCGTTTGTAAGTGTTCGAGTAGCGTTGATGTAGGGAACCGGAAGCGGGATTGTGTGGTTGGTCTTGTAAGACAAAGGGGATTCAGTATGGTCCAGTTGTAGGGGTTGTTTGTCCATTTTGTCTGTAGCTGTATGAGTCTTTCCGAGATCTTTGTCATGTTTGTGCGTTCGTATAGTAGTTGGGTGGAGGGGTTGTGTAGTGGGTTTTGGGGATCTTATTCGTGTTATTAGTCTTAGTGCAATTTGTTCTGTTGTTTGTATATAAGGTTTTGTCCTTTCTGTTCCGTTGGTCATGCCCTCATGTTTCGTATGTGTTTAGTGAATTTAAGTTTGTTGTCAATCGTGGTTCCTAGGTATTTTATGTCATTCTTTGGTTCTGACGTTTGGCCGTCTGCAATTATTGTAGGGGAGTCAGCGTTGAGTCGGTGGTTTGTGAGTAGAAGTTGATTTTTTGACGCGAGTTATGTGCACTACTTTTGTACACCTATTGTATATCTTAGCTGAGTCAGTTGCAACCTCAGTACTTATATATTTGCTGATTGTGCTTTTATTGTTTACCTTTGCAGTTGTATGACTTAGCTTTATGATTCTGTTCGAGACCTTTGTTGTGGTCAGATCTTTGTATCAGTTGCTCTAAATAAAATTGTCTTTTTTAAAAACAGTTTATAACGGTGTTGATACATAATTGGCGCAGTCGGTAGGATTGTATGGTGATCCTAATTCGGTTTCGGTCGTGTCCTATCTTGTGGAAAAGCCGTGAATCGTCCTGGACATTTGAGTTCTTCTCTTCAGTACAATCCAAGAACACTACATCAACCCAAGAGCGTCCGACCACTGCACTGGCAGAATCCGGAAGAATTTGGAGACTGCAGAAAGCTCTGTAAGTGCCATTTTCTTCGCCCCTTTAATTCCTCTGTTTAAGGCATATTATAGGGATAATTTTAAATTGAAACTAGATTTTTAAGTAACTTGCAAGACCAACTTTTGAATAATAATTCATGATCGATGAGATTGACGAATTAATAAATAATTTAGGAAGTTTAACCGTGGAAAATAAACCATTAAAAATGAATCCCGGAACTTCTTCTGTACCCACTAAAATAAATTGGGACTTATTCAAATCTAGAATCGAATTAATTAAAGTATTCGATGGAGACTGCAATTCATTAAATAAGGTTATCCAAAGTGTGATCATCTAATAAATAGCTATGCAAGATTAAACGATAGTGAATTAAATCAGTTAACTGTAGATTCAATTCAGGAAAAGTTAATAGGTAAAGCTGAATTATTAGTAGGAAATAGAACCGAGTTAAATACTTGGGCAAGCATTAAAAATGCCTTATTACAATGTTTCTCTGATAGAAGAGATATTGATTGTATCATACAAGAACTAACACGAACCAGACCATATAAAAATGAAAACTTAAATAACTTTGGAAATCACCTTCAATTACTAAGAAGCAACATTGCTCAAAGAATTAGCTATGACATTTCCTTAACAACAGATGAAAAAATTTACCAAATCAAGCATTTTGATAAAATAGCAATAAGCATCTTTGTTGCCGGTTGTTCAGGAACTTTAAAGAATAATATGTATTTAAAGAAACCAAGCAGTCTAGAAGATGCTATTAGTTATGCTAATGAATACGAAAACTTTGAGAAACTATACTGTGGTCATAACGACAGTAATAAAAATTTTAAAACGAATTTATTCCCACAAAAACCAAATAACAACTTTTCTCAATATAATCAACCTAATAATTTCAATAGTTTTCAAGCATTACAAAATTTGCAACCAATACAAAACTTTCAACCTCCGCAAAACTTTCAACAAAATTATTCCAACGCAATGCAACAAACTCAAGGATTTTATCAAAAATCACCAAACTTTCAGCCAAGATTTCAATGGCCTAGTCAGCCAGTAAACATACAATCTAGACCTTTACCACCCCGGAAATATCCGACTGACTCTCAAGTTTTTGGAAAACCACAAAACGTTTTTCGACCTAATCAAGTACCTCACAACCAGTTACCAAGACCAACCCCAATGTCATTAACCACCAGAACATCTAACTATCAATTCCGCAAACCAAACATGCCGAATAATCATTTCACAAGAAATTCAAATCCCAACCAAAGAAATTTTATTTCGGAGTTGTTTAATCAAGAATACGCTGAAAATGATTACTATTATCAAGATCAATCTGATACGATCGATAACAATGATTTTTATAATTAGTGTCAAGAACCTTTTAACGGCAATGAACAATTTTACTATGAAAACGATCAACAAAATGAAGATACTTTTGAAAATCAAGGGAGCTACTGTCTTAGGCCCAGGACCAAGAAGAGGGGTAGGGTGCATTATGGACTGGGCGGCGGTAAAACGATCCCTGGAGGAGGACAAGAGCCAGTTCCACACCTACGCCCCTTCGTCGCAAAAAACACACGCGTTCGTCCTGAGGGGCCTGGAGGGGAATGTCGATCCGACTGCCATCAAGGAGGATCTGACAGACAAAGGACTGGAGGTGAGAAGTGTCTTTAAAATGAAGACACTCTTCAGGCCGCTCTACCTGGTCGTGACTAGCTACAAGGCAACCCTCCGAAGGCTGAACGCCGAGGCCAGGGTGATGTGCAGTGTCAGGGTTTCGTGGGAAACCCGCAAAAACCGGAAAACCCTGACACAGTGTCGTCGATGCCAGGGCTGGGGCCATGTCTCCGGGAACTGCCACCGGGACTTTAAATGCTCCCGATGCGCTGGGGGGCATGAAATCACCGCCTGCCCCGTTGGAGCTACACTAAAATGCGCTAACTGCGGTGGGCCTCATCGTAGCTTTGACGAGGCTTGCCCAGTCTACATTTATAAACAGGCGCAAGTCCCGGCGGAGAAGCAGCGTTTCGTCCCTGCTCCTCTTCCAACGAGCCCAGCCTGGGGCCAAACCAGTCGAGCCCCTGGACCGATCCACCCTTCACCCCTAAGCAGCAGGACCATGGCGCCAAGTCACGCCAACATGACCATACTGCCCCCGCCACCGCCTTCATTAGCGGAGTTTCCTGCGCTGAGGCAGCACGAAGCTGTCCCGACGAGCTCCGCCCACCCAGCCCATGGTATAAATGGGAACGCCGTGGCCATGCTGGGCAGTGTCCAGCGGGAATTCGCCGGCTGTCGTCGCAAATCAACTTGGTGGAAGTGATCAAGGCGGTAAGATTTTACAGCGCTGCATTGAGGGGTTGCGTCTCGAAGACAGACAAATTCCTAGTCTCAGCGCAGTTGATATTGTCAACTGTGTCCTATGAGGATTGGGGAATGGAATCCGAACCACGTGCACAGAAGAGGAGCAGCAGACATCTTGTACAGTCAGAGTGAGTCAATCCCTTTTACCTTTTCCATAATTTATTGTTCACATTCAGTGTAAGTTTTTACTGAATGCGATTTGCAAACTCACTTAAACTGCTATTTAATTTGAGGTACCTACTACATACCTACATACGTGTTTCATGCACGCATTTGTTGCCACATTTTTCTAAGCTAATTGATCTCTGAATTAATTTTCGTATACCTTCTTTCGTTTAATCAATAGCTTTTACGTTTCACTTGCAACTGCAGGATTTGTCCCGATTGTCTAACATTAACTAGTGCCGTTATTTCTTTATTTAATATCATGGACAATCTTAATCGCAAAAGAGGCGCCCTCAAAGGGAAATTGACCCGGTTTAGGGCATTTATAATTAAGATTCAGGATGCGCATGAAAATCCCGAGCAGGTAGTTAGTTCTATTCAAACAATGCAATTACGAAAGCAGCTCGATTCTGCTATAACCTATTTGTCCGATTTTGAGGAACTTCATTTGGAAATACTCGAGCTTAGCACAGATTCAGATCAAGACAATGAGCAGTTAGAGATTTTTGAAAGTCAGTACTTTGAAGCCATTGCACAAGCAGAGGTTTTACTAAGCATGCTTACAGCTATTAATCCAAATCAAGATCCAACAAAGTCGCCAATAACGAGCTCAAACGGTTTTTCGGGACATTCAAGTGCTAACTCTTTCATAAAATTGCCTACCATCAATTTACCAAAGTTTCATGGTGATATTGATAATCGGATGGAGTTCAGAGAAACATTCAGTAATTTAATCCATGAAAACGCCGAAATAAATAATATTCAAAAGCTGCACTACCTCAAAGCATGTCTTTTCGACGAAGCGGCGGAAATAATAAAATCTTTAGAATTTACTAGCGATAACTATATTGTAGCGTTCAATTCTATATGCGAAAGGTACAACAACCCCAGAATGCTTGTACACAATCACCTTAAGTCAATACTTGAAATTGAAACCTCATCAAGGGAATCAGCTACCAAATTAAGGAAAATGAACGATTCACTTTTTAAGCACGTTTCAGCACTAAAATCATTAGCTACAGAAGCTGAGCTTCTGGATGCCTTTTTAATTCACGTAGTTTCAAAGAAACTGGACCCTACTACTGCCCGCGAATGGGAAACCTTCAAAAATAATTTAGGATCGCAGTTGCCAAATCTCGATCAATTTAAAGGGTTTATTAAAAATATAGCGAATCTATTAGAATCTTTGGAGTGCAAACAATCGAAACCGGCTAACGAAAAAGCTAGAACGCATTCAAAAGCTTTTGTTTCTAGGAATCCTGTGTGTCCTTTATGCAAACAGCCGCATTATTTATTAAAATGTGACCGGTTCCACCAACTAACTCCTCAAGAGAGGTTGGCCAAAGCAAAGGATTTAAAGGTTTGTCTCAATTGCTTATCTAAGGGACATTTTGTAACTCAGTGTCGTTCTACATTTACTTGTCGTCTTTGCAAATCAAAACATCACACTAGCTTACACCTGAATTCAATTCAATCAACACCTCAAACTTTTCCTGTTTCCGCATCCGTAGAGGAACCGGAACGCTCCTCAACTATTTCTGCATTTTCTTCGAATACGGCTCATGTTCTTTTACCTACCGCGTCTGCGCAGATCATTGACTCTTTTGGAAAACCTCATACAATTAGAATACTTCTGGATTCAGGATCGCACTCAAATTTCATTAAATCCAGTCTATGTAAAAGGCTGAATTTGCCCGTTGAGTCAGTCAACATATCTATTTCTGGATTGGCACAAGCCGCATCCCTGGCGAATGCTAAATGTGCAGTTGAAGTGCATGCTTATCAATCTTCTTTTAAGGTTCATCTCTCTTGTCTTGTTCTTGATGAAATTACAGGCAGTATTCCTGGTATCCAGATAGTTATAGATAAATTCAAGATTCCGGAAAACTTGAAGTTATCAGACCCATCTTTCTATAAACCCGGTGACATTGACCTTCTAATAGGCGCTTCGGCTTTCTTCAACATTTTGTGCATTGGACAAATTCGTTTGAGTCCAAATCTTCCAATTCTCCAAAAAACACGTTTCGGCTGGGTAGTTTCAGGCTCCATTGGTTTTCAATCTGATGTCCAAGTTCGTTGTCATCTAAGCCGCCTTAATGATCTGCCTGATCAGCTTAATAGGTTCTGGGAGTTCGAACGTTATCCGGAAAGCAGAGCACTTCCTTCGGAAGAAAAGGCGTGCGAAGACCACTTTAGTCAACATACCCGCAGAAGTGCAGATGGTTGTTTTAATCTGCGAAAGTGGGTTTCAAATGACTCCAGGGTTTTAAAGGATACCCCTGTTTCCGATATTCATCTGAGTGTACGGCAGTTTGGAGTGAATGAGCATACCAGTACCTTAGGTTTGATTTGGTCTTTCCAGTCCGACTATTTAATGTACTCTATTTCAAAGTCTTGGGTAAATACGTATACGAAAACATCTATTCTATCCGAAATTTCGCAAATCTTTGACCCTTTAGGGTTGTTAAGCCCGTGCACCTTGGGTGCCAAAATGATGCTTCAGCAACTCTGGATGGAAAAGCTGTCTTGGGACGATCCCATTCCTCTTAAGATGCAACGTAGTTGGAAATCGTATCGCAAAGAGTTGGTTGACCTTAATGAGCTACACATTCCTCGTCATGTGCTTTGCAATAAACCTAAAGGTATTCAGTTGCGTGGTTTTTCCGATGCATCCCTTCAAGGCTATGGAGCCTGTATTTATCTTCGTAGCGTCGATCAGCAGAATTTGTCTCATGCTCATTTGTTGTGCGCAAAGGCCAAGGTTGCCCCTCTTAAACCTATTACTATTCCCAAGCTCGAGCTTTGCGGAGCAATTCTTCTCGCTAAGCTTTCCTGTCAAGTAGAGAAATCTCACAAATTAAGAATCTCCGATGTCTTTCTGTGGTCAGATTCGACCATAATTCTTGGATGGCTGAAAACTAGCCCGAATCTTCTTAAAACGTTCGTTAGCAATCGAGTGGCAGAAATCCAACAACTTACGTCCCATGCCACTTGGAAACGCGTGCCTACCAAAATGAATCCAGCCGACCTTTTGTCAAGGGGAGTTTCTCCTCATTGTCTCAAGGACTCCGCACTTTGGTGGCACGGCCCCTCTTTTCTGGTAGACGAAGAATCTTCATGGCCCTGTTCGTCAGTTTCTGACTTGAGCCTTCCAGAACTGAAAAAAGAAGTAACTTGCCTTTCTGCGTCTGTCATCCCGTGCTTCCCAATCTCAAACTTTTCAAGCCTGAAACCTCTAAAGCGAGTTGTAGCTTGGTGCTTGCGCTTTCGGCACAATTGTTTGACTCCCAAGGAAAGGCGTTGTGTTGGAGGTTTAACTCCCTCAAATCTACACGATGCTCTTATGTGTCTAGTTAAAATGTCTCAACATAAATATTTTCCCGAAGAGTTTGCCCGGTTGAAAGGGAAGGGTTCTGTGAACGTTTCTTGGGCATTTTTTTTAATCCTTTCATCGGCGCCGATGGTATTATTAGAGTTGGCGGTCGGCTACTCAAATCCAAATTTTCCTATGAGAAGAAGCACCCTATCATTCTGTCTGGTAAAGATCACTTGTCTTCACTCATCGCTCTCGACGCCCACATTCGACTACTTCATGCTGGCCCTCAGCTACTTTTAGCGTCTCTAAGAGAGCAATTTTGGATAACATCTGCTAGAAACCCCTCAAGAAAGATTGTTCGTTCATGCGTTCGTTGTGTTCGACTTTCTCCAAGATTCACCAAACCCCTCATGGGAAACCTGCCATTGCCTCGCGTTACTCCTTCTCCTCCATTTTACAAAACAGGAGTTGATTACTCCGGGCCTTTTTTTGTAAAGAACCAAAAAGGGCGCGGTGCCAAGAACTCTAAGGCGTACTTGTGCCTATTCGTGTGCTTTTCGACAAAAGCAGTTCACCTTGAGTTGGTAACTGATATATCCATGGAGACCTTTCTCCTCGCCTTTCGTCGATTTGTTTCTCGCCGCGGTAAACCTGCACAAGTATATTCAGACAACGGCACAAATTTTGGTGGCGCGAAGTCGGAGCTAATAGAGCTGTCTAAATTTATAATTGATCATGGTTCCAAATTTAGCGAAACAGTCGCTAACGATGGAACTAGTTGGCATTTTATTCCTGCTCATAGTCCCCACTTTGGTGGGCTATGGGAAGCCGGAATTAAGTCTTCTAAGCACCATTTGAGGCGCGTGTTAGGTACCTCAATTGTCACATATGAAGAGTTTTGCACCTTGCTAATTCAAGTGGAGGCTACATTGAATTCCCGACCTCTCTCCCCACTCTCTTCTGATCCAAACGACCTCCAACCCTTAACTCCAGCTCACTTTCTGATTGGGAGGCCTCTTACGTCGCTACCAGATCCGGATGTAACGGACATTGCGGAACCTCGATTGTCAAGATTCCAACGCGTTCAACAATTTCATCAACGCATATGGAGACGATGGAGCAAAGAGTACATATCCGAGTTACAGCAACGCACCAAGTGGCGCTTGCACCATTCCGATTTGAAACCAGGGACCCTTGTTTTGCTCAAGGACGACAATCAACCTCCCCTTCATTGGAAGTTAGGTAGAATTGTCGCTATTCATCCTGGCAGCGATGGTTATGCGAGGGTAGCTTCTATAAGCACTCAGCATGGCGTTGTGCGTCGGTCCTTTCCGAAGCTTTGTCCACTGCCAGTTCCAGTTGATCCGCAGTCAGTGAATAGTGAACAAACTCAGTGAACTCTGTTTTGAGGTGTATTAGATGTTAGCTTATATGTGTAAAATCATATTTCTTATATGTACCTGTATATCTTTTATATTTCTTTATGTTTATTTCTTTATGTTCAAGCTTGTGTTTTGAAATCCTGTGTTTTCAAGGCCGGGGGCATGTTTGCGCTTATTACTTTAGTATTACCATTTTAATTACCATTGATATTTACATTAGCGATACCTATTTATTCTGTCCATCTGAGACGAATCTATTCGCCTAGATGGCGCCCTTTTCAATTAGTGTCATCCCCGAGAACGCCTCGTCTTGAGGTGGTGCCATTCTGACACTCTCTTTCAAATCGTCAAGTGGTTCGGACTTCCTTTGTAGTGGTAACGCTTGTGAAATACACAATTAAAGCAGCTTACCAGTGTTTCAATCAAAATACAGTCCACTTTCCAAAGCAATCCAGCACGCGTGTTTCAACAACCGACTACAAATTATTTTGGGTCTCCAAAGGTTGCATAGCCCGCACAGAGGGGTTGCGTCTCGAAGACAGACAAATTCCTAGTCTTAGCGCAGTTCGTCAATGAAGATATTAACAACTTCGAGTTTTAAGTATTCATATTGTCAGCTGTGTCCTATGAGGATTGGGGAATGGAACTCATGTGGACTCCGGAGTCGTCTCGGTGAGTTCGAGCAGTTCCTCGGGTCTGAGGACGTCGATGTGGCGTTAATCGTGGAAACATGGTTGCGCCCCGGAGACAGAATCACAATCCGGGGGTACAGGCTCGAGCGTGCCGATAGGCCCGGTCTAAGGGGTTGAGTGGTCATAGCGATCAAAGCAACGATCCCATACAGGAGACTGCCATGCAGGCAGTCAGTAATAGAGAACGTTGGCGTTGAGCTTTATGATGTTGTGGTGTTTTGATCTACTGTGGGTACTCTACTTCTACCCGCTTACAGGCCACTGACGTTGATACATTTTTTTCAAACACCAATAGGGTGTTGCTTATGGGAGATTTCAACGCCCGTCATCCACTATTTAATAACCCTGGACGGAAAAACGCAGCTGGCAATTTCCTAGCCAGCTACGATCGCGATAATGGCCTACTAGTTATGCCCACTTCATCTCCAACGCATTATCCAAACAGTGGAATGAACCCATCTTTCCTTGATTTCGGAATAGCCAAAGGACTCGCCAATCTCACGAAGATGGTGGTTATAGACGCCCTCAGCAGTGGCCATTTGCCCATTTACCTCGACATTAGGGATTTAAAGCGCACCCAAACGAACGACTTTCGATATTCATACGAAAATTTCGATTTTCGCGAATATCGGTAACGACTAGAAAACCTGACGTGTATTCCGGGCCAGATTGATACTGTCGAAGCTCTAGAGCATGCGGTAAAAGGTCTGACCAGGAATATACAACGGACACAGCAAGCTTTGGCCAAAAGAGTTCCGAACAGACCTAGGCGCGACAACCTTACTGAGGAAATCTTGAACCTTATTAAGGCGAAAAATAGAATCAGAAAGCGTTGGCAGCGATTCAGGCAATCTACCGATCGCATAAAGGCACCGTGCAGCAGAACTTGCACGAGACATCCAGAGCGAAATCTCCGCATACAGGAATTTTACCTGGGCGGAAAAGTTGCGAAACTTATCTCCCCGAGACAATTCTTTGTGGAAACTGTCGAGAAGTCTACGAAAATGCTACGAAAAAGTCCCCGCTCTCGAAAAAGAGGGGCGGAGTTACATTACCACCAGCGACAAATGCGAGCTGCTCGCCGACTTTTTGGCAGAAGTACACAAAGTCCAACCAGCCCTTCAGGATAACGAAATGGAAAGACAGACCGCTGTTTTCGTAGAACGGAAGTATCCTATACCACCCTCGAGTTTGCATTCCTATATAACAACCCCGTCGGAGATACAATCGTGTCTTCAGCGCCTCCCTAGCCGAAAAGCCCCCAGGCCAGACGGCATCCCTTATTTACTCCTCAAAAACTTACCGCGGAAAACTATAGTGCTAATAGTACAAATAGTCAACGCAGTCCTTAAATTGCAGCACTTCCCACAGGACTGGAAAAATGCTGTAATAATTCCTATCTTAAAGCCGGGCAAAAACCCGACTGATCCCGCCTCTTATAGGCCAATTCCCCTCCTAAACTCCCTCGGCAAATTAACCGAGAAGGTTATCCTATCGAGACTACAGGCAGCAGCCGAGCTTCGAAGTTTAATCCCGGATGAGCAGTTTGGCTTTCGAGCAAGACACAACACAACGCTGCAGACTGCTAGGATCGCAACGGATGCCTATGAAGCATTTAATAAGCTTCAAAGTACGGTAATGCTGCTTCTCGATATGGAAAGGGCCTTCGACACAGTCTGGCACACAGGCCTGCTGTTTAAGTTGTTTGCCGTACATTCACTGCCACTCTACCTAGTTTCCCTTATAGCGTCTTACCTAAAAAACTGTACCACCCAGGTGAAAGTGGAGAATTTCACTTCTGCCAAAAGACGCATCGCGGCAGGAGTACCACAAGGTACAGTGATTTCGCCGTTGCTGTATACATTGTATACAGCAGACATTCCAAAACTTCGCACTACAAAAATAGCACAATACGCGGATGATACGGCTATCTACACATCGTCTTTCTATGCTCAGGCTGCGAAATCTCGCATTGCGCATCACCTGAGTTTGTTGACGCCGTATTTCGATAAATGGAAACTTAAAGTGAATCCCAGGAAGACTGAACTTATTATCTTCTCGCGCAAATTTACTAACGATAAAATCCTATCGCCACTCATGGTGCAAAATACTCCAATCCAGCCAGTAAAAGAGGTGAAATACCTGGGATTCAAACTAGACGCCCGACTTCACTTCAACAAGCATGTTGACTATGCTGTACAAAAGACTTTCATGGCCCCAAGAAAGTTGTATTCTCTTCTGGCGCCAAATTCATTTCTGTCACCTCAAAACAAACTTCTGCTCTACACCTCCACCATAAGGCCCATACTGACCTACGGCTCCCCTGTCTGGCACTCTGTCTATGATTCCACGAGATGACGTGTTCAAAGGACCCAAAATAGATTCCTAAGAGGCGTCCTATCGGCTGACAGATACACCAGAATAACCTAAATGCCCGAAGCTACAGGGATGGCCTATATAGCCGACTATATAGATACCATCGCTGAAAAATTTTACTAAAGCGGAGTGCAAGGCTCAGTCCTTACGCGAAATATCACCCAAGTAAGTGCAAACGATCGCCCAACCCATGGTCCCCTGTATAAGCGACTTCCCATATTTTTTTTGGATTTTGTCCCTGACAGTACGTGACGACAAACAAACGTTGCCTGCCAGTTGCAGACAGTCGTTTCTAGCAGGCAGGAAACGCACAAATCCAACATAACATGACTTGTCGGGTTCGTCCTGCCTCGTTCTGGCTGCTGTTGGCTGGTCCTTGCACCGATCGGGGCGGGGGCGGATGGATTTGGTCATCTAGTTGAAACTGCCGGCGGTTAACGCCACGGCTGTCAGTATCAAACTTAAAGGTCGAAGCAAAAGGGGTTTTTCGCTTCCCTTCAGGAAGACCTTTTTTCCTTAATGAATGCCCCTCGAATAAAACCAAAACCGCCACTTCAAGACTACCCCCTGACGTTGTCGTGCGTATGGCTAGCTCGGAAATGTCCATGTTAGGGCACTGCCCAGGTAATGGACGACTTAGCGCGCCTATTTAGATCATGGGCAAAGAGCAACCGGCCGAACATCTGGCTAGACATGGGAGTAATGTTTGTTAACTTTGTTTGTGAATTTTATTAATGGGAATAATAGTTCCATAATAAATTTTTATCTATCTTTCTATCTGTCTGCATTTTACCATACCCTACTTAAACGACCTGATACACATATTTCTGATATACATACACCCACACTCCAACCTAGAACAAAACATACTGACCAAGGCAAGCATCTATAAATATGCAATAATTATAGGCGACTTTAACTTGAACAGAAACAAAACGAAACAACTTAAAAGATTTTTACAAAATTCCGACTTTATAAAACAGCACACCCCACCAACCTTTCTGATGCCGGCAAACCCAGATTCAACACCAGACGTTCTATTGCACACAAGAAACTTAACAAACACCATCAACAACATAAACTTAACGCAGGGCTCATCACATAACACCATAATTAGTGACAATAAAATTGACTGAAAACCCAGGAATACATTGGAATTACGTTTAACATAGACTTACAACATACGCAACCTACCTCCTATAGAGAAAAACTTAAACCAACAAAGACTGACATAGACAAAGTGAAACAACATATACATGACTACATTCAATCACAAGCACAGCACATTTCAATAGAAACCATACAACAACAACTTACACTAGCCATACGAAAATTTAGCCCGGAAATAAAAAATGCTTTCTACCGACATACACTGCCCAAATACATACTGAGACCAATAAAACATAAGAGATAACTGTACAGACTATATACAAACACTCAAAATAACGACCTAAAAAAGACACTGAACCAACTTAACAGAAACATTAAAGCTTTGATTGGATAATACCGACAAGACCAATGGCTAGAAACATGTAAAGAAATACAGAAGGATAAAGGCAAAACATACTGGCGAAAAATTAAGAAACTGGCGCAATACAGGAAGACTGGCACTTCTGACACAATTGACGAAAACGGAATAGAACGTTACACAGACAAAGAGAAAGCGGACGCATTCGCCAGACACTATCAAAGGACCTTCAGAATATCGACAAACCCTAACTTCGACAATGACAACTGGAACTTGATCAACGACTGGTACTTGAACTATTTTAACAGCTCACCAAACTACACCTACAAACTGATCACAGACACAGAGTACGATGAAGCCCTAGCGCACATCAAAAACACTGCACCGGGGAAAGATAAAATTAAGGCAAAATTCTTGAAAAGCCTAACTCAAGAAACACTAAAACTGATCCTAACTGAATTGAACAACTGCATCACAAATTGCAGAATCCCAAAAATATGGAAAAACGGCTTAATAATCCCTATCCCCAAAAATGGACTGGACAATACACAACCGAGCAACTACAGAACAATTACAGTACTTCCAGTACTAAGCAAAATTTTTGAATACATAATAAAGCAGCAGCTTGAAAAAGTGATTGGAAAATATATACCTACCTACCAATTTGGTTTCAAACAACATCACTCGACTGTTCATCCGCTCTTTATTTTGGCCAACAATATACAAACGACTCACCTAACTGACAGAAAGTCGGCGTGTCTATTCATGGACATTAACAAGGTATTTGACAGTGTCTGGCATATGGGCTTACTCTACAAACTGCACAAACTCCACACACCAACATATCTACTTCACATTATAAAAAACTTACTTGAAAACAGACTACTACAAGTACGAATTGACAACACATTATCTTTTTCTTTTTCCCCTGAACAAGGACTCCCGCAAGGATCCCCGCTCTCACCATTCCTATGTAATATATACTGCCATGATATCTATAATTACCACTTACCAGACAAAAACCAAATAGACAAAGCAGCGTACATATTACTAGCCGCCGACGATACTGCACTAATAGTACACGACAAAACCACTGAAAAAGCGACTGAAAGACTCCAAACGCTAACCAACAATACAACGTCATGGTTCTATAAATGGATATATACTTATACTATAAAAGTATGTTTTGCCTTTTTCTTTTTGTATTTCTTTACATGTTTTTAGCCATCTGTCTTGTCGGTATTGTCCAATCAAAGTTTTAATGTTTCTGTTAAGTTGGTTCAGTGTCTTTTTTAGGTCGTTATTTTGAGTGTATGTATATAGTCTGTACAGTTCTCTCTTATGTTTTATGAGTTTCAGTATGAATTTGGGCAGTGTATGTCGGTAGAAAGCATTTTTTACTTCCGGTCTAAATTTTTGTGCTGTTTTATAAAGTCGGAATTTTGTAAAAATCTTTTAAGCTGTTTCGTTTTGTTTCTGTTCAAATTAAAGTCGCCTATAATTATTGCATATTTATAGATGCTTGCCTTGCTCAATACGTTTTGTTCTAGGTGGGAGTATGGGTGTATGTATGTCAGAAATATGTGTATCAGGTTGTTTAAGTAGGGTATGGTAAAATGTAGACAGTCGTTCAAAGGGTTGTTGAGGTGGGGAGGGTTTGCTTTGCCTTGTTTTGTTACAGGTTTGAGAAGAACTGAGGCTCCGCCCCTCGCGTGGTTGGTGGAATTACCATGTCTACAGATGTATTGCCAGTCCTTGTATGTTGAAGTCTGCCCTATTTTAGTTTTAGTCTCTACAAACATGCAGCAGTCCATGTCGTTTTGTTCTATGTAATTGTAAATTAGTGGCTTTTTATGGTTTACTCCGTTGATGTTCGCGTAAAGTACTTTCAAATTGAATCTTGTATGTTTGTTACTGTCTGTCTCAATTGTTCGTAGGATTCAGTTGGAGAGCGTCCCTCGGGCAGGAGCATGTCAGATATTAAGATGTAAATGTGGTGTCCGAAGAAAACAACGGAGGTGTCAATATCGAAGTCTTCTATAAATTGTTTTCGTAGTTTTTTTAGTAGTTCGTCTCTGTTGGTATTGTTTGTCTTGTTAAGTTGATGTTTGTATTTGTTTATGATGTGATCATGTGTTGTACTACTTGCCACTGTCGTCGTCTCCGCAATCTCGGTCGTCCGTTTGTTTAGACATTTTATCTTGACGTTTGGTATTCCGTCAATTGGGGCTGTCGGTCGTTTTGGGCACTTCATGCTCCATGCTGCGTGATCTTCGGAGTTGCATGCTGCGCATTTGGTTGGCAGTGGTGACTCGCATTTGGAAGTTGGATGGGGTCCCTGGCACTTGTTGCATCTTGGTAATTGCTTGCAGTCTTCAGTTTTGTGGCTGAATAGGTTGCATTTGCCACACGGCGCAGGCACGGGTGCCGGTGGTTTGCTTTCGGTGATTTTGAAAATGCGGCCCAAAAAATTAACCGCACGGTCGTTTATTAGCCTTTCGTAGGTGGATATATCGCCGGTTATTAGCCTTATCATGAGTGCGAATGCGTTGCGTTCGTGTGAGATTATTCTCTTGCAGAATCTTATTCTGAAGTTTTGCTGCTCCAGGTGTTTGAGAAACATGTTGTCTTCAATATCTAGGTCGACCCCAGTGGCGACGACTGATTTTGATGGTGTAATCTGGGGTTTGCTAAGAAGCTGTCGGTTTTGTGTGTTGTAGGTGCTGCTTGCTTGTTTGAAAGACTTTATTATCTTTCTCTCTATAAGAGTTTGCAGAGTTTTTGTGGCATTTTCTGGGCTGTTGGTTTTTATGAGGAAGTTGTTTTCTTGTTTTATTACAATATCTTTGTTGTTAATGTCATTTTCTACCCATTTTAGGGCTAGCTGCACTCTCGTGATTGCTGTGGTTGTGTACACAATAAATACCGAATTGAATGTTGAGTTGATCGCTGAAGTTGATGGTTGCTCTAGTGTTGGTCTTTTGAACTCTTGTGTTGGTGACGGTTGCCTTTGTTGGGTTTCGACCTCTTTTTTTGAATTTCGGTCTCATAAAGCCGCCATCCTGGGAGGCCCTGTCCGATTCGGATACTAGGGAGCTCCCAATATCCATATTTCGTTGACTCGTAAAACTATCCTTTTATTCGTTCTTTATTTATAAGTTCGATACACAGAAATAGGACACTGAATATAAAACTCGTTAGTTTTTATGGTTTCGCTCAGGCGTGAAATTCCGCGGATACTTTCGTTCTCGACACGTCTTATCGCTACCAAGGTTGCTACGAGACTTCCCAATAACTTTATTAAAGTTAAAAAATTGTATTTCTTACCTGGGTGAATTTTTTTTATGTGCGCCCGTAAGTTATATCGTATGCCAAAGTTCTTGTTGCAAATATTGCAAGTTGTATTGTTGATCATTCTCAAATTCAAACTAAATTACGATAAATACGAAACCACTCGAAATAAGAAACACCATCAACAATAGCAAATGTTAACTTTCTAGTTTTTAGGCATAAAATTTAGGTTAGATAACCAAGCGCACGCGTCAATGTCAAAGCCTAAGTGGAAACCGTGGCGCTAGCCGCCCGTTTCAAAAGTTATTAATATTGAGCTAGTTGGTACGTATTCGATGCCATTGTTTCTAATTATTTTGCGGTTTAGGCTAATTATATAAATTACAGGGACGACGAGCTGCAGAATTCTTTAATTTCATCAATCTCCATGTTAGTGTCTATACCCTTTGCAATACCTTTACAAGATATTTAGTTATAAGGTATAAATATCTTAAAGCCTTTTTCGATTAAAATATGATTAATACAAAAATTATTGGCTGCGGTGAAACTCGAGAACTCTACACTCAGTCTGTTGGATCCTTTTGTATCAAATCAAATCAAAATATGCTTTATTGCCACAGGAAAATTTACAAATTTTATGGACAAAGCGTGTAAAACAATATACTACAAAATATAGCACATCTCAATCAACAATGGTAAAAAAAATAAAAAAAAACAACACACAATAGTCATCAGAACAAACACACAAATTAAAAGGGAAAGAGGAGGCATATATCTTGACTTAAGTTTCTGGTAGGGTACCTATGCACCGCTTCTGGAAAGGTCACTTGATGTTTGCGTAGCAAGCAGACATTCTCTAAAATGAATAAAACAGGACGTGCGAGAATTTGATAATTTTCAAAGTAGTACTTGCAATACTTTTATACAAGTAATCTTTAAATATAAAACAAGTTTAAAATTGATACTGAGTTTAAATAGAGGAAGCTTTATTGCGTCCATTAAGAATCGTCGGCTTGGGCAGTGAGTCCAAGTAGAAATAGAACCAAGCCAACATTGGTGAAACACTGTTGATTCAGGCATATGAGATCCAGCATGGTTTCTCCAGGAAATATCAAAAGGCATTGATTTGTTGTATCTAGTTGATTTATTATTTTATCTTTCATGCTCACGTCAACTTGTCAGCATGCTGATGTATATTTCGGGGATTGCAGCAATTGTATTTCGCAAGGACTGTCCTTTCCAATTTATTTCAGTTCTTCTTTAGTGCACAGGAATGAGCTTGGCTGTATTTTCTTACAAGGTTCTTGTTGATATATGTAGTGGAATTGATTTTTTATCAAATATTTATCGTGAGGGATAACAACCTTAAACAGACTCTGATGTTTTATAGGAACAGAATATAAATGAAAATAATTTAAATTAAGAGGGTTTACTATTGGTATTCGTAGCAAATATGTAATTTTATTGTTTAATTGAACAGTCAGTATCAATAATTTTTTTACAAATAAACATGTTCATAAATTTGTTAGATAAAGCTAATTGTTTAGGTGCTATGGTATTTTCGCGAGTTTTAAGTTCTAGTGAAAGATCATTTTGTTTTCTAATACTTGGATGCATTATATTTAATTTTGCAAATGTTAACGAGTTTTCAATATCTTGTGATACAGAATCGATAACTTAATAAATGTTAATAATTTGATTTAATGTGTCTCTAATAAAATAGTTATTTTCACGATGTGTTGTTTTCTGAACAATGAGGCCAATTTGTTTAACTTTTGTTTCAAGTAAATAGTTATTCTTATTTATTTTGGAAATCGTAGAGTTGAAAGCGTCTATGACTTGTAGATATAGAGTTTTGGTTTTTTATACTTTCGGCTACATCAATCTGGTTTTGTTGTAATTCCTTTATAGCATTTTCATAATGTTCGCCATCGTTTGAGTCTAGATTTCCGATAACAGCTTTGAATACCGGATCAATAATATTTCGAATACCTCTTTTGATTCTTAGGGGATGTGGCAGTATTTCTGTAATTTTATTTTCAACTCTTTCCGGTGTAATTTTTAATATTTTTAAATAATTGTTTGAGTCTACAAAATATTCTTTATGAGCCCTTAGTGAAAGTAAAATGTTTTCAGACTTATTATGTAATTTGTTGATCTCTATTATAACGGGGTCTAAGTCATAATAATGTATCAAAGTGTGAGTGTAATCCGTTAGTTTTGTTTGTCCCAATTTCAAAGGTATTATTTCTGGGTAATTATCCCGTTTTTGCATAGTTATTTTAACTCCGTCTCCGATAACGGCGCCAACAAGTCTGAAATGAATACATTTATTTTTAGTCAAAACTGTAAGTTTGTGTGAGAGGTCGTTTTAAATTATCCAATTGAACTTTCGCTTGTAATTGAGTTTTAATAGTTTTGCTTTGTTGACTGCTTCAATTTTAGTTGGTTTTGAAAATGTATCTGCTTGTTTTTGTCTAACAGGCTTTTAATGTACACTTCTTGCTCTGGTTGGAAAAGATCGGGTTATCACGTTTTTCATTAATATATGATACTAGCGGAGCGACCCGTGGCGTTGCCTACGTCGACCTGTAGTTACGTGTGCAATTTTTTCGAAAAGAGTCAGTCGGACACAGAACAGTCAGTGTCAGATAAAGAAAATACATTTGAACATATTTTTTTTTCAAACAAGGATTACACCTTCTTATTGCTACTTAATCTACCGGTACTTAAATACTAACATCAGTGGGTATATAAGGACTATCAGATACTTAATCTACCTTAACCTAACCTTAATCCTAACCTCACCTAAACAGCCTCTCTTGCTTCTTACAAACTAACTTATGGCTAGCCCGATGTGGTTCCCGTTAGTTTAGTTAGTTAGGTTAGTCCCCGATGTGGTTCAGGAATTGCTCATCGCATGTGGTCCACGTCTTTTTCTTAGATTGTGTCCACAGGGAGAGGTCTGCGATCACAGGGAAACTTCTTTGTACAAGAAACTCTGACAGTGGGATTCTTGCTTTGCCGAACCTTTTCCAGGAACTTTGACGTCAAGTTCCTGGTGCGATCCAACAGGTCTTCTGTCTTCAGGTCTCGTCTCAGTGTGGTATTTCTGACATAGTAGGGGGCCTTTGTTGCTAGCCTCAAGATCTTGTTTTGCTGAGCTGCCAACTTCTGCTTCTGCGTGACGCTGGCCGTGGACCAGGCAGGCGATCCATAGGTCAGCACCGGGCCTATCAACTGCTTGTAGGCTCTCGCCTTGGTTCGCAGGAGGAGCTTACTTGTTAGCATTGGATAGCATGCATGGAGCAGGTACCTTGTTTTGGCAAGGCTTGGAAGTGGTTGCCTGCCAGCTGTGCAAATTATGGCTTACGTTTTCTCCGGGTTGAATTCCAGTAGTAGTAGTAAACATCTTTATTTCTAAAAAAAGGCTATCGACCTATCGGTCTTTCTGCCCTTGTTTAATACATGCAGTCTTAATCTAGATAAAAAACCAATATGAAAATTCTCCTATTCTAGGTTAACAATAGTAGTAGTAAACATCCTTATTTCTAAAAAAGGACAACGACCTATCGGTATTTCTGCCCTTGTTCAACACATGCAGTCCCAATCCAGACAAAAAACAAATATGAAAATTCTCCCATTCTAGGTTAACAATGTTATTGAATAAATAAGATTTCAGTGGCAAGAAGAAATTATTTTATTGTCCACTAGTCCGTTGCGTTTGTAAGTGTTCGAGTAGCGTTAGTGTAGGGAAACGGAAGCGGGATTGTCTGGTTGGTCTTGAAAGACAAAGGGGGTTCAGTATGGTCCAGTTGTAGGGGTTGTTTGTCCATTTTGTCTGTAGCTGTATGAGTCTCTCAGAGATCTTTGTCATGTTTGTGCGTTCGTATAGTAGTTGGGTGGGGGGGTTGTGTAGTGGGTTTTGGGGGTGTCTTATTCGTGTTATTAGTCTTAGTGCAATTTGCTCTGTTGTTTGTGTATAACGTTTTGTCCTTTCTGTTCCGTTGGTCATGAGTACATGTCCAAAGTCTAGCAAGGGTCTACAAATAGCTTTATATATTTTGGTGGCGGTGTTTGTGCTAATTCCTCTGTCTTTGTAGGTTAGTGATCGGAAGTGTTTCGCTCTCTTCATTGATTCTGACCTGATGTTTCGCATGTGTTTAGTGAATCTAAGTTTGTGGTCGATTGTGATTCCAAGGTATTTTACGTCGTTTTTTGGTTGTGTCGTTTGGCCGTCTGCTGTTATTGTAGGGGAATCAGCGTTGAGTCTGTGGTTTGTGAGCAGAAGTTGGTTTTTTGACGCGTTTGGTGTTAGTCTCCATTTATAAAACCATGTCATTGTGTTGTTTGTTAGTGTTTGAAGTCTTTGCGTTGCTCTCTCAGTAGTTTTGTCATGTACAATAAGTGCCGTGTCGTCTGCGTATTGTAATATGTATGCCGATCTGTCGATTTGATTTTTGTCTGGTAAGTTGTAATTGTATATGTCATGGCAGTATATATTGTAGAGAAACGGTGAGAGCGGGGATCCTTGAGGGAGCCCTTGTTCAGGGGAAAAAGGAAATGACAGTGTTTTGTCAATTCGTACTTGTAGTTGTATGTTTTCTAGTAAGTTCTTTATGGTGTGCAGTAGATATGTTGGTGTGTGTAGTTTGTATAGTTTGTATAGTAAGCCTCTATGCCAGACACTGTCAAAAGCCTTGTTAATGTCCATAAACAGGCAAGCTGTCTTTCTGTCAGTTAGGTGGGTAGTTTGTATATTGTTGGCCAAAATAAAGAGCGGATGAACAGTCGAGTGATGCTGTTTGAAACCAAATTGGTAGGTAGGTATATATTTTCCAATCACTTTTCAAGCCGCTGCTTTATTATGTATTCAAAAATTTTGCTTAGTACTGGAAGTAGTGTAATTGGTCTGTAGTTGCTCGGTTGTGTATTGTCCAGTCCATTTTTGGGTATAGGGATTATTAAGCCGTTTTTCCATGTTTCTGGGATTCTGCCATTTGTGATGCAGTTGTTCAATTCAGTTAGGATCAGTTTGTGTGTTTCTTGAGTTAGGCTTTTCAAGACTTTTGCCTTAATTTTATCTTTCCCCGGTGCAGTGTTCTTGATGTGCGCTAGGGCTTCATCGTACTCTGTGTCTGTGATCAGTGTGCAGGCATAGTTTGGTGAGTTGTTAAAATAGTTCAAGTACCAGTCGTTGATCAAGTTCCAGTTATCATTGTCGAAGTTAGGGTTTGTCGATGTGCTGAAGGCCCTTTGATAGTGTCTAGCGAATGCGTCCGCTTTCTCTTTGTCTGTGTAGCGTTCTATTCCGTTTTCGTCAATTGTGTCAGTAGTGCCAGTCTTCCTGTATTGCGCCAGTTTCTTAATTTTTCGCCAGTATGTTTTGCCTTTGTCCTTCTGTATTTCTTTACATGCTTCTAGCCATTTGTCTTGTCGGTATTGTCCAATCATAGTTTTAATGTTTCTGTTAAGTTGGTTCATTGTCTTTTTTAGGTCGTTATTTTGAGTGTTTGTATATAGTCTATACAGTTCTCTCTTATGTTTTATTAGTCTCAGTATGTATTTGGGTAGTGTATGTCGGTAGAAAGCATTTTTTATTTCCGGGCTAAATTTTCCTATGGCTAGTGAAAGTTGTTGTTGTATGGTTTCTATTGAAATGTGCTGTGCTTGTGATTGAATGTAGTCATGTATATGTTGTTTCACTTTGTCTATGTCAGTCTTTGTTAGGTTTAAGTTTTTCTCTATAGGAGGTGTATTGGAGGTAGGTTGCGTATGTTGTAAGTCTATGTTAAACGTAATAGCCAGGTGGTCGGATCCCAGCTCGTTGGTTAAGTTTATGTTGTTGATGGTGTTTGTCAAGTTTTTTGTGTGCAGTAGAACGTCTGGCGTTGAGTCTGGGTTTGCGGGCATCAGAAAAGTTGGTGGGGTGTGCTGTTTTATAAAGTCGGAGTTCTGCAAAAATCTTTTAAGTTGTTTCGTTTTGTTCGTGTTCAAGTTAAAGTCGCTTATAATTATTGCATATTTGTAGATGTTCGCCTTAGTCAGTATGTTTTGTTCTAGGTTGGAGAGTGGGTGTATGTATGTCAGAAATATGTGTATCAGGTCGTTTAAGTAGGGTATGGTAAAATGTAGACAGTCGTTCAAAGGGTTGTTGAGGGAAGGAGGATTTGCTCTTCCAAGTTTAACGTCTGGTTTTAGGAGAGCTGCGACCCCGCCCCTGGCACGATTGATGGTATTTCCATGCCTATAGATATACTGCCAATTGGTTGAATTCCATTTTCCGATCCCTGCTCCATTTCTCGATCTTGACGAGACGACCTTTTCCAATCGCAGTGAGTGCGTCGCGTCTGTCTGAATCTCGTCTGCGTACACATGGCTCTACGTTGATTTTGTCATTGGAATGTCTGCCATATAGAGGTTGAACAGAAGAAGACCTAACACGGACCCCTGAGGTACTCCTGATATCATCGTTCTGATTGTTGACATCTGATCAGCGGCTTTGACTTGGAAGCTGCGTCCAGTCAAGTAGCTGCCGATTAGCTGGATTTGGTGCTCAGGAAACCCTGCCTTGATCATCTTAGCAATTAGGCCCTGATGCCAAACTTTGTCAAACGCCTTTGGCATATCCAGGAAGACGGCTCCTAGAGTGCCTCGGCGGTTTAACTGCTGCAGGATTCTTGTTGCTAGCCGGGCGGTGAGAGTGTCTGTGCCGTGTCCCGGCCTGAATCCATGTTGCTCGTCCGGCAGCACTTGCTTGTCCTCTATTGTATCCTGTAGGTGATTCAGGATACACCTCTCCATGACCTTGCTCAGTGTAGGCAGTAGACTGATGGGCTTGTAGGACGTAAGCAGCTTACTGTGCTTTCCTTTTTTTGTGCCAATAACATTATTACCTTCTTCCAGGTGGTCGGGAAATATTGAAGGTCCAAAATTCCATTTGCCACTGTGGTAAGGTCCTCAATATCTGTTTGCGGTAGCTTTTTGAGGACTTCGTTTGTGATTCCATCGTGGCCGGGGGCCTTTTTTCTCTTGACCCCCTTGATTATGTCCTGGATGATCTCTTTGGTGACTCTTCTGGCTTTGGTGGGCTGCCAGTTTTGGAGGTGAGCGGCTACCAGCTCATTGACTATCCTCTCTTGTTCTGGGTGATCAACCAGGTTTTCCCGGAACTGGAGCTTTAGGTGGGTGGCTAAGAGTTCAGCTTTTTTCTTGGGATCCACAGTGGTGATATCGTTTTCTTGGATTGCTGGTATTGGCTTCCTTGGTCCTGCTGTGAGGCACCTGGCCAGCTTCCAGAGTTATCTTCTTGACTCATCAGCCTCTATTTCGTCCATGCGATCCTCTCAGAGTTGCGATCTAAGGATCTTCATGTCTTCCTTGATAGCATTATGGAGGAGGGTGGCTTGTCTCTTCAGGTGTGGGTCTTGCGTTCTCATGGCTCTGTGTCTTATCCGGTTTTTCTCCCTGATTTGGCTTTTCACGAGGGAGGAATTTTGTCCATTTGTGCTATCGGAGGGCAACGTGGGTTGACTCTAGAGGTGCGGCTATCCCAAACATTGCCTTTCTGGTTTCGTTTGATAGCATGATGCCTCTAGGAGTGTTGTAATTGCATCCCCAATTGGTCTTTTTAGCATTGAGGTCCCCGCCTTGTATTGTTGGCCGGTCATCCGGAAAAAGGTTTCGAACATCCTCGGGACACAACGGGGCGCATGGACTGACGTATACGGACCCGACTCTGATCTCCGTCTTCTCCATTTGGATGGCCACGATGTATTCCTCCAGACGTATCGACGGTTTGACGATCTCGTGGTGCCAGGCTTCAGCAGTGTTTCCTGGATTAGGCACACGTCCAGGTTGTGTTTCTCCAGAAAGTCTTGAAGTTCTAATTTCTTGTTTCTGACTCCATTGGCGGTACAGGAGACGACACACAGAGATTTAGGCCTCAGCAGTCTAGACATGACTGCTCATTAGTGCAAGCATCTGAGCCTGCATCGTGGCCATGAACGTTTGCATCTGGGTCTGCATCGCCTGTAGATAGATAGATAGATAGATAAAAATTTATTGAACATTCCCATTAATAAAATTCACAAACAAAGTTAAAAAAAAAACAAAATTCCCGTGTCTAGCCAGATGTTCGGCCGGTTGCTCTTTGCCCATGATCTAATTAGGCGCGCTAAGTCGTCCATTACCTGGGCAGTGCCCTAACGTGGACATTCCCGAGCTAGCCATACGCACGACAACGCCAGGAGATAGTCTTGAAGTGGCGGTTTTGGTTTTATTCGAGGGGCATTCATTAAGGAAAAAAGGTCTTCCTGAAGGGAAGCCAAAAACCCCCTTTGCTTCGACCTTTAAGTTTGATACTGTCAGCCGTGGCGTTAACCGCCGGCAGGTTCAACTAGATGACCAAATCCATCCGCCCCCGCCCCGATCGGTGCAAGGACCAGCCAACACCAGCCAGAACGAGGCAGGACGAACCCGTCAAGTCACGTTATGTTGGATTTGTGCGTTTCCAGCCTGCTAGAAACGACTGTCTGCAACTGGCAGGCAATGTTTGTTTGTCGTCACGTACTGTCAGGGACAAAATCCTCATAAAATATGGGAAGTCGCTTATACAGGGGACCATGGGTTGGGCGATCGTTTGCTCTTACTTGGGTGATATTCCGCGTGAGGACTGAGCCTTGCACTCCGCTATGATAAAATTTTTCAGCGATGGTATCTGTATAGTCGGCTATATAGGCCATCCTTGTAGCTTCGTGAATTTCGGTTATTCTGGTGTATCTGTCAGCCGATAGGACGCCTCTTAGGAACCTATTTTGGGTCCTTTGAACACGTCGTCTAGTGGAATCACAGACAGAGTGCCAGACAGGGGAGGCGTAGGTCAGTATGGGCCTTATGGTGGAGGTGTAGAGCAGAAGTTTATTTCGAGGTGATAGGAAAGAATTTGGCGCCAGAAGAGAGTACAACTTTCTTCGGGCCATGGCAGTCTTTTGTACAGCATAGTCAACATGCTTATTGAAATGGAGTCGGGCGTCTAGTTTGAATCCCAGGTATTTCACCTCTTTTGCTGGTTTGATAGGAGTATTTTGGAGCACGAGTGGTGATAAGATTTTTTTGTTAGTGAATTTGCGCGAAAAGATAATAAGTTCCGTCTTCCTGGGATTCACTTTAAGTTTCCATTTGTCAAAATACGGCGTCAATAAACTCAGGTGATGTGCAATGCGAGATTTCGCAGCCTGAGCATAAAAAGACGATGCTTAGATAGCCGTATCATCAGTGTATAGTGCTATTTTTGTAGTGGGAAGTTTTGGAATGTCTGCTGTGTACAATGTATACAGCAGCGGCGAAATAACTGTACCTTGTGGTACTCCTGCCGCGATGCGTCTTTTGGCAGAAGTGGAATTCTCCACTTTCACCTGGATGGTACGGTTTTTTAGGTAAGACGCTATAAGGGAAACTAGGTAGAGTGGTAGTGAATGTACGGCAAACAACTTATACAGCAGGCCTGTGTGCCAGACTGTGTCGAAGGCCCTTTCCATATCGAGAAGCAGCATTACCGTACTTTGAAGCTTATTAAATGCTTCATAGGCATCCGTTGCGATCCTAGCAGTCTGCAGCGTTGTGTTGTGTCTTGCTCGAAAGCCAAACTGCTTATCCGGGATTAAACTTCGAAGCTCGGTTGCTGCCTATAGTCTCGATAGGATAACCTTCTCGGTTAATTTGCCGAGGGCGTTTAGGAGGGAAATTGGCCTATAAGAGGCGGGATCAGTCGGGTTTTTGTCCGGCTTTAAGATAGGAATTATTACAGCGTTTTTCCAGTCCTGTGGGAAGTGCTGCAATTTAAGGACTGCGTTGACAATTTGTACTATTAGCACTATAGTTTTCCGCGGTAAGTTTTTGAGGAGTAAATAAGGGATGCCGTCGGGCCCGGGGGCTTTTCGGCTAGGGAGGCGCTGAAGACACGATTGTATCTCCGACGGGGTTGTTATATAGGAATGCAAAATCGAGGGTGCTATAGGATACTTCCGTTCTACGAAAACAGCGGTCTGTCTTTCTATTTCGTTACCCTGAAGGGCTGGTTGGACTTTGTGTACTTCTGCCAAAAAGTCGGCGAGCAGCTCGCATTTGTCGCTGGTGGTAATGTAACTCCGCAACTCTTTTTCAAGAGCGGGGACTTGTTCGTAGCCTTTACGTAGACTTCTCGACAGTTTCCACAAAGAATTCTCAAGGGGAGATAAGTTTCGCAACTTTTCCGCCCAGGTAAAATTCCTGTATGCGGAAATGTCGTTCTGGATGTCTCGTGCAAGTTCTGCTGCCCTTATGCGATCGGCAGATTGCCTGAATCGCTGCCAACGCTTCCTGATTCTATTTTTCGCCTTAATAAGGTTCAAGTTTTCCTCAGGAAGGTTGTCGCGCTGCGGTCTGTTCGGACCGTTTTTGGCCAAAGCTTGCTGTGTCCGTTGTATATTCCTGGTCAGACCTTTTACCGCATGCACCGTTCGTTTGTGTGCGCTTTAAATCCCTAATGTCGCGGTAAATGGGCAAATGGTCACTGCTGAGGGCGTCTATAACCGCCATCTCCGTGAGATTGGCGAGTCCTTTGGCTATTCCGAAATCAAGGAAAGATGGGTTCATTCCCCTGTTTGGATAATGCGTTGGAGATGAAGTGGGCATAACTAGTAGGCCATTGTCGCGAACGTAGCTGGCTAGGAAATTGCCAGCTGCGTTTTTCCGTCCAGGGTTATTAAATAGTGGGTGGCTGGCGTTGAAATCTCCCATAAGCAACACCCTATTGGTGTTTAAAAAAAATGGATCAACGTCAGTGGCCTGTAAGCGAGTAGAAGTAGAGTACCCACAGTGGATCAAAACACCATCATGAAGCTCAACGCCAACGTTCTCTATTACTGACTGCCTGCATGGCAGTCTCCTGTATGGGATCGTTGCTTTGATCGCTATGGCCACTCCACCCCTTAGACCGGGCCTATCGGAACGCTCGAGCCTGTACCTCCGGATTGTGATTCTGTCTCCGGGGCGCAACCATGTTTCCACGATTAACGCCACATCGACGTCCTCAGACCCGAGGATCTGCTCGAACTCACCGAGACGACTCCGGAGTCCACATGAGTTCCATTCCCCAATCCTCATAGGACACAGTTGACAATATCAATACTTAAAAATCGAAGCTGTTAATATCTTCATTGAAGAACTGCGCTGAGACTAGGAATTTGTCTGTCTTCGAGACGCAACCCCTCAATGCAGCGCTGTAAAATCTTACCGCCTTGATCACCTCCTCCAAGTTGATTTGAGACGACAGCTCGGCGAATTCCCGCTGGACACTGCCCAGCATGGCCACCGCGTTCCCATTTATACCATGGGCTGGGTGGGCGGAGCTCGTCGGGACAGCGTCGTGCTGCCTCAGAGGAGGAAACTCCGCTAATGAAGTCGGTGGCGGGGGCAGCATGGTCCTGTTGGCGTTAACGCATGTAGAGTGTGTCCCAGTTGTTCATGACCTGGTTTCCTCATTGGTTGAAGTTGAGGGCCATCTCTGCAGCTTTGGTGAAGGCTTTGATGGGCAGCCTGAGTAGGAGGCTGGGTGGGCTCCTCCGAAGTTGGCGCATCTTGCTGCCTTTTCCCGGAGAATCTGACATCCCCGGAATGCATGCGCTCCTCCACATTTCACACATTTGGCAGCAGCTGTGCATTTGGACTGCCCATGTCCAAAAAGCTGGCACCTATTGCACTGGGTCATCTGGCTCTTCGCGTGCTGCGACTCCACTCTCATTCGCAGGTTTCCGAGTGCCCTCACTTCGAAAATTGATTTTTCGGTCTTGGGCAACAGCACCAGACCTACTACCATGTGCTGTCCATTTTTGCTCTATCTCGCATTGTAGTAGGGTGGAAACCTAGCTCGGTTAACTCCACCCTAATTTTGGTCTAAGTCCACGATTCCAGCACTCCTCTGATGACCAATCGAAGCTGCTTTTCTTCTTGCAGCTAGTAAGTGTTATATTGGTACTTGTTGTCAAGTACCAATAATAAAAAACATTTCGTTGTATTAGTCCTTTTTCCTCAAAACGATGGGAGGGATCTCTCCTCTGCTGGGCTGCGTCTGCTGTGCTACCGGGGTGGTCTGCATCTGCTGGTGGCTGCGTGGGCCCTGCTGTCTGGTGGGGCATTATGCGGGCAAAAGTACGGCTTTACCAGTGATCGTCACCCTGATTTTTTCCCGCTTTATTTTCCTTTTCTTCCGTCGGCGATTTGGGCTTTAAAAGCCCTCGCCGTCTGACGAGTTAGACAACTGCCCTCGTTTGTTGATGTTGAGAGAGTTTCCGCTTTAGAGGGCTCGCCATCGGTACCGTCGCTATCGCTGTAAGACATCCAGGAAATTTCCTCCGCTTCCTGCTGCTCGGCGGCTGTTTTGGCGGCCAAAAGGTTCTCGGCCCTGTATGCCCTGGATTTCCAGAACGCAGCCTTGTCCAGCAAGGTCCTTACTTGCTGCTTTAGGGCCTCGACCCTTTTGCGCAGCTCCTCCTATAACGAAAATCTTGAACATATATTCGACTTCAGCCAAATTTTATAAAATTTCCTACTGCTAACTTATCTACGGGCACTTAAATCTAACATCTTTAGATTGTAGTGATTTTAGAAAGTAGTGTTTTACACTCTTTATTTACTGACATCTCTGACTTAACCTACCTTAATCTACCTTAACCTAACATGGGCACATTACCCCTAGTTTTAGACCTAAGTCTATTACAGCTGCTCTTACTACCTAAGCTAACTTAAACCTGGTCGTGGTCCTCCACTAAGGACCACTTCGTGGCGGATAACTAACTTACTTAAACCTAATCCTGGTCCTCTAGGGACTACATGACTGATAGCTTAAGCCGAATTCCTCGAGGGACTCCGTGACGTATACTTATGAGCTAACAATAATAATGACTAACATAGTAAATGTAGTTTGCCTTCTGACTTATTCTACTTAAACCTAACATAGGCACATGCCTAACCTAAGCCTACTACCTCTCTTGCTTCCTAAATCTAACCTAAAGCTAGCTCATGGTCCTCGATGTGGTGCTGGAACTGGTCATCGCATGTGGTCCACGTCTTCTTCTTAGACAGTGTCCGCAGGGAGAGGTCTCCGGTCACTGTGATATTTGTTGGTGCAAGAAACCCGGACTGTGGGATTCTTGTTTTGCCGGGCATTATCCAGGAACTTTGTTGTTAAGTTCCGGATATGCTCCAGCAGGTCTTCTGTTTTCAGGTCTCTTTGCAGGGTGGTATTTCTGACAAAGTACGGGGCTTTGGCTGCTATCCTCAATATCTTGTTTTGGATTGCCGCCATCTTCTTCTTTTGCGTGATGCAGGCCGTGGACCATGCAGTTGATCCATAGGTCAGCACCGGACGGATTAGCTGTTTGTAAACTCTAACCTTTGTTCTCAGGTAGAGCTTACCTGTCAGCAGAGGATAGTAGGCTTGAAGCAGGTATCTTGCCTTCGCTGCTGTGGCTGTCATCTGGTCGTGCCATACCAGTCGCTTGTCGTATATAAGTCCAAGATAGGTTACCTTGGACCTCCAGGTCAGCCGCTGTCCTACAAACTCTAGTATGGCTGGCTGCGTCTTGGCGCACCTGGTGAAGAGAATGGCTTGAAAAAAAAACTTGAAACTCCATTTTCCAGTTCCTGCTCCATTGTTGGACCTGGTCGAGATGTCTTTGGAGATTAGTGGTCATTTTAGGGCCTCGCCCTGCGGCAGTGAGTGCTACGTCGTCTGCATATATGTAGCACTCCGTCTTAGCGGTGGTTGGAAAGTCTACCATGTATATATTGAAGAGAGTAGGGCCCAGCACTGATCCTTGCGGTACTCCTGACATCACCGGTCTGCTGGTTGAGAGCTGGTTCTCAATCTTGACCTGGAAGCTGCGTCTAGATAGGTAGCTGCTGATGAGCTTAGTTTGGTGTCCCGGAAAGCCGGCTGTTATCATCTTAGCTATCAGGGCCTGGTGCCAAACTTTGTCAAACGCCTTTGACATGTCTAGGAAGACGGCTCCTAGACCGTTTCTTTGGGCGGTTTAACCTTTGCTGGATCCTTGTTGTCAGCCGGGTGGCGAGTGTGTTAGTGCCATGCCCCGGCCTGAATCCATGTTGCTCATCCAGCAGCACCTTCTTGTCCTCTATTGTATCCTGGATCTGGTTCAGGATACAGCTCTCCATAACTTTGGCCATCATAGGTAATAGGCTGATAGGCCTGTAGGACTTAAGCAGCTTCCTGCTTGCTCTCTTTTTGGGCACCAATACCACAATTGCCTTCTTCCAGGTGTTCGGGAAGTACTAAAGGTCCATTATGGCGTTTGCCACTGTGGTGAGGTTCTCAATTGTTGTTTTTGGTAGTTTCTTGAGGACCTCATTCGATATTCCATCATGTCCAGGGGCCTTTTTGCTCTTTGTCCCCTTGATGATGTCCTGGATGATCTCTGTGGTGACTTCATTGGCTTGTGTGGGCTACAGTCTTTTCCACTTCCTCTTCTTGTTCTGGATGATCAACCAGGTATACTCTGCATTGGGGCTCCAGATGGTTTGCAAAGAGCTCCAGTTTTTTCTTGGGGTCCACAGTGGTGATTCCGCTCTTCTGTATAGGTGGTATTGGTTACCTTGGTCCATTGTTGAGGTTCCTGGCCAGTTTCCATAGCTCTATGTTTCACTCGTCAGCCTCTATTTCGTCCATGCGACCATCCCAGTGCTACGATCGAACTTCCTTGATGTCTTCTTGGATCGCAGCCTGGACGCGGTTGACTCGCCTTTTTAGGTATGGATCTTGTGTTCGCATGGCTCCGTGTCGTATCCGGTTTTTCTCCCTGATTTTGGCTTTAAACCAGGGAGGTATTTAGCTATTATAATATTATATCCATATATATATATATATATATATATTATATATATATATATATATATATATATATACAATTTACAAGTAATAAATTTAAACAACTTTGACGATACTCCAAAAATATCGAAATTAAATTTTTCTAAATTTAGAATTGACCATCTGAACCCCGAAGAGAAAAATAAAATTACAAATTTAATAAAACAAAATTACGAGGCGTACGAGGTGTCCCAACCACGCCTTGCATTACCAAATTTTCTTTATTTTCGTCTGGAAGTTTGTTTTTCTTTACCTTAGCAAAACTCCCGTAAGCTACAAGCTTGTCTTTCAGACGCCTAAACATAGTTCTACTAGGTTGTCGCCTTTCTGGATATTTATTTAAATACATTTCTTCAGCTTTCGCTTCATTTCGACGACAGAGAATAAAACACTCCAACATATCGTATTTTTCATAATTTGAAAAGTGATTCATTTTGAAACACACAATTAATTACAAACACTTGACACTGACAATAAATTCTGCTTTGACAGTTACCTAGGTAATTAAAACAGACAACGAACGTCACTATGGGGCAATTGAAGAGAAATATCAATGCCTACTACCATAAAATCTTAATTTTGTTAATTTTAATTATTTATCTTGACCGAACATAAACATGTTATACATGGTTGAATAGCATATTTAAAGGGGAATTTAAAAATGCAGAAATTCAATATGGCGCCCATAAGAAAAACAAAAGTTGACTTCGGCCTCATTGAACATAGTGGGCCTAGATTATTTTTCACTTTATTTTCAAATTCACGCTCATTTCTTACCCCCACCCTGAAAATTTCGTTATTGTATCTTTTATAATAAACACGATATAAAGGATTTTATAAAACGCACTTTTTTCTTTTTTTCCCTGTATTTCCGTTGCTATTCCGAGTTCAAAGAAGTTGATGACAGATTATTTATAGGCACTTGATTGCGCAACTTTTTCCCCATTTGGTCCACGCTGTAACTATAACGGTTTCCAATATCTCCATGTACATCATTTTATACTGGACACACTGTATATATAGGCCTTAAAGAGCTGAAGGCCTTCTGATAGTGTCTGGCGAACGTGTCAGCTTTCTCTCTGTCTGTGTAACGTTCTATTCCGTTTTCGTCAATTGTGTCAGTAGTGTTAGTTTTTTTTGTATTGCGCTAGTTTCCTAATTTTTCGCAAGTATGTTTTGCCTTTGTCTTTTTGTATTTCTTTACATGTTTCTAGCCATTGGTCTTGTCGGTATTGTCCAATCGAGGTTTTAATGTTTCTGTTGAGTTGGTTCAGTGTCTTTTTAGGTCGTTATTTTGAGTGCTTGTTTATAGTCTGTACAGTTCTCTCTTTTGTTTTATGAGTCTCAGTATGAATTTGGGTAGTGTATGTCGGTAGAAAGCATTTTTTATTTCCGGGCTAAATTTTCCTATGGCTAGTGAAAGTTGTTGTATGGTTTCTATTGAAATGGGCTGTGCTTGCGATTGAATGTAGTCATGTATATGTTGTTTCACTTTGCCTATGTCAGTTTTTGTTAGGTTTAACTTTTTCTCTATAGGAGGTGTACTGGAGGTAGGTTGCGTATGGTGTAAGTCTATGTTAAACGTAATAGCCAGGTGGTCGGATCCAAGTTCGTTGGTTAAGTTTATGTTGTTGATGGTGCTTGTTAAGTTTCTTGTGTGCAGTAGAACGTCTGGTGTTGAGTTTTGTAGAAATCTTTTAAGCTGTTTCGTTTTGTTTTTGTTCAGATTAAAGTCGCCGATAATTATTGCATATTTATATCCGGAGATAATTTGCTTAAAGTTGTAAATTTGTGCTCAGCATAGAATTCCGATGGGTCATTCTCTCGAAAGATCCAATTTCGGGTTTTTGTCATTTCGGACAATAAATTGGGGTAATTCTCAGAAGTGATTTTTGGCTTTCCAAGACCTAAACATCCAATTTCAACTTGGACTTTTATTTCGCTACCGATTAAGAGTGTAGTTGTTGTTTTCTCGGATTTTCGAACTTTGCTTCTGGAGATTTGGACTTTTGATTTTGTTTTTTTTGCATTCTGTTATTTTGGAACTTTTATTTTGAAAAAACTTTTAATAGTATAAATAATTTTAATGGGACTAACAAAAATTATCTCATTTTGCACGTAAATATAAGATACCTAAAAATACGGATTAAAAAGTTTAGCAAAAAGACCTACAATTATCATATGCATTGAAACATTTACTCAAGTTAATTATAAATTATAAAAGGTATCGAAGGTTACAAAACTTATTATAATGATAGTAAATTAAATCAAAATGATTGTACTATGGTTTTTGTTGTTGAGAATGTAATGGAGGAAACTGTAACTGTTACACCTGGCAGGTTGAAAATTTTGAATACTTGTATTATATTAAATGATAATCCCTCCAGGCCTCCACATCTGTCGAGCCAACCGTTTTTTTTTAATCACGTTAGTGGGTGAGTATACTAAGGATCATAAAAAGGGTAAGGTCCATATGCGTGCAGTGACCGAGTTCTTTGTGTTGATACCACACCCTTTTTGGTGATTATATTATAATTCAGTTTTTCAGTTCGGAGTGTTTTTGTTTGTCTATTATAGGAGTAAAGCAAGTTTGGCTTATTATTTCAAACCGGGTTGTGGAGTTAAGACGGGTCATTTTATCGGACATAACATAATTAGTGGCGAGCGTGACAGGATTAAGGCCGACATCTTCCTGGGCCGAACTGGAAAACTGACTGAGACAAGAAACTCTTTTGAAGAGGTGGTTTTTGTGTTGCTGCAATTCTAGAAGACGATAAATACACCCGGCTGTCCTGTTAATAGGCGAACGTGTTCTAAGCATTTTATCGATATTGTTAGCAGTTATTTTATTGCATTGTCAAAATTGCTAGATCAGCTGTTGGGTGAAGAGACCAGAACTATTCCCGAAATCAAAGTGACCTAGGAGCATTTTCAAAGCAATTATGACATCCTTAAAGTTGTTGATGGAGAATCACATGACATCATGGTAGAAGAGGATGTCTTGAACAAGTAATTGATGAAAGAATTGGAGCGTTGTGAGGAGCACACAAAGAAATATTTGCGCATGCATCTTCGTTATATTGAAGTGACCAAATCTGGTGAGTTGCAGAGCGTTAATTCTTCAGTCGAACAGAACTTGTCAGGTAAGCGTAAATTTAAATTTCCGTGTTAGATGGAAACATAATTCCGTGCCTGCCAGTTTCGGCGCAGTTCGCCAAGGTGCACGCCGATCCCGACATTGATCCCGCCGACAAAATTAATTATTTATTGCAGGCCACTGCCTCGGGAAGCCGTGCGCGGCAACAAGCTTTCCAGCAAAAGGGGATAATTATGAGAAAATAGTGAGTTACGTAACTTCTGTGTTTGGGCGGGATGACTTACAGATTGAAGTGTACGTGCGAAAGCTGCTTAAATTGATTTGATAATTTGATTAGAGACTCAGATGCGCAGTTTAGAAACATTAGGGGTTAGTTCTAATAAATGCGCAGCCATGCTTTTTCCTCCAATAGAGTCATGTTTGCCGGAGCATATATTACGTTCGCCGCGTAATTCTTATTTTAGGTCCTCGAAAAACAGTTTAGGGAGTCTTGAGGATCCAACAATAGAAGACAAATTAAAAGGTCATGTCATCTTTACAGAATGAAGTTGGGAATTATCAAAGAATAAAATTAGCTTCCGACCGGTTTGGTTTGAATCCCGTTGGTGGTCATAGAGATTCAGGGCGTACGGGGGTGACATCAAGACATAGATTAGAGTCAGGTGTACCCACAGCGGCAGGTCTAATTAACGTTAACCCTGTTGTGCAAAATGTTTTTTTTGTGATGGTTCTCAGTAATCATTAAATTGTTTTAAGGCACGACAGTTTTCTTTTGAGACAAAAAGATCTGTTTTCAGTAACAAAAAAGCTTGTTTTTGTTGTTTGAAAATAGGACATCAAGCTAGAAAATGTAGGGCTGATTTAAGATGTGTTATTTGAAGCAAGCAGCATTTTCCTTTGATGTGCCCGAATCTAGAGAGAAAAGCACAATTAAAAAATTTAGATTTACCTAGGGTTGCTGACAAATCTGGCCAGGTATCGAACGAGTTGCTCAATAATACAAATGATAGTAGCCATGTTTTTGCAAACTCTAAGAATCCAAGTACAAAGGGTTAATGGTAGTCATTTTGTGAAGGCGTTGATTGACACTGGCCCTGAAAAGTCATATATTTTACAATCCCCAGCAAAGTTTTTGGGGCTTGTGTCAAAACGTAAGGAAAAAGCTGTGCATTTTCTTTTTGGGGTTCATTAGATTCGCTATTTCGATTATGTCATCCGTTTTTGGGCCAATATAACTCGTCCAGGAGACAAAATCCCCCTTCAGCAGTTCATCATATGCCACCTTATCACCGTTCAGAGCATGAATGGGTTGTTAGTATTCTCCACCCGATATAAGAATCTGCAAGAGTTTTGACTAGCTGCTCGTGGGCGGTTTAGTCTTTTGCCAATTGGGTGAAGCCCTAATATCTTTAGGTGAAGCCTTGACTGTCTTGTGTCACGGACTATAAAAATGTTGTGTTACGTCACTGAGCGTACTCGGATACTTACGACACAGAACCTTGTCTACCGCCAACCAAGACATTGTGCGTTGAAGTGCCTATGTATTGATATACCACCGATTAGAGTTTTGCAAAGCAACTCTCGAATGTTTTGTTAAGACAAATTTAGGACTTCCCTTATGATGTATTTATTGAAGGGCCAGATCCAACGTGCTCCTATTATGAGTGCCTTAGGCCTCAAAACATTATCAGGATACACCGCCTGAATCTTTGACAGACATTGTTCCTTCGAATAGTAGGCCACTTTGTGTCTGTGTACCATACTCAGAGGCCTATTTATTACCCTCTCAAGATATTTACACATTGCAGACGACCATCTCTCTGCCCCTACTCACGATCAGCTCCTGAGCTGTTTATCTCTTAAGCGGATCGTGGGCTCGATATCCACCTTCCATCCCTCTCCGAAGCGATTGAGCGCACCTTCCTGACAATAACGTCGTGACGCTGGACCCGTCGCGTGTGACCTGCAGGACATTTTTGGAGTACATGCAATAGAGTTTCAGATCCCATGAGTTATGGGCTACCTTGTATAGCAATAATGCCGACCAACCGCTAGCCCACGTTTGTGCTGAATATACACTATTAAATTATATAAGCCATTCACCGGTCATTTTTAAGTTAGTCAGAGTTTAATCCCAGTATTGTTAAGAAAAAGTATTATTAGTAAAAATATGGTTTTTAAAAAAGAACCTTCAGAATTATTATTCTTAAGTGGCGCAGTCGGTAGAATTTCCAAAAACACTACAATCGCGTAGCAGTTTTTCGATTCATCGATTAATTGGCAATCAGAATAGTTCAACAAGTGCTCGCGACTGAGGGGACTTGAATGATCGAGAAGTGGTAGCTCAATTACCATATTCTGCAAGTGAAACAGCTTGTTGAGAGTGAACCAACATTGCCGTCGACAATCCTGTTCACCTTATAGCGAAGAGAATGGCAAGATTCATGCTGATGACTATGTAAATGCATTTTGTCAATGTATGTTAATGATTTATCAAACTTACTAGATAAATTAAATCTAAGTAATCCTTTACTAAGCTCTGACTCCGCTCCTAGCCAAAACGAAGTGTCAAATTCAGATATTAAATTAGATATAAAAACTTCTACGTTAAAACCGAATCTCGCAGGAATTCTAAAAACTGGTAATTTATATTTTATTACATTAGACAGTAACGAAGTTATTGAAAAAAATACTGATATTCATAATAACATAATGGCACAATTTAATCGTGAATATTTAAAATGTGTTCCGCAATTTGATGGAAACCCTAGCGAACTGAATAGATTCTTAGCTACTTGTAAATCTATCATTGACAATTTTTATAATGCTAGAGATGCAGGTTGCTTCCAAAATACTTACCTGCCGAACAGTTTAATTCGAAAATTAACAGGAAATGCTAGACTTGTTGTAAATGTACAAAACGTCTCCACCTGGGAAGATCTTAAAATACATTATATAGAAACTTTGCTGACAGACGCCTTGAAAGCTGTCTGAATAGAGATTTAGTAATGTTGAGACAACGTAATGAATCTCCACAAGGTTTTTATGATAAAGTATTAGAAATCTTAAATTTGGTAGTAAGCTATTTTGATGCTCACGATGATGTTGCCTCTGCAAACGTTAAACGAACCGTTTATCAAAAGTTAGCATTAAAAACCTTTCTATCTGGCCTAAAAGAACCTCTTGGCAATACAATTCGTTGTATGAGACCAACAGATTTAGCAGAAGCCATCCAATTCGTAATTGAAGAGACCAATATTAAATATTTGCAAAATCAAAAAATAATCAAAGCTTCCTCCAAAGCAATTTGACAAACCCCGATCACAACCATTCAATAATAATAAACCATTTCAATCAAACTTTTTTCAGCAACCAATAGTGCATAGTAACAATACATATAATCTTTTCCAAAGATTTAACCAGAAACCGGTAGCATACAATAATAACTTTAACAACCCATTTCATATATGTATATATGATGTATATATAGGCTATCACGAGATTTGCAAGGAGTCACGAACAACGGCTTCATCAACACGTGAATGTCGAGGCTCCTCGACAATACCAATTCAGCTCCTCGACAATACCAACCTGACATGAAGACTCAAGAGGGTAAATCCTTTTGAGCTATGTAAGTGACTATGTCAGTGCAAAAGCAGAACATTGTGCGGTTTTGTGCTACACGGCAATTAGTGTAGCTATGTCACTAGATCACCAGACTCTAAGGTACGCTAGTGAGTAGGACCTTAGTAGGACCGTTTGAAGATTTATCCATAGTTAAGTTAGGTTAGAACAGAATTACTCATTGATCAACTTTAATCAGATCGTAATGGTAGTAAATGTCCTACGGGGAGTTTAATTTAAAAAAAAAAACAACCCATTTAATCGTATTCCGAATTTCCCTTCTCAACCAGTTAATATCAGACCTAATTATAATTTACCAACCCCCAAGCCATTTACCAATTCGCAAGTATTTGGTAAACCAAATGTTTTCAAACCAGATCTTTCTAAACAATTTCCAAAACCAACCCAGATGTCATTAACTACTAAACAAAGTAGATTCAATAATTCCAATTTTCAACATAACCCCAATTTTCAATCACGACCCAGACCCATAATTGAGAAATTTATAATACTGAGCTGGACACTATGAATGAAAGTGAGTCATACGAGTATCCTGATAATTCAGACAATGCCTGTTACATTGACCCAAATTATCATTTCAACTCAGAACCACAAGCACACGAAATTCATGATTCCGATAATCAAGGAACCGGAACAAAATGTTCATTTTCCTCCGGCAACAAATCCCCATACTTAGCAATTAAACCACCTATTATAACATTTAATATTAATAGCGTCAGTGAACTATCATATATACTATTCCCAGAAAACAATATTAAAGTATTAATAGACTCAGGTTCAACAAAATCCTTCATAAATCCTGATATTACAAAACGATTTTTCTCAAGTAACATAGTCCATGACCCGTTCGTAGTAAGTACTGTCTCCCAGTCAGCACACGAGTTCAGTACCCTAATACCTACAGACATATTCAAATTACCAACACAGCAAAATCTCAAATTCTATCTCTGCAAATTCCATAATGTTTTCGGTGGACTGTTAGGTTTAGATAATTTGAAACTTTTAAAAGCAAGTGTCGACTTCGACAAAGGTTTTTTAATTATGCCGCACACCAAAATAAAGCTTTAATTTCATAAAACAAAACCTGAATTCAATTATTGCACCGTCGATGCCAAAACTTAACAAGTAATTAAAGTAAAATCCTCAATCAATAATGGTGAAATAAATATACCCTACCTAAAACTCAATAATAATTGCGAAATTCGAGAAACTCTCACCAATGTAAAAGATGGTTATGCCTTAATCACAGTTTTAAACAAAGGATCCATACCTGTAACCATAGAACTGTCAATCCCAATGAAGGTAGAGCAATTTGACAAAACCTATTTCGAAACTATATACTTAAACAATTTGATGATTTTTCGAATCACCCTAGTTTAATCAAACCAACATTCGAACCAACCATCTAAACCCTGAAGAAAAAGAACAGATTTTAAAATTATGTAAGGAATATTCTGATATATTTTACACTGAAGAAACCGATTTGACTTTTACAAATAAAATTAAGCATTCAACCAAAACTACAGACGAAATTCCAATTTATTCAAAATCGTTTAGATATCCATTCATTCACCGTCAAGAAGTTCAAAATCAAATAAAAAAAATGTTTGCCAAAAAATTATTAGATCTTCTGATTCTCCATGGTCCTCGCCTATTTGGGTATTTCCCAAGAAACTCGATTCAATTGGTAAACAAAAGTGGAGAGTAGTCATAGAGTATCGGAAGCTTAACGAAAAAACTATTGATAAAAGATACCCACTACCACAGATCTCAGATATTTTAGATAAACTCGGAAAATGCCAGTATTTCGGTCTTAAACCGAGCTTCGTGGTGATAAGACGTGTCAGTGAGCATATTTAAAGCAAGGTCGTTTACACTACGGCAAAGAATTTCAAGAACCCAACCGCATTTATCGTTCAGCGAGAATATACGAGTAGAATTCCAACGAAAGGATGAACCCTGGGAGTTCGCAATAATCCGAATCGGATTATGCTTCCCAGGATGGTGGGTTCAAAAAGCCACAATCGAAAAAACGGGGCAGAAAACCGAAGACGACCCAGCCAACCCAGCCAACCCCCACAACGCCAACACCTGAGGCCAAACGAATAGCTTTGGACTATCAGTCTACAACCAATAAAAACCAAACAACAAACAGCAAGACAACATCAACAAGATTTCCCACGTATTCGCACACATTCACAGCGAACGCATTGTCGACCATCACCAGAGTCCAACTTGCAATCAGGTGGGAGGGACTCAACCCCAACAACAAGGATGTGATTGTCAGACAAGATAATCACTTTCTAATTAAAACCAACAGTGAGGACAAAGCAACACAAATTTTACAAAAACTGAAACAGGAAAACCTTATTACAGCATTCAAACTGCAAACGAATAGTAACCTCCCACTAATCCGACATCAAAAGTCAGGTCACCACCATATTACACCATCATATTCAGTCGTCGCCACTGGGGTCGACCTGGACATTGAAGACAGCATGTTTCTGGAACGCCTGGAGCAGCAGGGCTTCAGAATAAGGTTCTGCAGGAGAATTATCTCGCGAGAGCGCAACGCACCCACACTCATGATGAGGTTAATAACCGGCGACATATCCACATACGAAAGGTTGATGAACGACCGTGCGGTTCATTTTTTGGGCCGCATTTTCAAAATCACCGAACGCAAACCACCAGCACCCGTGCCTGCGCCGTGTGGCAAATGCAACCTGTTCAGCCACAAAACTGAAGATTGCAAACAATCACCAAGATGCAACAAGTGCCAGGGACCCCATCCAACATCCAAATGCGAGTCACCACTGCCAACCAAGTGCGCAGCGTGCAACTTAGAGGACCACGCAGCATGGAGCATGAAGTGCCCAAAACGACCGACAGCCCCAATCGTCGGAATCCCAAACGTAAAAATAAAATGTGTAAACAAGCGTACGTCCGGGATTGCGGAGACAACGACGGTGGCAAGTAGAATACACACACCCATTACAACAAATGACCACATCATAAACAAATACAAACATCAAATTAACAAGACAAACAATACCAACAGAGACGAACTACTAAAAAAACTACGAAAACAATTTATAGAAGACTTCGACATTGACACCTCCGTTGTTTTCTTCGGGAACCATGTCTATATCCTAATGTTTGACATGCTCCTGCCCGAGGGACGCTCTCCAACTGAACCCTGCGAACAAGTGAGACAGACAGTAACAAACATACAAGATTCAATTTGAAAGTACTTTACGCGAACATCAACGGACTTAAACCACTCGGTTTAATCAACAAATCGGCAAAAAACCACTTATTTACAATTACATAGAACAAAACGACACAGACTGCTGCATATTTGTAGAGACTAAAACCAAACTAGGACAAACACCAACGTACAGAAATTGGCAGTATATCTATAGGCATCGAAATACCATCAATCATGCCAGGGGCGGGGTCGCAGCTCTCCTAAAACCAACATATAAACTTGGAAGAGCAAATCCAACTTCCCTCAACAACCCTTTGAACGACTGTCTACATTTTACCATACCCTACTTAAACGACCTGATACACATATTTCCGACATACATACACCCACACTCCATCCTAGAACAAAATATACTGACTAAGGCGAGCATCTATAAATATGCAATAATTATAGGCGACTTTAACTTGAATACAAACAAAACGAAACAACTTAAAAGATTTTTGCAAAATTCCGACTTTATAAAACAGCACACCCCACCAACTTTTCTGATGCCCGCAAACCCAGACTCAACACCAGACGTTCTACTGCACACAAGAAACTTGACAAACACCATCAACAACATAAACTTAACCAACGAACTTGGATCCGACCACCTGGCTATTACATTTAACATAGACTTACAACATACGCAACCTACCTCCAATACACCTCCTATAGAGAAAAACTTAAACCTAACAAAGACTGACATAGACAAAGTGAAACAACATATACATGACTACATTCAATCACAAGCACAGCACATTTCAATAGAAACCATACAACAAAAACTTTCACTAGCCATAGGAAAATTTAGCCCGGAAATAAAAAATGCTTTCTACCGACATACACTACCCAAATACATACTGAGACTAATAAAACATAAGAGAGAACTGTACAGACTATATACAAACACTCAAAATAACGACCTAAAAAAGACACTGAACCAACTTAACAGAAACATTAAAACTCTGATTGGACAATACCGACAAGACAAATGGCTAGGAGCATGTAAAGAAATACAGAAGGACAAAGGCAAAACATACTGGCGAAAAATTAAGAAACTGGCGCAATACAGGAAGACTGGCACTACTGACACAATTGACGAAAACGGAATAGAACGCTACACAGACAAAGAGAAAGCGGACGCATTCGCCAGACACTATCAAAGGGCCTTCAGCATATCGACAAACCTTAACTTCGACAATGACAACTGGAACTTGATCAACGACTGGTACTTGAACTATTTTAACAGCTCACCAAACTACACCTACAAACTGATCACAGACACAGAGTACGATGAAGCCCTAATGCACATCAAAAACACTGCACCGGGGAAAGATAAAATTAAGGCAAAACTCTTGAAAAGCCTAACTCAAGAAACACAAAAACTGATCCTAACTGAATTGAACAACTGCATTACAAATGGCAGAATCCCAGAAACATGGAAAAACGGCTTAATAATCCCTATACCCAAAAATGGACTGGACAATACACAACCGAGCAACTTCAGACCAATTACACTACTTCCAATACTAAGCAAAATTTTTGAATACATAATGAAGCAGCGACTTGAAAAAGTGATTGGAAAATATATACCTACCTACCAATTTGGTTTCAAACAGCATCACTCGACTGTTCATCCGCTCTTTATTTTGGCCAACAATATACAAACTACCCACCTAACTGACAGAAAGACAGCTTGCCTGTTTATGGACATTAACAAGGCTTTTGATAGTGTCTGGCATAGAGGCTTACTATACAAACTATACAAACTACACACACCAACATATCTACTACACACCATAAAGAACTTACTAGAAAACAGACAACTACAAGAACGAATTGACAAAACACTGTCATTTTCTTTTTCCCCTGAACAAGGGCTCCCTCAAGGATCCCCGCTCTCACCGTTTCTCTACAATATATACTGCCATGACATATACAATTACAACTTACCAGACAAAAATCAAATCGACATATCGGCATACATATTACAATACGCAGACGACACGGCACTTATTGTACATGACAAAACTACTGAGAGAGCAGCTCAAAGACTCCAAACACTAACAAACAACACAATGACATGGTTTTATAAATGGAGACTAACACCAAACGCATCAAAAAACCAGCTTCTGCTCACAAACCACAGACTCAACGCTGACTCTCCTACAATAACTGCAGACGGCCAAACGACACAACCAAAAAACGACGTAAAATACCTTGGAATCACAATTGACCACAAACTTAAATTCACTAAACACATACGAAACATCAGGGCAGAAACAATAAAGAGAACAAAACACTTCCGATCACTAACCTACAAAGACAGAGGAATTAGCACAAACACCGCCACCAAAATATATAAAGCTATTTGTAGACCCTTGCTGGAGTTTGGACATGTACTCATGACCAACGGAACAAAAAGGACAAAACGTTATACACAAACAACAGAACAAATTGCACTAAGACTAATAACACGAATAAGACACCCCCAAAACCCACTACACAACCCCCCCACCCAACTACTATACGAACGCACAAACATGACAAAGATCTCGGAAACACTCATACAGCTACAGACAAAATGGACAAACAACCCCTACAACTGGACTATTCTGAATCCCCTTTGTCTTACAAGACCAACCAGACAATCCCGCTTCCGTTTCCCTACATCAACGCTACTCGAACACTTACAAACGCAACTGACTACTGGACAATAAAATAATTTTTTCTTGTCATTAGAATTGGAAATTTGATTTAATAAGATTATTAACCTAGAATAAGAGAATTTTCATCTTTATTTTTTATTTAGACTAGGACTACATGTATTAAACAAGGGCAGAAAGACCGATAGGTCGATAGCCTTTTTTAGAAATAAAGATGTTTACTACTACTATAAAAATACGTTTCTATCTTCTGGTGAGCCGCAGTGTCACTGTTAATGTGCCGACAAAGGGTCAGCACGTCTTTTGGTTAGTTCCTGCAATCGTTTTAATAGTCGGCGACGCGACGCCGTCACGGTGAAAAAATATAAGCGCTATTCTGTGCGGCTAGTTGTCCCAAATGACAAAATCTTGTTTAAATCATAAAATAATGGACCATACTGAATCCCCTTGGTCCTACAAGACCAACCAGACAATCCCGCTTCCGTTTCCCTACATTAACGCTACTCGAACACTTACAAACGCAACTGACTACTGGACAATAAAATAATTTTTTCTTGTCATTAGAATTGGAAATTTTATTTAATAAGATTATTAACCTAGAATAAGAGAATTTTCATCTTTATTTTTTATTTAGACTAGGACTACATGTATTAAACAAGGGCAGAAAGACCGATAGGTCGATAGCCTTTTTTAGAAATAAAGATGTTTACTACTACTACTGCCAGTATTTCTCGACAATTGATTTAGCGTCAGGTTTCCACCAAATAGAGATGGAAAAAGCTGACATGACAAAAAAAACCGCCTTGAACACAGACCAAGGACATTATAAATTTCTGAGAATACCTTTTGGTTCAAAAAACGCACCAGCTACATTTTAACAAGTTATGGACTCAATATTGCGCGGACTTCAAAATGAAAAATGCCCGGTTTATCTAGATGACATAATTTTTTTTTCAACATCATGACACAACATTGCAAGAACATATTGTAAATCTTAAATTAGTATTCCAACGATTACGAGTAGCCACCTTGTAAAGTTCAAGTTAAAGCCAACTTGTAAAATTCAACTTGATAAGAGTGAATTTTTAAGAAAAGAAGTACAGGCCATATCATTACACCCGACGGAGTGAAACCAAATCCTGAAAAGGTAATTGCAATAAAAACTTTTCCCTACCTAATAACATCAAAGAATTAAAAGGATTTTTAGGACTTTTGGGATATTACCGGAAATTTATAAATAGCTTTGCTAAATTAACCAAACCACTTACCAAATGCTTAAAAAAGGGTGCTAAGATCGAACATACCGACGAATTTGTTAATTGTTTTGAGATGTACAAAAACATTCTTATAAATGAACCTATCTTACAGTATCCAGATTTTTCAAAAACTTTCAATTTGACAACATACGCTAGCAATGTAGCGCTTGGTGTAGTACGATCCCAAGGACCAATAGGTCAAGATTTACCAATTGCTTTCGCATCTCGAACTTTAAACGACTCAGAACTTAATTATTCCACAATTGAAAAAGAATGCCTATGTCTTGTTTGAGCAACAAAATACTTCAGACCATATCTTTTTGGTAAAAAATTTAATAGCGTCACGCATCACAAGCCGCTTCAATTGCTATTTTCCTTGAAAGAGCCATCTTCAAACCTTTTACGATGGAGAATTAAACTTGAAGAATTTCACTATGAAATTATATACAAAAGAGGAAAGTTAAATACCAACGCAGATGCTCTAAGTCGAATAGAAATTCATACTAAAGAAACTAACGATGATCCTGAAGAATATTCAAAATTTTTCGAATATGTAAAAGAATTCAATGAATCCCTAGAAAAGAAAAGTTAAATAAAAACCTCCAACCAAGTTTTTTACTCACCTGCCAAATATAAAATGCAATATCTATTTAGTAAAAAACGCAGATACATTGTCCAAATTTCTGAAAACAATTTCGAAAATGACATTATGCAATTTATTAAAAAGGCTATCGTTCCAAATAAGCAATTGTTGTGTATATTTTCCTGACTGTACTTCAATTTATTTCAAAATTTCCTGGGTTTCAGTCAATTTTATTGTTTATTATTTAAAATGTTACAAATACGTTTCGGTGTCTTTCTCCACCATCATCAGTTTGTCTAAAATATACATTTTTACATTTATTATCAATTTAAATAGAAAGATTTTCACAAAATTCACATATTAAAATACAAATCACACACATATTAAAAAGTACAATTAGGGACATTGGTTTTCAGGTGATGAGTCGGGATAAACATGTTCGGGAAAAGACTAGAATCTATTGTTTAGAGATCTAAATTTAACTTACATGTTTAGATGTTTCTACCTTCACATTTGATTGGACATTGAAATCCCTATTTTATTCGATATCGAGCGAGAGAACGAAAAAAACCTGTTTATACTTCGCCTTTTCTTTGCATTCTTGGAATAGCTCTGCAATTCCTCAATATCTGCTGTTTACTTTTCACTTACCTGGTCCATTCAGTTCATGCATGCGATCATCTAATTAATGTGTGATACACTGAGCTAAGCTTGTCTGTGTCTGATCTAAAATTCATTGCATTCTGGTGTTTTTTGATCTGTATCATTTCATGGTTTCTTCTCTTATTATAGTTGTTTTCATTGATTAGTATTTTTGTGTTATCGAAATCAAAACTATGTAATTTTTGTTGTGCATGTTGTGCTAATGCTGTTGCATTTTCGTTAACCTTTCTTAAGCTATATTTATGCTCGTATATTCTTTTTTTCAAATATTGTCCTCTTTGACCTATGTATGTTTTGTCACAGTTCAAACAGTCAATCCTGTATATTACGTTAGGTGTGTCCAACTTATCGCTTTTAGGTTTAAACTTTGTGAAACATTCCTTTACCAAGTTGTTTTTAGTTCTTTTCTTTCTCTCTCTCTTTTAGTTCTCTTCTCTCTTCGTGTTCTTCCGCCACAGTAATATTATGTGGCTTCAGAACACTCTTTATTTTTGTGTTTATCTCCGGCATGTACGGTAATGATACATACTTGACTTCACCTTCCTTTATCGTACCTACACCATTCATGCTGTTCCATTTATTTGAATTGTAGATTTTATTAATTATTTGTTTTATTATTGGTTCAAAGAAAGCTTTGGGATAGTTGTTCATTATTAGTACCTTTTTTATTTTATTCAAGATTTTTTGATCTATATTCATAATGTGCCAATTTAATCGCTCTATCAGTAAGAGCTGTTACAACACTTTTTTTATATTGTATAGGTGCATACGATTGGTAATTCAAGTACCTACCAAACCACACATCCTTTGTGTACTAATTTGTTTTTATTTCCCCATTACCGTCATATATAACCGTCATATCCAAAAAGTTTATCGATTTGTTTTTGTCTTCCTCAATGATGAATTTAATGGTCTCATGGAATGTATTAAATTTATCTAATGTGTATTGAACTTTTCGGTTTGGCAGGCACATTATGCAGTCATCCACGTATCTTTTAAAGAATCCACACTCAAAATTCAAATCCGGTATTAGTTTTTCTTCCAGACTTTCCATCACGAGGTTTGCAATTGTTGCAGCTATGGGAGACCCCATAGCTACTCCATATATTTGTGAATAGAAATTGCCATCGTACTGGAAGTAAGTGGACTTAAGGCACAGCTCTACCGCCCCAATAAATTCTTTTTCGGGTAATGATGTGTGCTCCCCTATTTCAGACCATCTATCCCTTATGCACTGTATTGTGCAATCTACCGGGATGTTTGTGTATAACGATACCACATCAAGTGATATTATGCGATGGTTCTCAGGTATTTTCTGCTTTCTTATAAATTCACAGAAACTCCATGAGTCCCTAACGTGATATTGCTTTCCCAATATATGACTTTCCCAATATATTACTCAGCACAGATGACAGATATTTAGACATTTGGTAAGTTGGGGCATTTATGTTGCTAACTATCGGTCTCAATGGGTGGCCTGCTTTGTGAAGCTTTGGCAGGCCATATATATATGGTGCTCGGCCGCTGTTGCAAGATAGTGTTCGTTTCAAATTATCCGTTATGAATTTATTTTTATGCCATGAATTTATTATTTTATTTAGTTTTGTTTGAATATTTGTAGTAAGATCTTTTTTTTCCGGTTTATATGTTTTCAAATCATTTATTAAGGTTAGCATTTTTGTTTTATATTCATTTTTCATCATAACAACTGTCTTGCTACATTTATCAGCCGTTAGCACACAGATGTTTGTGTTTTCATTTAAAAAAGTTTTGGTTTCACATATAAGATTATTGATATCATTGGGCACACCTTAGGGAGATAAACACAAAAATAAAGAGTGTTCTGAAGCCACATAATATTACTGTGGCGGAAAGAAGTAAAAACAACTTGGTAAAGGAATGTTTCACAAAGTTTAAACCTAAACGCAATAAGTTGGACACACCTAACGTTATATACAGGATTGACTGTTTGAACTGTGACAAAACATACATAAGTCAAACAGGACAATATTTGAAAAAAAGAATATACGAGCATAAATATAGCTTAAGAAAGGCTAACGAAAATGCAACAGCATTAGCACAACATGCACAACAAAAATTACATAGTTTTGATTTCGATAACACAAAAATACTAATCAATGAAAACAACTATAATAAGAGGAGAATCCATGAAATGATACAGATCAAAAAACACCAGAATGCAATGAATTTTAGATCAGACACAGACAATCTTAGCTCAGTGTATCACACATTAATTAGATGATCGCATGCATGAACTGAATGGACCAGGTAAGTGAAAAGTAAACAGCAGATATTGAGGAATTGCAGAGCAATTCCAAGAATGCAAAGAAAAGGCGAAATATAAACAGGTTTTTTTCGTTCCCTCGCTCGATATCGAATAAAATAGGGATTTCCATGTCCAATCAAATGTGAAGGTAGAAACATCTAAACATGTAAGTTAAATTTAGATCTCTAAACAATAGATTCTAGTCTTTTCCCGAACATGTTTATCCCGACTCATCACCTGAAAACCAATGTCCCTAATTGTACTTTTTAATATGTGTGTGATTTGTATTTTAATATGTGAATTTTGAGAAAGTTTTTTTATTTAAATTGATAATAAATGTAAAAATGTATATTTTAGACAAACTGATGATGGTGGAGAAAGACACCGAAACGTATTTGTAACATTTTAAATAATAAACAATAAAATGGACTCAAACCCAGGAAATTTTGAAACAAATAAGCAATATTATCTATATTTTGAAAACCCTAACACCTATGAACCGTTCGCAGAGATTATAAGACAACGTTTTAAATGGCCTTCATTAAAATTTTTGAGGTGTTTAACAAAATTAATCGAAGTTATTGATAAAAACGAAATTCCAGAAATCATAAAGAACTATCAAGAAAGTAAAACGAATCAGCGAGGTAGTGAAGAAACTTTAAAAAGAATAAAAGAAAAATATTACTGGCCCGAATTAAAAAATTCTATTCAATCATACATTAACGATTGTGAAAGTTGTGCTCGAAGCAAATACGAAAGAAAACCTGTAAAAACTCCAATGAATGTCACCCCAACAGCTGTAAAACCATTTGAAATAATTCATCTCTACACTTTTACCTTCGAAAAATGCACATTCCTAACAATAATAGACAGTTTTTCTAAATACGCTCAAGCTTATCAATTGAAATCCCTCCATTCAACAGAAATTGTTAACAATCTACTAATATATTTTTCCCATCATGGAACTGAATTTAAGAATACAGTTGTCACAGTATTAACCCACAACTATCATATATCACCACTATTACCCTTCACAAAATAAAAGTTCATTTTTGTTTCCCACATAACCCAGAATCTAATGGTGTATTTGAACGATTACATTCAACCCTTACAGAACACACCAGATTACTAAATAATCAAACGTTTGCTAATTGTCCAGTGGACCAGAAAATGGTATATTCCATTCTTGCGTACAATCACACAACCATTCGGCAACCAATTTCAAACCCATTCAAATTATACAAGGACATATCACCACTAACGATATATTTAATCAAAAATTAGATCAACTACTTTTAACTGACTATGTCAATGAACACAAAGAAAAGTCCAAAATTCTTTATAACGAAATAAATAAAAAACTTAGAGATAAAAAGGAACATTTAGCATTAAGACTTAATAAGGGTAAAGACAACCCTGAAGATGACAAAGAAAAAGACAGGTCAAACTGACACCAAAAGAAAAATACATCTTTCAAATATTAAGAAACCTCTAAAACACAAATACAACTTTAATTAACTCATCCTTGTCTCTTTCAGAATGTTGCACATGACATAAGCACTCGAAGGGGCTGACAAAATAACACTCAGAAAAATCACAGACAACCCCGGACTAATTCCTATAAAACTCGGAAACACAAAAGTAAAAGAATACACTTACACACTAATACACTTCTTTGATCTAAATCAAATTATTATAGAAATAAACAAATTAAACTTAAAATCAAATCAATTAACGGAAAAGGTAACATCTAATGATGCATATAAAATGGAAACATCAAACTTTTTAAAAATACTTTCACTTATTCAAGAAAGAGTTGAATCTAAAATTAATGAATTAATTCCACATCCACAGCGACTAGGGACAGCGAAAAAGGGATGTATGATTAATGTTGTAGGATCAATTTTAAAATCAATAACAGGAAATTTAGATTTCGCAGACGGAGAACGTTATAATTATTTAATTAATGAACTACAAAATAATCAAAATAAACAGCCACAAATATTCTCAAAGAGAACGCCTATTTCTCTAACTCTGATAAATAAAATTAATGAAACCATTAATAAAATATCTCATAATGAAAAATTGCTTGAATCAAAATTAAGTCAAATAGCATTATTTGTTAATAAAAATATTGTAAGGTTTTCTAACCTTAGCTGCAGTAAGTTATTGCTTCACTTTCTGAATTGAAATGAATCTAACTTCAATTTAATTATTGAATTTTTTGACGATTCTACTAGTTGGTTACACCAGATACCAAATTTTCTACACACTCTTGTTTCTTTCTCGACGACAACCACTTCCCTTTTTGCGCCACCTACAGCCAAACACTGTCCCTGATGAGGTGTTGCCGCAGTGACTACATTTTCTGATAATTACTACCAAATATTTATAAAGAAAATTTTAACTACATTAAAGATACAATAAATAAAGTAATAAATCTATACGAAATAATTGACTTCATGTTGCAAGATATAGGGAACGCTATAACCTTCTCTAAACTAAAGAGATTATATCCAGTATTATAAAAACCAATGATCTATTAGTAGAGTTACAGCATATACAAAAAAACCGTTAATACCAAAAGAATGCCTGTAGAAGTTTCATTAGAAAACATAATGCTTTTTGAGAAAATAATAAAGGTAGATAGTTTCATCTTAAACAATAAAGTAACATTCTTGTTACGCATTCCAATAACCTATACTTACGAATTCGAATATTTTCATTTATATTCAATACCTATCTATAAACAGAGCTTATTCAAGGTAATTCCTCCAAAAAATTAATTCTTAATCAAAAACGAATTGCATTTCTCATATCAAAAGGCTGAATTCCCAAATTTAAGAGATCACTATTATCTCTGTGATCAAGCTGATCTAAAAGAAAAAGGACAAAACGACTCCTGCACAATCCAATTGATGGGTGCTAATGGAAACACCCCCAATCGCCAACAGATAGAAGTAAAAATAACTACCCCTATATTCAACCAGTTAGACGACTCCAGCCATTGGGCCCTCATCTTACCAAAGGATGAACGTATCCATTTGAATTGTCCAGTACATGAAGAACATTTGAAGCTAATCGGAACTTATATTGCCCATGTACCAATAGTATGCAGCATTACTTCCAGCAGACTTCAATGATGAACTCAAAGAACTACCGCTACTGAACCTCAGCGTACACAGCGAAGACATCAAGCTGGATGACCTTTTCAAAATCAAGAACCGCATCGAAAACATAAACTCAAATTTATTATCAAACAGTGTATAAGATTCAAAACCGAGTATATGAACCATTTGTGTATATATACTAATCACATTATTGGTTTCATATTTGGCTTATAAAAAGCTGAAATCCACCCGATGTTTATTCCAACATGCCAGAGGAGCCATTCCAGAAGAAAACGTTCAGCTTCCCAACCAATGCGTGTAAGCTGAATCTACGAGGGGAGGAGTTATGGGCCACCTTGTATAGCAATAATGCTGACCAACCGCTAGCCCACGTTTGTGCTGAATATACACTATTAATTTATATAAGCCATTCACCGGCCATTTTTAAGATAGACAGAATTTAATCCGAGTATTGTTAAAAAACGTATTATTAGTAAAAATATAGTTTTTAAGAAAGAACCTTCAGAATAAGTATTTTTAAGCCATGTATCCTGCCCTACAACGTCGCTCTTCGGGAGTGGTTTGATGGTATACCCCTTATAGGAAGAAGTTTTCCCTTAAGTTGGATGCATTTATCGTAATCGCCACCGGACCAGAATGGGGCCGGTCTCAATACCCAGTCCCCACCAGGTACTCACCCCACCATGGAGCAGACCGTTGCGTGAGTATCCCTCATCAAGCTGTCTACTCAACTCATCACCAATATGGCGGCCGGATTTTCCAAGATCACCGGTCCATGCAGTCAATTTCGCCATAAGGTTTGAAACATAAGGAAGTGCTGTCCTCAGAGCCATAGTGACCTGGTCCGGGTTTTGATGAAGGACCTAATTATACCGATGCAGCATGATCATCGGTACATGCTTCCATCCCAGAGCTGACCATCACATCCACCTGCTCCAACAGTTTGATGATGATAGTTCGAGTTTGCAGCTGATCTAGCAGTTTGAGGATTAGAAAATCTCTTATCAACTCAAGATTCTGATGCGGCTTCAGAGGCGCTGCCTTAACCCTGTCGATTTTAGCCTGAAATCGGGTAGTATCCAGAGATGCCACTCCCTCATGACTAAACTGCTTCCCGAGGTATTTGAGGATTTTCCCGGGACCTATCTGCGCTCTTTTAGATGGAAAATGAGCTTTGTTAGTGTATATCTGTGCTAGTTGCCTTTATTAACTTTAATAGAAAGGACTGCTGGCTTTTTAAAATTAATATCCATACCTCTGTTGTTGAAGAAATTATGGGCAACTTGCAATAATCTGATGATGATGACCCCTACTGATGCCAATCTCGGGAGCTTTGCACTGCCCAACCTCAGTCTTTGTGATGATATTTTTGTACGATTCCACTATATACTGTTGTGGTAGGGGACTGATGCCCACTATTTTCATACCTCTTCTTACGGATTCTTGCGAAACCATATCAAATGCTCTTCTCAGATCTAATGAGATGAAAAAATAGTGGCTTGTGGCTGGCGCGCTGCTGCTTGATCAATGCATGTAAGTGAGGTTATTCAGCGGAACACCATCAATCGCCCTAAATCCTCTTAGTTGGCTACTTCATCCCAGTATGCTGTGGAAGAGTCGTACTATTGTCGATTATAAAGTCAAGTGCCTGTAATTCCCTACTTCCTTCGAATCTCCACCTTTCTGTAGGAGATAGATAGATAGATAAAAATTTATTGAACATTCCCATTAATAAAACTCACAAACAAAGTTAAAAAACATAACTCCCATGTCTAGCCAGATGTTCGGCCGGTTGCTCTTTGCCCATGATCTAAATAGGCGCGCTAAGTCGTCCATTACCTGGGCAGTGCCCTAACATGGACATTCCCGAGCTAGCCATACGCACGACAACGTCAGGAGATAGTCTTGAAGTGGCGGTTTTGGTTTTATTCGAGGGGCATTCATTAAGGAAAAAAGGTCTTCCTGAAGGGAAGCCAAAAACCCCTTTTGCTTCGACCTTTAGTTTGATACTGTCAGCCGTGGCGTTAACCGCCGGCAGTTTCAACTAGGTGACCAAATCCTTCCTCCCCCCCCCCGCCCCGATCGGTGCAAGGACCAGCCCACACCAACCAGAACGAGGCAGGACGAACCCGTCAAGTCACGTTATGTTGGATTTGTGCGTTTCCAGCCTGCTAGAAATGACTGTCTGCAACTGGCAGGTAATGTTTGTTTGTCGTCACGTACTGTCAGGGACAAAATCCTCATAAAATATGGGAAGTCGCTTATACAGGGGACCATGGGTTGGGCGATCGTTTGCTCTTACTTGGGTGATATTTCGCGTGAGGACTGAGCCTTGCACTCCGCTATGATAAAATTTTTCAGCGATGGTATCTATATAGTCGGCTATATAGGCCGTCCCAGTAGCTTCGTGCATTTCGGTTATTTTGGTGTATCTGTCAGCCGATAGGACCCCCCTAGGAACCTATTTTGAGTCCTTTGAACACGTCGTCTCGTGGAATCACAGACAGAGTGCCAGATAGGGGAGCCGTAGGTCAGTATGGGCCTTATGGTGGAGGTGTAGAGCAGAAGTTTGTTTTGAGGTGACAGAAATGAATTTGGCGCCAGAAGAGAGTACAACTTTCTTCGGGCCATGAAAGTCTTTTGTACAGCGTAGTCAACATGCTTGTTGAAGTGAAGTCGGGCGTCTAGTTTGAATCCCAGGTATTTCACCTCTTTTACTGGCTGGATTGGAGTATTTTGCACCATGAGTGGCGATAGGATTTTATTGTTAGTAAATTTGCGCGAGAAGATAATAAGTTCAGTCTTCCTGGGATTCACTTTAAGTTTCCATTTATCGAAATACGGCGTCAATAAACTCAGGTGATGCGCAATGCGAGATTTCGCAGCCGGAGCATAGAAAGACGATGTGTAGATAGCCGTATCATCCGCGTATTGTGCTATTTTTGTAGTGGTAAGTTTTGGAATGTCTGCTGTATACAATATATACAGCAACGGCGAAATCACTGTGCCGTGTGGTACTCCTGCCGCGATGCGTCTTTTGGCAGAAGTGGAATTCTCCACTTTCACCTGGATCGTACGGTTTTTTAGGTACGACGCTATAAGGGAAACTAGGTAGAGTGGCAGTGAATGTACGGCAAACAACTTATACAGCAGGCCTGTGTGCCAAACTGTGTCGAAGGCCCTTTCCATATCGAGAAGCAGCATTACCGTACTTTGAAGTTTATTAAATGCTTCATAGGCATCCGTTGCGTTCACCGATTGTGTTGTGTCTTGCTCGAAAGCCAAACTGCTCATCCGGGATTAAACTTCGAAGCTCGGCTGCTGCCTGTAGTCTCGATAGGACAACCTTCTCGGTTAATTTGCCGAGGGAGTTTGGGAGGGAAATTAGCCTATAAGAGGCGGGATCAGTCGGGTTTTTGCCCGTGTTTAAGATAGGAATTATTACAGCGTTTTTCCAGTCCTGTGGGAAGTGCTGCAATTTAAGGACTGCGTTGACTATTTGTACTATTAGCACTATAGTTTTCCGCGGTAAGTTTTTGAGGAGTAAATAAGGGATGCCGTCTGGCCCGGGGGCTTTTCGGCTAGGGAGGCGCTGAAGACACGATTGTATCTCCGACGGGATTGTTATATAGGAATGCAAAATCGAGGGTGTCATAGGATACTTCCGTTCTACGAAAACAGCGGTCTGTCTTTCTATTTCGTTATCCTGAAGGGCTGGTTGGACTTTGTGTACTTCTGCAAAAAGTCGGCGAGCAGCTCGCATTTGTCGCTGGTGGTAATGTAACTCCGTCCCTCTTTTTCAAGAGCGGGGACTTGCTCGTAGCCTTTTCGTAGACTTGTCGACAGTTTCCACAAAGAATTGTCACGGGGAGATAAGATTCGCAATTTTTCCGCCCAGGTAAAATTCCTGTATGGCGAAATTTCGCTCTGGATGTCTCGTGCAAGTTCTGCTGCCCTTATGCGATCGGCAGATTGCCTGAATCGCTGCCAACGCTTCCTGATTCTATTTTTCGCCTTAGTAAGGTTCAAGATTTCCTCAGGAAGGTTGTCGCGCTGCGGTCTGTTCGGAACTTTTTTGGCCAAAGCTTGCTGTGTCCGTTGTATTTTACTGGTCAGACCTTTTACCGCATGCTCCAGGAATTCGACAGTATCGATCTGGCTCGGAATACACGTCAGGTCTTGTAGTCGTTTCCGATATTCGCGAAAATCGAAATTTTCGTATGAATATCGAAAGTCATTCGTTTGTGTGCGCTTTAAATCCCTAATGTCGAGGTAAATGGGCAAATGGTCACTGCTGAGAGCGTCTATAACCACCATCACCGTGAGATTGACTATTCCGAAGTCAAGGAAAGATGGGTTCATTCCACTGTTTGGATAATGCGTTGGAGATGAAGTGGGCATAACTAGTAGGCCATTGTCGCGAACGTAGCTGGCTAGGAAATTGCCAGCTGCGTTTTTCCGTCCAGGGTTATTAAATAGTGGATGGCGGGCGTTGAAATTTTCCATAAGCAACACCTTATTGGTGTTTGAAAAAAATGGATCAGCGTCAGTGGCCTGTAAGCGAGTAGAAGTAGAGTACCCACAGTAGATCAAAACACCATCATAAAGCTCAACGCCAACGTTCTCAATTACTGACTGCCTGCATGGCAGTCTCCTGTATGGGATCGTTGCTTTGATCGCTATGGCCACTCCACCCCTTAGACCGGGCCTATCGGCACGCTCGAGCCTGTACCCCCGGATTGTGATTCTGTCTCCGGGGCGCAACCATGTTTCCACGATTAACGCCACATCAACGTCCTTAGACCCGAGGAACTGCTCGAACTCACGGAGACGACTCCGGAGTCCACATGAGTTCCATTCCCCAATCCTCATAGGACACAGTTGACAATATCAACTGCGCTGAGACTAGGAATTTGTCTGTCTTCGAGGCGCAACCCCTCAATGCAGCGCTGTAAAATCTTACCTCCTTGATCACTTCCACCAGGTTGATTTGCGACGACAGCTCGGCGAATTCCCGCTGGACACTGCCCAGCATGGCCACCGCGTTCCCATTTATACCATGGGCTGGGTGGGCGGAGCTCGTCGGGACAGCTTCGTGCTGCCTCAGGAGGAAACTCCGCTAATGAAGGCGATGGCGGGGGCAGCATGGTCCTGTTGGCGGGACTTGGCGCCATGGTCCTGCTGCTTAGGGGTGAAGGGTGCATCGGGCCAGGGGCTCGACTGACCCCAGGCTCGCCTCGTTGGAAGAGGAGCAGGGACGAAACGCTGCCTCTCCGCCGGGACTTGCGTCTGTTTGTATATGTAGACTGGGCAAGCCTCGTCAAAGCTACGACGAGGCCCACCGCAGTTAGCGCATTTTAGTGTAGCTCCAACGGGGCAGGCGGTGATTTCATGCCCCCCAGCGCATCGGGAGCATTTAAAGTCCCGGTGGCAGTTCCCGGAGACATGGCCCCAGCCCTGGCATCGACGACACTGTGTCAGGGTTTTCCGGTTTTTGCGGGTTTCCCACGAAACCCTGACACTGCACATCACCCTGGCCTCGGTGTTAAGCCTTCGGAGGGTTGCCTTGTCGCTAGTGAAGACCAGGTAGAGCGGCCTGAAGAGTGTCTTCATTTTAAAGACACTTCTCACCTCCAGTCCTTGGTCTGCCAGATCCTGCTTTATGGCAGTCGGATCGACATTCCCCTCCAGGCCCCTCAGGACGAACGCGTGTGTTTTTTCCGACGAAGGGGCGTAGGTGTGGAACTGGCTCTTGTCCTCCTCCAGGGATCGTTTTACCGCCGCCCAGTCCATAATGCTGCTGCAGTACACAATTAACGAAGCCTTCGTGTACTTCAGCGTGAAAGGCTGACTGGTGATTGTTTTTAGGCACTACCAATCAGCATTGTGTGATTGCTGGGTTTTCCAGCGATCACAATTGGCGGCGGCTTTTCTGCCTTCTTGGGCTTGTTTGCAGTTGCTGCAGGGCTCTCAGCAATCGCTTCCCGTTCAGTCCCTAAGCTGGAGTTGGGAAGTGTTGGAGGCTCAACTACGATTGGCGGCTGGATGGGCGTGAATCGGTTTTTCAGCATCATGGAGGCCTCTGGAGCAACAATCAGCGTACTCCGCGCTACAGTCTTTCGCGGGACGACGAATCCGTCATCTGCTGCGCCCGTTGAAGTCGCCTGCTACACCCCTACAGCTTCCTCCATCGCTGATTTTTTTGGAGCCGGGGTTGGTGACGCTGATGATGTTGGGTCAGACTTGGGCACCCTACCCCTGTTTTTGGTCCTGGGCCTAAGAAAGTAACTCACTTGGGAGCCCTGATCCGACTCGGATTCCAGAGAGATTCCGGGATTCATCACACTTATCGCGCAAACTCGGTAGTTGCCCGATAAGGAATGTTTTAAATGTTGTTATGAATTTCACTTCTAACTATAATTATTTTATCTCGGGCGTGAGTTAGAGCAAGAGCTAGTACTTTGCGGCTAGTGAACAATTTTTGAAACGCTCAATGGACAATACAAAATTACGCACACTCAAATTCAACTGCACAACTAATGTATTTAAAGAAGTTAACAATTTTACTGAGAGAAAGAAAAGTAAAAAAATATATAAATTTACTTAGAGTGTATCACTCGGATATTTTTGGTAGCACCCTTAATCTATGGATACCTTAACTTCAATCAAGCCTGGATGGTGAAGGGGAAGGATCCTAAGGGGGACCGGCTGGAGTGATCACTTCAGTCAATGGCCTCGCAGGTCTTCCAATGGGGATCGGTCGTGATCATAACTAACAAAAAATCCACAGTAAAGGGGTACCAAAATAATTAAGGAAATCACTCAGGTCCGACTGTGAATCGCAACTAAAGTCAAAAACAAAATGAACTGAATGCAGTCGAACTTGAATATTTCAGCACAAGCAGTTAACTATAAAACGTTAATAATTCCAATTATAAAAAAATTCTGTCATAAAAAAACTGATAAAAAAAACAAAAGTCTTCACCAAAAGTTGGGCGCCAGCATGCTTCCAAGTAGCATACAACTTCTACCAAACTGGAAAACACCAGAACTAGCCTCAACGTCAAAAATCCAACGGTCCCGCTGAGGTTCCCCAAAAGAGCTGGTTTTGAATTGCTCCACGGATCTCGGATCAATTCCACGTGGTGATAGCGGAAATCATGGATTCGTCTATCTGGTTCTTGGGTCTCAAAATTTCAACTCGCCGATTATATGATCACTTTTCCCAGTGGAAAGGAAGGCCTCTTGCAACCAATGCCACCATCAATGAATTTCTCGATTCTAAAATTCTTAAAAACCGACCATGCGGTAGCGCTGAACACAATGAAAATCTCAAAGCCCGACCGTGCGGACCAAACTCAAAAATCGACCTGCCGATCTGATCGTCACGGCCTAATTAAAGCTTCAACCACCAAAAATCTACCGTTACACCAGTAGAAGTTTTTCCTCCCCCCAACCTTCCGTTGGCGCAGGAATCAAAAATCACCAAATTCGTTGGCCCTAACGGACACGTAATCCCGCAATCTACCAAACATCTCTTTCACCTGCGATAAGAATCGCCAAATTTGCTAGATTCGGATTTTACAGCCAAAATTTAACTCTATGATGAAAAAACCAAAAGAGATATGCTTGGCAAATAACTTGCACACGCATACCGAGGTCGAAAACAAGTTACCAGGTTTACGGCAAAATATTTGCACGTAACAATGTTATTTCAAAAAAACGCACAATCCAGATAACGAACACAAACTTAACTTGATTTTAACTCGCACGATTTCGCTTCGCAGCACGTCCACACTCGGCAAACAACGATTCTAAACTTTCTATATAAGATCGGCATAAAAGAGTCCCCAAAGTGCGAATGCGGTCAATTTCAGGATCTTAATCACATCTTTTTCAGCTGCCCTATAACTATGATTCCGGGGTTATCTATCTATAATAAATTTCAAAAGACAGGTCTAAATCTCCCCTTGTCCATTCAAACAATTTTGACAAATCTAAACAAAATAAGACTTAACCTGATAACAAAATTTTTAAACACCAACAAAATTTAAATCTAGTCACCCTGAAACAGTATTAGCATATGAAAAGGTTGATTTACGTCATTACCGAGCGTAGTTTCCTGTAGACTCCAATGTAATGTCATCCTGTGTTGTGAGTGTACTAACACCTTCTCTCTCTTAAACAATAAAGGCAGTGACACATATCAAAGCAAGTGAAATATAAGTGGCAATGGTATGGCTGAGAGCCAGACAAAGCCATAGTCACCCCGAGTGAGCTGGCAAATTGCCCTGAGGGAGCCGAGTTATATGGCCATTTCCAATTATCTAATGTTAACTAGAACAGCTTTGTTAATTCAGCATTTATTTTCCTATTTATACAGCCACGTTTGTGCATGTAAAGCAGTCATTAAGATAACTTGCTTGGTATACGTTTTATGTAATTTCGTTCGTTTATAAAATAAAGTTTTTTTAAAAACAGAAGTTGCATAATTAAGAACAAAATTGGCGCAGTCGGTAGTATCCTTTCGGAGTAGTTTGGACACACCAAAAATTACTGTAATAAGAGTCCGGTGTGTGTGAAGTGCGCGAAGTGCCATCTCACTATTGACTGTCCCATAAAAATCAAAATTAAGGAAGCCATATGTGCCAACTGTGGTGGTAATCATGCTGCCAGTTATAAGGGCTGCGTTATTCGTAAGGAACTACAAAAGAAGCTTTTCCCAGCACTAAGAGCTAAGGAAGTCGACAGGGACACACAAACTCAAAGGTTCAATACAGATTTTGCAAACCCATCATAGTCTTTTGCCGGTTTGTTGAAGCAAAAACAGCCTGCAGAGACCGGCCAAGCCCAAACCATGGAACCACCGCAAGCGAATCAAAACGTAAGCAATAACAAAATAGAAGTAATGATGGCACAACTGTTAACCCGCATGGATTCAATGCTCAATATTCTTACATGTTTATTGAGCAAATTAAATGTATAAAAACAGTATAAAAATAGTCATATGGAACGCTAACGGTCTTTGCCAAAGAATTCTCGAATTGAGAAATTATTTAGTTGCAAATAACGTTGATATTTTGCTAGTTTCAGAAACACACTTTACAGTTAAAAATTTTATTAGAATCCCTAACTATTCAATCTAAAACACAAACCATCCAGACCATAAAGCCCATGGTGGCACAGCAATCATCATAAAAAACAGTATAACTCACCACGAAGCAGAAAAAATAAGCGAACTACATTTACAAGTAACAAGCATAGTGATTGAAGATTCTACAGGACCACTCACATTGTCTGCATTATACTGCCCTCCAAAATTCAGTGTTACCAGTGATCAATTTATAAATTTCTTCAGCCGACTAGGGGATCGGTTTTTAGCAGGAGCTGATTATAATGCCAAACATCAATGGTGGGGCTCTAGATCTGTAACCCCGAATCCGAAAGGGAGACAGCTCTACCAAGCAATGCAGAAATATAAGTGTAGCCCTTTATCAACTGGTGAACCAACCTATTGGCCAACTGATCCAAACAAACTGCCCGACCTAATCGACTTCGCGATTCTTAAAGGAATTAATACCTGCTACTTTACAGTGAACTCATATCTTGAGCTGTCATCAGACCATTCCCCACTCATAATCGAATACTCTACAGCAGTAAAATCTGGACTAAAACAACATCTCACCAACCATAGAACCAACTGGGAAAAATACCAAAACCACATACACAATAACTTAAATTGCAACATCCGTCTGAAATCAATCAATGAAATCGAAGACGCCATAGATCCATTACATGAAGCTGCAAATTTCTCCACTCCAAAAACCCAAACAAACGATTTTCGCATAAATCTTCCTCAGCATATTAATTGTAAAATAAATGAGAAAAGACAACTTAGAAAAAAATGGCAAATCACTAGATCACCCCAAGTTAAAAACCAAACTGAACAGAGCCATTAAAGAATTAAAAGAAATTTTATACACAGAAAAAAACCAAAATATCCAAAACTATCTAAAAAGGTTAACTGGAAAGGCTGATACCGACTACTCACTATGGAAAGCTACAAAAAAAAATCAAGCAACCTAACAAGTTTATACCACCCATTAAGAAATCAGATGACAGCTGGGCACGAACAGATTCAGAAAAAGCAGATTGCTTCGCTAAACATTTAAGTTCAGTCTTTAAACCTATCCCCCCTTCAATATCTGCCGAGGAGGAAGCGAAATATCTGTATGGGGAACTGGCACTGCCAGATAACATCAACATAGAAACAGTAACAGCGGTAGAGGTGACGTTTCAAATTAGAAGGCTAAAAAACAAAAAAGCTCCTGGCTATGATAACATTGGAGGTAAGATGCTTAAAGAACTTCCACCCAAAGCAATAAGATTTCTTACTATTATAATTAACTCTTGTCTCCGATTGAGTCAATTCCCTTCACAATGGAAAGTCGCTCAAGTCATTATGATACCTAAACCAGGAAAAGATCCTAGCCGAGTAATGTCGTATAGACCCATTAGTCTGCTGCCTGTAATGTCAAAAATATGCGAAAAAGTTATTCAAAAGAGACTAAATAAAATAATAAATACCAAGCACCTTATTCCAGATCACCAATTTGGGTTCAGGCCAGAACACTCGACAATTGAACAAGTTCAAAGGACCACTACCGCTATCAGAGATTGTTTTGAAAGGAGAGAATACTGCGAGGCCGACTTTCTTGACGTAACAAAGGCCTTTGACAAAGTGTGGCACGAAGGCCTGATATCTACAATTAAAAAAATGTTCCCAACAAAGCTTGCTTGTCTGCGGGCATCGTACTTGACAAACAGGATCTTTCAGGTAAAAATAAATAGCAACTTCAGCCCGCTCCAGCAGATAAATGCTGGAGTCCCTCAAGGAAGCGTACTGGGGCCCACCCTGTAGTTATTGTTCAAAGCAGATTTACCAACAGCAAAAAGCATAAAAAATGGAACATTTGCAGACGATGTGGTCTACACGTCATCTCATACGGACCTTAATACAGCTTAATACAATGTTACAGATGCACCTTGTAAAGCTGGAAACGTGGCTCAAGCACAATAGAATCAGCATAAATACAGACAAGTCAACCCATGTAACTTTCTCACTCCGAAGATACACCAGGTCCCAATTATATTTAAATAATGAGCTAATACCGCATAAAGACGAAATCAAATATCTGGGAATTCACTTGGACAGTCGGTTTACATGGAGACCACATATATGGGCAAAACGGAAACAGTGAGGCTTAAAAATCAGGCAAATGTACTGGCTAATCAATAAGAACTCAGCACTGTCTCTTGAGAGCAAGCTCTTAATCTACAAATGCATACTGAAACCGATCTGGACGTATGGAATCCAATTATGGGACTCTGCAGCAGACTCAAACATTGAAATAATGAAACGTTTTCAATCCAAAACACTAAGAAACATAGTAGCAGCACCATGGTTCGTACCCAATGAAATTATCAGAAAAGAGCTTCAAATTACTACAGTGAAAGAAGAAATAATAAACTACTTTAAAACATACAAAAACAGATTATCGAACCATCCAAATGAATTAGCAAGAGAGTTACTTAATCATACAAATGTGGTGTCTCGTTTTCGGAAACGCAGGAACTTGTTCAACTTGTAAATTTTTAGAATGACTTAACTTATTGTTCACTCAATTTAAATGTTTGTAAATAAATGATCATGCTTGTAAGAGTGCTTTACTAATGAGTGAACACTCACATGTAATTTCTTATGTTAACATTTTTTACTTATTGTCTCAGGACAGATTGTAAACAAATAAAAGGAATTAATAAAAAAATAAAATAAAAATTAGGGATGAAAAGTAAATGAAGAAATTTACTTATAAAGCTAAAGTATTAGAAGATATATCGTATCCGAAGCGAAGAATTAGTTCAAAGCAAGATTTGACTTCGAGTTTAACTAATTTATATTCGGAGAGTTCTACAAATTTTCGGCTTCAATTAGAAGAAATCGATAATAGTAATATCAGAAGTAGTTTAGAAAATAATTTAGAACTAAGAAGTACATATATTATATTGACAATATGAGTGATGCTTTAAGATCAACCGTCACTCTTCTAAAAACCTTTGACGGAAACCCACTGAAATTGGAATCTTTTGTAAATCAAATTAATACTTTTCATACACGTTACTTTAATGCTGACCCATCACAGCAAGAATATGTAACTTTAGCAATAAAATCTAAAATATTAGGTGCTGCTGAAGATTTTCTTTTAACTCGCCCAGATCTTAAAACTTGGGACGAAATTAAAAATGCACTTCAACAAAAGTTCAGTGACCCCATAACTAGAGCCAACTTGCAGCAACAACTAATATTTCTTTCTAAAACTAATGAAACCACACAAGATTATATTCAAAAATTAAAATCTCTAGTTACTAAAATCAATACAAAAATATGCGCGGAAGTTATGAATGCAGAAGCAAGAACTATACTGATTTTCCAAAATGAACTTACCGCAACACAAAACCTACTAGCAAATATTTCAAGTGAATTGCGAACCTTATTAATCGTTCAAAACCCACAAAATTTGGACAGTGCAATTGATATAATAATGATTGTCCTGACTCATCACCTATGAACCTATTGTTTCTAATATACTTTTTAATATGTGTGTAATTTGTATTTTAGTATGTGAATTTTGATAAAGCTCTTTTTTTTTAAATTAATGATGACTGTGAATGTGTATTTTAGACAAACTGATGATGGTGGAGAAAGATACCGAAACTTATCTGTGACATTTTAAATAATAAACAATCGTTTCGTATATTTTCCTGACTGTACTTTAATTTAATTCCAATGTATTTCTGGGTTTCAGTCAATTTTATTGTTTATTATTTAAAATGTTACAAATACGTTTCGGTGTCTTTATCCACCATCATCAGTTTGTGTATATAGTTGCTACCAACTTCACATTTGACTGGTCACTCATCAAGTGACTAGTCAAATGTGAAGTTGAACAAACAAAAAAAGGGACAAAAATAACGGTATAATTCTAGGTATAGAAAATAAACTCCAAAGATGGAAAGAGTACGTAGAAGAGTTATTCGATGACTGTAGACCAAGTACAGCACCAGAAGAGGATCAGAATATAAACGAACAAGATCCTAACATTACCAAGGACGAAATAATCAATGCAATAGAATTTCAGAAAGACGGAAAAGCAACCGGTCTAGACAATATTCATGCCGCAGTTAAAAAACTGAAAATAACTCTCTCCAAAGATTTCTGGCCAAAATAACGATATCACTCTAGGAATAGAAAATAAACTCCAAAGACGGAACAGGATGGAAAGGGATTGCAACTGCTAACTTCATTGTTCAATACAATCTACCGTACAGGAACAATCCCAATAGACTGGCAGCGCTCAACATTTATTACCCTTCCAAAGAAAACCCGCGCTTCGCATTGTGATGAACACCGCATGATAAGGCTGATGTCCCATGTCATCAAAATATTCCTCAGAATAATCCATACCAGAATTTACAAGAAGTGCGAATACCAACTGGATGAAACTTAATTTGTATTAAGCAGGCACTGGTGAGGCACTATGCGCGTTAAACGTTCTCACTCACGTGTTGCAGAGACATGAATGTCAATGTAATCGCTTGTTTTATAGACAATAAAAAGGCGTCTTCTAAAACTGCGTCAAACACCAAAAGCTCATCGAAATTCTCAGAACAACCGGAATAAATAGAGAGGAAATCCGACTAATCACCGATCGAAGGTGGGGATAAGATCAAAGGAAAAGTAGTCAATACCATCAGGTATGCCGACAACACCGTTGTGCTAGCCGAGAATGCGCAGGACTTGCAAAGGCCAAAGGATTATATAGTACGGCATAGTGAAAACTCAAGTCTCCTCATAAATATGACAAAAACAAAGATCATTGCATTTGAAGACCACAGGGGAACAACGTGTTAAGTCACAATTTTTGGGAAAATGAGTTTAATGCTGCAAACGATACCTCTTGGTCTATATAATGCTTCCATAAATCGAAACAGGGGAAGAATGTGTCGAGTCCGTATTTATATCAGAAATAAAAATTTGGGAAGTGGGGAAAAACGCGGTAAGTCCGAGCGGTACATGGGAAGATCGTGTAATGTCACATTAGTCGACATTATACGGACCTACAAAAAACATCATTTATTGCAGAACATTCACATGTGATGGCAGTTTGTTGTTGTGGAAGCTAAATAACTAAAACATAACCTATAAAGGTTTATAACAGTCTGGTGTGTTGGTGTGTCTATTAGCGGAAAAACATGAGTGCAGGAAACGGTAATGATCGTGCCGAAGATCAGACAGGACCAGTAAAGATAAAGTAGAGAATATCGGGCGGTCGTTTAAGAGATGCTACGAAACTACTGAAACTTCAATCTCATATTACTGGTAATTTATTCCAATGTATTCCTGGGTTTCAGTCAATTTTTCACAATTATGGTGTTATGTGATGGAGTCCTGCGTTTTCATCCCGGGTCTATCTATTGGACTCGTCAGTAGGGCTTAGATAGACCCTGCCCTATAACGCTTCCTACGTTCTTTGATGTCTGTCAGCCTTCTAGCAGGCCTCTGGTCTCGACATCTGGTTCCATGCGTGTACTCATATATATCCTAATTCGGTCTAGGTGTGTTCGGCGAGATGTTATCAGCCGTTCTTGTCAATACTGTAACCCATTTTTGCTTCCCTCTCCAAAGCCACCTATGTCACGCCATCTGGTATATGGTTTTGCATATTTATTTATCCATGTGGGGACAGGTTTCTGCGCTTTGGAGATGTCAGCGAAACGTGCTACCGATTTTGCTTTTTTTCCCAAGCATCCATCTATATTTATTTTTCCTGACTGTGTTTTTAATTTATTCCAATGTATTCCTGGGTTTCAGTCAATTTTTCACAATTATGGTGTTATGTGATGGAGTCCTGCGTTTTCATCCCGGGTCTATCTATTGGACTCGTCAGTAGGGCTTAGATAGACCCTGCCCTATAACGCTTCCTACGTTCTTTGATGTCTGTCAGCCTTCTAGCAGGCCTCTGGTCTCGACATCTGGTTCCATGCGTGTACTCATATATATCCTAATTCGGTCTAGGTGTGTTCGGCGAGATGTTATCAGCCGTTCTTGTCAATACTGTAACCCATTTTTGCTTCCCTCTCCAAAGCCACCTATGTCACGCCATCTGGTATATGGTTTTGCATATTTATTTATCCATGTGGGGACAGGTTTCTGCGCTTTGGAGATGTCAGCGAAACGTGCTACCGATTTTGCTTTTTTTCCCAAGCATCCATCTATATTTATTTTTCCTGACTGTGTTTTTAATTTATTCCAATGTATTCCTGGGTCCAATAGATAGACCCGGGATGAAAACGCAGGACTCCATCACATAACACCATAATTGTGAAAAATTGACTGAAACCCAGGAATACATTGGAATAAATTAAAAACACAGTCAGGAAAAATAAATATAGATGATGCTTGGGAAAAAAAGCAAAATCGGTTAGCACGTTCGCTGACATCTCCAAAGCGCGAAGAACGAAACCTGTCCCAACTAGGAAATAAATATGCAAAACCATATACCAGATGGGTGACATAGGTGGCTTTGGAGAGGGAAGCAAAAATGGGTTACAGTATTGACAAGAACGGCTGATAACATCTCGCCGAACACACCCTAGACCGAATTAGGATATATATGAGTACACGCATGGACCAGATGTCGAGACCCAGAGGCCTGCTAGAAGGCTGACAGACATCAAAAGAACGTAGGAAGCGTTATAGGGCAGGGTCATCTAAGTCCCTACTGACGAGTCCAATAGATAGACCCGGGATTGAAAACGCAGGACTCCATCACATAACACCATAATTGTGAAAAATTGACTGAAACCCAGGAATACATTGGAATAAATTAAAAACACAGTCAGGAAAAATAAATATTACTGGTAATGTATATTTTCCTGACTGTACTTCATTTTATTTCAAAATTTCCTGGGTTTCAGTCAATTTTATTGTTTATTATTTAAAATGTTACAAATACGTTTCGGTGTCTTTCTCCACCATCATCAGTTTGTATGTCTAGATGTTTCTACCTTTACATTTGGTTGGACATTAATGTCAACAAAATGTCCAACCAAATGTAAAGGTAGAAACATCTAGACATACAAACTGATGATGGTGGAGAAAGACACCGAAACGTATTTGTAACATTTTAAATAATAAACAATAAAATTGACTGAAACCCCGGAAATCTTGAAATAAATTACTGGTAATGACTGTTAATGTTCCAGATTAAAGTGTTTTGAAAAAATTGCGCCAAATGAAAGGACGAAAATTGTCCAAAATTTCAATTTAATGAAAAGTTGGAATGAGAAATCGGCTTATCTCGCAGGCCTAATTTCTGTCTGTCCAGTTGCTCATCGACGACCTAGATTAGAGGAAGATGCGTGTGACTTCAAACATGCAACTTTTTTTTTAAGGTACGAATAGTTCGAAATGATGTAGTTGTTGAAGAGCAAGTTTGTAAAAAAGCTTTTGTGTCGCTACACGGGTTAACAAATCGTAGAATAGAAACCATACAAACTAATCTTCAAAGGACTGGCAATTTACCTATAGATAAACGCGGTACCCATTTGAATAGGAAACACACACTAAGCGATGCGATTAAAAATTTAATTTATCAACAAATCATTCAAAGGTAGATCGAACCATTATAGTATAAATAAGACTAAACGGATTTACTTGCCTTCTGATTTGAATGTTAAAAAAATGTATCAAATGTTTAAAGAAAATTTCCAGAAGTAAGGGTCAGTTATGAAAGCTACCGCACAATATGTTGCAACAAGTTCAACATTTCGTTTGGTTACCCCGCGTTACCTGTAGCACATGCGATAAATTTAAAATACAAATTCATGCATGCCAAGATGAAAGACTGGTTAAGCAGTTAAGTACAGCATAGAAGCTACATTTATTAAAAGCCAAAGTTTTCTACTCACGGAAGAAGAATGCCAGATTGGACAGTGTGCAAAAATTAGACCCCGAAACAGAATGCATGGATTTTGGGAGAAATTTGCCCATGCCAAACATAACTACCAACGATGTGTACTATAGTCGCCAGTTGTCGTTATTTTCTTTTATTTTACACAGACTCTCAGATTCGGATGTGTTCTTCTATTCATATGCTGAGACAGTAGAAAAAAAAGGCGCCAACGAAGTCTGTCCATTTTTGTTTGACTATATTAATTTCAAAGTACCTTCTGAAGTTAACCATCTACAAATATTCTGTGATTCTTGCTCGGGACAGAATAAGAATTATCAGTTGTTTAAGTTTTTACATCACATAATCCACCACTGTTCCAAACTCGAGTCCGTCCAAACCGCATACTCCATTCGAGGACATTCTTACATGGAGTGTGATAAAGACATGGGTGTTTTAAACGGAAAATTTCAAGCAGAAGTTCCAGGAGATTGGTTTATACATATAGAGAGTGCACGTTTAAAACCAGCACCATTTCAGGTCGAACAAGTTGACCAATATTTAATTAGAGATTGGACAGCATTTTTATCACCGATGTAAGTAAAAAAATGTCCTTTTGCTACACGTCCAGTTAAGGAATTGAAAATTGTCAAGCAACATTCCGGTATGGTTTTTTATCGAGATAGTTACAATGGACAATTGATCTCGTCAGCTATGGTACCCCCAAGAAAAAGAGGAATTAATGGTCCTCCCCTACCAAACGGTTAGTTCTACCATCCACTAGCTACAAGGCTTGGTTTTTAATTCAGTTTGCGCATTTTCATGCCTTAGTTAACATCTTTTTGGTCAAACAGATGAAATTCCCAATTCAAAGGAGAAGTACAAGGATTTGCAGCAGTTAAAGCAATTTTGCAGTCCTGAAGCACAGTCGTTTTTTACCAATTTGCTGCACACGTAGAGTACCATGGTAAGTTTCTTGTCTTTCACTGAATTACGTAATTATTTACTTTATTTTTCTACATTATGGATTAGGTCTACATCAAACGATGGAAGCTGTCTCGTTTATCCTCTTTTATGAATGTTTTGTGTTTCTTTATTTCTAGTGTTGATACAAAAATTAATTTAATCCAAAAAATTCCTGCGTTTCAGTCTATGATGACACTTGTTCCACCATAGCACCTCGAATAACCAGATGAGCCCGCATAGGTGTCTTGGCAAATGAAGACCACAGGGGAAAAACGTGCTAAGTCATTTTTTAAATACATTTCAGTATTTAAAAAATGACTTAACACGTTTTGAACACAGCTGATATTGAAAAATTGCCAAGCAATTCCTAGAATGCAAAGAAAAGACGAAAGATAAACAGTTTTTTTGTTTCGCTCGCTTGATATCGAATAAAATATGGAACATTCAGTGACCAGTCAAATGTGAAGTTGGTAGCAACTATATACGTAAGTCAAATTTAGATCTCTAAACAATAGATTCTAATCTTTTCCCGAACATGTTTATCCCGACTCATCACCTGAGAACAAAGGTCCCAAATTGTACTTTTTAATATGTGTGTGATTTGATTTTTAATAGGTTAATTTTGTAAATGTGTTTTTTTATTTTTAATTAAATTGATAATAAATGTAAAATGTATATTTTAGACAAACTGATGATGGTGGAGAAAGACACCGAAACGTATTTGTAACATTTTAAATAATAAACAATAAAATTGACTGAAACCCAGGAAATTTTGAAATTATACAAGATAAAAGATGAGCAAACCATCCACTGCTTCATACGGTACTTCCGCTGGGGCTCATATGGTAAGGGGTAGGAGGACTAGCAACCCCAGACAATATTAGATACAAAAATTACTTTAATCGTTGTATTTTTGAAAAGTAATTTGTTAATGAATTTTCTGGATTTAGCGCGTTCTTCTATCACTCTTATTTCCGTTTAAAGATTGTTCTTCCTGGTTCATGTCTTCACACAGTTCACATCTTTTGAGGAGTTGCTTTTGTCCTAAATTCCAATTTCAAATGTTTTGTTGTTGGTGATCGAAAAACTAAAATAATTCAACTTAAAAAAGAATTTTAAAAATAGTGTATAAAGGTACGGTGTTTGTTCTTTGCGATTGAAAAGTCGGTTGGTCCTCACAAATAATTGTTCCTCTGAAATTTGTTCTTTAATATTTGACCTCGAAGGCGACAACAAAAATTTGAGTCCTGCGAATAACCTCTCAACACTAACTTGAGTTGCCGGTACGCTTAACAATACTTGAGCAAGCATGTATAACTCGGGATTAAGTTCATTCTTTTTCTTCCAGACATCAAAAATCGTTTCATTTTTCCGTTAGCGTATGCGGCTTTGTTCCACTTGATAGGAACTTAAAATATTTTCAATTTTGTTACGGGCTACAAATGAACCTTGTGAAGAAAATTCGTGCTGAATAATTCCTTTTAAAAATTTTTGTTCTGAATCTTTATGTCTCAAAAAGGCTTCTATTTCATCGCTTGATGAAGAACTAGATGATTCCGTTTCCATATCGTGTTGGTCTGGGTCAGATTTAGAATTAGAAGAATTGCACTCTTTTAAGAACATCAGTCTAGTCCATAACACCTTTAAATGTGCTTTTGCTTTTTCTACTTGATTGTCGTCTAAAACTACCTTATACCAAAAATTGTTATTTTATGAGTAGTAGTAGTAAATATCTTTATTTCTAAAAAAGGCTATCGACCTATCGGTCTTTCTGCCCTTGTTTAATACATATAGTCTTAACCTAAATGAAAACAAATAAGAAAATTCTCTTATTCTAGGTTAGCAATACTATTAAATAAATAAGATTTCAGTGGCAAGAAGGAATTATTTTATTGTCCACTAGTCCGTAGCGTTTGTAAGTGTTCGAGTGGCGTTAGTGTAGGGAAACGAAAGCGGGATTGTCTGGTTGGTCTTGTAAGACAAAGGGGATTCAGTATGGTCCAGTTGTAGGGGTTGTTTGTCCATTTTGTCTGTAGCTGTATGAGTCTTTCCGAGATCTTTGTCATGTTTGTGCGTTCGTATAGTAGTTGGGTGGGGGGGTTGTGTAGTGGGTTTTGGGGGTGTATTTTATGATGATTATTTTATGATTTATCCAAGATATTGTCATTTGGGACAACTAGCCGCAAAGAATAGCCCTTATATTTTCTCACTTTGAAGGCGTCGCGGCGCCGACTATTAAAACGATTGTAAAAACTAACTAAAAGAAGTGCCGACCCTTAACGTCGTGCTTAGTGCCCCCTGTTAATGTGCCCCGGCACATTAACAGTGACACTGCGGCTCACCGGAACATAGAAACGTATTTTTATATTAATTTGCAGGAGGGTAAATGATTATTTTCATTTTCTTGTAAAATTTGCAGTAATTTCTTTCAAACGTTTCAAACAGAACCGAAAAAAAACCGAAATAAAATATTGCGGTGCCGGTTGAGCACCTAAAAATGTCATAATATAAAATATGGGTTCTGTTTTGGTTCCGATCCTAAAAAAGAAACGGTTCCGTTTTGGGTCCATATCGGTTCCGGTCCGGGTCCCTGCTCTGTGGATTTGTTCAGTGGTGGCATGTTGGTGGCGGAACCCAAATTCGTGATCAGGAATTAAATGTTTTTCTATTAGAATTCGTTTCAATCTTGTGAGCAGAGTTCTCTCGAATACCTTAGATAGAATAGGCAACCGGCTGATGGGTCGGTAAGTCTCAGATTCTTCCGGTTGTTTCCTTGGTTTTGGGATGAGTATGATTTCGGCTACCTTCCATTGACTGGGGTAATAGCCTGTTCTTAATATTGCGTTGAATAGGACCATTATCCAATTTACAGCCTCTATGGGCAATTCTTGGAGAAGCCGTCCCGAATTAAATCGAAGCCGGGGGCTTTCTTGGTGCTGGTGTGGTCAACTATACTCTTAACTTCTTTTAATCGCAGTGGTTTAATTGGTAGATCTAGTTGGTATGGACTTTCTAGGTCGCTTCGTATTACACAAAGCTCGATATTAAAATGATCAACTTAAACCTGAGCATACAAGTTCAAATCTTAAAGAGACAAAGCATTCAGGATTGGCTCAAGAGAAATCGGTATGAGAAAGTGGAAGAAATTACTTTTGAAGTGGATACCCAGACGGATTTGGAGGATTTTCTCACGTCGGAGATGACGCGGTTCCCGGTAGTATCAACGATGAGCGCGCGGTCATCAAACGAAAGAAACAAAAAAAATCCGGGATATATAAAGATGCTGGCACGCAGACCGGACAACCGGATGAGCTGGATAGTCTAGAAATGGTAACAGATGTTGAGAGCTGGCAAGAGGTAGAGAAAGAAACGTGGTCAGATGAACTCTTTCAAGCAACTACCGTTATAACCGGAAATCCATGCGAACCTCAAGCAGAAAACATAAAGGTGGTATTTGTAGAGCCTGACGATAAAAACATGGAAAAAAGCATCCAGCACCTATTCAGTCGGAAATACCCAGAGCTGAGGCAAGTTACGGAGGACTATGACCTACTCGAACTCACCTCTATGCTCAGATCTAAAGGGGCAAAAGAAAAGCCGATAATAATAATGGTGTCATTAGATGGGACGGAAGAGTCCTTGTGGAGACAGCTCCTGAAGGTGAATCAAGAGGCAGAACAGAAAGATATGGTGGCAATACACAGGATAAACCAAATGCCGGTCACAAGGCAACGCAAGATGGTGGAAGCTATTTTTTTAAATTCAGGGGTAAAGATAAATTTGTACGTACCTCAATCCCCGGCCAAGGAGAAACAGACTGGAAACGGGACAAGCCGTCGCAGCGAGTGCAAGTCGTACGCTCTGGTCGTCGAGCAGATAGGAAAAAGTTATGAAGAGACACTAAACATCATAAAAAAAAAACAAAAAACAGTGCAGGTCGCAGTGCCATAAATACAATGAGAGAAACCCGCGACAAAAACTGGTCTTAGTAATGGAAAAAGACAAAGACGCAGTGTCAAGTATCAAGAAGAGCATTGGGCATGGAGAACCGGCAGGCACGATGCTGGTAAGAGAAAGCTTGAGCGACGGACCGAAGAGCACCTTGCACCGCAAAGGACTAGAGAGAGAGAGAGCACATGCACCAGAGAGGAGGTAACAGAAGCTCTTGAAAAGGAGCTTGCCGTTGCCCAAGCCGAAGGACAGTTCGGGGACAATGGGACATCTTCGCCCATACTAACTATGGAAGAAAAGCTAGCAGACAGTTTGTTGCTAAAAAGCACCTTGAGGGTAGGACTGATCAGGGCCACCGTAAAAAAAGTGTAAACATCGATAGGTGCTTCAACTGCTGGGGATACGGACATGATCGGGTCTCCTGTAAGGGTCCAGATCGCAGTGAGATATGCTTTCGCTGCAGACGGCCTGGCCATAATAGCAAGGAGTGTCAAGGAGAGCCGCAATTTCCACTCTGTAAAGAGAAAGGCCACTCTGCGGGTAATCGCACCTACAAAGTTTTTAAGCAGGAGCTGCGTGGTGCAAGAAAGGTACAGAGAACCCTTTCGAGAACACTTGCGCGAACCCTTTCGCAAACAGCTGATATACATCCAAATTCGTAAACATCTCATATAGTCAAGCCGGAAAATCTTCGGAAGTATTATGCACTGTGGCAAATTATAATTATACCAAAGATAAGTATGAAGTCAAAGTAAACAACTGTGATACTAAACAAATATCTGAGATCTGTGATAATTTTACTGTGATTTTCTCGAATTTTAACGACTTTGTACTGTCTTTCACTGTAAATATTGTGAATCTTATACCTGCCAAATACAATAATGAACCAGACAAAGGAACAAATTAATAAATTTTTGCAAATAAATCTGAATAGATGTAGGCTTGCACATGAGCTTGCGGTGAGAAAAATGGTTGAGAGTGACATCGATATAATTATAGGCCAAGAACCAAATGAAAACGTTGACTGTATCATAAACATCAATAACAAATACAGCGTAATTAGTAGTGGAAATGGATTTGTCCATGTCGAGCTAAAGGATATTGTTCTGCTATTCTGCTATTTCTCCCTAAATGGGCAAATTGAAGATTTTATTGAACTACTTTCAAATATGGGAAATTATATGAGAAGAGTAAATAAAAATATGATCCTGGATGGAGACCTGAATGCCAAGTCAAATATGAGCGGTTCGAAGAACTCCAACCAAAGAGGGAGATTACTGGAGGAATGGGTTCTGACAAACGGCTGGGTTATTATCAATGAGTGTAACAGGCCTACCTTCAGTAGCGCAAATGGAACATCGGTAATAGATTCTACTATGACAACAATAGGTATAAGTCAGAAGATTAAAAACTGGATTGTCGACACAGACACGGAAAATATGGGTGACCACAACGATATTACATTTAAAATAGTTGGTGAAGAAGAAATATTGAACTGAGTCCCGGATCAAAAGGGCTGGCTTATTAAAACTACAAAAGTTCAAAAATTTATAACTGATTTTAAAAATAAATTTAACGAAAATAATATAGAACTATTTCCAGAAATCCTAATTTTACAAATTTCAAATTAATGGAAAAAAAACCTTCAAAACAGAAAAAGTAACAGTAAAGGTCATAGCGGTGGAGCCCAGAAATTGCCAACCAAAGGAAACTCTGCACAAGGTCAAGACGAAAAATCACGAGAGCCAGGACACACAATGCCGCAAACGAATATACGGATGCAATACTTACCGAATATGAACATTATAAACACAAACTCAAGAAACTCATAAGATCGACCAAAAGGGAGAAATGGAATCAGCTGTGTGTATACTTAGAAAATGATGTATGGCGAAAAGCCTATCAAATAATAACTAAAAGGCTGAAACTACGATCGAGGAAAATACCGGATGATGAAATTGTGAAAGAACAGATCAACAAATGATTCCCGAACAGGAATAAGACAACTTGGGAAGAAACAACAATCACGGAAACACCTACACCTTTCAACCATGAAGAACTTTAAGTCGTAATGAATGGGACGAAAAGACAAAAAGCAACAGGTCCCGACGGAATTACTACGGAAATATTAATCAAATGCATAAATGAAAACCCATATATATATTCTTAAATACATTTAACAAATGTTTAAACAACGGCGATTTGCCAAAGATCTGGAAAATAGCAAAATTGGGGTTAATTGAAAAGCCATAGAAAAACCAGGAAGGACAAAGCTGTTTGACGGCACCGCTAAGCAAATAAACAGATTTATAAATGCTTGCGACAAATTTCTCAATAATCATCGAGATACTAGTAGTAAGGCTTAAAAACCCAAAAATAGTTGAAGAAGCTATGAGCTTCGCTAAACAAGAAGAAAACTTCATTTATTACAAAAATCGACGCAATAATGAAAATAAAACGGTAATTAATCAATTCACAAATCCACAAACTAATAATAATTTCAATACGAATCGGAAAGACTCATACATTTACAGACAAAATGGACAAACAACCCCTACAATTGGACCATACTGAATCCCCTTTGTCTTACAAGACCAACCAGACAATCCCGCTTCCGTTTCCCTACATCAACGCTACTCGAACACCTACAAACGCAACTGACTACTGGACAATAAAATAATTTTTTCTTGGCATTGGAATTGGAAAGTTTATTATAAGATTGTTAACGTAGAATAAGAGAATTTTCATATTTATTTTTTATTCAGATTAAGACTACATGTATTAAACAAAGGCAGAAAGACTGATAGGTCGATAGCCTTTTTTTTAGAAATAAAGATGTTTACTACTACTACTACTACTAATAATTTCAGAAATTTTCCATGACCGCAAATGCACAATTCCACTAATTTTGCGAGACCTCAAATGAATAATAATATTTTCAATCGCAATTCGAATCAAAACAACAGTCGTCACAATCCTTATCAAAATAATAAACGCCGCCGCGAAAACTCAACCTTGTCTTGGTCACCTCCACCGGAACTCATGGATACTTCGTCCATGAATACGTTTATTAATAACTATCGTCGTCAGCAAATTCCAAACTTTTCTACACAGGCTATAGAACTCGACGATTCAAGTAATCAAAATGAACAAATTGACTATCCTGTTAACCAATTTGATAATTATCAATACTACTGTTCACAAAATGAACAAGATTACCCCGAAAACTCAAACACCAACTTGAACCCTATGTCAATGAGGATTTCAACGAAAATCAACCAATTTCAGACTATTATGATTTCACTGATCAATCGAACGTTGATAATTGTGAAATTTTTCAGAAACCCCAGATTTCACACCAAACAACGTAATATTGATCAACAATCTTTCAATGAACAAATTACCTGTCCCACATATTCCAGAAATTAATGGTAACTTTCTGACTGACACATGTTGCGGCAGAAGTTTCCTTAAACCAGATTTAGCTTACCAAATTTCCCCAAACTCAATTGATTCAGAGAGAGTATTCTTTGTCAAAACAACACATGCTACTTCAATGCATAACGAAATAATTCATTTACCAATTTTTGAATCCTTTCATTTCCCCAGACATCACAAATTCTATCTTTTTGATTTTTTTACCAAGATTCGATGGTCTTTTAGGAATCGACTTTGTAACTGGTATTGGTGCTAGTATCAATCAAACAATGCTAACAGAACATAAACAGCAGGTTAAGTTCAATAATATTAAATTAATAATACCACCGGGAACATCTCAGAGTCAAAGTGCCCGTAAACAAACAAAACGGTCAATACCTCGTAGAGTACAAACATTTTGGAAAAAGTGAAATGCCAGCAGCATTAGTAGAAGTTAATAACTACAGTGCAAACACAGTAATAACGATTTCTTGTGAAAATCCTGTGAAAATCAAAATGTCTTCCCCATTCAATGTAGACCAATTACAAAATCTGAAATTAACTTTATAGATAAAAATCCCCAAACATCTTTCAATAATCAAATTGACAATCTTCAAAAAGCAAATTTGAAAAATCTACGATTAAAACATTGTAACAAAGAAGAATACAAATCTATTCGGAACTTATGTTTCGAATATAGAGATATATTCTATTGTGAAAACACACCTCTAACTTTCACAAATCAAATTAAACACAAAATTAATTTAACAGATGAAACACCAATCTTCACAAAAACTTATCGTTATCCTTTCATACACAAAACAGAAGTAAATTCACAAATTTCCAAAATACTTGAAAACACCATAATTCAAGACTCCACTTCACCATGGAGTAGTCCCATTTGGATTGTACCAAAAAAATTTGACGCTTCAGGAAAGAAAAAATGGCCAATGGTAATTGATTATAGAAAATTAAATGACAAAACTATTAATGATAAATTTCCCTTGCCAAACATCAGCGACATACTCGATAAATTAGGTAAACCGCAATATTTCACTACTCTCGATCGTGCGAGCGGTTTCCACCAAAATGGAACGTTGAGAAACTCAAAAAACAGCTTTTCTACTGATACAGAACATTATGAGTTTACTCGAATGCCTTTTGGTTTGAAAAATGCCCCTTCGACATTTCAATGCGTAATGAACAATGTCTTAAGAGGAATTCAAAACGATTATTGTTTAGTTTACCTAGATGATATAATAGTTTTCTCCACCTCTTTTTAAGAACATATCAAAAGACCGAAATCTGTTTTTGAACGACTAAGACAATCAAATTTCAAAGTCCAACTTGATAAAAGCGAATTCTTACATCATGAAGTTGTTTATTTAGGCCATCAAATAACAAATAAAGGAGTCAGCTCTAACCCAGATAAAATTAATGCAGTAAAACACTTTCCTTTACCTCAAACCCAAAAAGAGATAAAATCATTTCTAGGTTTGGCTTGTTACTAAAGCAGATTTATGAAAGACTTTGCAAACATCACCAAACCTTTAACAATCTGTCTAAAGAAAGAAGCTAAAGTCACACATTCACCTAATTTTCTAAAAGCTTTTAATCATTTGAAGAACCTTTCAATCAATGCCCCAATTTTAAAATACCCACATTTCAATCAACATTTGTACTAACAACTGACGCCTCAAATATTGCATTAGGAGCAGTCCTTTCTCAAGGCACACCCCCCAAACGATCACCCAGTTGCATATGCGTCTCGAACACTAAACGAAACTGAACAAAAGTATTCAACTATCGAAAAGGAACTTTTAGGTATAGTCTGGGCATGCAAATATTTTCGACCTTTTTAAATGGCAGAAAATTTGAAATCTATACATATCATAGACCTTAAGTATGGTTATTTAACTCTAAAGAACCCAATAGTAAATTAGTACGTTGGCGACTTAAATTAGAAGAATATGATTATAAGATATAAAAAAAGAAAACAAAATACAAAAGAAGATGCTCTATCACGGATTAAACTAAACGCACTAGGATCCGAATCTCTCATAAATTCACCCGGAGATATCGATCAAGATATACGTTTCTAGATAGAACTTGTAGCGTCAAGGCTAAAAGAAATCGAAAATCCCAAAGGAATCAACATAAATTCCAATGGTCAACTAAGACCCCCTTTTTCAGAACGCAATACAAAACCCCAAACCATCTCAAGTAGTGTTCACATCGTTAATGCAGACCAAAACTACTTAGAAATGACCCTTCTAGATGAAATCATCAATAATAAATCAAGGCAATTGATTATTAAAAAGTCACCTTACGATTCATATACTAAAACAACTCAAGAAGTATTTGATGGAAATAAAATAATTCACGCAACATTGCCTCTAAGCATTCCCAAAATATGTAACTTTCTAAAAGAGTACATCTCCACGCCTACTATGCATATTTACTTGTACTCAAAAGAACTTAGAAAATATTTGCAACAAGTTATGACAAACAACTTTCGAAATTGCAAATTAATAGAATGTACACAACTTATAAATAATGTCAAAGAAGACGAAAGAATTCTATTAATCAAACAGAGACACGAAGGTAAAACAAACCACCGCGGAATAGAAGAAACAACAAAATTTCTAAAAACCCATTATTATTGGAAATCTTTGAAAACTGATGTCTCAAATTACATTAAGAACTGTGAAAAATGTCAACGGTCTAAATATGATCGAAACCCTCCAAATGAACCCCTAGTACTTACCGAAACCCCAAGTAAACCATTTGAAATACTTCACGAAGATACTTTCATCGCAGGAAACCAAAAATTCCTAACATTATTTGACAATTTTTTCAAATATGGACAAGTCCTTCCTTATCATGGCAACGCAACATGAACAAAAATGAAGTAGTACAAGAAATTTTAAAGAGTCACAATATCAAAGTACATATTACTACCCCTCATGACCATGAGTCAAATTCACCTCTGGAACGTTTCCACTCAACTCTAATCGAACATCTACGTCTGTTACGAGATACAGATCCCGATAACGAAGTTTCTAATCTAATGCCTTACGCTTTAATCGCATACAACAATACAATACATTTTTTACAAATTTTACCCCTTTTGAACTTGTTCACGGGCATACATACAGCAGAGATCCAATGAATATGGTCGCTACTCATGTCTTTACAGAATGTTTAAATTCTCATAAAAATAAGACACAAAATATTTTTAATTAAGAATAATAGAAAAATTAAATCAAAAGAAATCCCCAGAAAACATTCAAATTAGATTTCAAGTATATAAAAATTCAGATCTTAGATCAGGCAAATTAAAGAAGAAATTCTTAGGACCATTCACAATAAGGAACCTTCTCGAAAACCCAAAAATCGAAATAGAAAACCCGAAAAATAAAAAACGAGAAATCATTCACGTAAATGAAAGTAAAATTATCCCCGTTTTTGAAGATGGGCCTGTACCCGGAACATCGTCTCAACTAACGTAAAATTCCACAATTTAAACAACTACCCTGGGATGCTTCCATTCAATCTCGGAACAGGAAAAATAGTAGTAGTAGTAAACATCTTTATTTCTAAAAAAGGCTATCGACCTATCGGTCTTTCTGCCCTTGTTTAATACATGCAGTCTTAATCTAAATAAAAAACAAATATGAAAATTCTCTTATTCTAGGTTAACAATACTATTAAATAAATAAGATTTCAGTGGCAAGAAGAGATTATTTTATTGTCCACTAGTCAATTGCGTTTGTAAGTGTTCGAGTAGCGTTAATGTAGGGAAACGGAAGCGGGATTGTCTGGTTGGTCTTGTAAGACAAAGGGTATTCAGTATGGTCCAGTTGTAGGGGTTGTTTGTCCATTTTGTCTGTAGCTGTATGAGTCTTTCCGAGATCTTTGTCATGTTTGTGCGTTCGTATAGTAGTTGGGTGGGGGGGTTGTGTAGTGGGTTTTGGGGGTGTCTTATTCGTGTTATTAGTCTTAGTGCAATTTGTTCTGTTGTTTGTGTATAACGTTTTGTCCTTTCTGTTCCGTTGGTCATGAGTATATATCCAAAGTCTAGCAAGGGTCTACAAATGCTTTATATATTTTGGTGGCGGTGTTTGTGCTAATTCCTCTGTCTTTGTAGGTTAGTGATCGGAAGTGTTTTGTTCTCTTTATTGTTTCTGCCCTGATGTTTCGTATGTGTTTAGTGAATTTAAGTTTGTGGTCAATTGTGATTCCAAGGTATTTTGCGTCGTTTTTTGGTTGTGTCGTTTGGCCGTCTGCAGTTATTGTAGGGGAGTCAGCGTTGAGTCTGTAGTTTGTGAGCAGAAGTTGGTTTTTTGACGCGTTTGGTGTTAGTCTCCATTTATAATACCAGGTCATTGTGTTGTTTGTTAGTGTTTGGAGTATTTGAGCTGCTCTCTCAGTAGTTTTGTGATGTTCAATAAGTGCCGTGTCGTCTGCGTATTGTAATATGTATGCCGATCTGTCGATTTGATTTTTGTCTGGTAAGTTGTAATTGTATATGTCATGGCAGTATATATTGTAGAGAAACGGTGAGAGCGGGGATCCTTGAGGGAGCCCTTGTTCAGGGGAAAAAGAAAATGACAGTGTTTTGTCAATTCGTACTTGTAGTTGTCTGTTTTCTAGTAAGTTCTTTATGGTGTGTAGTAGATATGTTGGTGTGTGTAGTTTGTATAGTTTGTATAGTAAGCCTCTATGCCAGACACTATCAAAGGCCTTGTTAATGTCCATAAACAGGCAAGCTGTCTTTCTGTCAGTTAGGTGGGTAGTTTGTATATTGTTGGCCAAAATAAAGAGCGGATGAACAGTCGAGTGATGCTGTTTGAAACCAAATTGGTAGGTAGGTATATATTTTCCAATCACTTTTTCAAGCCGCTGCTTCATTATGTATTCAAAAATTTTGCTTAGTACTGGAAGTAGTGTAATTGGTCTGTAGTTGCTCGGTTGTGTATTATCCAGTCCATTTTTGGGTATAGGGATCATTAAGCCGTTTTTCCATGTTTCTGGGATTCTGCCATTTGTGATGCAGTTGTTCTATTCAGTTAGGATCAGTTTGTGTGTTTCTTGAGTTAGGCTTTTCAAGAGTTTTGCCTTAATTTTATCTTTCCCCGGTGCAGTGTTTTTGATGTGCGCTAGGGCTTCATCGTACTCTGTATCTGTGATCAGTTTGTAGGTGTAGTTTGGTGAGCTGTTAAAATAGTTCAAGTACCAGTCGTTGATCAAGTTCCAGTTGCCATTGTCGAAGTTAAGGTTTGTCGATATGCTGAAGGCCCTTTGATAGTGTCTGGCGAATGCGTCCGCTTTCTCTTTGTCTGTGTAGCGTTCTATTCCGTTTTCGTCAATTGTGTCATTAGTGCCAGTCTTCCTGTATTGCGCCAGTTTCTTAATTTTTCGCCAGTATGTTTTGCCTTTGTCCTTCTGTACTTCTTTACATGTTTCTAGCCATTTGTCTTGTCGGTATTGTCCAATCAGAATTTTAATGTTTCTGTTAAGTTGGTTCAGTGTCTTTTTTAGGTCATTATTTTGAGTGTTTGTATATAGTCTGTACAGTTCTCTCTTATGTTTTATTAGTCTCAGTATGTATTTGGGTAGTGTATGTCGGTAGAAAGCATTTTTTTAATTATACATGATACATGTCAAATGCTGATATGTAGGTAGTATATAATTAATGCAGATATAAATATGTGATAATAAATAAGTTCACTTTTTTACCTTACGCCATTGGTCCCTAGTTCTTGGGGGCCCATTCCCCGAACAGTTTTCTTGTTGGGGAAACTGCTGCCACAAATCCTTCACTGTCTTTGCTTCGCTCGGTTTTTGTTTTACCATTCACTAACACTTTATGTTCCTCCAAAAACTTAATTAAACTTTTGAACTGTTCACGAGTGGTTTTTTTTTCCTTTTCTGTGTATGCTCCATTGAAAGCGTTTGAGCCATAGGTAAAGAAAAGTAACACGAATGAAATTGAAAGTCATTTTGACCATTTGTCCCAAACAAATGGTCAAAACGTGCATATGTGAAGCTTTAGAAGCTTCGATGGTTTGATGTTCCCTTCATACAAATATTACTCTCTCTAACTTATAGACTATTCGTATATGGGCATCTCACTTTATGCATTCAATATTTCTTTCCTTTTTAACGTCTGTCTGATGACTTGGTCCGGAACGCATACGTTAACTCGGAGATAGAGCACACCTCGGTTGTGCTGCTGCGTTATCCAAAATTTAATCCAAAACAAATTCCTGGGTTCCAGTCAATTTTATTGTCGTATCGTCGTTAGTTTCGGTGTCTTTCTCCACCATCATCAGTTTGTCTAAAATACACATTCACAGTCATCATGAATTAAAAAAAAAGCTCTATAAAAATTCACATACTAAAATACAAATTACACACATATTAAAAAGTATATTAGAAACAATAGGGTCACAGGTGATGAGTCAGGACAATCATGTCTGGGAAAAGACTAGAGTCTATTGTTCAGAGATTTAAATTTATCTTACGTGTATGGCAAGTAAGTGTTGCCTTAAGTCCACTTACTTCCAGTACGAGGGCAATTTCTATTCACAAATATATGGAGTAGCTATGGGGTCTCCCATAGCTGCAACAATTGCAAACCTCGTAATGGAGAGTCTGGAAGAAAAACTAATACTTGATTTGAATTTTAAGTGTGGATTTTTTAAAAGATACGTAGGTGACTGCATAATGTGCGTGCCAAACCATAAAGTTCAATACACACTAGATAAGTTTAATGCATTCCATGATACCATTAAATTCACCATTGAGGAAGACAAAAACAAGTCATTAAACTTTTTGGTTATGACGGTTATATAAGACGGTAATGGGGAAATGAAAACAAACTGGTTCACAAAGGATGTATGGTCTGGTAGATAACTGAAAAAGCGAAACCAATCATATGCACCTTAACCACAATATAAAAAAGTGTTGTAACAGCTCTTACTGATAGAGCGATTAAATTGGCACATTATGAGTATAGAACAAAGAATCTTGAAAAAATAAAAAAGATACTAACAATGAACAACTATCCCAAATCGTTCTTCGAACCAATTATTAAACGAAGAAAAAATAAAATCTGCAATTCAAATAAATGGAACAACGTAAATAATATCAATAAGAAAAAAGAAGTTGAAATCAAGTATGTATCATTACCATATATTCCAGAAATCAACACGAAAATAAAAAATATTTTAAAACCGCATAATATTACTATAGCGGAAAAAACTAAAAACAACTTAGCAAAGGAATGTTTCACAAAATTTAAACCTAAAAGTGATAAGTTAAACACACCTAACGTAATATACAAGATTGACTGTTTGAACTGTGACAACACATACATAGGGCAAACAGGACAATATTTAAAGAAAAGAATATACGAACATAAATATAGCTTAAGAAAGGTTAACTAAAATGGAACAGCATTAGCACAACATGCACAACAAAAGTTACATAGTTTTGATTTTGATAACACAAAAATATTAATCAATGAAGACAATTATAATAAGAGAAGAATCCATGAAATGATACAAACTACAAAACATCAGAATGCAATGAATTTTAGATCAGACACAGACAATCTTAGGTATGTATATCACACACTAATTAAATGAGCTCATGCATACACTAATTCGAACAAGTAAATAAAATATATACACCTGACATTGAAGAATTGCAGAGCAATTAATATTCTAGAATGCAAAGAAAAAGCGAAATATAAACAGTTTCTTTATTCTCTCCCTCGATATTGAACAAAGTATGGATTTCAATAGCCAGTCAAATGTGAAGGTGGAAACAGCCATACACGTAAGTTAAATTTAAATCTCTGAACAATAGACTCTAGTCTTTTCCCAGACATGATTGTCCTGACTCATCACCTGTGACCCTATTGTTTCTAATATACTTTTTAATATGTGTGTAATTTGTATTTTAGTATGTGAATTTTGATTGAACTTTTTTTTAAATTAATGACTGTGAATGTGTATTTTAGATAAACTGATGATGGTGGAGAAAGACACCGAAACGTATTTGTGACATTTTAAATAATAAACAATAAAATTGACTGGAACCCAGGAATTTCTTTCTGATTAAATTGAAATACAGTCAGGAAATATACACAGTAGTTATCGAAAATGTTATCTTGAACTGTTAAGTTGCCATAACTTGTGGACGTTAAAAATAGCATTGATGATACAGCACAGGGCTGAATATCAGGCGAAATAAAAATTACCTCTAAATACAGAGTTTTTTACCGAAACAGTGTTGCCGCAATTAAGGGTGCCAGTTTACTAGGGAGCCGTAACACCAACATTGAAGCGTCTAGGTACACCGATTTGCTCCCTTAGAAGAGAAGGTACCAAGATTCCAGCTCTCCACGGAACTCAAGGTTTGGTATTTACAGATAGCGGCAAAGCTGAGGCGTTTGCGGAAGCAATCGAGAGTGAGGCCAGGGTAAACCACCACCCAAACGATGACCTACACCACGTAGCAACTGTCAGAAGGACAGTAAATAAGTTCCAGAGTGAAAAGCCAGGCAGCCACCTCCCCCCAACTTCGCCAGCAGAAGTTGCAGCCATCATCAGAAGAATGAAGGCTAAGAAAGCCCCTGGGAGAGATGGCATCACCAACAAAATGCTGAAGAACCTGCCGAGAAAAGGACTGGTAGCTGTTCCTTACTTGATTAATGCCATTTTCAGGACTGGTCATTTCCCAAGCATCTGGAAGTACTCGGAAAACATCATGCTGCCGAATCCCAAGAAAAACAGGACTTATCCCCAAAACTACAGGCCTATCAGTCTGTTGCCCGCTTCTCAGTAAAAGTAGCTTTGACGAGGCTTGCCCAGTCTACATTTATAAACAGGCGCAAGTCCCGGAGGAGAAGCAGCGTTTCGTCCCTGCTCCTCTTCCAACGAGGCCCGCCTGGGGCCAAACCAGTCGAGCCCCTGGCCCGATCCACCCTTCACCCCTAAGCAGCAGGACCATGGCGCCAAGTCACTCCAACAGGACCATGCTGCCCCCGCCACCGCCTTCATTAGCAGAGTTTCCTCCGCTGAGGCAGCACGAAGCTGTCCCGACGAGCTCCGCCCACCCAGCCCAAGATATAAATGGGAACGCGGTGGCCATGTTGGGCAGTGTCTAGCGGGAATTCGCCAAGCTGTCGTCGCAAATCAACTTGGAGGAGGTGATCAAGGCGGTAATATTTTACAGCGCTGCATTGAGGGGTTGCGTCTCGAAGACAGACAAATTCCTAGTCTCAGCGCAGTTCTTCAATGAAGATATTAACAGCTTCGATTTTTAAGCCCTGATTTTGCCAACTGTGCCCTATGAGGATAGGAGAATGGAACTCATGCGGACTCCGGAGTCGTCTCGGTGAGTTTGTGCACTTCCTTCAGACCGAGGATATCGACGTGGCGTTGATTGTCGAAACATGGTTGCGCCCCGGGGATATACTTAGGATTCGGGGATACAGGCTCGAACGTGCCGATAGGCCCGGTTTAAGGGGAGGGGTGGCCATAGCGGTCAAAACGTCAATTCCATACAGGAGACTGCCACACAGGCCGTCATCAATAGAGAACGTCGGCGTTGAACTTCCTGATGGAGTTTTGATCTACTGTGGCTATTTCTCCACCGTACACTTACAGGCCGCTGATGTCGATCCATTCTTCATAAACACGAATAGGGTGTTACTAATGTTATAATACTAATACACTATTCATTAACCCTGGACATAAAAACGCAGCCGGCAATTTTCTAGCCGACTACGTTCGCGACAATGGCCTACTCGTTATGCCCACTTCATCCCCAACGCATTACCCGAACAGTGGAGGGAATCCATCCTACCTAGACTTCGGAATTGCCAAAGGACTCACCAATCTCACGGAGATGGTCGTTATACACGCCCTCAGCAGTGACCATTTGCCCATTTACCTCGACATTAGGGATTTAAAGCGCACACAAACTAACGACTTTCGATATTCATACGAAAATTTCGATTTTCGCGACTATCGAAAACGACTACAAGACCTGACGTGTATTCCGGGCCAGATTGATACTGTCGAAGCTCTAGAGCATGGCAGGAATATACAACGGACACAGCAAGCTTTGGCCAAAAAAGTTCCGAACAGATCGCGGCGCGACAATCTTCCTGAGGAAATTGTGGACCTTATTAAGGCGAAAAATCGAATCAGGAAGCGTTGGCAGCGATTCAGGCAATCTGCCGATCGCATAATGGCAGCAGAGCTTGCACGAGACATACAGCGCGAAATCTCCGCATACAGAAATTATACCTGGGCGGAGAAACTCCGAAATCTGACTCCCCGTGACAATTCTCTGTGGAAACTGTCGACAAGCCTGCGAAAGGGCTATGAGCAAGTCCCCGCTCTTGGAAAAGAGGGGCGGAGTTATATTACCACCAGTGACAAGTGCGAGCTGCTCGCCGACTTTTTGGCAGAAGTACACAAGGTCCAACCAGCCCTTCAGGATAACGAAATAGAAAGACAGACCGCTGTTTTTGTAGAACGGAAGTGTCCTATACCACCCTTGATTTTGTATTCCTATATAACAACCACGTCGGAGATACAATCGTGTCTTCAGCGCCTCCCTAGCCGAAAAGCCCCCGCGCCAGACGGCATCCCTTATTTACTCCTCAAAAACTTACCGCGGAAAACTATAGTGCTAATAGTACAAATGGTCAACGCAGTCCTTAAATTGCAGCACTTCCCACAGGGCTGAAAAAACGCTGTAATAATCCCCATCTTAAAGCCGGGCAAAAACCCGACCGAACCCGCCTCTTATAGGCCAATTTCCCTCTTGAACACCCTCGGCAAATTAACCGAGAAGGTTATCCATTCGAGATTACAGGCAGCAGCCGAGCTTCAAAGTTTAATCCCGGATGAGCAGTTTGGCTTTCGACCAAGACACAACACAACGCTGCAGACTGCTAGGATCGCAACGGATGCCTATGCAGCATTTAATAAGCTTCAAAGTACGGTTATGCTGCTTCTCGACATGCAAAGGGCCTTTGACACAGTCTGGCACACAGGCCTGCTGTACAAGTTGTTTGCCGTGCATTCGCTGCCACTCTACCTAGTTTCCCTTATAGCGTCTTACCTAAAAAACCGTTCCATCCAGGTGAAAGTGGAGATACTCCTATCAAACCAACAAAAGAGGTGAAATACCTGGGATTCAAACTAGACGCCCGACTCCATTTCAATAAGCATGTTGACTATGCTGTACAAAAGACTGTCATGGCCCGAAGAAAGTTGTACTCTCTTCTGGCGCCAAATTCTTTCCTATCACCTCGAAATAAACTTCTGCTCTACACCTCCACTATAAGGCCCATACTGACCTACGGCTCCCCTGTCTGGCACTCTGTCTGTGATCCCACGAGACGATGTGTTCAAAGGACCCAAAACAGGTTCCTACGAGGCGTCCTATCGGCTGACAGATACACCAGAATAACAGAAATGCACGAAGCTACAGGGATGGCCTATATAGCCGACTATATAGATACCATCGCTGAAAATTTTTTATCCTAGCGGAGTGCAAGGCTCAGTCCTCACGCGAAATATCACCCAAGTAAGAGCAAACGATCGCCCAACCCATGGTCCCTTGTATAAGCGACTTCCCATATTTTATGAGGATTTTGTCCCTGACAGTACGTGACGACAAACAAACATTGCCTGCCAGTTGCAGACAGTCGTTTCTAGCAGGCTGGAAACGCACAAATCCAACATAACGTGACTTGACGGGTTCGTCCTGCCTCGTTCTGGCTGGTGTTGGCTGGTTCTTGCACCGATCGGGGCGGGGGCCGATGGATTTGATCATCTAGTTGAAACTGCCGGCGGTTAACGCCACGGCTGACAGTATCAAACTTAAAGGTCGAAGCAAAAGGGGTTTTTGGCTTCCCTTCAGGAAGACCTTTTTTCCTTAATGAATGCCCCTCGAATAAAACCAAAACGGCCACTTCAAGACTATCTCCTGACGTTGCCGTGCGTGTGGCTAGCTCGGGAATGTCCATGTTAGGGCACTGCCCAGGTAATGGGCGACTTAGCGCGCCTATTTAGATCATGGGCAAAGAGCAACCGGCCGAACATCTGGCTAGACATGGGAGTTATGTTTGTTAACTTTGTTTGTGAATTTTATTAATGGGAATGTTCAATAAATTTTTATCTATCTATCTATCTCAGTAAAATAGCCGAAATGGTTATACTGAGGAGACGTAAGGAGGAAACGAGCGAGCTTGATTTGCTTCCGCCAGAATAATTTGGATTCCGAGGAAAACATTCCACGGAACTTCAGCTGCTCAGGATAGTAGAAAGATGCACCAAAGAAATGAATCAGTACTGAATGACTGGAATACTCACACTGGATGTCGAAAGAGCGTTCGACAGAGTGTGGAGAGACGGTCTCATCTACAAGATGATGGAATCAAGTTTTAACAAGAAACTGTGCCAGTTAATAGACAGTTGTATTTGCAGAAGGAGCTTCAGCGTCAAAGTTGGAGGTCAGCGGTCAGAAACCAGAAGCACTGAGGCAGGAGTACCGCAAGGAGCAGTGCTCTCCCCACTGCTATACAACATATACACAAGCGACATTCTAAGACCTGCCAATACGACCCTGGCACTCTTTGCAGATGACACCGCCCTTCTGACATCCTCATGGCGCAAGGACTGCACCAGGCAACAGCTCCAGCATGCAATTGACGAACTACATCAGTGGTTCATCAAGTGGAAGCTGAAGATAAATGCAGAGAAGAGCCAGGCCATACTTATTGGCAGGAAGCAGGACAGTGTAGATGGCAACATCACCATAGAGGGACAAAATATCGAATGGGAAAGAGATATTAAATATTTGGATGTTGTTTTAGATAAACAGCTGACCTGGAAGAAGCACATAAAAACAGCCATCGACAAGGTTAAGGCAACAACTGCCGAGTTGTACCCACTCCTCAACCGAAGAAGCCAGATAAGTATTAGAAACAAGCTACTCCTCATCAAGACCATAATCAGGCCGACACTGGTGTATGCCTCCACTGCGTGGGGATATGCAGCCGAGTGTCACTTGAATAGACATCAGGCCACAGAAAACAAACTTCTGCGGGTGGCCATAGATGCGCCCTGGTCTGTTAGAAACTCCCAAATCTACAGGGACCTGGAGTGGGAGCCACTAAGAGAGTTTCTCATAAGGAAAGCGAAAGCAGACATTGAGAAAGCTGGAAGGCACTCGAACGAAGAGCTGCGAAAACTCGTAAGTTACACGCCAGAAGATCTGGGACCCAAGAAAAAAAAGGCCTAGACACCAACTAGCCCACTAGGGCAACAGGTAGCAAACGGCGTAAGCTGTAAGTGTGGTAATAATGTAGTGTTTGTAGTAAGTAGCATGCATGTATAAGTAAGGCGTTAAATTAATAAGATGCCCATGCCAGCAAGCAGCTAGCATGGAGAGAATGCGATGCTATGGCATACGGATGCCGGAGCTGACAAATTCTTATAGGGGACTACAAGTTTCAAAGGATAACTCCCGAAAACTCGTAGTACAAAAAAAGAGGGTTTTTTAGTTGGTAAAAATCCAACACTACCCAGGGTTCGGAACACTGGGTGTCTTCGCGAAGATTTTTATTCCTCCAGCCGCCGGGAAACAAAAAAAAACCGACTTGCTGCAACATATCTCGCATGCGCGAAGTGAAACTGACAGCTAATCCTCTCATAACCTCATAACCCAATAAGGCCATTCGGCCATTTCCTTTAAATTTCACCTTGTGGTAGATGCTTTTGTTGCTTAATTGAATTTTGAACAAACTGAATCAATCTTAAAATGAATCAATGTGGTGAATGTAAAGCGCAGTTCGGAGAAACTTTTAGTTTGAGAGCTCATATGAAAAGAATGCATCCAAGTAAGTTGTTATTTTCCTTTTGTTGGAAATAAAATTCTCATATCCTGTGCGGTCGGCAACTATGTTCGTGGAAGTATGGCAACCATGCGTATAGAAGTGACATTATTATATAGACGCTTTTTTGACTTTGTAGTAGTAACGTTTTATTTGTATGTAATTGTTACATATACCAATTAAGGTATTAAATGTGATATTGAATCACAAGTATCGTATCATTAAATATATCTACTCATTAAAACGAATACAGTCCACTTAATAAACCAGCAAGAATGGAGATTTATGGATCGCTGTAAAGTTGGAGCCCCATAACCCCACATATCCTTACGATAAAATTTGCAATAGGAAGGCCGACTACTACTACCGTGGTGACTTCAGACACTACAAGTTTGCAACGCTGCCTGACTATACCGCAATCGACTCTCCGGGGAGATATAAAAAGACGGGACGCCCAACGACTCGACCACTCACTCATGTAGTTCTTCCAACCGACTAAGCCGGCAACGCATTTTGCATCAACGAAAATTAAAGATATAATTGTGTTATACTCGTGTTTTACTACCAGCAAACAGTGGTGGTGGGTCCGAATATAAAATTAGCGATTCGCCCACACAAACACCACACTACTAAGTCCTGCCAATTCAATTTAGGTTTCAGGTTCAAAATCCTACTGGAATTCACACAGGCACGAATGTGGAATTAAGGTTGAACAGGCGATGAGGGATGGGTTTTAGTGGGTAAACAGCTAGGCTGGAGTCCCACACAACCCAGAGAGCTAGAACAGCAGCTCTGGATGCTGAGCCACTGACGTTGATCCATTTCTTTCAAACACCAATAGGGTGTTGCTTATGGGAGATTTCAACGCCCGCCATCCACTATTTAATAACCCTGGACGGAAAAACTCAGCTGGCAATTTCCTAGCCAGCTACGTTCGTGACAATGGCCTACTAGTTATGCCCACTTCATCTCCAACGCATTATCCAAACAGTGGAATGAGGAAATCTTGGACCTTATTAAGGCGAAAAATAGAATCAGAAAGCGTTGGCAGCGATTCGGGCAATCTGCCGATCGCATAAGGGCAGCAGAACCTGCACGAGACATCCAGAGCGAAATTTCCGCATACAGGAATTTTACCTGGGCGGAAAAGTTGCGAAACTTATCTCCCCGTGACAATTCTTTGTGGAAACTGTCGAGAAGTCTACGAAAAGGCTACGAGCAAGTCCCCGCTCTTGAAAAAGAGGGGCGGAGTTACATTACCACTAGCGACAAATGCGAGCTGCTCGCCGACTTTTTGGCAAAAGTACACAAGGTCCAACCAGCCCTTCAGGATAACGAAATAGAAAGACAGACCGCTGTTTTCGTAGAACGGAAGTATCCTATACCACCCTCGATTTTGCATTCCTATATAACAACCCCGTCGGAGATACAATCGTGCCTTCAGCGCCTCCCTAGCCGAAAAGCTCCCGGGCCAGACGGCATCCCTTATTTACTCCTCAAAAACTTACCGCGGAAAACTATAGTGCTAATAGTACAAATAGTCAACGCAGTCCTTAAATTGCAGCACTTCCCACAGGACTGGAAAAACGCTGTAATAATTCCTATCTTAAAGCCGGGCAAAAACCCGACTGATCCCGCCTCTTATAGGCCAATTTCCCTCCTAAACTCCCTCGGCAAATTAACCGAGAAGGTTATCCTATCGAGACTACAGGCAGCAGCCGAGCTTCGAAGTTTAATCTCGGATGAGCAGTTTGGCTTTCGAGCAAGACACAACACAACGATGCAGACTGCTAGAATCGCAACGGATGCCTATGAAGCATTTAATAAGCTTCAAAGTACGGTAATGCTGCTTCTCGATATAGAAAGGGCCTTCCACACAGTCTGGCACACAGGCCTGCTGTATAAGTTGTTTGCCGTACATTCACTGCCACTCTACCTAGTTTTCCTTATGGCGTCTTACCTAAAAAACCGTACCACCCAGGTGAAAGTGGAGAATTCCACTTCTGCCAAAAGACGCATCGCGGCAGGAGTACCACAAGGTACAGTGATTTCGCCGTTGCTGTATACATTGTATACAGCAGACATTCCAAAACTTCCCACTACAAACATAGCACAATACGCGGATGATACGGCTATCTGCACATCGTCTTTCTATGCTCAGGCTGCGAAATCTCGCATTGCGCATCACCTGAGTTTATTGACGCCGTATTTCGATAAATGGAAACTTAAAGCGAATCCCAGGAAGACTGAACTTATTATCTTCTCGCGCAAATTTCCTAAGAATAAAATCCTATCGCCACCCATGGTGCAAAATACTCCAATCCAGCCAGTAAAAGAGGTGAATTACTTGGGATTCAAACTAGACGCCCGACTTCACTTCAACAAGCATGTTGACTATGCTGTACAAAAGACTTTCATGGCCCGAAGAAAGTTGTACTCTCTTCTGGCGCCAAATTCATTTCTGTCACCTCAAAACAAACTTCTGCTCTACACCTCCACCATAAGGCCCATACTGACCTACGGCTCCCGTGGGTCAGTTCCCCATGGGAATGTTCAATGGGAATGTTCCAATGGGAATGTTCAATAAATTTTTATTTATCTATCTATCTGGATGCTGCATGAAAGCATTCCCCAAAACTCAGAGGAAAAAAAACGGATTGTATATATTTAATGTTTAAGTTAAATACTGGAATTTGTGTAATTTAGCCGTCACTTGTTCTATGTTGATCACATGTATTAGGTATTCGACCATTTTAAAGTGTTATATATTGATTTTAAATATATATTTTGTTTTATTTACACTCACTGTTATTCCCCAATCATTTGCATATCCTTTCTATGTCTTTAATACTATTCATGTTCTCCTCTATATTACCTTTAGCAAAAACTGTGATGTCATATATAAACAGTTGTATTTTGCACTTAACTACATTAATGCCGAAACTGGTGAGTTTTTAGGGTTTTAGGACGTCGTGAATTAGAGATCCAATTTACAACGGCTTAAAAAACCCGAAACAGTTACTAGTTTCAGGGAATGACCTATGTCTTTTGATACATTAATGGCAATAAAATAATATACCTAGCACGAACAATTCTGAGCCAAAAATGAACTCTGTCGGACCCTTTAATTTCAGTTTCTGATGAAAATGTATCATTTGGGTACAGTAAGTTTATAAGTATTTTGCCCGTTGAGTCTTTACTGCAAAAAAAAATTACAGTAGTAGTAGTAAACATCTTTATTTCTAAAAAAGGCTATCGACCTATCGGTCTTTCTGCCCTTGTTTAATACATGTAGCCTTAATCTAAATAAAAAACAGATATGAAAATTATCTTATTCTAGGTTAACAATATTATTAAATAAAATTCTAATGACAAGAAAAAATTATTTTATTGTCCACTAGTCAGTTGCGTTTGTAAGTGTTCGAGTAGCGTTGATGTAGGGAAACGGAAGCCGGATTGTCTGGTTGGTCTTGTGAGACAAAGGGGATTCAGTATGGTCCAGTTGTAGGGGTTGTTTGTCCATTTTGTCTGTGGATGTATGAGTCTTTCCGAAATCTTTGTCATGTTTGTGCGTTCGTATAGTGGTTGGGTGGGGGGTTGTGTAGTGGGTTTTGGGGGTGTCTTATTCGTGTTATTAGTCTTAGTGCAATTTGTTCTGTTGTTTGTATATAACGTTTTGTCCTTTCTGTTCCGTTGGTCATGAGTATATGTCCAAAGTCTAGCAAGGGTCTACAAATGGCTTTATATATTTTGGTGGCGGTGTTTGTGCTAATTCCTCTGTCTTTGTAGGTTAGTGATCGGAAGTGTTTTGTTCTGTTTATTGTTTTTGCCCTGATGTTTCGTATGTGTTAATGAATTTAAGTTTGTGGTCAATTGTGATTCCAAGGTATTTTACGTCGTTTTTTGGTTGTGTCGTTTGGCCGTCTGTTGTTATTGTAGGGGAGTCAGGGTTGAGTCTGTGATTTGTGAGCAGAAGTTGGTTTTTTGACGCGTTTGGTGTTAGTCTCCATTGTGTTTTTTATTAGTGTTAGTCTCCATGACTCCATTTATAAAACCATTTATAAAACCACATGACCAACCATCAATGTGTTGTTTGTTAGTGTTTGGAGTCTTTGAGCTGAGAGAGTATAGTAAGCCTCTATGCCTGACACTATCAAAAGCCTTGTTAATGTCCATAAACAGGCAATCTGTCTTTCTGTCAGTTAGGTGGGTAGTTTGTGTATTGTTGGCCAAAATAAAGAGCGGATGAACAGTCGAGTGATGTTGTTTGAAACGAAATTGGTAGGTAGTTATATATTTTCCAATCACTTTTTCAAGCCGCTGTTTTATTATGTATTCAAAAATTTTGCTTAGTACTGGAAGTAGTGTAATTGGTCTGTAGTTTCTCGGTTGTGTATTGTCCAGTCCATTTTTGGGTATAGGGATTATTAAGCCGTTTTTTCATGTTTCTGGGATTCTGCCATTTGTGATGCAGTTGTTCAATTCAGTTAGGATCAGTTTGTGTGTTTGTTGAGTTAGGCTTTTCAAGAGTTTTGCCTTAATTTTATCTTTCCCCGGTGCAGTGTTTTTGATATGCGCTAGGGCTTCATCGTATTCTGTGTCTGTGATCAGTTTGTAAGTGTAGTTTGGTGAGCTGTTAAAATAGTTCAAGTAGCAGTCGTTGATCAAGTTCCAGTTGTCATTGTCGAAGTTAGGGTTTGTTGATATGCTGAAGGCCCTTTGATAGTGTCTGGCGAATGCGTCCGCTTTCTCTTTGTCTGTGTAACGTTCTATTCCGTTTTCGTCAATTGTGTCAGTAGTGCCAGTCTTCCTGTATTGCGCCAGTTTCTTAATTTTTCGCCAGTATGTTTTGCCTTTGTCCTTCTGTATTTCTTTACATGTTTCTACCCATTTGTCTTGTCGGTATTGTCCAATCAAAGTTTTAATGTTTTTGTTAAGTTGGTTCAGTTTTTTTTAGGTCGTTATTTTGAGTGTTTGTATATAGTCTGTACAGTTCTCTCTTATGTTTTATTAGTCTCAGTATGTATTTGGGCAGTATATGTCGGTAGAAACCATTTTTTATTTCCGGGCTAAATTTCCGTATGGCTAATGTAAGTTGTTGTTGTATGGTTTCTATGGAAATGTGCTGTGCTTGTGATTGAATGTAGTCATGTATATGTTGTTTCACTTTGTCTATTTCAGTCTTTGTTAGGTTTAAGTTTTTCTCAATAGTAGGTGTATTGGAGGTAGGTTGCGTATGTTGTAAGTCTATGTTAAACGTAATAGCCAGGTGGTCGCATCCAAGTTCGTTGGTTAAGTTTATGTTGTTGATGGTGTTTGTTAAGTTTCTTGTGTGCAGTATAACGTCTGGTGTTGAATCTGGGTTTGCGGGCATCAGAAAGGTTGGTGGGGTGTGCTGTTTTATAAAGTCGGAATTTTGTAAAAATATTTTAAGTTGTTTCGTTTTGTTTCTGTTCAAGTTAAAGTCGCCTATAATTATTGCATATTTATAGATGCTTGCCTTGGTCAGTATGTTTTGTTCTAGGTTGGAGTGTGGGTGTATGTATGTCAGAAATATGTGTATCAGGTCGTTTAAGTAGGTAAAATGGTAAAATGTAGACAGTCGTTCAAAGGGTTGTCGAGGTGGGGAGGGTTTGCTTTGCCTAGTTTTGTTACAGGTTTGAGAAGAACTGAGGCCCCGCCCCTGGCGTGGTTGGTGAAATTGCCATGTCTACAGATGTGTTGCCCGTCCCTGTATGTTGAAGTCTGTCCTATTTTAGTTTTAGTCTCTACAAACATGCAGCAGTCCATGTCGTTTTGTTCTATGTAATTGTAAATTAGTGGCTTTTTATGGTTTAGTCCATTGATGTTCGCGTAAAATACTTTCAAATTGAATCTTGTATGTTTGTTACTGTCTGTCTCACTTGTTCGTAGGGTTCAGTAGGAGAGCGTCCCTTGGGCAGGAGCATGTCAAACATTAGGATGTAAATTTGGTTTCCGAAGAAAACAACCACCGTGCCAATTGCCACCGTGCCATATGTGAGACCAAAGCATTTTTAAACGAAAACACAAAAATCTGTTTGCTAACGGCTGATAAATGTAGCAAGACAGTTGTTATGAATAAAAGTTAATATAAAGCAAAAATGCTAGCCTTAATAAATGATTTAAAAACATATAAACCGGAAAAAAAATCTTACAACAAATATTCAAACAAAACTAAACAAAATAATAAATTCATGGCATAAGAATAAATTCAAAACGGATGGTTTGAAGCGAACACTGTCTTGCAGCAACGGCCGAGCACCATTTATATATGGCCTTCCAAAGCTTCACAAAGCAGGCCACCCATTGAGACCGATAGTTAGCAACATAAATGCCCCAACTTACCAATTATCTAAATATCTGTCATCGGTGTTGAGTAATGTATTGGGAAAGTCACAATATCACGTTAGGGACTCATGGAGTTTCTGTGAATTTATAAAAAAGCAGAAAATACCTGAGAACCATCGCATAATATCACTTGATGTAGTATCGTTGTACACAAACATCCCGGTAAATTACTCAATACAGTGCATGAGGGATAAATGGGATGAAATAAAAGAATATACATCATTACCCGAAAATGAATTTATTGGGGCGGTAGAGCTGTGCCTTAAGTACACTTACTTCCAGTACGAAGGCAATTTCTATTCTCAAATATATGGAGTAGCTATGGGGTCTCCCATAGCTGCAACAATTGCAAACCTGGTAATGGAAAGTCTGGCAGAAAAACTAATACCTGAATTGAATTTCAAGTGTGGATTTTTTAAAAGATACGTGGATGACTGCATAATGTGCCTGTTAAACCAAAAAGTTCAAGACACACTAGATAAATTTAATGCATTCCATGAGACCATTAAATTCACCATTGAGGAAGACAAAAACATATCATTAAACTTTTTGGATATGACGGTTATATATGACGATAATGGGGAAATAAAAACAAACTGGTACACAAAGGATGTGTGGTCTAGTAGATACTTGAATTACCAATCATATCCACCTATACAATATAAAAAAAGTGTTGTAACAGCTCTTACTGATAGAGCGATTAAATTGGCACATTATAGATATAGAACAAAAAATCTAAATAAAATTTAATCTGAAAAAATAAAAAAGATACTAATAATGAACAACTATCCCAAAGCTTTCTTGGAACCAAATATGAAACAAAGAATTAATAAAATCTACAATTCAAATAAATGGAACAACATAAATAATATAAATAAGAAAAAAGAAGGTGAAATCAAAATGTTTTAAAACCACAAAATATTACTATAGCGGAAAAAACTAAAAACAACTTGGCAAAAGAATGTTTTACAAAATTTAAACCTAGAAGCGATGAGTTGGACACACCTAACGTAATATACAAGATTGACTGTTTGAACTGTGACAACACATACATAGGTCAAACAGGGCAATATTTAAAGAAAAGAATATACGAACATAAATATAGCTTAAGAAAGGTTAACGAAAATGGAACAGCATTAGCACAACATGAACAACAAAAGTTACATAGTTTTGATTTCGATAACACAAAAATATTAATCAATGAAAACAACTATAATAAGAGAAGAATCCATGAAATGATACAGATTAAGAAATATCAGAATGCAATGAATTTCAGATCAGACACAGACAATCTTAGCTCTGTGTATCATACACTAATTAAACGATCGCATGCATGAACTGATTGGACCAAGTAAATGAAATATAAACACCTGATATTGAAGAATTGCAAAGCAATTCCTAGAATGCAAAGAAAAGGCGAAGGATACACAGTTTTATTGTTTCGCTCGCTTGATATCGAGTAAAATATGGGATTTCGGTGACCAGTTAAATGTGAGGGTAAAAACAACCATACACGTAAGTTAAATTTAAATCTCTAAACAATAGATTCTAGTCTTTTCCCAGACATGTTTGTCCTGACTCATCACCTGAAAACCAATGTTCTTGATGTACATTTTAATATGTGTGTGATTTGTATTTTAAAATGTGAATTTTGGTGAGTTTTCTATTTAAATTGATGATTACTGTAAATACATATTTTAGACAAACTGATGATGGTGGAGAAAGACACCGAAACGTATTCGTGACATTTTAAATAATAAACAATAAAATTGACTGAAACCCAGGAAAATTTTTTTGAAACTATCTTTAATGGATAAGTCCACGACTCCTCATCCGCTGAGATCAGAATGGGTATGGAAGGCCTGAAGGATGGCCTGGCAAGTGTTGCCGCCATGGTTAAGGGGTTGACTACTAAGGTTGTTGACTCCAATCGGCAAAGAAAACAAGTCTCAACCACTTCTACGTCGTGCTCTACTGAGTCGACTTCTCTCGTCTCCTCATCCACCCAAACAGAGTTGCCTCCTGACATTTCATCGACTCCCGGATATCCAGGCCCCTCAGCTTGTGCCGAAACCCGAAGATGGCATTATGTGGTCGCGAGACATCTCCCGGTCGGATTTACTACCACCAATGTTGTTCACCATGTGAAGGAGGTCCTGAAATCGTCGGATTTTGTTCGATGCTTTCGCCTATTTAACCAGGGCAATGACTCCGAGGAACCCATATTCAAAGTGGGAACCATAACTAAAGAATCCGCTGAGTGATTGTTGGGGGACAGCATGTGGCCTAGCGGAGTTCGGATTGAGTGGTCGACGGAGTCCGCTGCTTCTCGGAGGGTTGTAGAGAACTGTCGGCTTGCCACCAGCGGAGCAAGGGTGAACGCCAGTCCGGGTTTGGAGGGTCTATTGGCTGCCTCCTCCTCGGAAAATGGTGATAGAGCAAGCAGTGTAAAAACGATAGCCTCTGATAAACAGGCTATTGCTGCTTGCAAGACCAACAACTTTGGCAGTGTCAAACTACCTGAGAGAATGCCTAGAGATCCGGCTCCCTTTCTGGACCCGTTGACTCCTCCAATTGTTCGAATGCCGGTGGCCTCTGATCGCTCCAAGGACTCGGGGAAGCGGTACCTAATGGCAAGGCTCAGAGAACCCTCAATCATGAGGGCCATAAGATTGTACCTCTCCTACCTGGATGACCAACCTGCCTCAGTTTGCTACGAAGGATTTACTATTACCAATATCAAAGTATTCCTAGCATCTGAAGGCTTGCCTACCCGGAAAGAAGATTTGCAGAGTTTATGCAACGATTTTCACAATGCTTATGGGATTGGTTGCGCAGAGGAGGAGGCGGATCTGAGCACCTACAGATCACATGTTGTTTCGGAGAGGACGGTGCAACTTCATAAGTACAGTGAAAGTCACCACAACTACTTTTCCAGTGGCTCTCCGAAGAAAAAATATTTTTAGGTTGAATGACGTGATTTGAGCGACTAGACTCTTCAAGTCCTGACGCCAGGTTTAGCATGGTTCTTGTCAATATTGCTTCATTGAGGAACAAAACGGAAGAGTTGTACTTGTTTTTGGAAGGGTTAGGGTTTCCCCAATTGGTTGCGATTACGGAACACTGGCTGAACATGAATGAACATTTTTATATCGAAAAGTACTACACAATAGCCAGATGCAACCGGGAAGGCTCGGCCCATGGGGGAACTTTGATTCTATCTTTGAGTGAGGGCTTCTCTCCATTAACTAAGTTTGATTATCTTCAAGCGGATCACTTCTTCGAATTTTCCGCTGTATACAATAAACATCTTGATCTGTATGTAATCTGCATCTATAGAGCGCCAAGTTCCGATGTGCAGCAATTTTTTGATAGCCTGCTAAACTTGCTAGACTGTCTGCCAGTGAAGGGCAGGAGAATTTTATGTGGGGATCTGAATATTGACTACGCTGCTGCCTGAGCTGCTCAAAAATCCTTAATGGCTAATTTCGATTCTTTTGATCTTTCAATGCATGTAACTGCTCCGACTAGAATTTCTAACAATTCAACGTCGACTATAGACTATGTGGCGTCTGACTTCCCCCCGTCAGATGTTCAATCGACAGTGACTAGCGCGGGTCTCTCTGATCATGAAGCGGTGATATCCAAATTCAATATTTCTCTCAAGCCCTCGAGAAGAGCTCGCCGTTTAGGTAGAATTTTCTCATCTTCAAATTTTGCATTATTTCACAATCTTTGTCAAAGCACGATTTGGAAATTTGAGTCCGGGTTGAGTTGATCCAAAGTTGATCCAAAGTTGAAGTTGATCCAAATTCTCACTTCGGATATTTGTTGAATTAAATTAAAAGTACTTTGAATGAGGCCTTTCCGCTTAGGGCCATGAATCCTAAACGCCATAAACATTGGATTACGGGAGGTTTGCGCACTTCTGCGAAAAATATGCGCTCTCTCTTGCATATAAAAAAGTTTACTGACTCCGCTCAAGTTCTTGAATTAATTTCAAATTATAGAAGGATCTATCTAAGAGTGATCAAGTCAGCAAAGAGACTATATTATCAAAATCGTTTGACAAATGCCAAAAACGTTTCCAGGGAAACCTGGTCCATTGTCAATGATCTCAGAGGAAGAACAAATCCCGTGAATGGAGGTATGCCAAGTTCAAATGAGTTAAACAATTATTTCATCAACATCAGCAAAAGTGTTACTTCAGGTATTTTACCTGGATTCGATCCGCTTTCGTTTCTTCCTCCTTCTAAGAAGATCGCTGATACCTTTTTCCTAAGCCCTGTAAACAGCGTTGAACTACTACAGGTAATACACAGCATAAAAAGTAAATCGTCGTGTAGCACGGATAATCTATCAGTTAAAATATTCTTGAGCCTCCCACTTTCAACTCTGGATGTTCTCACAGACCTAATAAATGATTCCTTTGTGCACGGAGTTTTTCCAGAATGCCTCAAAACTGCAATCATTATTCCTCTTCATAAAGGTGTTGAAAGGAATATCTCATGTAATTATAGTCCAATTGCCATGCTCCCTGTGTTGTCAAAAATAGTTAAAAGGTTACTGAAGAATCGCCTTATGCCATTTATCTTCAAGCATGACATATTATCACCAGAGCAGTTCGGATTTTCGCCTAACAAGTGCACCAACGATGCAGTATTTTCCTTGCTTCATGATGTTTACTCATCTCTAAATTGCAATCGCCCCACAGCTACAATCTTCTGTGACTATGCGAAAGCCTTTGACTGTGTGAGTCACAGCATTCTGTTAGATAAGCTTGATTTTTATGGAATACGTGGTATTTCTTCCAACTGGTTCAAGTCATATCTTGAAAATAGGCAACAATTTATCAGAGCAAACGGGTCTGTCTCTGAGTGTAAACTGATTGCCAGTGGAGTTCCACAGGGCTCTGTGCTTGGACCTATTCTTTTCCTACTATTTGTCAACGACATCACCTACTCAAAAATCAATGGCAAGATTACCCTCTTTGCTGACGACACAAGTATAACATGGAGTGATTCTGATACTGTGTCCCTTCACTCTAAGGTTTCCAACGATCTCGTCACAATCAAAAATTGGTCTGACTCTAGTTTGCTGGGTTTTAACGTGAATAAGACGGTAGCACTATCTTATAGAGGAGCTTTAGAGCCCTTGTTACTTCATAACAGCAATATTAGATACGTTGAGTTGGTGAAATTTCTGGGCTTGAACATTAATGCCAACCTTAAATGGTCTACCCATATTGACTCCTTAACAAAAAAACTGTCTTCCGCTTGTTTTGCAATTCGATCGGTTTCGAGGGAGCTGAATGTGTTCTCCGCCAAACTCGCTTACTTCTCTCTATTTGAGTCTCACATCCGCTACGGCCTTCCTTTTTGGGGCTGCTGCAACACACAGCAATTTCAAAGTATTTTTAAGCTGCAGAAACGAGCAATTCGCTATCTATTTGGCCTGAAAAGTAGAGCTCATTGCAAGTACTACTTTGAAAACTATAAAATTCTCACACTTCCTGCTTTATTCATATTAGAGACTGTCTGCTTGATACGCAAACACCGAGTCAGCTTTCCAGAAGCGCCACAACAAAGGTACCCTACCAGAAATTTAAGCCAAGATATAAATCTTTCCTTTCCCTCCTCTGAATTAATAAAAAACTCAATTATTTACAACGCCAAGAAATTGTACAATCATCTTCCATCGCATTTTAAATTTCTCCCTACGTCTCAAAAGTTTCGGGAAGGTACAAAAGCATACCTCCAAAAAAGACCTTTTTATTCTGTAAATGATTTTTATGTGGCGTAAGATCTTTTTCTAAATTTCACCACTTCTCAATCTTACTAAATTAAACTTTTCTGTTTGGGCATCACATGCGGCAGTTACGTTATATGTATTGGACGAATAATTATTTGTATAGTAGTTACATTTTAATTTTGTGGGTCATCAATTTGCTGAGTTCATATTTGTCTTTATTATTTATTGAACGTGACCACATGTTGCAAGCGGAGCGGAATCGATTGGGTTCAAGTTCAGCAAGCAAAATTTCAAGTTCTCCGATGTTACTTACCTCAACTAGTATATATCAACAAAATCAGGATCATCACGATCCGCTTGCAATAACATAAACAGGGTCAACAGACTAGCTCCTTGTTATGGTTTAGGGTGCAACTTGACTTCACTCATCCCTGTTTTTCTTAATTTTCTTTGTCTGTTTGATTTGATGACTTTTTTGTGTTTTGTTTTATGTTGTTTTTGTTTTATTTACCATTGTTGATTGTCCTTAGATGTGCTATATTTTGTAGTATATTGTTTTACACGCTCTGTCCATAAAATTTGTAAATTTTCCTGTGGCAATAAAACATATTTTGATTTGATTTGATTTGAATGTTTTACCAATAGTAGATATGCTGAAGAGGCTACTCTGTGAGAAACACTCACTAATTAATGTTATTTTTAATGGTTCACCAAATAGAAATATGCTGAAGGGGCTACTCTGTGAGAAACACTCACTACTCAACATTATCGTTAATGTTGCACCAAATAGAAACATGCTGAAGAGGCTACTCTGTGATAAACACTCACTACTCAACATTATCGTTAATGTTTCACCAAATAGAAATATGCTGAAGAGGCTACTCTGTGAGAAACACTCACTACTCAACATTATCGTTAATGTTTTACCAAATAGAAATATGCTGAATAGGCTACTCTGTGAGAACACTCGCCAATTAACGTTACCTTTAATGGTTCAGCAAATAGAAATATGCTGAAGAGGCTACTCTGTGAGAAACACTGACCTGATAAATAATTTTCACACTAGCACGAAGTGGCACCAACTGATGCTGATAAATATTACGCTGGATCTACACAAGCACTAATAGTACCGCGAGTGATTTCCCTTATTTATTCAAATATCTCCATCCCCAGTTTGGGTGGAGTTTGAGTCAAGTTTGCTCCCCGATCTTTCCCGTTGGGGAGGAGTTTAGTTTAAGTTCGCCCCCAGGTTTCAGGTAGTCTACTAATCTCTCTGGGAAGTAAAACAAAATACCTGACTGTGGTGTCTTCCCCGTAAATCACTGGTTATTGCTTTGAGCCGCTCTTTTATAGCTTTCACAACGTCATGCTAGCGAGGTTTATGGTGTTAACGTATAAATCGAACTTTCCAAATGCGACTTCCTTTGTCCATTTGGGCGCTTTTCTTGGCCTTTCTCGTTTCCTTTTCCTTGGGTTTCATTTCCAGAGCTGTTTTAAAAATTTTATACTTGGCCTTCCTTGTATGTGCTTGAATCATATTAATTGTCTATTCTTGATCCTCGTCGACAATGTTTGAAAATGAAAAGAAAACGACAATGAAAAGAAATGGAGCATGACTTTTATGGATTGCAGAAGAAAATATGGTGAATGATTAGAGGGCAAAGAACGGAAATGAGAGAACTTATCGAACCAAAACATATAGAAGAATAAATATGGATGAACTACTTGAAATCATGTTATAACCAAGATAAAGAATAAATACAATTGCAAACACCATCAATAGCTACAAACGTAGAGACAAAAATTGAACAAACAGAAATAGAAGAGATGGTACAAAAACTAAAGAACAGAAAAGCAGCGGGAAAAGGCTGAATAAAGAACGAGCTTTTAATGGAGGAATGGAGAACCAGCTTTAATAGAACAACTAACAAGTACTAGGTACTTACACAAACAGTTATAAAACACCAGAATATAAAACAAGAATGGAGATCAAGCCTCCTCCTGTTATTTGTAGATTTCCAGCAGGCATAAGATTGGTGATGATCTCTCAGATGTGTTTTAGGTGAACACTGTTCTTAAACAGGGAGACGCATTATTACCCTCGCTTTTTAAAGTCGCACTGGGGACAGTAGTAAGAGAAGCCAAAATCAAAACCCAGCTATTCGGGATCAGTGGATCCAACTTGCTGCTAGCATATGCCGATGATATAGACGCGGTGAGCATAAGCGTCATAAAAGCAAAAGAATTATTTCACAAAATCGAAGGCGCAGCGGCATATATGGGGCTTGACGTCAACGAGGCCAAAACAAGGTAGGACAAAGTGTGACCATGAACGCATACAATTTTGAAAACGGAAAAGAATTCAAATACTCAGGGTCAACAATCACATCCGACAACCACATGAGTGAAGAAATCAGAGAACGCCTAAAGTCAGCAAACAGGTGCTTATACACTCTAAAGGATGTAGTAGAGTTCAAATTCGAGACTAAGAGAACAAAACCTGAACTCTTACGGTGCGAAATGAGGCACTCATTCGAAGATTTGAGAGAAAAGTGCTGAAGAAAATTTTCGGGCCCACCAAAATGGTCCACTTAATATGGGACAGAGCACTAGAAAGAAGACAACCACTCGGAAGACCGAGTTTAAGGTGGCGTGAAAATCGGAGCTCCGGAAAATGGGAATCGGGAATGGTCTAGTAGCTATGGAAGACCCACACAGATGAGGGCAAATTGTTGCCTCAGCCAAGGCCTATCAGGGGATGTAGCGTTACGGAGTGGTAGTAGTAGTAACACTGTGGAAGCAAGAGTTCAAGGGAAATTACTAGAACCAATAAAAGTAAACACAGTTATAATACAGGCGAGTCCCTAAACCCCACACTTTAGAACATAATCATGGATGAAATTATAAAAACAATAAATACCATGAGAGGATACAAATGGGAGATAAACAACTGGAAATATTATGTTATGCGGATGATGCGGTGCTGATGACTCAAGACGAGGACGACCTTCAAAGAATGTTCCACCAATTCAATACAACACCTAAACAATTTAACATTATAATATCAACGAATTAATCAAAGTGTATGGTCATAAATAAGGAGCCGATAAGATGGAAGCTGAAAATAGAAAGAAAATCAGACATTAATATATCAAGCCATGCAGATCTACAAAAAGAGGTTGGAGAACAAGTAATTAAAGCCAACAAAGTAGCAGGATGCCTCAATAACACTATTTGGAAGAATAAATACCTCGCTAGAGATGTTAAGAGTCACATATATAAGACAATTTAAAGACCAATCATGCACGTGCTCTGCAGAGACAAGACCAGACACTGGAAGAACAGAAAATATAATGGAGACTACTGAAATGAAAATTATCCGGTAAACAGAAGCTAAATAGCTGCGAGACAGAGTCAGAAGTGAAGCCATAGAGGACTCATGCAAAGTCAGAAAGATCAATGAGTGGTAAAAACAAGAAGAACGGAATGGATCATAATGATATAATATAATAATAATATAATAATAATAATAACATAATAATAATAATAATAACTACTTAATTAATAAATATATAAATTTAATATAATATTATAATAATAATTAATTAATAAAATAATAAATAACTTATTCATAATAATCATAACTGAATAATCACATCTCCAAAAGACAATTTACAGGGTCATCAGAATTGCCAGAGACAAATCACCAAAGGGAAAGAGATCAATAGGACGTTCAAGAAAAAGATGGAACGACGAGCTACTCGAGACGCACTGCAGATGAACAAGCAAAGTTGCCTATGTAAACAAGAAGAAGAAGTTTGTTTTTGAAATATGGGAGTAGCATAAGATATCCGGTACAATGTTCCTTTTCTTGTTCCTTTTCTTGATTACTTTTGCTTTTGAACAAAGAATTCTATTGGGACGGCATACATCAGCTGGATATCATCAGAAAGTAATATTTCATGTTTAACATCTCGGTTAAATATGGCAATGAGTTACTCTTAATAAAACGAAAGTGCTAACATGTTGGTTTTCGTCATTCTCGCTATCCAAACAAGCTATTTTTGGTAGTGCTCTGTATGTCAATGTGACGAAAACAGGGCAACATAATTTACTTGTAGCAGAATTTAAAAATAAATTTTAAATTACTATTCACCTTGCAAAGTAATAAATAAATATAATAATAAAATAAATATAAATTATTATTTTATCCTTGTTGTATTTCTATTGTTCCAGTTTCTGTTCTTGCTTATTATTAATTATGTGCTGTTGTTCTTCCTCAATATATCTGATATATCAGGTCGCTGTTCTTTGTCAAACGCTGTCAATTGTCAGGTCAATCAAACACGCACACGCAAAGTAGATTCAACTGTTTTTCTTTGGTCAGTTCGATCTGAAATCGTATTGATGGTCATTGCTTTTTTGTGTTCTTGAGCTTTTGTGATGGTGTCCAGTATGGTTATCTCTTTGAGGTTTTCTGGGTTGTTTTTTTGTTATTAATCATTTTGTTCTGAAGTTCCCAGGAGCTTTTTGTGCATTCTATTAGGATAGGATGTTGTTATGATTTTGTAGGATAATTCATCAGTTCTTTGGAGATATCGCCCGCTCTAGAGGTTTCTTATTTTTTCAATCTCTTCATTTTCAACTAACATCATCTTCGGTGAATGTAACTTTTTCCTGAGTTTTCCGTGGTTGAATTGCCCGAATATCGCTGTTGTCATCTAGGTTTTTAAATTTTGTTTCCGATTCTTCCAGTTCTTGCTTTCGGTGTGCTTGTTTATGAGTTTTTTCTAGCTTTCAGAACAAAGGGCAAACTTTTAACAATTTTACAGATAAATATGATCATTTGTTTAAATTTTGACCTAACTGTGTTATTTGTGTCTCGACTATCGACATTATCACATTCGTAGTTCGAATTGTCATGTTCTGTGTCCAAAGGAAAACTTATCAAATTTCCAATGGTATCAAGCACATTTCTGATTTCGTCCAAATTACTTGCCAAGAAAGGGGTTTTAGAAGTATCCATTTGTACAGTTCCATATAAATATGTATTAACTTGTAAATTATTACTAATTACAACAGCCCAGGAGATTATTGGAGCCCCATTAGCTGCTTGCTCAACTTTAAATATTGTTGCACTGTTTTGATCATTACTGCGAATTCACCCTTCTAAATTTAAAGTACTTAATAAATCTATACATGAATTAACTGATGATATCGGCGAGAGCCCTTTTTAAAAACAATTTTATTTCGTTGGTTTACAAATATTTTATAAAAGTTACTGGCTGTCTGCTTATTCAAAATTATATGTTTTTTTTTCAAAACAAATCTGCAATAAACGGTCAGTTGCATCTTGAAGCTGAATCGAATATCAATCGAAAGTAAAATAAATTTGTTTTAAAAACTCCCTTTCCAAGGTAGCGATTTTAACTGGCGCAGTCGGATTTGTCAACGAAGAGAATCGTGAAAGAATTTTCAAATACGGTCATAGATAAACATCGTGTGAGTATCGTGAAAGAATTTTCAAAACGGTCGTCCCGCATAGTGCGTGATAAATTCGGTTCGTTTCAACGATTTGTGACAAATCCGAACACTTCATCGATTGGCAGCGACAGGGCAACTCAAGGCCAGAACGTGAGGAACAAGCATCGTCCGATCAAACTTGGTGCGAGAAGAAGGGAACAAGCATCGTCCCACCTCTCATAGATTAGCCAGGGAAGAGACAAGCATCGCCGCCCTTCCAATTGGACCCTAGGCAACTAACAGTCAAAGAAATGAAAACGACATTGGTACTTTTAGCACTGTAAGTCCACTTTTCCAATTTCCAATTTTGAACAATTGGAATATTGCGAATGTTTCGCCTTTTATTTGCACAAGAAACAAATACCACATTATTTTGCTCGAAATTAATTGTTAAGTTTTAATTTAAGAAGAAAAAAAATTAAAATAAAATAAACAATGGCACATCCTAACTTTGCTCTTATTAAATATCAAGCAGATAATATTCCCCTGTTTGACGGCGCAATGCTAAGCAAATAAACAGATTTATAAATGCTTGCGACAACTTTCTCAATAATCATCGAGATAGAAACAATGAGGAATTACAAATCAATTCTTGCCTTTTTCACACTATCCTTTGCAAATTAGTAGGCCGAGCCGCTGATTTAATAGTTTCTCGTGTTGAACTTCAATCATGGCAACTTGTAAAACAAGCTATCATTGACACATTTGCAGACCAAAAATCAATTGATTGTGTAGTGCAAGATATAATCACCCTCAAACCTTCCAAAAACGAAACAGCGCAAGAATTTGGCTTACGTTTACAAGACGTACGTAATCTCCTATTTTCAAAAGTAAATAAGAGTAATGAAACTAGGGAGATCAAACTTTCAAAAATATCAGAATATCAGAACCTTTTAATCAGAACTTTTACTAGTGGTCTGAGCTATCACATGCAACTAGTTAAAAACCCAAAAACCCTTGAAGAAGCTATGAGTTTCGCTCAAGAAGAAGAACAGAACTAGAAACCACCGAAGTTCATGAATACTATCGAATTTTCATAATAATCAACCAAATTACATTATTTTATCAATCAATGTATGATACTTTGGCAAAAATAGAGATTGCCATAACGTTCTCAAAAACCAATATTCTTCATAATTCAATAATTAGTCCAAACGAACTCCTAGAACAAATAAAGAAATTACGTCCCCAATTACACAACGACAAATTACCGATTGATATCAACTCTCAACAAATAACAAATCAAGAAAACTTAATAAAAGTTAAAAGTTTCATAAAGGAATTTGAAGTAATTTTCATATTAGGACTTCCATTAGACGAGGTGGAACCATATCAATATTACAAATTGTTTCCTTCTCCAATTCCCAAAAACAATTTCTTTCTAGTCAACATACCCTTCAAACCATACCTGGCCTAAGTGAGAAAAAGTACTCATTTGACAATGAAAAATGTCTAGAAATACAAACTAATGAATTTCTTTGCAAAAGAACAGTCAGCGAGATGATAGAAAATCATCCACCTTGCAGTGTCCAACTGATCAAATTCCAATCAAATGTCACAACTTGTCACCCATTCGAAGTTAAAATTCAAGAAATCCAATCGACCAGCGTAGCCGATGGGAAATGGTTAATCACAGCACCTGAAGAAGTGATTGGCAAGCACCGCTCAATTCAAATCATTAAAATTTGAAAATTTTGAGTTAAAGCAACTGCAATTTCAAGAAATCAACCAACCCAATCTGACCTGGACCCCTACCAGAGCACGTCAAGCAGTATTCAATCCACCTACCCTTGAATTGAATACCATGAACTAGAAACCAGTAGAAGACATCCAAGCTCAGCTAAAGAGCCAAGCAGTCCAACTCCAAGGGATGCAGACACTCTATGTTAACGGTACTAGCATATGGATCATACTATTATACATCGTCCTATTTGCATTTATTTTAATAAATTTATATAAATTGATTTGTAAGAAACTTAAGAACAAGTCGAAAAAAAATGAAATTAACGAAACTTCAATTTTCAAATGAAATTACATCACTTTGAGGATATAATTTCATCTAAGGCCGGAGGAGTTATGATATTCCATTTCACGTACAGTTATGATATCCTATTTCACGTACTCAGCGTAAGGAAGTATCTAATTACTCTTACGTTATACATGCTGTTCGGTAGTTTCACTGATGGCATGTAACACCTCAGCACTTAAAGAATATATATTCGAACAAATCTGTAATAAACGGTCAGTTGTATCTTGAAGCTGAATTCATATCAATCGAAAGTAAAATAAATTTGTTTTAAAAACTCCCTTTCCAAGGTAGCGATTTTAACTAGGGTTAGAACGATACTACCGATATGATACTAATATCGATACGAAGTATTTCAGTATTGATATTATCGATGATTAAATCGCATTTGAGTATCAATACCGGAATGCCGGAAAGCGCGGCACCCGGTATCGATATATTCTTCGATTCATCGCCTATGCAGATGGCGGATTATTTGTATCTTTCGGGAATTCAACAAATTCAATTCAATGCGGCGTATAGAGCGTATTTCACACATTTATTAACAACTCATAGGAGATGATCATCCACCTTTAAAGGGGGTTCATAGACAGAATGTTTGGTGCAGTTTGGCAACACCGCTCGAAATTTAGCCTGAAAATGGTGATTTTCCTCAAACTTTGTGAGTGTTTTTTGGCTTATTTTAAGGACCATCCAAAAACTTTTTTGGCTGAAACTGCTTAATTCAAACTGCTCTTTAAGGTAATAAATTCCAGAAAAAACTAAATATTCGGAGGGACTTAAACGGCCCGTTGAGAAAATTTACGCTTTCGAGGCATTTTAAAGAACAAAGTAAATATTAAAACCGAGTAATAACTAAAACAATAAACTGATACCTAACCCCCCGGCTTCGCTCGCGTTGAAGCCCTTAAAAATGATCAACGATTAGTACATTCCAATGGAACTGAATAATAGAACTGAGTAGATGTGAATATATGTAACATTAACGGACAACGACTAGCTAACCATCACCGATTTTCAACAACAGTTCTGATTGAACTGAGCCAAAAGGCCAACAATGACGTGACTTGATGGAGGGTTCCTCTTTCCAGCTTTTATTCATTTCTGTTTGCAATTATTGCTCAGTTTGATGTTTTGAGCTTCTTCATTTTGCAGTGACTAGCCCGTTAGACCTGGGCGGAAAGAGGTATAGTTCGATCGATTTAAGTTAAGGCATTTAGGATTGGATTTTTTGAAATTAAAGCCGCAATCGAGTTGATTTTGGCTTCAATCTCGGACATAGGGAATAGCAGAAGTTGGAGCAACTGCGGGTTGATTTGTTCTGGAGATTTTATTGGCTTTTGAGACGGTTTTGTCGGGATGGGTTGTATTTGTTTGGGGTGACTCTGTTATTAAAGGAAGCCAGCTTTCGCTTGGCTTCGTTTGCCAATTTGAAGTTCGGGTTTTTGGGGCAGTTGAAGTAGCTGGCGGGGTGAGGTTTTTTACAGTTTTTGTAGGAATAATTTTGGCAATTGGGATTTGCGCCGCAATTTGACAGGGTATGGCCGAATTTTTGGCAGTTTTTGCACTGCGGAATGTACTTGGTGTTTAATGGGTTAGAGTTTCTCTGGGGCTCGATTATGACAGAGATTTTGGAGGCGGGTAATTTCGAAAAAGTTTGTTTGGGTTTTGGGCAGGAGCACTTTTACCATGGTAGACACCTTTTTAGAGTGTCCGAGACGGTAGAAGTGTATTTGTTCTGGGGCGAAGCCCAGAGCCGTGACTTCGTTGTTTATTTCGTCGATTTCCATGCGGGCATCGAGGCCTTTGATAATGAACAACAGCTTCCTGTCTTCCTCTGTTGTATGGGTGAAATATGGAATGTTGTTGGTATTTAGGAGGTTGATTGCCGGTTTCTGATGGTCCGGATGGATGGAGATCCCTGCGGCGGATTTTTTGTGGTCGGTGATAGGGATGTTATTTTGCGACAGTACTTTGTAGGTTTTACGCCAGTCAGCCGGGTGATTATAATCGGGAATTTGCGTGGTTTGGGTCTGTTAGGGATTTGGGGTTTGGAGGGCGATTTTTGGAGATTTTGTGGAGAAAAATTATGGGTTTCGGGATCAATTGTCGGTTGGGGCGATTTTTGGGTTGTTTTCTTAGATTCAACCTGAGAACTTAGGGAGTCGAGTTTTTCTTGGAGTTCTCGTAATTGTGAGGTGAGTATCTGGATATTCGCTTGATAGATGATGTTATCTGCTTTGAGTCTAAAAATCTCCGAGTCTCGGAATTTTATTGCGGAGGTTATGTCTTCGGGATCTGAGTCCCAATTGGCACTGTTTGTTGAAGTTTCTGACATGAAAGAGCTTTCCAGTTCTGGAGGGATAGATAAGAGTTCGGGAGAGCTTGGGGTTGAGGGCTTTGGGGCTTTTCGCTTACTTTGCTCGTCTGTTGTGGCTCGTTTCCGCTTGTGTGTGCTCTTCGGCATCTTACACTTTTCACTGCTTTTCACTGGAAAGTCAGGCTGCGTCTCGGAAGAGACACAGGTGAATTTCTTTCTTGAGAAAAAGCACGTGTTTCGAACACGGCTTTGTTCCGAGGTTAACACGCGCACAAATGAAGGGCGACACTGGACAAAAAGCTGAGTTCTCAAATAGCTGGTTGAATTATTTGATGCTGAAAGGCCAATAATGGTTATTTCTGACTGCAGTTAAATGCTTGTTATAGAACATGAAGGGAAAATATACAACTCTGTTGCCCTCTATGAGCGGGTCGGCAATCAAAAGCGGGCTAACAGCGAGACGCGTATACAGTGCAGAAACACTGTAAAAAATATATTTTTTTAACTAAAAAGTATCCTATGTCTTTTCTAATACATCTAAGAATTTTTGTACAAAGTTCCATGATAATCGGTAGAGTGGTTGTGGCGTAAGATCGTAACAAACAAACTTACATTCACATTTAATAATTTAATATTAGTAGGGATTTGTCACGGGAGGTGTAAACTCTGGCGAAATTTTGTGTCGACTAACTGCACAGTTCGCAGAAAAAACGCTTTCAAGGACGCAATTCTATTACTGGCACAAACAATTTTCCGATGGCCGAGAGTCAGTTCAAAATGAGTCCCATGCACGCCGACCGCGGAGAAGCACCAGTGAGACGAATATTCTGGCGATCTGTGAGGCGATTGAAGGAGACCGCCGCCTTACAGTAAAGTATATTGCTGCACACGTCGGAAAATCGTATGGGAGTGCCCAGTCAATCATTTAAGATGATTTGGATTACCGAACAATATCGGCAAGGTGGGTGCTTCGCCTCTTGACGGAAGATCAGAAAGCAAATCGTCTTGCCGTCTGTGAAAGACTTTTGGCACGATATCGAACAGAGGGGGATGATTGCTTGAAGCTCATTGTCACCTCAGATGAGACGTGGGTGCATTATTACACCCCGGAGTCAAAGCAGGCAGGCATGGAGTGGCGAAAACCTGGAGAAGCAGCACCGCGTAAAGCCAAGACCGATCTTTCTGCTGTGAAATATCTTGCAACGATTTTTTGGCATTGCAGAGGCATAATGCTCGGTGATTTTCTCCATGAACGGCGTACAATTAATGCTGTGTACTACTGCCAAAAGCTTGTGAAAGTGAAACTGAAAAAAGTGCGATTCTGCTCTATACTACGCACGGCCACACAAAGCTGCATTAACCCAAGAAAAATTGAACAAAATTCATTGGAAAACATTTGTTTCGTATATGTCGATTGTTGAGAAGAGGGATGACGGGTGACAGGCGGCGATGCGACAGGAAGATAAGCAAAAACGAGACGAAGCAACACGCGAACCAAAAACGACGCTTTTTCAATACAAATGTACTACTTGGTTAATTAATAAAGAGGCAGACAATTGTTGATATTGATGAAGACTGGTTTTAATGTTAACTCACGAAACATTGGTCCTTCGAGCCGGATAAAACAACAGTGAACTAGAAGAAAGAAAACCAGTGCCAAATTGGCGGTTTCCGGTATAAGCGAGAGACTTTCATTTTCCGATTATAAATGTTACATAGCCGTACAATCGATTCATAATTCACATTGCTTCAATCTATCTTGTTATGTACTTGACAAAATTACAAGCGACTTACCGGATGCGCGTATAAATATACCAGAATTAAATATACCAGTAAACGTAGAACTTGCTGACCCAAATTTTCACATTCCGGATTCAATAGATATTCTAATCGGTGCTGAGGTATTTTGGCAGCTTTTATGCCCTAATTTGGGTGAGTTGAATCCACCTAACCCAAGTCTCCACAAAACTCTTTTGGGCTGGATCGTTGCCGGTCCATGGAGCATTCCAATTCCGAAATCGCGGTGTCATTTAAGTAAAACACTCTCCCTACAAGAACAACTTACAAAATTTTGAGAAGTTGAAGGAGTGCAAATCAAACAGCCGTGGTCTGCAGAAGAGCGATTGTGCGAGGAGCATTTTGTTAACAATTTTTCATTCTATTCAAACAATAGACATAAGAACATAGCGACATAAAGGAAATGTATAGGCAGGTGCTCGTGGACCCAAAACATCGGAGCTTACAAAAAATCGTTTGGCGTTCAAACCCAAACGAGCCCATAAAAACATTAATAAAATAATAATTAAATTAAATACGGTCACTTACGAGACGACAGCCGCATCATTTTTAGCGATACGCTGCCTTCACGAAATCGCTGCGGAATGCGAAAAGGAACACCCTGGCATATCACACATCATTCGAAATGATATGTACGTCGATGATTTATTAAATTGTGTAGATACTCCCTCAGAGGGTAAATACGTATATGAAAATGTGTCGCAGGCCTTGAAAAAAAGAGACTTCGAGTTGTGCAAATGGAAATCGAATAATGCTCACATCATATCCGAAACAGATATCGATACCACTTCAAATGAAGTGTCTGTCGGTGCCAATAAGGAAAATAATTCAAAAACGTTAGGATTCTTGTGGCAGTGCAAGGAGGATACGCTCTCATCCGAGATTCAAGGCGTAAAATATTCAAAACCGGAGACAATTTCCAAACGCATAATCCTGTCTAGAATTGCTTCCATATTTGATCCCCTCGGGTTGATTGGCCCGTGAGTAATAGTGGCAAAAATATTCTTTCAAAAACTCTGGCAGGAAAAGGTAAGCTACGATCAACCTTTGCCGCCAAACATCCTTAACCCCTTACTGCATACTGGGTCATATTTGGCACATTCGAAACTAATTTATTTTTCTGACGTAGAATGATTTTACGCCTTATTTCAAACTGTCCCAAATATGTCACACTCGCTTCTTGGCGACGGACCAGAGTTAACTCCACTATTTTCGATTCACTCAGACATATCGCGTCATTTTGACTTCAGTTACTGAAGATCGTGTCGGCACGTGTTTTGCAATAAGTTGAATCTCAATTATAAAGTTCAGTTTGAAATTATTTGTGTGAATAAATTTGTACAGAGAGGTAAGTGGTTACTTTTTATAGTTAGCGTCAAAAAATCAACCTTTGGAATGTAAAAATAGGCAAAAGTTGACTTTGTTCACTTGTGCCATATTTGTCCCAAGTTGAGGTAAAGAAAAGTGATTACTACAATAATATATATTATTTTAGATGAATGCTGAAATATTTTATGGAACCAAACAAAGAATTTTAATTCCTAATGACCAAAGTGAGGAGGAGTATTTATCTTCGGATGATGAAAATGTTCAGAAAAGACCATTGGTTCGAGACAAATCTAATATTTTGTGCGAAGAGTCTGAAAGCGATAGAGATGATATTTTTGTTTCAGATCATGACAATGTTATTGATGAAACTGAAAGTTAAGATATCGAAGACAACATTGCTCTCAGCGTTTCAGCAAAGATGTATACTCGAGACTACACCAGTAAATAGAGCAGTAAAGGAAATATCCTATCCTATATTACTGAAAGTTCAAATTTGTTTGGTGTGCAAACAAAACCCGAAAAACCATCAAATATTTCCGAAGAATATATGTATTTACATGTCTGTTATCCAACTAGCTACCACTAGATCTTACTGGAATAGTTCCATCGAAATTCCAAAAATAAGCAGTGCTATGACATGCAACCGCTTTGAAGAAATCAAAAGGTTTATTCATTTTAACGATAATACAAATCAAGTTGACAGTGGGCAACCTGGTTATGATCGTCTATTCAAAATACGACCTTTTCTGGAGAAAATTAGAGAACGGCTTTTACTTGTCCCGAAAGAAGAACATATGGCCGTTGATGAACAAATAGTTCCCACGAAAGCGAGATCTAGTCTAAAACAGTACAATCCGAAAAGGCCTCATAAATGGGGTTACAAAATTTTTGTTTTGAGTGGAGTGTCCGGATTCAGCTACGACTTTGATTTTTATGTTGGACGAACCCAACTACTAGAAAATCCACAAGACCTAGGTGCCAGCAGTAATGTGGTAGTCAAACTTGCAGAGACCATACTATGAAATCAAAACTACAAAGTTTTTTCGATAATTGGTTTACCAGCATCCCTTTGCTAATATTACTTACAGAAAATGGTATTTTATCCGTTGGAACAATAAGAGAAAATAGAGTGCCAGGTTTTCAGTTTCCTAAGGAGTCAGATATGAAGAAATTGGGTCGTGGATCATTTCTAGAGCGTACAGTCAACGTAGAAGGCATTGACGTCGCTTTAGTTTCATGGTACGACAACAAAATAGTAAATACAGTATCAACATATGTTGGGAGCCAACCAACATCTGAGGTACAAAGATACTGTCGAAAAAACAAAGCTCATATTCAGATCGAGCGTCCGCAATCTGTTGCAATTTATAACTCGTGCATGGGTGGCGTCGACTGACTTGATTCCATGTTCGTATAATAATATTATCGTATAAAGATTAGGTCCAAAAAATTATATAAACGAGAATTCTACCATTTTCTGGATATGATCTGCGTGAATAGCTGGATACTACGGAGGCGCTCATGTGAGAATGACATGTACCTTCCTCTTTCAGAATTTAAATTGGCTCTTGCCGAAGTATTGACAACAGCTAATATTCCACCTCAAAGAAAAAGGGGTCGTCCAAGCAACTCTTTGCAACCGCAGCTAGACCTGAAGAAGAAAAAATATCCCTTTTCGGAAATGCCATCACAAGAAATGAGGAAAGACAATTTAGGACATGTGTTTTTGTGTCTAAACAAAGACCGTAATTATGAAACTTTAACGATATAATTCGTTTTTAAAAAGCTTTTATTATTACAACGACAATTTATTTAGCTACTTAATTCCACAACGTGGTTACAAAGAATGAGTTCTCATGCAAAACAGTCAAATGAGGAAAACACTTCTGCTGACTCGTGGAATGTTGGAGTATGGTGGTTTCCTAGTATTGTAGTTGCAGAGTCAGGTGGGTATGGCTATGTAACTTCTCCCTCCTCAGGATTCGAAAATAACGGACTGTTTTTTCGAAGCGGTAGTTGCTGAGTAATCATCTGGTACTTGAAGATCCGTAGATTTATGGAAAGCATTTCGGGTCGATAGCCAAAAGATTCTGACTCGGTTCCATTGGCTCGTTAATAGGAGAATCAGAAGAAATGTGCAGACTCCCACAATACCAAAGAAGGTGTATTCTTGGTGTTTTGACTTCTGGTTTAAAGTCACTGGTAAAAGTTGATTGGCTATTTCCTTCAAATGATAAATTTCATCTAGATTAATTTTGGAAATGTTTGGTGCGTCCAAGAACTTCGTAGTAATTGTTTGAGGTAGTGTGATTTTCGGCAATATAAATGGTTTTCCTTTTTGTATGTTGATGTTATTGATGAATTTCTTTTCATTAATTTGAATTTCGCAATTTTTCGGGATCTTGACAAGGGTTGATGTTTCAAGTAGGTGATACTGATCGGTACCACATTTGGATATTAACTTTGCAGGTTCTGTTAACAGTACGAGGACCAATTCTTCCGTTACTTGTTCAACTATTGGCTCTACTAACTTAATGTTGAAGGTTGGGCAATTATGTATTGTCTTGCCTTTTAAAAGTTCATTGGTACAATCATCTTGTGGGTGAAACTCTTCGTTGCAGTAATATGTGTCTTCTATTTTGAGCAAGGCTGACTGGTGTGCTGGTTTCTAACTTCTTCTTGTGCGAGGTAAGGGTATTGGGGAATGAATATAGTTCGATTTAGGATAATAGGGTATAGGTGAAAAAACATTAGATCTTCTGGCCTTAGTATAGGTACGTGTATCGCAAAAATTATTTTCGTGTGAGAGAAACTAACCTGAGTTCCAAAAATTTGATAATACGAGAGTATATTTTGAAATTTTGGGATTGCTGCAACTTTGTACATGTTTTCTAAATATTTTAGCATAATTGTTAATTCGTTAGTGGACAAAATACTGTTATGCAGCGCATTTAGTTTGGAAAACATTATTGCATCCTCTAAATTATCCAAAAACATAATTAAGTTTTGACAATCTAGGTTTAATTGCGTTATTGACCCGTGAAACCCAAGATAATTCTGAACATTGGATATCGTTTGTTGCATTAGTTGCTGAAAGGACCTTATACTTAATCTAAGTTTGTCCTGATTTTCGTTAAGGGTAGTTATGGTCTTATTGTAATGAGTGATTAAACCTTTGGATAGCGACATCTGAAGTTTTAGTTCATCGTTAACGCTTGTTTGACTACTCTCTAAAGTAGCAATTGCTTCATTGTAATGTTGACCGTCTTCAGCGTCAAGTGTACCAAAAAGCCATTTATTAATTTGCCCTACTATATTCAAAAGGCCTCGTTTCTTTCGATTATTTGGTATTAAATTTTGAAGTTTACCTGATGCGATGTGAATTAAGTTGTCCGTTCTTATTAGTAAATTTTCTGATAACTGATGATATGATATACCGTTATTACCGTTATGTGACTTTAAGTAGCCTTTAAGTATTAGAAAATTGCTTTTTAAATTTTCCATTTGCGTAATTATCTCAATTAAATCTATATAGTGTAGAAATGTATGTTTACTATAAACTAGCTTAGCATTACCTAGCTTAATCGGAAGTATTGGATTATTTAAGGGGTTTAGTTGTATTTCCGTTTCAATTGACCATTTGGTTTGAAGAACCAGGAACAGGACAATCGGGATTTTCCATTTGAGACCCATTTTCTTGGTTTCTCTGCAAATAATAGTGAAACTTAGTTTTTGGTTTTCGGGCACAACTTTTGTGATAATCGTGATTTTGTGTTTGTAATTTAATATCGGTTTGCCCGATTAGTTGCATTTTATTAAATTTTGGTAAGTGTTTGCCGCGGTTTTTGGTTTTGATATAAGCGTGATTTTGTGACTCGAAATCTGGTGGTTCACATCTGTTTTCGTTCCGTTTAGTTATTATTGCACATTTTGCTTCTTCATTCTTTTGCTTAATTTTTTCGTATAACTTATTCGAATTTTCTTTATGCGATTGCACATAACTTGAAATAATTGCGTTATCGTTGAGATCAAACGGATTTATTGATTTAATGTGACCAGTTATGATTTCAAAAGGGGTAAATTTTGTTACAGTATGAATAGAATTATTATAACCCAAAACTGCGCGCTTGATTAATTGATCAGTTGATAGTTCTTTATTTTCCTCTTTCAAGCATCTGTAGCTTTCTATGACTGACGAATGAAAGCGTTCAACAGGTGAATTTGAATTACTATTCTTCGCTGTTGTGTAGTGTAAATCAATTTTATAGAGTTTGCAAAAATCTTCTAAAGCTTTATTCTTAAATTCCGTTCCTTGATCTGTAGTTATCTTCAATGGTAAACCATGATGTGTAATAAAGGTGTATAGATTTTCGATAACTTCAATTCCGGTAATACTTTTAAGTGGGTATGCCTGCCCGTATCTGGAAAATGAATCTAAAACTGTGACATAAGCATCGTAATTCATTCTAAAAGTGTCGACATGTATGTGTTCAAATGGTCTGGATGCTGTAGGAGTGAGATTGAACTTCACAATAGGTGGACTTCTGTCATATTTATTTTTCTGACAAATTTCACAATTATTCACGTAGTTTTCTATATCTTCAGACATTTTTGGCCAATAATATCTTTGATTTAAACTCAATTTTAGCTCGCTTATGCCGCGGTGACAAGTCTTTGTGGTGTGATAGAGCTTCATTCTCTCCTGCTGCTCCTCTCTGGTTTGTACATCTTCAAGCATTTTTGTACAATGAAGCATTTTATAAGCAGAATTTTTAAAAATATTTTGAAGGGTTACTGTAAAAATTCGCGCAAGGCCATCGTGTCGAAAATATAATGCGTATGATTGTTTGGGATTGAGGTATTCTTTTATAAATTTGATAATGTGAGGGGCGGGATTAATTTTTGAAATAGTTAAGTACATACGGATGTTTTCGAATATGCGTTTCTGTTTAATATGAACATTTAGGATATCTCCATCTGTAATAATTATTTGATTCTTGTACATATTTATTGGACGTTCAGATATTGGTATTCCAAAAATAGGATTTTCTGATGATGAGTGTATTGTTTCTGAATCGGACGGTTGGTTGTTAACTTGGTTCGGTGTTCTTAACTGGATATTCGATATAATATTAATTTTGCCTTTATTTGAATTTGAGGGTTCGGTGTTTTGCCCTAAAATCTCTGAAACTGTTAAGTTATCTAAGCTTGGCAATTCTTCGTGATTTAACATAAAGTCATTGGTTATTTCATCGGTGTCTCCTATATTGTTGTATAATGAATCTGTTTCTAGAGCATTGAGGTCAACAGGATTCCTGGAAAGTGCATCTGCTGCTTTATTGGATTTGCCTTTTTTATATCTGATTTCGTAGTCGAACTCCTCTAATTTTAGTCTCCAACGTACCAACCTGGAATTTGGTTCTTTCATTGACATGAGCCATTGTAAGGGTTTATGGTCTGTGAAGATTATAAATTTCCTTCCAAATAAATATGGGCGATAGTACTTGCAACTCCAGACAATTGCCAATAGCTCCTTCTCAATTGTTGAGTAATTTATCTCCGCTGGATTAAGGGTTCTAGATGCGTAACATATGGGATGGTTTCCCTGAGATAGTACTCCTGAAATCGCGAAATTAGAAGCGTCGGTGGTTAACTCGAAGGGTTTCGTAAAATTTGGATATGCCAAGACAGGTTCTGTTGTTAGAACATTTTTGCAAGTATTAACACACTCTATGAATTCTTTTGTGTGCACGATTTTTCCTTCTTTCTTAAGACATTGTGTTAAGGGTTTAGTTAGCTTTGCAAAATTCTGGATAAATTTTCGATAATATCCAACCAATCCCAAAAATGATTTTAGTTCGCGTTGCGTTTTTGGAAGTGGGTATTTTTGTATTGCCGTGATCTTATTTTTGTTTGGTTTTATTCCCTCTGGTGTGACAATGTGTCCTAAAAATTCGACCTCTCGTCGCAGAAACTCACATTTATCGAGTTGAATTTTTAAATTTGCTTCACGAAGTTTTTTAAATACCAATTTTAAATTTTGAATATGTTCTGTTAGATTTGTACTGAACACGATTACATCATCCATAAATACCATACAAACTTTGTTTTGTAGATCTTTGAGTACTTCATCCATTACACGTTGGAATGTCGCTGGAGCATTTCTCAGTCCAAATGGCATTCTTAAATACTCATAATGGCCATGTTCCACGCTAAATGCTGTTTTTTCTATCGAGTCCTTGTGTATTTCAATCTGGTGAAACCCACTCGCCAAATCGAGGGTAGAAAAATATTGGGCACGGCCCATTTTATCTAATATATCGTTAATGTTGGGTATTGGGTATTTGTCGGGAACACATTTGTCATTAATTTTTCTGAAATCGCAAACTATCCTCCATTTCTGTTGCCCTGACGCGTCCATTTTCTTGGGGACAATCCATATTGGTGATGACCATGGACTGCTGGAAGATCGAATAATTCCTTTGTCTAACATTTCATTTATTTGTTTTTTAACCTCTGCTTTGTGAACATATGGGTATCGATATGGTTTAACGTGCACCGGAATCTCGTCGGTTGTTTTGATTTCATGCTTAATTCTTGATGTAAAACTGAGTTGGTCTCCTGGTTTATAGAATATATCGGAAAATTCCGTACACAATCGATTGATAGCTAATTTTTCTTCGGTATTCATGTGATTCGTTCGAACTTGATTATTAATATTAAACGTTTTGTTATTACGATTTCCAAGATTTTGCGAGACTGCCTCAAGAGTATAAATTTCATACTTTACAGGTTCAAAAGCCTCGACCTTTAGTGGTTCAGTTAAGGTTATTGAAACGGTCTTATCTGTGGGGTTTTGAATTTCAACGGTGGCGAATCCGTAGCGTGCACAGGTGACCATTGACGGAATGATCAGGTCGTTCATCTTCTGGGTATTTATAATAATATCCCCGTCGTTAACATTAACTGGTAATTTCTTCTTAATTTTACTGCATGGGTTTACCGAGAATGTAAAACTAGCTTCTGCAGGTGTTCTGTACTTAAAGGGAATTTCGATGTTTGCTCCAATCAATCGCTTGTTAATTAAATCAATGTTAAGATTCATATTTATAAGATCATTGAGTCCTAGAACGCCATCAAAATAATCATGAAAATCAAATAAAATAAAGCTGATTTCGTAGTCGAGACCAACTTCTGCGAGCGCGGAAATATTAGCTTGAAACTGCGTGCTTTCGCTACCTATGGCTGTTTTAATAGTATTGGTTGACCGAAATATACAGTGTGGAAAATAAGTCTCGGCAATGGTGGGTCTTAAAATTGATCGAAAACTGCCAGTGTCAATTAAAAGCTTGATGTTAAGACTGCTAATTTCAATGTATGGAAGGGCATTGTATGAAGAAATGTTAATTTCTATTAGCTGTGTTCTTTCGTTGGGCTGGGGTCGCAAAAATTTCCATTTTCTTCGAGGACAGTATTTTGGGAAGTTCGAGGGTCTTGAAGCTCCTGGAAGTTGATTTGGTCTTCAAATTGATCAGAGTATGTTTCTGTTGACTGAGGGTAGTCAAGATATTCTTGGTTATAAAAATATTCAAAATTTTGACAATACGGGTTTGTAGAATGATCTTCGTATTCGTTCGAATATAGTTCTTCAACTATCATTGGCTGTGGTGTTTGATAAAAGGGTCTTTGGAAGTTATTATATTGAGAATTTAATCCATGTTTTCTGGTGGGGGTAAGAGAATTTCTGGAAATTCCTGACATGGGTGTAGGCCTTGGAAATTGATTTGGAGAGTTCTGATTGGGTCTGAATACATTTCTGGGCGGACCAAAAACATCTCTATTTGTGGGCCATTGTCTAGGGGGTGTTGGTCTACTTTGAATATTTACCGGTTGAGAGGGAAATGTCGGTTTAGTAGACGTGATTGAATTAGTGTGTTGATTAAGTTGAAAACCATTTGATTGGTTGTTGGCTTGATATTGATTATATTGCGGTTGGCTGTTACTAAACTGTGGGGTGGGGAAAAAGCTTTGCGCGTTTGGAAAATGTTGACGATAATAATTTTGGTTAAATCCAGGCTTAGTGAAACTTGGATTAAATTTTTGGGATTTTTCACTATTACGTAAAGTTCCATAAAGTCGCTCAAAATTCTCAAACTCTAAAACATAGGCCATCGCATCCTCAAGGGATTCTGGTCTTTTCAGATGCATATTATTTTTCAATGTGCCTGAGCATCCTGCGATAAACGTATTTAATGAAGTTTTCTCAAAATGATTAATGTTGCAAACTTTATCGCTAGTAGACATTTGGGTATCGTTACTGACACGCTGGACTACATTACTCCTAAGCAATTGCAATCTAGTACCAAAACTTATTAAATCTTCATTTCTATGAGGGCGGGTCCTTGTAAGTTCCTGAATTAAACAATCTACATCTCTTCGGTCAGAGAAGCACTGAATCAAAGCGGTTTTGAGATTATCCCAACTAAGAAGTTCTGATCGATTGCCAACCATAGTTTCGGCTTTTCCGATCAGTTTCTCATTAATACAATCCAAAATATGCTTGTTTAAATCAGCATCGTTTAGTGGTAGATATGTACTTATTAGGTTCTCGCACCTACTTAAAAATTTATTCAGGTAATTACTGTCACCGTCAAAGGATTTAATATTATCTAACTTTGATTTGAATAAACTCCAATTCATATTATTTTGGTTTGCAGTAGTCATTTTAACGCTGGTACTTACTGGTTTGCTAAGACGAATATTTTCTAATTGTTTGACAATATCGTCTACTTCACTCATAAATAAGCATAAACTTTATATTTCACTTTAAAAAATTACTATTTTTATGCTTTCTATTTTCTTAATTGAGAGAGAAAAAAAAAATCAAACTAAACTATGTCTTCAATAGACTGACCTAACTTTAATTGTGTGTATGCGATACACGGCCCTATTACTATTCCTAATGAAATCTTTATACGGAAGATAGATTAGGATTGAAAGGAAAATGCACTTACGTTGATTCTTCCTTCCCGATTCTTTGGTGGAGTAGCCTCTGCCGTTGGTTCTGGAGATTGTGCTGAAGAGTTGAAGAACTCAAATAGCCGGAATCTTGGATACTGCTACTGCACAATCCTACCGACTGCGCCAATTATGAAACTTTAACGATATAATTCGTTTTTAAAAAGCTTTTATTATTACAACGACAATTTATTTAGCTACTTAATTCCACAACGTGGTTACAAAGAATGAGTTCTCATGCAAAACAGTCAAATGAGGAAAACACTTCTGCTGACTCGTGGAATGTTGGAGTATGGTGGTTTCCTAGTATTGTAGTTGCAGAGTCAGGTGGGTATGGCTATGTAACTCCGTAACTGTTTTTATGCATTTCATACCGAAAAAGTATAAATAAATAATAATTTTTTTTTTAAGTTTACATTTTATTACATATTTCATCATATTGCATACTATGTATATGATTTTGTTACTGCGTTGTTGAATGTAATTATGTAATTGATTAACATTAAAAAAACATTTTTTTGTTTTATCTTTCTATAAAGCAAAATTGTTCCAAATATGGGACATCTTAAAAATATCGTTTGTTTTTCTTAAACAGCGTCTCAGATTTTTTAAAATATTTTTTCCGTGCTTTGTATGGCAAAGTCTGTTGATGAGATTTATTTCAAACAAAACATAAAATTCTTGCAGTAAGGGGTTAAATCGTGGCTAGAATTTTCGGAAGATCTTTAGTCATTGAATGAGTTGACCATTTCTAGCCGAATTATTTGCAGCAATTCAAAACGCATCAAATTGCCCGATTTTCCGGACGCTTCTGAAGCTAGTTACGCAGCCTTCATCTGCATTGTATCCAAAAATCCCCAAACCTATCATGTCTCATTTATTGTGTGCAAAATCGAAGGTCGCGCCAATAAAGTCTTTAACAATTCCTCGGTTAGAGCTTTGTACCGCCTTGACATTGTCTAGGCTTATTTCAAAGGTTAGGCAATCTCTCAATATTCAAATTGACCAAACTTATTGTTGGTCGGACTCATCCATTGTTTTAGCATGGCTTCAAACAAGCCCAAGCACATTGCAGCCATTTGTATCCAAACGCGTTTCAGAAATCCAGAATTCGACTGAGTGAAATCAGTGGAGCCATGTTCCCTCTCTGGACAACCCTGCTGACATCGTTTCACGTGATCTCAATCCAAAAAAAATAATTAACTTCACGATTATGGTTTCATGGTCCTGATTGGCTATTGGAAGATTCCACTAATTGACCAAACATTCTTCAGGCCCCAGTAGAAGAACTATCTGAAAAGCGCAAGACTTGCTGTAGTTGTACGAGTAAAACAATCGGGTTTCGCTTTGAGCGTTTCTCAAAGTTGCCTATTTTAAAGGGTTCATTTGCATTTGCACGTAGATTCCTTCACAACTGTCGAGTCCCAAAGGAGTTGCGAAAGGTGTCTGCACTGTCGGTTGACTAAATTAACGACAGGTTTATGGTGTTAGTAAGACTGGTTCAGCAGGAGTCGCTTTCTGTGAACTACGCGTGTCTGAAAACCGGCGAACCATTATCCAGCAAGAGCTCAATTTTAAGTCTACATCCCTTTATTGACGAGGCCGGCATTATTCGTGTTGGAGGTCGATTGACTAACTCTGACTTTCCTTATTCGAAAAAACACCCAATTTTGCGGTCTACTAAGCACCATTTCTCAAAATTATATTTTGAAAGCGAACATTTAAAACTGCTACATGCCGACCCTCAATTGCGTTTAGCATCGATTCGTGACACCTTCTGGCCCATATCCGGTCGCAATTTTGCTCGAAAAATTATTAAATTACTACACCTCCGTTGTTTTCTTCGGAAACCATATTTACATCCTAATGTTTGACATGCTCCTGCCCGAGGGACGCTCTCCAACTGAACCCTACGAACAAGTGAGACAGACAGTAACAAACATACAATACTCAATTTGAATGTACTTTACGCGAAAATCAACGGACCAAACCATAAAAAGCCACTAATTTACCATTACATAAAACAAAACGACATGGACTGCTGCATGCTTGTAGAGACTAAAACTAAAATAGGACATACTTCTACATACAGGGACTGGCAACACATCTGTAGACATGCAATTTCACCAACCACGCCAGGGGCGGGGCCTCAGTTCTTCTCAAACCTGTAACAAAACTAGGCAAAGCAAACCCTCCCCACCTCAACAACCCTTTGAACGACTGTCTATATTTTACCATACCCTACTTAAACGACCTGCTACACATATTTGTGACTTACATACACCCACACACCAACTTAGAACAAAACATATCTATAAATATGCAATAATAATAGGCGACTTTAATCTGAGCAATAACAAAACGAAATAGCGTAAAAGATTTCTACAAAATTCCGACTTTAAAAAACAGCACACCCCATCAACTTTTCTGATGCCCGCAAACCCAGATTCAACACCAGACGTTCTACTGCACACAAGAAACTTAACAAACACCATCAACAACATAAAGTTAACCAACGAACTTGGATCCGACCATCTGGCTATTACGTTTAACATAGACTTACAACATACGCAACCTACCTCTAATACACCTCCTATAGAGAAAAACTTAAACCTAACAAAGACTGACATAGACAAAGTGAAACAACATATACATGACTACATTCAAACACAAGCACTACACATTTCAATAGAAACCATACAACAACAACTTACACTAGCCATGCGAAAATTTAACCCGGAAATAAAACATTCTTTCTACCGACATACACTGCCCAAATACATACTGAGACTAATAAAACATAAGAGAGAACTGTACAGACTATATACAAACACTCAAAATAACGACCTAAAAAAGACACTGAACCAACTTAACAGAAACATTAAATCTTTGATTAGACAATACCGACAAGACAAATGGCTAGAAACATGTAAAGAAATACAGAAGGACAAAGGCAAAACATACGGGCGAAAAATTAAGAAACTGGCGTAATACAGGAATACTGGCACTACTGACACAATTGACGAAAACGGAATAGAACGTTACACAGCAAAGAGAAAGCGGACGCATTCGCCAGACACTATCAAAGGGCCTTCAGCATATCGACAAACCCTAACTTCGACAATGACAACTGGAACTTGATCAACAACTGGTACTTGAACTATTTTAACTGCTCACCAAACTACACTTACAAACTGATCACAGACACAGAGTACGATGAAGCCCTCGCGCACATCAAAAACACTGCACCGGGGAAAGATAAAATTAAGGCAAAACTCTTGAAAATCCTAACTCAAGAAACACACAAACTGATCCTAACTGAATTGAACAACTGCATCACAAATGGTAGAATCCCAGAAACATGGAAAAACGGCTTAATAATCCCTATACCCAAAAATGGACTGGCCAATACACAACCGAGCAACTACAGACCAATTACACTGCTTCCAATACTGGGCAAGATTTTTGAAGGCATAATGAAGCAGCGGCTTGAAAGAGTGATTGGAGGGTATATACCTACCTACCAATTTGGTTTCAAACAGCATCACTCGACTGTTCATCCGCTCTTTATTTTGGCCAACAATATACAAACTACCTACCTAACTGACAGAAATACAGCTTGCCTGTTTATGGACATTAACAAGGCTTTTGATAGTGTCTGGCATGGAGGCTTACTATACAAACTATACAAACTACACACACCAACATATCTACTACACACCATAAAGAACTTACCAGAAAACAGACAACTACAAGTACGAATTGACAAAAGACTGTCATGTTCTTTTTCCCCTGAACAAGGGCTCCCTCAAGGATCCCCGCTCTCACCGTTTCTCTACAATATATACTGCCATGACCTATACAATTACAACTTACCAGACAAAAATCAAATCGACAGATCGGCATACATATTACAATACGCAGACGACACGGCACTTATTGTACATGACAAAACTACTAAGAGAGCAGCTCAAAGACTCCAAACACTAACAAACAACACAATGACATGGTTTTATAAATGGACACTAACACCAAACCCTTCAAAAAACCAACTTCTGCTCACAAACCACAGACTCAACGCTGACTCCCCTACAATAACTGCAGACGGCCAAACGACACAACCAACAAACGACGTAAAATACCTTGGAATCACAATTGACCACAAACTTAAATTCACTAAACACATACGAAACATCAGGGTAGAAACAATAAAGAGAACAAAACACTTCCGATCACTAACCTACAAAGACAGAGGAATTAGCACAAACACCGCCACCAAAATATATAAAGCTATATGTAGACCCTTGCTAGACTTTGGATATATACTTATGACCAACGGAACAGAAAGAACAAAACGTTATACACAAACAACAGAACAAATTGCACTAAGACTAATAACACGAATAAGACACCCCCAAAACCCACTACACAACCCCCCCACCCAACTACTATACGAACGCACAAACATGACAAAGATCTCGGAAAGACTCATACAGCTACAGACAAAATGGACAAACAACCCCTACAACTGGACCATACTGAATCCCCTTTGTCTTACAAAACCAACCAGACAATCCCGCTTCCGTTTCCCTACATTAACGCTACTCGAACACTTACAAACGCAACGGACTAGTGGACAATAAAATAATTTCTTCTTGCCAATGAAATCTTATTTATTTAATAGTATTGTTAACCTAGAATAAGAGAATTTTCATATTTGTTTTTTATTTAGATTAAGACTGCATGTATTAAACAAGGGCAGAAAGACCGATAGTTCGATAGCCTTTTTTATAAATAAAGATGTTTACTACTACTACTACTACTACTGAAAGATTTAGAAATATGGAAGATTTAGAAATATGGATTTTAAAATGCTTAAAGCCCAAATTTAAATATGGAAGATTTAGAAATATGGAAGATTTAGAAATATGAATTTTAAAATGCTTAAAGCCCAAATTTAAGTATGGAAGATTTAGAAATATGAAAGATTTAGAAATATGGAAGATTTAGAAATACGGAAGATTTAGAAATATGGAAGATTTAGAAATATGGATTTTGAAGTATGAAAGATTTAGAAATATGGAAGATTTAGAAATATGGAAGATTTAGAAATATGGAAGATTTAGAAATGATTAAGGCCCAAATTTAAATATGGAAGATTTAGAAATATGGAAGATTCAGAAATATGGAGGATTCAGAAATATGAAAGATTCAGAAATACTTAAGGCCCAAATTTAAATATGGAAGATTTAGAAATATGAAAGATTTAGAAATATGGAAGATTTAGAAATATGGATTTTAAAATGATTAAACCCCAAATTTAAGTATGGAAGATTTAGAAATGATTAAAGCCCAAATTTAAATATGGAAGATTTAGAAATATGGAAGATTCAGAAATATGGAAGATTCAGAAATATGAAAGATTCAGAAATACTTAAGGACCAAATTTAAATATGGAAGATTTAGAAATGATTAAAGCCAAACTTAAGTATAAAAAATTTAGAAATAACTTTTTTTAGTACAATTTATAAAATAAATCTTTTTAATTAATATAAACTTATATTAAAAATTCAAATTTTTTTATAAATCAAACTTAAATTATACTATAGGATTATACTTAATGGATATATCCCATCTCCTAAAGTATCAAACTCCTATACATTTTATACTAAAATATAACAACTAAAAAAGATAAGCTAATAAAGCTAATGGATTCATACCCCATTTATAAAGGTCATGCCCCCTTTTCTTTTTAATTAATAATTTTTATAAACTAATTTTTTATACTATAGTGGTGATAGGGGCTCTTTTATCTATGTCCTCGTCATCTTGACTAATTTCTTGCATTGGGTTAGAAATAAACCTAATCTCTATTACTCCCCTAATAAAAAATAAATTTACTAAGATTTCTTCAGAATCTACTATTAAATATTTTATTACCCAAGCTATCGCCTCTTCAATTCTTCTTTTTTCTGTTATCCTAATAACTAACCTAATTCAAGACCTTATTACAACAGAAAGTAATTTCTCCACACTTATAATCGTAAGAGCTCTTCTAATAAAAATAGGTGCCGCCCCTTTTCACTATTGACTCCGCGAAGTAGTTAGAGGTCTTAATTGGATAATAGCCTTCACTGTTTTAACAGTTCAAAAACTAGCTCCTATAATTCTTATTACTTATAATACTTTAAATATAAATTTTATATTTTTAATTATTTTTATATCAGGAATAATTGGAAGTCTAATAGGATTAAATCAAACATGTTTAAAACAATTATTAGCTTACTCGTCAATTAATCATATTGGATGGATGCTAGCATCCTTAATATGCTCATTTTCAACCTGACCAATTTATTATTTTATTTATTGTATTATAAATTTAAATATTATTATTATTTTTAATAAATTTAAAATTTATTTTTAAATTTTAAAATTAACTTTATTAATCAATTAAATCAGATATTCCCTTTAAATAAAATATATAAAATTATATTCATAATAAATTTTTTATCCCTTGGAGGATTACCTCCTTTTCTAGGGTTCTTGCCAAAATGAATTTCAGTAAACCAAATGATTAATAGTGGGGAACATTCTTTAGCTTTTTTACTTATTATTTCATCATTAATCTCTCTTTTTTTTAATTTACGTCTCACTTTCTCAAGTCTCAGCCTTTTAACTTTTGAGAGAAACATCAATTTTAAATTTAGAGATATTAATTACCTTATAACGATTACTTTACTCATATCATTATTTTCGTTACCTTTATTTCCTCTTATAAATTTTATGCAAGCAGCATAATTTCATGCAAGCAGAAATGTTGGATGTTACACCGAAAATCGGAAATGTTCCTGCTGGAGGTTGTGTGTCATTTAAAATCGATTATTTTCCGGGATACCCTGGAAAATTTTTTAAAAAGTTCTCCCTTGAAGTGAGAGGTTGGTTATTCTTCAAAAGTTCATTGCCCCATTGGCCAAATTTTTCAGTTGGGATACCTGGAAGCTGTTCCAGTGAACGTGCATGGATACGCAGTGTGCAGCCAAGTTCACTTAAATGTTCCCAGGCCTGACCTGGAGCTGGACATTGCAGACTGTTATAAAGCAGTATCCTGGATTACTTCGGAGTATTTAGAAGGCGTTCAGAGCAATTTGGAATTAGACGATTTGCCTTCAAGTTCCAATTTTCTGGAACAGAGCGGCTGGGTTTACGTTTCCCATAACGTTAGCGTAGCACTTTTTTGTCGACTAACTTTTAGCTTGGATAATTTTAGGAAATCTATCCCAGTTTAGTGGACATAAGCATGGCCATGGAGAGAATAGTGGCTTTTAACCTTGTCTCCCAAAATCCCAAATTGTTAAAAGAGCACACAAACTCCAAAAAAATTCCATACATTCCCAGCTTTCTTCCTTCACCTTACATTGTGGACTTTGGTTACATTGTGCGCGACATTCCAGTGTGCTACACAATTTTAATCTACAACTATGGCCCGACGTCTGCGGATATAAAACTATTGGAGGACAACAAAACAGCTTTGTTGGAAAAGGAAATAAAAATCGAGTACAAGCCCAAAATTCTTGCAATGTGCGAATCAACTGATTTGTATGTGCTCCTTTCACCGACAAAAAGAAAATGCTTGGAAGTAAATCAGAAAATTGAGGCCGCTTTTCGATTGAGTGTCAAGCATGGGGCAGTTATTACAGTTAACATTCTGGCTGAAGTTACATTGCCAGTTGTGAGCTTGGAGCATGAGAACTTGTACTTTGATGGTGTTTATGTGGGAGATGTGCTGAGAAAAAGCATTATATTAAGCAACAAGTTAGTATAATAAATAATATATATATTAATATAATTATAACGCTAGCTTGTCACGCTTGAATAGTCATTTAAGACAATTTTTTATCCCTCAAATAGCCCCTTTAAGATGATTATCTATATATATTTTTTTCAGAGCTTTATTTATAATAATAGCAATTATTAGATACTTTAATTTCTCATACCTAACTAAAAAAAGTTCGATTACTCCTACAATTAATAAAATTAATTGAAAATGATAAATAATTTATTTTCTTCTTTTGACCCTTCTACATTTTCTTTCTTAAGTTTAAATTGAATAAGATCTACTATTATATTTGTATTAATCCCTCCTATATACTGAGTAATCCCCTCTCGCCGAGGGGTTTTTTGAAAGAAAATAATAAGAACAATACATCAAGAATTTAAAACATTAATACAAGCCTCAAATTTAAAAGGAAGGACTTTAATCTTCACTAGTTTATTCAGTCTTATTCTATTAAACAATTTCCTAGGATTATTCCCTTATATTTTTACTTCTTCCAGTCATATAAGAATAAGCCTAACTCTAAGTTTACCTTTATGATTAAGTTTCATAATTTATGGATGATTAAATAACACAAAACACATATTGGCTCATTTAGTTCCTCAAGGAGCTCCTAATGCTTTACTACCCTTCTTAGTAATTATTGAAACAATCAGAAATATTATCCGGCCTGGGGCCTTAGCAGTTCGATTAACTGCAAATATAATTGCAGGGCATTTAATTTTAACCCTCCTAGGAAACTCAGGATCAACTATAGGAATAATTATACTAAATATTCTTTTAATCGCTCAACTATTACTATTATTATTAGAATTTGCAGTAGCAATAATCCAATCATATGTTTTTTTCTGTACTAGCAGTCCTTTACTCTAGAGAAGTATAAATTAAATGGTTAAAAATCACCCTTTTCACTTAGTAGATAAAAGACCCTGACCTTTACTTGGTTCACTAAGAACCTTCATTCTTTTAATAGGAATAATTAAATGATTTAGATCAAACTCACCTAATCTTTTAGTTATAGGCCTCTTATTAACTAAACTTATTATATACCAATGATGACGTGATGTCACACGAGAAGGAACCTACCAAGGATTACATACTATCAAAGTTACTAAAAATTTACGATGAGGTATAATCTTATTTATTACTTCTGAAATTTTATTCTTTGTTGCTTTTTTTTTAGCTTTTTTTCACTCAAGATTATCCCCTAATATTGAATTAGGTATATCCTGACCTCCAAAAGGAATTACAGCCTTTAACCCCCTAGAAATTCCACTACTTAACACTTTAATTCTATTAACTTCTGGTCTAACAATTACTTGAGCTCATCCTAGATTAATAGAAAATAATTATACCCAATCTACTCAAGGATTATTTTTAACTGTCCTTTTAGGGTTCTACTTTTCCCTTCTACAAGGATTCGAATACCTAGAAGCATCTTTTACTTTAGCAGATAGAGTTTATGGGTCTACTATTAGAATAACAACATGGCTTCATGGATTACACGTAATTGTAGGATCAAGATTCCTAACAATTTGCTTTTTACGATTATTAATAAATCATTTCTCATCTTCTCATCACTTTGGGTTCGAAGCTGCTGCATGATACTGGCATTTTGTTGACGGAGTATGACTATTTCTTTATATTTCAATTTACGGATGAGGAAGATAAAATAGTAGTGTAGTAGCAGAGATTAGTTGAGAGATCGCCGATGCAATGTTAAAAAAACGTACCGGACTCGAGTGACGAAAATAACGGTCGACGGTCGAACCATATGCACTTTTTTTGCGGCGGAGGAGAGGTAAGTAGTGGGGATCGCATTTTACATTACACTGTGGCTGTGATGGCTAATGCGCGCGTTTGGGCCAGCGCGCGTAGATTTTGTCAGAATTCAAATTTCCTTGGTTTCTTATTAAAATTAAGGAACTTGCATCTTGATACTCGATGAAATAGCCATTTAGATAACAAGCCCCTATAAATGCCGCCGCCCAGAGGACAAGCGTTTAGACTTAATTTTCATTCATAAGCAGATTGTTTACAGATTGTTATTACACTCACTTTATAAATTGCATTAATTAAAAATAGTTTTAAAAGTTGATTTTTGTTTCAACTTATTTAATTTTAATGATTGTAATTCAAACAATTTGTAATTCACTTCAAAATATTCCTGGGGTTCAGTCAATTTTAATGTTTGTTATTTAAAATGTTAGAAATACGTTTCGGTTTCAGGTGCTGACTCATCACCTGAAAACCAATGTTCTTAATGTACTTTTTAATATGTGTGTGATTTGTATTTTAATATGTGAATTTTGGTGAAAGTTTTTTATTTAAATTGTTAATAACTGTAAATATATATTTTAGACAAACTGATGATGGTGGAGAAAGACACCGAAACGTATTTGTAACATTTTAAATAATAAACATTAAAATTGACTGAAACCCAGGAATATTTTGAAGTGAATTAAAGTACAGTCAGGAAAATATACGCAACGACAATTTGTAGTGTTTAGAACTATTTTAATTTTGAATTATTATTATTTTAATCATGATTGATATACATGTAAAAACTTGTAATTTAACTGATTTTAGAGATCCCGTTAGCACGATTACATGATGTTCATTTTGTGAATTTCAAAAAAGACCGTTTTACTCCTTCATTATTGTAATTATTGAAATTATATATAAAAATTGCAATTACATCGTTTTTGGCTATGACGTATTGCAAAAATCAAGTGTAGTTTTGATTACGCTAATGTCGAAGCCAATTTATTTAATTTTTCACATTTATATTTGTGCGGGCTATGTAACCTTTGTAGACCCAAAATAATTTGTAGTCGGTTGTTGAAACACGCGTACTGGATTGCTTTGGAAAGTGGACTGTATTTTGATTGAAAGTCTGGTAAGCTGCTTTAATTGTATATTTCGCAAGCGTTACCACTACAAAGTAAGTCCGAACCACTTGACGATTTGAAAGAGAGTGTCAGAATGGCACCACCTCACGACGAGGCGTTCTCGGGGATGACGTATGACGGATGAAGTAATTGAAAAGGGCGCCATCTAGGCGAATAGATTCGTCTCAGATGGACAGAATAAATATGTATCGCTAATGTAAATATCAATGGTAATTAAATGGTAATACTAAAGTAATAAGCGCAAACAATATTACTTTATATTTCTTTACATATACAGAGTGGCGATTTTCTGAATCTTTGTATGGGTAACTTCGACATTTTTAAAGATAGAGAATCCGTTAAATCGGCAAAATTGGGCAGAATTCGATTGCCTATTCATTACGGTTTTCAAAATTTAGATACCCGACTTGGTTCCTGAAATATCCTGAAAAGACAAGAAATCAAAACTTTTACGTAAACTGCTTAACTTAGAAAAAATCACATTTTACGTAAACTGCTTAACTTAGAAAAAAAGTTAAAATTGCCCTTGGCAGAACTTTTTGCGTTGAATCCCATAAACTAGCATTCGTTTTCATAATCAACTTGATTTACGAGATAAAAAATAAACTTGTGTTTTTTTAAATGGTAATTATAGTTGTCTGTGAGCCTTTTAAAATCCTTATTTTTTTCTGTGTTTAACGATATAACTGTTTGTATGTTTATTTCCTTTTATTGCCGAAAAACTTCAAAAGAACTTAAAAAATGTGTAGAAGGCTCTGGAAGCAAGAACTATATTATCACACAAAGCACAAAACAAAAATGAAAGAACGTATCGTTTAAATTAAATGTTCAAATTGACTTCCGTTTAAGGCCAGGCACTTTTGGCATCTTCTAATCATTTCCAATAACACCTTTCTTATGGTTTGTGGACGGATACTTCTTATTGCTGAACGTATTCTATTTACTAGTTCTTCAATATCATTGGGTTTTGTTTTATAAATCTTGTTTTTAAGGGTACCCCACATAAAATAGTCCAGAGGTGAGAAGTCCGGTGAAAGTGCTGGCCACCGAATGGGTCCTGCATTGGCAATCCAACCAGGAAAATGTTGTTGTAAATATTCACATACAACTCGTAAGTTGTGTGGAGGCTGCTAACGGCAAACTATCCAGCATCTCTTCAAGTTCATTTTGTAAAAAGGGTAAATATCTTTCGCCATTTAAATTAAGATTATAAAAGAATGGACCAATAACTTTATCACTAAAAATGCCACACCAGACATTCACAGAAGAAACGCGTTGATCTCGTCTATTTTTAAGTAGATGAGGATTTTCATTAGCCGGGCTTTTTCCTTAGAAACATTACATTCACTGGCAGTATCTCTGATTGAATAATTTGCATTAAAATGGGTCTAAGCTAAAAATTTTTCTTCATCTTGTTCTTTAAATTTAATCTTCCCGTTTTTGGCTTTTTAAGTGATCCGTATTTTTTCAAGTTGGCTTCCAGTCGTGAAAAAAGTTGTTTGTCTGGCTGTCTCCTCTCCATGTATCTGTCCAAATATTACTATTTCTATTACAGGTATAGTAACAGAATTTTCCCGCCTTCTTTGCTAACAAAATGCACCGTATTTACATAGCAACAATAATACTTTTAACTAATTAATTATTATTATTATTAATATTAATTATTATTAGTGTCAAATTTATTTGACACTTTTAATGACAGATACAGTAACCATTTTGTGACAATACTGCTAGATGGTTGTTAATGTTTTTCTTTTGAATTTTTACGGTTAAAAGAAGAGATAAACATACCAACAGTTATATCGTTAAATTCAGAACAAAATAAGGATTTTAAAAGGCCCACAGCAAACTATGATTACCATTTAAAAAACCTAAGTTTATTTTTTATCTCGTAAATCAAGCTGATTATGACAACGAGTGCTAGTTTATTGGATTCAATGGAAAAAGTTCTACCAAGGGCAATTTTAACTTTTTTCTAAGTTAAGCAGTGTGCGTAAAATGTGGTAATTAAAAAAGTTTTGATTTCTTATCTTTTCAGGATATTTCAGGAACCAAGTCGTGTACCTAAATTTTGAAAACCGTAATGAATAGGCAATCGAATTCTGCCCAATTTTTCCCATTTAACGGATTCTCTATCTTTAAAAATGTAGAAGTTACCCATACAAAGATTCAGAAAATGGCCACCATGTATATACCGGGTGTCCGTTTTTGGAGCTCAACCATGGGGATTTCGGTAACCACATAAGACACTAGATTTGTTAAATTGGGGCAAAGTTGCGCAATCTAGAGTTTACCAAAATGCTCTTTCAAAAATTCAAAAATTTCTGCTACTTCCGGAGGCAGCCGGAAAAAAATTGTTTCGATACACTCGCACTGGGCAGGTCTGCTTCCTGTCAAGGTTGCAGCGCGAATCCTAATCAACACATTTTTCACAGTTTGAGTGAATTTCGCTTAGCGTCACTACAGCCACAAAATTATTGTAAATATCTTGTCTTTTTCAAATGAAGATAAACGAGATATGTTAGAAATTTTTTACTCTTCACATCGAAATATGCAAATTACTTCGGACACATATCTACAGCGATATTCAGAAAGACAACAACCAGCTCAAAATGATTTTCTGTTCCTCCATAGACATTTAGCCAAGTTTGGTGCATTTTCTAAGCATAGAAAACGCGTTATTAGAACAAATGAGAGCTCTTATCAAAAGTAAAAAACGGTAATAAATTAAATTCTCCATTAGATTCAAGATAATCCTTCTACGTCAACAAGAGCTATAGCAGCAGAAATTAACATATCTCATCAGGCAGTGAGGAGAATCTTGAAGATACATAAATATCGTCCGTTTAAAATTCATGTCACCCAAGTTTTGCTTCGTTTGCTCAATCATTGAAACGCTAATTTTATTTTCATGGCATCAAAACTATTGGGGTTGATTGACCTTTGAAAACAAGCGCAAATCTGCTGGCCCTCGCTGCTTATGTTCACGACCCCCCCTACTTACGGGGAGTACGCTACTTTTAAAATGTGCATATGGTTCGGGGATAAAACCGCATGGTGGCGGTAGCTTACGGCTAATATTGCTGGAACGCTTTCGCCTATGCTCATCGGCGATCTCTCAACTAATCTCTGGTAGTAGTAAACATCTTTATTTCTAAAAAAGGCTATCGACCTATCGGTCTTTCTGCCCTTGTTTAATACATGCAGTCTTAATCTAAATAAAAAACAAATATGAAAATTCTCTTATTCTAGGTTAACAATACTATTAAATAAATAAGATTTCAGTGGCAAGAAGAGATTATTTTATTGTCCACTAGTCCGTTGCGTTTGTAAGTGTTCGAGTAGCGTTAATGTAGGGAAACGGAAGCGGGATTGTCTGGTTGGCCTTGTAAGACAAAGGGGATTCGGTATGGTCCCGTTGTAGGGGTTGTTTGTCCATTTTCTCTGTAGCTGTATGAGTCTTTCCGAGATCTTTGTCATGTTTGTGCGCTCGTATAGTAGTTGGGAGGGGGGGTTGTGTAGTGGGTTTTGGGGGTGTCTTATTCGTGTTATTAGTCTTAGTGCAATTTGTTCTGTTGTTTGTGAATAACGTTTTGTCCTTTCTGTTCCGTTGGTCATGAGTATATGTCCAAAGTCTAGCAAGGGTATACAAATAGCTTTATATATTTTGGTGGCGGTGTTTGTGCTAATTCCTCTGTCTTTGTTGGTTAGTGATCGGAAGTGTTTTGTTCTCTTTATTGTTTCTGCCCTGATGTTTCGTATGTGTTTAGTGAATTTAAGTTTGTGGTCAATTGTGATTCCAAGGTATTTTACGTCGTTTTTTGGTTGTGTCGTTTGGCCATCTGCAGTTATTGTAGGGGAGTCAGCGTTGGTCTGTGGTTTGTGAGCAGAAGTTGGTTTTTTGACGCGTTTGGTGTTAGTCTCCATTTATAAAACCATGTCATTGTGTTGTTTGTTAGTGTTTGGAGTCTTTGCGCTGCTCTCTCAGTAGTTTTGTCATGTACAATAAGTGCCGTGTCGTCTGCGTATTGTAATATGTATGCCGATCTGTCGATTTGATTTTTGTCTGGTAAGTTGTAATTGTATATGTCATGGCAGTATATATTGTAGAGAAACGGTGAGAGCGGGGATCCTTGAGGGAGCCCTTGTTCAGGGGAAAAAGAAAATGACAGTGTTTTGTCAATTCGTACTTGTAGTTGTCTGTTTTCTAGTAAGTTCTTTATGGTGTGTAGTAGATATGTTGGTGTGTGTAGTTTGTATAGTAAGCCTCTATGCCAGACACTGTCAAAAGCCTTGTTAATGTCCATAAACAGGCAAGCTGTCTTTCTGTCAGTTAGGTGGGTAGTTTGTACATTGTTGGCCAAAATAAAGAGCGGATGAACAGTCGAGTGATGCTGTTTGAAACCAAATTGGTAGGTAGGTATATACTTTCCAATCACTTTTTCAAGCCGCTGCTTCATTATGCATTCAAAAATCTTGCCCAGTACTGGAAGCAGTGTAATTGGTCTGTAGTTGCTCGGTTGTGTATTGTCCAGTCCATTTTTGGGTATAGGGATTATTAAGCCGTTTTCCATGTTTCTGGGATTCTGCCATTTGTGATGCATTTGTTCAATTCAGTTAGGATCAGTTTGTGTGTTTCTTGAGTTAGGCTTTTCAAGACTTTTGCCTTAATTTTATCTTTCCCCGGTGCAGTGTTCTTGATGTGCGCTAGAGCTTCATCGTACTCTGTGTCTGTGATCAGTGTGCAGGCATGGTTTGGTGAGTTGTTAAAATAGTTCAAGTACCAGTCGTTGATCAAGTTCCAGTTGTCATTGTCGAAGTTAGGGTTTGTCGATATGCTGAAGGCCATTTGATAGTGTCTGGCGAATGCGTCCGCTTTCTCTTTGTCTGTGTAGCGTTCTATTCCGTTTTCGTCAATTGTGTCAGTAGTGCCAGTTTTCCTGTATTGCGCCAGTTTCTAAATTTTTCGCCAGTATGTTTTGCCTTTGTCCTTCTGTATTTCTTTACATGTTTCTAGCCACACAGTTTCTAGCCAGTTGTCTTGTCGGTATTGTCCAATCAGAGTTTTAATGTTTCTGTTAAGTTGGTTCATTGTCTTTTTTAGGTCGTTATTTTGAGTGTTTGTATATAGTCTGTACAGTTCTCTCTTATGTTTTATTAGTCTCAGTATGTATTTGGGTAGTGTATGTCGGTAGAAAGCATTTTTTATTTCCGGCCTAAATTTTCCTATGGCAAGTGAAAGTTGTTGTTGTATGGTTTCTATTGAAATGTGCTGTGCTTGTGATTGAATGTAGTCATGTATATGTTGTTTCACTTTGTCTATGTCAGCCTTTGTTAGGTTTAAGTTTTTCTCTATAGGAGGTGTATTGGAGGTAGGTTGCGTATGTTGTAAGTCTATGTTAAACGTAATAGCCAGGTGGTCGGATCCAAGTTCGTTGGTTAAGTTTATGTTGTTGATGGTGTTTGTTAAGTTTCTTGTGTGCAGTAGAACGTCTGGTGTTGAGTCTGCGTTTGCGGGCATCAGAAAAGTTGGTGGGGTGTGCTGTTTTATAAAGTCGGAATTTTGTAAAAATCTTTTAAGTTGTTTCGTTTTGTTAAAGTTAAAGTCGCCTATAATTATTGCATATTTATAGATGCTTGCTTTGGCCAGTATGTTTTGTTCTAGGTTGGAGTGTGGGTGTATGTATGTCAGAAATGTGTATCAGGTCGTTTAAGTAAGGTATGGTAAAATGTAGACAGTCGTTCAAAGGGTTGTTGAGGGAAGGAGGATTTGCTCTTCCAAGTTTAACTTTTGGTTTTAGGAGAGCTGCGACCCCGCCTCTGGCATGATTGATGGTATTTCCATGCCTATAGATATACTGCCAATTTCTGTACGTTGGTGTTTGTCCTAGTTTGGTTTTAGTCTCTACAAATATGCAGCAGTCTGTGTCGTTTTGTTCTATGTAATTGTAAATAAGTGGTTTTTTGCTGTTAAGTCCGTTGATGTTCGCGTAAAGTACTTTCAAATTGAATCTTGTTGGCTCGTTACTGTCTGTCTCACTTGTTCGCAGGGTTCAGTTGGAGAGCATCCCTCGGGCAGGAGCATGTCAAACATTAGGATGTAGACATGGTTCCCGAAGAAAACAACGGAGGTGTCAATGTCGAAGTCTTCTATAAATTGTTTTCGTAGTTTTTTTAGTAGTTCGTCTCTGTTGGTATTGTTTGTCTTGTTAAGTTGATGTTTGTATTTGTTTATGATGTGGTCATGTGTTGTAATGGGTGTGTGTATTCTACTTGCCACTGTCGTTGTCTCCGCAATCCCGGATGTACGTTTGTTTACACATTTTATTTTTACGTTTGGGATTCCGACGATTGGGGCTGTCGGTCGTTTTGGGCACTTCATGCTCCATGCTGCGTGGTCCTCTGAGTTGCACGCTGCGCACTTGGTTGGCAGTGGTGACTCGCATTTGGATGTTGGATGGGGTCCCTGGCACTTGTTGCATCTTGGCGATTGTTTGCAATCTTCAGTTTTGTGGCTGAATAGGTTGCATTTGCCACACGGTGCAGGCACGGGTGATGGTGGTTTGGTTTCGGTGATTTTGAAAATGCGGCCCAAAAAATGAACCGCTCGGTCGTTCATCAACCTTTCGTATGTGGATATGTCGCCGGTTATTAATCTCACTATGAGTGTGGGTGCGTTGCGCTCTCGCGAGATAATTCTCCTGCAGAACCTTATTCTGAAGCCCTGCTGCTCCAGGCGTTCCAGAAACATGCTGTCTTCAATGTCCAGGTCGACCCCAGTGGCGACGACTGAATATGATGGTGTAATATGGTGGTTACCTGACTTTTGTTGTCGGATTAGTGGGAGGTTACTATTCCTTTGCAGTTTGAATGCTGTTATAAGGTTTTCCTGTTTCAGTTTTTGTAAAATTTGTGTTGCTTTGTTTTCATTGTTGGTTTTAATTAGAAAGTGATTATCTTGTCTGACAATCACATCCTTGTTGTTGGGGTTGAGTCCCTCCCACCTGATTGCAAGTTGGACTCTGGTGATGGTCGACAATGCGTTCGCTGTGAATGTGTGCGAATACGTGGGAAATCTTGTTGATGTTGTTTTGCTGTTTGTTGTTTGGTTTTTATTGGTTGTAGACTGACAGTCCAAAGCTATTCGTTTGGCCTCAGGTGTTGGCGTTGTGGGGGTTGGCTGGGTTGGCTGGGTTGGCTGGGTTGGCTGGGTCGTCTTCGGTTTTCTGCCCCGTTTTTTCGATTGTGGCTTTTTGAACCCACCATCCTGGGAGGCATAGTCAGATTCGGATTCTTGCGAACTCCCAGGGTTCATCCTTTCGTTTGAATTCTACTCGTATATTCTCGTTGAACGATAAATGCGGTTGGATTCTTAAAATCCTTTGCGCGATGTGTAAACGACCTTGCTTTAAATATCCTCACTGACACGTCTTATCACCACGAAGCTCAGTTTAAGACTCCCTTTTTTATATTTTAACATTTATTTATGATTAATTGATCCTTTATTTTTAGATTATAAGATTAAATTACCTTAGGAATAACTTTGTTTTGTATTTTTCCTGACTGTACTTTAATTCATTCCAATGTATTCCTGGGTTTCAGTCAATTTTATTGTTTATTATTTAAAATGTTACAAATACGTTTCGGTTTTATTGCATTCTGATGTTTCTTAATTTGTATCATTTCATGGATTCTTCTCTTATTATAATTCTCCTCATTGATCAATATTTGTGTGTTATCGAAATCAAAATCATGCAACTTTTGTTGTGCATGTTGTGCTAATGCTGTTGCATTTTCGCTAACCTTTCTTACTTAAACTTCAGATCAGATACAGACAATCTTAGCTCTGTGTATCATGCGCTAATTAAATGATCGCATGCATGAATTGAATGGACCTGGTAAATAAAAATTAAACAGCAGATATTGAACATTACAGAGCAATTCCAAGAATGCAAAGAAAAGGCGAAATATAAATAGGTTGTTCGGGCATTCGCTCGATATCGAATAAAATAGGTAATTCAATATCCAACCAAATGTAAAGAAAGAAACATCTAAACATGTAAGTCAAATTTAGATCTCTAAACAACAGATTCTAGTCTTTTCCCGAACATGTTTATCCCGACTCATCACATGAGAACCAAGGTCCCAAATTGTACTTTTTAATATGTGTGTGATTTGAATTTTAATATGTTAATTTTGTGAAAGTTTTTTTAATTGAATTGATAATAAATGTAAAATGGATATTTTAGACAAACTGATGATGATGGATAAAGACACCGAAACGTATTTCGTATTCAATTGTGTCAGTAGTGCCAGTCGCACTACTGACACAATTGACGAAAACGGAATAGAACGCTACACAGACAAAGAGAAAGCGGACGCATTCGCCAGACACTATCAAAGGGCCTTCAGCATATCGACAAACCCTAACTTCGACAATGACAACTGGAACTTGATCAACGACTGGTACTTGAACTATTTTAACAACTCACCAAACTATACCTGCACACTGATCACAGACACAGAGTACGATGAAGCCCTAGCGCACATCAAAAACGCTGCACCGGGGAAAGATAAAATTAAGGCAAAACTCTTGAAAATCCTAACTCAAGAAACACACAAACTGATCCTAACTGAATTGAACAACTGCATCACAAATGGTAGAATCCCAGAAACATGGAAAAACGGCTTAATAATCCCTATACCCAAAAATGGACTAGAGAATACACAACCGAGCAACTACAGACCAATTACACTACTTCCAGTACTAAGCAAAATTTTTGAATGCATAATAAAGCAGCGGCTTGAAAAAGTGATTGGAAAATATATACCTACCTACCAATTTGGTTTCAAACAACATCACTCGACTGTTCATCCGCTCTTTATTTTGGCCAACAATATACAAACTACCTACCTAACTGAAAGAAATACAGCTTGCCTGTTTATGGACATTAACAAGGCTTTTGATAGTGTCGGGCATGGAGGCTTACTATACAAACTATACAAACTACACACACCAACATATCTACTACACACCATAAAGAACTTACTAGAAAACAGACAACTACAAGTACGAATTGACAAAACACTGTCATTTTCTTTTTCCCCTGAACAAGGGCTACCTCAAGGATTACCGCTCTCACCGTTTCTCTACAATATATACTGCCATGACATATACAATTACAACTTACCAGACAAAAATCAAATCGACAGATCGGCATACATATTACAATACGCAGACGACACGGCACTTATTGTACATGACAAAACTACTGAGAGAGCAGCGCAAAGACTCCAAACACTAACAATCAACACAATGACATGGTTTTATAAATGGAGACTAACACCAAACGCGTCAAAAAACCAACTTCTGCTCACAAACCACAGACTCAACGCTGACTCCCCTACAATAACTGCAGACGGCCAAACGACACAACCAAAAAGCGACGTAAAATACCTTGGAATCACAATCGACCACAAACATAAATTCACGAAACACATACGAAACATCAGGGCAGAAACAATAAAGAGAACAAAACACTTCCGATCACTATCTTACAAAGACAGAGGAATTAGCACAAACACCGCCACCAAAATATATAAAGCTATCTGTAGACCCTTACGAGACTATGGACATATACTCATGACCAACGGAACAGAAAGGACAAAACGTTATATACAAATGTATTCCTGGGTTTTCAGTGAATTTTATTGTCACTAATTATGGTGTTATGTGATGAGCCCTGCGTTTCGTCCCGGGTCTACCTATTGGACTCGTCAGTAAGGCTTAGGTAGACCCTGCCTTATACGCCGGACATCGGTTATACGCGTTCGGACGTAAATGAACCGAGCCGGTGTAGATCTTGTGCGGTGAGATGTTGGCAACCCGTGTTGCCGATACTGCCACTCGTTCCATTCTGCTTTTTTTCCCAAGCATCTATCTTCGTTTTGTATATTCTTTTTCCTGACTGTACTTTAATTCATTTCAATGTATTCCTGGGTTTTCAGTCAATTTTATTGTCACTAATTATGGTGTTATGTGATGAGCCCTGCGTTTCGTCCCGGGTCTACCTATTGGACTCGTCAGTAAGGCTTAGGTAGACCCTGCCTTATACGCCGGACATCGGTTATACGCGTTCGGACGTAAATGAACCGAGCCGGTGTAGATCTTGTGCGGTGAGATGTTGGCAACCCGTGTTGCCGATACTGCCACTCGTTCCATTCTGCTTTTTTTCCCAAGCATCTATCTTCGTTTTGTATATTCTTTTTCCTGACTGTATTTTAATTCATTCCAATGTATTCCTGGGTTTTCAGTCAATTTTATTGTCACTAATTATGGTGTTATGTGATGAGCCCTGCGTTTCGTCCCGGGTCTACCTATTGGACTCGTCAGTAAGGCTTAGGTAGACCCTGCCTTATACGCCGGACATCGGTTATACGCGTTCGGACGTAAATGAACCGAGCCGGTGTAGATCTTGTGCGGTGAGATGTTGGCAACCCGTGTTCCCGATACTGCCATATATACAAATATATGTCCAATATACAAAACGAAGATAGATGCTTGGGAAAAAAAGCAGAATGGAACGAGTGGCAGTATCGGCAACACGGGTTGCCAACATCTCACCGCACAAGATCTACACCGGCTCGGTTCATTTACGTCCGAACGCGTATAACCGATGTCCGGCGTATAAGGCAGGGTCTACCTAAGCCTTACTGACGAGTCCAATAGGTAGACCCGGGACGAAACGCAGGGCTCATCACATAACACCATAATTAGTGACAATAAAATTGACTGAAAACCCAGGAATACATTGGAATGAATTAAAGTACAGTCAGGAAAAAGAATATACAAAACGTTATATACAAACAATAGAACAAATTGCACTAAGACTAATAACACGAATAAGGCACCCCCAAAACCCACTACACAGCCCCTCCACCCAACTACTATACGAACGCACAAACATGACAAAGATTTCGGAAAGACTCATACATCTACAGACAAAATGGACAAACAACCCCTACAACTGGACCATACTGAATCCCCTTTGTCTTACAAGACCAACCAGACAATCCCGCTTCCGTTTCCCTACATCAACTTCACTCGAACACTTACAAACGCAACTGACTACCGGACAATAAAATAATTTTTTCTTGCCATTAGAATTGGAAAGTTTATTTAATAAGATTGTTAACCTAGCATAAGAGAATTTTCATATTTGTTTTTATTTAGATTAAGACTACATGTATTAAACAACGGCAGAAAGACCGATAGGTCGATAACCTTTTTTAGAAATAAAGATGTTTACTACTACTTAAAAAAAATTAATTATTTTTTTAAAATTTTTATTTTGTTAACTGAACAAAATAACAAAAACTAAACTATTGTCTTCGATAGACTGACATAAAACTAATGATGTGTTTGCAATACACGGCCCTATAGCTATTCCTATCAAAATCGTTAATCGAAAGATAAAATAGGATCGAAAGGAAAATGCACTTACGTTGATTCTTCCTTCCCGATTCTTTGGTGGTAGTAGCCTCTGCCGTTGGTTTTGATGATTGTGCTGAAGAGCTAAAAACTCAAATAGCCGAAAATTGGATAACTGCTACCGCACAATCCTACCGACTGCGCCAATTATAAAACTTTAACGAATGAAACCGTTTTTAAAAAGCTTTATTAATACAACGGCTAATAAGCTTAACTACTTGACTCCACAAGGTGGTTACAGAGAATGGAATATTATGTGGAACAACCAAATGAGGTAAACGTAACTGCTGACACGTCGAATGCTGGAGCCTGGTGGCTTCTTGGTATTCCGGTTGCAGAGTCGGTTGCTATAGCTATGTAACTTGCTGTGTGAGCATTTCTCTTTCAAAAAAATTCTCAATTGAAAAACACGTGTATCTGAAACCGGGTTATGTTTCGCGGACGTTAGACACAGAGGTTAGAAATGTCAACTGCCAGTTTAAGGTAGAAATAAAACGTGCAGTATCGCTGCACAATTAGCAAGGTTCAGTATCCTTATTAAGGGGTCCCTTATGTTTAGACTCAATTGCGCCGGCATATGAGTCAAAATACCACAAACTTTATTACTGCACCCCCTTATTGACCGTCCAATAACTCTCTAATACGCTTAAGCGAAAGTTGTTTAATTCAGACCAAACTAGTGATAAAAGTGATATTTCCAGTGAACAGGATGATACTGTAAGGGATAAAGACTATATTAATTCGAATAGTAGCAGCGAGGGCAGCAATGTTTTCACTTCAGAGGTAAATAAAATATAATGTGGCTTGTTACTTTTTCAATCAAAATTTTAAACGATTTTAAAAGCTTACAAATCTTAAAATGTTGGCAGTTGAATGTGACTTCGAATATGTTTTGAGCATTTATTTCGACCTCAGTTTCACCAAGTTTATCAAAGAAAGCACTTTCTAAAAAAAACAAAAAATGGTTAAACGGAAAGAAGTTGTCAGCTAACTTGTGGCTTGTTTCCTTTTTGAATAAAAATGTATGAATTTCAGTTTTACGAAAAAAATATATAAAAACGTAATGAATGATTTTTTTATAATATGATGAAGGCACTATTAGAGGATTTATAAAAACGCCAGATAAAAGGAAGGCCGCTAGGAAAAGGCAAAACAACATAGAATGCAGAAAAAAAGTTAAATCCCAACATAGACGAAGTCTCGGACATGGATAAATTACTACAAACGAAAAAAATCAAATGCCAAGAAACTTGGGACCGCCGTGCAATTGCAAGAATAAATGCAGATAATTGGGGCGAGGAGTGGAAATGGCAATATTTAAATCATTCTGGGACCTACAAACATTCGATAAACAAAACGCATATTTAGTTGGAACAATCAAATGTGTTGGTAAAAAACGACTCTACCCAAAGAAAACCAAAAAGCAGATATCTTCAAGATCTGCTACGTTTAAGTACTTTGTAAAAATAAACGGAAAAGACCAAGAAGTTTGCAAACAAGAATTTTTATCTGTTCATGGCTTACAAAATTGAAAAAGACGAGTTTATAACATATGTACCCAGACAAATCAAGGACTTCACACCCCAAAAAACGATGGTCGCGAAAGACACAACAATGAACTGTATACTAAAGTACTTTACTAAGGTACATTTTTGTGGGTTACGTTCTCTACTATTGTGACTCCGAAATTTGAGAATGGCATTAATGTGGTCGCGGACAGACTGGTTAGTTTCTTTAGATAAGCTGTTTTTCCGGTTCTTGTGTCTCAATGAACTGTATACTAAAGTATCTTACTAAGGTACTTTAGTATACACTAAAGTCCGCGACCACATTAATGCCATTCCCAAATATCGGAGTCATAATAGTAGAGAACGTAACCCAAAAAAATGTTATATTGATCATGATATATCTATATCTTCTCTGTACAGAAAATATTATATCCCTTGGTGTCAACAACGGAACATTACCCCCGCAAAAGAAGATAGATATCGCAGAATATTTTGTTCTGAATACAGCATCGGGTTTAAGCTCCCTAAAAGCGACACGTGTGCAACGTGGGATGATTAAAATATTTTGCTTGATAACCATAAAGATGATGAGAATAAACTTACGGAAATTAAGACAAATTTAGAGCTACACCGCAGGCGAGCAGAAGCGATGCAGACAAACTTGAAGAATGAAATCCTAAGAGCTAAAAATGAAGATGAACTTGAAGTTATATGCTTTGATTTACAAAAAGCGTTGCCAATTCCTCAACTCACAGTAGGTAAAGCTTTCTACCTACGAAAAATCTGGATGGTATAATTTAGGAATTTATGACGGTAAAACTGAAAAAAGTTTTATGAAAATGTGGACGGAAGATGTGGGGAAACGAGGCTCCGACGAAATTGCTAGCGGCCTTCTCAAATACATCAAGAAGCATCTTCCCACCCCCAACCAGCACCTAATCGTATTCACTGATAACTGCGGTGGCCAAAACAAAAATCGGACCATTATGGCATTATGGCTTCACCTAGTAAGAACTAACGTATATAAATCTATTGAACATCGCTTTCTCGTCGCTGGACACACCCATTTGCCATGCGATCGCGACTTTGCTGCAATTGAAAAACATAAAAAAATGCTTAGGACAGATTTACTCCCCTGAAGGTTGGGTAGAAGCTGTTAGAGACTCGAAAATTCAAAATCCATTTACGATATGTAGAATTGTGTATACTTTTTGGATATGTAGAATGAATCAGTATGACGTTTTTTCTTTTGAAAAAATCAGTAAATCAATCGCCAAGAAAAAGTTGACAGATGGAAAAGAAAATGTGGATTTTTCCAAAATAAGGTGCTTCAGGTTTGACGAAAGTCATCCTAATACAATGTTTATTAAGCATTTTTTAATTGAAGGATTTAAGGCAGTTAACATTGGGAAGAGAGGTCACAAAATACAGATACAAGAGCTTAATACATTGGAAAAGAAGTACGTTGGCTCAGTTATTATTAATGCAAAAAAGTATAGGGCGTTAGTTTACAATTGTTATAAATAAACATCAACCACCTTGATGATCAGATAATTACACTTACAACACACTTACATTACGTAAACTAATACTTTTCTAATGGCAATTCGTCAGGTGGTCGATCGAGATAATCCATCTGAAACAACTTTGAAAAAGTAATTGAGCAACCAGTTCAACAAGAAAAGGGATATTATTGATAATTACAGAACTTGCAAATATATCATGTTCAGCTACAAGCATCAAACGTGCCTCAACAAGTAATGATTCAATCCAAAGTCCCCACTTGAAGCCAACAGTTATTAACCCATAATTCTTATGGAAACTTTAATTGATTATCTCTTTCACTGTCTCTGAACCCCGCAGAACTACAACCGAAGTTGCATCCTGCCACCACTAATCCTGGGTTGTTAAGACGTATTAAGGGGAAACCGCGCGAAATACCTCCCAGGAAAAGCCTCTAACCACCGCTACTCCTGAGTTGTTAAAAGGTATAAAGGAAAAAACGGCGCGGTATACCTCCTCAGGAGACCCTTCCTAGTCATCGGCGTTTATCATGATACATAGTCTCAACATTGGTCATACTAAGTACTGCTGGAATTAGCACACAGCCAGCACCCGCCTCTAGGGTTCTCTCTCTCTCTATGGGTTCAGAGCCCGAGGTACTGCGGGGAAACCCCACAGCCAGTACCCGTCCCTAACATAATTACTCAAACTGACTAAATAGAAGTCTGACTCAAGTACTGCGCGACCTTCACAGCCAGTACTCGGTACTTTGCAACTTAACCGAGTTGCACTCGTTTCCTTTTTATGATTTTATACGAAGCGTTAACAGTATTTAACTTTAAATGGATATTGAAGGAAAACAGTTAAATATTAAGAAAGGTAAATTAATATAAAAGAAAGACAAAATGAATATTGAACTATAGTTGAAGAGGTTACTATCTTTAATGTTTAACCAATTGTAAATATGCTGAATAGGCTACTCTGTGAGAACACTCACTAATTAACGTTATCTTTAATTCACTCCAATATATTCCCGGGTTTCAGTCAATTTTATTGTTTATTATTTAAAATGTTACAAATACGTTTCGGTGTCTTTCTCCACCATCATCAGTTTGTCTCAAATATATATTTTTACATTTACAATTATCATCGATTTAAATAGAAAAAAGAAGAAAATACGTAATGATGTATGTTCCTTTATTTCAGACCATTTATTTCTTATGCACTATATTGAGTAATCTACCGGGATGTTTGTGTATAACGATACCACATCAAGCGATATTAGGCGATGGTTCTCAGGTATCTTCTGTTTTTTTATAAATTCGCAAAAACTCCATGAGTCCCTAATGTGATATTGTGAATTTCCCAATATATTACTCAACACAGCTGACAGGTATTTAGACAATTGGTAAGTTGGGGCATTTATGTTGCTAACTATCGGTCTCAATGGGTATACTCATGGAGTTTTTGCAAACATTATAAAAAAACAGAAGATCCCTGAGAACCATCGCCTAATATCGCTTGATGTGGTATCGTTATACACAAACATCCCGGTAGATTACTCAATACAGTGCATAAGAAATAAATGGTCTGAAATAAAGCAACATACATCATTACCGGAAAATGAATTTATTGGGGCGGTAGAGCTGTGCCTTAAGTCCACTTACGTCCAGTACGAGGACAATTTCTATTCACAAATATATGGAGTAGCTATGGGGTCTCCCATAGCTGCAACAATTGCAAACCTTGTAATGGAAAGTCTGGAAGAAAAACTAATACCTGATTTAAATTTTAAGTGCGGATTTTATAAAAGATACGTGGATGACTGCATAATGTGCCTGCCAAACCAAAAAGTTCAATACACACTGGATAAGTTTAATGCGTTCCATGAGACCATTAAATTCACCATTGAGGAAGACAAAAACAGATCATTACACTTTTTGGATATGACGGTTATATATGACGATGATGGGGAAATAAAAACAAACTGGTACACAAAGGATGTCTGGTCTGGTAGATACTTGAATTACCAATCATATGCACCTGTACAATATAAAAAAAGTGTTGTAACAGCTCTTTCTGATAGAGCGATTAAATTGGCACATTATAGATACAGAACAAAAAATCTTGAAAAAATAAAAAGATACTAATAATGAACAACCATCCCAAAGCTTTCTTCGAACCAATTATAAAACAAAGAATTAATAAAATCTACAATTCAAATAAATGGAACAACATAAATAATATAAAAAAGAAAAAAGAAGGTGAAATCAAGTATGTATCATTACCGTACATACCAGAAATCAACACAAAAATAAAAAATGTTTTAAAACCACATAATATTACTATAGCGGAAAAAACTAAAAACAACTTGACAAAAGAATGTTTTACAAAATTTAAACCTAGAAGCGATAAGTTGGACACACGTAACGTAATATACAGATTGACTGTTTGAACTGTGACAACACATACATAGGTCGAACAGGGCAATATTTAAAGAAAAGAATATACGAGCATAAGTATAGCTTAAGAAAGGTTAACGAAAATGGAACAGCATTAGCACAACATGCACAACAAAAGTTGCATGATTTTGATAACACACAAATATTAATCAATGAAAACAACTATAATAAGAGAAGAATCCATGAAATGATACAAATTAAGAAATATCAGAATGCAATGAATTTCAGATCAGACACAGACAATCTTAGCTCTGTGTATCATACACTAATTAAATGATCGCATGCATGAACTGATTGGACCAAGTAAGTGAAATATAAACACCTGATATTGAGGAATTGCCAAGCAATTCCTAGAATGCAAAGAAAAGGCGAAAGATAAACAGTTTTTTTGTTTCGCTCGCTTGATCTCGAGTAAAATATGGAAAATTCAGTGACCAGTTAAATGTTAAGGTAGAAACAACTATACGCGTAAGTTAAATTTAAATTTAAATCTCTAAACAATTGATTCTAGTCTTTTCCCATATAAGTTTGTCCTGATTCATCACCTGAAAACCAGTGTTCTTGATGTACTTTTAATATGTGTGTGATTTGTATTTTGATTTGTGTATTTTGTGAAAGTTTTCTATTTAAATTGATGATAATTGTAAATGTAAAAGTATATATTTTAGACAAACTGATGATGGTGGAGAAAGACACCGAAACGTATTTGTAACATTTTAAATAATAAACAATAAAATTGACTGAAACCCAGGAATATATTAGAGTGAATTGAAGTACAGTCAGGAAAATATACGAAACGTTATCTTTAATGTTCCACCAAATAGAAGTATGCTGAATAGGCTACTCTGTGAGAAAACTCACTACTTAACATTATCTTTAATGTTTCACCAAATAGAAGTATGCTGAATAGGCTACTCTGTGAGAAAACTCACTACTTAACATTATCGGTAATGGTTCACCAAATAGAAATATGCTGAATAGGCTACTCTGTGAGAACACTCACTATTTAACGTTATCTTTAATGGGTCACCAAATAGAAATATACTGAATAGGCTACTCTGTGAGAACACTCACTAATTAACATTATCTTGAATGTTTCGCCAAATAGAAGTATGCTGAATAGGCTCCTCTGTGAGAAACACTCACTACTTAACGTTATCTTTCATGGTTCACCAAATATAAATATGCTGAATAGGCTACTCTGTGAGAACACTAACCTGTTGAATAATTTTCACACTAGCACGAAGTGGCACCAACTGATAAATATGACACTGGAACTAAACAAGCACTGATAGTACCGCGAGTGATTTTCCTTATTTACTCAAATATTTCCACCGATTGGGTGGAGTTTGAGTCAAGTTAACCCCAGATTCTGGGCATTGGGGAGGAGTTTAGTTTAGGTTCGTTCCCATCTTCCAGGTGGTCTACAAATCTCTCTGGGAGGTAAAACAAAACACCTGACTGTGGTATCTTCCCCGTAAATCACTGGTTATTGCTTTGAGCCGCTCTTTTATAGCTTTCACAATATCATGCTAGCGAGGTTTATGGTGTTAATATATTGTTAATTGATACGTTGATTGATAGATTGAACCTTCTAAATACGACTTCCTTTGTCCATTTGGGCGTCTTTTGGAATTTATTAGTTTCCCTTCATCATTTTTTTCCCAATGTCTTACAAAAGTTGCAGAATTTGAGCGTTTTGCTTCCATATATTCCTCAACTATTATACTAGTATTGGTGTCAAAACTATTTCCAATGAAGTAACGGTCCATGAAGGTCAAAATCAAGAAGGTGAAGTGTGATTTTTGTCTTATTGCAAACATGCAATGAAACTGAAACAAGTGGGTTTTTCGGGTTTTTAGGCCGTCGTTCGGTAGAATTTCTTCTTGACGCTTCGCAAGCACGTGCGGCTTGCATCTTCAGAAGTGGTTTGCTTGAACGCTTAAACTGTCCTGATGCGATTCCTCGGGCGCAGTCCGTATTTATGCACCGGTTGCGATGACGTGGTTTGTGATGACGTGGCCTGTGTCATCGGAGCCTGCGCATTCTGTTGGCTGTTGCTATCCTCCGGTGTACTGGATTCTCTCTCCTGTCCTGAGCTGTTGCTTTTTCTTGCTGTTTTTGCGTTGGTGAGTGCTGGAAACCATATCCTGTTCAGCGCCATTGTCTCTTCTTTTCTGTTGAAATTGTCGTCGTTTTTGTAGATTTCAATGGCTTCTCGTATTAGTCGGGGGCGATACCCTGTTGTCGTGGCCAGGACCTGTGCCTCTCCAAAATAGATGTTGTGTGTTCCATCGCTGAGGGCATGTTCCGCCACTGCCCACTTCTCCACATGTCCCAGTTTACAATTCCGTCGGTGTTCTTCTAATCTTGTCGCAACCGATCTCTTCGTAGTTCCAATGTAGACGCTTCCACAGGAGCATGGAATCCAGTAGATTCCCGCAGTTGCTAGGTGAGGTCTTTTGTCTTTAACTGACCCTAGACATTCTCGGATCTTTGTTGTGGGCTTGTAGACCGTTCTTATGTTGTGTTTCCTCAAGAGCCTCCCAATTCTGTCCGTAACCCTGGGAACATAGGGCAGGAAAGCTTTCAGAGTGGACTCACTTTTTTCAGCACGTCCCACTCCTACAGCTTTTTTGATGTCCAACTGGGAATATCCGTTCAGAAGAAAAGCTTTTTCCAAGTGCTGTAGTTCCGTTGTTAGATGTTGTGGTCCACATATTTATCTGGCTCTATTCGTGAGAGTCTTAATGATTCCCTGCTTCTGACTCGGATGGTTGTTAGATAGCTTGTGAAGATATCTGTTCGTGTGGGTGGCTTTTCTATATACCTTGTGGCCCAGACGATTCCCCTGCCTAGACAGCAAAACATCCAGGAAGGCCAGTTGGTGGTTTTGTTCAACTTCCATGGTGAATTGGATGTCTGGGTGCTGTTTGTTTAGATGGTCGAGGAACATGTCCAAGCTTTTGCGGCCATGCCTCCATTGCACGAACGTGTCATCGACATATCGGTACCAGATCGTTGGTTTAAGGGGTGCGGTGCTTAACGCTGCTTCCTCAAAATTCTCCATGAATAGATTCGCCACCACCGGACTGAGTGGGCTTCCCATGGCTACTCCTTCCTTTTGCTCGTAGTAATCTCCATTCCACAGGAAGTAGCTGCCCTTTAGACAAGCCTTGAACAGATTTGTTGTACTCTCTTCAAATAGCTCCGCCACTAATCTTATTGATTCGTCTAAGGGTACCTTTGTGAATAGAAATACAACATCGAAGCTGACCAGCATATCCGTAGGTTCCAGTCTGAGGTCTTGGATCTTCTTAATGAAATGTTTGGAATCCTTGATGTATGTTTCCGTGGACCCCAAGTGTGGCTGCAGAAGAGAGGATAGATATTTTGCTATATCGTAAGTTGGTAATCCCGGGGCACTGACGATTGGTCTTAGTGGTATTCCTTCCTTGTGAATCTTCGGTAATCCTTACAAACGCGGGGGGAGGGCTTCTGACCTAATAATCCTCTTCCTGGTGTTCTCGTCTATTGCGGATATTTTGATCAGGCGGTTGATGTTTCTGAGCATGACTTGAGTCGGGTCTTTTTTGAGCTTCGTATAAGTGACTGGGTCCAATAAGTTTTGGATTTTCTGCTCGTACTGCTCTCTGTTGATGACGACTGTAGCGTTTCCTTTGTCAGCTGGCAGGGCGACAATGCTTGTGTTCCTTCGTATTTCCTTGAGGGCATGTTGTTCTTCTCTGCTTAAGTTGCTTGGTGGTGGTTTCGCTTTTCGTTGGATTTGGGTGGTTTCCAGACGTATTTCATTTGCCGTTTGTTCTGGGAGCCCTTGCAATGCTGTTTCGGTGTTCGCGATAATTTCCTCTATTGGTATCGTTCTCGGGCTAATAGCAAAGTTTCCTCCCTTGGCTAAGACGGATTGCTCCGCAGGCGTTAGTGAGTGACTGCTCAGGTTCACCACAGTTCGTGCTGGGTCCAGGCCTGACGTCATCACAAACCACGTCATCGCAACCGGTGCATAAATAAAGTTTTGCATCTAGGAGATACCGAACGGAGGATAGCAATTTGTAGAAATATCATGGCACTGTTGGAACAGAATCCCCATTTTCTTTCTAATCTAATATTCACGGACGAGTGCAGGTTTACAAACTCAGGCATGTTCAATCGGCACAATGAACATGTCTGGTCTACTGAAAATCCATACGAATACCAATGAGGACGACCACAAACACGTTTTGGGCTAAATGATGGGTTGGATTACTTGGCGATACCATCATTGGCCCGTACATTTACGAAGACAATCTGAAAGCATATGGATATTTGCACATTTTAAGGACCTACCTTACTCTTCTACCTTCTCTCCACCTCTTGGTGGGGTCTCCACGGCACGATCACCAGATGTTTCCCGTTTAGAGTATTATTTATGGGGATCTATGAAAAACCTCATTTATAAATCTGTACCCACGGATATTAATGACCTGAGAAGGAAGATCATCACAACCTTAAGGAGCAAAATTTAAAAAATAGACGTATTAAGATCAATACAAAATTTAAGAAGACGGATAGGTCTCTGCTTGGAAGTGAAGGGGAACCGTTCGAGCAGATCTGGTGAATCTCTCACAAAGTTTACTTTCATCCTATGTAAATTTATAATACATTTTTTTTCCTTTTTATCTACTCAAACAGATACAGAAACTGTCCAAAATGAGTCGATTAAACAAAAGAGTGGATGTTATTCCAAAGCACTCTTTGCAAAAACAGGATTTTTCTTATTTTTACTAAACAGCAAGACTGAACCTTAACATGTGATACAGCATAGTAATCAGAACAAAAAGCTGAATTCAAACACGTAAAAATCCAAAATGGCGCCTATAAGAAAAAAAAAGTTGTTGATGGTTGTCGAGAATCCATAAGTCGGATTTTAAATACAACATCGCCACGTTGTAGAAGAGGAAAAGTTGCAATGATGAAGTATTATAAATTTTAAAATTTCGCCCCAAATAAGCTAAAGAAAAAGTAAAAACCGTTTTTTCGAATTTAGGTTTTTCCGTATATCTCCGGAAGTAGCAGAAATTTTCGAAATTTTCAAAGAGCATTTTGGTAAACTCTGGATTGCGCAACTTTGCTCCAATCTAACCAATCTCGTATCTTATATGAATACCGAGATCTCCATGGTTGAGCTCCACAAACGGACACCCAGCATACAGTTTTCTCAATATTCAAAGTTAATTTGTTCAGAGCCAGCCAGATATTTATATCTTCTAGGTACCCAATCATTTTACTCTCTAGTTTATTCCATGTATCATCAGTTGATATTATTGTTGTTTCATCAGCATATGAAACGGTGTTATCTATTCTGTCTATCAGGACGTCATTGACATAGATTGTGAATAATAGCGGACCCAGGATTGTACCCTGAGGTACTCCGATTGTTGCCATCTCAAAATTGCTCTCTGTTGACCCTAGTTATAAACCCCATAACCAATTGGTCAGCGAGTTAAATGCTTTGTTGCACCAATTCAGCAGTTTTAGCTTATAAGTACCAGTGTAACGTTAATACAATCAGTTATTAGTCAATAGTCATTAGTACTTGCTGTAACTCGTCGTTTCGAAAATAAAACCTTTTTTAAAAAGGCAAACCTTAATTGAAGAATTTAACTCCCTATTCTTACTTTTTGTTTTCTGTTACTTATGTAACTAATTATAAGTTTATATGCATTTCCTCTTATACCGTAGTTATAAATTTTGTCTCATAATATGGTATGTATCGGGTGCCCCGTCGCAAAACTACCCGTTTTACCACGAGTACACGGTTCGGTGTTAATAAAAGGCCGTTTAAACTAATAAACAACTCCTTTATTCAAATTTAATCGGGTGTAAACAATTGCTTGCCCGGTGCGTGGAACTATATTGAACAAAAATATCGATTGCGCGTACTTTTGACGTCAGTACAACCATCAAGCAACGCCCTTATCCCTTCGTACTTCGACGCCGCACCAGAGGCAGCAGTGGGTGGGCTCACTTACGCGCCTCCATCTCTATTCGTTTATGATGTGTAATATAGAGATGACATAGAGAAGTATATTTCCATAGCTCTGACATACTCCCACCTGAGGCATGAATACCAGATAAACATGGCTCACACAAAGTACAGAGATATAAATTAAATCAGTTAATAGAAACAATGTAGAAAAATCTTGCACGTTGAAACTATATCAATTAAGAAAACACCAACTAAAAATACTACCGAACAGAAAACTTACATCTAAAAGTCATTCAGCGTACCTAAGCGAGGGGTAAATCTTCCGCTCTCTTTTCGTAACACTCACTTTCGTTTCGGGTGCTCTGCTATTAAACACTACCGGATCCGCACTATCACTGCCGTTTCTTGCAACTTCATCCGGCTGCTTGACAAATGGTGACCAGACGGCTTTTTCCTTGTGTCCACCGTCTCCTTGAGTCCCCGAAGAGTTTGCAGTACACTCTAAAGGGTACAACATTTGTATGGGTTGTACCGTTGTATGGCAAAACCTTACCCCGGTCAGTAAGGAGTTTAACCAGACGAACTTGTCCACCCTTTCCTGGAAAAAGTTGAACCACGCGACCAAGAGGCCAATGAATCCTTTTTTCTTGGTCGGTGCCTACGAGCACGATATCTCCCACTTGACCTTGTCTGCTGTTCCTTCCTGTGAACCACCATTTTAGTTGTCCTAGATATTTGCTCCGATATCTCATCCGAATGTCCACCATCAACCTTTGTCTTTGTACCACCCTGCTAGATAACGAGTCAAAATCAACTACAAAACAATCGGCTTCTTGGTTCACCATCTGGTCTCGGAGGAACATGAATGGCGTTAGAGAGACTAGATCTTTGCTGTCTGAGGAATTGGCAGTGAGAGGTCTTGAATTTATGACTCATTCGCAGTCACAGAGCACAGTAGCTAGGCTTTCGTAGTCCAGTAAGGCACGTCCTAGCACTTTCCGCAATAATTGCTTCAAGACGCCTACTAGACGCTCCCACAACCCACCCCACCACGCGGCCGTTGGGGGGTTAAATCGCCATTGGATGCATTGTCCTTACCCACAAAATTAATTCCACTGTCACTATATAGGGTTATTAGTTAGGTGTCTCAAAAGCCCTAAAAGTATCAAAGTTGTGTTTTTTTTAATGGAATACCCTGTATATTATTGCATTTTCGGATTCTCTGAGCAAAATAAGTGTCTGTTTTAATAAGGTTTATAATACCTAAATCTTAAGGATTTTTACATAATAATACGAATTTAATCAAAATCTAATCTGACTTTCTTCTTCAAAAAAAATATAATATTTTATATCCCAGTTATAAAAAACTTACCATGTTATACAGGGTGCCCACAAATTTAAACTAATCAAGTAAGAACTTTAAGGGGCTATAACTTGATTAATTTAAATACAACCTCATATTTTTTAACTTACCAGGAAATGCAATTTTTAATTACTTATCGAATGGTATTAGGATGTTAATAGCTAAGTTTTTGCCTTTTTATAAAATACGCCAAATAATCGTTCTGTGCACCATTTGGTGTTGTTTAATTTAAGGCTCCAACGTATCTAAGTTGCTTATGGCATTTAGACATGTCAAATCATTTATTTTATTTCTCAGTTTAGTCTGCAAATACAATTTTTGCTAGCTAGAGTGGTATTTTTTTTGTAATTGTAGATGTGTTGGTCGTTATTTCAATATTATTATTGTATTGCATAGTGAAAATGAAGAATTATCCAAAAGAAGAGCGTATTGACATGATTTTCACCCTTGGAGAATGTCATAAAAATTGTTTTTGTTCGAGTGAATCAAAAAGTGCAATTTTCCGATCAGAAGCGATGGCCAAAAAGAAGCACTTTTCATTTGTTTCACTTTTACGCACAGCGTGCGCAAAAGCAAATGTGACAAATTGAACGTGTCACTGTCATATTTTTGAAAGTATTTTTATTAAAAAGTACGGATATGCTGATTTTTTTTATAAATTACGTAAGTGTATCAACAACTATTGATCCTAATTTAAAGTTTACTTGCAATTTGTAAATTATAACTTTGTTACAAGTTCAGTCTGAAAGTCGTTTTAATGGCCTATTTTTCTGCGTACTCCGATGTTGCCACACGCAAAACATGGTCTTTTTAAATAGCGCAAATGTCATGTAAGATGTACAACTTATACAAACACCATACAGTAAAAGCAGCTGTTTCAAGGTTGGAAGTTGAACCAACATTTGCTACATCTCTAACTTCTGGTGGTGTACAGGACATTGAATTTTCGGCACTCATTGTTTCACTTGTATATGCTTACAAAAGTACGCTTTTGAAAAATTACAAGCGTCAAAACGTGACATTTGAGAAATGGCATTGACATCAAATTTAAAATATGAACCCGATACGTTTTAGTAGTAGTAGTAGTAAAGATCTTTATTTCTAAAAAAGGCTATCGACCTATCGGTCTTTCTGCCCTTGTTTAATACATGTAGTCTTAATCTAAATAAAAAACAAATATGAAAATTCTCTTATTCTAGGTTAACGATATTATTAAATAAAATTTCAGTGGCAAGAAGAGATTATTTTATTGTCCACTAGTCAGTTGCGTTTGTAAGTGTTCGAGTAGCGTTAATGTAGGGAAACGGAAGCGGGATTGTCTGGTTGGTCTTGTAAGACAAAGGGGATTCAGTATGGTCCAGTTGTAGGGGTTGTTTGTCCATTTTGTCTGTAGCTGTATGAGTCTTTCCGAGATCTTTGTCATGTTTGTGCGTTCGTATAGTAGTTGGGTGGGGGGGTTGTGTAGTGGGTTTTGGGGGTGTCTTATTCGTGTTATTAGTCTTAGTGCAATTTGTTCTGTTGTTTGTGTATAACGTTTTGTCCTTTCTGTTCCGTTGGTCATGAGTATATGTCCAAAGTCTAGCAAGGGTCTACAAATAGCTTTATATATTTTGGTGGCGGTGTTTGTGCTGATGCCTCGGTCTTTGTAGGTTAGTGATCGGAAGTGTTTTGTTCTCTTTATTGTTTCTGCCCTGATGTTTCGTATGTGTTTAGTGAATTTAAGTTTGTGGTCAATTGTGATTCCAAGGTATTTTACGTCGTTTTTTGGTTGTGTCGTTTGGCCGTCTGCAGTTATTGTAGGGGAGTCAGCGTTAAGTCTGTGGTTTGTGAGCAGAAGTTGGTTTTTTGACGCGTTTGGTGTTAGTCTCCATTTATAAAACCATGTCATTGTGTTGTTTGTTAGTGTTTGGAGTCTTTGAGCTGCTCTCTCAGTAGTTTTGTCATGTACAATAAGTGCCGTGTCGTCTGCGTATTGTAATATATATGCCGATCTGTCGATTTGATTTTTGTCTGGTAAGTTGTAATTGTATATGTCATGGCAGTATATATTGTAGAGAAACGGTGAGAGCGGGGATCCTTGAGGGAGCCCTTGTTCTGGGGAAAAAGAAAATGACAGTGTTTTGTCAATTCGTACTTGTAGTTGTCTGTTTTCTAGTAAGTTCTTTATGGTGTGTAGTAGATATGTTGGTGTGTGTAGTTTGTATAGTTTGTATAGTAAGCCTCTATGCCAAACACTATCAAACAACGGACCGAAACGAAATTACTGTTCCGTTCCGGTTTCGGTCCAACGAAAAATTTAAAACTTCGGTTCCGTTACGGTTCCGGTTTAGAAAATAATTTCCAATTAAGGTTACGTTCCGAATCCGGTTTTTTTTCGGTTCCAAAATCGACAAATATCAAGAAACGAGGACAAAGATAAAGGCTACTATAATAATGAATCACACGACCTTTTGCCTTGCTTGTTGTATTATACAAGATAAAAGATGAGCAAACCATCCACTGTTTCATACGGTACTTCGGCTGGTTGTATGGTACAAAAATTACTTTATGCGTTGTATTTTTGAAAAGTAATTAGCTAATTAATTTTCTGGCTTTAGCTCGTTCTTCTTTCACTCTTATTTCCGTTTAAAGATTGTTCTTCCTGGTTCATGTCCTCACACTCTTCACCTTCTTTTGAGGAGTTGCTTTTAACCAAAATTCCAAATTCAAATGTTTCGTTGTTGATGATCGAAGAACTAAAATAATTCAACTTAAAAAAGAATTTTAAAAATAGTGTATAAACGTACGGTGTTTGTTCTTTACGATTGAAAAGTCGGTTGGTCCGCACAAATAATTGTTCCTCTGAAATGTTTTCTTTAATTTTTGACCTCGAAGGCGGCAATTAAAATTTGTATCCTGCGGATTATCTCTCAACACTTACTTGAGTTGCCGGTACGGTCAACAATACTTGAGCAAGCATGTATAACTCGGGATTAAGCTCACTCTTTTTCTTCCAGAAATCAAAAATCGTTTCTTTTTTCGGTAAGCGTATACGGCTTTGTTCCATTTGATAGGAATTTAAAATATTTTCAATTTTGTTAATGGCTACAAATGAACCTTCTGAAGAAAATACGTGCTGATTAATTCCTTTCAAAAATTTTTGCTCTGAATCTTTATGTCTCAAAAAGGCTTCCATTTCATCGCTTGATGAAGAACTAGATGATTCCGTTTCCATATCGTGTTGGTCAATGTCAGATTTAGAATTAGAAGAATTGCACTCTTAAGAACATCAGTCTAGTCCATAACGACTTTAAATGTGCTTTTGCTCTTTCTACTTGATTGTCGTCTAAAACTACCTTATACCAAAAAATTGTTATTTTATGATTTATACAAGATCTTGTCATTTGGGACAACTAGCAGCAACGAATAGCGCTTATATTTTCTCCCTTTGAAGACGTCGCGGCGCCGACTATTAAAACGATTGTAAGAACTATCTTAAAGAAGTGCCGATCCTTTCTCGGCACATTAACAGTGACACTGCGGCTCACCAAAACATCGAAAGGTATTTTTATTTTCATTACCTGTAAAATTTACAGTAATTGCTTTCAAACGTTACAAGCAGAACCGAAAAAAACCCGAAATAAAATATTGCGATTCCGGTTCAGCACTTAACAATGTCTTAATATAAAATATGATTTCTGCAGTCTCGCATCGTTGCTTGCAGAGTGTGGACGTGCTGCGAAGCTGAATTGTGCGATATTTTCGAGTTGAAATTGTGTTCGTTATTGTATTGTGCGTTTTTTGGAATAACATCTAAAACATTCCTTATCGGGCAACTACCGGGTTTGCGCGATAAGTGAAATGAATCCCGGAAGCTCTCTGGAATCCGAGTCGGACCAGGGCTCCCAAGGGAGCTACTTTCTTAGGCCCAGGACCAAGAAGAGGGGTAGGGTGCCCAAGTCTGACCCAACATCGCCAGCGTCACCAACCCCGGCTCCAAAAAAATCAGCGATGGAGGAGGCTGTAGGGGTGTCGTAGGCGCCTTCAGCGGGCGCAGCGGATGACGGGTTTGTCGTCCCGCGAAGGACTGTGGCGTGGAGCACGCTGATTGTTGCTCCAGAGGCCACGACGCTAAAAAACCGCTTTACGCCCATCCAGCCGCCAATCGTGGATGAGCCTCCAACACTTCCCAACACCAGCGTAGGGACTAAACGGGAAGCAATTGCTGAGAGCCCTACAGCAGTTGCAAACCAGCCCAAGAGGGCAGAAAAGCCGCCGCCAATTGTGATCGCTGGAAAACCCAGCGATCACACAATGCTGATTGGTGGTCTAAAAACCATCACCAGTCAGCCGTTCACGCTGAAGTACACGAAGGCTTCGTTAATCGTGTACTGCAGCAGCATTATGGACTGGGCGGCGGTAAAACGATCCCTGGAGGAGGACAAGAGCCAGTTCCACACCTACGCCCCTTCGTCGCAAAAAACACACGCATCAAGGAGGATCTGACAGACAAAGGACTGGAGGTGAGAAGTGTCTTCAAAATGAAGACACTCTTTAGGCCGCTCTAAACCCGCAAAAACCGGAAGACCCGTGACACAGTGTCGTCGATGCCAGGGCTGGGGCCATGTCTCCGGGAACGGCCACCGGGACTTTAAATGCTCCCGATGCGCTGGGGGGCATGAAATCACCGCCTGCCCCGTTGGGGCTACATTAAAATGCGCTAACTGCGGTGGACCTCATCGTAGTTTTGACGAGGCTTGCCCAGTCTACATTTACAAACAGGCGCAAGTCCCGGCGGAGAAGCAGCGTTTCGTCCCTGCTCCTCTTCCAACGAGGCCAGCCTGGGGTCAAACCAGTCGAGCCCCTGGCCCGATCCACCCTTCACCCCTAAGCAGCAGGACCATGGCGCCAAGTCACGCCAACAGGACCATGCTGCCCCCGCCACCGCCTTCATTAGCGGAGTTTCCTCCGCTGAGGCAGCACGAAGCTGTCCCGACGAGCTCCGCCCACCCAGCCCATGGTATAAATGGGAACGCGGTGGCCATGCTGGGCAGTGTCCAGCGGGAATTCGCCGAGCTGTCGTCGCAAATCAACTTGGAGGAGGTGATCAAGGCGGTAAGATTTTACAGCGCTGCATTGAGGGGTTGCGTCTCGAAGACAGACAAATTCCTAGTCTCAGCGCAGTTCTTCAATGAAGATATTAACAGCTTCGATTTTTAAGTATTGATATTGTCAACTGTGTTCTATGAGGATTGGGGAATGGAACTCATGTGGACTCCGGAGTCGTCTCGGTGAGTTCGAGCAGTTCCTCGGGTCTGAGGACGTCGATGTGGCGTTAATCGTGGAAACATGGTTGCGCCCCGGAGACAGAATCACCATCCGGGAGTACAGGCTCGAGCGTGCCGATAGGCCCGGTCTAAGGGGTGGAGTGGCCATAGCGATCAAAGCAACGATCCCATACAGGAGACTGCCATGCAGGCAGTCAGTAATAGAGAACGTTGGCGTTGAGCTTCATGATGGTGTTTTGATCTACTGTGGGTACTCTACTTCTACTCGCTTACAGGCCATTGACGTTGATCCATTTTTTTCAAACACCAATAGGGTGTTGCTTATGGGAGATTTCAACGCCCGCCATCCACTATTTAATAACCCTGGACGGAAAAACGCAGCTGGCAATTTCTTAGCCAGCTACGTTCGCGACAATGGCTTACAAGTTATGCCCACTTCATCTCCAACGCATTATCCAAACAGTGGAATGAACCCATCTTTCCTTGATTTCGGAATAGTCAAAGGACTCGCCAATCTCACGGAGATGGTGGTTATAGACGCCCTCAGCAGTGACCATTTGCCCATTTACCTCGACATTATGGATTCAAAGCGCACACAAACTAACGACTTTCGATATTCATATGAAAATTTCGATTTTTGCGAATATCGAAAACGACTACAAGACCTGACGTGTATTCCGGGCCAGATTGATACTGTCGAAGCTCTAGAGCATGCGGTAAAAGGTCTGACCCGGAATATACAACGGACACAGCAAGCTTTGGCCAAAAAAGTTCCGAACAGACCGCGGCGCGACAATCTTCCTGAGGAAATTTTGGACCTTATTAAGGCGAAAAATCGAATCAGGAAGCGTTGGCAGCGATTCAGGCGATCTGCCGATCGCATAATGGCAGCAGAGCTTGCACGAGACATACAGCGCGAAATCTCCGCATACAGGAATTATACCTGGGCGGAGAAACTGCGAAATCTGACTCCCCGTGACAATTCCCTGTGGAAACTGTCGAGAAGTCTGCGAAAAGGCTATGAGCAAGTCCCCGCTCTTGAAAAAGAGTGGCGGAGTTATATTACCACCAGTGACAAGTGCGAGCTGCTCGCCGACTTTTTGGCAGAAGTACACAAGGTCCAACCAGCCCTTCAGGATAACGAAATAGAAAGACAGACCGCTGTTTTTGTAGAACGGAAGTATCCTATACCACCCTCGATTTTGCATTCCTATATAACAACCCCGTCGGAGATACAATCGTGTCTTCGGCGCCTCCCTAGCCGAAAAGCCCCCGGGCCAGACGGCATCCCTTATTTACTCCTCAAAAACTTACCGCGGAAAACTATTGTGCTAATATTACAAATATTCAACGCAGTCCTTAAATTGCAGCACTTCCCACAGGACTGGAAAAACGATGTAATAATCCCCATCTTAAAGCCGGGCAAAAACCCGACCGAACCCGCCTCTTATAGGCCAATTTCCCTCTTGAACACCCTCGGCAAATTAACCGAGAAGGTCATCCATTCGAGATTACAGGCAGCAGCCGAGCTTCGCAGTTTAATCCCGGATGAGCAGTTTGGCTTTCGACCAAGACACAACACAACGCTGCAGACTGCTAGGATCGCAACGGATGCCTATGCAGCATTTAATAAGCTTCAAAGTACGGTTATGCTGCTTCTCGACATGCAAAGGGCCTTTGACACAGTCTGGCACACGGGCCTGCTGTACAAGTTGTTTGCCGTGCATTCACTGCCACTCTACCTAGTTTCCCTGATAGCGTCTTACCTAAAAAACCGTTCCATCCAGGTGAAAGTGGAGAATTCCACTTCTGCCAAAAGACGCATCGCGGCAGGAGTACCACAAGGAACAGTGATTTCGCCGCTGCTGTATACATTGTACACAGCAGACATTCCAAAACTTCCCACTACAAAAATAGCACTATACGCTGATGATACGGCTATCTACGCATCGTCTTTTTATGCTCAGGCTGCGAAATCTCGCATTGCACATCACCTGAGTTTACTGACGCCGTATTTTGACAAATGGAAACTTCAAGTGAATCCCAGGAAGACGGAACTTATTATCTTTTCGCGCAAATTCACTAACAACAAAATCTTATCACCACTCGTGGTCCAAAATACTCCTATCAAACCAACAAAAGAGGTGAAATACCTGGGATTCAAACTAGACGCCCGACTCCATTTCAATAAGCATGTTGACTATGCTGTACAAAAGACTGCCATGGCCCGAAGAAAGTTGTACTCTCTTCTGGCGCCAAATTCTTTCCTATCGCCTCGAAATAAACTTCTGCTCTACACCTCCACTATAAGGCCCATACTGACCTACGGCTCCCCTGTCTGGCACTCTGTCTGTGATTCCACGAGACGACGTGTTCAAAGGACCCAAAATAGGTTCCTAAGAGGCGCCCTATCGGCTGACAGATACACCAGAATAACCGAAATGCACGAAGCTACAGGGATGGCCTATATAGCCGACTATATAGATACCATCGCTGAAAAATTTTATCATAGCGGAGTGCAAGGCTCAGTCCTCACGCGAAATATCACCCAAGTAAGAGCAAACGATCGCCCAACCCATGGTCCCCTGTATAAGCGACTTCCCATATTTTATGAGGATTTTGTCCCTGACAGTACGTGACGACAAACAAACATTGCCTGCCAGTTGCAGACAGTCGTTTCTAGCAGGCTGGAAACGCACAAATCCAACATAACGTGACTTGACGGGTTCGTCCTGCCTCGTTCTGGCTGGTGTTGGCTGGTCCTTGCACCGATCGGGGCGGGGGCGGATGGATTTGGTCATCTAGTTGAAACTGCCGGCGGTTAACGCCACGGCTGACAGTATCAAACTTAAAGGTCGAAGCAAAAGGGGTTTTTGGTTTCCCTTCAGGAAGACCTTTTTTCCTTAATGAATGCCCCTCAAATAAAACCAAAACCGCCACTTCAAGACTATCTCCTGACGTTGTCGTGCGTATGGCTAGCTCGGGAATGTCCATGTTAGGGCACTGCCCAGGTAATGGACGACTTAGCGCGCCTATTTAGATCATGGGCAAAGAGCAACCGGCCGAACATCTGGCTAGACATGGGAGTTATGTTTGTTAACTTTGTTTGTGAATTTTATTAATGGGAATGTTCAATAAATTTTTATCTATCTATCTATGGGTTCTGTTTTGGTTCCGGTCCAAAAAAAAGAAACGGTTCCGTTCCGGTTTTGGGTCCATATCGGACCTTTGGCTTGCCAAGAACTTTATGGAAATGATTTTGAAAGCGAATTGAGTTTTGCATGTGGCTGTTAGATAAAGTGGCAGAAAATGAAAAGTTTTTCGATAATGTGTTATTTAGTGATGAATGTACTTTTTATAACAATGGTCTCGTCAATAGACACAACTTTCATTATTATTCTGATAAGAATCCGCAGTATACAGGGTCATGAAAAATCAAAATAGGTGGTCAGTTAATGTGTGGGGTGGAATACTCGGCCCATATTTATTTGGACCCTATTTTTTTGAAGGACATCTAAACCCATCTTTCAGTATTATTACTTAGACTCATACATCTACAGACAAAATGGACAAACAACCCCTACAACTGGACCATACTGAATCCCCTTTGTCTTACAAGACCAACCAGACAATCCCGCTTCCGTTTCCCTACATCAACGCTACTCGAACACTTACAAGCGCAACTGACTACTGGACAATAAAATAATTTTTTCTTGTCATTAGAATTGGAAAGTTTATTTAATAAGATTATTAACCTAGAATAAGAGAATTTTCATCTTTGTTTTTTATTTAGACTAGGACTACATGTATTAAACAAGGGCAGAAAGACCAATAGGTCGATAGCCTTTTTTAGAAATAAAGATGTTTACTACTACTAGAAGTCCCTTTAAATATTAGAACCAACATGTGGTTTCAATTGGATGCAGCTCCGCCTCATGAGCATGAGCAGCATGAGTTCGGCAATTTTTAAATGCCAACTTTCCAAACGGGTGGATTGGCAGAAATGGATTTCAAAATTGGCCCCCCAGATCTCCGGACTTAACTCCACTAGATTTCTTTTTGTGAGGGTACATGAAAGGAATTGTCTACCATACGCTTCCGAGAACTTCACACGATTTGAAAATACGCATAAGAGACGCTTTTAAAACTGTAACTCCGCAAATGTTGTCCAGAGTTAGCAGTGGTTTTGAAAAAAGAATTTACAAGTGTCTGGAAATGAACTGTCAACATTTCGAACATTTGTTATAAATAATTTGCCTTTCTTTTATGTTTTTGTTGAGCTCTAAATAACATAGAGCTTTTAATAAAAAAAACACCAAATGGTGCCCAGAACGATTATTTGGCGTATTTTGTTAAAAGGCAAAAACTTAGCTATTAACATCCTAATACTGTTCGATAGGTAATTGAAAATTGCATTTCCTGCTAAGTTAAAAAATATGAGATTGCATTTAAATTAATCAAGTTATAGCCACTTAAAGTTCTTATTAGATTTGATTATTAAATTTGTGGACCCCTGTATAACATGGAAAGTTTTTTTATCATTGGGATATAAAATATGATTTCTTGTTACACTTCACTACAAATTACGCTTACATAACTTAAATAATTCTAAAGTATTTGACACATGAAAATTATATTGAATTTAGATAAAATTCGGATTATTTAAAAAACCGTAAGATTTAGGTATTATATACCATATTAAAATAAACACTTATTTTGCTCAGAGAATCTAAAAATGCAATAATATATATGGGATTTTATTTAAAAAAACACAACTTTGATACTTTTAGGGCTTTTGGGACACCCTGTACATTGCAAAAATATTTTTTAAATGTGCACCCGGTAGGCGTCTGTGGATTCATCAAATAATACTTTATAAAAATTAAACGGTTTACCCGCAAACTGCCGTGCCGTATAGCGTGAATAACCCTGTATATTGTCTTTGGTCGACCTCGTCTGGCAATGAATCTTCGGAGAGTTTGTATAAAATCAGATGTGGATAATGAACTGCACAATTCTAGATGTACAGCTCGGTATGCCGCACACGTGAACAGAACTATCCACGCCTTTCCTTCGTCTTTGAGATGTAAAGGGCCCGCAAAGTCAACGCCCGTTATTTCAAACGCTATCGCGTCGCGCACACGATCTTTTGGCAGTGGAGGAGTGGCGTCAAACGGCTTAGAGTTATGTCTCTTGCAGCCAACACAATCACTGATAGCAGATTTCACTGCTCTCCGGCCTCCTAGTAGCCAGTACTTTTCCCGTAAAATCCTCATCAGCCCTTGAGCGCCAATGTGACATGATTTAACATGTTCTGAGAAAACTAGACGACTTACCACTGAATGTCTGGCTGGCAAAAGGAAAGGGAAACGAAAATTGTGTTTATCTTTCCGGTTACTTATACGGGACTTCAATCGGATTAGCCCATTATTGTCTTTGAAAGCACTCATACCGCAAAGTCTGTTGTCACTATCACCTGTGACAGATTCGCGTTGGATTAATTTAAGCATGAATAATTCCGCTCTAGTAATTTCTTCAAGGCTCAGCTTTCCTTTACATTTGTCTTTTTTGTTTCTGGCATTGTGAATGAATCGAAGTATCCAAGCACACATCCGTAAAATCTTTGAAAAGTGCGAGAAATATGCCAAATGCCAATCAGCTGAAGTCATTACGTCTGGGTTATTACTGATCATTGTGGTGACTAACCTTTCCCTTTTTTCCTGGCCTATCTCCAGCTCATTGCAAATCGGATTTTCGTGCGGCCAGTACATTTCGTCTTGGTCAAGCCATGCTGGGCCCTCCCACCATTTTGATTGCAGCAGCTGCTTGGCTGTACACCCTCGGGATGGTAGATCCGCCGGGTTTTGAGAACCAGGAACATGATGCCAGTCTTCACCTACAGACACTCCTCGAATTTCACTCACCCGATTCCATACAAATGGTTACCATTCATCAGTTCTCTTAATCCAGGATAGCACTGTGGTCGAGTCGCTCCAGAAATGGCTTCTAGCTTGGATGTCCAGATTTTCCTTGACCGTCGTATATAATCTGGTACCTAGAACAGTTGCCATCAATTCAAGTCGAGGTATTGACAATGTCTTTACGGGAGCTTTGGACTTTATTTATTTAACTCTCGATTTCGCGGCCAAAAGGCGAACAAATACTTGATCATCCTGTATTCCCCTCAAAAAGACAACCGCCGCATACGCATATTTGCTAGCGTCACAAAAGGTGTGTATGCTCCACTGTTCGACTTCATTAAGGCCCGCGTTTATCCATCTAGGTATTTTGATGGCTGAAAGATGCGGCAAATCGTTAATCGAATTCCGAAAGTCCGTAGCCATGTCGGTGTCCACAGGTGCATCCCAAGTTAGCTGATTTTTCCAAGTTTTTTGAAGCAATAACTTCGGTATAAGGGTGGTAGGACAAGTATAGCCAATCGGATCGAAAACTCGATGTGCTTGAGAAAGTATGACCCTTTTGCTCACATGTTTATCCAAACATAGAACGGCGAGTTCGTCCTCTTAGTTCAGAGACAACGTATCGTCCAGTTTATTCCATCTTAATCCTAAAACTGGTGTCGATGCATCTTGGTCGTCTTCTCGGACTTGGTCTTTATACTGCCACCATCTCAGGTCAAACTTGCCTTGCGCCATTAGGATGCTCGATTCCTTAATAAATGTTTTCAAAGCCTTTTCATCTGTCACACTGGAAACACAGTTATCAACGTAACAGCTACCTAACAATTACAGTACTGTTTCCTTTGAAAAGGGCTGTAGAGCTAAGGTGCAGTTTTCTAGCATTCTATTCAAATGGTACTCTAAGAAATCTCCCAATAGGAACGGACTACTGCTGGTTCTGAATACCACCCGTTGATGACGATAAACCTTTTTATTGCCCTGACTCTCAGTCCACAGGAAACGCAGAAAGTCTCTATCAGCCTCATGGATGCTATTCTGCAAAAAAGCTTTTCTGATATCTGATATCACACCAATTTTTTGTCGCCTAAATTTTGATAGTAAACTGGGGATCAATTCGATCAGGTTGAGACCTTTCGCCAGGCACTGGTTTAAAGAAGGGCTATCCTTTTCCTTCGCCGAAGCGTCAAAAACTGGCCTTATTTTTGTGGTCACGCTATTTGGCTTAATCACTGGCTGTGTGGTAAATAATATTCTTCCTTATTTGGGCATGTCTCGGCTATTTCCTCTATGATACCCTAACTCAGCCACTCTTGGAAGACTTGATCATAGGCTTGATCAAGAAATACCCGTCACCTCTGATCTTCCTTACAGTTGTATCTAATATCTTCTTAGCCATCTGGAAGTTGCTGGGTAGCGCGGGATGTCCTTCAAGCCACGGCAGTTTCACCTCATAGCGCCCATCCGAATCCACTTTTACAGTTTTGGAGAAAAAGTTCCTTGGCTGCTATCGCTGTTTCCTCCCTTGTCCGTTTTTCAGCAGGATACTTTATACCTAAAACATTCAACTCTCAAAGATTAGCAATTGAGACATGATTGGCTAAAAGAGAGATAGACGTCATAGACAGACTTTGAGGATTTTCTAAACGGATCTTGCCCATCAGAGCCCAGCCTAACAGGGATTCCACGGCGACCAACCCACATAATAGAATGTGTCTTCGACCCGTATATGGTTTTCCGGCAATGTCGGAACCTATTAGCACCTCTATAGGGCTGGAAGTAACTGAATCGGAGATCTCGATATTCAGTCGGTGTAGTTCTTCCGTCCATGGTCCATGAAATACATAAGCAACCGAGTTGCAAATAACAGGTTGATCTAGTGCATCAAAAGTACAACTATAGTTTCCATAGCTCAGTTTCACGTCATAGCAGTCGTGCTTTTGAGACAGGTCGCCTACTCCAAATAAACCGTGAAGCATGGTTATTTGCCGTTTAGTCGGGAACTCCAAACGTTTCGCAGTAGACTTCAAAATATATGCTTTTGCGACCCTGTATCGATTAACGCTCGCACGTATCGTGTCTTACCTCCATTTTCCCTACGTACCCGTAACGTTTACAAAAAACCTGTTCATTTGAGCAGTTGGCAAGGGCTTGATGAACTGCGCCATTGTCCCCCTCAGTATGGACGCTGTTTTCCTTATTCCCAGATTTTTTCGATAATTCCTGGTTTGTCACAAATTACGCAATTCATACGTACTCAACACTTCCGTGATTGATGCCCATGTTTAAGACAGCAAAAACATGCGCCTTTTTCTTTGAGTATATCGCGTTTTTGCACCCAACTCAGCTTTTAAGACTTAAAACTACTTGCACTCTCATGTGAGTTATTGCAAAAGATAAATTTATTTGAAACGGAAGAATTTAGCAAATCTGTTGCCGAAGGGAGCCTAGAATTAATTTCAGATCTTTTTTGCCTACTTGGTGCCCGCACAAAAGTCCTACTGGTCTCAATATTCAATTCAAAACCCTCAGCCGCAAGAGCAACAATTAACTTCCAATTGTTAAGTTAAGTTAACTTAAAATTAATTATTATTAAATAATAATGATATAATTAATTAACGAACAAGAGAACGTCTGAGGTGTCGGATGCGATAACAGAATACACTCACCAGTAAAAACTCACGATCTCATATTAAACAAATTCAAACATCAAATTAACAAGTCTACCAACACTAACAGAGAAGATTTGATATAAAAAATGCGAAAACAATTTATTGAAGATTTTGACATCGACACCTCGGTCGTCTTTTTTGGTAACCATATGTATGTATTGATGTTCGACATGCTCCTACCTAAGAAAAACTCCTCGACAGAACCCCATGACCAATTAAAACAAACAATCACTAACAAAGACCCTTCAACATGAGACTACTTTACGCCAACATCAACGGACTTAACCGCTAAAAACAACTTATTTACAATTACATAGAAACAAAACATCACAGGACTGCTGTATGATTTGTAGAGACTAGAAACCAAACTAGGACAGACCCCCCCAACGTACAGGAAATTGGGGGGGGACAGTTACTATCTATAAGGAATGGAAAATACCATTAATCATGCCTAGGGGCGGGGTCGCAGCTCTCCTAAAACCAACATGTTAAACTTGGAAGAGCAAATCCTCCTTCCCTCAACCACCCCTTGAACGACTGCAAAACATGTTACGTACCCTACCTAAATGGACCTCCGATACACATAGTTTGTGCACATACAATACCACCCACACACCCAACTAGTAGGACATAAACATATCTATAAATATGCAATAATAATAGGCGACTTTAATTGAGCAAAAACAAAACGAAACAGCGTCAAAAGATTTCTACAAAATTCGGACTTTATAAAACAGCACACCACCCCACCCAACTTTTCTGATTCCCGCAAACCCAGATTCCACACCAGACGTTCTACTGCACACAAGAAACTTAACAAACACCATCAACAACATAAAATTAAACAACGAACTTGGATCCGACCATCTGGCCATTACGTTTAACATAGACTTACAACATACGCAAACTACCTCCAGTACACCTCCTATAGAGAAAATATATACCTACCTACCTACCAATTTGGTTTCAAGCAACATCACTCGACTCATCGCTCACGATTCATCCGCTCTTTATTTTGGACAACAATGTACTAACAACTCACCTAACTGACAGACAATCGGCGTGTCTATTCATGGACATTAACAAGGCCTTTGACAGTGTCTGGCATACAGGCTTACTCTACAAACTTCACAAACTCCACACGCCAAATATCTACTCCACATCATAAAAAACTTACTTGAATGTTTTCAAGTAAGTACTACTACAAGTATGAATTGACAACACATTCTCTTTTTCTTTTTCCCCTGAACAAGGACTCCCGCAACGATCCCGGCTCTCACCATTCCTATATAATATATACTTTTCAAAAAATTCCTGGGTTTCAGTCAATTTTATTGTTTATTATTTAAAATGTTACAAATACGTTTCGGTGTCTTTCTCCACCATCATCAGTTTGTCTAAAATATATATTTTTACATTTACAATTATCCTCAATTTAAATAGAAAATTTTCACAAAATACGTATATTAAAATACAAATCACACACATATTAAAAGTACAGAGTCAGGACAAACATATCTGGGAAAAGACTAGAATCTATTGTTTAGAGATTTAAATTTAAATTCAACTTACGCGTATAGTTGTTTCTACCTTAACATTCAACTGGTCACTGAATTTTCCATATTTTACTCGATATCAAGCGAGCGAAACAAAAAAAACTGTTTATCTTTCGCCTTTTCTTCGCATTCTAGGAATTGCTTGGCAATTCCTCAATATCAGGTGTTTATATTTCATTTACCTGGTCCAATCAGTTCATGCATGGCATGCGATCATCTAATTAGTGTATGATACACAGAGCTAAGATTGTCTGTGTCTGATCTGAAATTCATTGCATTCTGATGTTTCTCAATTTGTATCATTTCATGGATTCTTCTCTTATTATAGTTGTTTTCATTGATTAATATTTGTGTGTTATCAAAATCAAAATCATGCAACTTTTGATGTGCATGTTGTGCTAATGCTGTTCCATTTTCGTTAACCTTTCTTAAGCTATACCTATGCTCGTATATTCTTTTCTTTAAATATTGCCCTGTTTGACCTATGTATGTGTTGTCACAGTTCAAACAGTCAATCTTGTATATTACGTTAGGTGTGTCCAACTCATCGCTTCTAGGTTTAAATTTTGTAAAACATTCTTTTGCCAAGTTGTTTTTAGTTTTTTCCGCTATAGTAATATTTTGTGTTTTTAAAACATTTTGATTTCACCTTCTTTTTTCTTATTTATATTATTTATGTTGTTCCATTTATTTGAATTGTAGATTTTATTAATTCTTTGTTTCATATTTGGTTCGAAGAAAGCTTTGGGATAGTTGTTCATTATTAGTATCTTTTTTATTTTTTCAGATTAAATTTTATTTAGATTTTTTGTTCTATATCTATAATGTGCCAATTTAATCGCTCTATCAGTAAGAGCTGTTACAACACTTTTTTTATATTGTATAGGTGCATATGATTGGTAATTCAAGTATCTACCAGACCACACATCCTTTGTGTACCAGTTTGTTTTTATTTCCCTATTATCGTCATGTATAACCGTTATATCCAAAAAGTTTATTGATCTGTTTTTGTCTTCCTCAATGGGAATTTAATGGTCTCATGGAACGCGTTAAACTTATCCAGTGTGTATTGAACTTTTTGGTTTGGCAAGCACATTATGCAGTCATCTACGTATCTTTTAAAAAATCCACACTTAAAATTCAAAGCAGGTATTAGTTTTTCTTCCAGACTTTCCATTACAAGGTTTGCAATTGTTGCAGCTATGGGAGACCCCATAGCTACTCCATATATTTGTGAATAGAAATTGTCCTCGTACTGGAAGTAAGTGGACTTAGGGCACAGCTCTACCGCCCCAATAAATTAATTTTCGGGTAATGATGTTTGTTCCTTTATTTCAGACCATTTATTTCTTATGCACTGTATTGAGTAATCTACCGGGATGTGTGTGTATAACGATACCACATCAAGCGATATTAGGCAATGGTTCTCAGGTATCTTCTGTTTTTTTATAAATTCGCAAAAACTCCATGAGTCCCCTAATGTGTTATTGTGAATTTCCCAATATATTACTGAACACAGCTGACAGGTATTTAGACAATTGGTAAGTTGGGGCATTTATGTTGCTAACTATCGGTCTCAATGGGTAATTCAGTGACCAGTTAAATGTTAAGGTAGAAACAACTATACGCGTAAGTCGAATTTAAATTTAAATCTCTAAACAATAGATTCTAGTCTTTTCCCAGATATGTTTGTCCTGACTCATCACCTGAAAAAACAATGTTCTTGATGTACTTTTAATATGTGTGTGATTTGTATTTATGTATTTATTTACATTTATGTTTATATTATATTTCTATTTGTATATATGTATTTTGTGAAAATTTTCTATTTAAATTGAGGAAAATTGTAAATGTAAAAATATATATTTTAGACAAACTGATGATGGTGGAGAAAGACTCCGAAACGTATTTGTAACATTTTAAATAATAAACAATAAAATTGACTGAAACCCAGGAATTTCTTGAAATGAATTGAAGTACAGTCAGGAAAATATACACAACAATGAATAATATATACTGCCATGATATCTATAATTACCACTTACCAGACAAAAACCAAATAGACAAATCAGCGTACATATTACTATACGCCGACGATACTGCACTAACAGTACACGACAAAACCACTGAAAAAGCGACTGAAAGACTCGAAACACTAACGAACAATACAATGTCATGGTTCTATAAATGGAGACTAACACCAAACGCGTCAAAAAATCAACTTCTCCTCACAAACCACAGACTCAACGCTGACTCCCCTACAATAATTGCAGACGGCCAAACGGCAGAACCAAAGAATGACATAAAATACCTAGGAACCACAATTGACCACAAACCTAAATTCCCTAAACACATACGAAACATCAGGCCAGAAACAATAAAGAGAACAAAACACTTCCTATCACTAACCTACAAAGACAGAGAAGTTAGCACAAATACCACCACCAAAATAAATAAAGCTATTTGTAGACCCTTGCTAGACTATGGACATGTTCTCATAGACTATAGACTATGGACATGACCAACTGAACAGAAAGGACAAAACGTTATATACAAACAACAGAACAAATTGCACTAAGATTACTAACACGAATAAGACACCCCCAAAAACCCACTACACAACCACTCCACCCAACTTCTATACGAACGCACAAATATGACAAAGATTTCGGAAAGACTCTTACATTTACAGACAAAATAGACAAACAACCCCTACAACTGAACCATACCGAATCCCCTTTGTCTTACAAGACCAACCAGACAATCCCGCTTCCGTTTCCCTACATCAACGCTACTCGAACACTTACAAACGCAACTGACTACTGGACAATAAAATATTTTTTTCTTGTTATTAGAATTAGAAAGTAAAAAAATTGTTAACCCAGTATAAGAAAATTTAGGTATTTGAAATATACACTTTGATTCAATTTTCTCCTCTTCGTTGATGTTGCAACATGCAAAACGACGTATGTTTGTTTTAATAGTTTACTCTAGCTGTCAACATACCTGAATCGGAATATACTCGTTTGGTAGACTGCACGGGATTCGAATTGTCAAAACCGGAATTATTAGACCATATGTCTTGTGTTTTGGACATTGTCGAAATATTTACTTTTTTTTTGGTGAGTATGATGATGGACGCGAACGCGAGATATTTACCAGTTCCCTCCAAAAACAGTTAAACAGTTAAAAGAACTTAACTTTAAATAATACCAGAAACTACCCAACTAACATTAGTCGGGTAAAGCCTGTACCATGGGCTTCATAAATATGCAGAAGTCCCAACAATTTTAACACGTTCATGTATTAAGAAGGAAAGTGAATTCATTTGAAAAAAAAAACAAATTAAAAATGAAATTCGAAAGTACGTTCATTATCCCATTGCCAAGATCTCAAGAGGTCTCTCTAATTTCCTCAAGTGGTTGAATGTCATGAGTGATTCTATTTTTGCCAGCTTGTTTTCGATCTTTCTCGCTTTTACTGATCCGACTATTGCCTTTATGCGGGATCTTTTTCAGCCATTTTGCTGGACGAAGCTTGGGCGAAGATAATTGATTTGCTAGAACTAAAATTTACATTATGTTAATAAGACGGATTACAATTAAACTTGAAGAAAAATGAATAAGTTGTCTTGGGGATTCGGTCTGGGCAGTAGTAAGAAAACCGAATCGCTCTTTGAGCTACCACGCTTTCGACATTTTATTTTGCTACAGGGCTAGAATAGTTTATATGACCGAGGAAAACAATTTAATTTCCTAGAAAAGAAAAATTCCAGAAGGTTCCCAGACTTTCGAGATCACGCAGTGTGCAGTAAAAATCTCTTCGTCTGTCTGTGGGTTCATTGTTTCATGCGTTCCCATAGCGCAACTTGTCATTATATCCACGCCACCAAGTTTTCCAGCCCTGATGAAGGCAAAAATAAATTTCCGAAAGCTTGGTAACTAAAAAGCGTTTCGGTTTTCTTATTGCTAAAGTTAAAGCCTACACTATGTAGGAAGTTCAACCAGAAAAAAATTGTTTAGATTTGGTGAGTCTATTTCTGTCATTAGCTGGCGTTCATTTTACGGTTTGTGTGATGTTGATTATATGGCTTCTCTTCTTTGTAGCAAATTCAGAGATCTGGTACAAAAGCATTTTCCGTTGAGAATCCCTGTAAACTGGTTTTCCGAACCGCTTCGAATCAAACGTGATCTATTGTCAACAATAAAGATGTGTCAACTAGCACTGCTAATATGATTGACCTTTTGTTGGATAATCTTTGTGGGCCGGGCCCGGTGGGTCGCATAATTGATAGGCGGGCGCCTATTGGTAAAATTTCGTTCTACTTCCCTTATATAACATATGAAATGCGAAGCCATTACAAAGTTGAAAAACTCTTCGTGTTTAGATATTCATAATCTTAATAGCGCGATAGCACAACACTTCTCTGGCCACCTCTGTTTTCCCAGGATGTTTAATTGCGCCAAAGTAATTCTTATATTTAAAAAAAGGTTCCAAGCCTGACTTAAATAATAACAATCCGATTTCAATTATTCCCATTTTTGGCAAAATATTTGAAATTATTTCAAAGTACTTGAATCTTGATTATTTGCTTGGTGAGTCGTTCTTTCGTGCGGAACAGTTTGGGTTTCTACCTGGAAGGTCAACGGTGCAAGCGTTGCGCGCTGTAATATCTGACGTTAAGGGGCTTGAGAGGGGTATATCTTTATAACGCATCAAAAGCATTTGAGTGCGTGGATCACACCCTTCTGTATGGAAACTCGCGGGGGTCGGTTTCAGCTCTGCCTCTCGAAGGTTTTTCGACTCATATCTGCTGAATCGCTCTCAATGTGTTGAGGCAAATAGGAGACTCTCCTCGGTCTTGCCACAGAAGCGAGGTGTTCCCTTAGGATCAATCTTGGGTCCTCTTCTTTTCATAGTCTGCATCAATGATTTTTCAGAGTATGTGAGGCCAGCCAATTGTTGTCTGAGCGCTGATGACACAACGGTTATATGTAGTGGAGCGACACTCTCGGAGCTATTATTTCGTTCTGGGTAGGTGCAAGCACGGGTCGAGTTTTGGTTTCCTAATAATAAATTAGTCTTGAATCACAGTAAAACTCAGGAGTTGATTCTTTCTACTTCGGACGTCGTGACTACGGGTAATAGCGTCACAGTGTTGGAAATTACTATTATGATCGTCTGGGTTGGAATGTGCATATCGACTGCCTTTCCAAGAGACTTGCCACCGTCATATTTATGTTGTGACATCTGAGGGACACATTAGAACCGAATGTACTTAGAAATGGATATCTCGCGTTGCTCCATTCTAAAATGCAGTACGGAGTAACACTTTGGGTTGGTTGTCATTTTATTAGAATTTTCCGTCGCCAAAAGAGAGCGATTCGAACAATGTTGAATCTTGGACCTAGAAAGTATTGTAGGCAACATTTCAAATATTTAAGAATCTTACCATTTCCATCTGCATATGTTTAGCTGTATAATTGAAATTCATAAAAATATGTCAGTTTACACAATGCACTCTCCAGTGCATTCGCTCAGCATCAGAAACGCTAATTTGCTGCGTTTACCTCGTAGGCGACTTGAAGTCTCTGCGAGGAATTCACTTAATGCGCCACTCTATAATAAACTTCCGAATCGTTTCATGGCGCTGGAGGGTTATGCTTTTGAGAGAGCAGTTAAGCAGGTTTTATTGACGCTTCTCTTTACTCAGAGCAGGAATATTTTAATTATGTTATTTAACGTTGACCGTCTGTCATTTTGTATTTGTTATATATGTGTAGGTGTAAGCTTTAGAGTAGGTGTTATTATTAACTTTACGTATACGTAATTATATTATAGGTTGTAGGCATTATTTGAGATGACTTGCTGCACATACATTTCATTTATATTGTGGTCAAATAATAAATCTAAAGCTACTGCTGCCCATACCTAATCCCAAAGACATCTTATTGAATTTCTCTTGTATCAGCCAAGAAATTATCTCCTAACTTACCGTATCCTGCGGGTATAAACTCCTTGGGTATATACACGACTTGTTTTCTAATTCTTTTCGAGCTACCTATTAAACAAAATGCAAAAGCTTTTGAAAATCAATTTAAAAAATCAGTTTCAATTTGCTTTCAGATTTTAATTAGTTATAACGAAATCGAGGCAAGTTTGTTTTTGAATTGCGAATAATAATAACTTAGGACTATGACCATTTAATTACACTTAATTAATATACGGCAACCTAGAATCATTAAGATGTACATTTCTAGACTAGAAGATGCGCACAGTATAAGCAGCATGTTTTTAAATGAAATTCCCAATAATAACGAAGACGATTCTTACAAACTGATAACTACCAATACTAACCAGATATTATGTTTGCAACAGAGAGACCTGCCATCATATAATTTCTGCGACGCTTTGCCTTCTTATGCCTTGCACCGTCTGTTTCTAGATGAAAACAAATGATCAATGCCATATTAATTTAAAAAAACATAAATAGGTATCAGATAGATAATAAGAGCCATAAAGGTTTTTTAAAATGAGAAAATGTCGACCAGTTATTTCGTTTTTGTAGTTTAGTTGTTCAAAGTACCGGCGAAATTTTGGTTAACTTACCATGTGTCTCGGGTTGTTCAAAAGCAACTGATTCTGGTAGTGGACGGTCATTAAATGGTGGTGACCGATTGGGATTAACTGGTGGTGGACGGATATTTCTCTCCGATGTTGTCATGCTATTTGTATTTGGGGTGATGGATTCGTGAACATCTGCTTGGCGATTATCTTCATAACTGGTTTCCGACTTCACTAGAGAAGAAAATAATTTATATATATATATATATATATATATATATATATATATATATATATATATATATATATATATATATATATATATATATATATATATATATATATATATAGTGTGTCCAGTATAAAATGATGTACATGGGGATATTGGAAACCGTTAGAGTTACAGGGTGGACCAAATGGGGAAAAAGTTGCGCAATCAAGTGCCTATAAATAATCTGTCATCAACTTCTTTGAACTCGGAATAGTAACGGATATACAGGGAAAAAAAGAAAAAAGTGCGTTTTATAAAATCCTTTATATCGTGTTTATTATAAAAGATACAATAACGAAATTTTCAGGGTGGGGGTAAGAAATGAGCGTGAATTTGAAAATAAAGTAAAAACCGTCCTGATCGCTATATGTGGCTCGTTGTCTGCCATGCCTATCTCGTATGGCTTTAAGGACTCCGAATGCCTCCGCAACCCCTATCCTGGTGTTGTTCGCCAGTCTGAGTGCTACCTCGCGCCCTGGCATGGTTATGCCCACTGCTGCTCTTCCGTTGCTCTTCAGTGTGGCGTCGGTGTGCATCTGGAACACTGGTTACTTGTCGTTGATGCGCTCCTGAAGAATCGCCATGCTGGGGTGTAGCTTCTATTTGTGGCCTGTCGTCCTTTCTTGTTCGTTGGAGGTTGTCTGATTGAAGCAGCTTTGCCTGACTTGTGCTTCAATCCACTATGGCGGTGTTCCGGCCAGAACCTGTAGTGCCGCCGTGGGTGTCGTGGCATAGTATTTGATTGCCATGGTCGGTGCTGCTCTCATTGCCGCCTCCTTCGCCATGCTTGTGCCCCACATTTCACTGCCGAAGAGCACTGCTGGTTTGAGTGCTATTTGCATTATGTGTATGAGGGTTTCCGGGTTGCATCCCCACACTCTTCTTGTTTTGTGGCCGATCCTAATGGCCATATCCTCAATTTTGTGCCGAACGCAGTTGACGTGATTCATGTACGTCAGGTGTCTGTCCACTTGTATGCCCAGGTATTTCAGGCAACTGCGCTGTTCAATTGTGGTGTTCACCGTTTTTAGCGCCGGAGGTCGTATTGATTTTGCCGACACATACTTAGCTTCGTTTTGCCCTCGTTTTAGGTGGCGCCACTATCGGCCTCCCACTCCTGACATGCGGTACAGACGATGCTCCACTTCCTCTATATCTGTTTCGAAGGTATCCCTTTCATGACTAGCACCTGGTCGTCGGCGAAGGCTTGCAGGTATGTGAGTTCATCCGTCAGCTCTTCCCACCTGTCCTGCTGCTGGTGTAATTCCTCTGCCCAAGCTTCCCTGGCCGCGTCCAGTTTGTCGAACCAGCTCTGCATAACCACCAGCCATAGTGTCGGCCCTATGCTGGATCCTTGTGGACACATATGTCAGGCCTCTCATGATGATTTTCCTGTCCGTCTCGAAGCTGTTGATCATGCTGGCCAATGTTGTACTGATGTTGGTCTTGCCGAGCCGATGTAGGATGTAAGGTTTCCATGCCATGTTGAAGGCGTTTTTCAGAAGGAGCGTTACGACCTGCTGGTGTGTTCCTGCTCTGTTCTATCGAATTTCATCGACCAGCCTACTCAGGGCTCCAGTCGTGCTTCTGCCTTCTCGGAACCCATATTGTCTAGGGTCCAGGTGTCCGCCGTTCTCCAGGAGGTGTTGCAGCCTTCCATTGATGACCTTGTCCAATATTTTCCCCAACGTTGGATCTAGGCTTATTGGTCTTAGGGCGCCGTTTTTCTTTAGCAGCCACACATCTTTGCTGATCTTCCAGCATGCGGGGAACACCCGCTCCTTGAGGCAGAGGTTATAGAGCTGGAGTAGCCAATCGCCCATTGCCCGCAGGATGTGTTGTGCCGCCTCGTTAGGTATTTTGTCGATGACCGTTGCCTTTTTGTGCTTCAGTTTGAGCACGACGTTCTCCAGCTCGATGCTGGTGGTTGGTCGTCGTTGCCGAAGGTGGGCGTTTGCTCCCTTATCGCTGCCATACTGTCGTTCTCCCGGCTTCGGTCGTCGCTGGGGAAGTACTTTCCCGTTAGGTAATCGTACTTGTCCTTCTCGGTCATCGTGTAGGTCTCGTCTTCTTTGAGGATGGTACAGTTGTTGGGCCTATGTTTTTCCCTGCCAGTCTGTTCCACGCGTTGTGCCAGGATCCGTCTCTTAGCAGCTCCTCTGCTTCCTGATCTATGGCTTGTTGTTTGGCTGCCTCAATCTGCGGCTTGTAATCCCGGCGCATACGCCTGTACTGGTCCTGTGCCTGCTGTTTGACTCCAGGGTCCGCGTCCGTCTGTGCCTCTCTCCTTTATCGATGGATTTTCTTCTTGGCAGCTTCCAGGGCGCTGCTCCACCAGCCCATCTCGTCGCCGCGTCTTCGGGTCTTGGTTTTTATGCGGGTTCTACATGCTCGCATGCAGATCCTGCTGACCTTCTTGACCAGTGCTTCGGCGCCTTCGTTCCACTCCAGGTCGGTTATTGACCTGCCGATTGCTGCTTCAAACTTTGCCCAGTTCGTTTTGACGAATTCGTCCATTAGTGCCTGTGCCGTCTTCTCGATTTTGCCGGTGTCTACGTCGAACCGTATGTATAGTTTGAGCAATCTCATTGCAACATGACGTCACAAAACGTGACGTCAGGCGCCAAATGAGGGACGTCTTTAATTAAATCGTGTTTCCCAGACACAGCTGATTTGTTGTGACAGCTCAGCGAGCTATGAAACAGGTCTCCCATATTAACATATCAATCTAGAAACACTGTATTAAAGGCTATATATTATTTGATTTATTTAAAATATTTTCGATAATTGCATAAAGTGGCCCTTCGTCTTATATTGTATCAACATAGTCAGTGTTGTTTTATGAACCCACGTTTGGATGCCGCAACAAGTTCGTCTGAAAGTCGACACTTTAAAAAAAGCGAACGGTTTAAAATGTTGATCTTAATAGGCAAACATGAAAAACATACATTGGAATTTCAGAAAATGATTAGTTTTGTTTTGGCTTGAAATTTCATCTTTGTAAATATTTCAAATATTTAGAAAATTGTATTTACAAAAAAGATTAAAAGATGACAATTGATTGATTTAAATGGATTGAAATGTATTTTGAATTGTTAAATAACACTTGAGAAACCCAAGGAAGAAAACTAACGTTTACCACAACGGAGAACTCTTGTACTGTTTATATTAACACCGCAAAAGAAAATAAAGCACGCAAACTGTGGTTGACAATCCGAGAGCACGAGAAACAATTTTTCGCACAAGCGGATCGTACCACGGCTAGTTGAAGTCTCACTGGACACACTGTATAGGAATAATACATTTTTTCAGAAAGGAATTTTCAGTTTACACCTGGCATTCAAACCGTTCGGACGAAATTCCAATTGTACGCTATTTAATCGTGGATATTTGCGATTCGTTAAATATAAGTTTAAGTTAGTAAGATTAAGATAAAATATTAGACAAATAGTTAATAAGTGTAAATTTAGTGGTGCGATCCGGAAACTGTGGACAAATATAGACAAATAAGTAGTTAACAGGTGTAAGTTAGTGAAATTAATCGTTAATATTTAGTATAAAATTGGACATTCAGAGACTTTTGTGGGTGAACTATCGGCAGAAAAACATTAGCAATTCGCGATAAGCGAAGTGAGGACGAAAGTGAACTGGTCCGAGAAATCGGCCAAGTTTTGCAGCGTGGACGAAAGTAAACCAGTCCACATCTGTAAGGACTTAAGCTTGGTAAGTAGGGATACTTACGGTTAAGGGACTTTAATTTTATAACAATTCAAGAAATTCAAGAAACAGTGTTGAATGCGCCATATATAATAAAAATTCAAAAACAAGGGTGCGCGTAAACGCGGAAGGACTTTCGAGAGTTGGACGAAGTACAGAGGGGTCGTACCGACCACCCCAGAGAAAAAAATACATAAACGTTTTGTTTTAATTTACACGGACAAACTAAGGGCCGGAACTAAAAAAAAAACAATACGGGATCATCATAAGGGTGTTATGAACGCGGGGAAATTTGAAAATAGTTTTCCGTCAATTGCGGACAAACGGGGTGTCGGAGGAAATCCAAAATAGTTAAAAAGTGGTCACCGGACCTACCCCGAAAATTCGTCTTTGACAAATTTTAAAGCGGAAATAACACGAGAACGGTGCGTCGGAGAGGGGGTACGTACAAAGTTAAGTTCGACCGGCAGCACAGCCCCTGCCCGCATTTAACGGCGGCGGGTTCGATCGCGATTTTCGGCGAAACCGTGCGTCGGAACAGGGGACCGTCAAAGGAGGAAGTGATCAGGAGCACGGCGGCTACCCCCCCATAAAAAAAGGGGCAAAGGGGTCAACGCAAAGGGGTCAACGCAGCAAAGGAAATGGAGGAAGATAGGAAACGAAAAACAACCTACAACTGGGAAGACATGGAAAAACAGTGCGAAGACATGGGCGCTATCCCAAAACGGCAGTCCCTACCAAGATCGCCAGTGAGGTTATATAAAAAGGGGCGGATGAAGGCAGAGAAGCGGTCTCCCGCCAAACACCTCAGTCCGGAGCAACAGGAGAAAGTGGCGTCCCTGATAGCTAAGGTGGGAGAGATCCTGAATGAGGATGAGGCAGGACCGACAAATGTGACCGAGTGAGAATCCGGGATGGACAGCTCGGACAATCAATCAGAGCAACAAGGACAGAGGAAGACAACAACAGGAGGGGCACAAAAGGTGGGGCCGGTGCTAGCCTGCAAACAGGACATTCTAAGAGCGGTCAGCAGGTACACCTCCGGAAAGGTGCAGTTTAATAGGGAGGACAGGGAGACAGTGATGGCAAGGGTGAATGAAATGACGGACATCGTGCTAGAACTCCTGGGTGAGATCTACGAGGACACCAGGAGGGAATCCAGGCCAAACATTTCATTCACCCACATAGAAGGTCAAATTGAGGAACAAAAGAGAGAGATGCAGGCGTTGACCAGGGAAATAAGGGAACTGAAAAAGGACGGAACGGCAAACACACCGAAAGGCACAACCACGGTGACAAAAATTAGGACAAAGGAAGGCACACGGAGAAAAACGGGACAGACGAATGATAGACCACGCATGGACAATGTTCCTACGGAGACACAAACGGACACGGAGACTGAAGGTGAGTGGAGGGCGCAAAAAAGGAGGACAAGACAGGACAGAACAAAGAAAACCTACGCGGATGCAATAGGACAAGGAAATAGCCAAGGAGACACGACGGACGGATGGAAGACACCAGAGAGGAAGGACAGGCTAACGACGCTCATACAAATACCAGAAGGACAAAGACACGCGGATATAATAAAAACAATTAAAGAGACGGCACAAGAGGAGGCAAGGCAGACGGGCGGAATCCGAGGATTCGCCAAAACCAATTCGGGACAGCTGGCAATCCACTACGAAAGACGGGACACAACAGAAACTAATAGACGACAAAATCAAGACCAGACCCGAATTACAGATCAAACCATTACAAAGGAGAAACCCGAAACTACTGATCACGGGTGTAATGAAGGGATATACGGACCACGAACTTATGGACGCAATAATCACAGAAAACAGGGAACTGCAACAGGAGCTGGAGACAAAATAAAAGACAAACTGAAAGTGGTGAGGAGGACAACCTGTATAAACGAAGCAAAGGAGAACGTGACCATGGAAGCAACACAGGACCGTTCAGGACCATGGTGGAAAAGGGGAAGATATATATAGGCATGACGGAAATCTACATAATGGAGGAGGCGGACGTGGCACTGTGCTTCAAGTGCCACAAGATCGGGCACCCGTACAAATATTGCACGGAGCGGGCAAGGTGCCATGTGTGCGAGGGGCCCCACGAGGGTCGCCAGTGTACGTCTGGCAATCCGAATTGTCCTAACTGCGCGTCACAAGGAACGCCCTGGGACATGAGACATCACACGGCGAGAGACAGGCTGTGCCCCGTGTACCAAAGGAAGGCCAGACAATACCAACAAACGAACGTAAACTACGGAAGCAACAATAACAGACAGACATGAAAATATTACAAAATAACGTAGACAGAGGAAGGCAGCGACAGCACTATTAGACAAATACAAGAGCCGACCACGACAGACATCGTCATGCTGCAAGAAACCGACACAACATACAGACCGACCAACAATCCACAAAAAACTCAACAACGGTACGGAACTCAAGAGAAAGATCGGAATAAAGTACAATTACTACACATAATAGCGAACTACGAAGGACAACATAAACAATAATCGAATAAACAATAAAGGCCGGGGCAACACGTACATACTCATCCATATACGGACGAACTAGGGGGAAATTAAAAAACCGAGACGAGAGACTAATACGAGACAGACAGCGCGTGAACCACAAGAACACAAATTAAACACAACACATACTATGCGGAGACATCAATGCACACAGTGAAATATGGGGCGGCAACGATTAATGACAAACGCGGGAGAGGACCTGATCACGGGACGATAGACAAACGTCTAACACAGTTGAAAACAAAAATACGAAACAACTACATGTGAAGGACCGATGGGAAGCAGCTACGTAGACATGACATTAACAAAATCTTACGCACTAAAAACTGGACGGTCAACGCAGGCGAGACGCTCTCGGCCCACAAATACATAACATACGAAATAGACATTGAACACACGACAACCAAACGCAAAAGGACCACGTATGACTTCATTAATACAAACTGGACACGCTACGAGGACACGCTACGAGGAGCACATAAAACTACAAACCGACCAACTAGACTGTTAGTGCTGTCTCCTCCACTTTGTGTTTCGTTTTGTATATGTGTCTGGCGAAGTTTAGTTGTCCGTCGATTGTGATTCCGAGGTACTTAATGTTGTCGTTTTGTTCTATTTGTCATTGTCTGTCAATGTCGGCGGCCGGATCTTCTGGTGCCGATGAACAGCCTCCGTCTTTTTGTGTTGTTGTTTTCGTCCCTGTCTGTCTTGCCCATTTCCTGCACCCGTCCCATACGTAGGTCCATTTGTTTTCAATCCTTTTCGCGGATTCCCCCTTGATAATGATCACTTGGTCATCCGCGAATGCCTAATGTATGTCGTTCGTCCACGTATTGTATGTCCACGTCCCTTAAAGTCGCTTGTTCCTCCTTCAACCTCTGCGTTGTTTGGTCCATAGTTCGGAACCACCCTTCCATCACCAGCAGCCAGAGTGTTGGGCCCATGCTGGATCCTTGTGGGCAGCCGTTCGTCATGTTGTATGTTGCGTCCTTGGTCTTATCGGTCTGTCTGTCAGGAAGTTGTCTGTTAGTCCCTAGGTTGGTTGTAATGTTTGTCCTTGCCAACCCCCCCATAATATATGGCTTCATGCCGACTTGATAGCGTTGGCAAGGTCACGTGACTATTTGTTGATGTAGTCTCTTGTTCTTGTTTGCTTGTATTTTGTCTACAAGTTTTCCTATTGCGTCGATCGTACTTTTCCCCTCCCTGAAGCCGTACTGCCGTTGTCTAAGCTGTCCTCCGTCTCGAGTAAGTGTTGAAGCCGTCTGTTATTAATTTGTCGAGTATTTTCCCAAGTGATGGCTGGATGGAAATGGGCCGTGGGTTGCCGTCTTTCTTGGGATCCAGACGAGACGGCATCGCTTCCAGCAAGCTGGAATCGTGCGTTCGTCCAGACATCTGTTGTAAAGTCGCGCCAGTTTGTCGTCCGTTGCATTCATATGTGTCTCGCCGCCTCGCTGGGTATTTTGTCTGTTCCGGTCGCTTTGTGTTTTGTAGTCCATTCACAATGTTGTGTATTTCTGTCACGTTATTGTCGGTTCGGTGTTTTGTTTGTATTCGTGTTTCGTCGTCTTCTATTTCCCGCATATACTCGTGTCGCTCTGGTGCGTCCTGCGGAAATATTTCCGCACAAGGTATTCCTGTTTGTCCTCCTCTGTCTCGTGGTATTGTCCGTCGTCCTTTCGTATCGTTTTGTTTATGTCTGTATGTTTTTTCCCCGCCAGGATGTTCCAGGCTTTGTGCCAGGTGGCGTCCTTCAGTGTGTCCGTGATGTTTTGTCGTATGTCTGCTGTCTCGTTGGTTGATGAGCTTCTTGTATTCCCGCGGTGTTCTCTGTATTGTGTTTCCTTTCCTTGCGTCTCTTTCGTCGTTGTCTTTTGTTCTTGTAGTTCCCTTCGTTCCCTGTTGATTTGTTTCCTCTGTCTGTCCAGTCTCTCGTTCCACTATCCTGTCTCGTCCCCTTCTCGTAACGTCTTTGTCCTAATGTGTCGGCGACATGCTTGACTGCAGATCTTGTCAAAGCTTCCGCTATGTCGTCGACACTCCGGTCCCAGTCTA